>CM077078.1:194517336-199492419 GCA_039513925.1 Platanthera zijinensis | reverse complement strand
TCATCATACATCTATAGCTAATTTGCTCGTGTTGTAGCCTTGCGACTAAGCACATACGTGACATACATTTTCCCTTCTCGAGAGTGATAATTAATCTCAAATGTATAGTCCCCAAGGAACTCCATCCACCACCACTATCGCATATTCAGATCCTTCTGATGCAACAGGTAATTTCATTCTTCTATGGGTCCATAAAAATATCAATCTTCATGCCATATACATCATGTCGCCATAACTTAAAGAACAAATATCACGACCACTAATCCCGATCGTGAACCGAATAATTCCTCTCTTGTACTTTTACTTAACGAGAACCATAAGAAATCGTGTGCCCATATTGCAGTAGAACGCAACATAACCCGCTTCCTGAAGCATCAGTATAGATTTAAAAGCCTTCTGTTCCACATGGTGAACACAACATAGGAATCATGGTCGACGACACTTCAACTCCTCAAAAGCACGAGTGTTGATGGTCGTGAGGCCGACTCTTACTTAGGTGGTTGGTTCGATTGGACAAATGTCGCGGACTGCTATAAAATGAGTTTTTAATGAAAGGAGGCAAGTGCACCTATAACATGTAGTACCCGATATTCAGTGGGAATATCGAGATCGTATTATTCTCTCGGGGTCGGGTTTGATTATTTTACTCTTCCTGGAGTAACTATTATTTTACCGAAAATATGGTGGGGATTTTAATTAACTAAGGAGGAATAAAATAAAGGCATGAAAACAAGTTAGGAAATTCGATGAAGGGTTAACGCTCGACATCAAATCGGATCGAAACTAAAATGACTCTTAATAATTATAGAACTTAGTTTTCAAATTAATTAAAGGCAATTTGGCCGTGGAGGTTCCACAAACATGAGCTCACCTATCTCTAGGAATATCGCGCAACTGAACATTAAGACTATTCGACCGAACTCTCATCCGATGAAGGATTCCTCTTAATGCTCACCTTACGCTAAGAACCACGCTATTGGGTGAGGAACCCAATCTGGTAGAATTACGCTTCTCCTCTCTCGAGGTTATGCACGAAATCTTTTTAACCAAGGGTGATCAGTTCATACGCATGACCTCTCAGCTAGCTACCGTATGGATAACGGAAATAGAGCCCACACATCGATATGTGGTTCTACACATCGTAAACGGGGCAAACCTTAATCCCTTTAATTAAAGTGAGAAAAAGATCCTTTAATTATTTAGAGTGATTTCATATGTCCCAATGCTCTTCGATGACGAACGCTAAGAACGATTAGCCACTCATCGGTATGGGGACGACTTATGATTTTAATGAGGTGTGAGTTCGAGACTAAGCACTGAAGGGTTACAAAAAGGGACAAACAGAAACACAACATTGTAAAAATTATAAAACTAATTAAAACAAGAACTCACGCCTTTCAAAATCATAAAATAAAAAGCTAAGTTACACAAAAAAATAGAAATTACAAATCCAACTCGAATGAGTAGGCGGGAAATAAATGCATTACAAGTCATACTCAAACGAGTAGGTGGGAAATGACAAGTCCTACTCAAACGAGTAGGCAGGAAATGACAAGTCCTACTCAAAGGAGTAGGCGGGAAATCACAAGTCCTACTCAAATTAGTAGGCGGGAAATGAAAATTCCTACTCAAACGAGTAGGCGGGAAATGACAAGTCCTACTCAAACGAGTAGGAAGGAAATGACAAGTGCTACTCAAACGAGTAGGCAGGAAGTAAATGCACACACACAAGCACACTCTACATAATTGAAAGAAATCAATGAAAATTATCTCATACACACACACACACTACATAATTGAGAAAGAGATAAAGAAAGCAAGAAAAATTATCTCATACTCTCACACACTCTACATAATTGAAAGAGCAAAGTGAAACTTATTCTCATACACTCACATACACACAATAAAAAGAGAAAGAAAACAAACTCATCTAAAAATTAAAATAACAACTTTTTCATTGTTATAATTTTATAAAAGAGTTTAAAAAGTGGAAAAAAAGTTGAAAAGAACAAAAGTTTTACAAAAATAAAAAATGACTAAGTAAAAAAAATAAAAAAATAGAAAGCCACTTTGAAAACACTTGTATAAAACCATAAATAATGAAATTAAAGTACAAAAAAAAACAAAACTTAAACAATCCTAACGGACACGAAAATAAAAGTTATCATAACAACTAATAACTATAAAAGAAAACCTATAACAAAAGCTAAGCAAAACAAAACTATGAAAACATACTAACATGAAGTTAAACTCACACACACACACACACACACATTTTTAAGAGAAAGACAAAGAAAAACAAAGGATAAAAAGATAATAAAAGTGGGCTTTACATTCATTCCAAGACAATATAAGGATAGAAAATCAAACATATTTTATTAAGGAAAAAGTTGATTACAAAGCTAAAAAAACATAAAAGAGAGGGAGAGAAAATTCTTCTTATATAGCAAGAAGTGCACCCAAGCAGCCCACAAACAACAAAATTAGCCAAAAAGTTTGTACCCTTTGACCTTAAAGAGAATTTCTATTTATAGACAAAAAATTTTAAAAAAAGGGCACGCTGGGGTGCAGGGAAAGCTAAAAATTTGATGACTGGCAAGGTTCTGGAATCTTAAGAAGCAACATGGAGTGAGCTTTATCTGGTGAAGGCGTTGAGTGGTGAAGAAATTTGTCGATTGGATAAGAAATCATCGAGCACTGAAGTGCAGCAATTCGACTTGGAGCTCGATGAAAGTCGTGCGGAGAAGCGTTGGCAATGTTTCGGCAGGCTGAGGTCGATGAACGTCAATCTATGAAAATTCGATCGAGTTGAGCTCGATGAACGATTAGCTGAGATCGACGAACATCGATCTAGCGAAGCGTCGAGAGTTGAGTTGTTGATGAAGCGTCGAGCGCAGGATTTGAAAAATTTCGTCGACTGCTGGATGAATTTCTTCGAGCGGAGTTCTGCAGCAAATCGTCGAGCGCAATTCTGGGAAAATTATCGCCGAGCTCCAGCTAGGGTAATTCGTCGAGTGCAGGACATTTTATCGACCTCTATTCTGCAATAAATTTCGTCGGGCATTGAGATGTTAACAATGTTTCGTTGAGCGGAGCTCGACGAAATTCGAGATCCAATCGATGAATTTTCCGTATGCTGAATTTTTTCATCGGGTCAAGGATCAAATCGTCGAGCTCAGCTCGACGAAATTTGAGTTGAGTTCGACGATTTTTTTTCTTACAAGACATTTCTACAGAATGTAGATATTTGCTGAAAATAATAAAAAAAATAAAATAAGTTAGAAAGTAAAAATAAATAAAAAGGAGCATATTATTTAATAAAAATAACAAAAAGACTAAAAATACCCTAAAATTACTTATCTAAAGTACTAAAAAAAAAGAATATTTACAACTTATCAAATACCCCCATACTTAAGCTTTTGTTATTTCAGAAGAAAAGTTTGAGATATACTTTTAAGGAATTAGAGAAATCCTAAGTTTAGCTACCATTTGAATTAATTAAAAAAAGAGATCAAAATGAAAATACGAGGTATAAGAGTTAAGTCCCGATCCATGAAAATGATTTAAACAGAGGAAAAGTTTTGGCAAGAAAGACTTCTTGAAGTAACCAAATAGCAAGCATAAATTGTATTCGTTAGCTAACAAAAATATATTGGAATTATAAGAACTTTAGCTTATGAGAGTTGTAAAGGGAAATAATGCAATTTAAAATTAACGCTCTCAAAAAGATTTTTAATTTAATTTTAGAATCATTGAAATTGGCTCAGGGGGGGGGGGGGTTATTTTTGGTTTATGAAAGGCTTTGATTAGAGGTGAGGTAATTTTTTCTTAAACCTCTAATAATTTTTTGCATTTGGATGTTTTTTAGGAAAATTAAATCTTATTTTCCTCAACATAAATATTTTTTTGAACAACTTCATATAAACCCAATGTACATATGTATAGGAGTAATGAATTTTATCCACTTACTATGTAATATATAATCTTTTGAAATATTGGATGCCTATATTTATAGAATCAAATCTTATTTCCATTGACGTAGGTTTTTTTAAGGATAGAAATTTTATCATGTCAAGTAAAACATGATAAATATGGGTAGATATTGTTTTTTTTTCAAGAAGAAAACAAGTTTTAAATAAAAAAATTTTGAGAGTAACTTTGATAAATTGAACGTTCTTGTATTTCAAAAAGCTTGAGGTAGAAATAATTGAAGTCTATAGTTGTTTATTCAAACATAATACACATTCCTCTATTTTAGATAAATTAGAAGTACTGCCTAAAATAAGTCTCATATCTTAAGAAAAAAAAACATATGATATTCTTTAAAACTTAACCCCGCTATTTAAATCTATCAATCTCTAATTAATAAACGAATTGTAAACAAAGAATTAATGAAATTAGCATATAAATAAACTCACAACTATATCATTGGATGCAAAAATGGTTAAGAATGGAATATTCGAATTATTTGTTTTATATTTTTTTGGATTTTTAAAGTTATCATCTTTTTTTTTGTTTTTAAATTATTTCTCTAAGATATACATACTAAAAATCGAAATATATATATATATATATATATTATATAATTTATATTTTATGTTTGTTTTCTAAATTTTTTTTTTTTTTAGATTTTTAAGCAAACATTTACAATAGAGAGAAAAATAGAAAAGTTATTTAAAAGAGGAGGAAGAAAGGAAGAGGGGAGAGAGAAAAGAATATTAACAAAAATATTTACAAAAAATATTTACAAAGTAAAACTAAATATATTTTTTTTTTTGAATTTTTTGTTCTGTAATTTTTTGAAGCTTTTGATGATAAAAAAAAGTATTTTTAGAGTTTTCATTTTGTAAATTTTTTGTGTGTTTTGTTTTTTAAGTATTTTTAATTTTTTTTTAAGTGCGAAAAATGGAAGTGAAGAAAAAAAGCACGAAAACACACTCATACTTAATCTCAACATTGTCCCCAATGTTACAATATAAGTATGCAGAACAAAAAAGAAATGAAATGTAATATGTACAAAAATAAAAAGGGAGAGTAGGAACTTCCCTGGAACGTGTTCGGGGAGGCCCAATTAGAAATCTACATTATTATAACAAGTAGGAAACAAAATAAGGAAAGAGCTAAGAAGGTAGACGTGGGGTGCCTCAAAACCTCTCACTGGATCGCCCGCCGATATGTAAAACTTTAACTGATGGCCGTTTACTTTGAAAGAATCTCTTTTAGGGTGGGAGACGAGTACGGTCCCATATGGCCAAACCTCTTCAACTTTGAAGGGGTCGGACCATCACGATTTTAGCTTACCCGGAAAATGTCTAAGATAATAATTGTAAAGAAGGATAAGATTGCCCGAGAAAAATAATTTGGGACTTGATTTTTCGATCGTAATAGAACTTAGAACGCTCCTTATAGAACTTATTGCTCTCGTAAGCATTCACACGCCATTCATCGAGCTCGTTAATTGTATTTTTCTCTCCTAAGCGGCTAAGTTAGTGTCGAGATTTACGAGTTTTAAAACCCAAAGTGCATGATGTTGTAATTCTACGGGTAGATGACATGCTTTATCATAGACTAATCGAAATGGCGTACAACCAATTGTGATTTTTTATGCCATACAATACGCCCATAACACATCGTCAAGTTTAACAGACCAATCTTTCCTATTAAGTGAAACGGGTTTTTTTCAAATGTACGCATAATCTCTCGATTTACTACCTTGACTTGGCCACTTATTTGCAGGTGGTAGGGTGTGGCAAGTTTGTGTGTGACTCCGTATTTAGCTAACGTCTTAGCCATTTGGGCATTACAGAAATATGTTGCCCTATCACTTATAATAGCACGAGGTGCGCCGAAGAGAGAAAATAGTTTTTTTAGGAAGATAACGACGACTCGCACATAATTGGTGGGGAGAGCTTGCACTTCCGCCCACCTAGATACGTTGTCGACCGCCACTAAAATATAAATATTTTTAAAAGATGGAGGTAGGGGGCCAAAAAAATCGATGCCCCACAAATCGAAGACTTCGCACCCTAAAAATAAATTTTGGGGCATCTCGTCACGATGAGATATGTTAGCCGACCGGTGACAGCTATCACATGAGTGGACATAATTGTGAGCATCTTTGAAGAGAGAGCGCCAAAAGAAGCCCGCCTCCACCGCCTTCCGAGCGGTCTGGTTGGCTTGATAGTGCCACCCGTGGAACCCTTGTGGCAGTGCCTAAGTATTTGCAAGCACTCCACACCCGTGACGCATCTTCGGACCGCTTGGTCCGCGCAGATACGAAAAAGAATAGGGTCCTCACAAAAGAAATTTTTCAAGTCAGAAAAGAATTTCTTCTTTTGCTGGCCTGAAAAGTCCTTTGGAAGCACCCGCGAAACTAAGTAGTTAGCAAAATCTACAAAACAAGGCGAGGAAGGCGAGATATTAATGGCTAGGAGGCATTCCTCGGGTAATCTGTCATTTATGTCAGATTCGACGAGCGCTTCCACAGCTGGATTTTTAAACGGGAGATGAGATCGACGGCTAAATTTTTCACGCCTTTCTTATCCCGGATCTCCAAATCAAATTCTTGCAGGAGGAGAACCCATCGAAGAGGGCGGGGCTTGGCATCCATTTTACCTAGTAAATATTTTAAGGCGGACTTGTCAGTAAATACGATAACTTTGGATAGCATTATATATGAGAAAAACTTATCGAAAGCAAAAATGACGGCTAAGAGTTCCTTTTCCATCGTTGTGTAATTTGCTTGTTCGGAAGTGAGTGTCTTGCTAGCTTAATAAATTGGTTGAAAGTGTTTGTCTATGCGTTGGGCAAGAACGACACCTAAGACAATATAACTAGCGTCGCACATAATCTCGAATGGAAGGGACCAGTCGAGCACCACTAAAATGGGTGAATTGATAAGTTTTTGTTTTATGAAATTAAACGCGGACTCACATTCGCTACTAAAGAAAATTAGATTCCTTTTCCAGGAGGCGAGTAAGCAGCTTTGTAATTTTTTAAAATCTTGAATAAATCATTTATAGAAGCTCGCGTGGCCTAAGAAACTCTTAATGGATTTAACATTAGTTAGCGGCAGAAGTTTTTCTATATTTTCTACATTGCTCTTATCAACCTCCATCCCCTTAATTGAAATCCTATGGCCGAGAACCAAACCATCTCGAATTATAAAGTTACACTTTTCCGAATTTAAAAAGAGATTCTTGTCCTCGCATCATTGGAGGACACGATATAGATTTCGAAGACAATCCTGGAAAGAGCATCCGAATACAGAGAAGTCATCCATAAAGACTTCCATGATGTCTCCTACCAGCTCGCCAAAGTGACTAAGACGACGACCCTCAATATATTGAAGACAATGACGGTATGCTCACGGAAGATTCGTCTCCGTCTCCAACCAATGATTTCCGCCGCCATGGTAACATAACGGAGCGACGCAAGACGGCCAAAGATTGGAGAAGGGCAATAATAATTATTTAAATCATTTTTATGTTTTTTATTTGCAATGTTTATGTTATGCTCTTAATGTTTCATGTTATATGTTGTATTTTTTTTTATTATGGGCTGCATATAGCCAAACTCTTCATGTAATCCTATAAATAGGCCATGCTTATGTTATTTTAAGTAGATAATGAAAAATTGAAACTTTGAATTCAAATTTGAATTTCCCCCTTACCTATCTTTCCCCCCTTAGGAAAAATTCGCCCCCCTCTTTCTTCTCCCATCTCTTTGGCCGCCGGCCACCCTTCGTTCCTCTCACTCTATTAGGCCTCCTCTCGACTTTCCTCCTCCCTCACCTTTCCACTCTAAAGAAACCCGACCCCTTCCCCTACAGAATCTGACCACCCTCTTCCTAACAAAATCGACCAACCTCTTTCATCTTGGGTGAAATTCGGCCAAGGCAATGATCCCCCCTTGTGGATTCCAACTCCGCGGTGAAGCGACAAAGGCGAACGAGTTTTCTTTCATCCAACGGACTCCAGCGTGACAGCCGTTGAAGGAGATCAAGAAAATAGTGAATCGGAATCATCTATTCCGATTGGGTAACGAAACCTTGTTACTTGTGTGCTTTCCCTTCTAGATTAATTTTTGTGGTGGAATACTTTGTAGTTAAACTTGATAGCATTTATTTTATCGTGGTTTCTTCGATTGATTTGTTGTTCATCCTTATTTTATTTAAGTTCGAGGGGTTTGGCGACCCTTCATTTTCTTTTTGTTGAGAGAGATCTACCAATTCTGAATGGCAAATTTTGGTAGATCTCTTTTGGTACAACCATCGCTCGATCAGACTGGGTGGGTCCTTTTAGCTGAAAGAATATTGTATATAGCCCTTTATTCGATTCCTAATCGGTTTGGATACCAGTACGTTAGCAGCTATATGATATAATTGCATAACGTTTGTGCACCGCGTTGGAGAATATGTGTGAGTGTATAATTTGATCATAGAGAGACAATCGTGTTTAGATCGTTTGTTTTTTTCAGTGTCGACGTGTGAGACCTGCATCACAAAGATTGTCAGCAAACATCTTTGTAATGTAGCTGGCACATTGCAGAGGCCAAATGGCATTCTTCAGTAGACGAAGGTGCCAAACGGGAAGGTAAAAGTTGTTTTTATTGGTCATCAGGGGAAATGGGGATTTTAAAAACCCCGATAAACCATCAAGAAAACAAAAATACGGATGACCGGATAAACGCTCCAGAATTTGATCTAAAAATGGTAGTGGGGAATGGTCCTTACGGGTGACATCATTAAGTTTCCTATAATCGATGCAGACCTGCAACCTGTAACAGTATGAGTTGAGACGAGTTCATTGTGCTCATTTTCCACTACGGTAGACCGCCCTTCTTGGGCATGACATGAACGGGACTAACCCAAGCACTATCTGAAATGGGATAAATAATCCCAGCATCTAATAATTTAATTATTTAGGCTTTAATGACGTCATTTATTTTTGGGTTAAGACGTCGCTGCGGCTGAATGGCTTTGCGACAATTATCGCTAAGGAAAATCTTATGGGTGCAAAAAGAGGGGTTAATCCCTTAAGATAAGAAATTTTCCATGAAATTGGTTGGCGATGTTTAAGTAGAACTTCCATCAAATTGGAAGTCACCAAATCGCTCAAATGCGAAGAAATGATGATACGGGAAGGGTATCATCTTTTCCCAAAAGGCATATTTGAGTGATTCGAGTAGGGGTTTGAGTTCTAGGATGGGCGGTTCTTCTAATGAGGTTTTAATTCTAATGTCCTTCGACACCAATTGGTTCGAAAGGCAAACCTATAGAGGAATCCACTTCGCAATTAAAATTTTCGAGCGCAAAAATATCATCGTTAAGAAAATTGACTCGAAAACGGGAGAAGAATGATCTCCGAAAAAAGTATCTAAATTATAACAAAAAATCATCCCTCGATGATGAGTCCTCCATTGAGTGATTAATGAAGAAAGTAACCTCATCATCTCCCACCTGAAGGAGGAGATGACTGTTACTTACATTATTTAATGCGTGAGAGGTGGCGAGAAAAGGGAGAGCGAGTATAATTGGTACATTGGTGTCCTCCTCGATGTCCAAGATGACGAAGTCTACCTAAAAGATAAACTTGTCAACTCGGACAAGGACGTCCTCCACTACCCCGATGGGGAACTTAATCGAGCAATCCGCTAATTGGATACGCATATTAGTAGGGGCCGAAATGGCTAAACCTAAGTTTTGAAAGAGCGATAACGACATCAAATTAATACTCACGCATAAATATGCTAGGGAGTATTTTACTAATATATTGCCAAAAGGCACGGGATAGAAAACCAACCCGGGTCATTTTGTTTTGGGGGAAATTTATTAGTAAGAGTCGCTGAGCAGTCTGCGTTGAGAGAGATATGCGAAATATTTCTAATTTTTATTTATTAGAAAGACGTTCTTTCAAATATTTTGCATATTTAGGCATCTGTGAGATCACCTCGCAGAATGGAACATTAATATGAATTTGTTTCAATAGTAAAATAAATATTTTCTATTGCGCATTCATACACTCACTATCTAACTTATGCGGATACGGTAGGGACTTGTTTAAAATAATTTTTTCATTTAAAATCATTAAAAGAGGAGTAATCGAAGAAGGGCGAAGATGGGTCAGAGGAGAAATATGTACTTGGGGATCGATCTGTTTTAGATCAACCACCTCCTTACCGCTATAGAGTGTAATAGAGATGGCATTCTCCCGAGGGTTGGGCTCTGTGTTCCCAGCAGGGCCCCGAGTGTGCGCTCGGACATCATTCTCACAAACTGTCCAACCTGTTGTACAAGGTTTTTTAGCGATCCGGTGATGTTCTAGATATTTGACTCGTTGGATGCTATGTATTTATAAAACTTTTCCTCAACTAGAGAAGGTTTCGGAGGAGGAGGCGGGAAAAATGCGGGAATAAAAGAATTAGGGGGCGTTACGCGTTGTTCGCATTGCTCCAAGAGAAATTGGGGTGATTCCTCCAACCCGGATTATAGTTGTTATTATAAGGGTTGTTGTTGGGGTTGAAGGAAAGAAGACGCGAATTTCCTATGAATTTTACGAACTCTTCGGTCATACAGATGTTGGGGGTAATAAAACAAGGCGGAGTGGAGAGGCATTAGTCATCTCCACCACCTGCTTTGTTAACCTTTCGACTTGAAGGTTTAAGAGAGCAGTGGCATCCACTTCAAAAAGGCAGGCCGCCTACTTGGTGCGTCCTCGCGGGAAGTTCCATTGGTAGGCATTCATAGCCATCTCTTCGATAAGCGCTTGGGCAGCCTCAGGGGTTTTATTATTTAAAGATCCCCCAGCATCCGCATCAATCATTTGATGTGTCTGATAGTTAAGCCCATTATAAAAGATTTGGACCTGCAACCATGCAGGCAGCGCGTGGTACGGACACTTACAGAGTAATTCTTTAAAACTCTCCCAAGTATCAAATAGATACTCGGAATCGTTCTGTACAAATGAATAAATGTTCGCGCGTAACTTTGCAGTTTTTGCGGGCGAAAAATACTTCGTTAAGAACCGTTCCGCAAGCTTGGACCAAGTGGTTATACATCCTTGAGGGAGGGAATTCAACCATGCCTTCGCTTTGGATTTAAGGGAAAAAGAAATAAGCACAAGTGAATGGCGTTATCAGTGACGCCTTTTATCTTAAAAGTGTCGCAAATTTCTAAAAAATTAGACAAGTGAACATTCGGGTCCTCATCCGGCAGTCCATCGAACTGCATGGCATTTTGGATCATTTGAATGACACTCAATTTATTTCAAAATTATTATTCTCCACCGTAGGGCGAACAATATTTGACCCGGTATCTTCCAAATTTGGTCGGGCTTAATAAGACAATGTACGCCTCCGCGATAGGTTCGGATTAGGGCCACCCTAACTATTACAGAGGGTTCTCTGATAGATTCTTAGGGGCCTAGAAAGGATTCAGCATTGCGTTCGAATACGCGCAGGGAGCGTTCGATCTCAGGATCGAAATAAAAAATTTCAGACTCTGTGGGTTGTCCACGGGTCATACACCCTAAAATATAAACTAAATAATAAACTCTGTTTCGGTTTTTTTAAAATATAGTTTTTAAGTTTTTTTTAGTGTTTAGAAGATAGGCAAAGGTAATAGACTTAGAATTCGAATTAACAAATCGCAGGGTTCCCGACAATGGCACCAAAAACTTGATGGCCGCGAGACCGACTCTTAATTAGGTGGTTAGTTCGATTGTTGAACATCCGGACTGTTGAAAAAAACGATTTTTAACGAAAGAGGGCAAGTGCACCTATCACATGTAGTACCCAAATTGGTGGGAATATCGAGGTCATATTACTCTCAGGGTCGGGTGATTATTTTACTTTCCCTTCCAGAGCAAACTATATTTTACCGAAAGTACGGTGGGGATTTAATAACTAAGGTGGATACAACAAGGCATGAAAATGAGTTAAGGAAATTCGGATGAAGGGGTAATTCGATGAAGGGTTAACGTCGACATCCAATGGATCGAAACAAAAATGACTCTTAATAATATAGAGAACTTAGTTTTAAAAATTATAGGCAACTTGGCCGTGGAGGTCCATAAAATGTGTTCACCTATCTCTAGGAATATCACTCAATAAACATTAAGACTATTTTGGACCGAATCTCATCTGACGAAGGATTCCCTTAATGCGCTTATCCTAAGAACCCCGCTATTTGGTGGGAACCCAATACGGTAGAATTACGCTTCTCTTCTCTCGAGGTTATGCACGCAAATCTTATTACCAAAGGGTGATCAGTCTGTACGCCGACCTCTCGCTAGCTAGCTAGCGCATGGATAACGAAATAGTGCCCACACATCGATATGTGGTTTTACGCATCGTAAAACGGGAAAACCTTAAGCCCTTAATTAAAGTGAGAAAAAGATCCTTTAATTTTATAGTGATTTCATATGTCCCAATGTCTTCAATGCTGAGAGCTAAGAATGATTAGCCACTCATCGGTATGGGGATAGCTTATGATTTTAATGAGGCGTGAGTTCGAGAATAAGCGCTAAGGGTTACAAAAAAGGGAAAGAAAAGAACACAAATTAGAAAATTATAAAACTAATTAAAACGAGAACTCGCACTTTCAAAATCATAAAATAAAAACCTAGGTTACACAAAAAAGAGAAATTACAAGTCCTCTCGAAAGAGTAGGCGGAAATAAATGCATTACAAGTCCTACTCAAACGAGTAGCGGAAATGACAAGTCCTACTCAAACAAGGGGTGGGAAATGACAAGTCCTACTAAAACGAGTGGGAGGGAAATGACAAGTCCTACTCAAACAAGTAGGCGGGAAATGACAAGTCCTACTCAAATGAGTAGGCGGGAAATGATAAGTCATACTCAACGAGTAACGGGAAATGACAAGTCTACTCAAATGAGTAGGCGGGAAGTAAATGCACACACACCCACACTCTACATAATTGAAATATATTAATAAAAATTATCTCATACACACATCACTCTACATAATTGAAAAGCAATAAAGAAAGCAATAAAAAACAAGAAAAATATCTCACACACGCGCTCCCACACTCTACATAATTGAAAGAGCAAAATGAAAAATATTCTCATACACACTCACACACACAATAAAGAGAAAGAAAACAAACTCATCTAAAAATTAAAATAACAATTTTCATTGTTATAATTTTATAAAAGAGTTTACAAAACAATGAAAAAAGTGAAAAGAAAAAAGTTTTAAACACAATAAAAAATGACTATATAAAAATAAGAAGATAGAAAGCCACTTTGAAAACACTGTATAAAACCCAAAAATGAAATTAAAGTACAAAAAAACTAAACATACATCCTAACGAAAGAAAATAAAAGTTATCAAAACCAAAACAATAACTAAAATGAAGCATCGAGTACCGGATGGAAAAATTTTCCAAGTGACTGCTGTATGAAAGAAGTGCACCCAAGCAGCCCACAAACAACAAAATTTTTGTACTTCGAGCGGACTTCTACAACAAATTCGTCGAGCGTAATTCTGGGAAACATTATCGTCGAGCTCCAGCAGGGGTAATTCGTCGAGCGTAGGACATGAGTTGTCGACCGTTATTCTGCAGCAAATTTCGGGAAACTTATCGTCGAGCTCCAGCAGGGGTAATTCGTCGAGCGTAGAACATTTTGTCGACCGTTATTCTGCAGCAAATTTCGTCGGGCGCTAAGATGATGGCAATGTTTCGTCAAGACTCCATATGATGAGCTCCAGTCGATGAAATTTCATCGACAAAAGTTGAGCTCAAGTCGACGAATTTTCCATATGCTGAATTTTTCCACCGGGTCAAGACTCAAATCGCCGATCTCAGCTTGACGAAATTCGAGCTGAGTTCGACGATTTTTTTCTTACAAGGCATTTCTACAGAATGCAGATATTTGCTAAAAAATAATAATAATAAAATAAGTTAGAAAGTAAAAAATAAATAAAAAGTAGTATATTATTTAATAAAAATAACAAAAAGACTATAAAAATACCCTAAAATTACTTATCTAAAGTACTAAAAAAGAAGAATATTTACAACTCATCAAGTGCACCCTAGCGCCTAGATGAACTTCTGATTCTTCCTTGTCAATGTAGTGAGTGGTAAAGCAATACTCAAAAAGCTCTCTATGAAGCACCTATAATAGCCAGCAAGTGCTAGGAAACTCCTGACTTCCACTGCTGAAGTAACTACATGTCTCTCTCATATCGCAACAATCATTGTAATATCCACATCAATACGTTCTCGACTTACGACATGACCAAGAAAAGCCATTAAAGATAATCAAAACTCGCATTTAGAGAACTTGGCAAATAGGCGATTCCTCCTCACGGTATATAGAACCAATCTCAGATGATTTGGATGATCCACTTCCGACTAAGAGTTTACCAGTATGTCGTCAATAAAGGCATTCACAAATAGGTCCAAATACTCTCAAAAAGTCCTATGCATCAAATGCATAAACACTAATTGCGAATTAGTGAGGCCAAAGGGCATCATAGTAAATTCATAATGGCCATAGTGTGTACCAAACATTGTCTTAGGAATATCACTTTCTTTGATTTTCAACTTCCAATAACTGAAACTCAAATCAAACTTCAAATAAACAGTCGTTCCAACCAGCTGATCAAACAAATCATCGATTCACGAAATTGGATACTTGTTCTTGTCTATCATTTTTTTCAGTTCATGATAATCAATATATAGACGCAAGACTCCGTCCTTCTTTTTCACAAAGAGAACCGGTGCACTCCAACGTGACATACTTAGACCTATATAGCATTGCTCTAGAAATTCCTTCAACTAAACTTTTAGTTCTGCAATCTCCTTTGGCGCCACTCGGTATGGTGATCGTGACACGGGTTTTGCATCTGGCACCGACTCAACAACAAAGTTGATCTCTCGCTGATGTGGAATCCCAGGGAGATCATTAGGAAAAACACATGCAAACTCTGATATAACAAGAATGTCACTCAAACTAGGCTTTGGCTCTATAGTCTCCAATAGAGTGAAAAATAATATTGCACCCTTCTAAACCGCCTTGACTTGTTAGAGAGCAGACATCAATATCTTGCTCAATCCTCGCATAACGGTGAATTTAGTCTTACGTTCAGTGTTTTGCTCTAGTATGATTTCCTTACAGTTACAATCAATACATGCATGCTTCTCCGAGGGCTAGTTCAAACCCACATCAAACTCAGATATCGGAAGCACAAATGCAAAAAAATAAAAATCATGACTTTCTATTTGCACCTTAACAAAGCAGGCTTTATCGGCACTCATCAAGCACCCATTAGGAAGCAACACATTCACTCGCTTTGTCGGTACAAAAGAAGGCACTCTGATACGTACCACAAAGTCCTCAAAAAGAAAGGAAAGAGACGCTCATGTATCAAATAGTGCTTTCACCGGATAATCCTAAATCAGGACAAAGCCTAACACAAAAAAATTATACACAAGCAATGCACAAGGTACCAAGTATAAAAATAGTAAAAACTGTATCTTAATTTATACCTATTATGACATCACTATGCTTAATGCCCTCCTATTGGCCAAGATTATAGACTCGGGGCTATGCTTGGGATGCAGTCGACTCCACCACTCTATTTCGCTTTTCAGCATGCTTCGCACCTATCTTTTTCTCTGTCTTTGGAGGGTTATTGGATCTAGTTGCCAACCTTAGAGGCATCAAGAATCTTTTTGTTTTCTATACCGACCCACTACCCGAATCGGTTTGCTCTCTCCCTTTCCATCCAAGAAAGGTCTTTGAGCCGGCTCTTCACCTTCACACAAGGAAGTGTATTAGATCCCTGCTAGATCCCCCAATCAATACGTCCCTTCCCCGAGATGATTTCTTGCGAAATCCTCATCGTATTCCGACGACCCTCACTTGTCGATTTTCCTCACCACAAGAACACTAAAAAGGGGAAAAGTAAAAAAAGTATAAAGAAGATTAAATATTTAATGTCCTTCAAGATAATTCGTCTATTGAGCGATCTCTGACCGGTGCTAGCGATCTTCATTTGGTTAAAATAGATCAACTCCTCATAGACGTTGAAGTTCTTGGCTCGTCGGAGTTCATCGTATGCAAATGGGAGGGAGGCAGTTTTCTCTTCCTTCGACGGAGACAGTGTTTCGGTGCTCCATAGGCGACACACAAACACTACGCTTGAGAATAGGTGTCTCCTTATCTCTGGAATGAAAAACGAAGCCTTTTATACAATTTTCGAAAATAGGCTACTGTCGGTGGTAAGTCTAGCGCTCGGCGGTAGGTCAACACGCTTGATGCTGACAACTGCCCTGCAAATTTGGAAAAATATTCAAAAAGAGTATTTTTCCACTTTTTCGTGCTAGCGTGGCGCGATAGAAAGCTAGCGCCTGGCAATATTCCAATCATCTCGACACACTCAACGAGCATTGAGTGAGATAGCACTACGCGGTAACAAGCTAGCGCTCGATGGTAGCTTGATCTCGACACCTCAGTCTCGGCGAGCGTCGAGTGAGCTATCGTGTCACGTTAAGAAGTTAACATTTATCGCGGTAGCATCCCGAGTGCCTGGCTGAAATAAATCCTTAGGCTAGCGTAGACAGTAGAATTAGCACGACACTGTAGTAAACCGAGTGCCATGTAAATTTAATTCAGGCTATCGCCCGGCGGTAACTGCTACCATTCGGCGGTAGGTTCTAGAGGAAATTTTTCTCGTTTTGCTGGAACGTATAAACCTGTACACTCTTCCAAACACAAAATGTGATCAAATACAATATGGGAATTAAGATTATTCATCTAAGAAAATGTGAACCGTCGGATCCAACAAACTCACCCTTTTGATAATATCAAGTATCGTCATGAGATATAATAAATGAGATGCAAGATACAGTGCAAATAAGTGATAATCTTTAAAGGGTCAGGTTTCATGTTACATATAACTTTCCCTACAGACACGCTCCCCCTATATTTGTGTTCTACGTGCTCCCCCTATTTACGTGCACACAGTGTAACAAGCTACCCCTACATGTAAGCTTCCCTAACCCATGATTCATGAGCATTTTAATCTCCCCCTTTGATATTATCGAATGGGGGTGGGCTAGACCAAAATACAGTATACGCATGTATGAAAAAATTTCAGTATATGATGAGTGCGATAAAGATAGCAAATTGTGCACGTTATAAAAATTTAATCAAGAGGCGAACTACAATAGGGGTGACCAAACATAAATCAAAGAATATAAAGCATACATGTGACACAGATGAGTGGAGTACATAGAAGCAAATCATTTGAGTTTTCCGAGGAAAAAGAATTGGACAGTATAGGTTAAACTAAGCACACAACGAATTATAATACAATGCTGAGAGAGTTATAGAGTTAAACACATTGTAATATTGTAGAAGTCAAGAATAGAAATCGTGTACAAGTACCTATGTGCTATAAACATACAATGCATTTTTAGACCAGTTCTTATGCATGGAAGCGTTAGATAGAGCAATGACATGTGAACGTGTAGAATTAAAAGAGAGAACATCAAGTAGAACTAATATTTAGTACATGTTTTATCTCAGTAATTCAATATGCCATAAAGAGAGAAATAGAGATAAAAATCACGTCACGCTTCTATCTATGTCATACTAAGACTAGAACTAGAGGCACTATGCTTAAGGTTTAGTCATTGCACAAGATCGAAATGATTCTTTTAACCAAGGTGCTCATCCTCATAAATACTTATCAAGAGGAGTGAGTAGTGCTTAGGGGGTATCCTTGACATATTAGTTGATAGCATGTTTTTTTCATCTCTTTTTTTCATTTATGAGTTTTGTACTATCAATATTATAGTATTTATTCTAAGGACCCCGAATCAATCAAAATCTACCCATATAGATAGATGCACTTTTGTTGGGAATATTGCCCTCAATGTTCCTTGGACTTGATTTGAAGAGGCATCACCCATAGCACTAAGACCATAGTTGTATTGATGTTATTTAAGCTCATCATGTGCAGGATGTTCCTTGGAACATGGTTAGACAAGTTGTCGAAGTGATGGAGACAGGTGGTTATAAGGTAGGTAGGTGGAGTACCAGAAAATTTGTTAAAGTGTACAGGCGTTGAGTGAGGACAGCTCACTCAACGCCATATGCAAAGAAATGTTGTTAAGTCCATAGGCGTTGAGTGAAACAAGCTCACTCAATGCCCGATGCAAAGAAATGTGGTTTAGGTACACATGCATTGAGTGAATCAAGCTCACTCAATGCCAGATACCAAGAATCATCGTGTTTTGTCAAGCTTCTGTATTGGCAAGAAGAAAGATCGACCAAGTCTACATGCATTGAATGAATATAGCTCACTCAATGACATATAACAAAACGCGTCGAGTAAAGGTGTGTACAGTCAAATCCTAGTAGTTTGCAAAGCAATTTTGTGGCTACGTCCACAAGCGTCAAGTTAATACAACAAAGGCATCGTATGATGTCAAAGCTTTGTCTTTGATAGAAATGAAATATGGTCAAGTCCAAAAGCATCGAGTGATGAAGGCTCACTCGACTCATAAGCAGTTAAGACTACAAAAGTCTAGATGGAATTGAGTGATGAAGGCTCACTCAAAGCCAGAGATGAAATCATCGTGTTCACTCAAAGCTTAACGAAAGAATGGATAGAAAATCTATCTAAGTGTTTTGGCATTGAGTCAAGCTTACTCACTCAATGCCTATTGATAAAAATCTATCTTTGTGTTTTAGCGTTGAGTCAAGCTTACTCACTCAATGTCTAGTGACAAAATCTGCCTAGGTGTTTTGGCATTGAGTCAAGCTTACTCACTCAACGCCTAGTGACAGAAAATTTGTCTGTGTTTTGGCAATGAGTCAAGCTTACTCACTCAATGCCTAGTGGAAAAAAATTTGTATAAGTATTTTGGCATTGAGTCAAGCTTACACACTCAACACATAGTGACAGAAAATTTGTGTAAGTGTTTTGGCGTTGAGTCAAGTTTACTCACTCAACGCCTAGTGATAGAAAATCTGTCTAAGTATTTTGGCATTGAGTGAATCTTGTTCACTCAACTCCTATACTAATGTGCTTGAATTTGACTAAGTCCACAGATGCTAACATCAGCAATAGTCAACAAAGTTAACCAAACTCAAAATAAGCCAGGATGGCTATAGTATGCGACAAACGGCGCTGCAGGCCTACTGTATGACTTTTGGCTGTTAAAGTAAAGGTGCAGCTGCCAACTTCAGTGGGTCCTACGGGTAAAAATAGTCTTTTATCGGTGGAATAGAAAAGGAAGAGTTCAGAATAAAGAGATTAACTTTTGGAAAATGCTCTAGACTTCATCTTCTTCCTTGGACATTGTTGCAGAGCTTTGAAGAACAAGTCCAAGTCGCTGATCTAATGTTCTAGAGTTAGCAATAGGGATTTCCATCTACTACATCAAGTTTAGAGTCATTTTCTCTAAAGAAGAAGAAGCACAGGTCTAACCTAGCTGTAGCTGATCGGGAAGCCGATCCTAGATAGCTGGTGCCATTTTCATCAGCACCAGCAAGGTCAGAGGTAATCTTTGAAGAAGAAGAGGCAGCAAAGTTCTTAACCTAGCAACTGCATCTAAAAGGTCAATAAAGGTAGTTGTTGCCATCTTCACCACCAACAGTAAGGTCAGAATAAATTCGGAGATAGAAAGAGGTAGAAGCAAAGGGTTTACCCTAGCTATAGTATGGTAAGTCTGATAACTTCAGACAAGTCAGATCAATGTCTTCACAGCTCAACCAAGCCTAATCCTAGAGACCAACTTCTAGAGCTGAGAAGAAGATAGTACTGAGCTTCTAGTTCAGTCCAGGAAGGAAAGGAGAAGCAGAGCAGAGTTCTGTAAGTTACTTCCATCACAAGCAACTGATTATTGAAGATCAACACTCTTGTTGCTAAGAAGAAGTTGGGGCTGGGATTTTCCCAGCTCAGGTAGTAGCAAGGATAGCTGCAGTTACTTCTCAGTTTCAGCAGGTTATTTCTGAAGAACAATTTCTGGTGCTGAGAACAAGTTAATAGGGCTGAGTTTATCACTGCGAAAGAAGCAGCAAAGGGCCAACCCTAATTATAGCACTTCCAACACAAACCAAGTCAATCTAAAGATCAGTTTCTTGTTGTTGTGAAGAAGGTAGGGCTGAGAATTTCTCAGTCCAGGAAGTTTGGCATGGAGAAATTTCTCTTGTGTCAAATCACATCACCAACGCACTTTCATCCTATAAGATCCCTTTGGATCCTAGCTGTAAGCCTGAAACTATAAAGGCTAAGTAGTAGGATTCTATTGAGAATCTGAGGTAGGGCCTGTGTGCCTAATGTAGGGCTTTGGCCTGAGTGTAGGATCCAATTTGGATCTGAGGTAGGTATTTTGAGCTTGAGGTAGGAGAGTCATTCTCTTTCAGTTGTAGGGCACTTGTTCCTGAGTTATAGGATCCTTTGGATTTTAGGTAGGGCCTTTTTACCCTAGCTGTTGGAGAGTCATTCTCTCTGAGGTAGGGCTGTCCTCCCAGCCTGAGTTGTAGGGCCTTTGGGGTGGAGGTAGGTGATCTTTGGATTGTTAAGTTATAAGGCTTTATGCCTGATCTATAAGTCTTGGAGGAGACTGAGACTGGAGAAGTGCCTTGTCTAATAAGTTGTTAGAAAGATGGGAGATAAAGTGGACGTACCCATAATCTGGGGAACCACTATAAATTCTGTGTGTGCTCTTTGTGGTGTCTTGAAAGCAGAAAACTATAAACTCACAAAGCACTTAAAGAAGGAAACTAAAATATAGTCACAAGAGACTAAGAAACTTTTTCACCCCCTCTAGGTGATTTAGCTGTCCTTGAAACTAAAGACTTTCAAGTGGTATCAAAGGGAGGTTGCTCAAAAAGGACTTAACAGTCTGAGTAGATCCCAAAGGATAGCTAAAAGGTTTATACTTATGGGTTCAGGAGTAAACTATAAGGAGTGGAGCTCAATGTATCTTCAAGCCTGCAGAATGGAAAAGACCTATAATGGGCTATTGACAGCTATTGTAGAAGATTAAGACTATCCTGCAGCCAGGATAGGATTCAGAGCCCCACTGTCCTCTATGTTCAGTGATAGTGATAAAGATGATGTCTATCTAGATGAAAGAATGGAGATCACGACCCCTCTATCACATTCAGATAGTGATTCAGAGGAGGATGATGATGAGGAAGATGACTACAGATGTTATAGGCTAATAGACATGATTGAAGAAGAATTCTACTAGGATCAGCCTGGTACAGAAAAGGTACATTCTATGTCTAGCTCTTCTTATTATTAAGATTATGAGACCAGTCTAGATTCTGAAGCATCTCCATCCAGTGATGAAGATGACTCTTAGTTTCAAGTAGATGTCAATCAATTAATTGACCAGTATGGGGAAATTTTGGAGGCTTTGAGAAGGTGCAAGGAGTTGGCCAAAAAACAAGTTGAATAGATTACCTCCCTTCAGCTAGCTGCTGTCCAGCAGGCTAAGAAAACATCCTTGCTGGATCAGAAGGCTAGGTAAGTCAGCCAACTAAAGTTCATCTCAATCATCCAAATTGAGACCATAAGCTAGAAGAAAAAGATCATCTTTGATCTTGAAGAGAAACTCCTAAAGGAGAGAAAGAATGTGGCTAAATTCAGTAAGACCAAAATTGTATTGTCACTGATTGACTCCTTTACCTCTCAAAAAGATGAGAGAGGCTTAGGGCCTAAGTGGAATTTTAGGCTTGGCAATTCCAAAGTGCTTAGGCAAGGCTCCTGTAGTGTCTTAGGCCACCTTTCATAAGGTAATCCTCCCTTGTAATAGGTATGACCAATAAAACATGTATGGTCACTAGAAGATTTGGAATTCTCCTTGTAAGAGTACAAGTGTATCTTATAATGGAAGAAGGAAGAGCATGGGTTTGTGTATACAAAAGGATCCCCATGAAGAAGTCCAAATGGCCCATCATGGACCATTTGTATTTGGTTCTTCAGCCCCTACACTCAAGGAGAAGGCAGTGGACTATTCTCAGGATCTTCTAGCAATAACCTAGACCATGGTTAAGTCAGTCAGTAGGGCAGACTTGTCTAGCTCTAAGGACATTAATAGCATGTCAACTACAAAGAAGACTGCTATTAATGAAACATAGAGTAAGCCAAGTACTTCTACTAGCAAACTCACCTTTAGTCAGATTCTTGCTGAGAGAAACAAGAATAATGCTACAACTCTCCCCTTTGAATAGACAGCTAGTGATTGCTTGCACTCTTCAAAGACTGTTCAGAAGGGGAGATATAATATCCAAGAGTGTTGGTGTTGTGGTAAAGTGGGCCACTATGACATAGATTGTTGGCACAACCCTAGTGTGCCAAGGGAAAGGGTAAGTCTTCATTACAAAGCTAGTGTTAGTCTTCCTATTAGAAAATCTACAGGAAGGCATGTGCATTTTTATGCTAATCAGAACCTAGGACCCAATAATTATTGGGGTACTAAGGTAAGGTAATCTCTGTTTTGCAGTATAGTCCAAGTTCTCATAACCCCATGTGGTATTTGGACAGAGGTTATTTCAGTAATAAGACTGGAACAAACAGCCAACTAAAGGATTATACTCCAATAAAAGATGGAGCCAAAGTAAGCCTTGGTGGGTCAGACATAGGAGTAACCAAAGGCTATGACCAACAGGTGAAAAGTTGAAGATGGATAAATAAACCATTAAGATTACTCGTCCTACTGCCCAAAAAGAAGAGGATGGAATGATGTTGTGAGCATTCCTAAACAGGGAAAAACTACACAGGCAATGGATATAGACAAGCTGGATCCATCCATTAAAGTTCAAGGTGTCTGAGTGGTGGGACAAAATATTGCTTCTACTTTAGCAGAATAGTGATGAAAAGAACAAGTAGGCTGTACTCATCACTGAGGAAAGCACTAAAAGTAGCTCTTTTGAGAGCACCAAGGAAGGAGAACATAATGCTCAGCTGAAAAGTTTCTCAAGTTATATCCTTAGCTGTCAGACTAATCTAAAGAAACAAGAAGAAAAATGTATGCTCAAGTTTTAGTGTCTTCTGGATCTGCAGAAAAGTATGTCCAAGTAAGTGGGTTTTATGTATAGGATCTGTGAAAATTTTAAGGGGAAGACTGTCAAGCTAGATGCTCATATTTGGGGAGCATTTTAAGTCAAGGTTACTGGAAAGCTTGAGTCTTACCTTGAGTACCTCCAATACTAAATAGATCAGCAAAACTACTGAAGTTCAGCATGTCTCTATGGACTTTTCTGAGGTTGAGAGGAGTAGACTACCCTGATGGTTGCATCTACTGTGGGATTTCAAGTAGAATAAATTAAAGAACAGCTGGATTGCTCAAGTTATTGTTGATATAAGCTCAGCCTAAGTTGTTGGACAAGCATAATTCTTACAAAGAAAATCTCCATCATAGATTAGATCACCAGAACTACTGATGTTCATAATGTCTCTATGGAAAATGCTAAGATTGAGGGGAAGATTCAAACATATCTCCCTACTTAAGGTAATAAGAGTGTCATTAAAATGACTATAGATGATTCAAAGAATAGTGATCTATATGGATGAAGAGATAGATCAGGCCAAGATCTCCCTGCCCTATTTGAAAAGTCTCCCTTACTAAAGAAGTTATAAGGGGGAGAAGGAAAAGGGAGATGGGCCATGATCAAGGGGGAGTATGTTGTGCAAGCAGAGATGGTATGTAAAAGAGACAAAATAATCCAAGTGGTATACAACCAACTCAAACAAATAGGTGGTATAAAGAAGAGACATGTGCCACAAGTAGTATACAGTACACACTATACATTTCCTAATCAGGTTTGAGTGTATATCAAGTTAGCTAGAGCCAAAGGCAAATCTTTTACTGAAGAAAATTAGAAAAGACCTGGCTCAGCAAGAAAAGACCTTCAAGTGTGTTGGAGCTCCTTATTACTAATTTGGGCTAGGATTACAATTAGGTTTTTATTTTGACCCAACTTATATAGACTAGGGTCATATTTTATTTCCAGAGTTGTTTTAGAAGGCTTTCTAGAGATGCTCTGTTCGACGAACTCAGAACTCAGTTAAACGAACTCAGAACTAAGTTTGACTAACCCAGATCTCAAACTCTGAGCTTAGTTTGATGAACTCTGAGCTCACTTCGACGAACACAGAGCTCAGCTCGAAGAAAGTAAAAGCTCAGTTTAAAAAAGATCAGTTCGACGAAACCTAGGCTTAGTTCGATGAAATCCTTACTGAGTTCGATGATCATTCTCTTTCTTCTGTACTTTAAGGATGTTTCTTTCCCTAAAGAGTCACCGTATATGGGGTGTACTTTTTTTAGATTTTTCTAGAATGTCTTGTTTTTTTGTATCAAGTAGAAAGAGGATTCTCGAGAGTGAATCTTTTTTCTATACGCAATTTTTGAGGATCGCTCTTTCCAAGAGAGGGCCTTTTTTTCTTTGCTCGAATAGACTGGCACCCCCAACCTTTCGGTGAGTTACCAAGTCCGGTGAGTCACTGCCTCATTATGATGATCCTGAGGCCACTGGCTCTGTGACCTGGGTTCCTGAGCAGCAAGATGGCCAAGAAAAGGACCAGGTGCGTGCTCCCTGAGCCCTTCAAGCTCCTCTCACGATGCCAGAGTGCCTTGACTTCACCCTTTTTTTAGACCATATGATGACAGAGAAAGGGTTCCTCCTTGACTGACAACTAATCTTTGGCACTTATCCAACGACCCATGCTCCGAACACCAGGCGAATACTGAGATTGATCTCCCTTCTCACACCTTGAAAAATCATCATGAACGTGAGAGTTCATCTCACTTTCTTTGTTCTGGCGGGTGGAGAAAGCTTGAACAGAAGGCAGAATGATTTCAAATGTCTGGTAACTGAAACTCTAATATTTAATGCTAAATATTCTAATAAATATAGCTGTTTATGGAAGCATTAAATATGGATTCATCACAAAGTTTTAATTCTAATTAATTCCAAGGCAGTTATAAATTCTTAAGTGATTCTTCAGACGTTTCAAGAATCGTTTTTTTCAAATATTGAATTCCTCCCTGACAGCATATATATATATATATATATATATATATACATATATATATATATATGTATATATATATATATATGTATATATATATATATAGAAGATTGCTGCTTGACATGATTATTGGGGGACATACAGAGATTTTGAGATATACAGATATTCTGCTTTAGACTCTTGTTAAGAGACATCCTAATTCATATTTGTCTGAAATATCTACTGGAGAGTATAAGCTTAGAAGAAGTCCAACACACTGAAGAAAAGTCTCCTCCCTTGATCACAATCTCTATTCAAATCAGGTGGAGCTTTTTGCAACATCATCCACTAAGTCTTCTCAGAGACTCTTTACAGAGAAGACAACATCTAACTCTCTTTAGTTTATTCTTTAACTGTGTACATGGTTATAACTTTCTTTAAAAGTTAACACTTGGTTCTTAAGTCACCTGATCAAAAGGCTTAGGTTTGGTTTTTGGGTACCTGGTCAAAAGCGCAAAGGGTTGCTAAATCTCCCTAAGAAAATAGATCTTTTGGTGGCAGGGCACCTGATCAAAAACCTGTTGTGGATTCCTACTAGGGTGGCAGAAGAGTAGACGTACCCAGATTTATTGGGGAACTACTATAAAATCCTTGTGTCGTCTGTGATTTATACTTTATTTTTTGTGTGTTGTGAATTTTATTCATATATATATCACTTATTTTTAAAATTGCTGTAAAAACTAATTGAAGTTTTTAAATACTATATTCACCCCCCTCTAGAGTAAAGTTAGATCTATCCCTTCCACTTTCAAATGGTATCAGAGGAGGGTTTTTTTTAAAGGATAACAACTGAGCCAATAGATCTGATAGATCTTATCTTACCTAGAAGATTGTTGATAAATTTATCATGGGACAAAATAAGGAGTACTCAAGCACTAGACCTCCTGTTTGTAATCTTAATAAGCTTGCACTATGGAAAGCAAGGATTAGTTTATTTATGAATTCTATTGATGAGGATATCTACAATTCAATTTTGACAGGTACACCTCTACCACTAGCAGCACCAAGCTCCAGTACTACACTTCCACCAGAATAGACAGAGGCTTAAATAAAAGCAAAAACTATTGATGCAAAGGCTATGAATATACTAGCCCAAATAATGTCTGATGATATTTTTCAGAAGGTTGCTGAATGCACCTCAGCAAAAGATATCGGGGACTCCCTTACTGTAATGGTAGATGGATCTGCAGATAAAAGAAAAGATAGAAGTTCTCACATGATTTCTTAATATGAGAATTTCAAAAAGGGAGAAACGTAATGAGTTGCTTATATGTATACAAGACTCAGCCTCATAATCATTGAACTGAAAACTTTGGAGAAAAACATTACATTAACAGAGTAAATGACAAAATTCTCATGTGCTTTCCTAGCACATGGGATTCAAGAATTTGGCCAATTAAAGAATCAAGAAGTGTGAATGAAATTTCAACAGAAACTTTGTTGGGCAAGATCAAATAATATGAGCAACTCAGCAAAACAAGAGAAGCTGAACAAATGACTTCATCCTTAATGAAGAAGGAAAAGAGTATTTCTTTCCAAGCAATTGAAGATGAAGAACAACTTCCGAAAATGAAGAACTCTTAAGTCTATTGGCTAAAAGATTTTACGAAATGGTCAGGAAAGACTTCAGGAGAAGATTTTCCAAAAACAAGGAAAAACCAAGGTATGACAAAATACCTACTGAAGAAATTGTTTGCTATGGTTCTAGGAAACTAGGACACATTCTTCCAGAATGTCCTGAAAATCAGAAGAAGGATAAGAAGGAGAAAGAATTTAAGAAGCATTCAAATAAACCCTCTTTTAGTAAAGACAGACAAATGGGGAGGCTTTGTAGCTGAAACATGGAGTGATACAGACACTGAATCTTAATCCAATTAAAGTGAAGATGATGAAGAATCAAATGCTAAAGAAGTGTTTATGATGGCAATCAGTGCATCAAACAACAATGTTGATTCTGAATCCGAGTCTGAAGAAGACCATGTATTTTATGCTTTTGATTTTACAAGAGAACAATTCAAAATAGATTTTAATTTGCTTTTCAAAAATTTGATAAAATCTGAGAAGGAAATAAAACTTCTTAGAGAAAAGTTAACTGAATTAAACAATCTATCTTCAGAAAATATTAAACTTAAAGAAGATTTAGAAATTTCTAAGGAACAAATAGTTTCCCTAGAAAACCAATTAATAGAGGCTAAGATGTTTGAAATAACATTTAATTGGAGAAGTATCAAACTGATGAATATTACAAGTACAGTCAATGCAAGATTAAGTGGCAGAGTAGGCTTGGAGCTACATCGAGTCAACCTCAAATTCTTATGAAAGATATTTTAACTACCCCTGTAAAAAAAAATTTTGCTAAAGGAAAAGAAATATTAGAAATCATAGATAAAGAAACTGAAGTTTTTAAATCAAAATCCATACTAAAAAAGAATAAAAATATATAGGAAAATAATGTTTAACTAAATTCGTCGAACCGAGCTTGATGAAATCACTATTATTCATAGAATAGAGATAGACGAACACTGAACACAGGAAAATAAGTATAGTTATTCACTGAATTGTGCTCGACGAAATCAATATCATTCATCGAACGGAGCTCGACGAAATCAGATTAATTCATCGAACTCAAAATTTTCAAACAGAAAATTTACTTCTTTTTAAAAGAATAATCAAACTCAAAATTTGTTAAACCCTTTCACTGAGTGGATTATTCCTCCCCGGAGATATCATCCACTTGGATATAAAAATCAAACTGAATATTCTTATATTTATACTTATTATGAGAAAAATTTAGGACCCAAGGTAATCTGGGTCAAGAACACCTAACTTGTTTTTAATACAGGAAAAGAACTTTTCTACCACAGAGGAACAGTTGTATTTGGATAGTGGGTGCTCTAACCACATGACAGGAAGAAAAGCTAATCTAAGAGACTTCAAAGGAAAGCTTTGACCAAAAGTCGTATTTGGAGACTCCAACTCTGGCCAGACAGAGGGCTATGGCAAAGTAAAAATTGGAGTAGTTACCTTCAAAAAGGTAGCTTATGTGAGAGGTCTTAAGCATAACCCCAACAGCATCAGTCAACAATATGATGATGTTTATCAGGTATCATTTAATAAGTTTTTATGCTTTATCACATCCAATGATAACAAAATTGTTTTATCTGGGGTTAGACAAGGTAACATATATTTTGTTGGATCCCTAGTTGGATTTTTGCTAGGTTCACTAAATTAAGCTTAGTCTGACCCACCTTGTATAGCAAGGGACAAGTCTAGTAGTCCTAGAGTTAAGGCTAAGTCATTAGGTTCAACCATCTTTGACCAGCCAGTAGAGGACCTCAGAAGACTCAGACTTAGAAGAATTCATAGTTCAGAATATCAATTCGAAGTTCTTCAAACTCAGCTCGACGATGGTTGATCTCAGATCGATGAACTCAGAGTTATATCTCTAAGCTGAGCTCGATGATATTCGAGGTCAGGTCGACGATCGATTCTTTCAGATAGATTCTCAGCTCGACGAACTCAGAGCACATAATTTGCAAGTTATTCTCTGAATATAGTTCACAAGGCTCAAGTCGATGAACTAGAATTCTCAGGCCGATTATCATGGAACTCAGGTCGACGAATTCCTTTTAGAGGTTGACGAGTTCTGTCCCACTCTCGAATGAGAAGTTTTTTCTGATTTTTATCCCTTACATTCTATATTATTTAGCAGTAATATTCCTGAGTAATTAATGCTTATATTCCCCTGAATATAGCCGTTATTTTCAGGATTAATTATGGTCTTCATTAGGATAATTACTTGCTTATTTTATTAGGGACAGTTGGGAAAACTCATTTATTTCATATTCCAGCCGTTTGTATTCTACAGATCTTTCAGCAATTAATGCCAGGTTATCAAATTCAAAGGAAAATGTTTTTGACTACAAAATATAAAAGAGATTCTCTTTTTCAGAAAAGTACACACAAGGCAAGAACATTACAGAGGTTTACAGAGAAGAGAATTTTTACAAATACACACAAAATATATAAAAGAAGATCTGCTTCTTCTTTGTGTAGAAATACAGTCTGTTCTTTCCCTTGTTCATACCAAAAAGATTGAAGAAGAACATTGATCAAAAATCAAGAGTCTTCTTCATCTTCAAATCCTGGAATCTGCAAAGATATCTATTCAACACCTATCTACTAGATTCCTGGACATTTACAAGAGAAGGCTGATGACCTACACCCTGAAGTAAAGCTTCGAATCTTCCTGAACCATTCAACTTTTCAGGGGGAGCTTTATCAACAACATGATCCACTAGTCTTCTCTATTGATTAGAGAAAGAGAAGACACCATCACGTCCTCTCACCTCCTGTAAAAGGGTTTTAACTCCCTTCAAAAGTTAATAACTTGGTTGTCAAGTCACCTGATAAAAATACTTGGGTTGCTTTTTGGGCACCTGATCAAAAGCCTAAAGGGTTGTTATATCTCCCTGCAATAGATATTGTGGTGGCAGTCACCTGATCAAAACGTGTTAGTGGATTCCTATGAGGGTGGTAGAAGAGTGAATGTACCCAGTTGGGGAACCACTATAAAACTTCTTATGTTGTCTGGTTGCCCTTTTTCTTTATGTACGGTGCTATGTTATTTTATCTTAGTTCTTTTTACATAATATTTATTATAACTTGTTTTTACTACTAGTTAATCAAAACAATTAAAAGATTTTAAAAAACACTCAATTCACCCCCCTGTAGAGTAAGTTAGATCTATCCCCTCCTTTCATATTTAGTCAATTTTAATTCTTCTAAAACTGAGATATGTTAGTTTAATCAGATAAGAAAATCAAATGAACTTTAGCATAAAAGATTAGGGCATGTAAACCTTAGAACTATTGCTAAATTGTTTAAGGACAACCTTGTCAAAGGACTACCTTCTGGATCATATAAGAAGGAAGGACTTTGCAGGGCTTGTCAATTAGGTAAATAAACAAAAAATAGTTTTAAATCCATATCTAAGAGTGATTCACCTAGAATTTTGTATTTGCTACATATGGACCTTTTTGGACCTATCGCAATACAAAGTTTGGGAGGAAAGTCATACACTTAAGTAATTGTTGATGATTTCTCCAGATTCACTTGGGTGTTCTTTCTTAGGAACAAGTCTGATAACTTCAAAAATTTTACAGGCTTTCTTAGGAACATCAAGATTGAGTATTCTACTCAGATTGCATTGATCAGAAATGATCATGACACTGAGTTTTAATCTCTTCTGATTAAAGAATTATGTGATAAAGAAGGAATCAGGCTATGTTTCTCTGCTCCTAGAACTTCTCAACAAAATGGGATGGCAGAAAGGAAAAATAGAACCCTAATTGAATCTGCTAGAACATTACTTACAGATGCTCACTTACCCCTATTTTTTGGGTATAGGCAGTCATCACATATAATTATATTCTTAACAAAAGTCTTATTCATAAACTCAAGGGTAAGACTCCCCGTGCTTCAAAAAAGAAACCTAAAGTAAATTATTTTTAAAAATTAGGGTTTAAATGTTATATTCATAATAATGATAAGAAAAATTTGAAGTAAAAGCTACAGATGGAATATTTCTTTGATATTCTCTTATCAGTAAGGCTCATAGGGTTTATAATAAATCTAACTTTAAAATAGAGGAATCAGTACATATAACATTTGATGAATCTAACATGTTTTATAAGGAGAGGAATACCTCTACCATAGATTCCTTTCAGGTACAAAATCTGTGTGAAAAACTAGATGACTTAAACCTAAAGCAAGAGGAAACATTGCATCCTTCTCAACAATTTGTTGAAGACAATGATGAAGATAATCCTGAAATTTATGTTGAAAAAGTTGTAGCTAATGAAATTCCACAAGAGGAATTAACAACACAAATCATTGAAGAACCAACTCAACCTGTTTATTATGTCACTCTTAGAGATCATCCTAAATCTCAAGTAATTAGAGACATATCAGTTGGTGTGCAAACAAGGCATCAGCTCAATCAAGATCAGATGCATACATGTTTTCTATCTCAGATTGAACCTCAATCCATAAAGGATGGAGAAAAAGATCCTCATTGGATAATTGTAATGCAAGAGGAACTCAATCAGTTTGAGAGAAATAGAGTTTGGGACTTAGTTCCAAGACCCAAAGACTATCCAGTCATTGGAACCAAATGGGTCTTCAGGAATAATTTGGATGCTCAAGGAGTTATAGTGAGAAATAAAGGTAGATTGGTAGCTCAAGGATATTCATAGGAGGATGGAATAGATTATGATCAAACTTTTGCTCTTGTTACAAGATTAGATGCTATCAGAATATTTCTTGCTTTTGCTGCATTCAAGAAATTCAAGGTATATCAGATGGATGTAAAGAGTCCATTTCTGAATGGAGATATAAAAAAGGAAGTCTATATAGAACAACCTCGAGGTTTTATCTCTTCAACTCACTCATCTTATGTATTAAAGCTTAATAAAGCTCTTTATGGTCTTAAACATGCTCCAAGAGCTTGGTATGAGACCCTTGATAATATTCTATTAGAGAATAAATTTTGTAGAGGCAAGGTAGACAAAACCTTATTTTTTTGACATCATAAAACTTAAATTTTACTAGTTCAAATATATGTTGATGATATAATTTTTGGTTCTACTGATTCTCAACTTTGCAAAAGGTTCTCTGACCTAATGCATTCAAAGTTTGAAATGAGTAGCATGGGTGAATTATCTTATTTTCTTAGCTTACAAGTGAAGCAAACACCTTATAGCATCTTCATATCTCAATCTAAATATGCTAAAGAGCTAATTAAAAGATTTGGGATGTTAGATGCCTCCTCTATGAAAAACCCATGCCTACTAATGATGTAGTAGATATTGATGAGCAAGGCAAACCTGTTGATCAAAAAATATATAGAACTATCATTGGGTCTCTATTATATTTAACAGTAAGTTGACCAGATATTATGTTTGCAACCTGTATTTGTGTTAGGTTTCAAGTTAACCCAAAAGAATCTCACCTTATTTTAGTAAAAAAGAATTTTGAGATATATAAAGGGTTGTCTAATCTTGGACTCTAGTATCCTATTGAGTTTGGATTTGAATTAATTGGATTCACAGATGCTGACTATGTTGGATGTAGAGTTGACAGAAAAAGCACATCAGGAACATGTAAGTTTCTTGGTGATAGGCTTGTGTCATGGTTTTGCAAGAAGCAAACCTCTGTGTCTACTTCAACTACTGAGGCTGAATATATTACAGCAGGTAGTTATTGTTCACATATTTTGTGGATTCAAAATTAACTACTAAATTATGGATACAACTTAAATAATTCAATTATATACTGTGATAATACTAGTACAATTTCAATTGCACAGAATCCAGTCCTCCATGGTAGGACTAAACATATAGAAATAAGGCACCACTTTATCAGAGATAATGTGGATAAAAATAAAATTAGCGTAGTATTCATTTCTACTGATTTACAAAGAGCAGATATTTTCACCAAACCATTTGATGAGAAGAAACATATTTTCTTTTTAAATAAATTAGGAATGATTGATGGAGAATCATTAAGGTTATTTTGAATGGAGATCGACGAAATGCAAACCTTTCGTCGAATGAAGATCGATGAATTGTAAACATTTCGGCGAATGGAGAACGACGAATTGTGAACTCTTCAGAGATCGGCGAATTGTGAACCTTTCATCGAACGGAGTTTGACTGACTGCTTATCGTCCGTTCAACTTCTGAGAACTTATATTTAGGTTTCCATCAAGCTCCGTCCCGCACATTCTCCATTTCTCTTCTCTTGCACTTGATCTCTTTGTTTTACAAGATAATGGTGGTGTCGCAAATGATTCTTACTGCGATGAAGTTCGATGCTGGATTTGATATCGAGTTAGATTCTTTTCGTCATTCAGATCAAATCTTCTAGGATAACTTGCAACTATTTGATGCACAACATCTGCGTAATTTCATGTCCACCCGTATCAAGCTCCCCATCACAGAAATAAAGGAATGGGTTTACAGTCCAAAGGTTCATAATCTTATAACCATCACTGGATCCATCTCAGGACATCAGGTTTTCTTACACCTGCGATTCTATCTGAAATTTTTGGTTTAATCAATGGAGAAGATGATTTAGAATTATCTAGTACAGAATTTGATACTATGCTAGATAGAATGGTCACTCACAAGGAAACCCTTACCATTTGTTGAAAAAACAACTCTTTGTAGAATATAAATTTCTAGCCGATGTTGTTGGGAAAGTTCTTCTGGGCAAACATTTACCCCATGACTATGTCACCAGGAACCATTTTTTATTGATGAGTGCTCTGGTTGACCAGAAAAACATTAACTAGGGGATAGTTTTGTTTGATTCAATCAAGAAGAAGATTAATAAGAAGGATGAGAGTTATGGAAGAATTCTGGGTATTTTTCTCCAGACCAAATGTCCAGAGGTCTTAGTCTCTAAGACTATACATATAAATGCATCTAAGAGGATAACCTCTACTCTATTTGGTAAATGGGAGAGGGTGATTCCTAAGCCTCCCATGGTTGAATCTTCTAGGGAAGCTTCTGAAAGAAATAGAGCTATCTCAACTACTCTCCCTTCTCTAGCAGAAGATTCTCTCATTATTTCTACCTCTCCTCAACAATCTCAACATAATTCCCCTAATCCTTCAAAACCACCTTCTCTACAAACTACTTTGTCTACATAAGTTCCATCCTCATCCTTCCATGCAGATTCCCCAGCTCATCTTTCACCTCATTCATCTCCACCTCACATAACTTCACCTCACATATCTACACCTTACTTATCTCCACCTCTCTCACCCATCAAGGAACCAATTCCTGCTGACATTCCCCCTGTCATCAATCCTTCATTTATTAAATAGTCTTCTTTTCTTTGTACAAACTATGCTAACAGATCAACTCCCTCTTCCTCCAATCCATCCTCTGCATCTAATTAGAAACCACCTGAGTTTATGTATCTAGATGTTGGAACCCTTGTTTGGATATGTGCTAGGTTCACACTTAGGATGTCTTGACCCCTTTGTATAGCCAGGGTCTCTGTCTAAGTCTTAGTTAGGTCCCCTCTAGGTCAGGTATTATGCAGACAAGCATTGCAGTAGACTCAGACTTAGATTCAAATAAATGTTGTGGACTATCTATATAATTTTGACTAAAGTTGAACTCAGCTCGATGATCGTCGATCTTCCATCGACGATCTATGATTCTTCTACTCTGAACTGAGCTCGACGATCTACGAGCTCAGGTCGACGATGTCACTTTTCTCAGTAGTGATCTAAGTTCTACGATAGCCATTCTCTGGTCGACGATCTCTTAACTCAGTTCGACAATCTCTTAACGAAGCTCTACGATTCTATACTGCTTTCAGTTATCTGCTCTTCAAAATGGTCAGAGTTATTTATTTTTATTATGATAAAGTATTTCGAGGAAAATATATTCTGATAATTAATGCTGATTCTCTCAAGGTTGATAGCCGTATTCTTGAATCATTAATTATGGTATTCACGAAATATTTTATCAAGACAGTTATGGAAATTCATTTATGATTGCCAGCAAAATCTAGCCGTTTTGGCTCCTCAATTCTTGTAGAGAATTATGTTTTGTCTTGGGAATTCAAACTGATGTTGTTTTCTTCATTCTAACTAAACATATATCTTAGAAAGAAAAAAAGAGAAAGATAGTGGTAATCAATCAGTAGTCAGAGAAGAATATTGCACTCAAGGGATCTTGCATGTTTTGTTGAAAGAGGAAGAAGAAGAACTTTTTAAAAAACAACTCTCTCCAGTCTTTTTCTTTCTTAAGTCTTCAAAGATTTACAGAGAGCCAAAAAAAAATCTATAACAGTTCACAGATTCAAAAGGCGCTGCAACATATTTTGAAGACCTACACCCAGGGCCAAGTTTCCTCTTCCTGAATATATACAACATCTCAGGGGGATCTTGGAAATTCAACTTTAATCCACTCAGTCTTTTCATTTGCCTGAGAAAGAGAAGATTTCCAAACATTCTTGTTTATTTTATCTCCATCTGTATAGGGTTATCTTTCCCTTCAAAAGTGAACACTTGTGATGATAGAGCACCTGATCAAAAACCTATTGGATTTTGAGCTCCTGATCAAAAGCTCAAAGGGTCTCTAGATCTACCTGCATCAGATCTTGTGGTGATAGGGCACCTGATCAAAAACCTAAGTGGATTCCTACCTAGGTGGTAGAAGAGTCGATGTACCCAGATTTGGGGAACCACTATAAATTTTCTTATGTCGTCTGGTTGCTGTGTGATTTCTTTGTGTACTGTGTTATGCTGTGGTAGTCTAGACTATTTTATTTCATTAGTTATAATTATAAGTATTTTTATTCCGCAATAAATCTAAACAATTTTTTAAATACTCTATTCACCCCCCTCTGGAGTAAAACCTATCTATCCCTCTCTTTCAATTGGAATCAGAGGGTGTGTTTTTATGGTAATACAGGCTAACACCTGAACCTAAGATCTCTGATAGATTTTTTTTCTCAATTTTTTTTGTTATACCATGGCACAGTACAAGTACTTTGCAAGCACCATACCTCCAGTTTGAACCTTGCAAAAGTTTGGAATCTTGAAGGCGAGAATCAGACTTTATATGAATTCAATTGATGATGACATTTATGCTTCTATCTTAATAGGAGTACCTCCACCACCAGCTGCCACTCCAAGTACTTCCACAAATATGACTATAGTACCTCCTCCAGACTACAATTATGCATGCAAGAAAGCAAAGATTGTTGATGCAAAAGCCATTAATATACGGGCACAAACAATGTCTGATGACTTATTTCAGAAAGTAGCTGAATGTGAATCAACTAAGGCCATCTTGGATTCCTTAAACCAGATGGTTGCGGGATCAGCTGATAAAAGGAAGGATAGGAGAGCTCATCTAATCTCCCAGTATAAGAATTTTAAAAAGGAAGAAACTGAGCAAGTCTTTGAGATGTAAAACAGACTCAGTATCATTGTTAATGAACTGAAAAACCTTGACAAGGACATCTCAGTCACAGAAATAAATGACAAGATTCTCATGTGCTTCCCCAACACATGGGACTCTAGAATCTGGCCTATCAAAGAGACCAGAAGCGCACATGAGATGACTACTGAATCAGTCTTAGGAAAGCTTAAATCCAATGAACAGCTGCTAAAGACAAGAGAAGCTGAGCAACAAAAGACTTCTACACCAACAAGGGAGGAAAAGAATATAGCTTTCAAAGCTTCAGAAGAACCAGAAACTTCTCCATCAAATGAAGAGTTGATGAGTCTCTTTGCAAAGAGATTCTTCAAGATAGGGAGAAAAGAATTCAGAAGGAAATCATCAAGGAGTGATGATAAACCAAGGTATGATAAAACCCCTTCTAAAGAGATTATCTATTTTGGTTGCAGGAAAGCTGGACACATTCTTCCAGAATGTCCAGAAAACAAGCACAAGGAAAGGAGAAAGACTCCATGAAGCGCTCCAGCAAACCATCCTCCTACAAACACAAAAAGAAGGAGAAAGGGTTTGTTGAGGAAACATGGAGTGACACTGAAGAATCATCTTCCTCCAGTTCCAGTGAGGATGAAGAAGAAGCAAAGGCCAAAGAAATTTGCTTAATGGCTATCAATGCTTCAGGACATGTCTCAGAAGAAGAAGAATCTGAAGAATGTTCAGATTGTGATTAGGTATTGGAATACTTTGACTTTACCTCTGGAGATTTTAAATCAAACTTTAAATCTATGTGTAGTGATTTGATTAGATCTGTGAAGGAAATCAAACTTCTAAGAGATAGACAATTTAACTATGATAATTTAGTATTAGAAAACAACAAATTGAAAATTGAAATAGACATGTATAGTGAACAAATCATTTTTCTGAAAAAGGAATTAAGTAAAGCAAAATAGCTAGAGGAATCACTAAATGGGAGAAGCAAACAACTAGTAGAAATTACCAGCACACTTAATGCTAGACTTAACAAAAGTAAGTTAGGATTAGGTGCATCATCTAGTGAACCACCAGTTATTCAGAAAAACCATCTCTAGCAACCTATAAAGTTTATTTCAGATAAAGGTAAGAAAAATATAGAACAAATTAAAAAGGTTAATAGAGTTTTAAGATAAGTTGAGAAAAATAAAGAAAAAAAAAACCTAGTCTCAACAAAAATCGTCGAACCAAGATCGACGATCTCAGCATTATGCGTAGAACGACAATCGACGATCTCAGAACCCAATGTTTGAGCCTAAACACTCTGCAAATGGGGATCGACGATATCATTATGTATCGTCAAATAGAGATCGATGATCGTGGTACCCATAAAATAGCTACTAATACTCTGAGAACCGAGATCGACGATATCAATGCTGGTCGTCGAACGCAAATCGACGATCTCAACCTAAATCGTCGAACCCAAATCTGTATCATCAAAATTATAATTTCAACAGAAATTTTAATAAGAACTCTAACTCTAAAACTTTTCATACCTTAACTAACTGGATAATCCAACCTAGGAGATTTCATCCCTTAGGTTATAAAAGTCAACCTGAATACTCTTATATTTTAAGTTTTAAGTATGAAAAGAAGCCAGGACCCAAGGTTACCTGGGTACAGAATATATAAGCTGTTATTTTGCAGGTGAAGACCTATCCTACCATACAGTATAAATGGTGTCTGGATAGTGGGTGCTCCAAGCACATGACAGGAAACAAGGCGAACCTGAATAACTACAAGGCAAAGCTAGGTCTAAAGGTCATATTTGGAGACTCAAGCTTTGGTCAGACAGAGGGCTATGGAGAATTCACACTTGGAGCTATCACATTTAGGAAAGTGGCATATGTAAGTGGCCAAAAACATAACTTGATATCCATAGGTCAGCTATGTGATGTAGGTTATGAGGTATGTTTTACTGAATCCAAATGCAACATTTCCTAAAACAATAGCATTGTGTTATCAGGTATTAGGTTAAGCAATATCTATTTAGTTAATTTTAATTCTGCTTGTTCAAAAATTTGTTTGTTTAATCAAGTTAGCAATAATAATACATTATTACATAAAAGGCTAGGACATGTAAATCTTAGAAATATTGCTAGGTTATCTAGGGACAACCTTGTTAGAGGATTGCCAACTTGCCCCTACAAGAAGGAAAGCCTTTGCAAGGCTTGTCAAGAAGGCAAGCAAACTTAAAATAGCTTTAAATCAGTTAATATGAGTGATTCACTTAGGATTTTGTATCTGCTTCATTTGGACCTTTTTGGAGAAATTGTTGTACAAAGTCTGGGAGGGAAGTTCTATACTTTAGTTATTGTAGATGACTTCTCTAGGTTCTCTTGGGTTTTCTTCTTGAGAAACAAGTCTGATAATTTCAAAGTTCTTACAGACTGTCTAAAATGCATAAAGATTGAGTACTCTACTCAAATTGCATTGATCAGAAGTGATCATGGCACTGAGTTTGAATCTCTTCCTATGCAATAATTCTGTGAGAAGGAAGGTATCAGGCACTGCTTCTCTTCTCCCAGAACTCCTCAACAAAATGGGGTAGTTGAAAGGAAAAATAGAAAACTCATTGAAGCTGCAGGCACATTGCTTGTTGATGCTCACATGCCTCTATCCTATTGGGCAAAAGCTGTAAGCACAACCAATTATGTCCTGAATAGAAGTTTGATACATAAAATTAAGGGCAAGACTCCCTATGAATTACTCAAAGGGAAGAAACCTAAAATAGATTACTTTAGAATTTTTGTTTATATCTATTTTATTCACTATAACAAAAAAGATTATCTTAGAAAGTTTGAAGACAAAGCTACAATGGGAATCTTTCTAGGATATTCCCAAGTTAGAAAGGCATATAGGGGTTTCAACAAATAATCCTTGAAAATTGAAGAATATGTTCATGTTACTTTTGATGAAGCTAATATGTTTTATAAGGAGAAGGAAGCTTCTACCAGTAATTATTTGCAGGTACCTAATATATGTAAGAAATTGGAAAACTTAAATCTCACCCAAAAAGTGACATCTCATCCCTCTTCACAGATTGATGAAGATAGTGAAAAAGAATCTATGGAAATTGCTGAAGCTTCTCCAACAGCAAATTTAATTCCACAAGAGGAATTAGTTCATGATGTTGTTGTTGTTGAACAAACTCCACCTCCTGACTATGTTACACTTAGAGATAATCCCATATCTCAAGTGATAGAAGACATGTCAGTGGGTGTGCAGACAAGGCACCAACTCAATGATGATATGATGCATGCCTGCTTCTTATCTCAAAGTGAGCCCTAATCCATTAAAGATGTTGACCAAGATCCACACTGGAATATTACAATGCAAGAGGAGCAAAATCAGTTTGAAAGATGCAAAGTTTGGAACTTGGTTCCCAGACTAAAAGGACAGCTAGTTATTGGAACTAAATGGGTCTTCAGAAATAAATTGGATGCTCAAGGTATAATTGTCAGAAACAAAGCAAGACTAGTGGAACAAGGTTACAGGCAAGAAGAAGGTATTGACTATGATCAGACCTTTGCACCTGTTGCAAGGCTTGAAGCTATAAGAATTTTGTTGGCTTATGCTGCTCACAAGAAATTCAAGGTATATCAAATGGATGTCAAGTGCCTTTCTCAATGGGGAACTTAAGGAAGAAGTATATGTGAAACAGCCACTAGGTTTAATCTCTTCAACTCACCCCTATTATGTTTTCAAATTGCATAAGGCTCTCTATGGTCTAAAGAAAGCTCCAAGAGCTTGGTATGAAACCCTTGCTAGCTTTCTTTTAGAGCATAAATTTTCTAGAGGCCTTGTAGATAGGACTTTATTTGTTAGACATCATCATAATAGGATTCTGTTAGTTAGGTATATGTTGATTATATTAAATTTGGAACTACTGATTCTAAACTTTACAAAAGGTTTTCTGACCTTATGAACTCCAAGTTTGAAATGAGTAGTATGGGTGAACTTTCTTACTTTCTTGGTCTTCAAGTAAAAGAAGCTCCTGATGGAATCTTCGTATCCCAGTCCAAATATGCTAAGAAATTAGTAAAAAGGTTTGGGATGGTTGATGCCTCAGCAATGAAGACACCCATGGCTTCTAATATAGTAATTGATTCTGATGAAAAGGGTAAACCTGTTGATCAGATAAAATTTAGGACCATTTTTGGGTCCCTACTATATCTTACTGCAAGTAGACCTGATATAATGTTTGCAACATGTCTGTGCTAGATTTCAAGTCAACCCTAAATAATCTCATTTAATTCTCCTCAAGAGAATTTTAAGATATTTAAAGGGTTGTCCTAATATAGGACTTTGGTATCCCACAGAGTAAGAATTTGAATAAACTTGATATTCTGATGCTTACTATGTTGGATGCAGAGTTGACAAAAAAAGAACTTCAGGAACTTGTCAATTCCTGGGTGATAGATTAGTATCCCGGTTTTGCAAGAAATAATCATCTATGTCTACATCAACTGCAGATGCTGACTATATAGCAGCTGGGAGTTGCTATTCACAGATCTTGTGGATTCAAAATCAGCTACTAGATTTTGGGTATTCTCTCAAAAATTCCACCATATTTTGTGACAGAACCAGTATCATATCTATTGCACAAAATCAAGTCCTGCATTCTAGGACAAAGCATATAGAAATAAGGCATCATTTTCTTAGAGATTGTGTTGACAAAAACAAGATTAACCTCAAGTTTATCTCCACTGATTTTCAAAGAGGAGATATTTTTACCAAGCCTATGGATGTGCAAAAAAATATATTCTTTTTTAATCAGCTTGGAATGATAAATGGCATGGATTAAAATTGACTTTTGTCTTTGTGAAGATGTGGTCAACAATCGTCGAACAGAGATCGACGATCTTCGAACTCATCTTGAGCCAAATCGTCGACCTGAGATTGACGACAGCTCTGTGTGAAGACAAAAGTCATCGACCGGAGATCGACGACTTTGCTTCAGTAAACAATCGTCAACCTATGATCGACTATAGATTTTTTTGACCGAGATCAGAGACCAAAGATATTATTTGTTTATAAATTAAATCTTTGACCTAAGATCGACGTTTCTTGTTTTAGCGTCGGAGAGAGATCGTCTCTTCATATTCCAAAAACAAACCCTATATGTAGGTTTCTCTTTGATATCTGTCTCGTGCTTTCTTTTTCTCTTTGCTCTTGATCTCTCTGTCTCTCTTGAGTCTACAGGTTTTCTATGGCGATTTCTGCTGCAGTTCTCGCAGCGATGAAGTTTGATACAGGATTCGACGTCAACTTTGACTCGATAAGTCATTGTGATCCCATTTTTCAGGAAATGTTATAGTTGTGTGATGATCAGGGATTTAAGAAGTTCATGAATACAAGGATAAAACTATCTATTGTTGAAATTAAAGAATGGGTTTACACTTCCTCTACAAATGACTCTTCAATGATCGGTTTCGTCTCAGGACAGCAGGTGACTCTAAACCCTACAACTCTTACAGAGATTTCTGAGTTAAAGAATAGATCAGATGACCTGGAACAGGATTGTTCAGAGTATAGCAACATACTATTGGAGATGGGTCATGCCGAGGGCATCCCATCTAAGTTATTAAATAAAAATTTATCTGTAGGTTTTAAGTTGCTTGCGGATATTGTGGAAAAGGTTCTGTTGGGCAAGCATTCAGCCCATGAAAACATATATAGGCAACATTTTGCCATCATGTCTGCTCTGGTAAATAAGAAGGCCATTGATTGGGCCAGCTTGTTCTTTTATTTGATTAAGAGGAAGAACAACAACAAGGAAGTCTGCTTAGGAAGGATTCTAGGAATCTTCCTTCAGAAAACAGCTCCAGAGCTATTGGTTTCTCCAACCATAGCTATTAATGCAAGCAAGATGTTGGATTCCTCTCTGTTTGGGAAGTGGGAAAGGATGATTCAAATGCCCTCTAGGGCTGGAACCTCCTCCCTTATATCATAGGACACAAGGGCTATCACAGCCACTTCCCAACCTAAAGAAGAAGTTCCTTCTCTTCCTCCTCCTCCAATTATTCCCAGTGTTCCTTCTCTACCCACCAATGTTGTCCAAACCATCTCTTCTCCTATTCATCCATCATCTCCCATTCACCCTGATGAACCTCAAAACCTCCACACCTTGTCTCTTCCAAATTTTGACCTCCTCTCACCTATCACATCTCCTTCTCACCAACATGATTCACCCATCAACACTGAAACCTCACCACATATTTGCCCTATTCATTCTTCCAAAAACTCCCCTATTCAGGATGAGATCATGACCGATTTCAGTCCTCCTCCCTCACAAAATTCCATCTCAACTCAGACTCTACCTGAGTTTCTTCAAATTTATCAAACCCTCATCTCTCATCTTCTGGAACTCCTCACTCCTACTCTAAAATCCTTGATAGCAGAGGCTATTTCACCACTTGCTCTCTCTATTTCCTCTCTTTCTGCCTCTATTTCTGCTTCCTCTGTCCCTTCTTCATCTTGGGGCCTGGTTCCAATTCTCACTGAAACCAGGAAGGGGGAGATGTCCAATGAAGATGCTGCTGGTTTAGTCTCAGCAGAACTTCAGGCTCAGTCTCCTCCAGTAGTGCATGAAGATGCTGCAGGTTTAGTCTCAGTAGAATTTCAAGCTAAGTCTCCTCTAGCAGTGCAAGAAGAAGAAGTGTTTCAGAAATTTTGTGCAGACATAGTTCTTTATTCAGATTTGTTGATGTCAGATGACGACACTGATGTGTCAATTACTAAGATTTCCAGTGGTTACTTTTTTATTAATCCCTCCATTAATTTAAAAATTCTTTTACATTCATTCTCTCTATTTAGATCAGTTTTGTTTTCAGTTGAGATCAATTCTTCCAGGGCCATGGTCTGTTATACCAGACCCATGAGTCCTTCTGTTGTGAAACAACTTCTGCAGATTCAATCAACTCCAGATTATAAAGACATTCCATCAGTTACAGTGTGTACAGATATGTCATCCCCTTTGGATGTTGAGCCTATGCTTATGTCAGAAAAAAAGAATGAGTTTGATGCTATATTAATTGCTGATGAACTACTTGATCTAGTGGCCTCAAAAAATCTGGCTTTAGCCCTAGAAACAAGTTTAGTTAATCTCTGTGAGTCTGATAGTACTCTTCCCTCTCTAGATGATTTTATTGCTATTGATATTCAGGAAGTAGCCAAAGAAAAGGCTGCCAAAAAGATTGCTGACAAACAGGTGAAGGAAATTGATGATTTGTATGACAATCCTCAGGGTTCTTCTTCTTCGGATGATGATGATGATTCAAAGGATGGTAATTCTAAGAAAAAGAAAGTTTTAAGGAAAAGAAAAGCTGCTCCCCAGGCTGCTCCCAAGCCAGGAAATACAAATGATACCCCTTATTACATCTTTAAAGGGATTACTCCATACCCTGGCTTGGAGAGCTGGATGTGGTTATCCAAAAATGAGCAGAAAACCAGGAAGAAGAGCAGGAGATATTCTCCTCCTCCTCAGAAATTCAGAGGAGGCCCTCCTCCTAGAGCTATTGCTGGTGCTTCAGGTGTTGTTTCTCAAGCATCTTGTGACTCTTCCCAGCCTTCCTCTTTCTCAAGATCATATCAAAGGCATGATAGATCTTCCAGGACTCATTCCCAAGGAGACAGCCAGCAGCATAAAAGTCAAAGTTCCTCAGAACAAGTAAAAGAAGTGATTTATCAGAACCCCTCCTTCTCTCCTCCTCAACAACAAGTTACTCCCAAGGATCAGAAGACAGTTTCTTATCAGTCAAGAAGACCTATTGTATCTTATAAAAGAAAGTACAGTGAGGCAGCCCCTCCAAGATCTCTCTATTCTCAAAGTGATAAACAACGCAACTCAGCAAAGTTTCCAGCTCAATCCACTCAGTTCAAAGTAGTTACAATGATGCCTCCTAAAGAAGATCAGCCACTAGTTGATAAGCAACTTTATCCAAACTTTAGGATGGTCAGGCTTCAGGAACTGATTGGCCTCTCTCAGATCAGAAAAGTTGTAGAAGAAGGATAAGATCCCTCTAAATTCTCTACTATGTCTTCCTATAGAGAAAAAGAGCTGAATAACTTCAAGTCAGCAAGAAAGTCTTTGATCCAGCTGAATATATGAAATTGCATCCTAAAGCAATTATGCTCAGGACCAGCACTCAGACATCTCTTTGTGGACAAGACATGATGACATCTAAGAAGAACGTACCAGACCAAAGTAGGAAGATAATCTTCTCTAAACCCTCATCTGGTTCTCCATCTGATAGATTATAGTATGTAATCTTTGTCTATTTCTTAACTGATTATGTACAATGCACTGCTATAGCATATCTGCTGATGTTATTTCATCCCTTCATATATTTATGGTCTTTGTATTTTATTTCTTTTCAGTTTTGTTTTTTGAGTAACCTCACACAAATAGAGAGAGATTATTGGAACCTTTATTTGGATTTGTGCTAGGTTCACTCTTTGGATGTCTTGACCCCTTTGTATAACCAGGGTCTCTGTCTAAGTCTTAGTTAGGTCCCCTCTAGGTCATGTTTTTTACAGACCAGCATTACAGTTGACTCAAGCTTAGATTCAGATAAATGTTGTGGACTATCTATATCAGTTCGACTATAGTCGAACTCAGCTCGACGATCGTCGATCTCCCATCGAGGATCTCAGAGTCTTCTACTCTGAATTGAGCTCGACGATCTCTGAGCTCAGGTCGACGATGTCATTTTTCTCAGTAGTGATCTCAGTTCTACCATAACCGTTCTCTAGTCGACGATCTCTTAACTCAGTTCGACGATCTCTGAATGGAGCTTAACGATTATGTACTGCTTTCAGTATTAGTTCTTCAAAATGATCAGAGTTATTTATTTTGATTATGATAAAGTATTTCAAGGCAAATATATTCTGATAATCAATGCTGATTCTATCAAGCCTGATAGCCGTATTCTTGAAGCATTAATTATGGTATTCACATAATATTTTATCAAGACAATTATGGAAATGCATTTATGATTGCCAGCAAAATCTAGCCGTTTGGGCTCCTCAATTCTTGCAGAGAATTATGTTTTGTCTTGGGAATTCAAATTGATGTTGTTTTCTTTATTCTGACTAAATATATATCTAAGAAAGAAAAAAGAGAAAGATAGTGGTAATCAATCAATAGTCAGAGAAAAATATTGCTCTCAAGGGATCTTGCATGTTTTGCTGAAAAGAGGAAGAAGAAGAACTTTTTCAAAAACAACTCTCTCCAGTCTTCTTCTTTCTTCAGTCTTCAAAGATTTACAGAGAGCAAAAAAAATCTATAACAATTCACAGATTCAAAAGGCTCTGCAACATATTTTGAAGACCTACACCCAGGGCCAAGTTTCCTCTTCCTGAATATATACAACATCTCAGGGGGAGCTTGGAAATTCAACTTTAATCCACTCAGTCTTCTCATTTGCCTTAGAAAGAGAAGATTTCCAAACATTCTTGATTCTTTTACCTCCATCTATACAGGGTTATCTCTCCCTTCAAAAGTGAATACTTGTTGTGATAGGGCACCAGATCAAAAACCTATTGGATTTTGAGCTCCTGATCAAAAGCTCAAAGAGTCTCTATATCTACCTTTAGCAAATCTTGTGGTGATAGGGCACCTGATCAAAAACCTAAGTGGATTCCTACCTAGGTGGTAGAATAGTGGATGTACCAAGATTTGGGGAACCACTGTAAATTTTCTTGTGTCATTTTGTTGATGTGTGATTTCTTTGTGTGCTGTGTTATGCTGTGGTAGTCTAGCCTTTTTTATTTAATTAGTTATATAAGTATTTTAATTCCGCAATAAATCTAAACAATTTTTTAAATACTCTATTCACCCCCCCCCCCCTCTAGAGTAAAACCTATCTATACCTCTCTTTCACTATATTTCTCATCTATTGCCACTCAACTTCTTTATTTCATCACTTTTAAACTCAAGAAACTCTTGGATGATTCCTTGGCTCCTATTAATTCTTCTCTATCAGAACTCTCTTCTAAAGTTGCCTCTTCCCATTTTGTCCCTTCTTTTAGGGTCTTAGATTTTGTTTTTCCTAGATCTAGGCATGGGGAGATGCTTGATGAAAAAGCTCCAAATGAAGAAGCTCCAATTGCAGCAACTGATTTTGTTGAAATTCCTGATACAGAAATGACTGAAGTCATCATAGTGTTAGCTGGTCTAGCTCATTGTAACGATTTTGTGACAGTTGAGGATGAGTCTCCAGAAGTTATTACTGTTGGTGATGTCATAATTAATCCCACAGTTAATTTATATTCTTTGCAATCAGAATTTGATGTTCTGTACAGTCATATTGCTAGCCTACCAGATCCAGATTTTGGAGTGGATCTTTCTAAAGCAATAGTTTGTTACTCTGCTCTTATTAATGCTTCAGCCTTAGAATAGCTTGTAAAAGATGTTTCTACCTATTTTTATCCAGTCTCACAGACTATGATGATTGTTTATCAAGTCCCACAGACTACTATGATTGATGAGATAATGAATATTTCTGAGCAGGCTTATTCCCCTCCTAAATGGAATGAATATCCCATGCCTAATTTAGATGATCTATTTAATGAAGATATGGAAGAAGAAGATAAAGTAGATAAACTAGTTAAACAAAATAATGAATTATATAAACAGGCAGAGGAGCAGTCTGATGATCCTATAGATTCTGATGAATCGGAAAATTCTACTTTTAAGAAAAGGAAAAGCAAGGAAAGGCTCAAGCCAAGGTTGCTCCTCAACCTTATTCTACTGTTGATATCCCGTACTACATTTTGCATGGAATAACTCTTACTACAGACCATCCAAATTGGATGAGTTGCTCTAAGAATGATCTGAAACAAAGAAAGAGAATGAAGAGGTTTCATTCTTATCCAAAGTCTTGGGGAGGTCCTCTTCCTCCTCCTCCTCAAGTAGTAGGATCTGCAGGTATTCCACCTTCTTCTCAGTGGCCTACTTATCATTATTCTAGAACAACTCAGTCAAGGCAAGAAATACCTACAAGGCAAGACATGCCTAAATGGTTTGAGACTTATGGCAGACAGAGCAGTCAACAAATTTCTAGACAAGAGAGGCAAGCATCTCCAGTAATTGAACCAAAGTTAGATCCTGTGTACATGATGTCTAGGTTCAAAGAACAAGTTGCCCTTTCTCAGATAAGGAAGGCAAGAACTGAAGGTAAGGATACCTCTCAGTTTACTACTATGTCTTCATACAAACAACAGGAATTGGACAGATATCAGAAGAAAAGCATGTTTTGATGAATATATGAGCTTGCATCCATAAGTTGTTGTTCCTACAGTCTCTTCTCAGAATATTATTATTCCACAAGATCTGATGCTAAGTAAAAGGGAGTCTGAAGATTCAACAAGACAACTGATTTTTAAGAAGTCTTCTCCAAATCCTTCATCTAATGCATCTCAGAAGGATTCCTAACTTTGATTATGTTTTTGAAACTTATTGTTTTAACTTTCCAAAACTTTTTATATCTGCAGAAAATTAATGTTTCTGCCAGATAAATATTTATGCTTTTCTTGTTTAATAGTATCCTCACACAAATAGGGGGAGATTATTGGAACTCCTTATTACTGATTTGGGCAAGGATTACTATTAGGTTTTTTATTTTGACCCAACTTATATAGACTAGGGTCATATTTTATTTCCAGAGTTGTTTCAGAAGGCTTTGCAGAGATGCTCAGTTCGACAAACACAGAATTAAGTTCGACGAACTCAAAACTCAATTTGACTAACCCAGATCTCAAACTCTAAGCTTAGTTCGACGAACTCTGAGCTCAGTTCGACGAACGCAATGATCAGCTCGATGAAAGTAAAAGCTCAGTTTATAAAAGATCAGTTTGACAAAACCCAGGCTCAGTTCGATGAAATCCTTGCTGAGTTCGACGATCAGAAAATTTTTATATCAACAGAAGGCAGAATGATTTCAAATGTTTGGTAACTGAAACTCTGATATTTAATGCTAAATATTCTAATGAATATAGTCATTTAAGGCAGCATTAAATATGGATACATCACAAAGTTTTAAATCTAATTAATTCTAAGGCAGTTATAAATTCTCAAGGGATTCTTCAGGCGTTTCAAGAATCATTTTATTTCAAATATTGAATTCCTCCCTGACAGCATATATATATATATATCTATAGAAGATTGCTATTTGACAAGATTATTGGTGGACACACAGAGATTTTGAGATATACAGATATTCTTCTTCTTCAGACTCTTCTTAAGAGACATCCTAATTCATATTTGTCTGAAATATCTACTGGAGAGTATATGCTTACAAAAAAGCCTACACCCTGAAGAAAAGTCTCCTCCCTTGATCACAATCTCTATTCAAATCAGGGGGTGCTTTTTGCAACATCATCCACTAATTCTTCTCAGAGACTCTTGATAGAGAAGACAACATCTAACCCTTTTTAGTTTATTCTCAAACTGTGTACAGGGTTCTAACTCAATTCAAAAGTTAATACTTAGTTCTTAAGTCACCTGATCAAAAGACTTAGGTTTGGTTTTTGGCTACCTGGTCAAAATCCCAAAGGGTTGCTAGATCTCCCTTAGAAAATAGATCTTCTGGTGGCAGGGCAGCTGATCAAAAACATGTAGTGGATTCCTACGAGGGTGGTAGAGGAGTAGACATACACAGATTTATTGGAGAACTACTACAAAATCCTTGTGTCGTCTGTGATTGATACTTCTTTTTTGTGTGTTGTGAATTTTATTCATCTATATATATATATCACTTATTTTTAAAACTACTGTAAAAACTAATTAAAGTTTTTAAAATACTCTATTAACCCCCCCCCCATAGAGTAAAGTTAGATCTATCCCTTCCACTTTCAAAGTGGTTGGTCACTGGAAGAAATCTGACTCAGTAAGGAGAGGAAGTAGTGGAAGAACAAATCTTCCTCCTCCTTATATCACAAGAAGGATCACAACAAATCTGGGAAGATGTTCTCTAAAGGAGATGGGTATGATCCTAAACCCAGAAAACATATTTCTCTAACATAATATGTTATTGTTGTAGCAAGGCTGGGCATGTCAGTAATGACTGCCCAGTCAAATGAAAGGAGAACAGGTGTGAAGAAGCGCATCCACCACAAGGTGCAAGGAAGATAGGATAAGAAAGGATGGAAACTGTCAAATCCTAGGAAAAAGACTGACTACTTAGAGCAGCAAGAAATAAACCAGTCTTGCAATCTCAGCTCCATGGTATCAGGACCTTAACCTTCAGATAAGTAAAACTCCTTTATATTGATATTCTACTAGTGTAATCTAAATTGCTCGGAATCCTGTCTCTCATAGCTGGACAATGCATATGAAGATTAAGTATTAGTTAGTTAAGGAGCATGTGGAAAAGGAAGAACTCAGTCTTGAGTATGTCCCCACAGTCATGCTAGTGGCTATTATCTTTAATAAGCCACTAGTTGAAGTCAAGTTCAACACCTTCAAGTTGGGTATGTTGAACTTGTTATAGCTTTAGTTGCTCCATGTAAATTTTCTATTGCAGAACTCACCTCTCCTGCAGGTAGACAAGTCTTCAAAATGGTATCAATATTATCAAGTCTGACATTTGATATAAAGACTCTCAAGAAATATCAAATGGAATCAAGACTAAGATGGACTCAAGTATCTTGTAAAGGGAATGACAACATATACTCCTGTTGAGGGGGAGCAAATCCAGGAGTTGTAGGAATAAATCTTCTTATTTAAAGGAAGCCAGGTATTGCAGTGGATCAAGGATCATCACAGATAATAAGCAGGTCCTTAGGACATGCACAGTCTAAGGGGGAGATTACCCTTAGTGGTGGCTGCTGCTATGCAGTCACTGCTACTGTTGTAAAGACATGCTGCTGCAGATCAAGAGGAAAAGCCAACACCTCCCTTATTAAAACTCCATTCTGCAGAAGCTTTAAGTGGTATATAGAGTGGTATTGGCTCAAGTGGAACTATGTTAATAACTAGCTCAAGTGCTATAGTGATGTGTTGTATCAGTGTATCAACACAAAAGGTATGACTCCTAATCAATTGGTTTGATCACTAGGCTTATTTCCTTAGTGGTATCAACATGGAACTTTGTCTAGGACAAAGAGATAAATTATCTGGTATATTATCCTATCACCTCCCTCAATAAATATATGCCTATTGAAGAAGCAAGAAAGTGGGTGAGGTGTGGAAATACTTGGAATGGGGTATATTGGAGATGTAGAAGAAATACTTAACATGACTAGGTAATGTTGAGTCAGTGCATATTATGAGGAAGTGCTTCTAGTGGTTCTCCATTTAAGTGTTAAGTGGTATAAAGAAGAGTGCATATTATTTGAGCAATGGTTCAAATTGTATGAGAGTGCATTAACTTGACATGTTGAGTGAATGTAGTGAAATGGAGTACATTGAATTTATACGCTGGTAATTCAAGTAGCATAAGCTAGCAGATGTAGCTGATATAGCTTACATCTGCATTAAATCAATATTTTTTTTATGTTAATGTTTCTTAGTATTGCTGTGTGTTCTGCCTTCTTCAAATAGGGGGAGATTGTTGGGAATATTGCCCTCAATGTTCCCTAGACTTGATTTGAAGAGGCATCACCCACAACACTTAGAGCATAGTTATATTTGATGTTGTTTAATCTCATCATGTGCAGGATGTTCCTTGGAATAAGGTTAGACAAGTGGTCTAAGTGATGGTGACAGGTGGTCACATGGTAGGTAGGTGGAGAGATAGAAAATCTTTCTAAGCCCCAAGCATTGAGTGAGGACAGCTCACTCAATGCAAGATACAAAGAAATGTGGATAATACCACAGGCGTTGAGTGAAGCAAGCTCACTCAACACCAGAAGCAAAGAAATGTGGTTTATGTCTACAGGCATTGAGTGAAGCAAGCTCACTCAATGAAAGATTCCAAAAAGCATCGTGTGTTGTAAAGTTTCTGCATTGGCAAGTAGAAAAATTGACCAGGTCCACATGCGTTGAGTGAATATAGCTCACTCAACGCCATATAACAGAAAGCATCGAGTAATGATCTGTACAATTAAATCCCAGCAGTTTGCAAAGAAATTCTACGGCTAAGTCCACATGCATCGATTGAATACAATAAAGGCGTCGTGTTATGTCAATGCTTTGTCTTTGACAGTAATGAAATCTATTCAAGTATAGAAGCGTCGAGTGATGAAGGCTCACTCGACGCCTAAACAGTTAAAACTACGAAAGTCTAGATGGCGTTGAGTGATGAATGCTCACTCAATACTAGAGAAGAAAGGGTCGTGTTCACTCAAAGATCAGGGAAAGAATGGATAGAAATTTTGTCGAAGTGTTTTGGTGTTGTGTCAAGCTTACTCACTCAATGCCTAGTGACAGAAAATCTGTCGAAGTGTTTTGGAATTGAGTCAAGCTTACTCACTCAACACCTAGTGAAAAAAAATCTGTCTAAGTGTTTTGGCGTTGAGTCAAGCTTACTCACTCAATGCCTAGTGACAGAAAATCTATCTGTATTTTTCCTTGAGTCAAGCTTACTCACTCAATGCCTAGTGACAAAAAATCTGTAAAGTATTTTAGCGTTGAGTCAAGCTTACTTAGTCAACAGCTAGTGATAGAAATCTATCTAAGGGTTTTGGCATTGAGTCAATCTTACTCACTCAACGCCTAGTGATAGAAAATCTGTCTAAGTGTTATGGCATTGAGTGAAGCTTATTCAATCAATGCATATAATAATGTGCTTGAATTTGACTAAGCCACATATGCTGACGTCAGCAAAAGTCAACAAAGTCAACAAAATTCAAAATGAGGCGGGATGGCTACGGTAAGCGATAATCGGCGCTACAGGCCTACTATACGACTTTTGGCTGTCAAAGTAAAGGTGCAGCTATCAACTTCAGTGGGGCCCATGAGTCAAAATAGTTGTTGTTCGGTGAAATAGAAACGGCAGAGTTCAGAACGAAGTGATTAACTTTTGGAAAAAGCTCTGGACTTCATCTTCTTCCTCGGCCATTATTGCAAATCTTTGAAGAACAAGTCCAAGTCGCTGATCTAAAGTTCTAGAGTTAGCTGTAGCGATTTCCATCTGCTACATCAAGTTTAGGGACATTTTCTTTGAAGAAGAAGCAATAGGTCTAACTTCGCTGCGGCTGATCGGGAAGCCGATCCTAGATAGCTGGTGCCATTTTTATTTGCACCTGCAAGGTCAGAGGTAATCTATGAAGAAGCAGAGGCAGTAAAGGTCATAACCTAGATACTACATATGAAAGCTCAACAAAGGTAGTTGTTGTCATCTTCACAACCAACAACAAGGTCAGAATAAATTCTAAGAGAGAAAGAGGTAGCTTCAAAGGGTTTACCCTAGCTATAGTAAGGCAAGTCTGTTAACTTCAGACAAGTCAGATCAGTGTCTTCTCAGCTCAACCAAGCCTTATCCTGGAGATCAACTTCTGAAGCTAAGAATAAGATATGACTGAGCCTTTAGTTTTGTCCAGGAAGGAAAGGATAAGAAAAGCAGAGTTCTCAAAGTTACTTCCAGCACAAGCAACTGCTTATTGAAGATCAACACTCTTTTTGCTAAGAAGAAGTTGCGGCTGGGATTTTCTAAGCTTAGGTAGCAGCAAGGCAAAATGCAATTACTTATAAGTTCTAGGAGGTTATTTTTGAAGAACAATTTCAAGTGCTCAGAACAAGTATATAGGGATGAGTTTATCTTAGCTCAAGAAACAGCAAAGGGCCAACCCTAGCTACAGCACTTCCAGCATAAGCCAAGTCAATCTGAAGATCAGTTTCTTGTTGTTGTGAAGAAGATAGGGCTGAGACTTTCTCAATCCAGGAAGTTAGGCACGGAGAAATTTCCCTTGTGTCAAATCACATCAACAACCCACATTCATCTTATAGGATCCTTTTGGATTTGAGCTGTAAGCCTGAAACTGTAAAGGCTGAGTAGTAGGATTCTGTTGAGAATCTGAGGTAGGTCCTGTGTGCCTGAGGTAGGGCTTTGGCCTAAGTATAGGATCCAGTTTGGTTCTAAGGTAGGGCTTTTGAGCCTAAGGTAGGAGAGTAATTATCTTTTAGTTGTAGGGCACTTATGCCTAAGTTGTAGGATCCTTTGGATCTGAGGTAGGGCTTGTGTGCCTGAGCTATAAGAGAGTCATTCTCTCTTAGGTAGGGCTGTCCTCCCAGCAAAAGTTGTAGAGCCTTTGGGACTAAAGGAGGTTATCTTTGGATCACTAAGTTGTAGGGCTTTGTGCTTGAGCAATATGTCTTGGAGGAGACTGAGTGGTCCTGCGGGATCATGTTGTAAGCTCTTAGGAGCCGAGATTGGAGAAGTGCCTTATCTAACAAGCTGTTAAAAAGGTGGGAGGGAAAGTCGACGTACCCATAATCTGGGGGACCACTATAAATTCTTTTTTTTCTCTTTGTGGCGTCTTGAAAGCAGAAAACTACTAACTCACAAAGCACTTAAAGAAGGAAAATTAAAGATAGTCACAAGAGACTAAGAAACCTATTCACCCCCCCTCTCAGCGATTTAGCTATCCTTGAAATTAAAGACTTTCAACTTTAACCTGTATACAAACGACTTGACAACTAAAGATTTGGCCCAAAGTCCTAACCTTTATATAAAGACATGTATATCGTGACATTGATTATTCAAGGTATTTCTAATGTATTAGACACAATATCAAGAGTTATAATATGTAAGCATAAAGGTTCTACATGAGTGCTTCGTCTAGGGATGTGTGAACAGTGTAAAGTCATTCCGCTATTTAAATCCTCACACATACCTCGTGGCTTATTTAACACACACTAATATGTCTAGTCGCACTCAGTAGCTAAGTACTTATAGATTTGACACATCATGACAAGTAGACAATGTTCACAGGGATTAACAATCCTAAATCAAAAATTGCACATAATCGTCCTGCCCTAGGTTCTAGCCATATGTATCCTAAGAGTGAAGAAACCACAGTTTTTTAAAAAAAAATTGGGTTTTATAAATTTTTTTTTTGTTTTTTTTCATTTTCTTATTTAACAAAAAAAAGAATGTAAACAACACATGCAAATCAAACAAAAAAGAACAATACATGTTTTTTTTGGATTTTTAGTGGGATTTTTCAGGTTTTTTTATTTTTAAATGCAACAAAAAAACATAAAAAAACATCTGGGATGGAGCATGATATGAAAAACAAACATACCGCCAGCGCTAAGACTATCACTCACTGGTAACATACAGAAATCAAGAAAAATAGAAAAACGCTTCAATGATAATTGGGGATACAACATGGCCATGTAGTGAGATCCAGAACGCCAAGCTCAAGTCGAAGTAGCATGAAAGGAGCATCTGGGAGGGGTTTTGTGAAGATATCAGCTAGTTGATCGTTGGTTCCAATGAAGCTTACTCTCAAGTTCTCGTTCTCAATGTGATCCCAAATGAAATGATGACGAACGCAATATGTTTGGAACAAGAGTGATGTACTGGATTATTTGTCAAGTAAATGGCACTCTTATTGTCTCACCTAAGGTTAACGTTCCAAAAGACTATGCCAAAGTTCTCTAACCTTTGTAACATCCAAAGGGCTTGTGCGCAACAGCTTCCTAAGGCAATATACTTAGCTTCTGCAGTAGTGAGGGAAACAGAGTTTTGTTTTCTACTTGACCATGAGACTAGTGTCGGACCAAGGAAGTGACAGATACCACTTGTGACTTTGCGATCAAGTGAGAATCCAGCATAATCAGAGTTGGAGTACCCGTGGAGTGTGATGTCAGTTGTGTGGGGGTACCAAAGACCAAGATTTTGGGTGTCAAACAGATACATAAAGATTTGTTTGACAACTTTGAAATGAGATTCTTTAGGATTGGCTTGATACCTAGTACAGAGACACATCGCGAATGTAATATTAGGTATATAGGCACTCAAGTAAAGTAGTGATCCAATCATTCATCTAAATACAGTTTAGTCCTCTGAAATGCCACTTTCATCTTTTCCTAATTTTAGAGACGCACTCATTAGAGTTTTGATTTGTTTCAGATTTCCAAAGCCGAATCGCACAAGCATATATTTTATGTATTTTGATTGACTTATAAAAATTCCATCAATACGTTTAGAAATCTAAAATCCTAGAAAATATGTCATCTCTCCAACTAGGCTCGTTTCAAATTCGGATTACATTAAAGTGACAACTTTTTTGCATAATTGTTCATTTGTGGCCCTAAAATGATATCATCCACATTAAGTTGTAATAGAATTAGATCAAGATTCTCGTTTTTCACAAACAGAGTGGTGTCCGCACTACCCATCGTAAAGCCATGTTCTAGGAGAAAAGTCGTGAGCCTAGCATACCAAGCAAGGGGTTCCTGCTTCAATCCGTATAAGGCTTTCACTAACATGTATATGTGATTTTGGTTGTCAGTATTCTTGAACCCGGTTGGTTGCTTGACATACAACACTTCCTTAATATATCCATTTAAGAATGCACTCTTAACATTCATTTGATATAATTTAATATGTTTGTAACTCGCAAATGCCAAAAACATACGGATGGATTTAAGACGTGCAACCGGTGCAAATGATTCATCAAAATCCACACCCTTTATTTTTGAGTAACCTTGTGCCACAAACCTAACTTTGTTCCTAGTTATCCTAGAGTGACCATCAAGTTTATTTTTGTATTCCCATTTCAAACCTATAACTGGATGGCTATCAGGACGCTCCACTAATACCAAGACCTTACTTCTATCAAATTGAATTAATTCTTCATTCATAGCCATGAACCACGATTCATCATTTAAAGCTTCTGAGATGTTCTTGGGTTCAATTTCAGATAAGAAACATAGGTTCGAGATGGACTCGTGCAAGGCCGACCGAGTTCTAACTCCTTATGAGGTCTCTCCTATTACTAGTTTTCGTGGATGTTGTTTCGAAAAGTTCAGAGTGCTTAGAGGCCAATATAATTCTACGAGAGTTGGAACATCAACTGCAACTTCTCTCTCCTCACCCTTATTTCCTAACTACACATCGTCATCAACTTCCTCTTCATTCAGCCTAGATTCTTCAGTTAGTGTATTTTTCGTTAATGTGCACGTGAGATGATTCTTCAACAACTTAGGTTCACTTATTATAAACCCTTTAGGCACGACTCGAACTCGAGTATCCTATGAAGATGTCGAGGTTTGATTTTTCGTCAAATTTTCCCAAGTGATCCTTAGTGTTTAGAATGTAACATTGGCAACTAAAGACTCTAAAATATGACACAGAGGGTTTCTTATCGAAATATAGCTCATACAGAGTTTGCTTAATAATGGGGCGAAGCATGACCCAGTTCATTACATAGCTTGTTGTGTTAGCCGCTTCTTCCCAAAAATATTAATGCAAGATGAACTCGACGAGCATTTTGCATGCTAGTTCTTGAAGTGTACGATTCTTTCTTTCTACTACCCCGTTCTGTTGTGGAGTGGGTAGGACGGAGAATTCGTGCTTTATTCCTAGATTAATATAAAATTTTGTGAATTCTTCATTCTTAAACTCTCCCCCATGATCCGACCTTATGCATTTTATTTTTAGTTCCTTCTCATTTTGAAGTCTAGTACATAGATTTGTGAATTCACTAAATATGTTAGATTTATTTGCAAGAAAGATCGTCCAACAATAGTAGGAGTAATTGTATATGAGAACAAACGTGTATCATTTTCCACATAGACTACATGTACTAAGAGAACCAAAAAGATCTATGTGAATGAGTTCAAGTGGTCTAGGCGTGCAAATGTAATTTTTTTCTTTTGACAGAGGTTTTAACAAATTTTCCTTTTTGACACGGAGCGCATAAGGAGTTCAAACTACCGCTTAATTTTGGGAGTCCACGAACCAGTTCATGTTTCGATAGTTTGACAATTAGTTTACTTCCCGAGTGTCCTAGTCTCCTATGTCAATGATCTAATTCCTCATTCTTGGTAACTAAGCATTTTAAATCATAGATATATATATATCTTCAAAACTAATAGAGTAAGCATTATGAGTTCTATGAGCAATAAGTAGACAACTATTAGTTTTAGCATCTACAATCTTGCAAGTGTAAGTGTTTGTAGAGGATACAAATATAACATTCAGGCCTTTATCACATAGTTTACTAATTGAGATTAAATTATTCTTATGTCTATCTAAAAACAATACATTTGAAATTGAAAATTCTTTGTTACCTATAGTGTCGATTCCAAGAATACATCTTTTGTTGTTGTCCATGAAAGTCACCATGCCCCCCCCCCCCTTTTCTTCTCCAAGCTAAAGAACTTGTCTTTATCTCCGGTTATGTGCTTGGAACACCCAGAGTCCAAGTACTACATGTTCTCCTTATCCTTCGCGTGCCAACACACCTAAAAAAAAGATGAGGGTAAAGATCTGGTTACCCAAGTTGTCCCACCCATACGATAGGTAGAAGACTTTCGTAGCCAGACTTGCATAGTTTTCTTGACACCTTTCCTCAGACATGACCTGAATGTGTGAACAAACCTTTGACAGTTTGCACACAAGGTATAAGCAGTGGATGCTTCCTTTATCGTGTTTTTAGCACTCGTGCTTGAGGATGGGGATAGTCTTTCAGAATTATTGACAATATTTTGTAATTTTTTATAATTCATTTTAGTCTTAGCTTAAGAGTGATTACCGCTCGGTGGTAGAGTTGGACTTACGTATCCTAGTCCAAACTTTCTAGATCCATGACACTGTGCTCCCAACAACATATTCAGTGATTTTTGCCATATTCCAAATTTTTGGATAGCACAGTTAAGATCATGGTTCCTCGCCTTTAAGGCAGTGTTTTCAATGACTAGCATTATGCATTGATTGGTGAATTATTTCTTGCCTTCATCTATTTTAGCAAGAGATATTTGAAGTCTTTTCTCCAAGGCATTCATTTAATTATTAAGATTATTCATTTTTAACGATGCCTTTGAGTGACTTACTTTTAGTTCTTCGATCGTTGCTATCAAGTGAGGACACTCTAGGCAGTCAATCTTCTCTTTGCTGCATTTTATAAATTCACTCTTTCTATTTTCTAAGTCCTTTTTACTTTTCTTGTTTTCATTTCTATTGGACTTTTTCTCAAGTATAACACTATCTAACTTATCACATAGTTGTTAATAAATTTCAAGAATTTCACTATAAGAGGGTGGGGTTGCCTCAATGTCGCTCTGGACACCGGACTCATCCTCTGACTCCTCCTAATTCCTAACCATAAGGCATAGATTTGCCTCGTCTTCACTACTTGAGTCGGAGGCGCTTGACTCGTCATATCCATCCTCATTCCATGTAAGCGCCTTTAGCACCTTCTTTCCCTTGTGCCGACTCTGTTTTTCCTTTTCCTCCTTCTAGAGCCTTGGGCATTTCCTCTTTAGGTGTCCAAGCTTGTGATAGTGGTATCACTCGGGTAGAGACTTATCATCATTACTCTCCATCTCCTTTAACGGCTTGTTCCACCTCCTGGCTTCTTTAACACCTTTCTTCGTGAATTTCTTAAACTTTCCCCACCACATGAGATTCTTCATGAACCTCCTAAACTCTCGAACAGAATGGTTATCTTCATCGTCATCCTCAGATTCTTTAGCATCCTTCCTCTCCCTCGCAGCCTTCAGTGCAAACCCCTTCTTATTTATATCCTTGGGATATTCGTTAGCTTGTATATTTACTTCGAGCTCATGTTCTTAAGGTTTCCAATGAGGCTCTCCATCTCCAGGGTGTTGATATTGTGTGATTCAGCAATAACAGTCACCTTCAAGTTGAAACGTGGAGGTAAAGATCACAAGATCTTCCTCACCAGATCTCCATTTGAGTAGCTCTTCACAAGGGATCTTGAGGCATTGACAATCTTGGTGAAGTGGGTATACATACTATCCACCTCCTTGTCGATCTCCATCTAAAATTGTTCATATTCAGATTCGAGTCAGAATAGCTTCGACTCCTTCACCTGCGAGGTACCTTCATGAGTAAGCTCAAGTAAATGCCATATATCTTATACAGTTTCGCAATAATAAATTCTATTAAATTCAGTTTTATCTGGTTTATCCTATGGTTTGACTAAGACGGTATCACCTATAGTCATAGTGGGTGCAGTGTATTTTGTTTTGATCATGGCCCACACATCCATGTTTTGGGTCATTAAAAAGAATTTCATTTGCATTCTCTAGTGATTGTAGTCACTCCCCATAAACAGTGGAAGTCTACTCAAACCTTGTACCTCAGGGAAAGTGTGAACCGCATTGGCCAACTTACTTCAGGATTTTAAGCCTTTTTGAAGCAACCTATGTAACATCCCATTTCCAACTAGACCCCTAAGAGTGGTTTTGGTCATGACTAGGTCATGACAAAACCCTAGGAAGCTAAAAAGGGCCAAGGTAAAAATCACTTTGGTCTACCAATGACACAACCTCATCACCAAACCTAGGGATTGACCTTAGGGCTTCACAAGGACTCCATGACCACACCACAACATCACTAGCCGATTAAAGGGTCCACTAGATCCTTAAGGGTCCATTAGAGTCGACCCAAAATGGCCAATTTGACCTAGGACCACCAAAGGCCTAAATTGGGCAAGTGTCCTAACTAAGGGTAGTTGGCCTCAAATGTGCTCAACCAACCCTACCCAGGCCTTCCTAGACCTAATGTGGTGTCAATGGGTCACCAAGTACACATTGGGTTCACTCCTAGAGGACAAGATGACCCAAGTCAACTCTAGCCTCAAAGTGGTCAATGTGCCCTTACCAAGGGTCATATGACCCTCAAGGTGCCCAGTAGGTCCTGTCCTACCCCACATTAGCCTTAGGAGAGACTAATGGATCACCAGGGACCCATTGGAGGCAACCCAAAAGGTCAAAGGGACTAAAGTAAACCCAAACCTACTTTGGGTCAACCTAGTCCAAATAAGCTAGCATGAGCTCAAGCCTCCTCATATAGCTTTATTAAGAATATTATGTGTATGTGTGGGCTGCCAATAAACCCCCAAGGTTGACCAAGTCAACTTAGTGATTAGGAGAGAGAGAGGAGCTCCATTTCATGGTAATGGAGGAGAGAGAAAAAACAGAGAATGAAGGGGCAAGTGAACCCGGCCAAGGGAGGCCAAAGGCAACCCTTGATGGCTGGATTCAACTCCCCTGGGAAAGGTGATAAGTTTCCAGCCATTTCCCGGACACCAAGGGGCTGGTTCATCCCCCTCCCCCTAAACCGAGCCCAAGCTTTCAATGGCATTAATGGCCATTGAAGTATTGGCCTCTCCCCTCCTACACCGAACCTTTAAACACCACCAGTGGCCCAAGAGGAACATTTCCCGACCTTTTATTGAAGATTTCGAGCCCTCCCACTGTACTGTTGTAGAATTCGAGCGACGACACCATCAAAAATGGTTTCCCGACGATCGTCGCGCCTTCAGGTCATCGGTAAGGTCTTGCTCCTCTCCTTGTCTCATAGGTTGATCATAGGAATGCTTAGGTTCAAGGTTCGGGCTCAATTGAGCCTTAACCAATTCTTGATTTTCATGGTTTCAGGACGAAAAACTTCCTCGCAGATCTGTCGGAATCCGCCCCTCCAGCGGCTGTGCCGCCGCCAGTCGATATCCACCACCTCAACGGAGGTGTTGGTGGCGGTGGCTGGCCAGGGAGGTGGCCGGATGGTCGGGTATGGAGGTTTGAAGTTGGCCCAGGTGCACGCAATCAGGACTGTTGGCTGGAGGTAGACGATAAGCCCGGGCCGCAGGATCCGCGCCGAGATTCGTGCCGCATTAGATTTCAAACTATAGGATTAAAAATTCCATTTTATTTCATTTTTTCACACTTTTTGAATTTAATGTCTTTAATTTTTAAAAATACTTAGAGGCAATTTCAGAGGAAATGGTCCATAGAAATTGTAGCCTGAAGAGTCTAGTTTATTGCAAAATTGGTTTGAACCAATTTGGGTGCCTGGGTTGACCAGGGCACTCATTTTGGTGGGGTATGTACATCTGGTTGGACAGAAATTGAAATGGCTGCCTACACCTAATCTTTGGTCCAAATGACCTGAAATTTTTGGAGGGAGTCACCCTAGACCATATTTAACCCTACCCAAAAATGGGAATTTTTGGGAACAATTTTTTTATAGTTTTGTAAATAATTCAATTTCTCTAGGGTATATTAATTTATGGGTCAAATAAACTCCAAACTAATCCAAATTTTGGTGGATGATGCATGGGGTAATTATTAACATCTGGTTAAAATTTTATTACATTTTGAGGTGGTTTGAATTGAAATCTTGCAAACCCTAGTCTTGTCATAATAAGGGTAATTTGGTCCAAATGCTCTTTTGGTGTTTAAGTGGTCCAATCACCTCAACAGAGGCCTATTTTTCGGCCACTGATTTTATGTGGTTTGTAACACCCTCCTATTACATTTGGGGTGGTTTGGGATTGGGTAGCCCTAGAGACCCAGGGTAGGCCCCTTTATGGAGATTCCTAGGGTTTGAAGGTCATGGGGTCAAATGACCTTGGAATGACTTGACACTTGGTGGAAAGGAATATAGGATAGCTATGGCCCTCTCGTTGAAATTTTAGTGAGTTTGAAATACTTTGACCCCCTCAAAACCTTAACCCTACCTTAGGGCACAAACGTTATAGTGATAGAAAATGCCACTAAAACTCACTTAACAATGATGAGTTTTGGGTAGAGTAGGGTTTAAAGTTAGTACAAACTCTGGAAATTTTATTATGAATTTAGGATTATTATTTTGGATACTTCATTACCAATTTAGGAATTTGTATTATTCACTTAGAAATTTATTATGAAGTAACTACTTATTGGAAATTTATTAACTTTAGTCAGAGGACTATTTATTGTGTTTTAAAGCTCTGTGAAATTTTATGGGATTTTTTGAAGATTATTTTTAAGGATTTATTCATTAAGTATTGTTTTCTATAAAAACCTAATTAAATTTATTTTGGAGTCTAGCAAGCCTGTAAAATGCTGATTTTTTGCACCATGCCCCTTTCTGCACCATATTATGATTGTAGAAATTTTTGTATAATATTTTGATGAATAATTTTAGTACTTCCTCCTTGACATGTGATTAAGGGAATTATTTTTGGATAAATTAATTAGAGGTCAAATGGTTTCCAAAAAATTATGGAAATTAGTATCTAGCAATATATCCCTGTTATTTAGTGATCAAAATATTTGGGTGTCCATTACTTGAGTAGATCATATCGTTCATTTTCAGAATTGCCCATGGCCAAACATTTGGAAAATTTTAATAAATACCAAATTAATTAGAAAAATTATGAATCTCTGATTTTAAACTAATCTTGTTTTGATAGACCTCTGGTAAATTTCATAGGAGGTTTGGAAGACAAACCTGAGTACCTCCTTTATACATCTTATATAGTATAGGGTGGTCTGCATATAGTAGCTACGAAAACTGAACCAGAGTGGGTAGTGAATTTCAAGTGTTAGAATCCTTAGTAGGTGGCTGGTTTGGGTAAATAGAGGAGTTCATTATTGGAAGACAGGATTAGAAGACTGTGAGGTTGACTAGTGTAGGTGGTGTTCGGGACTGACGAAAGATCGTCTTATCCCGTGGAGTGGGAAGGTCAAAATCACCCTAGGATAGATCTAGCGTAAAATGAAATGGTAATGGGTAAGGGAATCAAACAATAACAATAAATGTCTTGTGAAAGGGAACGATGGGCTTCAGCTACCATCATAGTTCTAGTGCCCTTTGAGAACCCTTCACGGGGTATACCGGGGGCAGTCATGGGCTAACGTAAACTGTAGGAATGATAAACCATAAAGAGCAACTAGAATAATTAGGCATCCACTTTCACTCGCCTTAATGTCTCGGAATGCTTGGTTGGTTCATGAGGGCTGATGCCCTGGGGGTTTTGGAGATGGGCAGGTTGGCCCGGTGAGCTTTGGCTCGGTGGGTTATTTGAGACAGACGGGATAGTTCGGTGAGCTTTGGCTCGGTGGGTTATTTGAGATAGACGGGATAGTTCGGTGAGCTTTGACTTAGGGATTAGATTCATAACTATTGAATGTGCATAAAAGGAAAGGTGGTGGGTCTTCGGTATTGGAGGGTTGATGCACCGACACTAATACTTGGACTCGGCAAGTATGGTTTAACACTTGCCAAATAAAGTCCGGTGTGCCAGCCGACAAGAGTACGCAGGAGTCCGCTTCGCGCACCAAGCATTGAGGCATACGATAGGTCTGGCCGATAGTTCTTTATTGGTTTAGAGGTGGGCGAGGCCCAACCCACCGCTTCCGTCTGCCACTACGGAGCTATCGTGGGAGGTGAGGCTCAAGAAAGGGGGAACTAAAGGTCTGTGTACACAGATTCATGTGGGTGAGTTGCACCTGCATGATCACATCATAACCCACTAGCATGTCATAGCATAATCATTGCATATAACCCCTGTCACCTATTGTGTAAGTGGTATGGGACACTTACACAATAGGACTTGCAAAACGACCCCTTGGTCTATAAGCTTGTGTGGGCAAGTTTATAAACATTCGGAGGCTTTTAGGGCCCAGCAGGTTTCGGCTCCGTAGCCAAACCCGGGGGCCAACTGGTTGAGCATCTTCCGAGGACTCTCTCCCCCATCATACTTATGGACAGAGTCAGATGTTCGGACGGAAGAATGGCTGTATATTATGTACGAGATGTTGACCGGGATACGGTGCCCCTGGGAGGAGAGGGTGCCATTGGTGGTCTCTTGCTTGGAGTCTCACGCCAAGAGATGGTGGAAGACGTCGCTGGACACGACTTTTGCGGATATGGAGATTGCAGAGTTTACTTGGGAGGAGTTCAGGTCCGCTTTACTGGAGCATTTTGTTCCACAGTCGGCTAAGGATGAGCTGGAGGATAGGTTCCTACAGCTGAAGCAGGGCAATAAGAAAGTGGTAGAGTACCACTGGGAGTTCAACCATTTACCCCGGTTTGCTGACTCCTATCAGCTGGATGAGGTAGGATACATCAATAGGTTCTATAAGGGCTTGCGGGAGGACTTGAGGGAGGCCCTTCTGTTCGTATCTGATGGGCCAATACCTCGGATGTTAGAGATGGCCAAGAGGATAGAGGCTGATTGGCAAGCTACTCGGGGAGGGAAACGACCAGTGGAGGATCCGGGTCAAGGAGCAAGGAACGATCAGAGAAGAGCCCGTATCACGGACGAGAGAAGGGTCGAGGATCAGCCTCGTCAGGAGACAAGACAGTAAACAAGGGAGCCAGTGGTGGTGGCTGCACCACCTCTTCAGACACGGGAGGGCCAGAGAACCGGGGGAATTGCATACCCCCGCCAGAGTGCTTCCACTGCCATCAGATTGGGCACATCCGCAGAAATTGCCCTATGAGAGGGGCACCCCCACCAGATCCACCGGCTGCCCAGCCAGCGTAGTATTTTGGAGGCCGAGGTCGTGGCTGAGGACGTGGATACCATGGGGGAGATCGTAGACAAGAAAGGGAGCGGGTGTATGCTTTGGACCTTGCGCAGCTTCGGAACCCAGAGCAAGTCATAGTAGGTACGCCGAGATGTTTAATTATTTAAAAAGAATTCCCCTTTCTCAGTTGACAAATTTGTTGAACTGCACTAGCTAGAATAAATAGGAAAGTAAACTCGTTATATAATCCTAAGACATTTAACCACCCCAGGTATAGTCTTCATCAGCGACAAGCCTGCCTGCATGCTTTTTGATACCGGAGCTTCTCACTCCTTCGTGTCTGAGACGTTCGTAGATGGATTGGAAGGCGTGGAGCGATTCACGGGCTCAGAAATGAGGGTGCGACTACCCGATGGATCTGAACTCCTTACCTCCGACCACTGCAACATGGAGGAAGAAATCGGTGGAAAGGCGTTTGAGGCTCTAGCGACGCTTTTGAAGTTGACGGACTACGACTTGATCCTGGGCATGGTATGGCTGCACTGGAACATGGCCCAGATTGATTGCCAAGCAAAGAGGATCACCGTATGGCACGAGGACTCTTTCATTGTCATCGAAGGTATAAGACCTGCCTCTCGTATACTCTTATCTTAAGTACAGGCCGTTAAGGCCCATCTGTAGGGAGAGGAGGTTTATCAGATTCTATTTGAGATAGCAGAGGTCAAGGTGTCTGTGACAGACATCCTGGTGGTGCGAGATTTCGCTGACTTCTTTCCAGAGAAACTGCTAGGACTACCTCCGCACCAAGAGCAGGACTTCCAGATACAGCTTGTGCCAGGGGCCAAGCCGGCATCTAGGGCCCCTTACCGGATGGCCCCGAAAGAGTTGACAGAGTTCCGAAGCTAGTTGCAGAAACTAGTAGAGACAGGGTTTTTCCGGCCAAGCTCTTCACCGTGGGGAGCCCCGGTGCTATTTGTCAAGAAGAAGGACAGAAGTCTCCGCTTGTGTATTGATTATCGAGCGCTGAACAGACTGACGGTCCGGAATACATACCCGCTGCCACGAATTGACGAGTTGTTTGATCAACTGGAGGAAGCGTATTTCTTCTCGAAACTTGACTTGAGGTCAGGTTATTATCAGGTATGGATTCGAGAGGAAGACATTCCGAAGACCGCCTTCAGTAATAGGTACGGACTGTTTGAGTTTACAGTGATGCCCTTCGGGCTCACAAATGCACCGTCAGCATTTACAAGCCTCATGAACATGGTATGCGAGGAGTATTTGGATGTATTCGTCATCGTATTTATTGACTACATCCTCATTTTCTCAAGGACGGATGAGGAGCATACACGACACCTGACAATGACTCTAGAGAGGCTACGAGAGCACCAACTGTATGCGAAGTTCAGCAAATGCCAGTTTTGGCAAAAGGAGGTGGCCTTCTTAGGTCACTTATCAGCGGTGCTGGATTGGCAGTAGACCCGGCAAAGATTTGGGCATTGCAGGATTGGCCACCATTGAAGATTGCCACGGATGTACGAAGCTTCCTGGGACTTGCCGGATATTACCAGAAGTTCGTCGAAGGATTCTCCCGGATTGCACTCCCTCTTACATCCCTGACGAAGAAGGAATCCCCTTTCGTTTGGACGCCACAGTGCGAGGCGGCCTTTATGGAGTTGAAAGGTCGTCTTACCTCGGCTCCCATTCTTGCTCTTCGGTCGGGAAGGGAGGGATTCCATGTGTACACGGATGCCTCCTACCAGGGGATGGGTGCCGTTTTGATGTAGACCGGGCACATATTAGCCTACGCCTCCCGACAGCTGAAGATATATGAGAAGAACTATCTGGTGCATGATCTGGAGATGGGTGCAGTGATCTTTGCTCTGAAGATTTGGCGATACTACCTCTATGGGGTTCACTATGACATCTTCTCATATCATAAGAAATTGAGATATGTGGACACACAGACGGAACTCAACATCAGACAGAGACATTGGGTGGAGTTCCTATCGGATTACCAGTACACCATGCACTACCATACCGGGAAGGCGAACATGGTGGCAGATGCTTTGAGCCGGAGAGGAGATACCTCAGGGAAGGGACCACATCTGATGTCCATGGAGCTAGTCCGATCTTTCAGTGATATGCAGATATCCCTAGTGTCCGAGAATGATCCAGAACTGTATATGGAGTATCTAGCATCGATGGTTGCCATAGATGATATTCGGGACCGCATCCGGGACGGACAGAGGATAGATGCATGGGCAGAGCTGATATTCCAAGCCATGGAGGATGGTTCGACGGGAGATTATTCACTGAGAGATGGATTGCTATATTTCAGATACAGGGTCTATATACCCGTAGGAGGCCATATTTGGGAGGACATCATGGCGGAAGCACATTGTAGCATATATTCTATATACCCGGGGATCACCAAGATGATGGCAGACTTGAAGAAGACGAGGTTTTGGCCAGGGATGAAGAAGGACATTACATACTTTGTGACTCATTGCGAGGCATGCCATCTGGTGAAGGCAGAGTGCAGGAACCCCGCAGGATTTCTACAGCCACTTCCGGTGCCGGAGTGGAAATTTGAGGACATCGCGATGGATTTCATTCATTGCCTCCCCCGATCACGGACGAGAAACGATTCAATTTGGGTCATCGTCGATCGGCTGACAAAGGTTGCCAGATTCATTCCGATTAGAAAAGATGACTCGGTTGGGGTACTGGTGCGGAGATTCGTAGAGCAGTTCATTCGGGGTGCCCAGGACGATTATGTCGGATCGCGATGGTCGGTTCACATCTAGGGAGTGGAGATCCGTGCAGACTTACTTAGGCACGCGGTTGACCTTCCGCATAGCTTTTCATCCCCAGATGGATGGGCAAATGGAACGCACCAACCGAACATTGGAGGACCTCCTAAGGCTATGCATTTTTGATCGAAACGAACCTTGGGAGAAGCTTTTACAACTAGTTGAGTTCTCCTATAACAACAACTACCACTCCAGCATAGGGATGGATCCATATGAAGCCGTGTATGGAAGGAGATGTAGGACTCCGCTTTAATGGATTTAGGACGAGTATCTGAAGGTGTTGGGATCGGATTTTGTCGAAGACACCGAGGCTCAGGTGAGACTGATACGGGACAAGAAGCTGGAAGCGAAGAGCCGACAGGCTAAGTATTACGAAGCCTGACACCATCAGGTAGAGTTTAAGGTGGGAGACTTGGTTTTCTTGAAGATCCGACCCATGCACGGAGTTTCACGGGTGCGTGTTCGGAAGAAGAAGCTCAGCCCTAGGTATATGGGCCCTTAACGGATCCTGGAGCGGATCGGGCCCTAGCTTACAGGCTGGAGTTGCCACCGGAACTGGAAGGCTTACACAACGTGTTCTATATTTCTTCACTTAGAAGGGCTCTACTACACCCGGAGCAGTAGATTTCAACCACAGATGGGTCAGTAGCTTCATACAGGTCAGTTCACTTGGAGCCGGTTCGGATCGATGATAGAGGAGTACGGATCTTGTGTCGCAATAAGGTTCTGTTAGTCAAAGTTCTGTGGAGGAACCATGGCAAGGAGGAGCATACCTGGGAACCGCAGGACCTGATGCGACAAAAGTATCAAGAGCTATTCAGTCAGGTATACCTCACAACCTCTCAGGATGTTCAATTTACCTTCCTGTTTTAAACTAGTAGGACTAGAGTTTCAATAGTAGGGGCTAATTTTTTGTTTATTGGAGTCTAGAATTTGCCCATTGGGCGAATTAGTCATAGATTTTAGTTTCCCATTAAACTTCACTTAGCAAACATGGCGTCGTTATGTAATCTTTCACTTCTCATGGAATGTTACAAGTTTCTTTTTCTTCGATAGGAGTCCCCGTAGGCTTAACCTTGATTTCGGGGACGAAATCATTGTTTTGTTTATTGGGATTTGTAACATCTCATTTCAGACTAGACCCCTAAGAGTGGTTTTGGTCATGACTAGGTCATGACAAAACCCTAGGAAGCTAAAAAGGGCTAGGTAATCAAAGGCCAAGGTGAGAATCACTTTGGTCTGCCAATGGCACAACCTCATCACCAAACCTATGGATTGACCTTAGGGCTTCACCAGGACTCCATGACACCCACCATAACATCACTAGCCTATTAGAGGGTCCACTAGAGCCTTAAGGGTCCATTAGAGTCGACCAAAAATGGCCAATTTGACCTAGGACCGCCAAAGGCCTAAATTGGGAAAGATGTCCTAACTAAGGGCAGTTGGCCTCAAATGTGCCAAACCAACCATGTCCAGGCCTTACTAGACCTAAAGTGGTGTCAATGGGTCACCAAGGACACATTGGGTTCAGTCCTAGAGGCCAAGATGACCCAAGTCAACTCTAGCCCCAAAGTGGTCAAAGTGCCCTTACCAAGGGTCATATGACCCTCAAGGTGCCCAGTTGGTCCTGTCCCACCCCACCTAAGCCTTAGGAGAGACTAATGGATCACTAGGGACCCATTGGGGGCAACCCAAAAGGTCAAAGAGACTAAAGTCAACCAAAACTTACTTTGGGTCAACCTAGCCCGAATAAGCTAGCATGAGCTCAAGCCTTCTCATATAGCATTATTAAGAATATTATGTGTATGTGTGGGCTGCCAATAAATCCCCAAGGTTGACCAAGTAAACTTAGTGATTAGGAGAGAGAGAGGAGCTCCATTCCATTGTAATGGAGGAGAGAGAAAAAGGAGAGAATGAAGGGGCAAGTCAACCCGGCCAAGGGAGGCCAAAGGCCACCCATGATGGCTGGATTCAACTCCCCCGGGGAAGGGGAGAAGTTTCCAGCCATTTCCCGACCACCAAGGGGCTGGTTCATCCCCCTCCCCCTAACCCGAGACCAAGTTTTCAATGGCATTAATGGCCATTGAACCTTTAAACACCACCAGTGGCCCAAGAGGAACACTTCCCGGCCTTTTACTGAATATTTCGAGCCCTCCCACTGTACTATTGCAGAAGTCGAGCGGCGCCACCATCGGAAATGGTTTCCCGATGATCGTCGCGGCTTCAGGCTGCCGGCAAGGTCCTCCTCCTCTCCTTGTCTCATGGGTAGATAATATGAATGCTTAGGTTAAAGGTTCGGGCTCAATTGAGCCCAAACCAATTATCGATTTTCATGGTTTCGGGCCGAAAAACTTCCTTTCAGAACTGCCGGAATCCGCCCCTCCGGCGACTGCGCCGCCGCCAGTCGATAGCCACCACCTCAATGGAGGTGTTGGTGGCGGTTGCTGGTCAGGGAAGTGGACGGATGGTCGGCTAAGGAGGTTTTAAGTTGGCCCAAGCACGCGAAATCGGGACCGTTGGCTGGAGGTAGACGATAAGCCCGGGCCGCAGGATCCGCACCAAGATTCATGCCGCATTAGATTTCAAACTATAGGATTAAATATTCCATTTTATTTCATTCTATCACACTTTTTGTATTTAATGTCTTTAATTTTTTAAAATACTTAGAGGAAATGGTCAACATAGAAATTGTAGCCTGATGAGTCTAGTTTACTACAAAATGGTTTGAACCAATTTGGGTGTCTGGGTTAACCAGGGCACTAATTTTGGTGGGGTCTGTACATATGGTTGGACAGAAATTGAAATGGCTTCCTACACCTCATCTTTGGTCCAAATGACCTGAAATTTTGGTGGGGTACTGCAAAATGACCTGTACATATGGTTTGAACAATAAGTTTCTTGCGAAAGGAAACGATGGGCTTTAGCTACCATCATAGTTCCTAATTCCCTTTGAGAACCCTTCACGGGGTATACCAGGAGCATTCCTAAGCTAATGTAAACAATAGGAATGATAAACCATAAAGAGAAACTAGCATAATTAGGGATCCACTTTCACTCGCCTTGATGTCTCGGAATGCTAGGTTGGTTCATGAGGGCTGATGACCTGGGGGTTTTGGAGATTGGCAGGTTGGCCCGGTGAGCTTTGGCTCGGTGGGTTATTTGAGACGGACGGGATAGTCCGGTGAGCTTTGGCTTGGTAGGTTATTTGAGACAGATGGGATAGTCCGGTGAGCTTTGGCTCTGGGTTTAGATTCATAACTATTGCATGTACATAAAAGGAAAGGTGGTTGGTCTTCGGTATTGGAGGGTCGATTCACCGACACCAATACGTGGACTCGGCAAGTGTGGATTAGCACTTGGCCAAATAAAGTCTGGTGTGCCAGCCGGGAAGAGTACGCATGAGTCTGCTTCGTGCACCAAGCGTTGAGGCGTACGATAGGTCTGACCAGTAGTGCTTTAATGGTTTAGAGGTGGGCGAGGCCCAACCCACTGCTTCCGTCTGCCACAATGGAGGTATCCTGGGAGGTGAGGATCCAGAAAGGGGGAACTAAAGGTCTGTATACACAGAGTCGGGTGGGTGTGTTGCACTTGCATGATCGCATCATAACCCACTAGCATGTCATAGCATAATCATTGCATATAACCCCTGTCACCTATTATGTAAGTGGTATGGGACACTTACACAATAGGACTTGCAAAACGACCCCATGGACTATAAGCTTGTGTGGGCAAGTTTATAAATTAAGGTCAAATTCTTTATATATATATTGCTATTAATAACCGACACCCCAACGTATAAATTGGTATGGGACTCTTTATACGATGGGAGCCCTGCAGAAGATCCCTTAGCTTATGCGTTTCCGCACATAAGCTAAGGTTACTTTTCATACTTTACTTTACTGCCACATGTACTATAAAATTGCTAGTATAGGTCCGCTGTCATCTGTTTCTTGATTACTCTCCACCTTCAAGTCCTCCCCTTTCTTCCTCTCCGCTCGATTCCTAAGGGTCATGGGAGAAGGGGTGGGGGATGATAGGACTTAGTCTTATAGACTAATGGTTTTCGGACTACATCATTTAGGGGTTCGTGGAGCCCAGCATGGAGGAGCAGCCCCGGAGGTCGGCCTGCTTGGAGATAGGGTAGTCTAGCTCAGGAGTTCAGACAACTGGGACTGTAAGTCCCTGACCTTAGTAGTGTTTTATATTGCTTCTGCTTGAGTGACTATGTAGTGAGGATTTGGTGTATCGGGCTTAATCTCTTATATTTAGTACATTTATATTTTGTGGACTCTCCCTTCGTGGAGATATTATTACTCTGATGTGAGTTTATTGTTGACTTATGGTTAGAGTTTTTACCTCACTTGTGTTTACTCTACCTTTGTTGCTTTTCTGTGATCGAATTGGCTAGCAGAATCGGCGTTTCGCGGTGATGACCCTTCAGGGCGTGAAGGTGTCACCGCAAAGCGGTGGTTCTGGGCCTAAGACCCCGGTGTTTTTTTTAAAAAAAGGGGGTCTTACAACCTCCCTCTGATACCACTTGTTGGATCTAGTGGCCAACCTTAGAGGGGGGGTGAATAAGGTTTTGAGTGTTTATTAAAAAGTCGAATTATTGTGGTCAAGAAAAACTAGTTCTAGAAGCTACCGCGGGGTGCTAGCTTTCTAGCATGCGACGGTAGGTCAAAGACCTCGTTTTCCTAAACAAATTTCTCCTTGGAGAAGCACGCTCCCTTCAAAGATCAATCAGCAAACAATTATAAGTACTGGATCTCCATGATGCCGAGATCGGAGGCGGTGTAAGTAAAGAATCTTTTCATTTTCTATACTGATCCACTACCCGGACCGATTGGCTCTCTCCCTTTCCCTCCAAGAAAGGTATTCGAGATGACTCTTCACCTTCATGCAAGGAAGTGTCTTAGAGCCCTTCTAGATCCCTCGATCTAGATGTCCCTTCCGGTGACAATTTCTCACAGATTCTCGTCGGATTCTGACAACCCTTACCAGTCGATTTTCATCACCACAAGACCATTAAAAAGAGAAAAGTATGAAAGTATAAAGAAGATTAAAGATTGAATCTCCCTCAAGACGATTACTCCATTGAGCAATCTATGACTGGTGCTGGTGATCTTCGTTTGGTTTCAACCGATCAACTCCTCGTATTCATTATAGTTCTTGCCTCGTCGGAGTTCTTCGTGCGCAAACGGGAGGGAGGCCGTTTTCTCTTCATTCGATTGAGACGGTGTTTCGGTGCTCTAGAGGTGGCACACGAACCCTAGGCTTGAGAATAGGTGTCTCCTTATCTTTGGAACAAAAAACGAATCCTTTTATATGTTTTTAAAAAAGAGGCTACCGCCGGCGGTAAGACTAGCGCTCGACGGTAGGTCGACGCACTTGATACTAAAAGCTATCCTGCAAATTTGGAAAACATTTAAAAAGAATATTTTCCTATTTTTCGTGCTAGCACGACGTGGTAGTAAGATAGCGTATGGCGTTAGCCCAGTCGTATCGACGCACTCGACACACTCGACAAGTGTTGAGTGAGATAGCGATGCACGGTAACAAGCTAGCGTTCGACAGTAGCTCGGTCTCGATGCCTAAGTCTCAGCAAGCGTTGAGTGAGCTTGTGCGGTGCGGTAAGAAGTTAACGCCTAGCGCGGTAGAATCCCGAGCGCTTGGCTGAAATAAATTCTCAAGCTAGCGCAGGCGGTAGAGTTATCGCGGCGCAGTAGCAACCCAAGCACCATGTCAATTTAATTTAGGCTACCGCTCTGTGGTAACTGCTACCGATCGTCGGTAGATAACAGAGGAGAGTTTCTCATTTCACTAGAACCTGTAAACCTGCACACTCTACCAAACACAAAATGTGATCAAATACAATATGGGAATTGATATTACAAAACTAAGGAAATGTGAACCGTCGGCTCCAACAAGGGCCACTTCATCAATCGCGGGCCATTTATCTTGGCTTGCCACATGTGTAATAAGTAAACGGACCTCGCCCTATTGATGAGTCCGATATTTATAAGGTTTTTCAGACTCATCTAGGCTTGTTTTCTCACTTGTGCACGGCTTTTCGACTGGTATTCGGTTATATTTGCATCACCCAGTCATTGACCACTATGTGCACTGTTTTGGCCCATGGTAATGCAATTGCGCATTTTATTTTTGGGGGTAAACAAATGGGGCTTCCCATGGCCCTTTTCGGCTATTTTCATTGCATTTTTGTGACGCTGGAGGGTTCCCTTTGGTTTAATTTGTTTGAGTGCAGGTGGTGCATTTTCCCCCAAGTCTGGAATTTAGGATTGTGGAAACCACACGATCGTGCGTTTTCTTAGCACACGTTTCTTCTTGATCGTGCGATTTATTGTACTGGAAATTGTCGAGCGGAGCTCGACGATTTTCACGCATGGTTTCTTCTAAACCGTGCGCAATGGAAATTCATAGTTTTCCTGTAGCTTTCTTTGTTATGCCATTCTCTGGTTGATCGTGTGATTTGTTCACGCACAGGCGGCAGCTCCCGTGCGCGAGTAAAACGCACGGTTCCACCTGCTTGCCTTGAATTCCAGCTTTTTGTTGTTACCCATGCGATTTCCTTCACGCACGGGAGGAAAAATTCGTGCGCGAGTAAAACCCATGGGTCAACCCTTCTCCTTCCGCAGGCTTATTCTGAAAGTTAATATCGCACGGTTTGTGCACGGTCATGCGCTAAACCGTGCGTGAACATTATTTATGATTTTTCTATTTAAGACGCAGATTTCATCATCCCGGATAATGAGTCTGATCTAGACCGCCTTTTCTGCTCCTCTGAGTGGTAAAACTTCCCTCCTGCCGCTATTTTCTCTCTCCTCATTGGAGAGCTGATCCGACAACCATTCTTCCTCCAAAATCTTGCAATAGCTTCATCTACGGCCACCATTATCTTCTCCAAGCTCCAAGCTCCAGTTCAAGCTCTTGAGGTGCTGCATTCATGGAGTTCTAAGGATAGATTTAGCCCAGTGATTATTCACGAAGAAGACGGGTTATTGGAAGGAGGTGACAACCCCCGGACGTCATCCGTAGACCAAGCTCGCACAAGGCCCGACAACCCTTGACTCCGACCGCGAATCTTAGAAAGCCTTCGTGCGTTTGGTTGTTTCTCTTCCCCTTCACTTGTAGTATTTTTCTTCTACTTATTTGGATGTTGGATTGATGTGTAAGAACACTGTTTAGCTTAAGTATTTCAGCATGTCTATGTGTTGTAATATCTTAGTTCTTGATTGTGTTGATGGGCTTCAGTTTTTCTTGTTTTTATTGAGATAGTGTCGTTCTAGCGATTGATAGAACCATGCATGGTGAGGAGGTGATTGTGACCCTCATTGGATCATCCATCTTTCATATTACCTTATTGAGTAATACACCAAAGCGATGCGGTGACGGCGACCCGCAATAGGATTATTAGTGTTAAACTTAGGAAACTCCAAACCAAAACCCCCTTTGTTTACGTTAACACTTGCTATAACTCTTTCAATAGCGAAATCACACTCCCTACTTGCACTCCTCGAGAGATCGATATCCGGGGATTCAACTCCTCAACTTTATTACTTGATAACGATTGGTACACTTGCCGTGAATGCATCAAGTTTTTGGCATCGTTATCGGGAAGTGTAACCGTTGTGTGTACTTTTCTACTGGAATGTGTTTCAAGTGTTTTTAGTATTTTGATCATTTTTTTGGTGTGTTGTATGACAGATTTGAAACCTAGTGATAGGGGTGAAGATTTGAGAGTTGATCTTTAGACCGCACGAGCGAGGCGAGCTCGCCTGCGTGCTACTGCTGCCGGAGAGAGGATGGAGGATCTTGGCCAAGGAGGAAATGTCCATTGTGAACTGGTTATTGAGGGCCAAGAGGTAGTCCAACCACGCATTAGGACAATACGTGATTTCACAAACCCTACTGCGGGAAGTGTTTACCCTGGCTTCGGACCTGCCATCGTAAAAAACCACTTCGAGATCAAACCCGCCATCCTGAATATGATCCGGAATAATACTCAATTCTCGGGCTTGCCGAGTGAGGATCCATAGCTCCATCTAGCGGAGTTCTCAGAAATTTTCGGAACATTCCGATATACTGGTATTTTTGATGACGTAGTAAAGCTGAGGCTATTCCTATTTTCGCATAGGGACAAGGCCCAAACCTGGATCCATACTATCGTTCCAGGGACTGTTACTACATGGGAGGCCCTGTCCTCTAAGTTCTTGGCTAAGTTCCACCCGATGGATAAGATTGTGAATGCGCGTAGGGATATTGCAACCTTTCAGCAGGTGGACCAAGAAACATTGTCTGAGGCGTGGGAGAGATTCGCTAACCTGCAGCATCGATACCCTTAGCACGGCTGTGAGGCGTGGAATTTAGTTGAAATATTCTATTTTTTTTATTGAGCCTAATTTCAGGGCTATGATCGATGCAGCAGCTGGAGTCACAATTATGAACCTATCTCCTAACGAGGCATTGAGGTTACTTCGTGATACTGCCTCCCATAGCAGATACTGGACCACCAGAATAAATTCCCATATGGGGGTGAGAAATCTATTTGAGGTGAATGTGGTACAACATGCTGAGGCGAGCCATCCTAAAATGGATGGAAGGATGATGCTGACCAGATCGACCCCTCCTCCAATGCGGTTTATGGACATTTCGTGCCAGGGTTGTGGTAAACCCGACCATCATGCTTATGAGTGCACTGCTAGAGAGACCTTTGCTGAGCCGTCAGGTATAACCTCTGACGAGAGCGTAAATTTTATAAATAATCAAAACTTCACATCTCCTTATAATAATGTGTATAACCCCAACGCGAGAAATCATCATAAGTTCTTGTGGAATCAAAATGCCCCCGGTCAAAGGTTGCAGGGAGGCCAACATCAATTTGATGCTCAAGCCTCTAGTAGCCAGTGGTGATTGCCGCATACGGGTTATAATCCGAAAGTGCAAGGTACTCGTAAGAGTGCGTTGGAGGAAATGATTGAGAAGTTTGTTGAGATGGCCCAATCTAATATGGCCACTCAAACCGCTTCCATGAGGAACTTGGAGACACAGCTGGGGCACCCTCCCATGTGATACGGAGAAAAATCCCCGTAAGCAAGGGAAGAGTGTTGGGGAGGCGAAGGAGCTTAATAAAAATGAAATGTCTGTTAAGTGTGTGATTATTGCGGTAGAGACGATAGCTTTATGTGATTCCAGATCATCGTGCAACAATCTGGCTTTGCAAGATGTTGAAAAACTGAATTTAAATATCGAATCGAATGTCCGATAGTCAATAGTGCTAGATGATAGATCGGTAGTAAAGACCGATGGAGAGGTTAAAGAGGTGTAAGTGATTTTGAATGGGGCTGTTGTAGTCACAGACTTTCAGGTGTTAGGACCCTTAGGAAATACATCAAAACCCATCTTAGGGGTCCCATTCCTAAGAGCTAGTGAAGTTACACTGTAATTTAATGTGAGCGGTGTCACCTTTGCTTCCAAGGTCAATTTGCCTTTACCACCGTCACATCCCCCTATAATTTCAAATGAACCTGGAGAACTTTTGAAATTGAATGTTTTTTCATCTAATGATTTATCTAGAGCTGCTGAGACAGCTTTTCGCTGAATGGGCGAGATAAGGCTATGAAAGTGGAAGAAATGTTGATGTCAGCTGAAGCAGAAATATGTGCAGAGTTGCTGGAAGTGAAACAAGACTCGAATAGTAAGGAACATGAGCTGAGCATGGCTATTGAGAGCATGTAGAAGATAGACTTAAAAACTTCTATTGTTCTGAACAAATGTTGTAAGACTGTTAAACAGGTGACTTGGGCTGATCTTTCACCCGCCGTGGATGAGGAAAGGATGCCCCTAGATGAGAAAGATAAACATGCTCCTGAAATGGGTTGTGTGGTTATACCACCCTGACGATCCCCATCTGTGGATCAGAAAAGAAAAGAACTTCTCATGCGTAAGGCACATAATTTTGCCCGCCGGCGCGAGAAGGAAGAGTTTAGGGGAAGTGGAGATTTGTCTTCCCTGGGCCCTAAAGCATTCGCCTCGCCCTCATCTCGCATGACTGGTGGGATCTATGACAAGTCAGCATTCAGCTGATGAGTGAAGGATCTCCGGGTCCCGTTTCTTGCTTTTTCTAGTTTCATTTATTGCTTAATGTTGTGTGTAGCTGTAGACTTATTCATTGTGTTTTGGACTTATGCTCTGAATAATATTTATATAACTGCTAATATAGGTATTTGGTCAACCTTAAGGACGGTAAAGAAAAGGGCTTATGGGAGACAACCCAATTTTCTCGCTTTTAATTTGTTCAATTATGCTGCTGTGATTATATGTTTTTTAGTATGAGTTGTCGGAGGTATTCTCTTGCGCAAGTGGAATCATTTGGATCGTGGACTTTCTGCTGAAACTAACGCCAATCTTCAGGTATGCTCATTTGCTGAGCTGGGGGTAACCTCTCCCCACCCTTTTTTTCTCCATTTTTATTGCAAATCTTGGATAGGTTGTTTAGTTTATGTCTGGTGTGGGAGATTTATACGGGTTACCTATGCATATGCACTATTAGCATTTTCATACCAAAAGTATATTTTCATTTTCTGTTTTTATATTATCATGTCTGCATCGTGCACCTACACCCACATGAGCCCGATCTTAAGCACGTGCTCGGCTCAAGTCAAATTTATTTATTTTATGCAAACTTTAAAATAGTGGTGCTGTCTTACGATTTTAAGATAGAGTAGTGTGAAACTGGTGCAGTGCTCCTAATCGAGTACTCATGGTGTGTAGAAATAGTATAGATTTAATTTTTCTTTATGCTCGTAGGTTTTTACTTTTCTGCATTTGGAAATATTATTTGTGTTACTCAAAAATGTTGAATCTGGAGTAATCAAATAATAGTGTAGGAATGTGTGTAGCCTTCACTAGCCTCGTATTGCTTGAGTCAGGAGGAAGGATCACCTTTCTCGGTGGCTAAGAAACTGTCGCAAGCTACTCTCAAAGCATTGGTGCATTGTTAGTCTTGCGTGAGCGTGATGTAGGCCATATTTTTGGCCCGGTTGAGCCTTGTACCCACCCTAACGATAATCCTTGTTAGCCTATTTTGAGACTACCCCTCCTGTTTATTTAGCCCCACTTCGCGATCACCCGAGCCTAAAAGATTTTCCCAGTTGCACACCCTAATCTCGATGTATTAGTATGTTAATTCTTCCATTGGTGTTGTTGCTGTGGTGTTGTTTTGTGGTTGTGCGGTGAAGTTTTCTTTAAAATTTGGCTGAAAATGTATTATAAAAATCTGGAAAAAGAAAAGAAAAAATATGTGCTGATTGATATAAAATAAGAAAGTGAAAATGAAGATTCTATCTGTGTTATTGTGTGGTGATAGGTGGTGCACACACTCGTGTTGTCAAGTTCAAGTCTGGTGGTGTGGTGCACCTGCATGTTTTGTTTGCGAGAGGATTTCTTTTGTATGAGCTCATTTAGGTTGTGCGTAGCCATCGTTTTTATCCTTTTGCATCCATACCTACATATATACCTAAGCCACATTATTTTCCTAAAGTCCTACAGATTCACACTTGAGTCAAACTAGCGCTTTGGTGATAGTGTGAACGGGCAAGCGTATGGTCCCCGACATTGATGGATTTCTTTGGAGGTGATCCCGAGCCCCGGTCTTTGGTAATGCTCAATTGAGTTGCATTCATACTTTCTTCTTATGCATGACCGAATGATTCTCAAGAGAGTAGTTACAATACTTATTTACACCTGTCGAAATTCATAAACTTCGTAGTATAACTAAAAATTGTATCAATTATATTTTATATGCCCATGCTGTTTTCGATTTCTCGCAATACTGTATTTTGAAATTACTGAGCCATCTAGCTATTTTCTAGTTCACGGAGAGATGATTTGCTCGGGACAAGCAAATGTTTAAGTTTGGTGGTGTGATGAGTCTGATATTTATAGGGTTTTTCGGACTCATCTGGGCTTATTTTCTCACTCGTGCACTGCTTTTCAACCGATATTCGATTATATTTGCATCGCCCTGTCATTGACCACATTGTGCACTGTTTTGGCCCATGGGTGTGCAATTGCGCATTCTATTTTCGGGGTAAGCACATGGTGCTCCCCATGGCCCCTTCCGGCTATTTTCATTGCATTCCTGTGACGCTGGAGGGTTCCCTTTGGTTTTATTTGTTTGAGTGCAAGTGGTGGGTTTTCCCCCAAGTCTGGAATTAAGGCCTCTGGAAAACGCACGGTCCTGTGTTTTCTTAGCACATATTTCTTCTTGATCGTGCATTTTGTTGCAATGGAAATTGTCGAGCAGAGCTCAATAATCTTCACGCACGGTTAACGCACGGTTTCTTCTGAACCGTGCGCGAAGGAAACACACGGTTTTCCTGTAGCTTTCTTAGTTGTGCCATTCTGTGGTTAATCATGCGATTTGTTCATGTATGGGAGGCAGCATCCGTACGCGAGTAAAACGCACGATTACACCTGCTTGCCTTGAATCCCAGCTTTCTGTTGTTACCCGTATGATTTCCTTCACGCACGGGCAGAAACATCCGTGCGCCAGTAAAACGGACGGGCAACGCTTCTCCTTCCTCAAGCTTATTCTGAAAGTTAATATTACACGGTTTGTGCATGGTCCTGTGCCAAACCATGCGTGACAATTATTTCTGATTTTTCTATTTAAGACGCAGATTTCATCGTCCCAGAGAACGAGTTCGATCCAGCCAGCCTTTTATTCTCCTCTAAGCAGGAAAACTTCCCTGCTACCGCTATTTTCTCCCTCCTCCTTGGAGAGGTGATTCGACCACCATTCTTCCTCCAAAAGCTTTCAATAACTTCATCTCTGGCAACCATTGTCTTCTCCAAGCTCCAAGTTACGTTTCAAGCTCTTGAGGTGCTACATTTGTGGAGTTCTAAGTATATTTTTAGCCCAGCGATTATTCACGAAGAAGACGGGTTATTAGAAGGAGGTGACAACCCTTCTTGAGTCCGGACGTCATCCGTAGACCAAGTTCGGACAAGGCCCGACAACCCTTAACTCCGGCCGTGAATCTCAGAAAGCCTTCGTGTGTTTGGTTATTTCTCTTCCCCTTCACTTATAGTATTTTTCTTATGCTTATTAATATGTTGGATTGATGTGTAAGAACACTATTTAGCTTAAGTATTTCAACATGTCTATGTGTTGTTATATCTTAGTTCTTGATTGTGTTGATGAGCTTTCGTTTTTGTTATTCTTGTTGAGATAGTGTCGTTCTAGCGATTGCTAGAAGTGTGCATGGAAAAGAGGTTATTGTGACCCGCATTGGCTCATCCATCTTTCATATTACTCTCTTGAGTAATCCACCAAAGCCACGCGGTGACGACGACTCGTAATAGGATAATTACTGTTAAACTTAGGAAACTCCAAACGAAAACCCCCTTTGTTTACGTTAACACTTGATATAACTCTTTTAATAGAGAAATCAAACTCCCTACTTGCACTCCTCGAGAGATCGATATCCAGGGATTCAACTCCTCAACTTTATTACTTAACAACAATCGGTACACTTGTCGTGACTTCATCACCTATCGTCACTTATGGAATATTAAAAGATGTTGGTTTGAAGACTTAGCCTTCTTCCTCCACTTTCCTTGTCCAGACCTTGATGAACTTGGCACTTAAAAATTTAGCTTCCTTACATCCAAGTCATTCTTCTGTCGCATGTGCTTCATATCTTGTTCTAGGGAATGGGCCGTATTGACCGAGGTCAGAAAACCTTGCGTCATCTGACCTAAGAGGAGCAACAATGGTTCTTCTCACAGTCCTTTATAAAACCAATTTGTCTTTTGTTCCTCATCGGAAAACATAAAGCCTGCATACCATCCCAACCTTATAAACTCGAGCAAGTAGTCATCCAAAATATTCTCGCCCTTAGTTAACCTTAGGAACTGAATTTCCATTACAATTCGCTGTGCAGATGTAAGATACCTCACCAAAAATACTCTCAAGAATCCCTCTATCGAGATCTTAATCAATGGCCCACCAGCAAACTGGTACAGCTCCAACTCATCCCACCATAACCTCGCCTCCCCCTCTAACAAGAAGGTATCTATAATGGGTTTCTACCACTCCTCCATTTCCATTGTCATCATGGTTCTCTTTATTCTCGAGAGCTAGTCTTCAGCTTGAGTTGGTGTTCCAGTTCTAGCAAACACAAGAGGGTTGAAACTCATCACATGTTTTAATTGCTTTTCCATCGCTCGCCTTGCAGCCATTAGCTTAACGACCACTTGTCTCACCGCCATATGCTCAACAACACCAATCGGTTCCTAGGATACCATAGAGGTAGGAGTTTACACTCTCCCTCCTGGTTACACATTGATTAATGCGAATTGGGCTTCAATAACCAACTGTATCCTTTCCGTAGAAGGAGGAGGGATTAGCACCTCAGTTAGTGCACTACTCTCCGCCGACCATTGGGATTCACTCTGCCTCGCACCACTTCTAGTCACCTATAATCGTGAAACACACAATTTAGCAACTAATAACATTGCAAAAAGCAATTATAGGAACACCCAGGTTCCACAAACAAGTGTATTTTCATTCCTAAGTGGAGACTCATCAGTTCTTTCATGTAATAACGGTAGCGCACATACACGTGTTCACCACTCCTTAAAATAATTTGACCATGAATTCTAATAAGAAAGACTTACACCAGAAGATGATACCAAATTGTAAGACCTCCATCTGTCTCATAGTATAACAGAAGGTCTGGCCGGGTACCCACGCCATATTCCATAGATATTCGGCAAAGTTACTCATTGAAACCTTTTCATTTACTCATCATAACTTAGAGTGAATTCTAGCGGAAGTAGTTAACTTAGTTATAGAACTCAATTACCAGGAATGTTTACTATATAACATAGGAATGATATTTAATACACAACATGTTTTGGTCTTAAGGCATTACAACTATTTTCGTTACAAAATAGGTCTTCCATACATCGGCATATAGGCCGACCACACATGAAAATAGTAAACATTCGCCTTTGGATCTTCGAGGGACAACCAATCGCATCATAAGGGACTTTAGCCCGCTACTTTCTACTTGGCTCTCCAGCACCTGCATAGCGCGACCCACCAAAACGTGGCAAAATAAAGCAACGGTCAGCATTAGCTAACCAAATTATAACGACACCACCCCTTACTCTGGGAAGCGATTCAACTTCCCTAAAAACAGCAGTATATATATATATACATATATTGGCAATAAAATGTGCATTTAAGCACCATTCACCACATACGTTGGCTCGATCGGCCATACGCCCCGAGCACTCAGGGCGAATTATCGGTGTATCGGATTTTCCTAGGGCCCACAACCATCCACAGTCCCAGACTTAATGATCCACGCTTGAGCATTCTAATCTTTCTGACCCGAAACCTAAGACTCTCATTATGCCAATGATGAAAGCCAGTTACTTTAGGCAATCTAGTCTGAATGACAAAATGCGGGTACAGTTCAGCTTTTTCCCATTTCTCAAATCGTCGGGCGCACCAAGCCACGACGCAGGTTAGCCTCCCCTTGCCCGTTCGACTCCCTTAGTCTTTTTGTTGGGCAATTCAGGCTATCAACTTCAATTTCCACCCACTTTGTCCCCTGTACCTGTGCTCGTAATGATCACATCAATGGCACACACGACCATAACAGCTGGGCTCTCCAGGCTCAACAGCTTCTCATGCTACCCACCTTATCTCGCGAACAGGGGCTTCGTAACCACAATCTGGCTAGCTCTCACGGCAACCTTAGCTAGGCTCTTAAGGCTCAATAGATTCAAATAAATGCCCACAAGTCTCCAAGAGATAAGCCTCACAAACACAGCTCACTGGGAGCTATCGGCGGCGGTTGCACTACCACCGCACGGTAGGGGACAATGTCACATCCCGCATTTTCTCCGCATTTAATATTGTATCAGAGTAAGGGAAAACATGTGCCATGATGCCACGTCAGCCGGTGATAACTACAAACGCTCAGGCAAAACTCCAACTTAACACCTTTATGAAAGATTTATAGGTTATTTAGAGAAAATCTAGTTTAAGTTAAGCGGTTAGTCATATCCCTTGGCTCAGTTGCTTATCTAGTCCACGAGAAAAAGATAGTTATACACTGCAGAAAGTACGTAGTTTATAATTTTAGACATCCTACATGAGTATAAACATCCTCATAGGACAATTCATGGTATGCAATAGTCTAGATTTATAATAATAGTGAAAGTAGATTTTACGACCATTAAATATAGTGACTTAGATTTCAAATATGGCATGTATGAAGTAATAATAGTAATTTTTATACTTCAAAATATCTAATATGCAACGTAGCATAAAACCTCCCTAGAGAGAAAGTACATCAAACCAATAAGGTAAACTTTTAGCTTAACAAAGTATTCAATATTCCAAAAGAAAACTACTAGTGGGCGTAAAAAACATGACATGAACCCACTGAAAGTATGCAAGTCTGAACTAAAACCGAAAACAACAACAACATCACGATAGTGAGGAAAACCACTGCAACAACAACAGTCCACAAGCTACCACACAACACAACCTCTCAACCAGCTACATCCCTGAACCTGAGGTATTCAAAATAAGAACACCTCAGTAAGAAATTATAAGTGGCAATGGAAATAAACATGTAATAAGTAGAAAACACAAGAAAGGGTTTACCAAACCCAACTATAAAAATATGCTGGAACCACAGCTAATTAGCCCAATAAAAATAGGTAACGTAAAAGTTTGCAATAAAGGAGTTAAGAGATATTTGCGCCAAGTGCAGAATGAAGCAAAGCATCGATAAAATCTGTAAGGATAAGTATGTAATAGCAAAAAATAATCTAAAAGAAGCAAACTGAGCACAAAACAGCTCGAAAACGAGAATCATTAACACTTGGTAAAAATAACTGGGTCGGAGTCGGTTAACAAAACGCCCAATACCAGGCTTCCACACCCAAATGTCTCACAAAAAGCACTGCGTTGGTGGCCACCAGGCCCAACACAACCTAACAGGCCACAAAACAGAGACCAAACAAACCACCAAGTGTAATGATTCATAAACCAGCAACCAGCTGATTAAAATATCATACACAAACCAAAACACAAGTCTCAACCCAAAGAAATACCTAAACAAGCCCTAAAATCACCCTAAGGACCATACAAGACGAATCCTACGTGGAACGACAAAATATTCTAAGTCCTGGCCAAATTCGGTGAGTATACCCGACAAACTGCATGGATACTTGACGAATTGCATAACGATACTCGACGAATTGCATACTGATACATGATAAATTGCATAACGATACTCGGCGAAATGTATTGATACTCAACGAATCAACAAACGATACTCGACGATTTCCCCTGATACATGCCGAAATTCCCTTGGCTTCACCGTCCACTCGACGCTTATCATGCCTAGACTATACTCAACGGTTTACCCTGATGCACGCCGAAATTTCCTTAGGTTAATCTACGATATTTGACGATTTCTAACTTAGCAAAATTCTAACCTCACTCGCCGAAAGGACTAACTGATACTCGACGAAATTCACTCACTTAAACCCGATGAATTTCACTTCTTGATACATGACGAATTCTACTTAAAATCCCTAAACTTATTCTCCAGGTCTTGGCTGAAAACTCATATAACCCTAAGAGTTCTCTCGTGGTTCAACCTACACTAACCCTACTCTCTAAGGGAGGAGGAAAGAAAGGAAGAAAATAAACTAAAAATGGACATGCAAGGGGGGAAAATCCACTTGCCTTGAAACTCTGGAAAAAAATGTCGCTCGCTCGCACCGCAACTAGGATCGACCTCCAAAAGACCTTAGCAACGTTTCCTAAAACTTTTGGAGGAAGAAGGAGGTCAAAATCACTAACCCTAACGCCTAGAAATCGAGGAATTGGGAAAATCTTACCACGATTCCGGAGATCTCGGTGAGAGCTATCCCAATCTTAACTCCTCCATCGAAACTTACAACCGGACTACACGAGATTGTCGGCCAAAACCCCACGGCAACCCAATGCTCCTTCTCTTTCGCGAAACGGATGACGGCTTGGCAGGGAAGACGATGAATAGGGTCTTCTTGACGTGACCGAAATAATCGGCTATATATATGCATATATAATAATTTTTAATATTATATTACAATACAATCAACAATAAACAATCTCACAATGAACCCGAAATCCAAACCAACTCGGAATCTTACAAAAATTGCACCGTGGCTAAATACCGACGCTACGAGTCCAATGCTGAAGTCGAAATCAAAATCTGACAAACCAAACTGTGTAAAACACCACCCGAAGACAAAACGCCACCGCATCCCTATAAAAAGCTCCACTAAGTCACCAAAACAGACACGGCTCGCGAGGGAAGGTGCACAACCAACTTAAAACCAACCACATAGGAAAACCCACTAAGCAAACCCATTCTCCAACAAACGTTAACTACGCATCAACGTAACGCCCTAACGTCAAAAATATGCCACTACGGGAATTAAAATAAACACTGAATAATCAGGGGCATTACAGTAGCCCCCTTAAAAAGAAGTTTCGTCCTGAAACTTGACATAAATAGGATCAAATACAAAACAAAAGAAAAGTAAACAAAGGCTAACAAAGAAAACAATTTCCAAAAACATCAGGAGAACAGATGAGGATGAGCATCCCTCATAACTGACTCCAACTACCAAGTCGTGTTCTCCACGTCTTGGTTCCTCCATAAAATTTTAACAATGTGTACTGTCTTCCTTCGCAATACCCAATCTTGAGTATCTAAAACATGAACAGGCACCTCCACAGAGGAAAGGTTAGCCTCCAACTGGGGAACAACATCAAGAATTTTCCTATCGCTCAGCATACACTTCCGCAATTGCTCACGTGGAAAACATCGTGTACACCTAGAAAACTTGCTGGCAATTCCAGCCTATAAGCAGACATTCCAATACGCTCCACAATCTTAAAGGGCCCAACATACCTAGGATCCAACTTATGGTTCTTACCAAACCTCTTAACGCCAAACATTGGGGAAACCATAAGAAAAACCATGTCCCCAACAACAAATTCCAATTAAGTCCTTCGACGATTGGCATTCTTTTCATAACGTTCCTGAGCTATCCAAAGCTTCTCTCTAATATGCTTAACAGAGATATCCATTTCTTCTACGGCCTACGGACCCAACAACAGCCTCTCACAAACCTCTACCCAAATTAACGGAGTTCTGCAACATCTCCCAGACAAAGCCTCAAATATGCCATCTGCAAGCTCTCTTGAAAACTGTTATTGTACATAAATTCCATCAATCTCAAATGATCGTCTCACGCTCCTCCATGGTCCAATATATAACATCTGATAATATCCTCCATGATCTGATTTACTCTCTCCGTTTGACCATTTGTCTGCAAGTGATAAGTGGTGGAATACCTCAAATCGATACCCAAGCCTTCTTGTAAACTTTTCAAAAAACGAGACGTAAACCTGGAGTCTCGATGATACAATACTAACACGCACTCCATGTAATCTGATGACCTCATCCAAATATAACTCAACTATTTTCTTCATGGAGTAGTCAATCTTGAACGGCACGAAGTGAGCACACTTCCTCAATCTGTCCACTATAACCCAAATTGAATTGTATCCTCTGGGAGATCTCAGCAATCCAGTAATAAAATCCATCGAAATACTCTCCCACTTCCAACATGGAATTTCTAAAGGTGTCAACTTGCCTCCAGGCCTTCCATGATCGGCCTTAACTCACATGCAAGTAAAACATTCCGATACAAACTTAGCTATATCGCCCTTCGTACCATACTACCAAACAATCTGCCTCAAATCCTTATACATTTTAGTAGAACCGGGGTGGTAGGCAACATTAGAATCATGCGCCTCTTTGCAAAACATAACTCAAATATCCTCAACTGTGGGGATACACAGTCTATTGCGGTACTTCAAGGTACCCGCATCATCAATCGAGAAGTCCGTTAATTCCCCTTTTGCAATTCTATTATAAAGGTGAAGCAATCTAGATCATCTTTTTGATTAAGCCTCGTAAGTGTGATCCATGAAGGCTATATTACATCCAAACTACTAGGCGAATCGTTACTCCCAATCGATATATCCATCAAGATAAATTACTATACCAGCGAATCCATGGAAAGGTTAAAACTTTTCACTGTCTTCCTACTCAGGGCATCGGCTACCACATTAGCATTGCCACGATGGTATTGGATCTCAACATCATAATCTGCAACATATTCCAACCATCTCTATTGGCACAAGTTTAATTCCTTTTGAGTGAAGACGTACTTTAAACTCTTATGATCCGTATAAATCTTGCACAAAGTGCCATATAATAGATGTCTCCATAACTTCAAGGCGTAAATCACAGTTGTGAACTTTAAATCATGTGTAGGGTAATTCCTCTCATGTATCTATAAATGTCGCGACCCATACGCAATTACTTTGCCCTCTTGCATCAACATGCAACCAAGTCCAATGTGCGATGCGTCCACATACACAACATACTCTATCCCTTTGGTAGGCAAGGCCAAAAATAGAGCAGTGCACAATCTCTATTTTAATTCCTGAAATGCCTCTTCGCACTTATCGCTCCAAATGAAAGCTGGGTTCTTCTACATAAGCATAGTCAGCAGTGCAGACGAGGAGAAACCTTCCACAAACTTCCTATAATATCCTTCCAACCCTAGGAAACTTCTTATATCTTTGGGTGTGGTAGGTCTATTCCAATCCATAATAACAGTTATCTTCTCGGGGTCAACAGAAATTTCATCCTTATTAACCGCATGACCCAGAAAAGAAACTTGAGGAAGCCAAAACTCACACTTGCTTAGCTTGGCATACAACTTATGCTCCCTCAAGGTAGACAAAACTAAATGCAAGTGATGTGCATGCTCTTCAGCACTGTGGGAGTATACCATAACATCATCTATAAATACAACAACAAAACAGTCCAAGAAATTCTTAAACACTATGTTCATCATATCCATAAAGGAAGAGGGTGCATTAGTAAATCCAAAGGGCATTACCAAAAACTAAAAATGCTAATGCCGAGAACGAAAAGCAGTCCGTGGAATATCCGCCTCACGAATCCTCAACTGATGGTAGCCTGAACGAAGGTCAATATTTGAAAACATAGTGTTACCACTCAACTAATCAAACAAGTCCTCTATTCTCTATAGGGGATACCTATTCTTTATGGTTACCTTATTCAGCTCTCTATAATCAATGCACAGCCTCATCGATCCATCCTTTTTCTTCACAAACAACACAGGAGCACCCCACAGTGAAGAACTTGGACTAATGAATCCATTCTGCAACAACTCATCCAACTGGGTACGCAACTCATCCAGCTCCCGCAGGGCCATACGGTACGGCGCCTTGGCAATATGACGAACTCCACGTCTCTCTCAGGTGGAAGACCAGGAAGATTATCAGGAAACATATCAGAAAACTCGTGCACTACATGAATCTCCTCTACACGCGGCAAACTACAACCGGTCACCAACACCGAAACCAAACAGGCAAAAAATCCATAATTTAAAAGCTTCCGAGCATGTACCGTAGAAATAATCGGATAAACTTGGCGCAGAAAACCATAAATTCTCCTGGGTTGACCGTTGTCCATCTTGAAGTCCAAGCGCTTGACCTTGTATTGGATAACTTCATAATACTTGGACAACCGGTCCATGCCCAAAATCACATCGAAATCGTCCAAGTCTATCACCTTCAAATTAGAACGGCTAGAAAATCTCGTAATAGAATCGGACAACTCTTAATGCCTTGGTCTGACAGCACTGAATCGCTAGAGGGAAACTAGACACGAAACGTATTGCCAACACGATCGAGGGTCAAATAGTGATGCTCTACAAAGGTACTAGCCACGAATGAGTAAGTAGCACCGGAATAAAAAAAAACGCGCTTCCAGCGGTTCTTTACCTTAAACTTTCCTATAAAATCGTATACGCAACTAAGGGAACGAACGTCGAAACTATACTATAAATTAAAAGCTAGAACAAGGTTAGGATCTAACCTGAAATTACTGGAGTAGACGTCTAAGCTTCCTCTAAAGACACCACGTTCAGCTTGCCCTTTCCCTTGTCCAATTGCTGCGATGGCGGCAAGGCCTGAAGTGGAACTAATCGCAATAGGGGCTGAGCCTGCGGGCACTTCGACTTGAAATGTCCTTTCTATCCGCACTGGTGGCATACCTTTTCCATTCCCCAACAATGGGCAGCATCATGCCCCCTCTGCCTACACGCATAAATAACTAAATCTCCTTTAGGAGCACTCTAAATCACATGAACCTGCTCCTGCTTTTGAGCTCCTATCTTCTTGTAACATCTTTCGAACAGATGGACAGACCGGCCACAGAAACTGCATATCTCTTTACTCCTTTTCCTTGAAGAAGCACCAGATTCTTGGGAACTCTTACCCTCACCAGTCTTCCTCTTATCTTTTCTCATTTGTTGACCTCGATTCTTGACATTGTCGATAGTATCGACCTTCAAAGTAGCCTCCACAACTTCAACATGGCTTTAGGATCCATAAGCACTAGCCAGCTGCTAGATGTCATTCCGAAGACCACCAAGAAAATGTTTAACTCGACTAGACAACAAAGACACCATGTCAGGGGAAAAATGGCATAGTTTATTGAACTCCACCTCGTACTCGCTAACGGTTAGTTGCCTTGCTTAAGGTGTAGAAAATCATTCATCAAACGGTCCATCTCTATTGACGGCAGAAACTTTTTCAGCAGCAATTCCTTAAAGGATTCCCATGAACACCCATCCTTATGGTTTTCCTTTTCTCTCAGCCACCAACTCTTTGCAAGTCCCTTGAGCTGATACACAACGACCATCACTCTCTAGTATGCTGAAACTCCTGAGTAAGCGAACATCTCCTCGATGGTTATAAGCTAATCATCCAAAGCCATAAAATAAGCTCTACCATCATAGTTAGGGGATCTTAATATCTGGAAATGTGAAATAAATATGATCCCTGGTGGCAACAAAACTAGGGGGACTTGAGGAGCAAGGAGAACAGGAATAGCTTGACCCTCAGTCGGGTCCTGCACTCTAAGTTGCGGACTAGAAATAACTGACAACAACGCCTGGATCTGCGACTTCATCTCCATCATTTGCCTCGACAAACCCTCATTGCTCTTTCGTAATCCTTCTATCACGGACTCACTCTGGGCACCAGATGATTCTCCCTTTGACTGGGGAGTCGACCTTGTCACCGAATGCTTAGGCGACATCTAAACAAACAACAAACATCAAATCAAAACCTAGCTTAACCGTTAGAACCAAACAACTTAGTTCAGACAATTCATAATTAAATACTTGCTCATGCTGCTAACTTGATCTATGATTTTAATTTATGATGTCATGCCTAAATTTAGGATAATATACTGTCATCCTACAAACTCATGTGCCTAAACCATGAATGCATGAATTCTTATACCTTTTGACTCAAAAACATGTGTGTACATATGTCATAATATAATCCATTAGCTTGGCACGTATGTTAATGCTATGTTATGTTATACATGTGGTGCTATGCATTCTAATAAAGGCCTTAAAGCATGTTATGAGTGACGTACACATGAAATATTATGCATCCCATACTATATAATATTGCATACAACAAAAAGAAAAATCTAATGTGCCTTCATGTGATGATGTTATGCATCCCATACTACATAACAGTCACATGTTTCTTCCTATGAGGATCCATATACAAACACATATTATGCATACCATACTACATAATATGCCCCTTATACTTCTTTTCATGCTTATGAGTGTAGTGTTCATGCTTCAGCCAAGACGTACTGATGACACATCGGTGTGTATACGAAATGAAACTAGAAAACTAACACAAAACTGAGATAATTGTTCGACCAAGTGTCAAAAAACCTATCCCTCTGATACCAAATGTCAAAACCCGTATTTTCTCCACATTTAACAACATATCAGAGTAAAGGAAAACACGCGTCATGATGCCGCAGCAGTAGGGGATAATAGCAGATGCTCAGGCAAAACTCCAACTTTACACATTTATGAAAGATCTATATGTTATTTTACAAAATCCAATTTAAGTTAAGCGGTTAGTCGTATCCCTCGGCTTAGTGGCTCATATAGTCCACGAGAAAAAGATAGTTATATGCTGCGAAAAGTACATTGTTTATAATTTTAGACATCCTACATGAGTATAAACATCCCTAGAGGACAACTCATGGTATGCAAGACTCTAGATTTATAATAATAGTGAAAGTTTCTTTTACGACCATTAAATATATTGACTTAGATTTCAAATATGACATGTATGAAGTAATAATAGTAATTTTTATACTTTAAAATATCTAACATACAACCTAACATAAAACCTCCCCAGAGAGCAAGTACATCCAACCAAAAAGGTAAACCAGCAGCTTAGCAAAGTATTTAATATTCCAAAAGAAAACTACCAGTGGGCGTCAATAACCTTACACGAACCCTCTAAAAGTATGCAAGTCTGAGTTAAAACTGAAAAAATAACTACCTCACGACGGTGGGGAAAACCATTCAAACAACTGTAGTCCACAAGCTACAACCCAACACAGCCGCTCTACCGGCTACAGCCTTAACCTGAGGTAGTCGAAATAAGAACACCTCAGTAAGAAATTACAAGTGGCAATGGATATAAATAGGTATTTATTAGAAAAGACAAGAAAGGGTTTATCGAACCCAACTATAAAAATATGTTGGAACCACACCTGATTAGCCCAATAAAAACAGGTAAAGTAAAAGTTTGCAAAAATGGAGTTAAAATAAATTTGCACCAAGTGCGGAACGAAGCCATGCTTCGATAAAATCTACAAGGATAAGCATGAAATAGCAATAACTGATCTATAAGAAGCAAACTGATCACAAAACAGCTCGAAAACGTGAATCATTAACACTTGGTAAAAACAATCGGGCCAGAGCCGGTGACCAAAATGTCCAATACCAGGTTTCCAGACCAAAACGTCTCATAAAAGGCACTATGGTGGTGGCAACCAGGCCAAACACAACCCAACAGGCCACAAAACAGAGTCCAAACAAACCACCAGGTATAATGATTCACAAACCGGCAACCAGCCGAAGAAAACATCATACCTAAAAAAAACCAAAGTCTCAACCCAAAGAAATACCTAAACAAGCCCTAAAATCGCCCTAAGGACCATACAAGACGAATCCTACATAAAACGACAAAATATTATAAGTCCTGGAAAAATTCAGTGAGTATAGCCGACGAACTGCATGGATACTCGACGATTTGTTATAACGATACTAGACGAATTGCATAACGATACTCGGCAAATTGCATAACGATACTCGGCGAAATGTATTGATACTCGACGAATCAACCAACGATACTCGACGATTTCCTCTAATACACACAGAAATTCCCTTGGCTTCACCAGCTACTCGATGCTTATCAAGCCTAGACTATACTCGACAGTTTCCCCTGATACATGCCGAAATTTCCTTAGGCTAATCTATGATATTCGATGATTTCTGACGTAGTGAAATTCTAACCTCACTCTTCGAAAGGACTAACTGATACTCAACAAAATCCACTCACATAAACCCGACGAATTTTACTTCTCGATATACGACGAATTCCACTTTAAACCCCAAAACCTATTCTCCAGGTCTTGGCCAAAAACTCAAACTACCCTAGGAGTTCTCTCGTGGTTCGACCTACACAAACCATACTCTCTAAGGGAGGAGGAAGGAAAGGAAGAAAATAAACTAGAAATGGACAAGCAAGGGTGGAAAATCCACTTGCCTTGAAACTCCGGAAAAAAGTCACATATTCTCACCGCGATAAGGATCGACCGCCAAAAGACCTTAGCAACGTGTCCTGAAACTTTTGGAGGAAGAAGGAGGTCAAAATCACTAACCCTAATGCCTAGAAATCGAGGAATCGGGAAAATATTTCCACGATCGTGTAGATTTCGGTGAGAGCACTCCAAATCTTAACTCCTCCATCGAAACCAACCACCGGACATTACGAGATCGCCAATCGAAACCCCACAATAACCTGCTACTCCTTCTCTTTTGCGAAACACACGACGACTCGACAGGGAAGACGATGAATAGGGTTTTCTTGTTGTGACCCAAATAATCGGCTATATATATGCATATATAAATAATTTTAATTTTTAATATAATATTACAATACAATCAACAATAAACAATCCCAAAACAACCCGAAATCCAAACCATTTTGGAATCTTACGAAAATTGCACTATAGCTAAATACCGATAGTATGAATCCAACAGCCAAGTCAAAATCAAAATCCGACAAAACAAACCCGGGTAAAACACCACCCGAAGACAAAATACTACCACATCTCTATAAAAAGCTCCACTGAGTCACCAAAACAAACTCGGCTCACGGGGAATGGTGTACAACAAAAGTAAAACAACCATACAGGAAAACCCATTGAGCAAATCCATGCTCTAACAAATGACACTCGTTAACTATGCTTCAACGTAACGCCCTGACATCAAAAATACGCCACTACGAGAATTAAAATAAACACTAAAAAATCAGGGGCGTTACAGACAGAATCTCTTTTCTTCCCCAATTTGGGTGTTTTCCTAGAGAGTATCTCCAGTACTATCACTACAGCATCCTGCACACCCCATGACCCCGAAAACAACACGTTTTGTAAGACAACATTTTTTTTAAAACCACTGGGGTCATATGCCCAGAACTGCCGCTTTGCGGTGACACCATCACACCCGGGAAGGTCGTCACTACAAAACGAAGATCCTGTCTGCTATACTGATTGCAGAAGAGTAGAATAAAAGTATAAGAGTACATAAGTAAAATGAACTCAAAACTAGTCCACCATAATCACATATATATAAATAATTCTCCACGAAGGGAGAGTCAACAGAAAAATATAGAGTAAAGTACTAAAAAGGCCTCCTGCCCAATACATCAAAATCCTCACTACAAATCATTCAACGTGGAAGCAAATCTATAATCTTTACTAATGATCAGGACTCACTGTCCCTACTGGCTGAACTCCCGTGTTAGACTATCCCGTCTCCAAGCGCACCAACCTCTAGTGCTGGATCTCCTAGTTCGGCTCCACAATCCCCTAAAATGATTTGTTCAGCGACTGTTAGTCAAAAATACTAAGTCCTATCATCTCCCACCCCTCCTCCATGGCTCCTAGGCACTGAGCGGGGAGAAGGAAAGGGAAGGTAATGAAGGTGGAGAGTAATATAGGTAAGCAGGTGGCGGCGGAACTAATCTATCATGAGTTCATAAACAGAGCAAGTATAAGTAAGCAGTAGTAGGAAGCAGTATATGTATACACAAGAACAAGTGAGTAATTAAAGTAGGAGAAGGTAAACTAAGTAAGTAAACATGACCTATAGGAATGCCCGTACAAACCTATAGACCAAGGGGTCGTTTTGCAAGGCCTATTGTATAAAATGTCACATACCACTTTATACAATAGGTGTCATGGGTTATATGCAATGATGATGCTATGACATGCAAGTATGCTACGATGTGAACATGCAAGTATAACACACACACTCGACTCTGTGCACACAGACCTTAGTTACCCCTTTCTCGAGCCTAACCTCTTAGGATACCTCCGTAGTGGCAAACAGAAGCGGTGGGTTGGGCCTCATCCACCTCTAAACCAGTATCAGCACTACCATTCAGAACTATCGTATGCCTCAATGCTGGTGCACTAAGAGAAGCTCCTGCGTACTCTTGTCGGCTGACGCACCATACTTTATTTGCTAAGTGTTAAACCACACCTACCGAGCCAACGTATTGGTGTCGGTGCGATGACTCTCCAATACCGAAGACCCGCCACCTTATACTCTTTGCATATGCAATATTAATGTATTTCTTCACCGAGCCAAAGCTCCCCGGACCATCCCATCCCTCAAAAAACCATCTGAGCCATCAGCTCACCGGGCTAACCAGCCCATCACCAAAACTACCAAGCCTACAGCTCGTGAGACCCAACCTAACTCCCACAACACCATGGAGTGTTAGTGTAAGTGTAATCCTAGAGTATTTCTAATTACTCTTGTAATTCATTTAGTCTTACGGTTTACGTTAACCTTGGACTGCTCAGGGCATTCCCTGTGAAGGGCTCTAGGGGGCACTAGGAACTACGATGGGCTGAAGCCCAAAGCTCCCTTTCGTAAGGAACTTACTATTATTGGTTATTACTTAATTCCCGATCCCTTTTAATGTTATTCTAGATCAAACCCTAGTGTTTTTGACTCTCTCTCTCTCTCTCTCCACAGGAAAGATGATCTTTCATCGATCCAGAGCACCTCTTAACACTAGTCAACCCAACACTCTCCTCATCATGACTCCTAATGAAGCTCTCTTTTTCTTTCTCACTTCACCAAGATCAGTAAACAAATAACCCCATCTCCAAATGTCCATTCCACTTGTTATAACAAATTCTGCAGTTTTACTAAATGCAGACCAACCTAAGCTATATGATGTACATGATAGGAGGTACTCCACATTTCCTTCCAAATGCCCTAAGATAATTATTGTGGGTCTATCATGACATATTTAGCCTAAATCCAGAAACTTGTAATTCTCTTAACTAATTTAGCATTTATTAAATTTTTCAAAAGTTAGGCCATAGGTAAATTTGAACATAACGTACTAGATTTCCTTATGTTATGGACACCCATAAATTATGATCACTATATGATGCCAAAATAATAGAGAATACTAAGTTTTACAAGCTTTCATAAAATAATCAACCCCTAAATAATTAATTCAAGATAAATATAATAAATAGAATTAAAGAGAGAAGTACCTCAAAATATTATTAAAAAATTACACAAAAATTACAAGGGCTTTAATATGATCATAAGTAATCACTTTCTAAGTTTTATAACATTCTAATTTAGTTTAACCATGATTTTATCAAAATCATCCTTAGGTGAGACATAAAGATTATAACTACAAGTATGAGCTGATTTCTTCCAAATATTCTACAATAATTTACCGAGGCTCATATTGTTATAAAAACCCTTCTACCAAAATTTCATAAGCATCCAAGGTCATATGACCCCTTCAATATTTTCCTAAATGTTATAGGCCTAAACTATCTGCGAGGTCTAAGTTGTTAGCCTAAATCACCTAGAGGGCGGTGAATAGGTGAAATGCGTGTCAAAAGCGGAATTAAAATTTAATGCAGCGCACATCAAGCAATCACAGAAGACAAGAGATTTATAGTGGTTCCCCAACCTTGGGTACGTCCACTTTCCTCACCGATCTAGCAAATCACTAGACTCGGCTACTCCACTATCTCGGATTGAAAACAATCCTACACCTCGGAACCACGTTCCTACAAATCTCGATCCAACTGGATCTACAAAACTCGGAAGAAAGATCTTCCTACAAATCTCGGAGAAAAACTCCTACAATGAAATTTAGGTTTGAGAATAAAAATCAATCACAACAAATTTCAGATCTGGATCTTTGACAATCTTCTTCTTTAGGAGCTTTGACTTGATCAGAAAAGGTTGAAGATGACTTGAGAGAAAGATCCACAAATCTGAAAACTGGAACCACCTCGATCGAGAAGATAGATCTGAAATCCTTGAGGCTCGGCAAGATCGAGTGATTCACTCTTGTCTGGATCGCTGGAGAAATAGTCCTTGAAGACGGAGATCGACGATCCAGAATTTCTTCCGTGAACAACGATGGCGGCGGCGGCGGCGTGAGAATTAGGGTTCACGGAATTTCCTTTTTCTTCAAAAGAATATCTCTGTAATCTTGTTAATCAGTCAATTCTGAAATGACCTATTTATAAGTGGACTCCAACGGTCATAATCTTAATTAAGGATGACACGTGGACCAATCAGAAATGACGGATTCAAAATACTTAGCGAATTCGAACTTAGAAGAATTCTGAATTAGGGAACATCTATACTCGAGTAAGAGAAGATATACTCGAGTATGGGAATTTAGATACTCGAGTGACAAAGAGACATATACTCGAGTATGAGAATAGAAATTTACTTGATAGAGAAATGAACTACTCGAGTATTAGAAGAGATATACTCGAGTATCAGCAAAGATATACTCGAGTATCAGCAAAGATATACTCGAGTATCAGCATATGAATCCAGGAAACATTCACCTACTCGAGTATTAAAATCAACTACTCGAGTATAGAATAATTTACTCGAGTATCAAATAATTTACTCGAGTATCATAATCAATTACTCGAGTATCAATACTTGAACTTGCAGAAAAGAGAAGAAAAAAGGATCTACTCGAGTATGATATATGATTTACTCGAGTGATTAACTTACTTACTCGAGTATGAAAATATCTTACCCGAGTGACTGACTAACTACTCGAGTATAGAAGTATATACACGAGTATTCAGAGCCTACTCGAGTAAGTCTAACTGATTACTCGAGTAAGTCTAATTAACTACTCGAGTATGGAAATATATACACGAGTATTAAGTCTGATACTCGAGTATAACAAGAGGGTTACTCGAGTATTTAGGACTTAGAAAAATTTCTGAGGAAATTAGTTCCAATGCTTCTGTCCATCAATCCAAGTGCATATAGGAAGTGTATCCCAATTGAGAGGCTATACATGGGCCAACACTTTGGATCACACAATGAGGGATTACATTGTATGGTCCTGTGTTTGGTGACCCATTATAGACTGACATTGGTCTACACTTGGCAATTAGAACCTGCACACATACAACTTAAACACAGCATCAAATACACCTTAATTCATCTTAGTTCAAGGTCTGACCTCCTACAAATCTGAGGTATTGTGGAGACAAATCCCAACAATCTCCCCCTATTTGTAGATGTCAGCATCCTCTATACTAAGGTGAATTATACAGAGTAAAAAGAACAATGCACATATACTTGAAAAACAAAACATAAGTAAAAGCAGGTTAGTTAATGAAATAGCCATAACCAGAATTAAGTATATATATATAGAAATGTTTTAAGCACAGAAACAAAAGTCCAATTCCACATTCTTAGTCCAACTCAAGATGGGGCATCCTTGTGCATCCTTTCTCTTTTCAAGTCTTGCCTTTCTAGGTAGCTGAAAGGTTTTGGAAAGTAAGTCCTGGGCCTAGGAGGAGCAGCTGGGTTGTTATGCCCCCAATTTCTGTCATGCAGCCTGATCTTTATCTGAGATGCTTCGTAGGCTTTCCACTCTGAATAACTGTAATAATTATCTCTGTTCTCCCCAAGATCAGTCACTAACCTCAGAGTATCAAGAATTAGGGACTTAGAGGTAGGACTCCACACTTCAGCATGAACAACAGGTGGTCTACCTTCAGAAGCTGGCTCTTTCCTTGGTGCAGAACGGCTGGCAGAAGCGCCGTCACCATATTTTCTTTTCTTCTTGGAAGGGCCTTGAGAACTGGAAGGGAAGTCATCTTGCCATGCTTCAGTATATGATAGGGGAGGCTCAGTCACATCACCCTCAGCTCTAGGTGAGAAAACTGGCACACCTCCTTGAAGGGTTGCTTGAGCTGAGACATCTGCTGGAGGCTGTTCTGCAAGAGGATTTAGATGCTGAGGAATAATAGTAGGGTCCAATTGAAACTCAGGAAAGTTTTGATTATGCAGCCAGACAGCAGTGTCATAGGTATAGAATTTGACTGACTGGAGCTGGGATAGAATGGATTCTTTCAATCCTTTTACTAGATCACTTATGGCCTCTTGAGATTGGGTAGACTGTTGTTGGACCTGGGCTTCAGCTTGTGCAGAAAGTTTTTCAACTTGTTCTTTTACAACCTTCTCCCCCTTGCTGATATCTATGGATAGCTTTGCAATAGCTTCATCCCTGAAGGTGCTTACTTCATCACATACTTTCACAACATTGGTTTCAGCTCTCTCATCTAGCTTGAGCTGATTGTGAGCTACTGTCTCTGCTTGGTTTCTTAGCTCACCTATGCTCGTGATGGTGTGATCTATGGCCTTGCCTCCAATCTGGAACAACCTTTTCAGTTCATCAGTATTTGCCTGGATTTCAGCAAAGCCTCTGCTCATCTCCTTTTCAAGAGCAGAGACCTTGGAGTTGACTGACTGCAGAGAGGCATCAAAGTAATCTCTCTGTTCTTTGAGCATGAGCTCAATCTTGCTGACTAGATCTGAAGAGGAGGAGGAAGAGGGAGCTGAGGTTAATCCAGGGACTGGTAGAGCAGTAGCAGTCCAAGGGGCGATTTCTTCCACAACCACTGAGCTTACAGCTCTCTTGGTTTGGATTAACTCAATGGAGTCACAGGGATCAGTGAAGGAGGGGAGAGAGAAATCAAGTGTCCTCAGAGGAGGGTCAACAGGGTCTGGGGAATCCTCCTCGTCATCGGACAGAATGATATCATCATGAAGATCTGTGGCACCCAAAGGGGAGAGAGCTGGAGACTGAGCAGGAGACTTGGCAGCTGAATCATTTTGAAAAGGAGGAGCATCTGAGCTTAGCTCATCAATGAATCTGTCTATATCTTCAGCTGTAGACAGTAGGTGAGCTGTATCTGGAATCTCAGATTCAGGAATGTCTGATTGAAGATGAGCTGGAGTAGGGGAAACTGGAGGAGTAGCAACTCTGACTTCTTCTTGTGCTGGAATTACTGATTCAGAAGTAACTTGAAGCTGAGAAAGAGAAGAGGCAGGCTCCCCCTCAACTAAAGCACCAGAGGTAGCAATAGTTTGATGTAGAGGAGGAGATGGGATCCTGACTTCAGGTAAACTGCTGTCTTGGTGTTGTGCTGAGATGGTATCAGCCTTGGAGGCTTGGGCAGGGTTCATGATCTTGAGGTCATACCTCTGAATGGAAGATATTGAGACTTTCTTCATGTGGTGAAGAGGAATCCCTTTAGAGAAATCAAACACTGTAGGATTGATCTTAGGGAGGAGGAGGGAGATAATCCTGGCAAAACTGGGATGTTTGACGCTTTCTCTGATTTTATCCAGTATCATCATTCCAAACTGGAACTTCTTCCTGCAGACAATAGCTTGCATAACGTCAAATAGATTTTGGGATACATCTCTGATGGAGTAAGTCTTGCACCAGAGGATTTTGGCAATGATGTCAACGAGAAACTTTCCTTCTGAATTGAACAAGGAACGATTCAGGGTTTCACCTCCACCTTCTGGATCTCGACCACAGAATAAGGAGGTGCGGTCGGCATCTGCCTTGTCTAAATCATCTTCTTCGTCGACCACTGGCATCCGAAGCAGAGTGGCGACAGAGGTTTTGTCTAACCGAATTTCAACTTTCCTGACCTTTGATTTCAGAACTGTACCATTGTGTCTAACCTTCAAGTTTTTGTAGAACTCTTCAACATCAGGAAGCAAAAGGTGGCAAGGTTCTTGAAGAACGAAGGTCAATCCGGCCGTGTCCAGGAGAATCAGAAGGTTCTTGAAATCATCCGAGATATCTTCAATGCCATCCGTCACTAATTCAGAGCCGATTCCAAACTTGGAGGAGGGAGGAGCCATCAGCGATTCGGAAATCTTGCGGTGAAGGAAGACGAAGAACAGTAGTCGGGAATACGAGAAGTCGGCGGCTACTTGAGTGAATGAGAAGTGGAAAGGACTTTTTCGTTTTGAATATATATATAAATAATCCTAATTAGGTTTAAAGAGAATTAAGTATAATGGCATACCTGAACAAGGCGGCAATTTGCTGGGTGCGAGTAGAGATTTTGAAAATCCAAAATACTTCCGAATACTCGAGTAGTAGATGACAGCATACACGTGTATTAGGTTTTAGTATACTCGAGTAGGCACAGCATACACGAGTAATCAAGCATACATACTCGAGTATGTAATCGGCATACACGTGTATTGGGTTCTTAACGAATTGTCATACACGAGTATGAGAAGTTCATACGCGAGTATCTTTTGGATTACTCGAGTATATGAACCTTTTTACTCGAGTATTAGACGTTTACTCGTGTAAGTGTAGCGATGCTCGAGTCTCTAATACTTGAAGGAGTTGCCCTGGTAGATGTCTATTTCCACTGAGAAACTATACCTCTGGGCAGCCAACATTACTGATATCTTCTTAATTTGAGAGTCCATCACTGGTCTTCTTTGTTGAGCAGTCCAAGCTCAGTTTTGAAGAACGAGAACTTGGACTCGTCCAGCGGCTTTGTAAAAATATCTGCAACTTGCCTGTCTGTGGAGACATACTGTAGATCTATATCTCCATTTTCCACATGCTCCCGGATGAAATGATAGCGAAGCTCTATATGCTTGGTCCGGCTGTGGGAGACTGGATTGTTGGCTATTGCTATAACGCTGGAAGAGTCACAGAACAGGGGAATGTTCTGGAACTGTATGTTGTAGTCTTCAAATTGATTCTTGATCCATAAGAGCTGTGCACAACAGCTGCCTGCAGAGATGTACTCTGATTCAGCCGTTGAGATGGCTACACAGTTTTGTTTCTTACTGCTCCAGGAAATTAGTCTCCTTCCGAGAAATTGGCAAGTCCCGGAGGTACTTTTCCTGTCATCTTTGCTACCTGCAAAATCTGCATCTGAAAATCCAATTAGTTCACTATCATTACTTCTTGGGTACCATAAGCCAAGATTTGGTGTACCTTTGAGGTATCTCAAGATTCGCTTTGCAGCGATGTAGTGAGATTCCTTAGAGTTCACCTGAAATCTAGCACATACACATGTTGAGAACATTATATCTGGTCTACTGGCAGTGAGGTAGAGCAAGGACCCAATTATGCTTCTGTACTTGGTTTCATCAAAAGGTTTCCCTTTCTCATCCTTGTCCAGAGACATAGCTGAGGCCATTGGAGTCCTCATAGAGGTTGCATTCTCCATTCCGAATTTCTTAAGTAGCTCTTTGGTGAACTTCGTCTGTGAGATGAAAATCCCATCTTCAGATTGTTTCACCTGAAGCCCTAAGAAATACTTTAGCTCTCCCATACTGCTCATTTCAAACTTCCCTTGCATAAGTTTAGAAAACTTCTTGCAGAGGTTGTTATCCGTAGAGCCGAAAATAATATCGTCGACATAGATCTGCACTAGCAAAATCTTGCCTTTTATTTCCCTAAGAAATAATGTTTTGTCTATCTTTCCTCTTGTGAACTTGTTCTCAAGAAGGAAGCTAGACAGAGTCTCATACCAAGCTCGAGGAGCTTGTTTAAGACCATATAGTGCTTTTTGCAATAAGTACACATAATTAGGATGGGTTGAATCAACAAAACCTGGAGGTTGCTCTACGTACACCTCTTCCTTTATGTCACCATTTAGGAAGGCGTACTTAACGTCCATTTGATAGACGGTAAAGCCCTTAAGTGCAGCGTAGGCAAGAAATAACCTGATCGCTTCCAGTCTCGCTACTGGAGCATAAGTCTGGTCGAAGTCGATTCCTTCTTCTTGACGATATCCCTTGGCGACAAGTCTGGCTTTATTCTTTATAATAGTTCCATTTTCATCCATCTTGTTCCGGTAGACCCACTTTGTCCCGATGACGTTCTTACCTTTGGGTCTAGGAACAAGTGTCCAAACCTTGCATCGTTTGAACTGATTCAATTCTTCTTCCATGGCTAGAATCCAGGATGCGTCGGAGTTGGCTTCCTCAAATTTCTTTGGTTCAACCTGTGAGAGAAAGCTTAAGTGTAAATTCTCGTTAGTTGTACCTCGACGAGTTCTGACGCCATCCCGAGGATCTCCTATTATTTGGTCAACAGGATGATCCTGCAAGTATCTGAACTCTAGAGTCCTTGCATCTGGGATCTCTTCCGCCACTGGAGTTGCATCTTCAGCTGGGATGTCTTCTTCATCTTGATCATCCACCTCTCCAATGGTGGTTGGAGAGGGGACCTTGATGAATGTCTCATTTTTATCTTCACTAGGTTCATCCAAGCTAAGTTCTTTCAACTTTGTACCTGCATCTACAATAGGCACACTAGAAGAGTTGTTTTGCAACAGACTCGTCTCATCAAATACAAGATGTATCGACTCTTCCACCACCAGAGTTTTTCTATTGAATACTCTATAAGCCTTACTATGGCTACTATATCCTACAAAAATACCTTCAAAGCTTTTCTCGCTAAACTTGGTAGAGTGATACTTCCCGTTGTTGAGCACGAAGCATTTACAGCCAAAGATTCTAAAGTATGAAATGGTTGGTTGCCTGCCTTTTAGAAGTTCGTAAGGAGTCTTATCATGATTCTTGTTGATGAGTGCTCGATTTTGCACGTGACAAGCGGTGTTGACGGCTTCAGCCCAGAAATACTCCGGAAGTGAGGCATCACTCAACATAGTCCGACAGGCCTCTATGAGTGTTCTGTTCCTTCTCTCAGCTACTCCATTTTGCTGTGGAGTGCGAGGAGAGGAAAACTCATGAAAGATACCTTGACTTTCACAAAATTCTGTCATGGCTCCAGACTTGAATTCCGTTCCATTGTCACTTCTGATTTTGACTACGGAACAGTTGTATTCATTCTGGATCTGCCTCACAAAATTAGTGAAAATACCGAAGGTATCTGACTTGTGTTTCAGAAAGAACACCCACGCAAAGCGCGAGTAATCATCCACAACAACCAACGTATATTCCTTACCTCCCAAACTTCTAACCTGCAGTGGACCAAACAAGTCCATATGGAGAAGCTACAAACTTCTATTGGAGTCCTTGCCTATTATGCTTTTAAACGAACTTCTTGTTTGCTTGCCTTTGATACAAGCGTGACAAGGACTGTCCGTAACGCACTTGACATTAGGTGCATCACGCACTAAGTTTTGAGAGAATAATTTATTAATAGTTTTGAAATTAATATGTGCTAGTCTCTTGTGCCATTGGTCAGCAAGAGATGCACTACTTTTTGCCAAAAGACACACTGGTGTCGAAGAGTCTATACAAATAAAATTCAGAAAGAAAATATTTCTGCTTCGAGTGCCTGATAAAATAGTTTCCATATTGTTAACCGATTTTATCAAACACTTGTCAGCATGAAATTCAACTACGTATCCTTTGTCGCATAGTTGGCTTATGCTAATGAGATTGTGTTCCAATCCTTCAACATAGGCTACATTCGAAAAGGATACACTACCGTTAGAGATCATACCATAGCCTTTAGTTATTCCTCGATCTGAACCTCCAAAGATGACCTTTGGTCCGTTGCAGACTGAGGTGTAATTCTGTAGTAGGCTCCTTGTCCCGGTCATATGCCGAGAACATCCACTGTCCAAGTACCAGATTGGCATTTTGGTGGCCTTTGGACATACCTGCAATTACAATCATTTAGCCTTAGGAACCCAAACAAGTTTGGGTCCTTGGTCTCGAGTTAGAATACTCCCCCTACGAGTATTAGCCTCATGAGTGGTCACTCTCACGTTGCTAACCTTAGGGGTTGCAGCATTTTCAGGATTGAACCAACAATCACTGGCAAAATGACCAATTCTGCCACAGCACCAACAGTTGAACCTGTTGTATCTTTGCCTTGTGTAGTCCTGCTTGACTTTCTGGAATGAAGGTCTGGCAGGAGCTTTACTCTTGGAGGAGGAGGCTTCATGATGATGGCAGTTACATGAGGTCTTCTCCTTCATAGGCTTTTCTACAATGGGTTTTACTTTTGGTGTCTTTTTGAAGTTATGACCGTGAGCATAAGGTCCATAGCTTTGAAGCTGAATCTCCTCATAAGGTGCCTTGAAGACACTCTCGCCAAAGTTACGAGGACGAGTCCAACCTTGGTATCTTGACTTAGGCTTCTCAGGGATCGGCCTAGAAAAGTGTCCGTAGGTGGACTCATAATCGAGTTCGTTTGTGGGAAAGATAACTTTCTTGAACACAACAGGTTCCAAGGGAGCTTTCCCTTTTTCTTCAGCGAGAGCCTTCCGGGCAGCCTTATTCTTTCTCTTGGCCTTGTTTCTCCTAGAGGATTTACTAGAAGAGACAATGTGGCCTAAACCAGCACCCTTGGCCTTAGCAGAGAATTCAGCAACGATTGGAAGAACTGTCTTAGGCTTAGAAAAACTCTCAACAAGCTTCTTTTCAGCCTCGAGTTGTCGTTCCAATTCTTTGATGATTTCCTCTTTAAGGTCGATGTGCTTGAGAGCTTTATTGTATCCCTCCATGGCTGCATTGAGGTTCTCTTGAAGAGAGTTAGTCTTATCGACTTCTTCTCTCAAGCTGCTCTCAGTAGCTCGTAGAGAATTTATCTCTTTGGCTTGAGCTTTCATTAATCTACGACATTTTTCGTAAGCGGTGAGTAACTCCTTGTACTGACCCATGAGCTCAGATTCATCTTTAGAGGAATATCCCTCTTGCTCATTGTCATCATCAGAATCAGAGAGAGAAGTGTGAGATTTTACCTCCCCAGTAAACTGGGGGACTTGTTCATCATCCGAATGAGCCATGAGCCCAAAGTAAGCTTCCTCTTCTTCACTCGACTCAGATGAGTCAGAGTCGCTGAGAGTTTTGCTCTTCTTGGCTACTAAGCTTTTCTCTGTCCTCTTCTTGTGGTGTGAGGATTTCTTTTCCTCTCTTCTTCCACCCTCTTTCTTTTTGTGAGGGCAATCGGCGATGACGTGACCTGGCTTATTGCAACAGTAACAAATGATGTCAGTAGAAATCTGTTTGTTCGGTTTAGCATTATACCTATCATGGCTACTTGAGCCTTTCTTCCGATGATCACTGTCATGTCGTGATTTTCTATATGAGGCATCCTTGCCTCTCCATTGCTTCTTCTTGTTCAAAAATTTCTTGAACTGCCTTGAGAGTAGGGAGAACTCTCCATCAGATAGTTCTGAGCCAGAAGAGCTAGGCTCAGATGATTCTTCTTCATCAGCCTCAGGAACTGGGGCAGGAGAGCTAGCCTTTATCTTCCTTGAGCTATCTGCCTTTAGAGCGACAGATTTCTCCTTGGATGCAGACCTGCTTGTCTCTTCTTCAGCTTTTCTTGAGTTGATTTGTAGCTCGTAAGACATAAGCTTTCCGAACAGATTTTGCGGGTCCGTCTCAGCTAACCTTCCAAACTCCCGAACGGCACATACCTTATTGTCCCATTCCTTGGTTAGGGATCTTAAGAATTTGTCATTGAGTTCCCCGTTGGTGAAGACTCGGCCATAAACTCTTAGGCCGTTCACTATCTTGAAAAAGTTCTCGAATGTGTCAGCTATGGCTTCCTTGTGACCTTGCCGGAAGGCTTCATACTTTTGATTCAGAAGGGATCTCCGATCATCCCTCACTTCTTCAGTGCCTTCCATCAGAGTCACCAGGGATTGCCACATCTCCTTGGCAGACTGGCAATGAATTAGATTCTGCAGCATTGAGTCATCGACTGCACTTGCTATAATGTTTTTAGCCTTCTTGTCCAGAGAGACAAGTGCAATCTCATCCTTGTCTAGATCCATCAACTTCTTGGGAACTTGCTTGTTAGGGTCTATGGTGGAAGTAGTCATAGGAATGTGGGGACCTTCTTCAACAATCATGAAGATCCGGGGATCTACTGCTTCCATGAAGAACTTTACTCTTTCCTTCCACATAGGAAAGTTGTTCTTGGTGCAGATAGGGAGTTTAGCAAAATCCTTGGTCTTACTCATGCTTGATACTTTTCAGAAAACAACTTAGAAGGATAAGATCAAGGTGTTAACCTTTTGACGATCAACCTCCCTCTGATACCAATTGCGAGGTCTAAGTTGTTAGCCTAAATCACCTAGAGGGGGGTGAATAGGTGAAATGCGTGTCAAAAGCGGAATTAAAATTTAACGCAGCGCACATCAAGCAATCACAGAAGACAAGAGATTTATAGTGGTTCCCCAACCTTGGGTACGTCCACTTTCCTCACCGATCTAGCAAATCACTAGACTCGGCTACTCCACTATCTCGGATTGAAAACAATCCTACACCTCGGAACCACGTTCCTACAAATCTCGATCCAACTGGATCTACAAAACTCGGAAGAAAGATCTTCCTACAAATCTCGGAGAAAAACTCCTACAATGAAATTTAGGTTTGAGAATAAAAATCAATCACAACAAATTTCAGATCTGGATCTTTGACAATCTTCTTCTTTAGGAGCTTTGACTTGATCAGAAAAGGTTGAAGATGACTTGAGAGAAAGATCCACAAATCTGAAAACTGGAACCACCTCGATCGAGAAGATAGATCTGAAATCCTTGAGGCTCGGCAAGATCGAGTGATTCACTCTTGTCTGGATCGCTGGAGAAATAGTCCTTGAAGACGGAGATCGACGATCCAGAATTTCTTCCGTGAACAACGATGGCGGCGGCGGCGGCGTGAGAATTAGGGTTCACGGAATTTCCTTTTTCTTCAAAAGAATATCTCTGTAATCTTGTTAATCAGTCAATTCTGAAATGACCTATTTATAAGTGGACTCCAACGGTCATAATCTTAATTAAGGATGACACGTGGACCAATCAGAAATGACGGATTCAAAATACTTAGCGAATTCGAACTTAGAAGAATTCTGAATTAGGGAACATCTATACTCGAGTAAGAGAAGATATACTCGAGTATGGGAATTTAGATACTCGAGTGACAAAGAGACATATACTCGAGTATGAGAATAGAAATTTACTTGATAGAGAAATGAACTACTCGAGTATTAGAAGAGATATACTCGAGTATCAGCAAAGATATACTCGAGTATCAGCAAAGATATACTCGAGTATCAGCATATGAATCCAGGAAACATTCACCTACTCGAGTATTAAAATCAACTACTCGAGTATAGAATAATTTACTCGAGTATCAAATAATTTACTCGAGTATCATAATCAATTACTCGAGTATCAATACTTGAACTTGCAGAAAAGAGAAGAAAAAAGGATCTACTCGAGTATGATATATGATTTACTCGAGTGATTAACTTACTTACTCGAGTATGAAAATACCTTACCCGAGTGACTGACTAACTACTCGAGTATAGAAGTATATACACGAGTATTCAGAGCCTACTCGAGTAAGTCTAACTGATTACTCGAGTAAGTCTAATTAACTACTCGAGTATGGAAATATATACACGAGTATTAAGTCTGATACTCGAGTATAACAAGAGGGTTACTCGAGTATTTAGGACTTAGAAAAATTTCTGAGGAAATTAGTTCCAATGCTTCTGTCCATCAATCCAAGTGCATATAGGAAGTGTATCCCAATTGAGAGGCTATACATGGGCCAACACTTTGGATCACACAATGAGGGATTACATTGTATGGTCCTGTGTTTGGTGACCCATTATAGACTGACATTGGTCTACACTTGGCAATTAGAACCTGCACACATACAACTTAAACACAGCATCAAATACACCTTAATTCATCTTAGTTCAAGGTCTGACCTCCTACAAATCTGAGGTATTGTGGAGACAAATCCCAACAATCTCCCCCTATTTGTAGATGTCAGCATCCTCTATACTAAGGTGAATTATACAGAGTAAAAAGAACAATGCACATATACTTGAAAAACAAAACATAAGTAAAAGCAGGTTAGTTAATGAAATAGCCATAACCAGAATTAAGTATATATATATAGAAATGTTTTAAGCACAGAAACAAAAGTCCAATTCCACATTCTTAGTCCAACTCAAGATGGGGCATCCTTGTGCATCCTTTCTCTTTTCAAGTCTTGCCTTTCTAGGTAGCTGAAAGGTTTTGGAAAGTAAGTCCTGGGCCTAGGAGGAGCAGCTGGGTTGTTATGCCCCCAATTTCTGTCATGCAGCCTGATCTTTATCTGAGATGCTTCGTAGGCTTTCCACTCTGAATAACTGTAATAATTATCTCTGTTCTCCCCAAGATCAGTCACTAACCTCAGAGTATCAAGAATTAGGGACTTAGAGGTAGGACTCCACACTTCAGCATGAACAACAGGTGGTCTACCTTCAGAAGCTGGCTCTTTCCTTGGTGCAGAACGGCTGGCAGAAGCGCCGTCACCATATTTTCTTTTCTTCTTGGAAGGGCCTTGAGAACTGGAAGGGAAGTCATCTTGCCATGCTTCAGTATATGATAGGGGAGGCTCAGTCACATCACCCTCAGCTCTAGGTGAGAAAACTTGCACACCTCCTTGAAGGGTTGCTTGAGCTGAGACATCTGCTGGAGGCTGTTCTGCAAGAGGATTTAGATGCTGAGGAATAATAGTAGGGTCCAATTGAAACTCAGGAAAGTTTTGATTATGCAGCCAGACAGCAGTGTCATAGGTATAGAATTTGACTGACTGGAGCTGGGATAGAATGGATTCTTTCAATCCTTTTACTAGATCACTTATGGCCTCTTGAGATTGGGTAGACTGTTGTTGGACCTGGGCTTCAGCTTGTGCAGAAAGTTTTTCAACTTGTTCTTTTACAACCTTCTCCCCCTTGCTGATATCTATGGATAGCTTTGCAATAGCTTCATCCCTGAAGGTGCTTACTTCATCACATACTTTCACAACATTGGTTTCAGCTCTCTCATCTAGCTTGAGCTGATTGTGAGCTACTGTCTCTGCTTGGTTTCTTAGCTCACCTATGCTCGTGATGGTGTGATCTATGGCCTTGCCTCCAATCTGGAACAACCTTTTCAGTTCATCAGTATTTGCCTGGATTTCAGCAAAGCCTCTGCTCATCTCCTTTTCAAGAGCAGAGACCTTGGAGTTGACTGACTGCAGAGAGGCATCAAAGTAATCTCTCTGTTCTTTGAGCATGAGCTCAATCTTGCTGACTAGATCTGAAGAGGAGGAGGAAGAGGGAGCTGAGGTTAATCCAGGGACTGGTAGAGCAGTAGCAGTCCAAGGGGCGATTTCTTCCACAACCACTGAGCTTACAGCTCTCTTGGTTTGGATTAACTCAATGGAGTCACAGGGATCAGTGAAGGAGGGGAGAGAGAAATCAAGTGTCCTCAGAGGAGGGTCAACAGGGTCTGGGGAATCCTCCTCGTCATCGGACAGAATGATATCATCATGAAGATCTGTGGCACCCAAAGGGGAGAGAGCTGGAGACTGAGCAGGAGACTTGGCAGCTGAATCATTTTGAAAAGGAGGAGCATCTGAGCTTAGCTCATCAATGAATCTGTCTATATCTTCAGCTGTAGACAGTAGGTGAGCTGTATCTGGAATCTCAGATTCAGGAATGTCTGATTGAAGATGAGCTGGAGTAGGGGAAACTGGAGGAGTAGCAACTCTGACTTCTTCTTGTGCTGGAATTACTGATTCAGAAGTAACTTGAAGCTGAGAAAGAGAAGAGGCAGGCTCCCCCTCAACTAAAGCACCAGAGGTAGCAATAGTTTGATGTAGAGGAGGAGATGGGATCCTGACTTCAGGTAAACTGCTGTCTTGGTGTTGTGCTGAGATGGTATCAGCCTTGGAGGCTTGGGCAGGGTTCATGATCTTGAGGTCATACCTCTGAATGGAAGATATTGAGACTTTCTTCATGTGGTGAAGAGGAATCCCTTTAGAGAAATCAAACACTGTAGGATTGATCTCAGGGAGGAGGAGGGAGATAATCCTGGCAAAACTGGGATGTTTGACGCTTTCTCTGATTTTATCCAGTATCATCATTCCAAACTGGAACTTCTTCCTGCAGACAATAGCTTGCATAACGTCAAATAGATTTTGGGATACATCTCTGATGGAGTAAGTCTTGCACCAGAGGATTTTGGCAATGATGTCAACGAGAAACTTTCCTTCTGAATTGAACAAGGAACGATTCAGGGTTTCACCTCCACCTTCTGGATCTCGACCACAGAATAAGGAGGTGTGGTCGGCATCTGCCTTGTCTAAATCATCTTCTTCGTCGACCACTGGCATCCGAAGCAGAGTGGCGACAGAGGTTTTGTCTAACCGAATTTCAACTTTCCTGACCTTTGATTTCAGAACTGTACCATTGTGTCTAACCTTCAAGTTTTTGTAGAACTCTTCAACATCAGGAAGCAAAAGGCGGCAAGGTTCTTGAAGAACGAAGGTCAATCCGGCCGTGTCCAGGAGAATCAGAAGGTTCTTGAAATCATCCGAGATATCTTCAATGCCATCCGTCACTAATTCAGAGCCGATTCCAAACTTAGAGGAGGGAGGAGCCATCAGCGATTCGGAAATCTTGCGGTGAAGGAAGACGAAGAACAGTAGTCGGGAATACGAGAAGTCGGCGGCTACTTGAGTGAATGAGAAGTGGAAAGGACTTTTTCGTTTTGAATATATATATAAATAATCCTAATTAGGTTTAAAGAGAATTAAGTATAATGGCATACCTGAACAAGGCGGCAATTTGCTGGGTGCGAGTAGAGATTTTGAAAATCCAAAATACTTCCGAATACTCGAGTAGTAGATGACAGCATACACGTGTATTAGGTTTTAGTATACTCGAGTAGGCACAGCATACACGAGTAATCAAGCATACATACTCGAGTATGTAATCGGCATACATGTGTATTGGGTTCTTAACGAATTGTCATACACGAGTATGAGAAGTTCATACGCGAGTATCTTTTGGATTACTCGAGTATATGAACCTTTTTACTCGAGTATTAGACGTTTACTCGTGTAAGTGTAGCGATGCTCGAGTCTCTAATACTTGAAGGAGTTGCCCTGGTAGATGTCTATTTCCACTGAGAAACTATACCTCTGGGCAGCCAACATTACTGATATCTTCTTAATTTGAGAGTCCATCACTGGTCTTCTTTGTTGAGCAGTCCAAGCTCAGTTTTGAAGAACGAGAACTTGGACTCGTCCAGCGGCTTTGTAAAAATATCTGCAACATGCCTGTCTGTGGAGACATACTGTAGATCTATATCTCCATTTTCCACATGCTCCCGGATGAAATGATAGCGAAGCTCTATATGCTTGGTCCGGCTGTGGGAGACTGGATTGTTGGCTATTGCTATAACGCTGGAAGAGTCACAGAATAGGGGAATGTTCTGGAACTGTATGTTGTAGTCTTCAAATTGATTCTTGATCCATAAGAGCTGTGCACAACAGCTGCCTGCAGAGATGTACTCTGATTCAGCCGTTGAGATGGCTACACAGTTTTGTTTCTTACTGCTCCAGGAAATTAGTCTCCTTCCGAGAAATTGGCAAGTCCCGGAGGTACTTTTCCTGTCATCTTTGCTACCTGCAAAATCTGCATCTGAAAATCCAATTAGTTCACTATCATTACTTCTTGGGTACCATAAGCCAAGATTTGGTGTACCTTTGAGGTATCTCAAGATTCGCTTTGCAGCGATGTAGTGAGATTCCTTAGAGTTCACCTGAAATCTAGCACATACACATGTTGAGAACATTATATCTAGTCTACTGGCAGTGAGGTAGAGCAAGGACCCAATTATGCTTCTGTACTTGGTTTCATCAAAAGGTTTCCCTTTCTCATCCTTGTCCAGAGACATAGCTGAGGCCATTGGAGTCCTCATAGAGGTTGCATTCTCCATTCCGAATTTCTTAAGTAGCTCTTTGGTGAACTTGGTCTGTGAGATGAAAATCCCATCTTCAGATTGTTTCACCTGAAGCCCTAAGAAATACTTTAGCTCTCCCATACTGCTCATTTCAAACTTCCCTTGCATAAGTTTAGAAAACTTCTTGCAGAGGTTGTTATCCGTAGAGCCGAAAATAATATCGTCGACATAGATCTGCACTAGCAAAATCTTGCCTTTTATTTCCCTAAGAAATAATGTTTTGTCTATCTTTCCTCTTGTGAACTTGTTCTCAAGAAGGAAGCTAGACAGAGTCTCATACCAAGCTCGAGGAGCTTGTTTAAGACCATATAGTGCTTTTTGCAATAAGTACACATAATTAGGATGGGTTGAATCAACAAAACCTGGAGGTTGCTCTACGTACACCTCTTCCTTTATGTCACCATTTAGGAAGGCGGACTTAACGTCCATTTGATAGACGGTAAAGCCCTTAAGTGCAGCGTAGGCAAGAAATAACCTGATCGCTTCCAGTCTCGCTACTGGAGCATAAGTCTGGTCGAAGTCGATTCCTTCTTCTTGACGATATCCCTTGGCGACAAGTCTGGCTTTATTCTTTATAATAGTTCCATTTTCATCCATCTTGTTCCGGTAGACCCACTTTGTCCCGATGACGTTCTTACCTTTGGGTCTAGGAACAAGTGTCCAAACCTTGCATCGTTTGAACTGATTCAATTCTTCTTCCATGGCTAGAATCCAGGATGCGTCGGAGTTGGCTTCCTCAAATTTCTTTGGTTCAACCTGTGAGAGAAAGCTTAAGTGTAAATTCTCGTTAGTTGTACCTCGACGAGTTCTGACGCCATCCCGAGGATCTCCTATTATTTGGTCAACAGGATGATCCTGCAAGTATCTGAACTCTAGAGTCCTTGCATCTGGGATCTCTTCCGCCACTGGAGTTGCATCTTCAGCTGGGATGTCTTCTTCATCTTGATCATCCACCTCTCCAATGGTGGTTGGAGAGGGGACCTTGATGAATGTCTCATTTTTATCTTCACTAGGTTCATCCAAGCTAAGTTCTTTCAACTTTGTACCTGCATCTACAATAGGCACACTAGAAGAGTTGTTTTGCAACAGACTCGTCTCATCAAATACAAGATGTATCGACTCTTACACCACCAGAGTTTTTCTATTGAATACTCTATAAGCCTTACTATGGCTACTATATCCTACAAAAATACCTTCAAAGCTTTTCTCGCTAAACTTGGTAGAGTGATACTTCCCGTTGTTGAGCACGAAGCATTTACAGCCAAAGATTCTAAAGTATGAAATGGTTGGTTGCCTGCCTTTTAGAAGTTCGTAAGGAGTCTTATCATGATTCTTGTTGATGAGTGCTCGATTTTGCACGTGACAAGCGGTGTTGACGGCTTCAGCCCAGAAATACTCCGGAAGTGAGGCATCACTCAACATAGTCCGACAGGCCTCTATGAGTGTTCTGTTCCTTCTCTCAGCTACTCCATTTTGCTGTGGAGTGCGAGGAGAGGAAAACTCATGAAAGATACCTTGACTTTCACAAAATTCTGTCATGGCTCCAGACTTGAATTCCATTCCATTGTCACTTCTGATTTTGACTACGGAACAGTTGTATTCATTCTGGATCTGCCTCACAAAATTAGTGAAAATACCGAAGGTATCTGACTTGTGTTTCAGAAAGAACACCCACGCAAAGCGCGAGTAATCATCCACAACAACCAACGTATATTCCTTACCTCCCAAACTTCTAACCTGCAGTGGACCAAACAAGTCCATATGGAGAAGCTACAAACTTCTATTGGAGTCCTTGCCTATTATGCTTTTAAACGAACTTCTTGTTTGCTTGCCTTTGATACAAGCGTGACAAGGACTGTCCGTAATGCACTTGACATTAGGTGCATCACGCACTAAGTTTTGAGAGAATAATTTATTAATAGTTTTGAAATTAATATGTGCTAGTCTCTTGTGCCATTGGTCAGCAAGAGATGCACTACTTTTTGCCAAAAGACACACTGGTGTCGAAGAGTCTATACAAATAAAATTCAGAAAGAAAATATTTCTGCTTCGAGTGCCTGATAAAATAGTTTCCATATTGTTAACCGATTTTATCAAACACTTGTCAGCATGAAATTCAACTACGTATCCTTTGTCGCATAGTTGGCTTATGCTAATGAGATTGTGTTCCAATCCTTCAACATAGGCTACATTCGAAAAGGATACACTACCGTTAGAGATCATACCATAGCCTTTAGTTATTCCTCGATCTGAACCTCCAAAGATGACCTTTGGTCCGTTGCAGACTGAGGTGTAATTCTGTAGTAGGCTCCTTGTCCCGGTCATATGCCGAGAACATCCACTGTCCAAGTACCAGATTGGCATTTTGGTGGCCTTTGGACATACCTGCAATTACAATCATTTAGCCTTAGGAACCCAAACAAGTTTGGGTCCTTGGTCTCGAGTTAGAATACTCCCCCTACGAGTATTAGCCTCATGAGTGGTCACTCTCACGTTGCTAACCTTAGGGGTTGCAGCATTTTCAGGATTGAACCAACAATCACTGGCAAAATGACCAATTCTGCCACAGCACCAACAGTTGAACCTGTTGTATCTTTGCCTTGTGTAGTCCTGCTTGACTTTCTGGAATGAAGGTCTGGCAGGAGCTTTACTCTTGGAGGAGGAGGCTTCATGATGATGGCAGTTACATGAGGTCTTCTCCTTCATAGGCTTTTCTACAATGGGTTTTACTTTTGGTGTCTTTTTGAAGTTATGACCGTGAGCATAAGGTCCATAGCTTTGAAGCTGAATCTCCTCATAAGGTGCCTTGAAGACACTCTCGCCAAAGTTACGAGGACGAGTCCAACCTTGGTATCTTGACTTAGGCTTCTCAGGGATCGGCCTAGAAAAGTGTCCGTAGGTGGACTCATAATTGAGTTCGTTTGTGGGAAAGATAACTTTCTTGAACACAACAGGTTCCAAGGGAGCTTTCCCTTTTTCTTCAGCGAGAGCCTTCCGGGCAGCCTTATTCTTTCTCTTGGCCTTGTTTCTCCTAGAGGATTTACTAGAAGAGACAATGTGGCCTAAACCAGCACCCTTGGCCTTAGCAGAGAATTCAGCAACGATTGGAAGAACTGTCTTAGGCTTAGAAAAACTCTCAACAAGCTTCTTTTCAGCCTCGAGTTGTCGTTCCAATTCTTTGATGATTTCCTCTTTAAGGTCGATGTGCTTGAGAGCTTTATTGTATCCCTCCATGGCTGCATTGAGGTTCTCTTGAAGAGAGTTAGTCTTATCGACTTCTTCTCTCAAGCTGCTCTCAGTAGCTCGTAGAGAATTTATCTCTTTGGCTTGAGCTTTCATTAATCTACGACATTTTTCGTAAGCGGTGAGTAACTCCTTGTACTGACCCATGAGCTCAGATTCATCTTCAGAGGAATATCCCTCTTGCTCATTGTCATCATCAGAATCAGAGAGAGAAGTGTGAGATTTTACCTCCCCAGTAAACTGGGGGACTTGTTCATCATCCGAATGAGCCATGAGCCCAAAGTAAGCTTCCTCTTCTTCACTCGACTCAGATGAGTCAGAGTCGCTGAGAGTTTTGCTCTTCTTGGCTACTAAGCTTTTCTCTGTCCTCTTCTTGTGGTGTGAGGATTTCTTTTCCTCTCTTCTTCCACCCTCTTTCTTTTTGTGAGGGCAATCGGTGATGACGTGACCTGGCTTATTGCAACAGTAACAAATGATGTCAGTAGAAATCTGTTTGTTCGGTTTAGCATTATACCTATCATGGCTACTTGAGCCTTTCTTCCGATGATCACTGTCATGTCGTGATTTTCTATATGAGGCATCCTTGCCTCTCCATTGCTTCTTCTTGTTCAAAAATTTCTTGAACTGCCTTGAGAGTAGGGAGAACTCTCCATCAGATAGTTCTGAGCCAGAAGAGCTAGGCTCAGATGATTCTTCTTCATCAGCCTCAGGAACTGGGGCAGGAGAGCTAGCCTTTATCTTCCTTGAGCTATCTGCCTTTAGAGCGACAGATTTCTCCTTGGATGCAGACCTGCTTGTCTCTTCTTCAGCTTTTCTTGAGTTGATTTGTAGCTCGTAAGACATAAGCTTTCCGAACAGATTTTGCGGGTCCGTCTCAGCTAACCTTCCAAACTCCCGAATGGCACATTCCTTATTGTCCCATTCCTTGGTTAGGGATCTTAAGAATTTGTCATTGAGTTCCCCGTTGGTGAAGACTCGGCCATAAACTCTTAGGCCGTTCACTATCTTGAAAAAGTTCTCGAATGTGTCAGCTATGGCTTCCTTGTGACCTTGCCGGAAGGCTTCATACTTTTGATTCAGAAGGGATCTCCGATCATCCCTCACTTCTTCAGTGCCTTCCATCAGAGTCACCAGGGATTGCCACATCTCCTTGGCAGACTGGCAATGAATTAGATTCTGCAGCATTGAGTCATCGACTGCACTTGCTATAATGTTTTTAGCCTTCTTGTCCAGAGAGACAAGTGCAATCTCATCCTTGTCTAGATCCATCAACTTCTTGGGAACTTGCTTGTTAGGGTCTATGGTGGAAGTAGTCATAGGAATGTGGGGACCTTCTTCAACAATCATGAAGATCCGGGGATCTACTGCTTCCATGAAGAACTTTACTCTTTCCTTCCACATAGGAAAGTTGTTCTTGGTGCAGATATGGAGTTTAGCAAAATCCTTGGTCTTACTCATGCTTGATACTTTTCAGAAAACAACTTAGAAGGATAAGATCAAGGTGTTAACCTTTTGACGATCAACCTCCCTCTGATACCAATTGCGAGGTCTAAGTTGTTAGCCTAAATCACCTAGAGGGGGGTGAATAGGTGAAATGCGTGTCAAAAGCGGAATTAAAATTTAACGCAGCGCACATCAAGCAATCACAGAAGACAAGAGATTTATAGTGGTTCCCCAACCTTGGGTACGTCCACTTTCCTCACCGATCTAGCAAATCACTAGACTCGGCTACTCCACTATCTCGGATTGAAAACAATCCTACACCTCGGAACCACGTTCCTACAAATCTCGATCCAACTGGATCTACAAAACTCGGAAGAAAGATCTTCCTACAAATCTCGGAGAAAAACTCCTACAATGAAATTTAGGTTTGAGAATAAAAATCAATCACAACAAATTTCAGATCTGGATCTTTGACAATCTTCTTCTTTAGGAGCTTTGACTTGATCAGAAAAGGTTGAAGATGACTTGAGAGAAAGATCCACAAATCTGAAAACTGGAACCACCTCGATCGAGAAGATAGATCTGAAATCCTTGAGGCTCGGCAAGATCGAGTGATTCACTCTTGTCTGGATCGCTGGAGAAATAGTCCTTGAAGACGGAGATCGACGATCGAGAATTTCTTCCGTGAACAACGATGGCGGCGGCGGCGGCGTGAGAATTAGGGTTCACGGAATTTCCTTTTTCTTCAAAAGATTATCTCTGTAATCTTGTTAATCAGTCAATTCTGAAATGACCTATTTATAAGTGGACTCCAACGGTCATAATCTTAATTAAGGATGACACGTGGACCAATCAGAAATGACGGATTCAAAATACTTAGCGAATTCGAACTTAGAAGAATTCTGAATTAGGGAACATCTATACTCGAGTAAGAGAAGATATACTCGAGTATGGGAATTTAGATACTCGAGTGACAAAGAGACATATACTCGAGTATGAGAATAGAAATTTACTTGATAGAGAAATGAACTACTCGAGTATTAGAAGAGATATACTCGAGTATCAGCAAAGATATACTCGAGTATCAGCAAAGATATACTCGAGTATCAGCATATGAATCCAGGAAACATTCACCTACTCGAGTATTAAAATCAACTACTCGAGTATAGAATAATTTACTCGAGTATCAAATAATTTACTCGAGTATCATAATCAATTACTCGAGTATCAATACTTGAACTTGCAGAAAAGAGAAGAAAAAAGGATCTACTCGAGTATGATATATGATTTACTCGAGTGATTAACTTACTTACTCGAGTATGAAAATACCTTACCCGAGTGACTGACTAACTACTCGAGTATAGAAGTATATACACGAGTATTCAGAGCCTACTCGAGTAAGTCTAACTGATTACTCGAGTAAGTCTAATTAACTACTCGAGTATGGAAATATATACACGAGTATTAAGTCTGATACTCGAGTATAACAAGAGGGTTACTCGAGTATTTAGGACTTAGAAAAATTTCTGAGGAAATTAGTTCCAATGCTTCTGTCCATCAATCCAAGTGCATATAGGAAGTGTATCCCAATTGAGAGGCTATACATGGGCCAACACTTTGGATCACACAATGAGGGATTACATTGTATGGTCCTGTGTTTGGTGACCCATTATAGACTGACATTGGTCTACACTTGGCAATTAGAACCTGCACACATACAACTTAAACACAGCATCAAATACACCTTAATTCATCTTAGTTCAAGGTCTGACCTCCTACAAATCTGAGGTATTGTGGAGACAAATCCCAACACTATCCCTAATTGGTTTAAGTTATGTGCCTAAGTCTATATATCACAAAATTCCTTCCTAGTGATATTTACCATCCTAGGATTACATGGAATAAACCCCAAGTCCATACAAGGACATATCACCCAATGTCCTTCACGAACTCCCAAAGTTCAACCTTAGGATTTGAACTAGGGTCCTAGGGCAAATTCACCCTAATCCACCCTAAACTCCATATGAGGGTGTTTAAACTAACCATGGGGCTCTGGTCAAAGTCCCAACCTCTTTGGGTGAGAATTGGACCCTCCATGCCCCAAGCTCACACTGGCCCTAATTAACCCTTAAGGACCACACTTTGGTCTCACGAAAACTTTTCAAATCTAACCCAATTAAGCTGAGATTTTTATCTAAGTCATAACATGACCCTGAATGACAGTCACAAAAATCTTGGTGGGTTTAGAAGTCATTAGACCCTTTAAATAATTCTTAAATGGTTTATTAAATTTGAAAACAAACTTTAGGAAAATGTGTTGGGTATTGTATCCGCAATGTACCTTATTTGAAGAAGCCCCTGTACAAGCTAAGTTGAATTGAATATATATTTGACAATCTTCTATCAAGTTGTGCTTGCAGCTATTCCATGCTAAGTACACACCAATGTCAGGGTGCAGTGGGTCAATATATACGGGTCTGCGCAACGTAATCCCTCGTTGAGTAGATCAGTGTGTTGAGTCACGTGTGCTCTCTCTATTGGAGTGCACTTATTTTCAAGTACAGGGTCGAGGTAGATCAAGAGCAGAAGAGGAGCAAAGATGGGTCAAAGACCAAGTCCTCAAAGGAAGGAAGAGAAATTCTTCTAAGTAAAAATCGACGGGAATAACTAAGTGATTCTCGCCGAATTCAACGGGAATCGTTAGTGATTCCCGCCGATTCGATGAGAATCACTCTGCATTCCCGCCTACTCCCTTCCGGCTGACAGTTATCCAACAGGAATTTTTCCAAGGCAGAATCAACGAGAATCGCAAGTGATTCCCACCTACTTCGACGAGAATCTATCATAATTCCCGTCGATTCATCGAGTATAAGCTAGCCTCTCCCGCCGATTTCTTTCGGCTAACAGTTTTCTAGACAGGGATTCTGCTAAGGCAGAATCGACGGGAATCGTGAATGATTCCCGCCGACTTCGACGGGAATAACCAACGATTCTCGCCGATTTTGCCTTAGGCAATTTTCTTCACTCGCTGAACCGAACCAAGATGTGTTGCACTATTTCGGCCCGGGCTAGGGTTTCTCCTTGTAGGTCCCACAACGGACTTTAGGGCTGGCCTCAGGGTATATATACATGTGTATTTCAAACTTCTACAGGAACTCATGCACGCGAAATCAAAGGCCGACGTCGTGCCCTAGCAGATCGCGAAAAATCGCCGATCGCTGACGCCGCTCGCAGGCTCATCGCCTCCGCTGATCTCAGAGCTTCTTTGATCTTCCAACGATAGTACCGAGGCAAGACGAGCATTTCACGCATCTCTCTTGAGATCTCTTTCCTCTCAATTCGTTGAACGAGGTTAGTTCTTCATTCCTAATTGATTGAGACGGCTGATTCGACTGAGGTCGTTCGTAGACCTTGCTTGCTTCGTCAAGAAGTTTGGATCTACAAAGTATCACCGCCACATTCACTTGCCGCCTCCGATCTTGTTAAGATCCTCTCCAAGAGAGAACTCCAGTTGTGGACTCTTCGAATCTTTCAAGAAAGCTTCAACGACTGAAGAAGGACATCGGATCTCCAAAAGCCATGTTTGTATTTTCTTATACATTCAATTTTTGATTTGTTGTAAAGGAATTTTTATTCCTTGTTGTAAGGGTTGGGTGTAACCCGTGGTGGTGGAGTTATGACTCCTTTGTTGGAAGGGTTACTTCCGTAGTGTGAGGATTGGATTTCAATCCGTTTGGAGAAGTGACCGAGTCGTCCCTTAGTGGGAGATAGTTCGAAGGGGGAAGTGGACGTACCCAATCGGGGAACGACTATAACTTTTTGTGTGTTTTTTTGTGCTGTGTTTGTTAATTTGTACAAGTTAATTTAATTCGGCAAAAGACTGCCCGTCACCTATTCCCCCCCCCCCCCCCATAGGTGGATTTAGTCGACACTAGATACTTTCAAGTGGTGTCATAGGGAGGTTACTCATCAATAAGGTTAACACCTTGAATAAGATCCTGTGTCTAGTGTCAAAAGGAAAGAAGATCTCGGAAATGGACGGACTCGAGTATTCAGGAAAGATCCCAGTATTCACCAAGCTGAACTTTCCCATCTGGAAGGAAAGGATCAGGTTGTACATGGAAGGAGTCGACCCTCGACTCTTCATGGTGGTGGAGGAGGGCCCTTATATCCCCACTAAGGCCTCCACAATTAATCCTACCAAGATGGTGCCCAAGAAGCTCTCCGAAATGGATAAGGATGAGATGGTGCTTGTCGGACTAGATAAGAAAACTCAGAACATTCTTGTAAGTGCCGTCGATGATTCCATGATGCAGAATTTCAGCAACTACAGGACTGCCAAGGACATCTGGCACTGCCTAATCATCCTGATGGAAGGCAAGATAATGTAAGGGATGATCAAAGATCCCTTCTGAACCAAAAGTATGAGGCCTTCAGGCAAGGTCCCAAGAAAGAAATCGGAGTGACTTTCGAGAACTTCCTAAAGATCGTCAATGCCCTGAAGGGGTATGGCAGAGTGTTCACCGATGGTGAATTAAATGACAAATTCCTTAGATCCCTTACTAAGGAATGGGACACCAAGATCTGCGCCATCAGAGAATTTGGCAAGCTGGCAGAAACTGATCCCCAGATTCAGTTTGGGAAGCTTATGTCCTATGAGCTTCAGCTGAACACCAGAAAATCTAAAGAAGAAGCCGATAAAGCCGCTGCCAAAGAAAAGACGGTAGCCCTAAAAGCCAATCACTCAAGGAAAGGCAAGGGTGCAGCCTCGTCCTGCTCTTGGAAAAAGGATGAGGAAGAAGACTCTGAGCCATGCTCTTCCGGCTCAGAGCTATTCAAAGAAGAATTCTCCCTCATCACTCGAGAGTTCAAGAAGTTCCTCAAGATGAGGAATCAAAAAAAGAGAGACGGCTCCTCCTCCAGACATAAGAAGGAGAACTACTCTTCTGACAGGTATGAATCCAAACAGAACAAACATCTCTCTACTGACATCATTTGCTTTGGATGCAATAAGCCAGGCCACGTCGTTGCTGACTTCCACCAAAGTAAGAGAGACAAGGGGAAGGGAGAGGAGTACAGGTCCTCTAGAGATAAGAAGAAGGAGAGGAGCTACATTGCTAAAAATCAAAAGACACTGAGTGAATCTGATTCTTCAGACTCTAGTGATAATGAGGAAGCCTACTTATGGCTAATGGGCCGCTCTGACTCAGAAGGAGACTGCCCCCCATTTACTGGGAAGGTAAAAGATCGTACCCCCCCTCTCTTACTCTGACTCTGAGTCTCCTGATGATTATCTCGAGGACAGCCCATCTACCCGTGAAGCTGAGCTCCTCAAAAAGTATGAGCTCCTGCTTAATACCTTTGAGGAATGTCGCAAGAGGTTGAGGGATCAGAAAAAGGAAGTCAAATTCCTTAAGGCTGAGGGTGTGTCCCTAAGAGAAGAGATCACTAGCTTGATTTCTCTCCAACAGGAACACCTGGACCTGACTTCTGAGCACTGAGAGTCTCTAAGGCTCCTTGACAAAAAACAGGAAGAAATCAACAAGTTGGAAGAACAGCTTGCGGCAGAAAGGAAGATTGTCAAAAGCTTCTCTATGCCCAAGACCGTTCTTCCTCTGGTTGATCAATTCTCTTCTCAGGCTAAGGGGGCTGGCTTAGGGCATGTGGGTGTGCTTGGTAAATCATCCAAGAGAAACAGAAAATAGAGGAAAAATAAGGCTGCTAAGAAGGCCTCTGCTGTAGAAAAGGGAAAGGCCCCACTCGATCTTATTTCATTCAGAAAGCCTGGATTTCCTTGCAATAAGCAGGACTTTGAGTCAACCTATGACTACTTCTTCCGGCCCTCGGTTGAAAAGCCCAAGAGCCGGTATGATGGTTGGACCTTCCCCCGAAACTACGGTGAGAGTGTCTTCAAGGCACCTTATGAGAAAATCCAAGTGGAGAATTATGGCCACTTCTCTAGCAGCCATAATAGGAAGCAGGCACTGTAACGCCCCCGATTTTTTCTGCGATTATTTAATTCTCGTTTGGCGTTACGTCGACGCGTTTTCTTGGCTTGTGCCATCTATGGAGTGTGGTCTTAACTCCTTAGAACGGAGTGGCCTATTTTGTAGCCTATTGGCAAGATCTTCCTAGTAAGCCGAGTCGTTTTGGGTGACCCGGTGTGGCCTCTCGGGGGATGCTTGTGTTTTGGCTTCGGGTGGGTATAACTCGAGTTCTATTCGTCGAAAGTTAATTACGAATTCGCCGTTGCGTTCGTATAATGGGTATTTAGCTACGATGCGAATTTCGTCAAATTCCGAGGTAGTTCGGTTTTTGAGTCGTTTTGGGTGTGCTATTAGTAAAAGCAAATTAGAAATTTCTTAGCTTGAGTGAACCGGTGTCTTAGGAGGCGGTTAAGGCAGATTAGGCATGATTAGAGTTATTTAAAAGCCTTAATCAGTGGATGGCGGCCCCACTTTTCTTCTTCTTCCCGAGACCGAACCCGCCTCTCCTGTACGCGAAAAAAGCAACGGAGAAACCGCCGACCTGCTACCCTTCGGACGGCGATTTCGGGAGCGTTTGTGGACGGAATTCAATTCTGAAAGCGGATTTAGGTAGCTCTCTCTTAGACCTACGTTTCTACGGTAAGAGATTTGATTTTCGTGGAGTTTAAGGAGGCCCGAAATTCTGGTTTTGGCCCTTTTCTGCCATTAAAGTTCGAAATTTTTCTGTTAGGGTGTTGCTGCTGCTGGTGCCGTGTAAAGATAAGGGAAAACCGACCAAGCTTCGTCGGAAATCGAGGCAAGTGGCCCTTGCACTTGCAATTTTGATTTATTTTTTCCCCCTCTTAACTACCCGGTTAGCCCTAGGATAGAAGCCTAACTTTTCTCTTTTTGCTTGTTAAACTTTGTGCTTCAGTTTCCCTTTATGAGCCCCCCTCCTTGTGCTGTTTTCGCTCAACCCGCTGGTTGTTTTCACCATTTTGACTCCAGATTTTTAGTTCTGGTTTGGTGCTTTTACGGGTGGAGCTGAGAGAGGGAGAGAGAGGAGGTTTCTGTGGTAGTGCTCTGGTTAGAACCAGTCTTGGTAGGCTCTCGGGATTTGGTGTTGAGTGTGGTGCACACACTGAAAACCAAAAGCCGCCCGGGATTTGGCGTTCAGTGTGGTGCACACACTCAAAGCCATAGTTTGGTCTGTTCTTTTGCCTGGGTTGGAGTTAATAGGTTCGGTAAGAATCCAAAATTGGACCCGAGGTATATGGGCCCGTTTAAGATTGTTGAACGGATTGGCGTGTCAGCTTATAGGTTGGATTTGCCAGCAAACTTCCCTGGTGTTCATAATGTATTTCACGTAAGCCAATTGCGGAAGTGTGTGCGCTGTAGTGGGCAAGTCTTGGATGTTTTGCCCCTTTTGGAGCCTAATCTCTCTTTTATTGAAGTGCCGGTCCGTATATTGGATACTCAAGATCGGGTGCTGCGAAGGAAGTCCATCCTGATGGTCAAAGTTCTATGGAAGAATCAGGGTTTGGAAAGCCTGACTTGTGAGTTAGAGTTGGCTATGAGGGAGGCTCGCCCTCAACTGTTCCCTGATTAGGTTGGTTTGTTTTCTTCCTGTAATGTTTGGCTTGTTACTTTTCCTTCTATAGTAGAAGTGTTGTGCGTAAAGTTTCGGGACGAAACTTTCTTTTAGGAGGGAGGGACTGTAACGTCCCTGATTTTTTCTACGATTATTTAATTCTCGTTTGGCGTTACGTCGATGCGTTTACTTGGCTTGTATCATCTGTGGAGTGTGTTCTTAACTCCTTAGAACTAAGTGGCCTATTTTGTAGCCTATTGGCAAGATCTCCCTAGCAAGCCGAGTCGTTTTGGGTGACCCGGTGTGGCCTCTCGGGGGACGCTTGTGTTTTGGCTTCGGGTGAGTACAACTCGAGTTCTGTTCGTCGAACGTTAATTTCGACTTCTCCGTTGCGTTTGTAGCATGGGTATTTAGCTAAGGTACGAATTTCGTCGAATTCCGAGGTTGGTCTGTTTTTGAGTCGTTTTGGGTGTGCTATTAGTAAAAGCAAATTAGAAATTTCTTAGCTTTAGTGAACCGGCGGCTTAAGAGGCGGTTAAGGCAGATTAGGCGTGATTAGAGTTATTTAAAAGCCTTAATCAGTGGATGGCGGGACCACTTTTCTTCTTCTTACCGAGATCGAACCCGCCTCTCCTGTACGTGGAAAAAAGCAGTGGAGAAACCGCCGACCTGCTACCCTTCGGACGGCGATTCCGGGAGAGTTTGTGGACGGAATTCAATTCTGAAAGCGGATTTGGGTTTCTCTCTCTTAGACCTACGTTTCTATTGTAAGAGATTTGATTTTCGTGGAGTTTTTAGGGGGCCCGAAATTCTCGTTTTGGCCCTTTTCCGCCTTTAAAGTTCGAGATTTTTCTGTTAGGGTGTTGCTGCTGTTGGTGCCGTGTGAAGATAAGGGAAAACCGACCAAGCTTCGTCAGAAATCGAGGCAAGTGGTCCTTGCACTTGCAATTTTGATTTATTTTTCCCCCTCTATACGACCCGGTTAGCCCTAGGATAGAAGCCTCGCTTTTCTCTTTTTGCTTGTTAAACTTTGTGCTTCAAATTCCCTTTATGAGCCCCCCTCCTTGTGCTGTTTTCGCTCAAACCGCTGGGTGTTTTCACAATTTTTACTCCAGATTATTAGTTCTGGTTTGGTGCTTTTGCGAGTGTAGCCGAGAGAGAGAGAGGAGGTTTCTGTAGTAGTTCTCTGGTTAGAACAAGTCTTGGTAGGCTCTCGGGATTTGGTGTTGAGTGTGGTGCACACACTCAAAACCAAAAGCTGCCTGGGATTTGGCGTTGAGTGTGGTGCACACACTCAAAGCCATAGTTTGGTCTGTTCTTTTGCGGCTAAGTAGTGAGGCAACTGAGTTAGAAATTCGTCTAAGTAAAAATCGACGGGAATCACTAAGTGATTCTCGCCGATTTCGACAAGCATCGTCAGTGATTCCCGCCGATTCGGCAAGAATAAATCTGGATTCTCGCCAATTCGGCAGGAATCAATCTGGATTCCCGCCGATTCGGCGAGAATCAATCTGAATTCCCGCCGATTCGGCGAGAATCAATCTAGTTTCCCTCCGATTCGGCGAGAACCAGTCGGCATTCCCGCCGACCTCTTCCTGTTGGTGTTGGTTTAGGGTTTTCCTGCGGTAAAGTGCTAAGGCGTTGAGTGAGTAGACCTCACTCAACGTCGTAGCTGTTTTGGCGTTGAGTGAGGTTAGCTCACTCAACGCCACTGCCTCTTTTGCTGAAGGCGTTGAGGGAGTGGACCTCACTCAACGCCATAGCTATTTTGGCGTTGAGTGAGGTTAGCTCACTCAATGCCAGAGTTTTCTTGCGGGAGGAGTTGAGTGAGAGAACCTCACTCAATGCCATGGCTGTTTTGGCATTGAGTGAGGTTAGCTCACTCAACGCCAGAGTTGTTCTTGCGGAGGGCGTTGAGTGAGTGAACCTCACTCAACGCCATGGTGGTTTCTGGCGCTGAGTGGGGTTGACTCACTTAACGCCAAGGTCTGGTTCGGCATTGAGTGAGTGGGGCTCACTCAACTCCAAGCCGTGTTGAGTCATCTAACCGCTTTTCCCTTACCTTGATTTCTTCCCCCGAGTGAATTTCTTGATGTTGATGTTCCTTGTCGGCTATGTTTTCTTCCCCAAAAGCCAAATAGAGGGTCGTGGTTAGTAGTGGTGGTTTGAAGCTCTTATGGGGGGGGGGGGGTGTTGTGTAATTTAGCCGTGGCCACCCTATTTTTTTATCTTGCACCAGGTACGGGCTGGGAAAGGGGGTGGGATGTCCCTAGTGCTTTTACATGTAGACCCCTGAGCTTGGTTTCTTGGAAATAGTGGTTGGGGGACTGAGTTTGCCTCCAACCCGGATCCGCGATGTGTTTGCTACTACAATCTCCAACAGCTTAGGGTATTAAACATTTCTTCCTTGGTAGATTACAACATTTAGGCTCTTGGTAGCCTTGTTGACTCTGCAGCTTTTGGCCAGAGCTACTGTTGTGTCCTCGCACTTAGTGCTCTTTCTTTTTGACTTGCCTTGGGAAGTTGTGACTGTTACTGCTTTGTTTTCCTCTTTTACTTATCTTGTGATTGACTCTTTCGAGTAGTTTTCTAGTTTTGCTTGTTGAGGTATTCGTTCTTCTTTGAATGCCTCAAGTTCTGGATAGTAGCCGCTCTGACGGCTAGTGGTGCTGTGCTGTTGCTGGTGGTCTCTGGTGCTTTTGAGATCAGTTCCTTATTTTGCGAGGTAGTTTTGATGTGTTTTTCTTACAGACATACATACTTGTTAGTGGGTTCGTGTCAAGTTGTTGGCGCCCACTGGTAGTTTTTATCTTGATACTAGATTTGTTACTTTTGCTGCTACCTTTATTGGAGATAGTCTACGTGCTCTTGGGATGATTTATGTTAGGTTGCTAGTTAATTTTAAACCTAAAAACACTATTATAAGTATTACTCATAATCAGCATATTTTATAAAACTCGTCACTTTTTTTCAAACCACATAAAAAGATCATTTTCTTATATATAGTATAAATTAAAAGTAGGGTCCTGCGTAGTATAAGTTGTCCTCTAGGGACACTTATGCACTCTTTTAGGATGTCAAACCTGAATAAAGTATTTTTTTGCAGCGTATAAGTGTAGATTTTAAACTGTGGACTAGATGATCCACCGAGCCGAGGGATACGACCTTCAAAAAATATAACTGATTTTCTATTCCTTTAACTCATAAATTTTCATAAAGTATAGTTGATAGCGGTTTGCCTGAACGTCGACAGTTATCCCCTGCTCGACGTTGCATCATGACGCGTATTTTCTCCTACTCTGATAATTCGTTTTCCTCGGAGAAAATGCGGGTTGTGACAGGCACCAAAGGCCAAGCCTGTTATACTGAAGGAACGGGAAGTGAAGAAATCATGTGACTGTTGTCATCATGATGCCTCCACCTCCAGATCCAAGGCCCCGGCTAGACCCACTGTACTAAGGGTGAAGCTGGAGCCTAGGAAACGGTACAAAAGGTTTGACTGTTGGTGCTGTGGCAAAGTTGGTCACTTTGCCGTGGATTGCTGGTTTAATCCAAGATTCAACGAGACTCCTCATGTTAGCAATACGAGGCTGACCACTCGTAGGGTTAACCACCGGAGGGGGAGTGTGCTAACAAGGAATCTAGGACCCAAGTTCGATTGGATTCCTAAGGGAAACTAATTCTGTTTTGCAGGTATGTCCAAAGGCCACCAAAACGCCTATCTGGTACTTGGACAGTGGATGTTCCCGGCATATGACCGGGACAAGAAGCCTGTTGCGTGATTACTCCCCAGTCGAAAATGGACCCAAAGTCATCTTTGGAGGATTTGATCGAGGAGTCACCAGAGGTTAAGGTATGATTTCCAACGGTGTATTCTCTATCACTAACGTGGCCTATGTTTAAGGGTTAAACCATAACCTATTCAGTGTAAGCCAGTTGTGTGATAAAGGATACGACGTTAAGTTCTGCAAGGATAAGTGCTTGATAATATCATGTGCCTCTTCAGAGACGGTATTAACTAGCATTAGGAGCAGAAATATCTTTTGCTTAGATTTTCTTAGCTTAGACTCTTCTACCCCCGTGTGCCTAGTAGCAAAAGGCAGTTCATCTCTTTGTGTACAATGGCACAAGAGATTAGCACATATTCATTTCAAGGCTATTAATATGTTGTTTTCAAAGAATTTAGTAAGGGATGCCCCTACTATTAAGTGCATCAAAGATAGCCCCTGTCCTGCATGCTAGAAGGGCAAACAGACTCGGGCTATAGTAGCCATAGTCGGGCATATAGGGTCTTCAATAAGAAAACCCTAGTGGTAGAGGAGTCCATTAATGTTGTTTTTTATGAAGGAAGCTTGCTTCATATCAATTCTTCTAGTGGCTTTCTTAAAGATGCAGGTACAAGGCTTGAACAGCTAAGTCTCGATGAGACTGCTAAAGGTGCAACTCCCAAGTACGTCGAGGTTTCCACCTCAACGCCAACCGGAGAAGATGACGATCAGGATGGGGAAAATCTCCCAGAAGAGGGAGGAGCCCGAGAAGCTGTTAGATCTCTAGATGCTAGACTCTTAGAGCTCCGACACATGAGGGATCATCCTAGAGATCAGATCATTGGAGATCCTCGTGACGGTGTCAGAACTCGCAGAGGTACAATTAACGAGATTTTGCACCTTAGCTTTCTGTCACAGGTTGAGCCAAAGAAGTTTGACGAAGCGAACAAAGATGTGTCATGGATATTGGCCATGGAAGATGAACTGCATCAATTCGAACGATGCAATGTCTGGACGCTTGTTCCCAGACCAAAGAAACGGAATGTGATCGGCACCAAGTGGATCTTCAGAAACAAACCAGATGAACATGGTGTCATCATCAAGAACAAGGCCAAACTTGTTGCACAAGGTTACAGACAGGAGGAGTGGATTGACTTCGACCAAACCTTTGCACCAGTTGCAAGGCTAGAGGCGATCAGATTGTTCCTGGCATATGCCTCTCACAAAGGATTCAGTATCTATCAGATGGACGTGAAATCTGCATTTCTAAACGGAAATTTGAAAGAGGAAGTATATTTCGCGCAACCCCCAGGTTTTTTTAATCCATCACTTCCTAATCATGTTTATTTTCTTAATAAAGCATTATATGGCTTAAAACATGCTCCTCGAGCTTGGTATGAGACTCTGTCTAGTTTTCTTCTTGAGAACACATTCTCGAGAGGAAAAATAGATAAGACATTATTTCTTGGGAAAGTCAAAGGCAAGATTATGCTTGTGCAAATCTATGTCGATGACATAATATTCGGCTCAACAGACAACAATCTTTGCAAAAAGTTTTCTTAACTTATGCAAGGAAAGTTTGAAATGAGCAGCATGGGATAGCTAAAGTATTTCTTGGGACTTCAAGTGAAACAGTCTGAGGATGGAATTTTCATTTCTCAGACGATGTTCACAAATGAACTCCTCAAGAAATTCGGAATGGAGAATGCAACCTCTATGAGGACTTCAATGGGATCCACTATGTCTATGGACAAGGATGAGAAAGGGAAACCTTTTGATGAGACCAAATACAGAAGCATAATTGGATCCATGCTCTACCTTACTGCTAGTAGACCGAATAATATGTTTTCCACATGCGTTTGTGCAAGATATCAGGTGAACACTAAGGAATCTCATTATGTAACTACAAAGCAAATTCTTAGATACCTTAAAGGCACACCAAATCTTGGCTTGTGGTACCCAAGAAACAATGATGTCGAGCTGATAGGCTTTTCAGATGCTGACTTTGCAGGAAGCAGGGATGATAGGAAAAGCACTTCCGGGACGTGCCAATTCCTCGGAAGAAGGCTTATTTCATGGAACAGTAAAAAGCAGAACTGTGTGGCAACCTCCACGGCTAAATTTGAGTACATCTCAGCAGGCAGCTATTGCGCACAACTTCTATGGATCAGAAATCAACTCGAAGATTATGACTTGCAGTTCAGAGAAGTTCCTATGTATTGCGAATCCTCGAGCGTAATAGCAATTGCGAACAATCCTGTGTCGCACAATAGAACAAAACATATTGAAGTGCACTATCACTTAATTCGGGAGCATGTGGAAAACAAAGATATATCTCTCTGCTATATCCCCACGGATAAGCAGATCGCAGATATATTCACAAAGCCCCTAGACGAGGCCAAGTTCAGTCTCTTCAAAACTGAACTCGGCATGCTGAACTATGAAGATTGAAGACTGAAGGGCTCAAGGCTCTTGGATCAAGGGGGAGCATCTGCTAGGAATTCAAGATCAGGCACAGATGCAAGAACTGAGGGGGAGCTTTATGCTCCAAGTGAAGTCCAAGATTTGCAGAAGCCGAAAAGGGGGAGACTACCATCTCGGCTAAGGCTAAGGTGGCTGCCAATGGTTAAGTATGCTCTCAGGAAAATGGTAATGAATTTCACTCTCAACTGAATTTTCGTTTTATGATTTTCATTCCAATCTGTTCTATTCACCTTAGCTTGTAGGGTTTTGGCTTCTTCAAATAGGGGGAGATTGTTGGGTATTGTTGTAACGACCCCATCCGTTAAATGACGTATAGTAGAAGGTCCGGCCGGGGCCCCACACTATATGCCACAAACAGACGGTGAGGTCACAGGATAATACCAAACCAATTACGAATCCTAACTCAGAGCATTCTAGCGGAAGCTTTAAGTTACAACTTTGAACTCTTAACCGGAATGTCCAATATATATAAAACCACCTTTATATATATAAATACCACGGAATGTACACAACCACAAGAGTTTGGCCTTAAGGCCTTACAGTTCCTCTGAACACACATCATGTTTTACAAACCTCGGCGCGCAGGCCGGCCATACATGAGTAAAAAGAGAAAACACAACAATGGCTTAGCCTTCCAGGCTAGCCACAGCAGCAGCAGCAGCAACAGCAGTAGGGCTCTCCCGCCCATCACTTACCACTTGGCTCTCCAGCACCTGCACGGGAACAATCCACCCAACCGGTGGCAAACAATGCAACGGTCAGCATTCAGCTGACCCAATTATAACAATCCTACCCCTTTCTCGGGGCATGAGCATTCTTTCCCTGCAAGCATGGCATCATCAATAGCAACTATGTGCGCGCAGGCACATTCAAGCCATCACAACCATCGGCCACCCGGCCCGACAGTCCGTGCACTCAGGGCACATTTTCGGTGTACCGGAATACCAGGGTCAACACCACCGTCTACACGGTATTTGAGCATTTCTAGTCTTTCCGGCGCGCGGGCCTAAGACTCTCATTAGGCGCTCCAACAAAACCTATACCAGGCTTCCAAGTCGGACGGACCTAACGCAGGTACGGATCAGCCACCCCCCGTTGCTCAAGTCGCCGAGCCACCTCGAATACGGAAGTATCCATGGCATTTTATAGGCGCGGGTCGGTTTCACCTTTCCTGTTCGGCAATCTGTCTTTTCATCGAGTTGCAGCCCAACGGCTCAACTACTCACAAAGTGGCAACACACGGCCACAAGAGTTGCCGCCAACCCTCTTCATTTCCTGGACATCGTCCAGTACTTCCTGCCGCACCAAGCAACAGGTAGGAACAAGGCATCACAAGCCATTATCACGGAGCCTTCTCCGATATGCAAACAAGCATCACCAATCCAGATTACATCCAGATGGGCTTCACACAGCATGCCTAGAGCCGTACTCCAATTCCGGCCTCTAACAAGGGGGACTTCACATATCTACCCCAAGGGACACCACAACCCACCGCACACTCGCGGGGAAGGGCTTTCCCTATGCAATGCAGAAAAGAAGGACTTCACATGTCCAAGGAGGGAGATCGTTACCCTTGTCGATCTCTTCGGTGCCATCGAAAACTAGCCGGTGAGAAAGAACCGCAGCAGCCTTGCCGTCACAACGCCGGCTTCGGATCACGAATCGAACCACGGGAGCTCCGCCGGTGGCTTGCTCTCCTCCTCCTTCTTCCTCTCTTCCTCTCTCTTTCTCTCTTCCTTAAGGATAAAGAAGAATGACTTCTTCAATCCCCTTTCACGACTTATCCAGCCCAAGAAACCACCTGAGCCTTTGGATCAAAAGAGAGGAAACTGAACGGCCAAGATTTCCCCAGAATTTCACTTTTTGGCCGACACGGCCTGTGACACGCCCGTGTCACAGGCCGTGTACCCCTTAAGCGGTGCACACAGCTTGAACCGACTGACCAACACGGGTCATCGACACGCCCGTGTCGGACCTGACACGCCCGTGTCGACCTTGAGACACGCCCGTGTCTCCTGCTCCATCGAGCTGCAACCAGTACACGGGTCGGAACACGGCAGCTGACACGCCCGTGTCCAGCCTGACACGCCCGTGTTCCCAGCCGTGTTCAAGGCCGTGTCCGGCTCTGACCTGAATAGGCCAATTTCGCAAAATAAATAGAACACGCCCTGGGACACGCCCGTGTCCCAGGCCGTGTACACCCGACACGCCCTGGGACACGCCCGTGTCCCAGGCCGTGTAACCTGACCTGCTACTCAAACTTCAAGTTGAGTCTTTTGGCCCTTTTTGGGGTGTTACAACCCTCTCCCCCTTATCAAAATTTCGTCCCGAAATTTGCACGGTAAGGAAACAAGAACCAGCAAAGCTATAACACTGTTATAACAAAAAGTACACGGTCTACAGTTTATACAAATAACTCGGGAAACTCAGCTCGCATGGTCTGCTCTCGCTCCCGTGTTAGCTCTTCACGGCCACAATTGTCCCATCGGACCTTGACCATCCCGATCACTTTGTTCCGCAACTGTTTCTCGGCTCGATCCTCGATCCGAATGGGTCTAACCCTCGTCGTTAGCCCATAATCGACCGGTACCCGATCATTCTCCACGACTTGAGCTGGATCCTTTACCGCCTTACGAAGGACTGAGATGTGAAACACATCATGTAATCCACCCAGGTCCGCCGAAAGTGCTAGTCGATAAGCAGCTTCCCCAACTCGCTCCACCACCTCAAATGGACCAAGATACCTCGGACTGAGCTTTTTCAAACGCCGAATCCTGGACACACCTTTGAAGGGTTTGATCTTCAAATATACCCAATCACCCACCGCGAACTCCACGTTCCGGTGCTTGGCATTGTAGTACTTTGCTTGACGATCTTGGGCTATCACTAGCCTCTCCCGAATAGAGCGTATGAGCGAAGTAGCTTCTTCGACTTCCTTTTTCCCATTCAGCTTCGATTCGCCTGCTTCTGCCCAAGCTAAGGGTGTACGGCATTTCCGACCATACAACGCCTCAAATGGTGCCATACCAATACTCGCTTGGTAGCTATTATTATAGGCAAATTCGACGAGAAATATATACTCTTCCCATCTCTTACCAAAGTCTAGGGCGCACATGCGGAGCATGTCCTCCATCGTCCTGTTGGTTCGTTCAGTCTGGCCATCCGTTTGGGGATGAAAGGCCGTACTAAACGCTAATTTTGTACCCAACATTTGATGAACGAGCCGCCAATCATTCGATGTGAACCGCCCATCACGGTCACTAACGATGCTCCGGGGAACACCGTGCAGTCGAACAACCTGCTCCACATACAGCTTGGCCAAGGTTTCCACTGAATCGTCTCTTCTGTTTGGAAGGAAGTGCGCCACTTTCGTCAACCGGTCCACAATCACCCAGATTGAATCATGACCGCGTTGAGATCTCGGCAACCCGTGCACGAAATCCATCGAAATATCATCGAACTTCCACTCCGGAATAGGTAACGACTTCAGAAAACCGCCAGGCTTCTGGCATTCTGCTTTCACCAACGCACAGGTAGTGCATTTAGCCACATAACGAGCCACATCTTTCTTGAGTCCGGGCCACCAGAACAGCTTTTTCATGTCCCTGTACATCTTTGTGCTCCCTGGGTGAACTGAGTGCGTTGCAAAGTGAGCTTCGTACATCAACTCTTCCCTCAGTTTACCCACACTTGGGACGCACACTCGACCATTTCTCCGTAACAACCCGTTATCCCAAGAGAATTGATCATCCGACCCATCTTTAGCATAGCGCTGGAGACTTTCATCAAGCTCCGTTGCTCGCCGAACTCTGTCCGTAAGGTCATACTGCACCTCCGTCCAGTTCAAGCACGCATCGGTTGACGCACCCTTGTCAACACACGATATCTCCAATGCTTCCAATTCCTGGATCAAACGCTGATCATGCCTCTGCAACCAGCTTGCCCGTACCGGAGTCCGTCGACTCAAAGCATCAGCGACCACATTTCCCTTCCCGGGGGTATAGTGAATCTCGAAGGTGTAGTCCCCGAGGAACTCCATCCATCTTCGTTGTCGCATATTCAGATCCTTCTGATCCAACAAATACTTTAGGCTCTTATGATCTGTATAGATATCCACTTTCACGCCATATAGATAGTGCCGCCACAACTTGAGCGCAAAGATTACCGCCGCCAACTCCAAATCATGGACGGGGTAATTCCGCTCATGCACTTTCAACTGACGCGAGCCATAAGCAATCACTTTCCCAAACTGCAGAAGAACGCAGCCTAAGCCGCTCCCAGATGCATCACTATAGATCTCATACCCATCGGTACCACATGGCGATGTCAACACAGGCGCCGTGGTCAAACGACTCTTCAAGTCTTCAAAAGCTCGCGCGCACTCCGGCGTCCAAATGAACTTTTGATCTTTTCTCGTCAGCGTGGTCAGAGGTAAAGCAATCCGTGAGAAGTTTTCCACAAACCGTCTATAGTAGCCCGCAAGTCCAAGGAAACTCCTGACCTCGGCCACTGAAGACATCACTGGCCAATCTCGGATGGCACTTATCTTCAACGGATCCACCGCGATACCCTCTCCGCTTACCACATGGCCTAAAAAGGCTACTGAAGAGAGCCAGAACTCACACTTTGAGAACTTGGCAAAAAGCTTATTCCTCCGCAGGGTATGCAAGACCAACCGCAAATGGTTTGCGTGATCCTCTTCCGACTGAGAGTATACTAAGATGTCATCGATAAACACAATAACAAACAAATCCAAGTACTCTCGGAACGTTCGATGCATTAGGTCCATAAATACCGAAGGCGCATTACATAGGCCAAACGGCATTACCGTGAACTCATAATGCCCGTAGCGTGTTCCAAACGCTGTCTTGGGAATGTCACCTTCCCGAATCCTTAGCTGATAATATCCCGATTTCAAATCCAACTTGGAATAGACCGTTGATCCCGCCAGCTGATCAAAAAGGTCATCAATCCGTGGGATCGGATACTTGTTTTTCTCCGTCAGCTTATTCAACTCGCGGTAGTCAATACACAACCGTAAGCTACCGTCTTTCTTTTTCACAAAGAGAACAGGCGCGCTCCAAGGTGACATACTTGGGCGTATATATCCCTGCTCCAACAACTCTTGCAGTTGGACTTTCAACTCAGCCATCTCTTTTGGCGCAACGCGATATGGAGAGCGGGCCACAGGTTTCGCACCTGGCACCAACTCAATAGAGAAGTCAATCTCCCGCTGGGGTGGTAACCCAGGAAGATCTTTAGGAAACACGTCGGCAAACTCTGACACAACTGGCACCTCACCGACACTGGCCTTTGGCTCAACAGCCTGAATTAGCGTGAAGAATAACTCCGCGCCCTTCCGCACAGCATTGACGACTTGGAGTGCAGACAACAACGTTCCGCCAACTCCTCGCATACCAGCGAACTTCGTCACAAGCCCGGTATTCTGGCCCAGTGTAATCTCTTTGGAGTTGCAATCAATAAAGGCACGCTGCTCCGAGAGCCAGTCCATACTAAGGATCACATCAAACTCCGATAACGGTAACACATCTGCACTCAAACCGAAATCCCGACTTCCTATTTGCACATCCACATCGCAAGCCCTATCCGCAAGCATCACACAGCCATTCGGCAATAGCACCCTTGTACTATCCACCGTCACATGACTCGGTACCCCAATGCGAGATACGAAATCCTCAGACAGAAAAGAATGCGAAGCACCCGTATCAAACAGGGCTCTCGCTAAAGTATTCCGAATCAGGACAAAGCCTGCAGCACACACACATCATGCACAAGCTAAACAAAACCGAAACCAAAAGCACAGCAGGTAAACTAACTCAACTCGTACCTGTGACGACGTCACTTTGCTTAATCGCTTCCTGCTGGCCAAGTTGATAGATTCGGGGCTGCGCCTGGGAAGCAGAGGAATCCACCACCGCTTTGCCCTTCTCAGCATACGACGCACCCGTCTTCTTTTCCCCTTTGGGCTGCACAACTCGACAGTCACGAGCAATATGCCCCACCCGGCCACAGTTATAGCACGTACGAGCATCCGGCCTTGATGTCGCTCCCGACACCACAGTCGTAGTCACTTGCCCAGATGGCTTGGACCTCTTGCCCCCTTTCTTCTGGTAAAACGACTTGCCTGGGCGAGGTGCTTGAAACTCTGGCTTAGACACCACCAAGCCCTTATTCCCTTGCACTCGCCTCATGTCCTTCTCCAACGCGCACGCAGTATCAACCAATGCCTGAAACCCTTGGCTCACAGAACTCGAAAGCAGGAATCGTAACTCATCCCGCAATCCTTCATAGAACCGATTCGTTTTCCTTTGGTCATCCGCGAAGATTGTTCCCGCATATCGTCCCAACCTGGTAAACTCGTGCAAGTAGATATCCACACTATCGTCCCCTTGCTTTAACCGTTGGAACTCATTTTCCATAGCAATACGTTGCGCCGCTGGGACATGTTTCGCCAGAAATATCCGAGAGAACTCCTCAATCGACACTTGTGTTAATTGCCTGCCCGCCAAATGGTGTAGTTCAACCTCGTCCCACCACAACCGCGCCTCCCCTTCAAGCATGAAGGTGGCTAAGGTGACCTTGAGAGTTTCCTCCGCCCTGATCGCTGTCATTATCCTCTTGACACGCGATAACCAATCTTCCGCCTGCGTTGGGGATCCCATTCCCGCAAACGTAGGAGGACTGAAGCTCATAAATTGCTTCAACTGTCGGTCAGCTGCTCGTGGATCTACAGCCTCAAACCGGCTCGGGTCTTACATCAACACGAACTGGCACTACCGCCGGCTGCGCTTGCCCGGCCGGCTGAATCATGGCAAATAGCGCCTCAGCCACTAAGCGAACAGTTTCCGCAGATGGAGGAGGTGTTGGCACCTCAGCTGGTGCCGCACTCTCATCAGAACGCTGGGGCTCAGACTGCCCAGCACCACTACGTGTCACCTATAGGTGGACAAGACACACATTAGCGAACGTATGCAAGCAAAACAACACAAAAAGGAACGCGCAGATTCCTCAAACAAGATTTTGTACATTCCTTAATGGACATTCCAGAGTTCATTAGCGTTACAGCAGGTCGCACAAAAACACGTGCTCGCCACCCCACAAAAGAATTCGACCACGAATTCGAAAGAGGAAGACCGACGAAAAGCTGATACCAAAATGTAACGACCCCATCCGTTAAATGACGTATAGTAGAAGGTCCGGCCGGGGCCCCACACTATATGCCACAAACAGACGGTGAGGTCACAGGATAATACCAAACCAATTACGAATCCTAACTCAGAGCATTCTAGCGGAAGCTTTAAGTTACAACTTTGAACTCTTAACCGGAATGTCCAATATATATAAAACCACCTTTATATATATAAATACCACGGAATGTACACAACCACAAGAGTTTGGCCTTAAGGCCTTACAGTTCCTCTGAACACACATCATGTTTTACAAACCTCGGCGCGCAGGCCGGCCATACATGAGTAAAAAGAGAAAACACAACAATGGCTTAGCCTTCCAGGCTAGCCACAGCAGCAGCAGCAGCAACAGCAGTAGGGCTCTCCCGCCCATCACTTACCACTTGGCTCTCCAGCACCTGCACGGGAACAATCCACCCAACCGGTGGCAAACAATGCAACGGTCAGCATTCAGCTGACCCAATTATAACAATCCTACCCCTTTCTCGGGGCATGAGCATTCTTTCCCTGCAAGCATGGCATCATCAATAGCAACTATGTGCGCGCAGGCACATTCAAGCCATCACAACCATCGGCCACCCGGCCCGACAGTCCGTGCACTCAGGGCACATTTTCGGTGTACCGGAATACCAGGGTCAACACCACCGTCTACACGGTATTTGAGCATTTCTAGTCTTTCCGGCGCGCGGGCCTAAGACTCTCATTAGGCGCTCCAACAAAACCTATACCAGGCTTCCAAGTCGGACGGACCTAACGCAGGTACGGATCAGCCACCCCCCGTTGCTCAAGTCGCCGAGCCACCTCGAATACGGAAGTATCCATGGCATTTTATAGGCGCGGGTCGGTTTCACCTTTCCTGTTCGGCAATCTGCCTTTTCATCGAGTTGCAGCCCAACGGCTCAACTACTCACAAAGTGGCAACACACGGCCACAAGAGTTGCCGCCAACCCTCTTCATTTCCTGGACATCGTCCAGTACTTCCTACCGCACCAAGCAACAGGTAGGAACAAGGCATCACAAGCCATTATCACGGAGCCTTCTCCGATATGCAAACAAGCATCACCAATCCAGATTACATCCAGATGGGCTTCACACAGCATGCCTAGAGCCGTACTCCAATTCCGGCCTCTAACAAGGGGGACTTCACATATCTACCCCAAGGGACACCACAACCCACCGCACACTCGCGGGGAAGGGCTTTCCCTATGCAATGCAGAAAAGAAGGACTTCACATGTCCAAGGAGGGAGATCGTTACCCTTGTCGATCTCTTCGGTGCCATCGAAAACTAGCCGGTGAGAAAGAACCGCAGCAGCCTTGCCATCACAACGCCGGCTTCGGATCACGAATCGAACCACGGGAGCTCCGCCGGTGGCTTGCTCTCCTCCTCCTTCTTCCTCTCTTCCTCTCTCTTTCTCTCTTCCTTAAGGATAAAGAAGAATGACTTCTTCAATCCCCTTTCACGACTTATCCAGCCCAAGAAACCACCTGAGCCTTTGGATCAAAAGAGAGGAAACTGAACGGCCAAGATTTCCCCAGAATTTCACTTTTTGGCCGACACGGCCTGTGACACGCCCGTGTCACAGGCCGTGTACCCCTTAAGCGGTGCACACAGCTTGAACCGACTGACCAACACGGGTCATCGACACGCCCGTGTCGGACCTGACACGCCCGTGTCGACCTTGAGACACGCCCGTGTCTCCTGCTCCATCGAGCTGCAACCAGTACACGGGTCGGAACACGGCAGCTGACACGCCCGTGTCCAGCCTGACACGCCCGTGTTCCCGGCCGTGTTCAAGGCCGTGTCCGGCTCTGACCTGAATAGGCCAATTTCGCAAAATAAATAGAACACGCCCTGGGACACGCCCGTGTCCCAGGCCGTGTACACCCGACACGCCCTGGGACACGCCCGTGTCCCAGGCCGTGTAACCTGACCTGCTACTCAAACTTCAAGTTGAGTCTTTTGGCCCTTTTTGGGGTGTTACAATTGTATCCACAATGTACCTGATTTGAAGAAGCCCCTGTACAAGCTAAGTTGAATTGACTATGTATTTGACGATCTTTTATCAAGTTGTGCTTGCAGCTATTCCATGCTAACTACACACCAATGTCAGGGTGCAGTGGGTCAATATACACGGGTCTGCGCAACGTAATCCCTCGTTGAGTAGATCAGTGTGTTGACTCACGTGTGCTCTCTCTATTGGAGTGCACTTATTTTCAAGTACAGAGTCGAGGTAAATCAAGAGCAGAAGAGGAGCAAAGATGGGTCAAATACAAAGTCCTCAAAGGAAGGAAGAGAAATTCTTCTAAGTCAAAATCGACGGGAATCACTAAGTGATTCTCGCCGAATTCAACGAGAATCATTAGTGATTCACGCCGATTCGATGAGAATCACTCTGTATTCCCGCCGACTCCATTCTGGCTGACAGTTATCCAACAAGAATTTTGCCAAGGCAAAATCGACGAGAATTACAAGTGATTCTCGCCGACTTCGACGAGAATCTGTCTGCATTCCCGTCGATTCGTCGAGTATCAGCTAGCCTCTCCCGCCAATTTCTTTATGCTGACTGTTTTCCAGACAGGGATTCTGCTAAGGCAGAATCGACGTGAATCGTGAATGATTCCCGCCTACTTTGACGGGAATCACCAACGATTCTCGCCGATTTTGCCTTAGGCAATTTTCTTCACTCGCTGAACCGAACCAAGATGTGTTGCGTTGTTTCGGCCCGGGCTAGGGTTTCTCCTTGTAGGTCCCACAACGGACTTTAGGGTTGGCCTCTGGGTATATATACATGCGTATTTCGAACTTCTATAGGAACTCATTCACGCGAAATCAAAAGGCCGACGATGTTCCCTAGCAGATCGCGAAAAATCGACGATCGCATACGCGGCTCGCTAGCTCGTCACCGCCGCTGATCTCAGAGCTTCTTTGATCTTCCGACGACAGTACCGAGGGAAGACGAGCGTCTCACGCATCTCTCTTGAGATCTCTTGCCTCTCGATTCGTTGAACAAGGTTAGTTCTTCATTCTGAATCGATTGAGACGACTGATCCGACTGAGATTGTTCGTAGACCTTGCTTGCTTCGTCAAGATGTTTGGATCTACAAAGTATCGCCGCCGCATTCACTTGCCGCCGCCAATCTTGTCAAGATCCTCTCTAAGAGAGAACTCCGGTTGTGTACTCTTCGAATCTTTCAAGAAAGCTTCAACGACCGAAGAAGGACATCGAATCTCCAAAAGCCTTGTTTGTATTTTCTTATACATTCAATTTTTGATTTGTTGTAAAGGAATTTTTATTCCTAGTTGTAAGGTTTGGGTGCAACTCGTGGTGGTGGAGTTGTTACTCCTTTGTTGGAAGGGTTCCTTCCGTAGTGTGAGGATTGGATTTCAATCCGTTTGGAGAAGTGACTGAGTCGTCCCTTGGTGGGAGATAGGTCGAAGGGGGAAAGTGGACGTACCCAAATCGGGGAACCACTATAACTTTTTGTGTGTTTTTCTGTGCTGTGTTTGTTAATTTGTGCAGGTTAATTTAATTCCGCAAAAGACTGCACGTCACCTATTCCCCCCCATAGGTGGATTTAGTCGACACTAGATACTTTAAAAATGTCTTCCAAAAATTCTCATTTTTGGATATGTTCTAGGTATAGGTAAGAGTGACCCTCATCCAAAATTTCAAGTCATTTGGATGGCTGGATTGGTGGGGGCACTCATACAATCTCTGACCTAGCCTATATTGTTGGAACGCCCTATTACTAATTTGGGTAAGGATCACTATGTGATTAGGTTTTTGTTTTGACCTTGTTGTATAGTTTGATAGGTCAAATAGAAGTAGTCTTAGGGTTAGTACTTAGGTTTGAAAGCTGCCCTCAAGATCTTCTATAGATTAGAATTCAAGTGCTGAGACAAAGACAATTTTCGTCGAGCTCAGGTCGACGAAACGTCGAACTCAGTTCGACGTTCTCTGAGCTCAGTTCAACGATCGTTGAGCTATGATCGACGTTCTGTTTCCAGCTGTTTTCCAAGTCGCTGAGCTCAGTTCGACGATCGTAGAGCTCAGTTCGACGATTTCTGTCTTCAGTTTAAATCCAATCTCTGAGCTCAGTTCGACGATCGTGGAGCTCAGATCGACGATTTTTCTAAGAGATCGACGATTTCCGAATTCAAATTCAGGACAGTTATGGAATTCATTTAGATTTATTTTCAGCATTTATGACATAGGATTCTCTAGCCGTTTCAAGCAATTTGGAGCAAGTTTCAAGGAAGATTAATTGGAATGTTACTTAGGACTTTCCCCAGAGACAGTGTCAATTATGGAAGTCTTTTATGACTGAGTAATGGCCATCTAAAGTCAGAATCTGATACACTCCTTAGAGAATAATTTTCAGAACAGAACAGACAAGATTTGAAAAGATATACAGAAGAGAGAACAAAAAAAATTCGCTCATCAAGAATTAATCTTCTGAGAATAGATTCAGTTGACAAAAGCTTACAGAATTACTGAGTCAAAATTCTTCAAGAACACAAGAAACATCATTGTGAAGGAGATCATCTGCTGTTCTACTCCTTCAAGCTTCAAGTGTTTAAAAGCTTCATTATCAAGGACTCCAGACAACACATATTTCAGCATCTACTGAAATCATCTATTGTTTGAGATCTGAAGCAACTGAAGTCCTATCACCCTAAGCAAAGCTCATCTTCTTGAACCCTTACAGATCTCCGGGGGAGCTTTGACAACATCTTCCACTTGTCTTCTCTCAGATTGTTGATAGAGAAGAACAACTCAACTCATTTTCTTTTTCCTTTCTCTCCTGTAAAAGGGTTTCTACAAACTCCCTTCAAAATTTTTGTGGCTGGTTTCTGAAACCTTGTTAAAACTCAGTGGTGGCAAGACACCTTATCAAAAAAATCTAGTTTTGGTTTTTGAGCACCTTATAAAAAGCTCATTGGTGCCCAGGACACCTGATCAACTATTCCTGCAGTGGATTCCTACCTAGGGTGGTAGAAGAATGGATATACCCAGGTTGTTGGGGAACCACTATAGCTACTTGTGTCATCTGGTTTGCTGTGCTTTGTTACTTTGCTGTGTGCTGTGTGATTTCTTATTTCTTGCATACTTAGTTTTTCTTTTTGCAAGCACCTTACACATATACATAAATCAAGACTTACACTGCTTTATAGTTTTTAAATTGTAAATTATTTTAAAATACTCTATTCACCCCCCCCCCCTCTAGAGTTAAGGTAGATCTTTCACTCACTTTCAATTGGTATCAAGGGCAGGTTGGTTACTCAACATCTGAATTTTCAACAGATTGGTTGAACAGGCTAGCACCTGAACCAAAAGATCTCTGAAAAGATCAACCCTCTATAGAGGATAGTTATTTCTTTTGTGTATTATATATTTATTTTTAAACAAAACCATGGCACAAAACAAAGATTATGCTAGCACCAGACCTCCAGTGTGCAACCTTTCTAAGTTTGCACTTTGGAAGGTAAGGATTAGTCTTTACATGAATTCTATTGATGAGGACATCTACAATTCTGTTTTGACAGTTTGTCCAAGACCCCCAGTAATTACAAGTATAAGTGATGTTCCACCTCCCTCAGGAACAGATGCAAAAATAAAGAAATGGAAAGTTACAGATGCAAAGGCTATGAATATCCTTTCTCAGACTATGTCTGATGAGATATTCCAAAAGGTGGCTGAATGCAGTTCAGCAAAAGAGATATGGGACAAGTTATCTGAAATTGTCTCATGATCTGCTGATGAAAGGAAGGACAGGAGATCCCATGTCATAAGCCAATATGAGAACTTCAAAAAAGGAGAAACTGAATCACTGGCTATCATGTACAACAGGCTCAGTCTAATAGTCAGTGAATTATAAACACTGGACAAGGAGATCTCTCTAACTGAACTAAATGACAAGATCCTAATGTGCTTCCCTAGCACTTGGGACTCAATGATCTGGCCAATCAAGGATGCCAGAAGCCTAACTGAGATTACTACTGAAGCTTTGTTGGGCAAGCTCAAGTCTTATGAGTTGCTCATCAAGAACAGAGAGGAAGAACAAAAGTTTGCTTCTCCGGCTATCAGGAAGGAGAAGACAATAGAATTCAAAGCTATAGAAGATCTGCCTGAAGACAAGGTCATAGGCAATGAAGAATTGATGAGCTTGCTGGCCAAAAAGATTCTTTAAGATGGCCAGGAAAGATTTCAGAAAGAGGTCATCCAGAGGTCATGAGAAGCCAAGGTATGACAAGTCAAATAATAAAGAAATAATCTGTTTTGGATGCAGGAAACCAGGCCATATTGTGCCTGACTGTCCAAAAAATTAGATTATGGACAAGAAGAACATGAAAGATAGGAGAAAAAACAAGGACTCCAGGGGAAACAATTACAACAAATCCTCCTCCAACAAAAATAAACATACAAGGAAGGGATTTGTAGCAGAAACCTGGAGTGAAACTAAATAAGAATCAGAGGCTTCATCAAGCTCAAGTGATGTTGAAGATGATGTTGAAGAAAAGGAATTCAGCATGTTGGCTATCAATGCCTCCCAACAAAATTCTGATGTAGAACAAGAGTCAGAGTCTGAATCTAAAACTCAAACTGAAGAAGACCAGGTAATAGACTCCTTTGACTTTGATTCAGAGGACTTTAGATCTGAATTTAAGGCACTTTGTTTAGACCTGTTAAAGTCTAAGAAAGAGATTATCTCTCTCAAAAATCAATTGTCTGAATATAGCACCTTAAAATCAGACAACCTCAAACTCTCTGAGGAGTTAGAATGTTGTAGGGAGGAGATAGCTTCACTGAAAAGTGAGCTATCCCAGGCAAAGAAGTTTAAAGAATCCCTTAATGGGAGAAGCATCAGACTGATGGACATCACAAGCACAGTGAACTCAAGATTCAACAGTACACTGGGCTTGGGTGCTTCATCCAGCCAACCTATAGTATTAACAACCCCAATTAAATTTATTTCTGATAAAGGAAAGGGTGGTGTAGAGGTAGCTAGGAAGAATCCTGATTTACCTAAGGAAAACAAAGTTCAACAGAAAACGTCGAACAGAGCTCGACGATCATCGAACAGAGCTCGGCGATCCAAGGCTGAATCGTCGAACTCAGGTCGACGACTTCTGAACTCTGAACTCTAGTATAGTCGATCTTCGAACGGAGCTCGACGATCTGACCCAAGATCGTCGAACTCAGCTCGACGATTGTCGAACGGACCTCAGAGCTTTGAACATTCTCTTAGAGGTAAATCTAAAATCAATCCTAGAAGTCTCTCATCCCAAAGCTTCAACCCTTATACTGAATGGATAGTGCCTCCTAGGAGATACCATCCTAAAGGATATAAGAGTCAGCAAGGGATGTCTTTTATTTCTGAGTTTAAGGTTATAAACCTAAACCCAAGGTAAACTGGGTCAAAAACATATAAATTGTTTATGTGTAGGTGAAGACCTATCCAGCAATGAACCAATAATGGTATCTGGATAGTGGGTGCTCAAAGCATATGATAGGGAGCAAGGAGAATCTAAAATCCTTCAGAACCAAACTTGGACCCAAAGTAATATTTGGAGATTCAAACTTTGGTCAAACAAAAGGATATGGTGCTGTTCAGATTGGCTCAGTCACATTCAAGAAGGTGGCTTATGTGGAAGGACTGAAGCACAACCTAATCAGCATTAGTCAACTCTGTGATGAAGGCTATCAAGTGATATTCAACAAATCCTTATGCAAGATCAAGTCAGAGGATAACACAACAGTGTTAACAGGTAAAAGGAAAGGTAACATTTATCTTGTAGATTTCCTTTCAACCAATATAGATATCTGTTTATTTAATTCAGTTTGCAAAACAAATGATCTTTGGCATAAGATACTAGGGCATATAAACCTTCGAAGCATTACTAGGCTATACAAGGACAACCTTGTTAGAGGACTACCTTCTGGCCCCTACAAGAAGGAAGGACTTTGCAAGGCTTGTCAATTAGGCAAGCAAACTAAAAATAGTTTTAAGTCACTTAATAAGAGTGATTCACCTAGGATCTTGTATCTATTACACATGGATCTTTTGGACCCATTACAGTACAAAGCTTAGGATGGAAATCTTATAGTTTAGTGATTGTAGATGACTTCTCTAAATTCACATGAGTATTCTTCCTGAGGAAAAAGTCTGATAACTTCAAGTGTTTGACAGATTTTCTCAAATGCATACAGATTGAGTTCAATACTCATATTGCCCTGATCAGAAGTGATCATGGGACAGAGTTTGATTCTCTTCTTATGCAAGAGTTCTGTCAGAGTGAAGGGATCAGGCATACTTTCTCAGCTCCTAGAACTCCTCAAAAAAATGGGGTAGCTGAAAGGAAAAATATAACCCTAATTGAATCTGCTACTACATTGTTGACAGATGCTCACCTCTCTCTATCTTTTTGGGCAGAGGTAGTGAACACCTCCAACTATGTGTTGAACAGAAGTTTGATTCATAAACTGAAGGGAAAGACTCCCTATGAATTACTCAAAGGGAAGAAACCTAAAGTCGACTATTTCAAAATTTTTGGTTGCATTTGTTATATTCAAAATAATGACAAGAAGTACTTAGCAAAATTCCAAACTAAAGCTGATGAAGGAGTGTTTCTGTGATACTCCATGATCAGTAAATCTTATAGGGTTTATAATAAAACTTCTCTTAAAATTGAAGAATCTGTTCATGTATCTTTTGATAAGACTAACATTTTTTAAAAGGAGAAGAATACTTCTACCATAGAACTCTTGTAGGTAAACTCTCTTTCAGAAAACTTAGACAGGTTGCATATTGCTGAGAAGGATTCAACACATTTACCTACCCAACAGAGAGATGAAATCAGTGAAGATGAAGAGGATACTCAACATCTTGGTGTTCAACATCTTGGAGAAAACCATCTTGAAGAGACAGTTGTTGTTCCACAAGAGGAAACAACAACACAGGTTGGTGAACAATCAACACCCCCTATTGATTTAGTAATAACAAGAGATCATCCAATCTCCCAAGTGATTGGAGACATCTCAGCTGGTGTGCAAACCAGAAATCAGGTCAACTAGAACCTGATGCACACCTGCTTTCTATCTCAAGTTGGGCCTCAATCCATTCAAGATGCAGAACAAGATCCACACTGGATAATTGATATGCAAGAGGAACTATATCAATTTGAGAGAAACAAAGTTTGGGAGCTAGTACAAAGGCCTAAGGATCACTCAATTGTTGGAACAAAGTGGGTGTTCAGAAACAAGTTGGATGATCAAGGAGTTATTCTAAGGAACAAGGCAAGGCTAGTAGCTCAAGGTTATTCTCAAGAAGAAGGAATAGACTATGACCAGACCTTTGCACCAGTTGCAAGGTTAGAGGCCATAAGAATATTCCTTGCTTATGCAGCTCACAAAGGATTCAAGGTCTACCAAATGGATGTGAAGAGTGCATTTCTCAATGGAGACATCAAAGAAGAATTCTATGTTAGACAACCCCTAGGTTTTATCTCTTCAACTTATCCTGACCATGTTTTCAAATTGCATAAAGCATTATATGGTCTCAAGCAAGCTCCTAGAGCATGGTATGAGACCTTAGCATGCTTTCTTCTGAAAAAATTATTTTATAAGGGGTAGAGTAGACCAAACTCTTTTTATTAGAACCCATAAGTCCCATACCCTACTAGTACAAATATATGTAGATGATATCATATTTGGGTCTACTGATTAAAATTTGTGCAAAAGATTTTCCAATCTGATGCTTTCTAAATTTGAAATTAGTAGCATGGGTGAGCTTTCCTTCTTTATAGGATTGCAAGTCAAACAACATGCTGAATACATATTTATTTCTCAAACCAAGTATGCAAAAGAACTGGTTAAGAAATTTGGTATGTCTGAAGCATCTTGTATGAAAACACCTATGCCTACCAATAGAGTATTAGATGCTGATGAACATGGAAAACATGTTGATCAGATAACTTATAGAGCAATGATTGGCTCTCTATTGCACCTTACAACTAGTAGAACTGATATAATGTTTGCTACATGTATATGTGCTAGGTTACAAGTAAGCCCTACAGAGTCACACCTAACATTAGGTAAGAGGATTCTTAGGTATGTAAAAAGTTGTCCAAATCTAGGCCTCTGGTATCCAAAAGACTCAGGATTTGAATTAACTGGATTTTCAGATGCTGATTATGCTAGATGTAGAGTAGATAGGAAAAGCACCAGTGGAACATGCAAGTTCCTTGGTGATAACTTGTCTCCTGGTTCTATAAGAAACAAACATCTGTGTCTACTTCAACTGCTGAAGCTGAATATATGGCAGTAGGCAGTTGTTGCTCACAGATTTTGTGGATTCAAAACCACCTCCTAGACTATGTTTACAACTTAGAAGGGTCAAAAATATTTTGCGATAACAATAGTGCTATTTCTATAGCACAAAATCCAGTCCTCCATAGTAGGACAAAACATATAGAGATTAGGCATCACTTTCTAAGGGATAATGTTGAGAAAAATAAAATTGAACTTCAGTATATCCAAACTGATTTGTAAAGGGGAGATATTTTCACCAAACCTTTGGATGAAAAGAAACATACCTCCTTCCTAAATAAGTTAGGAATGCTAAATGGAGGAAGTCTAAAATAAATCCTAAGATTTCAAAACTCTAAAAAAAGACCAAGACTAGGCTAAAAACTTGTTTTTTTATAGTGTCTGCAGGATGCTTCTAGTCTCTGAACTAAGCTCGATGTTTTTCACAAAAAGCGTCGAACGGAGATCGACGATTCCCAAAATCATCGACCGAAAATCAGCACCGTTAAATAGCGTTAGGCTATTTTCTTTATGGTCAGCGATCGTCGATCAGAGATCGAAGCTCTCCAATATCGTCGAGCGGAGATCGACGTTATTGAAGACTCTTCAGATTCCTTTAGAAGCCCAGATCATCGAACGGAGTTCAACGATCTTTCCTTTCCGGCGTCGAACCATAATATAAAATCATTCTTTCGGCAATCGTTCTTCTTTTGCGCTTTCATACTCTCTGCAAACTTTTTCTGTGCCTCCAAACTTCTCTACACTTGGTCGTGTCTGTTCATCTTTGCAGGTATACAATGGCAGTGTCCATTTCTTCCCTTGCCAAAATGAAATTTGACACAGGCTTTGATATCGACATGGACTCCTTTGAAGGTAGTGACCAGGTTTTCAAAGATATTTTAGACTTATTCAAGGAACAAAAGTTAGCACAGATTATGACAACGAGAATGAAGATTGCAGCCGATGAGATCAAAGAATGGGTCTACACGACGCACAATTTGGATCAGAATATGATTGTTGGTACGATAGCTGGGACGCAGGTATCCCTAACACCTACTCTCCTGACTGAAGTGTTTCAATTGAGTACTGGAGATGATTCTATTGAGCTTTCTTGAGAGGAGTTTGCATCAATGTTAGATAGAATGGGACATTCTGCAGCAAACCCTAACAAGTTGTTGAAAAAGAACTTATCAATTGAGTACAGATTCCTTGCTGATGTTGTGGGGGAAAGTGCTATTGGCAAAGCACTCAGCACATGATACCATCTCTAGGTATCAGTTCTGCTTGATGGGATCCATTGTGGATAAGAAACATTTGAACTGGGGAGAGATCTTCTTTAACTCTATTAAGAAGAAGGTGAACATAAGTCTCGTAAACTTTGGGAGGATAATAGGGTTATTCCTGCACTCCAGGTGCCCTGAACTGCGGGTATCAAGTGGGATGCACATCAATGCATTAAAGAGGCTGACTTGTGCCCTGTTTGGGAAATGGGATAGGCAGATAGTCAAGCCAACCAGGACTACTACTTCCTCTGGCACAAGGACTGTTGCAGTCTCTTCCCCTCAGGCCCCTGCCCTCATTGAAGAATTTCCTGCCTCCTCCTCTTCTCAACCTTCTCCAGTTCTTCCATCAACCATTCCCTCATCCAATATAACCATCTCCACCTCCATCTCTACCTCAACAATCTCCAAATCAATCTCCTCCCCCATCACCATTTCATCCCCACTATCCACTCCCTCACCTCCTCCAGCCACTACAGTAGAACAATTCCACCCTCTACACTATTATCCACCCCTTGATCTTCCCTTCTTCAACCTTATGGAAGATTCCTTTATGGATGTTTATCCCTCCTCACCTACTGAGCTTCCCTCCACTTCCTCATACCAACAACTCCTCCATGAAATTCTCACCCAACCATCCTTAACCCCATCCATCTCCACACCCATAACCTCTATCTCCACCATCCCCATATCACAACCAACCGTCCTACCATCCCCATCCACAGCTCCTACAGCCCATCCATCACCAGCCACAGTCATTTCTTCCTCCACCTCTACTCAAGTTCCACTTGAGCAAGTGGATCTCTCAGCACTAGCAGATAAGCTCTACAGGATGCTGGCTCCCAAGCTAGTAGCCCTGCTGGAGACCTCCATGGCTCTGCTCCTGCAGTCCATAAAGGAGTTATCTAACAGGCTCTCCTCTCTCTCTACTCTACAGGAAATCCCATCGATGAGGTGCCTTGATCCAGTTCTCACTGAATCAAGGCAAGGGGAGATGCCCTATGAAGTTGTGGTAGTGCTTGTTGTTTCAGAGGAATTGCTGCCAGAAATTGCTGCTGATGCTTCAGTTCCAGCCCCAGTACCAGTCCTAGTAGTTGACCTCAGGTAACTATTATCTGATTTTGACTTTCTTTACTTCAGTTGCTTACCAGCTCAGGGAGTTGAAGACTTTATTAAGGCCATTGTGCCTGTTTCTTTTTGTGATCCCAGACTAATTGCTTCTTATATCAGTTCTCTTAAGGCTGAGGAAGTAATTGTTTCTGTTTGTGCTGCTGCTGTTGAAGTGGTTGAACCTGCTATTTTTGAGATTCCTGTTGCTCCTATTTTGTCTGTTGAGAAATTGAAACAACAAGAGGAGTATATCAAAAGTATTGATGATTTATATAACAGACCCCAGAGCTCAGATAGTGACCAACTCCATACTGACTCTGATGACTCTTCTAGAACTATTGCAAAGAAAAAGAAAGCCAGAAGTAAGGCTATGATGAGAGTACCTCCTGCAAAAGCCAAAGACAACAATGATATACCCTATTACATTCTTCATGACTGCCAAATCACTGAACCTTGGATGCAAGACTCTAAGAACCAGCTTAAGGCCATGAAGAAAAGGAGAAAGCTTTACAAGTATGAAAAGGGATCATCCCAATTCCATCCTCCTCCTCCTCCTCCTCCAGATGTTGGTACTGGTGGAGGATCTGCTTCTCAAACTGAATCTGCTACAAAGCATAGCTCCTCTCAATCCTCACAAAGATATCAACTAAGAGGACATTATCAAAGAGGTTATCAGTCTAGAAGAGGCCAACATAGAGGAAGTCAGAGGAATTACAGAACTTACTCCAGACAACATCCTTACCAAAGGGAAGTACAAGGCCCTACTGATTCTACATCAGGTCCTTTCCCTTACAAGCTCAGAGATACAGTTGTCACTAGGGCTCCTCCTACTGATTCAGAGTCAATCAACAGATATGAACCCCCAATTCCATTTGAGGACCCTGAGAACAATCCTTTATTATGGACAGCTAGATTGAAAGAACTTACTGCATTAGATCAGATTAAGAAGGCTAAAGAGCAAGGCAGAGATACTTCCAACATCACAACCTTGTCAGAACATAGAAAGAAAGAATTAAAGAGATATGCTTCAAGGAAATTCTTTGATCCAGAAGACTATATGAAGCTGCATCCTGAGGCTGTAGTTCCAAGGCCAAGATCTCAAACCTCCTTAGGTGCAGAAGATGATAGAAGATCCAAGAAGGAAGCCCTAAATCCCAACAGAGAAATTCTTTTCAAAAAGGGCAATAAGGAACTTGTGTAAGCTGATACTCATATTTATTTTCTGACTGAATTTGTGACTCTTGCTGTGTTTCTACAATGCTCAACATATGTTATCTGCATTGTTGTTTCTGTTTTTTTTGTTTGAATCTTATGTATGTTTGTTATTTCACATTCTGTCATGTAAATAGTAATCCTAACCCAAATAGGGGGAGATTGTTGGAAAACCCTATTACTAATTTGGGTAAGGATCACTATGTGATTAGGTTTTTTTTGACCTTGTTGTATAGTCTGATAGGTCAAATAGAATGATTCTTAGGGTTAGTACTTAGGTTTGAAAGCTGCCCTCAAGAACTTCTATAGATCATAATTCACGTGATGAGACAAAGACAATTTTCGTCGAGCTCAGGTCGATGAAATGGCGAACTCAGTTCGACGTTCTCTGAGCTCAGTTCAACGATCGTTGAGCTCAGATCGACGTTCTTTTTCCAGCTGTTTTCCAAGTTGCTGAGCTCAGTTCGACGATCGTAGACCTCAGTTCGATGATTTTTGTCTTCAGTTTAAATCCAATCTCTGAGCTCAGTTCGACGATCGTGGAGCTCAGATCGACGATTTTTCTAAGAGATCGACGATTTCAGAATTCAAATTCAGGACAGTTATGGAATTCATTCAGATTTATTTTCAACATTATTACAAAGGATTCTGTAGCCGTTTCAAGCAATCTGGAGCAAGTTTCAAGGAAGAATAATTGTAATGTTACTTAGGACTTTCCCTAGAGACAGTTATCAATTATGGAAGTCTTTTATGACATAGTAACGACCATCTAAAGTCAGAATCAGATATACTCCTTAGAGAATAATTTTCAGAACAGAACAGACAAGATTTGAAAAGATATACAGAAGAGTGAACAAAAAAATTCACTCATCAAGAATTCTTCTTTTGAGAATAGATTCAGTAGACAAAAGCTTACAGAATTACTGAGTCAGAATTCTTCAAGAACACAAGGAACATCATTGTGAAGGAGATCATCTGTTGTTTTACTCCTTCAAGCTTCAAGTGTTCGAAAGCTTCATTATCAAGGACTCCAGACAACACACATTTCAGCATCTGCTGAAATCATCTATTGCTGGAGATCTGAAGTAACTGAAGGCCTATCACCCTAAGCAAAGCTCATCTTCCTGAACCCTTACAGATCTTATGGGGAGCTTTGACAACATCTTCCACTTGTCTTCTCTCAGATTATTGACAGAGAAGAACAACTCAACTCATTTTCTTTTTTCCTTTCTCTCCTTTAAAAGGGTTTCTAAAAACTCCCTTCAAAAGTTTTGTGACTGTTTCTGAGACTTTGTCAAAACTCAGTGGTGGCAAGAAACCTTATCAAAAAATCTAGTTTTATTTTTTGAGCACCTTATCAAAAGCTCATTGGTGCCCAGGACACCTGATCAACTATTCCTGTAGTGGATTCCAACCTAGGGTGGTAGAAGAGTGGATGTACCCAGGTTGTTGGGGAACCACTATAGCTCTTTGTGTCATCTGGTTTGCTGTGCTTTTTACTTTGTTATGTGTTGTGTGATTTCCTATTTCTTGCTTACTTAGTTTTTGTTTTTGCAAGCACCTTACACATATACATAAATCAAGACTTCCACTGCTTTATAGTTTTTGATTTGTAAATTATTTTAAAATACTCGATTCACCCCCCTCTATAGTTAAAGTAGATCTTTCACTCACTTTCATAGGTATAGACCTCACAAAAATGAGTGATGCGGTCAGACCTAAACTCCAAATTGGTTCAAACCAAATTTAAATTAAAGTAGACTCAGAGCTACAAGCTTCATATTGACCACGTTTTCTAAAATGGCCTAAGTATTTTTAATTTAAATCCTAAAGTAACTGATATTATGTGACAGAAATACATAAATCAAAACTTAATATACAAGATCTAGCACAGATCTTAAAGCAGATCAAGTGGCTCCTAGTTTTCTTCCTCCAGCCAACGGCTGAGAACAACCCGACCTGGAACACTTCAAAGTCCATTTTTCGGCCACCCAGCCACCTCCCTAGCCAACCACTGCCACCACCACCTCCGTTTAGGTGAGGGCTATCGGGTGGAGGTGGTTTGGCCACCGGAGATGGCGAATTCTGGCGAACCCGACACTCTCATTTTCACAGAAAACTAGTGGAAAAATTCCACAGGATCGTGCTCATTTGAGCCCGAATCTCTTCTCTAAGGATTCCTAAGATTTAACCCATGAAGAAGGAGTAGAGGAGGACCTGATTTGCGGCTTGACGATGTGTGCTTTTCCTCCTCATCATTTCCGACCACCAAACTTTGGCTCCTCTGTAACTTCTACACCAACCTCACCGAAATTTAAAAGGAATTGGGGGAAACATTTGCCCTTGCTCTGGTGAAGGTCCTTAAAGAGGGAATTTGGGAGAGGAGGCTTGTAACTCCCCAATGTCATTAAATTACAGTAAAGGTCACTAACTCCACCCCTTCGGTTTCAACCAAATTAAGGGGGCTAAACCAAATTAATGGTCGGCCATCTCCAAAAACTCCTCCTCTCCCTCAGAGGAATAAAAGATCCATGAAAGCGGGAGTTATGGATCCTCCATGGTTATTCCATTCGTCAAAACTCAGTTCAACCTTGCTCAAGCTTTTCGTCGAGCTAAGGTCGACGATTTCGAGCTCAGCTCGAAAATTTCGTCGAGCATTACGTCGAGCTCTGCTCGATGATTTCGTCGAGCAGATCATCAAGCTCTGCATGACAATTTTGTCGAGCTCTCCTTGATGATTTCGTTGAGCAGATCATCGAGCTCTGCTCCATGATTTCGTCGAGCTCTACACGATGATTTCGTCGAGCTCTGCTCAATGTTTTACATCCAACTCTAGGTTTCCATCCCGCTCAGTCCTCTTAACCTGTACTTTTTATCATGACCCAGTCATGATAAAACCATCCTAGTGGTCTAGAAGCCTAAGGGATGTTACACGTTTATCCACGGAGACTTCTCCGGCACACAAATCAATTATCACCAAACCAGACCAACCTGTTGATGGGCTTCACACAGTATGCCTATTTCGTACTTCGATTTCGGATTCTATATGCAATTTCTATAGGGGATCACAATGATCTACCCGCTAAAACCACCATTTTCTTCACCTTTTGGTGAGGGGTTCCATTCACTTATGCAAATTGAAGACTTCACTTGTCGAAGGATAAATTCATTAACCTTTTCGATCGCTTAGGAGACATGAGCTTGCAGTTGATCCAAATGAAACTGAACACCACAATTTCCTTCTCGTGGATCTGTCTTCGACTAGCGAGTCTAACCACACGAATGCCTTCATAACATGGTTGGATCCCCCTTGCCCTTGTTCTCCTAGCTTTTCCCTTCTCCTTCCTCAAGAACCAAGAGAGAGAGAGAGAGAATGAGATATTAAGAAAAAGAACTCAGTTCAATCCTTCATTAGGAAGCTACCTCCGTGCGGTACCTTGTTACTGCCACGCGAAAAACTTTTGTAGTGGCGGTGGTCTCATCCAATACCGTCCTGCCTCTCCCTCTACTATAGTGTGGTATCCTTCTACCGTCGGGCAGTATCTTACTACCATCGTGCGATAGTATCTAGAGCAAAACGACGTTTTATTCACCGGCTACCATCGCGCGTTAACTCTTTATCACTGCATGGTTCCTTCTTGAAACAAAGGTTGATTTAATTTAATTGGATATCGCCAGCATTAACTCTACCGCCAGGCAGTAACTCTGAGTAATCAACTTCATATTGTTTTCAGGAGATTTGGAGCATTACATACCAACAGTTAATGGCGAAGTGACCAATCTTGCCACATCACTAACAGATAAATCTATTATATCTTCTCTTGTTCTCCTACTTTATCTTATGAACAGGAGGTCTTGCAAAAGCCACTGACTTTGAGGTAGAAGCCTCATGTTTACAGCATACGCAAGACTTCTTTGTCTCAAGTGGCTTGACATCAACAAGTTTTACTTTTGGTTCACTCATAGTACTCGATCCATGAATGAATGGACCATAATCCTTAAGGATAATTTCTTCATGAGGTGTTTTTAGATCACTCAATCAAAAATCTCTGGGCGGCTCCATCCTAGGTTGTTTTTGTTAAAGTCAACATATGTTGGTCTTGCAAAGTGGTTGTATGATGTCTCAAAGTCAAACATGTTTGTCAGAAAGATGACTTTCTTAAAAGTAGTATGACTTTATGGAGGATTCTGAAAGTGAAGGGATAGATACTACTCTAGAGGGGGGGGGGGTGAATAGAGTTATCAAATTTTGCACTAGACAAAACTTGAAGGTCTACCCAACTCCCTTGGAGTGAATTGCGGAATTAAAAGATTATAGATATAGAATTAACCCTAAAGCCTAACATAAGTGTTGTGCACAAACTCAAGCTAACTGTAATTACAGTTAAGGCTTGGAAATCCTAATCAGCAACTAGCAACCTAGTTATATCTATTCACAGCCACAATGCAGGAATTAAATAAGGGAATCCAGACGACACAAGGAAATTTATAGTGGTTCCCCAAACAACTTGGGTACGTCCACTCTTCTACCCACACGGTAGGAATCCACTCAGGTTTTTGATCAGGTGCCCTGCCACTAACAGGATCTGCTTCAGGTAGATCTAGAAACCCTTTAGACTTTTGATCAGGTGTCTAAAAACCAAGCACAGGTTTTTGATCAGGTGCCCTGCCACCAAGGGATAATTTTGAAGGGAGTAATAACCCTGTACAGGAGGGGGAAGAAGGTTAAGATGTCTTCTCTATTTTACAAAGATTAGAGAAGCACAAAGACTTGCACTGAGCTAGAGAGCTCTTAAAGAATCAAGGCTCCCCCTGGCTCAAAGATGTCCAGGTGAAGTCTTGCTTCAGTGCAGAAAACTCTTCAGAAAAATCTGAAGGAAAAACTACAAGAAGATAATAAATAATAAAATTAGCAATCTTCAAGCAGGAGTCTTCTTCTTCTTCTTCTTCAAAAGAGCTCTGAGTTTGAACTTCCTGGAAGCAGGAGAACTCAGGTTGAAGAAGAGTAGAAGAGCTTAACACTTCTCAGTTGGATGGAAATTGCTGAGAGCAGAAAACTTGATCTTGATGAAGGCTTGAATGCTTGAAAAATAACTGGGTAACTAGTTAGCTAGCTTGAATCCTTCTTCAAAGGATCCTTTTTATAACAGCAACAAGCAACGGCTCTCTTCAATTTGAATTACTTGTCTTCTTCTGAGATTTGAGACCTGGGCTGTAAATATCAAGAAGACAAAACAATCTCTACAGCAGAAACATTCTATAAAAGGAATAAACCTTTTTCTAGGAAGCTGCAGAAAGCAATTTGATAATAAAGTACTAAATAAAGTCATATCAGAAACAAACTCTTTATAGCAAAAAGAAGACTTTTCAGTCTAACGGCTATAAAGGGCTGACAGCAGATAAAGTAAATTATAATGTCAGCTAATAAGACAAACATCTTTATCTAAAAAGATTTGACTCAGGCAAAAGGGATGGAGCAAATATTGTCTGGAAATTTTATCATAAAACAACTAAAACAACGTGCCAGAAAATGTATTAATTAATTAAATATAATAAATAAATACAAAATATAAAGGCAGATTGAAAACGTCAAACGACCCTCGGAGATCGTCGACCGACGCACGGAGATCGTCGAACTATCGGGCAGATAGTCGAACGATCCAGATAGTCGACCTATCGAAGAAGATAGTCGAACTACCCCGGCAGATAGTCGACCTATCAGAGCAGATAGTCGAACTATCAGATAGTCGATCTATCTGGACAAATAGTCGAACTATCAAGCACAAACAGATAGTTGACCTATCAATCAGATAGTCGACCTACCTCAGAAAACAGATAGTCGACCTATCAACAGATAGTCGACCTATCAACAGATAGTCGACCTATCAACAGATAGTCGACCTATCAAAGCGGAACAGATAGTCGACCTATCAACAGATAGTCGAACTATCAGATAGTCGATCTATCAGGACAGATAGTCGAACTACCACGCCAAGCAGATAGTCGACCTATCAACAGATAGTCGAACTATCAACGCAGACAGAGCGTCGACCAACTGATAGACGATCGTCGATCAGCCGATAGACGATAGTCGAGCGGCGTTCGACTATAGTCGAACGAAAAACCTACTTAACCAAATTCTTCATCTGGAAAAGTGAGGACTCTACAGCTAGACCACTAACCAATGACCATAGATAATTCTTGGGTCAAGGGACTAAAAAAGCAAGACTAAACTCAAATCAAACTAGGGTACCAACAATCTCCCCCTATTTGAGTTAAGTCTCTCAAAAACAAAAATATACAGCTAGCTAAAGAGCAATACAATTAATACAGGAAATAGTTAACACTTAACTAGCAGTTTATCAAACAGATAGATAATAGACAAATATAACATAGTAGTCAATCCAACTATTAAGAGTCTACAGAATCTGGTAAAGGGTCAGAGGAACTAAGAACAAAAGAAATTTTCCTTAGAGGATCATCAGCTTCTTTCTTTGACAGCTTCAAGTCCTGCACACCAATGATCTTCAATTCTGTAGCCCTAGGAACAACTGCTTCAGGGTGCTTTTCCATATATTTTGAGGGGTTAAATACATCAGGATTAACCTGGAACTTTTCAAACTCTTTCTTTCTGAATGCAGACATGGTGGATAAACCAGTAGTATCTTTTCCTTCTGCTTTTGCTTTTCTTATTTGAGCTGTTCCAACCAATTCGTGAAAACGAGCCATCCTAAAGTTAGGATCATGCTCAGGACTTTCATAAACAGACTCAGGAGGAGCAGCATCTGATTCTTTATCTTGATTAACTAGATAAGACATGGGAGCAGACTTAGCAAAAGGTTCTTGCTAGAGTTTTAAAACAAAATAAACTACTTACCTTTTGAAACAACTTTCTCAGACTGTACTGGTATTAGAGATGGAACTCTTTTCTTTGGAGAAGGAGGAGGGGAAAAAGTTGGTCTTTGAAACACAACCTCCTTCACTTGTCTTTGAGAACCAGAATACGATCTGCCTTGCGAACTTTGATAGCTTTTCCTTGGCTGAGGCTGAAAAGATGCAGATTTTCCAAAAGAGGCAGATGGATTAGCAGATAGGTTCCCAGAGGCTCCTGCACTGGGAGGTGGAGGAGGAGGACCTCTGGGAGTCCATCTTGAAACAGGACTATCATACCTCTTAGATCTTTTTCTCTCTTTCTGCTGGTTCTTGGAGAACCACATCCAATGTTGAAATTCTTTCGATTTGGGGTCAATTCCTTTAAGAATATAGTATGGAGTATCATTGTCTCGGCTGGGAGGAGGAGGAGCAATTGCTTTCCTTTTCTTTTGAGCAGCTTTCTTTTTCTTAGCATTCTCAGATAAATCAGAATCATCTTCATCATCAGAGTGAGATGATGGAGGATTATCATAAGGATCATAGGCTTCAAGAACAGCCTTTTCTTTTAACTTCAGATCAGATTTCTCTCTTTCCTCTTCTATGGCATCCTGAGCCAGAAGGAAATCTAAATCCAACCCTGGTGAATCATCCCAAATAGTTGACTTTTCAACTTGCAACTCTTTTTCTTTCTCTTGTACTCTTTGATTCCAGGCAGTTCTTGCTTTTTCTTCTTCCACACTCAGAACAGGAGTGTCATCTTTGACTTCATCTTGATTTTCAGACTCATCTTCTCTATCATCTAAAAATGAATCCAGTTCTGGATCTACTTGAATATCAGGAACATTTGGGGCAGCTTCTGAACAATTACTATGATCTAAGCAGCTAAATCTTCTCTAATATAATTTGTAGAATTATGAACACAGATCTGCTAAATAAGCAAAAATCATTCCTTCTAGGTATTCGCTAGCTATCAAATTAATTGACTCGTCAATAAAGCGAATGAGTGAATTACCTTCATATTTGACCAACTCCCAAGACTCATCTAGGTAGGATGTAATAATCCCTTCTAGGAAGTGAGCAATCACGGGAGTGGTAAGATCTTCTAAGCAAACTTTCACAGCAAATTCAGATAGCATGATAGCATCAGATATTTCCTTTTCCGATAACACAGAGGCTGATTCTTTTTCAGCTGGAGCAGACACTACTTGAACTGTCATCACAGTATCTGTTACTGCTGGAAGGGAGGCAGGAGGCTCTGAGGCATCTTCACAGAACATCTCCCCCTGCCTGATTTCAGTGGAAACTGAAACCAGGCCCCTTGAGGAAGAGGGCTCAGCAGATTTGGAAAGTGATTTGATGGTAGCGGTTAAGGTATCAATGGAGGAGGCAAGTGGAGCGATTGCCTCTTCAATCATAATTTTGATTGAAGGGGTAATCAACTCCAAAATGCTGGAGATGAGTTCAGGGGTTATCTTAAAAGAAGATGGAAGTGCAGTGGATGGAGATGCAGCAGATATGGTTGTAGTGCTGGGATGAAGAATGGTGTGGATTGGAGATTGAATTGGAGATGGAGCTGGAGAGTTAATAGGAGTGTTAACTGGAGAATGAATGGGAGACTGAGGAGGTGTTGGAATCCTCTCAGATCCTAACAAATCAAAACTAGGAGCAGATATCCTAGCTTGATGAGAAGGAAGAGGAGAAGCTGGAGGGGAAGGAAGAACAACCGTGGTTGTTTCTCTATCAGGAGAAGGGGAAAGTCGTACTTCAGCTGAAGTTGATGGAACTTCAACTGAGGCAGACTGCATAGCAAAAGAAGAGGGAAGGGAAAGAGCTGAGCCAGCTTCTACAGGATGAGGAGCGACCGAATCAGTCCTGGTGCTCTCTGATGTCGCTGGAGCAACCCCTGTGAGAGCGGGTTTCACAAAGGTTCTCTTCCACTTGGAGAACAGGTTTGGGTCCATCTTCTTGCTTGCATTTATTGTTGTTGCGGCGGAGACCAGCAGCTGAGGATACTTTTCCTTCAGGAAAATTCCAATGACCCTTCCGAGGGTAACTTCCTTCTTACTATTCTTTTTCCTTATCAAATCAAACATTACTCTTGCCCAATCAATCTTTTTCTGATTAACAATTGCACACATCAGTGCAAATTGTTGCCTTGTTATATTGTCATGAGCAGAGTGCTTACCGAGGAGCACTTTTCCGACCAACTCAGCAAGAAACTTAATTTTGAAAGGGAAATTTACCTTGAGCAGCTTCGTGGGAATGCCCTCTACATGTCCCAGCTCAACTAACATTCTTCCAAATTCTTGAGCATCTTGCTCATAATCTTCTTCACCATTTATCAAACCAAAAATATCAGTCAGAACGGCCGGAGTTAAAATTACCTCTTCTCCGCCGATGGTGCCAGTCATCGAATCGTCGGTGGAGGACGACGTGAAAGCCCATTCCTTGATCTCGGGTATATTTAACTTAATCCTTGATGACATTAATCTCTCTAGTCCTTGATACCGGCACAACTGAAGAACTTCCACGATCCCTGCTTCGCAGCAACTGAATGCGTCAAAATCAATGCTGAAGCCTGCATCGAACTTCTTAACTGCTAGTACTGCGGGAGAAATCTCCATTGATTGCTGGAGAAAGCGCAAGAAGGACGGCGAAGATGAAGGGGACGAAGCGGCAGAAAATCGCAAGCGGGAAGACAGAATGCGAAAAGTCACACTCCGTCGACGAAAGAACAAAAGATCTTTTAACCTAGGTCGACTATCGGCTTTATATTAGACCGGAGATAGTCGATCTATTAAAAAGATACTAGACCCGATAGTCGAATGGTCGTTCGACGATCGGCTCAGAAGCAGAGTAGTCGAGTCATCGTTCGACTATTTCTGGCTTCTCAAACAACAAGCTGTCGTCATCCAGAGATCGACGATGAGCTCGACTTGTTCGACTATGGTCGAACGCCGGTCAACGATCTTCAATCAGACAAACTTTCAACAACCATAGGTCGACGATGGGCTTGACCCGATCGACTATCTTCGAACGTCGTTCGACTATCTTCAAACAAGTTTCAACATTGGCAGATATAGTCACACTTAGTCTCGTCCATTGATCATGCCTAGTTGAACTAAAAAGAACAGATGCTTCTGTTCATCTAAAGGCTTGGTGAATATATCACCTCTCTGAAACTCAGTGGATATGAACTCAAGACAAATCTTGTTCTTTTCCACACAATATCTCAGGAAATGGTGCCGAATCTCAATGCGCTTCGTTCTAGAGTGGTGCACTGGATTTTTTGCAATTGAGATAGCACTGGTACTATCACACATGATTTTGGTGTTCTTGTGTGAGTAACCATAATCCACATGCTGGTTTTGAATCCACAGGATCTGTGAACAACAACTGGCAGCTGCTATATATTCAGCCTCTGCAGTTGATGTTGAGACAGAAGCCTGCTTCTTACAGAACCAAGAGAGCAATCTCTCTCCCAGGAACTGGCAAGTTCCTGAGGTGCTCTTCCTGTCAACTCTGCAACCAGCATAATCAGAATCAGAATATCCAATTAATTCAAATTCTGACTCAGCTGGGTACCAAAGTCCTAGATTTGGGCATCCCTTCAGGTATCTCAGGATTCTCTTTAGAAGAATCAGATGAGATTCCTTGGGGTTGACCTGGAATCTAGCACAAAGGCATGTAGCAAACATTATATCTGGCCTACTTGCAGTTAGATACAATAGGGAACCAACAATGGCCCTATAATTCTTTTGATCAACTGGCTTGCCGTGATCATCAGAATCAATAACTACATTAGTAGCCATGGGTGTAGGCATTGCTGAGGCATCAGCCATCCCAAATTTCTTTACCAATTCCTTGGCATATTTGGATTGGGAGATGAAGATACCATCAGCATCTTGCTTAACTTGGAGACCAAGAAAGTAAGACAGCACACCCATACTACTCATCTCAAACTTAGAGTGCATCAGGTCAGAGAACCTTTTGCAAAGTTTGGGATCAGTGGAGCCAAATATAATATCATCTACATACACCTGAACTAACAGGATTGTGTCCTTGTGATGCTTGACAAAAAGGGTTCTATCAACTACTCCCCTAGTAAAGTTATGCTCTAACAGGAAACTAGCTAAGGTCTCATACCAGGCTCTAGGAGCTTGCTTTAGTCCATAAAGAGCTTTCTGCAACTTAAACACATGAGAAGGCTGAGTTGAAAAAACAAACCCTGGTGGTTGTTCAACAAACACCTCTTCCTTAAGCTCACCATTTAGGAATGCACTTTTGACATCCATTTGGAACACCTTAAACTTCATGAAGGCTGCATAGGCCAAGAAGATCCTTATTGCTTCTAGCCTTGCAACAGGAGCAAAGGTTTGGTCATTGTCTATACCTTCCTCCTGTCTGTAGCCCTGAGCTACAAGCCTAGCTTTATTCCTTACTATAATTCCATTTGCATCCAACATGTTTCTATACACCCACTTGGTGCCTATGATCAGTTGGCCTTTAGGTCTTGGAACCAAAGTCCAAACTTTACATCTCTCAAACTGATTGAGTTCCTCTTGCATTGCAATGATCCAGTGGGGATCTAGCTCTGCATCTTTAAAGGTGAGGGGCTCAACCTGTGAGAGGAAACAAGCGTGCACCACATACTGTCTTAATTGATGTCTTGTTTGCACACCAGCTGATATGTCTCCAATCACTTGAGATGTCGGGTGATCTCTAAGTGTGACAATATCAGCAGGTGGGATGTGATCTTCAGCAACAGTTGGGATTAATTCCTCAGGAGGAATTTGATCTACTGTTGGTGGTACAACAACAGCTTCAGCAATGTCTTCATCACTGTCTGATTCAGTGATCTGAAGAGTTGATAGTTGAAGAATTTCTTGAGGGGCATCAGGTACCTGCAATGAACTGGAGGAAGGAGAATTTTCCTTCTCCTTGTAAAACATCTGAGACTCATCAAAAGACACATGCACAGATTCTTCAATTTTACAGGTAGATTTGTTATAAACCCTATAAGCTTTGCTTACTTGGGAATATCCAAGCATGATTCCCATTGAAGCTTTTGCTTCAAATTTTCTAATATATTCTTTATTATTATTATGAATATAAACAATACAACCAAATACTCTAAAATAATTAATTTTAGGTTTCTTCCCTTAAGCAACTCATAAGGAGTTTTACACTTAAGCTTGTGTATCAAACTTCTATTTAAGACATAATTGGCTGTACAAACAGCTTCTGCCCAATAGGAGAGAGGCATGTTAGCATCTGCCAACAATGTGCTAGCAGCTTCAATGAGTGTTCTATTCTTCCTTTCAACTACCCCATTTTGTTGAGGAGTTCTAGGAGCTGAGAAGCTATGTTTGATACCTTCTCTCTCACAGAATTCTTGCATGAGAAGAGAGTCAAACTCAGTACCATGATCACTTCTGATCAAGGCCACATGAGTAAAGTACTCAGTCTGCACACATAGTAGAAAGTCTGTAAGGGCTTTGAAGTTATCAGACTTAGTTCTCAGAAAGAAAACCCAACTGAACCTAGAGAAGTCATCTACAATTACTAAGGTGTAATACTTCCCTCCTAAACTCTGTACATTTATTGGGCCAAAAAGGTCCAAATGTAATAGATACAGGATTCTAGGAGAATCACTTTTATTTACTGATTTAAAAGAATTTTTGGTTTGCTTGCCTAGCTGACAAGCCTTGCATAGGCTCTCCTTCTTGTAGGGGCAAGAAGGTAAACCTCTAACAAGGTTGTGTTTAGATAACCTAGATATATTTTTAAGGTTAACATGACTAAGCCTCTTATGGCACAAAGAATTATTATTAAGTGTTACTTCAATAAACAGGCAGATTTCAGAATGAGATGAATTGAAATCTACTAAATAAATATTACCTATTCTAATGCCTACTAAAACAATATTATTATTTAAAGTAATATTGCAAGAGGAGTTAGAAAATGAAACCTGGTAGCCAGCATCACATAGCTGGCTGACTGAGATCAAATTGTGCTTCAGTCCTGTCACATATGCAACTCTCTTGAAAGTGACATCTCCAATTGTGATCCTGCCATAGCCTTCTGTCTGACCACAGCTGGAATCTCCAAATATAACCTTTGGGCCGAGCTTAGCTTTGAATTTTGACAGATGATTTTTATTTCCTGTCATATGCTTGGAGCATCCACTATCCAAATACCACTTATTTTGAGTGATTGGATAGGCCTTCACCTGCAAGACAATTATTTAGACAGTGTGGACCCAGGTAACCTTGGGTCCCTTGTTTTTCACATAAGAAAAACTGGAAATATATGAAAATGCAGGCTGAGGGTGATAACCTAGTGGGTGAGATCTCCTAGGTGGGATTCTCCATGCAGATGATGGGTCAATAAACCTAGGGTTTCTCTTTTCATTTAGGTTTCTATGGTACTGATTATGATTTTGAAAATCATATTGAAAACGTCGATCGACGTTCGACGATGGGTGCTCAGATCGTCGAGCTTCGTTCGACCATTGAGCTTCTGATCGTCGAGCGGCGTTCGACGCTCTTTTCATTTCTTTAAAAAATTTCTTTCTCTTTTCTCTCTTAGCTTTATTTAAGGTTTTATTAACTAGATTTACTTGCTCAGTGTTCTTCATTCCACTAGCTGAAATGAAGTTCACTGGAGTTGAAAGATTGTTTTTAAGAAGAACTGGGGGTTCACTGGGAGAAGCTCCTAAGCCTAGTTTGTTATTAGCTGACCTAGTGTTAGTCATGCTGGTAATTTCTAATAACTTAAGGCTTCTACCATTAAGTGATTCTTCTAACCTCTTAGACTTAGCTAACTCTATTTTAAGAAATTTAATTTCTTCACTACAAGTAGTGAGATCTTCCTTTAACCTAATATTTTCTGTAGCAATTACTTCTGAGTCAGCTAACTTATTTCTAAGTTCTTTTATCTCCTTTTCTGAGCTAATCAAATCTAAGCATAAAGATTTAAAATCTAATTTAAATTCTTCGGAAGTGAAGTCATAAGAGGAGAGTACCTCATCTTCTGTTGGCATCTCTTCATCTGAATCTGAACTCTCTGCAGCTGAGTGGTTGCTGCAGGCATCTATTGCCATGAGGCAAACTTCTTTTGCCTTCTTCTCTTCCTCATCCTCATTGGAGCTTGAGGAGGAGGATTCTTCATCAGAATCACTCCAGGTTTCAGCAATGAAACCTCTCTCCTTTTTCTTGTTCTTGTAGGAGGATGGCTTGGAGAGCTTCCTGTGTTGTTCTTTTTCTTTCCTCTTGTCTTTGTTTTTCTCCTCTGGACACTCTAGCAAGATATGTCCAGGCTTCCTGCAACCATAACAAATAATTTCTTTAGCAGGAGAGCGATCATACCTTGGTTTGTCTTCATAGCGTGAAGACTTCTTTCTGAACTCCTTTCTCCCCATCTTGAGAAACCTCTTGGCAAACAATGCCATTAGTTCCTCATTTGATTGGCTGCCTTCAGAAGCATCAGCAGCCTTAAGAGCTAGAGATTGCTCTTTTCTTGTTGGAGTGGGGGTCTTTGCTTCAGCTTCTGCTTCCCTTGTCTTCAGCACTTGCTCAAAAGACTTGAGCTTGCCGAGGAGGGCCTCTATTGAAATCTCATTTGTACTTCTGGCTTCCTTGATGGGCCAGATCCTTAGATCCCATGTGCTAGGGAAACATATAAGAATCTTATCATTGACCTCTGTCAATGATATGTCCTTGTCCAGGGTCCTCAACTCATTGATGATTGAGCTGAGCCTGGTGTACATGGCTTCAACTGATTCAGCATCAGTTTTCTTGAAGTTCTCATACTGTGAGATCATGTTGGACCTTCTGTCCTTCCTTTCATCAGCTGAACCAGCTACAATCTGGTTCAGTGTATCCCACATGGCTTTTGCTGAGGAGCAGTCAGCAACCTTCTGGAATACCTCATCAGACATTGTCTGAGCCAGAATGTTCATCGCCTTGGCATCTGCAATCTTTGCCTTCTTGTACTCATCGTTGTAATCTGGAGGAGGCACTGCACTCATATCAGATGATGAGGCAGTAGCAGCAGCAGGTGCTCTTGGGGGTCCTGACAAAATAGAAGCAAAAATGCTTTCATCAATAGAATTCATATATAATTTTATCCTTGCCTTCCAGATGCCAAACTTAGCTAAGTTGCATGCTGGAGGTCTGGTACTAGAATAATCCTTGGACTAGGCCATGATAGTGAATATCTATAAGCTTTGGTATCTATCAGGATCTTGTGACTTAGGTGTTAGCCTATTCAGTCAGTCAACCTCCCTCTGATACCAATTGAAAGTGAAGGGATAGATACTACTCTAGAGGGGGGGGGGTGAATAGAGTTATCAAATTTTGCACTAGACAAAACTTGAAGGTCTACCCAACTCCCTTGGAGTGAATTGCGGAATTAAAAGATTATAGATATAGAATTAACCCTAAAGCCTAACACAAGTGTTGTGCACAAACTCAAGCTAACTGTAATTACAGTTAAGGCTTGGAAATCTTAATCAGCAACTGGCAACCTAGTTATATCTATTCACAGCCATAATGCAGGAATTAAACAAGGGAATCCAGACGACACAAGGAAATTTATAGTGGCTCCCCAAATAACTTGGGTACGTCCACTCTTCTACCCACACGGTAGGAATCCACTCAGGTTTTTGATCAGGTGCCCTGCCACCAACAGGATCTGCTTCAGGTAGATCCAGAAACCCTTTAGACTTTTGATCAGGTGTCTAAAAACCAAGCACAGGTTTTTGATCAGGTGCCCTGCCACCAAGGGATACTTTTGAAGGGAGTAATAACCCTGTACAGGAGGGGGAAGAAGGTTAAGATGTCTTCTCTATTTTACAAAGATTAGAGAAGCACAAAGACTTGCACTGAGCTAGAGAGCTCTTAAAGAATCAAGGCTCCCCCTGGCTCAAAGATGTCCAGGTGAAGTCTTGCTTCAGTGCAGAAAACTCTTCAGAAAAATCTGAAGGAAAAACTACAAGAAGATAATAAATAATAAAATTAGCAATCTTCAAGCAGCAGTCTTCTTCTTCTTCTTCTTCAAAAGAGCTCTGAGTTTGAACTTCCTGGAAGCAGGAGAACTCAGGTTGAAGAAGAGTAGAAGAGCTTAACACTTCTCAGTTGGATGGAAATTGCTGAGAGCAGAAAACTTGATCTTGATGAAGGCTTGAATGCTTGAAAAATAACTGGGTAACTAGTTAGCTAGCTTGAATCCTTCTTCAAAGGATCCTTTTTATAGCAGCAACAAGCAACGACTCTCTTCAATTTGAATTACTTGTCTTCTTCTGAGACTTGAGACCTGGGATGTAAATATCAAGAAGACAAAACAATCTCTACAGCAGAAACATTCTATAAAAGGAATAAACCTTTTTCTAGGTAGCTGCAGAAAGCAATTTGATAATAAAGTACTAAATAAAGTCATATCAGAAACAAACTCTTTATAGCAAAAAGAAGACTTTTCAGTCTAACGGCTATAAAGGGCTGACAGCAGATAAAGTAAATTATAATGTCAGCTAATAAGACAAACAACTTTATCTAAAAAGATTTGACTCAGGCAAAAGGGATGGAGCAAATATTGCCTGGAAATTTTATCATAAAACAACTAAAACAACGTGCCAGAAAATGTATTAATTAATTAAATATAATAAATAAATACAAAATATAAAGGCAGACAGAAAACGTCGAACGACCCTCGGAGATCGTCGACCGACGCACGGAGATCGTCGAACTATCGGGCAGATAGTCGAACGATCCAGATAGTCGACCTATCGAAGAAGATAGTCGAACTACCCCGGCAGATAGTCGACCTATCAGAGCAGATAGTCGAACTATCAGATAGTCGATCTATCTGGACAGATAGTCGAACTATCAAGCACAAACAGATAGTCGACCTATCAAGCAGATAGTCGACCTACCTCAGAAAATAGATAGTCGACCTATCAACAGATAGTCGACCTATCAACAGATAGTCGACCTATCAACAGATAGTCGACCTATCAAAGCGAAACAGATAGTCGACCTATCAACAGATAGTCGAACTATCAGATAGTCGATCTATCAGGACAGATAGTCGAACTACCACGCCAAGCAGATAGTCGACCTATCAACAGATAGTCAAACTATCAACCCAGACAGAGCATCGACCAACTGATAGACGATCGTCGATCAGCCGATAGACGATAGTCGAGCGGCGTTCGACTATAGTCGAACGAAAAACCTACTTAACCAAATTCTTCATCTGGAAAAGTGAGGACTCTACAGCTAGACCACTAACCAATGACCATAGATAATTCTTGGGTCAAGGGACTAAAAAGGCAAGACTAAACTCAAATCAAACTAGGGTACCAACAGATTCCCTTTCCCCTTTGTAGATTTGTGTCCAACATCACTACCCTTCTTCGGAGCAGAAAATCCATCTATGAGAGGAAGGACAGTATTTGGCTTCGAGAAGCTTGATACAAGCTTCTTCTCAGCTTACAACTTTTCTTCCAGTTCATCAATGACTTTCTCCTTCAGCCTTACTAGTTCAGTAGAGGTCTTAAGTACATCTTTCAAGGAATGAACTTCCTCCTTGAGAGGAGTTAATCTTTCAATTTCTTCTTTCAGTTCAGAGTTCAATGCCTTATTATAGACAATTTCATTGCTTTGGGATTTAATGACCTTACGACATTTATCAAATCCTGTCAGTAGTACTTCATACTGAGCCAATAGATCTGACTTCTTTTCAGAAGAGTGGTCTTCATGACCATCCAAGGCTATTTCACACTCAGAGAGCGGTGTATGAAAATTTACCTTCCCATTATACTGGGAGTTTCCTTCATCCTCATTTGACTGAGCCATTATCCCAAAATAGGCTTCTTCATCTAAGCTTGACTCATTTGAGTCGCAATTGCTCAGAGTCTTTGGCTTTTTTGCTATGAAGCTCTTTTCTTCTTTCTTATTTCTGTGGAAGTATTTCTTTTCTCCTCTTCTTATTCCTTCCTTATTTTTATTCGGGTAATCAACAATCATGTGCCCTGACTTATTATAATAGTAGCACACAGCGTCAGATGAAATATGTTTGTCCTGTTTAGGATTATACCTTTCGTTGTTGTTGTAGTTCTTCTTATAGTGATCATCATCACGACATGATTTACAGTAATTAGATGAAGATGTCTGATTTCTCATGTGTCTTATTTTGCTCAGCATCCTCTTGAATTGTTGGGAGAGTAAAGAGAACTCTTCATCTGATATTTCAAGCTTTAAGTGTTTGGCTCTGAGTCTTCAAGATCACATGCCGCTTGAATTCTTACACGGGACAGATCTCTTGCATTCTTAGACACTTCGGCCTTCAGGGCCATTGACTTCTCCCTAGTAGAGGACCTGCTTCCTGCTTCTTCAGATTTTCTCACGTTGATCAAAAGCTCATAGGAAAGTAGGTTTCCAAATAGATTCTGAGTTTCGGTGTCGACGAGTTTACCAAACTCTCTTATCACACAAACCTTATTATCTCATTCTTTTGTCAGGGATCTGAAGATTTTGTCATTAAGTTCACCATTTATGAACCCCACACCATATTTCCTTAGGTCATTGACAATTTTGAAGAATCTTTCGTAGCAGTCAGCTATCGATTCTCTTTTTTCTTGCTTGAATGCATTGTACTCCTGGTTGAGGAGGCATTTTTGGTCATCTATAACCTCCTTCATTCCTTCCATGAGTACAATCAGAGAAGTCCATATTTCTTTGGCAGACTTGTCGTTGATTAAGTTCTGCAACATGGAGTCATCAACTTGAACTTACAATAATGTTCTTTGCTTTCTTGTCCAGTGAGACAAGAGAAATCTCATCTTTGGTTAGGTCCAGCATTTTCTTAGGAACCATCAAACTTAGATTGATGGTTGAAGCAATCATAAGCACATGAGTCCCTTCTTCAACAATCTGGAAAATTCTTGGATTGACAGCTTTCATGAATAACCTAAATCTTTCATTCCACATGGGGAAGTTTTCTTAGAACACATAGGAAGATTCATGGAGGACATACCCTTGCTTCTATCGATATCAGAAAGTCTTATGCTTTGACTTTTTGACAAATAGATTGAGATCTTATTCAAGTTGTTAACCTTTTAACAAACTACATGGCTCTGATACCAATTGAAAGAATCTATTTCTCTACATAAATCACCTCGAGGGGGGTGAATAGGTGAGGTTTGCGTCTTTTAGCGGATTAAAAAGTTATAATAAAAAAGCACAAAGAAACATAACACAGACACATTGATTTATTGTAGTTCCCCAGGATGGGTACATCCACTATCCCGCCTCGCCTATCTAGCACTTTGGGCTAGACTCGACTACTTCACCAAAAACTCACATTAAGAAAATCTTATACCTCGGAGTCTCAAATCCTATAAACTTTGAGACAACGCTCCTACAACTCGGAGAACAATCTCTCCTACACTCGATCAAATAAACAAGGATCTACAAACTCGGAAGTAGAAACTTCCTACAATAATAAAAATGATTTTATACAAGTATATAGATTGAAAGCAATCTTCTTCTTCAAATTAGAGTAGATTCAATCCTCTTCCTTCTTAGAAAGTAGATCTTGAAATAAAGGTTGAAGGAGAAGACTTGATGTAGACTAGAAAGCTTTGATCTGAAATCTTAGGATCTGACAAGATCAAGAAGAACCTCTGTAGAATCTAAAAGTAGTGATATGTTGAATCTATTCTTATGAGGAATCGTTGATCGTGAACTTCTAGGTCGTCAATTTATACATTTCTGAGAACTGTAAATCCGGAAAGAAAAATTATGGTTGTTCACGATTTGAAAATTCAGTTAAGTGTGATTCTTGCGATTTGTATTGAAATGTAACCCTTGGTATTTATAGGATTCATCTACAATAACTAGAAATTTTCTTCAAAATGAGCTTCCACGTGTACTATACATGGCCGATTACTTAAAACAGAAACCGTCAAAAAAAAGAACCAGAAAAATCCACTAAGTCCATTCATCGAGATCACTCGTGGCATAACTAGAATGCTCGATGAATCACTTAGCCATTCAACGTATTTCACAAAAGCATTAAACAAATTACACGAAATAATTTGGCGAATTATACTTTGCCGAAAATGGGACAAAAAGAAGTTTTTTGTTAAGAGTCACATGACCTATCAAGAATACTCGATAAATTCCACGAGTGTTGATGTGATGTCACGACGAATGACACAAGACATCACGTGAATAGTCGACGAATTTAACATAGTCGTTCCTAAAAAAGATTTAAGAAACTATCGGAAATTTCCCGAGTAAACTTGACTAATTCCATTGGTGTTCACGTGATGTCTCGACGAATGACATGAGACTTTATGTGAATACTCGATGAATTTGACTTATGAAGATTCTGATAAATCCTGAACTCAGGAATCACCCTTTTCCTTGAATCTCCTATTGAACTTGAAAATTAAGTACACGCCAATAGAGAGATTACACATAAGTAGACACCATGTTATACACAATCAGGAATTATATTGTATATTCATGTGTTTTATGACCCATTTTAATATGACATTGGTTTGTACTTGGCAATTAAATCCTGCAAGCACATAACTTGAAAGCATTATCAAATACAAACTCAAATCATCTTAGTTCAATGGGGACTTATTCAAATAAGGATTATTGTGGGAACAATACCCCACAAACTTTCCCCAAACTACGCTGGAAACATGTTTATAGGTTAGTTCAATTGCACGAGTGTGATGCAGGCCATCATTTTGGCCTTGTTGAGCTTGTGCGTTATTCCTGTCATCTTATCCTCGCTAGCCCCTTTTTTCTACCATATCCTCTTGATTCAGCTCCACCTCTATCTCACCAAATCCAAAAAGCCAATCCTGTTCACACACCCAAATATGAGCTTTAGTTGTTTTCTTATTTTCTTATTGGGGGTGTTGATGTGTTGTTTCTATATATGGTTGTCTGAAAATGCTCCATTGAAAATTTGCTGAAAAAATGTTGTGAAAAAGAAAATGAGAATAAAAATGAATAAAAAGAAAAAAATTATGAAAAGTTAAAATGAAAGTGTATTTGAAAAAATGTGTATTTGGGGAGTAGGCGGTGCACGCACCCATATTGTAAAGTAATGGTATAGGTGTGATGTGCACCCACACAGTCATATTATTTGTGCGTGGATAGTACATTTGTATTATCTTATTTAGGTTAGGTGCATTGAGCCATCATGTTAATCCTTGCATACCCCACTATAACCCAAGCCCCATTTCTAAATCTAAATTACTACTGATTCGCGTAATGAACCAAACCAATGTCACGGATAGAGTGTGAAAGGGTGAGCTTATGTTCACTGACATTGATGGATTTATTTGGAGGTTGACCTGAGCCACGGTCTTTGGCAATGCTCACCTTAGCAATAAGTCTTCTTTCTCCTTATGCATGACTGGAATATTCATCATGATTCAATTTTTGAGCAGAAGTAATATATATATATATATATATATATGAATCTAGAAAATTATAAAGTTTTTTTTATATCAAAATTTTTTTCCACTTTACCTCAACGTGTGAAAGTAAGCAACTTTGCATGACACTCCTCCTTTGCAATTTCTTTGTCAGCTATTTGTTTTTCTCATACACAGAAGGGACGGTTCGCTTGGGAAGAGCAAATAGTTAAGTCTGGGAGTGTGATGAGTCCGATTTTTATTGGGTTTTTCAGACTCGTCTGGCATGATTTCACGCACTTACACTTCAATTATATATCGTGATTGCTTATTTTCTACTCATTCACACTTTTACACAAAATGCACCTTTTTTGCCCATTATGGTGTGCAATTGCGAACTTAATCGTCGGGGTTAAGCACATTGTGCTCCCCATTGTCTTTTTTCAGTTTTAATGGTTGTTACTGTATGCTGGTGGCCTATTCCCCAGTTTATGGATTGTATTGCGGGTGGGCAGATCCCCGTCTTCTTTGATTTCTAAATCTATAGGAATTGCACGATCGTGTGTTTCCTTAGCGCACAATTTCTGCAAACGTGCATGTTCTGAAGTGCCCATTTTTTGTGATCTACCCAATGTACATTTTGTTCACGCATGGTCAGTTTCGGCCGTGTGCGAGTAAAATTGCATGAGTGCATCTTTTTGTCGAAACATTTTATGATTTAATTGACCATGCATTTCCTTCATGCATGGTTGGATTCAACCGTACGAGAAGGAAATCACATGACTTTCCTTGTTGGCCTGAGTTTTTAACGATCTGTCACTAGTCGTGCGGATTGTTCTTGAATGGTCGTTGTTGGCTATGTATGAATAAAATTGCACGAGCCCTTTACTTGTCCTGTCTGGGCATCCTTCTCAATAAATTTCACATGTTTTCACACACAGTCATGTGTTCGACCGTGCATGACTATTTTTTACAACGTTTGTTATATAATTGCAGGAACTTCGCCCTATTTTGGGATCACTCTTCATTTTCACGCCCAAGCTTTTTATGCCGCACAGTTTTGCCGCCCACCTTCAAGAGGAGCTCTGACCATATTTCCTTCGCAAATCTTCTGCTAAGGAATCATCCTTGTCCTCCCTCATCATCTCAATCTCTCAAGCTTCTTTTTGATGTACTTCTTGCTGCATCTAAGGAGTGCTCTTGCAAAGGACTTGGACGAAGGAGAATAGCAAAGAAAATGGGTCCATTAGGAGGAAGTGATAGCCCTCCTCTACCCCAGATAGTAGATGTAGACTAAGCATTGACGAGGATTTACAACCCTCTAATTCCGACCCAGAATCTGCAGCAAGACTTCGTTCATTGATTATAGCTCTTGCTTTCTCCTTATTGGAGTAATTTTTACTCCGATTTCTTGTTGTTGGATGTTGTTTCCCATGAACCATAGTTTTATTATTAATTTCATTTCCATGTATTTGGATTGTTTTGTGTTTTATGTGATTTGAGGTGTGCCCCCGCTCCATCGTCCATTCCGTCATTGCACTGAGTTACCACTCTAGCTATGGCAAGAGTGGCCTACTCTCCATCCGCCAACAAAAGTAGTGCTTAGCGACCTACATTAGTTCCATTCACAGAGCAAAGCAGTGCTTGCAAATCGCATTATTTTAGTTACAAAATCTAAATCAAAGGCTCGTTTTCTTTGCAAAAATCCTTATAAATATTTTCTGAATAAGAGAGTCATGCATCCCAACCTGCATTTCTTAAGAGATTAATACTTGGTGACTTGCTCCAATTTAATATTAGTTAAACGACTTATGCACTTGTTGTCCAACGTTTAACACCCCCAATCCGTCATGAATAATATAACAGAAGGTCTGGCTAGGGCCCCATGCCATATTACACGAACAGACAAAAGGGTTATGAAATGAAACCATAACATTTTTTATTTTGAAAACGCACCATAATACAGAGTTGCATACTAATGGAAGCATTTAAAGGTTGAAAAATTGATCACCCCAAAAAATGTCCACTACACCAGAAATTAAAAGACATACACCAAAACGTTTTGGCCTTAAGACCTTACCTCAACAAAGTTTTACCAAATTAAAAGTGGTTTCCAAACATTGGCACGCAGGTCGGCAAAACATGAAAAAAATAGCACAAACTTTGGCCTTCGAGGGCCAGAACAGTTTTGGGATCCAGCCCGCTACTTGCCGCTTGGCTCCGAAGCACCTGCACGCAAAACGTTCCACCAAGCGGTGGCAAACAAGGCAACGGTCAGCTAGAGCTAAGCAAATTATAGCGACCCTACCCTTTTCTCAGGGTGGTTGTGGTTAATCCCTTCAAGTAATTTACATGTTTACATATTTAATATAAATGTGCAACATAATCAATGTACATCACAGATGTTGGCATAACCGGCCAAATGTCTCGTGCATTCAGGGCACCATAATGGTGTACCGAGTTTCCCAAGTCCCACCTTTTTCCATCACAGTCATACGATAGTGCATAAAGCACCCCAACAGTGAAGTCCGCTAGTCCACCACCATTCTCAGTCCCGGACTGGATAGTTCCACTTGAGCATTACTAGCCCGACCAATAGCCTCGACTCACCGCCATGCAAATGGAAATTGCTATGTACTTTGGGTGTATTTAGCCGCACGACATAGAGAGGGTACAGTTCAGCTCTTTCCCATTGCTCAAATCGTCGTGCCAATTAATGACAATGACGCATGTAACGCCCCCAATTTTTCTGCGTTTATTTTTATTCTCGTTTGGCGTTACGATGACGCGTTTCCGTGGCTTGTGCCATTTGTGGAGTGTGGTTTAGCTCCTTAGAACTGAGTGCCCTATTCTGTAGCCTGTTGGCAAGATCTCCCTAGCAAGCCGAGTCGTTTTGGGTGACCCGGTGTGGCCTCTCGGGGGGATGTTGGTGTTTGGCTTCATTTGGGTATAACTCGAGTTCTGTTCGTCCAAAATTAATTTCGACTTCGTCGTTGTGTTCGTAGCGTGGGTATTTAGCTACGGTGCGAATTTCGTCCGATTCCGAGGTAATTCGGTTTTCTCGTCGTTTTGGTGCTTTATGTAATTTTGTAATAAAATATATTATTATATATTAATATATATATATATATATATATATATGATAGAATAGAAAAAAAACCCCGCTTCATCTTCTCCAAATCTAACCGCTGCCCCTGTACGAGAGGAAACGGAGAAACCGCCGAGCCTTGCCTTCCACCGCCGATTCCCGGAGCGTTTGTGGACGGAATTCGATTCCGAGAGTAGATTCGGATTGCTCTCGTCGAGACCTTCATTCCTACGGTAAGAAATTCGATTTTCGTGGAGCTTTAGGGGGATTGGAATTTTTGGTTTTTGAGGTTTCCGCCATTAAAGTTCGGATTTGCTTGTTAGGTGAGTTTTTGGTGCTGCTCTTTCTAGTGCAGCGTGAAGAGGAGGGAAAGCCGACCAAGCTTCGCCGGAAATCAAGGCAAGTGGTGTTCTTGCCATTGCCAAGTTGTTTTCTTTTGTTTAAAGCCTATTGTTTCTATCGTTTTATCTCCTATTTTTCCGTCTCGAATGATTAGTCATAGTTTGAATGGTAGTGGCGCGCGTCGTTGGTAGTTTCCTACTGCTACTGTAGTTGCATGGGTCGTGTGCGCGTTCCGGTGTCGTCCGGGAAATCCCAATGGTACAGGTTACCCGCGCACGGACATCAACCGTTAGGGCGCACGACCACTGGTCGTGTGCCTCTGTTCGTGCGCGGCTGTCTTTTTATTTTCCAAAGTTCTGTCTCGGCAATCGCACGAGCGCTGACAACATTGCGCACGAATAGTGGTCGTGCGACACTGATCGTGCGCAGTTGCTAGGTTTTTTGTCAGGTTTCCCTGGTTCACTTCGCACGACCATCAACCAATGACCGCGCACGACCACTGATCGTGTGCCACCGATCGTGCGCTTTGAATATTTCCTTTCGCTCCGTATTTAGCTGGCGTCATTACGCGGGTTAGGTGGGCATGAGTGTTTTGTGTAGTGTTAAGGTAGTAAGCTAAGAGTTATTGTTGTGATAGTTCGTCTTGCGTGGCATGTTGAGTGGGTGAAGCTCACTCAATGCGGTGTCGAGAGGACCCAGCGCCACGTCGTGTTGAGTCATTTCAACACTTTCTTTTTCTCGTTCCTCGATTTACGTTCCCGAGTGAATTCCTTGTTTATATTTGTAATTTCCTTGTCGGTCATGTTTCTCTTTCCTAATGGCCGATTCGTGGGTCGTGGGTAGTAGTGGTGGTTTGTAGCTCTTTATGGGGGTGGAGTTGTGTAATTTAGCCAAGGCCACTCGTGTTTTTCTTGCTCCAGGTACGGGCTGGGCATGTGTGGGTGGAAGGTCCCTTGTGCTTTCACGTGTAGACCCTCGAGCTTGTTGACTTGGACATGGTGGATGGGGGGACTGAGTTTTCCTCCAATCCGGTTCCTCGTTGTTTGATTTTGCTACTACCACCTCCCACAGTTTAGGGTGTTAGAAGTTTCTTCCTTGGTAGTTTGCAGCACTTTGGGCTCTTGGTAGCATAGTAGGCCCTGCAGGATGTTGTTCCTGGGCTGGGTTATTGCTGTTTCCTAGCACGTAGTGCTTTTCTTGTTGTCCTGTTTTGGGCAGTTGTGACTCTTTCTACTGCATGTTTTACAGGTACTTTTCCCCTTTTGGTTGACTATTTCATGCAGTTTTACTTTGTTTAGCTTGTTGAGGTATTTTGGTTTCTTTTGGAATACCCCAGGTTCTGAGCCGTAGCCAGTTGGGTGGCTAGTTTGCAGTGGTGGTGTTGGTGGTCTCTTGGACCTTGGTGTTCCGTTTGCCGTGTTGGTGAGGTAGTTTTTCAGTACTTTCTTACAGACATACATATATGCCAGTGGGTTCGTGTCAGGTTGTTGGCGCTCACTGGTAGTTTTTTTACCTTTGTACTGGATATATTTACTTATGCTGCTACCGTTTTCTGGAGATAGTCTACTTGCTCTAAGAAGGTTTTATGCTAGGTTGCTAGTTATTTTTAAACTATAATTATTATTATAAATAAAGCTCATGATCAGCATGTTTTATAAGACGTATTCACTATTTTCCAAATCACGTATAAAGACCGTTTTCTTATATATTATATAAATTAAATGTAGGGTCTTGCATAGCATGAGTGGTTCTCTTGGGACCCTTATGTGCTCTTTAGGATGTCAAACCTAAATAAAGTATTTTTCCGCAGCGTATAAATATAGTTTTTCTTTTGTGGACTAGGTGATCCACTGAGCCAAGGGATACGGTCTCTAAAATATAACTGATTTTCTAATCATTAATCACATGATTTTCTTTCATTAAGTTGGTAGTTGGTTTTGCCTGAGCGTCAGCAGTTATCCCCTGCTTGACGTGGCATCATGACGCGTGTTTTCTCTTACTCTGATAATTCTTAATTCGGAGAAAATGCGGGTTGTGACAGTTGGTATCAAAGGGAGGTTGCTTGACAAGTTAGTTGAGCAACCTTCCTTTGTTTGCTTTTAGTAGTTCAGCATCATGTCATTCACACATCGATATGTCATCAGCACGTCTTGGCAAAAGCACGAACACTACACTCATAGCATAACATAAAGTATACGGGGCATATTATGTAGTATGGGATGCATAATATGTGTTCGTATATGGATCCACTATAGGGGCAATATGTGAGGGTTATGTAGTATGGGATGCATAACCTCACCACATAGCTGCGACTAGCACGTTTTCTTTTTCGTTGCATGAGAATGTTATGTAGTATGGGATGCATAACATTTTCATGTGTACGCCGCTCATAACATGCATTAGGGCCTTTTTAGAATGCATAACACAATCATGAATAACATATCATTGCATAAGCACAACACGCCAAGCTAAAGATTTGCAGGATGACATATGTACACACATAAGTTTTCAAATTAATATAAAAGTCATGCATTCCCGATCTAGGCACAAGAGTTAGTAAGGTGGTGGTTAACCATCCTAGGTTAGGGCATAACATCTAACTTTTGTTAAAAATATAAACTCTCAGAGCAAGTTTAGCAGCTTTAAGTCTATATCTATATATGTATTGTCTGTACTTGTATTTGGTTCTAGACGTTGTATTAGGGTCTAATTTGTGTTGTTATGATTTTAGAATGGCAAGGCGTCCTGCGACTCGATCGACTCCCCTGTCTGAGGGTGAGTCATCTGGGGCTCAGAACGATGCGATGATCGAGAGTCTGCGTCTGAGTAGCGAAGCTATGGGCAGGCAGTTGGAGGAGGTGCAAGCCCAGATTCAGTCTTTGGTGGCTGTCGTGGCAGGTCAGACTCAGGGTGTGCAAGTCCCTGCGGGGGGGGGGGGGGGGGGGGGGGGGTTAGCTGTTCCTCCTCCTCCTGCACCCTTGAGACCTCCAGTGGTGGTGCCAGCAGAGATGGCCTTCATCTCGCAGTTTTAGAGGCTGAGTCCTCCCACTTATGATGGGAAGGCAGATTTCATGGTGATAGACGACTGGCTGATCTCCATGGAGGAGATGTTCTCGTACTCAGGGATTGCGGATGATCAGAGGGTGATGATAGCCGCCTATCAGCTTAAAGGTTTGGCTAAGAGTTGGTGGCTGAGAGAGAAGGAGAGCTTGGTAGCCGGATGCTCTTGGGAGGTGTTCAAGGAGATGCTGTTGAGGAAGTTCTTACCCTCGGTCGAGCGTGACCGCCTCATGAACGACTTCCTCCATTTGAAGCAAAGGCAACTCACGGTGGGTGAGTATGAGATAGAGTTCAGCAAGTTGAGCCGTTTTGCCCCAGGATTGGTCAGCGTTGAGACTGATCGAGTTAAGCGATTTCTCGGTGGTTTGAGGAGCGAGGTGCAGCAGTTGACCAGTGCTTATGGGTCAGAGACTTATGCAGGTGTAGTAGAGGCTGCTCTGAAGGTGGAGGCTATTGAGACCGCGAAGAGCAGAGGCCAGCAAATGAGGTTGGACAAGAGAAAGTCGGTGGAGGAGAAGAAACCCCAGGTACCCGGTGCGGCTCCGGGAAAGAGGGGCAAGGTGGAGTGCAGCTTCTGTGGCCGGTCAGGCCACCCTGCCGAGAAATGTTTCAAGAAGGCAGCAGCTCAGAGGAAGGAGCAGGTTCATGCGATTCAGGGTGCTCCTAGGAGAGATGTCTCCTGTTCCGTTTGCAAGCGATCCGGCCATGATGCGGCCCAGTGTTGGACCAAGGATAAAGTTTGCTTTCAGTGTGGGCAGAAGGGTCACATCAAGTCGAGGTGTCCTCAGTTTTAGCCAGCTCTTCCTGCAGTTCCGTTACAGGCATTACCTCCACCTCAGCGTGTGGACAAGGGAAAGGGGAAGCTGAACGTGATCTCTTCCGAGGAGGCTCAGGCTTCGACCCAGGTCATCTCAGGTTAGTTGTTTGTTATTTTTCCAGCCTGGTAGTTCTATTTGCTAGAATGTTTGCAGTATTGTTGTGGTAGTTCCTTAGTCTTCTATGCTCCTATAGGGAAATTTAAGGTAAAGAACCGCTGGGCGCGGGTTCTGTTTTACTCCGGCGCTACCCACTCGTTCGTGGCTAGAGCCTTTGTGGAGTGACATCGGTTGACCTTAGATCGTGTTCGGGATTCCTTCCGTGTCAAGTTTCCCTCTGGTGAATCTGTGTTGTCAGATTTGGGCATTTTGGATTGCCCTGTTTTGTTGGGGAACTTTCTTGCGAAGGCGGACCTGAAGATGATTGATCTGGAGGACTTCGATGTTATTCTGGGCATGGACTGGCTCTCTAGGTATGATGCAGTCATTCAGTGCAAAGGAAAGCGCTTGGACTTCATCAGGGACGACGGTCAGCCCAGCAGCGTGTATGCTGATCCGTGTCAGGATTCTCCTGTCATCTCTGCGGTATGTGCTCAGAGGTTGTTTCTTTCTGGTTGTTGTGCTTGTTTAGTCTCGGCGGTTGAAACCGCTGTTAGCGTACCACGCTTGGAGGAGATTCCTATTGTTTGTGTTTTCGCCGATGTTTTTCCTGATGACCTTCCTGGCCTTCCTCCCGAGCGGGATGTGGAGTTTGTGATCGATTTGGAGCCGAGTACGCGTCCTATTGCTAAGGCGCCGTACCGGATGGCCCCTCGTGAGTTAGAGGAGTTGCGAGGTCAGTTGGATGAGCTGTTGGCTAAAGGTTTTATCAGGCAGAGTTCATCGCCTTGGGGTGCTCCTGTTTTGTTTGTAAAGAAGAAAGATGGGTCGATTCAGCTTTGCATCGACTATAGAGAATTGAACAAGGTGACTATTAAGAACAGATACCCTCTGCAGAGGATCGATGAATTATTTGACCAGTTGCGCGGTAGCACGGTGTTCTCCAAGATCGATCTTCGTTCTGTTTATCATCAGCTCAGGATCCGTGAGGCGGATATTCCACGGACTGCGTTTAGATCGAGGCATGGACACTTTGAGTTTTTGGTGATGTCGTTTGGTCTGACCAACGCACCATCAGCCTTCATGGATATGATGAACAGGGTGTTCAAGGATTTCCTCGACAAGTTCGTTGTGGTCTTCATTGATGACGTGTTAGTTTATTCTCGTAGTGTTGAGGAGCATGAGCAGCATTTGCGTTTGGTCCTTTCAGAGTTGAGGAACCATAAGTTATTCGCCAAGTTGAGCAAGTGTGAATTTTGGTTGCCTCAGGTTTCTTTTCTAGGCCACGTGGTGAGCAAGGAAGGGATCTCGGTCGATCCAGAAAAGATTGCAGCAGTGATGGATTGGAGTAGGCCAAGTACGCCTAAGGAGATCAGGAGTTTCTTAGGATTGGCTGGATATTACAGAAGATTTGTGGAGGGTTTCTCTTCCCTAGCTGCACCGTTGACCAAGCTGACTCAGAAGAATGTGGCATTTGTTTGGAGCGAAAAGTGCGAGGAGGCTTTTCTGGAGCTAAAGAAGAGATTGTGCACTGCCCCCGTTCTGACCCTGCCTATTGAGGGTGTGGATTATGATGTATATGTGGATGCTTCGCTTGTAGGTCTGGGATGCGTATTAATGCAGGTTGGGAAGGTGATTGCCTATGGGTCAAGGCAGCTAAAGACTCATGCAAAGAATTATCCTACGCATGACCTTGAGTTCGCAGCAGTTATTTATGCGTTGAAGCTGTGGAGACACCTACTTTATGGGGCTCAGTGCAAGATCTTCACTGACCACAAGAGCCTGAAGTACGTGTTCACGTAGAAGGAGTTGAATCTGCGCCAGCGGCGGTGGCTAGAGTATGTGGCCGATTATGAGGTGGAGATCCAGTATCATCCGGGCAAGGCCAATGTGGTGGCCGACGCCCTGAGCTGAAAGACGGGAAAGATCTTTAACCTCTCCGCCGATCGGTTAGTTGAGGAGTTCCTCCTTATGGATATTTCAGTGGGATGCTGTGGTTTGCAGAGTAGTTTGTCAGTGGCAGAGCCGTCCTGGATTTCTTTGACCAGACTGCACCAGAAGGACGACCCGGATCTATTGCACTTGTTCATCAGGACAGAGAAGGGAGAGTTGCCAGATTTTGCTATCGATGATGCGGGTACTTTGAAGTACTGCGGCAGGTTTTGCATCCCCGCCGTTGGGGATATTAGAGGTATGATTTGCAGAGAGGCTCATGGATCTAGCGTTGCCTATCATCCAGGATCTACGAAGATGTACCGTGACTTAAGGCAAATTGCCTGGTGGTATGGCATGAAAGGTGATATAGCCAGATTTGTTGCTGAGTGCCACACTTGCAAGCGCGTGAAGGCCGATCATGGAAGGCCTGGTGGCAAGTTGACCCCGTTAGAGATCCCGACTTGGAAGTGGGAGAGTATATCTATGGACTTCATTACGGGCTTACCAAAATCTCCGAGGGGATTTGATTCTGTTTGGGTTATAGTGGATAGATTGACGAAGTGTGCTCACTTCGTGCCTTATAAGATTGATTACCCGATGAAGAAGATAGCGGAGTTGTACTTGAATGAAGTCATCCGACTCCACGGTGTGCCGGTTAGCATCATTTCTGATCGAGACTCCCGATTTACTTCTCGTTTTTGGCAGAGTCTGCAGGAGGGTTTGGGTACGGATCTGAGATATTCTACTGCGTACCACCCACAGACCAATGGGCAGACGGAGCGGGTGAATCAGATTGTTGAGGATATGATGCGATGCTATATTTTAGACCACGGCGGAGCGTGGGATTAGCGGCTGCGACTTATGGAATTTGCTTACAACAATAGTTTTCAGGAAAGTTTGCAGATGGCTCCGTTCGAAGCCTTGTATGGGAGGCGCTGTAGGACTCCGTTGTTTTGGGCCGAGGCTAGTGAGAGGCCGTTGTTGGGTCCTGATGCGCTGGAGGATATGGAAGTCGCCGTGAAGCTTATTCGGGAGAAGCTTCGTATAGCTCAGGAGAGGTACGAAAAGAACGCCAATCGGCGTAGGTCTGCTTTGGAGTTCTCTGTAGGGGACCTTGTATTTCTTAAGGTTTCCCCAATGGTGGGTGTAAAGAGGTTTGGTAAGAATCGGAAATTGGATCCAAGGTATGTGGGCCCGTTCGAGATCTTGGAACGGATTGGCGTGTCAGCTTATAGATTGGGTTTGCCAGCAAACTTCCCAGGAGTTCATAATGTATTTCATGTTAGCCAATTGCGGAAGTGTGTGCGTAGTAGTGGGCAGGTCTTGGACGTTGTTCCCCAGTTGGAGCCCAACCTCTCTTTTATTGAGGTGCCGGTTTGTATTTTGGATACTCAGGAGCGAGTGCTGCGAAAGAAGTCCATACCGATGGTGAAAGTTCTGTGGAAAAATCAGGATTTGGAGAGCGCGACTTGGGAGCTAGAGTCGGCCATGAGGAGGGCTTACCCTCACCTGTTTCCCTGATTTGATCGGTATGTTTCCCTTCTTGTAACTCCTATTGGTTACTTTTCCTTCTTTAGTATGAGTGTTGTGCGTAAAGTTTCGGGACGAAACTTTCTTTTAGGGGGAGTGACTGTAACGCCCCCGATTTTTCTGCGTTTATTTTTATTCTCGTTTGGCGTTACGATGATGCATTTCCGTGGCTTGTGCCATTTGTGGAGTGTGATTTAGCTCCTTAGAACTGAGTGCCCTATTCTGTAGCCTGTTGGCAAGATCTCCCTAGCAAGCCGAGTCGTTTTGGGTGACCCGGTGTGGCCTCTCGGGGGGATGTTGGTATTTGGCTTCATTTGGGTATAACTCGAGTTCTGTTCGTCGAAAATTAATTTCGACTTCGCCTTTGTGTTCGTAGCGTGGGTATTTAGCTACGGTGCGAATTTCGTCGGATTCCGAGATAGTTCGGTTTTCGCGTCGTTTTGGTGCTTTATGTAATTTTGTAATAAAATATATATATATATATATATTAATATATATATATATATATATATATATATATGATAGAATAGAAAAAAAACCCCGCTTCATCTTCTCCAAATCTAACCGCCACCCCTGTACGAGAGGAAACGGAGAAACCGCCGAGCCTTGCCTTCCACCGCCGATTCCCGGAGCGTTTGTGGACGGAATTCGATTCCGAGAGTGGATTCGGATTGCTCTCGTCGAGACCTTCATTCCTACGGTAAGAAATTCGATTTTCGTGGAGCTTTAGGGGGATTGGAATTTTTGGTTTTTGAGGTTTCCGCCATTAAAGTTCGGATTTGCTTGTTAGGTGAGTTTTTGGTGCTGCTCTTTCTAGTGCAGCGTGAAGAGGAGGGAAAGCCGACCAAGCTTCGTCGGAAATCGAGGCAAGTGGTGTTCTTGCCCTTGCCAAGTTGTTTTCTTTTGTTTAAAGCCTATTGTTTCTATCGTTTTATCTCCTATTTTTCCGTCTCGAATGATTAGTCATAGTTTGAATGGTAGTGGCGCGCGTCGTTTGTAGTTTCCTACTGCTACTGTAGTTGCGTGGGTCGTGTGCGCGTTCCGGTGTCGTCCGGGAAATCCCAACCGTACAGGTTACCCGCGCACGGTCATCAACCGTTAGGGCGCACGACCACTGGTCGTGTGCTTCTGTTCGTGCGCGGCTGTCTTTTTATTTTCCAAAGTTCTGTCTCGGCAATTGCACGAGCGCTGAAAACAGTGCGCACGAACAGTGGTCGTGCGACACTGATCGTGCGCAGTTGCTAGGTTTTCTGTCAGGTTTCCCTGGTTCACTTCGCACGACCATCAACCAATGACCGCGCACGACCACTGATCGTGTGCTACCGATCGTGCGCTTTGAATATTTCCTTTCGCTCCGTATTTAGCTGGCGTCGTTACGCGGGTTAGGTGGGCATGAGTGTTTTGTGTAGTGTTAAGGTAGTAAGCTAAGAGTTATTGTTGTGATAGTTCGTCTTGCGTGGCACGTTGAGTGGGTGAAGCTCACTCAATGCGGTGTCGAGAGGACCCAGCGCCACGTCGTGTTGAGTCATTTCAACACTTTCTTTTTCTCTTTCCTCGATTTACGTTCCCGAGTGAATTCCTTGTTTATATTTGTAATTTCCTTGTCGGTCATGTTTCTCTTTCCTAATGGCCGAATCGTGGGTCGTGGGTAGTAGTGGTGGTTTGTAGCTCTTTATGGGGGTGGAGTTGTGTAATTTAGCCAAGGCCACTCGTGTTTTTCTTGCTCCAGGTACGGGCTGGGCATGTGTGGGTGGAAGGTCCCTTGTGCTTTCACGTGTAGACCCTCGAGCTTGTTGACTTGGACATGGTGGATGGGGGGACTGAGTTTGCCTCCAATCCGGTTCCTCATTGTTTGATTTTGCTACTACCACCTCCCACAGTTTAGGGTGTTAGAAGTTTCTTCCTTGGTAGTTTGCAACACTTTGGGCTCTTGGTAGCCTAGTAGGCCCTGCAGGATGTTATTCCTGGGCTGGGTTGTTGCTGTTTCCTCGCACGTAGTGCTTTTCTTGTTGTCCTGTTTTGGGCAGTTGTGACTCTTTCTACTGCATGTTTTACAGGTACTTTTCCCCTTTTGGTTGACTCTTTCATGCAGTTTTACTTTGTTTAGCTTGCTGAGGTATTCTGTTTTCTTTTGGAATACCCCAGGTTCTGAGCCGTAGCCAGTTGGGTGGCTAGTTTGCAGTGGTGGTGTTGGTGGTCTCTTGGACCTTGGTGTTCCGTTTGCCGTGTTGGTGAGGTAGTTTTTCAATACTTTCTTATAGGCATACATATATGCCAGTGGGTTTGTGTCAGGTTGTTGGCGCTCACTAGTAGTTTTTTTACCTTTATACTGGATATATTTACTTATGCTGCTACCGTTTTCTGGAGATAGTCTACTTGCTCTGAGAAGGTTTTATGCTAGGTTGCTAGTTATTTTTAAACTATAATTATTATTATAAATAAAGCTCATGATTAGCATGTTTTATAAGACGTATTCACTATTTTCCAAATCACGTATGAAGACCGTTTTCTTATATATTATATAAATTAAATGTAGGGTCTTGCATAGCATGAGTGGTTCTCTTGGGACTCTTATGTGCTCTTTAGGATGTCAAACCTAAATAAAGTATTTTTCCGCAGCGTATAAATATAGTTTTTCTTTTGTGGACTAGGTGATCCACTGAGCCGAGGGATACGGTCTCTAAAATATAACTGATTTTCTAATCATTAATCACATGATTTTCTTTCATTAAGTTGGTAGTTGGTTTTGCCTGAGCATCAGTAGTTATCCCCTGCTTGACGTGGCATCATGACGCGTGTTTTCTCTTACTCTGATAATTCTTAATTCGGAGAAAATACGGGTTGTGACAACGCGGGTCAGCATCCCCTTTCTCATACACGACATAACGCACATTATGTTTCAAGGTTGACACTCGTGGCCACCAAAGTTAGTCACCCAAGGCGCGCAACTCAACACGCTAGCACAAGGTCTCCAAGAGACCTATTAGGCACACAGCACAACAAAATCTCCTCGGGAGCTAATTCTTATGATACATCGATCTTATGCAAACATTAGGGTGTTTCCTGAAGCACACCTCCAGTAATAACTACCGCCCCGTACAGACCCCCATTACGAAACATTCAATTTACACGGATCCTTCTCTGGAAACCCATAGAACATCAACAATCTGGATAACACGTCCGGATGGGCTTCACACAACATGCCTAAAAATGTACTGGCGCTTCCGAGTACTAAATGTAATTAAATAACCGGGATGTACACATCAACCCGTCGGAGAGCACCTTTCCCCCACCCGTCGGTGGGGAGGGGCTTCTATGCAAACATGCTAAAATAAGGGCTTCACCTGCCCAAGAAGAAAAGTCATTACCCATGATACGCATTTCAGAGCCAAAGCTTGATCGTCACGGATTTAGTTTCCACGCACCGGTCCGAGCTCCAAATTTTACATTTTGTTGCGATCCCTAGCTAAACCCTAGTTGCTCTCCACTAACACCTCCGGACGGCCTCCTCCTGCAAGTCTAATCCCAACACTAAACCTTCTTGGTCGGACAAGAGGAGAGGGAGGTCGGCATGGAAAAGAGAGGTTCGGGTTTTCACCCTTACAGGTGGAGACTGGGATAGAGGAAGGAGGAGGCTATGGTAGCAGCGATGATTAAGAGGGAAGTCGGGCTCGACCCTTCCAGTTGTGACGAGAGATGGAAGGATGGGGTTCTGCTCCTCCTTCCAGTCGCGACGGGAGAAATAAGAATGGGCTCAGTCCTTCCTTCCAGTGGCAATGGGAGAGAGGTCGGGAGAGGAGGGAGGTGGATCGGCCCTTCCTTACAGCGGCAATGGGAGAAAGAAAATCGAGAGAGGCGACTCTTCTTGGGTGCGATATGTGACGGGAAAACCGAGATAGGGAGAGATCGGGAGAGGGATGAGGAAATGACGTCTTGGAGAGGGGGAGGAATTAGGTTTAGGTTTTATATAAACCCTAGCCTAAGTTGTTATCCGCACTCCACTCTCTTTAATCGCACACCAAACTCATTTAAATTCGTGACACGATTTTGGGGCGTTACATTTATCTCCTCCTTAATGAAATTTCGTCGCAAAATTTAAAGTACAAATAACGAAATGAAATTTTTCACACCTGAGTAAAAAATATCGCAGTACTCCTCGCACATGACCTCTTCTGGATCCCAAGAGATCTCCTCGCAGCCACAATTGTCCCAACTATTGTATGTCGCTATCGACATCACCTTGGTAGATAGGCCATTATCCACCGACACACTATCAGCCTCCAACACAGAATCGGGCTCCCGTGCTGCCTTTCTCAATACAGAAATGTTGAAGACGTCATGCAACCCACTCAGCTCCGTCGACAAAGAAAGTCGGTAAGTTGTTTCGCCGATGTGCTCGGTGATCTCGAATGGACTTAAATACCTGGGACTCTTCAAACGTCGAACTCTCAACACTCCCTTGAATGGCTTTATCTTCAAGTACACCCAATCTCCAACCACGAACTCCACGTTCCGGTGTTTGGCATTGTAATACTTTGCATGATGATCCTGGGCAGTAAACAATTGCTCTTGAATGATCCATATTTACTCATTCGCCTCCTCAACATCATTTTGTTTCAATAGCTTGGTATCACCGTTCTCTACCCATGCTAAAGGAGTACGGTGATGACTAGTTTTAGTCATCGTTTTTGGTGTAGTTTAATATGCAAAATTTTTTGTTTAATTATATGTTTTTAGTATATTTATGCTTATTTTGTTTTATTTCTTATTTAATGTCTTTTCTATTTCTATTTTATGTTTTATATGTTATGTCATGTTTGTATGTTAGTTTTATGGTTCGTGTTTTGTTATAATTTGTTATGTTATTTATGTTTAGTTTTATGGTTTATATTTTATGTTTTATAACATGTTATTTATGTTTTAATAACTATTTTATGTTATGTTCATGTTTGTATGTTATGTTATTTTATAATATTTCTTATTTATGTTTTGTTATAATATGTTATTTATGTTATTTATAATATGTTTTGTTATAATATGTTATTTAGTATAATATCATATGTTATAATATGTTATATATTTAACAATAGAATTAATGATTTGTTTTGTCTTGTTACTTGTAGGTTCAAGCTCTCAAACACATGCAAGCCAATCAACAACTTGGAGCAGCCCTTGTCCAATCAAACATGCTACCCGAGCCCTTTACAAGCCTATGGAGCAGTCCACCAATCAACTACAAGCAGCCCATGCAGCCTACCCGAGCACACCATCACAAGACCAAGTGCAGCCCGGCCTTCTACAAGCAGCCCACATGATGTGGTCGGCCACCTTCCTCCCCTTTCATTCATGCATGCATCTTTCTCCACCTCATTCACTCTCTCTCCCCACTATTATTAATTTCTCCATATTTAATATATTTCATTCATGCATTTTCTTCATGCATGTGGCCGGCCACTCACATCTCTCTCCCTCCACATTAATTTTCCCATGCATGCACCTCTCCAATATGCATGGCCGGCCACTCTCTTTCCCCTTTTATTTTATTTCTTTTATTCTACATTCACCCCTTCTTTCCCTCTCTCTCATGCTCATTTATTCCATTCATCCCCCCTCTATTTTATTTTATATTTTCCATTTCACTTCCATAAATATAATACATTGCATGTAGCCATTCTCTCTCCTTCCATTTAAAACTCATGCATGAATCATTCCCTCTCCATGTGGCCGGCCACCCTTTGCCTTCCCTCTTCTAGATCCTTCTCCCTCATCTATAAAAGGAGCCTCTCCCCTCTTGTTGAAGTTAAGTAGTTTTTAAGTAGTTTTAGTTGCAAGTTTTAGTCTAAAAGATAGTTTAGTTTTTGAGAGATTTTGTAGAGAGCAAGTGAAAGTTATTTTCTTATTTCCTTATTGTAGTTTTTATTGTAATCTCTTTCTTTTAGTAGTATAATTTTGTTTTGCTCTTATTTCGTGTACCTCTTTTATTAAGCAATGAAAATGTCATTTCCTCCTCTTATTCTCATTTTCTTATCATGCGTAGCTAAATAATTTTTGTGCCCGATCGCGATGATCTTTGCGATGAAATAACGTATCTTTATTTTTATGTTTGCTTTTGTATTTTTCTATTTTTGATCCTTCCTTGATTTTTATCGTATCGACTCCGTATTTCTAGTATGCGGTAGTAGGTATCCGATCTCATATTTGAGTAGCCGAGAGGCTCGTGAATATGAAAGATCACTCAAGGAAGGAAGGAGTTGAACGCACCCCTAGAGATAGGATGACGTAAATCCTCCGGATTGGAGTCAAATCCAATAGTGCGGGTCACTTCGATAATGCGACTTTAGGCCATTTTGACTTGTAAAGAGATTTCGGTCGAAACGTCTATAAGTTAGGTGATTTAATGCTCTAGCGAGATTACTTCCTAATATCGGATCCGTCACAGTCTTAATAGAATTACAAATGCTAAACTAATTTCTTCCGTTATTTTATTTCAAAGTGAATCGTCGATCGCGCACTCTTTTCTTGTAATAGTTTATTTCTCTTTAAGTTTACTTTATTTTAATTTTCAAACATCATTAATCGTTCGATAGGATAATAGAGTCGTTGTGAGTAATAGTACTTGCCTGCCCCGAGTTTTTATACGACCTTGATATTTTTCATATCCTATGCTATATTTCGATAGGTACACTTGCCTTAATCGAGTATAGATTAGAGAATACGATTTTCTCTATCATACGGCACCTCCTACCATAAAGTGCTTCGAACGGAGCCAACTGAATACTTGCCTGATAACTTTTTTTATAGGTGAACTCCACCATGAAAAGGTGATCCTCCCAATGCTGTCCAAAATCCAAAATGCACATACGCAGCATATCCTCCATCGTCAAATTTATCATCTCGGACTTCTCGTCCGTCAGCAGATGGAAGGCGGTGCTAAACTTAAGCTTCATGCCCAGTAAACGATAATCATGCCTCCAATCATTAGACGTAAACCGTCCATCACAATCGCTAACAATATTGCGAGGGATTCCATGTAATTGAACTATATTCTCAATATATAGCTTTGTCAACTTCTCCACATAATCACTTTTCCGATTTGGAATGAAATGCGCAACTTTAGTCACCTGATCAACAATCACCCAAATTCAATCATTTTTCTGCAGCGACTTTGGCAATCCGTGAAAAAAGTCCATGGAAATATCATCGAATTTCCACTTTGGGATTGGCAATGACTCCAAGAATCCTCCTAGCTGCTAGCACTCAGCCTTCACCAACGCGCACATTTGGCACTTTGGTATGAAAAGAGCTATGTCTTTCTTCATCCCTGGCCACCAGAATAATGCTTCCATGTCTTGATACATTTTAGTGCTCCTAGGATGAATTGCATATATGGTGAAATGAGCTTCGTACATCAATTCATCACGCAGTTTCCCATAATTAGGAACACATAGCCTTTAATTCTTCCGTAATAGCCCATCTACAAGTAGAATCTTTGCGTTCAACCCCTCGGCGGGCTCCGGCAAATAGCGTTGCATTCTTGTATCAAACTCACAGGCAGATCTCACATGGTCGGCAATATCATACTAAACTTTAATCTAGCAAAGAATGGCAGTGGAAGATGAACCTCGATCCATATAGGAGATTTCCTAGGCCTCAAATTAACGTTCCAAATGCTTATCGTGAGAAAAAATCTAACTAGCCTGTGTCGGCGCTCGATGACTCAAAGCTTCTACCACCACGTTCCCTTTCTCAAGGGTATAGAGTATGTCTAAAATGTAATCCCCCAGAAATTCCATCCATCCCCACTGACGCATATTCAGATCTTTCTGATCTAGAAAGTATTTTAGACTCTTATGTTTCTTGAAGATTTTGACCTTCATACCATACAAGTAATGTCTCCACAACTTCAGAGCAAACAACACGGCTGTCAACTCTAAATCTTGGACCAGGTAGTTTCTCTCATGCACCTTCAGCTGGCATGAATCGTAAGTGATAAATTTACCATATTGACACAGCAAACGTCCAAAACAACTTCTCGAGGCATCATTGTACAACTAGTACTATTTAGTCCCATACTACGAACATAGAATCAGGGAAGAAATCAGTCGAATTTTTCAGCTCCTTGAAAGCTCGCACACACTCTGGCATCCAGGCGAACCACTGATCCTTCCTATTCAATGTAGTGAGTGGAATTGCAATCTGCAAAAAATCTCCACAAAGTGCTTGCAATAACCGGCAAGCCCCAAAAAGCTTCGTACTTCTGTAATATTCCTCAGCTCAGGACACTCTCAGATTGCCACAACTTTTACTAGATCTACCGCAACACCCTCTCCACTAACTATGTGCCCCAAAAATTTCACCGACGGTAGCCAAAACTCGCACTTGGAGAATTTTGTATACAACCGATTACTCCTCAGGACTGTCAAAACAATGCGAAGGTGGTCGATATGGTCTTCCTCGATCTGCGAGTACACAAGAATATCATAGATGAAGACAATAATAAACAGATCCAGGTACTCCCGGAATGCTCTATTCATCAAATCCATAAAAACTGACGGCGCATTTGTGAGCCCAAAGGGCATCACCGTGAACTTATGATGCTCGTAGTGGGTGTTGAAAACAGTCTTTGGAATGTCCGACTCTTGTATCCTGAGTTGATAATATTAAGACTTCAAATCCAACTTTCAGTACACCGTGGATCCTACAAACTGATCAAACAGGTCATCAATATGGGGAATCAGATATTTATTCTTTTTTGTCAACTTGTTCAATTCCTTATAGTCTATGCATAGGCACAAACTACCATCCTTCTTCACAAACAGGACCAGTGAAATCCATGGTGATTAGCTCGGACGTATATACCCTTGCTCAAGCAACACCTGCAGGTTTGTAACCCAGCACAAGCTCGATGCAAAAATTGATTTTACTTTGAGGCAGAGCCCCAAGAAGCTCATCTGGACAATGTCTGCAAATTCCACTACAACTACGAAATCACATAGCTTGGGCTTCTATTCTGAAGTCTCTACTAAAGCGAAGAAAAGCTCAATGCCTTTTTTCATTGCTTCACCACTTGGAGGGCGGTAATAGGGGTTTTGCTCACCCCCCATAGACCAATAAAATGAGTTCCGTCTCCGCATTCTCCGTTTAACAATACAGTGGTAGCAGGGCGGCCTCCAAATCAAAGTCTTGCTCTCCAATTTCAAACTTCACACGGCTCTTCCTATCCGTACTCATTAGGTACCCATTGGGTAAGAGCACATCCAACTTCGCTCTGCCAATATACAAGACACTCTGACTCACAACACATTCTTTCGATAAGGAGTGTGATTCACTGGTATCGAACAATGCTCTCGCTGGATGATTGAATACCAATACAAAACCTAATGAGTACACGAGAATCAAAAATACTCAAGGATTATAAATAATACACATGACAGTAATTACAAGTAAATGTACCTGACATGACATTACTTTGTTCAATAGCCTCCTGCAGGCTAAGATTGTAGACGCTGGGTTACGCTGACGCATAGTTAGATACAGACGACTCCGCTGCTTTCCCCTTCTCAGCATACGGCACACCCTCCTTTCTTTCTGACTTCGCGGGATGTCTCCAATAATCTCAAGCATAATTTCCCACCTTGCCACAGTTATAGCACATGTGCGGACCTTGGCCGTTGTAGCTCCAGAAGTAGTAGAAGGAGCTGGTCCAGATGACCAAACCTTCTTGTTTGACCTACTGCAGAACCCAGACATTGAAGAACTCTTGCTTCCTCCCCGAAAGGTCCTTCTTACCCTGCACTCTCTTCAGATCCTGTTTTAGAGACCGGGCAATGTTTACCAATATAAGAAAGCCATGTGTCATCGGACCTGCCAATACCAGCCTCAGATCATCCCACAGAGCTTCATAGAATCGGTTGGTATTCCTCCCCTCATCAGAAAATGAGGCTCCTGCATACCGCCCCAACCTAGTGAATTCATGCAAATAGTCATCCACCAGACTCTCTCCCTGAGTTAACCTCTGGAATTTGTTTTCCATCACAATCCTTTGCAGAGAAGGGAGATACAACGCAAGGAATAGTCTCGAAAATTTCTCCATCAAGACCTCAGACTGTATCCTGCCCGCAAGCTGGTAAAATTCAAGCTCGTCCCACCATAGCCTTGCCTCTTCATCCAATAAGAAAGTGGCTAGCATGACTTTCTTCCTTTCCTCCATCTCCGTAGCCATCGAGATACTCTTCACTCACGAGATCCAATCCACGGCCTGAGTCGGGGATCCTCTTCCTATAAACGTAGGCGGATTGAAGCTCATAAAGTGCTTCAGTTGCTTCTCTGTCTCTCGCCTCTCTACCAAAGGCTCAGCAGGCACTTGCCTCACTGCCACTAGCTCAACTACGTCGGCATGTACTGGGGCCACCTCAATGTGTACCTGCCCTCTTTGTTATGCATTGATCATTGCGAACACATCTTAAACAACTAAACATATTGTCTCAGCAAAAGAAGGTGTAGGTGCCTGAGATGGTGCATTACTTTATGTATAGTGTTGATTTTGCGACTGCTCTACACCGTTCCATATCATCTATAATTGCACAACATGCAATTTAGTGACTAATAAACATAGCAAACATCAAACAAAAGAATTTCCAGGTTCCACAAACAATATTTTTAACATATTTCGTGTGTGTTTTTCATTTCTAAGTGGACATTCTCCGATGATTTTACCTCTTTAAGGTGATGCACACACGTGCTCTTCACCCCTTAAAAAAATTCGACTGGGGCCCTGATGCACACACGTGATTTTACCTCTTTAAGGTGACCACGATTCAGCGGACATGAACCGACACCTATAAGTTGATACAAAATTTTAGCACCCCTAATATATCACGAATAATATAACAGAAGTTCCGATCCGGGCCCCACGCCATATTACATGAACAAACAACAGGGTTACGAAATGAAATCATAACGTTTTTTTTTTGAAAATGCACCCTAACACAGAGTTGCATTCTAACGGAAGCATTTAAAGGTTGAAAAATCGATCACCAAAAAAAAATGTCCACTACACCACCAATGAAAAGACATACACCATAATGTTTTGGTCTTATGGCCTTACATCAACAAAGTTTTACCAAATTAAAAGTCGTTTCCAAGCATCGGCATGCAGGTCAGCAAAACATGAAAAATAGCAAATATTTGGGCCTTTAAGGGCCGGCACAACTTTGGTCTCCAGCCAGCTACTTCTCGCTTGGCTCGACAACACCTGCATAAAAAACATTCAACCTAGTGGTGGCAAATAAGGCAACGGTTAGCTGGACCTGACCAAATTATAAAGACCACACCCCTTTCTCAGGGTGGTGGTGCTTAATCCCTACAAGCAATTAACATGTGTACATATTTAAAATAAATGTGCAACTTAAGCATCATATATCACAGACATTGGTGCAACTAGCCAAACGTCTTGTGCACTCAGGGCACCTTAATGGTGTACCGAGTTTCCCCGAGTCCCACCTATTTCCATCACATGCATATGATAGTGCATAAAGCACCCCAACGGTGAACTCCACTAGTCCACCACCATTCTCAGTCCCGGACTGGATGGTTTCACTTAAGCATTACTAGCTAGGCCTATAGGCTTGACTGACCCCTATGCCAATGGCAATTTCTACGTACTTTTGGTCTATTTAGCCAAAAACAATAGAATAGGTATAGTTCAGCTCTTTCCCGTTGCTCAAATCATCGTGCCAATTAACAACAATGATGCAGTTCAGCATCCCCTTTCCTGTATATGACATAACACACGTTAAGTTAAAAGGTTGGCACTCGTGGCCACCAAAGTTAGGCACCCAAGGTGCGCAACTCAACACGCTAGCACAAAGTCTCTGAGAGACTGGATATGCACACAACACAACAAAATCTCCCTTGGAGCTAATGCTAATGATATATCGATTCTATGCAAACATTAGGGTGTTTCCTTGAGAACACCTATAGTACTAACTGCCACCCTGGGTAGACCCCATTCCGAAACATTCAACTTCCACGTAGTCTTTTACGGGAACCCACATAATATCACTAATCCATACCACACGTCTGGATGGGCTTCACACAGAATGCCTAAAATCATACTTGTTCTTCAGGTACTAATTGCAATTAAATAATGGGGATGTACACATCGACCCATCAAAGATCACCCTTCCCCCACCCGTCAGTGGTGAGGGGCTTCCATGCAAACTTGCTAAAATTAAGGGCTTCACCTGCCCAAGAAGAAAAGTCATTATCCATGACGCACGTTTCGGAGCCATAGCTCGATAGTCACGGATTTGGTTTCCACGCACCGGCCCGAGCTACAAATAGAACACTTTGCTACAATCCCTAGCCAAACCCTAGTTGTTCTCTACTAACACCTCCAAAAGGCCACCTCATGCAAGCGTAATCCCAACCCTAACCCCTCTTGGTTGGCCAAGAGGAGGGGGAGGTAGGAAGGGAAAAGAGAGGCTCAGGTTTTCCCCCGTACATGCGGTGGCTGAGACAGAGGAAGGAGGAGGCTCCGGTAGCAGCGAAGAGGAAGAGGGAAGTTGGGCTTGACCCTTCTAGTGGCAACAGGAGAGGTAAGGATGGGGTTCTACTCCTCCTTCCAGTGGCAATGGGAGAAAGAAGAATCGGATTGGCCCTTCCTTCCAGCGGTGATGGGATAGGAGGGAGGTGGATCGGCCCTTCCTTTTAGCAGCGACGGAAGAAAGAAAATTGGGAGAGGTGCTTTTCTCGGGCACGATGCGTGAGGTAAAAACCAAGAGAGGGAAAGATCAGGAGAGGGAGGGGGAAATGGCGGCTTGGATAAGGGGATGAATTAGGTTTAGGTTTTATATAAAACCCTAGCCCAAGCTACTATCCACACTCCATGCTCTTTGATCGCAAACAAAACACATTTAAATTCACGATAGATTTTGGGGTGTTACACAACACATCATGTTTCCAAGGGGCACTCAATCACTCTCAAGATGATAACTGCATTCAAGCAGATTTGAAAGGTCAAGGAGATAAAACATGGTATTATTAGATTCAGGGTGGCGTTGTAGATTGTTAGGCTCTGACTGATGGTATGGATGTAGCATTATCCTCTGGGACTGATTCTCCCTTTCTGGCTGAGCCTATTTTTTTCGCACCCAAGAGTGTTACTACCCTGACACCTAAGTGGCTTGCTACGTGTAGGAGGTTTGTGCATTAGTTCCCTGATTTCTACAAGGGGTTTGTAAATATGGAGGGCATGCTTACCTGACAAAGCTCATTGATGGTTCACATCAGGGAGCACATGATGGTGGAACCTCCAGATCTTTCAGGTCGTGCTTCTACGTCTCACAACCACAGACCGCTGACTCCTCCTCCTCCATCTCCTCCCCATTCGCCATCCTGATCGTTCTCGTCTTCTCATGGTGCGATTAATGATGTTTTGTTTAATATTATTTTATGATGTATATTTGAACTTATTGATTGGTATTGTTGTTCCCATATATGTATCTTTGGATTCCTTTCAAGAATTCTTATTTGGTTTTAATTGTTATTTTGTATATTGACGTTTATCTGCTATTCTTTTTGATATCTTTGGTAGTTAGTTGTCTATCGTGTCTTTGCAACTTAATTGTGGGTGTATTGTAGTGTTAGTATTATACTTGTTTGTTGCTTGGAACTCGTTTCATACAGGTATCGACAATTCATTGGGAAGGCATATGCTTTTTTTCTCTAGTTTGCACATGTCTTCTGGTATGCTCACTTGTTGGGAATTTTGATAACCTCTCCCCTTATCTCTATTTGTAATTTTAATTTTTATATCATGTTATTATTGTGCATTCTATGTATGGGGGAGAACAAGAAAGTTATTACCCATTGTGTATGCACACCACTTCATGTGCATGATGGAAGCCACCTTTATTTCAGTCTTAATTTTTAATGAAAAGATTTTTCTATTTGCCTTTGCATTTGCCGCACACTTTTGCACTCAATTGAGCGTGAACTAACTTGTTGATGCTTCTCGTGAAAATTTTATTTTTTGTGTTGAATGGAAATTCGTTGTGCTGGCAAAGGATTGAAGGGTGGGGTAACATGTTGACTGTTGCATTGCTCCTAGTCGAGTACTCATGTCTCTTGTAAAATTCGTGTAGAACCAACTTTTCTTATGCTTTTAGTTTTATAGTTTTCTATTTTCATGGATATGTTTTATTCTACTTGTAATTTTCAAATCAAGTGAAATTTAATGGTAGCATAGGTGATGTGTGTAGACGATTGCTAGAATCGTATTGCTCGAGTTAGGAGGAAGGATATCCTATCTAGGTGGCTAGAATATTCCCATAGCAACTCTCAAAGCATGTGTATGGGTTAGTTCATGAGTGTGAATTGCATCATGCCTATATGTTTTATCCTTGCTTATACTAGTTGAGCCTAACCCTTATCATATGATTTCAGCTCCACTTTCAATTCATCAAAGTCAAATTGACTAACCTAATCACACACTTAATTTTGAGCTCAAAAGTTCAATATCATTTAAATTTGGAGTGAAGGGTGTATATTAGTGAATGCAGTGGCAATGCTTGACTGAACATATAGATGAAAATGTTTGAGATAAAAAGAAAAAGAAAATCAAAAAAAATTTAAAAAAAATTGAAATGTTAAACTAAAATTAAAAAAATATCTGAAAATGCTTGATTGAAGTTAGGTAGGCGGTGTACAAAACATATTTTATCTTTTTTAAGTCTGGGGGTGTCGTGTACACATTTACTTTGTTGCTTAGATATTTTTATTTTTGGAGCTCAATATTAGTTAGTTGTGTTAGCCCTTGCATTTATCATTGTTTGTCGAACTAAAACCTAAGCCTACATTATAACCAAAAGACCTATTAATTCTCCCACTAAACTTAACAAGTGTCGTAGAGAGAGTGTGATCGGGCAAGCCTATGGTCATCGTCATTGATGGATTTCTTTGGAGGATGTCCCGATCTTCGGTCTGCTACAATACGCTTTTCAGTGACTATTCTGCTTTCTCCCAAAGCGTGATCAAAGGATTCACTGTGATTCTAATTATGAGTAGACATAATATATATGAATGAAATTTAGAAAAGTATAATCTATTTCGCATGTGAAAAAGGTTTTTCTACTAAAATTTCTATGCACACATGCAAGAGACTTCACATTATACTCTACATATTCAATTTCCTTGCAAGCATGTGTATTTTCTAGTCTTTATTTGAAATTGTTTGCTCGGTAAGAGAAAATGAGAAAGTTTGGGGTGTGATAAGACCGATTTATATAGTGTTTTTCGGACTCATCTGGGCTCTTTTTCACGTACAAACACTTTACTTCAAAGCATTATCACTCATATTTCACTTAATTGTAATTTACTTCTGATGTGTACTTTTAGCATATTTTTGTGTTTAATTGCACACTCCATCATTGAGGGTATGCACATGGAGCTCCTCATCCCTTTATTTTTTATATTTGACTATGTCTCTGTGTTAAAGAGGAAATTGGCCCCAGAGATTTGGTTTTGGAGACTCTAGGGTAGAGCCCGGCCTTAAAAAATCAATTCTAAGTATAATGCACTATCGTGCGAATTTTCTTCACACGTAGGGGTTTTGCTCCGGTGTGATTTAACTTGTGTTGACTTGATGAAGTGATGTTATCGCACGGTCGTGCAAATTTCCTTCGTGCACGGGTATTCTACCAGTGTGTGATATATATATATATATATATATATATTGTTTTGAACGTCGTGTTTGTCAGGTTGACATAACCGCTTGATCGCACGATCATGTGAATCCTTCGCGCATGATTTTTGTAGCCATGTGTTGTCTTACGCAAAAAATTATGTTCTTCCCCGGCTCATGTGTTTTCTTCACGCACGATTGTTCTAACAGTTTGAGAACAAAATGCATGAGAAACCACTCTTTTTCTAAAATTTTATAATTATTGTTACTCGTGCAACTCCTCGTATGGTTGTTTTCAACAGTACGTGAAGAAAATCACACGAATAATATCTTTGGCAGGATATATTGAGATCTGTCCCAGCTCGTGCAATTCCATCTCACATGGTTGGCTTCCTCGTGCGAGAGTAAACTGCACAGGCCGATGTTTTCTTGATTTGGTAATCTAATGGATAGGGAATGCACATTTTGCACACAAGATCGTTCATTTGACAGTGTGTGACTAATGTTAACTAAAATTACTATTTAAGCATATATTTTCACCCTATTTTGGAGCCTCATTTTTTCTCCGAATAGTTGTGCCAAACCATCTAGGGAGGGGCTTCGGCTCCATTTTCCCTTCCCCTCCACCTAGGGCTTTGCTCGTGGCCATGTCGCATCATCTGGAGCTTTTAAAGACAAGATTCTTGCAGCATATTCATTGCAAAACAAGGAAAAAGTTGCATAGAACATGGTTAGATCATTAGATGAAGAAGATGGTCATTTTGAAGGAGGGTGAAATCTCTTTTAGAGCTCATACATTAGTTGGAGACCAAGCTAGGATGCGGAGTGACAACCCTGCAATTACTACCGAGAACCTTCAACAAGACTCTTGATTTGCTTGTATTCTTTCATCTCTTCTCTGAACAATTAGATGAATGTGGTTGTTTCTTCATTTTTATGATGATGCATGCACCCTATACATGTTGATTCTCATTTCTATTTCATTGTTATGAAATCTTGTTATTTCTTATGAGTTGCTTGAGGTGTGCTCTTTACACAAAGCATTTCCACTTCCACCTGCAAGCTTACAAAGCCAGTCACCTAGTGAAGCAGAGCTAACAGCCTGCAAAATCCACAAACATGAGTTATGAATCGGTGGTTACGACCCGTAAATCTTTTCTTTTCTTTTTAAATATTCACTCGACCACCACTAAACCAATTAAATCACCTATATTAAGCCTTTTTAATTAGATTTCTATCAATGAAACACAGCCCCAACCTACATTCCTTGAGAGATTGATACTCGAGGATCACTCCCAATTTTATATTACTTATAAGATCGATACACTTGCAATAATCGCATCAGTACCTGCAGATGTTGGATGACTGCACTAGGTATATGTGGATATACTTTTTTAAAAATATGTTCAATGTCATATATAGTCGAGTAAATGAGTCATCCAATCCAAACACATCCATTAAAAATTTCATGTTACACTATTGTCGACTAGAGCAGCAAGAATCAATGTTAGGGTGGACTAGAGTAACAAGTTTCGGTAATAGGGCAACATGTATAACAATCCAAGACACAAGGGAGAAAGGGATATGTAAATAATTATTTGGTGTTAAGAGAGGCTATGATTCATAGTTGATTAGTTTCAAGAAAGCAGAACTTGTGGTTTGCTAGAAAAGAAAACCAAGGGAAAAATTTTAATAGGTTTTTATAATAATTTTAGTGTGGGGACAATCATTTATGGATTGGGGTTATTAATTGCATATATTATTTAAAAAGTGGGGCTATATTATTAGCCACGAATTAGGCAACTGCGAATAATACTAACTTTTACCCATAAAACAGTTAAATCTTGGCTAATACTTTCTTATTTTTCCACGAATTAGGAATTTGTGAGCTAATACTTGTTTATTAGCGATGAATTAGCCAAATCATGGCTAATAAATTCTTCTCTTGCCATGAATAAGACAAACATGGCTAATAGTTGCTTTTTAGCCTTGAATTAGGGGCATGTCTAATACCTAACTATTAGCCATGATTTTTGACCCATGACAACAAAAAGTGTGGCTTAAAGTCATTTTTCTAGTAGTGCGTGCTTAATTTATCTGTGGTTATCAATCTATAAATGCATATAAAAAAATGTTTAATCTTAGTAAATAGTTTTAATCGAATATTTTAAATATCTATTCACCTCCTTTAGAGAATTCTTAGAGGATTGTTCACAACTGTTCACCCTTTCAATTAGTATGAGAGGGAGATTGATCAAATAAAGCTTAACACCAAATCATAGAGATCTGAATAGTTGCAAAGCAACATCTAAAAATATACATAAATCTACTTTCAAAATGAGTTCAATTATTACTAAAAGATTTTTATCCACTAGACCTCTACTGTGTAACTTGGAAAATTTCACACTATAGATAGGCAAAATAAAATTGTTCATCAACTCTATTGAGGAGGGTATTTTTTTGATTTTATTCTTTTAGGACCACCGATGCTTTACGAGAAGGATGCCAGTAGAAGCACAATAATAGTGTTAGTACCTAGGGATGAATAGTATGAAATAGAAAAGAAGATGAAAGACTGGGATGCCAAAGCAATGAACATCCTAGTGTCCACGCTATCAGATGTGATGTTTTAGAAGGTAACTAACAGTTAATCAACCAAGGAAATTTGGGAGTCTCTATCCAAAATTATCGATAAGAGTTCTGATAAAAGAAAGGAAAAAAGAACACTTCTCATATCCAAATATAAGAACTTTAGATGAAGGCTGAAAAATTGTTACTAAAATGTATTAGAGGTTCAACATCATAATTAATGAACTCAAAGGACTGGAAAGGAGAGATCATTGAATGAGATAAATAAAAATCTAATCATGTGCTTCCTAAGTACATAGAATTTAAGGATCTTGGTAATCAGAGAGTCTATATACCATAGGGAAATCTTTACGGATGCCCAGTTAGGTAAGCTAAAGTCTAATAAGTTGCTACTGAAGAGTAGAGTTGAGACAAATGGAAAGGAGAAGGTCTTAGCTCCGAGAGAAAGAACCATTGCACTGAAGGAAGTTGTAGGTAAGCCTTCAACCTCTGAAGAGGAGATGTTTAATCTCCTAGCTAGAAAGCTTAGAAGGAAGATAAATACTGAGGACTCTAGAAGAAGGGATAGAAGCTCAAGGAAGCCTTAGTTTGACAAGAACACCAACACGTAGGTCATCTGCATTGCCTACAAGAATCCAGGGCATAATGCTCCTGAATGTCCTATAGAGCAAAAGGACACAACTAGTAAAAAGGAGCACAAGTAGCTGTCCTTTAGGAAGGAGGAGAAGAAGGAAAAAGGTTTCATAGCTGAAACTTAGAGGTACTCAGACGTTGAGTCAAGTTCTTCTTTTCAAGGTGAAGGTGAAGGTGCCGCTGAAGAAGCCTACCTGATGGCTTTTTAAGCATTTTCTGAAGAAGAAGAAGGTTAGGTATCATAGTTTGATAAATTTAATTTCTCTTCAAAAAAATTTAAAGAAAGTTTTAAAGAGTTTTGCTAAGATCATCTAAAGGAAAAGAAATAAATAAATTTACAAAGAAAAAAATAGAAAATCTAAGAAATTAGAAACCTGATGAGGAGCTAGTCCTTTAGGATAATCAACATAGAGTTGAATAAGGAGAAATGAAATAACAAATTCATGAATTAATGTTAGAAAATAGATCTTAGAAAGAAGAGCTTACAAATACAAAAGCCTTTGAGGATTCATTGAATGGTCAGAGTCAAAAGCTCAGAGATATATCTGAGAATCTCTCAGGGATTTTCAAAATCTGGGTTTAGGAGTTGCGGTAATAAGCTCGGGAAAAGATTCCAGAACACCTGCTTGGAAAAATCCTATAGATTTTGTCAAAGCCAAGGAAACGTGACCTACCATAATTATAAATTAAGACCCAAATTAAATCACAGTTTCTAATATGTCTAGCTCATCTAACCATAAAAATATTCAAGAAAAGAAGCCCATAAAAAATAAAGCTTCAAAAATTATGTCTAGTCCATTGATCACAATGTCCTAGATTTGAAGAAATCCCACAGATCAATGATATACTTATGTTTGTATCTGATATATGTTCAAAGTTCAGTATATGCAGGGTGTATATTATTACATTAATTAGAAAGGTTATCTGGGTCACAATGATAGTTGCACTCAAGACAGGATGCTGGATAAGCAGAAAATAGACTAAGTCCAGAAGCATTGAGTGAACTTACTTCACTCAACACTAGGAGTCTAAAAGCATTGACAGTAGATCCAGCGGTCAAAGACTTAATATTACTGACTTGAAATATATCTATGGACAAAAGAGTTGAGTTAAGGTAGATCACTCAACGCCTACTCAAAAAGATTTCTGGTTAAGTAAAGATGCGTTGAGTGATGAAAGATCACTCAACGTCACATTAAGTAAATCATTAAGTCAGAAAGCATTGAGTGTAGAAGCTTCACTCAATACCTTTACACAAGAAAATTCTACCAAGTCCAAATGCATTGAGTGATGAAGGCTCACTCAACGCCTTATCTGTTAGGCTGTAAAAGTCAAATGTGTTGAGTGTTGAAGGTTCACTCAATGCCTCAAGATATAGATTTTTTGTCAAATTTTTCTGCATTGAGTGATATGGCCTCACTCAACGCCTATGCAGATTGACTGAAAATTGCTAAGTCCTCAGGAACTAGATCATGCTGACATCATCCAAAATCCAAATGTTACGGGATTTGTGCGCTAAATGACAAAAGGCATTGTATGTCTTTAGTACAATAATTAAAGCTAAAGTTGTCTGGCAGTTACCAATTTTGGTGTGCCCATACTAAGGAAAGTTCCGTTGGATGGAGAGAGATAAAGTGGACTTTAAAGAGACATTAAAAAGAAGCTTTTTCTTTGGATAGTCACCCGCTCCATCTTCTCCACAAGCAAGAAGATCATTGAAATAGGGATTTATAGAAGGTTCTGAAAAAAATAGAAAAAGCTGGTTGTTTGAAGAATACAAAGAATTGAAAAATCAAAAAGTATTCAACAGTAAGAACACAAAACTTATTTTTGTGTGTAAGAAGAAGGGGCAGAGAAAAATCTATTTGTTGTTCATCTTCAAGGCTACTACACTCATCTCTACTACATAAAAGGCTTGAAGAAACAGTGATCTGCAGTTGTCTTCACAACACAAGCAAAAACATCCTGAATTGTGATGCGCAAAATGCCCCTCTCTGCGCTCTAGAGAGGTGAACACGTTCGATCAGAGGATGCTTGCGTAAAAGGAGGTTGATGAGGAACTGTCGAGCAGTCGGTTACTTTAACGGTTATGGATTAGTGGTTGATGCCGAGAGAGTGGAAAAGAGAAGAAAGGGGCCGCTTGTAGCGGCAACAACAAAGTTTTCCCACCGTGGCTTAAATGCTACTCATACGACGGGCTTTCCATTTAATTATTAATCAATGTTACAGCTGATGTAAGGGTTTCTGTATGTCCAAAACGAGATAATATAGATGAAAAAACAAGAGGCTGGGGACTTAAAAAAATGTAAGCCGCTGAGGACGCGCAGACTAAACTGGCAAGTCGCTAAGTCGCGTGGACAGCCTCGGTAAAGCTGTTCTCTAAGCTGGTAGTTGCCGGCCTAAAGACCTAGTCGTGGAGGCTATCTGCAGAGTCTTCCCGGACTGATGGTCAGGTTGAAGGTTAAGGTCGTTGGATAAGAATTTGTAGCCACAGTGTTTGATGTGATGGTTGCTCCCCAGGCGTCATCCTCCCCAAATGAGAGGTATGGGGCCTATTTATAGGCTTGGGCTGGAGACGGTCTTGGTAACGTTACCCCCGATATGTCGGTTAGTTGTGCGAACTGACAAGGTGTCCGCCAAGTCTGCCCTTGTTAGGAGGATAAGGGAAGAGTCTGTCACTGCTTAAGCGGAGATCAAGAGATGGAACATACCTCTGTTGCGTGGAGGTCCCTAACAAGCTAGGCAGATGCCAAGATGATGAGTCTGTGCATACCGCACGGAGAAGACTTGAGTCTTCCAACGAGTTGGGCAAATGCTGAGAGCGGGAGTCCGTGCCCATTGCACGCAGAACTGGGTCTTGCCCTTATTGATTAGGAAGAGGGATAGTCCATTACTTCTTAAGCGGACACAAGAGCAGTCCGCATCTGCTAGGCGGAAAAGAGAGGACCGAGGTTCGCCTCTACCTCGTAGAGAAGTCCACGTGGGCTGGGCGGACACCGAGACCACGAGCCCGCGCCTCTTGATGAGAGAGCAGAGCGGTCCACCTATGAGCTGGGTAGTCCTCACCTATTGAAGAGAGAGAACTAAAGCGTGGTTAGCCGACCTAACCATGCGGCCTTTATGGGAGGACTGTAGAAGCAGTCAGCCCTTATAAAACACATGGCTGCTGCGCAGACACGACGGTCATGCCCGGGAGACCGCCCTAGACGCGCGGTCTGGGCGGATAGAGAAATCTATCCGCCCAACTAGAAGAGGACCGAGATGGGTCGCGACCTCCAGGGGGAACCTGGAGCAGGCCGTGACTCATAAGATAGCTACCTTGGGAAGGATCGCCGATTTCTGGGGTAACATAATCCCCTCACTTTTTTAAGTTTTGAAGGGAAATTCGAAAAAGTTGGACACCCACGAAAAATCATGATCTATCCCCTGAAAGTCGGCTGAAAAAGAGAATGGCAAGAGAGGGCAAGTACTTGATGTCTCTCCTACTGAGATTTTAAGAACACTTTACGTTTTATTCTGCAAGGAAGAAGAGTTAAAGTAAGCATAAAAAGCATAAAAAGAACGAAGCTTGCGAGTACCTGAAGAAGAACCTGTGAAGCGAAGAAGACTTGAGAGCATCTTCTGCTAGAGTATGCATAATAGAACTTAGGGAAAGTTCAAGTAAAAAGGTGTGAGTTCCTCAAGAGAACTCGCAAACACCTGCTAATCTTGGCAACAGAGAAGTTAGAACAAGTAAAAGAGAAAAGAAGAGCGAGTACCTGAGGAGGAACTCACGAGCACCTGTTAATCTCTACAAAAGAAAAGTAAGATGCAGGTAAAAGAAAAATATAAAGGATGAGTACATAGGAAGACCTCGCGAGCACCTATGAATCTCTGCAAAAGAGAAGTTAGAGCTGGTAAAGAAGAAACAATCACGAGTACCCAAAGAGAACTCGCGAGCACCTATGAATCTCTGTAAAAGAGAAGTTAGAGCAGTTAAAGAAGAAACAATCGCGAGTACCTGAAGAGAACTCACGGGCACCTACAAATCTCTACAAAAGAGAAGTTAAAGCAGGTAATGAAGAAATAATTGCGAGTACCTAAAGAGAACTCACAGGCACCTGCAAATCTCTGCAACAGAGAAGTTAGAGCATGTAAAGAAGAAATAATCGTGAGTACCTGAATAGAACTCGCAGGCACATGAGAATCTCTGCAAAAGAGAAGTTAGAGCAGGTAAAGAAGACATAATCGCGAGTACCTTAAGATAACTCGTGGGCACTTGTGAATCTCTTCAAAAGAGAAGTTAGAGAAGGTAAAGAAGAAACGATCCCAAGTACCTGAAGAGAACTCGCGGGCACCTGCGAATCTCTATAAAAGAGAAGTTAGAGCAGGTAAAGAAGAAAAAAGACTTGCAAGTACCTGAAGAGAACTTGCAAATACCTACTAATCTCTACAAAAAAAGAGTAAGAAGTATATATGAAAGAAAAATGACTTGCAAGTACCTGAAGGGAACTTGCAAATATTGATGCATTAAGGAAGATATAATTAAGCTGGAGGAAAATCCAATAAACCTAGTCATCAACTGAATAGAGAAGTGCTGGGTTGATCAGAAATTGAGCCATAGCAATAGTCTTATTGCGCGGTCAGATATGAAATCCTCAATATGAAATCTAGATCAGCCAGATGAAAACACTTTCACTAGACCGCATTGTTTGTAGGCAAAGAGAACTAGATTCTTTGATTATACAATTGGTGCCAAAAAAATATTCAATAAGTATAGTAGAGGCACTGCCAGCTAATAAAGCTTTATATGATCTGAGTATATAAGGAGAGTATAAGCCTGAAATATGATGCCACAAATCCTTCAGATAGGTCGGATTTAACCTGTTAACCTGAAAGAAGGCAGTTCACAAAAGAGGTTTACACCCAAATATGACCAATAAGGCCGGGTGCGCCCCAGGTGTTCCCCGGGGGCTAAAGAATTGCCCGCTCAAGAAAGGTCATAAAGAGTGTAGTCCTACTAAGAGAGGACTAACCGCGCTCCCCTACAAGGGCACAAAAGAGAAAATACAAAACTCCTTAGAACAAACGACGGACACACTGCTCTAAAGCATTGCTTGTCCTAAAAGATCAGCAATGTTGTGGGTCCCTGGAAGGCACAGCTTGAGAGTACCATAGAGTATTCGACTATCACAGCATAAGGTGATCAATAAGACAGAGTGTTCCTCAGGTGTTCCCCGAGGTCTACATTGTCCGCTCAAGAAAGATCACCAAAGCTATAATAGTATCCATAACGGAGCACAGTAGAGCTAACACATGGGACCTCCCTTGATGTGCGCTTTGTGTTAGATACCGGCTAGGATCCAAAGCCCTGAAGTCCTCCTGCACAGATTGGACGGCTCCCACTGCACATATGCGAACTTTCCCTGCTATATGTGGTCATGGTGGTATTATGCCAGGGACCAATCTATAGGGGGATCAAGCAAGACTTGGCGATGTCTCGTCGGTTCAGCGGTCGCTTTGGCAAAGAGAAAATAGAGGAGGAGGCACTCAAAAAAGGGAAGTGTGTCAGTACGGGATCTCTAACGTAAAATTTATTGAAATGAAAGTGTACTTTGAAATGTTCAGAACATATGTAAGAGAAATGTTCAATATGGAAAACAAAACCGATCAGCCATGATAGCGAAGAGCTTTTGGAACTTTGTGATGTCCACCTTCACCTCAGAATATATTTCCAAGGGTTCCTATGTCATCACAATCAATGTTCTTTCAAACAATGAAGTTAATGTCATTGTTGGTTTGGCTCACTCCCTTTGAGCCGAAAAGTATGTCCGCTACTTCTTTTCCTTTCGATGTAGACGGATAAGAGTGGTCATCCTTCTGGAATAAGTCACGCAATTTTCCCTGCTTCAGCATCTTCTCTACTAGTTGACAAAGCGCTCGCCATTTTTCTGTTGGATGCCCTATCTCTTTATGGAATTTGCAATAGGTATCCGAGTCTTTAGATCTTTTATTGGCGGGTTGATAAGGCCTCTTATAACCTGTCCTGCTTTTCATGACTTGGACAACTTCCTGCATAACTTGGTCTAGTTCATACTCTAGCGAGTTATTTCCCGGATGTTGGTAAACTAAAGTTGCTTTGCGGAGCTTGTGCTTGATAAGTGGTAGGATTTGACAATTATGATCTTTGACTTTGGAAGTGATCTTGGCCTGGGAAGAGGCATTGATGATGTCGAAAATTCCTTCCCTTCCTTATTCGCGATTGAAAATCCTTCTGAGGAGACTTTGGAGGTTTCCCTAAGGAAGAAGAAGGATCTTTCTCTACTACAAGCGTGTTGCGCTTTATGAAGCCTATTTCGGATCCACACAGTTTTCATCTTACAGGCCTTAGGTCACAGGCATGACCTAGGGGCATGAATTCCCGCAACTATCAGATTTTAACTCCCGCCATTTCTCTTTCTTGTTGTTTCTAGTAACAGTACATACACACCCTAGGTCACGGGCGTGACCTAGGGGCATGACCCTTAGAATGGCAAATTTTGGCGGTTTTCTCCCAACGTTCCTGAGCTTCCAAGAGAACGGTTCAGCACCTTACACGCCCCTAGTCACGGGCGTGACAGAGGGCGAGACTTTTTTGAAAAATTCCTATAAATTCCAGATTGAGGAAGGAGCTGAGGTGTCAACTAGGAGTCATCTAGGGATCAAATAGGAGTAGATTTTCGGAAGTTTTGGCAGCTTTGTTTCCACTTTTTCTCCATTTCTTTTATATACTTTTCAATTCCATAGAATAGCTTTACTTTGTTAGCTTTTCATTTTAGCACCTTATATTTTAATCATGTCTCTCTTTATCCTTTTTATGTACTTCTTTTATAATGATTAGTAGCTAATTTCATTAACACTTGATCATGACAAGCTTTAAAATAAAATAGATTTCTTCTTTCTTCCCAAGCTTTCTATATTTTTGCTTCAATCTATCTTTGATCTCAATTTTAGATTTGTAACTTATATTTCCTAAGAGGTTGTGTATACGAGTAGATCGCTCAAAGGTAGAGGGATTTGCATGCACTCCTCGAGAGAGGATGACACAACTTTTCCGGATTGGATACAAATCCAATAGTGGGGTTCACCGCATAAAGCAAGCTTAGGGGTTTCGATTGGCCGAGGGGTCTTAATCGATCAACCAAAGTTTAGTCGAGAGCATATTCTCGAGAGTGGCGCTTTTGTAGTTTGGGAATCTCCACGGTCGAAGTAGGTAAAATAAAATCTTGAATTTTATGAAGAGTTTATTTTAATTCACAGGGAGTCTAGATCAAGTGTTACATTTTAGCTCGTCTTTTTCTTTAGTTTAAATTAACCATTTTATTATTAGTTAAAATAATATTAATTTGCGTGAGTAGAAGTAGTCAACATGCCCCGAGTCGAATATGACACTTATTCCTCTACTCTGGAATGATAGGTACACTTGCCTTATTGATTTAGAATCGCGCGCTAGCGTGAATTTTATCCATCAAGTTTATGGCGCCATTGTCGGAGACTATTTTTATTGATATTTAGAAAGCGTAAATTTTATTACTTTTATCATTCTCTTTCTCCACCTCCATTTCTATTTTTTATTTTCTTTTACAAATTCATTTCTATTAGGAAAAGGTTGTTTTTATTTTCTTTTATATAAAAAAATTTATTCTCAATTGGCCACCACGCTTGTCAAGCTTGAAAATCACCTAAATATTTTGGAAATCGCACGCATGCGAAAAATTTCTTGTTATTATTGTGGTGCTCCTCATCGAAATGAGGAATTTTATTTTCATAATTATTATCATAATTTTTCTTATGAAAATATTTTTTTTTATAATTATGAAAATAATTTTTCTCATTTAAATGATTATTCTTTTTCTAATTTTCATGAAAATAATTTCTCCAATTTTTTTAAATTTCATGAAAATACTTTATCAAATTTTAATGAGAAAAACTTTTCCGAGTTAAATGATTATTCTTCAACCTCGGATATTTGTTTTTCTTATTCGCAAGATCAACCGGAAAAATTCCCGAGTTATGAGAATAATTATTTAGATCCAAATTTTTGTTTTTCTTTTTCCACACCACGAACTTCTTCTTCTAATTTTGGGGAAGATTCACCATTTCAATTTGATCTCCCTCCCGAAAATTTAGAAAATATTAAAACTTATTCTAATAATTTTTCTTCTTATTCTTCTAATTTTGGGGAAGTTTCACAATTTAAATTTGATACTCCTCCCCAAAATTTAGAAAATATTATTACTTTATCTAATAATTCTCCTCCCTCTTAGAATATTTCTCCAATGGAGATACATGAATCTTCATGTGCCCACTTAGTGTCTTATACCGTAGAAGAAAAAAAATTATTATATCAAAAATTTATAAATATTACATGCACAACGGGTGAAATAGAAGAACATGTTTCTTCTCCTATTTCTCCCGATTTTCCTTCTCATCATGAATTTTCAAACTCCACTTCTAAATATTTAGAAATCCAAATTCATGAAAACGTTGTGCCCAATGATTTTACTTTAAATAAATTTTTATATAATGATTTTAATTTTGAAAATAAACAACCGGAGCCTAATCATATAGTTTGGCAAGAGGCTCCTCTTTGCGAAAACTTTTCTGACACGCTTCCTTTTGTTTTTCCTATACTAACAAGTTTCGGTTTGAATATGAGTCGTTGCAATCAAATGTTGTCCTCGATCCATTTGTCGCTCATCTACAAAGATTCAACTCACCATATGTATGGATAGGTGATTTGAATCTATATTTTCAAGTCAACTGTAAAAAGGAAAATCAACAAGTAAGCGTAGGAGTAGTCGGGCGAGCAACTTGGACATATTCACCCAAGCGTGAATTTTATCCAACAGGTTTTTGGCGCCGTTGTCAGGGAATTAAGGGAGTTGTCTATTCATTTCAACTTTTATTTTCCTTTTTCTTAACAATAACCGTCTATCTTAAAGATGGGAAAAAGAAAAGCGTTCTTGGGAGACACCCCTTGCTTATTTTTTACTTTCTCACTTTTTTTGTTTGTTTTAAAAATTAATTAATCTATTACTTGACATATAAACATTGGAGACAATGTTTATTTTTAAGTATAGAGGTGAATTGTTCTTTGCTATTTTTTTTTAAAAAATAATTGAAAATTCTTTTTAAAAAATTATAAAAAAAAATTTCTTAACAAAAAAAATTTAGAAAATCGAAAATAAAATTCTTAGAAAGGGCCATGTTGGGCTTTCATCCTACAAAATCACCTATTATCTTGCGAACCCGTCATTGGGTAGTCTTCGGGTAGTCCAAGAATTAACAAAAAATTTAGGATTATAATTAATGTTTTTAGTATTGATGTCAAAAAAATATAAACAAAATAAAAAAAGATGAAAAAAATATTATAAACCCGTACTTAATTTTTTGTGATTTTTAGAAATTTATTTTGAGTTTATTTATAAGAATTTTTTAATTTTTGATTTTCTAATCTTTTATTTCATCATTGTTAGTTAGATTTAATTTTTAGGTGATTTGTTTTCAAGAAATACTTTATGAATTAAATTTGTTAAGAGTAATATCTTTAGCTCTTTTTCTCTTTTATTCTAATTAGTTTCAATTTTATAGTACTGAGCTCAATAATTTCTTGATTTCAATTATAGTGACTTATGCTTTAGGATTCTTAGGAAATTTTAATTTACAATAGTTGCTCTCTAATTTTTTTTATTTAATCTAAATTTGTTTAGCCTTTCCTTTGTTTTTTTATTTTCGTGTTAGCTCATATGTCATGGGGATAAGAGGATAAAATTCATTATCCTATAGTAAACATATTCATTTTTTTTCTTTATTTGTTAGATCATATGTCATGGGAATAAAGAATTCTTGGTACACATATGCAACCCCAAAAATAAAAGATAGAGTAAGAGGATAAAATTCATTACTCCTAATCAATTTTGTTTTTATTTAAAGAGAAAATAAAAATATTTATTCATATGTCATGAAAAATGAGAGGATAAAATTCAACATTTTCTTGGTAAACATATGCAAATATCAAATAGAAAAAAAATAGTGTGGGGTGAGAGGATAAAATTCATCACCCCCAATCAAAAAACTCTTCAATTTCCTTGTTCCCAAAACCCAATAGCCAATTTAATTGTTTTAAAATTAAATTAAAATATTAAGAGAGCATAAGTAGTAGTTTGAATTTTCCTTAAAGTTTCTTTTTAGTTAAAAAGTGTTAATAATTTTAAATCTAACTTTGTTTGCTAACTACTTAATTTTGAAGTCTAATTAATTTATTTGAGAAATTTTAGTAAATATCTTTGCTCTTAACATTTTATTTTCATATTTTAGAACTTAAATTTTGAGTGTCTAGATTTTTTTTAACTTTTTTTTGATTTAATAAACTTTTAGTTTAATTAAAAACTTATATTAATTTCTTATAAATACTTCTCATAGTTTTGCTCTGAAATAGCAAAAGCTTAAGTATGAGGGTATTTGATAAATCAATAATTATAGTTATTTATATATAGATTTTAATTAATAAATAGTTATATTTTATTTAGTTTTTATTAATATAGTTATTAATTCCTTTATTTTCTTATTTTAGGTTAATCTAGGCTGCCAATAGCAATTTGGAGCTTGCAGGACAGATCAGGAGAAGGAACTGAACAATACCGGAAAAATCGCAAATTGCATGCCCTAGTCACGGGTGTGACCCTCAAGTCACGGGCGTGACCAGCAAGCATGACCCATCCAGGACCTCCAGATGACATTTCTATATCAGATTAAAGTTACACGCCTTGGACATGGGTGTGACCTCAAAGTCACGGGCATGACTCAAAGGTGTGATGATTAGGCGTGCCGCGCTTTATGAGGCCTATTTCAGATCCAAACATTTTTCAGCTTATACACCCTAGGTCACTAGCGTGACCTAGGGGAAAGACTTCCCGCAACTGCCAGATTTTAACTCCTATTGTTTCTCCTTCCCACCATTTCCAGTAACAGTAGTGACACGCCCTAGGTCATGAGTGTGACCTATGGGAGTGACCCATAGAATAGTGAATTTTGGCTGTTTTCTCCGAACATTCCCGAGCTTTCAAGAGGACGGTTCCACACCTTACACGCCCCCTAGTCACAGGCGTGATAGAGGGGCGTGACTCTCCAAAAAAATTCCTATAAATTCCAGATTGAGATTGGAGCTGAGGATTCATCTAGGATTCATCTAGGGATCAACTAGGAGTAGATATTAGGAAGTTTTAGTAGCTTTGTTTCCACTTTTTCTCCATTTCTTTTATATACTTTTCAATTCTTTAAAATAGCTTTACTTTGTTAGCTTTTCATTTCAGCACTTTTTATTTCAATCATGTCTCTCTTTATCCTTTTTATGCACTTCTTTTATAATGATGAGTAGCTAATTTCATTAGCACTTGATCATTATAAGCTTTAAAATAAAATAGATTTCTTCTTTCTTGCCAAGCTTTCTATTATTTCCCCTTCAATCTAGCTTTGATCTCGATTTTAGATCTGTATCTTAGATTTACTGAGAGGTTGTGGATACGAGTAGATCACTCAATGGTAGAGGGATTTGCATGAACTCCTCGAGAGAGGATGACAAAACTCTTATATATTTTAGTCAAATCTAATAGTGGGGTTCATCGCATAAAGCAAGCTTAGGGGTTCCGATTGGTCGAGGGGTCTTAATCGATCAACCTAAGTTTAGTCGAGAGCATATTCTCGAGAGAGGCGCTTTTGTAATTTGGGAATCTCCATGGTCGAAGTAGGTAAATTAGAATCTTGAATTTTATGAAGAGTTTATTTTATTTCAAAGGGAGTCTAGATCAAGTGTTACTTTTTAGCTCTTCTTCTTATTTTGTTTAAATTAACCTTTTTATTATTAGATAAAATAATATTAATTTATATGAGTAGAAGTAGTCAGCATGCCCCGAGTATAAAATGACACTTGATCCTATACTCTAGAATGATAAGTACACTTTCCTTATTGATTTAGAATCGCACGCTTGCGCGAATTTTATCCATCATAAGATCCTGGTTGGGATCTGAGGTAGGGATTGTGTGCCTGATATACGATCTTGGTCAAGATCTAATGTAGGAGATTTATTATCTCTGAGTGTAGGGCTATCCTCCTAGCCTGAGTTGTATGCTTCTTAATAATCCTTAGGTAGATGATCTGGAGGGTCACTAAGCTGTAGGAGTAATGATTACTCTGAGTGTGTAGGCCTATGGCTTGAGGTAGGACTTGGAGGAAGCCAAGGAGATCCTGAGGGATCTGTGTTGTAAGCTATTTAAGCCGAGTTTGGAGAAGATTTTCTTGACTAACACACTATTAGAAAGGTGGGAGGGAGAGTGAATGTACCCATACCATGGGGAACCACTATAAATATCTATGTGTTATCTGTGATTGTGTAGCTAAACCTAAAACAACTAAGAAAAATAAGAAAGTGACCATCAACCTAATCACCCCCCCCCCCCTCTAGGTGATTTAGTTTACCATTCTAAATAACTTTCAAGTGGTATCAGAGGGAGGTTGTTCAAAAAGGATTTAATAGTCTGAACAAATCTCCAAGAGTAGCTGAAGATTATTCCTATGGGTTCAGGTGAGAGCCATAAGGAGTTGGCTTCCTATTTGCAGGAAAGAGAACTTTAGGATTTGTAAAGAAAGGGTTAGGCTATTCATGGAAGCCTCAGACCCAAGGATCTTCATTGTAGTTCAAAAGGGACCCTTCATTCCCATTAAGGTCTCTGTCATTGATGTAGATGTCCAAACTCTAAAGAAGTACACTAAGATGACCAAAGATGAAGTCATTCTGGAAACCATGTATAAAAGGGCTTAAAACATCATTATTAGTGTCATAGATGACTCCACCTTCTAAAACCTGGACCACTGCAAAACTGCTAAAAATGTGGGATTCTCTTATAATATACATGGAAGCTACAGAGGAAGTGAGTGATGACAGGAAATCCCTCCTAAATCAGCAATATGAGGCCTTTAAACAAAGCAAGAAAGATTTCATAGTTGAATGTTATAAAAAGTTCTCTAAAATAGTGAACAGTCTTATCACCTATGGCAGATAGCTCACAAACTATAAGTTGAATAACACGTTCTTGAGATCCCTAAACAAGGAATGGGAAATCAAGATCTGTAACATCAGAGAGGTTGGCAACTTGGCCAACACATTGCCTCAAAATATTTTTGGGAAGATCCCATCAGATGCAGCTAAACCTTGGGAAGGCAGAAGAAGATGTTGCTAGAACTTTTAACAAAGAGAATACTGTGACCTTCAAAGCTAAAGCCACAAGAAGAAGCAGGTAAAAGACTCCTTCTCCACCAAGGATAGTTGCAGAGTTAGAGAGCTCAGATCCTAGCTCCTCAGGAAATGAGCTGTCAGATGGGGACCTGACACTATTCTCAAAGAAGTTCAAGAATATGTTGATCAGGAGAAGACAGCTGAAGAATAAGGGATCTTTAAGCTCCACATCAAGGAAGCCCTATTCAAGCATGAATAAGTCCAAAATACCCCTATGGGGAAAGGTATGACTCTAAGCAGAACAAACATGTTAAGACTAATGTTGTCTGTTATTGTTGCAATAGTAGTGGACATGTCATTGCTCACTGTCCAATTAAGAGTAAGGAACCCAAGAATTCTTAAGACAAAAAATATCATAAGAACAAGAAGGCTGAAAAAAGCTTCTTGGCCAAGAAGAAAATCAACCAATCAGATAGTGATTCTAAGTCTTCAAAATAAGATAAAGATGACGCCTATATTAATCTCATGTCCATTAAAGTAGAGTCTGATCATCCAACCGCCCCATCTGGCATAAGGGCCCCACTGTCCTCTATTGATAGTGATTTTGAAGAGGATGATGAGTTCAGTCTCATGGCCCTAACTGAAGATAATCAGGACAATTTGATTCTGGATGAGGTACACTCTAGCCATAGGTCTCCCTCTATCAATGAGTATGGCTCAAACTATGAAGCATCCACTTCCTCCAATGGGGATGATAGATAAGAATTTGAAGATGACGTCAATTAATTGATTGACATGTATGGTGCAATTTTGGATGCTCTGAAGAAGAGCAAAAGGCTTATCAAGAGACAAGTTGAGGAGATTACCTATCTTTAGCAAGCTGCTTCCCTACAGCCAGAGTCAACACCTTTGCTAGCTCAGTTGAGGAGAGAAGTCAGTCAACTGAAGACAATCTCAATTATCCAAATTGTTTCCATTATCCAGAAGAACAAGATCATCATGGATCTTGAAGAGAAGCTCCTCATGGAGAGGAAGCTTGTGGCTGAATTCTCTAAGCCCAGAATAGTTTTACCACAGATTTACTCCTTCACCTCTCAAAAGGATAAGAGAGGTTTGGGGTTCAAGTGGAACTGTAGAGCTGCCCATTCAATAGGGAAAAGCAAGGCTTTTGTTTTGCCTCAGACCACCTTTCGAAATGTAATACTGCCTTCTAATAGGTATGACCAGAACATCATGTATGGTCACTGGAAGAATAGGAACTCTTCTTGTAAGAATACAGGGGTATCTTACAATGGATGGAGAAATGGCATGAGTTTAAGTGCACTGAAGGCTCCCTATGAGGAAATCCAAATGGACCATTATGGACCATTTATCTTTGGTGCTCCAGCCCCAACTATCAAGGATAAGGCAGTGGTCTATTATCAAGTTCCTCTAGCAAAAATCTTGACTAAGGGTAAGTAAGTCAGTAAGCCTCACTCGGCTATCTCTGATGCCATCAACAGCATGTCAACTGCAAAGAAGACTTCTGTTTGTGAAATTAAGAGTAAGTCAAGTACAGCTACTAGCAGAGTCACCTTCAGTCAAATTCTTGCTGAAAGAAATAGAAAGAAGGCTATTACTATCCCTGAACAGATAACTATTGATAGCTTGCACACTCCAAAGGTTGTTTAGAAGAGGAGATACAACATCCATGAGTGTCGGTGTTGTGGAAAAGTGAGTCACTTTTCCATAGACTATTGGCACAACCCAAGTGTGCCAAGGGCAAGGGTAAGTCTTCCTTTTAGGGCTACTACAGGTAGACATGTTCATTTTTAGGTTAATATGAACCAAGGACCCAATCCTTATTGGGTTCCTAAGGTAAGCTAATTTGTGTTTGTAGGATAGTCCAAGTACCAATATAATACCAATATGGAACTTGGACAGTGGATGTTCCAGACATATGACTGGAACAAGGAGCCATCTTAAGGATTATACTCCAGTGAGGAATGGACCCAAAGTGATCTTTGGAGGTTTAGACAGAAGATATAACGAGGCTATGGTATGATCACCAATGACATAGTCTCCATCATAAAGGTTGCTTATATGTAAGGATTGCAACACAATCTGATTAGCATAAGTCAACTGTGTGATATTGGCTATGTCATTGTCTTCCACAAGGATGAGTGTCTGATCAAAAGGTCAAGTGACTAAGAGATCATTTTGATAAGCACTAGGACTGGAAATATTTATTGTTTAAACTTCTTATGTTTAAGTACAGACTCACCAGTATGTCTGGTAGTAAATGAGAAAGTCTAGTATTGTGTATAATAGCACAAGAGACTTGCTCACTTGAACTACAAAACAATTTGCAAGCTCATTAGTGAATGGCTAGTCAGAAATAGACCCAATCTAAGATGCACCAAAGAGGGCATTTTCTCTGCATGCCCAAAGGGTGAGCAGACAAAAATATCCTTTAAGAGCATTGGGGCAAAGGATTATGAGAGGTGTTTGTACCTCTTTCATATGGACTTGTTTGGTTCTATGCCAATTCATAGTCTAGGTAGGGATGTCTACACACTTGAGATAGTTGATGACTATTCCAGATTTGCATGGGCCTTCTTTCTCAAGAAAATGTCTGAAACCCATGACATCTTCATGACCTTTGTTAGGCAAGTTCAGAATGAAAAGAAGCTCTGTGTTCAAATCAGAAGTGACTATGGTACTGAATTTCTGTCTGAAGGCATGACAAAGTCGTGTGAAGATTAAGAGATTCATCAGGAGTTTTCTTTTCAAAGAACACCCTAACAAAATGGGATTGCTGAGAGGAAGAAAAAGACTCTCATAGAAGCTGGCAGGATATTACTCAGTGACACTTCTCTCCCAAAATACTTTTATGCTAAGGTAGTGAACACTGCTTGTTATGTCTTGAATAAAGCTTCTCTCAACAAGTTTCACAAGAAGACTCTCTATGAGATTATGAAAGGAAAAAAACCCAATCTTGCTTATCTTAGAATATTTGGAAGCAAGTGCTTTGTGCTGAATAATGGGAAGTACTACTTGACTAAGTTTGCTGTCAAATCCTATGAGGGAATTTTTGTTGGGTATAATAACCACAACAAAGCCTATAGAGTCTGCAACATGAAGAACCAAGTTATAGAAGAGTCTGTTAATATAGTGTTTGATAAATCATCTATGATTAATAGTGAGCTACCAAGCTCCTCTAGATCTGTAGGTATAGAGGTAAAGATGGATAATCTGACAATCAAGGATACTCCTTCTGTTTCCTAAGAGGAAGATGATGGTGTGCTCATTCCTGAAGAAGATCCAAATACACATGACATGGGTGAAGACCAGAAGAATCCATCCATTGAAGTTCATGATGTTGAAGATAGATTGCCAGCAGCTATCAGGCATTTGAGGGATCATCTTAGAGCTTAAATCATAAGTGATGTAATCCAAAGTATTACAACAAGGAGTAGAAGCCTCAACATTATCATGTATTCAAGCTTCCTGTCTCAGGTTGAACCGAAGAGGTTTGAAGATGCCAACATAGACATATTTTGAATTATGGCTATACAAGAAGAACTGATGTTAAAACCGAAAATCGGTCTCTTGTGGAGTTCACCCTTAGGGAAGGGGTGGTCGCGCACCTACTTCGCTCCTGTAAGAAAAACAACAAGGAAAAGAGAGCAAAGGACTAGACCAAGGGCCCGGCTCGGAGGTCCCACAAAAAACTCGGAAGATCACTGAGCGCTTCCCCTCCATAGCCAAATGTTGGGCTAAGGTACCTCAGAAAGCGCTAGAAGACTGGGGAGCAAGTAAGCCTTTTTTTAAGGTATCCCTTGGGTCCTATTTATAGTATTTTGAAGACGGTCTGTAAATAATTAACCTCTGCTACCTTGAAATTACTGAAACTCCCCGGGCTGGCCTGCCAACAACCAAACTCCGCTGTTCTAAACAGCTATATGCAGCCCACCTGGGTCTACCAATAGCGAGACCCCGCTATTTTGACCGACTAGGGGCAGGCCAATGGGGTAAGATAGTAAGAAATCCTCCCCATTGGGAATCGAGCGAGCAGCCCTTCAATGCTTCCACTCTGTATGAGCCGCGGGCCAGGGCCGGCTCGTCGGGAGGGCGCGGGCTAGAGGATGGCCCGCCTAGGTGGCGCGAGCCGGCCTGCCTAGGAGGGTGCGGGCCAGGATGGCTCGCTAGGGCAACCCTTTGATGCGCGGGTCGGGGGCGGCCCGCCTGGTTACCTGAGCCCCTTCGGCGAATACGGGGTTGTACACTGAACCAGTTCAAGAGATACAAGGTTTGGAAGCTAGTTCCCATACCACATGGGCATAACATCATTGGAACAAAGTGGATTTATAGGAATAAACTTGATTAGAATGGTATTATCATCAAAAATAAAACTAGACTAGTTGCCAAGGGATACAGACAAGAGGAAGATATCGTTTTTAATCAAACCTTTGCACCAGTTGCTAGATTGGAGGCAATAAGATTATTCCATGCAAATGTTGCACATAAAGGGTTTAAGGTCTACAAAATGGATGTTAAGTCAGCTTTCATAAATGGTGACCTAAAAGAGGAGGTCTATGTTGAGCAACCCTCAGGTGTTGTTAACTCTAAGTTTCCTGATTGTGTGTTTAAGTTGAGAAAAGCCTTGTATGGGTTGAATCAAGCCCCCAGGGGATGGCATGAAACCTTGTCTAAATTTCTCATTGAGAACAAATTCTTAAGGGGAAAGATAGACAAGATATTATTTCTTAAAGAATTCATAGGTAAGATAATCCTAGTCCAAATTTATGTAGATGACATAATTTTTTAGTCTACTGATGATGGCCTCTGTAAGAAGTTTTCTAAACTTATGCAAGGGTAGTTTGAAATGAGCAGTATGGGTGAACTCAAGTACTTCTTGGGCCTCCAAGTTAGACAGTCAAAGGATGATTTATTCATCTCTCAATCTAAGTTCACCAAGGAGCTAATCATGAAGTTTGGAATGGAGAGTGCCTCCATAATGAAAACTCTTATGGGGTCAAGTGTGTCAATTTATATGGATGAGACTGGGAAACCTATTGATGAAACCTTTTATAGAGACATAATTGGTTCCCTCCTCTACTTGATTGCTAGTAGGCCAAACATTATGTATACTACATGTGTTTATGCTAGATAGTAGGCTAGCCCTAAGGAGTCTCATTATTCTACAGCAAAAGGAATTCTGAGATATCTCAAGGGCACACTTGATCTTGGTCTATGGTACCCTAGGAATAATAATTTTTAACTAATTACTATTTAGATGCAGATTTTGTAGGTTGTAGAGAAGACAGGAAAAACACATCAGGAACCTGACAATTTCTAGGAAGAAGACTTGTTTCTTGGAGAAGTAAGAAGCAAACAAGTATTGCCATCTTAACAACTAAATCAGAGTATAACTCAACTAGAAGTTGATGTGCACAGCTACTTTGGATCCAACATCAGCTCCAAGACTACCAGCTCAAGCTAAGTAGAACTCCAATGTTTTGTGATTCTTCTAGTTAAATATCTATTACTAGGAATCCTATGTCTCATAGCAGGACTAAGCAAATAGAGATTAGATATTATTTTATTAGAGATCATGTGGAAAGGGAGGACATCAGTCTTGAGTTTTTCCCCACAGACAGACAAGTGGCTGATAATTTCGCTAAGCCTGTGGATGAAGCCAAGTTCAACACCATCAAATTTGAGTTGGGAATGTTGAACTTAGTATAGCTTCATTGTCTCTTCACGCATATGTGTTGCAGGAAGTTTTGATCCATGCAAGATATCAAGAAAGATATGGACTAAGTGTCCAAGCATCGAGTGCGCAGAGACTAAGTGTGTAGGCATCGAGTACACTAAGACAACTACAGGTGTTGAGTGCGTCAAGTGCGTCGAGACCACTCAATGATCTTACCCAGACAGTTTTGATTACGGCTATCTTCCGGGATTAATCTTATTCATTGATCAACTCATGTTAAACATAACATGTGTGTGTGCTTAAAATAAAATACACTATTCCTAGCCCTCTTTGACTTTCTGCCACCATGCGACAATTTCTCGAACAAAACTCAAGAATCTCAAAGGCTCCATGGTGCCAAAAGGAATGGATTTCCTTTTTGAGTTAGTGAGAAATGGATGCAAGGATACTTTAGAGGAAGTACAACTCATTATCCACTTACTGCAGGTCGTTGACCTAGAATTAATCCTGTCGGAGCCAAGATCGTTATGGAAGAGAGAATTTCTCGAACTTTACTCAAATGCCACTATCGACCCATCCTCCAACAAAATCAAATCATCTATTAGCGAAAACAAGATCAAGATCACTCCCAGAAGACTGAGTAAAGCCCTAAATCTGCCTAAGTTCAGGCCGACTGATGAAGAAGAAGAAGAACAACAATATCAGGATGATGTGAAATCCACCCTCAAGTGGTGTGGGCTTTCCAAGCATACAACTGGGTCTATTCTGAGAAAGGAGATGAATTTAAAAGAAAAATTTCTGGCAGATGTTGGCAAAGTTCTGATCTACAAAACAGGGTCACATGACAAGATCTCTAGAAAAATGTTTGAGCTAATGACAAGGATAATTTTATCCAAGAGAACTGACTGGGGGAAGGTATTATTTGATAGAATAGTGGAATGTATCCCAGAGCCAAAATTGGGAAGAATATTGTCTCTATACTTGCACACGTCTATTCCAGGGATCCTCAATGTGAGGCTAGGAATAAGATCCATCACATAAGGAGAATGGACTCCAAGATGTTTGATAGATGGGATAGAGTGTTGCTTCCACACCAACAAGCATCTATCAAGAAGAAAAAGAAGGAAGCTATCATCCCTAAAGAAGCACTGGAATCAACTCTTTTGAGAGTAGTGAAGAAGAGCCTCATGATCCTCAAATTTCTAACTCTTCTTAAGATAATAAAAGAGATATGAGTGCTCATGTATCTATGTCTTCAGAACCTGCAGCAAAGACTATCGAAGGCAGTGGCTCATAGTTTGAAGACATCCCAGCAGAGGTAACTTAACATATGACTGAAAGCATTGTGGACAAGATTTGTGTTGAACTTAAGGGGGAGGTTTCCAAGTCAGATACTTTAGTTGAGGGTGAGCAATCTCAATCAATGCAAGACAAGCTTGATTCCTTATTAGAGAATCTACAGAGCAGGATTGATCAGGTTCCTGATGAGCCTTTATGACTGGACTCTTATACTCCTGCTGAGAATGAGCAAGTTCCTACACAACTGGGAATAGGGACCCAATACACTGTAGCTGAAAACCAACAAATTCTAGATATAGTGAATGATGATGCTCTAGTGACTATTGATACAGAGCAGTATGTTCTTATGGGGAATGGAGAGGTTGAGGAGGAGATTCCAATAGTGCTCCCTACTCAGGAAACGGAAGATATTATAGACATATCTGAAGATGGTGTACCTAAGGCTTATGTGCCAGAGGCTGATGCTGTTGAACACTCATTTGAGTTCAGGAAGGCTTACTCAGAATCTAAAGAAGTTGTAGGGGAGAAGGATGATGATGCCTGCTTCCAAGGGGCATCTCATCAAGCTGATCCAATGTCCTCCATATTCTTAGCTCAATTGAAGGGTCTACCCAAGGAGACAACAAGAATATTTTGTTTAAGATTCCATCAAAGAATTAAGAAAAAATCTATCTATAGAGATCAAGTCCATCATATTTGAAGTAAACCTGCAAAAGGCCAACACAGTCTCATTCTCAATGAGAGAAGCCCTTGTTGTAACCTATACTGAAAGCAAGCTTGAGGAAATTTTGAAGAAGAAGATTGATATCATGGAAAATCAAAACATCAATGCTAGCAACATGGAAATGGTCAATAATGTGCAGAAGACACTGATGGAAGCACACAAGACAACTTTGGAGAGAAGGATGGATGTATGCACTTAGTATCTAGATTATCACATGCTTGAAGTTAAAAATCATGTGACCAAGGTGGTCAATTTTCTGGACGAGAGACTCTTTGTAGAAAAGACCTCCTTGAATGCTACTATGTTTGAAGAAGTCATAAAGGGGGAGAAGGCAATGATTAAAGCAAACACTGTGAATTTTGTTTGGGTAACCAATGTGATTAGGGGATCATTAGGACTTGAATAATATTCGTATGATAATATTGTTCCTACTCCTCTTCTAGAAGTTAAGACTGATGGTGATCAGCATAATGATCAGTATGGTGATCAAAATGGTACTCAGTGCGATGAACCCTCTACTGCTGATGATATTCCTACCCTCATCACCATTGCAGAACAGATTTCAAGAGCCAAAGTCAAGTCTATTGCTGAAGTGGAGGAAGAGTTAAGGCTCAGCAAAAAGAGGTATAGAGAAGAGATGAAAACTATACCAGGCTTTGAAAATGGAGTCCTCAATCAAGGACTATCATTCTATCTGCCTGGGATCAAATCAAAGAAAAGAAAATTGAAAGGGTAAAGCTGTACAGCTCCCTAGAATGGGTCAATCTAGAAAGGAATGAAGATGCCAGGAAAAAAATTCAAAAGAGACAAAAAGACAAGTGCAATGCCACCAGATGCTTTGGAATCAAGCAAATACTTCCCAAAGCCCCATAGTTACTTTGAAAGACAAAAGCAAAAGAAAACTGATGCCTATGAAAAGACTACTAAGAAACCCAGCATAGTAATAATTATCAAGGATCCTGAAACTTAAAATGCTTATGTATTCCTTAAGGGCTCTAGGATTGTGAAACTTTATTATAAGCACACTTTCTATTTATAATTATCAATTTAAATGATAATCACATTTTTGATTATGTGTCAATTATTACTCTTATCTATTATGATTGTTTATCTCCTTCTTATAGAAGTGTATATCATTCATTAGGGTTCTAACTTCTTTAAATTGGAGGAGATTATTGTGTTCATTGATCACAATGTCCTAGATTTGAAGAAGGTACACAGGCCAATGGCATACACATGTTTGTATCTGATATATGTTCAAAGTTTATTATATGCAGGGTGTATACTATTAAATTGATTAGACAAGTTGTCAGGGTCATAATGATAGTGGGACTCAAGACATGATACTGGATAAGCAAAAAATAGGCTAAGTCCAGAAGCGTTGAGTGAACTCACTTCACTCGACGCTAGGAGTCTAAAAGCGTTGACAGGAGATCTAACAGTCAAAGCCTTAGTATTGCTGACTTGAAATATGTCTAAGGATAGAAGCGTTGAGTGAAGGCAGTTCACTCAACTCTTACTCAAAAGTATTTCTAGTTAAGTATAGATGTGTTGAGTTATGAAGGATCACTCAATGCTACATCAAGAAATTCAGCAAAGTCAGAAAGCATTGAGTGTAGAAGCTTCCCTCAATGAATTGAGTGTCCAAATGCATTAAGTGATGAAGGCGTACTCAAAGCCTTATCAGTTAGGCTGTTAAAGTCAAATGTGTTGAGTGTTGAAGGTTCACTCAATGCCTCAAGATACATATTTTCTGTCAAGTATTTTTGCATTGAGTGACATGGCCTCACTCAATGCCTATGCAAATTGTTTGAAAATTGCAAAGGCACCAAGCACAAGTCATGTTGACTTCATCCAAAATTAAAATGTTGCGGGACTTGCACGCTAAATGATAAAAGGCATTGTATGCCTTTAGTACAGTAAGTAAAGCTAAAGTTGTCTAGCAGTTACCAATTTTGGCTTGCCTATACTAAGATAAGAGTCATTGTACGACGAGAGATAAAGTTGACTTTACAGAGATATAAAAAAAATCTTTTTCTCTGGATAGTCACCCACTGCATATTATCCACAAGCAAGAAGATCCTTGAAATGGTTATTTATAGAAGGGGCTTAAAAATACAGAAAAAAAACTGGTTGTTTGAAGAATACAAAGAATTGAAAAATCAAAATGACTTCAATAGCAAGAACACGGAACTGATTTTTCTGTGTAAGAAGGAGCAGATAAAACTTTAGTTGTTCATCTTCAAAGCCACTGCACTCATCTCTACTATATAAAATTCTTGAAGAAACAGTGCTTTGTATTTGTCTTCCTAGTACAAGCAGAAACATCCTGAAGATAAACTATCTTGGTGCTGTGAAGAAATTAGGACTGAGTTTACTCAGTTCAGAAAGAAGACTCGGAGAACCATTTCTCTGGAGTCAATCATCATCAACCATTTACTCCTCTTAAAGGATCATCAGTGATATGAGTTGTTAGCCTAAAATTTATAAAGGCTGAGTTATAGGATCCTGGTGTGGATCTGAGGTAGGGCATGTGTGCCTAAGGTAGGATCTTGGTCAAGATCTGAGGTAGGAGATTTATTATCTCTGAGTGTAGGGCTATCCTCCAAGCCTAAGTTATAGGGCTTCTTGATAAGCCAGAGGTTGGTGATATGGAGTGTCATTGAGTTGTAAGAGTAAAGATTGCTCTAAGTGTGTAAGGTTATGGCATGAGGTAGGGCTTGGAGGAAGCCTGAGAGATCTTGAGGGATCTATGTTGTAAGCTCTTTGAGCCGAGTTTGGAGAAGATGGCCTTGACTAACACACTATTAGAATGGTGGGAGGGAGAGTGGATGTACACATACCTTGGGGAACCACTTTAAATATCCGCATGTTATCTATGATTGGGTAGCTAAACCTAAAATAACTAAGATAAATAAGATAGGTACCATCAACCTATTCACCCCCCCCCCTGAGGTTATTTAGTATAGTACTCTAAATAACTTTAAAATTTAAAATTTTATAACTGGGATCAAGCACCAAGTTCATCCCAACATAATTTTGCATGTGCATCGAGATCTACTCAACGAAAGCCGGGAATCTGCATCAAATTCAACTCAATGCAACCTCATATATACATAAACATCCTATTGATGCAACCAGGTAGTTTTGTTGAGATCTAGTCCGATAAATTTTCTTGTAAACAATTTTAACTAGTTGATGAGTCCTCTTTATATACCTATTTTCGGACTCATCTAGGCTTATTTTCTTGTCTTTGCACACCGTTTAGCGTCATTTGCACTCCTTTTGGTTCGCTACGGCTTTCCACGTCTTGTGCACTCTTTTAGCCTATTTCTGTGTGTGTGTGTATTTCCCTTTTTGCTTGCATATTATTTATGTCTGTGACTGCCATGATCGACATCCCATCCAGTTTTCCTGCAGGTTCTGGGATCGTGTGGGCGTCCGGCATCGGACTTTCCCCATTTTTGGCAAAGGAGTCAATGGTCGTGCGTTTTTACCCACGCACGACCATCGACCTCTTTGGCGCACGATCATCGGTCGTGCGCAGTCTTGACCTCTCCTGTGAAAGTTCTGTCCCGGCATATCGCACGATCACCAGCCATACCGCGCACGATCACTGCTCGTGCGCTGCCGGTCGTGCGCAGTCATTATATCTTTTTCCACTTTTCTGCCTCCATATCGCACGATCACTGACGATATCGCGCACGACCACTGGTCGTGCGCCAGTGATCGTGCGCGTTGTTTAAATTCTGTTTTCTATAAATAGCGCAGGTTTCGCCCTATTCGGGAGATCGTCCCGATCCGCGATTTTCCGCCGTTCTTCGTCTCGGACGAGGGTTTCCTCCGTCCCCCTTCATCCTCCACCTTAGGGAGGGTCTCCGGGCAAGCTTTCAACGCCAAATCAACGCCGGAGCATCCTCTCGGCCTCCTCCTTCATCCTAGAGCTTCAAGCGGAGTTTTGACCTAGCTTTCTTCATCAAGTTAGGAGGAGCTGGAGCCGCAATCTACGGGTCATTTCAACGAAGAAGACGGGTCCATTGGGAGTGAGTGACAGCCTCCTCTACCCCGGACGCAGTTGAGAACCGAGCTTGGACTCGGATTGACAACCCGGGATTCCAACCGTGAACCCTCAATAAGGCTTCGGATCCGGTCGATTCGCACACCTCTTCCTCTTGTATTTGATAGCTTAGCTTAACTCTTTGTATTGATGAAGTATTTTTATTGATTAGCATTTTCACTTATTCATGTCTATGTGAGTTATTGTGATTTTGTTATTATTGCTTGAGGTGCGCTATATTCCATCCTCCATCCATCCACCCTTACCGCACTAGCAATTGCTAGTGGCGTGCGTTGCGAAGAGGTGCACACGACCCTCATTCCGCCGTTCTAACCACCTCATCCGCTAGCCTACTCTTCCATCCGCCAAGCGATTCGGTGCATAGCGGCCCGTGTAGTTTCCATCCCGCCTGGCGAAGCAGTGCATAGCGGCCTGCATAGTAGGATTTCCGCCGTTCTCTCCACCTCATACGCTTGCCTACTCGCCCATCCGCCTAGCGATTCGGTGCATTGCGGCCCGACTAGTCTTCATCCCGCCTGGCGAAGCATCGCATAGCGGCGTTGCATAGGAGTAGTTGTTAGATTTTTACTTTATTTTCCACAACCATCAAAACCCCCATCGTTACCTTTGCCCCGAGGACTTCAATCTCAAGTCCTCCTCGACATTAACTCATCCCTTACTGTGTTCCTCAAGAGACCGACACTCGGGGATTTATTCCCAAACTTTATTACTTGTGCGACCGGTGCGCTTGCCGTAATTCCACGCATCAAGTTTTTGGCGCCGTTGCCGGGGAACACAGTCGTTTGAGTTTTTGAAGAGGTAGATGCGAGATAGTCGCCCTTGTCCATTTGTAAATACCCCGTTTTGTCTTTATTTTAGTTTTTTGAAATTGTTTACTTCATTTTTCTTGTCCCTTCCTTGTTTTCTTTTTTTTTTATATTGCAGATCCGAGTTATTTTATTCTTGTGTGTAGTAATTTCCGGTAAATATTTTTGTTCGCGATGGATTCTGCTGCCGAGTGCCGTATTATTGACGCTTTGCGGAGTTGCATCGATGCCATGGCTGTTTCTAATGCCGAGCACTGTTTTCGGTGTATTCTATGTAAAGGTGTGGGCCATATGTTGATGGATTGCCCTCGCTTGTGCAAGCCCTCTACCTCTGTGGACGCATCCGCAGCAGTCCCCTGTTCGCGGGAGACTACTGTGGATGGGCCTACCAGGGTGTTGCCTGGCCCATACACTGACATGGCGCACCTTGCTCGATCTTTGCCCGTTGAGATTACGGAAGAATCTCTCGCCACATATAGTTCCTTCATGGGTTCCTCAACCCCTTTTTACGAGCTCCCTTTGATTGATCACTCTCACTCGGATGTTAGCCCGCAAGGAGTGGATCGGGAACTCATGGACGATCCTGTATGGGACGAGGAGAGTGTTCCGGTCGTCGACGGGGTGGCATCTGCGGATGATGTTGCGAAGGGGCCTGCGCATTCTATGCCTGATTTTGTGAGCAGCTTTGCCCCTACGCAGTATTTGCTGGAGTTTTCTACTCCTTTTTCTTGTGAGTCGGCTGATGATGCCGTATTTGTGGATGATTCGGTGCCCGAGGTTGCGCCGAAGTGGGATGAGGATTCTACTATCTCCGACGGAGAATGTGGATCTTCGGACCACTATGACGCACCCCGGTGGGACGACGAGTATTACCTTTCGGATGCGGAGGTTTGTACCTCCCTATCTGACGAGGCGATCCCCCTTTCCACCGCGGACTTCGAGTTCTCGGATTCTCCCCAATACGACTCATATGACACTGACGATGATCATTGTTTGGATCCTGCTGGGGGTGATACCGGGATCACTCCCACGATTTCTGATTATTTTTGTCCTTCTTCTCTTTTATTCCTTGATCCCCCTTCCATATCTGAGCCTGTGCGGGTTGATTCTCCGCTGGTGTGCTGGGATGACGATGAGCCTTGTGCTAAAGCCGTTGACTCCTATGCACCTGTGTGGGATGACCCCTTGCTAGGCAAGGATTCTTTTTGTGATAAGATAAGCGAGGACCAGGTCGCCTCCTCATCTTATTTCCTGCTTCCTCTACCTGAGCTTTTCAGGTATTATTATCTAGGTAGAGGGGTAACTGTTCTATCACTGTATCGGTACCCATTACCGACACGGATATTAGGACAGTTGCCTGTGCACTTTTCTTTTCATAGGCCCATTAGCTAGAACTTTTCTTTTGCTGAATAAGTCATGCTGGGATGACAATAACCCCAGTACTTATCTTTCATTTTCTGCATTTTTATCTTTTTTATGTCTAGCTTAGTTTAGTATTTCTTTTTGTATATTTTTCTTTTGTTTTTGCAGAGCTCACCCCTGCAGGTATTCATGGAAACTACGCATTGGCGGGGTTGTGATTCTTCGTATGACGGGCCTGCTTCTAGTTTTCACGCGTCTTCTGGCATGCTCACTAGCTGAGCATTGGGTAACCTCTTCCCTTAGCTCTTTTTGATTTAAATTTCTATACCATTTGATGTGTTGTTTAGTTTAAGTCTGGGGGAGAGCATGTTTACCTTTTGCACGTGCACATTTCTTTTGCATACTAGAAGCTTTTCGTATTTTATTTTGTTTATGTTCATTGCATCGCACACCACTGCACCCACATGAGCGCGTGCTTAGCTGTTAGTGTGCCACGAGTTGAACTTGTATCTTTGTTAGATTTGGAAAATTTCTGTGCTAGTTTAGGATTGTGCAATGGAGTAAAATGTTGGCCTTGCTGTGTTTCTAGTCAACTGCTCTCGTTTTGTATAGAAATTTGTGTAGATTTAATTTTTCTGTATGCTTATAGTTTTATATTTTTCTATTTGCGTACATATTTCTTATTCTACTCAAAAGTTGGTGAATCCGGTGTGAATCAAACGGTAGCGTAGGAATGTGTGTAGCCGCCACTAGACTCGTATTGCTTGAGTCGGGAGGAAGGATTATCTTTCTCGGTTGCTAAGAACTTGCCCCAAGCTATTCTTGAAGCATTGGTACACGGTTAGTCTAGCGTGAGAGTGATGTAGGCCACCTTTTGGCCCGGTTGAGCTTTGTACCCATACCTAACATCGCCCTTGCTAGCCCCTTTGTGCCTACCCTTCCTTTTGATTCAGCTCCACTATATTCGCCAAAGCCTCATTGCCGATCCTAGTCGCACACCCTAGTTGAGCTTAGTGTTTTATATTTTCATGTTGGGTTGTGATGTGGTGTCATTATTTGTGAAAATGTGGAAGTGCTTCCAAGTTATATCTACTGAAATTATGAAAATAAAAAGATGAAAAAGAAAAGAAAATGATTTTAAAAAGAAACTGAATATGAAAAGTGAAAAGAGAAAGTTTGATTGAAAATCTTTTTGGAGATGCTTTTGATTTGGAGTAGGCGGTGCACACACCCATGTTGCAATACGTTAGCTCATTTGGGTTAGGTGCATACCCTTCATGTTTATCCTTGTTTTCCTCACCGTAACCCAAGCCCCATTATTACCCGAAGTCCTACGGACTTGCGCTTGAGTTGACTAGTGCCGTGGAGAGAGTGCGAACGGGCAAGCTTATGGTTTCCGACATTGGTGGATTCCTTAAGGAGTAATCTTGAGCCCCGGTCTTCGGCAATGCTCACCTTAGTGGCCTGTCTACTTTCTTCCTGCGTAGGACTGGATGATTCACCGTGATTCCACTTTTGAGTAATAATTAATTTTTGCTACGCATTGTGAAAAATATAAAATATTTTGTATGCTTAAGAATTTCCTCTACTTTATTTTTATGCACGCGAGCATGCGACTTCGCATGGTACTCCGTTTTGCAATTTCTTTGTTAGCTAGTTCATTTTCCCCGCCTGCTTCGGTTTTGTTTGCTCGGGACGCGCAAACGGTTAAGTATGGGGGTGTGATGAGTCCTCTTTATATACCTATTTTCGGACTCATCTAGGCTTATTTTCTTGTCTTTGCACACCGTTTAGCGTCATTTGCACTCCTTTTGGTTCGCTACGGTTTTCCACGTCTTGTGCACTCTTTTAGCCTATTTCTGTGTGTGTGTGTATTTCCCTTTTTGCTTGCATATTATTTATGTCTGTGACTGCCATGATCGACATCCCGTCCAGTTTTCCTGCAGGTTCTGGGATCGTGTGGGCGTCCGGCATCGGACTTTTCCCATTTTTGGCAAAGGAGTCAATGGTCGTGCGTTTTTACCCACGCACGACCATCGACCTCTTTGGCGCACGATCATCGGTCGTGCGCAGTCTTGACCTCTCCTGTGAAAGTTCTGTCCCGGCATATCGCACGATCACCAGCCATACCGCGCACGATCACTGCTCGTGCGCTGCCGGTCGTGCGCAGTCATTATATCTTTTTCCACTTTTCTGCCTCCATATCGCACGATCACTGACGATATCGTGCACGACCACTGGTCGTGCGCCAGTGATCGTGCGCGCTGTTTAAATTCTGTTTTCTATAAATAGCGCAGGTTTCGCCCTATTCGGGAGATCGTCCCGATCCGCGATTTTCCGCCGTTCTTCGTCTCGGACGAGGGTTTCCTCCGTCCCCCTTCATCCTCCACCTTAGGGAGGGTCTCCGGGCAAGCTTTCAACGCCAAATCAACGCCGGAGCATCCTCTCGGCCTCCTCCTTCATCCTAGAGCTTCAAGCAGAGTTTTGACCTAGCTTTCTCCATCAAGTTAGGAGGAGCTGGAGCCGCAATCTACGGGTCATTTCAACGAAGAAGACGGGTCCATTGGGAGTGAGTGACAGCCTCCTCTACCCCGGACGTAGTTGAGAACCGAGCTTGGACTCGGATTGACAACCCGGGATTCCAACCGTGAACCCTCAATAAGGCTTCGGATCCGGTCGATTCGCACACCTCTTCCTCTTGTATTTGATAGCTTAGCTTAACTCTTTGTATTGATGAAGTATTTTTATTGATTAGCATTTTCACTTATTCATGTCTATGTGAGTTATTGTGATTTTGTTATTATTGCTTGAGGTGCGCTATATTCCATCCTCCATCCATCCACCCTTGCCGCACTAGCAATTGCTAGTGGCGTGCGTTGCGAAGAGGTGCACACGACCCTCATTCCGCCGTTCTAACCACCTCATCCGCTAGCCTACTCTTCCATCCGCCAAGCGATTCGGTGCATAGCGGCCTGTGTAGTTTCCATCCCGCCTAGCGAAGCAGTGCATAGCGGCCTGTATAGTAGGATTTCCGCCGTTCTCTACACCTCATACGCTTGCCTACTCGCCCATCCGCCTAGCGATTCGGTGCATTGCGGCCCGACTAGTCTTCATCCCGCCTGGCGAAGCATCGCATAGCGGCGTTGCATAGGAGTAGTTGTTAGATTTTTACTTTATTTTCCACAACCATCAAAACCCCCATCGTTACCTTCGCCCCGAGGACTTCAATCTCAAGTCCTCCTCGACATTAACTCATCCCTTACTGTGTTCCTCAAGAGACCGACACTCGGGGATTTATTCCCAAACTTTATTACTTGTGCGACCGGTGCGCTTGCCGTAATTCCACGCATCACTAGTATACTACTAAATTTTTACTGAATATCACTCTTTTGAACTTGAATGTAATAATTATTCAAGACATAGAACAGATGTTATATGTTATTGGTTTAATATACCAACACTTTTCCACACTAAGTGGTATTATGAAAGACCATCTTACACTTTCATTACCCCCTATAATGGAAAAAAGAAACGGGCTCAAGGTAACTTGGGTCCTAACTAATATTTAGTTGCTTGTGCAGGTTGGGAGTTGTTCAACAACAAACTAGTTGTGGTACTTGGACAGTGGCCACTCCAGGAACATGATTGGGTAGAAAAATAAGCTAAAAAGTTATATTGCTAAGAGAGGCCCTAAAGTAATCTTTGGCGACTGCAACTATTGTCAAACTAAAGCTATTGTATGAATAGAATTGGAGGCATATCTTTTTCTAAGGTAGCTTATGTGAAGGGCTTCTGCGTAAGTTTATTATATGATGGTGAATATAAAGTTGTATTCACTCACAATCTATGCCAAAATAGTCAACAATAAACCAGATGAAATAGTACTATCTGGTTTTAGGAAAGTAAATGTGTATGTGGTTGACTTCAACTCTAATTCAAAATAAAAACTATCTATTCAATTCTGATATACATAAAAATGAGCTTTGGCATAAAAGGCTTGGTCACTTAAAACATAAGACCTAGGATTCTTTACCTACTATATATGGATCTGTTTGGTCCAATCCCCACTAGAGCTTAGGAGAAATATCTTCTAACCCTAGTCATAGTGTATGACTTTTCTAGATTCGGTTGGGTGTTTTTTGAGAGCTGTGTCTGATACCTTTAATATCCTCTCAAGATTTATTTTATAGGTTAAATTTGAATTCAACACTCTTGTCTCTTTAATTAGAAGTTACCATGACACAGAGTTTGAAAACAAACTAATCTGTAGACTCTGTGAGGATGGAGGTATAAGGCAAAGATTTTTAGCTCCTTGAACTCTTAAAAAAAGGGGGGTAGCTGAAAGGAAAAATAGAACCCTAATTGTATCAAAAAGGACATTATTGGATGAGTTAAAATTTCCTAAGTCATTTTGTGTTGAAGTAGTTAACACTAACAGCTTTGTTTCAAATAGAAGTATCATCTATAAGACTAAGTTAATGACTCTTTATAATCTTTTGAAGGGAAAAGCACCTATAGTTTCATACCATAGGTTATTTGGTTGCACTTACTATATACTAAATAATGGAAAAATCCATCTTGAGAAATTTGTCAAGAAGGAATATGATGGTAACATTCTTGAGTATTCATCTTCTATACAGCCTTAGAGGTGCTAGAATAAAAGGACTCGTAAATCAGAGGAGTCTATGCATATAGTATTTAATGAAGTTATCATTTTTCTAAGGGGGTCCTTCCACCAAAAATATTTTGCAAAAAGAAGAACCACCTATTGATGTGCTAGAGAACATACATATTAAGGAAAATTGAGAGGGATCATTTACATAGCACTATCGTCATCTTGACAGTTCTGATGTCAATTTTGATGAAGAATATTCTGCTGAAATAAATACTAGACAAACTCAAGATACTAATCAGATCCAAGAGCAAGCCGATATACTGGAGATTGTAGGTACAAAAGGATCAATTGCAGAAGAAGCTTCTAAAGAGATCTTTCCAATACTTGATATAGCTATAAAAAATTCTGAGAGAATAAAACTCAATAATCACCCTCATTTTTAAGTGATAGAAGACATGACTCTTAGATTCAGAACAAGAAACCAACTATCAACAGAGGCTATGCAAAACTATTTACTTTCCCAATATGAACCTAAGAAGTTTGTGAAAGTAGACAATAATCCTCACTAGATTGTTAAGATGCAGGAAGAGCTAGCATAGTTTAAAAGGAACAAGGTCTAGACTCTGGTTGACAGACCTAGAAATTACCCAATCATTGGAACTAAATGTATATAGAAACAAGTTTGATAAAAATGTAGTGATCGTCAGGAACATTTCCTGACTAGTTGATCAAGGGTATATGTAAGAAGAGGGTATAAACTACAACCAAACATTTGCACCAATTGCCAAACTGGAAGTAATAAAGCTATTCCTTGCTTTTGTTACCTACAAGATGCTTAAAGTCTACCAGATGGATGTCAAGGGTGCCTTCCTTAATGACACTCTACAAGAATTTGTTTATGTAGAACAACCTCAGAGTTTTGTCAATCCATCTTTTCCCTCTAATTTTTTAAAACAAAATAATGCATTATATAGTCTAAAGCAATCTTTAAGAGCATGGTATGAGATCTTATCCATATTTCTTTTAGAACACTCATTCACAAGAGAAAAGGTGGATAAAAAACTATTCACAAGGACGCATAAACAACAATAATTAATAATTTAAATCTATGTCGCTGATATTTTATTTGACTCAACAAATCTAAGACTTTGCAAAAGGTTTGCTAACCTTGTGTAGTCTAGAATTAAGATGAGTAACATTGGGGAGCTATATATTTTCTTATGTCTTGAAGTGAAGAAAAATGCTAAAGGTATATCATACCCCAATCAAAATACACTAAAGAACTTATTAAAAAGTTAGGGATGGGAATGCATCTACTTTGAAAACCCTCATCACTACCAATGTCATGATTGATAGAGATGAGTCAGGTCAATCTATTGACTAGAAAACATATAGAAAAATCATTGGTTCTCTATTCTACCTCACAACCAACAGGCAAGACATAATGTTTGACACATGTATACGTGCTATATTTCAAGTAGACCCAAAAGAATCACGCATGAGTTCTATCGAAAGAATTCTAAGATATCTGAAAGGTACACCTGAACTTACCTTATGGTATCAAATAGAATTTGTATTTGAGTTAGTTGCATAATCAGATGTAGATTATGTTGGTTGTAGACTGGACAGGAAGAGGACATCAAGAACCTATCAATTCATTAGATGCTAGACTAATCTCTTTATTTAGCAAAAAATCAAACCTCAGTCTCTACTTCCACAACTAAATCTTAATATATTGCTGCAGGAAGCTATTATTAAAAGATACTTTGAATGCAAAACAAACTACCTTATTATAATCTTACAATAAAAATCTCCACAATATTTTGTGATTGCTCAAGTGCAATATCAATTGCATTAAATCCAGTGCTATATAATAGAACCCAACATATAGAAATTAGGCATCACTTATTTAGGGATAATGTAGAAAAAGGGAAAATATCCCATCATTATGTGTCCACTGAAGTTCAAAGGGCTGATGTTTTCATAAAGCCTGTTGATGAAGTTACGCACAAACACTTCATTAATGCATTGGGAATGCTTGATGGTTCACAATGAATCACTTCCTTATATTTACAAAATACTTTTTCTCTAAAAAACTAATTACTGGGAAAATTAGCATAAGACTTTAACTTAATGAGTCTATATTCAACATCACATCAAATAAAAATCGATGTAACATTGATTTTTAGTCAATATAGCATCAAGAGCAATAGATGATAAAGAGTATGAACCTATTCAATGCAACATCAATACAAAAATTGATGCATACATCGATAGGAGGTCTGATAGGGCATACTCAAAGGCATGTCAAATACTAATTGACGCAACATCGACTTAATACGAACTCATAGAATTCATTCATTATGAGGAGTTTTAGCGTGTTGCGTCAATACTTCCTTAAAAGTGCATCATTTTTTGACCAAATCTTTGACACATCGTATACCTATATCAGACTTCTATTATAACTTCATACATATTAAAACACTTTATCTTCCCCACTCTCCTCTTTATTATTCTCTTTCTTTCCAATCTGTGAGCATTTTTGCACGTATATAAATGGTGCCTAAGAAAAATTCTGGTTTTATTGTGGATCCTGAATCCTTTAATGTTGTAACGGATATCTTTAAAAGAATACAAAAATTATTCAGTGATCTGGGCCTTGACAAATTGAATTCTACCCGTTGCAAACTATATAAGGATGAACTAACAAAGTTTATCTCAAATATTCAGATTGATAAAGGATGATCATTGAAGGAACCATTTATATACAAGAAGTACATGTAACTGGTGAGATGGATCAAAGAACATTTTACTTATTGTTAGTGGAATACTTTGTTGAGTTGTCTGAGTCCAAGACTAAGGAAGTCCTAAAATCCATGAACTTCCACAAGGAAAAGCATATCCATCTTAAGAAGATTGACATTACTGATGAGTACAGGTTCTTAGTAGATATTATTCGAAAGGTTTTGTTGTGTAAGATTTCAGCATCTTGTGTCATCCACAAAGTTCAATTGCATCTTATGGGGGTGTTGGTGCTAGGAAAGAAAATCAACTAGGGCAAGTTCCTCCTCAAGCAAATATCTTGCAGGTATGCATAGAATGAGAATGCATGCATGACTTTCCTGAGTCAAATCCTACTACAAAATTTCACAAGTTTGTACACATCAAAAGAAGTGCCAATTCTTCTAGGGAAAAGTCTGTCCTTTATATTTTTTTCAAAATGGAATAGGAAAATTATTAAGCCTAGCTCTTAAAAAGAATCAACCCCATAATCTTCAAAAGGTTATCTAAATGCAATAGAGAACAAGCAAAAAGTGATTTACCTCCTTCAATACATAATTCTCTGTCAGGCATACCATCATCCTTTATCATCTAGATTTAGCCAGTATCCAAGAACCTCTACTGGTATCTTCACACTTCACAGAACTACCTTCATCTGCTCAAAGGCTCAATTCACCTACTACACTAGTTTCTCCTAATTTAATCTATAATTCAATCATTCTCCAAGAAGTCAAAGTTAATATTAAAACTCTAAACACTTTAATTAGTGAACATACTCAAAGGTTTGAAAATACATTGTTCGATTTGGTGGCCAACCTTAGAGGGGGGTGAATAAGATTTTCAATTTAATTAAAAAATAAAATGAATTTGAGCAGGGCAACCTATTCTAGAAGCTACCGCGGGGAGGTAGGATACTGCCGCGCGGCGATAGGTCACAGAGAACAAATTTCTCTGCAAAATGTTTTTTTTCTAATTTACACATAACCCTCAAAACTCTAGCAACATGCAACCACAAATTCACGATAAAATAAAAGAACTTTAATTTTCTTCAAAACTCAATAGAGGTTTCCAATAACTAAACTTGATCTCTGTGATGCCGGAGATCGGAGGTGATGAATACAACCTTGTTTTGGTTTCTATACCGACCCTCCTAGGACCGGTTGGCTTTATTTCTTCTTCCCAAGAAGAATGGTGAGCCGACTCTTGACCATCCTCCCAGGAAGGGTCTTAGAGCCCACTAAATCTCCTAGATATAGATGTCCTCCCAGGACAATTTCCCAAAGATTCCTCCCAGAAATCTGACAGTTTCCTGGGCTGATTTCCCATGAACTCCTCCCAGGAACTTTACGTCCACACCGGACAATTTCTCCATGCAAAATTCAACAAGGATAAAGAAAATACAAGAAAATAAAAGAGTTTGAAATTTTTCTACCTTAAATAATAAATCCTCTGAAGAATGGTGCGCGATCGAGGCTTCTAAATGTTGTTCTTCTTACACTCAATCAACCGTTGATGGTCATTGGAGAATTCACTCTTCAGAGTTCTTCGATCACGAATAAGATGGACAAATTTCCCTTTTCCTTACTTGGAGACGGTGTTTCGCACCAATAGAGGAGGTAGCCAAACCCTAGACGTGAAATACTTCTCCATCTTGTCTTTGTTTTTGTGTGCATCCAGAAAAATAAACACACGCTTTTATACTTTTCTTTAAAAAAGCTACTGTCGTGGATAGACCTAGTTGTCAGCGGTAGGTCTTCTCATGCGATGTCACTAGATGTCCATTAAATTAGGAAAAATATCCAAAATAATATTCGCACCATTTTTGGATACCGCGGTGCGGTGAGGCTAACGCCTGATGGTAGCCATTTCTTGTCAACGCAATTGACACAAAGGTCATCGAGATTGTTAGCGCTCGGCGGTAGGGCTAGCTCCCGCTGGTAGTTAAAGAGGGTCATCATTTCGTGCTCACTTTATTCTTACATCGCTAGCGCTAGTGGTAGAGACAACACATGGTAGTAGGTCACAGAGATTGAAAATCTCATTCTTCATTACATGTAAAGTTGCACACTACACCTGCAACACTCCCATCCGTCACATGGAATATAACAGAAGGTCCGGCCAGGGCTCTATGCCATATTCCACGGACATTTAGTTGAGTTACATATTAATACCAACAAACTATTATAAAATTTTGAATCCTTACATAAAACATGAATGACCACTAAAGTCCACAACGAGAATGAAAGTAAAAAAATACACAAAGAGACTTGGCCTTATGGCCTTACAACTGTTTACTTAAACAATAAGTGTTTAACAAACTTCAGCATGTAGGACGACCACACATGAAAATGGTAAAGGAAAACACTTCACTCTGGCCTTCAAGGGCTAGCACAGCATCAAGCGCTTCATCCCGCTACTTGCCATTTGGCTCACCTGTCCCTACATAAGAATAATCCACCGAACGATGAGAAAATAAGGCAACAGTCAGCTAAAGCTGACCAAATTATAACGACCCCACCCCTAACTCGGGGCAGCGGTCCTCCTTCCCAATATAGCATTAGCAAAACCAAACATGGCTACAAAAGTGCAATTTTGGGTCTCTAAGAGGGGCCGCTTTAGGTGTGCTAGACCCTATGGTCGCCACTGTGTTGCCTTTGAGACAGGTTGGGTCTCTGTAAGATGTTGTTTTGGTGCATCGGACCCCGTGGCTGCCACCCGCATGTCCTTGAGACAATTGGATCTGGTGGCTCGGTTTGGGACTGATTTTGTCACCGACACAGATCTGGGGTTTTACTAGTGTTGGTGATCTACGGGTGTAAGGCTGTTGGTTCCTTCTCTCCTTTTGGTTAGGCATATGTTGGCTTTCCTTTTGCTTCTGCAGGTTTGAGCGAAGCTTGGTAAATTTTAGCACTTGGTACAATTCTCTTACTTTAATGATAAGTATAATTCTTACTCACAGTTTCTTTTAGTTTCTTTGGCTGTGGTTGTCAGCATTACTCTTGCAGTGTTTCGTAATCCTTTTTGTTCTTTCATTGATTACCATCTAATGTTCCTTTGCCACTTGCATTGAAAATTCTTTGCTGAGGTGTTCTTTGTTTGCTGAGGTGTTGTTTCTTTGAATGCCTCAGGTTCGGGACAGTAGCCGGTTTTGCGGCTGAGTTGGCCTCGCTATGGTCGTGGTGTTGCTGAGGTATCCCTCATTCTAGTGAGGTAGTTTTTTTTGTTGCTTTTGTTAGTACAGACATACATACTCGCCAGCGGGTTCGTGTTAGGTTGTTGACGCTCGCTGGTGGTTTTCTTTTGTGATACTAAGTACTGTGCTTAAACTGCTAGTTTACCTATTATAGAGATTTTTTACTTGCTCTCTGGGAATGTTTTATGATAGGTTGCATGTTAGATTTTTTTAACTTATAAAACCCCAACCGCTATTACTTCATACATAACATATTAATAAAACTAAAATACTATCTTCTAAACTAACGTAAAGACTATCGTCGTACTATACTAAATTTAGAGTCTTGCATACCATGAGTTGTCCTTTGAGGACGTTTACGCTCATGTAGGATGTCAAATAATCTTAACCGAAGTACTTTCCGCAGCGTATATATATATATATATATATATATATTACTCGTGGACTAGTTGATCCTCTGTGTCGAGAGATACGATCATCTAACTTAACTGGATTGAATTCATAATAACTTATGATTTTCTTTTAAACTATAGAGTTTGGAGTCTTGCCTGAGCGTCTGCAGTTATCCCCTGCATGATGTGGCATCACAACGCATATTTTCTCTTACTTTGATAAAATTTAATTGTTGAGAAAATGCGGGTTGTGACAGTTGGTATAAGAGGGAGGTTGCTTGGCAATTGGTCGGGCAACCTTCCATTGTTAGTGTTAGTTGTCTAGTGTCATATCATACACACACCACATGAATGAACACTACACTCATAGCATGATAAGAAGTATACGGGGTATATTATGTAGTATGGGATGCATAATATGTGTTTGTATATGGATCCACCATAGGAGGCAACATGTCAGGGTTCTATAGTATGGGATGCATAACCTCACCACATGAATGCCCATTAACAAGTTTTCTTTTTCATTGCATGAAATGTTATGTAGTATGGGATGCATAACATTGCATGTGTACTCTGCTCATAACATGCATTAAGGCATTTTAGAACGCATAACACAACATTCATAACATAACACAGCATAAGCACAACGTGCCAAGCTAAAGATGTATATGATGACATATGTACACATATGATTTTGAGTCAAAAGGAATATAAATTCATGCATTAATGGTCTAAGCACATGAGTTAGTGTGATGATGGTGAATCATCCTAGGTTAAGCATAACATCATTATTGAAAACTCCCAGAGCAAGTTAACAGTTGAAGTTCATACTTAAGTATGTTTTGTATGTAATAAGTTGTCTAGTTCTAGCAATTGGGCTATGTTCTAACTAGTTGTTTGTATATTTATAAAATGTCGAGGCATCTTTCGACGAGGTTGACTCCCTAATCTGAGGGAGTGTCTTCAGGAGTGCAAAACGATGCGATGATGGAAAGTCTACGGCAGAGAAATCAAGCTTTGTCGAGGAAAATGGTGGATGTGCAGTCCTAGATCCAATCTCTATCATCAATTGTGTCTGGGCTAGCTCTGAGAGTGCAAGACCCTACCGAGGGTTGAGCTGTTCCTACCCCTCCTGCTCCTTTTGTGCCTCCAGTAGTGGTTCCACCAGAGATGGCGTTTATCTCACAGTTTCAGCGATTAGGGCCGCCTACGTATGATGGTAGAGCTGATTTCATGGTCTTGGACGATTGCTTGATTGCAATCGAGGAGATGTTTTCTTACTCTGGAGTCACTGACAATCAAAGAGTAATGATAGCCGCTTACCAGCTCAAAGTCCTGGCGAAGAGTTGGTGGCTAAGGGAAAAGGAGGGATTAAAGGATGGATGTTCTTGGGGATCCTTCAAGGAGTTGCTTCTGAAGAAGTTCTTGTCCTCAGTCGAGCGAGACCGTTTGATGAATGATTTTCTGCATTTAAAACAAAGATAGCTCATAGTGAGTGAGTACGAAGTGGAATTTAGTAAGTTTAGTCGGTTTGCCCTTGACTTGGTATTCTCGGAGGAGAATCAGATCAAATAATTTTTGGGTGGATTGAAGTGACGTTCAGCAGTTTGTAAGTGCTTATGGATCAGCAAGTTATGCTGCTGCAGTGGAGGCCGCCTTGAAGGTCGAGGCGATCGAAATTAACAAGAAAAGAGGCTTGTAGATGAGAAAGGATAAAAGAAAGTCTGATGGGGGTAAGAGTACTCATGTCCCTAATGTTGCTCCGAGGAAGAGAAACAAAGAGATATGCAGTTTTTGTGGCCGACCGGGCCATCCTTTAGAGAGGTGCTATCAGAGATTGGGATTTCAGAAGAAAGAGCAGATTCATGCGATCCAAGGCATTTCCAAGAAAGATTTAATCTGTTCTGCATATAAACGGATAGGTCTTGATGTTGCCCATTGCTGGGGAAAGAATAAGACAAGAGGTTGTTTTCTATGTGGTCAAGAAAGGCATATCAAGGCTCAGTGCCCGCAGCTTTAGCATGTGCTTCAACCGGTCCCACTTCAGGCATTACCACCGCCTCAACGATTGGATAAAGGAAAAGGAAAGCTGAACATGATTTCCTCAGAGGAAGCTCAGACTTCTACTCAGGTTATTTCAGGTTAGAATTTCTCCCTAGTTTTAATGTATTAGTTTGTAGTTATAGTTTTAGCAATTGTTTCCTTAGATGTGTGTGCAATTTCTATAGGAAGATTTAAGGTAAAGAACCGCTGGGCGCGTGTTCTCTTCGACTCTAGCACTACCCACTCATTTATGGCTAGAGCCTTCGTGCAGTGGTATCGTTTGGATCTAGATCGAGTTGGAGGCATCTTTTGTGTCAAATTTCCTTCCGCCGATTCTATGGTTTCGGACCAGGGCATTCAGAGTTGTCCGATTGTTTTAGGAGATTTTATAGCAAGGGAAAATCTGAAGGTGATCGACTTGGAAGACTTTGATGTAATCTTGGGCATGGACTGGTTGTCCAGGTACGATGTTGTTATCCAGTGCAATAGTAAGCGCTTGGACTTCAAAAAGGACAACGATCATCCTGGGAGTATTTACGGTGATCTGTGCAAGGATTCTCCAGTTATTTCTACGGTATGTGCTCGGAAGCTCTTAGATTCTGGATGCTTTGCTTGTTTGGTCTCAGTTTTGGGGACCGTTGGTAGTTTGTCGTGTTTAGAAGAGATTCCTATTGTGCGCGAGTTTTCAGATGTGTTTCCCGATGATCTTCTTGGTCTTCCACCTGATAGAGATGTTGAGTTTGTGATAGATTTTCAGCCGGGCACGCGTCCTATTGCGAAGGTGTCGTACCCGATGGCCCCACAAGAGCTGGAGGAGTTGAGTATCAAGCTGGATGAGCTGTTAGAGAAGGGTTTTATAAGACCGAGTTTGTCGCCTTGGGGTGCTCCTTTTCTATTTATTAAGAAGAAAGATGGATCGATGAGGCTTTGCATCGATTATAGAGAGCTAAATATGGTCACTATTAAGAATAGGTATCCCCTATCGAGGATTGACGATTTGTTCGATCAGTTGTGTGGTAGCGCGGTGTTTTCTAAGATTGATCTTCGTTCTGTCTACCATTAGCTCAGGATCCGTGAGTTAGACATCCCACAGACTGCTTTTCGATCTAGGCATGGGAATTTTGAATTTCTGGTAATGTCTGTTGGAACACCCTATTACTAATTTGGGTAAGGATAACTATGCTTGTCTTAGGAATCCCAGTTGACCTAGTTGTATAGTTGAGAAGGTCAACATTAGAATGAGTCTAGGGCTTAGAACTTAGGTTTGGAGCTGCCCCCAGGACCATTCCAATATCAAGGTTGAAGAGCTAAGTCTAAGGCAATTTTCGTCGAGCTCAGGTCGACGAATCGTCGAACTTCGTTCGACGCTCTCTGAGCTCAACTTCAATAAATCGTCGAACTCCGGTCGACGATCTTCGAGCTCAGATCGACTATCTGCTTTTGGCTAGCTTCTACTTAATCGTCGAACTCCCCTCGACTATCTTCTAGCTCAGTTCGACGATCCCTCCTTCAAGTTATTTCTCAGGTCGGTGAGCTCGGTTCGACGATCTTCGAGCTCAGATCGATGTTTTCTGTCTGCTTCTCTCATTTCATCTCTGAGCTCAGTTCGACGATCGTAGAGCTCAGATCGACGTTTTTTTTAGAGAGATCGACGCTTTCAGGAATTCAAATGCTGTTGTTCTTTGGAATGTTTTTGAATATTATCAGCATTTATGTCAGAAGATCTCCCAGCCGTTTTTCTTTATTCTGGAGCAAGTTTCAAGGAATTATTCAGAGAATATTTGTTGGACTTTCCTCTAGAAGACAAGACTCTTTTTGGAAGACATTTATGACTCCCAACGGCTAATTTGGACAAGGAAACTTCAGAAAATTTCAATTCCTCTCTTTTATGTTTTTAACATATACAGAATACACAAGAGAAAAAATACATAGATTGACAAGAAAGAAAGTGAACACACAGAATATAGAATACTGATAGCAGAAGAACAACAGAAGAACTGTGACTTCAAAAATCTTCTTGCTGACTGAAAAGTGTTCACAATCTCATCTCAGAACTCCAGACACCTCATTTTTCAGCCTTCTTGCTGAAACCATCCTTTGCTGGAGATCAAAGTTCTGAAGACCTATCACCCTAGAGCAAAGCTTTTTTTCCTGAACCTTTCTACATCTCAGGGGGAGCTTTGACATCATCAATCCACTTGTGCTTCTCTCATTTGATTGAGAACAGAGAAGACACCCTTCACTCTTATTTTTCTTTTCCTGCTGTAAAAGGGTTCTTGAACTCCCTTCAAAAGTTCTGTCTGGTTCTGAGAGCCTTGTCAAAACTCAGTGGTGGCAAGACACCTTATCAAAAAATCCAGTTTTGGTTTTTGAGCACCTTATCAAAAGCTCATTGGTGTCAGGACACCTGATCAACTCATCCTGAGTGGATTCCTACCAAGGGTGGTAGAAGAGTGGATGTACCTAGGTTTCTGGGGAACCACTATATTTCCTTGTGTCTTCTGGTTTGTTTGTGTGATTTGTCTGCTGTGTGCTGTGCTCTTTACTTCTTGGTTTTTAACCTCTTACTAGCACTCTACACTATATCATAAATTGAATTTTATATGTGCTGTTTATTTCAACTGTGAAAAACTATTTTAAAATACTCTATTCACCCCCCCCCCTCTAGAGTTGAGATAAATCTTACCCTCACTTTCAATTGGTATCAGAGGCAGGTTGGTTGCTCATACAGGCTAACACCTGAACCAAAAAGATCCTTGATAAGATCAATCTCTTTAGAGGGTTATTTTCTATACATCTACCTATTTATTTAAAGACATGGCACAGAACAAAGATTATGCAAGCACCAGACCACCAGTGTGCAACCTTTCTAAGTTTGCACTCTGGAAGGCAAGGATTAGATTATACATGAATTCTATTGATGAAGACATTTTCAATTCTATCTTGATAGTTTATCCAACTCCACCAGCAAGCTCAAGTACAAGTGTTGTTCCACCTCCTTCTGGAACAGATGCAGATATAAAGAAGTGGAAGACTGCAGATGCTAAGGCTATGAGCATCTTAGCCCAAATAATGTCTGATGAAATTTTTCAGAAGGTAGCTGAATGCCACTCAGCCAAAGAAATCTGGGACAAACTCTCTGAAATTGTCTCAGGATCTGCTGATGAATGGAAAGATAGAAGATCTCATCTGATAAGCCAATATGAGAACTTCAAAAAGGGAGAAGCTGAATCAGTGGCTGACATGTACAATAGACTAAGTCTAATTGTCAATGAGCTAAAAACCCTAGACAAAGAAATCTCACTGACTGAGCTGAATGACAAAATCCTGATGTGCTTCCCCAGCACTTGGGATTCAAGAATCTGGCCAATCAAGGATGCCAGAAGTTTAAATGAGATTACTACTGAAGCTCTCCTGGGCAAGCTCAAATCCTATGAGCTGCTCATTAAAAATAGAGAAGAAGAACAAACGGCTACCTCTCCAGCCACAAGGAAAGAAAAGACCATAGCCTTCAAAGCTGTAGAAGAGGAGCCTGAAGATAAAGCTACAGGAAATGATGAGCTCATAAGTCTACTGGCCAAAAGATTCTACAAGATGGCCAGAAAAGACTTCAGAAAGAGACCATACAAGGGTCATGATAAACCAAGGTATGATAAATCAAACAACAATAAAGAAATTATATGCTTTGGTTGCAGGAAACCAGGCCACATTGTGCCTGACTGTCCAGAAAACAAGAATAAGGACAAGAAGGAAAGAAGAGAAAGAAGAAAAGAAAAGGATTACAAGAAGAATAGCCCAGACAAAGCCTCCTCCAGCAAGAACAAACATACAAGGAAGGGCTTTGTTGCTGAGACATGGAGTGAGACTGAAGAAGAATCTGAAGCCTCATCCAGTTCCAGTGATGATGAGGATGATGCAGATCAAAAAGAATTTTGCATGATGGCTATCAATGCCTCACAACAAAACTCTGATGAAGAATCAGAATCAGATTCAGAAACTCAACCAGATGAAGATCAGGTAATCAACTCTTTTGATTTTAATTCTGAGGACTTCAAAGATGAATTTAAGACACCGTGTCTAGAACTATTAAAATCTGAGAAGGAGATAATCTCTCTCAGGAATCAATTATCTGAGCATAGTGTCCTAAACTCAAAGAACCTCAAACTCTCTGAGGAGTTAGAATGCTGTAGGGAGGAGATAGCCTCACTGAAAAGTGAGCTATCAAAGGCCAAAAAGTTTGAAGAATCCCTAAATGGGAGAAGTATCAGACTGATGGACATCACAAGCACAGTGAACTCTAGATTTAATAGCACACTGGGCTTGGGTGCCTCATCCAGCCAACCTATAATTTTGACAACTCCAATCAAGTTTGTCTCTGACAAAGGAAAGGGAGTAATAGAGGTACCCAGGAAGAATGCAGATCTGTCAGAGAAAAATTCAGTTCAACAGATGGCGTCGAGCAGAGCTCGAAGATCGTCGAACAGAGCTCGACGATCTAACTACAGATCGTCGACCTCAGCTCGACGATATCCAAACTCTGAACTTCAGCATAATCGATCTTCGAACAGAGATCGACGATCTGACCTAAGATCGTCGACCTCAGTTTGACGATCGTCGAACAGAAATCAGGACTGTGAACATTCCTTCAATGGCACATCTAGATTCAATCCTAGAAGTCCCACATCCCAAGGATTTAATCCCTATACTGAATGGATAGTACCTCCTAGGAGATACCATCCTGAAGGTTATAAGGATCAACCTGGGATGTCCTTTATTTCAGAATTCAAGGGATATCAACCTAGGCCCAAGGTTAACTGGGTCAAAAACAAATAAGCTGTTTTTGTGCAGGTGAAGACCTGTCCAGCATCAAACCATCAATGGTATCTGGATAGTGGGTGCTCAAAGCACATGACAGGGGACAAGGATAACTTCACTTCCTTCAAAGCCAAGCTTGGACCCAAAGTAATTTTTGGAGAATCAAGCTTTGGAACTACAAAAGGATATGGTGCAGTCCAAATTGGCTCAGTCACATTCAAGAAGGTGGCATATGTTGAAGGACTCAAGCACAACTTGATAAGTATCAGTCAACTGTGTGATGAAGGATATCAAGTGACATTCAACAAAGCCATATGCAAGGTCAAGTCAGAGGACAACATAATTGTGTTGACAGGTAACAGAAGAGGTAACATTTACTTAGTGGATTTTCATTCACCAGTGGTAGATATTTGCCTGTTTAATTCCATTTCAAAACCAAATATTTTATGGCATAAGAGACTAGGGCATATTAACCTTAGAACCATTGCTAGGCTATCCAAAGACAACCTTGTTAGAGGACTACCTTCTGGTCCCTATAAGAAGGAAGAACTTTGCAAGGCATGTCAATTAGGCAAGCAAACTAAAAGTAGTTTTAACTCAATTAATAAGAGTGATTCACCTAGGATTTTGTACCTGTTGCACATGGATCTTTTTGGACCCATATCAGTGCAAAGCCTAGGAGGGAAGTCCTATACTTTAGTGGTTGTAGATGACTTCTCAAGATTCACTTGGGTATTCTTTCTGAGGAAGAAGTCTGATAACTTCAAGTGTTTGACAGATTTTCTCAAATGCATTCAGATTGAGTTCAACACTCATATTGCCCTGATCAGAAGTGATCATGGGACAGAGTTTGATTCTCTTCTCATGCAAGAGTTCTGTCAGAGTGAAGGGATCAGGCACACTTTCTCAGCTCCTAGAACTCCTCAACAAAATGGGGTAGCTGAAAGGAAAAATAGAACACTCATTGAATCTGCAATTACATTATTGGCAGATGCTCACCTACCTCTGTCCTTTTGGGCTGAGGCAGTGAACACCTCCAACTATGTGTTGAACAGAAGCCTGATACACAAACTGAAGGGCAAGAATCCCTATGAATTGCTCAAAGGGAAGAAACCTAAAATAGGCTATTTTAAAGTTTTTGGTTGCACTTGTTTTATTCATAACAATGACAAGAAATATCTAGCAAAATTCCAAGCTAAAGCTGATGAAGGAGTGTTTCTGGGATACTCCATGATCAGCAAGGCCTATAGGGTTTATAATAAATCTTCCTGTAAAATTGAAGAATCTGTTCATATTATTTTTGATGAAGCTCACATGTCCTTTCAAGGAGAAGAATTCTTCTACCATAGAACCTTTGCAGGTACATTCTCTAGCTGAAGACTTGAACAAATTGCAAGTTGCTGAAAAGAATGAGAGCAGTGATGATGAAGAAGAAGTTCAACATCTTGAAGAAAATTATCCTGAAGAGCCAGCTGCTGTCCCACTAGAGGAGACAACAACAACACAGGCTGGTGAACAATCAACACTCCCTGTTGACTTAGTAACAACAAGAGATCATCCAATCACCCAAGTAATTGGAGAAATTTCAGTTGGTGTGCAAACTAGAAATCAGGTCAACCAGAACCTGATGCACACTTGCTTCCTATCTCAAATTGAGCCTCAATCCATACAAGATGCAGAGCAAGATCCACACTGGATCATTGCAATGCAAGAGGAGTTGCATCAATTTGAAAGGAACAAGGTTTGGGAACTAGTGCCTAAGCCAAAGGATCATCCCATTGTTGGAACAAAGTGGGTATTCAGGAACAAGCTGGATGATCAAGGAGTTATAGTCAGAAACAAGGCAAGCCTAGTTGCTCAAGGGTACTCTCAACAAGAAGGAATAGACTATTATCAGACATTTGCACCAGTTGCAAGGTTGGAAGCCATCAGAATATTCCTAGCCTATGCTGCTCACAAAGGTTTCAAAGTGTATCAAATGGATGTAAAGAGTGCATTTCTCAATGGGGACATCAAAGAGGAAGTCTATGTTAGACAACCTCCAGGTTTTATCTCTCTAACTCACCCTGATTATGTTTACAAATTGCATAAAGCATTATATGGTCTCAAGCAAGCTCCTAGAGCATGGTATGAGACCCTAGCATGCTTTCTTCTGGAAAATGATTTTGTTAGGGGGAGAGTAGACCAAACTCTTTTTATTAAAACCCATAAGTCCCATACCCTACTAGTGCAAATTTATGTAGATGACATTATTTTTGGTTCTACTGATTCAAAATTGTGCAAAAAGTTCTCCAAGCTTATGCACTCTAAATTTGAAATGAGTAGCATGGGTGAGCTGTCCTTCTTCTTAGGACTGCAAGTCAAGCAACATGCTGAAGGCATATTTATTTCTCAAACCAAGTATGCAAAAGAATTGGTTAAAAAATTTGGTATGTCTGATGCATCATGTATGAAAACACCCATGCCCTCAAATGCTGTAATAGATGCTGATGAACATGGGAAACCTGTTGATCAGACAACATATAGAGCAATAATTGGCTCTTTATTGTACCTTACAGCTAGTAGGCCTGATATAATGTTTGCCACATGTATTTGTGCTAGATTCCAAGTTAGCCCTAGAGAGTCATATTTAATCTTAGTTAAGAATTCTTAGGTATGTTAAAAGTTGTCCAAATCTAGGTCTCTGATATCCAAAAGATTCAGCATTTGATTTAACTGGATTTTCAGATGCTGATTATGCTGGATGCAGAATAGACAGGAAAAGCACCAGTGGAACTTGTCAGTTCCTTGGTGATAGACTTGTCTCTTGGTTTTGTAAGAAACAAACATCTGTGTCAACTTCAACTGCTGAAGCTGAGTATATGGCTGCAGGCAGTTGTTGTTCACAAATATTGTGGATACAGAATCAGCTTCTAGACTATGGTTACAACTTAGAGAAGTCAAAAATTTTCTGTGATAATACTAGTGCTATCTCTATAGCACAAAATCCAGTCCTCCATAGTAGGACAAAACACATAGAAATTAGGCATCACTTTCTAAGAGATAATGTAGAGAAAAAAAAAATTGAACTTCAATATATTTCTACTGATTTGCAAAGGGGAGATATTTTCACCAAGCCTTTGGATGAAAAGAAACACAGTTTCTTCCTAAATCAGTTAGGCATGTTAGATGGAGGAAGCCTTAATTAAATTACAAGATTTTGAAAAGCTAAAACAGACCAAGACTAGGCTAAAAAAAAATCCTTCTTTTTGTGTCTATAGAATGAGTTTAGACTCTGAACTGCGCTCGACGTTTTCCCCAAAATCGTCGAACAGAGATCGACGATTTTCCAAAAATCGTCGACCAGAGATCGACGCTTTTGCAGTCGTCGATCTGAGTTCAGAGCCCTCGCTAGAACTAGGCTTTCTCTCTTTCTGATCAGAGGCCGTCGAGCTGAGCTCGACGTTTTTCAACATCGTCGAACGAAGATCGCCGATTTTGAAGACTCTTCAGATTCCCTCTGTAGCCCAAATCGTCGAGCTGAGCTCGACGTTTCGTCGAGCTGAGCTCAACGATCTTCCTTTTCGCCGTCGAACCCTAATATAAAATCTTTCTTTCAGCCGTCGTTCTCCTTTTGCGCTTTCATACTCTGCAACTTTCTTTCTTTTCCCTCCAAATTCTCTACGCTTGGTCGTTTTTGGTTTTCTGTTGCAGGTGAATATGGCTGAATCAAGTGCTACTATTGCTAAGATGAAGTTCGACACAGGCTTTGACATCGACATAAACTCCTTCGATGGAAGCGACCAGCGCTTCAAGGACATCCTAAACTTATTCAGAGAACAACAGCTGACTCCATTAATGAATACAAGGATGAAGATCGCCTCAGAAGAAATTAAAGAGTGGTGTTATACCGCAATAGACGAGACTGAGAATTCTGTTGTCGGCACCATTAAGGGGACTCAGGTACTTCTATCCCCGGCTCTTTTAACAGAAGTTTTTCAACTCAGTACTGGAGAAGACTCCATTGAACTGTCTGGAGAGGAGTATGACTCCATAGGATGGGTCACAATGCAGTCAACCCTCATAAGCTATTGAAGAAAAATCTGGCTATAGAATTTCAATTCCTGGCTGATGTAGTTGGGAAGGTGTTGTTGGCCAAGCACTTAGCTCATGACACCATATCCAGATATCAGTTCTGCCTGATGGGAGCTTTATTAGATAAGAAACACCTTGACTGGGGCTCCATCTTCTTCACTCTGATTAAGAAGAAGATCAATAAGACTGCAGTTAGTTGTAGGAGAATCTTAGGGGTCTATCTGCGCAACAGGTGCCCTGACCTTTTAACCTCCTCTGGCATGTTCATCAATGCATCCAAGAGGCTTTCCTGTGCCCTCTTCAGTAAATGGGACAGGCAGATCATAAACCCCTCCAGGGCTGCTGCACCACTTCATTCAGGCACAAGGACTATTTCAGTCACTCCTCTAGCAGAAGAGCTGCCTGCTTCTTCCCCTCCTCCAGCCATATCCACCCAAGCCGTCACCTCCTCACCACCAGTCACCACCATAATCATCTCATCCCCAATTACCATTTCCTCACCTATGTCATCCCCTCCACTATCCACCTCAGAGGAATTCCATCCTCTCTTTTCCTATTCAACCTTCACCCTACCATCCTTCTCACTTATAGATGATTCCTTCATGGATGATTCACCCTCTACTCCTCCTGAGCCACCCTCAACTTCCTCCTTTCAACAAATGCTCCATGACATTCTCTCTCAACCCTCCTTCACACCCTCTCTTACTTCCCCTATCTCCACCTCAACCTCCTCTATCTCCATAATTCCATCTTCTGAACCAACCATTCCCTCTCCACCTTCCTCCGCATTTTCAGTTTCAGCCACCATCCCTCCATCCACCTTTGCTCCTACCTCTGCTCAAGCCCCACTTGAGCATGTGGATCTTCCTAGTTTGGCAGACAGGCTGTATGAGTTGCTAGCTCCCAAGCTGGCATCTCTACTGGAGTCTTCCCTTGCTCCACTCCTGAAGCAAGTCCAGGAGCTGTCTACCAAGCTTGCCTCCCTTTCCTCCTCCCAGGCTATCCCTTCTTCTGGGTGCCTTGATTCACCTCTCTCTGAACCAAGGCAGGGGGAGATGCCTTATGAAGAAGTGGATGTGCCAGCTGCTGATCATATGTCTGCTCCAGCTCCAGCTCTTGGATGTGCTTTTGCACTGAATCTGCAGAGGCTGCTATCTATATTTGATACAGTCCATTTCAGCTGTCTGCCTGCAACTCCTGCTGAAGATTTGTCTAAGGCCATTGTGCCTGTATCTATCTGTGATCCCAGCCATATTGATTCCTACATCAAGTCCTGGAAGGCTGTGGATATCTCTGATGCTGCTACTAAGGCCACTGTGCCTCTTTCTGTTGAAATTGCTGTTGCTGCTACTGCTGACATAGAGATGATTCCAGCAACTGATGCTGATGAAATTGCTGTTGAGACTGCTGATGAAGAGCTTGCCTCATACTTAGTAGATCCCACTCTTGCTGCTCCTGCTCTAGTGTCTGTTGCTGATTCTGTCTGCTCTGCTGCTGCTCTCTCTCCTCCTGCTCCTGCTATTTCTGCAAAACTTAAAGCTCAAGAAGAGCATATCAGAAGAATTGATGATCTGTATGATCAACCTCAAAGTTCTGAGAGTGATCAGTACAGGACTGATTCTGATGATTCTGCTAGCACTATTGCCAAGAAGAGAAAAGCTAGAAGTAAAGCAATGATGTCAGTCCCTCCTGCCAAAGCCAAAGACTCCAATGATATTCCATACTACATCCTGCATGAATGCCCCATCTCTGAGCCATGGATGCAATTCTCCAAGAACCAACTGAAAGCCATGAAGAAGAGAAGGAAGCTTGATAAGTATGAAAAAGGCTCTTCACAATATCAGCCTCCTCCTCCTCCTCCTCCAGATTCTAGATCAGGCTCAGCCTCTCAAGCTCCAGCTTCAAGACAAAGCTCCTCTCAATCCTATCCTAGATATAACCAAAGGGGACAACATCAAAGAGGATATCAACCCAGAAGGGGTAATTACAGAGGAAATCAAAGAGGACAAAGATCCTATCAAAGGGAAGGACAAGGCCACTCTGACTCTACTTCAGGTCCTTTCCCTTACAAGCTGAAAGACACAGTTGCTTCAAGGATTTCTTCTGCTTCTGAATCTCTCAACAGATATGAACCTCCTATTCCTTTTGAAGATCCTGAGAACAACCCTGTGTCCTGGACAGCCATAATGAAAGAATTGGCTGCCCTTGATCAAATAAAAAAGGCCAGAGAACAAGGCAAGGATACTTCAAACATAACTACTTTATCAGAGCAGAGAAAGAAAGAACTGGAAAGATATGCATCAAGGAAATTTTTCAACCCAGAAGATTACATGAAGCTGCACCCAGAGGCTGTAGTTCCAAGGCCAAGATCTCAAACTTCTCTAGGTGCAGATGATGATAGAAGATCCAAGAAAGAAGCTCTAAATCCTAACAGAGAAATTTTGTTTAAAAAGGGAACTGAAAGGAAGTGAACTGTGTAAGCTAAACATTTCATCCACCTTTGGATATCTGCTGCTATTTATCTGTGATCTGCTTTGCTGATATATATCTTCTCTGCAATTTTGTATTAGCTTATGTATTGTTGTATGCTTTTTATTCCCTATGATTGTCTATAAATAGTAATCCTAACCCAAATAGGGGGAGATTGTTGGAACACCCTATTACTAATTTGGGTAAGGATCACTATGCTTATCTTAGGAATCCCAGTTGACCTAGTTGTATAGTTGAGAAGGTCAACATTAGAATGAATCTAGGGCTTAGAACTTAGGTTTGGAGTTGCCCCCAGGACCATTCCAAGATCAAGGTTGAAGAGCTAAGTCTAAGGCAATTTTCGTCGAGCTCAGGTCGACGAATCGTCGAACTCCGTTCGACGCTCTCTGAGCTCAACTTCAATAAATCGTCGAACTCCGGTCGACGATGTTCGAGCTCAGATCGACTATCTGCTTTTGGCTAGCTTCTGCTTAGTCGTCGAACTCCCCTCGACTATCTTCTAGCTCAGTTCGACGATCCCTCCTTCAAGTTATTTCTCAGGTCGGTGAGCTCGGTTCGACGATCTTCGAGCTCATATCGACGTTTTCTGTCTGCTTGTCTCATTTCATCTCTGAGCTCAGTTCGACGATCGTAGAGCTCAGATCGACGTTTTTTTAGAGAGATCGACGCTTTCAGGAATTCAAATGCTGTTGTTCTTTGGAATGTTTTTGAATATTATCAGCATTTATGTCAGAAGATCTCCCAGCCGTTTGTCTTTATTCTGGAGCAAGTTTCAAGGAATTATTCAGAAAATGTTTGCTGGACTTTCCTCTAGAAGACAAGAATCTTTTTGGAAGACATTTATGACTCCCAACAGCTAATTTGGACAAGGAAACTTCAAAAAATTTCAATTCCTCTCTTCTGTGTTTTTAACATATACAGAATACACAAGAGAAAAAATACATAGATTGACAAGAAAGAAAGTGAACACAAAGAATAGAGAATACTGATAGCAGAAGAACAACAGAAGAACTGTGACTTCAAAAATCTTCTTGCTGACTGAAAAGTGTTCACAATCTCATCTCAGAACTCTAGACACCTCATTTTTCAGCCTTCTTGCTGAAACCATCCTTTGCTGGAGATCAAAGTTCTGAAGACCTATCACCCTAGAGCAAAGCTTCTTTTCCTGAACCTTTCTACATCTCAGGGGGAGTTTTGACATCATCAATCCACCTGTGCTTCTCTCATTTGATTGAGAACCGAGAAGACAACCTTCACTCTTATTTTTCTTTTCCTGCTGTAAAAGGGTTCTTGAACTCCCTTCAAAAGTTCTGTCTGGTTCTGAGAGCCTTGTCAAAACTTAGTGGTGGCAAGACACCTTATCAAAAAATCCAGTTTTGGTTTTTGAGCACCTTATCAAAAGCTCATTGGTGTCAGGACACCTGATCAACTCATCCTGAGTGGATTCCTACCAAGGGTGGTAGAAGAGTGGATGTACCCAGGTTTTTGGGGAACCACTATATTTCCTTGTGTCTTCTGGTTTGTTTGTGTGATTTGTCTGCTGTGTGCTGTGCTCTTTACTTCTTGGTTTTTAACCTCTTACTAGCACTCTACACTATATCATAAATTGAATTTTATATGTGCTGTTTATTTCAACTGTGAAAAACTATTTTAAAATACTCTATTCACCCCCCCCCCCCCCTCTAGAGTTGAGATAGATCTTACCCTCACTTTCAATGTCATTTGGTTTGACCAACACACCCTAAGCCTTTATAGATATGATGAACCGTGTGTTCAGGGACTTCCTGGACAAGTTCGTGGTCGTGTTTATAGATGACGTTTTGGTATATTCCCGCAATGCTGAGGAGCATGACCAGCATCTGCGATCAGTTTTATATGCTTTAAGGGACAACAAGTTTTTTGCCAAGTTGAGCAAGTGCGAGTTTTGGTTTCCTAAGATTTCGTTTCTGGGCCATGTGGTTAATAAGAATGAGATTTCAGTCCACCCACAGAAAATAGTTGTTGTGATGGAATGGAGTAGGCCTGGCACACCCAAAGAGATTAGGAGCTTCTTAGGGTTGGTCGGCTATTACAGGAGATTTGTGGAGGGTTTCTCTACCCTGGCTGCGCCAATGACTAAATTGACACAGAAGAATACAACATTTGTTTGGAGCGAGAAGTGCGAGGAAGCCTTTCTAGAGCTCAAGAATAGATTGTGAACTGCTCCCGTTTTGACATTGCTTATGGAGGCATGGATTATTATGTTTATGTGGATGCATCGCATGTTGGGCTTGGATGCGTGATGATGCAAGAAGGGAAAGTGATTGCGTACTGGTTAAGGCAACTAAAGACCCATGAGAGGAACTAGTCGACTCATGATTTAGAGTTCGCAGCCATGATTTATTCCCTGAAGCTGTGGAGACATCTGTTGTAACGTCCCAATTCGCGCTAGGCCCCTCGCACGAGTTTTGAGTCAAGAGACTTGACTCGAGCTCGGAGCGCACTGGAAAAAGGTGTCTAGTGTGTTGAATGGAGTGTAGGGTTAAGTGATATCCAACGAAGCGAAAGGAAATAGCCCAAGGGAAAATCTACGAGAATGGGAGTTGATACTCGCTGATCGACGGGTAACGGGAATGATACTCGCCGATCGACGGGTATCGGGAATGATAATCGCCGATTCGACAGGTATCGATGGTCGATACCCGCCGGATTCAAAACTGCAGATTGGGAATTAGGTTAGGTGAAAGTCGATGAGAATGCCGGACGATTCTCCCCGATCGACGAGAATGCCCGTCAATTCTCACCGATCGACGAGAATGCCCGGCGATTCTCACCGATCGTCGAGAATGCCCAGCGATTTTCACCGATCGTCGAGAAGGCCCGATGATACCCACCGATTGTTGAGTATCGCTGACAGATACTCAACGCACTCAACGCCAGAATTTCCGATAAGTTGGCTAAGTGAAATTCGCCGGGTATCATTGTTATACCCGACGAATTCGTCGAGAATGCCCGACGATTCTCGCTGATCGTCAAGAATGACGGTTGATTCCCGTCGAATTTGACTTGTGCGTTTTCTTCGCCCAGGCAGATTCGCAGGCTTGTATAGGCGGACCGAACCAGACTTTGGGATTCGTGATGGATGATTCCTTGGACCGGGTCACTTCAAAATGACCCATTAGGGGCGGTCCAATGGGGCGTTGACACGTGGCAGAAGGGATTTAACCTAATACATCGGTTTATATGTAAGACCCCCTTTTTTTTTTCTTTTTCAACCACCGGGGTCTTAGGCCCAGAATCGCCGCTTTACGGTGACTCCTTCACGTCCTGAAGGATCATCACCACAAGGCGCCGATTCTGCCGGCCAATTCGATCACAGAAAAGTAGCATAATTATAACAGTAAGAGCAATGCAGTCCACAATAATAAATCACATGTAAATAAGATAAAATCTCCACGAAGGGAGTGTCCACAGAAATCATCAGAGTACTATAAATACGGGCTTATGCCCGGTACAATATGTCCTCACTACAAGTCTCTCAAGCGGAAGCAAAACAGAAACTACTCAAGGTCGAGACTCACGGTCCCGGCTGTGTGAACTCCGGAGCTAGACTGCCCCATCTCTAGGCGCACCGATCTTTGGGGCTGCTCCTCCATGCTGGGCTCCATGATCCCCTAAATGATGCGGTCGAAAACCGTTAGTCATAAAGACTAAGCCCTATCATCCCCTACCCCTTCCCCCATGGCTCCTAGGTACCGAGCGGAGAGGAAGAAAGGGAAGGACATGAAGGTAGAGATTAAACATGAAACAGATGGCAGCGGAAACTAATCTAGCAAGTTGTGTTAGGTGAGCAGTTAATAAATTGTTATAATAGGTCTAGCAGTAGGAAACGCAATTATATGAATTTAAACCTTCACTTATGCGAGAACACATAAGCAAAAGGGATCTTTTGCAAGGCTCCCATCGTATAGAGTGTCCCATACCACTTATACGTTGGGGTGTCGGTTATCAAACAACAATGGTTGTTATATATTGAAATTAACCTTTGATTTATAAACTTGCCCACACAAGCTTATAGACCAAGGGGTCGTTTTGCAGGTCCTAATGTATAAGCGTCCCATACCACTTATACTTTAGGTGTCAGGGTTAAATGGACCGATTATGCTATGACATGCTAGTGGGTATGATGAAACATGCAGTGCAACTCACACACCCGACTCTGTGCACACAGACCTTTAGTTCCCCCTTTCGGAGCCGTTACCTCCCAGGATACCTCCGTAGTGGCAGACGGAAGCGGTGGGTTGGGCCTCGACCACCTCCAAAACCAGTAAAAGCACCACTGGTCTGACCTATCGTACGCCTCAACGCTTGGTGCACTAAGCGGACGCCTGCGTACTCTTGCCGGCTGGCGCACCGGACTTCAGTTGGCGGAGTGCTAATCACCCCGCCGAGTCAACGATATCGGTGTCGGTGCAATCGAACTCCCCGATATCGAAAGACCCACCACCCTAACTTTCCTATCTTATGCACATGCAAGTTTAATCGCAAACAAACAGAACCGAGCCGAAGCTCCCTGGACCAAACGTCCGTCTCCAACCAACCGAGCCGAAGCTCCCCGGACCATCCCGTCCGTCTCCAGAAAACCCGAGCCGAAGCTCCCCGGACCCAAACGTCCATTTCCAAATCACCCGAGCCGAAGCTCACATCAATCTTCCTGTGCCAACAGTGTTTGTGAAAAGTGCAAACCTAGTTACTAAGTTACTCTTGCTAGTTTATTATTACAGTTTACGTTAGCCCAGGACTGCCCCCGGTATACCCCGTGAAGGGCTCTCAAGGGGCACTAGGAACCAAGACGGCGGCATTACGGCCCGAAGTTCCCTTTCGCAGGGCACTTAATATTATTGGTTTATTTTCCCTTAACCTGTTCCCTTCTCACATTACGATAGACTATCCTAGGGTGATTTTTAAACCTTCCACTCTTCGGGGAAAGCGATCTTTCGCCAAACCCGAGCACCTCTTAACTCTAACTATCACCACTACTCACTACTCTTTATATCTTCCTCAGATCATGTCCTATTGCATTTCACAAATTACTATATGCAGACCGACCTAGGCTACATGTCGAACCGGTTATGAAATGATCTATTACTCATCCAAATGCCCTAAATTATTTACTGGAGACTTACCATGACCTAAATGACCTAAATCCAGAAAGTGGAAATTTTCCTAATTTATTTGGCATTTAATTAAATTCCTCGAAAATCCAAGGACTACCGGTTTGAACATGAACTACCCTAAGTTCTCATGCAAGATGTCCAGCAATTTTATGATAAATACTAGGTTATCTCAATAGGTTAAATCCTAAGTATCATAATTTTTCAATCATCAAAATGGCATGAAAGCTATTTTAGAAATAATCTCTAACTTCTATCGTTTATGAAGCAAGTACAGAAAATATTCTTCCAAAAATTATAAGTAATTCATGACATGCAGATAAAGGCCTAAAATTAGCACTGGCCAAGTTTCATAATTTTCCAGCAAGTATTTTATCCATAATTAATTTTTAAACATAAAAGCCCTTTCTATCATCTGTGAATAAGGTACTAGATTTACTCAACATAAAATTCTATAAAAATCCAGGGATCATGGTGCTACTAATCAAGATCTAAATCCAGAATTTCAACTGAATATAATTAATTTAAAACCTCCAAATAATTGAAAGAATAAATCGGGCAATTATTCCTTTAACACATGAAGTATAACATTTATTAATCATAAAATTCCAGAAGATTTACTTTAAGTCTAAAACATCCTAAAACTCCCTCCTCCCGAGTTTCACAATTTTTGGATTAGATTTAGTGCTTAAAATAACTAAATTATATTCTTATCTTAATCCGACATTTCAACTTTCGAGGTACCTAACTACCTCCAATTCCTTCACTATTTCAACCAGAGGGTTTTCATCATATCATCCCCCTCTCCTCCAAATTTCAAGGACATACAAGAGCTTTTGCTCCTATGTCCTTCACAAACCTCAAACTACCACACACCGAGTTTGAGCCAATCTCCTAGGGTAAAACCCACCCTAATCCACACCATGTTACCCAAGAGGGTAGACATAGACTTAACAAATCAGTGGCCACAACTTCAGCCTCTTTTGAGGAGATTTGTCCACTCCGTTTCCAATCGTACTTTTCCCCAAAGTACCCCTCACCAAGACCTATCTAGGACTTGACACTTCCCTATTCAAAACTCGACCAATCGAGTTGAAATTTTGTACAGATCTTAACATTGATGCCAGGGACCACCACCCAAAATTTGGGGGAGTTTGGACTTGATTTCATCTCCTAATTAATTTTATATTGTTTATTAAAATTTTACAAAAACTTTAGGCAAAAGTTCTCCAAAAATTCTCATTTTTGGCAAGCCTCTCGATATACATATTATAGACCTCCAGTCCAAATTTCAAGTCATTTGGACATATTATGAACCGTGGGCAACCATTTTAATTTCTGGTTAGTCTAGGTCTTGATCCCACCAAAATGAGTGCTGTGTTCAAACCACTCACCCAAATTGAATAAAATCAATTTTAAATTAAAGTAGACCCCGAGGGCTACAACTTTTGTGTCTGGTCATTTTTCCTAAAACGGCCTCTACGTGCCTCGTTTCGCAGCCTCAACATATATCCAAATAATCTATTTCTCCATATGTAATATAGAATTAATCTATATATTATAAAATTATTTCTACTGTTCATCTTCTACATGAACCCGAAAACCAGACACAGAAAAATCATTTTTCCTGTAAGCATTCCGTGATCCGTCGCCGGCCGTTCGGTCACTTCCCTGGCCAGCCACCACCACCACCACCTCCGTTGAGGCGATGGCTAGCGGTCGGCGGTGGTTTGGCCGCCGGAGGTGGCGGTTTCCGGCGAACTCAAAATATCTTTTTCATGGTTTTTCCATGAAAACGAGAGATGGATCCGGCTCCGTTGAGCGCGAACCTCCTTCCTAAGAATCCTAAGATCTACCCATGAAAGAGAAGGAGTAGAGGAGGACCTTGTTCGCGGTTTGAAGGCGAGAAGAACGTCGGGGTGCCATGGCGCGGTGGTGGCGTTTGCTGAACTTCTCCTACAGCAAGAACAAAGGTCTGATCCGATTACTTGAGCGTGTAACCTTCTCCTCTTTCCCCAAGTGGGCTTTTATAAGTCAGGAAGTGGGAAGGTGAATGGGTAAATCCTTAATGGCCATGAAGGCTCCTCCCCTTAACGCTTCGGTTATGATGCAGGGATAAGAAACGGTGGAAAACTGAACCGGTGTGTCCAGCTGGCGGTTTTCTATTGGACCACCTTTTCCTCAATTATTATATAATTATAGAAGGAAAACGGCCGGTAGTTACTCCTGGTGTAACTTCCCACACCAACATTTATTACCACGCGTGTTAGAATAATTTCGGGCCTGAACCGTCGTTTCGGCCAATGTCACGGGCGTGACACATAGGTCACGGGCGTGACAGGCCCGGATAGCCAATTCTGGGTTCGACGATCGTCGAACTGAGATCGACGATCGTCGATGGATGGTCACGGGCGTGACACCTTGGGTCACGGGCGTGACAGGCCCGAACGGCAGATTGTGGTTCGACGATCGTCGAATTGAGATCGACGATCGTCGAAGGCTGGTCACGCCCTAAGTCACGGGCGTGACCTCTAGGTCACGGGCGTGACATGCCCGAACGGCAAATTTCGAGGTCGACGATCGTCGAATTGAGATCGACAATCGTCGAAGGCTGGTCACGCCCTAGGTCACGGGCGTGACACTCATGGCACGGGCGTGACATGCCCGGGCCGCAAGCTCGACGATCGTCTCACGGCGATCGACGATCGTCGATGGGGTCACGCCCATAGTCACGGGCGTGACACCTTAGACACGGGCGTGACATGCCCAGACAGCACGTTCGACGATCGTCTCGTGAAGATCGACGATCGTCGAAGTAGTCACGCCCAAGTCACGGGCGTGACGGGTCGGTCACGGGCGTGACCAACCCTTGATCCGAAAACTCGGTCGATTTATTTTCACTTTTTGTGCTCCCTGGGGTTCTGACTCGACCATCCGACTCCTAGGGGCCTAGCCGGAAATGGGATGTTACAAATCCCAATAAACAAAACAAAAATTTCGTCCCCGAAATTGAGGTTGAGCCTATGGGGATTTCTATCGGAATAAATTAAACTTGTAACATCCCATACGATCTTTCTATTCGGTTTAGGCGACTGTTCGTTTGATAACTAAGACAATCTCCCCAATAAACAAAAGATTAGCCCCTACCTTTCTGATTAAGTGCGCATGCCTAGGTCCTGGATTTTCCTTATCTAGTCTTAATATTCCAAAACAAAAAGGCAGTCTATAGTATACCGAGAGGTGGTGAGATGTACCTGACTGAACAACTCCGGGTATCTTTGCCTCATCAGATCATGCGGTTCCCAGGTGTGCTCCTCCTGACCGTGGTTTCTCCACAGAACCTTGACTAAGGGGATCTTCTTGCACCGCAAGGTCCGCACTCCTTTGTCGTCGATCCGAACCGGCTCCAAGTGAACAGATCGGTCTGAAGCTACCGGCCCTTCGGTGGTCAAAATCCGCTGCTCCGGGCGTAGTAGAGCCCTTCTCAGCGAAGAGATGTGGAAGACGTCGTGTAGAGCTGCCAGCTCCGGTGGCAACTCTAGCCTGTAGGCTAGGGGTCCGATCCGCTCCAGGATCTGGTAAGGGCCCATATACCTAGGGCTGAGTTTCTTCCTCCGACCGCGCACCCGTGAGACTCCGTGCATGGGCCGGATCTTCAAGAACACTCGATCCCCTACCCGAAACTCCACCTGACGATGCCGGGCGTCATAGTATTTGGCCTGTTTGCTCTGCGCCTCCAACATCCTATCTCTGATCAGTCTCACCTGAGCCTCAGTATCTTCCACAAAATCCGATCCCAACAGCTTCGGATCCTCGTCTTGAACCCAAGAAAGCGGGGTCCTACATTTTCTTCCATACAGGGCTTCATAAGGCGCCATCCTGATGCTGGACTGGTAGCTATTATTGTAGGAGAACTCGACCAACGGTAACATCTTCTCCCACGGCTCCCCTCGGTCCAGTATACACAATCGTAGTAGATCCTCCAAGGTCCTGTTGGTGCGTTCTGTCTGCCCGTCCGTCTGAGGGTGGAAGGCCGTGCTAAAAGTCAACCGGGTGCCCAAATATGCCTGCACTGACCGCCACTCCCTGGATGTAAACCGTCCATCGCGGTCCGACACTATCGTCCGGGGCACGCCATGATATCGGACATACTGCTCCACAAACTTCCGTACCAGCACTCCCACCGAGTCATCCTTCCTGATCGGTACAAAGCGGGCCACCTTCGTCAACCGATCGACAATCACCCAAATCGAGTCGTTCCCCGTCCGAGACCGGGGAAGACCATTTATAAAATCCATCGCTATATCGTCAAACTTCCACTCCGGCACCGGGAGTGGCTGTAACAATCCTGCGGGGTTCCTGCATTCCGCCTTCACCAACTGACACGCCTCGCAATGGGTCACGAAGTACGTAATGTCCTTCTTCATGCCCGGCCAAAACATCGTCCTCTTCAAATCAGCGGTCATCTTTGTGATCCCTGGGTGTACCGAGTACCGGCTGCAATGCGCCTCCATCATAATATCCTCTCGGATCTGGCCTCCTGCGGGTATATATACTCTGCCTCTGAAGTGGAGCAAACCATCTCTCAGGGAATAATCTCCTGTCGAACCTTCCTCCAAAGCTCGGAACATCGGCTCCGCCCACGCATCTGTCCTCTGTCCGTCCCGAATGCGATCCCGAATATCGTCAATGGCCACTATCGATGCCAGATACTCCCTATACAGATCTGGGTCATCCTCGGACACTAGGGATATCTGCATATCTCTGAATGACTGGACTAGCTCCATGGACATAACCTGGGGCCCAACTTCGGAAGTGGCAGCTCTCCGGCTCAACGCGTCGGCCACCACGTTTGCCTTCCCTGGATGGTAGTGCATCTCATACTGATAATCTGCTAAGAACTCCACCCAACGCCTCTGCCTGATATTCAGCTCCTTCTGCGTGTCCACGTATTTCAGGTTCTTGTGATCGGAGAAGATATCGCAGTGGACTCCATAAAGATAATGGCGCCAGACCTTCAGAGCAAAAACGACCGCTCCCATCTCGAGGTCGTGCACCGGGTAGTTCCTCTCATGGATCTTCAGCTGGCGGGAGGCATATGCTATGACATGTCCGTTCTGCATCAGCACCGCTCCCATCCCTTGGTATGATGCGTCGGTATACACCTGGAATCCCTCCCTTCCGGATGGAAGGGCCAGGATAGGGGCCGAGATGAGTCGGTCCTTCAGCTCCTGGAAAGCCGCCTGGCACTGCGGGGTCCAAACAAAAGGTGCCTCCTTCTTTGTCAAAGATGTGAGGGGGAGGGCAATCCGAGAGAACCCCTCCACGAACTTCCGGTAGTAACCGGCAAGTCCCAAGAAACTGCGTACATCGGTGGCTGTCCTCAGCTGCGGCCAATCGCGAACTGCCCGAATCTTTGCTGGATCTACTGATAACCCGGCTCCGCTGATGATGTGGCCTAGGAAGGCCACCTCCTTCAACCAGAACTGACACTTGCTGAATTTTGCATAAAGGAGATGCTCCCGCAACCTCTCCAAGGTCAGTGCCAGATGCCGAGTGTGCTCCTCCTCCGTCCTAGAGTAGATCAGGATGTCGTCTATGAATACTATGACGAACACATCCAAGTAGGCCTCAAAAACCCTGTTCATGAGACTCATGAACGCCGACGGAGCATTCGTGAGCCCAAAGGGCATCACGGTGAACTCATACAGGCCATATCTGCTACTAAAGGCCGTCTTCGGGATATCCTCCTCCTGGATCCGCAACTGGTAGTATCCTGATCTCAAGTCCAGCTTCGAGAAATAATGGGCCCCCTCCAGCTGGTCGAATAATTCGTCTATCCGTGGGAGCGGATAGGTATTCCGGACGGTCAGCCTGTTTAGTGCTCGATAATCGATGCACAGGCGGAGTGTCCCATCCTTCTTCTTCACGAACAGGACCGGAGCTCCCCATGGCGAGGAACTCGGTCTAACAAAACCTGCCTCAACTAATTCCTGCAACTGAGTCCGAAACTCTGCCAACTCCTTTGGGGCCATCCGATAAGGGGCCCTAGACGCCGGCTTGGCTCTCGGCACAAGCTGTATCTGAAAATCCTGCTCTCGATGTGGAGGTAATCCTGGTAGTTTCTCTGGAAAGACGTCAGCGAAATCTCGCACCACCGGGATGTCTGTCACCGACTCCTTAACTTCCGCCATCTCAAAAAGAATCTGATAGACCTCCTCTCCCTGCAGATGGGCCTTAACGGCCTGTACCGAAGATAAGAGTATACGAGAGACAGGTCTTATACCTTCAATGGTAATGAAAGAGTCCCTGTGTCTCACGGTGATCCTCTTTGCCTGGCAGTCAATCTGGGCATAGTTCCAGTGCAGCCATACCATGCCCAGGATCAGGTCGTAGTCCGTCAGCTTCAAAATCGTCGCTGGAGCCTCGAACGCTTTTCCACCAATCTCCGCCTCCATATTGCAGTGATCCGTGGTAAGGAGCTCAGATCCATCCGGTAGTCGCACCCTCATCCTCGAGCCTGTGAACCGCTCCACACCTTCCAGTCCTTCCACGAACGACTCCGACACAAAGGAGTGAGTAGCTCCAGTATCAAACAGCGTGCGGGCAGGCTTGCCGCTGATGAAGACTATACCTGGGGTGATTAAATATCTTAGGATTCTATAAAGAATTTTCTTCCCTTGTTAATCTATCTAGTGCGGTTCTGAGTTTTAACAACTTAAAGGGAGATTCTATGAAAATAAAGAAACATTGCAGCGTACCTGCGATGACCTGCTCCAGATTTCGAGGCTGCGCAAGGTCCAAAGCATATACCTGCTCTCTCTCCTGTCTACGATCTCCCCACTGGTATCCACGACCACGGCCGCGTCCTCGGCCTCCATAATGCTGAGCTGGTGGGCCACCCTGATGTGCTGGAGGTGGTGCCCCCCTCATGGGGCAGTTCCTCCGAATGTGCCCAATCTGATGACAAAGAAAACACTCTGGTGGGGGATACGCCATTCCCCCGGGTCTCGGCATCTCCTGCATCCGAAGAGGGGGAGGGGCTAATACCACCTGTCCCCTCGGCTCCGGCCTCACGTCCTGACGAGGCTGGTCCTCTGTCCTCCTCCCCTCTGGTACAGCACCCCGCCGCTGGTCATTCCTACCTCTCCGTCCCTGATCCTCTGCTGGCCGCTTCCGGCCCCGGGTGGCGTGCCAATCTGCCTCAATCCTTTTGGCCATCTCCAAGATCCGGGAGATGGGCCCGTCAGATACGAACAACAGAGCCTCCCTCAAGTCCTCCCGCAGGCCCTTATAGAACCTCCTGATATACCCTGCCTCGTCCAGCTGGTAGGAATCTGCGTATCGAGCCAGATGGTCAAACTCTCGATGGTACTCCACCACGGTCTGAGTACCCTGCTTCAGCTGTAAGAACCGCTCCTCCAAGTCATCCCTAGCCGACTGCGGAACGAAATGCTCCAGCAGTGCGGCCCTGAACTCCTCCCAAGTAATCTCCGCAACCTCCCTATCAGCAAAGGTCGTGTCCAACAGCGTCTTCCACCACCTCTTTGCATGGGACTCCAGGCAGGAGACAACCAGAGCCACCTTCTCCTCCCATGGACACCGAATCCCGGTCAGCATCTCATACATGATATCTAGCCACTCTTCCGTCCGAACAGCCGACTCTGTCCCCAAATAGGACGGGGGAGCCAGTCCTCGGAAGATGCTTAGCCAGTTGGCCCCCGGATTTGGCTGCGGGGCCGGAACCTGCTGGGCCCTGAAGGCCTCCAGAATGGCAGTCAGGGTCTGTCCCATGTCTGACTGAAGGAAAGGAGTGGGGGCCGGTGTGGGTGGTGCAACATCCTGAGCCTGTTGAACTCCACCTTGAGGCGTAGTCCGTGCTGGAGGCTGCGTAACAAAAACACACGCTGAGAAAACGTTCAAATACTACATAAAGGTGGACAATTTATATGTGATCCCCATATGGGCACACCACTGCTTCCGCTGCTTAGTTTGTCCCCAAACTAAACTCGAGCGGGAGGTGACCTAGGGTTTGTGGACTGCTACTTCCTTCTGATCGATGTTTCCTCTGATACCACTTGTAAGACCCCCTTTTTTTTTCTTTTTCAACCACCGGGGTCTTAGGCCCAGAACCGCCGCTTTACGGTGACTCCTTCACGTCCTGAAGGATCATCACCACAAGGCGCCGATTCTGCCGGCCAATTCGATCACAGAAAAGTAGCATAATTATAACAGTAAGAGCAATGCAGTCCACAATAATAAATCACATGTAAATAAGATAAAATCTCCACGAAGGGAGTGTCCACAGAAATCATCAGAGTACTATAAATACGGGCTTATGCCCGGTACAATATGTCCTCACTACAAGTCTCTCAAGCGGAAGCAAAACAGAAACTACTCAAGGTCGAGACTCACGGTCCCGGCTGTGTGAACTCCGGAGCTAGACTGCCCCATCTCTAGGCGCACCGATCTCTGGGGCTGCTCCTCCATGCTGGGCTCCACGATCCCCTAAATGATGCGGTCGAAAACCGTTAGTCATAAAGACTAAGCCCTATCATCCCCTACCCCTTCCCCCATGGCTCCTAGGTACCGAGCGGAGAGGAAGAAAGGGAAGGACATGAAGGTAGAGATTAAACATGAAACAGATGGCAGCGGAAACTAATCTAGCAAGTTGTGTTAGGTGAGCAGTTAATAAATTGTTATAATAGGTCTAGCAGTAAGAAACGCAATTATATGAATTTAAACCTTCACTTATGCGAGAACACATAAGCAAAAGGGATCTTTTGCAAGGCTCCCATCGTATAGAGTGTCCCATACCACTTATACGTTGAGGTGTCGGTTATCAAACAGCAATGGTTGTTATATATTGAAATTAACCTTTGATTTATAAACTTGCCCACACAAGCTTATAGACCAAGGGGTCGTTTTGCAGGTCCTAATGTATAAGCGTCCCATACCACTTATACTTTAGGTGTCAGGGTTAAATGGACCGATTATGCTATGACATGCTAGTGGGTATGATGAAACATGCAGTGCAACTCACACACCCGACTCTGTGCACACAGACCTTTAGTTCCCCCTTTCGGAGCCGTTACCTCCCAGGATACCTCTGTAGTGGCAAACGGAAGCGGTGGGTTGGGCCTCGCCCACCTCCAAAACCAGTAAAAGCACCACTGGTCTGACCTATCGTACGCCTCAACGCTTGGTGCACTAAGCGGACGCCTGCGTACTCTTGCCGGCTGGCGCACCGGACTTCAGTTGGCGGAGTGCTAATCACCCCGCCGAGTCAACGATATCGGTGTCGGTGCAATCGAACTCCCCGATATCGAAAGACCCACCACCCTAACTTTCCTATCTTATGCACATGCAAGTTTACTCGCAAACAAACAGAACCGAGCCGAAGCTCCCCGGACCAAACGTCCGTCTCCAACCAACCGAGCCGAAGCTCCCCGGACCATCCCGTCCGTCTCCAGAACAACCGAGCCGAAGCTCCCTGGACCCAAACGTCCGTTTCCAAATCACCCGAGCCGAAGCTCACATCAATCTTCCTGTGCCAACAGTGTTTGTGAAAAGTGCAAACCTAGTTACTAAGTTACTCTTGCTAGTTTATTATTACAGTTTACGTTAGCCCAGGACTGCCCCCGGTATATCCCGTGAAGGGCTCTCAAGGGGCACTAGGAACCAATACGGCGGCATTACGGCCCGAAGTTCCCTTTCGCAGGGCACTTAATATTATTGGTTTATTTTCCCTTAACCCGTTCCCTTCTCACATTACGATAGACTATCCTAGGGTGATTTTTAAACCTTCCACTCTTCGGGGAAAGCGATCTTTCGCCAAACCCGAGCACCTCTTAACTCTAACTATCACCACTACTCACTACTCTTTATATCTTCCTCAGATCATGTCCTATTGCATTTCACAAATTACTATATGCAGACCGACCTAGGCTACATGTCGAACCGGTTATGAAATGATCCATTACTCATCCAAATGCCCTAAATTATTTACTGGAGACTTACCATGACCTAAATGACCTAAATCCAGAAAGTGGAAATTTTCCTAATTTATTTGGCATTTAATAAAATTCCTCGAAAATCCAAGGACTACCGGTTTGAACATGAACTACCCTAAGTTCTCATGCAAGATGTCCAGCAATTTTATGATAAATACTAGGTTATCTCAATAGGTTAAATCCTAAGTATCATAATTTTTCAATCATCAAAATGGCATGAAAGCTATTTTAGAAATAATCTCTAACTTCTATCATTTATGAAGCAAGTACAGAAAATATTCTTCCAAAAATTATAAGTAATTCATGACATGCAGATAAAGGCCTAAAATTAGCACTGGCCAAGTTTCATAATTTTCCAGCAAGTATTTTATCCATAATTAATTTTTAAACATAAAAGCCCTTTCTATCATCTGTGAATAAGGTACTAGATTTACTCAACATAAAATTCTATAAAACTCCAGGGATCATGGTGCTACTAATCAAGATCTAAATCCAGAATTTCAACTGAATATAATTAATTTAAAATCTCCAAATAATTGAAACAATAAATCAGGCAATTATTCCTTTAACACATGAAGTATAACATTTATTAATCATAAAATTCCAGAAGATTTACTTTAAGTCTAAAACATCCTAAAACTCCCTCCTCCCGAGTTTCACAATTTTTGGATTAGATTTAGTGCTTAAAATAACTAAATTATATTCTTATCTTAATCCGACATTTCAACTTTCGAGGTACCTAACTACCTCCAATTCCTTCACTATTTCAACCAGAGGGTTTTCATCATATCATCCCCCTCTCCTCCAAATTTCAAGGACATACAAGAGCTTTTGCTCCTATGTCCTTCACAAACCTCAAACTACCACACACCGAGTTTGAGCCAATCTCCTAGGGTAAAACCCACCCTAATCCACACCATGTTACCCAAGAGGGTAGACATAGACTTAACAAATCAGTGGCCACAACTTCAGCCTCTTTTGAGGAGATTTGTCCACTCCGTTTCCAATCGTACTTTTCCCCAAAGTACCCCTCACCAAGACCTATCTAGGACTTGACACTTCCCTATTCAAAACTCGACCAATCGAGTTGAAATTTTGTACAGATCTTAACATTGATGCCAGGGACCACCACCCAAAATTTGGGGGAGTTTGGACTTGATTTCATCTCCTTATTAATTTTATATTGTTTATTAAAATTTTACAAAAACTTTAGGCAAAAGTTCTCCAAAAATTCTCATTTTTGGACAGCCTCTCGATATACATATTATAGACCTCCAGTCCAAATTTCAAGTCATTTGGACATATTATGAACCGTGGGCAACCATTTTAATTTCTGGTTAGTATAGGTCTTGATCCCACCAAAATGAGTGCTGTGTTCAAACCACTCACCCAAATTGAATAAAATCAATTTTAAATTAAAGTAGACCCCGAGGGCTACAACTTTTGTGTCTGGTCATTTTTCCTAAAACGGCCTCTAAGTGCCTCGTTTCACAGCCTCAACATATATCCAAATAATCTATTTCTCCATATGTAATATAGAATTAATCTATATATTATAAAATTATTTCTACTGTTCATCTTCTACATGAACCCGAAAACCAGACACAAAAAAATCATTTTTCCTGTAAGCATTCCGTGATCCGTCGCCGGCCGTTCGGTCACTTCCCTGGCCAGCCACCACCACCACCACCTCCGTTGGGGCGATGGCTAGCGGTCGGCGGTGGTTTGGCCGCCGGAGGTGGCGGTTTCCGGCGAACTCAAAATATCTTTTTCATGGTTTTTCCATGAAAACGAGAGATGGGTCCGGCTCCGTTGAGCGCGAACCTCCTTCCTAAGAATCCTAAGATCTACCCATGAAAGAGAAGGAGTAGAGGAGGACCTTGTTCGCGGTTTGAAGGCGAGAAGAACGTCGGGGTGCCATGGCGCGGTGGTGGCGTTTGCTGAACTTCTCCTACAGCAAGAACAAAGGTCTGATCCGATTACTTGAGCGTGTAACCTTCTCCTCTTTCCCCAAGTGGGCTTTTATAAGTCAGGAAGTGGGAAGGTGAATGGGTAAATCCTTAATGGCCATGAAGGCTCCTCCCCTTAACGCTTCGGTTATGATGCAGGGATAAGAAACGGTGGAAAACTGAACCGGTGTGTCTAGCTGGCGGTTTTCTATTGGACCACCTTTTCCTCATTTATTATATAATTATAGAAGGAAAACGGCCGGTAGTTACTCCTGGTGTAACTTCCCACACCAACATTTATTACCACGCGTGTTAGAATAATTTCGGGCCTGAACCATCGTTTCGGCCAATGTCACGGGCGTGACACATAGGTCACGGGCGTGACAGGCCCGGATAGCCAATTCTGGGTTCGACGATCGTCGAACTGAGATCGACGATTGTCGATGGATGGTCACGGGCGTGACACCTTGGGTCACGGGCGTGACAGGCCCGAACGGCAGATTGTGGTTCGACGATCGTCGAATTGAGATCGACGATCGTCGAAGGCTGGTCACGCCCTAAGTCACGGGCGTGACCTCTAGGTCACGGGCGTGACATGCCCGAACGGCAAATTTCGAGGTCGACGATCGTCAATTTGAGATCGACGATCGTCGAAGGCTGGTCACGCCCTAGGTCACGGGCGTGACACTCATGGCACGGGCGTGACATGCCCGGGCCGCAAGCTCGACGATCGTCTCACGGCGATCGACGATCGTCGATGGGGTCACGCCCATAGTCACGGGCGTGACACCTTGGACACGGGCGTGACATGCCCAGACAGCACGTTCGACGATCGTCTCGTGAAGATCGACGATCGTCGAAGTAGTCACGCCCAAGTCACGGGCGTGACGGGTCGGTCACGGGCGTGACCAACCCTTGATCCGAAAACTCGGTCGATTTATTTTCACTTTTTGTGCTCCCTGGGGTTCTGACTCGACCATCCGACTCCTAGGGGCCTAGCCGGAAATGGGATGTTACAAATCCCAATAAACAAAACAAAAATTTCGTCCCCGAAATTGAGGTTGAGCCTATGGGGATTTCTATCGGAATAAATTAAACTTGTAACATCCCATACGATCTTTCTATTGGGTTTAGGCGACTGTTCGTTTGATAACTAAGACAATCTCCCCAATAAACAAAAGATTAGCCCCTACCTTTCTGATTAAGTGCGCATGCCTAGGTCCTGGATTTTACTTATCTAGTCTTAACATTCCAAAACAAAAAGGCAGTCTATAGTATACCGAGAGGTGGTGAGATGTACCTGACTGAACAACTCCGGGTATCTTTGCCTCATCAGATCATGCGGTTCCCAGGTGTGCTCCTCCTGACCGTGGTTTCTCCACAGAACCTTGACTAAGGGGATCTTCTTGCGCCGCAAGGTCCGCACTCCTTTGTCGTCGATCCGAACCGGCTCCAAGTGAACAGATCGGTCTGAAGCTACCGGCCCTTCGGTGGTCAAAATCCGCTGCTCCGGACGTAGTAGAGCCCTTCTCAGCGAAGAGATGTGGAAGACGTCGTGTAGAGCTGCCAGCTCAGGTGGCAACTCTAGCCTGTAGGCTAGGGGTCCGATCCGCTCCAGGATCCGGTAAGGGCCCATATACCTAGGGCTGAGTTTCTTCCTCCGACCGCGCACCCGTGAGACTCCGTGCATGGGCCGGATCTTCAAGAACACTCGATCCCCTACCCGAAACTCCACCTGACGATGCCGGGCGTCATAGTATTTGGCATGTTTGCTCTGCGCCTCCAACATCCTATCTCTGATCAGTCTCACCTGAGCCTCGGTATCTTCCACAAAATCCGATCCCAACAGCTTCGGATCCTCGTCTTGAACCCAAGAAAGCGGGGTCCTACATTTTCTTCCATACAGGGCTTCATAAGGCGCCATCCTGATGCTGGACTGGTAGCTATTATTGTAGGAGAACTCGACCAACGGTAACATCTTCTCCCACGGCTCCCCTCGGTCCAGTATACACAATCGTAGTAGATCCTCCAAGGTCCTGTTGGTGCGTTCTGTCTGCCCGTCCGTCTGAGGGTGGAAGGCCGTGCTAAAAGTCAACCGGGTGCCCAAATATGCCTGCACTGACCGCCACTCCCTGGATGTAAACCGTCCATCGCGATCCGACACTATCGTCCGGGGCACGCCATGATATCGGACATACTGCTCCACAAACTTCCGTACCAGCACTCCCACCGAGTCATCCTTCCTGATCGGTACAAAGCGGGCCACCTTCGTCAACCGATCGACAATCACCCAAATCGAGTCGTTCCCCGTCCGAGACCGGGGAAGATCATGTATAAAATCCATCGCTATATCGTCAAACTTCCACTCCGGCACCGGGAGTGGCTGTAACAATCCTGCGGGGTTCCTGCATTCCGCCTTCACCAACTGACACGCCTCGCAATGGGTCATGAAGTACGTAATGTCCTTCTTCATGCCTGGCCAAAACATCGTCCTCTTCAAATCAGCGGTCATCTTTGTGATCCCTGGGTGTACCGAGTACCGGCTGCAATGCGCCTCCATCATAATATCCTCTCGGATCTGGCCTCCTGCGGGTATATATACTCTGCCTCTGAAGTGGAGCAAACCATCTCTCAGGGAATAATCTCCTGTCGAACCTTCCTCCAAAGCTCGGAACATCGGCTCCGCCCACGCATCTGTCCTCTGTCCGTCCCGAATGCGATCCCGAATATCGTCAATGGCCACTATCGATGCCAGATACTCCCTATACAGATCTGGGTCATCCTCGGACACTAGGGATATCTGCATATCTCTGAATGACTGGACTAGCTCCATGGACATAACCTGGGGCCCAACTTCGGAAGTGGCAGCTCTCCGGCTCAATGCGTCGGCCACCACGTTTGCCTTCCCTGGATGGTAGTGCATCTCATACTGATAATCTGCTAAGAACTCCACCCAACGCCTCTGCCTGATATTCAGCTCCTTCTGCGTGTCCACGTATTTCAGGTTCTTGTGATCGGAGAAGATATCGCAGTGGACTCCATAAAGATAATGGCGCCAGACCTTCAGAGCAAAAACGACCGCTCCCATCTCGAGGTCGTGCACCGGGTAGTTCCTCTCATGGATCTTCAGCTGGCAGGAGGCATATGCTATGACATGTCCGTTCTGCATCAGCACCGCTCCCATCCCTTGGTATGATGCGTCGGTATACACCTGGAATCCCTCCCTTCCGGATGGAAGGGCCAGGATAGGGGCCGAGATGAGTCGGTCCTTCAGCTCCTGGAAAGCCGCCTGGCACTGCGGGGTCCAAACAAAAGGTGCCTCCTTCTTTGTCAAAGATGTGAGGGGGAGGGCAATCCGAGAGAACCCTCCACGAACTTCCGGTAGTAACCGGCAAGTCCCAAGAAACTGCGTACATCGGTGGCTGTCCTCAGCTGCGGCCAATCGCGAACTGCCCGAATCTTTGCTGGATCTACTGATAACCCGGCTCCGCTGATGATGTGGCCTAGGAAGGCCAACTCCTTCAACCAGAACTGACACTTGCTGAATTTTGCATAAAGGCGATGCTCCCGCAACCTCTCCAAGGTCAGTGCCAGATGCCGAGTGTGCTCCTCCTCCGTCCTAGAGTAGATCAGGATGTCGTCTATGAATACTATGACGAACACATCCAAGTAGGCCTCAAAAACCGTGTTCATGAGACTCATGAACGCCGACGGAGCATTCGTGAGCCCAAAGGGCATCACGGTGAACTCATACAGGCCATATCTGCTACTAAAGGCCGTCTTCGGGATATCCTCCTCCTGGATCCGCAGCTGGTAGTATCCTGATCTCAAGTCCAGCTTCGAGAAATAATGGGCCCCCTCCAGCTGGTCGAATAATTCGTCTATCCGTGGGAGCGGATAGGTATTCCGGACGGTCAGCCTGTTTAGTGCTCGATAATCGATGCACAGGCGGAGTGTCTCATCCTTCTTCTTCACGAACAGGACCGGAGCTCCCCATGGCGAGGAACTCGGTCTAACAAAACCTGCCTCAACTAATTCCTGCAACTGAGTCCGAAACTCTGCCAACTCCTTGGGGCCATCCGATAAGGGGCCCTAGACGCCGGCTTGGCTCCCGGCACAAGCTGTATCTGAAAATCCTGCTCTCGATGTGGAGGTAATCCTGGTAGTTTCTCTGGAAAGACGTCAGCGAAATCTCGCACCACCGGGATGTCTGTCACCGACTCCTTAACTTCCGCCATCTCAAAAAGAATCTGATAGACCTCCTCTCCCTACAGATGGGCCTTAACGGCCTGTACCGAAGATAAGAGTATACGAGAGACAGGTCTTATACCTTCAATGGTAATGAAAGAGTCCCTGTGTCTCACGGTGATCCTCTTTGCCTGGCAGTCAATCTGGGCATAGTTCCAGTGCAGCCATACCATGCCCAGGATCAGGTCGTAGTCCGTCAGCTTCAAAATCGTCGCTGGAGCCTCGAACGCTTTTCCACCAATCTCCGCCTCCATATTGCAGTGATCCGTGGTAAGGAGCTCAGATCCATCCGGTAGTCGCACCCTCATCCTCGAGCCTGTGAACCGCTCCACACCTTCCAGTCCTTCCACGAACGACTCCGACACAAAGGAGTGAGTAGCTCCAGTATCAAACAGCGTGCGGGCAGGCTTGCCGCTGATGAAGACTATACCTGGGGTGATTAAATATCTTAGGATTCTATAAAGAATTTTCTTCCCTTGTTAATCTATCTAGTGCGGTTCTGAGTTTTAACAACTTAAAGGGAGATTCTATGAAAATAAAGAAACATTGCAGCGTACCTGCGATGACCTGCTCCGGATTTCGAGGCTGCGCAAGGTCCAAAGCATATACCTGCTCTCTCTCCTGTCTACGATCTCCCCACTGGTATCCACGACCACGGCCGCGTCCTCGGCCTCCATAATGCTGAGCTGGTGGGCCGCCCTGATGTGCTGGAGGTGGTGCCCCCTCATGGGGCAGTTCCTCCGAATATGCCCAATCTGATGACAAAGAAAACACTCTGGTGGGGATACGCCATTCCCCCGGGTCTCGGCATCTCCTGCATCCGAAGAGGGGGAGGGGCTAATACCACCTGTCCCCTCGGCTCCGCCTCACGTCCTGACGAGGCTGGTCCTCTGTCCTCCTCCCCTCTGGTACAACACCCGCCGCTGGTCATTCCTACCTCTCCGTCCCTGATCCTCTGCTGGCCGCTTCCGGCCCGGGTGGCGTGCCAATCTGCCTCAATCCTTTTGGCCATCTCCAAGATCCGGGAGATGGGCCCGTCAGATACGAACAACAGAGCCTCCCTCAAGTCCTCCCGCAGGCCCTTATAGAACCTCCTGATATACCCTGCCTCGTCCAGCTGGTAGGAATCTGCGTATCGAGCCAGATGGTCAAACTCTCGATGGTACTCCACCACGGTCTGAGTACCCTGCTTCAGCTGTAAGAACCGCTCCTCCAAGTCATCCCTAGCCGACTGCGGAACGAAATGCTCCAGCAGTGCGGCCCTGAACTCCTCCCAAGTAATCTCCGCAACCTCCCTATCAGCAAAGGTCGTGTCCAACAGCGTCTTCCACCACCTCTTTGCATGGGACTCCAGGCAGGAGACAACCAGAGCCACCTTCTCCTCCCATGGACACCGAATCCCGGTCAGCATCTCATACATGATATCTAGCCACTCTTCCGTCCGAACAGCCGACTCTGTCCCCAAATAGGACGGGGGAGCCAGTCCTCGGAAGATGCTTAGCCAGTTGGCCCCCGAATTTGGCTGCAGGGCCGGAACCTGCTGGGCCCTGAAGGCCTCAAGAATGGCAGTCAGGGTCTGTCCCATGTCTGACTGAAGGAAAAGAGTGGGGGCCGGTGGGGGTGGTGCAACATCCTGAGCCTGTTGAACTCCACCTTGAGGCGTAGTCCGTGCTGGAGGCTGCGTAACAAAAACACACGCTGAGAAAACGTTCAAATACTACATAAAGGTGGACAATTTATATGTGATCCCCATATGGGCACACCACTGCTTCCGCTGCTTAGTTTGTCCCCAAACTAAACTCGAGCGGGGGGTGACCTAGGGTTTGTGGACTCCTACTTCCTTCTGATCGATGTTTCCTCTGATACCACTTGTAAGACCCCCCCTTTTTTTTTCTTTTTCAACCACCGGGGTCTTAGGCCCAGAACCGCCGCTTTACGGTGACTCCTTCACGTCCTGAAGGATCATCACCACAAGGCGCTGATTCTGCCGGCCAATTCGATCACAGAAAAGTAGCATAATTATAACAGTAAGAGCAATGCAGTCCACAATAATAAATCACATGTAAATAAGATAAAATCTCCACGAAGGGAGTGTCCACAGAAATCATCAGAGTACTATAAATACGGGCTTATGCCCGGTACAATATGTCCTCACTACAAGTCTCTCAAGCGGAAGCAAAACAGAAACTACTCAAGGTCGAGACTCACGGTCCCGGCTGTGTGAACTCCGGAGCTAGACTGCCCCATCTCTAGGCGCACCGATCTCTGGGGCTGCTCCTCCATGCTGGGCTCCACGATCCCCTAAATGATGCGGTCGAAAACCGTTAGTCATAAAGACTAAGCCCTATCATCCCCTACCCCTTCCCCCATGGCTCCTAGGTACCGAGCGGAGAGGAAGAAAGGGAAGGACATGAAGGTAGAGATTAAACATGAAACAGATGGCAGCGGAAACTAATCTAGCAAGTTGTGTTAGGTGAGCAGTTAATAAATTGTTATAATAGGTCTAGCAGTAAGAAACGCAATTATATGAATTTAAACCTTCACTTATGCGAGAACACATAAGCAAAAGGGATCTTTTGCAAGGCTCCCATCGTATAGAGTGTCCCATACCACTTATACGTTGGGGTGTCGGTTATCAAACAGCAATGGTTGTTATATATTGAAATTAACCTTTGATTTATAAACTTGCCCACACAAGCTTATAGACCAAGGGGTCGTTTTGCAGGTCCTAATGTATAAGCGTCCCATACCACTTATACTTTAGGTGTCAGGGTTAAATGGACCGATTATGCTATGACATGCTAGTGGGTATGATGAAACATGCAGTGCAACTCACACACCCGACTCTGTGCACACAAACCTTTAGTTCCCCCTTTCGGAGCCGTTACCTCCCAGGATACCTCCGTAGTGGCAAACGGAAGCGGTGGGTTGGGCCTCGCCCACCTCCAAAACCAGTAAAAGCACCACTGGTCTGACCTATCGTACGACTCAACGCTTGGTGCACTAAGCGGACGCCTGCGTACTCTTGCCGGCTGGCGCACCGGACTTCAGTTGGCGGAGTGCTAATCACCCCGCCGAGTCAACGATATCGGTGTCGGTGCAATCGAACTCCCCGATATCGAAAGACCCACCACCCTAACTTTCCTATCTTATGCACATGCAAGTTTAATCGCAAACAAACAAAACCGAGCCGAAGCTCCCCGGACCAAACGTCCATCTCCAACCAACCGAGCCGAAGCTCCCCGGACCATCCCGTCCGTCTCCAGAACAACCGAGCCGAAGCTCCCCGGACCCAAACGTCCGTTTCCAAATCACCCGAGCCGAAGCTCACATCAATCTTCCTGTGCCAACAGTGTTTGTGAAAAGTGCAAACCTAGTTACTAAGTTACTCTTGCTAGTTTATTATTACAGTTTACGTTAGCCCAGGACTGCCCCCGGTATACCCCGTGAAGGGCTCTCAAGGGGCACTAGGAACCAAGACGGCGGCATTACGGCCCGAAGTTCCCTTTCGCAGGGCACTTAATATTATTGGTTTATTTTCCCTTAACCCGTTCCCTTCTCACATTACGATAGACTATCCTAGGGTGATTTTTAAACCTTCCACTCTTCGGGGAAAGCGATCTTTCGCCAAACCCGAGCACCTCTTAACTCTAACTATCACCACTACTCACTACTCTTTATATCTTCCTCAGATCATGTCCTATTGCATTTCACAAATTACTATATGCAGACCGACCTAGGCTACATGTCGAACCGGTTATGAAATGATCCATTACTCATCCAAATGCCCTAAATTATTTACTGGAGACTTACCATGACCTAAATGACCTAAATCCAGAAAGTGGAAATTTTCCTAATTTATTTGGCATTTAATTAAATTCCTCGAAAATCCAAGGACTACCGGTTTGAACATGAACTACCCTAAGTTCTCATGCAAGATGTCCAGCAATTTTATGATAAATACTAGGTTATCTCAATAGGTTAAATCCTAAGTATCATAATTTTTCAATCATCAAAATGGCATGAAAGCTATTTTAGAAATAATCTCTAACTTCTATCGTTTATGAAGCAAGTACAGAAAATATTCTTCCAAAAATTATAAGTAATTCATGACATGCAGATAAAGGCCTAAAATTAGCACTGGCCAAGTTTCATAATTTTCCAGCAAGTATTTTATCCATAATTAATTTTTAAACATAAAAGCCCTTTCTATCATCTGTGAATAAGGTACTAGATTTACTCAACATAAAATTCTATAAAAATCCAGGGATCATGGTGCTACTAATCAAGATCTAAATCCAGAATTTCAACTGAATATAATTAATTTAAAATCTCCAAATAATTGAAACAATAAATCGGGCAATTATTCCTTTAACACATGAAGTATAACATTTATTAATCATAAAATTCCAGAAGATTTACTTTAAGTCTAAAACATCCTAAAACTCCCTCCTCCCGAGTTTCACAATTTTTGGATTAGATTTAGTGCTTAAAATAACTAAATTATATTCTTATCTTAATCCGACATTTCAACTTTCGAGGTACCTAACTACCTCCAATTCCTTCACTATTTCAACCAGAGGGTTTTCATCATATCATCCCCCTCTCCTCCAAATTTCAAGGACATACAAGAGCTTTTGCTCCTATGTCCTTCACAAACCTCAAACTACCACACACCGAGTTTGAGCCAATCTCCTAGGGTAAAACCCACCCTAATCCACACCATGTTACCCAAGAGGGTAGACATAGACTTAACAAATCAGTGGCCACAACTTCAGCCTCTTTTGAGGAGATTTGTCCACTCCGTTTCCAATCGTACTTTTCCCCAAAGTACCCCTCACCAAGACCTATCTAGGACTTGACACTTCCCTATTCAAAACTCGACCAATCGAGTTGAAATTTTGTACAGATCTTAACATTGATGCCAGGGACCACCACCCAAAATTTGGGGGAGTTTGGACTTGATTTCATCTCCTAATTAATTTTATATTGTTTATTAAAATTTTACAAAAACTTTAGGCAAAAGTTCTCCAAAAATTCTCATTTTTGGACAGCCTCTCGATATACATATTATAGACCTCCAGTCCAAATTTCAAGTCATTTGGACATATTATGAACCGTGGGCAACCATTTTAATTTCTGGTTAGTCTAGGTCTTGATCCCACCAAAATGAGTGCTGTGTTCAAACCACTCACCCAAATTGAATAAAATCAATTTTAAATTAAAGTAGACCCCGAGGGCTACAACTTTTGTGTCTGGTCATTTTTCCTAAAACGGCCTCTACGTGCCTCGTTTCGCAGCCTCAACATATATCCAAATAATCTATTTCTCCATATGTAATATAGAATTAATCTATATATTATAAAATTATTTCTACTGTTCATCTTCTACATGAACCCGAAAACCAGACACAGAAAAATCATTTTTCCTGTAAGCATTCCGTGATCCGTCGTCGGCCGTTCGGTCACTTCCCTGGCCAGCCACCACCACCACCACCTCCGTTGAGGCGATGGCTAGCGGTCGGCGGTGGTTTGGCCGCCGGAGGTGGCGGTTTCCGGCGAACTCAAAATATCTTTTTCATGGTTTTTCCATGAAAACGAGAGATGGGTCCGGCTCCGTTGAGCGCGAACCTCCTTCCTAAGAATCCTAAGATCTACCCATGAAAGAGAAGGAGTAGAGGAGGACCTTGTTCGCGGTTTGAAGGCGAGAAGAACGTCGGGGTGCCATGGCGCGGTGGTGGCGTTTGCTGAACTTCTCCTACAGCAAGAACAAAGGTCTGATCCGATTACTTGAGCGTGTAACCTTCTCCTCTTTCCCCAAGTGGGCTTTTATAAGTCAGGAAGTGGGAAGGTGAATGGGTAAATCCTTAATGGCCATGAAGGCTCCTCCCCTTAACGCTTCGGTTATGATGCAGGGATAAGAAACGGTGGAAAACTGAACCGGTGTGTCCAGCTGGCGGTTTTCTATTGGACCACCTTTTCCTCAATTATTATATAATTATAGAAGGAAAACGGCCGGTAGTTACTCCTGGTGTAACTTCCCACACCAACATTTATTACCACGCGTGTTAGAATAATTTCGGGCCTGAACCGTCGTTTCGGCCAATGTCACGGGCGTGACACATAGGTCACGGGCGTGACAGGCCCGGATAGCCAATTCTGGGTTCGACGATCGTCGAACTGAGATCGACGATCGTCGATGGATGGTCACGGGCGTGACACCTTGGGTCACGGGCGTGACAGGCCCGAACGGCAGATTGTGGTTCGACGATCGTCGAATTGAGATCGACGATCGTCGAAGGCTGGTCACGCCCTAAGTCACGGGCGTGTCCTCTAGGTCACGGGCGTGACATGCCCGAACGGCAAATTTCGAGGTCGACGATCGTCGAATTGAGATCGACAATCGTCGAAGGCTGGTCACGCCCTAGGTCACGGGCGTGACACTCATGGCACGGGCGTGACATGCCCGGGCCGCAAGCTCGACGATCGTCTCACGGCGATCGACGATCGTCGATGGGGTCACGCCCATAGTCACGGGCGTGACACCTTGGACACGGGCGTGACATGCCCAGACAGCACGTTCGACGATCGTCTCGTGAAGATCGACGATCGTCGAAGTAGTCACGCCCAAGTCACGGGCGTGACGGGTCGGTCACGGGCGTGACCAACCCTTGATCCGAAAACTCGGTCGATTTATTTTCACTTTTTGTGCTCCCTGGGGTTCTGACTCGACCATCCGACTCCTAGGGGCCTAGCCGGAAATGGGATGTTACATTATAATAGGAGATAAAACCAAACCCTAGCCATCCTTGCCGATCATTCTTGCCGTCATCGTGGACCTCGCGAAACCGACGAAGCAAAGGGAAGCAGTCGAAGTTCCTAGAGGAGGCCTTCTCTCTCTCTCTCTCCTTCCTTTGTCGTGAAGAACAACATCACCAAGCAAGAGATGCCGCAAAGAAGAATGACTAGATCCATGGCCGGAAATGGTGTTACCGCTGGAAACGAGGTGAGCTTCCTCCCCTCTCCCTTGGTGCTAGATCTGTAGTTAATATTCTAGGAGAGATATCGACTCCTTAGAGTCTTGATGGTGAGGAGGAGATTTCTTAGGGAAAAGCCATGCCTAGGTTGTTTTCTAGGCTTAGTCCCCTCCAACCTCTTCATTCTTCAAAGTGAAGATGAGAAAGGGATTCGTGGAGAAATATGGCTTCGTGAGGGTGAATAAGGGTGGACGATTTTCTGGAGGAGTTTTGGGAGATTGGTGCAAGGAGGAAGATGAACGGATGTCGTTCATCTCGCCTTAAGATGCGTGAAGAAATCTGTTTTCTGCACGCAGCGATTAATGTAGGGTTTATCCAAGAGATACGTCATGGAGGCCACGATGACGCTTATATCAACGATCTACGCTCTCTATTCCACACGCTAACGAAATCGCAGCCACAACAATTATTTTATCTATCGTTCGCGCTAACAATACGGATCGCCGTTCCGCAAATAGATCGAATGTTGGCTATAGGCCAAATTCTTTCTGGCTAAATGGGATAATCTTGATCCCGAACGAGCTTTGGGTTATACCAAAATAGATCCACCAAGAACAAAATGATTCGAAAGATGGTAGGATCTATCCCAACAAAAAGAAAGCGAGGATCGCCAATCCCCTTACGAATCTTTCGGAAATCTAAACAAAAAATACCTATCTATTATTTGATTAACCGCGAAGAAAAACAAATCGGAAAATAACGCTAAAATTCATCCACCACAAGAACTATCTAGAGAAAGAAAACTCTTGGTAGAAATTTTCGTTACCCCTCTCGGATTTGTAGATCCGCGATGCGTGGATCCACCAAGTTTGATTGCTCCTCCGTTGAACGTCCGCGGGAAGCGCGCTACGGATGATGAACGTGCTAATCTCCTTCACTTCACGCCGTGGAGGAATTCCTAACTTCTTTCCTTGAGAGACAACCTTTCATGCATGGGCCGAATATTCCTTGGAGAGAAATGATCTCGGTTGGCCGAGAGCAAGAGGGTGAGGATGGTGGCCGAGCACTAGAGGAGAAAGGGGTGGCCGAGAGCAATAGGGGGAGAGGTGGTGGCCGAGCACTAGAGAGAAGGGAGCCTTGGGGCCGGCGGCTTGGAGGAAGAAAGAAAGAGGGGGGCGGTGGCTAGGAGAAGGAGAAAGAGAGAGGGAAGATTAGGTTAAGGCAAGGTCCAATTTTTGATTTCAAAATTATTGTTTAACACCAAATGAAAAGTTCAAGGCCTTATATAGGCTTACATCTCAAAGTAAATAACAGGTGGCTAAAGGCACACCACATAAAGAAAAATGCAGAAATTAAATAATGTTTTTTAAAGAGCCAACATGAAACGGCTATTAGCACACCAAAACTAAAATATCAAATATGAGTCATGTTGCGAGGGCAAAGCTTGTAGCCATGACTGCTACGACGTCACACGTCCTTTGCCGGCACATCTTCAACATAGTCATTACCCAGTTGGCCGTCCTGGTGGCCGTCGCCATCACCGTCGCCATCACCGTCGCCAACAATCCTCCGCCGCTCAAAAGGACTCATCTCCGATGAGCGGGCTGCAATATAACGACGTACGAGGTCCGCATCAAGAAGATCCATCTGTGCAGCAGAGAGCCAAGAGTCGTCCGAAGCCGGACGACCACGCCAACGAACCAAAAACCTGTGAATGTCGCCGTCGGGAGTGGGAAACACATCATCCTGCAATATCCTGTCAGGCAAGAAATCTATCTGGGGAAACCTCGGAAAAGCGTTAGGTGAAGCAGAAAAACAAGTTTCATCATCAATAGACGACATAACTCCCGTAGAATTCAAAGGAGAAAACGATCCAGAATTGAGCTCACCCCCCACCCCATTAGATTGTATAGTTGAATTATTAAACGGAGAGACAAACAGTTCAGGTGGTGGAGCAACAAAAAGTGTTAAATTCGAAATGTTAAACACATGGGAGATTCCCCAATCAGCGGGTAATTCTAACAAATAAGCATTTCCCCTAATTTCTTCAAAATTCGAAAAGGACCGGCTTTCTTGTTCGCTAATTTTTTTATGGTGCCCGAAGGCATCTGTTCAGGGATAAGACGAACCATAACCAAATCGCCAATGTTCAAGGAGACTGCTCGCCTATGTACGTTAGCATTCGATTGATAGATAGAATATTGCTTAACTAACCTCTTGCCAATGTGCTCATGGAGAGTGTGAACGTGGGAAGCGAAGTCTTGTGCAAATTGACTTGACTTAAAAGAAAGCAATAATGGAACCAAGTCAAGAGGCACTGGCGCCTTATAACCATGCACTATCTCATTCGGAGACAACCCAGTGGACCTGTTCTTAGAATTATTGTATGCGAGTTGAGCATGCGGAAGAATAAGATCCCACGTACCTTTATGTTCGCCCACTAAACAACGAAGTAACCCTCCAAAGCTATGGTTGACAACTTCCGTTTGCCCATCCGTTTGGGGATGATAGGCCGACGAAAACAGAAGTTTAGTGCCCATGAGTTTCCAGAGTGTCTTCCAAAAATAACTTTTAAATTTTACATCCCTATCACTCACTATCGTCTTGGGAACACCCCGATGTGCCACGACCTCCTTGAAATATAATTTTGCTACATTTGATGCATCGTAGGTATTATTACTAGCGATAAAATAGGCCATTTTGGAGAAACGGTCTACTACGACTAGAATAGAGTCGTGACGCCTCAATGTCATGGGTAAACCCAAAATAAAATCCATACTGAGATCTTCCCATGGTACCGACGGAATCGGAAGTGGAGTGTAAAGACCCGCGTTGGTCTTGTTCCCCTTTGCTAGTTGACAAATACGACAACTTCCTACGATTTTGTTGACCATGGGTCTGAGGCCCAGCCAAAAGAATTTATCCTCTACGAGTGTTATCGTTTTGTGTCTACCAAAATGTCCGCCTAACCCTCCGCTATGTAATTCCCATATGATAAAATGTCGTAATGACGAGCGGGGAATACATAGTTGCAAATGTTTAAATAAGTATCCGTCACGGATATAGTACGCTGAAATGGTGGTAGGGGAATTGTCCTGATTGGAGAGATAAATTTCCTTAAAGCTTGGGCATTAGACATATTCATCTTTAATCCTCTCAAATCCTATGACTGACACTTCCATGGTAGTTAGTAATAAGGTGACCCTACTTAACGCGTCCGCCACACGATTTAATGTACCCTTCAGATGCTTGATAATAAAAGTGTACTCCTGTAGGTATGAGATCCATTTAGCGTGCCGTGGGCTAATCTTATTTTGAGAATTAACAAATTTGAGGGCCTCATGGTCCGATAATATCACGAATTCTTTTGATATAAGGTAATGTAGCCAATGTTGGATACAACGAATCACGGCATAGAATTCGCGATCATAATTCGAATAGTTTAACTTTGGGCCGGCTAGTTTCTCGCTAAAATATCCTAGCGGATGTCCCTCTTGACTTAACACTCCTCTGATTCCTATCCCCGATGCGTCGCATGATAGTTCAAACACTTTATTAAAATCCGGTAATCGTAGTAAGGGGGCTTCAGACATCCGTTCCTTAATCGTTTGGAAAGCACTAGTGGCCGCTTTAGTCCAACAAAATTCTCCTTTCTTCGTACATTCAGTGATGGGTGCCATAATACTACTAAAATTCCGAATAAATCTTCGGTAAAACGTGGCCAACCCGTGGAAACTTCGAACTTCCCTTATATTATTGGGTTCCGACCACTCTTTAATTGCTTGAACCTTCTTTGGATCCACATGAATGCCATCTGAACTCACGATGTATCCTAAGAACTCTACGGAAGACACACCGAATGCGCATTTTTTTAGGTTAATAAATAAATTCTCTTTGCGCAATGTGGTAAGGATTGTTCTTAGGTGAGTTTCATGATCCCCCGGAGAAATGCTAAATACCAAAATGTCGTCGAAATAGACCACTACAAATTTTCCCATGTAGGGTTTAAAGACTTGGGTCATCAATCGCGAAAACGTACTCGGTCCATTAGTAAGTCCCTCTCCAAGCACTAGCCATTCATAGATTCCATCCTTAGACTTAAATGTCGTCTTCCATTCGTCTCCCTCCCGTATTCGTATTTGATGATAACCGCTCTTAAGATCCAATTTAGAGAACACGGCGGCTCCTGATAACATATCTAGTAAATCATCCAAACGGGGAATGGGGAACCGATACTTGACAGTTATTTTATTTATAGCCCGATAATCGACACATAATCGCCACGTTTTATCTTTCTTCGGGACTAACAAGACAGGGACGGCACAAGGACTTTTACTATGACGTATAAATCCTTTCGCTAACAAATCTGAAATTAATTTTTGCAACTCCTCATGTGAGGAGGGATTGAGTCGGTAATGGGGCTGATTCGGCAACGAAGAACCCGGGACAAAATCTATCTCATGCTGGATATCACGCATAGGTGGCAACTGAGGTGGTAAGTCCACCGGGTAGACATCCTTAAACTCTTCTAAGAGAGTTCGAAGGGATAACGGGAGGCTCGCTAATGAGGGTGCATCCTCCTTAGCTTGTAGACAAACTAGAGCATAGATAACGCCATCATGAAAGTCTCATGCTCTAACTCTTTCCTACTTATCAGACTTATCGTTTTCTTTTCTACCGGCACAATGGTATCTTTGGACGCAGGTGACGGATCCTTGGGCGACGATGGTTTCAATACAATGGTCTTACCATTGAATTTGAACTCATAAGTGTTTGCTAATCCAAAATGGGTCACGTCATAATCATAAAGCCAAGGTCGTCCTAATAAAACATGAAACACGTCTATGGGGATGACGTCGCACCACACTTTATCAACGTAGTTTTTCAATGTTAGTGGCACCAAGCATCGCTTAGGATGTGGGTGCGGTTCGGTGACTAAATGCATGCGTGCGATGGCATTTTCCGAAATGACGTTCATGCAACTACCGCTATCAATAATTAGTTTGCACCATTTTTCACCGCACTTAAAATTTAAGGTAAATATATTTGTCCGGTTATACTCGTCCAACGCTCGCGGTGTGGCCAAAATACATCTCATCACCATTATGTAAGAATCGTCCTCAATGTCACTCGGCTCGGCATCAGATTCTTCTCCCGCTCCATAGACGATATCGGCAGGCTCAGACGTGGAGTCTAATAGGGCTAACGGTTTGTTCTTCGTGGGGCACTCACTAGAGTAGTGCCCTTGGATTCCGCAAGAATAACACGTGGCATTAGTCTTGCTGATTCGTCCTATTGGTACTCGCTCACCGGTGGGATTTCTGTTATTCCTAGCGGTAATGATAATGGACTCCTAATCCGTTGATCGATACTTTCCCTTGTCTCGCGTGGAGGAAGATGGATGCGGTCCTAAGAGGGACTTTCCCTTTTGAAAGTTTCGCCTTTTGGCTTTGTAGGCGTTGTGTTTTTCAATATCCAAGGCGGCATTGAACGTGGTGTTAAGGCCCGTGAGACCATAACGCAAGAGCTTGCCTTGAATGTCCTGGTTTAGTCCCTTACGAAATCGGGAGAGTGTGACTTCGGGCATCTCACGAACATCACAACGCACCAACATTTCCTTAAGTTGTCCCATGTATTCTGCTACCGAAGCGTTACCTTGACGAAGGGAGGCTAAGTCGCCGAATATTTGGGTCCGCTGATAAGTGGGAACATATTGGTCGTGGAGAAGTGCTTTCATGGCAGCCCACCCAATTGGGGGTGCTCCATTAACCGTACCTAATCGTCTCTCTTCGTTCAACCAGTATGTCTTGGCTCGTCCTAGTAGTTTCATCCGTGCAACCTTCACTTTCTCAACGTCCGTCAGGTCGTGCCATTCAAAATAGCACTTGATTCCCATGATCCAGTCTAGGAATAGTTGGGGCTCTCCCATACCATCATATGAGGGTGAGTCTATTTTTACGGCCCTAGTTACGTCGAACTCATAATGACCTCGAGGTGGGTACTCATCGTCCTGATCACGTGGGTGATTTTGTCTTTCCTCTCGTTGGTTGGCGGCCGGGGGTTGGGGACCCAGTCGGTTTCTTCCAACGCCGTTATTTTGGGGGGCGCCGCTTGATTTACAGCGAGCCCTTCAATTAACTGTGTCAGTGCGTCAAACCTAGCGTTAAACTCTTCTCATAGCTCGGCGATCGTGGCCAGAGCATGCTCATCACCTTGGTTGTTTGCCATGTGTGGGGTGGCGGAAAGATATTCCGTGCCCAGCCTAGTGCGCATGAACGAACGGGACAAACAACGATTTTGACCTGATTTAAATTACGCATTTGAATTTTTTGACACCAAACAATAGAGCAACAGGAAAAACTTTTCAAACTTTTTTTCTTAAAAAAATGAGGAGAAAATTCAGAATTGTTTTTGTAATTTTCTGCAGAAAATTTTTTTTTGTGTTTTACTAAGTGCAGCCCAACTATGTATTGTTTTGAAAAACAAAAATTCAGATTTGATGTGATTCGTAACGGAAGTGCGCACCCTAGTGAACGAGGATAATCCTAGGTAAAATAAAAGGATGGTGTCGATTGGAAAATCAACACAACCTCCCTCTGATACCAAATTGATGTAGGGTTTATCCAAGAGATACGTCACGGAGGCCACGATGACGCTTATATAAACGATCTACGCTCTCTATTCCACACGCTAACGAAATCGCAGCCACAATAATTATTTTATCTATCGTTCGCGCTAACAATACGGATCGCCGTTCCGCAAATAGATCGAATGTTGGCTATAGGCCAAATTCTTTCCGGCTAAATGGGATAATCTTGATCCAGAACGAGCTTTGGGTTGTACCAAAATAGATCCACCAAGAACAAAATGATTCGAAAGATGGTAAGATCTATCCCAACAAAAAGAAAGCGAGGATTGCCAATCCTCTTACGAATCTTTCGGAAATCCAAACGAAAAATACCGATCTATTATTTGATTAACCGCGAAGAAAAACAAATCAGAAAATAACGCTAAAATTCGTCCACCACAAGAACCCTCTAGAGAAAGAAAACTCTTGGTAGAAATTTTCGTTACCCATCTCGGATTTGTAGATCCGCGATGCGTGGATCCACCAAGTTTGATCGCTCCTCCGTTGAACGTCCACGGGAAGCGCGCTACGGATGATGAACGTGCTAATCTCCTTCACTTCACGCCGTGGAGAAATTCCTAACTTCTTTACTTGCAAGACAACCTTTCATGCATGGGCCGAATATTCCTTGGAGATAAATGATCTCGGTTGGCCGAGAGCAAGAGGGTGAGGATGGTGGCCGAGCACTAGAGGAGAAAGCGGCGGTCGAGAGCAATAGGGGGAGAGGTGGTGGCCGAGCACTAGAGAGAAGGGAGCCTTGGGGCCGGCGGCTTGGAGGAAGAAAGAAAGAGGGGGGGGGGGGGGGTGGGGGGGGCGGCGGCTAGGAGAAGGAGAAAGAGAGAGTGAAGATTAGGTTAAGGCAAATTCCAATTTTTGATTTCAAAATTATTGTCTAACACCAAATGAAAAGTTCAAGGCCTTATATAGGCTTACATCTCAAAGCAAATAATAGGTGGCTAAAGGCACACCACATAAAGAAAAATGCAAAAATTAAATAATGTTTTTTAAAGAGCCAACATGAAACGGTTATTAGCACACCAAAACTAAAATATCAAATATGAGTCTTGTTGCGACGGCGAAGCTTGTAGCCATGACCGCTACGACGTCGCACGTCCTTTGCCGGCACATCTTCAACAGTCATTCCCTAGTTGGCCATCCTGGTGGCCGTCGCCATCACCGTCGCCATCAGCGACCTTCGTGGCCAATTTTTGGGGTGTTCTGGTCATATCTGAGGTTTAAACAAAACACGAAAGTCGTAGCCCTCGAAATTATCTTTCCAACGAGTAGTTGCACGTTTCACGGCGATACTTGTAGCAACAGGAAAGTCAGTTCGAATCTTCTGCGATTGGGGAAAAATCCTGTACACAGCAGGCTTCGAGTGAATTACTGGTGTGATGTGATCAAATCTGGGCTTTCAACTAAACACGACAGTTGTAGCCCTTGAAATTATCTTTCCAACGAGTGATTACACGCACTCGTCGGATTTCTGTAGCCTCGGGAATCCTTGGTCGAAGTTGCTGCCCGGATTAAGGCTTCACCTAAAATTCTGGGCTGTGTAACGTGGAATGCGATTTGGTGGAATTAAATGTTGCGATCCAACTCGAGGCTTGGGTGAACTCTTTTGACATAATCATCATAATGACGTGATAAGTTGAGGCTATAAATCTAAATTCGTATAACGAGTTGTGGACAAGTTTAATTGAAGGAAACAACCTGATATAATTGGGTAGATATAATTGGATAAATGTATAAATGTTTTAACTATGGCCATGATGTATGTTGAATGGATAAAAAGAGAATTAGTAATCCAATGCTTAGAGTATCGTCTCCCTACGGGTAGCATTGTGGAAGTGACAAGTGCGGTGTTGACCGTTGCTATGGAATGGGATTGAGATGAGTAAAGTTGGATGGTTAGGCTTGGCTCTCGGTGTTCACGTCCCGAGGCTCCTCCCGTATTTGATGGATGGTTGGGATTGGTCCTCAGTGTTCACGTCCCGAGGCTCCTTCCATGCCACGATATTGTGGAATTGAATGTGGTGTGAGTCGACATGTGGTGTCGTAATCCCGGGTTAAGGATAGTGTGACAGGTCTACGGGCTCGCCAATCGTCACATTGATGGGAGTTGACAGCTAGACCTTGGACGGTTGGGCTTGGTCCTCGGTGTTCACGTCTCGAGGCTCCTTCCGTGATAAGTGAACGGTTGGCCTTGGTCCTCGTGTTCATTTCTGAGGCTCCTTTCGTGTCACGCAAAGGCCAGTTCGGGGCTAGGATCTTGGTGCTCATTTACCAGAGAGAACCCGCTGAGCCGTAGTACGCATGCGAGCTCCGCTGTTGTGTTCTTAGCGTTGAGGCGTACGGAGGCCTAGGCCAGGTAGTGTGGAGACCAGCCTAGTAGTGGAGATGTCCGCTCTAATGTCACCGTTTGGCCATGACGGTTGATGCCTGAGAGGTTAGCTACCTGCTCGAATAGTGGGAACTATAAGTCTGTGTCGACATAGAGATTGCATGTGCTTGATAATGGGTGTGTGATTGCATTGCATACATAGCATTGCACTTCATTAAATACACAAGTCCCTCATCATATAAGTTTGTATGGGCACTCCTATACGATGAGTTACTTATTGCTGAACGACCCTCAACTTATATGCTTGTATGGGCATCCATATAAGTTGAGTTACTTACTGTTATAACATTATACTCTCTTGCTGCTGTAGATGGTAGAATTTTAGAATAAGAGCTTGTTCATTTATACGCTACTTTTATTGCTACCTATGATTTGTATACTTACTTCACCTGCTTGTACTACTGTTTTATATATATTGTACCTGTTCCTTTCTCTGCCCGGTGCCGAGGAGTCGCCGGGGGAGCGGATGTGAAGCCACTTAGTCTTTATGACTAATGGTTGCTACGTCTTCCTTTTTAGGAGGAAACCCCGCAGGTGGAGCAGCAGGCTATGCAGCTGGACAGCAAGGCCATGACGACAGGGCCTGAGGGGACGGTACCGTCGCTACTGTCGGTTACAGATGTGAGTGAGAGAGATTTTGTTGTAGCCCTTCGGGGCAATTCTATTTTAGCACTCTGATTATGTAGAAGCTTGTTTAGCTTATCTTTTGTTATATTTATGGACTTATGTTTGGTGTGGGTTGACTTCTTTTATTGTATGGTTGGGTGGGAATTTATATGTTTATATTGGTTGAAGCCGGCAGGATAGGCGTCTTGTGGTATAGGCTGACCCGAGTGTTAGTGTTACCGCAAGGCGGCTGTTCTGGGCATTAGACCCTTCTCTTTCCGTGTTTTGTGTTCCGGGAGGGGGGTCTTACAAATGGTATCAGAGGGAGGTTTCGATCCTCCGACATGTGGGTTATGGGGGGTCTTACAAATGGTATCAGCTTGCTACGATCCTCCAAGGAGAAATTCACTTAACAATGGTTCCACCCCCATTTGAATAGTCAGTTCGGGGACAAACTGACTTAGCAGAAGACGTGGTGTGCCCATATATAATTCACACTAAGTTTGTCCATCTTTAACCTTAGATTAGCCAACCTAACCATAGGTTTGTACCCTATGTATAGATCCCAATACATGCTGAGCCAGTGAGGGACACCCCCGCCCCGTCCGTGCCTACACAATTCCAACAATCAGAGCTTGGGCAGACGCTCACAGCTATTTTGGACGCCTTTAGGTCCCAATCTCAGCAGGCACCTGTACAACAACAGGGTCCGGGATCTAGTTGGTTAAGCACTTTCCGAGCTCTCTCCCCTCCCGCTTATATTGGGACAGAGTCGGCGGTGCGTACGGAAGAGTGGCTCGACACTATACAAGAATTGTTGGCAGGACTAAGATGTCAAAACAATATGGCGGTGACCCTTGTGGTGACACTCTTAGAACTGCACGCCAAAAGGTGGTGGAAGTCCCTCATGGGCTCCACTTTTCGTGGAAGAGTGTACACGGACATTAGTTGGAGCGAATTCTCTGAAGCCTTTTTAGAGCATTTCATCCCCTCGGCCGCTCGGGATGGTCTTGAAGAGAGATTTTTGTAACTAAAGCAAGGGTCCATGTCAGTGACAGAGTACCAATGGGAGTTTCAGCACTTGGCTAGGTTCGCTGACTCCTATGAGTTGGATGATAGAGGGTACGCCAAACGATTCTACAAAGGCGTGCGAGATCCCCTAAGGCAAGCCCTTTTGTTTATAGCAGACTCTAGTCTGGCAAAGATTATCGATATGGCGAAGAGATTGGAAGCAGTTCACCTGGGAAGTGGTAAGAGACCAGCGGAGGGCGTGATGGAAGCCAGCCCTAGCAACAGAAGGAGATTTGACAATAGAAGAGGAAGAGGATATCGGAGGGGTGGCGAGCGTTTCCCCCAGAACTTTAGAGAGGAGCGCTCGGTTCCGCAACCACCAACATTACCTCCACCTCAACAATTTCAGCAACACGGCGGAAGGCAGGAACGGGTGTGCTTTGAATGCAACCAACCGGGCCACATTCGACGCTACTGCCCGCAACTGTTTGGAGAGGCGCCTTTTGCTCTCCCTCCAGCAGCCCCGCAGGTGAGAGGGTATGTGTGTGGTCGAGGACGAGGACCACGAGGAAAAAACCCCGGACCCGCTTGAGATCAGATGTATGCCTTGGATATGACTCAAGAGCGGAATCCTTAGGAGATGATTGCAAGTACGTTTTGAATTAGCCCTTTTGCTTCCATTAATATCTTCTAGTGGCTTAAGATATACTAGACGTCTAGCTTGAGTATTATTAAATGACACTTAGGCACCGTGATGGTCGGAGGGAAACCGGCTTATACGTTATTTGACACCGGTACCTCACATTATTTCGTGTCTGAAGACTTCATCAAGGATATATACGGAGTACAATATTTCACTAGTATTGCTCGAAGAGTACGCCTCCCAAACGGATCTGAGATGATGGCAACCGTGATGTGTGAGTTGGAGATAACCATTGGGGGAAAGACCTTTGATACCCCCGCCACAATTTTGAGAATACCAGAATTCAACCTCATTCTGGGCATGACATGGCTGGATTGGCACCATGCAAGAATCGATTGCGCGAAGAAGCACATCTATTTCAGATATGGGGATACTGATGTAGTCTTCCAAGGTATAAATTTCGAACCACGAATATTATTATCCTAAATCCAGACCGTGAAAGCTCATATGAGAGGGGATGAAGTCTACATGATATGTTTCGAACTAAAGGAGATGAAGGTAGATGTGAAGGATGTGCGGGTAGCATGGGATTTCCCTGAGGTATTTCCTGAGAAATTGTCAGGGTTACCCCCGCATAGAGAAGTGGATTTTCAGATTAAGCTTGTATCAGGAGCTAAGCCTGTCTCCAGGACCCCTTATCGGATGGCCCCAAAAGAACTCGCGGAGTTTAGAGTTCAACTACAGGAGTTGGTAGAATCAGGGTTTGTTCGCCCCAGCTCATCACCTTGGGGAGCTCCTGTTCTATTCGTTAAGAAGAAAGATGGAACCCTGCATTTATGTATAGACTATCGGGAACTCAACCGACTGACGGTACAGAACACCTATACGTTACCTCGGATCGATGAGTTGTTCGACCAACTGGTGGGAGCGTATTGGTTATCCAAGCTAGATTTGCGCTCGGGGTATTACCAATTGAGAATATAAGAGGATGATATTCCGAAAACGGCTTTCAGCTCAAGGTACAGCTTATATGAGTTCACAATGATGCCGTTTGGGCTCACAAATGCCCCATCTGCTTTCATGAGATTGATGAATAGAGTGTTTGAGCCCTATCTGGATGTCTTCGTCTTTGTGTTCATTGACGACATCTTAGTCTACTCGAAGTCGGAGGAGGAACATGCCGGACATTTGGCCTTAGTTCTGGAAAAGTTAAAAGAGCACGCCCTGTTCGCCAAGTTTAGCAAGTGTGAATTCTGGCTTAGGGAAGTGGCTTTCTTGGGTCATGTAATCAGTGGGGCTGGACTAGCTGTGGATCCGACAGGGGTGCGTGCCGTGAAGGAGTGGTCGCCCTTGAAGTCGGCGGCCGATGTGAGGAGTTTTCTGGGACTTGCTGGATACTACCGCAAGTTCGTAAAAGGATTCACCAAGATTGCCCTCCCGCTTACTTCTTTGACAAAGAAAGTTGTGCCATTTGAGTGGACACTCCAGTGTGAAGCGGCATTCCAGGAATTGAAGGATAGACTTACCTCCGCCCCCATCCTTATCCTTCCGTCTGGGAAAGAAGGATTCCAAGTTTACACGGACGCGTCTTATCAGGGGTTGGGAGCGGTGTTGATGCAGCACGGGCACGTAATTGCTTATGCTTCAAGACAATTGAAGAAACATGAAATCAATTACCCGGTGCATGATTTGGAGCTAGGGGCAGTGGTGTTCATCTTGAAGGTATGAAGGCATTATCTATACGGCGTCCACTGCAAAATCTTCTCGGATCATAAAAACTTGAAGTACGTCCATACCCAGAAAGAATTGAACTTAAGACAACGGCAGTGGTTAGAGTTTATATACGACTATGAGTTCACCTTGAACTACAACCCCGGAAAACCGAACTCGGTAGCCGATGCGTTGAGTAGGAAAGTACCCGGCTCAAGCCCAGAGTCTCAGTTGATGAGCATGGAGTTGGCACGGATGATCGAGGAGATGGACATTACCTTAATATTTGAGGCTTCTTCGGCATATACGGAGTACTTGTCCAGCATGAGCATAGTTTGTGATATCCGGGACCGGATCCGATTGGAGCAAGGATTTGATGCGGCCTTGGCCCCGACAATAAAGTTAATCGAATACCGGACTACCGATGAGTACACACTAAAGGACAGCCTCATTTACTTTCGCGACCTGCTCTACATTCCCAAAGGTGGAAGAATCCTGGAGGATATCTTGAGAGAAGCACATTGCTCTCAATATTCCATGCACCCGGGAATTTCAAAGATGTACGCCGGCTTACGGAAGACGATGTGTTGGCCAGGAATGAAGAAGGACGTCTAGTACTTTGTCACGCATTGTGAAGCCTGCCAAAGAGTGAAGGAGGAGTGCAGGAGTCCCGGTGGCCTGTTGCAGTCGTTGCCAATCCCCGAGTGGAAGTTCAAGGATATTTCCATGGACTTCGTACATGGGCTACCTCGCTCCCGCTCAGGAAATTATTCAGTGTGGGTGATCGTTGATCGCCTGACGAAAGTTGCCCGGTTCATCCCTATAAAGAAGGAGGCTCATGTGGATGTATTAGAACGCCTTTTTGTGGAGCAGTTTGTACTGTATCACAGCGTACCTAAGACGATAGTTTCGGACCGTGATGGTCGTTTTACCTCAAAGGAATGGAAGGCGGTACAGGCGTATCTGGGCTCGCGCCTTACCTTTAGCACCGCATTTCATCCACAGACGGACGGGCAGTCTGAGCAGACCATCCGAACATTGGAGGATCTGTTGAGGTTGTGTGTGATAGATAGGGGAGAGCCGTGGGAAAGACTCTTGCCCTTAGTAGAATTCTCCTACAACAACAGCCATCAAGCTAGCATTGACATGTCACCCCATGAAGCCCTTTATGGAAGAAGGTGTAGAACCCCCTTGTCTTGGGTACAATATGAAGACCCAAAGACTTTGGGTGTTGAATATATAGATGACACGGATGCGATGGTTTGGCTGATAAGGGATCGTATGTTGGAGGCTGAAAGTCAGCAGACGAAGTATTATAACGCAAAGCACCGTAAGGTGGAGTTTCAAGTGGGTGATAAAGTGTTCCTGAAAATCCGGCTGATGCATGGAGTGTCACGGGTGCGGGGAGTGAAGAAGCTCATCCCACGGTATGTTGGACCCTATGTCATAGTGGAAAGGATTGGCCCTTTGGCCTATCGGCTGGAGCTACCGCCTGAGCTAGAAAATCTCCACAATGTGTTCCATGTATCGTTGCTTCGGAAGGCGCTGTTGCAGCCTGAAAATTACATCCCCACAACTGATTGTAAGGTGGCGTCTGACAGATCTGTGCGACTTGAGCCGATACGAATCGTTGATAATGAGATAAGAACCTTGCGCCGCAAAAGTGTGCCTCTGGTAAAAGTACTATGGTCTAATTATGGGAAGGAAGAATTTACTTTGGAGCCGGTGGACTTGATACAGAAGCGCTACCCGGAGCTGTTCTCCCAAGGTAACATTTTATAGCGCATATTATTTTGTACTTGCATCCCCATAGCCCTAGCCTGATTTCGGGGGCGAAATCTTTTATTTTTGTTTATAGGATTTGTAACGTCTCGATTCGCGCTAGGCCCCTCGCACGAGTTTTGAGTCAAGAGACTTGACTCAGGCTCGGGGCGCACTGGCAAAAGGTGTCTAGTGCGTTGAATGGAGTGTAGGGTTGAGTGATATCCAACGAATCGAAAGGAAATGGCCCAAGGGAAAATCGACGAGAATGGAAGTTCATACTCGTCGATCGACGGGTAACGGGAATGATACTCGCTGATCGACGGGTATCGTGAATGATACTAGCCGATTCGACGGGTATCGATGGTCGATACCCTCCGGATTCAGAACTGCAGATTGGGAATTAGGTTAAGTGAAAGTCGACGAGAATGCCCGGCGATTCTCACTGATCGACGAGAATGCCCGGCGATTCTCACTGATCGTCGAGAATGCCCGGCGATTCTCACCGATCGTTGAGAATGCCCGGTGATACCCACCAATCGTCGAGTATCGCTGACAGATACTCAACGCACTCAACACCAGAATTTCCGATAAGTTGGCAAAGTGAAATTCGCCGGGTATCATTATTGATACCCGACGAATTCGTCGAGAATGCCCGACGATTCTCGCCGATCGTCAAGAATGACGGTTGATTCCCGTCGAATTTGACTTATGCGTTTTCTTCGCCCAAGCAGATTCGCCGGCTTGTACAGGCAGACCGAACCGAACCTCGGGATTCGTTCTGGATCATTCCTTGGACCGGGTCACTTCAAAATGACCCATTAGGGGAGGTCCAATGAGGCGTTGACACGTGGCGAAAGGGATTTAACCTAATACATCGGTTTATAAGAGGAGATAAAACCGAACCCTAGCCATCCTTGCCGATCATTCTTGCCGTCATCGTGGACCTCGCGAAACCAACGGAGCCAAGGGAAGAAGTCGGATTTCCTGGAGGTGGCCTTCTCTCTCTCTCTCTTTCTCCTTCCTTTGCCGTGAAGAACAACTGCACCAAGCAAGAGATGCCGCAAAGAAGAATGACTAGATCCATGGCCGGAAATGGTGTTACCGCTGGAAACGAGGTGAACTTCCTCTCCTCTCCCTTGGTGCTAGATCTGTAGTTAATATTCTAGGAGTGATATCGACTCCTTAGAGTTTTGATGGTGAGGAGGAGATTTCTTAGGGAAAAGCCATGCCTAGGTCGTTTTCTAGGCTTAGTCCCCTCCAACCTCTTCATTCTTCAAAGTGAAGATGAGAGAGGGATTCGTGGAGAAATATTGCTTCATGAGGGCGAATAAGGGTGGACGATTTTCTGGAGGAGTTTTGAGAGATTGGTGCAAGGAGGAAGATGAACGGATGTCGTTCATCTCGCCTCAAGATGCGTGCATTAATCTGTTTTCTGCACGAAGCGACCTTCATGGCAAATTTTGGGGGTGTTCTGGTCATATCTGGGTTTTCGACTAAACACAAAAGTCGTAGCCCTTGAACATATCTTTCCAACGAGTGGTTGCACGTTTCCAGGTGATAGTTGTAGCCACGGGAAAGTCAGTTTGAATCTACTGCGATTGGGGAAAAATACTGTACACAGCAGGCTTCGAGTGAATTTCTGGTGTGCTGCGATCAAATCTGAGCTTTTGACTAAACACGAAAGTTTTATCCCTTGAAATTATCTTTCCAACGAGTGGCTACACGCACTCGTCGGATTTCTGTAGCCTCGGGAATCCTTGGTCGAAGTTGCTGCCCGGATTAAGGATGCACCTAAAATTCTGGGTTGTGTAACGTTGAATGCGATTTGGTGGAATTTAATGTTGCGATCCAACTCGAGGCTTTGATGAACTCTTTTGACATAATCATCATAGTGACGTGATAAGTTGAGGCTATAAATCTAAATTCGTATAACGAGTTGTGGACAAGTTTAATTGAAGGAAAGAATCTGATATAATTGGGTAGATATAATTGGATAAATGTATAAATGTTTTAACTATGGCCATGATATATGTTGAATGGATAAAAAGGGAATTAGTAATCCAATGCTTAGAGTGTCGTCTCCCAACGGGTAGCATTGTTGAAGTAACAAGTGCGGTGTTGACCGTCGCTATGGAATGGGATTGAGATGAGTAAAGTTGGACGGTTGGGCTTGGCCCTTGGTGTTCACATCTCGAGGCTCCTCCCGTATTTGATGGATGGTTGGGCTTGGTCCTCGGTGTTCACGTCCCAAGGCTCCTTCCATGCAACGATATTGTGGAATTGAATGTGGTGTGAGTCGACACGTGGTGTCATAATCCCGGGTTAAGGATAGTGTGGCAGGTCTACGGGCTCGCCAATCATCACACCGATGGGAGTTGACAGCTAGACCTTGGACGGTTGGGCTTGGTCCTCGGTGTTCACATCCCGATGCTCGTTCCGTGCCAAGTGAACGGTTGGGCTTGGTCCTCGTGTTCATATCCGAGGCTCCTTTCGTGTCACGCATAGGCCAGTTCGGGGCTAGGATCTTGATGCTCATTTACCCAAGAGAACCCGCTGAGCCGTAGTACGCATGCGAGCTCCGCTGTTGTGTTCTTAGCGTTGAGGCATACGGAGGCCTAGGCCAGGTAGTGTGGAGACAAGCCTAGTAGTGGAGATGCGCGCTCTACTGTCACCGTTTGGTTACGATGGTTGACGCCTAAGAGGTTAGCTACCTGCTCGAATAGTGGGAACTATAAGTCTATGTCGACATAGAGATTGCATGTGCTTGATCATGGGTGTGTCATTGCGTTGCATACATAGCATTGCACTTCATTACATACACAAGACCCTCATCGTATAAGTTTGTATGGGCACTCCTATACGATGAGTTACTTATTGCTGAACGACCCTCAACTTATATGCTTGTATGGGCATCCATATAAGTTGAGTTACTCATTGTTATAACATTATACTCTCTTGCTGCTGTAGATGGTAGAATTGTAGAATAAGAGCTTGTTCATTTATACGCTACTTTTATTGCTACCTATGATTTGTATACTTACTTTATCTGCTTGTACTATTGTTTTTTATATATTGTACCTGTTCCATTCTCCGCCCGGTGCCGAGGAGTCGCCGGGGGAGCGGATGTCAAGCCACTTAGTCTTTATGACTAACGGTTACTACGTCTTCTTTTTTAGGAGGAAACCCCGCAGGTGGAGCAGCAGGCTATGCAGCTAGACAGCCAGGCCAGGACGAAAGGGCCTGAGGGGACGGTACCGTCGCTACCGTCGGTTAAAGAAGTGAGTGAAAGAGATTTTGTTGTAGCCCTTCGAGGCAATTCTATTTTTGCACTCTGATTATGTAGAAGCTTGTTTAGCTTCTCTTTTTCTATATTTATGGACTTATGCTTGGTGTGGTTTGACTTCTTTTATTGTATAGTTGGGTTGGCATTTATATGTTGATATTGGTTGAAGCAGGCAGGATAGGCGTCTTGTGGTAAAGGCTGACCTGAGTGTTAGTGTTACCGCGAGGCGGCTGTTCTGGGCATAAGACCCCTCTCGTGCCGTGTTTTGTGTTCCGGGAGGAGGGTCTTACTTCTGCTTTATGGCACGCAGTGCAAGATTTTTACAGATCATAAGAGCTTAAAGTATGTCTTCACCCAGAAAAAATTTAATTTGCGCTAGCCGCGATGGTTGGAACATGTTGCCGATTATGAGGTTGAGATCTAATACCATTCGGGCAAGGCAAATGTGGTAGCCGACACCCTAAGTCAAAAGACGGGGAATATCTTTAATCTCTCCGCCGAGCGGTTAGTAGAAGAATTCCTCTTGATGAATATTTCTGTGGGGAGATGTGACTTGCAGAGTAGTTTGGTGGTAGCAGAGCCTTCTTGGGTTGCACTTACAAGGCTACATCAGAATGATGATCCAGATCTATTGCACTTGTACCTTAGAACCGAGAATGGGGAGTTATCAGATTTCTCTATTGATGATGCGGGTACTTTGAGGTATCGCGACAAATTTTGTATCCCCACCATTATGGATATCTGAGTTAAGTTGTGCAGAGAAGCGCACGGTTCTAGTGTTGCCTACCATCCAGGACTACCAAGATGTATCAAGACTTAAAGCAAATTACCTGGTGGTATGGAATGAAACGTGATATAGCCAAGTTTGTTTCTGAATACTTCACCTGCAAGCGTGTTAAGGCCGATCATGGAAGGCCTGGTGGCAAGTTGACTCCCTTCGAGATTCCAACCTGTAAATGGGAGAGTATTTCAATGGACTTTATTACTTGGTTACCGAGATCTCCTCAAGGACATGATTCAGTCTTGGTTATTGTTGGCAGATTAACGAAGTGTGCTCACTTTGTCCTTTATAAGATCGATTACCCCATGAAGAAGATTGCTGAGTTATATCTGAATGAAGTCATCCAGTTGCATGGAGCTCCTATAAGTATTATATCAGACCGAGACTTCAGGTTTATGTCTCACTTCTTGAAGAGTTTGCAAGAAGGTTTGGGTACTAATTTAAGGTTTGCTACTACATACCACCCGCAGACCAATGGTCAGACAGCGAGTTAATCAGATAGTGGAGGACATGATCAAATACTATATTTTAGACCACGGAGGAGCGTGGGATGAGCGTTTGAGGCTTATGGAGTTTGCTTAAAATAATAGCTATCAAGAAAGCTTGCAAATGGCTCCTTTCGAAGCTCTGTATGGGAGATGCTGCAGAACTCCCCTATTTTGGACTGAGGTTGGCGAGAGATCTTTGTTGGGTCCGGATGCGCTTGAAGAAATGGAAGTTGTTGTGAAGCTTATTTGAGAGAAGCTTTGGATAGCCATAAAGCAATATGAGAAGAATGCCAACCAGCATAGATCTTATTTTTAGTTTGCTGTAGGGGACTTGGTATTTCTTAAAGTTTCCCCGATGGTTGGGGTCAATAGGTTTGGTAAGAACCGGAAGTTGGACCCAAGGTATGTGGGACCTTTTAAAATTGTTGAGCGGATTGGTGTGTCAGCTTACAGGCTGGATTTTCCCGCAACCTTTCCTGGCGTGCACGATGTTTTTCACGTAAGCCAATTGCGAAAGTGTATGCTAAGCGACGGGCATGTTTTGAATTCTGTGCCTCAATTAGAGAAAAATCTTTCTTATGTTGAGATGCATGTCCGCATTCTGAATGCTCAAGATCAGGTGTTGCGGAGGAAGTCATTCCCGATGGTTAAAGTTTTGTGGAGAAATCAGGGCGTGGAAAGCACGACTTAGAAATTGGAATCGGCTATAAGGGAGGCTCACCCTCATCTGTTTCCCCGATTTTTCTTGGTGCGTATTCTTCTATATAACTCTTGGTTTATTATTTCCCTTCTATAGTAGAAGTGTTGTGCGTAAAGTTTCGGGGCGAAACTTTCTTTTAGGGGGAGTGACTGTAATGCCCGGTTTTTTTGTGATTGTTTAATCTTTATTTGGCGTTACGTTGACGCGTTTTCGGCTTGTGTCGTTGTTGGAGCGGGGTTTAGCTCTCTAGGTTTTCTGAGTGGCTTGTTTATGGCCTGTTTGCATGATTCCCCAGCGAGCGGGAGTCTGTTTTTGTGACTCGGTGGAGCCTCTTCGGGAATGCTTGTGTTTTGACTTCGGGAGGTGTTAGCCCAAGTTTTTGTTTGTCAGATGTAATTTCTACTTCGCCATTGGATTCGTAGCATGGATATTTAGCTACGGTGTGAATTTCATCAAATTCTGAGGTCGTTAGATTTTCGCGTCGTTTTGGACGTTTTATGTAATTAATTAATATAATATAATATTATATTAATTGTATGTGGTTAGAAGGTATAAATAGCACTTTTGTTTAGAAAACCCTATTCCTCTTCCCCAAACCCGACGGTTAGCTTCCTGCGGAAGGAGACGAGCAACGGAAAACCTAAGGGATCTGGCCTCCATTTTCTTGCTAGTTAGAGCCCGAATTTCTCGTTTGAAGGCAGATTTGGACTGCTCTCGCCTGGATCTACCTCCCTAGGGTAAGTATTTCAAGTTCTAGGTTTGTCTTTGTAGTTAGGGTTTTTCGGGTTGGCGTGTCTTCCCTCTAAAAGCTTCAGATTTTATGGCTAGGTGTTTTTGTTGTCAGATCCGAGAGAAGGAGAGGAGTTGGCCGAGTTTTTTCTGGAATTGAGGCAAGTGGTGCTTTTCCCATACTTACCAAGTAGTTTCTTATTTTCCTTGTAGCATTTACTGCCATAGATCTTGGCTATGTTATAGGTTTTGGCAAGATTTGGCTTGATGTAGGTAGAAAATGTCTAGTTGTGTTGGTTTTGGTAAGGCTCTGGCTGGATAGGATAAGATAAGTCTATATCAGGATAGTTAGCAATAGTAGGTTTTCATTCCATGGAAATATTTTGATTTTGGGCTAATGGTGAGGTCTAGTATGATCGGTTTGAGTAAAGCAATGTTTCTGCCAGGTCTCTCCCCTTGGCGCCGAGTGTATCTTAGCATAGAAGTCCAGTTTTTAGGCAAAGTGTAAAAGCATTGAGTGTGGTGGATACACTCAACGCGTAGCTGTTTTGGTCTGGAGACAAAGTAAAAAGGGTTGACTCAACGTTGTCTAATTAGGCTGTTTAGCTAAGTCAAAAGCGTTGACAGCGTTGAGTGAATTGAACTCACTCAACGCCATCGATTAAGCCAGTATTTTAAGTAAAAAGTGTTGACAACATTGAGTGAGGTTAGCTCACTCAACGCCGTCTGCCTTGATAGATTTTTTCTAAGTCTTTTGGCGTTGAGTGAGTTGAGCTCACTCAATGTCGTCTAGTCAGGCTGATTTTTTCTAAGTCAAAAGAGTTGAGTGTGGTGAACTCATCTAATGCTGTTAGCTGTTTAGTGTTGACAGAGTTGAGTGAGCTGAACTCACTCAACGCAGTCGGCCTTGTTTAGCTCTAAGTCAAAAGCTTTGAGTGTGGTGAACTCACTCAATGTCGTTGGTCGTTTATCGTTGACAGCGTTGAGTGAACTGAACTCACTCAATGCCGTCGTCCAGTGAGGGTTTTTGCGGCTAAGTCTTTTGGCGTTTAATTAGTTAAGCTCACTCAACGCGGCGTCGAGTAAACTCGACGCCTTCCCTACGTAGTGTTTGGTGTTGAGTGAATGGTACTAACTAAACGTGGCATCGAGTGGACTCGACGCTTTTTCCTTAGGCTGGTGTTTCCTCCCGAGTTTGTTAGTGTGGGTTTTATTTTGGTTTGGTGATGTTTTCGTCTAGTAGTTTGAATGTCGTATCGTGGATCATTGCACATGGTTGTTTTGGGTCTCTGAGAGGGGCCACTTTAGGTGTGCTAGACCCTGTGTCTGCCATAGTGTTTCCTTTAAGATAGGTTGGGTATCTATAAGAGGTTGTTTTGGTGTGTCGGACCCTATGGCTGCCACCCGTGTATCCTTGAGACAATTGGATATGGTGGCTCGGTTTGGGACTAATTTTGTCGACGACAAAGATGTGGGGTTTTACCAGTGCGGGTGATCCACGGGTGTAGGGCTGTTGGTTACTTCTCTCCTTTTTTTACCATATATTGGCTTTCCTTTTACTTCTACAGGTTTGAGCGAAGCTTTGTAAATTTTAGCACTTCTCTTACTTTAATGATATGTATATTCTTACTCATAGTTTCTTTTGGTTTCTTTGGCTAAGGTTGTCAGCATTACTCTTGCAGGGTTTGGTAACCCTTTTTGTCCTTTCATTGATTACCATCTAATGTTCCTTTGCCAGTTGCATTGTTAATTCTTTGATGAGGTGTTATTTCTTTAAATGCCTTAGGTTCAGGGCAGTAGCCGGTTTTGTGGCTGAGTTGGCCTCGCTGTGGTTGGGGTGTTCCTGAGGTTTCCATCATTCTAGTGAGGTAGTTTTTTTATTGCTTTTGTTAGTGTTGGTGCGGGAAATGCGCCTTCTAGTTAACGGATTGTTCGGTCTCACAAGCTAGATGAATAAGGGGGTTGCGGGGATTAGAGGAGAAGGTTTGGCGAAGCAAGGGAGGAGTTTGATCGGGAACTGTCGATCAGACAGTTACTTTGGCGGTTAGCTCTGATGGTTAGACCGAGAGAAGAAAGGAGAAGAGGGGGCCGCTAGCAGCGGCAACAACAGACTTCGCCCACCGCGGCTTGAATACCATTCTTGCGGCGGGCTTTCCTTTGATTATAATCGAAATTACAGCTCGGGGTTACACCTTAACATTGAAAGCAGAAGAAAAGGTACAAGAGGGAAGCTGGCGGCTAGGGAGAGAAGAATGCCAGGAGGCAGCGCGGTTTGACCAATGAAGGTCGGCAGACCGCGCGGTCAACGATCGGGCAGCTCGATCAAGCGGAAGGCAGGCAGGTCACGCGGACTGAGGATCCGAGTCCGCAGGAGCTAATGACGGGTCCTTGACCCCTCTCCCTTCTGTCCTTCTGTCCTCCTGTCCTCCTGTCCTCCTGTCCTCCTGTCCTCACAAATGAGAGGTCTGGGGGCCTATTTATAGGCTCGGGGAGGTGACAGTCTTGGTAACGTCCCCACTGGTGAGGCGGTAAGCTATGCGAGTAAAAACATTGAGTCCGCAGAGTTCGCACCGGGCCGCGCGGTCTGGGACTGCCTGGAGTCGGAGATGGTTGTCGCTGGTCGTTCGAGTACGAATGATGAGTCCGCTGAGTCCGCGCCGGGCCGCGCGGTCTTGGACTGCCTCGCTGTTGGGGGAATGCTAAGCGAGTCTGCCTAGCCCGCTGCGGTTGAGGATGAACAGGTCGCCTCCTGCTGAAGGCTAGTCGCACTTGGTGACGGGCTGATGACCTGGCGGACTTAACACCGAATCTGCCACCTTTTGAGCTTGTTGCTACCGAGCGGTCTAGGTGGATAGGAATGCGAGTCTGCGTTGGGCAATTTGCACCTAAAGAAGAATAAAACACCACACGGTTAACCGGTTTAACCGCGCTGCCTACAGGAGCGGACTGAGGAAGCAATCGGCAGACCCTGCAGAGCAAGCGGCTGCTGCGCGACCTGGGAGGTCTTGCTAGAGAGACCCTTCTAGCCGCGCGGACTGAGCGGCCTGAGAGATCAGTCCGCGCGGCCTTTTAGAAGAAAAGGCCGGCAGGCCGCGACCTACCGGAGCAGGCCGCAACTTACAAGCTGTCTACCTTGGGAGGGATTACCGATTTCTGGGGGAAGATGATCCCCGCACTTTTTTAAGTTCAGAGAAGAACTTCGAAAAATTGTGAGACCCACGAAAATCGTGATCCTTCCCTAGAGAAAAGGAAGGGGCAAGGAGAGATTGAACCTGATGCCACTCCATAGAGAAAATTTGCTAATGCCTAGCTTCTTCCTGCGAAGGAAAGAGTTGTCATAGGTGGAAATAGGTACATCTTATACGTACCTGGGTCGCTTTGGCAGAATGAAGAAGACATGAATGTCTCCTAATGGGCTCTGCAAAACATTGATGAGAGGAGAAACAAAGAATGATGGTAACTTGCAAGTACCTGAAGGAGGATTGCAAGCACCTGCTAACTTCTACAAAAAGAAGAGTGAGTGGTAGATACGAAATAAGACTGAGTTGCAAGTACCTGAAATGAACTTGCTAATATCTACTAATCTCTGCAAAGGAAGAGTAAGCCGCAGATATGATAGAAAGGTAAGGTGCAAGTACCTGAAGGGAACTTGCTAATATCTGCTAATCTCTACAAAAGAAGAGTAAGCAACAGATATGATAGAAAAGTAAGGTGCAAGTACCTGAAGGGAACTTGCTAATATCTGCTAATCTCTGAAGGGAACTTTCTAATATCTGCTAATCTCTGCAAAAGAAGAGTAAGCAGCAGATATGATAGAAAGGTAATGTGCAAGTATCTGAAGGGAACTTGCTAATATCTGCTAATCTCCGCAAAAGAAGAGTAAGCAACAGATATGATAAAAAAGTAAGGTGCAAGTATCTGAAGGGAACTTGCTAATATCTGCTAATCTCGGCAAAAGAAGAGTAAGCAGCAGATATGATAGAAAAGTAAGGTGCAAGTACCTGAAGGGAACTTGCTAATATCTGCTAATCTCTGCAAAAGAAGAGTAAGCAACAGATATGATGGAAAACTAAATCGCAAGTACCTGGAGGGAACCTGCGAATGTCTGCTAATCTCTGCAAAAGAAGAGTTAGCAAACTGATGTGATGAAAAACTTAATCGCAAGTACCTGAAGGGAACTTGCGAATGTTGATTGTTGATAGGATAAGACATGATAGAAGAGATATCCGGCAAACTTTGCTATTAACTGAATAGAGATCGGAACGCAACAATGATTGTCTCGCGTGATCAGATATAATGTCGACGTGAAATCCAGATCAGTGAGATTGAAACCATCTCAACTTAAAAATCGTAATTACATGGCTCGTCAGTTAAAGTGAACCAAATACTATGATCAATGATTTGTGTCAGAAATATCTGATAAGAGTAGTAGAGAATTTGTAGATCGCCATCCGATAGAGCTTCATGTAAGCAATGTATATAAGATGATCATAAGCTAAAAGATATAGGGGGTCTCTTAGATAGGTTGGACTTAACCTGTTAACCTGTAAGAAGACAAAAGTACAAAGGAGGGCTATTTTAAGACCCCAACCTCGGAGATGATCGCGGGGCGATCAAACGGCACTTTTGGAGGTCTGAACAGGGGCACACGGCCGTGTGCCTACCCGTGTTCAGTGATTTATTGTGTTTTTGTGCTGTCTCGAGTCAGAGAAGTACACGGCCTGAGACACACCGCCGTGTCTTAAGCCGTGTGTGGGGCACACGGCCTCGAACACGGCCGTGTTCGAAGCCGTGTTCTGGAAGCCCGACGATCGTCCTGAAGCTCCAGGTAACACGGCCCGTGGCACACGGCCGTGTCAGGAGCCGTGTCGATCGGCGAATGAGCTACACGGCCAGACACACGGCCGTGTGTCAAGCCGTGTTCGGCCCAGTTTTTGGGATTTTGGATCTAATCTCGGCCGTCCGTTCCCTTGGATCTGGATCCGACGGTGGGGGCTGCTCCTGGGGGGTTATTAGCCGGGATTAGGGTGTTGAATCCTCATTTTCTTTGGTCCACTCTCTCTCTAAGTGTTTAGAGAGAAGGGAGAGCAAGAGGAAGGAGGAGCCCAAGATCCGGCCGCCGGAGGAGCTCCGGAGCTCCGATTCGCGATCCGAGTCCGGATCCTCGAAGGCAAGGGCGAGGCGAAGCTTTCCATCCGACTACATCTTCATGGCACCGTGGAAATCTTCGAGGGTAACGATCCTCTTCATAGGGCATGTGTAGTCGCCCTTCTTTCTATGCATGGGGAAAGCCCCCTCTCGCGAGTGAGCGTTGAGGCGCGGAATCCCTCCGGGTAGATATGTAAAGTCCCCGTTGTTATAGCCCGGAATCGGAGTACGGGCGTAGGCATTGTGTGTGAAGCCTATTCGGGTTTAACCCGGATCGGTGATGTTTGCATTGCATGGCCGGAGAAGACTCCGCGCCGGTGAATTTAGTTTTCCGAAAATTCTACGCGGTAGATTGCATACAGGGATCCTTCGGGGTTAACCTCGAGGCGCACCCGGAAAGCTTGGGCGGAATCGAATTGCCGCCACGATGTTGCCTTGGAGGGCAAATCGGTACATAACGGGGTTATGTGCGTGTTTTGATCGATTGTGGGAATGAGGAGAAACTTGGCCCGCACTGATGGCTAAATGGCCGTGGTGAAGTGAGCAACGGGCGGGTGGAACTCTACCCATTCCAAGTAGTCTCGGTAGAAGCGACCTAAAGTACATGGGACTTCCCGGGAGGCTGGAAACGGGCCTAGGCTTCGGCTGAAAGGGCTAAATGCTCACGAGTGTTGCCATCCGAGGGATGGTGGTGGAATCGCGGTGTCGGACTGGGTCCGGACCGGGTTCACCGATTAGTGCCCTGAGAGCACGGAGTGTGTGGCCGTGCGTGCCGACACTTGTGGCGAATAGAATACCTTATAGAATTGCTATGGTAGTTTTATATGCAGGGAAGGAGCACCGCCGTCCCGAGAAACGGGACGGGGTCATTATAATTTGGTCAGCTTTGCTGACCGTTGCCCTTTTGTATTGCCACCTCTTGGGTGGATTGCTTTCTACAGGTGCTGCTGCGGAGCCAAGCGGCAAATAGCGGGCTAAAGCCCAAGTTGCAGCGCCAGCCCTCGAAGGCTTAGTTATTAGCTTTTTCATATTCATGTATGGCCGGCCTGCGTGCCGATGTATGAAAGACGCCATTTTGTTAAGCGAACACCTCTGTAAGGCCTTAAGGCCGTGAACTCTTTTGTGTATGTACTCATTCCTGGGTAGTAGTGGACATTCATGCTCTGTGGCAGGGTTCTTATCTTTTTGCAACTTAATTAAATTGCTTCCGCTAGGTGTTGTGTAGGACGCTCTGATTAGTTGTGTGGTTTCAACGCGTAACCAACCGGTCTGTCCGTAGTATATGGCGTCGGGCCCCGGCCGGACCTACTGCTATATGCTATGTGACGGATAGGGGTGTTACAAATTGGTATCAGACTTCTGGTTTCGGTCAAGCTTAAATGAATTCGTGGACGAATTCACTTTAAGGGGTGGTGAGCACATTGTGTGCGTCATCGTTATAACATGAAAAGAACCCAGGAATGTCCACTTAGGAATGAAAATACACATGATTGAGGAACCTGCGTGTTCCTATAATTGCTGTTTGCAGTAATTTTTGGTCGCTTATCGGTGTTTTGCACGATTTTAGGTGACCAGAAGTGGTGCTGGGCCGTCTGAACGGCCAGGTTCTGAGGCGAGCAGTGCGCCAAGCGATGCGCCTGCAACACCTTTATCTGCTGAGACCATTAGGTTGGTGGCAGAAGCGGTCATGGCAATGATCAATGCGCAGCCTGCAAGGCAGGTGCAGCAGCCTGCTCCTGCTGTGGAACAGGTACCGCTTCAGACGGCAGAGCGAAGGAGGGTTGAGCAAGTTGTGGTGGAACCAGAGTTGCCGCGGAGAGCAACTGAAAGACAACTGAAGTACATGATGGGCTTTCACCCACCGGTATTCACGGGGGCAGAAACCCCGTGCAGAGGATTGGCTCTCAAGGGTCAACAGGGTGATGACTGCGACGAAAACTGAAGAGTGGCAGAAGACCACTATAGCGACGTTCCTTTTGGATGGGGACGCAAGGCTGTGGTGGGAGGGCCTAGAGCTGCATCAGTTGAGGGGAAGGCCATTGGCCGAAGTCCCGATGGAGGAGTTTGCGAGACTATTTATGGCTCGATACCTCCCCTCGGCGCAGAGGATTGCGCTAGAGAGCGAATTCCAGAAGTTGGTGTAGGGTGATAGCACCGTTGATGAATACCTCCACGAGTTTGCTCGGTTAGGGAGATATGCCGGCGCTACCTTCGCAGACGAGGAGCGCAAGACGAGCCGCTTTTATGAAGGGCTAAGGGATGATTTGAGGTTGCTGCTGTCGGGCCCCAAGACGCAGGGTTTCATGACCCTGGTCAGTTCGGCCCGGTCCTTGGAGAAGGATATGAGAAACGTGCAAGCGAAGAAGGAGAGGGAATCTGGTGGCAAGAGATAAGAGTTCAAGGCGCCGACTACGTCGAAGTCGGGCTACCGCAGATTCTCCAAGAAGTCTAGGACGTCGGGTCCAGCTCCTTCTGCAGGTGCCTCGGGGGCAACTACCCATCGAACCCCGGGCGCTTGCTTCACGTGTGGAAAGCCGGGGCACTTTGCCCGTGACTGCTGGAGTGGACGCTCAAAGTCCGAAAGGAAACAAGGAGCTACCTACGAGGAAAAGGGCAAAGCGGTGGAGTCGACCGCGTCCCACTATGCTCCGACTCAGCCTAGAGTCTACAACTTGGGCCAGCAGGAGGCCATCAAGCAAGCGGATGTGGTGACAGGTATGAGTTAATTTATGCAAGTTGACTTGAGAATACTATTACCTATTGCTTGTTAAGCTAATGTCTTTTGCTTAGGCTTTGTGTTGATTAGCGATAGTCCGGCACGAGCACTATTCGACACTGGTGCTTCGCATTCTTTCTTGTCCGAACAGTTTATATCGCGCATCGGAGTCCCTTCTTCGATGGCAAAGGACAAGCTAGATGTGTTGCTACCAAATGGGTGCTCGATGCGTGCGGACAGAGTGTGCGCCGTGAAGGTTCACATTGGGAGCCAAGAGTTCGACTTGCTAGCGTCATTGCTGCCGCTAGTAGAGTTCGATGTTATCTTTGGAATGGATTGGCTGTCAGAGCAGAAGGCTTGGATCGATTGCGACCGTAAGGAGGTCAAGCTGGGTGTAGGGCGGGAGACTACTTTCGAGGGGCTTAAGGGGTCGAGCAAGACACTAATGTCTGCTCTTCAGGTGGTGAAGGCGGTTCGTGCTGGTGCAGAGCTGTTCTTTGCGATAGTGGGGGCTGTGGAGCCAAAGTCCCCGTTGGATAGCATCCCCGTGGTTTGCGAATACCCCGATGTGTTCCCGGATAGCCTTCCCGGAGCCCCACCGCAGCGAGAGATTGATTTTACGATCGAGCTCATGCCGGGTGCCAAACCCGTGTCACGTGCTCCTTATAAATTGGCGCCAAAGGAGATGGCGGAGTTGAAGGTTCAGTTGGAGGAACTGATGGAGCAAGGTTATGTGCGTCCAAGTTCGTCGCCTTGGAGCGCACCGGTCCTCTTCGTTAAAAAGAAGGACGGTAGCATGCGGCTGTTCATCGACTACAGAGAATTGAACAAGTTGACGGAAAAGAATAAGTACCCGATCCCGAGGATTGATGATCTCTTTGATCAGTTAGTCGGATCGTCGGTATACTCCAAGTTGGACTTGATGTCGGGGTACTATCAGCTGAGGATCAGGGAATGTGATATCCCAAAGACGGCGTTCAGTACGAGGTACGGGCATTTCGAGTTCACGGTCATGCCGTTTGGACTGACGAATGCGCCGTCGGTGTTTATGGATCTGATGAACAGGACGTTCAGAGATTTCCTGGATCGCTTTGTGATCGTCTTTATTGACGATATTTTGGTATACTCGCAGTGCGAAGAAGACCACTTCAAGCATTTGCATTTGGTGTTGGAGACTCTGAGGAGGAATGAGCTTTACGCAAAGTTCTCCAAGTGCGAGTTCTGGCTACCTTCGGTAGCGTTCCTTGGTCATATAGTGAGTGGGGAAGGTATAGCGGTGGATCCGGCGAAGATTGTTGCGATACGGGAGTGGCCTGCGTTATCTTCTGTCGCGGAAGTCCGCAATTTTCTCGGGCTTGCCGGATATTACAGGCGCTTCGTAGAGAACTTCTCGCGGGTAGCGTTACCTCTCACGAAGTTGACAAGGAAGGATCAGAAATTCTTGTGGACGCAAGAGTGCGTGCAAGCTTTTGAGGAGCTGAAGAGGCGGTTGACCACGGCGCCAGTGCTTAGTTCGCCGAGTGGGACCGAGGGCTTTGAGGTGTATAGCGACGCTTTGGGTAGTGGCTTGGGCTGCGTGTTGTTGCAGCATGGAAGTGTGATCGCGTATGGATCGCGTCAGCTGAAAGTGCATGAAAGGAATTATCCGGTGCACGACTTGGAGTTGGCGGCCGTGATTTTTGCACTCAAGTTGTGGAGGCACTACCTATACGGCGTAAGAGTCGATATATACACCGATCACAAGAGCCTAAAATACTTGTTGGATCAAAAAGACCTTAATATGAGGCAGAGGAGGTGGATGGAGTTCCTGGGGGACTACACCTTCAAGATACATTATGTACCCGGGAAGGGCAACGCAATTGCGGATGCGCTGAGCCGCAGGGCTCCCGCCCGAGCCAACTGGTTGTAGGTGCATGATGAGCGGCTAGTGCGGGAGTTGGAGGAGCTTGAGATCTGTTGCGTGGACAAGCAGACGAGCGCCAAAGCAATGTTAAACTGGACAGAGGTGCAGTATGACCTGGCTGACCGGGTTCGGCAGGCATTGGAGTTGGATGATTCCATGAAGGAGCTTTTGGAGGCTGCTTTGGATGGGTCAAATTCCCAGTTCTCGGTAGAAGACGGGTTATTAAGGAAGGATCATCATTTGTGCGTCCCAAGTGGGGGGAACCTCCGGGCGGAGTTGATGTACGAGGCTCATCATACCAAGTACTCAATCCACCCAGGGAGCACGAAGATGTATCGCGATCTCAAGAAGTTGTTTTGGTGGCCGGGGCTTAAGAAAGATGTGGCGTTGTACGTGGCTAAATGCCAAACGTGCGCCTTGGTGAAGGCGGAGTGCCAAAAGCCAGGAGGATTTCTGAAATCCTTGCCTATACCGGAGTGGAAATTCGACGACATATCCATGGACTTTGTGCACGGGTTGCCAAGGTCACAGAAGGGGAACGACGCCATCTGGGTGATCGTAGATCGGCTAACTAAGGTGTCGCATTTCATTCCGCATAGGAAGGATGATCCAGTCGAGAAATTGGCAAAGTTGTACGTTGACAATATTGTTAGGCTGCATGGAGTGCCCCGTAGCATTGTGAGTGATCGCGATGGGCGGTTCACGTCAAATGATTGGAGGTTGGTGCAGCAGATGTTGGGAACAAAGTTAAAGTTCAGCACAGCTTTCCATCCGCAGACGGATGGGCAGACCGAGAGGGTCAATAGAACGATGGAGGACATGCTCCGCATGTGTGTTCTAGACTTCGGGAAGCATTGGGAAGACCACCTTTATTTGGTGGAGTTCGCGTACAACAACAGCTACCAAGCGAGCATACAAATGGCGCCCTTCGAGGCCCTGTATGGTAGGAAGTGTCGCACGCCGTTATCATGGCTTGAAACGGGTGAGGCAAGGTTGTACAAGAAGCAGGAGGTGGAGAGTTCTACCTCGTTAGTGCGGATCATTCGGGAGCGCTTGTTGATCGCTCAGGACCGGCAAGCGAAGTATTACAATGCCAAGCACCGGAACGTGGAGTTCGCGGTAGGCGATTGGGTATACCTGAAAGTGAAGCCATTCAAGGGGGTTTCGCGGGTGAGACGCTTGAAGAAGCTGAGCCCAAGGTACCTTGGACCTTTTGAGGTCCTGGAGCGAGTCGGCGAAGCTGCTTACCGTTTGAAGCTATCAGTGGAGTTGAGTGGATTACATGATGTGTTCCACATTTCTGTGTTGCGGAAGGCGGTACAAGAGCCTTCGCAGGTGATCGCGGCTGATCAAGTACCGGTTGAGGAAGGGTTGACAACGAAAGTCAAGCCCATATCTATTGAGGATTTCGAAGTCAAGCGGCTTCGGAACAAAGAAATCAGAATGGTGAAGGTCCGTTGGGATAACTGCGGGCGCGAGGAGTTCTCTTGGGAGCGAGAGCAAACAATGCGCGAGGAGTACCCCGAGTTGTTCCCCTCAGGTACTCGTTATGTTTTTGTTTTGTGTAGTCTCTGTTCTTAATTTCGGGACGAAATTCTCTTAAGGGGGAGGGAGTTGTAAGACCCCAACCTCGGAGATGATCGCGGGGCAATCAAACGGCACTTTTGGAGGTCTGAACAGGGGCACACGGCCAGGCACACGGCCGTGTGCCTACCCGTGTTCAGTGATTTATTGTGTTTTTGTGCTGTCTCGAGTTAGAGAAGTACACGGCCTGAGACACACGGCCATGTCTTAAGCCGTGTGTGGGGCACACGGCCTCGAACACGACCGTGTTCTGGAAGCCCGACGATCGTCCTGAAGCTCCAGGTAACACGGCCCGTGGCACACGGCCGTGTCAGGAGCCGTGTCGATCGGCGAATGAGCTACACGGCCAGACACACGGCCGTGTGTCATGCCGTGTTCGGCCCAGTTTTTGGGATTTTGGATCTAATCTCGGCCGTCCGTTCCCTTGGATCTGGATCCGACGGTGGGGGCTGCTCCTGGGGGGTTATTAGCCGGGATTAGGGTGTTGAATCCTCATTTTCTTTGGTCCACTCTCTCTCTAAGTGTTTAGAGAGAAGGGAGAGCAAGAGGAAGGAGGAGCCCAAGATCCGGCCGCCGGAGGAGCTCCGGAGCCCCGATTCGCGATCCGAGTCCGGATCCTCGAAGGCAAGGGCGAGGCGAAGCTTTCCATCCGACTACATCTTCATGGCACCGCGGAAATCTTCGAGGGTAACGATCCTCTTCATAGGGCATGTGTAGTCGCCCTTCTTTCTATGCATGGGGAAAGCCCCCTCTCGCGAGTGAGCGTTGAGGCGCGGAATCCCTCCGGGTAGATATGTAAAGTCCCCGTTGTTAGAGCCCGGAATCGGAGTACGGGCGTAGGCATTGTGTGTGAAGCCTATTCGGGTTTAACCCGGATCGGTGATGTTTGCATTGCATGGCCGGAGAAGACTCCGCGCCGGTGAATTTAGTTTTCCGAAAATTCTACGCGGTAGATTGCATACAGGGATCCTTGGGGGTTAACCTCGAGGCGCACCCGGAAAGCTTGGGCGGAATCGAATTGCCGCCACGATGTTGCCTTGGAGGGCAAATCGGTACATAACGGGGTTATGTGCGTGTTTTGATCGATTGTGGGAATGAGGACAAACTTGGCCCGCACCGATGGCTAAATGGCCGTGGTGAAGTGAGCAACGGGCGGGTGGAACTCTACCCATTCCAAGTGGTCTCGGTAGAAGCGACCTAAAGTACATGGGACTTCCCGGGAGGCTGGAAACGGGCCTAGGCTTCGGCTGAAAGGGCTAAATGCTCACGAGTGTTGCCATCCAAGGGATGGTGGTGGAATCGCGGTGTCGGACTGGGTCCGGACCGGGTTCACCGATTAGTGCCCTGAGAGCACGGAGTGTGCGGCCGTGCGTGCCGACACTTGTGGCGAATAGAATACCTTATAGAATTGCTATGGTAGTTTTATATGCAGGGAAGGAGCACCGCCGTCCCGAGAAACGGGACGGGGTCGTTATAATTTGGTCAGCTTTGCTGACCGTTGCCCTTTTGTATTGCCACCTCTTGGGTGGATTGCTTTCTACAGGTGCTGCTGCGGAGCCAAGCGGCAAATAGCGGGCTAAAGCCCAAGTTGCAGCGCCAGCCCTCGAAGGCTTAGTTATTAGCTTTTTCATATTCATGTATGGCCGGCCTGCGTGCCGATGTATGAAAGACGCCATTTTGTTAAGCGAACACCTCTGTAAGGCCTTAAGGCCGTGAACTCTTTTGTGTATGTACTCATTCCTGGGTAGTAGTGGACATTCATGCTCTGTGGCAGGGTTCTTATCTTTTTGCAACTTAATTAAATTGCTTCCGCTAGGTGTTGTGTAGGACGCTCTGATTAGTTGTGTGGTTTCAACGCGTAACCAACCAGTCTGTCCGTAGTATATGGCGTCGGGCCCCGGCCGGACCTACTGCTATATGCTATGTGACGGATAGGGGTGTTACAGCTATACCCCGAGGATGAGCTAAAAAAGGTTGAATGCTGCCACAGGAGAGCACACGTGGGCCTTATGCATCACTTGCCAAAAGGTCATCCAGGGCATAGTCCTACCTAAAGCGGGCTGGCCGCATTCCCTTGACAGAGCACAAAAGGGAAACATGCGCAAAAAATCCTAAGAAGGAAGCGGCAGATACACTGCTCTCTTGCCTCAGGTTACAAACATTGTTGATCCGTTCTACCAAGTGCGCCAAATGGTCTACAACATTGCTCGTCTTTGAAGGGATCAACAAAGTTGTGGGTCCCGCGAAAGCACGGATTGAGAGTACCAACGAGTGTTCGTCCGTTACAGTTGTGAGATGATCGAAGAGACAAGGCTACACTTGATCGCCATTGCTTGTCACGCAAAGATCATCGTAACTGTAACGTATCCTTAGCGAAGCACAGTAGAGTTAACACATAGGTCCTCCCTGGAAACGCGCTCTGTGTTAGATGCCGACTAGGATCCGAAGTCCCGTCACCCTCCGCACGAGAGTTGAGCGGCCCCCACTACACATATGAGAAACTTCTCATCATACATGGTCATTGTGGTTTTACGCCAGAGGACAATCTCGAGGGAGTACTGAGCAAGACTTGGCGATATCTCGGTGGTTCAGTGATCTCTTTGGCAAAGAGAAAAATATAGAAGAGAAGTATCACAAAAAGGGAACTGTGTCAGTATAAGATCTCTGACGTAAGTTTTATTGAATGAAAATGAATGAGCACTTAGAATTGTTTTTAGAGAAAGGACGAATGTTTGAAGAGCATAAAGGAAGATATAACCGGCCCAGATTGTGAGGGGTTTTGAGGAGCTGCGATGCCCTCTTTGCTTTAGAATAACCTTCCAAAGGAACCCTCGTCAATGACATCGGAGGTCTCGCCCATGAGATGGTCATGATACGTATTGATTTGATTCACTCCGCTTGAGCTGCAAGGAAACTCCGCCATTTCTTTGCCTTTTGAGGTTGACGGATCCGAGTGGCCATCTTTCGGGAACAGATAGCGCATTTTACCCTGCTTCAGCAATCTCTGCACAAGTTGACGAAGCGCTCGACAGCTTTCAGTTAGATGCCCGCTTTCTTTGTGAAACTCACAAAATGGGTCTGAATCTTTTGATTTTTGATTTGTCGGCTGGTAAGGCCTTTTGGAATTTGCTCTATCTTTCATAATTTAGCAGACTTCTAGCATGGCCTCATCGAGTCCAGAATATGATAAGTCATCATCTTGTGACTGATGTACCGAAGCTGTTTGCAGAGATGGGGCTGGTGGTAGCAGTCGTTCTTGAGCACGATCCTGGCCCGGGAAGAGGTGTTGATGATGATGCTGGAATCTTTTTGCTTTCCGAGAGTGGGATGAAAAATCTTTCCGAGGAGATCTCGGAGGTTGCTTGCAAGGTTGAGTTCTCTCTGTTACGAGCCTGGAGACAAAGTTGGGGTTGCTCTTCTCACCGCGGATGTACGAGTTGGCTAAACTTATCAGCTCTTGATAAGTCCTTGGTGCTCGGATGTTAGCCTCGAACTTGAGTGGTCCTTCACGTAGGTCGTGGATAAGAGCCACTCGATATAATTCTTGATCGACAATCTCAATGTCCAATATTTCCTTCTAAAAACGATCCACAAAGTGGGACCAAGTCTCATTCTCTCGCTGCCTGATCTCAAAGAGGGCCTCTGGACCGCCCTTCCTCCTTGTAGAGGTAGAAAATCTGAGAAGAAACTCTCTCCGCAAATCAGCGAAGGAAGAGATGGACTGAGCACGAAGTCCATAGAACCAATCCCTCACTTGACCGTCGAAGGTCGTTATAAGGAGTTTGCATTTGGTAGCATCTGAGAGGGTCTTGAGAGCTACGGCTGATTCAAAGGCTTGAAGATGTTTGACTGGATCAGTCTCCCCAGTATAAGTGGGCAATCGTGGCTCTCTGAAGTTAACTGGAGTCGGTTCATGCTGAATATTCTCTGTAAATGGTGACTGCTCTTCTTGTTCTCCTGAAACATAAGGAAAAAAGGGAGCATAAGTTGCAGCTGCACAAGGAGCTGGAGGATGGAAAGGAAAAGTTGCTGCGGGAGGAGCAAAGGAAGGAGCTGAAGAGTAGGGATGACTTCCCTGAAAATTCAGGAATCTTGCAGGACTTCCTCGAGCAGCTTCTTGGAAAAAATTCTTACGAGCTGCAAATTCGTCATTTTGAGATCGCAAAGGGGCTGCAGGCCCTTGCAGAAAGGTTGGAGTGTAAGGAGGATAGATCGGCGGATAGGCCGGTGGGTAAACTTGAGGAATCTCGAATGTTGGTGTTGGGTTGATAGGAGGAGCTGGTGCTGCTGAGGATTGTGCTTCCAATCGCTGAGCGATAGCATCTAGAGTACAAGTGATCGCTTGAAACTGTTGTGCAGTTTCTTTGCGAGAGAGCTCCAAGGCTTCCCAAAGGGAATCCTCACTATAACTTGGAGCAGGGCTCTCGGCTGGCTGACAGTCTGACATGAGTAACTGTTGATTTCGCTATCTGATCGAGATCTGAAGGTCGCGTGTTAACTGTTGGTGCGGGAAATGCGCCTTCTAGTTAACGGATTGTTCGGTCTCACAAGCTAGATGAATAAGGGGGTTGCGGGGAATAGAGGAGAAGGTTTGGCGAAGCAAGGGAGGAGTTTGATCGGGAACTGTCGATCAGACAGTTACTTTGGCGGTTAGCTCTGATGGTTAGACCGAGAGAAGAAAGGAGAAGAGGGGCCGCTAGCAACGGCAACAACAGACTTCGCCAACCGCGGCTTGAATACCACTCTTGCGGTGGGCTTTCCTTTGATTATAATCGAAATTACAGCTCGGGGTTACACCTTAACATTGAAAGCAGAAGAAAAGGTACAAGAGGGAAGCTGGCGGCTAGGGAGAGAAGAATGCCAGGATGCCGCGCGGTTTGACCAATGAAGGTCGGCAGACCGCGCGGTCAACGATCGGGCAGCTCGCTAGAATAAGCCGAGCGGACTGCTCGATCAAGCGGAAGGCAGGCAGGTCGCGCGGACTGAGGATCCGAGTCCGCAGGAGCTAATGACGGGTCCTTGACCCCTCTCCCTTCTGTCCTCCTGTCCTCCTGTCCTCCTGTCCTCACGAATGAGAGGTCTGGGGGTCTATTTATAGGCTCAGGGAGGTGACGGTCTTGGTAACGTCCCCACTGGTGAGGCGGTAAGCTATGCGAGTAAAAACATTGAGTCCGCAGAGTCTGCACCGGGTCGCGCGGTCTGGGACTGCCTGGAGTCAGAGATGGTTGCCGCTGGTCGTTCGAGTACGAATGATGAGTCCGCTGAGTCCGCGCCGGGCCGCGCGGTCTGGGACTGCCTGGCTGTTAGGGGAATGCTAAGCGAGTCTGCCTAGCCCGCTGCGGTTGAGGATGAACAGGTCGCCTCCTGCTGAAGGCTAGTCGCACTTGGTGACGGGCTGATGACCTGGCGGACTTAACACCGAATCCGCCACCTTTTGAGCTTGTTGCTACCAAGCGGTCTATGCGGATAGGAATGCGAGTCTGCGTTGGGCAATTTGCACCTAAAGAAGAATAAAACACCACACGGTTAACCGGTTTAACCGCGCTGCCTACAGGAGCGGACTGAGGAAGCAGTCGGCAGACCCTGCAGAGCAAGCGGCTGCTGCGCGACCTGGGAGGTCTTGCTAGAGAGACCCTCCTAGCCGCGCGGACTGAGCGGCCTGAGAGATCAGTCCGCGCGGCCTTTTAGAAGAAAAGTACGGCAGGCCGCGACCTACCGGAGCAGGCCGCAACTTACAAGCTGTCTACCTTGGGAGGGATCACCGATTTCTGGGGGAACAGTTAGTATAGACATACATACTCGCCAGCGAGTTCGTGTTAGGTTGTTGACGCCCGCTGGTGGTTTTCTTTTGTGATACTATGTACTGTGCTTAAACTGCTAGTTTACCTATTTTAGAGGTTTTTACTTGCTCTCTGGGAATGTTTTGTGTTAGGTTGCATGTTAGATTTTTTTTAACTTATACAACCCCTACCGTTATTACTTCAAGCATGGCACATTTCTAAAATTAAAATAATATCTTCTGAACTAACGTAAAGACTATCTTCGTACTATACTAAATTTAAAATCTTGCATAGCATAAGTTGTCCTTCGGGGACGTTTACGCTCATGTAGGATGTCAAATCATCTTAACAAAAGTATTTTCCGGAGCGTATAAATATATTTTACTCGTGGACTAGTTGATCCACTATGCCGAGGGATACGACCATCGAACTTAACTGGATTTCATTCATAATAACTTATGATTTTCTTTTAAACTGTAGAGTTTGGAGTCTTGCCTGAGCGTCTGCAGTTATTCCCTACAAGATGTGGCATCACAACGAGTATTTTCTCTTACTCTGATATAATTTAATTGTTGAGAAAATGCGTGTCGTGACAAGGCTAATGCCTTATGGTAGCCATTTCTTGTCAACGCAATTGACTCGAAGGTCGTCGAGATTGTTATAATGCTCGGCGGTAGGGCAAGCTCCTGATTGTAGTTATAGAGAGTCATCATTTCGCGCTCACTTTATTCTTACAGCGCTAGCGCTAGTGGTAGAGACAACGCCTGGTAGTAGGTCAAAGAGATTGAAAATCTCATTCTTCATTACATGTAAATCCTGTAACGACTCCACCCGTTAAATGGTGTATAATAGAAGGTCCGGCTGGGGCCCCACACTATATGCCACAAACAGACGGTGAGATCACAGGTTAATACCACCAACTCATCCTAACTCAGAGCATGCTAGAGGAATAATAAACAGTAGGCTGAACTCATACCATGAATATCCACTATATATATATTACCAAAGTTATATATACAAGCATTCAAACGAGTGGATAGCAAATACAACAGTTTGGCCTTAAGGCCTTACAGTTCCTCTTTGTACAGTATTGATTACAGACATCAGCGCACAGGCCGGCCATACATGAATAAAAGAAAGCATAACTAGCGAGCATTCAAGGGATAGCAGCAACAAGAACAGCAAGAGCGGCAATAATAGAAGTAGGGGCATAAGCCCTTCACTTCCCGCTCGGCTCTCCAGCACCTGTACAGGGACAATCCACCAAGAAGGTGAAAAACAAGGCAACGGTCAACATTTAGATGACCAATTTATAACAATCCTACCCCTTTCCCGGGGAAGTGGCATTCCTTCCCCGCAAAGCCATACATCATCAATATAGCATATATTGTGCTCTCACACACATTCAAGCCAACACAACCGCCAGCCACACGGCCCGACGATGTGTGCACTTAGGGCACATTCTTGGTGCACCGGCGAACCAGGGTCAACACCACCGTTTACACGGTATTGAGCATTTAGTCTTAATGGCGCGCAGGCCTAAGACTCTCATTATGTTCTCCAACATGACCATCACACAGGTCCTCCCGTCGGATGGACATAATGCAGGTACATATCAACCACACCCCATTGCTCAAATCGTCTTGCCATCACCAAGTACAGCGAACTCGAGGCTACACTAAAGGCGCGCGTCAGTTTCACCTTTCCTGTTCGGCACGAAGCCTTTCAAAGAGATCGTAGCTCAGACAATCCATAACGTCCGCCAAGGACTGGCTTCACAATAGCCACACTGTCCAAATAGTACTGGCTTCACAATAGCCACACTGTCCAAATAGGACTAGCTGCATTGTCCATCAAGGACTGGCTACACTGTAGCCACAGCACAAACAGCACAAGGGCGTTTTCCTGGAATTCCACATTCTAGTACTTTCTGCCACTACCCTTCACAGGCACAACCCATCGACCCCACTAACGACACGAGTATACGCGAAGTCTTCTCTGGTGCGTAAATGCAACATCACCAATCCAAAACAACATGTCCAGATGTGCTTCACACAGCATGCCTATCCCGTACTACACACTTCCGGTTCTAGATGAAGACTCAACAAGGGATAACAACTATCAACACACCGGAATCACCCACTCTTTCCACCTTTTAGTGGAGAGGATTCCTTACTCATGCATAAAGGAGGACTTCACATGTCCAAGAAGGAAGATCGTTACCCTTGACAATCTCTTGGGAGCCATCGAATATCTGGCCGGTCGGAAAGCACCGCAGCAGCTTTGTCTCCATAGAACTAGCCTCGGATCTCGAATCGGACTGCGGGAGCTCCACCAATCGCTGGCCCTTCTCCTCCTTCTCCTTCCTCCAAGATCTCCCTTTTTCTCTCTTGGTATGAATGAGAGAAGATGCCAACCCCCAGTCTTATCACTGCAGGAAAGCACCTTGGTCATTGGATCAAAATAGAAAAAATTGGATGGCCAAGATCTGCCCAAAAGTCCAAATTTGACTTGACACAGCCTGTAATACGCCCGTGTCACAGGCCGTGTACTCCAAGCGGTGCACGAACCGACTCAAACCAGACAAAAACATGGGCTCCAACACGCCCTTGTCATAGGGTAGACACGCCCGTGTCAACCTTACACGGTCGTGTGACTGGCCGGGTCACCCTTTCAACACAGGACCAAATCACCCGAGAAGAACACGGCTAAGGCACACGTCTGTGTCCTTAGCCGTGTACCAAACACGCCCCTGTGACACTCTCATGTCAATGGCGGTGCTCTCCACTCAACGCTACCCGGTTATTCACCCGAGCAGGACACGCCCTGGGACACGCCCGTGTCCCAGGCCGTGTCACCTCTCGACGATCGTCGACCATCCGATCTAGAGAACTCGACTCGACGCCCACCGTAAATGACACGCCCTGGGACATGCCCGTGTCCCAGGCCGTGTGTTCTGGGCACGCCCTAGGACACGCCCGTGCCCCGGGCCGTGTCACCCAACCTGACCCCATTTTGGGACTTATGGTTTTTGGGGTGTTAAAATCCTCCCCTCCTTAATATAAATTTCGTCCCGAAATTTGTACGCAAAAAGGGAACAAACATCACAATGCTATCACGCTAAAAGATCTGTTACAACAGAAAGTACACGGTCAATAGTTTATACAAAAAGCTCGGGAAACTCAGCTCGCATGGTCTGCTCTCGCTCCCATGTTAGCTCCTAATGGCCACAATTGTCCCACCGGACCATGACCATCCCAATCATCTTGTTTCGCAACTCTTTCTCGGCTCGATCCTCGATTCGAATGGGCCAAACCTTCGTCGTTGGCCCATACTCGACCGGTACACGATCATTTTCAACTACATGAGCTGGATCCTTGACGGCTTTGCGAAGTACTGAGATGTGGAATATATCATGCAATCCACTCAACTCTGCTGAAAGCGCTAGCCGATAGGAAGCTTCCCCGACTCGCTCCACCACTTCAAATGGATGATATCTCGGACTTAGCTTTTTCAAACGCCGAATCCTAGATACGCCCTTGAAGGGTTTGATCTTCAAATAGACTCAATCGCCCACCGCGAACTCCACGTTCCGATGCTTAGCATTGTAGTACTTTGCTTGTCGATCCTCGGCTATCAATAGCCTCTCCGGAATAGAGCTTATTATCGAGGTAGCTTCTTCGACTTCCTTTCGCCCATTCAGCTTTGATTCGCCTGCTTCTGCCCAAGCTAACGGTGTACGACATTTACGACCATATAGAGTTTCAAAGAGTGTCACACCGATGCTCGCTTGGTAGCTGTAATTATAGGAAAATTCCACCAGATAAATATACTCTTCCCATTTCTTACCGAAATCCAGGGCGCACATATAGAGCATATCTTCCATCGTCCTGTTGGTTCGCTCAGTCTGTCCATCTGTTTGGGGATGAAAGGCCATACTGAATTCTAATATTGTGCCCAACAATTGATGAATTAGCCTCCAATCAATTCAGGTGAATCGCCCATCACGATCACTAACAATGCTCCGAGGAATACCGTGCAGTCGAACAATCTGCTCCACATAGAGCTTAGCCAAGGTTTCCACTGAATCGTCCCTCTTGTTTGGAAGGAAGTGAGCCACTTTTGTCAACCGGTCTACAATCACCCAAATAGAATCATGACCGCCTTGAGATCTCGGCAACCCATGCACGAAATCCATTGAAATATCATCAAACTTCCACTCTAGAATTGGTAACGGCTTCATGAAACCACTAGGCTTCTGGCATTCCGCTTTCACCAATGCACACGTGTGACATTCCGCCACATAATGTGTTGTCTTTCTTTAGTCCGGGCTACCAGAACAACTTCTTCATGTCTCTGTACATTTTTGTGCTCGCAGGGTAAATTGAGTACTTGCCAAAGTGCGCTTCGCACATCAACTCTTCTCTGAATTTCCCCATACTTGGGACGCACAACCGACCATCTTTTCGTAACAAGCCATCATCTCAAGAGAATTGGTCACCGGAACCATCCTTTGCAAAGCGTTGGAGACTTTCATCAAGCTTCGTTTCTCGCCGAACTCTGTCCGCAAGGTCATATTGTACCTCCGTCCAGTTCAAGCATGCGTCGACCGTAGCATCCTTGTCAACACAAGATATCTCTAACGCTTCCATATCCTGGATTAGCCGCTCATCATGTCTCTGCAACCAGTTTGCCCGTACTGGCGTCCTACAACTCAAAGCATCAGCGACCAAATTTCCCTCCCGAGAGTATAGGGAATATCGAAAGTGTAGTCCCCGAGGAAATCCATCCACCTCCGTTGTCGCATATTCAGATCCTTCTGATCTAACAAATACTTTAGGCTCTTGTGATCTATATAGATATCCACTTTAACTCCATAGAGATAGTGCCGCCACAACTTTAGCACAAAGATTACCTCCGCCAACTTCAATTCGTGGACGGGGTGGTTCTATTCATTAACCTTTAACTGGCATGATCCATAAGCAATCACTTTATCAAATTGCAGAAGAACACAGCCTAAGTCGTTCCCTGAAGCATCATTGTAGATCTCATAGTCTTCTGAACCACATGGCGATGTCAACACAGGCGTCGTGGTCAAATGACTCTTCAGCTCTTCAAAAGCTCGCGCACACTCCGGCGTCCAAACGAACTTCTGATCTTTTCTCGTCAACATGGTCAGAGGTAAAGCAATCCGTGAAAAGTTTTCCACAAACTGTTTGTAGTAGCCCGCCAGTCCAAGGAAGCTCCTGACTTTTGCCACTGAAGACATCACTGGCCAATCCAGTATGGAACATATCTTTGCCGGATCTACTACTATGCCCTCGCCACTTACCACATGGCCCAGAAAAGCAACTGACGATAGCCAGAACTCACACTTTGAGAACTTGGAATACAGCTTATTCCTCCGTAGGGTATGCAATACCAACCGCAAATGGTTTGCATGATCATCTTCCGACTGAGAGTACACGAGAATATAATCAATAAATACAATTACGAATATATCCAAGTACTCTCGGAACGGCTGGTGCATTAGATCCAAGAATACCGAAGGCGCATTACATACGCCAAATGACATTACCGTGAATTCATAATGACCGTAGCGTGTCCCAAATGCTGTTTTGGGAATGTCACCTTCCCAAATCCGCAATTGATAATATCCCGATTTATAATCCAACTTTGAATAGACGGTTGACCCTACTAGCTGATCGAAGAGGTCATCGAACCGTGGAATCGGATATTTGTTCTTTTCCGTCAGCTTATTCAATTCGCAGCAGTCAATACATAATCGCAAACTACCATCTTTCTTTTTCACAAATAGAACAGGTGTGCTCCAACAACTCTTGCAATTGGAATTTAAGTTCAGCCATTTCTTTTGGTGCGACGCGATATGGTGAATGGGCCACAGGTTTCGCACCTGACACCAACTCAATCGAGAAGTCAATCTCCCGCTGGGGTGGTAACCCAGGAAGATCCTTCGAAAATACATCGGCAAACTCCGACACAATTAGAACTTCACTTACACTGGCCTTTTTCTCAACAACCTGAATAAGCATGAAGAATAACTCCGCGCCCTTCCGAACAGCACTGACGACTTGGAGCGCAGACAACAACGTCCCGCCTACTCCTTGCATACCAATGAACTTCGTCTCAAGCTCGGTATTCTGGCCTAGTGTGATCTCCTGTGAGTTGCAATCAATAAAGGCACGCTGCTCCGAGAGCCAGTCCATGCCAAAGATCACATAAAACTCCAATAGCAGTAGTACAGATACCCTCAATCTGAACTCCTGATTTCCTATATGCACTTCCACATCACAAGTCCTATCCGCAAGCATGACACAACCATTCGATAATAGCACTTTTACACAATCTGTCGTCACGTGAATCGGTAGTCCAATTCGAGCTACTAAGTCCTTAGACAGAAAAGAATGCGAAGCACCCGTATCAAACAGGGCTCTCGCCGGATTGTTCCAAATCAAAACAAAGCTGGCACCACACACATCATGCAGAAGCTACATACAAAATAAGCAATCAATAAATCAAGCATTATCTTAACTCGTACCTGTGACAACGTCACTTTGCTTGATAGCCTCCTGTTGGCCAAGATTGTACACTTTGGGCTGCGCCTGAGATGTAGAGGAATCAACCACTACTTGTCCCTTCTCAGCATAAGACACACCCATCTTCTTTTCTCCTTTGGGTTGAACAACCTGACAATCACGGGCTATATTCCCCACTTTGCCACAGGTAAAGCATGTGTGAGACTCCAGCCTCAACGTTGCTCCCGATGCAACCGTCACAGAAGCTTGCCCAGAAGGCTTGGACCTCTTGCCCCACTTCTTCTGGTAATACGATTTGCCATAGCGGGGTGCTTTGAACTCGGACTTTGCCACAGCCAAGTCCTTCCTTCCTTGCACCCTCTTCATGTCCTTCTCCAGCGCACACGCCGTATCAACCAAAACTTGAAATCCTTGGTTCACTGAACTAGAAAGCAGGAACCTCAACTCATCCCGCAATCCTTTAAAGAACCGATTCGTTTTTCTTTATTCATCGACGAAGATTGATCATGCATACCATCCCAATCTTGTAAATTCATGCAAGTACGCATCAATGCTATTTTCTCCTTGCGTTAGCCGCTGGAACTCGTTCTCTATAGCAATTCTTGTGTCGCTGTTAGAAGTTTTGATAAAAACATGCGAGAGAACTCCTCAATCGATACTTGAGTCAATTGCCTGCCCTCCAAATGGTATAACTCAACCTCGTCCCACCATAACCTCGCCTCTCCTTCTAACAAGAAGGTCGCCAAAGTGACCTTTTGAGTTTCCTCCATCCTAATCTCCGTCAAGATATGCTTGACTCGCGATAACCAGTCCTCAGCCTGCGTTGGGGATCCCAGTGCCGTGAACGTAGGCTGATTGAAGCTCATGAGGTTCTTCAACTATCGTTAAGCGTCTTGCGGATCCACAGCCTCAACCGGTTCGGGTCTGACACCAACACGATCTGGCACCACTGCCAGCGGCGCCTGCCCGATCGGCCGAATCATCGTAAATAGAGCCTCAGCAACTAATCGAACAGTTTTCGCAGATGGAGGAGGTGTTGGCACCTCAGCTAGTGCCGCACTCTAATCAGAGCGTTGGGGCTCAAACTTCCCAGCACTACTACAAGTCACCTATGGGTGGACAAGGCACACATTAGCTACAATACGCCAGCAATAACAACAAAGTAGGAACGCGCAGATTCCTCAAACAAGTGTATTTGCAATCCTTAGTGGATATTCTAGAGTTCAGTAGTGTAACAGCGGTTCGCGCAAACACGTGCTCGGCACAACACAAAAGAATTCGACCACGAATTCGAAAGAGGAAGACCGAGACAAGATGATACCAAAATGTAACGACTCCAACCGTTAAACAACATATAATAGAAGGTGCGGTCGGGGCCCCACACAATATGCCACAAATAGACGGTGAGGTCACATATTAATACCACCAACGCATCCTAACTCAGACCATGCTACCAGAATAATAAACAATAGGCTGAACTCATAACAAGAATATCCACTATATATATATATATATTACCAAAGATATATATACAAGCACTTAAACAAGGGGATAGAAAATACCACAGTTTGGCCTTAAGGCCTTACATTTCCTCTTTGTAAAGTATGGATTACAGACATCAGCGCGTAGGCCGGCCATATATGAATTAAAGAAAGCATAAATAGCTATCCTTCAAGGGCTAGCAGCAACAGCAACAGCAAGAGCGGTAACAGAAGCAGCAGGGGAATCAGCCCTTCACTTCATGCTCGGCTCTCCAGCACCTATACAGGGACAATCCACCCAGAAGGTGGCAAACAAGGCAACGGTCAGCATTCAGCTGACCAATTTATAACAATCCTACCCCTTTCCCGGGGCAGTGGCATTCCTTCCTTGCAAAGCCATACATCATCAATATATCATATATTATGCTCTCACGCACATTCAAGCCAACACAACTGCCAGCCATACGGCCCGACGATCCGTGCACTCAGGGAACATTCTTGGTGCACCGGCGAACAAGGGTCAACACCGCCGTTTACATGGTATTGAGCATTTAGTCTTAATGGTGCGCAGGCCTAAGACTCTCATTATGCACTCTAACATGACCATCACTCAGGTCCTCCCGTCGGACGGACATAACGCAGGTACAGATCAACCACCCCCCGTTGCTCAAATCGCCTTGCCATAACCAAGTACAGCGTACTCGAGGCAACACTAAAGGCGCGGGTCAGTTTCACCTTTCCTGTTCGGCACGAAGCCTTTCAAAGAGCTCGCAGCTCACACAAGCCATAACGTCTGCCAATGACTGGCTTCACAATAGCCACACTGTCCAAATAGGACTGGCTTCACAATAGCCACACTGTCCAAATAGGACTGGTTGCACTGTCCATCAAGGACTGGCTACACCGTAGCCACAGCACAAACAACACAAGGGCGTTTTCTTGGAATTCCACATTCCAGTACTTCCTGCTACTCCCCTTCACAGGCACAACCCATCGAACCCACTAACTACACGAGTATACGCGGAGTCTTCTCCGGTGCGTAAATGCAACATCACCAATCCAGACCAACATGTCTAGATGGGCTTCACACAGCATGCCTATCCCGTACTACACACTTCCGGGTCAAGATGCAGACTAAATAGGGGATAGCAACTATCAACCCACCGGAATCACCCACTCTTTCCACCTATTGGTGGATAGGATTCCTTACTCATGCATAAAGGATGACTTCACATGTCCAAGAAAGAAGATCGTTACCCTTAACAATCTCTTGGGAGCCATCAAAAATATGGCCGGTTGGAAAGCACCGCAGCAGCTTTGCCTCCATAGAACTCGCCCCGGATCTCGAATCGGACCGCGGGAGCTCCACCAATGGCTTGCCCTTCTCCTCCTTCTCCTTCCTCCAAGCTCTCCCTTTTTATCTCTTGGTATGAATGAGAGAAGATGACAACCCCCAGTCTTATCACTGCAGGAAAGCACCTGGGCCATTGGATCTAAATAGAAATAATTGGATGGCCAAGATCTGCCCAAAAGTAAAAATTTTGACTTGACACGGCCTGTGACACACCCGTGTTACAGGCCGTGTACTCCAAGTGGTGCATGAACCGACTCAAACAAGACAAGAACACAGGCTCCAACATGCCCGAGTCACAGGGTAGACACGCCCGTGTTAACTTGACACGACCGTGTGACTAGCCGTGTCACCCTTTCAACACAGGACCAAATCACCCGAGAAGAACACTGCTAAGGCACACGCCCGTATCCTTAGCTGTGTACCAAACACTCCCCTATGACACGCCTGTGTCACAGGCCGTGCTCGCCACTCAATGCTACCCGGTTGTTCACCCGAGCAGGACACGCCCGTGTCCTAGGCCGTGTCGCCTCTCGACAATCGTCGACCGTGCTATCTCGAGAACTCGACTCGACGCCCACCGTAAAGGACACACCCTGGGACATGCCCGTGTCCCAGGCCGTGTGCACTAGACACGCCCTGGGACACGCCCGTATCCCAGGCCGTGTCACCCAGCCTGACCCCATTTTGGGACTTATGGTTTTTGGGGTGTTACAAATCTGCACACTACACCTGCAACACCCCCATTCGTCACATGGAATATAACAGAAGGTCCGGTCGGGGCCCTATGCCATATTCCACGGACATTCAGTGGAGTTTAATATTAATAATAACAAACTATTATAAAATTTTGAATCCTACCACAAAGCATTCTAATGGAAGCTTTTAAGTAAGTTAAAAGAACCCATCATAAAACATGAATGTCCACTAAAGTCCACAACGAGAATAAAAGTAAAAAATACACAAAGAGACTTGGTATTATGGCCTTACAACTGTTTACTTAAACAATAAGTGTTTTACAGACTTCGGTACGCAGGACGGTCACACATTAAAATGGTAAAGGAAAAAACTTCACTCTTGCCTTCAAGGGCCAGCACAACATCAAGCGCTTCAGCCCGATACTTGCCATTTGGCTCACCAGTCCCTGCATAAGAACAATCCACCGAACAATGACAAAAAAAGGCAACAGTCAGTTAAAGCTGACCAAATTATAACGAACTCACCCCTAACTCAGGGCAGTGGTGCTCCTTCCCTGCATAGCATTAGCAAAACCAAACATGGCTACAAAAGTGCAATTTAAGGACACTTCAACATAGACGATGGTGCTACGACCACACGCCCCGTGCACTGAGTGCACATTCTTGGTGTACTGGACAAAAAACAGGGTACCACCACCGTACTCAATGACGGCCGCAAACATGAGCATAGATTAGTATTTTCGTCCCAAGGCCTAAGACTCGTAACTATGGCTACAACAGGTAATACTACCCATAGGTCATATCTTGTTGCTCAAATTGAAGGGCGCAACAAGCTACGACATGGGTCTACCTCCTCTTTCCCATTCCAACACACATAACCGCGTTATGTTCACTCGCTGGCTCTAAGGCCCCCAAGCTGGGCTCTCTAAGCACTCAGCTCCAAAACACTGGCCCCCAAGTCTCGACGAGACGGGCCTCACAACAGCTCTCTCAGGGAGCTACCGTTGTCGTTAACAATACCGCCGCGTGGTACCAGGAAGAAATATGATTTTGCCAAGATTTCTTGATGCTCCTTTGAGTTGGTCCCCAAAGTTCCCAACTGCAATATACCGTGTAGAATCCAAAAAAACATATAGCATGGAGTCTTCTCCGGCAATACAAGCATAATGAAAAACATCACCAATCAAGACTAACCTATCTGGATGGGCTTCACACACCATGCCTATGTTCGTACTTCGATTCCGAACTCTAAATGCAAAACTACTAGGATATACTGTATCTACCTGAAGGAAGACCTAACGCTCACAGCACACTCGCGGGAAAGGGTTTCCTATGCAAAAGAAAGAGGACTTCACATGTCTAAGTAGAGAATCGTTACCCTTTCTGCTATCTTTGGTGTCTTGCCAAAGATCTAGACGGATGAACGTGACTGTAATGATCTTGTGTAACATCCCAATTGGCGGTAGGCCCCTCGTGCGCGTTTTTAAGTCAGGAGAGCTGACTTGGGCTCAGGGAGTATAACAGCTAGTCTTACACTTGTGTAAGGGAGGATAAGTTAGTCCAGAGTAGGACACGGGTAGTGACACGGGCGTTCCATACCCGTGTGGTGCTCTGGTGCCTTTGGGTCAACTTTGTGAAATTTCCAAAGAAGGACACGAGTAGAGACACGGGCATGTCCCAACCCGTGTGTGTTTGACACGGGCGTGTCCATACCCGTGTGGTTATCTAGCAACAATGCGGATTCCTTGTTGTGTTTCTCGAGAAGGACACGGTAGATACACAGGCATGTCCCTACCCGTGTGTGTGTATTCTTCGAGAAGAGATCGACTAACATTGTCGACCGTGTTTCCCGAGCAGTACATGGGTAGTGACACGGGTGTGTCCCTACCCGTGTGCTTGTGTGTGTGTGTATTCTTCAAGCAGAGCTCGACTAACGATCGTCTACCATGATCCTCCCAAGTAGGGCACGGGTAGAGACATGGGCGTGTCCCTACCCATGTGTGTCCATAGCAGTTCGACGATTCGTCGAGCGGAGCTCGACGATCTTCGAACACGTTATCCCGAGCAGGTCACGGATAATGATACGGGCGTGTCCCTACCCGTATCATTCAATTTCGTGTTTTGGAGAATTTTTTTGGCCGCATCGTTTTGAAGGGAATCATTTAATGAGTGATTGGCGGTCCAATGAGAGGTCGACACGTGGTTATGCAGTTATCCACATTCCACATGAAAAGGGGAGAAAACCCTAGCCGTTTCTACTCTTCCCTTCCAAGCCATTGCTGTAGAAAACTACTGAGGAGGAAAAGGTGTTGGAGCCGATCCTCTTACCTTGAAGAACTAACACCGACTGAGGATTAGAAGATGCCGCCAAGAACGATGACAAGATCCATGGATGGAAATGGTGTAAATGCCGGAAACGAGGTGAGCTTCCTCCCCTCTCCCTTGGTTCTAGATCTATAGTTATTTCTAGGAGAGATATCGACTCAGAAGAGTCTTGATTTGTGAGAAGAAGATTTCTAGGAAAAGGCCACGCTATGACTTGTGTCCTAGGGATTAGACGTCTTCAACCTCTCCTTCCTTCTATATGAAGATGGGAACTGGTTTCGTGAAGAGAAATGGTATCATGAGGGTGAATAAGGGTGGAGGAATTTCTAAACATGGTTTGAACATATAACTTGATGAAGAAGATGAACCGATGTCGTTCATTTTGCTTTGAGATGTGTGCAGAAATCAATTTTTTACACGTAGCAACTTTCAAGGCTGTTTTCAGACATGATACGACCAGATCTGGGCTTTCGACTAAACACGAAAGTCGTACCCCTTGGAAATACCTTTCCAACGAGAGGTTAAACATCTTCATTGGATTCTTGTAGCCTCGGGAATCCCCGTTTGAAGTTGTTGTACAGTAATCATTCCTGCACATGTAATTCTCGTGTTTGTTTTGTATCGACCTTGGGATGGTAGAGAGTCTATAAGCATTTGTAATGACATTTATTGGATAGACCCTTAATGAACAAATGATGTAGTAAAATGTACTTGATCAATGTAATTTGATGAAGGTTGGAGAACGAATGGATTGATGATTTGGTATGGTAAGAATGGTTCAAATATGTGAATCAATAAGGATGCACTCGACAAGGGTAATGCGTTGAATAATGATAAGTTTGGCTTGAAGATACTGTACATAATTGGTAACAATTATTATGAACAAATGGTTGTATGGTTGATGAATATGTGAGGTATCTTTATGTCGACGATGAACCCATAAGTGTCTGTGGGACTAGATTGTGGAAGGGTATTTGTGCGGGTGTTTGACCACACTGGTTTGGTAGTGTTCAGAAGAGACGTAAGTGGATGGTTGGGCTTGGTCCTTGGTGTTCATTTCCAAAGCTCCTTCCGTGCCACGATGATGTGAAATTACATGTGGTGTGAGTAGACACGCGGTGTCGTAATTCTGGGTTAAGGATAGTGTGGCAGGTCTACGGGCTCGCCAGTCGTCACACCGATGGGAGATGGCAGATAGACTTTAGATTGTTTAGATGTGTCCTCGGTGCTCATTCCTGAGGCCCACTCCATTCCACATGGGAGGTTTGTCTGTGTCCTCAGTGCTCATTCCCGAGGCCCTCTCCATGCCACGATATAGGCCAGGTTGGGCTGTGTTATTTGTGCATAACTACCCGAGACCCCTTCTGAACCGTAGTACGTATGTGAGCTCTGTTGTTGTGTTCTTAGCGTTGAGGCGTACGGAGGCCTAGGCCAGGTAGTGTGGATGCTAGCCTAGTAGTGGAGATGCCCGCTCAATTGTAACCATCTGGCTACGACGGTTGATGCCTGAGAGGTTAGCTACCTACTCGAAAAGTGGGAACTACAAGTCTGTGTCGACACAGCAATTGCATGTGCGTGATCATGGGTGAGTCATTGCATTGCATTCATATCATTACATTACATTGCATCCACAAGATCCTTATCGTATAGGTTTGTATGGGCACTCTTATACGATGAGTTACTTACTTTTAAGACAATCCTTAACTTACAAGTTTGTATGAGAATTCTTATAATTTGAGTTAATTTCTATCGTAGCTTTATATTTTTCATATACTGCTGTAGATGATGGAACTGTTAGAGTAGAATGTTTACTCATTCATTATACTGCTGATATACTTGATATTGCTCACTATATACCACCAGTTTGTACTACTGCTTTATGTATATATATTGTACCCTTGTTTCTTTCTCCGCCCGGTGTCGAGGAGTCGACGGAGGAGTGGATGTGATAGCCAATTAGTCTTTATGACTAACGGTTACTACGTCTTCCTTTTTAGGAGGAAACCCTGCAGACAGAGCAGCAGCAGGTTATGCATCGGGACAGCCATTCCAGGACGACAGGGCCTGAAGGTACGGTGCCTTCGCTACAATCAGTGACCCAGGCACCGCTACTCCAAGGGCCGAGAGAAGGTGAGGGTTTGTTCTTATACCTAGAAGTGTGGGCCAGAGCAGTGAGTTCAATTCTTGTACGAGAAGAAGGAAAAAGGCAGTTCCCAATCTATTACGTGAGTAGGGTCCTGAAGAAGGCTAAACTAAGATACCCTATCCTTGAAAAGCTTACATTCACTCTCATCATATCAGCCAGGAAGATTAGACCGTACTTCCAGGCCCACTCAATTTAGGTGGTGACAGATCATCCTCTTCTCCGCATCTTGGAGGGGTGGAGCATTCTGGGAGGGTGGCCAAGTGGTCGATAGAGCTCAGTGAGTTCAACCTCATTTTTACTCCTCGACAGGCCATCAAAGTGCAAGCAGTTGCTGATTTCCTTGCAGATTACATGGTTGAGGTCGGAGAAGCTGAAGCACCTCTTTGAGTTATCTGAGAGATGCTAGTAGATAGAGCATCTGGAAAAGTTCTTTTGGGGCAGGGATGATCTTGGTGAGTCCTTAAGGGACCAGAATTGAGCAGGCTCTGAAGATTCATTTCACCATCACAAACAATCAAGTATAATATGAGGCAATTATCGCATGGCTCAAGCTAGCTTGTGAGCTGGGCATACAGGACATCAAAGTATCCACAGACTCTATGGTGGTAAGAGTACAAATCAAAAGGGAATCATGCTAAGGGGCATAATCTATTTGATGTGTGTTTAAGTGCATGCATGCAGGTTGTCCTTGATTGGACAAGTGAACAAAAAGAGGAAGCTCAAAGTAAGATAATTTGACTAAGGCAAAAACGTCGAGACGCTGAGACACTTGAGAAGAATATCTTAGCATAACCGCTGAGACAGCTGAGAAGGTCAACTCAAAACATTGAGAGAAGTGTTGGTCTCAGCAAAATCGCTGAGATAGGAGATAGTCTAAGCTGTGAAGAATAAACCAAAGAGATAGTTGAGAAGAAACTGTTGAGTCAGAAGATAGTCACAGTTGTAAAGAAGAAACTGCTTAGACAGTTGAGAAGGAACCACTAAGACAAAGCTAGCAGAAATTCTCTAAGTCCAGAAGCGTTGAGTGAAGCAGGCTCACTCAACGCCTCTAAAAAAGAGCTGAGTTCAGAATTCGTCGAACTGAATTCTGAGTTCGTTGAGCTGATCTCACCTTTTGTCGAGCTAAAGTTAAAGTTTGAGATTCTTAGTTCATCGAGCTCAGTTCAGAATTCGTCGAACATATTTCAGAATTCATTGATCTCAGTTCAACTTTCATCGAGCTAAAGTTAAAGTTTGAGATTCTGAGTTCGTCGAGCCTAGTTCAGAATTCATCGAACTGATTTCAGAATTCGTCGATCTCAGCTCACCTTTCATCGAGCGAAGTTAAAGTTTGAAGATTCTGAGTTCATCGAGCTCAGTTCAGAATTCATCGAACTGATTTCAGAATTCGTCGATCTCAGCTCAACATTCACCGAGCATAGTCAAAGTATTTCATGTCGTTACGGGAAAGCTACAGTAGTGCCAGAAGATGTTATTTGTCCTCTTCTAAGGGAGGTGGCGCTTACCATCCTTGGAGGGGCCCACACTCAAATTGTGTCATTGATTCAAACCAACAGATATAAAAAGAAGAGTGAAAAGGGGATTAGGGCAACAAAATAGGAAACGAAAAAATAGAGGCGGCTGGACTTCATTTTCTCCGACGAGCTTGAAAGCAAATTCTAGTAGTGCATGTCAGCAGACAGAGAAAGATAGCTGAAGCTTTTCCAGTTCAGCAAGATTGTTCTTTGGAGAATAAGGTGACTGATTCATCCAATCAGCAAGAAGAGATAGCTGCGTGAAGGGTCGTTAGCCTTCAACAATAGATAGCTGCTCTTCAGTACAACAAAGAAATAGTTAGTTGTGGAAGAAGACTAATTCCTTCTACCACAAGAGGGCTGGACTAATATCTGCTCAGTCTAGTAAGGTAGATTCAGGGATTTATCTCTGAGTCAGTATTTCAACTTCTTGATTAAACTCCTATAGGATTCAGATTTTCTGAATCTGAGCTGTAGATCCTTTTGTGCCTGAGTTGTAGGTGACTAATTAGTTACTGAGATAGGTGCCCTAATGGGGTATTGAGGTAGGATCTAAGTGTAGATCTGAGAGTAGGGTTGTCCTCCCATCATAAGTAGTATGCCTCTGATATAAAGCTGAGGCAGTTGACTATTGAGTCACTGAGCTATAGGTGACAAGTGTGTCACTGAGTGTAGGTGTTGCAGGATACTTAGTGTAGGGCCTTTTGGCCCGAGGAAGGTGACAAGTGTGTCACTGAGCTGTAGGTGCCTGGAAGGGCACTATGGAATGTACTTGGAAAGGTACTGAGCTGTAAGAGTGTTGCAGGACTCTGAGAGTAGGGCCATGTTCCTAAAGTTATAGGGCTAAAGAGCCTGAGCTATAGGCCTTAGAGATAAGGCTGAGGTAGGTGGTTTAAGGACCACTGAGTTGTGGGAGCACTGCATGGCTCTGAGGTAGGAACCTTTGTGGTTCTGAGGTAGGGTTCTAAAGTGAATCTCAATGTAAGGCTGATGGCCTGAGGTGTAAGCTCTGAGGAGCATTTTGGAGGAGTATGTGCCTTGTCTAACATAAGTTAGAAAGGTGCGAGGGAAAGTGGATGTACCCTATGGGGGAACCACTATAAATATCTATGTGCTTTGCTGTGGTGTTTGTTCTTCTTTCATATTGCAGGTACTAAGGACAAGATCAAGATCACTTAGTAAGAGAACATCAAAAAGACTTATGAAATTTCAAAGGCCTATTAACCCCCCTCTAGGTGACTAGCTAACCTTGAAGTAATAATTTTTAGGCATGACCTGCCGATTAACAGATTTTTGTGGTTTTTCTCCAACAATCCCGGGTTTTCAAAACGACGGATTCATACCTTACACGCCCTATCCACGGGCATGACTTTGGGGCATGGCTCTCCAAAAAAATTACTATAAATTCCAGACATTATTAGAAGCTGAGGAAGATTTTGTAGTTTAGTTCATAGTATTTTCGCATTTCTTTCGGTAATTTCCTTTCCCAAGTGTAATCTTTAGATTTTGCTATTTTAATTTAAGTACTCTTAATCATGTCTATCTTTATCTTTTTATGTATTTCCTTTATCATGTTAAGTAGCTAATCTTCATTTAGCACTTGATCATGATAAACTTTGGAATAAAATAAACTTCTTTTATTTATCAAGCTCTCTATTACTATTCACTTTGATTTATCTTTGATTTTAGTTATATCGAATTTATATTTCACGAATATGTCTTCGATCCTAAATCTGTATCTTAGGTTACCGAGAGGTTGTGGATACGAGAAGATCACTCAAAGGTTGAAAGTGTTGCATGCACTCCTCGAGAGAGGACGACATAAATCTTCCGGATTGGATTCAAATCCTATAGTGGGGTTCACTACATAAAACAAGCTTAGGGGTTTCGACTAACCAAGGGGTCTTAATCGATCAACCTAAGTTTAGTCGAGAGCGTATTCTCGTGAGTGGCGCTTTTATATTTTGGGAACCTCCACGGTCGAAGTAAATAATTAGGAGCATCTTTTTTATTAATTCATAAAAGTTATTTTAATCCAAAGGGATTCTAGATCAAGTGTTATATTTTATTTCATTTTCTATCTATAATTTAATTAACCTCTTTTTATTTTTTGATTAAATAATATTAATTTGTGCGAGTAGAAGTAGTCAACAGGCCCGGAAGAATATGACACTTGATATTTTATTTAAAATATCATATACTATGAATGATCGGTGCTCTTGGCTATAGTTCGTAGAATTTGGAGATATTTTTAATCCTAAATCCTAACCATCACACCTCCCCCTCCAGCTCAAAGAAGCGTCATAATAGATCTGACAGAACAAGGAAAGATCCCAAAGGGGACAAGTATGTCTCCAAATAGAATGCACATTTTATTACCGATGTTATTAGCTACTGCTGCAATAGTCCTGGACATGTCATTATTGATTGTCCAATGAAGAGAAATGAGAATAAAAAGTCTAAAGATAAGATCTATCACAAGGGCAAGAAACCTGAAAAGAACTTCATTGCCAATAATAATACATGCCAAAGTGATAGTGATTCAGATGCATCTATGTTAGAAGAGGAAGACTATATTGGGCTTTTAGCTCTATCAGATGAAGAAGAATATCCTCCTGCTAGGATGGGCATCAAAGCTCCCCTATCACTGCCTGACAGTAAAAATGAGGATGAAGATAGTTATAGCCTCATGGCCATGACAGATGAGGAAGATCAGTATGACTCTCATGTTGATGAGGTAAACACTAAAAAATCTTTATCATTATTTGAATATGAGAATGAAATAGGTGCTGAAATAGAAGCATGCTCACCATCTAATGATGCGAGTGAATTTGAATCAGAGAAAGAATTCAATGATCTGGTTGAAAAATATGGTGCTCTCCTCGAAGCATTAAAGAAACACAAGAATCTTGTTAAGAAGTAAGTTATACAGATTGTATCCCTTAAGCTTGTTATTTCTAAATGCCTTAAGAAAGCTAAAAGGCTGACTCAAATGAGTAAGAATCTCGGCAAGTTGAGGGGTATGCCAATCATCCAAATTGGAACTATATGTCATAAGAACAAGACCTTTAAGGATTTTGAGGATAAGCTCCTCAATGAGAGGAAGCGAGTGGCTCGTTCTCTAAGCCCCAAATTGTACTGCCCATAATTGATACCATCTCTACACCATATATTAGTGGTATAGAATATACTAAAGATACAGAAGAAAAATAAAATAATAAAGGAAAAGCTAAGATGCAACCATTAAAATTCCACAAGGTCTTGTTTCCATCAAACAACTATGACAAAGATAACATATATGGGTATTGGAAGAATGGATGCTCCTCTAGTGAGTCTAGCAAAAAACCTCACTAGAGAGGAAGAAAGGGCACTGGTATGAGTGTTTTTAAAGTATCTCATGAATAAATACAAACAAAACCATTTGTATTGTGCTCACCAGCACCCACACTCAAAGGTAAAGGGAAGGACATTCAGTAAAGGCTTGTCCTTAAGAAAAATCATGTGATTGTGTTGTCGATTTTACATCTTTCACACATCCACAAGATTATCAAAAGAAATGAATAGAATGTCAAGGCCTAATCTTCTGAATATGAGCATGCACATTCAACCCCCAAAATGGTTTAGAAGAGGAGGTACAATATATATGAGTGTTGGTGTTGTAGTAAAGTGGGCCACTTTGTACCGGGATCTTAGTACAACCCAATAGTCCCCAAGGAAAAGAATATTAAACTAATTAACAATTCTTCTATTCAAAACACTGCTCACAAAGATAATAGGAACCTAAGACCCAAGCCTCGTTAGGCTCCTAAGGAAAATAATTTTTTTCAGGTATGTCCAAAGGCCAATCAAATGACAGTATGGTAATTGGACAATAGCAACACTAGACATAAGACTGGGACTTGAAGCCATCTAAGAAACCATACCACTTTGAAAAATTAAACCCAAGAGCAATTGACCTTGAGATAAATATAATAATCACAAAATGTGGAATTATGCATAGTCTAAATTTTCTTTGTTTAGAATCTTCTATAATAGTCTGGCTTATATCAAATGAAAGGGAATCTCTTTGTATGCAATTTCACCAAAGATTGCTTCACTTAATCTACAAGATAATTAATATATTTACTTGAAAAAATTTTGTCCGAGATGAATCAAACTCTAAATAAAGTAAAGATGGGTCTGGCCATACATGCCAAATGTTAATGCAATCCAGGTCCAGCTTTATGAGCCTTCCTCTGAAGGATTCCACCTTTAGCCTAGATATCTTTATTATATCTCCACTTCAAGGTAAATTTAACCAAAATGAAGTGGTGAGATAAATTTTATTTGTCCAAAAGTCATATAGTTCTGCAAAAAGTTAGTTCTAGAATACTAACCAGATATGCATGAGAAAACTAAGAAAGTAGCAAGGGTTTGAACAAAACAATCCATAGCATCGAGTTCATCTTTATGGCAATGTACTAACTCGATGCTTGAAATACATTAAGCTTTAAATCAATTCCACTAGTTCAATTAATCAGATCCATTGGATCAAAATTCTCACACCTACGAGTATGTGTTGTTTCATATTTCAATATGTAATAAACTATAAATAGGAAAAATGTCTAGAATTAGATTGCATCTTATTTTTTCTTTAGTCGCATTCACACTAAGCCTTAGAACACGTGACAAGAATTACTCTATATTATCTCTTTTCTCTCAAATGTCTCCATGAAAAGGCGAGGACTTTGTTAATATGTGAATGAGGTAGTGTATGGTGGATTTAATGATACAAGTGAAGAAATCCAGTCAGTTATTAGATTGCTCAGTACATTGAAATAGAGTATGTGCTCTTTGAACCCACTCTGATAATGAAAAGTGAAGTGATGGAGTTCTTCTCCAATGTTAGGCTTATCGCTTCTAGAAATAGTCTAAAGACTAAAATTTGAGAGACAAAGTTGAAGGTTAACCTTAAGAGGTTGGGCAAGGCATTGTATTAGCCTTTGCTCAATAAGGATGAAGAGGATGATGAGATTACCAATCAGGAAATCAATGATGGACATTTTGCTCTATTCTTAGGATGTCGTAGTATGATGTGGGCATTTACAGAAGATATGTTTCTCTAGTCTGTGAAAGCACTTCAACTAAAAGGGTAAGCTACTAGATGATGTCATTGGAAAGGCATTTTTATGTAAGCCAGGGTCACATGAAAAAATATCTAAGAGTATTTTTTAGATCATGGTAAGGGTAAACCTAGTGAAGAAAACTGACTGGGCAAGGTTGTTGTTTACAATGATACAAAAAAGTTGGAATATACCAAATTTTGGTAGGATCATATCTCTGTGCCTACTAAACTCCATTCCAGAAATGCTCAACAAGCAATTAGAGCTTAAACTTCACCACATGTAAAGAATTGACATCAAGATCTAAAGAGTTGGGAAAAATTAATGTCAAAACACCCAAAGAAAAAAGTTAAAAAAGGTAAGGGATTGTTGAGGCTGAAGAAAGTGAAGAAGAAAGCTCCTCTATAGGAAGGTTGAAAGAACATGACCCAAATATCTCAAGCTCTGTGGGGGAGGAAACATAGAGAGACTTCATGGTGCATGGGTTCTTTTCTGGTGATAAACTTATTATTTAAATATCTGAAGGTAGAAGTGATGAAGAAGAAAATTATAATAATAAGAGGAGTGCTTTAGTTTAGGGGAGTACCTGAAAGAGCCTAAAACATTAGAGCAAACAAAAATTGAGATTCTTGAGAATTCAAATAAGGCAACTGAGATGGTATACAAAACTGAGGAAGAGGTTGAAGGGGAGAACATGGAAGTAAATCAGCCTTGTTGATACTGAAGAAGATTATCAATGTTGCTCCAGATGCCCAGGGTGAGTCTCACTCTAAGCTCTTTGCTCTTTGTTTTAAAAAGATTGATGTGGTGCCAGAGGTTGTGGATACCACCCAAACTTGGTTAGTAATCCAACTATGGAGTGGCAGTCCGAAACGACCAGGTAGTGTATGATAAGAAAGATAGTGGTGATGATGCATTTAAGAAGGACAGTCTGGGTGCACTTCCTATGAATGAGAAATCTATAGATTATACCTTCCAGGAGATGATTTCCCATGAATCTAAAGTTAGTGCTGAAGAAGACCAGATCCTGCAAGAAGATCTCTCTCTCCTATGTATAAAGAGGTCGATGTGTCTGAACTCCTGGAAGAAAATAAAGGAATAGAGATAAGAAGAATTCAAAAATTCCCCAGCTCCTCCAAAGGACATATTCATAAGAAGTATTCATCTTCCATTTTGGATCAGATAGAGATGTTATAGAATGATCTAAGAAGATAGATTAAAGAATATGGTGATGTTGCAGTCAGTGATCTAAGAAAAGACATATCTAGTAAGACTATTGGGCTTAGAATTAAGATGAATCTCCTAAGGGAAAATATATTCAACTTCTTTATGATAGCAACTCCAGTAGTAGACCACACTACAAAGTAACTAGAGCTAACTCAATAAGCTCTGAATGACATCCTTATATATCAAAATATTACCTATGATAATATGGGGAATCCTTTCCAAACCATAACAAACAATAGGATATAGTATAGAATGAATATTTTGGAAAGAGTTTATTTCTGCAACTAGGAGCTGGATAAACATTTGGTTGAAATAAAGAATCATCTCACTGGAATCAACATGCTAGAAAAAAAAAATCATCATCAAGGGAACCTAAAGCAATATATATCTGAGTAAGTCAAAATGGAGGAGAGATTAATGATAAAGATTAGTAGTGAGCATGTTATATGTACTTCAAATACTATGAGAGAAGCACTAGATATACACCCAATCTATTATGATGACCTAGTAGATGATGAGCATGTTAATAAGTCTACAGTTGCTTTTGATACTACTACTCCTAATACTATCAGCCCTTCAATTCCTATCTTTGTCAAAGGAAAACAAATTTCCAAAGAGGAGGATGAAAAAAGATTGAGAAAGAAAAGGTATATGGATGAGATTGAAAGAAGACCTAACTATGTGCAGTGGAGCCCTCAATCAAGGGAGATAATTCTAGCTACCCGGGAACACATTAAGGTCAAGAAAACAGATAGAGCCAATCTTTACAACACCCAGGAATTGAAAAGTTATAAAAGGTAAGAAGAAGTGAAAAATACTTTCAGAAGAGAAAAACAAGGAGCAAAGCTTCTAGAAGATTTAGTGAAACCATCCAAATATCACCCAAAGCCACATGGCTACTTTACAAGGTAGAAGAAGAAATAAGAAGCAAATGAGAAAGCAGCAAAGAAAGCTAGGGTGGTATTGTTAAAAAGGGCGGGGAATTATAATAGATTAATTGAGGGAAAATGTTTATGTTAATTCCATTATTAATATTTTGACTTCTTAACATTACTATAATTTTGGAGGTTTTTTTATATAACTAATTGACCATGCTATTATTATTTTTATTTTGTGTGCTTGTTCTTTGCTATTACTCTCTAGAACTACTTCATTATTGATAGTAATGCTGACTTCATCAAATAGGCGGAAATTATTGGGAACTTTACCCACAATGTTCTAGATTTGAAGAAGTTCTCAAGTAATGATAAGTACATGTTATATTTAATGTTAATCAGATATCGCTTTTATAGGGATATCTTAATCTCATATTAATATATTTAAATGAGCCAGGAGATCACTATAGACTAACAAAACACTCAATTACTTCACCGAGTTGGTCTAACTGCTAAATCATTGTGTGAGATGCAAAAGCAACGAGTTCAGACGTGATAAGCATTATGAAGACACACAAGATTAGCTTGGCTACCATAGCAGGAAAAGAACTAAGTAAAGAAGCATAATGTTAATGGACATCACAAGATGCCTCAACATCACAGAAGTAGGATAAAAAGGATAAAGGGAAGATGCGTCATGTTAGTTGTCATCACACGATTCCGTAATTTCTCATAGGTTAGAAGAAAATCTCAATCTGCTCCCTAAATTATTCCATGTATAGAAGTATCTGAATCACATGCTGCTAGAGTAGTTTTAAAGCTCAGTACATAATGGCTAAGAAAAAGAAAAGATACCAAGTTCAATAGTGGTGTGTTCCTATTGTATTCCCATAGCAAGAATGGCTAAGTTAGAATGCATCATGTGAGAATGTAGCATTATGTTAAACTCAAATTATTGGATTTTTTAATTGCCAGCTGTGATGAAAGAGAATGTCAAATTAGTCTCTTGTAGAAAGGCCTAAGGCATGATTTGTCTCATCCCAACCATTACAAATGTAAATTCTATAAAAGGAGAAGAAAGAGCCTATAAACCCTAACATTTTGGATGAACTTTGAAAACCCTTTAAGCTGACCGTCAAAATAAATTGAATAATAATCTAAAATAGAAGACAAGCTGACTAAGTTCATTGAGAAGAAGGCAAGCTGAACTCAGCAAGCATCATGCTTGCTAATTCTTGAAGCATTTGGTTCTTTCTTTCTACTGCACCATTTGGTTGTGGAGTGCGTGTTGCTGAAAACTTGTACCAAATTCGCACATGATACATGGTTACGACAAGTGCATTGGTCGTACAAGTAATATAAAATGGGAGTCAATCCCCAAGTATCGATCGTAGAGGAGTGCAATTTTGGGTGTGTGATTCAATTGATTAGAAAAGCGACCACATAGCAATATGGGGTTTTGGTTTGGTTAACTAACAATATCAAACCTAATTTAACAATGCGGGTCGCCTTCATCGCTTTGCACTTATGGATACCCAATTAGGAAAGCTTGTGGAACGGAGGGATTTTAGTGAGGACCGCAAGCACCTCATCGCTACGCACGCTCCTAGAAATTGCTAGGATGACACAAACTCATAGGAAACACCAACTAAATGGAAATGGGGCGATACTCACAAGCATGAACCAAAAGCAATTTATGGTTCATACACAAATCCCAAATAAATAATGAGAAATCCACAACAAGAAAGGAGGAGGGAAGAATCAAATTGATGCACGAAGACTCGCCTAGGTTCATGGCCAGAATCGAGGGTTGTCATGCCTCTCCGCGCTTGGACTTAGACTGTCGTCTGAGCTCAAGGAGAGTTGCCACCTTCTCCTAATCTACCAGTCTTCTTCATCAATACTCGTCGACCATGTTCTTTACCAGAGAACACCCGAGGTGTCGCGAGAAATCCCTTGAAACTGAGTTTTGAGGTTCGTGGTTAATGGAGGAGGCCGAGGAGGATGACTTAGCCTTCGAACTGCAAGAAAATGGAGGTCGGAGCTCCTACCCATGGTGGGTGGCATGGTAGGGATGAAAATGGCATAACTTTTCCCTCTTTATGTGAGGAAGATGATCTTCAAAATTTGTAGAATACCTGCAGCTTAAATATTAGACGTTAGATTTTAAGAGATGCACTACCAAATGCACAATTGTTGGTTTGGATGGTGTGATTATAACAGTACAGGAGGCCTAGCCTGGAAAGAGAATCTAGTCATGCGTTTTAAGCATGCACGGGCGAACTACTCGTGTGCAAAAAAATTACATTGGGTTGGACAGAACTCAAAATTCTATACGATACAGGAAGGTCGTGCATTTTCCATCGCGCACAATTGAATAAAATTGTGCATTAAAAAAAGTACGATGGCTATTCAATAAAAGGAACCTATAACAATCGCACGACCAAAACGGTTGTGCGTCAACAAAAATGGATGATCGTGTGATTGCCCTAGATAAAAAATCTAAACATAAGGAACAACCCACCTGCACACAATCATCACCAAATGGAGTACACCTCCAGCACAAGAAGGAATATAACACAGTAAGCAAAAAATGGCATGGGGAGCTGTAACACCCCCGATTTTTCTGCGATTATTTAATTCTTGCTTGGCGTTACGTCGACGCGTTTTCTTGGCTTGTTCCATCTATGGAGTGTGGTCTTAACTCCTTAGAACTGAGTTGCCTATTTTGTAGCCTATTGGCAAGATCTCCCTAGCAACCCGAGTCATTTTGGGTGACCCGGTGTGGCCTCTCGGGGGATGCTTGAGTTTTGGCTTCGGGTGGGTATAACTCGAGTTCTGTTCGTCGAAAGTTAATATCGACTTCGTCGTTGTGTTCGTAGAGTGGATATTTAGCTACAGTGCGAATTTCGTCGAATTCAGAGGATGTTCGGTTTTCGCGTCGTTTTGTATTTTAAGGAAAATAAAACTATTTAATAAATATTATATTAATTATTATTTTGGAAAGGTTCGGGTGCTCGGCAGTTATTTTTGTGTCTCATTATATAATATTTAATTAATTAGCTATTTAAGATTAAGAGGATGTTATATATAGTATAGCTTAGAATTAAGAGAAACCGCTCCTGTTCATCTTCCCGAAAGACCGAACCAGTCTGCGGCTGTTCGCGAAAAAAAGCGAAGAAACCGCCGAACCCGCTCCCCTTCGGATGCCGATTCCGGGAGCGTTTGTGGACGGAATTCGTTTCCGAAAGCGGATTTGGATTGCTCTCACCTAGACCTTCATTCCTACGGTAAGAAATTAAGTTTTCGTTGTGTTTCTAGGGGTCTCGATTTTCTAGGGTTGTCCATTTCCGCCATTAAAGCTCCAGATTTTCTGCTTTAGGTATTGTTGCTGCTGGTGCCGAGTGAGGATAAAGGAGGCCGACCAAGCTTCGCTGGAAATCGAGCCAAGTGGTGTTCTTACCCTTGCATAGTATTTTTCTCTTTTTCTCTTTGTTCTTGCGGCCGTAGAAAAGCTTGTCTAGATTGTTTTTGCTATGTTAATAAAGCCATGTTAGCCCTAGGTTAGAAACCCTATTCATTGCTTGAAATCGGGTATAAATTCCCAACTGTTAGTAGAGAAGCCTTGTTCTCGGGCTGTGTGAGGGCTTGAGGGTTGGGTCGATTCTTCCTGTGTAGTAGTTGTAGCCGGGTAGAGGGGTAAAGCTATAGTTTAATTTTATGCAAATCGGTCTTGCTTAGACTCGGGTTGGATGAATTAGTGTTGGCCTATAGCAGAAGCTTTCCCTGTACTCAGTCTTGCTGTTTAGTATGATTCAGGGCATGGCATTGAGTGTGGTGCACCACTCATTGTCGGGTCTGCATGGACTTGGCGTTGAGTGTGGTGCACACACTCAACGCCGGGTCTGCTGCGACTTGGCGTTGTGTGGTGCACACACTCAATGCCATTGCCTCTTGATCTGTTCTTTTGCGGCTAGTAGTGTGGCATTGAGTGAGTCGACCTCACTCAACGCCATGGTTGTCTAGGCGTTGAGTGAGGCGGACTCACTCAACGCTGCAGCCAATCTGCGCGGTTATGTCGGATGGCGTTGAGTGAGTGGGCCTCACTCAACGACGCAGCCCTTTCTTGCGGTTAAGTATTTTGGCGTTGAGTGAGTCGACCTCACTCAATGCCAAAGCTGTTTTGGCGTTGACAGAGGTGGTCTCACTCAACGCCATAGAGCTTTTGCAGCTATGTGCTAAGGAGATGAGTGAGTGAACCTCACTAAACGTCGTAGCTATTTTGGCGTTGAGAGAGGTGGACTCACTCAACGCTACAGTTAGTTTTTGCGGCAAAGTGCTAAGGCATTGAGTGAGTGGACCTCACTCAATGCCGTAGCTGTTTTGGCGTTGAGTGAGGTTAGCTCACTCATCGCCATAACCTGTGTTGCTAATGGAGTTGAGAGAGTGGACCTCACTCAACACCGTAGCTATTTTGGCATTGAGTGAGGTTAGCTCACTCAACGCCACAGCCCGTGTTGCTAAAGGCGTTGAGGGAGTGGACCTCACTCAATGTCGTAGCTGTTTTGGCGTTGAGTGAGGTTAGCTCACTCAATGCCATAGCCTGTGTTGCTGAAGGCATTGATGGAGTGGACCTCACTCAACGCCATAGCTATTTTGGCATTGAGTGAGGTTAGCTTACTCAACGCCATAGCCAGTGTTGTAGAAGGCATTGAGTGAGTGAACCTCACTCAACGCCATAGCTGTTTTGGCATTGAGTGAGGTTAGCTCACTCAATGCCACCGTCTGTTTGGGCGTTGAATAAGTGAGGCTCACTCAACGCCATGCCGTGTTGAGTCATCTCAACGCTTTTTCCGTACTTGAGTTTCTCTCCCGAGTGAATTCCTTGATTCTGAGGTTCCTTGTCGGCTATGTTTTCCCAAAGGCCGAATCGTGGGTTGTGGTTAGTAGTGGTGGTTTGAAGCTCTTAATAGGGGTGAAGTTATGTGACTTAGCCGTGGCCACACTTTTATCTTATTCTAGGTACGGGTTGGGAAAGTTGGTGGGAGGTCCCTAGTGCTTTCACATGTAGACCCTTGAGCTTTGTTTCTTGGAAATGGTGGTTAGGGTACTGAGTTTGCCTCTAACCCGGATCTGCGTTGTTTTTGCTACTGCCATCTCTAACAACTTGGGGTGTTAGACATTTCTTCCTTTGTAATTTCCAACGTTTCGGCTCATGGTAGCCTTGTAAACTCTGCAGGATTTTTGGGCAGGGTTGTTTCTTTTTCCTCGCACATAGTGCTTTTCCCTTTCTCTTGCCATGGACAGTGGTGCTTGTTGCGGTTTACTTACCCTTCTTGCTTATCTTTTAGCTTAGCATTTCCGTTTAGCTTATTAGTTTTTGCTTGCCTAGTTATTCTTTTCTTCTTGGAATTCCTCAGGTTCTGGTTAGTAGCCAATTAGGCGGCTAGTTGTGTTGTGCTGTTGCTGGTGGTCTCTTGTACTGTAGAGATCAGTTCCTTGGACTTGTGAGGTAGTTTTTTACATCTTTCTTACAGACATACATATTTGTCAGTGGGTTCATGTCAGTTTGTTGGCGCCCACTGATAGTTTTACTTTGATACTAGATATGCTATCTTTTTGATGCTACCTTTTCTGAAGATAGTCTACTTGCTCTTGGGATGATTTATGCTAGATTGCTAGTTATTTTTAAAACCTAAAAATACTATTATAAGTATATCTCATGATCAGCATGTTTTATAAAACTTAAACACTATTTTCCAAATAACGTAAAAAGATAGTTTTCCTATATATAATGTAAATTAAATGTAGGGTCCTGCATAGTATAAGTTGTCCTTTAGGGGAACTTATGCATTCTTTTAGGATGTCAAACCTGAATAAAGTATTTTCCGCAGCATATAAGTATAGTTTTTAAAATGTGGACGAGATGATCCACTGAGCCGAGGGATACGGCCTTTAAAATATAACTGATTTTCTAATCATTAAACTTATGAATTTTAATAAAGTAGATATTTTTGCCTGAGCGTCAGCAGTTATCCCCTGCTCGACGTGGCATCACGATGCATGTTTTCTCATAGTCTGATGTTTCTTCAATTTGGAGAAAACGCGGGTTGTGACAGTTGGTATAAGAGGGAGGTTGCTTGACAAGTTAGTCGGGCAACCTTCCGTTTTGATTGCATTAGCAGTTTAGCATCATGTCATTCACACACCGATATGTCATCAGCACATCTTGGCAAAAGCAAGAACACTATACTCATAGCATAACATGAAGTATATGGGGCATATTATGTAGTATGGGATGCATAATATGTGTTCGTATATGGATCCACCAAAGGGGCAACATGTGAGGGTTATGTAGTATGGGATGCATAACCTCACCACATGGCTGCGACTAGCTCGTTTTCTTTTCGTTGCATGAGAATGTTATGTAGTATGGGATGCATAACATTTTCATGTGTACGCCGCTCATAACATGCATTAGGGCCTTTTTAGAATGCATAGCACAAACATGCATAGCATAACATTGCATAAGAACAACGTGCCAAGCTAAAGACTGGCAGGATGATATATGTACACACATAAGTTTTGAGTCAAAATAATATAAGTTCATGCATTCCCGATCTAGGCACAAGAGTTAAAAGGTGGTGATAAACAATCCTAGGTTAGGCATAACATCAATTCTTGTAAAAAAATAAACTCCCAGAGCAAGTTTAGTAGCTTTAAGTTCATAATTATATATGTATTGCCTGTACTTGTAGTTAGTAGTAGCTGTGGTACTAGGATCTGACTAATGTTGTTATGATTTTAGGATGGCGAGACACCCTTCGACTAGATCGACCCCCCTATCTTAGGGTGAGTCATCTGGAGCACAGAATGATGCGGTGATTGAGAGCCTGCGATAGAGTAGCGATTCCTTGAGTAGGCAGATGGTGGAGATGCGAGCCCAGATCCAGTCTCTAGTGGCAGTTATGGCAGGACAGACTCAGTGTGTGCAAGGCCCTGCAGGGGGTTAGCTGTTCCTCCTCCTGCACCCCTGAGACCTCCAGTGGTGGTGCCAGTAGAGATGGCATTTATCTCGCAGTTTTAGAGACTTAGCCCTCCTACTTATTATGGGAAGGCAAATTTCATGGTCATAAATGATTGGCTGATCTCCATAGAGGAGATGTTCTCGTACTCCGGTATTACAGATGACCAGAGAGTGATGATAGCCTCCTACCAGCTCAAGGGTTTGGCTAAGAGTTGGTGGCTTAGAGAAAATGAGAGCTTGGTAGCTGGTTGTTCTTGGGAAGTATTCAAGGAAATACTGCGGATGAAGTTCTTGCCTTCGATCGAGCGTGACCGTCTTATGAACGACTTCCTCCGCCTGAAGAAAAGGCAACTCACGGTTGGTGAGTATGAGATAGAGTTCAGCAAGTTGAGCCGGTTTGCTCCTGGGTTGGTGAGTGTTGAGGCTGATCGAGTCAAGCGATTTCTTGGTGGCTTTAGGAGCGAGGTTTAGCAGTTGACTAGTGCTTATGGATCAGAGACTTATGTAGGGGTAGTGGAGGCTACTCTGAATGTGGAGGCAATCGAGACCGCAAAGAGCAGAGGCCAGGAAATGAGGAAGGAAAAGAGGAAGTTTGTTGAGGAGAAGAAACCACAAGTACCCGGTGCTGCTTCAGGAAAGAAGAGAAAGGTCGTGTGTAGCTTCTGTGGTCGGTCAGGCCACCCTGTTGAGAGGTGTTTCAAGAAGGCAGCAGCTTAGAAGAAGGAGCAAGTTCATGCTATTCAGGGTGCTCCTAGGAGGGATGTTTCTTATTCTGTTTGCAAGCAACCCGGGCATGATGCTGCCCAGTGCTGGTCCAAGGATAAAGTCTGCTATCAGTGTGGGAAGAAGGGTCACATCAAGTCTAGGTGTCCTCAGGTCCAGCCTGCTCTTCATGAAGTTCCACTTCAGGCACTACCTCCATCTCAGCGTGTGGACAAGGGCAAAGGAAAGTTGAACGTGATCTCTTCCGAGGAGGCTCAAGCTTCGACTCAGGTCATCTCAGGTTAGTTGTTTATCCAGCCTAAAAGTTTTATTTACTAGAATTGTTATAGTTTTGTTTTGGTAGTTCCTTAGTTGTATATACTCCTATAGGGAAATTTAAGGTGAAGAACCGCTGGGCGCGTGTTATGTTCGACTCCGGCGCTACCCACTCGTTTGTGGCTAGAGCCTTTGTGGAGCGACATCGGTTGACTCTAGATCGAGTTCGTGATACCTTCCGCATCAAGTTCCCTTCTGGTGAATCTGTGTTATCAGATTTGGGCGTTTTAGATTGCCCTATTTTGTTGGGAGACTTTCTTGCAAAGGCAGACTTGAAGATGATTGATCTGGAGGACTTCGATGTTATTCTGGGCATGGACTGGCTGTCTAAGTATAATGCGGTTATTTAGTGCAAAGGGAAGCGCTTGGACTTCATCAAGGACAATGGTCAGCCGGGAAGCGTGTATGCTGATCCGTGGCAAGATTCTCCTGTCATTTCTGCGGTATGTGCTCAGAAGTTTTTTCTTTCTGATTGTTTTGCTTGTTTAGTCTCGGTTGTTGGGACTGCTGTTAGTATACCGCGCTTGGAGGAGATTCCCTGTTGTTTGTGGTTTCGCTGATGTTTTTCCTGATGACCTTCCTGGTCTTCCTCCCGATCGGGATGTTGAATTTGTAATTGATTTGGAGCCGGGTACGCGTCCTATTGCAAAGGCGCCATACCGGATGGCCCTTCGTGAGTTAGAGGAGTTGCGAGTCCAGTTGGATGAGTTGTTGGCAAAAGGATTTATCAGACAGAGTTCGTCGTCTTGGGGCGCTCCTGTGTTGTTTGTAAAGAAGAAAGATGGGTTGATGCGGCTTTGCAACGACTATAAGGAGTTGAACAAAGTAACTATAAAGAACAGGTACCCTCTACCGAGGATCGATGACTTATTTGATCAGTTGCGCGGTAGCACGGTGTTCTCCAAGATCGATCTTCGTTCTGGCTATCATCAGCTCAGAATCCGTGAGGCAGATATTCCACGGACTGTGTTTAGATCGAGGCATGGACATTTTGAGTTTTTGGTGATGTCATTTGTTCTAACCAACGTACCATCAGCTTTCATGGATATGATGAACCGGGGTTCAAGGATTTCCTAGACAAGTTCGTTGTGGTTTTTATCAATGACGTGTTGGTCTATTCCCGCAGCCCTGAGGAGCATGAGCAGCATCTGCGCTTGGTTCTATCGGAGTTGAGGAATCATAAGTTATTCGTTAAGCTGAGAAAGTGCGAATTTTGGTTGCCTCGGGTCTCGTTTCTCGGCCACGTGGTGAACAAGGATGGGATCTCAATCGACCCAAAAAAAATCGCAGCAGTGATGGATTGGAGCAGGCCGGGCATGCCCAAGGAGATCAAAAGCTTCTTAGGGTGGTTGGCTACTACAAGAGGTTCATGGAGGGTTTCTCTACCCTGGCTGCACCTTTGACCAGGTTGACTCAGAAGAACGCGGCCTTTGTTTGGAGCGAGAAGTGCGAAGAAGCCTTCCTGGAGCTAAAGAGCAGATTGTGCACTGCTCCCGTTCTGACCATACCTACTGAGGGTGTGGAGTATGATGTGTACGTGGATGCTTCACATGTTGGTCTGGGTTGTGTGCTGATGCAGGCTGGAAAAGTGATCGCGAATGGGTAAAGACAATTGAAGACTCATGAGAGGAATTACCCTACGCATGACCTTGAGTTTGTAGCGGTAATTTATGCGTTGAAGGTGTGGAGGCATCTACTTTATGGGGCTCAGTGCAAGATCTTCACTGATCATAAGAGCCTGAAGTACATGTTCACGCAGAAGGAGTTGAATCTACGACAGCGTCGGTGGCAAGAGTATGTGGCTGATTATGATGTGGAGATCCAATATCATCCAGGCAAGGCCAATGTGGTGGCCGACGCCCTGAGCCAGAAGACGGGGAAGATCGTTAATCTCTCCGCCGATAGTTTAGTGGAAGAGTTCCTCATTATGGATATCTCAGTGGGATGCTGTGACATGCAAAGCAGTTTGGCAGTGGCAGAGTCGTCTTGGATTTCTCTTACTAGGTTGCACCGGAAGGATGATCCGGACCTACTGCACTTATACCTCAGGACTGAGAGAGGGGAGTTGACGGATTTTTCTATCGATGATGCGGGTACTTTGAAGTACCGCGGCAGATTTTGCATCCCTGCTATTGGAGACATCAGGGGTATGATATGCAGAGAGGCTCATGGATCCAGTGTTGTCTACCATCCCGGATCTACAAAGATGTATCGTGATTTGAAATAGATTGCCTTGTGGTATGGGATGAAGAGTGATATAGCCCGGTTTGTTGCTGAGTGCCACACTTGCAAGCGTGTGAAGGCCGATCACGGAAGGCCTGCTGGCAAGTTGACTCCATTAGAGATCCCGACTTGGAAGTGGGAAAGTATTTCTATGGACTTCATCACGGGCTTACCGAAATCTCAAAGGGGATTTGATTCTGTTTGGGTTATAGTGGATAGACTGACAAAGTGTGCTCACTTCGTGCCATATAAGATTGACTATCCGATGAAGAAGATAGCAGAGTTGTACTTGAATGAGGTCATCAGATTGCACGGTGTGCCTGTTAGCATCATTTCTGATCGAGACTCCCGGTTTACTTCTCATTTTTGGCAAAGTCTGCAGGAGGGTTTGGGTATAGATCTAAGGTACTCTACTGCTTACCACCCACAGACCAATGGGCAGATGGAGCGGGTGAACCAGATAGTTGAAGATATGATCAGATGTTACATTCTCGACAACGGAGGAGCGTGGGATGAGCGGTAACGAATGATGGAGTTTACATACAATAACAGTCATCAAGAAAGTTTGCAAATGACTCCGTTTGAAGCTTTGTATGGGAGGCGCTGCAGAACTCCCCTATTTTGGGCTGAGGACGGTGAGTGACCCTTGTTGGGTCCGGATGTGCTCGAGGAGATGGAAGTCGCGGTGAAGCTTATTCGAGAAAAGCTTCGTATAGCTCAGGAGAGATATGAAAAGAATGCCAATCGGCGTAAGTCGGACTTGGAGTTTCTATAGGGGACCTTGTGTTTCTTAAGGTTTCCCCGATGGTTGGTGTTAAGAGGTTCGGTAAGAACCGAAAATTGGACCTGAGGTATGTGGGCCCGTTTAAGATTGTTGAACGGATTGGCGTTTCATGTAAGCCAATTGCAGAAGTGTGTGCGCAGTAGTGGTCAAGTCTTGGATGTTGTGCCCCAGTTGGAGGGTAATCTCTCTTTTGTTGAAGTGCTGGTCCGCATTTTGGATACTCAAGATCGGGTGCTGCGAAGGAAGTCCATCCCGATGGTCAAAGTTCTATGGAAGAATCAGGATTTGGAAGCGCGATTTGGGAGTTAGAGTCGGCTATGAGGGAGGCTCACCCTCAACTGTTCCCCGGATTGGATCGGTATGTTTTCTTCTTGTAATGTTTGGCTTGTTACTTTTCCTTCTATAGTAGAGGTATTGTGCGTAAAGTTTCGCGACAAAACTTTCTTTTAGTGGGAGTGACTGTAATGCCCCCGATTTTTTTGCGATTATTTAATTCTTTCTTGGCATTACGTCGACGCATTTTCTTGGCTTGTGCCATCTGTGGAGTGTGGTCTTAACTCCTTAGAACTGAGTGGCCTATTTTGTAGCCTATTAGCAAGATCTCCCGAGCAAGCCGAGTCATTTTGGGTGACCTGGTGTGGCCTCTCGGGGATGCTTGTGTTTTGGCTTCGGGTGGGTATAACTCGAGATCTGTTCATCGAAAGTAAATTTCGACTTCGTCGTTGTGTTCGTAGCATGGATATTTAGCTACGGTGCGAATTTCGTCGAATTCCGAGGATGTTCAGTTTTCCCGTCGTTTTGTATTTTATGGAAAATAAAACTATTTAATAAATATTATATTAATTATTATTTTGGAAAGGTGCGGGTGTTGGGCGGTTATTTTAGTGTCTCATTATATAATATTTAATTAATTAGCTAATTAAGATTAAGAGGATGCTATATATAGGATAGCTTAGACTTAAGAGAAACCGCTCATGTTCATCTTCCCGAAAGACGGAACCAGTCTGCGGCTGTTCGCGAAAAGAAGCGGAGAAACCGCCGAACCTGCTCCCCTTCGGACGCCGATTCCGGGAGCGTTTGTGGACGGAATTCGATTCCGAAAGCGGATTTGGATTGCTCTCGCCTAGACCTTCATTCCTATGATAAGAAATTTAGTTTTCGTGATATTTCTAGGGGTCTCGATTTTCTAGGGTTGTCTGTTTCCGCCATTAAAGCTCCAGATTTTCTGCTTTAGGTATTGTTGCTGCTGGTGCCGAGTGAGGATAAGGGAGGCCGACCAAGCTTCGCTGGAAATCGAGGCAAGTGGTGTTCTTGCCCTTGCCTAGTATTGTTCTCTTTTTCTCTTTATTCTTGCGGTCGTAGAAAAGCTTGTCTAGATTGTTTTTGCTATGTTAATAAAGCCCTGTTAACCCTAGGTTAGAAACCCTATTCTTTGCTTGAAATCGGGTAAAAATTCCCAACCGTTAGTAGAGAAGCCTTGTTCTCAGGCTGTGTGAGGTCTTGAGGGTTGGGTCGATTCTTCCTGTGCAGTAGTTGTACCCAGGTAGAGGGGCAAAGCTATAGTTTAATTTTATGCAAATCGGTCTTCCTTAGGCTCGGGTTGGATGAATTAGTACTGGCCTGTAACAGAAGCTTTCCCTGTACTCAGTCTTGTTGTTTAGTATGATTCAGGGCTTGGCGTTGAGTGTGTTGCACACATTCAACGCCGGGTCTGCTTGGACTTGGCGTTGAGTGTGGTGCACATACTCAACGCCGGGTCTGCTTGGACTTGGCGTTGAGTGTGGTGCACACACTCAACGTCGGGTCTGCTTGGACTTGGCGTTGAGTGTGGTGCACACACTCAACGCCGGGTCTTCTTGGACTTGGCGTTGAGTGTGGTGCACACACTCAACGCCATTGCCTCTTGATTTGTTCTTTTGCGGCTAGTAGTGTGGCGTTGAGTGAGTCGACCTCACTCAACGCCATGGCTGTCTAGGCATTGAGTGAGGCAGACTCACTCAAGACAGCAGCCAATCCACGCGGTTATGTCAGATGGCGTTGAGTGAGTGGGCCTCACTCAACGCCGCAGCCCTTTCTTGCGGTTAAGTATTTGGCATTGAGTGAGTCGACCTCACTCAACGCCAAAGCTATTTTGGCGTTGAGAGAGGTGGACTCACTCAACGCCACAGAGCTTTTGCAGCTATGTGCTAAGGAGTTGAGAGAGTGAACCTCACTAAACGCCGTAGCTATTTTGGCGTTGAGAGAGGTGGACTCACTCAACGCCACAGTTATTTTTTGCGGCAAAGTGCTAAGGCGTTGAGTGAGTGGACCTCACTCAATGCCATAGCTATTTTGGCGTTGAGTGAGGTTAGCTCACTCAACGTCACAACCTGTGTTGCTAAAGGCATTGAGGGAGTGGACCTCACTCAACTCCGTAGCTGTTTTGGCATTGAGTGAGGTTAACTCACTCAACGCCACAGCCTATGTTGCTAAAGGCGTTGAGGGAGTGGACCTCACTCAACGTCGTAGCTGTTTTGGCGTTGAGTGAGGTTAGCTCACTCAACGCCACAGCCTGTGTTGCTGAAGGCATTGAGGGAGTGGACCTAACTCAACGCCATAGCTGTTTTGGCGTTGAGTGAGGTTAGCTCACTCAATGCCACAACCATTATTGCAGAAGGCGTTGAGTGAGTGAACCTCACTCAACACCATAGTTGTTTGTGTGTTGAGTGAGGTTAGCTCACTCAACGCCACCATCTATTTAGGCGTTGAGTGAGTGGGGCTCACTAGAAGCCATGCCGTGTTGAGCCATCTCAAGTCTTTTTCCGTACTTGATTTTCTCTCCCGAGTGAATTCCTCTATTCTGAGGTTCCTTGTCGGCTATGTTTTCCCAAAGGCCGAATCATGGGTTGTGGTAAGTAGTGGTGGTTTGAATCTCTTAATAGGGGTGAAGTTGTGTTACTTAGTCGTGGCCACACTTTTATCTTGTTCCAGGTACGGGCTGGGCAAGTTGGCGGGAGGTCCCTAGTTCTTTCACATGTAGACCCTTGAGCTTTGTTTCTTGGAAATGGTGGTTGGGGTACTGAGTTTGCCTCCAACCCGGATTCGCCTTGTTTTTGCTACTGCCATCTCTCACAACTTAGAGTGTTAAACGTTTCTTCCTTTGTAATTTACAACGTTTGGGCTCATGGTAGCCTTGTAAACTCTGCATGATTTTTGGGCAGGGTTGTTGCTGTTTCCTCGCACATAGTGCTTTTCCTTTTTGTCTTGCCTTGGACAGTGGTGCTTGTTACGGTTTACTTACTCTTCGTGCATATCTTTTAGCTTAGCATTTCCGTTCAGCTTATTTGTTTTTCCTTGCTGAGGTATTCTTTTCTTCTTTGAGGTTCTGGTTAGTAGCCGATTAAGCGGCTAGTTGTGTTGTGTTGTTGCTGGTGGTCTGTCGTACTATAGAAATCAGTTCCTTGGACTTGTGAGGTAGTTTTGTACTTCTTTCTTACAGACATACATACTTGTCAGTGGGTTCGTGTCAGTTTGTTGGCGCCTACTGGTAGTTTTACCTTGATACTAGATATGTTATCTTTTTGCTGCTACCTTTTCTGGAGATTGTCTACTTGCTCTTGGGATGATTTATGCTAGGTTGCTAGTTACTTTTAAAACCTAAAAATACTATTATAAGTATATCTCATGATCAGCATGTTTTATAAAACTCAAACACTATTTTCCAAATAATGTAAAAAGATCGTTTTCCTATATATAGTGTAAATTAAATGTAGGGTCCTGCATAGTATAAGTTGTCCTTTAGGGGCACTTATGCATTCTTTTAGGATGTCAAACCTGAATAAAGTATTTTCCGCAGTGTATAAGTATAGTTTTCAAATTATGGACTAGATGATCCACTGAGCCGAGGGATACGGCCTTTAAAATATAACTGATTTTCTAATCATTAAACATATGAATTTTCATAAAGTAAAGTAGATATTTTTGCTTGAGCGTCAGCAGTTATTCCCCACTCGACATGGCATCACGATGCGTGTTTTCTCATACTCTGATGTTTCTTAAATTTGGAGAAAACACGGGTTGTGACAGGAGAACCATGTGCTTACCCCCCAGCAATGAGATGCACGATTGCATACCCCAATGGGCCAATATGTGCACTTTATGAGAGAATCGTGGATAAGTGAAATATAAGCAATAATGATATGAATGTGATGTGCATGTAAAGGAAAACTAACCCAGATGAGTCCATACAAAGTTGCAAGCTCACGCTCATAAAAATACAGTATAAGAAAATTTTAATTATAAAAAATAATTTATAATTTTCTAAGAGTGTATATATATATATATTATTACTACTCAAAAATGGAATCACGGTGAATCGTTTGGGCATGCATAGAAAGAAAGTAGACTGAACACTGAGGTGATCATTTTTGAAGACCGGGGCTCGGGACAACCTCCAAAGAAATCCATCAATGATGGTGATGATAAGCTCGCCCTTCCATACTCTCTCCACAGCACTGGTTAGATTCAACACGCAAATCAGTAGGACTTTAGGTTTTAGATAGGGCTTGTGTTTAGGTGAGGTAAATGAATGATAAACACGATGGCTCATGCACCAAACCCAACTGAGCTAGCACAAAATAATATCTTCGAGTACCACAGAATAAATGTAGGTGCACCACACCCCCAGACTTAACTTTGATAATATAGGTGAGTTCACCGCCTACTCCCAATATATCATAAATTAAGATTTTCAATTTAACTTTTCTCATTTAACTTTTCTCATTTAACTTTCACAAATTTTTTTTTTCTTTTCAACACTTTTTTCTTTCATTTTCACAACTTACTATTTCCTTTTTTAGCTCATCTTCGAGAGATCACAACCACATTCACAAAAATGGTCATCATCACCCGCAACGTTATGATAAAGATACAACTATAGCTCAAGTTTGGGTGTGTGATTAGGACTGGCTATTTGGATTTGGTGAGATAATGGTGGAGCTGAATCAAAAGATGGGTAGGCACAATGAGGCAAACAAGGATTACATGTTAGGTATGATACAAAGCTCAACCGGGCCAAAGTGATGTCCTACATCACACTCACACACTTGAACTAACCGTGTACCAAGGCTTCGAGAATAGCTTTGGGCAAGTTCTTATCCACCGATAAAGACTTTCCTTCCTCTCGACTCAAGCAATACGAGGCTAACGCCGGTCTACACACATCCCTATGCTATCGTTGGATTCACACCGGATTCACCAATTTTTGAGTAGAATAAACAATATTTATGCTAAAATAAAAATATAACATTAAACACATAAAGAAAAAAAATAATTTTACTTGGATTTCTACATGTGACGGGAGCACGCGACTAGGAGCACTACAGGAGTGACATTTTACTCTATCGCTCAATCCTAAGCCAGACCGATATTTTCCCAAATCACAAAAAAGAAATGAATTCAACTCGTGATGTGTTAACGATTAAGCACGCACTAAAGTGGCTGTTGTGGTGTACAATGGATATGAAGATGATAATTATAACAAACAAATTACTTCTAGTATATTGTAAGATGTTTGTGTGAACAGGAAACATTGCAATAACTCACTCTCTCTCTCCCAAACTTAATCTAAACAATCCATTACAAGATAAACATTAAGAACAAAAGAGGCTAGGGAGGTGAAAGTTACCCATGCTCAGAAATGATCATACAAAAAGATTGGCATTAATATCGTGAAGGAAAAAATCCAAATGTATCGCCCAAAATGATCACCACCATACAAAAAGGAAGCAACAAGCAAAAGAAGATATAATATATTAAAATGTTTATGGATTAGATAAAATAGAATAGCAATATTGGGTTGTCTCCCAGGAGCCCTTTTCTTTACCATCCTTTAGGTGGACCAAATACCTGTATTAATTGTTATAATAGAGTTCTTAAGTAAACAGTATGATATTTGAAAAAATAATAATCAAAACAACCAACTAGAAGAATATACGGATATAGAGCAGCATGAACAAAATACAACAAAGAGAGCCGTCATGCCTCAACAAAATGCTTATTTGTGGTGTTTCTCCACTGTCACGTGAGTTGGGGAAGAGGTGATGGATTTAGGGCCCAAGGGAGAGTTACCTACCTCACTTTCCCCTAGCCTCTTCCTTTTCGCACTAGAGGGAAAAGGAGCGAGCATTTCAAAAAAGTCTTTCCTGTTTTAATTTCTCCATCATGGGAGAGCGCCAGCGAGCATTATTCATTCTCTCAAAATCAATCTTTACTCCTTCTGACTCAGCTTGTGGCATCATTTCATCACCCCCAGCGGGTGACAGATCAGCCCACCAAACTTGTTTTAATGTTTTACAAGTAACATCCAAATTAACAATAAGTTTTATTGAATCCTCGACCATAGTTTCATCAGCAATAATATCTCTCTCATCTTGCCATACTCTTCTTCCTTAAGTTGCATCAGCATCATGTTCTTCATCACCGGCTTAGCCTCATCAACAACCACTACATGATCCGCAGCATCAATGTTTGTCTTCTTCTTAGCCTTCTCATTATCCTTAGCATCCTTACACTTGTTCTAATCAGAACTCACAACTTTGTCAGATAAATCAGAATCTATCACTAGCGAATACTGAGGCTCTATTACAATAGGTCGAGCAGAGTGGTGTTTGAGGTAAGAACCCATGTGGTTCTGAGTTTGTATTCTGAAAAGAATCTGTGTGTAAGGCTAGGGGCCTGAGGTGTAAGCTCTAAGGAGCATATTGGTGGAGTTTGTGCATAGTTAAACAAATAAATTGGATAGGTGGGAGGTAAAGTGGGTGTACCCAATTGGGGAACCACTATAAATATTTGTGTGCTTGTTGTGTTGCTTATTTCTTTCTTGTATTGCAGGTAATTAGGACAAGCTCTAGATCACCAAATTTATAAACAATAAAAAAAAATGTTAAGTAATTTCAAAGACCTATTCACCCCCCCCCCCCCCCCCCTCTAGGTGACTAGCTAACCTTTATGTAATAACTTTCAAGTGGTATCAGAGGGAGTTTACTCAAAAAGGATTTAACAATCTGAGTATACCTCCAAGGTTCGCTAGAAGACATAATCATGGGGTCAGGAATGAACTATAAGGAGCTAGGGGTCATGAAACTTCCAATCTGTAGGAAGGAAGGATTTGGCATCTGGAAGCAAAGGGTCAGACTGTTCATGGAAGCATCTGACCCTAGGATCTATATAACAGTTGTGGAAGGTCCTTTTATCCCCATAAAGGCTTCCACCATATATCCAACTCTGAGAGTGCCCAAGGCATATACAGAGATGAATAGAGATGAGGTAGTGATGTCTACCATGGACAAGAGGACACAAAATATCATAGCTAGTGTCATTGATGACTCAACCTTCCAAAATCTTGTACACTGCAAGACCTCCAAGGAAATGTGGGACACACTTGTGGTCTATATGGAAAGCTCTGAGGAAGTTAGAGATGATAGGAAGTCCATGGTCAACCAAGAGTATGAGGCTTTCAAACAAAGAAAATCTGAAAAGGTGGTTGATTGCTTTGAGAGGTTCTTTAGGATAGTCAATGAACTAAGAACATTTGGTAGGGTCTTCAGCAACTATGAGCTGAATGGCAAGTTCCTTAGATCTCTCACGAGTGACTGCGATACCAAGATTTGTGTTATTAGGGAAATGGCTAAGTTGGCAGACACTCATCTACCAACTTTGTTTGGAAAGTTGCTATCCTATGAACTGCAGCTGGCTGCTAAACTAAAAGAGGAGAAGAGCAGCCAATCCAAGTCCAAGGATAAGTCTGTGGCATTAAAGACAGAAGCCTCAAGAAGAAGAAGAAGAAAGACCCCCTCACCACCAAAGAGGGAAGCTGAATCAAGCTCAGAAAAATCAGAGTCAAGCTCATCATACAATCACATTTCTGATAAATATCCAGCTGCCTTCTCCAGGAAATTTCAGAAGTTCATAAAAAAGGACTAGAGGAGAAAGCCATCTTCATCCTCTTACCACAGGAAGTCATCCAAGGATGACAGGTATGCCCCTAAACTAGTAAACAGATTTCTTCTAATGTCATCTATTATTGTTGCAGTAAGGATGGGCATATCATTGTTGATTGCCAAGTCAAAAAGAAGGAAGAAGAAGAGAAGAAGAAGAAAAAGCATCACCATCACCACAAGAACAAGAAGAAAGAGAAGTCCTTTGTGGCTAAGAAGGAGAGAAGCTGGACAGATTCTTCCTCCTCAGAATCTGAAGATGAAGGGGAAGAAGCCTATATAGGGATGATATCTGTTGTTGCAAATCCAGAAGAAGAAGAGGAATATCCTGCTACCAGGATAGGAATCAGACCTCCTCTGTCACACTCAAACAATGATAATGAGGAGGATGAAGAAGACTGTGGATGTCATGGGCTGATGGCAATATCTAAAGAGGAAAGAAGTTGGGCAGATTCAGAATCAATCAAGGTACAATCTCTCTCCATTCCTTCATCTTACTCTGAGTATGAAACCAGTACAAACACTGATTCATCTTCATCCTATGATGAAGATTGCTCAGACTCTGAGACTGATGTCAATCAATTGATTGACAAGTATAGACTACTCCTAGATGCTCTAATGAAGAGCAAAAATCTTGCCAAAAGGCAAGCAAAGGAGATTGAAGTCCTGAATCCTTATAAAAACTCTATAACAATAAATCTATTGAGTTCTATAAGAAGAATCATGAGGTTTCTGAACTCAATAAAAGTTTTGAGTGTTAGACCAAACTTTTAGAAGAGAATAATAAGCATATCAGGTATCTGGAACAAAAGTTCACAGAGAAATTGCGGATCGTGATTAACCCTTCTCAGTCACAAGGTCAGTTGCCAAAAGCTGCAACCTGCCAAGTCCCTGGGAAGCTAGGTATTAATAACATTAATCATCAATTCAAATCTGAATTCCCTAATAAGTTGATAATATTTCCAAAGGTGAATTTGCCTTCTAAAACTATCAAGTTTGCACCTCCCCATGAGGATCAATCAAATGTGTGCTCTACCAATGGGGTAAAGACACATTATCTCTAAAGGAGTGTTTCTGTCCACTCAAGCCATAAAGCTCTGGATAAGCTCTTTAGATTTGGATCCAAATATCCTGTATCTAAAGAGATGAGTGAGTCCCCTAGATGACAAGATCTAAGAATAGAATTGGCCCATCCTTGACCAGCTGTATTTAGTTCTTCAGCACCTTCATTCAAGAAGAAGGAAGCAGCATCATGCAATTCTTTTCTAGCTAAATTTTGAGCTGCTCACATCTCTCATGGACGGCAATTTTGTGTTGTCCTGAAGAGAAGATACAACATTCATAAATGTTGGTGTTGTGGGAAGGTTGGCCACTTTTCCATTGATTGTTGGCACAACCTGAATGTTTCTAGTGGATAGAAAGGTGCTCAATCTAGGCAGAGAGTTTGGCTAAAGTTTTATAATGCTAACAAGAACCTAGGACTCAACTATTGTTGGGTGCCTATGGGTAAATGAATTCTACTTTGCAGGATAGTCTAAGTACATGTCTAAATAAGACTCGGTACTTGGACAATGGATGTTTCAGTCTAATGTCTGGGACAGGATGATTGCTCAAGGAACATGCTCCATGTAAAGCAATAAACAAAGATTGAGGTTGTTAAAGTGTGTAATCCTCAAAAGCTAGAGGTAGTAAGCCTCAAGGTAATTCTCTCTCTTCAATTAAGAGACTAGGTTTGCATATTCATGAATTAAGTTAGATGTGCTTAGAATGAAACTAATCAAGCACACCACTTAGATAACAATGATTCAATTATTCTTCATAAATACCTACATTGTTAACTTATGTAGCTTTTTCTCTCAAGCCCAAATAACATATAAATTAGTGAATTTTAAGGTTGCAAATAAAATTGACTTACTAGCATGTTAGGTCTCCATCATACTTAGAATTGATAAAATATCTGTATAATGGTGTTACAAATAGATTGAACATCCAGGCAGTAAGGGAAGCTATAAATTAATCAGGCACTATCATAAAGTCTAAAAAATCGTAGAGCAAGCCGTAAAGTCTAAAAAATGTTTAATTGGCTAGTCAAATGAAAAAGGTAATTAATCTTTTCCATTACATATATAAAGGTTGTAAGACCCCCCCTTCCGGAACACAAAACACGGCACGAGGGGAGTCTTATGCCCAGAACAGCCGCCTTGTAGCAGCGCTAGCGCTCGGGCTAACCTGTACCACAAGACGCCTATCCTGTCGGCTCTAACTAATATCAACCAATGCCAACCCAACCAAGAATATAAAACAGAAGTCAATCCACATATAAGTAATAGTAGTCCAAAAGTACAACAAATAAAGAAGCTACAACAACCTTCTAAAATATCAGAGTACGGGTAAACTTGCCCGAAGGGCTACATCAAGAGTCTCTCAAACTCACATTGGTAACTGACGGTAGCGACGACACCGTCCCTTCAGGCCCTGTCGTCTTGACCTGGCTGTCCTGCTACAAGACCTGTTGTTGCTCTATCTGCGGGGTTTCCTCCTAAAAAGGAAGACGTAGCAACCGTTAGTCATAAAGACTAAGTGGCTATCACATCTACTCCCCCGACGACTCCTCGGCACTGGGCGGAGAAAGGAACAAGGGTACAATATATTTATATATAAGTAGTAGTACAAACATGTGGTATAGAGTGAGCAATATCAAGTATATCAGCAGTATAATGAACGAGTAAACATTCTACTATAGAATTTCTACCAAATTTTGAGGGTCGAAAGCACCTCTTCGCTGCGCACGCCACTAGCAATTGCTAGTGCGACAAGAAAAACTAAGGTGGAGGATGGAAAATAAGGGCGCACCTAAAGCAAATAACGAAAACATACAATCACATAGACATGATTACACATAAATGTATATTACAATAAGCATACTTCATTAAATATAAGAGATCAAGTATACTATCAACAACAAGAAAAGAAAAGTGTGTGAAATCTACCGGATCCAAAGTATTGATGTGGATTCACGGTTAGATTTGTCGAGTTGTCAATCTGCATCCTACCTCGGTCCTCAACTGTGTCCGGGATAGAGGAGGTTGTCACTCACTCCCAATGGACCCATATTCTTCGTGTCACGAGCCGGAGGAGGATGACACAACTTTTCCAAGATTGGTGGAGAAAGCTAGAAAAAATCCCTTCTTGAAGCTCAAGGATGAAGGAGGAAGCCGAGAGGAAGCTCCGGCTTGGATTTGGCGGTGGAAGCTTGCCCGGAGCATCTCCCTACGGTGGAACGGCGGAGTTTGCCCAAACAATGCGGAGGAAATGGCTGGAATGAAGCTATTGCAAATGGAAGCAAATCTGCTGTTTAAAAAGAAACAGGTCAGAAAAATAGGCACGCACGGTCCCGCGCACGACCGTGTGCTAACAGTGCGGTAGAAACTTCCAGATCTGGATCGCGGATGAAGATGCGTTGACTCGTGCATTTTACTCACGCACGGGCGATTCCGCTCGTGCGTGAAGGAAATCGCACGGTTAAACAAAGAGTTGGAAATCAAAACAAGCAGGGGAACCGTGCATTTTACTTGTGCACGGGCACTGCCGCCCGTGCGGGAACAAAATGCACAATTAACTACAAAGCACTGGAATGCTTGGCAAAAGGTGCAGGCCGTGCGATTCCTTCTCGCACGATTTGGCCTAAACCATGCGGGAACAAAACTCACTGGTAGAAACAAAAGTCCCCAAAATAGCTGTGTGAAATGGACGATTGCACAGAAACTGTGTGCAACAAATTCGCACGACCGTGCGTTTTACACAAAACTGGAAAATGAATCCAGGATATTCCGACTACCTGCACAGCAATAAAACTAGGCCGTAGCACAAGCTCCCAGCAACAACACACAGCATAAAATAAATAAAAAGAACTATGGGGAGCACCATGTGCTTACCCAACAAAAGAATGTGCAATTGTACACCCTTGGGCCAAAATAGTGCACTTAGCGTGATAAGAAGAATAAATGAAATATCAACGATAACATACTAAAAGTGAAGTGCAAGTGCGTTAAAACTAACCCAGATGGGTCAAAAAAACCCTATATAAATTGGACACATCACACTCCCAGACTTACCTGTTTGCACGTCCCGAGCAAACACAATCTATGCAAATTGGGAAAATGAACTACCTAACATAGAAATTGAAATATAGAGTACCATGCAAAGTCGCATGCTCGTACGCATAAAAATATAATAGAAGAAATTTTTAAGCATATAAAATAGTTTTTACTTTTCACAATACGTATCAAAATTTTATTACTACTAAAAAATGGGATCAGTGTGAATCTTCCGGTCACGCGTAGGAAGAAAGTAGGCATGCCACTAAGGTGAGCTTTTCCAAAGATTGGGGCTCAGGATCATCTCCAAAGTAATCCACCAATGTCGGGGATCATACGCTAGCCCATTCACACTCTATCCACGGCACTAGTTTGACTCAAGCGTGAATTTGTAGGACTTTAGGATAAGAGATGGGGCTTGGGTTACGGTGAGGTAAACAAAGATAAATAGGAAGGCTACGCTATCATAAAAAGAATCCCTCTACTAAACAAAAATACGCGCTGGTACACCACACCCCCAGACTTAACTTTTAACATAGGGGTGGTACACCGCCTACTCCAAATATAATCACATCTCCAAAGAGATTTGCAATCAAACTTTTTCTTTTCACTTTTCTTTTTCACAACATTTCTTTTTTCATCTTTATTTGAACAATATCAGCAAATATAAACTTTGAGCACATCCACATATTCACTTGAATACCACCACATCAACAACCCAACATGAAAATGTAAAACACTAAAGCTCAACTTGGGTGTGCGACTAGGATCGGCTATGAGGCTTTGGTGAAATAATGGTGGAGCTTAAGCAAAAGAAGGGGTAGGCACAATGGGGCATAGCGAGGATACGACGTTAGGAACGGTACAAAGCTCAACCGGGGTAAAATGATGGCCTACATAACGCTCATGCTAGACTAACCATGCGACAATGCTTCAAGAGTAGCTTGGGGCAAGTTCTTAGTCACCGAGAAAGATTATCCTTCCTCCCAACTCGAGCAAAATGAGTCTAGTGACGGCTACAGACATCCCTACACTACAGTTCGATTCAACCAGATTCACCAATTTTTGAGTAGAATAAAAAGTCTTGACGCAAATAGAAAAATATAAAACTATAAGCATACAGAAAAATTAAATCTAATCAAATTTCTACACGAGACGAGAGCACTCGACTAGGAGCACTACAGGAGTCAACATTTCACTCCATCTCACAATCCTATGCAAGCACAATAACTTTCCCAAATCATACAAAAGAAATGAGTTTAACTCGCAACACGCTAACAGTTAAGCACGCACTCATGTGGGTGTTGTGGTGTACGATGCAGTGAACTAATCAAAATAAAATGATAAAAGCATCTAGTATGCACATGAAATGTGCGCGTGCAAAAGGTAACAATACTCCCCTCCCCCAGACTTACACTACACTACGCAGCATATGATAATGAAATTAAAATATGATAGTGCTAAGGGAAGAGGTTACCCAATACTTAGCTAGCGAGCATACCAGAAGACGCTTAAAAAACTAGAAGCACGCCCGCCATACGAAGAATCACAACCCCGCCAATACGAAGTTGTCATGAATACCTACAGGGGTGAGCTCCGCAAAAGCAAAAGAAAAATATACAAAAAGAAATGCTAAAACTAAAATAGACATGAAAATAAAAATGAAGCAAATATAAGATAACTACTGGGATTATTGTCCTCCAAGCACGACTTATTAAATTCTATACATATCTAGCTAATGGGCCTATGAAAGGAAAAGTGCACAGGTAACTATTCCATTATCTGTTGTGGTAGCGGATACCGTACGGAGATAGAACAATTACCCTTCTAACTATATAATAATACCTGCCCAATACAGGTAGAGGAAATAGGAAGTAAGAAGAGGAGGAGCGCTAGTCCTCACTAATCTCACCACAAAATATATCCTTGCCAAGCAAGGTATCGTCTACAGCGAGACTGCAGGAGGAGAAAATGATGAATTGAGCTTCCTCAACAGAGGAGGAATCAACCTCCTCGTTAAAGAGGATGCTATCATCCACAACTCGAGCAAAAAGCACAAAATCCTCCTGAAGTACATGTGGAGACTCAACCTGCACAGGCTCAGATAGAGAAGGGGGATCAAGAAATAAAAGAGACGAAGAACTAACATAATCAACAATAGGGGGAGTGCTCCTGGTCTCACTCCCAACAAGATCCAAGCATAGATCATCGTCGGTGTCATATGAGTCATAGCGAGGGGAATCCGATAACTCGAGGTCCTCGGTGGTGGTTTAGAACTCCTCACCATACAAGGAAGTGGAAACTTCCTCATCAGAGAGGGTGTCCTCTTCAACACACCTCGGTACGTCCACATGTTCCAAGATGTAATACTCTCCATTGATAAGAATAACATCCTCATCACACATGGGCACATCCTCAGGCTCAGAATCACAATCCGGCCTAACATCATCAACTGACTCACTAAAAATTTGGATAGATAATTCTTGCAAAGAACACGGAGGAACAAAAACATCAGAGAAAATATGTGTTGGTTATTCCGGGGGTGAATCCAAAAGAGGGGAAGAATGCATTGGGAGAGACGACACCACAATGTCGTCACACCGATCAGCAGAAAGTCGGATGGGTATATCTACAGTAGTCCCCCATAGACAAGGTGGTACTGCGCATATATCATCAGAATCAGAAGGGGCAGCCAATCGAGAGGTGGATGGAACGAGTCGGATATCCAGCTCATCATCCTCCTCCAACTAGCGCTGAAATTCGGTGCAATCTTTCAACACGTGCTCAGTGCTCTGACAACACAAACACCGTTTTCCATTACTCCTTAGTTCAGGTTAGACCGGAGAGGAATAAGAAAAAGGTGACGGTGTAGAAGAGAAGCGACCATAAGAGTCGGGTACGGTGTATGAAGTGCTCCATACACGGAACAACGAGAATTATGCTCCCAATCTGCAGTGGGGCGCTCATCACAACCATACCTATAATCCCTGCACCATCTACAACGGATTTTCATATAAGAAAACATGGTGCAATGAGATAGAATTCATCAATAGAAATATTCTAAGGAAATATTAACTATACACTAGCAGATAAAAGAAAAGGAATATCTGCTGCAGAAAAATTAAAACTAGAAAAGGAACAAAAAAAATAAGCAACAAAATTTAAAAACTAAAGCAATGACTAAACATGAAATGTTCAAATGGAAAAGGGCTTCTATCTCCAATCTCCCACTCCAAAAACTCACACGACTTTGTTTCCCGGCAATGACGCCAAAAACTTGATGCGTTTGAACGGCTAGTGTACCGGTCACACAAGTAATTTAAAATTGGTGGCTTTCCCAAGTAATGATCTCTTCAAGGAACATAGTAAGGGGGGAGAACTTGAGATTGAATTCCTTAGGTCGGAGTAAACGATAGGGGGTTTTTAAGGTTGCGAAAAAGGAAAATAAAATAATATCAACTACTCCTATGCAATGCCGCTATGCATCGCTTCACCAGGCGGTATGGAAGATTTCACGGGCCGCTATGCACTGATTCACTAGGCGGATGGACGAGTAGGCAAGCATAAGAACAAAAATTTGAGGGTCAAAAGCACCTCTTTGCTACGCACGCCACTAACAATTGCTAGTGCGGCAAGAAAACCTATGGTGGAGGATGGAAAATAAGGGCGCTCCTCAAGCAAATAACAAAAACATACAATCACATAGACATAATTACACATAAATGTATATTACAATAAGCATACTTCATCAAATATAAGAGATCAACTATATTATCAACAATAAGAGAAGAAAAGTGTGTGAAATCGACCAGATCCGAAGTCTTATTGAGGATTCACGGTAGGATTTGTCGGGTTGTCAATTCGCGTCCAAGCTCGGTACTCAACTGCGTCTGGGGTAGAAAAGGGTTTCACTCACTCCCAATGGACCCGTCTTCTTCGTGTCACGAGACGGAGGAGGATGACACAACTTCTCCTAGCTTGGTGGAGAAAGCTAGATAAAATCCCTTCTTGAAGTTCAAGGATGAAGGAGGAGGCCGAGAGGAAACTCCGACATGGATTTTGCGGTGAAATCTTGCCCGGAGCACCTCCCTATGGTAGAACGGCGGAGTTTGCCCTAAAAACATGGAGGAAATGGCTGGAATGAAGCTGTTTCAATTGGCAGAAAATTTGCGCTTTAAATAGAAACATGTTAGAAAAATAGGCACGCATGGTCACACGCACGACCGTGCGCTGACCATGCATTATTAACTTTCAGATCTGGATCGCTGAAGAAGATGCATTGACCCGTGTGTTTTACTCGCGCACAGGCGATTCCGCCCGTGCGTGAAGGAAATCGCACGGATAAACATAAAGCTGGAAATCAAAGCAAGCAGGGGAACCGTGCAATATACTCGCGCACGGGCGTTGCTGCCTGTGCGGGAACAAAACACACGATTAACCACAGAGCACTGGAAAGCTTGGCAAAAGGTATAGGCTGTTCGATTCCTTCTCGTATGGTTTGGCCTAAACTTTGCGGGAATAAAATGCACGGGTAGAAACAGAAGTCCCCAGAATAGCTGTGTGAAACACACGATTGCATAGAAACTGTGCGCAACTAATTCGCACGACCATGCGTTTACACAGAACTGGAAAATGAATCTGGGACGTCCCGACTACCAGCACAACAATAAAACCAGGCCGAAGCACAAGCTCCCAGCAATAACACGCACCAATAAATAATTAAAAAGAACCATGGGGAGCACCATATGCTCGGAAGAAATGCGAGCACTTCTCCCCAGCCCAGGAGAGGAACTTGCTTAATCCGGCCAGCTTGCCGGTGAGACGTTGAACTTCCTTGGCATTCTTCGGAGATCCTATTTCTAGGATTTTCCTCACGTTATCTGGACCTCCCCCAAGCATAAAATGGGCATCGTCCTCAATGGAGAAAGGAGGTTAGAGATGGAGGGAAAATGAAATTACAGAATTGAAAGTACAGAATTGAAAAATAGGTACTTCCCCGGATTTATTCGCTGCGAATGCTGATTGATACCGCTCCCCCATGCTTTCTCTTTGGATCTTCATGAAATGTCTTCTTTAGACTTCGTGATGGATTCAGCAACGTTGGAGCAGGCGATCGCAGAAGCTTCAGCTTGTCGGAGCCGCCGAGACAAAAATTGTAAAAAAAAGAAAACAGAAAAAGATAACTTGGATTGCCTCCCAAGAGCGTCATTTGTTTAAAACGTCGTTTGAGCTTGACGGAACAAAAATAATAATGTCCAAAAATATTTTGTCCAAAATAATAATAATTAAAGTTTTTAACAAAAATAAAAGTTCAAAGTTAGAGTTTGTGCAGTAGAAATTTAACAATGTTTGGACTGACATCATCATAACAAGAGGAATATAGTTTAAGATGCTGACCATTTACTTTGAAATTACCCTTATCAGGATGTGAAATTAGAACAACACCATAAGGAAAAACTTCTAAAACAGAAAACGGCGCAGACCATCGCGACTTTAACTTCCCCGGAAATATACGTAATTGAGAGTTATACAAAAGAACTTGGTCACTCGGATTAAAGGTTTTTGGGTGCCTTAAGTGTTTGTTGTGAAAACGTTTCATCCGCTCTTTATAAAATTTATTGTTCTCGTAAGCGTAAGAGCGACACTCGTCGAGTTCGTTAAGTTGAAATTTTTTAAGGTCGCCGACAGAGTGGGGATCGAAATTTAAAAACATTAAGGCCCAAAAAGCGCGGTGTTCTAGTTCTACGGGTAAATGACACGATTTTCCATAAACCAATCGATACGGCATACATCCGAAGGCGGTTTTGTACGATGTTCGGTAGGCTCAAAGAGCATCATCTAATTTGGCTAACCAGTCTTTTCTAGATGTTGAAACAGTCTTTTCTAAAATTCTTTTAATTTCTTTGTTCACAAATTCGACTTGTCTGTTAGTTTGGGGGTGGTAGGGAGTTGAAAGTTTATGCGTAACGTCGTATTTAGTAATGATTTTAGAAAACTGCGCATTATAGAAATGGGAACCCCTATCACTAACGATGGCGCGCGGCGTACCGAATCGAGAAATTAATTTTTTTTAAAACACAACTACGACTCGGGCGTCGTTCGTAGGAAGAGCTTGGGCTTCAGCCCAACGCGAAACATAATCGACAGCAACTAAAATATTCTTATTCCTGAAGCTAGAAGGAAGAGGGCCAACAAAATCGATTCCCCAGAGGTCGAAAACTTGGCACTCGAGGAAATAATTGTGTGGCATTTCATTTTTATTGGAAATATTGTCCGACCATTGGCAACTATCACACCTACTCACAAAGGCTTGAACATCTTTAAACAGGCTAGGCCAGTAAAAACCCGAGCTTAGCACTTTGTGAGCGGTGCGAGCAGCTTGATAGTGCCCACCTGTCGGTCCTTCATGCAAATGTTTAATAATATCTAAACCTTCTTCATAAGATACACATCTCCATATCACCTAGTCCGTATAGACTCTGAAAAGATGCAGGTCCTCCCAAAAGTAGTTCTTCAACTCAAAAAAGAATTTCTTCTTTTGTTGAGAGGAGAACTCTTTTGGGAGCACACGAGCCACAAAATAGTTAGCAATGTGTGCGAACCAAGGAGAAGTAGATGTGTTAATTGAAAACAGTTTCTCATCGGGAAAATAATTGTTAAAAGATTTTTCATCTAATTTTTCAATAAAGGGATTATCTAATCGAGAGAGATGGTCGGGAGCCAAATTCTCGGCTCCTCGCTTATCGCGAATTTCTATCTCAAAATCCTAGAGGAGTAAGACCCAGCGAATCAAGCGTGGTTTGGCATCCAATTTAGAAAGAAGATATTTAAGGGTCGAGTGGTCCGTAAAAACAATAATTTTTGAAAGTGTAATATAAGGACAAAATTTATCAAAAGAAAATATTATAGTTAGGAGCTCCTTCTCGGTCGTGGTGTAATTTTCCTGTGCAAATGTAAGTGTTTTACTAGCGTAATAGATTGGGTGGAAGTTTTTAGATATGCGTTGACCTAATAAGGCTCCCACCGTGAAACTACTCGCATCGCACATAATTTCGAAGGGAATGTCCCACACCGGAGTTATCATAATTGGGGCATTAATTAATTTTTCTTTTATTAACTTAAAAGCAGCTAGGCAAAGGTCATCAAAAATAAATGGGGCGTCTTTTTCTAAGAGATGGGTAAGGGGCTTGGTGATCTTGGAGAAGTCCTTTATGAAGCAGCTGTAGAAACCAGCGTGACCTAGGAAACTTCTTATAGCTTTTATGTTCGTAGGCGGCGGCAGCTTCTCGATAACTTCTATCTTGGCAATATCTACCTCAATTCCTCTCGCAGAAATTTTATGACCCAAAACAAACCCTTCCCTCACCATTAAATGGCATTTTTCCCAATTTAGGGCAAGATTAGTTTGTTCGCATTGTTCTAAGAATTTTTTGAGGTTTTCTAAACAACTATCAAAAGCGTCATTGAACACGGAGAAATCATCCATGAATACCTCCATAATGCTTTCTACGTACTTGTCAAAGATAACGAGCATACATCATTGGAATGTAGCTGGCGCATTATACAATCCAAACGGCATTCTTTGGTAAGCGAAGGTGCCGAAGGGACAAGTAAATATAGTTTTCTCCTAGTTCTCGGGGGAGATAGGGATTTGAAAATACCCCGAGTGGCCATCGAGAAAACAATAAAAGCTATGGTCAGATAATCGTTCTAAAATTTGATCGATGAACGGCAAGGGAATGTGATCCTTACGGGTGGCATCATTTAACTTACGATAATCTATACACATTCGCCACCTGGTCACCATCCGTGTCAGGACTAATTCATTATTCTCATTACTAACTATTGTTATCCCTCCCTTCTTCGGCACTACCTTGACTGGTCTAACCCACTTACTATCAGATATAGGGTAGATAATTCCTGCGTCTAAGAGTTTATAACCTCGCCCTTTACGACTTCTTTCATGTTCGGGTTTATATGGCGCTGAGGTTGTAAGGAGTTACGCGAATTATCTACCATTAAGATTTTGTGAGTGCAGAAAGATGGGTTTATGCCCTTGATATCGGAAATTTGCCAGGCAATAGCTCGTCGATGTTTACGTAAAACTAAAAAGAAGTTTATGAATTTACGCATCCGTGAGGTAGGCTTAAACTATTACTGGTAACTTGGAATCTTTTTCTAAGAAGGCATACCTAAGATGTTCGTGTAGTTCCTTCAATTCTAGGGTAGGGGGTTCTTCATACGAGATTTTAGAAATTCATTCTTTTTCAAATACTATGTCTTCGTAAACCTTTTTAACGGAAAATTAAAAGGGGTGGGGTTAGTGTCCATGGAAGCTTCTTGCAGCGATTCTGTTGGAAGAGTAGAGGAACAAAAATCAGAAAAATCTTTTTCAAATTCAGAGAGGCGATAGGAGGATTCTTCAATTAGGTGCAGCGATTCAGTTTGAAGAGTAAAGAAGGAACAAAAATCAGAAAATTCTTTTTCAAATTTAGAGAGGCAATAGGAGGGTTCTTCACTTAGGGCATCTACGAAAAACATGAGTCGTCATTTGCTAGGGTGTTATTCATCGAGGGGGTGATAGAGAAAGTCACTTTGTCGTCGTTTACTCGAAGGATGAGCTTACCATTTCTTACATCAATGATAGCTTGGGAGGAGGCAAGGAAGGGTCGACCAAGGATCAAGAGAACCTTGACGTCATCTTCGATGTCCAATATGACGAAGTCCACCGGGAAGATGAACTTGTCAACTTTTACTAAGACATCCTCCACGATTCCTAACGGGTATTTGATGGATCTTTCGGCGAGCTGGATACTCATGCATGTGGCGTTGAGGCTACCAATTCCTAACTTCTTAAACAACGAGAGGGGCATCAGGTTTATACTCGCACATAAGTCGGTCAATGCGTTCTTGACAAAAAGATCACCAAAGACACGGAATAAAAAAGCTACCCGGGTCACTGCTTTTTTTTGGTAAACTGTTTGTCAAGACAGTAGAGCACTCAGCATTTAACGTGACATGTGAAAGGTTCTCTAACTTCTTTTTGTTAGTCAGGAGGTCCTTAAGGTACTTAACATACTTTGGCATCTTGGAGATCACTTCGTGGAAGGGAAGATTTATGTGGATTTGCTTGAACATTTCTAAAAAGCGGGAGTACTGATCATCCTGACGTTGCTTATTAAGGTCGGAAGGGTATGACGGGGTTGGATTATTTTTAAAGTTGGGTGGTGGAGTGAGGTCTTTTCCTAAAACGGGGGTTTTAACTTCTTCAGCAGAGGGTGGAATTTTTAAAATGGGAGCGGAGCTTTGATTTTTAAAAACAGGGGCGGAGCTTGCCTCGGGCTCTTCACTAACCCTACCGGAAACTTGCTTCCCACTCCGAAGAGTCATAGCTTTCGCTTGGTATCTCGGGTTGGGCTCTGTATTGGAAGGAAGAGACCCTGCGGGTCGCTCAGAAATTATTTTTGCGAGCTGTCCTACTTGATTTTCAAGACTTTTAACGCTTCCAGTTAAGGTTCTTATAGTAGCATCATTTGTGGTTATATATTTAGAAAGTAACTCCTCCAAGCTTGGAGGTTTTGGATTGTTTTAAAGAGGTGGTGGTGGTGCAGAAAATAGTTTTGTGGTGGCGGGCACAATGTGTTTGAGGGATTACTCCACGAAAAATTCGGGTGATTTCTTAAAGCAAGATTATAACTATTCGGAAAAGTAAAAACGGGAGCAGGAAAATTCGCAGCAGAAAAATTATTAAAAGCATTTCAAGGCATATTATTAACATAATCTACATGTTCGGGGGCAGGAGTTCCAGATTCCCATACCTGAGGGGCAGAGGCAACAGTCATCTCCGTAATTTTTTTGCTTAATATTTCAACTTGCAGAGCGAGCTGGGAGACGTTGTCCACTTCAAAGATACCTGCAGGTTTGTTTGGGCGGGACCTAAAAACATTTCACTGATAAGTGTTCATGGTCATGTCCTAGAAAAGATCAAGAGCTGCTTCCGGGGTCTTATGGTTTAAAGTACCGTCAGAAGCTGCGTCTATCATTTGCTTTGTATTTTGATTTAGCCTGTTATAAAACGTCTGCACTTGTAACCATACAGGCAGCGCGTGATGTGGCATCGTCTTAATAATTCTTAAAATCTATCCCAAGTTTCATAAGGTTTCGGAGTCTATTTGTCCAAAAGCAGAAATGTTGTTCCTAAGTTTTGCAGTTTTAGCTGGCGGAAAATACTTCGCCAAGAATTTTTCAATTAATTGATCACAGGTTGTGATGTTGTTTTTAGGTAGAGTGTTCAACCACTGCTTAGCCTTAGTTCTAAGAGAAAAAGGAAATAATCTTAGCCTAATAACATCATTTGTAACACCATTTATCTTGAAGGTGTAATAAATCTCAAAAAACTTGCTATATGTGCGTTCGGATCTTCATCTAGAAGTCCGTCATACTGCACATACTGCTGCACCATTTGAATTATGCTAGGCTTCAGTTCAAAGTTATTATTAGTTATAGTAGGGCGCACTATACTAGATTATGTTCCCTCTAGATTCCGTCGTGCATAATTGATAGTTTTAACTTCAAGACAACCTAAACACCTAGAGGGGGGGTGAATAAGTTCTTATCCTTGTTTTAACTTAAGGCATAATTTAACTTCAGTTCTTTAATATAAATCAGATATCTCTACAGCAAACACAGCACATACAATCACAGAATCTAATTAAACACAAGCATCATAGATTGCACAAAGATTTATAGTGGTTCCCCAAGGTCTGGGTACATCTACTTTCACCCTTCACCTATCTAGCAGTGTGGTAGATTCGGCCTAACTTCTTCTTTCTTCTCAGATCAACAGATCTTACAGCTCAGAACCTGAAAGGTTCCTACAACTCAGAACCCTATAACGTTCCTACAACTCAGGCTAACAGCCCTACCTCAGCCTTGCCACAAGGCCTACAACTCAGAGAACCAATTCTCCTACACTCAGGCTCAATCAGCCTTACCTCAGCCTTGCCACAATGCCTACAACTCAGAGATCAAAATCTCCTACACTCAGCCTTTATAACATAGGCTTACAACTCAGGTCTTTGAAAAGATCCTACAGAATTTGATAAGTAATTTGATGGTCTCTTACCCTTGTTGAGAGAGAAAGGATAAGTGGATTCTTGATCAGCTTCTTGATGAGACTGATGACTGAAATCAACATGTGCTTAGCTTTCTTCAAAGCTTCTTGAATCTGAACTTAGTTGGGTTGATCTCCTTTGAAGTTGACAAACTGCCAGCTCCCTTCTTGGATTCCAGATATGGATATGGATCTTCTTAGTAGATTATTTCTAGATCTACTTCTTAAGAGACTTGTGACTGTCTCCTTCTTGACCTCAAAATAGTTAGAGCTCTCTCTCCCCAAATCTTCTGAAGTTTCTTCTGAATTCTGGAATTAATTCTCCTTAGACAAAATCTGAGTGGATGAACACTACAGAATGTCTTCTTAGATCTTCTCACAAAGATCTTCTTCTGTGACTTGCACTTTCTTGATCAGAGATCAATCTCACAATAGTTGTGTTAGTTGCGTGTGTTGTTATTCAATCCTTCTTCTGAATCCATCTATATATAGACTTCATCCATGGTAATTAGCTGATCCGTTTCTAACTAACTTCTGACAAGTCTGACAGCTTCAGTAAACCTGTTGTAACTCACAGCTGTCAAGTCCTCAAACAGTTCTTGAGCCTTTGACTCTGTCAGCGAAGCATCGAGACTGACTGTCTTAAAGTGTCGAGACAATCTGTCAATATGTGTCGACACAAGTGACTTAAGTGTCGACACAGACTTTGGTGATGTCGACATAGCTGCCTTGATGTCGAAACAGCTTCTTGACACTGCATCTTGAGAATGTGTCGACACTGATTATTTGTGTCGACACAATCACTTCTTCACTCTTCAGCAATCAACTATGTTGAAACTCTGCTGTGTGTCAACACAAGTCCTGTATGTCGACACAGTTGTTGTAGACTAAGAATTCTGTGTGTCGACTCTGCCTCCAGGTGTCGACACAGTTGATGTCGGCTATATATTCTGTGTGTCGACACAGCCTTTTCCAAGTGTCGACACAAACTTGTTGAAGTGTCGACACAGCTTTCTCTCGTGTTGACACATGGATTTAGAAACTTTTTCCTACATTTTAGCCAATACTTATTCTGCACATATAAACTCAGAATAACATCAAATACATCTTGATGTATATCATTGAGATAAGTGAGGCTTCTCCAAATCAGGTACACATTTTCCAATGTACCGAACAATCTCCCCCTATTTGGAGAAGTCATAACCCTTTTGTCAATGATATACACCACTTATGATAAATAAACATGATGATGTGTATAAGCATTTTTAACAGGGTAACTTATAAACAAAACAAATAATAAACTATCATCACAGAATAAGGATGCAAATTAAATGAACATGAAACATTGTTTTGTTTATTATCTCAAAAAGTTTCTTAACACTGTTTACATAGATTTCTTTAAAACTAAGAATTACATAGTTCTAGAAACATCTAGTAAAACTAAACTAATGTTGGGCTGGCTCTTTGATGACTATTCCTTTTCCTGATTTAATCTGAGCCTGCACAGAAGGTTTTGTATCTTCAATGAGCTTCTTGCCTTTCAAATCAGTCTTCTTTTGAGCTACAGCCTTAATCCTTTGCCTTGAAAAGTAATGAAAAGGCTTAGGGAAATACTTGTTAGGCTACTGTGCATCAGGAGGTAGCTTCCCAATCTTGGCCTTCCTTCTGTACTGAACTATGGCTTCTTGTTTAGCCTCATACTTCTGCCACTCCTGCTCATTATACCATTTACCCCTTTCATGAACTTGGTCTTTGACAGCTTTCTAGGCAGTTAATATGATATTTCTAGATGTGGGGCTCCATTGCTCAAAATCAGGTTTTAACTTTGCCTGCTCTCTAAATCTCTTCTTTGATAATTGAGCATCTTGCTGAGCTTGCACACCAGCTTTTGGCATATCTACCTTTTCAATAATAACATAAGTAACATGTTGTGGAGGGCTGTACATAGACTGAACTTGTTGATGTATCATCTCAAGATTTGCATGGGGTAAATAACTTGGGCAACCTCAGGTTGATCACCTTCAAGTAGAGGTGGTTACACACCTGACTCAGCCACATTATCATCATCACATAAGGGTGGATATCCCAAAGTGGCTCTAATGCAGTTGGTTACCCATTTGGCATGATCAGAGCCTGCATATACTAACACCCTCTCCCCCTTTATTACTTCTCTGGTCACATGATCTCTCAAATCTTCTTTTTGAAATCTGATTTGCCCATCCAAGTAATTGATTCCATCTTTAAAGAATGACTTTAACTTTTGAAGCTTATCAGAAATTGTTTGCTGAGAAGTAGTAATAGTTGTTTTAAAGGAATCCAAAGCTTCCTGTAGCTTCTTATCAAATTCTTCTTTCTCCTTATTTCTTGCTTGAGTCATTTCAATAACTATTTTCCTTACTTCAGTGACTATCTCATTGTGAGATTCAGTCAGATTGTCATTCATTCTTATTTGATTATCAAAGACATAGCCTTGTTTGACAGCAATATCATCCACTTGTTTCTTTATTTCTGCTTGTTGTTTTGCAATAAATACCACAGCATTGCCCCCCTTGTGGAAGCAATCTGTCATTTCTTTCTTATTCTGGTTTACCTCAAATCTGATGGATTTTATTTCTTGGTCTAGATCAAATTGAAGAGCCTTATTTCTTTCATCCACATATTTTTCAAGAGCTAATCTCTGCTCATCAAATTTCACTTGTAAATCAACCAAGTATTTGTTGTAATCAATCTCAGGGGCTAGTTGTGAAGTAGTTGCTTGCAAAGCCTTCTTATAGTTCTGGTTTCTCCTCTTAAAAACCATCAGTTTTCTTTTCTTTAAACTTGTTATCTCCTATCTGATGAATCAGAGGAACTGTCAATATTTACTCTTTCTTTGGGACTAGGAGGCATCTCCTTGTCAACCCTATGCTCCACCTTCTCAAGGTTAACATGCTCCCCCTCAACTGTTGCTCCATCTATGTCAGGAAACAATTCTTCCAGAGTGAACTCTTATTGATTGTGAACTGGTGATACAGCTATCTCAGGAGCATCAGCAACTACAGATGTATCCTCCATGATCACATCCAGTGTTGAACTGTATACATGAGGAGACAGAAGAATAGATTGTGAATCTAGTTCACTTGCCAAGTGAATTCTCTCTTCCCCTTGAACTTGGGCAGTAACTGACTCCCCCTGCACTTGTGCAGTAACTATCTTTTCCTGAACTTGGGCAGTTTCAGCCAGGTCCTTGACTTGTTCCCTAACTTGCTCCCCCTGCACTTGTGCATTCAATGTGTCTTCCTGCACATGATCGAGATCAGTACTGTCATGGACTGGTGATTTAGCTGCAGTCTCTTGGGTATCCAAATCAGGTGTGTCCTTGGAGAGGACCCTATCCCATCTGAATATGATCCTGATGTCCATCCTTCTCATATGATTTATCTTAGGTCCTAGAAGCTGATGCATTACCTCTGGAACTGCTCTAGCTAGGTATAAACTCATTAATCTAGCCAAATTGGGCCTCTTGATACCTTCTTTTATCTTCTCAAATAGAACTGCAGACCAATCTGTGCTAATCTTGTAGATTATCATTGTCATCAAACTGAACATATAGGCAGAGAGCCTATCATGTCCTCCTGGTTTACACAAAATATCTTTCCCTACCACTTCAGATAGAAAATTGCCTTGTTGATTCATTCCTTTTCTGTTGATGGCTGCTCCAATCTTCATGGTTGGATCCAGTCCACACCACTGATGAGCCTCTCTTGTCTTTGAGGCTGGGACCTCTTCTTCATCCTGAATTCTTGGTAGGTGAAGAATCTTTCTTAAACTTTTTAGAGTGAGTTTGACTCTATTACCATGAACTATCAATTTAATATACAGTCCTGTGGAATCCACTGTTGTAGCTGCATAGAATTCAAATACTTCTTTCTTCCAGATCTTTGTAGGTTTAGAAACAAGAAACTCTAGCCCATTATCAGTAACAAGGGTAATAACCCCTTTAATCTCTGTCGCCGCATCATCAAAAGCATTGCGCACCAGCTCGTAGCCTTCGTTAATGTTATCTTCAATCTTTGGCGTCATTGGAAAGGAGAGAAATCTTGAATTGAGAGAAGAGAGTTTGTCGACACAAGGGTTTAGTCTCGAAAATCTGGAGAGCGTGTCGACAGAATACTTTCTCGACCTATTTATACCTTTTTAAACAAAGAAGGTCAAAAGGCGGGCAAAAACTGTCTAAATGTGTCGACACTGTTGGAAAGTGTCGACACATACTTCTGTTGTCTCGACCACGGCGATGACTACTATGTGTCGACACCAATTGATGATATGTCGACACAAGACATACTTAGTAGACCATCAAAAATTCTTTGTCGACTCTTATTACAAGTGTCGACACAATTTCTGGTGGTGTCGACACCATTACTCTGGTTGAGTCGACACTACTATTCTGAATGTGTCGACACTTTGTCCCTTAGGTGTCGACACAACGATACTGTGTCGACACAATTTCCCTGAATAGTCGACACAACTCCTCTGTGTCGACACATTATTACTGAATGAGTCGACACATTTTTACTTAGCCACTTATGTTAATTTAACATATGGTCAACATTCCTAATTCAATTTTAAATCTATTGAATTTAGTTTCATCTAGAGGCTTAGTAAATACATCTGCAATTTGATAATCTGTCTTAACAAATTCTAGTGAGATGTCCTCTTTATCTACATGTTCTCTAAGAAAATGGTATCTTATTTGTATATGTTTGGTCCTACTATGTGAAACAGGATTATTAGCAATAGAAATAGCACTAGTAGAATAACAACATAAAGGTGTTCTATTTACCTAAATACTATAGTCTTCTAACTGGTGTTGAATCCACAACAGCTGTACACAGCAACTTCCTGCAACCACATTTTCAGACTCAGCTGTGGATATTGCCACACTAGTCTGCTTCTTACTACTCCAAGATATCAATCTTCCTCCTAGAAATTGACATGTACCTGTAGTACTTTTTCTATCTTCTTTGCAACCTGCAAAGTCTGCATCTTAATATCCTATTAGTAGAAAATCTCCATTCCTAGGATACCAAAGGCCTAGATTAGGTGTGCCCTTTAGATATCTCAAAATTCTTTTTACAGCAGTGTAATGAGATTATTTTGGGCATGCTTGGTACTTAGCACAGACACATGTTGCATACATAATGTCTGGTCTACTAGCAGTGAGATATAGTAGAGAGCTAATTATTCCTCTATACAAAGACTCATCTACAGGCTTACCTGCATCATCTTTGCATAAAGACATACTTGTTCTCATAAGAGTTCTCATGGTGGAGGATGATTCCATACCATACTTCTTAATTAACTTCTTGGTGAACTTAGACTGAGATATGGACAAGCCATCATCAGTCTATCTTACTTGGAGTCCCAAGAAGTACTTAAGTTCCCTCATACTGCTCATTTCAAACTTCCCTTGCATAAGTTTAGCAAATTTCTTGCAAAGGTTGTTTTCTATAGACCCAAATATTATGTCATCAACATAAATCTGGACTAAGATTATCTTACCTTTGGATTCCCTTAGGAATAGAGTTTTGTCTATTTTCCCTCTTGAGAATTTGTTCTCAATAAGGAAAGTAGACAAGGTTTCATACCAAGCCCTTGGGGCTTGCTTTAACCCATACAAAGCTTTCCTAAGTCTATAAACATAATCTGGTTTAAGAGAATCTACAAAACCTGTAGGCTTCTCTACATAGACTTCTTCGTTTAGATTTCCATTCAGGAATGCTGATTTTACATCCATTTGGAATACCTTGAATCCTTGATGTGCTGCATAGGCAAGGAACATCCTAATTTCTTCAAGTCTTGCTACTGGGGCAAAGGTTTGATCAAAGTCAATACCCTCTTCCTGCCTTTATCCTTTTGCAACAAGTCTTGCTTTGTTCTTCACAATGATTCCATTCTCCTCCATTTTGTTCCTAAAGATCCACTTTGTTCAAATGATGTTGTGGTCTTTTGGTTTAGGAACTAACTCCAAGACCTTGCACCTTCTGAACTGATTCAGCTCCTCTTTCATGACATCAATCCAATGTGGGTCTAGAATTGCTTCTTCAAATTTCTTTGGCTCCAGTTGAGATAGGAAGCTTGAGCAAAGCACTGTGTTCAAGTTCCTGCTCTTGGTTTGCACTTCATATCTTAGATCACTAATTATTTGATTTGTTGGATGATCCTTTAAGTGTCTAACTGCTGGAGGTAGTCTCTCTTCAGGCTGACTACCTTCTGTTTCTTCAATGTGTTCCACCTCTTGGTTTTCTTCAGCTTCTAGAGAATCCTGTACTCCCCCTGGACAGCATCCACCATTTTCCATTTGTTGATCTGCAGTTGAATCTTCTGTAATGGAAAGCTTGTCCATTCTCTCTTTTATACCTGTTGGACTGCATGAACTAAAAGGCAACTCATTGTTGATCAATTTAGTTTCATCAAATACAATATGTACAGATTCTTCTACAACTTAAGTAATCAAGTTGTAGACTCTATAAGCCTTACTATCGTTGTTGTACCAAACAAATATCACATCTTGGGATTTGGCAGCAAACTTAGTTAAAGAAGACTTGTCATTGTTAAGGATATAGCACTTGCAACCAAAGATCCTAAAATATGATAAATTTGGTTTTCTACCTTTCATAATCTCATAGGGAGTCTTTTGGTGGCACTTAGTGATAGAAGCCCTGTTGAGTACATGACATGCAGTGTTTACTGCCTCAGCCCAGAAATATTCTGGGAGAGAAGTGTCACTCAATAGTGTTCTACCAGCCTCAATCAATGTTCTATTCTTCCTTTCAGCAATACCATTTTGCTGTGGTGTTCTTGGTGAGAAGAATTCTTGGAAAATCCCAAATTCTTCACATAGTCCTGTCATACTTTAAGATTGAAATTCAGTGTCATGGTCACTTCTGATTTTGACCACTATACTATCCAGTTCATTCTGAATTTGTTTGACAAAACAATGTAAAACACTTGGGGTTTCTGATTTATGTCTCAGAAATAACACTAAGGAATATCTAGAATAGTCATCTACCACCACAAAAGTGCAGACCTTCCTACCTAGACAATGAACTGGTATAGGACCAAAAAGATCCATATGTAAGAGGTATAGCCACCTCACTGAATCCTTGTTTTCAAGGCTATGAAAGGAGGATTTTGTCTGCTTGTCTTTTTGATAAGCTGAGACTATCCCATCCTTTATACACTAAACTTGAGGACCATTCCTCACTAACTCTTTGCTAAAGAGTGGGTCAATTGTTTTATAGTTAATATGGGCAAGCCTCTTGTGCCATTTGACACAATGAGAGGCTCTCTCATCAGCTACAAGACAAATAGGAGAACATTTGTTCTCACACTCAAAATTGAGATAGTACACATTCCTTTTTCTATATCCTGTCAAAATGATCTTTTGATCACTTGACCTCTTGATATGACATCCATTCTTAACAAATGAAATGTCATATCCCAAATCACTCAGCTGACTTATGCTTATAAGGTTGTGTTTCAAACCCTTCACATAGGCCACTTGAGTGATAGTAATCTTATTACTAGAAATGTTACCAAACACTTTGATGATGTCTATTTCAGAGCCTCCAAAGATTACTTTAGGCCCATTTATAATGGGCAAGTACTCCTTCAGCAATCCCTTTGTTCCAGTCATGTGCCTAAAACATCCACTGTCCAAGTACCATAAAGGGGTATGGTCACTTGGACTCACCTGCAACAAAGAATTACTTTCCCTTAGAAACCAAGAAAGTCTTGGGTCCTTGGTTCAAATTAGCTTTATGCTTACCAAATCTACCTGCAGCTCTTCTAACAGGTAGACTGTTGTTTTTCCTGACACTAGTGTTGTGGCAGCAATCTATGGCATAATGACCTGTCTTGCCACAGCACCAACATTCATACTTATTATATCTATTTTTAGATACATCAACTCTTTTGTATTGTGCTGGTACTGCTGCAGCTACACCCACTGTTTTCTTAAAAACATGGGGTTTATGAATATGGGCTGCCTTATTGACATAACCACCCTTGTCATTCAGAACTTTAGTCTTACTATGACCTTGAGTATTCTCAAAATCATACTTGTTAGAAGGCTCATGCACCTTTCTAAAAACTACAGGGACTTTAAAATTCAGTGGCTGGACTGAGGCTTGTCCTTTTCTCTTGTATTGGACAGCCCTGGTGTTACCCTTAAAGACTATTCCAGCCTTACCCTTTTGAGCTACAAACTCATCTATTAAGGGTAAAACTGATTTTGGCTTGGAATAACTAGCCACTAAATCTTTCGCCTTTTGAAGTCTGACTTCTAGACTTTTAATTAGATCATTTTTGTATGTGATTGTGCCCATCTAAATAACAGTTATAGTTTTCAGCTTGGCAATCCCATTCAATTTTTGATCCAACTCTTTCTCTAAACCAGATGCAACCATCTTAAGATCTGCAATATCCTTAGCCTGAGTTTTGGCCAGGTTCTTTCTTTTCTTTAGTGCTTGCAATAATTCCCCATATTCTTCTATCAACTGATGAATATCTCCTTCAGATTCAGACACATCCACATCACTTGATGCAGATATAGCTGACTCTGTACCAGTGCTACAATAAGAATTTCTAGAAATATATTGTACCTTACTAGGACCAGGCTGATCCTAGCATTTGTCTTCTTCTGATACAGCCATCAGTCCAATACACTAATGGTCTTCTTGTTCATAGATGGAGTCCATCAATTGCATAAACTCATCTTCTTCATCAGCTGCATAAAGACCAATGTATGCCTCAGCTTCAGATTCAGACTCTGAAGTTGATTGGTCTGTTAAGCTCTTCTCCTTCTTAGCAACATAAGATTTCTCCTTCTTGCTCTTTTGTTGATTCTTTCTTTTATCAGCAGACTCCTTTCTTTTGTCAGGACATTCAGCCACAACATGTCCAGGCTTATTACAGCAATAGCAAACTATCTTTGATGTTGTAAATTTGCTAGGCTTAGACCTGCTCCTGTCCTTCCTTGATGACTTCTCTTTTGATAATAGTCATCAACTGGCTGTGATGTTGAGGACCTAGATTTCCACTGCTTCTTCTTCAAGAATCTCTGAAACTGCCTTGTAAAAGCAGCAAAATCTGCATCTGAATCACTACTATCTGAATTTTGTTTGTCTGAATTATCTGAGATAATTTTAGCAACTTCCCTAGGAGGTGATGGAGACATCCTCCTATTCTTTCTAGTGTCTTCAATCTTGAAGGCCACAGACTTTTCTCTATGCTCCCCTTTTGCATTTCTTTCTTCCTCTTTTCTAGTCATTAGTTGCATTTCATAAGACAGCAACTTTCCAAATAAAGTTTTAGGAGAAATATCGGCAAGTTTGGTCACTTCCCTAATGGCACAAATCTTGGTGTCTCAATCCTTTGTCAAGGATCTTAAGAAATTTATCATTCAGTTCATATATACTGAAGACTCTTCCATAAGACATCAGTTCATTAACAATTCTATAGAACTTCTTATAGCACTCAGATATGCTATCTGACTTCTCTTGTCTGAAGCTTTCATATTCCTGATTTAGCATAGACTTTCTATCTTGTCTAACTTCTTCAGAACCCTCCATGTAGACTATCAAAGTGTCCCACATTTCCTTGGAGGTCTTACAGTCAATCAAATTATGAAAGGTTGAATCATCAATGACACTTACTATGATATTCTGAGCTCTTTTATCCATAGTTGTCAGTATAATCTCATCCTTAGTCATCTCAGAAAAATCTTTGGGAGTTCTCTAGTTTGCATCTAGAACAGATACCTTCATTGGACATAAGGACCTTCTTTTACTGTAATATAGATCCTTGGGTCAGAAGCCTCCATAAACAACCTAACCATTTCTTTCCATATTACAAATATCTCCTTCTTGCAGATGGGTAATTTCATAGAACTTAGTTCCTTGTGATTTTCTCAAGAACTCATTTTCTTGATTCTTGATTCTGCCTTAGGGATCTAACTTAGACTGTTAAGTCCTTCTTTGAGTAACCTCCCTCTGATACCACTTGATAGTTTTAACTTCAAGACAACCTAAACACCTAGAGGGGGGTGAATAGGTTCTTATCCTTGTTTTAACTTAAGGCAGAATTTAACTTCAGTTATTTAATATAAATCAGATATCTCTACAGCTAACATAGCACATACAATCACAGAATCTAATTAAACACAAGCATCACAGATTGCACATAGATTTATAGTGGTTCCCAAAGGTCTGGGTACATCCACTTTCCCCTTTCACCTATCTAGCAGTGTGCTAGATTCGGCCTAACTTCTTCCTTTTTCTCAGATCCATAGATCTTACAGCTCAGAACCTGAAAGGTTCCTACAACTCAGAACCCTATAAGGTTCCTACAACTCAGGCTAACAGCCCTACCTCAGCCTTGCCACAAGGCCTACAACTCAGAGAACCAATTCTCCTATACTCAGGCTCAATCAGCCTTACCTCAGCCTTGCCACAAGGCCTACAACTCAGAGATAAAAATCTCCTACACACAGCCTTTATAACATAGGCTTAAGACTCAGATCTTTGAAAAGATCCTACAGAATTTGATAAGTAATTTGATGGTCTCTGACCCTTGTTGAGAGAGAAAGGATAAGAGGATTCTTGATCAGCTTCTTGATGAGACTGATGACTGAAATCAACTTGTGCTTAGCTTTCTTCAAAGCTTCTTGAATTTGAACTTAGTTGGGTTGATCTCCTTTGAAGTTGACTAACTGCCAGCTTCCTTCTTGGATTCCAAATATGGATCTGGATCTTCTTAGTAGATTAGTTCTGGATCTACTTCTTAAGAGACTTGTGACTGTCTCCTTCTTGACCTCAAAATAGCTGGAGCTCTCTCTCCCCTAATCTTCTGAAGTTTCTTCTGAATTCTGGAATGAATTCTCCTTAGACAAAATCTGAGTGGATGAACACTATAGAATGTCTTCTTAGATCTTCTCACGAAGATCTTCTTCTGTGACTTACACTTTCTTGATCAGAGAACAATCTCACAATAGTTGTGTTAGTTGTGTGTGTTGTTATTTAATCCTTCTTCTGAATTCATATATATATAGACTTCATCCATGGTAACCGGCTGATCCGGTTTCTAACTAACTTCTAACAAGTCTGACAGCTTAAGTAAACCTGTTGTAACTCACAGCTGTCATGTCCTCAAACAGTTCTTGAGCCTTTGACTCTGTCAGCAAAGCGTCGAGACTAACTGTCTTAAAGTGTCGAGACAATCTGTCAATATGTGTCGACACAAGTGACTTAAGTGTCGACACAGACTTTGGTGATGTCGACATAGCTTCCTTGATGTCGACACAGCTTCTTGACACTACATCTTGAGAATGTGTCGACACTGATTATTTGTGTCGACACAATCACTTCTTCACTCTTCAGCAAACAACACTGTTGAAACTCTGCTGTGTGTTGACACAAGTCTTGTGTGTCGACATAGTTGTTGTAGACTAAGAATTCTGTATGTCGACACTACCTTCAGGTGTCGACACAGTTGATGTCGACTCTGCTTCTGTGTGTCGACACAGTCTCCCGGTGTCGATACAGTTGATGTCGACTATATATTCTGTGTGTCGACACAGCCTTTTCCAAGTGTCGATACAAACTTGCTGAAGTGTCGACATAGCTTCCTCTGGTGTCGACACATGGACTTAGAAATTTTTTTCCTGCATTTTAGTCAATACTTATCCTGCATATATAAACTCAGAATAACATCAAATACACTTTGATGTATATCATTGAGCTAAGTGAGGCTTCTCCAAATCAGGTACACATTTTCTAATGTACCCAACAATAATAGGACATAGGCCAATGCACGACCTCCTCCGTGTGGGGTTCTTCCATTCTTAAAGTAGAAAGTGACTCGGAATCCTCAAACGGTACTTGGAGAGTAGGGCCTTGAAATCGCAACCTTCTTTGAAGAGTATGCTCATTTTCGTGGTCCAAGTCCAAAATAACCGACAGACTCCCACGGGTCATGCACTAAAAGAAGAGAAGAGAAGAAAGAGAAATAAAAAAAACTAGAAAAAGAAAAGAGAAACAAAATTTTTTTTTTTGAAATAGATTTTTTTAATATTTTAACTCCCGAACTTCCGAAGGACTACCCAATGAAGGGTTCGCAAGGTACTAGACAAGATAGTGACACTTAAAGCCCTTTGCCCTTTTCTAGAGAATTAGGTGTCGTAGAAAAATTGTGAAGATGGTTTCTATTAAGAGCGATAATAAAATTTTTTGAATTTTAATTTTTTTAGAAGGAGGATGAGAAAGAGAAATGATAAAAATAATAGGTTCGTGTTTTCGATATATCAACGAAAGTTACTCCCCGACAACGGCGCAAAAAACTTGATGATCGCTTTCCGCTTAAGAAAAGAGAGTCGAACTAGCAATCCAATTAGACAAGTATACCTATCGAACTATAGCTAGGGGACACAAGTGTCGTATTGAAATCCGGGAACTGTTGAGTACACTTACTCACACGAATACTATTATTTTATCGACGGAAAATCTTTAGGGATAAAGAGAAAATTAAACGCACTTAATAAAAGGAAAATAGCACTAAAGGAGAACTAAATACAGCTAAATAGATAGCATAAAAGAAGCGATTACAACGAAGGATTAGAACGATTAAATGGAAATGCACTCGATCGAGAATCACATCGGCTAAAGTCGATTAAAAACATGATAAATAAAACTAAGCTTAATAGGGTGAAAGTTCCTTGACTGTGGAGGTTCCTAAAGCTTGAACACGCTTCTCTAGAAGTCGTTCCCAACTTAATTTAGGAAGGTCTGACTGACTCTCGTCTAAATCGGAGGCCTAAAGCTCGCTTTACCTGGTGAACCCCACTATTGGATTTTACTCCAATCCGGGAGATTTGGACGTCATCCTCTCTCGAGGGGTGCGTACAATTCTCTTTACTCTTGAATGCTCACTTCAAACTATCGGCCTCTCGGCTAGCCAAGAATGAAAGCTAAATTGGAAATTATATATTGACAATATAATTCCAAACGAGAAAAATCATGAGTAATTCGAAGGCCTAAACCCTAAAAAGAAAGGTAAATTCAAAGCATCATAACTTAATCACTCGAACCTCGGATCATCAAGATCGAGTACAAGGAGGATTAGTTACTCATAGTAAAGTGGAGGAGGGGGATGAGTAGTAAAGCATTAAGAACACAAGGTAATAAAGAGCACTTATATTAATAAAGAAAGAGAGCTGCACTTGAAAAAGGAAATTACAATTGCATGAAATTTAAAATCTATTCTAGCCCTACATTAAGAAACTAGAGCAAGAACAAAGATTACAACAAAAGCTATTACAAAAGCTAAAAACAAACTAGGGTTAAGAAAAACAAAATGAGAAAAAGAGAGAGGGAGAAAAAGCATAAAAAACACTAGTAAACATAAGGGCAGCACCTCCCCTCTCAACCCAAACTTGTTCTAAAATGGAAGGGGGGAATCTGAATTTATAGGAAAATTTCTCGGGTTGGTCACGCCCTAGGTTACGCCTGGGGAGGGTGTGTAAGAGGGCGTGACATGTATGGGGTTGACCTCGGGTTCTGGATTCTGGAGGGAAGAATGATTGCTTCTGTACAATGGCTGACATGCCCTGGGTCATGCTCGTGTAGGGGGGCGTGACACATACGTCAAATCTCAATCATTGGTCGGAAATCCGTCAGTCTTGGAAAAGGGGCGAACACGCCCTGGGTCACGCCCGTGATGGGGGCGTGATAGTACTATTGTCGTGCAGAGGCGAAAATGCATTTAATGTGGCGACAGACTTCGGGCAAAGGGCAACACGCCCCGTCTCACGCCCTGGGACACGCCTGGGGAGGGCGTGTTAGAGGGGCATGACATCCATTTTTCCTGTTATTTGTTCTCCGTCAGCAAGCTTCCTCGGGATCGGGTGACACGCCCTGTCACACGCCCAGGGAGGGCAAGACAGGGGGGAGTGTCAGGTCATTTTTGGCCAAAAATCTAGAAACCTGCAAAAAGATAAGAAAATATTAGTGGTAATAATATTTACATAAGAAAGATATAAATTAAGCTAATAAGACATGATTAGCGCCTTCAAAACTAGAAAATACGATAATAATTTAGGCTTCAAACGTATTATCACTATGACCCTTAAACTTTCAGATAACAATTTCACTGGACTGGTTTGAAGTTATATTATCCCTAGGAAAATTGAACATCACCGAACTATAATCATTAATATATTATCTCTACAAGCATGTCATTCCTATCTGGTGGGTATATCTCCAAGTCCCATGCTATTCAATTCTTCATTGATTACACTTTGGATCTAAAATCTCTAATGTCCAAAAATCATTATACACATGAGATTAGTATTCATATATTCAAGTAATAATTAGACTCCACATCCAAAATCATATCATGATCTTAGCTTTTGCAATACTGGTTCTTCTAATACAAGACATTATTACTTAAATAACTTTTAGTATAGTAATGTCAACATGCCCTACAATTTCTACCTGCGATTGAACATGTCATATTTATTCCAAAACAAAATGTAGAGATTTTTATCACCCGACAAGCCATATTACTTTTGATAATTTCAACATATAACAATTATTAATTAAACCCAGTAAATTTATGGAAATCGTGCTCCTCCAATAATTACACAAAATTTTGGAGTCCTCCCTAAGGTGGATATGATGTTGTGTATCAAGTTTCACGTCCTTTGGGCAGTTATCTAGAAAGGAGTTCGACATGTAAGTTTCTCTATCCGCACCTCAAGCATGTGCGACCTCTTTCTAGGTCAAAACACTAAGGATGAGTCTTTTTATGAATCCATATTCCAAATTCCACAATATCTTAATCACAGATCAAATATAGTCATCATCATTCACGTAATATTTGAATAAACCAAAACCTTAATATCATATGTTTGTGACATCTCATCTTCAAATTAAGATCTTGGGAAAACCCAAGTCAGTATATAACAAGCCCAATAAATGAAGGGATAAGCCTCTGTATATTTTGGACTAAGTTTCCTCCACCACCCACACGGTACATTTATCTCATGTATGCGTACAATCCTAAGTGGCATATAGTCCTTGACTTGGGGTTCATACCCTATAAATCCTTGGATTGAAGCACCTCTATATCAGCCCTTAAGACCTATTTACATAATACATGTTCTAGCTCCTTAGTACTACCATTTACAACAATCTTTTATGGGTCGACATGTTCCCGACCTTAAAATGATGACTTTCTAGACCCGCAGTCTTATTTGACGTAAACTACAGTGGGGAGCACCATATCATGGGTACGAACATCAAACTTACAAGTCTCATACTGTTCCAATAGTAGATTATGAGTACTATTTCTTCTCGAGATGCTCCAAACTTCCCGGAGAAGTTATATGAAGATAACCGGGTGTAAGACTTGGATAATTATATTTGCATTCAATCTTATAGTTTTGTTCATTCTCGGGAATCTTATCGCCCGTACATACCATACCCGAGGTTAGTTTTAGACTAGGGTATGACATAAAGTGTCTTGGTCAGCCAAATAGGTGTTATCTTAGTGAGGTTGGCACTAGATCTAAGGGTTAGTGGACATACTTAATGTGAATCCCACATGGGCACACCACCGCTTCCGCTATGTAAGTTTGTCCGCAAACTGACCAATCGAGCATGGTGGCCAAGTGGTTTAATGGACTTCTTTATCTCAGGATCGTTTGCAAGCTGATACCATTTATAAGACCCCCCCCCCTCTCGGAACACAAGACGCGGTCGAGGGGAGTCTTATGCCAATAACTGCCGCCTTGTGGTAGCGTCAGCACACAGGCAAACCTGTACCACAAGATGCCTATTCTGCCGTCTAGTCTCAAATATCATACTGTCAACCCATCAATAAAATAATAAACACAGAAGTCATGATCCACATAAAGTAAAAAGTCCAGAAAAGCAGGAAGCTACACAAAGGCTCATGAAAATATAAGAGTATATAAAAAAAATTGCCCAAAGGGGCTACATCATGAGTCTCTCAAAACTCACATCAGTCACCGATAGCAACGAGGGTACTATCACATCAGGCCCTATCGTCCTGGCCAGGCTGCCCTCCTGCATAACCTGCTGCTGCTTTGTCTGCGTGGTTTCCTCCTAAAAAGGAAGACGTAGCAACCGTGAGTCATAAAGACTAAGTGATTATCACATCCGCTCCCCCGATGAATCCTTGGCACCTGGCGGAGAAAGGAATAAGGGTATAATATATATATATATACGAGTGACAGGCACGGGCCTCCGGCCCGATGGCCACGCGCCATAGTACCCGGCCGGCGACGGCGGGCTTCGCCTGCACCCGGGCTATTTTTTTATATATATTATTATATTACCTGATTTCCGTGCCTTTACTGTAGCAGTCTCGCCGCCCAGACTTTTCGGGTCCCAAATCGAAGGTGAAGGAGGCTCCAAATCAAAAAGTGTTCAACATGAAAGTTGTTCGGATCGTCGAGATCTAATAACTTCATGTTGACCACTTTTCGTTTTGGAGCCATCTTGACACTCATATTGGGCCCCGAAAAACCTGATTTCCGTGTCTTTACTGTAGCAGTCTCGCCGCCCAGACTTTTCGGGTCCCAAATCGAAGGTCAAGGAGGCTCCAAATCAAAAGGTGATCAACATGAAAGTTGTTCGGATCGCCGAGATCTACAACTTTCTTGTTGACCACTTTTCGTTTTGGAGCCATCTTGACCCTCATATTAGGCCACGAAAAATCTGATTTCCGTGCCTAAAAAGGCGGGTGAACAGTTCACCCGCCTGTTTTAGTCCCACACCGTCCATTCTTAGGAGTTTTGCGGGTATATATTCAATATTCCGCATTCAGTATTTGAAGTAATGTTGGCTGGCTGACTTGCGGGCGGGCTTGCTTGCAGGTTTTCGCGGGATGGGCTTGCGGGTTGTTTGCAGGCTCGCCGGTTGCGGGTTGTTTGCAGGCTCGCCGGTTGTGGGTCTGCTAGTTTTTTTGCTGTCCTATAGTAGGTTTAGGACTGTCCTAGAGTAGGTTTAAGAGGCCTATAAAAAAGTCTGGATAGAGGGTTGGTTTGATCCAACGGTTCATGATCAAAAATCTGAAATCCGACGGCCACCTAATTACCCTCTAATTTCGAACTCATGCTATATGCAGGCCCCCATATTTCTTTATAATATGGTATATATATATATATAAACAGTAGTACAGGCAGGTGGTATTGGATTAATCAACAACGGTGTATATCAAAGAACTACAACAATTAAGTATATCAATCTACTCTAGCATTTCTACCATTAACAGCAGTATATAAGTATAAATCTATGACAGTAAATAACTTAACTTATATGAATGTTCATACAGACATATTAGTTAAGGATCAGCTCAACAGTAAAGTAACTCATTGTATATGAGTGCCCATATAAACTTATACGATTAAAATCGTGTGTATATAATATATATAATGATATGAATGCAATGCAATGACTCACCCATGATCATGCACATGCAGCTGCTATGTCGACACAGACTTATAGTTCCCACTTTTCGAGCAAATAGCTAACCTCTCAGGCGTCATCTGTCGTGGCCAGACAGTGACTGTAAAGCGGGCGTCTCCACTACTAGGCTAACATCCACACTACCTGGTCTAGGCCTCTGTATGCCTCAATGTTAAGAACACAATAGCGGAGTTCACATGCGTACTACGGCTCTGAGGGGTCTTGGGTAGATGTGCACCAAGAACACAGCCCAAACAAGTCTATCATCGTGGTACGGAAGGTATCTCTGTGAACATATCACCAAAGGACCAAGGCCAACCATCCACTAGCACGGATGGTGCCTTGGGAAGTAAACATCGATGACAAAGGCCCAACCGTGCAAGTCTATCTGTCAGCTCCCGTCGGTGTGATGACTAGCAAGCCCGTAGACCTGCCACACTATCCTTAACCCAGGATCATTACACTGCGTGTCAACTCACACCGCATGCATTTCACATATAGGTCTCCACAGTGAGTCACTTATTTTACTTCACATCTCGTGCTCAACAGCACACAAGGGCTCCACACCGAGTCCCTTATCAACATGTCGTTTTAGTGCGGCAACACACTCACACTTCCAACCCTTCCACATGTCCTTACCACACAAGGGTTCATCATTTATACAGGAGGCAAGCCACCGCATACAACACTCAAATCCCACACTGCTACCGGTAAGGAGACAACTCTAAACAGTGGACTACTATACTCATTTCATTAATCATCATACTACATGTCCAGACATTAACCTAACCTAGTTCTTCTCTTAATAACCAAACATTCTCAACAATTGTACTTTCACATGACTTTCACAACAACATAATGGTACTTCACATATTCATCAACCATTTGATTATCATAATTACATATAGATTATGGTCACCTAACTTTAATATCAACTGGATACAATCCATTTACCAAGTTCAAACCATTCATGCTCATATGGATCAATCAACTAAATGTCAACAACTATTTGTTCATCGCAATCACTAACAATTATATACAGCAAAGTTCATGCCAACCTCATCATTATTCATCGTATTACCCTTATCAAGTACATTCTTATCGGTTCACATATTGAAATCATTCCTACCATGCCAACTCGTCAACCCTTTCGTTCACTAACCTCCACCACATCATCTCGTTCATGTACACCTCACTACACCATTTGTTCATTAAGGATCTATCCAACAAATGCCACTAATCATATTTTATCACAATTACTTATGGACTAAATTCACTAAAAGATTAACGTTATTGTACTACAATCTCTCTTCCAAATCTAAAGTCGATTCAACACAAACCAAAGAACTATATGTGCAGGAAAGATTATTGTACAACAACTTCGATCGGGGATTCCTGAGGCAACAGGAACTCGATGAAGGCGTGTAACCCCTCGTTGAAAAAGTCTTTTTGTGGACTACACCTTTCATGTTCATCCCACAGCCTAGATCCGGCCGCATCATGTCTGAAAATGGCCTCGAAATTTGTTGCGTGCAGAAAACAGATTTCTGCGTGCATCTTAAAGCGAGACGAACTACATCGGCTCATCTTCTTCCTCTAACTATTTATTTTAACACTTCTCATGGATTTTCCTCCACCCTTATTCACCCTCATGAGGTCATTTATCTTCACGACTCAGTCCACAAACTTTATTTGAAGTGAGGAAAGGTTGAAGACTCTACTATAGGACACAAGTCCTAGCCGGCCTCCTGCTAGGAGATCTTCACCTCGCAAGTCCGTCTTCGTTGAGTCGACATCTCCTACAAATAACTATAGATCTAGCACCAAGGGAGAGGGTTTGAAGCTCACCTGATGTCCATGCATGTTCCCCAATAGCCGCGTAAGCGGCTTTTGCACGTTGCTCCCATCCATGGTTGGATCTTGCATATCCGAATCGGATGGCATTGAACGTGCCGGATTTGAATGATGTAAGAAGTTGTTGCCAAGCCATTAGAAACATTGCTTCATCTAACTGTCATCATTTCTTGCCAACATTTGTGTGTCAACTTGGGATTCTTCTTCCAGATAGACAAGATTAATCCATGAATATATCGTGAAGGTGTACAGTTGATCCCAATTCCAACAACATTTTCAAAAGCATTAGTGATAGAAGAACGATCAACAAATGAATCACCACCAACAATACTATATTCATCATTGTCACTGAAGGAAAACCAAGCAGAAAACTCTAATTTTATTTTCCTTGAGGCGCTCAAAAGAAGCCTTGAATTCTACTTTACTTTTGAGTTTTTTCAAAATCAATAGGATCAGCACCCGATTTTCAAGCACCTGCAACCTTCCCTTGTGAGAATCTTTCCAAGTCACCAAGTTTATTACTCCCAAATAATCATCTCCATATCCAGAGCCATCTGCTAGATAATCTCCCAAGCTTCCAATGGAAATTCCAACAAGAATATTTCTGAAATAATAATGTTCCAGATGAACCTTACTGGTGAATTCGGGAAAACTTACACCACACTTGGAGCTCGGACTAGGATAAGTGAGATCAACGTCATTTGCCTCTAGGTAGGTCAGGAAATGATTTAGTCGGACATACATGGTGGTGAGGGATGTTATCGGAGTTGTGCTTGTTGTGAGGAACGGCGCGGAGAAAGCTAGAGGGCTGTCGATGTAGTGGGAGAGGCGGTTCGAGGTCTTGCCGGAGTTGGAGGAGGTCGCCGGCCGGGATCAGGAATGGAGAAACTGGAGAAGAGGGCGCCGTTATAGGTAGCAGGTAGATGGAGAACTGGATCGGAATTTTTGCTCTAATCTAAGCCCATCGTATACATATATATATACAGGTAGATAAACATATATTAATTAATAATATTATTGTTATTATTAATAGTAGTATTATTATTCTAATAACCTTCAAACAGCCGTACGTAGCCCTAGGGGACTCCAAAGTTATCTCGGATGGGCTCGTTACGATCGTCTCGTTGATACACATACATCAAGATGAGTCACAATATGTTTTGAGTTCGATCGCTCAATTTACGCTCCCGGAGAGTTTTGGGCCTAATTTTATATAACATTAAAAACTCTCCGAACGACGAAAAAATTCCAAACGAATCACATTGTTGGACTCGTATTATCATCAGGAGTCTAATAAAACTATCTGAGATCATGTCCGAGATCGTTTGCTCGATTTCACTATTTTGCATAAATACGATATTTGCAAACTGCGTAATTTGGGCTCGCCCACACGCTATAATTTCTTCAATTCGACACGATGCCTTCGAGACAACACAGGCTTTCTAGGCGACATACGACTTCTAGTCGAATGCTACCCTCGGCGGTATACCTACAACTTGAAGATCATGTGACAATCTCTCATAATTGCAATTTCTTAACTTATATCATCCTCCTATGTTAACCATGACACCTCCATGACAGCCTCACGGTCTAAAGACTTCTACCTAGTCCAGGCCGATACGTAGTGACACAAGTCACTTGAGGGTATAGCTCGAATTGGGATGTTACATTACATACACAAGATCATCATCATATAAATTTGTATGGGCACTCCTATAAAATGAGTTACTTTACTGTTGAGCCGATCCTTAACTTATATGTCTGTATGGGCATTCATATAAGTTAAGATACTTATTGTCTTAGATTTATATTTATATACTGCTGTTGATGGTGGAACTACTAAAGTAGATTGATATACTTAATTGTTGTAGTTCATTGATATACACTGTTGTCGATTAATCCTTTACCACCTGTTTGTACTACTGTCTATATATATATATATATATTATACCCTAATTCCTTTCTCCGCCCGGTGCCGAGGAGTCGCCGGGGGAGCGGATGTGATATGCACTTAGTCTTTATGACTAACAGTTGCTACATCTTCCTTTTTAGGAGGAAACCCCGCAGATAGAGCAGCAATAGGTTATGCAGGAGGACAGCCAGGCAAGAACGATAGGGCCTGATGTGACGGTACCTTTGTTGCCATCAGTGACTGATGTGAGTTTCGAGAGACTCATGATGTAGCCCCTTTGGGCTATGTTTTTAAATACTCTATCTGATATTTTAGAAGCATTAGTTGCTCCTTATTTTTATTGTACTATTGGACTTATATACTAGTGTGTATTTTGACTTCTGTTTTTATATTTTTTATGTTGGGTTGGCATAGATGATATGATTAGCCGGCAGGATAGGCGTCTTATAGTACAGGTTAGTGTTGGGTACATTGGAAAATGTGTACCTGATTTGAAGAAGTCTCATTTAGCTCAATGATATACATCAAGGTGTATTTGATGTTATTTTGAGTTTATTTGTGCAGGTTAAGGATATGATAAAATGAAGGAAAAAGTTTCTAAGTCCATATGTCGACACTTAAGAAAGCCTGTGTCGACACTTGGAAAAGCTGAGTCGACACCAGAAGCAACTGTGTCAACACACAAAATTTATTAGTCGACATCAACTGTGTCGATACCGGGAGGCAGTATCGACACACAGAAATATTAGTCGACATCAACTGTGCCGACACCGGGAGGCAGTATCGACACACATAAATATTAGTCGACATCAACTGTGTCGACACCGGGAGGCAGTGTCGACACACAAATGTATTAGTCGACATCAAATGTGTCGACACCTGGAGCAGTGTCGACACACAGAATTCTGTGACTACATCAACTGTGTCGACACACAGGACTTGTGTCGATACACAGCAGAGTTTCAACAGTGTTGTTTGCTGTGTAGTAAAGAAGTGTCTGTGTCGACACAAAGAAGCTGTGTCGACACACTCTACAGATGTAGTGTCAAGAAGCAGTGTCGACACCAAAAGAGCTATGTTGACATCACCAAAGCCTGTGTCGACACTTAATCTACTTGTGTCGACACATAATGACAATCAGTCTCGACGCTTTGCTGATAAAGACAAAGGTTCAAGAACTGACTAGAGACTTGACAGCTGTGTATTCAAACAAGTTTACTGAAGCCGTCAGATGTAACGCCCCTGATTTTTCTGCGATTATTTTAATCCTCGTTTGGCGTTACGTCGACGCGTTTTCTTGGCTTGTGCCATATGTGGAGTGTGATCTTAAATCCTTAGAACTGGGTGCCATATTTTGTAGCCTGTTGGCAAGATCTCCCTAGCAAGCCGAGTCGTTTTGGGTGACCCGGTGTGGCCTCTCGGGGGATGCTTGTCTTTTGGCTTCGGGAGGGTATAACTCGAGTTCTGTTCGTCGAAAGTTAATTTTGACTTCGCCGTTGTGTTTGTAGCACGGATATTTAGCTACGGTGCGACTTTCGTCAAATTCTGAGGTAGTTCAGTTTTCGTGTCGTTTTGGGTGTGCCATTTGTAAAATCTAATTAGAAACCCTTTTTAATTAAGTGAACCGGTGGCTTGGGAGGCAGTTAGGCTGAACCGTCATGGCTAAGCTTATATAAAAGCCTTAATTAGAATCAGCGGCCCATTCTTCTCTTCCCGAGACCAGAAGAAACTGCTGCTCTTGTTTGCGGAAAACAGAGGAAAACTGCCAGACCTGCCTCTCCTTCGGACGGCGATTCCGGGAGTGTTCGTTGACGGATTTTGATTCCGAAAGCGGCGTTGTCTTTCTCTCGCTCAGATCTTCATTTCGATGGTAAGATATTTGATTTTCGTGGAGTTTTAGGAGACTTGGATTTCCGGTTCTTGTGCTTTTCCGCCATTAAAGTGCGGGTTTGCTTGTTAGGTGCTGCTCCTTCTAGTGCAGAACGAAGAGGAGGGAAAGCCGACCAAGCTTCGTCGGAAATCGAGGCAAGTGGTATTCTTGCCCTTGCCATTGTTGTTCTTTTGTTATTCTAGAATGTTTCCCGGTTAGCCCTAGGGTAGAAACCAAGCATATTCTCTTTTACCTTGCTGAATTTACGGCTTAGATTCGCCTATGAGCCCCCTCCTTGTGCTGTTTTTCTCAACCCGATGGTTGTTATAACCATTTAGACTCCAGATTTGTAGTTCTAGTTGGGTGCTTTTGCGGGTGGAGCCGAGAGAGAGAGCGAGGGAGGTTGTTGTGGTAGGGCTCTTGTTAGAACCAGTCTTGGTAAACTCTCGGGTTTTGGTGTTGAGTGTGGTGCACACACTCAAAGCCAAAAGCCGACCGGACTCGACGTTGAGTGTGGTGGACACACTCAAAGCCATAGTTTGGTTTGTTCTTTGCGGCTGAGTGGTGGGGTGATTGAGTGAGAATTTTTCGTCTAAGTCAAAATTGATGGGAATCACCAAGTGATTCCAGCCGATTTCGACGTGATTCCCACCGATCGGCGAGAATCATCCGTGATTTACGCCGATTCGGCGAGAATCATCCTTGATTCCCGCCGTTTCGGCGAGAATCATCCTTGATTCCCACCGATTCGGCGAGAATCTTCCTTGATTCTTGCCAATCGTCGAGAATCATTCTGGATTCTCGTCGTTTCGGCGAGAATCATCCTGCATTCCCGCCGATTCGGCGAGAATAAGTCTGCATTCCCGCCGACCTCCTCTTGTTGGCGTTGGCTTAGGGTTTTCCTGCGGGAATGAACTTTGGCGTCGAGTGAGTTGACTCTCACTCCACGCCAAAGATGCTTTGGCGTTGAGGGAGGTTGACTCACTCAACGCCACTGTTGGGTTTTGTGGTTTTGGCCGAAGGCGTTGAGGGAGTGGACCTCACTCAACGCCATAGCCGTTTTGGCGTTGAGTGAGGTTAGCTCACTCAACGCTGCTGCCTCTTTTGCTGAAGGCGTTGAGGGGGTGGATCTCACTCAACGCCATTGCTGTTCTGACGCTGAGTGAGGCTAACTCACTCAACGCCAAGCTCTGGTTGGGCATTGAGTGGGTCCCACTCAACGCCAAGCCGTGTTGAGTAACTTCAGCACTGTTTCCCTTATCTCAATTTACGTTCCCGAGTGAATTCCTTGATTACATTTGTAGTTTCCTTGTCGGCCATGTTTTTCTTTCCTAATAACCGAATCGTGGGTCGTGGTTAGTAGTGGTGGTTTGAAGCTCTTCATGGGGGAGGTGTTGTGTAATTTAGCCAAGGCCACCCTTATTCTTCTATCTTGCTCCAGGTACGGGCTGGGCAAGGGGGTGGAAGGTCCCTTGTGCTTTCACATGTAGACCCTTGAGCTTGTTGGCTTGGAAATGGTGGTTGGGGGACTAAGTTTGCCTCCAACCCGGATCCATGCTGTTTGTTTTTGCTACTACCATCTCCCACAGCTTAGGGGTTAGAAGTTTCTTCCTTGGTAGATTGCAGTACTTTGGCCTCTTGGTAGCCTAGTAGACCCTGCAGGATGTAGTTTCTGGGCGGGGTTGGTGCTGTTTCCTCGCACGTAGTGCATTCCTTATTGTCTTGCCTTGGGCAGTTGTGACTTTTACTACTGTGTGTTTTCCTCTTTTATTTATTCCCTGGTTGGCACTTCCATGCAGTTTTTCCTTGTTTTGCTTGCTGAGTTATTCTTTCTTCTTTTGAATGCCTCAGGTTCTGAGCAGTAGCCAGTTTGGTGGCTAGGTTGCGGTAGTGTTGCTTGTGGTCTTTTGGACTTTGGAGATCCCGTTGCTTTGTTAGTGAGGTAGTTTTTCTGTACTTTTCTTACAGACATACATATTTGCCTGTGGGTTCGTGTCAGGTTGTTGGCGCCCACTGGTAGTTTTTACCTTTGTACTAGATATATTACTTTTACTGCTAGCATTTTCTAGAGATAGTCTACTTGCTCTGGGGAGTATTTATGCTAGGTTACTAGTTATTTTAAAACTACAACTATTATTATTATAAGTACATCGCATGATCAGCATGTTTTATAAAAGTAAATCACTATTTTCCAAACAACGTATAAAGATCGTTTCCTTATATATAATATGAATTAAATGTAGAGTCTTGCATGACATAAGTGGTCCTCTTAGGGCTCTTATGCACTCCTTAGGAAGTCAACCCTGAATAAAGTATTTTTCCGCAGCGCATAAGTATGGTTTTTAACTGTGGACTAGGTGATCCACCGAGCCGAGGGATGCGGCCTCGAAAGTATAACTGATTTTCTAATCATTAAACTTATAAATTTCTTTCATAAAGTGTAGTAGTTGGTTTTGCCTGAGCTTCAGCAGTTATCCCCTGCTTGACGTGGCATCATGACGCGCATTTTCTCATACTCTGATAATTCCTTAATTCGGAGAAAATGCGGGTTGTGATAGTTGGTATCAGAGGGGGGTTGCTTGACAAGTTAGTCGGGCAACCTTCCTTTGATTGCTTTAGTAGTTCAGCATCATGTCATTCACACACCAATATGTCATCAGAACGTCTTGGCAAAAGCACGAACACTACACTCATAGCATAACATAAAGTATACGGGGCATATTATGTAGTATGGGATGTATAATTTGTTTTCGTATATGGATCCACCATAGGGGCAACATGTGAGGGTTATGTAGTATGGGATGCATAACCTCACCATATGGCTGCGGCTAGCACGTTTTCTTTTCTTCGTTGCATGCGAATGTTATGTAGTATGGGATGCATAACATTTTCATGCGTACGCCGCTTATAACATGCATTAGGGCCTTTTTAGAATGCATAACACAAACATGCATAGCATAACATTGCATAAGCACACGTGCCAAGCTAAAGACTGGCAGGATGACATATGTACACACATAAGTTTTCGAGTCAAAAATAATATAAAATCATGCATTCCCAATCTAGGCACAAGAATTAGTATGGTGGTGGTTAACCATCCTAGGTTAGGGCATAACATCAATTTTTGTAAAAAGATAAACTCCTAGAGCAAGTTTAGCAGCTTTAAGTTCATATCTATATATATATTGTCTGTACTAGTAGTTGGGTCTAGCCGTTGTACTAGGATCTAACTAGTGTTGCTATGACTTTAGGATGGCGAGACGTCCTTCGACTAGATCCACTCCCCTGTCTGAGGGTGAGTCATCTGGAGCTCAGAATGATGCGGTAATCGAAAGCTTGCGCCTGAGTAGCGATTCCTTGAGCAGGCAGTTGGTGGAGGTGCGAGCCCAGATTCAGTCTTTGGTAGCAGTTGTGGCAGGTCAGACTCAGGGAGTGCAAGGCCCTGCAGGGGGGATTATTGTTCCTCCCCCTCCTGCACCCTTAAGACCTCTAGTGGTGGTGCCAGCGGAGATGGACTTCATCTCGCAGTTTCAGCGGCTGAGCCCTCCCACTTATGACGGGAAGGCGGATTTTATGGTGTTAGACGATTGGCTGATCTCCATGGAGGAGATGTTCTCGTACTCAGGGATTGCAGACAATCAAAGGGTGATGATAGCCGCCTATCAGCTTAAAGGTTTGGCTAAGAGTTGGTGGCTGAGAGAGAAGGAGAGCTTGGTATCTGGATGCTCTTGGGAAGTGTTCATGGAGATGCTGTTGAGGAAGTTCTTTCCCTCGGTCGAGCGTGACCGCCTCATGAATGACTTCCTCCATCTAAAGCAAAGGAAGCTCACGGTGGGTGAGTATGAGATAGAGTTCAGCAAGCTGAGCCGTTTTGCCCCAGGATTGGTCAGCATTGAGGCTGATCGAGTTAAGCGATTTCTCGGTAGTTTGAGGAGTGAGGTGCAGCAGTTGACCAGTGCTTATGGGTAAGAGACTTATGAAGGAGTAGTGGAGGCTGCTTTGAAGGTGGAGGCTATTGATACCGCGAAGAGTAGAGGACAGCAAAGCAGGAAGGATAAGATGAAGTCTGTGGAGGAGAAGAAACCCCAGGTACCGGATGCAGTTCTGGGAAAGAAGAGAAAGGTAGTGTGCAGTTTCTGTGGGCGGTCAGGCAACCCTGTCGAGAGATGTTTCAAGAGAGCAGCATCTCAGAGGAAGGAGCAGGTTCATGCGATTCAAGGTGCTCCGAGGAGAGCTATCTCCTATTCTGTTTGCAAGCGACCCAGGCATGATGCTGCCCAGTGCTGGTCCAAGGATAAGGTCTGTTTTCAGTGTGGGCTGAAGGGACACATAAAGTCTAGGTGTCCTCAGATTCAGCCTGCCCTTCATGCAGTGCCTCTTCAGGCATTACCTCCACCTCAGCGTGTGGACAAAGGAAAGGGAAAGCTGAACGTGATCTCTTCCGAGGAGGCTCAAGCTTCGACTCAGGTCATCTCAGGTTAGTTGTCTTTCCAGCCTGAATGTTTTGTTCTTGTCTTGTTAGAATGTTTGTAGTATTGTTGTGCTAGTTCCTTAGTTATATATGTTCCTATAGGGAAGTTTAAGGTGAAGAACCGCTGGGCGCGTGTTCTTTTTGACTCCGGCGCTACCCACTCGTTCGTGGCTAGAGCCTTTGTAGAGCGACATCGGTTGACTTTATATCGAGTTCGGGATACCTTTCGTGTCAAGTTCCCCTCTGGTGAATCTGAGTTGTAAGATTTGGGCATGTTGGATTGCCCTGTTTTGTTGGGGGACTTCCTTACGAAGGCAGACCTGAAGATGATTGATCTGGAGGACTTTGATGTTATTTTGGGCATGGACTGGCTGTCTAGGTATGATGCAGTCATTTAGTGCAAAGGGAAGCGCTTGTATTTCATCAGGGACGACAGTCAGCCCGGAAGCGTGTATGCAGATCTGAGCCAGGATTCTCCTGTCATCTCTACGGTATGTGCTCAGAAGCTTTTCCTTTCGGACTGTTTTGCTTGTTTGGTCTCGGTGGTTGGGACCGCTGTTAGTGTACCGCGCTTAGAGGAGATTCCAGTTGTTCGTGATTTCGCCGATGTTTTTCCTGATGACCTTCCTGGTCTTCCTCCCGAGCGGGATGTTGAGTTTGTGATCGATTTTGAGCCGGATACGCGTCCTATTACTAAGGCGCCGTACTGGATGGCCCCTCGAGAGCTAGAGGAGTTGCGAGTCTAGTTAGATGAGTTGTTGGCGAAAGGGTTTATCAGGCAGAGTTCGTCGCCTTGGGGTGCTCCTGTTCTATTTGTGAAGAAGAAAGATGGGTCAATGCGGCTTTGCATCGACTATAGGGAGCTGAACAAAGTCACAATTAAGAACAGGTACCCTCTGCCAAGGATCGATGATTTATTTGACCAGTTGCGCGGTGGCACGGTCTTCTCCAAGATTGACCTCCGTTTAGGCTATCATCAGCTTAGGATCCGTGAGGCAGATATTCCACGGACTGCGTTTAGATCGAGGCATGGACATTTTGAGTTCTTAGTGATGTCGTTTGGATTGACCAACACTCCATCAGCGTTCATGGATATGATGAACCAGGTGTTCTAGGATTTCCTAGATAAGTTCGTGATCGTCTTCATCGATGATGTGTTGGTTTACTATTGCAGGGCTGAGGAGCATGAGCAGCATCTGCGCTTGGTTCTATCGGAGTTGAGGAACCATAAGTTATTCGCCAAGTTGAGCAAATGGGAATTTTGGTTGCCTCAGGTCTCGTTTCTGGGCCACGTGGTGAATAAGGATGGGATCTCGGTGGACCCGGAAAAGATCGCAGCAGTGATGGGTTGGAGTAGGCCGGGCACGCCCAAGGAGATCAGGAGCTTCCTAGGGTTGGCCGGCTACTACAGGAGGTTTGTGGAGGGTTTCTCTACCCTAGCTGCACCTTTGACTAAGCTGACTCAGAAGAACGTGGCTTTTGTTTGGAGCGAGAAGTGCGAAGAAGCCTTCCTAGAGTTAAAGAGGAGATTGTGCACTGCTCCCATTCTGACCCTGCCTACTGAGGGTGTGGATTATTATGTATACGTAGATGCTTCGCATGTAGGTCTTGGATGCGTATTAATGCAGGTTGGTAAGGTGATTGCCTATGGGTCAAGGCAACTGAAGACTCATGAGAAGAATTATCCTACGCATGACCTCGAGTTTGTAGTAGTTATTTATGCGTTGAAGCTGTGGAGACACCTACTTTATGGGGCTCAGTGCAAGATCTTCACCGACCATAAGAGCCTGAAGTTCGTGTTCACGCAGAAGGAGTTAAATCTGCGCCAGTGTCGGTGGCTAGAGTATGTGGCCGATTATGATGTAGAGATCCAGTATCATCCAGGAAAGGCCAATGTGGTGGCCGACGCCCTGAGTCGGAAGACGAGGAAAATCTTTAATCTCTCTGCTGACCGTTTAGTGGAAGAGTTCCTCCTTATGGATATATCAGTAGGATGTTGTGGCCTACAGAGTAGTTTGTCAGTGGCAGAGCTGTCTTGGATTTCTTTGAACAGTCTTCACCAGAAGGACGACCCGGATCTTCTACACTTATTCTTCAGGACTGAGAGAGGAGAGTTGCTGGATTATTCCATCGATGATGCGGGAACTTTGATGTACTACGGTAGATTTTGCATTCCCGCGGTTGGGGACATTAGGGGTATGGTTTGTAGGGAGGCTCATGGATCCAGCGTTGCCTACCATCCAGGATCTACAAAGATGTATCGGGACTTAAAGCAAATTGCCTGGTGGTATGACATGAAAGGAGATATAGCCCGATTTGTTGCGGAGTGCCACACTTGCAAGCGGGTGAAGGCCGATCATGGAAGGCCTGGTGGCAAGTTGAGTCCGTTAGAGATCCCGACTTGGAAGTTGGAAAGTATATCTATGGATTTCATCACGGGTTTACCGCGATCCCCGAGGGGATTTGATTTCGTTTGGGTCATAGTGGGCAATATAAGATAGATTACCTTATGAAGAAGATAGCAGAGTTGTACTTGAATGAAGTCATTCGACTGCACGGTGTGCCGGTTAGCATAATTTTTGATCGAGACTCTCGGTTTACTTCTCATTTTTGGCAGAGTCTGCAAGAGGGTTTGGGTACGGATCTGAGGTATTCTACTGCATACCACCCACAGACTAATGGGCAGACGGAGCGGGTGAATCAGATAGTTGAGGATATCATCTGATGCTACATTTTAGCCCACGATGGAGCGTGGGATGAGCGGCTGCGACTTATGGAATTTGCATACAACAATAGTTATCAGGAGAGCTTGCAGATGGCTCTGTTCGAAGCCTTGTATGGGAGGCGCTGCAGAACTCCGTTGTTTTGGGCGGAGGCTAGTGAGAGGCCATTGTTGGGTCCTGATGCGCTCGAGGAAATGGAAGTCGCAGTGAAGCTTGTTCGAGATAAGCTTCGTATAGCTCAGGAGAGGTACGAGAAGAACGCCAATTGGCGTAGGTCTGTCTTGGAGTTTTCTGTGGGGGAACTTGTATTTCTTAAGGTTTCCCCGATGGTGGGTGTAAAGAGGTTTGGTAAGAATTGAAAATTGGACCCGAGGTATGTGGGCCCGTTTAAGATTTTGGAGCGGATTGGCGTATCGGCTTACAGGTTGGGTTTGCCAGCAAACTTCCCTTGTGTTCAAAATGTTTTCCATGTTAGCCAATTGCGGAAGTGCGTGCGCATCAGTGGGAAAGTCTTGGACATTGTGCCACAGTTGGAGCCAAACCTCTCTTTTGTTGAAGTGTCGATCCGTATTTTGGATACTCAGGAACGGGTGTTGCGAAAGAATCTATTCCGATGGTGAAAGTTCCTTGGAGGAATCAGGATTTGGAGAGCGCGACTTGGGAGTTAGAGTCGGCTATGAGGGAGGCTTACCCTCAGCTGTTTCCCTGATTAGTTTGGTTTGTTCTTCTTCTTGTAATGTTAGGATTATTACTTTCCTTCTATAGTAGAAGTGTTGTGCGTAATGTTTCGGTACGAAACTTTCTTTTAGGGGGAGTGACTGTAACGCCCCCGATTTTTCTGCGATTATTTTAATCCTCGTTTGGCGTTACGTCGACGCATTTTCTTGGCTTATGCCATCTGTAGAGTGTTGTCTTAACTCCTTAGAACTGGGTGCCCTATTTTGTAGCCTGTTGGCAAGATCTCCCTAGCAAGCCGAGCCGTTTTGGGTGACCCGGTGTGGCCTCTCGGGGGATGCTTGTGTTTTGGCTTCGGGAGGGTATAACTCGAGTTCTGTTCGTCGAAATTTAATTTCGACTTTGCCGTTGTGTTCGTAGTGTGGATATTTAGCTACGGTGCGAATTTCGTCGAATTCCGAGGTAGTTCAGTTTTCGTGTCGTTTTGGGTGTGCCATTAGTAAAATCTTTTTAGAAACCCTTTTTAATTAAGTGAATCGGTGGCTTGGGAGGCAGTTAGGCTGAACCGTCATGGCTAAGCTAATATAAAAGCCTTAATTAGAATCAGTGGCCTATTCTTCTTCTTCCCGAGACCAGAAGAAACCGCTGCTCTTGTTCGCGGAAAACAGAGGAAAACCGCCGGACCTGCCTCTCCTTTAGATGGCGATTCCGGGAGTGTTCGTTGACGGATTTCGATTCCGAAAGCGAAGTTGTCTTGCTCTCCCTCAGATCTTCATTTCTACGGTAAGATATTTGATTTTCGTGGAGTTTTAGGAGACTTGGATTTCCGGTTCTTGTGCTTTTCCGCCTTTAAAGTGCGGGTTTGCTTGTTAGGTGCTGCTCCTTCTAGTGCAGAACGAAGAGGAGGGAAAGCCGACCAAGCTTCGCCGGAAATCGAGGCAAGTGGTATTCTTGCCCTTGCCATTGTTGTTATTTTGTAATTCTAGAAAGTTTCCCGGTTAGCCCTAGGGTAGAAACCAAGCATATTCTCTTTTACCTTGCTGAATTTACGGCTTAGATTCTCCTATGAGCCCCCTCCTTGTGCTGTTTTGCTCAACCCGATGGTTGTTATAACCATTTAGACTCCAGATTTGTAGTTCTAGTTGGGTGCTTTTGCGGGTGGAGCCGAGAGAGAGAGAGTGAGGGAGGTTGTTGTGGTAGGGCTCTGGTTAGAACCAGTCTTAGTAGACTCTCGGGTTTTGGTGTTGAGTGTGGTGCACACACTCAAAGCCAAAAGCCGCCTGGACTCGGCGTTGAGTGTGGTGGACACACTCAAAGCCATAGTTCGGTTTGTTCTTTGCGGTTGAGTGGTGGGGTGATTGAGTGAGAATTTTTAGTCTAAGTCAAAATCGACGGGCCAAGTGATTCCCGCCGATTTCGACGTGATTCCCACCGATCGGCGAGAATCATCATTGATTCCCGCCGATTCGACGCGAATCATCCTTGATTCCCGCCGATCGTCAAGAATCATTCTAGATTCTCGCCATTTTGGCGAGAATCATCCTGCATTCCCGCTGATTCGGCGAGAATCAGTCGGCATTCCCGCCGAACTCCTCTTGTTGGCGTTGGCTTTGGGTTTTCTTGTGGGAATGAACTTTGGCGTCGAGTGAGTTGACTCTCACTCAACGCCAAAGCTTCTTTGGCGTTGAGGGAGGTGGACTCACTCAACGCCACTGTTGGGTTTTGTGGTTTTGGCTGAAGGCGTTGAGGGAGTGGACCTCACTCAACGCCATAGCCGTTTTGGCATTGAGTGAGGTTAGCTCACTCAACGCCGCTGCCTCTTTTGCTGAAGGCGTTGAGGGGGTGGATCTCACTCAACGCCATGGCTGTTCTGGCGCTGAGTGAGGCTAACTCACTCAACGCCAAGCTCTGGTTAGGCGTTGAGTTGGTCCCACTCAACGCCAAGCCATGTTGAGTAACTTTAGCACTGTTTCCCTTACCTCGATTTACGTTCCCGAGTGAATTCCTTGATTATATTTGTAGTTTCCTTGTCGGCCATGTTTTTCTTTCCTAATGGCTGAATCGTGGGTCGTGGTTAGTAGTGGTAGTTTGAAGCTCTTCATGGGGGAGGTGTTGTGTAATTTAGCCAAGGCCACCCTTATTCTTCTATCTTGCTCCAGGTACGGGCTAGGCAAGGGGTGGAAGGTCCCTTGTGCTTTCACATGTAGACCCTTGAGCTTGTTGGCTTGGAAATGGTGGTTGGGGGACTGAGTTTGCCTCCAACCCAGATCCATGCTGTTTGTTTTTGCTACTACCATCTCCCACAGCTTAGGGGTTAGAAGTTTCTTCCTTGGTAGATTGCAGCACTTTGGCCTCTTGGTAGCCTAGTAGACCCTGCAGGATGTAGTTTCTGGGCGGGGTTAATGCTATTTCCTCGCACGTAGTGCATTCCTTATTGTCTTGCCTTGGGCAGTTGTGACTTTTACTGCTGTGTGTTTTCCTCTTTTATTTATTCCTTGGTTGGCACTTCCATGCAGTTTTCCTTGTTTTGCTTGCTGAGGCATTCTTTCTTCTTTTGAATGCCTCAGGTTCTGAACAGTAGCCAGTTTGGTGGCTAGGTTGCTGTGTTGTTGCTGGTGGTCTCTTGGACTTTGGAGATCCTGTTGCTTTATTAGTGAGGTATTTTTCGGTACTTTTCTTACAGACATACATATTTGCCTGTGGGTTCGTGTCAGGTTGTTGACGCCCACTGGTAGTTTTTACCTTTGTACTAGATATATTACATTTACTGCTACCATTTTCTGGAGATAGTCTACTTGCTCTGGGGAGGATTTATGCTAGGTTGCTAGTTATTTTAAAACTACAACTATTATTATTATAAGTACATCGCATAATCAGCATGTTTTATAAAAGTAAATCACTATTTTCCAAACAAGGTATAAAGATCATTTCCTTATATATAATATGAATTAAATGTAGAGTCTTGCATGGCATAAGTGGTCCTCTTAGGGCTCTTATGCACTCCTTAGGAAGTCAAACCTGAATAAAGTATTTTTCCGCAGCGCATAAGTATGGTTTTTAACTGTGGACTAGGTGATCCACCGAGCCGAGGGATACGGCCTCTAAAGTATAACTGATTTTCTAGTCATTAAACTTATAAATTTCTTTCATAAAGTGTAGTAGTTGGTTTTGCCTGAGCGTTAGATGTTATCCCCTGCTTGACGTGGCATCTTGACGCGCGTTTTCTCATACTCTGATAATTCCTTAATTCGGAGAAAATGTGGGTTGTGACATCAGACTTGTCAAAAGTTTGTTAGAAACCGGATCAGCCGGTTACCATGGATGATGTCTATATATAGATGGATTCTGTCAAATCAACAAGAACGTGAACAACAATAACAACCACACGAACAATTATTGAAGTATTGATCATTGACCAAGGAAGTGCACGTCACACAAAAGAAGATTTTCGTGAGAAGATCTAAGGAGAATTCAAGCAAGAATTCTGAAGAAACTTCAGAAGTTCTGGAGATAGAGAGAGAGAGATATCCAACTGTTGAAGTAAAGGAGGAGACATTTACAAGTCTCTTAAAAAGCAGATCTTGAAATAATCTACTTAGGAGGATTCAGATCTATTCTGAAATATAAGAAGGAAGCTGCCAACAAGTCAACTTCAAAGGAGATCAACCCTACTGAGTTCAGATACAAGAAGCTTTGAAGAAAGCTAAGAACATGTTGATTTCAGCCATCAGTTTTATAAGGAGGCTGATCAAGAAACCTTTTATCCCTTCTCTCTCAACAAGGGTAAGAGTCCATCTAAAACACTTATCAAATTTTGTAGGATCTTTTCAAGGATCTGAGTTGTAAGCCTATATTATAAAGGCTGAGTGTAGGAGATATAGATCTCTGAGTGGTAGGGCTTTTGAGCCTAAGTGTAGGAGAAATTATTCTCTGAGTTGTAGGCCTTGTGGGAAGGTTGAGGTAGGGCTGTTAGCCTTAGCTGTAGGAGTATGGATACATTCTGAGTTGTAGGAATCTTTCAGGGTTCTGAGCTTTAAGATCTGTGGATCTGAGAAGAAGGAAGAAGTTAGGCCGAATCTAGCACACTACTAGATAGGTGAAGGGGGAAAGTGGATGTACCAAGACCTTGGGGAACCACTATAAACCTGTGTGCAATCTGTGATGTATGTGTGATTGTGAATTCTTGTGCTGTGATTGCTGTAGAATAGTTAGTTTCTATTTTAAGATCTGGAAAATTATTCTGCCTTAAGTAAAAAAAGTAAAGAACCTATTCACCCCCCCCCCCTCTAGGTGTTTGGGTTATCTTGAAATCAATTCTATCAAGTGGTATCAGAGGGAGGTTACTCAAAGAAAGACTTAACAGTTTGAGTAAGATCCATAAGGCAGATTCAAGATCAAGAAAATGGGTTCAGAAGAAAATCATAAGGAACTAGGTACTATGAAATTACCCATATGCAGGAAAGAGATATTTGGAATATGGAAAGAAAGGGTAAGACTTTTCATAGAGGCTTCTGATCTAAGGATCTACATTACTGTAATGGAAGGTCCTTATGTTCCAATGAAGTTGTCAGTTCTAGATGCAAATCAAAGAACTCCCAAAGATTTTTCAGAGATGACTAAGGAAGAGATCATCCTGGCAACTATGGATAAAAGAGCCCAGAATATCATAGTAAGTGTCATAGATGATTCAACCTTTCAAAATTTGATTCACTGCAAGACCTCCAAAGAAGTCTACATGGAGGGTTCTGAAGAAGTCAGACAAGATAGAAAATCTATGCTGAACCAGGAATATGAGAGTTCCAGACAAGGAAAGTCAGATGGTATAACTGAGTGTTATAAAAAGTTCGATAGAATAGTAAATGAGCTGATGTCCTATGGAAGGATCTTCAGTACATATGAACTGAATGATAAATTCCTAAGATCCTTGATAAAGGATTGCGACACTAAGATTTGTGCAATTAGGGAAGTGGCCAAACTTGCAGATATCTCTCCTCCAATTTTGTTTGGAAAATTGCTGTCATATGAGATGCAGCTGATGACAAAGAAAGAGGAAGAGAAAAGTGCTAAAGGGGAGCATAAAGAAAAGTCTGTGGCCTTCAAGGTGGAAGCCACTAGGAAGAATAGGAGGATGTCTCCATCACCTCCTGAGATTGTTGCTGAAATTACTTCAAATAATTCAGACAACCAAAGTTCATACAACAGTGATTCAGGTAAAGACTTTGCTGCCTTCACAAGGCAGTTTCAGAGATTCCTGAAGAAGAAGCAGTAGAAGTCAAGGCCCTCCACATCTCAGCCTGTGGATGACTATTATCAAAAGAGGAAGTCATCAAGGAAGGACAGGAGAAGGTCTAAGCCTAGCAAATCTACAATATCAAAGATAGTTTGCTACTGCTGTAATAAGCCTGGACATGTTGTGGCTGAGTGTCCAGACAAAAGAAAGGAGTCTGCTGATAAAAGGAAGACTCAATAAAAGAGCAAGAAGGAGAAATCCTGTATTGCTAAGAAGGAGAAGAGCTTGACAGACCAATAGTCTTTAGAGTCTGAATCTGAAGCTCAGACATACATTGGTCTGTATGCAGCAGATGAAGAAGATGAGTTTATGCAAGTGTTGAACTCTATCTATGAACAAGAAGACCATCAGTGCATGAGACTGATGGTTGTGTCAGAAGAAGATAAGTGCCAGGATCAGCCTGGTCCTAGTAAGGTATAATGTATTTCTAGAAATTCAGATTGTAGTACTGGAACAGAGTCAGCTACATCTGCATCAAGTGATCTGGATGGGTCTGAGTCTGAAGGTGATATTCATCAGCTGGTAGATGAATATAGGGACTTGTTGCAAGCACTAAAGAAAAGCAAAAACCTGGCCAAAACTCAGGCTAAGGAAATTGCAGATCTTAAGATGGCTGCATCTGATTTAGAGAAAGAGTTGGATCAAAAAATAAATGAGTTTGCCAAACTGAAAACTATAACTGTTATTCAGATTGGCACAATCACATACAAAAATGACCTAATTAAAAGTCTGGAATCCAGACTTCAAAAGGAAAAAGATTTGGTGGCTAGTTATTCCAAGCCAAAATCAGTTTTACCCTTAATAGATGAGTTTGTGGCTCAAAAGGGTAAGGCTAGAATAGGCTTTAAAGATAACACCAGGGCTGTCCAATTCAAGAGAAAGGGCAAAGACTCAGTCCAGCCACTGAATTTTAAAGTCCATGTAGTTTTTAGAAAGGTAAAGTGCCTTCTTACAAGTATGACCCTTAGAATACTCATGGTCATAGTAAGACTAAAGTTCTGAATTACAATGGTGTTTATGTCTATAAGGCAGCCCATGTTCATAAACCCCATATTCTTAAGAAAACAGTGGGTGTAGCTACAGTAGTACCAGCACAAAATAAAAGATTTGCTGTCAACAAGACTGCCAAGAATGTATCTAAAAATAGATACAACAAGTATGAATGCTGGTGTTGTGGAAAGACAGGTCATTATGCCATAGATTGCTGGCACAACACTAGTGTTAGGAAGAACAATAGTCTACCTGTTAGAAGAGCTGCAGATAGATTTGTTAAGTATGAAGCTAACTTGAACCAAGGACCCAAGACTTACTTGGGTTCTAAGGAGAGGTAATTCTTTATTGCAGGTGAGTCCAAGTCACCATACCCCTATATGGTACTTGGACAGTGGATGTTCCAAGCATATGACTGGAATAAAGGGGTTACTGAAGGAGTACTTACCTATCATAAATGGGTCTAAAGTAATCTTTGGTGGTTCTAAAAAGGGAATCATCAAAGGATTTGGTAACATTTCTAATAACCAGATTACTATCACTCAAGTGGGCTATGTGAAGGGTTTGAAACACAACCTTATAATCATAAGTAAGCTGAGTGATTTAGGATATGACATTTCATTTATTAAGAATGGTTGTCATATCAAAAGATCAAGTGATTAAAAGATCATATTGACAGGATATAGAAAAAGGAATGTGTATTGTCTTAACTTTGAATGTGAGAATAATGGTTCTCCTATTTGTCTTGTAGCTGATGAGAGAGTCTCTCATTGTGTTAAATGGCACAAGAGGCTGGCCCATCTTAACTACAAAACAATTGGTCATCTCTTTAGCAAAGAGTTAGTAAGGAATAGTCTAAAAGTTAAGTGTATAAAGGATGAGATATGCTCAGCTTGTCAAAAAGGCAAGCAGACAAAATCCTCCTTTCATAGACTTGAAAACAAGGAATCAGTGAGGTGTCTATACCTCTTACATATGGATCTTTTTGGTCCTATGCCAGTTCATAGTCTAGGTAGGAAGGTCTACACTTTTGTGATGGTAGATGACTATTCTAGATATTCCTGGGTGTTCTTTCTGAGACATAAATCAGAAACCCCAAGTGTTTTACATAGTTTTGTCAAATAAATTCAGAATGAACTGGACAGTCAGTGGTCAAAATCAGAAGTGACCATGGCACTCAATTTCAATCTTAAAGTATGACAAGACTGTGTGAAGAATTTGGGATTTTTTAAGAATTATCCTCACCTAGAACACCATAGCAAAATGGTATTGCTGAAAGGAAAAATAGAACATTGATTGAGGCTTGTAGAACTCTATTGAGTGACACTTCTCTCCCAGAATATTTCTGGGCTGAGGCAGTAAATACTGCATGTCATGTGATCAATAGGGCATCTATCACCAAAAGCCACAAAAAGACTCCCTATGAGATCATGAAGGGTAGAAAACCAAACTTATCCTATTTTAGGATCTTTGGTTGCAAGTGCTATGTCCTTAACAATGGCAAGTCTTATTTAACTAAGTTTGCTGCCAAATCCCAAGATGGGATATTTGTTGGGTACAACAACAATAGTAAGGCTTATAGAGTCTACAACTTGATTACTCAAGTTGTAGAAGAGTCTATACATATTGTCTTTGATGAAACAAGACTGATTAACAGATAGTTGCCTTGTAGCTCATGCAGTTCTACAGGTATTAATGAGAAAATGGACAAGCTTACCATTATAGAAGAAACAACTAAAATACAAGGAGTGGAAAATGGTGACTACTGTCCAGGGGGAGTACAGGACTCCCTAGATGCTGTTGAAAACCAAGATGTGCAGCATATTGAAGAGACAGGAGAGGTTCAACCTAAAGAAAATCTACCTCCAGCTGTTAGACAATTAAAGGATCATCCAGCAAATCAGATTATTGGTGATCTAAGACATGGAGTGCAAACCAGAAGCAGGAACTTGAACACAGTGCATTGCTCAAGCTTCCTATCTCAACTAGAGCCAAAGAAATTTGAAGAAGCTATTCTAGACCCACATTGGATTGATGCCATGCAAGAGGAGCTGAATCAGTTCAGAAGGTGCAAGGTCTGGGAGTTAGTTCCTAAACCAAATGACCACAACATCATTCGAACAAAGTTGATCTTTAGGAACAAACTGGATGAGAATGGGATCATTGTGAAGAACAAAGCAAGACTTGTTGCAAAAGGATAAAGGCAGGAAGAGGGTATTGACTTTGATCAAACCTTTGCCCTAGTAGCAAGACTGGAAGCAATTAGGATGTTCCTTTCCTATGCAGCATATCAAGGCTTCAAGGTGTTCGAAATGGATGTAAAATCAGCATTCTTAAATAGAAATCTAAAAGAAGAAGTCTATGTAGAGCAACCCTCAGGTTTTGTTGATTCTCTCAAACCTGATTATGTTTATAGACTTAGGAAAGCTTTGTATGGGTTAAAGCAAGCCCCAAGGGCTTGGTAGGAAACCCTGTCTACTTTTCTTATTGAGAACAAATTCTCAAGGGGGAAAATAGACAAAACTCTATTCCTAAGGGAATCCAAAGGAAAAAAAATCTTAGTCCAGATTTATGTATATGACATAATATTTGGGTCTACAGAAAGCAACCTTTACAAGAAGTTTGCTAAACTTATGCAAAGGAAGTTTGAGATGAGCAGCATGGGAGAACTTAAGTTCTTCTTGGGACTTCAAATAAGACAAACTGATGATGAATTGTCCATATCTCAGTCTAAGTTCACCAAGGAGTTAATTAAAAAATATGGTATGGAATCATCCTCCACCATGAGAACTCCTATGGGAACAAGTATTCCTATATGCAAAGATGATACAGGTAAACCTATAGAGGAGTCTTTGTATAGAGGAATAATTGGCTCTCTTTTATATCTAACTGCTAGTAGACCAGCCATTATGTATGCAACATGTGTCTGTGCTAGGTACCAATCATGCCCTAAAGAATCTCATTACACTGCAGTAAAAAGGATTTTGAGATATCTAAAGGGCACACCTAATCTAGGCCTTTGGTACCCTAGGAATGGAGATTTTCTACTGACAGGCTATTTAGATGCAGACTTTGCAGGTTGCAAAGAAGAAAAAAAAAAGCACAACAGGCACCTGCCAATTTCTAGGAGGAAGATTGGTGTCTTGGAGTAGTAAGAAACAGACTACTGTGGCAATTTTCACAGCTGAGTCTGAATATGTGGCAGCAGGAAGTTGCTGTGCACAACTCTTATGGATTAAGCACGAGCTAGAAGACTATAGTATTCAGGTAAGTAGAACACCTTTGTTTTGTGATTCTACTAGTGCTATTTCTATTGCTAATAATCCTGTTTCACATAGTAGGACTAAGCATATAGAAATTAGATTCCATTTTCTTGGAGAATATGTAGAGAAAGAGGACATCTCACTAGTATGTGTCAAAACAGATTATCAGATTGCAGATGTGTTTACTAAGCCTCTAGATGAAACTAAATTCAATAAATTTAAAATTGAATTAGGTATATTGAACATAGAATAGTTTAACAAATTTTTCTAAGTAAATCTTGTTGGAGTTACCATGGTGATCTAGAAGTGGTCAAACATGTAATCTCACTGGCAACGCGATATGAGCCTGAGGGTTGCACATAAGAGCATGTGGAGAAGTTGAGAGATTGACTGTATTGGTAAGGGTTACCAATCACCACACAGAATGGGGTCGGGCAAACGTTGCCAAAGGAGTTTCGTCGAGAGTCGTCGAGTATGACTCGCCGACTAAGGCAAAGTCGTCGAGAGTCGTCGGGAGTCATCGAGTATGACTCGCCGACTAAGGCAAAGTTGTCGAGAGTCGTCGGGAGTCGTCGGGAGTCGTCGAGTATGACTCGCCGACTAAGGCAAATTCGTCGAGAGTCAAACTATTGGATTCTCGACGAATCTGTCTGCTGATTCTCGCCGATTCTGTCTTCTGATTCTCGCCGACTGATTCTCGCCGAACCTGTGCTGATTCTCAGCGAATGATTCTGAAACCCTATTTTTGGGGTTCTGCAGATAGCGATACTCTCAGGTCTGTTTATGCTTTTGGTATAAATTGAGACTTGGGGTTTTGGGAATCGGATCGTGCTTTTTCTTCTATGGCCAAATCAAACCCGACGGAAGCGTTCCGCCGCTCGTTCGCTCTGCCGATTCCCGAACCCCGCCGGACGGAAGTGTTCTGCCGCATCATTCGCTCCGCCGACCACCTCCTCTCTAGCGACAGTCGCCGGTGTTGCTATTCCTGGTGCGGACCTAGTAGTCCGTGGAAGTGCAAGGTGTGGTTGATCTCCTTCCCAACCCTTCGTGCGATGAAGCTCGGTGTTCTCCTGCTCGTGTGGATTTATGCAGAGACGTAGACGTTATTCTACGTAGAACTCGCCACCGACAAGGACTCAAAGCTTGGAGCATCTCTATGTAGTTTTGACTCAACACCGGAAAGGTAACTTTGACCTAGTTATTTCTTTACTTCTTGATTTAACATTCATGGTCCGATCCAATTCTCTTTGGGTTGTTCTTGATTTTTATTACTTCCGCTGCGTGCACAACTGTTGTGCCATCCTCATAGAGAAACCCAACAGTGGTATCAGAGGGAGGTTTCGGCCATGATTGTTGTTTTGGAAGTTAGGTTATTCCAGTTCGTGTAAACCTAGAGATTTAGAAGTGTTCTAAATGTCTAGATTTAATCCTGTAATATCAATTGTTGATGACTTTCCAAGGGAAATCGGTGGGCCCATAACCCACAGGTTAGGGGCTCTACCCCTTGGAACCCCGCTAGGAACGTCTGGGATTTCGTGGTAATTTCTAATTGTTAGAAATTGTTGTCTCCTTAGCAGTAACCGTCCCTCGAGTGGTTAATGAACCCGTGTATTGTTTTGGATTTTGAATCTAACAATGAGAGACGATCTTGTCTACTGCTTTAAGTCGAGTTGCTTTTGCCTTTGTCAAAAGAATGTAAATTTGAAGATTTGGAAGAGTCAGGATGTTCAGATTTAGCCCTTTCTTCTATCAAATGTTGATAGTACCATGTTGTGCACATAAGGGATGCATGTGGATTTTGAAAAATGTTTTTCTGTGGATGTGCACATTGATCAAATGTTGATCATGGTTAATTGTTAACCTATTATCAAAAATCCCTTCATAAAATATTAAGTATTCGGATGCCTTCCGATGGATAACACTCTTCCTGCCTCGATCGATGAAGTGTGGGCTTGCCAAAGCAAGGTGCATTAATCTATCTTGGTAAGGGTGCGAACGGATAATTGTGATATCCCACTGTCGACATCGGGTATAACTTAACTAGGTGACCTCAAAGGTTGAGTGCCTAGAGGCATATGGTTGGCATGCACCATATGATGGATGCGAATAAGGAGTTATTCACCAACCATACAAGAATTGTATGAGGATGCAATTGGCAAGCGTTGCCTACCTAAATAACCAAATCGTGAGAGAAAAGCCAAAACTGACTCATTGTGTTGGTGAAATACGGATCTTGTCCACTATTAGAGTAGCTCGCATGAACTCTCCGAATTGATAGTGAGGGCCATCATTTCGAATAAAATAGTGGGAGTTTTAATTGAAGTCCAAATTAAAAATAAATTGTATTTTGAAATTTTGGTACTGATATTATTCTGCATGAATTCTTGTAGAATTCCATGGCAAGTGGTTCACACTCCACTCTGTCTCTGAGAGTCATCCTTGAGAAGGATAAGCTCAGTGGGACTAACTACATGGATTGGTACAGGAACCTGAGAATTGTTCTCAGGCAAGAGCGAAAGCTCTATGTCTTGGAAGAAGAAGCCCCCGAGGTGCCGACCGAGAATTCTTACCGTGCTGATAAGGATACTTATAAGAAGTATATTGATGAAGTCTTAGACATCGAATGCCTTATGCTTGCCACCATGAACTCTGAGCTTCAGAAGCAACATGAGAACATGGGGCGCAAGGAGATTGACGAGCATCTCAAGAAAATGTTTCAAGGGCAAGCTCATCAAGAGAGGTTTGACGTAACAAAAGCGTTGTTTCAGTGCAAGATGGGAGTTCGAGACTCAGTAGGGACTCACGTACTCAAGATGATTGGGTATATAGAGAACCTTGAAAGGCTGGGTTTTCCTCTGGGTCAAGAGTTGGCCACAGATCTGATCCTGCAATCGTTGTCGGACAGTTATGAGCAGTTTGTCTTGAACTACAACATAAATGAAATAGACAAGACACTGCCTGAGCTCCTAGGCATGTTATGAACTGCCGAGGTCAACATGAAGAAGGCCAAGCCTGCCAACCCCATACTGATGGTACATAAGGTTAAGGGCAAGGCCAAGGGCTCTATGAAGACGAAGGTGGGACCTAAGTCATATCTTGAGCCCAAGTCTTCTACACTGAAGAAAAAGGACAGCACGGTAAAAGATGGGAAATGCCACCACTGTGGCAAGGCTGGTCATTGGAGGAGGAACTGTCCTTCTTACATTGAGGGTCTACAGAAAATGAAGGGAGGTATGACTTCCGCTTCAAATATTTACATTATAGAGATAAACCTTTCTGCTCCTTCATCTTGGGTATTGGATACCGGATGTGGTTCTCACATTTGTACAAATGTGTAGGAACTGGAAAGAAGAAGATTACTGAGTAAAGGGGAGGTGGACCTGCGCGTCGGCAATGGAGCAAGAGTTGCTGCTATAACCGTAGGGGTTTACGGTCTTTCTTTGCCCAATGGGCTTGTAATAGAACTAGATAATTATTATTTCGTTCCGGCCATAACTAGAAACATTATATCCATTTCATGCTTGGACATGATTGGATTTTATTTTATAATTAAGAACAACTGTTGTTCTATATTTAAGAATGATGTTTGTTATGTTGTAGCCCAATTGTTTAATGGTCTTTATGTTTTGATCTTGGACCATCTGATCTGTAATGTAAAAAATAATAAAAGACTAAGAACAAATTACTTGAACCCTACATATCTCTGGCATTGTCGTTTGGGCCATATAAACGAGAAGCACATATCCAAGCTCCATAAAGATGGACTTTTAGACTCATTGGATTATGAATCATTTGAGGGATGCGAATCTTGTTTGTTAGGCAAGATGACTAAAGCCCCTTTCACTGGTTATAGTGAGAGGGCTTAAGATCTCTTGGGTGTTGTACATAGTGATGTATGCGGACCCATTAGCTCCATGGCTAGAGGTGGGTATTTCTACTTCGTTACATTTACAGATGATTTCAGTAGATATGGATATGTGTATCTTATGAAGTGCAAATCCGAGACCCTTGAAAAGTTCAAAGAGTTCAAGAATGAAGTAGAAAACCAGTTGGGTAAAAGGGTTAAAGCACTCCGATCTGATCGAGGTGGCGAATACCTGAGTCTTGACTTCCGCGATCATCTGAAAGAGTGTGGTATTGTATCACAGCTCACTCCACCTAGAACACCACAACATAATGGTGTATCTGATAGGAGAAATCGTACTCTGTTAGACATGGTACGTTCGATGATGAGTCATGCAGACTTGCCTGTTTCCTTTTGGGGTTTTGCTTTAGAGACTGCTGCAATGACACTGAATCGCGCTCCAATGAAAACGGTTCATAAGACACCATATGAGATATGGACTAGGAAGCGTCCTAGTATGTCGTTCATTAAAATTCGGGGATGTGAGGCATACGTGCGACGTCAAATGCCTGACAAGCTGGAACCCAAATTGAATAAATGTTATCTGGTGGGATATCCTAAGGAAACGAAAGGGAATTACTTTTACTTACCGTCCGAGGGCAAAGTGTTTGTCGCAAGGACTGGAATCTTCTTGGAGAGAGAATTCTTATCAAGAAAGACTGAAAAGGTAGAACTTGAAGAAGTTCAAGAACCACAAGTAATGAATGAACCGGAATTGGAATCTGAGACAGGACTACATGATGTTGTAACTAGATAACCTGCTCAAGAAACACAAGTCCTACGTAGATCTGGTAGACTTAGATTTGAGCCTGAGAGATATGGATTTCTCATGTCTCAAATAGGTAATGTGTTGCTTATGGATCATGATGATGAACTAGCAACCTACCAAGAGGCTATGAATGGATCGGACTCTGACAAATGGCTTGAGGCTATGAAATCCGAAATGGACTCCATGTATGCAAACCAAGTTTGGAACTTGGTGGAACCACCTGAAGGGGTACGACCCATAGTGTGCAAATGGGTCTTTAAGATGAAGACTGACATGGATGGGAATGTACAGACATTCAAAGGGCGACTGGTGGCTAAGGGTTTCAAGCAAATTCATGGTATTGACTATGATGAGACCTTTTCCCCTGTTGCCATGGTAAAGTCCATAAGGATATTGCTTGCTATTGCTGCGTATTATGACTATGAGATCTGGCAGATGGATTTCAAAACGGCTTTCCTTAATGGAAACCTCCTTCAGGAAGTGTACATGACACAACTCGAGGGTTTTGTATCCCCAAATGAAGCCACTAAAGTATGCAAGCTGAAATAGGTCCATCTATGGACTGAAGCAGGCCTCTCGAAGTTGGAATCTTCGTTTTGATGAGAAAATCAAGGAGTTTGGTTTCATCCAGAATGAAGATGTGCCTTGTGTTTACAAGCGAATCAGTGGAAGCATTGTTGTCTTCCGGATATTGTATGTAGATGACATACTATTGATTGGGAATGACATTCCTACCCTGAAAGTTATTAAGAACAACCTAGGGAACTGCTTTTCTATGAAGGACTTGGGTGAAGTGACTTACATACTCGGTATTAAGATCTATAGAGATAGATCGAAGAAGTTGTTGGGTTTGACCCAGAGTACATACATTGAGAAGGTGTTGAAGCGGTTCAGCATGCTTGAGTCCAAGAAAGGATTTTTACCCATGTCTCATGGTGTGAATCTCTCTAAGGACCAGTGTCCAAAATCTTGTGAAGATAAGGACCGCATGAAGTTGATTCCATATGCTTCGGCAATTGGATCAATCATTTATGCAATGTTATGTACTCGACACGATGTCTCCTTTGCTTTGAGCATGACTAGCAGGTATCAGTCAGACCCCTGTGAGTGTCACTGGATTGCAGTCAAGAATATCCTGAAGTACTTGAGAAGGACAAAGGATGTGTTCTTGGTGTATGGTGGAGAGGAAGAGCTCATTGTAAATGGTTACACAGATGCTATCTTCCAAACTGATAGGGATGACTCAATGTCTCAGTCAGGTTTTGTGTTTTGCCTTAATGGAGGAACTGTGAGCTTGAAGAGTTCCAAGCAAGAGACAGTTGCTGATTCTACAATAGAGGCCGAGTATATCGTTGCAGCTAACACAGCGAAGGAGGCTGTATGGATTAGGAAATTCATCGACGAGCTTGATGTAGTTCCTAGCAATGTTGGTCCCGTAGTTCTTTACTGTGATAACAATGGTGCAATTGCACAATCTAAGGAACCTAGATCCCATCAATGCTCCAAGCACATACTTTGGCGGTTCCATCTTATTTGTGAGATTGTCGAACGAGGAGATGTGAACATTTGCAGAGTGCCGACTGAGGAGAATATTGCGGATCCACTTACAAAGCCTCTCGCGCAGAGAAAGCATGATGGTCCTACTAGATCAATGGGTATACGATACCTAAATGATCAGCTCTAGTGAGAGTCTTGTGGGTTGCATGTAAACATATATTCTGTTGGCTGTTTGTTGTTTATTCATATGATGAATTATGTACTGAAATTTAATTTTATAATTAATGGCAAGTTCTTTTATTATGATTTCTCTATGCGATAGTTAAATGTTAACATAATAAATACCCTTAGAATGTTCGCTTTCATAGGACATCAAGTACGTGAATTGAATGTGAGAGCCTATGATTTATTTGAAGCATCATTCTTAAAAGGTCCCTGGTCGTTGTATCATCATAGAAGCTAAGGGTGATGATGATACATTAAGACTAGCACGTGCGTTGACTGATGACCAGTTCTCACAGGTCATGATATTGTGATATCAAGTCATCATGTGGGTACTTGTTAATGAACAAGTTGTACTGGACATACCCAACCTGAGACTACTCTATGGATTGTTATCTAAACGTGTCACGAGTAGGTCTCAATTGACAATGGTGTTGTAGTCCATTGACCTGAAGTCACAACATTCATCAAGTGAGAAAGACCGTGCTTTGATGCCATCTAAAGTCTTCCTTGAGAAAGGTTGATGATAAGGGTGGTTGTTGGGCACATTACGAATCATTTGGGTGTTTGTGTGTGAGCAGATATGAGATTTGTCCTCCTATATGACAGGAGTTGCATCCATGGGCCTCTTGATGGAACTAGACTGAGAAATGCATGACCATGCTTAGTTGAGTCAGCATGTGATATTGGACTCACCATTCACTAGAAGTCCGTTCTAGATCAAGAAACTTGGATTGAGCTATTACGAGGGTGACACGGTCCATGCCTCTAGTTCTTTCCGGATGTAAGGGACAAAGGGACAAAGACAACGCTGGGACATTGTTCATAAAGGCTTATGAGTTATGAACTCTTATTGCTTGGGTAGCAATGATGCATTGTTAGATGTTGCTCATTGTTTGTGAGGTATTTGGTTTGATACTTTCAAGATCAAGTGGGAGACTGTTGGAGTTACCATGGTGATCTAGAAGTGGTCAAACATGTAATCTCACTACCAACGCGTTATGAGCCTGCAGGGTCGCACATAAGAGCATGTGGAGAAGTTGGAAGATTGACTGTGTTGGTAAGGGTACCAATCACCACACAGAATGGGGTCGGGAAAACATTGCCAAAGGAGTTTCGTCGAGAGTCGTCGAGTATGACTCGTCGACCAAGGCAAAGTCGTCGAGAGTCGTCGGGAGTCGTCGAGTATGACTTGCCGACTAAGGCAAAGTCGTCGAGAGTCGTCGCGAGTCGTCGAGTATGACTCGCCGACTAAGGCAAATTCGTCGAGAGTCAAACTGTTGGATTCTTGACGAATCTGTTTGCTGATTCTCGCCGATTCTGTCTTCTGATTCTCGCCGACTGATTCTCGCCGAACCTGTGCTGATTCTCGGTGAATGATTATGAAAACCTATTTTGGGTGGTCTGCGGATAGCGATACTCTCAGGTCTGTTTATGCATTTGGTATAAATTGAGACTTAGGGTTTTGGGAATCGGATCGGGCTTTTTCTCCTGTGGCCGAATCGAACCCGACGGAAACGTTCTGCCGCTCGTTCGCTCCACCGATTCCCAAACCTCGTCGGATGGAAGTGTTCTGCTGCATCGTTCACTCCTCCGACCACCTCCTCTCCAGCGACAGTCGCCAGTGTTGCTATTCCTGGCGCAGACCTAGCAGTCCGCGGAAGTGCAAGGTGCGGTTGATCTCCTTCCTGACCCTTCGTGCGACGAAGCTCGGTGTTCTCCTGCTCGTGTGGATTTCTGCAGAGACGTAGACGTTATTCTACGTAGAACTCGCCACAGACAAGGACTCAAAGCTTGGAGCATCTCTTTTGAGTTTTGACTCAACACCGGAAAGGTAACTTTGACCTAGTTATTTCTTTATTCTTGATTCAACATTCATGGCCCGATCCCAATCTCTTTAGGTTGTTCTTGATTTTTATTACTTCCGCTGCGTGCACAACTGTTGTGCCATCCTCATAGAGAAACCCAACAAATATGTGTCGACAATTCAGTAAATCTGTGTCGACACATCCAGAGAAGTGGTGTCGACACTTCAGTAAGTGGCATCGACAAAACCAGAGTAGTGGTGTCGAAACATAGTAGTGAACGCCATTGTCGAGACATTAGAAGTATGTGTCGACACATTTCAACAGTGTCAACACATTTAGTCAGTTTTTTCCCGCCTTTTGACCTTCTTTGTTCAGAGGGGTATAAATAAGTCAAGAACATATTCTGTCGACACGCTCTCCAGGTTTTCGAGACTAAAACCTTGTGTCGACAAACTCTCTTCTCTCAATTCAAGTTTTCTCACCATCCCAATGGCGCCAAAGATTGGACATAATATTAATGAATGATATGAGGTGGTTCGTCATGCCTTTGATGATGCGGAGTCAGAGATTAAAGGGGTCATTACACTGTTTGCTGAAAGTGGTTTGGTGTTTCTGATATCCGAACAAACCAAGATTTGGAAGAAGGAGGTTTTTGAGTTCTTTGCTGCAGAAACAGTAGACCTAAATGGATTTAAGATTAAATCAACAGTTCATGGAGCAAGAGTCAAACTGACCTTGAAAAGTTTGAGAAAAATTCTTCATCTTCCAAGAACTCAGGATGAAGAAGAAGTACCAGTATTAAAAACAAGGGAGGCACTACAATGGTGTGGATTGGATCCCACCTTGAAGATTGGAGTAGTAATTAATAGGAAAGGGATGAATCAGTAAGGCAATTTCCTTTCAGAAGTTGTAGGAAAGGTTATTCTGTGTAAGCCAGGGGGACATGATAGGATTTCTGCCTATATGTTCAACCTCATGACAAGAATAATTTTTAAACTCAACACAGATTGGTCTGTAGTACTGTTTGAAAATATTAAGGAAGGCATCAAGAAGCCTAATTTGGCTAGAATAATGAGTCTATACTTGGCTGGAGAAATTCCAGAAGTAATGAACCAGATTCCTGGTTCTAAAATACATCAAATGAGAAGAATGGATATCAGGATTATTTCCAGATGGGATAGGGTCCTATCAAAGGACATACCTGATATAGAGAGACAAGAGGCTGCCGTGAAATCACCTGTACAGGACCTTACTGAGACTGCACAAGTGGAGGAGGAAACAGTTATTGCACAAGTGCAGGGGGAGCTAAATACTACACAAATACTAGAATAAGAATCAACTCACTTAGCAAGTGAAATAGATTCACAAACAGTCATTGAAATACCTCATGCTCATATTCCAGCCCAAGATGCCCTCATGGAGGATACATCTGGAGCTGCTGATGCTCCTGAGAAAGTAGTATCACTAGTTCACATTCAACAGGAGTTCACTCTGGAAGAATTGTTTCCTGACATTGAGGGAGTAGCAAATAAGGAGGAGCAAGTGAGGATTGAGGGGGAGCAGGCTGACATTGAGGGGGAGCAGCATAGGACTGAGAAGGAGCTGCCTTCTAGTCCAAAAAAAGAGTTAATATAGCAAGTACCTCTGCTTCAGAAGATGAGGAGATTGCAAGTGTCAAGAAAAGAAAACTGATGGTTTTCAAGAGAAGAAGCCAGAGCTATATAAAAGGCTTTGCAAACTACTACTCCACAACCTGCCCCAGAGGCTGATTACAACTCATTATTGGTGGCTTTGCAAGTTAAATTTGATGAACAGAGAATGGCTCTAGAGAAGTATGTGGACGAAAGCCACAAGTCACTTCAATCTGAACTGGCTCAGGATATCAAATCCACACGATTTGAAGTCAATCTCCATAAGAAAGAGATGATAGATTGCTTCTACAAGGGGGCAATGCTGTAGTATTTCTAGCAAAGTAGCAAGCAGAAGTCAAGGCTAAAGTAGATGACATTGCTATTAAACAAGGCTATGTCCTTGAAAATCAGATTAGAATAAATGACAATCTGACTGAATCTCATAATGAGATAGTAACTAACATATAGAATACAGTCACTGCAATGACTGAAGCAAGAGCCAAAGAGAAAGAAGAGTTTGATAAGAAGCTACAGGATGCCTTAGCCTCATTTCAAACAGAACTTACTACTTCTCAGAATTCAATATCTAACAAGCTTCATAAGTTAAAATCATTTTATAAAGATTGTGTACATTTTCTTGATGGCCAAATAAGATTTCAAAAAGATGACTTAAGAGATCACATTGAAAGAGAAGTCATAAAGGGGGAGAGAGTGTTAGTCAATGCAGGCTCAGATCATTCTAAATGGATATCCAATAGCATCAGAGCCACTCTAAGATATCCACCCTTTGTGATGATGATAATGTTACTGAGTCTGGTGTGCAACCTCCTTATGTTGGAGGTGATCAACCTGAAGTTGCTCAGATCATCTACCCTCCAGTAGATTTTGATATGATTCAACAACAGGTTCAGACAATGTACAGTCCTCCACAGGAAGTTGAAAATGTTATTATAGAGAAAGTTGAAATGCTAGAAGCTGCCTTGAAAGCTCAGCAGGAAGCTCAACTTTCAAAGAAAAGATTCAGAGAACAGGCTGAGTTAAAACCTGATTTTGAGCAATGGAGCCCCACTTCAAGAAATATAATATTGACTGCATGGAAATCTATGAAAGATAAAGTTCATGAAAGGGGCAAGTGGTATAATGAACAAGAATTGCAGAAGTATGAGGCAAGGCAGGAAGCCATTGTGCAATATAAAAGAAAGGCTAAGATTGGGAAGCTACCTCCTAATGCTCAGGAGCCTAGCAAGTACTTCCCTAAGCCTTTTCATTATTTTGAAAGGCAAAGGATTAAGGATGAAGTTCAGAAGAGGGCAAAGTTGAAAGGAAAGAAGCCTATTGATGATGCATAACCTCCTATGCAAGCTCAGATTAAGCAAGGAAAAGGCATAGTCATCAAGTTTCCTGATCAACCTTAGGATAGATTTACTAGATTTTGCAAGAACAATGTAATATTTAGTATTAAGGAAATCTATATAATCAGTTATTTAGAAACTTTTTGATAAGTATTAACAAAACAATGTTTCATAATTCATTGAGCTTGTTTTATTATTCTGTATTGTCATATTGGTATATGTTTTGTTTATAAGTTGCCCTGTCATATTATGCTTATATACATCATAATGTTTGTTTATTATAAGTGGTGTATATCATTGACTAAAGGGTTATGACTTCTCCAAATAGGTGGAGATTGTTTGGTACATTGGAAAATGTGTACCTGATTTGAAGAAGTCTCACTTAGCTCAATGATATACATCAAGGTGTATTTGATGTTATTTTGAGTTTATTTGTGCAGGTTAAGGATATGCTAAAATGAAGGAAAAAGTTTCTAAGTCCATATGTCAACACTTAAGAAAGCTTGTGTCGACACTTGGAAAAGCTGTGTCGACACCTGAAGCAACTGTGTCGACACATAGAATTTATTAGTCGACATCAACTGTGCCGACACTGGGAGGCAGTATCGACACACAAAAATATTAGTTGACATCAACTGTATCGACACCGGGAGGCAGTATCGACACACAGAAATATTAGTAGACATCAATTGTGTCGACACCGGGAGGAAGTGTCGACACACAGATGTATTAGTCGACATCAAATGTGTCGACACCTGGAGGCAGTATCGACACACAGAATTCTGTGACTACATCAACTGTGTTGACACACAGGACTTGTGTCAACACACATCAGAGTTTCAACAGTGTTGTTTGCTGTGAAGTAAAGAAGTGTCTGTGTCGACACAAAGAAGCTGTGTCGACACACTCTACACATACAGTGTCAAGAAGAAGTGTTGACACCAAAGGAGCTATGTTTACATCACCAAAGCCTGTGTCGACACTAAATCTACTTGTGTTGACACATAATGACAATCAGTCTCGACGCTTTGCTGACAAAGACAAAGGTTCAAGAACTGACTGGAGACTTGACAGTTGTGTATTTTGACAAGTTTACTGAAACCGTCAGACTTGTCAGAAGTTGGTTAGAAACTGGATCAGCCGGTTACCATGGATGAAGTCTATATATAGATGGATTCTGTCAAATCAACAAGAACGTGAACAACAATAACAACCACACGAACAACTATTAAAGTATTGATCATTCATCAAGGAAGTGCACGTCACACAGAAGAAGATTTTCGTGAGAAGATCTAAGGAGAATTTAAGCAAGAATTCTGAAGAAAATTCAGAAGTTCTGGAGAGAGAGAGAGAGATCTACAACTGTTAAAGTAAAGGAGGAGACATTTACAAGTATCTTAAGAAGCAGATCTTGAACTAATCTGCTAAGAAGGATTCAGATCTATTCTAAAATATAAGAAGGAAGCTGCCAGCCAGTCAACTTCAAAGGAGATCAACCCTACTAAGTTCAGATTCAAGAAACTTTGAAGAAAGCTAAGAACAGGTTGATTTCAGCCATCAGTTTTATCAAGAGGCTGATCAAGAAACCTTTTATCCCTTCTCTCTCAACAAGGGTAAGAGTCCATCTAAAACACTTATCAAATTTTGTAGGATCTTATCAAGGATCTGAGTTGTAAGACTATATTATAAAGGCTGAGTGTAGGAGATATAGATCTCTGAGTGGTAGGGCTTTTGAGCCTGAGTGTAGGAGAAATTATTCTCTGAGTTATTGGCCTTGTGATAAGGCTGAGGTAGGGCATTTAGCCTGAGCTGTAGGCATGTGGATACATTCTGAGTTGTAGGAACCTTTCAGGGTTCTGAGCTGTAAGATCTGTGGATCTGAGAAGAAAGAAGAAGTTAGGCCGAATCTAGCACACTGCTAGATAGGTGAAGGGGGAAAGTGGATGTACCCAGACCTTGGGGAACCACTATAAACCTGTGTGCAATCTGTGATGTATGTGTGATTGTGAATTTTGTGCTGTGATTGTTGTAGAATAGTTAGATGTTCAGGGCATAAGACTCCCCGCTAGGTGTTTGGGTTATCTTGAAATCAATTCTATCAGTTAGCCCGTGTGCTAGCGCTAACACCAGACAGCCGTTCAGGGAATAAGACTCCCCTCGTGCCGTGTTTTATGTTTCGGGAGGGGGGGTCTTACAAATGGTATCATCTTGCTATGATCTTGAACTAAAGAAGTCATTCAAAAATGGGGACACCCCCGTTCAATTAGTTAGTTTGGGGACAAGCTGACTTAGCGGAAGCAGAGGTGTGTCTATATGTAATTCACGCTAAGTATGTCCAATTTTGACCTTATGATTAACCAACCTAACATTAGGTTTGTACCTTACATGTAGATCCAATATGACGACTCAAAAGAGTCATAGGTGTCGACTCAAAAGAGTTTGTCTAGTGAGGTGGAGATCACCTAGGGAGAGGCCATCCTAGGATTTGTATCCTAGAAATGTGAAATCTTCAACCTCTCCTCTCTTTGATTGAAGTGGATGGACTTGGTTTTGTGAAGAAAGAAGGCCTATGAGGGTGAATAAGTGAGAAGGATTTCTGGATTTGATTTGTGAATATCGGTTAGAGGAGGAAGACGAACCGATGTCGTACATTCCACCTAAAGATGCGTGCATAAATCTATTTTCTATGCGCAGCGAACTTCGAGGCCGTTTTCGGATATGATACGGCTAGATCTGGTCTTTCGACTAAACATGAAAGTAAAATCCAATAAAATTAACTTTCCAATGAGTGCTTACACGTCTTCATATGAGGTCCGTAGCTACGGGAAAGTTTGATCTAAATTGCTAGCTGACAAGTTAAACGTGAAGGAGACCGTTTTCTGAATGCAGCTGACTTCGAAGCCGATTTAAAGTGTGTTACATTCTTATCTGGGTGGTGGACCGAATACAAAAGTTTTAGTCCTTGGAAATACCTTTCCAACGAATGGTTATACGTCTTCATACGAGTCTCGTGGACTCATGAGTGCCCAATCGAAGTGGTTGTACAGTCAAGCCCTATGTACTCACAATTCTCGGGATAGTGTAGAATTGGGCTTGGTTTTAGTAAAGAGATTATAATGATAAATGTTGGGGTTTAACGAGCTTGGTCCTATGCAAATGTGATAAACAAATGGTTGGAGAACATATTTGGGCATTATCGTAATTTGTGAAATAGAATGGGTTTGGAGGAAGATGTGACGCTTGGTAATTGAACGGGTAAACCGTGTATTCATTCTAATGAAAGGGGTGAAATATCTTATGCTAACAAGATTATGGTGATGGAAGCATAATGATTGGTGGATGCTTCTCCCTTCAAAGAAATCAGAAGAGGTTGATACATGGCCATGAGATGAGATAAATAAGGAAGGTGTAAAGTGGTCCACTGCTTAGAGTCGTGTCTCCCTACGAGTAGCAGTGTGGAATTAATGTGTTGTGTAAGGTGGCTTTCCACCTATGTTAATAAAGAACCCTTGCATGCTTGGAAGCATGGGATATTTGGAAGGGTTTAGTGTATGTGTTTGACTGCACAAGATTTATAATGATGAAAAGAGGCTTTGGCCGGTTGGGCTTGGTCCTCGATGCTCACTCCAAAGGCTCCTTCCGCGCCGAGTGGACGGTTGGGCTTGGTCCTCTGGTGATACTCCCCCAAAGGTTCCTTCCTTGACACAATGATTGGAAACTGCATGCGGTGTGAGTTGACACACGGTGTCATAATCCTGTGTTAAGGTTTGTGTAGTGGGTCTATGGGCTCGCCAAGTGTCACACCGACGGGAGTTGACAGATAAACCTTGGGCGGTTGGGCTTGGTCCTTGGTGCTCATTCCAGGGGCTCCTTCTCTGCTAAGTGGATGGTTGGTCTTGGTGTAAGACCCCCTCCCGGAACACAAAACACGGCACAAGAGGGGTCTTTTGCCCAGAACAGCCGCCTTGCAGTAGCACTAGCACTCAGGCCAGCCTGTACCATAAGACGCATATCCTGCCGACTACAACCAATATCAACATATAAATGCCAACCCAACCATAATAATATAAATAAGTCAATTCACACTAAGCATAAGTCCATAAGTAAGGCAAAAGGGAAGCTAAACGAGCTTCTACATAATAAGAGTACGTAAATAAAATTGCCCCAAAGGGCTACAATAAAATCTCTCTCACTCACATCTGTAACCAACGGTAGCGACGGTACCATCCCCTCAGGCCCTGTCGTCCTGGCCTGGCTATCCAGCTGCATGACCTGCTGCTCCACCTGCGGGGTTTCCTCCTAAAAAGGAAGACGTAGCAATTGTTAGTCATAAAGACTAAGTGGCTTCACATCCGCTCCCCCGGCGACTCCTCGGCATCGGGCAGAGAACGGAACATGTACAATATATAAAACAGTAGTACAAGCAGGAGAAGTAAGTATACATGTCATAAGTAGCAATAGAAGTAGTGTATAAATGAGCAACCTCTTATTCTACAATTCTACCATCTACAGTAGGAAGAGAGTATAATGTTATAACAGTAAGTAACTCAACTTATATGGATGCCCATACAAGTATATAAGTTGAGGGTCGTTCAGCAGTAAGTAACTCATCGTATAGGAGTGCCCATACAAACTTATACGATGAGGGTCTTGTGTATGTAATGAAGTGCAATGCTATATATGGAATGCAATGACACACCCATGATCAAGCACATGCAATCGCTATGTCGACACAGACTTATAGTTCCCACTATTCGAGCAAGTAGCTAACCTCTCAAGCATCATCCGTCGTGGCCAAACGGTGACACTAGATCGGGCATCTCCACTACTAGGCTGGTCTCCACACTACCTAGCCTAGGCCTCCGTACGCCTCAATGCTAAGAACACAACAGCGGAGCACGCATGCGTACTACGGCTCAGCGGGTTCTCCTGGGTAAATGTGCACCAAGATCCTAGCCCCGAACTGGCCTAAGGTATGACACGGAAGGAGCCCCGAAAATGATCATGAAGACCAAGCCCAACCGTTCACTTGGCACGGATGGAGCCTCGGGACGTGAACACCGAGGACCAAGCCCAACCGCCCAAGGTCTAACTGTCAACTCCCATCGGTGTGACGATTAGCGAGCCCGTAGACCTACCACACTATCCTTAACTCGGGATTACGACACTGCGTGTCGACTCACACCACATGCAATTCCACAATATCGTGGTATGGAAGGATCCTCGGGACGTGAACACCGAGGAGCAAGCCCAACCATCCATCTTTACTCATCTCAACCTCATTCCAACTAGTGACGGTCAACATCGCACTTGTTACTTCCACAATTCTACTCGTAGGGAGACGACACTCTAAGCATTGGATTACTAATTCCCTTCTATCCATTCAACATACATCATGGCCATAGTTAAATCATTTATATTCCCTTCCAAATGAATTCCACATGATATAGATAATGGGCATCAATATACATCTACCGATTTATATAAGGCTCTTTCCTTAAATTTAGCTTGACCACAACTCGTTATACGAATTCAGATTTATAACATCAACTTATCATAGCACTATGATGATTATGTCAAAAGAGTTCACCCAAACCTCGAGTTGGATCGCAACATTAAATTCCACAAAATCGAATTCCACATTACATAGCCCAGAGTTTAGGTGCAGCCTTAATCCGGGCAGCAACTTCGACCAAGAATTCCCATCGCTACAGAAATCCTGCGAGTGCGTGTAACCACTCATTGGAAAGATAATTTCAAGGGCTACAACTTTCTTGTTTAGTCGAAAGCCCAGATCTGATCGCATCACACCAGAAATTCATTCAAAGCCTGCTGCATACAGGATACAGATGTCCTGGGTGGAATTTCCCCCAATCGCAGCAGATTCGAACTTACTTTCCTAAGGCTACTATTATTGCCTGGAAACGTGCAACCACTCGTTGGAAAGATAATTTCGAGGGCTACGACTTTTATATTGAGTCGAAAACCCAGATATGACCAGAAACCCTCCAAAACTGGCCAAAAAGATCGCTGCGTGCAGAAATCAAATTTCTGCACGCATCTTAAGGTGAGATTAACAACATCCGTTCATCTTCCTCCTATCACCGATCTCCCAAAAACTCCTCCAAAAATTCGTCCACCCTTATTCACCCTCACAAAGCCGTACTTCTCCACGAATCACTCTCTCGTCTCCACTTTGAAGGATGAAGAGGTTGAAGAAGACTAAAGCCTAGAAAGCAACCTAGGCATGGATTTCCCTAAGAAATCTTCTCCTCACCATCAAGACTCTATGGAGTCGATATCTCTCCTAGAATATAACTACAGATCTAGCGCCAAGGGAGAGGGGAGGAAGCTCACCTCATTTACAGCGGTACCATCATTCCCGGCCATGGATCTAGTCATCCTCCTCCGCGACATCATTTCCTCCTTGGCGGCGATGACGTTTCTCCTCTTGCAAAGTTTGGTTGGCTCCAGCAAACCTCTCCTCCTCCAGAGCTCCGACTCCGATGATCGACTTCTCTCCCGATGGATTTGCGCGGACAGCGGCGCGGTAATGATCACAGTGACGGCTAGGGTTCCGTTAGCTTCTTATTTATATTAGCGCATTAGGGTTATGTCACTTCGCCATGTGTTAACCTCTGATTGGACTGCCCAAATTAGGTCTTACTTGAAATGACCGGTCCAAGGGGTCATCCAGCACGAATCCCGAAGTCCAGTTCAGTCCGCCTGTACAAGCCAGCGAATCTGCCTTGGCAGAAAAATGCACAAGTCAAATTCGGCGGGAATCAACTTCCATTCTCGACGATCGGCGAGTATAGATGGGTATTCTCGACGAATTCATAGGGTATCAACAATGATTCTCGACGAATTTCCCTTGACCATTTCATCGGAAATCCTGGCATTGAGTGCGTTGAGTATCAGTCAACGATACTCGACGATCGGTCATCATTCTCTACGATCGGTGAGTATGGCCGGGTATTCTCAACCAATTCGTCGGGTATCAATAATGATTCCCGACGAATTTCCCTTAACCATTTTATCGGAAATCCTGGCTTTGAGTGCGTTGAGTATCAGTCAGCGATACTCGACGATCGATCATCATTCTCGACGATCGGTAAGTATAACCGGGCATTCTCGGCGAATTCGTCGGGTATCAACAATGATTCCCGACAAATTTCCCTTAACCAGTTTATCGGAAATCCTGGCTTTGAGTGTGTTGAGTATCAGTCGGCGATACTCGACGATCAGTCATCATTCTCGACGATCGGTGGGTATATCTGGGCGTTCTCGACGAATTCATCGGATATCACTCAACCCATAACTCTGTTCAACACACTTGACACCTTTTGCCAGTGCGCCCCGAGTCCGAGTCAAGTCTCTTGACTCAGAACTCGTGTGAGGGGGGGGGGCCTAGCGCGAATTGGGATGTTATAAATCCTATAAACAAAATAAAAAGATTTCGTCCCCGAAATCAGGCTGAGGCTATGGGGAGTAAAGCTTACAAAAAATAACATATGCTTTTAAATAAAACTACCTGAAGCAAACAACTCCGGGTAGCGTCCTTGCATCAAATCCATTGGCTCCCATGTGAATTCCTCCTTCCCATGATTAGACCATATCACTTTTACCAAAGGAACACTTTTTCGGCGCAAGGCTCTTATCTCATTATCAATGATCCACACCGGCTCCAGTCGTACAGATCTGTCAGACGCCACAGTACCATCAGTTTTGGGGATGTATTGTTCGGGCTGCAATAGCGCCTTCCGAAGCGACGATATATGGAACACATCGTGGAGATTCTCTAGCTCGGGATGTAGCTCCAGCCGATAGGCCAAAGGGCCAATCCTTTCTAATATGACATAGGGCCCAACATACCGTGGGCTGAGCTTATTCACTCCCCGCACCCGTGACACTCCATGCATCGGCCGGATTTTCAGGAACACTTTATCACCCACTTGAAACTCCACCATACGCCTTACGTTATAATACTTCGCCTGCCGACTTTGAGCCTCTAACATACGATCCCGTATCAACCTAACCACCGCATCCGTGCCATCTATATATTCAACACCCAAAGTCCTCGGGTCTTCATCTTGCACCCAAGATAAGGGGGTTCTACACCTCCTTCCATATAGGGCTTCATGGGGTGCCATGCCAATGCTAGCTTGATGGCTGTTGTTGTAGGAGAATTCCAGCAAGGGCAAGAGTCTTTCCCACGGATCTCCCCTATCTATCACACACAACCTCAACAAATCCTCCAATGTTCGGATGGTCCGCTCAGACTGCCCGTACGTCTGAGGATGAAATGCGGTGCTGAAGGTAAGGCGCGAGCCCAAATATGCTTGTACCGCCTTCCACTCCTTGGAGGTAAAGTGACCATCACAGTCTAAAACTATCGTCTTAGGTACGCCGTGATACCGTACAAACTGCTCCACGAAAAGGCGTACTAAGACATCCACATGAGCCTCCTTCTTCATAGGAATGAACCGGGCAACTTTCGTCAGGCGATCAACGATCACCCATACTTAATCATTTCCTGAGCGAGAGCGAGATAGCCCATGTACGAAGTCCATGGAAATATCCTCGAACATCCACTCTGATTCGGTCCCAGATATCACAAACTATGCTCATGCTGGACAAGTACTCCGAATATTCTGCCAAAGGAGCCTTAAATATCAATGTAATATCCATCTCCTCAATCATTCGCGCCAACTCCATGCTCATCAATCGAGACTCTGGGCTCGAGCCGGGCACTTTCCTGCTAGACGCATCGGCTACAGAGTTTGTTTTTCTGGGGTGGTAGTTCAAGGTGAACTCATAATCGCATAGAAACTCTAACCACCGCCATTGTCTAAGGTTCAACTCCTTCTGGGTATAAACGTACTTCATGTTTTTATGGTCCGAGAAGACTTCGCAGTGGACACCGTATAGATAATGCCTCCATAACTTCAAGGCGAACACCACTGCTCCTAGCTCTAAATCATGCACCGGGTAATTGATTTTATGCTTCTTCAATTGTCTTGAAGCATAAGCAATCACGTGCCCGTGCTGCATCAACACTGCTCCCAACCCCCGATAAGGCGCGTCCGTGTAAAGTTGAAATCCTTCCTTCCCAGACGGCAGGACAAGGATGCGGGCGGAGGTAAGTCTATCCTTCAATTCCTGGAATGCCGCTTCACATTGGGGTGTCCACTCAAATGGCACACCTTTCTTTGTCAAAGAAGTAAGCGGGAGGGCAATCTTGGAGAATCCTTTTACGAACTTGCGGTAGTATCCAGCAAGTCCAAGAAAACTCTTCACATCGGCCGCCGACTTCAAGGGCGACCACTCCTTCACAGCACGCACCTTGGTCGGATCCACAGCTAGTCAAGCCCCACTGATTACATGACCCAAGAAAGCCACTTCCCTAAGACAGAATTCACACTTGCTAAACTTGGCGAACAGGGCGTGCTCTTTTAGCTTCTCCAGAACTAAAGCCAGTTGCCCATCATGCTCTTCCTCCATCTTAGAGTAGACTAAGATGTTGCCAATAAACACAATGACGAAGACATCTAGATAGACCTCAAACACTTTATTCATAGAGCTCATGAAAGCTGATGGGGCATTTGTGAGCCCAAACAGCATCACCGTAAACTCATATAAGCCGTACCTTGAGCTGAAAGCCGTTTTCTGGATATCATCCTCTTGTATTCTCAATTGATAATACCCCAAGCGCAAATCCAGTTTGGAGAACCAATGCGCTCCCACCAGTTGATCGAACAACTCATCGATCTGAGGTAACGGATTGGTGTTCCATACCGTCAGTCGGTTGAGCTCCCGATAGTCTATACACAAACGCAGGGTTTCATCTTTCTTCTTAACGAATAGAATAGGTGCTCCCCAAGGTGATTAGCTGGGCGAACAAACCCTGATTCTACCAACTCCTGCAGTTGAACTCTAAACTCTGCGAGTTATTTTGGGGCCATTCGAAAAGGGGTCCTGGAAATGGCTTAGCTCCTGATACAAGCTTAATATGAAAATCCACTTCTCTATGCGGGGGTAACCCTGGTAATTTCTTAGGAAATACCTCAGGGAAATCCCGTGCTACCCGCACATCCTTCACATCTACCCTCACCTCCTTCAGTTCGAAACATATCATGTAGACTTCATCCCCTCTCATATGAGCTTTTAAGTCTGGATTGAGGATAACAATAATCGTGGTGTGAAATTTATACCTTGGAAGATTACATCAGTGTCTCCATGTCTCAAATAGATTTGCTTCTCCACACAGTCGATTCTTGCATGGTGCCAATCCAGCCACGCCATGCCCAGAATGAGGTCGAATGCTGGTATTCTCAAAATTGTGGCGGGGGTATCAAAGGTCTTTCCCCCAATGGTTATCTCCAACTCACACTTCGTGGTTGATGTCATCTCAGATCCGTCTGGGAGGCGTACTCTTCGAGCAATACCAGTGAAATATTGCACTCCGTGTATATCCTTGATGAAGTCTTCAGACACGAAAGAAGGTGAGGCACCGGTGTCAAATAACGTATAAGACGGTTTCCCGCCGACCATCACGGTGCCTAAGTGTCATTAATAATACTCAAGCTAGATGTCTAGTATATTTTAAGCCACTAGAGGATATTAATGGAAGCAAAATGGCTAATTCAAATCGTACCTGCAATCATCTCCTGAGGATTCCGCTCTTGAGAAATATCCAAGGCATACATCTGATCCCGAGCGGGTCCGGGGTTTCTTACTCGTGGTCCACATCCTCGACCACGCACATACCCTCGCTCCAGAGGGGCTGCTGGAGGGAAAGCAAAAGGCGCATCTCCAAACAGTTGCGGACAGTATCGTCGAATGTGGCCTGGTTGGTTGCATTCAAAGCACACCCGTTCCTGCATTCCGCCGTATTGCTGAAATTGTTGAGGTGGAGGTAATGCTGGCAGTTGCGCAACCGGGCGCTCCTCTCTAAATTTCTGGGGGAAACGCCCGCCACCTCTCCGATATCCTCCTCTTCTATTGTCAAATCTCCTTCTGTTGTTGGGGACGGCTTCCATCACGCCCTCCGCTGGCCTCTTACCACTTCCCAAGTGTTCCGCTTCTAATCTCTTCTCCATATCGATAATCTTCGTAAGACTAGAGTCCTCTATAAACAAAAGGGCTTGCCTTAGGGGATCTCGCAAGCCTTTGTAGAATCGTTTAGCATACCCTCTATCATCCAACTCATAGGAGTCAGCGAATCTAGCCAAGTGCTGAAACTCTCGTTGGTACTCTGTCACCGACTTGGACCCTTGCTTTAGTTGCAAAAATCTCTCTTCAAGATCCTCCCAAGCTGCCGAGGGGATGAAATGCTCTAAGAAAGCTTCAGAGAATTCGCTCCAACTAATGTCAGTGTACACTCTTCCATGAAAAGTGGAGCCCATGAGAGACTTCCACCACCTTTTGGTGTGCAGCTCTAAGAGTGTCACCACAAGGGTTACCGCCATGTTTTTTGGGCATCTTATTCCTTCCAACAACTCTTTTATAGTGTCGAGCCACTCTTCCGTACGCACCACCGACTCTGTCCCAATATAAGCGGGAGGGGAGAGAGCTCGGAAAATGCTTAACCAACTAGATCCCGAACCCTGTTGTTGTACAGGTGCCTGCTGAGATTGGGACCTAAAGGCGTCCAAAATAGCTGTGAGCGTCTGCCCCAGCTCTGATTGTTGGAATTGTGTAAGTACGGACGGGGCAGGGGTGCCCCTCACTAGCTCAGCATGTACTGGGATCTACACATAGGGTACAAACCTAAGGTTAGGTTTGTTAATTTAAGGTCAAAGATGGACAACATAGTGTGAATTACATATGGGCACACCACTGCTTCCGCTAAGTAAGTTTGTCCCCAAACTGACTAATCAAATGGGGGTGGCACCATTGTTAAGTGGCTTTATCCTTGGAGGATCGTAGCAAGCTGATACCATTTGTAAGATCCCCCTCCCGGAACACAAAACACGGCACGAGAGGGGTCTTATGCCAAGAACAGCTGCCTTGCAGTAGCACTAGCACTCGGGCCAGCCTGTACCACAAGACGCTTATCCTACCGGCTACATCCAATATAAACATATAAATGCAAACCCAACCATAAAAATATAAAGAAGTCAATCCACACTAAGCAAAGTCCATAAGTACAACAAAAAAGAAGCTAAACAAGCTTCTACATAATCAGAGTACGTAAATAAAATTGCCCCGAAGGGCTATAATAAAATCTCTCTCACTCACATCTATAACCGACGGTAGCGACGGTACCATCCCCTCAGGCCCTGTCGTCCTGGCCTGGCTGTCCAGCTGCATGATCTGCTGCTCCACCTGTGGGGTTTCCTCCTAAAAAGGAAGACGTAGCAACCGTTAGTCATAAAAACTAAGTGGCTTCACATCCGCTCCCCCGGTGACTCCTCGGCAGCGGGAGGAGAAAGGAACAGGTACAATATATAAAACAGTAGTACAAGCAGGTGAAGTGAGTATACATGTCATAAGTAGCAATAGAAGTAGTGTATAAATGAGCAACCTCTTATTCTACAATTCTACCATCTACAGCAGCAAGAGAGTATAATGTTATAATAGTAAGTAACTCAACTTATATGGATGCCTATACAAGCATATAAGTTGAGGGTCGTTCAGCAGTAAGTAACTCATTGTATAGAAGTGCCCATAAAAACATATACGATGAGGGTCTTGTGTATGTAATGAAGTGCAATGCTATGTATGCAATGCAATGACACACCCATGATCAAGCACATGCAATCGCTATGTCGACACAGACTTATAGTTCCCAATATTCGAGCAGGTAGCTAACCTCTAAGGCGTCATATGTCGTGGTAAAACGGTGACAGTAGAGCGGGCATCTCCACTACTAGGCTGGTCTCCACACTACCTGGCCTAGGCCTCTGTATGCCTCAACGCTAAGAACACAACAGCGGAGCTCGCATGCGTACTACGGCTCAGCGGGTTCTCTTGGGTAAATGTGCACCAAGATCCTAGCCCCGAATTGGCCTAAGGTATGACACGGAAGGAGCCTCGAAAATGAGCACGAGTACCAAGCCCAACCGTTCACTTGGCACGGAAGGAGCCTCGTGACGTGAACACCGAGGACCAAGCCCAACCGCCTAAGGTCTAACTGTCAACTCCCATCGGTGTGACGATTGGCGAGCCCGTAGACCTACCACACAATCCTTAACCCAGGGTTACGACACCGCGTGTCGACTCACACCACATGAAATTCCACAATATCGTGGCATGGAAGGAGCCTCAGGACGTGAACACCGAGGACCAAGCCCAACCATCCATCTTTACTCATCTCAACCTCATTCCAACTAGTGACGGTCAACACCGCACTTGTGACTTCCACAATGCTACCCATAGGGAGACGACACTCTAAGCATTGGATTACTAATTCCTTTCTATCCATTCAACATACATCATGGCCATAGTTAAATCATTTATATGCCCTTCCAAATGAATTCCACATGATATAGATAATGGGCATCAATATACATCTACCAATTTATATCAGGCTCTTTCCTTAAATTAAGCTTGACCACAACTCGTTATACGAATTCAGATTTATAACATCAACTTATCATATCACTATGATGATTATGTCAAAAGAGTTCACCCAAACCTCGAGTTGGATCGCAACATTAAATTCAACCAAATCGAATTCAACATTAAATAGCCCAGAGTTTAGGTGCAGCCTTAATCCGGGCAGCAACTTCGACCAAGGATTCCCGTGGCTACAGAAATCCTGCGAGTGCGTGTAACCACTCATTGGAAAGATAATTTCAAGGGCTACAACCTTTGTGTTTAGTCGAAAGCCCGGATCTGATCGCATCACACCGGAAATTCATTCAAAGCCTGCTGCGTACAGGATACAGATGTCCTGGGTGGAATTTCCCCCAATCGCAGCAGATTCGAACTAACTTTCCCGAGGCTACAGGTATTGCCTGGAAACGTGCAACCACTTGTTGGAAATATAATTTCGAGGGCTACGACTTTCATGTTGAGTCAAAGACCCAGATATGACTAGAACCCCTCCGAACTTGTCTACGAAGATCGCTGCGTGTAGAAATCAGATTTCTTCACGCATCTTAAGGTAAGATGAACGGCATCCGTTCATCTTCCTCCTTGCACCGATCTCCCAAAAACTCTTCCAGAAATTCATCCACCCTTATTCACCATCACAAAGCCGTACTTCTCCACGAATCACTCTCTCATCTCCACTTTGAAGGATGAAGAGGTTGAAGAAGACTAAAGCCTAGAAAGCAACCTAGGCATGGCTTTCCCTAAAAATCTTCTCCTCACCCTCAAGACTCTATGGAGTCGATATCTCTCCTATAATATAACTATAGATCTAGCACCAAGGGAGAGGGGAGGAAACTCACCACATTTCCAGCGGTACCATCATTCCCGGCCATGTATCTAGTCATCCTCCTCCGCGGCATCATTTCCTCCTTGACGGCGATGGCATTTCTCCTCTTATAAAGTTTGGTTGGCTCCAGCAAGCCTCTCCTCCTCCAAAGCTCTGACTCCGACGATCGGCTTCTCTCCCGATGGTTTTGCGCGGACAGTGGCTCGGCAATGATCGGAGTGACGGCTAGGGTTCCGTTTGCTTCTTATTTATATTAGCGCATTAGGGTTATGTTAGTTCTCCATGTGTCAACCTCTGATTGGACCGCCCAAATTAGGTCTTACTTGAAATGACCGGTCCAAGGGATCATCTAGCACGAATCCCAAAGTCCGGTTCAGTCCTCCTGTACAAGCCAGCGAATCTGCCTGGGCGGAAAAACGCACAAGTCAAATTCAGCGGGAATCAACTTCCATTCTCGACGATCGGCGAGTATAGATGGGTATTCTCGACGAATTCGTCGGGTATCAACAATGATTCTCGACGAATTTCCCTTGACCATTTCATCAGAAATCCTGGCATTGAGTGCATTGAGTATCAATCAACGATACTCGACGATCGGTCATCATTCTCGACGATCGGTGAGTATGGCCGGGTATTCTCAACGAATTCGTCGGGTATCAACATTGATTCCCGACGAATTTCCCTTAACCATTTTATCGGAAATCCTGGCTTTGAGTGCGTTGAGTATCAGTCAGCGATACTCGGCGATCGATCATCATTCTCGACGATCAGTTAGTATAACCGGGCATTCTCGATGAATTCGTCGGGTATCAACAATGATTCCCGACGAATTTCCCTTAACTAGTTTATCGGAAATCCTGGCTTTGAGTGTGTTGAGTATCAGTCAGCGATACTCGACGATCAGTCATCATTCTCGACGATCGGTGGGTATATCCGGGCATTCTCTACGAATTCATCGGATAGCACTCAACCCATCACTCCGTTCAACACACTTGACACCTTTTGCTAGTGCGCCCCGAGCCCGAGTCAAGTCTCTTGACTCAGAACTCGTGTGAGGGTGGGCCTAGCGTGAATTGGGACGTTACACTTGGTCCTTTGGTGATATGCTCCCATAGGCTCCTTCTGTACCATGATGATAGGCCAGTAGGGCTTGGTCCTCGGTGCACACCTACCCGTGGCTTCTTCTACGCCATAGTACGCACGTGAGCTCCGGTGTTGTGTTCTTAGCATTGAGGCGTATGGAGGCCTAGGCCTTGTAGTGTGGATGCCCTCCTAGTAGTAGATAAGCGTGCTCTAGTATCACCGTTTGACCACGACAAATGACATTTGAGAGGATAGCTATCTGCTTGGAAAGTGGGAACTACAAGTTTGGGTCGACAAAGTTGTTGCATGTGCATGATCATGGATGAGTCATTGCATTGCATTCATATCATTTCATAAATTACATACAAAATATCCTCATCGCATAAGTTTGTATGGGCACTCTTATACTATGGGTTACTTTACTATTGAGCCGATCCTTAACTTATATGTCTGTATGGGCATTCATATAAGTTAAGTTACTGTCGTTGATTTATACTTATATACTGTTGTTAATGGTAGAACTTCTAAAGTAGATATATATACTTACTTGTTGTAGTTCCTTGATATGTACTATTGTCGATTAATCCTTTACCACATGTTTGTACTACTATCTATATATATATTGTACCCTTGTTCATTTCTCCGCTAGGTGCCGAGGAGTCGCCAGGGTAGCGAATGTGATAGCCACTTAGTCTGTATGACTAATGATTGCTAAATCTTCCTTTTTGGGAGGAAACCCAACAAACAGAGCTGCAACAGGTTATGCAGGAGGGCAGTCATGCTAGGATGACAGGGCCTGATGTGATGGTAGCGATGTTGTCGTTGGTGATTGCTTTGAGTTTCGAGAGAATCATGATGTAGCCTCTTTGGGCAAATTTTTTATATACTCTGATATTTTAGAAGCCTTGGTTTCTTCTTATTTTTGTTGTACTATTGGACTTATATACTAGTGTGTATTTTGAATTCTGCTTTTATATTCTTTATGTTGGGTTGGCATAGATGATATGATTAGCCGACATGATAGGCGTCTTGTAGTACATGTTAGCACGTTTTATAGCGCTATCGTAAGGAGGCTGTTCTGGGCATAAGACTCACCTCGTGCCGTGTTTTGTGTTCCGGGAGGGGGGGGGGGGGGGGTCTTACACAAAATGATATACAAAGTTTGAATAAGTGAGCAACATTATAGATAACTCCAAATTTTAGAATACACATTGTACAATGCCTAAAACGAGATATAAAAGAAACTGTGGTGTAAAAGAGTTTTTTTATTCATATCAATCTAGATAAGAGACTCGAGGGTCTTTTTGTAATTTGTGGATTTTGCAGGGCGATATAGGATATCGCTGATCAGCGATATCACAAAAATATAGAAGGTGATCAATCTCAGTCAAGGCATCGTTTGTAGTATAATTTCCAAAAGACTTCGAGCAGAATCTCATCCCGACACCGGCGAAAGCTCAAATCAAGGTATTTCTATGGAAATTCTTTGCTCCTTTCTTTAGGATTTTGGATTGAAATGTATATAGGGAAGATTCCATGAGATTTGAGTTGAAAAAATATTAGTTTTGATGGTTGTTTGTCTAGGATTTGAGATAAACCTAAAGCATGAATTTTTTTTAGAAAATAGACCGTAGATCCTAGAGATTGATGAAGTGCAAGTATAGATCTAGGATTTTGGAGGAACCTAAACTCAGATCTAGAGTTTGCCTATTTGATTTTCAAAAGAAATTTCATGATTTTAGGGAAGAAGATGATGAATAGTGGATTTGTATTATTTATTGAATTTGTTTAGGTAAAACTGAAAGAACCTAAATTTTTGTCAGATCTTGTATATACGGATGTTGAATAATGAAATAGCACGATGAAAAGGTAAATTTTTTCGATTTCGCTATCGCCAGTGATAGTGAGTATCGCCTAGTGATATTGACAATTTCTAATGTTGGGTATTGCATCCACAATAGACCAGATTTGAAGAAGCCCCTGAACAAGCTAAGGTGAATTGAAAATGTATTTGACAATTCTATCAAGTTGTGCTTGCAACTATTCCATGCTAAGTACACGCCAATGTCAGGGTGTAGTGGGTCAATATACACGGGTCTGCGCAACGTAATCCCTCGTTGCGTAGATCAGTGTGTTGATTAGCGTGTGCTCTCTCTATTGGAGTGTACTTATTTTCAAGTACAGGGTCAAGGTAGATCAAGAGCAGAAGAAGGAGCAAAGATGGGCCAAAGACCAAGTCATCAAAGGAAGGAAGAGAAAATTCTTCTAAGTCAAAATCGACGGGAATCGCTAGTGATTCCCGTCGAATTTGACGGGAATCGCTAGTGATTCCCGCCGACTTTGACGGGAATCGTTAGTGATTCCCGCCGATTCGTCGAGAATCAGTTAGCCTCTCCTGCCGACTTCTTCCGGCTGAGTTTTCAAGACAGGGATTCTGCCAAGGCAAAATCGACGGGAATCGTGAGTGATTCCCGCCGAGATCGACGGGAATCACCAATGATTCCCGTCGATTTTGCCTTAGGCAAATTTCCTCGTTCGCTGGACTGAACCAACTTGTCGTGCGCTGTTTCAAGCGGGGCTAGGGTTTCTCCTTTTGGGCCCCACAACGGTCATTAGGGTTGGCTCCTGGTATATATATACACGTATTTTGAACCTCTAAAGACAGACATTCATGCAGAAACAAAAGCTGCCGACGCCGTGCCCTAGCCGATCGCGGAAACCGTCGATTGCCTGTAGCCGCTCACAAGCTCTTCGTTGCCGTTTAACTCCAATCTTCTTTGATATTCTGACGACAGTACCGAGGCAAGCCAAGTGTCTCACGCATCTCTCTTGAGATCTCTTGTCTTCCGATTCATTGAACGAGATTTGTTCTCCATTCTGAATTGGTTGAGACAACTGATCCGACTGAGATCATTCGTAGACCTTGCTTGCTTCGTCAAGAAGTTTTGATCTACAAAGTATTGCCACTGCAATCACTTGTCGTCGCCGATCTTGAGAAGACCCATTCCAAGAGAGAAATCTGGTTGTGGACTCTTCGTATTTTTCGTGCAAGCTACAACGAACGAAGAAGGACATCGGAATCTCCAAAAGCTTTGTTTGTATTTTCTTTTACATTCAATTTTGGTTTGTTGTAAAGGAATTTTCATTCCTTATTGTAAGGGTTGGGTGCAACCCGTGGTGGTGGAGTTGTGAATCCTTTGTTAGAAGGGTTCCTTATGTAGTGTGAGGATTGGATTTCACTCCGTTTGGAGAAGTGACCGAGTCGTCACTTGTTGGGAGATAGGTCGAAGGGGGAAAGTGGACGTACCCAAATCGGGGAACCACTATAATTCTGTGTGTTTTCTGTGCTCTGTTTGTTAATTTATGCAGGTAAATTTAATTCCGCAAAAGACTGCATGACACCTATTCCCCCACCCATAGGTGGATTTAGTCGACACTAGAGACTTTTAAGTGGTATCAGAGGGAGGTTACTCATCAATAAGGTTAACACCTTGAGAAAGATCCTTTGTCTAGTGTCAAGAAGAAAGAAGATCTCAGGAATGGATGGACTCAATTATTCAGGAAAGATTCCAGTATGCACCAAGCTGAATTTTCCCATCTGGAACGAAAGGATCAGGTTTTTCATGGAAGAAGTCGATCCCCGACTCTTCATGATAGTGGAGGAGGGCCCTTATATCCCCACTAAGGCCTCCACCATTGATCCGACCAAGATGGTGCCCAAGAAGCTCTCCTAAATGGATAAGGATGAGATGGTGCTTGTTGAACTAGACAAAAAAGCTCAAAACATCTTAGTAAGCGTCGTCGATGATTCCATGATGCAGAATTTCAGCTACTGCAGGACTGCCAAGGACATATGGCACTGCCTGATCATTCTGATGGAAGGCACAGTTGAAGTAAGGGATGATCGAAGATCCTTTCTGAACTAGAAGTATGAGGACTTTAGGTAAGGCCCAAGGATGAAATCGGAGTGACATTTGAGAACTTCCTGAAGATCATCAATGCCCTGAAGGGTTATGGCAGTGTGTTCACCGATGGTGAACTAAATGACAAATTCCTTAGATCCCTTACTAAGGAATGTGACACCAAGATCTGCGCCATCAGAGAATTTGGCAAGCTGGAAGAAACTGATCCCCAAATTCTGTTTGGAAAGGTAATGTCCTACGAGCTTCAGCTGAACACCAGAAAAGCTGAAGAAGAAGCCGATAGGCCGCAGCCAAAGAAAAGACTATGGCCCTTAAAGCTAATCACTAAGGAAAGGCAAGGGTGCAGCCTCATCCGCTCTTGGAGAAAGGCTGAGGAAGAAGAGTCTGAGCCATGCTCATCCGGCTTAGAGCTATCTGAGGAAGAATTCTCCTTCATCACTCGAGAGTTCAAGAAGTTCCTCAAGTTTAGGAATCAGAGAAAAAAAGATGGCTCCTCCTCCAGACATTAGAAGAAGAATTACTCTTCTGACAAGTATGAGTCTAAATAGAACAAACATCACTCTACTGACATTATCTGCTTTGGATGCAATAAGCCAGGTCACGTCATTGCTGACTGCCACCAAAGCAAGAGAGATAGGGGGAAAGGAGAAGAGCACAAGTCCTCTAGAGATAAGAAGAAGGAGAGGAGCTACATTGCTAAAAACCCAAAGACACTATGTGAATCTGACTCTTCAGACTCCAGTGATGATGAGGAAGTCTACTTCAGGCTAATGGGTCGCTCCGACTCAGATGGAGACTGTCCCCCATTTACTGGGAAGGTAAAAGATCGCACCCCCTCTCTAACTCTGAATCTGACTCCGAGTCTCCTGAAGATGACCACGAGGACAGTCCATCTGCCCGTGAGGCTGAACTCCTTGAAAATTATGAGCTTCTTCTCAATACTTTCGAAGAGTGCCGAAAGAGGTTGAGCGCTCAGAAAAAGTAAGTCAAATTCCTTAAGGCTGAGGGTGTGTCCCTAAGAGAAGAGATAACTAGCTTAATTTCTCTCCGACAGGAACACCTGGACCTAACTTCTGAGCACTCAGATTCTCTAAGGCTCCTTGACCAAAAATAGGAAGAAATCAATAAGCTGGAAGAGCAGCTTGCGGCAAAAAGGAAGATTGTCAAAAGCTTCTCTATGCCAAAGACCATTCTTCCTCTGGTTGATGAATTCTCTGCTCAGGCTAAGGGGGCTGGCTTAGGGCATGTGGCTGTGCCTGGTAAATCATTAAGGAGAAACATAAATCAGAGGAAAAATAAGGATACTAAGAAGGCCTCTGCTGAAGAAAAGGGAAAGGCCCCACTCGGTCCTGTTTCATTAATCAAGCCTGGCTTTCCTTGCAATGAACAGGACTTTTAGTCAACCTATGGCCACTTCTTCCGCCCTCGGTTGAAAAGCCCAAGAGCCGGTATGATGGTTGGACCTTCCCCCGCAACTACAGTGAGAGTGTCTTCAAGGCACCTTATGAGGAAATCAAGGTGGAGAATTATTGCCATTTCTCTAGCGGCCATAATAGGAAGCAAGCACCAAAGGCCAAGCATGTAATATTGAAGGAACATGAAGTGAAGAAGTCGTGTGACTGCTGTCATCATGATGCCTCCACCTCCAGATCCAAGGACCCGGCTGGACCCACCGTTCCAAGGGTGAAGCAGGAGCCTAGGAAACGGTACAACAGGTTTGACTGTTGGTGTTGTGGCAAAGTTGGTCACTTTGACGTGGATTGCTGGTTTAATCCAAGATACAATGAGACTCCTTTTGTTAGCAATGTGAGGCCAACCACTCGTAGGGTTAACCAACCGAGAGGGAGTATGCTAACAAGGAATCTAGGACCCATATTTGATTGGGTTCCTAAGGGAAACTAATTCTGTTTTGCAGGTATGTCCAAAGGCCACCAAAACGCCAATCTGGTACTTGGACAGTGGATGTTCCCGGCATATGACCGGGACAAGAAGCCTGTTGCGTGATTACTCTCTAGTCGAAAATGGACCCAAAGTCATCTTTGGAGGATCTGATCGAAGAGTCACCAGGGGTTATGGTATGATTTCCAACAGTGTATTCTCTATCACAGACGTGGCCTATGTTGAAGGGTTAAACCATAACCTGATCAGTGTAAGCCAGTTTTGTGATAAAGGATATGACGTTAAGATCTGCAAGGAAAAGTGCTTGATAATCTCGTGTGCCTCTTCGGAGACAGTATTAACTGGCATTAGGAGCAGAAATATTTTTTGCTTAGATTTTCTTAGCTTAGACTATTCTACCCCCGTTTGCCTAGTAGCAAAAGACAGTGCATCTCTCTGTGAACAATGGCACAAGAGATTGGAACATATTAATTTCAAAACTATTAGTATGTTGTTTTCTAAGAATTTAGTAAGGGATGCCCCTACTATTAAGTGCATCAAAGATAGCCCTTGTTCTGCATGTCAGAAGGGAAAACAGACTCGGGCTACCTTTTAGGGCATTGCTGACAAAGATTCTTCCAGATGTATTTATCTTCTGCACATAGACTTGTTCGATCCAGTGCAAGTTCATAGCTTAGGAGGCAAATCCTATACGCTAGTGATTGTTGATGATCACTCTCGGTTTACGTGGGTGTTCTTGAAAAAAAAAGTCAAATACGTTTGACATCTTCACTAATTTTATCAGGCAAATTCAGAACGAACTTAACTGTTCCGTGGTCAAAATCAGAAGTGACTATAGAACAGAATTCGAGTCTGGAGCTATGACATAATTCTGTGAAGACATGGTATCTTTCATGAGTTTTCCTCCTCACATACTCCTCAGCAAAACAGAGTTGCGGAGAGGAGGAATAGAACGCTCATTGAGGCATGTACGACAATGTTGAATGACGCTTCTCTCCCAGAGTACTTCTTGGCAGAGGCTGTCAATATAGCCTGTCACGTGCAAAACCGGGCCTTGATCAACAAGAATCATCGTAAGACGCCTTATGAGCTATTGAAAAGCAGGAAACCGACCATGTCCTATCTAAGGATTTTTGGTTGCATATGCTATGTACTCAATAATGGGAAGTACCCATGTACTAAATTCAGAGAAAAATTCTTCGAATGCATCTTCATGGGCTATAGTAGCCATAGTCGGGCATATAGGGTTTTCTATAAGAAAACCCTAGTGGTAGAGGAGTCCATTAATGTTTTATTTGATGAAGGAAGCCTGCTTCATAGCAATTCTTCCAGTGGCATTCTTGAAGATACAGGTGCAAGGCTTGAACAACTAAGTCTAGATGAGAATGCTAAAGATGAAACTCCCAAGTACGTCAAGGTCTCCACCTCAACGCCACCTGGAGAAGATGACGGTCAAGATAGAGAAATTCTCCCAGAAGAGGGAGGAGCCCGAGAAACTGTTGGAGCTCCAGATGCCAGACTCTTAGAGCTCAGACACGTGATGGATCACCCAAGATATCAGATCATAGGAGATCCTTAGGACGGTGTCAAAACTCGCAAAGGTACAATTAACGAGATTCTGCACCTAAGTTTACTGTCACAGGTTGAGCCAAAGAAGTTCGACGAAGCGAACAAAGATGCGTCATGGATATTGATAATGCAAGATGAACTGCATCAATTAAAATGATGCAACGTCTGGATGCTAGTTCCCAGACCAAAGAAACAGAATGTGATCGGCATTAAGTGGATCTTCAGAAACAAATTGGATGAACAAGGTGTCATCATCAAGAACAAGGCCAGACTGGTGGCTCATGGTTACAGACAGGAGGAGGGGATTGACTTCGACCAAACCTTTGCACCAGTTGCAAGGCTCGAGGCGATAAGATTGTTCCTGGCGTATGCCTCTCACAAAGGATTCACTGTCAATCAGATGGACGTGAAATCTACGTTCCTAAATGGAAATTTGAAAGAGGAAGTATATGTCGCGCAACCTCAAGGTTTTGTTAATTTAACATTCCCTAATCATTTTTACTTTCTTAATAAAGCATTATATGGCTTAAAACAAGCTCCTCGAGCTTGGTATGAGACACTGTCTAGTTTCTTCTTGAGAACAAGTTCTCGAGAGGAAAAATAGATAAGACATTGTTTCTTAGGGAAGTCAAAGGCAAGATTTTGCTCGTGCAAATCTATGTCGTTGACTTAATCTTCGGCTAAACGGACAACAATCTTTGCAAGAAGTTTTCTAAACTTATGTAAGGAAAGTTTGAAATGAGCAGCATGAGAGAGCTAAAGTATTTCTTAGGACTTCAAGTGAAACAGTCTGAGGATGGAATTTTCATTTCTCAGACAAAGTTCACAAATGAACTCCTCAAGAAATTTGGAATTGAGAGCGCAACCTCTATGAGGACTCCAATGGGATCCATTGTGTCTCTGGAAAAGGATGAGAAAGGGAAACATTTTGATGAAACCAAATTCAGAAGCATAATTGTATCCCTACTCTACTTTACTGCTAGTAGACTGGATATTATGTTTTCCACATGCGTTTGTGCCAGATATCAAGTGAAAACTAAGGAATCTCATTATGTCGCTGCAAAGAGGATTCTTAGATACCTTAAAGGTACACCAAATCTTGGCTTGTGGTACCCAAGAAATAATGATGTCGAGCTGATAGGCTTTTCAGATGCTGACTTTGCAGGAAGCAGGGATGATAGGAAAAGAACTTCCAGGACATGCCAATTCCTAGGAAGAAAGCTTATATCGTGGAACAGTAAAAAGAAGAACTGTGTCGCAACCTCTATGGCTGAATATGAGTACATCTCAGCAAGCAGCTGTTGCGCACAACTTCTATGGATCAGAAATCAACTCAAAGATTATTACTTGCAGTTCAGAGAAGTTCCTATGTATTGCGATTCCTCGAGCGCAATTGCAATTGCGAACAATCTAGTGTCGCACAGCCGAACAAAGCATATTGAAGTGCGCTACCACTTCATTCGGGAGCATGTAGAAAACAAAGATATATCTCTCTGCTATGTCCCCACAGATAAGCAGATTGCAGATATCTTCACAAAGCCCCTAGACGAGGCCAAGTTCAGTCTCTTCAAAACTGAACTCGGCATGCTGAACTTTGAAGATTGAAGACTGAAGGGCTCAGGGCTCTTGGATCAAGGGGAAGCATCTTCTAGGAAATCAAGATCGAGCACAGACGCAAGAACTGAGGTGGAGCATTTTTCTCCAAGTGAAGCCCCAAATTTACAGAAGCCGAAAAGGGGGAGATTACCCTCTCGGCCAAGTCTAAGGTGGCTGCTAATGCTAAGTAGGCCACAAAGGCTATGTTGCTCTTAGGAAAATGGTAATGAATATCACTTTCAACTGAACTTTCAGTTTATGATTTTCATTCTCATCTGTTCTATTCACCTTAGCTTGTATGATTTAGGCTTCTTCAAATAGGGGGAGATTGTTGGGTATTGCATCCACAATAGACAAAATTTGAAGAAGCCCCTGAACAAGCTAAGGTGAATTGAAAATGTATTTGACAGTTCTATCAAGTTGTGCTTGCAGCTATTCCATGCTAAGTACACGCCAATGTTAGGGTACAGTGGGTCAATATACACGGGTCTGCGCAACATAATCCCTCGTTGCGTAGATAAGTGTGTTGATTAACGTGTTCTCTATCTATTGGAGTGTACTTATTTTCAAGTACAGGATCAAGGTAGATCAAGAGCAGAAGAAGGAGCAAAGATGGGTCAAAGACCAAGTCATCAAAAGAAGGAAGAGAAAATTCTTCTAAGTCAAAATCGACGGGAATCGCTAGTGATTCCCGCCGAATTCGACGGGAATTGCTAGTGATTCCCGCCGACTTCGACGGGAATCGTTAGTGATTCCCGCCGATTCGTCGAGAATCAGTTAGCCTCTCCCGCTAACTTCTTACGGCTCAGTTTTCTAGACAGGGATTCTGCCAAGGCAGAATCGATGGGAATCATGAGTGATTCCCGCTGACATCGACGGGAATCACCAATGATTCCCTTCGATTTTGCCTTAGGCAAATTTCCTCGTTCGCTGGACCGAACCAACTTGCCGTGCGCTGTTTCGGCCGGGGCTAGGGTTTCTCCTTGTGGGCCCCACAATGGTCATTAGGGTTGGCTCCTGGTATATATATACGCGTATTTTTAACCTCTAAAGACAGACATTCATGCAGAAACGAAAGCAGCCGACGTCGTGCCCTAGACGATCGCAGAAACCGCCGATCGCCTGTAGCCGCTTGCAAGCTCGTCGTCGTCGCTAAACTCCGTTCTTCTTTGATCTTCCTATGACAGTACCGAGGCAAGCCGAGCGTCTCATGCATCTCTCTTGAGATCTTTTGTCTTCCGATTCATTGAACAAGATTTGTTCTCCATTCCGAATTGGTTGAGACGACTGATCCGACTGAGATCGTTCGTAGACCTTGCTTGCTTCGTCAAGAAGTTTGGATCTACAAATTATCTCCACCACAATCACTTGCTGCCACCGATCTTGAGAAGACCCATTCCGAGAGAGAAATCAGGTTGTGGACTCTTCGTATTTTTCGTGCAAGCTACAACGAACGAAGAAGGACATCGAAATCTCCAAAAGCTTTGTTTGTATTTTCTTTTACATTTAATTTTGGTTTATTGTAAAGGAATTTTCATTCCTTGTTGTAAGGATTGGGTGCAACCCGTGGTGGTGGAGTTATGACTCCTTTGTTGTAAGGGTTCCTGTTGTGCAAAACGGGGCTTCGAAGAAAGTAAAGCAGCCGAACTAGCAATCCAATGAGGCAAGTATACCTATTGAACTGTAGCAAGGGGACAAAAAGTGTCGTATTGAAATCCGGGAACTGTTGAATAAACTTACTCACACGAAGACTATTATTTTATCGAAAAGAAAACTGTGTTGAGAAACTAATTGCAATAAAGGACTGAAACTATGAAATCGAAGAGTACTCGATCAAGAATCACTTCGGCAAGAGTTAGCTAAGAAATGCGATAACAATAAACCTAAACTTAATAGAATGAAAGGCCTTGACCGTGGAGATTCCTAAATTTTAAACACGCTTCTCTCGAAGTCGTGCCCAACTGAGTTTAGGAAGGTCTGACTGACTTTCGTCTAAATCGGAGGCCTAAAACTCGCTTTACGCGGTGAATCCCACTATTGGATTTTACTCCAATCCGGGAGATTTGGACGTCTGCCTCTCTCGAGGGGTGCGTACAACTCCCTTTACTCTTGAATGCTCACTTCGTTCTATTGGCCTCTCGGCTAACCCAGAACGAAAGCAGAGGCAAAAATATATATATCGATGATATATCTTCTGCCTGAGATAAATCAAGAGTAATCCAAGGTGATGAATCTAAAAAGAAAAGGTAAATCTCAAGGCATCATAACTTAATCGCTCGAACCACAGATCATCAAGATCGAGTACAAGGAGGATTAGTTACTCATGGTATAGAGGAAGAAAATGATATTTAGACTTTGAAAGATAACAGCGAGCAGAATTGAAAGAGAAAGACAAACTATTTTATTTCTTAGTGGTGCGTCAAAAGGCAGGCATACATGTACTATTAAGAAAGCTTCCAAAAATACTATGAATATGATAAGAGAATAATACAGAAAGGCTATAAGCAATTGCATAAGAAGTAACTAATTAAAAAGCTTGTAAAGAGAAAACTTGAACACTAAATAGCAGCACAGCAGCACCTTTTCTCTCCCAATCGGGCTTCCAAACACTAGAAGATGATCCCTATTTATAGAATTTTTTCGGGCTGGGTCATGCCCTATGACACGCCCATGGAGGGCGTGACCATAGGGCGTGTCTGATTCGGTGCGACATCTGGAGCGTTGGCATTTAATTCTGGCGCGGTTGCTGAGTTACACGCCCATCGAACACGCCCCTGGAGGGCGTGACATATGGACGTGTCGGATTCGGCGCGTTGAAATTAAGCTCGGTACTGACTTCTCGGGACTTGGCGGGTCACGCCTGTCAGACACGCCCACGTAGGGCATGTCAGTGGGCATGTCAGTGGGCGTGACAGCTATGTTCTGGTGGAGATTGACTTCGGACCGGCGACTTCATTCCACTGGGTTACACGCCCTTGGTACACGCCCGAGGAGGGCGTGACCAGGGGGCGTGTCACAGCAAAATCTGGCAAAAACCTGAAAAACAAAAAGAAACATGTTAGTGATGAAATTATATACAAAAAGAGGTCAAAAAATGAAAATACAAGACATGGTTTATGTATTAAAACCTAAAGGTACTCTAATAGTTTAGGCTACAAAACGTATCATCAAATTCCCCCAAGCTTAAGTTTTGCTTGTCCCCAAGCAAATATATAAAAACTAGATTATCATGAAAGTGACTAATCAGAAGTTCTAATTATGTTATCACAAGTACTATGCGAAATTCTAAGTAGAGAGAAGGCGAAACGTAAACCTAAAATAATTTATTTAATCATGGTTTAATTTTTTATAAACTTTACTTAACAAAAATAAATCATCCAAAATTTTAACAGAATTCTTTAAACAATTCAAACAAAGCCACAAAATGAAAAACAAATTGAAATGTTACTTGATTTTAAGAGGCATTTTATACCAAAATTAAACAAGAACAATAATCTATAATTCAAATCAAGACTTTACTAGTCTACTATTTTTCTTGCTTAGCTCCGAAGAAAATCTAGGGGCATGAATCAGCAGGACTTTATAGGACAAAAATGTTTGGTTTAGGCATAAAATTAGGAATGGAATCCAAAGATAAACATGAAGGCTTAAAATTTTGCTAAACCAAAATGAAGAGCTTCAAAATAAATAGAATGTTAGCTTCTCCCTCTTTATATTCCGTGTTTTTGTGTTTTTTTTTTCAAAAAGGCCATCATTTTATATATATATTGAATTGGCCAACCAACCGTAAACATTTCTTCTGAGCATCTTTTATTTTTTTCAAAAAGGCTTTCCACAAATTCTAAAATAAACTTATCACAATATGAAATTTATGAAGCTCAAAATTTTAGCGTGATCAGAAGGGTTGGAGAACTTTGGCTTTGGTAAAAACGAAATGTGGAGCTTTCAATTGAAATCGGAAAAAGGCTCAAAAGAGGCTAACTAGGGAGATAATTTAAGGGTTGGCAAGAAGGTTCAAACGAGCTTAAAAATGGCCTATATCATTTTCATGCACCTAGAATTTTCCTAAAGCATTAGTTTTGAAAAAGTTCAAAAAGTAAGTCCTAAATTTTAATATAGACTAATGAACTTAGTTTAATTCTTAGGATAATATGAGTCTTAGGTTGTTCATATCTACTATGTTAATCAGAAGTTGACTTTGCAAAAATTATTTAAAAAGAAAAGAAGAGAAATAGTGGATGATGAATTTTTAAAAAAATGTAAAGAAAATAAATAAAGAAAACCTCAAAAAAAAACAATTTTTAGAAAAAAAAACGTTTCACTTTAGCATGCTACTGTGAATTAGAAACACAGCATGGCCAACATTTTACTTGTGAAACATAATTAAAAAGAAGGATTAGAAATTTTATAAATAGCTAATTGCTTTATATAAGATTTTGAGAAAAACAAAACAAAAGTAGGGGTACTTTTGAAATACCAAGGAAATGCCTAAACTATTGGATTTTTGAAAAGGAGATGCACAAAAAGCAGAACATAAACTCGAAAGGAGGAAGTCCTTAGCAAATAAATAGGAGGGAGTTCTCCCCCAAGCTAAAAATGGACATTGTCCTCAATGTAAAAAGAAGGGGATTGGAGAAGGAGAGAAAAGTAAAGTACAGTACTGAAGAACAGAATTGAAAAACAGGTACTTCCCCGGATTTGTATATTGCGGAACTCGAGTGATGTTGCTCCCGCAAATATCTTCTTTGGACAGTATGATGGAATCAACACATTGGAGCAGGCGTTTGCAGGAGCTTCAGCTTGTCGATGCAGTCCGGGGTAAAAATTGTAAAATAAAGGAAACAGAAAAAAGGATAACTTGGGTTGCCTCCCAAGAGCACCCTTTGTTTATAAGGGTCATTGAGCTCGACCCAACAAAAGAATATTGTCCTGAATTTTATTTTCCAGAAATTGTTTTGAAAAAAGAATAAATGTTCGAAATTAAAGTTCGTGCAGTAGATACTTAATAGTGTTATGACTGACATCATCACCAGAAAAATAAAGTTTAAGACACTGACCATTGACTTTGAAATTTCCCTTATTAGGGTGTGAAATTAAAACAGTACCATAAGGAAAAACTTCCAAAACAGAAAACGGACCAGACCATGGTGATTTTAATTTTCCAGGAAATAAACGTAAACGAGAGTTGTACAGAAGGACTTGGTCGCCTGGCTTAAAGGCCTTCAGATGCCTTAAGTGTTTATCGTGTAAACGATTCGTCCGCTCTTTATAAAGTTTATTATTTTCATATGCATAAGAGCGCCACTCATCAAGTTCATTTAATTGAAATTTACGGAGGTCACCGACTGAGTGGGGGTCGAAGTTTAAAAGTTTTAAGGCCCAAAAAGCGCGATGCTCTAACTCAACGGGCAGATGGCACGATTTTCCGTAGACCAAACGATATGGCGTACATCCGAGGGCGGTTTTGTACGCTGTTCGGTAGGCCCATAGAGCATCATCAAGTTTAGCCGACCAGTCTATTCTAGAAGTTGAAACAGTTTTTTCTAATATTCTTTTTATTTCTCTATTAACGACTTCGACTTGTCCGTTAGTTTGGGGGTGGTAGGCAGTTGAGAGCTTATGCGTAACGCCGTATTTGGTAAGAATTTTTGAAAATTGCGCGTTACAGAAATGGGAGCCCCTATCGCTAACGATTGCACGTGGCGTACCGAATCTAGAAAATAATTTTTTTAGAAACATAACAACAACTCGGGAGTCGTTCGTGGGAAGATCTTGGGCCTCAGCCCATCGTGAAACATAATCAACGGCAACTAAAATATATTTGTTTCCGAAGCTGGAAGGAAGAGGGCCGACAAAATCAATTCCCTAGAGGTCGAAAATTTCGCACTCTAAGAAATAATTTTGCGGCATTTCATTTTTATTAGAAATGTTGCCCGACCGTTGGCAACTATCACACCTGCTCACAAAGGCTTGCGCGTCTTTAAATAGGCTAGGCCAGTAAAAACCCGCGCAGAGGACCTTGTGAGCGGTGCGAGCAGCTTGATAGTGCCCACCTGTCGGACCTTCATGCAAATGTTTTAAAATATCGATTCCTTCATCATGGGAAACACATCTCCTGATCACTTGATCCGCACAGATTCTGAAAAGATGCGGGTCTTCCCAAAAGTAGTTCTTCAGCTCAGAAAAGAATTTCTTCTTTTGTTGCGAGGAGAACTCTTTTGGGAGCACCCGGGCTACTAAATAGTTTGCAATGTGTGCGAACCAAGGAGAAGTAGTGTGTGAATTGACAACAGCCTCTCATCGGGAAAATAATCGTTAAAAGAGTTTTCATTAAATTTTTCTATAAAGGGGTTATCTAATCTGGATAGATGGTCAGCAGCCAAGTTTTCGGCTCCCCGCTTATCACGGATTTCTAAGTCAAACTCCTGGAGGAGTAAAACCCAGCGAATCAACCGCGGTTTGGCATCTGTTTTGGTAAGAAGGTACTTTAGGGCCGAGTGGTCTGTAAAAACAATAATTTTTGAAAGTGTAATGTAGGGGCGGAATTTATCAAATGCGAAGACGACAACTAAGAGTTCTTTCTCTGTAGTGGTGTAATTTTCCTGAGCGGATGTTAGCGTCTTACTAGCGTAATAGATAGGGTGGAAGTTTTTAGATATGCGTTGGTCTAAAACGGCTCCCACCGCAAAACTACTCGCATCGCACATTATTTCGAAAGGAAGATCCCATACCGGAGCTATCATAATTGGAGCATTAATTAACTTTTCTTTAATTAGTTTAAAGGCAGAAAGGCAGGAGTCATTAAAAATAAATGGAGCGTCTTTTTCTAGCAGATGGGTGAGGGGCTTAGTTATCTTAGAGAAGTCCTTTATGAAGCGGCGGTAGAAACCTGCGTGGCCTAGGAAACTTCTTATGGCTTTTATGTTTGTAGGCGGCGGCAGCTTCTCGATAACCTCTATCTTAGCAACGTCTACCTCAATACCTTTCTCAGAAATTTTATGACCCAAAACTAAGCCTTCCCTTACCATAAAATGGCATTTTTCCCAATTTAGGGCAAGGTTAGTTTCTTCGCATCGCTTCAGGTCTTTCGCGAGGTTTTCTAAACATCCATCAAACGAATCGCCGAACACAGGGAAGTCGTCCATAAAAACCTCCATAATGCTTTCTACGTACATATCGAATATAGCGAGCATACATCGCTGGAATGTAGCTGGCGCATTGCACAATCCAAACGGCATTCTTCGGTAGGCGAAGGTGCCGAAGGGACAAGTAAACGTAGTTTTCTCCTGGTCCTCGGGAGAGATAGGTATTTGGAAGTACCCCGAGAGTCCATCGAGAAAACAGTAAAAGCTATGGCCGGACAAACGTTCTAAAATCTGGTCGATAAACGATAGAGGGAAGTGATCCTTGCGGGTGGTATCGTTCAACTTACGATAATCTATACACATACGCCAACCCGTCACCGTTCGTGTCGGGATTAATTCATTATTTTCATTACTAACTAATGTTATCCCTCCCTTCTTAGGTACTACCTGAACGGGGCTAACCCACTTACTATCCGATATAGGGTAGATAATTCCTGCGTCTAGTAATTTCATAACCTCGCCCTTAACTACTTCTTTCATATTCGGGTTTATACGGTGCTGAGGTTGAATAGAGTTATGTGAATTATCTTCCATTCGAATTTTATGGGTACAGAAGGATGCTCTTATGCCCTTGATATCAGAAATTTGCCAAGCAATAGCTCGGCGATGCTTACGTAGAACTAGAAGAAGTTTGTCATTTTGCGTATCCGTGAGGTAGGCCGAAATGATAACTGGTAACTTGGATTCTTTTTCAAGGAAAGCATATGTAAGGTGTTCAGGAAGTTGTTTGAGTTCTAGGGTAGGGGGTTCTTCATACGAGGATTTAGAAATTCTTTCTTTTTCAAAAATAATATCTTCATAAAATTTTTTATATGGAACATAATAAGGGGTGGGGCTAGCAGCTAATGCAGCTTCTTGCAGTGATTCAGTGGGATGAAAAGAAGAAGAACAAAAATTTGAAAATTCTTTTTCGAAGTCAGGACGGCAATCAGAAGATTCATCGCTTCCTTGCAGCGATTCAGGGGAAGAGAAGAAGAAAGACAAAAATCAGAAAATTCTTTTTCGAAGTCGGAGAGGTAGTAGGGGGATTTATCACTTATGGCATCGACGAAAAAACATGAGTCATCATTTGCCAGAGTGTTCTTCATCGAAGGTGTGATAGAAAAAGTGACCTCATCGTCGCCTACTCGAAGGAAGAGCTTACCATTGCTTACATCAATGATGGCTCTGGAGGTGGCAAGGAAGGGTCGGCCAAGGATCAGGGGAACCTCGACATCTTCTTCGATGTCCAGAATGACAAAGTCCACCGGGAAGATGAACTTGTCGACTTTTACTAGAACGTCCTCCACTATTCCTAACGGGTACTTGACCGATCGGTCAGCTAGCTGGATACTCATACGCGTGGGATTTAGGCTACTGATTCCTAACTTTTTAAACAACGAGAGGGGCATCAAGTTTATACTAGTGCCTAGGTCGGCTAACGCATGTTTAACAAAAAGGTCACCGAAGACACACGGGATAGAAAAGCTACCCGGGTCACTGATTTTCTTCGGCAGGCCGTTTGTTAACACAGCGGAGCACTCGGCATTTAGCGTGACATGCGAAAGGTTTTCTAGTTTCTTCTTGTTGGTGAGAAGATCTTTAAGATACTTTGCGTATTTCGGCATCTGCGAAATAGCTTCGTGGAATGGCAGATTTATATGAATTTGCTTGAAGATTTCTAGGAAGCGAGAATATTGATCGTCCTGACGTTGTTTATTTAGTTCGGAAGGGTAAGGCGGGGTTGGATCATTTTTAAAGGTGGGTGGTGGAGTGAGATCTTTTTCTAATGCGGAAAGTGGGATTATAACTTCTTTGGTAAAGGGCGTGGAAGAAATTGGATTTTTTGAAATGGGGGTGGAGCTTGCCTCGGGCTATGTGCAAACCATGCCAGAACTTCGCTTCCCACTCCGAAGAGTCATAGCTTTCGCTTGCTCTCTTGGGTTGGGCTCGGTATTGGCAGGAAGAGACCTGGCGGGTCGCTCAGAAATAATTTTTGCGAGTTGTCCTACTTGATTTTCCAGATTTTTTACGGATCTGGTTAGGGTTCTTATCGTAGCGCCATTTGTGGTGATATATTTGGAAAGTAATTCCTCCAAGCTTGGAGGTTTTGGAAAATTTTGAAGAGGTGGTTGTGGCGGTGGTGCAGAAAAATCATTTTGCGGTGATGGGCGCATTGCATTCGATGGATTACTCCATGAAAAGTTCGGATGATTTCTTAAAGCAGGGTTATAACTATTTGGAAAATTAAAACCTGGAGGATGAAAATTTGTAGCAGAAAAATTATTAAACGCATTTCTAGGCATATTATTAACATAGTCCAATTGTTCGGAGGGAGGGGGAGTTGCAGATTCCCATACCTGAGGGGCGGAGGCAGCAGTCATCTCTGTTATCTTTTTGCTTAGGATTTCTACTTGCAGAGCGAGTTGTGAGACGTTGTCCACTTCGTAGATACCTGCAGGCTTGTTAGGGCGGGACCTAGGCACATTCCACTGATAAGTGTTCATGGCCATGTCCTCGAAAAGCTCAAGAGCGGCTTCCGGGGTCTTATGATTTAAAGTATCGCCAGAAGCTGCGTCTATCATTTGCTTTGTGCTTTGATTTAGCCCGTTATAAAACGTCTGCACTTGTAACCATACAGGCAGAGCGTGATGTGGGCATCGCCTTAATAATTCTTTAAATCTCTCCCAGGTTTCATATAGGTTTTCAGCGTCTATTTGTCCAAAGGCAGAGATGTCATTCCTAAGTTTTGCAGTTTTAGCTGGCGGAAAATACTTCGCCAAAAATTTTTCAGTTAATTCATTCCAGGTGGTTATGCTATTCTTTGGAAGGGTGTTAAGCCACTGCTTAGCTTTAGTTCTAAGAGAGAACGGGAACAGTCTCAGCCTGATTGCATCATTTGTGACACCATTTATCTTGAAGGTGTCGCAAATTTCAAGAAAGCTAGCTATATTTGCGTTCGGATCTTCATCTTGAAGTCCGTCAAATTGCACATACTGTTGCACCATTTGAATTATGCTAGGCTTTAATTCGAAGTTGTTATTTGCTATAGCAGGGCGGACTATACTAGATTCTGTCCCCTCAAGGTTTGGTCTTGCATAATAGGACATAGTCCTTTGCAAGGCTTCATCCACAATGGGTTCTTCCATCCTTAAGGTAGCAAATGACTCGGAGTCCTCAACCGGCACTTGGATAGTAGGACCTTGAAATCGCGATCTTCTCCGAAGAGTACGCTCAATTTCGTGGTCCAAGTCCAAAATAACCGACGGACTTCCCCGGGTCATGCACTGGAAGAAGAAAGAGAGAAGTATTGGCTGATTTTTTTTAAAAAAAATGATTAGATTTTTAGATGTTTTAGTTCCCAAACTTCCCAAGGACTACCGGATGAAGGGTTCACAAGGTACTAGACAAGATAGCGGCACTTAAAACCGCATTGCCCTTTTTGAGAGGATTTTGTTGGTGTAGGAAACTTGTGATGTGGGTTTCTATTGAAAATGATTATATTTATTATTATTATTATTATTTTTTCAAAGCGATTTTTTTTTTTGGTTTGCAATAAGGAAGATAAAAGTAATAGATTCGTGTTTTCAATATATCAACAAGAGTTGACTCCCCGGCAACGGCGCCAAAAACTTGTTGTGCAAAACGGGGCTTCAAAGAAAGTAAAGCAGCCGAACTAGCAATCCAATGAGGCAAGTATACCTATCGAACTGTAGCAAGGGGACAAAAAGTGTCGTATTGAAATCCGGGAACTGTTGAATAAACTTACTCACACGAAGACTATTGTTTTATCGAAAAGAAAACTGCGTTGAGAAACTAATTGCAATAAAGGACTGAAACTATGAAATCGAAGAGTACTCGATCAAGAATCACTTCGGCAAGAGTTAGCTAAGAAATGCGATAACAATAAACCTAAACTTAATAGAATGAAAGGCCTTGATCGTGGAGATTCCTGAATTTTAAACACGCTTCTCTCGAAGTCGTGCCCAACTGAGTTTAGGAAGGTCCGACTGACTTTCGTCTAAATCGGAGGCCTAAAACTCGCTTTACGCGGTGAATCCCACTATTGGATTTTACTCCAATCTGGGAGATTTGGAAGTCTGCCTCTCTCGAGGGGTGCGTACAACTCCCTTTACTCTTGAATGCTCACTTCGTTCTATTGGCCTCTCGGCTAACCCAGAACGAAAGCAGAGGCAAAAATATATATATCGATGATATATCTTCTGCCTGAGATAAATCAAGAGTAATCCAAGGTGATGACTCTAAAAAGAAAAGGTAAAACTCAAGGCATCATAACTTAATCGCTCGAACCTCAGATCATCAAGATCGAGTACAAGGAGGATTAGTTACTCATGGTATAGAGGAAGAAAATGATATTTAGACTTTGAAAGATAACAGCGAGCAAAATTGAAAGAGAAAGACAAACTATTTTATTTCTTAGTGGTGCGTCAAAAGGCGGGCATACATGTACTATTAAGAAAGCTTCCAAAAATACTACGAATATGATAAGAGAATAATACTGAAAGGCTATAAGCAATTGCATAAGAAGTAACTAATTAAAAAGCTTGTAAAGAGAAAACTTGAACACTAAATAGCAGCACAGCAGCACCTTTTCTCTCCCAATCGGGCTTCCAAACACTAGAAGAGATCCCTATTTATAGAATTTTTTCGGGCTGGGTCATGCCCTATGACACGCCCATGGAGGGCGTGACCATAGGGCGTGTCTGATTCGGTGCGACATCTGGAGCGTTGGCATTTAATTCTGGCGCGGTTGCTGAGTTACACGCCCATCGAACACGCCCCTGGAGGGCGTGACATATGGACGTGTCGGATTCGGCGCGTTGAAATTGATCTCGGTACTGACTTCTCGGGACTTGGCGGGTCACGCCTGTCAGACACGCCCACGTAGGGCGTGTCAGTGGGCGTGTCAGTGGGCGTGACAGCTAGGTTCTGGTGGATATTGACTTCGGACCGGCGGCTTCATTCCACTGGGTTACACGCCCTTGGTACACGCCCGAGGAGGGCGTGACCAGGGGGCGTGTCGCAGCAAAATCTGGCAAAAACCAGAAAAACAAAAAGAAACATGTTAGTGATGAAATTATATACAAAAAGAGGTCATAAAATGAAAATACAAGACATGGTTTATGTATTAAAACCTAAAGGTACTCTAATAGTTTAGGCTACAAAACGTATCATCAGTTCCTTCCGTAGTGTGAGGATTGGATTTCAATCCGTTTGGAGAAGTGACCGAGTCGTCCCTTGGTGGGAGATAGGTCGAAGGGGGAAAGTGGACGTACCCAAATCGGGGAACCACTATAATTCTTTGCGTGTTTTCTGTGCTTTTTTTGTTAATTTGTGCAGGTATATTTAATTTCGCAAAAGACTGCACGACACCTATTCCCCCACCCCATAGGTGGATTTAGTCGACACTAGAGACTTTCATCTAAAAATTTCGGGTTTATTGTGTACAAATATGGCTTCCAATTCAAGGGCTAGGAGAAGAACGGGTAGTGATACGTATTCAGCATACCGGACTTACCCGGCGATTGAAAATACAAACATCAGTGTTAAGAAGGTCATTGAATTTGTTCTCATTAGACACATACACATCCACAACCTTCTTGCAATGGCAGGAATCATGTCTGTCATTATACAAGATTCGTTTTTTTCATTGTTAACTAAGGAATTTTATAATTATTTAAAGGACCCCAATTTCACTGACTTAAATGGTGGAGTGCGATCCTGTATACAAGGACAGATCGTGGAGATAACCCATTATGACCTAAGGGAAGAGTTTGAGTTGATTGAACGTCAACACGTTTTGTACGTTGTAGAAAATTATTGAAAGGATAGAGATTGGATGTTATTGAATATGGTTTTACATGGAAATTCCATAAAAAACCTTATTCAATCCACGACCACTCTCATCGCTGATGCACGACTGGTGCAAGATATCTTGAGGCATACCATAATGCTCAAGTCTGGTGATACGAGAAAGATCACTGCTCAATTGAGCAATGTGACTTATATAATCTTGGAAAGGGAGCCTTTTGATATGACAGACTTTATTCTTTCTATAATCTGATACATATTTATATTAAAGAATCCTATGTGGAATAATTTGAGCACTCTACCTATGTGTGCTGCGATCCAACGTATATTGTATAAGAAGTATAGTTGGATTGACCCATAGTATTATTTCAATGACAGCAAGGATTCCACTTTCAATATGGGTGGTACACACACTAGTGTCATTCATCACGAGCTTGTTCTACACATAGTTATGAACCTGTCTCAACGATCAAAAACCCACTACTCTCGAGAGGTGGATCACTGCTTGAAGGACTAGACGACTTGCGAGAGTCGTTCGAGGAACAAAAAAGAGAAGTGAAGAAACATCATAAAGGAATGCAGAAGTTTATTAAATTTCTGACAAAGAGCCTTAAACTAAAACCAACTCCACCAGAGGAGGCTGAGTGGTAGATCCTGGTTGTGGAGCCTCCACGATAGTCTTTGTGTTGGCCTCGCCATACAAGAAGTAGTGGTTAGAGCTCGGCAGAAGACTAGGAGGAACTCAGTGGTGCTGACAGCAAAAATTTATGAGTTTTGGGCTTACTGGACTTTTGAAAAATATCGTCTGACGACATCCAGTATCGCCCATGCGATAGTGCATTTTATATTATGTCTTATTTCTGTTTTGAAATTTGGTGTTGTAATAACATTTGAACAAATCTGTGACAGTTTGGAGTTCTGATGTACTACAATTTTCTTTACTATTCTTGTTTTGGTTATTTTAATTATAATTATAAATTTCAGTTGTTTAAGGTTATTTTTTTAATGATTATATCAATTTCTTTAGCTTGATATGTCTAGGATTCCTAATTCTAGTCTTAGTAATGAAAAGTGGGAATCTGGAAGTTGTTTTGTGAGAATATCTCCAAGCTGTGAATCAGTGCCTATAAAACTAATCTTTACTGTATTTTGTTTAATGTGGTCTCTAATGAAATGATGGCATACATCAATATGTTTGGACCTTGAGTGATGAATGGGATTGTATGTTAAATCATTTGCAATTTTGTTATCACATTTTAGTTCAACTGTATCATGGTTTATACCAAAGTCTTCAAAGGTTTTTTCCATCTAAAGAGCTTGTGCACAACAACTACATAGTGCAATATATTCGGCCTCGGTGGTGGATAAGGCAACATAATTCTATTTCCTTCTCAACCACGAAATAAGTTATGGGCCTAGAAAGTGACAAGTGCCACTTATTCTCTTACGGTCTAATGAATAGCCAGCATAATCAGAATCAGAATATCCATGCAAAATAAAGGTGTCATTATGTGGATACCACAAACCTATCATAAATGTACCAATAAGTTATCTAAAAATTCTTTTAACCCCTTTTAAATGTGATTTTCTAGGATTAGCCTGAAATGTACCACATAAAAATACTACAAACAAAATATCAGGGCAAGATGCGGTTAAATACAAAAATGATCCTATCATTCCTCTATATAATGTTTGATCTATAGAAATTCAACTTTCATCTTTTCCTAATTTCAAAGAGACACTCATGGGGGGTATTGTCTTATTTTAGATTTTCAAATCCAAATCTTTTTAACACATCAAGAATATATTTAGATTGATAAATAAAAATACCATCATGCCTTTGAGTAATTTGAAAACCAAGAAAATAGGTGAGTTATCCTACCATGCTCATTTCAAATTCATTTTTCATAATTTACACAATATTATCACATAACTTTTCATTAGTGGATCCAAATATAATGTCATCAACATATTTTTGTAAAACAATAAGATCATCATGAACATGTTTGATAAAAAAGTGTACAATCAGCACTACCCATTTTTTAATCATTCTTTAACTAATACACAGTCAATCTATCATAACATGCTCGTGGTGCTTGTTTTAAACCATAAAAGGCTTTTTCTAATTTAAAAACATGATATGAAAATTTATCATTTACAAAGCCTGGAGGTTGTTCTACATAAACCTCTTCCTTAATATACCAATTAGGAAAAGCAGTTTTGACATCCATTTGAAATAGTTTAAATCTTTTAAAGCTAGCAAATGCAGGAAAAATTCGAACTGCTTCTAATCATGCTACGAGTGCAAAAGTTTTATCAAAATCTATTCCTTTAATTTGTGAATAACCTTTTGCTACAAGTCTAGCTTTGTTTCTAGTGACCCTAGATTCACTATCCATTTTATTTTTAAAGATCCACTTAATGCCTACAATAGATGATTTTATGGTATTTATACTAGTTTCCAAACCTTATTGCGTTCAAATTGACTAAGCTCTTCATTCATAGCTAAAAACGAAGGATTCATCATTTAAAGCAGTTTGCACATCTTTTTGTTCTACATCAGATATAAAGCATAGGTTTGAAAATAAATCATGTAAAGATGAACGAGCACTTAGCCCTCTTGATGGTTCTCCAATAACAAAATCTTGTGGATGGTCTTTTGAAAATCTTAGTTCACTAGGAGGCACATATTATTGCACGTTTTCTTCTTCTAGTTCGTTTTTATCTTCCTCTTTTTCTCCAAGTGCTTCACCATCATCCGACCTTTGTAGAGGGAAGGGCTATTCATCTTGACCTATATTGTTTGTTTCTCCACAAGGGAAAAGTTGATCAAATTTAACATGAATTGATTCGTCAACTATTTTTGTCCTTTTATTATAAACTCTATAAGATTAACTAGTTGAAGAATATCCAATAAAAATACCTTCATCACACTTTTCATCAAATTTTCCTAAATTGCCTTTAGTATTAAAAATGAAACATTTATATCCAAAAGCTTTAAAATTAGATAAATTCAGTTTCTTTTGAAAATATAATTCATACGATGATAATTTCCAGAAGGGTCGAAGCATAACAAGATTAATAACATAACATGCAGTACTTATTGCTTTAGTCCAAAATGATCTAGGTAATTTGTATTCAGATAACATAGTACGAGCTTGTTCTTAAAGGGTTCTATTTTTCCTCTCTACTACACAATTTTGTTGCGGTGTGCGAGGAGCGGAAAATTCATGCTTAATTCCTATCTCAATACAAAAAGATACAAATTTATCATTATCAAATTCACCTACATGATTTGAACGAATGCATTTTATTTTTAAATCATGTTCATTTTGAATGTGTATACATAATTTAGAAAATTCTAAAAATGCAACAGATTTTGACGATAAGAAAATTATCCAACAATAACGAGAATAATGATCAATCAAAACAAAAGTGTATTTTCTACCTCCTAGACTTTGTGTAGTAACTGGACCAAACAAATCCATATGAATCAACTTTAAAGGTCCAGTAGTAGAAATAGTATTTTTGTTTTTGAAAGACGACTTTGAAAATTTTCTTTTTTAACATGGTGAACATAAAGAAGATAAATTTCCAAGTAAAATAGGTAAACCTTTAATTAGTTTATCTTGAGAAAATTTTACAATTAACTTTGAACTTGAATGTCCATATCGCTTATGCCATAAATCTAAATCATCATTTTTTGACATAAAACAGTTTAACGAAAAATGTTATAAATCATTAAACTTTATCATGTAAACATTTTGATATCTAAGAGCAGTAAGAACAATATCATTTGTTTTGGAATCAAAAATTTTGCAAAGGTTTGAAGATGAGTCAAATAATACATTTAAACCAATATCGCATAATTAACTTATAGAAATTAAATTATGTTTTAAACCTCTAACATACAAAATATTTAATATAGTAAAAGACTTGTTACCTACTACTCCAATGTCGATGATCTTTCCTTTTCCATTATCGCTAAACGTAACTACTCCTCCTTTATTCATCTTTAGGCTAAGGACTTTGATTTATTTCCCATCATGTGCTTGGAGCATCCTGAGTATAAGTACCACACATCTTTCTTGTCCTTAGCCTGCCAACACACCTAAAAAGATGATGAGAGTAAAGATCTTGTTGCCAAAGTGGTCCCACCCATAAAGTAGGTGGAAGCCTTAGGTACCAAGACTTGTCTAACAGAACGGTGTCCTGTATTCCTACAAGTATTAGTGGTGTGACAAAACTTATTACATTTGGCACACGAGATAAAATAAGTTGAAGGATTTTTCAAAATAACTTTTGAACTCTTGCTGGAAGGAGGATTTATAGTAGGTTTATATTTTTTATTTTAAAAAGATGAATTTTTGAATTTTTTCTTATCGCCCGCGATAGTGGCTGTCCCCGGGCAATAATGTCCAGAAAGGTATCCGAGTCCAAATATTGCCGAACCATAGCATTAATTCCCAAAAATCTTATTCTGTGATTTTTGGCCCATTCCAAACTTTTTAGTGGCCACTTCTAAATCGCGAACTCGGGCTTTGAAGGCGGTATTTTCAGCAACTACTGTACCGCAATGGTTTGCATATTCTTCTTCCTCCCTCCTACTTGGGATTGAGAAAGTTTTAGAGATCTTTCTAAGGTCCATTTTTCCCTTATAAGAGGATCAATACGAGATTGATACTTAGAAAGATCTTTCTAAAGTTCTAGTATTCTTGTCGAAAAGGGACAATTCTCTTGACAAGTAACTTTCGCCTTTCCAAATACTTTTTACTCAGTTTTTAATTTTTTATTTTCATTTAATAAATTTTTATTTTTAGATTTCAGTAGCTTAATTTTATTTATGCTTTTGTCAAAATATTTACTTGTTGTTAAAGATTGAGAATATAAATATTCATAGGTTTGAGGATTACCTCAGTGTCTCTCTAGACACTACACTCGTCATCAGATGATGAGACGTCCTTTCCCATCAGGCATATATTGGCCTCATCTTCAGTTTCTGAACTCGAACTGCTTGACACCTTAGAAGTGACGTCATCCCAGGTTTTAGCCTTCAGAACTTTCTTCTGATCTTTCTTCTTGTGTCGCTTCTCCTTTAGCTCTTTCAGATACTTTGGGCACTACTCTTTATATGCCCAATTCTCCTGTAGTAGTAACATTCAAGTGGTGGTCTCTCTTCATCATCCTCTCCATCAGATTTAGCTTTTCCTTTCTTGTTGAAAAACTTCCTGAAAGAATTTCTTCTTTCAGGATTTCTCATAAACTTTCTAAACCTCTTAACGAATAGGCTTTCTTCACTTTTTTCCTCTTCCTCTTAAAACTCACTCTCAGAAACCTTCTTGGACTTCAATGCCAATGCTTTCTTTCACGACTCCACATTGTACTCTTGTTGTTGAATCCTCAGTTCCACTTCATGAGTTGTTAGGTTTCCTATAAGATTCTCAATTTGAAGAGTGTTTAGATCGTGTGACTACGAGATGGAAGTCATTTTTGGATTGAACTTCGAGGGAAGCGATCTAAGAATCTTCCTCACTAAATCTCCGTTTGAGAAACTCTTTCCAAGAATCTTAGAGTCATTCACTATTTTGTTGAACCTCGTATACCTGGAATCTACATCTTCATTGACCTCCATCTTAAACTTCTCAATTTCTGACTCTAATTGGAAAAGCTTTGAGTCTTTTACCTGCGATGTACCTTCATGAGTAACTTCAAGTAGGTTCCAAATATCATACGTAGTTTCACAAGAACATACACGGTTAAATTCAGTTCTATCTAACGCGCAAAATAAAGTGTTCATTGCCTTAGCATTATTTTTCCATCGAAGCTTATCAATTTAATCCCATTTGTCTTTGGGTTTTTCCATACTAACACTCCAAACTACAGTTATAAGTGGAGTGTAGCATGTTTCTATCATGCCGCACACTTTGATATCTAAAGCTATTAAAAAGCACCTCATTCGAGCTTTCCAATAGTTATAATAAATGCCTGTGAATAAGGTAGGTCTACTTATCCCTTGCCCCTCGGAAAATGCGTGAGTGTTTTGTGCCAATACTCCCGGTGGTAAAGCCAATTTCGGAGTAACCAGCTCTATTTCCAATTATTTGATCGTGAAGCACCCTTAGAGGGGGGGGGGGGGTCGGTGATAAGGGTTAACATTTTTTTAAAGCAGAGTTTACTGGATAAAATAAGTGGAGAAATCTAAACTAATTTTTCATAAATCAAACTAAACACTTAGAAATGTATATGAATAAAAATTACAATATTTTATTTCAAAAGCAATAAAGATGAATACAACAAATCTCTACGAAGCTAGAGACTAAGGCTTAAGAAAATATAACAAACATTTGATTCCGTCGGTCCTTCGACAAGAACCGGTAGTCTAAAGCGAATCTCTTCCTAAAGCTTGCTACTAGCCTCTCCCTAGATCTAACCCCCATATAGATGTTGCACACAAGACAGCGATTACTCCCTAAGCTGCACAAGGACTTGGACGCCACTCACAAGGTTGTGAATCTCTCCTAACCCACGCAAGGACTTAGATGCCACACACATGGTGGCGATTTCCTCTCTCGATTATAATGGAAATAAAGAATAATTAAAATGTAAACTTCAAAATTAAAAACTCACTCTAAACGAAGCACTGAATATGCTGACGAATCCTTGCCAAGGTTGCATCGAATGTCATGTACGAGCCGTAAATCTTTCACGCTTGAACCTTCTTGGGAGAATGGCGTAATTCTGAATGCTGGAGCTCTCCGGATCTATTGCACGGGAAGGAACACTCCAACTTCTGTAATTTATGATCTCCACATAATAATGAGTAGCTCTTATATTTTAGATATATCGCCTTCAGACGATATCCTCATCGGCTGCCACGTGTCCCATGATTCGAAACTTTTGCGGCCTAAATGTGTCGTGGCCAATCGTGCGCTATCGCCTTGACGATATCGATATCACTGGGCAATATCGACTGTAATCGTATGCCATGTGGAGATAATGCCATAACTATTCAATCCATTGTGGCCTGGTGGCGATACAGAATATCGCCTTGCGATATCTCCTTAGCTCCTCTTTTCTGACCCGAATCAAAACACAAATGCTATTAGTGTTAGACTTATGATATTTGCACATCTTAAACACCCTAGGATCAAATACAACCGAGATTTGTTATTAGCAAACCAAGAAGCATGGAACGCATGTTCCAACAGGTGAGACCCTGGGTAATCCAGTACACCGATAATGTGCCCTGTGTACATGGGGTGTGTGGCCGGCTATGCAAACATCTGTGGTGAATAGTGCTTAAATTTCACGTTCTATTGTCATTATACTTATATGTTGTTCACCTGCAAGGAAGTAGCACCGCTTCCCCGAGTGTGGGGCGGTGTCTTTATTGTTTGGTAAGCTAAAGCTTATTGTTGTCTTGTTTGCCACATTTTTGTGGAATGTTCCAATGCAGGTGTTGGGGAGCCAAGTGGAAAGTGGCGGGCAAAAGCCCTTTGTGTTTAGCCGGCCCTCGAAGGCCAAGCAAAGTTTATTTACTACATTCTTTTGTTGTCGGCCTGCATGCTGACGTATGTAAAACACTTTTATTAATTGGAAATAATTTGTAAGTCCCTAAGGCAATACTATTTTGTGTTTTTTGGTTATCATTCCTACTTTTATTTAGTGTACATTCCCGCGGTTAGATTCTTAGTACTTTTAATTCTTTCGCTAGAATGCACTCTGAGTTAGGTTGTGTGTTTGGTTTGATTTCAATGCGTAACTCCACTTACAGTCCGTGAAATATGGCGTGGGGCCCCGACTGGACCTTTTGTTATATCCTACATGACAGATGGGGTGTTACAAGGTAATCCTAAACCGGCACATAGAAGAGTCAGGTTCCCGTGAATTTATAATTCCTCGCCCCGAAAGTCCAAACCGGTAATGTTCATCACAGAGACCGACGATATTGTCACCTCCACGAGCTTGGTGGCCAAGAAGAGAGCAAAGTCTCACAAAGACTAGAAAAAACACCTAAACTTTTTTGACCCGGAGCGCAAGAGGCGACCTGTCTTCGATAGTCCACAAGTTGCTGAGGCAATTACCCGAGGTAACTTGTGATATAGAGGTCTTGTTCTTTGAATTTTTTGTTCGCAGCGACCTATATTTGACTTTACCGGATTGCATTCTTTTTTCAGGACCGAACTCGTCATCGGCCTCTATCAAATAAGACGTGTTTTTTCCTGCACAGCAATAACTAATTCCTCCTAGCAAGATCATTGCCTGCGAGTCCACCATCAAAAAGGATATCACTGACCTAAATAATAAATTAGCCATGTTACTGGCTGTGATGGAAAGAGAGGAGGTCCTTCGCGAATGAGAAGGAGGCCCTGTGAGCTATGTTAGAGAAGGCGAAAGAGGACAGGGAAAGAGCACTATAGAATCAAGTTGCCAACATTGTTGCTGCCCTTGAAAGAGAGAAAAAAGCAAGGCAGTGATCTGATGATGATGCTCTCTTCTACAAAGAGATAAAATTTTGTGACGACCCAGGCCCGGCTCCACTCGGGACCACATCCACCAAGGGAGACCTAGCGGGACACAGCTAGCATCGTCCGGGCTGCAGCCCAAGCACGCCAACCCCTCTCCAGCACATTATGGTGGGGGTGGGGTGGGGGGGGGGTGGGGGTTGTTGGTGTAACGTCCCATTTCGTGCTACGCCCCTCGCATGAATTATGAGTCAAGAAAGCTCACTCAAGCTTGGGGTGCACCATTAGAAGGCGTCAAGTGATACTCGACTAATAGGGAAAATATTACATAGAAATATTCTAGATGCTATAGGTGTTGAGTTATCTCAACACCACTTGACAAATTTAACTTAGAATAATCATACATTCGACAAAGCGTCGAGTGTGTTGAGTGGTCTCAATGCCATTCGACGAATTCTGACTCAGAAATATTTCTGTACTCAAAGACTCGAGAGAGCGTTGAGTTGTCTCAAAGCCATTTGACTAGGTGTTGAGTGATTTAACTTGGAATAATTCTTGACTCAAAGCGTCAAGAGCGTTGAGTGGTCTCAATGCCACTCGACGAGACATTGAAAGGTCTCAACGCCACTCAATGCTTTTGACTTGGAAGATTCGGGACTCAACGATGTGGTGAGTGGTCTCAACGCCACTAAATGCTTTTCACTTAGAAATTTCGGCACTCAACGAGGCATTGAGTGTTCTCAATGCCACTCAACACTTTTAACTTAGAAGGATTCTGGGGGAGTTGAGTTAACTCGATGCCCCTCAACGGGCGTCCAGTGATCACGACAAATCTTGATGATTTGTGGAGTGTGTATGGTATACACTATACTTATGACTTAGAAGAATTTTCGGCCAACTGTTTGCTGGTTCATATAAATGGGTTAAACCGGGTTTTCGTGAAATGCAACAAACGACTTATCGGGACCCGGTTTTATCAATAGGACTTATTTAAAGTAGTAATAGTCGGTCCAACACTAGTGTGACATGTGGTAGGAGGTCTAACCTTAATTACTCTTATAAAAGGAGACTTGCGGGAAAATCCTAGCCGTCACATCATCCTCTTGCCGAGCTGCTATATGTCGAAACCGTCGAAAGTGAGGACGTTCCCGCAGTCAATTTTCTGGAAGAAGAGCTGATCTACCTTTCTAGGAAGAACAACGCCAATAAGGAGAAGATGTCGTCGAGAAAAAAACAAGATCAATGGCCGAAAATGAGTTGAGCTTCCTACCATCTCCCTTACTACTAGATCTATATTTATTATCTAGGAGAGATGTCCACTCCAAAAGTTTGACTTGCGAGATGAAGATTTCCTAGGAAGAGACAATGTTAGGACCTTTTCGTAGGGATTTGATGTCTTCAACCTCTTCTCTCTTCTTTGAGAAGATGATCGACTTTGTTTCGTGAAGAGGAAGGGTCGATTGAGGGTGAATAAGGGAGGAGGAAAGTCTAAATATAGTTTTGAACAAATAACTAAAGGAAGAGGAATGAACCAATGTTGTTCATCATGCTTTAAGATGCGTGCAGAAATCTGTTTTTTGTGCGCAGCAAACTTCAAAACCGTTTTCGAGTATGATACGGCCAGATCTGGGTTTTTGTCTAAAAACAGAAGTCGTAGCCCTTGGAAAGACCTTTCCAATGTATTGTTACACATTTTCATACGAGTCCTATAACCTCAGTATTGTCCAGTATAAGTTATTGTACAGTCATGACTTAAGTACATGTTGTTCTTGGGTTTGTGTAGATCCGGGTTGTGTTTTGGTAGAGAGAACGTAGCAAAATAATGTTGAGGTTTTGGTAAACTTAGTCTTTATGCAATCGTGATAAATAAATGGTTTGGTGAAACATGATTGTACAAATGGTTTAAAGGATTTTGATAAACAAATGATTTGGGTAAGTTTATGAACACATTAATTGATACGTTTGGTTGTACAAATGATATTATTGTGAAATCCGATAGGGATGTGCATGATTATAATCAGGAGAATGAAATAAGTTTTGGAAAGAAGGTGTAATGTCTGACAACTTAATGCATAACCATAGCTATATTATCATTCTTGATGTGTATGTGAAGTATCATTATATTATTGTGATTATAATATGGTGTTACACTTGTTTTGAATGATGGATTATGTGGAAAGGAATTGGATGTGGTTAATGCATGACTATGTGATTTGATGATAAATGGAATGTGATTAGTAGTCCACTGCTTAGAGTTGTGTCTCTCTTTAGGTAGTAGTGTGGGGTTTGTGTACTGTAAAAGGTGGCTTGCCACCTATGTTAACGATGAACCCTTATGTTGTATGGAAAGGTGGAATGGTTGGAGTGCGTGTGTGGTTTCCATACTGGAATTATGTGTTGATAAGGGACTCAGTGTGGAGCCCTTAAATGTGAAATTGCATGCGGTTTGTGTTAACACACGGTGTCATAATCCTTGGTTAAGGATAGTATGGCAGGTTTATGGGCTCGCTAGTCGTCACATCGACGGGAGTTGATAAATAGACTTTGTATAGTTTGGCTGTGTCCTCGGTGCTCATTCCCGAGGCCCTTTCCATACCAAGTGGACAGATTGGTTGTTTCCTTGGTGCTCATTCCCGAGGCCCTTTTCGTGTCACACCGGTAGGCATTTTTGGGTTGTGTTCTTGGTGCACATCTACCTAAGAACCCTCTGAGCTGTAATACGCTTGTGAGCTCCGCTGTTGTATTCTTAGCATTGAGGCGTATTGATGCAGGCCCATGGTTTCGACGGATTAAACTACGTGTTCTTTGGTTCGGTAATTAAAATAAATAAGTCGTGTGAGGTGTCTATAACTAAAACTATCGATTACTCAAACAATTAACGACATAATTTTCAACATCAAACATCACAAAAGGGTCGCTACCCTTTATAAAGATTGAAAAAGGGCTATATGCCAATGTTCACTCAAGCGAATAGCACGTACCCGATTTGGATAATTAGCAATTCAAATTAAAATTATATGCAAACATTCACAATACCAATAAGAGAAAATCCGGACTAAAATAGCGATTTGAAATAAAGTCCCTATGAATCCCAAAAAATTAATTAATTTCAGGGTATACCAAATCACCTGAACTCAAGGGGAAATCAAGGGTGATGAACCTAATTTGTTCAAGTGTTCATGAGATCTACCCGCTCCAAATTATACGAGAATATTCGGAAGAAAACAAGCTTAAAATTCAGATTTAATTAAGCACAAATTTCAATATAAATCAGGACAATTAACTAGCCTTCTATTCCACCAATTCTCACAAATATATAGAAGAAGCACACAATGAGTTTGTTTATAAATCGTTACCCAAATCCCAAGAAAAATCCTTCCACAAGATGAGTGGAGGAAGCGCTCACGATGGTGGTTAAATCTATCTCCACGAAAATCCACGGATCCGTACCTGACGATGAATATGCGAGTTGTTCATCTTCCTTTTTGCAAAACCCTTGGAGAGAGAGAAACTTGATGGCCGAAATTTTGGAAGGGAAAAGAGACAGTGGTGGCTAGGGGGTTGGCCAAAATTCTTTGAGTAGAATGAAGGAGAGGTAGAGGTGGGGATTCTCACAAAGAAGAGGAGGAGGAGGGGAAGGAGAGGGTGGCTGAACCACCAAGAGGAAGGAGAGGAGGAGGCCGGAGGCTAAGAGAGGACAAGAGAAAGCGGGGGGGGGGGCAAATTTTGCCCAAGGGGGAAGAGAATGGAAAGGGCGAAATTCAAATTTTGAATTCAAGTTTCCATTTTTCATACAAAATTATGAAATCCTACAACAACATGGCCTTAAATAGCCTACACAACTCAATCTCCTCCATTAAAAATTTAAAATGAAACTATGATGGTTATATGCACCCATCATAAGACATGAAATAAAAATACAATAATGAAATGCTTGGAAATAAAAATGCTTAAATTAAAATTGCATTAAATAGAAATTGCTAAAAATAATAATTGATAAAATATATAATTATAACTATTTAATTTATAATTATATTTTTTATTTAATGGCGGTGGACATTTAGCGGCGGCGGTATTGGCGAAGAAACGTCGTGGTAGACTCCCATCTTCGAGCTTACAACAACGACCGTCCAAATCCACGAACTCTCTATATCAGGGATCAACAGCCGCATCGATAATGTCGCAATCAATCCTCCCCCACTCAAAATTACTCATCACTGATGAGTGGCCTGTGAGGGGAGAATAGTCAAAAGCAGTAGCAATATGCGGTAAATCTTGCCCCAATATCCATGTAGTAGTAGCATGAACATCCATCAGCATTGAGAACCTGTCTGACAAAGGAACAGCAAGACTTCTAAGGAAACTCGAAAGGGTGTCAAGCAAAAGAAATTAAACTTAAATCTTACCATCTGGTTTAAGAACCAAGGAGTCCATGTGGAAATTAGATACAATAACACTAACACTCCCCAACTCAAGAGAACATTTTGTGGGAGGAAGAAATGATGGAGAAAGCCACTCAGGTGGAACAGAGACATACAATAAAAAGTCCAGAAACTTGAAATAAAGAAAAACACAGTGTGCTATATAAAAATCTGAATTAAAAGCATGAAATCCGACGTTCTTCATAATCATGGATGGGTCGGCGTTCCTACGTATTACATTATTAATGGAGCTAAAAGGCATCCGCTTGGGGACTGACCAGACTAAACCCAAATCACTAAATCTAGCGTCGGACGGTCTCGGACGGGAGAAGAAATGCGCGCGATATAAATTAACAAGAAATGTTAAGGTCTTAGATACATGAGGAGTGAAACCATGTGCTTCATGAATTGACCCAAAAACAGAGGATAATGAGGTTAAGTCAGGTGGCACTGGAGCCTTATAATAAAAATAATTTCAGTGGGCTCCAAAACGACAGTTTTAATTTTATCTCTAATATTCTCATGCTTGGCTTGAAGATATGCCAAGGAGAATCGCTCATCATAAATAATTGAATTGGACGCACCCGGATGTGAAAGGATGTACGAGGGATACAACTCAAGCGACCCAACTATAGTCACTAACGTGTGGACATTAGGGTCATCAAAAGGAGGTGGGTAAATGCATGCAATTGGGTGTGGTATATAAGTATTTCTAGGGGACACCATATCCAGAGGAATAATAGCCAAAAAGTCAGAAATAGTGGAGGATAGAAACGTAGACAGGCACGTGATAATACGTTTTGTTGCCTAAACTATTATCATATTTTATATTTTATATTGTACAAATTATGTCTATTATTAGTTTATTTTTATCCTTTTTATGTAAATTTTATTGCCACTAACTTTTTCCTGTCTTTTTGCAGGTTTCCAGAAAAATTGCCAAAATGACCTGTCACGCCCCCCTGACACGCCCTCCCCGGGCGTGTCACCAGGCATGACCATGGGCATGTCGCCCTCTGCCGCAAAGCCTGCCGCCGCATTAAATGCCGTTCCGCCTCAGCACGCAAACAGTACTGTCACGCCCTATGTCACGCCCGTGACATGGGCGTGACACCCTCCTTTTTCGGTGACTGACGAATTTCCGACCAATGATTTGGACATGACGTGCCTGTCACGCCCCCCTGTCACGGGCATGACCTAAGGCGTGACCACCGACGTACCGAAGCAATCATCCCTCCCGCCAGAATCCAGAGCCCGAGGTCAACATAGTACTGTCACACCCCCTAACACGCCCCCCCTAGGGCGTGTCGGGGGGGGGGGGTGACCAACCCGAGAAAAAAATCTATAAATAGAGCCCCCCCTCTCCATTTCAGCAAGCTTTGGTTGAGTGGGGGAGGTGCTGCCCCTTTGTTTCTTGATCCTTTTTCATGCTTTCTCTCTCTCTCTCCCCCTCTCTTTGTAATTTTTGTTTAACCCTAGCTTAATTGTAGTTTGTCTTAGCTTTTCTTTGTAATTTTTGCTCTTGCTTAGTGCTACTTGTAGGGCTAGAATAGGATTTAATTTTCATGCACTTGTAATTTTATTTTCATTAGTGTAACTTGCCCTTTTTCATTAATAAAATTGTTCTTCCGTTAGCTTGTGTTCTTCTTATGCTTTTCTACTCATCTCCCCCCTCCACTCCATTATGATTAACTAATCCTCCTTGTACTCGATCTTGATGATCCGAGGTTCGAGCGATTATGTTATGATGTTTTAATCAATCTTTTCTTTTAGGTTAGGAACTTGAATTACTCTTGATTAATCACGGGTTGGGGGTATATTTTCGATATATACTCTCCGCCTTTGCTTTCATTCTGGGCTAGCCGAGAGGCCGAAAGAATGAAGTGAGCATTTAAGAGTAAAGGGAGTTGTACGCACCTCTCGAGAGAGGCAGACGTCCAAATCTCCCGGATTGGAGTAAAATCCAATAGTGGGGTTCACCGCGTAAAGCGAGTTTTAGACCTCCGATTTAGACGAGAGTCGGTCGGACCTTCCTAAACTCAGTTGGGCATGACTTCGAGAGAAGCGTGTTCAAGCTTTAGGAACCTCCACGGTCAAGGACCCTTATCCTATTAAGTTTAGATTTTTATCGCATTTTCTTAATCGTCTTTAGCCGAGGTGAATCTTGATCGGGTGCATTTCCATTTCATAGTTCCTACCTTTCGTAGTAATCTCCTGTCTTGTGCTCTTTAATTAACTGCAGTAATTTCCTTTCTAGCTTAGTTGTTTGCTTAACAGCTTTACTTAATTGCAATGTTTCTCTTTCTAGTATAACTTTACTTTCTCCCTTGCACTTAGATTTTCTAAAACCCTAGTTTTTTCCGTCGATAAGATAATAGCATTCGTGTGAGTAAGCTTAGCCAACAGTTCCCGGATTTCAATACGACACTTGTGTCCCCTTGCTACAATTCGATATGTATACATGCCTCATCGGGTTGCTAGTTCAGTTGCGTTTATTTTCTTCGAACCCTAGCGCGCAACAAGTTTTTGGCGCTGTTGCCGGGGAACCAACTTCCGTTGATATTTTGAAAACACGAACCTATTAATTTTATCTCTTCTCTTTCTCATCCTCTTTCTTTAAAATTTTAAAAATAAAAAAAAAAGTTTATCACCGCTCTTAATAGAAACCAACCTCACAATTTTTCTACGCCACCTAATTCTCTCGAAAAGGGCAAAGGGCTTTAAGCGCCACTGTATTGTCTAGTACCTTGCGGACCCTTCACGGGGTAGTCCTTGGGAAGTTCGGGAGTTAATCTATATAAAAAAAAAATCTATTTCAAAAAGAAAAAAAAATTTCTAATCTTTTTTCTAGTTTATCCTTTTTCTCTTCCTCTTCTTCTTTTCCGTTCTTTTAGTGCATGACCCGCGGGAGTCCGTCGGTTATTTTGGACTTGGACCACGAAATTGAGCGTACTCTTCGGAGAAGATCGCGATTTCAAGGTCCTACTATCCAAGTGTCGGTTGAGGACTCCGAGTCATTTACTACTTTAAGAATGGAAGAACCCAACGTAGATGAGGCCGTGCAAAGGACTATGTCCTATTATGCACGACCGAACCTCGAGGGAACAGAATCAAGTATAGTCTACCCTGCTATAGCAAATAATAACTTCGAACTAAAGCCTAGCATAATTCAAATGGTGCAGCAATATGTGCAATTTGACGGACTTCAAGATGAAGATCCAAACGCACATATAGCTAGCTTTCTTGAAATTTGCGACACCTTCAAGATAAATGGTGTCACAAATGATGCGATCAGACTGAGACTCTTCCCCTTCTTTCTAAGAACTAAAGCTAAGCAGTGGCTTAACATACTTCCAAAAAATAGCATAACTACTTGGAATGAATTAACTGAAAAATTTTTGGCGAAGTATTTTCCGCCAGCTAAAACTGCAAAACTTAGGAATGACATCTCTGCCTTCGGACAAATAGACTCTGAAACCCTTTACGAAACCTGGGAGAGATTTAAAGAATTATTAAGACGATGCCCACATCATGCGCTGCCTGTATGGTTACAAGTGCAGACGTTTTATAACGGGCTAAATCAAAGAACGAAGCAAATGATAGATGCAGCTTCTGGCGGTACTTTAAATCATAAGACCCCGGAAGCCGCTCTTGAGCTTTTTGAGGACATGGCCATGAACACTTATCAGTGGAATGTGCCTAGGTCCCGCCCGAACAAGCCTGCAGGTATCTATGAAGTGGACAACGTCTCCCAGCTCGCTCTGCAAGTAGAAATCCTAAGCAAAAAGATAATGGAGATGACTGCTGCCTCTGCCCCTCAGGTATGGGAATCTGCAACCCCTACTCCAGAACATTTAGATTATATTAATAATATGCCTAGAACTGCTTTTAATAATTTTTCTGCTGCGAATTTTCCTCCGCCTGGTTTTAATTTTCCGAATAGTTATAACCCCGCTTTAAGAAATCACCCGAACTTTTCATGGAGTAATCCATCGAATGCGATGCGCCCATCCCCGCAAAATGATTTTTCTGCACCACCACCACCACCTCTTCAAAATTACCCAAAACCTCCAAGCTTGGAGGAATTACTTTCTAAATATATCACCACAAATAACGCCACTATAAGAACGTTAACCGGAAGCGTAAAAAGTCTAGAAAATCAAGTAGGACAGCTCGCGAAAATAATTTCTGAGCGACCCGCAGGGTCTCTTCCTTCCAATACCAAACCCAACCCGAGAGAGCAACCGAAAGCTATAACTCTTCGGAGTGGGAAGCAAGTCTCCGGTATGGTAAGTGAAGAGCCCGAGGCAAGCTCCGCTTCCGCTTTTAAAAATCAAAGCTCCGCTCCGCTTCCACCCTCTGCTGAAGAAGTAATCACCCCCGCTTTAGAAAATAATCTCACTCCACCACCCATCTTCAAAAATAATTCAACTCCTCCATACCCCTCTGAACTTAATAGACAACGTCAAGATGATCAGTACTCCCGCTTCTTAGAAATCTTCAAACAAATCCACATTAATCTTCCCTTCCACGAGGCTATTTCGCAGATGCCGAAATACACCAAATATCTCAAAGACCTCCTCACAAACAAGAAGAAGTTAGAGAATCTTTCGCACGTCACGCTAAACGCCGAGTGCTCTGCCATTTTAACAAACGGTTTGCCGAAGAAAATCAGTGACCCGGGTAGTTTCTCTATCCCGTGTGTCTTCGGTGATCTTTTTGTTAAACACGCGTTAGCCGACTTAGGCGCGAGTATAAACCTGATGCCCTTTTCGTTGTTCAAAAAGTTAGGGATTGGTAGCCTTAACCCCACGCGTATGAGTATCCAGCTAGCCGATAGATCCGTCAAGTACCCATTAGGAATAGTGGAGGACGTTCTAGTGAAAGTCGACAAGTTCATCTTCCCGGTGGACTTTGTCATTTTGGACATCGAAGAAGACGTCGAGGTTCCCCTAATCCTTGGCCGACCCTTCCTTGCCACCTCCCGAGCCATCATTGACGTAAGCAATGGTAAGCTCTTTCTTCGAGTAGGCGACGACGAAGTCACATTTTCTATCACCCCTTCGATGAAGAACACCTTAGTGAACGATGACTCATGTTTTTTCGTAGACGCCGTAAGTGATGATTCTTCCTACTGCCTCTCCGACTTTGAAAAAGAATTTTCTACTTTTTGCTCCTCTTCTCTTACAACTGAATCACTGCAAGGAAGTGATGAATCTTTTAATTATTTTTCTGAGTTTGAAAAAGAATTTTCTGATTTTTGCACCTCCTCTTTTCTTCCCACTGAATCTCTACAAGAAGCTGTCTTGGCTGCTAGCCCCACCCCTTATTATGTTCCGTATAAAAAAGGTTATGAAGATATTATTTTTGAAAAAGAAAGAATCTCAAGATCCTCTTATGAAGAACCCCCTACCCTAGAACTTAAAGAACTTCCCGAACACCTTAAGTATGCTTTCTTAGAAAAAGATTCCAAGTTACCAGTTTTCGTTTTGGCCTACCTCACGGATACGCAAAACGATAAACTTCTTCTAGTTCTACGTAAGCATCGCCGGGCTATTGCTTGGCAAATTTCTGATATCAAGGGCATAAGCCCATCTTTCTGTACACATAAAATTTTAATGGAAGATAATTCGCGTAACTCTATCCAACCTCAGCGCCGTATAAACCCGAATATGAAAGAAGTAGTTAAGGGCGAGGTTATGAAACTATTAGACGCAGGAATTATCTACCCTATATCGGACAGTAAGTGGGTTAGCCCCATTCAGGTAGTTCCAAAGAAGGGAGGAATAACCGTAGTTAGTAATGAGAATAATGAATTAATCCCGACGCGGACGGTGACGGGTTGGCGTATGTGCATAGATTACCGTAAGTTAAATGATGCCACCCGCAAGGACCACTTTCCTTTACCGTTTATCGACCAGATTTTAGAACGTCTCTCCGGCCATAGCTTTTATAGTTTTCTCGATGGTCTCACGGGGTACTTTCAAATACCCATCTCTCCCGAGGACCAAGAGAAAACTACATTTACTTGTCCCTTCGGCACCTTCGCGTACCGAAGAATGCCGTTTGGATTATGCAATGCGCCAGCTACATTCCAGCGATGTATGCTCGCAATATTTGACAAGTACGTAGAAAGCATTATGGAGGTATTCATGGATGATTTCTCCGTGTTCGGCGATTCCTTCGATAGATGTTTAGAAAAGCTCGAAAAAGTCTTAGAACGATGCGAAGAAACTAACCTTGCCCTAAATTGGGAAAAATGCCATTTTATGGTGAGGGAAGGGTTAGTTTTGGGTCATAAAATTTCTGCTAAAGGTATTGAGGTAGACGTGGCCAAGATAGAAGTTATTGAGAAGTTGCCGCCGCCTACAAACATAAAAGCTATAAGAAGTTTCCTAGGCCACGCTGGTTTTTATCGTCGTTTTATAAAGGACTTCTTAAAGATCACAAAGCCCCTCACCCATCTCTTAGAAAAAGACGCTCCATTCATTTTTGATGACTCTTGTATTTCTGCCTTTGAATCAATTAAAGAAAAGTTAATTAACGCACCAATTATGATAGCTCCGGTGTGGGACCTTCCCTTCGAGATTATGTGCGATGCGAGTAGTTTTGCGGTGGGGGCCGTACTAGGTCAACGCATATCTAAGAACTTCCACACCATCTATTACGCTAATAAAACCCTCACATATGCACAAGAAAATTACACCACAACCGAGAAGGAGCTCTTAGCTGTAGTATTTGCATTTGATAAACTTCGCCCGTACATTACACTTTCAAAATCATTGTTTTTACGGACCACTCGGCCCTCAAGTACCCTCTTGCCAAAACGGATGCCAAGCCTCGCTTGATTCGCTGGGTCTTACTCCTCCAGGAGTTTGACTTAGAAATCTGTGATAAGCGAGGAGCCGAGAACTTGGCCGCCGACCATCTGTCCAAATTAGATAACCCCTTTATAGAAAATTTAAATGAAAAATCTTTTAATGATTATTTTCCTGACGAGAAGCTGCTTTTAGTTAATACATCTTCTTCTCCTTGGTTCGCACACATCGCCAACTATCTAGTGGCCCGGGTGCTCCCAAAGGAGTTCTCCTCTCAGCAAAAGAAGAAATTCTTTTCTGAGCTGAAGAACTACTTTTGGGAAGACCCACATCTTTTCAAAAATTGTGCGGATCAAGTGATAAGGAGATGTGTTTCTTGTGATGAAGGAATTGATATTCTAAAACATTTGCATGAAGGTCCGACAGGTGGGCACTATCAAGCTTCTCACACCGCTCATAAGGTGCTTTGCGCGGGTTTTTACTGGCCTAGCCTATTTAAAGACGCGCAAGCCTTTGTGAGCAGGTGTGATAGGTGCCAACGGTCGGGCAATATTTCTAATAAAAATGAAATGCCGCAAAATTATTTCTTAGAGTGCGAAATTTTCAACCTTTGGGGAATTGATTTTGTTGGCCCCCTTCCTTCTAGCTTCGGAAACAAATATATTTTAGTTGCTGTTGATTATGTTTCACGATGGGCTGAGGCCCAAGCTCTTCCTACGAACGACTCCCGAGTTATAGTCACGTTTTTTAAAAAATTATTTTCTAGATTCGGTACGCCACGCGCAATCGTTAGCGATAGGGGTTCCCATTTCTGTAACGCGCAATTTTCAAAAATCCTTACTAAATACGGCGTTACGCATAAACTGTCCACTGCCTACCACCCCAAAACTAACGGTCAAGTCGAAGTAGTTAATAGAGAAATAAAAAGAATTTTAGAAAAGACTGTTTCAACTTCTAGAAAAGACTGGTCAGCCAAACTTGACGATGCCTTATGGGCCTACCGAACAGCGTACAAAACCGCCCTCGGATGTACGTTGTATCGGCTGGTCTATGGAAAATCGTGCCATCTGCCCGTAGAGTTAGAACACCGCGCATTTTGGGCCTTAAAATTTTTAAACTTCGATCCCCACTCAGTCGGTGACCTTCGAAAATTTCAACTAAATGAACTCGACGAGTGGCGCTCTTATGCTTATGAAATAATAAACTTTATAAAGAGCGGACGAAGCGTTTACACGATAAACACTTAAGGCACCCTAAAAACTTTAAGCCGGGCGACCAAGTCCTTTTATATAATTCTCGTTTACGTTTATTTCCGGGCAAATTAAAATCTCGCTGGTCTGGCCCGTTTTCTGTTTTAGAAGTATTTCCTTATGGAACTGTTTTAATTTCTCACCCTGATAAGGGTAATTTCAAAGTGAATGGTCAGCGTCTTAAACTCTTCTTTTCTGGTGATGATGATGTCAGTCCAAACATTATTAAGTTTCTGCTTCATGAACTCTAATCTTGAACTTTTTATTTTTTGCTAAAAACAATTTTATTTCGGGACAACAATATTTTTGGACAATATTATTTTTTTGATGCGTCGAGCTCAACGACGCTTTAACCAAAGGGCGCTCTTGGGAGGCAACGCAAGTTATCTTTTTCTGTTTTCTTTCTTTTACAATTTTTGCCTCGAACGGCTCCGACAAGCTGAAGCTTCTGCGATCGCCTGCTCCAACATTGCTGAATCCATCACAATGTCCAAAGAAGACATTCGAGGAGCGGCATCACACAGCTTTCGCAGCAAATAAATCCGGGGAAGTACCTGTATTTCAATTCTGTCTTTTAATTCTGTACTTTATTTTTCTCTCCTTCTCCAATCCCCTTCTTTAGCCATTGAGGACAATGTCTGTTTTAAGCTTGGGGGAGGATTTCCTCCTTCATTTTTGCGTAGTGTAAATATTTTTCTTTTTGTATATATTTTAAATATTTCCAAAAAAAAAATTAATATCTTAAAATTCCAAAAAAAAAGAGAAAAAAATCCAAAATCCAAAAAAAAGAGAATATTTCACAAAATTAAAAAAATATATGTGTTTTTGAATAGTTTAGACATTTTGGTATTTCAATAGTACCCCTAGTTTTTAGTTTTGTTTTACTCAAAATCTCCTATAAACAACTTAGTTAATTATAATATTTCTAATCGTTCTTTTTAATTATGTTTCACAAGTAAAATGTTGGCCATGCTGTGTTTCTAATTCACGGTAGCATGTTAAGGTGAAATATTTTTCTAAAACTCGCATTTCTATTATGGTTTTTTGTTGTTTATTTCCTTTACTTTCTTAAAAATTCATCATCCACTATTTTCTTTTTCGTTTTTGAATAATTTTTGTAAAGTCAACTTTTGAATAACGTAGTAGATGTGAACGAGCCAAGTCACCTATTATTTCTATTTTCAAGTTAATTTCATCAATCTTCTTTTATTATCTAGGACTCGCTTTTTGAAAAATTTTCAAACCTTTGTTTTAAATAAATTCAAAAGCGTGAAAATGATTTAGGCCGTTTTTGTTTTCGTTTGAGCTTTCCTGCCAACCTAAAAACTTTTACCACTAGTTAGCCGTTTTTGAGCCTTTTTCTGATTTCATTTGATAGCTCCTCCCTTCATTTCAGTTTCACCAAAGCCAAAAACTCCAACCTATCGAATCACATTAGCCTGTTTGAGTTTCATAATTTATTTTGACGATTTTGATAGGGTATTTTGTGATTTTTATGGGAGAAAGGTTTTCGAAAAAAAAAGTATGTTCGAAAGTGATCTTTATTTTTGTTTGGCCAACTCAAAAAGGAAAATAAAAATATTTATGGCCTTTGTTTTGAAAGAAAAAAAAAGAAAAAAAAAAGAAAAAGAATGTGTGTATATATTTTTATAAAGTTTTTGAAACTCTTTGCTTTGGTTTAGTGTGATTTTAAAACCTTCACGTTTATCTTTGAATTTCACTCCTAATCATATTCCTAAGCCAAACGTTTCTGTCCTATTTAAGTCCTTTTGATTCGCGCTTGTTGATTTTTATTTAATAACTAAGAAAAGAAAAACAGTAAATCAGTTTTAGTTTTAGATTTAAACCTAGATTTTTGATAATTAAATTGATATAATTATAATGCGTTGCTTGGATCTAGTAACAACTCAATGCGTGTTTTTCATTTTCGTTGCTTTACTTAAGTCCATTTAAAAAAATCTCGTTAAAATTTTGGATGATTTGTTTTTATTAAGTAAAGTTTATAAAAGTTTTACCATACCTAAATAATTGTTTTAGACTTACATTTCACCTTTTCCCTACTAAGAATTTCGCATAGTACTTGTGTAGGCATAATTAGAACTTTTTGATTAGTCCTTTTTATAAATATCTAGTTTTTATATTTTTGCTTGGGGACAAGCAAAGCTTAAGCTTGGGGGAATTTGATAATACGTTTTGTAGCCTAAACTATTATCGTATTTTATATTTTATATTGTACAAATTATGTCTATTATTAGTTTATTTTTATCATTTTTATGTAAATTTTATTGCCACTAACTTTTTCCTGTCTTTTTGCAGGTTTCCAGAAAAATTGCCAAAATGACCTGTCACGCCCCCCTGTCACGCCCTCCCTGGGCGTGACCTAGGGCGTGTTACCCGATCCCGAGGACACCTGCTGGAGGGGACAGAAAACGGTCAAAAACCGCTGTCACACCCCCCTGACACGCCCTCCCCGGGCGTGTCACCAGGCGTGACCATGGGCGTGTCGCCCTCTGCCGCAAAGACTGCCGCTGCATTAAATGCCGTTCCGCCTCAGCACGCAAACAGTACTATCACGCCCCATGTCACGCCCGTGACATGGGCGTGACACCCTCCTTTTTCGGTGACTGACGGATTTCCGACCAATGATTTGGACATGACGTGCCTGTCGCGCCCCCTTGTCACGGGTGTGACCTAGGGCGTGACCACCGACGTACCGAAGCAATCATCCCTCCCGCCAGAATCCAGAGCCCGAGGTCAACATAGTACTGTCACGCCCCCTGACAAGCCCCCCCTAGGGCGTGTCGGAGGGCGTGACCAACCCGAGAAAAAAATCTATAAATAGAGCCCCCCCTCTCCATTTCAGCAAGCTTTGGTTGAGTGGGGGAGGTGCTGCCCTTTGTTTCTTGATCCTTTTTCATGCTTTCTCTCTCTCTCTCTCCCCTCTCTTTGTAATTTTTGTTTAACCCTAGCTTAATTGTAGTTTGTCTTAGCTTTTCTTTGTAATTTTTGCTCTTGCTTAGTGCTACTTGTAGGGCTAGAATAGGATTTAATTTTCATGCACTTGTAATTTTATTTTCATTAGTGTAACTTGCCCTTTTTCATTAATAAAATTGTTCTTCCTTTAGCTTGTGTTCTTCTTATGCTTTTCTACTCATCTCCCCCCCTCCACTCCATTATGATAACTAATCCTCCTTGTACTCGATCTTGATGATCCGAGGTTCGAGCGATTATGTTATGATGTTTTAATCAATCTTTTCTTTTTAGGTTAGGGCCTTGAATTACTCTTGATTAATCACGGGTTGGGGGTATATTTTCGATATATACTCTCCGCCTTTGCTTTCATTCTGGGCTAGCCGAGAGGCCGAAAGAATGAAGTGAGCATTAAAGAGTAAAGGGAGTTGTACGCACCCCTCGAGAGAGGCAGACGTCCAAATCTCCCGGATTGGAGTAGAATCCAATAGTGGGGTTCATCGCATAAAGCGAGTTTTAGGCCTCCGATTTAGACGAGAGTCGGTCGGACCTTCCTAAACTCAGTTGGGCACGACTTCGAGAGAAGCGTGTTCAAGCTTTAGGAACCTCCACGGTCAAGGACCCTTATCCTATTAAGTTTAGATTTTTATCGCATTTTCTTAATCGTCTTTAGCCGAGGTGAATCATGATCGGGTGCATTTCCATTTCATATTTCCTACCTTTCGTAGTAATCTCCTGTCTTGTGCTCTTTAATTAACTGCAGTAATTTCCTTTCTAGCTTAGTTGTTTGCTTAACAGCTTTACTTAATTGCAGTGTTTCTCTTTCTATTATAACTTTACTTTCTCCCTTGCACTTAGATTTTCTAAAACCCTAGTTTTTTCCGTCGATAAGATAATAGCGTTTGTGTGAGTAAGCTTAGCCAACAGTTCCCGGATTTCAATACGACACTTGTGTCCCCTTGCTATAATTCGATAGGTATACTTGCCTCATCGGGTTGCTAGTTCGGTTGCATTTATTTTCTTTGAACCCTAGCGCGCAACAGCACGCAGAAAAATGAACAGTAAAATGTGATGCGTAGTCAGACCTACGTGGTGCGATGAAAAGACCAAATGCTAGTGCGCTCCACCTAGTAATATCTATACGCTGAGATAACGCCAATATAGGAACTAATAAAGTGTGTGTCACACAAAAACTGAAACTAAGACTCCCGATTTCATGTCCTAAAAAGTCATCCAAGATAGGCAAATAAACAGGAGGAAAGGTCGGCAAAATCAATCCCAAGATAAAATCCAAATCAGTAAAAATTTCACCCAAACAGTGGTATAATCAAAGAACTCTCATTCGGGTGTACAACCAAGAATCATCCAAAAATACCCTTCCCTCAAATGGTAAATCATCCACAATAACACTAGGGACCTCCTCACTCTCAGGCTCCTCAAATGACTCAGATACAATCTCAGTGGGCGTAATCATAGGCTCTAACACGATAGGGATTGTATCCTGGAGAGGGCACTCAATACTAGGATCGTCAGAAACAACACTAGCAGTGCAAGTAATAGGTAATGGAATACTCTAACAGATCGGAATGTAATCATCCCATACATCTTCTAAATCACTAGGGATTCCCTCATTGTCAGAATAATCTGACTCGTTGGGCACTATCGTACGTGAAGGAATACTCTCACCTAGCTAGTCAACTTTTGAATCCTGAGATACTATATCCACATAAGAATCCTCAGAGGTATCAGTCACTATCTCAAGAGGCTTAGACGTCGATGCCAAAGGAGACAAAGCTCTAGTAGTAACATCTTTTGACTACAAGACATTTGATCTCTTAGGAACGATTTCCCTAAAGGTGGTAGTAGGTACACTATGGGCAGGACGACCTTTGGGGGAAAATGATCTAACGTTAGGTATATAATCATTCCTATAGGAAGGTATGGGACTAGCGCCATAACGATACTCGCTCACATGCTTGGTGTCAGCAGTGCGGAGGTAGGCGGGATCAAATTGATCCGAGAGTAGGCTATATATTGTCGGCCAAGCATGTTTATAACTACCAACACGACCCTCTTCGTTTAGCCAAAATACCTGGGCTTCACCTTCTAATTATTCTCGGGCAATATTAACCTTTTGGTGGTCATCCCATAAGTGATAATTAAAATAATTTTCTAATCCCTTAAGCCAGTGTCTAAAAATTTGGGGACACCCTAAACCGTCATAAGTAGGTGCCTCTATTCTAGTGGGAGGATAAGCGTGGGGGTGGTTGGGATTCTTATGGAATGATGGCAAGGCTGGGGTGTGTTTAGCCATGAATTTATCATACTAATAGTATAAATGAGAAGCGTAGACGTCATAGGCTATAATAGTTAGAACTAGAGAGAAAACTCGATCTGATTCTTGTACACATGCAAGAATTAAGGATTCTGAGCCATATAATCTAAGATAGACGGAATTATTCCCTCTTAGCAACTAGGGTAATAATTATGAAATTTTGATTTTCTTGCTGGAAATATTATGAAGATTATAAAAAAAATTTTGATTTTTGTAGACAAATAAAAATATAGGCCACTATTTGCAGACCAAAAATAATTTTTATTATTATTATTTATGCAATGAAACGTGCAAGTGCGTATCGACGTAATAATAAAAGGGAGAGGGTGCTAATTAGGAAATTGACGTGAACCTCCCTCTGATACCAAATTGTTGCAGGCCCATGGTTTCGATGGATAAAACTACGTGTTCTAAGGTTCGGTAATTAAAATAAATAAGTCGCATTCGGTTTCTCTAATTAGCACTATTGATTACTCAAGAAATTAACGACATAATTTTCAACATCAAACATCACAAAAGGGTTGCTACCCCTTATAGAGATTGAACAAGGGCTATATGCCAATGTTCGGTTAAGCAAGTAGGACCTACCCGATCCGGACAATTAGCAATTAAAATTAAAATTATACGCAAGCATTCACAATTCTAATAAGAGAAAATCTTGATTAAAATAGCGATTTAAAATAAAGTCCCTATCAATCCCAAAAAATTAATTAATATGAGGGTATACCAAATCACCTGAACTCAAGGGGAAATCAAGGGTGATGAACCCGATTTCTTCAAGTGTCACGAGATCTACCCGCTCCAAATTATACGAGAATATTCAGAAGAAAACACTCTTAAATTTCAGATTTAGTTAAGCACAAATTTCAATATAAATCAGGATAATTATCTAGCCTTCTATTCCACCAATTCTCACAATTATATTGAAGAAGCACACAAAGAGTTGGTTTAGAAATTGTTACCGAAATCCCAAGAAAAATCTGTCCACAAAATGAGTGGAGGAAGCGCTCACGATGGTGTTTAAATCTATCTCCACGCAAATCCACAGATCCGCACCGGACGATGAAGACACAAGCCGTTCTTCTTCCTTTTTGCAAAACTGGTGATCGTTTTCCGCTTAAGAAAAGAGAGCCGAACTAGCAATCCAATTAGGCAAGTATACCTATCGAACTATAGCTAGGGGAAACAAGTATCGTATTGAAATCCGGGAACTGTTTAGTACACTTACTCACATGAAGACTATTATTTTATCGACAGAAATCTTTGGGGATAAAAATAAAATTAAATGCACTTAATGATAGGAAAATAACACTAAAGGAGAACTAAATGTAGCTAAGTAGAGAGCATAAAAGAAATGATTACGATAAAGGATTAGAATGATGAAATGGAAATGCACTCGATCAAGAATCACCTCGGCTAAAGTCGATTAAAAAATGATAAATAAATTTAATCTTAATTGGGTGAAAGGTCCTTAACCATGGATGTTCCTAAAGCTTGAACACACTTCTCTCGAAGTCATACCCAACTGAGTTTAGGAAGGTACGACCGACTCTCGTCTAAATCAGAGGCCTAAAGCTCGCTTTACGCGGTGAACCCCACTATTGGATTTTACTCCAATCTGGGAGATTTGGACGTCTGTCTCTCTCGAGGGGTGCATACAATTCTCATTACTCTTGAATGCTCACTTCAAACTATCGGCCTCTCGGCTAGAAAAGAATGAAAGCTATATTGGAAATTATATATCGACAATATAATTCCAAACGAGAAAAATTTTGAGTAATTCGAAGGCCTAAATCCTAAAAAGAAAAGGTAAATTCAAGGCATCATAACTTAATCACTCGAACCTCGGATAATCAAAATCGAGTACAAGGAGGATTACTTAATCATAGCAAGGTGGAGGAGGGGGGATGTGTAGTAAAGCATTAAGAACAAAAAAAAAAATAAGAAAAGAGCACTTTTATATTAATATTAAGAGAAAGTTGCAACTTGAAATGAAGGAGCTATAATTGCAATGAAATAAAAGACTAAGCTATCATTAACACTAGGCTACAAATGAAGTACAAAGCTAATACAATAGCAATTACAAAAGGAGCACTAAGCTAGGATGAAATGAGAAAGTGAGAGAGAGGGAGAAAAAGCATAAAAAGGACTAGTAAACAAAAGGGTAGCAAAGCTCAAACGGAAACAAAAAGGGCCTAAATTGTATTCATGCTTTTAAATTTATTTAAAACATAGATTTGAAAATTTTCAAAAAACAAGTCCTAGATAATAAAAGAAGATTGATGAAATTATCTGTAAAATAGAAATAATAGGTGACTTGGATCGTTCACATCTACTACGCTCTTCAAAAGTTGACCTTACAAAAATTATCCAAAAATGAAAAGGAAATTAGTGGACGATGAATTTTTGAGAAAGTAAAGAAAATAAAGAACGAAAACCATAATGAAAATGCGAGTTTTAGAAAAAATGTTTTGCGTTAACATACTACCGCGAATTAGAAACACAGCATGACCAAGATTTTACTTGTGAAACATAATTAAAAAGTGAGATTAAAAATATTATAATTAACTAAGTTGTTTATATGAGATTTTGAGAAAAAGCAAAACAAAAACAAGGGGTAATATTGAAATAACAAAACGTCTAAACTCTTAAAGTAATAACAAAAAGCATATTTTTTTAAAATTTTGAAATATTTTCTATTTTTTGATTTTTAAGATATTCAATTTTTTTTGAAAAATATTCACAAAAAGAAAAATATTCACATATAGCAAAAAGAAGGAGGAAGTCCTCCCCCAAGCTTAAAACGGACATTGTCCTCAATGGAGAATGGAGGTTAGAGATGGAGAGAAAATGAAATTATAGAATTGAAAGTACATAATTGAATAACAGGTACTTCCCAAGATTTATTCGCTGTGAATGTTGATTGATGCCGCTCCCCCTTGCTTGCTCTTTTGGATCTTCATGAAATGTCTTCTTTGGACTTCGTGATGGCTTCATCAACGTTGGAGCAGGCGATCGCAGAAGCTTCAACTTGTCGGATCCGTCCGGAGAAAAAATTATAAAATAAAGAAAACAGAAAAAGATAACTTGGGTTCCCTCCCAAGAGCGCCCTTTGTTAAAAACGTCGTTTGAGCTCGACACAAAAAAATAATAATGTCCAAAAATATTTTGTCCAAAATAATAATAATTAAAGTTTTTAACAAAAAATAAAAGTTCGAAGTTATAGTTCATGGAGTAGAAATTTAACAATGTTTGGACTGACATTATAATCACCAGAGAAATATAGTTTAAGACGATGACCATTACTTTGAAATTACCCTTATCAGGGTGGGAAATTAAAACAGTACCGTAAGGAAAAACTTGCAGAACAGAAAATGGCCCAGACCATCGTGACATTAATTCCCCCGAAAATAGACGTAATCGAGAGTCATACAAAAGAACTTGGTCGTCTGGCTTAAAGGTTTTTGGGTGCCTTAAGTGTTTATCATGAAAACGTTTCGTCCGCTCTTTATAAAATTTGTTGTTCTCGTAAGCGTAAGAGCGTCATTCGTCGAGTTTGTTAAGTTGAAATTTTCTAAGGTCGCCGACAGAGTGGGGATCGAAATTTAAAACCTTAAGGCCCAAAAAGCGCAGTGTTCTAGTTTTATGGGTAAATGGCACGATTTTACATAAACCAACTGATATGATATACATCCGAGGGCAGTTTTGTACGCAGTTCGGTAGGTCCATAGAGCATTTTCTAACTTGGCTGGCTAATCTTTTCTAGATGTTTAAATAGTCTTTTCTAAAATTCTTTTAATTTCTCTCTTCACTACTTCGACTTGTCTGTTTGTTTGGGGTGGTAGGCAGTTGAAAGCTTATGCGTAACGCCGTATTTAGTAAGGATTTTAGAAAACTGCACGTTATAGAAATGGGAACACCTGTCACTAACCAAGGCTCGCGGCATACCGAATCAATAATTTTTTTTAAAAAAATATAACTAGGACTCAGGCGTCGTTCATAGGAAGAGCTTGGGCTTCAGCCAAAAATGAAACATAATCGATAGTGACTAAAATGTATTTATTCAAGAAGCTAGAATGGAGGGGGCCAACAAAATCAATTCCCCAGAGGTCAGAGACTTCGCACTCAAGGAAATTATTTTGCGGCATTTTATTTTACTGGAAATATTACCCGACCGTTGGCAACTGTCACACCTGCTCACCAAGGCCTGCGCGTCTTTAAACAGGCTAGGCCAGTAAAAACCCACGCTTAGCACTTTGTGAGCGGTGCGAGCAGCTTGATAGTGTAATCCTATCAGTCCTTCATGTAAATGTTTAATAATCTCTAAACCTTCTTCACAAGAAATACATCTCCTTATCACCTAGTCCGTACAGACTCGAAAAAGTCATGGGTCCTCCCAAAAGTTGTTCTTTAACTCAGAAAATAATTTCTTCTTTGTTTGAGAGGAGAACTCTTTTGGGAGCACACGAGCCACTAAGTAGTTGGCGATGTGTGCAAACCATGGAGAAGTAGATGTGTTAATTAAAAAAAACTTCTCATCGGGAAAATAATCGTTAAAAGATTTTTCATCTAATTTTTCAATAAACAGATTGTCTAATCGGGAGAGATGGTCGGCGGACAAGTTCTCGGCTCCTCACTTATCAAGGATCTCTAAGTCAAACTCCTGGAGGAGTAAGACCCTGCGAATCAAGTGTGGCTTAGCATCCGATTTTGAAAGAAGATATTTGAGGGCTGAGTGGTCCGTAAAAACAATAATTTTTGAAAGTGTAATATAAGGGCGGAATTTATCAAAATCGAATACTACAGCTATAAGCTCCTTCTCGGTTGTGGTGTAATTTTCTTGTGCAGAAGTAAGGGTTTTACTGGCGTAATAGATGGGGTGGAAGTTTTTAGATATGTGTTGACCTAATATGGCTCCCACAACGAAACTACTCGCATCGCACATGATTTTAAATGGAACGTCCCACACCGGAGATATCATAATCGGGGCATTAATTAAATTTTCTTTTTATTAAATTAAAAGCAGCTAGGCAAAGGTCATCAAAAATAAATGGGGCGTATTTTTCTAAGAGATGGGTAAGGGGCTTGGTGATCTTGGAGAAGTCCTTTATGAAGCGGCGGTAAAAACCAGCGTGACCTAGGAAACTTCTTATAGCTTTTATGTTTGTAGGCGGTGACAGCTTCTCGATAACTTCTATCTTGGCAATATCTACCTCAATTCCCTCGCAAAAATTTTATGACCCAAAACTAACCTTTCCCTCACCATAAAATGGCATTTTCCCAATTTAGGGCAAGGTTAGTTTCTTGACATCGTTCTAAGACTTTTTCAATGTTTTCTAAACAACTATCAAAAGCATCACCGAACACGGAGAGATCATCAATGAATACTTCCATAATGCTTTCTACGTACTTGTCGAAGATAGCGAGCATACATCACTGGAATGTAGCTGGCGCATTTTACAATCTAAACGACATTTTTCGGTAGGCAAAGGTGCTGAAGGGACAAGTAAACGTAGTTTTCTCCTGGTCCTCAGGGGAGATGGGGGTTTGAAAATACCCCGAGAAGCCATCGAGAAAACAATAAAAGCTATGGCCGGATAATCGTTCTAAAATTTATCGATAAACGGTAAGGGAAAGTGATCCATGCGGGTGGCGTCATTTAACATACTTATACACATTCGCCACCCGGTCACTGTCCGTGTCGGGATTAATTCATTATTCTCATTACTAACTACCATTATCCCTCCCTTTTTCGACACTACCTAGACTGGGCTAACCCACTTACTATCAAATATAAGATAGATAATTCCTGCGTCTAACAATTTCATAACCTCGCCCTTAACTACTTCTTTCATGTTGGGATTTATGCAGAGCTGAGGTTAGATTAAATTATGCAAATTATCTTCCATTACCATTTTGTGAGTGAAGAAAAATGGGCTTATTCCCTTGATATCAGAAATTTGCCAGGCAATAGCTAGGCAATGCTTACGAAAAACTAACGGAAGTTTATCATTTTTCACATCTGTGAGGTAGGCCAAAACTATTACTGGTAACTTGGAATCTTTCTCTAAGAAGGCATACCTAAGATGTTCAGGAAGTTCTATTAATTCTAGGGTAGAAGGTTCTTCATATGAGGTTTTAGAAATCCGTTCTTTTTCAAAAACTATGTCCTCGTAGACCTTTTTAAACGAAAAATTAAAAGAGGTTGGGCTATTGGAAATGGAGGCTTCTTGCAGCAGTTCAGTTTGAAGAGTAGAGGAGGAACAAAAATAAGAAAATTCTTTTCCAAATTCAGAGAGGCGATAGGAGGATTCTTCACTCAGGTGCAGCGATTCAGTTGGAAGAGTAGAGGAGGAACAAAAATCAGAATTTTTTTCAAATTTAGAGAGGCAATAGGAGGATTCTTCACTTAGGGCATCTATGTAAAAGTATGAGTCGTCATTTTCTAGGGTGTTCTTCATCGACGGGGTGATAGAGAAAGTCACTTCATCGTCGCCTACTCGAAGGAAGAGCTTACCATTGCTTACGTTAATGATAGCTCAGGAGGTGGCAAGGAAGGGTCGGCCAAGGATTAGGGGAACCTCAACGTCTTCTTCGATGTCCAATATGACGAAGTCCACCGGGATGATGAACTTGTCGACTTTAACTAAGAAATCCTCCACGATTCCTAACGGGTATTTGACGGATCTGTCAGCGAGCTGGATACTCATGCATGTGGGGTTGAGGCTACCAATTCCTATCTTATTAAAAAACAAGAAGGGCATCCGATTTATAATGCAACCTAAGTCAGCCAATGCTTTCTTAATAAAAAGATCACCGAGCACACACGAAATAGAAAAACTACCCGGGTCACTGATTTTCTTTGGTAAAATGTTTGTCAAGACCGCAGAGCACTCGACATTTTACATGACATGCGAAAGGTTCTCTAACATCTTTTTGTGAGTCAGGAGATCCTTAAGGTACTTAGCATACTTCGGTATCTTGGGAATTTCTTCGTGGAAGGGAAGGTTTATGTGGATTTGCTTAAACATTTCTAAGAAGCGGGAGTACTGATCATCCTGACGTTGCTTATTATGTTCGGAAGGGTATGGCGGGGTTGGATTATTTTTAAAGATGGGTGGTATAGTGAGGCCGTTTTTATAAAACGGGGGTGATAACTTCTTCAGCGGAGGGTGAAATTTTTAAAACGGGGGCAGAGCTTTGATTTTTAAAAACAAGGGTGAAGATTTCCTCGGTCTCTTCACAAACCATACCGAAAACTTGCTTCCCACTCCGAAGAGTTATAGCTTTCACTTGCACTTTCGGATTGGGCTCAGTATTAGAAGGAAGAGACCCTGCGGGTTTCTCTGAAATTATTTTTGTGAGCCATCCTACTTGATTTTCTAAACTTTTAACGCATCCAGTTAAGGTTCTTATTGTAGCGTAATTTGTGGTTATATATTTAGAAAGTAACTCCTCCAAGCTTGGAGGTTTTCGATAGTTTTGAAGAGGTGGTGGTGGTGAAAAAAAATTATTTTGTGGTGACGGGCGCATTGCGTTCGAAGGATTACTCCACGAAAAATTCGGTTGATTTCTTAAAGCAGGATTATAACTATTCGGAAAATTAAAACCGGGCGCAGGAAAATTCGCAGCAGAAAAATTATGAAAAGCATTTCTAGGCATATTGTTAACAAAATCTAATTGTTCGGGAGCAGGGGTTGCAGATTCCCATACCTAAGGGGAGGAGGCAGTAGTCATCTCCGTAATTGTTTTGCTTAATATTTCAACTTACAGAGTGAGCTGGGAGACGTTGTCCATTTCAAAGATACCTGTAGGTTTGTTTGGGTGGGACCTAGGAACATTCCACTGATAAGTGTTCATGGCCATGTCCTCGAAAAGCTCAAGGGTTGCTTCCGGGGTCTTATGGTTTGAAGTGCCACAAGAAACTATGTCTATCATTTGCTTTGTATTTTGATTTAGCTCGTTATAAAATGTCTACACTTGCAACCATACAGGCAGCGCGTGATGTGGGCATAATCTTAATAATTATTTAAATCTTTCCCAAGTTTCATATAAGGTTTTTGAGTCTATTTGTCCAAAAGCAGAAATATTGTTCCTAATTTTTGCAGTTTTAGCTAGCGGAAAATACTTCGCCAAAATTTTTTCAGTTAATTAATCACAGGTTGTGATGCTGTTTTTAAGTAGAGTGTTCAGCCACTACTTAGCCTTAGTTCTAATAGAATAAGGAAATAGTCTTAGCCTAATAGCATCATTCGTAACACCATTGATTTTAAAGGTGTCACAAATCTCAAGAAAGCTTGCTATATGTACGTTCAGATCTTCATATTGAAGTCCGTCATATTGCACATACTGCTGCACCATTTGAATTATGCTAGTCTTAATTTCAAAATTGATATAAGCTATCGCAGGGAGAACTATACTAGATTCAGTTCCCTATAGATTCGGTCGTGCATAATAGGACATAGGCCTATGTATGACTTCCTCCACGCGGGGTTCTTCCATTCTTAAAGTAGAGAATGACTCGGAGTCCTCAACCGGTACTTGGAGAGTAGGGCCTTGAAATCGCGATCTTATCCGAAGATTACGCTCAATTTCGTGGTCCAAGTCAATATAACCGACGGACTCCCGCGGGTTATGCACTAAAATAAGAGAAGAGAAGAAAGAGAAATAAATAAACTAGAAAAAAACTAAAATTTTTTTGAGATAATTTAACTCCCGAACTTCCCAAGGGCTACCCAATGAAGGGTTCGCAAGGTACTAGACAAGATTGTGGCACTTACAGCCCATTGCCATTTTTGATAGAATTAGGTGTCATAGATAAATTGTAAAGTGGGTTTCTATTAAGAGCGATAATAAAAAAATTTTGAATTTTAATTTTTTAGAAAGAGGATGAGAAAGAGAAATGATAAAAGTAATATGTTCGTTTTTTCGATATATCAACAAAAGTTTCTCCCCGGCAACGACACCAAAAACTTGGTGATCGCTTTCCGCATAAGAAAAGATAGCCGAACTAGAAATCCAATTAGGCAACTATACCTATCGAATTATAGCTAGGTGACACAAGTGTTGAATTGATATCTGGGAACTGTTGAGTACACTTACTCACACAAAGACTATTATTTTATCGACGGAAATCATTGGGGATAAAGAGAAAATTAAATGCACTTAATGAAAGGAAAATAGCACTAAAGGAGAACTAATTGCAGCTAAGTAGAGAGCATAAAAGAAACGATTACAATAAAGGATTAGAACGATGAAATGGAAATGCACTCGATCGAGAATCACCTCGGCTAAAGTCGATTAAAAATAGATAAATAAACCTAAACTTAATAGGATGAAAGTTCCTTGACCGTGGAGGTTCCTAAAGCTTGAACACGCTTCTATCGAAGTTGTGCCCAACTGAGTTTAGGAAGGTCCGACCGACTCTCGTCTAAATCGGAGGCCTAAAGCTCGCTTTAAGCGGTGAACCCCACTATTGGATTTTACTCCAATCCGGGAGATTTGGACGTCTTCCTCTCTTGAGGGGTGCGTACAACTCTCTTTACTCTTTAATGCTCACTTCAAACTATCGGCCTCTCGGCTACCCAAGAATTAAAGCTATATTGGAATTTATATATCGACAATATAATTCCAAATGAGAAAAATCAAGAGTAATTCGAAGGCCTAAACCCTTAAAAAGAAAAGGTAAATTCAAGGCATACTAACTTAATCAATCGAACCTCGGATCATCAAGATCGATTACAAGGAGGATTAGGTAATCATAACGAAGTGGAGGAGGGGGGATGAGTAGTAAAGCATTAAGAACATAAAAATAAGAAAAGAGCAATTTTATATTAATATTAAGAGAAAGTTACAAATTGAAATGAAGGAGCTACAATTACAATAAAATAAAAGAATAAGCTAGCATTAACAGTAGGCTATAAATGAAGTAAAAAGCTAATACAAAAGCTATTACAAAAGGAGCACTAAGCTAGGATTAGAAAAACATGAAATGAGAAAGCGAGAGAGAGGGAGAAAAAGCATAAAAAGGACTAGTAAATAAAAGGGCAGCACCTCCCCTCTCAACCCAAACCTATTCTGAAATGGAAGGGAGAGGCTTGAATTTATAGGAAAATTCTCGGGTTGGTCACACCCTAGGTCACGCCCGAGGAGGGCGTGTCAGGGGGCGTGACAGGTACGGGGTTGACCTCGGGTTCTGGATTCTGGCTGGAAGGATGATTGCTTTTATACGATGGCTGACACGCCCTGGGTTACGCCCATGTAGGGGGGCATGACACGTACATCAAGTCTCAATCATTGGTAAGAAATCCGCTAGTCTTGGAAAAGGGGGCGAACACGCCCTGGGTCACGCCCGTGATGAGGGCGTGACACGATTGGCATGCGGAGGAAAAAAATGCATTTAATGCGGCATCATACAACGGGCAGAGGGAGACATGCCCCATGTCACGCACTGGGACATGCCCGGGGAGGGTGTGTCAGGGGGCGTGACAGCCGTTTTTCCTATTACTTGGTCTCTGGTGACACGCCAGCTTGACACGTCCAACGACACGACTGTGTTTAAGGTCGTGTCCTACTCGGGATGAACTCTAGACTTTCCACTGGTGGCTGACTTCCTTTGGATCAGGTGACACGCCCTATGGCACGCCCAAGGAGGGCGTGATAGGGGGGCGTGTTAGGTCATTTTTGGCCAAAATTTTGTAAACCTACAAAAAGACAAGAAAATGTTAGTGATAATAATATTTACATAAGAAAGATTAAATTAAGCTAATAAAACACGATTAACGCCTTCAAAACTAGAAAATATGATAATAGTTTAGGCTACAAAACATATTATCAAAAACCCTTGGAGAGAAAGAAACTTGGTGGCCAAAATTTTGGAAGGGAAAAGAGAGGGTGGTGGTATGGAAGTCTAGGCTTGGTAGTGTGGATGCCCGCCTAGTAGTGGAAAGCCCATTCCACTATCACCATCTGGCCATGACGGATGGCGCCTGAGAGGTTAGCTACCTGTTCGAAAAGTGATAACTACAAGTCTGTGTCGACATGGCAGTGTGCGTGTGCGTGAGCTTGGGTGAGTCATCGCATTGCATTCATAACATTGCATTGCATTACATACACATATCCTTATCAAATAAGTTTGTATGGGTATTCGTATATGATGAGCTACTCTATTGTTAAGTCAATCCTTAACTTATATGTCTGTATGGGCATTCATATAAGCTGAGTTACTCTCTTGTTGTAGGTTCATACTTGTATACTATTGTTGATAGTAGAACTACTAATGTAGATTGATATACTCACTTGTTGTACATGTTAGATACTTTGATATTGATTAGTATTATACATCCTTCTTGTACTACTACTTACATATATATATATTATACCCTTTTTTCCTTTCTCCGCCCGGTTCCTAACAGTCGTGAGCGGACAGGATGTGATAGCCACTTAGTCTTTTTGACTAACGATTGCCACGACTTCCTTTTTAGGAGGAAACCCCACAGATAGAGCAACAATAGGTTGCGTATGAGGGAAGCCAGGAAAGGGTGATACGTCCTGACGTGATCATACCATTATTGCCTTCAGTGATGGATGTGAGTTTTTGAGAGACTCCTATTATAGCCCTTTGGGCAAAGTTTTTATGTACTCTGATATTATAGAAGCCTGTTTATGCTTCTTATTATTGATGTACTTGTGGACTTTTATACTTATGTGGACTTTTACTTCTGTTTCATCTTTATGTTGGGTCGGCCTGGATGATATTATTTTTTGTCGGCAGGATAGGTGTCTTGTAGTATCGGTCAACCTGTATGTTGGCATTACCACATGGTGACTAGTTTGGGCATAAGACTCCCCTTGGCCAAGTCTTGTGTTCTGGGTGGGGGGTCTTACAAATGGTATCACCTTGCAACGATCTTCAACTAAAGATGTCATTGAACAATGGTGCCACCCTTGTTCGATTGGTTAGTTTGCATACAAACTGACAAATCGAAAGCAGTGGTGTACCCATGTGTAATTCACACTAAGTATGTCCAGTTGTGAACCTACGATTAGCGAACCTTACCTTATGTTTGTACCTTTATGTGTTGATTTAGGCACTGTAAATCCAGTAACGGCCACTCCTACCCCTTTCGTCCCTAACCAATTCCAGCAGTTGGAGTTGGGACAAACACTTACGGTGATCTTAGATTCCTTTAGGTCGCAACAGGACCTTGTGTAGCAATAAGTGTGGGGTCCAACTAGTTGAGCACCTTTCGAGCCCTCTCCCCGCCTGTTTATCTTGGGACAGAGTTTACTATTCATACATAAGAGTGGCTTGACACTATGAAAGAATTAATGGTTGGAATCAGATGTCCAGCCAATATGGTTATGACCTTAGCAGTATAAGTATTGGAATTGAATGCGAAGAGGTGGTGGAAGTTCATCATGGGTTCCTCTTTCCAAGGTTCAGTGTACACGAATATTAGCTGGGATGAGTTTTCTGGAGCTTTCCTAGAGCATTTCATTCCCCCAACCGCTCGAGACGAACTTGAATAAAGATTCATGTAGTTGAAGCTAGGATCTATGTCTGTGACGGAATATCAACAGGAGTTTCATCACCGTGCTAGGTTCGATGATGCCTACGAGTTCGATGATCGTGGTTATGCAAAGCAGTTTTACAAAGGCTTGCGAGATCCCCTAAGGCAAACCCTTTTTGTTTATAACAGACTCGAGTTTGGATGAGATCATCGATATGGCAAAAAAGGTTGGAGGCGAATCACTAGGGAAGTAGTAAGAGACCAGCCGAGGGCGTAATTGAAGTAGGCCCCAATTATAAAAGGAGGTAGGACAATAGAGGAAGAGGAAACAATATAGGCGAAGGTTGCTTCCGCCAGAATTTTAAAATGGACCGTCCGACCCCACAGCCAGCACTACCTCCACCGTAACAACTGTACCTACATCTTAGGGAGCAACACGAGCGAGTTTGCTTCCAGTGCAATCAGTCGGGACACATCTGGATCTTTTACCAACAACAAGGTAGATATGCTTCCCCTGCTTTTCCTCTGACAGCCCCACGAAGACAGGGACTTGTGCATGGTCAAGGACGAGGAGCACAAGGAGGTAATATTAGACCTGCTCGAGAGCCGATGTTTGCGCTGGACATGGCGCAGGAGCAGAATCCTTAGGATATGATTGCAGGTATGTCGTGATTTGGTTAATATATTATAATTATTTCTCTTCAATTGCCTAAGATATGCTAGGAGTCGAGCTTTGGGTCTTTATAATTGATACATAGGCACCGTAATGGTTAATGGGAAACCAGCTCATACACTATTTGATACCTGTGCCACTTACTCTTTCGTTTCGGTGGACCTTGTTAAAGACTTAGAAGGAGTGCAACACTTCACCGGTACCACTCAGAGAGTATGCCTTCTAGATGGCTTCATGATGACCTCGTCCGCCTAGTGTGACTTCGAATTATGTATTAGAGGAAAGATTTTTGAAACCACTGCAATGATATTGAGAATACCATAATTCGATCTTATGGTGGGCATGTCATGGTTGGATTGGCACCATGCCAAGATCGATTGTGCGGCGAAGCAAATCATTTTGAGGCATGGAGACTCGGAGGTCATATTCCAAGGTATCAAATTTTCACCCCGTATGTTATTGTCTTCGATTCATGCCCTTAAGGACCATATGGGAGGGGACGAAGTATATATGATATATTTTGAATTAAAAGAGATGGCGTTTGATAATACGTTTTGTAGCCTAAACTATTATCGTTTTTTCTATTTTATAGTGTACAAATCATGTCTATTATTAGTTTATTTTTATCCTTTTTATGTAAATATTATTGCCACTAACTTTTTCCTGTCTTTTTGCAGGTTTTCAGAAAAATTGCCAAAATGGCCTGTTACGCCCCCCTGTCACGCCCTCCCTGGGCGTGACCCAGGGCGTGTCACCCGATCCCCAGGACTCCTGCACGAAGAGACAGAAAAACGGAAAAACCCGCTGTCACGCCCCCCTGTCACGCCCTCCCTGGGCGTGTCACCGGGCGTGACTATGGGCGTGTCGCCCTCTGCCGCAAAGCCTGCCGCCGCATTAAATGCCGTTTCTCCACAGCACGAAAACAGTACTGTCACGCCCCCCAGTCACGCCCGTGACCTGGGGCGTGACATCAATTTTTCGGTGACTGACGGATTTCCGACCAATGATTTGGACATGACGTGCCTGTCACGCCCCCCTGTCACGGGCGTGACCTAGGGCGTGCCCACCGACGTACCGAAGCAATCATCCCTCCCGCCAGAATCCAGAGCCCGAGGTCAACATAGTACTGTCACGCCCCCTGACACGCCCCCCCTAGGGCGTGTCGGAGGGCGTGACCAACCCGAGATTTTTTTTCTATAAATTGAGCCCCCCCCTCTCCATTTCAGCAAGCTTTGGTTGAGAGGGGGAGGTGCTGCCCCTTTGGTTCTTGAGTTTTTTATGCTTTCTCTCTCTCTCTCTCTCTCTTCCTTTGTAATTTTTGCTTAATCATGGTTTAATATTTAGTTGCCCTAGCTTTCTTTGTAATCTTTAGTGTTGCTTAGTGCTTAATGTAGGGCTAGAATAGGGTTTAATTTTCAAGCACTTGTAATTTTATTTTCATTAGTGTAACTTGCCCTTTTTCATTAATAAAATTGTTCTTCCTTAGCTCGTGTTCTTCTTATGTTTTTCTACTCATCTCCCCCCCCTCCACTCCATTATGATTAACTAATCCTCCTTGTACTCGATCTTGACGATCCGAGGTTAGAGCGATTATGTTATGATGTTTTAATTAATCTTTTCTTTTTAGGTTAGGGCCTTGAATTACTCTTGATTAATCACGGGTTGGAGGTATATTTTCGATATATACTCTCCGCCTTTGCTTTCATTCTGGGCTAGTCGAGAGGCCGAAAGAATGAAGTGAGCATTCAAGAGTAAAGGGAGTTGTACGCACCCCTCGAGAGAGGCAGACGTCCAAATCTCCCGGATTGGAGTAAAATCCAATAGTGGGGTTCACCGCGTAAAGCGAGTTTTAGGCCTCCGATTTAGACGAGAGTCGGTCGGACCTTCCTAAACTCAGTTGGGCACGACTTCGAGAGAAGCGTGTTCAAGCTTTAGGAACCTCCACGGTCAAGGACCCTTATCCTATTAAGTTTAGATTTTTATCGCATTTTCTTAATCATCTTTAGCCGAGGTGAATCTTGATCGGGTGCATTTCCATTTCTTATTTTCTACCTTTCGTAGTAATCTCCTGTCTTATGCTCTTTAATTAATTGCAGTAGTTTCCCTTCTAGCTTAGTTGTTTGTTTAATAGCCTTCTTAATTGCAGTGTTTCTCTTTCTAGTATAGCTTTACTTTCTCCCCTGCACTTAGACTTTCTAAAACCCTAGTTTTCCGTCGATAAGATAATAGCGTTCGTGTGAGTAAGCTTAGCCAACAGTTCCCGGATTTCAATACGACACTTGTGTCCCCTTGCTACAATTCGATAGGTATACTTGCCTCATCGGGTTGCTAGTTCGGTTGCGTTTATTTTCTTCGAACCCTAGCGCGCAACAAGTTTTTGGCGCCGTTGCCGGGGAACCAACTTCCGTTGATATTTTGAAAACACGAACCTATTAATTTTATCTCTTCTCTTTCTCATCCCCTTTCTTTAAAGTTTTAAAAAATCAAAAAAAATTTATCACCGCTCTTAATAGAAACCAACCTCACAATTTTTCTACGCCACCTAATTCTCTCGAAAAGGGCAAAGGGCTTTAAGCGCCACTGTCTTGTCTAGTACCTTGCGAACCCTTCACGGGGTAGTCCTTGGGAAGTTCGGGAGTTAATCTATAAAAAAAAAAATCTATTTCAAAAAGAAAAAAAATTTTAATTTAATTTTCTAATCTTTTTTCTAGTTTATCCTTTTTCTCTTTCTCTTCTTCTTTTCTGTTCTTTTAGTGCATGACCCGCGGGAGTCCGTCGGTTATTTTGGACCTGGACCACGAAATTGAGCGTACTCTTCGGAGAAGATCGCGATTTCAAGGCCCTACCATCCAAGTGCCGGTTGAGGACTCCAAGTCATTTAATACTTTAAGAATGGAAGAACCCAACGTAGATGAGGCCGTGCAAAGGACTATGTCCTATTATGCACGACCGAACCTCGAGGGAACAGAATCGAGTATAGTCCGCCCTACTATAGCAAATAATAACTTTGAACTAAAGCCTAGCATAATTCAAATGGTGCAGCAATATGTGCAATTTGACGGACTTCAAGATGAAGATCCGAACGCACATATAGCTAGCTTTCTTGAAATTTGTGACACCTTCAAGATAAATGGTGTCACAAATGATGCGATCAGGCTAAGACTCTTCCCCTTCTCTCTAAGAACTAAAGCTAAACAGTGGCTTAACACACTTCCGAAAAATAGCATAACCACCTGGAATGAATTAACTGAAAAATTTTTGGCGAAGTATTTTCCGCCAGCTAAAACTGCAAAACTTAGGAACGACATCTCTGCCTTTGGACAAATAGACTCTGAAACCCTTTACGAAACCTGGGAGAGATTTAAAGAATTATTAAGGCGATGCCCACATCACGCGCTGCCTGTATGGTTACAAGTGCAGACGTTTTATAACGGGCTAAATCAAAGCACGAAGCAAATGATAGACGCAGCTTCTGGCGGTACTTTAAATCATAAGACCCCGGAAGCCGCTCTTGAGCTTTTTGAGGACATGGCCATGAACACTTATCAGTGGAATGTGCCTAGGTCCCGCCCGAACAAGCCTGCAGGTATCTATGAAGTGGACAACGTCTCCCAGCTCGCTCTGCAAGTAGAAATCCTAAGCAAAAAAATCACGGAGATGACTGCTGCCTCCGCCCCTCAGGTATGGGAATCTGCAACCCCTACTCCAGAACATTTAGATTATGTTAATAATTTGCCTAGAACTGCTTTTAATAATTTTTCTGCTGCGAATTTTCATCCGCCTGGTTTTAATTTTCCGAATAGTTATAACCCCGCTTTAAGAAATCACCCGAACTTTTCATGGAGTAATCCATCGAATGCGATGCGCCCACCTCCGCAAAATGATTTTTCTGCACAACCACCACCACCACTTCTTCAAAATTACCCAAAAACTCCGAGCTTGGAGGAATTACTTTCTAAATATATCACCACAAATGACGCTACCATAAGAACTTTAACCGGAAGCGTAAAAAGTTTAGAAAATCAGGTAGGACAGCTCGCGAAAATAATTTCTGAGCGACCCGCAGGGTCTCTTCCTTCCAATACCGAACCCAACCCGAGAGAGCAAGCGAAAGCTATAACTCTTCGGAGTGGGAAGCGAGTCTCCGGTATGGTAAGTGAAGAGCCCGAGGCAAGCTCCGCTCCCGCTTTTAAAAATCAAAGCTCTGCTCCGCTTCCACCCTCTGCTGAAGAAGTAATCACCCCCACTTTAGAAAATAATCTCACTCCACCACCCATCTTCAAAAATAATTCAACTCCTCCATACCCCTCTGAACTTAATAGACAACGTCAAGATGATCAGTACTCCCGCTTCTTAGAAATCTTCAAACAAATCCACATTAATCTTCCCTTCCACGAGGCTATTTCGCAAATGCCGAAATACGCCAAATATCTTAAAGACCTCCTCACAAACAAGAAGAAGTTAGAGAATCTTTCGCACGTCACGCTTAACGCCGAGTGCTCCGCCGTTTTAACAAATGGTTTGCCGAAGAAAATCAGTGACCCGGGTAGTTTCTCTATCCCGTGTGTCTTCGGTGATCTCTTTGTTAAACACGCGTTAGCCGACTTAGGCGCAAGTATAAACCTGATGCCCTTTTCGTTGTTCAAAAAGTTAGGGATTGGTAGCCTTAACCCCACGCGTATGAGTATCCAGCTAGCCGATAGATCCGTCAAGTACCCGTTAGGAATAGTGGAGGACGTTCTGGTGAAAGTCGACAAGTTCATCTTCCCAGTGGACTTTGTCATTTTGGACATCGAAGAAGACGTCGAGGTTCCCCTGATCCTTGGCCGACCCTTCCTTGCCACCTCCCGAGCCATCATTGACGTAAGCAATGGTAAGCTCTTTCTTCGAGTAGGCGACGACGAAGTCACATTTCCGATCACCCCTTCGATGAAGAACACCTTAGCGAACGATGACTCATGTTTTTTCGTAGACGCCGTGAGTGATGATTCTTCCTACTGCCTCTCCGACTTTGAAAAAGAATTTTCTACTTTTTGCTCCTCTTCTCTTACAACAGAATCACTGCAAGGAAGTGATGAATCTTCTTGTTGTCTTTCCGACTTTGAAAAAGAGTTTTCTGATTTTTGTTCTTCCTCTTTTCTTACCACTGAATCTGTACAAGAAGCCGTCTTGGCTGCTAGCCCCACCCCTTATTACGTTCCTTATAAAAAAGTTTATGAAGATATTATTTTTGAAAAAGAAAGAATCTCAAAATCCTCTTATGAAGAACCCCCTATCCTAGAACTTAAAGAACTTCCCGAACACCTAAAGTATGCTTTCTTAGAAAAAGACTCCAAGTTACCAGTTATCGTTTCGGCCTACCTCATGGATACGCAGAACGATAAACTTCTTCTGGTTCTACGTAAGCATCGTCGGGCTATTGCTTGGCAAATTTCTGATATCAAGGGCATAAGCCCATCTTTCTGTACACATAAAATTTTAATGGAAGATAATTCGCGTAACTCTATCCAACCTCAGCGCCGTATAAACCCGAATATGAAAGAAGTAGTTAAGGGCGAGGTTATGAAACTATTAGACGCAGGAATTATCTACCCTATATCAGACAGTAAGTGGGTTAGCCCCGTTCAGGTAGTTCCAAAAAAAGGAGGGATAACCGTAGTTAGTAATGAGAATAATGAATTAATCCCGACACGGACGGTGACTGGTTGGCGTATGTGCATAGATTACCGTAAGTTAAATGACGCCACCCGTAAGGACCACTTTCCTCTACTGTTTATCGACCAGATTTTAGAACGTCTCTCCGGCCATAGCTTTTATTGTTTTCTCGATGGCCTCTCGGGGTACTTTCAAATACCCATCTCTCCCGAGGACCAAGAGAAAACTACGTTTACTTGTCCCTTCGGCACCTTCGCATACCGAAGAATGCCATTTGGATTATGCAATGCGCCGGCTACATTCCAACGATGTATGCTCGCAATATTTGACAAGTACGTAGAAAGCATTATGGAGGTATTCATGGACGATTTCTCCGTGTTCGGCGACTCCTTCGATAGATGTTTAGAAAACCTCGAAAAAGTCTTAGAACGATGAGAAGAAACTAACCTTGCCCTAAATTGGGAAAAATGCCATTTTATGGTGAGGGAAGGGTTAGTTTTGGGTCATAAAATTTCTGCTAAAGGTATTGAGCTAGACGTTGCCAAGATAGAAGTTATTGAGAAGTTGCCACCGCCTACAAACATAAAAGCTATAAGAAGTTTCCTAGGCCACGCTGGTTTTTATCGTCGTTTTATAAAGGACTTCTCCAAGATCACTAAGCCCCTCACCCTTCTCTTAGAAAAAGATGCTCCATTCATTTTTGATGACTCTTGTATTTCTGCCTTTGAATTAATTAAAGAAAAGTTAATTAACGCGCCAATTATGATAGCTCCTGTGTGGGACCTTCCTTTCGAGATTATGTGCGATGCGAGTAGTTTTGCGGTGGGAGCCGTATTAGGTCAACGCATATCTAAGAACTTCCACCCCATCTATTACGCTAGTAAAACCCTCACATCTGCACAAGAAAATTACACCACAACCGAGAAGGAGCTCTTAGCTGTAGTATTTGCGTTTGATAAATTTCGCCCTTACATTACACTTTCAAAAATCATTATTTTTACGGACCACTCGGCCCTCAAGTACCTTCTTGCCAAAATGGATGCCAAGCCTCGCTTGATTCGCTGGGTCTTACTCCTCCAGGAGTTTGACTTAGAGATCCGTGATAAGCGAGGAGCCGAGAACTTGGCCGCCGACCATTTATCAAGATTAGATAACCCCTTTATAGAAAAATTAAATGAAAAATCTTTTAATGATTATTTTCCTGATGAGAAGCTGCTTTTAGTTAATACATCTACTTCTCCTTGGTTCGCGCACATCGCCAACTATCTAGTGGCCCGGGTGCTTCCAAAAGAGTTCTCCTCTCAGCAGAAGAAGAAATTCTTTTCTGAGCTGAAGAACTACTTTTGGGAAGACCCGCATCTTTTCAAAATTTGTGCGGATCAAGTGATAAGGAGATGTGTTTCTTTTGATGAAGGAATTGATATTTTAAAACATTTGCATGAAGGTCCGACAGGTGGGCACTATCAAGCTGCTCGCACCGCTCATAAGGTGCTTTGCGCGGGTTTTTACTGGCCTAGCCTGCTTAAAGACGCGCAAGCCTTTGTGAGCAGGTGTGATAGTTGCCAACGGTCGGGCAATATTTCTAATAAAAATGAAATGCCGCAAAATTATTTCTTAGAGTGCGAAATTTTCGACCTCTGGGGAATTGATTTTGTTGGCCCCCTTCCTTCTAGCTTCAGAAACAAATATATTTTAGTCGCTGTTGATTATGTTTCACGATGGGCTGAGGCCCAAGCACTTCCTACGAACGACTCCCGAGTTGTAGTCACGTTTTTAAAAAAATTATTTTCTAGATTCGGTACGCCTCGCGCAATCGTTAGCGATAGGGGTTCCCATTTCTGTAACGCGCAATTTTCCAAAATCCTTACTAAATACGGCGTTACGCATAAACTGTCCACTGCCTACCACCCCCAAACTAACGGTCAAGTCGAAGTAGTTAATAGAGAAATAAAAAGAATATTAGAAAAGACTGTTTCAACTTCTAGAAAAGACTGGTCAGCCAAACTTGACGATGCCTTATGGGCCTACCGAACAGCGTACAAAACCGCCCTCGGATGTACGCCGTATCGGCTGGTCTATGGAAAATCGTGCCATCTGCCCGTGGAGTTAGAACACCGCGCCTTTTGGGCCTTAAAATTTTTAAACTTCGATCCCCACTCAGTCGGTGAACTTCGAAAATTCCAACTAAATGAACTCGACGAGTGGCGCTCTTATGCTTATGAAAATAACAAACTTTATAAAGAGCGGACGAAGCGTTTACACGATAAACACTTAAGGCACCCTAAAAACTTTAAGCCGGGCGACCAAGTCCTGTTATATAATTCTCGTTTACGTTTATTTCCGGGCAAATTAAAATCTCCCTGGTCTGGCCCGTTTTCTGTTTTAGAAGTATTTCCTTATGGAACTGTTTTAATTTCTCACCCTGATAAGGGTAATTTCAAAGTGAATGGTCAGCGTCTTAAACTGTATTTCTCTGGTGATGATGATGTCAGTCCAAACACTATTAAGTTTCTGCTTCACGAACTTTAATCTTGAAATTTTTATTTTTTTTTTGCTAAAAACAATTTTATTTCGGGACAACAATATTTTTGGACAATATTATTTTTGATGCGTCGAGCTCAACGACGCTTTAACCAAAGGGCGCTCTTGGGAGGCAACCCAAGTTATCTTTTTCTGTTTTCTTTATTTTACAATTTTTTGCCTCGGACGGCTCCGACAAGCTGAAGCTTCTGCGATCTCCTGCTCCAACATTGCTGAATCCATCACGAAGTCCAAAGAAGACATTCGGAGGACCGGCATCACTCAGCTTTCGCAGCAAATAAATCCGGGGAAGTACCTGTATTTCAATTCTGTCTTTTCAATTCTGCACTTTATTTTTCTCTCCTTCTCCAATCCCCTTCTTTAGCCATTGAGGACAATGTCTGTTTTAAGCTTGGGGGAGGATTTCCTCCTTCATTTTTGCTTAGTGTAAATAATTTCCTTTTTTGTATATATTGTAAATATTTCAAAAAAAAAATGAATATCTTAAAATTCCAAAAAAAGAGAAAAAATTATCCAAAATCCAAAAAAAAAAAAGAGAATATTTCGCAAAATAAAAAAAATATATATATGTGTTTTTGAATAGTTTAGACATTTTGGTATTTCAATAGTACCCCCAGTTTTTAGTTTTGTTTTACTCAAAATCTCCTATAAATAACTTAGTTAACTATAATATTTCTAATTGTTCTTTTTAATTATGTTTCACAAGTAAAATGTTGGCCATGCTGTGTTTCTAATTCGCGGTAGCATGTTAAGGTGAAATATTTTTCTAAAACTCGCATTTCTATTATGGTTTTTTGTTTTTTATTTCCTTTACTTTCTCAAAAATTCATCATCCACTATTTTCTTTTTCGTTTTTGAATAATTTTTGTAAAGTCAACTTTTGAATAACGTAGTAGATGTGAACGATCCAAGTCACCTATTATTTCTATTTTCGAGTTAATTTCATCAATCTTCTTTTATTATCTAGGACTCGCTTTTTGAAATTTTTCAAACCTTTGTTTTAAATAAATTCAAAAGCGTGAAAATGATTTAGGCCGTTTTTGTTTTCGTTTGAGCTTTCCTGCCAACCTAAAAACTTTTACCACTAGTTAGCCGTTTTTGAGCCTTTTTCCGATTTCATTTGATAGCTCCTCTCTTCATTTCAGTTTCACCAAAGCCAAAATTTCCAACCTATCGAATCGCACTAGCCTTTTTGAGTTTCATAAATTATTTTGACGATTTTGATAGGGTATTTTGTGATTTTTGTGGAGAAAGGTTTTCGAAAAAAGGAAGTATGTCCAAAAGTGATGTTTATTTTTGTTCGGCCAGCTCAAAAAGGAAAATAAAAATATTTATGGCCTTTGTTTTGAAAAAAGAAAAAAAAAATTGAAAAAGAAAAAGAAAAAGAAAAAAATGTGTATATATTTTTATGAAAGTTTTTGAAACTCTTTGCTTTGGTTTAGTGTGATTTTAAACCTTCACGTTTATCTTTGAATTCCACTCCTAATCATTTTCCTAAACCAAACGTTTCTGTCCTATTTAAGTCCTTTTGATTCACGCTTTTTGTTTTTTTTATTTAACAACTAAGAAAAGAAAAACAGTAAATCAGTTTTAGTTTTAGATTTAAACCTAGATTTTTGTTAATTAAATTGATATAATTATAATGAGTTGCTTGGATCTAGTAACAACTCAATGCGTGTTTTTCATTTTCATTGCTTTACTTAAGTCCATTTAAAAAATCTCGTTAAAATTTTGGATGATTTGTTTTTATTAAGTAAAGTTTATAAAAGTTTTACCATACCTAAATAATTGTTTTAGACTTACATTTCACCTTTTCCCTACTTAGAATTTCGCATAGTACTTGTGTAGGCATAATTAGAACTTTTTGATTAGTCCTGTTATAAATATCTAGTTTTTATATTTTTGCTTGGGGACAAGCAAAGCTTAAGCTTGGGGGAATTTGATAATACGTTTTGTAGCCTAAACTATTATCGTTTTTTCTATTTTATAGTGTACAAATCATGTCTATTATTAGTTTATTTTTATCCTTTTTATGTAAATATTATTGCCACTAACTTTTTCCTGTCTTTTTGCAGGTTTTCAGAAAAATTGCCAAAATGGCCTGTCACGCCCCCCTGTCACGCCCTCCCTGGGCGTGACCCAGGGCGTGTCACCCGATCCCCAGGACTCCTGCACGAAGAGACAGAAAAACGGAAAAACCCGTTGTCACGCCCCCCTGTCACGCCCTCCCTGGGCGTGTCACCGGGCGTGACTATGGGCGTGTCGCCCTCTGCCGCAAAGCCTGCCGCCGCATTAAATGTCGTTTCTCCACAGCACGAAAACAGTACTGTCACGCCCCCCAGTCACGCCCGTGACCTGGGGCGTGACATCAATTTTTCGGTGACTGACGGATTTCCGACCAATGATTTGGACATGACGTGCCTGTCACGCCCCCCTGTCACGGGCGTGACCTAGGGCGTGCCCACCGACGTACCGAAGCAATCATTCCTCCCGCCAGAATCCAGAGCCCGAGGTCAACATAGTACTGTCACGCCCCCTGACATGCCCCCCCTCGGGCGTGTCGGAGGGCGTGACCAACCCGAGATTTTTTTCTATAAATTGAGCCCCCCCCTCTCCATTTCAGCAAGCTTTGGTTGAGAGGGGGAGGTGCTGCCCCTTTGGTTCTTGAGTTTTTTATGCTTTCTCTCTCTCTCTCTCTCTTCCTTTGTAATTTTGGCTTAATCATGGTTTAATATTTAGTTGCCCTAGCTTTCTTTGTAATCTTTAGTGTTGCTTAGTGCTTAATGTAGGGCTAGAATAGGGTTTAATTTTCATGCACTTGTAATTTTATTTTCATTAGTGTAACTTGCCCTTTTTCATTAATAAAATTGTTCTTCCCTTAGCTTGTGTTCTTCTTATGTTTTTCTACTCATCTCCCCCCCCCTCCACTCCATTATGATTAACTAATCCTCCTTGTACTCGATCTTGACGATCCGAGGTTAGAGCGATTATGTTATGATGTTTTAATTAATCTTTTCTTTTTAGGTTAGGGCCTTGAATTACTCTTGATTAATCACGGGTTGGAGGTATATTTTCGATATATACTCTCCGCCTTTGCTTTCATTCTGGGCTAGCCGAGAGGCCGAAAGAATGAAGTGAGCATTCAAGAGTAAAGGGAGTTGTACGCACCCCTCGAGAGAGGCAGACGTCCAAATCTCCTGGATTGGAGTAAAATCCAATAGTGGGGTTCACCGCGTAAAGCGAGTTTTAGGCCTCCGATTTAGACGAGAGTCGGTCGGACCTTCCTAAACTCAGTTGGGCACGAATTCGAGAGAAGCGTGTTCAAGCTTTAGGAACCTCCACGGTCAAGGACCCTTATCCTATTAAGTTTAGATTTTTATCGCATTTTCTTAATCATCTTTAGCCGAGGTGAATCTTGATCGGGTGCATTTCCATTTCTTATTTTCTACCTTTCGTAGTAATCTCCTGTCTTGTGCTCTTTAATTAATTGCAGTAGTTTCCCTTCTAGCTTAGTTGTTTGTTTAATAGCCTTCTTAATTGCAGTGTTTCTCTTTCTAGTATAGCTTTACTTTCTCCCCTGCACTTAGACTTTCTAAAAACCCTAGTTTTCCGTCGATAAGATAATAGCGTTCGTGTGAGTAAGCTTAGCCAACAGTTCCCGGATTTCAATACGACACTTGTGTCCCCTTGCTACAATTCGATAGGTATACTTGCCTCATCGGGTTGCTAGTTCGGTTGCGTTTATTTTCTTCGAACCCTAGCGCGCAACAGCGTTAAGCGTGGAAGATGTGCGGGTAGTGCGGAAATTCCCCTAGGTATTTCCTGAGAAGTTGTCAGGATTACCCCCACATAGAGAGGTGGACTTTCAGATTAAATTAGTATCGGGTGCCAAACCCGTCTCTCTGACCCCTTACCGAATGGATCCAAAAGAACTCACCGAGTTTATGGTTCAGTTACAAGAGTTGGTAGAATCAGGGTTTGTTCACCCTAGTTAATCCCCATGAGGATCCCCTGTTCTATTTGACAAGAAGAAGGGCGGAATATTATGATTTTGCATAGAATATTGGGAGCTCAACTGACTGACGGTGCAGAACACCTATCCCTACCCCGAATTAATGAGCTATTCGATCAGCTGGTAGGAGCACATTGGTTTTCAAAACGGGATCTGCACTTGGGGTATTACTAGTTAAGGATACAAGAGGAAGATATCTCGAAGACAGCGTTTAGCTCGAGATATGGTCTGTATGAGTTCACGGTGATGTCGTTTGGACTCACAAATGCCCCTTTTGCGTTCATGAGTTTGATGAACCGGGTGTTCGAGCCGTACTTAGATATCTACGTCATTATCTTCATCAATGATATTTTGGTATATTCGAATACAGAAGAAGAGCATGTTGAGCACTTGGACCTAGTTTTGAAGAAGCTAAAAGAGCTTTACCTGTTTGCCAAGTTCAACAAATGTGAATTTTGGCTCTGATAAATTGCCTTCTTAGGCCATGTGATTAGTGGAGTTGGACTAGCCATAGACCCAGCTAAGGTGCGTGTCGTGAAGGAATTGTCTCCTTTAAAGTCAGCAGCCGATGTACGGAGCTTCCTTGGACTTGCTGGGTATTATCACAAGTTTGTGAAGAAAGTTGTGCCATATGAGTGGACACCCCAGTGTGAGGCTGCATTTCAAGAGATGAAAGATAAACTTACCACCGCACCCATCCTAGCTCTTCCATTAGGGGAATGAGGGATTTCAAGTTTACACTGATGCCTCCTATCAAGGGATGGGGTTAGTATTGAAGCAGCACGGGCACGTGATCGCTTACGCTTCAAGGAAGTTGAATAAGCATGAGGCTAATTACCTAATGCATGATTTAGAGTTGGGAGCAGTGGTGTTCGCCTAAAAGGTTTGGATGTATTATATATATGGCGTTCACTGTGATATCTTTTTAAATAGTAAAAATTTGAAGTATGTCCACACTCAGAAGGAGTTGAACATGAGGCAGCGGCGGTGGTTTGAGTTTTGGTGTGATTATGAATTTATATTGAACTATCACCCCAGGAAAGTAAACTCCGTAGCAGATGCTTTGAGAAAAAAAATTACCAGAGTAAGGCCTTGATTCTCGGATGATGAGTATGAAATTAGCTCGAGTGCTCGAGGAGATGGAGATCACATTGGTGTGTAAGGATGACTCCGAGACCTATACTGAATATCTAGCTGCCATGAGCATAGTTTGTGACATTCGAGATTGAATTCGGGCAGAGCAAGGGAAGGATGCTGCTATGGCCATTGTGATTAAAGGTTTTGAAGATGGATCTACTGAATAGTATACAATGAAGGATTGCCTTGTTCATTTCTGAGGCAGGCTTTACATTCCCAAGGGCGGTGGAATACGGGAAGACATCTTGAGAGAGATACATTATTCCAAGTATTCGGTGCATCCCTGGATTTCCAAGATGTATAGTGACTTACGAAAGACCATGTTCTGGCTGGGAATGAAGAGTGTTGTTAAGTACTATGTTACACACTTTGAGACTTGCCAGAACGTGAAGGTGGAGTACAAGAGCCCTGGAGGATTACTACAGCCATTGCCTAATCTCGAGTGGATGTTGGACGATATCTCCGTGGACTGTGTTCATGGGATGCCTCGCCCATGCTTTGGGAACGATTTTTTTGGGTAACTGTGGATTGCTTGGCAAAGGTTGCCAAATTCATACCAATGAAGAAGGTGTCGTATTTTGATGTTTTAGTGCATCTCTTTGTGGAGCACTTTGTATGGTACCTAGGGGTGCCTAAGACGATAGTCTCCAACAGCTATGGTCGCTTTACCTCCAAGGAGTGGAATGCAGTTCAACGGTACTTGGGTTCTATCCTTACCTTTAGCACAGCTTTTCATCGTCAAACGGATGGTCTGTCTGAGAGGACCATCAAAACTATGGAGGATCTATTGAGATTGTGTGTTCTGGATAGAGGAGAGCCATGGGAAAGTGTCTTGCAAGTGGTGGAATTTTCGTACAACAACAGTAATCAAGCTAGCATCAGGATGGCACCCCACGAAGCACTTTATGGTAGGAGGTTTAGAACTCCATTGTCATGGGTGCAGGATAAGGATTCAAAGATTTTTGGAATCGAATATAGTGATGATACCGATGTTGTTGTTAGATTGATATGAGACCGCATGCTTGAGGCTCAAAGTCAAAAAGCAAAATACCATAATAAGAGACATCACATGGTGGAATTTCAAGTGGGTGACAAAGTATTCTTGAAGATCAGGCTGATGCATGGAGTGTCAAGAGTGTGTGGTATGAAGAAGCTCAGCCTGAGATATGTGAGGCCCTATGCTATAATGGAAAGAATTGGCCATGTAGTCTTTCGGCTGGAGCTACCACTAGAACTGGAAAATTTGCACGATGTTTTCCATGCGTTGTCGCTTCGAAAGTCACTATTATGGCATGATCAACATGTTTACACCATAGATGGAGCAGTGGTAACTAATAGATCTATTCGACTAGAGCCGACACGGATAATGGATGCCGAAATGTGGAACTTGCGTCGAAAAAATGTACCTTTGGAGAAGGTCTTGTGGTCTTACCATTGGAAGGAAGAATATACTTGGGAGCCGGTGGACTTGATGCTGAAGAGCTACCTGGAGTTATTTCCCCAAGGTAAAATTTAAGCATATTATATTTCTATGCTTTATCTTCCCCCACAGTATTAGCCTGATTTCAGAGAAGAAATCTTTTATTTTGTTTATAGGATTTATAACGTCCCATTTCGTGCTAGACCCCTCGCGCGCATTATGAGTCAAGAAAGCTGACTCAGGCTCGGGGTGTGCCAGTAACAGGCATCGAGTGATACTCGATGAATAGGGAAAATATGAATTAGAAATTTTCTGGATGCTTTAAGCATTGTGTTATCTTAACAAAACTCGATGAATTTTACTTAGAATAATCCTAGATTCGACAAAGCATCAAGTGCGTTGAGTGGTATCAATGCCACTCGACGAATACTAACTCAGGAATATTTCTGGACTCAAAGCATCCAGAGCGTTATGTGGTCTTAACGCCATTCGACGAGGCATTGAGTGATTTAACTTAGAATAATTCTGGACTCAAAGCATCAAGAGTGTTGAGTGGTCTCAACGCCACTCGATGAGGAGTTGAGTGGTCTCAATGCAACTCAACGCTTTTGACATAGAAGATTCGGGACTCAATGAGGCGTTGAGTGGTCTCAACGCAACACAACGCTTTTGACTTAGAAAGTTCGGCACCCAACGAGGTGTTGAGTGGTCTCAACGCCACTCAACGCTTTTAACTTAGAAGTATTATGTGGGCATTAAGTGAACTCGACGCCACTCGACGGGCGTCGAGTGATAACGACGAATCTTGACGATTAGTCGAGTGTGTATGGTATACACAGTGCTTTTGAACTAGAAGATTTTTCGTCCCACTGTTTGCTGGTTCATATAAATGGGATAAATAGGGTTTTCGGGAAATGCGCCAAATGACTTATCTGGACAGGGTCATTTCAATAGGACTTATTGAAAGTAATAATAGGTGGTCAAACACTAGGGTGACATGTGACAGGTAGTCTATCCCTAATTCCTCTTATAAAAGAAGACTTGTGGGAAAACCCTAGTCATCACTTCATCCTCTTGCCGAACAGTTACTTGCCGAAATCTTTGGAAGTGAGGACATTGCCGAAGTCATTTTTCTAGAAGAATCGTTGATCTACCTTTCCGGGAAGAACAACGCCAACGAGGAGAAGATGCCGTCCAGAAGGATAACAAGATCCGTGGCCGGAAATGATGTGAGCTTCCTACCCTTTCCCTTGGTGCTAGATCTATAGTTATTATCTTGGAGAGATGTCGACTCAAAAGAGTTTGACTTGCGAGATAAAGATTTCCAAGGAAGAGAGAATGCTAGGACCTTGTCCTAGGGATTTTATGTTCTCAACCTCTCCTCTCTTCTTTGTGAAGGTGATGGACTTGGTTTTGTGAAGAGTAATGGTCTATTGAGGGTGAATAAGGGATGAGGAAAGTATGAATATAGTTTTGAACATATAACTAAAGGAATAGGATGAATCGGTGCCATTCATCTTTCTTTAAGATGCATGCAAAAATCTATTTTCTGTGCGCAACGAACTTCAAGGCCATTTTCGAGTATGATACCGCCAGATCTTGGTTTTTGACTAAACATGAAAGTCGTATCCCTTGGAGATACCTTTCCAACGGATGGTTACAAGTTTTAATATGAATTATGTTGCCTCAGGAATGTACAGTCAAAGTTTCTGTATAGTCATGACTTAAGTACATGTTGTTCTTGTGTTTGTGTAGAACCAGGTTATGTTTTGGTAGAGTGATCGTAGCAAAATAATGTTGATGTTTTGGTAAACATAGTCTTTACGTAATCGTGATAAACAAATGGTTTGTTGAAACATGATTGTACAAACGGTTTGAAAGAGTTTCATAAACAAATGGTTTGGTTAAGTTAGTGAACAAATGAATTGATATATTTGGTTGTACAAATGATATTCTTGTGAAATCCGGTAGGGATATGAATGATTATAATCGGGAGAATGAAATAGGTTTTGGAAATAAGTTGTGATTTCAGACAACTAAATGCATAACCATAGCTATGTTATCATGCTTGATGTGTATATGAAGTATCATTATATTGTGGTGATTATCATATGGTGTTACACTTATTGTGAATGCTGGATCATGTGGAAAGCAATTGGATGTGGCTAATGCATGGCCATGTGATTTGATGATTAATGAAATCTGTTTAGTACTCCACTGTTTAGAGTTGTGTCTCCCTAAAGGTAGCAATGTGGAGTTGATGTACTATATAAGGTGGTTTGCCACCTGTTTAAATAAAGAACCCTTATGTTGTATGAAAATGTGGAAGGCTTGGAGTGCATGTGTGGTTGCCACTCAGGAATTTTATGTTGATAAGGACTATGTGTAAACCCCTTAAATATGAAATTGCATTTTGTGTGAGTTGACCCGCAGTATCATAATCCTGGGTTAAGGATAGTATGGAAGGTCTATGGGCTCGCATGTCGTCATACCGACGAGAGTTGACATATATAATTTGGATGGTTTGGCTATGTCCTCGGTGCTCATTCCCGAGGCCCTTTCCATTCCAATTGGATGGATTGGTTGTGTCCTTGGTACTCATTCCAGAGGCAATATTCATGCTACACCGGTAGGCTAGTTTAGTTTGTGTTCTTGGTGCACATCTACCCAAGACACCTCTGAGCTGTAGTATGCATGTGAGCTCCGCTGTTGTGTTCTTAGCATTGAGGCGTATGGAGGCCTAGGCTTGGTAGTGTGGGGTCCCTCCTAGTAATGGAAATCCCGTTCCACTGTCACCGTCTGACTATAGTGGATGGCGCCTAAGAGGTTAGCTACCTGGTCAAAAAGTGGGAACTACAAGTCTTTGTCGACATGCCAGTGTGTATATGTGATAGCATGGGTGAGTCATCGCATTGCATTCATAACATTGCATTGCATTACTTACATAGATCCTTTTCATATATGTTTGTATGGGTATTTTTATATGATGAGTTACTCTATTATTAAGCCGATCCTTCACTTATATGTCTATATGGGCATTCATATAAGTTGAGTTACATTCTGGTTTTAGGTTTATACTTGTATACTATTGTTGATAGTAGAACTACTAATGTAGATTGATATACTCACTTGTTGTACATATTAGATACTTTGATATTGTTAGTCTTATACAACCTGCTTGTAATACTGCTTACATATATATATTGTACCCTTTTTTCCTTTCTTTGCCTGGTGCCAAAGAGTTGCCGGGGGAGCGAATGTGATAACCACTTAGTCTTTATGACTAATGGTTGCAACGTCTCCCTTTTTAGGAGGAAACCTCACAGATAGAGCAGCAGCTGATTGCGCAGGAGGGCAGCCCGGCCAGGGTAACAAAGCCTGACGTGACGATACCATTGCTGCCTTTGGTTACAGATGTGAATTTTTGAGAGACTCTTATTGTAGCCCTTTGGGCAAAGATTTTATGTACTCTGATATTATAGAAGCATGTTGATGCTTCTTATTATTAATGTACTTGTGGACTTTTATACTTATGTGAATTTTGACTTCTGTTTTTTCATTATGTTGGGTTGGCATAAATGATATTGGTTTTAGCTGGTAGGATAGGCATCTTGTAGTATCGGTCAACCCGTATGTTTGCATTACCGCAAGGCGGCTATTCTGGGCATAAGACTCCCCTGGCTGTGTCTTGTGTTCCGGGAGGGTGGTCTCACAGTTGGTGGCCACACCCTCTCTTTGATGAGTCAAACTCGATAATCAAGCGTGCACCATGGAGACTTCCCCGGAGGGCACCCAACCTTGTACTACTCCAGCCCGAGCATTATTAACTATGTAGTTTTCATACTTCTCACCACTTATTGAGTTGTAGCCCGGACGATGCCAGCTGGGTCCCGCTGGGTCTCCCTCGGTTGACGTGGTCCCGAGTGGAGCCTGTCCTGGATCATTACAAAAAAGTGGAATTTTTTGTGATGACCAGGACCGCCTATAATCTGGACCACGTCCACCGAGAAAGACCTAACGGGACCCAGCTGGCATCGTCCGGGGTACAACCCAAGCACAACCTCCCTATAATGAGAGAAAATCTCTGGTTAAGCGGACAACACTGGGACTTCCTAGGAGGTCACCCATCCCGGTAATACTCCAGGCCGAGCACTCTTAACTATAGTGTTCCTTCACTTCTCATCACCAATTGAGATGCAGCTCAATTGGTGAAGAGAAGTGAAGGAACTCCATAGTTAAGAGTGCTCGGGCTGGAGTAGTACTGGGATGGGTGACCTCTTAGGAATTCCCAGTGATGTCCATTTATCCAAAGAGTTTCGCTCATTAAAGGGAGGTTGTGTGGCCACCAACAACCTGCCAGTGGATGGAGAGGGGTTGAAGTACTTGGGTTACAGCCTGGATGATGCAAGCTGGCACCCGGTGAGTCTCCCTCGGTGGATGTGGTCCCGATTGGAGATGGGCCTGGGTCATCATAACTTAAGCCTGGTCTGAGAGACCAAAATCCGTTTAATGGTATGCCGAGAAGCCGCAAATGCAAGATCACGTGGCTTCTTGCGAGACATAGAATCCAGCTGAGAGGAGGGATCAACCCGCGCCAATCGATATATCGAGACTGCCTGAGGAGCACTTGGATCCTTTGAGCCATTTTAATCAGGAGGCCTCTAAAGTGCATCGGACTTTCCACACTATGCATTGCCATTTGCAGCAGTTGTATGGGATGATTCTTCAAGGTAGTGATCAAGTAGCGCATATGTTCAAAGATTGCCCGGAGTGACATGAGCACTATGACCACTGAGATCACCGAGACTGCTCTTATTGCGGATGACTTCTTTCAAGTATTTGTAATATAATTTAAATACTTGTGTCGTGATTTCTTAAGAACATTGGGTCAATATTTGATTAATTCTTACTTTCTACGAATTACTTATTTATGAAAGGTCGTGATCTGTGTGAACATCTTTTCCTACCCGCCTTTTCCTGCTATACTTGATTTTGCGAACGATTCAAATTGATATTGATAACGACATGTTTTACATGTAGCTTGAAATATATCTGTAAACTATGCAGACTGTTAGATTAAACCACACGAGCTTGCTGGTTATAGGCATGCCATATATTCTATAAATAGATTCTCATTCAGTATTCATTTTAAGAAATGCGTTCGAAGCAGAAGTACTTGTGGTCTGCGAAAATGGTGTCCGCACATACTGATGCTGCAGAAGACTTCCATATCGCTGACCACAAAAATGCAAATTAACAATGGTCAATTTGCAGGATTTTGTCAATAAGTATATGGAGAACTCTCTGGTTCAAGTCCACCTTCCACTAGATCAAGAAATAATTAACACCTCCAAAGTGAACCAAATTGCAAACCTTGTTGACCACTTCACCTGCAGATTCAAATTCCCCCTAATGTGGGAGAACGCTGAGAACTTTGAACACTATATGGCGGTTCCTGGGAAGCTCGCGACAAACACCACAACTGTTGAAACCGAAAGCTCAGTCCCTGTGGAATTCACCCTTGGGGAAGGGGTGATCGGACACTTACTTCTCTCTCGCGAGCCAAACGACTATGGAAAAAGAACATGGGACAGACCCAAGGGCTTGGTATGGAGGACCCACCACACACTCGAAAAATCTTAGAGCGCTTCCCCTCCCTAGCAAAATACCGAGCTAAGGGTATCTCAGAAAGCGCAAGAAGACCGAGGAATAAGTAAGCATGCTTTTTGAGGTACCCCCTTGGGTCTATTTATAGATTTTTGAAAATGGCCTGCAAATAGCCAACCTCCGCTGTTCTGAACCGCTATGTGCAGCCCAACTGGGTCTGCCAAAAGTGTAACTCCGCTGTTCCAATAGGCTATAGACAGGCCAGCAGGGGTAAAATGGTAAAAACACATCACAAGAGACTAGGCGAGTGGCCCTCTGAAACCTCCACTCGCCGAAGGCAGAGAGTGCTTGATGGAGCTGTCACTCGCCACCTCTTTCTACCGTGGTCGAGTGTGGGCCCAGCCCTTCCCACTTGCCCGCTGCTTGCGAGCCAATCCGCTCTACTTGCACGCTGCTCGCCGATCCCCTAGGGTGATTGCGAGCCGACCTGCTCCACACGCCTTTCAAGCGGACCACCCCACTTGGGCGACTGCTTGTTTTTTGGCAAATCTAGCTCCTGTCGACCAATACTCGCCAGATTTGTAGTAGTACACAATCCATGCTCTTTGAGAGGTTGGCACAAGCTCGGAAAGAAACATCCAACCCTGCAATATGCGACGAATGTGACAGGGTCCAGAGAGTCTTTTGGTGGGCTCCACCAACGAATATAAATACAAGCCCACGTACCTGGGTATCCTTCGCCATTCCGCTTACTTGAGTCTTGTCGAGATGCCCCTCTTTAAATAGCTCCAAGAAAAAATTAGCCGCTCCTACGATCTTAACGCTGCCCGAACTGGCGCGCTAGTCGGCATGCCTCCCATCGCTTCACTGTGCGAGCCGACCAAAACCAATCCTGCCAAGAAGGCTAAGTTAATCCCAAAAGATGTTGAATCCATCTACCGTGACCTGGAATCCACCTTGACTCACAAGCTCGCCCCTCTCTAAACCGGATGTTGATCTTAAAGGATAAATGGACTTCGACATTTCACTCGATCCCGAGAGCCATCAGACCAATGCCGAGACATCCACGCAGCGAGTCCACACCCCACACAATGGCTCACATCCTCAGACTACCCCCGACACTCGCCTGCAGATAAAATCACCTCCCTTTGGGACCACAGGGCTGTATTCGCTGAAGTCCAAGTTGCATGCTCGCACTTCTTCTTAGCAGCTCACACATACTCCTGCACTCGCGGGAGAAGGGGTCGAAGACATCCCGGTTCCCAGATTCAATCTCATCTCCCCAGGGGTCAATCCTCAGGGTCACGTCAAGAACTTAGCCTTAAGTCCTCCGCACACCCTCCAAGGACTGCCGAGCCAATCCCGTAAGCTCCACTTTACTGAAATGTTTTGCCTAGGTATCTTTGTCCCTCTTTCTACTGAAGTTGACCGCTTTTTGTACGTCTTCCTACTCCGTCTGAAGTCGAGCAATCTTCAGAACAAGCTCGCCATTTGCCACCCCCTGACCCTGGGGTGGAGAGCTTCCTAGATGACTCGCTAGATTCAGTTGAGCTGAGGCGGTGAGTAATAAAAGTGCTGTAAAAGCAGGACACTGCCTTGCGCCTGATGAGTCTGATATTTATAGGGTTTTTGGGACTAATTTGGGCTGGTTTTCTCACTTCTGCACTGCATTTCAACCGGTTATCGTTTATATTTTCATCATTCGGTCATTGACCCCATTGTGCACTATTCTATCCCAAGGGTGTGGAATTGCACATTTTGTTGTTGGGGGTATGCACATGGTGCTCTACGTGGCTCTTTCTATTTGGTTTTGTTTGCATTTTGGTGCTGGGAGCTTGTGCTATAGCTTGGTTTTACTACTATGCAGGTAGTCGGGACGTCCAGGATTCATTTTCTAGCTTCTGTATAAAATACACGGTCGTGCGAATTTCTTCTTGCACGGCTTGAGATTAATCGTGCGTTATACACAGCAATTCTAGGGACGTCTGTGGTTACCCGTGCGTTTTGTACCCGCACGGTTTCGGCCAAACCATGCGAGAAGGAAACGTACGGTCTATATATTTTTCTTTGAATTTTATCTTTCTGGGGTTAATCGTGTGTTTCCTTCAAGCACGCGCATAAGCGCCCATGCGCGAGTAAAATGCATTTTTCCTCTACATTATCTTATTTTCCTACGCTCTGTGTTTACCCGTATGATTTCCTTCATACACGGGCGGAAGCGCCCGTGCGCGAGTAAAATGCACGGGTCAACGCATCTTCATCCGCAAGCTTGGCCTGGAAGTTAATAATGCACGGTTAGCGCACGGTCGTATGCCAAACCGTGCGTGACTATTTTTCTGACCTGCTTCTATTTAAGCGCAGATTTTCCTCCAATTCGCCAGAGATTTTCCTCCAGCCATTCCAGCCACCTTTTTAGGGCAAAGCTCCGCCTTTCCACCTCCGCCCTTCATCTTCCACCAAGGAGAGAAGCCCTGGCCATGATCGCGAAGCCAACATCTTGTAGGTGCTTGCTCTCGGCCTCCTCCTTCATCTTTTAAGCTCCATTTCAAGATTGACGCCAAAACTAATAAGCAAAGGGAAGCTTGCAACTATCTTCCACATCGTGACATGAAGAAGACGGGTCCATTGGAAGGTAGTGACAGCCTTCTCTACCCCGAACGTAGTTGAGGACCGAGCTTGGATACGTATTGACAACCCGGCAATTCCTTCTGCGACCCCTCGACGAGCCCTCGGATTCGGCAATCTCTTGACTTATTCTTACTTACTTGTTGAATATGTGTGTTTAAATCTGTTTATGTAGATGATGTGCACTTTAGTTGTAAACATTATTTGTTTCATGTCTATGTGAACCTGTTTTGTTTTACCTCTTTAGTTGCTTGAGAAGGGCCGACATTTCCATCCGCCACCACATCCGGTTCTTCCGCTCTAGCGATTGCTAGAGGTGTGCATAGCGAAGAGGTGTTCACGACCCTCATTCCTCCATTCTCACCACCTCATCTGTAAGCCTACTCGTCCATCCGTCTTGCGATTCGGTGCATAGCAGCCCGTGTAGTCTTCCATCCCGCTTGGCGAATGAAAGATATAAGTTGTTTACCTAATTCACCTAGAGGGGGGTGAATAGGTGAGATGTGCGTCAAATGCAGAATAAAAAATTTAGCAACTAGCACAAATAAGTAAGAAAGCAATCACACAGACGACAAGAGATTTATAGTGGTTCCCCGATCTTGGTTACGTACACATTCCTCACCGATCTAGCAAATCACTACACTCGGCTACTCCACTATCTCGGATTGTAAACCAATCCTACACCTCGGAACCACGTTCCTACAAAACTCGATCCCAAACTGATATACACTCGGAAGATAGAACTTCCTACCACTCGGAGATAAATCTCCTACAAAGAAAATTGTTTGAAGAAAAATACAAACAAAATAACACAGATCTGGATCTTTGGCTTTGTCTTCTTCTTTGAGAGCTTTCGGCTTGGACAGAAAATGTTGAAGAAGACTTGACAAAAATCCACGGATCTGAGATCTGAAATCACCACGATCAACTAAAAATATCAGAGATCGATGGAGCACGAAGTGATCGGATGATTTTTCTTGAGTCTGGATCGCTTGAGAATGAGAGATCGGTAGCAGCGGCTGTGAGAATGACGATCCAGAGTTCTTTCCGAATCCAGTAATGGCGGCCGAGAGAAATTAGGTTTTTGGAAAAATTCTTTCTTAATATTCTCTGTATTCTTATAAAAAGAAATTGTTAATAGGTCAAATCGAAAAGGATCTATTTATAGGCAAGCTGCAACGGTCATTCTAATCCTTAATGACGACACGTGGACCAATCAGAAAAGATTAATTAAAAATACCCGTTGAATATGGACTTAAAAATATTCCAGGAAATCTGAACCAATATACTCGAGAGAATTGATATACTCGAGTATAATAGGCCTGCTACATAAGTGGATAAGAGAGGAATATACTCTAGTACAAGGAGATAAACTACTCGAGTATCTCAGGTAAGTACTCGAGTATACACAAAGCACCTACTCGAGTAATTAGAAAACTACTCGAGTCTGTAAACCAATCTACTTGAGTACTAAGTAACTTACTCGAGTATATCAGGGAAGTACTCGTGTATGTGGACTTGGAAAAGTTCAGACTGAACACAGAAAGCTCTACTCGAGTATAATACATAGCCTACTCGAGTGACTAACCATCTACTCGAGTATAAATATCATCTACTCGAGTAAAAGAAATCTACTCAAGTATAACCTCATATACTAGAGTATACAGACTCTTCTCGAGTATGTCCAAGGATCTACTCGAGTACTATGTCACTCACTCGAGTTTGTGAAGGATACTACTCGAGTATATGGACTTAGAAAAATTCCAAACTGAAATAATCTTCAATACTCCACTGTCCATAAGTCCAAATGCATGAATATGAAGTGTATCCCAATAGAGAGGCTATACCTGAGTGAACACCTTGGATCACACAATGAGGAATTACATTGTATGGTCCTATATTTGGTGACCCACTATAGACTGACATTGGTATACACTTGACAATAAGGTCCTGCATCATACAACTCAAACACAATATCAAATACAACTTAATTCATCTTAGTTCAAGGTCTGACTTCCTACAAATCTGAGGTATTGTGGAGAAAATTCCAACAATCTCCCCCTATTTGTAGAAGTCAGCACCCTCTACACTAAGGTGAATTACTTAGAGTAAAAAGAATAATGATAGCTTATATCAATGATAAATAAAGCAGTAAACTACTTAGCAAAGAAATAATAATTAAGGTTAACCATAATCAGAATTATATATAATAAGAAATTTCCATTTCCACAACATCATTCACTGAAGGATAAGCTTCTCTATGCAATCTTTCTCTTTTTAGCTTTTGCCTCTCCAAGTAGCTGAAAGGTTTAGGAAAGTAAGTTCTGGGCCTTGGAGGAGCAGCTGGATTATTATATCCCCATCGCTTGTCATGCAATCTGATTTTTATCTGAGATATGTCATAGGATTTCCATTTAGAGTAACTGTAGAACTGATCTTTATTTTCTCCAAAATCTATCACTAGCTTCAAGGTATCAAAAATCAGAGACTTGGCGGTAGGACTCCAGACTTCAGCATGCACTACTTTAGGTCTTTCCTCTGGAACTTGGGCTGGCTCTTTCCTACGTCCAGAACGGCTGGCAGAAGCGCTGTCACCATACTTTCTTTTCTTGCTGGGAGCACCCTGATCAGCAGGTCTTCTAGAAGAGGAAGCACCTTTATCAAAGTGTCCCTGAGAGCTACCAGGAATATCATCTTTCTAAACATCAGAATAAGATAGAGGAGGCTCAGACATCTCACCAGCAGGTCTGAAAGAGAAGACTGGCACAACCTCTGAAATGTTAACATGAACCTAAGCATCTGAGGGTGGATTTTCCTCAAGAGGATCTAGACTTTTGGGAATGATGGTAGGATCAAGCTCGAAATTTGGGAAATTCTGATTATGCACCCAGACTGCAGTATTCATATATATAGAATTTAACTGACTGAAGTTGGGCTAGAATATCTGCTTTCATTTCTTTAACTTTTTCATCCAAGGTAGCTTGAGACTGGGTAGAGCATTGGGCAGAGATTTTTTCAACATGTTCTTTCACTATTTTCTGCCCCTTGCTGATTTCTACAGATAACTGAGCAATAGCTTCATCTCTGAAAGTTCCAACTTTCTCACAAACCTTCATAACGTTTGCTTCAGCCCTTTTGTCAAACTGAATTCTATTGTATGCCACTGTTTTAGCTTGGTTCCTTACTTCACCTATACTAGTGATATTATGGTTTATTGCTTTTCCACCCAACTGAAACAGTCTTCTTAACTCATCAGTATTGGCTTGAATTTTTGCAAAGCCTCTAATCATCTCAGATTCAAGAGTAGAGACCTTGTCTTTTACTGATTTCAGAGAATCATCAAAGTAATTTCTCTGTTCTAGGAGAATCTGCTGAATCTTACTTATAATATAAAAAGAACTGGAGGGAGCAGAGGCTGGAGCAGAGGATGAAACAGGGGCTTGAGGAATAGGGTCTACCCATGGAGGAATTTCTTCAATAACAACTGAGCTTACAGCTCTCTTTGTATCAACTGAATCTTCCAGATTTATGAATGAAGGGAGAGAGAAATTCAGTGTCCTCAGAGGTGAATCAACATGATCTGGGGACATGTCCTCATCATCGAACAGGAGGAAACTCTCATGCTGATCTAGGTCTTATGCAGGAGACTGAGCAGGGGAGGGACAGGGAGATGGGTCCTTTGCAGGAATCTGATTTTTAGGTTGTTGATGCTCAGGAGAGACAATAACTGATTCTTCTGGAGGAAAGGGATCATCTGATCTTAGCTCTTCAATGAATCTATTGATATCTGCAACAGTTGAGAGGATGTCCTCTTGAACTTGTACATCTGAGAGAATATCTGCTGGAGGAGGGAAAGGATCTCTGATCTGAGGTGCCTGAGATGGAGATTTTTAATTATGATGCTGAGGGCTAAATGAAGATGGCTCCCCCTCAACTATTGCACCCAAGGTGTCAATAGTTTGATGTAAAGGAGGAGAGGGAATCCTGTCATCTGAAGCACTGGGTTTGTTGGGGATAGCTTCTTGGAAAACAGGAGCTTTGGATGCTTGAGCAGTGTTTTGAAGTTTTATCTCATATCTCTAGATAGAAGAAATGGATACCTTTTTTCATGTGGTGGAGGGGAGTTCCTTTGGATAAATTGAAAACTTCGGGATTAATCTCATGGAGGAGTAGAGAAATAATCCTAGCAAAATTAGGGTGTTTTATACTATCCTTGATCTTGTCCAGTAGCAACATTCCAAACTGGAACTTCTTTCGGCAGATGATAGCTTGCATAACGTAAAACATATGCATGGATATCTCTCGGATTGAATAAGTTTTGCACAGAATTACTTTAGAAATTACATCCACTAGGAATTTATCTTCTGTATTGAAATCTGCTCTGTTAAAGGAATTGGCTTCAGGATCTACTCCCCAGAATAAGCTTGTTCTGTCGGAATCTTCAGGACCTTAGTCATCCTCGTCATCTACCACCGGCAGTCGTAATAGAGTAGCAATGGAGGTCTTGTCCAGACGGATTTTTACCCCTTTCACCTTGGATTTTAGTATTGTACCATTTCTCTTTATCTTCAGATTATTGTAAAATTCTTCAACAGCGGGAAGAAGAATCTTACACGGAAACTGTAGGAGGAAGGTGAGTCCAGCAATATCGAACAGTATCAAGAGATTACGGAAGTCATCCGAGAGGTCTGTTATTCCTTCAGGAGCAAGCTCCGAGCCGATTCCAATCTTCGAGGAGGGATCCATCACCAAATTTCTGTAGAACTGAAACGGGGAAGTCGAAGTTCTGCGGGCTCTGGAAGACGAATCGCCGACGGCTTACTCGAGAGAATGGAAACCGTGGAAAGGATTTTCCGATTTTTCTATTTATATATAACCCTAATTAGGTTTAAGGAGGTATTTAAAATTGAAATCATACCTGCGAGGGAGCGGCAAAAGTCTCGGTGTGCGGATATAGAAAAATAAAATTTTCAAAGTTCTGAAATTTCTGTATACTCGATTATATTTCATCATACACGAGTATTTTTGGAACATACATGAGTGGGTCAAGGATATACACGAGTAGGTTTTAAAACTACTCGAATAGTTCCTGAAGTACTCGAGAATGTTTCCATGTACTCGAGTACGTAAAATTAGTACTCGAGTATATTTTTACTTACACGAGTTATAATTCCAATACTCGAGTATATCACTTTGAAAATTATTTTTCTTGGATTAATTTTTTTTACCTTCACCGATTTCTTCAACTCCGAGCCTTTGAATGAATCCACCATCACTATTCTTCTTTGTTGAGCATCCCGAGTTCAGTTTTGAAGAATAAAAACTTAGTCTCATCTAGTAGTTTAGTGAATATATCTGCAACATGCCTGTCTGTGGAGACATATTGTAGATCTATGTCTCAATTCTCCACATGCTCTCGGATGAAATGATATCGAAGCTCCATGTGCTTTGTCCGGCTGTGGGAGACTGGGTTGTTGGCGATCGCTATTGCGCTGGACGAGTCGCAAAACAAGGGAATGTTCTTGAACTTCATGTTGTAGTCTTCAAATTGATTCTTGATCCACAAAAGCTGTGTACAACAGCTGCCTGCAGAGATATACTCTGATTCAGTTGTTGAGACGGCTACACAGTTTTGCTTCTTACTGCTCCCGGAAATAAGTCTCCTTCCTAGGAATTGGCAAGTCCCGGAAGTGTTTTTCCTGTCGTCTTTGCTTCCTGCAAATTCTGCATCTTAAAATCCAATAAGTTCACTATCATTACTTATTTTGTACCATAAGCCATGATTTGGTGTACCTTCAAGGTATCTCAAAATTCACTTTGCAGCAATATATTGAGATTCCTTAGAGTTCACCTGGAATCTAGCGCATACACATGTTGAAAACATTATATCTGGTCTACTTGCGGTAAGGTAGAGCAAGGACCCAATTATGCTTCTGTACTTGCTTTCATCAAAAGGTTTCCCTTTCTCATCCTTGTCCAGAGACATAGCTGAGGCCATTGGATTCCTCATAGAGGTTGCATTCTCCATTCTGAATTTCTTAAGTAGCTTTTTTGTGAACTTGGTCTGTGAGATGAAAATTCAATCCTCAGATTGTTTCACCTGAAGCCCTAAGAAATACTTCAGCTCTCCCATACTGCTCATTTCAAAATTCCCTTGCGTAAGTTTAGAATACTTCTTGCAGAGGTTGTTATCTGTAGAGCCAAAAATAATGTCATCGACATAAATTTGGACTAGCAAAATCTTGCCTTTTATTTCCCTAAGAAATAATGTCTTGTCTATCTTTCCTCTTGTGAACTTGTTCTCAAGAAGAAAGCTAGACAACGTCTCATACCAAGCTCGAGGAGCTTGTTTAAGACCATATAATGCTTTATGCAGTAAATAAACATGATTAGAAAAAGTTTAGTCAATAAAACTTGGCGGTTGCTCTACATACACTTCTTCCTTTATGTCACCATTCAGGAAGGCGGACTTTACATCCATCTGATAGACGCTGAAGCCCTTAAGTGCAGCATAAGCAAGGAATAACCTGATCACCTCCAGTCTTGACACTGGAGTGTACGTTTGATCGAAGTCGATTCCTTCTTCTTGATGATAGCCCTTGGTAACGAGTCTGGCTTTGTTCTTTATAATAGTTCCATCTTCGTCCATCTTGTTTCGGTAGACTCATTTTGTCCAGATGACGTTCTTTCTCTTGGGTCTAGGAATAAGTGTCCAAACTTTGCAACGTTTGAACATATTTAACTCTTCTTCCATGGAAAGAATCCAGGATGCTTCCGAGTTTTCTTCCTCGAACTTCTTAGGTTCAACCTATGATAGAAAACATAAGAATAAATTCTCGTTAGTTGTACTTCTCCGAGTCCTGACACCATCCCGGGAATCTCCTATGATTTGGTCCAAGGGATGATCCTTCAGGTGTCTGAGCTCTAGAGTCCTTGCATCTGGGATCTCTTCAGCCACTGGAGTTGCATCTTCAGCTGGGATGAATTCTTCATCTTGATCATCTACCTCTCCAATCGGGGTTGTAGAGGTGATCTTGATGAACTTCTCATCTTTATCTTCAGTAGGTTCATCCAGGCTGAGTTCCTTTATCTTTGTACCTGCATCTTCAATGAGCACACTAGAAGAGTTGTTTTGCAGCAAGCTCGTCTAATCAAATACAATGTGTATCGATTCTTCTACCACTAGAGTTTTTCTATTAAATACTCTATAGGCCTTACAATGGCTACTATAACCAACAAAAATACCCTCAAAACTTTTCTTGCTAAACTTAGTAGTGTGATACTTGCTGCTGTTAAGTACGAAGCACTTACAGCCAAAGATTCTAAAATATGAAATGGTTGGTGTCCTGTCTTTTAGAAGTTCGTAAGGAGTCTTATCATTGTTCTGGTTGATAAGTGCTTGATTTTGCACGTGACAAGCGGTGTTGACGGCTTCAACCCAGTAGTACTCTGGAAGTGAGGCATCATTCAACATAGTCCGGCAAGCCTCTATGAGTGTTCTGTTCCTTCTCTCAGCTACTCCATTTTGCTGTGGAGTGCGAGGAGAGGAAAACTCATGAAAGATACCTTGAATTTCACAGTTTCATGTCATGGCCCAAGACTTGAATTTCGTTCCATTATCACTTCTGATTTTGACTACGGAGCAGTTGTATTCATTCTGGACTTGCCTAACAAAATTATTGAAAATATTGAAGGTATCTGACTTGTGTTTCAGAAAGAACACCCACGAAAAGCGCGAGTAATCATCCACAATAACCAACTTATATTCCTTACCTCCCAAACTTCTAACTTATCGTGGATCGAACAAGTCCATATGAAGAAGCTGTAAGCTTCTATCAGAATCCTTGCCTATAATGCTTTTAAATAAACTCCTTGTTTGCTTGCCTTTAATACAGGCATGATAAGGGCTGTCCTTAACGCACTTGACATTAGGGGCATCACGTACTAAGTTCTGAGAGAATAGTTTATTAATAGTTTTGAAATTAATATGTGCTAGTCTGTTGTGCCATTGGTCAGCAAGAGATGCACTACATTTTGCTAAAAGACATACTGTTGTAGAAGAGTCAATACAGATGAAATTTAAACAGAAAATATTTCTGCTTCGAGTGCCTGATAAAATAGTTTCCATGTTCTCAACCGATTTTATCAAACACTTGTCAGCATGGAATTCATCCACGTATCCTTTGTCATATAGTTGGCTTATGCTGATGAGATTGTGTTCCAATCCTTCAATATAGGCTATATCCGAAAAGGATACGTTACCGTTTGTAATAATACCGTAGGCTTTGGCAATTCCTTGGTCTGGACATCCAAAGATGACCTTTGGTCAGTTCAAAACTGGTGAAAAGTTCTGGAGTAGGCTCCTTTTCCCGGTCATATGCCGAGAACATCGACTGTCCAAATACCAGATTGACATTTTAATGGCCTTTGGACGTACCTGCAATTATAATCACTTAGTCTTAGGAACCCAAACACGTTTGGGTCCTTGGTCTCGAGTTAGAATACTCCCCCTACGAGTATTATCCTCATGAGTGGTCATTCTCACGTTGCTAACTTGAGGAGTTGCAACATTTTTAGGATTGAACCAACAATCTATGGAAGAGTGACCAACTCTACCACAACACCAACAGTCGAATCTATTGTATCTTTGCCTTATAATCTCCTTCTTGAACTTCTTGAGAGAAGGTCCAGCAGGGGTAACATTCTTGGAGGAAGAGACTTCATGATGATGGCAACTAAATGAAGTCTTCTCCTTCATAGGCTTTTCCACAACAGGTTTTACTTTTGGTGCCTTCTTGATGTTATGACCATGAGCATAAGGTCCATAACTCTGAAGTTGAATCTCTTCATAAGGTGCCTTGAAGACACTCTCGCCAAAGTTACGAGGGCGAGTCTAACCTTGGTACCTTGACTTAGGCTTCTCCGAGATCGGCCTAGTGAAGTGTCCATAGGTGGACTCATAGTCGTATTCGTTCGCAGGAAAGATAACTTTCTTGAACGAGACTGGCTCCAAAGGAGCTTTCCCTTTTTTCTCGGCCAAGGCCTTCTTGGCATCCTTATTCTTTCTCTTGGCCTTGTTTCTCCTAGAGGATTTACTAGGAGCACCTTTGTGGCCTAGACCAGCACCCTTGGCCTTGGCTGAGAATTCAACAATCAGAGGAAGTACAGTCCTAGGCTTAGAGAAACCTTCTACAAGTTTCTTTTTAGCCGAGAGTTGTTCTTCCAACTCCTTGATGATTTTCTCCTTAAGGTCAAGGTTCTTAAGAGCCTTGTTATATTCTTCAATAGATTTATTGAAGTCTTCCTTGAGAGTGTCAGTCTTAAAGACTTCTTCTCTTAAGGTGCTCTTTGTTGATTGTAGAGATTTTATCTCTTTAGCTTGAGTGTACAACCTCGGGCTCGCGGGCAAGAGGTCCAAGACGAGAGGGCCCAGGCGAGAGGGCCCAGACGAGAGGGCCCAGGCAATGAGAGAACGGCGAGAGGGCCCAGACAATGAGAGCCAGGCGAGACGTGTTAGGCGAGACGGCCCAAGTGCCATGTGGCAGGAGATTGGCGAGTGAGTGCCGAGAAGGGAGGCATTCCTGACAAGTGGCCAGTTCGCCATGTGAGAGGACTCAAGGGGGGGAGCTCTCGCAAAGAGGCAGTCCTCTCGTCAAGCGAGAGGACCCTATAGGGGAGTTCTCTCCAGGTGCCATTTTGGTTCAAGGCCGTTTCAGATAGGGCTGGGCCACCTTTTGGGCCCCATGGGTGTTTTACTCTTTTACCCCGGGTGGTCTGCATTTAGCCCTTTGGAACAGCAGATTTTGGCTGTTGGAAAACTTAATAAGGGAATTCTGGTAATGTCAGGACAGTTTATGTGGGTTATTTGCAGTCCAAGTTCAGAAGCCTATAAATAGACCGGTAAGGTGCCTTAGAAGAGCAAGCTCTCTCGACTCTTTTCACTTCTTCTAAGGCACCTAGCTCAGCATTGGTTAGGGAGGGAGAGAGCTTTAGTCTCTAACGGGTACGAGGTGGGACCTTCTCGTTGAAGCCTTCGGTCTAGTTATTGACCTTGAGTGTGATCCTAAGGGAGTAAGCGTGAGCTGCCTCTTTTGTTCCGAGCTATAGGAGGAATCGACCTTGTTGGTTCTAACATTTTTGGTGCGGTGAGCGTGGATCAGCAGCTTGTGTGGAAGAACGTAGGGTTACCTCATGATGGAAGATATAGGAGGAGAAGATGAAGGGTCCCCAAGCCAGGGGGTACGTCGGGAGGGCATAGTTCATGACGTCCATCGGCGGGATCATGGACATGCTGAAGCAGATCGCACAGAGAGAGGAGTACGAGACCCCCCCTCCCCCCCACCCCAGGTGCCGAGCCTCACGCTCCTTGAGGGGGCCTACCCAGCAAGGGTAGGCGAGGATGCACCCGGGAGGCGACCAAGAAAGGAAGTGGCGGTGGAAGGGAGTCGGCGAGAGGTAGAATGAAGGGAGATTTTCCCCGGCCCGACGAGTGTTGTCTCGCCTGCGGGGCTAGTCGCACGAGTGGATATGGCGAGACCACCGGCGAGAGGGTCCCCTTTTTGCGAGTTGGTCCTCTCGGTACCCGTTCCGGATGGGTTCCGCAAGCCCAAGATGACCTACTATGTGGGGAAGGATGATCCCATCCAACATCTGCAATGGTTTGAAGATGAGGTCTCCATCAGACAAATGACAGATGCCTTCAAGTGTCGCCTCTTCGCCATAACTTTGAAGGACAAGGCCAGGGACTGGTTCAATCAGCTCCCGACAGGATCGATTTATTGCTTCGAAGACCTGAGTAGAAGTTTCCAGTTGCGCTTCTCGACCTCAAAGAAGAGGAAGAAGAATCAAGAGTCTATCTTTTCGATCAAGCAGAAGGCGGACGAGTCCTTGGCTCAATACGTGGATCGCTTCCAGGAGGAGATTCTGGACATCCAGGAGGTTCCTGGTTTCGCCCTCCAGATGTCCTTCACCGTGGGGTTGAGGGAAGGCTTCTTAAAGATGAGCCTAACTCGGAAGTCACCAGTGTCCTTTGAGGGGTTGATGGAAAAGGCATCGAAGGAGATAGTCATGGAGGCAGCGAACCTGGCATTTGCTAAGAAGTTGGCAAGGTTGACGGATGTGGAGTAGAGAGAGCCAGGAGGAACGAGGCAGCAAGAGGGAAGGAGAAGAGAGGAGCCAAGAGGGCCTGCGTACCCGGAGTTTGGCTGGAGGAAACCGGGAGGTCCTGTTTCGGGACCAATAAGAGGTCCTCCTAAGGGGGGAAGAAACTATTATCCAAGACCAGGGAGGTTTCATCCGCTAGGGTAGGGGCATGGTCCGAGGCCACTCCCATCCCCTCCTCAGCAAGCTATGGCCATTGGCCGAGGGAGAGGAAGAGGAAGAGAGCGTGGGAGAGCAGGAGTGGGGAGGAGGAGGAACACCCAAGAAGGGAGATGTGGGGGAGGAGTTTTGCCATACTGTGACTTCCATGAGGAGGAGGGTCATGCGACGACCACTTGTCCGGAGTTCTTGGAGTTGAAGAGGGGGAAAGGAGGAGAAGACTAGCAGCTACCGGTGCAGATAGTGGAGATGCTAGGAGCCGCCGAGGAGGATCGATGCGTGGATCGGTCGGACACGGGAGAACGAGGAGGGATAAGGGTAATTCATTGAGGGGTGGGGATCGAGGCCACCCGGAAGGCCAGTCTTCATACCATGTACTGTCGGAGAGTTGCCTCGACGTCGCAAGCCCCGCCCCCAGACGAGAAGATCATCTTTTTTAGAAGGGACCTACCTGATCATGAGGACCCTTTCTGCAATGTGTTGGTGATCAAGACCGCCATTGAAACTTCACGGTGTCCCGGATCTTGGTGGACAAAGGGAGTTACGTAAATGTTATCTTCAAGAAGGCATTTAACGAGATGAGGGTGGAGGCCCCAAGGGTGTTGGCAGCGGATGGGCCGTTGTTTGGTTTCTCGGGAGAGAGGAAGGAGGTCGAGGGAGGAGTAGGACTCCAGGTTACTCTGGGGGGGGGCTGTCTAGGAACTGCTGTTTTGTGATAGTGGATGCCCCCAGCAGCTATAATGCGATTTTTGGGCACCCTTTGATCAGCGCCTTTAGATGTGTACCATCCTCGTTCCATCAGTGCTTGAAGCTCAATTCGGGAGGAACCTAGATCAGGGTAAGGGGGGATCCAAAGGCGGCTCAGGAGTGCTACGTGAGGGCGGTCAACACCATTTCATGGAAGGGTGACGCAGAGGAGCTAGAGAAAAGGATTAAACGAGAAGAGTTGGAGAGAGAGGAAGCAGGAGTAGAGAGAGGTAGTGCGGTGGAGCCAGCGATGGCAGGAGAGCAAGTGGCTGGAGGAGAGGAGCTGGAGAGAGAGGAAGCAGGAGTAGAGAGAGGCAGTGCGATGGAGCCAGCAATGGCGGGAGAGCAAGTGGCTTGAGGCGAGGAGCTGGTGAGAAAGGAAGCAGGGGTGGAGGGAAGCCTTGCAGTAAAGTCATAGATGGCTGGGGAGCAGGAGCGTAGGGGGAATGGAGGAGGTGTTGGGGGGAAGAAGAGAAAGGGGGCATCACCAGAGGGGAGCCTGGGAGAAGAGAGAGGAAGGGCCCAGGAGAGGGTGGCTGCAGTGGAAGGCTTGAGAGTGAAGGAGTACGGGTCAAAAGAGCTGGAGGAGGACCTGAAGGAGCCAGAGGAAGAAGAACCTTCGAGGTTGAGGGCGGTCGTGGAAGTTCTAGAGATTGAAATCCTCACAAAAGATGGAAGAAAGGAAAAGATCAAGATCAGTGGAGAACTCACTCCCAAGGACCAGGAGGAGATCCGGAGGTCCGTGCAAGAGAACATCGGTGTCTTCGCCTGGAGCGCAGCTGACATGCCAAGGGTCGACGTGGACGTGGCATGCCACCGTCTCAACCTCGACCCCAAGGTCCGCCCCATCAAACAGAAGAAGAGGGCCATCACCTCCAAGATGGCCAGACCTATCAGAGAAGAGGTGGAGAAGCTGCTCCAGGCAGGATTCATATCTACCAAAAGGTATCCGGGGTGGGTGAGCAACGTTGTAATGGTAAAAAAGGGGGAGGGGAAATGGACAATGTGTATTGATTTCTCTCTTTTGAATAAAGCCTGCCCGAAGGATTGTTACCCTCTGCCTCGAATCGACGTGCTGGTTGACTCAGCCATCGGCTTTTCACTAATGAGTTTTTTAGATGCCTTTTCAGGGTACCACCAGATACGCATGCATCCCCCGGACGTCAAGGAAGTCATCTTTGTCACGAAGGATGGGTGCTTTAGTTACAACATGATGCCCTTCGGGCTAAAAAATGCGGGAGCAACCTATCAAAGGATGATGGACCGGATATTCCGGGTGTAGAAGGGGCGGAACCTCGAGGTCTATGTTGATGACTTGATGGTCAAGAGTCGGGACCTCGAGTCCCATGTTTTGGACCTGCAGGAAACTTTTACAACTGTAAGGAAGTATAAGATTAGACATAACCCCCTGAAATGTGTATTCGGGGCCAACAGGGGGAAGTTTTTGGGACATCTCCTTACCCCTGTGGGGGTTGAGCCCAATCCAGATAAGGTAAAGGCGATCCTAGAGCTAGGATCTCCTAAGAATGTCAAGGAGGTCCAGCGTCTCACTGGCAAGTTGGCAGGGTTGAGCAGGTTCCTCTCTAGGGCAGGAGAGAGGTGCTCCTCTTTCTTTCGAACTCTAAGGGGAGGAAGGGAGTTTGAATGGACCTCAGAATGCGAAAGGGCCTTTGCGGCTCTAGAGCAGCAGCTCACCCAGATGCCGCTACTTCAAGGGCCGAGGGAAGGGGAGAGTTTGTTCCTCTATTTGGGGGTAGGGACGGGGTCGGTTAACTCCTTCCTCATCCGAGAGGAAGGGAAGAAGCAGTTCCCCATTTATTATGTGAGCAGAGTCCTCAAAGAGGCAGAGCTGAAGTACCCCATCTTAGAAAAACTGGCCTTCGCTCTCATCGTGTCGGCCCGAAAGCTTAGGCCATACTTCCAAGCCCATGAAATTAAGGTTGTGACGGACCACCCTCTTCGTCGCATCCTTGAGGGGGTCGAGCACTCGGGAAGATTGGCCAAGTGGTCGATAGAGCTCAGCAAATTCGACCTCTCCTACGTCCCTCGAAAGGCTATTAAGGTGCAGGTAGTGGCGGATTTCTTGGCAGACTATGTGGTAGAGGCCGAGGAGGTGGAGGTATCTCCCGTGGTGGCTTGGGAGATGCTGGTAGATGGGGCCTTTGGTAAGAATTCTTTCGGGGGAGGGGTCATCTTGACAAGTCCCGAGGGGACTAGGATCGAGCAAGCCTTGAAGATACATTTCACCCTCACAAAAAATCAAGCCGAGTACGAAGCAATCATCGCCGGGCTTAGGCTAGCTAGAGAGTTAGGCATACAGGATATCAGAGTCTTCACGAACTCCTTTGTGGTGGCAAGGCACATCAACAGAGAGTTCGAGGTGAGGGAACCGACCCTCCAGTTGTACCTGGTAAAGATAAAGGGTATTGTTGGGCAGTTTCATAGCTTCTCCATCCAACACGTTCCTAGGGAAGAGAGTGCTAGGGCAGACCTGCTCGCGTAGCATGGCCTTCAGGCCTGGGGGACTATGACCGAACTCTTAAGGCCTTCCATAGAAGAGGGGGAGATAAAGGAGGTCGACCAAGAGGTGTCTTGGATGGATCCTTTTGTGACCTTCTTGGCGTTGGGACATCTACCCGAGGGGGATCTCAAGAGGAAGCGGATTAGATACAAGTCGGCTAATTACTTGTTGAAGGAAGGGGTACTTTACCGAAAAACATTGTCTGGATTGCTAGCCCGGTGTGTGTCCGAGAAGGAAGCATCAAGGGTACTGGAGGAGGTTCATTCGGGGGAATGCGGAAGCCACTCAGGGAGTCGGACCTTGGAAGGGAGGGTACTAAGGAAAGGCTATTTCTGGCCCACCCTTCGGAAATATGCGGAGGAGCTCGCCAAGAGATGTTGAAAGTGCAAGGAGTTTGCTCCCTTGCAGCTCCTCCCAGCACAGAGGCTGCGAACGATCACCTCTCCATGGCCCTTCGCCATATGGGGACTGGATCTGGTGGGACCGTTTCCTCAAGCCAGCGGTCAGAGGAGGTTCCTACTGGTCATGGTGGATTATTTTTCAAAATGGTTGGAGGTGAAGGCTCTGGCAAAGGTGACATCGCAAGTGGTCACGAACTTTGTGTGGGGAGAGATTATTTATCGGCACGGGCTCCCTTTAGCCATCGTCACTGACAACGGGCCACAATTTTCCAGCAAGGAGTTTGTGGATTTCTGTGTACAGCCTTGCATAGACCTTCAGTTCGCTTCAGTTCACCACCCTTGAAGCAACGGACAGGTGGAAGCGGCAAATAAGATCATTGTGAATCTCTTAAAGAAGAAAGTGGAGAACTTGAGGGGGAGATGGGTGGAACAACTCCCCTCCGTCCTGTGGTCCCTGCAAACTACACCCAATACGGCCACAGGAGAGACGCCTTTCAAACACGCCCATGTCTCGGAGGTCATCATACCCGTAGAATTTGAGATTGAATCTCCTAGGGTAACAACAGCAAGGGAGGGGGATGAAAGGTGGCAGGTAGATAATAGAGAGGAGCAGAGGCTTTCACTCGACCTCGTGGAGGAGCTCAGGGAGCTAACATAAATCTGGCAGGAGAAGGTCAAGCGTCAGATGTCCCGGTACTTTGATAAACACATCAGGATCAAGCAATTTCAGAAGGGAGACTTGGTCCTCAAGAAGGTGGATGCCGCGGGCAGGGGGGCCTCGGTAGGAAAGCTCAACCCCAATTGGGAGGGTCCCTTCATCATAAAAGAAGTCTTGAAGTCAGGGGGTATCACCTCCAGGATGTGGACGGGGTACCCCTGGATCGCACCCGTAGCGGTGATGATCTGAAGCATTTCTATCTATAAGGATAATTTTCTTATGAATTTATTTGAGTATGATTTTTAATGATCTTCCTTCATGAAGGTATGTCATGATTTCCTAGCAGAATGCACCTCAGGGCGTCCTTCTTAAAAGACGGAGTTTGAGGAGAAAGAGGAGAGGAGACCACGAGCAGACCCGCTGACCAGGCTCTCATCAAGCTGGCAGGGTTGTAGGCTCACTCGGTGGTTGGAGGAGAAAGAGGAGAGGAGACCCCGAGCAGACCCGCTGACCAGTCTCTCATCAAGCTGGCAGGGCTGTAAGCTGACTCGGTGGTTGGAGGAAAAAGAGGAGAGGAGACCCCGAGCAGACCCGCTGACCAGGCTCTCATCAAGCTGGCAGGACTGTAGGCTCACTTGGTGGTTGGAGGAGAAAGAGGAGAGGAGACCCTGAGAAGACCCGCTGACCAGGCTCTCATCAAGCTGGCAGGGCTGTAGGCTCACTCGGTGGTTGGAGGAGAAAGAGGAGAGGAGACCACGAGCAAACCTGCTGACCAGGCTCTCATCAAGCTGGCAGGGCTGTATGCTCACTCGGTGGTTGGAGGAGAAAGAGGAGAGGAGACCCCGAACAGACCCGCTGACCAGGCTCTCTTCAAACTAGCAGGGCTATAAGCTCACTCGGTGGTTGGACACAATAACGAAAGAAGAATCAGGTCCTCTTCCACGAAGTGGTTCTCTCCTCCCCATCCCCATTCATCTCCTTACTCTGCTATGCTACGGTTCTTTGTGAACAAGGTTTTGTTTTCATTTCCATGCTTGATATGGACATGGAAGCTGTAATTTGGAAGCAAAAATGTGTCGAACAGCTGTAATTTGGGTTGGGAGTTTACCGGAGTCAGGTAACTGATGTCTTGGTGTAAAAGCGGATTAAATAGAAAAAACACTGACCCTTGGCACAATAACAGAAGAGGGGGTACTTCAAGAAAACTCCCTGCATAAAGAAGAAAAAAGAGGGGGGGGGGAGTTCACCCTCCAGGTCCACTCGCGCCGAGAGGTACCAATAGGCAAGGCGAGAGCGCGGAGCGAGTGTCCTCACGCTCGCGAGAGCGACAGGGGTTGGCCAGCTCGCCCCCTGAGTCATGTCTACTAATGACAATCGGCCAGAGGAGGGACGACCCCCTCTCGCAAATAAAAGAACCTATAAATCTCGCAAGCAGTCCAGGCAAGAATAAAAAAGAAAATAAAAAGAGGCTAATCCCAGTGATACGCGAACAAAACATATATTTACATATGAATCATGTATTAATCACATCTACGTTTTCAATACAAAATTACATGCAAAAGGGAGGAGCGTCAGGATTAGAACAAAAAGAAAAAAAAAGTTTGTGCTCAAGGTGCCCTAATTCTTCTCGCTCGCCGACGAGTCCTCATCCTCACCATAGATCTCCGGTACGAGGTCGCGGGCCGTAATATCTTCGCAGTCGTCTCTAACGACACCCATCTCGCGCATCATCTTAAGGATAAGCTTGGCGGTCCGGATGTTAGCATCTCGGCAAAAATCTTCGACCTCGTCATGAGTATAATGAGCGGAGGGAGGTGGAGAAATCTGCGAGCGAGAAGTGGAGGCCTCCTTGAGCTGGGCGTTTTCTGTCTTCAGTTCTTTTACTTCCGTCTCCAGCGCTTCCACTCGCAAGCACAACCTCTCCACCGTCTCAGCATCCTGCAAGGAAGGGTCGTTAAAACTAGCGAGAGAGAGGTAAGAAAGCTTGCTAAGTAACAACTCACCACTCCACCACTGGCCTTGGCAAGAAGGCTCTCGGCCACCTCCAGCCTCTTCGCGAGATCTCCTGACTTCTCACGCTCGGCGGCAAGGTTGGCGTCGATTTCTTTCCAGTGCCGGGTGTTGTAGATGAGGCGGCGCGAGAGTCAGTGGGATAGCTCTAGAGTGCGCAGCTGAGAGTGCGCCATCCTCAAGATTAGATCTCGTGTGGTGGCCGCGTCGAGCGCGTCAGGGGCGAGACCTCCATTAAGGCCGAAGCTTAGGGAGAAGGCGTGGGCGGTTGGCTGGACCTGCTCCCTCCAGGAGGGGAGGAGGGTTGAGATGGAAACCCGGTGTGTTCCTTTATCCCAGATGAGCGAGGGCTCGTTGGCACCGTCAGGGATGGACGGGCCCAAGTTGAAGTTGAGGTGGGCGGACGGTGTAGGGAAGTGAGAAGGAGCCCTCGTTTAATTTTGGGGGTAATTTATGTAATAAAATGGCTGAACATTCGGCGTTAAGGAAAACTCTCGAAATATCTTCGAGTTTCTTTTTATTTGAAAATAACGCTTTTAAATATTTTGCGTATTTAGGCATCTGTGCAATTGCCTCGCAGAAAGGTATATTGATTTGAATTTGTTTTAGCATTTTTAGAAAATTTTTATATTGTTCATCTTCTCGCTCATCTTTTAATTTAGATGGATAAGGTAAAACAACATGTGGGGAAGAAATTCGCGGGGGTTGAGGAGGCAGAGTAGTAACGGGAAGTGGTGTAGGAAGGCTAATCTTAGCTTCTTTTTCTACCCTAACGGGTGGTGGTAGCTCCCTGCCACTTCGTAGTTGGACGGCTTGTCAACTTGGGTTACTGGAATGGCCAGTATCCGCGGATTTGGTTCCGTATTTCCTGGTAAAGTACCAGGTTGGCGTTCCGATAACATTTTTGATATTTGTCCAATTTGTGTTTCTAAATTTTTAATTGATCCGGTCAGGTTCCGGATATTAGACTCATTGATACTGACATATTTCGTGAATATGTCTTCTATCGGGGTTGGCCTAAATTGGTTCGGTTGTGGTGGTGGTGTTTTTGGTTATGGGGGTTGCGATGCAAATCCACTTGGATTTGCAGTCGGAGGGCGTTGAGCATTATTGGGGTTGCTCCATGAAAAATTAGGATGGTTCCTATATCCTGGATTATAAGAATTATTATTTGAGTTAATATTAGGATTATAGGAAGGTCTATAAGAGTTTCCCATATAATCGATTTCTTCAATTACATTATTATTCGGATTCCAAGTAGTCGAGGCGGAGGAAGCAGATATTCCAGCCAATTATTTAGTTAAATTTTCTACTTGGAGTGCTAAAGTAGAAGAAGTGTCGAGCTCATAAATTCCAGCTTGTTTAGGGCGTGACCTTGGCACGTTCCACTGGTACGCGTTCATGGCCATCTCCTCAAAGAGGGTTTGAGCGGCCTCGGGGGTTTTGTTATTGAGCGTGCCCCCAGCGGCAGCATCAATGGCTTGTCTGGTTTGAATATTCAAACCATTATAAAATATTTGTACCTGGAGCCAAGTTGGCAGTGCATGATGTGGACACCGACGTAGATATTCCTTAAAACGTTCCCAAGTCTCATAAAGAGACTCAGACTCGCCTTGCACAAAGGAAGAAATATCCGCACGCAGACGTGCGGTTTTTGCAGGTGGAAAATACTTTGTTAGGAATTTTTCGGTCATTTCAGCCCAAGTGGTGATAGATCCTCTGGGGAGAGAACCTAACCACTACTTGGCTTTCGTTCGTAGCGAAAAAGGAAATAAGCGAAGACGGATGGCATCATCAGTGACGCCATTTATCTTAAATGTGTCACATATTTCTAAGAAATTTGACAAGTGCGTATTTGGATCTTCGTCGGGCAATCCATCGAATTGAACGGAATTTTGAATCATTTGGATTATACTCGATTTAATCTCGAAGTTATTATTAGCAATTGGTGGACGAACGATACTAGACCCAGTGTCATCTAAATTAGGTCGTGCATAATAAGACATGGTCCTTTGGGGGACCACCTCTGACATTTGTTGTTGCTCTGCTTCCATTTCTTGTACGTGTGCGGTGCCTACGGACTCTTCCAGATTTAACACAAGCTCTTGATTCAGAGATCGGAGGCGCCTGCAAAAGGTGCGATCGATTTCAGGATCAAGTTCAAGAGTTAAATCAGATGGAGTTCTGCGGGTCATACACTAAAAAAAGGCTTTTGTATAAAATAAAAAAAATTAAGTAAAAAAAACCCTAAGTTAAAAACACACAAAGACTTAAAACGGAAAATAACTAAAAACAGGTTTTTTTTATATAAAACAAGTTTTTTATAAAAGAAGTTTTATAATAAAAGCAGGTTTTTTATTATAAACTACTTTTTATTTTTTTTCAAGTTTTATATAAAATACGTTAAAAAGTAGGTTAGGTTTTTCTGTTAGAAGTCGTTAGTGGTTAATAAACTTGTTAATAAAAAATTAGGTTTTATAAAAACAAAGTTTTAAATTCAGGGAATTTTATGTTTGTTTTATTTTTATAAAACTAAGGTTTTAAATAACAAGAAAAAGAAAAGATAAAATTAATAGCGTTCTTTTATTTTCAAAAATTAACAGAAATAATCTAATCCCCGGCAACGGCGCCAAAAAGCTTGATAAGTAAAGTTTGTTTTAAAAAAAGATAGATTTGGTGTTATATAATCTTTTACGTATATGTCTATCTCTTTTTTTTACTTACTTATATCCCGTGGAATAAGGCAAGAGTACCTATCGCAGAGAAGTATAGTATTTTTTTTTTAGAAAATATCAAGGTCATATTTTTCCTAGGATCGGTGTTAATTATTCTACTTTTTAGAACAGACTATTATTTTATCGAACGAATGGAGTGGAGTTTATTTTTAAAAAAAAATAGCAAAAGATAGAAAAATTATATATACGTGATTTTATTAAGAGAGGGACTTAGAAGTTAGTCCTTGATTTCAGAATTACTTTGAGAGGATATTAATTCGCCTATTAAAGAACAACTTTATTTCTTAATTATCTAACTTAATGATAGGGTCCCTTTGGTAGCATCACTGACTCGAAAGTACGACCGGGAAGGCTTGCGTTTAAACGGGTTAACGTAAACGTAGTGTCTCGTCACCTGGTATATGATCAATTAACAGAAAACCCTAGTTAGAATAATTAGAAAGTAGAGTTGAAATATTTGAAAATAGTATCCATCCCAGAGCTCATCTTGACCAAGTGCTAAGGGTTCTTAGCCTCTTCTCAGGATGGGGGCGGTATAAAGTACAGAAAATAATATCTACCTATCTATCTCAATCCAGGATTTAAGCTTTCACTTCACCTTTGTTTTTGGGATAGGGTAGTAAAATTTTGCAGAGCTTCCGCACTATCTTAATCCAGGTCATAGGCTTTCGCCTCGCCTTTCATTCGGGATAGTATAAAATAATAAGGTTTTGAAAATAATTTTGAAAGCAGTTTCACGCTATCTTAATCCAGGACATAAGCAGAGCTTCGCCTTTCATTCGGGAAAGTATGAGAAAATAAAGGAAAGAAAAACTGAAAATCAAGCAGTAAAGTACTCAGAATTAAATTTGAAAGAGTCTATTTTCTAAAGTCCAAAATTATTACAACTTTCTAAAAAGCTGAAAATAAAGCTGAAAAGTTACAACTTACAGAACTTTAGAATACTTGAAAGCTACTACCAGTTCCTTGTCAGAGAGCTGGGGAGTCCTAACAGTTCTTAAGGAAGCTGCTGGAGTTCGAATAATTCTACTCAGCTCTACCCCTCTATTTATTGAGAAAAAATTGCTTTGGGAAAAGCACTTTTGGAAAAGTTGCCAAACAGCTTATGGAGAAGCTGCCAAATAGCTTTTGGAAAAGCTGAAAATCAGGTTTTGGGACAGCTGGCTATTGGATAGCTTGACATGTGGCAGTTTGGATAAGGATGGAGATGACTTGGCAGCTGAGTTGGCTGGCTGGATAGGGATGACGGGTCGGGCTGCGGGCTGGCGGGTTGCGGGCTGGCGGGTCAGGCAGCTGGCGGCTTTGGCGGGTCGGGCAGCTGGCAGCTTTGGCGGGTCGGGAAGCTGGCGGCTTTGGTAGGTCGGGCAGCTGGCAGCTTTGGCAGGTCGGGCTGGAATAAATCCATTCAAAAATTGCGCTGGCCTGGATTCGATCCCTAGCAACCAGAGAGAATAACTAGACACCACTCCACTAGGCCAACTAATCTTTCTGTCAAATACAGAAACATTATATATATATTATGTATTTCAAGATTTATACATATAGAATAAGTAATAATAGTATAAAATTATATATATTTTCAAGCATATATTATATATATAGTTTTTCAAGCATATATAAATATTTTGTTATTATATATATATTTTGTTATAAAATTCCAAGCATATATCAATATTATATATACATTCAAATCTAATACATATATTCATATGATAAAATTATGTTTTCATAGTTTTTAAGTTTTTTATTATTATTATTATTTACATGTATAGATATAGTTTTATATAGTATATATTTTAATATATACCTTTATTTCATATACTTAATATATAGGTTTAATATTAACTTTATATATATACATATAATGATATATTAATAAATATATACTATTATTATTATACGCTATGATTATCATTATTATACTACTATATAAAAGTAGTATAAATATTTATATTATTATCATAACTTTACTATATAATAGTTATAATCTATTTTATTTTTATTTTATATATAAATATTATATAAATACAATAATTATATATTTTATTTAACTTATATCTAAACAACGTATATTTGTTATAATATATTATTTAATTTCTAAAAATATTTATTTAGAGAATAAAAAAAACAAACCATTTATTCAATAATTTACATAAAATATTACAAATTATATTAAGAAATTAAACTAAAATGTATACCAAAATGTTTATAAATAACTACTCATCACATGCGCAGCAAAAACGCACGACCGTGCATTTTTTTATTTATAAAAATGCCGGGTGAGCGATTTTGACGCACGCTTGCACTAATTCTCATGCGGCTGCTGTAATTGCCCGCTTCTCCTCCATCTTCTCTGGCAAGATCTCCTTCTTCTCCTACAAATCCTCCCTCATTCCTCATCTCTTTCCCTTCCTATCTCTCTCCGCATTGCCATGGGATATAAGAAGATGATTAGCAAGCTGCGCAGCTTCGGTGGTGCCTCCTTCTCTTGTTCGCGGACTGCGGTTTCGGTAGAGCCGGAAGATGCTCCGGTGGATACTTAAGATCCAGAGCAGATGCTTCATTTTGGGCGACCTGAGATGGTCATGAGGTTTGATCGTTTGGTCAGAAAACCATTTTTGGATTTTCATTTCATTTCGGACGAGGAGCTCACGATAGTCGGTCTAAAGCTAGAGGTGAACCGTTTACTCGACGTGGGTTCTTTGCGTAATCCCTTCTCCATTGTGGAGACCGGATTTTGCGAACTCACATTAGAATTCCTCTCCACCTTCCGAATTCTGGAACGACGTGACGCAGCTACTGTTTAGTCCACTGCGGTGATATTCTGGATGAACTTACGTCCTTACACTTTTAGTGTGGGTATGCTTGCTGTTTATGCGGGGTATACACGGTTGACGAACTCAAAAAGTCGGACGTTCTTATCGGACCCTTTGAGTTCCCAACCAGTGCTTCTCCCCACACATTCTGGTAGGTGATCACCGGGCTGTCACAACAGTACGAAGCGCGGTCAGCCAAGTTATCCCATATCATCTCCCCCGCGCTCCGCTATGTTCAGCACTTGATCGGGCACAGCATTAACGCCCGCTCGATGAGTCAGAATGTAGTAGGGTGTTCGGATCTTCTCTACCTCTACAACATGCATCATGGCATCCATCTCCACTTCGGCCAGGATCTTCTTTGGAGTCCCGCAGGCCCGACGATGCCGCTCAAGTTCATACCATGCCTTTGGCCCCTGCGTCTTCTTTTGCCCCTGCCCCGCACCATAGGAATATCGCGGAGGATTTTCCCGACTACTAAGCACGACATTTGTAGATGGAGGAGCTGATTCGCCAGCAGCACAGCATGGCAGAGCGCTTTGTTGAATTTCTTCGGGTGCCCCCTTCTATCCCTTCTCGAGCTTCTACTTCTCGTGCCCGTACTCCGCCTATGCCTCCATCTTTTCTCGATCAGCCTGAGTGACTGCTGTTTTTCTCCTCGGATAGGTTGTCTGTTGTTTTTCTTCATGTTTGTATTTTTGTTGGTTTTATTGATTATGTACTTTACTTTATTCAGCTGGAGCTTCGTCCCTAGGGTGGTTTGTATATATATTGTTTGCAATGCCTTTCCTTCTTGTGTTACTGTGTTTAGTTTTGTTATATATATGTGATGATTTTGTTTAGTTTAATAACTCGCAAGCATTGCTTAGATTAAATTTATTATGGCTGTGTATACATTTTTGCTGGAGCTCTTTTGTAGGTTGCCTTTCCTTTGCGCGGCGGGGTGAGCTAAATTTTTTTGTAGGTTTGGCTTCATGCTTTCACGTCAATCTTTCGGTATGCTCATTTGCTGAACACAGGATAACCTCTTCCCCTACTTTTATTTCTCTATTTTTATTGCAAATCTTGGATAAGTTGTTTAGTTTAAGTCTGGTGGAGGAGAGTTATGAGGGTTACCTATGCACATGTACTATTAGCACTTTCATATCAAAAGTATGTTTTCATTTTCTGTTTTTATATTATCTTGTCTGCATCGTGCACCTACACCCACATGAGCATGATCTTAAGCATGCGCTCGACTCAAGTCAAATTTATTTCTTTTGTGTTAACTTTAAAATAGTGGTGCTGGCTTAGGATTATAGGATAAAGTAGTTCGAAACTCGTGCAGTGCTCCTAATCGAGTACTCATGTTGTGTAGAAATAGTATAGATTTAATTTTTCTTTATGCTCGTAGTTTTATAATTTCTGCATTTGTAAATATTGTTTGTACTACTCAAAAGTGTTCTGGAGTAATCAAACAATATAGTAGGAATGTGTGTAGCCATCACTAGCCTTGTATTCCTCCTATTTCCTTGCTTCCCGATCTGCGGCCTCGTGCTCTTGAACGTCTGTAGCCACCTCTCTCAGAAACCTCTCCACCTCTTCATCGGTTGGGACTCTCTCCTCCAACAGTGAACTTCCCATCTTCTCTGGCCGAGCTTCAATCCTGGACGACTCCCCCCGCATCCTTTATCTTTCTTTTCACTTTCATCTTTTCTTCATTTTTCTTCGCTCCTTCCACCTCCATCTCCTTTTTCTCCTCTTTTGCCTCCATATCTTCTTCCCATCCTTGCTCTCCCCCTCCTTCCTTCTCCCCTGCCATTTTTGGCTCCACCACAGTGCCTCTCTCCATCCCTACTTCTCCGTCCACCCCTTTCTTCTTATCCTCCCCTCTTACTTTTCACCGATCGCCTACTCCCATCGTTCCATCCTCTTATATAATTCCTCGTCAACTCCTTTCCAAGAAATGGTGTTTACTGCTGTCACATAGCACTCTCTGGCTGCTTTCAGATCTCCTCGTACTCTGATCTGGGTCCCTCCGGCATTGAGCTTCGGGCATTGATGAAAAGATGATGGGACATACCTAAAGGAACTGATCAAAGGGCGCCCAAAAATAGCGTTGTAACTACTGGGGGCATCCACTGTGATGAAACGATAATTCCTTGACAGCCCTCCTAGAGTCACCTGGAGTCCTACTCCCCCCTTGACTTCCTTCCTTTCTCCCAAGAATCCGAATAACGCCCCATCTGCTGTCAACACCCTTCGAGCTTCCACCCTTATCTCACTGAATACCTTCTTGAAGTTGACATTCACCGAACTCAAATTGTTGACTAGCATCTGCGACACCATGAAGTTTTCAATGGCGGTCCGGATCACCAGCGCGTCACAAAAAAGATCTTCATGGTCTGGCATGTCCTTCCGAGCCAAGGTGATTTTCTCATCTAGGGGAGTGGATTGTGATGCCGAGGTTACGCTCCAACGGTACATGGTATGAAGACTTGTCTTACGGGTAGCCCCAATACCCACTTCCCCATGGATCACTCTGATCCCACCTCGATCTCCCACATTAGCTCGATCCACACACAGGTCCTCCATCCCGGTCCCAATTATCTCCACTATTCGTACTGGAAGCAGATGTTCCCCTGCTACCCTAGCTCTCTTCATCTCCAGAAACTCCGGGCAGGTAGCAGTTGCGTGACCCTCCTCCTCATGGAAGTCACAATATGACAATGCTACCTCCTCCCTATGTCTTCCCTCCTAAGGATTTCTCCTGCTTCCCACTCCTGCTCCCGCTCTCTTTCTTTCTCTTCCCCTTCCGCTCCCTCGGCTGATGGCCATAGCTTGTTGAGGTGGGGGTAGGGGTGGTCTAGGACCATATTCCCACCCCTGCTGGTTGAATCTTCTCGGTCCCCTTGGTAGTTCCTTCCCCCTTGGGGAAAACCTCTTCCTTGCCCTTGGGCAAGGCCTCCTTACTGCCTCCAACCCAACTCCTGATATGTTGGCACCATTGGCTCCTCCCTCGTTTTTCCTTCCAAATGTCTTGCCCCTCATGGCTCCCTTGAATCAGCCTCCATCAACCTTGCCATCTTTCTGGCAAATGCCAGGTTTACCGCCTCCATTGCTATCTCTTTTGCTGCCTTCTCCATCAGCCCTTCAAATGATAGTGGTGCCTTTCAAGTTAGGCTCATCTTGAAGAAACCCTCCCGCAGTCCAATGGTGAATGCAATTTGGAGAGCAAATCCCGGCACCTCCTGAATATCCAAGGCTTCTTCCTAGAACCTGTCCATGTACTAGGCCAAGGATTCATCTGCCTTCTGCCGGATCAGAAAAATTGACTCGGGGTTTTTCTTCCTTTTCTTCGAGGTTGAGAAATGCAATGGGAAACTACTACTAAGGTCCTCGAAGCCATAGATTGATCTCATTGGGAGTTTATAACACCAGTCCATAGTTTTGTATTTCAAGGTGATAGCGAAAAGAAGGCACTTGAACACGTCTGTCATTGGCCTGATGGAGATAGCATCTTTGAACCATTGCAAGTGCTGGAGAGGATCATCTTTCCCTACATAGTAGGTCATTTCAGGCTCCCTAAACCCCTCTAGGACCGGAGCTGAAAGGATCAATTCATAGTACGGGGAACCTCTTGCCACGGGTCTCATTTCCTCCACCTGCACAACGAAGTCTTCTGGTAAGACGACACTCGCAAGGCTAGGGAATAACTTCCTACATACCAGGTCTCGCCAGCATCCTTCCACCACCTTTTCCTTTCCAGGTCGCCCCCCGGGGGGCATCCTCTCCAATCCTTGCCGAGATGAGCTCATCCTGATTTGCGAGAGCGAACATCTGAAGTAAAGGAGTCGAGTAGTAGCCTCATTGCGAGATCCCCTGCAACATGTCCATAATGACTGTAATGGACGCCATGAATTCTTCTCTTCCTACAAATTCTCCCAGGTTCTGGGACCCGTCCCTATCTCCTTTGCCGAGATCTCCTGCCATGAATTAGCTCAAGATTCTTTTGTGTAGTCTGAAATCCACGCTCACCGCATCAAAAATGTTGAAGCCAGAAACCCGACTTCACCTGGAGTTCGGATCTAAAGTTGCAGCTCACACCTACTCTTCCCGAATCTCTTCTCGATGTGAGTCTTGGAACTAGAAACAGACCGTTGGCTTCAGCTTGGTGGTCTTACCTCTTACCCGGAAAAATTAGAAGTTCTTCCCCTCCCTAGCCAGTGCTAAGCTAGTTGCCTTGGAGGAAGATGAAGAGTGGTGAAGAAACCGGCCCCCTCTCTAAAGACCCTTAACGGTCTATTTATAGGCTTCTCAGTTTGACCTGCCAATAACCAAATTGAACCGACCTGAAATTCACAAAATACCTTAGGAGGGGTCTGCCAACAGCCAAACTCAACTATTCTGAAGGGTTATATGCAGACCCTAAAGGGCAAAAGTGTAACACCCCAAAACTTAAAGGAATTCGTCGACCTGAGCTCGACGAAGGTCGTCGAGCGGAGATCTTCGAGCTGAGCTCGATGAATAGTCTCGAGCGGAGCTCGGCGATTTTGAAACAATTCGTGTCAGGTGGATGTTTTGTGGGCACTGAGCGGTGAGTTAATTTCAACCCGTGCCATTGCTTGGATTTGATTATTTTATCGTGTGGCTAGGATGTATTCTGTGTCACAACTCGCATTTTCTCCGAATTTAAGAAGTATCAGAGCATGAGAAAACATGCGTCATGATGCCACGTCGAGTAGGGGATAACTGTTGATGCTCAAGCGAACACCATCTAACTAGACTATGAAAATTCATAATGTTGGAACACTCTATTACTAATTTTTGTAAGGATCACTATCTGATTAGGATTTTGTTTTGACCTTATTGTATTGTCTGATAGGTCAAATAGAATGAGTCTTAGGGTTAGTACTTAGGTTTGAAAGCTGCCCTCAAGACCTTCTATAGATCAGAATTCAAGTGCTGAGACAAAGACACTTTTCGTCGAGCTCAGGTCGACGAAACGTCGAACTTAGTTCAACGTTCTCTGAGCTCAGTTCATCGAGTCGTTGAACTCCATTCGAAGATCGTTGAGCTCAGATCGACGTTCTGTTTCCAGCTATTTTCAAAGTCGCTGAGCAAAGTTCGACGATCGTAGAGCTCGGTTCGACGATTTCTATCTTTAGTTTAAATCCAATCTCTGAGCTTAGTCCGACGATCGTGGAGCTAAAATCGATGATTTTTCTAAGAGATCGAAGATTTCAGAATTCAAATTCAGGACAGTTATGGAATTCATTCAGATTTATTTTGAGCATTTATGACAAAGGATTCTGTAGCCGTTTCAAGCAATCTGGACCAAGTTTCAAGGAAGAATAATTGGAATGTTACTTAGGACTTTCCCCACAGATAGATGTCAATTTTGGAAGTCATTTATGACAGTGTAATGGCCATCTAAAGTCTGAATCTGATATACTCCTTAGAGAATAATTTTCAGAACAGAACAGACAAGATTAAAAAAAAAGATATACAGAAGAGAGAACAAAAAAATCACTGATCAAGAATTCATCTTCTGAGAATAGATTCAGTAGACAAAAGCTTACAAAATTACTGAGTCAGAATTCTTCAAGAACACAAGGAACATCATTGTGAAGGAGATCATCTGCTGTTCTACTCCTTCAAGCTTCAAGTGTTCAAAAGTTTCATTATCAAGGACTCCAGACAACACACATTTCAGCATCTGTTGAAATCATCTATTGTTGGATATCTGAAGCAACTGAAGGCCTATCACCCTAAGCAAAGCTCGTCTTCCTAAACCCTTATAGATCTCAGTGGGAGTTTTGACAACATCTTCCACTTATCTTCTCTCAGATTGTTGACAGAGAAGAACAACTCAACTCATTTTCTTTTTCCTTTCTCTCCTATAAAAGGGTTTCTCAAAACTCCCTTCAAAAGTTTTGTGGCTAGTTTCTGAGACCTTGTCAAAACTCAGTGGTGGCAAGACACCTTATCAAAAAATCTAGTTTTGGTTTTTGAGCACCTTATCAAAAGCTCATTGGTGCCCAGGACACCTGATGAACTATTCCTGCAGTGGATTCCAACCTAGGGTGGTAGAAGAGTGGATGTACCCAGGTTGTTGGGGAACCACTATAGCTCCTTGTGTCATCTGGTTTGCTGTACTTTTTACTTTGCTGTGTGCTGTGTGATTTCCTATTTCTTGCTTGCTTAGTTTTTCTTTTTGTAAGCACCTTACACATATACATAAATCAAGACTTCCACTGTTTTATAGTTTTTGAATTGTAAATTATTTTAAAATACTCTATTCACCCCCCCTCTAGAGTTAAGGTAGATCTTTCACTCACTTTCAATTGGTATCAGAGGGAGGTTGGTTACTCAACATCTGAATTTTCAACAGATTGATCGAACAGGCTAGCACTTGAACCAAAAGATCTCTGAAAAGATCAACCCTCTATAGAGGATAGTTATTTCTTTTGTGTATTATATATTTATTTTTAAACAAAACCATGACACAGAACAAAGATTATGCTAGCACCATACCTCCAGTGTGCAACTTTTCTAAGTTTGCACTTTGGAAGGCAAGGATTAGGCTTTACATGAATTCTATTGATAAGGACATCTACAATTCTGTTTTGACAGTTTGTCTAATACCTCCAGTAATTACAAGTACAAGTGTTGTTCCACCTCCCTCAGGAACAGATGCAAAAATAAAAAAATGGAAAGTTGTAGATGCAAAGGCTATGAATATCCTAGCTCAGACTATGTCTGATGAGATATTCCAAAAGGTGGCTGAATGCAGTTCGGCAAAAGAGATATGGGACAAGTTATCTGAAATTTTCTCAGGATCTGCTGATGAAAGGAAGGACAGGAGATCCCATCTCATAAGCCAATATGAGAACTTCAAAAAGGGAGAAACATAATCAGTGGCTGACATGTACAACAGGCTAGGCCTAATAGTCAGTGAATTAAAAACACTGGACAAGGAGATCTCTCTAACTAAACTAAATGACAAGATCCTAATGTGCTTCCCTAGCACTTGGGACTCAAGGATCTGGCCAATAAAGGATGCCAGAAGCTTAACTGAGATTACTACTGAAGCTTTGTTGGGCAAGCTCAAGTCTTATTAGCTGCTCATCAAGAATAGAGAGGAAAAACAAAAGGTTGCTTCTCCAGCTATCAGGAAGGAGAAGTCAATAACATTCAAAGCTACAGAAGATCTGCCTGAAGACAAGGTCACAGGCAATGAAGAATTGATGAGCTTGCTGGCCAAAAGATTCTATAAGATGGCCAGGAAAGATGTCAGAAAGAGGTCATCTAGAGGGCATGAGAAGCCAAGGTATGACAAGTCAAATAATAAAGAATTAATCTGTTTTGGATGCAGGAAACCAAGTCATATTGTGCCTGACTGTCCAGAAAATCAGAATAAGGACAAGAAGGATAGGAAAGATAGGAGTAAAGACAAGGACTCCAGGGGAAACAATTACAACAAATCCTCCTCCAGCAAAAATAAATATACAAGGAAGGGATTTATAGCAGAAACCTGGAGTGAAACTGAAGAAGAATCAGAGGCTTCATCAAGCTCAAGTGTTGATGAAGATGATGCTGAAGAAAAGGAATTCTGCATGATGGCTATCAATGCCTCCCAAAAAAATTCTGATGCAGAACAAGAGTAAGAGTCTGAATCTGAAACTCAAACTGAAGAAGACCAGGTAATAGACTCCTTTGACTTTGATTCAGAGGACTTTAGATATGAATTTAAGGCACTTTTTTTAGACCTGTTAAAGTCTGAGAAAGAGATTATCTCTCTCAGAAATCAATTGTCTGAACATAGCACCTTAAAATCAAACAACCTCAAACTCTCTGAGGAGTTAGAATGCTGTAGGGAGGAGATTGCTTAACTGAAAAGTGAGCTATCCCAGGCAAATAAGTTTGAAGAATCACTTAATGGGAGAAGCATCAGATTGATGGACATCACAAGCACAGTGAACTCAAGATTCAACAGTACACTGGGCTTGGGTGCTTCATCTAGCCAACCTATAGTATTAACAACCCCAATTAAATTTATTTCTGATAAAGGAAAGGGTGTTGTAGAGGTAGCTAGGAAGAATCCTGATTTACCCAAGGAAAACTAAGTTCAAAACTGAACGTCGAACAGAGCTCGAGGATCGTCGAACAGAGCTCGGCGATCCAAGGCTGAATCGTCGAACTTTGGTCGATGACTTCTGAACTCTGAACTCTGGTATAGTCGATCTTCGAACGGAGCTCGACGATCTGACCCAAGATCGTCGAACTCAGCTCGACGATCGTCGAACGGAGCTCAGAGCTTTGAACATTCTTTCAGAGGTAAATCTAAAATCAATCCTAGAAGTCCCTTATCCCAAAGCTTCAACCCTTATATTGAATGGATAGTGCCTCCTAGGAGATACCATCCTGAAGGATATAAGAGTTAGCCAGGGATGTCTTTTATTTCTGAGTTTAAAGGTTATAAACCTAGACAAAAGGTAAACTTGTTCAAAAATATATAAATTGTTTGTGCCGGTGAAGACCTATCCAGCAATGAACCAACAATGGTATCTGGATAGTGGGTGCTCAAAGCACATGATAGGGAGCAAGGAGAATCTAACATCCTTCAGAACCAAACTTGGACCCAAAGTAATATTTGGAGATTATAACTTTGGTCAAACAAAAGGATATGGTGCTGTTCAGATTGGCTCAATCACATTCAAGAAGGTGGCTTATGTGGAAGGATTGAAGCACAACCTAATCAGCATCAGTCATCTCTGTGATGAAGGCTATCAAGTGATATTCAACAAATCCTTATGAGAGATCAAGTCAGATGATAACACAATAGTGTTTACAGGTAAAAGGAAAGGTAACATTTATCTTGTAGATTTCTTTTCAACCAATATAGATATCTGTTTATTTAATTCAATTTGCAAACCAAATGATCTTTGGCATAAGAGACTAGGGCATATAAAGCTTAGAACCATTGCTAGGCAATCTAAGGACAACCTTGTTAAAGGACTACCTTCTAGCCCCTACAAGAAGGAAGGACTTTGCAGGGCTTGTCAATTAGGCAAGCAAACTAAAAATAGTTTTAAGTCATTTAATAAGAGTTATTCACCTAGGATCTTGTATCTGTTACACATGGATCTTTTTGGACCCATTACAGTACAAAGCTTAGGACGGAAATCTTACACCTTAGTGATTGTAGATGACTTCCCTAGATTCACATGGGTATTCTTCCTGAGGAAGAAGTCTGATAACTTTATGTGTTTGACAGATTTTATCAAATGCATACAGATTGAGTTCAATACTCATATTGCCCTGATCAGAATTTATCATGGGATAGAGTTTGATTCTCTTCTTATGCAAGAGTTCTGTCAGAGTGAAGGGATCAGACATACTTTCTCAGCTCCTAGAACTCCTCAACAAAATGGGGTAGCTGAAAGGAAAAATAGAACCCTAATTGAATCTTCTACTACATTATTGACAGATACTCACCTCCCTCTATCCTTCTCGGCAGAGGCAGTGAACACCTCCAACTATGTGTTGAACAAAAGTTTGATACATAAACTTAAGGGCAAGACTCCCTATGAATTGCTCAAAGGGAAGAAACCTAAAGTAGACTATTTAAAAATTTTTGGTTGGATTTGTTATATTCATAATAATGACAAGAAGTACTTAGCAAAAATCCAAGCTAAAGCTGATGAAGGAGTGTTTCTGGGATACTCCAAGATCAGTAAAGCTTATAGGGTTTATAATAAAACTTCTCTTAAAATTGAAGAATCTGTTCATGTATCTTTTGATGAGACTAACATGTTTTACAAGGAGAAGAATACTTCTACCATAGAACTCTTGCAGGTAAACTCTCTTTCAAAAAACTTGGACAGGTTCCATATTGCAGAGAAGGATTCAACACATTCACCTACCCAACAGAGAGAAGAAATCAGTGAAGATGAAGAGGATACTCAACATCTTGGAGAAAACCATCTTGAAGAGCCAGTTGTTGTTCCATAAGAGGAAAAACCAACACAGGTTGGTGAACAATCAACACCCCCTATTTATTTAGTAACAACAAGAGATCATCCAATCTCCCAAGTGATTGGAGACATCTCAGCTGGTGTGCAAACCAGAAATCAGGTCAACCAGAACCTGATGCACACTTGCTTTCTATCTCAAGTTGAGCCTCAATCCATTCAAGATGCAGAACCAGATCCACACTGGATCATTGCTATGCAAGAGGAACTATATCAATTTGAGAGAAACAAAGTTTGGGAGCTAGTACCAAGGCCTAAGGATCACTCAATTTTTGGAACAAAGTGAGTGTTCAGAAACAAGTTGGATGATCAAGGAGTTATTGTAAGGAACAAGGCAAGGCTAGTTGCTCAAGGTTATTCTCAAGAAGAAGGAATTGATAATGCCAGACCTTTGCACCAGTTGCAAGGTTAGAGGCCATAATAATATTCCTAGCTTATACAGCTCACAAAGGATTCAAGGTCTACCAAATGGATGTGAAGAGTGCATTTCTCAATGGAGACATCAAAGAAGAAGTCTATGTTAGACAACCCCCAGGTTTTATCTCTTCAACTTATCCTGACCATGTTTTCAAATTGCATAAAGTGTTATATGGTCTCAAGCAACCTCCTAGAGCATGGTATGAGACCTTAACATGCTTTCTTCTGAAAAATGATTTTATAAGGGGTAGAGTAGACCAAACTCTTTTTATTAGAACCCATAAGTCCCATACCCTACTAGTACAAATATATGTAGATGATATCATATTTGGGTCTACTGATTCAAATTTGTGCAAAAGATTTTCCAATCTGATGCATTCTAAATTTGGAATGAGTAGCATGGGTGAGCTTTCCTTCTTTCTAGGATTGTAAGTCAAACAACATGCTGAAGGCATATTTATTTCTAAAACCAAGTATGCAAAAGAACTGGTTAAGAAATTCGGTATGTCTGAAGCATCTTGTATGAAAACACTTATGCCTACCAATGCTGTATTAGATGCTGATGAACATGGAAAACATGTTGATCAGACAACATATAGAGCAATGATTGGCTCTCTATTGTACCTTACAACCAGTAGACCTGATATAATGTTTGCTACATGTATATGTGCTAGGTTCCAAGTAAGCCCTAGAGAGTCACACCTAACATTAGTTAAGTGGATTCTTAGGCATTTAAAAAGTTGTCCAAATCTAGGCCTATTGTATCCAAAAGACTCAGGATTTGAATTAACTGGATTTTCAGATGCTGATAATGCTGGATGTAGAGTAGACAGGAAAAGCAGCAGTGGAACTTGCCAGTTCCTTGTTGACAGACTTGTCTCCTGGTTCTGTAAGAAACAAACATCTGTGTCCACTTCAACTGCTGAAGCTGAATATATGGCAGCAGGCAGTTATTGCTCACAGATTTTGTTGATTCAAAACCAGCTCCTAAACTATGGCTACAACTTAGAAGGGTCAAAAATATTTTGTGATAACACCAGTGCAATTTCTATAACACAAAATCCAGTCCTCCATAGTAGGACAAAACATATAGAGATTAGGCATCACTTTCTAAGGGATAATGTTGAGAAAAATAAAATTAAACTTCAGCATATCCCAACTGATTTGCAAAGGGGAGATATTTTCACCAAACCTTTGGATAAAAAGAAACATACCTTCTTCCTAAATAAGTTAGGAATGTTAGATGGAGGAAGTCTAAAATAAATCCCAAGATTTCAAAACTCTAAAAACAGACCAAGACTAGGCTAAAAACTTGTTTTTTTATAGTTTCTGCAGGATGCTTCTAGTCTCTGAACTGCGCTCGACATTTTTCCCAAAAAGCGTCGAACGGAGATCGACGATTCCTAAAATCGTCGACCGGAGTTCAGCGACATTAGATAGCGCTAGGCTATTTTCTTTCTGGTAAGCGATCGTCGATCGGAGATCGACGCTCTCCAATATCGTCAAACGGAGATCGACATTATGAAGACTCTTCAGATTCCTTTAGAAGCCCAGATCGTCGAACGAAGTTCAACGATCTTTCCTTTCCGGCGTCGAACCCTAATATAAAATCATTTTTTCGGCCGTCGTTCTTCTTTTGCGCTTTCATACTCTCTGTAAACTTTTTCTTTCCCTCCAAACTTCTCTACACTTGGTCGTGTTTGTTCATCTTTACAGGTATACAATGGCATTGTCCGTTGCTGCCCTTGCCAAAATGAAATTCGACACAGGCATTGATATCGACATGGACTCCTTTGAAGGCAGTGACCAGGTTTTCAAAGATATTCTGGACTTATTCAAGGAACAGAAGTTAGCACAGATTATGACAATGAGAATGAAGATTGCAGCCGATGAGATGAAAGAATGGGTCTACACGACGCACAATTTTGATCAGAATATGATTGTTGGTACGATAGCTGGGACGCAGGTATCCCTAACACCTACTCTCCTGACTGAAGTGTTTCAATTGAGTACTAGAGATGATTCTATTGAGCTTTCTGGAGAGGAGTTTGCATCAATGTTCGATAGAATGGGACATTTTGCAGCAAACCCTAACAAGTTGTTGAAAAAGAACATATCAATTGAGTACAGATTCCTTGCTGATGTTGTCGGGAAAGTGCTATTGGCAAAGCACTCAGCACATGATACAATCTCTAGGTATCAATTCTGCTTGATGGGAGCCATTGTGGATAAGAAACATTTGAACTGGGGAGAGATCTTCTTTGACTTGATTAAGAAGAAGGTGAACAAAAGTCATGTAAACTTTGGGAGGATAACAGGGTTATTCCTGCACTCCAGGTGCCCTGAACTGTTGGTATCAAGTGGGATGCACATCAATGCATCAAAGAGGCTGACCTGTGCCCTGTTTGGGAAATGGGACTGGTAGATTGTCAAGCCAACCAGGACTACAACTTCCTCAGGCACAAGGACTATTGCAGTCTCTTCCCCTCAGGCCCCTGCCCTCATTTAAGAATTGTCTGCCTCCTCCTCTTCTCAACCTTCTCCAGTTCTTTCGTCAACCATTCCCTCATCCACTATAACCATCTCTACCTCCATCTCCACCTCAATAATCTCCACATAAATCTCCTCCCCCATCACCATTTCATTCCCTTTGTCCACTCCCTCAACTCCTCCAGCCACTACGGTAGAACAATTCCACCCTCTACACTATTATCCACCCTTTGATCTTCCCTCCTTCAACCTTATGGAAGATTCCTTCATGGATGATTCTCCCTCCTTACCTATTGAGCTTCCCTCCACTTCCTCATACCAACAACTCCTCCATGATATTTTCACCCAACCATCCTTCACCCTATCCATCTCCACACCTATAACCTCTTTCTCCACCATCCCCATATCTCAACCAACCATCCTACCATCCCCATCCACACCTCCTGCAGCCCATCCATCACCAGCCACAGTCATTTCTTCCTCCATCTCTACTCAAGTTCCACTTGAGCAAGTGGATCTCTCAGCACTGGCAAATAAGCTCTACGGGATGCTGGCTCCCCAGCTAGTAGCCCTGCTGGCTCCGCTCCTGCAGTCCATAAAGGAGTTATCTGACAGGCTCTCCTCTCTCTACTCCACAGGAAATCCCTTCGATGGGGTGCTTTGATACAGTTCTCACTGAATCAAGGCAGGGGGAGATGCCCTATGAAGTTGTGGTAGTGCCTGCTATTTCAGAGGAATTCCTGCCAGAAATTGCTGTTGATGCTTCAGTTCCAGCCCCAGTACCAGTACTAGCAGTTGACCTCAGGTCATTGTTATCTGATTTTGACTTTCTTCACTTCAGCTGCTTACCAGCTCAGGGAGTTGAAGACTTTACTAAGGCCATTGTTCCTGTTGCTTTCTGTGATCCCAGCCTAATTGCTTCTTATTTCAATTCTCTTAAGGCCGAGGAAGTAATTGTTTCTGTTTGTGTTGTTGCTGCTGTTGAAGTTGTTGAACATGTTGTTTCTGAGATTCTTGCTGCTCCAATAGTCTCTGTTGCTGCTTCTGTTGCTCCTGTTTTGTCTGTTGAGAAATTGAAACAACAAGAGGAGTATATTAAAAGTATTGATGATTTATATAACAGACCCAAGAGCTCAGATAGTGACTAGTTCCATACTGACTCTGATGACTCTTCTGGAACTATTGCAAAGAAAAGGAAAGCTAGAAGTAAGGCTTTGATTAGAGTACCTCCTGTAAAAGCTAAAGATAACAATGATATACCCTATTACATTCTTCATGACTGCCAAATAACTGAAACTTGGATGCAGTACTCTAAGAACCAGCTTAAGGCCATGAAGAAAAGGAGAAAGCTTGACAAGTATGAAAAGGGATCATCCCAATTCCATCCTCCTCCTCCTCCTCCAGATTCTGGTACTGGTGGAGGATCTGCTTCTCAAACTGAATCTGCTACAAAGCATAGCTCCTCTCAATCCTCACAAAGATATCAACTAATAGGACATTATCAAAGAGGTTTTCAGTCTAGAAGATGCCAGCATAGAGGAAGTCAGAGGGATTTCAGAACTTTCTCCAGACAACATCCTTACCAAAGGGAAGGAAAGGGCTCTACTGATTCTACATCAGGTACTTTCCCTTACAAGCTCAGAGATACAGTTGCCACCAGGGCTCCTCCTATTGATTCATAGTCAATCAACAGATATAAACCCCCAATTCCATTTGAGGACCCTGAGAACAATCCTTTATCATGGACAGCTAGAATGAAAGAACTTGCTGCATTAGATCAGATTAAGAAGGCTTAAGAGCAAGGCAGAGATACTTCCAACATCACAACCTTGTCAGAACATAGAAAGAAAGAATTAGAGATATATGCTTCAAGGAAATTCTTTGATCAAGAAGACTATATGAAGCTGCATCCTGAGCCTGTAGTTCCAAGACCAAGATCTCAAACCTCCTTAGGTGCAGAAGATGATAGAAGATCTATGAAGGAAGCCCTAAATCCCAACATAGAAATTCTTTTCAAAAAGGGTAATGAGTAACTTGTGTAAGCTGATACTCATATTTATTTTCTGACTGAATCTGTGACACTTGCTGTGTTTCTACAATGCTCAACATATGTTATCTGCATTGTTGTTTCTGTTTTTAAATCTGATGTATGTTTGTTATTTCACATTTTGTCATGTAAATAGTAATCCTAACCCAAATAGGGGGAGATTATTGGAACACCCTATCACTAATTTGGGTAAGGATCACTATGTGATTAGGTTTTTGTTTTGACCTTATTGTATAGTCTGATAGGTCAAATTGTATAAGTCTTAGGGTTAGTACTTAGGTTTGAAAGATGCCCTCAAGACCTTCTATAGATAAGAATTCAAGTGCTGAGACAAAGACACTTTTCGTCGAGCTCAGGTCGACGAAACATCGAACTCAGTTCGACGTTCTCTGAGCTCAGTTCAATGAGTCTTCGAACTCCGTTCGAAGATCGTTAAGCTCAGATCGACGTTCTATTTCCAGCTATTTTCCAAGTCGCTGAGCTCATTTCGACGATCATAGAGCTCAGTTCAACGATTTCTGTCATCAGTTTAAATCAAATCTATGAGCTCAGTCCGACGATCGTTGAGCTAAGATCGATGATTTTTCTAAGAGATCGACGATTTCAGAATTCAAATTCAGGACAGTTATGGATTTCATTCAGATTTATTTTCAGCATTTATGTAAAAGGATTCTGTAGCCGTTTCAAGCGATCTGGAGCAAGTTTTAAGGAAGAATAATTGGAATGTTACTTATGACTTTCCCCAGAGACAGTTGTATATTTTGGAAGTCATTTATGACTGAGTAACGACCATCTAAAGTCTGAATCTGATAAACTCCTTAGAGAATAATTTTCAGAACAGAACAGACAAGAATAAAAAAAAGATATACTGAAGAGAGAACAAAAAATTCACTGATCAAGAATTCATCTTCTTAGAATAGATTCAGTAGACAAAATCTTACAGAATTACTGAGTAAGAATTTTTCAAGAACACAAGGAACATCATTGCGAAGGAGATCATCTGCTGTTCTACTCCTTCAAGCTTCAAGTGTTCAAAAGCTTCATTATTAAGGACTCCAGACAACACCCATTTTAGCATCTGCTGAAATCTTCTATTGATTGAGATCTAAAGCAACTGAAGGCCTATCACCCTAAGCAAAGCTCATCTTCCTTAACCCTTACAGATCTCAAGGGGAGCTTTGACAACATCTTCCACTTATCTTCTCTCAGATTGTTGACAGAGAAGAACAACTCAACTCATTTTCTTTTTCCTTTCTCTCATGTAAATGGGTTTCTCAAAACTCCCTTCAAAAGTTTTGTGGCTGGTTTCTGAGACCTTGTCAAAACATAGTTGTGGCAAGACACCTTATCAAAAAAATCTAGTTTTGGTTTTTGAGCACCTTATCAAAATCTCATTGGTGCCCAGGACACCTGATCAACTATTCCTGCAGTGGATTCCTACCTAGGGTGGTAGAAGAGTGGATGTACCCAGGTTGTTGGGGAACCACTATAGCTCCTTGTGTCATCTGGTTTACTGTGCTTTTTTACTTTGCTATGTGCTGTGTGATTAACTATTTCTTGCTTACTTAGTTGCAAGCACCTTACACATACACATAAATCAAGACTTCCACTGCTTTACAGTTTTTGAATTGTAAATTATTTTAAAATACTTTATTCACCCCCTCTAGAGTTAAGGTAGATTATTCACTCACTTTCACATAAGTTTAATGATTAGAAAATCAGTTATATTTTAAAGGCTGTATCCCTCAGATCAGTGGATCATCTTGTCCACAGTTTTAAAAAAACTATACATATACGCAGCGGAAAATACTTTATTAACATTTGACATCCTAAAAGAGTGAATATGTAACGTCCCAATTCGCGCTAGGCCCCTTGATTGCGTATTTGAGTCAAGGGGGCTGTGGTGAGCCCAATGGGGGATGTGGGTGAACAGGTGCGGACGTGCGGGAAATGAGGAAAACAAGGCAAAACAGCATTTTTGGCTGACACAGGTATGGATACGGCCGTGTCCATACCCGTGTGCCTCATAAAAATAGGTTTACCAGTCAGAGAGGTACACGGGCATTGGGACACGGGCGTGTCCCTAGCCGTGTGCCAAGGACACGGGTTGGGACACGGGCGTGTCCCTAGCCGTGTGCCAAGGACACGGGTCGGGACACGGCCGTGTCTCTACCCGTGTGCCGCAACCCTGACCCGGCAGAAAGTGGTTCTGGGAGGAACACGGCCCTAGACACGGCATGCCACACGGCCGTGTCACCTGAACACGGGTAGGAACACGGCCGTGTGCCTACCCGTGTCTGCGATGTATAAAAAGGAAAAAAGTTGGGAAACCCTAGCATTTCATATCCTTTCTTCTGCCCCGAAATTCCTGAGAGGGTTCTTGGCTGGAGGAGGAGGAAGAGCTTGCCGGAGCCATCCTTGGAGGAATCAAAACGCCGCCACCATCAAGGGAAAAACAATGCCGCCGCGAAGGAGTGCGAGGCTCATGGCCGGCCATGGTGGTACCGCTGGACTTGAGGTGAGCTTCCTCCCCTCTCCCTTGGTGCTAGATCTATAGTTATTATAGGAGAGACATCGACTCCATAGAGTCTTGATGGTGAGGAGGAGAGTTCTTAGGATAAGCCATGCCTAGGTTTTAGGCTTAGTCTCCCTCAACCTTCTCATCCTTCAAAGTGGAGATGAGAGGGGTTTTCGTTGGGGGTTTGGCTTTGAAAGGAGAAATAAGGTTGGGTGTGATTTCTGGAGAAGTTTATGCGAGGTCGTTGCAAGGAAGAAGATGAACGAATGCCGTTCATCTCGCCTTAAGATGCGTGCAGAAATCTGATTTCTGCACGCGGCGACCTTCGTGGCCAATTTCGGAGGTGTTCTGGCCAGATCTGGGTGATCGACTCAACACGAAAGTCGTAGCCCTTGAAATTACCTTTCCAACGAGGGGTTGCTCGTTTCCATGCGATACCTGTAGCCACGGGAAACCTGGTTCGAGTCCGCTGCATTCGGGAAAATTCCTGTACAGGAAACTGTTTCCTGTACGTATTCGAGTTGAATTTCTGGTATGTTGCGACCAGATCTGGGCGATCGACTCAACACGAAAGTCGTAGCCCTCGCGAATACCTTTCCAACGAGGGGTTGTGCATTGTGATCGGATTCCTGTAGCTCCGGGAATCCCAGTTTTAGTATTGGACTATCCTATGTTAATGCACTTGTTAAATTATAATGTTAGCACTCTTGCAATGATTGTGATTTGCTCATGTGATATCTTGCTCCCATATAACTATAATGTCGTTGTTACTATAATTTAGTATGGTTACTCATTTGGTTGTGTAATAAGGGATAACCATGCAATGGTAGAGAAATGGATTGGATGGGAAGGCTAGATATTAGGAGTTGCTATTGGTAAAGGATATATTTATACAAATTGGCGTTGAACATATCTAATGTACGTAGTGTTGAGGTGAAATCATTGAATAGGTGGGCGTGAACATGATGAACACTATGTGAAGAGTATTTTGTAACTGTAATCCGAGCCCAAGGGGTTTATTAACAACCGATGCTTAGAGTTGAAGTCTCCCTACGGGTAGCATCGAGTGAGTTGTTTTGGGGCATATGATGTGCGACGATTCATCGTGTCGCGGTGTTGAGATAATGATTGTGGCAGGTCTACGGGTTCGCCAGTCGTCACACCGATGGGAGCCAATGAGTAGACCTTGGGCGGTAGGGTTAGATACTTGGTGTCCATAACCCGAGATCTCCTCCGTGCCATGAGAACGGTTGGGCTTGCACCTCGTGCGTTTCCGAGGTTCCATCCGGTTCGAAATCAAGGCCAGGTTGGGCTGTGATCTTGGTGCACATTTACCCACCCCTTCTGAGCCGTAGTACGCATGTGAGCTCCGCTGTTGTGTTCTTAGCGTTGAGGCGTACGGGGGCCTAGGATAGGTAGTGTGATACCACCTAGTAGTGGAGACGCCCGCTCCACTGTCGCCGTCTGGCCACGACGGACGACGCCTGAGAGGTTAGCTACCTGCTCGAAAAGTGGGAACTTCTAGTCTGTGTCGACATAGCAAGTTGCATGTGCGTGCGCATGAGTCGGTCATAACATAACATTCATAACATGTCATTCATTGCATACACAAGATCCTCATCGTATAAGTTTGTATGGGCACTCTTATACGATGAGTTACTTTACTGTTAAGCCGATCCTTAACTTATAAGTTTGTATGGGCACTCTTATAAGTTAAGTTGCTATTCTGATTAATTATACCTGCTGTCATTTATATGGATATTTGTAGAACTGCTAGTTGTGTAGCGTAGTTTATACTTCACCATATTTACTGTCACCTGCTTGTTTACTTGCTTATGTATATATATTGTACCTGTATTCCTTTCTCCGCCCGGTGCCGAGGGGTCGCCGGGGGAGCGGATGTGAAGCCACTTAGTCTTATGACTAACGGTTGCTACGTCTTCCTTTTTAGGAGGAAACCCCGCAGGTAGAGCGGCAACGGACTATGCAGCAGGACAGCCAGGCCCGGATGATAGGACCTGAGGTGGTGGTGCCATCGGCACCGTCAGTGACAGTAGTGAGTGTTTTCATGTAGCCGTTTGGCAAAACATTTCTAGACTCTTGTTTCTTTTGTGCAAGCCTGTTGTGCTTGTTATCTTCCGCTATTTTTGGACTTTAACTTAGCTGTGAACTGAACTGCTTTTAGCTTTACTTTTCTGTTATGGTTGGGTTGGCATAATTGTTGTGATATGGATTGTAGCCGGCGGAATAGGCGTCTTGTGGTAAAGGCTAACCCGTGTGTTAGTGCTACCGCAAGGCGGCTATTTCGGGCATAAGACTCCCCTCGTGCCGTGTGTTGTGTTCCGGGAGGGGGGTCTTACAAATGGTATCAGACTAAGCCGATCTTCACCTACAGCAGTCAGGTAACAATGGGCCACTCCCGTTCGATTAGTCGGTTTGGGGACAAACCGACTTAGCGGAAGCAGTGGTGTGCCCATATGTAATTCACACTAAGTTGTCCAACTTTGACATTAGTTTTAGCCAACCTGACCCTAGTTTGTACCTTGCGTATAGGTCCCAGCGCAGGTGGAGCCGGTTGGGGGCACTCCTACCCCTTCCGTCCCTTCACAATTCCAGCAGTCGGAACTGGGACAAACGCTGTCAGCCATATTGGATGCATTTAAAGCCCAGCAAGCTCCGGTGCAACAACAGGCGCCAGGCTCCAACTGGGTGAGCACCTTCCGTGCCATGTCCCCTCCTGCCTATATTGGGACAGAATCGCCGGTGCGCACCGAGGAATGGCTTGATACCGTGCAGGAATTGATGGCTGGCATAAGATGTCCGAACAACATGGCGGTGACATTGGTAGTGACGCTGCTAGAGCTACACGCCAAAAGGTGGTGGAAGTCCCTCATGGGCTCCACCTTCCAAGGGCGGTTGTACACGGACATCAGTTGGAACGAGTTCACCGAGGCTTTTCTGGATCACTTCATTCCTTCTTCTGCTCGGGATGAACTTGAAGAAAGATTTCTGCAGCTGAAGCAGGGATCGAATTCGGTAACGGAGTACCAGAGGGAGTTCCAACACCTCGCTAGGTTTGCCGATTCCTATGAGTTGGACGATAGAGGCTACGCGAAGCGCTTCTACAAAGGGTTAAGGGACCCCCTGAGGCAGGCCCTTTTGTTTATAGCCGATGGAAGCCTGGCAGAAATCATTGACATGGCAAAGAGACTGGAGGCGGACCACATGGGATGTGGCAAGAGACCTGCGGAAGGTGTAATTGAAGTCGGCCCTAGTAATAGAAGGCGGAATGATCATGGCAGAGGAAGGGGAAACCACAGAGGCAGTCGGTGGGTCAACCGGAACTATCGGGTGGAGTACCCAATTCCGCAACCACTACCTTTACCACCACCACCGCAGCAGCAATATTATCAACAACCTGGGGGCCGACGTGAGATGATATGTTTTGAGTGCAACCAACCGGGGCATGTCCGACGAGTTTGCCCGCGACTGATCGGTGGTGCCCCTATTGCTCCCCCTCCAGTAGCTCCACGGGGACGAGGGCACATGCGTGGCCGAGGAAGAGGACCACCAGGGAGAAATCAAGGACATGCACGGGAGCATGTATTCGCATTGGATATGACTCAGGAGAGAAATCCGCAGGAAGTCATCACCGGTACGTGCAAAATTGTTTTAATATTATATGACTTGTTGGATTTATGATACAAATGATACGCGCTATTCTGAATAGTGATTACCCCTTTTGGAACCTAGGCACTGTCGTGGTTAGCGGGAGACCCGCCTATACGTTATTTGACACGGGTGCGTCTCACTCGTTCATTTCGGAGGACTTCGTGAAGGACTTGGAGGGAGTGCAACACTTCACGGGCATTACTCAAAGGGTGCGCCTTCCGGACGGCTCTGAGATGACGTCGTCAGCAAGTTGCGACTTCGACACCCTTATTGGAGGAAAGTTCTTTGAAACTCCGGCTACAGTGTTAAGAATCCCGGAGTTCGATCTCATCCTGGGCATGAAGTGGTTGGACTGGCACCACGTCAGGATCAATTGTGCGGAGAAGCAAGTTATGTTGAGGCATGGAGACTCGGAAGTCATCTTCCAAGGTATTAAATTCGCACCCCGTAAATTATTATCTTCAATCCAAGTTATGAAATCTCATATGGAAGGGGACGAGGTCTATGTAATTTGCTTCGAGTTGAAGAAATTGACATTAGAGGTCAAGGATGTGCGGGTGGTGCGAGAATTTCCCGAGGTATTTCCCGAGAAATTGCCAGGACTACCCCCGCATAGGGAAGTGGACTTCCAAATCAAGCTAATTCCGGGTGCCAAGCCCGTCTCGCGAGCTCCATACCGAATGGCTCCGAAGGAACTTGCAGAGTTTAGAGTCCAGCTTCAGGAATTGGTGGAAACAGGGTTCGTTCGCCCAAGCTCGTCGCCTTGGGGAGCGCCCGTTTTGTTCGTCAAAAAGAAGGATGGCACCTTGCGGTTATGTATTGATTATCGAGAGTTGAACCGGTTAATGGTGCGGAACACCTATCCCCTACCGCGCATTGATGAATTATTCGATCAATTGGTGGGATCGTATTGGTTCTCCAAGTTAGATCTGCGTTCAGGATATTATCAGCTGAGGATACAAGAAGATGACATTCAGAAGACGGCGTTCAGTTCGAGATATGGTTTGTATGAATTCACCGTGATGCCGTTTGGGCTCACAAACGCCCCTTCCGCCTTTATGAGCTTGATGAACAAGGTGTTCAGCCCTTATTTGGACATCTTTGTCATCGTGTTTATCGATGATATCCTAGTCTACTCCAAGACTGAAGCAGAACACGCCGAACATCTAACTTTAGTGCTGAGGAAACTAAAGGAGCACACTTTGTTTGCCAAGTTCAGCAAATGTGAGTTTTGGCTTCGAGAGGTCGCGTTCTTGGGCCATGTGATTAGTGGGGCGGGGCTAGCAGTAGATCCGGCCAAGGTGCGGGCCGTGAAGGAGTGGTCGCCATTGAAGTCAGCGGCCGACATACGAAGCTTTCTTGGACTTGCCGGGTACTATCGCAAGTTCGTGAAAGGCTTCTCGAAGATCGCCCTTCCCCTTACTACGCTGACCAAGAAGGGTGTGCCGTTTGAATGGACACCCCAGTGCGAAGCTGCATTCCAAGAGTTGAAAGACAGATTGACGACTGCACCCATCCTAGCTCTTCCATCTGGGAAGGAGGGCTTTCAAGTTTACACGGATGCGTCGTATCAAGGGATGGGAGCTGTGTTGATGCAGAATGGGCATGTGATCGCTTATGCTTCAAGACAGTTGAAGAAGCATGAAGCCAGCTACCCGGTGCATGATCTAGAGTTGGGAGCGGTGGTATTCGCCTTGAAGATGTGGAGGCATTATTTATACGGCGTCCACTGCGAGATCTACTCGGATCACAAAAATCTGAAGTACGTTCACACCCAAAAGGAGTTAAACTTGAGACAGCGGCGGTGGTTGGAGTTCTTGTGCGACTATGATTTCACCTTGAACTACCACCCCGGGAAGGTTAATTCCGTAGCTGATGCCTTGAGCCGGAAAGCGCCGGAAGCGAGCACGGAATCCCGCTTGATGAGGATGGAGTTAATCCGGACGTTGCAAGAGATGGAAATCACTTTGGTCTTTAAGAATCAACCGGAAGAGTATACCGAATATTTGGCCGCGATGAGTATAGTTTGCAACATACGAGACCGGATCCGTACGGAACAAAAGAAGGATGCGGCTTTAACCCCGGCTTTCAAGTCAATGGAGGATGGGACTACGGAAGAATACTCCCTAAAAGACGGCCTCGTCCATTTTCGTGGCCGGCTTTACATCCCCGAAGGTGACAACATTCGGGAGGATATTCTAAAGGAGGCCCATTGCTCCAAGTACTCGGTGCACCCGGGGATCGCGAAGATGTACACCGATTTGAGAAAGACGATGTGTTGGCCGGGCATGAAGAGGGATGTCAAGTACTTTGTTACTCATTGTGTGGCCTGCCAAATGGTGAAGGCAGAGTGCCGAAACCCTGGTGGAATGCTACAGTCGTTGCCCATCCCCGAATGGAAATTTGAGGACATCTCCATGGACTTCGTCCACGGGTTACCTCGCTCGCGCTCGGGGAATGATTCTGTGTGGGTGATAGTTGACCGGTTGACCAAGGTAGCCCGATTTATCCCAATGAAGAAGGAGGCGCAAGTGGGCGTCTTAGTGCGTCTCTTTGTGGAACAATTTGTGCGGTACCATGGTGTGCCAAAGACGATCGTCTCCGACCGGGATGGTCGGTTTACTTCAAGAGAATGGAGGGCTGTACAGGCTTATTTGGGCTCGCGCCTCGCCTTTAGCACAGCCTTTCACCCACAAACGGACGGGCAATCTGAACGAACCATCCGAACATTGGAGGACCTATTGAGGTTGTGTGTGCTAGATAAAGGAGAACCATGGGAGAGGCTCTTACCTCTCGTGGAGTTCTCTTATAATAACAGTCATCAAGCTAGTATTGGAATGGCACCTCATGAAGCTTTGTATGGAAGGAGGTGTAGAACACCCTTGTCCTGGGTGCAAGACGAAGATCCGAAGACATTGGGAAATGAGTATATTGATGACACGGACGCGGTGGTTAGGTTGATCCGGAATCGAATGCTAGAGGCTCAAAGCCGATAGGCGAAATATTACAACGCAAGGCACCGTATGGTAGAGTTTCAAGTGGGTGATAAGGTGTTCCTGAAGATTCGACCGATGCACGGAGTGTCACGAGTACGTGGAGTCAAGAAGCTCAGCCCAAGGTATGTTGGGCCCTATGTTGTAGTGGAAAGGATTGGCCCTCTGGCCTATCGATTGGAGTTACCACCGGAGCTGGAGAACCTTCACGACGTGTTACATGTATCGTCGCTTCGGAAGGCTTTGTTGCGACCTGAACAGTATATCCCCACGGCGGATGGTGTCGTGGCGTCTGATAGGTCTGTGCGACTGGAGCCGGTGCGGATCGTTGATAACGAGACAAGGACCTTGCGCCGCAAAAGTGTTCCCTTGGTGAAGGTGCTATGGTCTAATCACGGGAAGGAAGAGTGCACATGGGAGCCAAGGGATTTGATGCAAGAGCGCTACCCGGAATTATTTACTCCAGGTAAAAATTTTATTTGAAAGCATAGTTCCCTTTTTATGTGTTTCACTCCCATAGCCTTACCCTGATTTCGGGGACGAAATCTTTTATTTTGTTTATAGGATTTGTAACGTCCCAATTCGCGCTAGGCCCCTTGATTGCGTATTTGAGTCAAGGGGGCTGTGGTGAGCCCAATGGGGGATGTGGGTGAACAGGTGCGGACGTGCGGGAAATGAGGAAAACAAGGCAAAACAGCATTTTTGGCTGACACGGGTATGGACACGGCCGTGTCCATACCCGTGTGCCTCATAAAAATAGGTTTACCAGTCAGAGAGGTACACGGGCATTGGGACACGGGCGTGTCCCTAGCCGTGTGCCAAGGACACGGGTTGGGACACGGGCGTGTCCCTAGCCGTGTGCCAAGGACATGGGTCGGGACACGGCCGTGTCTCTACCCGTGTGCCGCAACCCTGACCCGGCAGAAAGTGGTTCTGGGAGGAACACGGCCCTAGACACGGCATGCCACACGGCCGTGTCACCTGAACACGGGTAGGAACACGGCCGTGTGCCTACCCGTGTCTGCGATGTATAAAAAGGAAAAAAGTTGGGAAACCCTAGCATTTCATCTCCTTTCTTCTGCCCCAAAATTCCTGAGAGGGTTCTTGGCTGGAGGAGGAGGAAGAGCTTGCCGGAGCCATCCTTGGAGGAATCAAAACGCCGCCACCGTCAAGGGAAAAACAATGCCGCCGCGAAGGAGTGCGAGGCTCATGGCCGGCCATGGTGGTACCGCTGGACTTGAGGTGAGCTTCCTCCCCTCTCCCTTGGTGCTAGATCTATAGTTATTATAGGAGAGACATCGACTCCATAGAGTCTTGATGGTGAGGAGGAGAGTTCTTAGGATAAGCCATGCCTAGGTTTTAGGCTTAGTCTCCCTCAACCTTCTCATCCTTCAAAGTGGAGATGAGAGGGGTTTTCGTTGGGGGTTTGGCTTTGAAAGGAGAAATAAGGTTGGGTGTGATTTCTGGAGAAGTTTATGCGAGGTCGTTGCAAGGAAGAAGATGAACGGATGCCGTTCATCTCGCCTTAAGATGCGTGCAGAAATCTGATTTCTGCACGCGGCGACATTCGTGGCCAATTTCGGAGGTGTTCTGGCCAGATCTGGGTGATCGACTCAACACGAAAGTCGTAGCCCTTGAAATTACCTTTCCAACGAGGGGTTGCTTGTTTCCATGCGATACCTGTACCCACGGGAAAGCTGGTTCGAGTCCGCTGCGTTCGGGAAAATTCCTGTACAGGAAACTGTTTCCTGTACGTATTCGAGTTGAATTTCTGGTATGTTGCGGCCAGATCTGGGCGATCGACTCAACATGAAAGTCGTAGCCCTCGCGAATACCTTTCCAACGAGGGGTTGTGCATTGTGATCGGATTCCTGTAGCTCCGGGAATCCCAGTTTTAGTATTGGACTATCCTATGTTAATGCACTTGTTAAATTATAATGTTAGCACTCTTGCAATGATTGTGATTTGCTCATGTGATATCTTGCTCCCATATAACTATAATGTCGTTGTTACTATAATTTAGTATGGTTACTCATTTGGTTGTGTAATAAGGGATAACCATGCAATGGTAGAGAAATGGATTGGATGGGAAGGCTAGATATTAGGAGTTGCTATTGGTAAAGGATATATTTATACAAATTGGCGTTGAACATATCTAATGTATGTAGTGTTGAGGTGAAATCATTGAATAGGTGGGCGTGAACATGATGAACACTATGTGAAGAGTATTTTGTAACTGTAATCCGAGCCCAAGGGGTTTATTAACAACCGATGCTTAGAGTTGAAGTCTCCCTACGGGTAGCATCGAGTGAGTTGTTTTGGGGCATGTGATGTGCGACGATTCATTGTGTCGCGGTGTTGAGATAATGATTGTGGCAGGTCTACGGGTTCGCCAGTCGTCACACCGATGGGAGCCAATGAGTAGACCTTGGGCGGTAGGGTTAGATACTTGGTGTCCATAACCCGAGATCTCCTCCGTGCCATGAGAACGGTTGGGCTTGCACCTCGTGCGTTTCTGAGGTTCCATCCGGTTCGAAATCAAGGCCAGGTTGGGCTGTGATCTTGGTGCACATTTACCCAAGACCCCTTCTGAGCCGTAGTACGCATGTGAGCTCCGCTGTTGTGTTCTTAGCGTTGAGGCGTACGGGGGCCTAGGATAGGTAGTGTGATACCACCTAGTAGTGGAGACGCCCGCTCCACTGTCACCGTCTGGCCACGACGGACGACGCCTGAGAGGTTAGCTACCTGCTCGAAAAGTGGGAACTTCTAGTCTGTGTCGACATAGCAAGTTGCATGTGCGTGCGCATGAGTCGGTCATAACATAACATTCATAACATGTCATTCATTGCATACACAAGATCCTCATCGTATAAGTTTGTATGGGCACTCTTATACGATGAGTTACTTTACTGTTAAGCCGATCCTTAACTTATAAGTTTGTATGGGCACTCTTATAAGTTAAGTTGCTATTCTGATTAATTATACCTGCTGTCATTTATATGGATATTTGTAGAACTGCTAGTTGTGTAGCGTAGTTTATACTTCACCATATTTACTGTCACCTGCTTGTTTACTTGCTTATGTATATATATTGTACCTGTATTCCTTTCTCCGCCCGGTGCCGAGGGGTCGCCGGGGGAGCGGATGTGAAGCCACTTAGTCTTATGACTAACGGTTGCTACGTCTTCCTTTTTAGGAGGAAACCCCGCAGGTAGAGCGGCAACGGACTATGCAGCAGGACAGCCAGGCCCGGATGATAGGACCTGAGGTGGTGGTGCCATCGGCACCGTCAGTGACAGTAGTGAGTGTTTTCATGTAGCCGTTTGGCAAAACATTTCTAGACTCTTGTTTCTTTTGTGCAAGCCTGTTGTGCTTGTTATCTTCCGCTATTTTTGGACTTTAACTTAGCTGTGAACTGAACTGCTTTTAGCTTTACTTTTCTGTTATGGTTGGGTTGGCATAATTGTTGTGATATGGATTGTAGCCGGCGGAATAGGCGTCTTGTGGTAAAGGCTAACCCGTGTGTTAGTGCTACCACAAGGCGGCTATTTCGGGCATAAGACTCCCCTCGTGCCGTGTGTTGTGTTCCGGGAGGGGGGTCTTACAGAATAATGGTCCCCAGAGGACAACATATACTATGCAAGACCCCACATTTAATTTATACTATATTTAAGAAAACGATCTTTTTACGTTGTTTGGAAAGTAATATATGAGTTTTATAAACATGCTGATCATGAGATATACTTATAATAGTGTTTTTAGATTTAAAAGTAACTAGCAACCTAGCATAAATCATCCCAAGAGCAAGTAGACTAACTCCAGAAAAGGTAGCAGCAAAAAGATAACATATTTAGTATCAAGGTAAAACTACAAGTAGGTGCCAACAAACTGACATGAACCCACTGAAAAGTATATATGTCTTTAAGAAAGAAACATAAAACTACCTCACAAGACTAAGGAACTGATCTCTACAGTACAAGAGACCACCAGCAACAACACAGCAAAACTAGCCGCTTAATCGGCTACTATCCTGAACCTGAGGCATTAAAAGAAGAAAAGAATACCTCAGCAAGCAAAAACAAATAAGCTGTACGAAACTGTTAATTTAAATGATAAGCAAAAAGAGTAAACAGGACAGTAAATATCAAACACCGTCCAGGGTCAGACAAAATAAAATTGCACTAAGTGCGAGGAAATAGTAATAACCCTGCTATAATCTTGTAGAGGCTACAAGGCTACTACGTGCCCAAAACGTTGCAATCTACTAAGGAAGAAGCATCTAACATCCTAAATTGTGAGAGATGGCAGTAGAAAAAACAACGCGAATCCGCGTTGGAGGCAAACTCAGTCCCCCAACAACCATTTCCAAAAAACAAAGCTCAAGGGTCTACATGTGAAAGCACTAGGGACCTCCCACCCCCTTGCCCAGCCCGTACCTGGAACAAGATAAAAAGGGTGGCCACGGCTAAATAACACAACACCACCCCCATTAAGAGCTTCAAACCACCACTGCTAACCACAATCCACGATTCGGCCTTTGGAAAAATATAGCCGACAAGGAACCTCAAAATCAAGGAATTCATTCGAGAGAGAAAATAAAGATAAGGCGAAAGCATTGAGATGGCTCAACACGGAATTGAGTGAGCAGCCCTCACTTAATGCCAGACAGGATCTGGCGTTGAGTGAGCCTCACTCTCTCAATACCAGACAGAATCTGGCGTTGAGTGAGCATCACACTCTCAAAGCCAGATAGAATCTGGCATTGAGTGAGCATTACTCTCTCAACGCCAGACAGACTCTGGCGTCGAGTGAGCATCACACTCTCAATGCCAGACAGACTCTGACGTTGAGTGAGCATCACTGTTAACGCCAGACAGAATCTGGCATTGAGTAAGCATCACTCTTTCAACGCCAGACAAAATCTGGCATTGAGTGAGCATCACTCTTTCAATGCCATACACATAGCCGCTACTCCCCGAAGGCTGGCGTGTAGTGGACTTGGTCCACTCAAAGCTAAAATAGCCAGATGTCCAAAAGGATTGGCTGCGGCGTTGAGCGAGTCCACCTCACTCAATGCCTAAACAGTCATGGCGTTGAGTGAGGTCGACCCACTATACGTCAAAATACTTAGCCGCAAGGAAAAAAAACAAAAGTCTATGGCGTTGAGTGTGTGCACCACACTCAACGCCAAGCCCAAACAGACCAGGCGTTGAGTGTGTGCACCACACTCAACGCCAAGCCCAAACAGACTGGGCGTTGAGTGTGTGCACCACACACAATACCAAGCCCAAACAGACCAGGCATTGAGTGTGTGCACAACACTCAACACCAAGACCAAATAGACCAGGCGATGAGTGTGTGCACCACACTCAACGCCAAGCCAAAATTGAATTTTTGCAAAAATTAAATCTAATGCTACCTAACCTACCCGACAACGGCCACCATACCGAAAGGTCAAATCCAACACTCATCTTCACTACCCTCAGCACCCGAACTGGGAAAACCTTAACAGTAAGGAAGGATTAAGAAATAGGCTATTAGAATGAAAATTCTGAACAAGAGAAATTTTTGTAGGCTTAAGCAAGTATCGGTCATAATTTAAAACAAAGCTGGACATTTAGCAAAAGTAAATCTGGAATGTATACTTGACAGTAAAAAAGACAAGGATGAAGAAATTCTACTTGGCAAGGGCAAAGATCACCACTTGCCTCGATTTCTAACAAAGCTTGGTCGGCCCCTTCCCTCACTCTCGGATCTAGCCGATAAGCACTAAGCCGAGAAATCTGGAGATTTCAGGAGGAATAAGGGTCAAGCCGAGAATTTAAAACCTCTAAAATGATTACCAAAACTAGAAAACTTACTGTAGGAACATAGATCTAAGAGAGAGCAATCCAGATCCACTTTCGAAATCTAATTCCGTCCACAAACGCTCCCGGAATAGCCGTCTGAAGGGTAGCAGGTCCGACATTTTCTCCGTTTCGCACGAACAGGCGGGCGGTTCTTCGGAAAAGAAGGTTAACAGTCACTATTTTAATTTAAGGCTGACAATATATAAGCAGCGGCTAAATGACGTCCATATTTCTGCCTAGCAACCGCCGCCTGCCACCTATAAGATCTCACTCAAACCGCAGCCACCCTTTCGAGCCTAGCACAAACCGCCAACCACTATCGGCCCAAAAACAAAATTAATAAAAACCTATCACTAGCCGCCTACCATGCTGCCACCTTCCTAAATAAATAATAATATACATATTAAATAGTATTATTTTACATAAAATACAAAACGACGCGAAAACCGAACATCCTCGGAATTCGACGAAATTTGCACCGTAGCTAAATATCCATGCCACGAACACAATAGCGAAGACGAAATCAATTTTCGATGAACAGAACTCGGGTTATCTCCACTCGAAGCCAAAACACAAGCATCCCCCGAGAGGCCTCACTGGGTCACCCAAAACGACCCGGCTTGCTAGGGAATCTTGCCAATAGGCTACAAAATAGGCCACTAAATCCTAAGGAGCTAAGAACACACTCCACGAATGGCACAAGCCAAGAAAACATGTCAACATAACGCCAAATGAGAATTAAATAATCACAGAAAAATCGGGGGTGTTACAGTCACTCTCCCTAAAAGAAAGTTTCGTCCCGAAACTTTACATACACTACTTCCACTTATAGAAGGAAAGTAGCAAACAAGAGCTACTAGGAAGAAAACATACCAATAAAATTTGGGGAACAGTTGAGGGTGAGCCTCCCTCATAGCCGACTCTAGCTCCCAAGGCGCGCTTTCCAAATCCTGATTCTTCCATAGAACTTTCACCTTCGGGATAGACTTTGTCCGCAAAACCCGATCTTGAGTATCCAAGATGCGGACCAGCATCTTAACATATGAAAGATTAGGCTCCAACTGGGGCACAACATCCAAGACTTGCCCACTGCTTCGCACACACTTCCATAATTTGCTTACATGAAATACATTATGAACACCTGGGAAGTTTGCTGGCAAATCCAACCTATATGCTGACACGCCAATCCGTTCAACAATCATAAACGGGCCCACATACCTCGGGTCCAATTTTCGGTTCTTCTCAAACCTCTTAACACCAACCATCGAGGAAACCTTAAGAAACACAAGGTCCCCCACCACAAACTCCAAGTCAGATCTACGCCGATTTGCGTTCTTCTCATATCGTTCCTGAGCTATCCGAAGATTCTCACGAATAAGCTTCACTGCAACTTCCATTTCCTTGAGCGCATCCGGACCCAATAAAGGTCTCTCACCAGCCTCAGCCCAAAACAAGGGAGTTCTGCAGCGCCTCCCATACAAAGCTTCAAACGGAGCCATTTGCAAGCTCTCTTGGTAACTGTTATTGTATGCAAACTCCATAAGTCGCAACCGCTCATCCCATGCTCCACCGTGGTCTATAATATAGCACCTGATCATATCGTTAACTATCTGGTTCACCCGCTCGGTCTTCCCATTGGTCTGTGGGTGGTAAGTTGTAGAATACCTCAAATCTGTGCCCAAACCCTCTTGCAGACTCCTCCAGAAGCGAGAAGTAAATCGGGAGTCTTGATCCGAAATGATGCTATCTTGTACACCGTGCAATCTGATGACCTCATCCAAGTACAGCTCTGCTATCTTTTTCATCGGGTAATCTATCTTATAGTGTATGAAGTGCGCACACTTCATCAATCGGTCCACAATCACCCAAACTAAATCAAATCCCCTTGTAGATGTCGGTAAGCCCGTAATGAAGTCCATAGAAATACTTTCTCACTTCCATGTCGGGATCTCCAACGGAGTCAACTTGCCACCAGGCCTTCCATGATCGTCCTTCACACGCTTGCAAGTGTAGCACTCAGCAACAAATCGGGCTATATCACCCTTCATCCCATACCACCAGGCGATTTGCTTCAAATCACGATGCATCTTCGTAGATCCTGGATGGTAGGCAACATTGGATCCATGAGCCTCTCTGCATATCATAACCCTTATGTCTCCAACAGCGGGGATGCAAAACCTGCCGCGGTACTTCAAAGTACTCGCATCATCGATAGAAAAATCCGGAAAATCCCCTATCTCAGTCCTGAGGTATAAGTGAAGAAGATCCGGATCATCCTTCTAGTGCAACCTGGTAAGTGAAATCCAAGATGGCTCTGCCACTGCCAAACTGCTCTGCATGCCACAGCATCCCATGGAGATATCCATCAGGAAGAACACCTCCACTAAATGATGGTCGAAGAGATTAAAGATCTTCCCCATCTTCCGGCTCAGTGTGTCGACCACCCCATTGGCCTTGCCCGGATGATACTGGATCTCTACATCGTAATCAGCCACATACTCTAGCCACCGCCATTGGCACAGAGTCAACTCATTCTGTGTGAACACGTACTTTAGACTTTTATGATCTGTGAAGATCTTGCACTGAGCACCATAAAGTAGATGCCTCCAAAGCTTTAGCGCATAAATCACTGCTGCAAACTCAAGGTCATGCGTAGGATAATTTCTCTCATGAGTCTTTAATTGTCTGGACCCATACGTAATCACTTTTCGAGCCTGCATCAACACGCAACCCAGACCAACATCGGAAACGTCCACGTACACATCATACTTCGCACCCTCAGTAGGTAGGGTCAGAACGGGAGCAGTGCTCAATCTGTTATTTAGTTCCAGGAAAGCTTATTCGCACTTCTCGCTCCAAACAAAGGCCGTGTTCTTCTGAGTCAACCTAGTCAAAGGTGTAGCCAGGGTCGAGAAACCCTCCACGAACCTCCTGTAGTAGCCAGCCAACTGTAGGAATCTTCTAATCTCCTTGTGCATGCCCGACCTACTCCAATCCATCACTTCTGCGATCTTTTCCCGGTCGATTGAGATCCCATCCTTATTCACCACGTGGCCCACAAACGAGACCCGAGGGAACCAAAATTTGCACTTGCTCAGCTTGGCGAATAACTTGTGGTCCCTCAACTCCAATAGAACCAAGCGCAGATGCTGCTGATGCTCCTCAGCACTGCGAGAGTATATCAATACATCATCGATGAATACCACAACGAACTTGTCTAGAAAATCCTTGAACACCCGGTTCATCATATCCATGAAAGCTGATGGTGCGTTGGTCGAACCAAACGATATCACTAGAAACTCGAAGTGTCCATGCCTTGATCTAAACACATTCCGTGGAATATTTTCCTCACGGATCCTGAGCTGATGATAACCAGAACGAAGATCGATCTTGGAAAACACCGTGCAACCACGCAACTGATCAAATATGTCATCGATCCTAGGTAGAGGGTACCTGTTCTTAATGGTGACTTTGTTCAACTCCCTCTAGTCGATGCAAAGCCTCATCGACCCATCCTTCTTCTTCACAAATAGAACAGGAGCACCCCAAGGCGACGAACTCTGCCTGATAAACCCTTTTTCCAATAACTCGTCCTGGACTCGGAACTCCTCCAACTCACGAGGGGCCATCTGGCATGTCGCATTAGCAATAGGACGCGTACCCGGTTCCAAGTCAATCACAAACTCAAATTCTCGATCGGGAGGAAGACCAGGAAGGTCATCAGGAAAAACATCAATGAAATCACGAACAACAGGAATCTCCTCCAAGCGCGGTACACTAACAACAGTCCCAACCACCGAGACTAAACAAGCAAAACAATCAGAATGAAAATGCTTCTGAGCACATACTACAGAAATGAAAGGAGACTCCTGGCACCGATCAGCATACACACTTCCAGGCTGACCGTTGTCCTTGATGAAGTCCAAGCGCCTCCCTTTGCACTGAATAACCGCATTATACTTAGACAACCAGTCCATGCCCAGAATACCATCGAAGTCCTCTAGATCAATCATCTTCAAGTATACCTTCGCAAGAAAGTCCCCCAACAAATAAGGGCAATCCAGAATGCCCACATCTGATAACACAGATTCACCAGAAGGGAACATGATGCGGAAGGTATCACGAACTTTATCTAGAATCAACTGATATCGCTCAACAAAGGCTCTAGCAACAAAGGAGTGGGTACCGTCGGAGTCAAACAGAACACGCGCCCAACGGTTCTTCACCTTAAATTTCCCTATAGGAGTATATATGCAACTAAGGAACTACCAATACAAAAACTATAACCATTCTAGTAAATAAAACTTTCAAGCTAGGAAAAACAACTAACCTGAGATGACCTGAGTCGAAGTTTGAGCCTCCTCAGAAGAGATTACGTTCAGCTTTCCTTTGCCCTTGTCCACACGCTGAGGCGGAGGTAAGGCCTGAAGTGGAACTGCTTGATGAACAGGCTGGACCTGAGGACACCTTGTCTTGATATGTCTCTTTTGTCCACACTGATAGTAGACTTTATCCTTGGACCAGCACTGGGCAGCATCATGCCCGGGTCGCTTCCAAATAGAACAGGAAACATCCTTCCTAGGAGCACCTTGGATAGCATGAACTTGCTCCTTCTTTTGAGCTCCTGTCTTCTTGAAACTCTCAATAGGGTGGCCTGACCGGCCATAAAAGTTACACACTACCTTGCTCTTCTTTCCCGAAGCAGCATCGGGTACCTGGGGGTTCTTCTCTTTAGCAGACTTCCTCTTGTCATTCCTCATTTGCTGTCCTCTTTTCTTTGCTGTCTCAATTGCCTCCACTTTCAGAGTAGCCTCCACTACTCCTGCATAAGTCTTTGATCAATATGCACTGGTCAACTGCTGAACCTCTCTCCTCAAGCCACCCAGGAACCGCATGACTCGATCAGCTTCAATACTCACCAACCCAGGAGCAAACCGGCTCAACTTGCTGAGCTCTATATTGTACTCACTGACAGTGAGTTGCCTCTGTTTCAGGTGGATGAAGTCGTTCATTAGTCGGTCCCGCTCGATCGAAGGTAAGAACTTCCTCAACATCATCTCCTTGAATAATCCCCAATAGCAACCGGCTACCAAGATCCCCTTTTCTCTAAGCCACCAACTCTTAGCCAAACCCTTAAGCTGATAGGCGGCTATCATCACTCTCTGATCATCTACAATACCGAAGTATGGGAACATCTCCTCCATGGAGATTAGCCAATCATCTATGGCCATGAAATCTGCCTTCCCATTATATGTAGGATCGCTAAGTCTCTGAAATTGTGAGATAAAAGCAATCTTTGCTGGCACCACCACATTAGGTCTCAAGGGAGTAGGAGGGGGAGGAACAGCTAACCCCCCTGCAGGGTCTTGCACTCCCTGAGTCTTTCCTACCATAACTGCCACCAGAGACTAGATATGGGCCTGCATCTCCACCAACTGCCTGGTCAAGGAATCGTTTCTCTGTCGCAGGCCCTCGATCACCGCATCACTCTACGCTCTAGATGACTCACCCTCAGATAGTGGAGTTGACCTCGTCGAAGGACATCTTGCCATCTGAAAATCATTATAACATTAGTTAGATCCTAGTACAACAGCTAGAACTAACTATAAGTACAGACAATACATACATAAATATGAACTTAAAGCTGATAAACTTGCTCTGGGAGTTTATTTTTATAAGAATTGATGTTATTCCTAACCTAGGATGGTTTACCACCACCTTTCTAACTCTTGTGCCTAGATCGGGAATGCATGAACTTATATTATTTTTGACTCAAAACTTATGTGTGTACATATGTAGTCCTGCCATTCTTTTGCTTGGCACGTTGTTCTTATGCAATGTTATGCTATGCATGTTTGTGCTATGCATTCTAAAAAGGCCCTAATGCATGTTATGAGCGGCGTACACATGAAAATGTTATGCATCCCATACTACATAACATTCTCATGCAACAAAAAGAAAATGAGCTAGTCTCAGCCATGTGGTGAGGTTATGCATCCCATACTACAAAACCCTCACATGTTGCCCCTATGGCGGATCCATATACGAACATTTATTATGGATACCATAATACATAATATGCCCCGTATACTTCATGTTATGCTATGAGTGTAGTGTTTGTGCTTTTGCCAAGATGTGCTGATGACATATCGGTGTGTGAATGACATAAGGTTAAACCTCCAACTCTACAAGAAAGGTTTCCCAACCATTTGCCAAACAACCTCCCTCTGATACCAACTGTCACAACCCGCATTTTATCCGAATTTAAGAAGTATCAGAGCATGAGAAAACATGCGTCGTGATGCCACGTCGAGCAGGGGATAACTGTCGACGCTCAGGCGAACACCATCTAACTAGACTATGAAAATTCATACGTTTAATGATTAGAAAATAAGTTATATTTTAAATGCCGTATCCCTCGGCTCAGTGGATCATCTAGTCCACAGTTTAAAAAAAACTATACTTATACGCAACGGAAAATACTTTATTCACATTTGGCATCCTAAAATAGTGCATAAGTGTCCCCAGAGGACAACTTATACTATGCAAGACTCACATTTAATTTATACTATATATAAGAAAACGATCTTTTTACGTTGTTTGGAAAGTAGTATATGAGTTTTATAAACATGCTTATCATGAGATATACTTATAATAGTGTTTTTAGGTTTAAAAGTAACTAGCAACATAGTATAAATCATCCCAAGAACAAGTAGACTAACTCCAGAAAAGGTAGCAGCAAAAAGATAACATATCTAGTATCAAGGTAAAACTACCAGTGGGCGCCGACAAACTGACACAAACCCACTGGCAAGTATATATGTCTGTACGAAAGAAACATAAAACTACGTCACAAGACCAAGGAACAGATCTCTATAGTACAAGAGACCAACAACAATAGCACAACAAAACTAGCCGCTTATTCGGCTACTATCCAGAACCTGAGGCATTCCAAGAAGAAAATAATACCTCAGCAAGCAAAAACAAATAAGTTGTACGAAAGTGTTAATTTAAATGATAAGCAAAAAGAGTAAACAGGACACTTACAATCAAATACTGTCCAGGGTCAGACAAAAAAAAATTGCACAAAGTGCGCGGAAACAACAACCCTGCTAAAATCCTTCAGAGGCTACAAGGCTACTATGTGCCCAAAAACATTGCAATCTACTAAGGAAGAAGCATCTAACATCCTAAATTGTGAGAGATGGCAGTAGAAAAAACAACGCGGATCCGGGTTGGAGGCAAAATTAGTCCCCCAACAACCATTTCCAAGAAACAAAGCTCAAGGGTCTACATGTGAAAGCACTAGGTACCTCCCACCCCCTTGCCCAGCCCGTACCTAGAACAAGATAAAAAGGGTGGCCACGGCTAAAGAACACAACACCACCCCCATTAAGAGCTTCAAACCACCACTACTAACCATAACCCACGATTCGGCCTTTGGAAAAATATAGCCGACAAGGGACCTCAAAATCAAGGAATTCACTCGGGAGAGAAAATAAAGATAAGGGGAAAGCATTGAGATGGCTCAACATGGCATTTAGTGAGCATCCCTCACTCAATACCAGACAGGATCTGGCGTTGAGTAAGCCTCACTCTCTCAATGCTAGACAGAATCTTGCGTTGAGTGAGCATCACTCTCTCAATGCCAGAAAGAATCTGGCGTTGAGTGAGCATCACTCTCTCAATTCCAGACACACTCTGGCGTTGAGTGAGCATCATTCTATCAATGCCAGACAGACTCTGGCATTGAGTGAGCATCACTGTCAACGCCAGACAAAATCTAGCGTTGAGTGAGCATCACTCTCTCAATGCAAGACAGAATCTGGCGTTGAGTGAGCATCACTATCTCAATGCCAGACACATAGCCGCTACTCACCAAAGGCTGGCGTTGAGTGGACTTAGTCCACTTAATGCTAAAATAGCCAGATGTCTAAAAGGATTGGCTGCGGCGTTGAGTGAGTCCACCTCACTCAATGCCTAAACATCCATAGCGTTGTGTGAAGTCGACCCACTCAACGCCAAAATACTTAGCCGCAAGGAAAAAAACAAAAAGGCGACCAAACAGACCAAGCGTTGAGTGTGTGCACCACACACAACGCCAGCCCAAAAAGACCAGACATTGAGTGTGTGCACCACACTCATCGCCAATACCAAACAGACCAGGCGTTGAGTGTGTGCACCACACTCAAAGACCAAACAGACCAGGTGATGAGTGCGTGCACCACACTCAATGCCAAGCCCAAACAAAACTTTTGCAAAAATTAAATCTAATACTACCTAACCTACCAGGCTACGGCCACCATACGGAAAGGTCAAATCAAACACTTATCTTCACTACCCTCAGCACCCGAACTGGGCAAACCTTAACAACAAGGAAGGATTAAGAAATAGGCTATTAGAATTAAAATTCTGAATAAGAGAAATTTATGTAGGCTTAAGCAAGTATCACCCAAAATTTAAAACAAAGCTGGACATTTAGCAAAAGTAAATCTGGAATGTATACTTGACAGTAAAAAAAACAAGGATGAAGAAATTCTACTTGGCACGGTCAAAGAGCGCCACTTGTCTCAATTTCTAACAAAGCTTGGTCGGCCCCATCCCTCACTCTCGGATCTAGCCGTAAAGCACTAAGCCGAGAAATCTTGAGATTTCCGGAGGAAGAAGGGTCAAGCCGAGAATTTTAAACCTCTAAAACGATTACGAAAACTAGAAAACTTACCGTAGGAACGTAGATCTAAGCGAGAGCAATCCAGATCCTCTTTCAAAATCAAATTCCGTCAACAAACGCTCCCGGTGTTGGGTTTCTCTATGAGGATGGCACAACACTTGTGCACGCAGAGGAAGTAATAAAATCAAGAACAACCCAAAAGAGATTGGGATCGGGCCATGAATGTTGAATCAAGAAGTTAACGAACAACTAGGTAAAATTACCTTAGCGGCGTTGAGTCACAACTCAACGAAGATGCTCCAAAAATATGAGTCCTTGTCGGTGGCGAGTTCCACTTAAAAAATCGTGTACATCTCTGCAGAAATCCACATAAGCGGGAGAACACTGAGGTTCATCACAAGAAGGATTGGGAAAGTAGATCGACTGCACCTTGCACTTCCACGGACTGCAAGGTCCGCTCCACGAAGGGCAGCACCGAAGAATATCGTCGGAGAGGAGGAGGCCGGCGGAGCGAACGAGGCGGCGGAACACTTCCGTCGGGCAGGGTTCGGGATGTGGCGGACCGATAGAACGGCAGAACACTTCCGTCGGCTTCGATTCGGCAACAGGAGAAATTACCCATCGCTTCCCAAAACCCTAAGTACTAATTTATACCAAAAGTATAAACATACCTAGGAATGTCGCTTTCCGCGGACCACCCAAAATAGGGTGTCTGAATCGTTCGGCGAGAATCAGCTCTAGGTTCGGCGAGAATCAGCTCTTTGTTCGGCGAGAATCTACTTACAGAATCGGCGAGAATCATTTGCAGAATCGTCGAGACTCAGCTGCAGAATCATGAAGAATCATCAGCTGGAATCGTCGAGTATCACCATTCGTAGGGAATCCAACAGTTCGATTCTCGATGAATTTGACTTGGTCGACGAGTCATACTCGACGATTCTCGACGAATCATTCCCGATGAATGATTCTCGACGAATCATTCCCGACGAATTATTCTCGACGAATCATTCTCGACGAACCTCCTTGGCAACGTTTTCCTAACCCCGATTCTGTATGGTGATTGGTAACCCTTACCAACACAGTCAATCTTCCAACTTCTCCACATGCTCTTATGTGCGACCCTACAGGCTCATATCGCGTTGGCAGTGAGATTACATGTTTGACCACTTCTAGATCACAATGGTAACACCAACAGTCTCCCACTTGATCTTGAAAGTATCAAACCAAAAACCTCACAAACAATGAGTGGCATCTAGCAATACATCATTGCTATCCAAGCAATAAGAGTTCATAACTCATAAGCCTTTATGAACAATGTTCTAGCATTGTCTTTGTCCCTTACATCCAGAAAGAACTAGAGGCATGGACCGTGTCACCCTCATAATAGCTCAATCCAAGTTTCTTGATCTAGAACGGACTTCCAGAGAATGGCGAGTCCAATATCGCATATTGACTCAATCAAGCATGGCAATGCATTTCTCAGTCCAGTTCCATTAAGGGGCCCATGGATGCAACTCCTATCATATAGGAGGACAAATCCTATATCTGCTCATACAGAAACGCCCAAATGATTCGTAACGTGCCCAACAACAACCCTTATCATCAACCTTTCTCAAGGAAGACTTTAGATGGCATCAAAGCACGCTCTTCCTCACTTGATGAATGTTGTGACTTCATGTCAAAAGACCACAAAACCATTGTCAATTGAGACCTACTCGTGTCACATTTAGATAACAATCCACAAAGTAGTCTCAGGTTGGGTCTGTCCAGTATAACTTGTTCATTAACAAGTACCCACGTGATGACTTGATATCACAATATCTTGATCTATGAGAACTGGTCATCAGTCAACGCACATGCATGTCTAAATGTATCATCATCACACTTAGCTTCTATGATGATACAACGACCAGGGACCTTTTAAGAATGAAACTTCAAATAAATCATAGGATCTCACATTCAAGTACGTACTTGATGTCCTATTGAAGCGAACATTCTAAGGGTATTTATTACGTTAACATTTAACTATCGCATAGAGAAACCATAATAAAAGAACTTGCCATTAATCATAAAAGAAAATTCTTGGTACACAATTCATCATATGAATAAATAACAAATAGCCAACAGAATATATGTTTACACGCAACCCACAAGACTCTCACTAGAGTTGATCATTTAGGTATCGTATACCCATTGATCTAGTATGACCATCATACTTTCTTTGCGAGAGAGGCTTTGTCAGTTGATCCGCAATATTCTCCTCAGTCGGCACTCTGCAAATGTTCAAATCTCCTCGTTCGACAATCTCACGAATAAGATGGAACCGCCGAAGTATATGCTTTGAGCGCTGATGGGATCTAGGTTCCTTAGATTGTGCAATTGCACCATTGATATCACAGTAGAGTTCCACGGGACCAACAATGCTAGGAACTACATCAAGCTCGCCGATGAATTTCCTAATCCATACAGCCTCCTTCGCTGCGTTAGCGGCAACGATATACTCGGCTTCTGTTGTATAATCAGCATCTTGCTTGGAACTCTTCCAGCTCACAGCTCCTCCATTAAGGCAAAACACAAACCCCGACTGAGAATTTGAATCGTCCCTATCAGTTTGGAAGCTAGCATCCGTGTAACCACTTACAACGAGCTCTTCCTCTCCACCATACACCAAGAACACATCCTTTGTCCTTCTCAAGTACTTCAGGATATTCTTGACTGCAATCCAGTGACACTCACCGGGGTTTGACTGATACCTGCTAGTCATGCTCAAAGCAAAGGAGACATCGGGTCGAGTACATAACATTGCATACATGATTGATCCAATTGCCGAAGCATATGAAATCAAATTCATGTGGTCCTTATCTTCACAAGATTTTTGACATTGGTCCTTAGAGAGATTCACACCATGAGACATGGGTAAAAATCCTTTCTTGGACTCAAGCATGTTGAACCGCTTTAACACCTTATCGATGTATGTACTCTGGGTCAAACCCAGCAACTTCTTTGATCTATCTCTATAGATCTTAATACCGAGTATATAAGTCGCTTCACCCAGGTCCTTCATAGAAAAGCAGTTCCCTAGGTTGTTCTTAACAACTTTCAGGGTAGGAATGTCATTCCCAATCAACAGTATGTCATCTACATACAATATCAGGAAGACAACAATGCTCCCACTTATTCGCTTGTAAACACAAGGCTCATCTTCATTCTTGATGAAACCAAACTGTTTGATTTTCTCATCAAAATGAAGATTCCAACATAAAGAGGCCTGCTTCAGTCCATAGATGGAGCTATTCAGCTTGCATATTTTAGTGGCTTCATTTGGGGATACAAAACCCTCGGGCTGTGTCATGTACACTTCCTCAAGGAGGTTTCCATTAAGGAAAGCCGTTTTGACATCCATCTGCTAGATCTCGTAGTCATAATACGCAGCAATAGCAAGTAATATCTGTATGGACTTTATGATGGCAACATGGTAAATGGTCTCATCATAGTCAATACCATGAATTTGCTTGAAACCCTTAGCCACCAGTCGCCCTTTTAATGTCTGTACATTCCCATCCATGTCGGTCTTCTTCTTGAAGACCCATTTGCACCCTATGGGTCGTACCCCTTTAGGTGGTTCCACCAAGTTCCAAACTTGGTTTGCGTAAATGGAGTCCATTTTGGATTTCATAGCCTCAAGCGATTTGTCGAAGTCCGATCCATTCATTGCCTCTTGGTAGGTTGCTGGTTCATCATCATGATCCATAAGCAATACATTACCTATTTGAGACACAAGAAATCCATATCTCTCAGGCTCAAATCTTGGTCTACCAGATCTACGTAGGACTTGTGTTTCTTGAGCAGGTTCTCTAGCTACAACATCTTGTAGTCCTATCTCAGAATCCAATTCCGGTTCATTCACTACTTGTGGTTCATGAACTTCTTCAAGTTCTACCTTTTCATTCTTTCTTGATAAGAATTCTCTTTCCAAGAAGACGCCAGTCCTTGCGACAAACACTTTGACCTCGGACGGTAGTTAAAAGTAATACCCTTTCGTTTCCTTAGGATATCCCACCAGATAACATTTATCCGATTTTGGTTCCAGCTTGTCTGGCATTTGACGTCGCACGTATGCCTCACAGCTTCAAATTTTAAAAAACGACATACTAGGACGCTTCCCAGTCCATATCTCAAATGGTGTCTTCAGAACCGTTTTCATTGGGGCGCGATTTAGTGTCATTACAGTAGTCTCTAAAGCAAAACCCCAAAATGAAACAGGCAAGTCTGTATGACTCATCATCGAACGTACCATGTCTAACAGAGTACGATTTCTCCTCTCAGACACACCATTATGTTGTGGTGTTCTAGGTTGAGTGAGCTGTGATACAATACCACACTCTTTCAGATGATCACGGAACTCATGACTCAGGTATTCGCCACCTCAATCAGATCAGAGTGCTTTAACCCTTCTACCCAACTAGTTTTCTACTTCATTCTTGAACTCTTTGAACTTTTCAAAGGTCTCGGATTTGCACTTCATAAGATACACATATCCGTATCTACTGAAATCATCAGTAAATGTAACGAAGTAGAAATACCCACCTCTAGCTATGTACAACACCGAAGAGATCCTCAGTCCTCTCAGTATAACCAGTGAAAGGGGCTTTAGTCATCTTGCCTAACAAACAAGATTCGCATCGCTCAAATGATTCATAATCAAATGAGTCTAAAAGTCCATCTTTATGGAGCTTGGATATGCGCTTCATGTTTATATGGCCCAAACGACAATGCCAGAAATATGTAGGGTTTGAGTCATTTGTTCTTAGTCTTGTATTATTTTCTACATTATAGATCAGATGGTCTAAGTTCAAAACATAAAGACCATTAAACAATTGGGCTACAACATAACAAACATAATTCTTAAATATAGACCAACAGTTGTTCTTAATTATAAAAGAAAATCCAATCATGTCCAAGCATGAAATGGATATAATATTTCTAGTTATGGCCGTAACGAAATAACAATTATCTAGTTCGATTACAAGCCCACTGGGCAAAGAAAGACGGTAAACCCCTACGGCTATAGCAGCAACTCTTGCTCCATTTCCGACACGTAGGTCCACCACCCCTTTACTCAGCAATCTTCTCCTTTCTAGTTCCTGCACATTTGTACAAATGTGAGAACCACATCCGGTATCCAATACCCAAGATGAAGGAGCAGAAAGGTTTATCTCTATAATTTAAATATTTGAAGCGGAAGTCATACCTCCCTTCATTTTTTACAGACCCTCAATGTAAGAAGGACAATTCCTCCTCCAATGACCAGCCTTGCCACAGTGGTGGCATTTCCCTTCTTTCACCGTGCTCTTCTTTTTCTTCTGTGCAGAAGACTTGGGCTCGAGATGTGACTTAGGTCCCACCTTCATCTTCTTTGAGCCCTTGGCCTTGCCCTTGCCCTTATGCACCATCAGTATGGGGCTGTCAGGCTTGGCCTTCTTCATGTTGATCTCGGCAGTTCTTAACATGACTAGGAGCTCGGGCAGTGTCTTGTCTATTTCATTCATGTTGTATTTCAAGACAAACTGCTCATAACTGTCCGGCAACGATTGTAGGATCAGATCTGTGGCCAACTCTTGACCTAGAGGAATACCCAGCCTCTCAAGGTTCTTTATATACCCAATCATCTTGAGTACGTGAGTCCCTACTGAGTCTCGAACTCCCATCTTGTACTAAAATAATGCTTTTGTGACGTCGAACCTCTCTTGACAAGACTGCCCTTGAAACATTTTCTTGAGATGCTCGTCAATCTCCTTGCACCCCATGTTCTCATGTTGCTTCTGAAGCTTAGAATTCATTGTGGCAAGCAAAAGGCATTCGACGTCTAAAGCGTCATTAGTATACTTCTTATAAGTATCCTTATCAGCACGGGAAGAGTTCCCGGTCGGTACCTCGGGGGATTCTTCTTCCAAGACATAGAGCTCTCGCTCTTTCCTGAGAACAATTCTCAGGTTCCTGTACCAGTCCATGTAGTTGGTCCCACTGAGCTTATCCTTCTCAAGGATGGCTCTCAGAGACAGAGTGGAGTGTGAACCACTTGCCATGGAATTCTACAAGAATTCATGCAGAATAATATCAGCACAAAAATTTCAAAATACAATTTATTTTTAATTTGGACTTCAATTAAAACACCCACTATTTTATTCAAAATGATGGCCCTCACTATCAATTCGGAGAATAAATGCGAGCTACTCACTTAGTGGACAAGATCCGTATTTCACCAACACAATGAGTCAGCTTTGGCTTTTCTCTCATGATGTGGTTATTTAGGTAGGCAACGCTTGCCAATTGCATCCTCATGCAATTCTTGTATGGTTGGTGAATAACTCCTTATTCGTATCCATCATATGGTGCATGCCATCCCTATGCCTCTAGGCACTAAACCTTTGAGGTCACCTAGTTAAGGTAGACCTGATGTCGACAGTGGGATATCACAATTATCCGCTCGCACCATTACCAAGATAGAATAATGCACCTTGCTTTGGCAAGCCCACACTTCATCGATCGAGGCAGGAAGAGTGTCATCCATCGGAAGGCATCCGAAGACTTAATATTTGGTGAAGGGATTTTTGATAATAGGTTAATAATAAACCATGATCAACATTTGATCAATGTGCACATCCACAAAAAAACATTTTCTAAAATCCATATGCATCCCTTATGTGCACAACATGGTACTATCAACATTTAATGGAAGAAAGGGCTAAATCTGAACATCCGAACTCTTCCAAATCTTCAGATTTACAAGCATTGGACAAAGGCAAAGGCAACTCGACTTAAAGCAGTAGACAAGCTCGTCTCTCATTGTTGGATTTAAAATCCAAAACAATGCACGGGTTCATTAACCACTCGAGGGACGGTTACTGCTAAGGAGACAACAATTTCTAACAATTAGAAATTACCACGAAATCCCAGACATTCCTGGCGGGGTTCCAAGGGGAAGAGCCCCTAACCTGTGGGTTATCGGCCCACCAATCTCCCTTGAAAAACCATAACCAATTGATGATCCAGGATTAAATCTAGACATTTAGAACACTTCTAAATCTCTAGGTTTACACGTACTGGAATAACCTAACTTCCAAAACAACAATCATGGCCGAACATTGCTCTGATACCACTGGTGGGTTTCTCTATGAGGATGGCACAACACTTGTGCACACAGCGGAAGTATTAAAATAAAGAACAACCCAAAAGAGATTGGGATCGGGCCATGAATGTTGAATCAAGAAGTTAACGAACAACTAGGTAAAATTACCTTAGCGACATTGAGTCACAACTCAACGAAGATGCTCCAAAAATATGAGTCCTTGTCGGTGGCGAGTTCCACGTAGAATAGCGTCTACGTCTCTACAGAAATCCACACGAGCGGGAGAACACCTAGCTTCATCACACAAAGGATCGGGAAAGTAGATCGACTGCACCTTGCACTTCCACGGACTACTAGGTCCGCTCCAGGAAGGGCAGCACCGGCTACTATTGTCGGAGAGTAGTAGGTCGGCGGAGCGAACGAGGCGGCGAAACACTTCCGTCGGGAGGGGTTCGAGATGCGGCGGACCGACAGAATGGCCGAACACTTCCGTCGGCTTCGATTCGGCCACAGGAGAAATTACCCATCGCTTCCCAAAACCCTAAGTCCTAATTTATACAAAAAGTATAAACATACCTAGGAATGTCGCTTTCCGCAGACCACCCAAAATAGGGTTTTTGAATCGTTCGGCGAGAATCAGCTCTAGGTTCGGCGAGAATCAGCTCTAGGTTCGACGAGAATCAGCTTATAGAATCGGCGAGAATCATCCGTAGAATCGTCGAGATTCAGCTGCAGAATCGTCGAGAATCATCAGCTGGAATCGTCGAGTATCACCATTCGTTGGGAATCCAACAGTTCGATTCTCGACGAATTTGCCTTAGTTGGCGAGTCATACTCGACGATTCTCGACGAATCATTCCCGACGAATGATTCTCGACGAATCATTCTCGACGAACCTCCTTGGCAACGTTTGCCTGACCCCCATTCTGTATGGTGATTGGTAACCCTTACCAACACAGTCAATCTTCCAACTTCTCCACATGCTCTTATGTGCAACACTGCAGGCTCATATCGCGTTGGCAGTGAGATTACATGTTTGACCACTTCTAGATCACCATGGTAACACCAACACCCGGAATCGCCGTCTGAAGGGTAGCAGGTCCGACGTTTTCTCCGTTTCGCATGAACAGGCGGGCGGTTCTTCGGAGAAGACAGTGAACAGTCACTATTTTAATTTAAGGCTGACTATATATAAGAAGCGGCTAAATGATGTCCATATTTCTGCCTAGCAACCACCGCCTGCCACCTATATGATCTCACTCAAACCGCAGCCACCCTTTCGAGCCTAGCACAAACCGCTGACCACGATCGGCAAAAAACAAAATTAATAAAAACCTATCACTAGCTGCCTGCCATGCTGCCACCTTCCTAAATAAATAATAATATACGTATTAAATAGTATTATTTTACATAAAATACAAAACGACGCGAAAACCGAACATCCTCGGAATTCGACGAAATTCACACCGTAGCTAAATATCCACGCCACGAACACAATGGCGAAGTCAAAATCAATTTTCGACGAACAAAACTCGGGTTATTTCTACCCGAATCCAAAACACAAGCATCCCCCGAGAGGCCTCACCGGGTCACCCAAAACAACCCGACTTGCTAGGGAATCTTGCCAGTAGGCAACAAAATAAGCCACTCAGTCCTAAGGAGATAATACCACACCCGACAGATGGCACAAACCAAGAAAATGCATCAATGTAATGCCAAATGAGAATTAAATAATCACAGAAAAATCGGGGTGTTATATCCACGGATGGCATAAGCCAAGAAAATTCGTCAATGTTTGGGATATCTTGATGGTGCGTGAGTGCACATCTTGTGATATATATGCTTCTTAAATTCTATTCCTGCAGGGAAGGAATACCACTACCCCGGGAAAAGGGTAGGGTCGTTATAAATTGGTCAACTGAATGCCGATTATTGCTGAAAGACTTTGTTTCAAGAGCCTAAACACCTAGAGGAAGGGGGGTGAATAGGTTCTAATCTTTTAAAGTCCTTTTTAGGCAAACAGTTAGATAATTATTCAATACAGATTAATCAAATCACAAAACATAAACACATCACAGCAAACACCAGATCTATAGTGGTTCCCCAAGATATGGGTAAATCCACTTTCCCCCTTCGCTAATCCAGTAGATAACTGGATTCAGCCTAACTTCCTTCCACAGGCTCGGATCCGCAGATCTTATAATTTCAGAACCAAAATGGTTCCTATAGCTCAGACTTAACAAGTCCTACCTCAGATTCTCCCCAGAATCCTACCTCAGGCCTCAGTCCTATCTCAGCCTTTATAACTAGGCTTACAACTCAGACTTTCCACAAGTTCTACACCTCAGGCTAACAGCCCTACCTCAACCTTTATAATTTAAGGCTTACGACTCAGATCTGATAATAGATCTTACAAGAAATAGAATGTAATAAGAAACAAACAAATTCACTAGCTAGATTCCTCTGTTGGTGTAACCTTCTTGATCAGTTCTTGAATGAACTGATCCTTCTGATCCAGCCTGACTTAGCTTCTCAACGCTTCTTGATAGAATAAAATAAGGTGGATCTTCTTGCTATTGAAGTTGATCTTCAGTCAGCTTCTTCCTTAAATTCAGATTGGAATCTGAATCTTTCTTGCAGAACAATTCTGAATCTGATTTTCTTCACAAAATTCTCTTTTTCCTTTTTCTTTACTCTTTCTGTAGTTTTCGATCTGTCTCTTATATAGAGTTTGCATCATGGTTACCGGCTGATCCGGTTTCTAACAAACTACTGACAGATTTGTCAGATGTGTCAGACCGGTTGGATATGACAGCTGTCAAGTCACCAGACAAGTCAGTAGATTCTTCAGAGTCATTCCAACTCAGTACAAATCACTCAGCAGGTTGATTCACATGTGTCGACACATATTGGCCAAGTGTCGACACAAGTCTTCATGGTGTCGACACAATACTCCAAGTGTCGACACAGACATACTTCTGCTTCTCGACACATCTTCTATTGAATGTGTCAACACAACTCCCGTGTGTCGACACAAATGCTTCCGGTGTCGATACAGCAGTTGCTGGCAGATGGCGTTGAGTATGTGTCGACACAAGTCCTGTGTGTCGACACAGTTGCTTCTGGTCTCGACATTGCTATTGTCGACAGACGGCGTTGAATGAATGTCGACTGTGTTGAAAGTATCCAGACAGCATTGAGTGTGTGTCGACACAAGTCATGTGTGTCGACACAAGTCATGTGTGTCGACACAATTACTTCTAGTGTCGACATAACTCCTGGCTCAGGTGTCGACACAATTCTTAGTGTCGACACAGCTTCTTCAGAAGTGTCGACTAAGTTTGAGTGTCGACACAACTTCTTCATAAGAGTCGACACAACTTGAGTGTCGACATAACACCTTCATAAAAGTCGACACAACTTCAGAGTGTCGACACAAGTTCTTCATAAGTGTCGACACAGCTTCTTGGTATCGACACAGCTTCTTCACAAGTGTCGACACTTGTACTTAGAAAATTTTCTTTAAATGCTTAAACTTGCACAATGTAACTCAAACATCTATTAAATACAAATTGATGCATATCATTGACTAAGATGTGGCTTCTCCAAATCTGGTACATATTTTCCAATGTACCCAACAATCTCCCCCTATTTGGCGAAGTCATAACCCTTGGTCAAAGACATATCTCTCATAATAAAACAAAAATAGAAATAGATGAACATTCAATTTACTACAGGTAAACACATAATCATTGTAAACAACAAAGAAATTAAAACTGAACTGATTTCATTCAATTTTTAGAAGAAAAGAAAATAATGTCATGTTTACAAGGATTTCTTTCTAGATCAAAACACAAAATGTTACATTGTTCTAATACATAAGCCTATCTATCCTGTTATTGACTAGGCTCCTTAATGACAATTCCTTTGCCAGTCTTAATCGTTGCCTGTACAGAAGGTTCAACATCTTCAGCAGGCTTCTTCTCTTTCAGGGCTTTCTTCTTTAGTTCTTTAGCCTTAATTTTCTGCCTTTCAAAAGAGTGGAATGGCTTTGGAAAGTACTTGCTTGGCTCCTGAGCATTAGCAGGTAGCTTCCCACCGTTAGCTCTTCTTCTATGTTGAAGAATGGCTTCTTGTCTAGCTTGGTATTTATTCCATTCTTGTTCTGAATACCATTTACCCCTGTCATGGGTTTTATCCTTTACAGTTTTCTAGGCAGTAAGTATAATGTTTCTAGAAGTTGGGCTCCGCTGCTCAAAGTCTGGCTTCAGATCAGCCTGCTCTCTGAATCTCTTCTTGGATAGTTGAGCTTCCTTCTGAGCTTCTAAGGCAACTTCTGACATCTCTACTTTTTCAAGAATTACATTTTGTGCCTCTTGTGGAGGACAATACATTTTCTGTTGGAGTTACAATGGTGATCTAGAAGTGGTCAAACATTTAATCTCACTGCCAACGCGATATGAGCCTGCAGGGTCGCACATAAGAGCCAGTGGAGAAGTTGGAACATTGACTGTGTTGGTAAGGGTTACCAATCACCATTCAGAATGGGGTCGGCCAAACGTTGCCAAAAGAGGTTCGTCAAGAGTCATCGAGTATGACTCGTCGACTAGGGCTGAGTCGTCGAGTATGACTCGTCGACTAAGGCAAAGTCATTGAGATTCGTCGAGAGTCGTCGAGTATGACTCGTCGACTAAGGCTGAGTCGTCGAGTATGACTCGTCGACTAAGGCTGAGTCGTCGAGAGTCGTCGAGTATGATGCGTCTACTAAGGCAAAGTCGTCGGGATTCAAACTGCTGATTCTCGCCTATTCTGCCTGCTGATTCTCGCCGAATCTTGGTCTGATTCTCGCCGACTGATTCTCACCGAACCTGGAGTTGATTCTCGGCGAATCATTCTGAAACCCTATTTTGTTGTGGTCTGCGGATAGCGATTTTACCTAGGTTTATTTATGCTTTGGGTATAAATAAACACTTAGGTTTTTGAGCGAAAAAAAAGAAGAAGAAATTTTCCCGACCTGACGGAAGAGTTCCGCCGATTTCGCCGAAGGAAGTGTTCCGCCAACGGAAGAGTTCCGCCTCTGCCGATCGCTCGCTCCGCCGACCTCCTCCTCTCCGGCGATAGTCGCCGGTGTTGCTCTTCCTAGAGCAGACCTAGCAGTCCGTGGAGGTGCAAGGTGCAGTCGATCTCCTTCCCGATCTTTTGTGCGACGAAGCTCGGTGTTCTCCCGCTCGTGTGGATTTTTGCAGAGACGTAGACATTATTCCTTATAGAACTCGCCACCGAAAAGGACTTAAAGCTTGGAGCATCTCCGTTGAGTTGTGACTCAACGCCGCTAAGGTAATTTTTGCCTAGTTGTTTGTTAACTTCTTGATTCAACTTTCATGGTCCGATCCCATCTCTTTTTGGGTTGTTCTTGATGTTTTATTCCTTCCGCTGCGTGCACAAGCATTGTGCTACTCTCATAGAGAAACCCAACAGTGTTATCAGAGGGAGGTTATGGCCTTGATTGTTGTTTTGGAAGTTAGGTTATTCCAGTACGTGTAAACCTAGAGATTCAGAAGTGTTCTAAATGTCTAGATTAAATCCTGGATCATCAATTGTTGATGGTTTTCCAAGGGAAATCGGTGGGCCCAAAACCAAGAGGTTAGGGGCTTTGGCCCTTTGAAACCCGCCAGGAACGTCTGGGATTTCATGGTAATTTCTTATTGTTAGAAATTGTTGTCTCCTTAGCAGTAACCGTCCCTCGAGTGGTTAATGAACATGTGTATTGTTTTGGATTTTGAATCCAACAATGAGAGACGAGCTTGTCTACTGCTTTAAGTCGAGTTGCCTTTTCCTTTGTCCAATGCATGTAAATCTGAAGATTTAGAAGAGTCCGGATGTTCAGATTTAGCCCTTCTTTCTATCAAGTGTTGATAGTGCCAGATTCTGCACATAAGGGATGCATGTGACTTTTAGAAATTGTTTTTCTGTGGATGTGCACAATGATCAAATGTTGATCATGGTTAATTGTTAACCTATTATCAAAAATCCCTTCATCAAATATTAAGTGTTCGGATGCCTTCCGATGGATGATACTCTTCCTGCCTCGATCGATGAAGTGTGGGCTTGCCAAAGCAAGGTGCATTAATCTATCTTGGTAAGGGTGCGAGCGGATAATTGTGATATCCCACTATTGACATCGGGTCTAACTTAACTAGGTGACCTCAAAAGTTGAGTGCCTAGAGGCATAGCGTTGGCATGCACCATATGATGGATGCGAATAAGGAGTTTTTCACCAACCATACAAGAATTGCATGAGGATGCAATTGGCAACCGTTGCCTACCTAAATAACCGCGTCGTGAGAGAAAAGCCAAAGAAGACTCATTGTGTTGGTGAAATACGGATCTTGTCCACTAAGAGAGTAGCTCGCATGAACTCTCTAAATTGATAGTGAGGGCTATTATTTCTAATAAAATAGTGGGAGTTTTAATTGAAGTCCAAATTAAAATAAATTGTATTTTGAAATTTTGGTACTGATATTATTCTGCATGAATTCTTGTAGAATTCCATGGAAAGTGATTCACACTCCACTCTGTCTCTGAGAGCCATCCTTGAGAAGGATAAGCTCAGTGAGACTAACTACATGGACTGGTATAGGAACCTGAGAATTGTTATCAGGCAAGGGCGAAAGCTCTATGTCTTGAAAGAAGAAGCCCCCGAGGTGCCAACCGGGAATTCTTCCCTTGCTGATAAAGATACTTATAAGAAGTATACTTATGATGCCTTAGACGTCGAATGCCTTATGCTTACCACAATGAACTCTGAGCTTCAGAAGCAACATGAGAACATGGGGTACAAGGATATTGACGAGCATCTTAAGAAAATGTTTCAAGGGCAAGCTCGTCAAGAGAGGTTTGATGTCACAAAAGCGTTGTTTCAGTGCAAGATGGGAGTTCGAGACTTAGTAGGGACTCACGTACTCAAGATGATTGGGTATATAGAGAACCTTGAAAGGCTGGGTTTTCCTCTGGGTCAAGAGTTGGCCACAGATCTTGTAAGACCCCCTTTTTAAATACCGGGGTCTTAGCCCAGAACTGCCGCTTTGCGATGGCACCGACTCATGAGAAGGTCGCCACTACAAAATACCAATTCTGTCGGCCATTTTCGTTCGCAGAATAGTAGCATAATGAAGTAAAAGCAAGTCCACAATAATCACATGTATATGAATAAATCTCCACAAAGGGAGAGTCCACAATAATAATATATCAGAGTACAAAAGGAGGGCTTGTGCCCAGTACATCATATCCTCACTACAAGTCACTCGTGGAAGCAAAACTGAAACTAAATGACACCGTAACTGTCACTGAATCGAGACCACCCAAGCTAGACTAGCCCATCTCCACCGAATCCTTACTCTGCTGGTACTGCATCTTTGGGTGCTTCTTCCTTTTCGGCCTGTCGTCGCTGCCTCGCAATCCACGTATGCGTCTACGTCTTCGGCCTCCTGGCTGCTGAGCTGGTGGGATCCCACCCATCAAGGGGCATTTAACCCGTGTATGTCCCGGCTGGTGACAATGGTAACACGGTCGCGGGGTCAACTCTGTCAGAAACTGCAATACCCGTGACCCTTCCATATGGTACACCTAAAATGTTGGGGTTCGAAAACCGTTAGTCATAAAGACTAAGCCCTATCATCCCCTACCCCTTCCCCCATGGCTCCTAGGTACCGAGCGGAGAGGAATAAAGGAAAGGATATGTTGGTGGAGAGTAAGTCAAAGCAGGTGATAGCGGACCTATGCTAGCATTTCCATAGTAAACATGATAGAAGCAGAAAGTAGGAAATGTAACCTTAACTTATGCGCGGAAGCGCATAAGCCAAGGGTTCTTTTGCAGAGCTCCCATCGTATAAAGGTTCCCATACCACTTATACGTTGGGGTGTCAGTTATCAAACAGCTAAGAGTAGCAAGTAAGTGAAAGCACAAGAAATATAACCATTGATTTATAGGGATTACCCCTATAGACCAAGGGGTCGTTTTGCAGGGCTCCCATCGTATAAAACGTCTCATACCATCTTATATGATAGGTGGCAATGTTTATGGTATGACACACAAATATGCTATGGAATGCACAAGGAAGTGCAACACACCCACCGACTCTATGCGCACAGACCTTTAGTTCACCCTGTTCGGGCGGCTAGCTTCACCCCCCCAGGAACTTCCGTTGTGGCAAACAGAGACAGTGAGTCGGGCCCCCCACTCCTAGGCGGGTAACCACACTACCAGGCCTAGCCCTTCTGTACGCCCCTAGAAAAACACAACCTAGAGTATCCGCGTACTAGTGCTGGCTGTACCCACCAGGCTTTCTTTGGCTAAGTGTCCCACACCGCCGAGTCAACGTACCGCTGTCGGTGTGATCGATCGCCCAGTACCGATGACCCACCACTTTTATGCACATGCAATCATGACAATTATATTTGAACAAGTTCTCATGTTACCGAGCCTCCAGCTTTCTAGGCTACCAAGCATATACCAAGTCCCCGAGCATCCCGCTCCCTAGACTTACCAATTACAAACCAACCACTATCAATACTAGTAGGCCCTTAGACCACGGACCTACTCTACCCATTCCATGCCAATAATGAACTTGATTTAACTCACACTATCCAAACCAGCAAACTACCAAAATCCCATCTCCCAAGTTCATTACCCACTCTAGTTCAGCTTCTGCAGTTTTTACTAAACGCAGACCATCCTAAGCTTTATGAGGTATGCAAGGGATGGTACTCCCAACTATCTTCCGAATCCCATATAATATTTACTGGAGGTCTACCATGACCTAATTAGTCTAAATCCAGAAAATAATGATTTTCCTGTTTATCGGGCATTTAATTTATTTATTCTAAGATTCCAAATGCCCTAGTATGAACATGAAATGCACTAATGAGCCAACAATAAATCATCATAAAATCAGTAAAAATCCTTTAAGGCATTTAAACAGTAATTCCAAATTTTGAGAAATTCTAGAGGTTTTTAGGCCTATATTTCCTAATTTACCATTTTAGGCTACTTTTAGTATATTATGAAGGAAGTACTATAAATATATATTCAAAAATCCCAAGAAAAAAAATAGAAGCTTTATAGTGACCTAAAACCATCATAAACCAAGTACCATAATTTTTTCTAACATTTGAACTCTGAATTTATTTTAATGCAAGATACTAATTTTCCTAACTTAAAGAACGAGGTACTGTTTTTATCCATTTAAAATTTCAGAGAAAATTACAGGGTGACTATCATAATTTGAAACTCCCACTGACCAAATTTCATAATTTTCCAAATAATAAATGGGCATCATTTGTATTTTTTACTACATATCATAATTAGTACATTAAAGAATAAAGTTCTCAAAATGATCAGATAAAATTTCCAAGAAAATTACAGAAGGAATATCATGCTATAATATGCACTAATCCAAGATTTCATAACATTCCAGTGCATAGAAATTCCAAAATCATCAAGATAAATATCTAGGGCACAATTAGAGTTGTAAATGAAGTACTGTATAAATTAGCCCAAAAATCTCAACAAAATTATATTATGTCTACTTGGATCATAAAATCACTCTACCCAAATTTTACTTGATTTGTAGTTCAGTTGATAGCTTAATAATTCAAATTAAGGTTGGTGACCTAAACTAGGGTTAGGGTTTGAGGTGGGCTAAATGTCTCCAAATACCATAATATTTTTACCAGAGGACTTTAATGGCCCTATGGTCCTCTCCACTGAACTTCAAGTCAGTCCAAGGTGATTTGACCCCATGACCTTCACAACCCTACAAATCCCCATTAAGGGACCTACCCTAGGGTTCTAGGGCTACCCGACACCAAACCACTCCAAACTCCTTTGGAGGGTGTATCATGCCTTAAAAAGTCAGTGACCAAAATATCAGCCCCTGTTGAGGTGATATGGACACTCAAATACCAAGGGGGTGTTTGATCCTAAATTATCCTATAAGAATTATCCTAGGGTTGGACACACCCTATTCAGAACATCTCCAAATGAGATGAAATTTTTACCAGAACCCTATGTTACACCCAGGGACCACACACCAAAATTTGGGAGGGTTTGGAAGTCATTTAGTCATCTAATTAAATTATGCTAGGATTATTAAATTTTTTCTAAAAACTATAGAAACACATTCTCCAAAAATTCTCATTTTTGGATAGCACCTAGATATAGGTAAGATTATGCCACACCCCAAATTTCATGTCATTTTGATGACTGGATTGGAGTGGGGAATTTTTCTAAGGTCAATACAGCCCTATGGATAGGCCTCACCAAAAAGGGTGCTGTGGTCTAACCATGACTCCAAATCGAGTGAAATCAATTTTGAATTAAAGTAGACTTCAAGGGCTACATTGTCTATGTTGACCACTTTTTATGTTTCAGCAACTACGGGCTATAATTTTCAGTTTTAACCAAGTGTACAGTAAAGTGATTTAAATTCCTAATTATACAAAATATAATATAATAAAAATAACACTGTTCATCTTCTTCTTTACCCGAACCCGAACAGAGCCAGAAAAACATCTATTCCTGTAGCTTTTTTAAAGATATTTCCCGGCCACCCAGCCATCTCCCTGGCCGGCCACCACCACCACCACCTCTGTTGAGGTGAGGGCTACCGTCGGGCGGCGGCACGACCGCTGGAGAGGCGGTTTCCGGCGAACCCGCCACCATGAAATTTTTGGAAAACCATGGAAACGCTCACCTGATCTGGCTCTTTTGAGCCCGATATCTCTCCTAACGATTTCTAAGATCTATCCGCAGAAGAAGAGGGAGGGGAGGACCTTGTTCGCGGTTTGAAGGCGAGATGGACATCGGACTGTCATGGCGCGGTGGTGGCGTCGCCGGAAATTCTTCAATAGCAAGGGGAGGAATCTGATCAAACGTGTAACCTTCTCCTCTTGCTCCAAGGGGGCTTTTATAGATTTCCCAATGGGGAGGGGAAGGGATGAAACATCCTCTTGCCAATTCTGGGTTCGACGACCGTCGAACTGAGGTCGACGATCGTCGAAGGGTGGTCACGCCCTAGGTCACGGGCGTGACACATGGGTCACGGGCATGACAGGGCCATGAGGCAAATTCCGCGGTCGGCGATCGTCGCGCTGAGATTGACGATCGCCGAAGGAGTCACGCCCTAGGTCACGGGCGTCACACCTGGGTCACGGGCGTGACAGGGCCGGGTTGAAAATTCTGCGCCCGACGATCGTCTCCCTCAGATCGATGATCGTCGAATGAGTCACGCCCTAGGTCACGGGCGTGACGGGTCGGTCACGGGGGTGACCAACACATGACCCGAAATCTTGGTCGATTTATTTCAATTTTTGGGCTTCCTAGGGTTCTGTCACAACCAACCGACTCCTAGGGGTCTAGCCGGAAATGGGATGTTACAAATCCCAATAAACAAAACAAAGATTTCGTCCCTGAAATCAAGGTTAAGCCTACGGGACTCTAATCGGGAAAAAGAAGCTTGTAACATCCCATGAGAATTGAAAGGTTACCTCTATGTTAGGTTTGCTGTGTGCAGTTTTGATTCTAAGACCAGTTCGTCCAATTGATATGGTGTATATCCCAATAAACAAAGGATTAGCCCATATTCTTGAAATTTCAGACTTATTGGTTTAAAAATAGGAACGCAAATTGATTGTCCAGAGGGGTTGTGAGGTATACCTAACCGAAAAGTGGAGTGCTCTGGTGGCAATCTCCAGCCTGTAAGCTAGGGCCCCGATCTGCTCCAAGATCCTGTAAGGGCCCATATACCTTGGACTGAGCTTCTTGCTCCGACCACGCACCCCGTGGTATCGAACAATCTGCTCCACAAATCTCCGCACTAGTGCCCCCCCCCCCCCCCCCCACAGAGTCATCCTTCTTGATCGGAATGAATCTGACCACCTTCGTCAACCGATCGACGATGACCCAAGTCGAGTCGTTTACCGTCCGTGATGAGGGAAGTCCATGAATAAAATCCATCGCGATGTCCTCGAATTTCCACTCCGGGGGTACATGTTCTGAGATACATCATCCTTCTGAGGATACGACCTAGCGATTAAATCTTTACCTTCTCAGATATCCTGAATCTTGTTACCCGTCACCTAATTTCACGTGATAATAGTTAATTCTCATAATTATTCCGTCTTATTACCATGTCATTGTCTTGGTAACGCTATGGGTCATCATTCCAACCTTGTTTGTTATGCCACTTTCCCTAAAGTAGGTCCAAGGGAACCCAAGTCAATACTAGTTTGCCCAATAAACAAAAGTTTAGCCCCTAATAAACAAAAGATCAACCCTTGTCTATCTTGGGCTAAGTATCTTGACAATACCCTGTTACCTCTGTCCTAGCTGGGTGCACAATCCTTAGAGCATCAATCTTCGACTTGGGGTTCCACCCTGAAACTCGTTAATATACTCCATACTTTAAAATCTCTGAGTCACATCTACGACAACCTTATCCGGGTCAAAATGTCCCCAATCCCAAATGAGTATCTTCCGAACTCGAATTCCTATCCGACCCTCAGTGTTTGTCTCGGTGGTTGCCTCCAGGTAATTTTATTACCGGTATTGAGGATTAAGACTACTTGTCTTTTAACATTCTGCTAATGTATTATTGGACTTAATTCTCCTTAAAGTAGTCTACCGCCTTTAATAATCCTTGAATGGGATAGTAGGGACACCTGAGTTTACGTCTTAGGTAGTCATTCTCGTGCTAAACTCCTCCTTTATTCCCATTGGTTATCTCCGCACCTTAACCAAGTTCATACCCATGGTCTATTTTGGACTAGAACACACTAAAAGTCGTGATGGTTAGTAGTGAGTCCTAGTGGGCTGGGTCTAACTCGTAGACTAGAGAATTATGTGAAATGTTCTTTGCAGCCGGAGGTGTTCCCTGCTGGGGGCAGGGTAGGTCACAGGCTACAAAGAAGGATCCCAATTAATGATGAAGTGGACTTTTACATGTGATTTCCATTATGGGCACACCACTGCTTCCGTTGCTTAGTTTGTCCCCAAACTAAACTCGAGCGGGGGTGACCCAGGGTTAGTGGACTGCTACTTTTCCGATCGAGGTTCCCTTTGATACCACTTGTAAGACCCCCTTTTTAAACACCGGGGTCTTAGCCCAGAACTGCCGCTTTGCGGTGGCACCGACTCATGAGAAGGTCGCCACTACAAAACGCCAATTCTGCCGGCCCTTTTCGTTCGCAGAATAGTAGCATAATGAAGTAAAAGCAAGTCCACAATAATCACATGTATATGAATAAATCTCCACGAAGGGAGAGTCCACAATAATAATATATCAGAGTACAAAAGGAGGGCTTGTGCCCAGTACATCATATCCTCACTACAAGTCACTCGCGGAAGCAAAACTGAAACTAAGCGACACCGTAACTGTCACTGAACTGAGAGCACCCAAGCTAGACTGGCCCATCTCCACCGACTCCGTACTCTGCTGGTACTGCATCTCTGGGTGCTTCTTCCTTTTCGGCCTGCCGTCGCAGCCTCGCAATCCACGTCTGCGTCTACGTCTTCGGCCTCCTGGCTGCTGAGCTGGTGGGATCCCACCCATCAAGGGGCATTTAACCCGTGTATGTCCCGGCTGGTGACAATGGTAACACGGTCGCGGGGTCAACTCTATCAGAAACTACAATACCCGTGAGCCTTCCATATGGTACACCTAAAATATTGGGGTTCGAAAACCGTTAGTCATAAAGACTAAGCCCTATCATCCCCTACCCCTTCCCCCATGGCTACTAGGTACCGAGCGGAGAGGAAGAAAGGAAAGGATATGTAGGTGGAGAGTAAGACAAAAGCAGGTGACAGCGGACCTATGCTAGCAGTTCCATAGTAAACATGATAGAAGCAGAAAGTAGGAAATGTAACCTTAACTTATGCGCGGAAGCGCATAAGCCAAGGGTTCTTTTGCAGGGCTCCCATCGTATAAAGTATCCCATACCACTTATATGTTGGGGTGTCGGTTATCAAACAGCTAAGTGTAGCAAGTAAGTGAAAGCACAAGAAATATAACCATTGATTTATAGGGATTACCCCTATAGACCAAGGGGTCGTTTTGCAGGGCTCCCATCATATAAAACGTCCCATACCATCTTATACGATAGGTGACAATGTTTATGCTATGACACACAAATATGCTATGGAATGCACAAGCAAGTGCAACACACCCACCGACTCTATGCGCACAGACCTTTAGTTCCCCCTGTTCGGGCGGCTAGCTTCACCCCCCAGGAACCTCCGTTGTGGCAAACGGAGACAGTGAGTCGGGCCCCCCACTCCTAGGCGGGTAACCACACTACCAGGCCTAGCCCTTGCGTACGCCCCTAGAAGAACACAACCTAGAGTATCCGCGTACTAGTGCTGGCTGTACCCACCAGGCTTTCTTTGGCTAAGTGTCCCACACCGCCGAGTCAACGTACCGCTGTCGGTGTGATCGATCGCCCAGTACCGATGACCCACCACTTTTATGCACATGCAATCATGACAATTATATTTGAACAAGTTCTCATGTTACCGAGCCTCCAGCTCTCTAGGCTACCAAGCATATACCAAGTCCCCGAGCATCCCGCTCCCTGGACTTCCCAATTAAAAACCAACCACTATAAATACTAGTAGGCCCTTAGACCACGGACCTACTCTACCCATTCCATGCCAATAATGAACTTGATTTAACTCACACTATCCTAACCAACAAACTACCAAAATCCCATCTCCCAAGTTCATTACCCACTATAGTTCAGCTTCTGCAGTTTTTACTAAACGCAGACCATCCTAAGCTTTATGAGGTATGCAAGGGATGGTACTTCCAACTGTCTTCCGAATCCCATATAATATTTAATGGAGGTCTAACATGACCTAATTAGTCTAAATCCAGAAAATAATGATTTTCCTGTTTATCGGGCATTTAATTTATTTATTCTAAGATTCCAAATGCCCTAGTATGAACATGAAGTGCATTAATGAGCCAACAATAAATCATCATAAAATCAGTAAAAATCCTATAAGGCATTTAAACAGTAATTCCAAATTTTGAGAAATTCCAGAGGTGTTTAGACCTATATTTCCTAATTTACCATTTTAGGCTACTTTTAGTATATTATGAAGGAAGTACTGTAAATATATATCCAAAAATCCCAAGAAAATTATAGAAGCTTTAAAGTGACCTAAAACCATCATAAACCAAGTACCATAATTTTTCTCTAACATTTGAACTCTGAATTTATTTTAATGCAAGATACTAATTTTCCTAACTTAAAGAAGGAGTACGGTTTTTATCCATCTAAAATTCTAGAGAAAATTACAGGGTGACTATCAAAATTTGAAACTCCCACTGACAAAATTTCATAATTTTCCAAATAATAAATGGGCATCATTTGTATTTTTGACTACATATCATAATTAGTACATTAAAGAATAAAGTACCCAAAATGATCAGATAAAATTTCCAAGAAAATTACAGAAGGAACATCATGCTATAGTATGCACTAATCCAAGATTTCATAACATTCCAGTGCATAGAAATTCCAAAATCTTCAAGATAAATATCTAGGGCACAATTAGAGTTGTAAATGAAGAACTGTATAAATTAGCCCAAAAATCTCAACAAAATTATATTATGTCTACTTGGACCATAAAATCACTCTACCCAAATTTTACTTGATTTGTAGTTCAGTTGATAGCTTAATATTTCAAATTAAGGTTGGTGACCTAAACTAGGGTTAGGGTTTGAGGTGGGCTAAAGGTCTTCAAATACCATAATATTTTTACCAGAGGACTTTAATGGCCCTATGGTCCTCTCCACCGAACTTCAAGTCAGTCCAAGGTCATTTGACCCCATGACCTTCACAACCCTATAAATCCCCATTAAGGGACCTACCCTAGAGTTCTAGGGCTACCCTACACCAAACCACTCCAAACTCCCTTGGAGGGTGTATCATGCCCTAAAAAGTCAGTGACCAAAATATCAGCCCCTGTTGAGGTGATATGGCCACTCAAATACCAAGGGGGTGTTTGATCCTAAATTATCCTATAAGGATCATCCTAGGGTTGGACACAACCCTATTCAAAACATCTCCAAATGAGATGAAATTTTTACTAGAACCCTATGTTACACCCAGGGACCACTCACCAAAATTTGGGAGGGTTTGGAAGTCATTTAGCCATCTAATTAAATTATGCTAGGATTATTAAATTTTTTCTAAAAACTATAGAAACAAATTCTCCAAAAATTCTCATTTTTGGATAGCACCTAGATATAGGTAAGATTAGGCCACACCCCAAATTTTAAGTCATTTTGATGACTGGATTGGAGTGGGGAATTTTTCTAAGGTCAATACAGCCCTATTGATAGGCCTCACCAAAAAGGGTGTTGTGGTCTAACCATGACTCCAAATCGAGTGAAATAAATTTTAAATTAAAGTAGACTTCAAGGGCTACATTTTCTATGTTGACCACTTTTTATGTTTCAGCCCCTACGGGCTATAATTTCCAGTTTTAACCAAGTGTATAGTAAAGGGATTTAAATTCCTAATTATACAAAATATAATATAATAAAAATAACACTGTTCATCTTCTTCTTTACCCGAACCCGAATAGAGCTAGAAAAATAACTATTCCTGTAGCTTTTTTAAAGCTATTTCCCAGCCACCCAGCCATCTCCCTGGCCGGCCACCACCACCACCACCTCTATTGAGGTGAGGGATACCGTCGGGCGGCGGTACGGCCACCGGAGAGGCGGTTTCCGGCGAACCCGACACTATGAAATTTTTGGAAAACCATGGAAACGCTCACCCGATCTGGCTCTTTTGAGCCCGATATCTCTCCTAACGATTTCTAAGATCTATCCGCAGAAGAAGAGGGAGGGGAGGACCTTGTTCACAGTTTGAAGGCGAGATGGACGTCGGACTGTCATGGCGCGGTGGTGGCGTTGCCGGAAATTCTTCAACAGCATGTTGGTACCCTAGTTTGATTTGAGTTGAGTCTTGCCTTTGTTAGTCCCTTGACCCAAGAAATACCTATGGTCAATGGTTAGAAGTCTAGCTGTAGTGTCCTCACTTTTCCAGATTAAGAATTTGGTTAAGTAGGTTTTTCGTTCGACGATAGTCGAACGCCGCTCGACTATCGTCTATCGGCTGATCGACGATCGTCTATCAGTTGGTCGACGCTTTGTCTGCGTTGATAGTTCGACTATCTGTTCTGATAGATCGACTATCTGTTTTGTGTTGATAGCTCGACTATCTGTTCTGATAGATCGACTATCTGATGGTTCGACTATCTGTTTCGTCTTGATAGTTTGACTATCTGATGGTTCGACTATCTGTTGATAGATCGACTATCTGTTCCGCCTTGATAGTTCGACTATCTGTTGATAGATCGACTATCTGTTTCGTCTTGATAGTTCGACTATCTGTTGATAGTTCGACTATCTGTTGCCTTTGATAGTTCGACTATCTGTCCTGATAGTTCGACTATCTGATAGTTCGACTATCTGCTGATAGATCGACTATCTGGTTTGTTTTGATAGTTCGACTATCTGTTGATAGTTCGACTATCTGTTTTCTGAGGTAGGTCGACTATCTGCTTGATAGGTCTACTATCTCTGTGCGCTTGATAGTTCGACTATCTATCCTAGATAGATCGACTGTCTGATAGTTCGACTATCTGCTCTGATAGTTCGACTATCTGCCGGGGTAGTTCGACTATCTTCTTCGATAGGTCGACTATCTGGATCGTTCGACTATCTGCCCGATAGCTCGACGATCTCCGTGCGTCGTTCGACGATCTTCGAGGGTCGTTCGACGTTTTCTGTCTGCCTTTGTATTTTGTATTTATTTATTATATTTAATTATTTAATACATTTTCTGGCATATTATTTTAAGCTGTATGATAAAATTACCAGGCAATATTTGCTCCATCTCTTTTGCCTGAGTCAAATCTTTTTAAGATAAAGTTGTTTGTCTTATTAGCTGTCTTTATAAATTACTTTATCTGCTGACAGCCCTTTATAGCCGTTAGACTGAAAAGTCTTCTTTTTGCTATAAAGAGATTATTTCTGATGTGACTTTATTTAGTCCTTCTGTTATTTGATTTAAGCCTGCAGCTTCTTAGAAAGAGGTTTATTCCCTTTATAGAATGTTTTGCTGCAGAGATGTTTCTGTCTTCTTGATATTTACAGCCCAGGTCTCAAGGCTCAGAAGAAGACAAATAATTCAAATGGAAGAGAGCCGTTGCTTGCTGATGTTATATAAAGGACCCTTTGAAGAAGGATTCAAGCTAGTCAATAGAAAGCTAGCTAACAACTAACCAGTGTTCATTCAAGCTCTCAAGCCTTCATCAAGAAAAAGCTTTCTGCTCTCAGCAATTTCCATCTAACTGAGAAGTGTTAAGATCTTCATCTCTTCTTCACCTGAGTTCTCCTGCTTTCAGGAAGTTCAACTCAGTGTTCCTTTGAAGAAGAAGAAGAAGATTGCTGCTTGAAGACTTTTGATTTTATTATTTACTTTCTTCTTGTAGCTTTTCCTTCAGAACTTTCTGAAGAGTTTTCTGCACTGAAGCAAGACTTCACCTGGACATCTTTGAGCCAGGGGGAGCCTTGATTCTTTTGAGCATTCTAGCTCAGTGCAAGTTTTTGTGCTTCTCTAATCTTTGTAAAATAGAGAAGACATCTTAACCTTCTTCCCCCTCCTGTACAGGGTTATTACTCCCTTCAAAAGTATCCCTTGGTGGCAGGGCACCTGATCAAAAACCTGTGCTTGGTTTTTTAGACACCTGATCAAAAGTCTAAAGGGTTTCTGGATCTACCTGAAGCAGATCCTGTTGGTGGCAGGGCACCTGATCAAAAACCTGAGTGGATTCCTACCGTGTGGGTAGAAGAGTGGACGTACCCAAGTTGTTTGGGGAACCACTATAAATTTCCTTGTGTCGTCTGGATTCCATTGTTTAATTCCTGCATTGTGGCTGTGATTAGATATAACTAGGTTGCTAGTTGCTGATTAGGTTTTTCCAAGCTTAACTGTAATTACAGTTAGCTTGTGTTTGTACACATCACCTGTGTTAGGCTTTAGGGTTAAATCTATATCTATAATCTTTTCATTCCGCACGTCACTCCAAGGGAGTTGGGTAGACTATTAAGTTTTGTCTGTGCAAAATTTGATAACTCTATTCACCCCCCCTCTAGAGTAGTATCTATCCCTTCACTTTCACAGCAAGGGGAGGAATCTGATCAAACGTGTAACCTTCTCCTCTTGCTCCAAGGGGGCTTTTATAAATTTCCCAATGGGGAGGGGAAGGGATGAAACATTCATGGCCATGAATGTTTCTTCTTAATAACGTTTCGGTTATGGTGCAGGGAAGAGGAAAAGTGGAAGATGAATTGGCTGATCCAGGTGGCGATTTCCTATTGGACCTCACTCTCTCATTCTATTAAATAATCAGGGATGGAAATGGCCCATAAATATTCCTGCTGTACAATCCCATAATCAGAATTGATTATGACGTCGGTTACCGAAATTTAAAGTCTGGCGGACGTTTCAGCCTTGGTCACGGGCGTGACACATAGGTCACGGGCGTGACAGGCCCGAATGGCAAATTCTGGGTTCGACGATCGTCGAGCTGAGATCGACGATCTTCGAAGGGTGGTCACGCCCTAGGTCACGGGCGTGACACATGGGTCACGGGCGTAACAGGCCCGGGTGTCCAATTCTGGGTTCGATGACCGTCGAACTGAGGTCGACGATCGTCGAAGGGTGGTCACGCCCTAGGTCACGGGCATGACACATGGGTCATGGGCGTGACAGGGTCATGAGGCAAAATCTGCGGTCGGCGATCGTCGCGCTGAGATCGACGATCGCCGAAGGAGTCACGCCCTAGGCCACGGGCGTGACACCTGGGTCACGGGCGTGACAGGGCTGGGTTGAAAATTCTGCGCCCGACGATCGTCTCCCTCAGATCGACGATCGTCGAATGAGTCACGCCCTAGGTCACGGGCGTGATGGGTCGGTCACGGGCGTGACTAACCCGTGACCCGAAATCTTGGTCGATTTATTTCAATTTTTAGGCTTCCTAGGGTTCTGTCTTAACCAACCGACTCCTAGGGGTCTAGCCGGAAATGGGATGTTATAGATCTGATCCTGCAATCATTGCCGGACAGTTATGAGCAGTTTGTCTTGAACTACAACATGAATGAAATAGACAAGACACTGCCCGAGCTCCTAGGCATGTTGAGAATTGTCGAGATCAATATGAAGAAGACCAAGCCTACCAGCCCCATATTGATGGTGCATAAGGGAAAGGGCAAGGGAAAGGGCTCTAAGAAGACGAAGGCGGGACCTAAGTCGCATCTCTAGCACAAGTCTTCTACACTGATAAAAAATAAGAGCACAGTGAAGGAGGGGAAATGCCACCACTGTGGCAAGGCTGGTCAATGGAGGAGGAACTGTCCTTCTTACATTGAGGGTCTTCAAAAAATGAAGGGAGGTATGACTTCCGCTTCGAATATTTACGTTATAGAAATAAACCTCTCTGCTCCTTCATCTTGGGTATTGGATACCAGATGTGGTTCTAAAATTTGTAAAAATGTGCAGGAACTGGGGAGGAGAAGATTGCTTAGTAAAGGGGAGGTGGACCTGCGTGTCGGCAATGGAGTAAGAGTTGCTGCTGTGGCGGTAGGGGTTTACCGTCTTTCTTTGCCCAGTGGGCTTGTAATAGAACTAGATAACTGTTATTTTGTTCCGTCCATAACTAGAAACATTATATCCATTTCATGCTTGGACATGATTGGTTTTTCTTTTATAATTAAGAACAACTGTTGTTCTATATTTAAGAATGATGTTTGTTATGATGTAGCCCAATTGTTTCATGGTCTTTATGTTTTGAACTTGGACCATCAGATCTATAATATAGAAAATAATAAAAGACTAAAAACAAATGACTCAAACCCTACATATCTCTGGCATTGTCGTTTGGGCCATATAAACGAGAAGCACATATCCAAGCTCCATAAAGATGGACTTTTGGTCTCATTTGAGCGATGAATAATTTGAGCGATGCGAATCTTGTTTGTTAGGCAAGATGACTAAAGCCCCTTTCACTGGTTATACTGAGAGGGCTGAGGATCTCTTGGGTGTTGTACATAGTGATGTATGCGGATTTATGAGCTCCAAGGCTAGAGGTTGGTATTTCTACTTCTTTACATTTACTGATGATTTAAGTAGATACAGATATGTGTATCTTATGAAGTGCAAATCCGAGACCTTTGAACAGTTCAAAGAGTTAAAGAATGAAGTAGAAAACCAGTTGGATAAGAGGGTTAAAGCACTCCGATCTGATCGAGGTGGCGAATACCTGAGTCATGAGTTCCGTGATCATCTAAAGGAGTGTGGTATTGTATCACAGCTCACTCCACCTAGAACACCACAGCATAATGGTGTGTCTGAGAGGAGAAATCGTACTTTGTTAGACATGGTACGTTCGATGATGAGTCATGCAGACTTGCCTGTTTGCTTTTGGGGTTTTGCTTTTGAGACTGCTGCAATGAAACAGAACCGCGCTCCAACGAAAATGGTTCTGAAGACACCATATGAGATATGGACTGGGAAACATCCTAGTATGTCGTTCATTAAAATTTGGGGCTGTGAGGCATACGTGCGACGTCAAATGCCTGACAAGCTGGAACCCAAATCAGATAAATGTTATCTGGTGGGATTTCCTAAGGAAACGAAAGGGTATTACTTTTACCTACTGTCCGAGGGCAAAGTATTTGTCGCAAGGACTGGCGTCTTCTTAGAGAAAGAGTTCTTATTAAGAAATACTGAAAAGGTAGAACTTGAAGAAGTTCAAGAACCACAAGTAGTGAATGAACCGGAATTGGATTCTGAGACAAGACTACAAGATGTTGTAGCTAGAGAACCTGCTCAAGAAACACAGGTCCTACGTAGATCTTGTAGACCTAGATTTTAGCCTGAGAGATATGGATTTCTCATGTCTCAAATAGGTAATGTGTTTCTTATGGATCATAATGATGAACCAGTAACCTACGAAGAGGCTATGAATGGACCGGACTCTGACAAATGGCTTGAGGCTATGAAATTTGAAATGGACTCCAAGTATGCAAACCAAGTTTGGAACTTGGTGGAACCACCTGAAGGGGTACGACCCATAGGGTGCAAGTGGATCTTCAAGAAGAAGACCGACATGGATGGGAATGTACAGACATTCAAAGGGCGACTGGTGGCTAAGGTTTTCAAGCAAATTCATGGTATTGACTATGATGAGACCTTTTCCCCTTTTGCCATGGTAAAGTCCATAAGGATACTGCTTGCTATTGCTGCGTATTATGACTACGAGATCTGGCAGATGGATGTCAAAACGGCTTTCCTTAATGGAAACCTCCTTGAGGAAGTGTACATGACACAACCCGAGGGTTTTGTATCCCCAAATGAAGCCACTAAAGTATGCAAGATGAATAGGTCAATCTATGGACTGAAGTAGGCCTCTCGAAGTTGGAATCTTCGTTTTGAGGAGAAAATCAAAGAGTTTTGTTTCATCAAGAATGAAGATGAGCCTTGTGTTTACAAGCGAATCATTGGGAGCATTGTAGTCTTCCTGATATTGTATGTAGATGGCATACTGTTGATTGGGAATGACATTCCTACCCTGAAAGTTTTTAAGAACAACCTAGGGAACTGCTTTTCTATGAAGGACTTGGGTGAAGAGACTTACATACTCAGTATTAAGATCTATAGAGATAGATCGAAGAAGTTGCTGGGTTTGACCCAGAGTACATACATCGAGAAGGTGTTGAAGCTGTTCAACATGCTTGAGTCCAAGAAAGGATTTTTACCCATGTCTCATGGTGTGAATCTCTCTAAGGACTAGTGTAAAAAATCTTATGAAGATAAGGAGCACATGAAGTTGATTCCATATGCTTCGGTAATTGGATCAATCATGTATGCAATGTTATGTACTCGACCCGATGTCTCTTTTGCTTTGAGCATGACTAGCAGGTATCAGTCAGACCCCGGTGAGTGTCACTGGATTGCAGTCAAGAATATCCTGAAGTACTTGAGAAGGACAAAGGATGTGTTCTTGGTGTATGGTGGAGAGGAAGAACTCGGTGTAAATGGTTACACGGATGCTAGCTTCCAAACTGATAGGGACGACTCAAAGTCTCAGTAAGGTTTTGTGTTTTGCCATAATGGAGGAGCTGTGAGCTGGAAGAGTTCCAAGCAAGAGACAGTTGCTGATTCTACAACAGAGGCCGAGTATATCGCTGCAGCTAACGTAGCGAAGGAGGCTGTATGGATTATGAAATTCATCGGCGAGCTTGATGTAGTTCCTAGCATTGTTGGTCCCATAGTTCTCTACTGTGATAACAATGGTGCAATTGCACAATCTAAGGAAACTAGATCACATCAGCGCTCCAAGCACATACTTCGACAGTTCCATCTTATTCGTGAGATTGTCGAACGAGGAGATGTGAACATTTGCAGAGTGCCAACTGAGGAGAATATTGCGGATCCACTGACAAAGCCTCTCGCGTAGAGAAAGCATGATGGTAATACTAGATCAATGGGTATACGATACCTAAATGATCAACTCTAGTGAGATTCTTGTGGGTTGCATGTAAACATATATTCTGCTGGCTGTTTATTGTGTATTCATATGATGAATTGTGTACCAATGTTTTTTCTTTTACTATTAATGGCAAGTTCTTTTATTATGGTTTCTCTATGCGATAGTTAAATGTTAACATAATAAATACCCTTAGAATGTTTGCTTCCATAGGACATCAAGTACGAGACTTGAAAGTGAGAGCCTATGATTTATTTGAAGCTTCATTCTTAAAAGGTCCCTATTCGTTGTATCATCATAGAAACTAAGGGTGATGATTATACATTAAGACTAGCACGTGTGTTGACTGATGACCAGTTCTCATACTTCATGATATTGTGATATCAAGTCATCACGTGGGTACTTCTCAATGAACAAGTTGTACTGGACAGACCCAACCTTAGACTACTTTGTGGATTGTTATCTAATCGTGTCATGAGTAGGTCTCAATTGACAATGGTGTTGTGGTCCTTTGACCTGAAGTCACAGCATTCATCAAGTAAGGAATAGCGTGCTTTGATGCCATCTAAAGTCTTCCTTGAGAAAGGTTGATGATAATGGTGGTTTTTCGGCACGTTAGGAATCATTTGGGTGTTTGTGTGTGAGCAGATATGAGATTTGTTCTCCTATATGACAGGAGTTGCATCTATGGGCCCCTTGATGGAACTGGACTGAGAAATGCATGGCCATGCTTGGTTGAGTCAATATGTGATATTGGACTCACCATTCTCTGGAAGTCCGTTCTAGATCAAGAAACTTGGATTGAGCTATTATGAGGGTGACACGGTCCATGCCTCTAGTTCTTTCCGGATGTAAGGGACAAAGGGACAAAGGGACAAAGACAACGCTGGGACATTGTTCATAAAGGCTTATGAGTTATTAACTCTTATTGCTTGGGTAGCAATGATGCATTGCTAGATGTCGCTCATTATTTGTGAGGTTTTTGGTTTGATACTTTTAAAATCAAGTGGGAGACTGTTGGAGTTACCATGGTGATCTAGAAGTGGTCAAACATGTAATCTCACTGCCAACACGATATGAGCCTGCATGGTCGCACATAAGAGTCAGTGGAGAAGTTGGAAAATTGACTGTGTTGGTAAGGGTTACCAATCACCATTCAAAATGGGGTCGGGAAAACGTTGCAAAAAGAGGTTTGTCAAGAGTCGTCGAGTATGACTCGTCGACTAAGGCTCAGTCGTCGAGTATGACTCGTCGACTATGGCAAAGTCATCGAGATTCGTCGAGAGTCGTCGAGTATGACTCGTCAACTAAGGCTGAGTCATTGAGTATGACTCGTCGACTAAGGCTGAGTCGTCGAGAGTCGTCGAGAGTCGTCGAGTATGACTCGTCGACTAAGGCAAAGTCGTCGGGAGTCAAACTGTTGATTCTCGCCAATTCTGTCTGCTGATTCTCGCCGATTCTGCCTGCTGATTCTCGCCGAATCTGGGTCTGATTCTCGCCAACTGATTCTCGCCGAACCTGGAGTTGATTCTCGGCGAATCATTCTGAAACCTTATTTTGCTGTGGTCTGCGGATAGCGATTTTACCTAGGTTTATTTATGCTTTGGGTATAAATAAACACTTAGGTTTTGAGCAAAAAAAAAGAAGAAGAAATTTCCTCGACCCGACGGAAGAGTTCCGCCGATTTTGCCGACGGAAGTGTTCTGCCGACGGAAGAGTTTCGCCGATCGCTCGCTCCGCCGACCTCCTCCTCTCCGGTGACAGTTGCCGGTGTTGCTCTTCCTAGAGCGGACCTAGCAGTCCGTGGAAGGGCAAAGTGCAGTCGATCTCCTTCCCGATCTTTCGTGCGACGAAGCTCGGTGTTCTCCCGCTCGTGTGGATTTCTGCAGAGACGTGGACATTATTCCACATAGAACTCGCCACCGAAAAGGACTATAAGCTTGGAGCATCTCCGTTGAGTTGTGACTCAATGCCGCTAAGGTGATTTTTGCCTAGTTGTTTGTTAACTTTTGATTCAACTTTCATGGCCCGATCCCATCTCTTTTGGGTTGTTCTTGATGTTTTATTCCTTCTGCTGCGTGCACAAGCGTTGTGCAATCCTCGTAGAGAAATCCAACATTTTTTGCACTTCTTCTTGATCCATTTCAAAGTCTGTTAGGGGGTAGATCACCTAAGACCCTTCAGGCTGATCTCCTTCAAGATAGGCAGGTTTTATCCCAAATTCTGCTACATTATCATCATCACAAAGAGGATGATATCCAAGAGTTGCTCTGATGTATTGGAAATCCATTTAGCATGGTAAGAGCTAGCTTTGACTAGTAATCTCTCCCCCTTTATGACTTCTCTTTCAATATGACTTCTCAAATCATCCTTTTGAAACCTGACCAGATTAACAACATGATCAATTCCTTCCTTAAAGAAATCTCTGAATTTTATCAAGAAATCAGATATATTCTTCTGAGAAGCCTGAAAGGTGGCCTGGACTGCAACTATATCTTCCTTAATTTGCTTTGAAACTTCATCTTTCACAGTAGTTGATAAATAATTTATCTTTGACAGTATAACAAAGTGTGAATCTTTAAGATTGTCATTCATTCATATCTGATTTTCAAGTACATATCCTTGCTTTACTTCAAGTTCATCCACTTTAACTTTAATAGCTTGTTATTGCTTGGCCAGGAACACCACAACATTACCTCCTTTATGGAAGCAATCTGTCATCTCCTTCTTATTTTGATTCACTTCAAATATAATAGATTTGATGTCCCGGGCCAATTGAAACTGTAACTCTTTATGAGTTTCATCCACATATTTTTCTATAGATTGTCTTTGTTCATCCAATTTAATCTTCATCTGGACCAGTAAAGAACTGAAGTCAAAGCTTGGTGTAGATTGTGCTGTGCTTATTTGCAATGCCTTTTTATATCAAGAACTCTTTTTCTTCAAAGCAACTAGTTTCCTTTTCTTAGCCATTGTGGCTTCTTCATCTTCAGAAGATTCAGTTGTACTTTCAATATCAACTGTATTCTTTTCAGCTGGGGCATCCTTAGACAACTCCCCCTCAGTCCTTGGAATATCTTTTTCTTGTGCAATCTGCTCCCCCTCAGTCCTTGCAGGAGGAAGATCAGAGAATAGGTCATCCATGGTGAATTCCTGCTGTATTGGCTCATTTTGAGCTTCTGTCTTAACAGTTTCTTGAGCTGCAATGTTGATTTCAGATGCTACGTTCATGACAGTATCTGCAGCCAAGTAACTTTCTAAGACTGCATCATCAATGCCTCCCCCTTGGGCAGGCAACTTAGTTTCTTGTTCTATGTGTTCTCCCCTGGAGTTGTGTCCATTTGTTGTTCTTGGGGCACACTGCCCTGCACTTTTTCTTGTGCATCATTTTGTTGCTGGTCTTTATCAGAACTGAAGACCACTTCCTCCTCAGAATTACTGGAGGATCCAGCATATGGAACCACTTTCTTCTTTTTCTTATCTTTCTTAGTTTGCTCCTGAGGAGCAGGGACTTCCTTGGTCAGAAATCTATCCCACCTTGATAGATTTCTTACATCCATCCTCCTCATATGATTTATTTTTGATCCAGCCACTTGTTTCAATACATCTGGTATTACAGCAGATAAGCATAAACTCAGAATTCTTCCCATGTTTGGTTTCTTAGTTCCTTCATGAACTTTATCAAACACTACTGCTGCCTAGTCAGTGTTTATCTTGAATATGATCCTTACCATAAGATTGAACATGTGGACAGAGATTCTATCATGTCCACTAGTTTTGCAAAGAATCACTTTGCCAACTACTTCAGATAGGAATTTTCCTTGGGAATTCATCCCTTTTCTGGTAATAGACGATCCAATCTTAATATTGGGGCTCAGCCCACACCAGCTTAAAGCTTCTGTAATCTGGGAAGGGGTATTTCATCTGTATCCTTAACTGATGGAAGCTGAAGTGATTTCCTGATAGTTTCTAGTGTGAGTTTCACAAGGGAATTTAGAACAGTCCCTTTAATTTTATTTCCTGCAGAATCCACTGTAGCAGTTGAATAAAACTCCAGAACTTCCTTCTTCCATATCTTTGTTGGTTCAGAAACTAAGTAATCCAATCCATTTTCTGAAATTAGTGCAATAACACCCTGAATTTCATCTGAAGATGTTGTGAAACCTTCACGAACCAGTTCATAACCTTCATTGACTTTGTCTTCTTGACGAAGCGTCATTGACGTAAGAGTTGGAAGAGAAGAGAAGAGAAAAGAAAAGCTTTGTCAACAGAAGGTTGAAAGTCAAGAATACTGAAAGCGTAGTCAACCAGATTTTGGTTTCACCACTTAATAGTATAAGTGTAAGGGCAGGTCAAAAGACGTGCCAGTGTCGACAAGTTTTCATACTTGTCGATAGAAATGACCTAGGTCTCGACAATACGTATTTTAAGTCGACACGACTATGTGTCGACATAGTAATGTCAGAGTCGACAACTTATCTTAAGTCGACACATTTATGTGTCGACAAACTTGTGTCTGTGTCGACACACTTGTGTCTGTGTCAACACTTACTACTTAAGTCTCGACAAACTTGTGTTGACACTTGCTTTTGTGTGTCGATACATTAATCCTCTTGACATATGATCTCGACAAAGTTGTGTCGACATCAATTATCCTGTTGACACAGATACTGTTTCTGTGTCGATACTTCCTTTTACTTAGTCGACCCAAAATATTGAGTGTGTCGACACAGCTTGTTTGTGTCGACACAAACATTGTACTTAGACAAATATCCAGAGAAATTTGATGCTTACATTTTCACCTTAGGGATACTTATGCTAACATATTCTAGGTTCAACAATTCTAATTCAATTTTAAAATAATTGAATTTAGTTTCATCTAGAGGTTTTGTAAAAATATCAGCTATATGATTATCAGTTTTCATAAATTCTAGGCTAATATTTTCCTTATCTACATGTTCTCTGATGAAATGAAACTTTATTTCCATATGCTTAGTCCTACTATGTGATACATGATTCTTAATGTAACACCCCTATCCATCGCATAGCATATAGCAGTAGGTCCGACCGGGGCCCGACGCCATATACTACGGACAGACCGGTTGGTTACGCATTGAAACCATTCAACCAATTGCACGTCCTACACAAACACCTAGCGGAAGCATTAAAATTAAGTTGCAAGATGAAAGAACCCAGCCAAAAGCATGAATGTCCACTACAAAAACACGCGCAGGAATGTTTCAATACACAAAAATAGAAATGACCTTAAGGCCTTACACAGTTTGCTTGACATAAAAGTGTTTTCATACTTCGGCTCGCAGGCCGGCCACACATGATTACAATGAAACACTCAAAATTAGGCCTTCGAGGGCCGGCTTAGCAACTTGGGATTTAGCCCGCTATTTCCCGCTCGGCTCCGCAGCACCTGCAAGCAACAATCCACCGCCCGGTGGTAAACAAAAGCAACGGTCAGCTATGCTGACCAATTATAACGATCCCGCCCCCAAAATCGGGGCGGCGATGCTCTTTCCCTGCACTTTATTATTATAGGCCATCAAAATAGTGTAAACACACTCCAACACAGGCGCAGGCTCGCACGGCCACACACCTCGTGCACACAGGGCACATTCACGGCGAACCGGCCAACGTCACGTCAATTCAATCCATAGACGTTCCCGTTCCACCACCGCCCCTTGGATGGCCAATCATATGAGCATTTTGTCTTCATGGCCTTGGTCACGACAATTTAATCCATAGACCGCCGAAGACTCTTATCCATGCCAACGGTCCCACCGAACGACATAGATCGGGTACGGTTCCGCCTGACCCGTGCTCATTCCGCAACGACAATTTAAGCCATATGCGCAGGCCAAGACTCACCGAGTCCCGTTTTCGCCACAACAATCACATAACCCGGTTATGTTCACGTTGGCTCCCCGGCCATCGTGTTGGCAAAACCCGCTTTTTCCCAGTTTTCCGGGTGCACCTTGGAGTTAATCCCCAAGGCTCCCTGCTGCAATCTACAATGTAGAAAACTCGAAAAACGACCAAACACCCTGAGTCTTCCCCGGTTCATATGCAATGCAACATCACCGATCCGGCTCTACTTGTCCAGATAGGCTTCACACACAATGCCTATGCCCGTTTTCGCATACGGACTCTATACAAGGGGGATTTCACATATCTATCCCAAGGAACGCTCCAACTCTTCGCTCACTCGCGAGAGCGGGCTTCCTATGCAAAGGAAAAGAGGGCTTCACATGCCCTAGGATGAGAAATCGTTACCCTTGCGTTCTTCCGCTGTGCCATGAAAAACTACGTGGTTGTAAAGCACCGCAACGGCGTCGCCTTCGCGAATCTGAACTCGAATCGCGATTCGGAGCTCCGAAGCTCCACCGGCGGCCGGTTCTTTTTCCTTCTTCCTCCTCCTTGCTCTCCCTTCTCTATAGGACTTAGAGAGAGAACACCCAAATGAAAGTGAGGGTTTGTAACCCTATTTTCGGGTTTAAACTGCCAGCACTAACCCTCAGCCGTCGGATCCAAAGCCAAGGAAACGAACGGCCACGATTCAGCATAAAATTACAAAATCTGGGCCGAACACGGGTTGCAACATGGCCGTGTGCATGGCCGTGTCACCCATTCGCCGTCTCGACCGACTCTAAAACCAGCACTGGACATTCGACACGGCCTTCGACATGCCCGTGTCGCATGCAACACGCCCATGTCATGACCCATATCATGACCTGTGTCACGCCCCGTGTGCAACGACCAACATTCTATTTCCGAGAAGGACACGGCCTACGACACGGCACCCGACACGCCCGTGTCACAAGTGACACGCCCGTGTCTGTGACCGTGTCATGGCCCGTGTACATGACTCAGAAAACTCCCTTGCGTGACACGCCCTGGGACACGCCCGTGTCCCAGGCCGTGTGCCTCAACTCGACGATCGCCAATCGTCAAAACATCGACCACATGACCCGTGGCCGAACACGCCCGTGCCATGCCCGTGCCACGCCCATGACACGCCTGTGTCACGTCCGTGACACGCCCGTGACACCTGCTCCAAAATTCAGACTGGGCTTAAAACATCACCCATCCCTCTTTTGAGTTTCGGGGTGTTACAACTCTCTCCCCCTTAAAAGAATTTCGCCCACGAAATTTACTAAAGGAAAACAACAGGAAATGAAGGCTTTTAACGGTACCTGAGCGGAATAACTCCGGGTACTCCTCCAACATAACTAGCTGCCGTTCCCAAGATAGCTCCTCCCGACCGCAATTATCCCACCGGACCTTAACCATCCGGATCTCCTTGTTACGGAGCCTCTTGACCTCAGAGTCTTCAATACAAACGAGCTTGACCCTAGTCGTCAACCCTTCGTCCACCGGCACTTGATCCACTGCAATCACTAGCGAAGGCTCTTGCACCGCCTTCCGCAACACAGAGATGTGGAACACATCGTGTAGCCCACTCAACTCCACCGATAGCTTCAAACGGTATGCTGCTTCGCCGACTCGCTCCAGAACCTCAAAAGGTCCAAGGTATCTTGGGCTCAGCTTCTTCAAGCGTCTCACCCGCGAAACCCCCTAGAACGGCTTCACTTTTAAGTATACCCAATCGCCTACCGCGAACTCCACGTTCCGGTGCTTGGCATTGTAATACTTCTCCTGCCTGTCCTGAGCGATCAATAAGCGCTCCCGAATGATCCGCACCAACGAGGTAGCACTCTCCACTTCCTGCTTCTTGTACAACCTTGCCTCATCCGTTTCTAACCAAGACAACGACGTGCGACATTTTCTACCATAAAGGGCCTCAAAGGGTGCCATTTGGATACTCGCCTGGTAGCTGTTGTTGTACGCGAACTCCACCAAATACAGGTGGTCCTCCCAATGCTTCCTGAAGTCTAGAACACACATGCAGAGCATGTCCTCCATCGTTCTATTGACTCTATCGGTCTGCCCATCCGTCTGCGGATGGAAGGCTGTGCTGAACTTCAACTTTGTCCCCAGCATCTGCTGCACCAACCTACAATCATTGGACGTGAAATGCCCATCGCGATCACTCACAATGCTGCGAGGCACATTATGCAGTCTAACTATATTGTCCACATAAAGCTTTGCCAATTTCTCAACCGAGTCATCCTTCCTATGCAGAATGAAATGCGACACCTTAGTTAACCGATCTACGATCACCCAAATGGCGTTGTTCCCCTTCTGCGACCTTGGCAAGCCATGCACAAAGTCCATGGATATGTCGTCGAACTTCCACTCCGGTATAGGCAAGGACTTCAAGAATTGTCCCGGCTTTTGGCACTCCGCCTTCACCAAGGCGCACGTTTGGCACTTAGCCACAAACAACGCTACGTCTTTCTTAAGCCCCGGCCACCAAAACAGCTTCTTGAGGTCACGGTACATCTTTGTGCTCCCTGGGTGGATCGAGTACTTGGTATGATGAGCCTCGTACATCAACTCCGCCCGTAGGTTACTCCCGCTTGGGACGCACAACCGATGATCCTTCCTTAACAACCCATCTTCCACTTAAAATTGGGAATTTGACCCATCCAATGCTACCTCCATAAGCTCCTTCATGGAGTCATCTAACTCCAATGCCTGTCGAACCCGGTCAGCCAGGTCATACTAGACCTCTGTCCAGTTCAACATTGCTTTGGCGCTTGTCTGCTTGTCAACGCAATAGATTTCAAGCTCCTCCATCTCCCGTATTAGCCGCTCATAATACACCGGCAACCAGTTGGCTTGGGCGGGAGCCCAGTGACTCAACGCATCAGCAACTGCATTGCCCTTCCCGGGTACATAATGAATCTTGAAGGTGTAGTCCCCAAGGAACTCCATCCACCTCCTCTGCCTCATGTTAAGATCCTTCTGATCCAACAGGTACTTCAGGCTCTTGTGATCGGTATATATATCGACCCTTACGCCGTATAGGTAGTGCCTCCACAGCTTAAGTGCAAATATCACTGCCGCAACCTCCAAGTCGTGGACCGGATAGTTCCTTTCATACACTTTTAGCTGATGCGATCCATAAGCTATCACGCTCCCATGCTGCAACAGCACACAACCCAAACCACTACCCGAGGCATCACTATAAACCTCGAAGTTCTCGGTCCCATTAGGCGAACTAAGCACTGGCGCCGTGGTCAACCGTCTCTTCAGCTCCTCAAAAGCTTGCACGCACTCCTACATTCACAAGAATCTATGATCTTTCCTTGTTAACTTTGTGAGAGGTAGCGCTATCCGCGAGAAGTTCTCTACGAAGCGCCTGTAATATCCGGCAAGCCCCAGGAAACTACGAACTTCCGTGACAGAAGACAACGCAGGCCACTCCCGTATCGCAACGATCTTCGCCGGATCCACCGCTATACCTTCCCCACATACAATGTGACCAAGGAACGCTACTGAGGGTAGCCAGTACTCGCACTTGGAGAATTTCGCATACAGTTCATTCCTCCTCAAAGTCTCCAACACCAGATGCAAGTGCTTGAAGTGATCTTCTTCGCACTGCGAGTACACCAATATATCGTCAATAAAAACGATCACAAAGCGGTCCAGGAAATCTCAGAACGTCCTGTTCATCAAGTCCATAAACACTGAAGGCGCATTCGTCAGTCCAAACGGCATGACCGTGAACTCGAAATGCCCATACCTTGTGCTGAACGCCGTCTACGGGATATCACACTCCCTGATCCTCAACTGATAGTACCCCGACTTCAAGTCCAACTTAGAATATACCAACGATCCGACTAACTGATCGAACAGATCATCAATCCTCGGGATCGGGTACTTGTTCTTCTCCGTCAGCTTGTTCAACTCTCTGTAGTCGATACACAGTCGCATACTCCCGTCCTTCTTCTTAATGAAGAGGACCGGTGCGCTCCAAGGCGACGAGCTTGGACGCACATAACCTTGCTCCATTAGCTCCTCTAGCTGAACTTTCAATTTTGCCATTTCCTTTGGCGCCAGCCTATAAGGAGCACGTGACACAGGTTTGGCACCTAGCACAAGCTCGATAGTGAAATCAATCTCTCGCTGCGGTGGGGCCCCGGGAAGATTATCTGGGAACACATCAGGGTATTCACAAAACATGGGGATGCTATCCAACGTGGACTTTGGCTCCATAGCCCCCACTATTGTGCAGAACAGCACTGCACCAGCACGAACTGCCTTTACCACTTGAAGAGCAGACATCAGCGTCTTGCTCGACCCCTTGAGTCCCTTGAATACTATCTCCCGTCCAACACACAGCTTGACCTCCTTCCGATCGCAATCAATCCAAGACTTCTGCTCCGAAATCCAATCCATCCCAAAGATAACGTCAAACTCTACTAGCGGCAGCAATGACGCTAGCAAGTCGAACTCTTGGCTCCCTATGTGAACCCTCACGACGCACACTCTGTCCGCACGCATCGAGCACCCATTCGGTAGCAGCACATTCAACTTGTTCTTCGCCATCGAAGAAGGGACTCCGATGCGCGATATAAAATTTTCGGACAAGAAGGAGTGTGAAGCTCCCATATCGAACAGTGCCCGTGTCGGACTATCGCTAATCAAAACAAAGCCTACGCAAACAATATTAGGCTAACAAGCAATAGACAACAGTATATAAAGTTAACTTGCTATAAATTAACTCGTACCTGTCACCACATCAGCTTGTTTAATGGCCTCCTGCTTGCCCAAGTTGTACACTCTAGGTTGAGTCTGAGCATAATGGGACGTGGTTGACTCTACCGCCTTGCCCTTCTCTTCGTAAGTAGCTCCTTGTTTTCTCTCGGACTTTGGGCGTCCGCTCCAGCAATCGCGGGCAAAGTACCCCGTCTTTCCACACATGAAACAAGCGCCCGGGGTTCGATTGGTAGTTGCCACCGAGGCACCTATAGAAGAAGCTGGACCTGACGTCCAAGCCTTCTTGTAGAATCTTCGATAGCCCGACTTTGACGTAGTCGGCGCCTTGAACTCTGATTTCTTCCCACCAGATTCCTTCTTAGCTTGCACATTTCTCATGTACTTCTCCAAGGACTGGGCCGAGTTGACCAAGGTTAGGAAACCCTGCGCTATGCGCCCTGATAGTAGCAACCTTAGCTCATCTCTTAACCATTCATAGAAGCGGTTAGTCTTTCGCTCCTCGTCGAAAAAGGTAGCGCTAACATATCTCCCCAATCGAGTAAACTCATGGAGGTACTCGTCTACGGTGTTATCTCCTTGCACAAACTTTTGGAACTCGTTCTCTAGTGTGATCCTCTGCGCTGAGGGGAGGTATCGAGCCATGAACAGTCTCGAAAATTCCTCCATAGATACTTCGGCCAACGGCCTTCCCCTCAACTGGTGTAGCTCTAGACCTTCCTACCATAACCTTGCGTCCCAATCCAATAGGAACGTTGCTATTGTGGTCTTCTGCCACTCTTCCATTTCAGTTGCTGTCATCACCCTATTGACTCTTGAGAGCCAATCTTCAGCCTGGGTCGGGTTTCCCGTTCCCGAGAACACCGGTGGATGGAAGCCCATCACATGCTTAAGCTGTCTCTCAGTTGCTCTCCGAGGCAACTCCGGCTCCACCGCCACCTGCTCAACCCTTCTAGGCTCCGCCGCTTGGAGCAGCACTTGCTCCCCCGTAGGAGCAGGCTGCTGCACCTGTCTTGCAGGTTGCACATAAATCATAGCAAAGATAGCTTCTGCCACCAATCTAATGGTCTTGGCAGACGGAGGTGTTGTAGGCGCTTCACTTGGCGCACTGCTTGCCTCAGAACCTGGCCGTTCTGACGGCCCAGCACCACTTCTGGTCACCTATAATCGTGCAAAACACCGATAAGCGACCAAATACTATTGCAAACAGCAATTATAGGAACACGCAGATTCCTCAAACATGTGTATTTTCATTCCTAAGTGGACATTCATGGGTTCTTTTCATGTTATAACGATGATGCACACACATGTGCTCACCATCCCTTAAAGTGAATTCGCCCACGAATTCATTTAAGTTTGACCGAAACCAGTAGTCTGATACCAATTTGTAACACCCCTATCCGTCGTATAGCATATAGTAGTAGGTCCGGCCGGGGTCCGACGCCATATACTACGGACAGACCGGTTGGTTACGCGTTGAAACCATTCAACCAATTGCACGTCCTACACAAACACCTAGCGGAAGCATTAAAATTAAGTTGCAAGATGAAAGAACCCAGCCAAAAGCATGAATGTCCACAACAAGAACACCCGCAGGAATATTTCAGTACATAGAAAAAGAAATGGCCATAAGGCCTTACACAGTTTGCTTGACATAAAAGTGTTTTCATACTTAGGCTCGCAGGCCGGCCACACATGATTACAATGAAATACTCAAAATTAGGCCTTCGAGGGCCGGCTAAGCAACTTGGGCTTTAGCCCGCTATTTCCCGCTCGGCTCCGCAGCACCTGCAAGCAACAATCCACCGCCCAGTGGTAAACAAAAGCAACGGTCAGCTATGCTGACAAATTATAACGATCCCGCCCCCAAAATCGGGGCGGCGATGCTCTTTCCCTGCACTTTATTAGTATAGGCCATCAAAATAGTGTAAACACACTCCAACACAGGCGTAGGCTCGCACGGCCACACACCTCGTGCACACAGGGCACATTCACGGCGAACCGGCAAACGTCATGTCAATTCAAGCCATAGACGTTCCCGTTCAACCACCGCCCCTTGGACGACCAATCATATGAGCATTTTGTCTTCATGGCCTTGGTCACGACAATTTAAGCCATAGACCGCCGAAGGCTCTTATCCATGCCAAAGGTCCCACCGAACGACATAGATCGGGTACGGTTCCGCCTGACACGTGCTAATTCCGCAACGATAATTTAAGCCATATGCGCAGGTCAAGACTCACTGAGTCTCGTTTCCGCCACAACAATCACATAACCCGGTTATGTTCACGTTGGCTCCCGGCCAACATGTTGGCCAAACCCGCTTTTGCCCAGTTTTCCGGGTGCACCTTGGAGTTAATCCCCAAGGCTCCCTGCTGCAATCTACCATGTAGAAAACCCAAAAAACGCCCAAACACCCGGAGTCTTCCCCGGTTCATATGCAATGCAACATCACCGATCCGGCTCTACTTGTCCGGATAGGCTTCACACACAATGCCTATGCCCGTTTTTGCATACGGACTCTATACAAGGGGGACTTCACATATCTACCCCAAGGAACGCTCCTACTCTTCGCTCACTCGCGAGAGCGGGCTTCCTATGCAATGGAAAAGAGGGCTTCACATGCCCTAGGATGAGAAATCGTTACCCTTCCGTTCTTCCGCGGCGCCATAAAAAACTACGCGGTTGTAAAACACCGCAACGGCATCACCTTCGCGGATCTGAACTCGGATCGCGATTTGGAGCTCCGAAGCTCCACCAGCGGCCGGATCTTTGGCCTTCTTCCTCCTCCTTGCTCTCCCTTCTCTCTAGGACTTAGAGAGAGAACACCCAAATGAAAGTGAGGGTTTGTAACCCTATTTTTGGGTTTAAACGGCCAGAACTAACCCTCAGTCGTCGGATCCAAAGCCAAGGAAACGAACGGCCACGATTCGGCCTAAAATTAATAAATCTGGGCCGAACACGGGTTGCAACACGGCCGTGTGCATGGCCATGCCACCCATTCGCCGTCTCGACCGACTCTAAAACCAGTACACAGCATTCGACACGGCCTCTGACACGCCCGTGTCGCATGCGACACGGCCGTGTCACGACCTGTGTCATGCCCCGTGTGCAACGACCAACATTCTATTCTCGAGAAGGACACGGCCTGCGACACGGCACCCGACACTCCAGTGTCACATGTGACACGCCCGTGTCTGTGACCGTGTAATGGCCCGTGTGCATGACTCAGAAAACTCCCTAGCGTGACACGCCCTTGGATACGCCTGTGTCCCAGGCCGTGTGCCTCAACTCGACGATCGCCGATCATCAAAACATCGACCACATGACCCGTGGCCGAACATGCCTGTGACATGCCCGTGTCACGCCCGTGACACGCCCGTGAGACCTGCTCCAAAATTAAGACTGGGCTTAAAACGTCACCCATCCCTCTTTTGAGTTTCGGGGTGTTACACTTAACAATAGAAAAAGCACTTGTAGAATCACAAAATAGAGGAATTCTACTTACCTAGATGTCATAATTTTCTAGTTGATGCTTTATCCACATCAATTTTGCATAGCAGCTACCTGCAGCTATATACTCTGATTCAGCTATTGATATAGCTACACTAGTTTTCTTCTTACTACTCCATGACACCAGCCTCCCACCAAGGAATTGACAAGTTCCTATGGTACTCTTCCTATCTTCTTTGCATCCAGCAAAGTCTGCATCTGAGAAACCAGCTAGTAGGAAATATTTATTCTTAGGATACCAAAGACCTAGATTAGGTGTACCCTTAAGATATCTCAGAATTCTCTGAACTACAGTATAATGAGATTCTTTAGGGCAAGCTTGATACCTAGCATAGACACATGTTGAATACATGATGTCTGGTCTACTAGCAATCAAATAGAGTAGAGAGCCAATTATCCCTCTATACAAAGACTCATCAACAGGTTTCCATGCCTCATCTTTGCCTATAGGCATACTTGTTCCCATTGGAGTTTTCATGATAGAAGCTGAGTCCAAACCATACTTCTTAATGAACTCCTTGGTGAACTTAGACTGGGATATGGACAATCCATTCTCAGTCTGTCTAAATTGAAGTCCCAAGAAGAACTTCAGCTCACCCATACTGCACATCTCAAACTTCCCTTGCTTAAGTTTGGAAAACTTCCTACAAAGGTTGTTTTCAGTAGAACAAAAGATAATGTCATCCATATATATCTGGACTAGGATTATCTTGCTTTTTGATTCCCTATAGAATAGAGTTTTGTCTTTCTTTCCTCTAGAGAATTTATTCTCAATGAGGAAGGCAAACAAGGTTTCATACCAAGCCCTTAGAGCTTGTTTCAAACCATATAGAGCTTTCCTAAGCCTATATACATAATCAGGAAAGTGGGAGTCTACAAAACCTGAGGGTTGTTTAACATAGATTTCTTCTTTTAAATCACCATTCAGAAATGCTGATTTCACATCCATCCGGTATACATTGAACCTTTGATAGGCAGCATAGGCATAGACCAGCCTTATAGCCTCCAGCCTTGCCACTAGAGGAAATGTTTGATCAAAATCAATACCTTCCTCTTGCCTGTAGCCTTTTGCTACCAGTCTAGCCTTGTTCTTGAATATGGTGCCATTCTCATCAAGATTGTTCCTGTAGATCCATTTAGTTCCTATTATGTTATGATCCTTAGGTTTTGGAATCAGTTCCCAGACTTTACACCTTTTGAACTGTCTGATCTCTTCTTGCATTGCATCAATACAGTTGGTGTCTTGCATTGCTTCTTCAATCTTCCTGGGTTCTATTTGAGACAGGAAGCTAGAACATACAACTGTGTTCATGCTCTTGCTCCTTGTTAGAATACCTTGACTTGCCTCACAAATGATTTGGTGAACTTGATGATCCTTCAGGTGTCTCTTTGCTGGAGGAAATTTGTCCGCATTATGGCCTTCTCCAGTTTGCTCAACTTGATGCTCCACACTGTCTTCTTTATCCAGAGAGACTTATTCTCCCCTTGGATAGCTGACATCTTTATCTTCATCCAACCTAGCAGGAACATCTTCATTGATGGTCAGCTTGTCCAGCCTATATGTTAGACCTATAGAGCTAACCGAAGAACTAGAGAATTCATTGTTAATAAAATTTGACTCATCAAATACAACATGTACAGATTCTTCTACAACTGGGTAGTCAAGTTGTAGATTCTGTATGCTCTACTTTGGTTGTTGTACCCAACAAATATCCCTTTTAGGGATTTGGCAGCAAACTTAGTTTGGTAGTGGTTACCATTGACTAGTACAAAACACTTGCTACCAAAGATTCTGAAGTAAGATATGTTTGGTTTTCTTCCTTTCAAAATCTGGTAGGGAGTCATCTTGTGTTTCTTGTTGATGGAGTCTCTATTGAGCACATGACATGCAGTATTAACTGCCTTAGCCCAGAAGTATTCAGGGAGAGTAGTATCATTTTGTAGAGTTCTACTAGCTTCAATTAGAGTCCTATTCTTTCTTTCATCAACACTATTTTGCTGAGGAGTTATAGGTGAAGAGAATTCATGATGAATTCCAAGTTCTTCATAGAATCTTGGCATACATTCAGACTGAAATTCAGTTCCATTGTCACTTCTGATTTTGACCACTAAACTATTGTATTAATTCTGTATTTGTCTAAAAAAAGTCTGAAAAACAGATGGGGTTTCAGATTTCTGCCTCAAGAAGAAAACCCATATATATCTAGAATAGTCTTCCACAACAACAAGTGTGTATACTTTCCTACCAAGACTGTGAACTAGCATAGGACCAAACAAATCCATATGAATAAGATACAAACATCTCATTGAATCTTTAATGTCAAGTGCTTGGAAAGAGAACTTAGTCTGCTTGCCTTTTTGGCAAGCTGAACACACACCCTCTTTGATGCACTTACTTTAATGACCATTCCACACTAATTCCATGCTGAACAGCAGTCCTATAGACTTATAGTTCAGATGAGCTAGTCTCTTATGCCATTTGACATATAGGGAAACTTTCTCTCTTGCAACCAGACAAATTGGTGATTTATTAAACTCACAATCTAGGTTAAGGCAATACCCATTTCCTTTCCTAGTGCCAGTAAAAATGATCTCTTGATAACTTGACCTTCTGATCTGGCACTCCCCTTTGAGAAAAGAAATGTCATAACCTAGATCACTAAGTTGACTTATGTGAATTAGGTTATGTTTTAAACCCTTCACATAAGCCACTTTAGTGACAGTAATTGAATCATTAGTAATGTTACCAAATCCTTTGATGATACCATTTTATAATCCACCAAAGATAACTTTTAGTCCATTCTCTATGGGCACATAGTCCCTCAACATTCTTCTTATTCCTATAATATGTCTGGAACAGCCACTATCCAAGTACCATATAGGGGTATGGTCACTTGGATTCACCTGCAACACATAAAGAATTACTTACCCTTAGAACCCAACTTGCTAGTGGGTCCTAGGTCTTTGTTAGTTGGAAACTTAGCAACTATTCTAACAGGAAAACTACTCTTGGTTTTAACACTAGTGTTAAACCAGTAATCCATGGCAAAGTGCCCCACCTTGCCATAACACCAACACTCAAACCTATTATACCTTTTCTTAGGTAAAGATTTTACTGCTTTGTTGCCAGCAGTCTTGTTGAGTGTTGGTGCTAAAGCATCACTCTTCAAGAAATCCTCTTGAACCTGATGGGCATGCCTATAGTGTGGTCTATAAGCTTTTGCACCCTTGCCCATGTGATTTCCATGCTCACAGTGACCATGTGTAGTGTCATGATCATACTTGTTAGTAGGATTCACCACCTTCCTAAAGACAATAGGGCGTTCAGCAACTAGAGGCTGAACTGGGCCCTTACCTTTTCTATGTGAATTGAAAGCCATAGTTCTTCCCTTAAAGCCTAGACCAGTCTTCCCTTTTTGTGAAATAAAAATGTCTATTAGGGGTAAGATAGATTTTGGCTTGGAGAATTTAGCCAATAGCTCTCTCTCTTGCTGAAGTTTTGCCTCCAGTTTCTTTATATGATTCTCTTTGAAAGAGATTGTTCCCATTTGAATAACTGTAATGTTCTTCAATTTGGCAACTTCATTCCGTTTTAGATCCAAAATCTTAGTTGAATCTGCTGCAGCCAGCTTAAGAGACTCAACCTCTTTGGCCTGCACTTTAACAAGAAACTTGCTCTTCTTCAGAGCTTGCAATAACCCACCATACTCATCAATGAGTTGGTGTATATCCCCTTCAGACTCAGATCAATCCACTTATTTTGAAGCAGATGCTTCTGATTCTGATCCAGTAAAGTAATCTGAAATTAAGGGAGAATAGTTTACCTTACTTGGTCCAGGCCGATCCTGTAAGATCCGCCTTTTCCCTTTTCGAAGGCATCCCGGATCTTATGCCCAGAACCGCCGCCTTACGGTGACACTAACTCCTGAGTTAGTCGACACCGTAAGACGCCGATTCTGCCGGCTATTACGATCATTTTTCACTAGAGATGCGGAAGTAAAAGTGTATAAACAAGCTAATACACATGTCCACAGAAATCACAGAGCATATCATATATATGGAAATGAAAGTGCTACTATAGTCCATAATGAGTACAAAAGAGAAAGTAGGGCTTATGCCCATATACATCAATAGAAATCAGACTCTCTCTCACAAAATAGAAAGCTGTAAACTAAGTTATCCACTACATCTCCTCCCACCTGAGGACGTGCGGTAGTAGTGTCTGGTGGTGGTGGAAGCTGCTCCTCATGCCCTGCCTCCTCGTCCCGCTGGACGTGCTGGACCATCTCCTCGAACTCCTAAAAAGGGGGAGTCAACGTATGTTAGTCAAAAAGACTAAGTCGTATCCTCAACACCTCCTCCTGTCGCTCTTAGGCACCGGGTGGAAGGAGGATGCGGAGGACAACAAGGGGTAGCAAGGTGGAAGCAGGTGACATTTCTATCTAGCAGGAGTAGGAAAAATCTAGCAGTTCTATATATAATCTAGCAGTTCTATATAATCTAGCAGTTCTATATAAAGTACGAGTAGGTAAAGACAGTGCAGAAAGAAAAGGACTGCAGTAAAAAGATAGAACTGGAAGTAAATGCAGTACAGAAAGGAAAGTACGCTACTGCTACTCCTACTCCTATAAATATCACAGACGTACCTTAACTTATAAAAATGCCATACAAATTTATAAGTTAAGGTTTCCAGGAATTGTAACTTATCATATAAAAGAGCCCATACTAATTTATATGATAAGGATCTATGATTGCGTATGCCCTAATATGTATGAATGATTGTGATGCAATTTATATAGCAGGCAAGTGCAACACACACACACGACTCCGTGATCACAGACCTTTAGTTCCCACTTTTTGAGAGCTTGCATCACTCTCGGGTACTACCGTTGTGGCTACGGCAACAGTGGAGCGGGCTCTCCACTTCTAGGTGGGTATAAGCACTACCAGACCTAGACCCCTCTCATACGCCTCTGTACACGTCCCAGGTGCACTCTAGAGTCTTGCGTACGTATTTTGCTGACTACCCGTCAGTCTTGTAGGTCGAGTGTACGTCTTCGGGGATTCCGCAGTATTATATGTATAGCATACTGGCCCCTCCACCCGTACCCCTCGCCCGAGTCATCGTACTGCCATCGGTGCATCGACTGGCCAGTCCCGCCTGACTCGCCACTAATTTTATGCACATGCAAGGTATTAATCTGAGCTTCCTGCTCGTATTGATATTGCTAACACATTCCCTCCAATCCCATTTGGGTGAGCAAGTGCTTGTATCCCTCCAACCTTATGAAACAGGTGAGCAAGCCACTCGTATCCCTCCAACCCGGTTAGGATGAGCTCATTACTTGTATCACTCTAACCTTATGAAACAGGTGAGCAAGTAATCAACGGACTCCAAGTCTCTCCAACCCGGCACCGTGATAAGAACAAGTACAGTTTTACCTAGCCTATTAGACAATTCTTGTCTACTGGTTATTATACTTAGTGACTTAGGGGTTAATCCCAGGACTGCCCAAGGTATGCCCATTGAAGGGGTCTCGAAGGCACTAGGAACTACGATGGGATGACAAGCCCAAAGTTCCCTTTCGCAAGGATAATTACTTTTAGTTGATGTCTACCCAAGATCCGCTATCAACTCTCATTGTTACTTTAGGACTAACCTAATGACTTAAGTTATCATTAATGGGAGGGCGACGGTCTTCCGCCGGCCTCCGCTCTAGTGGTTACCCCAAGAACTTGCACTTTTTACTCTCGTCACTAAGACGACACTAACCACCAGGGTTATATTTCCAACCATATTCACTAGCTCAATTGTCGATCTATCCCCTGGTGGTTCTAAGGTATAATCTAATTTTACTATGCGCAGCCCATGACCTAATACCACCCCGAAATCGAACTTCTAAATCCTTGGGCCAATATACCCCAAATACTTATCCTAGGGTGGTATGGACTAATTAAATGAATGTATTGATTTTCATAATTTTCCTAGGTCATTAAGGTCTTTAATTAAATCCTTTAAATCATTCCCTAGGTCATTTTACACATGAAGTGGTATCAATTAAAATCCACTAACCTAAGGGAATTTTCCTGAGTTGTATATAAGTAAAATATTACTCTCTACAAGATCTCATAATTTCCCTTTTTTATATTTCTATTTATCCCATAAATAATACAGATTCCACATAATTATCATTTTCCAAATGAAGTATAAGAGATATATTTCCCAAAATTCCAGGAAAATTACTGAGCATTTATATCACTACTTTATGACTAATGGCATAGTTTCATTAACATCTACAGGGTAATGGCCTATCAAATCCATTCTTAATTATTTACCAAAATGCCATTATGCTTATTTAATAATTTACAGTGTATCCAAAAATTCTGAAATAATTCTACAAGACTAATATAACAATTATTCAACTCTAGAATTATTTCTACCATTTTCCAACATGTAATTCCAATAATTTATGAATAAATACTAAAAGGGTAAAAGAGTAAATTCAGTGTATTTTGCTCCAATAATTCTCAAACAGAGATATAAAAATTTTCCTAAGTCAATTAACACCTCATTATTGACTTGACAGATTTTGGGGATTTTCCTCTGTAAAAATCTATTTTTTCCAATTTCTTTTCCAAAAAGAGCTATCTTTTGATAATTCCAAATAATGGGATTTTTGATCCCAAAAATCCCATAATTAATTCTAGGGGGTTAATTATACCCTAATTAATCACTGGAATAAATTCCATGATTTTTGCATGCCTCAACTGGGCTGAATACTTAGTATATCATTTTTGGCTAAATGCACCCCAAGCCTAAGTAGTTCAATTCTTGCATGTGGGTCTTTCCCAGCATGACTTGTTCCAATTTCAGAGAAATTTCTACCACTGGTCTATATGGTCCCTAAGGGCCAGCCACCAAAATTTGGGGCCATTTGGAGTTAGCTAACTCCAAGAATTACCTAGTTAAGCCCAAAGGGTATTTTGGTAATTTTCCCACATTTTGTTTCCCAATCAAGCCCATTTTTGGGCAGGGCCTAAATATGCCCTAATTATACCTCTGAACAAAATCTCAGGTCAAGGGGGCTTCTGGTTTGGCTTGGGCAGCCATTTGAAATTCTGCAAAATTGCTATTTGCAGCCCAAGCCAAATATTATTTCTCAAATATGCAAGTGAGATTCCTCATCATGCAGTGCATCAATTTAGCCCAAATTTTAACCATGGGTCCGATATACCCATGAGAGGGTGCCACCAAAATTTGGGGCCATTTGGAGTTAGGAAACTCCAAAAATCACATTTATTTACGTTTGGGTATTTTTGTAAAAACTATAGCAAAATGTTCCCCAAAAATTCTAATTTTTGGGGAGGGCCTAGATAAGCCTAATTTAGTAACCTAGCCCAAATTTCAGCCCATTTGGACCAAGGGTTTGGGCTGAGGAATTAATTTAATTTCTGTCCTACCCTAAGAGCAGTCCTAGTAAAATGGATCTACAGGACAAACTACTTAACCAAAATTAATGTGTAACATGTCAAATCAAAGTTAACACAGAAATCTACAATATTCATGTTAGGCAAAAATTCATCAGGTGGCTATAGGGGGCTTATTATCAACATGCAAAGTGAATGCCAAAATGTCACAAATTAATTCACTATTCATTATATTAAATAGTAACAGATTTATTTATAATAACTTAAAATGCATGATCAGCCACACGAATCTTGAAGAAGATCGGACGGTGGCTGCTCTTCTTCTCCATGCACCATGCATGGCCACAACCCGTGCAGGCCATTCTTGCGGGGCCATTTCCGGCCATCGCCGGCGGCGGGACCTCCGGCTAAGGCCTTCCCCGGCCTCACGGTGGTCGGGGCTAGAGCTGGCCGGCGACTGGGCGGCGGAGAGCGGCGGACGGCGGCGGCACAACCAAGCCGAAAAGCTCCCAGGCCGCCATTTTTAAACCGATTTTTGAGCTTTTTGATTCCTAACGTCGAGCTCGTTTGAGCTCGACCTCTAGCCTAGTGGATCTAGGATACTAGTACACTTGGAGGAGAAGGGATACGGACCTGTGGCGGCGGTTGTGGTCGAGGGTGGCGGCGGTTTCCCATGGAGTGAATATTCCGGCGATCTCCTCTTTGGTTAGCCATGGCTGCAGTGGTTTCTTGCTCTCTCTCTGGGGTGGAATGAGTGGGAATGAGGGTGTGAGCTCAGTTTTGGGCTGAGATAAGAGAGGGGGGGCGATTTCACCAATGATGGGGCGATTTCACCAAGGTGGCGATTTCACCAATGTGGGGGGGGGGGGCTCGGGTTGGCTGGGTTGAGCCGGCTGGTGCTTGGGAGTGGGCCCTACTGGTCCAAGTGGGTTAAATAACCCCTAATGGGTCGGGTTCCATGATTGGGGTTGGGTTGGGTGAGTGGAGAGGTGGGGGTTAGCTCTTTTGAATGGAATGGGTTAGGTTGGGTCGGGTTTGGGCTTGGGCTTGACCCAAGGTTGCATGGTGGGGTCCCCACTCCTCCTAATACCCCTACATGGTCAGCCAACCCATTGTGGGTTGGTGGGGTGAGCCCAAGTGACCCAAAATGACTCCTTAGCATTTTCTCTCTCCTATTCCTCCTCTTTTCTCTCTCCTAGGTAATTTCCAAAATTGCCATTGTATGCCCCTATTTTTCTCTTCCATAGGGGGTATAGGGTCACTTTAGACCCACCTAGTGATCCTGGGTTGGTTTGGGTGGACCCAACCTAGTGAAATGGGCTAGGGCACCATTTTCACTATTTAGTTCAACATGTTGACTTGACCCAACATGGGTCAACTAGTTGACCCCATGGCCTACCCTAGGGTCCACTTAGATTGTATTTAGGGTTAGGGCAATGTGGTGGGGTCATGGTGTGGCTAGGGTTTGTATTTAGCCTAGTTTGACCTAGGTTGACTTGGGCCCCATAGTGGGCCCCACATGGTCTAAATCCTCCTCCTAGGGTCAAACCTAGCTAAACCCTAGCATCCACCACATGTCTATCCCAAATCTAAGTCATTTGAAATTTGGGATGTTACAAACCCTATAAACAAAAAAATAATTTCGTCCCCGAAATTTAAGTTCGGGCTACGGGGTTTCTACGACAAGCTTATAAAAGATTCGAAACGTAACTAGAAGGAAAATATAAAACTAAGTTGTACCTGAGGAGAATAGCTCCGGGTGTCGTTCCATCATGAGATCCCTCGGCTCCCAGGTGTGCTCCTCCCGTCCGTGGTTGGACCACAACACCTTCACGAGAGGGACCTTCTTTTTCCGCAACACTCGGACGGCGGTATCGTCAATCCGGACCGGCTCTAAACGAACTGATCGATCTGATGCTACTGGCCCGTCGGTAGTAGAAATATGCTGCTCAGGGCGAAGGAGTGCTCGTCGTAGGGAGGAGACGTGAAAGACGTCGTGCAGAGTTCTCAACTCTATCGGTAGCTGCAGTCGGTAAGCCAAGGGGCCGATCCGCTCCAGGATCAAGTAAGGCCCCCTATATCTCGGACTGAGCTTCTTGTGCCTCCGCACCCGGGAAACACCGTGCACCGGACGTATCTTCAAAAAGACTCTGTCTCCCACCTGGAACTCCACCTTCCGATGTCGCGCATCGTAGTACCTGGTCTGTCTACTCCGAGCCTCTAGCATCCGGTCCCTGATCAGTAAACTATGAGCCTCCATATCATCTATGTACTCTGGTCCAAGTGCCCCGGGGGTCCACATCCAGAACTCAAGAAGGAGGTGTTCAACGTATGTATCTCGGTTCTTAACGCTATCATAATTAATGGGCATATATATGTGTACAATTTTAACTCAACATCCACCCCTTTTTCAATTTATGGAGTCCTTACATTTCAAATGTCATGCCACAAGAAATTAATCTTATCCACTAAAATATTATCTTATTTTAATTCTTAAGTTCCAAAATAATGACTTTTGCTTAATTAAGTCATTCAAGGTTATAGTTCATCATTGTGATCAAGTAATCGACTATATCGTGTAAGCATGGGTAGTACTGATATTTCATCATTGTGTTTAATTCTCCAAATCTCAGCCCCTTTTAGGATCAAATAAGGTAGTACTAAATCATGCATAACCATAGTAAAACTTAATTATTATATCCTAAACACAAGATGTTATCTTATCAAGATTTCTGATTATAACTTAAACTATCTCTCAAGTATAATAGTAAGTAGACCATTCAAATTGAAAAGGATTGATTCTTTGAGGGAACGCACCATCTGTAAATCATCATCGAACACTTTTGTTTTGGTTCCTGAGATCATCAGAGTCACATCCACAAGATTATTCCTAGAGTATACATCCTTCAATTAAGTAAGATTCTTCACTTGATTCTCCGTTTGCTGGGGCTACGATACTCTCATTATTATAGACGTAATCGTTTAGATATTCAACATTTTCACTTTATGGACTCTCATCCTATAATAATTAAGACTTGCGATCATTCCTTCATATTAACATGAAGTTACTTTGTCCTAATATGTATGTTTCCGACCTAATGACTTGTGTACGTCAAGTAGGCACAGGTAGCAATGATCGATTGTTGTGTTTAGTTCTTCCAACCTGTAACTATCAAAGTCACTTTCCTAAGAGCCTTAACTATGCAAAAACCTTTTTGATTATTCTTCTTACTTGAACGCATCTTCAATTCGCACTGATCCTTCCCATGGTATATCTGAGTTCCTTAATTATGCGTTACAATGATCGATTCGAGGTGTTAGAGCATCTCGGAACATACTTGTGGAGGCGATAATCAATCAACCCTTAATTGTATGTAAATCTGTCTACAACTCATACTGGTCCAAATTTGATCCTTGAACACAATTTCTTCGGTTTCACGTGTATGTGTAAATGACTTATACCGTGTCGGTATTAAGGAAGATCACGAGTGCTCATTAGAATGTGGACTAAGTAGTTACTTACTTCCTTAAATTCGAAATTGGGAAACTTATTGAAGTCTTATACGGTCTCCCCTAGTTTCAAGGTCATATATACACATCACTAAGCCACTCTTTATATATCTTTCAAGGAATTAAACTTAATGTTTTCCTTGTTCACTCACACATATGTTCTTGGAGTAATTATAAGGGTGGAAAGTCATTCTCGAAGCATTCTACTTTCCTATTTCACTCGTGAATTGGTTGTGTTCACAACTTGTCGTTAATAGTCTATACTATTTAAGATAAATAAATAGTGTGAAATTCTTCAAGAGTCTTAACATTCTAGGAAGGATTGATCATCATACCGATCATGTATATACAAACCCACAACTTTACTTGAGCGATCCTTGAATAAGCCAAGTTTTTAGATCACTACGCTTGCGACCCATGTTTTATGAGAAGGGCTTAAAGAATTTCGAGTCGCTATCAATTTAACCCTATAAACAAAAGGTTAAGCCCCCATATATTTTGGTTAATTTCCTTTAACATTCACAATGTAGTCCTCATGTACATGCCTTAATCATTAGGGCTAACAATCTTTGGCATGGATTTCCACTTCAATTGATATGTTTTCTATTTTAGGTCTTCAAGGTTACCATACGACAATCTGTTCAAGGTCAACACGTGACCAAACCAGGAAGTGTCACTTCTAAAATTTGAATTCTTATTCGATCTTTGGTATTTATCATCATGATTGTCTTGACGTAATCCAGTCATCAGTACTAGGATTAAACTTATGAGTACCCTACTGTTCCACTAATAAACTTATGTGCCAACTTCTCCTCGAAGCGGTCCTATCAATTTGAGTAAGAATTGGTAACATCACTCGATATGCAGAGTAGGGACATCGACGTTTAAGCCTTAAGTAGGGATTCTGGCGTTAAGATCTTTCTTTAATCGATTTGGTTATCCTCGTACCTCAACTAATCTATATCTTATGTCGATCTTCGGCCTTAGGTACGACATAAAATCCTCTTGGTAAGTCAAACTAGGGTGGTGTCCTAGTTGGATTGGCCTAACTCATTGCTTAAAATGGACTGTTTTATGTGACTTTTTACACATGGGCACACCATTGCTTCCGCTGAATAGTTTGTCCGCAAACTACTCTCGAGCGGGGTGTTCCAGTGTTGTGGACTTCTTTCTCTAATGATCGTATTTTTCAAGTGATACCAGTTTGTAAGATTCGCCTTTTTCCTTTTCGAAGGCATCCCGGATCTTATGCCCAGAACCACCGCCTTACGGTGACACTAACTCCTGAGTTAGTCGACACTATAAGATGCCGATTCTGCCGGCTATTACGATCATTTTTCACTAGAGATGCGGAAGTAAAAGTGTATAAACAAGCTAATACACATGTCCACAGAAATCACAGAGCATATCATATATATGGAAATGAAAGTGCTACTATAGTCCATAATGAGTACAAAAGAGAAAGTAGGGCTTATGCCCATATACATCAATAGAAATCAGACTCTCTCTCACAAAACAGAAAGCTGTAAACTAAGCTATCCACTACATCTCCTCCCACCTGGGGACGTGCGGTAGTAGTGTCTGGTGGTGGTGGAAGCTGCTCCTCATGCCCTGCCTCCTCGTCCCGCTGGACGTGCTGGACCATCTCCTTGAACTCCTAAAAAGGGGGAGTCAACGTATGTTAGTCAAAATGACTAAGTCGTATCCTCAACACCTCCTCCTGTCGCTCTTAGGCACCGGGTGGAAGGAGGATGCGGAGGACAACAAGGGGTAGCAAGGTGGAAGCAGGTGACATTTCTATCTAGCAGGAGTAGGAAAAATCTAACAGTTCTATATATAATCTAGCAGTTCTATATAATCTAGCAGTTCTATATAAAGTACGAGTAGATAAAGACAGTGCAGAAAGAAAAGGACTGCAGTAAAAAGATAGAACTGGAAGTAAATGCAGTACAGAAAGGAAAGTACGCTACTGCTACTCCTACTCCTATAAATATCACAGACGTACCTTAACTTATAAAAATGCCCATACAAATTTATAAGTTAAGGTTTCCAGGAATTGTAACTTATCATATAAAAGAGCCCATACTAATTTATATGATAAGGATCTATGATTGCGTATGCCCTAATATGTATGAATGATTGTGATGCAATTTATGTAGCAGGCAAGTGCAACACACACACACGACTCCGTGATCACAGACCTTTAGCTCCCACTTTTTGAGAGCTTGCATCACTTTCGGGTACTACCGTTGTGGCTACGGCAACAGTGGAGCGGGCTCTCCACTTCTAGGTGGGTATAAGCACTACCAGACCTAGACCCCTCTCATACGCCTCTGTACACGTCCCAGGTGCACTCTAGAGTCTTGCGTACGTATTTTGCTGACTACCCGTCAGTCTTGTAGGTCGAGTGTACATCTTCGAGGATTCCGCAGTATTATATGTATAGCATACTGGCCCCTCCACCCGTACCCCTCGCCCGAGTCATCGTACTGCCATCGGTGCATCGACTGGCCAGTCCCGCCTGACTCGCCACTAATTTTATGCACATGCAAGGTATTAATCTAAGCTTCCTGCTCGTATTGATATTGCTAACACATTCCCTCCAATCCCATTTAGGTGAGCAAGTGCTTGTATCCCTCCAACCTTATGAAACAGGTGAGCAAGCCACTCGTATCCCTCCAACCCGGTTAGGATGAGCTCATTACTTGTATCCCTCTAACCTTATGAAACAGGTGAGCAAGTAATCAACGGACTCCAAGTCTCTCCAACCCGGCACCGTGATAAGAACAAGTACAGTTTTACCTAGCCTATTAGGCAATTCTTGTCTACTGGTTATTATACTTAGTGACTTAGGGGTTAATCCCAGGACTGCCCAAGGTATGCCCATTGAAGGGGTCTCGAAGGCACTAGGAACTACGATGGGATGACAAGCCCAAAGTTCCCTTTCGCAAGGATAATTACTTTTAGTTGATGTCTACCCAAGATCCACTATCAACTCTCATTGTTACTTTAGGACTAACCTAATGACTTAAGTTATCATTAATGGGAGGGCGACGGTCTTCCGCCGGCCTCCGCTCTAGTGGTTACCCCAAGAACTTGCACTTTTTACTCTCGTCACTAAGACGACACTAACCACCAGGGTTATATTTCCAACCATATTCACTAGCTCAATTGTCGATCTATCTCCTGGTGGTTCTAAGGTATAATCTAATTTTACTATGCGCAGCCCATGACCTAATACCACCCCGAAATCGAACTTCTAAATCCTTGGGCCAACATACCCCAAATACTTATCCTAGGGTGGTATGGACTAATTAAATGAATGTATTGATTTTCATAATTTTCCTAGGTCATTAAGGTCTTTAATTAAATCCTTTAAATCATTCCCTAGGTCATTTTACACATGAAGTGATATCAATTAAATTCCACTAACCTAAGGGAATTTTCCTGAGTTGTATATAAGTAAAATATTACTCTCTACAAGATCTCATAATTTCCCTTTTTTATATTTCTATTTATCCCATAATTAATACAGATTCCACATAATTATCATTTTCCAAATGAAGTATAAGAGATATATTTCCCAAAATTCCAGGAAAATTACTGAGCATTTATATCACTACTTTATGACTAATGGCAGAGTTTCATTAACATCTACAGGGTAATGGCCTATCAAATCCATTCTTAATTATTTACCAAAATGCCATTATGCTTATTTAATAATTTACAGTGTATCCAAAAATTCTGAAATAATTCTACAAGACTAATATAACAATTATTCAACTCTAGAATTATTTCTACAATTTTCCAACATGTAATTCCAATAATTTATGAATAAATACTAAAAGGGTAAAAGAGTAAATTCAGTGTATTTTGCTCCAATAATTCTCAAACAGAGATATAAAAATTTTCCTAAGTCAATTAACACCTCATTATTGACTTGACAGATTTTGGGGATTTTCCTTTGTAAAAATCTATTTTTTCCAATTTCTTTTCCAAAAAGAGCTATCTTTTGATAATTCCAAATAATGGGATTTTTGATCCCAAAAATCCCATAATTAATTCTAGGGGGTTAATTATACCCTAATTAATCACTGGAATAAATTCCATGATTTTTGCATGCCTCAACTGGGCTGAATACTTAGTATATCATTTTTGGCTAAATGCACCCCAAGCCAAAGTAGTTCAATTCTTGCATGTGGGTCTTTCCCAGCATGACTTGTTCCAATTTCAGAGAAATTTCTACCACTGGTCTATATGGTCCCTAAGGGCCAGCCACCAAAATTTGGGGCCATTTGGAGTTAGCTAACTCCAAGAATTACCTAGTTAAGCCCTAGGGGTATTTTGGTAATTTTCCCACATTTTGTTTCCCAATCAAGCCCATTTTTGGGCAGGGCCTAAATATGCCCTAATTATACCTCTGACCAAAATCTCAGGTCAAGGGGGCTTCTGGTTTGGCTTGGGAAGCCATTTGAAATTCTGCAAAATTGCTATTTGCAGCCCAAGCCAAATATTATTTCTCAAACATGCAAGTGAGATTCCTCATCATGCAGTGCATCAATTTAGCCCAAATTCTAACCATGGGTCTGATATACCCATGAGAGGGTGCCACCAAAATTTGGGGCCATTTGGAGTTAGGAAACTCCAAAAATCACATTTATTTACTTTTGGGTATTTTTGTAAAAACTATAGCAAAATGTTCCCCAAAAATTCTGATTTTTGGGGAGGGCCTAGATAAGCCTAATGTAGTAACCTAGCCCAAATTTCAGCCCATTTGGACCAAGGGTTTGGGCTGAGGAATTAATTTAATTTCTGTCCTACCCTAAGAGCAGTCCTAGTAAAATAGATCTACAGGACAAACTACTTAACCAAAATTAATGTGTAACATGTCAAATCAAAGTTAACGCAGAGATCTACAATATTCATGTTGGGCAAAAATTCATCAGGTGGCTATAGGGGTCTTATTATCAACATGCAAAGTGAATGCCAAAATGTCACAAATTAATTCACTATTCATTATATTAAATAGTAACAGATTTATTTATAATAACTTAAAATGCATGATCAGCCGCACGAATCTTGAAGAAGATCGGACGGTGGCTGCTCTTCTTCTCCATGCACCATGCATGGACACAACCCGTGCAGGCCATTCTTGCGGGGCCATTTCCGGCCATCGCCGGCGGTGGGACCTCCGGCCAAGGCCTTCCCCGGCCTCACGGTGGTCGGGGCTAGAGCTGGCCGGCGACTGGGCGGCGGAGAGCGGCGGACGGCGGCGGCGCAACCAAGCCGAAAAGCTCCCAGGCCGCCATTTTTAAACCGATTTTTGAGCTTTTTGATTCCTAACGTCGAGCTCGTTTGAGCTCGACCTCTAGCCTAGTGGATCTAGGATACTAGTACACTTGGAGGAGAAGGGATACGGACCTGTGGCGGCGGTTGTGGTCGAGGGTGGCGGCGGTTTCCCATGCAGTGAATATTCCGGCGATCTCCTCTTTGGTTAGCCATGGCTGCAGTGGTTTCTTGCTCTCTCTCTGGGGTGGAATGAGTGGGAATGAGGGTGTGAGCTCGGTTTTGGGCTGAGATAAGAGAGGGGGGGGGCGATTTCACCAATGATGGGGCGATTTCACCAAGGTGGCGATTTCACCAATGTGGGGGGGGGGGGCTCGGGCTGGCTGGGTTGAGCCGGCTGGTGCTTGGGAGTGGGCCCTACTGGTCCAAGTGGGTTAAATAACCCCTAATGGGTCGGGTTCCATGATTGGGGTTGGGTTGGGTGAGTGAAGAGGTGGGGGTTAGCTCTTTTGAATGGAATGGGTTAGGTTGGGTCGGGTTTGGGCTTGGGCTTGACCCAAGGTTGCATGGTGGGGTCCCCACTCCTCCTAATACCCCTACATGGTCAGCCAACCCATTGTGGGTTGGTGGGGTGAGCCCAAGTGACCCAAAATGACTCCTTAGCATTTTCTCTCTCCTATTCCTCCTCTTTTCTCTCTCCTAGGTAATTTCCAAAATTGCCATTGTATGCCCCTATTTTTCTCTTCCATAGGGGGTATAGGGTCACTTTAGACCCACCTAGTGATCCTGGGTTGGTTTGGGTGGACCCAACCTAGTGAAATGGGCTAGGGCACCATTTTCACTATTTAGGTCAACATGTTGACTTGACCCAACATGGGTCAACTAGTTGACCCCATGGCCTACCCTAGGGTCCACTTAGATTGTATTTAGGGTTAGGGCAATGTGGTGGGGTCATGGTGTGGCTAGGGTTTGTATTTAGCCTAGTTTGACCTAGGTTGACTTGGGCCCCATAGTGGGCCCCACATGGTCTAAATCCTCCCCTAGGGTCAAACCTAGCTAAACCCTAGCATCCACCACATGTCTAACCCAAATCTAAGTCATTTGAAATTTGGGATGTTACAAACCCTATAAACAAAAAAATAATTTCGTCCCCGAAATTTAAGTTCGGGCTACGGGGTTTCTACGACAAGCTTATAAAAGATTCGAAACGTAACTAGAAGGAAAATATAAAACTAAGTTGTACCTGAGGAGAATAGCTCCGGGTGTCGTTCCATCATGAGATCCCTCGGCTCCCAGGTGTGCTCCTCCCGTCCGTGGTTGGACCACAACACCTTCACGAGAGGGACCTTCTTTTTCCGCAACACTCGAACGGCGGTATCGTCAATCCGGACCGGCTCTAAACGAACTGATCGATCTGATGCTACTGGCCCGTCGGTAGTAGAAATATGCTGCTCAGGGCGAAGGAGTGCTCGTCGTAGGGAGGAGACGTGAAAGACGTCGTGCAGAGTTCTCAACTCTATCGGTAGCTGCAGTCGGTAAGCCAAGGGGCCGATCCACTCCAGGATCAAGTAAGGCCCCCTATATCTCGGACTGAGCTTCTTGTGCCTCCGCACCCGGGAAACACCGTGCACCGGACGTATCTTCAAAAAGACTCTGTCTCCCACCTGGAACTCCACCTTCCGATGCCGCGCATCGTAGTACCTGGTCTGTCTACTCCGAGCCTCTAGCATCCGGTCCCTGATCAGTAAACTATGAGCCTCCATATCATCTATGTACTCTGGTCCAAGTGCCCCGGGGGTCCACATCCAGAACTCAAGAAGGAGGTGTTCAACGTATGTATCTCGGTTCTTAACGCTATCATAATTAATGGGCATATATATGTGTACAATTTTAACTCAACATCCACCCCTTTTTCAATTTATGGAGTCCTTACATTTCAAATGTCATGCCACAAGAAATTAATCTTATCCACTAAAATATTATCTTATTTCAATTCTTAAGTTCCAAAATAATGACTTTTGCTTAATTGAGTCATTCAAGGTTATAGTTCATCATTGTGATCAAGTAATCGACTATATCGTGTAAGCATGGGTAGTACTGATATTTCATCATTGTGTTTAATTCTCCAAATCTCAGCCCCTTTTAGGATCAAATAAGGTAGTACTAAATCATGCATAACCATAGTAAAACTTAATTATTATATCCTAAACACAAGATGTTATCTTATCAAGATTTCTGATTATAACTTAAACTATCTCTCAAGTATAATAGTAAGTAGACCATTCAAATTGAAAAGGATTGATTCTTTGAGGGAACGCACCATCTGTAAATCATCATCGAATACTTTTGTTTTGGTTCCTGAGATCATCAGAGTCACATCCACAAGATTATTCCTAGAGTATACATCCTTTAATTAAGTAAGATTCTTCACTTGATTCTCCGTTTGCTGGGGCTACGATACTCTCATTATTATAGACGTAATCGTTTAGATATTCAACATTTTCACTTTATGGACTCTCATCCTATAATAATTAAGACTTGCGATCATTCCTTCATATTAACATGAAGTTACTTTGTCCTAATATGTATGTTTCCGACCTAATAACTTGTGTACGTCAAGTAGGCACAGGTAGCAATGATCGATTGTTGTGTTTACTTCTTCCAACCTGTAACTATCAAAGTCACTTTCCTAAGAGCCTTAACTGTGCAAAAACCTTTTTGATTATTCTTCTTACTTGAACGCATCTTCAATTCGCACTGATCCTTCCCATGGTATATCTGAGTTCCTTAATTATGCGTTACAATGATCGATTCGAGGTGTTAGAGCATCTCGGAACATACTTGTGGAGGTGATAATCAATCAACCCTTAATTGTATGTAAATCTGTCTACAACTCATACTGGTCCAAATTTGATCCTTGAACACAATTTCTTCGGTTTCACGTGTATGTGTAAATGACTTATACCGTGTCGGTATTAAGGAAGATCACGAGTGCTCATTAGAATGTGGACTAAGTAGTTACTTACTTCCTTAAATTCGAAATTGGGAAACTTATTGAAGTCTTATACGGTCTCCCCTAGTTTCAAGGTCATATATACACATCACTAAGCCACTCTTTATATATCTTTCAAGGAATTAAACTTAATGTTCTCCTTGTTCACTCACACATATGGTCTTGGAGTAATTATAAGGGTGGAAAGTCATTCTCGAAGCATTCTACTTTCCTATTTCACTCGTGAATTGGTTGTGTTCACAACTTGTCGTTAATAGTCTATACTATTTAAGATAAATAAATAGTGTGAAATTCTTCAAGAGTCTTAACATTCTAGGAAGGATTGATCATCATACCGATCATGTATATACAAACCCACAACTTTGCTTGAGCGATCCTTGAATAAGCCAAGTTTTTAGATCACTACGCTTGCGACCCATGTTTTATGAGAAGGGCTTAAAGAATTTCGAGTCGCTATCAATTTAACCCTATAAACAAAAGGTTAAGCCCCCATATATTTTGGTTAATTTCCTTTAACATTCACAATGTAGTCCTCATGTACATGCCTTAATCATTAGGGCTAACAATCTTTGGCATGGATTTCCACTTCAATTGATATGTTTTCTATTTTAGGTCTTCAAGGTTACCATACGACAATCTGTTCAAGGTCAACACGTGACCAAACCAGGAAGTGTCACTTCTAAAATTTGAATTCTTATTCAATCTTTGGTATTTATCATCATGATTGTCTTGACGTAATCCAGTCATCAGTACTAGGATTAAACTTATGAGTACCCTACTGTTCCACTAATAAACTTATGCGCCAACTTCTCCTCGAAGCGGTCCTATCAATTTGAGTAAGAATTGGTAACATCACTCGATATGCAGAGTAGGGACATCGACGTTTAAGCCTTAAGTAGGGATTCTGGCGTTAAGATCTTTCTTTAATCGATTTGGTTATCCTCGTACCTCAACTAATCTATATCTTATGTCGATCTTCGGCCTTAGGTATGACATAAAATCCTCTTGGTAAGTCAAACTAGGGTGGTGTCCTAGTTGGATTGGCCTAACTCATTGCTTAAAATGGACTGTTTTATGTGACTTTTTACACATGGGCACACCATTGCTTCCGCTGAATAGTTTGTCCGCAAACTACTCTCGAGCGGGGTGTTCCAGTGTTGTGGACTTCTTTCTCTAATGATCGTATTTTTCAAGTGATACCAGTTTGTAAGATTCGCCTTTTTCCTTTTCGAAGGCATCCCGGATCTTATGCCCAGAACCACCGCCTTACGGTGACACTAACTCCTGAGTTAGTCGACACCGTAAGATGCCGATTCTGCCGGCTATTACGATCATTTTTCACTAGAGATGCGGAAGTAAAAGTGTATAAACAAGCTAATACACATGTCCACAGAAATCACAGAGCATATCATATATATGGAAATGAAAGTGCTACTATAGTCCATAATGAGTACAAAAGAGAAAGTAGGGCTTATGCCCATATACATCAATAGAAATCAGACTCTCTCTCACAAAACAGAAAGCTGTAAACTAAGCTATCCACTACATCTCCTCCCACCTGAGGACGTGCGGTAGTAGTGTCTGGTGGTGGTGGAAGCTGCTCCTCATGCCCTGCCTCCTCGTCCCGCTGGACGTGCTGGACCATCTCCTCGAACTCCTAAAAAGGGGGAGTCAACGTATGTTAGTCAAAAAGACTAAGTCGTATCCTCAACACCTCCTCCTGTCGCTCTTAGGCACCGGGTGGAAGGAGGATGCGGAGGACAACAAGGGGTAGCAAGGTGGAAGCAGGTGATATTTCTATCTAGCAGGAGTAGGAAAAATCTAGCAGTTCTATATATAATCTAGCAGTTCTATATAATCTAGCAGTTCTATATAAAGTACGAGTAGATAAAGACAGTGCAGAAAGAAAAGGACTGCAGTAAAAAGATAGAACTGGAAGTAAATGCAGTACAGAAAGGAAAGTACGCTACTGCTACTCCTACTCCTATAAATATCACAGACGTACCTTAACTTATAAAAATGCCCATACAAATTTATAAGTTAAGATTTCCAGGAATTGTAACTTATCATATAAAAGAGCCCATACTAATTTATATGATAAGGATCTATAATTGCGTATGCCCTAATATGTATGAATGATTGTGATGTAATTTATGTAGCAGGCAAGTGCAACACACACACACGACTCCGTGATCACAGACCTTTAGTTCCCACTTTTTGAGAGCTTGCATCACTTTCGGGTACTACCGTTGTGGCTACGGCAACAGTGGAGCGGGCTCTCCACTTCTAGGTGGGTATAAGCACTACCAGACCTAGACCCCTCTCATACGCCTCTGTACACGTCCCAGGTGCACTCTAGAGTCTTGCGTACGTATTTTGCTGACTACCCGTCAGTCTTGTAGGTCGAGTGTACGTCTTCGAGGATTCCGCAGTATTATATGTATAGCATACTGGCCCCTCCACCCGTACCCCTCGCCCGAGTCATCGTACTGCCATCGGTGCATCGACTGGCCAGTCCCGCCTGACTCGCCACTAATTTTATGCACATGCAAGGTATTAATCTAAGCTTCCTGCTCGTATTGATATTGCTAACACATTCCCTCCAATCCCATTTGGGTGAGCAAGTGCTTGTATCCCTCCAACCTTATGAAACAGGTGAGCAAGCCACTCGTATACCTCCAACCCGGTTAGGATGAGCTCATTACTTGTATCCCTCTAACCTTATGAAACAGGTGAGCAAGTAATCAACGGACTCCAAGTCTCTCCAACCCGGCACCGTGATAAGAACAAGTACAGTTTTACCTAGCCTATTAGGCAATTCTTGTCTACTGGTTATTATACTTAGTGACTTAGGGGTTAATCCCAGGACTGCCCAAGGTATGCCCATTGAAGGGGTCTCGAAGGCACTAGGAACTACGATGGGATGACAAGCCCAAAGTTCCCTTTCGCAAGGATAATTACTTTTAGTTGATGTCTACCCAAGATCCGCTATCAACTCTCATTGTTACTTTAGGACTAACCTAATGACTTAAGTTATCATTAATGGGAGGGCGACGGTCTTCCGCCGGCCTCCGCTCTAGTGGTTACCCCAAGAACTTGCACTTTTTACTCTCGTCACTAATACGACACTAACCACCAGGGTTATATTTCCAACCATATTCACTAGCTCAATTGTCGATCTATCCCCTGGTGGTTCTAAGGTATAATCTAATTTTACTATGCGCAGCCCATGACCTAATACCACCCCGAAATCGAACTTCTAAATCCTTGGGCCAACATACCCCAAATACTTATCCTAGGGTGGTATGGACTAATTAAATGAATGTATTGATTTTCATAATTTTCCTAGGTCATTAAGGTCTTTAATTAAATCCTTTAAATCATTCCCTAGGTCATTTTACACATGAAGTGGTATCAATTAAAATCCACTAACCTAAGGGAATTTTCCTGAGTTGTATATAAGTAAAATATTACTCTCTACAAGATCTCATAATTTCCCTTTTTTATATTTCTATTTATCCCATAATTAATACAGATTCCACATAATTATCATTTTCCAAATGAAGTATAAGAGATATATTTCCCAAAATTCCAGGAAAATTACTGAGCATTTATATCACTACTTTATGACTAATGGCAGAGTTTCATTAACATCTACAGGGTAATGGCCTATCAAATCCATTCTTAATTATTTACCAAAATGCCATTATGCTTATTTAGTAATTTACAGTGTATCCAAAAATTCTGAAATAATTCTACAAGACTAATATAACAATTATTCAACTCTAGAATTATTTCTACAATTTTCCAACATGTAATTCCAATAATTTATGAATAAATACTAAAAGGGTAAAAGAATAAATTCAGTGTATTTTGCTCCAATAATTCTCAAACAGAGATATAAAAATTTTCCTAAGTCAATTAACACCTCATTATTGACTTGACAGATTTTGGGGATTTTCCTTTGTAAAAATCTATTTTTTCCAATTTCTTTTCCAAAAAGAGTTATCTTTTGATAATTCCAAATAATGGGATTTTTGATCCCAAAAATCCCATAATTAATTCTAGGGGGTTAATTATACCCTAATTAATCACTGGAATAAATTCCATGATTTTTGCATGCCTCAACTGGGCTGAATACTTAGTATATCATTTTTGGCTAAATGCACCCCAAGCCTAAGTAGTTCAATTCTTGCATGTTGGTCTTTCCCAGCATGACTTGTTCCAATTTCAGAGAAATTTCTACCACGGGTCTATATGGTCCCTAAGGGCCAGCCACCAAAATTTGGGGCCATTTGGAGTTAGCTAACTCCAAGAATTACCTAGTTAAGCCCTAGGGGTATTTTGGTAATTTTCCCACATTTTGTTTCCCAATCAAGCCCATTTTTGGGCAGGGCCTAAATATGCCCTAATTATACCTCTGACCAAAATCTCAGGTCAAGGGGGCTTCTGGTTTGGCTTGGGAAGCCATTTGAAATTCTGCAAAATTGCTATTTGCAGCCCAAGCCAAATATTATTTCTCAAACATGCAAGTGAGATTCCTCATCATGCAGTGCATCAATTTAGCCCAAATTCTAACCATGGGTCTGATATACCCATGAGAGGGTGCCACCAAAATTTGGGGCCATTTGGAGTTAGGAAACTCCAAAAATCACATTTATTTACTTTTGGGTATTTTTGTAAAAACTATAGCAAAATGTTCCCCAAAAATTCTGTTTTTGGGGAGGGCCTAGATAAGCCTAATTTAGTAACCTAGCCCAAATTTCAGCCCATTTGGACCAAGGGTTTGGGCTGAGGAATTAATTTAATTTCTGTCCTACCCTAAGAGCAGTCCTAGTAAAATGGATCTACAGGACAAACTACTTAACCAAAATTAATGTGTAACATGTCAAATCAAAGTTAACACAGAGATCTACAATATTCATATTGGGCAAAAATTCATCAGGTGGCTATAGGGGCCTTATTATCAACATGCAAAGTGAATGCCAAAATATCACAAATTAATTCACTATTCATTATATTAAATAGTAACAGATTTATTTATAATAACTTAAAATGCATGATCAGCCGCACGAATCTTGAAGAAGATCGGACGGTGGCTGCTCTTCTTCTCCATGCACCATGCATGGCCATAACCCGTGCAGGACATTCTTGCGGGGCCATTTCCGGCCATCGCCGGCGGCGGGACCTCCGGCCAAGGCCTTCCCCGGCCTCACGGTGGTCGGGGCTAGAGCTGGCCGGCGACTGGGCGGCGGAGAGCGGCGGACAGCGGCGGCGCAACCAAGCCGAAAAGCTCCCAGGCCGCCATTTTTAAACCGATTTTTGAGCTTTTTGATTCCTAACGTCGAGCTCGTTTGAGCTCGACCTCTAGCCTAGTGGATCTAGGATACTAGTACACTTGGAGGAGAAGGGATACGGACCTGTGGCGGCGGTTGTGGTCGAGGGTGGCGGCGGTTTCCCATGCAGTGAATATTCCGGCGATCTCCTCTTTGGTTAGCCATGGCTGCAGTGGTTTCTTGCTCTCTCTCTGGGGTGGAATGAGTGGGAATGAGGGTGTGAGCTCGGTTTTGGGCTGAGATAAGAGAGGGGGGGGGGGGGGCGATTTCACCAATGATGGGGCGATTTCACCAAGGTGGCGATTTCACCAATGTGGGGGGGGGGGGGGGCTCGGGTTGGCTGGGTTGAGCCGGCTGGTGCTTGGGAGTGGGCCCTACTGGTCCAAGTGGGTTAAATAACCCCTAATGGGTCGGGTTCCATGATTGGGGTTGGGTTGGGTGAGTGAAGAGGTGGGGGTTAGCTCTTTTGAATGGAATGGGTTAGGTTGGGTCGGGTTTGGGCTTGGGCTTGACCCAAGGTTGCATGGTGGGGTCCCCACTCCTCCTAATACCCCTACATGGTCAGCCAACCCATTGTGGGTTGGTGGGGTGAGCCCAAGTGACCCAAAATGACTCCTTAGCATTTTCTCTCTCCTATTCCTCCTCTTTTCTCTCTCCTAGGTAATTTCCAAAATTGCCATTGTATGCCCCTATTTTTCTCTTCCATAGGGGGTATAGGGTCACTTTAGACCCACCTAGTGATCCTGGGTTGGTTTGGGTGGACCCAACCTAGTGAAATGGGCTAGGGCACCATTTTCACTATTTAGGTCAACATGTTGACTTGCCCCAACATGGGTCAACTAGTTGACCCCATGGCCTACCCTAGGGTCCACTTAGATTGTATTTAGGGTTAGGGCAATGTGGTGGGGTCATGGTGTGGCTAGGGTTTGTATTTAGCCTAGTTTGACCTAGGTTGACTTGGGCCCCATAGTGGGCCCCACATGGTCTAAATTCTCCCCTAGGGTCAAACCTAGCTAAACCCTAGCATCCACCACATGTCTAACCCAAATCTAAGTCATTTGAAATTTGGGATGTTACAAACCCTATAAACAAAAAATAATTTCGTCCCCGAAATTTAAGTTCGGGCTACGGGGTTTCTACGACAAGCTTATAAAAGATTCGAAACGTAACTAGAAGGAAAATATAAAACTAAGTTGTACCTGAGGAGAATAGCTCCGGGTGTCGTTCCATCATGAGATCCCTCGGCTCCCAGGTGTGCTCCTCCCGTCCGTGGTTGGACCACAACACCTTCACGAGAGGGACCTTCTTTTTCCGCAATACTCGAACGGCGGTATCGTCAATCCGGACCGGCTCTAAACGAACTGATCGATCTGATGCTACTGGCCCGTCGGTAGTAGAAATATGCTGCTCAGGGCGAAGGAGTGCTCGTCGTAGGGAGGAGACGTGAAAGACGTCGTGCAGAGTTCTCAACTCTATCGGTAGCTGCAGTCGGTAAGCCAAGGGGCCGATCCGCTCCAGGATCAAGTAAGGCCCCCTATATCTCGGACTGAGCTTCTTGTGCCTCCGCACCCGGGAAACACCGTGCACCGGACGTATCTTCAAAAAGACTCTGTCTCCCACCTGGAACTCCACCTTCCGATGTCGCGCATCGTAGTACCTGGTCTGTCTACTCCGAGCCTCTAGCATCCGGTCCCTGATCAGTAAACTATGAGCCTCCATATCATCTATGTACTCTGGTCCAAGTGCCCCGGGGGTCCACATCCAGAACTCAAGAAGGAGGTGTTCAACGTATGTATCTCGGTTCTTAACGCTATCATAATTAATGGGCATATATATGTGTACAATTTTAACTCAACATCCACCCCTTTTTCAATTTATGGAGTCCTTACATTTCAAATGTCATGCCACAAGAAATTAATCTTATCCACTAAAATATTATCTTATTTCAATTCTTAAGTTCCAAAATAATGACTTTTGCTTAATTGAGTCATTCAAGGTTATAGTTCATCATTGTGATCAAGTAATCGACTATATCGTGTAAGCATGGGTAGTACTGATATTTCATCATTGTGTTTAATTCTCCAAATCTCAGCCCCTTTTAGGATCAAATAAGGTAGTACTAAATCATGCATAACCATAGTAAAACTTAATTATTATATCCTAAACACAAGATGTTATCTTATCAAGATTTCTGATTATAACTTAAACTATCTCTCAAGTATAATAGTAAGTAGACCATTCAAATTGAAAAGGATTGATTCTTTGAGGGAACGCACCATCTGTAAATCATCATCGAACACTTTTGTTTTGGTTCCTGAGATCATCAGAGTCACATCCACAAGATTATTCCTAGAGTATACATCCTTCAATTAAGTAAGATTCTTCACTTGATTCTCCGTTTGCTGGGGCTACGATACTCTCATTATTATAGACGTAATCGTTTAGATATTCAACATTTTCACTTTATGGACTCTCATCCTATAATAATTAAGACTTGCGATCATTCCTTCATATTAACATGAAGTTACTTTGTCCTAATATGTATGTTTCCGACCTAATGACTTGTGTACGTCAAGTAGGCACAGGTAGCAATGATCGATTGTTGTGTTTACTTCTTCCAACCTGTAACTATCAAAGTCACTTTCCTAAGAGCCTTAACTGTGCAAAAACCTTTTTGATTATTCTTCTTACTTGAACGCATCTTCAATTCGCACTGATCCTTCCCATGGTATATCTGAGTTCCTTAATTATGCGTTACAATGATCGATTCGAGGTGTTAGAGCATCTCGGAACATACTTGTGGAGGCGATAATCAATCAACCCTTAATTGTATGTAAATCTGTCTACAACTCATACTGGTCCAAATTTGATCCTTGAACACAATTTCTTCGGTTTCACGTGTATGTGTAAATGACTTATACCGTGTCGGTATTATGGAAGATCACGAGTGCTCATTAGAATGTGGACTAAGTAGTTACTTACTTCCTTAAATTCGAAATTGGGAAACTTATTGAAGTCTTATACGGTCTCCCCTAGTTTCAAGGTCATATATACACATCACTAAGCCACTCTTTATATATCTTTCAAGGAATTAAACTTAATGTTCTCCTTGTTCACTCACACATATGGTCTTGGAGTAATTATAAGGGTGGAAAGTCATTCTCGAAGCATTCTACTTTCCTATTTCACTCGTGAATTGGTTGTGTTCACAACTTGTCGTTAATAGTCTATACTATTTAAGATAAATAAATAGTGTGAAATTCTTCAAGAGTCTTAACATTCTAGGAAGGATTGATCATCATACCGATCATGTATATACAAACCCACAACATTGCTTGAGCGATCCTTGAATAAGCCAAGTTTTTAGATCACTACGCTTGCGACCCATGTTTTATGAGAAGGGCTTAAAGAATTTCGAGTCGCTATCAATTTAACCCTATAAACAAAAGGTTAAGCCCCCATATATTTTGGTTAATTTCCTTTAACATTCACAATGTAGTCCTCATGTACATGCCTTAATCATTAGGGCTAACAATCTTTGGCATGGATTTCCACTTCAATTGATATGTTTTCTATTTTAGGTCTTCAAGGTTACCATACGACAATCTGTTCAAGGTCAACACGTGACCAAATCAGGAAGTGTCACTTCTAAAATTTGAATTCTTATTCGATCTTTGGTATTTATCATCATGATTGTCTTGACGTAATCCAGTCATCAGTACTAGGATTAAACTTATGAGTACCCTACTGTTCCACTAATAAACTTATGCGCCAACTTCTCCTCGAAGCGGTCCTATCAATTTGAGTAAGAATTGGTAACATCACTCGATATGCAGAGTAGGGACATCGACGTTTAAGCCTTAAGTAGGGATTCTGGCGTTAAGATCTTTCTTTAATCGATTTGGTTATCCTCGTACCTCAACTAATCTATATCTTATGTCGATCTTCGGCCTTAGGTACGACATAAAATCCTCTTGGTAAGTCAAACTAGGGTGGTGTCCTAGTTGGATTGGCCTAACTCATTGCTTAAAATGGACTGTTTTATGTGACTTTTTACACATGGGCACACCATTGCTTCCGCTGAATAGTTTGTCCGCAAACTACTCTCGAGCGGGGTGTTCCAGTGTTGTGGACTTCTTTCTCTAATGATCGTATTTTTCAAGTTATACCAGTTTGTAAGATTCGCCTTTTTCCTTTTCGAAGGCATCCCGGATCTTATGCCCAGAACCGCCGCCTTACGGTGACACTAACTCCTGAGTTATTCGACACCGTAAGACGCCGATTCTGCCGGCTATTACGATCATTTTTCACTAGAGATGCGGAAGTAAAAGTGTATAAACAAGCTAATACACATGTCCACAGAAATCACAGAGCATATCATATATATGGAAATGAAAGTGCTACTATAGTCCATAATGAGTACAAAAGAGAAAGTAGGGCTTATGCCCATATACATCAATAGAAATCAGACTCTCTCTCACAAAACAGAAAGCTGTAAACTAAGCTATCCACTACATCTCCTCCCACCTGAGGACGTGCGGTAGTAGTGTCTGGTGGTGGTGGAAGCTGCTCCTCATGCCCTGCCTCCTCGTCCCGCTGGACGTGCTGGACCATCTCCTCGAACTCCTAAAAAGGGGGAGTCAACGTATGTTAGTCAAAAAGACTAAGTCGTATCCTCAACACCTCCTCCTGTCGCTCTTAGGCACCGGGTGGAAGGAGGATGCGGAGGACAACAAGGGGTAGCAAGGTGGAAGCAGGTGACATTTCTATCTAGCAGGAGTAGGAAAAATCTAGCAGTTCTATATATAATCTAGCAGTTCTATATAATCTAGCAGTTCTATATAAAGTACGAGTAGATAAAGACAGTGCAGAAAGAAAAGGACTGCAGTAAAAAGATAGAACTGGAAGTAAATGCAGTACAGAAAGGAAAGTACGCTACTGCTACTCCTACTCCTATAAATATCACAGACGTACCTTAACTTATAAAAATGCCCATACAAATTTATAAGTTAAGATTTCCAGGAATTGTAACTTATCATATAAAAGAGCCCATACTAATTTATATGATAAGGATCTATGATTGCGTATGCCCTAATATGTATGAATGATTGTGATGCAATTTATGTAGCAGGCAAGTGCAACACACACACACGACTCCGTGATCACAGACCTTTAGTTCCCACTTTTTGAGAGCTTGCATCACTCTCGGGTACTACCGTTGTGGCTACGGCAACAGTGGAGCGGGCTCTCCACTTCTAGGTGGGTATAAGCACTACCAGACCTAGACCCCTCTCATACGCCTCTGTACACGTCCCAGGTGCACTCTAGAGTCTTGCGTACGTATTTTGCTGACTACCCGTCAGTCTTGTAGGTCGAGTGTACGTTTTCGGGGATTCCGCAGTATTATATGTATAGCATACTGGCCCCTCCACCCGTACCCCTCGCCCGAGTCATCGTACTGCCATCGGTGCATCGACTGGCCAGTCCCGCCTGACTCGCCACTAATTTTATGCACATGCAAGGTATTAATCTGAGCTTCCTGCTCGTATTGATATTGCTAACACATTCCCTCCAATCCCATTTGGGTGAGCAAGTGCTTGTATCCCTCCAACCTTATGAAACAGGTGAGCAAGCCACTCGTATCCCTCCAACCCGGTTAGGATGAGCTCATTACTTGTATCCCTCTAACCTTATGAAATAGGTGAGCAAGTAATCAACGGACTCCAAGTCTCTCCAACCCGGCACCGTGATAAGAACAAGTACAGTTTTACCTAGCCTATTAGGCAATTCTTGTCTACTGGTTATTATACTTAGTGACTTAGGGGTTAATCCCAGGACTGCCCAAGGTATGCCCATTGAAGGGGTCTCGAAGGCACTAGGAACTACGATGGGATGACAAGCCCAAAGTTCCCTTTCGCAAGGATAATTACTTTTAGTTGATGTCTACCCAAGATCCACTATCAACTCTCATTGTTACTTTAGGACTAACCTAATGACTTAAGTTATCATAATGGGAGGGCGACGGTCTTCCGCCGGCCTCCGCTCTAGTGGTTACCCCAAGAACTTGCACTTTTTACTCTCATCACTAAGACGACACTAACCACCAGGGTTATATTTCCAACCATATTCACTAGCTCAATTGTCGATCTATCCCCTGGTGGTTCTAAGGTATAATCTAATTTTACTATGCGCAGCCCATGACCTAATACCACCCCGAAATCGAACTTCTAAATCCTTGGGCCAACATACCCCAAATACTTATCCTAGGGTGGTATGGACTAATTAAATGAATGTATTGATTTTCATAATTTTCCTAGGTCATTAAGGTCTTTAATTAAATCCTTTAAATCATTCCCTGGGTCATTTTACACATGAAGTGGTATCAATTAAAATCCACTAACCTAAGGGAATTTTCCTGAGTTGTATATAAGTAAAATATTACTCTCTACAAGATCTCATAATTTTCCTTTTTTATATTTCTATTTATCCCATAATTAATACAGATTCCACATAATTATCATTTTCCAAATGAAGTATAAGAGATATATTTCCCAAAATTCCAGGAAAATTACTGAGCATTTATATCAGTACTTTATGACTAATGGCAGAGTTTCATTAACATCTACAGGGTAATGGCCTATCAAATCCATTCTTAATTATTTACCAAAATGCCATTATGCTTATTTAATAATTTACAGTGTATCCAAAAATTCTGAAATAATTCTACAAGACTAATATAACAATTATTCAACTCTAGAATTATTTCTACAATTTTCCAACATGTAATTCCAATAATTTATGAATAAATACTAAAAGGGTAAAAGAGTAAATTCAGTGTATTTTGCTCCAATAATTCTCAAACAGAGATATAAAAATTTTCCTAAGTCAATTAACACCTCATTATTGACTTGACAGATTTTGGGGATTTTCCTTTGTAAAAATCTATTTTTTCCAATTTCTTTTCCAAAAAGAGCAATCTTTTGATAATTCCAAATAATGGGATTTTTGATCCCAAAAATCCCATAATTAATTCTAGGGGGTTAATTATACCCTAATTAATCACTGGAATAAATTCCATGATTTTTGCATGCCTCAACTGGGCTGAATACTTAGTATATCATTTTTGGCTAAATGCACCCCAAGCCTAAGTAGTTCAATTCTTGCATGTGGGTCTTTTCCAGCATGACTTGTTCCAATTTCAGATAAATTTCTACCACTGGTCTATATGGTCCCTAAGGGCCAGCCACCAAAATTTGGGGCCATTTGGAGTTAGCTAACTCCAAGAATTACCTAGTTAAGCCCTAGGGGTATTTTGGTAATTTTCCCACATTTTGTTTCCCAATCAAGCCCATTTTTGGGCAGGGCCTAAATATGCCCTAATTATACCTCTGACCAAAATCTCAGGTCAAGGGGGCTTCTGGTTTGGCTTGGGCAGCCATTTGAAATTCTGCAAAATTGCTATTTGCAGCCCAAGCCAAATATTATTTCTCAAACATGCAAGTGAGATTCCTCATCATGCAGTGCATCAATTTAGCCCAAATTTTAACCATGGGTCTGATATTCCCATGAGAGGGTGCCACCAAAATTTGGGGCCATTTGGAGTTAGGAAACTCCAAAAATCACATTTATTTACTTTTGGGTATTTTTGTAAAAACTATAGCAAAATGTTCCCCAAAAATTCTGATTTTTGGGGAGGGTCTAGATAAGCCTAATTTAGTAACCTAGCCCAAATTTCAGCCCATATGTACCAAGGGTTTGGGCTGAGGAATTAATTTAATTTCTGTCCTACCCTAAGAGCAGTCCTAGTTAAATGGATCTACAGGACAAACTACTTAACTAAAATTAATGTGTAATATGTCAAATCAAAGTTAACACAGAGATCTACAATATTCATGTTGGGCAAAAATTCATCAGGTGGCTATAGGGGCCTTATTATCAACATGCAAAGTGAATGCCAAAATGTCACAAATTAATTCACTATTCATTATATTAAATAGTAACAGATTTATTTATAATAACTTAAAATGCATGATCAGCCGCACGAATCTTGAAGAAGATCGGACGGTGGCTGCTCTTCTTCTCCATGCACCATGCATGGCCACAACCCGTGCAGGCCATTCTTGCGAGGCCATTTCCGGCCATCGCCGGCGGCGGGACCTCCGGCCAAGGCCTTCCCCGGCCTCACGGTGGTCGGGGCTAGAGCTGGCCGGCGACTGGGCGGCGGAGAGCGGCGGACGGCGGCGGCGCAACCAAGCCGAAAAGCTCCCAGGCCGCCATTTTTAAACCGATTTTTGAGCTTTTTGATTCCTAACGTCGAGCTCGTTTGAGCTCGACCTCTAGCCTAGTGGATCTAGGATACTAGTACACTTGGAGGAGAAGGGATACGGACCTGTGGCGGCGGTTGTGGTCGAGGGTGGCGGCGGTTTCCCATGGAGTGAATATTCCGGCGATCTCCTCTTTGGTTAGCCATGGCTGCAGTGGTTTCTTGCTCTCTCTCTGGGGTGGAATGAGTGGGAATGAGGGTGTGAGCTCGGTTTTGGGCTGAGATAAGAGAGGGGGGGGGGGATTTCACCAATGATGGGGCGATTTCACCAAGGTGGCGATTTCACCAATGTGGGGGGGGGGGCTCGGGTTGGCTGGGTTGAGCCGGCTGGTGCTTGGGAGTGGGCCCTACTGGTCCAAGTGGGTTAAATAACCCCTAATGGGTCGGGTTCCATGATTGGGGTTGGGTTGGGTGAGTGGAGAGGTGGGGGTTAGCTCTTTTGAATGGAATGGGTTAGGTTGGGTCGGGTTTGGGCTTGGGCTTGACCCAAGGTTGCATGGTGGGGTCCCCACTCCTTCTAATACCCCTACATGGTCAGCCAACCCATTGTGGGTTGGTGGGGTGAGCCCAAGTGACCCAAAATGACTCCTTAGCATTTTCTCTCTCATATTCCTCCTCTTTTCTCTCTCCTAGGTAATTTCCAAAATTGCCATTGTATGCCCCTATTTTTCTCTTCCATAGGGGGTATAGGGTCACTTTAGACCCACCTAGTGATCCTGGGTTGGTTTGGGTGTACCCAACCTAGTGAAATGGGCTAGGGCACCATTTTCACTATTTAGGTCAACATGTTGACTTGACCCAACATGGGTCAACTAGTTGACCCCATGGCCTACCCTAGGGTCCACTTAGATTGTATTTAGGGTTAGGGCAATGTGGTGGGGTCATGGTGTGGCTAGGGTTTGTATTTAGCCTAGTTTGACCTAGGTTGACTTGGGCCCCATAGTGGGCCCCACATGGTCTAAATCCTCCTCCTAGGGTCAAACCTAGCTAAACCCTAGCATCCACCACATGTCTAACCCAAATCTAAGTCATTTGAAATTTGGGATGTTATAGATCCTAGCACTGATCATCTTCAGATTAAGCCATCAGCCCTCTACATCAAGGTTCTTAAACTCCATTTATGGAGTCTATCATCTGTAGGAATTCTAGTTCCATAGACTCCTCTTCTGTTGAGAATAGCATCCCCCGAGAGGCCTCACCGGGTCACCCAAAACAACCCGACTTGCTAGGGAATCTTGCCAGTAGGCAACAAAATAAGCCACTCAGTCCTAAGGAGATAATACCACACCCGACAGATGGCACAAACCAAGAAAATGCATCAATGTAATGCCAAATGAGAATTAAATAATCACAGAAAAATCGGGGTGTTATATCCACGGATGGCATAAGCCAAGAAAATTCGTCAATGTTTGGGATATCTTGATGGTGCGTGAGTGCACATCTTGTGATATATATGCTTCTTAAATTCTATTCCTGCAGGGAAGGAATACCACTACCCCGGGAAAAGGGTAGGGTCGTTATAAATTGGTCAACTGAATGCCGATTATTGCTGAAAGACTTTGTTTCAAGAGCCTAAACACCTAGAGGAAGGGGGGTGAATAAGTTCTAATCTTTTAAAGTCCTTTTTAGGCAAACAGTTAGATAATTATTCAATACAGATTAATCAAATCACAAAACATAAACACATCACAGCAAACACCAGATCTATAGTGGTTCCCCAAGATATGGGTAAATCCACTTTCCCCCTTCGCTAATCCAGTAGATAACTGGATTCAGCCTAACTTCCTTCCACAGGCTCGGATCCGCAGATCTTATAATTTCAGAACCAAAATGGTTCCTATAGCTCAGACTTAACAAGTCCTACCTCAGATTCTCCCCAGAATCCTACCTCAGGCCTCAGTCCTATCTCAGCCTTTATAACTAGGCTTACAACTCAGACTTTCCACAAGTTCTACACCTCAGGCTAACAGCCCTACCTCAACCTTTATAATTTAAGGCTTACGACTCAGATCTGATAATAGATCTTACAAGAAATAGAATGTAATAAGAAACAAACAAATTCACTAGCTAGATTCCTCTGTTGGTGTAACCTTCTTGATCAGTTCTTGAATGAACTGATCCTTCTGATCCAGCCTGACTTAGCTTCTCAAAGCTTCTTGATAGAACAAAATAAGGTGGATCTTCTTTCTGTTGATGTTGATCTTCAGTCAGCTTCTTCCTTAAATTCAGATTGGAATCTGAATCTTTCTTGCAGAACAATTCTTAATCTATTTTTCTTCACAATATTCTCTTTTTCCTTTTTCTCCACTCTTTCTGTAGTTTCCGATCTGTCTCTTATATAGAGTTTACTTCATGGTTACCGGCTGAACCTATTTCTAACAAACTACTGACAGATCTGTCAGAGGTGTCAGACTGGTTGGATATGACAGCTATCAAGTCACCAGACATGTCAGTAGATTCTTCAGAGTCATTCCAACTCAGTACAAATCACTCAGTAGGCTGCTTTATATGTGTCGAAACATATTGTCCAAGTGTCGACACAAGTCTTCATGGTGTCGACACAATACTCTAAGTGTCGACACAGACATACTTCTGCTTCCCGACACATCTTCTGTTGAATGTGTCGACATAAGTCATGTGTGTCGACACAAATTCTTTCGATATCGATACAGCTGTTGCTGGCAGATGGCGTTGAGTATGTTTCGACACAAGTCCTGTGTATCGACACAGCTGCTTCTGGTCTCGACATAGCTGTTGTCGACAGACGGAGTTGAATGAATGCCGACAGTGTTGAAAGTATCCAGACGTCGCTGAGTGTGTTTCGACACAAGTCCTGTGTATCAACACAATTAGTTCTGGTGTCGACATAACTCCTAGCTCAGGTGTCGACACAATTATGAGTGTCGACACAGCTTCTTCAGACGTGTCGACTTAGCTTGAGTGTCGACACAACTTCTTCATAATAGTCGACACAACTTGAGTGTCGACACAACACCTTCATAAGTGTCGACACAACTTCAGAGTGTCGACACAAGTTCTTCATAAGTGTCGACACAGCTTCTTCACAAGTGTCGACACTTGTACTTAGAAATTTTTTCTTCAAATGCTTAAACATGCACAATGTAACTCAAACATCTATTAAATACAAATTGATACATATCATTGACTAAGATGAGCCTTCTCCAAATCTGGTACACATTTTCCAATGTACCCAACAATTTCCTTGTTTGCCACCGTTGCGATGAATTGTCCCTATGCAGGTGCAGGAGAGCCGAGCAGAAAATAGCGGGTTGAAGCCCTTGTTGTTGCTTCTGCTGCTGCTGCTATGCTGGCCCTCGAAGGCCAATTAAAGAAATGTTTTACTATTTTCACGTGTGGCCGACCTACGTGCCGATGTATGTAATCCACACATATGAAGAGAACCTGTAAGGCCTTAAGGCCAAACTTTTTTGTATTTGGTATACATTCCTTCGAGATATATAAATGTGTTGGTTTATATATATAGTGGACATTCAAGGTTGATGAGTTCATGTTTAACCCCTAATGCTTCCGCTAGTATGCTCTGAGTTAAGATGCGTGTACTAGTTTTTTATATTAACCTATAACATCGCCGCTTGTTTGTGGAATATAGTGTGGGGCCCCGGCTCGATCTTCTATAATATGTCATTTAACGGATAGAGTTGTTACAAAAAGAGTAAAATTACCCGAGGAAAAAGAATAAAACCCCCACATATAGGTGATTTGAAGTGGTGTTGGGCAGTCTGAGCCGCAGCGTTCTGATGAGAGTGCGACACTAGTTAAGGTGCCTACACTTCCTCCTTCTGTAGAGACAATACGTCTAGTTGCTGAGCCATTATTTGCAATGATTCATGCACAGCCTACTGGGCAGGCGCAGCCTGCAATGGTGCCAGAACAAGGTGGTGTGAGACCAGAACCTGTTGATGCTGTTGCTGATCCTCGAGCAGCTGAACGGCAGTTGAAGTAGTTTATAAGCTTCAATCCTCCTACGTTCACTGGTGTGGGATCCCCAACGCAGGCGGAGGATTGGTTGTTGCGCATCAAGCAAATATTGACTCTGATAAGGATAGAGGAAGAAAAGAAAGTCACCTTAGACACCTTCTTGCTGGAAGGAGAGGCTCGTCTATGGTGGGATGAGATAGAGTTGCACCACTTAGCGGGCAGGCAACTAACCGAAGTCTTGATAGAGGAGTTTTCGAGATTGTTCTTGGCAAAGCACTTGCAATCGGCTCGGCGAATCGCCATGAAAAATGTATTCAACCGTCTAACTCAGGGAGAAAGTAGACTTGACACCTACTTACGTGAGTTTACTAGGTATGGACGTTAAGAAGGAACTATCTTGGGTGACGAGGAGCGTAAAACTAATAGGTTCTATGAAGAGTTGCAGGATGAGCTGAGGTTCCTGCTCTCGAGTTCAGTGAACTAGGGATTTCAAGCATTGGTTGATACGACTCGTGCGTTGGAGAATGATATGAAGCGGGTAAAAGTTAAGAGGGACTTGGGTATGACAAAGTCCGAGTTCAAAGTGCCGTACCCAGGAAAAACAAACTTTTGAAAGAAATGGGGTAAGAGATCCAAGTCTTCTACACAGACTCCCTCGAGTGTTGCATCTAGAGCAACTTTGAGGAAAGAGTCACTACAACAAATATGGACATCAACGATGTTTTTAAGAGGCATTGGAGACGTTTTTTAAACGTTGTTAATGTTTTCGCGACATTTTTATAAACGTCGCGCATGTCGTAGGCATCGCGAATACAACCGTTGCCAAAAGTTTTCGCAATATTTTTTATACACCCATCGCCTTACATTAGCGACATTTACGTTAATAAATGTGGTGCGCTTTGGCCACATTTCGTAGTGTAAAATGTTCCAAGCCTTAGCTATGTCAAACTAAAAATAGACAATTCTTGAGAGGAAAATATCTTGTCATAATTTGAGAAAAACTCATAATTAATTAGATCAAAGATAAATTATTAGACACATTTTTGTATGAATAATGTTGCAAAAACTAAAAACAATGTCAACGTTTAAACAAACGTCGCCAAAAAAACGTGGTTGATGTCCATATTTGTTGTAGTGAGTCTTTTACTTGCTATACTAGTGATAGGGTGGGGCATCTAGCCCATGACTGTCGGGTTGGTCTGCCAAAGGTTGAAAAGAAGACAGGAGCATTATATGTGGATGTTGGGTACAATGGAAATTGTGTATCTGATTTAGAGAAGAATAACTTAATTCAATGATATGCATAAATTTGTATTTGATGGTATATTGAGTTTACTTGTGCAGGCTAAAGAATGCAGAAAAAATTCTAAGTACAAAAGTGTCGAGACACTTATAATGTGTCGACACCTTTGAAGGAGAAGCGTCAAGACTAGAAGCAAGGTTGTGTCGACACACCAGAGTTATGTCAACACACAAAATTTGAGTCGACAACAGCCATTTCGACACTCAGGACTGTTATTGACACACTTAGACTCGAAGTGCTGACATTAGCAGAAGAACTATGTCGACACTCAGGACTAGTGTCAACACACTTAGACTTGAAGTGCTGACATTAGAAAAAGAACTGTGTCGACACTCAGGACTAGTGTCGGCACACTTATACTTGAAGTGCTGACAATAGCAGAAGAACTGTGTCGACGCACAGGACTTGGGTCGACATCAGTTATAAATGGAGAAGCTATGTCGACACACTGGACTTGTGTCAACACATTCTACAAATGCTGAGTCGAGACTGAATAAAGAGCTGTGCCGATAGTTTCTAAAGTTTGTCAACAACATCAAAGGAGTTGTGTTGATACCCTGGAAATTGTGTCGACACATACTTCATCAATGTCGACACATACTATACATGTATCTCGACACTATCAGGTGAGTTAAATACTTTAAGTAACAGATCTCAAGATCGGGGACTTGACAGCTGCCAGAACTGTCAAAGCTGTCAGAACTGTCAGATGTCAGTTATCAACCGGATCAGGCGGTAACCTCTGACGGGATCTATATAAGGAGATGTTCTATAAGAAAAAAAATTAGATAACAAAAAGAAAGAAGAACGTCTAAAGTACACAGTATCTCATCAGATATGTCAGAGTTTACAGATTTAAATCTATTGGGAGAAAGAAACTGGATCGTGGATCGACTCCAATTTCTCAAGAAGATCAACCTTAATTTTCTATTTTCAAGAAGCTTAGAATAAGCTAAGTGAGGTTGGATCAGATCCTTTGCTGCAAGGATCATAAGAAGACAGATCATTCAAGATCTTGTTAGTAAGACTTCACCTCTCTCTCTCTATCTGGGTGACGATTTTACAATATACATTTTCTATTGTATGTAAGATCTATTCATAAATCTGAGTGTAGGAGTGTAATTTCTCTGAGTTGTAGGCCAATAATTATAAGGGCTGAGGTAGGGCTTGATTGCCTGAGTGGTAGGAGTGTTGACTCACTCTGAGGTAGGGTTCTTGGGAAGAATCTAAGCTGTAAGATCTTGAGGATCTGAGTTTTAGGACATGCAAAAGTCTGAGTTGTAGGAGCCATTTGGGGTTCTGGGTTGTAAGATCTGAGGATCTGAGAAAAAGGGAGTTGGGCCGAATCTAGTATACTGCTAGATAGGCGAAGGGGGAAAGTCGATGTACCCATAAATTGGGGAACCACTATAAATCTGTGTGTACTATGTCTTGTATGCTGTGTTTGTTGTGTTTGTAGATTATCTGTGCTGAGATTGATGTAGTATAATTAGTAGTACTGTGTTAAACTTTTAACTGCCCAAAATTATTGAATTAAACCTATTCACCCCCCTCTAGGTGTTTAGTGGTTCTTGAAATCAATTCTTTCAATTGGTATCAGAGGGAGGTTTCTCAAAAAGATACTTAATAATCTGAGCTGATCTCCAAGGTAGTTATTAGAAAGCCAAGTTGGGTTCAGGAGAAAATCACAAAGAACTTAAATCCATGAAGCTTCGTATTTGTAGAAAGGAAACTTTTGGCCTTAGTTCTAGATGCAAATCTAAAAACTCCAAAGAGTTATTCTGAGATGACCAAAGATGAGATCATCTTAGCCACTTTGGACGAGAGGGCCAAAGATGATGCTTCATTTCAGAATTTAGTCCACTACAAAAGATCTAAGGAGATGTGGGACACATTGATTGTCTACATGGAGGGGACAGAAGAAGTAAGAGAGGATAGGAAATGTATGCTCATTCAAGAATATGAGATTTTCAGGCAACCCAAGACATAAAGCATAATTGAGTGTTATAACAAGTTCTTCATAATAGTTAATGAGCTGAGGACCTATGGCAGAGTCTTCATCACATATGAACTAAATGAGAAGTTTCTCAGATCATTAACCAAAGACTGTGACACTAAAATCTGTGCCATCAGAGAAGTAGCCAGACTTGCAGATACTCCTCCACTAACTTTGTTTGAAAAATTGTTGTCTTATGAAATACTGCTAACAACCAGAAAGGAAGAGGAGAAAAGCAATAGGACTTTAGTAAAAGATAAATCAGTGGCCTTCAAAGTTGAAGCCACAAAGAAGGGAAGGAGAAAGACTCCTTCTCCTTCCAGAAAAATTGATGGAACTGACTCAGAAAGTTCAGACTCCAGCACATCAGAATGTCATAACTCTGATGAATATTTTTCTGCCTTTTCTAGGCAATTCCAGAGATTCTTGAATAAAAATAACTAGAGAAGTAGGCCATCCACTTCTTCTTACCCCAAGTATGACTACTGTATTGGCAAGAAGAAATTCTCCAAAAAGGAAAGGTATGATTCTAAACCTCGTAAACAAACTTCTTTTAAAGTGATTTGTTATTATTGTAGCAAGCCAGGACATGTTATAGCAGATTGTCTTGTCAAGAGAAAGGATACTGGTGAAAAGAAGAAAAACCAGCAAAAGGGTAAGACGTACAAATCCTTTGTTGCCAAGAAGAAAAAGAGATAGACTGACTCCTCTTCATCAGAGTCAGAAAAAGAAGATGAAGTTGAAGCCTACATTGAGTTGTTTTCAACTGAAGAAGATTCTGTATAGACAGAATTTTTGCAGATGCTGGATGCTATCAATGGAGCTGAAGTCAGCCAATGCATAGTGATGATGGTTATTGTTGAGGAAGGACACAGCCAGGAGCAGCCTGGTCCTAGTAAGATACACACATTCAGTGTCTGAGTATGTTACTACACTACTAGAAAATAGACTTTTGGCCAGGGCAAATTGCCCTGGAAAAAAGTCCAAAACCATGGCTAAAAAGTTTTAGCCACGGTCTAGCCACGGAAAAAATCCGTGGCTAATGTTTGCGTGGCAAAAACTTTTAAGCTACGAATTGGCCGTAGCAAATAGTATTAGCCATGGGGAAAACTGCCGTGGCAAATAAGCCAACTATTAGCCACGGTATGAAACCCTGGCTAAAAGTGAACTCAGCTTTTTAAAAAAAAAAATATTTGCCACAGTTACAAGCCGTGGAAAATACTAATTTATGTTTTTTTTAAAAAAAACACATTATAATGCTAGGCATGTGCTCCCCTCATTAGTTTATTTTTGTAGCACTACTAGGAATGGCTGGTATTGTCGCTACTGGAAGGATACTATACAAGAAGTTTTCATGTTTGTTTCGCTAGCGTACATAATAATAGATGTATACAAAAACTCACCAAATCCAAACAGACAATGCAGGACATATACCATTTACCAAAGCACATGCAAAAAATTTAAGCTGATCCTTTAGCCTCACAAGCAATAAAGTTCAAATATAGTACTTTCATCCTAATGCCATATTTCCATTATAACTAAAAACAACAGAAAATGAATAGTATATAATGTTTGTACTGTATGGCATCATTCTAATACCATATTTGGTTGGGTCTCAACTGGATGGCAGGCAGGTGTAAGAAACCCTCCTCACTAGATGTCCTTGAATACCGTAAATAGTTCACCGTGGATGTAATCATTGTCCACCATGCTCAATAAATAGTAAGTTTTTTGTACCTGTAATTAATATAAACATAAGTCAGTTTGAATGAGTGTACATACCCAGAAAACTTCACTTCTCATGGGTATATTAACATTAAAAAACCATTTAATGTATACTTTACAAATCATGAATACGTATAGATATAAAAGAATATTTTGTATCATAGAAAATTATAAACTTTCTACATTCAATCTGAGCATAAATCAAATAATTTTATTAATATAATTGATCATGATCCAGAACAGGTCTTACTATGACTATAAGGGGATTCAGTAAGATTACCTGCTCTAGCAAAGCTCTTGAGGGATCAGCCTCAGGGAACAAGCACGCCCAACCTCTTGTCCAAATCTTGAATGCCTTGTCCTTCCAAAGCATGAAGCCTGCAGGATCGATGACAGTCGGCTGTATAATCTCCTTGGCCGGAAAGACACCCTATATCACCGCGTTGACTGCTGTGGGGCCCACATTGGAGATGGAATGACCATCTTTGTTCAATACAATGTATGTGAGTGATGGAAGTGAACTACACTTTTCAACCAGCTGCTTTAGATTCTCTACTTAACAGAAACTCAAGATAGGCCTTCTGGTAAACATAGCCCCCAGGACCTCCCCATCCTGTCATTCAAAGAAGATATTTCTATGATTTTTAAAATGATTAGATCTTCTAATAGAAGCATAAGACGAAAAAACTTAAAACACACTACCATAAAAATGATCTATAATTAAGCATTTTTTTGAAACAAAATTTCACGTTGAGTTTTGCATAGGGACTTCTTTGGGTGCCCGTCAGTTAAACAGGTGGTACAGATCAATGAAAGCCTAACGAATGTTTTAATTACACATGTTTTCTCACAAAAAATATATTTTATTAGCACATGTTTAAAACAGGTTTATGGTAGAAGAAGTTCAATGATAACCTTCCATTTTTAACAATATAAAGAACGGATTCATTGCTATCATCATCAATAGTCTTATCCCAACAATTTGGGGCCTGCTTAGTACAAAGCATCCATTCTATAATAGCACTAGTAAAATGAATTACTTATTGAATGACCTGATTATGCTTAATAACATATTACCAACTGATAGTGAGAACAAAAAATAAGAAATTTTACCATGTCTCCGAGACCCGACAACATGTAATCAATTGAATCCTGTCTCGGTACAATCCCACCCAGTAAATTTCTGGGGAACACAAGCTTCACCGAAAGTTCCAACTTCTTTTTGATCAGCTGCAACCCAGGAAGACACAAACTTTCTACTACTCTAAGAACGGGATTGGAAGCTTTCTATGTTGCAACTGACACCATGACATTTGCTCCAAAGAACCTTTCTGAGAAGAACACACAAAATATATCATAAACAAACAAGCAAACCAGTTACAAAGAACAGATTTTGATGTTTGGCAGGCGTACATGGCTCACAAAAGCTACACATATACATATTCCTAGTAGATTATATAGCAGCCAATGACCTGAAAAAAGCCAACCCCCCACCGTTCCCACACACACCAATAGAAGAATTCCTTGACTGTGGGTGAATGATTTGAAACAGCATCTAGAGACCAATGGATCCGTTAAGCACAGCTGGGTCTTCAGTAAGGTAACATAAGGGGATAGATCAAAATAAACATTAGGCTTCGATATAAACATTAGGCTGAAGCAAAAATAAAAATTTGGTGGTTTGCCCGAATATCAACGTCTATGCCGTGGCCCGCTAGAAGAGCGTGGGCCAGGAAATCGGGTGAATTGTAGCTTCAAACGGCCAGCCTCTGGATCATGCTCATCGATACTATAACCTACAAAAAATTAAATCGGTGATATTTTTGACAGCGCGCTTCCATGAATCCTAAACAAATCTATAGCAATCCGGAAGTCAGCATGATCTAAGGCTTAAAAAGCATGACCAATACATTACAAGTGCAATATTAAAATATCCATTAATATGCTTGAGAAATTTAAGATATGATTGAAAAAAATTATATAAATTCATACATAATTTTTTAATTGGAATGAAACCCAAAAAGTTTAGACTTGCCACCAACAGAATTCTCGTATAGTGAGAACAGTTAATTTCTTGCAAAAAATTCCATTCACAAAACTCATATAACATAATTAAAAAGATTCAACAACACATAACCAAGATTAAATACTAAGCATGGTTAACAATTAATACAAAGTATTAGTCATGGCTAAGCTAGGCACAATATTGGAAGATTAACAGATATTTAGGTTAACCTTGCTTAGTATTTAATATCTGTTAAACTCCAAAAACAATTAAAGTGCAAGGAAGACTTAAAATTGATAAAGGAATACCTTGGTTACAAAAACATGCACAGTGCCACCAAATATTTAAGCATTTGACCTAAATCAAAATACTCCACTGGTCATATTGCATAGGTAGAGTAAAAATATGGAACATGGTTAATAAGTCACAATTAGAAAAAAAACAAGACATATTGCACAGGTAGAGTAAAAATACAACAAAACTTGCTAAAAATTAATTAAGCATTTGCGCCTGCAGCAAAATTTGTTCAGAAACTTTGATGTTGCTCAGCAATCTAAGTTGCTGAGGAAATTAAACACTCACTGGATATTGATCTCGAAGAAAGAATAATCAAGTAAACAAAGAAGAAAAATTTGACGTGGAAACTCATGTTATTGGATGAATATCTACGAGTAACAAAACTTTGCAGCAACACCATATGTTTATAATTTATTGTTCCAGGACTTGGTCCTGTGAACAAAAATTGGATATACTTACAAATACACGAGTAAAAAGAACTAACTCATTCCAAGAAAACATCACTTGAACAATACATCAAGCACCTCCACTGCATGATATTAAAAGTTGCAAAGTTTGTCCTTGTTGAAGAATTTAGATAAACCTGCAATATAGAAAACTAAAATCAATGAGAAGTTTAAACCTGCCATAGTAAATCTACCTTTACACTTTCATTAAATTCAGTCTTTCAGATTTTTCACAGAGCAGAGATTGGTGAACAGGATGAGATCTTTTCGGCTGAATAATGGCAGTGTTCGAAAAAAAACTCCAAAACAGAGCACTCACAGTATGAACTTGCTGACACATGTAACCATTCTCATAAACTAGCTGAGAAACCTGCTTCTGTAACCGGTCATTCTCCTCCATCTTCAGCTTGTTCATTGCAGTAAGCTTCATGTTCACAGTCTGCAAACGAGAGGATTCCTTCCTCTGCTTCTCTCGGCATCTAAAATAAGTAATCCAACATCTATTAATTCTCTAAGCCATACTCCTACACTATCACACGCTAAAATAAGTAAAGACTCAAGTATGCTGTAAAATTAATCAGCTTTATAAAGTAATATCACAAACGCAGTCAAGCGAGTCATGATTGAAGAAGATAAAGTTGGTAAAATGAAAAAAAAGCAAGAACTCATCTGCATGATTTTCCTGGAAAAATAAACAAAATTTGCAGAAAATTCAAAAAAAGCTTACCTGAAATCAAAAAAGAATAACAAGATCACAAGGAACTACACAAAGATCCTTGCAAGATGGAAAAAAGTAGCCAACACCAACATGTTTCAATTTCAACAAAATAAACGGTCAAAAAACTCACTCGTTCTCACGCCTTCTTCTCCCAAATCACGGAGAAGAAACAAATCAGGAAATGCGAGTTAGAACAAGGCGGATTAGTTACCTGCGGTTCTGGAACTAGACTTTGATATGCTTGGGCTCGATGTTGGCGAGTATGGTGCACTCACGGATGAGTTGTTGCCGCCTCAGCAAGCTCGGCTTAGGGCACTCGCCGTAGACTCTCTCCAATGCTTGGAAACAAAGTCAGAGTCTTCGTTTGAGAGGTACGAAAACGTCGATTGTCCAGCACCGCAGTAATTCCATTCACTAAATGACAGTGGGAAATGAAATGCCGAAAAAAAGAAACCCTAGAAAAGTCAGATGTCATGTGTTTTTAAAGAGGGTATTTTTTGGCACGTTTTTTTTCTTTTCATGGCTAATACAAATGTATTAACCATGCTTTTTTATAGCCATTGCTAAAACCTAAATATTAGCCACGGTTTTGCGATCATGGCTAATGCTGGTGTATTAGCCACGATTTTTGAACCCTGGCAAAAAAATGTGTAGCTAATACTCATTTTTCTAGTAGTGCTAGTCAAAAATCAGAAGCATCAACATCAAGAGATGAAGATGGCTATGAATCAGAAGGATACTAAATCAACTGATTGATGATTATGGTGAGCTCCTACAAGCACTAAAAAGGAGCAGGCTCTTAGTCAAACAGCAGGCAAAGGAGATTGCCTCTCTAAAGTTGGCTGCATCAGACTCAGCAAAAGTGTTGGATCTAAAATTTGGAGAGATTAGTAAACTGAAAAACATAACTATTATTCAGATGGGAACAATTACATTCAAAAATGACCATATTAGGAATCTTGAAGGTAGAATCCAAAAGGAGAGGGAGCTAGTAGAAAAATTCTCAAAGCCTAGTTCTGTGCTACCCTTAATAGGTTCCTTTACTTCCCAAAAGGGAAATAAGGGATTAGGCTTCAAGTGAAGAACAAGAGCTACCAATTCCAAAAGGAAAGGCAAAGCTCCAGTTCAGCCACTAGCCTCCAAGCCTCCAATTCCTTATAGAAAAATGGTTCAACCATCTAATAAGTATGACCATGAAAGCATCAATGGTCACTGTGTGCATGGTGATAAGAATGGTAAGGGTTCTAGTGCCTATAGGGAATCCCATGAGAAAACCCAAATAGACAATCATGGACCATTTGTGTTTGGTGTACCAACCCCAACACTCAAGAAGAAGGCAGCTGATCATTCACAAAGCTTTCCAGTCCACTTTCAGGCTAAAGGAAAGTCTGTCAGCAAACCTGACTTGGGTATATCTGAAGCAACCAGGAGATTGCACTTTGAAAAGAATATCCCAAGCACCTCAGTTGTCCAAACAAATCCCTAAGCAAGCTGTGGATGGAAGACTAAAGAAAAAGGCTATTGTACCAGCTGGTTTAAGAGCTGCTGATAGAAATACTGATATGCTAGTCCTTAATATAAGGTACAGTGTGCATCAGTGCTGGTGCTGTGGTAAAGTGGGCCACTATGCTATAGATTGCTGGCACAATGAGAGTGTCCAGAGAAATTATATTAGCTTACCTGTCAGAAAAACTACAGGTAGGCATGTTAAGTTTCAGTCTGACCTGCACCTAGGACCCAATAAAAGTTGGGGTCCTAAGGATAGATAATTTTTTTTATGCAGGTGAGTCCAAGTGGCCATACCCCTACATGGTACTTGGACAGTAGATGTTTTGGGCACATGACTAGAACAAGAAGTATGCTAAAGGAGGGCACTCCAATTGAGAATGGACCCAAAGTTATCTTTGGTTGCTCAGAAAAAGGGGCAACCAAAGGTTTTGGTAAGATAACTAATGTCAAAATCACTATCACACAAGTAGCCTATGTGAATGGTTTGAAACATAATCTGATTAGCATAAGCCAACTATGTGATCTTGGCTATGGCATTTCTTTCCTCAAGGATGAGTGTCAAATTAGGAGGTCAAGTGACCAAGGGGTTATATTGACAGACACTAGGAGAGGAAATGTATACTACCTAAACTTTGTGTGTGAAAGTAAGGACTCTCCTTTATGCCTAGTTGTAGATTAGAAAGCTTCTCATTGTGTCCAATGGCACAAGAGGCTAGCTCACCTAAATTACAAGACTATAGGAAAACTCTTTAGTAAAGAGTTAGTAAGGAATGGTCCTAAGGTTAAGTGCATTAAGGAGGGAATCTGCTCAGCTTGTCAAAAGGGTAAGCAAACCAGGACTTCCTTCCAAAGTCTTGAAACAAAAGACACTGTGAGGTGTTTATACCTCATGTATATGGATCTTTTTTGCCTTATGCTAGTTCATAGTCTAGGTAGGAAAGTCTATACCCTTGTGATTGTTGATGACTTTTATAGATTTGCTTGGGTATTCTTTCTAAGAAAGAAATATGAAATCTCAGATGTCTTCCAAACATTTTTTAGGCTGATTCAGAATGAGCTTGATAGTACTGTTGTCAAGATCATAACTGACCATGTGACTGAGTTTTAGTCTGAATGCATGACAAGGTTCTAAGGACTTGGGATTCATCAAGAATTCTCCTCACTTAGAACTCCCCAGCAAAATGGAATTACTGAAAGGAAGAACAGAACTCTGATTGTGGCTGATAGGACCTTGTTAAATGACACTTCTCTCCCATAATATTTCTGGGCTGAGGTAGTAAATACTGCTTGTCATGTCCTCAATACGGCTTCCATCACCAAAAGCCACAAGAAGACTCCCTATGAGATTCTCAAAGGCAAAAAACTAAACTTATCCTATTTTAGGATTTTTGGTAGCAAGTGCTATGTACTTAACAATGGTAAGTCTTATGTTACTAAGTTTGCTGCCAAGTCCTAAGAAGGGATATTATTTTCGTATAATAATAATAGTAGGGCATATAGGATCTATAACTTGACTACACAAGTTATAGAAAAATTTGTCCATGTTGTTTTTGATGAGTCTAAGTTAATTAACAATGAGCTGCTAAGCACTTCATCTAGTTCAACAGGTTTAATTGATAAGATGGAAATGCTGACCATCAAGGAAGATCTTCTAGCAGGACAAGATATACAAGATGATCGATACTATCCATGGGGATCTCAAGACTCACAGGCTGTGGATGAAGAACATCCAGTTGAAGAAATTGAAGAATAACAAGCTGCAACAAATCAAGTATAGCAAGATGAGGAAAGATTTCCTCCAGCTATGAGACATCTAGGAGACCATCCAGCTCATCAAATAATTGGTGATGCAAGACATGGTGTAATGACTAGAAGCAAGTGCTTGAACTCATCTTTATGTTCATGCATCTTATCACAATTGGAACCAAAGAAGTTTGAAGAGGGTATCCAAGACTCATACTGGATTAGTGCCTTGCAGGAAGAGTTGAACCAGTTCAAAATATGTAAAGTCTAGAATCTGGTTCCCAGACCAAAGGGATATAATTTCATAGGGACTAAGTGGATATTTAGGAATAAGTTAGAAGAGAATGGCATTATTGTCAAAAATAAGGCCAGATTGGTTGCAAAAGACTATAGACAGGAAGAAGGGAAAGATTTTGACCAGACCTATGCTCCAGTAGCAAGGCTGGAAGCAATAAGACTATTCCTTGCCTATGAAGCCTATCAAGGATTCATGGTCTTCCAGATGGATGCCAAGTCTTCATTCCTAAATGGAGATTTAAAAGAAGAAGTATATATAGATCAGCCAACAGGTTTTGTAGATCCTCACTTTCCTGATTATGTTAATAGGCTTAAGAAAGCTCTGAATGGGTTAAAACAAGCCCCTAGAGCTTAGTATGAGACATTGTCTAATTTCCTCATTGAGAACAAATTCTCAAGGAGGAAAATAGACAAGACCCTATTCCTATGGGAATCCAAGGGCAAGATCATCCTAGTCAAGATATATGTTGATGACATTATCTTTGGATCTACTTAGAATAACCTTTGAAGGAAGTTTGCAAAACTCATGCGAGGGAAGTTTGAGATGAGCAGCAGGGGTGAGCTAAAGTTCTTCTTGGGACTCAAAGTAAGACCGACTAATGATGGCTTGTCCATATCCCAGTCTAAGTTCACCAGGGAGTTGATAAAGAAATATGGTATGGAGACTGCCTCCACCATGAGAACTCCAATGGGGTCAAGTATTGTCACAACATGCATTTTATCAGCATAAAAATTATATCAGAGTAAGAGAAAATACGCGCCGTGATGCCATGCCGTGTAGGGGATAACAATAGACGTTCAGGAAAAACTCCAAACTCTACAGTTAATAAGAAAATCACAGGTTATTATGAATGAAATCCAATTAAGTTAGATGGTCGTATCCCTCGGCACAGTGGATCAACTAGTCCACGAGTAAAATATCTTTATAAGCTGCGGAAAAATACTTTGATTAAGTGATTTGACATCCTACGTGAGTATAAGCGTCCCCGAAGGACAACTCACAGTATGCAAGACTCTAATTTAGTATAGTATGAAAATAACTTTACGTTAGATTAGAAGATAGTCCTTTAGTTTTAGAAATATGGCATGTATGAAGTAATATCGGCAGGGGTTTTATAAGTTAAAAATATCTAACATGCACCCTAGTATAAAACAATCCCAGAGAGCAAGTAAACAACATTCAAATAGGCAAAAATAACAGTTTAAGTTCATACTTAACATCACAAAGAAGGCCACCAGTGGGCCTCAACAACCTAACACGAACCCATTGGGGATGAAAGAGTTCAGTTGTCTACGTAAATCACCTAGAGGGGGTGAATAGGTGACTTGTGCGTCTATTTGCGGAATAAAAAAAGCGATCTTGCACACAAATTAACCATGCAATCACAGACGACAAAAGATTTATAGTGGTTCCCTAACCTTGGGTACAACCACTTTCCCACACCGATCTAGTAAACCACTAGACTCGGCTACTCCACTATCTCGGATTGAAAATCAATCCTACGCCTCGGAACCAAGTTCCTACAATCTCGATCCAAACGGATCTAAACTCAGAAGGTAAAACTTCCTACAACTCGGAGAAAAATCTCCTACAAGAATTAATAATACAAAAATTGAAAATACAAATAAATGATCTTCGAATCTTGAAATGTTCTGGTTGGATATTCTTCTTTGAGAGTTGTGGCTTTATCAGATTTGTTGAAGAAGAACTCACGGCTAGAACGAGATCTGAAGATTTCCTTTTTAACTTCACCCGATCGGAATGATGATGGAGAATGAGAAACTATCGCGATCAGGAAATCAATCTTTGTCTGAATCCTTTGAATCAGAAACCCTAACTCTTGCACGATGAAGATCGGCGGCGGCGGTGGGTCTCGTTTTGGAAAAAGAGAGAGAGAGGATTCCGAGAACTTGAGAAAATATGACAACGTGTCAATCCTTCTTTCTTGGTATTAGGGTTAGTCGGTTTACATGACCTTATATAGGATCTCTCTAATGGTCATAATTAGTCTTAATGACTTACACGTGGACCAATCACATTATGTGATTTGAAAATCCCGTCAATCTAGACTTAACAGAAATTTTGCAGAAAATGACCTTCATTTCTCGAGTGGAAAGGTATTTCTCGAGAAGTAAGAATTATTACTCGAGAAGTATAGTTGATTACTCGAAAAGAAGAATGAAGGTTAATCGAGAAAGAGTTTCTGAAATCACTCGGGAAGAGGAGTTGTTTCTCGAGAACTAAAGCTCTACTCGAGAAGTAGAATGATGCTTCCCGAGAACAAAGACTTCTGGAAAAGATTACTCGAGAATAGGAGTTGATTTCTCGAGACAGAAAATTTCTCGAAAACAAAGAAGAGCATTTCTCGAGAACTAAGGGTTGTTCTCGAGAACTACACTTAGAAAATTTTCTGAAATATCAAATGAATACTCGATAAGTAGAGAAAGAGTCTACTTGAGAACTAAACTTAGTTACTCGCGAACTAAGTTAGTACTACTCGAGAACTAAGGATAGTACTCGAGTAATGCGATTGATTACTCGAGAACTTTAATATCCACTACTCGAGAACTAAAGGATTACTCGAGTAATGGACTTGGAGAATTTCTATTTTTAAGAAAATTTTACTTTTGAAAAATACTCATCACCAAGACTTTATCCATTGATCCAAGTACTTGAACATGAAGTGCTTGAACATGACTAACATTGGTCTACACTTAGCAAAAGAATCCTGCAAACACATAACTAAAGCAGAGTATCAAATACAACTTAATTCATCTTAGTTAAAGGGTGACTTCTTGCAAATCTGAGTAATTAAGGATGCAATACCCAACAATCTCCTCTTATTTGTATAAGTCAGAACCCTCTACACTATGGTGAATTATATCATAATAAAAAGAACTGGAGATGAAAAGTTAAGAACAGAATGAGATGCAAGAAATAAGGAAAACACATAATTATAAGAACTAGAGTTTATATAATATGAATAGTTTTAGATTTCATGTCTACATCCATTCAATCCATTATCTCAAAAATCAAATGTTCTATTCTGGCTCTATTGCTGTGGATGTTGCTTGTCATACTTTTCTTGTTGCCTCCTTAGCTAACTGAGTGGCTTTGGATAATACTTAAGAGATTTTGGAGGTGCCTTTGGATTGTTTCTGCCATACTCTCTGTCATATATCCTTCTCTTTGGAATGTGGACTTCAGGTAGGTCCTGGGGAATAATTTCATCCCATACTTGAGTGTAAGACTCTAGAGTAATGGTTCCATCAAAAGGTCTAAGAGAGAAGGTAGGCATAGGAGCAGGAGCAGGGATCTGAGTAGACTGACTTTCAGCAAGTGGATTGAGATTATGAGGAATAATATTTGGATTTGCTTGAAAGTCTGGAAAGATCTTATCATGCATCCAAACTGTTGTACTATATGTATGAAACTTCACGGGCTGGATCTGAGCAAGCACATCCTTGTTAATTTCTGATTACTTTTCAGTCCAAAGAGCATTAGCAATTTTAGTTAAATCTTCTTCAAGTTTTCCTACATGTTCTTTTATTAGGTTCTCCCCCTTTCTGATTTCTACACATAGAGTGTTTATAGAGTCATCTTTGAAAGTGCCAACTTCCTCACATACTTTCATAACAATTTCTTCTGCTTTCTTCTCAAGAAGAATCTGATTGCTTGCCAGGGTTATGCATTGATTCATGACTTCACCAACACTTGTAATTGTGTGGTTTAAGGCTTTTCCACCAATCTAAAAGAGATGCATCAGTTGATCTGTGTTGTGTTGAATTTCTGCAAATCCTCTGCTCATTTCTTTTTCAAGAGCAGTAACTTGATTTTGCACTGATGTCAAGGAATCATCAAAGTGCTTTCTTTATTTAGCCGACATCTGTTCAATTTTACTAAATATATCAGAAGAATTGGTAGAAGCAGAAGCAGTAGCAGCAATATGAGAAACAAAAGCTGGAGGAGGAGGAGCTGCCCAAGGAACAACATCTTCAATAACTACAGAGCTTTGAGCTCTTGTGGTATGAGAAAGAACAATTACTTCTTCTTCATCAGTGAAGACAGGAAGCGAGAAGTCTCTTCTCAAGGGTGGATCAACTGGTTCTGGAGACCCTTTGTCATCATCATAAAGGAGGATAGAGTCTTGCTTTTCTTGTTCAGCAGCTTGAGAGTCAGTAAGAGGTGACTTGGGTGATTGAACAGGTGATGTAGCAGGGTCTTGAGATGGCGTATGCATACGAGTGGATTGCTTTGCTAGAGTTGATGAGGGAGAAGGAGTAGATGATTGAGCTTTATCTGTAGTTTATACCTGAGTTGGCTCTTTATCAGTAAGTTCTTCTATCATCCTATTAATATCTTCTGTTGTAGATAGAATGGTTTCCTAAATTTTTTCATCTGAATGGAATTCTGTTGAAGTGGATAGAAGAGGAGATCTGACCAGAGGGGAGGAGGGAATCCTTTCTAGTTGTTCTAAATATGCAAGAGGAGAAGGAATTCTATCTTGTAAAGAGGAAGCAGGCTCCCCCTAAAATGCTACACCAGCTGTGCCATCAACTTCAGGATGAGAGGGAGATGGGGTCCTGTCCTCTGAATTAGCAGCTTAAAGATCCTTTGCAACCTGAGTTGATTCTTTAATTTGACTTCCCATCTTTTAATGGAGGAAATGGAAACTTTCTTCATATGATGAATTTGAGTACCCTTTGAAGTATCAAAAACTTGAGGATTTATCTCATTAGGCATTAGAGATATTATCCTTGAAAAATTTGGAGCCTTAATGCTAAATTTTATCAAGAATCATCATTCCAAATTAAAATTTCTTCCTGCACACTATGACTGTGAGAACTGTAAACAAGTCATTAGATATAAATCCTATAGAACCTGTCTTGCACCACAGGATTTTTCCAATGATGTCTACCAGCAATTTGCTCTCTGCATTCAAATCTGGTCTTCTAACAGAATTGGCTCTAGTAGAGATTCCACAGTAATTACAAGCCCAAGTATTTTCTTCGGCAGATAGATCATCTTCTTCATCTACAACTGGCATTCTAAACAGTTGAGAGACAATGGTATTATTAAACTTGATCTTAATACCTTTAACCTTAGATTTCAGGACTTGGCCATTTATCCTTTCATATTCTTGAAGAATTCTTCAACTTCTGGAAACAGTATTCTGCAGGGTTTTTGAAGAACAAATGACAAACCTGCGCTATCGATAAGTATCAGCAAATTTTGAAGTCGTTTAACAGTTCTGCGATCCCAGTTACAACTAACTCACTTCCAATACCGATCTTTGATTGCGGTGCCATGGATTCTTTAAGAAAAATATGATCGCAGAGGGAAGACGACGACGACGAAAACTCTGGTTCAGCGGCGGAAGACAAAATGATTTCTCGAGAAATGGATTTTGAAATCATGTAGATTTAATGAAATCTTAAGTTCTTTATTTATATAAGTATAGTAATGATGATTAGGTCTAAATTAAGCATTAGATTAGGGCGAAAATCAAGCTTAGAGCGAAACCGAAGAATTCGAAAAATTTCGAAAAGTGAAGAGTCATTTCCCGAGTGGAGACTTTGTTCTCGAGAGATGAATGACCAGTTCTTGAGAAGTTAGATTATATTTCTCGAGTTCTTTACTTCTCGAGAAGAAGGATATTACTCGAGTAATAGTACTCGAGTGATATTTTTCTGTTTCTCGAGAAGAAGGAAAGTACTCGAGTAATTAGATGTCACTTCTCGAGAAGTCATTCTATGTCTCGAGAAATGAAGTCCATGTAGAGAAATTTCTAACCATTTTGACTTGTCCTTGATTTCTGAGCCTTGAAATGATTCCACCTTGTCTATTCTTCCTTGTTTAGCATGCCACGTTCAGTTTTAAAGAAGTTGAACTTGGCCTCATCCAACGGCTTCGTGAAAATATCTTCAACTTGCCTATCTGTTGGAACATAATACAGATCTACATCGCCTTGCTCCACATGCTCCCAGATAAAGTGATATTGTAGCTTGATGTGCTTTGTCTGGATGTACGAGACTGGGTTGTTGGAAATTATTATCATGCTGGAGGAGTGGCAAAATAATGGAATCCCTTTGACTTTCATATTGTAGTCTTCCAGCTGATTCTTTAGCCAAAGCAACTGTGCACAATAACTGCCTGCAGAAATATATTCTGACTCGGCCGTTGAGATTGCGACACAGTTTTGCTTTTTTCTATTCCATGAAATAAGTCTTCTTCCAAGGAATTGATATGTCCCGAAAGTTCTTTTTTTGTAATCTTTACTACCTGCAAAGTCAGCATCTAAAAAAACCAATCAGCTCGCTGTCATTACTTCTTGGGTACCATAAGACATGATTTGGTGTACCTTTAAGTTATCTCAAAATCCTCTTTGCAGCAGCGTAGTGAGATTTCTTACATTTCACTTGGAATCTTGCACAAACACATATAGGGATCATTACGTCTGGTCTACTAGGAGTAAGGTATAGCAAGGATCCAACTATGCTTCTTTACTTGGTTTCATCAAAAGGTTTCCCTTCCTCATCCTTTTCAGGAGACATGGCTGAACCCATTGAAGTACTCATAGAGGTTGCGTTCTCCATTACAAATTTCTTAATTAGCTCTCTTGTGAACTTAGTCTGGGAGATGAAAATTCCATCTTCAGATTGTTTCACCTGAAGCCTTAAGAAATACTTCAGCTCTCCCATGTTGCTCATTTCAAACTTCTCTTACATAAGTTTTGAAAACTTCTTGTAGAGGTTGTTGTCAGTAGAGCCAAATATAATGTCGTCGACATATATTTGCACTAGCAAAATCTTGCCTTTGATTTCCCTAAGAAATAATGTCTTATCTATCTTTCCCCTTGTGAACTTGTTCTCAAGAATAAAAGTAGATAGCGTTTCATACCAAGCTCGAGGAGCTTGTTTTAAACCAATAGTGCTTTAGATAATAGATAAACATAATCAGGTAGGTTAGAATCAACAAAACCTGGGGGTTGCTCTACGTACTTTTCTTCCTTAATGTCACCATTAAGGAAGGCGGACTTCACGTCCATTTGATAGACAATGAATCCCTTTAGTACAGCATACACTAAGAACAAACAGATTGCCTCCAGCCTATCCACTTGAGCATATGTCTGGTCGAAGTCGATTCCTTCTTCTTTATGATATCCTTTGGCGACGAGTCTGGATATGTTCTTTATGATCGTTCCATTTTCGTCCATCTTGTTCCTGTAGACCCACATTGTCCCGATGACATTCTTACCTTTGGGTCTTGGAACAAGTTTCCAAACTTTACAATGCTTGAACTGGTTCAGTTCTTCTTCCATGGCCAAGATCCATGATGCGTCCGAGATTGCTTCCTCAAACTTTTTTGGTTCAACCTGTGAGAGAAAAATTAAATATAAATTCTCGTTAGTTGTACCTCTACGAGTTCTGACACCATCCCGGGGATCTCTCATGATTTGGTCCATTGGGTGATCCTTAAGATGTCTGAGCTCTAAACTCCTTGCATCAGGAACTTCAACCACTGGAGTGACTTCATCAACTTGGACTACTTCTTCATCTTGATCATCTACCTCTCCAATAGGGGTTGGAGTGGTGATCTTGATGAATTTTTCACCTTCATCTTTATTTGGTTAATCCAAGCTAATTTCTTTCAACATTGCACCTGCATCATCAATAAGCACACTAGAAGTGTTGCATTGCAGCAAGCTCGTCTCATCAAATACAACATGTATTGATTCTTCTACAACCAGAGTTTTTTTATTAAATATCCTGTATGCCTTACTATGGCTACTATACCCTACAAAAATACCTTCAAAACTCTTTTCACTAAACTTGATAGTGTGATACTTACCATTGTCTAGCACGAAGCATTTACAACCAAAAATTCTAAAATATGAGACTGTCGGTTTCCTGCCTTTTAGAAGTTCATAAGGTGTCTTATCATGGTTCTTATTTATGAGTGCTCGATTTTATACGTGGCATGCAGTGTTGATGGCTTCAGCCCAGAAGTACTCCGACAGTGAAGCATCACTCAGCATAGTCCTGCAGCCCTCTATGAGTGTTCTATTCATTCTTTCAGCTACTCCATTTTGCTGCGGAGTACGAGGAGAGGAGAAATCATGAAAGATACCTAGGCTTTCACAAAATTCTGTCATGGCCCCAGACTTGAACTCAGTTCCATTGTCACTTCTGATCTTGACTATAGAATAATTGTATTCATTTGTGATCTGCCTAACAAAATTTGGAAAGACATCGATGGTATCTGACTTGTGTTTTAGAAAGAACACCCACGCAAAGCGCGAGTAGTCATCAACGATAACCAACGTATAATCCTTGCCTCCTAAACTTCTAACTTACAGTGGCCGAACAAGTCCATATGAAGTAGATGTAAACATCTAATAGAATCCTTTCCAATAATGCTTTTAAAGGTAGCCCTTGTTTGCTTGCCTTTTACGCATGCATGGCAAGGCCTATCTTTGACGTACTTGACATTCGGGGCATCACGTACTAAGTTTAGTGAAAATAATTTATTAATAGTTTTAAAATTAATATGTGCTAGTCTCTTTTGCTATTGGTCACCGAGAGACGCACTATCTTTTACTAAACGGCACACTAGTGTAGAAGAGTCTATACAAATGAAATTTAAAAAAATATATTCCTTCTTCGACTGCTAGATAGAATCGTTTCCATATTGTCAACAGACTTTATCAAGCAGTTGTCAGCATGGAATTTAACTATATATCCTTTGTCGTATAGTTGGCTTATTCTTATGAGATTGTGTTCCAATCCCTCGACATAAGCTACATCCGAAAAGGATACACTACTGTTAGTGATCATACAGTAGCCTTTAGTGATTTCTCGGTCTGAACCTCCAAAGATAAACTTTGGTCCGTTTAATACTGGAGAGAAGTTCTGAAGTAGGATTCTTGTCCCGGTCATGTGCCGAAAGCATCCACTGTCCAAATACCAGATAGGCATTTTAGTGGCCTTTCGACATCCCTGCAATCATAATCAGTTTGCCTTAGGAACCAAAACATATTTGGGTCCTTTGTCTCGTGTTAGAACACTCCCCCTACGAGGATTAGAATTATGAGTGGTCATTCTCATGCTGCCAACCTGAGGAGTTGCAACATTTCTCGGATTAAACCAACAATCGATGGAAAAATGACCAATTCTTCCACAGCACCAACAGTCGAACTTGTTGTATATTTGCCTTAGGTACTCCTGCTTGAATTTCTGGGAAAGTGGTCTAGAAGGGGTTGTAGTCTTGGAGGAGGAGGCTTTATGATGATGGCAATCACATTATTTCTTCTGCTTAGGAGGCTTTTCCACAATGGGTTTTACCTTTGGTGCTTTCTTAAAGATATGACCATGATCATAAGGACCATAGTCCTGAAGAATGACCTCTTCATAAGGTGCATTAAAGACCCTCTCACCAAAGTTTCTAGGGCGAGTCCATCCTTGGTAACGAGACTTTGGCTCTACATAAGTAGGCCTAATCATGTTGCCGTAGGATGAGTCAAGATGAAATTCATTAGTTGGAAATATGACTTTCTTAAAGATTGTCTGATCTTGAGGGGCCTTCCCCTTTTCTTTGGCCAAGGCCTTCTTGGCGGCCTTATTCCTTATCTGAGCCTTATTCCTCCTAGAAGATTTACTAGAAGCTTCTACATGGCCTAGCCCAGCACCCTTGGCCTAAGCAGAGAACTCAGCAACAAGAGGAAGAACTACCTTGGGCTTAGAGAAACCTTCAACAAGTTTCTTTTCGGCTTCAAGTAATTCTTCCAACCCCTTTATGATTTCATCCTTCAGATCAAGGTGCTTGATAGCCTTGATGAACTCATCGACTGCAGTATCTAAGTCTTCTCCTAGTGAGTCAATCTTAACGACTTCCTCTCTCAGAGAGCTTTCTACGGCCTTTAGAGACTTAATCTCTTTTGCCTGAGTTTTCACGACCTTTCGACATTTGTCGTAGGCCTTGGTCAACTCCTTATTCTGGACCATGAGTTCCGACTCATCGTCGAAAGAGCTTTCCTCATGATCATGCTCAGAGACTTCAGATTTAGAAAGAGCAGTGTGAGAGTTTACCTTCCCAGTGACTTGGGGCTCTTGTTCATCATCTGTCTGAGCCATAAGCCCAAAGTAGGCTTCTTCTTCTTCACTCGACTCAGACGTGTCAAAATCACTAAGAGTTTTTCCTTCTTGGCTATTAGGCTCTTCTCAGTCCTCCTCTTATTGTATGAGGACTTCTTTTCTTCTCTCTTTCCACCCTCTTTCTTCTTGTGGGGGAAATAAGCAATGACATGACCTGGCTTGTTGTAACAATAACAAACTATATCAGTCGAAATATGTTTGTTAGGTTTAGAATTATACCTATCATGGATACTTGAGCCTTTCTTTCGTAAATCACCGTCATGTCGTGATCTTTTGTATGAGGCATCCTTGCCTCTCCATTGCTTCTTTTTGTTCAAGAATTCTTGAACTGTCTTGAGAGCAGTGAGAAATCTCCTTCAGATAGCTCTGAGCCTGAAGTGCTTGGATCAGATGTTTCCACTTCACTTTCTTCTGGAGCTGATGCTGGTGAGGTATCTTTGCCCTTCTTTGAACTGTCTGCCTTTAAAGCAATGGACTTTTCCTTTGAAGAGAATCTACTTTTCTCTTCTTCTGCCTTTCCTAAGTTTATCTGCAGTTCATAGGAAATTAACTTGCCAAATAGATTCTGAGGATCTGTTTCAGTTAACTTGCCAATTTCCCTGATGGCACAAACTTTATTGTCCCATTCTTTCGTGAGTGACCTCAGAAACTTGTAATTTAGCTCCCTATTAGTGAAGACAAGGCCATACACTCTTAGGCCGTTAACTATCTTGAAGAAATTTTCAAATGTATCTTCAATGGTATCTTTAGGTCCTTGCCGGAAGGCTTCGTATTTCTGATTCAGGAGGGATCTCCTATCATCCCTCACTTCTTCTGTTCCTTCAATCTGAGTGACAAGGGACTGCCACATCTCCTTAGCAGACTAGTAGTGGATAAGGTTCTGCAGTATTGAGTCATCGACTGCACTTGCTATTATATTCTTAGCTTTCTTGTCTAAGAAGACAAGTGCAATCACGTCTTTATCTAGATCCATCAATTTCTTTGAAACTTGCTTTGTTGGATCTACTATGGAGATAGTTATGGGAATGTAAGGACCTTCTTCAACAATCATGAAGATCCTGAGATCCACAGCTTCTATGAAAAATTTGATCCTTTCTTTCCATATGGGAATGTTGTTTTTTGTGCACAGAGAAAGCTTGGCAAAATCTTTAGCCTTGTCCATGCTTGGAAGATTCTCAAGAGAAAACTGAAGAAGGAATTGATCAAGGTGTTAACCTTTTAGTGATCAACCTCCCTCTGATACAAATTAAAAGAGTTTAGTTGTCTACCTAAATAACCTAGAGGGGGGTGAATGGGTTAGTTGTGCATCTATTTGCGGAATAAAAAAGCGATCTTGCACACAAATCAACCAAGCAATCACAGATGACAAAAGATTTATAGTGGTTCCCCAACCTTGGGTATATCCACTTTCCCTCACCGATCTAGTAAACAGCTAGACTCGGCTACTCCACTATCTCGGATAGAAAATCAATCATATGCCTCGGAACCAAGTTACTACAATCTCGATCCAAACAGATCTACACTCAGAAGGTAAAACTTCCTACAACTCGGAGAAAAATCTCCTACAAGAATTAAAAATACAAAATTGAAAATACAAATAAATGATCTTCGAATCTTTAAATGTTCTTATTATATCGTCTTCTTTGAGAGTTGCAGCTTTATTAGATTTGTTGATGAAGAACTCACGGCTAGAACGAGATCTGAAGATTTCCTTTTGACTTCACCCGATCGGAACGATGATGGAGAAAGAGAAACTATCACGATCAGGAAATCCATCTTTATCTGAATCCTTTAAATCGAAAACCCTAACTCTTGCACGATGAAGATCGGCAGCGGCGACGTGTCACATTTTGGAAAAAGAGAGAGAGAGAGGATTCAGAGAACTTGAGAAAATATGAGAGCGTGTCGATCCTTATTTCATGGTATTAGGGTTAGTCGGTTGACATGACCTTATATAAGATCTCTCTAACATTCATAATTAGTCTTAATGACGTACACGTGGACCAATCACATCATGTGATTTGAAAATCCCGTCAATCTGGACATAACAGAAATTCTATATAAAATGACCTTCATTTCTCGAGTGGAAAGGTATTTCTCGAGAAGTAAGATTTATTACTCGAGAAGTAGAGTTGATTACTCGAGAAAAAGAATGAAGGCTACTCGAGAAAGAGTTTCTTAAATCACTCAGGAAGAGGAGTTGTTTTTCAAGAACTAAAGCTCTACTCGAGAAGTAGAATGATGCTTCTCGAGAACAAAGACTTTTGGAAAAGATTACTCGATAATAGGAGTTGATTTCTCGAGACAAAGAAAATTTCTAGAGGACAAAGAATAGCATTTCTCGAGAACTAAGGGTTGCTCTCGAGAACTACACTTAGAAAATTTTTTGAGATATCAAATGAATACACGAGAAGTAGAGAAAGAGTCTACTCGAGAATTAAACTTAGTTACTCGAGAACTAAGTTAGTAATACTCGAGAACTAAGGATAGTACTCGAGTAATGCGACTGATTACTCGAGAACTCTAATATCTACTACTCTAGAACTAAAGGATTACTCGAGTAATGGACTTAGAGAATTTTTATTTTTAAGAAAATTTTACTTTTGAAAAATACTCATCACCAAGACTTCATCCATTGATCCAAGTGCTTGAACATGAAGTGTATCCCAATAGAGAGGCTACACATGAGTCAACACCTTGGATCATACAATGAGCGATTGCATTGTATGGTCCTGTGTTTATGACCCACTGTAGACTGACATTGGTCTACACTTAGCAATAGAATCCTACAAACACATAATAAAAGCAGATTATCAAATACAACTTAATTCATCTTAGTTCAAGGGTGACTTCTTGCAAATCTGTGTAATTGTGGATGCAATTCCCAACAGGGGAGTATGTATGTCTATACAGAAAGGAAACATGAAATGAACTACCTCACAAGGATAAGGAAAGAACCCTCTGCAACCTTGCTGTTGGGTACATTAGAAAATGTGTACCTGATTTGGAGAAGCCTAACTTAGCATAATGGTATACATCAAGGTGTATTTGATGTTATTTTAAGTTAATATGTGCAAAATCAGAATGTGCAACTTGGCATGTAAATTTCTCTAAGTCCATGTGTCGACACCAGAAGAAGATGTGTCGACACTTCAGAAAGATTGTGTCGACACTTGAAGGAGGCTGTGTCGACACAGAGAAAAAGAGTCGACATCAACTGTGCCAACACCGGGAGGCTGTGTCGACATACAGAGGCAGAAGTCGGCAACAGCTAAGTCAACACCTGGAGACAGAGTCGACACAAACAATGTTCAAAATGTACATCAATTGTGTCGACACACAGGACTTGTGTCGACACATAGCAGAATCAACAACAAGTTGGTGGCTGAAGTAATTGTGTCGACATACAACTATTTATGTCGACACATTCTCAAGAAATTGTGTCAAGAAGCTGTGTCGATATTGAGGCAATCATATCGACATCTCAAAGGACTGTGTCGACACTTAATTAAATTATGTCGACACATTTTAACAATTGTCTCGACACACTTTGACAGATTGTCTCGACACTTTCTGACAGAAGCAAAGACTCCTTGGCAGTATGAAGACAGACAACTGTGGGTCTCTACAGGTTAACTTAAGTGATTGACATAGACAGAAGTTCGTTAGGAATCGGACCAGCCGGTTACTAGGAGTGAAGGCTATAAATAGTCGAATGGTGTTAGTTGAAAGAATGTAACAAACAAACAAAAAAAACAAAACAGAGTGATTATAGAGATTACAAACAGAAGAAGATCTTTGCAGATCTAAGAAGACATTCTGATTGAACTATCAGAATTTTTCAAAGTAGAATTCATTCAAGAATTCTGAAGTATCTTCAAGGGATTTGGATAGAGAGAGATCCAATCTTAAGAAGGCAAGAAGAAAGCTGTCTCAGATTTCTAAAGAAACAGGTTCTGAACTTAACTGTGAAGAAGATTAAGATCCAATTCTTAAATCTAAGGTGGAAGCAGCTGATCAGTATATTCCAAAGGAGATCAACTCAACTAAGTTCAGATTCAAGAAGCTTTGAAGAAAGCTAAGGTCTAGTTGATTTCATTCATCAGATTTATCAAGAAGCTGATCAAGAACTGTCTTGTTCCTCTTCTCTCATCAGGAGCAAGATACAATTATATTTTCAAATCTTGTAGGATCTATTAGTAGATCTGAGTTGTAAGCCTAATTTATAAAGGCTGAGTGTAGGAGAGACATTCTCCGAGTTGTAGGTCTTGAAGAAAGACTGAGGTAGGGCTGAATTGCCTGAGCTATAGGAGTGTGGACTCACTCTGAGTTGTAGGAATCCTTTTGGATTCTGAGCTGTAGGATCTGAGGATCTGAGTTATAGAAAGGAGTTTGGCTGAATCTAGCATACTGCTAGATAGGTGAAGGGGGAAAGTGGATCTACCCAGACCCTGGGGAACCACAATTAATTCTGGGTGCAATCTGTGATGTTTAACTCTAGATTGTGTGATTGTGTTTGCTAGAGTAGTTGCTGAAATTATTCAAAATTGTTTATAATTTGTGAGTCATTCTGCCTTAAGTTTGAAAAGAAAATAAGAACCTATTCACCCCCCCCTCTAGGTGTCTAGGTAATCTTGAAAGTAAAACTATCAAGTGGTATCAGAGGGAGGTTGCTCAAAGAAAGACTTAACAGTCTGAGTTAGATCAAAAGGCAGAATCAAGAATCAAGAAAATGGGTTCAGGTGAGAATCACAAGGAGTTAGGATCTATGAAGTTACCCATCTGTAGAAAAGAAATCTTTGGAATCTGGAAGGAAAGGGTTAGGCTATTTATGGAGGGCTCTGACCTAAGAATTTATATCACAGTTAAAGAAGGCCCATACATTCCAATGAAGTTTTTTTGTATTAGATGCAAATCAGAAAACTCCTAAGGACTTTTCTGAAATGACAAAGGAAGAAATCATTTTAGCCACTATAGAAGAGAAAATCCTCAAGAAAGGAAAGGAACAGATATAAGCCCAGCAAAGCTACAACATCAAAAGTTGTTTGCTATTGCTGCAATAAGACTGGACATATGGTAGCTGAGTGTCCAGAGAAGAGAAAGGAGTCAGTAGACAGAAATAAGACTCAACACAAGGGCAAGAAGGAGAAATCTTTTGTTGCAAAGAAAGATAAGAGTCTTTCAGATCAGTCCTCATCAGAATCAGAATCTGAAGCAGAAGCATACATAGGATTGTATGCAGCCAGTGATGAAGAGGAGTTTATGCAATTGATAAACTCCATCCATGATCAAGAAGACCAAGAATGCATGGGTCTGATGGCTGAGTCAGAAGATAACCAATGCCAGGATCAGCCTGGTCCTAGTAAGGTACAAAATGATTCTAGCACTTCTGATATTAGTACTGGTTCAGAGTCAGATTCATCTACATCAAGTGATGTGAATGAGTCTGAATCTGAAGGTGATATACATCAATTGATGGATGAATATAGGGACTTATTGGAGGCTCTTAAGAAAAGCAAAAACCTGACCAAAACTCAGGCTCATGATATTGCTGATCTTAAGTTGGTTGTAGCAGACTTGAAAAAAGAATTGGATCAAAAGTTGAATGAGGTTGCCAAACTGAAAACAATAACTGTGATTCAGATGGGCACAATCACATACAAATCTGATCAAATTAAAAGTCTGGAGGCCATACTTCAAGTTGAGAGGAATTTAGTGGCTAGTTACTCTAAGCCAAAATCTGTCCTACCCTTGATAGATGAGTTTGTAGCTCAAAAGGGTAAGGGAGGCTTGGGCTTTAAAGGTAACACTAGAGATGACCAATTCAAAAGAAAGGGCAAAGCTCTAGTTCAACCACAAAACTCCAAATTCCCTATGATGTTTAGAAAAGTGCAATTGTCTTCTAACAGATATGATCATGAACACATTCATAATCATAAGAAGATTGAGTTTCTGAATGACAAGGCTGTAAATGCCAATAAGTCAGTCTATGACAATAAACCCCATTTTCTAAGGAAACCTATGGGTATAGCTGCAGCAGCTCCAGCACAAGTCAGGAATTTTCCAGACTACAAAACTTCTAAGAATGTATCTAGATCTAGATACAACAAATATGATTGCTGGTGCTGTGGCAAAGTAGGCTATTTTGCTTTGGATTGCTGGCATAACACAAGTGTCAGGAAGAACACCAATCTACCAGTTAGATGAGTTGCAAAAAGACTTGATATGAATGGAGCTAACAGGAACCAAGGACCCAAGATATTCTTGGGCTCTAAGGTAAATTAATTTTTTGTTGCAGGCAAGTCCAAGTTGTCATGCCCCTATATGGTACTTGGACAGTGGTTGTTCCAGACATATGACTGGAACAAAGGGGCTACTGAAGGACTACTCTTCTGTCAAGAATGGGCCTAAAGTTATCTTTGGTGGATCTGAAAGAGGAATCATCAAAGGATTTGGTAATATTTCTTCAAATAAAATTACCATTACTCAAGTGGCTTATGTAAAAGGTTTGAAACATAACCTCATCAGCATAAGCCAGCTGAGTGATCTAGGATATGACATTTCATTTATAAAGAATTGATGTCATATCAAGAGGTCAAGTGATCAAGAGGTCATATTGAATGGTTATAGAAAAAGAAATGTGTATTGTCTTAATTTTGAGTGTGAGAATAAGGCTTCTTCTATCTGTCTTGTAGCTGATGAGAGAGCCTCACATTGTGTCAAATGGCATAAGAGATTAGCTCATCTTAACTACAAGACATTTGGCCAACTCTTTAGCAAAGAGTTAGTGAGGAATGGTCCTCAAGTTAAGTGTTTGAAGGATGGGATATGTTCAGCTTATCAAAAGGGCAAGAAGACAAAATCCTCCTTCCATAGCCTTGAATACAAGGATTCAGTTAGGTGCCTATACCTACTGCATATGGATCTATTTGGTCCTATGCCAGTTCATAGTTTAAGTAGGAAGGTCTACACTTTTGTGGTGGTAGATGATTTTTCTAGATATACATGGGTATTCTTTCTGAGACAGAAATCTGAAACCCCAAGTGTTTTACATTGTTTTATCAAACAGATTCAGAATGAATTAAACAGTACAGTGGTCAAACTCAGGAGTGACCATGGTACTGAATTTCAATCTGAAAGTATAACAAGACTATGTGAAGAATTTGGGATTTTTCAAGAATTCTCCTCACCAAGAACACTACAGAAAAATGGAATTGCTGAGAGAAAGAATAGAACATTAATAGAAGCTGGTAGAACTCTATTGAGTGACACTTCTCTCCCAAAATATTTCTGGGCTGAGGCAGTAAATACTGCATGTCATGTAATCAATAGGGCTACTAACACCAAGAACCACAAAAAGACTCCCTATGAGATTGTGAAGGGTAGAAAACCAAATCTATCCTACTTCAGGATCTTTGGCTGCAAGTGCTATGCACTTAACAATGACAAGTCTTATTTGACCAAGTTTGCTGTCAAATCCCAAGTAGGGATATTTGTTGGGTACAACATCAATAGTAAGGCTTATAGAATCTACAACTTAACTACACAAGTTGTAGAAGAGTCTATACATGTTGTGTTTTATGAATCAAGATTAATCAACTGTGAGTTGCCTTGTAGTTCATACACTCCAACAGGTATAAGCAAAAGAATGGACAAGCTTTCCATTGCAAAAGGTTCAACTGCAAATGAACAAGTGGAAAATGATGGTTATAGTCCAGGGGGAGTACATGACTCTATAGAAGATGATGACTCCCAAGAAGTGCAGCATAATGAAGGGACTGGAAATGATCAACCAGAAGGAAATCTACCTCCAGCTATAAGACATCTTAAATACCATCCAACAAATAAGATAATAGGGGATCCAAGACAAGGAGTGCAGACTAGAAGCAGAAATCCAAGCACAGTCTTGCACTCAAGTTTTCTTTCACAATTAGAGCCTAAGAAATTTGAAGAATCCATCCAAGACAAACACTGGATTAATGTTATGCAAGAGGAGCTTAATCAATTCAGAAGGTGCAAAGTCTGGGAGCTTATTCCTAAACCAAAAACCCACAACATCATTAGAACAAAGTGGATATTTAGGAACAAGTTGGATGAAAGTGGAGTAATTGTAAAGAACAAAGCAAGACTGGTTGCTAAAGGATATAGGCAGGAAGAGGGAATAGATTTTGATCAGACATTTTCCCCAGTAGCAAGATTGGAGGCAATCAGAATGCTTCTTGCCTATGCTGCATACCAAGGCTTCAAGGTATACCAAATGGATGTGAAGTCAGCATTTCTGAATGGAGATCTAAAAGAAGAAGTTTATGTGGAGCAGCCATCAGGTTTTGTAGATTCTCTTAAACCTGGTTATGTTTTTAGACTTAGGAAAGCTTTATATGGGTTAAAGCAAGCCCTAAGGGCTTGGTATGAAACCCTGTCTACTTTTCTTATTGAGAACAAATTCTCAAGAGGCAAAATAGACAATACTATATTCCTATGGGAGTCTAAAGGCAAGATAATCTTAGTCCAAATCTATGTAGATGACATAATTTTTGGGTCTACAGAGAACAACCTTTGCAAGAAGTTTGCCAAACTTATGCAAGGGAAGTTTGAAATGAGTAGTATGGGGGAACTTAAGTTCTTCTTGGGACTCCAAGTGAGACAGACTGATGATAGCTTGTCCATATCCCAGTCTAAGTTCACCAAAGAGTTAATTAAGAAATATGGTATGGAATCATCCTCTATCATGAAAACTCCTATGGGAACAAGTATGCCTATATGCAAAGATGATGTAGGTAAGCCTGTAGATGAGTCTTTGTATAAAGGAATAATTGGTTCTCTATTATACATCACAGCTAGTAGACCAGATATTATGTATGCTACATATGTCTGTGCTAGGTACCAGGCATGCCCTAAAGAATCTCATTACACTGCTGTTAATAGAATTTTGAGATATCTAAAGGGCACACCTAATCTAGGCCTTTGGTACCCTAGGAATGGAGATTTTCAACTAATAAGTTATTCAGATGCAGATTTTGCAGGCTGCAGAGAAGATAGAAAAAGTACTACAGGTACATGTCAATTTCTGGGAGGAAGGTTGATATCATGGAGTAGTAAGAAGCAGACTAGTGTGGCAATATCCACTGCTGAGTCTGAGTATGTTGTAGCTGGAAGTTGCTGTGTACAGCTACTGTGGATTCAACATCAGCTAAGAGATTATGGTATCCTGGTAAGTAAAACACCTTTATTATGTGATTTTAAAAGTGTTATTTCTATTGCAAACAATCCTGTTTCACATAGTAGGACTAAGCACATAGAAATAAAATACCATTTTCTTAGAGAACTTGTAGAAAAAGAAGACATCTCATTAGAATTTGTTAAGACAGATTAAAAAATTGCAGATGTATTTACTAAGCCTCTGGATGAAACAAAATTCAATAGATTTAAAATTGAATTAGGCATGCTAACTATAAATTAGTTTACCAAATTTGGCTAAGTAAGTCTGTCGATACAACTAGAGAAGTGTTGTCGACTTATTCAGAATTTGTGTCGACATACCGAATAGGTGTCGACACAGAAATTCTGCTCTTTGACATCTTAAGATTTATGTCGACACATCATCAATTGGTGTCGACTCTTACCAGTCAACATACTTGTCGAGACATTACAAGTATATGTCGACACATTTTGTCTGTGTCGACACAATTTGACTATTTTTGCCCGCCTTTTGATCTTCTTGGCATAGAAGGGTATAAATAGGTCACAGACGTATTCTGTCGACACACTCACTAGGGTTTCGAGACAAAATCCTTGTGTCGACAATATTTCTTCTCTCTTCCCAAGCTTTCTCAATGATTCAATGGCGCCCAAGATAGAAGATTCCATCAACGAAGGCTTTGAATTGGTTAGGCATGCATTCAACGATGCTGCTTCAGAGATCAAGATGGTGGTGTCTCTCCTAATAGACAACGGACTCGAATTCCTTTTCTCAGAACCCACCAAAATCTGGAAAAAAGGAAGTTCTTGAGTTCTACACCAACGCATTCGTGGATTCAACTGGACTGAAAATCAAATCAACCATCCATGACGAGAGAGTCAAGATGACTCGGAAAAGATTAACTAGATTCCTTCACCTTACAAGGATACATGTTGAAGTGGAGGTTCTAGCCTCTCAAACAAGGCAAACACTTCAGTGGTGTTGACTGGATCCCACCTTGAAGATTGGTGCTGCCTTCAATCGAAAGGGAATGAATAATCAGGGCAAATTTCTATCTGAAGTGATCAGAAAGGTGGTGTTATGCAAGACTGGTGGACATGATAGGATCTCAGCCTACATGTTTAACCTAATGTCTAGGATTGTAGTTCACATTCCCACCAACTGGTCTGCAGTTGTGTATGACAAAATCAAGGAGGCAATCAAAAAGCCAAACATTGCTAGAATACTGAGCCTGTATCTAGCTGGACTAATTCCAGAAGTGATGCAACAACTACCTGGCTCAAAGATAAATCACATGAGGAGAATGAATATGCGATTATTCTCTAGGTGGGATAGGGTTCTATCCAAGGATTTGCCTGATGAAGACAGGCAGGAGCCAGCTGAGAAGTCTCCAGCTCATGATCTCACTGAGCTTGGTACTGAAACAGTTCATGTTCAGAAAGAACAGACTATAGAGCAAGATCAACATCAGGCTAGTACTGTAAAAGTTCGCACAGGTTCAGGGGGAGCCTCATACTGTACTAGCAGAAGAAGCAGGAAGGATTGACTTATCAGAAGATATAGACACTGCCAGACTAGATGATTCTACAGAAAGAATCAATGTTTCATCACCTCCTCAAACACCAAAGGAATACACAATGGATGATCTATTTAATGAGGCTGTTAAAACAACAGATAAAGATGACACCCTAAGGGTTGAGGGGGAGCAAGCTGCTGATGAGGGGGTGCCAGGTATAGATGAGAGGGAGCCCCATGTTGCTGATAATGAAATCCCTACCTCACTACAAGAGAGAGTTCAGATTAAAAGTACTTCTGCCTCAGAGAATGAAGAGATTCAGGAGGCTAAGAAAAGAAAGCTCATGGTCTTCAAGAGAAGGAGCCATAGCTATAAGAAAGCACTTCAAACACCAACATCCACCACTACTGATTTTGATTATGCAAAGTTTCTGGTCAATCTCCAGATGAAAATGGATGAATAGAGATTGACTTTAGAAAATTATGTTGATGAAAGTCATAAAACTCTTCAGTTTGATCTGGCTCAAGATATTAAGTCTATAAGATTTGAAGTCAATCAACACAAAAGAGAAATGATAGATTGCTTCCACAAAGGGGGCAATGCTGTAGTGTATCTGGCCAAACAACAGGTAGAGATGAAGCAAGAGGTAGATGCTATAGCTGTCAACCAAGGATACATTCTTGAAAATCAGAAAAGGCTAAATGAAAATCTCACAACTGCCAATACAGATATTCTCGCTCATTTTCAAACTACCCTGAATAAATTGACTGCGGCTAGGGCAGCTGAAATGCTAGAATATGATACTAAGTTCAAAGCTGCATTAGACTCAGTTCAAACTGCAATAACCACCTCTCAGAAGACAATTACTGAACAACTTCCAAAATTGAAGCCATTCTTCAAAGATGGAATAAATTATCTGGATGGGCAAATAAGATTTCAGAAGGGAGATCTAAGAGATCATGTAGCAAGAGAAGTCCTAAAGGGGGAGAGGGTACTTATTCATGCTGACTCAGAACATGCCAAGTGGGTCACTAACAGTGTCAGAGCCACAATGGGATATCCACCCCTTTGTGATGATGATAATATGGCAGAGTCAGGAGTTCAATAACAAGGTCTACTTGAAGGTAACCAACCAGAGGTTGCCCAAGTCATATACCCCCCTGCTGATTTTGACATGATTCATCAGCAAGTGCAAACAATGTATAGTCCTCTAGAGGAGGTTACAAATATTATGCTTGGAAAAGTGGACATGTCTAAAGCTGCTATCAAGGCTCAGCAAGATGCTCAACTTTCAAAGAAGAGATTTAGAGAGCAAGCTGAACTAAAACCAGATTTTGAACAGTAGAGCCCTACCTCTAGAAACATTATCCTAACTGCCTGGAAGGCTGTAAAGGATCAAGTTCATGATAGAGGTAAGTGGTACAGTGAACAAGAATGGCAAAAGCATGAAGCCAGGCAGGAGGCTATAGTTCAGTTCAGAAGGAAGGCAAAGAGTGGAAAGCTACCTCCTGATGCTTAGGAGCCTAGCAAGTACTTCCCTAAGCCCTATCATTACTTTGAGAGAAAGAGACTGAAGACTGAAGCTCAGAAGACGGCTGATCTAAAAGGCAAAAAGCCCATGGAAGAAACTGAACCTTCTGTGCAGGCACAAGTACAACCAGGAAAAGGGATTGTTATAAAGGAGCCTGATCAGTCTTAGTCTAAGATGTTTAAGTTTTAGTTTAACAAATGTGTAATGATTGGTTTAATGTAACAATCAGTAACAAACATTTTGAAATAGTACACAAACCCTTGCTCTATAATTAATTTTTTTGTACATTTGTTATTCTGTGATGAATCTGTGCCAATGTTTTATTTATTAATATTCTCTGTAATGTTAAGCTTTTATACATCATCATTTTTAAATCTCATAAGTGGTGTATATCATTAGCTAATATGGGTTTTGACTTCTCCAAATAGGGGGAGATTGTTGGGTACATTGGAAAATGTGTACCTGATTTGGAGAAGCCTAACTTAGCATAATGGTATACATCAAGGTGTATTTGATGTTGTTTTAAGTTAATATGTGCAGGATCAGAATGTGCAACATGGCATATAAATTTCTCAAAGTCCATGTGTCGACACCAGAAGAAGATGTGTCGACACTTCAGAAAGATTGTGTCGACACATGAAGGAGGCTGTGTCGACACAGAGAAAAAGAGTCGACATCAACTGTGTCAACACCGGGAGGCTGTGTTGACATACAGAGGCAGAAGTCGACAACAGCTAAGTTGATACCTGGAGACAGAGTCGACACAAACAATGTTCAGAATGTACATCAATTGTGTCGACACACAGGACTTGTGTAGACACATACCAGAATCAACAACAAGTTAGTGGCTGAAGTAATTGTGTCGACATACAACTATCTGTGTTGACACATTCTCAAGAAATTGTGTCAAGAAGCTGTGTCGACATTGAGGCAATCATGTCGACATCTCAAAGGACTGTGTCGACACTTAATCAAATTGTGTCGACACATTTTAACAATTGTCTCGACACACTTTGACAGATTGTCTCGACACTTTCTAACAGAAGCAAAGACTCATTGGCAGTATGAAGACATGACAGCTGTGGGTCTCTACAGGTTAACTTAAGTGATTGACACAGACAGAAGTTCGTTAGGAACCGGACCAGCTGGTTACCAGGAGTGAAGGCTATAAATAGTCGAATGGTGTCAGTTGAAAGAATGTAACAAACAAACAAAAAAAACAAAACAGAGTGATTATAGAGATTACAAACAGAAGAAGATCTTTGCAGATCTAAGAAGACATTCTGATTGAACTATCAGAATTTGTCAAAGTAGAATTCATTCAAGAATTCTGAAGTATCTTCAAGGGATTTGGATAGAGAGAGATCCAATCTTAAGTAGGCAAGAAGAAAGCTGTCTCAGATTTCTAAAGAAACAGGTTTTGAACTTAACTATCAAGAAGATTCAGATCCAATTCTGAAATCTAAGGTGGAAGCAGCTGATCAGTATATTCCAAAGGAGATCAACTCAACTAAGTTCAGATTCAAGAAGCTTTGAAGAAAGCTAAGGTCTAGTTGATTTCATTCATCAGATTTATCAAAAAAGCTGATCAAGAACTGTCTTTGTTGATGCGCAAAATGCGACGGGGAAAACGGGCACCACCAAGTAACCGTTCGAGCACAGGGGAAGGTATTGGGAAAAGACTGTCGGCTAGTCGGTTACTAGCGGCTAGGAATGGCGGATAAGACCGGATAGAAAAAAGAGAGAAAGGGCCGCTACCAGCAGCAACACCAGAGTTCGCCCTCCGCGGCGTGAATGCCTCTCCTGCGGCGGGCTTTCCTCACATAAAAGATGAAACGGTTACACTTGGAGAAAACAACAAGGAGAAGATAAAAGAAACCGGCCGGACAGCAAGCCGCAAGGCATTAAACTAGAGACCGCAGCCCACAACAAGTGAGCTCTTGGACTCCAGTCAGCGTGCTTTGGGTGTGCTGTCGCCCCCTATTTATAGGCTTGGGGGCCTGCCCAAACGGGCAGGGCTAAAATTACCGGCTGCCCGAGGTACAAGAGAATCGGGCAGCGGTGACGGGAATCGAGAAGAAGAAGAAAAGCCAAGAGACAGGCCGAGCGGCCTGGCGATCTTCTTCTGCCGAGCTGCAGGACTCGGCCTCTGGGCGGGCTGGTCTGGACCTCCTCTGACGGCGACCTGGGACATAGGTCGTGCAGCTTGGGAAAGGACAGGGCGACTCTTAGATGATGGCTGGACTGGAACTGGCGGCGGTCTGACGAAGAGGCCGCCCGGCTTATCTTACAATAAGCCGGCTAGCTGAGAATGGCGACTGGAAATGACAAGCTGCCCGAACTGAAAAGACTGGAGAACTAGTCGCGGATTCTGGGTTAACATAATCCCCGCACATTTTTAAGTTTCTGAAAAACTTCGAAAATGTAGAACTAAGCCGGAGACCGCGACTGCCATTAATGCTTCCGCGTCTATAAAATGCCGAGGGCCCTGCCATTTCGTCAAGATTTCTGCCAAGCCACGGGACACTATTCACCACTCGCGGTTAGAATACTCCAAGCCGACAGAGACTTCTACAAGATGGATGTCATGTCCTCGATGCTAGATCGCGAAAAGAAGTTGTCTGGGTCGAAAAGGAGGAGCGGAAGAGCGGACAGTTCTGACCAACATCCCGAGAAGAAAACTGAGAAGCTGATCACACCGGCGGCTTCTGCTTCTGGAAAGAAACCGATGGAAGCCGTCGCGGAATCCTCGCAGGCCGCGATCAAAGTCAAAGCAGTTTCCAAATCTGCTCTCCCGCAAACCGAAACCACCAAATCTTTCGACATTACCTACTCACCCTCAGGTGAACCCCTCTTGAAGATCGCTGGGGCGGAGGAGAAGAGTGTCGACTCTTCCAAACCGCGCAAATTGCCCACATCTGCTGACTTGATCATTATTGAAGAGGACGACTCAGAGAAGCTACTAGAGGCCGAGCGGTCTCTGACCGAGAAGAGGAGGCAGACAGAGACAATCGTCGGCCACTTGAAGCGACGTAAGAAAAAGGTCGAGACCCTTGAGGAAAGGATGGAGAGGAAGGCACGGAAGGTGCAGGCTGATAACCTCAATGTTTCTGTGAAGACCGGAGCGGATAGTCTCCAGCATAAGTCGCGAGAGAAAGAAGTATCTGAGGGTCCGTCGACTCCATCTTCCAAGCCGGACGAGCAAGAAAGTACACATGCGGTTAGCGAATCTCTGAGCGATATCTTGAAGGGCATGGAGAAATTCCAGCAACAGGACAAGTTACTGGCAACTCCGCCGTCTTCTGCGGAGGTCGCCGACACGGATGTCGAAGTTACAGGAGAGAAGCTTGGCGAACCGGCTCCTGCGGTTTCAGAAGGAGCTGAAAAACTAAAACTCAGAGAGAAGATAGAGGAGATGAAGAAATTAATCGCCGGGAAGCAGGTGGCGACTACATTTCCTGCCCTGCAAGGTAAACACAAAGAAGTTAAGCGTATTGTGAAATTCTACAAGCCGCGGTCACGGAAGAAGGGAGCGGACACAATATTTAATCCGCCGGCGAGCTTCTTCCTGACCACGACACAACTGAAAAGCAAAACTAAAGAGACCGCGCGGCTATGGAAAGAAAAGCTGAAGCGAATAAACTCTGAAAGGTTTAGGCGACCAGCGGCTAGACTTTATACTGCGGCTTTTGAAGGAGAGATAATCACGGGCTGCGGTCTCGTTCTAACGAGATCTTTTAAAAGGTGTCGGTCATGTTACTGAATCTAACCGCTTGTTTGTTCGCTGCAGGTGCACCTGAAACTGCCATCAAACCGGGCGATCTGACCACCTGCCTACTTCCACTGATACCACCGTTACCTCCTAATATCCGCGATCAAAGGACAGCCGAATTCCAGTGTGAAGTCGCTGCCTTGCAGGCTAGGATAAGGGAGCATGCCGAGGCCCTTCGAGCCAGGGAAGAAGAGTGGCGACTTCAAGAAGAAGATCAACGGTTTATGCTGGAGGCCGCTGAAAAGAGAACAAAGGAAGTGCTGGAAGACTTGGAGCTAGAGAGAGAAATGATGCGGTCTGAGGTGGAGGCCACTGAGAAAAGGACGCAGGAGGCCCTGGTCAGCCTGGAGTTGGAGAGAACGACGATGCGGATTACGCAGGAGACCGCTAACAAAAGGGTGCAGGAGGCACTAGCCAGCGCGGACATGGAGAAAATGGCAAAGCGGACTGCGCTGGAGGCCGCTGACAAAAGGATGCAGGAGTCCCTGGCCAGATGGGAGGAGGAGAAGACAACGATGCGGACTGCGCTTGAGGCCACTGAGCAAAGAACACTGGAGGTGCTGGCCCATGTGGAGCAGGAGAAGACAGAGAAACTTGACCTACAGGCTTTAGTGCTGATGCTCGGCCGGATTGACAGGGAAAGGGCGGACACCGCTCGACTTGACGAGGAAAGGGATAAGGATCGACCAGAGGAGGCCGGCAGAGGCTTGCGACCTGCTGGGACGATTGCTGAACAACAACAACTACCAAATCGCCCGGCTTCCGGAGAGACTTCAGATTCACCAGTAGTCGCGGCGGTTAGGCAGGTCACTGCTTCTAGCGACCCGGGAGCTCGCGCTCTACCGCTGGTTCCATTTGCCCTCGTAGAGCGTGATACCTCGAGAGTTCATCGGACTCTGCACTCTATCCACAACCTTGTAAGTTAAGTGTATGTCCAGCTGGTACAGGCCGGCGACCAAGTCGCGCGGGTTGGGCGAGAGGCTCCAGAGAGTGGAGAGAGATAATTATGAGAACTTTAATTTGGCTTTGTAATAAGCATCAACTCGTGATGCCGGACAGTTTGATTCCTGAGGACAATTGTTATTGTCTGTTCGATTATATATTACTGCGAATTGCATGCGGCTTTGTGCGGTTTGAATACTTTCTAGTCGCTGTCTTTTCTTCTTTGGAAATTTTGCCAAGTACTGGAATTTTAGTCGCTCGAACTGCCGAACTAGAATGCGGTTAGAATACTTTACCTTGCAGGTTGAGCAGTGCAGCCTGTTATCTAACTGCGATTTGACAACCACTACTATAGCTGCGTAGGAAATCTATAAATTGAGATGATCCCGAAGACTTCGACACAGAAGATAAAAATGCGAGCTAAAGCAATGGCGATGCGGTATGACAAAGCTCCAGCCATTAGGACCGACGCGGTTCATGCCTTCCTTTTGGCGGATCATAAGGAAGGCCGGCTTACCCAAGCCGAGCTCGACAACTTTGTAGAGAAGTATATGAAAGACAGCCCGCTCCTTGCGCGGCTTCCGCTTCCTCATGAGAGACTTAACACCTCCGCAGCCAACCTGATCGCTATCCCAATCGATCACTTTGACTGCGGCTTCGGCTTCCCTGTGCTAATGGAAGCCATTGCGGTCTTCGACCACTACGGTGTAGTGCCAGGAAAGTTGCCGCCAAACTCTATTGCGGCGATTTACAGCTTCATCTCCTACCTCAAGTCGAAGAGAGTTCGCTTCTCGATGAAGCTTTTTAGAGAATGCTTTTCGGTCCGGTCTATTCCGGACTCTGGGACAAAGATCTTCAGAGGACATCTGTACTTTGGCTGCCGGGGGCTAAAGGTCGTCAACCTGGCAAACAAAATCCCGAATTGGTCAGAAAGATACCTGATCTTCCAGGGTAACCTCGGACTCCTGTCGGTCCATCCGCAAGTTCGCGACGAAGCCGCTTTTGGCAGCAGCAGACTGGACAGCGTGGAGAAGGAGATCTTCAACTTCTTCAAGGGCGAGCGGCTCGACGTCACCCACTACCTCCCGCTTCTCCCGACTTTGGAGGATGTCCATGCACAGGACAGTAAGTATCGCCCAGCCGAACTGCTCTGCTAGCTGCGCGGCTTACCAACTGACTTGTTAACTTTGCCTTGCAGCTGCCGTCGCGGTCCCGCTGAACAAGCCGCTAACTCCTGGCAGCCTAACCCTTACACAGCGGGAGAAAAGGGCCAAGAGGGCCAGGCCGGAGCTGGCTGAAGATGAAGGAGCATAGGATTCCTCGAGCGACTTCACGTTGCATGGTATGGGCAGCCACTTGAAGGATCTCTGCGGCAACCCCACCATGCAGTGGAGCGCCGACGGCGAATCAGTCCAAGTTTCCACCGCCCTCCCTAACTGGGGGAAGGAAACGATAAGCCATCACGCCTCCGCGGCTGGCGCGGCTTTGTATGGTAGGCACAACCTAAAAGCGCTGAAAAAGATACCAGCAGAAGACTTCTTGCGGTTTGCCGCGCAGGTCGGCGCGAGAAGCTTCGTGGCTAACCACTATATGGGCCTGGCCCACAGGCTGTTAGTCGCAAGTGAAAGCGACCTGAAGCGGCAACTCGCCGAAATGGATGAAGAAATCGCACGGCTGAAGGAGTCAAATGCGGTAAGATATTACCTGATTTTTGCGGCTTCATTCATCAAGCCGCACGAACTAACCTTTTTCTTTCCTTTGCAGAAAATGTACGATCCGGCCAACCCGGCCTTCCAGGACGCTGTCTTTCCGCAGCTCGTCCAAGGGATTGAGGGAGCGCTTAATCGTCTCCGAGACCGCAGTGGCCTCGCCCCAGGCTTCACCGACTTCACTTGCGCTGACTTGTATCCACCCTTGAAGAAAAGGGTGTCCGCGGTTTACCGAGCTCTGAAGGGCAAGGAGAAGTTCGATGGAGAGGGCGAGGGCAAGGCAGAAGATGAAGAGGAGCATAGCGAAGGAAGCGGGAGCAAGACCGCTTCTTCAGGAACCGGCGGTCAAGCGTCTGAGACCGCACAGGTTGATTCCGCTGGGTCAGAGACCAGGAGGACTGGCAGTTCGCGTTCATCCTCGTCTGACAGCGGCGACTACTCGCCTTCTGAGATCAACATCGACGGTGAACCGGACTCCGGCACTCCTGTGTTCAAAAGACTGAAGCCGAATAGCTAGGATAGATTACTTGTAATAGTTTTTACATTTTTTGAGACCGCTGGTAAGATTTTGTAAACCGCGCGGTCTACCTTTTATACTTGACACTAGAAATGAAAACATTTTACCTTTTGTGAGAATCTATTGTAATTTTACTTGTTTGTTTATGCGGCTTAATCTTTCTTACTCGTTTCCGACTTAAGAAATCTTATCGATGACATCACCGAATAATAACTACCTTTGATCCGGTTAAACTCGAGTAGAATACCGGTAACCGGATATATTACTCGTCTGCGAAATTATAACAATCCGATCATCCTTGAGCGTATATAGAGCGATAAGCTGGGCGGTCAGGAGATTATTCGCCAATAAGATAAGGCAGTTCAACTGTTGAAGGTTCATATTCAACCACGAAGTCCCACGATTAATGTATAGGCCGTAATTTTATTGGAGATGAAGAAGATACATGGCGATCGACAAGCCGCTCGGCTAAGGGAATAAACCGGATAGATATTGTAAAAACCAAGCTGATTGTGGCGGCCTGTCCGAACTTTAATACGAAACTCGCTTCCAATAGGGAAACTACTGAACGATAGAGTTAAACATATTGCGACTTCTTTATATAGTTAGCCGCAAATTGATTTGAATGAATACCATAAGCCGGCGGACTAGAATTAGTTGACAGGATCAAGTCGGCCGAATTCCAGAATATATTAGTAATAATCCGAGAGAGATTTTATAGCCGAATAGAATAAACCGACACTTGTAACCGCGCGGTCTGCGGACTGTGCAATATAAATCGGCTAGGCTGTAAGACCGTGAGACGGTGGATAAGCTGGAACAGATAATTGCGAGGTCTATGAACTGACTAGCATATCGATAATCATATGTGAAAACCATAATTTATCTACCACTGTAACTTGCAGGTTGAAAAGATAACGAAAACTCTGCCTGCACTGTCTTACAACATAAACTGAGAATCATTACTCTTCTAAAGAAGATCTCATTTCAACTCATCTGCGAATGATTCGAGCGGGGTTTACATCTGCGACTGATGTCGTGCGGGATTGCCACTACACATCTGCGACTGATGTCGTGCGGGATGTGGATGGCCAAAAAAGTAATATTATTTTTGTTATAAGTAAATGTCCACATAGGTATGTCAATGTTAAATGTAAAGCTAAGAAGCAGAATTTAGAGGGCATATGAATGCTTATTTCTAGAGGAAAGCTTAGTAAAAGGATATGGGCTTGAAGCCTGATTGAACCCAATTGTCGATGATCGTTGAGAGATATTTGTGAAGCTGGATGCTGGTGAGGACTGATTTGCGGCTATATCTATTACAACTGTCATTATCAAAAGAAAAGAAGCAAATGCAAGAAACTCCGAACACATGGGAGATATACGAACTATGTAAAAGAAAGACAAACAAGATACTACCGCTTCTAACACTTCCACTACTTAACAACAGAAACTTCATTTGCAACATCGGTTTTATCAGTGGAAAATGTGCTGGAAGATCATAGGACAACATAGTCTTGTAATTTCCCTGCCCTTGCAAATTGATCTGCTAGTTTCCGGAGGGCCCAACAATCCTCTGTGTTGTGACCAATATCCTTATGATATTTACAAAAAAGTTCTTCATGTCGATGTTCAATCTTTGATTTCATACGTCGAGGCTTTTTAAATTCTTTCATGCTAGCAAGAATTGGCAGAAGATCTTCCATAGAAATTTTGAACTTGACATACCTGTCCGAGTACCTTTCATACTTGAGTGTTTTAGGATCAAAAGACATGATAGGGCAAGCTTCTATACACTCTGATGATTTATCCTGTTGCGGAGGTTCTGAAGCATTTCGGGAAGAACCGGGTTGTTGATGATAAGAATCTTTCTGATATTCCTTAGCCATTTGATTTAAGAAGGATATATAGTTGGCATTTGCTGCTTCACCCATTATGAACTGATTAGCTGTTTTAATAAGATCTCCATAGGTCTTTGGCTCCTTTTTGCTAACTTTAAATTTGAGAGGACCTTCTCGAAGTCCGCTTATCAAGGCATATTTGTAAAAGTCTGGAGGAACGTTAATGATATCGAGTGTTTCCTTTTGAAACCGATCAACGAAATGAGCAGTAGACTCGTCAACTTCATGCTTGATTTGGAAAAGAGCTACTGGGTTTCTCTTCCGCTTCCTGAAAGTATCAAATCTCAAAAGGAACTGCTTTTGAAAATCCCAAAAGCAAGTGATAGACCGAGAAGGTAAACCATGAAACCATTCCTGAGCAAGACCGTTAAAGGTCATTAGAAAAAGCTTGAATTTGATTCCATCTGACATGGCTTTTAAAGAAGCAACCGCTTCAAATGCTTGTAGATGTGAAACTGGATCACTAATCCCAGAATAACGTGGCAAGCGAGGCTCTCTAAAATCATCAGTAATGGTATCCCAGCGAATTTGATCAACGAATGGAAAAGAAACTTCTTCTTCTCTGTAGAGAGGTGTCTGCTTCATGCAAGCCTTAAATGCATCCTTAGCTACATTCTCGAGATGAGAACCATCTTGCCTCGTTAAGGAATCCCGCATAGATGATAAGAAATTTCTGTAATTCCTTAGGAGATTCATTGCGAATGATAGATAACAACCAACACGAACTTAGAGACCACCGGATAGTTACAGTCTGACCGAGCGGATAGAATGGCCAGCGGTTACTGAGCAGGTTAACCACCCTTGCCGCTGCTTGCTCGACTAGCCACTAAGCACTAGCGGCCGAGCGGTCTGACAATATCTAGCCACGGATTTCACCGGCTAACCAAGATCTGAAGGTCGCGTGTTTACTGTTGATGCGCAAAATGCGATGTGGAAAACGGGCACCACCAGCTAACCGTTCGAGCACTAGGGAAGGTATTTGGAAAAGACTATCGGCTAGTCGGTTACTAGCGGCTAGGAATGGCGGATAAGACCGGATTGAAAAAAGAGAGAAAGGGCCGCTACCAGCGGCAACACCAGAGTTCGCCCGCCGCGGCCTGAATGTCTCTCCTGCGGCGGGCTTTCCTCACATAAAATATGAAACGGTTACACTTGGAGAAAACAACAAGGAGAAGGAGAAGAGAAAAGAAACCATCCGGACAACAAGCCGCAAGGCATTAAACTAGAGACCGCAGCCCACAACAAGTGAGCTCTTGGACTCCAGTCAGCGTGCTTTGGGTGTGCTGCTGCCCCCTGTTTATAGGCTTGGGGGCCTGCCAAAACGGGCAGAGCTAAAATTACTGGCTGCCCGAGGTACAAGAGAATCGGGCAGCAGTGACGGGAATCGAGAAGAAGAAGAAAAGCCAAGAGACAGGCCGAGCGGCCTGGCGATCTTCTTCTGCCGAGCTGCAGGACTCGGCCTCTGGGCGGGCTGGTCTGGACCTCCTCTGACGGCGACCTGGGACATAGGTCGCGCAGCTTGGGCAAGGACAGGGCGACCCTTAGATGATGGCTGGACTGGAACTGGCGGCGGTCTGACGAAGCGGCTGCCCGGCTTGTCTAATAATAAGCCGGCTAGCTGAGAACGACTAGAAATGACAAGCCGCCCGAACTGAAAAGACTGGAGAACTAATCGCGGATTCTGGGTTAACAGTCTTGTTCCTCCTCTCTCATCAGGAGCAAGATACAATTATATTTTCAAATCTTGTAGGATCTATTAGTAGATCTGAGTTGTAAGCCTAATTTATAAAGGCTGAGTGTAGGAGAGACATTCTCTGAGTTGTAGGTCTTGAAGAAAGACTGAGGTAGGGCTGAAATGCCTGAGCTGTAGGAGTGTGGACTCACTCTGAGTTGTAGGAATCCTTTTGGATTCTGAGCTATAGGATCTGAGGATCTGAGTTATAGAAAGGAGTTTGGCTGAATCTAGCATCCTGGTAGATAGGCGAAGGGGGAAAGTTGATGTACCCAGACCCTGGGGAACCATTATAAATTCTTGGTGCAATATGTGATGTTTAACTCTAGATTGTGTGATTGTGTTTGCTAGAGTAGTTGCTGAAATTATTCAAAATAGTTTATAATTTGTGAGTCATTCTGCCTTAAGTTTGAAAAGAAAATAAGAACATATTCACCCCCCTCTAGGTGTCAAGGTAATCTTGAAAGTAAAACTATCACTTGCAGATCACCAACAAGCTCCAAAAGAAAACTAGCCGCTCAATCGGCTACAATCCGGAACCTGAGCCATTCGAATAAAGAAAACCTCAACACGAGAGAAAAACAAGTAGTAAAGGAGTAATAGATCAAAAGCAATGAAACCAAGGGGTTTACCAAACCCCTACAAAAGGATGCTGATACACTCAACAAAAGGATTAAAATTCGACAGCAAAAGGTAATTTACTCATCAAATAGAGTAAACAAAATTACACCAAGTGCAAGAATGAAGCCAAACTTCTAGAATATCTGCAAGTAAAATTAGCAGAATAACAAAAATCTAAACAGAGCTTTAGAATAAAATGAAGCATTAACACTAGAGGAAAAAGGCCTGAGCTGGTGGTAACAATGTCCAACCAGGACCATTAGACCGAAATCTTTTTAGAGGTACTATGGCGGCGACATCTATCCATCTCAACCAAACAGTCCAATTGTCTAGCAAGACAAGAAGAGAGAGGGGGCAGAGGCATAAGTCCAACTCAACCCAAGGTACTGTGGTGGCGGAATTAGTCCAACTCAACACCTAAAGAATAAGAACCAGGTTCTGTATCCAATAAAAACCAAGTTAAGCCCCATTAAATCTAAAACAAACAGCTAAAACACTTAGCTGCACAAACAGCTGACGGCATTAAGTGAGTTCAGCTCACTCAATGCTGTCAACGCTTTCTGAATGACGGCGTTGAGTGAGTTCAGCTCACTCAATGCTGTCAATGCTTTCTCGCTTAAACCAGCAAAGCCAGCAAAAGGGCGTTGAGTGAGCTCACCAAACGCAATGCTTTTGCCTTAACAACTAAAAATAGAAAGAGGTGTTTAGTGAGCTTACCACACTCAACGCTATTTGCCTTAACAACAAAACAAAGAAATGACATTGAGTGAGCTTACCACACTCAACGCAATTTCACTTAGCAGAAAAATAGAATGAGGCGTTGAGTGAGCTAACCCCACTCAATGCTTTCTTACTTAACTGCAAAACAAAACTAAGGCGTTGAGTGAGTTCACCACACTCAAGGCTTTTGACCTAACAGCTAAAATAGACCAAGGCGTTGAGTGTTATCACCACACTGAATGCTTTCATCGCTAAACCGCCAAAGGCATTGAGTGAGCTCCCCACATTCAATGCTTTTGACTTAAACTACCAAGCTAAGCAGACGGTGTTGAGTGAGCTCAACTCACTCAATGCCAAAAGACTAAGAAAAGTCTGACTGGCTAGACAGCGTTGAGTGAGCTGAACTCACTCAACGCCAAAAGACTTAGAAAAGTCTGACTAGCTAGACGGCATTGAGTGAGCTCACCTCACTCAACGCCAAAAGACGTAGAAAAGTCTGTTTGGCAAGATGGAATTGAGTGAGCTCACCTCACTCAACGCTGCCAATGCTTTTTACTTAGACTCCAGACCAAATCAGCTAGGCGTTGAGTGTGTCCACCACACTCAACGCTTTTACACTTAGCCTAAAAATGGACTTTTGTACTAAGATACACTCAACGCGAAGGGGTAGAGACCTGGCAAAAAAATTGCACTACTCAAACCGACCATGCTAGACCTCAACAACTAGCCCAAAATAAAAATATTTTTTGTTATTTGCAAAGACTAGCTGGAATGAGAACCTACTATAGCTATCCTGATATAAACCTAACCTATCGAGCCAGAGCCAAACCAAAACCAAACCAAACAGACATTTTCTCTCTAAAAATGTGGACTAGCTGGATCTATTCTACCCTAACTGCAAGTTAACCATAGCCAAAACCTACAACACACTTAGGATCTAAATAAAAGAGGAATAAAACCAATAAGAAAACAGAGAATCAATCTTGGCAAGGATGAAAGAGCATCACTTGCCTCAATCTTTAAGAATCAGCCAGCTACACTCCCCCTTACTGACCTGGCCGCAAGAATCACTAGGAAAACAAATCCTACAGCTTTAGATATGAAGCAGAGGTCAAACCGAGATTTCCTAACACCCTAACTTTCACGAAAAAGGAAAAATCTTACCGTAGGAACGTTGATCTAAGCGAGAGAAGCTCAAATCTACTCTCAAGCAAGAATTTTGAGCTCCCCAGCTCAAGAAATCAGCAGCTGGAACTTGGGGTTGACTGCCTCTCATTTCTTCCGCAGGAAGCTAGCCGCCAGCTTTTATGGAAGATGAAATCAGATAATACTTACATAAGCAATATACACTATCTCCCACTCAAGCTAGATATAATATAATATAACTTAAGTAATATAAAATTCAGCCACTCTTAAAATGACCAGCCACGATATTATAATAGTCACTTATATTAAAACAACTAGCATAATATACCTTATAATACTCAGCCATTACATCAAATAAATAATTAACATGATAATATACTATATCAGTTAATTAAATAAAATGTCAAAACGACGCGAAAACCGATCCACCTCGGAACTAAGCGAAATTCACATTGTAGCTAAATACCCATGCTACGAACATAATGGCGAAGTCGAAATCGACATCCGAAAAACAAAACTCGGGTTAACACCTCCCGAAGCCAAAATACAAGCATTCCCGAAGAGGCCTCACCGGATCACCAAAATTGACACCGGCTTGCTAGGGAATCTTGCAACCAGGCTATAACACGTCCACTAAGAAAACCTAAAGAGCTAAGACCACACTCTAACAATGGCACAGCCAAACATGCGTCAACGTAATGCCAAATAGAGATTAAATAATCACACAAAATTTGGGGGGTTAAAGTCACTCTCCCTAAAAGAAAGTTTCGTCCCGAAACTTTACGCACAAAACTCCTACTATAGAAGGAAAAGAATAAATAACCAAGGGTTATATGGAAGGTTATATACCAAGCAAAAACAATTAGGAGAATAGATGAGGGTGAGCCTCCCTCATAGATGACTCCAATTCCCAAGTCGCGCTCTCCACGTCCTTGTTTCTCCACAAAACTTTAACCATCGGGATGATCTTCCTCCGCAATACACGATCTTGAGTATCCATAGTGCGGACAGGCACCTCAACATAAGAAAGATTTGGCTCTAACTGGGGCACAGAATTCAAAACTTGCCTGCCTCCTAGCATATACTTCCACAATTGGCTTACATGAAAAGCATTGTGCTCGCCAGGAATATTTGCGGGCAATTCCAGCTTGTATACTGACACACGGATCTTCTCAACAATTTTAAACTATCCCACATACCTTGGGTCCAACTTTCAGTTCTTACCGAACCTCTTAACTCCAACCAACGGGGAAACTTTAAGAAAAACAAAGTCCCCCAAGTAGTAGCAGTCCCGGGTGCAATTGTATGGAGCCAGGTCTTAGCCTTATCCCTGAGCGAAAACGGGAATAGCCTCAATCTCACGACATCATCAGTAATTCTAGCATAGCTGAAGGCGCCACAATTTTTTTAGAACTGTGCCAGATGGAGCTGCGGATCCTCACTCGGCAGGTCTGAATATTGTGTATTATTTCGAATCATGTTCAGAATGACGTGCTTTATCTCGAAATTGTTGTTTACAATGGCCGGTCCGAAGCCAGGGTAAACACTTCCTGCAGTATGGGTAGTGTAGCCTATCATCGCGCGAGGTCTCGGCCTATTTACCTCATTCTCATAAACATGCTGCCCTCCAGCAGCAACTCCATTCCCTCTCGGACCAGCCCTATGCATCGACTGTCCTTACCGGTTTCCAATGTTCTCTCAGCGCTTTTCCCTAAGATGGGCTCTTCTCCTCTTCCATTTCCTCCTAGCTAAATTAGATTGTGATCCATCACTAGCCGAGCATTTGCAATACGCCTTCGTTCTCGAGCGGTCCTCTCTATTTCTGGATCGTAGGAAAGCAACTCTCCCGATCCTTGCCTCTGCATACACCAAAGATAACATCAAAACAAAAATTCATAAACAACAATACTTGAGTAACCAACTTCGACAACCCAGATCACTTACGTCTGCATTCCCTGGCAACGGTGCAAAAAACTTGATGCGTCGGCAAGTACACCGGTCGCTGTAAAGAAATAAATTTGGTAATAGCTTCCCCGAATATCGATCTCTAGGGAATGCACGTTGGGTATCGTGATACCATTGTATGAAGATCGCTACTAAGAGTAAAATGAAATAACAAGGGTTTTGGTTTTTGATTCCTAAAGCTATCAAAACAAAAAGAAAACTAATGCAGGTCTTAAGCATCGCTTTGCTTGGTGATAGAATTATTGTAGGCCGCTATGCCTTGTTTCGTTAGGTAGATGGATGGAGAGCAAGCGGATGGAATGATCACGAGTGCAAAAAGTGAGGGTCGCAATCACCTCTTAAATAACAAAAACAAGCCTTTGCTAGCGTAGTTCTAGTGCTCGAGTGGATGGATGTGGATGGAGGCGAGTGCAACACAACTATAATAAGAATGCAACTAGCCAAAAAAAATTTCCTTCATAGTCAAATAAAGTAAGTTCAAGTTCATTACAAGATTAAGAATACATTTCACTATGAGAAAAAGGGTAGAATAAACCGATAGGAGGAAAGCCTAGCTGTGGTTCTTGGCTGGAGTGGTGGTTTGTCAGTCCACTTCTCGACTCTGATCGTTGGTTGCTTCCAGAGGTAAATGGGTAATCAATCCACTTGTTTACCTCCGTCTTCTTCCATTTCCTTCAATCTCTTCTCCAGTTTTCCCAAATGAGTTGTACAGAAGAGTTTTCTTGCAAGCTGCTGGTGGGCGGAAACTCTCCAAAGAGTTGAAAATGGCTTTGGATCGGCGAAGAAAGATTCCAGGTGGATGGAGATGAGTGGAGTACCTGTGGGGGTGGAAATTGGTGCCTTGCGCGCAACAACGGAGTGAAAAAAATGGAAGGCTGTTGACCTAAATCGCGAAGCACGAGCTTAAATACAGACGCAGAAAATCCGAGCGTACGATCAGTGTCGCACGACCAGTGTTCATGCGCACTGACGGTCAATGATCGTGCGCTCGGCTTTAGAGAAACCTGTAGCAGATAGAAAAATTAATATATATGTGTACGATCAGAGGCGCACGACCGATGGTCGTGCGCACTAAATCCCATGATTGTGCGATTAGTAAAGACAGAACTTAAGAAAACTTGGGGTAATGTGCACGAGCAGTGGCGCACGACCAATGGTCGTGCGCACTATGTCCAATGATCGTGCGAATGCCCCAGACAGAACTTGGAAAAGTGGATACTTGTGCGCACGATTAGTGGCTCACGACTAGTGGTCGTGCGCTATATGTCCATTGATCGTGCACAGTGTTCCTGGACTTTTTGAGAATTTGATGAACAGACCGCGCACGACCAGTGGTCATGCGCTAAGGAGTCCAGTGATCGTGCGCGTGTAAAAATGCACGACCAGTGGCCCTTTGGCTAAAAAATATCCAAAACAATCCAGAACATGCTCACCACCTTTGTGCCAACAGCAATAATAACAGAGCCACCGAGACGAGCATACTACAGTCTCCATATACAACAAAACACCAAGTAAGGAAAAAGAATAATAATTATGAAATCACACTGAAAGCGGTCCAATAGTGCAATTATCATGGATTGGACATAATAATAAATATGAACAAAAATGGCTCTAAAGTGTAGTGTAACAACGAGAAAACTAGCCCAGATGAGTCCAAAAATATGTATATAACTTGGACTTATCAGCTCGACGAAGATCGTCGAGCGGAGCTCGACAAAGATCGTCGAGCTGAGCTCGATGAAGGTTGTCGAGAGGAGATCGTCGAGCTGATCTCAACGAAGAGCATCGAGCAGAGTTCGACGATTTTGGAATGATTCGTGTCAGGTGCATGTTTTACTGCCACTGAGCGGTGAGTTAATTTCAACCCGAGCCATTGCTTGGTTTTGATGATTTTATAATGTGGCTGGGATGTATTCCGAGGCCTCTTATGCAGACGGATAGAAAGGAGGAAAACATTTTTTCCTTTTCCTTTCTCTCTCTTCCTGAGTTCTGGAGCGGAAAACTCTCTGCTGGAGATAGGGTTTGCTGAAGTTGTTGGAGAAGATCTTGTGGACAAAAACAAGATCTGAAGCTATAATTACGAAGGTGAAAGTGAGGCAATCATTTCAATCCACGTAGAAAAGCTGTGTCATGGCTCCAAAAAGAACGTCAAGGGTAACGATCTTTCTCCTTGGACAAGTGAAGTCCTTATTTGGCCAATGCATGGATTTCCCCCACCAAAAGGTGGAATGTTGAGGGATTTCCCTTGGGTTGATTCTTGAAATCCCCAATAAAGTCTTGCATATAGATCCGAAAATGTGTAGTACGGAATAGGCATGCTGTGTGAAGCCCACTTGGATAGGTTGGTCTAGATTGGTGTAGCATTTTTTTGCGCACTGCAGAAGACTCACCGTATAAACAAGTATTTTGTGGGGTCGGTGGGTGGTGCCTGTGAAGCGGAGTAACAGGAAGTACTGGAGTGTAATTCTAGGAAAATACCCTTGAAATTTATGAGTTGTATGCTATATAAGTCCAGTGTTTCTAGCACTGCAGGTAGCTGCAGGGATTTCTGGATGGTTGGTCCAGTTAAGGTTAGGGCTGGGTAAAGAAATAGATGTCTGTCGCTAATGCCAGGCGATAGTGGTTGTCGCTGGCGATAGCTCCTAGCTAACCTGTGATTGTGAATCCAGTCCTTTGGGGACAATGATGCTATTGTGAGCTATAAGCTCTTAAAAGTCTTCGTGCCGAACGGATAAGGGGAAGTCGACCCGCGATAGTTGTGGCAATTTGAGCAATAGGTAACGACTGACCTGTCTCTTCATTATGGTTGTTAACTTGAGTTGCCCGAGTTATTGGGAATTCATTACAGCACATATTGAGAGTCTTAGGCCTGCGCGCCATTAAGACTAAAGTCTTTGGCTGTAGGCCGTGGAGCACATTGCTCAAAGTTTACCATTAGGTTTGAGGCTTGAGAATGATGGTGGGACCCTGGTTTTCCAGTACACAAATAATGTGCCCTGAGTGCACGAATCGTCGGACCGTGTTGTCGACTTTTGTGATATATTGATGATGCGTGAGTTCACATCTTGTGATATATCTGCTAGTGAAATTCCATGCCTGCAGGGATGGAATATCACTACCCTAGGAAAGGGGTAGGGTCGTTATTATTTGCTCAGCTGAATGCTGACCGTTGCCATGTTTGCCACCGTTGCGGTGGATTGTCCCTATGCAGGTGATGTTAAGCCGAGCGGAAAATAGCGGGCTGAATACCTTGTTGTTTTTATTGTTGCTGTTATGTTGGCCCTCGAAGACCAATTAAAGAAATGTTTTACTATTTTCATGTGTGGCTGGCCTGCGTGCCGATGTATGTAATCCACACTTGTGAAGATAACCTGTAAGGCCTTAAGGCCAAACTTTTGTGTATTTTGTATACATTCCTTTGAGATATATAAATGTGTTGGTTTATATATATAGTGGACATTCATGGTTGATGAGTTCATGTTTTACCCCTAATGCTTCCGCTAGCATGCTCTGAGTTAGGATGCGTTTACTAGTTTTTGATATTAACCTGTAACCTCGCCGCCTGTTTGTGGCATGTAGTGTGGGGCCCCGGTCGGACCTTCTATTATATGTCATTTAACGGATGGAGTCGTTACAAAACGAGTAAAATTACCCGAGACAAAAGAATAAAACCCCATCTTGGTGGTAGGAAAGTAAAAACGACTTTTTTGTTGAACCGACGCTTGACGAATCATCAAACCGGCGTTCGAGGAACACTGAACCGGTGCTCAACGAACGTCAAGCCAGCGCTTGACAAATATGGCATCTTGTGGGCGAGGGGTGCTCATCAGCTCGCCTCACGAGTATCGCGTCTCTCCATAAGAGGCTAGTATATGCCCCGAGAGCCATCTCGCCTGCTCCACTGCTCCCATCTCACCTCGCAAGTGCCCCACCTCATGAATACTTTATCTAACTCCAAGAGGTCAGCACCCACCGCAAGAGTAATCTTTCCAGCTTCGCTGCTCCCCTCTCGCCTATTTTTCTTTGCCTTTTTGAAGTACCGGCGAGTTAACCCTATGGTCCTACTCGCCTATGCACTCTTCTTGCCCCTAGAACTTTTCCTTGAGCTACCTCTTGCGAGCCCGAGGTTGTACACTCAATGTTTTGTGTTGAGCTTATCAACTGTCTCAACAGTTATGCTGAGACATTCTTCTCAGCTGTTTAGCTGTCTTGACACTTTAGCCATAGTCAAATTGTCTGACTTCTAGCTTCCTCTTTTTGTTCACCTGTCCAATCAAGGACAACTTGCATTCATTAACTTAAGCACACATCAAATACATTATGCCCCTTAGCATGATTTGTGATGGCTCTTCAAATCCAGAGGAACATTGTAGGGCACAATTCCAAAAATTCCGCTAGGTCATACCCGTGACCTAGGGAGTGTTTTGATTGTTACTAGAATCGGTAGGAACAAGAAATAGCGGGAGTTAATATTGTGGTTGCTAAAGAGGTCATGCCCCTAGGTCACGCCCGTGACCTCGGGCATGTAAGCTTGGAATGGCTCGGATCGAAAATTGACTTCTCAATACTACATCACACCTTGAGCTGGAGGTTATGCATATTTGTCATGCCAGTGACCTGAAAGTCATGCCAGTGACCAGGGAGTGTAACTTTAATCTGAAGTGTCAATGGAATCTAGATCTCCTTCATTTGGCCACGCCCGTGACTGTGGTCATGCCCCCATGTCAGACCCGCGTCATGGGGTCGTGTAAATTTAAATGACGGGGAATGGTCTAGATTAGCTGGAAGCAGGCACGACCGTGATAATTGTCACGCCCCCATGTCACGCCCGTGAATGTGGGGTGTGTACCCGACTTTTCCATATTTTCTCGAAATAATATCCTGATCAATGATGCAAGCTTCAAAATGTTATTTAGTTCTACATAAAAAATCTAATTGACTGGTACAGGAACCTGAGAATTTTTCTTAGTCAAGAGCGTAAGCTTTATGTCTTGGAACTAGATCCCCCTACTAAGTCAAACACCTCTGCCCCTTGGGTAGATAAAGATTCTTATAAGAATTATAGTGATGACTTCTTGGATGTCGAATGCCTCATGCTTGCCACCATGAACTCTGAGCTTCAAAAGCAACATGAGAACATGGTTTGTAAAAAGATTGACGAGCACCTTAAGAAAATGTTTCAAGGGCAAGCTCGGCAGGAGAGGTTTGACGTCACCAAAGCGTTGTTTCAGTGAAAGATAAGAGATTGGTACCTAGTAGGGACTAATGTGCTCAAGATGATTGGGTATGTAGAGAACCTTAAAAGACCCAGCTTCCCTAAGGATAAGAGTTGGCTACTGATTTGATCCTGCAATCATCACAGGATAATTATGAGTAGTTTGTCTGGAAGTACAACATGAATAAGATAGACAAGACACTGCCCGAGATCCTAGGCATGTTAAGAACTGCTGAGATCAATATGCAGAAGGCCAAGCCTTCTCGCACCATACTTATGGTGCATAAAGGCAAGGGTAAAGCCAAGGGGTTAAAGAATACTAAGGTTGGATCTAAGTCATCTCTTGAACCCAAGTCTTCAGCACTGAAGAAGAAGGTCATGATGAAGGAAGGGAAATAGCACCGTTGTGCCAAGGCTGGTCATTGGAGGAGGAATTCTCTTTCTTACATTGAAGGCCTGTAGAAGATGAAGGGAGGTATGACATCCGGTTCAATTAATTATTTTATAGAGATAAACCTTTCTACTCTTTCATCTTGGGTATTGGATACTAGATGTGGTTCTCACATTTGTACAAATGTGCAAGAACTAGGAAGGATGAGATTGCTAGTAAAAGGAGATGTGGACTTATGCTTTGGAAATGTAGCAAGAGTTGTTGTTGTCGTTGTTGGTGTCTACTACCTTTCTTTGCCCACAGGACTTGTAATAGAACAAGATAACTGTTATTTTGTTGCTTCTATAACTAAAAACATTATATTTGTTTCATGTTTATACATGAAAGGCTTATCATTTATAATTAAGAACAAGTGTTGTTCAATTTTTTGAATGATGTTTGCTGTGGTATAGCCTAAATGTTTAGTGATTTGTATGTTTTGAACTTAGACCATCCAATCTATAACATAGAAAGTACTAAAAGACTGAGAACAAATGACTCAATTACTACATACCTTTGGCATTGTCATTTGGGCAATCTAAATGAGAAGTGCATATCCAAGCTCCATAAAGATGGACTACTTGACTCATTTGATTTTTAATCATTTGAGAGATGCAAACCCTTTTTATTAGGCAAGATGCCTAATGTCCCTTTCATTGGTCATGCTAAGAGGGCTAATGATCACTTGGGTGTAATACAGAGTGACGTATACAGACCCATGAGTTCAATGGCTAGAGGTGGGTACTACTACTTCGTTATATTTACTGAGGATTTTAGTAAATACGAATATGTTTATCTTATAAAGTACAAATTTGAAATCATTGAAAAGTTCAAAGAGTTTAAGAGTGAAGAAGAAAACCAGTTAGGAAAAAGGGTTAAAGCACTTTGATATGATCGAGGTGGGGAATACCTAAGTCATTAGTTTTGTGATCATATAAAAGACTGTGGTACTTTATCACAACTCACTCCACCTAGAACACCACAATATAATGGTGTGTCTGAGAGGAGGAATTATACTCTATTAGACATGTGCGGTCGATGATGAGCCATGCAGATTTACATGTTTACTTCTGGGGTTTTTTTAGACACTATTACTTTCACACTAAATTGTGCTCCAACAAAATGGTTCAAATGACACTACATGAGATGTAGACTGGGAAGCGTCCTGGTATGTCCTTCATGAAGATTTATGGTTGTAAGGTATGAGAGGTCTAAGTTGTTAGCCTAAATCACCTAGAGGGGGGGTGAATAGGTGAAATGCGTGTCAAATGCGGAATTAAAAACTAACACAGCAAATATCAAGCAATCACAGAAGACAAGAGATTTATAGTGGTTCCCCAATCTTGGGTACGTCCACTTTCCTCACCGATCTAGCAAATTACTAGACTCGGCTACTCCACTATCTCGGATTGAAAACAATCCTACACCTCGGAACCACGTTCCTACAAATCTCGATCCCAAAACGGATCTACAAAACTCGGAAGACAAAACTTCCTACAAATCTCGGAGAATTAAAACTCCTACAAAAATATTGGTTGTGATTACAAACAAACACACTATCAGATCTGGATCTGTATCCGTCTTCTTCTTTAGGAACTTCGGCTTGATCAGAAAATGTAGAAGACGACTAGAGAAAGATCCACGAATCTGAGATCTAGAACCACCTCGATCGAGAAAGTAGATCTGGAATCTTCAAGGCTCGGCAAGATCGAGTGATTCTCTTTCTTCTGGATCGCTGGAGGAAAGATCGATGAAAACGAAGGTCGCGATCCAAACTTTTCTTCTTCTTTCGTGAACGGCAATGGCGGCGGCGTGAAATTAGGGTTCACGGAATTTCTCTTTCTTAAAAAGAATATTTCTGTAATAACGCTTAAAAGTCATTTCTGAAAAGACCTATTTATAGGTGGGTTCCAACGGTCATAATATTGATTAATGATGACACGTGGACCAATCAGAATTGACAGATTCAAAATACTTATGATGAAAATGGACTTAGAAAAATTCTGGAGAAGTTGACTGCGATACTCGAGTAATGGAGGATATACACGAGTATGGAGAGATGGATTACTCGAGTAGCAAGAAGCAGTATACTCGAGTATAGAAAGAGAGAAATACAGGAGAGAAGAATGAATTACTCGAGTATCAAAAATGGTATACTCGAGTATCAGAATCGTATACTCGCGTAATAGAAAGTATACTCGAGTATCAAGACGATATACTCGAGTATCAAAAGGCTAAACTCGAGTATCAGAGTCAATTACTCGAGTATGGAAGAATTTACTCGAGTATCAAAGATCAATTACTCGAGTATGAACATACTTATTCGAGTATCAGAAGATATACTCGAGTATCAGAAAAAACTTACTCGAGTATCAGAAGTTATACTCGAGTATCAGAAAACACTTACTCGAGTATCAGGGTATTTACTCGAGTATCAGTACTTTGAACTTGCAGAGAAGAGAAGAAAAGGATCTACTCGAGTATCAAACATGATTTACTCGAGTATCAAGTTACTTACTCGAGTATGAAAAGAACTTACTCGAGTGACTAACTTAACTACTCGAGTATAGATATATCTACACGAGTATTCAGACCCTACTCGAGTAAGCCAAACTGATTACTCGAGTATCTCACTAACTACTCGAGTATGAGACACAGACTACTCGAGTATTAAGACCTTACTCGAGTGAGTCTAACTGACTACTCGAGTATATCTAACTACTCGAGTATGTCTTACTAACTACTCGAGTATTAAGCCTGATACTCGAGTATCATAAGGGGTTACTCGAGTATTAGAGACTTAGAAAAATTCTATGAGGAAATTTGCTCCAATGCTTCTGTCCATCAATCCAAATGCATGAAGGAAGTGTATTCCAATAGAGAGGCTATACATGGGCCAACACTTTGGATCACACAATGAGGGATTACATTGTATGGTCCTGTGTTTGGTGACCCATTATAGACTAACATTGGTCTACACTTGGCATTAAGGACCTGCACACATACAACTTAAACACAGCATCAAATACACATTAATTCATCTTAGTTCAAGGTCTGACCTCCTACAAATCTGAGGCATTGTGGAGACAAACCCCAACAATCTCCCCCTATTTGTAGATGTCAGCACTCTCTATACTAAGGTGAATTACTTAGGAGTAAAAGAACAAAAAGCATATCAAGGAGAATAAACCTAATTAAAACAGGATAGACAAAAATATGGCCATAATCAGAATTAAATATATATATATGAGGAAATGTTTTTAAAGCACATAAACAAAATAGTCCAATTCCACTTTCTCAGATCCACTCATGATGGAGCATCCTTGTGCATCCTTTCCCTTTTGAGCTCTTGCCTCTCCAGGTAGCTGTAAGGCTTTGGGAAATAAGTCCTGGGCCTGGGAGGAGCAGCAGGGTTGTTGTGTCCCTAGTTTTTGTCATGTAGCCTGATCTTAATCTGTGAAGCTTCATAGGCTTTCCACTCTGAGTAGCTGTAATGATTGTCTCTGTTTTCCCCATGGTCTGTCACTAACCTCAAGGTGTCAAGAATTAGGGACTTGGAGGTAGGACTCCAAACCTCTGAGTGAACAATTGCTGGATCTCTTCTGGGTTCAGAACGACTTGCAGAAGCACCTTCACCATACTTTCTTTTCTTCTTAGATGGACCTTGAGAACTGGAAAGAAAATCATCTTGCCACATGTCAGAGTAGTTAAGAGGAGGCTCAGTCACATCACCCTCAGGTCTAGGAGAGAAGGCTGGCACACCACTTTCTGGAATGGTAGCTTGGACAGGGGAATCTGCAGAGGGTTGCTCTTCAAGAGGATTTAGGTGCTGAGGTATAATGGTTGGGTTGAGCTGGGCATTAGGGAAGTTCATGTTATGCAGCCACACAGCAGTGTCATAGGTATAAAACTTTACAGATTGAAGTTGAGAGAGAATGTCTGCTTTCATTTCCTTTACAATTCCATCCACTGTAGTTTGAGCCTGTTTAGAGAGAGTTTCAACTTGTTCTTTTACAACTATTTGAGCTTGCTCATGTAGTTTGTCCACCTGTTCTTTTACAACTTTCTCCCCCTTGCTGATATCTATGTTTAGCTTTGCAATGGCTTCATCTTTGAAGGTGCCCACTTCATTACATACTTTCACAACATTCATTTCAGCTCTCTCATCTAGCTTGATCTAATTGTGAGCTACTGTCTCGGCCTGGTTTCTTAGCTCACCTATGCTTGTAATGGTGTGGTCTATGGCTTTGCCTCCAAGTTGGAACAACCTTTTTAGTTCATCAGTATTTGCTTGAATCTCAGCAAAGCCTCTGCTCATCTCTGTTTCAAGAGCAGAGACCTTGGATGTTACTGATTGCAGAGAGGCATCAAAGTAATCTCTCTGTTCTTTGAGCATAAGCTCAATCTTGCTTACAAGATCTGAAGAGGAGGGAGCTGAGGTTGGTTCAGGAGCTGAAGCAGCAGGAGCAAGAGCAGAAGTAGAAGCAGAAGCAGTCCAAGGAGGGATTTCTGAGATCACCACTGAGCTGACTGCTCTCTTGAATGGAACTGTGTCAACATTTTCTTCTGAAGGTAGGAAGGAGGGCATGGAGAAATCCAAATTCTTCAGAGGTGCCTCCACAGGATCTGGAGACATCTCATCATCAGACAGGAGAATATGAGCTGATTTGCTAGGCTCACTCTCAGGAGATTGGACTGGAGATTGGACTGGAGTTCTTGCAGGAGATGGAGCTGGGGTTCTTGCAGGAGATGGAGCTGGGGTTCTAGCAGGAGACTGAACTGGAGACTTTGCAGCTGATCCATTCTGGAAGAGTGGGGCATCTGAGCTGAGCTCATCAATGAATTTGTTGATATCTTCAGCTGTAGACAGAAGGTCTGCTGAGTCTGGAATCTCTGAGTCTGGGTTTGCTGATGGAATCTCTGCTAGAGGAGGAGAGACTGGAGGAGTAGGAATTCTTATTTCTTCTTGTTCTGGAATTACTGATTCTGAAGAAACCTGATTCTGAGGAAGAGAAGAGGCAGGCTCCCCCTCAATTTCTGCACCCAGAGTGTCAGCAACGTGATGTTGAGGAGGAGATGGGGTCCTGATGACAGCTTGCTGTCTGGAGGTTTGGGAAGTATTTTGAAGCTTGATTTCATATCTATGTATGGAGGCGAGGGTGACTTTCTTCATATGGTGGAGAGGAATACCTTTAGAAAGGTCAAAAACCTGAGGATCTATCTCATGGAGGATGAGTGAGATAATCCTTGCAAAACTGGGTTGCTTGATGCTCCCCTGAATCTTGTCCAGTAGCATCATGCCAAACTGGAACTTCTTTCTGCAGACGATGGCTTGCATGATCTCAAACATGTTGTGAGAGATTTCTCGGATGGAGTAGGTCTTGCAGAGTATGACCTTGGAGATAACATCAATTAGAAATTTTCCCTCTCTATTGCAATCTGCTCTGCTGAAAGTATCACACTCGGGATCAACCCCACAGTATAGGGCTGTTCTGTCAGAATCTTCGGTTGTGAGTTCATCCTCTTCCTCAACGACGGGCAGCCGGAGTAAAATAGAGATTGAGGTTTTGTCCAATCGGATTTTGAGTCCTCTGACCTTGGTCTTTAGAACTTTTCCATTTCGTTTAACCTTTAGGTTTTTGTAGAACTCTTCCACTGCGGGAATAATAGCCTTGCACGGCGTCTGGAGGAGGTAGGTCAATCCAGCGGTGTCGAACAGAATGAGAAGGTTGCGGAAGTCATCTGAGAGGTCTGCAATACCATCTGGAACTAGTTCGGAGCCGATTCCGATTTTGGACGTCGGAGGAGCCATCTGAAACTGAGAAAACGGCGGCGACGGAAGAGCGACGAGACAGAGTCGGGAAGACGAAAGGTCGGCGGATACACGAGTGAATGAGAAGTGGAGTGGACGTTTTCGTTTTATATATATACATAATTAATCCTAATTAGGTCTAAAAATGATTAAACATAAAAACATACCCGAATGAGGCGGCAAATTCGTTGTGCGAATAGAGAGTTTGAAAAATTCCAGAGAAATCCGATTACACGAGAGAAGTTTACGGCATACACGAGTATTGGATTTAGTATACTCGATTAGGTCATACTATACACGAGTAATCCTTAACATATACTCGAGTATGTACTGAGTATACATGAGTATTAAGTCTTGACGGATTTTTCCATACTCGAGTATAAGAAATTCATACTCGAGTATCAATCTGATTACTCGAGTATATGAAGTTCAATACACGAGTATTAAATTCTGAAGACTTTTCATACTCGAGTATAAAGAGTGCATACACGAGTATTGATTTGATTACTCGAGTATATTTGACTTGTTACTCGAGTATTCACTATTTCACTCGTGTAAATGTAACTATTCTCGAGTCTCAAATTTCTTGAAGGAATTTTCACAAAAAACTGTACCTCAGAGTATCCAACATTTCTGACCACTTCTAAATTTCTGAGTCCATCATTGGTCTTCTTTGTTAAGCAGTCCAAGCTCAGTTTTGAAGAATGAAAACTTGGACTCATCCAGCGGCTTGGTGAAGATATCTGCAACTTGCCTGTCTGTGGAGACATACTGTAGATCTATATCTCCATTTTCCACATGCTCCCGGATGAAATGATAGCGAAGCTCTATGTGCTTGGTCCTGCTGTGGGAGACTGGGTTGTTGGCTATTGCTATGGCGCTGGAAGAGTCACAGAACAGGGGAATGTTCTGGAACTTCATGTTGTAGTCTTCAAACTGATTCTTGATCCATAACAGCTGTGCACAACAGCTGCCTGCAGAGATGTACTTTGATTCAGCCGTTGAGATGGCTACACAGTTTTGCTTCTTACTGCTCCAGGAAATAAGTCTCCTTCCGAGAAATTGGCAAGTCCCGGAAGTGCTTTTCCTGTCATCTTTGCTTCCTGCAAAATCTGGCGGTTGCTCTACATACACTTCTTCCTTTATGTCACCATTCAGGAAGGCGGACTTTACGTCCATCTGATAGACGGTAAAGCCCTTCAGTGCAGCGTAGGCAAGAAATAACCTGATTGCCTCCAGTCTTGCTACTGGAGCATAAGTTTGGTCGAAGTCGATCCCTTCCTCTTGACGATATCCCTTGGCGACAAGTCTGGCTTTATTCTTTATAATTGTTCCGTCTTCATCCATCTTGTTCCGGTAGACCCATTTTGTCCCGATGACGTTCTTATGCTTGGGTCTAGGAACAAGTGTCCAGACTTTGCATCTTTTGAACTGATTTAATTCTTCTTCCATGGCTAGAATCCAGGATGCGTCGGAGTTGGCTTCCTCAAATTTCTTTGGTTCAACCTGTGAGAGAAAGCTTAAGTGTAAATTCTCGTTAGTTGTACCTCGACGAGTTCTGACACCATCCCGAGGATCTCCTATGATTTGGTCAACAGGATGATCCTTCAAGTGTCTGAACTCTAAAGTCCTTGCATCTGGGATCTCTTCAGCCACTGGAGTTATATCTTCAGCTGGGATGTCTTCTTCATCTTGATCATCTCCCTCTCCAAAGGTGGTTGTAGAGGGGATCTTGATGAACGTCTCATCTTTATCTTTAATAGGTTCATCCAAGCTGAGTTCTTTCAACTTTGTACCTGCATCTACAATAGGCACACTAGACGAGTTGCTTTGCAACAGACTCGTCTCATCAAATACAAGATGTATCGACTCTTCCACAACCAGAGTTTTTCTATTGAAAACTCTATAGGCCTTACTATGGCTACTATAACCTACAAAAATACCTTCAAAGCTTTTCTCGCTAAACTTTGTAGTGTGATACTTGCCATTGTTAAGTACGAAGCACTTACAACCAAAGATTCTAAAGTATGAAATGGTTGGTTGCCTGCCTTTTAGAAGTTCGTAAGGAGTCTTATCATGGTCTTTGTTGATGAGTGCTCGATTTTGCACGTGACAAGCGGTGTTGACGGCTTCAGCCCAGAAATACTCCGGAAGTGAGGCATCACTCAACATGGTCCGACAAGCCTCTATGAGTGTTCTGTTCCTTCTCTCAGCCACTCCATTTTGCTGTGGTGTGCGGGGAGAGGAAAACTCATGAAAGATACCTTGACTTTCACAAAATTCTGTCATGGCTCCAGACTTGAACTCCGTTCCATTGTCACTTCTGATTTTGACTACGGAACGGTTGTATTCATTCTGGATTTGCCTGACAAAATTAGTGAAAATACCGAAGGTATCTGACTTGTGTTTCAGAAAGAACACCCACGCAAAGCGCGAGTAATCATCCACAATAACCAACGTATATTCCTTACCTCCCAAACTTCTAACCTGCAGTGGACCAAACAAGTCCATATGAAGAAGCTGTAAACTTCTATTGGAATCCTTGCCTATTATGCTTTTAAACGAACTTCTTGTTTGCTTGCCTTTGATACAAGCGTGACAAGGACTGTCCGTAATGCACTTGACCTTGGGTGCATCACGCACTAAGTTTTGAGAGAATAATTTATTAATAGTTTTGAAATTAATATGTGCTAGTCTCTTGTGCCATTGGTCAGCAAGAGATGCACTACTTTTTGCCAAAAGACACACTAGTGTCGAAGAGTCTATACAAATAAAATTCAAACAGAAAATATTTCTGCTTCGAGTGCCTGATAAAATAGTTTCCATGTTGTTAACCGATTTTATCAAACACTTGTCAGCATGAAATTCAACTACGTATCCTTTGTCGCATAGTTGGCTTATGCTGATGAGATTGTGCTCCAATCCTTCAACATAGGCTACATCCGAGAAGGATACGCTACCGTTAGAAATCATACCATAGCCTTTAGTGATTCCTCGATCTGAACCTCCAAAGATGACCTTTGGTCCGTTGCAGACTGAGGTGTAGTTCAGTAGTAGGCTCCTTGTCCCGGTCATATGCCGAGAACATCCACTGTCCAAGTACCAGATTGGCATTTTGGTGGCCTTTGGACATACCTGCAATTATAATCATTTAGCCTTAGGAACCCAAACAAGTTTGGGTCCTTGGTCTCGAGTTAGAATACTCCCCCTACGAGTATTAGCCTCATGAGTGGTCATTCTCACGTTGCTAACTTTAGGGGTAGCAGCATTATTAGGATTGAACCAACAATCACTGGCAAAATGACCAATTTTGCCACAACACCAACAGTTGAACCTGTTGTATCTTTGCCTTGGGTAGTCCTGCCTGACTTTCTGGAATGAAGGTCTAGCAGGAGCCTTACTTTTGGAGGAAGAGGCTTCATGATGATTGCAGTTACATGAAGTCTTCTCCTTCATAGGCTTTTCTACAACGGGTTTTACTTTTGGTGTCTTCTTAAAGTTATGACCATGAGCATAAGGTCCATAGCTTTGAAGCTGAATCTCCTCATAAGGTGCCTTGAAGACACTCTCGCCAAAGTTACGAGGACGAGTCCAACCTTGGTATCTTGACTTAGGCTTCTCAGGGATTGGCCTAGAAAAGTGTCCGTAGGTGGACTCATAATCGAGTTCGTTCGTGGGAAAGATAACTTTCTTGAACACAACAGGTTCCAAGGGAGCTTTCCCTTTTTCTTCAGCTAGAGTCTTTCGGGCAGCCTTATTCTTTCTCTTGGCCTTGTTTCTTCTAGAGGATTTGCTAGAAGAGCCAATGTGGCCTAAACCAGCACCCTTGGCCTTAGCAGAGAATTCAGCAACGATTGGAAGAACTGTCTTAGGCTTAGAGAAGCTCTCAACAAGCTTCTTTTCAGCCTCGAGCTGTTTTTCCAGTTCTTTGATGATTTCCTCTTTAAGGTCGAGGTGCTTGAGAGCTTTATTGTATTCCTCCATAGCTTCATTTAGGTTCTCTTGAAGAGAGTTAGTCCTATTGACTTCTTCTCTCAAGTTGCTCTCACTAGCCTGTAGAGAATTGATCTCTTTGGCTTGACTTTTCACCATTCTACGACATTTCTCGTAAGCGGTGAGTAATTCCTTATACTGTCCATGAGTTCAGATTCATCTTCAGAGGAATATCCCTCTTGCTCATTGTCATTTTCAGAATCAGAGAGAGGAGTGTGAGATTTTACCTCCCCAGTAAACTGGGGGACTTGTTCATCATCCGAATGAGCCATGAGCCCAAAGTAAGCTTCCTCTTCTTCACTCGACTCAGATGAGTCAGAGTCGCTGAGAGTTTTGCTCTTCTTGGCTACTAGGCTTCTCTCTGTCCTCTTCTTGGGGTGTGAGGATTTCTTTTCCTCTCTTCTTCCACCCTCTTTCTTTTTGTGAGGGCAATCGGCGATGACGTGACCTGGCTTATTGCAATAATAACAAATGATGTCAGTAGAAATCTGTTTGTTCGGTTTAGGATTATACCTGTCATGGCTACTTGAGCCTTTCTTCCGATGATCACTGTCATGTCGTGATCTTCTATATGAGGCATCCTTGCCTCTCCATTGCTTCTTCTTGTTCAAAAATTTCTTGAACTGCCTTGAGAGTAGGGAGAACTCTCCATCAGATAGTTCTGAGCCAGATGAGCTAGGCTCAGATGATTCTTCTTCATCAGCCTCAGGAACTGGGGCAGGAGAGCTAGCCTTTATCTTCCTTGAGCTATCTGCCTTTAGAGCGACAGATTTCTCCTTGGATGCAGACCTGCTTGTCTCTTCTTCAGCTTTTCTTGAGTTGATTTGCAGCTCGTAAGACATAAGCTTTCCGAACAGATTCTGCGGGTCCGTCTCAGCTAACCTTCCAAACTCCCGAATGGCACATACCTTATTATCCCATTCCTTGGTTAGGGATCTTAAGAATTTGTCATTGAGTTCCCCGTTGGTGAAGACACGGCCATACACTCTTAGGCCATTTACTATCTTGAAGAAGTTCTCAAAGGTGTCAGCTATGGCTTCCTTATGACCCTGTCTGAAGGCTTCATATTTCTGGTTCAGTAGGGATCTACGATCATCCCTCACTTCTTCTGTACCTTCCATTAGAGTCACTAGGGATTGCCACATCTCCTTGGCAGACTGGCAATGAATTAGATTCTGCAGCATTGAGTCGTCGACTGCACTTGCTATAATATTTTTAGCCTTCTTGTCCAGAGAGACAAGTGCAATCTCATCCTTGTCTAGATCCATCAACTTCTTGGGAACTTGCTTGTTGGGATCTATGGTGGAAGTAGTCATAGGAATGTGGGGACCTTCTTCAACAATCATGAAGATCCGGGGATCTACTGCTTCCATGAAGAACTTTACTCTTTCCTTCCACATAGGAAAGTTGTTCTTGGTGCAGATAGGGAGTTTAGCAAAATCCTTGGTCTTACTCATGCTTGATGCTTTTCAGAAAACAACTTAGAAGGATAAGATCAAGGTGTTAACCTTTTAACGATCAACCTCCCTCTGATACCAATTGAGGGGTCTAAGTTGTTAGCCTAAATCACCTAGAGGGGGGGTGAATAGGTGAAATGCGTGTCAAATGCGGAATTAAAAACTAACACAGCAAATATCAAGCAATCACAGAAGACAAGAGATTTATAGTGGTTCCCCAATCTTGGGTACGTCCACTTTCCTCACCGATCTAGCAAATTACTAGACTCGGCTACTCCACTATCTCGGATTGAAAACAATCCTACACCTCGGAACCACGTTCCTACAAATCTCGATCCCAAAACGGATCTACAAAACTCGGAAGACAAAACTTCCTACAAATCTCGGAGAATTAAAACTCCTACAAAAATATTGGTTGTGATTACAAACAAACACACTATCAGATCTGGATCTGTATCCGTCTTCTTCTTTAGGAACTTCGGCTTGATCAGAAAATGTAGAAGACGACTAGAGAAAGATCCACGAATCTGAGATCTAGAACCACCTCGATCGAGAAAGTAGATCTGGAATCTTCAAGGCTCGGCAAGATCGAGTGATTCTCTTTCTTCTGGATCGCTGGAGGAAAGATCGATGAAAACGAAGGTCGCGATCCAAACTTTTCTTCTTCTTTCGTGAACGGCAATGGCGGCGGCGTGAAATTAGGGTTCACGGAATTTCTCTTTCTTAAAAAGAATATTTCTGTAATAACGCTTAAAAGTCATTTCTGAAAAGACCTATTTATAGGTGGGTTCCAACGGTCATAATATTGATTAATGATGATACGTGGACCAATCAGAATTGACAGATTCAAAATACTTATGATGAAAATGGACTTAGAAAAATTCTGGAGAAGTTGACTGCGATACTCGAGTAATGGAGGATATACACGAGTATGGAGAGATGGATTACTCGAGTAGCAAGAAGCAGTATACTCGAGTATAGAAAGAGAGAAATACAGGAGAGAAGAATGAATTACTCGAGTATCAAAAATGGTATACTCGAGTATCAGAATCGTATACTCGCGTAATAGAAAGTATACTCGAGTATCAAGACGATATACTCGAGTATCAAAAGGCTAAACTCGAGTATCAGAGTCAATTACTCGAGTATGGAAGAATTTACTCGAGTATCAAAGATCAATTACTCGAGTATGAACATACTTACTCGAGTATCAGAAGATATACTCGAGTATCAGAAAAAACTTACTCGAGTATCAGAAGTTATACTCGAGTATCAGAAAACACTTACTCGAGTATCAGGGTATTTACTCGAGTATCAGTACTTTGAACTTGCAGAGAAGAGAAGAAAAGGATCTACTCGAGTATCAAACATGATTTACTCGAGTATCAAGTTACTTACTCGAGTATGAAAAGAACTTACTCGAGTGACTAACTTAACTACTCGAGTATAGATATATCTACACGAGTATTCAGACCCTACTCGAGTAAGCCAAACTGATTACTCGAGTATCTCACTAACTACTCGAGTATGAGACACAGACTACTCGAGTATTAAGACCTTACTCGAGTGAGTCTAACTGACTACTCGAGTATATCTAACTACTCGAGTATGTCTTACTAACTACTCGAGTATTAAGCCTGATACTCGAGTATCATAAGGGGTTACTCGAGTATTAGAGACTTAGAAAAATTCTATGAGGAAATTTGCTCCAATGCTTCTGTCCATCAATCCAAGTGCATGAAGGAAGTGTATTCCAATAGAGAGGCTATACATGGGCCAACACTTTGGATCACACAATGAGGGATTACATTGTATGGTCCTGTGTTTGGTGACCCATTATAGACTGACATTGGTCTACACTTGACATTAAGGACCTGCACACATACAACTTAAACACAGCATCAAATACACCTTAATTCATCTTAGTTCAAGGTCTGACCTCCTACAAATCTGAGGCATTATGGAGACAAACCCCAACAAGGTATACGTGCGACGCCAAATGCCTGACAAGTGATGCACGTGTGAAAAGTGTACCGATCGTTATCAAGTAATAATAATGGGGAGTAGCTTCCCCGAGTATCGATCTCTCGCGGAGCGCAATTAGGGAGCAAGGGCTTTTGTACTTTGGAGAAATGAGTGCAAGTGAAAAGTTAGCAAGGGGGATTTTTATTGGGGTTTCCTAAAATAAATAACCTACACTTACTGCGGGTCGCCTTCACCGGTTCGCTTAGGTGAATCACTCCGGAGAGTGATAGCGGAGAGTGAGAACTTGTGAGGGTCGAAAACACCTCTTCACAACGCACACTTCTAGCAAATGCTAGAATGGCCAAAACACCTACTCTAGCAAGAATAATGAGCTTAATAAAGCATATCAAGTTCACAAAACACCTAAGCAAAAGCATAGAGCATTCTAGAACAACAAATACATATCACACCACAATATTCAACAAGATTTTAGCAATGAGTAAATAAAAGAGGAGGGGTGAAAGATTACAACCAAGACAAAGAAGCTTTCCAAGATTCTGGGCCGGAAATTAGGGGTGTCAACCCTTGTCCGTGCTCGGTCTTAGAAAGGAGTCAAGGATCTAAGAGGAGCTATCACTTCCTCTTTCGAACCCATCTTCGTATTACTGAGGTTGCTGAGGCAGAATGGAACTTGGTGGGCTGCAACGAGTAGCTTAAACCAGAGCTTCAAACGTATCAATATCAATGGCAGTGGAGGATTAATATTTTGCAAGCTCTATGGAGTGGAATGTGTGGCCGGATCTTCCCTCTAAGGAAGAGAGAGAGAGAGAAAGGGGCTGGAGAGTGATTTTCCCGCTCAAGAGAGCCAAAAAGGCGGGCTGGCTCGTCTCCCCACAGAAATGGCAAAGGCTGCAACTTAAATAGAAAATTATCAGAAAATTGGTCTCGCACGGTTTGACTCACGACCGTGAGCGAAATGTGCGATATTATAATAAAACATGTGCCTGCAAAGAAGAAGCGTTGACCCGTGTGTTTCCTCCGCGCACGGGCGATCCGCCCGTGCGTGAAGCAATTCGCATGGGTAACCACAGAACGAAGAAATGCAGGCAAAAATAGTGGAACCGTGCGTTTTACTCGCACACGGGTGCTTCCGCCTGTGCGTGAAGTAAAATGCACGATTAACTAAAGAACGAAGAATGGCAGGCAAAATCAAAAATTCTACAGGACAACCGTGGGTTTCCTTCGCGCACGGTTTGTGTGAAACCGTACGTGAAGGATTCGCACGAGCTGGTAATTTCACTATATTGACCGGAGGAAAACGCACGACCAAAACTAACCGTGCGCTAAGGAAACGCACGAGCGTGCGTTTTCCTCAAATCAGAATTCAGAAAAGGGGAAACTGACCACCTGCAAGCAAGGAAAAATAAGCCAACGGAGGACCCTCCAGCAATAAAGAAATGAAGAGAAAACTATTGGAACAAGCCCTGGGGAATACCACGTGCTTACCCCCAACCAAAAAGTGCGCAATTGCGCACGCAAGGAAGGAAAAGCACACAAAGCATGAATGGAAAAAAGGATGAGATAAACAACGAAAACATCCAATAAATAATGTGCAAAAGAATGAAAACCAGTCCAGATGAGCCCGCAAAACCCTGTATAAACGGGACTCATCACACCCCCAGACTTAATAATTTGCGCGTCCCGAGCAAAGAAGATCCTCGCAGACAAGAAAAAGTACAAGCTAACATAGCAATTATGATCCGGAGTACCATTCAAAGTCGCATGCGCACGGGCGTAAAAATTGAGTAAAGAAAATTTCTAAGCATACAAACTAATTTATGATTTTCAAACTGCGTAAAAATAAATTCTATAACAACTCAAAAAAAGAATCATGGTGAATCCTTCAGTCGCTCGTAGGGAGAAAATAAACTAGCCGCTAAGATGAGTATTGCCAAAGATCCGGATTCAGGAGAACCCCAAAAGGAATCCACCAATGTCGGTGGACATAAGCTTGCCCTTCCACACTCTCTCCACGATACTAGTTTGACTTAAGCGGAAGTTCGTAGGACTTTAGAAAAAGTTGGGGCTTGGGTTTCGGTGAGGTAAACAAGGATAAAAAGGGAGGCTAAGCACAAAAACCCAAATGAGCTAGCACAACAAGGATCCAATCCGCTATCCGCCAAACCAACGAGTATGCCACACCCCCAGACTTAACTTTTAACAAATGAGTGTGTGCACCGCCTAGTCCACAATCACCTTTTCAAAAAGATTTTCAATCAAACTTTTTATTTTTTTTTCTTCTTTACAAATATTTTTTCTTTTTCATTTTTATTTTCATATATCAGCAAATATAAACTTGGGCGCACTTCCACATTTTCACAAACAACAACACCACATCACAACCCAACATAAAAATAGGAAAAACTAAAGCTCTACTTGGGCGTGCGACTAGGAAAGGCTATGAGACATTGGTGAAATAATAGTGGAGCTTAATCAAAGGAAAGGGTAGGCACAACGGGGCTAGCGAAGCTATGACATTAGGAACGGTACAAAGCACAACCTGGCCAAAAAGATGGCCTACATCATGCTCGCGCTTAGCTAACCATATACCCATGCTTCGAGAGTAGCCTGCGGAAAGTTCTTAGCCAACGAGAGAGACTACCCCTTCTCTCGACTCGAGCAATATAAATCTAACGACCGTCTAAACACATCCCTAACCTACCGTCGGATTCACCAAAAATTTTCAGAGTAGTATAAAAAGAATTTACGCAGCTAGAAAAAATATAAACTAGCAGTATGCAAAAAAATTAATCTTACTATAATTTATATAAGAGACGGGAGCACTTGACTAGGAACACAGCAAGACCAACATTTCACTCTGTCAAATAATCTTAAGTTTGCACGATAATCTTCCCAGATCTAACGAAAGAAGCTAGCTTGACTCGCAGCACGCAAAAAGTTAATAACACGCTCAAGTGGGTGCATGGTTGCACAAAGCAATGACTACGTAATCCAAAAATAACAACTACTGGCAAGAAAATGAAGTGCGAGTGCAACGGGTAACAACTATAGGCTTTCCCCCATACTTAATCTAACAAAACAGCAATGATGATGAAAGTGTAATCTAAGAGGTGAGGGAAGAGGTTACCCAATGCTCAGAGATGAGTATACAAAAAGTTAGGCGTTCAAACTCGATCAACCAGCCTACGGCCCAAGAAATCATTACCTGCAAGAATAAACAATCTCCAACCACGCAAGAAAATATGCAACACAATAAAAAAGAGAAAATAGCAAGAAACGCAAGCAAGGCAAGACAATAGCCTTATACACAATATAGAGGCAACAAAATTGGGTTGTCTCCTATAAGCCCTTTTCTTTACCATCCTTAAGGTGGACCAAATACCTGTATTAGCAGTTATATATCCTTGTTCAGTTACAAAAGCAACACAAGCAATTAATTTCAAAATCCAAACAACATTTAACAAAAACAGAAATAAAAGCAGTTGGACAAAGGAGACGGCCCCGGAGATCTGCCACGATTCAGCTGAACGGTGATTTGTAGTAAACCTCACACGACACGCGAGATGAGGAGGAGAGGAAGGCTTTAGGGTTCAAAGAAGACAAGTCTTCTTTACCCCTACTCTCCTCCTTCCCACGCTGGAGGACAAAACGTTGTGCCTTGTGCAAGAGTAACTCCCTTCTTCGCAATTCCACCATAGGAGAGCGCTAGGGCGGCAATTTCATGCCCGGAGTTTTAGTGTTCAAATCATCAACCACAGCCGGGGGCATCCTTTCTTCACCCGCAGAGGGTGGCAGATCAGCCCATGATACCTGCTTAACAATTTTCCAAGTTTTATTTTGTTCAATGACTGTTCCAAAAGTAATCTCCTGCACGCTCTCACTAGCCGTGCATGATCTAACATCTTTCTTATCGTCATCTCCTTCCACTCCTGGTATCTCCGCACTTGATTCATCCACAATAATTTTCGGCAGTTCCTTCCCTATCATTGTCACATAGTGCTCGCTAAGCGACTCATCCACCTTATCATCACTAGATAAATTGTTAGATAACAAAACATTAACCGTGCTTAGATTTTTCAGATTTACAAGGGGCTAGAATAGGAAGAGATTGCGGAGATCGTAATTCATCCGTACATGTAAAGGTAATCCCAGAAGCATTAAAGCACAGTGTCGCCTGCACTGGCTTTTAGAAATGGAACCCCCAAAATGGGTTTGGAGGTGTTTTCCTCCGATCCCAAAACCTAAAAGTCGGTGACCACAACAGCCCCGTTAAGTTTTACCTTAACATCTTTGGTTTCGCCTTCAGTTTTAACAACTAATCCATCGGCCAACACAAGAGACTTCTGGTTATTATTCTCTACATTCGACTTCAGCTTCGCAACATCTCGCAGGGAAAGAATGTTGCATGTCGATCCATAATCACATACGGCCACCGTCTCTACTTCATTTATCACACATTCGATAGCCAATTCCTCGCTACTACACTCACCCACCTCAATACCGCTCTTCCCTTGGTCACGGGAATTTTCTCCATGTCACTTAGGAGGGCGCCATGAGTGCGTTCAGAGAGCATAAAGACAAGTTGCCCAAGCTGTGTCTCTAAATTCCTCATGGAGGCAGTTTGAGTGGCCATGTTTGACTGGGCCATTTCAACAAATTTCTCCATCATTTCCACTAACACGCTTTTACGTGCCCCTTGCATGTTTTGATTATAACCCGCTTGCGGTGGTTGCGGTTGGCTGCTAGAGGCTTGAGCATCAAACTGATGCTGGCCTCCTTGCATCTTTGACCAGGAGCATTAGTATTCCATGAAAAAATCGTGTGACTTCTCGCGTTCGGGTTATAAGCATTATTATAAGGGGCTGCTCTATTTTAATTATTAATAAAATTAACACTTTCTTCAAAAGCCATACCTGTCGTATCATTAGTAAACTCCACCACAGTGTACTCATAAGCCTGGTGCCCTGTGTTTCCACAACCGTGGCACACAATGTTCAATACAGGAGCTAGAGGAGGGGTAGACCTTGTCATCAACGATTTTTCTTCCAAAGAAGGATGGCATGGTTCAGCTTGGTGCACAACTGCGTTCATATCGAACAAGTTCCTTGCCCCTCTCGGGGCATTCCTTCCGGCGGTCCAATAGGTACTGTGGGAGGCTGTATCACGTAGAAGCCTCAACTCTTCCTTGGGAGCCAAATTCATTATTGTCCCTCCTGCAGCAGCATCAATCATCGCCTGGAAATTTGGTTCGATGGAGAAATAGAATATCTCGACCAAACTCCAGGGCTCACAGCCGTGTTGTGGACAGCGGTGCTGCAAATTGGTAAACATCTCCGAAGCCTCGGAGAGGGTCTCTTGATCATGCTGACGGAACATGACAATATCCCTGCGCGCATTAACAATTTTATCAACACGGTGAAATTTTGCCAAAAATAAGGAAGACAAGGATTCCCAAGTTGGAGCAGATCCTGGAGCGATAGTATGCAGTAATGTCTTGGCTCTATCCCGCAATGAGAAAGGAAAAAATTTTAATTTTACCACTTCCTCAGCAATTCCCACATAACGAAAGGTTCCGAAAATTTCAGAAAACTCTGCAAGATGTAGCTGAGGATCCTCGCTCGGCAACCCTGAATATTATGTGTTATTCCTAATCAGATTGAGGATTGCCGGCTTAATTTTGAAATGGTGGTTGGCCATGGCTGGTCCAAACCTAGGTAAACACTCCCCACCGTAGGGGAAGTGAAATCCCTCATTGTCATAATTTGAGGTTGGACCACCTCGTTTGCATCGGCCACTCTATCTTCCTGGCCATTTCCTACACGGACCAGATTGTCCATTCTCACTTCCGTAGCAGCAGCACGCAACCGAGCTCTCCTAGATCTTAAAGTCTCAGCTTTAACTCTTAAATCTTCAACTCTTTCAGCTGGGTCCCGATCTGTCATAAACTCACAAAACAAAAAGATAAAAAGGCACCAAAGCACCTACAAACTTTTCTCCAAAAACAAAACCACAAGCAACGATTGCACTCCCCGGCAACAGTGCAAAAAACTTGATGCAAGTGCGGCAAGTTTATCGATCGCTGTCAAGTAATAATAATGGGGAGTAGCTTCCCCAAGTATCGATCTCTCGCGGAGCGCAATTAGGGAGCAAGGGCTTTAGTACTTTGGAGAAATGAGTGCAAGTGAAAAGTGAGCAAGGGGGGTTTTGATTGGGGTTTCCTAAATTAAACAACCTACACTTACTGCGGGTTGCCTTCACCTCTTTGCTCGGGTGAATCACTCCGGAGAGTGATAACGGATTGTGATAACTGGTGAGGGTAGAAAACACCTCTTCACAACGCACACTTCTAGCAAATACTACAATGGCCAAAACACCAACTCTAGTAAGAATATTGAGCTTAACAAAGCATAGAATGTTCACAAAACACCTAAGCAAAATCATAGAGCATTCTAGAACCACAAATGCATATCACACCACAATATTCATTAAGAGTTTAGAAATGAGTAAATAAAAGAGGAGGGATGAGAGATTACAACCAAGACAAAGAAGCTTTCCAAGATTCTAAGTTGGAAATTAGGGGTGTCAACCCTTGTCCATGCTCGGTCTTAGAAAGGAGTCCAGGATCCAAGAGGAGCTTTCACTTCCTCCGTCGAACCCGTCTTCATATTGCTTAGGTTGCTGAGGCGGAATGGAACTTTGTAACGCCCCCGATTTTTCTGCGATTATTTAATTCTCGTTTGGCGTTACGTTGACGCGTTTTCGTGGCTCGTGCTATTTGTGGAGTGTGGTCTTAACTCCTTAGAACTGGGTGCCCGATTTTGTAGCCGGTTGGAAAGATCTCCTTAGCAAGCCGAGTCGTTTTGGGTGACCCGGTGTGGCCTCTTGGGGAATGCTTGTGTTTTGGCTTCGGGAGGGTATAACTCGAGTTCTGTTCGTCGAAAGTTAGTTTCGACTTCGCCGTTGTGTTCGTAGCATGGAGATTTAGCTATGGTGCGAATTTCGTCGAATTCCGAGATAGTTTGGTTTTCGCGTCGTTTTTGGTGTGCCATTAGTAAAGCCTATTAGAGAATTCTCTTAATTTAATAAGGGAGCCGGCGGTTAGGATTCGGTTTTGCTGAACCGATGCATTTAAAGCTTATAAAAATGCTTTATTAAGAAGTGGCGGGCCACTCTCTTCTTTCTTCCCAAGACCGAAACCGTCGCCTGCTCCTGTTCGCGAAAAACAGAGGAAACCGCCGGACCTGCTTCTCCTTCGGACGACGATTCCGGGAGTGTTCGTTGACGGATTTCGATTCAAAAGTGGCGTTGTCTTGCTCTCGCTCAGATCTACGTTTCGACAGTAAGAGGTTTGTTTTTTGTGGAGTTTTAGGAGACTTGGATTTTCGGTTTCTTGTGGTTTTCCGCCATTAATGTGCGGGTTTGCTTGTTAGGTGCTTCTCCTTCTTGTGCAGAACGAAGAGGAGGGAAAGCCGACCAAGCTTTGCTGGAAATCGAGGAAAGTGGTATTCTTGCCCTTGCCATTATTGTTCTTTTGAATTTTTGAATGTTTCCCGGTTAGCCCTAGGGTAGAAACCAAACATATTCTCCTTTTTCTTGCTAATTTTAGGGCTTAGATTCTCCTATGAGCCCCCTCCTTGGGCTGTTTGCTCAACCCGATGGTTGTTTTGACCATTTAGACTCCAGATTTGTAGTTCTAGTTGGGTGCTTTTGCGGGTGGAGCCGAGAGTGAGAGTGAGGGAGGTTGTTGTGGTAGGGCTCTGGTTAGAACCAGTCTTGGTAGACTCTCGGGTTTTGGTGTCGAGTGTGGTGCACACACTCAAAGCCAAAAGCCGCCCGAACTTGGCGTTGAGTGTGGTGGACACACTCAAAGCCATAGTTCGGTTTGTTCTTTGCGGCTGAGTGGTGGGGTGATTGAGTGAAAATTTTCGTCTAAGTCAAAATAGACGAGAATCATCCTTGATTCCCGCCTATTTCGACATGATTCCCACCGATCGGCAAGAATCATCCTTGATTCCCACCAATTCGGCGAGAATCATCCTTGATTCCCGCCGATTCGGCGAGAATCATTCTGGATTCCCGCCAATCGGCGAGAATCATCCTTGATTCTCGCCGATTCGGCGAGAATCATTCATGGATTCCCGCCGATCGTCGAGAATCATCCTGCATTCCCGCCGATTCGGCGAGAATCATCCTGTATTCCCGCCGATTCGGCGAGAATCAGTCGGCATTCCCGTCGACGTCCTCTTGTTGGCGTTGGCTTAGGGTTTTCTTACGGAAATGAACTTTGGCGTAGAGTGAGTTGACCTCACTCAACGCCAAAGCTGCTTTGGCGTTGAGGGAGGTGGACTCACTCAACGCCACTGTTAGGTTTTGTGGTTTTGCTGAAGACGTTGAGGGAGTGGATCTCACTCAATGCCATAGCTGTTTTGGCGTTGAGTGAGGTTAGCTCACTCAACGCCGCTGCCTCTTTTACTGAAGGCGTTGAGGGAGTGGACCTCACTCAACGCCATGGCTGTTTTAGCATTGAGTGAGGATAGCTCACTCAACACTAGAGCTGTTCTTGCAGAAGGCGTTGAGGGAGTGGACCTCACTCAACGCCATGGCTGTTCTGGCGCTGAGTGAGGCTAACTCACTCAACGCCAAGGTCTGGTTAAGCGTTGAGTGGGTCCCACTCGACGCCAAGCCGTGTTGAGTTATTTCAACACTGTTTCCCTTACCTCGATTTTCGTTCCCGAGTGAATTCCCTGATTATATTTGCAATTTCCTTGTCGGCCATGTTTCTCTTTCCTAATGGACGAATCGTGGGTCGTGGCTAGTAGTGGTGGGTTGAAGCTCTTCATGGGGGAGGTGTTGTGCAATTTAGCCAAGGCCACCCTTATTCTTCTATCTTGCTCTAGGTACGGGCTTGGCAAGGGGGGGGGGGAAGGTCCCTTGTGCTTTCACATGTAGACCCTTGAGCTTGTTGGCTTGGAATTGGTGGTTGAGGGACTGAGTTTGCCTCCAACCCAGATCCATGCTGTTTGTTTTTGCTACTACTATCTCCCACAACATAGGGTGTTAGAAGTTTCTTCCTTGGTAGATTGTAGTACTTTGGGCTCTTGGTTGCCTAGTAGACCCTGCAGGATGTAGTTTTTGGGCAGGGTTGGTGCTGTTTCCTTGCACGTAGTGCATTTCTTATTATCTTGCCTTGGGCAGTTGTGAGTTTTACTGCTGTGTGTTTTCCTCTTTTATTTATTCCCTTGTTGACACTTCCTTGCAGTTTTTTTCCTTATTTTGCTTGCTGAGGTATTCTTTCTTCTTTTGAATGCCTCAGGTTCTTAGCAGTAGCCGGTTTGGTTGCTAGGTTGCCGTGGTGTTGCTGTTGGTCTCTTGGACTTTGGAGATCCAATTGCTTGGTTAGTCAGGTAGTTTTTCTGTACTTTTCTTACAGACATACATATTTGCCAGTGGGTTCGTGTCAGGTTGTTGGCGCCCACTGGTAGTTTTTACCTTTGTACTAGATATATTACTTTTGCTGCTACCATTTTCTAGAGATAGTCTACTTGCTCTGGGGAGGATTTATGCTAGGTTGCTAGTTATTTTAAAACTACCTTTATTATTATTGTAAATATATTGCATGATCAACATGATTTATAAAAGTAAATCACTATTTTCCAAGCAGCGTATAAAGATCGTTTTCGTATATATAATATAAATGAAATGTAGAGTCTTGCATAGCATAAGTGGTCCTCTTGGGGCTCTTATGCTCTTCTTAGGATGTCAAACCTGAATAAAATATTTTTCCGCAGCGCTTAAGTATTGTTTTTAACTGTGGACTAGGTGATCCACCGAGCCGAGGGATACGGCCTCTAAAGTATAACTGATTTTCTAATCATTAAACTCATAAATTTCTTTCATAAAGAGTAGTAGTTGGTTTTTCCTGAGCGTCAGTAGTTATCCCCTGCTTGACGTGGCATCATGACGCGCGTTTTCTCATACTCTGATAATTCTTTAATTCGGAGAAAATGCGGGTTGTGATAGTTGGTATCAGAGAGAGGTTGCTTGACAAGTTAGTCGGGCAACCTTCCTTTGATTGCTTTAGTCGTTCAACATCATGTCATTCACACACCAATATGTCATCAGCACATCTTGGCAAAAGCACGAACACTACACTCATAGCATAACATAAAATATACGGGGCATATTATGTAGTATGGGATGCATAATATGTGTTCGTATATGGATCCACCATAGGGGCAACATGTGAGGGTTATGTAGTATGGGATGCATAACCTCACCACATGGCTGCGACTAGCACGTTTTCTTTTCTTCGTTGCATGCGAATGTTATGTAGTATGGGATGCATAACATTTTCATGCGTACGCCGCTCATAACATGCATTAGGGCCTTTTTAGAATGCATAGCACAACCATTCATATCATAACATTGCATAAGCACAACGTACCAAGCTAAAGACTGGCAGGATGACATATGTACACACATAAGTTTTCGAGTCAAAAATAATATAAAATCATGCATTCCCGATCTAGGCACAAGAATTAGTATGGTGGTGGTTTACCATCCTTGGTTAGGGCATAACATCAATTTTTGTAAAAAGATAAACTCCCATAGCAAGTTTAGCATCTTTAAGTTCATATCTATATATGTATTGTCTATACTAGTAGTTGGGTCTAGCTGTTGTACTAGGATCTAACTAGTGTTGCTATGACTTTAGAATGGCAAGGCGTCCTTCAACTAGATCAACTCCCCTGTCTGAGGGTGAGTCATCGGGAGTGCATAATGATGCGGTAATCGAAAGCCTGCGACAGAGTAGCGATTCCTTGAGCAGGCAGTTGGTGGAGGTGCGAGCCCAGATCCAGTCTTTGGTAGCAGTTGTGGCAGGTCAGACTCAGGGAGTGCAAGGCCCTGCAGGGGGATTATTGTTCCTCCCCCTCATGCACCCTTAAGACCTCCAGTGGTGGTGCCAGTAGAGATGGCCTTCATATCACAGTTTCAAAGGCTGAGCCCTCCCACTTATGACGGGAAGGCAGATTTCATGGTGATAGACGACTGGTTGATCTCCATGGAGGAGATGTTCTCGTACTTAGGGATTGCAGACGATCAAAGGGTGATGATAGCCGCTTATCAGCATAAAGGATTGGCTAAGAGTTGGTGGCTGAGAGAGTAGGAGAGCTTGGTAGCTGGATGCTCTTGGGAGGTGTTCAAGGAGGTGCTATTGAGGAAGTTCTTACATTCAGTCGAGCGTGAGCGCCTCTTGAACGACTTCCTCCATCTGAAGCAAAGGCAGCTCATGGTGGGTGAGTATGAGATAGAGTTCAGCAAGCTGAGCCGTTTTGCCCTAGGATTGATCAACATTGAGGCTGATCGAGTTAAGCGATTTCTCAGTGGTTTGAGGAGTGAGGTGCAGCAGCTGACCAGTGCTTATGGGTCAGAGAATTATGTAGGAGTAGTGGAGGCTGCTCTGAAGGTGGAGGCTATTGAGACCGCGAAGAGCAGAGGACAGCAAAGCAGAAAGGATAAGAGGAAGTCTGTGGAGGAAAAGAAACCCCAGGTACCCGGTACGGTTCCTGGGAAGAAGAGCAAAGTGGTGTGCAATTTCTGTGGCCGGTCAGGCCACCCTGTCGAGAGATGTTTCAAGAGGGCAACAGCTCAGAGGAAGGAGCAGGTTCATGCGATTCAGGGTGCTCCTAGGAAAGATGTCTCCTGTTCTGTTTGCAAGCGACCCGGGCATGATGCTTCCCAGTGCTGGTCCAAGGATAAGGTCTGTTTTTAGTGTGGGCAAAAGGGACACATCAAGTCTAGGTGTCCTCAGGTCCAGCCTGCTCTTCATGCAGTTCCTCTTCAGGCATTACCTCCGCCCCAGCGTGTGGACATGGGAAAGGGAAAGCTGAACGTGATCTCTTCCGAGGAGGCTGAAGCTTCTACTTTGTTCATCTCAGGTTAGTTGTGTTCCAGCCTGAATGTTTTGTTCTTGTCTTACTAGAATGTTTGTAGTATTGTTGTGGTAGTTCCTTAGTTATATATGTTCCTATAGGGAATTTTAAGGTGGAGAACCGCTGGGCGCGGGTTCTGTTTGAATCCGGCGCTACCCACTCGTTCGTGCCGAGAGCCGTTGTAGAGCGACATCGGTTGACTTTAGATCGAGTTCGGGATACCTTTCGTGTCAAGTTCCCCTCTAGTGAATCTGTGTTGTCAGATTTGGGCATGTTAGATTGCCCTATTTTGTTGGGGGACTTCCTTGCGAAGGCAGACCTGAAGATGATTGATCTGGAGGACTTTGATGTTATTTTGGGCATGGACTGGCTGTCTAGGTATGATGCAGTCATTCAGTGCAAAGGGAAGCGCTTGGACTTCATCAGGGATGACGGTCAGCCCGGAAGCGTGTATGCAGATCTGAGCCAGGATTCTTCTGTCATCTCTGCGGTATGTGCTCAGAAGCTTTTTCTTTCGGACTATTTTGTTAGTTTGGTCTCGGTTGTTGGGACCGCTGTTAGTGTACCGCGCTTAGAGGAGATTCCATTTGTTCGTGATTTTGCCGATGTTTTTCTTGATGACCTTCCTGGTCTTCCTCCCGAGAGGGATATTGAGTTTGTGATCGATTTGGAGCCGGGTACGCGTCTTATTTCTAAGGCGCCGTACCGAATGGCCCCTCGAGAGCTAGAGGAGTTGCGAGTCCAGTTAGATGAGTTGTTGGCGAAAGGGTTTATCAGGCAGAGTTCGTCGCCTTTGGGTGCTCCTATTCTATTTGTGAAGAAGAAAGATGGGTCAATGCGGCTTTGCATCGACTATAGGGAGTTGAACTAAGTCACAATTAAGAACTGGTACCCTCTGCCGAGGATTTATAATTTATTTGACCTGTTGCGCGGTAGCACGGTCTTCTCCAAAATTGACCTTCATTCAGGCTATCATCAGCTTAGGATCCGTGAGACAGATATTCGACGGACTGCGTTTAGATCGAGGCATGGACATTTTGAGTTCTTAGTGATGTCGTTTGGATTGACCAACGCTCCATCAGCGTTCATGGATATGATGAACCGGGTGTTCAAGGATTTCCTAGATAAGTTCATGGTGGTCTTCATCTATGACGTGTTGGTTTATTCTCGCAGTGCTGAGGAGCATGAGCACCATCTACGCTTGGTTCTATCAGAATTGAGGAACCATAAGTTATTCGCCAAGTTAAGCAAGTGCGAATTTTGGTTGCCTCAGGTCTCGTTTCTGGGTCACGTGGTGAATGAGGATGGGATCTCGGTTGACCCGGAAAAGATCGCAACAGTGATGGATTGGGGTAGGCCGGGCACGCCGAAGGAGATCAGGAGCTTTCTAGGATTGGCCGGCTACTACAGGAGGTTTGTGGAGGGTTTCTCTACCCTAGTTGCACCTTTGACTAAGCTGACTAAGAAGAACGTGGCTTTTGTTTGGAGCGAGAAGTGCGAAGAAGCCTTCTTGGAGTTAAAGAGGAGATTGTGCACTGCTCCCATTCTGACCCTGCCTACCGAGGGCGTGGATTATGATGTATACGTGGATGCTTCGCATGTGGGTCTGGGATGCGTATTAATGCAGGTGGGTAAGGTGATTGCCTATGGGTCAAGGCAACTGAAGACTCATGAGAAGAATTATCTTACACATGACCTCGAGTTCGCAGCGGTTATTTATGCGTTGAAGCTGTGGAGACACCTACTTTATGGGGCTCAGTGCAAGGTCTTCACCGACCATAAGAGCCTGAAGTACGTGTTCACACATAAGGAGTTAAATCTGCGCCAGCGTCGGTGGCTAGAGTATGTGGCCGATTATGATGTAGAGATCCAGTATCATCCTAGCAAGGCCAATGTGGTGGCCGACGCCTTGAGCCGAAAGACGGGAAAGATCTTTAATCTCACCGCCGATCGTTTAGTGGAGGAGTTCCTCCATATTGATATATCAGTGAGATGCTGTGGCTTGCAGAGTAGTTTGTCAGTGGCAGAGCCGTCTTGGATTTCTTTGACCAGACTTCACAAGAAGGACGACCCGGATCTTCTACACTTGTACTCCAGGACTGAAAGAGGAGAGTTGCTGGATTATTCCATCGATGATGCGGGAACTTTGAAGTACCGCGATAGATTTTGCGTCCCCGCGGTTAGAGACATTCGGGGTATGGTTTGCAGAGAGGCTCATGGATCCAGCGTTGCCTACCATCCAGGATTTACAAAGATGTATTGGGACTTAAAGCAAATTGCCTGGTGGTATGGCATGAAAGGAGATATAGCCCGATTTGTTGCGGAGTGCCACACTTGCAAGCGGGTGAAGGCCGATCATGGAAGGCCTGGTGGAAAGTTGACTCCGTTAGAGATCCCGACTTGGAAGTGGGAAAGTATATCTTTGGATTTCATCACGGGTTTACCGCGATCCCCGAGGGGATTTGATTCTGTTTGGGTCATAGTGGATAGACTGACGAAGTGTGCTCACTTCGTGCCATATAAGATTGATTACCCGATGAATAAGATAGCGGAGTTGTACTTGAATGAAGTCATCCGACTGCACGGTGTGCCGGTTAGCATCATTTTTGATCGAGACTCCCGATTTACTTATCGTTTTTGGCAGAGTCTGCAGGAGGGTTTGGGTACAGATCTGAGGTATTCTACTACGTACCACCCACAGACTAATGGGCAGACGGAGCGGGTGAATCAGATAGTTGAGGATATGATCCAATGCTACATTTTAGACCACGGTGGAGCGTGGGATAAGCGGCTGTGACTTATGGAATTTGCATACAACAATAGTTATCAGGAGAGCTTGCAGATGGCTCCGTTCGAAGCCTTGTATGGGAGGAACTGCAGAACTCCGTTGTTTTGGCTGAGGCTGGTGAGAGGCCATTGTTGGGTCCTGATGCGCTCGAGGAAATGGAAGTCGCAGTGAAGCTTGTTCGAGAGAAGCTTCGTATAGCTCAGGAGAGGTACGAGAAGAACGCCAATCGACGTAGGTCTGCCTTAGAGTTTTCTTTAGGGGGACCTTGTATTTCTTAAAGTTTCCCCGATGGTTGGTGTAAAGAGGTTTGGTAAGAATCAGAAATTGTACTCGAGGTATGTGGGCCCGTTTAAGATTTTGGAACGGATTGGCATGTCAGCTTACAGGTTGGAATTGCCAGCAAATTTCCCAGGTGTTCATAATGTTTTCCATGTTAGTCAATTGCGGAAGTGTGTGCGTAACAGTGGGCAAGTTTTGGACGTTGTGCCCTAGTTGGAGCCCAACCTCTCTTTTGTTGAAGTGCCGGTTCGTATTTTGGATACTCAGGAATGGGTGCTGCGAAAGAAGTCTATTCTGATGGTGAAAGTTCTTTGGAAGAATAAGGATTTGGAGAGCGCGACTTGTGAGCTAGAGTTGGCTATGAGGGAGGCTCACCCTCAGCTGTTTCCCTGATTAGTTTGGTTTGTTTTTCTTCTTGTAATGTTTGTATTATTACTTTCCTTCTATAGTAGAAGTGTTGTGCGTAAAGTTTCGGGACGAAACTTTATTTTAGGGGGAGTGACTGTAACGCCCCCGATTTTTCTGCAATTATTTAATTCTCGTTTGGCATTACGTTGACGCGTTTTCGTGGCTCATGCCATTTGTGTAGTGTGGTCTCAACTCCTTAGAACTGGGTGCCCTATTTTGTAGCCGGTTGGCAAGATCTCCTTAGCAAGCCGAGTCGTTTTGGGTGGCCCGGTGTGGCCTCTCGGGGGATGCTTGTGTTTTGGCTTCGGGAGGGTATAACTCGAGTTCTATTCATCGAAAGTTAGTTTCGACTTCGCCGTTGTGTTCGTAGCATGGATATTTAGCTATGGTGTGAATTTCGTCGAATTCCGAGATAGTTTGGTTTTCACGTCGTTTTTGGTGTGCCATTAGTAAAGCCTATTAGAGAATTCTCTTAATTTAATAAGGGAGCGGGCGGTTAGGATTCGGTTTTGCTGAACTGATGCGTTTAAAGCTTATAAAAAGGCTTTATTAAGAAGTGGCGGGCCACTCTCTTCTTTCTTCCCAAGACCGAAACCGTCGCCTGCTCCTGTTCGCGGAAAACAGAGGAAACCGCCGGACGTGCTTCTCCTTCGGACGGCGATTCCGGGAGTGTTCGTGGACGGATTTTGATTCTGAAAGTGGCGTGTTCTTGCTATCGCTCAGATCTACGTTTCAACGGTAAGAGGTTTGTTTTTCGTGGAGTTTTAGGAGACGTGGATTTTCGGTTTCTTGTGGTTTTTCGCCATTAATGTGCGGGTTTGCTTGTTAGGTGCTTCTCCTTCTAGTGCAGAACGAAGAGGAGGGAAAGCCGACCAAGCTTCGCCGGAAATCGAGGCAAGTGGTATTCTTGCCCTTGCCTTTGTTGTTCTTTGAATTTTGGAATGTTTCCCGGTTAGCCCTAGGGAAGAAACCAAACATATTTTCCTTTTTCTTGCTAATTTTAGGGCTTAGATTCTCCTATGAGCCCCCTCCTTGGGCTGTTTGCTCAACCCGATGGTTGTTTTCACCATTTAGACTCCAGATTTGTAGTTCTAGTTGGGTGCTATTGCGGGTGGAGCTGAGAGAGAGAGTGAGGGAGGTTGTTGTGGTAGGGCTCTGGTTAGAACCAGTCTTGGTAGACTCTCGAGTTTTGGTGTCGAGTGTGGTGAACACACTCAAAGCCAAAAGCCGCCCGGACTTGGCGTTGAGTGTGGTGGACACACTCAAAGCCATAGTTTGGTTTGTTCTTTGTGGCTGAGTGGTGGGGTGATTGAGTGAAAATTTTCGTCTAAATCAAAATCGACGAGAATCATCCTTGATTCCCGCCGATTTCGACGTGATTCCCACCGATCGGCAAGAATAATCCTTGATTCTCGCCGATTCGGCGAGAATCATCCTTTATTCCCGCTGATTCGGCGAGAATCATTCTGGATTTCCACCAATCGGCGAGAATCATCCTTGATTCCCGCCGATTCGGCGAGAATCATCGTGGATTCCCGCAGATCGTCGAGAATCATCGTGCATTCCCGCTGATTCGGCGAGAATCATCCTGCATTCCTGCCGATTCGGCGAGAATCAGTCGGCATTCCCGCCGACCTCCTCTTGTTCGCATTGGCTTAGGTTTTTCCTACAGGAAAGAACTTTGGCGTAGAGTGAGTTGACCTCACTCAACGCTAAAGCTGCGTTGGCGTTGAGGGAGGTGGACTCACTCAACGCCACTGTTAGGTTTTGTGGTTTTGCTGAAGGCGTTGAGGGAGTGGACCTCACTCAACTCCATAGCTGTTTTGGCGTTCAGTGAGGTTAGCTCACTCAACGTCGCTGCCTCTTTTGCTGAAGGCATTGAGGGAGTGGACCTCACTCAACGCCATGACTGTTTTGGAGTTGAGTGAGGATAGTTCACTCAACGCCAGAGCTGTTCTTGTGGAAGGCGTTTAGGGAGTGGACCTCACTCAACACCATGGCTGTTCTGGCGTTGAGTGAGGCTAACTCACTCAACGCCAAGGTCTGGTTAAGCGTTGAGTGGGTCCCACTCGATGCCAAGCCGTGTTGAGTGATTTTAACACTGTTTCCCTTAACTCGATTTTCGTTCCCGAGTGAATTTCCTGATTATATTTGTAATTTCCTTGTCGGCCATATTTCTCTTTCCTAATGGCCGAATCGTGGGTCGTGGCTAGTAGTGGTGGGTTGAAGCTCTTCATGGGGGAGGTGTTGTGCAATTTAGCCAAGGCCACCCTTATTCTTCTATCTTGCTCCAGTTACAAGCTGGGCAAGGGGGGGGGGGGGGGAAGGTCCCTTGTGCTTTCACATGTAGACCCTTGACCTTGTTGGCTTGGAAATGGTGGTTGAGGGACTGAGTTTTCCTCCAACCCGGATCCATGCTGTTTGTTTTTGCTACTACCATCTCCCATAACTTAGGGTGTTAGAAGTTTCTTCCTTGGTAGATTGCAGCACTTTGTGCTCTTGGTTGCCTAGTAGACCCTGCAGGATGTAGTTTCTGGGCAGGGTTGGTGCTGTTTCCTTACACGTAGTGCATTTCTTATTGTCTTGCCTTGGGCAGTTGTGACTTTTACTGCTGTGTATTTTCCTCTTTTATTTATTCCCTGGTTGACACTTCCTTGCAGTTTATTTCCTTGTTTTGCTTGCTGAGGTATTCTTTCTTCTTTTGAATGCCTCAGGTTCTGAACAGTAGCCGGTTTGGTGGCTAGGTTGCGGTGGTGTTGCTGTTGGTCTCTTGGACTTTGGAGATCCTGTTGCTTTGTTAGTGAGGTAGTTTTTCTGTACTTTTCTTACAGACATACATATTTGCCAGTGGGTTCGTGTCAGGTTGTTGGCGCCCACTGGTAGTTTTTACCTTTGTACTAGATATATTACTTTTGCTGCTACCATTTTTTGGAGATAGTCTACTTGCTCTGGGGAGGATTTATGCTAGGTTGCTAGTTATTTTAAAACTACATTTATTATTATTGTAAATATATTGCATGATCAGCATGATTTATAAAAGTAAATCACTATTTTCCAAGCAGCGTATAATGATCGTTTTCCTATATATAATGTAAATTAAATGTAGAGTCTTGCATAGCATAAGTGGTCCTCTTGGGACTCTTATGCTCTTCTTAGAATGTCAAACCTGAATAAAATATTTTTCCGCAGCGCTTAAGTATAGTTTTTAACTGTGGACAAGGTGATCCACCGAGCCGAGGGATACGGCCTCTAAAGTATAACTGATTTTCTAATCATTAAACTCATAAATTTCTTTCATAAAGAGTAGTAGTTGGTTTTGCCTGAGCGTCAGCAGTTATCCCCTGCTTGACGTGGCATCATGACGTGCGTTTTCTCATACTCTGATAATTCTTTAATTCAGAGAAAATGCGGGTTGTGACAAACTTGGTGGGATGCAACGAGTAGCTTACACTTTAGCTTCAAACGTAGAAATATCAATTGCAGTGGAGGATGAAGCTTTTGCAAGCTCTATGGAGTGGAATGCGTGGTCGGATCTTCCCTCCAAAGAAGAGAGAGAGAAAGGGGACTGGAGAGTGATTTTCCTGCTCAAGAGAGCCAAAAAGGCGGGCTGGCACGTATCCCCACGGAAATGGTAAAGGTTGCAACTTAAATAGAAATTTATCAGAAAATTGGTCTCGCACAGCTCGACGCACGACCGTGCGTAAACCGTGCGATATTATAATAAAACATGCACCTATGAAGAAGAAGCACTAACCCGTGTGTTTCCTTCGCTCACGGGCCATCTGCCCGTGCGTGAAGCAATTTGCACGGGTAACCACAAAACGAAGAAATGCAGGAAAAAATTATGGAACCGTGCATTTTACTCGCGCACGGGCACTTTCGCCCGTGCGTGAAGGAAAACGCACGATTAACCACAGAATGAAGAATGACAGGCAAAATCCAGAATGCTACAGGAAAACCATACGTTTCCTTCACACATGGTTTGGGTGAAACCGTGCGTGAAGGATTCGCACGAGCTGGTCATTTCACCAGATTGACCGGAGGAAAACGCACGACCAAAACTAACCATGCGCTAAGGAAACGCACGACCGGTCATTTTCCTCAAATCAAAATTCAGAAAAGGGGAAAACTGACCACCTACAAGCAAGGAAAAATAAGGCAATGAAGGACCGGCCTCCAGCAATAAAGAAATGAAGAGAAAACTATTGGAACTAGCCCTGGGGAGCACCACAATCTTACCCCCAACCAATAAGTGCGCAATTGCGCATGGAAGGGCGGGAAAAGCACAAAAAGCATGAATGGCAAAAAGTAGGATATAAACAACAAAAACATCCAATAAATGAAGTGCAAAGGACTATAAGTAGTTGTATCTAGAGAGCATGTTCGGGAAACACAAGTCCTACGTAGATTTTGTAGACCTAGATTTGAGCCTGAGAGATATGGATTTCTCATGTCTCAAATAGGTAATGTGTTGCCTATGGATCATGATGAGGTGCCTACAACCAGTAAGGGGCAATGAGTGGACCGGACTCCGAGAAATGGCTTGAGACCATGAAATTGGAAATGGACTCCATATATGCAAACCAAGTTTGGACCTTGGTGGAATAACCTGAATAAGTATGACCCAAAGGGTGAAAGTGGGTCGTCAAGAAGAAGACTGACATAGATGGGAATATACAGACATTGAAAGGGCGATTAGTGGTTAAAGTTTTCAAGAAAATTCATGGTGTTGACTATGATGAGACCTTTTCCCCTATTGTTATGGTTCAGTTTATCAGAATTATGCTTGCTATTGCTCCGTATTATGACTACGAGATATGGCATATGGATTTCAAAAGGGCTTTCCTAAATAAAAACCTCCTTGAGGAAATGTATATGACACAACCTGAGGGTTTTGTATTTCCAAGTGAAGCAACTAAAATATGCAAGATATATAGATCCTTTTATGGATTAAAATAAGCCTCTCGAAGTTGTAACCTTGATTTTGATGAGAAAAATCAAAGAGCTCTTTTTATCAAGAATGAAGATAAACCTTGTGTTTATAAAAGAATTAAGTGGAGCATTGTTGTCTTCCTGATATTGTATGTGGATAACGTACTACTGATCGGAAATGACATTCTGACCCTATAAGTTGTTAGCAAGACCCAAGTTTCTCTTTAGGGTTTTCTTAAACTTTATTTCGATGCTCATATTTGACGTGCTATCAAGTAAAACCCTACAAGAATGTTTATAAGATTCCCCATCTCCATTATGGGACATTTCTTGAAATCCCACTCCTTCTCGTGGGATCTCAAAAACATGTCACTTAAATCATAAATAGTTAATATTATCCCATATTCCTTTAAGCCATTCATAATTTTGAAGAATTCATAATAATCAGCTATAGAGTCTTTCTTCCCTTGCTTAGAAGCATTATATTATTTGTTTTGTAGGAATTTCCTATCATCCCTTACATCCTCTGTAACTTACATGTATACAATCAAAGTGTCCTATATTTTCTTAGAAGTTTGGCAGTGAATTAAGTTCTGAAATGCGCAATCATCATTGGTATTGACTATTACATTCTTGGCTCTCTTATCTATAGTAGCCAGAACAACCTCATCTTTGGTTATTTTTGAGAGCTTCTTTGTGACTCTCAGATTTGCATCAATGGTTGAGACCTTTATAGTGATGAAGGGTTCTTCTTTAGTAATAATGAATATTCTAGTATTAGAGGCTCCTATAAATAGCTTGACCCTCTACTTCTAGATCCTAAAGTTTTATTTTCTATAGATGGTTTTCATTGAATTTATCTCTTTGTAGCACTCACCAGAGTTATGGCATATAGACCATTTTAATACCCTTGAGGATCTTGTTTAATTACTAAGCCTTTTCGAACAACCTAGCTCTGATACCACATGAAATATTTAGAGTGGTCTTATCACCTGGGGGTTGAATAGGTGTCTTGAGCTTTATGATATTTTTGAAATTTATTAACTATTCTAGCATAAAGAGTGCAAAAAAAGCTCAACATAGAGAGCACTCAAAAATTTATAGTGGTTCCCCAATTATGGGTACATCTACTTTCCCCCTCCACCTATCTAGCAGTGTGCTAGTGATATAGACTAGGATCAGAGTTTCAAAACTCAAATAAAATGCATAAAATAAAATAAAATGCATAAATAAATATGTGGGAGAAAAGACTATGATGCATCGTAGGGTTCATCAGCTAGACTAGGCAAACTTCTTCACTATCTTAGATCAAATAGATCTTTCAACTCAAATAAACATCTTGGATCCTACAGCTCCGAGTTACACCACTCCTATAACTCACATGCAAATGAAACCTACCTCAGGTTCACCCTTGAACACTACCTATGGCCTTTAGTACAGGCCCTATACTTAGATCTAATAGATGTATCCAACCTCATGTCCCCAGTAGAACCCTACTTTGGCTAAAGTAAGCCCTACACTCAGATCCTAGTGGGACCCTACAACAACTGTAAAAAGAATTGTTTGTTACAACAAAATTAGACTCAATGCAATTTTTTTTTGAAGATTTGAATCTTCTTAGGCTTTTTAGAGAGAAAACCTCTTTCTTGTTTAGCAACAGATCCTTAGTAAGTCTTTTTCTAGTGATTGGTACTTTGCAGAATCTTGAGATAAAAAGGCTTCTTTTTTGGTCTTGAGAAATTTGAATCCGAGAACTTGAGATAAATTTTTTTCTTCAGAATGTTGCCTTCATCTTAATAAACTTAGTCAACTTGTCTTCTCTCTTAAACTGTTGTTCTATTTGTTTTGACAGCAGACTTGAAGGGTTTTCAAAGTTCTCCCAAAAAGTTTAGGTTTACCGACTCTTTCTTCTCCTTTTATAGGTTTCACATCTCTAATGTCGGGATGAGATAAAGCATTTCTTGCGTCTTTCCAAAAGATACTGATTTGATGTTCATTTTCGACGTGGCCAACAATTTTAAAATCCCGTAATTTGAGTTTAACATAATACTAAGTTCTCCTCACATGAAGCATTATCACTTAGCCATTCTTTATGTCCTAATACAATAAGAACACATCACTATTGAACTTGGTACCTTTTCTTATTCTTATGCATTGTATACTGAGCATTAACACTATTCTAGTGTCGCGTGACTCACGATGCTTCTATACTTGAAATAATTCTAGGAGATAGTTTAGAGCTCCTTTAGAATTGTGAGAAATTGTGGTATCGTGTAATTACTGTTTACACTACTCAACTTGCCTTTGACATTTTTTCCTACACATGATATATTGAGGCATTATGTGATGTCCATTAAACTTACTTAGGAATTTTCTTATTATGGAAGCCAAGAGGATCCTACGTGTCTTCACAATGCTTAAAAATAACTGAACTTGTTGGTATTGCATCTCACACAAAGCTTTTGCACATAGAACAACTCAATTAAATGATTAAGTGTTCTATTTGTCTATACTGATATCCTAACTCATTTAAACATTTTAATATGAGATTAAGCTATCCCATCACAAGCCAAGTAAAATCATTATTAAATACAACATGTATATATCATTGTCTCGAGGTATTTTTAAAATTTGGAATATTGCGGGTAAAGCTCCCAATAGTCATCATTCTTTTCAATTGATTAGAATAATTCTCCTAGATTACTTAACTAAATGCTCATGAACCTATCAAATCCTATCAAAACAAAGAGTTCAGGAAGAGTGTCTTTTTACTTAAGTCTTGTGGATACCTCTTCTAGATTTAGTTGGGTGTTCTGTATGAAAGCTAAGTCTGACATCATTTGGATCCTGTCAATATGCATTAAATGGGTTCAGTCTAAGTTCAACACTCAAGTGTTTATGATCATAGGTAGCTATTAAACAAAGTTTGAAAAGCAGTTAATCTGTAGAATCTATGAGGTGGAGGGATAAGGCAAATATTTTTAGCTCCAGAATCTTATTTACAAACTAGTGAAGCTGAAAGGATAAATAAATCCCTACTTCAATCAAGAAGGACATTTTGCCTAAAATGTTCTGAATAAGAGAAGTGTTCACAAGTAAAAGATTGAAATACTTTTCTTAAAATCCTAAAGGGGAATAGTGCTAACTAGGTCAACTAAAAATTAAGGGAGGATGACATACTCACAAGGACCTTTAATAAAGGTAGGTCAAAGGACTTCATCAAAGCATTGAAGAGGCTTGATAATACTAATATATCATATAATAATGATTCTAAACCACAATCTAAGAAAATCCATTGCTTAGGAGATATCAATAAACTTTAAAATATAAGTTAGTACTCGATGTTAAGTAGACTAGAAGTTAGAGTAACATCATCTACTATTTAATGGAATGTCTAGAGGTGAGTGACGACTATGATGAGTTTAATTCAATTCGATTCAACGTCCATATAAAATGATGTATATGTCAACATAAAGTCTTATATGGTAGTTTTGAAGCTACGTTGAATTCTAATGGTCATTACGTCAACTTAATTAGTGTGCACTGAAAGATTTCCTAAATTGCGTTGATTCTTTCCTAAATTGTGCCTCTTTGAGCACTAAATCTTAACATATCATTGATATATACCAGACTTCTATTATTACATACTATATCTTTAAAACAATTCATCTTCCTGGCTTGTTCTCTTAATTTTTTTTTTCAATTATTTGTTTTCAAGTGTTTTACAGTACATTAATGGCACAAAAGACTAACATCGAGTTTAGCGTGGATCTCAAATCATTTAGTAATGTTGCAGACAATTGTAATGGTATCCTAAAATTATTCACTAACCTGGGAATAAACAAGCTCATCTCCACTTTGTGTATCATGTTTAGATGAATAAGAAGGCTATATCACTACGGAAATGGTTTAGATGAATTTTGATCTATTGCTAGGGGACAATTCAGCACAACTCATAGAGTAAGAGTTAAAGGAGGCTCTACAAATCATAAAATTTTTTAGGGATAAGGCCATTATACTTAAATAGATTGACCTTTCAAATGAATATAAAATTTTAGCTTATATTATGGGAAATATGTTGTGTTTTAAGACTTCAGCATATGATGTCATTCCCAAAGCCCAGCTGCATCTTATGGGGGTCATGGTGTTAGGAAAGAAGATTAACTTAGGATAGTGTCTCCTAAAACTTTTCTCCCATAAGTATGCATAGAAGGAGAATACTAACATGACTCTTATAAGTCAAATTATGATTCAATATTATTCAAATCTAAGCACATCCAATTGAATACCAATTACTCCTTGAAAGAAGTTTTCAATAGCCTTATTCTACAAGTGGACCAGGAAAACCATTATGCCCGGCTCACAAAAAAAACCATCTCCTCAATAATCTTCACAAGATAATGTTCTTTCATCCACCACTCCTGACTTATTACACTACCATCCAAGGGACCTACTTCTTTACCTAATTCATTTGGCCAAGTTCATCAAATTACCTCACCATTTCATTCACCCCATCCTATAATTAGTACACGTATTCTACCAGTTACTCCTTCTAATCTTCCTTCTATCTTATATCAAGTAGTCCCTATTTTATCCTACACCATATCCACTCTGCTACATGTGCATTCTTCTCAAATACAGACCACATGTATTCATATACATTGTCAGTTAGATCTGGATATTGCTTTTATTTAGTTTTTGTAAGCAAAGATGTCTTCCTCCTCTGTCACAAGATCATTCGTAACCTATATTGCTTATGAGTTAAAGAAGGGGGAGATCTAGAAGGAAGAAGAGAAGTTAGATGAGGTCATATCCACTTTACCTAAACCAGATCCCTTCAAGATTGTTAGAGATAAGAATGCATTAACAAAAGTTGTTTTAGAGTTTGAATTAAGCCAGGGGGAGGCCAATGAAATAATTATTGCTGGTACTGAATAGCTGGATGCACACTGTTAGGGGGAGACAGGTGGTGTTTTACCTTAAAGGGAATTTAAGGTTGATGATGAATAGGAAGAGAAGATTCTAATGTTTCCCAAAAAAGATTAATGAATGTCAAGTTTTTTAAAATGGGAAAGCACTTACAATCATAAAAGAAGAAGCTCCATTCTAGAGAGAGGAAGCTTCCTTGAAGAGTTTGACTCTCTGCTTCAAAATACCAAAATTCCCCTTCCTATAAATAGGAAGTTTCATGGAGCTAAGTTATTTATAACTTTCTCCAGAGCCCATTGTATTGTAAATATTTTTAACCCTTAAGGATCTTATTCAACTGTTAAGCCTTTTAAACAACCTATCTCCGATACCAATTGGAAGATGAAGGTTGCTACTCACTTAGAGGTGGTGAATAGTTGATTTACTTATTTAACAGATTTCTTGAGTTATTTTCTTAGAGAATAATGAGAGAGCAGATATCAGAGGTAAAACACAATACAATACAGAGCACACAAAGTGTAAGACCCCTCCCCCTTGGAAATTCCGGGGTCTTATGCCCAGAACAGCCTCCTTACTGTGACACTAACTCACGGGTTAGTCGACAGTACAAGTCACCGATCCTGCCGGCTAGCTCGATCATAAAAAATTGTTCGGCCAATATGAGAAACAAAAGTATAAAAGCAATGTAGGAAAAATTATAAGGTAGTCCACAATCACAGTACATATCATAAATGTGAAATGAAAGTACAACAAGTCCACAATGAGTCCAAAATAAAAGCGATGAAAAATGGTTTATGCCCTGTAGATAATAATAAAATCTCTCCTCACAAAATCAAAAGAGGAAGCTAATCTATCATATTTGAACTCGTCCCACCTGAGGAAGTGATGCGGTAGTAGTAGTAGGTGGTGGTGGTAACAGCTCCTCACGTCCTGCCTCCTCGTCCTTCCGGTCGCGCTTGTGCCCCATCTCCTCGAGCTCCTAAAATGATTTGGTCACCGACCATTAGTCAAAAGACTAAATCGTTTCCTCTGCACCTCGCCCTGCAACTCCTAGGCACCGTGCGGGAGGACGAAGCGGAGGACAATAAGGGGTATCAAATGGGAAACAGGTGACAATGAAGCTATACTACCAAATATGACAAGTAAGAAGTATTTCTACTCTAGCAGTTCTATGTATATAGCACAAGTGAAGTAAGTATGTACAGTACTGAAGGTAAGTAAATGCAGGAAGTAAGTAGAGTGCGGTACAGTAAATAAAGAACAATTATCTACAGCTAATCTACCATCACAGAAGTACCCTAAATTATATGAATGCCCATACATATTTATAAGTTAGAGTTTCCAAAATTAACTTATCATATAAAAGAGCCCATACTAATTTATATGATAAGGATCCATGAAGCGTATGACCTAATATGAATGAATGCATGTGGTTTATGAATCATGCAAGTGTAACTCACACACAATGACTCCGTGATCAAAAACCTTTAGTTCCCGCTTTTTGGAGCTAACATCACTCTCTAATACCACTGTTGTGGCTACGACAGCAGTGGAGCGGGCATCTCCACTCCTAGGCAGGTATACACACTACCAAACCTAGACCTCCTATACGCCTCTATACACGTCCTAGGTGCACTCTAGAGTCTTGCGTACTAATTGCTGACTATCCATCAGTCTTGTTGGTTCGGGTGTGCGTTATTGAGGATTATCCTCCAGACCGCATTATAAAAAACCTACTAGACCCTCAAACCCTCACACCCCCCTGAGTCACCGTACTGCTATCGGTGTGACGATTGGCCGAGTACTGCTTGACCCGCCACTAGTTTTTTTTATGCGCATGCAAGGTATTTCAACTCGAGCATCCAGCTCGCAGGACTAACCTGTCCTGAATCCCTACAACCCTACACGGGTGAGAATGTTACAACAAATCCCTCCAACCCTACACGGGTTAGAATGATATCACGATTCTTATCCTATTAGACTACTCTTGTCTAAGGGTTATTATGCTTAGCGATTTATGGTTAATCCCAGGACTGCCAAGGGTTTGCCCAATTAAGGGGTCTCGGGGGCACTATGAACCAAGATGGGATTAAAGCCCAAAGTTCCCTTTCGCAAGGATATTTACTCTTATTAATATCTACCCATGATTCACACCCAGCTCTCGTTGTTACTCTAGAACGATCCTAATGACTTAAGATATTATCTGGAAATCGGTAGTCTTTCGCCGGTCTCCGTTTTTGCTACTATCCTTAGGGGTTTTCACTCCACCACTCGATACTATGAAGTGACCTTGTAGACACCAACCAGGGTTTATCTTCGAAAATAGTTATCAACGCAACCTTCTATCGTATCCCCTTGTGGTCCTAGTAGTATATACTATCCGAGCTAGACGCAACCCATGACCTAATACCACTTGTAAGGTAAGACTTCCAATGTTTTGGCCAAAATGACCCTAACCATTTATCATGGGATGGTATGGTATATGATGTTAACTATGTGGAATTTCACTATTTTTTTCTAAGTCATAAGGACCCTAAATTAAATCCTTTAATTAAGTGGTCTATGTTACTTTATACATGAAGTACTATATAAAATTATCCCCCTGGTCTAATAAATTTTCTTGATGATCATCTAGCCAAATTATAACTGGTTTCCAAGAATTGTAATTTTCCCATTTATATATCCATTTAATTTTCATTTAAGTTAAATCCATGAATTGGTCACTTTCCAAATAAAGTACATTAAATATGCTACTAGAAATTCTAGGAAATTTACTGCAGATGTAAATTGCTGAAATAATACCAATTACAAGAATTCATAGTCCTAAACAGTAATTTGGTCTACCAACACTCATATGACATATATTATAAAAATGCCATATAATGGGTTTAAAACTTATGGATGCATCCAAAAATTGTAATAAAACTACACAAGGTCACAAACACATAATTAAATCACTAGAAAGTTTCCCATAATATTCCTACTATAATTTCAAACATTTTTAAATAATTTCCATAAAGGGAAAAATTGTAAATTCTACATAATTCCAGAATATAATTGTCAAACAGACCCATAAAATTTTCCAGAGATTAAATATGACTCCCTTGAGTTCTAAACCTTATTTGAGAATTTTAACTCATCAATGAACCAATTTTAAATTTTTTATCTTTAAAGGCCTAAATTTTCAAAATTCCAAATAATGGGGTTTTTGATCCCAAAAATCCCATTGTTTATGTTAGAGGTATATTTCACCCTAATAAACCTCTGATAAAAATTTCATAGACTATTTATCTCCCAAATGGGCTAAGTTCCCATTATATATATTTTTTCTAAAGGCACCCCAAGCCTTTATCCAACAAACTCATGCAAGTGGGTTTACGCAACATGCAGAGGTCCAAAGAGGCTGAAATTTTTAGTATGGGCTTATATTGACCCCAAGGACAAGCCATCAAAATTTGGGGCCATTTGGAGGTATATTACTCCAAATATTTTATTACTTTAAATAAATGTATTTTCTCAAAAACTATAGGAAAAGTTCTTCCAAAAATTCTCATATTTGGATAGGTTCTAAGTCTACCCTAATCAAGCACACACCCAAAATTTTGGGTCATGTGGGATTCTGGTTTGGCATCGGCATGCATTTCAATTGTTGCCCTAGCCTAGGACCTGCCCTAGTAGAATGGTCCTACAAGGAGTTCTACTATCCCAAATAGGGCCTTTAGGGTGGAAAAGTAATGGTATGAGGTAGGGATACAATTTTTCTATTCATTACCATCTCTGAAAATTACCCTAAGAGGCCTAAAATTAACATGCAAAACCACTGAAATACTATGACATAATATTACTAATCATAATATAATAACTTAATTAATTTATTTAAATCGAAACAGGCGACATCTCGTCATCGTCCCCGATCAGCAAACGGCTGAGATAGAGTTGGGCTGGGCCATTTTGTTTGGTTGTTTCCAGCCACCTGGGAAGGTGCCGCCGCCAACGATTATCTCCACGATCTTCGTTAAGGTGGTGGCTAGCGTTTCCCGATGGTGAGGTTGCCGGAGGCGGCTCCTCTGGTGATCCCGAGCAAGAGGAAAAACTCGGTTTTTGAGCTCACAACTCCCATGGTATCAGGCTAAATTGAGACCGTTGTCTCACCTAATCGTTCTAGGAAGCTAGTATAGAGAGAGATGAAGTGAAACGAACCGAAATTGAGGCTTGGCGGCGAGCTTGGCGGCGGTGAGCCATGACTGAGCTTACTCTGGCGAGTCCTTCCCTTTTCCTAGTTTCTCCAGCGATTTCCTTGCTCTAGCACTCAAACTCCACTCGTTTCCTCCTTCTGAAGCTAATGGTGAGGCTAGTTTTGGCTGGTAGTTAATGTATAGGGAGGTACTCCATGGTGCGGTTCGGCCAAGCTTTGGTTACTCTACCCATGGTGCCAAGTAGCCATCCAGCAACATATTTCTTTGGGAATGAGCTGGTAAGGCTTGCAAAGTCTATTAGACAGAAGGAAGGAGGGCCACATGTCCCTCATTCCATTTTCACCACCTTCTCTCTCCTAAAATTCCCATTTTACCACCATGCATACATTCTCTCTCCCAAACTAGAGGGGTTGGAGCTGTCTTTGACCACTTGGGCTGGTCATGGGCCATGGTTTGTGGACTTTGCCCAAGGAGGGTGGGCATGGATTCATTTCTCTTCTTTAGGTCCTTTTGTTGACTTAGTTGACTTTGAGTTGACTTGGTCAACATAATGGGTGGGCTGACCCCACTTAGTGCACATGAGGCCTTTACGTATTAATTTGACCAAATTAAGGTTAAGGTTGACTTGGGTCAACTTGGGTCAACAGGTGACCCATTAGCATGCCTTAGAGTTTACTTAGATTAGGGCTAGGGCATAGTGGTGGGGTCAAGGTATTGCTAGGGTTCCAAATTAGCCTAGTTTAACTTAAGTTGACTTTGGCCCATAGTGGGCCCCACATGGCTATACTCTATAACCAAGGGTCAAACCTAGCCTAAGCCCACACCTACACCATATGTCCTATCCAAATCTAAGTTGAGGGGCCTAATATAAAAAGGGATGTTACAAAACCCTATAAAAAAAATAATTTCGTCCCCGAAATTTAAGTTCGGGTCTACGGGGTTCTACTTGCAGGCATTTAAGAAATTTAAAGGAAATTAAAATATTACCTGAAGTAAAAAGCTCTGGGTGCCGCTCTAGCATCAGGTCCCTTGGCTGCTAGGTGTGCTCCTCCCATCTATGGTTGGACCACAACACCTTCACAAGGGGAACCTTCTTCTTTCGCAACACTCAGATCGCTGTATCGTCGATCCGGATTGGCTCCAAACGAACTGATCTGTCGGGTGCTATCAGGCCTGCTGTAGTGGAGATGTGTTGTTTCGGCCGAAGGAGAGCTCTTCGTAATGAAGAGACATGAAAGACGTCGTGTAAGGTCACCAACTCTTGTGGCAAATGCAGTCTATAAGCCAAAGGACCGATCTGCTCTAGGATCAAGTACGACCCCATATATCGTGGACTGAGCTTCTTGTGTCTCTGCACCCGAGAGACACCATGCACCGAACGTATCCTCTAGAACACCAAGTCCCCCACCTAGAACTCCATCTTCGGATGTCGTGCATCGTAGTACTTTGCTTGCCTACTATGAGCCTCCAACATCCAATCCCTGATCAGCCGAATCTGAGCTTCCGTATCCTCAATATACTCTGAACCAAGAGTCCTCGTATCAACATCCTGAACCCAAGATAGAGCAGTCTGACACCTCCTCCCATACAAAGCCTCATAAGGCTCCATCCCAATGCTTTCCTGGTGACTGTTGTTGTAAGAGAAATCGATCAGGGGCAAAATTATCTCCCAGGGCTTCCCGGTATCAAGTTTGCATAGACGAAGCAGATCCTCCATGGTCCTGATAGTAAGCTTTGTTTGGCCATCGGTCTGTGGTTGGAAAGCGGTGTTAAAAGTAAGCCGAGAACCCAAGTAAGCATGCACTGCCTTCCACTCCCTAGAAGTGAACCGACCATCAAGATCTGGGACAATCGTCCTAGGGATGTCGTGGTACCTGACGAACTGCTCTACAAATAACTTCACCAAAATAGCAACTGGGCAGTCCTTCCTGATCGGTATAAATCGAGCCACCTTAGTCTGTCTGTCGACGATGACCCATATAGAATCGTGCCCAGAGTGGGAGAGAGGCAATCCGTGCACGAAATCCATAGATATATCCTCGAACTTCCACTCTGGCACCGGTAATGGCTGTAATAATCCACCAGGCTCTTACACTCTGCTTTTACCCGCTGACATGTCACATAGTGTGTCACCAAATGAATGATCTCCCTCTTCATCCCTGGCCAATACATGCTCCTCCGCAAATTAGCTGTCATCTTGGTGATACTGGGATGCACTGAGTACTGAGAGTGGTGCGCCTCTCTAAGTATATCCTTTTGAATACAACCAACTACGGGTATATAAATACACCCACGGAAATGAATGAGATCATCCTATAATGAATAATTCTCGAATTTGCTCCCTTCAGGACTCTGAATATTGGCTCTAAGGTTGCATCAAGCCTCTACTGTGCCATAATACGCTCTCGTATGTCACTCTCCTCGATCAAGGAGTTCAGATACTCCCGATAAAATGCTGGCTCGGACTCAGAAACCATACTGATGTGCATATAGTTCATCATCTGCATTAATCCCGTATACATCACCTGGGGCTCCGGTCCAGTAGTGTCGGCTCTCCTGCTCAAGGCATCTTCTACGGTGTTCGTCTTCCCCGGGTGATAATGCATTTTGTTGTCATAATAGCAAAGAAACTCCAGCCATCTCCTTTGGCGAAGGTTCACATCCTTCTGCTTGTCAACATATTTGATGTTCTTGTGATCTGCAAAGATGTCACAATGAACCCCATATAAGTAATGTCTCCATATCTTCAATGCGAATACTACTGCCCTTAGCTCCAAGTCATGCACCGGGTAATTCTGCTCATGTTTCTTCAATAGCCTTGAGGCATAGACAATGACATGGCCGTGCTGCATCAGGACGGCACCCATCCCCTAATAAGAAGCGTCGGTGTAAATCTGAAATCCTTCCTTTACAGATGGAAGTGTAAGGATAGGGGAAGAAGTGAGCCGGTCTTTTAACTCCTGAAATGCTGCCTCACACCTTTTTGTCCAAACAAATGCGGCCTCCTTCTTTGTCAAAGTCATGAGGGGAAGTGCTATCCTCGAAAACCCCTCCACAAACTTACGATAATACCCGGCGAGTCCCAAAAAGCTGCGTATATCAGAAGCTGATTTTGGCCGCGGCCAATCACGCACTGTATGTACCTTGGCCGGATTTACGGCCAACCCGGCTTTACTGACAGTATGTCCTAAGAATGCCACCTCCTGCAGCCATAACTGGTACTTGGAAAACTTTGCATACAACTGATTTTCCCTCAGCTTCTCCAGCACCTATGCCAAATGCTGCACATTGTCCTCCTTTGTCCGAGAGTAGATCAAGATGTCTTCAATAAAGACTATGACAAATCAATCCAAGTAGGTCTCGAAAACATGGTTCATCAGACTCATGAATGAGGAAGGTGCATTCGTGAGCCCGAAAAGCATCACCATGAACTCATACAACCAATTGCGGGAACTGAATGCTATCTTCGGAATATCTTCCACCTGAATCCGTAGCTGATAATACCTAGATCGTAAATCCAGCTTGGAGAACTAGAAGAATCCCTGAAGCTGATTAAACAGCTCATCGATTCGGGGCAATGGGTATGTGTTCCAGACTGTCAGCCGGTTAAGCTCTCGATAGTCGATGCAGAGCCGCAACGACCCATCCTTCTTCATGACGAATAGTACTAGTGCTCCCCATGGTGATGAGCTGGGCCTAACAAATCCTGACTCGACTAACTCCTAAAGCTGGATCCTGAACTCTGCCAACTCCTTTGGAGCCATCCTGTACGGTTCCCGAGATACGGGCCTTGCTCCTGGCACCAACTATATCCATAAGTCCATATCTCTAGCTGGCGGTAATCTGGGCAATTTCTCCAGGAATACATTTGGGAAATCATGGACCATCGGGATGTCAGCAAGGGAAGCTTCTTCTCCCGCCATCTCGAAGCATATAACATATATCTCCTCTCCCTGATGGTGGGCCTTGACAAACTGTACAGATGATAATAATTGATGGGAGATAGGTCTAATACCTTCGACGATGACGTAGGAGTCGCCGTGCCTCAGAGTGATACATTTAGATGGGAAATCGATATGGGCATGATTCCAGTGCAACCATGTCATGCCCAAGATCAAGTCGAAATCTAGTAATCTCAGGATCGTCGTCGGCCACTCAAATGCCTTGCCACCAATCTCGACCTTCATGTTGCAATGGGCAGTGGTCCGTAGCTCCGACCCATTGGGTAGACGCACCCTCATCTCTAAGTCTGGAAATCTTTCCACGCCCTCCATTCCTTATATAAAGGCCTCGGAAATGAACGAGTGGGTAGAACCCGTGTCGAACAAGTTACGAGCGGGCTTGCCGATGATCATGACTATGCCTGAGGTTGTTTGGGTTTAATTAGACTGTTATTCTATAACATCAGGTACTATGTAAATGAAATTTAAATTTATAATAGTCTAAGTACCTGTGATTACCTCCTCTGGATTCCTCGGTTCGGCGAGATCTAGTGCGTATACCTTCTCCTACTCTCGACCACGGCCGTAATGTCCCCTCCCTCGGCCTCGACCTCGTCCTCGACCTCGGACCTGCTGTGCTAGAGGTGCCACTGGAGGTAGAGGAGGAGGAAATGGACGAAACTGATGCGGGCACTCCGATATGATATGTCCAGGCTGGTGGCATCCAAAACAAACTATCTGCCGGTGGCCACGGCCATCTTGCCTCATCGGGTCATGCACCTGTAGAAGTGGGGAGCTAATACTGTAGGATGCCCCTTCTCCGGCCTGAAGTTGGGATGACGACGTCCCCCACCCTTCTTATATCCAATAACTCTGCCTCTCTGGGATCCCCTATTGCTCTCCCCGGGTGATGACCCATCTAGTGGCCTCTTTCCTCTATTCAGTACCATCATTTGATCTGCTTCCAACTTCTTTGCCATCTCTATGATCTTTATCGAGGTGCCATGAGAGATAAATAGTAGGGGCTGCCTCAAGGAATCTCTGAGCCCATGGTTGAATATCTTGGCATACTTCCAGTCATCCATGTCGTGGATCCCCGTAAATCTAGCCAGGTGGGAGAATTCCCTTTGATACTCGATCACAGACCTAGTCCCCTACATGAGGTTAAGAAACCTATCTTCCAGCGCATTACTGTCCGTGGTGGACACATAATGCTCCAAGAATGTCTCGCTATACTCCTCCCATGAGATGTCCGACAGCTCCCTATCAGCATAAGTGGAATCTTGCACGGGCTTCCACCATCTTTTTTCATGAGCATCTAGTGCAGAGGTGGCTAGACGAACTGCCTGGCTGATAGGACAGCTAATCCATGCCAGCATCTCCTGTATGGCCTCCAGCCATTACTCACTCTTCACAGCATCCTCTATCCCGCGGTACACCGGCGTGGACAGGCTCTTGAAGGCACTCAACCAGTTCGACCCCAGATTTGGCTGCTTAGCCGGGACCTGCTGGGCTCTAAAGGATTCCAGGATAGCCATCAAAGTTTGCACAATCTCTGTCTGTAGAAAAGGAGTGGCAGCCGGAGGGGGAGGAACCACATTCTGCAGCGTAGCGACCTGTGGAGGTTGCATAAAGGTAAGGTTTAAACAGAATTGGCCTATCTCATTGTATTAAATGGACTGTTTTATATGACTTTATTATACATTGGCACACCATTGCTTCCGCTGCATAGTTTGTCTGCAAACTAATGCTCGAGCGGGGTGTTCCAGTGTTGTGGACTTCTTTCTCATATGATCGTTTGTTCAAGTGATACCAGTTTGTAAGATCCCTCCCCCTTGGAAATTCCGGGGTCTTATGCCCAGAACCGCCGCCTTACAGTGACACTAACTCACGGGTTAGTCGGCACCGCAAGTCACCGATCCTGTCGGCTAGCACGATCATAAAAACATGTTCGGCCAATATGAGAATAGAAGTATAAAAGGAATGTAGGAAAAACTACAAGCTAGTCCACAGTTACAGTACATATCATAAATGTGAATTGAAAGTATAATAAGTCCACAATGAGTCCAAAATAAAAGCGAGGAAAAATGGCTTATGCCCTGTACATAATAATCAAATCTCTCCTCACAAAATCAAAAGTGGAAACTAATCTATCATCTTCTAACTGATCCCACTAGAGGAAGCGTTACAGTAGTAGTAGTAGGTGGTTGTGGTAACAACTCCTCACGTCCTTCCTCCTCGTCTTGCAAGTCACGTTGGTGCCCCATCTACTTGAGCACCTAAAATGATTTGGTCACCGACCATTAGTCAAAAGAATAAGTCATTTCCTCCGCACCTCGCCGCGCAACTCCTAGGCACTGTGCGGGAGGACGAAGCGAAGGACAATAAGGGGTATCAAAAGGAAAGCAGGTGACAATGAAGCTATACTACCAAGTATGAGAAGTAAGAAGTAATTCTACTCTAGCAGTTCTATGTATATAGCACAAGTGAAGTAAGTATGTACAGTACTGAAGGTATGTAAATGCAAGAAGTAAGTAGAGTGCGGTACAGTAAATAAAGAACAACTATCTACTGCTAATCTACCATCACAGAAGTACCCTAACTTATATGAATGCCAATACAAAATTATAAGTTAGAGTTTCCAAAATTAACTTATCATATTAAAGAGCCCATACTAATTTATATGATAAGGATCGATGAAGCGTAGGAACTAATATGAATGAATGCATGTGGTTTATGAGTCATGCAAATGCAACTCACACACAATGACTTCGTGATCACAGACCTTTAGTTCCCACTTTTTTGAGCTAGCATCACTCTCTGGTACCACCGTTGTGGCTACGACAGTAGTGGAGAGGGCGTCTCTACTCCTAGGAAGGTATGCACACTACAAAATCTTGACCTCCCATACGCCTCTGTACATGTCCTAGGTGCACTCTATAGTCTTGCGTACTAATTGCTTACTATCTGTCAGTCTTGTTGAGTCAGGTGTGCATTTTCGGGGATTGTCCTCAAGACTGTAGTATAAACAACCTACTGGCCCCTCAAACCCTCACACCCGCCCGAGTAACCGTACTGCCATCGGTGTGACGATTGGCCCAGTACTGCTTGCCCCGCCACTAGTTTGTTTTATGCACATGCATGGTATTTCAACTCGATCCTCTAGCTCGTAGGGCTAACCTGTCCTGGATCCCTCCAACCCTACACGGGCGAAAATGTTACAACATATCCCTCCAACTCTACACGGGTGAGAATGATATCACAATTCTTAGCCTATTATACTACTCTTGTCTAAGGGTTATTATGCTTAGCGACTTATGGTTAATCCTAGGACTGCCCAGGGTTTGCCCAATAAAGGGGTCTCGAGGGCACAAGGAACAAGATGAGATTAAAGCCCAAAGTTCCCTTTCGCAAGGATATTTACTCTTATTATTGTCTACCCATGATTCACACCCAGCTCTAGTTGTTACTCTAGAATGATCCTAAGAATGAAGATATTATCAAGAAATCGGCAGTCTTCCTCCTGTCTCCATTTTTGTTATTGTCCTTAGGATTTTGCACTCCACCACTCGATACTATGAAGAGACCTACTAGACACCAACCAGGGTTTATCTTCCAAAATAGTTATCAACTCAACCTTCTATCGTATCCCCCTATTGTCCTAGTAGTATATACTATCTAAGCTAGATGCAACCCATGACCTAATACCACTCGTTAGGTAAGACTTCCAAATTTTTGGCCAAAATGACCCTAACCATTTATCATGGGATGGTATGGTATATGATGTTGACTATGTGGAATTTCACTGTTTTTTTCTAAGTCATAAGGACCCTAAATTAAATCCTTTAATTAAGTGGCCTGTGTCACTTTATACATGAAGTACTATATCAAATGATCCCCCTGGTCTAATAAATTTTCTTGATGATCATCTAGGCTAATTATAACTGGTTACCAAGAAATGTAATTTTCCCATTTATATATCCATTTAATTTTCATTTAAGTAAAATCGATGAATTGACCACTTTACAAATGAGGTACATTAAATATACCACTAGAAATTCTTGGAAAATTACTGCAGATGTAAATTGCTGAAAAAATACCAATTACAAGAATTCATAATCCTAAACAGTAATTTGGTTTACCAACACTCATATGAAAAATATTAAAAAAATCCCATTTAATGGGTTTACAACTTATGGAAGCATCCAAAAAATCTAATAAAACTACACAAGGTCACAAACACATAATTACATCAGTGAAAATTTTCCCATAATATTCCTACTTTAATTTCCATCATTTTAAATAATTTCCATAAAGGGCAAAATTGTAAATTCTACATAATTCAAAAATATAATCATCAAACAGACCCATAAAATTTTCTAGAGATTAAATATGTCTCCCTTGAGTTCTAAACCTAATTTGAGAATTTTAACTCATCAATGGCCCTATTTTCAAATTTTTATCTTTAATGGCCTAAATTTTCAAAATTCCAAATAATGGAATTTTTGATCCCACAAATCCCATTATTTCTGTTGGAGGGATATTTCATGCTAATAAACCTCTGATAAAAATTTCATAGACTTTTAATGTCCCAAATGGGCTAAGTTCCCATTATATAGATTTTTGCTAAAGGCACCCCAATCCTTTATTCAACAAACACATGCAAGTTGGTTTACCCAACATGCAGAGGTCCAAATAGGCTGAAATTTTTAGTATGGGCTTAGATTCACCCCAATGCCACGCTATCCAACTTTGGGGCCATTTGGAAGTATATTACTCCAAATATTCCATTAATTTAAATAAATGTATTTTCTCAAAAACTACAGAAAAAGTTCTTCAAAAAATTCTCATATTTGTAAAGAATCTAAGTCTACCCTAATCAAGCACACACCCAAAATTTCGTGTCATGTGGGCTTGTGGTTTGGAATGGGCATGCATTTCAATTTCTGCACTAGCCTAGGACCAGCCCTAGTTGAATGGTCCTACAAAAAGTTCTACTATCTTAAATCAGGACTTTAGGGCGACAAAGTAAAGGTAAGAGATAGGGATACAATTTTTATATTCATCACCATCACTAAAAATTCCCCTAAGAGGCCTAAAATTAACATGCAAAACCACTGAAATACTGTGACATAATATTACTAATCATAATATAATAACTTAATTAATTTATTTAAATCGAAACAGGCGATGTCCCGTCGTTGTCCCTGATCAACCAACGACTGGGATAGAGCCTGGCTGGGCCATTTTGTTTGGCTATTTTCGGCCACCTGGGCCGACGCCACCGCCGATGATTATCGTCACCACCTTCGTTAATGTGGTGGCAAGCATTTCCCGGCAGTGAGGCTGCCGGAGGTGGCTCCTCAGGCAATCATGTGCAAGAGGACAAACTCGGTTTTTGAGCTCACAATTCCCATGGTATCGGGCTTAATTTCTCCTGAGGTCTCACCTAATCATTTTAGGAAGCTTGTACAGAAAGAGATGAAGTGAAACGAACAAGAATTGAGGCTTGGCGGGGAGCATGGCGGCTGTGAGCCATGACCAAGCTTGCTCCAGCGAGTCCTTACCGTTTCCTGGTTTCTCCAGTGATTTCCTTGCTCCAGCACTCAAACTCCACTCATTTCCTCCTCTTGAAGCTAATGGCGAGGCTAGTTTTGGCTTGGAGTGGATGTATAGGGAGTTACTCCAAGGTAGGATTCGACCAAGCTTTGGTTGCTCTGCCCATGGTTCCCAGTGGCCATCCAACAGCATATTCCTTCTGGAATGAGCTGGGAAGGCTGGCCAAGTCTCTTGGACAAAAAGAAGGAGGGCCACATGGCCCTCATTCCCTTTTCACCACCTTCTCTCACCTAAAATTCCCATTTTACCCCCATGCATGCATTCTCTCTCCCAAACCAGAGGGGTAAGAGCTGTCTTTTACCACTTGGGCTAGTCATGGGCCATGGTTAGTGGGCTTAGCCCAAGGAGGGTGGGCTTGGCTTCATTTCTCTTCTTTAGGTCATTTTGTTAACTTGGTTGACTTTAAGTTGACTTGGTCAACATAATGGGTGGGCTGACCCCACTTATTGCTCATGAGGCCTTTTGGTATGAATTTGACCAAATTTAGGTAAGGGTTGAATTTGGTCAACTTGGGTCAACAGGTGACCCATTAACATGCCTTAGGGTTTACTTAGATTGTTTTTAGGGCTAGGGCATAGTGGTGGGGTCAAGGTGTTGCTAGGGTTCCAAATTAGCCTAGTTTGACTTAAGTTTACTTGGGCCTATAGTGGGCCCCACATGGCTATACCCTATAATGAATGGTCAAACCTAGCCTAATCCCATACCTACACCACATGCCCCATCGAAATCTAAGTTGAGGGGCCTACTAGAAAAAGGGATGTTACACCAAGATTTATAGTAGTTCCCCAAGAATGGGTACATTCACTTTTCCTGTACACCTATCTAGTAGAGAGCTGCCTTAGACAAAAAGATCTCCAAAGTTTCTTCTCAGATCCTCATATATTACAATCTCAGAAACACATGTTCCCAACCTCAGCCCTTCACACAGGTCCTACACCTTATACTTTAATACAAGCCCTACAACTCAAGCTATCCTCTAGCCTTACAAACTCAGGCACCACAAGCCCTACACCTCATATCTACAAATAGATCCTACACTTATATTCTCAAATGAATCTTGCAGACTCATATCCAAAAAGGATCTAACACAGTAATAAATTACAGAGTTTAGAATCAACACCCAAGAGTTTGAGTCTTCAAATAGAAGCACAAACACCAAGCATCTTCTTCCTTATCTTGAACAACACTTGAAATTTCTTATATGAATAACTGTATTGATCATGATAACTTATAGTGGTTGAAAATGAACTCTTTTAAGGTTAACCACTGAGTAATTCTTTCACAGGACATAAAAGATATGGTTGTGTAGAATTCCTATGAATATTTAGTGCTTGTCAGAATATCTCTCAAGGCTTGAATGTCAAAAAAGAAAAAGCTCTTTTTCAAATCCCCAAGTGCTCCTTTTATACTTCTACTTGGTCGATAGGGAGAATAAATGTTGAATTTGAATTCTCTAACGGCTATCCAATTTTCCTTGGGCAACTGCTTTTTTGGGAAACTTCAAATGACTATTTTAAATTAACATAAGTAAGATTTATAATCAATAAAATATTCTGGATAGATTTCTTCAAATGACCAGCAAGAACTTTAGGAAATAATCCTGATTTAGAATAAACAACTGTTGTTGAAATTTGACAAAGGAATGAATTTGAAATCTTTCTAATATTCTCTAATAAATAATATTAATTCTCCTTGATGGCAATCCCTGAGTTTAAGCAGCGAAATCTTTAAATCAATCTATATTGAATTCTTTACACAATATGCGCCAATTTAAGGACCTAACAATTGTGCAACGTGTCAAGCTGGAGTACATATGTCTATGTTACCATTTCATGATACCAAAGACAAAGTGAAATGACCCAACTGAAATATGTATTGTCAACATAAAACACATAGATGTTATATAAGGGAACTCCTAACACTAAAACAAAATTGCCTGCAATAACATTATATAACCATGCAGTCGATGCAGTCGAATCTTCACTAAGACATGTAAAGAGTCTGATATTTGTAGTATTTTTCGAACTCATCTTGGCTAGTTTTCATGCACGCGCACTACACTTCTCGTTCATTATTGCTTATATTTGATTCGATCTGTATTTCACATTTAGTGTAAGATCTGGGCTCGTTGTGGTGGGCAATTATGCACTTTTGCTGGGGATAAGCACAAGATGCTCCCTAGCTTTTTATGTTAATATTTCTTTCGTTTTATGTGTGATGGAGGTGTGATCCAAGATGTTTGTTGTTGTGCAGGTGGGCAGATCCTCATTGCTACCATGTTCTTCTATATAGGAATCGCATAGTCATGCATTTTCCTTCAAACACAATCGGTACGATCGTGTGGTGCATAAAAATTTGTTTATAGTGCTCAGCCTCGGGCCGTGCGATTTGCTCGCATATTGGCTGTTTTGCCCCTGCGTGACCAAATCAGGTTATCTCCTTCTTTTGTTTAAAATTGTATTCCTATATTGTTTATGCGTTTTCTTCACGTACGATTGGGCTCAATCGTGCGCGTAGAAAAATGCACAATCTACCATATTTGCTTGATTTTCAGTGATCAGTTACTAACAGTGTGATTTCTTATCAATGGGTTAATTTTCTCGTGCGTGATCAAAATTACACGATCTCCTACTATATCAGGTTTTGGGTGTTTTTATGTTGTTATTAATGCATGATTCACGCACAGTCGTGCGTTCGACTGTGCGTGACCTTTTTTCTGACTCTTTTCTATTTAAGTCGCAGAACACTTTTCATTTTGGGGAGAACAAAATATTTTGTGCCTTAGGGTTCCAGTTCGCCCCTTTCTACTGCTCCACCTCCGAACATCATCTTGTGGAGTTCTGGCAAAGCTTGTCTCAACAATCTATTGCTATAGATTCCTCTCAGCCTCCTCCATCATTCGAAAATTTCCAAGCTCCATTCCGAGGGATTTCTCAATACACTTGGAGAGTTAACTAACAAAGGTTGCAATCAGAGGCTATTGACAAAGAAGATGAGTATATTGGAAGAAGATGACAGCTCTTCTGGATCCCAGACAATAGTCAAAGTCCATGCGCGGATGAGGCATGATAACTCTTAATTCTGGCCATAAACTTGGATAAGTCTTCGTTCTTCGGTTGTATTCTTCCCCCCTCTTCATTTATAATTTATTTCTCCATTAATTGTTTGATATTTTGATGTGTTTGTATAAAAACTAATTTAGTATTAAAGAAAATTTTCATTTCTATGTGAATGCTTTATGGTTTTTGAATGTGAGGAGCGCCCCCATTTCAGCTCGTCACCCGCACCATTATGTGATTGCCGCACTAGCAATTTCCAGTGGTATGTGTTGCGAAGAGGTGCTTACGACCCACATTCCACCTATTCGATAAATTCCCTCCATTAGCCTTCTCTTCTATCCACTTTATGAAGTGATGAAGGCGACCCACATTAGTAGTTTTATTGTTTCCTTTTCATTCACTCATCAAAACCAAGCCCCATATTTTTTTTTACATTTTATTTAATTTCTTAAGAAATTGAATCACGTACTCACTCTACGTTCCTCAAGAGATTGAAACTGGTGGATATTCTCTCCTTTTATATTACTTAAGCGACCGGTACACTTGTCGAACGCACTTCAAGTTTTTGTCACTGTTGTCGGGGAACCCAAGAATTTGTGAATCATCTGTTTAGAACATTATTATAAGGGTTGTTATTGATTTTATTTTGTTGCAAGTCCTTGTATGGGCATGGCCCTGGTGTAATTATTAAGTTTGACCCTGAAATAGAGCGACACTGCATGCGCTCCACTATGTTGCTGCTGATACGGATAGGGATAAAATTAATGGGATTGATCAAGGGGAAGAGGATGTGCCTTAGGTTGGACAAGTTGCTGATGATCATGATGCAGTCTGGCAATGGCCCCGGATGATGCATGATTATACCCGTCTCACTATTGGAAGTGTATATCCCAGGTTTGGCCTAACTATCATTAATAATCAGTTCGAAATAAAGTCAACTATCCCGAATATCATCTATAATAGTGCTCAATTCTCAGGAATGTCAAGTTAGGATCCAGATCTTCACCTTGCCGAATTCTCCAAAATTTGAGAGACGTTCCATATGCTGGTATCTCAGATGAAACCATGAAGTTGAGGTTTTCCACCACTTACTTTGGGACAAATCTAAAGCATGGCCGTATACGATGTCTCTACGAACCGCTGCGACTTGGGATGTGTTGTAATCTAGATTCCAGGGCAAATTCTACCCGGCCGATAGAGTCATCAGTCTGAGGTGAGAGATTACCAACTTCAGTCAATAGGATTAAGAGACCCTCAACGAGGGGTTGGAGAGATTTATGGACCTCTTGCGAAAGTGCCCTCAGCATGAATTCCAACCATGGAATTTGGTTTGAAAATTTTATATTATTATTGATCCGAATTATAGGGTTATGATTGATGTTGCTGCTGGAGTAATAATAATGAATCACACTCTTGAGGACGAGCTCATGATCCTTCAGGATACTGCCTCTCATAGTTCTTTTTGGATAAATGATAAAAACACCCCGAGAAGTACAAGGGGATTATTTGAAGTGAACAATACTGTGCTCTCAGCTGATGTGGCAGAATCACCACTAGAGAATATTGCATTGTTGTAGAGGCTTGCCTCTACTTTTGCTCAAGTGATGGCTATCTCATGCCAAGGTTATGGTAACCCTGGGCATCATGCTTTTAAATGCTCCGTATGTGAGCTATCTTCGAATTTTTTGAATTTGAATGTAGACGAGTGTGTTAATTTTGTTAATAATCATGTTGTGTTGTACTCTAATATATATAACCCGGGTGTGAGAAACCACCCAAATTTTTTATGGAACCTAAACGCTGCATGCAAGCGATGAAAACCAGGCCAGCATCAATTTGATGCACATGTTTTTGGGAGCCAACCAAGGTCACCGCAACTAGGTTACACTCACGGTTCCACTATGCAAAGAAAAAGTGCACTTGAAGAAATGATGGAGAAGTTTATTGATATGACCCAATCAATATGGTAAACCTGACCGCCTTCATAAGAAACTTGGAGATGTAACTAGACTAGTTGGCCCAAGTGCTAGCTTAGCAAGCTCAGGGTTCTCTCCCTAGTACCACTGAAAAGAATGCATGAGAATAGGGGAAGAGATTAGCTGAGTCGGATGGTTGTTATGAGGGTGATTTTGTTGTTGAGTGCAAGACCAATGATGTTAATACTTCTGTGATTTGTGATTTTAGCTCATTACGCAACATTCTTGCCGTGCAAGATGCTGAGAAACTTAAGATGAATATCAATGTTGATGACTGGACTTCTCTTGTGCTTGCTAACAGATAAGTTGTGAGAACTGAAGTAGAAGTTAAAGAAGTCGAGGTAATAGTGGACGACACTTCTATCGTCACTAACTTTCAAGTGTTGGGACACATTGATAGCAAGTCCATTCCAATTTTGGGTGTCCCGTTCTTTAAAGAGAGTGGAACCACTCTCCATATTGTTGATGACTATTTGATCCTAGCATCCAAGGGAGCACATCATCCCTGTCTGCACTCTATGACCAAAGTTCTTGGTGATTTGTTGGAAAATCCTTATTTACCTTTTGTTATTTTTGATTTGTCTTTGAGTGATGTTGAGTGCAGGTCTAAGGTTGTGATATTGATTGAAAAAAAAGGATGATGATGAGATGGGAAGGAGTAATGCAGATGTTGAGTTAGAAGTGGTTTTGGATCTTATAGATGATTTTGTCTTGGAGGAAGAAGGAGGCAATGTCGTGGAGTTGTGCGATGGAGAAGTATGTTTGGCCGCAACTTTGTTAGTTAATGATAATGATCTTAAAGTGCCTTTTAAACATTTAAAAAAGGTTCGTTAGGATTATCTATCACCCGTGATAGGTGAAGGCATGATTCCCCCTGTTGCCCCTCTTACAAGGAAGACTATGTTTGATCATGAAGTTGGTGTTGGTTGTCGCTCTCCCACTATAGAGAAAATAAACATGAAATATTGTTACACACTACTTATTGTGCTGCCCTCCGGCATAGGAAGGGGGAGGATAGGGGCAAGGGAGGTAAATCTCCCTTGGGCTCTAAATCTTTCACCTCTTTCCCATCTCGTGTGGCGGGGGAGAACCACCACAAATCGGTGTATTGTTGATTTGTGATTGCTCTTCGGGCTTTGTTTGTGTTCTTATTTATTCCTTGGCTATGTGTTTTTTGTCATGGCAATTCTGTATGAAGTTATTTTTTTCCTATTAAACACTGCTAGAAACTCTATTTTAAAATTGCTAATATAGGTATTTGGTCCACTATAAGGGCGATAAACAAAAGGGATTTCAAGAGACAACCTAAGTTGTTGGTTTTATATTTTTTCAAATACTTTTTATTGTCTTTCATTTTGTCATGCCGATACTTTTTCTTGTAGGTTTGGAGATGTTTCGCTGGCAGGCTTGAATCCAATTTCAAATATAATGCTAATCTTTTGGTATGCTCATTTCTGAGCATGGGTAATCTCTTCCTCAGTGCTTTTATTAATTTTTTTCATGCATATCTTATAGAGGATTATTTAGAATAAGTCTTGGGGAGGGAGGGATGTCATCTGTTGCTTGTGCAAATGCACATTTCAAAACATACAAAAAGTAATTCTTATTTCATTTATACATTATCATGTTCATATTCACCACACACCACAGGAGCCAATCGAGTGCGTGCATAATCATTAGCATGTCACGAGCTTTCTCATTCCTTTGTGCGTGATTCAAAAATCACCATGCTTTATTAGGAGTGTGAAGCGAAGTAAAATGTTGACTCCAGTAGTGCTCCGAGTCGAGTGCTCTTGTCTAACATAGAAACTCGTGTAGATTCAATTTTGTTTTATGCGTGTAGTTTATATTGTTCTATTAGCGCAGTATTGTTTATTTTACTCAAAATTGGTTAATCCGGTGTGAATTAAATGGTAGCATAGGATTGTGGGTAGGTGTCTGTTAGCCTTGTTTTACTTGAGACGGGAGGAAGGTTAATTTCTCTCGGTGGATAAGAATATTCCCCAAGCTACACTCGAAGTATTGGTACACTGTTAGTCAAGCGCACGAGTGTGATGTAGGCCATAATTTTGGCAAGGTTGAGCTTTGTTCCCATCCTATTGCATTATCCTTGTTTGCCCTATTGTGCATACCGATCTGTTGATTCAGCTCCACTATTATCTCTCCAAAGCCTAAATGTCAATCCTAGTCGCATGCCCTAGTTTGAGATTTATTTTTATTTTAAATCTATTTTGGGCTATTGATGTGGTGATTATTTTTGTAAACATGTGGATGTTGTTGGATTGTGTGGCCAACATTAGTGGGGGGGGGGGGTGAATAAGGTTTTCAGATATAATTGAAAATTAAAAAGAGTTTCACCCAGGAACACAGGTTCTAGATCCTACCACGGGGCTCTAGCTTGATAGCACGCAGCGGTAGGTCACAGAACTCTTTTTTCCTTTGTAAACTTTGCCTTGGAGACACAAAAACCTTTCAGAGATCTCCTATTATACAAAAAAAAATTATAATCATAATGAAGAACAAGTAATAATTTTATTTAGAAGAGATAAAAGTGGTTCACAATAACAAATAACTAGATCTCCATGACGTCGGAGATCAGAGGTGATGATTGATAAAGATTTATTTTTGTTTTTATAGTGACCATATCCCCAGACTGGTTGGCTCTATCCCTTTCCTCTCCGAAAAGGTCTCAAGATAGGTCTCCGAGCAGTCTCTTCACCTTAACGCAAGGATGTGTCTTAAAGCCCCACTAGATCCCCCGATCTAGACTTCCCTTCCCCGAGACAATTTCTCTTGGGATCCTTCCCAGATTCTGACGACCTTCACCGTTCGATTTTTCTCACCCACAGATAATTAGAAAAAGAAAAAAAATAATAAGAGAATAAGTAATATTTGAAGTGATTCTCCCTCAAGACGATTCCTCCATTGAGCGGTGCGTGACAATTGTAAAATCCCCTCCTAGAACACAAGACATGGTCGAAGGGAATTTTATGCCAAGAACAGCCACCTTGTGGAAGCATTAGCACACTGGCTAATCTGTACTACAAGGCGCCTATTCTGCCAACTATTCTCTGATATCACAAATGCCAACCCAACGAATTGATGAACATAGAAGTCATGATTCATATTAAGTAAATGTCAAAAAAATAGTACATCAATATTAAGGAACTACTTCGGCTCCTTTAATATCAAAGTACAACATAATTGCCCGAAGGCTACATCATAGCACTCATAACACGCATCAGTCAGAGAAGGAGAGGGTATTGTCATATCAGGCCCTGTACCCCTGGCCTACCTATCCTCCTGTAAAAGGCATTGTTGCAGCTCCAACTGTGGGGTATCCTCCTAAAATGGTAGACGTAGCAATCGTTTGTCATAAAGACTAAGTGTTTATCACATCCACTCACCCCAGCAACTCTTAGGCACCGGGTGGAGGAGTAGAAAGAGGAACTCAATATATTAGTAGTATAATATCAAACAGGTGGCAAAGAGTATTATTAATCTGGAGTTCATATATATATATATATATATATATATATATATATCAGGACATCCACATGCTATAATTTCCAGTATTAAACATCAACATGTAAAGAATTAATCTAAACTATAAGCATATTAATCACAATTATAAAATTTTACTCAACTTATAAAAATTCCCAAACAAATTTATAAGTTAAGGATTGGGTACATCAAAGTAAATCATCATACAAAAGTGCCCAAACAAATTTATATGATGAGGATCTTATGCGATATAATCTAATGAAATGAATGCAATATGATTACTCACCTCTGAACAGACACACACACACTTGCTATGTCGACATAGATCTTTAGTTCCCACTTTTCGAGCTCTAAAGCACACAAGGCTCAACATTTAACATAAGTGACTGTTCACCTTAATCATTATACCAGTCCCTCACTGCTACCCGTAGGGAGTTAATGTAATTATATGCAGTGGACTATACCAGTCATCCCTTCAAAACTTGAGATCCAGATTCAAATCATCATATGCCCAAGGGTTAATACCTCATCCAACCCTTTTCTAGAATTAAGCATATACATATAAATTATATTGTTTCAATCATCTCAATCGATCCTCGTTTCATAAACCTCCAAGTCATCATAATAAGTAATTCTCCCATGCTTATTAGTCATTCTATAGTTAATCACATTATTATAATTATTTACCATTAGATCTCCCGAGTAATCATTTGTAGAATAAGGAAATCATCGATTATTTAAACATCACGGCTATGCACCACAGTTTACTAAATTTGGATTTCAATAATCTACAATCCACCAATATTTACAAGCAACCCCAAATAAGAAAGATTTTTCAAGAGCTATAACTATCATGTTGAACCTGGTGTCCAAATCAAAATTCATCACACCAAAAAATTGGTTTCAGCCCAGTCGTGTACACTTAGACAGAACACAACCTGCACCTATAATTTTATAGTGTAGCAACTTTGATTGAACATTCTTGGAGCAACTGAACTCCACTAAAAACGTGTAACCATCCGTTGGAAAGGTCTTTTTGAGGGATAAAACTTTCATGTTGATCCCAAGAACTGAATCAGAAAGGATCATATCATAAATTGGCCTTGAAGCCAGTTGCGCACAGAAAATAGATTTATGTACAACACTTTTGCATGCTTCATAAAGAGAGATGAATGGAACCGGTTCATCACCTTCCTCCAGCCATCAAACAAAGCACAACCAATATCTCTCTTCCCTTTCTCCCTTATAACACCACAATTCTTCACGAAATCAAGTCCATCATCTTCCTATGGAAAAGAGGAGATGATTGAAGATACTCATAAGGCGATCGACGCCCTAAAACAAACTTCTAGCATGGTGCCTTCCTAGGAAATCTCCATTAAACTTACAAATCATACTATCTTGAGCCGATGTCTCTCAAATACTTTGGATCTAAAGATCTAGCACCAAGGGAGAGGGTAGGAAGCTCACCTGGTTTTCGACCATTGATTGTGTCCTTGTCCTTGGCAGCAAGTTCATTTTTCTCATCAACATCGTTCTTCAGGATGAAGGTTCGGTCGGTTTAAATGAACGATGTTTGTAGCTAGGTTTCAGATGATCCTTTATAATGCAAAGACATAGGGTTAAAGATCACCTTGCCACATATCACTCCCCAATTGGACCGCACTTTATAAACCATTTTGTACAAGTCTAGAAATCCAGGCCGTAACCATACTGAACGTACAGAAATGCTTTGTCCACTCGTTTAGTATACTCGACGAATTGTTAGAATCACTCGACGAATCGTCGAGTCCGTTAAGAACGTTATAAAAGTCATTTTGACGAATATACAAGTTCACTTGACGAAAATTTTGACGGATTTCACAAGTCCACTTTACTTCACTCAACGAATTCGTCGAGTCCACTCGGCAAATTCAAGTGTTTTCTCAAGTCCTTTTGACGAGTTATCCTGACAGATTTCACAAGTCCACTCGACTACACTCAATGATTTCGTCGAGTCCACTAGACGATTTCACATGTCTTCTCAAGTCCTTTTGACGAATCATCCTGACAGATTTCATAAGTCCTTTCGAGTTATCTCTACAATTTCGCCGAGTCATCTCAAGTTCACTCCACAAATTCGTCGAATCCACTTGACTATTTCTCAAGTCATCTCGACGAATACACGAGTCTTCTCGACTATTTCTCAAGTAATCTCGACGAATTACCCCCAAGCCAGTTCTAACTGTCGTCTCAAGTCACCGTAGTGACACCACAACACACAAGAGGTATCTAACTCGAAATAGGACATTACAAATCCAATAAATAAATAAAATATTTTGTCCCCGAAATCGAGCTAAGCCTACGGTAAGACAAAGTACGAAGAATACAAGGTATATGTTTAAATTTTACCTTGGGAGAACAACTCCGGGTAGCATTGACACATAAGGTCCATAGGCTCCCAAGTATACTCCTCTTTTCCATGGTTAGACTACAGGACCTTCACTAGTGGAACACTCTTTCTCCTCAGCCTTTGCACTTCAGAATCTATGATCCTACTAGGTTATAATTAAACAGATCTATTAGAGTCCATGGGGCAAGATACAGTTATGATAAACTGCTCAGGTTGAAGTAGTGCTTTCCTTAGGGAATACACAAGAAAGACATTATGTAAGATCTCACATTCCTATGGTAGCTCCAGCCTATAAGCCAAGGGACCAATCTTCTCCAAGACAGTATTAGGCCCCATGTATCGTGGGCTGAGATTTTTTCCTTCCGCGAATAGGTGATACTCCATGCATTTCCCTAATCTTTTGAAATACCTTATCACCCACTTGGAATTCTACAATCCTATACTTCACATCATAATATTTCGCCTACCTGCTTTGAGCCTCAAGCATGCGATCTCGAATAAATATAATCATAGAATCGGTTTCTTCGATGTACTCCACTCCCAACGCCTTAAGATTCTTATCCTGACCCATGATAAAGAGGTACCTCCTACCATAGAGTGCTTCATAAGGCGTCCTTCTGATTCTTTGTTGGTGGCTATTATTATATGAAAATTCCACCAACGGTAAAAGTCTTTCCCACAGTTCTCCCTTATCCAAAACATAGATCCTCAAAAAGTCATCCTTTATTATAATTGTTCTCTCAGACTGGCCGTCAGTCTGAGGGTGAAAAGTCATGCTAAAGGTAAGGAGAGAACCAAAATATTCTTGAACATCCTTCCATTCCTTGGAGGTGAAATGACCATAACGGTTCGAGACTATCGTATTAGACAGTGTATACTTTTCCTTAAAATGTGGAGCCCATAAGAGACTTCGACCATGTAACACCTCCATCCATCACATGAAATATAACAGATGGTCTGGCCGGGGCCCCACGCCATATCCCACAGACAGTCGGCGGAGTTACATGTTAACATCAAAGACTAAACCAATTCTAACTCAGAGCATTCTAGTTAAAGTTTCAAGGGTTAACTTGAACTCACTAGATACGAATGTCCACTACATATATATATATATCTCAGGAATGTTTACAAAATACACAAAAGTCACGGCCTTAAGGCCTTAAAGTTATGCTTCAAAAGAGTGGTATACAGACATCGGCGTGCTGGCCGGCTACACATGAAAAACAATAAATTTCTTCGCTTGGCCTTCAAGGGATGGCATAGAATCAAGGGTTTCAACCCGCTATTTCTTACATGACTTTCCAACACCTGCACAGGGACAATCCACAACAAGGGAGGAGAACAAAGCAACGGTCTGCTTTCGGCTCACCAATTTATAACGACCCTACCCTATACCTGGGGAAGCGGTATTCCTTCCCGATATACATAACATTAACACATAGATATATCACAAGAAGGCACACTCAAGTACCATTCAATATATCACAAATGAGTGCCTCAGCTTCCAAACATTCCGTGCACTCAGTGCACATTTTAGGTGTACAAGCCAGGGTCCCACCAACGTTCAGAGGTCTGAGACATGACGGTCATCTTTGAGCATTCTAGTATTTCCGGCACGGTGCCTAAGACTCTCATTATTCCAATGATGTAAAGCAAATTACTTTAGGAATTCTATTCTGAATGACATAATGTTGGTATGGTTCAGCTATTACTCCTTGCTCAATTCGTCAGTTCAATACTAAACTGATGCGGGTCGGCTTCCCCTTGCCCATTCCACTCACTAGCCTTTAAGAGCTCACATCTCATACTAGCCACACGGTCTCCGAGAGTCTGGCTTTGTCAATAAAATGCTATCTGGATGCTATCACTAGCGATAGTCACTATCGCAGAACTCTCTTCTGTCACAAAACTCAGCCACAACTGGAACATCAGTCCAGAAAACCCTGCAGCATCCTATAGTACCAGAAAACTAGTATTTCATAGCAATCATAGCTCATCAAGGGCTATTGCCAGCAATACTCGTTGTCGGCCGGCGATATCCAATAGTTATGCAAACTGTGGTATTTTCTTGGAGCACACCTCCAGTACTTCCTGCTCCTCTTATTTCACAGGTACATCCCACAAACCCCATAAACTACTCGTTTATACTCAGAGTCTTCTCCGACACATAAATTAAAACATTAGCAATCCAGACCAACCTATCCGGATGGGCTTCACACAACATGCCTATTCTATACTGTGATTTCAGGATTCTATACGCAAAACCACCAGAGGATATCATATATCAACCCATCGGAATTCCCTCAATTCTCCACCTTTTGGTGGGGGATTCCATGTATATGAAAAAGGACTTCACTTTTCCAAGAAGGAAGATCATTACCCTCGTAATTTGTTTTGGACTCATGAACGAGCTTTTTTTATCCGACTAGAAAGGAGCGTTTCGCTTTCCCTTTCACGGATCTTGCCTCGGTTCTTGATTCCGACTCCTGGATCTCCTTCACCAAGCCTTGCTAAGCTCAGCCTCAACCTTCTTCTTCCTTAGCTCTTTTATCTCAAAAGTTTGGATGAAAAGGAGGAGCGAGTGTGAGAAAAAGAGAAATGACTTCTCGTTTCTCCACTCCTCTGCTTAAGTGGTCTCGGGATTAATCCCAGCAACAGGATCCCTTCATCCAGAGAAAGCAATGGCCACAATTTCAACTGAGAAGTCAAACTTAACGCTATTGCTGGGCAATATTCGCTATCGCCTGGGAAATATCGTCAGCAGCCGCTTTGGCCCAATCAACCACCGCTCTTCTACCGCTGTATAGCCATTCGATATGTGTCCAGCCATACGTGGCAGTATTGCCCAGTGATACTTAATATTGCCACTCTGATAGCTCATTCTATGCTTCGTCAAGTGCGTTGAGAGTGTCGAGTGCGTTGAATTTACTCAATGCTTCATTGAAAGCGTCGAGTGTTATCGTTATCACAAGCGATACCCACTATCGCCCGACAAAAGCCACATTAAGTTCTGTTTTGCAATTTTTGGGGTGTTACAAACATCACCTCCTTACAGAAATTTCATCTCGAAATTTTATTCACCTGTAGGAAAACAGTACAAAACTATTACAACATTACTTTTACAAAAACAACTCGGGAAACTCATCTCGCATTGTTTGCTAATGCTCCCATATCAATTCTTCACGACCACAATTGTCCCAACAAACTTTGACCATCCCAATTGTTTTGTTTCGTAGCTGCCTGACCTCCGTATCCTCAATCTGAAATGGTCGAAACCTTCATTGTCAGCCCACAATCGATCGATACTTGATCATCAGCCACTTGTTGCGTCAGCTCTTTCAAAGTTCTCCACAACACCGATATGTGAAACAAATCATGCAAACGACTTAGCTCCGTCGAAAGAGTTAATCGATATGATGCTTCTCCAATCTGCTCAATAAGTTTAAACAGACCAAGATACCTCAGACTCCACTTTTTCAAGCGCCGAATCCTGGACGCGCCTTTGAATGGATTTATCTTCAGATATACCCAATCGCTTACTAGAAAATCCATGTTTCGGTGCTTAGCATTGTAGTATTTAGCCTTCCTATCCTGAGCTACTAACAAGCACTCTCATATAACACGTATAGTCGAATTTGCATCTTCGACTTCTTTGCACTTAAACAATTTCGATTCGCCAGTTTCTGCCCAAGCTAAAGGAGTACGACACTTCCTACCATATAAAGCTTCGAAGGGCGCCAACTGAATGTTAGCTTGATCGCTATTATTATAGGCGATCTCGATCATATAAAGATTGTTCTCCCACGTCTTCCCGAATTCCAAGGCGCACATCTGGAGCATATCCCCCATTATTCTATTGGTCCTCTTGGTCTGACCATCCATTTGTAGATGAAAGGTCGTACTGAATTGCAGTTTTGTACCCAATAACTGGTGGATTAACCTCTAATCATTTGAAGTAAAGTGCCAGTCTCGGTCACTGATGATGCTACGGGGCACACCGCGCAATCATACTATGTTGTCCATGTAATACTTAGCCAACTTATCCACTAAATCATCCTTCTTGTTCGGTATGAAGTGCGATATCTTTGTCAATCGATCAACAATCACCCACACGGCATCATTCCTGCTCTGTGATCTCGGCAGCCCATGCACGTAATCCATATAGAAATCATCGAACTTCCTGGCAACAACTTCAGGAAACCTCCAAGCTTTTGACATTCAGCTTTTACTAAGGCACAAGTTTGTCACATTGCCACGTAAAAAGTTATGTCTTTCTTCAAACCCGGCCACCAGAACTTCTTTTTCATGTCCTTGTACATCTTTGTGCTCCCTGAGTGAATTGAGTACTTCGCAAAGTGTGCTTCATACATCAATTACACCCGTAGTTTACCCACATTTGGAACACACAAACGACCGTATTTTCTCAAAAGACCGTCATCCAAGGAGAATTTTGAATTTGACCCATCCACTGCATTGCATTTCATACTCTCATAGAGTTCCATTGCTCGCCGAACCCTGACCACGTTGTCATATTGTACCTTCGTCCAATTCAGGCATGCATTTGCAGTAGAATTCTTATCAACATAAGAAATCTCTAAGGCCTCTAACTCCTAGATCAGATGCTCATCATGCATATGCAACCAATTTGCCCTTGCTGGGGTTCTACAACTCAAGGCATTTGCGATCACATTTCCCTTCCTAGGAGTATATTGAATCTGGAAGGTGTAGTCGTCGAGGAACTCCATCCACCTCTGCTGTCACATGTTCAGATCTTTCTGATCTACTAAGTACTTAAGGCTCTTATGGTCCATGAAGATATCAACTTTCACGCCATATAAGTAGTGACGCCATAACTTAAGTGCAAAAATCAGAACTGCCAACTCCAAGTCATTGTTTGGATAGTTTTGCTCATGCACTTTCAACTACTGTGAGCCATAAGCAATAACTTTTCTAAACTGAATAAGAACGCAGCCTAAGCCACTCCCTGAAGCATCACTATAAATCTCATAGCCGTTCGTACCACATGACGAACTCAAGATTGACGTCGTGGTCAAACAAGTCTTTAAACCCTCAAAAGCTTGTGCGCACTTAGGTGTCCAAACGAACTGCTTATCTGTCCTCGTCAGTGTAGTGAGAGGTAATGCTATCCGTGAAAAGTTATTTATAAAGCGCCTATAGTAGCTAGTAAGTCCAAGGAAACTCCTGACTTCTGCTATAGTCGATAACACAGGCGATTCACATATCGCAACTACCTTTGCCGGATCAATTGTAATATCTTCTCCACTAACCACATGGACAAGAAAAGCCACTGACGACAGCCAAAACTCGCACTTTGAGAACTTGGCATAGAGCTTGTTTCTCCTCAGGGTGTGCAAAACCATCCGCAAATGATTTGCATGATCTTCTTCGGACTGAGAGTACACCAATATGTCGTCAATAAAGATGATCAAAAATATGTCCAAGAATTATCTAAATGTTCGATGCAATAATTCCATGAATACGGATGGAAAATTTGCTAGACCAAATGACATTACTGTGAATTCATAATGACCATAGCATTTACTAAATGCTATCTTGGGAATGTCATCTTCCTGAATCCTCAACTGGTAATAACCAGACTTTAAATCTAGCTTCGAGTAGACAATTGAACCCACCAGTAGATCAAACAAGTCATCCGACCATGGAATCAGATACTTGATCTTCTCCGTCAGCTTGTTTAACTCTCAATAGTCAATGCATAGCCACAAGCATCTGTCCATCTTCTTCATAAAGAGGACCGGTGCACTCCAAGGTGAAATACTTGGACATATATAGCCTTGCTCTAGAAATTCCTGCAATTGAAATTTCAATTTTGCCATCTCCTTTAGTGCAACACGGTACAAAGAGCAGGCTACATGTTTCACACCTAGCACCAACTCTATAGCGAAGTCAATCTCTCACTGGGGCGGTAACCTAGGAAGATCCTTATGAAACACATCCGTAAAATCTGGTACGATAGGAAAGTCACTCACACTGGACTTCGACTAAATAACCTCCAATAGAGTGAAGAACTACTTCACGCCCTTCCGAACAAACTTGACTACCAGGAGAGCAGACATCAATATCCTTCTCAATCCTCGCATACCAGCCAACTTAGTCTCTAGCATAGTGTTTTGACCTAGTTTGACTTCCTTTGATTTGAAATCTATACAGGCACGCTTCTCCGAGAGCCTGTCCATACCGAATGTTACAACAAATTCAGATATCAGCATCACTGACGCTTCCAATCTGAAATCCCGATTTCATATCCGCACCTCAATACATCGAGACCTATCTGCACATCCAAATGAAGTAATTACCAGCAGTAAACATCAACATATAAAGGAGTAATATAAACTATCAGCATATTAAACACAATTACGTGGATTAAACTTAACTTATAAAAATGTCCATTTAAATTTATAAGTTAAGGATCGTGTACATCAATGTAACTCAACAAATAAAAGTGCCCATACAAATTTATATGATGAGGATCATATGTGGTGAAATGCAATGATATGAAATGAATTCAATATGATGACTCACCCATGCACACACACATACACACACACACACACACACACACACACACACACACACACACTTACTATGTCGACCAAGACTTTTAGTTTCTACTTTTCGAGTAGGTAGCTAACCTCTCAGGCATCATCTGTCATGGCTAAATAGTGATAGTAGAGTAGGCATCTCCACTACTAGAAGGGCATCCACACTACCAGGCTTAGGCCTCCATATGCCTCAACGCTAAGAACACAACTACGAAGCCCCTGCGTAGTATGGCTCATAAGGGGTCTTGGGTAGATGTGCACCAAGAGCCCAACCCAACTAGACTATAACTGGCATGGAAGTAGTCTTCATGATCATATCACCAAAGAATCAAGCCTTACCATCCACTGGCATGGAAGGAGCCTTCAGGAGTGAGCACTGAAGCACCAAACCCAACCGCCCAAGGTCAAACTGCAAGCTCCTGTCGGGGTGACGAATGACGAGCCCGTAGACATTCCACTAAGTCCTCTTCACAGGATCATATACCGTGTGTCAACACACTCCCAAGCCATGCAATTATCATTTTCCATGCCATCATGCATCTAAGGGCTCCATCAGACTCACTTCTTATCATAACCAACCCCGTGATCCAAAGCACTTAAGGGTCCACATTTAAAATATGTAACATTTCACCTTAATCACTACACCAGTCCCTCACTGCTACCTATTTGGAGTTAACGTAACTCCAGAAAGTGGACTATACCAGTCATCCCTTGAGTACTTGAGATCAAGATTAAACTTATCATATCGCCATGGGTGTAAACCTCATCCAACCCTTTTCTAGAATTTAGCATATAAATATAAATTATATTGTTTAAATAATCTCAATCGATCATCGCTTCATAAACCTCCAAGTCATAACAATAAGTTCTTCTCCCAAGCTTATTAATCAGGCAAGGGGTAATCACATTATCCTCAATTATTTACCCTTCGATCTCCCGAGTAATCAATCCGTAGAATAATGACATCATCAATTTTTTATACATCAAGGCTACGCGCCACAGTTTACAAAAACAGATTTCAAGAAGCTATAATCCACCAATAATTACGAGCAACCCCAAATCAGAAATGTATTTTTATTGGCTACAACATCTGTGTTGAGCCTGGGGTCCAAATCCAAATTCATCACACTAGAAATCGGGTTTCAGCTTTGTCGTGTACACTTAGACAGAATGCAACCTGCACGTATAATTTTACAGCGTAACAACTTCGACTGAACATTCTCGGAGCATCAAAACTCCCCCCAAAACTTGTAAACATCCGTTAGAAAGTAATTTCGAAGGGATAAAACTTTCATGCTAAGCCCATGACCTGAATTAGACCAGATCATACTTGAAATCATCCTTGAAGCCACATGTGCATAGAAAATAGATTACTATATAGTACTTTTGCATGAATTGTAAAGATAGACGGACGACATCTATTCATCTCCTTCCTCCAATAATCAAACAAAGAACAACAAACATATCTTTTCCTTTGTCTCTTATTAGACCACGATTCTTCACCAAATCAATTACACCATCTTCGTAATGAAAAGAGGAGATATTTGAAGATACTCATACGACGATCAACGTCCTATAATGAAGTTCTAGCGTGGTCCCTTCTTAGGAAATTTGCATTAAACTTCCAAATCGAACTCTCTTGAGTCTATGTCTCTCCTACAGTTTGGATCTAAAGATCTAGCACCATGGGAGAGGGTAGGAAGCTCATCTTGTATCCGACCATGGATTGTGTCCTTCTCCCTGGCGACAAGTTCAGTTTCCTCGTTGGTATTGTTCTTTAGGAAGAATGTTCGGTCAGCTGAAAAGGACGATGTTTGCGGCTAATTTTCAAATGATCCTTTATAAAGGAAATAATTAGGGTTAAAGATCACCTTGCCACATCTCACTCCCCCATTGGACTGCAGTTTATAAACTGTTTTGTATAAGTCTAAAAATCAAGGCCGTAGCCAGACATGACATATAGAAATGCTCTGTCCATTCGTTGAGTATATTCGATGAATCGTTGGAATCACTCGATAATCGCCAAGTCCGTTAAGAACATTACACGAGTCATCTCGATGAATACATGAGTCCACTCGACAAACATTTTGACGGATTTCACAAGTCCACACGACTTTACTCGATGAATTCATCGAGTCGACTTGACGAATTCGCATGTCTTCTCGAGTCCTTTCAATGAATGATCCTGACAGATTTCACGAGTCCACTTGACTACACTCGACGAATTCATTGAGTCCAATCAATGAATTTGGGTGTCTTCTCGAGTCCTTTCAATGAATCATCCAAGCAAATTTCACAAGTCCTTTCGAGTTCTCTCTATGAATTCGTCGAGACTTCTCAAATTCACTCGATGAGTTCGTCGAGTTGTCTCGACAATTTCTCGAGTCTTCTTGACATTACACAAGTCTTCTCCACTATTTCTCAAATCAACTCGACGAATTCCCTCCAGGTCAATTCTAACTCCCATCTCAAGTCACCGTAGTGACACCACAACACACAAGAGGGGTCTAACTCGAATTGGAATGTTATAACCGTTGCTAAGCATCTTAATTCTATTGCAACTAATCAACTCCTCATGGTCATTTTAGTCCATTAATCACTATAGAACTTCGAGCACGAACATGACAGAGACGGCTTTCTCTCCCTTCGACGGAGACGGTAGAACAATGCTTTGAGACGTCAAAGCAGCCCTAGAATAAAAAATCTCTCAATATCCTTACAAGGAATGAAAAATGAAATCCTTTTATACCACTTAAGTAAGCTACCGTTGGTGGATGGGATACTGCACGTGTTGAAACCGAAAGTTCGGTCTTGATGGAGTTCACCCTCGGGGAAGGGGTGATCGCGCACCTACTTCTCTCCTTCAAGAAAAACAACAAGGAAATAAGAACAAGGGATTGGACCAAGGGCCGATGCAGAGGACCCACCACACACCCAGATGTTCTCTGGACGCTTCCCCTCCTTAGCCAAATGGTGGGCTAAGGTACCTCAAAAAGCGCTAGAAGACTGGGAGACAAGTAAGCATGCCTTCTGAGGTACCCCCTTGGGTCTATTTATAGATTCCTGAAAGGCGCCTGCTAATATCCACCCTCCATTGTTCTAAGATGCTATGTGCAACCCAACTGGGTCTACCAACATCATAACTCTGCTGTTCTAACTGGCTATTTGCACCCCTCCATGGTCATCCTTGTTATTTTGCCTCTGGGCCCCACGGAGACGGGGTTCTAAGACTTTATGTTAGCTCGCCGCCCTACTAGACGGGCGCGAGCTGGTGCCCGAACTGCCTGGGTAGGCCAGCTAGCCGTCCTAGAGACTCAAACTGGGGCTGGATCGCCCATGCGGGCGCGGGCTGGGACTGGCTCACCCAGGCAAGCGCGGGCCGGGGCTGTCTTGCCCAGGAAGCTGCGGGACGGGGCTGGCTCGCCCAGGCAGGCGTGAGCCTGGGCTGGCTCGCCTAGGCATTCGTAGGCCGGGGCGGGCTCACCCAGCTGATCTTTTATATTATGAGGAGAGCGGGCCACCCCTCTGGTCCTGCCTACTAAATTGACGCGGGCCGATCGTCTTGGCCTGCTTGTCTAGCTGGGTCCACTCGTCAAACTCAGGGTTACACATAATCCCTGCTCATTGCGAGCTTTGCAAAAGCTCAGAAAGAATCATCAAACCCATCCTGTTCGGTGGAAGTCCTGCTGAGCTGGAGGGAATCTTTTGGTGGGGGCCCACCCTCACGTTATTAATATACCATCGGAGCTTTGGAAAAATTCCTCCTTTCCTTATCCTTCTCCGCAATTTGTAGCTGGACGATGCCTATATCCTAGGAGATGCGGGCTCTTTTGGAGGCTGTGAGGGAGGGTGCTCTAGATCTGGCTCTTAGAGCCGCCCCGTAGTTTGCGTGCGGGTCACCTGGTGATGTAGGCTATGCCTTAAGGATCCTATATGGAGGGCGTGACTACGACCTTTACAACGTTTAACGCTCCCTAACCCGCACACAAACGAAACGCAGTGACCACAATGAATTTTATTTATCGTTCACGCTAACATACGGATAGCCGATCCGCAGATGGACGAAGAATGGCTATAGGCCAAAATCCTTTCCGGATAAATGGAATAATATTGATTTCGATCGAGCTTGGAGTTGTACCAAAATAGATCCACCAAAAAAATCACGATTCGAAAGTGGTAGGATCTATCCCTACAAAACAAAAGCGAGGAGCGCCAATCCTCTCGATAGATCTTTCGGAAAACCAAACGAAAATCACAAATCTATTACTAGTAACACCGCGAAAAATTAACGATTCGAGAAATTACGCAAAATTCGTCCACCATAAGAACTAATCAAAGAAGGAAATCTCTTGTGTAGGAATTTCGTTACCCTACTCGGAAACATAGATCCGAGATGTTTGGATCCACAAAGAATGACCGCACTTCCTTTGAAATCCACGGGAAACGCACCATGGATGAAGATCTTGCTCGTCTCCTTCACTTCTCGCCATGGAAGATTATCCCAAAACTTTGTTCTTCCTTGCACAAGATCCTTCTCTTCCAAAGTGGCCGAAATCTTTAATGGGTTGATAATAAGTCGGTGGAGAAGAGAAAGAGAGGTGGGAGAACGATGGGTTGTTAGAGGAAGAGAGGGAGTGTAAGGGGGAGTCCAAGCACAGAGGGAGAGGGGCGGCCAAACTCATTGAGAGGGATCCTTGGGGGGGGGGGGCGCTAAGAGGAGGAGGAAGAGAGAATGAGGTTTAGGCAAGTAATTTCTTTTGATTTCAAACTTCCACCATCACTGGAGGGGTTTTGGTTTTCCACACTGTAATCCAGTGGTTATTTCCATTGACAGGTTTGATATTTTGAAGTACTTGGATTTCAATCAGTACGTCCCCACGTACTCCCGTACGAGGACGTCCACTAATTTTATTTCTCCCTGTCTGGGCACTAGACCCATTTCTAATCATAGTGGCGATAAGCCTCACGCTAGATCCTTGCTCCGCCAAGACCTTACTATTTCGAGAACTTATACACCTACCGTTAGTAAGAAGGAAAAGGTTAGGTCCTCTGTTCCGCCAACTATCGTTGTCTCTACTAGGGATGCTATAAAACCGCGGGTTAAGCATAGACAGATAGTTAAGAGTTGCAAGGAGAATGCTATATGTTATGCTTGTGGAGTGATTGGCCACAATGCCGTGGAGTGCCCCACAAAGCATAGGGCTTTGTCTCTTTTAGCTTCGACGTCTGAGCCCGCCACTGGGGGCGATGCCGATTGTTCTGATGGCTGTAGTGACGATGAGGAGATTTTCTATCCTAGTGACCTGGATGATGATGTCTCCTCTGAGGTACCCCTCCCTGGGATTAACCCACCTCCCCTTAACCATATTTCAGGCCCGTCTCCTATGATAGTTGAGAACCGTACGATGACCCAGAGTTAGCAGAGATACCTACTGAGTTGGAAGTTTTACCTTCAGAGGGAGCCATACTTTTGGATGATTTGTGTAGTGCTAACGCAGATGATTTCCCTTTGTAATTAGCTCTGACGCGCTACATTCACCATGAGTTAGATTTTCCTTCGGGTTTGATCTCACTGACCCTCCCTTTTGTTCCTTTGGATCGATTAGCGGACTTGTTAGGACACGAATTTATTTTACCTAGTCCGATCCACTTAGTTAAACCGTCATTATTAGCACCTCCGTTTGAAATGAATAGTGGGCTATGTACTAGTGAGTATTTGCCGGCGGGCATGTTTTCTTTTGCGACTGCGTATGATTTCACGGCGACTGTGCCTATTGATTTGCTGTCCTCGCGATATTGTTACCTGCCAAATCAAATTGCACATATCTTTCGTCCATCTTAGTACGAACTGCATGTACACATATCATTGCCTTATGACAGTGTCTATGAGTTGCATCACTTTCACGTCTGTTCACCTTCGAGAGCTTCTGACTACAGAATTGTTGATTCTAATTTAGTCTGGTTAGCCCCCGATTGGATACCTTCGGGTTCCGTAACAAAATTATTATATTGGAGCGCTGCTCCTTTCATGATTTTCAAGAATTTTGGGGTTAATGCAATTCTTTTGGATTTTTACGATGCAATCAGTATTTCACCGTGTCTCAATTTTTCGGATTTAATTTGGCAAATCTGGTCTCCACATGATCGGTTTTCTTCGACGTTTCTCTCTTCAACTTCAGAGTCTCTTGGGTTGAGCGGTGAGATTCTTTCCGTGTCACGCTTCCATTTGGGTTTCCTGGTTCTCACATTTGATTATAAGATCTGCGCTGCTTTTCTTTAAGCTGACACACCTATGAGGTTTTCTGTTGTGCTTTCCCATGACAGGTTATGTACTATTGCGGATGCCCGCACTGCTTGTCCTTCCCCGTGGATGTCCACTCCTACTATGCTACCTGTGGATGTTGGTGTCTCCTGCTATTCCCTCCTTGGCCACTCATCGGTGATGAGTGATTTTGAGCGAGGGAGGATTGATGGCGAGGATGCCCCGCCATTTGCTCGTGCCGACATGGACCTCTCTTTTGATGGCCGCCGCTGTAACATCCCATTTCCGGCTAGGCCCCTAGGAGTCGGTTGGTCGTGACAGGACCCTAGGAAGCCTAAAAATTGAAATCAATCGACCGAGATTTCGGGTCACGGGTTGGTCATGCCCGTGACAGACCCGTCACGCCCGTGACCTGGGGCGTGACTCCTTCGACGATCGTCGATCCCAGGGAGACGATCTCGGGCACAGAATTTTCAACCCGGCCATGTCACGCCCGTGACCGACCCGTCACGCCCGTGACCTGGGGCGTGACTCCTTCAACGATCGTCGATCCTAGGGAGACGATCGTCGGGCGCAGAATTTTCAACCCGGCCCTGTCACGCCCGTGACCCAGGTGTCACGCCCGTGACCAAGGGCGTGACCCCTTCGGCGGTCGTCGATCTCAGCGCGACGATCGCCGAGCGCGGAATTTACCTCATGACCCTGTCACGCCCGTGACCCACAATATCACGCCCGTGACATAGGGCGTGACCACTTTCGATGATCGTCGATTTCAGTTCAACGGTCGTCGACCCAGAATTGGCCACACGGGCCTGTCACGCCCGTGACCCACAATGTCACGCCCGTGACATAGGGCGTGACCATGTTCGACGATCGTTGATTTCAGTTCGACGGTCGTCGACCCAGAATTGACCACCCGGGCCTGTCACGCCCGTGACCCAGGTGTCACGCCCTTGACCACCCTTCGACGATCGTCGATCTCAGTTCGACGATCGTCGAACCCAGAATTGGCTATCCGGGCCTGTCACGCCCGTGACCTATGTGTCACGCCCGTGACAAAGGCCGAAACGTCAGCCAGACTGGAAATTTCGGTAACCGACGTTGTAATCAATTCGGATTATGGGAAGTTACACCAGGAGTATTTATGGGCCGTTTCCTACTTTAATTATTTAAATAAATAAAGAAATGTTAGTCCAATAGGTACTCGCCACCTGGCAAACGTCTCTTCGTTTCCAGCAATTAAATTCCCGGCATCATAACCGAAACGTTGATAAGAGAAATATTAATGGCCATGAACGTTTCAACCTTTCCCCTCCCTCCTTTCTTCCCTTTAAAAAGGCCCCTTAGGATCAAGGATGAAGTTTCCCAGCCCTTACCTAAAGTTTCGAGCCTCCTACTGTGCTGTAGAAGAATTCCGACGACACCACCACCGCGCCATGACAGTCCAACGTCCATCTCGCCGTCAAACCATGAATAAGGTCCTCCTCTACTCTTTCTTCTATGGATAGATCTTAGAAATCATTAGGAGAGATATCGGGCTCAAAATAGCTGGATCGGGTGAGCGTTTCCATGCTTTTCTGAAATTTGCATGGTGGCGGGTTCGCCGGAAACCGCCTGTCCGGCGGCCGTGCCGCCGCCCGACGGTAGCCCTCACCTCAACAGAGGTGGTGGTGGTGGTGGAAGGCCAGGGAGATGGCTGGATGGCCGGGAAATAGCTTTGGAAAAGCTACAGGAAACTAAGTTTTCAAGCTTCTGGTTTCGGGCTGTTGAAGAAGATGAACAGTGCCATGAGAATTAAATTCTATTTTTAAAACAATTTCTGAATAAAAATATCTGTCACATTAAATAATTTGGGAAAAATACCTAGAGGCTTTTACAGGAAAAATGGTCAACATAGAAAAATGTAGCCCTTGAAGTCTACTTTACTTCAAAATTGATTTCACTCGATTTGGAGTCCTAGTTAGACCACATCACCCTTTTTGGTGAGGTCTGTCCATAGGGCTGTCTTGACCTTAGAAAAATTCCCCACTCCAATCCCGTCATTGAAATGACTTGAAATTTGGGGTGTGGCCTAATCTTACCTATATATAGGCGCTATCCAAAAATGAGAATTTTTGGAGAATGTTTGCCTATAGTTTTTAGAAAAATTCAATAATCCTAGCTTAATTTAATTAGATGGCTAAATGACTTCCAAACTTTCCAAAATTTTGGTGAGTGGTCCCTGGGTTTATCATAAGGTTCTGGTAAAAATTTCATCTCATTTGGAGATGTTTTGAATAGGGTTGGGTTCAACCCAAGGATGATCCTTATAGGATAACTTAGGATCAAACACCCCCTTGGTGTTTGAGAGGCCATATCTCCTCAACAGGGGCTGATATTTTGGTCACTGACTTTTTAGGGCATGACACACCCTCCAAGGGAGTTTGGAGCGGTTGGATATAGGGTAGCCCTAGAACCCTAGGGTAGGTCCCTTAATGGGGATTTGTAGGGTTGTGAAGGTCATGGGGTCAAATGACCTTGGACAGACTTGAAATTTGGTGGAGAGAACCATAGGACCAGTATAGTTCTCTGGACAAAATTTTAGGGTATTTGGAGACCTTTAGCCCACCTAAAACCCTAACCCTAGTTTAGGTCACCAACCTTAATTTGAATTATTAAGCTATCAAATGAACTACAAATCAAGCAAAAATTTGAGTAGAGTGACGTTATGGTCCAAGTAGATATAATATAATTTTGTTGAGATTTTTGGATTAATTTATACAGTACTTCATTTACAACTCTAATGGTGCCCTAGATATTTATTTTGATGATTATGGAATTTTTGTTCACTGGAATATTATGAAATCTTGGATTAGGGCATCTTATAGCATATTATATCTTCTGTAATTTTCTTGGAAATTTTATCTGAATATTTTTGGTACTTTATTCTTTAATGTGCTAAATGTGATATACAGTCAAAAATACAAATAGTGCCCATTTATTGATTGGAAAATTATGAAATTTGATCAGTGGGTATTTCAAATTATGATAGTCACCTAGCAATTTTCTCTAGAATTTTAGATGGATAAAAACAGTATCTCCTTCATTAAGTTATGAAAATTAGTATCTTACTTTAAAATAAATTCAGAGTTCAAATGATGGAGAAAAATTATGGTACTTGGTTTATGAGGTTTTAGGTCACTATATAGCTTACATAATTTTCTTGGGATTTTTGGATAAATATTTACAGTACTTCCTTCATGATATAGTAAAAGTGGCCTAAAATGATAAATTAGGAAATATAGGCATAAACATCTCTGGAATTTTTCAAAACTTGGAATTACTGTTTAAATGTTGGATATGATTTTTACTAATTTTATGATGATTTATTATTGACTCATTAGTGCACTTCATGTTCATACAAGGGCATTTGGGATCTTATAATAAATAAATTAAATGCCAAGTGAAATAGGAAAATTATTAATTTCTGGATTCAGACTAATTAGGTCATGGTAGACCTCCAGTAAATATTATATGGGATTTGGAAGACAGTTGGGAGTACCACCCCTTGCATACCTCATAAAGATCAGGACGGTTTGCGTTTAGTAAAACTGCAGAAGTTGAACTAGAGTGGGTAATGAACTTGGGAGATGAAATTTTGGTAGTTTGCTGGTTTGGATAGGGTGAGTTAAATCAAGTTTATTTTTGGAAGTCAGGATGGGTAGGGTGTGAGATTGACTAGCGATAGGTAGTGTTCGGGTTCGACGGAAGACCGTCATCCCCGAGAAGAGGAAGAGTCAAGCCACCCTAGGAATAGCCCACTGGAATGCGAGAAGGGAATGGGTTATGGGAACCAATCAAGTATAATAAGTGCCTTGGAAAGGGAGTTTTGGGATTCACCCCATCATAGCTCCTAGTACCGCTGCGAGCCCTTCACCGGGTAACCCTCGGGAAGTCCAAGGTTAACCTTAAATCATAGGAATAAAATGATCAAGAGTAGCCCTAATAATAGTGTACCTCACACCTACACTTGTACACTTAGGAAGAAGAATTGGCTTGGAATGGGTAGAGAAGGTCCATAGTCTAAGGGCCTACAAGTAATGACTATGGTTTGGTTGGTAATTTGGAAGTCCAGGGAGCGGGATGCTCGGGGACTTGGTATAGGCTTAGTAGTCTAGAGAGCTGGAGGCTCGGTAACATAAGAACTTGTACAAATATAATTGTCATGATTGCATGTGCATAAAAGTGGTGGGTCAACGGTACTAGGTGATCGATCACACCGACAGCGGTACGTTGACTCGGCGAAAAGCCTGGTGGGTACAACCAGCACTAATACGCGGATACTCTAGGTTGTGTTCTTCTAGGGGCGTATGGAAGGGCTAGGCCTGGTAGTGTGGTTACCCGTCTAGGAGTGGGGGGCCCGACTCACTGTCTCCATTTGCCACAGCGGAGGTTCCTGGGGGTGAAGCTAGCCTCCCGAACAGGGGGAACTAAAGGTCTATGCGCATAGAGTCGTATGGGTGTGTTGTACTTGCTTGTGCATTTCATAGCATAATTGTGTGTCATAGCATAAACATGCCACCTAACGTATTAAATGGTATGGGACGTTTTATATGATATGCCCTGCAAAACGACCCCTTGGTCTATAGGGGTAATCCCTATAAATCAATGGTTATATTTCTGGTGCTTTTACTTTTTGCTACTCCTTGCTGTTTGAAAACCGACACCCCAACGTATAAGTGGTATGAGACACTCTATACGATGGGAGCCCTGCAAAAGATCCCTCTGCTTATGCGCTTCCACGCATAAGTTAAGGTTACGTTTCGTACTTTCTGTTTCTATCTTAATTACTATAGAATTGCTAGCATAGGTCCGCTGTCACCTGTTTATTTGATTTAATCTCCACCTTCATGTCCTTCCCTTTCTTCCTCTCCGCTCGGTACCCATGAGCCATGGGGGAAGGGGTATGGGATGATATGGCTTAGTCTTTATGACTAACGGTTTTCGAACCACAACATTTTAGGTGTACCATATGGAAGGGTCCCGGGTGTTGCAGTTTCTGACAGAGTTGACCCCGCGACCGTGTTACCATTGCCACCAGCCGGGACATACACGGGTCAAATGCCCCTTGATGGGTGGGACCCCACAAGCTCAGCAGCCCGGAGGCCGAAGACGTAGACGCAGACGTGGATCGCGAGGCGGCGACGGCAGGCCGAAAAGGAAGAAGCACCCAGAGATGCAGTACCAGCAGAGTACAGAGTCGGTGGAGTTGGGCCAGTCCAACTTGGGTGGTCTCTGTTCAGTGACAGTTATGATGACGCTTAGTTTTAGTTTTGCTTCCGCGAGTGACTTGAAGTGAGGATATGATGTACCGGGCATAAGCCCGTATTTGCAGTACTCTGATATATTGTGGACACTCCCTTCATAGAGATTTATTTATATACATGTGATTATTGTGGACTTGCTCTTACTTTATTAAGCTACTATTCTGCGATCGAAAAGGGCCGGCAGAATTGGCGTTTTGTAGTGGCGACCTTCCCGTGAGTCGGTGCCACCGCAAAGCGGCAATTCTGGGCTAAGACCCCGGTGTTTAAAAAGAAAAAAAAGGGGGGGTCTTACAAGTGGTATCAGAGGGAACCTCGATCGGAAAAGTAGCAGTCCACTAACCCTGGGTCACCCCCGCTCGAGTTTAGTTTGGGGACAAACTAAGCAGCGGAAGCAGTGGTGTGCCCATGAGGGAAATCACATGTGAAAGTCCACTTCATCATTAATTGGAATCCTTCTTTGTAGCCAGCGGCAAACCCTGCCCCCAGCAGGGAACACCTCCGGCTGCGAAGACCTCATTTTATCATCCTCTAACCAACGACGTAGACTCAACCAACTAGGACTCGTGACTAACCAGGACAATCTATAGTATGCCCTAGTTCAAAATAGACCTTGGGTATGAATTTGGTTAAGGTATGGAGATACCCAAAGAGAATAAAGGAGGAGTTTAGCACGGGAATGACTACCTAAGACGTAAAACTCTTGTGTCCCTACTATCCCAATCAACGATTATTCGAAGCGGTAGACTACTTTAAGGAGAATTGAGACCAATAATACATTAGCAGAATGGTAAAATACAAGTAGTCTGAACCCTCAATACCGGTAATAAAATTACCTGGAGGCAACCACCGAGACAACACTGAGGGTCGGGTAGGAACTCAAGTTCGAAGATACCCATTTGAGATTGGGAACATTTTGACCCGGATAAAGTTGTCGTAAATGTGACTCAGAGAGTTTAAAGTATGGAGTATATTAACGAGTTTCAGGGTGGAACCCCAAGTCGAAGATTGATGCCCTAGAAATTATGCAACCAACTAGGATGGATATAACACGGTAATATCAAAGATACTTAGCCCAAGGAAGATAGGGGCTTATCCTTTATTTATGGGGGGCTTGTCTTTTGTTTATTGGGCAAATAGGATTGACTTAGGTTTCCTTAGCCCAAATTTATGAATGTGGCGTAACAAACCTAGTGAGATTGAATTTGACATAATTCGACGTTGTTCGGGCGAAGATAAGACTAGATCGCTATGTTATATCATCGGAAGTACGATGACTCTAGGAAACTACACGATGTGAGCAAACAATATATTGAAAGACGGATACCTTAAATATAACCTGTAAGGTTGAGTTGATTGATTTCGGGTGTACTCGAAGGAATAGGACAATGATCGTGTGGAGATTTTATAGATCTGTTGCCTACACACACAAATGAGAAATTAAATTACCGGAAGTGTGGTGTATCTCAGAACATTTACCCCATGGAGTGAATAAAAATTTCATGGATTTTGTGATACACGGTGAGGTCCTTCAGTTGTTGAAGGCTAAGTGAAAGAATTTTGGGGAAACTATTACAGCCACTGCCCGAGATATAATAGAAGTACGAGGGTATAATTAGAGATTTCATGCACAGGATTCGTCGTCCCCACCCCAGGCACAATGGTAAAGGGAACGTCGAGGATAGACTGGACGAGGTAGTTGGCGTCACCTCGACCCGAAAGAAAACTCTTGTGGGTGTTTCATAAGAATGGTGAGTAGCTGTTCGTTAGCACGGGGTGCCCAAGACGATTGTGTTGAATCGGTCAGTCAACTTGGAGCCTATCAAGATCGATGACGCGATAGTGCGGGTCTTGCGACGGAAGAAGGTTCCGTTAGTCAGGGTTCTGTGGAACAATCATGGACAGGAGGAGCATACATGGGAGCCACAGGACTTGATGCGACAAAGGTATCCAGAACTTTTCGGTCGGGTATACCTCACAAACCCCTCTGGACAATCAATCTGCATTCCTATTTTAAACCAATAAGACCGAAAATTTCAAGAATAGGGGCTAATCCTTTGTTTATTGGGGTGCATACCTTGACAATTGGACGAATGGGACTTAGAATCAAAACTGCACACTGCAAACGTAACGTAGAGATGTAGATCTTTCAACTTTCATGGGATGTTACAAGCTTCCTTTTCCCGATTAGAGTCTCGTAGGCTTAACCTTGATTTCGGGGACGAAATCTTTGTTTTGTTTATTGGGATTTGTAACATCCCATTTCCGGCTAGGCCCCTAGAAGTCGGTTGGTCGTGACAGGACCCTAGGAAGCCTAAAAATTGAAATCAATCGACCGAGATTTTGGGTCACGGGTTGGTCATGCCCGTGACCGACCCGTCACGCCCGTGACCTGGGGCGTGACTCCTTTGACGATCGTCGATCCCAGGGAGACGATCGTCGGGCACAGAATTTTCAACCCGGCCCTATCACGCCCGTGACCGACCTGTCACGCCCGTGACCTGGGGCATGACTCCTTTGACGATCGTCGATCCCAGGGAGACGATCGTCGGGCGCAGAATTTTCAACCCGGCCCTGTCACGCCCGTGACCCAGGTGTCACGCCCGTGACCAAGGGCGTGACCCCTTCGGCGGTCATCGATCTCAGCGCGACGATCGCCGAGCGCGGAATTTACCTCATGACCCTGTCACGCCCGTGACCCACAATGTCACGCCCGTGACATTGGGCGTGACCACGTTCGACGATCGTCGATTTCATTTCGACGGTCGTCGACCCAGAATTGGCCAGACGGGCCTGTCACGCCCGTGACCCACAATGTCACGCCCGTGACATAGGACGTGACCACGTTCGACGATCGTCGATTTCAGTTCGACGGTCGTCGACCCAGAATTGACCACCCGGGCCTATCATGCCCGTGACCCAGGTGTCACGCCCGTGACCACCCTTCGACGATCGTCGATCTCAGTTCGACGATCGTCGAACCCAGAATTGGCTATCCGGGCCTGTCACGCCCGTGACCTATGTGTCACGCCCGTGACAAAGGCCGAAACGTCAGCCAGACTGGAAATTTCGGTAACCGACGTTGTAATCAATTCGGATTATGGGAAGTTACACCAGGAGTATTTATGGGCCGTTTCCTACTTTAATTATTTAAATAAATAAGGAAATGTTAGTCCAATAGGTACTCGCCACCTGGCAAACGTCTCTTCGTTTCCAGCAATTTAATTCCCTGCATCATAACCGAAACGTTGATAAGAGAAATATTAATGGCCATGAACGTTTCAACCTTTCCCCTCCCTCCTTTCTTCCCTTTAAAAAGGCCCCTTAGGCTCAATGATGAAGTTTCCCAGCCCTTACCTGAAGTTTCGAGCCTCCTACTGTGCTGTAGAAGAATTCCGACGATGCCACCACCGCGCCATGACAGTCCAACGTCCATCTCGCCGTCAAACCATGAATAAGGTCCTCCTCTACTCTTTCTTCTATGGATAGATCTTAGAAATCATTAGGAGAGATATCAAGCTCAAAAGAGCCGGATTGGGTGAGCGTTTCCATGCTTTTCTGAAATTTGCATGGTGGCGGGTTCGCTGGAAACCGCCTCTTCGGCGGCCATGCCGCCGCCCGACGGTAGCCCTCACCTCAACAGAGGTGGTGGTGGTGGTGGAAGGCCAGGGAGATGGCTGGATGGCCGGGAAATAGCTTTGAAAAAGCTACAGGAAACTAAGTTTTCAAGCTTCTGGTTTCGGGCTGTTGAAGAAGATGAACAGTGCCATGAGAATTAAATTCTATTTTTAAAACAATTTCTGAATAAAAATATCTGTCACTTTAAATAATTTGGGAAAAATACCTAGAGGCTTCTACAGGAAAAATGGTCAACATAGAAAAATGTAGCCCTTGAAGTCTACTTTACTTCAAAATTGATTTCACTCGATTTGGAGTCCTGGTTAGACCACAGCACCCTTTTTGGTGAGGTCTGTCCATAGGGCTGTCTTGACCTTAGAAAAATTCCCCACTCCAATCCCGTTATCGAAATGACTTGAAATTTGGGGTATGGCCTAATCTTACCTATATATAGGTGCTATCCAAAAATGAGAATTTTTGGAGAATGTTTGTCTATAGTTTTTAGAAAAATTCAATAATCCTAGCTTAATTTAATTAGATGGCTAAATAACTTCCAAACCCTCCCAAATTTTGGTGAGTGGTCCCTGGGTTTATCATAAGGTTCTGGTAAAAATTTCATCTCATTTGGAGATGTTTTGAATAGGGTTGGGTTCAACCTAAGGATGATCCTTATAGGATAACTTAGGATCAAACACCCCCTTGGCGTTTGAGTGGCCATATCTCCTCAACAGGGGCTGATATTTTGGTCACTAACTTTTTAGGGCATGACACACCCTCCAAGGGAGTTTGGAGCGGTTGGATGTAGGGTAGCCCTAGAACCCTAGGGTAGGTCCCTTAATGGGGATTTGTAGGGTTGTGAAGGTCATGGGGTCAAATGACCTTGGACTGACTTGAAATTTGGTGGAGAGAACCATAGGACCAGTATAGTTCTCTGGATAAAATTTTAGTGTATTTGGAGACTTTTAGCCCACCTAAAACCCTAACCCTAGTTTAGGTCACCAACCTTAATTTGAATTATTAAGCTATTAAATGAACTACAAATCAAGCAAAAATTTGAGTAGAGTGAGGTTATGGTCCAAGTAGATATAATATAATTTTGTTGAGATTTTTGGATTAATTTATACAGTACTTCATTTACAACTCTAATGGTGCCCTAGATATTTATTTTGATGATTATGGAATTTTTGTTCATTGGAATATTATGAAATCTTGGATTAAGGCATCTTATAGCATATTATATCTTCTGTAATTTTCTTGGAAATTTTATCTGAATATTTTTGGTACTTTATTCTTTACTATGCTAAATGTGATATACAGTCAAAAATACAAATAGTGCCCATTTATTGATTGGAAAATTATGAAATTTTATCAGTAAGTGTTTCAAATTATGATAGTCACCTAGCAATTTTCTCTAGAATTTTAGATGGACAAAAACAGTACCTCCTTCATTAAGTTTTGAAAATTAGTATCTTACTTTAATATAAATTCAGAGTTCAAATGATGGAGAAAAATTATGGTACTTGGTTTATGATGGTTTTAGGTCACTATATAGCTTACATAATTTTCTTGGGATTTTTGGATAAATATTTACAGTACTTCCTTCATGATATAGTAAAAGTGGCCTAAAATGATAAATTAGGAAATATAGGCATAAACATCTCTGGAATTTCTCAAAACTTGGAATTGCTGTTTAAATGTTGGATATGATTTTTACTAATTTTATGATGATTTATTATTGACTCATTAGTGCACTTCATGTTCATACAAGGGCATTTGGGATCTTATAATAAATAAATTAAATGCCAAATGAAATAGGAAAATTATTAATTTCTGGATTCAGACTAATTAGGTCATGGTAGACCTCCAGTAAATATTATATGGGATTTGGAAGACAGTTGGGAGTACCACCCCTTGCATACCTCATAAAGATTAGGACGGTTTGCGTTTAGTAAAACTGCAGAAGTTGAACTAGAGTGGGTAATGAACTTGGGAGATGAAATTTTGGTAGTTTGCTAGTTTGGATAGGGTGAGTTAAATCAAGTTCATTTTTGGAAGTCAGGATGGGTAGGGTGTGAGATTGACTAGCGATAGGTAGTGTTCGGGTTCGACGGTAGACCGTCCTCCCCGAGAAGAGGAAGAGTCAAGCCACCCTAGGAATAGCCCACTGGAACGCTAGAAGGGAATGGGTTAAGGGAACCAATCAAGTATAATAAGTGCCTTGGAAAGGGAGTTTTGGGATTCACCCCATCATAGCTCCTAGTACCGCTGCGAGCCCTTCACCGGGTAACCCTCGGGAAGTCCAAGGTTAACCTTAAATCATAGGAATAAAATGATCAAGAGTAACCCTAATAATAGTTGTACCTCACACCTACACTTGTACACTTAGGAAGAAGAATTGGCTTGGAATGAGTAGAGAAGGTCCATAGTCTAAGGGCCTACAAGTAATGACTATGGTTTGGCTAGTAATTTGGAAGTACAGGGAGCGGGATGCTCGGGGACTTGGTATAGGCTTAGTAGCCTAGAGAGCTGGAGGCTCGGTAACATAAGAACTTGTACAAATATAATTGTCATGATTGCATGTGCATAAAAGTGGTGGGTCAACGGTACTAGGTGATCGATCACACCGACAGCGGTACGTTGACTCGGCGAAAAGCCTGGTGGGTACAACCAGCACTAATACGCGGATACTCTAGGTTGTGTTCTTCTAGGGGCGTATAGAAGGGCTAGGCCTGGTAGTGTGGTTACCCGCCTAGGAGTGGGGGGCCCGACTCACTGTCTCCGTTTGCCACATCGGAGGTTCCTGGGGGTGAAGCTAGCCTCCCGAACAGGGGGAACTAAAGGTCTATGCGCTTAGAGTCGTGTGGGTGTGTTGCACTTGCTTGTGCATTTCATAGCATAATTGTGTGTCATAGCATAAACATGCCACCTAACGTATAAAATGGTATGGGACGTTTTATACGATAGGCCCTACAAAACGACCCCTTGGTCTATAAGGGTAATCCCTATAAATCAATGGTTATATTTCTGGTGCTTTTACTTTTTGCTACTCCTTGCTGTTTGACAACCAACACCCCAACGTATAAGTGGTATGGGACACTCTATACGATGGGAGCCCTGCAAAAGATCCCTCGGCTTATGCGCTTCCACGCATAAGTTAAGGTTACGTTTCGTACTTTCTGTTTCTATCTTAATTACTATAGAATTGCTAGCATAGGTCCGCTGTCACCTGTTTATTTGATTTAATCTCCACCTTCATGTCCTTCCCTTTCTTCCTCTCCGCTCGGTACCTAGGAGCCATGGGGGAAGGGGTAGGGAATGAAAGGGCTTAGTCTTTATGACTAACGGTTTTCGAACCATAACATTTTAGTTGTACCATATGGAAGGGTCCCGGGTGTTGCAGTTTCTGACAGAGTTGACCCCGCGACAGTGTTACCATTGCCACCAGCCGGGACATACATGGGTCAAATGCCCCTTGATGGGTGGGACCCCACAAGCTCAGCAGCCCGGAGGCCGAAGACGCAGACGCAGACGTGGATCGCGAGGCGGCGACGGCAGGCCGAAAAGGAAGAAGCACCCAGAGATGCAGTACCAGCAGAGTACAGAGTCGGTGGAGTTGGGCCAGTCCAACTTGGGTGCTCTCTGTTCAGTGACAGTTACGATGATGCTTAGTTTTAGTTTTGCTTCCGCGAGTGACTTGTAGTGAGGATATGATGTACCGGGCATAAGCCCGTATTTGCAGTACTCTGATATATTGTGGACACTCCCTTCGTGGAGATTTATTTATATACATGTGATTATTGTGGACTTGCTCTTACTTTATTAAGCTACTATTCTGCGATCGAAAAGGGCCGGCAGAATTGGCGTTTTTGATGTAGGGATGTCTCTTCGAGTCACGTCGCGTGATCGCGACGACGCTTGACACGATCTACGACCTCTATCCCGCACACTAACGTAAACGCAGCCACTACAATTATTTTATTTATCGCATGCGCTAACAATACGGATCGCCGTTCCGCAATTAGATCGAGTGTCGGCTATAGGCCGAACTCTTTCCGGCTAAAAGGGATAATATTGATCCCGGACGAGCTTTGGGGTTGTACCAAAATAGATCCACCAAGAACAAACGATTCGAAAGGTGGTTGGATCTATCCCAACAAAAAGAAAGCGAGGAGTGCCAAATCCTTTTACGATTCCTTCGGAAAACCAAACGAAAATACTAATCTATTATTTGTTAGCTACGAAGAAATAACAATTTCGGAAATCAACGCAAAATTCGTCCACCACTAGAATTATCTAAGAAGAGAAATCTCTTGTGTAGAATTTCGTTACCCCTCTCGGAATGATAGATCCGAGATGCGTGGATCCACCGAATATGATCGCTTCTCCTTTGATGTCCACGGAAGAGCGTTATGGATGATGAATCTTGAAATCCTTTTCACGTCACGCCGGCGAGGAATCCTCTAGAAGACCTCCTTCCTTGCTAGATCTTGATGTGGCCGACCTTTCTTTAGGAGAGAGTCACCTCTCGGTTTTGAGGTGGAGAGGCAAAGGGCCGTCGGCTTGGGTAGGGGATATAGGGAAGGTGGCGGCTAGGGGATGAGGGGAGAAGGGGGTTGGCCGATCTCTTGAGGAGGGAGAGGAGGTAGGCCGTCGGTTTGGAGAGGAGGGAAAGAGGGGGGCGGCGGCTAAGATGAGGGCAAGGGAGAGAGGGAGAGGGAGCAAGAAAATTAGGTTTAGGAATTCTCAATTCTTATTCAATAATAATCTACTCAATATGAAAGAGTCATAGCCTTATATAGGCTTACATCCCAAATGAAAAAAACTAGTGGCTAAATACACACCACATAAAATGAAATGCAGGAAATAAAATATTGTTTTAAAATAGCCACTCATGAAAAGGCTATTAGCACACCATAAAGAAAAAAATATTCAAACACGAGTTTTGTTGCGAGGGCGAAGCCCGTAGCCATGACCGCTACGACGTCGCAAGTCTTTTGCTGGTATATCTTCAACCTCCTCACTCCTCGATGGTCCATCCTCAAGTGCTCCAAGTGCTCCAAGTGCTCCATCATGATGGCCTTCGCCATCAATCCTCCTCCGCTCAAAAGGACTCATCTCCGATGAGTGGTCAGAGAGATAGCGGTGTAGGAGGTCCGCGTCAAGAAGATCCAACTGTGCAGTCGAGAGCCAAGAGTCGTCCGAAGCCGGACGACCACGCCAACGAACCAAGAACCTGTGAACGTCGCCATCTGTAGTGGGAACAACATCATCCTGCAAAATCTTGTCAGGCAAGAAATCTGTCCGGGGAAACCTCGGAAAAGCGTTAGGTGAAGCAGAAAAACAATTTTCATCATCAATAAACTGCATACCTTCCGTAGACTTCGTAGGAGAAAGCGATCCAGATTTTAACTCACCCCCCACCCCATTAGAATTTTTCGTAGCAATATGAAACGGAGAGATAGACAATTCAGGTGGTGGAGCAACAAAAAGCGTTAAATCGGAAATGTTAAACACAGGGGAGATTCCCCAATCAGTAGGTAACTCTAACAAATAAGCATTTTCGCCTAATTTCTTCAAGATTCGAAAAGGACCGGCTTTCTTGTTCGCTAATTTTTTTATGGTGCCCGAAGGCATCCGTTCAGGGATTAGACGAACCATAACCAAATCGCCTATGTTCAAAGAGACTACTCGCCGATGTACATTAGCATTCGCTTGATAAATAGAATATTGCTTAGCTAACGTCTTGCCAATGTGCTCGTGGAGAGTGTGAACATGTGAAGCAAATTCTAGTGCAAATTGACTTGACTGAAAAGACGGTGGTAACGGAATCAAGTCAAGTGGCACTGGCGCTTTATAACCATGCACTATCTCATTCGGGGACAGCTCAGTGGACCGGTTCTTAGAATTATTGTACGCTAGCTGGGCATGCGGGAGTATGAGATCCCATGTACCTTTATGTTCGCCCACTAAACAACGAAGTAACCCTCCCAAGCTACGGTTGACGACTTCCGTTTGCCCATCCGTTTGGGGATGATAGGCCGACGAAAATAACAGTTTTGTGCCCATTAATTTCCAGAGTGTCTTCCAAAAATAGCTTGTAAACTTTACATCTCGATCACTCACTATCGTCTTGGGTACACCTCGATGTGCTACCACCTCTTTGAAAAATAATTTGGCTACATTTGAAGCATCGTAGGTGTTGTTGCTTGCGATAAAATATGCCATTTTTGAGAATCGGTCTACCACCACTAGTATGGAATCGTGACGCCTAAAAGTCATAGGTAAACCCAATATAAAATCCATGCTAACATCTTGCCATGGTACCGACGGAATCGGAAGGGGTGTGTAAAGACCCGCATTGGTCTTGTTTCCCTTAGCTAGTTGACAAACACGACAACTTCGGACAACTTTGTTGACCATGGGTTTGAGGCCCGGCCAAAAGAATTTATCTTCCACAAGTGTTATCGTTTTGTCTCGCCCAAAATGTCCGCCTAATCCCCCGCTATGTAACTCCCATATAATAAAATGTCGTAAAGACGATCGGGGAATGCATAATTGCACATGTCTAAATAGATATCCATCACGAATATAGAATGCCGAGATAGTGGTAGGGGAGTTGTCCTTAGCGGCGAGATAAATGTCCTTAAAGTCTGGGCAATGGATATATTCGTCCTTGATCCTATCGAATCCTATGACTGACACTTCCATGGTATTTAATAACAGAGTGACTCTACTTAGCGCGTCCGCTACACGATTTAGTGTGCCCTTCAGATGCTTGATTATGAAGGTGTACTCCTGTAGATAAGCTATCCATTTTGCGTGTCGTGGACTAATCTTATTCTGAGAATTCACAAATTTGAGTGCCTCGTGGTCCGATAATATTACAAATTCTTTGGATATAAGGTAATGTCGCCAATGTTGGAGACATCGGATCACCGCGTAGAATTCACGATCATAATTTGAATAATTTAATTTCGGCCCGGCTAGTTTCTCACTAAAGTACCCTAGCGGGTGACCCTCTTGGCTTAACACTCCACCAATTCCTACCCCTGATGCGTCGCATGACAATTCAAAAACTTTACCAAAATCCGGTAATCGGAGTAAAGGAGCTTCAGACATTCGTTCCTTAATCGCTTGGAAGGCACTAGTGGCCGATTTCGTCCATATAAATTCTCCTTTTTTCATACATTCAGTTATGGGTGCCATAATACTACTAAAGTTCCGAATAAATCTTCGGTAAAACGTGGCCAACCCGTGGAAACTTCTAACGTCCCTAATATTCTTTGGTTCCGGCCATTCCTTAATCGCTTGGACCTTCTTGGGATCCACATGAATGCCATCTAAACTCACGATATATCCTAAGAACTCAACAGAAGGCACACCGAATGCGCATTTTTTAAGGTTGATAAATAATTTCTCTTTGCGCAACGTGGTAAGAATTGTTCTTAGATGAGTCTCATGATCCCGCGGCGAGATGCTAAAAACCAAAATGTCGTCAAAATAGACCACTACAAATTTTCCCATAAAAGGCTTAAAAATTTGGGTCATCAATCGTGAAAAAGTACTGGGTCCATTTGTAAGTCCTTCTCCAAGCACTAGCCATTCATATAGCCCATCCTTAGACTTGAAAGCCGTCTTCCATTCGTCTCCCTCCCGTATTCGTATTTGATGATAACCGCTCTTAAGGTCCAATTTAGAGAATATAGCGGCTCCTGATAGCATATCTAGTAGATCGTCCAAACGGGGTATAGGAAATCTATATTTGATCGTAATTTTATTTATAGCCCGATAATCGACACATAATCGCCACGTCTTATCTTTCTTCGGGACTAATAAGGCGGGGACGGCACAAGGACTTTTGCTGTGCCGAATAAATCCCTTCGCTAGCAGATCGGAAATTAATTTTTGTAACTCTTCATGGGAGGATGGGTTGAGTCTATAATGAGGCTGATTTGGCAATGACGATCCCGGGACAAAATCTATCTCATGTTGGATGTCACGTATCGGTGGTAACGTGGGTGGTAAATCCACCGGATAAACATCCTTATATTCTTCCAAGAGATTTCGTAGCGATAATGGGAGGCTCTCAAAAATAGGTGACTCTTCCTTCGCTTGTAAACATACTAATGCGTATATAACGCCGTCCATGAAAGTCTCACGTTCTAGTTCCTTTTTACTAATCAAACTTATCGTTTTCTTTTCCACAGGCACCACTGTGTCTTTGGAACTAGATGATGAATCCTTAGGCGCAGATGGCCTCAAAACAATAGTCTTTCCATTAAATTTGAACTCGTAGGTGTTTGCGCGACCGAAGTGGGTCACGTCATAATCGTACAACCAAGGTCGTCCTAATAAAACATGGCACACGTCCATAGGAATGACGTCGCACCAAACTTTATCAATGTAGTTTTTCAACGTCAAAGGAACCAGGCATCGCTTAGAGACCGCTATGGATGTCTTGTTTACCCATGCAATTTTATAAGGATGTGGGTGCGGCTCGGTTACTAAGTGCATGCGAGTGATGGCGTTCTCCGATACTACGTTCATACAACTGCCGCTGTCGATAATTAACTTACACCATTTTTCACCGTCCTTAAAATTTAATGTAAATATATTTGTCCGGTTATATTCATCCAACGCTCGCGGTGTAGCTAAAATGCATCTCATCACCATCATGTACGAATCATCCTCTATGTCACTCGGTTCACGATCAGATTCTGCGCCATAGTCGATGTCGGCAGGCTCGGTCGTGGAGTCTAATAGGGCTAACGGTTTGCTCTTAGTGGGACACTCGCTAGCATAGTGCCCTTGGATTCCGCAGGAATAACACGTGGCGTTAGTCTTGCTAATCCGTCCTATCGGCACTCGCTCGCCGGTGGGGTTTCTATTATTCCTAGCAGTAATAATAATGGACTCCGAATCCGTGGATCGATACTTTCCTTTATCACGCGAGGATGAAGAAGGGTGCGGGCCTAAAATGGATTTCCCTTTCTGGAAATTACGTCCTTTGGACTTGTAGGCGTTATGCTTTTCAATATCCAAGGCGGCATTGAAGGTGGTGTTAAGGTCGGTGTGACCATAACGCAAGAGTTTCCCTTGTATATCCGGGTTGAGGCCCTTACGAAATCGTGAGAGTGTAACTTCGGGCATTTCACGAACATCACAACGCACCATCATATCCTTAAGGCGTCCCATATAATCTGCTACCGATGTATTCTCTTGCCGAAGGGTGGCTAAATCGTCGAACATCTGAGTTCGGTGATATGTGGGAACGTATTGGTCGTGTAGTAGCGCTTTCATTGCAGTCCACCCAAGTGGGGGTGTTCCGTTTACCGTTCCTAGGCGCCTCTCTTCGTTTAACCAATATGTTTTGGCCCTTCCTAGTAGTTTCATACGTGCGACCTTCACTTTCTCAGCGTCAGTTAAGTCGTGCCATTCAAAATAGCACTCGATGTCCATGACCCAGTCTAGGAAAAGTTGGGGCTCTCCCATCCCATCATAGGAGGGTGCGTTCATTTTCACGGCCCTTGTCACATCAAACTCATAATGACCTCGGGGTGGGTATTCATCGTCTAGATCACGTGGGTGATTTTGTCGTTCCTCTCGCTGGTTGGCTGCCGGGGGTTGGGGGCCCTGTCGGTTTCTGCCAACGCCGTTGTTTCGAGGCGCCGCGTGATTTACAGCGAGCCCTTCAACTAACTGAGTCAGTGCGTCAAACCTAGCGTTAAACTCGTCTCGGAGCTCGGCGATCGTGGCCGGAGCAGGCTCGTCGCCTTGGGTGTTGGCCATGTGTGAGGTGGAGGGAAGATATTCCGTGCCCAGCCTAGTGCGCATGAACGAACGGAACAAACAACAATTTTGTCCTGACTTAAATTACGCGTTTGAATTTTTTGACGCAAATCTATTGAGCAACAGAAAATTTTTTTTTAGACTTTTTTTCTTAAAAAAATGAGAAGAAAATTCAGAATTTTTTTTGTAATTTTCTGGAAAAATAAAATTTGTGAGTTTTTACTAAATGCAGCCCAAAATTCAGATTTTGACACGGTTCGTAACGAAAGTGCACAACGTAAAGGAAAAGACAACCCTATGATAAAAGTGAGGATGGTGTCGATTGGGAAATCAGCACAACCTCCCTCTGATACCAAATTGATGTAGGGATGTCTCTTCGAGTCACGTCGCGTGATCGCGACGACGCTTGACACGATCTACGACCTCTATCCCGCACACTAACGTAAACGCAGCCACTACAATTATTTTATTTATCGCACGCGCTAACAATACGGATCGCCGTTCCGCAATTAGATCGAGTGTCGGCTATAGGCCGAACTCTTTCCGGCTAAAAGGGATAATATTGATCCCGGACGAGCTTTGGGGTTGTACCAAAATAGATCCACCAAGAACAAACGATTCGAAAGGTGGTTGGATCTATCCCAACAAAAAGAAAGCGAGGAGTGCCAAATCCTTTTACGATTCCTTCGGAAAACCAAACGAAAATACTAATCTATTATTTGTTAGCTACGAAGAAATAACAATTTCGGAAATCAACGCAAAATTCGTCCACCACTAGAATTATCTAAGAAGAGAAATCTCTTGTGTAGAATTTCGTTACCCCTCTCGGAATGATAGATCCGAGATGCGTGGATCCACCGAATATGATCGCTTCTCCTTTGATGTCCACGGAAGAGCGTTATGGATGATGAATCTTGAAATCCTTTTCACGTCACGCCGGCGAGGAATCCTCTAGAAGACCTCCTTCCTTGCTAGATCTTGATGTGGCCGACCTTTCTTTAGGAGAGAGTCACCTCTCGGTTTTGAGGTGGAGAGGCAAAGGGCCGTCGGCTTGGGTAGGGGATATAGGGAAGGTGGCGGCTAGGGGATGAGGGGAGAAGGGGGTTGGCCGATCTCTTGAGGAGGGAGAGGAGGTAGGCCGTCGGTTTGGAGAGGAGGGAAAGAGGGGGGCGGCGGCTAAGATGAGGGCAAGGGAGAGAGGGAGAGGGAGCAAGAAAATTAGGTTTAGGAATTCTCAATTCTTATTCAATAATAATCTACTCAATATGAAAGAGTCATAGCCTTATATAGGCTTACATCCCAAATGAAAAAAACTAGTGGCTAAATACACACCACATAAAATGAAATGCAGGAAATAAAATATTGTTTTAAAATAGCCACTCATGAAAAGGCTATTAGCACACCATAAAGAAAAAAATATTCAAACACGAGTTTTGTTGCGAGGGCGAAGCCCGTAGCCATGACCGCTACGACGTCGCAAGTCTTTTGCTGGTATATCTTCAACCTCCTCACTCCTCGATGGTCCATCCTCAAGTGCTCCAAGTGCTCCAAGTGCTCCATCATGATGGCCTTCGCCATCAGTTTTGTAGTGGCGACCTTCCCGTGAGTCGGTGCCACCGCAAAGCGGCAATTCTGGGATAAGACCCCGGTGTTTAAAAAGAAAAAAAAAGGGGTCTTACAGCCGCTACATGTTCATGGACATTGATGGCTGTTGTCGCAACCGTCATCGCCTCCACCATATGGATCTCTCTTTTGCGCCGCCGCTACATATTCGTGGACATTCATGGTCGTTGCCGCAACCATCGTCGCCTCCGCCACCGCCGCCGCCGAAATTTTGTCACGTCATTATGATTATAATGATTATTTCATTTTGAAATAATATTATAATCCTCCTATCTTTATTTTTATAAGTTATTTTCATAAGTGTCTTTATTATGATGTTTTTATTTCCTTTTTTTGATTAAAACATTATTAGTGGCTAGGATTCAATTTAGTGTGATGAAAGGTTGGATGGAGAGGTGTAATAATATATATATATATATATATATATATATATATATATATATATATATATATATATATATATATATATATATATATATATATATATATGTGGAGTGGGAGAAGGAATGAATTGAAGAAGAAAAAAAAGAAACCACCTAAACCTAATCTCACGATTTCCTCCCGCCGCTCTTTCTCGGCCAGGCCGAATCCCATCCCCGACCTCCTGGACTCACCGAACATGCTATCGCAGCCACCCTCTTTGTGGTGTTCTTCTGCTACTCCGGTGACCTCCTACCTCCTCCGGTGTGACTCCGAAGAAGGCGGCTAGGTTCTTCCTCATCCGGTGTGATTCCGGTGAACCCGTGGAAGTGCGACTCTTCCATTGTTCTCTTGCTCCTCCTCCTCTCCTCCTCTCTCATTTCAGATTGTTGGGTAATGATTTTCTTACCCTTAACTTGTGTGATCCTCTTCTTGAGTTTGTGAGTTAGTGGAGACTTGTGATTTCATATTTTATCCTAATTATTGATTCACATTTGCACTTATAAAATCTGAAATTTGTATTGTGTTCATCCGAATTTTCCACGAAGATTTTGCAAGGGTAGGTCCCCTTGGATGTTTGCAAACCGGGGTTTGTGTAGCCTTTAGTTTCGAATGGATCAAGAGGATTTGGTATATCCTCGTATGGTTTTGTTTTGAGGGTTGCATTTGGACTATTTTTCGAATCGAAGCTTTAGTCCGGATCACTCTCCATGTGGATGGAAATGATGTGATGCGATGCTAGATGTATTTTTAGGTTATGATATTAGTATATGTATATGTTTGTGCTAGTTTGGGTGGGAATTTCCCCCTTGTGAGATCGTGATATTTTAAACAAAACTCTGCCGAAATTTCGAGTTTTACGCACACACCACGTGTTCGCTTAAATTCCCCTTAGGAATCCTTTTGTCTTTTCTTGTTTAATTTCATTAGGGAGTGGCCTACATCACCTGGCCCCCTCTTAAAGCCGAAGAGAGGAAAATCATCAGGCGCTCTCCGGCGCGTGACGACCCCGTATCCGGTTGGCCGGCGGTGCCGAGGTAGTACTTGAGTTATGTGATTCTTTTGTCTGGATCGCCGCTCGGCTTTCTGGTTTCTCTTTATACAGGATATGCCTTGCGTGGACGTAGAAGATAGGGGAGAACCGGGGCGTTCTACTCTGGTGGTGGCTGATCGGGTCGCTAGCCGTTCAACCAAGGGGCACATCCCTCTTGCAACGCCTTCGTTGCCAAGGCCCCCTAGTCTGGGCAAACCTTTTGTGATTCTTGGAGGAGAACCATTTAAGGGCTGGTCGGGTACCTCTCGGCCAACTGGCGGTGCGGGCAACATGCTGACCCCAGGTGAACTTTTCACTTTCGTCCTCTTAACATTGCCTACTCCTAATTTTTTATCCCTTCAGGTTATAACACGATCTCCTCTTCCGATGTCGAGATGAGAGAGGGGTAATCTCCTCCCCCCGAATGGATCACATCTCAGAGTACCTGGGGGACCCGCTAGATGCCAAGAAGATGAAGAAATAGGTGGCACGGCTATTCCAAAAGCACACGCTACAATTGCAGGAGGTTTACAGCTAGGTAGAGAAGGACAAGGCCGAGACGTATGAGAGATTGGTGGTTCTAGATGGGAAGAGACGACTAACCGACGGGGATGGAGTTACTTGTCTGGGGGGTGCATATTACGCGAGTCGAGGAGCGGCTTAGGCACGCCTCGGAGGACGTTGACTAGGCTAAGGAAGAGCTGTTGGTGGTCCGCAAGTATCACTATCCTCGTGTACCGCCCTGATCTTGCACGGGGAGGAGAGGTAGGTGGAAGTGGATCTAGTATTGATCTGCCTTCCTCCTCCCCACTGCTAGCCGTCGGTCTCGGATCATCTCTGCATGCAAAAGACTGAAAAGCGTAGTAGGGTTGACTCTTTGTTCGGGATATTCGAATTTCGGTAATAATTCAGGACCACACTCGCCGTCTAACGGGCAAGTTTTCGCTGCACTTTTCTTTTACTGCGTTGATGTTTCGTTTTTTTTGGGGGATGCGGGTGAGAGGCTCTGGCTCGACCGACTCTTCTTCAAGCGGGCTCAGCATTGCCGAGTCAACTCGCCTAGCCCGCATTACATAGTTCTGGTTGGGGCGAGCCGGCCGCCCGCGGGTCGCATATCCGGTGACTCGTGCGCTGATCCAGATGAGCCCACATTACAGCCGCTCACCTCTCATGCGGGCGCGTGTGAGAAGGGTCCGTGGCCGAGAACTTCTTGCGGCATATCGGCGGGTTGATGAGGACCCGTGTCGGGTTCAGAAGTTGAAACGTCGGGGCTAAATTTGCTACCCGCACTTTTCCCGCCGGCGGAATATTTTCCTGCCTTTTTCAATTCTATAAATAGGCCCTGCCGACAGCCTTCTCACCTACTGCATTTACGACTTCCTATCCTTCTTAGCCCCCAGCGAGAATCTCTTTGTCCCGCTCGGTGAAATTCCTGCTAGATGGGGGCGACAGCGGCGAGGCGGATGGGAGGAGCAAGTGTGCTTTGACCTTTTCCGAGCACAGTTTCTCCCCTGCCGTCATCACCGAGCGTGAGTTCCTGGATGTTGTAGGCAACTTCATGCCGCCGGGTTTTGTGGCGAGGCACCCCGGGAAGGGGGAGCGGATAAACGACCTTTCTGCGGATAAACTCGCGTTCCCCACATCTCACTTTGAGGCGGGTCTCCGGCTACCCTTATGGCCGGAATTCCACCAAATTTTCAAGTACTTTGGGGTCGTCCCTGGACAGATGACTCCTAACTCCATCACGGTTGTGGTCGGGTTCGCCTGCTTCCTGTGAGAGGAGAAGATTGAGTTCAACCTCGCGGTATTCCGCAAGCTATTCTCTTTTCGGGCGAACAAGGATGGGACCGCTTGCTTCGCCAACAATCATGTCAAGGTGCGGGAGACCGTCAATAAGAGCCAAAACTTGCTCAAAATGTTTGTCTTCGTCAAAGGGGATTTTTGCAACATTCCTTTCTCGCTTGTCCAACTAAGCGAGGAGATCTACCGGCCCACTAGCCTGGGATGCCATGAAGCGGAGTGGTTCGAGTTCTTCGCTGGGAAGAACTTTGAATTTTCTTTTCTCCGCAGGAATCTGGACAATTTCGTCCCCGTCCCGCCAGGGAAAGGTAAGTGGTTCGCGCTTCCCCCTTTTATTTAACCTCTACATTTTCTAAGCCTTACTCTTCTTACAGGCGAGCGCGACATCCCCCTACACCCTCCTAACGAGAGCGCGCGGCTCGCTTCCAATGAGCTCGCCCGGGTTAAGGCGGCAACCTCCGCTCACTGCGAGATCACAGTCCTTGCCGCCCTGAAGAGACCAAGTCACGAGCATCCCCGGGCCTGCCGCCATCCAAGAAACCATAGAAAGTTGGCGGAGCGCCTCCCTCAGCTCGCGATAAAGGCAAGGCCCCAGTGGGCCAACCGTCTGGGTGTATCGCCCCCGCGGTCCCTCCGGCCGACAACTCTCCCACCGAGGAGGCCGGCACCTCGAAGCCGCAAGAAGGGGCTCAGCCCGCCCCGAAGCCGGTGCCAAGAGGGCACCACAATTTTGGCTATGGAGAGGGGCCTTCGGATGAACTCCGCATCCCTCTCCTCCAATGGGACAAGGAGATGAACCAGGTCTTCATCTCCTCGCTGCTGACGAGTTGGATGGAATAGGATACCATCAGCGGAGAGGCCTATAACCTCTCATTCGGCCTCTACTCATTAGAGGACGCCACCGCTTATGACGAGGTGGCTACGCAGGTGCAGATTCACGAAAGCACGCAGGCCCAACTCTACAGCCTTGAGCTGGCCCACATAGTCAGCCAGCGATGCCTCCGGATAGAGAAGAATGCCCCCTCTCTCAAGCAACTGATCAACGAGAAGGAAGCAGCTCGCAATCTTGCCCAAGAGGAGGCAGATGACCAAAGATGGCGAGCCGACGCAGCCAAGACTACCCTCGCTCAGTACCTGGGGGGTACGTTTCTCAACTCATACAAGTTTTCAGTTTCTTTCCCTCAAGCTCATCCCGGCAACCCTTCTTATCGAAGGACGCGACGACGGCCAGCCTACTGGGCATCTAGATCGCCACCCTTGAGCAGGAGAAGTAAGCGTTGCAGGCACGGGTGGGCGAGTTGGAGACTACAGCGGCCGCTCCGCCTCCGTCTAGCAGCGGTGTCAAGTTCGCGCATCACAGTGAGTATGAGATGGAAGTGATGATGTAGAAGAATGTTGTTTGTGATGTGAAGTACACCCTCCAGACGCTGCGGCGGGCCGACCTAATCAAGTGCGAGTGCGACAAGCTTTCGGCGAGTGACGTGGAACCAGATTTATTCCTTTGGGTACCGAAGCCAGGCGACAGGCCCTACCATCGCATATAGGGGGGCTCGCCGTTCGAGGATCATCTTGCTTGAGGCCAGCGTCTCGCCCATCGTTATTTTTTCTGCAGCAGGGATGCGGGTCGAGGCCCGGGATTTGTGATAAGTACAATTTTTGATCGAACCAATGTACTTCTAAAACTGTTTCTGTATTTTGCCTTTATAATGTAAATGTCCTCGCTGTCTCGCACTTGCGATTTGTTTTGCCTCTTATGATCTGTTGTTGCTTGCGATCTGGGTCGCCTATTCGGTCCGGATTTAGATTTAGGCTTAGAAATTATAGGCATAATAGTTATTCGTGCCGCGAGCCGGCGATCTGCATCCTCCGCCCGGGTTCTCCACGCCATTCGTGGCGTAGAGCTAGCAAGACGACTCAGCTTGCACCCGTACCACCTGGCTTCGCGTGAGCCGGCCCCCGCGGGTCTCGGCGTGGCCGTGTTGTCGCCGTCTGGTCCCTTCCCTGGGGGCTAATCGAACCATAGGCCGGAGTCTACGTTTCCAACCCGACGACCTGCTAAGATCATCTCGGCGACCCTGCAATCCTTGCCTTCATAATGTGAGCGTCTGGCTCCTCACCTTAGGCGCCGCATTCACCGAGACTTCCCGTTCTTGCCAGACAGCGGGAGGGGGGGGGGCAATTCTCGGAGTGACATCCTTCCCTGCCAGCTTGGTGAGAGCCTGGCAGTGGGATCTGCTCGGGGTCTAGATACACTCCTCGAGTGACATTCCGCTCTGCCTACTTGATGGGAGCCTGACAGCGGGATTTGATCGAGGTCTGGGAAGACTCCTCCGAGTGATATCCGACCCTACCAGCTTGGTGGGAGCCTGGCAGCGGGATCTACTCGGGGTCTGGGTCGACTCCTTCGAGTGACATCCAGCCCTGCCAGCTTGGTGGAAGCCTGGTAGCATGATCTACTTAGGGTCTGGGTAGACTCCTCCGAGTGACATCCAACCCTGCAAGCTTGATGGCAGCCTGACAGCGGGATCTGCTCGGGGTCTGGGTAGACTCCTCTGAGTGCCATCCAGCCCTGCGAACTTGGTGGGAGCCTAAAAGCGGGATCTACTCGGGGTCTAGTACGACTCCTCTGAGTGACATCAACCCTGCCAGCTTGGTGGGAGCCTTGCAGCAGGATCTACTCAGGGTTTGGGTTGACTCCTCCGAGTGACATTTAGCCCTGCCATCTTGATGGTAGCCTGGCAGTTGGATCTGCTCGGGGTCTGTGTAGACTCCTCCGAGAAACATCCGACCCTGCCAGCTTAGTGGGATCCTTGCAGCGGGATCTGCTTGGGGTCTGGGTAGACTCCTCCAAGTGATATCCAGCCCTGCTAGCTTGGTGGGAGCCTGGCATCGGGATCTGCTCGGGATCTGGGTAGACTCCTCCGTGTGACATCCAGCCCTGCCAACTTGGTGGGAGCCTGGGAGCAGGATCTGCTCGGGGTCTGGGTAGACTCCTCCGAGTGACATCTAGCCCTGCCAGCTTGGCGGGAGCCTGGTAGCGGGATCATATTGGGGTCTGGGTAAACTCCTACGAGTGATATCCAACCTTGCTAGCTTGGTGGGAGCCTGGCAGCGGGATCTGCTTGCGGTCTGGGTAGACTCTTCTGAGTGACATCCAGCCCTGCTAGCTTTATAGGAGCCTGGCAGCGGGATCTGATCGGGGTATGGGTAGACTCCTCCGAGTGACAACCAGCCCTGCCAGCTTGATGGGAGCCTGACAGTATGATCTGCTCGGGATCTAGGTAGACTCCTCAGAGTGACATCTAGCCCTACCAGCTTGATGGGAGGCTGATAGCAGGATCTGCTCGGGGTCTGGGAAGAATAACACTTGCACGATTCATGGAAGGGGCACAAGTACATCAAAAGAAGCTTTATTAGAAGACGGAACACCACTTACATGACTCAGGGGAAAAAACTTTTTAAGTCATCACCGCTCCATGTGAGACTTTGGGACTCGCCCTTTATATTTCGGAGGCGGTACTCTCCTTATTTCAGCGCTTCCTGTACAATATATGGGCCTTCCCAGTTGGGGTTGAGCTTCCCAACAGCGGTTGATCTCCCCGCGACATCCACCTTTCTCAGGACAAGGTCCCCTTCCACGAACTACTTGACCCTGACGTGCTTGTCAAAGTACTTAGCCATTCTTCTTTTGACCACTTGTTATAGGATGGCAGAGAGGTTGCGCAGTTCTTCCACCATGTAGAGGGAGAGCCGCAGCTCCTCCTTATTCTCGGCTCTCCATTCCTCCCTATCTTTCCCTGCCTTGACCACCCGAGGCGCCTGGACTTCGAACTCTACAGGGAGCACTGCCTCGCAACGATGGGAGAGTTTGAAGGGAGTCTATCCTATGGCTATGTTAGGTGTGGTCCTAAGAGCCCAAATGAATGAAGGGAGTTGCTCCACCCAGCTGTCCCTCATGTTCTCCACCTTCTTCTTGTGGAGATTGATAATGATCTTGTTCGCTGCCTCCACATTCCCGTTGCTCCTGGGGTGATGAACCGAACCGAATCTGAGATCTATCCCGAGTTGCCCACAAAAGCTGACGAATTAGGCACTAACGAACTGGGGCCCATCGTCTGTGATAATGGCATGCGGCAACCTGTGCTGGTAGATGATTTCCCCCCATACAAAGTTCCTGATGACTTGGGATGTTACTGTGGCTAACGCCTTGACTTCTAGCCACTTGGAAAAATAGTCAATCATGACAAATAGGAATCTCCTCTGCCCGCTGTCCTGAGTAAAAGGCCATATCGATCCATCCCCCAGATTGCAAAGGGCAAGGATGCCATGCTGCTCCCGAGGTGCTGAGCCGGCTATAGTTGGAGTAGGGAAAACAACTGGAACTTGCCACACTTCCTTGCAAATTCTGCAGCGTCATATCTCAAGGTCGGCCAGAAGTACCCTTGTCTGATGATTCTTCCTTCCAGGGTCTGACTCCCAGAGTGGCTCCCACACTCTCCGGAGTGGATTTCCTCCAAGATCCTCGGGACCTCCCTCTCAGCCAAGTAATATGCCAACATCCCCGAGAGGGTCTTCCGGTATAGCCGCCCATCTCGCATGAGATAATACGCCGACTTGTACTTGAATTTCTTCTTTTATATCACCTCCGGATACTCCCCTGTGGAAAGGAAGGTTGTGAATGGGTCCATCCACGAGGGGTGTTGCTCCACTTCCATCAACTTTCCCTCCTCGATGGAAGGGAGGAATAGGTCGGTGATGGTACCCCCCACCCAGGGACCATGCTTTGACAGTTGATCTACCTTCTCGTTCTCCTCCTAGGGCAGATGACAGATGGAGAAAGTCTGGAACATACTGATGACCCCCTTTACCTTCACTAAGTGTAGCATCAGAGTAGGCTCCCTAGCCTCAAACTCCCTATTTATTTGGGAAGCCACCACCATGGAGTATGTGAGGACCTCCACATCATGCACCACCAGCTCCTTGGCAAGGCATAGCCCTGTGATCACCGCCTCATACTCGGCATGGTTGTTGGTGATGGGAAAAAGCACCACCACCTTCTACTTGTTGATGCGCGAAAAGCGAAGGAGGAAACGAGCACCAGCAGCTAACTGTTCGAGCACTTAGGGAAGAAAGAGGAAAAACAAACTGCGAGCAGCAGTCTACTTGGCGGACTAGAAAAGGAACAGAAAAGCAAGAGCTGTGGAGCACGGCAACACCAGACTTCGCCCGTCGCGGCCTGAATGTCTCTCCTGCGACGGGCTTACTTTTGATTGCAAAGAAGGGGTTACAAGAAGGGAAAAGGAAAGCAATGCAGAAAGCAAGCTGGAGATCGCAAAGCCAGAGATTCGAGTCCGCAGCCTTTAACAAGTGGGCTCCTGGGCTCGAGTCAGCGCGCTTTGAGTGCACCACTTCCCCCTATTTATAGGCTGGGGGCATGCCCAAACGGGCAGGGCTAAAATAACCGGCTGCCCGGGGTACAAAGGAGCCGGGCAGCGGTGACAGGAAACAAAAGAGAAAGAAGAAGCAGTCCGCGCAGGACCGGCGGACTGGGCCTGCGAACTGGAATCCTCCCTTAGTCGCGTCGAGCGCGATCCTGTAAGACCAGTTGCGACCTGAGCGACCTGGGCGACCTGACTCGGAGCTCGCCGATCTGAGCTCGACTATCATCGCCGGGAGGTTGACGATCCAGCTGAGTTGAGAACCAAGGGCGACCTTGGCGGACTGAGGTCTGAAATCCGGCCAAGGAGGAACGAGACGTCTAGCTGGATATGTTGTGGATTCTAGGGTTAACATAATCCCCGCACATTTTTGAGTTTTGGAAAATTCCGAAAATGTTTCCTTAACCGCCGAGTCCGCAACTATCATTAATGTTGTTTGCGCTATAAATATCGCCGGAAGCATTGTCCTCTGTCAGAATTGGCTGCGCGACGGGTCGTTACTCACCTCTTGCGGTCTCAACTTTCCAGTCCGGCATGGCAAGATTAGGGGATTTCTTCGGCAACCTTGCTACTTCGACTGAGAAGCCCAAGGTCAGTTCCCGACCTAAAAAGACCAGTCGCCGTCACGATATTCCAGCCCGCTACCGAGGAGAGAGCTCAAGTCAAAAGAAATCAGACCCAGCCCGCGACATAGAGCCTGAGAAAACTGCGACTGCTGTTCCTCCAAACCCACCGAATGAGAAATTGAATCTGTCATCTGTTTTTGACAAGAATCCTGCGAGCTCTTCCAGCATGGAGGTACACCGCTCTGCTTCTGGGACTATTATGCTGCGGATAGACACGGGCAAGGAAGTATCGTCGCCGAAAGCCCAGCAGAAGATGATCGAGGAGAAGCTTCCTGCTGATGAACAAATAGAGGAAAAGGAAGAAGAGGTTGCCGAGGAACGAGTTAAAGAGCCAGCCGAAGTTGCGGCTAAATATTCCGTTGAGCAAGCTAAGGAGCCAGCGTCTTCCCAGGCTCTGGTTGTCGCACGGACATCAGTCCGCGAACAGCAGCAGGTCGTCATTTACTTGGATAAGATGCCTGAAAAGAAAAAGAGGAAAAGAGACAAGAGTACTGTTGTGGAGCGAGTAGAGAAGAAGCTGAAAGTCAGGAAAGAGAAGAATATCTCCAAGCGGACTGGAGCTACGAGCTTGCAGCATAAGCCGCGCGAGAAAGAAGTTCAAGATGATCTTGTCACCCCCGATCCTCGGCCCGCAGAAGGTGATCCTCCCTCAATGCTCAGCCTATCAACCACTGAGATACTTGACTCCATAGATAACGAGCAGCTTGCGGATATGAATCGCTCTCTGCTGGAAATTCTGTAGCCTGATGCTGAGGCTAGGGAAGAGAAGCTCGCTGACTCCTCTTCTTTTCTTCCGGCTGAAGAGAGGGAAAGGACTAAAGAGAAGCTCGTCGTAATGAAAGCAAAGGTCGAAGCGGTCTCGGAGAAGCTCGCTGCGGATAAGCGGGCTGAGGATCTTCGGACTGCTGTCGTGCTGATGCGATATGGTAAGTTGCAGCCGGCGCCCAAGCTATTCCAGAGCTCTTGGTTATATAAATCCCCTCCACGGAAATCGCGGCCGGCCAAGATCATTACAGAAACCAATGATATAGTCGCCTCGAGCAGATCGCTGGCCGAGACGAGAGCGATAGTCCGCCGAGAATGGAGGTGTCGCCTAGACGCTTTTGATCCAGAGCGCGTGAGGCGACCTATCCTTGATAGTCGCCAGATCGCCGCAATGATTACCAAAAGTGAATTGAACTTTTTTTTTCTTTTACCTTTCTGGCCTATAGCGAATTGGATACTAAAGCGAATTTTATTTTTTGTTGCAGTTCAGAAGTCAACACCTGATTCCGTCGAGGCCGGCGAGATCGTGCCTACGCCACCGGACATATCAATGGAAACTGCGGCGCGGACTGCTGCTGAACTCGCACAGGAGGAGCAGCCTGCTCAGGAAACGTACACGCTATTAGCGAGAAAGTATGAGGAGGAGTTATGCGAAATTCGGGCTGAATTAAAGAAGAGTAAAGAGCGAGAAAAGATCTTAGAAAACGAGGTCGCCAGCCTTTCATCTACGCTCGAAGCAGTGAAGAAGGAGAAAAATTGACTAAGAGGAGATGCCAGCCACTACAGGAACAAGTACTTGGCCTTGGCAAGAGAAGGGAAGAAACAAATGAGCGAAACTGCTGGGATAAGGCCGCAACCATCTTCTCAACCTATTGCGGGAGAGGGGTCAGCCCCGGCGGCGAGCGGGCAGGTCGCGGTGGTCGCAGATCCAACCCCGACAGGTGTTCCCTTAATTCCGTTCCTGCGGGTAGCCAGGGATGTCGCTCATATGCACCGCACCTTCAACAATATGCACCACCTGGTTTCTCAACTCTATTGTGAGATCTTGCGAGGAAGCGACCAGGCGGCTCATGTTGGGATGGATGATGAGGAGCGACCTGCCCCACGAGACCGCAGAAGGCGCTGAAGCCGAAATATTGTGTTGTATGATTCGATGTTTGAACATCTTGCATAACTGTATTTGTGCTGTGATGCTACTTCTGTTTGTTGTATGATGTTATTCTTTAAACTTCGAATAACCTTGTTGTTGAACGTAAATTATGCGGCTGGCTTTATGCTCGCTTATTTTGTTTACTGGAAAATTGTGGTCTCTGCGGGCCTCCTGTGAGTTCGCGATTACTTGTAGATAAAGAGCAGGAAAGCAGGGGAGAAGCGAACTTCGCGGACAGCCTTTGAATCCGTAAAGCCTTGAGAATTGTCTGAATTTGCAGGGAAAACAGGGAAGAAGCGAACTGTGCGGACTGAGCAATCGGTCTGGGCGGATTAAATGTTGTCATGTCAGACGGTTTTCTATAAATAGGGTCTTAATCTTCTCTTTGTATAGGAAATAGTTAGAGCTGAAGCCCTGCGGGCTGAAAACATGGTATCCGCGCGTACTGATGCCGCAATCGCCTTCCATGCTGCCGAGCACAAAAGAAGCAGGCTAACCGTAGTTGACTTGGAAGCCTTTTTGGAGAAGCACATGGCAGGCTCTCCAGTACTTGCGCGGCTTCCCGAGCATCAAGAGCGATTGAACTTCTCCACAGCTACCCAGCTTGCGGTGCCAATCGATCATTTTGATTGCTGGTTCAAATTCCCCCTGCTTTGGGAGATCGTAGAGATCTTCGAGCACTATGGGGTGGTTCCAGGCCAGCTTGCGCCGAACAGCATGGTCACCATATGTAGCTACCTCGCTTACCTGCGAGCTGAGAAGGTCGAGTTTTCCTTGAAGATCTTCAGGAAGATTTTCTCTGTTCGCTCTATAACCCCACCAGGAGACCGCGAGTACAAAGGTATCATCTACTTCTACTGCAGGGGGATGAAAGTTGTGGGTTTGCCGAATAAGATCCACAACTGGACTTCTAGGTATCTTATCTTTGAAGGCGACCTTGGATTCCTTCACACCAACCCGCAGCTGCGCTCAGAGGCCGACTTCAAAAGCGTGCGGCTGAGCAATACCGAGATTGCCATCGTCAAGTTCCTTGAGGGGGAGAGGCTTGACATCGACTACTACATCCCACTGCTACCCGGACTGGACACCGTAAGCCGTCTGGAGAGTAAGTTTCGCGACTTTCATTTGTATCCGCAGCGACCTGGAAGTTGCTAATTTTTCCTCTTGCAGCGACCTTGGCGGTACCCACAAATCTGCCCTTCGCGCCGGCTGGACAGACTCCTACACAAGGAGAAAGAAGAAAAGAAATTGCGAAGAAAAGGAAAGAAGACGGAGATCCCGCCGCGAGTTATTCTTCCGGTGACAGCTTCAATATTACGGGCTTCGGCGAGAAGCAAAAGGATCTAAGGGGTAACCCAATGATCCATTGGCGTGAGAAGAAAAAATATGTCCGTCTGTCAACGGCTCTTCCCTCCTGGAGGAGCCCGCGCCCATCTCGCCACGCCCATGTCGCCCTCTCTGCCTTGTACGGGAAGCAAAACCTTCGCGAACTGCAGAGTGTGGCTCCTGACGACCTTCCTCTTCTCGCCGCACAAGCCAGAGAAAACTGCGCCGTCACCAACCACTACATGGGCAGGCTCACGCGCGAGCTACTTAAGGAAGATGCGCGGCATAGGAAGGAAAGCAACTTGCTGAAAAAAAGAAATAAGCGAATTGGCACAAAGATCAATCAATATAAAGAGGACAAGGCTGTAAGTGCCAGTTAATCGCCGATTATCTCGCTTATCTTTTGCGGACTGACATTTTTGGTTTCTTCTCCAGACCGTATATGAGATAACGAACCCCGACTTCTAGAAGGCCATGTTTCCTTTTGTTAGGGAAAGCGTGGAGGTGGCAATCGAACGCATTATCAGCGAAGGGTATGCGAAAGCAGGGGTGGACTCCATTCCCTTCCTGGAGCTTTTCCCAGAGCTAAAGGACAAGGTTGCCGATTTCGAGCGAGCGGCTAAAGGAAAAGCGGTTTTTGAGGATGACGAGGAGGAGTCCGCTGGTAAGGAAGCTCATGAAGACGCGGCCTCCAGTCAGCAGCAAGGAGGCCAGTCTGACCAATCCTCTAACTCTGGCTCTGACGAGAGCAGCACGCGGACAGAACCCTTGGCCGCTTCTCGTTCCAGTGACAGCAGCAGCAGCGAGTCAGGCGGCTATTCGCCTGTGGTGGATGTGGATGGGTTAAGCCAGGAGAAGCCTGCAGAGAAGAAGCAAAGGACCGAATAGGAGGATAAATTGTAATTTTAGGTTTTTAATGTAAAAAGGGGGGGGGGGGGGGGCGGACTCTGCGCGAGTCCGCCAGGACATGTATACAATTTTGAATGAATGGAAAAAGGATATTTTTGACGTCTTCTGAGATGTTCTGCTTATTTCTCGCTTATACTTAGAGGTCGCACTTCTCATATCAATCTTCATTATAGCTTTATTGCCTGTTAAAAACTCTAGTTGAAATTGCATAACCACATCTTGCTGCAATATGAACGGAATGCTTTCTTAGCGAAGAGAACGAATGATGCGGACTTGGATGAGTTCGGTTCGCAGTCCGCATTTTGCAGAACCTTTGCTAGTTTTTGCGAGAACCAAGATGACGAAAACCATAATCTGCTAACTCAAATAACATGAATAAGCGAACTAGGCGGACTAGGATCACCGTCTGCTGATATTTACACTTGAATTTTTTCCAAATAATCATTAAATTATATAAGTTGAATGAATCCTGCGAATTAGGCGGATAAGATAAATGGAGTCCGCACTGCATCAATAACCATACCAGAAATGATCTGTAATTCATAATCAAGCGGGTAGGTGCGGCCGGAGCGGCATTGCTTTCCTCACAGGGTTATGAACTACAGAATCAACCCAAGGACCGGCGGACTGGGCGGATAGGATAACTGGAGTCCGCACTGCATCAATAATAATATCAGAAATGACCCGTAATTCATAACAGAGCGGGTAGGTGCGGCCGGAGCGGCATTGCTTTCCTCACAGGGTTATGAATTACAGAATCAACCCAAGGACTGGCGAACTGGGCGGATAGGATAACTGGAGTCCGCACTGCATCAATAATAATATCAGAAATGACTCGTAATTCATAACCAAGCGGGTAGGTGCGGCCGGAGCGGCATTGCTTTCCTCACAGGGTTATGAATTACAGAATCAACCCAAGGACCGGCGGACTTGGCGGATAGGATAACTGGAGTCCGCACTGCATCAATAATAATTAAAGACCCCTGTGAAGAAGAAAGCTGCAGTCTAGAGGCCAAGCGGGTAGGTGCGGCCGGAGCGGCATTGCTTTCCTCACAGGACCTCAAGATCTGCAGACTCAACAACTCAATTCACTTCCCTCTTGCCTGGAGTACAGTCTAAGTCGATCTCTCGGGCAGGTGCGGCCGGAGCGGCATTGCTTTCCTTCGAGATCGACAAGACTGTGGGTCTCCTGCAGGCACTGCTTGAGGGTATCAAGGAGTGTTTGAGGGTTATAACCTTAAGATGATATGGGGGCAGGTGCGTCCGGAGCGGCATTGCTTTCCTCGCGCGATCATCTGGGTTGTAACGATATCCCTTAAGTGGCATGGTAGAGCTGTCCACCACTCTACTCCTCCAAAATGCAGAAGTGGGGTTAGGTACTAGCCGGGATCCAAAATCCAGTATCCTGCCGCACTAGAGTTGGTAGGCTCCCACTACACGGTGTGAAATCTCCCCGCAACACATGGTCTTCGTGGTGTTACGCTAACACCAACGGTTCTAGGGCAGGTTTTTGCTGAACTCGGCGATATCTCCTGGCATTAAGCAACTGTCGGGAGTTGCTCGAGGAGGTAAGAGAGAAGAGGCACTTGAAGAAGTGTTAGTATGAGTATTTAGACAAATATCAATTTTGAGAGATTCGTATAACATAGAAGAGAGAGTTCAGAGATAGAACCGTTTAGAGTTGTCCTTGCTCAATATATTAACTGTCAACACTGGAAACACAAAGACACTTGATGAAGCGTTAGCAAGGAACTTTCATTAATAATGAACCTCTTATAGAGTTTACATAAGAAGGAAAGAAAAGAAGTTCAGGAATAGAACCGCTTTAGGTCATCTCCACTCCACATGTGCGGCATATCTTCTCCTTCAAATGTTTGTAACCGGTAGGCTCCATTCTCAAGTGCTTCCTTAATAATGAATGGTCCCGCCCAACTAGAATTAAGCTTCCCAACTGAGCTGGCTCTTGCAGCAGCGTCGACCTTTTTAAGAACTAGATCTCCCACTTGAAAGTGTTTGATCCTTACATTCTTATCGAAGTAACGAGCCATTCTTCTTTCAACTTCCTCTTGCCTGATGGCAGCTTTGTCTCTAACCTCTTCAACATATTCCAAACTGAACCTCATCTCCTCGCTGTTCAGCTCAAGCCAATCCTCCGTACCTTGCCTAGCAAGCAGCACTCTAGGTGACAGAACTTCAAACTCAACAGGAATTAATTCTTCGGACCCATGAGAAAGCTTGAACGGGGTTTCCCCTGTTGCAGATGAAGGCGTTGTTCTCAGGGTCCAGAGAACTGAGGGAATATGATCAACCCAACTACCCTTGAGATTTTGAACTTTCTTCTTAAGCAGGTTGAGGATTTGCTTATTAGCTGCTTCTACTTGACCATTGCTTCTGGGATGATGAACTGATGCAAAGCGCAGCTCTGTTCCGATCTGTCTGCAAAAGTCTATCATCTCTGCATTATTGAACTGTGGTCCATTATCAGTGATTATTGCCATAAGGATTCCATGCCGGCAGACTATCTCCCCCCAAATAAAATTCCTCACGACCTGGGTTGTTGTCTTTGTCAGTGCTTTAGCCTCAATCCACTTACTGAAGTAGTCGATCATAACAATAATGAAACGCCGCTGCCCACTTGCCATGGGAAAAGGACCAATGAGATCCATTCCCCAAATAGCAAAGGGCCAAGGGGTTGCAATCGATCTGAGAGATTGAGCTGCTTAATGTTGAAGAGGAGCGAATTTCTGGCATTGAACACATTTTCTCACATAGTTCTCCGAATCTTTCTTCATTGTGGGCCAGAAGTAACCTTGCCGGAGGATCCTTTTTTCCAATGTTCTTGCTCCCGAGTGACTCCCGCACTCGCCAGAATGCACTTCTCGAAGAACAGTAGGAATTTCACTTTCTGAAACACATCTTGCCATTGTAGACAAGAAGGTTTTTCTATAGAGAATATCGGATATCAAGTAATAGTGTGCTGCTTTCAACCTGAATCTCTTCTTATCTTTTACTGACTGATGCAGGTTCCCAGTCGACAGGTAGAGAATGAATGGGTCCATCCAAGAGGAATACTGATCGATTTTCATTAACCCTTCCTCCTCCACTGCCGGGTGAAAAAGTTCAGAGGTTGTCCCTCCTGACGAGAGCCCATACTTGGCATGAACGTCAGCCTCCTCATTCTCTGCCCTTGGAATGTGCTCAATAGTAAAACTTTTGAACCTGCCAACCTCAACCTTTACCAGCGCATGATACTTTTTCAACACTTGCTCCCTGGTCTCGAAGTTACCAAGAACTTGTGAAGCCATTACCAGAGAATCAGTCTTAATATGGACATGATCAATTCCAAGATCTCTTGCAAGCCTCAAGCCGTCCAATAAAGCTTCATACTCTGCCTGATTGTTAGTCACTGGAAAATAGAACTTGATGGCCTGCTCAAGTTTGACACCATTCGGGTTTATCAACACCACCCCTGCCCCTGAAGAGTTTCTTCCATAAGCTCCATCCACATAGATGGTCCAAGCTAAAAGAGATCTTGCTGCCTTATCCGAGCTAGATTCTGTTGTGTCAATCAAAAAATCTGCAAGTACCTGTGCCTTGATGGCTGTCCTGGGCACATAGGAAATTTCAAACTCGCTCAGCTCAATTGCCCACTTAGCTAGCCTGCCTGAATGCTCTGGTTTCTCTAGCACATTCTTCAAAGGTTGATCAGTAACCACCTGAATTGAATGAGCCTGGAAATATGGACGGAGTCTGCGGGCAGACATAACCAATGCCAAAGCTAGCTTCTCAAGGATGGGGTACCTTGCCTCTGCATCTTTCAGAATGTGACAAACATAGTAAACGGGGAACTGCCTCCTACTCTCTTCTCGGACCAGGATGGAACTAACTGCCTCGGGACCAACCCCCAGGTATAGGAACAACATATCCCCTGCTCGGGGGCTTTGGAGTAAAGGTGTCGAGGTTAGCGGCTTTTTCAACTGCTCGAAGGCCAAAGAACACTCTTCTGTCCACTGGAACTTGGACTTTCCTCGAAGAGTCTTAAAGAACGGCGCACTTTTATCCCCAACTCGAGAGATGAATCTCCCGAGTCCTGCCAACCTCCCCCCCCCCAACTGCTGAACCTCTTTTGGAGAACGGGGAGGAGCCATATCAAGGATGGCTTTAACCTTATCAAGATTGGGAGCAAGACCCTCAGGAGTAAGGAGATGGCCGAGAAACTTCCCCTTACTCCCCCCAAAGATGCATTTTAACGGGTTAAGATTTATTTTGTGCCCTCGCAGAGTGGAAAAGGTCTCTGCTAGATCTATCAAGTGTTGTGGAAGAGACCTACTCTTAATCAAAAGGTCATCCACATACACTTCGAGGTTTCTACTTTTTTTCTCTTTAAACACATGGTCCATCATGCGTTGATAAGTCGCGCCAGCATTTTTAAGCCCAAAGGGCATCACAAGATAATAATAGCAACCATAATTAGTGATGAACGATGTGCGAGGGATATCAGGTTTGTGCATTATTATTTGGTGATAACCAGAGAACGCATCTAGAAAGCTCATAAATGGATACCCTACCGCAGAATCAACTAATAAATCTATCTGAGGCAAGGGTTAGAAATCTTTCGGGCATGCTTTATTCAAACGGGTGAAGTCTACACATATACGCCACTTCCCCCCGGGTTTCTTAACCATTACAACATTTGAGATCCACTCGGGATATTGAATCTCTTGAATGAACCGCGCTTTGAGGAGTTTGGCAACCTCCTCTCTGATGGGCTTTGCTAACTTGACAGCTACATCCCTCTTCTTCTGCTGGACGGGCTTGGCAGCTGGATCAACATTGAGATGATGGCAAGCCACGTCAGGATCCACCCCTGGCATGTCCTCCGCTGACCAAGAGAAGACATCCAGATTCTTCAACAGGCAAGATATCAACTCCGCCTTATGATCTTCTGGCAACTCGGAGTTGATGGAGAGCTTTCTTTCTTCCCCTTCTGCAATGGGGACTTCTTGCGTCACCTGGGCAGGTTCCAGGTGAGCACCTTCTCTATCCACAGCAGCTTCTGATGGAGGAGTGGCTTCTGCTGCTGCTGGAAAAGTCGGGGGGGGGGGGGGAAACCTCAGTCATACTGACTGTTCGGAGGTAACACTCTCGAGCTTGCCTTGGGTCGCTCCTGACCCTGCATTGATGGCCATCTTTGCAAAACTTGATGGCCAAATGGTATGTTGAAATGATGGCTCGATACTTGTTCAACAATGGTCTCCCAAAGATACCATGATAGCTGCTTGGAGCATCCACCACTATGAACTGGATCTCTTTGGTCACCCCTCCGAGCACCACCGGGAGTGTGACATTTCCTTCAACTTCCTTTCTTTCACCCGAGAAGCCATAAAGTGGCCCCTCGGTGGAAAGCAGAGGCTTTCCTGTCCTCAGGGCTTCAAAAGTTGACTTGAAGAGGAGATTCACGGAGCTGCCAGTGTTGATGAGAATTCTATCGACCGTGAAATCTCTGATGGCTGCTTGAACTACGATGGCATCATCGAAGGGATTAGCGGTTATAGGAAGGTCTGCAGGGCCAAAGGTTACGATTTCAGAAGGTGGGGCAGAAGAAGAAGTAGAAGCAATCTCAGTTCGGGAAAGCCTTGACAGAGAAGACTTTCGAGTAGACTCAGCCCCTGCTCCGCCATGGATGTAAAAGAGTCTTCCCAAGAATCCTTCGTCGACAACGTCAATACATTCACTTGGTATATCAATAAGCCCTAGATGGCCCTCATCCCTTACCTCTATACACTCCTGCTGAACTTCAGCCACCTCCTTGCCCTTGGAGGTGGAAGGCTTTGAAGAGTCACTCTTCCTGCCCAGGTCTTCGATTTTACCCTCGGCGAGCAACCTCTCAACTAGCTTTTGAAGAGCCTTGTAATCTTTAGTCAGATGGCCCTTCTCCTTGTGAAAATTGCAGAACTGAGAGTTGTCCCTGGGCTTCCAGTCTCTCTGAGGCCCTTGCCTATTTTCTTCAGCCTTCTTCTGGATTATCTGGACGACCTCTTCAAAGTCGAGGCCCAGATCTGCAAGCTCTTCCATAGGGCTGCTCTCATAAGGATTTGAAGCTGGCAAGGCGCCCCGAAGAATGGGGAGTGCTTGAAGGGGAACGGCGGGAGTGGCGGCCAACGACAGTCTCTGATCATGAAACTGTTGATGGCCGAGGAAGGGTTTCTTGTGGCGGAGGTTACGTCCCCTCTGAGATGGAGGTTGGAAATCAGGCCGAGGAGGCTTGCTGTGATATTGATTGTTGGAGAAGTTGGAGGCATCCCTTCCTCCAGCTTTAGCTATCAGGGATGAGATATAGGTCGGGTTGGCATTTTCTCCCTTAATAAAGCGATTAGCTACCGCTATGAGCTCCTGATAAGTTGATGGTGCCTTTGTTGTCACTTTGAATTTCAATGGGCCCTCCCGGAGGCCGTGAATCAGGGCAACTTTATAATAATCGGGGTTCACATTCCTTACCCCTTGGATTTCTTTTTGGAACCGATCAACGAATCTTGCCACTGATTCGTTGTCTCTTTGCTTGATATCAAAAAGGGCTGCCGACCCATCCTTTCACTTCTTAGAGGTTACAAACCTCAGGAGCAGCTCGCTGCGAAGCTCAGCGAAGGAAGAAATCGTGCCCGAAGGCAGCTCGTAAAACCACTCTCTCGCTTGACCATCAAGAGTGGTCACCAGAAGCTTACATTTCAAGGCATCGGAGAGGATCCTTAATGCAACTGCCCCTTCAAATGCCTGCAGGTGGGAGACCGGATCAGTCTCCCCTGAATAAAAAGGGAGATGAGGTTCTCTGAAATTGCTCGGCGCTGACTCCCACCGGATTCGATCGATGAAGGGAGAGGGAGTCTCTGAATCAGCAGAAGGGCGGACTGGAGGGCGAAGCTCTGCGGGCTCTGCGGACTGCCGATCAACAAAATCTAGTCGGCGAGCTCGGGCTACTTCCCTGAAGAAATCTATCAGGGGGGTGAACTCTCCAACCTGAGGTCGTAGGGGAGCTGCGGACTGAGCTTGGTGGAGAGGCGGAGGTGTGGTTGCAGGCGACTGCTGAAGAGGGGTGTGACGAGCTGGGGTCCGGCGGACCGGAGTCTGGCGGACAGGAGTCTCAGCAACTTCTTCAGCGACCTGAGGAGGAAGTCGCAGTGTCAGTGCTAACAGGGCCTGGCTGATTGTATCAAGCCGCTGGTCAGTCTCTCTTCGAGATACATCAGCTTCCCAGCGGGACTGCTCCAACGCTTCCCACAATGAATCATCAGGCGAGCTAGAGCGATCGGAGTGGCGAGCTCGGCGGTCCGACATTTCTATCCGCGGTTTTCAAAAAACTGCTCGAATCTGAAGGTCGTGTGTTAACTGTTGATGCGCGAAAAGAGAAGGCGGAAACGAGCACCAGCAGCTAACTGTTCGAGCACTTAGGGAAGAAAGAGGAAAAACAAACTGCGAGCATCAGTCTACTTGGCGGACTAGAAAAGGAACAGAAAAGCAAGAGCCATGGAGCACGACAACACAAGACTTCGCCCGTCACGGCCTGAATGCCTCTTCTGCGACGGGCTTACTTTTGATTGCAAAGAAGGGGTTACAAGAAGGGAAAAGGAAAGCAATGCAGAAAGCAAGCTGGAGATCGCAAAGCCAGAGATTCGAGTCCGCAGCCTTTAACAAGTGGGCTCCTGGGCTTGAGTCAGCGTGCTTTGAGTGCACCACTTCCCCCTATTTATAGGCTGGGGGACCTGCCCAAATGGGCAGGGCTAAAATAACCGGCTGCCCGGGGTACAAAGGAGCCGGGCAGCGGTGACGGGAAACAAAAGAGAAAGAAGAAGCATTCCGCGCGGGACCGGCGGACTGGGCCTGCGAACTGGAATCCTCCCTTGGTCACGTCGAGCGCGATCCTGTCAGACCAGTTGCGACCTGAGCGACTTGGGCGACCTGACTCGGAGCTCTACGATCTGAGCTCGACTATCATCGATAGGAGGTCGACGATCCAGCTGAGTTGAGAATCAAGGGCGACCTTGGAGGACTGAGGTCTGGAATCCGGCCAAGGAGGAACGAGACGTCTAGCTGGATATGTTGTGGATTCTGGGTTTAACAATACTCAATCCTTGTCCCCAGAGGCTTTCCAAGATCACCCCCACCCCCAGGGAATGCCTCCCTGATGCGCCATCCACCATTACCTTCCAGGGAGCAGGATGTGTGAGCTCTACCTCCGCCACCTCGACCATATAGTCTGCAAGGAAATCGGCCATGGCTTGGGACTTGATCGAGAGGCGGGGGATGAAGGAGATATCAAACTCGCTCACCTCTACTGACCACTTAGCCAATCTTCCTGAATTCTCCACCCCCTCGAAGATTTTGCGGAGGGGGTGGTCAACCACTACTCCGATCGAGTGTGCCTAGAAGTAAGGCCGGAGCCTCCGTGCCGAGATGACTAGAGAGAAGTCCAGCTTCTCCAAGATGGGATACCAGAGTTCTGTCTTCCTCAGGACCCTACTCACATAATATATGGTGAGCTGCTTCTTCCCCTCTTCTCGAACTAGGACGGAGCTCAGGGCCACTGCTCCGACCCCTAGATACAGAGATAAATCCTCCCCCTCCTTTGGCCCTTGGAGCAGGGGGGCCTGAGTAAACTGCTTCTTCAGGGCTTGGAATGCCTCGTCGCACTCCTTGGTACACTCAAACTTTTGTCCTCCCCTCCAAGTTTTGAAAAAGTTGGAGCTCAATCCAGCCAGCTTCCCAGTCTACTGCTGTACCTCTTTTGCATTCCGAGGTGATCCCAGCTCCATGATTGCTAAGACCTTATCAGGATTGGGCTCTACACCTACTAGGGTGAGGAGGTGGCCTAGGAACTTCCCCCTGCTCGCCCTGAATAGACAGTTCAGGGGATTCATCCTCATCTTGTACTTGCGAATGGTGGAGAAGGTTTCCTTCAAGTCCCGGAGGTGAGAATTGACTTCCCGACTCTTGATCATGAGGTCATCAATATATACCTCCAAGTTCCTCCCCCCTTTTCTCTCGGAAGAGCCTGTCCATCATCTTCTGATAGGTTGCACCTACATTCATTAGCCCGAAGGGCATCATTTTGTAGCAGTAGCACCCATCCCCAGTGATGATGGAGATATCTTTGATATAAGGAGGGAGCATCCTGATCTGGTGGTAACCTGAAAATCCATCTAGAAAACTAATTATAGGGAAATCGATGGTTGAATCAACCAGCACATAGATCCGAGACAAGGGGTAACAATCCTTGGGACATGATTTATTAAGCAAAGAAAAATAAACACACATGTGCCACTGGCCATCTCCTTTTTTAACCATTACTACATTGGAGACCCAGCCAGGGTATTAGATTTCGGATATAAAGCCAGCTTTGAGAAGCTTGGCTACCTCCTCCCTGATCGGCTCAGCCAGCCTGTCCGCGGTGGATATCTTCTTTTGCTGGATAAGGCGGGCTTCTGGGTCCAGGTTGAGGCGATGACATGCCACGTTAGCATCGATCCCGTGCATCTCCGCGGCGCTCTAAGCGAAGATGTCAACGTTCTTCTGGATGCACTCCAACATCCTGCCCTGGCTTTAGGGGTCAGCCCCCCACTAACGCGAACCTTCTCTACCCTGCCTCCCATGGTGAGAACCTCCTTCTCCACCACCTCTTCTGTTGCTTCCAGCCGGGAATGATCCCCCCATTCATCAATGTCCTCCCCTTGTGGGGCATACACTTCCTCTCCAGCCTCCTCCACGGCCATTACCTCGGCCGACTCCTGGAATCTTTCCGACTCCTCCCGAGCGCGGCTCTCTTCCATCTCCATCTCCTCTCTGCCAACCCCCTGCTCCACCTCCTCCATCCTTCGCTCCATCTCCTCGGCTCCCTCCTGCCAAAAGATGGAGTTCATAGTGGTGATGTTGCACTCCCTTGCCACCTTGGGGTATCCACGGACCCGAACCGTGATGCCCTCGGAGTTGAACTTCAGGCACTGGTGGAAGGACAAGGGGATGTTGTGGAAGGCACTAATGAGGGACCTCCCGAATATGGCATTCTAGCTACTGGAGTCGTCCATGATGATGAACCTGCAGTTGCGGGACTTCCCCCTAGAGAGACATGGAGTCCCACTCCTCCTTCAACCTCCTTCCTCTCCCCCGAGAAGCCAAACAGGGGCCCGTCCGAGGCCAGCACCCTCCTGGCCTCCACCTTTATCGTGTCAAATGCCTTCTTCAAGATGACATTGACCGATCTCCTGTTGTCGATGAGGATATGAGAAATAGTGAAATTCTCGATGGTCGTCTGGATGACCAGCGCATTGTAAATGGGATCCTCATGACCCGTCATATACTTGATTGAGAAGGTGATCTTCTCGTCTAGGGGTGGGGTCTGTGATGTGGAGCCAACATTCCGGTGTTACATTGTGTTGAAACTCGCCTTATGGTAAGCCTCGACCCCTACCCCCTGTGGATCACTCTAATCCCTCCTCAGGTCCCCACATCTACCCGGTCTTCACACCTATCCTACTCTGCCTGAGGCAAGACCTCCATGATATGTACTCCTTTGTGGTCTTGCTGTTGCTGCTATTCCCTGTTTCCTCTCGTCTCGAGGAACTCCGGGCATGTGGCCGTGGTATGCCCTTCCTCCTGATGGAAGTCAAAGTTCGGCAGCTCCACCCTAACCTCCCTTATTCTCCTCCGCGCTGCTCTTCTCCTCTCCCCCATGGCTATTGCCATAGCCTACTCCTGGTCGGGGAGAGGTGGCCTCTAGCCTTACCTCCCGCTTGGACGATAGAACTGGCACTGGCCTCCCTAGTGGTTATCCCCACCATGATGACCTCTCCTCATCCCTTGATCTTGCCACTCCGACCTCCAACCTAGCCGATGGTTCAGCTCCTGACGCCCCAACCTGGGCTACTGTTGTTGTTGCTGCTGCTCCCTCTGCCGATGTTTATCTCTCCTCTCCTCCTAACCCCTGCCCCATCTAGGCCTTTCCTCCTCCATAGCCCACCTAGCTAACTTCCAGGCAAACTCCGGGTTCGACGCCTCACCATCAACTTCTCTTGCCACCCTCTCCATCAACTCCTCATACGAGAGGGGTGGCACCCTCTTCAGCTCCATTCGAAAGAAACCCTACTGTAGCCCTAGGCTGAAGTACATCATCAGGGTATGTCCCAACATCTCTTAAACTTGCGTGACCTCCTCCTGAAAGCGATTGACATAGCTCACCAAGGTCTCGTTCACCCCCTGCTTGATGTAGAATAGGGACTCTGACTCCTTCCTCCTCTTGGAGGTTGTGAACCTCAACATGAACCCCCAGCGTAGGTCTTGGAAGCAGTAAGTGCAGTTGGCAGGCAGCTAATGGAACCACTCTCTCGCCTTCACCTTGAGGGTGATGGCGAAGAGCCTGCACTTGATTCCATCCGACATCTGTCGGATTGAGACCACATCCACAAACCACTAGACGTGATGGACCGTGTCTCCCTTCCCGGTGTAATAGGACATCTCGGGTTCCCTGAACCCCTCTGGAATCGGAGCAAAAGAGACTAGCTTGCTGAATGCGCTGCCTCCCCTACTGGCCGAACTGGGGGTCTCGCACCCCCATCTCGCCGAACCTGCCTCCGTTTGCTGAGCCAGGGAAGAGCAGCCGCCCGTGGAGCTCGCCGTCTCTTCCTTCCTCGGCAACCTCTTTCCCAGCTCTCCTGTCGGGAGAGTCCTCGCCGAGAGCTTTAATCGCGAGAACCGGGACCGCTGGAGTCGAGCACTCGGCACGCGTGCCGAGTGCAAATCATACCAAGCTTAGTACTTCCTTCCAGAAGTCCACAAACATCCCCACTGTGGAGAGAGGGGGAGGGGGTGGTGAGTCGGACCTGTCAGAACATTGTCCTATTCCTCTCGTCATCAAGCCTGCTGAAGATTATCTGTGCTGACAATGCTCCACACTCACCATACAAGAATGTTGAAACTTAAAGTTCGGTCTCGATAGAGTTCACCCTCGAGGAAGGGGTGATCGCGCACCTACTTCTCTCCTGCAAGAAAAAAACATGGAAAAAACAACAAGGGGCTGGACCAAGGGCCCAACACAGAGGACTCACCACACACCCTGAAGATCTCTGAGCGCTTCCCCTTCTTATCCAAATGTCAGACAAAGGCACCTCAGAAAGCGCTATAAGACTGGGAGACAAGTAAGCATGCCTTCTAAGGTACCCCCTTGGGTCAATTTATAGACTCCTGAAAGCGGTCTGCAAAGAGCCAACCTCCGTTATTCTAAACAGCTATATGCAGCCCAACTGGGTCTGCCAAAAGCGTAAATTCGCTGTTCTAACTGACTATTTGCACCCCCTGCAAGGTCATCTTGGTGATTTTGCCTCTGGGCCCCACGGAGACGGGGTTCTGAGCCTCTGAGTCAGCTCGCCGTCCTACTGGGAGGGAGTGAGCTAGTGCCCGGGCCGCCTGGGTAGGTAGCTCGACATCATAGAGACTCGAACTAGGGCTGGCTCACCCAGGCGGGCGCGGGCCAAGGCTGGCTCACCCAGGCAGGCACGGGCCGGGGTTGGCTCGCCCAGGCAGGCGCAGGCTAGGGCGGGCTCGCCCAGCTGACCTCATAGATTTTGAGGAGAGCAGGCCACCCCTCTTATCCTGCCTACTAAATTGGCACGGGCCGATTGTTTTGGCCTGCTCGTCCAGATGGGTCCACTCGTCGAACACGGGATTGTACATCATGGTGGTAGGTCCTCGAGCACTTGTTCTGGTTAATTCCAGTCTAGTGCTTGGCGGTAGCACTAGAACTTGGCGATAGGTTCCAGAGCTTGAGTTCTTTGATTCTTTTGAACCTGTAAACCTGCACACTATACCCAAACCTTGTATGATCAAATACAACACAAGATTTGATATTATCAAACTAAAGAGATTTGAACCATAGGATGCAACAAACTCATCATTTTGATAATATAAAATTTCATTCAAGAGTTATAAAAATAGTAACAATATGGTATAATGTAATCCAATTAGAAATCATGAAAATTAGCAGGTTAAACTAAGCAATATAGAACTACTAAATATTTGTCAACATGGCTCCCCCCTAAATATATGTTCCACTTATGTGTGTGCTCCCCCTAAACGAGATCTATCAAGATCTATCTTCCCTTCGGTGATAGCATAGGATATATTCATGAACACTTAATTAATAGGATATAGTCATGACAATCAATTCACCCCCTTTTGATATTATTGAAAGGGTCGGGGAACAATTGATGCAGGCAACCCCCGAAAATGGAATTAAGGCTCGAAAAGACAAAAAGGATTCCTATGTGGAATTTGAGCGAACACGTTGTGTGTGCGCAACAACTCAAATTTTCGGCAGAGTGTTGTTTATAACATTGCGATCTCACAAGTAGGAATTTCCCGCCCAAGCCTACATAAGCACTCAAAAGTACCTTATCCATCACCTAGCCATACATTTAGCATCACAATCACCATATTTTCCATCCACATGGAGAGCGATCCAGACTAAGGATTCAATTCGGAAAATAGTCCAAATACAACCCTCTAAACAAAACCAACGAGGATATACAAAATCCGTTTGAATCCATTCGAAACCAAAGGCTAAACAAACCCCGGTTTGCAAATGTCCAAAGAGACCTATCCTTGCAAAATCTTTGCGGAAAAATCGGATGAAACACAATATGAATTCAGATTTTATAAATGTGAGGTAAAATCAATTTTTAGGATAAAACATGCTACCAAAATTTCCACCAACCTCACAAATATAATAAGAAGAATTACACAAGTTAGGGGAAAGGAAAACGTTACCCAAAATCTGAAATCAAGGAGGAGGAGGAGGGAGAGAAAGATAACTATGGAAGAGTCACACTTCTACGGGTTCACCGGAGTCACACCGGATGAGGAAGATCCAAACCGCTTTCTTCGGAGTCACACCGAAGGAGGTAGGAGGTCGCCGGAGCAGTAAAAGAACACCACCAAGAGGGGGCGACAGCAGCTGGTAGGCGATTTCCTAGAGGTGTCGGGGAGGATTCGGCCCGGCTAAGAGAGGGGGGCTGGGAGCAAACCGTGAGCAGGTTAGAGTTCTTTTTTTTAATCTTCTCTTCTATCTTGTCTCCATCTCCTCATACATATATATATAATCAATACACCACTCCATCCAACCCTTCATCCAAAATAAACTAATCCTAGCCACTACTAATGCCTAATAAAAAATAAAAAACATAATAATAAAAAGGTTTATAAATTATAACCTATAAGTTATAAATCTAGTGACTTAAAAAGGGATAATGAAAGTATTAGGATTATAATATTATTTCAAAAATGAAATAACATTATAATCATAATGAAGTGACGTAATGGCGGATGCGGCGGCGGCGACGACGGCGACGGTTGCGGCAACGACCATCAATGTCCACGAACATGTAGCGGCGACGATCAAAAGAGAGACCCAAGTCGGTACGAGCAAATGGCGGGGCATCCTCGCCATCTATCCTCCCCCCCCGCTCAAAATCACTCATCCCTGATGAGTGGCCAGGGAGAGAATAGCAAGAGACAACAGCATCCACAGGTAGCATAGCAAGAGCGGAAGTCCACGGGGCAGGACAAGCAGTGCGGGCATCCGCTATAGAACAGAACCTGTCATCAGCAAGAACAGCAAAAAACCTCATATATGTGTCAGCATAAAGAAAAGCAGTGCATATCTTACCATCCAATGCGAGAACTAGGAAACCCAAATGGAAGAGAGACACGGAAAGAATCTCACCTCTCAATGTCACAACCCGCATTTTCTTTGAGGAAAATGAATTATCAGAGTAGGATAAAACACGCGTCATGATGCCATGTCGAGCAGGGGATAACTATCGACGCTCAGGCAAACCACAATCAACTAAACTTTATGAAAATTCATAAGTTAAATGATTAGAAAATCAGTTATATTTTTAAAGGCCGTATCCCTCGGCTCGGTGGATCACCTAGTCCACAATTTAAAAACTATACTTATACGCTGCGGAAAAATACTTTATTTAGGTTTGACATCCTAACAAAGTTCATAAGTGTCCCCAGAGGACAACTTATACTATGCATGACACTACTTTTAAGTTATACTATGTATAAGAAAATGATCTTTTTACGTTGTTTGAAAAATATTGACGAGTTTTATAAAACATGTTGATCATGAGTAATACTTATAATAGTATTTTTAGGTTTAAAAGTAACTAGCAACCTAGCATAAATCATCCCCAGAGCAAGTAGACTAACTCCAGAAAGGTAGCAGCAAAAAGTAACATATCTAGTATCAAGGTAAAAACTATTAGTGAGCGCTAACAAATTGACACGAACCCACTGACAAGTATGTATGTTATAAAAAAAACAACATCAAAACTACCTCGCAAAAACAAGGAACTGATTTCTATAGTACCAGAGACCACCAGCAACAGCACATCACCACTAGCCGTTAGAGCGGCTACTATCCAGAACCTAAGGCATTCAAAGAAGAAAGAATACCTCAGCAAGCAAAACTAAAAAACTGCTCGAAAATGTCAATCAAAAGATACATAAAAGAGGAAAACAAAGCAGTAACAGTCACAACTGCCAAAGGCAAGGCAAAAAAAGGAGTGCACTAAGTGCGAGGACAAACAGTAACTCTGCCCAAAAGCTGCAGAGTCAACAAGGCTACCATGAGCCCAAATGCTGCAATCTACCAAGGAAGAAATCTCTAACACCCTAAGCTATGAGAGATGGTAGTAGCAAAAACATCGGGGATCCGGATTGGAGGCAAACTCAGTCCCCCAACCACTATTTCAAAGAAACCAAGCTCAGGGTTCTACATGTGAAAGCACTAGGTACCTCCCACCCCCTTGCCCAGCCCGTAACTGGAGCAAGATAAAAGAAAAAGGGTGGCCTTGGCTAAATTACACAACACCTCCCCAATTAAGAGCTTCAAACCACCACTACTAACAACGACCCACCATTCAGCCTTTTTGGAAAAACAAGAAAATAGCCGACAAGGAACCTCAAAATCAAGAAATTCACTCGGGGAAGAAAATTAAGGTAAGGGAAAAGCTTTGAGATGAATCAACACGGCATGGCGTTGAGTGAGCCCCACTCACTCAACGCCTAACCAGACCTTGGCGTTGAGTGAGTTAGCCTCACTCAGCGCCAAAAACCACCATGGCGTTGAGTGAGGTTCATTCACTCAATGCCCTCTGCAAGAACAGCTCTGGCGTTGAGTGAGCTAACCTCACTCAATGCCAAAATAGCCATGGCGTTGAGTGAGGTTCACTCGCTCAACGCCTCCAACAAGAAAACTCTGGCATTGAGTGAGCTAACCTCACTAAACGCAAAAACAACTATGGCATTGAGTGAGGTCCACTCTCTCAATGCCTTTAGCAAAACAGGCAGTTGCGTTGAGTGAGCTAACCTCTCTCAATGCCAAAACAGCTACGGCGTTGAGTGAGGTCTACTCACACAACACCTAGCACTTAACCGCAGGAAAACCCTAAACCAACGCCATCCGGAAGAGGTCGACGGGAATGCCAACCGTTTCTCGCCGAATCGCCGGGAATTTCGACAGATTCTCGCCAAATCGGCGGGAATGTCGACTGATTCTCACCGAATCGGCGGGAATGCCGATTGAGTCTCGCCGAATCGGCAGGAATGCCGATTGATTCTCGCCGAATCAGCGGGAATCACTAATGATACTCGTCGAAGTCAGCGAGAATCACTTAGTGATTCCCGTCGATTTCGACTTAGACGAATTTTCTAACTCAATCGCCTCACTACTTAGCCGCAAAAGAACAGACCGAACTATGGATTTGAGTGTGTGCACCACACTAAACGCCAAATCCCGGGCAGCTTTTGGCTTTGAGTGTGTGCACCATACTCAACACCAAATCCCGAGAGCCTACCAAGACTGGTTCTCACCAGAGCACTACCACAGAAATCTCCCTCTCTCTCTCGGCTCCACCCGCAAAAGCACCACACCAGAAATAAAAAAATCTGGAGTCTAAATGGTGAAAATAACCAGTGGGTTGAGCAAAAATAGCACAAGAGGGAAGATCAAAACAGAATTTAGGGCAAACCTAAAACTACAGCACAGTATTTTAGCAAGCAGAAGAGAAAAACTTTGCTTCTATCCTAGGCTAACCGGGTAGTTAAGAGGGGGAAATCAAAATAGCAAGTGCAAGGACCACTTGCCTCGGTTCTTTAGCGAAGCTTCACTCGAGCCTTTCCTCTCCCTCGGCACCAGCAGCAGTAACACCATAGAAATGAAGGTCTGAGCGAGAGATATCCAGATCCACTCTCGGAATCGAAATCCGCCCACAAACGCTACCAGAATCGCCATCCGAAGGGGTAGCAGGTACGATGGTTTTCCTCTGTTTTTCGCAAACAGGAGCAGACGACGGTTTTCGAGAAGGGAAAAAATGGTCCCGCTAATTTTGCTTAAGCCTTTTAAATAAATCTAATCACGCCTAATCAACCTTAACCACCTCCTAAGCTGGCGATTCACTCTCAAAGCTTTTAACCGAAAATGATCATTTAAATAGCTTTAAAATATACACATTTGCTTTTATTATTAGCACACCAAACACGAGGTGAAAACCAAACTACCTCGGAATTCAACGAAATTTGCACCGTAGCTAAATATCCATGGTACGAACGCAATGACGAAGTTGAAATTAACTTTCGACGAACAGAACTCGAGTTATACCCACCCGAAGCCAAAACACAAGCATCCCCCGAGAGGCCACACCGGGTCACCCAAAACGACTCGGCTTGCTAGGGAGATTTTGCCAATAGGCTACAAAATTGGCCACCCAGTTCTAAGGAGTTAAGACCACACTCCACAGATGGCATAAGCAAGGAAAACGCGTCGACGTAACGCCAAACAAGAATTAAATAATCGCAGAAAAATCAGGTGCGTTACAGTCACTCCCCCTAAAAGAAAGTTTCGTCCCGAAACTTTACGCAAACACTTCTACTATAGAAGGAAAAGTAACAAGCCAAACATTACAAGAAGAAAACAAACCAAACTAATCAGGGAAACAGTTGAAGGTGAGCCTCCCTCATAGCCGACTCTAACTCCCAAGTCGCGCATTCCAAACCCTGATTCTTCCATAGAACTTTGACCATCGGGATGGACTTCCTTCGCAGCATCCGATCTTTAGTATCCAAAATGCGAACTGACACTTCAATAAAAGAGAGATTAGGCTCCAACTGGGGCACAATATCCAAGACTTGCCCACTACTGCGCACACACTTCCGTAATTAGCTTACGTGAAATACATTATGAACACCTGGGAAGTTTGCTGGCAAATCCAACCTATAAGCTGATACGCCAATCCGTTCAACAATCTTAAACGGGCCCACATACCTCGGGTCCAATTTACGATTCTTATCGAACCTCTTAACTCCAACCTTCGGGGAAACCTTAAGAAACACAAGGTCCCCTACAGAAAACTCCAAGTCAGATCTACGCCGATTGGCGTTCTTCTCGTATCTCTCTTGAGCTATACGAAGCTTTTCTCGAATAAGCTTCACTGTGACTTCCATCTTCTTGAGCACATCCGAACCCAACAAGGGTCTCTCATCTACGTTAGCCCAAAATAGGGGAGTTCTGCAGCGCCTCCCATAAAAAGCTTCAAACAGAGGCATTTGCAAACTTTCTTGATAATTGTTATTGTATGAAAACTCCATAAGTCGCAACCGCTCATCCCACGCTCCACCGTGGTCTATAATGTATCATCTGATCATATCCTCAACTATCTAGTTCACCCGCTCCGTCTGCCCAATGGTCTGTGGGTGGTAAGCAGTAGAATACCTTAGATCGGTACCCAAACCCTCGTGCAGACTCTGCCAAAAGCGAGAAGTAAACCGGGAATCTTGATCGGAAATAATGCTAACAAGCACACCGTGCAATCTGATGACCTCATTCAAGAACAACTCTGCTATCTTCTTCATTGGGTAGTCAATCTTATACGGCATAAAGTGAGCACAGTTCGTCAGTCTATCCACTATAACCCAAAAAGAATCAAATCCCCTTTGAGATTTCGATAAGCCCGTGATTAAGTCCATAGAAATACTTTCCCACTTCAAAGTCGAGATATCTAGTGGAGTCAACTTTCCACCAGGCCTTCCGTAATCAGCCTTCACACGCTTGCAAGTGTGGCACTCAGCAACAAATCGGGCTATATCACTTTTCATCCCATACCACCAGGCAATTTGCTTCAAATCACGATATATCTTCGTAGATCCTGGATGGTAGGCAACACTGGATCCATGAGCCTCTCTGCATACCATACCCCTGATGTCTCCAATAGCAGGGATGCAAAATCTGCCGCGATACTTCAAAGTTCCCGCCTCATCGATGGAAAAATCAGGCAACTCCCCTCTCTCAGTCCTGAGGTATAAGTGCAGAAGGTCCAGATCATCCTTCTGGTGGAACCTAGTAAGAGAAATCCAAGACGGCTCTGCCACTACAAAACTACTCTGCATGTCGCAGCATCCCACTAAGATATCCATAAGGTGGAACTCTTCCACTAAATGATCGGCGGAGAGATTAAAGATCTTCCTCGTCTTCCGGATCAGGGCGTCAGCCACTAAATTGGCCTTGCCTGGATGGTACTGGATCTCTACATCATAATAAGCCACATACTCAAGCCACTGCCGCTGGCGCAGATTCAACTCCTTTTGCGTGAACACATACTTAGGTCTCTTATGATCAGTGAAGATCTTGCACTAAGCACCATTAAGAAGATGCCTCCACAGCTTCAACGCATAAATCACCGCTGCAAACTCAAGGTCATGCATAGGTGATAAGTAAAGTTTGTTTTAAAGAAGATAGATTTGGTTTTATATAATCTTTTACTTATATAAGTCTATCTCTTTTTTTACTTACTTATATCCCTTGGATTAAGGCAGGAGTACCTATCCCATAGGAGTATGGTATTTTATAGAAAATATCAAGGTCGTATTTTTCCTGGGATCGGTGTTAATTATTCTACTTTTTTAGAATGGCCTATTATTTTATCGAACAAACGGAGGAGTTTATAATAATAAAAACAAAAGATAGAAAAATATATATACGTGAGTTTATTAAGATAGGGACTTAGAAGGTAGACCTCGATTTCAGAATTACTTTGAGAGAATATTAATTCAGCTATTAAAGAACAACTTTATTTCTTTATTACCTAACTTAACGAGAGAGTCCCTTTGGTAGCATCACTTGCTCGAAAGTACGACCGGGGAGGCTTGCGTTTAAAATGGGTTAACGTAAAGGTAGTGTCTCTTCACCTGGTATATGATAAATTAACAAAAAACCCTAGTTAGGATAACTAGAAAGTAGAGTTAAAATAGTTGAAAATAATATCCAGCCCAGAGCTCATCTTGACCAAGTGCTAAGGGTTCTTAGCCTTTTCTTAGGATAGGGCGGTATAAAGTATAGAAAATAATATCTACCTATCTATCTCAATCCAGGATTTAAGCTTTCGCTTCACCTTTGTTTTTGCGATAGGGTAGTAAAATTTTTCAGAGCTTCCGCACTATCTTAATCCAGGTCATAGGCTTTCGCCTTGCCCTTCATTAAGGATAGTATGAAATAATAAGGGTTTGAAAATAATTTTTAAAGCAATTTCACACTATCTTAATCCAGGACATAAGTAGAGCTTTGCCTTTCATTCAGGATAGTATGAAAAAAAAGAAAGTAAAAACTGAAAATAAAGCAGTAAAGTACTATGAATAAAAATTAAAAGAGTCTATTTTATAAAATACGAAAAATTATTACAACTTTCTAAAAAGCTGAAAAGAAAGCTAAAATATTACAACTTACAGAACTTTAGAATACTTGAAAGCTACTACCAGTTCCTTGTAAGAGAGCTGGGGAGTCCTAACCGTTCTTAAGGAAGCTGCTGGTGTTCGAATAATTCCACTCAGCCCTGCCCTCCTATTTATAGAAAAAAATTCAAGTGACACGCCCCCTGACACGGGTGTGTCGGGTAGGGCGTGATAGGGTCACGGGAGTGACTTCCAGCATGTTGGGACATGTGTCGGGCTTGTTGGAACTTCAGATAGAATTTGAGAAGGTCACGAGCGTGTCTGAAGATGTCACGGGCATATCAGGCAGATAATTTATCTGGCGGCACGGGGGGTGGCGATAGCGCTTCAGCTTGCTGGATTTCTGGATAGAACTTCAATAGGTCATGGGCGTGTCGCTTTTGTCACGGGCGTGACTAGCTGTCATGGGCGTGTCCGTCAATTTCAAGATTTTCCTGGGAAAAAACAAAAACAAAAAAAAGATTAAAAAAAAAACTGTCACGCCATAGGTCACGGGCGTGACCTAGGGGCGTGACCTAAGTGAAAAATACAAAGAATTCAGAAAAACATAGAAAATAAATCTAAAACATAAAAATACAATATAATAAAAATAGTTAGTTTTATATATCAAAAGTAAGGTTTTATTTATAAATATACAAATTTAATACGATACAAAATTGTATATTTTTATACTCATTAAATACCCCCATACTTAGATTTTGTGTTGGGTATTGTATCCACAATTACCTGGATTTGAGGAAGCCTTCTTTTCTAGCTAAGATGAATCCACAATGTGTTTGATGATATATTTCAAGTTGTGCTTGCAGTTATTACACGCTAAGTACACACCAATGTCAGGGTGCAGTGGGTCAACATACACGGGTCTGCGCAACGTAATCCCTCGTTGAGCAGATCAGTGTGTTGGCCTACGTGTACTCTCTCTATTGGAGTGTACTTACTTTCAAGTACAGGGCTGAGAAAGATCAAGAGCAGACAAGGAGCAAGGATGGGTCAAAGCAACTCACGGGAAGAAAGACGAAAATCGTCTAAGTAGAAATCGTCAAGAATCACATTCGACGAGAATCACTAGTGATTCTCACCGAATCGTCGAGAATCACTCGCTTATTCTTGTCGATTGATGCCGGCTGTCTCAAAGCCGTCTTGATTTCTGCTTAAGGCAGAATCGTCGAGAATCACTAGTTGATTCTCGCCGAATCGTTGAGAATGACTTTGCATTCTCGCAGATTCGTTGAGAATGAATTATGATTCTCGCCGATTCTCTCCGGAAGGCAAGATCTTCAGCCAAGTAGAATTTGGCGAGAATCATAAGTGATTCTCTCCGATTCGTTGAGAATCACCAATGATTCTCGCCGAATTTGCCTTGGGCGAATTTCTTCTGCTCACTGGACCGGACCAAATATTCAGGCATTGTTTTGAACTAGATTTAGGGCTTCTTTTGGTGGGTCCCACAACGGTCATAAAGGAGTATTCTACTGTATAAATAAACTCCTAATTTGAACGTAATGAGCAGTGAACCAAAACGAAAAAGGCCGGCCGCAGACTTGACCTAACGGATCGTAGATCGCCGTCCTCCGCCATCGCCGCTCGTGAAAGTTGTCGTCGGTGCTGATCGTGGTTTCTTCTCGATCTCCCGGCGACAGAAGCTCAGCCAAGCAACACGTCTCACGTGTCTACCTAGAGATCCTTTGTCTCTTGATTTATTGATCGGGAATACCTTCCCTTTCCGAATCGATCGAGACGATCGATCCTAGCAAGACCATTGGTATACCTTGTTAGCTTTGCTACGAAGGTTGGATTTCCAAAGCTCAGCCGCCACACTTCTTTGCCGCCGCCGATCCTGACAGCTACCCCGCCGCACTTCTTGCCGCCGCTGGTTTCGGGGAGATTCTCTCTAAGAGAGCACTTAGGTCGTGGACTCTTCGACTTATTCAAGAACGCAACGTCGAACAAAGAGGGACACCAAGGGCTCCAAAAGTAGTTTGTATTTTATACATTCAAGTTTTTCTTTTTGTTGTAAAGGAACGTTGGTTCCTCTGTGTAAGGGTTGGGTGCAACCCGTGGTGGAGGAGTGGTAACTCCTTCGTGTGGAAGAGTTACTTCCGTAGTGTGAGGATTGGTTTTTAATCCTATTGGTGAAGTGACCGAGTCATCTCTTGTTGGGAGATAGGTCGAAGGGGGAGAATGGACGTACCCAAATCGGGGAACCACTATAAATTTCCTGTGTCTTTCTGTGCTGTGTTGTTTTGTTTATTTTTGCAGGTATAGTTTTAATTCCGCAAAAAGCTGCAATACACCTATTCCCCCCCCCCCCCCATTGGTGAAGGTAGTTGGCACAAGGTGGACTTTAAAGTGGTATCAGAGGGAGGTTACTCTTCAAAGGGGTTAACACCTCGAGTAAGTTCCTGCCTCTTGTGTCAACAAGAAGATCAGACTCAAGCATGGAGTTGGATTTTGATGTCCCTCCTCTAAGACTCCCCTCATGTACAAAGGAGTACTATCCTGTATGGAAGATGAGAGTACTATTTCATTTGGAGGCCATCGACCCTCGAGCATCACTCATTCTGGAAGAGAGTCCCTTCATTCCCATGAAGGCTTCCGGCTCGGGGAAAGATCTCCAAATCCCAAGTGTCCCAAAGAGATGTCGGAGACAGAGCTCTCACTACTCAACCTGGATAAGGTGATTCGTCAGATCATCACTGATGTCTGGTCTGGACCAGATCGCTCTAAATTGGACAAGTGAAGGATGGCCAAGTCCATGTGGCAAACCATCTCTGACCTCATGGAGGGATCAGAGAAAGAAGGGGTCAGTGGTCAGCAAGAGGATGAAGCCTATGTGGGGGTCCTCATTTCTGAAGATGAAGGGCATGATCAATCTGTCAGTATCAGGCCACCTGTGTCCTTGTCAGAGACTGAAGAAGAAGTTGAGGAAAGCAGTTCTGATGAAGCTGACTCAACAGTCTCTGCCGATCTTGAAGGTAACACTGAACAGCAAAGCTAGGAGCAGGTAACTTCTTCATCATGCCCCTCTCCTCTTACAGTTTTTGAAGACAGGAATAGTTCAGAGGATTGTCCCTCTAGTGATGCAAGGGATATGGATAGCTTCAATCTGAAGATTGAAAATCTTAAATCCCTTCAGTGTGCTCTTCAAAAGAGCAACTTACTTGTTGAGGACCAAGCTAAGGAGATTGCTCAGCTGAAGACCTTTATGAATATCCAATTGGAATCCATCAAGGTAAAGGACTAATGTTGTGTTGTCTCTTTTTTTTCTTTGTCATAGATCTGACTCTTATATATAGCCTCCCAATGGTTACCGACTGATCTGGTTTGTAACAACCTTCTTACAGTTCTGACAGAGGTGTCAGACAAGTTGGTTATGACAGCTGTCGAGTCATCAGTAAAGTCACTTGATTCGTCAAAGACTTTCCAACTCAACACATTCCACTCTGCAAACTGCTTCACATGTGTCAACACATATAGGATAAGTGTCGACACAAGTCTTCAAGATGTCGACATAGCATACAATGTGTCGACTTAGTCAATCTTCTGCTACTTGAAACTTCTTCTTATGTATGTGTCAACACAAGTCCAGTGTGTTGACACAAGTCTTCATGTTCTCGACATAACTGCTGCAGACAGATGGCGTTGAGTGTATGTCAGACGGCATTGAGTGTGTCGACACAAGTCTGTGTGTCGACACAAGTCCTTCTGATCTCGACATAGCTATTGCAGACAGATGTCGTGAGTGTGTGTCGACACAAGTCCTGTGTGTCAACAGTGTTGAGTGTGTCCAGATGGCGTTGAGTGTGTTTCGACACTAGTCCGGTGTGTCGACATAATTGCTTCTAATCTCGACACAGCACTTTGAGAGTTGATGTGTTGACACAAGTCCATTGTGTCGACACAAATACTTCTAGTGTCGACATAGCTCCTTGGTGTTGACACAGCTCCTCTATTAGGTGTCGACACAAATTCTGCCTCAGGTGTCGACACAATTCTGGGTGTTGACAAAGCTACTTCTTTAGGTGTCGACTCAGTTTGAGTGTCGACACAACTTCTTCAAAAGTGTCGACTAAGCTTGGGTGTCGAAACAACTTCTTCATACGTGTCGACACTTGTACTTAGAAAATTTTATTCAACTTCTTGCACCTATACAATGTAACTCAAACATCTATCAAATACAAATTGATGCATATCATTGACTAAGATGAGGCTTCTCAAAATCTTGTACATATTTTTCAATGTACCCAACAGATCAATAAACACGGATGGTGCATTGGTCAGCCCAAACGGCATGACCGTAAACTCGTAATGTCCAAACCGCATGCTGAATGTTGTCTTTAGGATGTCACTCTCCCTTATCCTTAGCTGATAGTATCTGGATTTCAGATCTAGCTTCGAATATACCGTTGACCCAACCAACTGATCAAATAGATCATCAATCCTTGGGATCAGATACTTATTATTTTCCGTAAGCTTGTTCAACTCCTGATAGTCGATACAGAGTCGCAAGCTCCCATCTTTCTTCTTAACGAAGACGACTTGTGCACTCCAAGGCGACGAACTTGGACGCATGTACCCTTGCTCTAACAATTATTGCAGTTGCACCTTCAGTTCCTCCATCTCCTTATGCACTATCCGATACGGAGAGCATGACATCGGTTTGGCACCCGACACTAGCTCAATTGTAAAATCAATCTCCCACTGAGGAAGGGCTCCCGGGAGATCATCTGGGAATACATTAGGATACTCAGAAACCATTGCAATACTATCCAGACTAGGTTTAGGCGTTAAAGCCTGCACTGAAATGACAAACAACTCTGCCCTAGACCGAACTTCCTTAATAACTTGAAGCTCTGTAATTAAAATCTTGCTCGACCCTTTCATGCCAGCAAATGTTGTCTCCAAATCAGTGTTTAGTCCCAACTTAACCTCCTTTTGGTTGCAATCAATGCATGCTCGCTGCTCCGAGAGCCGGTCTATTCCAAAGATTACATCGAACTCCACTAACGGAAGCACCAACGCTTGCAAATCAAACTCTTGATCCCCGATCCGAAACTTTACCACACAGACTTTATCCGCGTGCATTCAACACTCATTGGGCAACAACACATCCAACTTGTCTTTTTCCATTGAGGAAGGAACTCCGATGTGCGATACGAGTCTTTCGAACAAGAAGGAATGTGAAGCTCCCATATCAAACAGGTATCTCTCCGGACTATCAAAAACTAATACAAAGCCTGTCACCACGTCAGCTTGCTTAATGGCCTCTTGTAGACCAAGGTTGTATACTCTAGGCTGGGGTAGAGTATGGTGGGATGCGATCGACTCCGCTGCCTTACCCTTTTCTTCATATGTTGCTCCATGCCTTTTCTCAGACTTTGCACGTCCGCTCCAACACTCACGTGAAAAATGCCCCACCATTCCACAGTTGTCGTACGCTCTTGGGACTCGACTTGTACTTGCCCCCATCACACTAGGCGAAGGGACTTAGCTCGAATTCTTCAGCTTCTTGTTCCATCTGTGGAAACAAGACTTTGAATTCGGCGGTTGGAACTCTGACCTCTTTTCCGCTGGTTCCTTCTTCTCTTGAACTTTCTTCACGACCCTTTCTAATGACCGAGCCGCATTTACCAAGGCTATGAAGCCCTGCGCCTTAGGCCCAGTGAGGAGTAGTTGTAGGTTGCCCCGTAGGCCCTCATAAAATCGATTGGTCTTCCGCTCTTCTTTAGTAAACATCATACCGGCATAACGACCTAACCGGGTAGACTTGTGGAGATACTCATCCACGCTTCTCTCTCCCTGAGTCAAACCAAGGTACTTATTCTCCATCTCAAGCTTCTGGGCAAAAGGTAGGTATCTGGCCAAGAACAACCTTGAGAATTCCTCCATCGGTACATCAGCAAGTTGCCTTCCCATTAAGAGATGAACCTCAAACTCGTCCCACCACATCCTTGCCTCACCAGCCAATAGGAAGGTTACTATTGTGGTATTCTACCACTCCGCAGTTTTTGTGACGATCATGACCCTCATCATCGTAGAGAGCCAATCCTCGGCTTGAGTTGGCATTCACATCCCGTCGAATACTGGAGGATTAAAGCTCATCATATGCTTGAACTGTTTCTCCGTGGCTCTCCTTGGTGTTACCGGATCAACTACCCCACTCTCTACCACTCCCGGCTCTGCCACTCTAATCGGTTCTTGCTCATTAGCAGGTGGTGCGTACTGCACTTGTTGGGCATTTATTATGGCAAAGACTACTTCAGACACCAATCTGATGGTTTCTGCTGAATGAGGTATTGTAGGCAAGTCACTTGGTGCACTACTTTCCGCCGATTGCAGACGCTCTGATTGCCCAGCACCGCTCCTAGCTTCTTATAATATCATAAACCCTTGATTAGGCGACACAAAATTGCTAAAAGCGATCACTGGAACACTCAGGTTCCTCAAAACGCTAAATGCGATCACTAGAACACTCAGGTTCCTCAAAACAAGTGTATTTTTCCATTCCTAAGTGGACATTCATGGATTCTTTTATGTTATAACAATGACGCACATACAAGTGCTCACCACCCCTTAAAAGAATCGCCCATGAATTCAACTACAGACGACCGAAACCTGAACTGATACCAAATTGTAACACCCCCATCCATCGTATGGCATATAACAGAAGGTCCAGCTGGAACCCGACACCATATACCACGGACAGTCGGAAGGGTTACATGATAATACCAAATACTCAACTACTCTCCCTAACACAGAGCATTATAGCGAAAGCTTTTAAATAGTTTAAGAGAACCCAAAGTTGCACAACACTAACATGAATGTCCACTACTCACCACAGGAATGAAATAAAACAAATTTACAATAGTGTACTTGGCCTTTTGGCCTTACAAATGTTCACTTAATAACATAGTGTTTTACAGACATCGGCTCGTAGGCCGGCCACACATGATGGAAATAAAATAACAGTTCGATTTGTCCTTCGAGGGCCAGCACAGCAGCTTGGGCTTCAGCCCGCTATTTGGTACTTGGTTTCGCAGCACCTGCAAGCAACATTCCACTGCACGGTGGCAAATAAATCAACAGTCAGCTAAAGCTGACCAAATTATAACGAACCCACCCCTTATTCGGGACGGAGGTGCTCCTTCCCTGTATTTCATTAGCCCAGCTAAACAATTTAGTGCACAAGTAAATTTCTCCATAGGTGTAGGCCCGCCCGGACAAACACTCCGTGCACTCAGGGCACATTCTCGGTGAATCCAGTCAATTTCGTGGCTTTACCACCATCATCGGGATGACAAACATTGTGAGCATTTTAGTCTTTCTGACCACAGTCTAAGACTCCCGACTATGCCAACGACCAGTTCAACTTTAGGGCCTCTAGCACTGAACCGCATAGCCCAGGTCCGTTTCCACCTGCCTGTTTGTCACTCTGCCTAGTCACTTTAAGACGTACACGCGGGCAAAGCTTCAACCGAATCCTAATTCATTACCAAACATCATATAAAGTAGTTATGTTCAAGGCTGGCTCCGGCCGCTAAGTTAGCAGAATTATGTTTCCGCCTAATTTTCGGGTGCGCCTTGGAGTTAATCCCCAAGGATCCCTGCTGCAATCTACCGCCTAGAAACCCGAAAAAACAAAGCACAGATTCTTCTCCGGCAATCCATAAAATATGCAACATCACTAATCCAGACAACCACGTCTTGGTAGGCTTCACACACAATGCCTAAGTCCGTACTTTGATTCCTTATTCTACATGCAACACAAGGGGTAACTATTAATATCTACCCCAAGGAACACCTCGCACTCACTACACACTCGCGAGAGCGGGTTTCCTATGCAGAAAAGAAAAGGACTTCACATGTCCAAGTGGAGAATCGTTACCCTTGAAATCCACTTTGGCGCCATGAGAAACTAGCCGGATGGAAGGCATCGCAAGGGAATTCTCTCCACGGATCTGGTCTCGGTTCTCAATTTTGTGCTTCGATGCTCCGTCGACGGCCGGATTCCTCCCTTCCTTCTTCCTTGCTCTCTTCTCTCTAAAACTTCTTAGAAAGTGAGAATTTAAGAAGAAAATGAGGGATTAATCCTTTATTCTGAACTTAACACAGCAGGATCTCACCTGGGCCGTCAGATCGTATTCAAAGAAAATGAACGGCTCAGATTAGCCTAAAATTTTTTAATCCTGGGCCGAACACGGCTTTGCACACGGTCGTTTCCCAGGCCGTGTGCCTCGATCCAGCCACGAATATCAAGCCCAGAAAAGAACATTGGTTGGGACACGCCCATGTCCCAACCTAACACGCCCGTGTCGGGTCCTCGACACGCCTATGAAAGGGGCCGTATCGCAAATAACCGCCACGCCAACCTTAACGTACCATAATGGACATGAGTGTCAACCGGCCCGTGTCATACTTGGCATGCCCATATCAACTAGTACACGCCCGTGTGCTGGGCTGTGTCCCTCATCCGACAGAGGACCAAACTTTCCAAAGAAGTACACGGCCATGTGACACGCCCGTGTCCCATGCCGTGTACCTGACACGCCCTGGGACACGCCCGTGTCCCAGGCTGTGTTCGAGCACTCAACGCTCATCGACCTCAACTCAACGACCCGAGCACGACATGTCCATGTGACACGCCCGTGTCACAGACCGTGTTCACCCTACCAAGACCTGAACTTGGTTCAAACACTACCCGTTTAACTTTTAAGTTTCGGGGCATTACAATAACCTCCTCTGCCCACTTGCCTAGGTCGAAGGCCCTACCAAATCCATTCCCCAAATGGCAAAGGGCCAGGGAGCTGTGATACTCATGAGGCACTAAGCTGGTTGGAGTTGGAGGGGGGAAAACAGCTGGCACTTATGGCACTTCCGTGAGAACTCCACAGCATCCTGACTTATGGTGAGCCAAAAGTTCCCCTATCGGACTATCCTCCCTTCCAAGGTTCTTCTCCCTGAATGGCTTCCACACTCCCCCGAATGGACCTCCTCTAAAATCCTCTAAACCTTCTTCTCGGACACACAACATGCCAATATCCCTGAGAGGGTCTTCCTATACAATTGCCCTTCATGAATAAGATAATATGCCGACTTGTGAATGAACTTCTTCTTATCCATCCCTTCTTGGAACTCCTCTGTTGATAGAAATGTTGTGAATGGATCCATCACTGAGGGGTGTTGGTCCACCTCCATCAGCTCCCCCTCTTGGATGGAGGGATGGAATAGGTCAGTGATAGTACCCCCCACCCTGGGACCATGCTTGGAAAGCTGATAAACATGCTCATTATCTTCCCGCGATACATGTCAGATGGAGAAGGTCTAGAAAAGACCGATGACCCCTTCACCTTTGCCAAGTACAACTGGAGAGTAGGTTCCCTTACCTCAAACTCCGTATTGATCTGGGAGGCCACCACCATGCAGTCAGTGAGGACCTCCACATCATGCACCACCACCTCCCTAGCTAGGCACAATACTGTTATCACGGCCTCGTGCTCGGCCAGATAATTAGTGATGGGAAAATGCACCACCACCTTCTGCTCGATCCTCGTTCCCTGAGGGCTCTCCAAGATCACCCCAACTACTAAGGAATGCCTTCCTGAAGCGCTGTCTGCCATCACCTTCTATGGGACTGGGCAAGTGTGTTCTGCCTCTGCCACCTTGACCATATAGTCAGCCAGAAAGTCATTCACTGCTTGGGCCTTGATCAACAGATGGGGACAAAAGAGATATCAAACTCGCTCAACTCTATTGACCATTTTGCCAACCTTCATTAATTCTCCACCCCCTCAAGGATGTTGTAGAGGGGATGGTTAGTTATCTGTCAAAAGGAGTGTGCCTGGAAATAGGGTCGGAGCTTCCAAGCTGAGATGACCAGAGCAAAGGACAGCTTCTCCAAGATGGGATAATAGAGCTCTTCCTTCCTCAGGAATCGACTTAAGTAGTATATGGGCAGCTGCTTCTTCCCCTCTTCCCGAACAAGGACTGAGCTCAAGGCCTCTGCTTCGACCCTAATATAAAAAGATAGATCCTCCCCCACCTTCGGCCCTTGGAGCATAGGGCCTTAGTTAGCTTCCTCTTCAAGGGTTGGAATGCCTCCTCGCATTCCTTAGTCCATTCAAACTTATTGCCTCCCCTTAAAGCCTTGAAGAAGGGAGAGCACTTCTCCCCAATCTAGGAAAGGAACTTGGTTAGCCCGAGCAACTTCCCTATCAGCCATTGTACCTCTTTAGCATTCCAAGGAGACCCCAACTCCATGATCACTGTGACTTAGTTAGGATTTGGCTCCACCACTGCGGGGGTGAGAAGATGGCCCAAAAAATTTCCCCTGCTGGCCCCGAAAACACACTTCAAGGGGTTTAGCATCATCTTATACCTTCGGACGGTGCTGAAGGTCTCCTCCAGATCCTGGAGGTGGGAGTCCACCTCCCGTATCTTGATCATCAGATCATCTACTTACACATCTTGAATCATCACCCTTTGCTCCTAGAAGACCCGATCAATCATCTTTTTGTATGTCACCCCTTCATTTTTCAACCCAAAGGGCATCATCTTGTAAGAGTAGCACCCATCCCCTATGATGAAGGAGACATCATTTACAATTGGGGGGGGGGGGTTGGTGCATCCTAATCTGATGATAAACTGAAAAAGCATCTACAAAACTCATTACAGGAAAACGGACTGTTGAGTCAACCAGCGCGTCGATTCGAGGCAAGGGGTAATAATCCTTTTGACATGATTTATTAAGGAAAAAGCAACACACATTATCCACCAGCCATCTCCTTTTTTACCATTACTACATTGGAGAGCCAGCTGGGGTATTGGATTTCCTATACAAAGACAGCCTTCAGGAGCTTGGCCACCACCTCCTTGATGGGCTCGACCAGCTTGTCCGCGATGGACCTCTTCTTCTACTGGATGGGGCGAGCTTCTGGATCTTGGTTTAGGCGGTAGAAGGAAATGTCAACATCGATCCTCGACATCACTATGGCTCTCTAAGAGAAGATGTCCACATTCTTCTGGATGCATGCCAGCATCCTCTCTTGGTCCACCGGGGTCACCCACCGTTGATGTGCACCTTCTCCACCTTGCTTCCCATGGTGAGTACCTCGATCTCCACCACCTCTTATGCGTCCTCTAGACGAGAGTGCTCTCTCCATTCTCCAACATCCCGCTCTCCTTGGACAAGGACCTCATCCTCAGCCTCCTCCATGATCATTGTCTCGGTCATCTCCTCTTGGTCTCCCTCCACCACCTCCACCTAGGTGCGGCTCTCCTCCACCTTCATCTCCACTCCACATTCTTCCTACTAAGCCTCCTCCATCCTCCGCTCCATCTCCTCAGCCCCCTACTGCGAAGAAATGGAGTCCACCACGGTGACATAACACCCCATCGCCACCTGGGGTCTCCTCGGACCCAATCTTGGATCCCCTCGGCGTTGAAATTCAGGCATTGGTGGAAATAAGAGGGGACGTAACGGAAGACACTGATGAGAGGCCGTTCGAATATGACATTGTTACTTATGGAGGTGTCCGCGATGACGAACCTGCAGTTTAGGGATTACCCCCAGAGTGACATGGAGCCCCACTCCTCCTTCCACCTCCTTCCTCTCCCCAGAGAACCCAAACAGAGGCCCATCTAAGGCCAGCACCCTCTTGGTATCCACCTTCATTGCATCAAGTGTCTTCTTGAATATGATGTTGACTGAGCTCCTGTTGTCGATGAGGATCTGGGAGACGGTGAAGTTCTCGACCATGGACTGGATGACCAGCGCATCGTAGAAAGGGTCATCATGATATGGCAAGTCACTGTTGGAGAATGTGATCTTCTCCTCTGGGGGTGGGGTATGGGATGTGGAGCCAACACTCCTTTGATACATGGAGTGGAGACTTGCCTTCTGGGAAGCCTCGACCCCCCTCCCCCATGGATCACTATGATCCCTCCTCGGGCTCCTATGTCGGCCTACACACCTGTCCTCCTCTTCCGGAGGCAAGACCTCTTTGATCCACACTCTCTAGAGGTCCTACTACTGCTGCTCCATGTTTTCCCTCATCTAGAGAAACTCCGAGCATGTGGTCGTAGCGTGTCCCTCATCCTGGTGGAAGTCATAGTAAGGTAACTCCACCCTACCCTCCCATCTCCTCCTCTGCTAACCTCTCTGACTTTGCATGGCTATCACCAAAGCCTGATGCTGATCGGGGAAACGAGGCCTCTGGCCATGTCTCCCGCCTGAATAGTGGAACTAACCCTGGCCACCAAACATTAGTCTCGTTCTTTGATACCCCTCCACTAGTCCAGATCCTGCCACTCTTGCTGCCTCTAGCCGAGATGATTATTCAGCTCCTGGAGCCCCCACCTCAATTACTGCTGCTGTTCACACTGTCGGGGTTGAGCTCTCCTCACCTCCTCACCACGACCACCTCCAGGCCCCGTCTCCTCCTCCGTGGCCCACATGGCCAGCATCTTCGCGAACTCGGGGTTTGATGCCTCCCCGTCTACTTCCCTATCCTCCCTCTCCATCAGCTCCTCATAGTAGAGAGGCGGCACCCTCTTTAGTTCAATCCTGAATAAACCTTGTAATAACCCTAAGGTGAAGGACATCATCAGGTTGTGCCTTGACATCTCCTGGACCTTGGTGACCTCCTCCGGAAACTGGTCCACATAGCTCCCAAAGGTCTCATTCACCCCCTTCTTGATGTGGAACAAGGATTCCGACTTCTTCTTCCTCTTCTTGGAAGTGGTGAACCTCAACTTGAACTACCGGCTCAAGTCCTTGAAGAATTAGATAGAGTTGGGTGGTAGCTGGTGGAACCAGTACGTCGCCTTCTCCTTGAGGGTGATGGAAAAGAGTCTGCATTTAAAGGCATCTGACATCTTCCTTATCGAAACCACATCCTCGAACCACTAGATGTTGTGGACCGGGCCGTCATTCCCGGTGTAGTAGGACATCTCTAGCTCCCAAAACCCCTCTAGAATTGGGGCAGAAGAAACCAACTCGCTGAAGGCTCTACCCTCCCCGTACTGGGCGAGCCGGAGAATCTCACACCCCCATCTCGCCAAACCAGCCTCCACTCACCGACCCGGTCAAGAGCACTTTCCCAAGGAGATCACACTCCTTCCCCTCCTCGGCAACCTCCTTCCTAGCTCGCCGAGCCAAGACATCCTCGCATTGAGTTGGGCGGCGGCGACGGAGACAGCTGGTGTCGAGCAAAAAAAAATGCGCGTTTAGTGCAAACTTGACGAGGCGAGCTCCACCTGCTAGAACTCCTCGAACATCCCCACCGTGGAGAGAGGGGGAGGGGTTGGCGAGTCGGCCCTTTTGGAACCTTGCCCTTCTCATCCAGTCATCGAGCCTTCTAAAGATTTTTGGTGCTAACCACTCTCCACGATCACCGCACCAAAATGTTGAAACCGAAAACTCGGTCTTTGTGGAGTTCACCCTTGGGGAAGGGGTGATCACACACTTACTTCTCTCGCACGAGCCAAACAACTAAGAAAAATAACAGGTAACAGACCCAAAGGCTCGGCGTGGAGGTCCCACCACACACCCGGAAGATCTTAGAGTGCTTCCCCTCTATCACGAAATGTCAGGCTAAGGGTATCTCAGAAAGTGCAAGAAGACCGGGGCATAAGAAAAGCATGCCTCTTGAGGTTCCTCCTTGGGTCTATTTTTAGATTTCTGAAAAACAGTCTGCAAATAACCAACCTCCACTGTTCTGAACAGCTATGTGTAACCCAGTTGGGTCTGACAACAGCATAACTTCGCTATTCTAACAGGTTATAGACAGGCCAGCGGGGATAGAATATTAAAAACTCATCACAACGGAATAGGAGAGCAGCCCTACGGATCATCCACTAGCTGGGGGTAGCGAGTGCTTGACGGAGTTGGCACTCGCTGCTGCCTCCCAGCCTGGGGCAAGTGCGGGTCCGGCTTGTCCCACTCGCATGCTGCCTGCCAAACCTCCTAGGGCAAGTGCGAGTCAGCCTGCTCCAATGCCCCTCTGCTTTCCGAGCCGCTGGGGCAGGTGCGAGCCGGCATGCTCCACTCACCCCTCGAACGATCCACCCCACTTGGGCGGGTCGGACTGCCGAAGATTGGCTAATCTGGCTCTAGTTGAACTCTACACGTCAGATATGGGGTTGTACACACCCGGCTCTCATGTGTGAGAACCTCTATCTCTACCACCTCCTTCTTATCCTCCATCCAAGAATGCTCCTCCCACTCGTTGTCAGCCCCCTCATCTGGGACCTGAACCTCCTCCTCAGCTTCTTATACGTCCATCACCTCGGTCGGCTCTTTCGGAACTCCTTCCGCCTCCTCCACCGTGGTTCCGATCTCTTCCTCCACTTCCGTCTCCTCTGTCTCTACTCCCTCCCCCATCCTAGACATCTCCTCAATCCTCCTCTCCATCTCTTTGTCTCCACCATACTAAGAGATGGGGTTCACCACAGTGACATAACACTCTCTTACCACTTTGGGATCTTGTAGGACCCTTACTTGGATTCCCACTGCACTTAACTTCAAGCACTGATAGAAGGAGGAGGGTATGCAGTTGATGGCATTGATGAGGGGCCGCCCAAAAATGGCGTTGTAGCTACTGGGGGAATCCACAATGACGAATCTGCAGTTTCTAGACTGCCCCTGGATGACATGGAGTCCCACTCCTCCATCCTCTCTCCCAAGAACCGGAATAGAGGTCCATCCGAGACCAACACCCTCCAAGCCTCCACCTTCATCGTGTCAAATGCCTTTTTGAATATGACATTGATCGATCTCCCATTGTAGATGACGATCCGGGAGACAGTTAAATTCTCGACCGAGGTCTGGATGACCAACGCGTCGCAGAAAGGATCCTCATGATATGACATATCTTTCCTTTAGAAGGGGATCTGATCATCCGAGGAGGGGGTTTAGGACGTGGAGCCAACGCTTCGTTGGTACATGGTGCGAAGGCTTGCAATCAAAGTGTCCTCGACCCTCCCCCCTCCTTCCTCCCGTGGATCACCCTGATCCCTCCTCGGGCTTCGATATCAGCCTGATCCTTGGACATGTCCTCCTTTCCCATGGGCAGTACCTCCTTAATTTGTACCTCCTAGAGGGGTTGTTGTTGTTGCTCTATGTTCCCCCTCATCTCGAGGAACTCCGGGCACGTGTTCGTTGCATGGCCCTCTTCCTGGTGGAAGTCCAAATAGGGCAACTCCACCCTGACTTCCCTCCTTCTCCTCTACTGACCTCTCCTCCTAACCTGGACTATTGTCATAGCCTAACATTGATCGGGGATAGGATGCCTCTTGACCTGCCTCCAGCTTTGAGGTTTGAACAAACCCTATCCCCTCTAGCGGTTGTCTTCCACATGGAAACCTCTCTAATGGCCTTGGTCTTGCAACTCCTGCTGCCTCAAGCCGAGATGATTGTTTGGATCCTGGCGCCTCTACCTTGGCTACTATTGTTGCTCCCTCTGCTTGGGTTCGTGCCTCGACACCTCTTGGCCCTTTCCTTCTCCCGGCTCTTCCTCCGTGGCCCACCTTGCTAACTTCCTCGCAAACTCAGGGTTCAATGCCAACCCATTGACTTCTCGTGCTTCCCTCTCCATCAGCTCCTCGAAGGAGAGAGGCGACACCCTCTTCATCTCCATCATGAAGAAACCATGCTACATCCCCAAGATAAAGTCAATTACCAGGGTGTGCCCTAGCATCTCTTGGACCTAGAGGACCTCCTCCTAAAATCGGTCCACATAGCTCCCTAAAGTTTCTTCCACCCCCCGCTTGAAGTGGAATAGGGATTCAGAATCCCTCTTCCTCTTCTTGGATGTGGTGAACCTCAACATGAACCCATGACGTAGGTCCTTGAAATAGTAGATGGAACTGGCCGGTAGCTGGTTGAAACACTCTCTTGCCTTCTCCTTGAGGGTGATGGCGAAGAGCCTGCACTTGAACGCATCTGACATTTGTCGGATCAAGACCACATCCTCAAACTACTGGATGTGTTGAACCAGATCATCCTTCCCCGTATAATGTCACATCTTCGGCTCACAAAACCCCTTTGGAACTTGGGAGGATGAGACCAACTCATCGGAGGGGCTACCTCCCCCTTCTCGGCGAATCGAGGGATCATGTACACCCATCTTGCTGATCTGGCCTCCACTTGCCGAGAAAGGGAACAACACTCGCCCCTGCAGATCTTGCTCCCTCCCCTCCTCTTCTACCTCCTTCCCAGGTCGCCTTTCAGGGGAGTTCTTGCCTAGGTTTGGGGTCGTGAGAACTAGGGCTACTAGCATCGAGCACTCGGCATGCGTGTCGAGTGTGAACTTGATGAGGCTAAGCACCTCCTGATGGAAAACCTCGAACATCCCTAGGGTGGAGAGAGGGGGAGGGGGTGGCGAGTCAGCCCTGCCTGAAACTTATCCTTCTCCTCCAGTCATTGTGCTCTCTAAAGATTTTCAGTATTGATAACTCTCCGCCCTCACCACACCAAAATGTTGAAACTGAAAATTGGCTTCTGTGGAGTTTGAACCCTTGGGGAAGGGGTGATCTCACACTTACTTCTCCCTCACAAGCTCAAATAGCTAGAGACTTAGAATAAGAAATGTACCTAAGGCTACAGCATGGAGGTCCCACCACACACCCAAAATATCTTAGAACGTTTCCCCTCCTTAGCCAAGTGTTGAGCTAAGGATACCTCAGAAAGCGCAAGAATACTATGGCACAAGCATGCCTTCTGAGGTACCCCCTTGGGTATATTTATAGTTTTATGAAAACGGTCTACCAACAGCCAACCTCCGCTATTCTAAACAGCTTTAAGTAGCCCAATTGGGACTGCCAATAGCCAATCTCCGCTGTTCTAAACTGCTTATACACAGACCAATAAGGAAACCCAAGTAAATTCACCTCTACACCCCAATGGTAGAGTGTTCCATAAGAGCACCACTCTCCCAAAGGCACGATTATTGGGGAAACCAGATACTCTCCTCCTCGACACCTCACTTGTCAAGTCGTCCGTAGGGGCACCACTCACCTAAAAGGGGCAAGTGCTGGGGGGAGCTAGGCACTAACCTCTTCGGCACTCCTATACGGATGATTGTAGAGGGTTCCCGCACTATAGTATGCCAAGGAATAGAAGATGCTGAATACACTCGGCTCCACTAAATGCCAAGGAGCAGAAGGACCACTCAACGCCAAGGAGTAGAAGCCGTTAAGTGCACTCGGGTTCACTCTATTCCTAGGAGCAGAAGGACCACTCAATGCTAAGGAGCAGAAGACATTTAGTGCACTCGGCTCCACTCAACGCTAAGGAGCAAAAGGCATTGAGTGCACTCGGCTCTACTCAACACCAAGGAGCAGAAGGACCACTCAAAGCCAAAGAGCAGAAGGACCACTCAACGCCAAGGAGTAGAAGACATTGAGTGCACTACCCTCCACTCAATGCCAAGGAGCATAAGGCGTTGAGTCCACTTGGCTCCACTCATCGCCAAAGAGCAGAAGGCGTTGAGTGCACTCGACTCCACTCAATGCCAAGGAGCAGAATGCATTGAGTGCACTCAGTTCAACTCAACACCAAGGAGCAAAAGGTGTTGATTGCACTCGGCTCCACTCAATGCCAAGGAGCAGAAGGCGTTGAGTGCACTTGGCTCAACTCAATGCCAAGGAGCAAAAGGCATTGAGTGAACTCAATGAACACCGGAAGGGTCTCGCTCCTGGGGATCCTGCAAAGCAAAGGTCCCCTGGGGTGGAGACCCACTCATCGAATATGGGGTTATACATCTGAACTAAAAAGAAAATGTCAAAACTACCTCACGATGGTGATGAAAACTACTATAACCGCTGCAGAGCACCAGCAACTACCAACCCTAACCGCTTAACCCTTTATTGCTCCGAACCTGTGGACTTCAAAAAAACAACACCTCAGCAAGAATAAATAAGTGGCAATGAAAAAATCATTAGTAGATAAAAACAAGGAGTCAAAGTGTTACCAACCCTAATCCAAGATCTCAGCAAAATAAGCAATAAAATAGTGAGAAAAGATTAACTTACAAGTCGAAGGTTAAAGAATTTGCACCAAGTGTGATAAAGATCTATGCTTTATATAAACATACATATAAGTAAGTGTATAAAAATAAGATATTATCATGCTCATCATATAACCGGCAAAAACACAGGCAACAAATCTTGTACCTGCGGTGGTGGTCTCCTCCTCAACACACCGATATCCAAAGTATCACAAGGGCCCAGGGGTGGTGGTCTCCTTCTCCACTCACCCATAACACATCATTGGGGAAAAGCTAGCACATGTAGTGGTGGTTTCCTCCTCCACACACCGACATCAAAAGTTTCACACGGGCCCAAGTGTGGTGGTCTCCTTCTCCACTCACCCACAACACATCACTGGGGTATAGACGACACTTGCGGTGGTGCTCTCCTCCTCAACACTCCAACATCAAAAAATCAGTCCCGAATATCCACTAGGCGAAAAGATGCACAGAATTTCATATAAGGAAAAATAACTAGAAAATCTATAAGGGTATACTCGACGAATTACATCAAAAAGCCAGGTCAAACTCGACGAATTGGACTGAATTTGGAGAGGGAAGAAAAATCTAGGTCCACACTAGTTTGTCGAGTATACTGACGAATACAGCTTGTCACTCGATGAATTAGCTTAGTTAAACAAGAAAAAAAATATGCTAACTTAATGATATAAGACGAATCAATAAAAATACCCAAGTCCATGGGAAAATCATCGAGTATACTCAACGCCTGGACTCCACTAAACGTCGCGCTGAGTGCACTCAACACACACGACGCCAAACAAATAACTCAACAGAGTTGAATTCACTCGATGCCTTTCACTCAACGACAAGGCTTCACTAGACACTTTTGACTTAGTCTCACAGACCACTCAATGCTCTTAATTCCAAGGTTGTCTCACCAAACGCTTGCACTTTAACTTAACGAAGTTTACTTCACTCAATGCCTTCACTCGATGCTCTCGACCCCAAACCAAATATACTTGACGAATTCGTCGAGTTAACACGATGCTTTTGACTTAGATTCAAAGACCACTCGTCGCTCTCAATGCCAAGTTTAATTCACTCAACGCCGTGACCGATACTTGACGAATTCGATGCCTAATACTCAACAAATGCAGAAACACTCAATGCCAAGGGTTGATACTCGACGAATTTTAGGATACTTGATAATTCTGACTCTACTCTTGCTAACTCTCGCCGAATTTTACTTAAACCAAATCAACCTTCACCTGATTAATTCTATTCACACTTATACAAAGAACTTAGACTTAGGCAGACTGTTATATTTCGATGAAAACTAGACTTAAGTTAACTGTCTTATACTCGATGAATTAACCTAACCAGATTAAATCCATATTCGACAGAATATACTTAGGCAGTCTCCTACATAAATGACGAAGTAAAACTTGGCCGAAAATCTACACTACCCAACTGATCAACCGAACCCTACACTGCTCCTATTTTCTAAGGAGAGAAGGGAAGAAATGCAATAAGGAACACAAAGAAACGACGCTGGCAAGGGGAAGAAATCACCACTTGCCTTGTGATTTCCAAAATCCGGCCATGCAAGCACTCCTCCTCAAGGATCTGGCCGCAAGAACACCTGGGCAACGATTCCTGAAACTTTTCGGAACAAATGAGTGTCAAACACAAATTCCTAACGCCCAAAAATTCAAGAAACGTGAAAAAATTACCGCACACACGTCGATCTCGGTGAGAGCAATCTGAACCTACCCTCCCTCGACAATTTCGAGCACTCCGAAAGCCTAGTAAAGACCTTCATTCCTCTCTTTTGCAAAACAGTGAGACAACTCGGGAGGAGGGTTTTCATCATATCATAAGACTATATATATAAATAATATATTATATTATTATTATTATTATAATAAATGCCCAAACAACCGATAAATCTAATCAACTTGGATTATCGCGAAATTTTTACTGAAACTAAATATCGATGCTACAAATCCAACGGCAAAGTCAAAATTAAGATTTGACAAACCAAACATGGGTAAAGACTCCCCGAAGCCCAAAACACTAAAATATCCAAAAACGGCTCCACTAAGTTCCCAAACAAACCAGGATCGCAAGGGAAATCTCAAAAACATACTAGAAATTAGCCAACCTAATATTCTAAACCAAAACCTCGGATACCCAAATAAGCAAAAGCCATGCTCCAGCAATGGTATCCGTCAACTACGCATCAACGTAACACCCTGACGTCAAAAATATGCCACTAAAGGAATTAAAATAAACATCAAAAAATCAGGGGCGTTACAGCCACTCCCCCTATAAAGAAGATTAGTCACAAAACTTGACACACAACTGAATCCACTAAAGCAGGAGAATAATGAAGGGTTATTGAATAGAACACTTACCAAAGAAACTAGGAAAATATATGAGGATTAGCCTCCCTCATGACTTACTCCAACTCCCAAGTCACGCTCTCCACGTCTTGATTTCACCACAAAACTTTGACAAAGGGTATTTTCTTCATTCGCAACACCCAATCTTGAGTATCCAAAGTATGAATAGGTATCTCAATATAAGAAAGGTTATGCTGCAACTGGGGAACCAAATCGAGAACATGCCTATCACTAAGCACACACTTTCGCAACAGGCACACGTGAAACACATCGTGCACACCAGGAAAATAAGCGAGTATACCCAACCTATAAGATGACACTTTGATGCGTTCCACAACTTGGAAACACTACAACAAATATGGAAATCGGCCACATTTTTAAGAGTCTTTGGCAACATTTTTCAAACGTCGCTAAAGTTTTCGCGGCGCTTTTACAAACATCGAATAAGCATTGTGAATACAAGTGTCACGAAAAGTATTCGCGACGTTTTCAATACCCGCATCGCCAATACAACGATGGCATTAACGACGTTTACCGTTTTAAATGTGACGGTATTTTGCCACATTTTGGAATGTATAACGTGGCAAGCTTTAACCACGTTTTCTTATAAAAACGTTACAACCTTTAAAATTGTTTTGACCAGGTTTATTAAAAAAATGCTGCCAATATTATTTTATATAAAAAAAATTATATCCTAATATAGTTGAATAAATTAAGCAATGCAAACTGAAAAATAGGCATTTCTTGAGGAAAATATCTAAACTTAATTCGAAATATATCATGAGTATCAATCAATCAATATGAAAATATAAATTCCATAATAATCTTGTTCCATTTTAGAATAAAAAAACAAAATTATCCATGAATTACAAAATTTTAACAAGAAGATTTATGTTCTCATAAAGAGTACACATAAGCTTGTGAAAGCTTGACCATGACCATCACGAGAACCAAAATGCGGATTCCACCTCCCAAAAGTCTTGTTGTGACTTGCGATCATGACCATATAGTCCATATTTCAGTAATTAGATATATCCTGCAATAAAATAATTTAATCATTACAAATATTGTATCAAATAAATCGGACAGTAGCAGAAATCCTTTTTTATGTATATCTTCAGTCATCATAAAACAAAAGTTAAATAACTTATCTTTGTAAAACTATCTCTACTGTTTGCATTAATGAATGTCCTATAAAATGGGGAATTGTTTTTTGTCTTTGGGTATGGCTGCTGAATTGGGGTGTACTAGAAAGGCAATTTCTTGAGAAGTAATTCAGTTTTAAAGGCTGTTTGGATGAGATACAGCGGGCTATACGGATGTAGAGGGCGGTTTTTTGGTTTCCTGAAGAAGTAATTACTTTTTTTCTCATTACAAACCTATGTCTCCTCTAGTTCACACTGCCCATTTTTTGTTGAATTATTATAATTTTGATATAAACTCTATATCCTTATTTTTCAAAAAAAATTCCCAACATTGTCTCATGCTTAAGGAAAATAAGCATCAATAATTGCCTATATCGTAACAATAAAAAATAAGAATTATAGGGGTGATAGTGATGTGTAAGAAGGATTGCCAAAAAAAACCAATGTATGCTTATGCTTATAGGGGTGATAGTGATGTGTAAGAAGGAATCTGTCTTAGGAACCATTCCAAGTTATCCTCCAATGCAGTTATTGGCCAAAAACTTAATTTAAATGTATTTGAATATCCTCAAACTACACGAAGTTCAAACCCAGTATAAATGAAAGAGCTAGTTTTCAAACATATGGAACCATGGGAAGCCAGCATTAGGAGAACAGAATGAGATGAAGACATGAAAACAAAGGATCCATTTAGCACACAGAATTTATGTTGTTGAAGAGCAAGATAAATCAATATTTCCTTCAGAGGTGCTTGCAGTCCTATAATTATCAGGATGCACAATTCTGCACTCTTCAGAAATGCTAAAATTTCATTAACTTCTAAACACTCTGCACTGCTAAAAATTTCATCAATTTCATTTCCAAGACTCCTACAAGTATCCCATACAAAGATCTGTACTCCTCAAAAATGGTCGGCCGTGAAGATGAAGTTGTAGTAAAATTCAATTTTTTGTTATCCAAAAAGTCACCAAGCTCTTCAGAAACCAGCATCATGTCCCTGGATTAATCATACTATAAGTACTCTGCACTGCCAAAATTTTCACCAAATTCATTTCTTACATTCCTAGGTTCACAGGAACTAAATGAGGCATCATTATTAATATCCATTTCTACACCAAATGCCTCAATTTTACTACTCAACTGGTGTTGAATAACTGAAGTAGCAGAAGAACTATCCAGTCTGATGCAGGCTCACACATTTGACAATGAATAAATCTACGGACTAGCAAGTATACTTCTATATGATCTAATCCTATACTCGCATAATCATTCTACACAGCACCAAGTTAATTAATTCTATCAATTATATGCTAGCGTACAGGTAGCCAAACTGATTATGATCGAATAGAGGCAATTGGCCAATATTCTTTCTGGCTAAAAGGGCCCACCCGGTCTGAACGAGCAGTGTTGTACCAAAAGAGATCTAGCAAATAAAATATGATTTAGAAAAAGGTAGATCTCTCCCAACAAAAGAAAACGAAGGTTTGCCAAACCTTTCTCAAAATTCAAGGAAATTAAAAGGAACAGCAAAATCAATTGAAAGATCACCCCGATATAATTTTATTGCTATCAAAAATTCAATGCAAAGAAACTACCACCATAGGAATAAATATATGAAAAGAAACACACAAAAGTAGAAGGTTTCGTTACCCAATCGGTATAGATGATTCCGATTTTCTATACTTGGATCGCCCTTCAAGGGCTCTGCCAGAGTCACGCCGGAAGGAGAGGAACTAGTCCGCCTTCGTATCTTCTCGCCGGAATTGGAGTCCACAAGGATGAAACCTTGCAACTTGGACGCAATTTTCACCAATACTATAGGCCGAGGGTTGGGGGAAATAATAAAAGGTGGAGGTTTTGGGGAAGGTGCCTAACCCTAGAAATAGGGTGGTGGTGTCCGTTGGCTTGGAGGAAATAAGTGGTCGAATTTTGATGGCAAGGTGGGTGGTGGTCGGGTTTGTAAGCGGAGGTGGTCGTTGGGTTTTATGTGTGGTGGTGGCTGACTTTTGAAGAGGAGGGAGAGGGTTTGGCCGAACTTGTTGAACAAAGAAGAGAGGGCTCGGGTTGCTAGAGGGAGAGAAAGAGAGGAGGAGGATGAGAGGAGGCCGAATTATAGAGAGGGGATAGAGGGTGGCCGGCGGCCAAGATGAAGGGAGGAGGAGATGGGGCCGAAAATTTCCAAGAGGAGGAGGAGGAGGACGAGAACTTCTCAAAGTTACGGTTTTTAATTTTCTTTCATTCTCTAATTCAATATGAGAACATACATGCCTTTAAATAGGCTTTACAACAGTCACATGGCTATATGCAGCCCATAATAAAACTACACACCTAAAGTTTATACAACATGACATAAACATTACATGGAAATGAAATAACACTGTAATTAAAACAAACATAAAAATGACTTAATAACTATTAATAAATTGGTTTGCGCCCCGGGCGGATATTATGGCGATGCTCCACATCGTCATCACGACACCGCAAATCTTTATTAGAGGCGGAGAAAGTTCTTGTGTAAGGACGCCATCGCCTTCTTAAATATGTTGAGGGTCGTCGTCTCCATCAATCCTCCCCCGCTCAAAAGTACTCATCACCGATGAGTTGGTCTGCATGCATCAGCGTTGGAGAGCAATATTCAATAGAAACACGTAGAGGCAAACAACACCACTTGGAGAAGAGAGCACCTCAACCTGGAGTACCCTATCAAGCAAAAAGGTGGTCTTGGAGAACCTCGGAAAAGCATTAGGCAATAAAGGAGAACAAATTTCAACATTAACAACCAAAGTACCTCCAGTGAAGACCGATGAAGAGAACGATCAAGGCACAAGCTCACTACCCAAACCATAATAAAATAAAGTGGACCCAAATGGACAGGCAGATTATTCAAGAGGTGGAGAAGCATATAGTGTTAAATCAAAAACATTAAAAGTAGGGGAAATACCCAAATTAGTGGATAACTTCAAATGATATGCGTATTCTCCTAATATCATTAATATCCAAAAAAGGTACAGTTCGCCAACTCGCCAACATTCTATAGTGCCCGAAGTCATCCGTTCAGGGACGAGATGTACCAAAACTAAATCACATATCATATAGTGAGACGCTCTTTTATATAAGCTCGCTTGAATTTGATAAGATATAATTTGTATGGCTAGCGCTTCACTAATGTGCTTAAATAAAATGTGATCATGATGAGCATAGTCTGGTGAGAGTTTCGGCGATAAACTACCGAGTAAATAATAAGACGCAACTTGAGTGATTAATTCTTTTAAAGTGTGCCTAAGTATCATACTATCGTGAGGAGTGAAACTGTGGGCTACATGACTTACCCCAAATACAAATGATAAGGGGGTTAAGTCCAAGGGTATGAGAGCCTTATAATCAAAGATGATTTTCATAGGCTTCAACTTCGTAGTTCTTATTTTATAATTAATATTTTCACGCTTGACATGAAGATATGCCAAGGGAAACAGCTTATAATAAATACTAAAAAAGTTGGACGTTCCCGGGTGTGATAAGAGGTACGTGCGATACAACTCATGGGGACTAACCTTGGTCACTATCTTGTGGGAAAAAGGGTCATCAAATGGCGTTGGGTAAATACGTGCGACCGAGTGTGGGGTATAGGTATGTGAAGGAGACACCACATCCAGAGGCATAATATCCAAAGAATAAGAAATAGACGAGGATAGACGCGTAGCTGGACACGCAGAGAAATGAATAGCAAAATGTGTCGCGTAGTCAGATCTACGTGGTGCGGTGAATATACCAAAAACTAGGGCGCTCAACGTACTAATATCTAAGTGCTGAGATAATGCCAATGTAGGAACTAAAAGAGTGGGCGTGTAATAACAACTCAGTCTAGGAATACCGATTCCACATCCTAAATCGTCAACTAATTTTGGATCATAGATAGGAGGAAGGGTCAGTAAAATCAAACCAGGTATAAAATCCAAATCAGGATAAATTTCACTGATCAGTGATAACTTCAAGGAACTCTCATCTGGGGGGTAAAACCAAAGAATTGCTCAAAATACCACTTCCTCGCTTGCAATTTCTTCCAACACATCAGAAAAGTCGTTTAATTCAAAATCAGTAAAGGTCTCGGAAATTGGCTAACTCGCAACCGACGGAAAATTTAAATTAAGATGGAACTTCAGACAATGGTGATATCATCAAATAACTATCGTTCGGGTTCGCAGCTCTGAAATCATCCAAACATTACCTTCTCAGATATGGTGAGTCTCCTCAATCAGTCGGGACATCCTATAGGTCAGGGTCATCAATAATAATATTAAAATCCTCACTCAAAGTCTCCTCAGATAACTCAGATATATTCTCACAAGGTGTACTCGTAAGCTCTAACACGATGGGGATCGTAATTTGGAGAGGGCTCTCAATACTAGGGTGATCAGTCACAATGCTTGTAGGGCTAATAATAGGCAACATACTTCTCTCACTAATCATACTATCATCATCCCATTCATCTTCGTCTAAGTCACTAGGTATTCCCTCAATTTATGACTCATCGGAATCATCGGGCTCTATCGCACAAGACGGAATACTCTTACATACGGGGTCAACCTTAGGATCAAGGAATATCACACCTACTTCAGCATCCTCATGAATATCAGTTTCTATCTCAAGGGGCTTAGATGTCGAGACTAACAGAGGCATAACCCTAGTGGTAACATCTATTCAATCCAGAACAAATGACCTATTAAGAGAGATTTCCCTAACGAGTGGTGGTGGTCCTAATATGGCCTTTCTGGTCTGACATGAGTGAGCTTTATTCCTAGGAAGGTGGTGCTTCTCAATTTCTAATGCCGTATTAAAAGTGGTGTCTAGATCGGTGTGCAAATAATGCAGTAATTTACCCTGGTTGTAGGGGTTTAACCCCTTATGAATCCTAGAGAGGGTGATCTCTGGCAACTCCTTCACACCACTTCTAACCATCATATCCTTAAAAACACGCATATAATTTGAGACCGACTTGATCTCTTGTTTAAGATTAGTCAAATCATCAGTTATCTATCGCTTGGTTTGGGCATTTGGTTTATAATCATTCCTAAAGACAGGTATGGACCTAGTGAAAACACTATACTCACTCATAGGCTTGGTGTTAGCAGGGCAAAGGTAGGAGTAATCAAATCGATCCGAGAGCAGGCTATGCATTTGTGTCCAGGAATGTGTTTTGCTACCAACACAAAGCTCTTTGTTGTACCAGAAAACACGGGCTTTACCTATTAATCGTACAAAGATGATGTTCACCTGTTGGTAGTCATCCTATTCGTTACAATCAAAGTAAATATCTACCCACTTAAGCCAGTCCCTAAATTTTTGCGAATTCCCATACCCATCATACGTTGGTATCCCATTCTCAGTGTTAGAATTCGTGTGGGGATGGTTGGAAGGAAAAGCGGGGGTGTGCTTAGACATATCCTTAGCATACGAATAGTTTGACTGGCCATCATTTACATCATATTCCATCTTCAGTGGTGACGGGACAGAGAAATCTTCTTGAAACGTGTGCACATGCAATGAAAAAGGAACCTTAAACACTAAACTCTAGGAAAGATAGAATTCTTCCCGCCTAGTAACTAGGGTAAATTTTTATTATTATTATTATAGGAAATAAATTGAAGATTATTAAAAAAAATTTGATTTTTGCAAGAAAATAAGATATTTAGGCCACTATTGGCAAACTAAGAATTTTTTTTTTGTAATTTTTGCAAATAAACGTGCATACAAAGTGCGTGTCGACATGCTAATAAGAGGGGGAGGGTGCCAATTAGGAAATTTACGTGAACCTCCCTCTGATACCAAATTGATACAGGCTCACAAATTTGATAACGAATAAATCAACGGACTAGCACGTATACTTCTCTATGATCCAATCCTATACTCGCACAATCATACTACGCAGCACCACATTAATTAATTCTATCAATTATTTGCTAGCGTACGGGTAGCCAAACTGATTAGGATCGAATAAAGGCGATAGGCCAATATTCTTTCCGGCTAAAAGTACCCACCCGATCTGAACGACCGGTGTTGTACCAAAAGAGATCTACCAAATAAAATATGATTTGGAAAAAGGTAGATCTCTCCCAATAAAATAAAATTAAGTTTCGCCAAACCTTTCTTGAAATTAAACGAAATTAAAAAGAAAAGCAAAAGTAATTGAAAGATCACCACGATATAATTTTATCGAAAATTCAACGCTAAGAATCTACCACCATAGGAATAAATCTAGGAAAAGAAACACACAAAAGTAGAAGGTTTTGTTACCCAATCGGAATAGATGTTTCAAATTTTCTCTACTTGGATCACCCTTCAAGGGTTCCGTCGGAGCCACGCCAGAAGGAGAGGAACTAGTCTGCCTTCATCGCTTCACGCTAGAGTTGGAGTCCACAAGGAGGCAATCTTGAAACTTGGCCGTATTTTTCACCAATACTATGGGCTGAGGGTTAATGGAAATATTGAAAGGTGGCTATTTTGGAGAAGGGGCCGAACCCTCGAAATAGGGTGGTGGTGGTCGGCGGCTTGGAAGGAAAAGAGTGGCCGACTTTTGATGGCAAGGTGGGTTGTGGTCCGGTTTGTAAGGGGAGGTTTTGGTCAGGTTTTATATGTGGTGGTGTTCGACTTTTGAAGAGGAGGGATAGGGGTTGGCCGAACTTGTTGAACAAAGAGGAGAGGGCTCGGGTTGCTATAGTGAGATAAAGAGAGGAGGAGGACGAGAGGAGGCCGAATTAGAGAGAGGGGATAAAGGGTGGGCAGCGGCCAAGTTGAGGGGAGGAGGAGAGGGGGCCGAAAATTGCCAAGATGAGGAGGAGGAGGAGGAGAACTTCTCAAAGTTAGGGTTTTAAATATTCTTTTATTCTCTAATTCAATATGAGAACATACATGCCTTTAAATAGGCTTTACAACACTCACATGGAAACTTGCAGCCCATAATAAAACAACACGCCTAAAGTTTGTACAACAAGACATAAACATTACATGGAAATGAAATAACAGTGCAATTAAAACAAACATAAAAATGACTTAAAAATTATTAATAATTATTAATAAATTATTAATAATTATTAATAAATTGGTTTGCCCCTGGTCGGATATTATGGAGACACTGCACATGGTCATCACAGCGCCGCAAATCTTTTTTTGGAGGCAGAGAAAGTTCTTCTGTAAGTGTGTCGTCACTGTCTTCAAAATGTTGAGGGTCGTCATCTCCATCACAGTCCAATGATTCTTCTCAAAACATTATCATTATGTCTATCATAAGTAGGCACTGAACTAAGAATATTTGTAGCAGATAATGTCTTTCCTTATAAAATCGGCCATTTAGTATTGGATGATCCTTGAAGATGTACGGTGATACCTGCAAGTTCTGGAACATCATCTTTCACAGCTCTGTATCTCTTGGGAAAAAAGATGCTCAGAGGTAACTCTGGAGATGGAGAGAGATGGGGGGGGGGGGGGTTGTAGCAAGAAAGAGAGAGGGGAAGAAGGGAGATTTCTTGTGCTAACAGTCTCTTTTGTACTGAAAAATAAGGGGAAGGGGGTGGAAGGAAGTTATCTTACTAAAATAGCCATCAATTAATCCAGATCCTACTATAAGGAGACAAAACAATGGATAGACAAAATAATGGATGGTTTGAGTTTGGTTTGTAGTCTCTATTCATCCATGATCATGAAAACAAGATGCTTTCTTGCTTGCAAATCATTTTGTAAATAATTATTCAATATCTTGCATTTCATTACCATTAACTTCAATTTCACCCATTTCGTACTCATCTTGTGGAACCATCCTCAAAACCACCTCCCAATTTAACTGTTTTGGATCACGAATATAATAAACCATTTTTGCTTGAGAAGGAAATATGTAAGGGTCGTGCTCAAGTGTCACTTCTATATGTATTAACTGAGTGAAATTAACTAAAGTAAATCCGAATAAATATTTCTTCACGCCCATATTATTTGCTGGATTAACCCAATCACATTTAAAAAGACGTACTTTTATAGTATCGAAGTAATCTAATTCAATTATTTCAGTTACTCTGCCAAAATAGTTCATTGCCCTTGGATAATACTTTTGGTAGCCTAAACTATTATCGTATTTTCTAGTTTTAAAGGCGCTAATCGTATCATATTAGCTTAATTTTTATCTTTCTTATGTAAATATTATTGCCACTAACATTTTCTAATCTTTTTCTAGGTTTCCAGAATTTTTGCCAAAAATGACCCGACACGCCCCCCTGTCACGCCCTCCTTGGTCGTATCACAGGGCATTTCACCTGATCCCGAGGAAGCTTGCTGACAGAGAACAAATAACACAAAAAACGGTTGTCACGCCCCCCCTGACACGCCCTCCCCGGGCTTATCCCAGGGCATGAAATGGGGCATGTCGCCCTCTGCCCGAAGTCTACCGCCGTATTAAATGCATTTTTGCCTCCGCATGCTAATCATACCTATAACGCCCCCCATCACGGTCGTGACCCAACGTGTGTTCGCCCCCTTTTCCAAGACTAACGGATTTCTGACCAATAATTTCGACGTGACGTACGTGTCACCCCCCCCCCCCCTACACGGGCTTGACCGAGGGCATGTCAGCCATCGTATAGAAGCAATAATTCTTCCCGCCAGAATCAAAAACCCGAGGTCAACCCCGTACGTGTCACGACCCCTGACATGTCCTCCCTGGGCGTGACCTAGGTCGTGACCAACCCATGAAAAAAATCTATAAATTTAGATGTCCCCCTTCCATTTCAAAGAAGCTTGGGTTGAGAAGGGAGGTGCTGCCCTTTTGTTTACTAGTGTTTTATGCTTTTTCTCCCTCTCTCTCTCTCTCTCGCATTTTAGTTTTTGTTAACCCTATTATAGTTTAAGCTTTTGTTATAGCTTTTGTTCTTCATTTAGTAGTTTAATGTAATGTAAGCTTTGTCTTTTCATTTCCATGCAAGTGTAGCTCCTTCATTTCAAGTTGTAACTTTTTCTTAATATTAATATAAAAGTGCTCTTTTCTTATAATTGTGTTCTATGCATTACTACTCATCCCTCTTCCTCCACTTCGTTATGATTAACTAATCCTCCTTGTACTCGATCTCTATGATCTAAGATTCGAGTGATTAAGTTATGATGCTTTGAATTTACCTTTTATTTTTAGGGTTTTAGACCTTGGATTACTCTTGATTTTTCTCGTTTGGGATTAAATTGTCGATATATAATTTTCAATTTAGCTTTCATTCTTGGCTAGTCGAGAGGCCGATAGTTTTAAGTGAGCATTCAAGAGTAAAGAGAGTTGTACGCACCCTCGAGAGATGCAGACGTCCAAATCTCCCGGATTTGAGTAAAATCCAATAGTGGGGTTCACCGCGTAAAGCGAGCTTTAGGCCTTCGATTTAGATGTGAGTCGGTCGGACCTTCCTAAATTCAGTTGGGAACGACTTTGAGAGAAGTGTGTTCAAGCTTTAGGAACCTCCACGGTCAAGGACCTTTCACCTTATTAAGTTTAGGTTTATTTATCGTGCTTTTAATCAACTTTAGCCGAGGTGATTCTCGATCGAGTGCATTTCCATTTGATCGTTCTAAACCTTTATCGTAATCGCTTCTTTTATGGTTTCTATTTATCTGTAATTAGTTCTATTTTTAACGTAATATTTACTTTCTTTAGTGTGTTTAGATTTCTCTTCAACCCTAAAGATTTCCGTCGATAAATTAATAGTCTTCGTGTGAGTAACTGTACTCAACAGTTTCCAGATTTTTATACGACACTTATGTCCCCTAGCTACATTTTTGTAGGTACACTTGCCTAATTGGATTGTTAGTTCGGCTCTCTTTTCTTTAACCGAAAGCGATCACCATGTTTTTGGCGTCTTTGCCGGGGAGCAACTTTCTTTGAAATATCGAAAACACGAACCTATTACTTTTATCATTTCTCTTTCTCATCCTCTTTCTAAAAAATTTTAAAATCCAATTTTTTTTTATTATCGCTCTTAATAGAAACCCACTTCACAATTTTTCTACGCCACCTAATTCTCTCGAAAAGGGCAAAGGGCTTTAAGTGCAACTATCTTGTCTAGTACCTTTAGAACTCTTCATTGGGTAGCCCTTGGGAAGTTCGGGAGTTTAAACATAAAAAAAATCTATTTCAAAATATTTTTAGTTTCTCTTTTCTTTTTTCTAGTTTATTTATTTCTATTTCTTCTCTTCTCTTCTTTAATGCATGACCCGTGAGAGTCCGTCGGTTATTTTGGACTTGGACCACGAAATTGAGTCTACTCTTTGGAGAGGATCGCGATTTCAAGGCCCAACTCTCCAAGTACTGGTTGAGGACTCCGAGTCACTTTCTACTTTAAGAATGGAAGAACCCCACGTGAAGGAGGTCGTGCATAGGCCTATGTCCTATTATGCACGACCGAATCTAGAGGGAACAGAATCTAGTATAGTGCGCCCTGCTATAGCTAATAATAACTTTGAACTGAAGCCTAGCATAATTCAAATGGTGCAGCATTATGTCCAATATGACAGACTTCAAGATGAAGATCTGAATGCATATATAGCACGCTTTCTTGAGATTTGTGACAACTTCAAGATAAATGGTGTTACAAATGATGCTATTAGGCTAAGATTATTTCCTTTTTCTCTTAGAACTAAGGCTAAGCAGTGGCTAAACACTCTACTCAAAAAAAGAATCACAACCTGGGATACATTAACTGAAAAATTTTTGGCGAAGTATTTTTCGCCAGCTAAAACTGCAAAACATAGGAATGATATTTCTACTTTTGGACAAATAGACTCTGAAACCTTATATGAAATTTGGGAAAGATTTAAAGAATTATTAAGATGATGCCCACATAACGCGCTTCCTGTATGGTTACAAGTGCAGACATTTTATAACGGACTAAATCAAAATACAAAGCAAATGATAGACGCAGCTTCTGGCGGTACTTTAAACCATAAGACCCCGGAAGTAGCTCTTTATCTTTTCGAGGACATGGCCATGAACACTTATCAGTGGAATGTGCCTCGGTCCCGCACAAACAAACCAACATGTATGTTTGAAGTGGACAACATCTCCCAGCTCGCTCTGCAAGTATAAATATTAAGCAAAAAAATTACGGAGATGACAGCAGCCTCCGCCCCTCATATATGGGAATCTGCAACCCCTACTCCCGAACAATTAGATTATCTTAATAATATGCCTAGAAATGCTTTTAATAATTTTTCTGCTCCGAATTTTCCTACGCCCGGTTTTACTTTTCCGAATAGTTATAATCCTGCTTTAAGAAATCACCCGAATTTTCGTGGATTAATCCCTCGAACGCCATACGCCCGCCACCACAAAGCGATTTTTTGCACCGCCAACACCTCTTCAAAACTATCCAAAACCTCCAAGATTGGAGGAGTTACTTTCTAAATATATAACCACAAATGACGCTTTTAAAGAACCTTAACTGGAAGCGTAAAATTCTAGAAAATCAAGTAGGACACCTCGCAAAAATAATTTCTGAGCGACCCGCCGGGTCTCTTCCTTCCGATATAAGGCCCAAACCGAGATAGCAAGCGGAAGCTATTTATCTTCAGAGTGGGAAGCAAGTTTCCGGTAGGGTTAGTGAAGAGCCTGAGGCAAGCTCCGCCCCTATTTTTAAAAATCAAAGCTCTGCCCCCCTTTTTAAAAATTCCACCCTCTGCTGAAGAAGTTATCACCCCTGCTTTAGAAAAAGATCTGACTCCACCACCCATTTTCAAAAATAATCCAATTCCATGATACCCTTTCGAACTTAACAAACAATGATAGGATGATCAGTACTCCGACTTCTTAGAAAGGTTCAAGCAAATCCACATAAATCTGCCCTTCCACAAAGCGATCTCCCAGATGTTGAAGTACGCTAAGTACCTTAAGGACCTCCTAACTAACAAAAAGAAGTTAGATAGCCTTTCACATGTAACGTTTAATGTCGAGTGCTCTGCGGTCTTGACAAACGGTTTACCAGATAAAATCAGTGACCCGGGTAGCTTTTCTATTCCGTTTGTCTTTGGTGATCTTTTTGTCAAGAACGCATTGGCCAACTTAGGTGCGAGTATAAACTTGATGCCCATCTCGTTATTTAAGAAGTTAGGAATTTCTAGCCTCAACCCCTCACGCATGAGTATCCAGCTCGCCGACAGATCCATCAAATACTCGTTAGGAATTGTGGAGGATGTCTTAGTTAAAGTCGACAAGTTCATCTTCTCGGTGGACTTCGTCATATTGGATATCAAAGAAGACGCCGAGGTTCCCCTTATCCTTGGCCGACCCTTCCTTGCCACCTTCCGAGCTATCATTGACGTAAGAAATGGTAATCTCTTCCTTCGAGTAGGCGACGATTAAGTGACTTTCTCTATCACCCGCTCGATGAAAAATACCCTAGCAAATGACGACCATAATTTTTTCAAGGATTCCCTAAGTGAAGAATCCTCCTATTGCCTCTCTAAATTTGAAAAAGAATTTTCTAATTTTTGTTCCTCCTCTTCTCTTCCAACTGAATCGATGCACCTAAGTGAAGAATCCTCCTATCGCCTCTCTGAATTTTAAAAAGAATTTTCTGATTTTTGTTCCTCCTCTACTCTTCAAACTCAACCACTGCAAGAAGCCGCCATGGCCACTAGCTCCACCCCTTTTAATTTTCCGTATACAAAGTCTACGATGACATAGTATTTGAAAAAGAAAGAATTTCTAAAACCTCGTATGAAGAACCCCCTACCTTAGAATTTTAGGAACTACCCGAACATCTTAGGTATGCCTTCTTAGAAGAAGATTCCAAGTTACCAGTAATAATTTTGGCGTACCTCATGGATGCGCAAAATGATAAACTTCTTTTAGTTTTCTGTAAACATCGCCGAGCTATTGCCTGGCAAATTTCTGATATCAAGGGCATAGCCCATCTTTCTACGCTCACAAAATCTTAATGAAAGATAATTCGCGTAACTCCATACAACCTCAGCGTCGTATAAACCTAAACATGAAAAAAGTTGTTAAGGGAGACGTTATGAAATTATTAGACACAGAAATTATCTATCCTATATCTGATAGTATGTGGATTAACCCAGTCTAGGTTGTACCAAAGAAGGGAGGGATTACGGTAGTTAGTAATGAGAATAATGAATTAATCCCGACACAGACGGTGATCGGGTGGCGAATGTGTATAGATTATCGTAAATTAATTGTCGCCACCCGCAAGGACCACTTTCCCTTATCATTCATCGATCAGATTTTAGAATGACTATCTGGCCATAGTATTTATTGTTTTCTCGATGGCCTATCTGGGTATTTTCAACTCCCCTTCTCTCCCGAGGACCAGGAGAAAACTACGCTTACTTGTCCCTTCGACACCTTCTCCTACCGAAGAATGTCGTTTATATTATGCAATGCGCCAGCTACATTCCAGCGATGTATGCTCGCTATCATTGACAAGTACGTAGAAAGCATTATGGAGGTATTCATGGATGATTTCTCTGTGTTCGGTGACGCTTTTGATAGTTGTTTAGAAAATCACAAAAAATTCTGAGAACGATGCGAAGAGACTAACCTTTCCCTAAATTGGGAAAAATACCATTTTATGGTGAGGGAAGGGTTAGTTTTGGGTCATAAAATTTCTGCGAGAGGATTTGAGGTAGATATTGCCAAGATAGAAGTTATCGAGAAGCTGCCGCCGCCTATGAACATAAAAGCTATAAGAAGTTTTCTAGGTCACGTTGGTTTCTACTGCCGCTTCATAAAGGACTTCTCCAAGATCACTAAGCCCCTTAGAAAAAGACGCCCCATTTATTTTTGATGACCTTTGCCTAGATGCTTTTAATTTTATAAAATAAAAATTTATTAATACTCCGATTATGATAACTCCGGTGTGGGACCTTCCATTTGAAATCATGTGTGATGCGAGTATTTTTGCTGTGGGAGCCGTATTATGTCAACACATATCTAAAAACTTCCACCCCATCTTTTACGCAAGTAAAACACTTACATTGGCACAAGAAAATTACACCACAACCGAGAAGGAGCTCCTAGATATAGTATTTGCTTTTGATAAATTTCGCCCTTATATTACGCTTTCAAAAATTATTGTTTTTACGGACCACTCGACCCTCAAATATCTTCTTTCGAAATCGGATGCCAAGTCGCGCTTGATTCGCTGGGTCTTACTTCTCTAAGAGTTTGACTTAGAGATCCGTGATAAGCGAGTAGCCAAGAATCTGGCCGCCGACAATCTCTCCCGATTAGATAACCCGCACATAGAAAAATTGGATGAAGAATCTTTTAACGATTTCTTCCCTGACGAGAAGCTATTTAAATTAACACATCTACTTCTCCTTAGTTCATACACATCGCAAACTATTTAGTGTCTCGTGTGATCCCAAAAGAGTTCTCCTCTCAGCAAAAGAAGAATTTCTTTTCTGAATTGAAGAACTATTTTTGGGAGGACCCGCATCTTTTCAGAGCTTGTGCAGACCAAGTGATAAGGAGATGTTTCTCTTATGAAGAAGGTTTAGATATTATTAAACATTTGTATGAAGGATCGATGGGTGGGCACTATCAAGTTGCTCGCACCGCTCACAAAGTGCTAAGCGCGGGTTTTTACTGGTTTAGCCTGTTTAAAGACGCGCAAGACATTGTGAGTAGGTGTGATAGTTGTCAACGGTCGGGCAATATTTCTAATAAAAATGAAGTGCAACAAAAAAATTTCCTCGAGTATGAAGTTTTCGAACACCGAGGAATCGATTTTGTTGGCCCTCTTCCTTCTAGCTTCTGGAATAAGTATATTTTAGTTGTCGTAGATTATGCTTCTTAATGGGCAGAAGCCCAAGCTCTTCCTACGAACGATGCCCGAGTCGTAGTTACGTTTTAAAAAAAATTATTTTCTCGATTCCGTATGCCTTGAGCCATCATTAGCGATAGGGGTTCCCATTTTTGTAACGCGCAGTTTTCTAAAATACTTACTAAATACGGCGTTACGCATAAGCTTTCAACTGCCTACCACCCACAAACTAACGGACAAGTCGAAGTAGTGAACAAAGAAATTAAAAGAATTTTAGAAAAGACTATTTCAACATCTAGAAAAGACTGGTCAGCTAAATTAGACGATGCTCAGTGGGCCTACTAAACAGCGTACAAAACTGCCCTCGGATGTACGCCGTATTGATTGGTTTATGGAAAATCGTGTCATTTACTCGTAGAACTAGAACACCGTGCTTTTTGGGACTTAAGGTTTTTAAATATCGATCCCCACTCTGTCAGCAACCTTAGAAAATTTCAACATAACAAACTCGACGAGTGGCGCTCTTACCCATACGAGAACAACAAATTTTATAAAGAGCGGATGAAATGTTTTCACGATAAACACTTAAGGAACCCAAAAACCTTTAAGCCGGGCGACCAAGTTCTTTTGTATAACTCTCGTTTACATTTATTTCTTGGGAAATTAAAGTCGCGATGGTCTTAGCCGTTTTTTGTTTTAGAAGTTTTTCCTTATGGTGTTGTTTTAATTTCACACCCTGATAAGGGTAATTTGAAATTAAATGGTCAGCATCTTAAACTATATTTCTGTGGTGATGATGATGTTTGTCAAAATATTGTTAAATATCTTCTGCACGAACTATAATACCTTAAGACTATTTTGTTTTTGTTAAAAACTTTAATTATTATTATTTTGGTCAAAATATTTTTGGACAATATTATTTTGTTGCATCGAGCTCAAATGACATTTTAAACAAAGGGCGCTCTTGAGAGGCAACCCAAGTTATCTTTTAAGGTTTTCTTTATTTTACAATTTTTGCCCCGGACGGCTCCGACAAGCTGAAGCTTCTGTGATCGCCGACTCTAACGTTGTTGAATCCATCATGAAGTCCAAAGAAGACATTTCATGAAGATCCAAAAGCGCAAGAATGGGGGAGCGACATCAATCAGCATTCGCAGCGAATAAATCCGAGGAAGTACCTATTTTTCAATTATATAATTTCATTTTTTTCTCCTTCTCTAACCTCCATTCTCTATTAAGGACAATGTCCATTTTAAGCTTGGGCAGGACTTCCTCCTTCTTTTTACTATGTGTGAATATTTTGCTTTTTGTGAATATTTTTAAAAAATTAAAAAAAAATGAATATCTTAAAAATCCAAAAAAATTAGAAAATATTTCAAAATTAAAAAAAATATGCTTTTTATTATTACTTTAATAGTTTAAATATTTTTGTATTTTAGTAGTACCCCTTGTTTTTGTTTTGTTTTTCTCAAAATCTCATATAAACAACATAATTAATTATAATATTTCTAATCGCCCTTTTTAATTATGTTTCACAAGTAAAATGTTGGCCATGTTGTGTTTCTAATTCGCAGTAGCATGTTAACGTAAAATGTTTTTTCTAAAACTTGCATTTCCATTAAGGTTTTCGTTCTTTATTTTCTTTATTTTCTCAGAAATTCATTATCCACTATTTTCCTTTTCGTTTTTGGATCATTTTTGTAAGGTCAACTTTTGAATAGCATAGTAGATGTGACTGATCCAAGTCACCTATTATTTCTATTTTCAAGATAATTTCATCAATCTTCTTTTATTATCTAGGAATTGCTTTTTGAAATTTTTAAAATCTATGTTTTGAATAAATTTAAAAGCATTAATATGATTTAGGCCGTTTTGGTTTTCGTTTGAGCTTTCCTGCCAACTTAAAAACTTTCACCACTAGTTTGCCGCTTTTGAGCCTTTTTTCCAATTTCATTTGATAGCTCTTCTTTTCATATCATTTTCACTAAAGCCAAAATTTCCAACCTATCTAAGCACACTAGCATTTTTTAGTTTCATATAGAATTTTCATCATTATAATACGTTATTTTGTGATATTCTTGGAGAATTTTTTGAAAAAAGTATGATCAAAAGAAATGTTTGCTTTTGTTTGGCGAATTCAAAATGAAAATAAAAATATTTATGATATTTGTTTTGAAAAAGAAAAAGAAAAAATGGAAAAAAAGAAAGAAAAATATTTTGTTTAAAATGAAAATTTTTGAAACTCTTTGTTTTGGCTTAGTTTTATTTTATGCCTCCCTGTTTATCTTTGAATTCCACTTCTAATCAAAATTCTAAACCAAATGCTTAGGTCCTATTAAGTCCTTTTAATTCATGCTTTTGAATTTTATTTAATAACTAAGAAAAGAAGAAGAGTAAATCAGTATTAGTTTTAGATTTAAACTTAGATTTTTGTTATTTAATTGATATAATTATAATGCGTTGCTTTGATCTAGTAACAACTCAATGAATTTTTTTCATTTTCGTTGTTTTGCTTAAATCTATTTAAAGAATTTCGTCAAAATTTTGGATGATTTATTTTCGTTGAGTAAAGTTTATAAAAGTTAAATCATACCTAAATAATGGTTTTAGATTTAAGTTTCACCTTTTCCCTACTTGGAATTTCGCATAGTACTTGTGTAGGCATAATTAGAGCTTTTTGATTAGTCACATTTTATGCTAGCTAGTTTTTATATCTTTGTTTGGGGACAAGCAAAAATTAAGCTTGGGAGAATTTGATAATATGTTTTGTAGCCTAAACTATTATTCTATTTTCTAGTTTTGAAGGCGCTAATCGTGTCTTATTAGCTTAATTTTAATCTTTCTTATGTAAATATTATTGCCACTAACATTTTCTTGTCTTCTTGGAGGTTTCCAAAATTTTAGCCAAAAATGACCCGACACGCCCCCTTGTCACGCCCTCCCTGGCCGTGACACGTGGCGTGTCACCCAATCCCGAGTAAGCTTGCTGATAGAGAACAAATAACAGGAAAAATGGCTTTCATGCCCCCTAACACGCCCTCCTCGGGCGTATCCCATGGCATGATATGGTGCTTATCGCACTCTGCCCAAAGTCTACCGCTGCTTTAAATGCATTTTCACCTCTGCATGCCAATCGTGCATGTTACGCCCCCCGTCTCGGGCGTGACCCAGGGCATGTTCTCCCTTTTTCCAAGACAGATAGATTTCCGACCAATGATTTTGACTCGATGTACGTATCACGCCCCCACTACACAGGCGTGACCCAGGGGGTGTCAGCCATCGTATAAAAGCAATCATCCTTCCCTCCAGAATCCAGAACCTTAGGTCAACCCTATACGTGTCATGCCCCCTGACACGCCCTCCCCGGGCATGACCTAGGGCATGACCTAGGGCGTGACAAACCTATGAAAAAAATCTATAAATTCAGATGTCCCCCCTTCCATTTTAGAGAAGCTTTGGTTGAGAGGGGAGGTGCGGCCCTTTTGTTTACTAGTGTTCTTTATGCTTTTTCTCCCTCTCCCTCTCTCTCTCTCTTTCTCATTTTATTTTTTGTTAACCCTAGTTTAGTTTAAGATTTTGTAATCGCTTTTGTTCTTCATTTAGTAGTTTAATGTAATGCAAGCTTAGTCTTTTCATTTCAATGCAAGTGTAGCTCCTTCATTTCAAGTTGTAACTTTCTCTTAATATTAATATAAAAGTGATCTTTTCTAATAATTGTGTTCTATGCATTACTACTCATCCCTCTTCCTCCACTTCGCTATGATTAACTAATCCTCCTTGTACTCGATTTTGATGATCTGAGGTTCGAGTAATTAAGTTATGATGCTTTGAATTTACCTTTTCTTTTTAGGGTTTTAGACCTTGGTTTACTCTTGATTTTTCTCATTTGGAAATATATTGTCGGTATATAATTTCCATTTTAGCTTTCATTCTTGTCTAGCTGAGAGGCTGATAGTTTGAAGTGAGCATTCAAGAGTAAAGACAGTTGTACGCACCCCTCGAGAGAGGCAAATGTCCAAATCTCCCGGATAAGAGTAAAATCCAATAGTGGGGTTCACCGCATAAAGCGAGCTTTAGGCCTCCGATTTAGACGAGAGTCGGTCGGGCCTTCCTAAACTCAGTTGGGCACAACTTTGAGAGAAGCGTGTTCAAGCTTTCGGAACCTCAACGGTCAAGGACCTTTCACCCTATTAAGTTAATGTTTATTCATCGTGCTTTTAATCGACTTTAGCCGAGGTGATTCTCGATCGAGTGCATTTCCATTTCATCGTTGTAATCTTTTATCTTACTTGCTTCTTTAATGCTTTATATTTAACTGCAATTAGTTCTCTTTTAGGGGTAATATTTTCTTTCTTTAGTGCGTATAGATTTCTCTTCAACCCTAAATATTTTCGTCGATAAAATAATAGTATTCGTGTGAGTAAGTGTACTCAACAGTTCTCAGATTTCAGTATGACACTTGTGTTCCCTAGCTATTGTTCGATAGGTATACTTGCCTAATTGGATTGCTAGTTTGTCTCTCTTTTCTTAAGCGGAAAGCGATCATCACCCCGTTTGACGCGCCATGATCAGACATAACCTCTACTGCACTATTTTGTGTTCTCTTACGAATCTCACTACTTGTTGTTTGAAATGAATATCCATTTATGTTATAACCTTTATATCTACGAACTATAGCGCTTGGTCCAAGAGCCAACTATCTCAATTGAGGATCATCAATAATTGCTCCATCACGTAAAATCTTGAATAAAAAAAGTTTTAGTGCATGAGAAATTTCTTACAATTAATTATCGCATCCATAATTGAAAGATTTTTACCTTTATCTTAAACCATTCTGCAAATTTTTTACGAAGCATCCTTTTCAAAAGATCCTCTTCAATATTTTCAGATTGGTGACAATTTTTGAGTTCTTCTCTGAATTCACTATAATTAAATTGCTAATTATCAAACACAAAAGTTTTTATAAACATATATATGTATTAAATTAGAGTTATTAAGTTTTTAAAAAATTTACCTTCAAAAATTCTCGAGTTCAGTGCAGTTGAATAAAACGTATCGATGATCTTGTTGAAGATTGATTAAGTCCAATTTCTTCAATATAACACCTTTCGTAACACTACCGACTTATGGAAGCATCGTGAAAGCTGGAGTTGGAGTTGTCAAATATACAGAATTATGACACGGTTGATTAAATTGAGTATTTATCCCTTTAGGAATCGTGAACAAAATTTGAGAGTCTCTTGTGATAAATAGCCCTCCGCTATTGATCCTTCAGGCTTTGATTTATTTCGGACGAATTTTTAATAGTGTCCAAGTTCTCTCTCAATGGGATACATCCATCTATATTGTACCGGGCCACCCAAAATAGCCTCTTTAGGAAGATGAACCATGAGATGGATCATTATAGTGAAGAATAAGGGTGGAAATATTACTTCAAGGTGGCATAATGCTAATATTATTCCATTTTCAGATTTTACCAAATCAGATACTTGAAGTTTTTTTGAACACAATTGTCTGAAAAATCCGGACACTTCCATCAATGGAGTTACAACATGTCTTGGTAATACTGATCGTAATCCAACTGACAACAAATGTTGCATAATTAAATGATTATCATGACTCTTCAAACCTTGAATCTTGCCTTGCTTAAGTTTAACACACCGTGATATGTTGGATGCATATCAATCAGGAACCTGGGGTGATTTTATCATACCCAAGAAAATATCTTTCTCAATCTTACTCATAGTGAAGCATGCAGGAGGAACAATCTCAGTGTCACCATCTTTTACTTGGAGCCATAATTCATTTAGAATGTTGAGATCCTAAATCTCTTCTTGCACATACATTATCATTGGATTTGATGGGATCGCATAATATTGTGTTCAAGATATTATCACATGAATTCTTCTCTATGTTCATTACATCGAGACAATGACATAATAAATTTGTTTTCCAATAAGGCAAATTAAAAAAAATTCTAGTTTTCTTCCAATACATTATCGTCCCCCCCCTGAGTTATTTTCTTTTCCAAATACAACTCGGATATTTTTCATTGCCTCAACGACATGTATTCCTTTAAGTGGTTTTGTTTTACTTATGCTCATCTCAGAATGACCAAACCTTCTTGCATTTCTGTATGGATGATCAAGTTGAAGAAATCTACGGTGAGTTTGATATGATGTTTTCTGACTATATTCTAGCTAACATGAATTTGTGTCTAACGCGCATGATGGGCATCCAAGTTTTCATTGTGTGTACCATCCTGATAAATTTCCAAGCCCAGGAAAGTCACAAATAGTTCATAATAATACAACACACAATTGAAAAGTTTTTCCATCAGAAGCATCAAGCACTTCAACTCCCTCAGCCCATAATTCCATCAACTCTTTTATTAATGGTTGTAGATAAATATCAATGTTATTACCGACCATTTTTGGACCAGGTATCAGACCCACCATGATTAAAGATCTTTTCTTCATGCACTCCAAAGGTGGCCCATTATACACTACTAACTTAATTGGTCATGTGCTATGTGTATTGCTTAGATCCCCAAAAGAATTGAAACCATTGGTGTCGAGGTCGAGGCGAATATTTTTAGGATCATTGGAGAACTCCTTGTGATTATGATCAAACTATTTCCATGCCAAACCATCTCTAGGCTGGTGCATTAAATTATCATGATTGGGCTCTTTGACATGCCATTGCATCATCTCAGCAGTATGTTTACAAAGAAATAATCGCTTTATGAGTTCCTTCAACGGGAAATAATGAAAAACTTTTTTAATAATCTACATTATACTATTGATGTCATGCTGTTTACATTTCCTCGACGTATGATTAAATTGTTCTTAATTGCTTTCAAGCCATCGCGACTTCCCACACACATAACATATATTATCATTTTTATGTATTCCCCAAAATAATGAAGAATCATCTTCACATGCATCAATCTTAATATATTTGTGACCTAACTTTGAAGTTATTTTTTTGGCCTCACGATAATTTGTGGGGATCATTTAATAACCACCTGTCACTGCACCCTACAAAGCTTTCAACAACATACTAAAATGTATATTACTCCAATTATCTAGAGTCTTAATATGAAGGAGTTTTAATAAAAATGATAGTTTGGTTTATTCTTGGCATCCTTCACACAATGATTTGTTTTCCTCTAAAAGAGATGTGTATAAATCATTAGCATTCATATTAACATGATCTTGAGGACAATCAAATGTCTCATCTTCATCATGATTATCATTCAATAATTCTTATTCATCTGCATTCTCCTCATGTCTTATGTTAGGAATTGCTACACGCAACAATTCATCCATGGGATCAACAAAGTTGTCACTACTGGAAATTGAGTTTGTAATGAAAGAAGATATGTCATTTGGCCAGTCCCCATTACTAGATAGTCATCCATCATGATAAATTCATTCAGTGTAATTTTCCATAATACTGTTCTATACAAGATGTCCCTCTACCTCATCTCGATCCAACATCTTTATATTAACACATTTTTTACATGGACATGAAAATTTTCCCCCATTCGGTGTATGTACATCGAATAGATATTGTAAATATTTCATGCCTTCTGCATAAGTCTTTGAATGTCGTGGCACTCTCATCCATTTTTTTGTCCATTGATAAATTGTTTGTATGCCGACCTAAACATTTAAGAGAAATGTGCCACATAGGCATGATATAAAAATGTAGTGCGAACTTTAGGTGACTCCCACTATCAACTTCAAAACAAATAGATAAACAAAAGTTTGAAATCTTTAATAAAAGGACCCTCCACTTTCTATTTTTCTTTGATACAATTATTCCTTAGTGTGATTGAATTCTGCTTATTTTTTTTTTAAAAAAACTGAAATAATAAAGCGAAAAATGATGTTTTCATTCATAAATCAATTTATAGTTTTGTGTGGCAGAATTAAGGAATGAGAATGCATATATTTTTGGGGGTAAAAATAAGAAGGATGAAAGGGAAAATAGCGTTGAGTGTGGTAAGCCCACTCAACGCCTTTTCTCTGTTGAGCTGTTAAGGCAAAAGCGTTGAGTGTGGTTAGCTCACTCAACGCCCTTTTGTTGGCTTTGTTGATTTAAGCAATAAAGCGTTGACAGTGTTGAGTGAGCTGAACTCACTCAAGGACGTCGTCTAGAAAGTGTTGACAGCGTTGAGTGAGCTTAACTCACTCAACGTCGTCAGCTGTTTGTGTAGCTAAGTATTTTAGCTGTTTGTTTTAGATTTAATGGGGTTCACTCTTGCTTTTTAGTGGATATAGGACCACCAGCCTAGTAATATTTGTGAATCATTTTAATACTGGAGTTAATATTGATTTGTGGGTTGAGTTGGAATGATGTCGCCGCCCCTTCTTCTCTTGTCTTGCTAGATAATAGGACTGTTTGGTTGAGTTGGACAAATGCCGCCTCCACAGTACCTTTTGAAAAGATTTAGGTCTGATGGTCCTGGTTGGACACTGTTGCCACTGGCCCAGGCCCATGTTTTTTTTCTTTTTCTCTAGTATTAATGATTCTTTTGATTCTTACACTCTGTTTAGATATTTTATTATCCTACTAATTCTACTTGTACATATTCTAGAAGCTTGGATTCATCCTCGCACTTGGTGCACCCTTCTTTACTATATTTTGATGAGTATATTACCTTTACCTGTTTCATATTATTCTTGTAGCTGACTTTGTCAGCATTCCATTAATATGGTCTGGTAAATCCTTATGCTATTCTCTTGCATATAATTTAATTGCTCCTTTACTGATTTTATTCTCCCTTGGTTAGGTGTTCTTTCTTTGAATGCCTCGGGTTCAGGGTTGTAGCCGATTGTACGGCTAGTTTTCTTTGAAGCTTGCTAGTAATCTGCTGGGTTGTAGAGATTTCTTCTCCTCACTGTAGTGAGGTAGTTTTTAGATGCCTTTTTTTGTACAGACATAAATGCTCATTAGTGGGTTGTGTCAGGATGTTGATGCCCACTGGTGGATTTCTTTATGGTACTAAGTACGTAACTTAAACTGCTATTTTCTTTTTTTCCTATTTGAAGGTTGGTTAATTGCTCTCTGAAACTGTTTTATGCTAGAGATGCATGTTAGATATTTTTAACTGATAAAACCCCTACCGATATTACTTCATACATGCTATATTTTCAAAACTAAAGTACTATCTTCTACACAAACGTAAAGATGATTTTCATACTATATTTAATTTACAGTCTTGCATTTTATGAGTTGTCCTTCGGGGACATTTATGCTCACGTAGGATGTCAAATTATCATAAAAAAAGTATTTTTCCACAGCATATAACTATGTTTTCTTATGGACTAGTTGATCCACTGTGCCGAGGGATACGGCCATCTAACTTAACTAGATTTCAATCATTATAACTGATGCTTTTCTTTTAAAACTGTAGAGTTTGGAGTTTTTCCTGAGCGTCTGCAGTTATCCCCTACACGGCGTGGCATCACGACGCGTATTTTATCTTACTTTGATATAATTTTTATGCTGAGAAAATGCGGGTTGTGATAGTTAGGGTTGTTGTCGGGGAGGCAGGGAATGTTGATGGCTCGATCAATGGCGAGGATCCGTCGGCGATAGAATCCCACGATGATAGGGGAGGCTCTGTGTGGAATGAGGAAGAGAGGGTTTAGGTTAGAATGAAAATAGGGATGAGGGGTTATCATGGTTTTAGGTTAGATATAAATGGAGAGGGAGCTTGTGGGGTGGTTTTAGGATAGATGATATTAATGGTTTTCGATTAAATAGGGAAAATAAAAACAATTAATAAAATTAGCCTGACCAAAATTAATATTAATGGGTTTTAGGTTAGATATTAATGTGACGAAAATTTTACTGCCAAGTTTTGCCGCTCATAATTAATAAAATTGGAGGGAAAATTATTAGACATGTTTTTGTATGAAAAGCGTTGCAAAAACTAAAAATAATGATAACGTTTAAACAAATGTCGCCAAAAAAATATGGCTGATGTCCATATTTGTCGTAGTAAAAGTCCCACATACCTGGGATCCAACTTATGGTTCTTTCCAATCTCTTAACACCAGACATTAGAGGATCCTTGAGAAACACCATGTCCCCGACCACAAATTCTAGATCAATCCTTCTCCGATTAGCATTCTTATCATAACGCTCCTGAGCTATTCAAGGCTTCTCTCGAATATGTGTCATAGAACTATTAATCTCTTGTAAGGCTTCCGAACCCAACAATGGTCCTTCACCAACTTCGGCCCAAAACAAGGGAGTTCTACAATGTCTCCCATACAAAGCCTCAAACGGGGCCATCTACAAGCTCTCATGATAACTATTATTATAGGAGAATTCCAACAATCTCACCCGCTCGTCCTACGCTCCTCCGTGGTCCAAAATATAACATTTGATCATATCTTCCAAAATTTTATTTACTCTCTCCATCTGACCATTGTTTTGCAGATGATAAGAAGTTGAATATTTGAGTTCGGTACCCAACCCTACCTTTAAACTTTTCCAAAAACGAGATGTAAATCTGGAATCTCGATCTGACACAATACTAACAGGTACTCCATGTAGTCTGACGACCTCATCCAAATATTACTCTGTTATTTTCTTCATAGAGTAATAGATCTTAAATGACACGAAGTGAGCACACTTCGTTAGCATATCAACTATAACCCACATGGAATCTTGTCCTCGGGGAGAAATCGGCAAACCAGTAATGAAGTCCATAGAAATACTCTCCCACTTCTAACTTGGAATGTCCGTAGGCATCAGCTTGCCACCAGGCCTTCCATGATCTGCCTTAAAATGCTTGTAGGTGAAGCACTAAGACAAAAACATGGCTATATTATTCTTCAATCAATACCACCAAACGATCTGCTTTAGATCTCTATACATCTTAATAGAACTTGGGTGGTAGACAACACTAGAACTTTGCGCCTCATTGTACAACTTAGATCGAATTTCCTTAACCAGGGGGATACAATATCTTCCGCGGTACTTCAAGGTACTCGTATCATCAATTGAAAAGTCTGGTAATTCTCCTCCTTCCGTTTTACTATGAAGGTACTACAAATCAGGATTGTCCTTTTGATGTAGCCTCGTTAGTGTAATCCTTGAAGGCTCTGCTACTTCCAAGCTGCTTGGCGAGTCGCAACATCCGACCGAGATACCCATTAAGAAAAATTCTTCCACCAAGGATTCCACCGATGTTGATGTGCGAAATGCGAAAGGGAGTCGAGCATCACCAGCTAATGGGTGTTTGGTCTCACAAGCTAGGTGAATGAGTGGGTTGCGGGGATAGAGGAGAGGTTTAAGAGACTGCCGGGCAGCTGGTTACTCTGAGTCGCGTATGAAGACAGATAAAATAGAAGAGAAAGGGCCACTAGCAGCGGCAACAGTAGAATTCGCCCGTCGCGGCCTGAATGCCACTCTTGCGACGGGCTTTTCCTTTGATCAAGTAGGGTTACAGCTTGCTATTGCACCATTACATGAAGAAGCAGTAAAGGGTACAATGGGGGAAGCTGGTGGCTAAAGAAGAAGGTGCCAGAAACTAAGTAAAAGAGGCTGCAGAGGACTGGAGAACTGAGGCTCCAGAGGTTGCGCAAGCTGCTGAGGGCAGAAAAAGCTAAGTCCACAACTCTTGATGACCTGAGAGAACTGGAAATCGGAGGCTGTGGAGGCTGCGCAAGCTGCTGAGGGCAGAAAAAGCTAAGTCCACAACCCTTGACGACCTGGGCGGACTGGAGATTTGAGTCTGCCGACCTTGCTTGACCAAGTCGTGACGGACTGGAAAACTGAGGCCGCAGACTTTGATCAAGGTTGTAGTTCTCCTCTTCCTCCTCCAGAATGAGAGGTCTTGGGGGTATTTATAGGCTCGGGCTGGAGACGGTCCTGGTAACGTTACCCCCGGTAAGGTGGTGAGCTTTGACAGAGTCCAAAACATTCTGGAGGTAGGTCTTCAGCTCCTGGGCGACCTGGAGGCAGGTCGTCAGCTGTTGGGTGACCTGGAGGTAGGTCGTCAGCTCCTGGGCGACCTGGAGGCAAGTCTTCAGCTCCTGGGCGACCTGGAGGCAGGTTGTCAGCTCCTAGGCGACCTGGAGGCAGGTCTTCAGCTCCTGGGCGACCTGGAGGCAGGTCCTCAGCTCCTGGGAGACCTGGAGACAGCTCGTCAGCTCTTGGGCGACCTGAAGGCAGGTCTTCAGCTCCTGGGCCACCTGGAGGCAGGTCTTCAGCTCCTGGGCGACCTGGAGGCAGGTCGTCAGCTCCTGGGCGACCTGGAGGCAGGTCTTCAGCTCCTGGGAAAACCTGGAGGCAGGTCGTTAGCTCCTGGGCGACTTGGAGGCATGTAATAAGCTCCTGGGCGACCTGGAGGCAGGTCTTTACCTCCTGGGCGACCTGGAGGCAGGTCTTCAGCTCCTGGGCAACCTGGAGGCAGGTCGTCAGCTCCTAGGCGACCTGGAGGCATGTCTTCAGCTCCTAGGCAACCTAGAGGCAGGTCGTCAGCTCCTGGGCGTCCTGGAGACAGGTTGTCAGCTCTTGGGTGACCTGGAGGCAGGTCGTCAGCTCCTAGGCAACCTGGAGGCAGGTCTTCAGCTCCTGGGCGACCTGGAGGCAAGTCATCAGCTCCTGGGCGACCTAGAGGCAGGTCGTCAGCTCCTAGGCGACCTGGAGGAGGTCTTCAGCTCCTGGGCGACCTGGAGGCAGGTCATCAGCTCCTGGGCGACCTGGAGTCAGGTAGTCATCTTCTGGGCGACCTGGAGGACCGAAGGAGCAGATTGCGCAGATCGCCCCTGCTGTTTTAGATCGCCTCCTGCAAGGAAGAGATGTTGCGCGACTAGCAGGCCTAACCGTGCGGCCTGTGAGGGTGAGCTATGGGAGCAGCCCGTCATCCCGTAGGGCACGTAGTAGCTATGCGACCGGGGCGGTTAGACCGGGGAGACTGTCCTAGGCACACGGCCTGAGAGGATAGGAGTTTCTATCTACCTGACCCAAAAAGGAGGGGTGTGGCAGATCGAGACCCTCGGGAGGAACCCCTGAGTGGGCCGCAACTTGCAAGCTAGAGACCTTGGGAGGGATCGTCGATTTTGTGGTTAATATAATCCCCGCACTTTTTTAAGTTCCGAAAGGAACTCCAAAAATGTAGGAGACCCACGAAAATCGTGATCCTCCCCTCGGAAATCAGGTGAGAAAAATTAGTGACTAGGAGAGGTAGAACCTGATGTCTCTCCTCGGAAAAATCTATCAATGTCTATCTTTTACCTGTGAAGAAAAAGTCAATGCAGGCAAAAGGAGGTACATCTTGCGTGTACCTGAGTTGCTTTTGTAATTGAGGAAGAGGGCAACTGTCTTCTATTAAACTCTGAATGAGACTTGCCAATATCTGCTAATCTCTGCAAAAGTAAGGTGAGCGAGCAGGTAGAAAAAGAAAATAAGCTGCAAGTACCTGAGAGGAACTTGCTACTATCTGCTAGTCTCTGCAAAAGGAGAGTAAGTAAGCAGATAGAAGAAGAAAATAAGCTGCAAGTACCTTAGAGGAAACTGCTACTATCTGCTAGTCTCTACAAAAGGAGAGTAAGCAAGCAGATAGAAGAAGAAAATAAGCTGCAAGTACCTGGAGAGAACTTGCTAATATCTGCTAATCTTTGCAAAAGTAAGGTGAGCGAGCAGGTAGAAAAAGAAAATAAGCTGCAAGTACCTGAGAGGAACTTACTACTATCTGCTAGTCTCTACAAAAGGAGAGTAAGCTAGCAGATAGAAGAAGAAAATAAGCTGCAATTACCTGAGAGGAAACTGCTACTATCTGCTAGTCTCTGCAAAAGGAGAGTAAGCAAGCAGATAGAAGAAGAAAATAAGCTGCAAGTACCTGGAGGGAACTTGCTAATATCTGCTAATCTCTGCAAAAGTAAGGTGAGCGAGCAGGTAGAAAAAGAAAATAAGCTGCAAGTACCTGAGAGGAACTTGCTACTATCTGCTAGTCTCTGCAAAAGGAGAGTAAGCAAGCAGATAGAAGAAGAAAATAAGCTGCAAGTACCTGATAGGAAACTGCTACTATCTGCTAGTCTCTGCAAAAGGAGAGTAAGCAAGCAGATAGAAGAAGAAAATAAGCTGCAAGTACCTGGAGGGAACTTGTTAATATCTGCTAATCTCTGCAAAAGTAAGGTGAGCGAGCAGGTAGAAAAAGAAAATAAGCTGCAAGTACCTGAGAGGAACTTGCTACTATCTGCTAGTCTCTGCAAAAGGAGAGTAAGCATGTAGATAGAAGAAGAAAATAAGCTGCAAGTACCTGAGAGGAAACTGCTACTATCTGCTAGTCTTTGCAAAAGGAGAGTAAGCAAGCAGATAGAAGAAGAAAATAAGCTGCAAGTACCTGGAGGGAACTTGCTAATATCTGCTAATCTTTGCAAAAGTAAGGTGAGCGAGCAGGTAGAAAAAGAAAATAAGCTGCAAGTACCTGAGAGGAACTTGCTACTATCTGCTAGTCTCTGCAAAAGGAGAGTAAGAAAGCAGATAGAAGAAGAAAATAAGCTGCAAGTACCTGAGAGGAAACTGCTACTATCTGCTAGTCTCTGCAAAAGGAGAGTAAGCAAGCAGATAGAAGAAGAAAATAAGCTGCAAGTACCTGGAGGGAACTTGCTAATATCTGCTAATCTCTGCAAAAGAAGAGTAATCAGCAGATATGATAGAAAAGGCCACCACGCGGAGTGGATCTGACTGCTCTAAAAAGATAGAAAAGGCCACCACGCGGAGTGGATCAGATGCCAAATTGGAAAAAGGGCTACCACGCGGAGTGGATCTGATGCCAAGCTGGAAAAAGGGCTACCACGCGGAGTAGATGTGATGCCAAGCTGGAAAAAGGGCTACCACGCAGAGTGGATCTGATGCGAAGCTGGAAAAAGGGCTACCACGCGGAGTGGATCTGATGCCAAGCTGGAAAAAGGGCTACCACGTGGAGTGGATTTAATGCCACAAGTTTCCTCAAAAAATAAATAAATGAAAAGCAGACTTGGTTGACACTTTGGAAAATGGGTGACCACTTGAAAAGTGGGCTTATTTCCGCTAAGAACTTTTAAGCGACCACGCAGAGTGGGTTTATGGCTGTAAGAAGTTCTCTTTTCCAAAAGCAACCAGTCATGCCAACAATAGAAGGAATAAAAGCGCATTGGTAAAACAAATTTTACCACTAATAGATTGAGAGTAAGTACTCAATGTTGCAATAGAGGATTTTACAATGATGCTTTCAAGCAATATATTCTTGCAACTTGCCTTCTTTCAGCAATTTCTCTACGAGCTTATGAAGTGCTCGGCATTTCTCTGTATCATGACCCACACAAAAGTGGTATAAACAGAATAAATCTTTGCGACACCGTTGACCAGGTCGCAGGAGAGAGGGCCTAATGAAACCTGGCTCCTGCTGAATAATTTGAAGAACTTCTTCCATAGAAATAGTCAAGCTTGCATACTTCCTTTTTGGCTCAGCTTGCTTATATTGGCGAGAAGCATGAGGTTCATTATCAGAAGTATGAGTTGATATATTAGAGTTATCAATACCTAACTCTGAATGCTTTGATTGAGATGTAGATGAATTCCCACGATCATAACATATGTGTCGAGATACCAGGAGATTAGGATCTTGATCATATTGCAATAGGTTGTTGTTATGATTGAGAGATAAATAATTGTGAAGATATTCACTATCCAACTGATGAGATAAAATCTGCGCTGGCACTTGAGCCATTTGATCTAGACGAAATACGTAGTCAGAATTCATGGCTTCAGCTCCAACAAACTGATTTGCTTGATCAATAAGATCCTTATAGGTGTCAGGCATTTTTGTAGTGAATTTGAATTTAAGCGGGCCTTGCCGAAGTCCGCTTATGAAAGCAACTTTATAGAAGTTTTGATCAACATTAAAAACGTCAAGAGTTTCCTTCTGGAATCGCTCGATGAAGTGAGCATAAGACTCGTTGTCTTCTTGCTTGATCTGAAAAAGAGCTCCTATGTCCTTCTTTCTCTTCCTAAAGGTTCCAAACCTTGAGAGGAATTCTCTTTGAAGATTGCTAAAGCAAGTTATTGACTGAGGTGGTAGACAGTAGAACCAGTCCAATACTTGAGCACCAAAAGACATGATGAAGAGCTTGCATTTGATGCCATCTGATATAGCTTTCAATGAAACAATCGATTCAAAAGCTTGTAAGTGAGAAACTGGATCGCTCGTTCCCGAATAGATTGGCAGACGAGGCTCTTTGAAATCATATGGAACCACTCCCTTTCAATATGGGATGTGAAGGGAGAAGGAACTTGTTCTTCTCCTACAAAAGATGTTAGTTCATCAAGTATATGAGGATGAACATTCATGTTTACCTTATGAAGCTTGCAATGAGAGATGTAAACTCCTTAGATAGTAGGAGATTGTGGTCTCTACTTGAGACGGACACTTCTGAATGGTCAGGGGTGTGCTCAAGGTCTCTTGATAGAAAATCCTTGAAGTTAATAACTTCCAAATGGAGTGGAATTTGGGAAATCCGAGGGCCGAAAAAGCGTCCAAACGGGTTCCCGGTTCACAGGGGAGTAGATCTCCTCGAGCCGATTCCGACAAGCTTTGAATTTCAGAAACCGGACACTAGAATCAAGAGTTATGACTGTTTGAAGTTAAAGTAATCTCTGAGCTTAATCTCAAATCTTCGTTGCAACTACTGTTCATCATCTGCTCAGGATCTGAAGGCCGCGTGTTAACTGTTGATGCGCAAAATGCGAAAGGGAGTCGAGCATCACCAGCTAACGGGTGTTCGGTCTCACAAGCTAGGTGAATGAGTGGGTTGCGGGGATAGAGGAGAGGTTTGAGATACTGTCGGGTAGCTGGTTACTCTGAGTCGCGTATGAAGACAGAGAAAATAGAAGAGAAAGGGCCGCTAGCAGTGGCAATAGCAGAATTCGCCCATCGCGGCCTGAATGCCACACTTGCGACGGGCTTTTCCTTTGATCAAGTAGGGTTACAGCTTGCTATTGCACCATTACATGAAGAAGCAGTAAAGGGTACAATGGGGGAAGTTGGTGGCTAAAGAAGAAGGTGCCAGAAACTAAGTAAAAGAGGCTGCAGAGGACTGGAGAACTGAGGCTGCAGAGGCTGCGCAAGCTGCTGAGGGCAGAAAAAGCTAAGTCCACAACTCTTGACGACCTGGGAGAACTGGAAATCGGAGGCTGCGCAAGCTGCTGAGGGCAGAAAAAGCTAAGTACACAACCTTTGACGACCTGGGCGGACTAGAGATTTGAGTCCGCCGACCTTGCTTGATCAAGCTGTGACGGACTGGAAAATTGAGGCCGCAGACTTTGATCAAGGTGGCAGTTATCCTCTTCCTCCTCTAGAATGAGAGGTCTTGGGGGTATTTATAGGCTCGGGCTGGAGACGGTCCTGGTAACGTTACCCCCGGTAAGGTGGTGAGCTTTGACAGAGTCCAAAACATTCTGGAGGCAGGTCTTCAGCTCCTGGGCGACCTGGAGGCAGGTCGTCAGCTCCTGGGCGACCTGGAGGCAGGTCGTCAGCTCCTGGGTGACCTGGAGGCAAGTCTTCAGCTCCTGGGCGACCTGGAGGCAGGTCTTCAGCTCCTGGGCGACCTGGAGGCAGGTCGTCAGCTCCAGGGAGACCTGGAGGCAGGTCGTCACCTCCTGGGCGACCTGAAGGCAGGTCTTCAGCTCCTGGGCGACCTGGAGGCAGGTCTTCAGCTCCTGGGCGACTTGGAGGCAAGTGGTCAGCTCCTGGGCGACCTGGAGGCAGGTCTTCAGCTCCTGGGCGACCTGGAGGCAGGTCGTCAGCTCCTGGGCGACCTGGAGGCAGGTCGTCAGCTCCTGGGCGACCTGGAGGCAGGTGTTCAGCTCCTGGGCGACCTGGAGGCAGGTCTTCAGCTCCTGGGCGACCTGGAGGCAGGTCGTCAGCTCCTGGGCGACCTGGAGGCAGGTCTTCAGCTCCTGGGCGACCTAGAGGCAGGTCGTAAGCTCCTGGGCGACCTGGAGGTAGGTCGTCAGCTCCTAGGTGACCTGGAGGCAGGTCGTCAGCTCCTAGGCGACCTGGAGGCAGGTCTTCAGCTCCTGGGCAACCTTGAGGTAAGTCGTCAGCTCCTGGGCGACCTAGAGGCAGGTCGTCAGCTCCTAGGCGACCTGGAGGCAGGTCTTCAGCTCCTGGGCGACCTGGAGGCAGGTCGTCAGCTCCTGGGCGACCTGGAGGCAGGTAGTCATCTTCTGGCCGACCTGGAGGACCGAAGAAGCAGATTGCGCAGATCGCCCCTGCTGTTTTAGATCGCCTCCTGCAAGGAAGAGATGTTGCGCGACTAGCAGGCCTAACCGTGCGGCCTGCGAGGGTGAGCTCTGGGAGCAGCCCGCCGTCCCATAGGGCACGTAGTAGCTATGCGACCGGGGCGGTTAGACCGAGGAGACTGTCCTAGGCGCACGGCCTGAGCGGATAGGAGTTTCTATCCACCTGACCCAAAAAGGAGGGGTGAGGCAGATCGAGACCCTCGGGAGGAACCCCTGAGTGGGCCGTGACTTGCAAGCTAGAGACCTTGGGAGGGATCGTCGATTTTGTGGTTAACAACCGAGAGCTCAAAGATCTACACGGACTTTCTACTCAGAGCATGAGCTACAACATTATCTTTTCCCGGATGATATTGAATCTTGACATCATAATCCGTGACATATTCTTACCATCTATGCTGGCGCAAATTTAATTCCTTTTGAGTGAAAACATACTTCAAACTCTTATGGTCCATGTAAATCTTGCACAATGCGCCATACAATAAGTGTCTCCAAAACTTCAAGGCATAAATAACTACCGCAAACTCCAAATCATGAGTAGGATAGTTCCTTTCAAGTATCTTTAATTGCCTCGACCCATACACAATTAACTTTCCTTCTTACATCAAAACGCATCCAATCCCTACATGTGATGCATCCACATAAACAACATACTCCAATCCTTTAGTAGGCAAAGTCAATAATTGAGCAGTGCACAATCTATTTTTCAATTCCTGAAAATCTTCATCGCACTTATAACTCCACACAAACACTACGTTCTTCTGCGTAAGCTTACTCAGCGACGCAAACAATGTAGAAAATCCTTCTACAAACCTTTTATAATTGTCTGCCAACCCTAGGAAGCTTCTTATCTCTTTGGGTGTAGTCGCTCTTTTCCAGTCCATTACGACAGCTATCTTTTTAGGGTCAACAGAAATTCCATCCTTATTCAGAACATGACCCAAAAAGGAAACATGAGGTAGCCAAAACTCGCACTTACTCAGCTTAGCAGATAACTTATGATCTCTCAAAGCAGATAAAATAACCCGCAAGTACTGGTCATGCTCCTTAGCACTTCTGGAATAAATCCAGACATCATCACTAAACACGACCGCAAAACGGTCAAGAAAATCCTTGAACACTTTGTTCATCATATCCATGAAGGAAAAGGGTGCATTCGTCAAACCAAAGGACATTACTAAGAACTCAAAATGTCCATGTCGAGAATAGAAAGCAGTCCGCGGAACATCCAACTCGCGGATTCTAAACTTATGGTAGCCTGAACGAAGTTCAATCTTCAAAACCACTATACTACCATGTAACTGGTCAAACAAATCACAATTCCGCTTCAAGGGATACCTGTTCTTGATAGTTACCTTGTTTAATTCCCTATAATCGATGCACAACTGACATATCCATCCTTCTTCTTCAAAAATAACACGGGAGCACCCCAACGTAAAGAACTTGGCCTAATAAATCCACACAGCAACAACTCATCTAGCTAGGTACGCAACTCTTCCTGCTCATGCGGGGCCATTCGATATGGTGCCTTAGCAATAGGGCGAGTACCCGGCTATGAATCTATAACAAATCCCACATCTCTCACATGCAGAAGACCAGAAAGACATCAAGAAAATATCGTACAACAGGAACATCCTCGACGTGCGGAAAAGTACTAACGATTTCCAAAACAGAAACCAAACAAGCAAAACAATAGGAATTCAAAAGTTTCCGTGCACATACCGCAGAAATAATCGGGGAGTCCTGGCGCGAAAAACCATAAACACTCCTTGGGTAGTCGTTGTCCATTTTGAAGTCCAAACGCTTAACCATGCACTGGATAATTGCATCATATCTAGACAACTAGTCAATGCCCAAGATCACATCGAAGTCCTCCAGGTCTAGCACCTTCAAATCAGCATAAGCTAGGAAATCACATAGAAGGATCAGACAACTCTGGATACCTTTGTCTGAAACCACCGAATCACCAGAAGGAAACTTAACGTGAAACAAATTGCCAACTACATCGAGAGTCAGACAATGACGCTCAACAGAAGTCCTAGCCACGAACGAGTGGATAGCACCAGATTCAAAAAGAACACGTGACCAATGGTTCTTCACCTAAAACCATCCTATAAAATTGCATACGTAACTAGACGAACAAACATCGAAACTATAGCTATGAGCTAAAAGCTAGAACTAGATTAGAATCTTACCTGAGATCACTTGGGTGGATGTCTGCGCTTCCTCCATAGTCACCATGTTTTACTTGTCCTTCCCTTTATCCAAATCCTGCGGCAGCGGCAATACTTGAAGTGGAACTACTGCAGCGTAGGCTGAGACAATGGGCACTTTGACTTAAAATGTCCCGTATGTCCACTCTGGAAGAAGAACCTTTCCCTACACCTATAATGGGCAACATCGTGCCCCTTCCTTTTACACAAAGAACAAACTAGATCTCCTTTGAGAACGTTTTGAATCGCAAGCACTTGTTTCTCCTTTTGAGCTCCCAACCGTTTGAAACCTTTATAGAACAGATGGCCCGGCTGACCACAGAAACTGCACACCTCCTTGCTTCTTTTTTTCGAAGAAGAACCAGATTCCCGAGAATTCTTACCATCATCGGACTTCCTTTTGTCCTTCCTCATTTGTAGCCCTTGATTCTTGGCGTTATCGATGGCTTCAAATTTAAGAGAAGATTATACTGCCTAAGCATAGTTTTCATATCCATACACGCTAGCTAGCATCTAGATGTCACTCCTAAGACAACCTAGAAATCGCTTAACTCTACTAGCTTCAGAAGCAACCAAATCCAGGGCATTCCGGCTCAACTTACTAAACTCTACCTCATACTCACTGACCGTGAGTTGTCTCTATTTCAAATGCAGGAAGTTATTCAACAAACGGACTTGCTCGACCAATGATAGAAACTTCCTAAGTAGTAACTCCTAAAAAGATTCCCATAAGCATCCATCTGTGAGGTTCTCCTTCTCTCTCAACCACCAGCTCTTTGCAAGACCCTTAAGCTGGTAAGAGGCGACCATTACTCTCTGGTCCGCAAAAATAACTGAGTATGAAAACATCTCCTCGATTGCAATAATCCAATCATTTAACGCTATGAAATCGGGTCTACAATCATAGGTAGGACGTCCTAGTCGCTTAAAATGTGAGATAAAGTCAATCTCTGGTGGCAGCTGAACTGGAGGCACCAAAGCAGCGGGAGGACTGGAGATTGTTTGACCAATACCAGGGTCCTACACTCTCAGTGGTTGTCAAGAAACAACAGTCAATAGCGCCAAGATCTGTGATTACATCTGCACCATCTGCCTAGACAGTTCCTCATTGCTCTATTGTAGTCCCTCAATCACTGCCTCACTCTGGGCACCAGACGACTCTCCCTCAGACTGGGGTGTCGACCTAGATGCAACCCGCTTAGGCGACATCCTAAGAATATAACAAACAACTAATCAGAACCTAGCTTAACCACAAGAACTACACAACTTAGTTCATACCATACATGTTTAAATACTTCCTCATGCAACTAACTTGCTCTGGGATTTTCATAATGTTGTCATGTTTAAACTTAGGATGATATACCGTCATCCTATTGACTCATGTGCATAAACAATGAATGCATGAACTCTTATCCTTTTTGCTTTAAAACCATGTGTGTACATTTGTCATCATGTAGATCTTTAGCTTGGCACGTTTACGGATGCTATATTATGCCATGCATGTTGTGCTATGTAATCTAATAAAGGCCTTAATACATGTTATGAGCGGCATACATATGAAATATTATGAATCTCATACTACATAATATCACAAGTAATGAAAAAGTAAAATCTAATGTGCATTCACGTGATGATTGTTATGCATCCCATACTACATAACAGTCACATGTTTCTCCCTAAGAGGATCCATATAAAAACACATAATATGCATCTCATACTACATAATAGGCCTTGTATACTTCTTGTCATGCTTATGAGTGTAGTGTTCATGTTTCAGCAAAGACGTACTGATGATACATCGGTGTGTGTATAAAATGGAACAAGACAATTTAAAACTGACCAGAGATAGTTATTCGACCAATTATCAAACAACCTCGCCCTCTAAAACCAACTGTCACAACCCGCATTTTCTCCGCATTTAATTAGTATATCAAAGTAAGTGAAAATACGTGTCATGATGCCACTCCGTGTATGGGATAACTGCAGGCGCTCAAGCAAGAAGCCAAACTTAAAACTTTATTTGAAATCCTCAAGTTTATTATGAAGAAAACTATAATTTAAGTTAATTTTAAATGGTCGTATCCCTCGGCTCAGTGAATCAACTAGTCCACAAGCAAAACATTAATATACGCTGCGTAAAATATATTGTTTATATTGATTAACATCTTACATGAGCATAAACATCCGAATAGGATAACTCATAATATGCATACCTCTAGGTTTAATATAAGTATAAAAATAGCTTTTATGTTCGATAAAATATAGTGACTTTGGTTTTAAAAGATGACATGCATGAGACAGTAGAAATAGTATCTTTATACTTAAAAGTAACTTACATGCAATCCTAGCATAAAACCTTCCCAGAGAGCAAGTAAAACCAACCATTCAATCAGAAATTTACTTAGCAGCTAGTAAGTACATAACATTCAACCAAAATCTTCAGTGGGCGTCAACATCTTAACACGAACCCACTAAAAGTATGTATGCCTGAACTAAAAAAAAATCATCAAAACTACCTCACGATGGTAAGGAAACTACTACAACCGCTATAGAACACCAGCAACTACCAACTCTAACCGCTCAACTGGCTACTGCTCTGAACCTGAGGCATTCAAAGAAAGAACACCTCAGCATGAATAAATAAGTTGCAATAAAAAATCATCAGTAGATAAAAACAAGAAGTCAAAGGGTTACAAACCCTAATCCAAGAATAGCTAACAAAATCTCAGAAAAATAAGCAATAAAATAGTGAGAAAAGATTAACTTACCAGTCTAAGGGTAAGCAATTTGCACCAAGTGCGATAAAAATCTATGCTCTATATAAAAACACATATAAGTATGTGTATAAACATAAGAAATTATCCTGTTCATCATTTAGCGGGAAAAAAACTAGCAACAAATCTTGCACCTGCGGTGGTGTTCTCCTCCTCCACAATTCGACATCAGAAGTTTCACAAGGGCCCAGGGGTGGTGGTCTCCTTGTCCACTAACCCACAACACATCACTGGGGCAAATATGGCACCTACGGCGGTGGTCTCCTCCTCCACACACTGACATCAAAAGTTTCATAATGGCCCAATGTTGGTGGTATCCTTCCCCACTCACCTACAAAACATAACCGAGGCAAAGCCGGCACCTGCGGTGGTGCTCTCCTCCTCCACAAACCGACATCAAAAACTCACTCCTGGATATCCACCAGGAGAAAATATACAGAGAATGGAAAATAAGGAAAAATAACCAAAAAATCTATAAGGGTATACTCGACGAATTACATCAACAAACTAGGTCAAACATGACGAATTGGACTGAATTCGGCAAGGGAAGAAAAATCTTGGTCCACACTGGTTCGTCGAGTATACTCGACGAATACAGTAGAAAATCGACGAATTAGCTTAGTAAAACAAGAAATAAAAAGGCTAACTTAACGATATATGACAAATCGGTGAAAATACCCAAGTCCACACAAAAATCATCGAGTATACTCGATGCCTGGACTCCACTTAATGTTGTGCTGAGTGTACTTAATGCACTCGATGCCAAATATATAACTCAACGGAGTTGACTTCACTCGACACCTTTCATTCAACGACAAGACTTCACTCAAAGCTTTTGACTTATTCTCACAGACCACTCAACGCTCTCAATGCCACAATAGTCTAACTCGATGCTTGGAATTTAACTCAGCGAAGTTTACTTCACTCAACACCTTCACTCGATTCTCTAGATGCCAAACCAACTATACTCGACGAATTCATCGAGTTAACACGACGCTTTTGACTTAGACTCAAAGACCACTCGACTCTCTCAACGCCAAGTCTAATTCACAGAACGATATGACCGATACTCGACAAATTCGACACCTAATACTCAACGAATGCAGAAACACTCAACGCCAAGGGCTGATATTTGATGAATTTGATGATACTCGATGATTCTGACTCTACTCCAGCTAATACATGCAGAATTTTACTTAAACCAAATAAACCTTCACCCGATGAATTCTATTCACTCTTTTATGACGAACTTAGACTTAGGCGTACTGTTATATATGACAAAACCTAGACTTAAATTAACTGTGTTATACTTGACGAATTAACCTATCTAGATTAAATCCTTATTCTACGGATTATACTCGGGTTGTCTCCTACATAAACAACGAAGTCAAACATGGCCGGAAATATAAACTACCATGCAGATCGGACGAACCCTACTCTACTCCTATTTTCTAATGAGAGAATGGAAGAAACGCAACAAGGAACACAAAGAAATGAACTTGGCATGGGCAAGAAATCACCACTTGCCTTGAGCTTGCCAAATTCCGATCATGCAAGCGCTCCACCTCAAGGATCTGGCCGCAAGAATTCTTGGGCAATGATTCCTGAAACTTTTCGTGACAAAAGAGGTTCAAACACGAATTCCTAACTCCCAAAAATTCAAGAAACGAGAAAAACTCACCACACACACATAGATCACGTTGAGAGCAATCTGAATCTACCCTCTGATGATGATTTTGAGCACCAAAGCTCCTTCAAAAGACGGCTGAAAGCCTAGCAAAGACCATCGTTCCTCTTATTTGTAAAAGAGTGTGACGGCTCGGGAGGAAGACGATGAATATGGTTTCCATCATATCGTAAGACTATATATACATAAATATTATGTTATATTATTATTATAATAAACGCCCAAACCACCAATAAATCCAATCAACTTGGATTTTCACAAAATTCGCACCGAAACTAAATATCGATGCTATGAATCCAACGACGAATTCAAAATTAAGATTTGAAAAACCAAAATCCGGTAAAAACTCCCTGAAGCCCAAAACAACAAAACATCCCCTAAAGGCTCCCCCGAGTTCCAAAACAAACCCGGCTCGCAAGGGAAATCTCAAAAATACACTAGAAATTAGCCAAGCTAAACTTCTAAGCCAAAACCTCGGATACCAAAATAAGCAAAAGTCAGGCTCTAGCAAAGGTACGCGTAAACGTAACGCCCTGACATCAAAAATACGCCATTAAAGGAATAAAATAAATATCGAAAAATTAGGGGCATTACACGTAAGTCCAAACGAACCACCAAGCGGTAACCGACATCAAGCTAAGTTGTTGGGTCCATTGCCCACAATGTTACCTAGATTTGAAGAGGTCGACACAATCAATACTTAGAACATCATTGTATTTGATGTGTGTTTGAGTTTATACATGCAGGTGGACACCAAGCAAGCTGGTGGACAGGCAGGAATTTGCAAAACTCCACAGGCATTTAATAAAGCAAGCTCACTCAATGCTAGGTGCAGGGTGAAAACTTAAGGAAATGACTAAGGAAAAAATTGTTGAGACAAAAGTGTTGAGACAATAGTGTTGAGAAAAAACAAAACTATCGAGACAAAATTGTCGAGACAGCTGTGTCGAGGCAATTCAGTTAGCTTGACACCTTGAAGATCAAGTCAGCTGGAAAATACTGGATTGGCTGGAAATCGCATAAGTCTACAGGCATTGAGTGAAGTGTATTCACTCAACGCCAGGTAAGTAAAATCGTTGAGTATAGCTAGGTTGTTTAAACATAATAATAGCCAAGCTGAAAAAAGTTATTAAGGCCACAGACGTTGAGTGTAGTGTACTCAGTAAATACCATACAACAAAAAGCTGTGAGACAGGCTGAGGCAGTCAAACCCTAAGGAGAAATTTGGTAAAATGTGTCTAAGTTCACAGGCGCTGAGTAAAGTCTACTAACTCTACTCCATACAGCATAAATCGATGAGTATATCTCAGACAGTTAACACCATAAAATATCTATGTAGGTATTTTACTAAGACCACAGACGTTGAGTGAGGCAAGCTCACTCAACGGCATGTGATAAAAAACATTGACTGATTCTCAGAGCTAGTGTTTTCAGACATAGAAAATCGACTAAGTACAAATGTGTTGAGTGTTTCTTACTCACTCAACGCAAGATAACACAAGAATATCCCTTAAGTAGTTTGGCGTTGAGTGAAGCTTACTCACTCAATGCCAAATAATAAAATCAGCCTAAGTGATATGGCATTGAGTGATGAAGGCTCACTCAATGCCTAATAACAAAAAGTTTGGCTAAGGTAGAAAGAGTTGAGTGATGAAGACACACTCAATGCTCTCAATGCCATTTGATAAAAAGCATTGAGTGGACTCAATGGTCTCAATGCCCAGAGACTAAAATACTTTCTAATTATTTTGGCATTGAGTGAAGCTTACTCACTCAACGCCCAGTGACAAGAAATCTATATAAGTGTTTTGGCGTTGAGTGATGCTCACTCACTCAATGCCTATACTAATGTTAGATTATAGTTAAGTCCACAGATGGCTGACGTTAGCATTAGTCAGCAAAAGTCCACAAAGTCAACGCAATTTAAATTCGTTGTAGAAAAGATGGAGTAAGGCATTGATGGCGCTAACGACTAGCTTTTGTCGTATTCTGCATATGGAAGGTTGTAAATCGGCAATTAAGACTGGGCCCCACAACGTAAAGAGTTGTTGATCGGTGAATTAGAAAAGGCAAGATCGACGAAGGAGAAATCAATCTTTTTAGGGTTTATCTTTCCACAAAGCGGTGGAACATCTTCGTCCTCGCCATTATTGCAGAGCTCGAAGCTAAAGATCGAATTGTCAAACCTGAAGGAAAAAAGCTAGCTATTGATTTCTTCATCATCAACAACAAGATCAGAGATCTCTCTGAAGAAGAAGATGCAGCTGGTCAAACCTAGATGTAACTTATCTGAAGCCAATCCAAGATAGCTGGTTCCATCCTCATCTACACTAGCAAGTTTCAGATAGCTTCAAGCAAGTTACCTAGTGTGCTTTCAATCTGCACCCGTAAACTCAAAGTAATTCTCTGAGAAAGAATAGGCAGCCAAGGGCCGACGCTTACTGAAAGTACTTCACAGTTCCAATAAGCCTAATTCCTAAGAAAATTCTCTTGAAGTTGTGAAGAAGAAGAGATTGAAGTAACTGTGATCTAAAAGTAGGAGACAAAGTTCGGACTTAACTTGTGGGTCAGTTCAGGAAGAAGCAGAACATCAGATCTACTAGGAAGCAGTAAGGTCTATTGCTGTAGTAGCTGAAGTCTTAAGAAAGATAGCTAGTGCCTTCTACTCATGCACCATCAAGTTCAGAGGAAACATCTGAGGATGAAGAAGTAGCAAAGGGCCAACCCTAGCTGTAGTTACTACACAGTTTAAACCAAGCTTCCTGAAGATATTTTTTGGACTGTGTAGAAGAAGACTGGACTAAGATAACTCAGAACAGAAGTAGATAAGCTCAGAGAAATATCTGTAGAGCCAAACCAACTCAACAACCCACTCTTCACCTTGTAAGATATTTTTAGATCTGAGTTGTAAGCCTGATATATGAAGGTAGAGTGTAGGATCAAAGTGTGGATCCGCGTGGTAGGGTTTATTATCCCGAGAGTAGGATTTGGGAGCAGAACTGAGTGCTATGATCCAAGTGTGGATCTGAAGTAAGATTTTGTTGAGAATCTGAGTATATGGCTTTGGACTGAGTTATAGGATCCAAGTGTGGATTTGAGGTAAGTGATCAATTGATCACTGCGCTGTAGGGCTTTTAAGCCTGAGATTATAAGAGAGTCATTCTCTCTTAGGTAGGATCCTTTATGGATCTGAGGTAGGGCTGTCCTCCCATCCTGAGTGGTAGGGCCTTTGGCCTGAGGTAGGTGATAAGTTGATCACTGAGTTATAGGGCCTAGTGCCTGAGTTATAAGTCTTGGAGAAGACTAAGAGATCCTGAGGGATCTAAGTTGTAAGCTCTTAGGAGCTGAGATTGGAGAAGTGTCTTGTCTTATTAGAAGTTAGAAAGGTTGGAGGGAAAGTGGACGTACCCATAATTTGGGGAACTACTATAAATTTGTTGTGTTGTCTGTATGTGCTTTTCTGTGTGTTTCTTTGTTGCAGGTTATTAAGTTCTTGAAAGCAAAAATATACTAACTCACTAAGCAATTAAATAAGGAAATTCAAAGAAAGTCACAAGAGACAAATAAGCTATTCACCCCCCTATAGGTGATTTAGCTATCCTTGAAACAAAGACTATCAAGTGGTATTAGAGGGAGGTTACTCGAAAAGCACATAACAGTCAGAGTAGACCTCAAAGGATAGCTTGCAAGTGTGAAGTAAGGAAAACTTTGGGAGTTGGAAAGAAAAGAATCAGGAAGATAATGGAAGCCATTTATAGAGTCTTAATATAAATTCAAAAAGGACCCTTCATTCCCATGAAGGTCTCTACATTAGATGCAAGTATCTAGACCACAAAGAGCTATGGGGAAACGACTGAGGATGAAGTCATCCTGGCTGCTATGGACAAGAGAGCACAACACATCATAGTAAGTGACATGGATGACTCCACCTTCAAGATCCTTGTATACTGCAAGACAGCCAAAGATATGTGGGATTCTCTTACTATCTATATGGAAGGGATAGAGGAAGTTAGTCTTTCTAATAGTGATTCAGAGTCTGAAGAAGAAGAGGAAACCTTCATTGGGCTACTTGCTGCCATTGTAGATGAAGCAGGAGACAATCTAGATGAGAGGATAGAGATCAGGGCCCCTCTTTCATAATCAAAAAGTGATTCAGAGGTGTATGTTGATAAGGATGATGACTTCAACTGTTATCGGCCAATTACCAAAATAGAAGAAGAAGAAGCCTTCCAGGATAATCCTGGTCCAGATCAGGTGCAATCTCTGTCCAGTTCTTCTTATTGCTCAAGTAATGAGACCAGTCTAGATTTAGAAGCTTCTTCATCCTGTGATGCAGGTGATTCTGAATCTGAGGTAGATATCAATCAATTGATTGATAATTATGGTAAGCTTCTGGATGCTTTGAGATGAAGTAAGAAGTTAGACAAGAGGCAGGCTGAGGAGATTACCTCCCTTTAGTCGGTTGTCTCCCTACAAGCTTAGACAGTATCCTTGTTGGATTAGAAGACAGGGGAATTGTTCTAACTAAAGTCAATCTCAGTCATCCAACTTGAGACCATAAGCCAAAAGGACAAGATCATCCTGGATCTTGAAGAGGAGCACCTTAAGGAGAACAAGATATTGGCTAGTTTTTCTAAGCCAAGTACAGTGTTACCTTTGATAGATTACTTCTCCTCACAAAAGGGTAAGAAGGAGTTGGTAGTCAAGGGAATAACAAGAGTGGACCTTTCTAAAGAGAAAGGAAAAGCTCCTGTTGTGCCATAGTCAACCTTTCATAAGGTAATCCTCCATTCTCACAGGTATGACCAAGGATGCATGCATGGTCACTAGAAGAATGGGAATTCTTTTTGTAAGAGTACAAGAGTATCTTCCAATGATAGAAGAAAGGGTAGGGGAATGAGTGCCTGTAAGCCTCCCCATGAAGAAGTACAAATGGCCTAGTCTGAACCATTTGTATTTGGTACCTCAGCCCCAACTCTCAAGGACAAGGCAGTCTCTTTCACTCAAGCTCATCCAGCAATGACTCAGACCAAGGGTCATTCTACCAGTAAGCCTGACTTGGCTATTTCTGATGATATAAATATTATGTCATCTGCAAAGAAGACTGATGTATCTAGCATTTAGAGCAAGCAAAGGAAGCCTGCTGGAAGACTAACCTTCCGTCAGATCCATACTGAAAGGAACATGAAAAAAGTTGTTGCTCCTCTTCCTTCTATTAAGTCAGCAGTTAAACATATTGCTAGACCTGCTCAGAAGAGAATATATAATATCCATGATTGTTAGTGATACTGTATAGTGGGGGTATTTTACCTTAGATTGCTGGCACAATCGTATTGTTCCCAGATCAAGAGTGAGCCTACCAGTCAGAAATGTTGTTCGTAGGAAAAGTAGATTTCTGACTAATCAGAACCATGGACCCAATACCTATTAGGGTCCTAAGGTAGGACAAACTCTGTTTTGCAGGTTCCAAGTGCCCATCCCCCCTTAAGGTATTTCGACAGCGGATGTTCCAGACTTTGGACTGGAACAAGAAAGCCATCTTATGGATCATACTCTAGTGAGGGATAGACCAAAGATCTGCTATTGGGAAGTTGGTTATGGAGATTTACCATCAAGGTTCTACCCCCACTGCCCAAGCAGAAAAGGATGGTGTGTGTAGTCCTGAAGAAGGATAATGTGCTTAAGTCCTGAGTAAAGACCTTCTAGTGGAATCTGTCTGAATAAACAGATCAGTATGTGTCGGTCATTAAAGCTCTAAGGAATTCAACTAGTGTGATATTGTACTGCTACCACCTCAGCAGAATAATGAGGAGAAGAACAAGAAGGATGTACTCATCACAGTGCAAAGCACAGGAAGCAGCTCTTCTAAGAGCATTAAGGAAGAGGAACATGATCCCTACCTGGAAAGAATATCTACTGGTATACACTAAGGACTTTGAAGTGACATACTGAAAAAAAAACAAACTCAAAGATTGTCTAAGTGGAAATCAGTGGAAAGTGTGGACAGGATCTATGCAACTACAAGATCTGTGCAAATATTGAGGGAGAGATGGTCAAGCTAGTTGCTCCTGTTTGGAATGCATGTCTAGTCTGGGTTGCTGGACAAGCTTGAGTCTTACCCATAAGGTATCCAACACAGAATTAATAAGCACTACTTCTGAAGTTCAGAATGTCTCTATGGACAATGCTGAGGTTGAGAGGGAGACTATCCAGATGATTGCAACTGCTGTAAGTGTGCAAGTTCACAAGAACAGATTGTTTGCTCTAATAAGTGTTGATACAAGTCAGCATATTCATATGGGAATAGCAGTGTAAAGAAAGACTTGGGATTAGAATGAAAGGATGGTTCAAGAAAAGATCACTCATGGATCAAGTTATCTCAATGTCTAGCAGCTGTAGGAGAAGAATCAGCCTCATATAAAGAGGTAGCTAATAGTTGTACCAAGGGTATCAACTGCACTCAGATAGGGGGAGAAGCACATCAAAACAAGCTAGCTATTCCATGACTACTCTTTAGATGTCAAAAAAAAGGGGGAGAAAGAAGAAATTATGTGGCATATCAAATGGCTTCAAAGATTGATCAAGTATAGCATCATCAAGTGTGGTATTAGAGATTGATCAAGTGGTATAAGATTCAGGGGTAGAAAGAAATGATCCTATGTAGCATTCAAGTGGTTTCATTTGTAATCAGCTAGGGGGAGAAGAAAATCAAGGCAGACTAGCTCCTCCCTAACTATTCAGAAACCAAGAAGGAATTTATCAAGTGGTATCAAGTGGCAAAGGAGAGGTGTGACAGTGGTATCGAATCAAGCAATATAATCTCTAGTCAGGTGATATGATCACTAATGGAGATACAAAGAATGAGAGGAAGACTTCAACTAAACTTCTACTAAAGAGGATAAAATGGTATACCCTCCCTAACTGCAACTGTATGAACCATGACTGTTGTTGTAAAGTCTTAAAGGGGACTAAAACAATGATTAAGAAAAGAGGGTGTAGGGTACATGGATGATAAAAAAAAGTAAGGATGAAGCTTGTCATTTCCAAGGGAAAAGGGTGATAGTGGACTAGTGGTTTATGTTGTTGCAAGAAGCTATATACACTGCTAGATCAGAATACTTATCTGCAGGGAGGTGATGTGCACAGTTACTGTGAATCCAGCATAAGCTCCAAGTCTACATCAGTGAGATAAGTAACATTTCTTTGAACTGAAAGTCAAGTAGTTAAATCCCCACTACTAGGAATCCTGTCTTTCATAACACGACTATGCATGTTGAGATTAGGTATTATTATTAGGTAACATGTGAGGAGGAGGGAAGACTTTTGTCTTGAATTTATCCTCACAGACTAGTAAGTGGTTGATATCTATACTAAGCCACTACATGAAGTCAAGTTCAACACATTAAAATTTGAATTGGGTATGTTGAACTTGGTATAACATCAGTTACTCCATGTAATATTTCTGTTGCAGAACTCACCTTTCTTGCAGGGAATATCAAGTGGTATCAAGACTAAGATGGACTCAAGTGTCCAGTAAAAAGAAGATAGCAGATGCTTAAATTGAGTGGGAGCAAATCCAACAAATAACTAGAACAAGTTCAGCTTCCTTTTAAGGGGCAGCAAGCAGCTCAATATATCATAGATCATCACAGCTGATCAGCAGGTTCTCAGGACTATTCATAGTTTTTGGGGGAGAACATCCCTAGTAGTTTTCTACTGCTATGCAGTCACAATTGTTGTTGAAAAGTCATGTTGCTGCTGGAGAAGAGGAAAAGCCACAAGCTCATGTGGCTGTAGTGAAGTATTGCATCTGTTTATCAACACAAAAGGTATGCTCCTAGCCCAGTATATTAATCACTAGGATAATTTCTCAAGTGGTATCAACATAGAGTTATGGCTAGGATAGAGAGATAAATTCTTTGGTGCATAATCCCCTAACCTACCTTATGTGCAAACTATCAAAAGTTTTGTCACACATTAGGCTCGTGTCTGAGTAAATGTGCCAAGAAAACTATGCATGTCTAGATACCTCTACCTATCGTGTCGGTGGGACAACTTGGGTACCCTTATCTTCCTTTTAGGTGTGTTGGCTGGCTAAGGACAAGGAGAACGTGTGGTACTTGGATTTTGGGTGTTCCAAGCACATGACAAAAGATAAATACATGTTCCTTTGCCTGAAGAGGAAGAAATGTGGCATGGTAACATTCAGGGATAATAGCAAAGGGCATATTCTTGGAATCAGCACTACAGGTAACAAAGCATTTTCAATTTCAGATGTATTGTTTGTAGATGGACTTAAGCATAATTTAATTTCAATAAGTAAACTCTATAATAAAGGCTTGAATGTACTATTTGAATCGTCTAAAAACACCTGCAACATTATAGATGCTAAAACAAATAGTGTTTTGCTTAGATCTTATAGGACTCATAATGTTTACACTGTTAGTTTTAAAGATAAATCTACTTCTAATTTGAAATGCTTAGTTACCAAAAATTAGGAATTAGATCTTTTGTAACACCCCTATCCATCAACGTAGAATATAACAGAAGGTCCAGTCGGGGCCCCGCGCAATATTCCACGGACAGTCTGCAGAGTTACATGTGAATATCAAAACTACCAAATTAATCCTAACTTAGAGCATTCTAGTGGAAGCTTCATGTGTTATTAGAACTCAAATAACAAAGAATGTCCACAAAATACAACATAGGAATGTTATACAAAATACACCAAAAGTGTGGCCTTAATGCCTTACAGTTGTTCTTCACAAGAGTAATTTACAAACATTGGCATGCAGGCCAGCCACACATGAACACTATAATAAGTTCTTCGCTTGGACTTTGAGGGCCAGCATAGAATCAAAGGTATGCAACCCACTATCTCACGATTGGCTCTCCAGCACATGCACAGGGACATTCCACCATAAAGATGGCAAACAAGGCAAAAATCTTCTTTAGCTGATCAATTTACAACGACCCTACCCCACTACCGGGGTAGCGGTATTCCTTCCCTACTGGCATAACATTCATATATAGATATATCACATGAAGGTAACTTAAGAACCCTTCAATATATCACAAGAAGGTATAACTTAAGAACCCTTCAATATATCACAAACGTTTGCAATAACTGCCAAACATTTTGTGCACTCAGGGCACATTATCGTTGTACTAGAATTCCCAGCCCCACCACCATCCAAAAGTCCCGGACTTGCCTATCAACATTGAGCATTATTTGCCTTGAACATAACCGCACTATATCCACGACTCTCCCCCTATTCCAACAGTAATTTCCTTGTACTTTACGTCTACTTAACCGAACTACATAAAGAGGGTACAGTTCAGCTCTTTCCCATTGCTCAAATCTCCATGTCATCGCAGAAGTCGAAACCTTCATGGCCAATCACATGACGTGGGTCAGCCTCCCCTTTCCCATAATTCAAAACATAACCCATGTTATGTACAATGGCTCTCAAGGCCATCAAAGCTGGGGTACAAAGGCCATAACTCATCTGCTAGCCAAACGGTCTCCAAGAGACAAGCTTCGCTTACACAAAAGTATCTGGGAGCTACCGCCAGTGGTAACACTATCGCCTTGCATTAACTAACAAAACATCTTTTTGACTCCACATTCAACTATAACTGGAACATTTTTCCATAGAAACCATTAGTACCCGCAGTGCCAGAAACTAGAATTTCACAACATATATTGCTCAATTAAAGCTATCACCAATGATAGCCACTATCGCATGGTGATACCCAACAGTCATTGAAACCATGGTATTCTCTAGGTACTTTCCTGGAGCGCATCTTTAGTACAGCTTGCTACACAATTCACAAGCACAACCCCTCAGACTCTGTAACTACCCAGTTATAGTTGGAGTCTTCTTCGGCACACAATTCAAAACATCACCAATCAAGACCAACCTGTCCTAATGGGCTTCTCATAGCATGCCTATTCCGTACTATGATTTTTGGATTCTATATGCAAGACTACCCAGGGATATCATGTATAAACCCATAAGAATTCCATTCACTTTCCACCCGTTGGTGGGGGATTCCATGCACATGCAAAATTTAAACTTCACTTGTCAAAGAAGGAAGATCGTTACCCTTGTAAATCATTTCAGAGTCATTATCAAGTCTTCTATCCAGATGAAAAGGATTGCCTCGCTTTCCTCTTCAGGAATCTTGCTTCAGCTCGTAAATCAGACAATGGGATCTCCTTCACCAAGCTTCCAAAGCTCAGCCTTCAACCCCTCTTCTTGCCTTCTTTTAAGAACCTGATGAGAAGGATGAGATAGAATATGAGATGGAAAAATGAGAAAACAATCTCATCCATAGTGTTTATCTGAAAACTACTGTTGTGCGGTATTTACTACCATCGCGCGATATTATTGGAGGTAGATGCTTAACCCAAATTGCATCGTTCTTTCACTCAAAACTGCCTCCACCTCACTGACATGCGGCCAGCTACTATCGGTGTTACCTTACTACCGCCAGGCAGTACAATCAGGAGACATATTGTTAATTTAATTCGACTATCGTCATGCGATAGCTCACTACCGCCCCGCGGTAGGCTCTCAATGATTCGTCTATCGCATTGAGTTCGTAGAGTGGTATCGCTGCACGATACCTTTCTACTGCTCTGCGGTACCTACCTGAAAGGAAGGTTGATCTAATTCAGCGGGATACCGCTGGTGTTAACACAACCTCCTAGTGGTAACTCCCAGAAGTCAATTCCTTCCCTTTTTCGGAACTTTGGGCATTATATCTTTGGCATAGGATACTAGGACATTCATGGAGTAAAATAATAGTAAAACTATAAAAACATAAACTTGTTTGTTGACTTTCAAAATTAAGCAGTAATTTGAACTCTTTATGAGCTCCGTGTCAAAAAGGAATATTTATCAAAACCACATTCAAAAGCAAAAATAACATTTCCACGTCTAGACCACTAGAACTCATACACATGGATCTATTTGGTCCTCTTAGTACAAGTAGTCTTGGTGGAAAATGATACACAATCATTATTGTAGGACTACTCCCATTTCTGATGGACAATCTTTCTCGCTAATAAATCTGACATATTCGGTTAATTCACAAATCTGTGCACTAGACTTCAGAATGAAAAGGAACTAAAGATAAAAGGCTTAAGGTCATATCATGTGGGAGAATTTGAGAATGAAAACTTTATGAACTTTTGTAATAATCTAGGAATTAAGCATGAATTCTCTTCCCCACGCACTCCACAACAGAACTGGGTAGTAGAGAGAAAAAACCATACATTACAAGAACTAGCATGCACAATGCTCTCCGAGTTTGGCTTTCCTCAATATTTTAGAACTGAAGCGGTCAACACAGTAAGTTATGTGAGGAACCGGATCATGCTTCGCTCTATTCTTAAGAGATCTCCGTATGAGCTATAGTTTTATCAGTAGCCATTAGTAAAATTCGATGAAAAATCAGACTTTGGCATCCTCTTTTGATACTCTAGTAGGATTCATGCCTATAAGGTCTATAATAAAAGGACCTTGGTTGTTGAAGAATCGGCTCATAGGTACTTTAATAAAAATACACAAACTGAAGAATCTAGGGTGAATGAGGTGGATGTTGATGATGATGTGGCATTATGAGACAAGGGTGAGGAGAGAGAAGTGGTAGTTGATATTCGAACTCATGTGGAAGGATATGGACCTCCAAACACTCTCAACTTTTAAAAATAACATCCACGAGAACTAGTGATAGGAGAGCCCTCACATGGATTTAGAAGACGGACATCCCTCCATGAATCCTTCTCGAACCAATATTTTTATATCTGAAATTGAACCCAAGATTATTTTAGAAGCTTTAAATGATGAATCGAGGTTTTTGGCAATGAATAAAGAATTAAATCAGTTCGAAAGAAGTAAAGTCTGGGTATTAGTGGAGTGTCTAGTTAGCAATCCAGTTATCGGTTTAAAATGGATATATAAAAATAAATGTGATGGTGAATCTAGGATAACTAGGAATAAGGCATGGTTGGTGACACCAGGATACTCACAATAGTGGGTGTGGACTTTGAAGAATCTTTTGCACATGTTCCATGTCTTAAAGTCGTTCATTTGTTTTTTGTATTTGCAAGTTATAAACAAATTAAGTTATATCAAATGGATATTAAGAGTACATTTTTAAATGTATTTACCAAGGATGAGGTGCATGTCGAGCAATAACCCGGCTTCAAGAATGCTAACAACCAAAATAATGTATTCAAGTTAGTGAAGGCCTTGTATGGACAGTAACAAGCACCCCATTCTTAGTATGATAGGCTCACAAATTTTCTCCTAAAGCATGGTTTTAGGATGGGTAGTGCAGAAACTATACTGTTTGTGAATTATGAAAATCTCGATCTGATTTTATTGCAAATTTATGTTGATGATATCATCTTTGGCGCCCCAAATGAAAATCTATTCAATGAAATTGTCGCCTTAATGCAATCTGAATTTGAAATGAGCCTTGTTGGAGAGTTAACATATTTCTTAGGATTTCAGAGTTCTCAACGAAAGGATGTAGTTTTTTAAGTCAATCGAAATACATAAAAGATATGCTTATGCGATTCGACTTTGAAAATCGAAAATAGGTAAAAACTCCATTGAGCGCATCTCTAAAATTAGGAAAGGATGAAAGTGGAATTTCGGTGGACCAAACATAATTTATAGGAATGAACGGATCACTTCTTTATATAAATGCTTCTATAACCGATATTACATTCACAGTGAGCCTCTGTGCTAGTATCATGCCAATCCTAAAGAATCTCATTTCAAAGCTGTTAAACACATCTTTAGGTATCTTATAGGAACCCAAAATCTTGGTTTTGATACCCTCACGCCACCGACTTCACGCTCCATGAATATTCTGACTCTAATTATGTTGGAAGTTCACTCGATCGCAAGAGTACAAGTGGTACCTATCATTTCCTAGGTCCGGCACTAGTTTCATGGTCAAGAAGGAACCAAAACTCAGTTGTCCTCTCCACTACTAAAGCCGAATATATAGCCCTAAGAAGTCGTTGCACACAAGAACTTTGGATGTCAAAAATGTTATAGGACTTCGTCGTAACATTTAAGAACGTTGACCTTAGGTGCGACAACAAGAGTATCATATGCTAAATAAATAATCCAATACATCACTCTCGCTCCAAACATATTGACGTTTATCATCACTTTATCTGAGATCATATTAAGAAAGAGAACATGAAAGTGAGCTTCGTTAGGACTGACAATCAACTTGCTGATATTTTTACCAAACCCCTCCCTGATGCTCGTTTTTTTTTCTTTGAGTAGAACTGGGGGTTTTGGATCTCTCAGCTTGATCATGCTACATCATCTGCTGACATCGAGGCATTTTTCATGTTTTTTTGTTTGTTTCATGTGTTTTTGCTTTTGTTCTTTTTGGCTCTTTTGTTTATCTTATAATCAAAAATAAAAAAATGAAAAATCTCAAAACTCCAAAAAGAATTGTTTTGGTTTGATTTGTTTAATCTTTTTACTATAGCAAAAAAAAATTATAAAACCCCCAAAAATTACAAAAAAAAAGAAAAATCACCATGCTTCAAAAACAAGCCTTTTTTGCTTTGTTTGATTTGTTTTTACTCTTATTAAAATAAAAAACACAAAAAAACTATTAATCATTCTTTCTAAGGACACGCTTGACTAGAACTTAGAGCATTATAATTACGCACAATGTTTGATTTTGTATTGTTAATCTCCGCTAACATTGTGTGATTTTGTCATGAGGTGTTGAATCTATCGGTACTAGCTACTGAGTGCGACTAGACAAGATAGTGTATGTTGAATATGTCTCTAGGCATGTGTAAGGATTTAGTTAGCGTATAACTGTACACTGTTCATACATCCCTAGATAATGCATCGAGGTAGAAGTTCATTGATACATGCGATAACTCGTGATATTAAGTTTAACACTTTAAGAATGACTTGGACAATCAATGTCACGATGTTCAATTTTTATATAGAGCTTAGAACATTGGGCAAATATTCTATTGATCACGTCTTTTGTATACAAGTTAAAATATATCTATCTATGTGGGTAGATTTCAATTAATTCGGGGTCCTTGAATTCCAAAAAAGGGTATAAAAATGATAATGAATAATATCAACCAAAAAAATGAGTACATCGTAATCTCTCAATCATGTCTCAAGGATACCCACCCTCCAAGCACTACTCACTCCTCCTGATAAGTCTTTATAAGAATTGAGAGGTTGAGCACATTGGTAAAAAAGAATCATTTTGATCTTGTGCAAAGACTACAATTTCAGACAGTGCCCATTGTTCTAGTCTTGGTATGAAGTAGATAGAAATGTGACGTGAGTCTTCACTTCATTTCTCTTGTGTTAGCATCTTGCATTATTGAGATAAAACATGTATTAAAGATTATTTCTATTTGATGTTTTTTCTATGATGCTACACATTCTCTTGTCATTATACTATCTAACGTTTTCATGCATAAGAATTGGAATGAAACTACATTATTTGTCTATAACACATGTATCCTAGTACACGATCTCTATTCATGACTCTTATAATGTTACACTGTATTAAATTTATAACTCTCTAGGCATTGTACATAAAATCGTTGTGTATTTATTATCAATAATGCTGTCCAAACCACTTATAATTTGAACAACACGTCAAATCAACTGAATTTTCTATTGGGTAGGCCCATATTCATGTTGTTCCGCTCCAACTCATGCCCCTAATGCTTATGATTTCTTACGCATGTGTGTCCGTTCCCTCATCTCTTTAGTATCACCAGAATATAGCGGGAGAGTTGAGTGTTCACGAGACATGTCGATTGTTGATTGCGAGGATGCCCCGCCATTTGCTCGTACCGACATGGGTCTCTCTTTTGATCGCCGCCGCTACATGTTCGTGGACATTGATGGTCGTTGCCGCAACCGTCGCCGCCGCCATCGCCGCCACATCCGCCATTACGTCACTTCATTATGATTATAATGTTATTTCATTTTTGAAATAATATTATAATCCTTATACTTTCATTATCCCTTTTTAAGTCACTAGATTTATAACTTATAGGTTATAATTTATAAACCTTTTTATTATTATGTTGTTTTATTTTTTATTAAGCATTACTAGTGGCTAGGATTAGTTTATTTTGGATGAAGGGTTGGATGGAGTGGTGTATTGATTATATATATATGTATGAGGAGATGGAGACAAGATAGAAGAGAAGATTAAAAAAAAGAACCCTAACCTGCTCACGGTTTGCTCCCAGCCCCCCCCCCTCTCGGTCGGGCCGAATCCTCCCCGACACCTCAAGGAAATCGCCAACCAGCTCCTACCACCCCCTCTTTGTGGTGTTCTCTTGCAGCTCCGGCATCTTTCTACCTCCTCCAGTGTGACTCGGAAGAAGGCGGTTCAGTTCTTCCTCATCTGGTGTGACTCTGGTGAACCCGTGGAAGTGCGACTCTTCCATAGTTATTTTTCTCCCCCCTCCTCTTCCTCCTCCTCCTTGATTTCAGATTTTGGGTAACGAGTTACTTTCCCCTAACTTGTGTAATTCTTCTTATTATATTTGTGAGGTTGGTGGAAATTTTGGTACCATGTTTTATCCTAAAAATTGATTCTATCTCGGATTTATAAAATCTGAATTCATATTGTGTTTCATCTGATTTTTCTGCGAAGATTTTGCAAGGGTAGGTCTCTTTGGACATTTGCAAACCAGGGTTTGTTTACCCTTTGGTTTCAAATGGATTCAAACGGATTTGTTATATCCTCGTTGGTTTCATTTTGAGGGTTGTATTTGGACAGTTTTCCGAATTGAATCCTTAGTCCGGATCACTCTCCATGTGGATGGAAAATATGGTGATTGTGATGTTAGATGTATGGATAGGTGATGGATAAGGTACTTGTGAGTGCTCGTGTAGGCTTGGGCGGGAAATTCCCACTTGTGAGATCGCAATGTTATAAACAAAACTCAATCGAAAATTTGAGTTGTTGCGCGTGCACAACGTGTTCGCTCAAATTCCCCATAGGAATCCTTTTTGTCTTTTCGAGCCTTAATTCCATTTTAGAGCGTGGCCTGCATCAATTTGGTATCAGAGGGAGGTTTGCCAATTTCTCAACTTGGCAACGATCCGCTCATTCCGAGATACCCCCCATTTGCACTTAGGCACGTTTGTTGGTCTTTTTATTTTATTTTATTTTAGTTATATAAAAAAAATGTTTTACGTGTTTACTTAGTTTGAGTTTTTCGTTGGTCCGTTATGGCGCACATTGGGAGTTCCGCACACTCACCTTCATTCGTTGAGCATAACATTATGTTAGCATAATATTTGACTCCACCATCGCCCACCTCTAGGCCTGTTAGATTCCTTTTCCGACCTATGATGTGTTAGGTGATCCGCGAGTGTTTTTATATTGGGTGAAGGATATTGAACGTTATTTTGAGTGATATCATATTGTGGACCCCCACAGGATTCCCATTGCGAAACCACAATTATTTGGTCAAGCCCAAACCTTCTGGCTCAATGAGGAGAGACGTTTAGGGACGTCCCTCGACGACTCACGTGTAGGTTGGCAGATTATGAAGAATTATTTAACGGATGAGTATTACCCTCCATACTGCCGTTCTCAGTTTTCTGATTATTTGAGTGATTCGCCGCCTAAGATTTTGCCTACATTGAACCAGTACGTCCCCTCATACTGCCATACCAGGACGTCTCATGATTTTATTTCTCCTTGCCAGGGCACTAGACCCATTTCTGATCTTAGGAGTGACTATAAGCCTCACACTAGATCCTTGCTCCTCCAAGATCTGACCATTTCGAGCACATGTACACCTACATTTAGGGAGAAGGAGAAGGTTGGGTCCTATGTACCGCCACCTGTCATTCTCACTACTAGGGATGCTATAAATCTGCGGGATAAGCATAGACAGACAGTTAAGATTTGCAAGGAGAACGCTACATATTGTGCTTGTGCAGTGATTCGCCACTATGTCGTGGAGTGCCCCATAAAGCCTAGGGCTTTGGCTCTTTTAGCTTTGACGTCTAAGCCCGCCACTGAGTGCGATGCCAATTTTTTTGATGACTTTAGTGATGATAAGGATATTGGATATCCTAGTGACCTCGATGATGATGTCTCATGTATGTTATCACCCCCTTGGATCAACCCACTTCCCCTCAACCATATTTCCAGTCTGCCCCCTATGATAGTTGAGGAACTGTCCGAATGCCCTGAGTTAGCAGATGTACCTATTATCATGGAAGATTTACCTTGCGAGGGAATGCTACTTTTTGATAAATTTAAAGTTGAGGACCCGGAAGATATTTCCTTGTTGTTATCACCGTTGTCAAAAGCTCAATATGAATTTAAAATTTTGTCGGATTCGATTTTACTGATCCTCCCTCATTACCATAAACACGTCGAGTCTATTTCGGAGACCTCTACTGATGTAGGCTTACCTTTTGGGCATTATGGTGATCAACGTAACAAACGCAACGCTCTCGAATAACTCTCACGTCACCCTCAAGCATTTTACGTAGCAGCGGTTTAATTAATATTATTACTAATCTACAATTACGGGGGTTTCACAAAGCCCCTTAAGATAATACCAAGGCGATAGGCCAAGGTCCTTTCAATCAAAAAGAACCCACATGGTTCAGTCGAGTGAGTTGTACCAAAAGAGAAACCACCGAAAAATAAAAGATTCGGGCAAGGGTGGTTCTCTCCCAACAAAATATGAATGAGGGCCGTCACGCCTCACGAACTTAAACGGAAATAAAGTAAACAAGACAATAGCTAAAATAAATTTAACAACGAAAAATCAAGCGTTACACAAGCCACGCTATTTTCCAATGCCACAGGAATTATCTAAAGTAGAGAAACTCATAAAGGTGGAAATTTTCGTTACCCAACCGGATTTGATGAATCTGGCTCTCTCGACTAGAATCGTTCCTTAACGGCACCAACAGAGATACGTCATAGGGAGAGATATTTGTCGTCTTCTTCGTGTCACGCTGTATTTGGAAAGTCCCGGCGAAATATTCTAAATATGGAAACAAATATCTCCAAATAAGGCAGGAGAGAGAAAAGGTGGTGGATTGAAAAATAATTAAGGAAAGAAATATTTCTATTATGGTAGGCTAAGGAATTTTATGGTATGTGGATATTTGGTTTTTGGAAGGAGATTATAGTGCTTAGTAAAAAGGGTTTGATGAGGAGGAGGATGGTGGAGGTCGGCTTGGGAGGGTGGAGGAGAGTGGGTTGAAGGGAGGAAAGGAGGAGGGTGGTGGCTCGGGTTAGGAGGGGGATAGAGGGGAAGAGGAAGAAGAATGGTCGGGGGCCAACACAAGAAGAAGAGGGGAGGAGGAGAGGAGAATTCGGCCAAGAGAGAGAGGAGAGAAGGAGGAATCTTCAAGAGAGGCTTGGTTTTAAATTTTTATTCATTCACAACTCAAAACAAAGAAGATACATGCCTATTTATTGGCTACACCACTCCATCTCCACCATACAAATTGAAAACTCTCATGATGGCTAATTGCACCCATCATGACATGAAATAAAACTATAGTTCGCACATGAAATAAAATAATGAGGATGGTTATAGGTCTACATCTTACATGAAATTAAGACATGAAGTAAAATGATAATTTCGAAAAACAAATAATAAAATATATTATTACTCAATAATAATTTATTAATATATACTATTAATAAATTATAATTGGGTTTTCACTCCGGACGGCTATTGTGGCGACGCTTCCAAGGGTCATCTGTAAGCATGCTGTCGCCGTCTCCAAAGTGTTGCGGGCCCTCATCTCCATTCATATCTACTGGGTCACCATCATTGTTAGAGGGAGGACGCTCCAAGACAACAAGTCGAGGGAAGTCGGCTCAATCAATCCTCCCCCTCTTAAAAATACTCATCACTGATGAGTATGCCAGTATGTACTCGCCTGGAAGTTCATCGGCGGGGAAGAAGGACCTGCATGGCAAAAGGTGGCCTTGGGGAGACCTCAAAAACGCGTTAGCCAAAGAAGTAAAAATAATTTCCACAACATCCAATAACATACCTCCGATGGAGACCGAGAAGGAGAACGATCCTAGGAAACTTTCACCACCCAACCCAATTGAAAGCATAGTGGAAGATATATACGGAGAGGTAGACATTTCAAGTGGCATAAAAGCATAAAGCATCAAATGTGAAACGATGAAAATAAGAGCTATGCCCCAATTAGTGGAAAATTTTAACAGAAATGTCATGTTACCAAACTTCCGTAAAATTCGTAAAAATTGGACTAGCCGATTCATTAATATTTTTAAAGTGCCCGGGGGAATCCGTTTAGGGGTGAGACAATCCAAAACAAATCATTCACATAACGGTGGTAGACTTTTCGACACAACCTAGCAAGTAATTTAATGGACGCATTTAGATTGATTAAGAAATTAAAAATGCGCCTAATTAAATTAAGACCATGAGGGGTGAACCCATGTGCCACATGACTTGAATTAATATTACAAATAATGGAATTATTTCAGGTGGCATGGGTGCTTTAAGTTCAAAGATTAATTCAGTGGAGTCCAACGTCATAGTTTTAAATTTGGATTTAAATTTTGATTTAAAAGTATCATAATAAAAGGTATTCAGAAAACGCTCGTCACCAACTATAGAGTTGGTCGCTCCTGAATTAAAAAGGAAATGCATGCGATACAACTCAACATACCCAACTATGTCTACCCACATCCATCTAAGTACACTGAACGGGGATGCGGGAATAATAAGCTTCTCTAGATGTACTGGGCTAGAAATGACTAGTTCATTCCCTAAAAGTTCATCTACACGAGTTAAGCGAACCGGAGGGAGAGTCAACATGTTTGATTCCATTGGGAGAGATAAGTCACACTAAATGTCAAAACTTGGATTAAGCGTCCAAGAAAACGCCTCCGGTTGCAAGCCATTAAAATCAAAGGAAACTCGAATAGTTGATTCGTCCTCACTAAAAACTCATCCTTAGTTAAATATTTGCCACAAAATGGATCCACCAAATCAGCTGACATGTCTTCCAACGCATTATATATTTTATTTAATTCAGATCCAGTGATCGTCTCTAAGGTAGGCAAATTTATATCCGATAAAACTTCTAAACTTACTTGTGCCTCAAGCGAAGGAGCTATCAACAAAGAAAAGTCTATCGTGCCCTCAGTGCTACCATCATCCAAAGATATATTTTCCTCGCAGGGTAAATCTACTACAGCATCACATCCTATATCGACCAATTCTTCCCATGAGGTAGGGACATCGTCTAAGTCAGAATATAGGGATGGAAAAATCGAATCCCGGGGAGTACCAAAGTCAACTTGACCTTTAAGCGGCATTGATAACGTAAACGAACTAACTCCCGGATGTATCACACTAAGATTATCCCAAATTGACCAACCATCCCAAGGTGGCTCTTCGAATACCGTAGATATATTTTACAAGCCAGGGTCAACCATAATAATGTCGGGTCCTAGCGAGTCATCACCTAAATCAGTAACAGGTACTCTCTCAGCTTCGGATGACTCTACCGAATCTGCCGGAATGTCTTCTAACTCAGGGTCATCAGAAGACTCCCTGACTAAAATATTGTCGAAGGGGGGTGGAGATGATTCCTCAAGGGAGAAATCCTCATCCAAATCACTGGGATAACCAATCTCCTCAACGCCACTAAAAGCGTCAGTGAAACTTGCCTCGTCCTCAGTAACGGGCTCAGTCCTAATCACATCCTTAGGTTCAACAGGAGAGTCAGGTGCTATCGTAAGTGAAGGAAGACTCTCACCTTGCTGATTAACGTCATCATCAAGAGATTCTATATCCATTAAGCATCCTCAGAGGTATTAGTCATTATACCATAGGGTTTAGATATCGAGGCTAAAGATGCAAGCACCCTAATAGTAACCTCTTTCGAGTTAAAATTTTGGGGTCTAAATGGCTTATGTTCCCTATAGTGGGACTAGGCACACTTTGGGTATAACTACCTCTCTGTGGATAGGATCTATCCGGAGGTATAGGGTCACTCCTTATAGCAGATACGAGTCTAGTGCTGTTACTATTCTTTCTAACGGGTGTGGTGGAAATAGTGCGCAGGTAGGTGGGATCAAATTGATCCGAGAGGAGGCTACGCATGTGCGGCCAAGCATAATGATAGCTACCAACAAAACGCTCTTCGTTTAATCAAAATAATCAGGCTCGACCTACTAATCGCTCTCGGGCAAAGCTAACCTTTTCATAGTTATCCCATAAGTGACAATTAAAATATTGTTCTAATCCCTTAAGCCAGTTCCTTAAAGTTTGGGGATACTCTAAACCGTCATAAGTAGGATAAATGTGGTGTGCAATAGGGGTGTGTTTAGCCATATCCTTAGCATAGGAATAGTCTAATTAGGTTGCATATACGTCATATACCGGAGAGGACACTCGATCTCAATTTAGTGCAGGTGCACAGAAAAGGGGTAACAGATCCACTAAACTCTAACGAAGATGGAATTGTTCCCGCCTAATAGCTAAGGTTATAATTATATAAAATAGATTTTCATGCTGGAAAAAATATGAGGATTATTAAAAAAAAAATTATTTTTGAATTTTGCTGAAAAATTTAAAATATAGGCCGCTATTTGCAGACCAACTATTAAATTTTAAAATTACTTAATAAAAATAATGAATTATTGAAAAATAAATTTTTTTTCTGATTTCTTATTAAAAATAAGATAAGAGAATTTCTAGATTTTTTTTTTTGATTTTGAAAAAAGTTAAAAATTTTAGGCCGCTATTTGCAGACCAAAAATTTAGAATTTTTTTTTATGAAATACCAAGCAACGAGTGAGTGCGTGTTAACGTGCCAAATAAGAGGAGGAGGGTACCAATTAGGAAATTAATGTGAACCTCTCTCTGATACCAAATTGATGTAGGCTTACCTTTTGGGCATTATGGTGATCGACGTAACAAACGCGACGCTCTCGAATAACTCTCACGTCACCCTCAAGCATTTAACGTAGCAGCGGTTAAATTAATATTATTACTAAACTACAATTACGGGGGGTTCGCAAGGCCCCTTTAGATAATACCAAGGCGATAGGCCAAGGTCCTCTCAAGGGAAAAGAACCCACACAGTTCGGTCGAGCGAGTTGTACCAAAAGAGAAACCACCGAAAAACAAAAGATTCGGACAAGGGTGGTTCTCTCCAAACAAAATATGAACGAGGGCCGCCATGCCTCACAAACTTAAATGAAAATAAAGTAAACAAGATAATAACTAAAATAAATTTAACCACGAAAAATCAAGTGTTACACAAGCCGCGTTGTTTGCCAATGCCACAGGAATTATCTAAAGAAGAGAACCTCATAAAGATGGAATTTTTTGTTACCCAACCGGATTTGATGAATCTGATTCTCTAGACTAGAATCGTTCCTTAACGGCCCACCAGAGATACGCTGGAGGGAGAGAAATTCATCGCCTTTTTCGTGTCATGCTGTATTTGGAAGGTCCCGGCGAAATCTTCTAAATATGGAAACAAATATCTCCAAATAAGGCAGGAGAGAGAAAAGGTGGTGGATTGAGAAATAATTAAGGAAAGAAATATTTCTATTATGGTAGGCTAAGGACTTTTATAGTACGGGAATATTTGATTTTAGAAAGGAGATTATGGTGCTTAGTAAAAAGGGTTTGCTGAGGAGGAGGATGGAGGAGGTCGGCTTGGGAGGGTGGAGGACAGTGGGCCGAGGGGAGGAAAGGAAGAGGGTTGTGGATCGGGTTAGGAGGGAGATAGAGGGGAAGAGGAAGAAGAAATGGTCGGCGGCCAACACAAGAAGAAGAGGGGAGGAGGAGAGGAGAATTCGGCCAAGAGAGAGAGGAGAGAAGGAGGAATCTTCAAGAGAGGCTTGGTTTTCAATTTTCATTCATTCACTAATCAAAATAAAGAAGATACATGTCTATTTATAGGCTACACCACTCCATCTTCACCATACAAATTTAAAACACTCATGATGGCTAATTGCACCCATCATGACATGAAATAAAACTATAGTTCGCACATGAAATAAAATAACGAGGATGGTTATAGGTCTCCATCTTACATGAAATTAAGACATGAAGTAAAATGATAATTTCGAAAAACAAATAATAAAATATATTATTACTCAATAAAAATTTATTAATATATACTATTAATAAATTATAATTTGGTTTGCACTCTGGACGGCTATTGTGGCGACGCTTCCAAGGGTCGTCCGTAAGCATGTTATCGCCGTCTCCAAAGTGTTGCGGGCCGTCGTCTCCATTCATATCTACCGGGTCACCATCATCGTTAGAGGGAGGACGCTCCGAAACAACAAGTCGAGGGAAGTCAGCTCCATCAACTACTGATTCTGAATTGGAGGATGTACCTACTATGTTGGAAGATTTACCTTCCGAGGGAGTTGTACTTGTGGGTGATTTTAGTAGTGCAAACCCGGATGATTTCTTTTTGTTGTTAACACCAATGTGTGACGTTTACCATGAGTTAGATTTTCTCTCGAGTTCGATTTCACTGACCCTCTCTCTTGTTCCTTTGGCTCGAATAGCGGATTTGTTAGGACACGGATTGGTTTTTCCTGATCCGATCCACTTAGTTAAACCATTGTTATTAGCACCTTTGTTTGACATGACTTGTGGGCTATGTATCAATGAGTATCTGCCGGCGGGCATGTTTTCGTTTACGACTGCATATGATTTCACGGCAACTGTGCCTTTTGATTTGGTTTCCTCACGACATTGTTACCCATCAAATCAAATTGCACATATTTTTCGTCCATCCTGGTACGATCTGCACATACACTTGTCGTTCTCTTATGCAAGTGTCTATGGGTTGCGTCACTTTCACGTTTGTACACCTCTGAGAGCCTCTGACTGTAGAGCTGTTGATTCGAATTTAGTCTGGTTAGCCCCCGAGTGGATACCTTCGGGTTCCGAAACAAAATTATTACATTGGAGTGCCGATCCTTTCTTGATTTTCAAGAATTTTGGGTTTAATGCAATATTTTTGGATTTTTACGATGCAATCGGTTTTTCACCGTGTTTTAATTTTTCGGATTTAATTTTGCATATCCGGTTTCCACCTGAGTGGTTTTCTCCGACGTTTCTCTATTCCACTTCAAATTTTCTTAGGTTGATTGTAACGCCCCCGATTTTTTTGCGATTATTTAATTCTCGTTTGGCGTTACGTTGACGGGTTTTCTTTGCTTGTGTCATCTGTGGAGTGTGGTCTTAACTCCTTAGAACTGGGTGATCTATTTTGGAGCCTATTGGCATGATCTCCCTAGCAAGCCGAGTCGTTTTGGGTGACCCGGTGTGGTCTCTCGGGGGATGCTTGTGTTTTGACTTCGGGTGGGTATAACTCGAGTTCTGTTCGACGAAAGTTAATTTCGACTTTGCTGTTGCGTTCATAGCATGGGTATTTAGCTACGGTGCGAGTTTCGTCGAATTCTGAGGTAGTTTGGTTTTCGCGTCGTTTTGGGTGTGCTAATAATAAAAGCAAATGTGTATATTTTAAAGCTATTTAAATGATCATTTTCGGTCAAAATCTTTGAGAGTGAACCGCGGCTTAGGAGGCAGTTAAGGATGATTAGGTGTGATTAGATTTATTTAAAAGCCTTAAGCCAAATTAGCGGGCCAATTCTTCCCCTTCCCGAAAACCGTCGCCTGCTCCTGTTCGCGGAAAACAGAGGAAAACCGCCGGACCTGCTACCCCTGCGGACGACGATTACAGGAGCGTTTGTGGGCGGATTTCGATTCCGATAATTGATCTGGATTGCTCTCGCTCAGAACTTTGTTTCTACGGTGTTGCTGTTGCTGGTGCCGAGGGAGAGGAAAGGTGAAAGGCACACTGGTGTCAACTACCTTCACCTATGGGGGGGATAGGTGATTTGCAGTCTTTTCGTGGAATTAAAAATTTACCTGCAAAATAAAACAAAACAAGCACAGCAAAAAAACACACAGGCAGTTATAGTGGTTCCCCGATTTGGGTACGTCCACTTTCCCCCTTTGACCTATCTCCCAACAAGGGACGACTCGGTCACTTCACCAACCGGATTGAAATCCAATCCTCACACTATGGAAGGAACCCTTCCACCCGAAGGAGTCACTACTCCTCCACCACGGGTTGCACCCAACTCTTACAATTAGGAAACAAAGTTCCTTTACAACAAAAGCAAAAATAGAATGTATAAAAAATACAAACTACGTTTGAAGCGCTTGGTGTCCCTCTTCGTTCGATAAAGCGTTCTTGAAGAAGACGAAGATTCCACGACCTAAGCACTCTCTTAGAGAGGATCTCCCCGAGATCGGCGGCGGCAAGGATTGTGGCGGCGATGCTTTCGAGATCCAAACTTCCTAACAAAGCTAGCAAGGTCTACCAACGATCTTTCTTGGATCGATCATCTCAATCGATTCGGAAGGGGAAAGTATTCCCATTCAACAAACCAAGAGACAAAGGATCTCAAGAAGAAATATGAGACGTGTTGCTTGGCTATGTTTCTGTCGCCGAGAGATCAAGAAGAATCCGATCAGCGGCGGCGACGAGCTATCGAGCGGCGACGGCGACGGAAGGAAATCCGCGATCTGTTAGGTCAATTCGGCGGCTCGTTCTTTTTCGTATGTGTTGATTACCCGTAAGGTTGAAAATACACGAGTATTTATACTGTAGATCAACCTTTATGACCATTGTGGGCCCCACCAGAAGAAACCCTAATTTCGGTTCAAACAGCGCCTGAACATTTGGTCCGGTCTACCGAGCCAATGGAATTCGCCTAAGGCAAATTCGGCGGGAATCATTGGTGATTCTCTACGAATCGGCGAGAATCACTTATGATTCCCGTTGAATTCTCCTTAGAAGAATTCTAGCTGAACAGCAAGCCATCCAGAGAGAATCGGCGAGAATCACAATCCATTCTCGACGAATCGGCGAGAATGTAAAGTCATTCTCGATGATTCGGCGAGAATCACTTAGTGATTCTGGTCGATTCTGCCTTAGCTGAATTCTAGACGGCGTTGAGACGGCCGGATGCATTCGGCGAGAGTAGGCTAGTGATTCTCGACGATTCGTTGAGAATCACTAGTGATTCTCGTCGAATCGGCGAGCATCGAATTTTCCTTGGACTATTTTTTGTCTATCTTCCCGTGAGCTAGTCTTTGACACATCCTTGCTCCTTGTCTGCTCTTGATCTGTCTCAGTCTTGTACTTGAATATAAGTACACTCCAATAGAGAGAGTGCACGTAAGCCAACACACTGATCTGCTCAACGAGGGATTACGTTGCGCAGACCCGTGTATATTGACCCACTGCACCCTGACATTGGTGTGTACTTAGCGTGGAATAACTGCAAGCACATCTTGAAGAAAATCATCAAATACATTATCTATTCAACTTATCTTGTTAAGGAGCTTCTTCAAATCAGGTATATTGTGGAGACAATACCCAACAATCTCCCCCTATTTGAAGAAGCCTAAACCCTACAAGCTCAGGTGAATGGAGCATATGAAAATCATAAACTACTAATTTAGTTGAGAGAGAAATTCATTACCACTTTCCTGAGAGCATACTTGGAGCCACCTTTGTAACGCCCCGTCTTTTCAGCGATTATTTTTATTCTCGTTTGGCGTTACGATGACGCGTTTCCGTGGCTTGTGCCATGTGTGGAGTATGGTTTAGCTCCTTGGAACTGAGTGCCCTGGTTGGTAGCATGTTGGCAAGATCTCCCTAGCAAACCGAGTCGTTTTGGTGACCCGGTGTGGCCTCTCGGGGGGATGTTTGTGTTTGGCTTTGTTTGGGCATAACTCGAGTTCTGTTCGTCGAAAGTTAATTTCGACTTCGCCGTTGTGTTCGTAGCGTGGGTATTTAGCTACGGTGCGAATTTTGTCGAATTCCGAGGTGAATCGGTTTTCGCGTCGATTTGGTGCTTTATGTAATTTTGTAATTAGTTATATAATTATATAATTATATATATATATATATACATAATAAGATGAAATGAAAAGCCCCATCATCTTCTTCACGTAAGAAACCGCTGCCCCTTGTACGAGAGAAATAACCGCCGAGCCTTCCCTTCGGACGCCGATTCCCGGAGCGTTTGTGGACGGAATTCGATTCCGAGAGTGGATACGGATTGCTCTCGTCGAGACCTTCATTCCTGCGGTAACAAATTCGATTTTCGTGGAGTTTTGGAAGGATTGGAATTTTCAGTTTTGGAAGTTTTCCGCCATTAATGGCCGAGTCTTTGTTCTAGGTGTTGCGGCCGTCTTGATCCGTGCGAAGAGGAGGAAAGCAGTCCAAAGCTTCGCTGAGATTTGAGGCAAGTGGTATTCTTGCCCTTGCCAAGTGTTTTCTTTGATTTTATTTGCTGAAATTGAAATCCCGGTTAGCCCAGGTTAGAGGCCTTGTTGTTCTCGTTTTCTTGCTAACTGTAGGGCTTAGTTCTTCCTACTGAAACCCCCCCTATGTTGTGATGTTTGGAATCCAATTTGTCGGCGCGAAGCCGTTGTTTTCCTTTAATTTTGATTGATGCTCTGGTTCGAGCGTAGCCGAGAGGGAGAGTTAGGAGGGGGGGTGTGGTTGCCAATTTCCTTCGTTATGGTATTATTCGAATGGTTAGGCATAATTTGAACGGTAGTAGCGTGCGACGTTGATAGTTGTCTACTGCTACTGCAGTGGTGTGAGTCGTGTGCGCGTTCCGGTGTCGTTCGGAAAATTCCAAACGGTACAGGTTTGCCGCGCACGGTCATTAACCTTTAGGGCGCACGACCACTGGTCGTGTGTCTCTGTTCGTGCGCGTATAAATTTCAGTTTCCAAAGTTCTGTCTCGGGCAATCGCACGAGCGCTGGCAACAGTGCGCACGACCACTGATCGTGCGACACTGATCGTGCGCAGTTGCTAGGTTTTCTGTCAGGTTTTCAGGTTCGTTTCGCACGATCATCAGCCGATGAGTGCGCACGACCACTGATCGTGCGTCACTGATCGTGCGCTTTGTATATTTTCTTTTGATAGGCGAATTTAGATGGTTTCGAGTGCGGGAGTTTAGATACACAAGTGGCAGGCAATTACTTGAGTTCTGGATCTTCTGCCTTGGTCGTTCGACTGCCGTCGAGCTCCGTTTTCTTTAGTGGGTTTGTGGGTAGTAACTTAATTTTGGCGGCGAGTGAGGCTAGCTCCCTGAAGGCCAAAGTTTAGGTAGGCACTGAGTGGGTTTCACTCAACGCCTAGTCGTGTTGGTTTATTTCAACACTCTTCCTTTACCTTGTATTTCGTTTCCGAGTGGTTTTCCAGTTGTATTTCTGGGTTTTCCTTGTCGGCCGTTTTCTTTATTTTCCTAAAGGCCGAATCGTGGGTCGTGGATAGTAGTGGTGGTTGTAGCTCTTTATGGGGGTGGAGTTGTGTGATATAGCCAAGGCCACCCATGGATTTCTTGCTCCAGGTACGGGCTGGGCATGTCGGGTGGAAGGTCCCTTGTGTTTTCACGTGTTGACCCTCGAGCTTTTGACTTGGACATGGTGGATTGGGGGACTGCGTTTGTCTTCGATCCGGTTCCTCGTTGTTGTTTTTGTTACTATCACTTCCCGCAGTTTAGGGTGTTAGAAGTTTCTTCTTTGGTAGTGTTGCAGCATTCTGGCTCTTGGTAGTCTAGTCGGCCCTGCAGGATGTTGTTCCTGGGCTGGGTCGTTGCTATTTCTTTGCACGTTGTGAATTTCTTGTTGTCCTGTTTTGGACAGTTGTGACTCTTTCTACTGCATGTTTTCTGTTATTTTGTCCTTTTGGTTGACTCTTTCATGCAGTTTTACCTTGATTTTTGCTTGCTGAGGTATTCTGTTTTCTTTTGGTATACCCCAGGTTCTGAGCTGTAGCCGGTCTGGTGGCTAGTTGGAGGTGTTGTTGTTGGTGGACTCCCGGACTTTGGAGTTTTGTTTACCTTGTTTGTGAGGTTGTTTTCAGTACTTTCTTACAGACATATATGTGTGCTGGTGGGTTCGTGTCAGGTTGTTGGCGCCCACTAGTGGTTTTTACCTTGTACTAGATATATACTATTGCTGCTACCATTTATTTTTTTCTGGAGATAGTCTACTTGCTTTGAGAAGGTTTTATGCTAGGTTGCTAGTTATTTTTAAACTATAAATACTATTATAAATGAAGCTCATGATCAGCATGTTTTTATAAACTTAATCACTATATTCCAAATCACGTACGAAAACCGTTTTCTTATATATATTATATAAACTAAGTGTAGTGTCTTGCATAGCATGAGTGGTTCTCTTGGGACCCTTATGCGCTCTTTAGGGTGTAAAACCTAATTAAAGTATTTTCCGCAGCGTTTAAATATAGTTTTCTTTTGTGGACTAGATGATCCACTGAGCTGAGGGATACGGACTCTAAACATAATTGATTTTCTATTCATTAAGCACATGATTTTCTTGCATAAAGATTGTAGTTGGATTTGCCTGAGCGTCAGCAGTTATCCCCTGCTTGACGTGGCATCATGACGCGTGTTTTCTCTTACTCTGATAATTCTTAATTCAGAGAAAATGCGGGTTGTGACAGTTGGTATCAGAGGGAGGTTGCTTGACAAGTTAGTTGGGCAACCTTCCTTGGATGCTGTTAGTAGTTCAGCATCATGTCATTCACACACCGATATGTCATCAGCACGTCTTGGCAAAAGCACGAACACTACACTCATAGCATAACATGAAGTATACGGGGCATATTATGTAGTATGGGATGCATAATATGTGTTCGTATATGGATCCACCACATAGGGGCTACATGTGAGGGTTATGTAGTATGGGATGCATAACCTCACCACATGACTGCGACTAGCACGTTTCTTTTTCGTTGCATGGAAATGTTATGTAGTATGGGATGCATAACATTTTCATGTGTACGCCGCTCATATCATGCATTAGGGCCTTCTTTTTAGAATGCATAGCACAATCATGCATATCATATCATTGCATAAGCACAACGCGCCGAGCTAAAGATTTGCAGGATGACATATGTACACACATAAGTTTTCAAACTAACATAAGTTCATGCATCCGATCTAGGCACAAGAGTTAGTGAGGTGGTGGTTAACCATCCTAGGTTAGGGCATATCATCTAATTATTGTGAAGAAGATAAACTCTCAGAGCAAGTTTAGCAGCTTTAAGTCGATATCTACATATGTATTGTCTGTACTGTTAGTCGGTTCTAGTCGTGGGATTTGGATCTGATTTGCGTTGTATTGATTTTTTTTAGGATGGCTAGGCGTCCTGCGACCCGATCGACTCCCCTGTCTGAGGGTGAATCTTCTGGAGCTCAGAACGATGCGGTGATCGAGGGTCTGCGTCAGAGTAGCGAAGCTATGGGGAGGCAGTTGGAGGAAGTGCAAGCCCAGATTCAGTCTTTGGTGGCAGTTGTGGCAGGGCAGGCTCAGGGTGCGCAAGTTCCTGCAGGGGGGTTAGCTGTTCCTCCTCCTCCTGCACCCTTGAGGCCTCCAGTGGTGGTGCCAGCAGAGATGGCCTTCATCTCGCAGTTTCAGAGGCTGAGCCCTCCCACTTATGATGGGAAGGCAGATTTCATGGTGATAGACGATTGGCTGATCTCCATGGAGGAGATGTTCTCGTACTCAGGGATTGCAGATGATCAGAGGGTGATGATAGCCGCCTATCAGCTTAAAGGATTGGCTAAGAGTTGGTGGCTGAGAGAGAAGGAGAGCTTAGTGGCTGGATGCTCTTGGGAAGTGTTCAGGGAGATGCTGTTGAGGAAGTTCTTACCCTCGGTCGAGCGTGACCGCCTCATGAATGATTTTCTCTATCTGAAGCAAAGGCAGCTTACGGTGGGTGAGTATGAGATAGAGTTTTGTAAGTTGAGCCGTTTTGCCCCTGGAATGGTCAGCGTGGAGGCTGATCGAGTTAAGCCATTCCTCGGTTGTTTGAGGAGTGAGGTGCAGCAGTTGGCCAGTGCTTATGGGTCAGTGACTTATGCTGGAGTTGTAGAGGCTGCTCTTAAGGTTGAGGCCATTGAGATGGCGAAGAGCAGAGGCCAGCAGTTGAGGAAGGATAAGAGGAAGTTGGTAGAGGAGAAGAAACCCCTGGTACCCGATGCTGTTCCGGGAAAGAGGAGCAGGGTGGTGTGCAGTTTTTGTGGCCGGTCAGGCCATCCTGTTGAGAGGTGTTTCAAGAAGGCGGCAGCTCAGAAGAAGGAGCAGGTTCATGCTATTCAGGGTGCTCCTGGGAGAGATGTCTCCTGTTCAGTTTGCAAGCGATCCGGGCATGATGCAGCCCAGTGTTGGTCCAGGGTTAGAGTCTGCTATCAGTGTGGGCAGAAGGGTCATGTTAAGTCGAGGTGTCCTCAGGTCCAGTCAGCTCTTCCTGCAGTTCCATTGCAGGCTTTGCCTCCACCTCAGCATGTGGACAAGGGAAAAGGGAAGCTGAACGTGATTTCTTCCGAGGAGGCTCAGACTTCGACCCAGGTGATCTCAGGTTAGTAGTTGGTTGTTTTTTTTTTGTTTTTCTTTCTAGCCTGGTAGTTTAGTTGCTAGATTATTTGCGGTACTGTTGTGCTAGTTCCTTAGCTTTGTGCGTTCCTATAGGGAAATTTAAGGTGAAGAACCGCTGGGCGCGTGTTCTGTTTGACTCCGGCGCTACCCACTCGTTCGTGGCTAGAGCCTTTGTGGAGCGTCATCGGTTGTCTCTAGATCTTGTTCGGGATTCCTTCCGTGTCAAGTTTCCCTCTGGTGAATCTGTGTTGTCAGATTTGGGTATTTTGGATTGCCCGGTTTTGTTGGGGGATTTTCTTGCGAAGGCGGATTTGAAGATGATTGATCTAGAGGACTTCGATGTCATTTTGGGCATGGACTGGCTCTCTCGGTATGATGCGGTCATTCAGTGCAAGGGAAAGCGCTTGGACTTCATTAGGGACGACGGTCAGCCCGGCAGCGTGTATGCTGATCCATGTCAGGATTCTCCTGTTCTCTCTGCGGTATGTGTTCAGAGATTGTTTCTTTCTGATTGTTGTGTTTGTTTAGTCTCGGTGGTTGGAACCGTTGTTAGCGTGCCACGCTTGGAGGAGATTCCTATTGTTCGTGGTTTCGCCGATGTTTTTCCTGATGATCTTCCTGGTATCCCTCCTGAGCGGGATGTGGAGTTTGTTATTGATTTGGAGCCGGGTACGCGTCCTATTGCTAAGGCGCCGTACCGGATGGCCCCTCGTGAGCTAGAGGAGTTGCGAATTCAGTTAGATGAGTTGTTGGCTAAAGGTTTTATCAGGCAGAGTTCGTCGCCTTGGGGTGCTCCTGTTTTGTTCGTAAAGAAGAAAGATGGGTCGATGCGGCTTTGCATCGACTATAGAGAGTTGAACAAGGTCACTATCAAGAACAGGTACCCTCTGCCGAGGATCGATGATTTATTTGACCAGTTGCGTGGTAGCACGGTGTTCTCCAAGATCGATCTTCGTTCGGGCTATCATCAGCTCAGGATCCGTGAGGTAGATATTCCACGGACTGCGTTTAGGTCGAGGCATGGGCACTTTGAGTTTTTGGTGATGTCGTTTGGTTTGACCAACGCACCATCAGCCTTCATGGATATGATGAACAGGGTGTTCAAGGATTTCCTAGACAAGTTCGTTGTGGTCTTCATTGATGACGTGTTGGTTTATTCTCGCAGTGCTGAGGAGCACGAGCAGCATTTGCATTTGGTCCTATCAGAGTTGAGGAACCACAAGTTATTCGCCAAGTTGAGCAAGTGCGAATTTTGGTTGCCTCAGGTTTCTTTTTTAGGCCACGTGGTGAACAAGGATGGGATCTCGGTTGACCCAGAAAAGATTGCAGCAGTGACGGATTGGAGTAGGCCGAATACTCCTAAGGAGATCAGAAGTTTCTTAGGGTTGGCTGGCTATTACAGGAGATTCGTGGAAGGTTTCTCTTCTCTAGCCGCACCATTGACCAAGCTGACTCAGAAGAATGTGGCTTTTGTTTGGAGCGAGAAGTGCGAAGAAGCTTTTCAGGAGTTAAAGAGGAGATTGTGTACTGCTCCCGTTCTGACCCTACCTACTGAGGGCGTGGATTATGATGTATATGTGGATGCTTCGCATATAGGTCTGGGATGCGTATTAATGCAGGATGGAAAAGTAATTGCTTATGGGTCAAGGCAGTTGAAAACTCATGAGCGGAATTATCCTACGCATGACCTTGAGTTTGCAGCGGTTATCTATGCGTTGAAGTTGTGGAGGCACTTACTTTATGGGGCTCAGTGCAAGATTTTTACTGACCATAAGAGCCTGAAGTACGTGTTCACGCAGAAGGAGTTGAATCTGCGTCAGCGGCGGTGGCTTGAGTATGTAGGCGGATTATGATGTGGAAATCCAGTATCATCCGGGCAAGGCCAATGTGGTGGCCGACGCCCTGAGCCGAAAGACGGGAAAGATCTTTAACCTCTCCGCCGATCGATTAGTTGAGGAGTTCCTCCTTATGGATATTTCAGTGGGATGCTGTAGTTTACAGAGTAGCTTATCAGTGGAAGAGCCGTCCTGGATTTCTTTGACTAGATTGCATCAGAAGGACGATCCGGATCTGTTGCACCTTTTTACCAGGACAGAGAAGGGAGAGTTGCCAGATTTTTCTATTGATGATGCGGGTACTTTGAAGTACCGCGGCAGGTTTTGCGTTCCCGCTGTTGGGGACATTAAGAGTATGATTTGCAGTGAGGCTCATGGTTCCAGCGTTGCCTACCATCCAGGATCTACGAAGATGTACCGTGACTTAAGGCAAATTGCTTGGTGGTATGGTATGAAAGGAGATATAGCCTGATATGTTGCTGAGTGTCACACTTGCAAGCGTGTGAAGGCCGATCATGGAAGGACTGGTGGTAAGTTGACTCCGCTAGATATCCCGACTTGGAAGTGGGAGAGTATATCTATGGACTTCATTACGGGTTTGCCAAAATCCCCGAGAGGATTTGATTCTGTTTGGGTTATAGTGGATAGATTGACGAAGTGTGCTCACTTCGTGCCTTATAAGATTGATTACCCGATGAAGAAGATAGCGGAGTTGTACTTGAATGAAGTCATCCGACTCCACGGTGTGCTAGTTAGCATCATTTCTGATCGAGACTCCCGGTTTACTTCTCGTTTTTGGCAGAGTCTGCAGGAGGGTTTGGGTACGGATCTGAGGTATTCTACTGCGTACCACCCTCAGACCAATGGGCAGACGGAGCGGGTCAATCAGATTGTTGAGGATATGATCCGGTGCTATATTTTAGACCACGGTGGAGCGTGGGATGAGCGTCTGCGACTCATGGAATTTGCTTACAATAACAGTTATCAGGAAAGCTTGCAGATGGCTCCGTTCGAAGCCTTGTATGGGAGGCGCTGTAGGACTCCGTTGTTTTGGGCTGAGGCTGGTGAGAAGCCTTTGTTGGGTCCTGATGCTCTAGAAGAGATGGAAGTCGCCGTGAAGCTTATTCGGGAGAAGCTTCGTTTAGCCCAGGAGAGGTATGAAAAGAACGCCAATCGGCGTAGGTCTGCTTTGGAATTTTCAGTAGGGGATCATGTATACCTCAAGGTTTCTCCAATGGTTGGTGTGAAGAGATTTGGTAAAAATCGGAAATTGGACCCAAGGTATGTGGGCCCGTTTGAGGTCTTGGAGCGGATTGGTGTGTCTGCATATAGATTGGATTTGCCAGCGAACTTCCCTGGTGTTCATAATGTTTTTCATGTTAGCCAATTGCGGAAGTGTGTGCGCAGCAGTGGGCAACTCTTGGATGTTGTATCCCAGTTAAAGCCCAACCTCTCTTTCGTTGAGGTGCCAGTTCGTATTTTGGATATTCAGGAGCGTGTGCTGCGAAAGAAGTCCATACCGATGGTGAAAATTCTATGGAAAAATCAGGATTTGGAGAGCGCGACTTGGGAGCTAGAGTCGGCCATGAGGAGGGCGTATACCCTCACCTGTTTCTCTGATTTGATCGGTATGTTTCCCTTTGTAACTTCCGTTTGTTATTTTTTCCTTCTTTTGTAGGAGGGTTGTGCGTAAAGTTTCGGGACGAAACTTTCTTTTAGGGGGAGTAACTGTAACGCCCCGTCTTTTCAGCGATTATTTTTATTCTCGTTTGGCGTTACGATGACGCGTTTCCGTGGCTTGTGCCATGTGTGGAGTATGGTTTAGCTCCTTGGAACTGAGTGCCCTGGTTGGTAGCCTGTTGGCAAGATCTCCCTAGCAAACCGAGTCGTTTTGGTGACCCGGTGTGGCCTCTCGGGGGGATGTTTGTGTTTGGCTTTGTTTGGGCATAACTCGAGTTCTGTTCGTCGAAAGTTAATTTCGACTTCGCCGTTGTGTTCGTAGCGTGGGTATTTAGCTACGGTGCGAATTTCGTCGAATTCCGAGGTGAATCGGTTTTCGCGTCGATTTGGTGCTTTATGTAATTTTGTAATTAGTTATATAATTATATAATTATATATATATATACATAATAAGATGAAATGAAAAGCCCCATCATCTTCTTCACGTAAGAAACCGCCGCCCCTTGTACGAGAGAAATAACCGCCGAGCCTTCCCTTCGGACGCCGATTCCCGGAGCGTTTGTGGACGGAATTCGATTCCGAGAGTGAATACGGATTGCTCTCGTCGAGACCTTCATTCCTGCGGTAAGAAATTCGATTTTCGTGGAGTTTTGGAAGGATTGGAATTTTCAGTTTTGGAAGTTTTCCGCCATTATTGGCCGAGTCTTTGTTCTAGGTGTTGCGGCCGTCTTGATCCGTGCGAAGAGGAGGAAAGCAGTCCAAAGCTTCGCTGAGATTTGAGGCAAGTGGTATTCTTGCCCTTGCCAAGTGTTTTCTTTGATTTTATTTGCTGAAATTGAAATCCCGGTTAGCCCAGGTTAGAGGCCTTGTTGTTCTCGTTTTCTTGCTAACTGTAGGGCTTAGTTCTTCCTACTGAAACCCCCCCTATGTTGTGATGTTTGGAATCCAATTTGTCGGCGCGAAGCCGTTGTTTTCCTTTAATTTTGATTGATGCTCTGGTTCGGGCGTAGCCGAGAGGGAGAGTTAGGAGGGGGGTGTGGTTGCCAATTTCCTTCGTTATGGTATTATTCGAATGGTTAGGCATAATTTGAACGGTAGTAGCGTGCGACGTTGATAGTTGTCTACTGCTACTGCAGTGGCGTGAGTCGTGTGCGCGTTCCGGTGTCGTTCGGAAAATTCCAAACGGTACAGGTTTGCCGCGCACGGTCATTAACCTTTAGGGCGCACGACCACTGGTCGTGTGTCTCTGTTCGTGCGCGTATAAATTTCAGTTTCCAAAGTTCTGTCTCGGGCAATCGCACGAGCGCTGGCAACAGTGCGCACGACCACTGATCGTGCGACACTGATCGTGCGCAGTTGCTAGGTTTTCTGTCAGGTTTTCAGGTTCGTTTCGCACGATCATCAGCCGATGAGTGCGCACGACCACTGATCGTGCGTCACTGATCGTGCGCTTTGTATATTTTCTTTTGATAGGCGAATTTAGATGGTTTCGAGTGCGGGAGTTTAGATACTCAAGTGGCAGGCAATTACTTGAGTTCTGGATCTTCTGCCTTGGTCGTTCGACTGCCGTCGAGCTCCGTTTTCTTTAGTGGGTTTGTGGGTAGTAACTTAATTTTGGCGGCGAGTGAGGCTAGCTCACTCAAGGCCAAAGTTTAGGTAGGCACTGAGTGGGTTTCACTCAACGCCTAGTCGTGTTGGTTTATTTCAACACTCTTCCTTTACCTTGTATTTCGTTTTCGAGTGGTTTTCCAGTTGTATTTCTGGGTTTTCCTTGTCGGCCGTTTTCTTTATTTTCCTAAAGGCCGAATCGTGGGTCGTGGATAGTAGTGGTGGTTGTAGCTCTTTATGGGGGTGGAGTTGTGTGATATAGCCAAGTCCACCCATGGATTTCTTGCTCCAGGTACGGGCTGGGCATGTCGGGTGGAAGGTCCCTTGTGTTTTCACGTGTTGACCCTCGAGCTTTTGACTTGGACATGGTGGATTGGGGGACTGCGTTTGTCTTCGATCCGGTTCCTCATTGTTGTTTTTGTTACTATCACTTCCCGCAGTTTAGGGTGTTAGAAGTTTCTTCTTTGGTAGTGTTGCAGCATTCTGGCTCTTGGTAGTCTAGTAGGCCCTGCAGGATGTTGTTCCTGGGCTGGGTCGTTGCTGTTTCTTTGCACGTTGTGCATTTCTTGTTGTCCTGTTTTGGACAGTTGTGACTCTTTCTACTGCATGTTTTCTGTTATTTTGTCCTTTTGGTTGACTCTTTCATGCAGTTTTACCTTGATTTTTGCTTGCTGAGGTATTCTGTTTTCTTTTGGAATACCCCAGGTTCTGAGCTGTAGCCGGTCTGGTGGCTAGTTGGAGGTGTTGTTGTTGGTGGACTCCCGGACTTTGGAGTTTTGTTTACCTTGTTTGTGAGGTTGTTTTCAGTACTTTCTTACAGACATATATGTGTGCTGGTGGGTTCGTGTCAGGTTGTTGGCGCCCACTAGTGGTTTTTACCTTGTACTAGATATATACTATTGCTGCTACCATTTATTTTTTTCTGGAGATAGTCTACTTGCTTTGAGAAGGTTTTATGCTAGGTTGCTAGTTATTTTTAAACTATAAATACTATTATAAATGAAGCTCATGATCAACATGTTTTTATAAACTTAATCACTATATTCCAAATCACGTACGAAAACCGTTTTCTTATATATATTATATAAACTAAGTGTAGTGTCTTGCATAGCATGAGTGGTTCTCTTGGGACCCTTATGCGCTCTTTAGGGTGTAAAACCTAATTAAAGTATTTTCCGCAGCGTTTAAATATAGTTTTCTTTTGTGGACTAGATGATCCACTGAGCCGAGGGATACGGACTCTAAACATAATTGATTTTCTATTCATTAAGCACATGATTTTCTTGCATAAAGATTGTAGTTGGATTTGCCTGAGCGTCAGCAGTTATCCCCTGCTTGACGTGGCATCATGACGCGTGTTTTCTCTTACTCTGATAATTCTTAATTCGGAGTAAATGTGGGTTGTGACAACCTTAGCCTTAGCCGAGAGGGTAATCTCCCCCTTTTTGGCTTCTACAAATCTGGGACTTTACTTGGAGCCATATGCTCCCCCTCAGATCTTGCATCCATGCTCGAGCTTGAGTTCCTTGCTGATGCTCCCCCTTGATCGAAGAGCCTTGAGCCGCACAATCTTCATTCGTTATAGTTCAACATGCCGAGTTCAGTTTTGAAGAGACTGAACTTGGCCTCGTCTAGGGGCTTTGTGAAGATATCTGCAACCTGCTTATCCGTGGGGACATAGCAGAGAGATATGTCTTTGTTTTCCTCATGCTTCCGAATGAAGTGATATCGCACTTCAATATGCTTCGTTCTGCTGTTCGACACAGGATTGTTCGCAATTGCTATTGCGCTCGAGGAGTCACAATACATCGGAACTTCTCTGAATTGTAGGTCAAAATCTTGGAGCTAATTTCTGATCCATAGAAGTTGTGCACAACAACTGTCTGCTGAGATGTACTCAGATTCAGCCGTGGAGGTTGCGACACAATTCTGCTTCTTACTATTCCAAGAAATAAGCCTTCTTCCGAGGAATTGACACGTCCCGGAAGTGCTTTTCCTATCATCCCTGCTTCCTACAAAGTCAGCATCTGAAAAGCCTATCAGCTCGACATCATTGTTTCTTGGGTACCACAAGCCAAGATTTTGCGTACCTTTAAGGTATCTAAGAATCTACTTTACAGCGACATAATGAGATTCCTTAGTGTTCACCTGATATCTGGCACAAACGCATGTGGAAAACAAAATATCCGGTCTACTAGCAGTAAGATAGAGCAGGGATCAGATTATGCTTCTGTACTTGGTTTCATCAAATGGTTTTCCTTTCTCATCCTTGTCCAGAGACAGAGTGGATCCCATTGGAGTCCTCATATAGGTTGCACTCTCCATTCCAAATTTCTTGAGGAGTTCTTTTGTGAACTTCGTCTGAGAGATGAAAATCCCATCCTCAGACTGTTTCACTTGAAGTCCCAAGAAATACTTCAGCTCTCCCATACTACTCATTTCAAACTTCCCTTCCATAAGTTTGGAAAACTTCTTGCAAAGGTTGTTATCCGTTGACCCGAATATTATGTCATCGACATAGATTTGCACCAGTAAAATCTTGCCTTTGACTTCCCTAAGAAACAATGTCTTATCTATTTTTCCTCTAGAGAACTTGTTCTCAAGAAGAAAACAAGACAGAGTCTCATACCAAGCTCGAGGAGCTTGTTTTAAGCCATATAGGGCTTTATTAAGAAAATAAACATGATTGGGAAAAGTAGTATTAACAAAACATGGGTGTTGTGCGACATATACTTCCTCTTTCAGATTTCCATTGAGGAAAGCAGATTTTACATCCATCTAATAGACAGTGAATCCTTTGTGCGAAGAATATGCCAGGAACAATCTGATTGCCTCGAGCTCTTCCACTGCTGCAAAGGTCTGGTCAAAGTCAATCCCCTCCTCCTGTCTGTAACCTTGAGCCACCAGCCTAACCTTGTTCTTTATGATGACACCGTGTTCATCCAGTTTGTTTCTGAAGATCCACTTGGTGCGGATCACATTCTGGTTCTTTGGTCTGGGAATAAGCGTCTAGACGTTGCATCTTTCAAATTGATGCAGTTCATCTTACATGGCCAATATCCATGCCCCATCTTTGTTCGCCTCGTCGAACTTCTTTGGCTCAACCTGTGACAGGAAACTAAGGTGCAAAATCATGTTAATTGTACCTCTTCGAGTTCTGACACCGACACGAGGATCTCCTATGATCTGATCTCTAGGATGACCCCTCATGTGTCGGAGCTCTAGGAGTCTGGCATCTAGAGCTCTGACGTCTTCTCGGGCTTCTCCTTCTTCCTGAAGATTTTCTCCATCCTGCTCGTCAACTTCTCCAGCTGACGTCGAGGTGGAAACCTTGACGTACTTGGGAGTTGCACCCTTAGCAGTCTCATCGAGACTTAGCTGTTCAAGTCTTGCACCTGCATCTTCAAGAAAGCCACTGGAAGAATTGCTATTAAGCAAGCTTCCTTCATCAAAAACAACATGGATGGATTCCTCTACCACTAGGGTTTTCTTATTGAAGACCCTATATGCCCGGCTATGGATACTATAGCCCATAAATATGCCTTCGAAACATTTTTCACCAAACTTAGTACGCGAGTACTTCCCGTTATTTAGTACATAGCATCTGCAACCAATGATCCTTAAATAGGACATGGTTGGTTTTCTGCCTTTCAGTAGCTCATAAGGCGTCTTACGATGACTCTTGTTGATCAAGGCCCGGTTTTGTACATGACAAGCCGTATTGATAGCCTCTGCCAAGAAGTATTCTGGGAGAGAAGCGTCATTCAGCATTGTCGTGCAAGCTTCATTGAGCGTTCTATTTCTCCTCTCCGTAACTCCATTTTGCTGAGGAGAACGCGAGGAGGAAAACTCATGAAAGATACCATATTCTTCACAAAATTCTGTCATAGCCCAAGACTCGAATTCTGTTCCATGGTCACTTCTGATTTTGACCACTGAGCAGTTAAGTTCGTTCTGAATTTGCTTGACAAAACTCGTGAAGATGTCAAACGTATCTGACTTTCGTTTTAAGAAGAACACCCATGTAAACCGAGAGTGATCATCAACAATCACTAGCGTATATGACTTACCTCTCAAGCTATGAACTTGCACTGCACCAAACAAGTCCATATGCAGAAGATAAAGACATCTAAAAGAGTATTTGTCTGCAATGCCCTTAAAGGTAGCCCGAGTCTGTTTGCCCTTCTGGCACGCAGGACAGGGGCTATCTTTGATGCACTTAATAATGGGAGCATCCCTTACTAAATTTTTAGAAAATAACATACTAATCGTGTTGAAATTAATATGTGCCAATCTCTTGTGTCATTGTTCACAAAGAGATGCACTGCCTTTTGCTACCAGGAACACGGGGGTAGAAGAATCTAAACTAAGAAAATCTAAACAAAAGATATTTCTGCTCCTAATGCAAGTTAATACCGTCTCCAAAGAGGCACGCGATATTATCAAGCATTTATCCTTGTAGAACTTAACGCCATATCCTTTATTACATAATTGACTTACACTGATCAGGTTATGATTTAAACCTTCAACATAAGCCACGTCGGTGATAGAGATTATTCCGTTGGAAATCATACCATAACCTCTGGTGACACCTCGATCTGATCCACCAAATATGACTTTGGGTCCATTTTCGACTAGAGAGTAGTCACGCAGCAGGCTTCTAGTCCCAGTCATATGCCGGGAGCATCCACTGTCCAAGTACCAGATTGGAGTTTTGGTGGCCTTTGGACATTCCTGCAAAACAGAATTAATTTCCCTTAGGAACCCAATCGAACTTTGGTCCTAGATTCCTTGTTAGCACACTCCCCCTCGGATGGTTAACCCTACGAGTGGTCGGTATCGCATTGCTAATATGAGAAGTCTCGTTATATCTTGGATTAAACCAGCAATCCACGGCAAAGTCACCAACTTTGCCACAGCACCAACAGTCAAATCTGTTGTACTTTTTCCTAGGCTCCTGCTTCACCCTTGGAATGGTGGGTCCAGCCGGGGCCTTAGATCTGGAGGTAGATCCATCATGATGACAATAGTCACATGATTTCTTCACCTCCTGTTCCTTCAGTATAACAGGCTTGGCTTTTGGTGCCTGCTTCCTATTATGGCCGCAAGAGAAGTGGCCATAATCCTCCACTTGGAATTCCTCATAAGGTGCCATAAAGACACTCTCACCATAATTACGGGGGAAAGCCCAACCATCATACCGGCTCTTGGGCTTTTCAACCGAGGGCCGAAAGAAGTGGTCATAGGTTTACTCAAAGTCCTATTCATTACAGGGAAAGCCAGGCTTCCTGAATTCAACAGGGTTGAGTGGAACCTTTCCCTTTTCTGTAGCAGAGGCCTTCTTAGCAGCCTTATTTTTCCTCTACTTCTTATTTCTCCTGGATGATTTACCAGGCACACCCACATGCCCCAAGCCATCCCCCTTAGCCTGGGCAGATAAGGTATCAATATGTGGAAGAACAGTCTTTGGCATAGAGAATCTTTTGACAATCTTCCTTTCTGCCGCAAGTTGTTCTTCCAACTTATTGATTTCTTCCTGTTTAAGGTCAAGGAGACTTAGAGACTCATAGTGCTTAGAGACCAGGTCCAGGTGCTCCTGTCGGAGAGAAATCAAGCTAGTGATCTCTTCCCTTAGGGAGACACCCTCGACCTTAAGGAATTTGACTTCCTTTTTCTGAGCCCTCAATCTCTTGCGGCATTCCTCGAAGGTGTTGAGCAGAAGCTCATACTTTTCGAGGAGCTCGGCTTCTCGGGCAGAAGGGCTGTCCTCGAGATCATCATCAGGGGACTCATAGTCCGAGTCAGAGAGGGGGGGTACAAGTTTTTACCTTCCCAATAAATGGGGGGAAGTCTCCTTCTGAGTCAGAGCGACCAACTAGCCCGAAGCAGGCTTCTTCATCATCACTGGAGTCTGAGGAATCAGACTCACTCAGTGTCTTTGGCTTTTTGGTGATGTAGCTCCTCTCTTTCTTCTTATCTCTAAAGGACTTGTGCTCCTCTCCCTTCTGCTTATCTCTCTTGCCTTGGTGGCAGTCAGCCACGAAGTGTCCTTGCTTATTGCTCCCAAAACATATGATATCGTTAGAGCGATGTTTGTTCTGTTTGGATTCATACCTGTAAGAAGAATAATTCTTCCTCTGATGTCTGGAGGAGGAGCCGTCTCTCTTTCTTTGATTCCTCAACTTGAGGAACTTCTTGAACTCCTGAGTGATGAGGGAGAAGTCTTCTTCAGACAGCTCTGAGTCGGAGGAGCATGGCTCGGAGTCTTCCTCCTCATCCTTTTTCCACGAATGGGACGAGGCAGCACCCTTGCCTTTTCTGGAGTGAATGGCTTTCAGGGCAACAGTCTTTTCTTTTGCTGCGGCTTTCTCGGCTTCTTCTTCTGCTTTCCTCGTGTTCAGCTGAAGCTCATAGGACATAAGCTTCCCAAATAGTATTTGAGGATCAGTTTCTACTAATCTGCCAAACTCTCAGATGGCACAGATCTTCGTGTCCCATTCCTTAGTAAGGGACCTAAGGAATTTATCATTAAGTTCACCATCAGTGAACACTCTTCCATATCCTTTTATGGCATTGACTATCTTGAGAAAATTCTCGAAGGTAACTCCGATCTCTTCCTTAGGCCCTTGCCTGAAGGCCTCATATTTCTGGTTCAGGAGGGATCTCCGATCATCCCTCACTTCATCAGTGCCCTCCATTAGAATAATCAGGCAGTGCTAGATTTCCTTGGCTGTTCTGTAGTTGCAGAAGTTCTGCATCATGGAGTCATCGTTTGCGCTGACCAGAATGTTCTGCGTCTTCTTGTCAAGTGCGACCAACATCATCTCGTCCTTGTCCATTTCAGAAAACTTCTTTGGGACCATTTTGGTAGGATCAATGGTGGAGGCCTTAGTGGGAATATAAGGTCCCTCCTCCACGATCATGAAGAGTCGGGGATCGACTGCTTCCATGTAGAATCTAATCCTTTCCTTCGAGATAGAAAAGTTTAGCCTGGTGCACACTGGGATCTTGCCTGAGTACTTGAGTCCGTCCATAGAGATATCTGCCTTCTTCTTGACACTAGTGGTAGGAACTTACTCAAGGTGTTAACCTTTTTGATGAGTAACCTCCCTCTGATACCACTTGAAAGTCACACTAGTGTCAACTACCTTCACCTATGGGGGGGGGGGGATAGGTGATTTGCAGTGTAACGTCCCAATTCGCGCTAGGCCCCCTTGATTGCGCTTTTGAGTCAAGGGGGCTGTGGTGAACACAATGGGGGTGTGGGTGAACAGGTGCGAACGTATGAGAAATGAGGAAAACAAGGCAAAACGGTGTTTTTGGCCGACACTGGTATGGACACGGCCGTGTCCATACCCGTGTGCCTCATGCCAATATTAAGTTTCCAGTCAGAGAGGTACACGGGTATTGGGACACGGCGTGTCCCTACCCGTGTGCCGAGGACACGGGTCGAGACACGGCCGTGTCTCTACCCGTGTGCCGCAACCCCGACACGGCAGAAAGATGTTCTGGGATGAACACGGCCCTAAACACGGCAGGCGACACGACCGTGTCACCTGAACACGGGTAGGAACACGGCCGTGTGCCTACCCGTGTCTGCGGTGTATAAAAAGAAAAAAGTTGTGAAACCCTAGCATTTTCATCCCCTTTCTTCAGCCCCGAAATTTCTGAGGGAGTTCTCTTGGCTGGAGGAGGAAGAGCTTGCCGGAGCCATCCTTGGAGGAATCAAAACGCCGCCACCGTCAAGGGAAAAACAATGCCGCCGCGAAGGAGTGCGAGGCTCATGGCCGGCCATGGTGGTACCGCTGGACTTGAGGTGAGCTTCCTCCCCTCTCCCTTGGTGCTAGATCTATAGTTATTTTAGGAGAGACATCGACTCCATAGAGTCTTGATGGTGAGGAGGAGAGTTCTTAGGATAAGTCATGCCTAGGTTTTCTAGGCTTAGTCTCCCTCAACCTTCTCATCATTCAAAGTGGAGATGAGAGGGGTTTTTGTTGAGGGTTTGGCTTTGAAAGGAGAAATAAGGTTGGATGTGATTTCTGGAGAAGTTTATGCGAGGTCGTTGCAAGGAAGAAGATGAACGGATGCCGTTCATCTCGCCTTAAGATGCGTGCAGAAATCTGATTTCTGCACGCGGCGACCTTCGTGGCCAATTTCGGAGGTGTTCTGGCCAGATCTGGGTGAACGACTCAACACGAAAGTAGTAGCCCTTGAAATTACCTTTCCAACGAGTGGTTGCACGTTTCCAAGCGATACCCGTAGCCACGGGAAAGCTGGTTCGAGTCCGCTGCGTTCGGGAAAATTCCTGTACAGGAAACTGTTTCCTGTACGTATTCGAGTTGGATTTCTGGTATGTTGCGACCAGATCTGGGCGATCGACTCAACACGAAAGTCGTAGCCCTCGCGAATACCTTTCCAACGAGGGGTTGTGCATTGTGATCGGATTCCTGTAGCTCCGAGAATCCCAGTTTTAGTATCAGGCTATCCTATGTTAATGCCTTGTAAATTTATAATGCTAGCACTCTTGCAATGGTTGTGAATTGCTCCTTTGTTATCTTGCTCCCATATATTTATAATGTTGTTGTTACTATAATTTAGCATGGTTACTCATTTGGTTGTGTAATAAGGAATAATCATGTATTGGTAGAGAAATGGAGTGGATGAGAAGGCTAGAAATTAAGGGTTGAGATTGGTATAGAATATATTTATATAGTTGGGAGTTGAACATATCTATTAAGCGTAGTGTTGAGGTGAATTCATTGAATAGGTGGGCGTGAATATGATGAACACTATGTGAAGAGTACTTTGTAACCGTAATCCGAGCCCAAGAGGTTTATTAACAACCGATGCTTAGAGTTGAAGTCTCCCTACGGGTAGCATCGAGTGAGTTGTTTTGGGGCATGTGATGTGCGGCGATTCATCGTGTCGCGATATTGAGATAATGACTGTGGCAGGTCTACGGGTTCGCCAGTCGCCACACCGATGGGAGCCAATGGGTAGACCTTGGGCGGTAGGGTTAGATACTTGGTGTCCATAACCCGAGATCTCCTCCGCGCCATGAGAACGGTTGGGCTTGCACCTCGTGCGTTTCCGAGGTTCCATCCGGTTCGAAATCAAAGGCCAGGTTGGGCTGTGTTCTTGGTGCACATTTACCCAAGACCCCTTCTGAGCCGTAGTACGCATGTGAGCTCCGCTGTTGTGTTCTTAACGTTGAGGCGTACGGGGGCCTAGGATAGGTAGTGTGATACCACCTTGTAGTGGAGACGCCCGCTCCACTGTCGCCGTCTGGCCACGACGGACGACGCCTGAGAGGTTAGCTACCAGCTCGAAAAGTGGGAACTTCAAGTCTGTGTCGACATAGCAACTTGCATGTCCGTGCGCATGATTCGGTCATAGCATAACATTCATATCATGTCATTCATTGCATACACAAGATCCTCATCGTATAAGTTTGTATGGGCCACTCTTATACGATGAGTTACTTTACTGTTAACCCGATCCTTAACTTATAAGTTTGTTATGGGCACTCTTATAAGTTGAGTTACTATTCTGATTAATTATACCTGCTGTCATATATTATTGATATTTGTAGAACTGCTAGTTATGAAGCGTGGTTTATACTCCACCATATTTACAGTCACCTGCTTGTTTACTTGCTTATATATATATATATATTGTACCTTTGTTCCTTTCTCCGCCCGGTGCCGAGGAGTCGCCGGGGGGAGCGGATGTGAAACCACTTAGTCTTATGACTAACGGTTGCTACGTCTTCCTTTTTAGGAGGAAAACCCCGCAGGTAGAGCAGCAACGGACTATGCAGCAGGACAGCCAGGCCCGGACGATAGGACCTGAGGTGGTGGTGCCATCGGCACCGTCAGTGACAGTCGTGAGTGTTTTCATGTAGCCGTTTGGCAAAACATTTCTAGACTCTTGTTCTTTTGTACAAGCCTGTTGTGCTTGTTATCTTCCGCTATTTTTGGACTTAACATTAGCTGTGAATTGAACTGCTTTACTTTTCTGTTATGGTTGGGTTGGCATAATTGTTGTGATATGGATTGTAGCCGGCGGAATAGGCGTCTTATAGTAAAGGCTAACCTGTGTGTTAGTGCTACCGCAAGGCGGCTATTTCGGGCATAAGACTCCCCTCGTGCCGTGTGTTGTGTTCCGGGAGGGGGGTCTTACATGCAGTCTTTTTGCGGAACTAAAAATTTACCTGCACAATAAAACAAAACAAGCACAGCACAGAAACACACAGGCAGTTATAGTGGTTCCCCGATTTGGGTACGTCCACTTTCCCCCTTCGACCTATCTCCCAACAAGGGACGACTCAGTCACTTCACCAACCGGATTGAAATCCAATCCTCACACTATGGAAGGAACCCTTCCACCCGAAGGAGTCACTACTCCTCCACCACGGGTTGCACTCAACCCTTATAATGAGGAAACAAAGTTCCTTTACAACAAAAGCAAAAATGGAATGTATAAAAAATACAAACTACGTTTGAAGCGTTTGGTGTCCCTCTTCGTTCGATGAAGCATTCTTGAAGAAGACGAAGAGTCCACAACCTAAGCACTCCCTTGGAGAGGATCTCCCCGAGATCGGCGGCGGCAAGGATTGCGGCGACGATGATTTCGAGATCCAAACTTCGTAACAAAGCTAGCAAGGTCTACCAAAGATCTTTCTTGGATCGATCGTCTCAATCGATTCGGAAGGGGAAAGTATTCCCGTTCAACAAACCAAGAGACAAAGGATCTCAAGAAGAAACGTGAGACACATTGCTTGGCTAAGTTTCTGTCGCCGAGAGATCAAGAAGAATCCGATTAGCGGCGGCGACGAGCTATCGAGCGGCGATGGCGGCGGAAGGAAATCCGCGATCTGCTAGGTCAAGTCAGTGGCTCATTCTTATTCGTATGTGTTGATTACCCGTAAGGTTCAAAATACACGAGTATTTATACTGTAGATCAACCTTTATGACCGTTGTGGGCCCCACCAGAAGAAACCTTAATTTCGGTTCAAACAGCGCCTGAACATTTGGTCCGGTCCAGCGAGCCAACGGAATTCGCCTAAGGCAAATTCGGCGGGAATCATTGGTGATTCTCGACGAATCGGCGAGAATCACTTATGATTCCCGTCGAATTCTCCTTAGAAGAATTCTAGCTGAACAGCAAGCCATCAAGAGAGAATCGGCGAGAATCACAATCCATTCTCGGTGAATCGGCGAGAATGCAAAGTCATTCTCGACGATTCGGCGAGAATCACTTAGTGATTCTCGTCAATTCTGCCTTAGCTGAATTCTAGACGGCGTTGAGACAGCCGGATGCATTTGGCGAGAGTAGGATAGTGATTCTCGACGATTCGTCGAGAATCACTAGTGATTCCTGTCGAATCGGCGAAAATCACTTAGTGATTCTCGTCGAATTTTCCTTGGACGATTTTTCGTCTATCTTCCCGTGAGCTGGTCTTTGACCCATCCTTGCTCCTTGTCTGCTCTTGATCTGTCTCAGCCCTGTACTTGAATATAAGTACACTCCAATAGAGAGAGTGCACGTAAGACAATACACTAATCTGCTCAACGAGGGATTACGTTGCGTAGACCCGTGTATATTGACACACTGCACCCTGACATGGGTGTGTACTTAGCGTGGAATAACTGCAAGCACATCTTGAAAAAAATCATCAAATACATTATCTATTCAACTTAGCTTGTTTAGGGGCTTCTTCAAATCAGGAATATTGTGGATACAATACCCAACAAAAGGCTCGAGTGAAGCTTCCCTGAAGAACAGTGGCAAGTGGTCCTTGCACTTGCTGTTTTGATTTTCACCCTCTTAACTACTCGATTTGCCCTAGGATAGAAGCCAAGTTTTTCTCTTCTGCTTGCTAAAATTCTGTGTTGTAATTTTAGGTTAGCCCTAAATTCTGTTTTGATCTTCCCCCTTGTGCTGTTTTTGCTCAACCCGCTGGTTGTTTTCACCATTTAGACTCCAGATTTTTTTATTTCTGGTGTGGTGCTTTTGCGGGTGAAGCCGAGAGAGAGGGAGATTTCTGTGGTACTGCTCTGGTGAGAACTAGTCTTGGTAGGCTCTCGGAATTTGGTGTTGAGTGTGGTGCACACACTCAAAGCCAAAAGCCGCCCGGGATTTGGCGTTGAGTGTGGTGCACACACTCAAAGCCATAGTTTAGTATTTTCTTTTGCGGCTAAGTAGTGAGGCGATTGAGTTAGAAAATTTGTCTAAGTCGAAATTGACGGGAATCACCAAGTGATTCTCGCCGACTTCGACGAGTATTGTTAGTGATTCCCGCTGATTCGGGGAGAATCAATCTACATTCCTGCCGATTCGACGAGAATCAATCGGCATTCCTGCCGATTCGGCGAGAATCAGTCGGCATTCCCGCCGATTCGGCCAGAATCCGTTGGCATTCCCGCCGACCTCTTTCGGATGGCGTTGGTTTAGGGTTTTCCTGCAATTAAGTGCTAAGGCGTTGAGTGAGTAGACCTCACTCAACGCCGTAGCTGTTTTGGCGTTGAGTGAGGTTAGCTCACTCAACGCCACTGCCTGTTTTGCTGAAGGCGTTTAGGGAGTGGACCTCACTCAACGCCATAGCTGTTTTGGCGTTGATTAAGGTTAGCTCACTCAATGCCAGAGTATTCTTGCGGGCGGCGTTGAGCGAGTGAACCTCACTCAACGCCATGGCTGTTTTGGCATTGAGTGAGGTTAGCTCACTCAACGCAAGAGCTATTCTTGCGGATGGCGTTGAGTGAGTGAACCTCAATCAAGGCTATGGTGGTTTCCGGCACTGAGTGAGGCTAACTCACTCAACGCCAAGGTCTGGTTAGGCGTTGAGTGAGTGGGGCTCACTCAACGCCATGCCGTGTTGAGTCATCTCAACGCTTTTCCCTTACCTTGATTTTCTTCCCCGAGTGAATTTCTTGATTTTGAGGTTCCTTGTCGGCTATTTTCTTGTTTTTCCAAAAAGGCCGAATCGTGGGTCGTGGTTAGTAGTGGTGGTATGAAGCTCTTAATTGGGGAGGTGTTGTGTAATTTAGCCAAGGCCACCCTTTTTCTTTTATCTTGCTCGAGCTACGGGCTAGACAAGGGGGTTGGAGGTCCCTAGTGCTTTCACATGTAGACCCCTGAGCTTGGTTTCTTGGAAATAGTGGTTGGGGGACTTAGTTTGCCTCCAATCCAGATCTGCGCTGTTTTTGCTACTACCATCTCTCACAGCTTAGAGTGTTAGACGTTTCTTCCTTGGTAGATTGCAGCATTTGGGCTCATGGTAGCCTTGTTGCCTCTACAGCTTTTGGGCAGAGTTACTGTTGTGTCCTCGCACTTAGTGCACTCCTTTTTTTTGCCTTTTCTTGGGCAGTTGTGACTGTTACTGCTTTGTTTTCCTCTTTTACGTATCTTTTGATTGACATTTTCGAGTTGTTTTCTAGTTTTGCTTGCTAAGATATTCTTTCTTCTTTGAATGCCTCAGGTTCTGGATAGTAGCCGCTCTGACGGCTAGTGGTGATGTGCTGTTTCTGGTAGGCTCTGGTTCTATAGAGATCAGTTCCTTATTTTTACGAGGTAGTTTTGGTGTTGTTTTTCTTACAGACATACATACTTGTCAGTGGGTTCGTGTCAGTTTGTTGGCGCCCACTTGTAGTTTTTACCTTGATACTAGATATGTTACTTTTTGCTGCTACCTTTCTGGAGTTAGTCTACTTGCTCTGGGGATGATTTATGCTAGGTTGCTTGTTACTTTTAAACCTAAAAACACTATTATAAGTATTACTCATGATCAACATGTTTTATAAAACTCGTCACTATTTTTCAAACAACGTAAAAAAGATCATTTTCTTATACATAGTATAAATTAAAAGTAGGGTCCTGCATAGTATAAGTTGTCCTCTGGAGACACTTATGCACTCTGTTAGGATGTCAAACCTGAATAAAGTATTATTCCGTAGCGTATAAGTATAGTTTTTAAATTATGGACTAGGTGATCCATTGAGCCGAGGGATACGGCCTTTAAAAATATAACAGATTTTCTAATCATTTAACTTATGAATTTTCATAAAGTATAGTTGATTATGGTTTGCCTGAGCATCGATAGTTATCCCCTGCTTGATGTGGCATCAAGACGTGTGTTTTCTCCTACTCTGATAATTCGTTTTCCTCGGAGAAAATGCGAGTTGTGATAGTTGGTATTAGAGGGAGGTTGCTTGACAGGCTAGTCAGGCAACCTTCCCGTTTGATTGCATTAGTAGTTCAGCATCATGTCATTCACACACCGATATGTCATCAGCACGTCTTGGCAAAAGCACGAACACTACACTCATAGCATAACATGAAGTATACGGGGCATATTATATAGTATGGGATGCATAATATGTGTTCGTATATGTATCCACCATAGGGGCAACATGTGAGGGTTATGTAGTATGGGATGCATAATCTCACCACATGGCTGCGACTAGCTCGTTTTCTTTTTCGTTGCATGAGGGTGTTATGTAGTATGGGATGCATAACATTTTCAAGTGTACGCCACTCATAACATGCATTAAGACCTTTTTAGAATGCATAGCACAAACATGCATAGCATAACATTGCATAAGCACAACGTGCCATGCTAAAGACTAGCAGGATGACATATTTACACACATAATTTTTGAGTCAAAAATAATATAAAGCCATGCATTCCCGATCTAGGCACAAGAGTTCGTGTGGTGGTGGTAAACCATCCTAGGTTAAGGCATAACATCAATTCTTGTAAAAAATAAACTCCAAGAACAAGTTTAGCATCTTTAAGTTCATATTTATGTATGTATTGTCTGTACTTGTAGTTAGTTGTAGCTGTCATACTAGGATCTGACTAAGGGTGTTATGACTTTATGATAGCGAGACGCCCTTCGACTAGATCGACCCCCCTATTTTAGGGTGAGTCATCTAGAGCGCAGAATGATGCGGTGATCGAGAGCTTGCAGCAGAGTAGCGATTCCTATAGCAGGCAGTTGGTGGAGGTGCGAGCCCAGATCCAGTCTTTGGTGGCAGTTGTGGCAGGACAGACTCAGGGAGTGCAAGGCCATACAGGGGGGATTGTTGTTCCACCTCCTCCTACACCCCCTTAGACCTCAAGTGGTGGTGCCAGCGGAGATGGCATTCATCTCATAGTTTCAGAGACTTAGCCCTCCTACATATAATGGGAAGGCAGATTTCATGGTCATAGACGATTGGCTGATCTCCATGGAGGAGATATTCTCGTACTCCGGTATTACAGACGATCTGAGAGTGATGATAGCCGCCTATCAGATCAATGGTTTTGCGAAGAATTTGTGGCTTAGAGAAAAGGAGAGCTTGGTAGCTGGTTGCTCTTGGGAAGTGTTCAAGGAAATGCTGTTGAGGAAGTTCTTGCCTTCAGTCGAGCGTGACCGTCTTATGAACGACTTCCTCCACCTGAAGCAAAGGCAACTCACGGTCGATGAGTATGAGATAGAGTTCATCAAGTTGAGCCAGTTTGCTCCTGGGTTGGTGAGTGTTGAGGCTTATCGAGTCAAGCGAATTCTTGGTGGCTTGAAGAGCGAGGTGCAGCAGTTGACCATTGCATATGGATCGGAGACCTATACAGGGGTAGTGGAGGCTGCTCTGAAGGTGGAGGCTATCGAGACCGCAAGGAGCATAGGCCAGCAAATGAGTAAGGAAAAGAGGAAGTCCATCGAGGAGAAGAAACCCCAGGTACCCGATGCTGCTTCGGGAAAGAAGTGCAAGGTGGTGTGTAGCTTCTGTGGCCGGTCGGGCCACCCTGTCAAGAGGTGTTTCAAGAAGGCAGCAGCTCAGAAGAAGGAGCAGGTTCATTCTATTTAGGGTGCTCCTAGGAGGGATGTTTCCTGTTCTGTTTGCAAGCGACCCGGGCAAGATGCTGCCCAGTGCTGGTCCAAGGATAAAGTCTGTTATCAGTATGGGCAGAAGGGTCACATCAAGTCTAGGTGTCCTCAGGGTCAGCATGCTCTTCATGTAGTTCCACTTCAGGCACTACCTCCGCCTTAGCATGTGGACAAGGGTAAAGGAAAGCTGAACGTGATCTCTTCACAGGAGGCCCAAGCTTCGACTCAGGTCATCTCAGGTTAGTTGTTTCTTTTTCCAGCTCGAAAGTTTTATTTGTTAGAATGGTTACAGTTTGGTTTTGGTAGATCCTTAGTTGTATATACTCCTATAGAGAAATTTAAGGTGAAGAACCTCTGGGTGCGCGTTTGATTCGAATCCAGCGCTACCCACTCATTTGTGGCTAGAGCCTTTGTTGAGCGACATCGGTTTACACTAGATCGAGTTCGTGGTACCTTCCGCGTCAAGTTCCCTTCTAGTGAATCTGTGTTATCAGATTTGGGCATTCTTGATTGCCCTATTTTTTTAGGGGATTTTCTTGCGAGGGCAAACTTGAAGATGATTGACCTGGAGGACTTCGATGTCATTCTAGGCATGGACTGGCTGTCTAAGTATTATGCGGTCATTCAGTGCAAAGGGAAGCGCTTGGACTTCATCAAGGACAATTGTCAGCCGGGAAGCATGCATGTTGATCCGTGCCAAGATTCTCCTGTCATACCTGCGGTATGTGCTCAAAAGTTGTTTCCTTCTGGTTGTTTTGCTTGTTTTGTCACGGTGGTTGGGACCGCTGTTAGTATACTGCACTTAGAGGAGATTCCCGTTGTTCGCGGTTTCACTGATGTGTTTCATGATGACCTTCTTAGTCTTCCTCCCGATCAGGATGTCGAATTTGTGATTTATTCGGAACCGGGTATGCGTCCTATTGCTAAGGCGCCGTACTGGATGGCCCCTCATGAGCTAGAGGAGTTGTGAGTCTAGTTAGATGAGTTGTTGGAAAAAGGGTTTATCAGGCAGAGTTCGTCGCCTTGGGGTGCTCCTGTTTTATTTGTGAAGAAGAAGGATGGGTTGATGCGACTTTGCATCGACTACAGGGAGTTGAACAAAGTCACTATTAAGAACAGGTACCCTCTACCGTGGATTGATGACTTATTTGATAAGCTGCGCGGTAGCACAGTGTTCTCCAAGATCGATATTCGTTCTTGATATCATCAGCTTAGGATCCGTGAGGCAGATATTCCACGGACTGCGTTTAGATCGAGGCATGGACATTTTGAGTTCTTGGTGATGTCGTTTGGTCTGACCAACGCACCATCAGCTTTCATGGATATGATGAACCGGGTGTTCAAGGATTTCCTGGACAAGTTCGTTGTGGTTTTCATCGATGACATGCTGGTCTATTCTCGAAACGCTGAAGAGCATGAGCAGCATCTGCGCTTTGTTCTATCGGAGTTGAGGAATCACAAGTTATTCGCCAAGTTTATCAAGTGCGAATTTTGGTTGCCTCAGGTCTCGTTTCTTGGCCACGTGGTGAATAAGGATGGGATCTAGGTTGACCTGGAAAAGATCGCAGCAGTTATGGATTGGAGTAGGCCGGGCACGCCTAAGGAGATTTGGAGCTTTCTAGGGTTCGCCGTCTACTACAGGAGGTTCGTGGAGGGTTTCTCTACCCTAGCTGCACCTTTGACCGGGTTGACTCAGAAGAACGTGCCCTTTGTTTGGAGCGAGAAGTGCGAAGAAGCCTTCCTGGAGCTAAAGAACAGATTGTGCACTGCTCCCGTTCTGACCCTACCTACTGAGGGTGTGGAGTATGACGTTTATGTGGATGCTTTGCATGTTGGTTTAGGTTGCGTGTTGATGCAAGTTGGAAAAGTGATTGTGTATGGGTCAAGGCAATTAAAGACTCACGAGAGAAATTACCCTACCGATGTGTATAAAAATATACAATTTTGTATCGTATTAAATTTGCATATTTATAAATAAAACTTTAGTTTTAATATATAAAACTAACTATTTTTATTATATTGTATTTTTTATGTTTTAGATTTATTTTCTAAGTTTTTCTGAATTATTTGTATTTTTTACTTAGGTCACGCCCTAGGTCACACCCGTGACCTAGGGCGTGACAGTTTTTTTAATCTTTTTTCTGTTTCTGTTTTTTCCCAGGAAAATCGGGAAATTGACGGACACGCCCGTGAAAGCTGGTCACGCCCGTGACAAAAGCGACATGCTCGTGACCTATTGAAGTTCTATCCAGAAATCCAGCAAGCCGCCGCGCTGTCGCCACCCCCTGTGCCGCCTGATGAATCATCTGCATGACAAGCCCGTGACATCTTTAGACACGCCCGTGACCTGCTCAAATTCTCTCTGAATTTCCAACCAGCCCGACACCTGTGCCAACATGCTGGAAGTCACGCCCATAACCCTGTCACGCCCTACCCGACACGCCCGTGTCAGGGCGCATGTCACTTGAAATTTTTTTCTATAAATAGGAGGGGCAGGGCTGAGTGGAATTATTCGAACACCAGCAGCTTCCTTAAGAACTGTTAGGACTCCCCAACTCTCTGACAAGGAACTGGTAGTAGCTTTCAAGTATTCTAAAGTTCTATTAGTTGTAATATTTTTGCTTTCTTTTCAGCTTTTTAGAAAGTTGTAATAATTTTTCGGACTTTATAAAATAGACTCTTTTAATTTTAATTCTGAGTACTTTACTGCTTTATTTTCAGTTTTTACTTTCTTTTTTTTCATACGATCCCGAATGAAAGGCAAAGCTCTACTTATGTCCTGGATTAAGATAGTGTGAAACTGCTTTAAAAATTATTTTCAAACCCTTATTATTTCATACTATCCTGAATGAAGGGCGAGGCGAAAACCTATGACCTGGATTAAGATAGTGTGGAAGCTCTGCAAAATTTTACTACCCTATCCCAAAAACAAAGGTGAAGCGAAAGCTTAAATCCTGATTGAGATAGATAAGTAGATATTATTTTCTGTACTTTATACCACCCCCATCCTGAGAAGAGGCTAAGAACCCTTAGCACTTGGTCAAGATGAGCTCTGGGCTGGATATTATTTTCAACTATTTAAACTCTACTTTCTAGTTATCCTAACTAGGGTTTTTTGTTAATTGATCATATACCAGGTGAAGAGACACTACGTTTACGTTAACACATTTTAAACGCAAGCCTCCCCGGTCGTACTTTCGAGTAAGTGATTCTACCAAAGGGACCCTCTCGTTAAGTTAGGTAATAAAGAAATAAAGTTGTTCTTTAATAGCTGAATTAATATTCTCTCAAAGTAATTCTGAAATCGAGGACTACCTTCTAAGTCCCTATCTTAATAAACTCAAGTATATATATTTTTCTATCTTTTGGTTTTTTTATTATAAACTCCACTCCGTTTGTTCGATAAAATAATAGGCCGTTTTAAAAAAGTAGAATAATTAACACTGATCCAAGGAAAAATACGACCTTGATATTTTCTACAAAATACTATACTCCTATGCGATAGGTACTCTTGCCTTAATCCACAGGATATAAGTAAGTAAAAATAGAGATAGACTTATATACATAAAAGATTATATAAAACCAAATCAATCTTCTTTAAAACAAACTTTACTTATCAAGCTTTTTTGCGCCGTTGCCGGGGATTCGTTTATATGTGTTAATATTTGAAAATAAAAGAACGATATTAATTTTATCTTATCTTTTTCTTTTTCTTGTTATTTAAAAAACCTTAGTTTTTATAAAAATAAAACAAACATAAAATTCTCTGAATTTAAAACTTTGCTTTTATAAAACCTAATTTTTTTTATTAACAAGTTTTTTACCTACTAACAAATTCTAACAAAAAAAACCCTAACCTACTATTTTAACGTATTTTATATATAACGTTTCTAATTAAAAACTAGTTTAGAATAAAAACTGCTTTTTATTATAAAACCTGTTTTATAGAAAACCTGTTTTATATAAAAAACCTATTTTTAGTTATTTTCTGTTTTACGTATTTTAGTGTGTTTGTATTTGTATTTGTGTGTTTAACTTAGTTTTTTTTACCTATTTTTTTATACAAAAGTCTTTTTTACTGTATGACCCGTAGAACTCCATCTGATTTAAATCTTGAACTTGATCCTGAAATCGATCGCACCTTTCGCAGGCGCCTCCGATCTCTGAATCAAGAGCTCGTATTAAATCTGGAAGAGTCCGTAGGCACCGCACACGTACAAGAAATGGCAGCAGAGCAACAACAAACGCCAGAGGGGGTCCCCCAAAGGACCATGTCTTATTATGCACGACCAAATTTAGATGACACCGGGTCTAGTATCGTTCGTCCACCAATTGCTAATAATAACTTTGAGATTAAATCGAGTATAATCCAAATGATTCAAAATTCCGTTCAATTCGATGGATTGCCCGACGAATATCCAAACACGCAGTTCTGCAATTTCTTAGAAATATACGACACATTTAAGATAAATGGCGTCACCGATGATGCCATCCGTCTTCGCTTATTTCCTTTTTCGCTACGAACGAAAGACAAACAGTGGCTAGCTTCTCTCCCTAGATGATCTATTACCACTTGGGCTGACATGACCGAAAAATTCCTTACAAAGTATTTTCCACCTGCGAAAACCGCATGTCTGAGTGCGGATATTTCTTCCTTTGTGTAAGGCGAGTCCGAGTCTCTTTGTGAGACTTGGGAACGTTTTAAGGAATATCTACGTCGGTGTCAACATCACGCACTGCCAACTTGGCTCATGGTACAAATATTCTATAATGGTTTGAATATTCAAACCAGACAAGCCATTCCGCTGGTGGCACGCTCAATAACAAAACCCCCGAGGCCGCTCAAACCCTCTTTGAGGAAATGTCCATGAACGCGTACCAGTGGAACGTGCCAAGGTCACGCCCTAAATAAGCTGGGATTTATTAGCTCGACACTTCTTCTACTTTAGCACTCCAAGTAGAAAATTTAACTAAACAATTGGCAGGAATATCTACTTCCTCCGCCACAACTACTTGGAATCCGAATAATAATATAATGTAAGAAATCGATTATATGGGGAACTCTTATAGACTTTTCTATAATCCTAATATGAACTTAAATAATAATTCTTATAATCCAGGATATAGGAACCATCCTAATTTTTCATGGAGCCCTCCGATTGCAAATCCAAGTAGATTTGCACCGCAACCCCCACAACCACAAACACCACCACCACAACTGCACCAATTTAGGCCAACCCCGATAGAAGACATATTCACGAAATATGTCAGTATCAATGAGTCCAATATCCGAAACCTGACCGGATCAATTAAAAACTTAGAAACACAAATTGGACAAATATCAAAAATGCTATCGAAACGCCAACCTGGTAATTTTCCAGGAAATACGGAACAAAATCCGCGGGATACTGGCCATTCTAGTAACCCAAGTTGACAAGCCGTCAAACTAAGAAGTGGCAGGGAGCTACCACCACCCGTTAGGGTAGAAAAAGAAGCTAAAGTTTGCCTACCTACACCAGTTCCCGTTACGTCTCTGCCTCCTCAACCCCCACAAATTTCTTCCCCACATGTTGTTTTACCTTATTCATCTAAATTAAAAGATGAGCGAGAAGATGAACAATATAAATTTTTTATAAAAATGCTAAAACAAATTCAAATCAATATACCTTTCTGCGAGGCAATTGCACAGATGCCTAAATACGCAAAATATTTAAAAGCGTTATTTTCTAATAAAAAGAAACTCGAAGATATTTTGAGAGTTTTCCTTAACGCCGAATGTTCAACCATTTTATTACATAATTTACCCCCAAAATTAAACGATCCGGGACAATTTTCAATCCCGTGTCTCTTCGGTAATCTATTAATAAAAGATGCGTTAGCAGATTTAGGTGCTAGCAAAAATTTAATGCCCTACTCGCTCTTTCAGAAAATAGGATTATGTAACCCCAGCCCAACTAAAATGAGCATCCAATTAGCAGATCGTTCTATTAAATATCTAGTAGGGATAGTAGAGGATGTGCTGGTCAAAATAGACAAGTTTATCTTCCCAGTAGACTTTATTATACTTGACATAGAGGAAGACGCTGATGTTCCCATAATTCTCGGTCGTCCTTTTCTCGCAACCTCTCGCGAGAAAATAGACGTAAGTAACGGTAGACTTCTCTTACGAGTAAGGAGATGACGAGCTTACTATCGATATAAATCCGTCTATGAAAAATTCTTTAATAAACAATAATTCATGCTATCTTGCGGAAGCCTCTTTTGAGGAAAATGGTTTTCCCTATTCTGATTTACTTTCAACAACTGTAGAAGAATCGGACTTGGCAGACTTACCCTTTCACAAGAAATGCCTACCGATGATCCTTTAGAACCATTTATATCTTTAACTTCTACAAGTCTAAAAACTCCAACTTCATATGAAAAACCACCAACCCTCGAGCCGAAAACACTTCCTGCACATTTAAAATACATTTTTCTTGAAGTCGAATCTAAACTCCTTGTTATCATTTCTTCCGAATTAAATGATAAGAAAACGTCTGAATTAATAGAAGTGTTAAAACAACATCGCCATGCATTAGCATGGCAAATTTCTGATATCCAAGGACTCAACCCATCGTTTTGTACGCATAAAATATTTTTGGAAGATAACCCTCGCAAATCTATCCAGCCCCAACGACGTTTAAATCCTAATATGAAAGATGTCGTAAAAGCTGAAGTAATGAAATTATTAGACGCAGGAATTATCTATCCAATCTCAGATAGCACATGGGTTAGTCCCGTACAAGTCGTCCCTAAGAAGGGAGGTATAATGGTGGTGCCAAACGCTAATAATGAACTAATTCCAACACGTACTATTACGGGTTGGAGGATGTGCATCGACTATCGAAAATTAAATGATGTCACCCGTAAAGATCACTTTCTACTACCATTTATAGATCAAATATTATAGCGACTCTCGGGTCACTCATATTATTGTTTTCTCGATGGTTATTCAGGGTATTTACAAATTCCTATAGCCCCTAAAGACCAAGAGAAAACTACGTTCACTTGCCCCTTTGGTATTTTCGCCTATAGGCGAATGCCGTTTGGACTTTGTAATGCGCCAGCTATATTTCAAAGATGTATGATAGCTATTTCTGGCAAGTTAGTAGAGGATGTTATGGAAGTGTTTATGGATGATTTCTCTGTATTTGGAGACTCATTCCATATGTGTTTAGATAATCTTGCTCGTGTTCTTCAACGCTGTGAAGACACGAATTTTGTGTTGAACTAGGAGAAATGCCATTTTATGATCCGCGAAGGTTTAGTTCTCGGTCATAAAATTTCTTCCCAGGGAATCGAGGTAGATAAGGCCAAAATAGAAATAATTGAAAAACTTCCTCCTCCAACAAATGTAAAATCTATTCGAAGTTTCTTAGGCCATGCAGGTTTCTATAGACGGTTCATTCAAAATTTCTTTAAAATAACAAAACCGTTAACTCATTTATTAAAAAAAGAAGCCCCATTTATATTTGATAGTGAATGCTTAGTAGCATTCAATATTATTAAGGACAAACTTATCAACTCTCATATTTTAGTAGCCCAAGACTGGTCCTTTCCTTTTGAGATCATGTGTGTTGCGAGTGATTATGCGGTAGGAGCTGTCTTAGGACAACGAGTAGACAAATATTTCCATCCTATCTATTATGTAAGTAAAACTCTCACATCCACACAAACCAATTACACGACCACGGAAAAGGAACTACTGGCGATTGTATTTGCATTTGATAAGTTTAGATCTTATATAACGCTATCAAAAGTTATAGTTTTTACGGATCATTCTGCTTTAAAATATTTACTATCTAAGGAAGATATAAAACCCCGTTTATTACGTTGGATTCTCTTATTACAAGAATTTGATTTAGAGATCCGAGATAAGAAAGGCGCAGAGAATTTGGCAGCCGATCATCTTTCTCGACTAGAGAATGCTGCAACAGATACACTCATGGAAGTCGACATCGAAGATAAATTCCCTGAAGAAAGTCTCCTCGCCCTCGAAAAGGTAACAAACTCTTCTACTCCTTGGTTCGCAGACCTAACTAATTATTTATTAGCACGAGTCCTTCCAAAAGCTTTTTCAAGTCAAGAAAAGAGGAAATTCTTTTCTGACTTGAAAAACTACTTTTGGGAAGACCCGTATTTATTCCGAGTCTATGCCGACCAAGTAATTAGAAGATATATTTCGAACGAGGAAGGACTAAAAGTACTATGGCACTGCCACGAAGGACCAACCGATGGACATTATCAATCCAACCGGACTGCACGTAAAGCCCTTGAAGCAGGATTCTTTTGGCCTACTTTATTCAAGGACACTCAAAAATTGGTAAGCATTTGCAACCGCTTCCAACGGTCAGGTAACATTTCCCGTTGGGACGAAATGCCCCAAAACATTTACTTAGAATGTGAAATTTTTGATCTATGGGGCATAGATTTTGTAGGCCCTTAACCTCCTTCTTTTAAAAATCGTTATATCTTAGTAGCGGTCGATTATGTTTTACGATGGGCTGAAGCTCAAGCTTTACCCACCGCTGACTCGAGAGTCATCGTTAAATTTCTGAAAACCTTATTTTTCACGTTTTGGCATGCCTAGGGCTATAGTTAGCGATCGAGATACTCATTTTTATAACACCTAGATGGCTAAAGTGTTAGCCAAATATGGAGTTACTCATAAACTCGCTACCGGTTATCACCCCCAAACAAGCGGCCAAGTGGAGGTAGTCAATAGAGAACTAAAGCGCATATTAGAAAAGACTATAGATACCAATCGAAAAGATTGGTCCCTCAAATTAGATGATGTACTTTGGGCCTACCATACAGCATTCAAAACTGCGATCGGTTGTACACCTTATCGTTTAGTATATGGAAAGGCATGTCACCTACCTGTAGAATTAGAACATCGCGCATACTGGGCGCTAAAATTTTTTAACTTAAATACAAACTTAGCCGCCGAACAATGTAAATTTCAACTCAATGAACTTGAGGAATGGCGTGCAAATGCCTATGAAAATAATAAATTTTATAAAGAGCGATCTAAGTTTTATCATTATAGGAAAATTAAATTTCAAAAATCTTTTTCACCAGGTAATTTTGTCCTACTATATAACTCACGCCTTAAATTATTTCCAGGAATATTAAAATCCCGTTGGACCGGACCCTATACTGTTAAACAAACCTGGTCATATGGGACCGTTCTTATTTCTAACCCTAAACTCGGAACTTTCAAAGTAAACGGGCACCGTTTAAAATTATATTTTACTGGGGACCCTTTTAAAAAAGAACCTGAAACCCTAACACTACTCCATAACCTCTTAAAATAAATTCCCTTGTATATTTCCATCTTTTATGCTTTTGTATATTCTGTACATATTTTTCACTTCATACCTATGCCTAACATAAGTATGGGGGTGCTTTTAGCTGCAATTGTTTTTCTCACTGATATGTTCTCAATAAAAACATTGTTTATTTTAGTACTCATCCAAACAAGTCAAAACTTTAAAAATCATATTATGTATATATATATTCCAAAAATCTGAGTTGATCAAAAATACAATTTATTCAATTTCAAATTTACTGCTCATTCTCATAATTAGATAGATATAAATATCCGGTATAAACTTGTAAAACCCTACCTTGTAAAATTTCATTACTGTCGGAGTTAGTTTTTTTAGCAAGCCTGCTTTAATATATCAAAAATACATATATATACAATAGAAGCAAAACATATTATGTTCACCAAAAAATTTTAGACTATAATTATCATTACTTCATCTTGTTAAAATATAGAAAATATCAAGCTATTACCATTGCTCTCAAAATCTTTTATCAAAATTATTTTTACAACCCCCTACCTACTATTTCGCTTGGTATGTTTCTTTACACACGCAAGCATCTAGGAGTATGTGCTCCTAGAAAAGAAAATATTTTATGTCCATGGGAATAACAAAAATTCCCTAAACATAGGCATCCAATAAATGTTAAAATACCATATGAAATGGAGTATGTTCTCCTAAACATATTCATTGGATTAATTCAAAGTTCAATTCTGCATGTTTTTTTTCTATTTTGGAAAATATTTTTCTAAAATAGTTGTTACAATGCATGAATATAAAAAAAAGGTGAGAGGATAAAATTCATCACCTCCTACATTCAAAGCCTCTATATGGGCAAAACCACCAAGTTGATATCCCCTAAAACCACTACAAAATTAAATTAATTTTGCTTAAAATTTTGAGAGAGCATAATTAATAGGTTGTAAGTTTTCAACATATCTCATGCAAGATACAGTAGTCATAAAGCCAATCTATCTTTGTTATATATTATTTTAATATATGCTTACTATTTGTTTTCAAAAACTTTTATGGCTATAAATTCTAACTCTGGTATTAATGATATATATATGATAACATTTCAACTCTTTATCCACCGGATGTTTATACATGTTTTATCTTGAAAAAATAAATTGATAGTAAATAGAAAATTTCATAACTTGTAAATATACTCAACTCTATATTTGCTATGGAATAGCAAAATTAAACTCCACCTTGTGCCAACTACCTTCACCTATGGGGGGAGGGGGGGGGGGAATAGGTGTATTGCAGTTTTTTGCGAAATTAAAACTATACCTGCACAAATAAACAAAACAACACAGCATAGAAAGACACAGGCAATTTATAGTGGTTCCCCGATTTGGATACGTCCACTCTCCCCCTTCGACCTATCTCCCAACAAGGTACAACTCTGTCACTTCGCCAACAGGATTGAAAACCAATCCTCACACTAAGGAAGTAACTCTTCCACACGAAGGAGTCACCACTCCTCCACCACGGGTTGCACCCAACCCTTACACAGAGGAACCAACGTTCCTTTACAACAAAAAGAAAAACTAGAATGTATAAAATACAAACTACTTTTGGAGCCCTTGGTGTCCCTCTTCGTTCGACGTTGCGTTCTTGAATAAGTCGAAGAGTCCATGACCTAAGTACTCTCTTAGAGAGAATCTCCTCGAAACCAGCGGCGGCAAGAAGTGCGGCGGCGTAGCTGTCAGGATCAGCGACGGCAACGAAGTGCGGCGGCTGAGCTTTGGAGATCCAACCTTCATAGCAAAGCTAGCAAGGTCTACCAACAATTTTGCTAGGATCGATCGTCTCGATCGATTAGGAAAGGGAAGGTATTCCCGATCAACAAATCAAGAGACAAAGGATCTGTAGGTAGACATGTGAGACGCGTTGCTTGGCATAGCTTCTGTCGTCGAGAGATCGAGAAGAAACCACGATCAGCACCGGCGACAACTTGCACGAGCGGCGATGGCGGCGGACTGCGATCTACGATCCGTTAGGTCAAGTCGGCGGCCGGCCTTTTTCGTTTTGGTTAACTGCTCATTACGTTCAAATTAGGAGTGTATTTAAACAGTAGAATACTCCTTTATGACCGTTGTGGGCCCCACCAAAAGAAGCCCTAAATCCGGTTCAAAACAGCGCCTGAATATTTGGTCCGGTCCGGCGAGCAGAAGTAATTCGCATAAGGCAAATTCGGCGAGAATCATTGGTGATTCTCGACGAATCGGCGAGAATCACTTATGATTCTCGTCGAATTCTACTTTGCAGAATTTTGGCTGAAGAACTTGCCATCCGGAGAGAATCATCGAGAATCATAATTCATTCTCGACGAATCGACGAGAATGCAAAGTCATTCTCAACGATTCGGCGAGAATCAACTAGTGATTCTCGACGATTCTGCCTTAAGCAAGAAATCAAGACGGCGTTGAGACAGCCGACAGCAATCGACAAGAATCAGTGAGTGATTCTCGACGATTCGGCGAGAATCACTAGTGATTCTCATCGAATCGGCGAGAATCACATAGTGATTCTCGACGATTTCTACTTAGACGATTTTCGTCTTTATTCCTGTGAGTTACTTTGACCCATCCTTGCTCCTTGTCTGCTCTTGATCTTTCTCAGCCCTGTACTTGAAAGTAAGTACACTCCAATAGAGAGAGTACACGTAGGCCAACACACTGATCTGCTCAACGAGGGATTACGTTACGCAGACCCGTGTATATTGACCCTCTGCACCCTGACATTGGTGTGTACTTAGCGTGGAACAACTGCAAGCACAACTTGAAATATATCATCAAATACATTGTGGATTCATATTAGCTAGACAAGAGGCTTCCTCAAATCCAGGTAATTATGGATACAATACCCAACAATCACCCCCTATTTGAAGAAGCCAAAATCCTACTAGCTAAGATGAATTTCACCAATCCAGATAATACATACAGCAAATCAAGAGAAGAACAATAAATGCAAATATAACAATACTAGAGTCAATCTTGAAATCACATATATATATAGAGATATCCACAATAATTGTTCATATGATAACATGATAAGAACGATAAACAAAAAGGAATACATCAGCAAAAATCCTAGGTCTCTTTCTCCTTAGCTATTTCATCGTTTAGTTGCTGCGCCAAGTGTTTCCTGCTTTGTCTTTCGAAGTATTCCCTTGTCTTGGGGTAATATCTGGGAGGAGGAGCTTTATTTGCCACAGTGTTTGACCTGAAGAAAATGTTCCGTTTAGCTTCAAAGGTCTTGTGCAACTCCTACTCGTACTGATTATAAACATCGTTCCGATTTATCTCCCCCCTTTGTTGTAGTGTAAATGTTTCCAGAATGATACTCCTTGATACCGGACTCCACCTTTCGTTCCTCACTTCATCCTACTTCAATCTGATTTTCTTTTCAGCTTGCGTTTCCTTGGATGTCCCTTCTTGAATTTTTCTCTTGCCTCTAGCTTTTGCTAGGGCTTCTTGGTCAAACCAGGCACTGCGTTCAGCTCTTGTAGCAGCCCTAGCAGCCTTCTTAGATTCAGCCTCACTCAGTGGAACTTCTTCAACCCTTTCTTCTTCCTCATCAGCAGCAGCAGTCTCTTCCGGAGGGGCAACCGGAACGTGAATGCCTGAGGCCTGTTGAACTAACCAGTGGGCCGTTTCAAAAACATACCTATTTGATTGATTGAAGTTGTCAAATATTATCTGTTAGATTGATCGAAGTTTAGTTGTCAATTAGTATCTGTTAGATTTAAAAACATACCTATTAGTCTGATCGGAGTTGTCGAGTATTACATGTTGAAGCCCTGCCATCTTAGCATTATAATCTTCCTCCCCCTTTTTGGCTTCCACAGCAATTGAGTTTGCGTAAGCGTGCAGGGACTCATCAATGTTCTGTACTATCTTTGAAAATTCATTCAGCAGGGTCTTTTGATTCCCGTTCAGAGTCACCATGTTGGCATCAAATTTTTGGATGCTATTAACCACAACATGTGCATTCTGATTAACCACTGCCAGGTCATCCGTGTTCTTTTTAAGTCCTTGCATAAGAAGAGAGACAGCTGTGACGGCTGCTGTGTACTTTTCCTCAAACTTCGTTTCCATTACATCCAGCTTGTGATTAATTTCAACTACATTCTTTAGCATCAGATCCTCAGATTCCTTAATTCTTTTTAGCACATTGTCTTGTGCTTTCTCAAAAGTAACTTTGAGTTCATCTAGAATTCCTTAAACAATGTTCACAGTATGATTAGTTAGATTAGCTTGTAGTGGATGACCCTGAGGCATACCTTGGCCTTCTCCTTCCGCAGATTCACTAGATGAGCTAGAGACATGCACAGTCTCCACAGGGGAAATGTTGGCATCCTCTGTATGTTTCTCAGGAATACACACCATCCTTTGTTGAGAGGACCCCCCCCCCCTCCACAGTTGCACTAGTTTTCTCAGAAACTACCTCAGGAGCTTGTTTTTTAGATGGAACTGCAGTGTCATCCTGAGGCTCCATTACTTCCTGCCTCATATTTCCTTCTTCCTCATCCTCATCATCCATGTTCTCATTCTCAACTGTAGCATTGTCCACATCTTGTTCATCATCCTCTAGATCAGTACCTCCATCTCCCATATCATTATTGTCTAGGGCCACCTCATCTTTCTCCACATCCTCACTTTCTTCTTCCAGGTTCTCAACTGCATCCCTTGCTATCAGAGAGATGTCAGATCTAACATCGGCAGGAGTGGGTAGAGACTCCCCCTCAGTTCATGCGGTCAGCATAACAGGAACTTCACCGGGTACAACCATGGAGTCTGCTGGAGTCCTATTGTCCTCATTCCCATGGGGCTTAGCTAGGGAATCATCTCATTCTTCACCTACCGTAGCGTGCCCGATCCTTCTCTCCTATCTATCAAATACACTGGAGTCCATTTTCTTCAGGCAGTAGAGGGGAACTCCTTTACTCATATCAAACTTATCTCCATCTAGTTGGTTAAGATAAAGACTAATAATCCGTCCAAAACTGGGGGTTCGCAGAGTATCCTTTATTCTCTCAAATAGCATGGCCCCCCAATTGAATCTCTTCCGACAAACGATGACCACTAGGATATTAAACATCTCACCCGAGATATGATCGTGGGAGCCTGGTTTACAGATAATGACTTTCCCGATGATGTCTGACAGGAGCTTCCCTTCCTCGTTCATTTCCTTCCTGTTGATAGATTTGATTCCTCTTGGTAGTCCACAGAACAGAAGGGTTCTGGCTCGATCCTGTTCTTCCAGATAATCCTCTTGATCAGAGCTAGAGAGCTGCAAGTATTGTGTCAGTTTCCCTGTAGACATTTTGATCCTTGCACCGGCAATCTTACACTTGATTACAGTATCTTCACGCCGAAGTTTTGTAGTTGCAAAGAATTCCATCACCTCCTTATCTAGTATTTTGCATGGGTGCTCCAGGATGAATGTGAGTCCAGCCTCTTCAAGCATAAGAATGATGTTCCTGAACTCATCTGAGGCATGAGAAAAGCCGGTTCGAACCATTTCGCATCCAGTGACCAGGCCGGTGATGGTTCTTTGAGCCATTTTAAACCTAAGGAGGAAATACCCAAGTCTAAGCCTTGTCAGTAACTCTAGTAGGAAGCTACACTATCAACAAGCCATTACAAGGAGGAAGAAGCCGTTACCCTAATACCGAGGATTTGGCGGGACGAAGGCGACGGAATCGACGAGATTGATGGGAATCGACCGGATTGCCTAAATCTCTTACGTCCTTGGGACTGTGTTGATGGGGAACCCTGGATGCGCTCGGGAAGGAGTCATCGGAAGTCAATCGACGAGAACCCTAGACTTGGTCGACGGAACTCTGGAACTCAATCGTCTGGAAATGGAGTCAGGATTCTTGTTGTTACGGGAAGTCGACGGGATGAGAGAAATTGGCGGATTAACGGGATATGAAGGGTCGGCGGAATAGGCGCGATATGTACTATTCCGAGCCGGGCAGTTTCGACGGGATTTTGACTGGGTTTTCTAAAAGTTTTCTTACCGTGGATTTCGACGGAATTTTCTAAACAACTTTAAGTGGCATATTAATTTTGTTATACCCTAGTCAATAACCGAGGTATGCAAATTTGCCTTCAAGTTATTTCTTGATCGAGATGTACACAATATTCTAATATCAATTGTAATCTTTTGTAACACCCATTGACGTACCTTCCTTAATTTTAAATGGGCTGACTTATGCCTATTTAGATCCCTTTTCACATCTATAAATGTGTGACTATAAAGAATTCTTCAGATAGTACTTTAAGGTCATTTTACAGATTCATTCTGTCCTCAGGTGTGAAAACATATATGTGTATATTGACACATAACCACTTACCTTTTAGAGAAGGAATTCACAAATTTGTGTGGATATATAAGTATATATATATATATGTAAATATCAATACAATATGACTCAAATCTTGAAACTGAACGCAAGTACCTGGGATCAAAAGATTTATCATTCAGATCTTCAGTTTAAGACATACCAGGTGTTCAATTTGAGAATGCCATTGTAGATAGCACTGCTCTTATTCCAAGTACTTGTTCCAAGTTATTTTTGGAACATCTCCTGTCTAGTTCCCATCATGTTTACAGGAACCTAGACTGCCCTGCAAAAGAGAATTACCTTGCCTTAGGAACCCAATATGTATTTGGTCCTAGGTTCTTGTCAGTGTAAAATCTCGAATGCCTTCCCACAGGAATCCTGTCAGGTAGGCTAACTCTGCTCAGAGGAAGTGGATATGCCCTTGCCCTTGAAACAGAGGGATTGTGCCAACAATCTACGGCAAAGTGAGCCACCTTGCCACAACACCAAAATTTGTGAATGTTGTATCGCCGTTTCAGACCTAATCTGTTGACTGAGGTAGTCATGAGCTTAGGTATAAATGGGATAGAGCCGGTTCTTCTCACAAAATTTCCTTTTCCACCGTGACACGTGGGAGGGTGGACAGAATGCATGTGGTGAGTGTCATGAGGCCTAGGAGGTGGTGCCTTCCTTTCAGTCAGCACACTTCCATAGGCCCCATGGGTACTTACAACATGTTTCCTGACCCCCCTTTCCTGTGTCCTAGGGTGGAAAGTACTGCAGTGAGAGCTGGTTCCTGCATATTCATGATGAGTTGGGGCTGAGGCTGAGAATACAAAGGGTTCAGAATGAGCCTTGGGTATTCTCTCATGGGTAGCCATAACAGCTCTAACACTATGGGTATTTCCACTTGAGGGCTAATCATTCTTGCAGTGACCAACGTTATTTCTGTGGTCATACCTGAAGGCATGATGAGTGCCCTTCCTACTCGGGGTGGGGGGTCTGAACACAGTTTCCCCATTTCTCCATGAATTAATAATTAGGGAGATCCACCCATTTTCATATTTTCTCTTGATAGCATCTATCGTGGAAAAGTTAGAAACTATTCTCTTCTCGGTCTCTAGACGACTTTCTAGATCCAAGATAAATCTTAAATCTAACTAAGTTATGAAAGCTAAAAAAGATGAAAACATAAAAGAAATACAAAAAGATGAACGAAAAATTGCTTAAGTAGGCGCATTCAAATGGATTATTCATACTAATTAAGAGAGAAAAATTCATATTTTATTAAAGTAAAAACCCTAATACAAACTAAGAGAGAGAGAGAGGGGGGAGAAATTCTCCTTACATATGTATGTAATCCAATTGGGCAGCACCTCCCCTAAGCAAAGTGGTCAAAAAAGTGGACAGAATAAGCTTCCTGGAAGCTCTTATTTATAGGCAAAATTTCGGGTGGGTCACGCCCGTGACTAGGGCGTGACAGGGGGGTGTGTCGACACTATTCATGAGCTGATCGGTGACTTGACTGGAAAGTTGACTTCGGCTGAAAACGTGGCGGTCACGCCCTAGTGAAAGTGAGGCTAAGATCTATCTCAACTCTAGAGGGGGGGTGAATAGAGTATTTTAAAATAATTTTTCACAGTTGAAATAAACAGCACATATAAAATTCAATTTATGATATAGTGTAGAGTGCTAGTAAGAAGTTAAAAACTAAGAAGTAAAAAGCACAGCACACAGCAAACAAATCACACAAACAAACCAGAAGACACAAGGAATTATAGTGGTTCCCCAAAAACCTGGGTACATCCACTCTTCTACCACCCTTGGTAGGAATCCACTCAGGATGAGTTGATCAGGTGTCCTGACACCAATGAGCTTTTGATAAGGTGCCCAAAAACCAAAACTAGATTTTTTGATAAGGTGTCTTGCCACCACTGAGTTTTGACAAGGCTCTCAGAACCAGACAGAACTTTTGAAGGGAGTTCAAGAACCCTTTTACAGCAGGAAAAGAAAAATAAGAGTGAAGGGTGTCTTCTCTGTTCTCAATCAAATGAGAGAAGCACAAGTGGATTGATGATGTCAAAGCTCCCCCTGAGATGTAGAAAGGTTCAGGAAAAGAAGCTTTGCTCTAGGGTGATAGGTCTTCAAAACTTTGATCTCCAGCACAAGATGGTTTCAGCAAGAAGGCTGAAGGTAAGGTGTCTGGAGTGATGAGATTGTGAACACTTTTCAGTCAGCAAGAAGATTTTTGGAGTCACAGTTCTTCTGTTGTTCTTCTGCTATCAGTATTCTCTATATTTTTTTTGTTCACTTCTGTATATGTTCTTCTTGTGTATTCTGTTAATCTTAATGACACAGAAGAAAGGAATAATATATTTCTGACGTTTCCTTGTCCAAAATTAGCCGTTGGGAGTCATAAATGTCTTCTAAAAATAGTCTTGTCTTCTAGAGGAAAGTCCAGCAAACATTCTCTGAATAATTCCTTGAAACTTGCTCCAGAAATAAAGACAAACGGCTGGGAGATCTTCTGACATAAATGCTGATAATATTCAAAAACATTCCAATTATAAGCAGCATTTGAATTCCTGAAAGCGTCGATCTCTCCAAAGAAAACGTCGATCTGAGCTCTACGATCGTCGAACTGAGCTCAGAGATTAAATGGACAAGCAGACAGAAAACGTCGATCTGAGCTCTACGATCGTCGAACCGAGCTCAGAGACCTGAGAAATAACTTTAAGGAGGGATCGTCGAACTGAGCTAGAAGATAGTCGAGGGGAGTTCGACGACTCAGCAGAAGCTAGAGAAGAGCAGATAGTCGATCTGAGCTCGACGATCGTCGACCGGAGTTCGACGTTTTATTGAAGATGAGCTCAGAGAGCGTCGAACAAAGTTCGACGATTCGTCGACCTTAGCTCGACGAAAATTGCCTTAGACTAAGCTCTTCAACCTTGATCTTGGAATGGTCCTGGGGGCAGCTTCAAACCTAAGTTCTAAGCCCTAGACTCATTCTAATGTTGACCTTTTCAACTATACAACTAGGTCAACTGGGATTCCTAAGACAAGCATAGTGATCCTTACCCAAATTAGTAATAGGGTGTTCCAACAATCTCCCCCTATTTGGGTTAGGATTACTATTTACAGACAATCATAGGAAATGAAAAGCATACAACAATACATAAGCTAATACAAAATGACAGAACAAAGCAGATCACAGATAAATATCAGCAGATATCCAAAGGTGGATGAAATGTTTAGCGTACACAGTTTACTTCCTTTCAGATCCCTTTTTAAAAAAAATTTCTCTATTTGGATTCTGACTTTCTTTCTTTGACCTTCTGTCATCCTCTACACCTAGAGAAGTTTGAGATTTGGGCCTTGGAACAACAGCCTCTGGGTGCAGCTTCATATAATCTTCTGGATTGAAAAATTTCCTTGATGCATATCTTTCCAGTTCTTTCTTTCTCTGCTCTGATAAGGTAGCTATGTTTGAAGTGTCCTTGCCTTGTTCTCTGGCCTTTTTTATTTGATCAAGGGCAGCCAATTCTTTCATTCTGGCTGTCCAGGATACAGGGTTGTTCTCAGGATCTTCAAAAGGAATAGGAGATTCATATCTGTTGATGATTTCAGAAACAGTAGAAGGAGTCCTGGAAACAATAGTGTCTTTCAGCTTGTAAGGGAAAGGACCTGAAGAAGGGTCAGGGTGACCTTGTCCTTCCCTTTGATAGGATCTTTGTTCTCTTTGATTTCCTCTGTAATTACCCCTTCTGGGTTGATATCCTCTTTGATGCTGTCCCCTTTGATATGATCTTTGATAATGCTGGGAAGAACTGTGTCTGGAGACTGGAGCTAGAGGGGCTGAACCTGAGCCAGAATCTGGAGGAGGAGGAGGAGGAGGCTGATATTGAGAAGATCCTTTTTTATATTTGTGAAGCTTCCTCTTCTTCTTCATAGCTTTCAGTTGATTTTTGGAATATTGCATCCAAGGCTCAGAGATTGGGCAGTCATGCAGGATGTAGTATGGAATATCATTTGAGTCTTTGGCTTTGGCAGGAGGGACTGACATCATTGCTTTACTTCTGGCTTTTCTCTTCTTGGCAATAGTTCTAGCAGAATCATCAGAATCAGTCCTGTATTGGTCACTCTCAGAACTTTGATGTTGATCATACAGATCATCAATTCTTCTGATAAGCTCTTCTTGAGCTTTAAGTTTTGCAGAAACCTCAGGAGCAGGAGGAGAGAGAGCAACAGCAGAGTAGGCAGAAACAGGAGCAGACACTAGAGCAGGAGCAGCAATTTCATCAGCATCAGTTACTGGAATTATTTCTATGTCAGCAGTAGCAGCAGCAGCAATTTCAACAGAAAGAGGCACAGTGGCCTTAGTAACAATTGAAAGAGGCACAGTGGCCTTAGTATCAGCATCAGAGATATCCACAGCCTTCCAGGATTTGATGTATGAATCAATATGGCTTGGATCACAGGTAGCTATAGGCACAATGGCCTTAGACAAATCTTCAGCAGGAGTTGCAGGCAGACAACTGAAATGGACTGTATCAAATATAGATAGCAGCCTCTGCAGATTCAGTGCAAAAGCACATCTAAGAGCTGGAGCTGGAGCAGACATAATATCAGCAGCTAGCACAACCACTTCTTCATAAGGCATCTCCCCCTGCCTTAGTTCAGAGAAAGATGAATCAAGGCACACAGAAGATGGGAGAGCCAGGGAGGATGAGAGGAAGGCAATCTTGGTAGACAGCTCCTGTACTTGCTTCAGGAGTGGAGCCAGGGAAGACTCCAGTAGAGATGTCAGCTTGGGAGCTAGCAACTCATACATCCTGTCTGCCAAAATAGTAAGATCTACATGCTCAAGTGGGGCTTGAGCAGAGGTAGAGGCAAAGGTGGATGGAGGAATGGTGGCTGAAGCTGAAAATGTGGAGAAAGGTGGAGAGGGAATGGTTGGTTCAGAAGATGGAATAATGGAGATAGAGGAGGTTGAGGTGGAGATAGGGGAAGTAAGAGATGGTGTGAAGGAGGGTTGAAAGAGAATGTCATGGAGCAGTTGTTGAAAGGAGGAAGTTGAGGGTGGCTCAGGAGGAGTAGAGGGTGAATCATCCATGAAGGAATCATCTGCAAGTGAGAAGGATGGTTGGGTGAAGGTTGAATAGGAAAAGAGAGGATGGAATTCCTCTGAGGTGGATAGAGGAGGGGATGGCATAGGTGAGGAAATGGTAATTGGGGATGAGATGATTATGGTGGTGACTGGTGGTGAGGAGGTGACAACTTGGGTGGATATGGCTGGAGGAGGGGAGGAAGCAGGCATCTCTTCTGCTGAAGGAGTGACTGAAATAGTCCTTGTGCCTGAAAGAAGTGTTGCAGCAGCCCTGAAGGGGTTTATGATCTGCCTGTCCCATTTACTAAAGAGGGCACAGGAAAGCCTCTTGGATGCATTGATAAACATGCCAGAGGAGGTTAATAGGTCAGGGCACCTGTTGTGCAGAAAGACCCCTAAGATTCTCCCATAGCTAACTGCATTCTTGTTGATCTTCTTCTTAATCAAAGTGCAGAAGATGGAGCCCCAGTCCAGGTGTTTCTTATCTAATAAGGCTCCCATCAGGCAGAACTGATATCTGGAAATGGTGTCATGGGCTGAATGCTTGGCCAACAGCACCTTCCCAACTACATCAGCCAGGAATTGAAATTCTATAGCCAGATTTTTCTTCAGTAGCTTATTAGGGTTTACTGCATTGTGACCCATCCTATCCAGCATGGAGTCAAACTCCTCTCCAGACAGTTCAATGGAGTCTTCTCCAGTACTGAGTTGAAAGACTTCTGTTAAAAGAGTCGGGGATAGAAATACCTGAGTCCCCTTAATGGTGCCGACAACAGAATTCTCAGACTCGTCTGTTGCGGTAAAACACCACTCTTTTATTTCTTCTGAGGCGATCTTCATCCTTGTAGTCATTATTGGAGTCAGCTGTTGTTCTCGGAATAAGTTTAGGATGTCCTTGAAGCGCTGGTCGCTTCCGTCGAAGGAGTTTATGTCGATGTCAAAACCTGTGTCGAACTTCATCTTAGCAATAGCAGCACTCGATTCAGCCATATTCACCTGGAACAGAAAACCAAAAACGACCAAGCGTAGAGAATTTGGAGGGAAAAGAAAGAGAGTTGCAGAGTATGAAAGCGCAAAGGGAGAACGACGGCTGAAAGAAAGATTTTATATTAGGGTTCGACGCGAAAAAGGAAAATCGTTGAGCTCAGCTCGACGAAACGTCGAGCTTAGCTCGACGATTTGGGCTACAGAGGGAATCTGAAGAGTCTTCAACATCGGCGATCTTCGTTCGACGATGTTGAAAAACGTCGAGCTCAGCTCGACGGTCTCTGATCAGAAGGAGAGAAAGCCTAGCTCTAGCGAGGGCTCTGAACTCAGATCGACGACTGCAAAAGCGTCGATCTCTGGTCGACGATTTTTGGAAAATCGTCGATCTCTGTTCGACGATTTTTGGGAAAACGTCGAGCGCAGTTCAGAGTCTAAACTCATTCTACAGACACAAAAAGAAGGATTTTTGGCCTAGTCTTGGTCTGTTTTAGCTTTTCAAAATCTTGTAATTTAATTAAGGCTTCCTCCATCTAATATACCTAACTGATTTAGGAAGAAACTGTGTTTCTTTTCATCCAAAGGTTTGGTGAAAATATCTCCCCTTTGCAAATCAGTAGGAATATATTGAAGTTCAATTTTATTTTTCTCTACATTATCTCTTAGAAAATGATGCCTAATTTCTATGTGTTTTGTCCTACTATGGAGGACTGGATTTTGTGCTATAGAGATAGCACTAGTATTGTCACAGAAAATTTTAGACTTCTCTAAGTTGTAGCCATAGTCTAAGAGCTGATTCTGTATCCACAATATTTGTGAACAGCAACTGCCTGCAGCCATATACTCAGCTTCAGCAGTTGAAGTTGACACAGATGTTTGTTTCTTACAGAACCAAGAGACAAGTCTATCACCAAGGAACTGACAGGTTCCACTGGTGCTTTTCCTGTCTATTCTGCATCCAGCATAATCAGCATCTGAGAATCCAGTTAAATCAAATGCTGAATCTTTTGGATACCAGAGACCTAGATTTGGACAACTTTTAACATACCTAAGAATTCTCTTAACTAAGATTAAATGTGACTCTCTAGGGCTAACTTGGAATCTAGCATAAATACATGTGGCAAACATTATATCAGGCCTACTAGCTGTAAGGTACAATAAAGAGCCAATTATTGCTCTATATGTTGTCTGATCAACAGGTTTCCCATGTTCATCAGCATCTATTACAGTATTTGAGGGCATGGGTGTTTTCATACATGATGCATCAGACATACCAAATTTCTTAACCAGCTCTTTTGCATACTTGGTTTGAGAAATAAATATGCCTTCAGCATGTTGCTTGACTTGCAGTCCTAAGAAGAAGGACAGCTCACCCATGCTACTCATTTCAAATTTAGAGTGCATATGCTTGGAGAACTTTTTGCACAATTTTGAATCAGTAGAACCAAAAATAATGTCATCTACATAAATTTGCACTAGCAGGGTATGGGACTTATGGGTTCTAATAAAAAGAGTTTGGTCTACTCTCCCCCTAACAAAATCATTTTCCAGAAGAAAGCATGCTAGGGTCTCATACCATGCTCTAGGGGCTTGCTTGAGACCATATAATGCTTTATGCAATTTGTAAACATAATCAGGGTGGGTTAGAGAGATAAAACCTGGAGGTTGTCTAACATAGACTTCCTCTTTGATGTCCCCATTGAGAAATGCACTTTTTACATCCATTTGATACACTTTGAAACCTTTGTGAGCAGCATAGGCTAGAAATATCCTGATGGCTTCCAGCCTTGCAACTGGTGCAAATGTCTGATCATAGTCTATTCCTTCTTGTTGAGAGTACCCTTGAGCAACTAGCCTTGCCTTGTTTCTGATTATAACTCCTTGATCATCCAGCTTGTTCCTGAATACCCACTTTGTTCCAACAATGGGATGATCCTTTGGCTTAGGCACTAGTTCCCAAACCTTGTTCCTTTCAAATTGATGCAACTCCTCTTGCATTGCAATGATCCAGTGTGGATCTTGCTCTGCATCTTGAATGGATTGAGGCTCAATTTGAGATAGGAAGCAAGTGTGCATCAGGTTTTGGTTGACCTGACTTCTAGTTTGCACACCAGCTGAGATCTCTCCAATTACTTGGGTGATTGGATGATCTCTTGTTGTTACTAAGTCAACAGGGAGTGTTGATTGTTCACCAGCCTGTGTTGTTGTCTCCTCTAGTGGAGCAGCAACTGGCTCTTCAGGATGATTTTCTTCAAGATGTTGAACTTCTTCTTCATCATCACTGCTCTCATTCTTTTCAGCAACTTGCAGTTTGTTCAAGTCTTCAGCTAGAGAATGTACCTGCAGAGGTTTTATGGTAGAAGCATTCTTCTCCTTGAAAGACATGTTAGCTTCATCAAAAATAATATGAACAGATTCTTCAATTTTACAGGAAGATTTATTATAAACCCTATAGGCCTTGCTGATCATGGAGTATCCCAGAAACACTCCTTCATCAGCTTTAGCTTGGAATTTTGCTAGGTATTTCTTGTCATTATTATGAATAAAATAAGTGCAACCAAAAACTTTGAAATAGCCTATTTTAGGTTTCTTCCCTTTGAGCAGTTCATAAGGAGTCTTGCCCTTCAGCTTGTGTATCAGGCTTCTGTTCAACACATAGTTGGAGGTGTTCACTGCCTCAGCCCAAAAGGACAGAGGTAAGTGAGCATCTGCCAATAATGTAGTTGCAGATTCAATGAGTGTTCTATTTTTCCTTTCAGCTACCCCATTTTGTTGAGGAGTTCTAGGAGCTGAGAAAGTGTGCCTGATCCCTTCACTCTGACAGAACTCTTGCATGAGAAGAGAATCAAACTCTGTCCCATGATCACTTCTGATCAGGGCAATGTGAGTGTTGAACTCAATCTGAATGCATTTGAGAAAATCTATCAAACACTTGAAGTTATCAGACTTCTTCCTCAGAAAGAATACCCAAGTGAATCTTGAGAAGTCATCTACAACCACTAAAGTATAGGACTTCCCTCCTAGGCTTTGCACAGATATGGGTCCAAAAAGATCCATGTGCAACAGGTACAAAATCCTAGGTGAATCACTCTTATTAATTGATTTAAAACTACTTTTAGTTTGCTTGCCTAATTGACAAGCCTTGCAAAGTCCTTCCTTCTTGTAGGGACCAGAAGGTAGTCCTTTAACAAGGTTGTCTTTAGATAGCTTAGCAATGGTTCTAAGGTTAATGTGCCCTAGTCTCTTATGCCATAAAACATTAGATTTTGAAATGGAATTAAACAGGCAAATATCTACCACTGGTGAATGAAAATCCACTAAGTAAATGTTGCCTCTTCTGTTACCTGTCAACACAGTTGTGTTGTCCACTGACTTGACTTTGCATATGGCTTTGTTGAAGGTCACTTGATATCCTTCATCACACAGTTGACTGATACTTATCAAGTTGTGCTTGAGTCCTTCAACATATGCCACCTTCTTGAATGTGACTGGGCCAATTTTGACTGCACCATATCCTTTTGTAGTTCCAAAGCTTGAGTCTCCAAAAATTACTTTGGGTCCAAGCTTGGCTTTGAAGGAAGTGAAGTTGTCCTTGTCCCCTGTCATGTGCTTTGAGCACCCACTATCCAGATACCATTGATGGTTTGATGCTGGATAGGTCTTCACCTACACAAAAGCAACTTATTTGTTTTTGACCCAGTTAACCTTGGGCCTAGGTTGATATCCCTTGAATTCTGAAATAAAGGACATCCCAGGTTGATCCTTATAACCTTCAGGATGGTATCTCCTAGGAGGTACTATCCATTCAGTGTAGGGATTAAAGCCTTGGGATGTGGAGCTTCTAGGATTGAATCTGAATGTGCCATTGAAGGAGTGTTCACAAGCCTGAACTCTGTTCGACGATCGTCGAACTGAGGTCGACGATCTTGGGTCAGATCGTCGATCTCCGTTCGAAGATCGATTATGCTGAGATTCAGAGTTTGGATATCGTCGAGCTGAGGTCGACGATCTGTAGTTAGATCGTCGAGCTCTGTTCGACGATCGTCGAGCTCTACTCGACGCCATCTGTTGAACTGAGTTCTTCTCTGACAGATCTGCATTCTTTCTGGGTACCTCTATTACTCCATTTCCTTTGTCAGAGACAAACTTGATTGGAGTTGTCAAAATTATAGGTTGGCTAGATGAAGCACCCAAGCCCAGTGTGCTATTAAATCTAGAGTTTACTGTGCTTGTGATGTCCATCAGTCTGATACTTCTCCCATTTAGGGATTCTTCAAACTTTTTGGCCTTTGATAGTTCATTCTTCAGTGAAGCTATCTCCTCCCTACAGCATTCTAACTCCTCAGAGAGTTTGAGGTTCTTTGAGTTTAGGACACTATGCTCAGATAATTGATTCCTGAGAGAGATTATCTCCTTCTCAGATTTTAATAGATCTAGACACAGTGTCTTAAATTCATCTTTGAAGTCTTCAGAATTAAAATCAAAAGAGTTGATTACCTGATCCTCATCTGGTTGACTTTCTGAATCTGAATCTGATTCTTCATCAGAGTTTTGTTGTGATGCATTGATAGCCATCATGCAAAATTCTTTTTCATCTGCATCATCCTCATCATCACTGGAGCTGGATGAGGCTTCAGATTCCTCTTCAGTCTCACTCCATGTTTCAGCAACAAAGCCCTTCCTTGTATGTTTGTTCTTGCTGGAGGAGGCTTTGTCTGAGCTATTCTTCTTGTAATCCTTTTCTTTTCTTCTTTCTCTTCTTTCCCTTTTGTCCTTATTCTTGTTTTCTGGACAGTCAGGCACAATGTGGCCTAGTTTCCTGCAACCAAAGCATATGATTTCTTTATTGTTATTTGATTTATCATACCTTGGTTTATCATGACCCTTGTATGGTTTCTTTCTGAAGTCTTTTCTGGCCATCTTGTAGAATCTTTTGGCCAGAAGACTTATGAGCTCATCATTTCCTGTAGCTTTATCTTCAGGCTCCTCTTCTACAGCTTTGAAGGCTATGGTCTTTTCTTTCCTTGTAGCTGGAGAGATAGCCTTTTGTTCTTCTTCTCTATTTTTAATGAGCAGCTCATAGGATTTGAGCTTGCCCAGGAGAGCTTCAGTAGTAATCTCATTTAAACTTCTGGCATCCTTAATTGGCCAGATTCTTGAATCCCAAGTGCTAGGGAAGCACATCAGGATTTTGTCATTTAGCTCAGTCAGTGAGATTTCTTTGTCTAGGGTTTTTAGCTCATTGACAATTAGACTTAGTCTATTGTACATGTCAGCCACTGATTCAGCTTCTCCCTTTTTGAAGTTCTCATATTGGCTTATCAGATGAGATCTTCTATCTTTCCTTTCATCAGCAGATCCTGAGACAATTTCAGAGAGTTTGTCCCAGATTTCTTTGGCTGAGTGGCATTCAGCTACCTTCTGAAAAATTTCATCAGACATTGTTTGGGCTAAGATGTTCATAGCCTTAGCATCTGCAGTCTTCCATTTCTTTATATCTGCATCTGTTCCAGAAGGAGGTGGGACAGCATTTGAACTTGAGCTTGCTGGTGGAGTTGGACAAACTGTCAAGACAGAATTGAAAATGTCTTCATCAATAGAATTCATTTATAATCTAATCCTTGCCTTCCAGAGTGCAAACTTAGAAAGGTTGCACACTGGTGGTCTGGTGCTTGCATAATCTTTGTTCTGTGCCATGTCTTTAAATAAAAAGAAGATGTAGAGAAAATAATCCCCTTAAGAGATTGATCTTATCAAGGATCTTTTGGTTCAGGTGTTAGCCTGTATGAGCAACCAACCTGCCTCTGATACCAATTGAAAGTGAGGCTAAGATCTATCTCAACTCTAGAGGGGGGTGAATAGAGTATTTTAAAATAATTTTTCACAGTTGAAATAAACAGCACATATAAAATTCAATTTATGATATAGTGTAGAGTGCTAGTAAGAAGTTAAAAACTAAGAAGTAAAAAGCACAGCACACAGCAAACAAATCACACAAACAAACCAGAAGACACAAGGAATTATAGTGGTTCCCCAAAAACCTGGGTACATCCACTCTTCTACCACCCTTGGTAGGAATCCACTCAGGATGAGTTGATCAGGTGTCCTGACACCAATGAGCTTTTGATAAGGTGCCCAAAAACCAAAACTAGATTTTTTGATAAGGTGTCTTGCCACCACTGAGTTTTGACAAGGCTCTCAGAACCAGACAGAACTTTTGAAGGGAGTTCAAGAACCCTTTTACAGCAGGAAAAGAAAAATAAGAGTGAAGGGTGTCTTCTCTGTTCTCAATCAAATGAGAGAAGCACAAGTGGATTGATGATGTCAAAGCTCCCCCTGAGATGTAGAAAGGTTCAGGAAAAGAAGCTTTGCTCTAGGGTGATATGTCTTCAAAACTTTGATCTCCAGCACAAGATGGTTTCAGCAAGAAGGCTGAAGGTAAGGTGTCTGGAGTGATGAGATTGTGAACACTTTTCAGTCAGCAAGAAGATTTTTGGAGTCACAGTTCTTCTGTTGTTCTTTTGCTATCAGTATTCTCTATATTTTTTTTTGTTCACTTCTGTATATGTTCTTCTTGTGTATTCTGTTAATCTTAATGACACAGAAGAAAGGAATAATTGATTTCTGACGTTTCCTTGTCCAAAATTAGCCGTTGGGAGTCATAAATGTCTTCCAAAAATAGTCTTGTCTTCTAGAGGAAAGTCCAGCAAACATTCTCTAAATAATTCCTTGAAACTTGCTCCAGAAATAAAGACAAACGGCTGGGAGATCTTCTGACATAAATGCTGATAATATTCAAAAACATTCCAATTATAAGCAGCATTTGAATTCCTGAAAGCGTCGATCTCTCCAAAGAAAACGTCGATCTGAGCTCTATGATCGTCGAACTGAGCTCAGAGATTAAATGGACAAGCAGACAGAAAACGTCGATCTGAGCTCTACGATCGTCGAACCGAGCTCAGAGACCTGAGAAATAACTTTAAGGAGGGATCGTCGAACTGAGCTAGAAGATAGTCGAGGGGAGTTTGACGACTCAGCAGAAGCTAGACAAGAGCAGATAGTCGATCTGAGCTCGATGATCGTCGACCGGAGTTCGACGTTTTATTGAAGATGAGCTCAGAGAGCGTCGAACGGAGTTCGGCGATTCGTCGACCTTAGCTCGACGAAAATTGCCTTAGACTAAGCTCTTCAACCTTGATCTTGGAATGGTCCTGGGGGCAGCTTCAAACCTAAGTTCTAAGCCCTAGACTCATTCTAATGTTGACCTTTTCAACTATACAACTAGGTCAACTGGGATTCCTAAGACAAGCATAGTGATCCTTACCCAAATTAGTAATAGGGTGTTCCAACACCTAGGTCACAAGCGTGACATGTGTCAGTCACGGGCGTGAATGGGGCGTGTCGGGGAGGTCGATCTGGGCACGGTCCGGCCGCAAAGTCGCGCGCGTCACGTCGGGCCAGGTGGCAAGGTCACGCCCGTGTCACACCTTGACACGGGCGTGACAGGGGGCGTGTCGACACTATTTGATGATCGCCGATCGTCGAGCTGGCACCTGTGGTCGGCGATCATCGAGGGCATAACACGGGCGTGTCGGTCATGGGACACGGGCGTGTCAGTAAATATTTTGACTTTTTGGAATTTTTCTGGAAATTTTCTGCAATAAAAATAAAGCTAAGTTAGAAATAATATTTACAAAAATAAACAATTTATTGAATAAAACTAATAAAAAAGACAAAAAATAAACAAAATTGACTTAAATAAAATACGAAAATATAGGTATATTTACAACTCATCAAACGCCCCCATACTTAAGCTTTTGCTATTCCAGAGCAAAAGTTTGAGGTGAACTTATAAGGAATAATGAAAAACCCTAAGTTCTGCTACCGCTAAATTAATTATAAGAGAGATCAAATAAAAATATACGGGGTATAAGAGTTAAGTCCTAAAATTATTTAGATGATTTAAACAGGGCAAAAGTTTTGGCCAAAAGACTTCTTGAAGTAATCAAATAGAAAGCAATAATTTGTATTGGTTAGAATAACAGAAAATAGTTTGGATTTATACGAACTTTAGCTTATAGGAGTGTTATCGGAAATAATGCAATTTACGAATTATGCTCTAAAAATTTTTTTTAATTAATTCTAGAGTCATGAAATTGGCTAAGGGGGGGTTGATGTTGGTTTATGAAGATGCTTGGATTTTGAGGCGAGGTTATTTTTTTCTCGAACCTCCAATTTTTTTTTTGATTTGGATGTTAAAGGAAAACGAAATCTTATTTTTCTTAACATAAAATTTTTTTTTCTTCTTCATAAATAAAAATAACCCAATATATATGTGTTGGAGTAATGAATTTTATCCTCTTACTCCGTAACGTATAATCTTTTAATTTATTGGGTGCCTATGTTTACGGAATGAAATCTTATTCCCATTGACATAAAATCTTTTTCTTTTTGGGGAAATAATTTTATCATACCAAGTAGGTTATGATAAGTAAGGGGAGAAAAGAGAACTAGATTTTTAATTGAAAAATAATTGAGAGCAACCTTTATAAATTGTACGTTCCAATTTTTCAGAAAGCTAAAAGCAAGCATAATTGAATTCTATAGTCGTTATTTTCTAACATGGTACACATGCTCCTATCTATGAAAAATTAGAAGTAGTGCCTAAAGCGAGTCCCCTATTTTTAACAAAGTATAATAAATTCTTTAAAACTTAACCCCAGCTATTTAGATTTTTCAATCTATAATTAACAAACGAATAGTGAACAGAGAATTGATCAAATTCGCATATAAATAAACTCAAAACGAAAGTTTTGGATAACAAGAACCTTAAGAATGAAATGTTTGATTTATTTGTTTCAAAACTTACATAACAAAAAATTTTTTGTTGTTTTTTTGAAGTTATGCTCTTTTTTTGTAGTTTTGTATTTATATCTTTAATATATACATACTAAAAAGAAAGAAAAATGCGAATTTTTTTTTTTGGATTTTTAAGTTTTGTGAATTTTTTTGTATTTTTAAATTTTGTGAATTTTTTTGTATTTTTAATGAAATTTTCATTCTATTTACAAAAATTTGGGAAAAAGAAAAAATATTTACAAGGATGAGAGGGAAAAAAGGGAGAGGGGAAAGAGAAAGAATATTTACAAAAGGTATTTACAAAAATATTTACAAGAATATTTACAAAAATACAAACTAGGTAGCCGCGAGATGACTCGTTGTGTGGATGGCTCGATGAGCCGGATCTCGCGGACCGAGTTAAAAATAAGTCAAATTTTCAAAAATGAAACTTCAAAAATTTTTAAAAAATTTTTTTATTTTTTTATTTTTTTTGTGTTATATATTTTTTTTTTTTAGAATTTTTTTTTTTGTTTTTGTTTTTGTTTTTGTTTTTTTATTTTATATATTTTTTTTTTGTAAGTGAAAAAGAAAGTACGAAAATACGAAAACACCCCCATACTTAGATCCAACATTGTCCCTAATGTTGTATGCTAAGCATGAGGAACAAGACAGCAGGTATATGTACAAAAAAGGAAAAAGAGGGGGGCAGAAAACGTCCCTGATCCGCGCTCGGGGAAGCCCATTAGAAACCCTGCATTTATTAGAAAAATAGAAAACATAATAAATAAAGACGTAAAAAAGATAGACGTGGGGTGCCTCCCAGGAGCGCTTTGTTTATAGTCGCGTAGCTTGACTATAGTGGCGGGTTTATAAGTCGAGGAGGGATATGGTTTCGCTATACTCGATCACAGGGTCGCCCGCTATGTAAGTCTTTAATCGATGTCCGTTTACTTTAAACGAGCCTTTTTCCGGGTGGGAGACGAGTACGGTCCCATATGGAAAAACTTCTTCAACTAAGAAGGGACCGGACCAACGGGATTTGAGTTTGCCAGGAAAAAGTTTAAGACGAGAATTATAAAGAAGAACTAGATCGCCCGGAGAAAAAATTTTGGGGGTTTTAATTTTTCGATCGTGATAAAACTTAGAACGCTCCTTATAGAACTTATTGCTCTCGTAAGCGTTCGCACGCCATTCATCGAGCTCGTTTAGTTGCAGTTTTCTATTCTGAGCAGCTAAGTTAGAGTCGAGGTTTAAGAGTTTTAATGCCCAAAGTGCGTGGTGCTCCAGTTCTACGGGTAAATGGCACGCATTGCCATAGACTAATCGAAACGGGGTACAACTGGTAGCGGTTTTGTATGTCGTACGATACACCCATAACACGTCGTCGAGCTTAGCGGACCAATCTTTCCTATTAAGTGAAACGGTTTTTTTCTAATATGCGTTTTATCTCTCGATTTACTACCTCAACTTGGCCACTTGTTTGCGGGTGGTAGGGGGTGGCAAGCTTGTGCGTGACTCCGTATTTAGCTAACGTCTTAGCCATTAGAGCGTTATAGAAATGCGTTCCCCTATCACTAACAATAGCGCGAGGCGTGCCAAAGCGAGAAAATAATTTTTTTAGAAATGTAACGACGACTCGCGCATCGTTGGTGGGGAGAGGTTGCGCTTCCGCCCACCGTGATACGTAGTCGACCGCCACTAAAATATAAGAATTTTTATAAGAAGGAGGTAGGGGGCCAACAAAATCTATGCCCCATAAATCGAAAACTTCGCATTCTAAAAACATATTTTGGGGCATCTCGTCACGACGTGAGATGTTACCCGACCGCTGACAGCTATCGCATGCGCGCACAAAGTTGTGCGCGTCTTTGAAGAGAGTGGGCCAAAAGTAGCCCGCCTCTAGCGCCTTCCTAGCGGTCCGGTTGGCTTGATAGTGCCCCACGGCTGGACCCTCGTGGCAGTGCTTCAAGATTTGTGTGCACTCCACTCTCGCGACGCATCTTCGAACCGCTTGGTCCGCACAGATACGGAAAAGAAATGGGTCATCCCAAAAGAAATTTTTCAAGTCAGAAAAGAATTTCTTCTTTTGATGACTTGAAAAGTCTTTTGGAAGTACCCGCGCGACTAAGTAGTTCGCAAAATCTGCGAACCAAGGCGAAGATGACGAAGACGAATGAATGGCGAGAAGGCGTTCCTCGGGGAATCTGTCATTTATTTCAGATTCGACGAGCGCTTCCGCACCCGAATTTTCTAAACGGGAGAGGTGGTCTGCCGCTAGATTCTCCGCGCCCTTCTTATCTCGGATCTCCAAGTCAAACTCTTGTAGGAGGAGAATCCATCGAAGAAGGCGGGGCTTCGCATCGGCTTTAGCTAATAAATATTTAAGGGCAGAGTGATCGGTAAAAACGATAACTTTAGATAGCGTAGGATACGAGCGAAACTTATCGAAAGCGAAAACGACGGCTAAGAGTTCCTTTTCCGTCGTCGTGTAATTCACTTGTGCGGAAGTGAGCGTCTTGCTAGCGTAATAAATAGGATGAAAATGTTTTTCTACGCGTTGGCCAAGAACGGCGCCTAAGGCAATATCACTAGCGTCGCACATGATTTCGAACGGAAGGGACCAATTAGGAGCCACTAGAATCGGAGAATTGATAAGTTTTTGTTTTATAAAATTAAAAGCAGACTCGCAATCGCTACTAAAGACAAAAGGTGATTCCTTTTCCAAGAGGTGAGTAAGCGGCTTTGTTATTTTTGAAAAATCTTGAATGAAGCGCCTATAAAAGCCCGCGTGGCCTAAGAAACTCCTAATGGATTTTATGTTTGTTGGCTGAGGAAGTTTTTCTATGATTTCAACTTTGGACTTATCGACCTCTATCCCCCTAATCGAAATCTTATGGCCGAGGACCAAACCTCCTCGAACCATAAAGTTACACTTTTCCCAATTTAAAACAAGATTCGTGTCCTCGCATCGCTGGAGGACACGATCAAGATTACGAAGACAATCCGGGAATGAGCATCCGAATACAGAAAAGTCATCCATAAATATTTCCATAATATCTTCTACTAGCTCGCCAAAGATTGCTAGCATACATCTTTGGAATGTAGCCGGCGCATTGCAGAGGCCAAATGGCATTCTTCGATAGGCGAAGGTGCCAAAGGGGCAAGTAAAAGTTGTTTTCTCTTGGTCTTCGGGGGAAATAGGGATTTGGAAAAACCCCGATAAACCGTCGAGAAAACAATAAAAAGGATGACCGGAAAGATGCTCAAGAATTTGGTCAAGGAACAGTAGTGGAAAATGGTCTTTGCGGGTGGCATCATTAAGTTTGCGATAATCGATGACCACATGCCAACCCGTAATAGTACGAGTTGGGACGAGCTCGTTGTGCTCATTCGCCACTACGGTTAGACCGCCCTTCTTGGGCACGACATGAATGGGACTAACCCATGCACTATCAGAAATGGGATAAATAATCCCCGCATCTAATAATTTAATTATCTCAGCTTTCACGACGTCTTTCATGTTTGGGTTAAGACGTCGCTGCGGCTGAATGGTTTTGCAGCAATTATCGTTTAAGAAAATGTTGTGAGTGCAGAAAGAAGGGTTAATCCCCTTTAGGTCAGAAATTTGCCACGCAATTGCGTGGCGATGTTTAAGCAAAACCTCCAATAAATCGGAGGTCTCCGAATCGCTTAAATACGAAGAAATGATTACTGGGAGTGTATCATTTTTTCCAAAAAGGCGTATTTTAGGGATTCGAGTAATGGTTTGAGTTCTAGGATGGGCGGTTCTTCTAGTGAGGTTTTAGTGCTAATGTCTTTTGAACCAATTGGCTCAAAAGGCATATTCGTAGACGCGTCCTCATCGCAATAAAAATTTCCAGTGAAAAAATATTTTCGTTTAAAAATTCGGACTCGAAAACCGGAGAAGAACTATCTCCATAAAAAGAATCTAAAGAATAGCAGAAATCGTCGCTCGGCGACGAGTCTTCCATAGAGGAGTTAATAGAAAAAGTAACTTGGTCGTCTCCTACCCGAAGGAGAAGCTGACCATTACTTACATCAATTAACGCACGTGAGGTCGCGAGGAAAGGGCGACCAAGTATTATTGGTACGTTGGCGTCTTCCTCGATGTCCAAGATGACGAAGTCCACCGGGAAGGTGAACTTGTCTACTCGGACAAGGACATCCTCAACAACCCCGATGGGGAACCTAACTGAGCGATCCGCTAGTTGGATGCGCATATTGGTAGGAGCAGGAGTACCCATACCTAAACGCAGGAAGAGCGAGAACGGCATCAAATTAATGCTCGCGCCTAAGTCTGCCAAGGCATATTTTACTAATACATTGCCAAAAAGGCACGGGATGGAGAACCTTCCCGGGTCGTTTTGTTTTAAGGGCAATTTACTAGTAAGAGCCGCCGATCAGACAGCGTTGAGAGATATATGCGAAATATCCTCGAGTTTGTGTTTATTAGAAAGTAGTTCTTTTAAAAATTTCGCATATTTAGGCATTTGCGAGATAGCCTCGCAAAAAGGAAAATTAATATGAATTTGTTTAAGTAATAAAATAAATTTTTCATATTGCGCGTTTACTCGCTCATTATCTAAATTATGCGGGTAGGGCAATGCCTTGTTTAAAATAGTTTTATCGTTAAAAATCGGTAAGGGTTGCGTAATCGAAGAAGAGGGAAGAGGGGTCGGAGGTGAAATATGTACCTGAGGATCGATCTGTTTTGGATCGACCACCTCCTTACCGCTACGGAGGGTTATAGCCTTGGCGGTTTCCCTTGGATTGGGCTCCGTGTTCCCTGGCAGTGCCCCCATGGCGCGTTCCGACATAAGTCGCGCCAGCTGTCCAACCTGGAGTTCTAAATTTTTTAGCGATCCGGTGATGTTCCGGATATTAGACTCGTTGGACGCGACATAACGATTAAAATTTTCCTCCACCGGGGATGGCTTCATAGGAGGGGGAGGAGGAAACGTTGGCGCAAAAGGAGGGGTAGGGGGACGCTGCGCATTGTTCGGGTTGCTCCAGGAGAAATTCGGATGGTTCCTCCAACCCGGATTATAGTGGTTACTATAAGGGTTGTTTTGAAATGAGGGACGCACCGGATTTCCCATGTAGTCCACGAATTCGTCGACTACGCAGACGTTGGAGGGGGGGAGAAAACAAGGCGGAGTGGAGGAGGCAATAGACATCTCCGCCACCTGCTTAGTTAGCCTTTCCACTTGGAGGGCTAGCTGAGCAGTGGCATCCACTTCAAAAATGCCCGCCTGCTTAGGGCGTGCCCGCGAGACATTCCACTGGTAGGCGTTCACCTCCATTTCCTCGAAAAGGGCTTGGGCGGCCTCGGGGGTCTTATTGTTCAGAGTGCCCCCGGCAGCCGCGTCAATCATTTGACGCGTCTGACTATTCAGTCCATTATAAAAAATTTGTACCAGCAACCACATTGGCAGAGCGTGGTGCGGGCACCGGCGGAGGAACTCCTTAAAGCGTTCCCAAGTCTCGTAAAGAGACTCGGAGTCGTTTTGGACGAAGGAAGATATGTCCGCCCGCAGTCTTACAGTTTTCGCGGGCGGAAAATACTTCGTAAGGAATTTCTCAGCTAATTCCGCCCAGGACGTGATGGATCCCCGCGGGAGGGAGAGTAACCACGCCTTAGCCTTGGACTTAAGAGAGAAGGGAAAAAGGCGCAAACGAATGGCGTCATCAGTGATGCCATTAATTTTAAAAGTATCGCAAATTTCAAGAAAATTAGACAAGTGATTATTGGGGTCCTCATCCGGCAGTCCATCGAACTGCACGGCATTTTGGATCATTTGAATCACACTTGACTTAATTTCAAAATTATTGTTGGCCATAGCGGGCCGAACAATACTTGACCCCGTATCATCCAAATTGGGCCGAGCGTAGTAAGACATTGTACGCTCGGCCGGTTGGGCATTATTTGGGTCGGCCATAGAAGAAGAAGAGGGTTCTCCGATAGATTCTGCGGGGTCTAAAAAGGGAATTCAACGGAGAGATCGGATACGCGCAAGAGAGCAGTCGATCTCGGGGTCAAATTCAAGATTTTCAGAACTCGAAGGTTGTCCACGGGTCATGCACCCTTAAAAAAAACGAAAGGGGGAAGGATTTTTTTTTGTATAAAATTTTTTATTTGAAAATAAAGTAAAATTAATAGAGTCCCGGATTCAATATAACAACCGTGATTCCCCGGCAACGGCGCCAAAAACTTGATGGCCGTGGAACAGAGACCTACTGTGGTTGGTTCGAAATGGTCAGATTCCGCGGGCCGGTTAGAAGATCGAGTTTTCTAACGAGAGGAGGCAAGCGCACCTATCGCAAGTAGTACTCGGTATTCGGGAAAATACCGAGGTCGTATTATTCTCGGGGACGGGTTGATTATATCTACTCTTCCAGGAACACTATTATCTTACTAACAGTAAGGTGGGATTTTTTTAGTTTAATTAAAACGGAAAGAAAGAAAGCAGAATTTTGCTAAGTTAGTTCGATGACGGGTTAACGCTCGGCATCGAATCGGATTAAGACTAAAATAATTCTTAACAATTATTAAACTTTGTTTTCAAATTAATAAAAGGCACTTGGCCGTAGGGGTTCCAAAAGTATGAGCGCACTTATCTCTAGGAATATTGCTCACCTAAACATTAAGACTATTCGACCGATCGTTAGACCGACGAAGGATTCCTCTTAATGCCCGCTTTACGCTAAGAACCCCGCTATTGGGTGGGGAACCCAATCCGGCAGAACTACGCTTCTCCTCTTTCGAGGGAGCGTATGCAGTTCTCTTTACCCAAGGGGGATCGATCCATACGTGCAGCCTCTCGGCGTCGCGTATGGATAACGGAAATAGAGCCCACATATCGATTATGTGGTCCTATGCGTCGTTAACCCGGTAAACCTTAAGTCCTTAAATTAAAATAAAAATAAAGTTTTTTAATTATTTCAAATCATTTTTTATGTCCCAATGCTCTTCGATGCCGAAGGCTAAAAGAGATTAGCCACTCATCGGTATGGGGACGGCTTTATGTTTTTAGGTGAAACGTGAGTGTTAAATTAAGCACTGAACAATTATAAGAGAAAACAAGAAAAATAGGACAATTAGATAAATTGAAGGCTAATTCATGCAGGCACTCACGCACACTTCAAAACCATAAAGAAAATTGAATAAAGCAAGTCCTACTCAAATGAGTAGGCGGAAATAAATGCACATACGCACACACTCTTCTTAATTGAAGAAAGCGATAAATAAAGCGGTAAAATTATCTCCTACACGCACGCACTCTACATAATTGAGAAAGCGATAAAATTGCAAGTCCCGGCTCAAATGAGTGGGCGGGAGTAAATTTACCTCATACACGCACGCACTCTACTTGAAAGTAAAACACACACACACACACTCTATAGAAATGAAAACACACGCACCCACACAAAGTTTTCCTACTCAAGTGAGTAGGAAGAAAATGAAAGCAGTAAAAAGAAAAGTCCCACTCAAACGGGTGGGCAGGAAATGAAAGCAGAGCGCCATTTAACTCTTAACGAGTAGGCGGAAATAAATGCATACGCACACACGCACTCTACAGAAATGAAATAAAGCAGTAAAACCTAACTCATACACGCACACACACTTGCAAAAATAAGAAAAACAAAGTGCTCAGAAAATTAAAACGACTGCATTTCTACCGCTAGAATGCGGTAGAAATGCATAAAAAGTGAAAATAAAAATTAACCGGAGCGAAAAGTTTTGCAAATAAACGCAAAATGAACGTACTCAAAAAATTAATACAACTGCATTTCTACCGCTAGAATGCGGTAGAAATGCATAAAAAGATGAAATAAAAATTAACCGGACTAAAAGTTTTGAAATTAAAAAGCTAAAATGAAGGAGCGAAAAATTATAACGACTACATTTTTATTCATAAGTTTTTATAAAACCTCCAAAAAAGTGAGAATAAAACTAAAAAGGAACGAGAAGTTTTACATTCCTAAGAGCCTAAGTTAAAGAAAATAATAACGAACACTTTTAGGGGAGTTTTTATAAAACCTATATGAATGAAAATGATAAAGAAGAAAAAGCTAAAGCTAAAAAGGTGCGGAGAATGAAAACTAAACGGACGGCACAACGGCTAGAAATACCGATAAATCCTAAATCTAACTAAGTTATGAAAGCTAAAAAAGATGAAAACAAAAAAGAAATACAAAAAGATGAACGAAAAATTGCTTAAGTAGGCGCATTCAAATGGATTATTCATACTAATTAAGAGAGAAAAATTCATATTTTATTAAAGTAAAAACCCTAATACAAACTAAGAGAGAGAGAGGGGGGAGAAATTCTCCTTACATAAGTATGGAATCCAATTGGGCAGCACCTCCCATAAGCAAAGTGGTCAAAAAAGTGGACAGAATAAGCTTCCTGGAAGCTCTTATTTATAGGCAAAATTTCGGGTGGGTCACGCCCGTGACTAGGGCGTGATAGGGGGCGTGTCGACACTATTCATGAGCTGATCGGTGACTTGACTGGAATGTTGACTTCGGCTGAAAACGTGGCGGTCACGCCCTAGGTCACGGGCGTGACATGTGTCAGTCACAGGCGTGACTGGGGCGTGTCGGGGAGGTTGATCTGGGCGCGGTCCGGCCGCAAAGTCGCGCGCGTCACGTCGGGCCAGGTGGCAAGGTCACGCCCGTGTCACACCTTGATACGGGCGTGACAGGGGGCGTGTCGACACTATTTGATGATCGCCGATCGTCGAGCTGGCACCTGTGGTCGGCGATCGTCGAGGGCATGACACGGGCGTGTCGGTCATGGGACACGGGCGTGTCAGTCAATATTTTGACTTTTTGGAATTTTTCTGGAAATTTTCTGCAATAAAAATAAAGCTAAGTTAGAAATAATATTTACAAAAATAAACAATTTATTGAATAAAACTAATAAAAAAATACAAAAAATAAACAAAATTGACTTAAATAAAATATGAAAATATAGGTATATTTACAACTCATCATTAGCCTTGACTGCTTCTTCTTTCTTAGAGAGTTTCTCTGAACTTGCTGTTGTAGGTGAGAATGGCAACAACTAACTTGTTGAACTCTTAGATGAGAAGATTGAAATTCTTTAGGCTCTACAATAATGTCGAAACGAAGAAGATGAAGTTCTGCTTTTCCAAAAGTTAATTTTCTATTTTCTGGTCTGTCACTTCTTATCTTCCACCGTCCAACGGCTCTTTGAGTAGTGGGACCCACGGTAGTTGTTGGCTACAACTTTTCTTTATCAGTATATCATACAGTAGGCGTGCAACATTGTTTTTCGTATATTATAGACATTGAGTGAACACCCTTCACTCAATGCAAAAACATTTAGACATATTTCTTTCTCACTGGGCGTCGACTGATTAGTCATCACTCAACGAATTTGGACTTAGCTAATATTTTTGTTGAGGAAGCGTTAAGTGATCGACCTTCACTAAACTCTTTTGTCCTTAGACAAACTTTTTGTTGATAGGAGTTGAGTGCGTTGGCTTCGCTCAACGCTTTTGTCCTTAGACAAACATTTTGTTGGCAGGCATTGAGTATATTGGATTCACTCAATGCTTTTGTCCTTAGACAAACTTTCTATTGATAGACGTTGAGTGCGTTACGTGAGCCTTCATCACTCAACACATACATGAATTTCCCATCATCTTGATGAGGCATTGAGTAAACTGCCTTGACTCAATGCTTCTGTACTTAGCTGATTTCTCTATTGAGTTGGCATTTAGTGAACTATCCTCACTCAATGTATTTTGCCTTAGCAGATTTTCTTTCTATATCTTCTAAGGTATTGATTGAAGCCTGTTCTGTCAACGCTTTCTGAGCTTGGCATTGAGTGAACAAGCTTCACTCAACACTTCTGAACTTAACCAGATTTCTTCTCAGTTTCTCTAGCTTTGACAGCATAGAGCTTTACTCGACGCTTCTGTTTTAGGCGTTGAGTGAGCTATACTCACTCGACGTTTCTGGACTTAACAAAAAATATTCCTTGTCAATGTTGAAGCTTTGACTGTCTGAACGTTTCTCGACGCCTCTTGTTATATGGCATTAAGTGAACTATCCTCCTTCAATGCCTGAGGACATAACCAAAATTCTGCTTTGTCAACAGTCAGTCTTTGAATGAAAATGCTTTACTCAGTGCTTCTTACATCTGGCATTGAGTAAACTTCCTTCACTCAATACCTGTTGACTTATACAAATTGTTGCCTTTCCAGCAGTCAGGCTTTGACTGCCCATGATTTACTCAGCGCTTATTAACATCTGGCATTGAGTGAAATACCTTCACTCAATGCATGTGGACTTAGAAAATTTTTTGTCCTTCCATCATTCTTCCTTGTGTCCACCCGTTAATGTCACTTAGACAACCTGTATAATCATTATGACAAAGAACATCTTACACACATTGAACTTAGAGCATGCATCAAATAAATCTATGCTCTTATTATTGATGGAGATGCCTCTTCAAATCCAGGGAACATTGAAGGCATTATTCCAAACATTCATCAAGGCAAGGAGGACGAAAAAGGTATGGATCAGCGGCGTCCTGAGCCCCGGATATCAAGAGAAGATGCAGAATTTCTTCTAAAAGAACATCCACGTCTTTACTTGGAGTGCAACAGACATGCTTGGAATCGACGCAGATGTGGCATGTTATCACAACCCGCATTTTCCCCACATTTAACGATATATTAGAGTAAGGGAAAATGCATGTCATGATGCCACGTAAGCAGGGGATAACTGCAGATGCTCAGGCAAAACTCTAACTTAATACTTTATGAAAGAACTATAAGTTATTTAGAGAAAATCTAGTTAAAGTTTAAGGGTTAGCTGTATCCCTTGACTCAGTGGCTCATCTAGTCCACGAGAAAAGGATAGTTATACGCTGGGGAAAAACACTTTATTTACTAGATTAGACATTCTGCATGAGTATAAACATCCCCAGAGGAAAACTCAAGGTATGTAAGACTCTAAATTTATAATAGTTACGAAAGTAGGTTTTACAATCGATAAATATAGTGATTTTGATTTCAAATATGGCATGAATGAAGGAATAGTAGTAATTTTTATATTCTAAAATACCTAACATGCAACCTAACATAAAACCTTCCCAGAGAGCAAGTAAAAACAACCACAAAGAGGTAAACTAGCAGTTATTAAAGTATTCAATATTCTCAAAAGAAATGACTAGTGGGCAGCAACAACCTGACATGAACCAACTAAAAGTATGCAAGTCTGAACTAAAACAGAAAACAAGAACTACATCACGATGGTGAGGAAACTACTGCAACAACTACAGTCCAAAGGCTACCACCCAACACAGCCGCTCCACCGGTTACAGCCCTAAACCAGAGGCATTCAAAAGAAGAACACCTCAGCAAGAAAATATAAGTGGCAATGAAAAATAAGCTGGTAGTAAGTAAAAATGCAAGAAAGGGTTTACCAAACCCGACTATAAGGAATGTTGAAACCACAATTGATTAGCCAAATAAAAAAAGGTAAATTAAAAGTCTGCAATAATGGAGTTAAAAGAACATTGCCCTAAATGCGGAACGAACACTTGCTTTGACAAAATCTACAAGGATAAGCACGGAATAGCATAAACCGATCTATGAAGGAAACTGAGCTAAAAAAAGCTCGAAAACGTGAGTCATTAACATTAGGTAAGAACAAACGGGCCAGAGTCGTAGACCAAAACATCTAAACCCGAACTACCAGACCCAAACTTCTCACAAAGTCACTGTGAAGGTGGCCACCTAGCCCAACATAACCCAACACGCCACAAAATAAAGACCAAACCAAACCACCAAGTATAATGACTGACAAACTGGCATCCACTTGGTGGTCCTTTATCCATTGCCAACCTTCACAGCCGAAGAAACAACATACTCAAACACCCCATACCAATACCCAAGCCTAAACCCAAAGAAATACTCAAACATGCCCTAAGTTTACTCTAAGGACCATACGCGATGAATCCTACATGAAATGTCAAAATATTCCAAGTCTAGGCCAAATTCGGCGAGTATACCCGACGAACCACAAGGATACTCGACGAATTTCCACAGTACTCGGAAAATAAGACCGTTGATAATCGACGAATTCCTACTATACTCGACAAATTGCGTAGCGATACTCAACGAAATGCTACTATACTCGACGAGTCGACCAACGCTACTCGACACTTTCTTCCAATACGTGTCGTATCTGCCTTAACAACGACTTCGACAATACTCGCTGAACTGAATTGATACTCGATGAATAACACTTGGACTAAAAATCTACACTCGACGAATTGTTACCCGACTAAATTGCCATAACAAAATTTGGTGATACTCGCCGAATCTGCCAAAGCTGATACTAGACGAAATCTAGTAATACTCGCTGAATTATCCTTAGACTAAATCCCTCCACGCCCAACTAATTTCACTCAACGATTTATGACGATTTCTCATCCGGCTAACATACCAAACTCGATGAATACTACCGTCGATATTCGATGAATTTTACTTACCCAAACCCGCCAAATTCTACTTAACCCCTAAACCTAATCCCCACATTTTGGCCAAAAACTTGCCCTGCCCTAGGATTTTTTTCATAGCCTACTTACACTAACCCTACTCTTTAAGGGAGGAAGAAAGAAAGGAAGAAGAACAAGCAAGAAATGGACATGCAAGGGAGAAAAGAGCCACTTGCCTTGAAACTCTGGAAAAACACCTCCCGCTCGCACATCGACAAGGATCGGCCACCAAAAGATCCTAGCAACATTTCTTGAAACTTTTGGGGGAAAAAGAAGGTAAAAATCACTAACCCTAATGCCTAAAAATTGAGGAATCGAGAAAAGCTTACCATGATCGGGTAGGTCTCGGAGAGAGCTTTCAAAATCACTAATCTATCAAGGAAACGAACCACCAAATCATTGAAAATCACCAGCCGAAATTATGCGGGATGCCGCTCCACTCTCGCTCACGAAAACGGATGCCTCTTGGTTTGGGAAGATGATGAACAGTTTTTTTTACGCGTCCTAATATCCGACTATATATATTTACATACATAAATAATTATAATAGCATAAAACATGTTAATAATCAATAAACCCAACACGAACCGAAATCCAAACCAACACGAAATCTTACGAAAATAACACTGTAGCTAAACACTGATGCTACAAATCTAACAGAGAAGTCAAAATCCAAATCTGACAAACCAAACTCGGGTAAAACACCACCCAAAGATAAAACGCCACCACATCCCTATAAAAAGCTCCACCGAGTCACCAAAACAGACCTGACTCGCGAGGGAAGATGCACAACCAAGCCACAACCAACTATATAGGAAAACCCACTGAGCAAACCCATGCCCCAACAAACGACACCCGTTAATTATGCATCAATGTAATGTCCTGACGTCAAAAATACGCCACTATGGGAATTAAAATAAACACTAAAAAATCCACGGTGTTACAACCACCCCCCCTCCTAAAAAGAAGTTTCGTCCCGAAACTTGACATAAATAGGATCAAATCAAAAATAGAAGAAAAGCAATCATTGGCTATTAAAGAAATCACTTACAAAAAATATTAGGAGAACAGATGAGGATAAGCCTCCCTCATAGCTGACTCAAACTCCTAAGTCGCGTTGTCCACGTCTTGGTTGCGCCATAAAACTTTAACCATAGGAATTGTCTTCCTTCGCAATACCCGATCTTGAGTATCCAAAACACGAACAGGCACCCCCACATATAAAAGGTTAGGCTCCAACTGGGGCACATCATCAAGAATTTGCCTATCGCTCAACACACACTTCCGCAATTATCTCACGTGGAAAACATTATGCATGCTAGGAAAACTTGCTGGAAATTCCAGCTTATAAGCTAATTCACCAATCTGCACAACAACCTTGAAATGTCCCACATACCTAGGATCCAACTTATGGTTCTTTCCAAACCTCTTAACGCCAGACATTGGGGAAACCTTAAGAAAAACCATTTCCCCAACAGCAAACTCCAACTTAGTCCTATGCCGATTAACAACTTTTTATAATGCTCTTAAACTTATGAAGCTTCTCTACTTTACAATTTCTTCTAGGTGCATACCAAATAACCTACATGATGTGTATGCATGGTGACCCCTTCAACTATTCATCCAAATGACCTAAGATTTTTACTGGGGGTCTATCATTATATTTAAGGAATAATTCCAGAATATAATATTTTTCCTAATTTATTTATTAATTAATTAATCTACTGTAAAATCAGGCCAACTATGCTTTTAAACACCAAGTATATTTTCTGATATGGTATGGCCTTAAAATTTTTTTGATAAACTAATAACATCAAAATAATAGTAAATACCAAAATTCTAAATTTTCCAATGTTAATTTGACCTTCAACAAATTATGGAATAAACAAGCATAATCATAATTAGGGGAAAATTAGAATCATCCATCCAAAAATTATGAGAAAATTACTAGATAATAAATATGACCAGAAAAGGCTATTTCCCCTGATTTATAATTTTCCAACTCTAATTGATCACATATATGAATTATATTAGAATATTCAATAAATTTGTACTTATGAAGGAGCTTATATGAAAAGTCTTCTAATATATTTATAAAAATTCCCAGAGCATGACTATATCCTCAAATATTCCCTAACAAAGTTTCATAATTTTCCAATAAGCAAATAACTCTAAAATAATCATTTTGTGACTGAATCAAACTTAGAGTTTGTGAATGAAGTACTAAATTTATCAATCAAAAATTCACAATAAAATTTCTATGGAACAATATCATCTAATTAAGATCACTTTCTAAGTTTCATGAGTATCCAAATTCACTTGAACATGTTATTAAACATTGGACAAAAGTGCCCTAATCTATCCATAACTATTTAATAGAGGGTATATGTTACCCAAAATTCTAAAACCACTTTCTATAGCTGATTTTTTACACTAAGAACTCACCAACCTAGTTTTAAGACCATCCAAGGACATATAGCTCCATGTCTTTCACTAGGCCCCAAACTTCAACCCTAAGTCCTACACTAGGGTTTTTGGTAATCTCCACTCAAAACCACTCAAAATCTCTTGAGTTGGTAATTTAGAGGACTTTGAGGCAGTGGCCAAAGTTTCAACCCTGTTGGATGAGGATTGGCCACTCAACCCACCAATTTCACCTTTGCCCTAATTTACCCTTAATGGACCAATTTTTGGTCACACCAATACCTACTCAAACCAACCCCAAATGGGCTAATATTTTTACCAAAGTTATATCTTGACCCTAAAGGTCACCCACCAAATTATGGGTGGTTTTGAGGTCATTAGACCCCTAAATTAAATCATACATAATTTATTAAATGTTTACACAAACTATAGAAAAATATTTTCCAAAAATTCCCATTTTTGGATATGTCTGTTATATAGATCAGACTAACCTATGATCCAAATTTCAAAGCAATTGGATGTGTCTGGTTAACCCTTGGTATAGACTGCACCGTTTAGTGTGTTGTTGTTAGATCGGTGACGCAAATTGGTTGAAACTAATTTTAAAATAAACTAGACTCAAAATACTACAGTTTTGCTGTTAACCGTTTTTCCAGAAAAAGGATCTAAGTATTTTTAATAATTAAATCTAACTACTACAATTTATGTGACAGAAATGAAATAAAAATGAATTAAAAAACATCTTCAGAGACACGAATCTTGGCGCGGAATGGACGGAATCCCATCATCTTCTTCCTGGAGCCAATGGTCAGGATTGAACCGTCCTGGGATATGTTTGCCCGTGAATTCCCGGCAACCCACGCCTCCTGCTGGCCGACCACCGCCACCACCACCTTTGTTTAGGTGGTGGCTGGCAATTTGCGATGGTTGGCCAGTCGGAGGTGGCCGGAATAGTGAAATGTGTGTGGAATAAAAAGCTTGAAAACCAACTCTCGGTCAGCTTTATCTAGGGCCAATTGGTCCCAAACCTTGCGACCAGTAGATGTGGATCTATCCACTGAGAAAGAGGAAGAGGATAGGACATTTTTAGAGGGATAGAGTCTTGCCGATCATCATGATGCCATTTTTGGTGGTGGTGGTGTCGGGTGATCTGCAAAATCTACACCAAAGAGCTCAATTCCTTCAGGGGAAATGTGGAACCGATTTCTTTAGGCCTAACGAAGCTTTTAAAAGGATTAATTGGGGGGAGAGGAAGGGTGTAACATCAACGGCCATTAATGGCCATGAAAGATCATTTTCTTCCAACCATGAGTTTAATAAATTCAGTCACTGAATATCCCCGAGGCTCTTGGTCTTCTCAAAATTGAAGGGGAGATGAATCTCCATCAATTGGGAGAGAGATGAGGGGTCAATGACATTCAAACACCATGAATCTCCATTTTCTATCCCTTCTCTCTATCCTCCATTAAAGGACAATTGAGCTTTCTCTCTCCCAATCATTATTTCCAGAAATTTGAGTGGAATTTAGATAAATATCAGCTTCCTAGAGCTAGTGGGCCACTCAAATTGGGCTTAGACGAAATGGATTAGGCTAGGTTAGGTCAACTTGAATTAATTTGACCTAAATAAGGGTTGAGTTGACTTTGGTCAACTTGACCTTTTGGGTTGACCCCAATGGGTCCTTGGTGACCCATTGACCTCCCTTAAGGTTTAGGAAGGGTTGGGTTGGGTTGGTTTGGCACCTTGGAGGCCACTTGACCCATAATAGGGCACTTTGACCATTTTAAGGCTAGAGTTAACTTTGGTCAACTTGACCTCTTTAGTTGACCTCAATGGGTCCTTGGTGACCCATTGACCTCCTTGAGGGTTAGGAAAGTCTAGGTGGGGTCAATTTGGCTAAGGGAAGGTCAATTGACCCTATGTAGGTTAGTTTGACCCATTTAGGGTTAGGGTGGACTTTAGTCAACTTGACCACTTTGATTGACACCAATGGGCCCTTAGTGACCCTATGGACCTCCTAAAGGGTTAGGGGTGTTGTGGTGGGGTCTTGGAGTAATGTTGAGGCCTTAAATTCAAACCCTATATTGGATAATTTTAAATTACAATTTACAGACCAAGGTGGTTTTCACCTTCATGCCTGAATTCACTTGGTCCCTTAAGCTTCCTAGGGTTTTGTCATGACTTAGTCATGACAAAACCACTCTTATGGGTCTACTTGTTTGAGGGATATTACATAATATTTCATGTGTACGTCGCTCATTGGATGCATTAAGGACTTTTTAGAATGCATAGCAAAACCTGCACAACATAACATAACATTGGCACACATGGCAAGTTAAGTTCTATATGATGACACTCGACATACATGATTTTAAATGAAAGTTTTAAGCATTAATGCATTCATATTATTTGCACAAGAGTCAAGGGATGATGGTATATAATCCTAAATTAAGCATAACATCATTCATAGAAATTTCCAGAGCAAAGTAGTAACAAGAGCAAGTGTCTACACATTTTCAGTCCGATCTAAGTTATGAAATTCTTGCATTAAGCTAAGTTCTAATGAGATGAGATGTTCGTATTTATAGATAATGGCCCTGAAGCATCAAGTGTAATGTTCTGATTCACGCTAGGCCCCTTATGTGTGTTTTTGGTATCGGGAGAGCTGGTGTAGGCTCAAGGGGGTGCAGGCGATACCGTGCGCACTCGCAGAGAACAAGGAAATAAGTTGAAAACTGTGTTGAGTATGATACGGGTAGGGACACGGGCGTGTCCCTACCAGTGTTCAGTGGCGCTGAGTGTCCATGGGGTTGAGTGGTAATAAAATGGCATTGAGTGGTGTGTCCCGAGAAGGACACGGGTAGGGACACGGGCGTGTCCCTACCCGTGTTCAGTGGCGTTGAGTGACCATGGCTTTGAGTGAAATTGATTTGAGTGTTTTGACCCGAGCAAGACACGGGTAGAGACACGGGCGTGTCCCTACCCGTTTTTCATGGCATTGAGTGCCATGGCTTTGAGTGCCATGGCTTTGAGTCTGGCCAGAGAAGGACACGGGTAGAGATACCGGCGTGACTAGGACACGAGTATTGACACGGCCACAAACACTGCTGCATCACCTGGACACGGGTACCGACACAGGCGTATCAGTACCCGTATAGGGGCACGAAACGGCAGTCGAGCCGCTTCGCTAGAGAAGGACAAGGGTAAGGACACGGTCGTGTCCCTACCCATGTCACTTATGTATAAAAAGGAAAAGTAAAACCCTAGCTGTTTTCACTCTTCATTCTAGCCCGTTTTCCTGAGAGAACTTCCTGTAGGAGGAGATCTTGCTGGAGCAAACCTTGGAGGAGGAGAAACTCCCCCGCCGTCAAGGAAAAAGCGATGGCGCCGAGGAGGATGACAAGTTCCATAGCTGGAAATGGTGGTACCACTGGAAATGAGGTGAGCTTCCTCCCCTCTCCCTTGATGCTAGATCCTTAGATATTCTTAGGCGAGACATCAGCTCAAATGAGTCTTGATGTGTGAGGAGAAGGTTTCTTAGGAAGGCCTATCTAGAACTTTTGTTTTAACATTTAGTCATCTTCAACCTCCCCTTCTTCAAAGTAATGATGGGGGTGGATTCGTGAAGAGGAATGGCCTTGAGAGGGAGAATAAGGGTGGAGGAACTTGTGGTTGTGATTTGGGGTGATCGGCTTGAGGAGGAAGATGAACTGATGCCGTTCATTCTGCTTCAAGATGCATGCAGAATCTTTGTTCTTCACGTAGCGACCTTCTTGGCTGTTTTCAAGCAAGAAATCGTCTGATCTGGGCTTTCGCCTAAACATGAAAGTTGAAACACTTGAAATTACCTATCCAACAAGTGGTTACACCCCTTTGGGTGAAGTACGTAACCACGAGAATGTCTTATCGAAGTAAGGGTTGTAAGCTAAGCGCACAGAAATTATATTCTGTACGCTGCATGCTTTGGTGCCAATTTCATGTGGGTTATAGTATTATCTGGGTTGCAGGCTGAACATAAAAGTTGTAGCTAATGTAAAGACCTTTCCATCGAGGGGTTACACACACTCACAAGATTCTTTAGCCACGGGAATCTTCAGTTGAAGTTGCTGTCCAGATTTATTCTATACCTAAATTTCTGGGTAGTGTATAACATGGATTTAGATTCGGTGGAATTAATATTGCAATATAATTCGAGGTTCGGGTGAACTCTTTTATGATAACCACCATAGTGTTATGAAGGTTGAAGTTTGTTAATTTTAATTCGTATAACGAGTTGTGAAGCAAGCTTGAATCGAACGAAATGGCTTGATATAAATTGGTAGATTATCATTTATGCGCATTTTGTTTTATGATATTGAAATCATTCGGTATGACATATATATGAATAAACTATGGCCATATGTATGTCGAGTTGATAGAATTAAATGTGGTAGTCCAATGCTTAGAGTCGTCTCCCTACGGGTAGCATTGTGGAAGTTAGTAAGTGCGGCGTTGGCCGTCACTAGTCGGGATGGTGCTGAGATGAAAAAAGTTGGATGGTTGGGCTTGTCCCCCGGTGTTCATGTCCATGGGCTCCTTAGATACCACGGTGTTGTGGAATTGCATGTGGTGTGAGTCGACACGCGGTGTTGTAATCCTGGGTTAAGGATAGTGTGGCAGGTCTACGGTCTCGCCAATCGTCACACCGATGGGAGTTGACAAATCGACTTTGGTTGGTTGGTCTTCTACCTCAGTGTTCATGTCCCGGGGCACCATCCATACAAAGTGAACGGTTGGGCTTGACACTCTTTCTTATTTCCGAGGTTCCTTCCATGTCACGCATAGGCCAGTTTGGGGCTAGGATCTTAGTGCACATCTACCCAAGTGAACTCGCTCGGCCGCAGTATGCATGGGCTCCGTTGTTTGGTTCTTAGCGTTGAGGCGTACAGAGGCTTAAGTGAAGTAGTGTGGATACCCACTTAGTAGTAGAAGTGCCCATTCTAACGTCACCGTCTGGCCACGACGGTTGGCGCCTGAGAGGTTTGCTACCTGCTCGAATAGTGGGAACTACTAGTCTATGTCGACAAAGCAATTGCATGTGCGTGATCATGGGTGAGTCATTGCATCACATACATAACATTGCACCTCATTACATACACAAGACCCTCGTCGTATAAGTTTGTATGGCCACTCCTATACGATGAGTTACTTACTGCTGAACGATCCTCAACATATATTCTTGTATGGGCATCCATATAAGTTGAGTTACTTTCTGTTATAACTCTATATTCATATTATGTGATAGATGGTAGAAATGTTAGATTATCTTACTACATGTTATACCACTTGCTTGTTTATACTCCTGCTTATATATATATATTGTACACTGTCTATTTCTCCGCCCGGTGCCGAGGAGTCGCCGGGGGAGAGGATGTGAAGCCACTTAGTCTTTATGACTAACGGTTGCTATGTTTTCCTTTTTAGGTGGAAATCCCGGAGATGGTACAGCAGGTCTTGGAGCAGACAAGCCAGGCCTTGACAACCGGGCCTGAAGGGATGGTGTCATCACTACCGTCTGTTGCAGATGTGAGTATATGAGGGTTTGTTGTAGCCCTTCGGGGAAATTTTATAGTTGTACTCTGATCTTATAGAAACATGTTTTGGCTTCTCTATTACTGCATTTTTAGACTTATAGCTTGTGTGGATTTGATTTCATATATTATATTGGTCGGGTTGGCATATATATATATTGATATTGGTTGTAGCCGGCAGAATAGGCGTCTTGTGGTACAGGCTAGCCCGAGTGTTAGTGCTACCCCAAGGTGGCTGTTCTAGGCATAAGTCCCCTCTCGTGCTATGTCTTGTGTTCCGGGCGGGGGTCTTACAAATGGTATCAGTTTGCCACGATCCTCACCTAAAGAAATCATTTAACAATGGGCCACTCCCGTTCTACTAGTCAGTTTGGGGACAAACTTACTTAGCGGAAGCAGTGGTATGCCCATATGTAATTCACACTAAGTTTGTCCAACTCTGACCTTAAGATTAGCCAACCTGACCGTAAGTTTGCATTCTTCGTATAGATTCCAATGCGTGTTGAGCCGTTGGGGGGCATTCCTTCCCCTTCCATACCCACTCAGTTCCAACAGTCCGAGTTGGGGCAGACGCTCACCCCCATCTTGGATGCTTTTAGGGCATAGCAGCCTCCGGTGCTACAACAGGCCCCGGGCTCTAACTGGCTGAGCGCCTTCTGGGCTCTCTCCCCTCTAACTTACCTTGGGACGGAGTCAGCCGTGCGCACGGAGGAATGGCTTGACACAGTACAGGAGTTGTTGGCTGGTATTCATTGTCTAGCGAATATGGCTGTGTCACTGGCGGTGTCTACCTTGGAGCTACATGCTAAGAGGTTGTGGAAGTCACTCATGGGCTCCACCTTCCAAGGCCGAGTCTATACAGAGATAAGTTGGAGCGAGTTCTCGGATGTTTTCTTGGAGCACTTCATTCCTTCATCCGCTCGAGATGAACTTGAGGAGAGGTTCCTTCTACTGAAATAAGGATCGAAGACGGTTACGGAATACCAACGAGAGTTCCAACATCTCGTAAGGTTCGCGGACTCATAAGAGTTGGATGATAGAGGTTATGCCAAGCATTTCTACAAAGGGCTGCGAGACCCCCTACGGCAGGCACTTTTGTTTATAGCAGATGCTAGCTTGGCGGAGATCATCGATATGGCAAAAAGATTGGAGGAGGACCACTTGGGTAGTGGTAAGAGACCTGTAAAGGGCGTCATGGAAGCTGGCCCGTGCAATAGAAGGAGACAGGACTTTAGATGAGGAAGAGAATATCAAGGAGGTGGAGGGCGTGTCCACCGAAACTCTAGGGTAAAGCATCCGGTCCCGCAACTGCCCGCGTTGCCCCCACCGCCACAGCCTCAACAAATTCAGCAACTCGAGAGGCGTCCTGGGCTGGTGTGTTTTGAATACAACCAACCGGGTCACATTCGATGCTTTTGCCCACAATTGTTTGGGAAAACCCCTCCTGCTCTCCCTCCGACGGCCCCTCGAGGGCGGGGTTTTATGTGTGGTCGAGGACGAGGACCGCGAGGAGGTAACCCCGGCCCTGCCCGGGATCAAGTGTACGCGCAAGACATGGCACAAGAACGGAATTCCCAGAATGTTATTGCAGGTACATGTAGTAAGATTTCATGTTTTTGTGTTAAATTTAATTTGCTTACAACATACTAGCTATCTAGCAAAAAATTTTGATTATTGGTACTTAGGCACCGTGATAATTGGCGAAAAGATGACCTATGTGCTGTTCGATACTGGTGCCTCACACTCCTTTGTGTCCGAGGATTTCATAAAGGACATGGGGGGTGTTTAATATTTTACTAGAATAGCCCAACTAGTGCGCCTTCTGGAAGGCTCAGATATGGTTGTAACTGCTAAGTACGAGCTTGAGGTACTTATTGAGGGAAGGAATTTTGTTACCCCTGCCACTTTCTTGAAAACGGCAGAATTTGACATCATTCTGGGCATGACGTGGTTGGACTGGCACTTTGCAAGGATCGACTGCGCGAAGAAGCGGATATATTTGAGACATGGAGACTCCGACGTCATCTTCCAAGGTCTTAACTTCGCACCCCGTTTGACGTTATCATCCATTCAGATTGTAAAAGCGCACATGAAGGGGGATGAAGTTTTTATGATCTGGTTCGAGTTGAAAGAAGTAGCATTGGACGTAAAAGACGTACGGGTGGTGTGGGACTTCCCCGAGGTATTTCATGAGAAACTGTCAGGATTACCCCTGCACAGAGAGGTTGACTTCCAAATTAATCTCGTACCGGGTGCAAAACCTGTATCCAAGGCCGCTTAACGAATGGACCCGAAAGAACTCGCAGATTTTAGAGTTCAACTGCAAGAACTGGTGGAGTCAGGGTTCATTCTCCCCAGTTTGTCACCCTGGGGAGCCCCTGTATTTTTGTAAAGAAGAAGGATGAATCCATGCGTTTGTGCATAGATTATAGGGAACTCAATCGGTTGACGGTGTGGAACACTTACCCGCTACCTCGGATCAACAAGTTGTTCGATCAACTAGTCGGAGCACATTGGTTTTATAAGCTAGACTTGCGCTCGGGGTATTACCAGTTGAGAATAAAAGAAGGGGACATCCAGAAAATAGCCTTCAGTTCAAGATATGGGTTGTACGAGTTCACCGTAATGCCGTTTGGGATCACAAAGGCCCCTTCAGCTTTCATGAGTATGATGAACAAGGTATTTGAGCCCTATATGGACATCTTCTTCATTTTTTCATCGACGATATCCTAGTATACTCAAGGGCGGAGGAGTAGCATGGCGAGCACCTAACCTTGGTGTTGAAGAAATTGAAGGAGCACGCCTTGTACGCCAAATTTTGCAAATATTAATTCTGGCTTAAGGAGGTTGCCTTTTTAGTTCATGTGATTAGCGGGGATTGCCTAGCTGTGGATCCAGCCAAAGTGCGTGTCGTAAGGGAGTGGTCACCCTTGAATTCAGCGGCCGATGTGCGGAGTTTCCTTGGACTTTGCGAGTACTATCGCATGTTCGTAAAGGGATTCTCAAAGATTTCTCTTCCTCTTACTTCCCTAACGAAGAAAGGTGTGCTGTATGAGTGGACACCCCAATGTGAAGCTGCGTTCCAAGAATTGAAGGATAGACTTACCTCCGCCCGATCCTTATCCTTCTGTTTCTGAAGGAAGGATTTCAAGTTTATACGGACGCGTCATATCAAGGGATGAGAGCGGTATTGATGCAGCACGGGCACGTGATTGCTTATACTTCAAGACAATTGAAGAAGCACGAAATCAATAACCCGGTTCATGATTTGGAGCTAGGAGCAGTGGTTTTCGCCTTGAAGGTTTGGAGGCATTATTTATACAGCGTCAACTGCGAGATCTTTTCAGACCATAAAAACTTGAAGTACGTCCATACTCAAAAGGAGTTGAACTTAAGACAACGGCAATGGTTAGAATATCTATGCGAATATGAGTTCACCTTGAACTACCACCCCGGAAAAGCAAACTCGGTATCCGATGCGTTGAGTAGAAAAATACCGAACTCGAGCCCAGAGTCCCGGTTGATGAGTATTGAGTTGGCTCAGATGATTGAGGAGATGGAAATTACTTTGATATTTAAGGAACCTTCGGCAGAATATACGAAGTACTTGGCCAGCATGAGCATAGTTTGTGATATCCGGGACAAGATCCGGGTAGAGAAAGGAGTGGATGTGTAACATCCCAAATTTCAAATGACTTAGATTTGGGTTAGACATGTGGTGGATGCTAGGGTTTAGCTAGGTTTGACCCTAGGAGGAGGATTTAGACCATGTGGGGCCCACTATGGGGCCCAAGTCAACCTAGGTCAAACTAGGCTAAATACAAACCCTAGTCACACCATGACCCCACCACATTATCCTAACCCTAAATACAATCTAAGTGGTCCCTAGGGCAGGCCATGGGGTCAACTAGTTGACCCATGTTGGGTCAAGTCAACATGTTGACCTAAATAGTGAAAATGGTGCCCTAGCCCATTTCACTAGGTTGGGTCCACCCAAACCAACCCAGGATCACTAGGTGGGTCTAAAGTGACCCTATACCCCCTATGGAAGAGAAAAATAGGGGCATGCAATGGCAATTTTGGAAATTACCTAGGAGAGAGAAAAGAGGAGGAATAGGAGAGAGAAAATGCTAAGGAGTCATTTTGGGCCACTTGGGCTCACCCCACCAACCCACAATGGGTTTGCTGACCATGTAGGGGTATTAGGAGGAGAGGGGACCCACCATGCCACATTGGGTCAAACCCAAACCCAAAACCGAGTCTCTCTCTCTCTCCTATCTCAATATGTGAGCCAAACCCCCTCTCTCCACTCACCAACTCAGCCCCTAACCTTGGAACCCGACCCATTAGGGTCTAATTAACCCAGCTGGAGTAGTGGGGCCCACTCCCAAGCAGCCAGCCAGCCCACACACACAAACCCGAGCCCCCCCCCACCTTGGTGAAATCGCCACCTTGGTGAAATCGCCAAGCATAGGTGAAATCGCCCCCCCCCCCTCTCTTAACTCAGCCTAAACCGAGCTCACCCCTCTTTTCCCACTTCATCCCTACCCCAGAAAGAGAGACCAGCTGCTGCCATGGCTATCCAAAGAGGAGATCGCCGGAATTTTCACTCCATGGGAAACCGCCGCCACCCTCGGCCTCAGCCGCCACCACAGGTCCGTATCCCTTCCCCTCCAAGTGTACTAGTTTCCTAGATCCACTAGGCTAGAAGTCGAGCTCAAACGAGCTCGACGTTAGGGAATAAAAAGCTTGAATTTCTGGAAAAAAATGGCGTCCTGGGAGCTTTTAGGCTAGGTTGCGCCGCCGCCGTCCGCCGCTCTCCGCCGCCCAGTCGCCGGCCAGCTCTAGCCCCGACCACCGTGAGGCCGGGGAAGGCCTTGGCCGGAGGTCCCGCCGCCGGCGATGGCCGGAAATGGCCCCGCAAGAATGGCCTGCACGGGTTGGACATGCATGCATGCATGGAGAAGAAGAGCAGCCACCGTCCGATTGGCTTCTAGATTCGTGCAGAAATTTTAATTATAATTCTGCATCATTATTTTATGTATAATATGAAATATTGTCACATGGTAACAGTAATTTTGCATGTCAATTTTAGGGTATCTAGAGACTTGTACCTAGGTTGAGCCCTGAATGAAAATTGTAGGTACATGTGTTAACTTTAATTTTCCACCCTAAATTCAAGTTTTGGCATAGTAGATTGTACTGTAGGGCTGTTTTGCTAGGACTACTCCTAAGGTAGGACAGAAATTAAATTAATTCCTCAGCCCAAACCCTTGGTCCAAATGGGCTGAAATTTGGGCTAGGTTACTAAATTAGGCCTATCTAGGCTCTCCCCAAAAATCAGAATTTTTGGGGAACATTTTGCTATAGTTTTTACAAAAATACCCAAAAGTAAATAAATGTGATTTTTGGAGTTTCCTAAATCCAAATGGCCCCAAATTTTGGTGGCACCCTCTCACGGGTATATTAGACCCATGGTTAAAATTTGGGCTGAATTGATGCACTGCATGATGAGGAATCTCACTTGCATGTTTGAGAAATAAAATTTGTCTTGGGCTGCAAATAGCAATTTTGCAGAACTTCAAATGGCTGCCCAAGCCAAACCAGAAGCCCCCTTGACCTGAGATTTTGGTCAGAGGTATAATTAGGGCATATTCAGGCCCTGCCCAAAAATGGGCTTGATTGGAAAATAAAATATGGGGAAATTACCAAAATGCCCCTAGGGCTTAACTAGGTGATTCTTGGAGTTAGCTAACTCCAAATGGCCCCAAATTTTGGTGGCTGGCCATTAGGGACCATATGGACCAGTGGTAGAAATTTCTCTGAAATTGGAACAAGTCATGTTGGGAAAGACCCGCATGCAAGAATTGAACTACTTAGACTCGGGGTGCAAATAGTAAATTTATGATATTTGCCTAAAGGGGTGCATTTAGAATGCACACCCCCTGATTAGTAGACCAGTAGGGTATAATTTCAAACCCTAAATTAGTTGGGATTTTTGGGGAGCAAAAATCCCACACTTAGTGAATTTGACAATTTTTGAGGATTTGGTGAACACTTAAGAATTTTCTAAAATGAATCAAACTAAGGTTTAGAAGATTTACAAAACCCTAATGATATTATTTAAACTCATGGGAGACATATTCGAGCCCTTGAGATTCGACTTGATAAATTGAAGATTTAATTTATAAGTATACAGGAAAATGACAATTTTACCCTTAACAATAATTGAATGATTCTGGTGGATATAAAATAATGAATAAATCGATGTATCATATCTATAATAATCTCATGTGATTAAACACAATACAACGCATTTGGAAGTTCACTCAATTTATCATTAGTTAGGTCATCTTACCCTAGTCGCTCAGTCTCGATAGATGTGTCGTATGTAAATACTTATCTAGAGAATACCACCCTAGATTAATGAACAGAACGATGGGGATGGTAGTGTAATTTGAATATGGCAGGGTGGTATTAGGTCTGGGGCTACATTTAGAATAAGTAGGTTTACCCTACTAGGACCACCGGGAGATAGAATAAAATGGGATAGTCGTGGAAATTGGGAATAAACCCGGGTGGTGTTGATAGCGTCATAAGTATAGTAACGAGGGATAGAGTGCAAATCACTTTACAATAGGCATAACGGAGTCCGACGGGAAACCCTCGACTTCCGATTAACACCATAAGTCATTAGGCCACTAAGGAGTAATACTAAAGGAGAATCGTGGGTAACGGGTAAACATCAACTAAAACTAATTATCCTTGCGAAAGGGAACTTCGGGTTTCATGCCCGTCTTGGTTCCTAGTGCCCTCGAGACCCCCTCACGGGGCATGCCTTGGGCAGTCCTGGGATTCAATCTAAATCACTATGTATAATAAACCTTAGACGAGAATAGTCTAATAGGCTTGGAGTTCTACGCGATAGGTTCGCCGATTAAATAAGGTTGGAAACATCATATGGGTTACTTGCTCACCTGTTTCACAAGGTTGGAGGGATACAAGTAATGAACTCGTCCTAACCGGGTTGGAGGGATACGAGTGGCTTGCTCACCTGTTTCTTAAGGTTGGAGGGATACAAGCACTTGCTCACCCAAATTGGATTGGAGGGAATTTGTCAACAATATCAGTACGAGCAGGAAGCTCAGATTAAATACCTTGCATGTGCATAAAATTAGTGGCGAGTCACGCGGGACTGGCCAGTCGATGCACCGATGGCAGTACGATGACTCGGGCGAGGTGTACGGGTGGAGGGGCCAGTATGCTAAATATATAATACTGCGGAATCCCCGAAGACGTACACTCGACCTACAAGACTGACGGGTAGTCAGCAAAATACGTACGCAAAACTCTAGAGTGCACCTAGGACGTGTACAGAGGCGTATGAGAGGGGTCTAGGTCTGGTAGTGCTTATACCCACCTAGAAGTGGAGAGCCCGCTCCACTATTGCCGTAGCCACAACGGTGGTACCCGAGAGTGATGCAAGCTCTCAAAAAGAGGGAACTAAAGGTCTGTGATCACGGAGTCGTGTGTGTGTGTTGCACTTGTATGTTTAACATACTCATCATAACATACATTCATTCATTAGGACATACGCTTCATAGATCCTTATCATATAAATTGTATGGGCGGTTTATATGATAAGTTACTTTTGGAAACCCTAACTTATAAGTTCGTATGGGCGTTCATATAAGTTGGGGTACTTCTGTGATATTATTAGGAGTAGGAGTAGCAGTAGCGTACTTTCCTTTCTGTACTGCATTTACTTCCAGTTCTACCTTTTACTGCAGTCCTTTTCTTTCTGCACTGTTTTTACTTACTTACACTTTATATAGATCTGCTAGATCATATATAGAACTGCTAGATTTTACTTACTCCTGCTAGATAGAAATGTCACCTGCTTCCACTTTGCTACCCCTTGTTGTCCTCCGCATCCTCCTTCCATCCGGTGCCTAAGAGCGACAGGAGGAGGTGTTGAGGATACGACTTAGTCTTTTTGACTAACATACGTTGACTCCCCCTTTTTAGGATCTCGAGGAGGTGGACCAGCACGTCCAGCGGGACGAGGAGGCAGGGCATGAGGAGCAGCTTCCACCACCACCAGACACTACTACCGCACGTCCTCAGGTGGGAGGAGATGTAGTGGATAGCTTAGTTTACAGCTTTCTGTTTTGTGAGAGAGAGTCTGATTTCTATTGATGTATATGGGCATAAGCCCTACTTTCTCTTTAGTACTCATTATGGACTATAGTAGCACTTTCATTTCCATATATATGATATGCTCTGTGATTTCTGTGGACAGGTGTATTTGCTTGTTTATACACTTTTACTTCCGCATCTCTAGTGAAAAATGATCGTAATAGGCGGCAGAATCGGCGTCTTACGGTGTCGACTAACTCTGGAGTTAGTGTCACCGTAAGGCGGCGGTTCTGGGCATAAGATCCGGGATGCCTTCGAAAAGGGAAAAGGCGGATCTTACAGGATGTGGCTCTGGCCCTGGCAATCAAGTCAATCAAAGACGGGACAACCGACGAATACAAACTAAAAGACGGCCTCATTTATTTTTAAGGCCTGCTCAACATTCCAGAGGGAGGTATAATACGGGAGGATATCCTAAGATAGGCGCATTGCTCTCAATATTCAGTGCACCCGAGAATTACAAAGATGTACGCCGGCTTATGGAAGACCATGTGTTGGCCGGGAATGAAGAAGGATGTCCGATATTTTGTTACACATTGCGAAGCCTATCAAAGGGTGAAGGCAGAGTGCAGGAGTCCCGACGGCTTGTTACAGTCATTGCCCATCCCCGAGTGGAAGTTCGAGGATATTTCCATGGACTTCGTACATGGGCTACCTCGCTCACGCTCAGGGAATGATTCAGTATGGGTGATCATTGATCGACTGACGAAAGTAGCCCGGTTTATCCCTATGGAGAAGGAGGCTCACATGGATGTCTTGGTACGCCTCTTTGTGGAGCAGTTTGTACGGTATCATGGCGTGCCTAAGACGATAGTTTTTTACCGTGATGGTCGCTTTACCTCCAAGGAGTGGAAGGCGGTACAGGCGTATTTTTGCTCGCGCCTTACCTTCAGCACCGCATTCTATCCTCATATGGACGGGTAGTCTGAGCGGGCCATCCATACATTGGAGGATCTGTTGAGATTATGTGTGTTGGATAGGGGAGAGCCGTGGGAACGGTCCTTACCCCTGGTGGAATTCTCCTACAACAACAGCCATCAGGCGAGCATCGACATGGCGCCCCATGAAGCTTTTTATGGAAGGAGGTGTAGAACCCCCTTGTCTTGGGTGCAAGATGAAGACCCGAAGACTTTGGGAGTTGAGTATATAGATGACACTGATGCGGTGGTTAGGCTGATACGGGATAGCATGTTAGAGGCTCAAAGTCGGTAGGCGAAGTATTATAATACAAGGCACCGTCTGGTGGAGTTTAATGTGGGTGATAAAGTGTTTCTGAAAATCCGGCCGATGCATGGAGTGTTACGGGTGCGTGGTGTGAAGAAGCTCAGCCCGAGGTATGTGGGTCCTTATACTATACTAGAAAGGGTTGGCCCATAAGCCTATCGGTTTGAGCTACCGCCCGAGTTAGAGAATCTCCACGACGTGTTCGAGGACGAGGCCGAGGCCGAGGACGAGGACATCACGGCCGAGGCAGGGGTCGCGATCAGATGTACGCCTTGGATCTTGCCATTCCAAGAAACCCAGAGGAGGTCATTACAGGTAATTTAAAACCTTAAAAGTTTTATTTCCTTCAAATTACTTGGTCTTATAAGCTCATTAAGCCTCGTAGAATAACACTCGTTAAAATAATCAAAACCTCAGGCATAGTCATCGTCAGTGGCAAACCCGCCCATACCTTATACGACACGGGTGCTACACACTCGTTCATATCAGAAGCCTTCATCGAAGGGCTAGATGGCGTGGAAAGATTCACGGGAGCGGAGAGAAGGGTGCGTCTGCCCGACGGCTCGGAGATAGTAACTACGGAGCATTGCAACCTGGAGGGCGAGATCGCTGGCAAGATATTCCAGATACCGGGGACGATCCTGATGCTGCAGGACTTCGACATTATTCTGGGCATGGTGTGGTTACATTGGAACTACGCCCAAATAGACTGTCTGTCCAAGAGGATCACCCTCAGGCATGGCGACTCCTACGTCACCATCGAAGGTATCCGACCTATCCCATCTCTTTCATTATCTTCCGTACAGGCTGTCAAAGCCTACGAGCAGGGCGAGGAGGTGTATCTTGTATGCTTCGAGATGATAATGGCGGAGACGGCCATTTCCGATATACCCGTGGTTCGGGATTTCTCCGACGTATTCCCGGAGAAATTGCCCGGACTACCGCCGGCCAGAGACACCGACTTCCGTATCCAGCTGATACAGAATGCCAAGCCCGTATCCCAGGCACCGTACCGGATGGCTCCAAGGGAGCTGGCAGAGTTCAGGACCCAGTTACAGGAGCTAGTGGAGTCCGGATTTGTCCGGCCTAGTTCATCACCCTAGGGAGCACCAGTTTTATTCGTGAAGAAGAAAGACGGTTCGCTCCAGTTGTGCATTGATTACCGGGAGTTGAACCGGCTTACGGTCCGGAACACTTACCCACTGCCACGGATTGATGAGCTGTTCGATCAGCTTCAGGGAGCATTCTGGTTTTCGAAGCTGGACTTGAGATCTGGATACTATCAGCTGCGGATCCAAGAGGAGGACATACCGAAGACGGCGTTCATTTCTCGGTATGGATTGTTTGAGTTCACGGTGATGCCCTTCGGGCTAACGAATGCACCCTCAGCATTCATGAGTCTGATAAACCGTGTATTCGAGCCTTACTTGGATCGGTTCGTCATAGTCTTCATCGACGACATTTTGGTCTATTCCAAGACCAAGGAGGAACATGCGCAGCATCTATCGTTGGTTTTGGGAAAGCTGAGGGAGCATAGCATGTATGCTAAGTTCTCTAAGTGTTAGTTCTGGCTTAAGGAGGTAACATTCTTGGGACACACCATCAGTGGGGCTGGACTAGCCGTGGATCCAGCTAAGATCGAGGCAGTTAGAGATTGGCCGCAGCCGAAATCGGCCACGGAGATACGCAGCTTCTTGGGGCTAGCAGGCTACTACCGCAAGTTTGTGGAGGGGGTTTTCAGGATAGCTCTCCCCCTCACATCGTTGACAAGGAAAGAGGCAGGATTTCATTGGTCTGAGAAGTGCGAGGCAGCGTTCCAGGAATTGAAGAGCAGGCTCACCTCATCCCCTATCCTTGCACTTCCTGCTGGGAAGGAAGGATTCCAGATTTACACCGACGCATCATACCAGGGGATGGGTGCTGTCCTAATGCAGCACGGTCATGTGATAGCATACGCTTCGAGACAGTTGAAGAAGCACGAGCACAACTACCCAGTCCATGACCTAGAACTCGGGGCAGTGGTATTCGCATTAAAGATATGGAGGCACTATCTGTACGGGATCCATTGTGATATTTTCTCCGATCACAAGAATCTCAGGTACATCGACACTCAGAAGGATCTGAATCTATGCCAGAGGAGATGGCTAGAATTCCTATGTGACTACCAGTAAAAGATCCATTACCACCCGGGGAAGGCAAACACTGTGGCGGATGCCTTGAGCAGGAGAGCCGGCACTACTGGTCCGGAACCTCGGGTGGGAGCTATGTCGTTGGCTCAGATGGTGGAGGGCATGCACATTACTGTGGTGTCAGAGACTGAGCCAGAGCTGTACCGAGAGTATCTGAACTCCCTGATTAGTGATTGTGACATTCGGGAGCGCATCTGGGCGCATCAGAGGCAGGATGCAGATTTAGAGACGATATTCGGAGCCCTAGCTGAGGGCAAGACAGAGGATTACACGCTACGCGACGACCTCGTTCATTTCCGTGGCCGTATATATATCCCCGCAGGAGGTGGTATCCGGGAGGATATACTCAGGGAGTCGCACCACACACAGTACTCAGTGCACCCCGGTATCACCAAGATGATGGCTGATTTACGAAAGAGCATGTACTGGCCCGGGATGAAGAGGGAGATCATACATTATGTTACACACTGCGAGGCATGTCAGCTAGTGAACGCTGAATGCAAGAGCCCAGGAGGGTTATTACAGCCATTACCGGTGCCAGAGTGGAAGTTTGAGGATATTGCTATGGATTTTGTGCATGGGTTGCCTCGCTCCCACTCTGGGCACGATTCCATTTGGGTCATCGTCGATAGATTGACCAAGGTAGCCAGATTCATACCGATCCGGAAGGACGCCCCAGTTGCCGTATTGGTGAGATTGTTTGTGGAGCAGTTCGTTAGATACCATGGCGTCCACAGGACGATTGTCTCGGATCGTGACGGTCGATTCACTTCTAGGGAGTGGAGGGCAGTGCATGCTTACTTAGGTTCGCAGCTCTCTTTCAGCACTGCCTTCCATCCACAGACCGACGGTCAGACAGAGCGGACCAACAGGACTATGGAGGATCTGCTGCGTCTTTGTATTTTGGATACGGGGAAGCCCTGGGAGCGACTGTTGCCCTTGATTGAGTTTTCTTATAACAACAGTCACCAGGCGAGCATTGGGATGGCTCCTTACGAGGCACTATATGGGAGGAGGTGTCGGACACCTCTATCATGGGTACAAGATGAGGATACACGAGCTCACGGTTCAGAGTATGTCGAGGATACGGAGGCTCAGATACGTCTGGTCAGAGATCGGATGTTGGAGGCCCAGAGCAGACAGGCGAAGTATTACGATGCGCGGCATCGTAAGGTGGAGTTCCAGGTGGGAGACAGGGTTTTCTTGAAGATACGCCCAGTGCACGGTGTTTCCCGGGTGCGGAGGCACAAGAAGCTCAGTCCGAGATATATGGGGCCTTACTTGATCCTGGAGCGGATCGGCCCCTTGGCTTACCGACTGCAGCTACCGATAGAGTTGGGAACTCTGCACGACGTCTTTCACGTCTCCTCCCTACGACAAGCACTCCTTCGCCCTGAGCAGCATATTTCTACTACCGACGGGCCAGTAGCATCAGATCGATCAGTTCGTTTAGAGCCGGTCCGGATCGACGATACCGCCGTCCGAGTGTTGCGGAAAAAGAAGGTCCCTCTCGTGAAGGTGTTGTGGTCCAACCACGGACGGGAGGAGCACACCTGGGAGCCGAGGGATCTCATGATGGAACGACACCCGGAGCTATTCTCCTCAGGTACAACTTAGTTTTATATTTTCCTTCTAGTTACGTTTCGAATCTTTTATAAGCTTGTCGTAGAAACCCCGTAGCCCAAACTTAAATTTCGGGGACGAAATTATTTTTTTGTTTATAGGGTTTGTAACATCCCAAATTTCAAATGACTTAGATTTGGGTTAGACATGTGGTGGATGCTAGGGTTTAGCTAGGTTTGACCCTAGGAGGAGGATTTAGACCATGTGGGGCCCACTATGGGGCCCAAGTCAACCTAGGTCAAACTAGGCTAAATACAAACCCTAGCCACACCATGACCCCACCACATTGTCCTAACCCTAAATACAATCTAAGTGGTCCCTAGGGCAGGCCATGGGGTCAACTAGTTGACCCATGTTGGGTCAAGTCAACATGTTGACCTAAATAGTGAAAATGGTGCCCTAGCCCATTTCACTAGGTTGGGTCCACCCAAACCAACCCAGGATCACTAGGTGGGTCTAAAGTGACCCTATACCCCCTATGGAAGAGAAAAATAGGGGCATGCAATGGCAATTTTGGAAATTACCCAGGAGAGAGAAAAGAGGAGGAATAGGAGAGAGAAAATGCTAAGGAGTCATTTTGGGCCACTTGGGCTCACCCCACCAACCCACAATGGGTTGGCTGACCATGTAGGGGTAATAGGAGGAGAGGGGACCCACCATGCCACATTGGGTCAAACCCAAACCCAAAACCGAGTCTCTCTCTCTCTCCTATCTCAATATGTGAGCCAAACCCCCTCTCTCCACTCACCAACTCAGCCCCTAACCTTGGAACCCGACCCATTAGGGTCTAATTAACCCAGCTGGAGTAGTGGGGCCCACTCCCAAGCAGCCAGCCAGCCCACACACACCAACCCGAGCCCCCCCACCTTGGTGAAATCGCCACCTTGGTGAAATCGCCAAGCATAGGTGAAATCGCCCCCCCCCCTCTCTTAACTCAGCCTAAACCGAGCTCACCCCTCTTTTCCCACTTCATCCCTACCCAGAAAGAGAGACCAGCTGCTGCCATGGCTATCCAAAGAGGAGATCGCCGGAATTTTCACTCCATGGGAAACCGCCGCCACCCTCGGCCTCAGCCGCCACCGCAGGTCCGTATCCCTTCCCCTCCAAGTGTACTAGTTTCCTAGATCCACTAGGCTAGAAGTCGAGCTCAAACGAGCTCGACGTTAGGGAATCAAAAGCTTGAATTTCTGGAAAAAAATGGCGTCCTGGGAGCTTTTCGGCTTGGTTGCGCCGCCGCCGTCCGCCGCTCTCCGCCGCCCAGTCGCCGGCCAGCTCTAGCCTCGACCACCGTGAGGCCGGGGAAGGCCTTGGCCGGAGGTCCCGCCGCCGGCGATGGCCGGAGGTCCCGCCGCCGGCGATGGCCGGAGGTCCCGCCGCCGGCGATGGCCGGAAATGGCCCCGCAAGAATGGCCTGCACGGGTTGGCCATGCATGCATGCATGGAGAAGAAGAGCAGCCACCGTCCGATTGGCTTCTAGATTCGTGCAGAAATTTTAATTATAATTCTGCATCATTATTTTATGTATAATATGAAATATTGTCACATGGTAACAGTAATTTTGCATGTCAATTTTAGGGTACCTAGAGACCTGTAACTAGGTTGAGCCCTGAAGGAAAATTGTAGGTACATGTGTTATCTTTAATTTGCCACCCTAAATTCAAGTTTTGGCCCAGTAGATTGTACTGTAGGGCTGTTTTGCTAGGACTACTCCTAGGGTAGGACAGAAATTAAATTAATTCCTCAGCCCAAACCCTTGGTCCAAATGGGCTGAAATTTGGGCTAGGTTACTAAATTAGGCATATCTAGGCCCTCCCCAAAAATCAGAATTTTTGGGGAAATTTTGCTATAGTTTTTACAAAAATACCCAAAAGTAAATAAATGTGATTTTTGGAGTTTCCTAACTCCAAATGGCCCCAAATTTTGGTGGCACCCTCTCATGGGTATATTAGACCCATGGTTAAAATTTGGGCTGAATTGATGTAATGCATGATGAGGAATCTCACTTGCATGTTTGAGAAATAAAATTTGGCTTGGGCTGCAAATAGCAATTTTGCAGAACTTCAAATGGCTGCCCAAGCCAAACCAGAAGCTCCCTTGACCTGAGATTTTGGTCAGAGGTATAATTAGGGCATATTCAGGCCCTGCCCAAAAATGGGCTTGATTGGAAAATAAAATATGGGGAAATTACCAAAATGCCCCTAGGGCTTAACTAGGTGATTCTTGGAGTTAGCTAACTCCAAATGGCCACAAATTTTGGTGGCTGGCCATTAGGGACCATATGGACCAGTGGTAGAAATTTCTATGAAATTGGAACAAGTCATGTTGGGAAAGACCCGCATGCAAGAATTGAACTACTAAGACTCGGGGTGCAAATAGTAAATTTATGATATTTGCCTAAAGGGGTGCATTTAGAATGCACACCCCCTGATTAGTAGACCAGTAGGGTATAATTTCAAACCCTAAATTAGTTGGGATTTTTGGGGAGCAAAAATGCCACACTAAGTGATTTTGACAATTTTTGAGGATTTGGTGAACACTTAAAAATTTCTAAAATGAATCAAACTAAGGTTTAGAAGATTTACAAAACCCTAATGATATTATTTAAACTCATGGGAGATATATTCGAGCCCTTGAGATTCGACTTGATAAATTGAAGATTTAATTTATAAGTATACAGGAAAATGACAATTTTACCCTTAACAATAATTGAATGATTCTGGTGGATATAAAATAATGAAAAAATCGATGTATCATATCTATAATAATCTCATGTGATTAAACACAATACAACGCATTTGGAAGTTCACTCAATTTATCATTAGTTAGGTCATCTTACCCTAGTCGCTCAGTCTCGATAGATGTGTCGTATGTAAATACTTATCTAGAGAATACCACCCTAGATTAATGAACAGAACGATGGGGATGGTAGTGTAATTTGAATATGGCAGGGTGGTATTAGGTCTGGGGCTACATTTAGAATAAGTAGGTTTACCCTACTAGGACCACCGGGAGATAGAATAAAATGGGATAGTCGTGGAAATTGGGAATAAACCCGGGTGGTGTTGATAGCGTCATAAGTATAGTAACGAGGGATAGAGTGCAAATCACTTTACAATAGGCATAACGGAGTCCGACGGGAAACCCTCGACTTCCGATTAACACCATAAGTCATTAGGCCACTAAGGAGTAATACTAAAGGAGAATCGTGGGTAACGGGTAAACATCAACTAAAACTAATTATCCTTGCGAAAGGGAACTTCGGGTTTCATGCATGTCTTGGTTCCTAGTGCCCTCGAGACCCCCTCACGGGGCATGCCTTGGGCAGTCCTGGGATTCACTCTAAATCACTATGTATAATAAACCTTAGACGAGAATAGTCTAATAGGCTTGGAGTTCTACGCGATAGGTTCACCGGTTAAATAAGGTTGGAAACATCATATGGGTTACTTGCTCACCTGTTTCACAAGGTTGGAGGGATATAAGTAATGAACTCGTCCTAACCGGGTTGGAGGGATACGAGTGGCTTGCTCACCTGTTTCTTAAGGTTGGAGGGATACAAGCACTTGCTCACCCAAATTGGATTGGAGGGAATGTGTCAACAATATCAGTACGAGCAGGAAGCTCAGATTAAATACCTTGCATGTGCATAAAATTAGTGGCGAGTCACGCAGGACTGGCCAGTCGATGCACCGATGGCAGTACGATGACTCGGGCGAGGTGTACGGGTGGAGGGGCCAGCATGCTAAATATATAATACTGCGGAATCCCCGAAGACGTACACTCGACCTACAAGACTGACGGGTAGTCAGCAAAATACGTACGCAAAACTCTAGAGTGCACCTAGGACGTGTACAGAGGCGTATGAGAGGGGTCTAGGTCTAGTAGTGCTTATACCCACCTAGAAATCGAGAGCCCGCTCCACTGTTGCCATAGCCACAACGGTGGTACCCGAGAGTGATGCAAGCTCTCAAAAAGAGGGAACTAAAGGTCTGTGATCACGGAGTCGTGTGTGTGTGTTGCACTTGCATGTTTAACATACTCATCATAACATACATTCATTCATTAGGACATACGCTTTATAGATCCTTATCATATAAATTGTATGGGCGGTTTATATGATAAGTTACTTTTGGAAACCCTAACTTATAAGTTCGTATGGGCGTTCATATAAGTTGGGGTACTTCTGTGATATTATTAGGAGTAGGAGTAGCAGTAGCGTACTTTCCTTTCTGTACTGCGTTTACTTCCAGTTCTACCTTTTACTGCAGTCCTTTTCTTTCTGCACTGTTTTTACTTACTTACACTTTATATAGATCTGCTAGATCATATATAGAACTGCTAGATTTTACTTACTCCTGCTAGATAGAAATGTCACCTGCTTCCACTTTGCTACCCCTTGTTGTCCTCCGCATCCTCCTTCCATCCGGTGCCTAAGAGCGACAGGAGGAGGTGTTGAGGATACGACTTAGTCTTTTTGACTAACATACGTTGACTCCCCCTTTTTAGGAGCTCGAGGAGGTGGACCAGCACGTCCAGCGGGACGAGGAGGCAGGGCATGAGGAGCAGCTTCCACCACCACCAGACACTACTACCGCACGTCCTCAGGTGGGAGGAGATGTAGTGGATAGCTTAGTTTACGGCTTTCTGTTTTGTGAGAGAGAGTCTGATTTCTATTGATGTATATGGGCATAAGCCCTACTTTCTCTTTAGTACTCATTATGGACTATAGTAGCACTTTCATTTCCATATATATGATATGCTCTGTGATTTCTGTGGACAGGTGTATTTGCTTGTTTATACACTTTTACTTCCGCATCTCTAGTGAAAAATGATCGTAATAGCCGGCAGAATCGGCGTCTTACGGTGTCGACTAACTCTGGAGTTAGTGTCACCGTAAGGTGGCGGTTCTGGGCATAAGATCCGGGATGCCTTCGAAAAGGGAAAAGGCGGATCTTACAGGATGTGGCTCTGGACCTGGCAATCAAGTCAATCAAAGACGGGACAACCGACGAATACAAACTAAAAGACGGCCTCATTTATTTTTAAGGCCTGCTCAACATTCCAGAGGGAGGTATAATACGGGAGGATATCCTAAGAGAGGCGCATTGCTCTCAATATTTAGTGCACCCGAGAATTACAAAGATGTACGCCGGCTTATGGAAGACCATGTGTTGGCCGGGAATGAAGAAGGATGTCCGATATTTTGTTACACATTGCGAAGCCTGTCAAAGGGTGAAGGCAGAGTGCAGGAGTCCCGACGGCTTGTTACAGTCATTGCCCATCCCCGAGTGGAAGTTCGAGGATATTTCCATGGACTTCGTACATGGGCTACCTCGCTCACGCTCAGGGAATGATTCAATATGGGTGATCGTTGATCGACTGACGAAAGTAGCCCGGTTTATCCCTATGGAGAAGGAGGCTCACATGGATGTCTTGGTACGCCTCTTTGTGGAGCAGTTTGTACGGTATCATGGCGTTCCTAAGACGATAGTTTTTTACCGTGATGGTCGCTTTACCTCCAAGGAGTGGAAGGCGGTACAGGCATATTTTTGCTCGCGCCTTACCTTCAGCACCGCATTCTATCCTCATATGGACGGGTAGTCTGAGCGGGCCATCCATACATTGGAGGATCTGTTGAGATTATGTGTGTTGGATAGGGGCGAGCCGTGGGAACGGTCCTTACCCCTGGTGGAATTCTCCTACAACAACAGCCATCAGGCGAGCATCGACATGGCGCCCCATGAAGCTTTTTATGGAAGGAGGTGTAGAACCCCCTTGTCTTGGGTGCAAGATGAAGACCCGAAGACTTTGGGAGTTGAGTATATAGATGACACTGATGCGGTGGTTAGGCTGATACGGGATAGCATGTTAGAGGCTCAAAGTCGATAGGCGAAGTATTATAATACAAGGCACCGTCTGGTGGAGTTTAATGTGCGTGATAAAGTGTTTCTGAAAATTCGGCCGATGCATGGAGTGTTATGGGTGCGTGGTGTGAAGAAGCTCAGCCCGAGGTATGTGGGTCCTTATACTATACTAGAAAGGGTTGGCCCATAAGCCTATCGGTTTGAGCTACCGCCCGAGTTAGAGAATCTCCACGACGTGTTCCATGTGTCGTCGCTTCAGAAGGCACTGTTGCGGCCCGATCAATACATCCCCAAAACTAATGGTGTTGTGGCATCTGATAGGTCTGTGCGACTGGAGCTGGTGTGGATTGTAGACAACGAGATGAGATCCTTATGCCGCAAAAGTGTTCCCTTGGGAAAGGTGCAATGGTCTAATCATAGGAAGGAGGAATTCACATGGGAGCCAATGGATTTGATGCAAAGACGCTACCCGGAGTTGTTTGCTCTAGGTAATTTTATTTAAAAGCATATATAATTACTTGTATGCTTCACTCCCCATAGCCTTAGCCTGATTTTGGGGACGAAATCTTTTATTTTGTTTATAGGATTTTTAACGTTCCGATTCGCGCTAGGCCCCTTGTGTATGTTTTTGGTGTCAGGAGAGCTGGTGTTGGCTCAAGGGGGTGCAGACGACCATGTGCGCACTCGCAGAGAACAAGGAAATAAGTTGAAAACTGTGTTGAGTATGACATGGGTAGGGACACGGGCGTGTCCCGACCCATGTTTAGGGGCGCTGAGTGTCCATGGGGTTGAGTGGTAATAAAATGGCGTTGATTGGTGTGTCCCGAGAAGGACATGGGTAGGGACACGGGCGTGTCCCTACCCGTGTTCAGTGGCGTTGAGTGACCATGGCTTCGAGTGAAATGGCTTTGAGTGTTTTGTCCCGAGCATAACATAGGTAGAGACACGGGTGTGTCTTTACCCGTGTTCCATGGCATTGAGTGCCATGGCTTTGAGTTCCATGGATTTGAGTCTGGCCAGAGAAGGACACGTGTAAAGCCACGGGCGTGTCACTACCCGTGTGCTCTAAGGCAAGCAAAACGAGAAGTGTCCCGACAAGGACACGGGTATTTACAGAGTCACAACCATAGCCGTGTCACCTGGACATGGGTACCGACACGGGCATGTAAGTACCCATGTAGGGGCACGAAAAGAAAATCGAGCTGCTTCGCCAGAGCAGGACACATGTAAGGACACGGCCGTGTCCCTACCCGTGTCACTTTTGTATAAAAAGGAAAAGTAAAACCCTAGCTGTTTTCACTCTTCATTCCAGCCTTTTTTCCTGAGACAACTTCCTGGAGGAGGAGATCTTGCTGGAGCAAACCTTGGAGAAGGAGAAACACCACCGCCTTCAAGGAAAAAGCGATGTCGCCGAGGAGGATGACAAGAACCATGATGGGAAATGGTGGTATTGCTGGAAATGAGGTGAGCTTCCTCCTATCTCCCTTGGTGCTAGATCCTTAGATATTCTTAGGCGAGACATCGGCTCAAATGAGTTTTGATGTGTGAGGAGAAGCTTTTTTAGGAAGGCCTATCTAGAACTTTTGTTCTAACGTTTAGTCATCTTCAACCTCCCCTTCTTCAAAGTGATGATGGGGGTGGATTAATGAAGATGAATGGCCTTAAGAGGGAGAATAAGGGTGGAGGAACTTCTGGTTGCGATTGGGGTGATCGGCTTGAGGAGGAATATGAACCGATGCCATTCATTCCGCTTCAAGATGCGTGTAGAATCTGTGTTCTGCACGCAGAGATTTTCTTGGCTATTTTCAGGCAAGTAATGTTCTGATCTTGGCTTTAGACTAAACATGAAAGCTGAAGCCCTTGAAATTACCTTTCCAACGAGTGGTTACACACCTTCGGGTGAAGTCTGTAGCCACGGGAATGTCTGATCGAAGTAAGGGTTGTAAGCTAAGCGCACAGAAATTATAGTATATACGCTTCAGGCTTTGGAGCCAATTTCATGTGGGTTATAATCTGATCTGGGTTTCAGGCTGAACATTAAAGTTAAAGCCAATGGAAAGAACTTTCCATCGAGGGGTTACACACACTCACCTGATCCTTTTAGCCACGGGAATCTTTGGTTGAAGTTGCTGTCTAGATTTATTCTTGTACCTAAATTTCTAGGTAGTGTATAACATGGATTAAGATTCAGTGGAATTAATGTCGATATCTAATTTGAGGTTTGGGTGAACTCTTTTATGATAACCATCGTTGTTATGAAGGTTGAAGTTTGTTAATTTGAATTCGTATAACGAGTTGTGAAGCAGGCTTCAATCGAACGAAATGGCTTGATATAAATTGGTAGATTATCATTTATGCGCATTTTGTTTTATGATGTTGAAATCATTCGGTATGACATATAGATTAATAAACTATGGCCATATGTATGTCGAGTTGATAGAATGAAATGTGGTAGTCCAATGCTTAGAGAGTCGTCTCCCTACGGGTAGCATTGTGAAAGTTAGTAAGTGCGGCGTTGGCCGTCACTAGTCGGGATAGTGTTGAGATGAGTAAAGTTGAACGGTTAGGCTTGTCCCCCGATGTTAATGTCCCGAGGCTCCTTCCATGCCACGGTGTTATTGAATTGCATGCGGTGTGAGTCGACACGCAGTGTTGTAATCCTGGGTTAAGGATAGTGTGGCAGGTCTACGGGCTCGCCAATCGTCACACCGATGGGAGTTGACAGATAGACTTTGGGCGGTTGGGCTTGTACCTCAGTGTTATGTTCCGGGGTGCCATTCGTACAAAGTGAACGGTTGGGCTTGACCCTCGTGCTTATTTCTGAGGTTCATTCTGTGTCACGCATAGGCAAGTTCGAGGCTATGATCTTGGTGCACATCTACCCAAGAGAACCCGCTGGGTCATCGTACGCATGGGCACCACTAATGTGTTCTTAGCGTTGCGGCGTACAGAGGCCTTAGTGAAGTAGTGTGGATACCCACTTAGTAGTATAAGTTACCATTCTACTATCACCGTCTGGCCATGACGGTTGGTGCCTATGAGGTTAGCTACCTGCTCAAAAAGTGGGAACTACTAGTCTGTGTCGACATAGCAATTGCATGTGCGTGATCATGGGTGAGTCATTGCATCGCATACATAACATTGCACCTAATTACATACACAAGACCCTCATCATATAAGTTTATATGGGCACTCCTATACGATGAGTTACTTACTACTGAACGATCCTCAACTTATATGCTTGTATGTGCATCCATATAAGTTGAGTTACTTTCTGTTATAACTCTATATTCATATGTTGTGATAGATGGTAGAAATGTTATATTATCTTACTACATGTTATACCACTTGCTTATTTATACTCCTGCTTATATACATATATTGTACATTGTCTATTTCTCCGCCCGGTGCCGAGGAGTCGCCGGGGGAGAGGATGTGAATCCACTTAGTCTTTATGACTAACGGTTGTTACGTCTTCCTTTTTAGGAGGAAATACCGCAGATGGTACAGCAGGTCGTGGAGCCGACCAACAAGGCCAGGACGACCGGGCCTGAAGGGACGGTGCCGTCACTACCATCTGTTGCCGATGTGAGTATATGAGGGTTTATTGTAGCCCTTCGGGTCAATTTTATAGTTGTACTCTAATCTTATAGAAGCAAGCTTTGGCTTCTCTATTACTGCATTTTTGGACTTATAGCTTGTGTGGATTTGATTTATTATATTATATTGGTCGGGTTGGCATATATTTATTGATATTGGTTGTAACAGGCAGAATAGGCTTCTTGTGGTACAGGATATCCCGAGTGTTAGGGCTACCCCAAGGCGGCTATTCTTGGCAAAAGACCCCTCTCGTGCCGTGTTTTGTGTTCCGGGAGGGGGGTCTTACATCAAGCGCTGAGGTTGGCTCCCCAGTCTGAGGGTGAGTCTTCAGGTGTGCATAGTATGACAATGATCGCGGAGCTGGGTCAGAGCAATAAGACTCTATCGAGGTAGGTTGTGGTGATTCAATAACATATGCAGGTGATGTTGACTACAACTTTAGGTTTGTAGCCATGGGTAAAGCACCTTGCAGTGGGACGAGTTGTACCTTTCCCTCCTACTCCCATGGTGCCTCCTATCCTATTGCCGCCTGATATGGACTTCATCTTGCATTTCCAGTGCTTAGGACCCCTGACCTATGATGGGATGGCTGTTTTCGTGGCATTAAATGACTGGATCATAAGTATTAAGAAGGTACTTTCCTATTCCGGATTTTCTGTGGACCAAAAGGATATGATTGTTCCATATAAGTTGAAGGGCCTTGCTAAAGGCTAGACGATTAGGTAAAAAGAAGGCATCACAAATGGGTACTCATAGGAAAGGTTTAAGGGGATGTTGTTGAAGAAGTTCCTGTCGTCGGTTGAGCAAGACAAGCTAATGAATAATTTTCTGCATTTAAAGTTGAGACAACTCACAGTTGGTGAAAATGAGATCAATTTCTGCAAGCTGAGCAGGTTTGCTACAAATTTGGCAGACACTAAGGAGTGCAGAGTTAAGATTTTTTTTGGGTGGTCTTTGAAGTGACATCCAACATTAAGCTAGCTCTTATCGATTTGAGAGTTATGCAGAAGCAGTCGAAGTTGCCTTGAAAATTGAGGCTGTTAACAATGCCAAGAATCGTGGCATGTAGCTGAGGAAGGAAAAGAGAAAGGCTAAGTATAGTGGAAGCCCTTGGGAATCTTGACTTTCTTCAACGAAAGGGGGAAAAGAGGGGTGTAGCTTTTGTGGTCGTCTAGGAAACCCTTTTAGAAAGTGTTTTAAGAGGTTGGGTGATAAGATGCAGCATCGGGTGCTATTGATTAAGAGTGCACCCAAGGGAGCTTTAACTTGTGCTTCGTGTAAGCTGAAGGGGCATGATGTTGCCCACTATTGGTCAAATGATAAGACTTGATTCTTATGTTGGCAGAAGGGGCATATGAAGTCTAAGTTCCCACATTCCCAACCCATGATGTAGCTGGTTCCACCTCAGGCTTTGCCACCACCGCAGCTGCAGCAATTTGGTAGGGGAGGATGTAAACTGAATATGGTGACCAAGGAAGAAGCTCAGTCTTCCACACAGGTGTTCTCAGGTTAGATTTTGCTCTAATTGTTAACTTGTAATTGTGGATTCAACTTCTACCATATTAGATATGTGTATGATTTTATAGGCGAGTTAGTGGTAAGGAATTGATGAGCGCACATTCTTTTTGATTTTGGTCCTGCTCACATTTTTGTGGCAAGGGATTTTGTAGACTGACATCTTTTGGCCTTCTATCGAGTTCGCAATCGGCTTCGTGTTAAGTTTACATCTGGTAATTTGGTGGTGTCGAATCAGGGAATCCATAATTTCTATATTCTATTAGGTGGATTCTTAGTGTATGCCGATCTGAAGGTGCTAAATTTGGAAGACTTTGATGTGATCTTGGGTATGGATTGGTTATCTATATACGATATTGTCATTCAATGCAATGTTAAGTAATTGGATTTCAAGATGGACAACGACCAACCCATGAGCGTGTTTGGCTTTCTGCATTAGGACTCCCCAATCATATCTATGGTATGTGCTCAAAAATTTTTAGATTCTAGGTGTATTGCTTAACTTGTTTCTATTTTGGAAGCTGCTTGTGGTTTGCCACATGTCGAGGATATTTCTGCGGTGCGAGCGTTTTCTAATTTTTTTTCCTATTAGTCTTCCTTGTATCCCACCAACGAGAGATGTAGAGTTCGTTATAGACCTTGAGCTTAGTACTCATCCTATTGCAAGGGAACCTTGTCATATAGCTCCGCATGAGTTGGAAGAGTTGTGTACTCAGTTAGATGAATTATTGCAGTGTGGCTTTATTAGGCCTAGTTGTTCATCGTGGGGTGCACCAGTCTTTTTTGTGAAGAGAAAGGATAGTTCGATGAGATCGTGCATAGATTATAAGGAGCTGAAAAAGGTAAACATCAAAAACTGATATCTATTACCTTGGATTGACAATTTGTTTGGCCAGTTGCGGGGTAGCTCCGTGTTCTCAAAGATTGACCTTCATTCAGGCAACCATCAGTTGAGAATCTATAAGTCAGACGTTCCGCAAAAGGCTTTTCGTTCTTGATATGGGCATTTTGAGTTCTCGGTAATGTCCTTTAGATTAAGGAATGCACCCTCTGCTTTTATTGATATGATGAATAGAGTATTCAAGGATTTTCTAGATCATTTTGTGGTTATTTTCATCGATGATGTTCTAGTGTATTCTATAAGTGTTGAGGATCATGCTTTATATTTGTGCTTAGTATTATCAACTCTAAAGGAGCATAAGTTGTACGCAAAGTTGAACAAGTGTGAATTTTGGCTTTCTCAAGTATCTTTTCTAGGTTATGTTGTGAGCAAAGATGGAATATCTAGGGACACAACAAAGATAGATGCTGTTTTGGACTGGAAGAGCCACACAACGCCTAAGGAGATAAGGAGTTACTTAGGGTTGGCAGGTTACTATAGGATATTTGTGCAAGGATTTTTAGTGTTGTCGACACATCTGAATAAGCTTACGCAGAAGAATGCAGCATTCGTTTGGAGCTATTCCTGAGAAGATGCTTTTCAAAAATTGAAGAAGCGATTGTGCACTGCTCCTATTTTGACCTTATCTAGCGAAGGAGTGGAGTATGTTGTTTATATGAACACATCACATGTTGGACTCGGGTGTGTCTTGATGCAATAAGGAATGGTGATTGCCTATATATCATTACAACTGAAGGTTCACGAAAGGAACTACTCTACGCATGACCTGGAGTTTTCAGAAGTCATTTGTGCTCTAAAGTTATAAAGACATTTATTGTACGGGGTGTCATGTAATATTTATAAGGATTTCAAAATTTTGAAATGTCTTCACTCAGAAGGAGCTGAATATGCGCCAGTGCAGATGGTTAGAGTCTGAAGTGGACTATGAGGTTGATATCGTTTATCATCAAGGCAAGGCTAATGTGGTGGTTGATGCCTTGAGTAGAAAAGTCGCACATATTTTTGTTCTTTTCATGCAATCTTTGGAGGAGTTCTTATTAATGAACATAACTGTCGAGAGTAGCACTATGTCGACTAGCTTAGAAGTTGAAGAGCCTTTTGTGAATTATACTTACAAGATTAGTTCAGAATGATGATCTGGATTTGTAGCAAATTTGTAGTTGAGCTGAAAGGGGAGAACTATTGTACTTCTCTATAGATGGTACCTTGAAGTACCGAGATAGATATTGCATTCCCGCTATTGAGGATATTTGGGCAAAGATTTGTTATTAAGCACATGGTCCTAGTATTGCATATCATCCTGGTTTTACAAAGATGTCCTGAGATCTGAAGCAGATTATTTACTGGTCATGTATGAAGAATGATATTTCAAAGTTTGTATCAGAATGTTATACCTATCAGCGTGTTAAGGCAGATCATAGAAGACTTGAAGGTAAGTTGACACTGTTTGATATTCCAAGATGGAGGTGGGAGAGGATTTCCATAGATTTCATTACCAGTTTACCAAGGTCTCCACGAGGGCACGGTGCTGTGTGGGTTATTATCGATAGATTGACGAAGTGTGCTAATTTCATGCCCTTCAAGATTGACTCTTTCATGTAGAAAATAACAGAGCTTAATTTAGGAGAGGTCATCATATTGCATGGCGTGTTAGTGAGTATTGTGTTAGATTGGGATTCTAGATATATATCTAGTTTTTGGCGAAGCTTGCATGAAGCATTGGGCACTGACCTTAGGTATTCTACCGGTTATATTCTGTAGAATAATTGTCAAACAGAAAGTGTGAATCAGATTTTGGAAGATATGATTATATGGTATATTGTGGACCATGATGGAGCTTGGGACAAATATCTTGGACTTATGGAGTTTGCTTAGAACAACAATTATCTGGAGAGTTTACAGATGGCGCCCTTTGAAGCTTTCTATGGGAGGGGTTATCGAACTCTCCTATTTTGTGTTGAGGTTGGTGAAAGACTGTTGTTAGGTTCAGAAGCCTTAAAGATATGAGCATTGATGTTTCATATATTCGTGAGAAGCTTTTTGTGGCTCAATATCATTATGAAAAGTATGCAAATCGGCGAAGGGTTCATCTGAAGTTTGTAGTTGGGGACATGGTTTTCTTGAAAGTTTCTCTGATTCCAGGTGTTAAGAGATTTGGAAGGAACCACAAGTTAGATCTCAGGTATGTGGAACCTTTCCTGATTGTTGAGCACATCAGAGTGTCTTCTTATAGGCTGGAATTGCACGCTACTTTCCCTAGTGTTCATGATGTGTTTCATGTGAGCTAGTTGAGAAAGTATGTGCTTAGTGATCATCAAGTTCGTGACACTGAGCCCAAGTTGTAGCCCAATCTATCTTATGCTGAAGTGCCTGTCCATATTCTGGAGACGCAGAATTGAGTGTTGTAGAGGAAAATGATTCATATGGTTAAGGTCATTCGGTGAGTATTTCTATCCAGCAAAAATTTAATTTGTCTTTTTATCTCTTAGGTTTGTATTGTGTTTCATGTTTTGGGATGAAACTTCCTTTTATGGGGGTGGTTGTAACACACCTGAATTTTTGATAATTTATTTTGATCTTCTTTTGGAGTAATATTGGCGTTAGGGCGTTACATTAATGCAAAGTTAATAGTGCAATGTCGTTAGTGCGCATCCATGTCCTTTTGGTCAAGTCTACTGAATATCAAACTTGGCGGAGTGTAGAACTTTTTGACTTTTGAAAATCAAAGTATTTAATTTTAATCTTGATTATCAAGTTTCGTTGTGATCCGAGCTATTTTAGGAAGCCCGGTGAAATTTCAAATATTGAGAGGATTTAATGTTATCGTAAGCTATGGTAATAAATCATACCTCGATACCGGCTCGTCGAACTATGATTTCGACTTTGTCGTTGGATTCATAGGACCGATATTTACCTAGGTTGCAAATTTCATCGAATACCAAGTGGAATTAGTCCAAATCGTCAAATGAAATGTTAAGATCATTTATATATCATATTACAAGTGATAGTCACGGGCCTTCGTCCCTTGGTACATTCGGCGGGGGTGCGACAATCGGCGGGGTGCGACATTCGCCAGGGTGTGACATTCGCCGGTGCTGCGACATTTATCGTGTGGACGACTTTGTCGTGGGCGGTGACAATTGTCATGGGCGGAGACATTTGTCATGGGCGATGACATCTGTCGTGGGCGGCAACATCTGTCGTGGGCGGCGACATCTATCATGGGCGGCGACATCTGTTGTGGGAGGCGACATCTATCGTGGGCGGCAACATCGGTCATGGGCGGCGACATTGTCGTGGGCGGGGACATCTGTCGTGGGCGGCGACATCTGTCGTGGGCGGCAACATCTATCGTGGGGGAGATATTTGTCGTTGGGGCGACATCTGTCGTGGGGGTGACATTTGTGGTGGGGGCAACATTTGTGGTGGGGGAGATATTTGTCGTGGGGGGAGGGGGCAGCATTTGTCGTAGGTGCGACATTTGTCGTGGGTGTGACATTTGTCGTAGGAGAGGCATTTATCGTGGGGGCGACATTTGTCGTGTGAGACGTCATTTGTGTTTGGAGAGACATTTGTCGTGGGTATGTGTGCGGGAGAGTGGTCGTGGGAAGGAGTGCGGTCGTGGCCGAGACATTTTAATAAATTTTAGAAATGAGGATTGGACGCCTCCCTCTGGCCGGTGTTTAGCATTAAAGCTCTGTTTGGGGGGGGTTTATTTTCACTAGTCAAGCGGTTATGACTGCTTTAACCGAACCTTAATTAAGTCTTGGTTCATACGGTCATAACCGTTTGACCGGTGAAAATAAACCCCCAAAACGGACCCTAAGAACAAATTTATTAACCACTCAAAAACGAACATAGGTCGAATCATTATGCAAATAAAATGGACACAAAAAACATTAAAATTCACCTAGGCTGCCATAGTTTTATTTCATTTGACTTGTACCAAAAATCCTTCAAATAAATCTCTATTTATGGCGGTATATCCCAGCATTGAGAACACTTACCAAAAATCCATAGCAATAACATTAAGAAAAAATTCATTAACAAATCAAAAACAGAACATTAAGAAAAATATCATGTTCCATAATCTGGTAGCAATGAGTGGACAAAAGCATCATAATCTTCAAAAGTACCAAAATTTGATCAACTACTAAAAAAATTCTTTTATCCTCCATTGTACCCGACGACATAAAACTCTATATCCTTCAAATTAACAAAAGCATGTGAATAAATATTCTTCAAATATCTGCAAAAAATAATGAAAAAAATACTTACCTTAAGTTTTATTTTTTGACATGTAGTTGAATAGCGACTTTTCTCGATGCAAGAACCACATGTTCTTTTCTTTGACAAACTATGAGCTAAGTGTGTTTATACTGTGAATTAAAAACAAAATTGTATTTTAAAATTAGTAAATTACATTTTTTAAATTGCACGAAATAAAATTTTTTTAAAAGATGAACTACCTTTATGCTTCCGCGTTGTATGGCATGAGTTTGGCAAATATTTCCTTGTACACGACATTTGTAGTGTAGACTCCTTCATGGCCTTCCATTGCTCCATTTTTACCAACAATTTCGTATTTTGCTCGAAAACACCTCTAGATAATGCTACGTAAAGCTGCCCATGACTAAACACTGGGTTTCAAAGATATATCCCAACATTCTTGATGGTTTGGCCCTGCGACTTGTTTAATGTTAGTGCATAACTCAAATGGATAGGGAATTGTTTTCGAATGAGTTTGAATGACATTCTTGCATTCCTAGCACTATTTAATGGTATGCGTGGTATAAATACCCTCAAGTTATTGAACTGACCATTTAATATTTCATCTTCGATGACATTTCTTGAGAAACAAACACATTTAAGGCGTGTTCCAATGCACAATCTAATTTTAGGGTCTATGTTTCAAAGAAGCATGACGGGGCATCCTATATTTAAAGTGAGTTCATGCGGTGGTAGATTACCAGGGTTGAGCGAATTAAAAAACTCTGGTAAATACAAATTCCGCACATCATCCGTCACGGATTCAAAGGAATTGTAAGTAACTTTTTCACCAGGAGAAGATGCGAGACACTTTTCATTTAGTTTATTTACATCTTCATTTAGTGGAGTTAATATTGCTCGACCATCCATGTAATGATCATTATGATTTTCAGCACATAAATTTGGGAAAATCAATGCAACTAAAGCATCGTGGGAGTTTTCTCCTTCCCAAGGGATGACTATGGAATTCAGAATTCGAATTTTTTCATCTCCAATGGTTGCCTCTTCTACATTGACAACCCTCAACAAAAAATCTGAGAAAACTATATCTTCATGTGCTCTCATATTTTTAGTCAAACAAAGTATTTTTCATACGACCATAAGTATGATTCAACAATGCTTGAATTAATTATTTGTGCTTTTGTTCTGTGCACTACTACAAGTGTGACTTGTAAAAAATCACCACCCATGATAAATATCTTCCCACCAAAAGGCAAACTTACCCCAAACACATCTCTAAACATACGATTCACAGCTTCAAATGTCTTCCTGTGTGTCATTGATGCTTCATCCCAAATAATTGCACATAATTGTTCTATTAATACACGTAAATCAGATTGCTTCACAATACCGCAAGAGGACACCGAATCAAAGTCAATTACAATTCTAAATTTAGAATGGGTTGTTCGTCCTCCTGGAAGTAAGTTAGCTGTAATACCCAAAGTATCCATGGATAGACTAATATAGCAATTTTTTTGAAAGTGTGCTAATAATGATCGATAAAGGAATGTCTTCCCAGTTCCCCCTAGTCCATCAACAAAGTAAATTGCACTTTTCTTTCCTTGTATCGATGCACTAATAATGTTGAACGCAGAAAGCTGTGCAGTATTAAGACAACCAATTGAACTTAAATCATCATCTGAAAATGGAATCGATAATTCATGTTAAATTAGGCTTGAAAAATCATGTAAATTTGGGTAGCCTTCAGATATGCACGGAAGGTCAAAATCATTTATTCTCTTGTTTTTTTGTTGGAGAATTTTGTGCAATTCTATTAACGACTTACTCATCATGTATGTTTCACTAGCAGTGCTTGAGCATGTGTAATCTTCAATCATGCTTTGAAATTTTTCAACCCACAGTTCCCTTACTGAGCTTGGGGTGCAGTATAATAGAATAGTTGTGAACAACCTTTTGAGCCCCGTAGGCATTCTGGAGGTACTTTCTTCAGACAGACAATCACGAAAGTTGTCATCTAGCTCAAGTAGACCAAAATTTTCGGCAGCCTCTTTAAATGTTGAATATGTAACGATGTCGATTATTTTTAGATATTGGAATGAGCTGGGCCCAACAATATGATTTAAAAGAAAGCATAGATAAAATTTCTCACCCTTAGAAGGAGAAACTGAATAAATCCTTCCAATGGCCTTAGTATTAGTACATCTCAATATCCATTTACGCTGAGGTATAAGCCATCTGTAGTGCTTTGGAATGTGTCTGTATAAATATTTTTCATTCTCTTGATTTTCATGATATATGTGAAAGAATTTTGTTAGCATTGTCTTTGAATTTCTATCATTTGCAAGTACGTGAGCAATTGTTTGACAGCTATTGTATTGAACTTGATGCAGGTTTGGTAAATGTATTTGCTATCTGGAAACATAAGGGAACATTCTAGTCATCTCAAAGTTTAAATATCTTCCACATTGCTTCAGGTGCGCATATCCACCTACCGTCGACATACTTGCTTACTTCATCATAAATTGGCGCTTGTCGGACTTCAAATGCAATGCGGTCTGACCCTTTATGAATATATTTATATAGAAACTTGATGCTCTTGATACTACTGTAGATTTCAATATTTATATGATAATTGTACTTTAGAAGTAAATGAGGATTATAAGGAACCACCCAACTATTATCGAGAACACATTGATCGGTCAGGTTGTTTTGAACATTAATGGTGCTTCTCCGTCGCCTGTATACTGGGTAAGAATCAATACCTTGCGCAGTACATTCTGTATATAGCTTTGGATAACCCTTTTTGCACATGAAATTTTTCATGCAAGGTGCATTATGGTTATAGCGTCCATAAGGCCCATGTATCATTTGTCTTCGCTCAACCTCGTGTAACTCAGGTTCAACATATGTTGTGGTATCTCAGCTCTGACAATATAATCATACTCATAAGGGCTAATTAATTTGTCTTTTAAACTTTCACATTTTGAATTGAAAACCATAATAAACAAATCTGGTCGTTCATTTGTTGTGTAACACTCCTATCCATCACATAGCATATAACAGTAGGTCCGGCCGGGGCCTGACTCCATATACCATGGACAGATGAAAGGGTTACTAAATGAAACCATTCTTCCAATCACACGTCCTACTCATAGTACATTCTAGCGGTAGTAATTTAATAAGTTGCAAAGAAAGAACCCAGCCAAAAGCATGAATGTCCATTAACAAACCCAAAGAGGAATGAACGTATAAATACATCAAGTATTGGGCATTATGGCCTTACAAAAGTTTATTTAAATAAAATGTGTCTCTCATACAACGGCACGCAGGCCGGTCACACATGTGAATAAAGTAAACAATACACTTCGGCCTTCGAGGGCCAGCACTACAACAAGGGCTTTAGCCCGCTATTTGCCACTCGGCTCCGCAACACCTGCAAGAAACATTCCACCACACGGTGGCAAACAAAAGCAACGGTCAGCTAAAGCTGACCAAATTATAATGACCCCACCCCTTTTCTTGGGGTGGCGGTTCTCCTTCAATGCGTTAGAATAAACAAACGGGATAGCGATGTACAATTTAAGCACACTTCACCACAGGCGTAGGCATACATGGTCGTACGCCCGGTGCTCTTAGGGCACTTACACAGTGAACTCGGTCCACCACCTCCTCTAGGATGGCAAATCTCGTGAGCATTTCAGTATTTCCGGCCTAAGCCTACATTCCTACATCTATGCCAACGGTAAGTACCATGTACCTTAGGTCTCCTTAACCGAACCACATAGAGAGGATATGGATCCACTCAACTCGTTTCTCACATCGCCGTGACAATAAAAATCATCGGCGCGAGTTAAGCTTCCCCGCAGCCCGAAAATCGATCAGACAAAAGTACATAACCCGATTATGTACAAGGATGGCTCCCAAGACACCAAAGACGATAGATTCATGCTTCTGCAAGATTTTTCGGGTGCACCTTGCAGTTAGTCCCCAAGTCTCCCAACCGCAATCTACCGTGCATAAAAACACGAAAACAATCTTCAGCACGGAGTCTATTACGGCTATTCATGCATAATGAAACATCACTGATCAAGACCAACTTGTCCGAGTAGGCTTCACACACCATGCCTATGTCCGTACTTCTATTCCAGACTCTACATGCAAAATAATGGGGACTATTCATGTCTACCTGAAAGAACACCTCAAACTCACCGCATACTCGTGAGAGCGGGCTTCTTATACAAAAAGGAAAGAGCACTTAACATATCCAAGTAGAGAATCGTTACCCTAGCATTTATCTTCGGCACCATGAAGATCTAATCGGATGGAAAGCACCGTATCGCCTCGCCTTCACAGATCTGGACTCGGATCGAGAATCGGGGCTCTGAAGCTTCTCCGGTGACCAGATTTCCTCTTCCTCTTCCTCCTTGCTCTCCCCTCTCTCTGAAGTCATAGAAAGAGAATGCTCACTTGAAATGATGGTTTGAAAACCCTATCCCAAGCATAAATACCAACATATACCAACCTGAGCCCTTGGATCCCAAAATAAGGAAACGAACGACCACGATTCGCCCTGAACATAAAATTTCTAGGCCGAATACGGCTTGCGACACACCCGTGTCCAAGGCCGTCTTCGACACTCGCCGTAAACTAGGAAATTAAGAACAGGACACGACCTATTATACGGCTTGGGACATGCCCATATCAACCATATACACGCCCGTGTCCTGGGTCGTGTGCATCAATCGATGCTGAAACCGCCGCGTCTCGAACAGGACACGGGCTTAGACATGCCCGTGTCAACTTCAACACGCACGTGTCAATTAGTACACTCCCGTGTTTCGGGTCGTGTCTTTCAATCGACACAGAACCAAAACTTCTAGAAGATGACATGGCCATGTGACACGCCCTTGTCACAGGCCGTTTGCTTGACACGCCCTGGGAAATGCCCGTGTCTAAGGCCGTGTTCCCAGCCATCGACGATCATCGACCTCGCATCGACGAACAGAGAACGACACGGCCATGTGACACGCCCGTGTCACAGTCCGTGTTCACCTTACCAAGACCCAAACTTGTCTCAAATGCCGCCCATTTCTCTTTTAAGTTACGGGGCATTACAAATCCCCCCCCCCCCGCTTAAATGAATTTCGTCTCAAAATTACAGAAAGGAACAAATAAGTACTTAAACTTAAACAGTACGTGAGAAGAAGAGTTCGGGATACTCTTCGAGCATGGTCTGCTCTCGCTCGCACAAAAACTCCTCACGACCGAAGTTGTCCCATCGGACTTCGAAAATCATGATGTCCTTGTTACGCAGTCTCTTGACTTCCGAGTCCTCAATACATACGGGCTTGAACTTCGTCGTCAACCCAACCTCAACCGGTACATGATCGACCGCGATCACTTACGATTGCTCTTGCACCGCCTTTCGCAATGCCGATTTGTGGAATACATCATGTAGACCACTAAGTTCCGCTGATAGCTACAGTCGGTAGCTGCTTCGCCAATCTGCTCCAGAACCTCAAAAAGTCCAAGGTACCTCGGGCTTAGTTTCTTCAAGCACCGTACCCGTGAGACACCCTTGAACGTCTTGATCTTCAAATACACCCAGTCACCAACATCGAACTGCATGTTCCGATGCTTGACATTATTGTATTTAGCTTGTCAGTCATGAGAGATTAGCAACCATTCTCGAATGGTTCGTACAAACGACGTTGCATCTTCCACTTCCTGCCTCTTGAAAAGCTTCGTCTCACCCGTTTCTAACAATGACAATGACATGTGACATTTTCTACCTTAAATGACCTCGAAGGGCTCCATTAAAATGCTCGCTTGGTAGCTGTTGTTGTATTCAAATTCCACCAAATACAGGTGATCTTCCCACTTCTTCCCGAAATCCAGGACACACATGCGGAGCAGGTCCTCCATCATCCTTTTAACTCTCTCAGTCTGACCATCCGTCTGCGGATGAAAGGTCATGCTGAAACTCAGCTTGGTTCCAAACATTTGCTGCACCAGACTCCAGTCATTGGATGTGAACCGTCCTTCTTGGTCGCTCATGATGTCGCAGGGCACACAGTATAGGCGAACAATGTTATCCACATACAGTTTCGCCAGTTTCTTCACTGAATCATCTTTCCTATTCGGAATGAAGTGCGACACATTCATCAAATGATCTACGATCACCCAGATGGCATCGTTCCCCTTCTTCAATCTTGGCAAACCGTGCACAAAATCCATAGAAATGTCGTCAAACTTCCACTCCGGGATAGGCAAAGACTTTAAGAAACTTCGTGCTTTTGGCACTCCGCCTTCACTAAGGCGCATGTTTGACACTTCGCCACGTAAAGTGCCACGTCCTTCTTCAATCCTTGCCACCAGAAAAACTTCTTCATATCCTGATATAACTTTGTGCTCCCTGGGTGAATCGATTACTTGGTATGATGAGACTCGTACATCAATTCCTCCCGTAGTTTACCCCCATTTGGGACGCAAAGATGACTGTCCTTCCTTAACAATCCATCAACAATATCAAACTAGGAATTTGACCCATCCAAAGCCTCATCCATGATTTGCTTCATGTTGCTATCCAACTCTAGCGCCTGCTGAATCCGATCAGCCAGGTCATACTGCACCTCTGTCCAGTTCAGCTGTGCTTCGGTACAAGTCTGCTTGTCCACAAAAGAGATCTCTAATGCCTCCAGCTCCCGAATCAACCGCTCGTCATGAACTGATAACCAATTGGCCTGCGTAGGGGCCCTACAACTAAATGCGTCCGCAACTGCATTGCCTTCCTAAGTACATAGTGAATCTTGAATGTGTAGTCCCCCAGGAAAACCATCCATCTTCGCTGCCGCATGTTTAGATCTTTTTGATCTAACAAGTATTTCAGGCTCTTGTGGTCGGTATAGATATCGACCTTCACCCCGTACAGGTAATGTCTCCACATCTTCAGAGAAAATATCACAGCCACTAGCTCCAAGTCATGGACCGGATAATTTCTATCATGCACCTTCAGCTGGCGCGAGCCATAAGCTATCACTCTCCCATACTGCAGTAGAACACAACCCAAACCACTGCCTGAATCATCACTGTAGATCTCAAAGCCTTCGGTCCCAACTTGCGAACCGGCTTTTCAATTGTTTGAAAGCTTGCGCACACTCCGGCGACCACACAAACTTTTGATCTTTCATCGTCAAAGTCGTGAGGGGGTAACACAATACGCGAGTAGTTCTCTACGAATCATATGTAGTAGCCGGCAAGCTCTAGAAAACTCCGCAATTCTGCTACTGAACACAACACAGGCCACTCCACTGACTATATGACCAAGGAATGCCACCGAGGACAACCAAAACTCGTATTTGGAGAACTTGGCGTATAGTTGGTTCCTCCTCAGGGTCTCCATCACAAAATGCAAATGCTTGGAGTGGTCCTCTTTGCACTATGAGTACACAAATATGTCGTCGATGATGATGATCACAAAGTTGTCCAAGTACTCTCTGAACATTCTATTCATCAGATCCATGAACACCTATGGCGCATTAGTCAGCCGAAATGGCATGACAGTAAACTCATAATGCCCATATCTCGTCATGAACGCTGTCTTGGTGATATCACTTTCCCTTATCCTCAGTTGATAATATCCGGACTTGAGGTCTAATTTTGAGTACACCGATGACCCAACCAACTGATCAAACAGATCATCAATCCTTGGGATCAGGTACTTGTTCTTCTCCGTTAATTTGTTCAAATCTCGATAATCGATCCAAAGCCGCAAGCTTCCGTCCTTCTTCTTAACAAAAAGGACCGATGCGCTCCAAGGGGACGAACTTGGACTCACATAACCCTGTTCCTACAACTCTTCCAGTTGAACCTTCAGTTTTGTCATCTCCTTAGGCGCTAACCGATACGAAGAGCATGACACAGGTTTGGTACCTGGTACTAGCTCAATTATGAAGTAAATCTCTGGCTGCGGCGGGGCTCCAGGGAGATCGTCAGGGAACACGTCAGGGTACTCAGATACTATTGAGATACTGTCCAATGTAGGCTTAGGCTTCGTAGCCTCCACTAGTGTGAAGAACATCTCTGCACAGACATGAACTGCCTTAACCACTTGAATAGCAGACATCAATGTCTTGCTCGCCCCTTTCAAGCCTGCAAAATTCATATCACGACCAGTTCCCAACATGACCTCCTTGCGAGTGCAATCAATGTATGCATGCAGCTCCACGAGCCAGTTCATACCAAAAATCACGTCGAACTCCACCAGCGGCAGTAACAATGCTTGAAAGTCAAACTCCTGACTCCCAATCCGTATCCTTACGCATCAGATTCTATCTGCGTGTATTGAACACCCATTCGACAACAACACATTCAATTTGTCCTTCTCAATTGAATTAGGTACTCCGATGCGTGATATAAATCCTTTGGACAAAAAGGAGTGTGAAGCTCCTGTATCAAAGAGTGCAATCGCCGGATATTGGAAAATCAACACAAAGCCTAGTACAAACAGTAGTAAGCAAACATGCGCAAGGTAACAAGTATTTAAAGCTAACTTGCTATAAATTTAAACCATACCTTTTACCACATCAGCTTGTTTTATGGCCTCCTGCTGGCCAAAGTTGTAGACTCTTGGTTTAGTTGGAGCATAATGGGATGCGGTTGACTCCACCACCTTCCCCTTTTCCTCGTAGGTTGCTCCTGGCTTCTTCTCGGACTTTGGATGTCCACTGCGACAATCTCAGGCTTAGTGTCCCAGCTTTCCACAAGTATAGCCTGCCCCCGGGGTTCGGCCTGTAGTCTCCCCAGATGCTCAAGAAGAAGGGGATGGGCCCGAAGTCCTAGCCTTTTTATTCCACTTATGGAACACAAATTTTGAGGAGTTCGGCCTTTTGAACTCCGTCCCCTTTTCATTAGAGTCTTTCTTCGCCTGTACATTTCTCATATCTTTCTCCAAAGATCGAGTCATGTTGACCAAGGTTACAAACCCCTGCGTCATAGGCCCCAAGAGCAGTAGCCCTAAATCATCCCTCAGACCTTCATAGAATCGGTTTATCTTTTGCTCCTCATCGGCGAATATAGCGCTTGCATACAGACCCAAGCGTGTAAATTCGTGGAGGTACTCGACCACGCTACTCTCTCCTTGCGTCAACTTTTGGAATTCATTCTCCATCATGATCCTCTGAGCCGAGGTGAGGTATCTTGCCAAAAAAAGTCTCGAAAACTCTTCCATCGAGATGTTTGTGAGTTTCCTCCCCCAAGTGGTGTAGTTCCAAACCTTCCCACCACAGCCTTGCATCGCTGTCCAACAAGAATGTGGCTACAGTCGACTTCTGCCACTCCTCCGTCTTGGTAGCTGTCAGGACTATCTTTATCCTGGAGAGTCAATCTTCAGCTTGGGTTAGGATTCCCATCCCCGAGAACACCGGAGGATTGAAGCACATAACATGCTTTAGATACTTTTCAGTCTCTCTCCTAGGCATCAATGGATACACTACCACTTGCTCCACCCTCCTCGGTTCCGTCGCTTGAAGCGGTACTTGCTCTACAGCAGGGGAAGGCTGCTGCACTTGTCTTATAGGATGAGTATTGATCATAACGAACACCGCTTCAGCCACCAATTTTATGGTTTCTGCCGAGGGAGGTGTTACAGGCTCAACATTTGGTGCGCTACATGCCTCAGAAACCGGACGTTCTGATGGCCCTGCACCACTCCTGGTCACCTATAGTCGTACAAAACACCATTAAGTGACCGAACAATATTGCAAAAAGCAATTATAGGAACATGCAGGTTCCTCAAACATGTGTATTTTAATTCTTAAGTGGACATTAATAGGTTCTTTTTATGTTATAATGACGACGAACACACATGTGCTCACCACCCCTTAAAATAATTTGCCCACGATTTCATTTAAGCATGACCGAAATCGGTAGTCTGATACCAAATTTTAACACACCTATCTGTCACATAACATATAACAGTAGATCCGGCCGAGGCTCGACGCCATATACCATGGATAGACGGAAGGGTTACTAAATGAAACCATTCTTCCAATCACACATCCTACAGAGTACATTCTAGTGGAATCAATTTAATAAGTTGCAAAGGAAGAAGCCAGCCAAAAGCATGAATGTCCACTAACAAACCCAAAGAGGAATGAACATACAAATACATCAAGTATTTGGCCTTATGGCCTTACAAAAGTTTACTTAAATAAAATGTGTCTTTCATACAATGGCATGCAGGCCGGACACACATGAGAATAACGTAAACAATACACTTCATACTTCGAGGGCCAGCACTGTAATAAGGGCTTTAGCCTGCTATTTTCCACTCGGCTCCGCAACACTTGCAAGCAACATTCAACCGCACTGTGGCAAACAAAAGCAACGGTCAGGTAAAGCTGACCAAATTATAACGACCCCACCCCTTTTCTTGGGGTGGCGGTGCTCCTTCCCTGCAATGCATTAGTATAAACAAACGGGATAGCGAAAGTACAATTTAAGCACACTTCACCACAAGCATAGGAATACACGGTCGCATGACCCGTGCTCTCAGGGCACTTACACGGTGAATACGGTCGACCACCGCCTCTAGGACGGAAAATCTCGTGAGCATTTTGGTCTTTTCGGCCTAAGCCTATGACCCTCCATCTATGCTAACAGTAAGTACCATTTACCTTAGGTCTCTTTAACCGAACTATATAGAGTGGGTACAGATCCACTCAACTCGTTGCTCACACCGCCACGACAATAAAAATCATCTGCGTGAGTTAAGCTTCCCCGTAGCCCAAAAATCGATCAGACAAAAGTACATAACCCGGTTATGTACAAGGATGGCTCTCAAGCCACCAAAGACGACAGATTAACGATTCTGCCAAATATTCCGAGTGCACCTTGGAGTTAGTCCCCAAGGCTCCCTGCTGCAATCTACCGCGTAGAAAAACTCGAAAACAATCATCGGTGCGGAGTCTTATCCGGCTATTCATGCATAATGAAACATCACTGATCCAGACCAACTTGTCCGGATAGGCTTCACACAGCAAGCCTATGTTCGTACTTTGTTTCCGGACTCTACATGCAAAACAACGGGGAATATTCGTGTCTACCCGAAGGAACACCTCAAACTCACTGCATACTCGCGTGAGCGGGCTTCCTATGCAAAAAGGAAAGAGGACTTCATATATCTAAGTAGATAATCATTACCCTAGCATTTCTCTTCAGTGCCATTAAGATCTAGTCAGATGGAAAGCACCGTATCCGCCTCGCCTTCGCAGATCAGGACTCGGATCGAGAATCGGGGCTCCAAAGCTTCTCCGACGACCAGATTTTCTCTTCCTCTTCCTCCTTGCTCTCCCCTCTCTCTAAAGTCCTAGAAAGAGAATTCTCACCTGAATTGATGGTTTGAAAACCCTATTCCCAGCCTAAATCCCAATAAAGACCAACCTGAGCCCTTTGATCCCAAAATAAGGAAACTAATAGCCACTATTTGCCCTGAACATAAAATTTCTTGACCAAACACGGCTTGCGACACACCTGTGTCCAAGGCCATGCATAAACTAGGAAATCCAGAACAGGACACAGCCTGTGACATGGCTTGGGACACGCCCGTGTCAACCATGGACACGCCCGTATCATGGGCTGTGTGCCTCAATCGACGCTGAAAACGTGGCGTCCCAAACTGGACACGGGCTTAGACACACCCGTGTTAACTTCGACATGCCCTTGTTTAGCAGTACATGCCCGGATTCCAGGTCATGTCCCTCAATCGACACAGAAACAAAACTTCCCGAAGAGGACACGGCCATGTGACACACCCGTGTCATAGGTCGTGTGCTTGACATGCCCTGGGACACGCCCATGTCCCAGGCCGTGTTCCCAGCCCTCGACAATCGTCGACCTCGCCTCGACGACCAGAGCATGACACGGCCATGTGACACGCCCGTGTCACAGGCACTGTTCACCTTACCAAGACCCAAACTTGGCTCAAACGCCGCCTGTTCCTCTTTTGAGTTTCGGGGCGTTACATGTTGCTTGTCCAGAATATAGTTCTTCTTTTATCTCTTTCCAATTAGAATTGAATGTCATTGTTAAGAAGACATCCGGTTTCCCGTAACGTTGTATGATGGTCATTGCATCTTGGTACCATTGGTACATGTAACGTGGGATCCTAATAAATGAAGAAGGAAGAATTGTACAACGTCCAATGACACCTAAAGTGAAGGATATAGATATTTTACCCGCGTATAATTTGTAGTTATCACTTAAAAGATTTTGTATGAAAAATGAAGCAAAATAATATACCTGCATCATTCTTACCCGCTTCGAAGCTATCTTTCAATCCTTTGTACAACTCCGCATGTATCTTGTTTTGGTTAAGTTTAATCAAACGCAACTTATGTGTTTCAATTTTGATGTAATTATTGACAACAAATTATTGTAATAGTCTTCCCGCATGAAGAAGAATAGACTAATCACAATTGCGTATCTGCATGATTACAGTTTATGTAAAATTTAGACAAAATAAATTATAGTGTAGCTTAGATATTGTTGATTTAAAGATGTTACGGCCAAACCTGCAACAAAGAGGCATAATAATCGTAACAACTTATTCATATGCCTTGGTTTGATTCAAAGCATTTGTCTGATCGATAAGTTCTGTGTGGATGTAATGACGGGTATTGCATTGGATCATAGTATCCAGTATACTCTTTGAGAGTAATTAAATTTCTAGCTGTGGTACATATTAACATGTCTCTATCATCTGACTCCATGAAATCCTCAGCACATATCATGACTGCTGTAACTTGTGATGTTGTTGGAAGAATGTATTGTCCTTCTGTAACTTGTCTGTCTTGAATAAGAAGCCGACAAGATTGTATTTGAGGATGTTGTGATAGCTGTCGAAAACTATGGACAAATGGATTATATATACCAATTATTGTTTTATTTTATGTAGCATATCCACGTCAAGTCCATGACCCTCTTCCAGGCGATGTTCAGTTTCAAAGTCCGTGTCATAGATGAAAATCTGTAGAAATCTCGGTCTATTGCCTGGACTGGGAAAAAGAGAGCCAATTCTCTGGTATAGCGCACCATGTGCCCTAAAGCTATAGATTCCTTGCGTGAAGGGCGGTATGGATTCATCAAATATCACGCCCATCGATGTGAATGAGAAAACGTTATTGTACACACACATATTTTGTCGGAAATGACGTCCTAGGGTACCCTGCTAAGTGAATAGATTAAGTAGTTCGGGCAGAGCAGGAATACCAGGAATCACAACCCTCCCATTTATATAACAAATTCTTTGATTCCTTATAAAATAATTTTGCATTGCAATGATGACAAAATGGCCTGGTGGAAGTTCCATCCTTGGAACATGTGTAGGTTGAGAAGAAATTCTTGCAGAGTTTCTCATGGGTGCTCAAAGATTTGGGGCCACGACTGGTAATTGAAGTTGTTCTTCGGTTGATGCATCTGGCATGTCCGGTATTCAATAGAGTAAGCATTTATGTTAGAAAGTTAAGTAATTGAAACACATTTATGAAGTGGGTTACAAAGATGCATGAGATGAAGGTGTTATGAAACTACCTTGTTCTCGGATTTTTGAAGACGTTGACTCATTGCATAATTCATTTTGGATATTGGATTGTTGAATAAGTCAATGTTGTCGTCTTCTTGCATTTTGGGTTGTTCGTTGAACATCCGTCATTGAATGTCGGTATGCGGTTGACCAAGATGGTGCAGGAAGGTGTAATGATGGATCTGTGTTGTAAGGTATTTTCACACATATTGAATTTGTAGAAGTTACATGTTACATTAAAGAGGAACAATAAAGAGAAAAACTGGTTAATACCATCTGTAGTCGAAGACCCGGATGCGGAAGCCCTAATAGGTTTGCGACAAATTACCTCAGGCTCATTTGGTTTGTGGTCCATCACTGATGTTGTCAACAATTCTAGCAAAATGCCAGAAGTTTAGGCCTACTATTAATTATTTGAACAGATTTTTGCTCGTAAAATCATTTTTGTTCCCAACATAAAATGATTGAAATGCTCATTTGCTTCATTATTTAAATTCAAATAGTTGCTCATAGTTGGATATCTCAACAAATATTTCAAATGTTTTGTTCAGCTGCTCGGATAATTCATAAAATTAGAGTACCTCAAAGCCAAGAGCCAAGATGAAATAGGATGTTTTCAAAATGAAATTAGAACACTAAAAAATCGAACCTAAAAAAGAAGCTTGCTATCTATTCTATACGAAATAAAAAAAGTTATTCAAGCAAATGTCCCAAGCTCATGATTAAAAAATTAGAGCTCGTTATACTACAATGTTCTCTTGAAATAAAAATTTAAAATGAAATTGAATGAACCCCTGGAAACATTATTTTGATATGATGCATGTGTTGTTTAATAACTCACAACCATTGTTAACATGTTGTGCCTATTCTATATATAATTTAGTTCATATATAGCATAGCCAGCAAAAAAAATTTAAATTAAAGTTTGAAGGCTAAACAATTGGTAATAGTCGGAGAGAAGAAATAGATGACATACCTGAGAAGAAGAGTGCCTCTACTTGCATGTTGGATCAACTGAACACATTTTGACCTTCATATAGACGAGCAAAGTGGAGCCACATTAGATAGATGATAAGTTAGCATGGCCAATTCTAATTTCTTTGCTCTCTTCACCTTAGCATGATCAAGAGTTTGTAGAGACAACCACAAAGTAATCTGGAAATCAATTGAAGTATCTGGTAATATTGTTTGCAACCATGCAATTAGTGGCGAAATAACTATGTAAGTGGTAAGTCATAAAGAACCACATGGGGAAATAACTATGTAAGTGGTAAGTCAAAACCTCTTTTAAATTAGTGGGGCAAAGATCTAAAAATAACTGAAGAGCATCAGTACAACACCTCTATCATCAATTATTTTATAGATATTATCATTTGAGAATTGTTGTTGTATATGCACACACAAATACAACAACATTAACATCAAATCCATAATTTCCATTAAATATTTCATCTCAATGGACTCCATAAGAATGAATAACCCATTTTTTGAGGTGCAATTAACTTAGATATGTGATAAAAAACATTAGAATCAAAAGCAAAGAAACCAATAATTTTTAAGTGTAGTTAAATATTTTGCATGAGTTAAAAAAGCAAGTTGTATGAGCACACATCAAACAATTGGTTTTGTAGAACACATTTATTGTTTGGTATTTGTAGCGAATGAGGTTATGGTGGATCCCAGATCATGAGTAATGATATTTAAACTTGAGATTATATAAATCTGAATACATCGAAATACACGCACTTACTGGTTTGAAGATTTGAGGTTTACCACCGAGCCCTTTGTTGAAGTTGTGATCCTTGGGAGTAGGGAGCATCATTTCAGTAGTTATGCCCTATGTTGGGGTCCTTCACAAATATAAAATAGGAGGAATTTAAGCCCCTGTATGAACCAAAAAGTAATCTCCCATGTCTTCAACACTCATCAGAAGTAGGTAGAACTAAAGTAAGTTACCTGGAAATCTATGGACAAATATTGGAGCAGTTACCTGGAGATCCTCCCACGACCAAAATTGGGAAATCAGGCAGAGGAAGAGCGGCGGGGGGCTTGAGATCAAAGCCCCTGAAGACTGAAAAAGGAGATACCTAAAAGTTGAATGCCAGCCCGTGGTTCGTCGATCAGATTTGCATTGAGGACCTGGTTGCTACCTCCCAAGTCGAACAACAAAGAGCTCTCACCTGGCAAAAGAGGTCGACACCTGAGCATGCGATTTTAGGGCGATGTGATCTAGGAATCACCGGGTTTCATTGTCTGGGGAAGAGCGAGAAATAAGATGATAGAGTCTTGAAATTGAAGCAAAGTGCGAAGAATCAGCCCTTGACGGAGAGCTACCTCGCTCGCCGAGAGCGATAAATAAGATGTTCGCCAATCGACGTGGAGAACATGAATGCAGGGTTGTGCAGGCCCAAAAATAATTAATTATTTTGTTGGGAAGCCGTGCCAAATGACAAAATCGGAAAGACTTGGCTAGAGGAAATAGACGGGAGATCATTTATTTTGGCGGGATTTAGAAAATTATATGTGTGGGCAATCAATTTTGAATTTTTTTGAAATAAATAAAAGAAATAATAATCATTAAATTTAAAGATGAGGGGTAAAGTGGGTATTAAGAATATTGCACCAAAGGATGTTTTTCCTTTATAGAATAGTATAGATATATATAAATATACATAAAGTTTCCATATAAAAAGACTAGCCTAACCATAGGACTTAAGTTTAAAAATTTTCTTCTTCCTATTCCGTCGAACCATATAATGCGAGGGAGAGGGAGACCGTCTTTTTGGGACCTTTTAAATGGCCGCCGCTGGAGCTCTAGTGTATGTAATCTTTGCCGGAATATAGATCTGGAAAGCCCTCACCAAGATCTATGCGTGTGTAGTGAGTATTTCTAGTTTTGTGGTTTTTTGGCATTGGAGTGAGTAGCCCTAACTTTTGTTTTCGTTCAAATCCTTCCAGATTTTTGTCTTCGTAGTTTTCTTTCAGCTAATCCTTAACATGAAGTGCTTGGGAGGTTGGAAATCGGAAGATTAGAGGCAAGCGATGGACTATCCGTCTTGCTTAGTCTTCTTTTAGTTCTTCTTCTTCTTTTCTTTAAATTTCTAAGACCCAACGATCTAAATTTTACTTTGCTGGTGTTGGTCATTTCAAGTTCTGGTGGTTTCGGTTGTCCTTATTAAAATTTGTCGAGTAGTTGCGTTAAATCCCTCGAGTAGTCACGTAAAATTCATCGATTAGTTACGTAGAATTTATCAAGTAGTTACGTAAAGTTAGTCGAGTTCGTCAAGAAGTTGGTCAAGTGCGGCGAGAGATTACGTCGAATTTGTCGAGTCGTTAAGTCGAATTCGCCGGGTAGTTACATCGAATTTGTCGAGTTATTAAGTCGAATTCGTCGTGTAGTTACGTCGAATTCGTCAGGTGGTTAAGTCGAATTCGTCGGGTAGTTAAGTCAAATTCGTCGAGTGGTTAAGTCAAATTTGTCGGGTAGTTAGTTAAGTCAAATTCGTCGAGTGGTTATGTCAAGTTCATCAAGTGTTATTGTAAATTCGTCAAGTTATTACGATATTCGTCGAGTGTCACGCCGAATATAACGTATGGTCTTGATGAATTTGTCATGAAGGGCTGTTTTTATTTCGAATTTCTGGTTTTTATTTCCTTGTGTCATTGTGGTGATCTAATGCCAAGTCTTTTGCGGTGCCAGATTTTGTTATAATATTTTTGGACTGTTGAGTTGGGTTGGATGGATGACCACCACCACAGTGTCTTTTTCTTTGGATGTTTTGGTTGATGGTTTGTGTTTGAAAAAATGTAATCATCTTAGTACCGTTTTAGGCACTATGTTAATGATTCACTCTTTGAGCCGATCAGTATCGTATATATATATAACCATATATATATGATAATTATTATGAATACTTACTGCACTTGGTGCAAGTCTTTCCCTCTTATAGCCATTACGTGTTGAATTAGTTATACTTACTATTCATATCATCTTTGTTTGTTGTTATTGCACAACTATTCTCGTTGGGTGGGTAACCTCTTAAACTTATTAACATTTTGAACTCTATTTGAACTGTTTTTTGCGTATTTGTGTCGAGCAATTCTTTTCTTTTTAATGCCTCAGGTTCGGACTAGTAGTTGTTAGAGCTGACGAGTTCGTTTCTTCCAGGCTTCAGTTGCTGATTTCTTTTCCTCTCATCAATGGGAGGTAGTCTATTATTTATTTTCTTGTCTTTGTAGTGTATCTCAAACTTTTCTTTTGGTGTTATGGGTTCATGTTAGATTTTGGCGCTCATAGCATTATTTCTGCTACTATTACTTTATGTGTTAGACTGTTACTTGTTTTTCTGCTACCACTACTTTATGTTGTTGATGTATTACTCTTTGGGGAGATTTTTATGTCAGGATGCATATTAGTTATTTTATTATGTATAAAGATTTGCACTTTTACACATACTCATAAAATTTGTTTCAACTAAATGTCACCATATTTTGAAGATCTTAAAACTTCTTATTCTACTTATACTAAATTTAAAAACTTGCACATCATTAGCATATTGTTGTGTCTTAATGTTCATGTTAGATAAAATGATCTAAACTCTATATTTTTCCGCTACGTATATAGTTTTCTACCTATCGACTAGCATCTATGTAATGCCCCAAAAATCCAAAAAAGGAAGAATTGGAGTTAACATGTGGCGATAGGGTTAATGCCAGCATTTGCCTTTGAATTAAATCATCTTAGGCCATGGGAATCTACTGCGTGGCGGTAGTATGCTAGCGCATGGTGCTAACACTCAGCGCTTTTGACAAAGCATTGAGTGACAACCGCGGGGTGGTAGTATACTATCGTGTGGCGATAGAACTCAACGCTCGGAGATAGCTTGAGTTAAAATACCGCCTGGCGGTAACTCAACGTGCGGCGGTAACTGCCATGTGGCAGTAAGGTGGAGGCTGTTTTGGAGCGACAGTGCGATGTCAATTGGCCCAAGAAGCAACTGCCTTTAATGCCGCGTGTCGGTAGTAGATACTGTGTTACTGTAGCCTCCAGATATAAGATGTACAAGAAGAATGAATTCTCATTGTTCTTTTTATTAGTTCTTGAGGTTCTTGAGAGCAAGATTGCTGAGGCTAAGCTTTGCTTGCAAAGGGAAGGAGATCTTGTAGTCATATTAAAGAGCCAAACAAAAATCCGTAAAGAGGAAAGTGAGTCGCTCCTTACCAACCGGACAATAAAGCTCGTTCATGGATCTGAAATGGATGACTAGTTAATGATTTTCTCCTTGAATAAGTGAAGTCCTCTGTCACAACCCACATTTTCTCAGTATTAAAATACTATTAGAGTGAAAGAAAATACGTGATCTTGATGCAACGCCGTGTAAGGGATAACTGCAGACGTTCTGGCAACCCAATCCTTTCATTTATTTTTATAAAGACTTATGAATTATTTTTTGAAACATAGTTATATTATTAGGTTTACTGACCATGTCCCTCGGTCTGGCGGGTCAACTAGCCCACAAGTAAGAAAGTATAGGTTTAGACAACAAAAAATTATTAAGTTTGATTCATTTGTTATCCTCGGTGAGAATGAAGACTCAGCATATAAAGCAATGAAAATGTGACTTCTGGATTTATTATAAGTAGGGAAGCAGTTTTGTAGCTCTTAAAATAGTAGTTTGTCAGTTTAAAAGCATGTTATGGAACTAGCTAAAATGTAACTTTTATAGTTAAAAATAACTAACATACATCCAAATATAAAACCTCCTCAGAGAGCAAGTATAAAACTAACAGTAAGTAACAGTAGTAGAAATAAGTAAGTAGTCTAACACAAGAACTAACACTATGGGCGTCAACAAACAAACACGAACCCATAGGAAAACAGTCTAGCCTAAAACAAAGAAACATCTACCTCTTTAAACTGAGGTAAAAGACAAGCGACAACAACTAGCCGCAGCCCTGAAACCACAAACTCAACCAGCCAAACCTGCTAGAGCTCTGAACTTATCGCATTCAAAAGAAGAATACCTCAAAAGCAAGTTACAAGTGGTGAAGAAAGAAGTAAAAGAACCTTACAAACCTCCAAGTAGGGTGGAATCAAAAAACAAACTAACAATAAAAGTCAGTACGAATCAACAAAAACAGAGCAAAATATCTAGCTATATAGTAAAAGCTAAGCAACAAAAGGTCAAACAGAAACATAGTACCAATTGCCATAAGGTCATGTTTATCTTTCTTTAAATATTATCATTTTCCAAATTCAAATTAGATTGATCAGCACGAGAAGGGCATCAAAACACCAGGCAAGCCTGGGTGTATGATCCGCAACCAAAAGGGTGTACTATGCCGTGGAAAAAGGTCCATAATGCGTACAGACTACATAACTAAAGCACTGTGCTGGGGAAAAGGTCCAAAATGCACACTTATTCAAACTCTAATGAACTGTGCCGAGAAAAAGGTCCACAACGCGCAAAGATTCAATAACTAAGGAACTGTGCCGGGGAAAAGGTCCACAACGCGCACAGATTCAACAGCTAAGGAACTGTGCCAAGGAAAAGGTCCACAACGCACACAGATTCAACCTCTAAGGCATTGTGCCAGGGAAAAAGGTCCACAATGCGCAAAGATTCAACAGCTAAGGAACTATGCCGAACAAAAGGTCCACAACGCGCACAGATTCAACAATTAAGGCACTGTGCTGTTTTACCCTTGCATGTCCGTTTACTTATTATCTTTCTTCCCTTATTTCTTCCTCCTTTAGAGAGTAGGAGTTGTTTAGGTAGAACCGTGAAAGGAAATCCCAGGGTAGGGAAAATTTTCGGCCAAGGCTTAGAGGATAGGATAAAGATTAAGTTAAATTAAGCTTATATTATATATTAGGTTTGGCGAGTATCGAGGGTAAAATTGTTGAATGTCATAGGTTATCCTAAGGAAAATTTGGCATATTTATTGAGTAGAATTCGTCGAGTATGAATTAGGTGTAGGAATTCGTTTAGGCAAATTCGTCGAATATAAGGAATTAGACTTAGTGAAATTCTTTGAGTATGGGTGGGAGTTCGTCGAGTGATTTTTTCTCGAGTATTTAGGCTATTTCATCGAGTTTCGGTAGCGTGGTGTCGAGAGTAGCCCGATTTGTTAAATATAATTGATGAATCACCGAGTATAGTCTAGGCATAATTATCGTGTGGCCGGAAAACCCAAGGAAATTTCGGCATGTATCAGTGGAAATCGTCGAGTATCGCTAGTCTTTTTCGCCGAGTATAGTAGAATTCACCGAGTATCGTCATACAATTCTTCGAGTATCATTGTAATTCGTCGGGTATACTTGCCGAATTTGGAAAGGACTTAGAATATTTTGCCGCATTGTTTAGGATTCGTCATGTATGGTCCTTAGAGTGATTTTAGGCTTGGGATTTTTGTTTGTGTGTTTGGGTATGTTGTTTCTTTGGATATGAAGGTTGGCAGTGGATAAAGGACCACCAACTGGACGAGGATTTGTGTGTCATTACACTTGGTGGTTTGGTTTGGTCTTTGCTTTATGTCCTGTTGGGTTGCGTTAACCAGGTGGCCACAAACGTAGTGCCTTGTGAGACGTCTGGGTCTGGTAGTTTGGGATTGGATGTTTTGATAACCGACTCCGATCTGGTTGTTTTTGTCAAGTGTTAATGATTCGCGTATTCGAGCTGTTTTGTGGTCAGTTTGCTTCTTAGACCAGTCTATGCTATTTTATTATAATCCTTGAAGATTTTGTCGAAGCATGGCTTTGTTCCGCAGTTTGTGCAAGTATTCATTTAACTCCTTTATTGCTGACTTATATTTTACCTGTTTATATTTGACTAACAAGCTCTGGTTTCAGCATTCCTTATAGTCAAGTTTGGTAAACCATTTCTTGACCTTTTTATTAATACAAGCTTACTTGCATTGCCACTTGTATTTTTATTGCTAAGGTGTTCTTATTTTGAATGCCTCAGGTTCAGGGTTGTAGCCGGTAGAGCGGTTGTGCTAGGTAGTAGATTTTGGACTGCAGTTGTTGTAGTGGTTTTCCTCACTACCGTGAGGTAGTTTGTTTTTTTTGGTTTTTTTTTGTTCAGACTTGCATACTTTCAAAGGGTTAGTGTCAGTTTGTTGACGCCCTCTAGTAGTTTTCTTTTGAATATTAAATACTTTTCTAGATGCTAGTTTACCCCCCTTTGTGGTTGTTTTTACTTGCTCTCTGGGAATGTTTTATGCTAGGTTGCGTGTTAGGTATTTTAAAGTATAAAGCTACTATTATTACTTCATACATGTCATATTTGAAAACCTAAATTACTATATTCAAACGATCATAAAGGATACTTTTTCTATTTTTATAAATCTTGAGTCTTGCATACCATTAGTTGTCCTCTGAGGATGTTATACTAATGTAGGATGCCAAATCTTATAAATAAAGTATTTTCCGCAGCGTATAACTATCTTTTTCTTTTGGACAAGATGAGCCACTGAGCTGAGGGATACGGCTAACCGCTTAACTTAAACTGTACTCTCAAAATAACTTATAGATCTTTTATTAAGGAGTTAAGTTAGAGTTTATCCTGAGCGTCTGCAGTTATCCTCTAGCGACGTGGCATCATGACGTGCTTTTTTCCATACTCTAATATATTATTAGAAACGGGGAAAATGCGGGTAGTGACATCCTCAAATTGTATACGTGCAAGGAACCCCTCACTAAAAGGTAAAGAAAAGGTGGTTTCCAGCAGGTCTATCGTTATCATCCCCGATTAAATTTGCATATAGATCCGGAATCAAAGTACAGAATAGGCATGCTGTGTGAAGGGGTCAGGCGTCGTTTCGTATAGTAAAGTAAGGGGTTATAAAAAGAAAAAAAACTCTAAGTGCACTTCGGAGCCCCTTGGCTAGACTCTTCCGTTAGGTCCTTGACGGACGACGAAAGAGTCTAGCCAAGAGGCTATACTCTACTGTCTGCCTCCGGCGGTTCTTTCCTTTTGGCTCGCTGGGTTCCATTGCACTCTGTAAAAATGGGTCCCAACCCTTGGGGATAGGGCAATACGTCTAAGAAATTATTCCATCTGACGTACTCTCCCCTCGATCCGGGGATAACGACATGAACTAAGTGTGCTGTCCAAGCCAAGGAACTGACTCCGAAAAGTCCTGACAAATGATGATTGAGACGAGATTTGGCATTTTTGAACAACAAAATGCTCGGTTTCCATTTTGGTTGTAGGTGTAACCAACCCGCTATTAAAGATATAGCAGAAAGAAATAATAGAAAAAGAGCTCTAGTATAAAGATCCCCATTAGTGCGTAATCCGATTGTATACCACCACTGATAAACACCAGAATAAGCGATATTCACTAGACCGATAGCGCCTCCTCTAGTAGAGGCTTCTACAACAGGTTGACCAAAATGAGGATCCCAAATTGCATGAGCAATAGGTCTTACATGTAAACGGTCCTGTATCCATGACTCAAAATTTCCTTGCCAAGCTACATGAAACAAATTTCCGGATGTCCACAGAAAGATTATTGCTAACTATCCAAAGTGCGAAGCAAAAATGTTTTGATAAAGGCGTTCTTCAGTAATATCATCATGACTCTCGAAGTCATGTGTGGCAGCAATACCAAACCAAATACGGCGAGTAGTGGGGTCTTGAGCTAAGCCTTGGCTAAACCTTGGGAATCTTAATGTCATAATGCCTTTCAAATCCTCCTAGCCATTATCCTACTGCAATAATTCTTGCTTAGAAGAATGCCCATGTTGTGGCAATTCCACCTGAAGGTAATGGGTTACTCCTATAACTCGTCCTTGTATAATACTCAAGGCTCTAGGCTGGGTAGCAGGAGCAACTTTTAATTTGTTATGAGCCCAAACGATGGATTCAAGGAGTTCTTGCCAATAACCACGGCCGCTGAATAGAAACATTAAACTGAAATCCCAGACAAAATGAGCACCTAAGAAAAAAAGACCATATGCAGATAATGAAGAACCATAAGACTGAATTACCTAAGATGCCTGTGCCCATAAGAAATCCTGGAGCCATCCATTAATAGTAATGGAACTCTGTGCAAAGTTCCTCCTGTGATATGAGTGACTACTCCTTGATCACTTATAGTACCCTAAACATCCGACTACATTTTCCAACTGAAATGGAAAATTACTACAGAAATTGCATTGTATATCCAGGAGAATACCCAAATGTGGGGAATTATGTCCCTACCGCGTGGCGGTAGTATTGCCGCCGACAAAAGCTTCCAGTGAGCTATGTTTTTGAGGCCTATCTCAGGGAGACCTGGAGGCCATTGTATGAAAAGCTGAGAGCTTGTAGTGCCGAGCTATGGTTGGCATGAGTTCCAGCCTAATTTGTTGCGAAGCTTGTCTTGTGAACACCGTGAGGCTAGCATTTGAGTTGAGCGATGGAGTCTAACTATTATGGCCATGAGAGCCATAATAAAGCTGTGAGCTGTTAGTGCCCAACTCTAAAGCCGCTGAGTCGAACGGGAAAGGGGAGGTCCACACGCGTATTGTCAATTTTCCTTGATTGCTTCGGCTTTCGTAAGTGGCATGGCGATCTGAGCAGCGGTAAGAGACTGAATTGTACCCACGATATGTCCATCTTGATTTGTCTTCCTAAAGTAATTGGCTCTTATCGATGGTATAATGATAGTCTTTGGCCTGGGGATGAAAAGACTAGATTGCTCAAGAATGAACCGTTAAGTATTAGACCTCTGAACGGGAGGTGGGATCCGGGAAGTCCGGTACACCATGAATGTGCCATGAGAGCACGAGGCGTGAGGCCATTGAGCATATGTTTGTGATGAATAGTTCATGAATGCACATTATTGTGGAAACTAATATATATATATATATATATATATATATATATATATATATATATATATCTTGCTATTGTAGGGAAGGAGAATTGCTGCCCCGAATAAGGGGTGGGGTCATTATAAATGGGTCGGTAATTATTGAACGTTGCCTTGTTTGCCACATTTTGGTGGGTCGTGATTTGCAAGTGTTGGAGAGCCAAGTGTAAAGTAGCGGGCTTAATCCCTTGTGCTGCGATTGGAAAGCCCTCGAAGGCCCTAAGCCAAACTTTTGTTGTTTTCATGTGTGGCCAGCCTGCGTGCCAATGTTTATAAACCACACTTTTGAAATATAACTATAAGGCGTTAAGGACGTGATATTTGGGGTACCTTGTATATACATTACTGATATATATTTAAATGTTGTTTATATATAGTGGATATTCACATGATTTGAGTTCGGGCAACCTAAAAGCTTCCACTAGAATTCTCTGAGTTAGGGTTCATGTAGTTCAGATATTAATCCGTAACTTCGCGGACTGTCTGTGGGCTATGGCGTGGGGCCCTGACCGGACTCTCTGTTTTATTTCATTTTACCAATGGAGGTGTTACAATTTTTGTATCAGCTTTTCTCGATCTTCCTTCTACGAATTCATGGTTGAATTCTTTTGAGGGGTGGCGAGCACATGTATGTTCTTACCGTTATAACAAAAATGAACTCAAGAATGCCCACTTAGGAATAAAAATACCCATGTCTGAGGGACTTGCACATTCCTATAATTTCTTCTGGAAATATTTTTAGGAGCTTTTTATGTATTCCCCGATTGTAGGAGACTAGAAGTGGTGTGAGGCAGCAAAAAACCCAGCACTCGGTTGAGAGTAATCCACCAAATGAGGTGCCGACACCTCCTCCTTCAGCAGAAACTATACGATCGGTGGCTGAAGCCATGTTCTCATTAATCAATGTGCAACAAGGAGGATAGAGACAAACTTTTACCCCTACAGTGGTCCAAGAACCGGTTGGTGTAGTTCAGAATGTAGCGGTGAGACAAGTTGCCACTGAGCCAGTGTCTGCAAGGTGAGCGACGGAGAAGAAATTGAAACATGTTATGAGTTTCAACCCTCCTATGTTTGTGGGCAGTGGAACCCCGACACAAGCCAAAGATTGACTCTCGAGAGTAAAGAGATTACTGACGGCAACTGAAATGGAGGAGTGGTAGAAATCCATTTTAGCTATCATCTTATTAGAGGGTGAGGCGAGGATATGGTGGGATGAGTTAGAAATGCACCAGTTTGTTGGTCGCTAGATGGCCGAGATCTCAATGGAGGAGTTCTCGAGATGTTTTCTGGCAAGGTACATTCCATCGGTACAGTCGATTGCGATAGAGAACCAATTTTAAAGGCTAACTCAAGGGGAGAGTTCTGTGGATGACTACTTGCACGAGTTTGCGAGATTGGTAAGGTATGCAGGCTTTACGTTTGCAGACGAGGAAAGGAAGACAAACAGGTTCTATAAAGGGTTGAGAGATGACTTGCGGTAACTTCTCTCATGACCGATAACGCAAGGTTTTTTTACCTTGGTGAATACGGCCCGTTCCCTCGAATTAGATATGAAGCGCGTGCAACGTAAGAATGATCTAGCAGTGAAGATGTCAGATTTCAAAGGGCCGCATTCCTCAAAGTATGGGTACCAAAAGAAGTGGAAGTCAAAGGCAAGATCTTTGGGGACTACTACTTCTTCAAGCAAGCCTTAAATGACAACAGGAAAAAGTGCACTAACATGTTATACATGTGGTAAAGTGGGACATATGACTTGAGATTGTTGGAGTGGTCTTCCAAAAGGGGAGAAAAAGACAGGTGTGTTTTATACTCAAAAGGGAAAGGCAGTGGTAGAGTCAACTGCATCCCAAGCGCAACCTCGAAACTACAACCTTTTCAAGCAGGAGACAATAAAACAAAGTGACGTTGTAATAGGTATGAGTTAAGATACAGTTTTTAATGTTTTCCATACTAAGTACCTTATTCGTTATTTGTGTATGTGTTTTAGGCTTTTTCCTTATTCAGGACTATCTGGCAAGAGCACTGTTTGATTTGGGTGCTTTGCATTCGTTTCTATCTGAGGACTTCGTATCGCGGATTGGAGTTTCTACTCTTTTATCGACAGATAGACTAAAGGTGTTGTTACCTAATGGATGCTTCATAAGTGCGGATAAGGCTTGCTGTGTTGAGGTGCGGATAGGAAGTCGGGATTTCGATTTGGAAGCATCCGTGCTACAGATATCGGAGTTTGATGTAATCTTTGGTATGGACTGGTTCTCGGAGTAGCGTGCCTGTATAGATTGCAACTCGAAGGAAGTCACACTGGGACAGAATACCAAATGAGATACAAAGTTCACTTATATGCGAGGATCGAGCAGGATATTGATGTCTACTCTTCAGGTAGTCAAGGCTGTTCAGAGGGTGCAGACTTTTACTTCACGCTCTTGGAGGATATTGAGCCAAATCCTAGTTTGAGTGACGTTCATATTGTATCATAGTATGCTGATGTGTTTCCTAAGGATCTTCCGGGGTTATCGCCCAAACGAGAGATTGACTTTGCTATTTCGTTGGTGTCAGGTGTGAAACCAATGGCCCGCTCACCGTACCGTGTTGCGCCAAAGGAGATGGTGGAACTAAAAGTGTAATAGCAAGATTTGCTAGAACAAGGCTATATACGTCCAAGTATGTCACCTTGGAGTGCACTAATCCTCTTTGTGAAGAAGAAGGATAGAAGCTTGTATATATGCATTGAATATCGAGGACTGAATAAGCTTTTTGAGAAGAACAAGTATCTAATTCCACGGATTGATGACTTGTTTGATCAACTGATGGGATCAACTATCTACTTAAAGCTGGATGTAAAGTCGAGTTATTATTAGTTGAGGAATAGGGGATGTGACATTCCCAAAACAGCTTTTGGTACACATTATGGGCATTATGAGTTTACTGTAATGCCATTTGGGCTAACTAATGCGCCATCGGAATTCATGGACTTGATGCATCGAACGTTTACGGAGTACTTGGAACTATTTGTGATCATCATTGATGACATATTAGTTTACTCTCAGTCCGAAGAATATCATGCAAATCATTTGCGAATGGTTTTGCACACCCTGAGGAGAAACAAACTCTTTGCTAAGTTCTCAAAATATGAGTTTTGGCTGTCGTCCATGGATTTTCTTGGTCATATGGTTATTGGAGAAGGTATTCTGATGGATCCAGCGAAAATAGTTGCGATACGGGAGTGGCCTGTGTTGCCTACCGTAGGTGAAGTCAGGAGTTTCCTTGGACTTACGGGCTACTACAGGCACTTCGTAGAGAACTTTTCACGAATATCCTTGCCACGCACCACACTGATGAGGAAAGATAAGAAGATCTATTGGACTCCTCAGTGCGTGCGAGCTTCTGAGGAGCTAAAGAGTCGTTTGACCACGGTTCTTATCTTGAGTTCGCCATATGGTACATACGGCTACGAGATTTATAGTGATGTTTCAGGGAGTGGCTTAGGTTGAGTTCTTCTTAGGTTCCGAAATGTGATTGCTTATGGCTCACGCCAGTTGAAAGTGCATGAGTGAAATTATCCATTCTACGACTTGAAGTTGGTGGTTGTGATCTTTACACAGAAGCTGTGGCGTCATTACTTATACATCATGAAAGTGGATATATTCACGGAACATAAAAGCCTGAAATATCTATTAGATCAGAAAGATCTGAACATGCAACAGTGTAGGTGGATGGAGTTCCTCAGGGACTACACCTTCCAGATTCATTATACTCCCTGAAAGTGAGGGGATAGATCTAACAAACTCTAGAGGGGGGGGGGTGAATAGAGTATTTTAAAAACTTGATTTGTTTTTATAGCGGAATAAAAATAAGTGATAGTAGTATATATATAAAGAGAGGTAAGACAAAAAAACTATCACAACACAATATAAATAAAGAAAAGAACAACCAAAAGATATAAGAAAATTATAGTGGTTCCCCAAAATTGGGTACATCCACTCTTCTACCACACTGGTAGAAATCCACTAACAGGTTTTTGATCAGGTGCCCTGCCACCAACAGGTTTTTGCTCAGGTGCCTTGTCACAACAATATCTATTTTCTATGGGAGATATAATAACTCTTTGAGCTTTTGATCAGACGCCAGAAAATAAAATCAAGTCTTTTGATAAGGAGACTTGTCAACCAGGTGATAACTTTTGAAGGGAGTTAGAAACCCTTTTTATAGTGGGAAATGAAAAATGATGTTGTCTTCTCTTTCTCAAACAACTAAGAAGACTTAGTGGATGTTGTTATCAAAGCTCCCCCTGAGATGAAGAATGGTTCAGGAAGATGAGAGCTTTGCACTAGGTGTAGGCCTTGATGAAGATCTTCAAAAACTTCTTGGACTGGTGTTGATGAGTTATCCTTATGAAGCCTGAAGAAGAAACTGAAGATGACTAAATATCTGTGTGTGTTGTTCTTCTTCAATTTCCTATAGATGACAATACTTTTCTCTGTATCAGTTGTCTGTAAAATTCTTTGTGTCAAGATCTCTTGTTCTTCTTCTTTTTGAAAAAGATTTTTTTATATTCTTAGAGGATTTCCAACTGTTGAATTTTGAATATTATCCTTGATTTGCTGCTAAGATTCTGGGAGTTGAAATGGCTGAAAAATTTCTTTAATGTGTTTCCTCAACTGTCTCAGTAAATAAGTCAAGTAATTTACTCTGTGAAATCCATAATTAATGCTACCAAGCAACAGATATATTCTTGAAAACATAAGCATTAATTATCAGAGAATTACTTCCTTAGAATAATACAAATTGGAATCAAAATTACAAAGAAATCGCCAAAATTGATACTGACAGAAATCGTCGAACTCAGGCAGATTTAATCGACCTGAACTCAAAGTTTGTCAAGCTGAGAAATCGTCTTCGTCGAGCTGAGCTCAGAGAAAATTAATCTGGAGAAAAAATGCCAATGCTGAGCTCCAAGTTCTTCATCCTGAGGTAGAATTTTGTCGACCAGAAAATCTGAGTAGAGAAGAGAGTTTGTCGACCTGAGCTCATAGTTCGTCGAGCTCAGCTCAGAGTAAAAACTCTAAGTCCGTCAATCTCCGATCGACAATCGTCGAGCTGAGTTCAAAGAACTTCGAACTGGCTTTCTCAACTCTTAAAAACTGTAATTCTTCTAAGTCTGAATCTCTGAAGTCTTCTAAATGCTGGAACATAGATTTTCTAACCTAGTTAGACTGACCTAGACCTTAGAACTAACAAATTGACCCTAGGCTATACATGATGGGTCAATAACCTAATTGTGAACCTAGCCCAAATCCAAACTAAGGATCCAACAATCTCCCCCAATTTGGGTGAGGACACCAAACAAAAAGTAAAGAATAAAAACACAAAGCAATATAAATATCTGACAGAATTCTAAACTATCCAGCAGACATAATATAGCTAAGTTCAATACACATATATATCAAAGAGAAATAAATGTTCAAGATTTTTCAGAGGGAGGAGCAGAAGATGATTTAGCAAAAATAATTGTCCTGTGAGGATTTTCTGCTTCCTTCTTAGAAATTTTTATGTCATGAACTCCAAGAACTGTCATAGATAAAGCTCTGGGAAGAATAGCTTCTGGATGTACCTGCATATATTTATTTGGATCAAATAAATATCTTTCTACCTGAAATTTGTCAAATTCTTTCTTCCTGTAGGTATACATTGTAGTGAACTTTGATGGATCTGATCCTTCTTCTCTAGTCTTGTTCATCTGAGACAAACCAATCAATTCTTGAAATCTAGTCATTCTGATTTTTGGGTCTAACTCAGGTTCATAAACTAGCGAGGGAGTTCTCTCTATATAAAATTTAGAAGCATCCTGAGCAAAATTTTGAGGGTTTCAGAAAATAATGGATTGCTATTGAAAGTTTGTTGGAGGAAGAGATTGTTGAGGTTTGCCTGAATAGTAAGACCTTGGAGGTCTGTATTGACTATACTTCCCACCAGGTCTAGAAGACTGATAGGAGGCTTGCCATGGATTCTGAGAGCTACTGGAAGCTGGCTTCTGAGTTTTTACAACACTTCCTGAAGCACCTACAGCAGGAAGAGGAGGTGGAGGTCCTCTATTGGTCTGCTTAGGTGGGGATTTGTATCTTCACCTTTTCTTCCTTTCCTTTTGCTCATTTTTGGATAACCACATCCATTGAGGCATTTATGGATATGGAGTAATATTTTGCAGAATGTAATAAGGTGTGTCAGCTATAGGATTAGGCTTAGGAACAGCCTTGGCAGGAACCTTTCTCTTCTTAGATTTTGTCTTCTTAGGGCGAGAGTCATCATAATCCTCATCATCATCATCAGATGATCCAGGAGGATTGTCATATAAATCGTCAATTTTCTTTAGAGCTTTTTTAGAGATCTGCTTCTCAACCTGAGGCTGTACTTGAAATTCTTGCTCTGTAAAACTTTCAGTAACAATCTGATTTCCTTCCTCTTCTTCCATGTCTGCAAACATAATATCATACAGATCTGGCATAGGGGACTCATCCAACATCTGAGGAGGAGGACTGCAAACATCTTCAGCAACTAATATTTCTATAATCACAGGATCTACAAAGCTTGCACTTAGTTGATCTACAACTTCAGGACTTATTAGAGCAGTATAACATACAATGACCTTGGAGTAATCAACATCAAAACTAGGTAGAACATTTCTGTAAATTCTGTAAATTGGATTGAAAGAATTGAGTAAAGAATTCAAATCAACTGTGGGATTTATGATAAAATCACTAGCAGAGCTTATTTCTTCATATGTATCATAAGCCATATCCATATCAGAATCATCTATAATATCTATAATATCTATTAGAATGTCTGCCTCAGGGGAATCTGCTGCTGCTGCTGCTAGAAGAGGAATTTGAACTACAGATGTTGCTACTATTACTAGAGGAGGAACTGGAACTTCTTCACCGGACATCTCCCCTGCCTTATTTCAGAGGGTCCTGAAGCCAGGCCCATAAAAGAAGGGACAGTAGAGAGGGCAGTGATTCTAGAAGATAGAGAAGTGATAGAGTCAGAGAGAGGAGCAATAACATATGCTATTAATTGCTCTAAAGTAGGAGAGTTGAATTTTTGAAGATCCTTTGCAATATCCGATAAATTTAGATATAGGGGTTCAGGAGAAGAGGGAGTATAGGAGGAATGATGTCCACAATTTGAACATATAGAAAAAGCATTGGGGAAGTCAGTATGAAGGAATTCAGGGAATTTGGAGGTAGGGTTAGAGGGAATGTTTGATGGAATGTTAGTAGATGTGGTTTGAATTGTGGTAGAAGGAGTTATTGTGGTAAGAACTGATGTTGTGGTGATGTCCTGGATGGGTGATTGAGCTGAGGATTGATGTTGAGATGGTGGAGGTGGAGATAGCAGATTGAAATTAGGCTTTGAGGATTTAGATAGAATGTTAGCTAGATGAGTTAGAAGAGGAGACAGAGGTGGTGTAGATGGAGAATCCTCATGTATGTTGATTGGAGATTGATGAAGTGGAGAGTGAGGTTGTGAAGGTGATCCAGTAGGGATTGGAGAGGAAATGGATGGTTGTTGGAGGGGAGTTGATGATGGTTGTTATTGAGAAGGAGGTGAAGGAATTCTGATGGAGGGAGTCATTTCTTTTATAGGTAGGGGAGTAGCTGTAACTGCCCTTGTGTCCTCAGAAGTCCCGGAAGAAAAGGAAGCCCTGAATGACTTGGGGATGGTCCTCTCCCATATACCAAACAAGGCAGATGTAAGCCTCTTGGAGGAATTAATGAATGTAGTATGTGAGACCAGTAGTTCAGATGCCTTAGCTTAGAGTAAAATGTCTAAAATTCTCCCAAAACACACCTCTTTCTTAGAGTTCTTCTTTTTAATCAACTCAAATAGAAAATTTCCCCAATTTACAGCTTTCTTGTTTACCAGAGCACACATCACCAAGTATTGGTGCATGGTTATGTAGTCATGAGCTATGTGTTTGCCCAGCAACACCTTCCCAATGACATCAACAAGGAATTTATATTCAGCAGATAAATTCTTTTTAAACAGTTTGTTAGGATTTCCATCAGAATGACCCATTTTGATCAACATATTATCATATTCAGAACTATCTATTTCAATATCCTCGTCTCCATTTATCAAACACAAAATCTCTGTTAAAACATCAGGTGTTAGAGTAACCTGATTTCCTGCAATGGTGCCAGTCATCGTATCTGCATCAGGAGAAGTGGAAGTATAAAACCATTCCCTTATTTCAGTTGCGGCCAACTTGATCCTGGTGGTCATAAATTTCTTCAGTTGTTGATCTTTAAATAACTGCAGAATGTCCATTAAAATTTGATCGGAATGATAGAAGGAGTCGAAGTCGATGTCAAAATCGGTGTCAAACTACATGCTAGAAACGGAAATTGTCGGAATCGCCATTGGTTTTCTTGCAAAGTGAAAGAAAGATCAATTGCAAGAGAATAGAAAGTGTTGGATGGAGCTCGAGGAATACCTAGTTATAAGGTTTTCATAATATGAAGCAGCAGACTCCGTCCTGCGAAAAATAAAAAAAATCTTTATTCTCTTATCGACGAAAAATTTCATTATGAAATAATATCATCGATCTCAGTTTGAAGAGGGGAAAACTTTTCGTCGTTCTCAGGTCAACGAAAAATTTTCTGAAGCAAGATCATCGATCTTCGCTCGACGAAAATAACTTCGTACAGAGAGTTCTTCGATCTCAGGTCGATGAATTTTCTCAAGAACTATTCTCAAATCATCGAACTCCGTTCAACGAGCTATGACAAATTCTTCGACCTCAAACAGAAGATTAAATTAATGCTTCTCCATTGATCATACCTAGCTAATTCAGAAAGAATAGATGTTTCTTCTCATCCAAAGGTTTGGTGAAGAGGCCCGCTCTTTGTAAATCAGTAGAGATAAAGATAAGATTAATTTTCTTTTTTTTCACACAATCTCTATTGAAATGATGTCTTACTTCTATATGATTTATAATACTATGATGTACTGGATTTTGTGCAATGGAAATTGTACTGGTACTATCACAAAATACAGTTGAAATATTTAGATTGTATACAAAATCCAGGAGTTGGTTTTGAATCCACAATATTTGTGAACAACAACTTCCAGCTGCAATATATTCAGCTTCTGTAGTTAAAGTGGACACGAATGTTTATTTCTTATAGAACCAAGACACAAGCCTATCACCAAGGAAATGGGCATGTTCCCGATGTGCTTTTCCTTTCAACTCTACATCCACCAAAGTCAGCATCTGAGAATCCAGTTAATTCAAATTCTTACTCAGTTGGATAAAAGAGTCCTAGATTTGGGCAACCCTTTATATATCTTAAAATTCTTTTTAAGAAAATAAGGTGAGATTCTTTAGGGTTCGCTTGGAACCTAGTAAAAAGACATGTAGCAAATATTATGTCTTGCATACTAGTCGTGAGATATAATAAGGACCCAATAATAGCCCTATATGTTGTCTGATAAACTGGCTAATCATGTTCATCAGAATCAATCACAACATTGGAAGCCATGGGTGTTTTTTTGGCTGATGCATCTGTCATCCCAAATCTTTTAACTAATTCCTTAGCATATTTGGATTGGGAGATGAAAATGCCATCAGGGGATTGCTTCACTTGGAGACCAAGAAAGTAAGAAAGCGCACCCATGCTACTCATTTCAAACTTAGAATGCATCAAGTCAAAAAACCTTTTGCATAGCTTGGAATCAGCAGAGCCAAAAATGATGTTATCTACATATATTTGTACTAACAATAAGTTATTATTATGATGCCTAGTAAACAAAGTCCTATCTACAATGCCCCTAGTGAACTTTGCTCTAAAAGAAAGCTAACTAGGGTCTCATACCAAACTCTTGGAGCATGCTTTAAACAATATAGAGCTTTATGCAATTTGAAAACAAAGGAGGGATAAGTTGGAGAAATAAAACTTGGTGGTTGTTCAACATATACTTCCTCTTTGAGTTCACCATTCAAGAAAGCACTCTTGACATCCATTTGGTAGACCTTGAAATTTTTGTAGGCTGCATATGCAAGAGAAATTTTGATAGCTTCCAGTCTTGCAATAGGTGCAAATGTTTGATCATAGTCAATTCCTTCTTCCTGTCTGTATCCTTATGCTACCAGCCTTGCTTTGTTCCTGATGATGGATCCTTGTGCATCCAATTTATTTCTGAATACCCACTTAGTTCCAATAAGTTATGAGTCTTTGGGTCTAGGAACTAAGTCCCAAACTCTGTATCTCTCAAACTGATTGAGCTCATCTTACATTGCAATAATCTAGTGGGGATCTTGCTCTGCATATTTTATTGATTGGGGCTCAAGTTGAGATATAAAGCAAGCATGTATCAAATTTTGGTTAAGTTGATACCTTGTTTGCACACTAACTGATATATCTCCAATCACTTGAGATATAGGGTGATCTCTAAGTGTGATAAGATCAGTTGGAGGAGTTGGTTCAGCAACAGCATTGGGAAATAATTCCTCATGTGGAATTAAATTTGTTGTTGAAGGTTCAGCAATCATTTTATTCAAATCTTATTCACTATTTTCATCATCATGTGGAGAAGGAGGTGATATAGCCTCATTGGTGAGGTTCAGATCATCCAATTTCTCATAAAGTTGGGGTACCTGCAATAAATCTTTGGTAGAAGAATCCTTCCCCTTGTAATACATGTTAGCTTCATCAAATATAATATGTACAAATTCTTCCATTTTTAAGGTTGATTTATTAAACACCCTATAGGCCTTGTTGACTTGGGAATATCCAAGAAAAATTCCCATCCCAGCTTTGGCTTCAAATTTCCTAAGATGTTTCTTTTGTTATTATGAATGTTACATACACAACCAAATATTCTAAAATAGTCTATTTTAGGTTGCTTCCCTTTGAGTAATTCATAGGGATTTTTACCTTAAGTTTATGTATCAAACTTCTGTCCAGGACATAATTTGTTGTGCTCACAGCCTTGTCCAAAAAGGATAGGGGCATGTGAGCATCTGCAAGCAATGTTCCTACAACTTCAATTAGGGTTCTGTTTTTCCTTTCTGCTACACCATTTTGTTGAGGAGTTCTAGGAGCAGAGAAGCAATGCCTGATACCTTCCATCCCTCAGAATTCTTCTATATGAAGAGAATAATACTCAGTACTATGATCACTTCTGAACAATACAACTGGAGTAGAGTACTCAATATTTATGCTCTTAAGAAAGTCTGTAAGAACATTAAAGTTATCTGACTTGTTTCTAAAGAAGAACACCCAAGTGAACCTAGAGAAGTCATCTACAATGACTAAGGTATAGGATTTCCCTCCCAAGATCTATACAGCAAAGGGTCCAAATAGATCCATGTGTAGCAAATACAGAATCCTGGGTGAATCACTCTTATTAATGGATTTAAAGCTATTTTTGGTTTGCTTGCCTAATTGACAAGCCCTGCAAATACTTTCCTTCTTGTACGGGAAAGAAGGCAATCCTCTAACAAGGTTGTCCCTAGAGAGTTTAGCAATATTTTTCATATTTATCTATCATAATCTTTATGTCATAATTCATTATTGTTACTAATTTTATTGAATAGACAAATTTCTGACCTAGCAGATTTGAAATTAACTATATAAATGTTTCCTTTCCTAATGCTAGTTAAGATAGTTTTATTATCTACAGAAGATATAGTGCAAGAAGAATGGTTAAATGATACCTGATAACCTTCATCACATAATTGGCTTATGGATATCAGGTTATGTTTGAGATGACTTACATATGCTACTTTCTTGAAAGTGACAGCTCGAATCTTGATAATCCTATAGCCTTCAAATTGGCCATAGTTGGAGTCACCAAATATCTCTTTTGGACCAAGCTTGGACTTATAGTTTGTTAAGTTGTCCTTGCTACCTGTCATATGCTTTGAGCATCCACTATCCAGGTACCACTGTTCCTCTGTGGTAGGATAGTCCTTCACCTGCAAAATGAATGATTAGGTATTCTTGACCAAGGTAACCTTGGGTCCTTAATTCTTTTCAAATCTAAAGCTAGAAATGTAGGAGCATTCTAGTTGGTTCTTATATCCTAAGGGGTGACATTTCCTAATAGGAATTATCCATTGGGTAAATGGGTTAACAAAATCTTTTGGTTGATTAAATGTTCTTGAATAATTAAAGTTTTTATTAGGCTGAACTGGGATCGACAAATTCTGATAAGTTCAAACCCCTGAGTTCGACGAGTAGGGATGAGTTCGTCGAACTCTGTTCAGAGAATAGAAATATTCATTCTTTGAGCCCCAAAATCGTCGATCTCAGCTCGAAGAACCATATTGGTTTCGTCGATCGCAGTTCCAAGAATAATTATAATATAATTTTGCATTCAGAGTTCATCGACTTGAGTTCGACGAACTATATACATTTCGTCGATCTAAGTTCGACGAAATCTGTTGAACATTGTTATGATTAAGTTTTTTCTTGTTATTTTTCATTTTCTTAGGATTCTTTTTTAATTCAAGTGGTTTATTATTATCATCTACCTTTTCTTTACCTTTTTCTGATATAAATTTTATGGGTGTAGAAAGAATATTTTTCTGAATTAAATGAGGTTGACTTGATGAAGCACCTAAACCCAGCTTGCTATTGTGCCTGACATTTACAGTGCTTGTGATGTTCATCAATTTGATGCTTCTCCCATTAAGGGATTCTTCAAATTGCTTAGCCACATTTAGTTTAGTTTATAAAGAAATAATTTCTTCTGAAGTTATAACTGGTTTATCATTTAGTTCAATGTTTTCAGATAATAGATTTTCATGTTATGTTAGCCTATCTCTTAGAAGTTTGATTTCCTTCTCAGATTTGATTAGATCATTACATAATAATTTAAATTCAATTATGAAATGATCAGAATTAAAATCAAATGAGGATATTACCTGATCCTCTTCAGATTCAAAGCCTTCATTCTCTGAATTTTCAGCTTCTAAAAAGCTGCCTGATGCATTGATAGCCATCAAGCAAACTTCTTTTGATTTAACTTCTTCCTCATCTTCACTAGAGCTGGAAGATGAAGATTCTTCTATTGTTTCAATCCTGGTTACTGCAACAAACCTTTCACCTTCCTCTTATGCTTGCTTGAGGAGGGCTTGCTGTACTTCTTTCTGGAGTCTTTTTCTCTTCTTTTCTCCTTCATCTGATTCACTGGACACTCAGGAAGATTGTGTCCAGGTTTTCTGCAACCAAAGCAGACAATCTCCTTGGTAGGAGTTTTGTCATATCTTGTTCTGTCATCTTGTCTTGATGACTTCCTTCTGAAATCTTTTCTGGCCATCTTGTAGAATATCTTGGCCAATAATCTTATGAGCTCAACATTTGTTGGTGGAGCTTATGGTCCTTCAGATGCCTTGAAAGCAATGTTTTGCTCCTTTCTCTTTAAAGAGAAGGTCTTCTGCTCAGGTGTCTCTCTTGTCTTTATCAGCTGCTCATAAGATTTGAGCTTGCCTAGAAGATCCTCAGTAGATATCTCATTTAGGCTTTTGTACTCCTTAATTGGCCAGATCCTGGAGTCCCATGAGCTTGTGAAGCACATAAGAATCTTGTCATTTATCTCAGTTAGTGAGATATTTTTGTCCAGGTTCTTTAGCTCATTGACAATTAAACTAAGTCTGTTGTACATGTCAGCTACTGTCTCAGATTCATCCTTCTTGAAATTTTCATACTGAGAGATGAGATGGGATCTCCTTTCCTTTCTCTCATCAGCTAATCCTATAACCATTTTGTTTAGAGAGTTCCAAATGGCTTTTGCTGAAGTGCACTCAGCCACTTTCATGGAATATGTCATCTGACATAGTTTGTGCTAGAATTTTCATGGCCCTTGCATCAGCAATATTAGCCTTCTTTTGAGAATTAGTCCACTCAGGTGGTGGGACTATATTTGTGCTTGTTGAAGTAGTAGCCTCTTGAGTTGGAGGACCTGTCAGAATGGAGTTGTAGATATCTTCATCAATAGAGTTCATATATAATCAGATTCTTGCCTTCCAGATTGCAAACTTATTCAGATTAAAGGCTGGAGGTCTGGTGCTTGAATATTCTTTATTCTATGCCATGATATAAGAGAGACACTAGAGATATTAAGATCTATCAAGGAAATTTTGATTCAGGTATTAGCCTGTGAAATCAAACAAACACACCCTCTGATACCAATTGAAAGTGAGGGGATAGATCTGACTAACTCTAGAGGGGGGTGAATAGAGTATTTTTAAAACTGTAGCAGAATTAAAATAAGTGATAGTAGTATATATATAAAGAGAGGTAAGACAAAAAAACTATCAGAGCATAGCAGAAATAAAGAAAAGAACAACCATATGACACGAGAAAATTATAGTGGTTTTCCAAAACTGGGTACATCCACTATTCTACCACCCTGGTAGAAATCCACTAACAGGTTTTTTATCAGGTGCCCTGCCACCAACAGGTTTTTTCCAAGGTGCCCTATCACCACAATATCTATTTCCTAAGGGAGATATAACAACCCTTTGAGAATTTGATCAGGTGCCTAAAAATCAAATCAAGTCTTTTGATAAGGAGACTTGTCAACCAGGTGATAACTTTTGAAGGGATTAGAAACCTTTTTTATAGTGGGAAATGAAAAGTGATGGTGTCTTCTCTTTATCAAACAACTGAGAAGACTTAGTGGATGTTGTTGTCAAATATACCCCTGAGATGAAGAATGGTTCAGGAAGATGAGAGCTTTACACAGGGTTTAGGTCTTGATGAAGATCTAAAGAAACTTCTTGGGCTGGTGTTGATGAGTTGTCCTTGTGAAGCCTGAAGTATAAACTAAAGATGACTAAAGATCTGTGTCTGTTGTTCTTCTTCAATTTCCTGTAGATGGTAATACTTTTCTCTGTATCAGTTGTCTGTAAAAAATCTTTATGTTAAGATCTCTCGTTCTTCTTCTTTTTGAAAAAGATTTTTTTATATTCTGAGAGGATTTCCAGCTGTTGAATTTTGAATATTATCCTTGATTTCCTGCTGATATTCTGGGAGTTGAAACGGCTGAAAAATGTCTTTAGTATGTTTCCTCAACTATCCCAGTAAATAAGTAAAGTAATTTACTCTATGAAATCCCTAATTAATGATGCCAAGCAATTGCTATATTCTTGAGAATATAAGCATTAATTATCAGAGAATTACTGCCTTAGAGTAATACCAAATGAAATCAAAATGATAGAGAAATCGCCAAACTGATACTGACAGAAATCGTTGAACTCAGGAAAGATTTCGTCAACCTGAACAAAAAGTTCATCGAGCTGAGAAATCGTCTTCAACAAGGTGAGCTGAGAAAATTAATCTGGAGAAAAACTGCCAATGCTGAGCTCCAAGTTCGTCATCCTGAGATAGAATTTCGTTGACTAGAGAATCTTAGTAGAGAAGAGAGTTCGTCGACCTGAGCTCATATTTCATCGAGCTCAGCTCAGAGTAGAAACTCTGACTTCGAAGAACTTTGAACTGATTTTCTGAACTCTTAAAAACTGCAATTCTTCTAAGTCTGAATCTCTTAAGTCTTCTGAAGGCTGGAACATAGATTGTCTAACCTAGTCAGACTGACCTAGACCATAGAACTAATAAATTGACCCTAGGCTATACATGATGGGTCAATAACCTAATATTTAACGTAGCCCAAATCCAAACTAGGGATCCAACACTCCCAGGAAAGGAAATGTAGTCGCAGAAGCCTTGAGTCGTAGGACTCCGACAAAGGCAAATTGGTTGCAGATGCATGATGAGTGTCTGATTTAGGAGTTGGAGGCCCTAGATATTTCTTATGTTGATTAGAATGCTACTACAAATGTATGCATGAACTTGATGGTGTTATAGTATGACCTTAAGGATAGAGTTCAGCGAGCATTGGAACTCGATGAGATTTTAAAGCGCTATATAGCAGATGTGTCAAATTCCCAATTCTCCATGGAAGACGGCCTTTTGAGAAAAGATGGTCGTTTGTGCATCCCGGGTGTGGGTAAACTACGGGAGGAATTGATGTATGAGGCACACTTCACGAAGTATTCAATTCACCCAAGGAGCACAAAGATGTACAAAGACATGAAAAAGCTATTTTGGTGGCCAGGTTTGAAGAAAGACAAAGCTCTTTACGTGGCAAAGTGTAAGACTTGTTCCTTAGTAAAATTAGAATGTCAGAAGCCTGGTGGTTTCCTGAAGTCGTTGCCAATTCCAGTATGAAAGTTCGACGATATCTCTATGGATTTTGTATATGGATTGCCGAGATTACAGAGCAGAAATGATGTCGTGTTGGTGATCGTTGACCGGTTAACAAAATAATCGCACTTCATACCAAACAAGAAGGACGATTCAGTGGAAAAATTAACAAAGTTGTACATGGACAACATAGTCCGATTGCACGGTGTTCCTCGTGGCATTGTCAGCGATCGAGATGGGCGCTTTACTTCGAATGATTGGAAGCTAATCCACCAGTTGTTGGGTACTCAACTGAAGTTCAGTACGGCCTTTCATCCGCAAATGGATGGTCAGACCAAGAGGACCAACAGAACGATGGAGGACATGCTTTGAATGTACGCCATGGATTTCGGAAAGAGGTGGGAGGACCATGTCTATATGATCGAGTTCGCCTATAATAATAGGTATCAAGATTGCATTCAGATGGCGCCCTTTGAAGCTTTATGCGGAAGGAAGTGTCGTACTCCCTTAGCTTGGGTGGAAACAAGCGAATATAAGATGTATAAGCGTAAGGAGGTTGAAGATGCAAATTAGAATTTATGCTTGATATATGAGCGGCTATTGGTAGCACAGGATAGGCACGCAAAATACTACAATGCCAAACACCGAAATGTAGAGTTTGCGGTGGGTGATTGGCTATATTTGAAGATCAATCCATTCAAAGGTGTGTCCAGGATTCGACGCCTAAAAAAGTTGAGTCTGAGATATCTTGGTCTGTTAGAAGTGGTTGAGCGGATTGGAGAAACTGCCTAATGATTAGCTCTTTCAATAGAGCTAAGTGGTTTGCACGATGTGTTTCACATATCGGTATTGCGGAAGGCTTTAATAGAGCCTACATAATTAGTGGCTGATGATAAGGTACCAGTCGATTGTGGGCTGACGACAAAGGTTAGACCCATTCGAATCGAGGATACAAAGGTCAATCAGCTATGAAACAAGACAATTGGGATGGTCAAAGTCTGTTGGGACAATTATGGTCATGAAGAATTGACATGGGAGCGTGAGCAAACCATCCAAAAGGAATTTCCCGAGTTCTTTTTGTAAAATCATGTTGTAAACTTATGTACTATTTTCCTTTACAAATATATAAAATTTCGGGACAAAATTTCTATAAGGAGGGGAGGTTTGTAACTCCCCAAAAATCCAAAAAAGGAAGAACTGGAAGTTAACGTGCGGCGGTAGGGTTAACGTCGGCGTTATCCTTTGAATTAAATAATCTGAGGGATCGGGAATCTACCGCGCGGTAGCAGTATGCTAGCGTGTGGCGCTACCACTCAATGCTATCGACAAAGCATTGATTGACTACCGCAGGGCGATAGTATCCTATTGCGTGGCAATAGCACTCAACGCTCTCAATGCCTTCGACGAAGAGTTGAGTGACTACCGCAAAAGGTAGTGTGCTAACGCGCGGCAAACGCTTGATTTAAAATACCACTTAGCGGTAACTCAATGTGCGGCAGTAACTACCACGTGACAGTAAGTTGGAGGCTATTTTGGAGCGACAGCGCGATGTTAATTGGCCCAAGAGGCAACCGCCTTTGATACCGCGCGGTTGTAGTAGATACCGTTGAAAGTGAGGGATAGATCTACTTTACACTAGAGGGGGGTGAATAGTGTATATTAAAAACTTTAATTTATTTTTATAGAGGATTTAAAGTAAGTGATATATATATAAAGCAAAAGATCACAACACATAAAGAAGAAGAATAACACTCACAAACGATATAAGGAAATTTAGAGTGGTTCCCCAATAAATCTGTGTACTTCAACTCTTATACCACCCTTGTAGGAATCCAAAACATGTTTTGCTCAGGTTCCCTACCACCACAGGTTTTTGCTCAGGTGCCCTGTAACCACCAGATCAATTTTTCTAAGGGAGAACTTGTGACCCTTTGAGCTTTTGATCAGGTGCCCAAAAACCAAGCTTAAGTTTTTTGATCAGGAGACTTAGAAACCAAAAGATAACTTTTGAAGGGAGTTAAAAACCATGTACACAGTTTATGAAAATAAACAAAAAGTAATGATCTCTTCTCTGTCAAGATTCTCTGAGAAGACTAGTGGATGTTGAAGCAGAAAGCTCCCCATGATTTAAGTAGAGTTTATGATCAGGAGAGGGTGTCTTTTCTTCAGGGTGTAGGCCATCTTGTATCTGAGAGATGAGGACTTTGCATAAGTAGAGACTGAAGATCTAATTCTGTAAGAATATGAAATATGTTGATCTGCAAGTCTATTAGTCAGTATGTCGAAGTCAGTAACCTTGAGGAAGCAATCTTCTGTACATATATATAGAATGATGAGAAGAATCCAAACATTTGAATTAATCGATTCTGAAATGTCTGAGGAATTCCCGAGAATGGTAACTACTTTGGAAATTGAGTAGCTTTAAACTCTGCGATAAATCCATATTTAATGTTGTCTCTAAACGGCTATATTCGTTAGAATATTTGGCATTAAATATCAGAGTCATTATTGTCTGTAATTAAGCCTTTAAATTATCTTGCCTTCAGAATATATAAACAGCCTGAAATTATGCCTGAAACTATTCTGCCTTCTGTAAATAAAACTTTCTAAAACACTGCAAAGAATTAGTAAAAATCAGCAAGCATTTTGTCGACCTGAGCCTAGAGTTCATCGAACTGAATCTTCTTATTTATCAGCCTGATCTCAGAGTTTGTCGAGCTGAGCTTGATTTTTGTCGAGCTGAGTTTTTTAGTAGAGATTAGAGTTCGTCGACCGGAGCTCAAACTTCATCGAACTAAACTCATAATTAAGACTCTGATTCATCGAACTGAGATCGTCGTTCGTCGAACGCAGCTTTTCTTTAGCTGAACTAAATTCTGCTGGAATTCTTCTGAAGCAATGCCCCTAGAAATGAACCTATGACCCTAGAGTATACAAAATGGGTCAAACAAAACATACAAATAGTAATCCTAGCCCAAAACAGTAAAAGGTTTGCAATAATCTCCCCCTATTTGGGTGAGGGTACTTTTGAACAAAATCAAAACACAAATCATACAATATCTAGCAGAAAAATTTTCAGCAGATATAAAAATAAGTGCTTTGAGAATTTAAAGAACATAACAACAAAGTTTAACCTTTAATCAAAAACTAAAAGTCCTTTTTAGGAATAGCTACAGGAGAATTTGAAGATGATTTAGTGAAGATTAACTTCCTATTGGGGTCTTCAGCTTCTCTTTGAGTCATGTTTAAATCTTGAGATCCAATAATCTTCAAAGATGTGGCTCTGGGCACAACTGCCTCTGGATACAGACTCATGTATTTATCAACATTGAATAAGTTCTTTACCTGATATTTGTAAAGTTCTTTCTTTCTGTAAGAGGACATGGGTGAGAACTGAGAGGTGTAATTTCCTTCTGCTATAGCTTTATTAATCTGAGATGGAGTAATAAGCTCATTAAATCTGGCCATTCTGAAATTTGGGTCTATTTCAGGATAATATGCTGGTGAAGGAGGCTTTTCTTGATTTGATTGTTGTTGACAGCTTCTTTGACTTGTTTGTTGTTGTTTGCTGCTTTGATTTCTTTTAGTATTAGACCTTGAGGGTCTATCTTTTTCTGCTCTGAGTAGGTCTAGATAGATGATAAGAATAAGTAGATCTTTGAGAGTGAGAAATATTTCCCGTTGCACACGCTGTTGGAGGAGGAGGAGGAGGAGGTCCTCTGCTAGAACTTGGAGGTGAATGATACCTTTTCATATACTTCCTCCTTTTTTTTATTTTTAGAATACCTCATCTAATGTGAATGGTCTGGTGTAAGAGTAATGCCACACAAAAAATAATATGGAATGTCAGCTGTAGAGGAAGGATGAGGAGGAACCTTTACAGGAGCCTTCTTCTTAAACTTCCTTTTCTTAGAACTAGAATAATCTGACTCATCTGATTCTTCATCAACATCAGAATCTTCTGCAAGTTTATCATATAGATCATCTAGTTATTTAATAAAATCTGACTGATCCCGAACTGAAACTACTGGCAGTGTATTTACAACATCTGTATCTGCTGCTTGTATATGTACACTGTCGTCTTATTCCATATCTTGAAAAAGGATGCCATCAAGATTAGACATAAGAATTTCATCCCAAGAATAAGTAGGAGGGTAAGAAACTTTCTCTATAAGATCCTTTGAATCTTCAAAAATTGAAGGCAAAGAAACTGGTCAATTGATAGGAGAGACAACTGAAAAGCTGGTCCTTTGTTGTTCCAGAATTGAAGAACTAACTGGACCAGTATAACATACTATAGCTTAAGGAGAATGCTCAAAATCTAGAACAAGACTATGCAGATAATCAAAATGAGATAACAAAGAAAGCAAGTTGAATGTGGGATGAATAGAGACATCCCCAACAATAACAACTTCTTGAATTTCTGCTAACTCATCTATAACTGATACTTCAAACATTTCTGAATCTTCATGTTCACCAACCACTGTTATTGTTGCTGCTGCTATAACCACTAAAACTAAAACTGCGGATTGAGGATGTTGGAACCCTAGGTTTTGATTTGAGTTCAGTCCTCTCTTTCTGTCTCTTGACCCAAGATTTATCTATGGTCAAAGGTTAGTTGATAGGTTAGATTCTCTAGTTGTGTAGAATTACTTTTCCAGATGAATATTTGGTTAAGTAGTTTTTCGTTCGACTATAGTCGAACGCCGCTCGACTATCGTCTATCGGCTGATCGACGATCTTCTATCAGTTGGTCGACGTTCTGTCTGCGTTGATAGCTCGACTATCTGTTGATAGGTCGACTATCTGTGTGCTTTGATAGTTCGACTATCTGTCCTAATAGTTCAACTATTTGATAGCTCGACTATCTGTTGATAGGTCGACTATCTGTCGTCTTTGATAGTTCGACTATCTGTCCTGATAGTTCAACTATCTGATAGCTCGACTATCTGTGTTGCTTTGATAGCTCGACTATCTGTTGATAGGTCGACTATCTATTTTGTTTTGATAGTTCGACTATCTGTTGATAGGTCGATTATCTGTTTTTTGTGATAGGTCGACTATCTGCTTGATAGGTCGACTATCTATTTTTGTTTGGTAGTTCGACTATCTGTCCGGATAGATCGACTATCTGATAGCTCGACTATATGTTCTGATAGGTCGACTATCTGCCGAGGTAGTTCGACTATCTTCTTTGATAGTTTGACTATCTGGATCGTTCGACTATCTGTTCGATAGATCGACGATCTCCGTGCGCTGCTCGACGATCTCTGAAGGTCGTTCGACGTTTTGTTGTATGCTCTTATTTAGTTTGTCGTCTTCTATGATGTGACTAATTTAATATCTATTTTGGCATAGTTTATAAAAGATTATCTGAATAATTTATGACATTATTTCCATGCAATATAAGTTCTATTCTATATGCATGAGCTAATCTTTTCTGACAAAGTTGTTTGTCTTATAGCTGAGATATGCAATCTGCTTTATCTGCCAGGCTGTCCTTTATAGCCGTTAGACTCAAAAAGTCTTCCTTGGCCGTAAAGAGTTCTTTCTGATGTGACTTTCTCTTATATTATTTCATCAGAAGTATTTGCAGCTTCTTAGAAAGCTTTATCCTTTTATAGGATATCTGCCTGCTGTAGTTTGTTTTTGCTTTATGCTTTTTGCAGACCAGCTTGCAGAGTTCAGAAAATGACAAGATTCAAACTCAATTAGAGCCGTTGCTGCTGCTGATATATAAAGACTTCTTTGAAGAAGAAATCAACTAGTTCACAGAGATAAGAAATTCATTCAGCAAGCTTACAACAAGAACAAGTTTAACTGCTCTCAGCAATCTTCACTCATCTGAGAAGTGTTAGCTCTTATGCTCTTCTTCAACCTGAGTTCTCCTGTTTCAGGAAGTTCTAACTCAGAGATCTTTTGAAGAAGAAGAAGAAGAAGATAGCTGCTAGAAGATTTCTATTTCTTATTTTATATCTTCTGGTAGTTCTTCCTTCAGTATTTACTGAAGTGTTTCTGCACTGATGCAAGACTTCACCTGGACGTTTTTTGAGCCAGGGGGAGCCTTGATTCTTTTAGAGCTTTCTAGCTCAGTGCAAGTTATTGTGCTTCTCTAATCTATTGTAAAATAGAGAAGACACCTTAACCCCTTTCCCCCTCCTGTACAGTGTTATTACTCCCTTCAAAAGTATCCCTTGGTGGCAGGGCACCTGATCAAAAACCTGTGTTTGGTTTTTAGACACCTGATCAAAAGTCTAAAGGGTCTCTTGATCTACCTGAAGCAGATCTTGTTGGTGGCAGGGCACCTGATCAAAAACCTGAGTGGATTCCTACCTTGTTGTGATTCCTACCCAAGTTGTTTGGGGAACCACTATAAATTCCTTGTGTCGTCTGGATTGCCTTGTTTAAATTCTTGCATTGTGGCTGTGATTAGATATTAACTAGGTTTGCTAGTTGCTGGATAGGATCCAAAGCTAAACTGTAATTACAGTTAGCTTTAGTTTGTGCACAACACTTGTGTTAGGCTCTAAGGTTTAATCTTAAAATATCTATAACTTTCATTCCGCATTTAACTCCAAGGGAGTTGATTAGAAAGTCAACTTTGCTAAGTGCAATTTTTGATTACTCTATTCACCCCCCCTCTAGAGTAGTATCTATCCCTTCTCTTTCAATTGGTATCAGAGGGAGGTTGACTGACTGAATAGGCTAACACCTAAGTCACAAGATCCTGATAGATACCAAAGTTTATAGATATTCACTTTCACTATCATGGCCCAGTCCAAGGATTATTCTAGCACCAGACCTCCAGCATGCAACTTAGCTAAGTTTGGCATCTGGAAGGCAAGGATCAAATTATATATGAATTCTATTGATGAAAGTATTTTTGCTTCTATTTTGTCAGGACCCCCAAGAGCACCTGCTGCTGCTACTGCTTCATCATCTGATATGAGTGCAGTGCCTCCTCCAAACTACAACGATGAGTACAAAAAGGCAAAGATAGCAGATGCCAAGGCAATGAATATTCTGGCTCAGACAATGTCTGATGAAGTATTCCAGAAGGTTGCTGACTGCTCCTCAGCAAAAGCTATGTGGGATACACTGAACCAGATTGTAGCTGGTTCAGCTGATGAAAGGAAGAACAGGAGGTCCAACCTTATCTCACAATATGAGAATTTCAAGAAAACTAATGCTGAATCAGTTGAAGCCATGCACACAAGGCTCAGCTCAATCATCAATGAGCTGAGGACCCTTGACAAGGACATTTCATTGACAGAGGTCAATGATAAGATTCTTATGTGCTTCCCTAGCACATGGGATCTGAGGATCTGGCCTATCAAGGAGGCCAGAAGCACAAATGAAATTTCAACTGAAGCCCTTCTCGGCAAGCTCAAGTCTTTTGAGCAAGTGCTGAAGTCCAGGGAAGCTGAAGCTGAAGCAAAGACCCCAACTCCTACAAGAAAAGAGCAAACTCTTGCTCTTAAAGCCGCTAACACTTCTGAAGGCAGCCAGTCAAATGAGGAACTGATAGCAATATTTGCCAAAAGGTTTCTCAAGATGGGAAGGAAGGAGTTCAGAAAGAAGTCTTCCAAGTATGAAGATAAGCCAAGGTATGATCGCACCCCCTCTAAAGAAATTATCTGCTATGGTTGCAGGAAGCCTGGACATATCCTTCCAGATTGTCCAGAGGAAAAGAATAAAGAAAAGAGGAAAGATAAAGATCAGCACAGGAAGCACTCCAAGCCATCCTCCTACAAGAACAAAAAGAAGGAGAGAGGCTTTGTCGCTGAAACCTGGAGCGATTCTGATGAGGAATCCTCTTCCTCAAGCTCCAGTGAGGATGAAGAAGAAAAGAAGGCAAAGGAAGTTTGCCTAATGGCAATTGATGCCTGCAGCAATCATTCAGCTGCAGAGATTTCAGATTCAGATGACGAAATGCCAACAGAAGATGAGGTACTATCTTCTTATGATTTTACTTCTGCAGAATTTAAATTAGAATTTAAATCCTTATGTTTAGATTTAATTAGTTCTGAAAAAGAGATTAAAGAACTTAGACATAGGCTAGCTGAATCAGAAATCATATCTAATGAAAACATTAAGTTAAAGGAAGATCTCACTAATTCTAGTGAAGAAATTAAATTTCTTAAGAATGAGTTAGCTAAATCCAAAAGGTTAGAAGAGTCTCTAAATGGTAGAAGCCTTAAGCTGCTTGAAATAACAGCATGTCTAACACTAGGACAGGCAATAACAAATTAGGCTTAGGAGCATCTTCTAGTGACCCCCCAATCATCCTTAAAAACCAACTTTCAACTCCAGTGAACTTTATCTCAGCTGATGGGATAAAGAACACTGAGCAAGTCAATCAAGTAAACAGAGCTTTAAATAAAGCTAAAAGAGAGAAAAGAAAACAGAAATTTAAAGAATTACAAAGAACGTCGAACGCTGCTCGACGATCTCAGGCTCAGTGGTCGAACGAAGCTCGACGATCTGAGCATCTATCGTCAAACGTTGATCGACGATCGCAAGCTCAGTGGTCGAATGGAGATCGACGATCTGAGCAGCCATCGTCGAACGCTGGTCGACGTTTCCAATATGAATTTCAAAATTACACCCAGAACCTTAGAAACCCAAATATGAATAGAAACCCTAGTTTCATTGACCCATCATCTGCATGGAGAATCCCACCTAGGAGATCTTACCCATTAGGTTATCACCCTCAGCCTGCTTACTCTTTTATTTCCAGTTTTTCTTATGTGAAAAACAAGGGACCCAAGGTTACCTGGGTCCACAATGTTTTAATTGTTTTAATTGCAGGTGAAGACCTATCCTATCACTCAAAAAAATGGTATTTGGATAGTGGTTGCTCCAAGCACATGACAGGAAACAAAGAACATCTGTCAAAGTTCAAAGCAAAGCTTGGCCCAAAGGTAATCTTTGGAGATTCAAGCTGTGGTCAAACTGAAGGCTATGGCAGGATGACCATTGGAGCTGTTACTTTCAAGAGAGTTGCTTATGTGACTGGACTGAAGCACAATCTAATTTCAGTAAGTCAATTATGTGATGCTGGATACCAGGTATCATTCTCTAACTCTCTCTGCAATATTACTTTAAATAATAGTGTTGTATTGGTAGGCATTAGACAGGGTAATATTTATTTAGTAGATTTTAATTCAACTTATTCTGAAATCTGCCTGTTTAATGAAGTAACTAATAATAACACCTTGTGGCATAAAAGGCTTAGCCATGTTAACCTTAAGAATATATCTAGGTTATCTAAACACAACCTTATTAGAGGTTTACCTTCTTGCCCCTACAAGAAGGAGAGCCTATGCAAGGCTTGTCAGCTAGGCAAGCAAACCAAGAATTCTTTTAAATCAGTAAATAAAAGTGATTCTCCTAGAATCCTGTATTTATTACATTTGGACCTATTTGGCCCAATAAATGTACAGAGTTTAGGAGGGAAGTATTACACCCTAGTCATTGTAGATAACTTCTCTAGATTCACTTGGGTGTTCTTTTTGAGAACTAAGGCTGATAACTTCAAAGCCCTTACAGACTTTCTATTATGTGTGCAGACTGAGTACTCTACTCATGTGGCCTTGATCAGAAGTGATCATGGTACTGAGTTTGACTCTCTTCTCATGCAAGAATTCTGTGAGAGAGAAGGTATCAAACATAGCTTCTCAGCTCCTAGAACTCCCCAACAAAATGGGGTAGTTGAAAGGAAGAACAGAACACTAATTGAAGTTGCTGGCACATTGTTGGCAGATGCTAATATGCCTCTCTCCTATTGGGCAGAAGCTGTTAGCACAGCCAACTATGTCTTGAATAGAAGTCTGATACACAAGCTTAAGTGTAAAACTCCTTATGAGTTACTTAAAGGAAAGAAACCTAAAATAAACTATTTTAGAGTTTTTGGCTGTGTTGTTTATATTCATAATAATAATAAAGAATATCTTAGAAAGTTTGAAGCAAAGGCTTCAATGGGAATTTTTCTAGGATATTCCCAAGTAAGCAAAGCTTATAGGGTATTTAATAAATCATCTTCTAAAATTGTAGAGTCTGTCCATGTGTCCTTTGATGAATCCCAAATGTTTTACAAGGAGAAGGAAAATTCTCCTTCCTCAAGTTCATTACAGGTACAAGATTCTTCCAAAGATGTCACTCAAGATATCCTCCATCTTTCAACTCTTCATATCACTGAATCAGACAGTGATGAAGACATTGCTGAAGCTGTTGTTGTTCCACCAACAGTAGACCAAATTCCTCCTGAGGAATTAATCCCAACTGTTGCTGAAGATCACATCCCACCTGTTGATGTTGTCACACTTAGAGATCACCCTACATCTCAAGTGATAGGAGACATATCAGCTGGTGTTCAAACAAGACATCAGTTAAGACAGGATGTGATGCATGCTTGTTTCCTCTCACAGATTGAGCCCCTCACCATTAAAGATGCAGAGCTAGATCCCCACTAGATCATTGCTATGCAAGAGGAACTCACTCAGTTTGAGAGATGTAAAGTTTGGACTTTGGTTCCAAGACCTAAAGGCCAACTGATCATAGGCACCAAGTGGGTGTATAGAAACAAGTTGGATGCAAATGGAATCATTGTAAGGAATAAAGCTAGGCTTGTAGCTCAGGAATAAAGCTGTTGCAAGGCTAGAAGCAATAAGGATCTTCTTGGCCTATGCAGCCTACATGAAATTTAAAGTTTTTCAAATGGATGTCAAAAGTGATTTTCTAAATGGTGAGCTAAAGGAAGAGGTGTTTGTTGAACAGCCACCCAGTTTTGTTTCTTCAACTCATCCCTCACATGTTTTCAAGTTGCAGAAAGCTCTTTATGGACTAAAGCAAGCTCCCACAGCCTGGTATGAGAATTTAGCTAGTTTCCTGTTAGAGCACAAATTTACTAGGGGAGTAGTTGATAGAACCCTCTTCGTCAAGCACCACAAGGACACAATCATGTTAGTTCAGGTGTATGTAGATGACCTTATTTTTGGTTCCACTGATCCCAAACTGTGCAAAAAGTTTTCTAACTTGATGCATTCCAAGTTTGAGATGAGTAGTATGGGTGAGCTGTCTTACTTTCTTGGTCTCCAAGTAAAGCAAGATGCTGATGGCATCTTCATATCCCAATCTAAATATGCCAAGGAATTGGTAAAGAAGTTTGGGATGGCAGATGCTTCAGCAATGCATACACCTATGGCTACTAATGTAGTTATTGATTCTGATGATCAGGGAAAGCCTGTAGATCAAAAGAATTATAGGGCCAATGTTGGTTCCCTATTGTATTTAACTGCAAGTAGGCCAGACATAATGTTTGATACATGCCTTTGTGCTAGATTCCAGGTCAACCCCAAGGAATCTCATCTAATTCTTCTCAAGAGAATCTTGAGATACCTGAAGGGATGTCCAAATCTAGGACTTTGGTACCCAGCTGAGTCAGAATTTGAATTAATTGGATATTCTGATTCTGATTATGCTGGTTGTTGAGTTGACAGGAAAAGTACCTCAGGAACTTGTCAGTTCCTGGATGAGAGATTGGTCTCTTGGTTCTATAAGAAGCAGGCCTCTGTATCAACTTCAACTGCAGAAGCTGAATATATAGCAGCTGCCAGTTGTTGTCCACAGATCCTGTGGATACAAAATCAGCTTTTGGATTATGGGTACTCACACAAGAACACTAAAATCATGTGTGACAGTACAAGTGTTATCTCCATTGTACAAAATCCAGTGCACCACTCTAGAACGAAGCACATTGAGATTAGACACCATTTCCTGAGAGATTGTGTGGAAAAGAACAAGATCAGCCTTGAGTTCATATCCACAGACCTTCAGAGAGGTGATATATTCACCAAGACCTTAGATGAATAGAAGCATCTGTTCTTTTTAGTTCAACTAGGCATGATTAATTGACGAGACTAAGTGTGACGTTTGCCTTGTTGAAACCTGCTTGAAGATCGTCGAACGATGCTCGAAGATCGTCGAACGGATCTAGCCTATCGTCGACCTATGGTTGATGATAGCTTATCTGCTTGAAGATCGTCGACCGGCATTCGAAGATCGTCGAACAGGTCGAGCTTATCGTCGATATATGGTTGACGACAGCTTGTTGTTTATGAAGACAGAAATAGTCGAACGATTGATCAACTACTCTGCTTCAGGACCGATGGTCGAACGACCGTTCGACTATCGTCTCCAGTATCTTTTAAATAGATCGACGATCGCTGTTTTAATATAAAGCCGATAGTCGACCTAGGCTAAAAGATAGTTGCTTTTATCGTCGACGGAGAGCGTCTTTTCGCATTCCGTCTTCCCGCTTGCTCTCTGTCTTGCGCTCCGTCCTCGCCGTCTCTCTCTCTCGTCTTCTACAGCATTTTCAATGGCGATTGCTCCAGCGCTTCTCGCAGTGGTAAAGTTTGATGTCGGGTTCAGCGTTGACTTCGACGCATTCAGTAGTTGTGAACCAGGGATAGTAGAAATCTTAAATCTGTGCAGAGAACAAGGACTAGAAAGGCTCATGTCTTACAGAGTTAAGATAAACACTCAGGAAATCAAGGAATGGGCTTTCACTTCATCGTCGACTAACGAATCGATGTCTGGGACAATCAGCGGAGAAGAGGTAATTTTGACTCCCGCGATTCTGACTGAAGTTTTTGGTTTAATTAATGGTGAAGAAGAATATGAGCAAGATGCTCCTGAATTCGGAAGAATGTTAATAGAGCTGGGACATGCCGAAGGCATTCACTCCAAGCTCCTCAAGGTGAATTTTCCCTTCAAGATCAAGTTTCTTGCAGAAATAGTTGGAAAAATGCTTCTGGGAAAGCACTCAGCCCATGATAATATCACCGGACAACAATTTGCACTAATGTGTGCAATTGTTAATAAGAAGAAGATAAACTGGGCTGGCGTTCTGTTTGATTTAATAAGAAAGAAGAATGGAAAGAAAGAGGTTACCCTAGGAAGGGTTGTTGGTATTTTTCTGAAGGAGAAATACCCCCAGTTGCTTGTGTCTGCCGCCACCTCCATCAACGCGAGTAAGAAGATGGATCCCTCGTTGTTCTCAAAGTGGAAAAGGACATTCCTAAAGCCCTCTCCCACAGGGGTTGCTCCAGTTATATCTGAGAGCACCAGGACTGTTGCAGTCACTCCCCCCCTTTTAGCAGCTGGCTCAGCTGATCTCTCTCTTCCATCTTCCTCTGCTATGCCGTCTACTGCAGTTGAAGTTCCTTCAACTTCAACTGAAGTACGACATTCTGCCTCTCCTCCTGCATCTTCTCTCCCAACTTATCTTGCTGGGACTTCTCAACCCAGCTTTGATTTGTTGGCGTCTGAAATTTCTTCTCCTGTTCATTCTCCAATTCCAACTCCTCCTCACTCTCCAATTCTATCTTCAGAACATGTTGATCACCCTGCATCCACCCATGCATCTACATCATTCTCCAGCACATTCTCCAGCTCATACAGCACATACCACCCCTGCTGTTCTTCCACCCTCAAAAATTCCATCATCATCATCTTCTTTTGTTATATCTCCAGAATTTATTGCTAGCATTATGGAGTTAATTACCCCATTCAATCAAAACCATGATTGATGTGGCAATTGCTCCCCTTGTTTCTTCCATATCTGCTTTGACTGCTGTTATTCAGGCACTCTCAAAGTCTGCTGAGCCCTCTTCCTCTAGGGGCCTGGTTTCAGTTTCTACTGAAATCAGGCAGGGGGAGATGCTTGATGAAGATATCGCAGAGCAGCCTTTGGCCTCCCCTCCAGCAGCTCAACTTGTAGTAACAGAGAAAGTAGCAGAAGTTTCAGCTCCTCCTCCTCCTCCATCTGAAAAGGAAATATCTGATGCAATAATGTTGACTGAATTTGTTGTAAAAGTTTACCTGGAAGAATCCTCAACTCCCTTGGTTGCCCAGTACCTAGAAGGAATAATCACCTCCTTTCTAGATGATTTATGGGAGTTAGGTCACCCTGAAGAATATCCTGAAGGTATGTCTCTTTTCCAATTTGTAGATTACTTAATTGATATGTTAGTATGGGAATATCTGGAAGGGATGACTAGATGTCATTTAGCAAGATTTTATTACTAATCCTACAGATATAATGGAAGAAGTAGTTGTTGTCCAAGAGCCAGAACCAGAAACTAAATCTGCTCTAGAGATTTTAGATGCTATAGAGCCTGAACCTGTATCTGCTCCTAATGTTCAAGTGGTTGTAGAGCTAGTAAGTGAACCTGCTTCTGAAGTTCAACCTGAACCAGAAGCAGCTGTTCAAGTTCCTGAAGTTGCTGAACCTGCTCAGCAAGCAGTGCAAATTGAACTGGTCCCCACGACAGTTCCTGAAATGGATTCTGAAAGTCAAGTTGAAAAATCTACTGTATAGGATGATTCCCTAGGATTGGACTTGGATACTCTCCTGGCACAAGATGCCATGGAAGAAGAAATGGAAAAAGCTGCTAAGGAAAAAGAAAAAGCTTTAAAAGAGGCTATTGATCCCTATGATATGCCTATCTCTTCAAATTCTGAAGAAGAAATTGACTCTGATGAATCTGCTGAGTCTAAGAGAAAAAGGATTACGAAAAAGAAAAGAAAGGCTGTGGCTCCTCCTCCAGCAAATCCAGACAATGACACTCCATATTACATTCTGAAAGGGATTGATCCCAAGTCTAAAGAATTCGAGCATTGGATGTGGTTTTCTAAAAATCAACAAAAGCAAAGGAAAAAGGCTAAGAGGTATGACCTTCCTGCTCCTAGATGGAATCCCAGAGGTCCTCCTCCTCCACCTCCCGGTGCAGGAGCCTCAGGAAATCTATCTTCTAAATCTGCCTCTCAATCTGAAAGATCAAATCCATCCCAGCCTGCTTAAAGGAAAAGTTCTCAAAGTTTTCAAGGTAAAAGCCAATCTGGCTGTCAAAGAACTGATACAGTTAAGGAACAAGTTAAGGAGGTAGTTTATCAAAGACCAACCTTTTCCCCTCCTCCTTCTCCAAAGAAAAAGGTTCCATCTCCAAAGATAGTGCATTCTGAGAAAGTTGTTCCAAAAGGTAAGTAACTTATTTTGTTTAAAAATTCTAGCAAGAACTTTGCTAAGTCTGCTCCCCTGTCTTATCTAGTTAATCAAGATAAAGAACCAGATGATACTCCTTCTGAGATTGTTTATGAAAGTCCTGAGCTTGATCCTAACTTTAGGATGGCTCATTTTCTCGAATTGGTTGGAGCAGCACAAATAAGGAAAGCTAAAGAAGAAGGAAAGGACAATGCCGGATTGACTACTATGTCTAAATTCAGAAAGAAGGAGCTCGAAAAGTTCCAGGTCAGACCTGAGATGTTTGATCCTTCAAAATATATGGAAATGCATCCAGAGGTAGTGGTTCCAAGGACAACTGAATTAAAAATTATTGGAGAACAAGATTTTAAGTTATCAAAGAAAGAAGCTCTAGATCCTACAAGGAAAATTACTTTTGTTTCTAGCTCTTCTAATCCTGAATCTAACTTTAAAGCACCTTAATTAGTCATTGATTGACAGTTAAATTTTTATCTGATTGATTGATGATATCTGCTTTGTTATTTCCATTTATGCATTTTATTTACTTTCTGTAATTAGTGTTGTTTGTTTTATTTGTTGAGAGACTTAACTCAAATAGGGGGAGATTGTTGGAACCCTAGGTTTTGATTTGAGTTCAGTCCTCTCTTTCTGTCTCTTGACCCAAGATTTATCTATGGTCAAAGGATAGTTGATAGGTTAGATTCTCTAGTTATGTAGAATTACTTTTCCAGATGAATATTTGGTTAAGTAGTTTTTCGTTCGACTATAGTCGAACGCCGCTCTACTATCGTCTATCGGCTAATCGACAATCTTCTATCAGTTGGTCGACATTCTGTATGCGTTGATAGCTCGACTATCTGATGATAGGTCGACTATCTGTGTGCTTTGATAGTTCGACTATCTGTCCTGATAGTTCAACTATCTGATAGCTTGACTATCTGTTGATAGGTCGACTATCTATCGTCTTTGATAGTTCGACTATCTGTCCTGATAGTTCAACTATCTGATAGCTCGACTATCTGTATTGCTTTGATAGCTCGACTATCTGTTGATAGGTCGACTATCTGTTTTGTTTTGATAGTTCGACTATCTGTTGATAGGTCGACTATCTGTTTTCTGTGATAGGTCGACTATCTGCTTGATAGGTCGACTATCTGTTTTTGTTTGGTAGTTCGACTATCTGTCCGGATAGATCGACTATCTGATAGCTCGACTATCTGTTCTGATAGGTCGACTATCTGCCGAGGTAGTTCGACTATCTTCTTTGATAGTTCGACTATCTGGATCGTTCGACTATCTGTCTGATAGATCGACGATCTCCGTGCGCCGTTCGACGATCTCCGAAGGTCGTTCGATGTTTTGCTGTATGCTCTTATTTAGTTTGTCGTCTTTTATGATGTGACTAATTTAATATCTATTTTGGCATAGTTTATAAAAGATTATCTGAATAATTTATGACATTATTTCCATGCAATATCCGTTCTACTCTATATGCATGAGCTAATCTTTTCTGACAAAGTTGTTTGTCTTATAGCTGAGATATACAATCTGCTTTATCTGCCAGGCTGTCCTTTATAGCCGTTAGACTCAAAAAGTCTTCCTTGGCCGTAAAGAGTTCTTTCTGATGTGAATTTCTCTTATATTATTTCATCAGAAGTATTTGCAGCTTCTTAGAAAGCTTTATCCTTTTATAGGATATCTGCCTGCTGTAGTTTATTTTTGCTTTATGCTTTTTGCAGCCCAGCTTGCAGAGTTCAGAAAACGACAAGATTCAAACTCAATTAGAGCCGTTGCTGCTGCTGATATATAAAGACTTCTTTGAAGAAGAAATCAACTAGTTCACAGAGATAAGAAATTCATTCAGCAAGCTTACAACAAGAACAAGTTTAACTGCTCTCAGCAATCTTCACTCATCTGAGAAGTGTTAGCTCTTCTGCTCTTCTTCAACCTGAGTTCTCCTGTTCCAGGAAGTTCTAACTCAGAGATCTTTTGAAGAAGAAGAAGAAGAAGATAGCTGCTAGAAGATTTCTATTTCTTATTTTATATCTTCTTGTAGTTCTTCCTTCAGTATTTACTGAAGTGTTTCTGCACTTAAGCAAGACTTCACCTGGACGTTCTTTGAGCCAGGGGGAGCCTTGATTCTTTTAGAGCTTTCTAGCTCAGTGCAAGTTATTGTGCTTCTCTAATCTATTGTAAAATAGAGAAGACACATTAACCCCTTTCCCCCTTCTGTACAGGGTTATTACTCCCTTCAAAAGTATCCCTTGGTGGCAGGGCACCTGATCAAAAACCTGTGTTTGGTTTTTAGACACCTGATCAAAAGTCTAAAGGGTCTCTTGATTTACTTGAAGCAGATCTTGTTGGTGGCAGGGCACCTGATCAAAAACCTGAGTGGATTCCTACCTTGTTGGTAGAAGAGTGGACGTACCTAAGTTGTTTGGGGAACCACTATAAATTCCTTGTGTCGTTTGGATTGCCTTGTTTAAATTCTTGCATTGTGGCTGTGATTAGATATTAACTAGGTTTGCTAGTTGCTGGATAGGATCCAAAGCTAAACTGTAATTACAGTTAGATTTAGTTTGTGCACAACACTTGTGTTAGGCTCTAAGGTTTAATCTTAAAATATCTATAACTTTCATTCCGCATTTAACTCCAAGGGAGTTGAGTAGAAAGTCAACTTTGCTAAGTGTAATTTTTGATTACTCTATTCACCCCCCCCCCCCCCTCTAGAGTAGTATCTATCACTTCTCTTTCAGAGGAGCTTCTTCTTGAAACATCTCCCCCTACATAGATCCAAGGAGACCTGTATCCAGGCCCCCAGAAGAAGGGACAGTAGAGAAAGAGGATAGTTGAGAAGAAAGAGCAGAGATAGAAGTAGCAAGAGGAGCAACTGCTTCTTCTATCAGCTTTTTGAGGGTTGGAGTAATGAATTCAATAAGATTTGAGGTAATAGAAGAAAAATCTAGAAACCTAAACTCAGGATCAGTCTGAGTAGATGTTGAGGGTTGATTTGGGGTAGAAGAAGATGGAGTAGATCTGCTTACACAGGTTGGGCAAACAGTGAAAGCTTGAGGTATATGTTGAAGATTGATTATAGGAGGAATGAAATCAGGAATAGTTTCTTCCTATATATGGGAGTGAGGTGAAGATGGAGATATATGAATTTGAGATGAATGAGGTGGAGATAGAGGAAGTAGATTAAAATTAGGTAGATTAGAAAGTAAAGGGGATGAGGGTGACTAATGAATGGGTGAATCTATAGGAAGAGAATTTTATGGAATATCTTTATATATAAGAGGTGGTAGAGGTGACTGAGGAAGAGAAGCATCAACAGGTGGAGTTGTTGATGGAATTTGGTCAGATAAACAAGGTAGTGGAGAATGTTGTGGAGATGGTTGGGGGAGAGGAAATGGGAGGAACAGAAACTTCTGCTGGGGTTGGGAGAGTGGCTGATATAGCCCTTGTGCTTTCAAAAGCTAGCCTAGAAGATTCAGCCCTTGATGGCTTTGGGATTACCCTCTCTCATCTTCTAAACAAAGCAGAAGTAAGCCTCTTGGATGCATTAATAAAAGTTGTCTGAGAGACCAAAAGCTCTGGACACTTGGACTGTAGGAAAATTTCTAAGATCCTACCATACCCTAATAATTTACTGGTAATATTTTTCTTAATAGAATCAAATAAGATTGATCCCTATTTTATCCTTTTCTGATTAACCAAAGCAATCATCAAGTGAAAGTGGTGCCTGGTTATATAGTTATGGGCAGAGTGCTTGCCCAACAAAACTTTATCAATAATGTCTGCTAAAAATTTGTACTCAATAGAAAATTTTTTATTTAATAGGTGATTAGGGTTTCCCTGGGAGTGACCAAACCTATCTAGCATTTCATTAAATTCAGAACTGGACAAATCTATGTAATATTCTCCATTAACAAAACCAAAAATTTCAATTAAAATTTCAGGAGATAAAGGAACCTGGTTTCCTGAGATTGATCATATAATATCTGGGTTATCTTGAATCTTTGATGTATACATCCATTCCTTGATCTCAGCTATTGGGAGTTTTATCCTTGTGGACATGAAATACTGCATATTCTGAGCTTCAAATAGATGTAGGATGTTTTGTAATACTTGGTCTAAATGGGTGAATGACTCCATGTCAATGTCAAATCCAACATCAAATTTCATTACTGAAAGGATTGCTTGAAAAATCGCCAATGCTCTGCAAGATAGAAATGATCTAGTGCAAAGGGAAATGGAAATGCACGGGATTGAGTTCGATGGAAAGACCTAGATATATTTTTTCCGAAGTCGAAACGACAAACTCTGTCCGATGAAAAAGCAAAACATCGGATGCCTGCTCGACGAAAATTCTCAAAAGAAATACATTTGTCGATATCAGGTCGACGAAAGTTTTGAGAAAGAAATATATTTCGTTGAGCTCCGTTCGACAAAGGATACTTGAAACTAATCCGTTGATCTCTGTTCGATGAATATTTCACAAAGGAAGTTCGTCGATCTCTGTTCGACGAATGACTCACAAAAATAACACAGTTCGTCGATCCCTGTTTGACGAAAGGTGTGAAATTTGTCGAGCTCAGAACAAAAATCAAATTAATGTTTCTCCATTAATCATGCCTAACTGATTTAAGAAGAAAAGATGTTTCTTTTCATCTAAGGGTTTAGTGAAATATTTGCCATTTGTAAATCAGTAGAAATGAAAATAAGAATAATTTTATTTTTGTCTACATTATCTCTAAGAAATTGATGTCTTGTTTCTATATTCTTAGTCCTACTATGCAAAACTGGATTTTGTACAATAGAAATTACACTGGTATTATCACAAAATATGGTTGAATTATTTGAGTTGCATCCATAATCTAGAAGCTGATTTTGAATCTAGAAAATCTGTGAACAATAACTACCAGCTGCCATATATTCATCTTCAGTAGTTGAAGTAGAAACAAATTTTTCTTCTTGCAAAACCATGACACAAGCCTATCACCAAGAAACTGACAAGTTCCTGATGTGCTTTTCTTATCAACTCTACATCAAGTATAGCTTGCATCTGAGAATCTTGTTAATTCAAATTTCAACTCTATTGGATACCAGAGTCATAGATTTGGGCAACCTTTTATATATCTTAAAAGCCTTTTTACTAAAATTAGATGAGATTCTTTAGGATTTTCTTGAAAGCAAGCACAAATATATGTATCAAACATTATGTCAGGTCTACTAGCTGTTAAGTATAAAAAAGACCCAATGATGGTCTTATATAATCTATGATCAACGAGTTTGCCCTGTTCATCGGTATCAACAACCGCATTAGAGGGCATGAGTGTTTTCATAACTGAGGCATCTGACATCACAAATCTTTTAATTAGCTCTTTAGCATATTTTGATTGGGATATAAAAATACCATTAGGAGCTTACTTTACTTATAAACCAAGGAAGTAGGATAGTTCACCCATACTACTCATTTCAAACTTAGAATGCATTAGTTTAGAAAACCTTTTGCATAGTTTGGAATCAGTAGAGTCAAATATTATATCATCTACATATATTTTAAGTAGCAAAATTTTATTTTTATGAGGTCTAACAAATAATGTTTTATCTACTATGCCCCTACTAAATTTATTTTCTAAAAGAAAACTAATAAGATTCTCATACCAAGCTCTTGGAGCTTGTTTAAGACCATAAAGAGCTTTGTTATGTCTAAAAATATGAGAAGAGTGAGTTAGAGGGATAAAACCTTGTGTTTGTTCAACATAAACTTCTTCTTTGAGCTCTCCATTTTTAAAGACACTCTTCAAATCCATCTGATATACTGTGAATTTCTTGAATACTACATATGCAAGAAAAATCCTGATAGCCTCCAATCTTGCAACAGGAGCAAATATCTGGCCATAGTCTATGCCTTCCTCCTGTGAATATCTTTGATCTACCAATCTTGCATTATTTCTTACAATAATTCCTTGAGCATCCATCTTATTCCTAAAGACCCACTTGGTTCCAATGACTGGATAGTCTTTGGGTATTGGAACTAAGTCCGATACTATACATCTCTCAAACTGATTGAGTTCCTCTTATATTGCAATGATCTAGTGAAGATCTTGTTCTGCATATTTGATGGATTGAGGTTCAATTTGAGAAATAAAATAAGCATGCATATGATCTTGATTCAATTGATGCCTTGTTTGAACATCAGTTTATATGTCTCCAATCACTTGAGATCTAGGGTGGTTTATAAGTGTGAAAAGATCAATAGGTAGAGTTGGTTGTTCAAATACTTATGGTGCTAATTCCTCTTGTGGAATTTCATTAACCACAACATTTTCAGCATAAATTTCTGAATTTTCTTCATCACTGTCTTCAGCAATCTGTTGAGAAGGATGTACTGTATTTTCTTGTGTTATGATTAATTCATCAATTTCTCATACAGATTTGGTACCTGAAAAGATTCTATGGTAGAGATATTTCTCTCCTTGTAAAACATATTAATTTCATCAAAAGTTACATGTACAGATTCTTCTATTTTAAGAGTAGATTTATTAAAGACCCTATAAGCCTTGCTAACTTGAGAATATCGAAGGACAATTCCTTCTATAGCTTTGGCTTCAAATTTTCTTAAATGTTTCTTATTATTGTTATGAATGTAACACTTACAACCAAAAACATTAAAATAGTTTACTTTAGGTTTCTTAGATTTAAGTAATTTATAGTGAGTCTTACCCTTAAGTTTATGTATTAGACTTATTTTAAGGACATAGTTTATTGTGCTTACTGCCTTTTCCCAAAAGGATAGGGGCAAGTGAGCATCTGCAAGTAATGTACCTGCAGATTAAATTAGGGTTCTATTTTTCCTTTCAGCTACCCCATTTTATTGATGAGTTCTTGGAGCAAAAAAACAGTGCCTGATACCTTCCTTCTCACAAAATTCTTGCATTAAAAGAGATTCAAACTCAGTGTCATGATCACTTCTAATCAATGCAATCTGAGTAGAGTACTCAATCTTGATACTCTTAAGGATATCTTTAAGAACTTTAAAGTTATCTGACTTGTTTCTCAGAAAGAATACCCAAGTGAATCTAGAGAAATCATCTACAATAACTAAGGTATATGACATTCCTCCCAAACTTTGTACATCAATAGGTCCAAAAAGGTCTATATGTAGCAAATATAAAATCTTGGGTGAATCATTTTTAGAAATGGATTTAAAACTATATTTAGTTTTCTTTCCTAATTCACAAGCCCTGTAGAGTCTTTCCTTCTTATGAGAACCATAAGGTAGTCCTCTAACAAGGTTGTCCTTAGATAGTTTAGCAATAGTCCTAAGGTTTACATGTCCTAACCTTTTATACCAATGTTCACTAGTTTTACTAAACTGATTAATTAAATAGATTTCAGTTTTTGCAGAGTTAAAATTAACTTAAGTAGATATTTCCTTGTCTAACTCCAGTTAAAATTATTTTGTTTTTATCAGAAGTAATAAAACATAATGACTTGTTAAAAGATACCTGATAACCTTCATTATATAACTAACTTATGGAGATGAGGCTATTCTTGAGACCATTCACATAAGCTACCTTCCTGAAGGTAACCGCTCCAAATTTGACATTATCATAGCCTTTTCTCTGTCCACAGTTAGAGTCTCCAAAAATGACTTTTGGTCCAAGCTTAGCTTTGAAGTCACTCCGATTTTCTTTGCTTTCTGTCATATTTTTTGAACACCCACTATTCAGATACAATTATTCTATTATTGTAGGATAGTTCTTCATCTGTATAAAAAAAATTATGTATGCTTGACCCAGGTTACCTTGGGTCCTAATTTTCTTTCATAATGATAATCGGAAATGTAAGAACACTCTGGTTGATCTTTATAACCAAGTGGATAATATGTCCTAGGAGAGATGATCCACTGAGTAAAGGGGTTTTTCAATTTTTGTTTTTGATTATTGTTTTGAAAAGAATTAAAATTTCTATTTGAGGAAATATGGTTCGACGAATTATAATTATTTCGTCGAGCTTCGTTTGACAAATAGTACTAATTTCGTCGAGCTCGGTTCACAGAATGATAGTATTCATTTTCTACATTCCACGTTCATCGATCTCTATTAAACAAATCATATTGATTTCGTCGAGCACCAGCTGTTGAGTAGTTATACAAAAATTCTGGGTTAAGAGTTCATCGATTACTGTTCGACGAATAATAATGATTTCGTCGATCTTGGTTCGACGAATTTTGTTGAACATAATTTTTCAGTGAATTTTTATTTTGCTTTGATTCATTCTTTTGTGAAACTTTAGTAATTTTATCTGTAATTTGTACTACTTCTTTTCCTTTAGCTGATATGAAGTTTATAGGGGTTGATAAAATATTTTTCTGAAGAAGATGAGGCTTACTAGATGAAGCCCCCAACCCTAGTTTGCCATTGAGCCTGACATTGACTATGCTTGTGATATCAATCAGTTTGATGCTTCTCCCATTAAGGGATTCTTCAAACATTTTATCTTCATTTAACTTGTTTTCTAAAGAACCTATTTGTTCATTAGCAGTTTTAAAATTTTCTTTAAGTTCAAGATTTTTTGAAGAAAGATTGTATAATTCACTTAGTTTCTCTCTGAGAAGTTTAATTTCCTTCTCAGATTTTATTAAATCTTTACATAGTAATTTAAAGTCTATTTTAAACTGATTTAAAGTAAAATCAAAAGTAGATATTACCTGTCTTCTTGAGATTCTGACTCAGACTCAAAATTTCTGTATTGCATCAATTAGATTTCTTTAGCTTTTTCTTCTTCATCATCTTCACTTGAGCTAGATTAAGATTCTGAATCAGATTCACTCCAAGTCTCAGAAACAAAGACTCTCTCCGTCTTTTTGTATTTATTGGAAGAGGATTTGTCTTAGTGCTTCTTGTAGTCTTTCTCCTTCATCTTATCTTTCTTTTTAATCTCAGGACCTTCTGGAAGGATATGTCATGGTTTCCTGTAACCATAACAAACTATTTCTTTAGTGGGAGTTTTATTATACCTTGGTTTGTCATCATTTCTGGAAGATCTTCTCCTGAAGTCTTTTCTTGCTATTTTGTAGAATATCTTAGCCAAGAGACCTATAAGATCTTCATTCTCTAGAGATTTTTCTTCTTCTTCTATTGCTGGGAAAGCAATACTTTTCTCTTTCCTTACTAAAGGTGAAGTACTTTGTTCAACTTCCCTTATTCTGATGAGCTGCTCATAGGATTTGAGCTTGCCCAACAGGGTCTCTATTGTATTCTCATTCCAACTTATGACTTATTTTATTGGCAAGATCCTTGAATCATATGTGCTAGAAAAACACATAAGGATCTTATCATTTACTTCTATCAATGTGATGTCCTTCTCCAAGGTCTTCAGTTCATTGATTATGATACTGAGACTTATGTACATTTCAGCTACAGATTCAGATTCTCCCTTTTTGAAGTTCTCATATTTAGAGATAAGGTGAGATCTTCTATCTTTTCCCTCATAAGCAGATCCAGCAACCATTGTGTTGAGGGAGTTCCAAATGTCCCTTGCTGAAATGCATTTAGCAACCTTTTGGAAAATATCATCTGACATGGTTTGAGCTAAGATGTTCATTGTTTTTGCATCAACAATCTTTGGTTTCTTCTGGGCTTTTGTCAATTCTAGAGGTGGTAAACACTTGTACTTGTTGTTTCCACTGGTAGAGGTGGACCTATCAAAATGGAGTTGTAGATATATTCATCAATAGAGTTCATATAAAGTCTAATCCTTGCCTTCCATAGTGCAAACTTATTAAGATTACACCCAAGAGGTCTAGTGCTTAAATATTCCTTATTTTGTGTCATGATAAATTTCTCGGTGAAAATAAAATCTATCAGATCTTATGGTTCAGGTTTTAGTCTGTAAAATAAAAGAACCAACCTCTGATACCATTTGAAAGTGAGGGATAGATCTACTTTACACTAGAGGGGGTGGATAAGGTATATTAAAAACTTTAATTTATTTTCATAGCGAATTTAAAGTAAGTGATATATATATATATATATATAAAGCAAAAGATCACATCACACAAAGAAGAAGAATAACAATCACAGACGACATAAGGAAATTTATTGTGGTTCTCCAATAAATCTGGGTACATCCACTATTCTACCACCCTGGTAGGAATCCACTACAGGTTTTTGCTTACGTGCTCTGCCACCATAAGTTTTTGCTCAGGTGCCCTGCCACCATAAGATCAATTTTTCTAAGGGAGATCGAGTAACCCTTTGAGCTTTTGATCAGGTGCCCAAAAACCAAGCTTAAGTCTTTTGATCAGGAGACCTAGAAATACAAAGATAACTTTTGAAGGGAGTTAAAAACCCTGTACACAGTTTATGAAAACAAACAAAAAGTGATGTTGTCTTCTCTGTCAAGATTCTCTTAGAAGACTATTCGATGTTGAAGCAAAAAGCTCCCCCTGATTTGAGTAGATTTCATAATCAGGAGAGGGAGTCTTTTCTTCACGGTTTAGACCTTCTTGTATCTGAGAGATTAGGACTTTGCACAAGAAGAGACTGAAGATCTAATTCTATAAGCTTATGAATTCTGTAAGAGTATGTGTTGATCTACAAGTCTCTAAGTCAGTATGTCCAAGTCAGTAACCTTGAGGCAACAATCTTCTATACATATATATAGAATGCTTAGAAGAATTCAAACATTTGAATTAATCGATTCTGAAATGTTTGAGGAATTCCCGAGAATGGTAACTGCCTTGGAAATCGATTAGCTTAAAACTCTGTGATAAGTCCATATTTAATGCTCCGACTAAACAGCTATATTTGTTAGAATATTTGGCATTAAATATCAGAGTCATAACTGTCTATAATTAAGCCTTGAAATTATTCTGCCTTCAGAATATATAACAGCCTGAAATTAAGCCTGAAACTATTCTGCCTTCTGTAAATAAAACGGCCTAAAACACTACAATGAATTTGTCGAACTCAGCAAGCATTTCGTCGACCTGAGCCAGGTGTTCGTCGAACTGAATCTTCATATTTATCGACCTGAGCTCAGAGTTTGTCGAGCTGAGCTTTACTTTTGTCAAGATAGTTTCTGAGTAGAGATCGGAGTTCGTCGACCGGATATCATAGTTCGTCGAGCAAAACTCAGAGTTAAGACTCTGATTCGTCGAACTGAGATCGCCGTTCGTCGAACATAGCTCTGCTTTCATCGAACTAAATTCTACTGGAATTCTTTTGAGGCAATGAACTTAGAAATAAACCTATGACCCTAGACTATAAAAAATGTGTCAAACAAAACATCCTAATGGTAATCCTAGCCCAAATAAGTAATAAGGTTCCAATAACCATGCTAAGGTAGCCTCTGGATATAAGCAGTAAAAGAAGAATTAATTCTCATTGTTCTTTCTCTTAGTTCTCGAGGTTCTTGAGAGCAAGAAGGCTGAGGATAATCTTTGCTAGCAAAGGGAAGGAGATCTTGTGGTCAGATTCAATAGCCAAACTAAGATCCGTGAAGAGGAAAGTGAGACGCTCCTTTCCAACCAGACAAAAAATTTCATTCATGGCTCTGAAACAGATGATTAGGGTAACTATTTTCTCCTTGGACAGGTGAAGTCCTCAATTTGCAAACGTGCATGGAACCCCTTACTAAAAGGTGAATAAAAGGTGTTTTCCAGCGGGTCAATTGTTGTGATCCCCGATTAAATTTACATATAGATCCGGAATAAATGTATGGAATAGACATGTTGTGTGATGACACTATCTCGACATATTGGTATGGATTGGTGATGAATTGATGTGCGTTTTGTAAAAAACTCTATAGATAAAATGTATGGTTAAACATGTAAAATCCGGGGTCTGGGGGTGTGCAGGGTGCTGCAGTGATGGTATTGGAGGTGATCTCCAGGAAAAAACCCAAAAGTGAGAAATTCTATCCCTATTGCACGACAGTAGTACTACTGTTGGCGATAACATCCATTGAGCTATGTTTGTGAGGCATGTCTCAGGGAGACCTGAAGGCCATTGTATGAAAAGCTGAGAGCATGTACTGCCCAGCTATGGTGGCCACGAGAGCCAGCCTAATTTGTTGCAAAGAAGTTCTTTAGAAGACCGTGAGGCTAGCATGTGAGTTGAACCATGGAGGCCAATTAATAAAGTCGTGAGAGCCATAACAAAGCTGTGAGCCGTTAATGCCCAGCTCTAAAGGCCGTTGAGCCGAATGGGAAAGGGGAGGTCCACCCGCATCTTGTCTATTGTCCTTGATTGCTTCGGCTTTCGGAAGTGGCTTAGCGATCTAAGCAAAGGGAAGAGACTAAACTATACCTGAGTTATGTCGATCTTGATTTGACTTCCTAAAGTAATTAGCTCTCGTCGATGCCATAACGAGAGTCTGAGGCCTGGGGCTGAAAAAACTAGAATGCTCAAGAATGAACCGTTAAGTCTTACACCTCTGAATGGGAGGTGGGATCTGGGAAGTCTGGTACACCATAAATGTGCCCTGAGTGCATAGGATGTGTGGCCCTTGAGCCTACGTCTGTGGTGAATAGTGCTTGAATGTACATTATTGTGGCCACTATATATATATAGATATATATATATATATATATATATGCTGTTGTTGTAGAGAAAGATAATTGCTGCCCCGAGTAAGGGGTGGGGTCGTTATAAATAGGTAGGCAATTGCTGACCGTTGCCTTATTTTCCATGTTTTGGTGGGCCGTGATTTGCAGGTGCTGGAGAGCCAAGTGGAAAGCAACGGGCTGAAGCCCTTGTGCTGCGATTGGCTGGCCCTCGAAGGCCCTAAGGCGAAGTTTTGTTGTTTTCATGTGTTGCCGTTCTGTGTGTCTATGTTTGTATACCACACTTATGAAGTATAATTATAAGGCCTTAAATCCATGATATTTGGATACTTTGTATGTACATTCCTAATATATATATAAATGTTGTATATATATAGTAGACATTCACATAATTTGAGTTCGGTCAACCTAAAAGCTTCTGCTAGAATGTTATGAGTTAGGGTTCGTGTAGTTTTGATATTAATCCGTAACTCCGACAACTGTCTGTGGGATATGGTGTGGAGCCCTGGACGGAACTTCTATTATATTTAATTTGACGGAAGGAGGTGTTAGATTCACTGAACCGAGGGACACGGTCTTCGAACTTTAAACTTAAATCTTGTTTTCAACATAAAATATATATCTTTTATCAAAATAAATGAAGAGAAGGTGTTGCCTAAGCGTCTGTAGTTGTCCTCTACACGGCGTGATATCATGACACATATTTTCTCTCACTCTGATAATATATTAAAATATTGAGAAAATGCGGGTGATGACAGTAGTCATTCGGTAACTAGTTTTAGTTTTAATTGACACTCACTCGATCAAACCCTCCTCATTGAATTAGTGCCTCCGTCTAGCCCGTCGTTGTGTTGGAATTTAGCAATGGAAATTTTGTCAAACCTAAGCTGAGTTTCGCTAATTGCACGCCTAGTGTTTGGCGATTTTCCTAAGTCACACTTGAGTGGTAATTTTTCACAAATCCTAGTGTTTGTTACATCAATAATAAATTAAATTGGGATGGTGCTACATTTGTGGGCACACGAAATCACTGGTATATAGGGATTCTGGTCATATTGGTGAGCTTACTACTCACAAGCAGCCACCTTACAACTTCCAGCCGCGCAATTGCACGCTTGTATACTACAAGCCATTGGGTACAGGCTGACGATCAAGAGGCAGATCAACCCCCCCACCCAAACAAAATAAATGCAAAATATTTACTGAATTTGGATTCCTCTCATTGTGCTAATGAATTTTGACTACTTATATGTCCAAAACGGTAGCTGCATGAGGAGAAACGACTCCAGTAAAATAGATACATTTAAAAAAAATTAAAGAAAGTTGATGTCCAGTCCCCCTATTAAAATTCCTAACTAGCAATTATAGATGACGCCACTTTTAATTCCCAAAACAATAAAGTTATATTTCCCATCTCAAGTTAAGTCTCGAGGTGTTAGGGAGTGGGGGGTGTTTAGTGAGGTCATAGGGAATTTAACAAATATAATTAGTTATTAATTATGAAATAAAACATCAACCAAATATTCCTATTTATTAAAAACATAAAATAGACAAATTAAATTTGATTTATTGAGGAAATTTTCATACCATCCGTGCAAGAAAATTTAAACTGTATAATGATATCAGTGCAGGTCTGGGGATAACAAAAGGGCGTTGTTATGTGCACATCATTTTTGGATATGTGCACACCATTGATATTTGCACACCATAAATTATATTTGCAGGCCAAAATATCAAGTAAACACCATAAATTTTATTTACATGCCAAATTATTAAATGAACACCAAAATAAAGTTTGAGTTTTTTTTCTTCAAATACAAAAGATTTCTTTCCTTTTACATTTCAAACCAACAAAAAGCAAAAAAAATTTAAAACAAAAATCTTGAATCATTTCCACCGATATAACTAAAAAATTGCACGGTCCATTTTTAAGTTCCTGTAGACATGCACAAACATAAAGATATGAATATTAGTTATCTTAAATATATAAAATATTTGCAAGTTAATTAAACCTGAATATTAATACATACACGGTCATTTTGCTTGTTCAAGCTTCCTTTTGGTCGCCCCTTTAAGCGATCTGAAACCAAAGGTTCTATAGTTTGGCTTGTTGTAGGTTCCAATAACTCTCGTAGTTTTCTTTTCAATTCATTGTTTTGAATAGCCAATTATATATTGTATTTTCTGAGTATCTCATCATACTCCACTTGTATATCATGTAAAGTGTGGTTGAAGCTGGGGCGAGGGTATGGTTTTGGCTTTCAGGAGATAATAGGAGTGGGGTGTGCATTTAGGTTTAATATGGGTGGGATTGGAACAAAGTAGCAGTATTGTTTATTTTAAGAGTTTGATGTGCGCATAGCCAAAAATGGTGTTCACATAAAATCACCTTTTTTTAAGAATTTGGAGTGCACATAACCAAAATTGTTGTGCATGTAACGGTGCCCTAAAAAACTAACTTAATCAGATTAATTCGCCATTATAGGTCTGGGGATATTAAAACTAACTCAATCAGATCAGTGCAGGTCTAGGCGCCCCATAACATGAACCGCATGGGGGCATTCTAGTGGGAACTCTAGGATTAATTGGCTTATAAACAAGTTAGGCGTGAAAATGAAAAAGTCGTGCAGGTGGGTAAGGCTCCTTCATTCAAAAAACATTTCAACTTTCATGTGTCGCGTAGAACCATTCCAGTGATCTTATGCACATCGACAACTAACTCGTAGAGTCTATAAGGAAGTAATAATAATATTATGGGTCGCTCGACGATCTTGTAGACCAACCGAATTGAATAGTCTCGCTCGAGAGTGAGCCGAGTGCGAAGTTAGTAACCTATCGTTCATTGGGTGCAAAGAAGAATGACAAAGAGTCTCAAAGAAAAGCGAGATCTTCCAAGGTCAAAGAGAGATCTTCAAGTCGCCTTTGAAAGAGAACTTTGAAAGCAAATTAGAGCTTCGAAAGCCGAAGAAAATCTTTGAAGGATTCATCGAACGTTGAAGGAGAATTCGGAAAGATCTTCGAACAAGCTCTCTCGAACGCTGAAGGTAAAGTATACTCAAATGAGGGCTTTGACTCCTTTTTTATCTTTGGACAAGGGTAGTTCGGTAATTTTGTCGTTAGAACCACCATAAGCACTTGATGGGTGAATCATGATAATCAATCTGTAGTACACATAACGTCATTTTTCGAATATGACCATTTTGCCACCTGGGTAGTTCGGGGAGTTCCATTGGCCGACAACGAACGAAACCTATAATCTAGGAAGTATAGATGGTTAACTATTGCACGTGCCATGAAGGAGGAGGCGTTCGGCATGAGCGGCAATCACGTAATCCTTCGACGGCATTCGACGCGCACTGCATACACGGAGACATTCACCGCATAATGCGAAAGCAGAGGCATTCATCGCGCGTCGCAAACACAGAGGAGTTCGTTGCGATCAGCAAACGCGGAGGAGTTAGCCATGCGCCATGAACGCAGAGGCATTCTCCAGGCGCCGCGAACGCGGACAACACTAAGGGAGGTGCAGCCTTGGATGCACAAAGGGGAGGTGTGGCACAGGCCGCACCAATGGGCAGTGAGGCCTTGCCCGTATCAGGGTGGTGCAGTTGGCACAAGACTACCTTGGTGTGGCGGGCGCCTTACAGCAAGTGCCACATGATGTACATTATGCCAACCGCCATACTGCGGTTTTGAGGTAGCAGTTAATCCACGATGACGATTGTGCAATCAAAGTTGATGGTTTGGAGATTCTGTTGGTTCCATAATGGTGATCTGGAAGTGATCAAGTATGAAACCTCACTTCCAACGCACTATGAGCCTATGGGGTCGCACATAAGAGCTTTGGAGAAGTAGGAAGTGTTGATGCACGAAAAGCGACGGGGAAGACGAGCACCACCAACTAACCGTTCGAGCACTGGGGAAGGAATGGGGAAAAGACTGTCGGCTAGTCGGTTACTAGCGGCTAGGAATGGCGGATAAAACCGGGCAGAGAAAAGAGAGAAAGGGCCGCTACCAGCGGCAACACCAGAGTTCGCCCACCACGGCCTGAATGCCTCTCCTGCGAAGGGCTTTCCTTTTATAAGAAATTAAGCGATCACACTTAGCAAAGAAAGAAGAAAGGAAGAAGCCGGCCGAGCAATAGACCGCAAAGGACTAGAATCGAGGCCGCAGCTCTCAACAAGCGAGCTCTTGGACTCGAGTCAGCGTGCATTGGGTGTACTCCCGCCCCCTATTTATACGCTTGGGGGCCTGCCCAAATGGGCAGGGCTAAAATTACTGGCTGCTCGAGGTACAAGAGAATCGGGCAGCGGTGACGGGAATCGAGAAAAAGAAGAAAAGCCAAGAGACAGGCCGCGCGGCCTGGCGACCTTCTTCTGCCGAGCTGCAGGACGGAGTCTGGGCCGGCTAATCTGGACCTCCTCTGACGGCGACCTAGAACACAGGTCGCGCAGCTTCAGCAAAGACAGGCCGACCCTTAGATGATGGCTGGACCGGAACTGGCGGCTGTCTGACGTAGAGGCCGCCCGGCTTGTCTGACAATAAGCCGGCTAGCTGAGAACAGCGGCTAGAAAGCACAAGCCGCCCGGACTTGAAAACCTGGAGAACTAGTCGCGGATTCCGGGTTAACCTAATCCCCGCACATTTTTAAGTTTCTGAAAAACTTCGAAAATGTAGAACTAAGCAGGAGACTGCGACTGCCATTAATGCTTCTACGTCTATAAAATGTCGAGGGCCCTGCCATTCCGTCAAGATTTCTGCCAAGCCACGGGTCACTATTCGCCACTTGCGGTCAGAGTCCTCCAAGCCGACAGAGACTTCTACAAGATGGACGTCATGTCCTCGATGCTAGATCGCGAAAAGAAGTCGTCTGGATCGAAAAAGAGGAGCAGAAAAGCGGACAGTTCCGACCAACGGCCTGAGAAGAAAACTGAGAAGCCGATCGCACCGGCGGCTTCTGATTCTGGAAAGAAACCGATGGAAGTCGTCGCGAAATCCTCGCAGGCCATGACAAAAGTCGAAGCGGTTTCCAAATCTGCTCTCCCGCAAGCTGGTGCCACCAAATCCTTCGACATTACCTACTCGCCATCAGGTGAACCCCTTTTGAAGATCGCCGGGGCGGAGGAATAGAGTGTCGACTCTTCCAAACCGCGCGAGTTGCCCAGATCTGCTGACTTGATCATTGTTGAAGAGGACGACTCGAAGAAGCTACTGGAGGCCGAGCGGTCTCTGACTGAGAAGAGGAAACAGACAGAGACAATAGTCGGCCACATGAAGCGACGTAAGAAAAGGTTCGAGACCCTTGAGGAAAGGATGGGGAGGAAGCCGCGGAAGATGCGGGTTGATAACTGCAATGTTTCTGTGAAGACCGGAGCGGCTAGTGTGCAATTTAAGCCGCGGGAGAAAGACGTATCTGATGGTCTGTCGACTCCATCTTCCAAGCCGGACGAGCCAGAGAGTACGCCTTCAGTTAGCGAATCCCTGAGCGATATCCTGAAGGGCATGGAGAAATTTCAGCAGCAGGATAAGTTACTGGCAACTCTGTCGGCTTCTGCGGAGGTCGCCGTCACCGATGTCGAAATTACAGGAGAGAAGCTTGGCGAATCGGCTCCTGCGGTTTCATAAGGAGCTGAAAAACTAAAACACAGAGAGAAGATAGAGTATTGTAAAACACGAAGAAGTTAAGCGTATTGTAAAATTCTACAAGCTGCGGTCACGGAAGAAGGGAGCAGACACAATTTGCAATCCTCCAGCGAGCTTCTTCCTGACCACGGCTGAGCTGAAAAGCAAAGCTAAGGAGACCGCGCGGCTATGGAAAGAAAAGTTAAAGCGAATAGATTCAGAAAGGTTTAGGTGACCAGCGGCTAGACTAGATACTGCGGCTTTCGAAGGAGAGATAACCACGAGCTGCGGTCTCGTTCTAACGAGATCTTCTACCAGGTGCCGGTCATGTCACTGAATCTAACCGCCTGTTTATTCGCTGCAGTGCACAAGAAACTGCCATCAAGCCGGGCGATCTGACGACTTTCTTACCTCCACTGATTCCGCCGCTACCTGCAAGTTTCCGTGACCAGAGGACGGCCGAATTCTAGGAGGAGGTCGCCGCCTTGCAGGCTAGGATAAGGGAGCATGCCGAGGCCCTTCGAGCCAAGGAAGAAGAGTGGCGGCTTCAAGAAGAAAATCAGCGGTCTATGCTGGAGGCTGCTGAAAGGAGAACTCAAGAAGTGCTAGAGGACTTGGAGCAGGAGAGAGGAATGATGCGGTCTGAGGTGGAGGCCGCTGAGAAAAGGATGCAGGAGGCCTTGGTCAGCTTGGAGTTGGAGAAAACGACGATGCGGATTACGCAGGAGACCACTAACAAAAGGGTGCAAGAGGCACTGGCCAGCGCGGACATGGAGAAAACGGCAAAGCGGACTGCGCTGGAGGCCGCTGACAAAAGGATGCAGGAGTCCCTGGCCAGCTGGGAGGAGGAGAAGACAACGATGCGGACTGTGCTTGAGGCCGCTGAGCAAAGAACTCTGGAGGCGCTGGCCCACCTGGAGCAGGAGAAGACAGAGAAACTTGACCTGCAGGCTTTAGTGCTGATGCTCGGCCGGATAGAGAGGGAAAGGGCGGACACCGCTCGACTTGACGAGGAAAGGGATAAGGATCGAGCAGAGGAGGCCGGCAGAGGCATGCGACCTACTGGGACGACTTCTCAATAGTAGCAACTACCAAATCGCCCGGCTTCCGGAGAGACTTCGGACTCACCAGTAGTCGCGGCGGTTAGGCAGGTCGCTGCTTCTGGCGACCCGAGAGATCGCGCTCTGTCGCTGGTTCCATTTACCCGCGTAGAGCGTGATACCTCGCGAGTTCATCGGACTCTGCACAATATCCACAACCTTGTTAGTCAAGTGTATGTCCAGCTGGTACCGGCCGGCGACCAAGTCGCGCGGGTTGGGCGAGAGGCTCCAGAGAGTGGAGAGAAATAATTATGAGAACTTTAATTTGGTGATGAGTTGTAAATATACCCATTTTATAGTGTATTTATTTTGTTGTTTTACTTTATTTTTGTCTTTTTTTAGTTTATTTTCTTTAATAAATTGTTTCTTTTTTGTAATTTTTTATTTTTCTAACTTAGTTTTTTGTTTTCTGAATTTTTGCAGAAAAATAATTTTCGGCCTTGTCACGCCCATGTCACCCCCCGACACGGGCGTGTCAGGCTCTCAACTCAACCAGTCAGAAAAAAATTAACAATTTCAATGTTCCGAGCCCGACACGCCCCCGTCACGCCCGTGTCCAAGCCTCGTCACGCCCGTGTCGATGTCGGCACGCAACTCTCCGTCAACCGTCAACGCTGCCGACATCGGATGCCAGCTGTCCGGGTCACGCCCCCCTGTCACGCCCGTGACAAGCTTGTCACGCCCGTGTCCGCCACGTGGATCGCCTCGAAGTCAAGGCTCCCGTCAACTCCACAGCTCCAGCTCCCTGTCACGCCCTCCTGTCACGCCCGTGACCTGGGCGTGACCGCCACGTTTTCAGCCGAAGTCAAGCCTCCAGTCAAATCACCAATCAAGCTCATGAATAGTACTGTCACGCCCCCCTGTCACGCCCGTGACCTAGGGCGTGACCAACCCGTTTTTTTGCCTATATAAAGGCAGCTGCTGTATGCAATTCTTGTCTCCTTTTTTGGCCACTTTACTTAGATGTTATGCTGCCCAAATGACTTCTAATGTTATGTAAGAGAATTTTCTCCCCCTCCCTTAGTTTATAATAGCATTTTATTTTATAAAAATAGTTCATTTTCTCTCCTTCTTAGCATGAATCTCATTTGGTTGCGCCCTAACTTAAGTAATTTTTCGTTCCCTTTTTCGTGCTTTTTATGTTTTCATCTTTTTATAGCTTTTATAACTCGTTCAGTTAGGATTTTATCGCACTTTCTAGCCGTTGTAATGCCCATTTTATTTTCATATTCCGCACCCGTTTAGCTTCAGTTTATTTTTATTTGCACTTTTTATGCATTTCTACCGCATTCTAGCGGTAGAAATGCACTTGTTTTAATTTTTCGCCAACTTCCATTTTGCGTTTATTTGCAAAACTTTTCGCTCCGTTTAATTTTTATTTTCTCTTTTTATGCATTTCTACCGCATTCTAGCGGTAGAAATGCAGTCGTTTTAATTTTTCAGTCACTTTGCTTTTTCTTATTTTTGCAAGAGTGCGTGCGTGTATGAGCTAGATTTTATTGCTTTATTTCAATTTCTGTAGAGTGTGTGCGTATGCATTTATTTCCGCCTACTCGTTAAGAGTTAAATGGCGCTCTGCTTTCATTTCCCGCCTACTCGTTTGAGTAGGACTCGTCATTTTAATGCTTTCATTTTCTTCCTACTCATTTGAGTAGGAAAACTTTGTGTGTGTGTGTGTGTGTGTTTACTTTTCTGTAGAGTGCATGTGTGTGATTTTAATTTCTGTAGAGTGTGTGCGTGTATGAGATAAATTTACCCCCGCCCACTCGCTCGAGCCGGGATTCGCATTTACTGCTTTCTTCAGTCCTACTCGTTTGGGTAGGACTTGCAATTTTCAGCTTTCATTTACTGCTTTATTTCCTGTTTTCGTTACAGTTTTCTTTATCGCTTTCTAGCGTAAGTGTCCCCATTCCGATGAGTGGCTAACCGCCCTTAGCCCTCAATATCGAAGAGCATTGGGACAGATAAAGCAGCTTTAAATAATTAAAGGTCCTGTTTTCTATTTAATTAAATTTCTTAAGGTTTGCCCCGGGTTAACGACGCGTAGGACCGCATATCGATGTGCGGGGCCCTATTTCCGTTATCCATACGCAACGCCGAGAGGCCGCACGTATGGACCGATCACCCTTGGGTAAATAGAGCTCCGCGCTAACCCTCGAGAGAGGAGGCGTGCAACTCTACCGGATTGGGTTCCCCACCCAATAGCGGGGTTCTCAGCGTAATGCGGGCGTTAAGAGGAATCCTTCGTCGGTCTAGCGATCGGTCGAATAGTCTTAGCGTTCAGGTGAGCGATATCCCTAGACCAAGGTGAGCTCATTCTTATGGAACCTCCATGGCCGAGTCTCCGCCTTAATTAATTTGAAAATTAGGATCTCCTTTTATTAAAAGTTTACTTTAGTTCAATTCGCTTTTTGATAGCGTCGCGCTAAGTTGGTCATCGGACTTCCGCACTTATTTACTGCATTTTTCCTGCTTTCTTTTTATGCTTATTGTTATTATGCTTTTTATATAATTTTTATGCCATTTTCCTTTTTTATATAAAACCAACAAATATTATCGGTAGAATAATAGGTATTTCAGGGAAAGAGTAGATCTAGCTAAGCCGGCCCCGAGAACAATACGACCCCGATATTCCACACCGGAATATCCTGTACTACACGCGATAGGTGCACTTGCCTCCCTCTCGTTAAAACTCGGTTTCTAAAATAACAAAACGCTCTTCATTTTATAAATAAAAACCTCCACTCATCCACATAAATAAGAGCCGCTGTTTTAACCATCAAGTTTTTGGCGCCGTTGCCGGGGAATTATCGTCTTACTATTTTGAATTCCTGAATCCTATTAATTTTACCCTTTATTTCTACTAATATATATATATAAAAAAAATATATATATATATATATATATTTTGATTAAACAAAAAAATTTATATTAATAATAATAATAATAGCATTATTAATATTAATAATAAATACTTAAACAAAAAAAAAAATCAAAATAAAAATTTAAAAACTTTAAAACAAAAAAAAAAAATAAGAAAAATTTTAAAACTTAAAAAATCAAAAACTTAAAAAAAAAAAAAAAAAACTTAAAAACTTAAAAAAATTTAAAATTTGAAAACGTAAAAATAAAAATAAAAATGATGAGGATTTTTTTTCTTTTCATCAAAAATTAAAAAATTCAAAAACTATATTTTTCTTCTTTATTTTATTTTGTCTTTATCTTATTTTCTCTTTTTTCATTTTATTTTTCAAAAAAAAAAAACTTAAACTTAACAAAAAAAATCAAAAACTAAAAACATAAACTTAAAAATCTCAAAATTCAAAAAAAAAAAAACTAAGAAAAATTTTTTATAAAACAAAAAAAATAAATAAATTAATTAATTATCTATTTTGTCGTTTCGGCGCGCTTCACAATTGTGAGCGCTAGGGGATCCCATATCGGTCGCGCTCCTAGCTAAGACGTTAGCTTCCGAGTCACACCCACTTGTCGCCCCCTATCACCCGCACCTTTTTCGCCGAATTTTTCTTTTTTCGTTTTTTTTCTATTATATTTTTGCTATTTCTTTTAACTTTTGCAGGGTTATCTTAACGGGCTTCCCCGAACGCGCTTTAGGGAAGATTTCTAAACCCCTATTTTTAATTTTAAATTTTGTACATACTACTTAGATTTTTATATATATCCTGTTCCTCATACTTAGTGCAACATTGGGGACAATGTTGGACTTAAGTATGGGGGTGTTTCCTATTTTCTGTCTTTTTATTTCAAGAACTTAATAAAAATTCCAAAAAATTTGCAAAAATTAAAAATTTCAAAAAAATATATTTTCATGCTTTAAATATTAATAATAAAATTTCAAAAAAAAAAATGAAACATCGCTCCGCGACGTTCGACTCATCGAACCAACCACAAATAAGAGTCTGTTCGCGGGCGATCCTTTTTATTTTGTAAATATTTTTGTAAATATTCTCGTCTCTTTCCTCTTTTCTTTCCTTTCTTGTAAAAATTTCTCTCCTCTTGTAAATATTTCCGAAAAATAAAAAATTCAAAAAATTTATATAACTCAAAAAATTTGCATAATCTTTAAAAATTTCCAAAAAATGATAAAAACACCAAAATATCAAAACAAATTTAGAAAAACTCATAAAAATCAAAAAAATTATTTTGTAAAAAAAATAATTTGAATACCTTAATTCTTAACCTCTTTGCTCTCCAAAATAATCGTTTCGAGTTTATTTATAAGCAAATTTTAATTAATTCTTTATTTACTATTCGTTTATTAATTGTAGCTCGATAGACTTAAATTTCTGGGGTTAAGATTTTAAAGAATTTTTTATGGCTTTTTCTTATTATAGGGAACTTGTTTTCTCATTTTCACTTCTTATTTTTTGAAATAAAGCACGTTTTTATGTTAGAAAATAACATTCATGGATTTTATATTATTTCTACTTATGCTTTTAGAAACGTAGGAACGTTCAAATTAAAAAGCTTGCTCTCGATTTTTTTTATTAAACTCTAGTTTTCTTTTAGAAATTCATCCCTTCCACCTTTTTTTTTCATGCCTTACTTGGTATGATTCTCCTCTCTCCCTTAAAAGATCTTATGTCAATGGGGATAAGATTTCGTCCCGCAAACATAGGCACCCAATATTTTAAAAAAAAGATTATATGTTACGGAGTAAGAGGATAAAATTCATTACTCCTATACATATACATTGGGTTTATTATCTTTTATGAAGAAAGAAAGAAAAAAATTATAAGTTAGGAAAATAAGATTTCATATTCCTAATTATCCAAAAAGAAAAAAATGTGGAGGTTCGAGAAAAAATTACCTCGCCTCAAAAATCCACGCCTTCTTCATATCCGCCAATCCACTTAGCCTAATTTTCATGATTCTAGAATTAATCTAAATCTTTTTGAGAGCATAATTTTTAAATTGAATTATTTCCTATCAATTTCTTTTTAGCTAAAGTTTTTTCGATAATTCCAATCCATTTTGTTAAACTAACAAAAACAATTTTCGCTTTTTTTTTTCCATTTATAAGTATTTTTTTGAAACAGTTCCTCTATTTTTAACACTTTCATAATTTAGGATTTAATTCCGAAACCCCGGAAATTCATTTCGATCTTTCGTACAATTAAATCAAGCGGTAGTTAAATTTAGGATTCTTTTTAATTCCTTATAGGTTCATCTCCAACTTTTGCTCTGGAATAGCAAAAGCTTAAGTATGGGGGTATTTGATGAGTTGTAAATATACCCATTTTATAGTGTATTTATTTTGTTGTTTTACTTTATTTTTGTCTTTTTTTAGTTTATTTTCTTTAATAAATTGTTTCTTTTTTGTAATTTTTTATTTTTCTAACTTAGTTTTTTGTTTTCTGAATTTTTGCAGAAAAATAATTTTCGGCCTTGTCACGCCCGTGTCACCCCCCGACACGGGCGTGTCAGGCTCTCAACTCAACCAGTCAGAAAAAAATTAACAATTTCAATGTTCCGAGCCCGACACGCCCCCGTCACGCCCGTGTCCAAGCCTCGTCACGCCCGTGTCGATGTCGGCACGCAACTCTCCGTCAACCGTCAATGCTGCCGACATCGGATGCCAGCTGTCCGGGTCACGCCCCCCTGTCACGCCCGTGACAAGCTTGTCACGCCCGTGTCTGCCACGTGGATCGCCTCGAAGTCAAGGCTCCCGTCAACTCCACAGCTCCAGCTCCCTGTCACGCCCTCCTGTCACGCCCGTGACCTGGGCGTGACCGCCACGTTTTCAGCCGAAGTCAAGCCTCCAGTCAAATCACCAATCAAGCTCATGAATAGTACTGTCACGCCCCCCTGTCACGCCCGTGACCTAGGGCGTGACCAACCCGTTTTTTTGCCTATATAAAGGCAGCTGCTGTATGCAATTCTTGTCTCCTTTTTTTGGCCACTTTACTTAGATGTTATGCTGCCCAAATGACTTCTAATGTTATGTAAGAGAATTTTCTCCCCCCTCCCTTAGTTTGTAATAGCATTTTATTTTATAAAAATAGTTCATTTTCTCTCCTTCTTAGCATGAATCTCATTTGGTTGCGCCCTAACTTAAGTAATTTTTCGTTCCCTTTTTCGTGCTTTTTATGTTTTCATCTTTTTATAGCTTTTATAACTCGTTCAGTTAGGATTTTATCGCACTTTCTAGCCGTTGTAATGCCCATTTTATTTTCATATTCCGCACCCGTTTAGCTTCAGTTTATTTTTATTTGCACTTTTTATGCATTTCTACCGCATTCTAGCGGTAGAAATGCACTTGTTTTAATTTTTCGCCAACTTCCATTTTGCGTTTATTTGCAAAACTTTTCGCTCCGTTTAATTTTTATTTTCTCTTTTTATGCATTTCTACCGCATTCTAGCGGTAGAAATGCAGTCGTTTTAATTTTTCAGTCACTTTGCTTTTTCTTATTTTTGCAAGAGTGCGTGCGTGTATGAGCTAGATTTTATTGCTTCATTTCAATTTCTGTAGAGTGTGTGCGTATGCATTTATTTCTGCCTACTCGTTAAGAGTTAAATGGCGCTCTGCTTTCATTTCCCGCCTACTCGTTTGAGTAGGACTCGTCATTTTAATGCTTTCATTTTCTTCCTACTCATTTGAGTAGGAAAACTTTGTGTGTGTGTGTGTGTGTGTTTACTTTTCTGTAGAGTGCGTGTGTGTGATTTTAATTTCTATAGAGTGTGTGCGTGTATGAGATAAATTTACCCCCGCCCACTCGCTCGAGCCGGGATTCGCATTTACTGCTTTCTTCAGTCCTACTCGTTTGGGTAGGACTTGCAATTTTCAGCTTTCATTTACTGCTTTATTTCCTGTTTTCGTTACAGTTTTCTTTATCGCTTTCTAGCGTAAGTGTCCCCATTCCGATGAGTGGCTAACCGCCCTTAGCCCTCAATATCGAAGAGCATTGGGACAGATAAAGCAGCTTTAAATAATTAAAGGTCCTGTTTTCTATTTAATTAAATTTCTTAAGGTTTGCCCCGGGTTAACGACGCGTAGGACCGCATATCGATGTGCGGGGCCCTATTTCCGTTATCCATACGCAACGCCGAGAGGCCGCACGTATGGACCGATCACCCTTGGGTAAATAGAGCTCCGCGCTAACCCTCGAGAGAGGAGGCGCGCAACTCTACCGGATTGGGTTCCCCACCCAATAGCGGGGTTCTCAGCGTAATGCGGGCGTTAAGAGGAATCCTTCGTCGGTCTAGCGATCGGTCGAATAGTCTTAGCGTTCAGGTGAGCGATATCCCTAGACCAAGGTGAGCTCATTCTTATGGAACCTCCACGGCCGAGTCTCCGCCTTAATTAATTTGAAAATTAGGATCTCCTTTTATTAAAAGTTTACTTTAGTTCAATTCGCTTTTTGATAGCGTCGCGCTAAGTTGGTCATCGGACTTCCGCACTTATTTACTGCATTTTTCCTGCTTTCTTTTTATGCTTATTATTATTATGCTTTTTATATAATTTTTATGCCATTTTCCTTTTTTATATAAAACCAACAAATATTATCGGTAGAATAATAGGTATTTCAGGGAAAGAGTAGATCTAGCTAAGCCGGCCCCGAGAACAATACGACCCCGATATTCCACACCGGAATATCCTGTACTACACGCGATAGGTGCACTTGCCTCCCTCTCGTTAAAACTCGGTTTCTAAAATAACAAAACGCTCTTCTTTTTATAAATAAAAACCTCCATTCATCCACATAAATAAGAGCCGCTGTTTTAACCATCATTTGGCTTTGTAATAAACATCAACTCGTGATGCCGAACGGTTTGATTCCTGTGGACAATTGTTGTATGTTCGATAGTATATTACTGCGAATTGCATGCGGCTTTGTGCGGTTTGAATACTTTCTAGTCGCTGTCTTTTCTTCTTTGGAAATTTCGCCAAGTACTGGAATTTTAGTTGCTCGAACTGCCGAACTAGAATACAATTAGAATACTTTACCTTGCAGGTTGAGCCGTGCGGCCTGATATCTAACCGCGATTTGACAACCACAACTGTAGCTGCGTAGGAAATCTATAAATTGAGATTATCCCGGAGTCTTCGACACAGAACATCAAAATGCGAGCTAAAGCAATGGCGATGCGGTCTGACAAAGCTCTAGCCGTTAGGACAGACGCGGCTTCCGCCTTCCATTCGGCGGATCATAAGGAAGGCCGGCTTACCCAAGCCGAGCTCGACAGCTTTACAGAGAAGCATATGAAAGACAGCCCGCTGCTCGCGTGGCTTCCGCTGCCTCACGAGCGGATTAATACCTTCGCAGCCAACCAGATCGCTATCCCAATCGATCACTTTGACTGCGGCTTCGGCTTCCCTGTGCTAATGGAATCCGTCGCGGTCTTCGACCATTACGGAGTAGTGCCAGGACAGCTACTCCTGAACTCTATTGCGGCGATTTACAGCTTCATCTCCTACCTTAGGTCGGAGCGAGTTCGCTTCTCGATAAGGCTGTTCAGAGAATGCTTCTCTGTGCGGTCTATTCCGGACTCGGGAACGAAGATCTTCAGAGGCAATCTTTACTTCGGCTGCCGCAGCCTGAAAGTCGTCAACCTGGCGAACAAAATTGTGAATTGGTCAGAAAGATACCTGATCTTCGAGGGTAACCTCAGACTCCTGCCGGTCCATCCGCAAGTTCGCGACGAAGCCGCTTTTGGCAGCAGCGGACTGGACGGCTTGGAGAAGGAGATCTTCGACTTCTTCAAGGGCGAGCGGATCGACGTCACCCACTACCTCTCGCTGCTCCCGACTTTGGAGGATGTCCATGCGCAGGACAGTAAGTATCACCCAGCCGAACTGCTCTGCTAGCCGCGCGGCTTACCAACTGACTTGTTAACTTTGCCTTGCAGCTGCCGTCGCGGTCCCGCTGAACAAGCCACTTACCCTAGTCGCCCTAACCCTTACACAGAGGGAGAAGATTGCGAAGAGAGCCAGGCCGGAGCGGGCTGAAGTGGAAGTTGAATCGTATTCCTCCAGCGGCTTCACGCTGCTTGGTATGGGCAGCCGCTTGAAAGACCTCTACGGCAACCCCACCATACAGTGGAGTGCCCACGGCGAATCGGTACAAGTTTCCACCGCCCTCCTGAACTGGGGGAAGGAAACCGTAAGCCGTCATACCTCCGCGGCTGGCGCGGCTTTGTATGGAAGGCGCAATTTGAAGGCGCTAAAAAAGATACCTGCAGAGGACTTCTCGCGGTTTGCCGCGTAGGTCGGCGCGAGAAGCTTTGTGGCTAACCACTATATGGGCCTGGCCCATAGGCGGTTAGTCGCAAGTGAAGGCGACCTGAAGCGGCAACTCGCTGAAAAGGATGAAGAAATTGCACGGCTAAAGGAGCTCAATGCGGTAAGATATTACCTGATTTATGCGACCTCATTTAACAAGCCGCTCGGACTGACCTTCTTCCTTCCTTTGTAGAAAATGTACGATCCGGCCAACTCGGCCTTTCAGGACGCGGTCTTTCCGCAGCTTGTGCAAGGGATCGATGGAGCGCTGAAAAGCCTTCGAGATCGCAGCGGCCTCGCCCCGGGATTCACCGACTTCACCTGCGCCGACCTGTATCCATCCTTGAAGAAAAGGGTGGCCGCGGTTTATCGAGCGCTGAAATGCAAGGAGAAGATCGGCGGAGAGGGCGAGGCAGAAGAGGAAGAGGAGGACAGCGAGGGAAGCAGCAGCGAGAGCGCTTCTTCAGAAACCGGCGGTCAAGCGTCTGAGACCGCGCGGGTTATTGCCAGCTCGTTAGAGACCAGGGGCACTGGCAGTTCGCGTTCATCCTCGTCAGATAGTCGCGACTACTCGCCTTCTGAGATCGACATCGACGGTGAACCGGACTCCGGTACTCCTGCGTCCAAAAGATTGAAGCCGAATTGCTAGGATAGATTACTTGTAAAAGTTTTTACATTTTTTGAGACCGACAGTAAGATTTTTGTAAACCGCACGGTCTACCCTTTACACGACGTGAGAAATGAAAATATTTTACCTTTTGGAATCTATTATAATTTTACTTACTTGTTTGTGTATGCGGCTTAATCTTTCTTACTCGTTTCCGGCTTAAGAAATCTAATCGATGACTTCACCGAATAATAACTACCTTTGCTCCGGTTAAACTCGAGTAGAATACCGGTAATCGGATATATTAGTCGTCTGCGAAATTATAACAATCCGGTCATCCTTGAGCGTATATAGAGCAATAAGCCGGGCGGTTAGGCGATTATTCGCCAAGAATATAAGGCAGTTCAACTGTTGAGGGTTCATATTCAACCACGAAGTCCCACGATTAATGTATAGGCCGTAATTTTTTTGGAGATGAAGAAGATACATGGCGATCAACAAGCCGCCCGGCCAAGGGGATAAACCGGATAGATATTGTAAAAAACAAGCTGATTGTGCGGCCTGTCCGAACTGTAATATGAAACTCGCTTTCAATAGGGAAACTACTTAGTGATAGAGATAAACATATTGCGACTTCTTTACATAGCAAGCCGCGAATTGATTTGAATGAATACCATAAGCCGGCGGACTGAGCGGATAGGAAAACTGGAGTCCGCATTGCATCAATAATAACATCAGAAATGACCCGTAATTCATAACCAAGCGGGTAGGTGCGGCCGGAGCGGCATAGCTTTCCTCACAGGGCTATGAACTACCGAATTAACCCAAGTACCGGCGGACTGAGTGGATAGGATAACCGAAGTCCGCACTACATCAATAATAATATCAAAAATGACCCGTAATTCATAACCAAGCGGGTAGGTGCGGCCAGAGCGGTATTGCTTTCCTCGCAGGATTATGAACTACAGAATCAACCCAAGGACCGGCGGACTGAGCGGATAGGATAACCGGAGTCCGCACTACATCAATAATAATATCAGAAATGACCCGTAATTCATAACCAAGCGGGTAGGTGTGGCCGGAGCGGCATTGCTTTCCTCACAGGATTATGAACTACAGAATCAACCCAAGGACCGGCGGACTGAGCGGATAGGATAACTGGAGTCCGCACTACATCAATAATAATATCAGAAATGACCCGTAATTCATAACCTAGCGGGTAGGTGCGGCCGGAGCGGCATTGCTTTCCTCACAGGATTATGAACTACAGAATCAACCCAAGGACCAGCGGACTGGGCAGATAGGATAACTGCAGTCTAGAGGCCAAGCGGGTAGGTGCGGCCGGAGCGGCATTGCTTTCCTCACAGGACCTCAAGATCTGCAGACTCAACAACTCAATTCATTGCCCTCTACTTGGCGGACTAGAATTATTCGACAGGATCAAGTCGGCCGAATTCTAGAATATATTAGTAATAACCCGAGATAGATTTCATAGCCGAATAGAATAAACCGAAATAGGTAACCGCGCGGTCTGCGGACTGTGCAATATAAACCGGCTAGGTTGTAAGACCGTGAGACGGTGGATAAGCTGGAACGGGCAAAATAATAGCAATATGTGAAAACCATAATTTATCTATCACTGTAACTTGCAGGTTGAAAAGATAACGAAAACTCTGCCTGTACTGTCTTATAGCATAAACTGAGAATCATCACTCTTCTAAAGAAGATCTCATTTAACTCATCCGCGAATGATTCGAGCGGGGTTTACATCTGCGATTGATGTCGAGCGAGATTGCCACTACACATCTGCGATTGATGTCGAGCGGATGTGGAGGGCTAAAAAAGTAGTATTATATTTGTTATAAGTAAATGTCACATAGGTATGTCAATATTAAGTGTAAAGCTAGGAAGCAGAATTTAGAGGGCATATAAATGCTTATTTCTAGAGGAAAGCTTAGTAAAAGGATATGGGCTTGAAGCCTAATTGAACCCAATTGTCGATGATCGTTGAGAGATATTTGTGAAGCTGGATGCTGGTGAGGACTGGTTTGTTGCTATATCTACTACAACGGTCATTATCAAAAGGAAATAACCACATGCAAGAAACTCTGAACATATGGGAGATATACGAAATACGTAAAAGAAAGACAAACAAGATATTATCGCTTCTAGCACTTCCACTATTTAACAACAGAATCTTCATTTGCAACATCGACTTTATCAGTGGAAAATGTGCTGGAAGATCATAGGGCAACATAGTCTTGTAATTTCCCTGCCCTTGCAAATTGATCTGCTAGTTTCTAGAGAGCCCGACAATCTTCTGTGTTGTGACCAATATCCTTATGATATTTACAAAAAAGTTCTTCATGTCGATGTTCAATCATTGATTTCATGCGTCGAGGCTTTTTAAATTCTTTCATATTAGCAAGAATTGGCAGAAGATCTTCCATAGAAATTTTGAACTTGACACATCTGTCCGAGTATTTTTCATACTTGAGTGTTTTAGGATCAAAGGACATGATAGGGCAAGCTTCTATACACTCTGATGATTTACCCTATTGCGAATATTCTGAAGCACATCGGGAAGAATCGGGCTGTTGATGATAAGAATCTTTCTGATATCCCTTAGCCATTTGATTTAAGAAGGATATATAGTTGGCATTTGCTGCTTCACCCATTATGAACTGATTAGCTATTTTAATAAGATCTCCATAGGTCTTCGGCTCCTTTTTGCTAACTTTAAATTTGAGAGGACCTTCTCGAAGTCCGCTTATCAAGGCATATTTGTAAAAATCTGGATGAACGTTAACGATATCGAGTGTTTCTTTTTGAAACCGATCAACAAAATGAGCGGTAGACTCATCAACTTCCTGGTTGATTTGGAAGAGAGCTACTGGGTTTCTCTTCCGCTTCCTGAAAGAATCAAATCTCAAAAGAAACTGTTTTTGAAAATCCCCAAAGCAAGTGATGGACCGAGAAGGTAAACCATGAAACCATTCCTGAGCAAGACCGTCAAAGGTCATTAGAAAAAGCTTGCATTTGATTCCATCTGACATGGCTTTTAGAGAAGCAGCCGCTTCAAATGCTTGCAGATGTGAAACTGGATCACTAATCCCAGAATAACGTGGCAAGCGGGGCTCTCTAAAATCATCAGCAACGGTATCCCTGCGAATTTGATCGACGAACGGAAAAGAAACTTCTTCTTCTCTGTAGGGAGGTGTCTGCTCCGTGCCAGCCTGAAATGCATCCTTAGCTATATTCTCGGGATGAGAACCATCTTGCCTCGCTAAGGAATCCAGCATAAATGATAAGAAATCTCTGTAATTCCTCGGGAGATTCATTGCAAATGAGAGATAACAACCAACACGAACTTAGAGACCGCCGGACAGTTACCGTCTGACTGCGCGGATAGAATTGCCAGCGGTTACTGAGCAGGTTAACCACCCTTGCCGCTGCTTGCTCGATTAGCCGCTAAGCACTAGCGGCCTAGCGGTCTGACCATATCTAGCCGCGGATTTCACCGGATAACCGAGATCTGAAGGCCGCGTGTTAACTGTTGAGGCACGAAAAGCGACGGGGAAGACGAGCACCACCAGCTAACCGTTCGAGCACTGGGGAAGGAATGGGGAAAAGACTGTCAGCTAGTCAGTTACTAGCGGCTAGGAATGGCGGATAAAACCGGGCAGAGAAAAGAGAGAAAGGGCCGCTACCAGCGGCAACACCAGAGTTCGCCCACCGCGGCCTGAATGCCTCTCCTGCGACAGGCTTTCCTTTTATAAGAAATTAAGCGATCACACTTAGCAAAGAAAGAAGAAAGGAAGAAGCCGGCCGAGCAATAGACCGCAAAGGACTAGAATCGAGGCCGCAGCTCTCAACAAGCGAGCTCTTGGACTCGAGTCAGCGTGCTTTGGGTGTACTCCTGCCCCCTATTTATAGGCTTGGGGGCCTGCCCAAACGGGCAGGGCTAAAATTACCGGCTACCCGAGGTACAAGAGAATCGGGCAGCGGTGACGGGAATCGAGAAAAAGAAGAAAAGCCAAGAGACAGGCCGCGCGGCCTGGCGACCTTCTTCTGCCGAGCTGCAGGACGGCCTCTGGGCCGGCTGATCTGGACCTCCTCTGATGGCGACCTGGGACACAGGTCACGTAGCTTGGGCAATGACAGGCCGACCCTTAGATGATGGCTGGACCGGAACTGGCGGCTGTCTGACGTAGAGGCCGCCCGGCTTGTCTGACAATAAGCCGGCCAGCTAAGAACGGCGGCTAGAAAGCACAAGCCGCCCAGACTTGAAAACCTGGAGAACTAGTCGCGGATTCCGGGTTAACAGGAAGGTTTGTGTTGGCCTTGATCATATGTGATATGAATGATGGAACAAGCCTATGACGATCTGTACATGGTGGAATTTCATTCCGGGACCTGTATTGTGAATATGGGTCGACAGGTATGTAGTCGGAAAATGATAAGGGAAATTTGTCGAGTATGGGTAAGGGGTTTTGACTAATGGTCTGGATTCATCGAGTATCATTGTGATCTTCGACAATTCGTCTATTGTTATCATGACCACTAGCCAATTTGTAGAGTATCATCGTGATCTCTCGCCAATTTATCGAGTGTCGTCGTGACCTCTTCACGATTTGTTATATATTATCATGACCACTCGCCGATTCGTTGAATATCACGTTGATACTCGCTGAATTCAATTTCGACCGGTTTATTTCCTTTAAGTCCGGTTCGGCTGGTCTGCGGTTATCGGCTAGTTCGGTCTACTGTATATTATTGTTGTGAACAGTAAACCAAATGACTTACGTATTTTTCTTAACCTAGCCGTGCGATGATCTCCTCACGAGAGAACTGTTCCGAATCATCGACCATCGCCGCCATTTCCGCCGATCCTTGCATGTCACCGCTGAATGTCCATTGTCCCTTGCTACTACAAGAAAGCGTTTCCTAAGCATCGTCTGCGTCGTTTCCTACTCTCCTTGATTGGATCTAGTACTCCGTGGAGATGTTGAGGGCAAGCCTCTTTCCGACCTAGATCTTGTGTGACAAGAGTCTATGGTACTCTGTGCTCATGTGGATACACGTAGAGGCGTGGATATTATTCCGTTCGTTGGAATAAATCGGAGCATTTAGGTTGAGTATCGACTAAATCCCACAAAGGTATAAATATACATTACTTCTTGATTAATGATCATCGTAAGATCCACAACTTAATTTTAGGTTTTCCTTGTTTCATTATTCCGCTGCGCACAACTGTTATGTCGTATAGTAAAACCCAACAGTTATATCAGAGCAAGGTTCTGCGATGATTATTATTTCAGAAGTTGCTAAATCCATGGTGTAACGCCCCAGATTTTTCCATATTTTGTTTAATTCGTTATCTGGCGTTTTACGATATCAGGGCGTTACGTTGGCGCATTTTCGACATATGCCGTTGTTAGAGCGTTGTTTTAGATCTTAGGTTTTTCGGTGTGAGGCTAGGTTTAGCCTATTTGTGAGATTCCCTAGCGAGTCATGTCTATTTTGGTGGCTCTGTTGAGCCTCTTTGGGAATGCTTGTATTTTGGATTCGGGAGGTGTTTGACCAAGTTTGGTTCATCGAATCTTAATTTAGACAGCGTTGTTTAGTTCGTAGCGTCGGTATTTATCTACGATGTGATTTTCGTAGAAATCCGTGTTGGCACGAATTTTGGGTCGTTTGAACCATCATTTAATAGTAAACTATTATTATAGTACTTATATTTCTAAGTATAAATAGCCTTGTGAAAAGACAAACCCTATTCATCATCTCCTTCTTGAAACCGTCAGCTGTTACAGGAAGAGCGAGAGCGGCGGTCTCTTCTGAGCTTTCGACCACCGATTTTTGCGGTATTGTTGCTCGAAATCATCTTTGGAGAGTTGATCCGGGTAGATCTCACCTAGATCTACGTTTCTACGGTAAGTATTTCCCATTTCTTGAAATTTTGGGTATTAGGGATTTCGTTTTGACCCTCTTCCATCCTTAAAAGTTTCAAGAATTGTTGCTTCGGTTGTTTTCAGCCAGATCCGTGAGGAGGAGTGCTGGTGTTGCCAAGTTCGGCAAGGTTTGAGGCAAGAGGTGGTTTCCCCCTTGCTTGTTCTTTTCCACTGTTTTTTTCTTGATTTTCATTACTTCCTGTACAGAAACTGGGATTAGAATAGGATTTCCTCCTTGACAAACCTTGTTTGCTATAGATCTTGAGGAAATTGGTGTTTTACACCCTTGCCAAGATTTCAACTTGTTTTATTCTGTTCTTGTAGGCCGTATGGTACTTAGCATAATAGTGAACCTATAGTCTTGGAGAGGGAGAAACCCTATTACTATTACAGGAGAATTCTTTTCCTGTGTTGGGCTTAGCTGGTAACTTGGCCTTAATTTAGGTTTAGCTATAGCCAAGAAAATTAATAAGAGATAGCTAGAATAAGTCTATTAACCTCTGTTTAGGTATGTTAGCTTTTCTGCCAGGTTTTTGGGTCTTGGCATTGAGTGGCATTGAGTGTCTGTGCGGTTAAGTGTAAAAGCATTGAGTGAGCTGACTTCACTCAACGCGGTATTGAGTGAAGCTTATTTTGCTATGTAGTCTGGTCGGCGTCGACTGCATTGACTGCACTCGACGCGGCGTCGAGTGTACTCGACGCGGCGTCGAGTTTACTCGACGCCTTTTCCGTAAATTTGAGAAATTTCTCCAATTCGACTTATTTAGTCTAATAGCATAGTTTGTCTAAGTTATAATCGTTGTGTTTCGGTTGAATCCGTCCAGTTTGAGTTCTATGGGTGTTTGGATATAAGGTTGGGTTTGGTTGGCTTGTTTTCATGAATCATTGCACTTGGGTATGTTTTGGTCTGTTTTTGGACTGTTGGGTTTTGTTAGACAAGATGTCCATCACCGCAGTGCCGTTTTGAGACAATTGGGTCTGTTAGTTTGGTTTGGACAATTTGGTCCCGACTCTGACCCGGTTGTTTTACCGGTGTTAATGATTCACGTGTTGTTTAAAGTTTAGTCTCATTTTCTTCTTCTTATGGTTAGGCTTATGTTGTATCTTCCTACTCTCACAGATGTTCTCGGAGCATGACTCCGTTCGCACTTGGTGCAAATTTGTTTACCTTTGAATGTTATAAGTTAACTCTTTCTTTATTGGCTTCTAGTTAGTTTGCTGTGTTTTGACAGCCATTGTGGGTTGAGATTGTAATCTTTGTACACCTTTTATTTACTGACAAGTTTGTTGCCACTTGTTTATTTTCTTACTGAGGTATTCTTTTCTTGTGAATGCCTCAGGTTCAGGGCAGTAGCCGGTTGAGCGGCTAGGTTGGTGTTGCTAGTGGATTGCTGTGTTGTAGAGGTTTTCCTCACCATTGTGTGGTAGTTTTGTTGTTTTCTTATTAGTACAGACATACATGCTCACTAGTGGGTTCATGTCAGGTTGTAAACGCCCACTGGTGGTTTTATTTTTGAAATGCTAATTACTTGGCTAAGTTGCTAATTACCTATTTTGTGGTTATTTTACTTGTTCTCTGGGAATGTTTCATGCTAGGTTGCATGTTAGATATTTTAACTTAAAAAAAGCATTACTACTAGTATTTCGTACATGCCATCTTTCTAAAACCAAAGTCACTATCTTCTAGTTAACATAAAGACTATTTTCATATTTATACTAAACCTAGAGTCTTGCATACGATGAGTTGTCCTTTGGGGATATTTATACTCATGTAGGGTGTTAATCAACATAATCAAAGTATTTATCGCATCATATAACTATAATTTTCTAGTTGACTAGATGATCCACTATACCGAGGGACACGACCATCTAAACCTAAACTTGTTTTTGCTTAATAACTTATGGATTTCATATAATCTGTAGAGTTTGGAGTCTTGCCTGAGCGTCTGTAGTTATCCCCTGCACAACATGGAATCACGACGCGTATTTTATCTTACTCTGATATAACTTAGAAGTTGAGAAAATGCGGGTTGTGATAGTTGGTATCAGAGGGATGGGTTGTTAGACAATTGGTCGAGCAACCATCTCTAGTTAGTGGTTGTTGTCTAGTGTGATTTCATAAACACACTGATGTGTCATCAGTATGTCTTGGTTGAAGCATAAACACTACACTCATAAGAATGATAAGAATTATACAGGACATATTATGTAGTATGGGATGCATAATATGTGTTTGTATATGGATCCACCATAGGTGACAACATGTGATGGTTATGTAGTATGGGATGCATAACCACCATCACATAGGTGACCATTAACACGTTTTCTTTTTCATTGCATGCGATGTTATGTAGTATGGGATGCATAACATTTCATGTGTACGCCGCTCATAATATGCATTAAGGCCTTTTTAGATTGCATAACACAACATGCATGACATAACATTACATCAGCACACGTGGCAAGCTAAAGATTTTCATGTACACACATGGTTTTAAGGTAAAAAGGAATGAAAATGCTTTCATTCATGGTCTATGCACATGAGTTAATAGGATGATGGTATATAATCATAGGTTTATACATTTCATCATTTATAAAATTCCCAGAGTAAGTTAGCAGCATGAGAAAGTACTTGTGTATGTTTTGTCTGTACTAGGTTGTATGGTTCTAGCGGTTAAGATAGGTTTTGATTAGTTGTTTATTCTATTATTAGAATGTCAACACGACCTACAAAAAGGTCGACTCCCCAGTCAGAGGGTGAGTCGTGTAGTGCTCAGAATGAGGCCGTGATAGAAGAATTGCTGCAGAGCAACGAAACTTTGTCTAGTCAAATGGTTGAGGTACAGTCATAGATCCAAGCCTTGTTTATTGTCATTGTAGGGCATCTGCTTAGAATTAAGGACCCAGCTGTGGGTCAAGGTGTTCTAGTTCTTCCTACTCCTCTGTTGCCCCCAGCTATGCAGCTGCTAGAGATGAACTTCATCTCGCATTTCCAGCGATTAAGACCCCCTACCTATGATGGTAGGGCAGACTTCATGGCTTTGGATGACTAGATTATAGCCATCGAGGATATTTTCTCTTACTCCGGAGTTTCAGCGGACTAAAGAGTGATGGTCGTTGCTTTTCAGCTCAAGGAACTTGCGAAGAGTTGGTGGCTGAGAGAAAAGGAAAACTTGAAGGATGGATACTCATGGGAAGCCTTCAATGAGCTTTTGTTGAAGAAGTTTCTGCCATCGGTCGAGCGAGACCGTTTGTTGAATGATTTTCTGCACTTAAAGTAGAGGCAGCTCTCAGTGAGTGAGTATGAGGTGGAGTTTGGCATGCAGAGCCGGTTCACCCCAGATCTAGTTGTTTCTGAGGCTAATAGAGTTAAAAAAAATTTTGGTGGTCTACGGAGTGACGTCCAATAGCTAGCAAATGCATATGGATCAGAAACCTATGCTAAAGCAGTAGAAGCTGCTCTGAAGGTCGAAACGATCGATAATGCTAAGAACCGAGGTCAGCAATTGAGAAAGGTTAAGAGAGAATATGATTAGGGGAGAACTCCAAGGAATCCGGTTCTGCTTCTATGAAAAGAAGCAAAGAGACATGTAGTTTTTATGGCCGGACAGGCCATCCATTTGAGAAGTGTTTCAATAGAATAGGAGCTCTGAAGTAGGAGCAGGTTCATGCGATCCAGGGTGCTCCTAAGGGAGATTTTGTTTGTACTTCGTGCAAACGGAAGGGGCACGATGCTGCCCATTGTTGGGATAAGAATATATTCTGCTTTCAGTGCGGACAGAAAGGTAATTTCAAGTCATAGTGTCCGCAGTCTCAGCCCGCACTGCATCTAGTTCCTCTTCGGGCTTTGCCACCACCATTTTTTTTGGCAAAGGAAAGGGGAAGCTGAATATGGTGACTCTTGAGGAAGCGCAGACATCTACTCAAGTTATCTCAGGTTAGATCCTAATCTAGTTTAAGCTTTTTTAGCTTGTAGTTATAGTTTCAATGTTCGTCCCCTTAGTCGCGTATGCAATTATTTTTAAAGGAAGGTTTAAGGTAAAGAACCATTGGGCATGCATTATTTTTGATTCTAGTGTTACCAACTCATTTGTGGCTATGACCTTTGTTGAGCATCATCGTCTGACTCTGGATCAAGTTGGCGATGCGTTTCTTGTCAAGTTTCCTTATGGTGATTCTATGGTATCAGACCAAGGCATTAAGAGTTGTTTGATTCTATTAGGTGATTTTCTAGCGGTTGCTGATTTGAAGGTGATAGATTTGGAAGATTTTCATTTGATCTTGGGCATGGACTAGTTATCCATGTATGATGTTGTTTTCCAGTGCATGTTTAAGTGCCTGGACTTTAAGATGGACAACAGTCAACCCAGGTGTGTTTATGGTTTTCCGGGCTAAGTTTTTCCAATTATTTTTGTAGTACATGCTCGGAAGCTGCTAAATTCCGGATGTTTTGCATGTTTGGTTTCTAGGTTGGTGACAATAGTAGTTTGCCGCGAGTTGAGGAGATTGTTGTTGTGCGCGAATTTCTCGATGTATTTCTTGACAATCTTCCTGGTCTTCCACCAGAGAGAGACGTGGAGTTCATTATAGATTTGGAGTCGGGTAAGCGTCCTATTGCTAAGGCGTCGTACCGAATGTCCACTCGTGAGCTAGAGGAGTTTCATACCCAGCTGGATGATTTGTTACAAAGCGGATTTATTAGGCTGAGTTCTTCACCTTCAGGAGGCCCCGTACTATTTGTGAAGAAAAAGGATGGATCGATGAGGCTTTGTATCGATTATAGAGAGCTAAATAAGGTGACCTTCAAGAATAGATAACCTTTACTGAGAATTGATGATTTGTTTGATCAGTTGTATGGTAGCTCTGTATTTTCAAAGACTGATCTTCGTTCGAGCTACCACCAGTTAAGGATTCGTGAGACAGATTTCCCACGGACTGCTTTTCGTTCCAGACATGGACATATTGAGTTCTTGGTGATGTCTTATGGTTTGAATAATGCACCCTCTGCCTTTATGGATATGAAGAATCGAGTGTTCAAGGATTTCCTGGACCGTTTTGTGGTCGTATTCATAGATGACGTTTTGGTTTATTCCCGCAATGCTGTGGAGCATGCCCAGCATTTGCGTTTAGTTTTGTCTGCTTTGAGAGAGCATAAATTGTTTACCAAGCTGAGCAAGTGTGAGTTTTGGTTGCCTCAAGTTTGTTTCTTTTGTCATGTGGTAAATAAAGATGGAATTTCAGTTGACCCTGAGAAGATAGCTGTTATTATTGATTGGAATAGGCCCACCACACCCAAGGAGATAAGGAGCTTCCTAGGGTTGGCTGGCTATTATAAAAGGTTTGTAGAGGGTTTCTCTACGTTGTCTGCGCCACTGACTAATTTGACGCAGAAGAACGCAGCTTTTGTGTTGAGAGATAAGTGCGAAGAAGCTTTTTTGGAATTGAAGAGGAGACTGTGCACTACTCCGGTGTTAACCTTGCCTACCGAAGGGAAAGATTATGTTGTTTACGTGGACGCATCACACGTGGGACTTGGTTGTATGGTGATGTAGTAAGGTAAGGTGATAGCGTTTGGGTCTAGGAAGTTAAAGATTCATGAGAAGAACTACCCTACACATGATTTGGAGTTCACAGCTGTAATTTATGCACTAAAATTGTCGAGGCATCTATTGTAAGGTGCATTGTGTAAGATTTACACCGATCATAAGAGCTTGAAGTACGTTTTCACTCAAAGGGAGTTAAATTTGCGGCAACAAAGATGGTTAAAGTATGTTGTAGATTATGATGTTGAGATCCTGTACCAAACGGGCAAAGCTAATGTTGTAGCTGATGCCTTGAGTAGGAAGACAACAAAGATTTTTAATCTTTCTATGGATTCTCTGGTTGAGGAGTTTTTAATGATGGACATTTCTGTTGGAAGTTGTAACTCGTTAAGTAGTTTGGAGGTAGTTGAGCATTCATGGATTGCACTCATAAGACTACATATGGTGGAAGATCCTGATTTGTTGCACCTTTACAAGAGAACTGGGAGAGGGGAGTTACCAGATTTTTAGATCGATGATGCGGGTACCTTGAAGTACTGCAACATATTTTGTATCCCTACTGTTGAAGACATTTGATTTAAGTTGTGTAGTGAGGCGCACAGTTCTAGTTGAAAGTGCAGGATAAGATCACTCCTAACTCTAGAGGGGGGTGAATAGAGTTATTTAAAATAATTTTCCAAATAAAAACTTGCAGAGAAAATTTTTACTTTACTTAGTGTATGGTGCTATAGCAAGTAATCAGAGTAAAAAATAAATTCACAGCACAAAGCAAAACACAGAAAGGGGCAAGCAATCCAGATGACACAAGGAGCTATAGTGGTTCCCCAAATCTGGGTACATCCACTCTTCTATCACCCTTGATAGGAATCCACTTCAAGATGAGTTGATCAGGTGTCTTGAGCACCAGAGAGTTTTTGATCAGGTTCTCACAAACCAACAGAAGCTGATTTTGACCAGGTTTCAGCAAAACCAAAAGTAACTTTTGAAGGGAGTTAGAACCCTGTACAGAAAGAAAAAGAAAAAGAATGAAGTTGTCTTCTCTTTTCAACAAGCAAAGAGAAGCAGAAGTGGATCTGAAGTTGTTGTCAAAGCTCCCCCTGAGATCAAGATGAGGTTCAGGAAGGAGAGCTCTGCACAAGGGTGACAGGTCTTCAAAGGTCTGATTTGCTCCAGCAAAGAATGATCCAAGTGAGTTGGATGGAGGTGTCTGAAGCAATCAGATTTTCTGTAAGAGAGTCTTTCAGAAATAATTTTTCACTGAGAGAAAGATGAGAAGTCTTGTATTGTTGTTCTCTTCTTGTTCTGAGTATTCTCTGTATATTCTTCTTATTGTCCAAGAGAAAAAATATATTTGAGTCTTCTTCTTCCTTTACTTTGATAGCCGTTGGAAGTCAGCATTGATTGCTTTCCTTAACTGTCCATGCCTCAAAGGAAATGACAGGCAGACATTCCTTAGAAAATTCCTTGAGCCATGCACCAGATATGCTGTAACGGCCAATAAATTCTTCAGCATTAATTGCCTGTCAGAAGGAATTTGAATTCCTATCCAAAATCGACGGAAGTCTGGAAGGCGTCGAGCTCACAGAAAAACGTCGATCTGAGCACGACACACGTTGGTCAGAGAGTGTTTTCTGTAAGCAGAGCTGGGATCGACGGAACGTCGAGCTGAGGTCGACTCCACGTCGAGCTGAGGTCGACTCTGCGTCGAGCTGAGATCGACTCTGCGTCGAGCAGAGGTCGACTCTGCGTCGAGCTGAGATCGACTCTGCGTCGAGCTGAAGTCGACTATGCGTCGAGCTGAAGACTACTCTAACTAGCCTATGTGACCTATATAACAACATGGAGGTCACAGCATACAATCCCTATAGAAATATAGTCATCCTGGTCCAAATAGTAATAGGGTGTTCCAACAATCTCCCCCTATTTGGATTAGGATTACTATTTACATGAATTTTAGGGAATCAAAGAAAAGAAATAAAGCAGATACAACGCAATATAATACAACCAGACATAACAGAATAATATGCAGCATATATGAAGCACTATATAGCAGCAGAATTGTTTAAATGTCCTGAGTCCAGAATATAGAAAGTGTCAGAATACCTTACTTTACTTGTCCTTTGATGCTTTGTCTTGATCACTCTTTTGAAGATGATTTCTCTGTTTGGATTGGAAGCTTCCTTTTTAGATCTGAAGTCATCAGCTGCACCTAAAGATTTTTGATCTCTAGCACTGGGTGGTACAGCTGCAGGGTGGAGTTCCATGTATCTGTCTGAATCAAAAAATTTCTTTGAGCCATACTTTTCCAATTCTTCTCTTCTTTGTTCTGACATAGTACTGATATGAGATGTATCCAGTCCTCTTTCTCTGGCTTTGCTGATCTCATTTAAGGCAGCCATTTCTGTCATCCTTGCTTTCCAGTAAGCAGGAGTCTTGGTAGGATCTTCAAAGGGGACAGCTGGTTCAAACTTGTTAGAGGATGATTCTTGAGAAGTTCTTGGAGTGAGGTCAACTCTAGGCCTATAGGGATAGGGACCAGAGGTTGGATCAAAGGTTCTTCCCCTGGACTGCCTGCCTTTATAATTTCCTCTTTGTTGACCTCCCCTTTGCTGGCTACTTCCTTGATATCTTCTGGCTTGATAAGTTTTTCCATGAAGAGCTGAAGGGGCTGGTTTTGAAGAAAGACTAGCACCTGCACCTGCATCAGGAGGAGGTGGAGGTGGAGGCTGATGGACTGGTTTAGATGGACATTCATTGAATTTTCTCTTCTTCTTCATTGCCTTTCTCTGATTCTGAGAGTACTGCATCCAAGGCTCTGTGATTTCACAATTATATTTGATGTAATAGGGAATGTCATGATCTGTAGCTCTGGCAGAAGGTACTCTTTTCAAGGCTTTTGATCTGGCTTTCCTCTTCCTTGCAATAGTTGCAGAGGAGTCATCAGAATCTGTGGCAAACTCATCGTCAGAACTTTGTGATTCTTCATATGGATCTATATATTTTCTTTTGGAGAGGGGAAAGCTGATGGAGGCTGGAGCTGCTGAGGAAGAGACTAAAGGAGGCTCTGCTGTCAGTGGGAAGGAGGAAGCAACCACTGCAGGAGAGGGCACAGCCTCAAAAACCATAGAGGCTGAGGAGACTGGTTCCTGAAGAGCTTGGGAGATATTGGCCTCTGCAGCATCAGGTGTCTCAGTCACTTCACCTGAAGTCTCAGCAGAGACTACCACACCAAATCCAACACTAACAGGAGCCACTGCTACCACTGCTAAATCAGAAGTCAAGACCTTCTGGAAGGGGACAATAGCCCTGGACATATCTTCTTGAAGCTGTTTTTCTGCTATATCAAGGTCTTCTTGTATTGAAGCTGGAGGAGAGAAGATCTGAAGAGAAGCTGCCAAAGACTGAATGTCTAAGGCACTGCTGATTTGCTGCTCTGAAACTGGAGGAGAGGCCTCAGATACCATTTGATCTTCTGCAGCAGACACTGTCTGTGAACAAGTAACTGATACTGTCTCTGAAGGAGTCTGAGCAATCTGAACTGAAGAAGGAGGCAGCTCTTCTTCTGCTGACATCTCCCCCTGCCTAGAATCAGGGGCAGCTGACTCTAGGCCCCCAGAAGAAGGGCGTGCCAATTGGGAGGAAAGGGAGGAGACAGAGGCAGAAAGAGCTTTCAATGAAAGTAGGAGAGGAGCCAGCTTGGCATCCAAAAGGGAGGAGAGCCTAGGAGACAGAAGATCAAAAAGTTGATTGGCTAAGGGCAGGAGGGCTACTTGCTCAAGGGGAACTTGAGTAGAGGTAGAGGGAGTAGCAGAAGCTGAGAATGAAGAAGATGTTGAGAGAGGAACAGACAGAGGAGGTGTAACTTGTTCCTGAATGGAGGAGAAGAGTAAGTCGGAAAAGGTAGATGAATTGAGGAAGTCATGAGGAGAGGAGGTAGAAGCATCCATGAATGAGTCTTCATGCATGTCAAGTGAAAAGATATCCTCATGAGGGGTGGAATCCAAGTTTATTGGAAGGAAAGTAGTTTGAGGAGGAAGGGAGAAGGCAATGGTGGATATGGAGGAGGGTAGAGTTTGAGAGGATGAGATAAGTGAGGTTGAGGGGATGAAGGTGGATGGAAGGGTGAGGGAGAGAGATGGCATAATCCCTTCTTCTGGACCAGTGGACTGAGGGGAAGTGACCTCTATAGTCCTGGTGTCTGCAGAGGATTTCATGGCTGCTGCTGCCCTGGGATTCACGATTCTCCTGTCCCATTTGCCAATTAAAGCACATGTGAGCCTCTTGGAAGCATTTATGTGCTTCTTGGAGGACACCAGCAGTTGGGGGCAGCAGTGGTTGAGAATCAACCCAAGAACTCTTCCAAAATGGACAGAGCTTTTATCCAACTTTTTCTTAAGCATATCAAACACAATTAATCCCCAGTTGGGATGTTTCTTATCCATTAGAGCAGCCATGAGGCAAAACTGATGCCTGGTTATTGCATCATGTGCAGTTCTCTTTGCACAGATCACCTTTCCAGTTATATCTGCTAATAACTTGTACTCAATTGCTAGGTTAATTTTAAGGAGTTTGGAGGGGTTACCAGCAGCATGCCCCATCCTGTCCAGCATCAAGGTATACTCTTCCACTGATAGTTCTATATCATCATCTCCAGCAGCAAAGTTGAAGGCTTCTGTAATGACTTGAGGTGAGATGGCTACCTCATTTCCTGCAATCTTCCCAGTCAAGATGTTGTTATCTGAAGTGATTGCTGTAAGACACCATTCTTTAATTTCTGATTCGGGAAGGGGTATCCTGGTAGACATAAAGTGGACTAGCTGCTGCTCCTTGAAAAGATTCAGTATATCCAGAAGGTGTTGTGGAGATCCATCAAAAGAATCGAAATCAATGTCGAAACCAGAGTCGAACTTCATAGCCGCCAGAGCTCCTGCTGTAATTGCCATTGTCCTGCAAAAGAAAGAGTACCTTCCAAGATCAAAAGTATAGTATTTGGAGGGAGAAAGCTTGAGCAGAGAAATATGAAAGCGCAACTGCGAACGACGGAGAAAGAATGATTTTATACTTAGGGTTCGACGCAGAAAAGGAAAGAACGTCGAGCTCAGTTCGACGCTCAAGGGCTCTAGGAGAACTGAAACGACTCAACAGCGTCCAGCTTAGGTCGACGTTCGACGCTTTGGCTGAAGCTATACGTCGAGCTCAGGTCGACGTTGAACGAAGACGTCGACCGGGGAGAGAAAAAACTCAAGAAGCCAGGAAGCTGTGAACTCAGTTCGATGCTAGAAGCTGAGTTCGACGTTCGACGCTTTTGAGGGCGACGGACCGTCGATCTCCGTTCGACGCAGCGTCGAGCTTAGTTCAGAGCTCAGAACAACCACTCAGACAGGGAAATTTTGAAATGAAATTTTTCTTATTCCTGTTAATTATGGGTTTCAAAATCTTGGAGTTTTAATTTATGCTGTCTCCATCTAGCATTCCCAACTGATTGAGGAAAAAGAGGTGCTTCTTTTCATCCAAGGGTTTGGTGAAGATATCTCCTCTCTGTAGTTCAGTGGAAATGTATTCTAGTGCAATTTTCTTCTTTTCTACATTGTCCCTTAAGAAGTGATGTCTGATTTCTATGTGCTTAGTCCTACTATGGAGAACTGGATTTTGAGCAATAGATATTGCACTGGTATTATCACAAAAGATTTTAGACATCTCTAAGTTGTACCCATAGTCTAGGAGCTGGTTTTGAATCCACAAAATCTGTGAGCAACAACTACCTGCAGCCATGTATTCAGCTTCAGCAGTTGATGTGGACACAGAGGTTTGTTTCTTACAAAACCAGGAGACAAGTCTATCACCAAGAAATTGACAAGTTCCACTGGTGCTTTTCCTGTCTACTCTACATCCAGCATAATCAGAATCTGAAAATCCAGTTAGATCAAATCCTGAGTCATGTGGATACCAGAGACCTAGATTAGGACAACTTTTTACATACCTAAGAATCCTCTTAACTAATGTGAGGTGGGACTCTCTAGGGCTTACTTGAAATCTAGCACAAATGCATGTGGCAAACATTATATCTGGTCTAGTAGCTGTTAGATAAAGTAATGAGCCAATGATTGCTCTATAGTTTGTCTGATCAACTGGTTTTCCAGATTCATCAGCATCTAAAACAGCATTTGTAGGCATAGGTGTTTTCATGGATGATGCTTCAGACATTCCAAATTTCTTAACCAGTTCTCTTGCATACTTGGTTTGAGAAATGAAAATGCCATCCACATGTTGTTTAACTTGCAATCCAAGAAAGAAAGCAAGCTCACCCATGCTACTCATTTCAAACTTTGAGTGCATAAGTTGTGAGAACTTTTTGCATAAATTTGAATCAGTAGATCCAAATATGATGTCGTCTACATAAACTTGTACTAGTAGGGTATGGGACCTATGGGTTCTAACAAAAAGAGTTTGGTCTACACTACCCCTTTTAAAATCATTTTCCAACAAAAAACAAGCTAAGGTCTCATACCATGCTCTAGGAGCTTGCTTGAGACCATATAAAGCTTTATGCAGTTTAAATACATGATCAGGAAAAGTTGGAGAGATAAAACCTGGAGGTTGCTTTACATAGACTTCTTCCTTGATGTCTCCATTGAGGAATGCACTCTTGACATCCATCTGATATACCTTGAATCTCTTGTGAGCTGCATATGCAAGGAAGATTCTTATGGCCTCCAACCTTGCAACTGGTGCAAAGGTTTGGTCATAATCAATTCCTTCTTCTTGGCAATACCCTTGTGCAACAAGTCTTGCCTTGTTTCTCACAATTATTCCTTGATCATCCAATTTGTTTCTGAATACCCATTTGGTTCCAACAATTTGCTGGTTCCTTGGTCTTGGTACTAATTTCCAAACTTTATTCCTCTCAAATTGATTCAACTCTTCTTGCATTGCAATGATCCAGTTTGGATCTTGCTCTGCATCTTGTATGGTTTGAGGCTCAATTTGAGAAAGGAAGCAGGTGTGCATAATATTTTGGTTAACTTGATTCCTTGTTTGCACACCCACTGAGATATCTCCAATCACTTGTGAGATTGGGTGATCTCTTGTTGTTGCTAGATCAACAAGGGGTGTTGATGATGCACCAACCTGTGTTGTTGTTTCCTCTTGTGGAACAACAACTGGTTCTTCAATTTGTTGGCCCTTTGAACTTTCCAGAACTTGAAATTCCTCTTCATTGTCACTAAGTTCAGTGACTTGTTGAATTGGTGAAGGTGATGACCCTTTGTCTTTGATGGTAAGCTGCTTCAGATTTTCTGAAATTGAATGTTCTTGCAAATTGCTTATGGTAGAAGTCTCCTTCTCCTTATAAAACATGTTAGTTTCATCAAATGTAACATGCATGGATTCTTCAATTTTATTTGTGCACTTGTTAAAAACCCTATAAGCCTTGCTAGTCATGGAGTATCCCATAAACACTCCTTCATCAGCTTTGGCTTCAAATTTAGCTAGGTATTTCTTGTCATTATTGTGAATGAAACAAATGCAACCAAATATTTTGAAGTAGTTCACTTTAGGTTTCTTCCCTTTGAGTAGCTCATAAGGAGTCTTACCCTTTAGCTTATGTATCAGGCTTCTATTCAGAACATAGTTGGAGGTGTTCACAGCCTCTGCCCAAAAGGTTAGAGGAAGGTGAGCATCTGTCAACAATGTTGTGGCGGATTCAATAAGGGTTCTGTTTTTCCTTTCAACTACCCCATTTTGTTGAGGAGTTCTAGGAGCTGAGAAAGTATGCCTGATACCTTCATTCTGGCAGAACTCTAGCATAAGAAGAGAATCAAACTCTGTCCCATGATCACTTCTGATCAGGGCAATGTGAGTATTGAACTCAATCTGTATGCCTTTGAGAAAATCTGTCAAAATTTTGAAGTTATCAGACTTCTTTCTCAGAAAGAACACCCAAGTGAATCTTGAGAAGTCATCTACAATTACTAAAGCATAAGATTTCCCTCCTAGGCTTTGTACATTAATTGATCCAAAAAGGTCCATGTGCAATAAGTACAAGATTCTAGGTGAGTCACTCTTATTAAGTGACTTGAAACTATTTTTGGTTTGCTTGCCTAATTGACAGGCCTTGCAAAGTCCTTCCTTCTTGTAGGGACCAGAAGGTAGTCCTCTAACAAGGTTGTCTTGGGATAACTTAGCAATGGTTCTAAGGTTCACATGCCCTAATCTTTTATGCCACAAGATGTTTGGTTTTGAAATGGAGTTAAACAGGCAAATATCTACTACAGGTGAATGAAAATCCACTAAGTAAATGTTACCTCTTCTGTTACCTGTCAACACAGTTGTGTTGTCCACTGACTTGACTTTGCATATGGCTTTGTTAAAGGTTACTTGGTATCCTTCATCACACAATTGACTGATGCTTATCAGGTTGTGTTTGAGTCCTTCAACATATGCCACCTTTTTGAAAGTGACTAAGCCAATTTGAACTGTCCCATATCCTTTTGTAGTTCCAAAGCTTGAGTCTCCAAAAATTACTTTGGGTCCAAGCTTGGTTTTGAAGGAAGTGAGGTTGTCCTTGTCTCCTGTCATGTGCTTTGAGCACCCACTATCCAGATACCATTGATGGTTCTCACTTGGATAGGTCTTTACCTGCACAAAAACAGCTTATTTGTTTTTGACCCAGTTAACCTTGGGCCTAGGTTGATATCCCTTAAATTCTGAAATGAAGGACATCTCAGGTTGACTCTTATAGCCTACAGGATGATATCTCCTAGGAGGTATGATCCATTCAGCATAAGGGTTAAAGTAATGAGATGTGGAGCTAGAATTGAAATTTGAGTTAACCCTTGAGAACTGGGTTTTGCTCTGACCTCGGCTCGACGCACGTCGAGCTTCGGTCGACGGACTCAAGTGAGTGCGTCGAGCTCCGTTCGACGGCAAGGTCTTGCTTTGTTCAGAGAGTAGAGGGCGTTGACCTGGGTTCGACGTTTTCTTGCGATTACGTCGAGCTCTGGTCGACGTCCGTCGAGCTTCGTTCGACATTTTTTGTCCAGTTTCCTGGGTTAAGTCAGCATTCTTCCTAGCCACTATCAAGACTCCTTTACCTTTCTCACTGGTAAATTTGATTGGAGTTGTCAGCACTATGGGTTGGCTGGATGAAGCACCCAAGCCCAGTGAACCATTCAATCTTGAGTTCACTGTACTTGTGATGTCCATCAATTTGATACTTCTCCCATTAAGGGTTTCTTCAAATTGTTTGGCCTTAGATAGCTCACTTTTCAGTGAAGCTATCTCCTCCCCACACTGCTTCAACTCTTCTAAGAGTCTAAGGTTATCTGAGTTAATGGATTTGCATTCAATTAATTGTTCATTTAGAGTTTTAATCAGCTTTTGAGACTCAATTAAGTCAATGCACATAGATTTAAACTCAGATTTGAAATCATCAGAAGTAAAGTCAAATGAATCTATTACCTGATCCTCAGTAAGTTCCTGATCAGATGGATAGTCAGCCTCAGGCTCTGAATCAGTGTTCTTTTGAGATGCACTGATGGCCATCATGCAGAATCCCTTTTCTTCTGCATCATCCTCATCATCACTAGAACTGGATGATGAATCAGACTCATCAGAGTCACTCCAGGATTCAGCCACAAATCCTTTCCTGGTGTGCTTGCTGTTGCTGGAGGAAGGCTTGTCATGGTATTTCCTTGACTCCTTGTCCTTCCTTTTATCCTTCCTTTCCTTCTTGTCCCTTCTGTCCTTGTCTTGATTTTCTGGACAGTTTGGGAAGATGTGTCCTGGTTTCCTGCAACCAAAGCAGATAATATCTTTATTATTGGATCTGTCATACCTTGGCTTGTCTTTGTCTTTGGATGACCATCTTCTGAAGTTCCTTTTATTTAGCTTATTGAACCTCTTGACCAGTAGGCTCATAAGCTCTTCATTTCCCAACACCTTTTCTTTAGGTTCTTCTTCCTGTGCTTTGAAGGCAATAGTTTTCTCAGCCTTCTCTGTTGGTGTGGATGTCTTCTGCTCTTCTTCTCTTTTCTTAATAAATTGCTCATAGCTCTTGAGCTTTCCTAGAAGAGCTTCTGTGGATAGCTCACAGACATTTCTTCCATCTTTAATTGACCATATTCTTGAGTCCCAAGAGCTAGGGAAACAAGTCAGTATCTTGTCATTTATCTCAGTAAGAGATATGTCCTTCTCTAGTGATCTAAGTTCACTTATGATTAGGCTCAGTCTGTTGTACATGTCAGCAACTGACTCAGACTCTGCCTTTTTGAAGTTTTCATACTGTGTGATGAGATAGGATCTCCTATCCTTTCTTTCATCTGCAGAACCTGATATAATTTCTGAGAGTTTTTCCCAGATCTCCTTGGCAGTATTGCAATCTGCTACCTTCTGGAAAATGTCATCTGACATGGTTTGAGCCAAGATGTTCATGGCTTTAGCATCTGCTGCCTTCCACTTCTTTATGTCAGCATCAGTCCCTGAAGGAGGAGGAACAGCTGATGTACTTGTTCCTGTGGGAGGTCTTGGACAATCTGTCAATACAGAATTGAAGATGTCTTCATCAAAAGAGTTCATATAAAGTCTAATCCTTGCCTTCCATAGTGCAAACTTAGATAGATTGCACATAGGAGGTCTGGTGCTAGCAAAGTCCTTGTTTTGTGCCATGAGTTTTAAAAGATAAGTAAAACTAAGAAAAGTAACCCTTTGAGGGAAATGATCTTATCAGAGATCTTTTGATCCAGGTGTTAGCCTGTATGAATGATCAACCTCCCTCTGATACCAATTGAAAGTGCAGGATAAGATCACTCCTAACTCTAGAGGGGGGTGAATAGAGTTATTTAAAATAATTTTCCAAATAAAAACTTGCAGAGAAAATTTTTACTTTACTTAGTGTATGGTGCTATAGCAAGTAATCAGAGTAAAAAATAAATTCACAGCACAAAGCAAAACACAGAAAGGGGCAAGCAATCCAGATGACACAAGGAGCTATAGTGGTTCCCCAAATCTGGGTACATCCACTCTTCTATCACCCTTGATAGGAATCCACTTCAAGATGAGTTGATCAGGTGTCTTGAGCACCAGAGAGTTTTTGATCAGGTTCTCACAAACCAACAGAAGCTGATTTTGACCAGGTTTCAGCAAAACCAAAAGTAACTTTTGAAGGGAGTTAGAACCCTGTACAGAAAGAAAAAGAAAAAGAATGAAGTTGTCTTCTCTTTTCAACAAGCAAAGAGAAGCAGAAGTGGATCTGAAGTTGTTGTCAAAGCTCCCCCTGAGATCAAGATGAGGTTCAGGAAGGAGAGCTCTGCACAAGGGTGACAGGTCTTCAAAGGTCTGATTTGCTCCAGCAAAGAATGATCCAAGTGAGTTGGATGGAGGTGTCTGAAGCAATCAGATTTTCTGTAAGAGAGTCTTTCAGAAATAATTTTTCACTGAGAGAAAGATGAGAAGTCTTGTATTGTTGTTCTCTTCTTGTTCTGAGTATTCTCTGTATATTCTTCTTATTGTCCAAGAGAAAAAATATATTTGAGTCTTCTTCTTCCTTTACTTTGATAGCCGTTGGAAGTCAGCATTGATTGCTTTCCTTAACTGTCCATGCCTCAAAGGAAATGACAGGCAGACATTCCTTAGAAAATTCCTTGAGCCATGCACCAGATATGCTGTAACGGCCAATAAATTCTTCAGCATTAATTGCCTGTCAGAAGGAATTTGAATTCCTATCCAAAATCGACGGAAGTCTGGAAGGCGTCGAGCTCACAGAAAAACGTCGATCTGAGCACGACACACGTTGGTCAGAGAGTGTTTTCTGTAAGCAGAGCTGGGATCGACGGAACGTCGAGCTGAGGTCGACTCCACGTCGAGCTGAGGTCGACTCTGCGTCGAGCTGAGATCGACTCTGCGTCGAGCAGAGGTCGACTCTGCGTCGAGCTGAGATCGACTCTGCGTCGAGCTGAAGTCGACTATGCGTCGAGCTGAAGACTACTCTAACTAGCCTATGTGACCTATATAACAACATGGAGGTCACAACATACAATCCCTATAGAAATATAGTCATCCTGGTCCAAATAGTAATAGGGTGTTCCAACACTAGTGTTGCCTACAACCTAGGTTCTACAAAGATATATCAATACCTAAAGCAGATTGTCTGGTGGTTTGGAATGAAGGGTGATATAACCAGGTTTGTGTCTGAATGTTTTATATGAAAGTGTGTTAAGGCCGATCATAGAAGGCTTGGTGGCAAGTTGATGCATTTGGATATTCCAAGCTGGTAGTGGGAGAGTATTTCCATGGACTTCAATACGGGTCTACCGAGATCTCCATGAGGTGACGATTTTGTTTGGGTGATAGTAGATCGACTGATGAAGTGTGCTCACTTCATGATGTTTAAGATTGGCTACTCCATGAAGAAGATAGACGAAATATATTTAGATGAGGTCATCAGATTGCATGGAGTACTAGTTAGCATTGTATCAGATCGAGACTCCAGGTTTACGTCTCACTTTTGGAAAAGATTACAAGAACGATTGGGTATAGATCTGAGGTATTCCTCCGCTTTCAATCCACACACTAATGGTCAATCAGAGAGAGTAAATCAGATCGTGGAGGATATGATCAGATTTTATATTTTGGACCACGGAGGAGCGTGGTATGAGCGACTCAGATTGATGGAGTTTGCTTATAATAATAGCTATCGAGAAACTTTGCATGGCCCCGTTTGAGGCCTTGTATGGGAGGCGATGCAGAACTCCCTTTTTTGGGCTGAGGTTGGTGAGAGACCATTTTTAGATCTTGAAGCATTAGAAGAAATGGATATTTCTGTGAAGCATTAGATCAGGAGAATTATGAGAAGATGTTATTCATCAGAGTACTAATTTTGAGTATGTGGTTGGGGACCTGGTTTTTCTCATGGTTTCCCCAATGTCTGATGTTAAGAGATTTGGATTCGATCATGAGTTGGACCCGAGATATGTGGGACCTTTTAAGGTTGTTGAGTGTATTGGTGTATCAGCTTCTAGGTTGGATTTGCCCTCAAATTTTCCTAGTGTGCACGATGTGTTTCACGTGAGCTAGTTGCGGAAATGTGTGCTTAGCGACTGACAGATTCTTAATGTTGTGCACTAGTTGGAGCCTAATCTTTCCTATGTTGAGATGCTTGTCCGCATTCTGGATACTCAAGATTGATTGTTGCGGAGGAAAACCATACCAATGGTTAAAGTTTTGTGGTGAAACCAAGACGTGGAAAGCGCCACTTGGCTGTTGGAGTCAGCTATAAGGGAGGCTCATCCTCATTTGTTTTCCTAATTGAATGGTTTGTAATCTTTTCAATAACCCTATGTTATTTTATTTTCTTTTGTAATAGAGGTTTTATGCGTAAAGTTTCGGGGAGAAACTTTCTTTTAGGGTGTGTGGCTGTAACGCCCCCGATTTTTCGTTATCTGGTTTAATTCGTTATCTAGCGTGTTTATGACATCAGGGCTTTACGTTGGCGCATTTTCGGCATATGCCGTTGTAAGAGCATGGTTTTAACTCTTAGGTTTTTCTGTGTGAGGCTGGGTTTATCTTTTTGTGTGATTCCCTAGCAAACCGGGCCAGTTTTGGTGGCTCGGTGGAGCCTCTTTGGGAATGCTTGTATTTTGGCTTCCGGAGGTTTTTGCCCGAGTTTGGTTAGTCGAATCTTAATTTCGTCTACGTCGTTGGGTTAGTAGCATTAGTATTTAGCAACAGTGTGATTTTTGTAGAAATCCGTGTTGGCGCGAATTTTGGGTTGTTTGGACCATTATTTAAAAATAAACTATTATTATAATACTTATATTTCTAAGTATAAATAAACTTGTGAATAGACAAACCCTATTCATTGTCTCCTTCTTGAAACCGTCGGCTGTTACGGGAAGAGCGAGAGCGACGGTCTCTTCTAAGCTTTTGGCCACCAATTTCTGGGGTGTTGGTGCTCGAAATCATCTTTGGAGAGTAGATCCGGGTAGATCTCACCTAGATCTACGTTTCTATGGTAAGTATTTCCCGTTTCATGAAATTTTGGATGTTAGGGATTTCGTTTTGACCCTGTTCCATCCTGAAAAGTTTCAAGAATTGTTGCTTGGGTGGTTTTCAGCCAGATCCGTAAGGAGGAGTGCTGGTGTTGCCAAGTTCGGCAAGGTTTAAGGCAAGTGGTGGTTTCCCCCTTTGCTTGTTCTTTTTCCACTATTTTTTTCTTGATTTTCTTTCCTTCCTGTACAGAAATTGAGATTAGAATAGGATTTCCTCCTTGGCAAACCTCATTTGCTATAGATCTTGAGGCAAGTGATGTTTTACACCTTTGCCAAGCTTTCAACTTGTTCTATTCTGTTCTTGTAGGCCGTACGGTACTTAGCATAGCAGTGAACCTGTATTCTTGGTGATTGAGAAACCCTATTACTATTACAGGAGAATTCTTTTCCTGTGTTGGGCTTAGCTGTTATCTTTGCCTTAATTTCGGTTTAGCTGTAGAAAGAAAATTAAAAAAGAGAGTTAGAATAAGCTTATTAACCTCTATTTAGGTATGTAAGCTTATCTATCAAGTTTATAAGTCATGGCGTTGAGTGGCTGCGCGGCTAAGTGTAAAAGCGTTGAGTGAGTATACTTCACTCAACATAGCGTTGAGTGAAGCTTGTTTTGCGTAGTAGTCTGGTCAGCGTTGAGTGCATTGACTGCACTCAACGCGGCGTCGAGTGTACTCGACGCCTTTCCTGTAATCTTGGGAAATTTCTCCAATTCGACGTATTTCCTCTAATAACATAGTTATGCTAAGTTCGAATTGTCGTGTTTTGGTTGAATCCGTCCAGTTTGAGTTCTATGGGTGTTTGGATATAAGGTTGGGTTTTGTTGGCTAGTTTTCATGAATCATTACACTTGGGCATGTTTTGGTCTATTTTTGGACTGTTGGGTTGTGTTGGACCAGATGGCCACCATCGCAGTGCCATTTTGAGACGTTTTGGTCTGTTAGTTTGGTTTGGACAGTTTGGTCCCGACTCTGACCCGGTTGTTTTACCAGGGTTAATGATTCACATGTTGGTGAGAGTTTAGTCTCATTTTCTTCTTCTTATGGTTAGGCTTATAATGTATCTGCCTACTCTCGCAAATGTTCTCAGAGCATGACTCCGTTCGCACTTGGTTCAAATTTTTTTACCTTTGAATGTTATAAGTTAACTCTTTCTTTATTGTCTTCTAGTTAGTTTGCTGTGTTTTGACACCTATTCTGGGTTGGGTTGGTAATCTTACTACCCCTTTTGTTTACTTACAAGTTTGTTGCCACTTATATATTTTCTTGCTGAAGTATTCTTTTCTTGTGAATGCCTCAGGTTCAGGGCAGTAGCTAATTGAGCGGCTAGGTTGGTGTTGCAAGTTGACTGCTGTGTTGCAAAGGTTTTCCGTACTATTGTGAGGTAGTTTTGTTATTTTCTTGTAAGTACAGATATACATGCTCACCAGTGGGTTTGTGTCAGGTTGTTGAAGTCCACTAGTGGATTTCTTTTGGAAATGCTAATTACTTCGCTAAGTTGCTAGTTTACTTATTTTGTGGTTGTTTTACTTGTTCTCTGGGAATGTTTTATGTTAGGTTGCATGTTTGATATTTTAACTCATAAAAAACATTACTACTAGTATTTCATACATGCCATCTTTCTAAAACCAAAATCCCTATCTTCTAGCTAACGTAAAGACTATTTCCATATTTATACTAAACCTAGAGTCTTGCATACCATGAGTTGTCCTTTGGGGATGTTTATACTCATGTTGGGTGTTAATCAACATAATCAAAGTATTTTCCATAGCGTATAACTATAATTTTCTAGTTGACAAGTTGATCCACTGTGCCAATGGACACGTCCATCTAAACCTAAACTGGTTTTTGCTTAATAACTTATGGATTTCATATAAACTGTAGAGTTTGGAGTCTTGCTTGAGCGCCTGCAGTTATCCCCTCCACAATGTGGCATCACCACACGTATTTTCTCTTACTCGGATATAACTTAGATGTTGAGAAAATGCGGGTTGTGACACATTGCGTATAGATTTGGGGATTTTAGAAGTGTTCTAAAATGCCCAAATCTATTCTTGGAATCCCACCAAAGACGCATGTGATTTTTTTGTTTCAACTCCTTAACACAAACCGTCACTTTTATTAGTTTGTGAAGCCAAGGATGTGGTAGATTTTGAATCTCACACATAAAGTGACAAGCCTGTTTACTGTATTAATGGAGTTTGTATTGCTCATGTCTTATGCATGTAAATCTGAAGATTTAGAAGTGTTCTAGATGTTCAGATTAAGCCAGGCTCATCAAGTGTTGATGATGTTCTTGTGAACATCTGGGATGCATTTGGATTACGATTGTTGTCTTTTGTTTTGTTTGATGTTCACACTAGTTAAGTTATAACTGTTATTAAAGAGTTAACAAGTATGAAAATCCCTTAAGTAATATTAAGTATTCGGATGCCTTCCGATGGATGACACTCTTCCTACCTCGATCGATGAAGTGTGGGCTTGGCAAAGTGATGAGTTGTAAATATACTTATATTTTCGTATTTTATTTAAGTCAATTTTGTTTATTTTTGTCCTTTTTATTTGTTTTATTCAATAAATGGCTTCTTTTTGTAAATATTATTTCTAACTTAGTTTTATTTTTATTCTAGAAAAATTCCAAAAAAATTCCAGAAAAATTCAAAAAGTTGACTGACACGCCCGTGTCACATGACCGACACGCCCGTGTCACGCCCTCGACGATCGCCGACCACAGGTTGCCAGCTCGACGATCGGCGATCATCAAACCGAGCTCGACATGCCTCCAGACACGCCCGTGTCAAAATGTGATACGACCGTGACAACTCCACCTGGCCCGACGTGACGCGCGCGACTTTGCGGTCGGACCGCGCCCAGATCGACCTCCCCGACATGCCCCAAACACGCCCGTGACTGACACCTGACACGCCCATGACCTGGGGCGTGACCGCCACGTTTTCAGCCGAAGTCAACTTTCCAGTCAAATCACCCGATCAGCTCATGAACAGTAGTGACACGCCCCACTGTCATGCCCTAGTCACGGGCATGACCAACCCTAAATTTTTCCTATAAATAAGAGTTTTCTGTAATGCCCAAGGGTTCACTTTTTTGAGCAAAATTTAGTGTCTTTTGTGGGCTGCCCTTGGTGCACTTTCATCTTCATGTAAGGAGACTTTCTCTCTCTTCCTTCTTATGTTTGTTTTAGCTTTTCCTTTTGCTTTGTAATAGTTTGTAATAGCTTTTTTATCATAAATAAAATGTTATTTTTTCTCTTTCTACATGGAATGAAAATGAAATTTGGTTGGCTCACTCTCTTTCTCCTTTTTATCCTTAGTTCATCTTTGTTTTTCCTCTTTAAGAAAGTGTGTGTGTGTGTATGAATATAACTTGTCTTAATTTTTCATGTAATATGTTGTAATGTTAGGCTTTATTTTAGGCCTTTATCAAAAAATTCGAGCCGTTATAATGGCAAAATTTAGTTTAAGTCTTCTTTTTAAAGAATCAAAGTTGTATTGAAAACTTTCTAAAGGGTTATATTTTCATTCCTATGAAGTTGTAAAAGTGGTTTTAAGGTGTTTTTTTTTACTTAGATTTGCTTTAGGATTGTAAAACCTGTTTTGGTCCTTTAATTTTTCTTTTCGCTTTTTAATCATTTCTACGAAATCCTATGGATGAAAATGTAAACGTTTTAATTTTTCAACAACTTTGATTTCAACTTTGTTTTCAATTCCAAGTGTTCAAACAATTTTTATTTCATCTTTTTATTTGTTTTTGGCAAGTTCTAAGGGTAGAAAAATTGTAGTTTTAATTTTTAGATAACTTTTGTTTTCATCTTATTCTTATGTGTGTGTGACTGTAAGAGAATAAGTTTTCATGCTTTCTTTTATGCTTTCTTCAATTATGAAGTGTGTGTGAGTGTTTGAGGATAACTTTTAATGCTTTGTTTAATGCTTTATTCAATTATGTAGAGTGTGTGCGTATGAGCATTTATTTCCGCCTACTCGTTAAGAGTTAAACGACGCTCTGCTTTAATTTACCGCCCACTCATTTGAGTGGGACTTGTAATTTTCATTTTTTGTAACTTAGTTTCTTTTTATTTATGCATTTATTTCCCCCTACTCGTTAAGAGTTAAATGGCGCATTGCTTTAATTTACCGCCTACTCAGTTTTGAGTAGGACTTGTACTTGCATTTATTTCCCCCTACTCATTCGAGTAGGACTTGCTTTATTTACTTTCTTTATGGTTTTGATGTGTGCGTGAGTGCCTGCATCAATTAGCTTTCCTTCAATATATCAAAATGTCCTGTTTTTTTTACGTTTTCTCTTATAATTGTTTAGTACTTAATTTCAAACTCACGTTTCACTAAAACCATAAAGCCGTCCCATACCGATGAGTGGCTAATCTCTTTTAGCCTTCGGCATCGAAGAGCATTGGGACATATAAAATGATTTGAAATAATTAAAAAACTTTATTTCTATTTTAATTTAAGGACTTAAGGTTTGCCCTGGGTTAACGACGCATAGGACCACATAATCGATGTGTGGGCTCTATTTCCGTTATCCATACGCGACGCCGAGAGGCTAAACGTATGGACCGATCCCCCTTGGGTAAAGAGAACTGCGTACGCCCCCTCGAAAGAGGAGAAGCGTAGTTTTGCCGGATTGGGTTCCCCACCCAATAGCGGGGTTCTTAGCATAAAGCGAGCATTAAGAGGAATCCTTCGTCGGTCTAACGATCGGTCGAATAGTCTTAATGTTTAGGTGAGCAATATTCTTAGAGATAAGTGCGCTCATATTTTGGAACCCCCATGGCCAAGTGCCTTTTATTAATTTAAAAACAAAATTTAATAATTGTTGAGAATTATTTTAGTCTTAATCCGATTCGATGCCGAGCGTTAATCCGTCATCGAACTAACTTAGCAAAATTCAGCTCTCTTTCTTTCTGTTTTAATTCAACTAAAAAATCCCACCTTACTGATAGTAAGATAATAGTGTTCCTGGAAGAGTAGATATAATCAACGCGTCCCCGAGAATAATACGACCTCAGTATTTTCCCGAATACCGAGTACTACTTGCGATAGGTGCACTTGCCTCCTCTCGTTAGAAAACTCGATCTTCTAACCGGCCCGCGGAATCTGACCATTTCGAACCAACCACAGTCGGTCTCTGTTTCGCGGCCATCAAGTTTTTGGCGTCGTTGCCGGGGAGCACGGTTGTTATATTTAATCCGGGACTCTATTAATTTTACTTTATTTTCAAATAAAAAAAATTTTATAAAAAATTTTTTCCTTCCCCCTTTCTTTGTTTTTTGGGGTGTATGACTCGTGGACAACCTTCGAGTACTGAAAATCTTGAATTCGACCCCGAGATCGACCGCTCTCTTGCGCGTATCCGATCTATCCGTCGAATTCCCTTTTTAGACCCCGCAGAATCCACCGGAGAACCCTCTTTCTCTTCTATGGCCGAACCAAATAATGTCCAAGCGGCCGAGCGTACGATGTCTTACTACGCTCGACCCAACTTGGATGATACGGGGTTGAGTATTGTTCGGCCTTCTGTGGCGAACAATAATTTTGAAATTAAGTCAAGTGTTATACAAATGATCCAAAATGCCGTGCAGTTCGACGGACAGCCGGATGAGGACCTGAATAATCACTTGTCTAATTTTTTGGAAATTTGCGATACTTTTAAGATTAATAGCGTCACTGATGACGCCATTCGTTTGCGCCTTTTTCCATTCTCCCTTAAGTCCAAGGCCAAGGAGTGGTTGGTCTCCCTCCCGTGGGGATCCATCACGACCTGGGCGGAGTTGGCGAAAAAATTCCTTACTAAAAATTTTCCGCCCGCAAAAACTGCAAGATTGCGGGCGGACATTTCCTCTTTTACGCAAATCGACTCTGAGTCTCTTTATGAGACTTGGGAGCGTTTTAAGGAATTTCTCCGCCGGTGCCCGCACCACGTGCTGCCAACGTGGTTGCAGGTACAAATTTTTTATAACGGACTGAACAGTCAGACGCGTCAAATGATTGACGCGGCTGTCGGGGGCACTATGAATAATAAGACCCCCGAGGCCGCCCAGGCCCTTTTCGAAGAGATGGCTATTAATGCCTATAAATGGAATGTCCCGCAGGCGCGCCATAAGCAGGCGGGCCTTTATGAAGTGGATGCCACTGCTCAGCTAGCCCTTCAAGTCGAAAGGCTAACTAAGCAGGTGGCGGAGATGTCTATTGCCTCCTCCACTCCGCCTTGTTTTCTTCCCCCCTCTAACGTCTGCGTAGTCGACGAGTTCGTGGACTACATGGGAAATTCGGTGCGTCCCTCCTTTCAAAACAACCCTTATAGTAGCCACTATAATCCGGGTTGGAGGAACCACCCGAATTTCTCATGGAGTAACCCGAATAACGCGCAGCGCCCTCCTCCCCCTCCTTTTGCGCCCACATTTCCTCCTCCCCCTCCTATGAAGCCATCCCTGGTGGAGGAAAATTTTAATCATTATGTCGCGTCCAACGAGTCCAATATCCGGAACATCACCGGATCGCTAAAAAATTTAGAAATCCAGGTTGGACAGCTGGCGCGACTTATGTCGGAACGCGCTCTGGGGGCACTGCCAGGGAACACGGAGCCCAATCCAAGGGAAACTGCCAATGCTATAACCCTCCGTAGCGGTAAGGAGGTGGTCGATCCAAAACAGATCGATCCTCAGGTATATATTTCACCTCCGACCCCTCTTCCCTCTTCTTCGATTACGCAACCCTTACCGATTTTTAACGACAAAACTATTTTAAACAAGGCGTTGCCCTACCCGTATAAGTTAGATAACGAGCTAGTAAACACGCAATATGAAAATTTGATTTTATTACTTAAACAAATTCATATTAATGTTCCTTTTTGCTATCTCGCAAATGCCTAAATATGCGAAATTTTTAAAAGAACTACTTTCTAATAAACGCAAACTCGAGGATATTTTGCATATATCTCTCAACGCTGTCTGCTCGGCGGCTCTTACTAGTAAATTGCCCTCAAAACAAAACGACCCGGGACGGTTTTCTATCCCGTGCCTTTTTGGCAATGTATTAGTAAAATATGTCTTAGCAGACTTAGGCGCGAGCATTAATTTGATGCCGTTCTCGCTCTTCCTGCATTTAGGTTTGGGTACTCCTGCTCCTATAATTATGCGCATCCAACTAGCGGATCGCTCGGTTAGGTTCCCCATCGGGGTTGTTGAGGATGTCCTTGTCCGAGTAGACAAGTTCACCTTCCCGGTGGACTTCGTCATCTTGGACATCGAGGAAGACACCAACGTACCAATAATACTTGGTCGCCCTTTCCTCGCGACCTCACGTGCGTTAATCGATTTAAGTAATGGTCAACTTCTCCTTCGGGTAGGAGACGACCAAGTTACTTTTTCTATTAACTCCTCAATGGAAGACTCGTCACCGAGCAACGATTTCTGCTACTCTTTAGATTCTTTTTATGGAGATTGTTCTTCTTCGGTTTTCGAGTCCGAATTTTTAAACGAAAATATTTTTCGCTCGAAAATTTTTATTGCGATGAGGACGCGTCTACAGGTGTGCCTTTTGAACCAATTGGTTCAAAAGAGATTAGATCTAAAACCTCACTAGAAGAACCACCCACCCTAGAACTCAAACCATTACCCGATTCCCTAAAATACGCCTTTTTGGGGAAAAATGATACACTCCCGGTAATCATTTCTTCGTATTTAAGCGATTCGGAGACCTCCGATTTATTTGAGGTTTTGCTTAAACATTGCCGCGTAATTGCGTGGCAAATTTCTGGCCTAAAAGGGATTAACCCTTCTTTCTGCACTCACAAAATTTTCTTAAACGATAATTGCCGCAAAACCATTCAGCCGCAGCGACGTCTTAACCCAAACATGAAAGACGTCGTGAAAACTGAGATAATCAAATTATTAGATGCGGGGATTATTTATCCCATTTCTGATAGTGCGTGGGTTAGTCCCATTCATGTTGTGCCCAAGAAGGGCGGTTTGACCGTAGTGGTGAATGAGCACAACGAGCTCGTCCCAACTCGTACTATTACGGGTTGGCGTGTGTGCATCGATTATCACAAACTTAATGATGCCACCCGCAAGGACCATTTCCCACTACCGTTCCTTGACCAGATTCTCGAGCGTCTTTCCAGTCATCCATTTAATTATTTTCTCGACGGTTTATCGGGGTTTTTCCAAATCCCCATTTCTCCCGAAGACCAAGAGAAAACGACTTTTACTTGCCCGTTTGGTACCTTCGCCTATCGAAGAATGCCATTTGGCCTATGCAATGCGCCAGCTACATTCCAAAGATGTATGCTGGCAATCTTTGGCGAGCTAGTAGAAGATATTATGGAAGTATTTATGGATGACTTTTCTGTATTCGGATGCTCATTCCCGGATTGTCTTCGTAATCTCGATCGTGTCCTCCAGCGATGCGAGGACATGAATCTTGTTTTAAATTGGGAAAAGTGTAACTTTATGGTTCGAGGAGGTTTGGTCCTCGGCCATAAGATTTCGATTAAGGGGATAGAGGTCGATAAGTCCAAAGTAGAAGTCATTGAAAAGCTTCCTCAGCCGACTAACGTAAAATCCATTAGGAGTTTCTTAGGCCATGCGGGCTTTTATAGGCGTTTCATTCAAGATTTCTCAAAAATAACAAAGCCGCTAACTCACCTCTTGGAAAAGGAGTCACCTTTTGTCTTTAGTAGCGATTGCGAGTATGCTTTTAATTTTATAAAACAAAAACTTATCAATTCTCAAATTCTTGTGGCCCCGAATTGGTCCCTTCCGTTCGAAATCATGTGCAACGCGAGTGATATTGCCTTAGGCGCCGTTCTTGGCCAACGCATAGAAAAATATTTTCATCCTATTTATTACGCTAGCAAGACGCTCACTTCCGCACAAGTGAATTACACGATGACAAAAAAGGAACTCTTAACTGTCATTTTCGCTTTCGATAAGTTTCGCTCGTACCTTACGCTATCTAAAGTTATCGTTTTCACCGATCACTCTGCCCTTAAGTATTTACTAGCCAAAACCGACGCGAAGCCCCGCCTTCTTCGATGGATTCTCCTACTACAAGAGTTTGACTTGGAGATCCGAGATAAGAAGGGCGCGGAGAATCTAGCGGCAGACCACCTCTCCCGTTTAGAAAATCCGGGTGCGGAAGCGCTTGTCGAATCTGAAATAAATGACAGATTCCCCGAGGAACGCCTTCTCGCCATTCATTCTTCTTCGTCATCTTCGCCTTGGTTCGCAGATTTTGCGAACTACTTAGTCGCGCGGGTACTTCCAAAAGATTTTTCAAGTCATCAAAAGAAGAAATTCTTTTCCGTCTTGAAAAATTTCTTTTGGGATGACCCATTTCTTTTCCGTATCTGCGCGGACCAAGCGGTTCGAAGATGCGTCGCGGGAGTGGAGTGCACACAAATATTGAGGCACTGCCACGAGGGTCCAGCCGGGGGGCACTATCAAGCCAACCGGACCGCAAGGAAGGCGCTAGAGGCGGGCTACTTTTGGCCCACTCTCTTCAAAGATGCGCACAATTTTGTGCGCGCATGCGATAGCTGTCAGCGGTCGGGTAACATCTCACGTCGCGACGAGATGCCCCAGAACATGTTTTTAGAATGCGAAGTCTTCGATTTATGGGGCATAGATTTTGTTGGCCCCCTACCTCCTTCTTATAAAAATTCATATATTTTAGTGGCGGTCGACTACGTATCAAAGTGGGCGGAAGCGCAAGCTCTCCCCACCAACGATGCGCGAGTCGTCGTTACCTTTCTAAAAAAATTATTTTCTCGCTTTGGCATGCCTTGCGCTATTATTAGTGATAGGGGAACGCATTTCTGTAACGCTCTAATGGCTAAGACGTTAGCTAAATACGGAGTAACGCACAAACTTGCCACCCCTTACCACCCACAAACAAGTGGCCAAGTTGAGGTAATAAATCGAGAGATAAAGCGCATATTAGAAAAAACCGTTTCACTTAATAGGAAAGATTGGTCCGTTAATCTTGACGACGCGTTATGGGCGTATCGTACTGCGTACATAACCGCTACCGGTTATACTCCGTTTCGATTAGTCTATGGCAAAGCGTGCCATTTACCCGTAGAACTGGAGCACCGCGCACTTTGGACATTAAAACTCTTAAACCTCGACTCTAACTTAGCCGCTCGGAATAGAAAACTGCAACTAAACGAGCTCGATGAATGCCGTGCGAACGCTTACGAGAGCAATAAGTTCTATAAGGAGCGTTCTAAGTTCTATCATGATCGAAAAATTAAAACCCCCAAAATTTTTTCTCCGGGCGATCTAGTCCTTCTTTATAATTCTCATCTTAAACTTTTTCCTGGCAAACTCAAATCCCGTTGGTCCGGTCCCTTCTTAGTTGAAGAAGTTTTTCCATATGGGACCGTACTCGTCTCCCACCCAGAAAAAGGCTCGTTTAAAGTAAATGGTCATCGGTTAAAGTCTTACATAGCGGGCGAACCAGTGATCGAGTATAGCGAAACCATATCCCTCCTCGACTTATAAACCCGCCACTATAGTCAAGCTACGCGATTATAAACAAAGTGCTCCTGGGAGGCACCCACGTCTATCTTTTTTACGTCTTTATTTATTATGTTTTCTATTTTTCTAATAAATGCAGGGTTTCTAATGGGCTTCCCCGAGCGCGGATCAGGGACATTTTCTGCCCCCCTCTTTTTCCTTTTTTGTACTACCTGCTGTCTTGTTCCTCATGCTTAGCATACAACATTGGGGATAATGTTGGATCTAAGTATGGGGGTGTTTTCGTATTTTCTACTTTCTTTTTCACTTACAAAAACAAAACAAAAAAATATTTAAAAACAAAACTTCAAAAATAAAAAAATATATATATAACACAAAAATCAAAAAAAAGATTTTTTAATTAAAAATTTTGAAGTTTCATTTTTGAAACTTTGACTTATTTTTAACTTGGTCCGCGAGATCCGGCTCATCGAGCCATCCACATAACGAGTCATCTCGCGGCTACCTAGTTTTTATTTTGTAAATATTATTTTTAAGTATTTTTGTAAGCATTTTTGTAAGTATTTTTTGTAAATATTTCTTTCTCTTTCCCCACTCCTCTTTTCTCTCTCATCCTTGTAAATAACTTCTCTTTCTCCCAAACTTTTCTTAAAAATACAAAAAATTCACAAAACTTAAAAATATAAAAAAAAAATTCTTTCGCAAAACTTAAAAATCCAAAAAAAAATTATTTTTTTATTTTTTTATTTTTTCTTTAGTATGTATATATTAAAGATATAAATACAAAAATACAAAAAAAAGAGCATAACTTCAAAAAAATTCAAAAAATTATGTAAGTTATGAAACAAATAAATCAAACATCTCATTCTTAAGTTTCTTGTTATCCAAAAATTTAGTTTTGAGTTTATTTATATGCGAATTTGATCAATTCTTTGTTCACTATTCGTTTGTTAATTATAGATTGAAAAATCTAAATAGCCGGGGTTAAGTTTTAAAGAATTTATTATACTTTGTTAAAAATAGGGGACTCGCTTTAGGCACTACTTCTAATTTTTCATAGATAGGAGCACGTGTACCATGTTAGAAAATAACGACTATAGAACTCAATTATGCTTGCTTTTAGCTTTCTGAAAAATTGGAACGTACAATTTATAAAGGTTGCTCTCAATTATTTTTCAATTAAAAATCTAGTTCTCTTTTCTCCCCTTACTTATCATAACCTTCTTGGTATGATAAAAAAAATTTCCCCCCCCCCCAAAAAAAGATCCTATGTCAATGGGAATAAGATTTCATTCCGTAAACATAGGCACCCAATAAATGAAAAGATTATACGTTACGGAGTAAGAGGATAAAATTCATTACTCCAACACATATACATTGGGTTATTTTTATTTATGAAGAATAAAAAATTTTTGTTAAGGAAAATAAGATTTCGTTTTCCTTTAACATCCAAATCAAAAAAAAATGGAGGTTCGAAAAATAATAATAACCTCACCTCAAAATACAAGCATCTTCATAAACCAACATCAATCCCCCTTAGCCAATTTCGTGACTCTAGAATTAATTCAAAAATCTTTTTGAGAGCATAATTCGTAAATTGCATTATTTCCGGTAAAACTCCTAAAAGCTAAAGTTCGTATAACTCCAAACTATTTTCTGTTAATCTAACCAATACAATTATTGCTTTCTATTTGATTACATCAAGAAGTCTTTTGGCCAAAACCTTTGCCCTATTTAAATCATCTAAATGATTTTAGGACTTCACTCTTATACCCCATATATTTAATTTGATCTCTCTTATAATTAATTTAGCGATAACAGAACTTAAGTTTTTTTATTATTCCTTATAAGTTCACCTCAAACTTTTGCTCTGGAATAGCAAAAGCTTAAGTATGGGGGTATTTGATGAGTTGTAAATATACTTATATTTTCGTATTTTATTTAAGTCAATTTTGGTTATTTTTGTCCTTTTTATTAGTTTTATTCAATAAATTGCTTATTTCTGTAAATATTATTTCTAACTTAGCTTTATTTTTATTCTAAAAAAAGGCAAAAAGTTGACTGACATGCCCGTGTCACATGACCAACACGCCCGTGTCACGCCCTCGACGATCGCCAACCACATTTTGCCAGCTCGACGATCGGCGATCATCAAACCGAGCTCGACACGCCTCCAGACTTGCCCGTGTCAAAATGTGACACGAGCGTGACAACTCCACCTGGCCCGACGTGACGCACGCGACTTTGCGGCCGGACCGCGCCCAGATCGACCTCCCCGACACGCCCCAAACACGCCCGTGACTGACACCTGACACGCCCGTGACCTGGGGCGTGACCGCCACGTTTTCAGCCAAAGTCAACTTTCTAGTCAAATAACCCAATCAGCTCATGAACAGTAGTAACACGCCCCATTGTCACGCCCTAGTCACGGGCATGACCAACCCGAAATTTTTCCTATAAATAAGAGTTTTCTGTAATGCCCAAGGGTTCACTTTTTTGAGCCAAATTTAGTGTCTTTTGTGGGCTGCCCTTGGTGCACTTTCATCTTCATGTAAGGAGACTTTCTCTCTCTTCCTTCTTATGTTTGTTTTAGCTTTTCCTTTTGCTTTGTAATAGTTTGTAATAGCTTTTTTATCATAAATAAAATGTTGTTTTTTCTCTTTCTACATGGAATGAAAATGAAATTTGGTTGGCTCACTCTCTTTCTCCTTTTTATCCTTAGTTCATCTTTGTTTTTCCTCTTTAAGAAAGTGTGTGTGTGTGTGTATAAATATAACTTGTCTTAATTTTTCATGCAATATGTTGTAATATTAGGCTTTATTTTAGGCCTTTATCAAAAAATTCGAGCTGTTATAATGGCAAAATTTAGTTTAAGTCTTCTTTTTAAAGAATCAAAGTTGTATTGAAAACTTTCTAAAGGGTTATATTTTCATTCATATGAAGTTGTAAAAGTGGTTTTAAGGTGTTTTTGTTTTTTTTTACTTAGATTTGCTTTAGTATTGTAAAACCTGTTTTGGTCCTTTAATTTTTCTTTTCGCTTTTTAATCATTTCTACGAAATCCTATGGATGAAAATGTAAACGTTTTAATTTTTCAACAACTTTGATTTCAACTTTGTTTTCAATTCCAAGTGTTCAAACAATTTTTATTTCATCTTTTTATTTGTTTTTGGCAAGTTCTAAGGGTAGAAAAGTTGTAGTTTTAATTTTTAGATAACTTTTGTTTTCATGTTATTCTTATGTGTATGTGAGTGTAAGAGAATAACTTTTCATGCTTTCTTTTATGCTTTCTTCAATTATGAAGTGTGTGTGAGTGTTTGAGGATAACTTTTAATGCTTTGTTTAATGCTTTATTCAATTATGTAGAGTATGTGCGTGGGAGCATTTATTTCCGCCTACTTGTTAAGAGTTAAACGATGCTCTGCTTTAATTTACCGCCCACTCATTTGAGTGGGACTTGTAATTTTCATTTTTGTAACTTAGTTTCTTTTTATTTATGCATTTATTTCCGCCTACTCGTTAAGAGTAAAATGGCGCATTGCTTTAATTTACCGCCTACTCAGTTTTGAGTAGGACTTGTACTTGCATTTATTTCCCCCTACTCATTCGAGTAGGACTTGTACTTGCATTTATGGTTTTGAAGTGTGCGTGAGTGCCTGCATCAATTAGCTTTCCTTCAATATATCTAAATGCCCTGTTTTTTTTATGTTTTCTCTTATAATTGATTAGTGCTTAATTTCAAACTCACATTTCGCTAAAACCATAAAGCCATCCCCATACCGAAGAGTGGCTAATCTCTTTTAGCCTTCGGCATCGAAGAGCATTGGGACATATAAAATGATTTGAAATAATTAAAAAACTTTATTTCTATTTTAATTTAAGGACATAAGGTTTGCCCCAGGTTAACGATGCATAGGACCACATAATCGATGTGTGGGATCTATTTCCGTTATTCATACGCGATGCCGAGAGGCTGCACGTATGGACCGATCCCCCTTGGGTAAAGAGAACTGCGTACGCCCCCTCGAAAGAGGAGAAGCGTAGTTTTGCCGGATTGGGTTCCCCACCCAATAGCGGGGTTCTTAGCGTAAAGAGGGCATTAAGAGGAATCCTTCATCGGTCTAACGATCGGTCGAATAGTCTTAATGTTTAGGTGAGCAATATTCCTAGAGATAAGTGCGCTCATATTTTTGGAACCCCCACGGCCAAGTGCCTTTTATTAATTTAAAAACAAAGTTTAATAATTGTTGAGAATTATTTTAGTCTTAATCCGATTCGATGCCGAGCGTTAACCCGTCATCGAACTAACTTAGCAAAATTCATCCCTCTTTCTTTCCGTTTTTATTAAACTAAAAAATCCCACCTTATTGATAGTAAGATAATAGTGTTTCTAGAAGAGTAGATATAATCAACGTGTCCCCGAGAATAATACGACCTCGGTATTTTCCCGAATACCGAGTACTACTTGCGATAGGTGCACTTCCCTCCTCTCGTTAGAAAACTCGATCTTCTAACCGGCCCGCGGAATCTGACCATTTCGAACCAACCACAGTCGGTCTCTGTTCCGCGACCCTCATAAAGCAAGGTGCATTAATATATCTAGGTAAGGGTGCGAGCGGATAATTATGATATCCCAATGTCGAAATCGAGTCAAGCTTAATTTGGTGACCTCAATGTTTGAGTGCCAAGAGGCATGGGGTTGGAATGCACCATATGATGGATGCGGATAAAGAGTTATTCACCAGCCATACAAGAATTGTATAGTGATGTAATTGGCAAGCATTGCCTACCTAAATAACCGCATTGTGAGAGAAAAGCCAAAGTTGACTCATAGTGTTAGTGAAATATGGATCTTGTCCACTATGATAGTTACTCGCATGAACTCTTCGAATTGATATCAAGGGTTGTCGATTTGATAAAAATAGTGGGAGTTATTTTGATTAAAGTCCTAATTGAAAGAGAAAATTATATTTCAAAATGTAGTACTAATTTGCTTTGCTTGTATCCTTGTAGAATATCCATGGCAAGTGGCTCACACTCCACCCTGTCCCTCAGAGCGATCCTTGAGAAGGAAAAGCTGAGCGGAACAAATTATTTGGACTGGTGTAGGAACCTGAGAATTGTTCTCAGGCAAGAGCGCAAGCTCTATGTTTTGGAAGAGGTGTCCCCTGATAAACCTGCAAGGAATGTGTCCCGTGCTGATAAAGATGGTTACAAGAAGTATCTCGACAACTCCTTAGACGTCATATGTCTCATGCTTGCGACCATAATATCTGAGCTTCATAAGCAACACGAGAACATGGGTTGTAAGGAAATTGGCGAGCATCTCAAGAAAATATTTCAAGAGAAAGCTCGTCAAAAGAGATTGGATGTCACTAAGGCATTGTTCTAGTGCAAGATGGGAGGTCGGGACCTAGTAGGGACTCACGTACTCAAGATGATTAGGTATATCGTGAACCTTGAAAGACTAGCGTTCCCTCTTGGCTAAGAGTTGGCCATAGACCTGATCCTGCAATCATTGCCAGACATTTATGAGTAGTTTTTCTTGAACAATAACATGAATAAAATAGACAAGACACTGTCTGAGCTCCTAAGTATTTTGCGAACTACCAAAATAAACATGAATAAGGCCAAGCCTGCTAACCCCATACTAATGGTGCATAAAGGCAAGAGCAAGGCCAAGGGTTTCGAGAAGAGGAAGGTATGACCTAAGTCTACTCTAGACCCCAAGTCTTCTACACTGAAAAGGAAAGGTTATGGGAAAGAGGGAAAGTGCCACAATTGTGGCAAGACTGTTCATTAGAGGAGGAATTTTCCTTCATACATTGAGGGTCTACAAAAGATGAGGGGAGGTATGACTTCCACTTCAGGTATTTATGTTATAAATATAAACCTTTCTGCTCATTCATCCTGGGTAATAGATACTGGATGTGGTTCTCACATTTGTATAAATGTGCAGGAATTGGGAAGGAGAAGAATGTTGAGTAAAGGAGAGGTGGACCTGCGTGTTAAAAATGGGCAAGAGTTGTTGCTGTCATTGTGGTGGTTTAGCGTCTTTCCTTACCCAGTGGGCTTGTTTTTGAACTTGATAACTTTTATTATGTTCCTGCAATAACTAGAAACATTTTTCTATTTCATGTTTTAACATGATTGGATTTTCTTTTATTATTAAGAACAATTATTGTTCTATATTTATGAATGATGTTTATTATACTATAGCTCAACTGTTTAATGGTTCATATGTTTTGAACTTAGACCATCAGATCTATAATATAAAAAATACTAAAATTATAAGAACGAATGACTCGAACCTTACGTAACTTTGGCATTGTTGTTTGGGCCATAAAAATGAGAAACGAATATTCAAGCTCCATAAAGATGGGCTATTGGACTTATTTGATTATAAATCATTTGAGAGATGTGAATCTTGTTTTTAGGCAAGATGACTAAGGTCCCTTTAACTGTCTTCAATGAGAGGGTTGTTGATCTCTTGGGTATAGTACATAGTAATGTATGTAGACCCATGAGTTCTATGGCTAGAGATGGGTACTTCTACTTTTTTATATTTACTAATGATTTCAGTAGATACAGATATGTGTATCTTATGAAGTGCAAATCTGAAACCTTTGAAAAGTTCAAAGAGTTTAAGAATGAAGTGGATAACCAATTGGGTAAGAAGGTTAAAGCGCTCTGATCTAATTGAGGTGGCGAATACCTAAGTGTTGAGTTTCGTGATCATCTGAAAGAGTGTGGTATTGAATCACAACTCACTCAACCTAGAACACCACGACATAATAATGTGTTTGAGTGGAGGAATTGTACTTTGTTATACATGGTGCAATCGACGATGAGTCATGCATATCTGCCTGTTTTCTTTTGGGGTTTTACTATAGAAAATACTGCTTTAACACTAAATTGTACTCCAACAAAAGAGGTTCTAAAGACACCATATGAGATTTGGACTAGGAAGCGTCCTGGTATGTCGTTCATTAAGGTTTGTGAAAGGAAGGGGATAGATCTTATTTACTATAACTAAATATATATGTTATATTAAAGAGTAAGCACAACACAAAAATAAAGAAATAGAGCAAGCAACACAGACAACACAAGGATTATAGTGGTTCCCCAACCTGGGTACATCCACTTTTCTACCACCCTGGTAGGAATCCACTAGCAGGTTTTGATCAGGTGACTACCACCTTAAAGCTTTTCATCAAGTGCTAAAAAATTAATCTCAAGTCTATGGGTACAATGAAAAATATGTACCAGATTTGGAGAAGCCTCCCCTTACTCAATGATATACATCAGTTTGTATTTGATGGGATGTTTGAGTTTCATTGTGCAGGTATAAGGTTTGCAAGAAAATTCTCTAAGTACAAGTGTCGACACTTGTGAAGAATTATGTCGACACCCAGAAGTTGTGTCGACACTTGTGAAGAATTGTGTCGACACCCAGAAGTTGTGTCGACACTAGAAGCAAGGCCTGTGTCGACACCCAGGCATTGTGTCGACACATGAAGAAGAAGCTGCGTCGACACATAAAATTGTGTCGACACCTGAGGTAAGAATTGAGTTGACACCTAAAGTAGAAGCTGTGTCGACACCAAGTAGTTATGTCGACACCAGAAGAATGGTATGTGTCGACACACAAGAATTGTGTCGACACCTGAAGAAGGTTTGTGTCTACATACAAGACTTGTGTCGACACACACTAAACGTCATCTATAAGCAACAGCTATACTGAGTCTGAAGGGCTTATGTCGACACACAGGACTTGTGTCGACACACACTCAATGACATCTGTATGAAACTCAATGTCATCTAACAGAAACAGCTATACTGAGTCTGAAGGCTTGTGTCGACACACACACAACGACGTATCAACACACACTCAACGATATCTGGACATACACTCAACGCCATCAGTCAACATCAGTTATGTCAAGACTAGGAGCAGTTGTGTCGACACACAGGACTGGTGTCGACACATCTAACAGAAGCTGTGTCGAGTAGCAGAAGAATAACTATGTCAACACATGGACTGTTGTGTCGACATTATCAAGACTTGTGTCGACACTTTGTCTATTTGTGTCGACACATGTGTAGTAGTTTGTTGAGTGGTTCATGCTGAGTTGTAATGTCTTTGAGAAATCAACTATCATGACTAGTGACTCGACAACTATCATAACCAACAGGTTTGACACCTTTGTCAGAACTATCAAAAGGTTGTTACAAACTGAATCAGCCGGTAATCATGAGGAAACCCTATATAAGGGACAGATCCTTGACAACCAGAGATAACTAAGGAAGTAATCAAGCAATTACGTGAAAGAGAATTCGACAACAAGAAAAGAGGAAACCCTTAAGAAGGCAGATACAGAATAGTCTGTAAGAAAGATTCAGATCTTATTCTGAATTTAAGAAGGGAGCTTTCTGAAGATCAACTTCTACCTCAAGGGAAGATCAACCTTATTTTGTTCAATCAAGAAGCTTTGAAACAGCTAAGTCAGGTTGGATCTAAAGATTCAATTTATTCAATATCTGATCAAGAAGCTTACACTAATAGAGAGATCTATCTGGTGAAATTTTTGTACCTTTTAAAACACTCATTTTCTTGTAGGATCTTTTGTAAGATCTGAGTTGTAAGCCTATAATTATAAAGGCTTAGGTAGGGCCGAGTGCCTGAGGTGTAGGACTCTTGAAAGTCTTAGTTATTAGCCTAGTGATAAAGGCTGAGGTAGGGCTGAGGCCTGAGGTAGGGTTCTTGGGAAGAATCTGAGGTAAGACTTGTATAAGCCTGAGCTGTAGGAACCAATCTGGTTCTGAGTTGTAAGATCTGTGGATCTGAGTAAGTGGAAGGAAGTTGGGCTGAATCTAGTTCTCTACTAGATAGGCGAAGGGGGGAAAGTGGATGTACCCATACCTTGGGGAACCACTATAAATCTGGTGTATGTTGTGCTGTGATTATTACGCTGTGTATTGAATTTTCTGTGTTGAGTTATAACTAGCTAATTGCCTAAAATTCTAAAAGAAAATTAGAACCTATTCACCCCCTCTAGGTGTCTAGGCTCTTGAAATCAAGTCTTTCAAGTGGTATCAGAGGGAGGTTGATCAATGATAGACCTAACAGTCTGAGTGAATCTCCAAGGCAATTAACAGATCTCAAGAATGTTTTCAAATGAGAATCAGAAGGAATTTGGATCAATGAAACTACCTATCTGCAAGAAAGAATGCTTTGGCATATTGAAGGAAAGGGTAAGGTTATTCATGGAAGCATCTGATCCATGAATCTACATCACAGTATAAGAAGGTCCCTTCATTCCAATGAAGGTATCAGTTCTGGATGCAAATGTTAAAACCCCAAAGAGTTATTCTGAAATGACTATGGATGAGAACAACCTGGCAATACTGGATAAAAGAGCACAAAACATTATTGTAAGTGCTATAGATGATGCCACATTTCAGAATCTGGTGCACTGTAAAACCTCTAAGGAAATGTAGGATACCCTGATTGTCTACATGGAGGGAACATAAGAAGTTAGAGAGGACATGAAATCTATGCTGAATCAAGAATATGAGAGCTTTAGACAAGCCAAGACTGACAGCATAGCTGAATGTTATAAGAAGTTCTTCAGGATAGTAATTTAGTTGATGACCTATGGAAGATTTTTCAGCACATATGAACTGAATGACAAGTTTCTTAGGTCACTAACAAAGGACTGGAACACAAAGATATGTGCCATCAGAAAGGTGGCCAGGATTGCTGATACACCTCCACCTACACTATTTAGAAAGCTGCTATCATATGAAATGTAGCTCACTGCTAGAAAAGAGGAGGAGAAAAGCAATAGGTCTGATTATAAAGAGAATCAGTAGCCTTCAAGGCTGAAGACACAAGAAAGGGTTGGAGAAAGTCTCATTCTCCACCCAGAAGGAGTGCTGAGGCAGAAGAAGAAAATCCTGACAACAACACATCAGATAGCCACACCTCTGATGAGGACTTTGCTGCCTTTACAAGGCAGTTTCAAAGGTTCATGAAAAATAAGAAGTGGAGAACCAGGCCATCAAAATCCTTCTCTAAGGATGAGTATTACAAGAAAAAGAAGACTCCCAAGGAGGAAAGGTATGCCTCAAAACCTTGTAAACAAACTATTTCTAAGATTGTTTGTTATTGTTGCAATAGGCCTGGACATGTCATAGCTGACTGTCCAGACAAGAGGACTGAATCTAAGGACATGAAGAATCATCAAGTGAAAGGCAAGAAGGAGAAATCCTTTAATGCTCAGAAGTAGAAGAGTTGGGCAGACTCTTCATCTTTAGGATCAGGAGAAGAAGATGATGCAGACGCATATGTTGGGCTGTTCTCAACAGAAGAGGATTCTAGGGAACTAAAATTCCTACAAATGTTGGACTCCATAAATGGAGAGGAAGACTATTATTGTAGAGGGCTGATGGCTCAGTCAGAAAATGATCAGTGCCATGATCAGCCTGGTCCAAGTAAGGTTTACAATTCTCCTTTAGCTTCTGATTATTTTACTAGATCAGAATCAGTAGCATCAACTTCAAGAGAAGTGGATTATTCTGATTCTGAGGGGGATGTACCTCAACTCATTAATGAGTATGGTGGGCTGTTGTAAGCTCTGAAGAGGAGCAAGTTTCTTGTCAAAGAGCAGGCCAAGGAAATTGAGTCTCTTAAACAGGCCGCATCAGATTCAGCCATGTTGATAGATTTAAAACTGAAGGAGGTTGCCAAACTAAAAAACATTACTGTTATTCAGTTGGGCACAATCTCTTTCAAGGAAGATCATATCATGAAACTGGAGGAAAAACTTCAACAAGAAAGAGAGTTAGTGGCTAAGTTCTCTAAGCCAAAATCTGTCTTGCCCTTAATAGACAATTTCATTTCTAATGAAGGAAAGACTGGTCTAGTTTTTAAGGGAAGAACTAGGGCCACCAATTCTTATAGAAAAGGTAAGGCCCCAGTTCAACCACTAGCTACAAAGCCCCCTATTTTTTTTAGGAAAGTGATGCAACCTACAAAAAGGTATGATCATGATATTACTCATGGTCACTGTGAGTATGGAGATCTAATGAGCAAGCGTGCAAATGCCAATAGGTCACTCTATAGGCAAGCCCATCAGGTTCAAAAGGAATTCTTGGGTTTGCTGCTTCAGCACCTACACTTAACAGGACGGTTGGCAACAAAGTTGTGATTTCTGTACCTAAAAAAAGGTACAATAGATTTTAGTGTTAGTGTTGTGGCAAGGTGGGCCACTTTGCCATGGATTGCTGGTTCAACACAAGTGTTAAAACCAAGAATAGTTTACCTGTCAGGACAGTTGCAGTATTTCAAACTAACAAGGACCTAGGACCCAATAATAATTTGGGTTCTAAGGATAAGTGTTTCTTTATTTGATGCAGGTGAATACAAGTGGCCATACCCATATATTGTACTTGGATAGTGGATGTCCAAACACATGACTGGAACAAGAAGAATGTTGAGGGACTATGTACCCATAAAGAATGGACCCAAAGTAATCTTTGGTGGATCAGAAAAAAGGAATCATCAAAGGATTTGGTAACATTTCTAGTGATTCAATTACTATCACTAAAGTGGCTTATGTGAAGGGTCTAAAACATAACCTGATTTGCATAAGTCAACTTAGTGATCTTGGTTATGATATCTATTTCCTCAAAAGGGAGTGCCAAATATGGAGGTCAAGTTATCAAGAGATCATTTTGACTGGCACTAGGAAAGAGAATGTATATTGTATTAACCTAGTTTGTGAGTTTAACAACTCACCCATTTGTCTAATTGCAGGAGAGAAAGATTCACAATGTGTCAAATGGCACAAGAGGCTAGCTCATCTGAACTATAAGTCAATAAAATAGCTGTTCAGCATGGGGTTAGTGAGGAATGGTCCTCAATTCAAGTGCATTAAAGAGGGTGTGTGTTCAGCTTGCCAAAAGGGTAAACAGACTAAGTCCTCTTTCCATGCACTTGATACCAAAGATTCAATGAGATGTTTATATCTCTTGCATTTGGATTTGTTTGGTCTTATACCAGTTCATAGTCTTGGTAGGAAAGCATATACACTAGTTATTGTGGATGACTATTCTAGATACACATGGGTTTTCTTCTTGAGGCAGAAATATGAAACCCCTACTGTTTTCCAGACTTTTGTTAGACAAATTAAGAATGAATATAAAAATTCAGTGGTCAAAATCAGAAGTGACCATGGAACTGAATTTCAGTCTGAATGTATGACAAAGTTCTGTGAAGAACTTGGGATTCATCAGGAATTCTCCTCACTTAGAACTCCCCAGCAAAATGGAGTTGCTGAAAGAAAGAATAGGACTCTAATTGAGGCAAGTAGAACACTACTTAGTGGCACTACTCTCCCTGAGAACTTATGGGCAAAGGCAGTAAATACTGGATGTCATGTACTCAATAGATCCTCCATCAATAAGAAACATAAAATGACTCCCTATCAGATTATGAAAGGTAGAAAACAAAACATTTGCTATCTCAGAATCTTTGGTAGCAAGTGTTATATCCTAGTTAATGGTAAGCACTACCAAACAAAGTTTGCTGCCAAATCCCTAGAAGGGATATTTTTTGGGTACAATAATAATAGTAGGGCATACAGAATCTACAACTTGACTACCCAAGTTGTAGAAGAATTTGTCCATGTTGTATTTGATGAATCTTAGTTGATTAACAGTGAATTGTCTAGCTCTTCAGTTAGTTCTACGGGGCTAACACACAGGCTTGACAAGCTGACCATCAATGAAGAAGTTCTTGCTAGGCTGGATGAAGAAAAAGATGCATGTTGTCCAGGGGGAGAACAAGATTACCTAGATGAATAAGATAATAAGGAGCATCAAATTGAGGAAAATGAAGAAGGGCATGGGATTGACAGATTTCCCCTAGCAAGAAGACAATTGAAGGATCATGCAGCTCACCAAATAATTGGTGATGCAAGTCAAGGTTTTCTAACAAGGAACAAGAGTATAAACACAGTTATATGTTCTAGCTTCTTGTCACAAATAGAACCCAGGAAGTTTGAAGAAGCCATGCTAGACACAAACTGGATTGATGCTATGCCACAAGAGCTAAATCAATTCAGAAGATGTAAAATCTTGGAACTGGTTCCTAAACCAAAGGATCACATCATTATTGGAACCAAGTGGATCTACAGAAACAAACTTGATGAGAATGGCACTATAATCAAGAACAAGGCCAGACTGGTAGCAAAAGGCTACAGGTAAGAGGAAGGGATTGACTTTGATCAAACCTTTGCCCCAGTTGCAAGGCTGGAGGCTATAAGGTTGTTATGGCCTATGCTGCCTATCAAGGGTTCAAGGTATATCAGATGGATGTAAAGTCAGCATTTCTGAATGATGACTTAAAAGAGGAAGTGTATGTTGAACAACTCTAAGGTTTTGTAGATTCACATTATCCTGATTATGTATATAGGCTTAGGAAAGCTATATATGGTTTGAAACAAGCCCCTAGGGCTTGGTATGAAACCTTGTCTGCTTTTTTTATTGAGAATAAATTCTCTAGAGGAAAAATAGATAAAACTCTATTCTTTAGGGAATCTAAAGGAAAGATAATCCTAGTTCAAATATATGTTGATGACTTTATCTTTGGATCTACTGAAAACAACCTTTGTAGAAAGTTTTCCAAACTTATGCAAGGGAAGTTTGAGATGAGCAGTATGGGTGACCTGAAGTTCTTCTTGGGACTTAAAGTTAGACAGACTAATGATGGATTGTCCATATCCCAGTCTATGTTCACCAAGGAGTTGATTAAGAAATATGGAATGGACTTAGCCTCCACCATGAAAGCTCCAATGGGAACAAGTATGCATATAGGCAGGGAACCCTGTTAATGAGTCTTTGTATAGAGGGATAAATGTCTCCCTACTCTTCTTGACTGCTAGTAGACCTGACATCATGTATGCTACATGTGTCTGTGCTATGTACCAAGCTTGCCCAAACGAATCTCATTATACTGCAGTTAAGAGAATTTTGAGATATCTTAAGGGCACACCAAATCTAGGTCTTTGGTACCCTAAGAATAGAGATTTCTTACTAATAGGCTTCTCAGATGCAGACTTTGCAGGATGTAAAGAAGATAGGAAAAGTACTACAGGAACTTGTCAATTCCTATGTGGAATGCTGGTGTCATGGTGTAGTAAGAAGCAAACAAGTGTAGCTATATCAACAGGTGAGTCCGAGTATGTAGCTGTAGGAAGTTGTTGTGCACAGCTGTTGTGGATAAAGCACCAACTTGAAGATTATGACATCAAGGTAAGTAGAATTCTACTGTTTTGTGATTCTACTATTGCTATTTTTATTACTAAGAATCCTGTTTCACATAGTAGAACCAAGCATATAGAAATTAAGTTTCATTTCATAAGAGAACATGTGGATAAGGAAGATATTAGTCTAGAATTTGTAAACACAAATAATCAAATTGCTGATATTTTTACAAAACCTCTAGATGAAACTAAATTCAATTATTTTAAAATTGAATTAGGTATGTTGAACCTTTAATTGGTCAGCTCAAGCATTCCTAAGTAGAATATGTAAGCACAATATTTCTCAGGAAATTTTTCTAAGTACAAAGTTTGTGTCAACAAAAGTAAATTGTGTCGACACACTCAGTATGTTGTGTCGACAAAGAAAAAGGATGTGTTGACACAGAAACAGTATCTGTGTTGACAGAAGAATAGGTGTCGACACAACTTTTCGAGACATGAACAACCTTTGTCGACACTGACACAAGTATGTCGACACATTGATATGTCGACCCATAAACATGTCGACTAAAAATAAGTTTTGTCAAGACCTAAGTCTTTTATGTCGACAAATGTACATCTATGTCAACAAGTATTAATACTAAGTAAGGTGCGTCTTTTGACCTACCCTTTACCAGTAGACTATAAATAGGGGGAGACAAAATCTGGTCGACTACGCCTTCAGATTTCTCGACTCTAGACCTTGTGTCGACATAGATATTCACTTCTCTTCTCTTCTCTCTCTCTCTCTCTCTCTCTCTCGTCAATTGAGCCCCACAAGGATGACAAGGTGAATGAAGGTTATGAGCATGTTCGTGGGGGATTCACGAACCCTTCATAAGACATCCTGGGTGTAATTACCCTAATTTCGGAAAATGGTTTGGAGTTCTTGGTCTCAGAACCAATAAGAATTTGGAAAAAGGAAATGCTGGAATTCTATTCATCAGCAACTATGGACACTTAAGGGAAGAAGATCAAAGCGACAGTTAAGGATTCTCGAGTGAAACTAACACTAAAGACAATCAGGAAATCACTAAAACTTCCCATGTCTAAGGATGATGATGAAATAGTTCCATCCATGACTAAATATGCACTAAGTTGGTGCGGGCTGAACCCTAATACCAAAGTTGGATCATCCATTACCCGGAAAGGGATGAATTCCCAAGGAAAGTTTCTTTCTAAAATAGTAGGGAAGGTGATTCTGTGTAAGACTTATGGACATGACATAATTTCAGTCTAGATGTTCAATCTAATGAAAAGGGACATATTCACTGTCAAAACAGACTGGGCATCAATAGTATTTGACAAGATCCAAGAAGGAGTAAAGAAACCAAATTTTGGTAGGTTCTTAAGTTTATGTCTATCTTCAATAGTACCAGATGTTATGAACCAACTACCAGGATACAAGATCATCCATATGAGGAGGATGGCTATAAGGATTCGATCTAGATGGGATAGAGTATAGAGCAAATAGGTTTCTACTCCACAGAAACAGGTCAAGAAAGATAAGAAAAAGAAAGAAATTATTCAGCAAGAAGAATCCTCCAGTGATTTTGAAGAGGAGGAAGTCTTCAGTTCAGATAAAGACCAACAACAAAAGAAGCTCAAGATCAAATTGAGAACAGTCAGCACCCAAAGCAATAGATACCCTCCACTCCAGGGGGAGAACACCCTGACCCAACAGTACAAGACACTAAACTATCTGAGCTTCCTGCCCAAGGGGGAGGCATTGCTATAGCTACTCTAGAGAGTGAGTATGCTTCTGATACAGTGATGGACATTGTATCAGATATAAACAAAGAAGCACTGGAGATTGCTGAGAAGGAAGCACAAGATGTGGAGATGAAGGATACAGCTCATGATGAGCAAGTAAGTATCTCCTTTAAAGATTTGGATGTTCAGGGAGAACCTTTTGTTTTCCAAAGTAAACTTGTTCCTCCTATTCAGATACAGTAGGAGGTAACTATGGAAGAGCTGTTTCCTAATTTACTTGCTGCAAGGACTGAGGGGAAGCAGCATATAAGAGAAAAAGAACTACCAAGAACTGAGGGGGAGGAGCTACTGGATGCCCCAGTTAGTAAAGCAACTGTAGATATAGAAAGCTCCTCTCAATCTTTTGATGATGAAGAAGCCTCCATGGCTAAAAAGAAAAAACTGGTTTCTCTGAGGAAAAAGAGCTCAAGCTACAAAAAAGCCTTACAAACAATCACACCGCCACTTGCTCCAAGTATGGACTTCAGTTCATTACTAGTCCAACTGCAAGTCAAATTGGATGAACAAAGGTAGTCCTTAGAGAAATATGTGGATGAATCAAATAAAGAACTGCAGTTTCAGCTGGCACAAGACATAAAATCCATCAGATTATAAGTCAATCTGCATAAGAAAGAGATGAATGATTGCATCCATAAGGGAGATAAGGCTGTAGTATATTTGGCTAAGCAACAACAGCTAATAAAGACTGAAGTTGAGGACATTACCACCAAGCTAGGATATATTTTAGAAAATCAATTCAGGTCAAATGAAAATCTCAAAGACTCCCATGAAGAAATTCTCAAAAAATTGGGAAGTATTTCTACATATTTGAAAACTGAAATATCAAAGCAAATACAAGAAGACCTAACTGCTGTCCAAACAGCCATTGGAGCCTCTCAAAAGACTATCTCTAATTACCTGACTAAATTCAAAGCCTACTACAAAGAAGGTACAAAATATCTAGCTGATCAAATAAGGTTTCAAAAGAATGATCTGAGGGATCATATAGCTAGAGAAGTCATAAAGGGGGAGAGAATGTTAGTCAAAGCCAACTCTGATCATGCAAATGGGTATCCAACACCATCAGAGCTACACTTAGATTTCCATCACTATATGAGGATGATAATACTACTGAGTCTGGAGTGCAACCTGCCTACTTGAAGGGGATCAACCAGAGGTTGCACAGGTCATTTAACCTCTAACATACTTTGACATAGTCTAAAATGAAGTTCAGACAATGTATAGACCTCCACAGGAGGCACAAAATATTATCATTGAAAAAGAAGAAATGTCAGAAGCTTCACAGGAAGCTTAAAAAGAAGCACAGCTGTCTAAGAAAAGGTTCAGAGAAGAGGCTGAGTTGAAGCCTGATTTTGAGCAATGGAGCCCTACTTCCAAGAATATTATTTTTACTGCCGTAAAAGTTGTGAAGGACAAGACCTATGATAGGGGTAAATGGTACTCTGAGAAAGAGTGGAACAAGTATCAAGCCATGAAAGAAGCCATTCTTCGGTACAGGAGGAGTGCAAAAGCTGCGAAGTTACTTGCTAATGCTCTAGAGCCTAGCAAGTACTTCCCAAAGCCTTTTCACTATTTTGAAAGACAAAGGATAAAGGCTGAAGAACTGAAGAAGAAGGATCCGAAAGGAAATAAACAAGCTGATGATACTGAACCTAATGTACATGCTAAGATCAGATCTGGGAAAGGAATTATAATTATGGAGCCTAGTCAATCCTAGGATAGATATGCTAATGTCAAGAACAATGTAATCTTTTTATGTTCTAAAGAAAAACATGTAAACCTAGAATTTTCTGATTAATGAATGAAATCAGTTTTAGTATTGATTTTAGTTGTTATCCTGCAGTGAAATGTATCTACAACTACTTTTTTCTGTGTTTTATTACGAGTGATGTATATCTTTGACTAAGAGTTATGACTTCTCAAAATAGGGGGAGATTATTGGGTACACTGAAAAATATGTACCAGATATGGAGAAGCCTCTCCTTACTCAATGATATACATCAGTTTGTATTTGATGGGATGTTTGAGTTTCATTGTGCAGGTATAAGGTTTGCAAGTAAATTCTCTAAGTACAAGTGTCGACACTTGTGAAGAATTGTGTCGACACCCAAAAATTGTGCCGACACTAGAAGCAAGGCCTGTGTCGACACCCAGACATTGTGTCGACACCTGAAGAAGAAGCTGTGTCGACACAAAGAATTGTTTCGACACCTGAGGAAGGAATTGTGTCGACACCTGAAGAAGAAGCTTTGTCGACACCAGAAGAAAGGAATGTGGAGACACCCATGAATTGTGTCGATACCTAAAGAAGGTTTGTGTCGACACACAGGACTTGTGTCGACACACACTCAAAGCCATCTATCAGCAATAGCTATACTGAGTCCGAAGGGCTTGTGTCGACACACAGGACTTGTGTCCACACAAACTCAACGACATCTCGATGACACACAACGCCATCTAAAAGCAACAACTATACTGAGTCTGAAGGCTTGTGTCGACACACAGGACTTATGTCGACAAACACTCGTCGACGTCTCGACACACACTCAATGATATCTGGACATACACTCAACGCCATCAGTCAGCTTTAGTTATGTTGAGACCAGGAGCAATTATGTTGATACATAGGACTTGGGTCGACATATCTAACAGAAGCTGTTTCGAGTAGCAGAAGAATAACTATGTCAACACATGGAGTATTGTGTCGACATCATCAAGACTTGTGTCGACACTTAGTCTATTTGTGTCGACACATGTGAAGCAGTTTGTCTAGTAGTTCATGCTGAGTTATAAAGTCTTTGAGGAATTAACTGTCATTACTGGTGACTCGACAACTGTCATAACCAACAGGTCTGAGACCTTTGTAAGAACTGTCAAAGGCTGTTACAAACCGAATCAGCGGGTAATCATGAGGAAACTCTATATAAGGGACTGATCCTTGACAACCAGAGATAACTAAGAAAGTAATCAAGCAATTACGGGAAATGGAATTCGACAACAAGAAAATGGTAAACCCTTAAGAAGGCAGATCCGGAACAGTCTGTAAGAAAGATTCAGATCTTATTCTTAATTTAAGAAGGGAGCTATCTGAAGATCAACTTCTACATCAAGTGAAGATCAACCTTACTTTATTCAATCAAGAATCGTTGAAACAGCTGAGTAAGGTTGGATCTGACGATTCAGTTTATTCAAAAACTGATCAAGAAGCTCACACCAATAGAGAGTCTTATCTGGTGAAATTTTTGTACCTTTTAAAACACTCATTTTCTTGAAGGATCTTTTGTAAGATCTAAGTTGTAAGCCTATAATTATAAAGGTTGAGGTAGGGTTGAGTGTCTGAGGTGTAGGACTTGTGAAAGTCTGAGTTATAAGCCTAGTGATAAAGGCTGAGGTAGGCCTGAGGCTTGAGGTAGGGTTCTTGAGAAGAATCTGAGGTAAGACATTTATAAGTCTGAGATGTAGGAACCAATCTAGTTCTAAGTTGTAAGATCTGTGGATCTGAGAAAGTGGAAGGAATTTGGGCTAAATCTAGTTCTCTACTGGATAGGAGAAGGGGGGAAAGTGGATGTACCCATACCTTGGGGAACAACTATAAATCTAATGTATGTTGTGCTGTGATTATTGTGCTGTGTATTGAATTTTCTGTGTTGAGTTAGAACTAGCTAATTGCCTAAAATTCTTAAAGAAAATTAGAACCTATTCACCCCGCCCCCTCTAGGTGTCTAGGCTCTTGAAATCATGTCTTTCAAAGTCTTTTGGAAGGAGACTTGCAACCAAGCTAACTTTTGAAGGGAGCTATAACCCTGTATAGTGGGGTGGGAAAGAAAGTGATGTTAGTCTTCTCTATTCTCAAAAGCAACTTTGAGAAGACTTTGTGGATGCTGATGATGTCAAAGCTCCCCCTGAGATGTTGATCTATTCAGGAAAGAAGGAAGCTTTGCTTCCGGGTGTAGGCCTTCAGATTGATGTTGATCTCCAACAAACTTTCTAGACTGAGCTCCCCCTGAGATGTTGATTTGTGTCTCTTGAAAGCCTGGAGCAGATGATGAAGAACATTGTATGATAGAAAGCTGTGTTGTGTCTTCTGAATCTCTATTCTGACTACTGCTTAGTCTTGTTGTCAGTGACTTCTTCTATTTCTGCAAATCCTCTAATCTAAATATATTCCCCTGAGCCGTATTCAAACATTTGAATTAATTCTACCTTGAAAAGGCTAAAGCGTTCCCAAGAGAGAGAAAGATGCTTGGGTAATTAATCACATTAACTGCTACTATTGAACGACTATAAACATTAATTCTGAGAGATATTAAATGCCTTAATTAATTGTGCTAGCTATTAAAATCTCTATCTGTAAGACTGCACAGATTTCGTCGACCTCAGTATGCTATTCGTCGACCTCAGCTCAGAGATCCACGACCTCAATAATCTTTGCATCGAGCTGAGATGTTGTCTTGAGATCAGCAATCGTCGACCGGAGCTCGGAGATCATCGAGCTCAACTCAGAGATAGAACTCTGAGTTTCGTTGACCTGAGTTCGACTATCGTCAAGCTGAGTTCGACTATCGTCAAACAAATTTTTTGCTCTTAACAAAACTGATTTATGCATGATTTCTTTTCTACAACATTTCTCTGCAGTTCTTTTGAGGCAGACCTAGAAATGACCCTATGACCCTGACTATACATTTTGGGTCAATCTAAAAACATCCTAATAGTACTCCTTGCCCAAATCCAAACAAGGGTTCCAACAATCTCCCCCTTTTTGGGTGAGGATACTATTTACACAAAAGGAATACAAAGCAAAATTTGAAATAGGTTCTTTAAAAAAATAAAATATACAACAACAAAGCTTTTGAAATATAAATATGAAAAAATTCTGATAGGATCTATAGCTGTTCTTTGCTTATCTTTAACTGAGCATATTTCAGATATGTTGCTCCTACTGTATTCAACAATTTCCTTGATATCATCCCCCTGATTTCTGACTAAATGAAACTGCTGCTGCTGTATTCTTTAAAGCAGTCTCCCCCTTTACAATTACCCCTGTACTGAAGGGTCTTTTCCTGAAATAAGTGATTAGGAGTTTTGGACCCACATTACCTTGGGTCCTTCTTCTTTTTCATAATAATTTGATATAAAAGAACATACACGTTTATCTTTATAGCCTAATCGATGAAATTTGCTAAAAGGAATGAACCACTAAATAAAAGGATTTTTAAAGTTTTGAGTTTGATTAAACTTTTCAGAGAGGGTAAAAATTTCTATTTTGAAATTCTGAGTTCGACGAAGGGAATTGATTTCGTCGATATCGGTTCACAGAATGATAATATCTATTTTCTGTGTTCCACGATCGTTAATCTCAGTTCGACAAAACAAATTTCTTTCGTCTTTCATAATTTCCAGACAAGTTAAAACAAAATCTCTATTCAGAGATCGTCGACCTCAATTCAACGAAGAGTGTAGTTTTCGTCGAACTCCGTTCGACGAATCTTGTTGAAAACAAATTTTCTGAAAATTTTTTATTATTTTTGGTAAAAATTCTGTTATATTGTCTATCTCTCTTATATTTTCTTTGTCTTTAATTGTTTCTATAGAATCTAAATGTTTAGATACAACTTTTAAATTTTCTTTAAGATTTTGTTTTCAGAAGATAAATTATACACTTTCTCTCTGAGAAGTTTTATTTCCTTCACAGATTGAATTAAATCATTGCATAAAATTTTAAAATCTTCTTTAAAATGTTTTGAGGAAAAATCAAAAGAAGAGATAACTTGATCCTCTTCTGATTCACATTCTAATTCTTCAAATTCTGATTCATCATCAGATCTGCTGCAGGATGCATTTATTGCCATCAGGCAAAACTTTCTTGCTCTTGTTTCTTCTTCATCCTCAGTTATACAGGATAAAGCTTCAGAATCACTCCAAGATTTAGCATTTAATGTTTTTTCTTTTGCTGATCCAGCAGCCAATTTTGTGAGGGAGTCCCAAATTTCCTTTGCTGAAATACATTCTGCAACTCCTTCAAAAATGTCATCAGATATTGATTAAGCAAGGATATTCATTGCTCTTGTATCAGCATTCTTTAGCATTTTCTGGGCTTTTGCCCATTGAGGTGATGGAACATCATTGAAGGTTATTGTTTCCAAAGATTGATAAGGACCTGTCAAAATGGAATTAAAGACGGCTTCATCAATAGAGTTCATAAACAGCCTAATCCTTTCCTTCCATTGCGCAAGCTTATCCAGATTGCATTTAGGAGGTCCAGTGCTTGAAAATTCTTTATTTTGTGCCATGAAAAACTCTTAAGAAATATAAGCTCTATCAAATCATTTTGGTTCAGATGTTATCCTATACAACCAAAGAACGACCCTCTGATACCAATTGAAAGGAAGGAGAGAGATCTTATTTACTATAGTTAAATATATATGTTATATTAAAGAGTAAGCACAACACAAAAATAAAGAAATAGAGCAAGCAACACAGACAACACAAGGATTATAGTCGTTCCCCAACCTAGGTACATCCACTCTTCTACCACCCTAGTAGGAATCCACTAGCAGGTTTTGATCAGGTGACTTCAACCTTTGAGCTTTTGATCAGGTGCTTAAAAACAAATCTCAAGTCTTTTGGAAGGAGACTTGCAACCAAGCTAACTTTTGAAGGGAGATATAACCCTGTACAGTGGGGTGAGAAAGAAAGTGATGTTAATCTTCTCTATTCTCAAAAGCAACTTTGAGAAGACTTTGTGGATGCTGATGATGTCAAAGCTCCCCCTGAGATGTTGATCTGTTCAGGAAAGATGGAAGCTTTTCTTGAGGGTGTAGGCCTTTCGATTGATGTTGATCTCTAGCAAACGTTCTAGACTGATATTGATTTGTGTCTCTATAAAGCCTGGAGCAGATGATGAAGAACACTATATGATAAAAAACTATGTTGTGTTCTTCTGAATCTCTATTCTGACCACTGCTTAGTCTTGTTGTCAGTCACTTCTTCTGTTTCTGCAAATCTACTAATCTAAATATATTCCCCCGAGCCATATTCAAACATTTGAATTAATTCTATCTTGAAATGGCTGAGGCATTCTCGAGAGAGAGAAAGATGTTTGGGGAATTAATCATATTAACTACTGCTATTGAACGACTATAAGCATTAAGTCTGAGAGATATTAAATGACTTAATTAATTCTGCCAGCTGTTAAAATCTCTGTCTATAAAACTGCACAGATTTCGTCGACCTCAGTCTGAAATTCGTCGACCTCAGCTCAGAGATTGTCGTCCTGAATAATAATTGCGTCGAGCTGAGATGCTGTCTTGAGATCAGCGATCGCCGACCGGAGCTCGGAGATCGTCGAGATCAACTCAGAGATAGAACTTTGAGTTTTGTCGACCTGAGTTCGACTATCATCGAGCTGAGTTCGACTATCGTCGAACTGATTTTCTTCTCTTGACAAAACTAATTTCTACATGATATCTTTTCTGCAACATTTCTCTTGAGTTCTTTTGAGGCAGTCCTAGAAATGACCCTATGACACAGACTATACATTTTGGGTAAATCTAAAAACATCCTATTAGTACTCCTTGCCCAAATCCAAACTAGGGTTTCAACAGTTTGGGGTTGTGAGGCATACGTGCGACGTCAAATGCTTGAGAAGCTGGAACCCAAAAGAGATAAGTGTTATCTTGTGGGGTATCCTAAGGAAACAAAAGGGTACTATTTCTACCCACAGTTTGAGGGCAAAGTGTTTGTAGCGAGGACTGGTGTCTTTCATGAGAAAGAGTTCTTAAGTAGAAAGACTGCAAATGTAAAACTAGAAGAAGTTCAAGAACCACAACGAGTGAATGAACAAGAATTGGAACCTAAGCCAGGACTACAAGTTTTTGTAGCTTGAGAGCCTGCTCAAGAGACATAAGTTCTACGTAGATCTGGTAGGCCATTGTTTGAGCCTGAGAGATATGGATTTTTCATGTCTCAAATAGGTATTGTGTTGTTTATGGATCATGATGATGAACCAAGAGGCTATGAGTGGGCAAGACTCCGAGAAGTGGCTTAAGGCCATGAAATCTGAGATGGACTCCATGAATGAAAACCAAGTTTGGACCTTGGTGGAACCACTTGAAGGGGTAAGACACATAAGGTGTAAATGGGTCTTCATGAAGAAGAATGACATGGATGGGAATGTACAGAAATTCAAAGGGCGACTGGTGGCTAAGGGTTTTAAGAAAATTCATGGTATTGACTATGATTAAACTTTTTACCCTATTTTTATGGTAAAGTCAATAAAAATTCTGCTTGCTATTGCTGCGTATTATGACTAAGAGATCTTGCAGATAGATGTCAAAATTGCTTTCCTAAACGGAAACCTCCTTGAGGAAGTGTATATGACACAACCCGAGGGTTTTGTATCTCCAGGTGAAGCCACTAAAATATACAAGCTACAGAGATCCATTTATGGATTAAAATAGGCTTCTTGAAGTTAGAATCTTCATTTTGATGAAAAGATCAAAGAGTTTGTTTTTATCAAGAACGAGGATGAACCGTATGTTTACAAATGGATTAATTGGAGCATAGTTGTCTTTCTTATTTTGTATTTGGATGACATACTACTGATCGATAATGACATACTAACCCTGCAAGTTGTTAAGAAGAACCTAGGGGACTGCTTTCTAATGAAGGACTTCATTGAAGAGACTTATATACTTGGTATTAAGATCAATAGAGATAGATCAAAGAAGTTGCTGGATTTGACCCAAAGTATGTACATTAAGATGGTGTTAAAGTGGTTCAACATGCTTGAGTCCAAGTAAAGATTCTTGCTCATGTCTCAAGGTGCAAGTATATCTAAGGACCAGTGTCCTAACTCTTGTGAAGATAAGGACCACATGAAGTTGATTTCATATGCTTCGGCAATTGGGTCATTTATGTATGCAATGATATGTACAAGACCTGATGTCTCTTATGCCTTGAGCATGACTAGCAGGTATCAGTTTGATCCCGATGAAAGTCAGTGCATTGTTCTTGATATTTGGCTGAGAGGAAGAGCTCGTTGAAAGGGTTACACGGTTGCTAGCTTCCAAACTGATAGGGATGATTCAAATTCTCAGTCAGGGTTTGTGTTTTGCCTAAATAGAGGTGTTGTTAGCTGGAAGAGTTCCAAGCAGGAGACGGTTGACTCTTATACAACTGAGGACGATTATATCGCCGCTGCAAATGTAGTGAAGGAGGCTATATGGATTAGGAAATTCATCAGCGAGTTAGATATAGTTCCTAGAATTATTCGTCCCATAGATCTCTACTGTAACAACAATGGTGCAATTGCACTTGCTTCGGAATCTAGATCTCATTAGCGCTCCAAACTCATACTTCTGCGGTTCCATCTAATTCGAGAGATTTTCGATCAAGGAGATGTGAGCATTAGCAGAGTGTCGATTGAGGAGAACATTGCGGAACCATTGATAAAGCCACTCACACAGAGAAAGCATGATGGTCATGTTAGATGAATTTGTATACGATACCTGAATGATCAACTCTAGTTTGAGTTTTTTGGATTGTATGTTTGTTGGTTGTAATTTTTCATTTGATGAATAATGTGCTGTATGCATTTCATTTTATATAATTTTTGCAAGTTCTTTTATTGTGTTATTATTTCTATTGTGATAGAATAGTTAACTGTATAAATGCCCTTAGAATGTTTGCTTCCATAGGTCAAGTAGTGACTTGATGTGAGAACCTATGATCCAAGAAGCTTCATTCTTAAAGGTCCATGGTCGTTGTATCATCTTAGAAGCTTAGGGTGATGATGATACCTTTAAGACTAGCATATGCATTGAATGATGACCCGTCCTCACAGGTTATGATATTGCGATATCAAGTCATCATATGGGTACTTGTTATGAATAAGTTATACTGGACAGACCCACCGTGAGAATACTATGTGGATTGTTATATGAACGTATCACAAGTATGGCTCATGTGGTAATGGTGTTTAAGGTTCTTAGATGTCACAACCCGCATTTTCTCCGAATTTAAATGTTTATCAGAGTACGAGAAAACGCGTGTCGCGATGCCACGTCGAGCAGGGGATAACTATCGACGCTCAGGCGAAACATTAACTACCCTCTTTATGAAAATTCATGAGTTTATTAATTGGAAAAATCAGTTATATTTTAAGGCCGTATCCCTCGGCTCTGTGGATCATCTAGTCCACACTTCAAACTATACTTATATGTAGCGGAAAATACTTTGTTTAATTGGCTTTTTGACATCCTAAGAGAGTGCACAAGTGTCCCCAGGGGACATCTTATACTATGCAAGACCCTATATTTAATATATATATATATATATATATAAGAAAATAATCTTTTTACGTTGCATTGAAAGTAGTGTATGAGTTTTGAAAAACATGCAGATCATGAGCTATATATACTTAATAGTGTTTTTAGGGTTTAAAAGTAACTAGCATCCTAACATAAATCATTCCAAGAGCAAGTTTAATATATCTGAAAGCAGTAAAACTAACAGTGTAAGCAAGTGCAAAGTATCTAAAAGAGAAACCACCAGTGGGCGTCAACATCTGACACGAACCCACTGATGAGTAGGTATGTCTATACTACAAGTCTAAAGAAAACTACCTCCCAAACAAGAGGAACTGAGAACCACAGTAGCAGCTGAAATGCTAGAAAATCTCCAGGAACAAACTAGCCGCACAGTCGGCTAAATACCTGTACCTGAGGTATTCAGAAAAAGAACACCTCAGCAAAGCAACTATCAAAAGGAAAAGCAAAGATGCAATAGATTCAAACAGGAATTAAAATCAGGTAAGGACAAGTAGAAATGAAGTAAACAAGTGCAGGAAAAGTAAGGTAAGAAAAACAGGTAAGAAAAAAAAATACTCATCAAAATTGAGTAAGAAGGGGTGCACCAGGTGCACGAATAAAGCCAAGCTCCAAGAATCTCTGCAAGAAGGATTAGCACAATAACAATCCTAACATAGAGCTAGAGCGGAAAGAATCACTTAGTACTGGAGGTGGATAAAATCAGCAACAAGGGCCTAGACTGGTGACCACATGTCAAACCAAGCCTATCAGGCCTAAATATCTTCTAGGTGCTGTGGCGGCGGTATCAGTCCAACTCAACCAAACAGCCTGTACTGCCTTAGTAAGACAAGAAGAAAATAGGGGTGGTGGCATCGGTCCAACTCTCCCCTAAATCACATCCTACTCCAGTGCTAAGTGACTCGGGAAAACCCTTACCGGTGGTTTCATGAACCACCAAGAAGTCGCACTAAATCCTAAACTCACTAGAGCAACCCACCTAGGAACCTTATATGCCAGAGGTCTAAACATCCAATTTGTCTAATCAAGCGGTTTGACACAAAATAAAATAGAAAGTGATTTGATACAAAATATCTGCAGGTAGCTTGATACTAAACCCTGACCAATAACTTGATATTAAACAATAAACAGGTAATTCGAGGACCAAACGCATACCATTAATTTAATATCAAAACATACATAATCAATTTGATACCAAAGCATACTTAATTAATTTGATACCTATCCACGCACGATTGATTTAATACCAAACATAAACGATTAACTAGATGCGAACATAAACAATTAACTTCATAATAAAACGAGTTGGTCTTGGTTTACACCCATGGAAAAACCACGCTCTATAAACTAGATATGAAATGGACGAGGTTCTAACAAGCCATTACTACTAACCCTTTAGACAAGTTCTAACTGAAATTAATGAACAAGAGCTAACACATGAGCCTTCGAACTACACTCGCTCTGGGCAAGATCCAAAGCTACAGCAATATAATGAAAAGATCAAAGCTACGAGCTATATATTTGGTTTGGGCATTTTTTGAACCAAACATAAAGAACCTTTAAAGCTAAACTCTTTCCGACCGCAATTCAAGCAAACAAGGGATTTGAACAAGAACAAGTTACTATCCTTAACGTAATCCAGGCATGACTCAAAGTCCCAAAATACAACATTTAAACTAAATAATCATTTGGTATAAAATTCGATCTAACACTCCTAACCGTGAGACCACGACATAGAACAAATGAGGATTAGCACCAAAAATTTCGGGTAACCAAAAGCTTAGGAGGGTTAGTTATGAAATCAAGCAAACCAAGGGGCACTACATTGAATCACTTTGGCAAGGGCGAGGGGGCGCACTTGCCTTGGTTTTTTTTTTTTTACTTGAAAAAAATTCGGCCAGCAATTTCTTCCCAGCAAGGCCGGCCGCAAGCATCAAAATCAAGGAAAACCTGGAAGAAGGAATTTGGGAAGAACTACACCATCAAAACCCCAAAAAAAAGGTCCTATCCTACCGATCAGACAAAAAAAAACATGGTGAAAACTCATGAAGTTTACCTCGGAACGAAGATCGCGGATAGAGGAGCACGGATCCGGCCTCAAACATGGATTTCGAGCGGATCTGGGCGGGAGATCAGCGGTCGGAGCGGTGGCTGGGCGTCCGCCCTCTTCCCTCTCCCGCTCGGCTGCTACAGGGCTCGGGCTTCTCTTTTTTTTTACTGGCTGTCGGGTAAAAATGGGGGAGAGGAAACCTAATAGTGAGATTTTATATATAATATACCCCTAATATAAAAGTTATTAAGAATTCATATTAAATCTGATAACTAACTCACTAACCTAATTGCTCCTAATTAACTAAGTTTAACAAACCTAATGAAATATATATTACATTATACACTAATATAACTCTTAACTAATTAAACTCAATGATTTAATGGAACATAATATTAACCAATACATAAACTCTCGTAACCAATCATAACACTATAAATCAAATAACTATATACTCACTAATTAATTAAGAAAATCACTAATCATGCTAGTTACATACACTAATATATATATATATATATATATATATATATATATATATATATATATATATATATATATATATATATATATATATATACGTCAATTAACATGCATCCGCGCGCACAAGTTCTACCCGCACGCACGCACGCGCAAGCGCACGTGCAATTACGCATCGGCTCGCCCAAACCGCTCGATGCGCCAAGAATGCATAAGCATGCAAATACGCTCGCATAAGGTGACGACTCGCTAACGAGCGACCGTCGGAACGACGCGAAAATTAATGCTCTCAGTTTTCGACCAAACTCGCGCCGTACCCAAATACTCGGGCTACGAAAACAACGGCGAAGTCAGAAACGATTTCTGACGATCCCACACTCGGGCTAGCCTCGCCCGAAGCCAAAGCAGAAGGATTCCCTAAGAGGCTCAGCCGGGCCTCCAAAACAGACACCGGCTAGCTGGGGAAACCATACAACAGGCTATAACCTCTAAAAACACCTAACGAGGTACTCTAACAACGGCACAAGCCGGAAATGCGCCAACGTAACGCCAAAGGAATATTCAATCAATACCGAAAAACCGGGGGCGTTACAATTACTCCCCCTAAAAGAAAGTTTCGCCTCGAAACTTTACGCACAAACTTCTGTCATAGAAGGAAAAGAACAAAACTAACCAAGAGTTAGTAAAAAGAATATCAAACATACCGAGCACAATCAGGGAAACAGATGAGGGTGAGCCTCCCTCATAGCCGACTCTAATTCCCAAGTCGCGCTTTCACGCCCTGATTTCTCCGCAAAACTTTGACCATCATGACTGACTTTCTCTGCAACTCCAGATCTTGAGTATCCCAAAAACGCGGACAGGCTTCTCAACATAAGAAAAATTCGGCTCTAACTGAGACACAAAATCCCAAACTTGCCTACCGTTTAGCACACGCTTCCGTAGCTGGCTTACATGAAACACATTGCGCACACCTGGAAAGTTTGCGGGCAAATCCAGCCTATAAGTTGCCACCCCAATTCGCTCAACGATTATAAATGGCCCCACAAACCTTGGGTCCAACTTCCGATTCTTACCAAACCTCTTGATTTCAATCATCGGGGAAACTTTAATAAATACCAAGTCTCCCGCAGCAAATACCAATTCAGATCTACGCCGGTTGGCGTTCTTCTCATAACGCTCCTGGGCTATCCGAAGCTTCTCTCGAATACGTCTCACAGCAACATCCATTTCTTCAAGGGCATCCGGGCCCAACAATGACCTCTCACCAACCTCGGTCCAAAATAGGGGATTCCTGCAGCGCCTCCCATACAGAGCTCAAAAGGAGCCATTTGCAGCCTTTCTTGATAATTTTATAGCACGTATACACCATCAGCCTCAAACGCTCATCCCACGCTCCTCCGTGGTCTAAAATACAACAATTGATTGTATCCTCCACGATCGGGTTAACTCGCTCCGCCTGACCATTTTTCTGCGGATGATATGTTGTAGAATATCTCAAATCAGTACCCAAACCTTCTTGCAACTCTTCCAGAAGCGAGACGTAAACCTGGAGTCTCGATCTGATATGTTGATTATAGGAACTCCAAGCGACCGGATGACTTTATTCAAATACAGCTCAACTATCTTCTTCATGGGGTAATCCATCTCATTAAGGTACGAAGTGAACACACTTCGCTAATCTGACAACCATAGCCAAGACTGAATCAAATTCTCTCGGAGATCGCGGCAAGCCTGAAATAAAATCCATCGAGATGCTCTCCCACTTTCAAGTCGAGATTTCCAATGGAGTCAACTTGCCACCAGACCTTCTATGATCGGCCTTAACAAGCTAGCATGAGGAACACTCAGAAACAAACACAAAGCAATCTGCTTCAAGTCCTAATACATCTTAGTTAGAACACGGGTGGTAGGCAACACTGACACCATGCACCTCACTACACAATTCAACTCGTAAGAGCAGTGCATACTCAAATCTTTAATTCTTGAAAAGCTTCCCCGTGCTTATTGCTCCAAACAAAACTGCATTCTCATGCTTCGATTGAAATCCTAGCCAATTCCATAACCATAGCTATTTTTCTCTGGATCGGCTGAAATCTCATCTTATAATAGCAGCAATCTATTCTGGGTTGACATAAATCATGTCCTTCCTAACCACATGACCCAGAAAGGAACCCGAGGTAACCAAAACTTGCGCTTACTAAATTTGGCGAATAGCTTATGGTCCTTCAAAGCAGATAAACCAAACGCAGATGCCGGTCACCCTCCACAGCATCGCGGGAATAAATCAAAACATCGACGATGAACGCGACCACGAACTTATCCAGGAAGTCCTTGTACACGCGGTTCATCAAATCCATAAAGGCCGAGAGTACACTTGCCAAACCATACGATATAACCAAAAACACAAACCTGCTCAAACTAGTACACATCCTGAGGTTCATCAAGGCAGGCAACACTAAGGACAAGGATGGGCATGTTTTACGACATTAAGAGAATACCCAAAACATCACCTAAAAACACAATCATAAAAGGTCCAGATTTAGGACGAACTCTACGCTTCACACAGGAGGAAAATTAACTAGGAAGACATCTGAACACTCGCGCACCAAGGAAATCTCCTCTAAACGCGACAACGAACACCGGTTTCTAAAAAAGCTGAACCCAAACAAACAAACATCCCGAAGCTAACGGCTTCCAAGCACAAACCGCAGAAGATAACTGGAGAAGCCTAACACAGATCACCATAAACGCCCTTGGGTCGACCGTCATCCATCTTGAGGTCCAAGCGCTAAATTTTTGCACCGGATAACAGCGTCATGCCCGGACGACCCATACATGCCCAAAATCACATCAAAAACTTCCTGGTCTATCACCTTTAAATCAAAAGTCACTAGAAAATCACCCAACTGATTCGGACATCACTGAACAACTTGGTACGATACCACCGAATCATCAGAAGGAAAACTTGACACAAAACATGTCACCAATCCGACAGAGGGTCAAACCGTAACACTCTACCAAGGCCCTAGACCCCAACGGGTGGGTAGCGACAAAACCAAAAAGAACACGCACCTAACTGCTCTTTACCTTAAACTTCCATATACAAATCGCGTGCACAACTAAACGAACAAACGACAAACCAGGAAGAAGATAAAACAAGTTATAACCTAACCTAAAATCATTTGGGTCGAAGACTGAATTTCTTCCTCGATCGACGCGATCAGCTTACCCTTTCCTTTGTCCAACTACTGCACCTGAGGTAAAACTTGAAGTGGGGAAGGCTGAAACGTAGGCTGAAATTGCGGGCACCTTGTCTTAACATGTCCCTTTTGCCCATACTGAAAGCAGACCTTACCTTTATCCCAACAATGGGGCACCTCATGCCCCTTCTTCTTGCACGAGGTACACACTACATCTCTCTTGGGGGTCTTCTGAACCTCCTGAACTTGGTCCTTCTTTTGAGCATTCATTTGCTTAAAATATCTTTCAAAGGGGTGGCCTGATCGGCCACAGAAGCTACACATTTCCTTACTCCTTTTCCTTAAAACATCACCGGATACCTGGATGGTCTTACCCTCATCGGTCTTTCTTTTATCCTTCCTTAGCATCATGTCTCTATCCTTAGCATGGCCGATAGTATCAACTTTAAGAGCAATTTCCACTGACCTTCCATCAGTCTCGAATTGGTAAGTATTAGAGTACTGCTGAATGTCACTTGGGAGGCCACCCAAGAAGCCTTTTACTCTGCACTCTTCAGCAGCAAACAATCCAGAAGCAATCTTATTAAATTTGCTGATCTCGCTCTCATTTTCCACCACAGTGGGGGCTGGCTCACCAGGCTGTCGTCCTAAGGTTGCAGCCAACAATTCCTGCAACTGCACTTGCATCGCCACTACCTGACCCGCCATGGTCTCCATGCACTGGCGCAGTTCTACAATCATAGTCTCTCTCTACGCGCCTGACGACTCGCCCTCAGATTGGGGGGTCGACCTCGACACTCTACGCTTAGGCGCCATGCTATACGAGCAAACAACACAATAATCGAAACCTAGTTCAACTACTAGGACAAAACAAACAGGTATAGACAAACATACATAAGTACTTGCTTTAACTGCCAACTTGCTCTGGGGTTTTTTTTTTTTAAGAAAAATGATATCATGCTTAACCTAAGATGGTTCACCACCATCGTACTAACTCAGATGCCTAGACCATGAATGCATGTATTTATATTCTTTTTGACTCAAAACCATGTGTGTACATATGTCATCATGCAAATCTTTAGCTTGGCACGTTGTGCTTATGCAATGTTATGCTATGCATGATTGTGTTATGCATTCTAAAAAGGCCCTAATGCATGTTATGAGCGGCGTACACATGAAAATGTTATGCATCCCATACTACATAACATTTCCATGCAACGAAAAAGAAAACGTGCTAGCCGCATTCATGTGGTGAGGTTATGCATCCCATACTACATAACCCTCACATGTTGCCTCCTATGGTGGATCCATATACAAACACATATTATGCATCCCATACTACATAATATGCCTCGTATACTTCATGTCATGCTATGAGTGTAGTGTTCGTGCTTCAGCCAAGACGTGCTGATGACATATCGGTGTGTGTATGATATGACTCTAAACACCTAATACTTACAGGGAAAGGTTGCCCGACAATTTGTCAAGCAACCTCCCTCTGATACCAACTGTCACAACCCGCATTTTCTCCGAATTTAAATGTTTATCAGAGTACGAGAAAACGCGTGTCGCGATGCCACGTCGAGCAGGGGATAACTGTCGACGCTCAGGCGAAACATTAACTACCCTCTTTATGAAAATTCATGAGTTTATTAATTGGAAAAATCAGTTATATTTTAAGGCCGTATCCCTCGGCTCTGTGGATCATCTAGTCCACACTTCAAACTATACTTATATGTAGCGGAAAATACTTTGTTTAATTGGCTTTTTGACATCCTAAGAGAGTGCACAAGTGTCCCCAGGGGACATCTTATACTATGCAAGACCCTATATTTAATATATATATATATATATATAAGAAAATAATCTTTTTACGTTGCATTGAAAGTAGTGTATGAGTTTTGAAAAACATGCAGATCATGAGCTATATATACTTAATAGTGTTTTTAGGGTTTAAAAGTAACTAGCATCCTAACATAAATCATTCCAAGAGCAAGTTTAATATATCTGAAAGCAGTAAAACTAACAGTGTAAGCAAGTGCAAAGTATCTAAAAGAGAAACCACCAGTGGGCGTCAACATCTGACACGAACCCACTGATGAGTAGGTATGTCTATACTACAAGTCTAAAGAAAACTACCTCCCAAACAAGAGGAACTGAGAACCACAGTAGCAGCTGAAATGCTAGAAAATCTCCAGGAACAAACTAGCCGCACAGTCGGCTAAATACCTGTACATGAGGTATTCAGAAAAAGAACACCTCAGCAAAGCAACTATCAAAAGGAAAAGCAAAGATGCAATAGATTCAAACAGGAATTAAAATCAGGTAAGGACAAGTAGAAATGAAGTAAACAAGTGCAGGAAAAGTAAGGTAAGAAAAACAGGTAAGAAAAAAAAATACTCATCAAAATTGAGTAAGAAGGGGTGCACCAGGTGCACGAATAAAGCCAAGCTCCAAGAATCTCTGCAAGAAGGATTAGCACAATAACAATCCTAACATAGAGCTAGAGCGGAAAGAATCACTTAGTACTGGAGGTGGATAAAATCAGCAACAAGGGCCTAGACTGGTGACCACATGTCAAACCAAGCCTATCAGGCCTAAATATCTTCTAGGTGCTGTGGCGGCGGTATCAGTCCAACTCAACCAAACAGCCTGTACTGCCTTAGTAAGACAAGAAGAAAATAGGGGTGGCGGCATCGGTCCAACTCTCCCCTAAATCACATCCTACTCCAGTGCTAAGTGACTCGGGAAAACCCTTACCGGTGGTTTCATGAACCACCAAGAAGTCACACTAAATCCTAAACTCACTAGAGCAACCCACCTAGGAACCTTATATGCCAGAGGTCTAAACATCCAATTTGTCTAATCAAGCGGTTTGACACAAAATAAAATAGAAAGTGATTTGATACAAAATATCTGCAGGTAGCTTGATACTAAACCCTGACCAATAACTTGATATTAAACAATAAACAGGTACATCGAGGACCAAACGCATACCATTAATTTAATATCAAAACATACATAATCAATTTGATACCAAAGCATACTTAATTAATTTGATACCTATCCACGCACGATTGATTTTATACCAAACATAAACGATTAACTAGATGCGAACATAAACAATTAACTTCATAATAAAACGAGTTGGTCTTGGTTTACACCCATGGAAAAACCACGCTCTATAAACTAGATATGAAATGGACGAGGTTCTAACAAGCCATTACTACTAACCCTTTAGACAAGTTCTAACTGAAATTAATGAACAAGAGCTAACACATGAGCCTTCGAACTACACTCGCTCTGGGCAAGATCCAAAGCTACAGCAATATAATGAAAAGAGCAAAGCTACAAGCTATATATTTGGTTTGGGCATTTTTTGAACCAAACATATGAACCTTTAAAGCTAAACTCTTTCCGACCGCAATTCAAGCAAACAAGGGATTTGAACAAGAACAAGTTACTATCCTTAACGTAATCCAGGCATGACTCAAAGTCCCAAAATACAACATTTAAACTAAATAATCATTTGGTATAAAATTCGATCTAACACTCCTAACCGTGAGACCACGACATAGAACAAATGAGGATTAGCACCAAAAATTTCGGGTAACCAAAAGCTTAGGAGGGTTAGTTATGAAATCAAGCAAACCAAGGGGCACTACATTGAATCACTTTGGCAAGGGCGAGGGGGCGCACTTGCCTTGGTTTTTTTTTTACTTGAAAAAAATTCGGCCAGCAATTTCTTCCCAGCAAGGCCGGCCGCAAGCATCAAAATCAAGGAAAACCTGGAAGAAGGAATTTGGGAAGAACTACACCATCAAAACCCCAAAAAAAAGGTCCTATCCTACCGATCAGACAAAAAAAAACATGGTGAAAACTCATGAAGTTTACCTCGGAACGAAGATCGCGGCTAGAGGAGCACGGATCCGGCCTCAAACATGGATTTCGAGCGGATCTGGGCGGGAGATCAGCGGTCGGAGCGGTGGCTGGGCGTCCGCCCTCTTCCCTCTCCCGCTCGGCTGCTACAGGGCTCGGGCTTCTCTTTTTTTTTTTACTGGCTGTCGGGTAAAAATGGGGGAGAGGAAACCTAATAGTGAGATTTTATATATAATATACCCCTAATATAAAAGTTATTAAGAATTCATATTAAATCTGATAACTAACTCACTAACCTAATTGCTCCTAATTAACTAAGTTTAACAAACCTAATGAAATATATATTACATTATACACTAATATAACTCTTAACTAATTAAACTCAATGATTTAATGGAACATAATATTAACCAATACATAAACTCTCGTAACCAATACATAAACTCTCGTAACCAATCATAACACTATAAATCAAATAACTATATACTCACTAATTAATTAAGAAAATCACTAATCATGCTAGTTACATACACTAATATATATATATATATATATACGTCAATTAACATGCATCCGCGCGCACAAGTTCTACCCGCACGCACGCACGCGCAAGCGCACGTGCAATTACGCATCGGCTCGCCCAAACCGCTCGATGCGCCAAGAATGCATAAGCATGCAAATACGCTCGCATAAGGTGACGACTCGCTAACGAGCGACCGTCGGAACGACGCGAAAATTAATGCTCTCAGTTTTCGACCAAACTCGCGCCGTACCCAAATACTCGGGCTACGAAAACAACGGCGAAGTCAGAAACGATTTCTGACGATCCCACACTCGGGCTAGCCTTGCCCGAAGCCAAAGCAGAAGGATTCCCTAAGAGGCTCAGTCGGGCCTCCAAAACAGACACCGGCTAGCTGGGGAAACCATACAACAGGCTATAACCTCTAAAAACACCTAACGAGGTACTCTAACAACGGCACAAGCCGGAAATGCGCCAACGTAACGCCAAAGGAATATTCAATCAATACCGAAAAACCGGGGGCGTTACATTAGAAGCTAAGGGTGAGGAAGAGCATGCTTTGAAGTTATAAAAGTCCAGTCTTGAGAAAGTTGGATGATAAAGATGGTTATTGGGTACATTACGAATCATTTTGGTGTTTGTGTGTGAGTAGAAATGGGATTTTCCCTCCTATATTATAGGAGTTGCATCCATGGGCCCCTTGATGGAATGAGACTGAGAAATGCATGGTCATGCTTGGTTGAGTCAATATATGATAATGGACTTACCAATTTCTGGAAGTCCATTCTAGATCATGAAAACTATGATTGAACAATTATGAGGGTGACACGATCTGTACCTCAAATTCTATCCAGATGTAAGGGACCAAGGGACATGACAACATTGATACATTGGTCACAATGGCTTTTGAGATTTAAACTCGTATTGCTTGGGGAGCAAAGATGTATTGCTAGAGGTTGCTCATTGTTTGTGAAGCTTTTGTTTGATACTTTCAAGACCATTGGGAAACTGTTGGTGCCACCATGATGATCTGGAAGTGATCAAGAATGCAACCTCACTGCCAATGCACTATAATCTTATGGGGTTGCACATAAGAGCATTGGAGAAGTTAGAATGGTTTGTGTTGGCCTTGCTCATATTTGATATGAGTGAAGGACCAAGCCTATGATGATCTAGACATGATGGAATTTCATTTAGAGACCTGTATTGTGAATATGGGTCGACTGGTATGTAGTCGAAAAATGCTAATGGAAATTCGTTGAGTACGGGTAATGGGTTTCGATGAATGGTCTAGATTCGTCGAGTATCATCGTGATCATCGACGATTCGTCGAGTGTCGTCATGACCTCTAGCCAATTCGTCCAGTATCATCGCGATCTCTTGTCGATTCGTTGAGTGTCGTTGTCACCTCTTCACAATTTGTCGTGTATTGTCGTGACCACTTGCCGATTCATCGAATATCACATTGATACTCGCTAAATTCTATTTCGACCGGTTTATTTTCTTTAAGTCCAATTCGGCTGGTCTGCGGTTATTGGATAGTTTGGTCTACTGTATATAATTGTTGTGAACAATAAACCGAATGACTTACGCATTTTTCTTAACCTAGCCGAGCGACGATCTCCTCACGACGGAACTATTCCGCATCCGCGACCGTCGCCGCCACTTTCGCCACTGCCGCTTGTCGGCACCGACTGTCGACCGTACCTTATCGCCATGGGAAAGCATTTCCTAATCGTCGTCTTTATCATTGTCTTCTCTCCTTGATCGGATCTAGTACTCCATAGAGACGTTGAGGGCAAGCCTCTTTCCAACCTAGATCTTGTGCGACAAGAGTCTAGGGTACTTTGTGCTCGTGTGGATACCCGAAGAGGCGTGGAAATTATTCTACGCTCGGAACTCCAGCTATTGTTGTTCGTTTGAATCAATCAGAGAATCTAGGTTGAGTATGGACTCAATCACATAAAGGTATAAATTTATTTATTGCAACATTACTTCTTGATTAATGGTCATCGCAAGATCCACAACTTAATTTTGGGTTTTCCTTATTTCCTTATTCTGCTGCGCACAACTGTTGTGTAGTATAGTAAAACCCAATAGATTCCCCCACTTCCTTCATAATGAGGGATAAGTAGCCCCACTTCCTCTACTATGAGCAATGTTTCTTTATTAGTGGATTTATGCTAGACGCACATAAAATTTCTTATAAATTAATGGAGTACTCATTAATTGCCACCCAAATCCACAGATTCAACACTTATGGCCAGAGAACTGCGAGGATTTTTGCTAAATTTATGTATGATGCGTTTGAGAGGAGGTAGTGGAGGCGAGGTGGAAAAACTTTCTTCCTTAGAGCGGTATGTCGAGAAGACTTCGGCTGTAGGAGTAGTTGAGTACAAGGATTCCTTGGCCTTTATCGTAGAGCGATCTCAAAATGTGGAGGATCTATGTGCATAGATCATGATCATGGAGGTGGATCTGCTACTGGAGGATGAGAATGGAATCTCATTCCAGAGTGGCATTGAGAAAACAATTCATATAATGGATAAAGTATGGATGCAACGTCGCGGGACTTGATGTGGGAGACCATTCTGAGGACAACTGTCTTGTTGTAGATGTTATAGGTTGATTCATTCTGCTTACATGTGTACTTTGCCTTAGTGGACACCCTAGTTTCGGTGTATCATTTTTTATGATGACTTATTGTTTGTTCAGCTAGATATATGTGATGTTTGTATGGAAAGTATCTCCTGATTATGATGAAGGAGAAGGCTAGTGATGGTTGGGTTCCATTTCCCTCACACACTACAAGATGCCTCATTTATCTGAGGATCAGACCTGCTTTGACGGTGAAGAGATAATATGTTCGAACTTATGGTGATCGTGATGGGGTTGTCTATACGGTAGAATGATCTACTATGACGGTGAAGAGCGAATACGTTCGAACCGATAGTTGTAGTCATAGGGAGGACCATGTGTTGGATCCATTGATCATAATGTCCTAGATTTGAAGAAGGCTTATAGGTCAATGGTATACACATAATAGTATCTGATATATTGTTCAAAATTCATTGTATGCAGGTTGTATACTGTTATATTGATTAGATAGGTTGTCTGAGTCACAATTGTAGTGGGACTCAAGACAAGATGCTGGATAAGCAGAAACCAGGTTAAGTCCAGAAGCGTTGAGTGAACTCACATCACTCAATGCCAGACATCTAAAAGCGTTGATAGGAGATACAATAGTAAAATCCTCAGTGTTGCTGACTTGAAATCTGTCTAAGGACAGAAGCGTTGAGTGAATGTTGTTCACTCAATGCCTACTCAAAAGAATTTCTGGTTAAGTACAGAGGCATTGAGTGAAGATAGGCCACTCAATGCCTCATCAAGAAATCAAGCAAAGTCCAGAAGCATTCTCAACCCCTTCATATAGGAAAATTCTACCATGTTCAAAAGCGTTGATCAATGAAGGCTCACTCAACGCCTTAATAATTAGACTGTAAAAGTCAAATGCGTTGAGTGTTGAAAGTCACTCAATGCCTCAAGATGCAGATTTTCTACTAAGTATTTCTGCATTGAGTGACATGGCCTCACTCAACGCCTATGCAGTTCGATTGAAAATTGCTAAGTCCCCAGGCACTGGGCCATGCTGACATCATCCAAAATTCAAATGTTGCGGGACTTGCACGCTAGATGACAAAAGACACTACATGCCTTTAGTACAGTAATAAATGCAAGCGATATGTTGTAGTTAACTAATTCAGCTGACCCATACAGCTCATGGAGCCGTTGGACGGTGAGTTATAAAAGTATCTTTTTCGAGAAATTAAAGAAGTGGAGAAAAAGCTTTTTGGTCATCTTAATCTTCATCTTCTCCATGAAGTAAGAAAATCCTTGACACAGGGATTTACAAAAGGTATGAAAAATACAGACAAGCTGGCTATTTGAAGAACACTAAGAACTGTAAAATCAAAAAGTCTTCAACAACAAAAACATAGAACTTATTTCTCTATGTAAGAAGAAGTAGAGTAAACTTTTGTTTGTGTTCAACTTCAGGGCCTCTGCACTCAATACTGGTACATCAAAAGGCTTAGAGAAATAGTTCTCTACAGTTGTCTTCTCAGCACAAGCAGATTAAACTTGAAGACTTAAAACCTTGCTCCTGTGAAGAAGTAAGGATTGAGCTCTCTCAATTTAAGAAGAGGAAGGCTCGGAGAACATTCTCTATAGAGTGAATCATCATCAATCATTTACTCTCTTAGTAAAATCATTATTGATCTGAGTTATAAGCCTAAAATATACAAGCTAATTGGTAGGATCTTGTTGAGATCTGAGGTAGGAGATTGATTATCTTTGAGTGTAGGGCTTTCAACCTAGCCCGAGTTGTAGGGCTTCTTGATAAGCCTGAGGTAGGTGATCTAGAGGGTAACTTATTTGTAGGAGTAAAGTTTACTCTGAGTGTGTGTGGCTGTGGCAAGAGATAGGGCTTGGAGGAAGCCTGAGAGATCCTGAGGGATCTGAGTTGTAAACTCTTTGAGCCGAGTTTAGAGAATATTGCCTTGTCTAACACACAGATAGAAAGGTGGGAGGGAAAGTAGATATACCCATACCTTGGGGACCACTAAAAAATCTATTTTGTTGTACTTGTACTTGAAAGCTAACATAATAATCAAACACACATCTCACCAAAGTTAAAGAAAACTCAAAAAAAACTATAAGACATATTCACCCCCCCCCCTCCAGGTGTATACCTACTCTTAAAATAATGACTTTCAAGTGGTATCAGAGGGAGGTTGTTTAAAAAATACTTAACATTCTTAACAGATCTCTATGTGTACCTGAAGATTAACTCCATGGTTCAGGTGAGAACCATAAGGAGATGAGCTCCATGAAGCTCCCTATTTTTAGGAAAGAGAACTTTGGGGTTTGGAAAGAAAGGGTTAGGCTATTCAGGGAAGTCTTAGACCTAAGGATATTTATTAGAGTTCAAGAGGGACCTTTCATTCCCATAAAGGTCTCTTTCATTGATGCAAATGTCCAAACTCCAAAGAAGTACACTGACATGACTAAGGATGAAGTCATATAGGCTACCATGGATAAAAGGGCTCAAAACATCATAGTCAGTGCCATAGATGACTCCACCTTCCAGAACCTAATCTATTACAAAACTTCTAAAGAGATGTGGGATTCACTTACAATTTATATGGAAGGGAAAAAGGAAGTGAGGGATGATAGGAATCTTGAATCAGCAGTATGAGGCCTTCAAATGCAAGAAGGATTCCATAGCCTAATGCTATGAAAAGTTCTTCATAATAGTGAACAATATGATCACCTATGATAGTAAGTTCACATACTATGAGTTGAATGAAAAGTTCTTGAGATCCCTAAATAAGTAATGGGATAGCAAGACTTGTGCCATCAGAGAGGTTGGCAACTTTGCCCACACATTGCCTCAAAATTTGTTTGGGAAGCTGTTATCCCATGAGATATAGCGGAACTCTAGGAAGGCAGATGAAGATGCTGCCAAAACTCTTAACAAAGAGAAGACTGTGGTATTCAGAGCTAAATCCATAAGAAGGAGCAGGGAAAAGACTCCCTCTCCACCAAGGAGAGCTGCAGAGTTAGAGAGCTCAGATCCCAACTCCTCAGGCAATGAGCTGTCAGATGGAGAACTAACATTGTTCTCAAAGCATTTCAAGAAGATGCTAAGCAGGAGAAGACAGTGGAAGAACAAGGGCTCTTCAAGCTCCACATCAAGGAAGCCCTATTATAGTATGGACAAGTCCAGAAAAGACCCCTTTGTGGAAAGGTATGACTCTAGGTAAAACAAACATGTTAATAATAATGTGGTCTGCTATTGTTGAAATAAGAGTGGACATGTCATTACTGACTGTCCAATATAGAGGAAGGAGCACATAGAGTCTGAAGACAAAAAGTATCACAAGAACAAGACGACTGAAAAGAGATTCTTGGGAAAGAAGAATATCAGTCATTTAGAAAGTGATTATGAGTCCTCAGAATCAGATAAAGTGGAGGCATACATTGCTCTTGGCCATAAAGGTAGAGGCTGATCATCCAGCTGCCCCATCTGGCATAAGGGCCCCACTGTCTTGTATTTATATTGACTTTGAAGAGGATGAGGAGTTCAGTCTCATGGACCTAACTAAAGATAATCAGGACAATTCTATTTCTGATGAGGCACACACTATCCATAGCTCTCCATCTGTCCATAAGTCTAGTTAAGAATCTAAAGCATCCACTTCCTCTAATGGGGATGATGGATCAGAATCTGAAGATAATGTCAATCAATTTATTGATATGTATGGTGCAATTCTGGATGCTTTGAAGAAGAGCAAAAGGCTTGTCAAGAGACAAGCTGAAGAGATTGCCTCTCTTCAGCAAGCTGCTTCCCTGCATTCCGAGTCAACACCTTTGCTAGCTTAGATGAGGAGAGAGGTCAACCAATTGAAGACAATCTCAATTATCCAAATTGGCACCATTAGCTAGAAGAACAAGATCATCATAGATCTTGAAGAAAAGATCTTCAAGGAGAAGAAGCTTGTGGCTGAATTTTCCAAGGATAAAATAGTTCTCTCATTGATTGACTCCTTCAACTCTCAAAAAGATAGGAGAGGTTTGGCATTCAAGTGGAACTCTAGAGCTTCCCATTCCGAAGGGATAGGCAAAGCTCCTGTAGTGCCTCAAACCACCTTTCAAAGGGTAATCCTCCCTTCCAATAGGTATGACTAGGACAACATATATGGTCACTAGAAGAATGGGAGCTCTTCTTGTAAGAATACTAGTGTATCTTACAATAAAAGGAGAAAGGGCATGGGTTTGAGTGCACTGAAGGCTCCCAATGATGAAATCCAAATGACCCTTCATGGACCATTTGTGTTTGGTACTCCAACTCCCACACTCAAGGATAAGGCTGTGGCTAAATCTCAAGTTCCTCTAGCAAAACCCTTGACTAAGGATAAGTCAGTCAGTATGCCTCACTTGGCTGTCTCTAATGCCATCAACAACATGTCAACTGCAAAGAAGACTTATGTTATTGAAAATCAGAGTAAGCCAAGTATATGTACTGGCAGACTCACCTTCAGTAAAATTCTTGCTGAAAGAAACAGGAAGAAGGTCGTTGCTCTCTCCTCTGAACAAATAATTGTTGATAGCCTTCCCACTCCAAAGGCAGTTCAGAAGAGGAGATACAACATTCTTGAGTGTTGGTAGTGTTACAAGATGGGTCACTTTGTCATGGACTGTTGGCACAACCCTAGTGTGCCGAGGGTAAGGGTGAGTCTTCCTGTCAGGATTGCTACATGTGGACATGTTCATTTTCAGACTTATATAAACAAAGGACCCAATCCCTTTTGGGTACCTAAGGTAAACAAATCTGTGTTTGCAGGATAGTCCAAGTACCCATTGAATGCAAATATGGTACATAGACAATGGATGTTCCAGACATATGACTAGAACAATGAGCCTTCTTAAGGATTATACTGCAGTGAGGAATGGACTTAAGGTGATCTGTAGAAGCTCAGACAAAGGAGTTACCAAGGGATGTGGTATGATCACCAATGGCATAGTCTCCATCATAAAGATAGCTTATATGGAAGGATTGCAACACAATATTTTAAGCATAAGTCAACTATGCGATATTGGCTATGTCATTGTCTTCCACAAGGATGAGTGTCTGATCAAAAGGTCAAGTGATCAAGAGATCATTTTGACAGGAACATGGAGTTGAAATATTTATTATTTAAACTTCATATGTTTAAGTACAGACTCACCAATATGTCTGGTAGCAAATGAGAAAGTCTCTTATTGTGTGCAATGACATAAGAGGCTTTCTCACTTGAACTATAAGATAATTAGCAAGCTCTTCAGTGAAGGGCTAGTTAGAAATGGACCCAATGTGAGATGCACCAAAGAGTGCATCTACTATGAATGCCAAAAGGATAAGCAGACAAAAACATCCTTTAATAATAATGGGGCCAAGGATTTTGAGAGGTGTTTATATCTCTTGCATATGGGCTTGTTTGATCCTATGCTAGTTCATAGTCTAGGTAGGAAAGTCTACACACTTGTGATAGTTGATGACTATTCCAGATTTACTTGGGTTTTCTTTCTAAAGAAAAAGTCTTAAACCCTTAACATCTCTATGACTTTTATTAGGAAAGTTTAGAATTAAAAGGACAGTTCTGTAGTAAAAATTAGAAGTGACAATGGTACTTAATTTCAGTCTTAAGGAATGAAAAAGTTCTGTGAAGATAAAGGGATACATCAGGAGTTTTCTTCTCCTAGAACAGTCCAACAAAATGAGATTGTTGAGAGGAAAAATAGGACTCTCGTAGAAGCTGGCAGAACACTACTCAGTCACACTTCTCTCCTTGAGTACTTCTGGGCTGATACAGTGAACACTGCTTGTCATGTCTTGAATAGAACTTCTATTAAAAAGTTTCATAAGAAGACTCTCTATAAGATTATGAAAGGCAGAAAGCCAAATCTAGCTTATCTCAGAATCTTTGGAAGAAAGTGTTTTGTGCTGAACAATGGGAAGTCCTATTTTACTAAGTTTGCTGCCAAATTCTTTAAGGGAATTTTTTGTTGGTACAACAATCACAACAAAGCCTATATAGTCTACAACTTTAAGAACCAAGTTATAGAAGAGTCTGTGAATGTGTTTGACATTAAGATGTCTAGCTCCTTTAGATCTGCATGTATAGAGTCTAAGATAAATAATCTGACCATCAAGAACACTCCTCCTATTGTCCAATTGGAAGATGATGGTGTATTCATTCCTGAAGAAGATCCAAATACGCAGGACATGGGTGAAGACCAGCAAGATCCAGGCACTGAAGTTCATGATGTTGAAGATAGAATGCCAGCAGCTGTCAGGAATTTGAGTGATCATCCCAGAGATAAAATCATAGGTGATGCAAGGCAAGGTTTTATAATAAGGAACAGAAGCCTTAACATTGCTATGTATTCAAGCTTTTTGTCTCAAGTTGAACCAAAGAGATTTGAAGATACCAACATAGACCCATTTTGGATTGTGGCTATGCAAGAAGAACTAAACAAGGTCAAGATTTGCAAGCTTTGGAAGCAAGTTCCTAGACCACATGGACAAAATAGCGTTGGAACCAAGTGGACTTATAGGAATAAACTTGATGAGAATGTTGTTATCATCAAGAATAAAGCTAGACTGGTTGTCAAGGGATATAGACAAGAGGAAGGTATTGACTTTGATCAAACCTTAGCGCCAGTTGCAAGAGTGGAAGAAATAAGACTATTCCGTGCATATGCTGCATATAAAGGTTTTAAGGTCAACCAAATGGATGTTAAGTCATCTTTCATAAATGGTGACCTAAAAAGGAGTTCTATGTTGAGCACCCCTTATATTTTGTTAATTTAAACTTTCGTGATTATGTGTTTAGGTTAGGAAAAGCTTTGTATGGGTTGAAGCAGGCCCCTAGGGCATATTAGGAAACCCTTTCTAGATTTCTCATTGAGAACAAATTCTTAAGGGGAAAGATAGACAAGACATTATTCCTTTGGAAAGTCAAGGGTAAGATCATTCTAGTGAAAATTTATGTATATGACATAATTTTTGGGTCTACTAATGATGGCCTCTGTAATAAGTTTGCAAAACTTATGCAAGGACAATTTGAAATGAGTAGTATGGGTGAACTCAAGTTCTTCTTGGGCCTCCAAGTTATAATGTTTGAGGATGTTCTATTCATCTCTCAGTCTAAGTTCACCAAGGAGCTAATCAAGAAGTTTGGAATGGATAGTTCTTCCATAATGAAAACTCCTATGGGTTCAAGTGTGTCAATTGACAAGGATGAGACTGGAAAACCTATTGATGAAACCTTATATAGAGGCATAATTGGCTCCCTCCTCTACTTGACTTCTTGTAGGTCAGATATCATGTATGCTACATTTGTTTTTGCTCGATAGAAGGCTAGCCCTAAGGAGTCTCATTATTCTGCAGCAAAAAGAATTCTAAGATATCTCAAGGGGACACCTGATCTTGGCCTATGGTACCCTAAGAATAATGATTTTGAACTAATTGGGTATTCAGATGCAGACTTTAAAAGTTATAGAGAAGACAGGAAAAACACATCAGACACCTGTCAATTTCTAGGGAGAAGACATGTATCTTGGAGAAGAAAGAAGCAAACAAGTGTGTTCATCTCAACAGCTTAATCAGAGTATATTTCACCTGAAAGTTGTTGTGCACAACAACTTTGGATACAACATCAACACTAGCCTCCAAGACTACAATCTCAAGCTAAGTAGAACCCCAATATTTTGTGATTCTTCTAGTGCAATCTCTATTGCTATGAATCATGTGTCTCATAACAGAACTAAGCACATAGAGATTAGATATCATTTTATTAGAGAGCTTATGAAAACGGAGGACATCAGTCTTGAGTTTGTCCCCACTAATAGACAAATTGTTGATATTTTCACTAAGCCACTGAATGAAGCCATGTTCAACACCTTCAAATTTGAGTTGGGCATGTTAAACTTAGTATAGCTTCATTGTCTCTTCATGCATATAGGTTGCAAGCAATAATGATCCTTGCAGGATATCAAAGAAGATATGGACTAAGTGTCCAAGCGTCGAATGATACGAGTGTAAGTGTCCTGGAGTCGAGTGCGTTGATACAACATCAGACATAGAGTGCGCTGATTCTAAGAGTCCAGGCATCGAATACGCTGATACAACTTCATGCATCAAGTGCATTGATACCACACAATGATCTTACTCAGGCAGTTCTGATTGCGACTATCTTCTGGTATTAATCTAAGTATTGATCAACTCATGTCAAACACAACAGGTACGCGCCTCACCACATTCTTAAATAGGGGTAAGTATAAATAGAAGATTGTGTTCTAAAAATAAAATACACTATTCCTAGCCCTTTTCGACTTTCTACTCCAGAAAATCAAAGGTTTATGGCGTTGGAAGGAATAGATTTCCTGTTCAAGGGTTCTGAGTTAGTGCGAAATGGTTTCAAGGATGCTCCAGAGGAAGTACAACTTTTTCTCCACTTGTTGAGGGACGTTGACCTAGAATTCTTCCTGTCAGATCCAAGCTTGATATAGAAGAGAAAAGTGTTGGAACTCTATTTGAATGCAACTATCGACTCATCTTCAAATAAAATCAAATCATCCATCAGTAGGAATAAGATCAAGATCACTCCAAGAATACTGAGCAAAGCCCTGAATATACCGAAGTTCAGACCAACAGATGAAGAGGATGAACTTTATCAGGATGATATGAAATCTACCCTCAGGTGGTGTGGGCCTTCAAAGCACACCACTGGGTAAGTTTTAGGAAAAGAAATGAATCTATAAGGAAAATTTCTAGCTGATGTGATTGGCAAAGAACTGATTTGCAAAACACGGTCACATGATAAGATCTCCAGAAAATTTTTCGAGCACATGACAAGGGTAATTCTTACCAAGATAACTGACTGAGGAAAGGTGCTGTTTGACAGGGTTGTGGAATGTGTTCCAGAGCCTAACCTGCGAGGAATCTTGTCCCAATACTTGCTTGTTACTGTTCCAGGGATCATCAATGTGAGGTTAGGAACTAAGATCCATCACATGAGGAGGATGGAATCAAAAATATTTGACAGATGGTACAGAGTACTGTTGTCATATCAACAAACAAGTGAGAAGAAGAAAAATAAAGTTGTACTCATCACTGAGAAAAGCACTATAAGCAGCTCTTCTAAGAGCAGTGAGGAAAAGCCACATAATCCGTAGCTGTCTTACTCTTCTGAAACTAGAAGAGATGTGAGTGCTCAGGTTTCTATATCCTTTGAACCTGCAATAAGGATTCAACTTTATGGGTCTCAGTCTGAAGAGACTCTAGCAAAAATAGTTGAAAGACTGACTGGAAACATGGTGGAAAAGATCTGTGCAGACATTGAGGGGGACACTATCCAGATGGATGCACCTGTTGGGGGGGGAGAAATTTCAATCAATTCAAGACCAGCTTGATTCCTTCATTGAAAATCCATAGAACAGGATTGATCAAAATCCAGATGGTCATGAGATGATACTCTTCTATCCTCATGTTAATAAGGAGCAGCTTCCTGATACAGTGATTGAAGATGCTCCAGTCATAGTTAAAACAGAGCAACAAATTCCTATGGGGAATGTAGAGGTTGAGGGGGAGATTCCAATAGTGCTCCCTACTCAAGAAACTGACCTTGTAATTAACATATCTGAGGATGGTGAACTTGAGGTTGAAGTGCCAAAGACTGATGCTGCTGAACACTCATCTAGTTTCAGGATGGCTGACTAAGAATCCAGATAGGTTGTAAGGGAGAAGGTTGAGGATGTCTGTGAATAAGGAGCATCTCAACAAGCTGATCCAATGTCCTCCATATGTAAGACACCATTTTTTTAAACCACTAGGGTCTTATGCCCAGAACCGCCGCTTTACGGTTACACAAACACACAAGGGAAGGTCATCACAACAAAACACCGATCCTGTCAGCCATACCGATCGCAAAAGAGTAGAATGAATATAAGAGTACATGAAAACTCAAATACTGGTCCACAGAAAATCACAAGAAATATAATAAATCTTCACGAAGGGAGAGTCCACAGAAAAGATAAAGTAAAGTACTAAAGAGGGCTCCTGCCCAATACATCAAAATCCTCACTACAAATCACTCAATGCAGAAGAAAATCTATAATCTCTAATAATGATATGGACTCACAGTCCCTGCTAGATGAACTCCCGTGCTAGACTATCCCGTCTCTAAGCGCACTGACCTCTAGGGCTGCATCTCCTGGTTCGGCTCCACGATCCCATAAAATGATTTGGTCAATGTCCGTTAGTCTAAAAACTAAGTCCTATCATCCCCACCCCTCCCCCAATGGCTCCTAGGCACAGAGCGGGGAGAAGGAAAGGGAAGGTAATAAAGGTGGAGAGCAACAAAGGTAACAAGATGGCGGCGGAACTAGTCTATCATGAGTTCTTGAACAGAGCAAATAAATGTAAGCGGTAGTAGGCAATCAGTATAAGTATACACAAGAGCGAGAGAACAAGTACAGTATGAGAAAGTAAACTAAGTAAGTAACCATGACCTATAGGAATGCCCATTCAAACCTATAGACCAAGGGGTCATTTTGCAAGGCCTATTGTATAAAGTGTCCCTTACCAATTTATACAATAGGTGTCAAGGGTTATACGCAATGTTGATTCTATGTTATGCAAGTATGGTATGATGTGCACTTGCAAGTGCAACACACACACTCGACTCTATGCACACAGATCTTTAGTTACCCCTTTCTGGAACCTAACCTCCCAGGATACCTTCGTAGTGGAAAACTGAAGCGGTGGGTTGTGCCTCGCCCACCTCTAAACCAGTAACACACTACTAGTCAGACCTATCATACGCCTCAACACTGGTGCACTAAGTGGAGCTCCTGCATACTCTTGCCGGCTGCGCACCGAAAATTATTTGGTCAAGTGCTAAACCACACATGTCGAGTCAACGTACTGGAGTTAGTGTGACAACTCTCAAATACTGAAGATGCCTTTTATATTATGCAAATGAAATATTACTACATTTTCCCACTGAGCCAAAGCTTCCCGAATTATCCCATCCGTCACAATTAACTACCGAGATAAAGCTCCCCGGACTAACCCATCCATCACCATAATCTACTGAGCCATCGGCTCGCTGGGCTAACCTGCACAAAACTAAAACCACCGAGCTGACCGCTCGAGTGACCCAACCTAACTCCCACAATACCGAGGAGAGTGAGTGTAAGTGTAAACCTAGATTATTTCTAATTACTCTTGTAATCCATTTAGTCTTACAGTTTACGTTAACCTTGGACTGCCCAACACATTTCATGTGAAGGGCTCTCGGGGGCACTAGAAACTACGATGGGCTGAAGCCTAAAGCTCCCTTTCACAAGGCACTTACTATTATTGCTTATTACACCATTTCCTGATCCCTGTTAATGTTATTCTGGATCTAACCATTGTGTATTTTGACTCTCTCTCTTTCTCTCCACAAGAAATACGATCTTTCGTCGATCCCGAGCACCTCTTAACACTAGTCAACCCAATCCTCTCCTCATTATGACCCCTAATGAAGCTCTCTTTTTCTCTTTACCAAGATCAGTAAACCAATAATCCCCATCTCCCTATGTCCATTCCACTTATTATCACAAATTCCGTAGTTTTACTAAACGAAGAAGAACCTAAGCTACATGATGTACATGATAGGAGGTACTACAAATTTTCATCAAAATACACTAAGATAATAATTAGGGGTCTATCATGACACATTTATGTTAAATTCAGAGACTTGTAATTTTCCTAATTAATTTACCATTTATTAAATCTTCCCAAAAGTTAGGCCATGGGTAATTTTTAACATGAACTACTAGATTTCCTTAATTTATGGCCACCCAAAAATTATGAATAGTGTATGAAGTAAAACATTAGTGAATTCCAAATTTCACAGATTTTCATAAATGAAATAACCTCTAAATAATTAATTCAAGCTAATTAAAGTGATTTTAGATAATGAAGGGAGTACAATATTTCATAGTCCAAAAATTGAATAAAAATTACCAAAGCCTTATTGCGATCATAAAATATTACTGACTAAGTTTCATGCAATTCCTAGGTCAGTGAGCCATGTATAAAAATACTTCAACTAATTTCATTCAAGTGCACTTTGTGAAACAACATTTTTACAAACTCATCAAAATAACATGTAAAAAAATTTCTAATCTTTATTATGCCCTAAAAGATTCTCTGGCCAAGTAACATAATTTTCCAGCAAAGTATAATATTTATTATCTATTTATCAAAATATGGTGCACAAGTTTACTTTACACATGAAGTACTAAGAGGAAATGCCCAAATGATCAAAATAATTTACTAGTGCCTATAAATGATATTTAATTAACTTTGCCAGAGTTTCATATCATTCTAAGTTAATCTAACCATGGTTACTTCAAAATCTTCAAAAAGAGCAAGGTGGAGATTATACCTGCAAGTCTGAGCTACTGTTTTATAAACATCCTATAAAAAATCTCAGAGGTTAATAACACTATAAATTTACTTCTACCAAAATTTCCTAAGGATCCAAGGTCATAAGACCCCTTATTTACACCTTAAGGTGTATAGACCTAAATAATTTCCAAATGATTTAAGTGGAGTGCATGTGTCAAAATACTACCAAATTACTTCCTAGGGCATTTCACCACCCTAAGATCACATTGCCTAAACACCAAGTCCATACAAGGACATATCACCCCATGTCCTTCAAAACCTCCCAAAGTTCAACCTTAGGGTTTGAACTAGGGTCCTAGGGAAAATCCACCCTAATCCACCCTAAACACCATGTGAGGGTGTTTAAACAAATTATGGTGGTCTGGCAAAAGACCCAACCCCTTTGGGTGAGAATTGGCCCCTCCATGCCCCAAGCTCACACTGGCCATAATTAACCCTTAAAGGGCCACACTTTGGTCTCACAAAAACCTATTCAAATCTAACCCCAAATGGGCTGAAATTTTTATCAGAGTCATAATATACAAGACAGTCACAAAATTTTTTTTGTGTTTAGAGGCCATTAGACCCCATAAATAATTCATACATGAATTATTAAATTTCTACAGAAACTTTACGAAAATATTTTCCAAAAATTCTCATTTTTGGGTATGTTCTAGGTATAGGCAAGAGTTACCCCCATATAAAATTTCAAGTCATTTGGATGGTCGGATGGTGGGGGCACTCAAAATAATCTTTTACCAAGCCTAGGTATAGACCTCACCAAAATGAGTGTTTTGGTCTGACCTGAACACCAAATTGGTTCAAACCAATTTTATATTAAAGTAGACTCATAGAGCTATAAGTTTCAAATTGACGACTTTTTCTGAAATGGACTCTAAGTATTTTTAATTTAAATCCTAAAGTAACTGATATTATGTTATAGAAAATACATAAATCAAAACTTAATATACAAGATCTTGCACAAATCATAAAGCAGATCAAGTGGCTCCTTGTTTTCTTCTTCCTCCAGTTAAAGGCTTAGATCAACCCGACCTGGAACAACTTTCAGCAATATTTCTAGGCCACCCAGCCACCTACCTGGCCAGCCATAACCGCCACCACCTCCGTTGAGGTGGGGGCTATGGCCGGGAAGCAGCACGACCGCCGAAGGGGCGATATCCGCCAAACCCGAGAGGAAGCCCAAATAAAAAATTTTATGGATTTTGAAGCTTTGAATTGGCTCAACTGATCCCAATTAGTGTCTTTAATGAATCCTATGATCTAGCCCATGAAGGAGTAGTGGAGGACCTGATTTGCGGCTTGACGACGTGTACTTTGCGTCTTCACCATTTCCAGCCACCTAACTTTGGATCCTTTATAACTTTTACACCAACCTCACTTAAATTGAAAAGGAATCGGGGGAAATGCTTGTCCTTGCTCTGATGAAGATCCGTAAAGAGAGAATTTTGGAGAGGATGTTTGTAACTCCCCAATACCCTTCAATTTCATTAATGACCATTAACTCCACCCCTTCGGTTTCAACCAAATTAAGTGGGCTGTAAAAATTTAATGGCCAACCTCCTCCAGAAACTCCTACTCTTCCTCAGAGGAATAAAAGCCCCATAAAAGTGGGAGTTATGGAGCCTCCATGGCCATTAGATTAATCAAAACTCCGCTCAGTCTTGCTAAAGGCTTTTCATCGAGCTCAGCTCGACGATTTCATCGAGCTCATCATCGACGATTTCGTCGAGCTCAGCATTGACGATTTCGTCGAGCTCTGCTAGACGATTTCATCGAGCTCAGTATTGACGATTTCATCGAGCATAGCTCTATAATTTCGTCGAGCATCGAGCTCAGCTCGACGATTTCATCGAGCTCTGCTCGACGATTTCGTCGAGCTCTGCTCGAAGTTTCCTATCTTAGTGTAACGACCTACTGTAATGCTGACATTTCGTTAAGCTCTGCTCAACATTTTGTCGGGCTCCGCTCAACAATTTCCGTCTAGCCCAGGTCAAGTCTTAGCATGTACTTTTTGTCAGGACCTAGTCATGACAAAACCATCCTACGGGTCTAAAGCCTGAGGGATGTTACAAATCCCAATACATAAAAATAAAAATTTAGTCCTCGAAATTCAAGTTAAGCCTAAGGGGTTTCAAGTACGAGAAAAAAAGTGTAACATCCCGAGAGGTTAATGGGAATACCTGATGTGAAAAGTCCCGGGTACCTTCACTGCATTAAGTCTTATGGATCCCACGTGTGCTCCTCTTGTCCATGATTCCTCCACAATACCTTGAGAAGCGAAACCTTCTTGCACCACAAGACCCACATCCCAGTATCGTCTATCCGGATCGGCTCCAATTACACCGATCGATCCGAAGATATAGGCTCATCTATAGTCATAATATGCTGCTCCGGTCGAAGTAGAGCTCTCTTGAGGGAGGAGACGTGGAAAATGTCGTGGAAACCTGCTAGCTTTGAAGGCAGCTCCAATCAGTTTTCCAAGGGGCCGATCCTCTCAAGGATCCTATAAGGCACCATATATCTCGGACTGATCTTCTTACGACCACACACCCATGAGACTCCATGCATCGGTCGTATCTTAAGAAACACCTGGTCTCTTACCTGAAACTCTACCTGACGATGCCGAGCATCGTAGTACTTGGCATGTCTACTGTGGGCCTCCTACATCCTGTCTCGAGTCAACCTCACCTGAGCATCCGTATCCTCGATGAAATCCAAGCCTAGTGCCTCCGGTTCCTCATCTTGGATCCAAGACAAAGGAGTCCTGCAACTCCGCACGTGTAAAGCCTCATAAGGGGCCATGCCGATGGTGGACCGGTGGCTATTATTGTACAAGAATTTGATCAACAGTAGTTGCTTCTCCCATGGTCTCCGTGGTCTAGTGTGCAAAGATGCAACAAATTGTCCAGTTTTTTATGGGTGCACTATTTGGCAATCTGTCTGAGGGTGGAAGGCAGTACTAAATGTCAACCGGGTCACCAAATAAGCCTGGAATTACCTCCATTACTTAGATGTAAATCGTCCATCATGATCAGACACTATCATCCTCGGCACTCCATGGTATCGGACAAACTATTCCACAAACTTTCGCACCAAGTCACCAACCGGAGTGTCCTTCCTGATCGGTAGAAATCTGGCCACCTTCGTCAATCGATCGACGATAACCCATATCGAGTCGTTCCCCGCATGTGACTGAGGAATACCATGTATGAAATCCATGGCGATATCGTCGAATTTCAACTCCGGCACCGGAAGTGGCTGCAATAATCCGGTCGGACTCTTACACTCGGACTTCACTAACTGACAAGCCTCGTAATGGGTCACGGAATACTTTATGTCCATCTTCATACCCGACCACTACATAGTCCTCTTCAGGTCGGCTGTCATCTTGGTGATTCCCGTGTGGACTGAGTACCTGCTGTAGTGAGTCTCAGTCATAAAGTCCTCTCGAATCCTGCCCACAGCCGGTATGTACACCCGTCATTTAAAGCATATCAGCCCATCTCTCTCTGCATACTCCCTAGTCGTGCCTGCCTCCAAGGTCCTGAATACTAGCTCTAGCTTTGCATCCATCCTCTACTCAGCTATTATGCGATGTCAAATATCATCGATAGAGCTCATCGTGGCAAGATACTCATCATAAATCTCCGAGTCATCCGAGGACACAAAAGTAATCTACATATCCTCCATCATCCGTATCAGCTCCGTAGACATAAACTGGGGCTCTGCAACTGAAGTGGTAGCCCTCCGGCTCAGTGCGTCCGCCACCATATTTGCCTTCCCCGTGTGATAGTGTATCGTGTACTCATAATAGGATAAGAACTCCACCCATCGTCTCTGGCGGATGTTCAACTCCTTCTGTGTATCGACATATTTCAAATTCTTGTGATCCGAAAATATTTCGCAGTGCACCCCATAAAGGTAATACCGCCAAATCTTCAGAGCGAACACAACTGCTCCCATCTCCAAGTCATGCACAAGGTAGTTCTGCTCGTCCTTCTTCAGCTGGCGGGAGGCGTAAGGTATCACATGTCCTTGATGCATCAATACAGTGCCCATCCCCTGAAAAGACACATCAGTGTACACCTCGAAGCCCTCCTTCCCAGACAGGAGAGCGAGGATAGGGCCCGATATAAGCTTACCCTTCAACTCCCGGAAGGCTGCCTCACAGTACGACATCCAAACGAACGGAGTCTCCTTCTTCGTCAAGGAAGTTAGTGGAAGGGCTATATGAGAGAATCCCTGCACAAACATCCGGTAGTACCCAGCCAATCCCAGAAAACTTCGGACATCCGTGGCTGTATTCAACTGAGTCCAGTCTTGCAATGCCTGAATCTTTGTGGGATCCACCGCCAATCCCGCTCCACTGATAATGTGACCTAAAAAGGCCATCTCTGTTAACCAAAACTAGCATTTGCTGAACTTGGCATATAACTGGTGCTCCCTAAGCTTCTCTAAGGTAAAGTCCAGATGTTGTGCGTGCTCCTCCTTCATTCTCGAATAAATAAGGATGTCATCTATGAAGTATGACTTGAACACCCGGTTCATCAAGCTCATGAATGCCGATGGTGCATTCGTGAGCTCAAAGGGACTCACGATAAACTTATACAAGCCATATCTGCTACTAAATGTCGTCTTCGGGATATATTCTTCTAGTATCTTGACCTCAGATCAAGCTTCGAGAACTAATGTGCTCCCTCTAGCTGATCAAATAACTCGTGATCCTTGGCAGTGGATGTAACGCCCCTATCCGTCACATGGCATATAATAGTAGGTCCGACCGGGGCTCGAAGCCATATACCACGGATAGACTGGTGGGTTACTTAATGAAACCATTCAACTAATACACACGTCCTTCAAAAAGTATCTAGCGGAAGTAATTTGTTAAGTTTCAACAATAAAAACCCTACCGACAAGCATGAATGTCCATTAATAAACCAAACAGGAATGAAATACAACGTACCAAAGAGTGGTGGCCTTATTGCCTTACAACGGTTCACTTAAATAAATAGTGTCTTACAAACTTCGGCTTGCAGGCCGGCCACACATGATTTAAAATAAGTAAACAAACAAAGCCTTCGAGGGTCGGCTTAGCAACTTGGGCTTTGACCCGCTATTTACCGCTCGGCTCCGCACCACCTGCAAGCACAAATCACCGCAACGGTGGCAAACAAGAATAATGGTCAGCTAAAGCTGACCAAATTATAATGATTCCGCCCCCAAATTAGGGCCGGCAAAGCTTCTTCCCTGCACTTGTATTAGTATAATCAAACAGGATGGCGAAAGTACAATTTAAGCACACTTCACCACAGGTGTAAGCACACACGGCTGCACACCCCGTGCTCACAGGGCATTTACACGGTGGACTCGGTCCACCACCGTCCCCGGGACAGAAATCTCGCGAGCAATAAAGTCTTCATGTCTTAAGGGTAAGACCCTCCCTCTATGACATCGGCAGGCCACTAAACCGAACCATTTAGAATAGGTATGGTTTCACTCAACTCGTTGCTGACACTGACATGACACTAAAAATCATCGGCACGAGCTAAGTTTCCCCGTAACCCGTAAATCGATCAAACAACGTACATAACCTGATTATGTACCATGATGTCTCCCGGGACACCAACAATGGAAGAATCACGCTCCTGCCCAGATTTCCGGGTGCGCCTTGGGGTAAATCCCCAAGGATCCCTGCTGCGATCTACCACATAGAAACCCGAAAATAACCAAAGGCATAGAGTCTTACCCGGCTAATCATGCATAGCAAATCATCACTGATCCAGACCAACATGTCTGGGTACGCTTCACACACCATGCCTATGTTCATTTCGATTTCGGACTCTATATGTAAACAAGGGGGACTTTAAATATCTACCCAAAGGAATTCCGCAAACTCGCCGCACACTCGCGGGAGAGGGTTTTTTCATGAAAAAGAAGAAGTGCTTCACATGCTCAAGATTAGAATCATTACCCTAGTGTTTCTCCTTGGCGCCATGGAAAACTACGCGGATGAAAAGCACCGCAACAATCTTGCCTCCGCGGATCTGGCCTCAGTTTACGGTTTGGCGCTCTCCTCAGGCGGGAGGATCTTCCTCTTCCTCCAAACTCCTTGCTCTCCCTTCTCTCTAGGTTTTAAAAAGAGAATGGCTAAGTGAAAGTGAAGGTTTAAACCAACAATCCGGTCCTTTACCCTAGCTTGGAGAGATCTGAGCCGTTAGATCCAAAAATAAGGAAATGAATGGCTGTGATTTGGCCCAAAAATAAACTTCCTAGGCCAAACACGGCTTGCGACACGCCCGTGTCGAAGGCCATGTAACTCATTCGCCATAAAAACTTTCATGTCCCAAAAATAACGTGGGCACTCGACATGCCCGTGTCAGGCTTGACATGCCCGTGTCAGCCAGTACACGCTCATGTAGCTGGGCGTGTGCCTTCATCAACACAGGACCAAAACGTCCAGAGCATGACACGGCCGTGTGAAATGCCTGTGTCACATGTCGTGTGCTAGACACGCCCTGGGACACGCCCGTGTCCCAGTCTGTGTAGCTGCCTTAGCACAACTCGCTAACTGACCCGAGCAGGACACGGCATTCAGCACGCCCATGTCGAATTTGACACGCCCGTGTCGGACCCGAACACGCCTGGGCTTAGGTCGTGCATCCTCACTAAACGATCGTTGAGTGAAAGGCTTTGAGTGCCTGACACGCCCTGGGACATGCCCGTGTCTCAGGCCGTGTTCACTGCCCTGATGACCGTTGACTGCAATTTCGTCGACCATGCTACCATCGCCAAATCCGAGCACGACATGCCCTAGGACACGCCCATGTCCCAGGTCGTATCACCTCTACCAAATCCCAGATTTGGCTCAAAACGCCACCTATCACTCTTTTGAGTTTCGGTGCATTACAACTCTCTCCCTCTTAAAAGAATTTCGTCCACAAAGTTACCAAAGGAAAGATACACAAAATTACTAAAAGCGGTAACTCAGTGAAATAACTCTGGGTACTCCTAAAGCATGACAATCTCCCATTCCCAAGAGAGCTCCTCCCGACCGCAATTGTCCCAATAGACCTTGACCATCCTGATTTTCTTGTTACGAAGTCGCTTGAGTTCAGAGTCCTCAATACGAACGGGCTTGACCCTTGTCGTCAACCCTTCGTCCACAGGTTCTTCATCAACTATGATCACCTGCAAAGGCTCTACCACCGCCTTCCGCAACACTGAAATATGGAATACGTCGTGTAGACCACTTAACTCCACCGATAGCTTCAGACTGTAAGCCGCTTCACTGATCTGCTCCAGAATCTCTAACGGTCCAAGGTATCTCGGGATCAGCTTCTTCAAGCATCGTACCCGTGACACACCCTTGAACGGCTTTATCTTCAAATACACCAATCGCCAACCACGAACTCCACGTTCCGATGCTTGGCATTATAATATTAAGCTTGTCTATCCTGAGCGATCAACAAATACTCCCGAATGATTCGCACTAATGAAGTAGCATTTTCCCCTTCTTGCTTTTTATACAACATTGCCTCACCTATTTCTAGCCTCGACAACGGTGTGCGACATTTCCTACCATATAGGGCCTCGAAGGGTGTCATTTGTGTACTCTCCTAGTAGCTATTATTGTACGCAAACTCCACCAAATACAGGTGGTCTTCCAATTGCTTTCCGAAGTCCAGGACACACATGCGAAGCATGTCTTCCAACGTCCTGTTGACCCTCTCGGTCTGCCCATCCGTTTGTGGATGGAAGGCTTTGCTGAACTTTAACTTAATACCCAGCATTTTCTGCACCAACCTCCAGTCATTGGACATAAAACATCCATCTCTATCACTCACGGTACTGCGGGGCACACCGTGCAGTCTAATAATGTTATCCACATATTGCTTTGCCAATTTCTCCACAAAATCATCCTTCCTATGTGGAATGAAGTACTACACTTTTGTTAACCGATCTACGATCACCCAGATGGCGTCGTTTCCCTTCTGCGACCTTGGCAAGCTATGAACAAAGTCCATCGAAATGTCGTCGAACTTCCAATCCAGAAGAGGCAAGGATTTCAAGAAACCCCTGGCTTTTGGCACTCTGCCTTCACTAAGGCGCAAGTTTGACATTAGCCACGAATAGTGCCACACACTTCTTGAGTCCTGGCCAACAGAACAACTTCTTTAGATCTCAGTACATCTTCGTGCTCCCTGGGTGGATTGAGTACTTGGTATGATGAGCCTCGCACAATAACTCCGCCCGTAGATTTCCCACGTTTAGGATACACAAACGACTTTCCTTCCTTAGCAGTCAATCTTCAACTGAAAACTGGGAATTTGACCCATCCGAAGATGCATCCCTGATCTCCTTCATACTGCTATCCAACTCAATAGCCTTCCGAATTAGATCAGCCAAGTCATACTGAACTTCTGTCTAGTTTAATAATGCTTCGGTGCTTGTCTGCTTGTCAACACAACAGATCTCTAACGCCTCTAACTCCCGAATCAACCGCTCATCAAGAACCGAAAACCAGTTGTCTTGGGCGGGAGCCCTGCAACTCAACGCATCCGCAACTTCATTGCCTTTCTCGGGCACATAATGAATTTTGAATGTATAGTCCCCCAGGAACTCCTTCCATCTCCGCTGCCTCATGTTCAAATCGTTTTGATCCAGCAGTTCTTTGAGGCACTTGTGGTCGGTATAAATATCGACCTTTACACCGTAAAAATAATCCATTCACAGTTTTAGCGCAAAAATCATGGCCGCTAACTCCAAGTCGTGAACCGGATAATTCCTTTCGTGCACTTTCAGCTGATGCGATCCATACACAATAACACTACCATGCTGCAACAACACGCAGCCCAAACCACTGCCTGAGGCATCGCTGTATAACTCAAAACCTTCGGTCCCACTCAGCGAGCTTAGCACTGGCGTCGTGGTCAACCAACTCTTCAACTCTCTGAATGCTTGCGCGCACTCCTGTGAACTTCTGATCTTTCCTTATCAATGTCGTGAGAGGTAACGCTATCTGCGAGAAGTTCTCTACGAAGCGCCTGTAATAGCTGGCAAGCCCCAGAAAACTTCGGATTTCCGCTACCGAAGACAACACAGGCCACTCTCGTATCGCAATAATCTTCGTCGGATCCACCGTAATCCCTTCTCCACTTACTATGTGACCAAGGAACGCCACTGAGGATAACCAAAACTCGCACTTAGAGAACTTTGCGTATAGTTCGTCCCTCCTCAGTGTCTACAAAACCAGATGCAGATGCTTGAAGTGATCTTCTTCGCACTGCGAGTACACCAATATGTCGTCAATAAAGACGATCACAAAATGGTCTAAGTACTCCCTCAACGTCCTGTTCATCAGATCCATGAATACGGATGGCGTATTAGTCAGGCCGAACGGCATGACCGTAAACTCAAAATGCCCATACCTTGTGCTGGACGCTGTCTTTGGGATATCACTCTCCCTTATCCTCAGCTGATAGTAACCGGACTTCAGATCCAATTTTGAATATGCCGATGACTCGACTAACTGATCGAAAAGTCCATCAATCCATGGGATCGGGTATTTGTTCTTTTTCGTTAACTTGTTCAGTTCTCTGTAGTCGATAAACAGCCGCAAACTTCCGTCGTTCTTCTTAACAAAGAGGACCGGTGCGCTCCAAGGCGACGAAATTGGACGCGCATAACCTAGCTCCATCGACTCCTTCAGTTGAACCTTTAGCTCCACCATCTCCTTAGGCGCCAACCTATATGGAGTGCGTGACACAGGTTTGGCACCTGAAACTTGCTCGATGGTGAAATCGATCTCTCGCTGCGGTGGAGCTCCGGGAAGATAGTACGGGAACACTTCAGGGTACTCGCACACTACTGGGTTACTACAAAAAGTGTCTTTAGGCTTTACAGCCCCCACTAACGTGAAGAACAGCTCTGCGCCAGCACAAACTGCTTTGACCACCTGAAGAGCAGACATCAGCGTCTTTCTCAAACCCTTCAAGCCCGCAAACGTTGTCTCCTGCCCAGCACCTAGCTTGACCTCTTTACGGTTGCAATCAATAAAAGCCTTCTGCTTCGAAAGCTAGTCCATACCGAAGATGACGTCAAACTCTACTAGCGGCAGCAACGATGCTAGTAAGTCGAACTTCTGACTTCCAATATGAACCCTTACAGCACAAACTCTGTCCGCACGTATAGAACACCCATTCGGCAGCAACATGTCCAATTTGTCATTCGCAATCAAAGAAGGGACTCCGATGCACGATATGAAACCTTCGGACAAAAAGGTGTGCGAAGCTCCCGTATCAAATAGTGTCATTGCCGGACTATCGCAAATCAAAACAAATCCTAAACAAACAGTAATAAGCTAACAAGCACTAGGTAACAGTATTTAAAGATAACTTGCTATAAATTAAACCGTACCAGTCACCACATCTGCTTGTTTCATGTCCTCATACTGCCCCAGATTGTAGACTCTTGGTTGAGTCGGAGCATAATGGGATGTGGTTGACTCCACCGCCTTGCCATTTTCTTCATAGGTTGCTCCTTGCTTCCTCTCAGACTTTGCAAGTCCGCTCCGACAATCTCGGGCATAGTGCCCCAGCTTTCCACAAGTATAATAAGCGTCCGGGATTCGGTTAGTAGTTTCCCCCGAGGCACCTGAAGAAGGGGCTCGATCTGACGTCCTAGCCTTTTTATTCCATTTGCAGAACATCGAGTTTGAGGAGTTCGGCCTTTTGAACTTCGATCCCTTCTCATTAGAGTCCTTCTTTGCCTGAACGTTCTTCATGTCTTTCTCCAAAGATTGAGCCGTGTTGAACAAGGTCAGGAAACCCTGCGTCATCGGACCCGAAAGTAGCAGTCTCAAGTCATCCCTTAGACCTTCATAGAATCGATTAGTCTTTCGCTCCTCATCATTGAAGGTAGAGCTTGCATACCAACCTAATCGAGTAAACTCGTGGAGATAGTCATCCACGCTGCTCTCACCTTACACTAGCCTCTGGAACTCATTTTCCATTACTATCCTTTGAGTTGAGGGGAGGTATTGAGCCAAGAATAATCTCGAAAACTCCTCCATCGAGACGTTTTTCAACTTCCTACCCCTCAAATGGTGTAGCTCCAAACCTTCCCACCATAGTCTTGTGTCACCATCATGCAAGAACGTGGCAATTATTGTCTTCTGCCACTCTTCAGTCTCAGTAGCTATCAGCACTCTCTTAATTCTGGAGAGCCAATCCTCTGCTTGAGTTTGGGTTCCTTTCCCTGAGAACACCTGAGGATTGAAGCCCATCACATGCTTAAGTTGTTTCTCTGTTGCTCTCCTAGGCAACCTACTCCACTCTCCTTGGCTCCGCTGCTTGGAGCGATACTTGCTTTACAGTAGGGGTAGGCTGTTGCACCTGTCTCGGAGGCTGCACGTTAATCATTGCGAACACTGCCTCCGCTACCAATCAAATGGTCTCATCCGAATAAGGTGTTGTCAGCGCATCATTTGGTGCGCTGCTTGCCACAGAAACTAGACGTTCTGACGGCCCAGCACCACTCCTGGTCACCTATAATCATACAAAACACCGATAAGCGACGAAACAACATTGCAAAATGCAATTATAGGAACACGCTGGTTCCTCAAACATGTGTATTTTCATTCCTAAGAGGACATTCATGTGTTCTTTTCATGTTATAATGATGACGCACACACATGTGCTCACCACCGCTTAAAGTGAATTCGTCCACAAATTCATTTAAGTTTGACCGAAACCGGTAGTCTGATACCAAATTGTAACGCCCCTATCCGTCACATAGCATATAGCAGTAGGTCCGGCCGGGGCCCGATGCCATATACCACGGACATACCGGTGGGTTTCTCAATGAAACCATTCAACGAATACATACGTCCTAAACAGAGCATCTAGTGGAAGCAATTTATTAAGTTACAACAATTAGAACCCTGCCTCAAGCATGAATGTCTACAAGTAAACCAAACAGGAATGAAATAAAAAGTACCAAACAGTGCTGGTCTTATTGCCTTACAACGGTTTACTTAAATAAATAATGTCTTACAAACTTCGGCTCGCAGGCCGGCCACAAATGATTTAAAATAAGTAAACAAACAAGGCCTTCAAGAGCCCACTTAGCAACTTGGGATTTGGCACGCAATTTGCCGCTCGGCTCCGCAGCACCCACAAATCATCGCAACAGTGGCAAACAAGAATAATGGTCAGCTAAAGCTGACCATATTATAACGATTCCGCCCCATAACTCGGGGCGACAAAGCTTCTTCTGTGCACTTGTTTTTGTATAATCAAATAGTATTGCGAAAGTACAATTTAAGCACACTTCACCATAGGTGTAAGCACACACGGCTGCATACCCCGTGCTCACAGGGCACTTACATGGTCGACTCGGTCCACCACCGTCCCCTGGATGATAATCTCGTGAGCAATAAAGTCTTCATGGCTTAAGCCGAAGACCCTTCCTCTAAGCCATAGGCAGGCCACCTAACAGAACCACCTAGAGTAGGTACAGTTTCACTCAACTCACTGCTCACACTGCCACGACACTATAAATCATCGGCGCAAGCTAAGTTTCCCTATAACCCGTAAATCGATCAAACAATGTACATAACCCGGTTATGTACCATGATGGCTCCCGGGCCACCAACAATGGCAGAATCACGCTCCTGCCCAGATTTCCCGGTGTGCCGTGGGGTTAATCCCCAAGGATCCCTGTTGCAATCTACCACGATGAACACCAAAAACAACCAAAGGCACGGAGTCTTCTTTGGCTAATCATGCATAGAAAATCATCACGGATCCAGACCAACATGTCTGGGTAGGCTTCACACACCATGCCTATGTCCATTTCGATTTCGGACTCTATATGCATTCAAGGGGGACTTTACATATCTATCCCAAGGAATACCGCAAACTCGCCGCACACTTGCGGGAGAGGGTTTTCCCATGCAAAAGAAGAAGAGCTTCACATGCTCAAGATGAGAATCGTTACCCTAGCGTTTCTCCTCGGTTCCATGGAAAACTACATGGATGAAAAGCACCGCAACGATCTTGCCTCCACGGATCTGGGCTCGGATTGAGATTTGGCGCTCGGAATCTCCTCCAGCGGGCGGATCTTCATCTTCCTCCAAACTCCTTGCTCTCCCTTCTCTCTAGGTTTTAGAAATAGAATGGCTAAGTGAAAGTGAAGGTTTAAACCTCCAATCCAGGCCTTAACCCTAGCATGTAGAGATCTTAGCCGTTAGATCCAAAAATAAGGAAACGAACTGCTGCGATTTTGACCAAAAATAAACTTTTTGGGCCGAACAGGGCTTGCGACACGCCCGTGTACAAGGCCGTATAACTCATTCGCCGTCAAAACTGTCGCATCCCAAAAAGAACACGGGCACTCGACACGCCCTGGTCAGGCTCTACACGCCCATGTTAGTCAGTACACGCCAATGTAGCCGGGCGTGTGCCTCCATCAACAAAGGACCAGAACGTCAAGAGCACGACAATGCCATGTGACACGCCCGTGTTACATACCGTGTGCTAGACACACCCTGGGACACACCCGTGTCCCAGGCTGTGTACCTGCCTTAGTAGAACTCGCCAAATGACCCGAGATGGACACGGGCATTCGGCACGCCCGTATCGAATTTGACACACCCGTGTCGGTCCCGAACATGCCTGGGCTCAGGCTATGCGTCCTCACTCAACGATCATTGAGTGAAAGGCTTCGAGTGTCTGATACGCCCTGGGACACGCCCGTGTCCCAGGTCGTGTTCACTGCCCCGACGATCATTGACTGCAATTTCATCGACTACGCGACCATCGCCGAACCCGAGAATGACATGCCCTGGGACACGCCTGTGTCCCAGGCCATATCACCTCTACCAAATCCCAGATTTGGCTCAAAATGCAACCTGTCACTCTTTTGAGTTTTAGGGCGTTACAGTGGTTATGTGTTCCGGACTGTCAACCGGTTTAGTGCATGATAATCAATGCACAACCTGAGGGTCCCATCCTTCTTCTACAAAAAACGACAGGAGCTCCCCATGGGGAGGAACTTGGCCTAACAAATCAAACCTCCACCAATTCCTTCAGCTGACTCATGAACTCCATCAGCTCCTTTAGAGCCATCCAATAGGGAGCCCTAGACACCGGCTTAGCTCCCAGCACAAACTGGATCTGAAAATCCTTATCTTAATGTGGCGGCAATCCTGGCAGCTTCTCTTGAAATAAATCCGGAAAGTCCCGCACCACTGATATATCGCCAACCACTGTCTTGACCTTGACCATCTCTAAGAACACCTGATAGACCTCATCTCCCTGCATGTGGGCCTTGACGGCCTGAATAGAAGATAACATCCTACGGGAGACAGGAGTAATACCTTCGAAAGTCGCGAAGGTGCCGTCGTAACTCAGAACAACCTTCTTTGCCAGGCATTCTATCTGGGCATGGTTCCATGTAAGCCATGTCAAGCCTAGAACCAAGTTGAAGTCCGGTATCCTCAAGACCATAGTGGGGCCTCGAGTGTTAGTCCATCAATATCACCTTTAGGAGCACTTAATAGTAGCTAAGACCTCCGTCCTGTTGGGGAGATGCACACTCCTAGTGACTTTTGAATAATGTCGGACTCCTTCTAGTCCCTTTACAAATTCCTCGGAGAAAAAATTGTGTGACGCCCTCGTATCCACATAGGTGTGGGTAGGCTTGCCGCACACCATGACTATTCTTGTTTATTTAGATGCGGTTAGTTAATTGAACCTATTGTTTTCTTTCCTCGTATGCTACTGTTTGTTTGTTGTTTCAAAGGTCCCAAAAGTAAATACAACATAAAATTAACAACATACAAGCAATCACCCTGCTCGATTCCCGAAGTCGAGCCAAGTCTACAACATGCACCTGCTCCCTCCCTTGCCTCTTATCTACGCCCTAGAAACCATGTCCTCTTCCACGGCCTCGACCTACAAACTGCTGAGCGGGCGGGGAAGCCTGTGGTGTCGGTAAAGGTGCCCCTCTCATGGGGCAATTTCTTCAAATATGCCCTACCTGATGACAGTTGTAGCACTCGGGCGGGGGAAGTTCCACCCCCCTGGCCTCTACATTTCCCGAAACTGAAGAGGTTAAGGGTCCAACACCACCGGCTCCCCCGGCTCCTGTCTCACCTCCTGGAGAGGTCTATCCTCTGCCCTTCTCTTATCAGCAAAGCAGCCCCTCCGCTGATCATTCCTGCCTCCCCGACCCAGATCCTCAGTTGGTCTTTTCCGTCCTCGAGTCGTGAGCCAAACAACATCCATCCTCTTTGACATCTCAAGAATCTGAGGTATAGGTCTGTCAGATACAAACAAAAGAGCCTCTCTCGGGTCCACTTGAAGGCCCTTATAGAACCTCTTGGTATACCCTGCTTCATCCAGCTGATAGGAGTCCGCGAACGGGGATAAATGATTGAACTCCTGGTAGTACTCCACCACCATCCTGTTGCCCTGCCTCAGCTCAAGGAACCTATCTTCCAGCTCTTCTATTGCCGACTGTAGGACGAAGTGATCCAACAGTATGGCCCTGAACACCTCCCATGTGACGTCAGCAACCTCCTGATTTGCAAATGTCGTATCCAGAAGTGTCTTCCAACATCTCATGGCATGTGATTCCAAGCAGCAGACCCCCAGAGGTACCCTCTCCTCCCATGGGCACCGTATCCCCATCAGCATCTAGAATATGATATCAAGCAACTCTTCCATCCGTATGGCCGACTCCGTCCCAATATAAGATGGGGGGAGAGAGTCCTCAGAAGATGCTCAACTAGTTGGCCCCCGGGTTTGGTTGCCAAGCCGGAGCCTGCTGGGCTCTGAAGGCCTCCATTATGGCCGTCAGAGTCTGCCCCATCTCCGATTGTAGAAATAGAGTAGGAGCCAGGGGAGGTGGTGCAACATTCAAAGTTTGATAAGCTCCGCCCCGGAGTGTTAAATGTGTCGGGGGCTGTATAAGAAAGGCCAATTGTAAGAAATCTGACCCGAACTTAGTTAAAATTGGACAATTACATGTGATCTCCCATATGGGCACACCATGCTTCCACTGCTAAGTTTGTGTAGAAACTAAACTCGAGAAGGGTTGACCAGGGGTTAGTGGAATTTTACTCTTTCGATCCAGGTTTCCCTCTGATAGCAGTTTATAAGAATCCATTTTTTTTAAACCGTCGAGGTCTTATGCCCAAGACAACCGCTTTGCGGTGACACCAACACACCCGGTAAGGTCGTCACTACAAAACACCGATCCTGCCGGTCAAACCTGTAATGTCCCGATTTGCGCTAGGCCCCTTGTGCGCGCTTTTGACTCAGGAGAGCTGATTTAGGCTAGAAGAGTGCAGGCGATCAGGTGCTCACTCGTGGGGAAAAGAGAAGTTGGGCCTGTGTAGGACACGGGTAGAGACACGGGCGTGTCCCTATTGGTGTGCATCTGCAAGAACTCAAGTAGCGCTAGGTGGTCTTTTGAATGGCGTTGAGTGCCTGTTTTTAGTAAGACACGGGTAGAAACACGGGCGTGTCCCTACCTGTGTGCCGTAGCATTGAGTGGCATGGCGTTGAGTGCCTATTTTGAGTATGATACAGGTAGAGACACGGTCGTATCACTTCCTGTGTGTCGTGGCGTTGAGTGGCATGGAGTTGAGTGTCTGTTTTGAGTATGACAGAGGTAGAGACACGGGAGTGTCCCTACCCGTGTGCCGTGGTGTTGAGTGGCATGGTGTTGAGTGATAAGAAAATGGTGTCGAGTGGTCTGACCCGTTCATGATGCGGGTAGAGACACGGGCGTGTCTCTACCCGTGTGCATCTATGAGGAATAAGCATGATTGACCCGAGCAGGACACGTATAGAGGCTCGGTCAGAACCACGGCCGTGTCACCTTGATACTGGTACAGACACGGGCGTGTCAGTACCCATGTATGTGCACGAAGCGGTAGTAGAATCGTTGATGTCATTTCACCCGAGCAGGACACGGGTAAGGACACAGGCGTGTCCCTACCCGTATCACATCTGAATAAAAAGGCAAAATGAAACCCAAGCCGTTTTAATTCTCTTCCAAGCCAAATCTTTTGGAGAAACTTCTGGAGGAGGTAAAAACTTTCTGGAGCCAACCAAACTCCGTGAGGAATCGCCGCCGCTGCCAAGGAAAAGGGATGAAAACGAAAAGAATGACAAGATCCATGGTCGGAGATGGCGGAACCGCTGGAAATGAGGTGAGCTTCCTCCCCTCTCCCTTGGCTCTAGATCTGTTGTTATCCTTAGGTAAGATATCGACTCAAATGAGTCTTGATGTGTGAGGTGAATATTTTTAGGAGGGCCATGCTAGAACTTGTGTTATATGGTTTAGTCATCTTCAACCTCCCCTTTCTTCAAAGTGATGATGGGGGTGGTTTCGTGAAGAGGATTGGCCTTAAGATGGTGAATAAGGGTGGAGAAACTTCTGGTTGTGTTTTTGTAGGATCGGCTTGAGGAGGAAGATGAATCGATGTCATTCATTTCGCCTCAAGATGCGTACAGAAATTTGTGTTCTGCAAGCAGCGACCTTCTTGGCTATTTTCAGGCCAGATATGGCAAGATCTGGGCTTCCGACTAAACACGAGAGTCATATCCCTTTGAATTACCTTTCCAACGAGTGGTTACACTCCTTCGAGTGAAGTGTGTAGCCATAGGAATGTCTGATCGAATTACAGGGCTATCAGACTAAGCATACATAAATTGTATTCTTTATACAGCAGGATTTGGAACAAATTTCATGTGTGATACACTATGATCTGGGTTGCAGACTGACCATGAAAGTTGTAGACCAGGGAAAGACGTTTCCATTGATGGGTTACACGCACTCACCAGATTCCTATAGCCACGGGAATCTCCGATTGAAGTTGCTGTCAAGCAGGTGTTTGGACTCGGAAGAGATTTTGTAACAATCCGACGTTAAGTTGTAGGCGATTCATAATATGCCTAATTGTGATGATTCAACACATGATGAAATTATTGGATGGACCAAACGTAGACAAATGGTGTAATGGTATATGGTTGAACGAAACGACTTGGTGGGGGTTAATGAACGAAGGGTAATTAGTAATTTAGTAACAAAATTCACAAGAGCTTGGGTAATTGATTCCGTGTTGGTTTTATGAACATGTGATGTGTTAAATAGATGATTAACTCATGTGCGCACAAATGATTGAGTTTGTTAAAGGAGTTATAAGTGGTGATGCTAAAGTTCTGTGAACATAACATTGGACGTAATCATGATCTTGAAGCTTGTCATATATGGGAGTCTAAGATTGTCCAATGTATGATGTGGTTCGATACCTGTGTTTGTGGTAAACCCTTATGGTTCCTTGGGCACCGGATTGTGAAAGGGGTGAGTGCGGATATCCGATCACACTTGTTTGTAACGTTAGGAAGAATCATAAATGGATGGTTGGGCTTGGTCCTCGGTGTTCATGTTCCGAGGCTCCTTCCGTGCCAAGTGGTCAGTTGGGCTTGGCCCTCGGTGTTCATGTCCCGAGGCTCCTTCCGTGCCAAGTCGGTTAGGCTTGGTCCTCGTGCTCATTTCCGAAGCTCCTTCCGTACAACGATGTGGTTGTTATGCATGTGGTGTGAGTCGACATGCGGTGTCGTAATACCGTGTTAAGGATAGTGTGGAAGGTCTACGGGCTCGCCAATCATCACACCGATGGGAGTTTACTGCTAGAACTTGGGCGGTTTTGCTTGGTCCTCGGTGTTAAAGTCCCGAGGCTCCTTCCGTGCCAAGTGATCGGTTGGGCTTGGTCCTCGTGCTCATTTTCGAGGCTCCTTCCGTATCATACCTTAGGCCAGTTCGGGGCTAGGATCTCGGTGCACATCTACCCGAGACACCCGCTAAGCCGTAGTACGCATGTGAGCTCCGTTGTTGTGTTCTTAGCATTGATTTGTATGGAGTCCTAGGCCAGGTAGTGTGGAGACTAGCCTAGTAGTGGAGATGCCTGGTCTACTGTCACCATCTGGCCATGACGGATGATGCCTGAGAGGTTAGCTACCTGCTCGAAAAGTGGGACCTTCAAGTCTATGTCGATATAGCGATTGCATGTGCGTCTTCATGGGTGATTCATTGTATTGCATACATATCATTATACTTAATTGCATACAAAAAGATCATCATCGTATAAGTTTGTATGAGCACTCCTATACGTCGAGTTACTTACTGCTGAACGATCCTCAACTTATAGGCTTGAATGGGCATTCATATAAGTTGAGTACGTTACTGATATAACATTATACTCTCATGCTGTTGTAGATGATAGAATTGCTAGAATAAGTTGTTACTCATTTATTAAACTACTTTATATACATAGTAATACACAACCTGCTTGTACCTTTGTTTCATATATATTGTACTCTATCCCTTTCTCCGCCCGGTGCCGAGGAGTCGCCGGGGGAGCAGATGTGAAGCCACTTAGTCTTTATGACTAATGGTTTCTACGTCTTCCTTTTTAGAAAGAAACCCCGCAAGTGGATCAGTGATGGCCACAGAACAGAGACCGACTGTGGGTGGTTCGAAATGGTCAGATTCCGCGGGCCGAGTTAGAAGATCGAGTTTTCTAACGAGAGGAGGCAAGTGCACCTATCACGTAGTACTCGGTATTCGGGAGAATACCGAGGTCGTATTGTTCTCGGGGGCACGTTGATTATATTTACTCTTCCAGGAAGACAACTATCTTACTGTCAGTAAGGTGGGATTTTTAGTTTAATTAAAACGGAAAGAAAGAGAGCGGAATTTTACTAGTTAGTTCGATTACGGGTTAACGCTCAGCATCGAATCGGATTAAGACTAAAATAATTCTTAACAATTATTAAACTTTATTTTTAAATTAATTAAAGCCACTTGGCCGTGGAGGTTCCATAAATATGAGCGCACTTATCTCTAGGAATATTGCTCACCTGAACATTAAGACTATTCGACCGATCATTAGACCGACGAAGGAATTCTCTTAATGCCCGCTTTACGCTAAGAACCCCGCTATAAGGTGGGGAACCCAATCCGGCAGAACTACGCTTCTACTCTTTCGAGGGGGCGTACGCAGTTCTCTTTACCCAAGGGGGATCAGTCCATACGTGCAGCCTCTCGACGTAGCGTTTGGATAACGGAAATAGAGCCCACACATCGATTATGTGGTCCTATGCGTCGTTAACCCGAGGCAAACCTTAAGTCCTTAAATTAAAATGAAAATAGAGTTCTTTAATTATTTCAAATCATTTTATATGTCCCAATGCTCTTCGATGCCGAAGGCTAATAGAGATTAGCCACTCATCGATATGGGGACGGCTTTATGGTTTTTAGTGAAACGTAAGTTTGAAATTAAGTACTAAATAATTATAAGAGAAAACACAAAAAACAGGACATTTAGATAAATTGAAGGCTAATTGATGCAGGCACTCACGCACACTTCAAAACCATAAAGAAATTAAATAAAGCAAGTCCTACTCAAATGAGTATGCGGGAAATAAATGCAAGTACAAGTCCTACTCAAAACTGAGTAGGCGGTAAATGACAAGTCCTACTCAAAACTGAGTTGGCAGTAAATTAAAGTGATGCGTCATTTAACTCTTAACGAGTAGGCGGAAATAAATGCATAAATAAAAAGAAACTAAGTTACAAAAAAAGTGAAAATTACAAGTCCCACTCAAATGAGTGTGCGGAAAATAAAGCAGAGCGTCGTGTAACTCTTAACGAGTAGGCGGAAATAAATGCACACACGCACACACTCTACATAATTGAAGAAAGCGTAAAAGAAAGCATGAAAAGTTAATCTCAAACACTCACATACTCTACATAAATGAATAAAGCAATAAAATTGCGAGTCCCGGCTCAAATGAGTGGGCGGGAGAATGAAAGCAATAAAACTATCCTCTTACACTCACACACACTAACATGAAATTAAAAGAGCATAATGAAAATCTGACCTCATACACTCACACACACATAAAAATAACACAAAATGAAAGTTACTTAAAAAATAAAACTATAAATTTTCTACCCTTAGAACTTGCCAAAAACAATTAAAAAGATGAAATAAAAATTGTTTGAACACTTGGAATTGAAAATAAAGCAAACATACAAGTTCTTTAAAAATTAAAATGATATCTTTTCTACCCTTAGGATTTTACAAAAGTGATAAAAAAGTGGTAAAAAGATGAAAAGAACAAGAAAGGGTTTTACATTCCTAAAAAAACTAAGTTAAAGGAAATTAAAATCATTTTTTAACCCCTTTTGTAAAACCTAAGAGTAGAGATAAAAAACCTAAAACATAAAGCATAAAAAATAAAATCAAGTCTAACCTAACATACTTGCAAAATGAAAATAACAAAATTGAAAATATCACTTATAAACTCACACACACTTTCATAAAGAGGGAAAAAAAGATGAACATAAGGATAAAAAGGAGAAAGAGAGTGAGCCAACCAAATTCATTTTCATTTTATGTAGAAAGAGAAAAAAACAACATTTAGTTACGATAAAAAAGGCTATTACAATCTATTACAAAGCAAAAGGAAAATCTAAAACAAACATAAGAAGGGAGAGAGAGAAAGTCTCCTTACATGAAGATGAAAGTGCACCAAGGGCAGCCCACAAAAGCTTAAGTATGGGAGAGAGAAAGTCTCCTTACTTGTATCCCTCCAACCTTGTGAAACATGTGAGCAAGTAACCCATATGATGTTCCCAACCTTATTTAACCGGCGAACCTATCGCGTAGGACTCCAAACTTATTAGACTACTCTTGTTTTAAGGTTTATTATACCTAGTGATTTAAAGTGAATCCCAGGACTGCCCAAGGCATGCCCCGTGAGGGGGTCTCGAGGGCACTAGGAACCAAGACGGGCATGAAACCCGAAGTTCCCTTTCACAAGGATAATTAGTTTTAGTTGATGTATACCCATTACCCACGATTCTCCTTTAGTGTTACTCCTTAGTAGCCTAATGACTTATGGTAATATTATCGGAAAGGCGACGGTCTTCCGTCGGACTCCGTTATGCCTATTGTAAAGTGATTTGCACTCTATCACTCGTTGCTATACTTATGATGCCATCAACACCACCCGGGTTTATTCCCAATTTCCACGACTATCCCATTTTATTCTATCTCCCGGTGGTCCTAGTAGAGTAATCCTACTTATTCTAAATGTAGCCCCAGACCTAATACCACCCTGCCATTTCCAAGTTATAATACCATCCCCATCGTTCTGTTCATTAACCTAGGGTGGTATTCTCTAGATAAGCATTTACGTACGACACGTCTATCGAGACTGAATGACTAGGGTGAGATGACCTATCTAACGATCCATTGAATGAACTTCCAAATGCATTGTGTTGTGTTTAATCACATGAGATTATTATAAATAGGACACGTCGATTTATTTATTACTTATCATCATCAGAATCATTCAATTACTGTTAAGGGTAAAATCGTCATTTTCCCGAATACTTATAAATTCAAATCTTCAATTTATCAAGTCGAATCTCAAGGGCTCGAATATGTCTCCCTTGAGTTTATATAATATCATTAGGGTTTTATAAATCTTCTAAACCCTAGTCTGAATCATTTTAGAAAATGCTTACGTGCTCACCAAATTATCAAAATAGTCAAATTCATTCAGTGCGAGATTTTTGCTCCCCAAAAATCCCAACTAATTTAGGGTTTGAAATTATACCCTACTGGTCTACTGAAACAGGGGGTGTGCATTCTAAATGCACCCCTTTAGGCACTTACCAAAACAAGTTTTATATTTGCTATTTGCACCCCGAGCCTAAGTAGTCCAATTCTTGCGTGTGGGTCTTTCCCATCATGACTTGTTCCAATTTCAGAGAAATTTCTACCACTGGTCTATATGGTCCCTAATGGTCAGCCACCAAAATTTGGGGCCATTTGGAGTTGGCTAACTCCAAAAATCACCTGGTTAAGCCCTAGGGGTATTTTGATAATTTTCCCACATTTTGTTTTCCAATCAAGCCCATTTTTGGGCAGGGCCTGAATATGCCCTAATTATACCTCTGACCAAAATCTCAGGTCAGGGGGGCTTCTGGTTTGGCTTGGGCAGCCATTTGAAATTCTGCAAAATTGCTATTTGCAGCCCAAGTCAAATTTCATTTCTCAAACATGCAAGTGAGATTCCTCATCATGCAGTGAGTCAATTTAGCCCAAATTTTAACCATGGGTCTAATATACCCATGAGAGGGTGCCACCAAAATTTGGGGCCATGTGGAGTTAGGAAACTCCAAAAATCACATTTATTTACTTTTGGGTATTTTTGTAAAAACTATAGCAAAATGTTCCCCGAAAATTCTGATTTTTGGGGAGGGCCTAGATTTGACCAAATAAGCCACATGCCCAAAATCTCAATCCATTTGGACTTAGGGTTTGAGCAGGGCATCAGTTTTAGTTTCTGCCCTAGTTAGGGGGCAGTCCTAGCAAAACAGCCCTACAGGGCATCCTACTGGTCCAAACCCTATGATTTCTGTGGCATTTTAAATTTAACTCATCTATCTAGATTTTTCATTCAGGGCTCAACCTAGGTACAGGTCTCTAAGTACCCTAAAATTGACATGCACAATTATTGTTACATTGTGACAATATTCCACATTATTCATAAAATAATAATACAGGTTTATAATAAAAATCTCTGCACAAATCTTGAAGCCCATCGGACGACATCTGGATCGTCTTCTTCCTCATGCATGCATGCATGGCCATCCCGTGCAGGCCACCCTTGCGGGGTGGTTTCCGGCCATCGCCGGCGGCGGGGCCTCCGGCCAAGACCTTCCCCGGCCTCACGGTGGTCGGGGCTAGGGCTGGCCGGCGACTATGCGGCGGAGAGCGGCGGACGGCGGCGGCGCAACCAAACCGAAAAACAAACCTAAAACCGCCATTTTTGAAGCTTTTTCCAAGCTTTAGAGGCCTGCTGTCGAGCTCTTTTGAGCTTGACTACTAACCTAGAAGATCTAAGAATCTAGTACAGTAAGAGGGGAGGGGATACGGACCGGTGGTGGTTGTGGTTGAGGGTGGCGGCGGCTTCCCCTAGCTTGAATATTCCGGTGAGTTCCTTGGCTTGCCATGGCTGCAGGTGGCTTCCTTGCTTCCTCTCTCTCTCTCTCTGGGGTGGAATGAGTGGGAATGAGGGTGTGAATCGGTTTGGGGGCTGAGTTAAGAGGGGAGGCGATTTCACCAAGGGAGGGGGGCGATTTCAACAAGGTGGGGCTCGGGTTGGCTTGTTGAGCTAGCTGGCTGCTTGGGAGTGGGCCCCACTACTCCAGCTGGTTTAATTAGGTCCTAAGGGTCGGGTTTCATGGTTGGGGCCAAGGTGGGTGGGTGGTGAGGAGGGGGAGTTGGTTCACCTAATGATATAGGTTAGGTTGGGTCGGGTTTGGGCTTGGGCTTGACCCAAGGCTGCATGGTGGGTCCTCACACCTCCTAATACCCTTACCTGGTCAGCCAACCCATGGTGGGTTGGTGGGATGAGCCCAAGTGGCCCAAAATAACTCCTCCACATTTTCTCTCTCCTATTTATCACATTTTCTCTCTCCTAGGTAATTCCCAAAATTACCATTGCATGCCCATATTTTTCTCTTCCATAGGGGGTATAGGGTCACTTTAGGCCCACATGATGAATTTGGGTTGGTTTGGGTGGACCCAACCTAGTGAAATGGGCTAGGGCACCATTTTCACTATTTAGGTCAACATGTTGACTTGACCCAACATGGGTCAACTAGTTGACCCCATGGCCTACCTTGGGGTCCACTTAGATTGTATTTAGGGTTAGGGCAATGTGGTGGGATCATGGTGTGGCTAGGGTTTGTATTTAGCCTAGTTTGACCTAGGTTGACTTGGGCCCCATAGTGGGCCCCACATGGTCTAAATTCTCCTCCTAGGGTCAAACCTAGCTAAACCCTAGCATCCACCACATGTCTAACCCAAATCTAAGTCATTTGAAATTTGGGATGTTACAATATAGAACTCTAAGTTCTGCTACCGCTTGAATTAATTATCAGAGAGATCTGAATAAATATACGGGGTATAAGAGTTAAGTCCTAAAATTATGTAGATGAACAGGGCAAAAGTTTTGGCCAAAAGACTTCTTGATGTAATCAAATAGAAAGAAATATTTGTATTGGTTAGATTAACAGAAAATAGTTTGGAATTATATGAACTTTAGCTTATAGGAGATTTACCGAAAATAGTGCAATTTACGAATTATGCTCTCAAAAAGATTTTTGAATTAATTCTAGAGTCATGAAATTGGCTAAGGGGGGTTGATGTTGGTTTATGAAGATGTTTGGATTTTGAGGCGAGGTAATTTTTTCTCGAATCTCCAAAATTTTTGATTTGGATGTTAAAGGAAAGCGAAATCTTATTTTCCTTAACATGAAATTTTTTTTCTTCATAATAAGAATTAACCCAATGTATATGTATAGGAGTAATGAATTTTATCCTCTTACTCCATAACAAATAATCTTTTAAATTATTGGGTGCCTATGTTTACGAAATGAAATCTTATTCCCATTGACATAAGATCTTTTTATTTTGGGGGGGGTGGAAATTTTATCATACCGAGTAGGTATTGATAGGTAAGGGGAGAAAAGAGAACTAGATTTTTAATTAAAAATTTTTTTGAGAACAACCTTTATAAATTGTACGTTCCAATTTTTTAAGAAAGCTAAAAGTAAGCATAATTGAATTCTATAGTCGTTATTTTCTAACATAGTACACGTGCTCCTATCTATGAAAAATTAGAAGTAGTGCCTAAAGCGAGTCCCCTATTTTTAATAAAGTAAAATAAATTCTTTAAAACTTAACCCCGGCTATTTAGATTTTTCAATCTATAATTAATAAACGAATAGTGAACAAAGAATTGATCAAATTCGCATATAAACAAACTCAAAACAAAAGATTTGGATAGCAAGAAACTTAAGAATGATATATTTGATTTATTTGTTTCATAAATTATCTTTTTTTTTTTGAATTTTTGAAGTTATTATATTTTTTTTTGTATTTTTGTATTTATTTCTTTAATATATACATACTAAAGAAAGAAAAATGCGAAAATAAATTTTTTTGGATTTTTGAGTTTTGCGAATTTTTTTGTATTTTTAAGTTGTCAAATTTTTTTTTTTAGTATTTTTAAGAAAATTTTCATTCCATTTACAAAAATATAGGAGAAAAAGAGAAGTTATTTACAAGGATGAGAGAAAAAAGGGAGAGGGGAAAGAGGAAGAATATTTACAAAAAAATATTTACAAAAAATATTTACAAAAAATATTTACAAAAATATTTACAAAAAATATTTACAAAAATTTAAACTCGATTGCCGCGAGATGACTCGTTATGTGGATGGCTCGATAAGCCGGATCTCGCGGACCGAGTTAAAAAAAGTCAAAGTTTCAAAAATGATACTTCACATTTTTTTTTTTGATTTTTGTGTTTTATACATATATATATATTTTTTTTTTGAAATTTTGGTCTTCTAAAATTTTTTTGATGTTTATTTTTAATATATATATTTTTTGTTTTTTTGAAATGAAATGTGGAAAATAAAGGTGCAGAAAAAGAAAGTACGAAAATATGAAAACTCCCCCACACTTAGTTCCAACATTGTCCCCAATATTGTATGCTAAGTATGAGGAACAAAATAACAGCTATATGTATAAATAAAAAAGAAAGAGGGGGCAGAAAACGTCCCTGATCCGCGCTCGGGGAAGCCCATTAGAAACCCTGCAGTTTTTTAGAAAAATAGAAAACATGATAAATAAAGACGTAAAAAAGATAAGCGTGGGGTGCCTCCCAGGAGCGCTTTGTTTATAGTCGCATAGCTTGACTATATTGGCGGGTTTATAAGTTGAGGAGGGATATGGTTTCACTATACTCGATCACTGGGTCGCCCGCTATGTAAGTCTTTAACCGATGACCGTTAACTTTAAAAGAGCCTTTTTCCAGGTGGGAGACGAGTACGGTCCCATATGGAAAAACTTCTTCAACTAAGAAAGGACCGGACCAACGGGATTTCAGTTTGCTAGGAAAAAGTTTAAGACGAGAATTATAAAGAAGGATTAGATCGCCCGGAGAAAAAATTTTGGGGGTTTTAATTTTTCGATCGTGATATAACTTAGAACGCTCCATATAGAACTTATTTCTCTCATAAGCGTTCGCACGCCATTCATCGAACTCGTTTAGTTGCAGTTTTCTATTCTTAGCGACTAAGTTAGCGTCGAGATTTAAAAGTTTAAATGCCCAAAGTGCGCGGTGCTCATGTTCTACGGGTACATGGCACGCTTTGCCATAGACTAATCGAAACAGAGTACAACCGGTAGCGGTTTTGTATGCCGTACGATACGCCCATAACGCGTCGTCAAGCTTAACGGACCAATCTTTCTTATTAAGTTAAACGGTTTTTTCTAATATTTGTTTTATCTCTTAGTTTACTACCTCAACTTGGCCACTTGTTTGCGGGTGGTAGGGGGTGGCGAGTTTGTGCGTGACTCCTTATTTAGCTAACGTTTTAGCCATTTGAGCGTTACAGAAATGCGTTCCCATATCACTAACAATAGCGCGAGGCGTGCCAAAGCGAGAAAATAATTTTTTTAGAAATGTAACGACGACTCGCGCATCGTTGGTGGGGAGAGCTTGCGCTTCCGCCCACCTTGATACGTAGTCGACCGCCACTAAAATATACATATTTTTATAAGAAGAAGGTAGGGGGCCTACAAAATCTATGCTCAAGAAATTGAAGACTTCGCACTCTAAAAACATATTTTGGGGCATCTCGTCTCGACGTGATATGTTACCCGACCGCTGACAGCTATCGCATGAGCATACAAAATTGTGCGCGTCTTTGAAGAGAGTGGGCCAGAAGTAGCCCGCCTCTAGCGCCTTCCTAGTGGTCTGGTTGGCTTGATAGTGCCCCCCGGCTTGACCCTCATGGCAGTGCCTCAATATTTGTGTGCACTCAACACCCGCGACGCATCTTCGGACCGCTTAGTCCGCGCAGATACGGAAAAGAAATGGGTCCTCCCAAAAGAAATTTTTCAAGTCGGAAAAGAATTTCTTCTTTTGATGACTTGAAAATTCTTTTGGAATTACCCGCGTGACTAAGTAGTTCGCATAATCTGCGAACCAAGGCGAAGATGACGAAGATGAACGAAGGGCAAGAAGGCGTTCTTCGGGGAATCTATCATTTATTTCAGATTCGACGAGCGCTTCCGCACCCGGATTTTCTAAACGGGAGAGGTGGTCTGCCGCTAGATTTTCCGCACCCTTCTTGTCCCGGATCTCTAAGTCAAATTCTTGAAGGAGGAGAATCCATCGAAGAAGGCGGGGTTTCGCGTCGATTTTTGCTAGTAAATACTTAAGGGCGGAGTGATCGGTAAAAATGATAACTTTAGATAGCGTTAAATACGAGCGAAACTTATCGAAGGCGAAAATGACGGCTAACGAACTCGGGGAAAAGCTCACGTATTTTGAGTTCCTTTTCGTCGTCGTGTAATTCACTTGTGCGGAAGTGAGCGTCTTGCTAGCATAATAAATTGGATGAAAATGTTTTTCTACGCGTTGGCCAAGAACGGCGCCTAAGGCAATATCACTAGCGTCGCACATTATTTCAAACGGAAGGGACCAATTTGGGGCCACTAGAATTGGAGAATTGATAAGTTTTTGTTTTATAAAATTAAAGGCAGACTCACAATCGCTACTAAAGACAAAAGGTGATTCCTTTTCCAAGAGGGGAGTAAGCGACTTTGTTATTTTTTTATAAATCTTTAATGAAGCGCCTGTAAAAGCCCGCATGGCCTAAGAAACTCCTAATAGATTTTATGTTAGTCGGCTGAGGAAGCTTTTCAATGATTTCTACTTTGGCCTTATCGACCTCTATACCCTTAATCGAAATCTTATGACCGAGGACCAAACCTCCTCGAACCATAAAGTTGCACTTCTCCCAATTTAAAACAAGTTGTGTGTCCTCCATCGGGAATACCGAGGTCGTATTGTTCTCGGGGGCGCGTTGATTATATTTACTCTTCCAGGAAGACTATTATATTACAGTCAGTAAGGTGGGATTTTTAGTTTAATTAAAACGGAAAGAAAGAGAGCAGAATTTTACTAAGTTAGTTCGATGACGGGTTAACGCTCGACATCGAATCGGATTAAGACTAAAATAATTCTTAACAATTATTGAACTTTGTTTTTAAATTAATAAAAGGCACTTGGCCGTGGAGGTTCCATAAATATGAGCGCACTTATCTCTAGGAATATTGCTCACCTGAACATTAAGACTATTCGACCGATCGTTAGACTGATGAAGGATTCCTCTTAATGCCCGCTTTACGCTAAGAACCCTGCTATTGGGTGGGGAACCCAATCCGGCAGAACTACGCTTCTCTTCTTTCGAGGGGGCATACGCAGTTCTCTTTACCCAAGGGGGATCGGTCCATATGTGCAGCCTCTCGGCATTGCGTATGGACAACGAAAATAGAGCCCACACATCGATTATCTGGTCCTATGCGTCGTTAACCCGGGGCAAACCTTAAGTCCTTAAATTAAAATAAAATAGAGTTCTTTAATTATTTCAAATCATTTTATATGTCCCAATGCTCTTCGATGCCGAAGGCTAATAGAGATTAGCCACTCATCGGTATGGGGACGGCTTTATGGTTTTTAGTGAAACGTGAGTTTGAAATTAAGTACTAAACAATTATAAAAGAAAACACAAAAAATAGGACATTTAGATAAATTGAAGGCTAATTGATGCAGGCACTCACGCACACTTCAAAACCATAAAGAAATTAAATAAAGCAAGTCCTACTCAAATGAGTAGGCGGGAAATAAACGCAAGTACAAGTCCTACTCAAAACATAGTAGGCAGTAAATGACAAGTCCTACTAAAAATTGAGTAGGCAGTAAATTAAAGCGATGCGCCATTTAACTCTTGACGAGTAGGCGGAAATAAATGCATAAATAAAAAGAAACTAAGTTACAAAAAAATGAAAATTACAAGTCCCACTCAAATGAGTGTGCGGAAAATTAAAGCAGAGCGTCGTTTAACTCTTAACGAGTAGGCGGAAATAAATGCACACACGCACACACTCTACATAATTGAAGAAAGCATAAAATAAAGCATGAAAAGTTTGTCTCAAACACTCACACACTCTACATAAATGAATAAAGCAATAAAATTGCGAGCCCCGGCTCAAATGAGTGGGCAGGAGAAAGAAAGCAATAAAACTATCCTCTTACACTCACACACACTAACATGAAATTGAAAGAGCATAATGAAAATCTACCCCCATACACTCACACACACATAAAAATAACACAAAATGAAAGTTACCTAAAAATTAAAACGATAACTTTTCTACCCTTAGAACTTGCCAAAAACAATTAAAAAGATGAAATAAAAATTGTTTGAACACTTGGAATTCAAAATAAAGCAAACATACAAGTTCTTTAAAAATTAAAATGATATCTTTTCTACCCTTAGGATTTTACAAAAGTGATAAAAAATGGTAAAAAGATGAAAAGAACAAGAAAGGGTTTTACATTCCTAAAAAAACTAAGTTAAAGGAAATTAAAATCATTTTTTAAACCCCTTTTTGTAAAACCTAAGAGTAGAGATAGAAAACCTAAATCATAAAAAATAAAATAAAGTCTAACCTAACATACTTGAAAAATGAAAATAACAAAAATGAAAACATCACTTATAAACTCACACACACTTTCATAAAGAGGAAAAACAAAGATGAACATAAGGATAAAAAGGAGAAAGAGAGTGAGCCAACCAAATTCATTTTCATTCCATGTAGAAAGAGAAAAAAACAACATTTTATCTATGATAAAAAAGGCTATTACAAACTATTACAAAGCAAAAGGAAAAGATAAAACAAACATAAGAAGGGAGAGAGAGAAAGTCTCCTTACATGAAGATGAAAGTGCGCCAAGGGCAGCCCACAAAAGACACGAAAATTGGCTCAAAAAAGTGAACCCTTGGCCCTTACAGAATTTTTTTATTTAAAGACAAAAAGTTCGAGTTTGACACGCCCTAGTCACGGGCATGACAGGGGGCGTGTCAGTCAGTTGCATTTTTGACTTGGCAAACTCGGCGAGCTGGCATAATTCTGGAAGGTCGGGGAGTGACACGTAGCGGTCACGGGCGTGACAGGCATGGTCACGGGCGTGATAGAGGGCGTGTCGAGCATTGGTCGATGAGATTCGAGCGCTGATCGACGATCTGGAAGCTTCTTGGTGTGACACGTGGCGATCACGGGCATGACAGGCGGCAGTCACGGGCGTGACGGGGGGCGTGACTTGGACGGTTGGTAGCTCGATGTCGGCAGCATTGATAGTTGACGAAGCGTTGAGTGTCAACATCGAACACGGGCGTGACGAGTCTTGGATACGGGCGTGACATGATGGCATTGAGTGTTGAATAGTAAAATCATTGAGTGTCGACTGGCTGATGGTGTTGAGTGCCTGTCACGGGCGTGTCAGGCATGGTCACGGGCGTGACAGGTCAAATTTTGTCTTTTTCTGAAATTTTTCAGAAAATAAAAAAAGATAAGTTAGAATTATTTTTTTACAAAAAGAAGCATATTTATTAAACAAAGCAAACAAAAAAGGTAAAAATAAAGTAAAATGACTTAATAAAAATACTATAAAAGTAGGTATATTTACAACTCATCAAGCAGCAGATTATGCAGCCGGACAGCAAGCCCAGGACAATAGGGCCTGAGGGGACGGTACCGTAGCTACCGTCAGTTACATTTGTGAGTGTGAGAGGTTTTGTTGTAGCCCTTTTGGGCAAACTACAATTTACATACTCTGATATTAGAAGTTTTTTGTAGCTTCTCTACTTTTGTTATATTTTATGTACTATATGCTTGGTGTGGATTTAACTTCTGTACTTTTATATTTTGATTGGGTTGGTAATGTGTGATATTGGTTGTGGTCGGCAGAATAGGCGTCTTGTGGTACAGGCTAGCCCGAGTTTTAGTTCTACCGCAAGGCGGTTGTTCTGGGCATAAGACCCCTCTCGTGCCGTGTTTTTTGTTACAGGAGGGGGGTCTTACAAATGGTATCAGCTTGCTATGATCCTGAATTAGAGAAGCCATTTAACAATGGTGCCACCCCCGTTCGATTAGTTAGTTTGGGGATAAACTGACTTAGCGGATGCAGTGGTGTGCCCATATGTAATTCACACTAAGTTTGTCCAACTTTGACCCTATGATTAGCCAACCTGACCTTAGGTACGTACCTTTGTATGTCGATCTCCTAAAGTCTAGATGACCCTAGGAACGTAAAACTGTTGTATAAAGTCTTGCGAGCCCCTAGGGCAAGCACTTTTGTTTATAGCTGATTTTGAACCTAGCTCGGATAATAGACATAGAAGATTCCCTAGGGCAACCACTTTTGTTTATAGCAGACTCGAGCTTGGCGGAGATAATATATGGTAATTTCGTTGGAAGCGGGTCTTTGGGGGTGTTTAGACAAGCGTTAAGAGACTCACTGAAGGAGCAATTTAAGCAGGAGCCAGCTCCAGGATGAGGGCTACGAGGAATAAATTCATACGATATAAGCATTCGTCCTTAGTCTGACTAAGTTTGTTCTAGGAATCTAGCTTGAGCCTTCATAATTTGATACTTAGGCGTAATGGTTAGTGAGAAACCGACCTATACGTTATTCGATACTGGTGCCTCACACTCGTTTGTGTCTGCGGTATTCAGTAAAGACCTAGAAGGAGTGCGGTACTTCACTGGTATTGCTCGAAAGGTCCGCCTTCCAGATGGACCGGAGATGACGGCAACCGCGAAGTGCGAGTTTGAGGTTCTCCTTGAAGGAAAGCTCTTCGATACCCCTGCCACAGTCTTGGGAATTCATGAGTTCGACCTCATTCTGGGCATGGTATGGCTGGATCAGCACTATGCAAAGATTGACTGCACGCAGAAGAGGATCTCGTTGAGACATGGAGATTAGGAGGTCATCTTTCAAGGTATTAACTTCGCGCCCCGTTTGATGTTATCTTCAGTCCAGGCTTTAAAATTCAACATGAAGGGGGATGAAGTTTTCATGATTTACTTCAAGTTGAAGGAGTTGGAATTGGATATCAAGGATGTGAGGGTGGTGCGCGATTTCCCCGAAGTATTTTAGTAGAAAAATCCAGGATTACACCCACACAGAGAAGTAGATTTTCAAATCAAGTTAGTACCAGGTGCCAAGCCTATCTCCAGGACTCCTTACTGAATGGCCCCAAAGGAACTCGCCGAGTTTAGAGCTCAGCTGCAAGAGTTGGTAGAATCAGGGTTTGTTCGCCCCAACTCATCACCTTGGGGAGACCCTGTTCTATTCGTTAAGAAGAAAGATGGAACCCTGCGATTATGCATAGACTATCGGGAGCTCAACCGACTGATGGTACGGAACACCTATCCGTTACCTCGAATCGATGAGTTGTTCGATCAACTGGTGGGAGCGCATTGGTTTTCCAAGCTAGATTTGCGCTCGGGATATTATAAATTGAGAATACAAGGGATGATATTCAAAAAACGGCTTTCAGCTCAAGGTATGCCTTGTATGAGTTCACAGTGATGCCGTTTGGGCTCATAAATTCTCGATCTGCTTTCATGAGCTTAATTAACAAATTGTTTGAGCCCTATCTAGATGTATTCGTCATTGTTTTCATTGATGAAATCTTGGTCTATTCCAAGATAGAGGAAGAACATGTCGGTCATCTGGCCTTTGTACTGAAGAAGTTAAAAGAGTACGCCCTGTTCGCCAAGTTCAGCAAGTGTGAATTCTGGCTTAAGGAGGTTGCTTTCTTGTGTCATGTAATCAGTGGGGCTAGACATGCTGTGGATCCGACAAAAGTGTGTGTCGTGAAGGAGTGGTTGCCCTTGAAGTCGGCGACCAACGTGCGGAGTTTCCTTGGACTTGTCGGGTACTACCGCAAGTTTGTAAACGGATTCTCAAAGGTTGATCTTCCTCTTACTTCCCTAATAAAGAAAGGTGTGTCGTATGAGTGGACACCCCAGTGTAAAGCTGCGTTCCAAGAATTAAAGGACAGACTTACATCTGCACCCATCCTTGCCCTTCCATCCGGGAAGGAAAGATTTCAAGTTTACACGGACGCATCATATCAAGGAATGTGAGCGGTATTTATGCAACACGGGCATGTGATCACATATGCTTCAAGAAAACTGAAGAAGCATGAAATCAACTATCCAGTACATGATTTGGAGTTTGGAGTAGTAGTGTTCGCCTTGAAGATTTGGAGGCACTACCTATACAGCGTACACTGCGAAATCTTCTCGGATTATAAGAACTTAAAGTACGTCCATACCCAGAAGGAATTGAATCTAAGACAATGGCGGTGGTTGGAGTTTTTGTGCGATTATGAATACACCTTGAACTACCACCCCGGAAAAGTAAATTCCGTAGCCGATGATTTGAGCAGGAAGGTACCGGAAACAAGCCCCGAGTCCCGGTTGATGCATATGGAGTTAGCTCTGATGCTTGAGGAGATGGAGATCACCATGGTGTAGAAGGATCAACCAGATGGGTTTACGGAGTACTTGACCATGATGAGCATAGTTTGCAATATTCGAGACCGGATTCGGGTGGAGAAAGGAAGGGATTAGGCTCTGGCCCGGACAATAAAGTCGATAGAAGATGGGACAACTAGTGAGTACTCTCTAAGGACGGCCTTATTCATTTCCATGGCTGTTTTTACATTCCCAAGGTCGATAAAATTCGGGAAGATATCTTGAGAGAGACGCACTGCTATAAGTATTCTGTGCACCCTGGGATTTCTAAGATGTACGCTGACTTGCAGAAGATCATGTGTTGGCCAGGAATGAATAAAGACGTCAGACATTTTGTTATGCATTGCGAGGCCTGTCAAAGGGTGAAGGCGGAATGCAAGAGCCCTGGTGGATTGTTGTAGTCATTGCCCATCCCTGAGTGGAAGTTCGAGGATGTCTCCATGGACTTCGTCCACGGTTTGCCTCGCTCCCCTCAGGGAATGATTTGATATAGGTAATCGTTGATCGCTTGACAAAGGTAGCCCAGTTCATACCTATGAAGAAAGAAGCACACATGGATGTTTTGGTACGACTTTTTGTGGAACAATTCGTACAGTATCATGGCGTGCCAAAGACAATTGTTTCTGATAGGGATGGTTGGTTTACCTCTAGGGAATGGAAGGCTGTGCAGGCATATTTGGGTTTGCGCCTTACCTTCAGCACAACATTTCACCCTCAGACCGATGGGCAATCTAAAAGGGCCATAAGGACATTGGAAGATTTATTGAGGTTATGTGTGTTGGATAGAGAAGAGCTGTGGGAAAGGCTCCAACCCATGGTAGAATTATCATACAACAACAGCCATGAAGTTAGCATCGGGATGGCGCCCCATGAAGCCCTTTATGGAAGAAGGTGTAGAACACCCTTGTCATGGGTGCAGGTTGAAGATCTGAAGGCTTTGTGAGTTGAATACATAGATGATAATGATGTGACTGAGAGGTTAATACGGGACCGCATGCTCGAGGCTCAAGGTCACCAAGCAAAGTATTATAATGCAAAACACCGGATGGTGGAATTTCAAGTGGGCGACAAGGTATTTTTTAAAGATCAGGCCGATGCATGGAGTATCTCGGGTACGTGGTGTGAAGAAGCTCAGCCCAAGGTACGTTGGGCCCAATGTCATATTGGAAAGGATTGGTCCTTCAGCATATCGGTTGGAGTTACCGCCGGAGCTAGAGAATCTTCATGATGTATTCCATGTGTCGTCACTTTGAAAGGAATTGATACGGGCCGAACAATATGTCCCAACCACTAACGGTGCAGTTGAAACTGATAGGTCGGTGCGACTAGAGCCTGTGCGGATAGTAGATAGCGAGACGAGGATTTTGCGCCGCAAAAGTGTTCCTCTAGTAAAAGTGTTGTGGACCAATCATGGGAAAGAGGAGTACACGTGGGAGCCAGTGGAATTGATGCAAAAGTGCTACCTGGAGCTATTACATCAATGTAACCTTTAAAAGCATATTTTTTTTATGTCTATATTATGCTTTTCTCTCCTCGTAGCCTTAACCTGATTTCGGGGACGAAATCTTTTATTTTTTTATAGGATTTGTAACGTCCCGATTCGCGCTAAGCCCCTTGTGCGCGCTTTTGAGTCAGGAGAGCTTATTTAGGCTTAGAGAGTGCAGGCGATTAGGCGCGCACTCGTGGGGAAAAGAGAAGTTTGGCATGTGTAGGACACGGGTAGAGACACTGGCGTGTCCCAACCCGTGTGCATCTGCCAAAACTCAAGTGGCGCTGGGTGGTCTTGAGAATAGCGTTGAGTGCCTGTTTTGACAATGACACGGGTAGAGACACGGGCGTTTCCATACCCGTATGTCATGGCATTGAGTGGCATGGCGTTGAGTGCCTTTTTTGAGTATGATATGGGTAGAGACACGGGCGTGTCCTTACCCGTGTGTCGTGGCGTTGAGTGGCATGGCGTTGAGTGTCTATTTTAAGTATGACACGGGTAGAGACACGACCGTGCCCCTACCTGTGTGTCGTGGTGTTAAGTGGCATGGCGTTGAGTGATAAGAAAATGGTGCCGAGTTGTCTGACCCAAGCAGGACACGGGTAGAGACACGGGCGTGTCTCTACCCGTGTGCATCTATCAAGAATAAGCATGATTGACCCGAGAAGGACATGGGTAGAGGCATGGGCAAAACCACGGCCGTGTCACCTTGACACGGGTACAGACACGGGAGTGTCAGTACCCGTGTATGTGCACGAAGTCGCATTCAATCCGTTGATGTCGTTTTGCCCGAGCTGGACACGGGTAAGGACACGGGCGTGTACCTACCCGTGTCACTTCTGAAAAAAAAGGCAAAATGAAACCCTAGCCGTTTTCATTCTCTTCCAAGCCACATCTTTTGGTGAAAACTTCTGGAGGAGGGAAGAACTTGCTGGAGCCAACCAAACTCTGTGAGGAATCGCCACCGCCGCCAAGGAAAAGGGATGCCGACGAGAAGAATGACAAGATCCATGGCCGGAGATGGCGGAACCGCTGTAAATGAGGTGAGCTTCCTCCCCTCTCCCTTGGTGCTAGATCTGTTTTTATCCTTAGGCAAGATATCGACTCAAATGAGTCTTGATGTGTGAGATGAAGATTTCTAGGAGGGCCATGCTAGAACTTGTGTTATAAGGTGTAGTCATCTTCAACCTCCCTTTCCTTCAAAGTGTTTATGGGGGTGGTTTTGTGAAGAGGAATGGCTTTAAGAGGGTGAATAAGGGTGGAGGAACTTCTGGTTGTGATTTGGGAGGATCGGCTTGTGGAGGAAGATGAACCTAAGCCGTTCATTTCGCCTCAAGATGCGTGCATAAATTTGTGTTCTGCACGCAGTGACCTTCTTCGCTATTTTCAAGAAGGATATGGAAGGATCTGGGCTTCTGACTAAACAGGAGAGTCGTAGACCTTAGAATTACCTTTCCGACGAGTAGTTAGACGCCTTCGGGTGTATTCTGTAGCCACGAGAATGTCTGATCGAAGTAGAGGGCTGTCAGACTAAGCGTGCAGAAATTGTATTCTGTACGCAGCAGGATTTAGAGCAAATTTCATGTGTGATACACTCTGATCTGGGTTGCATACTGAACATGAAATTTGTTGCCAATGGAAATACCTTTCCATCGAGGGGTTACATGCACTCACTGGATTCCTGTAGCCACGGAAATCTTCGGTTGAATTTGCTGTCTAGCAGGTGTTATGCACCTAAAATTCCTGGGTAAGTGTAAAGTTGGGTTTGGACTCGGAAGAGATTTTATAACAATTCGACGTTAACTTTTAGGCGATTCATAATATGCCTAATTGTGATGATTCAATACATGAGGAAATAACTGGATAGACCTCACGTAAACAAATTGTGAAATGGTATATGGTTGAACGAAACGACTTGGTGGGGGTTAATTAACAAAGGGTAATTAGTCGTTTAATAACAAGATTCACTAGAGCTTGGTTAATTGATTCGGTGTTGGTTGTATGAACATGTGAGGTGTTAAATAGACAATTAACTCATGTGCGCACAAATGATTGAGTTTGGTAAAGGAGTTGTAAGTGGTGATGCTAAAGTTGTGTTAACATAACATTGGACGTAATAATGATCTTGAAGCTTGTCATATATGGGAGTTTAAGATGGTCCACTGTATGAGGTGGTTTGCTACCTGTGTTTGTGGTAAACCCTTATGGTGCCTTGGGCACCGAATTGTGAAAGGGGTGAGTGTGGATATCTGATCGCACTGGTTTGTAACGTTGGGAAGAATCATAAATGGATGGTTGGGCTTGGTCCTCAATGTTAATGTCTAGAGTCTCCTTTTGTGCAAAGGGGTCGGTTGGGCTTGGCCCTCGGTGTCCATGTCTCGAGGCTCCTTCTGTGCCATGTGGTCATTGGGCTTGGTCCTCTTGCTCTTTTCTGAGGCTCCTTTCGTACCACGATGTGGTTTTTATGCATGTAGTGTGAGTCAACGAGCGGTGTCGTAATCCCAAGTTAAGGATAGTGTAGCAGGTCTACGGGCTCGCCAATCGTCATACCAATGGGAGTTGACAGCTAGACCTTGGGCGGTTGGGCTTGGTCCTCGGTGTTCACGTCCTGAGGCTCCTTCCATGCTAAGTGAACGGTTGGGCTTGGAACTCGTGCTCATTTCCGAGGATCCTTCCGTTTCAAAACTTAGGCCAGTTTGGGGATAGGATCTCGGTGCACATCTACCCGAGACACCCTCTTAGCCGTAGTATGCATGTGAGCTTGATGTTGTGCTCTTAGCATTGAGGCGTACGGAGGCCTAGGCTATGTAGTGTGGATACCAGCCTAGTAGTAAAGATGCCCGCTCTACTGTCACCTTCTGGCCACGACGAATGATGCCTGAGAGGTTAGCTACCATCTCAAAAAGTGGGAACTTCAAGTCTGTGTCGACATAGCGATTGCATGTGCGTGATCATGGGTGAGTCATTGCATTGCATACATGTCATTACACTTCATTGCATACACAAAGATCCTCATTGTATAAGTTTGTATGAGCACTCCTATACGATGAGTTACTTACTGTTGAACGATCCTAAATTATATGCTTGAATGGGCAGTCATATACGTTTAGTTACTTACTGTTATAACATTATACTCGCATGTTGCTGTAGATGATAGAATTGCTAGAATAAGCTGTTGCTCATTTATTACACTGCTTTATATACATAGTGTTATACCACCTACTTGTACCTATGTTTCATATATATTGTACCCTGTCCCTTTCTCCGCCTGGTGCCGAGGATTCGTCGGGGGAGTAGATGTGAATCCACTTAGTCTTTATGACTAAAGGTTTCTACGTCTTACTTTTTAGGAGGAAACCCCGCACGTGGAGCAGCAGATTATGCAGTCGGACAACAAGGCCAGGATGATAGGGCTTGAGGGGACGGTACCGTCGCTACCTTCAGTTACAGGTGTGAGTGTTAGAGGTTTTGTTATAGCCCTTTTGGGCAAACTACTATTTACGTACTCTAATATTAGAAGCTTGTTGTAGCTTCTCTACTTTTGTTATATTTTATGGACTATATGCTTGGTGTGGATTTGACTTCTGTAATTTTATATTTCGGTTGGGTTGGAAATGTGTGATATTGGTTATGGCCGGCAAAATAGGCGTCTTGTGGTACAGGCTAGCCAAAGTTTTAGTGCTATAACAAGGCGGTTGTTCTGGGCATAAGACCCCTCTCGTGGCGTGTTTTGTGTTCCGGGAGGGGGTTCTTACAATACCGATCGAAGAAGTGTAGAATGAATATAAGAGTACATGAAAACTCAAATACTGGTCCACAAAAAATCACATGAAATATAAAAAATCTCCACGAAGGGAGAGTCCACAGAAAAGATAAACTAAAGTACTAAAGAGGGCTCCTGCCCGATACATAAAAATCCTCATTATAAATCACTCAATACAAAAGCAAATCTATTATCTCTAATAATGATCTAGACTCACTGTCCCTGCTGGATGAACTCCCGTGCTAGACTGTCCCGTCTCCAAGCGCACCAACCTCTGGGGCTACATCTCCTGGTTCGGCTCTACGATCCCCTAAAATAATTTGGTCAACGACCGTTAGTCTAAAAGACTAAGTCATATCATCCCCCACCCCTCCCGCAATGGCTCCTAGGCACCGAGCGAGGAGAAGGAAAGGGAAGGTAATGAAGGTGGAGAGTAACAAAGGTAAGCAGATGGCAGTGGAACTAGTCTATCATGTGTTCATGAGTAGAGCAAATAAATGTAAGCAGTAGTAGGTAAACAATATAAGTATACACAAGAGAGAGAGAACAAGTACAGTATGAGAAAGTAAACTAAGTAAGTAACCATGACCTATAGGAATTCCCATTAAAACCTATAGACCAAGGGGTCATTTTGCATGGCCTATTGTATAAAGTGTCCCATACCAATTTATACAATAGGTGTCAAGGATTATAAGCAATGGTGATGCTATGTTACGCAAGTATGCTATGATGTGAACATGCAAGTGCAACACACACACTCGACTCTATGCATACAGACCTTTAGTTCCCCCTGTATGGAGCCTAACCTCCCGGGATACCTCCGTAGTGGCAAATAGAAGTGGTGGGTTGGGCCTCGCCCACCTCTAAAATGGTATCACACTACCAGTCAAAACTATCGTACGCCTCAATGCTGGTGCACTAAGCAGTGCTCCTACGCACTCTTGTCAGCTGCGCACCAGACATTATTTGGCCAAGTGCTAAGCCACACATGCCTAGTCAACGTACTGGTGTAGGTGTGACGACTCTCCAATACCGAAGACCCGCAACCTTTTATCTTATGCACATGCAATATTACTACATTTTCCCACCGATCCGAAGCTCCCCAGAATATCCCGTCCATCACAATTATCTACCGAGCCAAAGCTCCCCGGACTAACCCGTCCGTCACAATTATCTACCGAGCCATCGGCTCGCTGGGCTAACCTGCCCATCACCAAAACCACCGATCCTACCGCTCGAGTGACCCAACCTAACTCCCACAAAACTAGGGAGTGTTAGTGTATGTGTAACCCTAGATTATTTCTAATTACTCTTGTAATCCATTTAGTCTTACATTTACGTTAACCTTGGACTGCCTAGGGCATTCCCTGTGAAGGGCTCTAGGGGGCAATAGGAACTACGATAGGCTGAAGCACAAAGTTCCCTTTCGCAAGGCACTTACTATTATTGGTTATTACCCAATTCCCGATCCCTTTTAATGTTATTCTGGATCAAATCCTAGTGTATTTTGACTCTCTTTCTCTCTCCACGAGAAAGACAATCTTTTATCGATCCCGAGCACCTCTGAACACTAGTCAACCAAATCCTCTCCTGATCATGAACCCTAATGAAGCTCTCTTTTTATCTTTACCAGGATCAGTAAACCAATAATCCCCATCTCCCTATGTCCATTCCACTTGTTATCACAAATTCTGTAGTTTTACTAAACGCAGACCACCTAAGCTATATGATGTACATGATAGGAGGTACTCCAAATTTTCATCCAAATACACTAAGATAATTATTAGGGTCTATCATGACACATTTAGGCAAAATCCAGAGACTTGTAATTTTCCTAACTAATTTACCATTTATTAGATTTTCCCAAAATTTTGGCCATGGGTAATTTTGAACATGAAGTACTAGATTTCCTTAATTTATGGCCACCCAAAAACTATGAACAGTGTATGATAGCAAAACATCAGTGAATTCAAAATTTCACAGATTTTCATAAATATAATTACCTCTAAATAATTAATTCAAGATAATTCAAATGATTTTAGATAATGAAAGGAGTACCATATTTCATAGTCCAAAAATTGAATAAAAATTACCAGAGCCTTATTGTGATCATAAAACGTTACTGACTAAGTTTAAAGCAATTCCTAGGTCAGTGAGCCATGTATAAAAATACTTCAACTAATTCCATTCAAGTGCACTTTGGGAAGCAACATTCTTATAAACTCATCAAAATAACATGTAACAAATTTTCTAAGCTTTATTATGAACTAAAAGATTTTCTGGCCAAGTAACATAATTTTCCAGCAAAGTATAATATTTATTATCTATTTATCAAAGTATGGTGCACTAGTTTACTTTACACATGAAGTACAAAGAGGAAATTCCCAAATGATCCAAAAAATTTACTAGTGCCTCTAAATGATATTTAATTAACTTTTCTAGAGTTTCATATCATTCTAAGTTAATCTAACCATGGTTACTTCAAAATCATCAAAAAGGGCAAGGTGGAGATTATACCTACAAGTATGAGCTACTGTATTATAAACATCCTATAAAACATCTCAGAGGTTAATTGCACTATAAAATTACTTCTACCAAAATTTCATAAGTATCCAAGGTCATAAGACCCCTTATTTACTCCTTAAGGTTTATAGACCTAAATAATTTTCAAGTGATTTAAGTCGAGTGCATGTGTCAAAATACTACCAAATTACTTACTAGGGCATTTCACCACCCTAAGATCACATGGCCTAAACACCAAGTCCATACAACGACATATCACCCCATGTCCTTCAAAAAACCCCAACGTTCAACCTTAGGGTTTGAACTAGGGTCCTAGGGCAAATCCACCCTAATCCACCCTAAACCCCATGTGAGGGTGTTTAAACTAACTATGGGGCTCTGGCAAAAGTCCCAACTGTAAGACCCCATTTTTATTCTTTCTAAACACCAGGGTCTAAGGCCCAGAACTGCCGCTTTGCGGTGACACCTTCACGCCTGAAGGATCATCATCGCGAAACGCCGATTCTGCCGGCCGATTCGATCACAAAAAAGCAACCAAAGTAGAGTAAATACAAGTGAGGTAAAAACTCTAACCGAATGTCCACATTAAAATCACATCAGAGTAATAAAATCTCCACGAATGTAGAGTCCACAAAATCTAAAAGTACTGAAACTAAGGGATTAAGCCCGATACATGACATCCGCACTACATAGTCACTCAAGCGGAAGCAGAATAAATCACTACTGATATATGGGACTCACAGTCCCAGCTGTCTGAACTCCTTAGCTAGACTGCCCTATCTCCAAATGGGCCGACCTCCGGGGCTGCTCCCCATGCTGGGCTCCACGATCCCCTCAATGATGTGGTCCGAAAACCGTTAGTCTATAAGACTAAGCCCTATCATCCCCCACCCCTTCCCCCATGGCCCCTAGGCACCGAGTGTGGAGTAAGAAAGGGGAGGGCTTGAAGGTGGAGAGTAAACAAGAAATAGATGACAGCGGACCTATACTAGTAATTTTATAGTATATGTGGCAGTATAGTAAAGTATGAAAAGTAACCTTAACTTATGTGTGGAAATGCAAAAGCCAAGGGATCTTCTGTAGGGCTCCCATCATATAAAGAGTCTCATACCAATTTATACGTTGGGGTGTTGGTTATTAACAACAATATATATATGAACAATTTGACCTTAATTTATAAACTTGCCCACACAAGCTTATAGACTAAGGGGTTGTTTTGCAAGTCCTATTGTGTAAGCGTCCCATACCACTTACACAATAGGTGACAGGGGTTATATGCAATGATTATGTTATGACATGCAAGTGGGTATGATGCGATCATGCAGGTACAACTCAACCACCCGACTCTGTGTACACAGACCTTTAGTTCCCCCTTACCTTTTGGGTTGCCCCTAATGGGTCCTTGGTGATCCATTAGTCTCTCCTAAGTCTTAGGTGGGGATGGACAGGACCTACTGGGCACCTTGAGGGTCATATGACCCTTGGTAAGGGCACTTTGACCACTTTGGGGCTATAGTTGACTTGAATCATCTTGGACTCTAGGACTAAACCCAATGTGTCCTTGGTGACCCATTGACACCACTTTAGGTCTAGGAAGGCCTGGGCAGGGTTGGTTGGGCACATTTGAGGCCAACTGCCCTTAGTTAGGACACCTTGCCCAATTAAGGCCTTTGGTGGTCCTAGGTAAAATTGGCTATTTTGGGTCGACTCTAATGGATCATTAAGGATCTAGTGGATCCTCTAATAGGCTAGTGATGTTATGGTTGGGTCATGCAGTCCTGGTGAAGCCCTAAGGTCAATCCCTAGGTTTGGTGACGAGGTTGTGCCATTGGCAGAGCAAAGTGATTCTCACCTTGCCCTTTGATTACCTGGCCCTTTTTAGCTTCCTAGGGTTTTGTCATGACCTAGTCATGACCAAAACCCCTCTTAGCGGTCAAGTTGGAAATGGGATGTTACACTAACCCCTTTGGGTTAGAATTGTCCTCTCCATACCTCAAGCTCACACTGGCCCTAATTAACCCTTAAAGGGACACACTTTGGTCAAACCAAAACCTATTCAAATATAATCCTAAATGGGTTGAAAATTTAATCAGAGTCATAATATGACCCTACAAGACAGTCACCAAAATTTTGGTTGGTTTAGAGGCTATTAGATCCAATAAATAATTCATACATGAATTATTAAATTTCTACATAAACTTTAGGAAAATGTTTTCCAAAAATTTCCCTTTTTGGGTATGTTTTAGGTATAGGCTAGATTTACCCCCATCCAAAATTTCAAGTCATTTGGATTGCTGGATTTGTCGGGGCACTCAAAACAATCTCTGACCTAGCCTAGGTATAGACCTCACCAAAATGAGTGTTATGGTCTGACGTGAACTCCAAATTGGTTCAAACAAAGTTTTTATTAAAGTAGACTCATAGAGCTACAAGTTTCATATTGACCACGTTTTCTGAAATGGCCTCTAAGTATTTTTAATTTAAATCCTAACGTAACTGATATTATGTGGCAGAAAATACATAAATCAAAACTTAATATACAAGATCTAGCACAGATCTTAAAGCAGATAAAGTGGATCCTGGTTTTCTTCTTCCTCCAGCGAACGACTCAGATCAACCTAACCTGGAACAACTTCTAGCCGTATTTATCGGCCACCCAGCCACCTCCCTATCCAGCCACCACCGCCACCACCTCCATTGAGGTGGGGGCTATCGCTAGGCTGTGACACGGCCGCCGGAGGTGCGATTTCTAGCGAACCCAAGAAGAAGCAAAAATCCAAAATTTTATGGAATTTGAAACTTTGAATTTGCTCAACAGAGCCTAATTCTTGTCAATAATGAATCCTATGATCTATCCCACAAAGGAGTAGAGGAGGACCTGATTTGCGGCCTGACGACGTGTGCTTTGCCTCTTCACAATTTCCAGCCACCGAACTTTTGCTCCCCTGCAACTTGTACACCAACTTCATTGAATTGAAAAGGAATAGGGGGAAATGCTTGCCCTTGCTCTGGTGAAGATCCTTAAAGAGAGAATTTCTGAGAGGAGTCTTGTAACTCCCTAATGCCATTAAATTCCAATAATGTCAATTAACTCCACCCCTTTGGTTTAAACAAAATTAAGGGGGTTATACCAATTTAATGGCCGGCTTCCTCTAGAAACTCCTCCGCCCTCAGAGGAATAAAAGCCCCATAAAAGTGGGAGTTATGGAGCCTCCATGGCCATTCCATTCGTCAAAACTCTGCTCGACCCTGCTCAAGGCTTTTCATCGAGCTTTGCTTGACGATTCGTCGAGCTCAGCTCAATGATTTTGTCAAGATCAGCTCGATGATTTCTTCTCTTAGTATAAAGACCTACTGTGATGCTGATATTTTGTCAAGCTCTTCTCGACGATTTCCGTCCAGCTCAGGTCAAGTCTTAGCATGTACTTTTGTCATGACCCAGTCATGACAAAACCATCCTAGGTATAGAAGCCTGAGGGATGTTACACCATATTCTTAGCTCAACTGAAAGGTCTACTGCAGTCCTCAACCAAGGACTATCATTCTATTAGCCTAGGATCAAATCAAAGAGAAGAAAACTGAAAGGGTAAAGTTGTACAGCTCCCTAAAATAGGCCAAGCTAGATAGGAATGAAGAAGCCAGGAAAAGATTCATATGAGACCAGAAGACAGGTGTTGTGCCACCAGATGCTCTGGAGCAAAGTTAATACTTCCTAAAGCCCTATAGTTACTTTGAAAGATAGAAGTAGAAGAAAACTGATATTGATGAAAAGGCTGCCAAGAAACCCGATATAGGCATAGTTATAAAGGAACCTAAAACTTAAAGTGTTTTTGTATTTCTTAAGGGCTTTAGGATTGTGAACATTATTATAAGCACATTATCTATTTATAATTATCACTTTAAATGTTAATCACATTTTTTTATTATGTGTTAATTATTGATCTTGTCTGCTGTGAATCTTTATCTCCTTCATATGGTAGTGTATATTATTGACTAGGGTTCTGACTTCTTCAAATAAGGGGAGATTGTTAGGTCCATTGATCACAATGTCCTAGATTTGAAGAAGACTCACAGGTCACTTGTATACACACAATAGTATTTGATAAATTGTTAAAAGTTTATTGTATGCTTGTTGTATACTGTTAAATTGATTAGACATATTGTCTAGGTCACAATGATAGTGGGACTCAAGACAAGATGCTAGATAAGCATAAAATAGGCTAAGTCGAGAAGCATTGAGTGAACTCACTTCACTCAACGCTAGGTATCAAAAAGCGTTTATAGGAGATCCAGTAGTCAAAGCCTGAGTGTTGTTGAATTGAAATCTGTCTAAGGACAGAAGCGTTGAGTGAAGGTTATTCACTCAACGCCTACTTAAAAGGATTTCTTGTTAAGTATAGAAGTGTTGAGTGAAGACAAGCCACTCAATGCCTCGTCAAGAAGTCAGGTACAGTCCAAAAGCGTTGAGTATAGAAGCTTCACTCAAAACCTTCATACATGAAAATTTTACCTATTTCAAAAGCATTGAGTGATGCAAGCTCACTCAAAACCTTAACAGTTAGACTGTAAAAGTCAAATGCTTTGAGGGTTGAAGGTTCACTCAACGTCTCAAGATGCATATTTTCAAGTAAGTATTTCTCCATTGAGTGATATGGCCTCATTCAACGCATATGAAGTTCGAATGAAAATTTCTAAGTCCCAAGGCACTGGGCGATGCTGACGTCATCCAAAATTCAAATGTTATGGGACATGCACGCTAGTTGACAAGAGGTGTCACATGTCTTTATTGCATCAATAAATGCAAAAGATATGTTGCAGTTAACTAATTCTGCTGACCCATACTGCTCATAGAGCCATTGGATGGCGAGTTATAAAAGGATCTTTTTCGAGAAATTAAATAAGTAGAGAAAAAGCTTTTTTGTCATCTTAATCTTCATCTTCTCCATCAAGCAAGAAAATCCTTGATACATGGATTTATATAAGGTCTGAAAAATACAGATAAGTTGGTTGTTTGAAGAACACAAAAGGCCTGTAAAATCCAAAGTCTTCAAAAGTAAGAACACATAACTTATTTCTCTGTTTAAGAAGAAGAAGCAGAGAAAACTCTAATAGTTGATCCACTTAAGGGCCACTGCACTCAACACTGGTACATCAAAAGGCTTAGAGAAACAGTGCTCTGCAGTTGTCATCCCAGCACAAGAAAATTAAACTTGAAGATTCACAACCTTGCTGTTGTGAAGAAGTTAGGAATGTCAGTGCGGGAAGAGGAAGGCTTAGAGAACATTCCCTTTGGATTCAATCATCATCAATCATTTACTCTCTCAATGGGATCATTATTGATCTGAGTTGTAAGCCTAAAATATAAAGGCTGAGTGGTAGGATCTTATTGATATATGAGATAGGAGATTGATTATCTCTTAGTGTAGGGATTTCTTCCTAGCCTGAGTTGTAGGCTTTAAGTTTGAGGTATGTTATCTGGAGGGTCACTTAGCTATAGGAGTAAAGTTTACTCTTAGTGTGTAGGGTTATGGCCTGAGGTAGGGCTTGGAGGAAGCCTGAGAGATTCTTAGGGATCTGAGTTGTAAGCTCTTTGAGAAAAGTTTGGAGAAGATTGCCTTGTACAACACACAATTAGAAAGGTGGGAGGGAAAGTGGATGTACCCATAACTCAGGGAACCATTATAAAATTGGGTTTGTTTTTCTTATTCTTGAAAGCTAACATAATAATCAAACACACATCTCACCAAAGTTAAAGAAAAATAAAAAAAAACTAGAAGAACAATTCACCCCCCCCCCCCTCTAGGTGTATAGCTACTCTTGAAACAAAGACTTCCACTATGTATGGAAGTGTAAAAAGAATGTGTTTAAACCAATGGTTATCTTGAGTGGGGAGGACTTTGATGGTGACATGACCGACTATGATGTTCATGAGTGAATGCGTTCAATCTAATAGTTGTAATCAGCGGTGGGATCTCATATTGAAGTGAAGAGCGAATGCATTCAAATTAGTGACAACCATGAGGAGGGCAAGCCCTAACGGTTCTGCGACCTCTTATGATGGTGAAGAGTGAATGCATTCATACCGATTAATGCAATTAGGGGTAGGATCTAATATGGCGGTGAATAGCGAATACATTCGAACCAATGGTGACTGTGAGGGGGCAGGCCCTGATGGAGGGGTGACCTACGATGATGTTGAAGAGCGTATGTGTTCAAACCGATAGTTGTTGTTTAGGGTAGGAGCCTATCTATGAAAGTGAAAAGTGAATGCATTCGAACTGCTGGTGACCATGAGGGGGCATGCCCTGAAGGTGGTGTGACGTACTAAGATGGTGAAGAGTGAAAGCGTTCAACTGATAGTTGCAGTCAGAGGTAGGACCCCGTATGACGAGGAAGATTTAATGCATTTGAACCGATTATGACCGTGAGGGGGGCAAGCCCTGCCTGTAGTGTGATCTGCCATGGCAGTGAAGAGCGAATGTGTTCAAACTGATTATTGCAGTCAGGGGTAAGAACCCGTATGAAATGTCAAAGTTAATGCATTAGAACTGATGGAAACAATGAGAAAGATAGTCCCTTACGGTGGCATGATCTACTATTACAGTGAAGATCAATGCATTTGACTGATAGTTTCAGTCACTGGGAGCACCCTGAATGTCAGAGATTAGTGAATGTGTTCGAGCTAATGGTGGCCGCGAGGGGGGAAGGTTAAAAGTGTGAATAATTGTGTAAATCTCTAGAAAATTATCTAAAGGGGGAAATAAATAATTAAAAGTTTGCTTTAAAACAAGTTACAAATTTTATCATAGTCATAAATTTTTCATTCACAAGAAAAAACCAGAAAAAAAAATAAAAATGTAGTGCAGTATGTAGAAACCCAACAAAACAATCACAAAATTACACAAACACAGAAGACACCAGAGTTATAGTGGTTCAACAAAATCTGGGTATATCCACTCTTCTACAACCTTTATAGAAATACATTATCTCAGTGTATGAGTGTTTTGATAAGGAGACTCTCAGAACTAAAAACTAAATCTTTTGATAAATAGATCTTGAACCAACACTAGATCTTTTGTAAAGTTGATCTTGAACCATCAACTGACTGAGTATTTTGGTAAGAAGACTGTTGGGAAAATCCCTAAAGATTTAACTTAACAAATTATATTAAAAGTGACTTTACTCCCTAAGTTGATTACCCATGTTATATAGAGAGAGTAATATGCTCATAGAGTCTTAATAAATTAGTATAGTCAAGGACATTATATAGGCACTCTAAAATTGTAAAAAAAATCAAGAAAAATCAACTTGTGTCGACTTGATTTGACGCAACGTTGACTGGATATCAATGTTAATTCTACAAGAATTCAGAGCACCTACAAATGTTGAAATTGACGCTACTTCAAGATAGAATTCGATGCATACATCGATAAGATATCGATATAACTTTGACAATAGATTTATTTCAGGCTTAATTCAAGGGACTTTATTAGGAATTTACTCAAATAACTCTAACCTTTGGAAGACAGTCTAAAGGAAATATTTGTCTGTTAGATTCAGAGATGATTTTATAGAAAGTCTTTTAAGAAATCGAGATTTATTGAAGTAATTTTGAAAGAATGTATCATCATTCCTTCTGAAGAAATTATGCCAAGAAAGGGATAATTCAAAAAATTATTCAGAGATGATATAGTCAGAGAATAAAATGAGGAATACAATGAACTAATATACAGAGACTGATAGCCTACTGTTGTTCTTCTTCGTCATCCTCTATATAGTGCTAAAACCAACAATAAACTTGAATATTCTGAGAAGATCACCTAATACAAAGCTTATAACCCGTACAAATTTTCGATCAAAATTGGGTTCATTATATTAAAGGATCAGAAACACTTAGTGCCTAATAGTTCTCAGATTCTTGCTGAGAGGACTCATCTAGAATAATTTTCCTTCTCAACTTTCTCTCAATTTCTTTCTCTCACATTTGTATTAACTGAGTAAAGAGTTTTTAGAATTCCTCTTCAATGGATTTATATTGTGGTTCGGAGAGCCTCCTTATCAAAAGACTCAGTTGGTAGTGGTTCAAGATCTCTTTACTAAAAGATATAGTTGTTGGTTCTAATAGTCTTCTTATTAAAAGACTCAGGCACTGCGATAGTGTATTCCTACCAACATGATAGAAGAGTGGGTGTACCTAGATTTTATGGAACCACTATAACTTTGGTGTCTTTTGTGTTTTCTGATTTTCTTTCATACTTTATTTATTTTTTGTGTTGTGCTGTGAAAAATCTCTGGTTTGAAGTCTATGTGAGTGCAAATCCTAGGTTAACTGAAATTATTTGAAAAGGTTTTTTAAATATCTATGTACCCCTATTTAGTGAATTCTCAAAGGATTTCTACAGTTGTTCCCTCTTTTAATTAATATTAGAGGGAGGTTAATCAAATAATGGCTAACACCTTGATCAAAAATATCTAAATAGTGGCAATGTTACACCTATACATACAAATCTACTTTCAAAAGTGTCTTTAAATAATTTCAAAAGATTTGCATCTACCAAACCTCCAGTGTGTAACTTAGAGAAGTTCATGTTCTGGAAGGCAAGAATTAAGTTGTATATGAATTCTATTATTGAAGGCATATTTGGTTCTATTTTGACAAAACCACCTAGGACATACAAGAAAGATGTAGATAGCAATACCACATCATAACCTGTGCCATGATCACAATGGACAAATGACGATAAGATGGTAAATGATTGGGATGCAAAGGCCATGAACATCCTAGTCTCAACTATGTCAGATGATATTTTTTAGAATGTTGCTAATTGTTAGTCAACCAAGGAAATCTGGGAGTCACTATCTAGAATTGTAGATGGAAGCTCAGATGAAAGGAAGGATAAGAGACACCTTCTCATATCCTAGTATAAGAACTTCTAGAAGAAATCTGAAGAGACAGTGGCAGAAAAGTTTGAAATATTTAGTGTCATAGTCAATGAACTCAAAGGACTAAACAAAGAGATCTCATTCACTAAGATCAATGACAAGCTTCTCGTATGCTTTTCAAGCACTTGGAATTCAAGAATTTAGGCCATTAGAGAGTCCATATGTTATAGGGAAAAAACCATTATTGTCCTGTTAGGCAAAATCAAGTCCTACGAACTTCTATTACAGAGTTGGGTTGAGTTTGGAGTGAAGGACAAACTCTCTACCGCTAGAGAGAAGTATATTTCTTGAAGCCTAGAGATGGATAACCTTCAACCATTGAAGAGGAGATGTTTAATCTCTTGACAAATAGGTTTAAAAGGTGGGTAAAGGCAGAAGACTCAAGGAGAAGAGAAAGTAGATTCATTAAGCCCAAGTTTGATAAAACTCCAAGAAAGGAGGTCAACTACTTTGCCTGCAGGAAACTAGGGCATATTGGTCAAGAATGTCTTGAAGAAAAGAAAGACAAGCCCTCCAAAAGGGAGCATAAGAAGCGTCCCTTCAACTAGAAAGATAAGAAGAAAGGAATAGGTTTCATTGTAGAAACCAAGAGTGACTCTGGCTCAAAGTCAAGCTCATAATCAGAGAGTGGTGAAAAAGCTACTGCATAAGAAGCATGTCTGATGGCTTTGTGAACATATTCAGATGATGAAGATTTTGTATGTTAATTTAATGTTATTGTTTTTTGTTTTGATGAATTTAAAGAATATTTTAAAGAGTTCTGTATAGATCAGATAGAAGTAGAAAATTAAATAAAATAAGTAAGAAAATAAATTGAACTAATTAAGAGCTATCAAAATGATAAAAATAAATTCAACAAGATAATCTTCTAAAAATTGAGGTAGAAAATCTTAAGAAACAAGTAATAGAATTAAGAAAAAAAATCCATAGTTAAAGGATGAGTTAATAAAGGCAAAATCATTTAAGGACTCTTTAAATGGAAGGAGTCAACAGCTCAGGAACATTACCAAAAACCTAAATAAAATATTTATTCACCAAGAATTTGGAGCTAGCTGCACCAAAATACTGAAAATTACCAACATACTTGCACGGAGTAATCCAGTATCCATCACTATGGCTAAAGAAAATGAACCTATTGCAAACCTAGATAATGACCCTAAAAGAATCATAGTATTTAATAGAGTGAATGTATCTACAGGTAAGGGTATTTGAAGGGAGAAAGTTGTAGAAAATAATATGCTAAAATCTATAGATCCTGTTAGCTGGAACATGCGTCGAATTCATATTGATGCAGTCTCTGTGATACATTGACATCAAATCGATGGAACCAAGAAGTCACGTCGAATTCCACTCTACACATTTCCCTATATATTAGTTCTGCATTGTTTTTTTACTATCATCCTTCTTATCTTATCTATACAGAGTGTTTTATTATAGATCATGAAGCTAGAAGCTGTTGGTTTATCATATCAGCACTCTTTTATCCCAAGGAAAATCATGAAATGCTTTATTAAACTTTCACCACCCCTTATAATGGAAAAAGATCAATGGGTCCAAGGTAACCTAGATACTAACTAATGTTTAGTTTCATGTGCAGGAAAAGGACTATCCCTCCATAAACAAGCTGAGGTACTTGGACAATGGATGCACCAAACATATGAATGAGCACAATGAATTGTTGGAAAACTTCAAGAAGGTCCCCAAGGTAATGTTTTGTGACTCTAATTATGGTCAGACCAAAGGCTATAAAATTATTAAAATTAGAGATATCACTTTTTCTAGAGTAGCTAATGTTGAAGGACTTCAACATAATCTAATTAGCATTAGTCAACTGTAGGATGGTGAATACAAAGTTCTTTTCACCCACAACTTATACCAAATTATCAACACTAGAACAGATGCATTTGTGTTATTTAAATATAGAAATGGAAGTGTGTATTTTGTTGACTTCAGCTCAAGTGATAAGGAAATCTGTATATTCAATGCTGATGTATATTGAAATGTGTTTTGGCATAGGAGGCTTGGTCACCTTAATCATAAGACCATAACCAAGCTTGTAAAAGATAGTCTGGTTAGGGGCTTGCCAAAAGGTAAGTGGATTTAGTTAAATCCTTGTAGAGCATGTCCGCTGGGTAATCAAACCAAGTCATCATTCAAACCAATTGGTAAGAATGATTCTCCTATAGTTTTGTATCTACTGCATATGTATTTTTTTGGTCCACTCGCCACTCAGAACCTAGGAGGAAAGTCCTATGCTTTAGTCATTATAATTGATTTTTCTGATTTAGTTGGGTGTTCTTTCTAAAAGCTAAGTCTTATACCTTTTGGATGCTCTCAAGATTCATTAGACATATTCAATAAGAATTAATCACTCAAGTTTCTATGATCAGAAGTGACTATGAGACAGAGTTTGAAAACAAGTTAATTTGAAGACTCTATGAGGATGAGGGAATAAGGCAAGGCTTTTCAGCTCCTAGAACTCCCCAATAAAATGAGGTTGCTGAAAGAATAAATAGAACTCGAATTGAATCAGGAAGGACATTATTGGTGGAGTCAAATTTGCCTAAGTCCTTCTGGGTTGAAGTAGTTAACACCGCCAATACTGTTATGAATAGGAGTCTTGTCCACACAAAAAATTGAAGACTGTTGGGATGATTTCACTCAAACTTCAAAGATTTTAAGTGACATCACTACCAATGCTAAGTGCATATGCTATTTAATGCATAACCACTTTTTTAGCATGCAAGGAACTTTGTTTTTACTCCAAGATATTGTTCAAAGCTAACCTGAACTATACAACTAAGATTGCTTATAGTTCTCTGCTATATCTCTAAGACTATGAGAAGATTGCATAAATCGTTGAGAGTCACCGATCATAGTGCCAACGCAAATACCACTGAGAATGAATGATTTTCTCAGTGATACAGTCAAGAAGAATCAGATATAGTCGCTAAAAGACACAGGTCTTTGTACCAAGTCTAATATCATTAAGAATGAAGTCAATACTCAGCGGTACAACTGACAAGATTCAAATAATATTGTTGAGCCAGTATTGTTTGACAGAATTCAAATCTAGCTCTAGCGCCAAAAGCAGGAATAAACAATTTTTTTCCTATCCATGCTTTGACAAGATGTTTTCTGAAGCTATTGTAGATTGTCAAAGAGTATAAAGTGAAACTTCTAGGTCAATAGAATAGTGTTTGTTGGGTATTGTATCAACAATAACCTTGATTTGAAGAAGTGTCCCTTGAACTAAGATGAATTAAGTTTGTATTTGATGTTGTTTCTTTAGTCATGTGCCTGTAGGAGTTTATCGCTAAGTACAAACCAATGTCAGGTTATAGTGGATCATGAAACATAGGACTATACAATGTAATCCCTCGTTATGTAGGCCAAAGTGTTGACTCATGTGTAATCTCTCTATTGGATTGTACTTCTCTTACAAGTGCATTAAAAGAATCAAGGGAGGACTAGTAGTTGTTTTCAAAAGAATAAAAAATATTTCCTAAGTAAAATTCGTCGAGTATAGTAATGGATACTCATCAAATTCGTCGAGTATACTTCTGAATACTCGTCAAATTCGTCGTGTATATATATTGATACTTATTGAATTCGTCGTGTTTACTTAGAGAGCATTTTCTTTGATCTTAGAAATTGGTCATGTATACTCATCGAATTCGTGGAGTGTACCTATTAACACTCGTCGAATTTGTGGAGTATACCAGTTGATATACATCGAATTTGTCGAGTCTCACTCGTAAAGCCTCTGAGTTCTAGAATTTACTTTTCTGGATTAGTCTAAGTGAAATTCATCAGATATCGAAGTTATTCGTTAATTATACTCATGTATATACAACGATACTCGACGAATGGACTTAGCGTAATTTTTCCGATTTTCTTTCTGATGGGTTTCTGAATCAAGTCATCGACCATATACAATAGACATGGACTGTTCGTTTATGAAAAAATTTTCTAACCATTAGAAGAAGGAACCCTATAAATTCATAAGGTTAACTCGTTCAACCCTAATCACTCTTCCGCATTTGAAATCATGAAAAAGGCCGCTCATTTTATGTCGGACACACACCTTTGGGAAACCAAAGAACCGCTAACCTAGTTTCTCACGATCAACCATTCCTTCAAGAAGTGATTCGACAGATCTTGTTTCAAGTTCTATTGATGTTTTTCAAATCTAGTCGGATCAAGATTCAGATCAAGCTTTCAAAATAAATTTCAGATCATCTCCTTCTACAAGAGCCTCAAGATTTTCATTCCAAGGAAGAAGAAAATTGGATATTTTCAGATCTGAAGAAGTAGATTAATTTTCAATATAAAGAGTTGTATAAAATTCTTTAGCACTATTATAAGAAGCTTTCTCTTCCGAGGTGTAGATCCTTATGAAAGGATCGAGTTGTAGGAGTGTTTTTTCTCTGAGTGTAGGAGAGGTTGATCTTCGGGAAGTAGGAGTGTTGACTCAGAGTTGTACGATTTGTTTAAATCAGAGAAAGGTGAAGTAGCCGAATTTAGCCTTTTGTGGTAGATAGGCAAGGCGGGATAGTGGACGTACCCAAATCAGGGAACCACTATAAATTCCTATGTTGTGTTGTGTTTGTTCTATGTGCTTGCTTGTAATATATTTTTTAATCAGTTATAAGACGCAGAACTCACATATTCACCTCCATCTAGGTGATTTATGTACGAAAATAGATACTTTTAATTGGTATCAGAGTGAGGTTGTTCATTATAAGGTTAATACCTTGAACAAGATCTCAATCAGGTTGTCAGAGCATGAGATTTCTTCAATAGACCAGAGCAAGGACATGTCCTCAATGAATCTTCGAGTGTGCACAAAGGAGAACTTTCCTATGTGTAAGGAAGAGTCAGATTCTTTATGGAAGCGGCTAAACCTAGAATTTTTCAGATTGTAAAAGAAGGACCTCACATCCAACTCAATCATTTGCTATGAATCTGATGTGCATTACTAAGCTCGAAGAAAATAAAGAAACTGAACTAGCAATCCAATGAGGCAAGTATACCTATCGAACTATAGCTAGGGGACCAAAAGTGTCGTATTGAAATCCGGGAACTGTTGAATAAACTTACTCACACGAAGACTATTATTTTATCGAAGAGAAAACTGGGTTTGAGAAAGTAATTGCAACAAATGCTAGAAAGAGAACTACCACAATAAATTAGAGAACTATTAGAAGCGATAACAACAAAAGGTTGAAACTATGAAATGGAAGAGCACTCGATCAAGAATCACCTCGGCAAGAGTTAACTAAGAAATGCGATAATAATGAACCTAAACTTACTAGGGTAAAAGTTCTTGACCGTGGAGGTTCCTGAAGCTTAAACACGCTTCTTTTGAAGTCGTGCCCAACTGAGTTTAGGAAGGTCCGACTGACTCTCGTCTGGATCGGAGGCCTAAAGCTCGCTTTACGCGGTGAACCCCACTATTGGATTTTACTCCAATCCCGGAGATTTGGACGTCTGCCTCTCTCGAGGGGTGCGTACAACTCCCTTTACTCCTGAATGCTCACTTCATTCTATCGGCCTCTCAGCTAGCCCAGAAAGAAAGTAGAGGCGGAAAATATGTATCGATCATATACCTTCTGCCCGGTATAAATCAAGAGTAATCCAATGTGATAAACCTAAAAATAACAAGTAAATTTCAAGGCATCATAACTTAATCGCTCGAACCTCAGATCATCAAGATCGAGTACAAGGAGGATTAGTTACTCATGGTGTAGAAAAAGAAAATTATATTCAGAGTTTGAAAACTAATAGCGAGCAGAATTGAAAGAGAAAGACGAGCTATTTTATTTCTTATTGAAGAGTCAAAAGGAGGGAATACATGTACTATGAAGAAAGATTCCATAAACGCTATAAGTATAATAAAAGAGTAATACAAAATGGCTACGAGCATTTGCATGAAAAACTAAATAACTAAAAAGCTTGAAATGAGGATGGTGAGAAAAGCTAGAAGCTACAACACTAAATATCAGCACATCTCCTCCCAAAATCTTGATGGCAAACCCTAGAGGATGATCCCTATTTATAGATTTTTTTTCCTGGCTGGGTCATGCCCTATGACACACCCTTGGAGAGCATTACAATAGGGCGTGTCTGATTCGGTGCGACATATGGGGCGTTGGAAATAAATTCTGGCGCGGTTGCTGGGTTACACGCCCCTCGAACACGCCTGTGGAGGGCGTGACACCTGGGCCTGTCGGATTCGGCGCGACTTTTGTGTGATTAAATTAAGCTCTGCACTGACTTCTCGGGACTTGGCGGGACATGCCTGGAAGACATGCTCGTGAAGGGCGTGACAGTGGGGCATGTTTGCTGACTTTTGCTGGAGATTGGCTTCGGATCGACGGCTTCATTCCACTGGGTTACACTCCCTTGGTACACGCCCGGGAAGGGCGTGACCAGGGGGCGTGTCACAGCAAAAATCTAGCAAAAACCTTAAAAATAGAAAGAAGCATGTTAACGATGAAATTATATACAAAAAGAAGCCAAAATATGAGAATACAAGACATGGTTCGTGTATTAAAACCTAAAAATACCCTAATAGTTTAGGCTATAAGCATATTATCAAATTCCCCCAAGCTTAAGTTTTGCTTGTCCCAAGCAAATATATAAAAACTAGATTATCATGAAAGTGACTAATCAAAAGTTTAAATTATGCTATCACAAGTACTATGCGAAATTCAAAGTAGAGAGAAGGCGAAACATAAATCTAAAACAATTATTTAAACATGGTTTAATTTTTATAGACTTTACTTAACAAAAATAAATCATCCAAAATTTTTAACCGAATTCTTTAAATAATTAAACAAAGCAACAAAATGAGAAACGAATTGAAATGTTACTTGATTCTAAGAGGCATTTTATACCAAAATTAAACAAAGAGCAATAATCTATATTTAAACTCAAGACTAAACTAATCTACTATTTCTCTTTACTTAGCTTATAAGAAGATCTACGAGCATGAATTAACAGGACTTAATAGGACTGAAATGTTTGGTTTAGGCACAAAATTAGGAATGGAGTTCAAAGATAAACATGAGGGCTTAAAATCGTGCTAAACCAAAATAAAGAGCTTCAAAATATAAAAGGTTTGCTTCTCCCTTTTTGTATTATATATTTTTTTTTTTCAAATGCCATCATAAATTTTCTCTTTTTTTTTACATATATATTTTCATTTTGAATTGGCACACCGACAGTAAACATTTCTTCTGAGCATCCTTTTTCAAAAAGATTTCCATAGATTTTTAAATAAACTTATTACAACATGAAATTTGAGAAGCCCAAAATTTTAGCATGAAAAGAAGGGTTGGAAAATTTTGGCTTTGGTGAAAATGAAATGTGGAGCTTTTAATTGAAATCGGAAAAAGGCTCTAAAGAGGTTAACTAGGGGAATAATTTTAGGGTTGGCAAGAAGGCCCAAACGAAAACAAAAATGGCCTATATCTTTTTCATGCTCCTAAAATTTTCCTAAAGCATTAGTTTTGAAAAAGTTCAAAAAGTATGTCCTAAAAATTTAATATAGACTAATGAACTTGGTTTAAAACTTAGGATAATATGAGTCTCAGATCGTTCACATCTACTATACTAATCATAAGTTGACTTTGTAAAAATTATCAAAAAAGAAAAGAGGAAAAATAATGGATGATGATTTTTTTTTTAGAAAGTAAAGAAAATAAATAAAGAAAAACATAAAAAAAATGCAAGTTTTTTTTAAAAAAAACGTTTCACTTTAGCATGCTACCATGAATTAGAAACACAGCATGGCCAACATTTTACTTGTGAAACATAATTAAAAACGAGGATTAGAAATTTTATAAATAGCTAAGTGCTTTATATAAGATTTTGAGAAAAAAATAAAAGTAGGGGTACTATTGAAATACCAAAGAAATGTCTAAACTATTGGATTTTTTTTTTGAAAATAAAATTCACAAAAAGCAGAATATATACTAAAAAAAGGAGGAAGTCCTTAGCAAAAAGAAGGAGGAAGTCCTCCTCCAAGCTTAAAATGGACATTTTCCTCAATAATAAAAGAAGGGGATTGGAGAAGGAGAGAAAATTAGAGTACAGAACTGAAAGACAGAATTGAAAAACAAGTACTTCCCCGGATTTATTGTATTTCGAAAGCCGAGTGATGGCGCTCCCTCAAATGTCTTCTTTGGACTTTGTGATGAAATCAACAATATTGGAGCAGGCTATCGCAGGAGCTTAAGCTTGTCGATGCAGTCCAGGGCTAAAAATATAAAATAAAGAAAATAGAAAAAGATAACTTGGGTTGCCTCCCAAGAGCTCCCTTTGTTTATAAGTGTCATTGAGCTTAACCCAATAAAAGAATATTGTCCCAGATTTTATTGTCCATAAATAAAATTGTTTTCAACAAAAAATAAAAGTTCGAAGTTAGAGTTCGTGCAGCAGATACTTAATCGTGTTTGGACTGACATCATCATCACCAGAGAAATAAAGTTTAAGACGCTAACCATTCACTTTGAAATTACCCTTATCAGGGTGAGAAATTAAAATAGTAGCATAAGGAAAAACTTCTAAAACAGAAAACGGACCAGACCATCGTGACTTTAATTTACCCGGAAATAAACATAAACGTGAATTATATAAAAGAACCTGGTCGCCCGGCTAAAAGGTTTTTGGATGCCTTAAGTTTTTATCGTGTAAACGCTTCGTCCGCTCTTTATAAAGTTTGTTATTTTCGTAAGCGTAAGAGCGCCACTCGTCGAGTTCATTTAGTTGAAATTTTCTAAGGTCACCAACAGAGTGGGGATCGAAGTTTAAAAATCTTAAGGCCCAAAAAGCCCGGTGTTCGAGTTCTATGGGAAGATGGCACGATTTCCATAGACCAGCCGATATAGCGTACATCCGAGGGAGGTTTTGTACGCTGTTCGGTAGGCCCATAAAGCATCGTCTAGTTTTGCTTACCAGTCTTTCCTAGAAGTTGAAACAGTCTTTTCTAATTTTCTTTTTATTTCTCAATTTACTACTTCGAATTGTCTGTTAGTTTGGGGGTGGTAGGCAGTTGAAAGCTTATGTGTAACGCCGTATTATATAAGGATTTTTGAAAATTGCGCGTTACAGAAATGGGAACCCCTATCGCTAATGATGGTGCGCGGCGTACCGAATCTAGGAAATAATTTTTTCAAAAAGGTGACTACAACTCGGGATTCGTTCGTAGGAAGAGCTTGGGCCTCTGCCCATCGTGAAACATAATCAACGACAAATAAAATATACTTGTTTCCGAAGCTAGAAGGAAGGGGGCCAACAAAATCGATTCACCATAGGTCGAAAATTTCGCACTCAAGGAAATAATTTTGCGGCATTTCATTTTTATTTGAAATATTTTCCGACCGTTGGCAACTATCACACCTACTCACAAAGGCTTGCACGTCTTTAAACAGGCTAGGCAAGTAAAAACCCGCGCAAAGCACCTCTTGAGCGGTGCGAGCAGCTTGATAGTGCCCACCTGTCGGACCTTCATGTAAATGTTTTAAAATAACAATTCCTTCTTCATAAGAGACACATCTCCTTATCACTTGATCCGCACAGATTCTGAAAAGATGCGGGTCTTCCCAAAAGTAGTTCTTCAGCTCAGAAAAGATTTTCTTCTTTTGCTGAGAGGAGAACTCTTTTGGGAGCACCCGTGCCACTAAATAGTTGGCAATGTGCGCGAACCAAGGAGAAGTAGATGCACTAATTGAAAGTAGCTACTCATCAAAAAAATAATCATTAAAAGATTTTTCATTTAATTTTTCTATAAAGGGATTATCTAATCTGGAGAGATGGTCGGCGGCTAAGTTCTCGGCTCCTCGCTTATCACGAATCTCTAAGTCAAACTCCTAGAGGAGTAAGACCCAGCGAATCAAGCATGGCTTGGCATCCGTTTTGGAAAAGAAGATATTTGTGGGCCGAGTGGTCCGTAAAAACTATGATTTTTTAAAGCGTAATGTAAGGACGGAATTTATCAAATGCGAATACTACAGCTAAGAGCTCCTTCTCGGTCGCGGTGTAATTTTCTTGTGCAGATATGAGGGTTTTACTAGCATAATAGATGGGGTGGAAGTTTTTAGATATACGTTGACCTAATACGGCTCCCACCGCGAAACTACTCGCATCGCACATTATCTCGAAAGGAAGGTCCCACATCAGAGCTATCATAATCGGTGCATTAATTAACTTTTCTTTAATTGATTCAAAGGCAGAATTACAAGAGTCATCAAAAATGAATGGAGCGTCTTTTTCTAAGAGATGGGTGAGGGGCTTAGTGATCTTGGAGAAGTCTTTTATAAAACGACAGTAAAAGCCAGTGTGGCCTAGGAAACTTCTTATAGCTTTTATGTTTGTAGGCGGCGGCAACTTCTCGATAACTTCTATCTTGACAATGTCTACTTCAATACCTTTAGCAGAAATTTTATGGCCAAAAACTAACCCTTCCCTCACCATGAAATGACATTTTTCCCAATTCAGGGCAAGGTTAGTCTCTTCGCATCGTTCTAAGACTTTTTCGAGGTTTTCTAAACACTTATTAAAGGAATCACCGAACACGGAGAAATCGTCCATAAATACCTCCATAATGCTTTCTACATACTTGTCAAAGATAGCGAGCATAAACCGCTGGAATGTAGCTGGTGCATTGCATAATCCAAACCGCATTCTTCGGTAGGCGACGGTGCCGAAGGGACATGTAAACGTAGTTTTCTCTTGGTCCTCAGGAGAGATGGGGATTTGAAAATACCCCGAGAGGCCATCAAGAAAGCAATAAAATCTATGGCCGGAGAGACGTTCTAAAATCTGGTCGATAAACGGCAAAGGAAAGTGGTCCTTGCGGGTGGCATCATTCAACTTACGATAATCTATACACATACGCCAACCCGTCACCATCCGTGTCGGGATTAATTCATTACTCTCATTACTAACTACTATTATCCCTCCCTTCTTTGGTACTACCTTAACTACTTCTTTCATGTTCGGGTTTATACGGCGCTGAGGTTGAATGGAGTTACGCGAATTATCTTCCATTAAAATTTTATGAGTACAAAAAGATGGGCTTATGCCCTTGATATCAGAAATTTGCCAGGCAATGGCTCGGCGATGCTTACGTAGAACTAGAAGAAGTTTTTCATGTTGGACATATGTGAGGTAGGCCAAAACTATTACAGGCAGATTTGAGTCTTTTTCTAAAAAGGCGTACTTGAGATGTTCAGGAAGTTCTTTAAGTTCTAGGGTAGGAGGTTCTTCATAAGAGGATTTGGAAATTCTATCTTTTTCAAAAATGATATCTTCGTAAACTTTTTTATAAGGAAAATTAAAAGGTGTTGAGCTGGTGGCCAAGGCGGCTTCTTGCAGCATTTCAGTCGGAAGAGTAGAAGAGGAAGAACAAAAATTAGAAAATTCTTTCTCAAATTCAGAAAGGCAATCAGAAGATTCATCACTTTCTTGCAGCAATTCAGTTGGAAGAGAAGAGGAACAAAACGCGGAAAATTCTTTTTCAAAGTTGGATAGGCAGTAGGAGGATCCATCACTTAAGGTGTCTACGAAAAAGCAGAAGTCATCGTTTGCTAAGGTGTTCTTCATCAAAGGGGTGATAGAAAATGTGACTTCGTCGTCGCCTACTCGAAGAAAGAGCTTACCATTCCGTACATCAATGATGGCTCGGGACGTGGCAAGGAAGGGTCGGCCAAGGATCAGGGGAACCTCGACGTCTTCTTCGATGTCCAAAATAACAAAGTCCACCAGGAAGATGAACTTGTTGACTTTTACTAGAACATCCTCCATTATTCCTAACGGGTACTTGACAGATCTGTCGGCTAGCTGGATACTCATACGCGTGGGATTAAGGCTACCAATTCCTACCTTCTTAAACAAAGAGATGGGCATCAGGTTTATACTCGCGCCTAAGTCGGCAAATGCGTGCTTGACAAAAAGATCACCAAAGAAACACGGGATAGAGAAACTACCCGGATCACTGATCTTCTTCGGCAACCCGTTTGTTAAAACAGCAGAGCACTCGGCGTTTAACGTGACATGCGAGAGGTTCTCTAACTTTTTCTTGTTGTTCAAGAGGTCCTTAAGATACTTGGCGTATTTCGGCATCTGCGAAATCGCTTCGTGGAAAGGCAGATTTATGTGGATATGCTTGAAGATTTCTAAGAAACGAGAGTACTGATCATCTTGACGTTTTTTATTAAGTTTGTAGGGGTATGGAGGAGTTGGATTATTTTTAAAAATGGGTGGTGGAGTGAGATATTTTTCTAAAATGGGGGTGATAACTTCTTAAGCAGAGGGTGGATTTTTTTAAATCGGGGCGGAGTTTGCCTCGGGCTCTATGCAAACCATGCCTGAACTTTGCTTGTAACGCCCCCGATTTTTCTGCGACTATTTTATTCTCGTTTTGCATTACAGTGACGCGTTTTCGTGTCTTGTGCCATTTTTGGAGTGTTGCTTAGCTCCTTAGAACTGAGTGGCCTTTTTTGCAGCCATTGGGCAAGGTCTCCCTAGCAAGCCGAGTCGTTTTGGATGACCCGGTGTGGCCTCTTGGGGGATGCTTGTGTTTTGGCTTTAAGTGGGTATAACTCGAGTTTTGTTCGTCAAAAGTTAATTTCGACTTCGCCGATGTGTTCGAAGCGTTGGTATTTAGCTACGGTGCGAATTTCGTCGAATTCCGAGGTAATTCGATTTTCGTGTCGTTTTGGGTGTGCCATTAGTAAAGACTATTAGAAAATTCTCTTATTTTATTAAGAGAACCGGCGGCTAGGCTTCAGTTATGTTGAACCGACGCGTTTAAAGCTTATATAAAAGCTTTACTTGGAGTGGCGGGCCCACTCTTTCCTCCTTCTTCCCGAGACCTATGACCGCGGCTCTAGTTCGTGGAAAGCAGAGGAGGAAACGACGGACTGCCCTAGCCTTCGGCCGGCGATTTTGGGAGCTTTCGTGGATGGAATTCGTTTCCAAAAGTGACGTTGGCTTGCTCTCGCTCAGATCTACGTTTCGACGGTAAGAGATTCGATTTTCATGGAGTTTTAGGAGACTTGGATTTTCGGGTCTTTTGGATTTCCGCCATTTAAGTGTGGGTTGCTTGTAAGGTGCTTTTAGGTGCAACTGCTGCTAGTGCCGAGTGAAGAGGAGGGAAAGTCGTCCAAGCTTCACCGGAAATAGAGGCAAGTGGTATTCTTGCCCTTGCCATTTTTATTCTCTTGCTGAATTGAAGAATCCCGGTTAGCCCTAGTGTAGAGGCCAAGCTGTTCTTTTATCTTGCTGAATTTTAGGGCTTAGTTTCTCCTAATGAGCCCCCCCCCCCTTCTTTGTGTTGTTGGTTCCAAACCCGCCGTCATAATGCCGCTAATATAAACTCCAGATTTCAGTCTGGTTGCTGCTTGTGGGTGAAGCCGAGAGAGAGAGAGTAGGAAGGGGGTGCCTGCTGTGTGTTTGGGAGAGAGCCAGATTTGGACTCTCTGTCTGGCCGGCGTTGAGTGTGGTGCACACACTCAAAGCCCTTTGTGGGTTTGGCGTTGAGTGTGGTGCATACACTCAACTCCACAGTTGTAGCTAGTTTGAAATTTTGGTTGGGTATTGTATCCACAATGTACCTGATTTGAAGAAGTCCCTGAACAAGCTGAGGTGAATAGATAATGTATTTGATGATTTTCTTCAAGTTGTGCTTGCAGTTATTCCACGCTAAGTACACACCAATGTCAGGGTGCAGTGGGTCAATATACACGGGTCTGCGCAACGTAATCCCTCGTTGAGCAGATCAGTGTGTTGGCTCACGTGTACTCTCTCTATTGGAGTGTACTTATTTTCAAGAACAGGGTTGAGATTGATCGAGAGCTGAAGAGGAGCAAGGATGGGTCAAAGACCAACTCATGGGAAGAAAGACGAAGATTCGTCTAAGTTAAATTCGACGGGAATCACTAAGTGATTCTCGTCGATTCGACGGGAATCACTAGTTATTCTCGCCGAATCGTCGAGAATCACTCGCCGATTGCCGCCGACTGCATCCGGCTGACTCAACGCCTTCAAGAATTCTGTTAAGTCAGAATCGTCGAGAATCAATAAGTGATTCTCGTCGAATTGTTGAGAATGACTCTGCATTCTCGCCGATTCGTCGAGAATCGTTTTGATTTTCGTCGATTCACTCCGGATGGCAAGCTTTTCAGCTAAAATTATACCAAGGATAATTCGACGGGAATCATAAGTGATTATCGCCGATTTGTCGAGAATCACCAATGATTCCCGTCGAATTTGCCTTAGGCGATTTCTACCTGCTCGCTGGACCAAACCAAGATATCAGGCGCTGTTTGGACCGGGCTTAGGGTTTCTCCTTGTGGGACCCAAAACGGTATTTTAGGGTTGATCTACAGTATAAATACTCGCGTTTTCTCAGACTTCAACGGTAATCAATCACGAGAAATCAAAGACGCCGAGCATAACCTAGCCGATCGCAAAACTCGTTCCGTCGCCGTCGCCGCTCGCAAGATAGTCGTCGCCGCTGATCTTAGAGGTCATCTTTGATCGTCCAGCGACAGGACCGAGGCTAAGCTTAGCGTCTCACGTTTCTATCTTGAGATCCTTTGTCTCTTGATTTTTTGAGCGGGAAAATTTCTCCCCTCCGAATCGATTGAGACGATCGATCCATATAAGATCGTTGGTAGACCTTGCTAGCTTCGTCAAGAAGTTTGGATCTACAAAGCATCGCCGCCGCAATCCTTTGCCGCCGCCGATCTCGGGAAGATCCTTTCCAAGAGAGTGCTCCAATTATGGACTCTTCGTCTTCATCAAGAAAGCTTCATTTAACGAAGAGGGATATTGGGTTCTCCAAACGTAGTTTGTATTTCTTATACATTCTATTTTAACTTTATTGTAAAGGAACATTGATTCCTCGTTGTAGGGTTGGGTGCAACCCGCGGTGGAGGAGTAGTGACTTCTTTGGGTGGAAGGGTTTCTTCCATTGTGTGAGGATTGGATTTCAATCCGTTTGGTGAAGTGACCGAGTCGTCCCTTGTTGGGAGATAGGTCGAAGGGGGAGAGTGGACGTACCTAAATCGGGGAACCACTATAACTGCTTGTGTGTTTCTGTGTTGTGGTTGTTTTTGTTTTCTTGTGCAGGTTAATTTTTAATTCTGCAAAAAATTGCAGATCACCTATCCCCCCCCATAGGTGAAGATAGTTGACACTAGATAACTTTCAAGTTGTATCAGAGGGAGGTTACACGTCTATAAGGTTAACACCTTGAGTAAGTTCCTGCATCTAGTGTCAAGAAGAAAGAAGATCTCTGAAATGGAAGGACTCAAGATAGCTGCGGCTAGCTCGTTTTCTTTTTCGTTACATGTGAATTTTATGTAGTATGGGATGCATAACATTTTAATGTGTACGCCGCTCATAACATGCATTTGGGCCTTTTTTAGAATGCATAACATAACATTGCATAAGCACAACGTGCCAAGCAAAAGACTGGAAGGATGACATATGTACACACATAAGCTTTCAAGTCAAAAAGTAATATAAAGTCATGCATTCCCCATCTAGGCACATGAATTAGTATGGTGGTGGTTAACCATCCTAGGTTAGGGCATAACATCATTTTTTGTAAAAAGATAAACTCCCAGAGCAAGTTTAGCAGCTTTAAGTTCATATCTATATATGTATTATCTGTACTGGTAGTTGGTTCTAACCTTTGTACTAGGATCTGACTAATAATGCTATGATTTTAGGATGGCGAGACGTCCTTCGACTAGATCGACTCCCCTGTCTGAGGGTGAGTCATCTGGAGCTCAGAATGACGCGGTGATCGAGAGCTTGCGGTAGAGTAGCGATGCCATGAGCAGGCAGATGGTAGAGATGCAGGCCCAGATTCAGTCCCTGGTGGCGGTTGTGGCAGGTCAGACTATAGGAGTGCAAGGTCTTGCAGAGGGGTCAGCTGTCCCTCCTCCTCCTGCACCCTTAAGACGTCCAGTGGTGGTGCCAGCAGAGATAACCTTCATCTCGTAGTTTTAGAGGCTGATCCCTCCCACTTATGATGGGAAGGCAGACTTTATAATAATAGACGATTGGCTGATCTCCATGGAGGAGATGTTCTTGTACTCCGGGATTGCAGATGACCAGAGGGTGATGATAGCCGCCTATTAGCTTAAAGGTTTGGCTAAGAGTTAGTGGCTGAGAGAAAAGGAGAGCTTGGTAGCTGGATGCTCTTGGGAAGTGTTCAAGGAGATGTTGTTGAGGAAGTTCTTACCCTCGGTCGAGCGTGACCGCCTCATGAACGACTTCCTCCATCTGAAGCAAAGGCAACTCACGGTGGGTGAGTATGAGATAGAGTTCAGAAAGTTGAGCCGTTTTGCCCCTGGATTGGTCAGCATTGAGGCTGATCGAGTTAAGCGATTTCTTGGTGGCTTGAGGAGCGAGGTGCAGCAGTTGACCAGTCCCTATGGTTCAGAGACTTATGCAAGAGTAGTCGAGGTTGCTCAGAAGGTGGAGGCTATTGAGACCACAAAGAGCGGAGGCCAGAAAATTAGGAAGGACAAGAGGAAGTCTGTGGAGGAGAAGAAACCCCAGGTACCCGGTGCTGCTCTGTGAAAGAAAAGCAAAGTGGTGTGCAGCTTCTGTGGCCGGTCAGGCCACTCAGAGGAAGGAGCAGGTTCATGCGATTTAAGGTGCTCCTAGGGGAGATGTCTCCTGTTCTGTTTGTAAGCGACCCGGGCATGATGCGGCCCAGTGCTGGTCCAAGGATAAAGTCTGCTTTCAGTGTGGGCAGAAGGGACACATCAAGTCTAGGTATCCTCAGGTCCAGCCTGCTCTTCATGCAGTTCCACTACAGGCATTACCTCCACCTCAGCGTGTGGACAAGGGAAAGGGAAATTTGAACGTGATCTCTTACGAGGAGGCTCATGCTTCGACTCAGGTCATCTCAGGTTAGTTGTCTTTCCAGCCTTATGGTTTTGTTCTTGTTTTACTAGAATGTTTGCAGTATTGTTGTGGTAGTTCCTTAGTTATATATACTCCTATAGGTAAATTTAAGGTGAAGAACCGCTAGGCGCGTGTTCTGTTTGACTCTGGCGCTACCCACTCGTTCGTGGCTAGAGCCTTTGTAGAGCGACATCGGTTGACTTTAGATCGAGTTCAGGATACCTTCCGTTTCAAGTTCCCCTCTGGTGAATCTATGTTGTCAGATTTGAGCATGTTAGATTTCCCGGTTTTGTTAGGGGACTTCCTTGCGAAGGAAGACCTGAAGAAGATTGATCTGGAGGACTTCGATGTTATTCTGTGCATGGACTGGCTGTCTAGGTATGATGCAGTCATTCAGTGCAAAGGGAAGCACTTGGAATTCATCAGGGATGACGGTCAGCCCGGAAGTGTGTATGCTGATCTGTGCCAGGATTCTCCTGTCATCTCTGCGGTATGTGCTCAGAAACTATTTCTTTTGAATTGTTTTGCTTGTTTGGTCTCGGTGGTTGGGACAGCTGTTAGTGTACCGTGCTTGGAGGAGATTCTTGTTGTTCGTGATTTTGTCGATGTTTTTCCGGATGATCTTCCTGGACTTCCTCCTGAGCGGGATGTGTAGTTTGTGATATATTTGGAGCCGGGTACGCGTCCTATTGCTAAGGCGCCGTACCGAATGGCCCCTCGTGAGTTAGAGGAGTTGCGAGTTCAGTTGGATGAGCTGTTGGCAAAGGGATTTATCAGGCAGAGTTCGTCGCCTTGGGTTGCTCTTGTGCGGTTTGTAAAGAAGAAAGATGGGTCGATGCGGATTTGCATCAACTATAGGGAGTTGAACAAAGTAACCATTAAGAACAGGCAGCCTCTGCCGAGGATCGATGATTTATTTGACCAGTTGCATGGTAGCACGGTGTTCTCCAAGATCGATCTTCATTTTGGCTATCATCAGCTCAGGATCCGTGAGGCAGATATTCCACGGACTGCGTTTAGATCGAGGCATGGACACTTTGAGTTCTTGGTGATGTCGTTTGGTTTGACCAACGCACCATCAGCCTTCATGGATATGATGAACTGGGTGTTCAAGGATTTCTTAGACAAGTTCGTGGTGGTCTTCATCGATGACGTGTTGGTTTATTCTCGCAGCGCTGAGGAGCATGAGCAGCATCTGCGCTTGGTTCTATCGGTGTTGAGGAATCACAAGTAATTCGCCAAGCTGAGCAAGTGCGAATTTTGGTTGCCTCAGGTTTCATTTCTAGGCCACATGGTGAACAAGGAGGGGATCTCGGTCGACCCAGAAAAGATTGCAGCAGTGATGGATTGGAGTAGGCCGAATACTCCTAAGGAGATCAAGAGCTTCCTAGGGTTGGCTGGCTACTACAGGAGGTTCGTGGAGGGTTTATCTTCCCTAGCTGCACCTTTGACCAAGCTGACTCAGAAGAATGTGGCTTTTGTTTGGAGCAAGAAGTGCGAAGAATCCTTTCTGGAGTTAAAGAAGAGGTTGTGCACTGCTCCCGTTCTAACCCTTCCTACTGAGGGTGTGGATTATGATATATACGTGGATGCTTCGCATGTAGGTCTGGGATGCGTATTAATGCAGGTTGGAAAGGTGATTGCCTATAACTCAAGGCAATTGAAGACTCATGTGAAGAATTATCCTATGCATAACCTTGAGTTTGAAGCGGTAATCTATGCGTTGAAGTTATGGAGGCATCTACTTTATGGGGCTCAGTGCAAGATCTTCACTGACCATAAGAGCCTGAAGTACGTGTTCACGCAGAAGGAGTTGAATCTGTGCCAGTGGCGGTGACTAGAGTATATGACCGGTTATGATGTAGAGATCCAGTATCATCCAGGCAAGGCCAATGTGGTGGTCGACGCCCTGAGCCAAAAGACGGGAAAGATCTTTAACCTCTCCGCCGATCATTTAGTGGAGGAGTTCCTCCTTATGGATATATCAGTGGGATGCTGTGGCTTACAGAGTAGTTTATCAATGGCAGAGCCGTCTTGGATTTCTTTGACCAGACTGCACCAGAAGGACGATCCGGATCTTCTGCACTTATTCACCAGGACTGAGAAGGGGTAGTTGCCAGACTTTGCTATCGATGATGCGGGTACTTTGAAGTACCGCGGCAGATTTTGCATCCCCGCTGTTGGGGACATAAGAGGTATGATTTGTAGAGTGGCTCATGGATCTAGCATTGCCTACCATCCAGGATCTACGAAGATATATTGTTACTTAAAGCAAATTGCCTGGTGGTATGGCATGAAAGGTGATATAGCCCGATTTGTTGCTGAGTGCCACACTTGCAAGCGTGTGAAGGCTGATCATGGAAGGCCTGGTGGCAAGTTGACTTCGTTAGAGATCCCGACTTGGAAGTGGGAAAGTATATCTATGGATTTCATCACGGGCTTACCGAAATCCCCGAGGGGATTTGATTCTGTTTGGGTTATAGTGGATCGACTGACGAAGTGTGCTCACTTTATGCCATATAAGATTGATTACCTGATGAAGAAGATAGCGGAGTTGTACTTGAATTAAGTCATCCGAATGCACGATGTGCCGGTTAGCATCATTTCTGATCAAGACTCCCGGTTTACTTCTCGTGTTTGGCAGAGTCTGCAGGAGGGTTTGGGTACGAATCTGAGGCATTCTACTTCTTACCACCCACAGACAAATGGGTAGATGGAGCGGGTGAACCAGATAGTTGAGGATATGATCTGAATCTATATTTTAGACCACGGTGGAGCGTGGGATGAGAGGCTGTGACTTTTGGAATTTGTATGCAATAACAATTATCAGGAGAGCTAGCAGATGGCTCCGTTCTAAGCCTTGTATGGGAAGCACTGCAGAACTTCGTTGTTTTGGGCTGAGGCTGGTGAGAGGCCTTTGGTTGGTCATAATGCGCTTGAATAAATGGAAGTCGTAGTGAAGCTTTTTCGAGAGAAGCTTTGTATAGCTCAGGAGAGGTACGAGAAGAACGCCAATCGGCGTAGGTTTGCCTTTGGGTTTTCTGTAGGGGACCTTGTATTTCTTAAGGTTTCCCCGATGGTGGGTGTAAAGAGGTTTTGTAAGAATCGGAAATAGGACTCGAGGTTTGTGGGCCCGTTTAATATTATGGAGCGGATTGGCGTGTCAGCTTACAGGTTGGATTTGCCAGCACACTTCCCAGGTGTTCATAATATTTTCCATGTAAGCCAATTGCGGAAGTGTGTGCACAGCAGTGGGCAAGTCTTTGAAGTTGTTCCCCAATTGCAGCCCAACCTCTCTTTTGTTTAAGTGCCGGTCCGTATTTTGGATACTCAGGAACGGGTGCTGCGAAAGAAGTCCATTCCGATGGTGAAAGTTTTATGGAAGAATCAGGATTTGGAGAGCGCGACTTGGGAGCTATGGTCGGCCATGAGGAAGGCCTACCCTCACCTGTTTCCCTTATTTTATCGGTATGTTTCCCTTCTTGTAACTCGTGTTTGTTACTTTTTCTTTCTATAGTTGAAGTGATGTGCGTAAAGTTTCGGGACGATACTTTCTTTTAGAGGGAGTGACTGTAACGCCCTCGATTTTTCTGCGACTATTTTATTCTCGTTTGGTGTTACGGTGACGTGTTTTCGTGGCTTGTGCCATTTGTGGAGTGTGGTTTAGCTCCTTAGAACTGAGTGGCCTATTTTGTAGCCTATGGGCAAGGTCTCCCTAGCAAGCCGAGTTATTTTGGGTGACCCAGTGTGGCCTCTTGGGGGATGCTTGTGTTTTGGCTTTAGGTGGGTATAACTCGAGTTCTGTTCATCGAAAGTTTATTTCAACTTCGCCGATGTGTTCGTAGTGTGGGTATTTAGCCACGGTGTGAATTTCGTCGAATTCCGAGGTAATTAAGTTTTCGTGTCGTTTTGGGTGTGCCATTAGAAAAAACTATTAGAAAATTCTCTTATTTTATTAAGAGAACCAGCGGCTAGGCTTTAGTTATGTTGAACCGACACGTTTAAAGCTTATATAAAAGCTTTACTTGGAGTGGCGGTCCCACTCTTTCCTACTTCTTCCCGATACCTATAACCGCTGCTCTAGTTCGCGGAAAGCAGAGGCGAAAATGACGGACTGCCCTAGCCTTCGGCCGGCGATTTTGGGAGCTTTCATGGACGGAATTCATTTCTGAAAGTGGCGTTGGCTTGCTCTCGCTCAGATCTATGTTTCGATGGTAAGAGATTCAATTTTTGTGGAGTTTTAGGAGACTTGGATTTTCGGGTCTTGTGGATTCCAGCCATTTAAGTGCGGGTTGCTTGTTAGGTGCTTTTAGGTGCTGCTGCTGCTACTGTCGAGTGAAGAGGAGGGAAAGTCATCCAAGCTTCGCCGGAAATCGAGGCAAGTGGTATTCTTGCCCTTACCATTTTTATTCTCTTGCCGAATTGAAGAATCTCGGTTAGCCCTAGGGTAGAGGCCAAGCTGTTCTTTTATCTTGCTGAATTTTAGGGTTAGTTTCTCCTAATGAGCCCCCACTTCTTTGTGCTGTTGGTGCCCAACCCGCCGGCGTAATGCCGTTAATATAAACTCCAGATTTCAGTCTTGTTATTGCTTGTGGGTGAAGCCGAGAGAGAGAGAGTTGGAAGGGGGTGCCTGTTGTGTGTCTGGGAGAGAGCCAGATTTGGACTCTCTATCTGGCCGATGTTGAGTGTGGTGCACACACTCAAAGCCCTTTGCGGGTTTGGCGTTGAGTGTGGTGCATACACTCAATGCCACAGCTGTAGCTAGTTTAAAATTTTGGCTAAGTACTGGGGCGTTGAGTGAGGTGGACTCACTCAACGCAGTAGCCCCTGCTAGCGGCTAAGTACTTTGGCGTTGAGTGAGTCGACCTCACTCAACGCCATTTCCGTTTAGGCGTTGAGTGAGGCAAGCTCACTCAACGCCGCGGTTTTTCTGATAAGCTAAGTACTTTGGCGTTGAGTGAGATGTGCTTACTCAACATCATAGCCTTTTCTGAGGCTAAGTACGTTGGCATTGAGTGAGTCGACCTCACTCAATGCCATTTCGGTTTTGGCATTTAGTGAGGTGGACTCGCTCAACGCCGTCGCTTTCTGTGTAGCCAAGTACTTTGGCATTGAGTGAGGTGTGCTCACTCAATGCCACAGCCTTTTCTGAGGCTAAGTACTTTGGCATTGACTGAGTCGACCTCACTCAATGCAATTCCCGGTTTGGCGTCGAGTGAGGTGACTTCACTCAATGCCGAAAGCAAATTTGCGGCAAAGTCACATGGCGTTGAGTGAGTGAACCTCACTCAACACCATTTCTGCTTTGGCGTTGAGTGAGGTAGACTCACTCAACGCCACAGCCCTTCTTCGCGGCCAGAACTTCTGGCATTGAGTGAGACGATCTCACTCAACGCCATTGCTGTTTTGGCATTGAGTGAGGTGTACTCACTCAACGCCGCAGTTTTCTTTTGCGGTTAAGTGTAAGGGCATTGAGTGAGTGAGCTTCACTCAACGCCATATCTGTGTTGGCGTTGAGTGAGGCCAGCTCACTCAACGCCACTTTCTCTGATTGTGGTTAAGTACCAGAGCATTGAGTGTGTGTGCCTCACTCAACGCCATGGCGGTTTTGGCATTGAGTGAGGTTAGCTCACTCAACGCCAGAGTATTCTTGCGGGAGGCGTTGAGTGAGTGAACCTCACTCAACGCCATGCCTGTTATGGCATTGAGTGAGGCTAGCTCACTCAATGCCAGAGTTATTCTTCTAGAGGGCATTGTGTGAGTAAACCTCACTCAACGCCATAGCTGTTCTGGCGCTTAGTGAGGCTAATTCACTCAACACCAAGGTCTGGTTAGGGGTTGAGTGGGTCCCACTCAACGCCAAGCGGTGTTGAGTAATTTCAACACTTTTTACCTACCTCGATTTTCGTTCCCGAGTGAATTACTAGTTTATGTTTTCAGTTTCCTTGTCGGCCATGTTTTTCTTTCCTAAAGGCCGAATCATGGGTCGTGGTTAGTAGTGGTGGTTTGAAGCTCTTCATGGGGGAGGTGTTGTGTAATTTAGCCGTGGCCACCCTTTTTCTTCTATCTTGCTCCAGGTACGGGTTGGGCAAGGGGGTGGAAGGTCCCTAGTGCTTTCACAAGTAGACCCTTGAGCTTTGTTGGTTTAGAAATGGTGGTTGGGGGACTGAGTTTGACTCCAACCCGGATCCATGTTATTTATTTTGCTACTACCATCTCCCACAACTTAGGGTGTTAGACGTTTCTTCCTTGGTAGATTACAGCATTTTGGGCTCTTGGTAGCCTAGTGGACTCTGCAGGATGTAGTTTTTGGGCAGGGTTGATGTTGTTTCCTCGCACCTAGTGCATTTCTTTTTGTCTTGCCTTGGGCAGTTGTGACTGTTACTGCTTTGTTTTTTTCCTCTTTCATTTATCATCTGATTGACACTTTCGTGCAGTTTTTCCTTGTTTTGCTTGCTGAGGTATTCCTTCTTCTTTTGAATGCCTCAGGTTCTGAGCAGTAGCCAGTTTGGTGGCTATGTTTCTGTGGTGTTGTTGGTGGTTTCTTGGACTTTGGAGATCCTTCTTGATTCGTTTAGTGAGGTAGTTTTCATCACTTTTCTTACAGACATACATATTTGCCAGTGGGTTCGTGTAAGGTTGTTGGTGCCCACTGGTAGTTTTTACCTTTGTACTAGATATATTAATTTTGCTGCTACCATTTTCTGGAGATAGTCTACTTGCTCTGAGGAGGATTTATGCGAGGTTGCTAGTTATTTTTAAAACTACAATTATTATTATAAGTATAGCTCATGATCAACATGTTTTATAAAACTCAATCACTATTTTTCAAACAACGTATAAAGATCGTTTTCTTATATATAATATAAATTAAATGTAGAGTCTTGCATAGCATAAGTGGTCATCTTGGGACACTTATGCACTCCTTAGGATGTTAATCCTGAATAATGTATTTTTCGCAGCCTATAAGTATAGTTTTTAACTGTGGACTAGGTGATCCACCGAGCCGAGGGATACGCCTCTAAAATATAACTGATTTGTCTAATCATCAAACTTATGAAATTCTTTCATAAAGTAAAGTAGTTGGTTTTTCCTGAGCGTCAGCAGTTATCCCCTGCTCGACGTGGCATCATGACGCGTGTTTTCTCATACTCTGATAATTCCTAAATTCAGAGAAAATGCGGGTTGTGACATTGCTTCCCACTCCGAAGAGTTATAGCTTTCGCATGCTCTCTTGGGTTGGGCTCGGTATTGGCAGGAAGAGACCCGGCGGGTCGCTCAGAAATAATTTTTGCGAGTTGTCCTACTTGATTTTCTAAATTTTAACGGTCCCGGCAAGGGTTCTTATGGTAGCGTCATTTATATTCATGTATTTAGCAAACATTTCCTCCAAACATGGAGGTTTCGGAAAATTTTGGGTAGGTGGTGGTGGTGTAGAAAAATCATTTTGTGGTGGCGAACGTATTGCGTTGGAGGGATTACTCCATGAAAATTTCAGATGATTACACAAATAAGGATTATAGCTATTCGGAAAAGAAAAACCAAAAGTAGGATAATTAAGAGAAGAAAAATTATGCATTGTGTTTCTAGACATATTATTAACATAGTCCAATTGTTCGGAGGGAGGGCAAGTTGCAGATTCCCATACCTGAGGGGCGGAGGCAGCAGTCATCTCCGTTATCTTTTTGTTTAATATTTCAACTTGCAGAGCGAGCTGGGAGTCATTGTCTGTAACATCCCATTTCAGGCTAGACCCCTAGGAGTCGGTTGGTCGTGATAGAACCCTAGGAAGCCCAAAAACTGAAATAAATCGACCGAGATTTCGGGTCACGGGTTGGTCACGCTCGTGATCGACCCGTCACGCCCGTGACCTAGGGCGTGAATCCTTCGACGATCATCGATCTCAGGGAGACGATCGTCGGTCGCAGAATTTTTCTACCCGGCCCTGTCACGCCCGTGACCCAGGTGTCACGCCCGTGACCAAGGGCGTGACCACTTCGGCGATCGGCGATCTCAGTGCGACGATCGCCGAGCGCGGATTTTGCCTCATGACCATGTCACGCCCGTGACCCATATGTCACGCCCGTGACCTAGAGCGTGACCACCCTTCGACGATCGTCGATCTCAGTTCGACGATCGTCGAACCCAGAATTGGTCACCCGGGCTTGTCACTCCCGTGACCCATGTGTCATGCCCGTGACCAAGGGCGTGACCACCCTTCTACGATCGTCGATCTCAATTCGACGATCTTCGATCCCAGAATTGGCCACCCGGGCCTGTCACGCCCGTGACCTATGTGTCACGCCCGTGACCAAGGCCGAAACGTCAGCCAGACTGGAAATTTCGGTAACCGACGTTGTAATCAATTCTGATTATGGGAAGTTACACCGGGAGTATTTATGGGCCGTTTCCTACTCTGATTATTTAATAAATTAAGGAAATGTTGGTCCAATAGGAAATCGCCACCTGGCAAACACCTCTTCGTTTCCAGCATTTCAACTGCCTCTACCATAACCGAAACGTCATTAAGAGAAATATTAATGGTCATGAATGTTTCATCCTTTCCCCTTCCCACTTGCTGATCTATAAAAGACTCCTAAGAGCAAGAGGAGAAGGTTACATGCTCAATTAAACGGATTCAGATTCCCCCCTTGCTGTTGAAGAATTTCCGGCGACGCCACCACCGCGCCAATGGCTTCCCGACGGTCTGCACGCCTCCAGCCCACGAACAAGGTCCTCCCCTCCCTCTTCTTCTCGGATAGATCTTAGAAATTGTTAGGAGAGATATCGGGCTCAAAAGAGCCAGATCGGGTGAGCGTTTCCATGGTTTTCCGAAAATTTCATGGTGGCGGGTTCGCTGGAAACTGCCTCTCCGGCGGCCGTGCCGCCGCCCGACGGTAGCCCTCACCTCAACAGAGGAAGTGGTGGTGGTGGCCGGCCAGGGAGACGGCTGGGTGGCCGGGAAATAGCTTTAGAAAAGCTACAGGAATAGTCGTTTTCAGGTTCTGTTCGGGTTCGGGTAAAGAAGAAGATGAACAGTGTTATTTTCATCATATTATATATTGTATAATTAGGAATTAAATCCCTTTATTGTACACTAGGTTAAAACTGAAAATAATAGCCCGTAGGGGTTGAAACATAAAAAGTGGTCAACATAGAAAATGTAGCCCTTGAAGTCTTGTTTAATTTAAAATTGATTTCACTCGATTTGGAGTTCTGGTTAGACCACAGCACACTTTTTGGTGAGGTCTATCCATAGGGCTGTCTTGACCTTAGAAAAATTCCTCACTCCAATCCAGTCATCAAAATTACTCGAAATTTGGGGTGTGGCCTAATATTATCTATATCTAGATGTTGTCTAAAAATTAGGATTTTTGGGAAATATTTTTCTATAGTTTTTAGAAAAATTTAATAATCCTAGCATAATTTAATTAGATGGCTAAATGACTTCCAAACCCTCCCAAATTTTGGTGAGTGGTCCCTGGGTTTATCATAAGGTTCTGGTAAAAATTTCATCTCATTTGGAGATGTTTTGAATAGGGTTGTTATCAAACCCTAGGTTGATCCTTATAGGATAATTTAGGATAAAACACCCCCTTGGTATTTGTGTGGTCATATCGCCTCAACGGGGGCTTATATTTTGTTCACTGACTTTTTAGGGCATGACACACCCTCCAAGGGAGCTTGGGGTGGTTTGGTGTAGGGTAGACCTAGAACCCCAGGGAAAATCCCTTAATGGTGGTTTTTGGGGTTGTGAAGGTCATGGGGTCAAATGACCTTGGACTGACTTAAAATTTGGTGGAGAGAACCATAGGGCAAGTATAGTTCTCTGGACAAAAGTTTAAGGTATTTGGAGACAGCTAGGCCACCTAAAATCCTAACCCTAGTTTAGGTCACCAACTTTAATTTGAATTATTAAGCTATCTAATGAACTTCAAATCAAGTAAAATTTAGGCAAAGGGATTTTCTGGTCAAAATAGCCATGATATAATTTTGTTGAGATTCTTGGATTAATTTATACAGTACTTCATTTACAGCTCTAATTGTGCCCTAGATATTTATTTTGATGATTATGGAATTTTTGTTCACTGGAATATTATTAAATCTTGGATTAGGGCATCTTATAGCATGTTATACCTTCAGTAATTTTCTTGGAAATTTTAACTGATTATTTCTGGTACATACTTCTTTAACGTACTAATTGTGATATGTAGTCAAAAATACAGTTAAGGCCCAATTACTATTTGGAAAATTATGAAATTTGGTTAGTGGGATTTTCAAATTATTATAGTTACACTGTAATTTTCACTGAAATTTTAGATGACTAAAAACAGTACCTCCTTCATTAAGTTAAGAAAATTTGTACCTTGCATTAAAATAAATTCAGAGTTCAAATGTTGGAGATAAATTATGGTACTTGGTTTATGATGGTTTAGGTCACTTTATAGCTTCTATGATTTTCTTAGAATTTTTGGATATATATTTACAGTACTTCCTTCATAATATAGTAAAAGTTGCCTAAAACGGTAAATTAGGAAATATAGGCCTAAACACCTCTGGAATTTCTCAAAACTTGGAATTGCTGTTTAAATGTCTCATAGGATTTTTCTAGATTTTTATGATGATTTATTGTTGGCTCATTATTGCACTTTATGTTCATACTAGGGCATTTGGAATCTTAGAATAAATGAATTAAATGCCCGATAAATAGGAAAATTTGGAAACCTTGGATTTAGACTAATTATGTCTTGGTAGACCTCCAGTAAATATAATAGGAGATTCGGAAGACAAATTGGAGTACCTCCCCGTATACTCCTCATGTACCTTAGGATGGTCTGCATATAGTAAAACCACAGAAACTGAACTAGGGCGGATAATGAAGTTTGGGAGAGGGAATTTTGGTAGCTGCTGGTTGGTTAGGGCAAGCTAAGATTAAGTTCATTATTGGAAGTCAGGATAAGTAGAGTGTGAGACTGGTTAAGGTTAAGTGGCGTACGGGAATGACGAAAGATCGTCCACCCCAAGTAGGAATGGAAGAGTCTTAATACTCTAGGGTTAGATCTAAAGTAACTTAAAGGGGATCGGGTTAAGGGAGATCAACCAATAACAATAAGTGCCTTGCGAAAGGGAACTTCGGGTCGTAATGTCGCCGTCTTGGTTCCTAGTGCCCTTTGAGAGCCCTTCACGGGGTATGCCGGGGGCAGTCCTAGGCTAACGTAAACCATAGGAATAATAAATTAAAAGAGCAACTAGCATAACTAGGGTTGCACATACACACTCTCCGATAGCTAGGAAGGTAGAATAATTAGTTTGGCTGTCATTCAGACGATAGCTCTGAAGGTAGATGCACGGACGGGACAGTCCGGGGAGCCGAGGGCTCGAGGGTTAGAGTACAGAATAAAGGTGGTGGGTCTTCGATATCTGTTTGTCGTTCACACCGGCATCGGTATGTTGACTCGGCGGTGTGGGACACTTATCCAAAGAAAGTCTGGTGGGTACAGCCAGCAGTAGTACGCGGATACTCTAGGTTGTGTTCTTCTAGGGGCGTACGGAAGGGCTAGGCCTGGTAGTGTGGATACCCACCTAGGAGTGGGGGGGCCGACCCACTGTCTCCGTTTGCCACTACGGAGGTTCCTGGGAGTGAAGCTAGCTGCCCGAACAGGGGGAACTAAAGGTTTATGCGCATAGAGTAGTGTGCGTGAGTTGCACTTGCATGAATCATGGCATAGCATATCACTACACTCATATTTGCATACAACCGACACCCCAACGTATAAATCGGTATGGGACTTTTTATACGATGGGAGCCTTGCAGAAGACCCCTTAACTTATAAGTTTGTATGGGCATTCATATAAGTTAAGGTTACTTACTTACTTATTTACTTGCTTGTTTACTTACTTTTCTCTAGCTGCCTTTTTTATACATTTGATACTTACTACTTCTCTTCTTTACAATTTACTACCATAGGATTGCTAGTTGTACTTTGTTCTAGATAGTTGTTAGTATAACTCCCCTATCACCTGCTTGATTATTCTACACTTTTGAAGCTTCCCTTTCCTCCTCTCCCCCCGGTGCTTAGGAGCCGTGGTGGGAGGGGTAGGGGATGATAGGGCTTAGTCTTTATGACTAATGGTTTTCGAACCACAACATTATAGGAGCTCCGGATGGGAGACAGGGACCAGCAGTCCAGGGACCAGCACCAGCGGAGTACGGTGCGCATGGAGGTGGGTCAGTCTAACACCGGTGCACCTGCGACCAGCTCTGTAAGTGATTAGTATTTTTATAGCTTCCGCGATGAGTGATTTGTAGTGAGGACTCTGATGTACCGGGATCGAGCCCATTTATCTATTTCCTGTTATTATCTACTGATGGACTGGATATGATTTCACTTTTATTTACATGTTTCTGTGGGCTTGTTTACATTTTATGTAAAATTACTTATCTCTCTTGTGATCAAAAAGGGCCGGCAGAATTGGCGTTTTGTAGTGGCGGCCTTCCCGTGAGTCGGTGCCACCGCAAAGTGGCAATTCTGGGCTAAGACCACGGTGGTTTAAAAAGAAAAAAAAGGGGGGGTCTTACATTGTCCACTTCAAAGATACCTGCGGGTTTGTTTGGGCGGGACCTAGGCACATTCCACTGATAAGTGTTCATGGCCATGTCCTCAAAAAGATCAAGAGCTGCTTCCGGGGTCTTATTGTTTAAAGTACCGCCAGAAGCTACGTCTATCATTTGCTTTGTATTTTGATTTAGCCCGTTGTAGAACGTCTGCACTTGTAACCATACAGGCAGCGCATGATGTGGGCATCGTCTTAATAATTCTTTGAATCTTTCCCAAGTCTCGTATAAGGTTTCAGAGTCGATTTGTTTAAAAGCAGAAATGTCGTTCCTAAGTTTTGTCATTTTAGCTGGCTGAAAATACTTCGCCAAAAATTTTCAGTTAATTCATTCCAGGTTGTGATGTTATTTTTAGGTAGAGTATTCAACCACTGCTTAGCCTTAGTTCTAAGAGAGAAAGGAAATAATCTTAGCCTAATGGTATCATTTGTGACACCATTAATTTTGAAGGTGTCACAGATCTCAAGAAAGCTAGCTATATTCGTGTTTGGATCTTCGTCCTAAAGTCCATCATATTGCACATACTGCTGCACCATTTGAGTTATGCTAGGCTTTAATTTGAAGTAATTGTTAACAATAGCAGGGCGAACTATGCTAGATTCTGTACCCTCCAGTTTTGGTCTTGCATAATGGGACATAGTCCTCTGTATGGCTTCCTCTTGGTTGGGTCTTTGCAAGACTTCCTCTGCATTGGGTATTTCCATTCTTAAGGTAGAATATGACTCGGAATGCTCAACCGGTACTTGGAGAGTAGGGCCTTGAAATAGCAATCTTCTCCGAAAAGTACGCTCAATTTCGTGGTCCAAGTCCAAAATAACCGACGGACTTCCCCGGGTCATACACTCGAAGAAGAAAGAGAGAAGTATTGGGTTTTAAATTTTTATTTTTTTAAAAAAATAGATTTTTTTAGATGTTTTAGCTCCCAAACTTCCCAAGGACTACCCGATAAAGGGTTCACAAGGTACTAGACAATATAGCGGCACTTAAAGCCTCTTTGCCCTTTTTGAGAGAATTTGTTGGTGTAGGAAACTTGTGATGTGGGTTTCTATTAAGAATTGTAATTATTATTTTTAATTTTAATTTGTAAGAAGGAGGATAAATGTAATAGGTTCGTGTTTTCAATATATCAACAAGAGTTAATCCCCGGCAACGGTGCCAAAAACTTGATGTGCATTACTAAGCTCGAAGAAAATAAAGCAACTGAACTAGCAATCATATGAGGCAAGTATACCCATCGAACTATAGCTAGAGGACCAAAAGTATCGTATTGAAATCTGGGAACTATTGAATAAACTTACTCACACAAAGACTATTATTTTATCAATGAGAAAACTGGGTTTGAGAAACTAATTGCAACAAATGCTAGAAAGAGAAATACCACAATAAATTAGAGAACTATTAGAAGCGATAACAACAAAAGGTTGAAACTATAAAATGGAAGAGCACTCGAGCAAGAATCACCTCGGCAAGAGTTAACTAAGAAATGCGATAACAATTAACCTAAATTTAATAGGGTAAAAGTCCTTGACCGTGGAGGTTCCTGAAGCTTAAACACACTTCTCTCGAAGTCGTGCCCAACTGAGTTTAGGAAGGTCCGATTGACTCTCGTCTTGATCGGAGGCCTAAAGCTCGCTTTACGCGGTGAACCCCACTATTGGATTTTACTCCAATCCAGGAGATTTGGACGTCTTCCTATCTCGAGGGGTGCGTACAACTCCCTTTACTCCTGAATGCTCACTTCATTTTATCGGCCTCTCGGCTAGCCCAGAATGAAAGCAGAGGCGGAAAATATGTATCGATGATATACCTTCTGCCCGGGATAAATTAAGAGTAATCCAAGGTGATAACCCTAAAAAGAAAAAGTAAATTTCAAGGCATCATAACTTAATTGCTCGAACCTCAGATCATCAAGATCGAGTACAAGGAGGATTAGTTACTCATAGTGTAGAAAAAGAAAATTATATTCAGAGTTTGAAAACTAATATCGAGCAAAATTGAAAGAGAAAGACGAGCTATTTAATTTCTTAGTGAAGAGTCAAAAAGAGGGCATACATGTACTATGAAGAAAGCTTCCACAAACACTATAAGTAAAATAAAAGAGTAATACAAAAAGGCTACGAGCATTTGCATGAAAAACTAAATAACTAAAAAACTTGAAATGTGGAGGGAGAGAAAAGCTAGAAGCTACAACACTAAATATTAGCACCTCTCCTCCCAAAATATCGATGCCAAACCTTAGAGGATGATCTATATTTATATATTTTTTTTTTCTGGCTGGGTCTCGCCCTATGACACGCCCTTGGAGGGCATGACAATAGGTCGTGTCTGATTCGGTGCGACATATGGGGCATTGGAAATAAATTCTGGCACGATTGCTGGGTTACACGCCCCTCGAACCCGCCTGTGGAGGGCGTGACACCTGGGCATGTCGAATTCGGCGCGACTTTGGTGCACTGAAATTAAGCTCTGCACTGACTTCTCAGGACTTGGCGGGACACGCCTGGCAGACACGCCCGTGTAGGGCGTGACAGTAGGCCGTGTCTGCTGACTTTTGTTGGAGATTGGCTTCAGACCGACGGCTTCATTCCACTGGGTTACACGCCCTTGGTACACGCCCGGGAAGGGTGTGACCAGGGGGCGTGTGACAGCAAAAATCTGGCAAAAACCTGAAAAATAGAAAGAAGCATGTTAGCGATGAAATTATATATAAAAAGAGGCCAAAATATGAGAATACAAGACATGGTTCGTGTATTAAAACCTAAAAATACCCTAATAGTTTAGGCTACAAGCGTATTATTAGAATCCAAACATGATGGTTCCTAAAAAGATGATGAACTTGAACAAAGATGAGATTGCTCTCATCTCCTTCGACAAGAAGGCTAAAATATATTATTATAAGTTTAGTAGATGACTCAATGGTTCAAACCCTTTTCCACTACAAAACTTCCAAGGAGATATGGAATTCTCTAGTTGTTCTTATGGAATGTACAGAAGAAGTGAGAGATGATCAAAGAGCTCTACTCAATCAGGAGTACGAGGCAAGCAAACAAGATCCAAAAGAAACCATTGCAGATTGATATGAAAATTTTTTCAAGATTGTCAATGGTCTGGGAAACTATGGCTAGACATTCACTAATGGTGAACTAAATGATAAATTCTTAAGGTACTTGACGAAAAAATGGGACACTAAGGTCGTGGTCATTAGAGAATTCTGAAAGTTTCCTGACAATGACCCTCAAAATCTATTCGGGAAGCTCTTATCTTATGAAATGCAAATGAATACAAGGAAGAAAGAGGATAAAAATAGTAAGACTTCAAGCAAAGAGAAGTATAACACTGAAGGACGAAGGGTCAAAGAAATATAATGTCGTGTCACTGGTAAGAACACAAGCTTCTGATGCTCAAGAAGATTCTGAGCCAAGGACCTCAGGATCTGAATTGTTTGATGGAGAGTTCTAATCGATCTCCAAGCAATTCAAAAGAATGCTTAGAAAATGAGGCAAAGGAAAAGCCAGTCCTCCTCCTCTGACTATAGAAGGTCACATCGTGATGGTGATCGTTCAAAAAAAGCCACAATAGAGATAACAGGTACAAATCTAAACCTAACAAACATTCTTCTTCTAACATTATTTTATATTGTTGCATTAAGCTAGGACAAATGATTACAGAGTGTCCTTATAAAAAGATGGAAGGATCCAAGAAAGAAGCGAAGAGATCCTTTAAGGGTAAAAGGAAGAATAGAGCTTTGTCGCGAAGAAGTCAAAGACTCTTAGTTGTAGTGATTACAGTGAGTCAAGCTCAGATGATAAAGAAGCCTACTTCAGGCTTATGGCTCATTCATATAAGGAAGTAGGAAACTCCCAATACAATGGGAAGGTAAACTCGCACACCATGCTAACAAAATCAGAAAGTTCATCTAATGGTCGTGAAGACTATTCTTATGGGTAAGATGATTCTGACTTGAAGGTGTAGCATCAAGTTGTCTTGAAAGGTTTTGACAAATGTCATCAGGTGGTCAATAAGCAATCAAAAGAGATTGTTTCTCTCTAGGCAGTGGAATCAAGTCCGAGGGAGGAAATTATTGAATTGACTCATCTTAGAGATGAAGTTCACTCCTTGAAAGAGGAATAAAAATGCTCGATTGAGCTACAAAGTCAGAAAGAGAAGTTCATAGATGAACTAGAAGAAAAGCATTTGGTTGAGAGGAAACTTATTGAAAGTTGCACCAGCCTGTTCTTCCACTCATTGATGAATTTTTTGCCCCTAAGAAGGGTAGTGGTCTAGGTTGTAACACCCCTATCCGTCACATAGCATATAACAATAGGTCCGGCTGGGGCCCGACGCCATATACTACGGACAGACTGCTTGGTTACGCGTTGAAACCATTCAACCAATCACAATGTACTACACAGCACCTAGCGGAAGCAATTAATAAGTTGCACAATTAAGAACCCAGCTAATATGAATGTCCACTGAACCCAAAACATAGGAATGTTGAATACACAAAACAACTAGCCTTAAGGCCTTACAATGTTTGCTTAATTAAACATGACTTTCAAACCTCGGCACGTAGGCCAGCCAGTAAATAAGAAAACACTCAAAAGTTTAGGCCTTCGAGGGCCGGCGCAGCAACTTGGGCTTTAGCCCGCTATTTACCGCTCGGCTCCGCAACACCTGCAAGCAACAATCCACCACACGGTGGTAAACAAAAGCAACGGTCAACTATGCTGACCAAATTATAACGATCCCGCCCCCAAAATCGGGGCGGCGATGCTCTTTCCCTGCACTTTATTAGTATAGCATCATAATAGTATAAACACACTTCATCACAGGCGTAGGCTCGCACGGCCACACACCTCGTGCACACAGGGCACATTCACGGCGAACCGGCCAACGTCACGTCAATTCAAGCCATAGACATTCTCGTTCCACCACCGCCCCTTAGACGGTCAATCATATGAGCATTTTGTCTTCCTGGCCTTGGTCACGACAATTTAAGCCATAGACCGCCGAAGACTCTCATCCACTCCAATGGTCCTACCGAACGACATAGATCGGATACGGTTCCGCCTGACTCGTGCTCATTCCGCAACGATAATTTAAGCCATATGCGCAGGTAAAGACTCACCGAGTCCCGTTTCCGCCACAACAATCACATAACCCGGTTATGTTCACGGTGGCTCCCCGGCCATCGTGTTGGCAAAACTCTCTTTTACCCAGTTTTTCGGGTGCACCTTGGAGTTAATCTCCAAGGCTCCCTGCTGCGATCTACCACGTAGAAAACCCGAAAAACGCCCAAATACCCGGAGTCTTCCCCGGTTCATATGCAATGTAACATCACCGATCCAGACAAACTTGTCCGGATAGGCTTCACACACCATGCCTATATCCGTTTATGCATACAGACTCTACACATGGGGGACTTTACATATCTACCCCAAGGAACGCTCAACCTCTTCGATCACTCGCGAGAGAGGGCTTCCTATGCAAAGGAAAAGAGGGCTTCACATGCCCTAGGATGAGAAATCATTACCCTTGCGTTCTTACGCGGCGCCATGAAAAATCTATATGGTTGGAAAGCACCGCAACGGCGTCTCCTTCGCGGATCTGGACTTGGATCGCGATTCGGAGCTCCGAAGCTCCACCGGCGGCCGGATCTTGGCCTTCCTCCTCCTCCTTGCTCTCCCCTCTCTCTAGACTTTAGAAAGAGAACTAAGGGGATGAAATGAGGGATTGCAAACCCTATTTCTGGGTATAAACCGCCAGAAACCACCCCCAGCCGTCAGATCCCAAGCCAAGGAAACGAACGGCCATGATTAGGCCTGAAATTACAAAATTTGGGCCGAATATGGGTTGCAACACGGCCGTGTGCATGGCCGTGCCACCCATTCGCCGTCTCGACCGACGCGATAACCAGCACACGGCATTAGACACGGCTTCCAAAACGCTTGAGTCGCATGTTATATGGCTGTGTCACTACCCGTGTCATGCCCCGTGTGCAATGACCAACATTCTTTTCCCGAGAAGGATACAGCCTGCGACACGGCACCCGAAACGCCCGTGTCGCATATGACACGCCCATTTCTGTGCCCGTCTCATGGCCCATGTCAAACTACCAGCACTTGCTTCCTGAGGAGGACACGGCCTGCGACACGGCACCCGACACGCCCGTGTCACATGTGACATGCCCGTGTATGTGCCCGTGTCATGGTCTGTGTACAAGACTCAGAAAACTCCCTAGCGTGACACGCCATGGGACACGCCCGTGTCCCAGGCCGTGTGCCTCAACTCGACGATAGCCGATCGTCAAAACGTCGAGCACATGACCCGTGGCCGAACACACCCGTGGCACGCCCGTGGCATGCCCGTGACATGCCCGTGTCACCTTCTCCAAAACCCAGACTGGCTTAAAATGTCACCCGTCCCTCTTTTGAGTTTCGGGGCATTACAACTCTCTCCCCCTTAAAAGAATTTCGCCCACGAAATTTACTAAAGGAGAACAATAGGAACTGAGAGCTTTTAACGGTACCTGAGCGTAATAACTCCGGGTACTCCTCCAGCATAGTTTGCTCCCATTCCCAAGAGAGCTCCTCCCGACCACAATTATCCCACCGGACCTTAACCATCCGAATCTCCTTGTTACGGAGTCTCTTCACCTCGAAGTCTTCGATACGAACGGGCTTGACCCTTGTCGTCAACCCTTCATCCACCGGCACTTGATCAACTACGATCAGTAGCTAAGGATCCTACACTGCCTTTCGCAACACGGAAATGTGGAACACATCGTGTAGTCCACTTAACTCCTCTTATAGCCTCAAATGGTATGCCTCTTCGCCGACCCGCTCCAGAACCTCAAAGGGTCTAAGGTATCTTGGGCTCGGCTTCTTTAAGCGTCTCACTAGCGAAACACCCTTGAACAGCTTCACTTTCAAGTATACCAAATCGCCTACCGTGAACTCCACGTTCCGGTACTTTGCATTGTAATACTTCGCCTGCCTATCCTGAGAGATCAACAAGCGGTCCCAAATGATCCGCACCAACGAGGCAGCACTCTCCACCTCCTGCTTCTTGTAAAACCTTGCCTCACCTGTTTCCAACAAAGATAACGGCGTGCGACACTTTCTACCATATAGGGCCTCAAAGGGCGCCATTTGGATACTTGCCTGGTAGTTGTTGTTGTACGCGAACTCCACCAAATACAAGTGGTCCTCCCACTGCTTCCCGAAGTCTAGAACACACATGCGTAGCATGTCCTCCATCGTTCTATTAACTCTCTCGGTCTGTCCATCCGTCTGCGGGTGGAAGGCTATGCTGAACTTCAACTTGGTCCCCAGCATCTATTGCACCATCTTCCAATCATTGGATGTTAAACGCCCATCGCGATCACTCACAATTCTACGGGGCACACCGTGCAGTCTAACTATATTATCCACATACAGCTTCGCCAACTTCTCCACCGAGTCATCCTTTGTTGGTACCCTAGTTTGATTTGAGTTTAGTCCTCTCCTTTTGTCCCTTGACCCAAGAAATATCTATGGTCAATGGTTAGTGGTCTAGCTGTAGAGTCCTCGCTTTTCCAGATGAAGAATTTGGTTAAGTAGTTTGTTCGTTCGACTATCGTCGAACGCCGCTCGACTATCGTCGACTGACTGTTCGACGATCGTCTATCAGTTGCTCGACGTTCAGTCTGCGAGGATAGTTCGACTATCGGTTGATAGTTCGACTATCTGTGTGCTTTGATAGTTCGACTATCTGCTTGGATAGGTCGACTATCTGATAGCTCGACTATCTGTTGATAGTTCGACTATCTGTTCTGCGTTGATAGTTCGACTATCTGTTGATAGGTCGACTATCTGTTCTCGCTTGGTAGTTCGACTATATGCTTTGATAGTTCGACTATCTGATAGTTCGACTATCTCTTGATAGTTCGACTATCTGTTTGTTTTTGATAGTTCGACTATCTGTTGATAGTTCGACTATCTGTTTCGCTTTGATAGTTCGACTATCTGTTGATAGATAGACTATTTGATAGCTCGACTATCTTCTGATAGTTCGACTATCTGTTGTGATAGCTCGACTATCTCCTTTGATACCTCGACTATCTGGATCGTTCGACTATCTGTCCGATAGTTCGACGATCTCCGTCCGTCGGTCGACGATCTCCGAAGGTCGTTCGACGTTTTCTGTCTGCCTTTATATTTTGTATTTATTTATTGTATTTAATTAATTAATACTTTATCTGGCACGTTGTTTTAAGTTGTTTTATGATAATATTTCCAGGCAATATTTGCTCCATCCCTTTTGCCTGAGTAAAATCTTTTCTGATAAAGTTGTTTGTCTTATTAGCTGACATTATATTTTACTTTATCTGCTGTCAGTCCTTTATAGCCGTTAGACTGAAAAGTCTTTCTTTTTGCTATAAAGAGTTTGTTTCTGATATGATTTTATTTAGTACTTTATTATCAGACTGCTTCCTGCAGCTTCGTAGAAAGAGGTTTATACCTTTTATAGAATGTTTCTGCTGCAGAGATTGTTTTGTCTTCTTGATATTTACAGCCCAGGTCTCAAGTTTCAGAAGAAGACAAGTAATTCAAATTGAAGAGAGCCGTTGCTTGTTGCTTCTATAAAAAGGATCCTTTGAAGAAGGATTCAAGCTAGCTAATTAGTTACCCAGTTATTCAATTAAGCAATCAAGCCTTCATCAAGATCAAGTTTTCTGCTCTCAGCAATACTCATCCAACTGAGAAGTGTTAAGCTCTTCTACTCTTTTTCAACCTGAGTTCTCCTGCTTCCAGGAAGTTCAAACTCAGTGTTCTTTTGAAGAAGAAGAAGAAGAAGACAGCTGCTTGAAGATTTCTAATTTTATTATTTATTATCTTCTTGTAGTTTTTCCTTCAGATCTTTCTGAAGAGTTTTTTGCACTGAAGCAAGACTTCACCTGGACATCTTTGAGCCAGGGGGAGCCTTGATTCCTTGAGCTTTCTAGCTCAGTGCAAGTCCTTGTGCTTCTCTAATCTTTTGTAAAATAGAGAAGACATCTTAACCTTCTTCCCCCTCCTGTACAGGGTTATTACTCCCTTCAAAAGTATCCCTTGGTGGCAGGGCACCTGATCAAAAACCTGTGCTTGGTTTTTAGACACCTGATCAAAAGTCTAAAGGGTTTCTGGATCTACCTGAAGCAGATCCTGTTGGTGGCAGGGCACCTGATCAAAAACCTGAGTGGATTCCTACCGTGTGGGTAGAAGAGTGGACGTACCCAAGTTGTTTGGGGAACCACTATAAATTTCCTTGTGTCGCCTGGATTCCCTTGTTTAATTCCTGCATTGTGGCTGTGAATAGATATAACTAGGATTGCTAGTTGCTGATTAGGATTTCCAAGCCTTAACTGTAATTACAGTTAGCTTGAGTTTGTGCACAACACTTGTGTTAGGCTATAGGGTTAATTCTATATCTATAATCTTTTCATTCCGCATTTCACTCCAAGGGAGTTGGGTAGACGATTAAGTTTTGTCAAGTGCAAAATTTGATAACTCTATTCACCCCCCCCCTCTAGAGTAGTATCTATCCCTTCACTTTCAATTAGTATCAGAGGGAGGTTACGGGTTCGAGACCGGGGGAGCGCTATTAAATCCCGATTTTTCCCTTCTACCTGTGTGGGTCCGGCGGGTCAGGCAACCGTGGACATGTGGTAACCCCACCTCTGAGTCGTGCGGGCCATGTGGTAACCCCACCTCTGAGCCGACGGGTTGTGCTGGACGCCGGGGGGGGATTGTTGGGTCCGGCGTTCCTTCACTTGACCCGTGGCGCTTTGCTACTTATATAAAAAATTAAGTAGCGCCCTCTCCAACAGTCCGGGCTTTTGGTGCAGTTGGGTATGTGCTTGATCCTTCAATTGGTATCAGAGGGAGGTTGATTGACTGTATAGGCTAACACCTAAGTCACAATATCCTGATAGATACCAAAGCTTATAGATATTCACTATCATGGCCCAGTCCAAGGATTATTCTAGCACAAGACCTCCAGCATGCAACTTAGCTAAGTTTGGCATCTGGAAGGAAAGGATAAAATTATATATGAATTCTATTGATGAAAGCATCTTTGCTTCCATTTTGTCAGGACCCCCAAGAGCACCTGCTGCTGCTACTGCCTCATCATCTGATATGAGTGCAGTGCCTCCTCCAGATTACAATGATGAGTACAAGAAGGCCAAGATAGCAGATGCCAAGGCGATGAACATTCTGGCTCAGACAATGTCTGATGAGGTATTCCAGAAGGTTGCTGACTGCTCTTCAACAAAAGCCATGTGGGATACACTGAACCAGATTGTAGCTGGTTCAGCTGATGAAAGGAAGGACAGAAGGTCCAACCTGATCTCACAATATGAGAACTTCAAGAAAATTGATACTGAATCAGTTGAAGCAATGTACACAAGGCTCAGCTCAATCATCAATGAGCTGAGGACCCTGGACAAGGACATATCATTGACAGAGGTCAATGATAAGATTCTTATGTGCTTCCCTAGCACATGGGATCTAAGGATCTGGCCCATCAAGGAAGCCAGAAGTACAAATGAGATTTCAACTGAAGCCCTTCTCGGCAAGCTCAAGTCTTTTGAGCAAGTGCTGAAGACAAGGGAAGCAGAAGCAGAAGCAAAGACCCCTACTCCAATAAGAAAAGAGCAATCTCTAGCTCTTAAGGCTGCTGATGCTTCTGAAGGCAGCCAATCAAATGAGGAGCTAATGGCATTGTTTGCCAAAAGGTTTCTCAAGATGGGGAGAAAGGAATTCAGAAAGAAGTGTTCACGCTATGAAGACAAAACAAGGTATGATCGTTCACCTGCTAAAGAAATTATATGTTATGGTTGCAGGAAGCCTGGACATATCCTGCCCGAGTGTCCAGAGGAGAAGAACAAAGACAAGAGGAAAGAAAAAGAACAACACAGGAAGCACTCCAAGTCATCCTCCTACAAGAACAAGAAAAAGGAGAGAGGTTTCATTGCTGAAACCTGGAGTGATTCTGATGAAGAATCCTCCTCCTCAAGCTCCAGTGAGGATGAGGAAGAGAAGAAGGCAAAAGAAGTTTGCCTCATGGTAATAGATGCCTGCAGCAACCACTCAGCTGTAGAGAGTTCAGATTCAGATGAAGAGATGCCAACAGAAGATGAGGTACTATCTTCTTATGACTTCACTTCTGAAGAATTTAAATTAGATTTTAAATCTTTATGCTTAGATTTGATTAGCTCAGAAAAGGAGATAAAAGAACTTAGAAATAAGTTAGCTGACTCAGAATTAATTGTTACAGAAAATATTAGGTTAAAGGAAGATCTCACTACTTGTAGTGAAGAAATTAAATTTCTTAAAATGGAGTTAGCTAAGTCTAAGAGGTTAGAAGAATCACTTAATGGTAGAAGCCTTAAGTTGTTAGAAATTACCAGCATGACTAACACTAGGTCAGCTAATAACAAACTAGGCTTAGGAGCTTCTCCCAGTGAACCCCCAGTTCTTCTTAAAAACAATCTTTCAACTCCAATGAACTTCATTTCAGCTAGTGGAATGAAGAACACTGAGCAAGTAAATCTAGTTAATAAAACCTTAAATAAAGCTAAGAGAGAAAAGAGGAAGAAATTCTTTAAAGAAATGCAAAGAGCGTCGAACGCCGTTCGACGATCGGAAGCTCAATGGTCGAACGAAGCTCGACGATCTGAGCGCCCATCGTCGAACGTCGATCGACGTTTTCAACATGATTTTCAAAATCATCATCAGTACCATAGAAACCTAAATGAAAATAGAAACCCTAGGTTTGTTGACCCATCATCTGCATGGAGAATACCACCTAGGAGATCTCACCCATTAGGTTATCACCCTCAGCCTGCATTTTCTTTTATTTCCAGTTTTTCTTATGTGAAAAACAAGGGACCCAAGGTTACCTGGGTCCACACTGTCTAAATAAATGTATTGCAGGTGAAGGCCTATCCTATCACTCAAAATAAGTGGTATTTGGATAGTGGATGCTCCAAGCATATGACAGGAAATAAAAATCATCTGTCAAAATTCAAAGCTAAGCTCGGCCCAAAGGTGATCTTTGGAGATTCCAACTGTGGTCAGACAGAAGGCTATGGCAGGATCACAATTGGAGATGTCACCTTCAAGAGAGTTGCATATGTGACAGGACTGAAGCACAATTTGATTTCAGTCAGCCAGCTATGTGATGCTGGCTACTAGGTTTCATTTTCTAACTCTTCTTGCAATATTACTTTAAATGATAATATTGTTTTAGTAGGCATTAGAATAGGTAATATTTATTTAGTAGATTTCAATTCATCTCACTCTGAAATCTGTTTATTTAATGAAGTAATAATTAATAATAATTCTTTGTGGCATAAGAGGCTTAGTCATGTTAACCTTAAAAATATATCTAGATTATCTAAGCACAACCTTGTTAGAGGTTTACCTTCTTGCCCCTACAAGAAGGAGAGCCTATGCAAGGCTTGTCAGCTAGGCAAGCAAACCAAAAACTCTTTTAAATCAGTAAATAAGAGTGATTCTCCTAGAATCTTGTATCTATTACATTTGGACCTTTTTGGCCCAATAAATGTTCAGAGTTTAGGAGGGAAGTATTACACCTTAGTAATTGTACATGACTTCTCTAGGTTCAGTTGGGTTTTCTTTTTGAGATCTAAGGCTGATAACTTCAAAGCCCTTACAGACTTTCTACTATGTGTGCAGACTGAGTACTCTACTCATGTGGCCTTGATCAGAAGTGATCATGGTACTGAGTTTGACTCTCTTCTCATGCAAGAATTCTGTGAGAGAGAAGGTATCAAACATAGTTTCTCAGCTCCTAGAACTCCCCAACAAAATGGGGTAGTTGAAAGGAAAAACAGAACACTCATTGAAGCTGCTAGTACATTGTTGGCAGATGCTAACATGCCTCTCTCCTATTGGGCAGAAGCTGTTAGTACAGCCAATTATGTCTTGAATAGAAGTTTGATACACAAGCTTAAGTGTAAAACTCCTTATGAGTTGCTTAAAGGAAAGAAACCTAAAATTAACTATTTTAGAATTTTTGGTTGTGTAGTGTATATTCATAATAATAATAAAGAATATCTTAGAAAATTTGAAGCAAAAGCTTCAATGGGAATTATGCTTGGATATTCCCAAGTAAGTAAAGCTTATAGGGTTTACAACAAATCTACCTGTAAAATTGAAGAATCTGTGCATGTATCCTTTGATGAGTCTCAGATGTTTTACAAGGAGAAAGAAAATTCTCCTTCTTCTAGTTCATTGCAGGTACCTGATGCCCCTCAAGAAATTCTTCAACAATCAACTCTTCAGATCACTGAATCAGACAGTGATGAAGACATTGCTGAAGATGTTGTTGTACCACCAACAGTAGATCAAATTCCTCCTGAGGAATTAATCCCAACTGTTGCTGAAGATCACATCCCTGCTGATATTGTCACACTTAGAGATCACCCCACATCTCAAGTGATTGGAGACATATCAGCTGGTGTGCAAACAAGACACCAATTAAGATAGGATGTGATGCACGCTTGTTTCCTCTCACAGGTTGAGCCCCTCACCTTTAAAGTTGCAGAGCTAGATCCCCACTGGATCATTGCTATGCAAGAGGAACTCAATCAGTTTGAGAGATGTTAAGTTTAGACTTTGGTTCCAAGACCTAAAGGCCAACTAATCATAGGCACCAAGTGGGTGTATAGAAACAAGTTGGATGCAAATGGAATTATAGTAAGGAATAACGCAAGGCTTGTAGCTCAGGGCTACAGACAGGAGGAAGGTATAGATTATGACCAAACCTTTGCTCCTGTTGCAAGGCTAGAAGCAATAAGGATCTTCTTGGCCTATGCAGCCTACATGAAGTTTAAGGTGTTCCAAATGGATGTCAAAAGTGCATTCCTGAATGGTGAGCTTAAGGAAGAGGTGTTTGTTGAACAACCACTAGGGTTTGTTTCTTCAACTCATCCCTCACATATGTTTAAGTTGCAGAAAGCTCTTTATAAACTAAAGCAAGCTCCCAGAGCCTGGTATGAGACTTTAGCTAGTTTTCTTTTAGAGCACAACTTTACTAGGGGAGTAGTTGATAGAACCCTTTTTGTCAAGCATCACAAGGACACAATCCTGTTAGTTCAGGTGTATGTAGATGATATTATATTTGGCTCCACTGATCCCAAACTTTGCAAAAGGTTCTCTGACCTGATGCACTCTAAGTTTGAGATGAGTAGTATGGGTGTGCTGTCTTACTTTCTTGGTCTCCAAGTTAAGCAAGATGTCGATGGTATCTTCATCTCTCAATCCAAATATGCCAAGGAATTGGTAAAGAAATTTGGGATGGGTGATGCTTCAGCAATGCCTACACCTATGGCTACTAATGTAGTTATTGATTCCGATGATCACGGCAAGCCAGTTGATCAAAAGAATTATAGGGCCATTGTTGGTTCCCTATTATATCTAACTGCAAGTAGGCCTGATATAATGTTTGCTACATGCCTTTGTGCTAGATTCTAGGTCAACCCCAAGGAATCTCATCTGATTCTTCTAAAGAGAATCCTGAGATACCTGAAGGGATGTCCAAATCTAGGACTTTGGTACCCAGCTGAGTCAGAATTTGAATTAATTGGATATTCTGATTCTGATTATGCTGGTTGCAGAGTTGACAGGAAGAGCACCTCAGGAACTTGTCAGTTCCTGGGAGAGAGATTGGTCTCTTGGTTCTGTAAGAAGCAGGCTTCTGTCTCAACTTCAACTACAGAGGCTGAATATATAGCAGCTGCTAGTTGTTGTTCACAGATCCTGTGGATTCAAAACCAGCTTGTGGATTATGGTTACTCACACAAGAATACCAAAATCATGTGTGATAGTACCAGTGCTATCTCAATTGCACAAAATCCAGTGCACCACTCTAGAACGAAGCACATTGAGATTCGGCACTATTTCCTGAGAGATTGTGTGGAAAAGAACAAGATTTGTCTTGAGTTCATATCCACTGAGTTTCAGAGAGGTGATATATTCACCAAGCCCTTAGATGAACAGAAGCATCTGTTCTTTTTAGTTCAACTAGGCATGATAAATGGACGAGACTAAGTGTGGCTATATCTGCCTATGTTGAAACCTGCTTGAAGATCGTCGAACGATGATCGAAGATCGTCGAACGGATCAAGCCTATCGTCGACCTCTGGTTAATGATAGCTTATCTGTTTGAAGATCGTCGACCGGCGTTCGAAGATCGTCGAACAGGTCGAGCTTATCGTCGATCTCTGGATGACGACAGCTTGTTGTTTGAGAAGCCAGAAATAGTCGAACGATTGATCGACTACTCTGCTTTTGGGCCGATCGTCGAACGGCCGTTCGACTATTGGGTCTAGTATCTTTTTAATAGATCGACTATCTCCGGTCTAATATAAAGCCGATAGTCGACCTAGGTTAAAAGATCTTTTGTTTTATCGTCGACGGAGCGTGACTTTTCGCATTCTGTCTTCCCGCTTGCGATTTTCTGCTGCTTCGTCTCCTTCGTCTTCGTCGTCTTTCTCGCGCATTCTCCAGCAATTCAATGGCGATTTTTCCCGCAGTGTTAGCTGTTGTAAAGTTCGATGCAGGCTTCAGCGTCGATTTTGACGCCTTCAGTTGCTGTGAAGCAGGGATTGTAGAAATTCTTCAGTTATGCCGGGACCAAGGTCTAGAAAGATTAATGCCGACAAGGATAAAGTTAAATATTCCCGAGATCAAGGAATGGGCTTTCACTTCGTCATCCTCTGACGATTCGATGACTGGCACCATCGGCGGAGAAGAGGTAATTTTAACTCCGGTCGTTCTGACTGATGTTTTTGGATTAATAAATGGTGAAGATGATTATGAGCAAGATGCTCAAGAGTTTGGAAGGATGCTGACTGAGCTGGGACATGCGGAGGGCATTCCCACGAAGCTGCTCAAGGTCAATTTTCCCTTTAAGATTAAATTTCTCGCTGAGTTAGTTGGTAAAGTGCTCCTTGGAAAGCACTCTGCTCATGATAATATCACAAGGCAACAATTTGTACTGATGTGTGCAATTGTTAATCAGAAAAAGATTGATTGGGCAGGAGTAATGTTTGATTTGATAAGGAAAAAGAATAATAAGAAAGAGGTTACCCTAGGCAGGGTTATTGGAATTTTCCTGAAGGAAAAGTATCCTCAGCTGCTGGTCTCCGTTGCAACAACCATAAATGCGAGCAAGAAGATGGACCCAAATCTGTTCTCCAAGTGGAAGAGGACTTTTGTGAAACCCGCCCTCACAGGGGTTGCTCCAGCGACATCAGAGAGCACCAGGACTGATTCGGTCGCTCCTCACCCGGTAGAAGCTGGCTCAGCTCTTTCCCTTCCCTCATCTTCTTCTGCTATGCAGTCTGCCTCAGTTAATGTTCCATCAACTTCAGCTGAAGTACGACATTCTCTTTCTCCTATTCGAGAAACAACCACGGTTGTTCTTCCTTCCCCTCCAGCATCTCCTCTTCCATCTCATCTGGCTAGGATATCTGCTCCTAGTTTTGATCTGTTAGGATCTGAGAGGATTCTAACATCTCCTCAGTCCCCTATTCATTCTCCAGTTAACACTCTTGTTAACTCTCCAGCTCCATCTCCAATTCGATCTCCAGTTCACACCACTTCTCATCCTAACACTACAACCATCTCTGCTGCATCTCCATCCACTGCATTTCCATCATCTTTTGAGATAACCCCTGGATTCATTTCCGGCATTCTGGAGTTGATTACCCCTTCAATCAAAATCATGATTGAAGAGGCAATTGCTCCACTTGCCTCCTCCATTGCCACCTTGACTGCTTCCATCCAATCACTTTCTAAATCTGCTGAGCCCTCTTCTTCAAGGGGCCTGGTTTCAGTTTCCACTGAAATCAGGCAGGGGGAGATGTTCTGTGAAGATGTCTCAGAGCCTCCTGCCTCCCTTCCAGCAGTTCATCCAGCAGTTCAAGCTCAAGATCAATCAGGTTCAGTGCTATCTGACAAAGAAATATCGGATGCTATTATGCTATCTGAATTTACTGTGAAAGTTTGCTTAGAAGATCTCACCACTCCCGTGGTTGCCCATTTCCTAGAAGGGATTATTACATCCTACCTAGATGAATCTTGGGAGTTGGTAAAATTTGAAGGTAATTCACTCATCCGCTTTATTGACGAGTCAATTAATTTGATAGCTTGTGAATACCTAGAAGGAATGATTATTGCTTATTTAGCAGATTTGTGTTCATAAATCTACAGATTATATTAAAGAAGATTTAGCTGCTCAGATTATAGCAGTTGTTTCAGAAGCTACTCCAAATGTTCCTGTTATTCAAGAAGATCCAGAATTGGATTCCTTTTAGATGACATAGAAGATGTGTCTGAAATTCAAAAAAAGAAAGCAAGAGATGCTTGGAATCAAAGAGTTCAATCTTTGTTAGAGGAAAAAGAAAAAGATTTGCAAGTTGAAAAGTCTACTGTTTGGGATGATTCCCCAGGAATTGATTTGGATTTCCTTCTGACTCAGGATGCCATAGAAGAAGAAAAAGAGAAAGCTGCTTTGAAGGAAAAGGCTGTTTCTGAAGCCTATGATCCCTATGACAATCCTCCTTCATCTCACTCTGAAGATGAAGAGGATTCAGATTTATCTGAAAATTCAAAGAAAAGGAAAGCTGCTCAGAAGAAAAGAAAAGTTATTGCTCCTCCTCCTCCCAACCGTGATAATGATACTCCATACTATATTTTGAAAGGAATTGACCCCAAGTCAAAAGAGTTTCAGCATTGGATGTGGTTCTCCAAGAACCAGCAGAAAGAGAGAAAGAAAGCTAAGAAATATGATAGTCCTACCCCTAGATGGACACCTAGAGGTCCTCCTCCTCCACCTCCTGGTGCAGGAGCCTCTGGGAATTTATCTGCCAATCCGTCTGCTCCATCAGGAAAATCTGCTCCGTCTCAGTCTTCTTCAAGAAAAAGTTCTCAAGATTTTCAAGGTAAATCATACTCTGGCCATCAAAGAACTGATACAGTAAGAGAACATGTGAAGGAGGTTGTGTTTCAAAGACCAACTTTTTCCCCTCCTCCTTCTCCAAAGAAAAGAGTTTCATCTCCAATGCCAGTGCATTGTGAAATAGTTGTTTCAAAAGGTAAGTAGTTTATTTTGTTTAAAAATTCTAGCAAGAACATTGCTAAGTCTGCTCCCATGTCTTATCGAGTTAATCAAGATAAAGAACCAGAGGCTACTCCTGAGACTGTTTATGAAAGTCCTGAGCTTGATCCTAACTTTAGGATGGCTCGTTTTCACGAATTGGTTGGAGCAGCTCAAATCAGAAAAGCAAAAGCTGAAGGAAAAGATACTACTGGTTTAACCACCATGTCTACATTCAGAAAGAAGGAGTTCGAAAAGTTCCAGGTTAATCCTGAGGTCTTTGACCCTTCGAAGTATATGGAAAAGCACCCGGAAGCCGTTGTTCTAAGGGCTACAGAATTAAAGATCATTGGCATGCAAGACTTGAAGATGTCAAAGAAAGAGGCTATTGATCCTCTAAGGAAAATTTCTTTTGTTCCTAGTTCTTCTGACCCTATGCCAGATTCTGTAGACTCTTAATTTTGTTTGACTGTTATTTATCTGTTTGATAACTGCTAGTTAATTGTTTATTTATTTCCTGTATTAATTTTATTGCTCTTTAGCTAGCTCTATGTTTTAGTTTTTGAGAGACTTAACTCAAATAGGGGGAGATTGTTGGTACCCTAGTTTGATTTGAGCTTAGTCCTCTCCTTTTGTCCCTTGACCCAAGAAATATCTATGGTCAATGGTTAGTGGTCTAGCTGTAGAGTCCTCGCTTTTCCAGATGAAGAATTTGGTTAAGTAGTTTGTTCGTTCGACTATCGTCGAACGCCGCTCGACTATCGTCGACTGACTGTTCGACGATCGTCTATCAGTTGCTCGACGTTCAGTCTGCGAGGATAGTTCGACTATCGGTTGATAGTTCGACTATCTGTTGATATTTCGACTATCTGTGTGCTTTGATAGTTCGACTATCTGCTTGGATAGGTCGACTATCTGATAGCTCGACTATCTGTTGATAGTTCGACTATCTGTTCTGCGTTGATAGTTCGACTATCTGTTGATAGGTCGACTATCTGTTCTCGCTTGGTAGTTCGACTATCTGCTTTGATAGTTCGACTATCTGATAGTTCGACTATCTGTTGATAGTTCGACTATCTGTTTGTTTTTGATAGTTCGACTATCTGTTGATAGTTCGACTATCTGTTTCGCTTTGATAGTTCGACTATCTGTTGATAGATAGACTATTTGATAGCTCGACTATCTTCTGATAGTTCGACTATCTGTTGTGATAGCTCGACTATCTCCTTTGATAGCTCGACTATCTGGATCGTTCGACTATCTGTCCGATAGTTCGACGATCTCCGTCCGTCGGTCGACGATCTCCGAAGGTCGTTCGACGTTTTCTGTCTGCCTTTATATTTTGTATTTATTTATTGTATTTAATTAATTAATACTTTATCTGGCACGTTGTTTTAAGTTGTTTTATGATAATATTTCCAGGCAATATTTGCTCCATCCCTTTTGCCTGAGTAAAATCTTTTCTGATAAAGTTGTTTGTCTTATTAGCTGACATTGTATTTTACTTTATCTGTTGTCAGTCCTTTATAGCCGTTAGACTGAAAAGTTTTTCTTTTTGCTATAAAGAGGTTGTTTCTGATATGATTTTATTTAGTACTTTATTATCAGACTGCTTCCTGCAGCTTCGTAGAAAGTGGTTTATACCTTTTATAGAATGTTCTTGCTGCAGAGATTGTTTTGTCTTCTTGATATTTACAGCCCAGGTCTCAAGTTTCAGAAGAAGACAAGTAATTCAAATTGAAGAGAGTTGTTGCTTGTTGCTGCTATAAAAAGGATCCTTTGAAGAAGGATTCAAGCTAGCTAATTAGTTACCCAGTTATTCAATTAAGCAATCAAGCCTTCATCAAGATCAAGTTTTCTGCTCTCAGCAATACTCATCCAACTGAGAAGTGTTAAGCTCTTCTACTCTTTTTCAACCTGAGTTATCCTGCTTCCAGGAAGTTCAAACTCAGAGTTCTTTTGAAGAAGAAGAAGAAGAAGACAGCTGCTTGAAGATTTCTAATTTTATTATTTATTATCTTCTTGTAATTTTTCCTTCAGATCTTTCTGAAGAGTTTTCTGCATTGAAGCAAGACTTCACCTGGACATCTTTGAGCCAGGGGGAGCCTTGATTCCTTGAGCTTTCTAGCTCAGTGCAAGTCCTTGTGCTTCTCTAATCTTTTGTAAAATAGAGAAGACATCTTAACCTTCTTCCCCCTCCTGTACAGGGTTATTACTCCCTTCAAAAGTATCCCTTGGTGGCAGGGCACCTGATCAAAAACCTGTGCTTGGTTTTTAGACACCTGATCAAAAGTCTAAAGGGTTTCTGGATCTACCTGAAGCAGATCCTGTTGGTGGCAGGGCACCTGATCAAAAACCTGAGTGGATTCCTACCGTGTGGGTAGAAGAGTGGACGTACCCAAGTTGTTTGGGGAACCACTATAAATTTCCTTGTGTCGTCTGGATTCACTTGTTTAATTCCTACATTGTGGCTGTGAATAGATATAACTAGGATTGCTAGTTGCTGATTAGGATTTCCAAGCCTTAACTGTAATTACAGTTAGCTTGAGTTTGTGCACAACACTTGTGTTAGGCTATAGGGTTAATTCTATATCTATAATCTTTTCATTCCGCATTTCACTCCAAGGGATTTGGGTAGACGATTAAGTTTTGTCAAGTGCAAAATTTGATAACTTTATTCACCCCCCCCCTCTAGAGTAGTATCTATCCCTTCACTTTCATCCTTCCTATGCGGAATAAAGTGCGACACTTTAGTTAACTGATATACGATCACCCAGATGGCGTCGTTCCCCTTCTGCGACCTTTGAAAACCATGCACAAAGTCCATCGATATGTCGTCGAACTTACACTCCGGTATAGGAAGGGACTTCAAGAATCCTCCCGCCTTTTGGCACTCCACCTTCACTAAGGCGCACGTTTGGAACTTAGCCACAAACAACGCTACGTCTTTCTTGAGCCCCGGCCACCAAAACAGCTTCTTGAGGTCACGGTACATCTTTGTGATCCCTGGGTGGATTGAGTACTTGGTATGATGAGCCTCGTACATCAACTCCGCCCGTAGGTTACCCCCGCTTTGGACGCACAACCAATGATCTTTCCTTAACAACCCATCCTCAACAGAAAATTGGGAATTTGACCAATCCAACGCCGCCTCCATAAGCTATTTGATGGGGTCATCCAACTCCATTGCCTGCCGAACACAATCATCTAGGTCATACTGAACCTCCGTCCAGTTCAACAAAGCCTTGGCGCTTGTCTGCTTGTCCACGCAACAGATCTCTAATGCCTCCAACTCCCGTACAAGCCTCTCATCATGAACCGACAACCAGTTGGCTTGGGAGGGAGCCCTGCGACTCAACGCATCAGCAACCGCATTGCCCTTCCCGGGTACATAATGAATCTTGAAGGTGTAGTACCCCAGGAACTTCATCCACCTCCTCTGCCTCATGTTAAGATCCTTCAGATCCAACAGGTACTTCAGGCTCTTGTGATTGGTGTAAATATCGAACCTTACGCCGTATAGGTTGTGCCTCCATAGCTTAAGTGCAAATATCACGACCGCCAACTCTAAGTCGTGGACCGGATAGTTCCTTTCATGCACTTTTAGCTGACACGATCCATAAGCTATCACGCTCCAATGCTGCAACAGCACGGAGCCCAAACCACTACCCGAGGCGTCACTATAAACCTCGAAGCCCTCAGTCCCACTCGACGAACTAAGCACTGGCGCCGTGGTCAACCGTCTCTTAAGCTCCTCAAAAGATTGCACGCACTCCTGCGTCAACAAGAATCTCTGATCTTTCCTTGTCAACTTCGTGAGAGGTAGCGCTATCCACGAGAAGTTCTCTATGAAGCGCCTGTAATATCCGACAAAGCCCGAGAAAACTACAGACTTCTACGATAGAAGACAACGCAGGCCACTCCCGTATCGCAATGATCTTCGCCAGATCCACCTCTATACCTTCCCCACTAACAATGTGACCAAGGAACGCTACTTAGGGTAGCCAGAACTCGCGCTTGGAGAATTTCGCATACAGTTCATTCCTTCTCAGAGTCTCCAACACGGGATGCAAGTGCTTGAAGTTGAAAGTGAAGGGATAGATACTACTCTAGAGGGGGGTGAATAGAGTTATCAAATTTTGCACAGACAAAACTTAATATTCTACCCAACTCCCTTGGAGTGAAGTGCGGAATGAAAAGATTATAGATATTGATTTAACCTTAAAGCCTAACACAAGTGATGTGTACAAACACAAGCTAACTGTAATTACAGTTAAGCTTGGAAAAGCCTAATCAGCAACTAGCAACCTAGTTATATCTAATCACAGCCATAATGCAGGAATTAAACAGTGGAATCCAGACGACACAAGGAAATTTATAGTGGTTCCCCAAACAACTTGGGTACGTCCACTCTTCTACCCAAACGGTAGGAATCCACTCAGGTTTTTGATCAGGTGCCCTGCCACCAACAGAATCTGATTCAGGTAGATTCAGAAACCCTTTAGACTTTTGATCAGGTGTCTAAAAACCAAGCACAGGTTTTTGATCAGGTGCCCTGCCACCAAGGGATACTTTTGAAGGGAGTAATAACCCTGTACAGGAGGGGGAAGAGGGTTAAGATGTCTTCTCTATTTTACAATAGATTAGAGAAGCTCAAAGAAAGCTTGCACTGAGCTAGAATGCTCTAAAGAATCAAGGCTCCCCCTGGCTCAAAGATGTCCAGGTGAAGTCTTGCTTCAGTGCAGAAAACTCTTCAGAAAGTTCTGAAGGAAAGAGCTACAGGAAGAAAGTAAATAATAAAATCAAAATTCTTCAAGCAGCTATCTTCTTCTTCTTCTTCTTCAAAGGAACTCTGAGTTGAACTTCCTGAAAGCAGGAGAACTCAGGTGAAGAAGAGATGAAGATCTTAACACTTCTCAGTTAGATGGAGATTGCTGAGAGCAGGAAGCTTGAGCTTGATGAAGGCTTGAGAGCTTGAATGAACACTGGTTGGCTATTAGCTTCTATTAACTAGCTTGAATCCTTCTGCAAAGGGTTCTTTATATAATCATCAGCAAGCAACGGCTCTCTTCCATTTGAATTATTTGTCTTCTACTGAGCCTTGAGACCTGGGCTGTAAATATCAAGAAGACAGAAAATATCTCTGCAGCAAAACATTCTATAAAAAGGAATAAACCTCTTTCTAAGAAGCTGCAGGCTTAAATCAAATAATCAGATAGACTAAATAAAGTCACATCAGAAATAATCTCTTTATAGCAAAAAGAAGACTTTTCAGTCCAACGGCTATAAAGGGCTGTCAGCAGATAAAGTAATTTAAAGAGACAGCTAATAAGACAAACAACTTTATCTTAAAAGATTTTAACTCAGGCAAAAAGAATAGAGCAAATAATGCCTGGAAACTTTATCATACAGCTTAAAATAGAGTGCCAGAAAATGTATTAAAAAATTAAATATAATAAATAAATACAAAATACAAAGGCAGACAGAAAACGTCGAACGACCTTCGAAGATCGTCGAACGACGCACGGAGATCGTCGAACTATCGGGCAGATAGTCGAACGATCCAGATAGTCGAACTATCGAAGAAGATAGTCGAACTACCCCGGCAGATAGTCGAACTATCAGAGCAGATAGTCGAACCATCAGATAGTCGATCTATCTAGGACAGATAGTCGAACTATCAAGCGCACAGAGATAGTCGACCTATCAAGCAGATAGTCGACCTACCTCAGAAAACAGATAGTCGAACTATCAACAGATAGTCGAACTATCAAAACAAAACAGATAGTCGATCTATCAGCAGATAGTCGAACTATCAGATAGTCGAACTATCAGGACAGATAGTCGAACTATCAAAACGAAACAGATAGTCGAACTATCAACAGATAGTCGAACTATCAGCGCAGAACAGATAGTCGAACTATCAACAGATAGTCGAACTATCAGCGCAGAACAGATAGTCGAACTATCAACAGATAGTCGAACTATCAGCGCAGAACAGATAGTCGAACTATCAACAGATAGTCGAACTATCAGCGCAGAACAGATAGTCGAACTATCAACAGATAGTCGAACTATCAGCGCAGAACAGATAGTCGAACTATCAACAGATAGTCGAACTATCAGCGCAGAACAGATAGTCGAACTATCAACAGATAGTCGAACTATCAGCGCAGAACAGATAGTCGAGCTATCAACAGATAGTCGAACTATCAGTGCAGAACAGATAGTCGAGCTATCAACAGATAGTCGAACTATCAGCGCAGAACAGATAGTCGAGCTATCAACAGATAGTCGAACTATCAGCGCAGACAAAGCGTCGACCAACTGATAGACGATCGTCGATCAGCCGATAGACGATAGTCGAACGGCGTTCGACTATAGTCGAACGAAAAACCTACTTAACCAAATTCTCAATTTGGAAAAGCGAGGACTCTACAGCTAGACTTCTAACCATTGACCATAGATATTTCTTGGGTCAAGGGGCACAAAGGAGAGGACTGAACTCAAATCAAATTAGGGTACCAACAATCTCCCCCTATTTGAGTTAAGTCTCTCAAAATCTAAAACAGCTAGCAATAGAACACTAAAAATAAATTCAGCAAATAGTTAACAATAAACTGGCAGATAAATAGATATAGCACAGCAGTTAATTAAACTATTAAGAATCTTTAAAGTCTGGTAAAGCATCAGAAGAACTAGAAACAAAAGAAATTTTTCTTAGAGGGTCATCTGATTCTTTCTTTGACATCTTCAGGTCCTGAGCACCAATGATCTTCAGTTCTGTGGCTCTGGGGACAACAGCTTCAGGATGTTTTTCCATGTACTTTGACGGATCAAAAATCTCAGGATTTACCTGGAACTTTTCAAATTCTTTCTTTCTGTAGACTGACATGGTAGTAAAACCAGTCGTATCTTTACCTTCGGCTCTTGCTTTTCTTATTTGGGCTGCTCCTACAAGTTCTTGAAAGCGAGCCATCCTAAAGTTAGGATCGAGCTCAGGATTTTCATATACGGGCTCAGGAGAAGCAGCATCAGCCATTATATCTAGATAAGACATTAGAGTATACTTAGCAGAGAGGTTCTTGCTAGATATCTTAAAACAAAATAAACTATTTACCTTTCGAAATACTTTTCTCAGATTGAACTGGAGTTGGAGATGAAATTTTCTTCTTTGGAGAAGGAGGTGGGGAAAAGGTTGGTCTTTGAGCCACAGCCTCCTTCATTTGACTTTGAGAACCATAAACTGATTTGCCTTGAGAACTTTGATAACCTTGTCTTGGTTGGGGCTGAGCAGACGCAGATTTTCCAGAGGAGGCAGAAGGATGAGCTGATAGGTTCCCAGAGGCTCCTGCACCAGGAGGTGGAGGAGGACCTCTGGGAGTCCATCTTGAGACAGGAGTGTCATACCTCTTGGTTCTTTTTCTTTCTTTTTGCTGATTCTTCGAGAACCACATCCAATGCTTAAAATCCTTGGATTTGGGGTCAATGCCCTTCAAAATGTAATAGGGAGTGTCATTATCCTTATTTGGAGGAGGAGGAGGAGCAGCTTTTCTTTTCTTTGCAGCAGATTTCTTTTTCTTTGACTTTTCAGAAATATCAGAATCATCATCATCATCAGAATGGGATGATGGAGGGTTCTCATAAGGATCATAGGCTTCTGGGACAGCCTTTTCTTTAAGCTTTGAAGCAGATTTCTCTTTTTCTTCTTCCATGGCATCCAGAGCCAGAAGGGAGTCTAAATCTAAACCTGGAGAGTCATCCCAGATGGATGACTTTTCAAATTGCAAATCTTTCTCTTTCTCTTTTAAAGATTGAACTCTTAATTCCCATGCTGCTCTTGCTTGAGCTTCTTCCAAACTCAGAACAGGAGAGTCAACTTTGACTTCCTCTTTCTCAGACTCATCTTCTTTATTATCTAAGAAGGATTCCAACTCAGGGTCTACTAGAGTAGCAGGAATACTTGGGTCAGCCTCAGAAACTACTGCTATGATTTGAGCAGTTAAATCTTCTTTAATAATATCTGTAAAATTATGAATACATATCTGCTAAATAAGCTTGAATCATTCCTTCAAGGTATTCACAAACTATCAAATTAATCGATTCATCAACAAAACGAATGAAAGAGTTACCTTCATACTTAACCATCTCCCAGCAGTCATTCAGATATGAAGTTATAATTCCTTCCAGGAATCTAACTATCACAGGAGAGGTAAGATCTTCTAAGCAGACCTTAACTGCAATCTCAGATAACAATATTCCATCTGCTATTTCTTTCTCAGACAAAACTGGAGCTAAAACTTTCTCAGCAGGAGCTATTTCTTCCTGGGCTGGAGCTATCTCTTCCTGGGCAGACATGACAACATCTGGAACTATTTCTTCCTGAGCAGATATAACTGAATCTTTTAAAGCTGGAGGAGAAGCAGGATGATCTGAGGCATCTTCATTGAACATCTCCCCCTGCCTGATTTCAGTGGATACTGAAACCAGGCCCCTAGAGGAAGATGGCTCAGCAGATTTAGTAAGAGATTTGATGGAGGCAGACAAAAGATCAATGGAAGCTGCAAGGGGAGCGATTGCCTCGTCAATCATGGTTTTGATTGACGGGGTAATCAGCTTCACAATGCGGGAGATAAGCTCTGGAGAGATTTCAAAAGATGAAGGATGAGAGGTGGATGGAGCTGCAGCAGATGTGGTAGTGGTGCTGGGATGAGAAATGATGTGAACAGGGGATCGAGCAGGAGATGGAGCAGGAGAGTTTATTGGGGAATGAATTGGAGAATGAATTGGAGATTGAATTGGAGAAACAGGAGGAGTAAGAATTCTCTCTGATCCTAACAAATCAAAGCTAGGAGCAGATATCCTAGCCAGATGAGTAGGTAGAGGAGAGGCTGGAGGGGAAGGAGGAACAACCGTAGTTGTTTCTGGAGCAGCAGTGGAAGAAGGTCGTACCTCAGCAGAAGTTGATGGTACTTCAACTGAGGCAGACGGCAAAGCAGAGGAGGAGGAAGGGAGAGCTGAGCCAGCTTCAACAGGTTGAGGAGCGACTGATGCAGTCCTTGTGTCCTCAGATGTTGCTGGAGCAGATTTCACAAACGTCCTCTTCCACTTAGAGAACAAGTGGGGATCCATCTTCTTGCTGGCGTTGATGGTTGTTGCAGTGGAACTTAGCAGCTGGGGATATCTTTCTTTCAGGAAGATACCAATAACCCTTCCTAGGGTGACTTCCTTCTTTCCATTCTTTTTCCTGATTAAATCAAACAGAACTGCAGCCCAATCTATCCTTTTACGATTAACAATTGCACACATGAGTGCGAATTGCTGCCTTGTTATATTGTCGTGGGCAGAGTGCTTACCCAGGAGCACTTTTCCGACAACCTCAGCGAGGAACTTGATCTTGAAGGGGAAGTTTACCTTGAGCAGCTTGGTGGGAATGCCCTCAGCATGTCCCAGCTCGACCAGCATTCTTCCAAATTCCTGAGCGTCTTGCTCATAATCCTCTTCACCAATAACTAAACCAAAAACATCAGATAAGACGGCCGGAGTCAGGATAGCTTCTTCTCCGCCTATGGTACCAGTCATCGATTCGTCTGTGGAAGACGACGTGAAAGCCCATTCTTTTATTTCTGGAATGTTGATCTTAATCCTTTCAGACATCAGCTTCTCTAAACCCTGATCCCTGCAGAGCTGGAGAACTTCCACGATTCCGGCATCGCAACTGCTGAAAGCTTCGAAATCCACACTGAATCCTGCATCAAACTTGACGACGGCTAGAACAGCTGGGGAAACCGCCATTGATTCGCCGGAGAAAGCACGAGAAAGCTGCAGAGAACGAAGAAGACGAAACGCCCAGAAATCGCAAGCGGGAAAGCAGAATGCGAAAGGGCACGCTCCGTCGACGATAAAGCAACAGATCTTTTAACCTAGGTCAACTATCGGTTTTATATTAGACCGGAAATAGTCGATCTATTAAAAAGATACTTGACCCGATAGTCGAACGGCTGTTCGACGATCGGCTCAGAAGCAGAGTAGTCGAACCATCGTTCAGCTATTTCTGGCTTCACAAGCAACAAGCTGTCGTCGTTCAGAGATCGACGATGAGCTCAACCTGTTCGACGATGGTCGAACGTCGATCGACGATCTTCAAACAGATAAGCTATCATTAACCAGAGGTCGACGATAGGCTCAATCCGTTCGACGATCTTCGATCATTGTTCGACGATCTTCAAGCAGATTTCAACAAAGGCAGATATAGTCACACTTAGTCTCGTCCATTAATCATGCCTAGTTGAACTAAAAAGAACAGATGTTTCTGTTCATCTAAAGGCTTGGTGAATATATCACCTCTCTGAAACTCAGTGGATATGAACTCAAGACAGATCTTGTTCTTTTCCACACAATCTCTCAGGAAATGGTGCCTAATCTCAATGTGCTTCGTTCTAGAGTGGTGCACTGGATTTTGTGCAATAGAGATAGCACTGGTACTATCATACATGATCTTGGTGTTCTTGTGTGAGTAACCATAATCCACAAGCTGGTTTTGAATCCACAGGATCTGTGAACAACAACTGCAGCTGCTATATATTCAGCCTCTGCAGTTGAAGTTGAGACAGAAGCCTGCTTCTTACAGAACCAAGAGACCAATCTCTCTCCCAGGAACTGGCAAGTTCCTGAGGTGCTCTTCCTGTCAACTCTGCAACCAGCATAATCAGAATCAGAATATCCAATTAATTCAAACTCTGACTCAGCTGGGTACCAAAGTCCTAGATCTGGACATCCTTTTAGGGATCTCAGGATTCTCTTTAGATGAATCAGATGAGATTCCTTGGGGTTGACCTGAAATCTAGCACAAAGGCATGTAACAAACATTATATATGGCCTACTTGCAGTTAGATATAATAGGGAACCAACAATGGCCCTATAATTCTTTTGATCAACTGGCTTGCCGTGATCATCAGAATCAATAACTACATTAGTAGCCATGGGTGTAGGCATTGCTGAAGCATCAGCCATCCCAAATTTCTTTACCAATTCCTTGGCATATTTGGATTGGGAGATGAAGATACCATCAGCATCTTGCTTAACTTGGAGACCAAGAAAGTAAGACAGCACACCCATGCTACTCATCTCAAACTTAGAGTGCATCAGGTCAGAGAACCTTTTGCAAAGTTTGGGATCAGTGGAGCCAAAAATAATGTCATCTACATACACCTGAACTAACAGGATTGTGTCCTTGTGATGCTTGACGAAAAGGGTTCTATCAACTACTCCCCTAGTGAAGTTGTGCTCTAACAGGAAACTAGCTATGGTCTCATACCAGGCCCTAGGAGCTTGCTTTAGTCCATAAAGAGCTTTCTACAACTTGAAAACATGGGAAGGCTGAGTTGAAGAAACAAACCCTGGTGGTTGTTCAACAAACACCTCTTCCTTAAGCTCACCATTTAGGAATGCACTTTTGACATCCATTTGGAACACCTTAAACTTCATGAAGGCTGCATAGGCCAAGAAGATCCTTATTACTTCTAGCCTTGCAACAGGAGCAAAGGTTTGGTCATAGTCTATACCTTCCTCCTGTCTGTAGCCCTGAGCTACAAGCCTAGATTTATTCCTTACTATGATTCCATTTGCATCTAACTTGTTTCTATACACCCACTTGGTGCCTATGATCAGTTGGCCTTTAGGTCTTGGAACCAAAGTCCAAACTTTACATCTCTCAAATTGATTGAGCTCCTCTTGCATTACAATGATCCAGTGGGGATCTAGCTCTGCATCTTTAAAGGTGAGGGGCTCAACCTGTGAGAGGAAACAAGCATGCATCACATCCTGTCTTAATTGGTGTCTTGTTTGTACACCAGCTGATATGTCTCCAATCACTTGAGATGTGGGGTGATCTCTAAGTGTGACAATGTCAGCAGGTGGGATGTGATCTTCAGCAACAGTTGGGATTAATTCCTCAGGAGGAATTTGATCTACTGTTGGTGGTACAACAACAGCTTCAACAGCTTCAGCAATGTCTTCATCACTGTCTGATTCAGTGATCTGAAGAGTTGATAGTTGGAGAATTTCTTGAGGGGCATCAGGTACCTGCAAAGAACTGGAGGAAGGAGAATTTTCTTTCTCCTTGTAAAACATCTGATGCTCATCAAATGATACATGCACAGATTCTTCTATCTTACAGGTTGATTTGTTATAAACCCTATAAGCTTTGCTTACTTGGGAATATCCAAGCATGATTCCCATTGAAGCTTTTGCTTCAAATTTTCTAATATATTCTTTATTATTGTTATGAATATACACAATACAACCAAAAACTCTAAAGTAATTAATTTTTGGTTTCTTTCCTTTAAGCAACTCATAAGGAGTTTTACACTTAAGTTTGTGTATCAAACTTCTATTCAAGACATAGTTGGCTGTACTAACAGCTTCTGCCCAATAGGATAGAGGCATGTTAGCATCTGCCAACAATGTACTAGCAGCTTCAATTAGTGTTCTATTCTTCCTTTCAACTACCCCATTTTGTTGGGGAGTTCTAGGAGCTGAGAAGCTATGTTTGATTCCTTCTCTCTCACAGAATTCTTGCATGAGAAGAGAGTCAAACTCAGTACCATGATCACTTCTGATCAAGGCCACATGAGTAGAGTACTCAGTCTGCACACAAAGTAGAAAGTCTGTAAGGGCTTTGAAGTTATCAGACTTAGTTCTCAAAAAGAAAACCCAACTGAACCTAGAGAAGTCATCTACAATTACTAAAGTGTAATACTTCCCTCCTAAACTCTGTACATTTATTGGGCCAAAGAGGTCCAAATGTAATAAATACAGGATTCTAGGAGAATCACTTTTATTTACAGATTTAAATGAATTCTTGGTTTGCTTGCCTAGCTGACAAGCCTTGCATAGGCTCTCCTTCTTGTAGGGGCAAGAAGGTAAACCTCTAACATGGTTGTGCTTAGATAACCTAGATATGTTCTTGAGGTTTACATGACTAAGCCTTTTATGCCATAGGGAATTATTATTAAGGGTTACTTCATTAAACAGGCATATTTCAGAATGAGGTGAATTAAAATCTACCAAATAAATATTACCTATTCTAATACCTACTAAGACAGCATTATTATTCAAAGTAATATTGCAAGAGAAGTTAGAAAATGAAACCTGGTAGCCAGCATCACATAGCTGGCTGACTGAAATCAGATTATGCTTTAGTCCATTGACATAAGCAACTCTCTTGAATGTAACTGCTCCAATGGTGATCTTGCCATAGCCTTCTGTCTGACCACAGCTGGAGTCTCCAAAGATAACCTTTGGGCCGAGCTTAGCTTTGAATTTTGACAGTAGATCTTTATTTCCTGTCATATGCTTAGAGCATCCACTATCCAAATACCACTTATTTTGAGTGATTGGATAGGCCTTCACCTGCAAAACAATTATTTAGACAGAGTGGACCCAGGTAACCATGGGTCCCTTGTTTTTCACATAAGAAAAACTGGAAATATAAGAGAATGCAGGCTGAGGGTGATAGCCTAGTGGGTGAGATCTCCTAGGTGGGATTCTCCATGCTGATGATGGGTCAACAAACCTAGGGTTTCTATTCTCATTTAGGTTTCTATGGAATGGATTATGATTTTGAAAATCATATTGAAATCGTCGATCGACGTTCGACGATGGGCGCTCAGATCGTCGAGCTTCGTTCGACCATGGAGCATCCGATCGTCGAGCGGCGTTCGACGCTCTTTGCATTTCTTTGAAAAACTTCTTTCTCTTTTCTCTCTTAGCTTTATTTAGGGTTTTATTTACAAGGTTTACTTGCTCAGTGTTCTTCTTTCCACTAGCTGAAATGAAGTTCACTGGAGTTGAAAGATTATTTTTAAGAAAGACTGGGGGTTCACTGGGAGAAGCTCCTAAGCCTAGTTTATCATTACCTGACCTAGTGTTAGTCATGCTGGTAATTTCTAACAGCTTAAGGCTTCTACCATTAAGGGATTCTTCTAATCTCTTAGACTTAGCTAATTCTATTTTAAGAAATTTAATTTCTTCACTACAAGTAGTGAGATCTTCCTTTAACCTAATGTTTTCAGAGGCTATTGATTCAGAGTCAGCTAGCCTATTTCTAAGTTCTTTTATCTCTTTTTCTGAACTAATTAAATCTAAACATAAAGATTTAAATTCTAACTTAAACTCTTCTGAAGTAAAATCATAAGATGAAAGTACCTCATCTTCAGTAGGCATCTCTTCATCAGAATTAGAACTCTCTGCAGCAGAGTGGTTGCTGCAGGCATCTATTGCCATTAGGCAAATTTCTTTTGCCTTCTTCTCTTCCTCATCTTCACTGGAGCTTGATGAGGAGGATTCTTCATCAGAATCACTCCAGGTTTCAGCAATGAAACCTCTCTCCTTCTTCTTGTTTTTGTAGGAGGATGGCTTGGAGTGCTTCCTGTGTTGTTCTTTGTCTTTTCTCTTTTCCTTGTTCTTCTCCTCTGGACACTCTGGCAAAATGTGTCCAGGCTTCCTGCAACCATAGCAAATAATTTCTTTAGCAGGAGAGCGATCATACCTTGGTTTGTCTTCATAGCGTGAAGACTTCTTTCTGAACTCCTTTCTCCCCATCTTGAGAAACCTCTTGGCAAACAGTGCCATGAGTTCCTCATTGGATTGGCTGCCTTCAGAAACATCTGCAGCCTTAAGAGCTAGAGATTGCTCTTTTCTTGTTGGAGTGGGGGTCTTGGCTTCAGCTTCTGCTTCTCTGGTCTTCAGCACTTGCTCAAAAGACTTGAGCTTGCCGAGGAGGGCTTCAGTTGAGATCTCATTGGTGCTTCTGGCTTCTTTGATGGGCCAGATTCTTAGATCCCATGTGCTAGGGAAGCACATAAGGATCTTATCATTGACCTCTGTCAATGATATGTCCTTGTCCAGGGTCCTCAGCTCATTGATGATTGAGCTGAGCCTGGTGTACATAGCTTCAACTGATTCAGCATCAGTCTTTTTGAAGTTCTCATACTGTGAGATAAGGTTGGACCTCCTGTCCTTCCTTTCATCAGCTGAACCAGCTACAATCTGGTTCAGTGTGTCCCACATGGCCTTAGCTGAGGAGCAGTCAGCCACCTTCTGGAACACCTCATCAGACATTGTCTGAGCCAGTATGTTCATTGCCTTGGCATCAGCAATTTTGGCCTTCTTGTATTCATCATTGTAATCTGGAGGAGGCACTGCACTCATATCAGATGATGAGGCAGTGGCAGCAGCAGGTGCTCTTGGGGGACCTGACAAAATAGAAGCAAAAATACTCTCATCAATAGAGTTCATATATAATTTAATCCTTGCCTTCCAGATGCCAAACTTTGCTAAGTTGCATGCTGGAGGTCTGGTGCTAGAGTAATCCTTGGACTGGGCCATGATAGTGAATATCTATAAGCTCTTGGTATCTATCAGGATCTTGTGACTTAGGTGTTAGCCTATACAGTCAACCAACCTCCCTCTGATACCAATTGAAAGTGAAGGGATAGATACTACTCTAGAGGGGGGGTGAATAGAGTTATCAAATTTTGCACAGACAAAACTTAATATTCTACCCAACTCCCTTGGAGTGAAGTGCGGAATGAAAAGATTATAGATATTGATTTAACCTTAAAGCCTAACACAAGTGATGTGTACAAACACAAGCTAACTGTAATTACAGTTAAGCTTGGAAAAGCCTAATCAGCAACTAGCAACCTAGTTATATCTAATCACAGCCACAATGCAGGAATTAAACAGTGGAATCCAGACGACACAAGGAAATTTATAGTGGTTCCCCAAACAACTTGGGTACGTCCACTCTTCTACCCAAACGGTAGGAATCCACTCAGTTTTTTGATCAGGTGCCCTGCCACCAACAGAATCTGATTCAGGTAGATTCAGAAACCCTTTAGACTTTTGATCAGGTGTCTAAAAATCAAGCACAGGTTTTTGATCAGGTGCCCTGCCACCAAGGGATACTTTTGAAGGGAGTAATAACCCTGTACAGGAGGGGGAAGAGGGTTAAGATGTCTTCTCTATTTTACAATAGATTAGAGAAGCTCAAAGAAAGCTTGCACTGAGCTAGAATGCTCTAAAGAATCAAGGCTCCCCCTGGCTCAAAGATGTCCAGGTGAAGTCTTGCTTCAGTGCAGAAAACTCTTCAGAAAGTTCTGAAGGAAAGAGCTACAGGAAGAAAGTAAATAATAAAATCAAAATTCTTCAAGCAGCTATCTTCTTCTTCTTCTTCTTCAAAGGAACTCTGAGTTGAACTTCCTGAAAGCAGGAGAACTCAGGTGAAGAAGAGATGAAGATCTTAACACTTCTCAGTTAGATGGAGATTGCTGAGAGCAGGAAGCTTGAGCTTGATGAAGGCTTGAGAGCTTGAATGAACACTGGTTGGCTATTAGCTTCTATTAACTAGCTTGAATCCTTCTGCAAAGGGTTCTTTATATAATCATCAGCAAGCAACGGCTCTCTTCCATTTGAATTATTTGTCTTCTACTGAGCCTTGAGACCTGGGCTGTAAATATCAAGAAGACAGAAAATATCTCTGCAGCAAAACATTCTATAAAAAGGAATAAACCTCTTTCTAAGAAGCTGCAGGCTTAAATCAAATAATCAGATAGACTAAATAAAGTCACATCAGAAATAATCTCTTTATAGCAAAAAGAAGACTTTTCAGTCCAACGGCTATAAAGGGCTGTCAGCAGATAAAGTAATTTAAAGAGACAGCTAATAAGACAAACAACTTTATCTTAAAAGATTTTAACTCAGGCAAAAAGAATAGAGCAAATAATGCCTGGAAACTTTATCATACAGCTTAAAATAGAGTGCCAGAAAATGTATTAAAAAATTAAATATAATAAATAAATACAAAATACAAAGGCAGACAGAAAACGTCGAACGACCTTCGAAGATCGTCGAACGACGCACGGAGATCGTCGAACTATCGGGCAGATAGTCGAACGATCCAGATAGTCGAACTATCGAAGAAGATAGTCGAACTACCCCGGCAGATAGTCGAACTATCAGAGCAGATAGTCGAACCATCAGATAGTCGATCTATCTAGGACAGATAGTCGAACTATCAAGCGCACAGAGATAGTCGACCTATCAAGCAGATAGTCGACCTACCTCAGAAAACAGATAGTCGAACTATCAACAGATAGTCGAACTATCAAAACAAAACAGATAGTCGATCTATCAGCAGATAGTCGAACTATCAGATAGTCGAACTATCAGGACAGATAGTCGAACTATCAAAACGAAACAGATAGTCGAACTATCAACAGATAGTCGAACTATCAGCGCAGAACAGATAGTCGAACTATCAACAGATAGTCGAACTATCAGCGCAGAACAGATAGTCGAACTATCAGCGCAGAACAGATAGTCGAACTATCAACAGATAGTCGAACTATCAGCGCAGAACAGATAGTCGAACTATCAACAGATAGTCGAACTATCAGCGCAGAACAGATAGTCGAACTATCAACAGATAGTCGAACTATCAGCGCAGAACAGATAGTCGAACTATCAACAGATAGTCGAACTATCAGCGCAGAACAGATAGTCGAGCTATCAACAGATAGTCGAACTATCAGCGCAGAACAGATAGTCGAGCTATCAACAGATAGTCGAACTATCAGCGCAGAACAGATAGTCGAGCTATCAACAGATAGTCGAACTATCAGCGCAGACAAAGCGTCGACCAACTGATAGACGATCGTCGATCAGCCGATAGACGATAGTCGAACGGCGTTCGACTATAGTCGAACGAAAAACCTACTTAACCAAATTCTCAATTTGGAAAAGCGAGGACTCTACAGCTAGACTTCTAACCATTGACCATAGATATTTCTTGGGTCAAGGGGCACAAAGGAGAGGACTGAACTCAAATCAAACTAGGGTACCAACAGAAGTGATCTTCTTTGCACTGCGAGTACACCAATATATCGTCAATAAAGACGATCACAAAGCGGTCCAGGAAATCTCGGAACGTCCTGTTCATCAAATCCATAAACACTGATGGCACATTCGTCAGTCCAAACGGCATGACTGTGAACTCGAAATGCCCATACCTTGTGCTGAACGCCGTCTTCGGGATATCACACTCCCTTATCCTCAACTAATAGTACCCCGACTTCAAGTCCAACTTAGAATATACCGACGATCCAACTAACTGATCGAATAGATCATCAATCCTCGGGATCGGGTACTTGTTCTTCTCCGTTAGCTTGTTTAACTCTCTGTAGTCGATACACAGCCGCATACTCCCGTCCTTCTTCTTAACGAAGAGGACCGGTGTGCTCCAAGGCGACGAGTTTGGATGCATATAACCTTGCTCCATCAGCTCCTCTAGCTGCACTTTCAACCCTGCCATTTCCTTCGGTGCCAGCCTATAAGGAGAACGTGATACAAGTTTGGCACCTGACACAAGATCGATAGTGAAATCAATCTCTCGCTGCGGTGGGGCTCCGGGAAGACTATCCGGGAACACATAGGGGTATTCACAAACCACGGGGATACTATCCAACGCGGACTTTAGCTCTACAGCCCCCACTGTTGCGAAGAATAGCTCTACGCCAGCACGAACAGCCTTTACCGCCTGAAGAGCAGACATCAGCGTCCTGCTCGACCCCTTCAGTCCCGTGAATGATGTATCCCGTCCAACACCAAGCTTGACCTCCTTACTATTACAATCAATCCAAGCCTTCTGCTCCGAAAGCCAATCAATCCCAAAGATAACGTCGAACTCTACTAGCGGCAGCAATGACGCTAGTAAGTCGAACTCTTGGCTCCCTATGTGAACCTTTACGGCGCACACTCTGTCCGCACGCATCCAGCACCCATTCGGTAGCAGCACATCCAACTTGTCCTTCGCCATTGAAGAAGGGACTCCGATGCGCGATATAAAATTTTCGGACAAGAAGGAGTGTGAAGCTCCCGTATCGAATAGTGTCCGTGCCGGACTATCGCTAATCAAAACAAAGCCTAAGCAAACCATATTAGGCTAACAAGCAATAGATAACAGTATTTAAAGTTAACTTGCTATAAATTAACTCGTACCTGTAACCACGTCAGCTTGTTTAATGGCCTATGGCTGGCCCAAGTTGTACACTCTAGGTTGGGTCGGAGCATAATGGGACGCGGTTGACTCCACCGCCTTGCCCTTCTCTTCGTAAGTAGCTCTTTGTTTCCTCTCGGACTTTGGGCGTCCGCTCCAGCAATTGCGGGCAAAGTGCCCCGTCTTTCCACACGTGAAATAAGCGCCCGGGGTTCGATTGGTAGTTGCCCCCGAGGTACCTGCAGAAGAAGCTGGACCTGACGTCCTAGCCTTCTTGTAGAATCTGCGGTAGCCCGACTTCGACGTAGTCGACGCCTTGAACTCCGATTTCTTCCCACAAGATTCCTTCTTAGCTTGCACATTTCTCATGTCCTTCTTCAAGGACCGGGCCGAGGTGACCAGGGTCATGAAACCCTGCGCCATGGGCCCCGACAGTAGCAGTGTAACGTCCCAATTCGCGCTAGGCCCCTCGCACGAGTTTTGAGTCAAGAGACTTGACTCGGGCTTGGGACGCACTAGAAAAAGGTGTCTAGTGCGTTGAATGGAGTGTAGGGTTGAGTGATATCCAACGGATCGAAAGGAAATGGCCAAAGGGAAAATCGACGAGAATGGAGGAAGATACTCGCCGATCGACGGGTATCGGGAATAATACTCGCCGATTCGACAGGTATCGGGAATGATACTCGCCGATTCGATGGGTATCGATGGTCGATACCCGCCGGATTCAGAACTACAGATTGAGAATTAGGCTAAGGGAAATTCGTCGAGAATGCCCGACGATTCTCATCGATCGTCGAGTATCGCTGAGAATACTCAACGCACTCAACGCCAGATTTTCCGATAAGTTTGCTAAGTGAAATTCACCGGGTATCATTTTTGATACCCGACGAATTCGTCGAGAATGCCCGACGATTCTCACCGATCGCCGAGTATCGCTGAGAATACTCAACGCTCTCAATGCCAGATTTTCTGATAAGTTGGCTAAGTGATATTTGTCGGGTATCATTTTTGATACCCGACGAATTCGTCGAGAATGCCCGACGATTCTCGCCGATCGTCGAGAATGACGGTTTATTCCCGTCGAATTTTACTTGTGCGTTTTCTTCGCCCAAGCAGATTCGCCGGCTTGTACAGGCGGACCGAACAGGACTTCGGGATTCGTGATGGATGATTCCTTGGACCGGGTCACTTCAATATGACCCATTATGGGCAGTCCAATGAGGCGTTGACACGTGGCAGAAGATGTAACCTAATACATCGGCTTATAAATCGAAGTTAAAGCCAAACCCTAGCCTTTGCGCCGATCGACCTTGCCCTCATCACAGACCTCGCGAACGAAAGAGTCGAGGGAAGTCGGAGCTCTTGGAGGCGGCCATCTCTCGCTCTCTCCGTCTCCTCCCTTTGCCGTGAAGAACAACTGCACCAAGCAAGAGATGCCGCAAAGAAGAACGACTAGATCCAAGGCCGGGAACGATTGTACCACTGGAAACGAGGTGAGCTTCCTCCCCTCTCCCTTGGTGCTAGATCTGTAGTTAATATTCTAGGAGAGACATCAACTCCATAGATTCTTGATGGTGAGGAGGAGATTTCTTAGGGAAAGCCATGCCTAGGTTGTTTTCTAGGCTTTAGTCTTCTTCAACCTCTTCATCATTCAAAGTGAAGATGAGAGAGTGATTCGTGGAGAAGTACTGCTTTGTGAGGGTGAATAAGGGTGGACGAATTTCTGGAGGAGTTTTGGGAGATCGGTGCAAGGAGAAAGATGAACGGATGTCGTTCATCTTACCTTAAGATGTGTGCAGAAATCTGACTTCTGCATGCAGCGATCTTCGCCGCAAGTTTCGGAGGGGTTTTGTTCATATCTGGGTTTTTGACTCAACACGAAAGTCGTAGCCCTCGAAAATACCTTTCCAGCGAGTGGTTTCAAGTTTCTAGGCGATACCTGTAGCCACGGGAAAGTCCGTTCGAGTCTGCTGCGATTGGGGGAAATATGTCCAGGAAATCTGTATCCTGTACGCAGTAGACTTCGAGTCGAATTTATGATGTGATGCGACAAGATATGGGCTTCCGACTCAACATGAAAGTCGTAACCCTCACGAATACCTTTCCAACGAGGGGTTGAGTGTTTATAGAGGATTCCAGTAGCTCCAGGAATTCCAGTTTTGGTGGCAGGCTTTATAATAATAATGTTCATGTTAACTCATGATTAAGTGTACTCTTGTGAAAGTTATGATGTGCAATTTATATCATTCGGTTCCTCCAATTATGATCCTATGGTTAACCTTATGAATGTTGTGCTTAACATTGGTAGCCATCTTGGTTAATGGTGATGTGAATTGAGATAGGATAGCCAGTGATCAATGGAGGTTGAGCTTCGTGGTAGAATATATCTACCATGTGATGAATTGAGGTGATCGGTTGAATAGATAGTTGTGAATGTAATGAACTCTATTGGGAGAGTATTTTGTACCCGCGATCCGAGCCTAATGGGTTTTTTTGATAACCGATGCTTAGAGATGTAGTCTCCCTACGGGTAGCATCGAGCGAGTTGTGATGGTGCAAGTTGTGTGCGACGAATCGATGTGTCGTGATACTGAGATAATGAATGTGGCAGGTCTACGGGCTCGCCAGTCATCTCACCGATGGAAGCCAATAGTTAGACCTTGGGAGGTAGGGCTAGACACTTGGTGTCCATAACCCGAGGTCTTCTCCACGCCATGAGAACGGTTGGGCTTGCGCCTCGTGCGATTCCGAGGTTCCTTCCGATTCGAAATCAAAGGCCAGGTTGGGCTGTGTTCTTGGTGCACATCTACCCAAGACCCCTTCTGAGCCGTAGTACGTGTGTGAGCTCCTCTTTTGTGTTCTTAGCATCGAGGCATACGGAGGCCTAGGACAGGTAGTGTGGATACCACCTAGTAGTGGAGACGCCCGCTCCACTGTCACCGTCTGGCCACGACGGTTGACGCCTGAGAGGTTAGCTACCTGCTCGAAAAGTGGGAACTTCAAGTCTGTGTCGACATAGCAACTTGCATGTGTGTGAACATGGGTCGGTCATTGCATAGCATTCATATCATACCATTCATATCATGCACAAGATCCTTATCGTATAAGTTTGTATGGGCACTCTTATACGATGAGTTACTTTTCTGTTAAGCCGAACCTTAACTTATAAGTTTGTATGGGCACTCTTATAAGTTAAGTTACTATTCCTATTATAGATTACCTGCTGATTAATTATTTTATTTAATAGAACTGCTATCTTACTTCGTAGAGGTATTATTCTTACCAGTTCCTTATCACTTGCTTGATTATTCCTGCTTTATATATACATATTGTACTTGATTCCTTTCTCCGCCCGGTGCCGAGGAGTCGTCAGGGGAGCGGATGTGAAGCCACTTAGTCTTTATGACTAACGGTTGCTACGTCTTCCATTTTAGGAGGAAACCCCGCGGATAGGCAAGCAGCAGGACATCCAGGCCCGGACGACAGGACCTGAGGCGACGGTACCGTCAATACCATCCGTGATAGTCGTGAGTGTTTTGTTGTAGCCTTTTTGGCAAACAGTTTTTAGACTCTGATATTTTAGAAGCTTGTTATACTTCTTATTTTCCGCTTCGTTTTGGACTTAAAACTATGTGTGAATTGACTTTCTTTTTATCTTATGGTTGGGTTGGCATAGTATATTGATATTTGTTGTAGCCGGCGGAATAGGCGTCTTGTTGTACAGGCTAACCCGTGTGTTAGTGCTACCGCAAGGCGGCTATTCTGGGCATAAGACTCCCCTCGTGCCGTGTTTTGTGTTCCGGGAGGGGGGGCTTACAAATGGTATCAGATTGTCGCAATCCTCACCTAAAGAAGTCATTTAACAATGGGCCACTCCCGTTCGATTAGTCAGCTTGGGGACAAACTGACTTAGCGGAAGCAGTAGGGTGCCCATATGTAATTCACACTAAGTTTGTCCAACTTTGACCTTAGTTTTAGCCAACCTGACCCTAGTTCATACCTTATGCGTAGGTCCTAGCGCAGGTGGAGCCGGTTGGGGGTACTCGTACCCCTTCCGTTCCTTCACAATTCAAACAATCAGAGCTGGGGCAAATGCTGTCAGAAATATTAGATGCTTTTAGAGCCCAACAAGCTCCGGTGCAGCAGCAAGCTCCGGGCTCCAACTAGTGAGAACCTTCCGTGCCCTGTCCCCTCCTGCTTTCCTAGGGAAAGAGTCGGCGGTGCGCACCGAAGAGTGGATTGATACCGTTCAAGAGCTGATGGCCGGTATAAGATGCCCGAGCAATATGGCAGTGACCTTGGTGGTGACGTTGCTAGAGCTGCACGCCAAACGATGGTGGAAGTCCCTCATGGGCTCCACCTTTCGAGGGCGAGTGTACACAGACATTAGTTGGAGTGAATTCTCGGAAGCTTTCTTGGAACATTTCATCCCCTCTTCCGCACGGGATTGACTTGAGGAGAGATTTCTACAACTGAATCAGGGATCGAAATCGGTGACGGAATACCAGCAAGAGTTCCAACACCTTGCTAGGCTTGTCGATTCTTATGACTTGGATGATAGAGGCTATGCGAAGCGCTTTTACAAAAGGTTAAGGGACCCCATGAGATAGGCCCTTTTGTTTATAGCTGACGCTAGCCTGTAGGAAATTATTGACATGGCAAAGAGACTAGAGGCAGATCACATGGAAATTAATAAGAGACCTGCAGAAGGGGTGATGGAAGTCGGCCCCAGTAATAGAAGGAGACATGATCATGGTAGAGGAAGAGGAAATCAGAGAGGCAGCCGGTGGTTCAACCGGAACTATAGAATGGAGCACCCGATTCCGCAGCCAATAGCTTTGCCTCCACCACCACAACAGCAAAAATTTCAACAACCTGGGGGCCGACGTGACATAGTGTGTTTCGAGTGCAACCAACTGGGGCACGTCCGATGTTTCTACCCGTGGTTGTTCGCGAATGCTCCTCTTGCTCTCCCTCCAGCAGCTCCTCATGGACGGGGGCATATGCATGGTCGACGACGGGGACCACCAGGGAGAAATCAGGGACATGCGCGGGAGCAGGTGTTCGCATTGGATATGACCCAAGAGCGGAACCCGCAAGAGTTTATCGCAGGTACGTACTGAGTTTATTAGTAGTGCACGGACATGTTTATTTTTATGATACATAGAACATGCACATTCCTAGCTAGTTGTTATATCTTGATATTTTAGGCACCGTCATGGTTAATTGGAGCCCCGCTTATGCGTTATTTTATACGGGCGCATCTCACACATTCATTTCGGCGGACTTCGTGAAAGACTTAGAGATGGTGCACAATTTCACTGGCACTACGCAAAGGGTGCGTCTCTCGGACGGATTCGAGATGACGTCGTCTACCAGCTGTGACTTCGACATGCTCATAGGAGGGAAGTTCTTTGAAACTGCAGCGATAGTATTGAAGATTCCGGAGTTCGACCTCATTTTGGGCATGCATTGGTTGGACTGGCACCACTCAAGAATTAATTGTGCGGAGAAGCAAATTACCTTGAGGCATGGAGACTCGGACGTCGTCTTCCAAGGTATTAGATTCTCACCTCGTAAACTTTTATCTTCAATTCAGGTTATAAAATCTCATATGGAGGGGGACGAAGTCTATGTAATTTGTTTCGAGTTGAAGAAGATGGCATTAGATGTCAAAGATGTATGGGTGGTGCGGGATTTCCCCAAGGTATTCCCCGAGAAATTGCCGGGACTACCCCCACATAGGGAGGTGGATTTCCAAATCAAGCTAGTTCCGGGTGCCAAGCCCATTTCACGGGCTCATTACTGAATGGCTCCGAAGGAACTTGCAGAGTTTAGAGTCCAACTTAAGGATTTGGTGGAAGCAGGCTTCGTTCTACCAAGTCCGTCACCTTGGGGAGCTCCTGTTTTGTTCGTTAAGAAGAAGGACAGCACCCTACGGTTTTGCATAGATTATCGAGAATTGAATCGATTAACGGTGCGGAACACCCACCCTCTACCCCGCATCGATGAACTATTTGATCAGTTAGTAGGATCACATTGGTTCTCCAAGTTGGACCTGCGGTCGGGGTATTATATGCTGAGAATACAAGAGGACGATATTCAGAAAACGACATTTAGCTCGAGATACGGCCTATATGAGTTCACCGTGATGCCATTCGGGCTCGTGAACGCCCCTTCAGTCTTTAAAAGTTTGATGAACAAGGTGTTCGGCCCCTATTTGGACATCTTTGTCATCGTGTTCATCGATGACATTCTGGTCTACTCCAAGACAGAAGCGGAGCACGCCGAACATCTAGCCTTAGTACTGGAGAAGTTAAAGGAACACGCTTTATTTGCCAAGTTCAACAAATGCGAGTTTTGGCTCCAAGAGGTTACCTTCTTGGGCCATGTGATTAGTGGGGCTGGGCTTGCGGTGGATCCGGCCAATGTGCGGGTCGTGAATGAATGGTCGCCATTGAAGTCGGCGGCCGACGTACGGAGCTTTCTTGGACTTGCCGGGTACTATCGCAAGTTTGTGAAAGGCTTATCGAAGGTCTCCCTTCCCCTTACCACCCTGACAAAGAAAGGTGTGCCGTACGAATGGACACCCCAGTGCGAAGCCGCATTCCAAGAGTTGAAGGACCGGCTCACGACCGCACCCATCATAGTCCTCCCGTCGGGGAAGGAAGGCTTTCAAGTTTACACGGATGCGTTGTACCAAGGGATTGGAGCCGTGTTGATGCAGAATGGGCACGTGATTGCTTATGCTTCAAGACAGTTGAAGAAGCATGAAGCCAAGTATCTGGTGCATGATTTGGAGTTGGGAGCGGTGGTGTTCGCCCTGAAGATTTGGAGACACTATCTGTATGGCGTCCACTGTGAGATCTTCTCGGATCATAAGAACTTAAAGTACGTCCATACTCAAAAGGAGTTGAATTTGAGACAACGGCGGTGGTTGGAGTTTTTGTGTGACTATGAATTCACCTTGAACTACCACCCCGGAAAAGTTAATTCCGTAGCTGATGCCTTGAGCCGAAAAGTACTGGGATCGAGCACGGAGTCCCGTTTGATGAGCATGGAGTTAGCCCAGATACTTAAAGGGATGGAGATCACGTTGGTATTTAACGATCAACCGGAAGAGTATACGGAATACTTTGCCGCGACGAGTATAGTTTGCAACATACGAGACCGGATTCGGATGGAGTAGAAGAAGGATGTGACTCTAATTCCGATTTTCAAGTAATTTTAGGATGGGACGACGGAAGAGTACTCCTTAAAAGACGACCTCGTCTATTTTCGTGGACGGCTTTATATTCCCGAAGGTGGCAATATTCGGGAGGATATCCAAAAGGAGGCTCATTGCTCTCAATATTCAGTACATCCTGGGATTGCAAAGATGTACACCGATTTGCGGAAGACAATATGTTGGCCGGGCATGAAGAGGGATGTCAAGTATTTTGTTACGCATTGTGTGGCCTGCCAAATGGTGAAGGCAGAGTGTAGAAGTCCCGGTGGAATGTTATAGTCATTGCCCATCCCAGGATGGAAGTTTGAGGATATCTCCATGGACTTCGTCCACGGATTACCTCGCTCATGCTCGGGGAATGATTTGGTGTGGGTGATTGTTGATCGCTTGACCAAAGTAGCCCGGTTTATCCCAATGAATAAGGATGCGCATGTGGATGTTTTTGTGCGCCTATTCGTAGAACAGCTTGTGTGGTATCATGGAGTGCCGAAGACGATCGTCTCTGACTGAGATGGTCGGTTTATGTCAAGAGAATGGAGGGCTGTATAGGCTTACTTGGGTTCGTGTCTCACTTTCAGCAAAGCTTTTCATCCTCAGACGGACGGGCAATCTGAACGGACCAATCTAACATTGGAGGATCTATTGAGATTGTGTGTGATAGATAGGGGGAGCCGTGGGAAAGACTCTTGCCCTCAGTGGAATTCTCCTATAACAACAGCCATCAAGCTAGCATTGGCATGGCACCCCATGAAGCTCTATACTGAACGAGGTGTAGGAACCCCATGTCTTGGCTGCAAGACGAAGACCCGAAGGCATTGGGCATAGAGTATATTGATGATGCTGATGTGGTAGTCAGATTGATACGGGATTGCATGCTTGAGGCTCAGAGTCCGCAAGTAAAGTATTATAACGCGAAACACCGGATGGTGGAATTTCAAGTGGGAGGCAGGGTGTTTCTGAAAATCTGGCCGATGCATGGAGTATCACGAGTACGTGGCATGAAGAAGCTAAGCCCAAGGTACGTTGGACCTTATGTCATAGTGGAAAGGATTGGCCCGTTGGCCTACCGGTTAGAGTTGCCACCAGAATTGGAGAACTTCCACGACGTGTTCCATGTATCATCTCTCCGGAAAGCATTGATGCGGCCCGACCAATACACCCCCATAACTGATGGTGTTGTGGCGTCTGATAGGTCTGTGCAATTGGAGCCGGTACGGATCGTTGACAACGAGGTGAGAGCTCTGCGCCGTAAAAGTGTGCCTCTGGTAAAATTACTATGGTCTAATCATGGGAAGAAAGAATTTACTTGGGAGCCGGTGGACTTAATGCAGAAGCGCTACCCGGAGCTGTTCTCCCAAGGTAACATTTTATAGCGCATATTATTTTGTACTTGCATCCCCATAGCCCTAACCTGATTTAGGGGACGAAATCTTTTATTTTGTTTATAGGATTTGTAACGTCCCAATTCGCGCTATGCCCCTCGCACGAGTTTTGATTCAAGAGACTTGACTCGGGCTCGGGACGCACTGGAAAAAGGTGTCAAGTGCGTTGAATGGAGTGTATGGTTGAGTGATATCCAACGGATCGAAAGGAAATGGCCCAAGGGAAAATCGACGAGAATGGAGGAAGATACTCGCCGATCGACGGGTATCGGGAACGATACTCGCCGATTCGATGGGTAATAGGAATGATACTCGCCGATTCGACGGGTATCGATGGTCGATACCCGCCGGATTAAGAACTACAGATTGAGAATTAGGCTAAGGGGAATTCGTCGAGAATGCCCGAAGATTCTCATCGATCGTCGAGTATCGCTGAGAATACTCAACGCACTCAACGCCAGATTTTCTGATAAGTTTGCTAAGTGAAATTCGCCGGGTATCATTATTGATACCCGACGAATTCGTCGAGAATGCCCGATGATTCTCACCGATCGTCGAGTATCGCTGAGAATACTCAACGCTCTCAACGGCAGATTTTTTGATAAGTTGGCTAAGTGAAATTCGCCGGGTATCATTGTTGATACCCGACGAATTCGTCGAGAATGCCCGACGATTCTCGCCGATCGTCGAGAATGACGGTTGATTCCCGTCGAATTTTACTTGTGCGTTTTCTTCGCCCAGGCAGATTCGCCGGCTTGTATAGGCGGACCGAACTGGACTTCGGGATTCGTGCTGGATGATTCCTTGGACTGGGTCACTTCAATATGACCCATTATGGGCGGTCCAATGAGGCGTTGACACGTGGCAGAAGATGTAACCTAATACAACGGCTTATAAAGGGAAGTTAAAGCCAAACCCTAGCCTTTGCGCCGATCGAACTTGCCGTCATCACAGACCTCGCGAATGACAGAGCCGAGGAAAGTCGGAGCTCTTGGAGGCGGCCTTCTCTCGCTCTCTCCCTCTCCTCCCTTTGCCGTGAAGAACAACTGCACCAAGCAAGAGATGCCGTAAAGAAGAACAACTAGATGCATGGCCGGGAACGATTGTACCGCTGGAAACGAGGTGAGCTTCCTCCCCTCTCCCTTGGTGCTAGATCTGTAGTTAATATTCTAGGAGAGACATCGACTCCATAGAGTCTTGATGGTGAGGAGGAGATTTCTTAGGGAAAGCCATGCCTAGGTTGTTTTTGTAACACCCCTATCCGTCGTATAGCATATAGCAGTAGGTCCGGCAGGGGCCCGACGCCATATACTACGGACAGACCGGTTGGTTACGCGTTGAAACCATACAACCAATCACCAACGTCCTACACAGAGTCATTCTAGCGGAAGCAAATTATTAAGTTGCACAAATTCAAGAACCCTGCCAAGCAAGAATGTCCATTACAGAAGTAACAATAGGAATGAAAAATACAAAAGTACCGGCCTTATGGCCTTATAAGGTTTGCTTAACAAAAACATGTCTTACATACTTCGGCTCGCAGGCCGGCCATACATGAAATAAACGGAAAGCATAAAAGGGTTAGGCCTTCGAGGGCCAGCACCGCAACATGGGCTTTAGCCCGCTATTTTCCGCTCGGCTCCGCAGCACCTGCAAGCACAAACCACCGCCCGGTCGCAAACAAAAGCAACGGTCAGCTATGCTGACCAAATTATAACGATCCCGCCCCCAAAATCGGGGCGGCGATGCTCTTTCCCTGCACTTTATTAGTATAGGCAATATATTAGTGTGAACACACATCATCACAGGCGTAGGCTCGCACGGCCACACACCTCGTGCACACAGGGCACATTCACGGCGAACCGGCCAACGTCACGTCAATTCAAGCCATAGACGTTCCCGTTCCACCACCGCCTCATGGACGGCCAACCATATGAGCATTTTTCCTTCCTGGCCTTGGTCACCGCAATTTAAGCCATAGACCGCCGAAGACCCTAATCCATGCCAACAGTCCTACCGAATGACATTGACCGGGTACGGTTACGCCTGACCCGTGCTCACACCGCAACGGCAATTTAAGCCATATGCGCAGGTCAAGACTCACCGAGTCCCGTTTCCACCACAATAATCACATAACCCGGTTATGTTCACGTTGGCTCCCCGACCATCGTGTTGGCAAAACCCGCTTTTTCCCAGTTTTCCGGGTGCACCTTGGAGTTAATCTCCAAGGCTCCCTGATGCAATCTACCACGTAGAAAACCCGAAAACACCCAAACATCCGGATTCTCGCCCGGTTCAAATGCAATGCAACATCACCGATCCGGCTCTACTTGTCCGGATATGCTTCACACATAATGCCTATGTCCGTTTTCGCATACGGACTCTACACAAGGGGGACTTTACATATCTACACCAAGGAACGCTCCAACTCTTCGCTCACTCGCGAGAGAGGGCTTCCTATGCAAAGGGAAAAAGGGCTTCACATGCCCAAGGATGAGAAATCGTTACCCTTGCGTTCTTCCACGGCGCCATCGAAAACTATGCGGTTGGAAAGCACCACAACGGCGTCACCTCCACGGATCTGGACTCGGATCGAGATTCGGAGCTCCGACGCTGCACCGGCGGCCGGATCTTGGTCTCCAACCTCTCACCTTGCTCTCCCTTCTCTCTAGGATTTAGAAAGAGAAAACCCAAGTGAAAATGGGGTTTGCAAACCCTATTTTTATGATTAAGCTACCAGCAACCACTCCCAGCCGTCGGATCCCAAGCCAAGGAAACGAACGGCCACGATTAGGCCTCAAAATACAAAATCTGCGCCGAACACGGTGTAAGACCCCCCCTCCCGGAACACAACACACGGCACGAGGGGAGTCTTATGCCCGAAATAGCCGCCTTGCGGTAGCACTAACACACGGGTTAGCCTTTACCATAAGACGCCTATTCCGCCGGCTACAATCCATATCACAACAATTATGCCAACCCAACCATAACCGAAAAGTAAAGCAGTTCAATTCACAGCTAAGTTTAAGTCCAAAAATAGCGGAAGATAACAAGCACAACAGGCTTGTACAAAAGAACAAGAGTCTAGAAATGTTTTGCCAAACGGCTACATGAAAACACTCACGACTGTCACTGACGGTGCCGATGGCACCACCACCTCAGGTCCTATCGTCCGGGCCTGGCTGTCCTGCTGCATAGTCCGTTGCTGCTCTACCTGCGGGGTTTCCTCCTAAAAAGGAAGACGTAGCAACCGTTAGTCATAAGACTAAGTGGCTTCACATCCGCTCCCCCGGCGACTCCTCGGCACCGGGCGGAGAAAGGAACAAAGGTACAATATATATATATAAGCAAGTAAACAAACAGGTGACTGTAAATATGGTGGAGTATAAACCACGCTACACAACTAGCAGTTCTACAAATATCAATAATATATAACAGCAGGTATAATTAATCAGAATAGTAACTCAACTTATAAGAGTGCCCATACAAACTTATAAGTTAAGGATCGGGTTAACAGTAAAGTAACTCATCGTATAAGAGTGCCCATACAAACTTATACGATGAGGATCTTGTGTATGCAATGAATGACATGATATGAATGTTATGGTATGACCGAATCATGCACACGCACATGCAAGTTGCTATGTCGACACAGACTTGAAGTTCCCACTTTTCGAGCAGGTAGCTAACCTCTCAGGCGTCGTCCGTCGTGGCCAGACGGCGACAGTGGAGCGGGCGTCTCCACTACTAGGTGGTATCACACTACCTATCCTAGGCCCCCGTACGCCTCAACGCTAAGAACACAACAGCGGAGCTCACATGCGTACTACGGCTCAGAAGGGGTCTTGGGTAAATGTGCACCAAGAACACAGCCCAACCTGGCCTTTGATTTCGAACCGGATGGAACCTCGGAAACGCACGAGGTGCAAGCCCAACCGTTCTCATGGCGCGGAGGAGATCTCGGGTTATGGACACCAAGTATCTAACCCTACCGCCCAAGGTCTACCCATTGGCTCCCATCGGTGTGACGACTGGCAAACCCGTAGACCTGCCACAGTCATTATCTCAATATCGCGACACGATGAATCGTCGCACATCACATGCCCCAAAACAACTCACTCGATGCTACCCGTAGGGAGACTTCAACTCTAAGCATCGGTTGTTAATAAACCCCTTGGGCTCGGATTACGGTTACAAAGTACTCTTCACATAGTGTTCATCATATTCACGCCCACCTATTCAATGAATTCACCTCAACACTACGCATAATAGATATGTTCAACTCCCAACTATATAAATATATTCTATACCAATCTCAACCCTTAATTTCTAGCCTTCTCATCCACTCCATTTCTCTACCAATACATGATTATTCCTTATTACACAACCAAATGAGTAACCATGCTAAATTATAGTAACAACAACATTATAAATATATGGGAGCAAGATAACAAAGGAGCAATTCACAACCATTGCAAGAGTGCTAGCATTATAAATTAACAAGGCATTAACATAGGATAGCCCGATACTAAAACTGGGATTCCCGGAGCTACAGGAAACCGATCACAATGCACAACCCCTCGTTGGAAAGGTATTCGCGAGGGCTACGACTTTCGTGTTGAGTCGAATGCCCAGATCTGGTCGCAACATACCAGAAATTCAACTCGAATACGTACAGGAAACAGTTTCCTGTACAGGAATTTTCCGAACGCAGCGGACTCGAACCAGCTTTCCCGTGGCTACGGGTATCGCATGGAAACGTGCAACCACTCGTTGGAAAGGTAATTTCAAGGGCTACGACTTTTGTGTTGAGTCATTCACCCAGATCTGGCCAGAACACCTCCGAAATTTGCCACGAAGGTCGCCGCGTGCAGAAATCAGATTTCTGCACGCATCTTAAGGCGAGATGAACGGCATCCGTTCATCTTCTTCCTTGCAACGACCTCGCATAAACTTCTCCAGAAATCACATCCAACCTTATTTCTCCTTTCAAAGCCAAAACCTCAACGAAAACCCCTCTCATCTCCACTTTGAATGATGAGAAGGTTGAGGGAGACTAAGCCTAGAAAACCTAGGCATGGCTTATCCTAAGAACTCTCCTCCTCACCATCAAGACTCTATGGAGTCGATGTCTCTCCTAAAATAACTATAGATCTAGCACCAAGGGAGAGGGGAGGAAGCTCACCTCAAGTCCAGCGGTACCACCATGGCCGGCCATGAGCCTCGCACTCCTTCGCGGCGGCATTGTTTTTCCCTTGACGGCGGCGGCGTTTTGATCCCTCCAAGGATGGCTCCGGCAAGCTCCTTTCCCTTCCTCCAGCAAGCTCTCTTCCTCTCAGAAGTTTTGGGGCTGAAAAGGGGATGAAATGCTAGGGTTTCACAACTTTTTCCTTTTTATACACCGCAGACACGGGTAGGCACACGGCCGTGTTCCTACCCGTGTTCAGGTGACACGGCCGTGTCGCCTGCCGTGTTTAGGGCCGTGTTTAGGGCCGTGTTCATCCCAGAACATTTTCTGCCGTGTCGGGGTTGCGGCACACGGGTAGAGACACGACCGTGTCTCGACCCGTGTCCTCGGCACACGGGTAGGTACACGCCCGTGTCCCAATACCCGTGTACCTCTCTGACTGGAAACTTAATATTGGCATGAGGCACACGGGTATGGACACGGCCGTGTCCATACCCGTGTCGGCCAAAATCACTGTTTTGCCTTGTTTTCCTCATCTCCCATACGTTCGCACCTGTTCACCCACACGCCCATTGGGCTCACCACAGCCCCCTTGACTCAAAAGCGCAATCAAGGGGCCTAGCGCGAATTGGGACGTTACACACGGGTTGCAACACGGCCGTGTGCCTGGCAGTGTCACTCATTCGCCGTCTCGATCGAGTCGAAAAACCAGCACACGGCCTCCGACACGGCCTTCGACACGCCCGTGTCACCTGCGACACGCCCGTGTCGGGACCCATGTCATGCCCCCCGTGTGCAATCGACCAACAAATCGCAGTCAGAGAGGTACACGGCCTTGTGACACGGCACCAGACACGCCCGTGTCAAATTTGACACGCCCGTGTTTGTGCCCGTGTCACGGCCCGTGTAGCACACTTGCAGAATCCCTGGAGTGACACGGCCTGGGACACGCCCGTGTCCTAGGCTGTGTTCTACAACTCGACTAGCGTCGACCGCCAAAGCATCGACCGCACGACCCGAGGCCGAACACGCCTGCGTCACGCCCGTGACACGCCCGTGTCATGCCCGTGACACCTGCTCCAAAATCTAAACTGGGCTTAAAACATCACCCGTCCCTCTTTTGAGTTTCGGGGTGTTACAACTCTCTCCCCCTTAAAAGAATTTCGTCCACGAAATTACTAAAGGAAAGTAAACATGAAACCAAGAGCGGTACCTGAGCGAAATAACTCTGGGTACTCATCCAGCATGGTCTGCTCCCGTTCCCAAGAGAGCTCCTCACGACCGCAATTGTCCCAACGGACCTTGACCATTCGGATCTCCTTGTTACGAAGCCTCTTGACCTCTGCATCTTCAATACAAACGGGCTTGACCTTAGTCATCAACCCTTCGTCCACCGGTACTTGATCAACTGCGATCACCTGCGAAGGCTCTTGCACCACCTTCCGCAATACAGAGATGTGGAACACATCATGTAGTCCACTCAACTCTACCGATAACTTCAAACGGTAAGCAGCTTCGCCGACTCGCTCCAGAACCTCAAAAGGTCCAAGGTATCTTGGGCTCAGCTTCTTCAAGCGTCTCACCCGCGAAACCCCCTTGAACGGCTTCACTTTCAAGTATACCCAATCGCCTACCGCGAACTCCACGTTCTGGTGCTTGGCATTGTAATACTTCGCCTGCCTGTCCTGAGCGATCAACAAACGCTCCCGAATGACCCACACCAACGAGGTAGCACTCTCCACCTCCTGCTTCTTGTACAACCTTGCCTCACCCGTTTCAAGCCACGATAACGGCGTGTGATACTTCCTACCATACAGGGCCTCGAAGGGTGCCATTTGTATACTCGCTTGGTAGCCATTGTTGTACGCAAACTCCACCAAATACAGGTGGTCCTCCCAATGCTTCCCGAAGTCTAGGACACACATGCGGAGCATGTCCTCCATCGTTCTATTGACTCTCTCGGTCTGCCCATCCGTCTGTGGATGGAAGGCTGTGCTGAACTTCAACTTTGTCCCCAGCATCTCCTGCACCAACCTCCAATCATTGGACGGGAAACGTCCATCATGATCACTCACAATGCTGCGAGGCACACCATGCAGTCTAACTATATTGTCAACATACAACTTTGCCAATTTCTCCACTGGATCATCCTTCCTATGCGGAATGAAGTGTGACACCTTTGATAACCGATCTACGATCACCAAGATGATGTCATTCCCTTTCTGCGACCTTGACAACCCATGCACAAAGTCCATAGATATGTCGTCAAACTTCCACTCCGGTATAGGCAAGGACTTCAGAAATCCTCCCGGCTTTTGGCACTCCGCCTTCACCAAGACGCACGTTTGGCACTTAGCCACAAACAACGCCACATCTTTCTTAAGCCCCGGCCACCAAAACAGCTTCTTGAGATCACGATACATCTTCGTGCTCCCTGGGTGGATTGAGTACTTGGTATGATGAGCCTCGTACATCAACTCCGCCCGGAGGTTACCCCCACTTGGGACGCACAACCGATGATCCTTCCTTAACAAACCATCTACTACCGAGAACTGGGAATTTGACCCATCCAGAGCAGCCTCCATAAGCTCCTTCATGGAGTCATCTAACTCCAATGCCTGCCGAACCCGGTCAGCCAGGTCATACTGAACTTCTGTCCAGTTTAACATTGCTTTGGCGCTCGTCTGCCTGTCAACGCAACAGATCTCAAGCACCTCCAACTCCCGTATCAACCGCTCATCATGCACCGACAACCAGTTGGCTTGGGCGGGAGCCCTGCAACTCAACGCATCTGCAACTGCATTGCCCTTCCCGGGTACATAATGTATTTTGAAGGTGTAGTCCCCCAGGAACTCCATCCACCTCCTCTGCCTCATATTAAGATCCTTCTGATCCTACAAGTACTTCAGGCTCTTGTGATCGGTATATATATCGACCCTTACGCCGTATAGGTAGTGCCTCCACAGCTTAAGTGCAAATATCACGGCCGCCAACTCCAAGTCGTGGACCGGATAGTTCCTTTCATGCACTTTCAGGTGACGCGATCCATACGCAATCACACTTCCATGCTGCAACAACACGCAGCCCAAACCACTACCGGAAGCGTCGCTATACACCTCAAAGCCCTCGGTCCCACTCGGCGAACTAAGCACTGGCGACGTGGTCAACCGTCTCTTCAGCTCCTCAAACGCTTGCACGCACTCCTGCGTCCACAAGAATCTCTGATCTTTCCTTGTCAACTTCGTGAGAGGTAGCGCTATCCGCGAGAAGTTCTCTACGAAGCGCCTGTAATATCCGGCAAGCCCGAGAAAACTACGGACTTCCGCGACAGAAGACAATGCAGGCCACTGCCGTATCACAATGATCTTCGCCGGATCCACCGCTATACCTTCCCCACTAACAATGTGCCCAAGGAACGCTACTGAGGGTAGCCAGAACTCGCACTTGGAGAATTTCGCATAAAGCTCATTCCTCCTCAAAGTCTCCAACACCAGATGCAAGTGCTTGAAGTGATCTTCTTCGCACTGCGAGTACACCAATATATCGTCAATAAAGACGATCACAAAGCGATCCAGGAAATCTCGGAACGTCCTGTTCATCAAGTCCATAAACACTGATGGCGCATTTGTCAGTCCAAACGGCATGACCGTGAACTCGAAATGCCCATACCTTGTGCTGAACGCCGTCTTCGGGATATCACATTCCCTTATCCTCAGCTGATAGTACCCCGACTTCAAGTCCAACTTAGAATATACTGACGATCCGACTAACTGTTCAAAGAGATCATCAATCCTCAGGATAGGGTACTTGTTCTTTTCCGTCAGCTTGTTCAACTCTCTATAGTCGATACACAACCGCATAATACCATCCTTCTTCTTAACAAAGAGGACCGGTGCGCTCCAAGGCGACGAGCTTGGACGCACATACCCTTGCTCCATCAGCTCATCTAGCTGAACTTTCAACTCTGCCATCTCCTTAGGTGCCAACTTATACGGAGCACGTGACACCGGTTTGGCCCCCGGCACGAGCTCGATGGTGAAATCAATCTCCCGCTGCGGTGGGGCTCCGGGAAGACTATCCGGGAACACATCGGGGTATTCGCAAACAACCGGGATGCTATCCAACGTGGACTTTGGCTCCACAGTCCCCACTATTGCGAAGAACAGCTCTGCACCAGCACGAATTGTCTTTACCACCTGAAGAGCAGACATCAGCGTCTTGCTCAACCCCTTGAGTCCCTCAAATGTTGTCCCCCGCCCAACACCCAGCTTGACCTCCTTCCGATCACAGTCAATCCAAGATTTCTGCTCCGAAAGCCAATCCATCCCAAAGATCACGTCGAACTCTACTAGCGGCAGCAATGACGCTAGCAAGTCGAACTCTTGGCTCCTAATGTGAACCTTTACGGCGCACAGCCTGTCCGCACGCATCGAGCACCCATTCGGTAGCAGCACATCCAACTTGTCCTTCGCCGTCGAAGAAGGGACTCCGATGCGCGATATGAAACTTTCGGACAAGAAGGAGTGTGAAGCTTCCGTGTCGAACAGTGCCCGTGCCGGACTATCACTAATCACAACAAAGCCTATACAAACAATATTAGGCTAACAAGCAATGAACAACAGTATATAAAGTTAACTTGCTGTAAATTAACTCGTACCTATCACCACGTCAGCTTGTTTGATGGCCTCCTGCTGGCCCAAGTTATAGACTCTAGGCTGAGTCGGAGCATAGTGGGACACGGTTGACTCCACCGCCTTGCCCTTCTCTTCGTAAGTAGCTCCTTGCTTTCTCTCAGACTTTGGGCGTCCACTCCAGCAATCGCGGGCAAAGTGCCCCGTCTTTCCACACGTGAAACAAGCGCCCGGGGTTCGATTAATAGTTGCCCCCGAGGCACCCGCAGAAGAAGCTGGACCTGACGTCCTAGCCTTCTTGAAGAATTTTCGATAGCCCGACTTCGACGTAGTCAGCGCTTTGAACTCCGATTTCTTCCCGCCAGAATCCTTCTTAGCTTGCACATTCTTCATGTCCTTCTCCAAGGACCGGGCCGAGTTGACCAAGGTTAGGAAATACTGCGCCATGGGCCCTGACAGTAGCAACCTCAGCTCATCTCTTAACCCTTCATAGAAGCGGTTAGTCTTTCGCTCCTCGTCGGCAAAAGTAGCGCTAGCATATCTCCCCAACCGAGTAAACTCGTGGAGGTACTCGTCTATAGTGCTATCTCCTTGCACCAACTTTTGGAACTCGTTCTCCAAAGCGATCCTCTGCGCTGAGGGGAGGTATCGAGCCATGAACAATCCTGAAAACTCCGCCATAGGAACTTCGGCCAACGGCCTTCCCCTCAACTGGTGTAGCTCTAGGCCTTCCCACCATAACCTTGCATCCCCATCCAATAGGAACGTCGCTATTGTGGTCTTCTGCCACTCTTCCGTTTCAGTCGCTGTCATCACCCTATTGACTCTTGAGAGCCAATATTCAGCCTGGTTCAGGGTTCCCGTTCCCGAGAACACCGGTGGGTGGAAGCCCATCACATGCTTCAACTGTCTTTCAGTTGCTCTCCTAGGCAACTCCGGCTCCACCGCCACCTGCTCAACCCTTCTAGGCTCCGCCGCTTGGAGCGGCACTAGCTCCCCCGCAGGAGCAGGCTGCTGCACCTATCTTGCAGGTTGCGCATTAATAATAGCAAAGACAGCTTCTGCCACCAATCTAATGGTCTCGGCAGACGGAGGTGTTGCAGGCGCTTCACTTGGCGCACTGCTTGCCTCAGAACCTGGTCGTTCTGACGGCCCAGCACCACTCCTGGTCACCTATAATCGTGCAAAACACCGATAAGCGACCAAAAATTACTGCAAACAGCAATTATAGGAACACGCAGGTTCCTCAAACATGTATATTTTCATTCCTAAGTGGACATTCATGGGTTCTTTTCATGTTATAACGATGACGCACACATGTGCTCACCACCCCATAAAGTGAATTCGTCCACGAATTCATTTTAGTTTGACCGAAACCAGTAGTCTGATACCAATTTGTAACACCCCTATCCGTCGTATAGCATATAGCAGTAGGTTCGGCCGGGGCCCGACGCCATATACTACGGACAGACCAGTTGGTTACGCGTTGAAACCATACAACCAATCACCAACGTCCTACACAGAGTCATTCTAGCGGAAGCAAATTATTAAGTTGCACAAATTCAAGAACCCTGCCAAGCAAGAATGTCCACTACAGAAGTAACAATAGGAATGAAAAATACAAAAGTACCGGCCTTATGGCCTTATAAGGTTTGCTTAACAAAAACATGTCTTACATACTTTGGCTCGCAGGCCGGCCATACATGAAATAAACGGAAAGCATAAAAGGGTTAGGCCTTCGAGGGCCAGCACCGCAACATGGGCTTTAGCCCGCTATTTTCCGCTCGGCTCCGCAGCACCTGCAAGCACAAACCACCGCCTGGTGGCAAACAAAAGCAACGGTCAGCTATGCTGACCAAATTATAACGATCCCGCCCCAAAAATTGGGGCGGCGATGCTCTTTCCCTGCACTTTATTAGTATAGGCAATATATTAGTGTGAACACACATCATCACAGGCGTAGGCTCGCACGGCCACACACCTCGTGCACACAGGGCACATTCACGACGAACTGGCGAACGTCACGTCAATTCAAGCCATAGACGTTCCCGTTCCACCACCGCCTCATGGACGGCCAACCATATGAGCATTTTGCCTTCCTGGCCTTGGTCACGACAATTTAAGCCATAGACCGCCGAAGACCCTCATCCATGCCAACGGTCCTACCGAACGACATAGACCGGGTATGGTTCCGCCTGACCCGTGCTCACACCGCAACGGCAATTTAAGCCATATGCGCAAGTCAAGACTCACCGAGTCCCGTTTCCACCACAATAATCACATAACCCGGTTATGTTCACGTTGGCTCCCCGGCCATCGTGTTGGCAAAACCCGTTTTTGCCCAGTTTTCCGGGTGCACCTTGGAGTTAATCTCCAAGGCTCCCTGATGCAATCTACCACGTAGAAAACCCGAAAACACCCAAACATCCGGATTCTTGCCCGGTTCAAATGCAATGCAACATAACCGATCCGGCTCTACTTGTCCGGATAGGCTTCACACATAATGCATATGTCTGTTTTCGCATACGGACTCTACACAAGGGGGACTTTACATATCTACCCCAAGGAACGCTCCAACTCTTCGCTCACTCGCGAGAGAGGGCTTCCTATGCAAAGGGAAAAGTGGCTTCACATGCCCAAGGATGAGAAATCGTTACCCTTGCGTTCTTCCGCGGCGCCATCGAAAACTATGCGGTTTGAAAGCACCGCAACGGCGTCATCTCCGCGGATCTGGACTCGGATCGAGATTCGGAGCTCCGACGCTCCACCGGCGGCCGGATCTTGGTCTCCAACATCTCACCTTGCTCTCCCTTCTCTCTAGGATTTAGAAAGAGAAAACCCAAGTGAATATGGGGTTTGCAAACCCTATTTTTGGATTTAAGCTGCCAGCAACCACTCCCAGCCGTCGGATCCCAAGCCAAGGAAACGAACGGCCACGATTAGGCCTCAAAATACAAAATCTGCGCCGAACACAGGTTGCAACATGGCCGTGTGCCTGGCCGTGTCACCCATTCGCCGTCTCGATCGAGTCGAAAAACCAGCACACGGCCTTTGACACGGCCTTCGACACGCACGTGTCACCTGCGACACGCCCGTGTCGGGACCCGTATCACGCCCCCCCGTGTGCAATCAACCAACAATTCACAGTCAGAGAGGTACATGGCCTTGTGACATGGCATCAGACACACCCGTTTCAAATTTGACACGCCCGTGTTTGTGCCCGTGTCACGGCCCGTGTACCACACTTGCAGAATCCCTGGAGTGACACGGCCTGGGACACGCCCGTGTCCTAGGCCGTGTTCTACAACTCGACTAGCGTCGACCGCCAAAGCGTCGACCGCACGACCCGAGGCCGAACACGCCTGCGTCACGCCCGTGACACGACCGTGACACGCCCGTGTCACGCCCGTGACACCTGCTCCAAAATCCAAACTAGGGTTAAAACATCACCCGTCCCTCTTTTGAGTTTCGGGGTGTTACAGTTTTCTAGGCTTTAGTCTTCTTCAACCACTTCATCATTCAAAGTGAAGATGAGAGAGTGATTCGTGGAGAAGTACGGCTTTGTGAGGGTGAATAAGGGTGGACGAATTTCTGGAGGAGTTTTGGGAGGTCGGTGCAAGGAGGAAGAAGAACGGATGTCGTTCATCTTACCTTAAGATGTGTGCAGAAATCTCACTTCTGCACGCAGCGAACTTCGCCGCCAGTTTCGTAGGGGTTTTGTTCATATCTGGGTTTTAGACTGAACACGAAATTCGTAGCCCTCAAAAATACCTTTCCAGCGAGTGGTTTAACATTTCCAGGCGATACCTGTAGCCACAGGAAAGTCCGTTCGAGTCTGCTGCGATTGGGGGAAATATGTCCAGGAAATCTGTATCCTGTACGCAACAGACTTTGAGTCAAATTTCTGATGTGATGAGACCAGATCTGGGCTTCAAACTCAACATGAAAGTCGTAGCCCTCGCGAATACCTTTCCAACGAGGGGTTGAGCGTTTATAGCGTATTCATGTAGCTCCAGGAATTCCAGTTTTTGTGGAAGGCTTTATAATAATAATACTCATGTTAACTCATGATTAAGTGTACTCTTGTGAAAGTTATGATGTGCAATTTATATCCTTTGGTTCCTCCAATTATGATCCTATGGTTAACCTTATGAATGTTGTGCTTAACATTGGTAGCCATCTAGGTTAATGGTGATGTGAATTGAGATAGGATGGCCAGTGATCAATGGAGGTTGAGCTTGGTGGTAGAATATATCTACCATATGATGAATTGAGGTGATCGATTGAATAGATAGTTGTGAATGTGATGAACTCTATTGGGAGAGTATTTTGTACCCGCGATCTGAGCCTAATTGGTTTTGTTGATAACCGATGCTTAGAGATGTAGTCTCCCTACGGGTAGCATCGAGCGAGTTTTAATGGTGCAAGTGGTGTGCGACGACTTGATGTGTCGTGATACTGAGATAATGAATGTGGCACGTCTACGGGCTCGCCAGTCGTCACACCGATGGAAGCCAATTGTTATACCTTGGGCGGTAGGGCTAGACACTTGGTGTCCATAACCCGAGGTCTCCTCCGCGCCATGAGAACAGGTGGGCGTGCGCCTCGTGCGATTCCGAGGTTCCTTCCGATTCGAAATCAAAGGCCAGGTTGGGCTGTGTTCTTGGTGCACATCTACCCAAGACCCCTTTTAGTCATAGTACGCGTGTGAGCTCCGCTGTTGTGTTCTTAGCGTCGAGGCGTACGGAGGCCTAGGACAGGTAGTGTGGATACCACCTAGTAGTGGAGACGCCCGCTCCACTATCACCGTCTGGCCACGACGGTTGACGCCTGAGAGGTTAGCTACCTGCTCGAAAAGTGGGAACTTCAAGTCTGTGTCGACATAGCAACTTGCATGTGTGTGAACATGGGTCGGTCATTGCATAGCATTCATATCATACCATTCATATCATGCACAAGATCCTTATCGTATAAGTTTGTGTGGGCACTCTTATATGATGAGTTACTTTTTGGTTAAGCCAAACCTTAACTTATAAGTTTGTATGGTCACTCTTATAAGTTAAGTTACTGTTCTTGTTGTAGATTACCTGCTGATTTATTATTTGATTTAATAGAACTGCTAGCTTACTTTGTGTAAGACCCCCTTTTTTTTTCTTTTTCGACACCGGGGTTTAGGCCCAGAACCGCCGTCTTGCGGTGATACCTTCTCCCCCGGGAAGGTCGTCACTACAAGACGCCGATTTTACCGGCCAAATCGATCTCTACTGTAGCATAAGTATAAAAGCAAGTCCATAGAAATCACATATATAGAAAAATAAACTCCACGAAGGGAGTGTCCACAGATAGTAAATATAATGAAAATCTCGGGCTTATGCCCGGTACATCAAGTCCTCACTACAAATCACTCATCGCGGAAGCAAACTAATACAACTACTGGTGTTCGGGACTCACAGTCCCTGCTGTCTGGACTCTAGTGCTAGACTGTCCGATCTCCAAGCGTGCCGACCTCCGGGGCTGCCCCTCCATGCTGGGCTCCGTGGTCCCCTAAATGATGTGGTTCGAAAACCGTTAGTCTAAAAAACTAAGTCATATCGTCGCCCACCCCTTCCCCCATGGCTCCTAAGCACCGAGCGAAGAGAAGGAATGGAAAGGACATGAAGGTGGAGAATGTCAAATTGCAGATGGCAGCGGAACTAAACTAACAATGTTAAGTGTGATAATAATTATACAAAATCTAAATAAGTAACCTTAACTTATGTGAAAACACATAAGCTAAGGGATCTCTTGCAGGGCTCCTATCGTATAAAAAGTCTCATACCGATTTATACGATAGGGTGTCGGTTTTACTAGCAGGCATAACATATAAATAATACTGAAAGAGAACCTTGACTTATAAGCACGCTCGTACGAACTTATAGGCCAAGGGGTCGTTTTGCAAGGCCTAATGTATAGAGCGTCCCATACCGCTTATACATTAGGTGTCAGGTTATATGCAATGGTTATGCTATGAAATGCAAATATGCTATGATGTGAACATGCAAGTGCAACTCACCCACTCGACTCTGTGTACACAGACCTATAGTTCCCCCTTTCGGAGCCGTTACCTCCCAGGATACCTCCGTAGTGGCAGACGGAAGCGGTGGGTTGGGCCTCGCCCACCTCAAAACCAGTATTTGCACTACCGGTCTAACCTATCGTACGCCTCAACGCTTGGTGCACTAAGCGGATGCCTGCATACTCTTGCCGGCTGGCGCACCGGACTTCTGTTGGCGAAGTGTAAAACCACACTTGCCGAGTCAACGATATTGGTGTCGGTGCAATGAACTCCCCAATATCGAAGACCCACCACCTTATACCTTTTATGAACATGCAATAGTTATGAGTCCAACAAATAACCGAGTCGAATCTTCCCGGACTATCCCGTCTGGACTATCCCGTCCGTCATAATCAACCACCGAGCCGAAACTCCCTGGACTAACCCGTCCGTCATAATCTACAACCGAGCCGAAGCTCCCCGGACTAACCCGTCCGTCATAATCTACAACCGAGCCAAAGCTCCCCGGACTATCCCGTCCATCATAACCAACAACCGAGCCAAAGCTCACTGGACTAACCTGTCCGTCATAATCTACAACCGAGCCGAAGCTTCCCGGACTAACCCGTCCGTCATAATCTACAACCGAGCCGAAGCTCCCCGGTCTATCCCGTCCGTCATAACCAACAACCGAGTCGAAGCTCACCGTACTATCCCGTCCGTCATAATCTACAACCGAGCCGAAGCTCGTCGGGCTACCATGCCCATTACCTTAACCACTGGGCTTATTGCCCGAGTAACCCAAACTATCTCTCGGGACACAGGGGTGTGAGAGTGTGAAATCCTATGTTTACTACCTACTCCTCAATTTACTTTATGACTACAACTTAGGTTTTACCCATTTCATTTTCATATTACAGTAAACTATACTTAAGGTGATTTTGACCTTCTACTCTACGGGGAAGACGATCTTTCGTCGATCCCAAACACCACCTAACTTTTAGTCAAACCCATCCCTAGCTCATTCAACCCTGAGTGATGACCTCATTCCTATAACCACTAATTTTTGACTTATGTGCCCAACTTGTACTCCAGATTATTTCTGTAGATTTACTATATGCAGACCACCGAGGTTTAATGTTATGTAAAATGGGAAGTATATCAAGTAATCATCTAATACTCCTATAATAATTAATGGAGGTCCATTATGACCTTTATTGTCCAAATCCAGAGTTTTACAATTTTCCTATTTATCTAGGAATTTATTAAATATTTATAGTGGCCAAAGTCTCCAAGATTGAGCTGAAGGTACCAAATTTTGACAAGATAAAATCTCCCCAAATTTATGTTATACTTAATATAATCATTTAACCTAAGATACAAAATCTCTTAGTTTTTCAGCAAGGTTCAGGCCACTGATTTTTATTTAAATGGTATATTGCAATAATTCATAAAAATAATAAACAGGGCAATATTATTTCTGAAAATTCAAGGATAACTCTAACATGATTGCAAGGCCCATAAATGCTCGGGGTCAAATATCATCAGTGATTAAAGAGTGATAAGCTTCAAACAAATTAATATACAGTTTTCCAAAATTGCTAAATGCAGACCACCATGTCAAACTTCATGTAAAATAGGAGGGACATCAAATAATTATCCAATACTCTTATAATAATTAATGGAGGTCCATTATGACCTTTAAGCCCTAAATCCAGAGATACAAAATTTTCCTTATTTATTTGATAATTTATTTAATTATTCTATTGACTAAAATTTCCAATAATGAACATGAAGTACCATTTTCAGTCAAGATATCATTCTACAATTTTTATATGTTATTCAAAATAAGGATATAACTCATCTTCCAAAATATCTAAATTTTTCAGTAAGGTTTTATCCCCAAATCATTACTTCATTTTAATCCTTAAAAATTCATTTAAAGAAATATAAAATACTATATTGCTTCCAAAAATTCAGGGAAAATTCAAGTATGAATCTAATGGCATGTAAATGGTTTGGGCCAAATTTCATAATTTATTTATCAGTATATGGACTAAATTAAATTATTGAATAATTCCATCATTTAATAAGCTTGTGAAGTAAGTATCTCAAATATATATCCAAAACTTTTCATAAAGTTTATATAAGCTTATAATGATTCAAAACATCCTTTGCCAAATTTTTATGACCTCCCAAGGGTCAGAGGGACCATAATAATTAGTTTACTAAATTGTGGCAATCCTTGGATTACAAATGAACTACTATAAATATTATCCCAAAAGTCCCAATTAAATTATCAGACTAATAATATCATTATGACCATTTTACCAAAATTTTACCCTATTTGGAAGAGTTTAACTAGTCTAATCCAACCCTACAATGTTTGTGCCCTAAATTAGGGTTAGGGTTTTGTGGGTCCCAAACTTTCGAAAACACCCTAAGATTTTTACCAGAGGGTTATAGTTACCCTAAAACCATCCCTACAAAGTTTCATAGGCATACAAGGTGCTATGGCCATATGTCCTTCACAAGGTGCAAAAGCCCTTCCTTAGGGTTTGACCTAGGATCTTGGGGCAAACCAACTCTAATACACCCAATTTTTCATTGGAAGGTGTATAAAGTCATGCCAAGTCAGTGTCCCTAATTTGAACCTCTATTGAGGTGAATTGGACACTCAAAGCCATAATTACATTTTGGACCAAAATGTCCTTCTTAGGGCAAGGCTAGGGTTTGCATGATTCCCATTCAAATCACCTAAAAACTTAATTAAATTTTAACCAGAGGTCTATATTGACCTCATATTCATCCCACCAAAATTTGGATTAATTTGGACTTCATTGGACCCATAATTTAATTTACCCTAGCATAATTAAATTATTTACAAAACTATAGGAAAATTATTCCCAAAAATTCCCATTTTTGGGCAGTGTCTATATATAGGGTAGGGTGACTCCCTGCCAAAATTTCAGACCATTTGGACCAAGGATGATGTGTGGGCAACTAGTTTAATGACTGCCTAGTCATTTGTATAGACCCCACCAAAATGAGTGCCCTTGTCAAACCAGTCACCCAAATTGGTTCAAACCAATTTTGTTTAAAAGTAGAACCATAGGTCTACCTTTCATGTGTTGACCATGTTCTCTGAAAATGGAGCTAGCTATTTTTAGTAATTAAAATCAAATAATACAAAATCTATGACAGAATGAAATAAATTAAATATTCTTAAGCTATAGTTTCTGATCTGACCCAGCACGAATCTTGACGCATCATGGACGGCATCCCGTCATCATCCCCGCGCGCCAACGTCCAGGATTTCTCCAGCCTGGGCCAACTTCCAATGTCTGCCGCCGGCGCTCCGGCCACCTCCCCGGCCTGCCACCGCCGCCAACACCTGCGTGGTGGTCGGGGCTACCTCCAGGCAGCGGCACGGCCGCCGGGATGCACTGTTCCGGCGATCCCGACAAGCGCATTTTCCATGGAATTTCCATGGATTTGAAAATCCGATTGAGCTCAATTGAGCCCTAACCTCGGCCCTAATGATCCCTACGATCTACCCATGAGAGAAGGAGTGGAGGAGGACCTGTGGTGGCAACTGTAGCCGTGCTGATTGCCGGATTGGCATGGTGGTTGCCTGTGGTGGTTGGCTTGTTCAGAAATGGAGGAAAGAGCTCGGCTTCTTCAGGAAAAGAGTGGGAAATACTCCTTGGACCTCACTGAAGCTTTTAAAGAGGGAGAGGAGGGAGTTAGGTGGCTGAATTGCCATGTGCCATTTTTGGCCTAAGTCAATTTTGGCGGCTAGGTTGGTAGGGGGGTGGAGCTTGCTCTAACCAGTCCACAATGGCTGCTGCACTCCCCCTTGTCCTTCTGAAATGAATGGGGAGGTTGGGGAGGGGGGAGGAGGAGCACAAAGTCCTCCTTCTTTCTTCTTCCTTCTCTTTCTCTCTCCTCCATGGGTGACTTTCTCTCTCCTAGTCACCAAGCCTGAATTTTTGACTCCTACATATCCCATGGCAGCCCACAAGTCCATTTGGTCACTTAAGTCATGGTTAGCCCAATTGAAATGGGCTTGAGCTTGAGTTAGCCCATTTGGACTAACTTGACCCAAAGTTGGACTAGGGCCCACCTAGGTCAATTTGGTCCTTGAGATTTCTTTAATGGGTCCTTGGTGACCCATTAGCCTCCCCTAGGGTCAAGGTGGGTTGGATTGGCCCTTGGAGGCCACTTGGCCCTTAACTAGGGCACTTTGACCATTTTAGGTCAAGAGTTGACTTTTGTCAACCTAGTCTTTATGATTGGTCCCAATGAGTCCTTGGCGACTTATTGGCCTCTCACGAGGCCTATGAGGGTAGGGGTGGGGTCCATTTGGCTAAGGGACTGCAATTGACCCTTGTGTAGGTCAATTTGACCTCTTTAGGGTTAGAGTTGACTTTGGTCAACTTAGCTCCCTTGACTACCCTCCATGGGTCCTTAGTGACCCATTGACCCCTACCTAGGGTTATGGAGGTATGGGTGGGGTATATTTGGCTAATAGACTGCAATGGACCCTTGTGTAGGTCAATTTGACCTAGCTAGGGTTATAGTTGACTTTGGTCAACTTAGGTCCTTTGATTGCTCTCCATGGGTCCTTAGTGACCCATTGACCCCCTTCTAGGGTTATAAGGGTATGGGTGGGTTCTTGGAGTCTTGGTGAAGCCCCATGATCACCTTTAACCAAGGTTTAGAAATCTGCTAAGTGCAGACCATAGTGGCCCTATCCACACCACTAGGTCCACTTGACTCTTTCTTGGGCTTCCTAGGGTTTTGTCATGACAAAACCACTCTTAGGGGTCTAGTTGGAATTGGGATGTTACAAATTCCAATAAACAAAACAAAGATTTCGTCCCCGAAATCAAGGTTAAGCCTACGGGGACTCCTATCGGGAAGAAAGAAACTTGTAACATCACATGAGAGTTGAAAGGTTTACGTCACGACACCATGTTTGATTATATGAGGTTTAAAGGTGATAGTCAAATTTAAGACCAAATCCCCCAATTGGCAAAGTCTAGACCCCAATAAACAAAAGTTTAGCCCATATTCTTGAAATTTCAGTTCTACTAGTTTAAAATATGAAGGTAAATTGAACATCTTGAGTGGTTGTAAGGAATACCTGACTGAAGAGTTCCGGGTATCTTTGTCGCATCAAGTCCTGGGGCTCCCATGTGTGCTCCTCTCTTCCGTGATTTCTCCACAGGACCTTGACTAACGAAACCTTCTTGTGGCATAAAACTCGTACCCCCTTGTCGTCAATCCGGACCGGTTCTAGGTGAACTGACCGATCAGATGCTATCGGTCCATCTGTGGTTGTAACTTGCTGCTCTGGGCGTAGTAGAGCTCTCCTAAGAGAGGATATATGGAATACGTCGTGCAGACTCGCCAGCTCCGGTGGCAGCTCCAGCCTGTATGCCAGGGCCTGATCCGCTCCTGGATCCTATAAGGTCCCATGTATCTTGGACTAAGCTTCTTCCTCTGTCCGCGTACCCGAGTAACTCCATGCATTGGTCGGATCTTCAAGAACACCTGATCTCCCACCTGGAATTCCACCTGACGGTGCCGAGCGTCGTAATACTTAGCCTGTCGGCTCTTTGCTTCTAGCATCCTGTCCCGTATCAATCTCACCTGAGCCTCGGTGTCCTCGACAAACTCCGAATCCAATGCCTTAGGGTCCTCGCCCTGTATCCATGACAGCGGAGTCCTGCACTTCTGTCCGTACAACTCCTCATAAGGAGCCATCTTTATACTAGACTGGTAGCTGTTATTATATGAGAACTCGATCAGCGGTAACAACTTCTCCCAAGGTTCACCGCGATCTAATATGCAGAGTCGTAGTAAATCCTCCAGAGTCTGGTTGGTTCGTACAGTCTGTCCATCTGTCTGGGGGTGGAAAGCCGTACTGAATGTTAGTCGAGTGCCTAAGTAAGTCTGCACTGACCTCCACTCCCTGGATGTAAATCGTCCATCTCGGTCTGACACAATCGACTTGGGTATGCCATGATAGCGGACGAAGTGCTCCACAAACTTTCGGACTAACACGCCCACCAAGTCATCCTTCCTGATTGGAATAAACCTTGCTACCTTTGTCAGCCGGTCGACGATCACCAAGATCGAATCATTCCCTGTCCTTGATCGAGGAAGTCCGTGTATAAAGTCCATGGCGATATCATCGAACTTCCACTCTGGTACTGGGAGTGGATGTAATAATCCTGCGGGGTTTCTACATTCCGCCTTCACTAACTGGCATGTCTTGCAATGGGTCACGAAGTAGGTAATATCCTTCTTCATGCCGGGCCAGAACATAGTCTTCTTCAGATCTGCAGTCATCTTCGTAATCCCCGGGTGTACCGAATATCGACTGCAATGAGCCTCCATCATGATATCCTCCCGGACCTGGCCTCCCTCTGGTATGTAGACCCGTCCTCTAAAGCATACTAAGTCATCCCTCAGTGTGTAATCTCCCTCAGTGCCTGCTTCTAAGGTCCGGAATATCGGCTCTAGCTGGGTATCCTGCCTCTGTCCATCCTTGACCCTTTCTCGAATATCATCAGTGGCGATTAATGATGAAAGATACTCTCGGTATAACTCAGGGTGATCCTCGGACACCAGGGATATTTGCATCTTATCTAACATATGAATTAACTCCAAAGCCAACAACTGTGTTCCTACTCCGGCGTTTGCGGTCTTTTGCCTCAGTGCATCTGCTACCACATTAGCCTTTCTCGGGTGGTAGTGCATCTCATACTGGTAGTCTGCCAAAATTCCACCCAACGTCTCTGTCTGATGTTCAGCTCTTTTTGTGTGTCCACATACCTCAAATTTTTATGGTCGGAGTATATATCGCAGTGGACACCGTATAGATAGTGACGCCAGACTTTTAGTGCAAAGATGACAGCTCCCATCTCTAAGTCATGGACTGGGTAGTTTTGCTCGTGCTTCTTCAGCTGCCGAGAAGTGTAAGCTATCACATGGCCATTCTGCATAAGCACTGCACCCATGCCCTGGTAGGAGGCATCGGTGTAGACCTGGAATCCTTCTTTCCCTGAAGGGAGAGCAAGTATAGGAGCCGAAGTGAGTCGCCCCTTTAGCTCTTGAAAAGCCGCCTCACACTGTGGGGTCCAGATAAAGGGCACCTCCTTCCTTGTCAGAGATGAGAGTGGAAGGGCGATACGAGAGAATGCCTCCACGAACTTCCGGTAGTAACCGGCGAGTCCTAGGAAACTTCGTACATCTGTGGCCGTCTTCAACTGTGGCCAGTCCCGGACTGCTTGGATCTTGGCCGGGTCACCGCCAACCCAGCACCACTGATGATATGGCCTAAGAAAGCCACCTCCTTCAACCAAAACTGGCATTTGCTGATCTTCGCATGGAGCTTGTGCTCCCGTAGTCTCTCTAGAGTCAGTGTCAGATGCCGAGTGTGCTCCTCTTCCGTCCTAGAGTAGATCAGGATGTTGTCTATGAATATTATGACGAACACATCCAAGTAGGCCTCGAAAACCCAGTTCATGAGGCTCATGAATGCCGACGGAGCATTTGTGAGCCCGAAGGGCATCACGGTAAACTCATATAGCCCATATCTGCTACTGAAAGCAGTCTTTGGAATGTCCTCCTCCTGGATTCGTAACTGGTAGTAGCTCGACCTTAGATCCAATTTGGAAAAGAAATGCGCACCTTCTAGCTGGTCAAACATCTTATCTATCCTTGGCAGTGGATATGTATTTCGGACTGTCAATCGGTTTAGTGCTCAGTAGTCGATGCATAGTCTCAGAGTTCCGTCTTTCTTTTTAACGAACAAGTCCGGGGCTCCCCAAGGCGAAGAGCTCGGTCGGACAAATCCAGCCTCCACCAGTTCCTGGAGTTGGCTTCGAAACTCTGTCAACTCTTTCGGGGCCATCCGGTAAGGGGCTCTAGCTGCCGGCTTAGCCCCCGACACCAGCTGTATCCAGAAATCCTGCTCCCGGTGCAGGGGTAGCCCAGGCAGTTTCTCTGGGAATACGTCGGCAAAATCTCGCACCACCGGAATACCCGAGGTGGAGACCTTGGCCTCAGTCATTTCAAATATTACCTCATACACTTCTTCCCCCTGTAAGTGAGCCTTGACGGCCTGTACAGATGACAGCATGAGAGGGGGAATAGATCTAGTACCTTCAATGATGAGGTAGGAATCTCCATGTCTCACGGTAACTCTCTTGGACGTGCAGTCAATTTGAGCATGATTCCAGTTCAACCACGTCATTCCTAGGATCAAATCAAAGATTGGCATCTTTATGATCGTCGCTGGAGCTTCAAATATCCTTCCGCCGATCTCCGCCTCCATATTGCAGTGGGCAGAGGTGAACAACTCTGATCTGTCGGGTAATCGTATCCTCATCACCAGACCCGTGAATCGTTCCACGCCTTCCAACCCTTCTACGAAGGCTTCTGATACAAACGAGTGTGAAGCACCCGTATCATATAGCGTATAAGCGGGTTTACCGCTGATGAAAACTATTCCTGGGGGTGGGGAAAGTTAAATGTCTTAGAATCTAGCTATGGTTTTCTTCCCTAGATTATCACTTCTATATAAACTTAAAGGTCATGAGGAAATAAGTTTATAATTTTCTGACGTACCAGTGATTACTTGCTCCGGGTTCCGGGGTTGAGCCAAATCCAGTGCATAAATTTGCTCCCTCTACTGCCTTCGATCTGCACCCTGGAAACCACGTCCTCGACCACGTCCTCGTCCTCCAAACTGTTGGGCATGCGGGGCATCCTGGGGTGCTGGTAAAGGTGCTCCCCTCATGGGGCAGTTTCTCCGAATGTGTCCTATCTGATGACAGTTGTAGCATTCTTGTGGGGGAAATGTCATGCCCCTGGGTCTTGGTGCCTCCCTCATCTGAAGAGGTTGAGGAGCCATTACCACCGGCTCCCTCGGCTCCTGCCTCACTTCCTGACGAGGTTGGTCCTCTGTCCTTCTTCCACCTTGTATAGCACCTTGTCGCTGATCATTTCGGGCTCTCCGGCCCTGATCCTCCGCTTGCCGCTTCCGGAGTGGTGTGCCAATCGGCCTCAATCCTCTTTGCCATCTCCAAAATCCGAGAGATAGGCCCGTCAGATACAAACAACAAAGCCTCCCTCAAGTCCTCCCGCAGGCCCTTATAGAATCTCTTAATGTATCCCGCTTCGTCCAGCTGGTAAGAATCTGCATATCGAGCCAAATGGTCGAACTCCCGATGGTACTCCACCACTGTCCGGGTGCCCTGCTTCAGCTGTAAGAACCGCTCCTCCAACTCATCCCTGGCCGACTGTGGAACAAAATGCTCCAGCAGCGCGGTCATGAACTCTTCCCAGGTAACTTCCGCAACCTCCCTATCAGCAAACATTGTGTCCAGCAGCGTCTTCCACCACCTCTTGGCATGGGACTCCAGGCAGGAGACAACCAAGGCCACCCTCTCCTCCCAGGGACATCGTATCCCAGTCAGCATTTTGTACATAATATCTAGCCATTCTTCTGTCCGTACGACGGATTCTGTCCCCAAGTAGGATGGAGGAGAGAGTCCTCGAAAGATGCTCAGCCAATTGGCCCCCGGGTTTGGCTGCGGAGCCGGAACCTGCTGAGCCCTGAAAGCATCTAGAATGGCCATCAACGTTTGACCCATCTCCGAGTGTAGGAATGGAGTGGGTACCAGTGAAGGTGGTGCAACAGTCGGAGTCTGCTGAACTCCGTCTTGTGGTGTTGGCTGCGCTGGGGGCTGCGTAATAGAAGTCAAATATAAGAAGTCTCACAGATTTAACTAAAAGTGGATAATTTTCATGTGATTTCCCATATGGGCCCACCACTGCTTCCGCTGCTTAGTTTGTCCCCAAACTAAACTCGAGCGGGGGTGTCCTAGGGTTAGTGGACTGCTACCTTTCTGATCGAGGTTTCCCTCTGATACCACTTGTAAGACCCCCATTTTTTTTCTTTTTCGACACTGGGGTCTTAGGCCCAGAACCGCCGCCTTGCGGTGATACCTTCTCCCCCGGGAAGGTCGTCACTACAAGACGTCGATTCTGCCGGCCAAATCAATCTCTACTGTAGCATAAGTATAAAAGCAAGTCCACAGAAATCACATATATAGAAAAATAAACTCCACGAAGGGAGTGTCCACAGATAGTACATATAATGAAAATCTAAGGCTTATGCCCGGTACATCAAGTCCTCACTACAAATCACTCATCGCGGAAGCAAACTAATACAACCACTGGTGTTCGGGACTCACAGTCCCTGCTGTCTGGACTCCAGTGCTAGACTGTCCGATCTCCAAGCGTGCCGACCTCCGGGGCTGCCCCTCCATGCTGGGCTCCGTGGTCCCCTAAATGATGTGGTTCGAAAACCGTTAGTCTAAAAGACTAAGTCCTATCGTCCCCCACCCCTTCCCCCATGGCTCGTAAGCACCGAGCGTGGAGAAGGAATGGATAGGACATGAAGGTGGAGAATGTCAAATTGCAGATGGCAGCGGAACTAAACTAACAATGTTAAGTGTGATAATAATTATACAAAATCTAAATAAGTAACCTTAACTTATGTGAAAACACATAAGCTAAGGGATCTCTTGCAGGGCTCCTATCGTATAAAAAGTCCCATACCGATTTATATGATAGGGTGTCGGTTTTACTAGCAGGCAAAACATATAAATAATACTGAAAGAGAACCTTGACTTATAAGCACGCACACACGAACTTATAGGCCAAGGTGTCATTTTGCAAGGCCGAATGTATAGAGCGTCCCATACCGCTTATACATTAGGTGTCAGGTTATATGCAATGGTTATGCTATGAAATGCAAATATGCTATGATGTGAACATGCAAGTGCAACTCACCCACTCGACTCTGCGTACACAGACCTTTAGTTCCCCCTTTCGGAGCCGTTACCTCCCAGAATACCTTCGTAGTGGCAGGCGGAAGCGGTGGGTTGGGCCTCGCCCACCTCAAAACCAGTATTTGCACTACCAGTCTGACCTATCGTACGCCTCAACGCTTGGTGCACTAAGCAGATGCCTGCGTACTCTTGCCGGTTGGCGCACCGGACTTCTGTTGGTGAAGTGTAAAACCACACTTGCCGAGTCAACGATATTGGTGTCGGTGCAACGAACTCCCCAATATCGAAGACCCACCACCTTATACCTTTTATGCACATGCAATAGTTATGAGTCCAACAAATAACCGAGCCGAATCTTCCCGGACTATCCCGTCCATCATAATCAACCACCAAGCCGAAACTCCCCGGACTAACCCGTCCGTCATAATCTACAACCGAGCCGAAGCTCCCCTGACTAACCCATCCGTCATAATCTACAACTGAGCCGAAGCTCCCCGGACTATCCCGTCCGTCATAACCAACAACCGAGCCAAAGCTTACCGGACTAACCCGTCTGTCATAATCTACAACCGAGCCGAAGATCCCCGAACTAACCCGTCCGTCATAATCTACAACCGAGCCGAAGCTCCCCGGACTATCCCGTCCGTCATAACCAACAACCGAGCCGAATCTCACCGGACTATCCCGTCCGTCATAATCTACAACCGAGCCAAAGCTCGCCGGGCTACCATGCCCATTACCTTAACCACTGGGCTTATTGCCCGAGTAACCCAAACTATCTCTCGGGACACAGGGGTGTGAGAGTGTGAAATCCTAAGTTTACTACGTACTCCTCAATTTACTTTATGCCTACAACTTAGGTTTTACCCATTTCATTTTCATATTACAGTAAACTATACCTAAGGTGATTTTGACCTTCTACTCTACGGGGAAGACGATCTTTCGTCGATCCCAAACACCACCTAACTGTTAGTCAAACCCATCCCTAGCTCATCCAACCTTGAGTGATGAACTCATTCCTATAACCACTAATTTTTGACTTATGTGCCTAACTTGTACTCCAGATTATTTCTGTAGATTTACTATATGCAGACCACCGAGGTTTAATGTTATGTAAAATGGGAAGTATATCAAGTAATCATCCAATACTCCTATAATAATTAATGGAGGTCCATTATGACCTTTATTGCCCAAATCTAGAGTTTTACAATTTTCCTATTTATCTAGGAATTTATTAAATATTTAGTGGCCAAAGTCTCCAAGATTGAGCTGAAGGTACCAAATTTTGACAAGATAAAATCTCCCCAGATTAATGTTATACTTAATATAATCATTTAACCTAAGATACAAAATCTCTTAGTTTTTCAGCAAGGTTCAGGCCACTGATTTTTATTTAAATGGTATATTGCAATTATTCATAAAAGTAATAAACATGACAATATTATTTCTGAAAATTCAAGGATAACTCTAACATGATTGCAAGGGCCCATAAATGCTCAGGGTCAAATATCATCAGTGATTAAGGAGTGATAAGTTTCAAACAAATTAATATACAGTTTTCCAAAATTGCTAAATGCAGACCATCATGTCAAACTTCATGTAAAATAGGAGGTACATCAAATAATTATCCAATACTCTTATAATAATTAATGGAGGTCCATTATGACCTTTAAGCCCTAAATCCAGAGATCCAAAATTTTCTTTATTTATTTAATAATTTATTTAATTATTCTATTGACTAAAATTTCCAATAATGAACATGAAGTACCATTTTCAGTCAAGATATCATTCTATAATTTTTATATGTTATTAAAAATAAGGATATAACTCATCTTCCAAAATATCTAAATTTTTCAGTAAGGTTTTATCCCCAAATCATTATTTCATTTTAATCCTTAAAAATTCATTTAAAGACATATAAAATACTATATTGCTTCCAAAAATTCAGGGAAAATTCAAGTATGAATCTAATGGCATTTAAATGGTTTGAGCCAAATTTCATAATTTATTTATCAGTATATGGACTAAATTAAATTATTGAATATTTCCATCATTTAATAAGCTTGTGAAGTAAGTATCTCAAATATATATCCAAAACTTTTCATAAAGTTTATATAAGCTTATAATGATTCAAAACATCCTCTGCCAAATTTTTATGACCTCCCAATGGTCAGAGGGACCATAATAATAAGTTTACTAAATTGTGGCAATCCTTGGATTACAAATGAAGTACTATAAATATTATCCCAAAAGTCCCAATTAAATTATCAGAGACTAATAATATACTTATGACCATTTTATCAAAATTTCACCCTATTTGGAAGATTTTAACTAGCCTAATCCAACCCTACAAAGTTTGTTCCCTAAACTAGGGTTAGGGTTTTATGGGTCCCAAACTTTCCAAAACACCCTAAGATTTTTACCAGAGGGTTATAGTTACCCTAAAACCATCCCTACAAAGTTTCATAGGCATACAAGAAGCTATGGCCATATGTCCTTCACAATGTGCAAAAGCTCATCCTTAGGGTTTGACCTAGGATCTTGGGGCAAACCAACTCCAATACCCCCAATTTTTCATTGGAAGGTGTATAAAGTCATGCCAAGTCAGTGTCACCAATTTGAACCTTTTTTGAGGTGAATTGGACACTCAAAGCCATAATTACATTTTGGACCAAAATGCCCTTCTTAGGGCAAGTCTAGGGTTTGCATGATTCCCATTCAAATCACCTCTAAACTTAATGAAATTTTAACCAGAGTTCTATATTGACCACATATTCATTCCACCAAAATTTGGATGAATTTGGACTTCATTTGACCCATAATTTAATTTACCCTAGCATAATTAAATTATTTACAAAACTATAGGAAAATTATTCCCAAAAATTCCCATTTTTGGGCAGGGTCTAGATATAGGGTAGGGTGACTCCTTGCCAAAATTTCAGACCATTTGAACCAAGGATGATGTGTGGGCAACTAGTTTAATGACTGCCTAGTCATTTGTATAGACCCCACCAAAATGAGTGCCCTGGTCAAACCAGTCACCCAAATTGGTTCAAACCAATTTGTTTAAAGTAGACCCATAGGGCTACCTTTCATGTGTTGACCATTTTCTCTGAAAATGGCTCTAGCTATTTTTAATAATTAAAATCAAATAATACAAAATCTGTGACAGAATGAAATAAATTAAATATTCTTAAGCTATAGTTTCTGATCTGACCTAGCACGAATCTTGACGCATCATGGACGGCATCCCGTCATCGTCCCCGCGCGCCAACGTCCAGGATTTCTCCTTCCTAGGCCAACTTCCAGCGGCTGCCGCCGGCGCTCCGGCCACCTCCCCGGCCTGCCACCGCCGCCAACACCTGCATGGTGGTCGGGGCTACCTCCAGGCGGCGACACGGCCGCCGGGATGCACTGTTCCGGCGATCCCGACAAGCTCATTTTCCATGGAATTTCCATGGATTTGAAAATCCGATTGAGCTCAATTGAGCCCTAACCTCGGCCCTAATGATCCCTACGATCTACCCATGAGAGAAGGAGTGGAGGAGGACCTGTGGTGGCGGCTGTAGCCGTGCTGATTGCCAGATTGGCATGGTGGTGGACGGTGGTGGTCGGCTTGTTCAGAAATGGAGGAAAGGGATCGGCTTATTCAGGAAAAGAGTGGGAAATACTCCTTGGACCTCACTGAAGCTTTTAATGAGGGAGAGGAGGGAGTTAGGTGGCTGAATTGCCACGTGTCATTTTTGGCCTAAGTCAACTTTGGCGGCTAGGTTGGTAGGGGGTGCAGCTTGCTCTAACCAGTCCACAATGGCTGCTGCACTCCCCCTTGTCCTTCTGAAATGAATGGGGAGGTTGGGGAGGGGGGAGGAGGAGCACAAAGTCCTCCTTCTTTCTTCTTCCTTCTCTTTCTCTCTCCTCCATGGGTGACTTTCTCTCTCCTAGTCACCAAGCCTGAATTTTTGACTCCTACATGTCCCATGGCAGCCCACAAGTCCATTTGGTCACTTAAGTCATGGTTAGCCCAATTGAAATGGGCTTGAGCTTGAGTTAGCCCATTTGGGCTAACTTGACCCAAAGTTGGACTAGGGCCCACCTAGGTCAATTTAGTCCTTGAGATTTCTTTAATGGGTCCTTGGTGACCAATTAGCCTCCCCTAGGGTCAAGGTGGGGTTGGATTGGCCCTTGGAGGTCACTTGGCCCTTAACTAGGGCACTTTGACCATTTTAGGTCAAGAGTTGACTTTGGTTAACCTAGTCTTTATGATTGGTCCCAATGAGTCCTTGGTGACTTATTGGCCTCTCACTAGGCCTATGAGGGTAGGGGTGGGGTCCATTTGGCTAAGAGACTGCAATTGACCCTTGTGTAGGTCAATTTGACCTATTTAGGGTTAGAGTTGACTTTGGTCAACTTAGCTCCCTTGACTACCCTCCATGGGTCCTTAGTGACCCATTGGCCCCTACCTAGGGTTATGGAGGTATGGGTGTGGTATATTTGGCTAAAAGACTGCAATGGACCCTTGTGTAGTTCAATTTGACCTAGCTAGGGTTATAGTTGACATTGGTCAACTTAGGTCCTTTGATTGCTCTCCATGGGTCCTTAGTGACCCATTGACCCCCTTCTAGGGTTATAAGGGTATGGGTGGGGTCTTGGAGTCTTGGTGAAGCCCCATGATCACCTTTAACCAAGGTTTAGAAATCTGCTAAGTGCAGACCATAGTGGCCCTATCCACACCACCAGGTCCACTTGACTCTTTCTTGGGCTTCCTAGGGTTTTGTCAAGACAAAACCACTCTTAGGGCTCTAGTTGGAAATGAGATGTTACACTTTGTAGAGGTATTATTATTACCAGTTCCTTGTCACCTGCTTGAATATTCCTGCTTTATATATACATATTGTACTTGATTCCTTTCTCCGCCCGGTGCCGAGGAGTCGCCGGGGGAGCGGATGTGAAGCCAGTTAGTCTTTATGACTAACGGTTGCTACGTCTTCCATTTTAGGAGGAAACCCCGCGGAAAGGCCAACAGCAGGACATCCAGGCCTGGACGATAAGACCTGAGGTGACGGTACCGTCGATACCGTCCGTGACAGTCGTGAGTGTTTTGTTGTAGCCTTTTTGGCAAACAGTTTTTAGACAATGATATTTTAGAAACTTGTTATGCTTCTTATTTTCCGCTTCGTTTTGGACTTAAAACTATGTGTGAATTTACTTTCTTTTTATCTTATGGTTGGGTTGGCATAGTATATTTATATTGGTTGTAGCCGGCGGAATAGGCGTCTTGTAGTACAGGCTAACCTATGTGTTAGTGCTACCGCAAGGCGGCTATTCTAGGCATAAGACTCCCCTCGTGCCGTATTTTGTGTTCCGGGAGGGGGGGGGGGTCTTACAAGCAGCCTCAGCTCATCTCTTAACCATTCAGAGAAGCGGTTAGTCTTTCACTCCTCGTCGGCAAAGGTAGCGCTAGCATATCTCCCCAATCGAGTAAACTCGTGGAGGTACTCGTCTACAGTGCTGTATCCTTCCACCAACTTTTGGAACTCGTTCTCCAATGCGATCCTCTGAGCTGAGGGGAGGTATCGAGCCATGAACAATCTTGAAAACTCCTCCATAGGTACTTCGGCAAACGGCCTTCCCCTCAACTGGTGTAGCTCTAGGCCTTCCAACCATAATCTCGCATCCCCGTCCAATAGGAACGATGCTATCGTGGTCTTCTGCCACTCTTCCGTTTCTGTTACTGTCATCACCCTATTGACTCTTGAGAGCCAATCTTTGACCTGGGTCGGGGTTCCCGTTCCCGAGAACACTGGTGGATGGAAGCCGATCACATGCTTTAGCTGTCTCTCAGTTGCTCTCCGAGGCAACTCCGGCTCCACCGCCACCTGTTCAACCCTTCTAGGCTCCGCCGCTTGGAGCGGCACTTGCTCCACCGCAGGAGCAGGCTGCTGCACCTGCCTTGTAGGTTGCGCGTTGATCATAGCAAAGACAGCTTCTGCCACCAATCTAATGGTATTGGCAGACAGAGGTGTTGTAGGCGCATCACTTGGTGCGCTGCTTGCTTCGGAACCTTGCCATTCTGACGGTCCAACACCACTTCTTGTCACCTATAAACGTGCAAAAAACCGATAAGCGACCAAACAATATTGCAAACAGCAATTATAGGAACACGCAGGTTCCTCAAACACGTGTATTTTCATTCCTAAGTGGACATTCATGGGTTCTTTTCATGTTATAACGATGACGCACACATGTACTCACCACCCCTTAAAGTGAATTTGCCCACGAATTCATTAAAGCTTGACCGAAACCAGTAGTCTGATACCAATTTGTAACACCCTTATCCGTCACATAGCATATAGCAGTAGGTCTGGCTGGGGCCCGACGCCATATACTACGGACAGACCGGTTGGTTACGCGTTGAAACCAGTTAACCAATCACAACGTCCTACACAGCACCTAGCGGAAGCAATTAATAAGGTGCACAATTAAGAACCCAGCTAACATGAATGTCCACTGAACCCAAAACATAGGAATGTTGAATACACAAAACAACTAGCCTTAAGGCCTTACAATGTTTGCTTAATTAAACATGACTTTCAAACCTCGGCACGCAGACCGGCCATACATGAGTAAATAAGAAAACACTCAAAAGTTTAGGCCTTCGAGGGCCGGCGCAGCAACTTGGGCTTTAGCCCGCTATTTACCGCTCGGCTCCGAAACACCTGCAAGCAATAATTCACCGCATGGTGGTAAACAAAAGCAATGGTCAGCTATGTTGACCAAATTATGACGATCCCGCCCCCAAAATCGGGGCGGCGATGCTCTTTCCCTGAACTTTATTAGTATAGCATCATAATAGTGTAAACACACTTCATCACAGGTGTAGGCTCGCACGGCAACACACCTCGTGCACACAGGGCACATTCACGACGAACCGGCCATCGTCACGTCAATTCAAGCCATAGACGTTCTCGTTCCACAACCGCCCCTTGGACGGCCAATCATATGAGCATTTTGTCTTCCTGGCCTTGGTCACCACAATTTAAGCCATAGACCGCCGAAGACTCTCATCCATGCCAACAGTCCCACCGAACGACATATATCGGGTATGGTTCCGCCTGACCCGTGCTCATTCCGCAATGACAATTTAAGCCATATGCGCAGGTCAAGACTCACTGAGTCCCGTTTCCGCCACAACAATCACATAACCCGGTTATGCTTACGCTGGCTCCCCGACCATCGTGTTGGCAAAACTCGCTTGTTCCCAGTTTTCCGGGTGCACCTTGGAGTTAATCTCCAAGGCTCCCTGCGTCAATCTACCACGTAGAAAACCCGAAAAACGCCCAAACACCCGGAGTCTTCCCCGGTTCATATGCAATGCAACATCACCGATCCAGACCAACTTGTCCGGATAGGCTTCAGACACCATGCCTATGTCCGTTTACGCATACGAACTCTACACAAGGGGGACTTTTCATATCTACCCCAAGGAACGCTCCAACTCTTCGCTCACTCGCGAGAGAGGGCTTCCTATGCAAAGGAAAAGAGGGCTTCACATGCCCTAGGATGAGAAATCGTTACCCTTGCGTTCTTCCGCGGCGCCATGAAAAATTTATGCGTTTGGAAAGCACTGCAACGGCATCGCCTTCCCGGATCTGGACTCGGATCACGATTCGGTGATCCGAAGCTCCACCGGCAGCCGGATCTTGGCCTTCCTCCTCCTCCTTGCTCTCCCCTCTCTCTAGTCTTTAGAAAGAGAACCAAGGGGATGAAATGAGGGATTGCAATCCCTATTCAAAAGTAGCCACCTTCCCTGGAGTTACCCGATGCTTTCCGTGTTTAAACCGCCAGCATCCACCCCAGCCGTCGGATCCCAAGCCAAGGAAACGAACGACCACGATTAGGCCTGAAATTACAAAATCTGGGCCGAACACGGGTTGCAACACGGCCGTGTGCATGGCCGTGTCACCCATTCGCCGTCTCGATCGACGCGATAACCATCACACGACATTCGACAAGGCTTCCAATACGGCCATATCGCATGCGACACGGTCGTGTCACTACCCGTGTCATGCCCCGTGTGCAACGACCAACATTCTTTTCCCGAGAAGGAAACGGCCTGCGACACGGCACCCGACACGCCCGTGTCACATGTGACATGCCCTTGTCTGTGCCTGTATCATGGCCCATGTCCAACTACCCACACTTGCTTCCCGAGGAGGACACGGCCTGCAACACGGCACCCGACAAGCCCGTGTCACATGTGACACGCCCGTGTCTGTGCCCGTGTCATGGTCCGTGTACAAGACTCAGAAAACTCCCTAGCATGACACCCCTTGGGACACGCCCGTGTCCCAGGCCATGTGCCTCAACTCGACGATCGCCGATCATCAAAACGTCGACCACATGACCCATGGACGAACACGCCCGTGTCACGCCCGTGTCACGCCCGTGTCACGCCCGTGTCACGCCCATGTCACCTGCTCCAAAACCCAGACTTGGCTTAAAACATCACCCGCCCCTCTTTTGAGTTTCGGGCATTACATAGGTCATATAGCTAAAAAGGTAAGGCTGCTAAGAGAGCCACTACCAAAGGCAAAGGGAAGGCATCTCAAAGTCAACCATCTTTTAAGAAGGTAATATTTCCCACAAATCAATATGACTTTGAGACGTCCTATGGTCACTTTGCTAGGCCAACTTATGTGGAATATAAAACGAACTACCAAGGATGGACCCATCCCCGAGACTTTGATACAAGTGCTTTCAAGTCACCTTATGAAGAGATAACTCTTAAAGAGTATTGTCCCTAAGTTCATTGACCATATATAGAGAAAGCACCCAAAGACAAAACTGTTGTTCCTAAGACTAAGGAGATAATGAAGCTTTGTGTTTGCTGCGATCATGAGGCATCCACCTCCAAGTCTGTAGTACCTTATAGAACTCACATTCATAAAGTAAAGCAGGAATATAAAAGAAGGTACAACAGATTTGACTGCTGGTGTTACAGCAAGATTGGTTACTTTGACGTAGATTGTTGGTTTTATCCTGTCAAATATAAAACTCCACGAGTTAACATTACGTTACTGACCACTCGAAATGGTAATATTCCTAGTAGTGTTAAGCTTACTAGGAACCAAGGACCCAAATCTATTTGGATTCCTAAGGGTAAGTTATTTATGAATGCAGGTATGTCTAAAGGAAAACAAAACTCCTATTTGGCATTTGGATAGTGGATGCTCTCGACATATGATCGGGACAAGAGGCCTACTTCTAGAATATACCCCATTTGAGGAATGCCAAAAAGTCATTTTTGGGAGTTCGGACAGGGGAGTAAATAAAGGCTACAGTATGATTTCCAACGGCATAGTCTCCTTCACAGACGTGACTTATATTAAATGATTACAATACAATCTCATAAGCATAAGACAATTATGTGATAAAGGATATATCATTGAGTTCTACAATGATAAGTATCTGATTAAATCATCTACCAATTTGGAGACAGTCTTAACAGGCACTCGGAGTAGAAATATTTTCTGTTTAAATTTTCTTTGTTTAGACACTTCTACACCAGTGTGCCTTTTAGCAAAAGATAAATCATCTCTCTGTGACCAATGTCACAAGAGATTAGCACATATCAATTTTAAAACTATAAGTATGTTATTTTCTCAAAACTTAGTTGCATTAAGTGTTTTAAAGAGAGTTCATGTCACGCATGCCAAATGGGTAAGCAGACCATGGCTACTTTTAGAGTATTGTTGAAAAAGATTCTTCTAGATGTTTATATCTATGCCATATTGACTTATTCGGTCCTACGCAAATTCATTGTTTAGTAGTTAAAGTTTATATGTTTGTTATTGTTGATGACTACTCTCGTTTTACTTGGGTGTTCTTTCTGAAACACAAGTCAGACACCTTCGAAGCTTTCAAAAATTTTGTCAAGAAAATTCAGAACGAATGGAATTGCCTAGTGGTCAAAATCAGAAGTGACAATGGAACAGAATTTGAGTCTGGGGCCATGACAAAATTTTGTGTAAGTCAAGGTATCTTTCATGAGTTTTCCTCCCCATGTACTCCATAAAAAATTGGAGTTACCGAGAGAAGGAACAGAACTCTCATTGAAGCATGTACAACTATATTAAATGACTCTTCACTACTAGAGTACTTCTGGGCTGAAGTAGTCAACACAGCTTGCCACATGCAAAATAGAGCATTAATCAACAAAAGCCATCGTAAGACACCTTATGAACTATTGAAGGGCATAAAATCGACTGTGTCCTACTTCAGGATATTTAGCAGCAAATGCTTCGTACATAATAATGGGAAGTATTACCATACGAAGTTTAGTGAAAAATGTTTTAAAGGTATTTTCATAGGCTATAGTAGCCATAATAAGGCATATAGGATTTTCAATAAGAAAACCCTGGTTGTAGAAGAGTCTATCAATGTTGTATTTGATGAGATAAGTATTATTTATAGCAGCTAATCTAGTGTTGTTGGTGAAGATGCAGGTGCTAGGAGAAAAGAGCTGAACTTGGAAGAAACAATCAAGGAAGATGCTCCAAACTCAATCAAAATTGTCATTTCCAGCATGGTTGAAGGGGAAATTCAAGATGAAATTGAAGATGAAGATCTCCCTCCACCTACTATAGGTGCACCGGGTGTGGCAGAACCTCCTGATGGGATGGAAAGGAATCTAGTAATCAGTCACTCAAGAGATCTCCCTATAAATCTGATCATTGGAGATCAAAGTGGCGGTATAAGAACCAGAAGAGGTACAGCTAACGAAGTTTTGCATCATAGCTTTCTTTCTCAGGTTGAGCCAAAAAAATTGAAGAAGCAAACAAGGATGCTTATTGGATAATGGCTATGCAAGAAGAACTCAACCATTTTGAAAGGTGTAGAGTTTGGGAGGTGGTGCCAAGGCCCAAAGGACAGAACATGATTGGAACAAAATGGATATTCAAAAACAAGCTGGACGAAAATTGAGTGATTATAAAGAATAAATCCCGGCTTGTAGCACAATGATACAGACAAGAAGAAGGGATTGACTTTGATCAAACTTTTTCTCTAGTGACCAGACTCGAAGTGATTAGGTTATTTCTAGCGTATGCTGCTCACAATGGTTTCAAAGTCTATCAAATAGACGTGAAATAAGCATTCCTCAATGATAATCTAAAAGAGGAAGTATACGTAGCTCAACCCCTTGGTTTTGTCAACTCAACTCTCCATGAACCTATTTTTTTTTTCTAAATAAAGCCTTATATGGTTTAAAATAATCTCTCTGAGCTTGGTATGAGACGCTATCTAACTTACTTCTTGAGAATAAGTTTACAAGGGGAAGATAGATAAGATATTATATCTTAGGGAAGTTAACGACAAGATTTTGGTAGTGCAGATCTATGTCGATGATATTATCTTTAGATCTACGAATGACCTCCTTTGCAAAAAGTTTTCTAAACTTATGCAAGGGAAGTTTGAAATGAGAAGTATGGGTGAGCACAAGTATTTCTTAGAACTTCAAGTGAAATAATCTAACGATGGAATTTTAATCTCTCAAATAAAGTTCACCAATGAGTTAATTAAGAAATTCGGAATGGAGAGTCCAACCTCTATGAGGAGTCCAATAGGTTTAGTTTTGTCTCTGAAGAAGGATGAGAAAGGGAAATGTAACACCCCTGATTTTTTTTATGTTTATTTTAATTCCTTTAGTGGCGTAATTTTGACATTAGGGCATTACATTAATGTGTAGTTGACGGGTACCGTTGCTAGAGCGATACTTTTCCTCATTTGTATCCGAGGATTTGACTTAGAATATTAGCTTGGTTAGTTTCTAGTGTATTTTTTAGATTTCCCTTGCCAGTCGGGTTTGTTTTTGAAATCGTTGGAGCCTGTTACACCTCCATCTGTCACATGAAATATAACAGAGGGTCCAGCCAGGGCTTCACGCCATATCCCATAGACAATCGGCGGAGTTATATGTTAATATCAAAAGACTACTAAATGAATCCTAACTCAGAGCATTCTAGCGGAAGCTTCAAAGGTTAAGCTGAACTTAATACATGTGAATGCCCACTATATATGTATAAATATATCTCAGGAATGTTTACAAAATACACAAAATTATATGGCCTTAAGGCCTTACAACTATTTCCTTTAAAACAAGTGTTTTCATGCATCGACATGTGGGATGGCCACACATGAAACAATGAACGTTCTCCTTTGGGCCTTCAAGGGCCAGCCAATTGCAACATAAGGGACTTCAACCAGATACTTTCCACTTGGTTCTCCAGCACCAGCATAACATGACCCACCAAAACATGGCAAATAATGCAACAGTCAGCATTAGCTCACAAACTAATAACGATCCCACCCCTTACTCTGGGTGGCGATTCTCCTTCCATGTAAGCGGAAGCATGTATATATTTTTGTCAATAGGAACGTGCAACTTAAGCACCATTCTTCATAGATGCAGGCTCGATTACCCGTACGCCTCGTGCACTCATGGCACATCCTCGGTGTACCGGTGTAACACCCCCATCCGTCACATGGAATATAATAGAAGATCCGGTCGGGGCCCACGCCATATTCCACGGATAGTCATTGGAGTTACATATTAATACAAAATTACTATAATAAAATATCAAATCATAACGCATAGCATTCTAGCAGAAGCTTTTAAATAAGTTGGAAGAAACCATCACAAAACATGAATACTAAAGCCTCAAGCAGGAATGAAAGTAAGAACAGAAAAAGAGTCTCGACCTTATGTCCTTAGAACTGTTTACTTAAATAATAAGTGTTTTACAGACTCTGGCATACAGGCCGGCCACACATGAAAGTTGTAAAGGAAAATACTTCGCTTTGGCCTTTAAGGGCCAGCACAGCAACAAGGGCTTCAGCCCGCTACTTGCCACTTGACTCACTTATTCCTACATAAGAACAATCTATCGAACGGTGGCAAAACAAGAAAACGGTCAGCTAAAGCTTACCAAATTATAACTTTCCCACCCCTTACTCGGGGTGGCGATGCTCCTTCCCTGCAATATATTAGCAAAACCAAACATAGCAATAAAAGTGCAATTTATGCACACTTCACCACAGGCAAAGGTATGTATGACCACACAGCCCGTGCTCTTAGGGAACATCCTCGGTGTCCGAAGAAAAGCCAGGGACTCACCACCGTTCACAAGACGACAACAAACATGAGCATTTTGGTAGTCTTTACAGTCTGCGCAAGGCCTAAGACCCGTAACTATGGCAACGCTAGGTAACACTACCCATGGACGCTCGACATTACAACTTGGTATGTTCGGCGCTTTCCCGTTACTCACATCGTGGGGTGCAAAAAGCCACGACGTGGGTCAGCCTCCCCTTTCTCATTTCTCTAGACAATACATAATCACATTATGTTATACGGATGGCTCTCAGGCCACCAAGCTGGGCTCTTAAAGCTCTCATCCCCACAACAATGGCACCAAGTCTCCATGACACATGCCTCAAACAAAGCTCTCAAGGGTTACAGCCGACGGTAGCACTACCGCCATACAATACCTTGCAGAAATGCAATTCTACCCTGTTTTTCGGGTGCTCCTTAAAGTTAGTCCCCAAGGTTCCCTGCTACAAACTACCACATAGAAACCCCAAAAAACATACATCATGGAGTATTCTCCGGCAATACAAGCATAATGAAAACATCACCAATCCAAACAAACCTGTCTAGATGGGCTTCACACACAATGCCTATGTTTGTACTTCGATTCCAAAGTCTAAATCCAAAACTATGGGGATACTCTGTATTTACTCGAAGAAAGACCTCACGCTCACCGCACAATCGCAGGAGAAGGTTTCCTATGCAAAAGGAAGAGGACTTCACATGTCAAAGTAGAGAATCATTACCCTTTGCGCTCTCTTCGGTGCCATGCCAAAGATTCTAGAAAGATGAACGTGACCGCAACGATCTTGCCTTCACAGATCTAGACTTGACTTGCAAATCAGAGCTCCGAATCACAAACGGCATTGTACTCTATCTTCCGACAATGCTGCTCCTCCAAGAAATCCAGGCCAAGTCCTCAACTCCAAAAGAAATGAAGTGAAAACGGTCGAACCGGCCATATAAACCGAACAACTGTCGTACGGTAACTAGCTACCACCGCGCGGTACCTCATCGTTTCATGTGTAACCGCCCAGGACATCCAACCAAAGGCCACCACGTGGAAACGTCATTATAGTTTCACTATCGTCGCGCGATAGGATGCTAATTCTGTGCGATAGCCGTCATCGGTTATGAACTGACACCTGCTGCTATTGCCACGCTCTATAAACTACCGCCGCGTGGTAGGATCCCGAGAGCTTTGTCAATTAAATTGACATAGCAATCGTCGGTGGTATCACTATCGGCGGTCGATAGCTTCCCGAGAGCTCTGCCAGATTAATTTCCCAGCTATCGCTGCGCAGTAACTATCTACTGTCGAGCGATAACCTTTAGGGAACTATTTACAGCCTTAAATAATTTGGGACATTACAAATATCACCCACTCAAAGAAATTTCATCCCAAAAATTTTACATTACAGGAAAATACAAAAAGAAAACATGCAACTGATTACCTCAGCAGAAAAGCTCAGGGAACTCATCCCTCAAAGTTTGCTCGCGCTCCCAAGACAAGCTGTTCTCGGCCACAGTTGTCCCAAAGGATCTTTACAATTTTAATGGATTTATTCCACAGCTGATTGACCTCTACATCCTCTATCTAAATGGGCTTGACCTTCGTCATTAACCCACTGTCGACCCGTACTTGATACACAACAATCACTTGAGTAGGCTATTGAATAGCCTTCCACGGCACTGAGATGTTAAATACATCATTCAAACCGCTCAACTCCACCGAAAGAGCCAAACAATAGGCGGCTTCACCAACACGCTCCAAGATCTCAAAAGGCCAAACATACCTCAGACTAAGCTTCTTTAACCGTCGAATCCTTGATACGCCTTTAAACGATTTTATCATGATGTATACCCAATTTCCCACCGCAAACTACACGTTCTGATGCTTGGCATTGTATTACTTGGCTTGCCTATCTTGATACATAAGTAGTCGTTCTCGAATCAACCATATCATAGAAGTAGCATCTTCAACGTCCCTTGGCTTGTAAAGCTTCGATTCTCCCATTTCTAACCAAGATAATGGAGTACGATACCTCCTACCGTACAGAGCCTCAAAAGGCGTCATTTGAATGTTGGCTTGGTAGCTATTATTTTACGTGAACTCAATCATAGTAAAAAAAGATGGTCCTCCCACTTTTTCCCAAAATCCAAAGCACACATTCGAAGCATATCTTCCATTATCCTGTTCACCCTTTCAATTTGACCATCTGTCTGTGGGTGAAAAGTCGTGCTGAAGTTCAACTTGGTACCCAACAACTGATGAATGAGCCTCCAATCGTTGGATGTGAACCGACAATCTCGGTCACTAACGATGCTCCGGGGTACACTGTGCAAACAGACTATGCTGTCAACATAAAGTTTTGCCAATTTCTCCACTGAATCATCCTTCCTATTGGGTATGAAGTGTGACACCTTCCTTAAATGATCAACGATCACCCAAATGGCATCGCTCCCCTTATGCAATCTCGACAAACCATACAAGAAATCCATGGAGACGTCATCAAATTTCCACTCCGGTATAAGCAAGGGTTTAAGGAATCCTCCAGGCTTCTGGCACTCCGCATTCACCGAGGCACACGTTTGACACTTCGGCACATAAAGTGTTATGTCTTTCTTCAGTCCCGTCCACCAGAATAGCTTTTTCAAAACTCTTTACACCTTTGTGCTCCCGGGGTGAATCAAGTACTTGGTGTAATGAGCCTTGTACATCAAATCCTCCTATATTTTACGCACTTTTGGGACACACAAATGACTGTCCGTCCACAATAATCCATCACTGACAATAAATTGGGCATTTGACCCATCCAAAGCCTCACCCATGAATTTCTTCATGCTATCATCCAACACCAAAGCCTGCCAAATCCGATCAGCCAGGTCATACTGCACTTCTGACCAGCTCAATCATGCTTCAACACCAGACTTCTTATCAACACAAGAGATCTCTAAGGCCTCTAATTCTCGAACGAGACACCCAACATACATTGTTAACCAATTGGCCTGTACAGGAGCTCTGTGACTTAACGCATCCGCAAGCGCATTACCTTTCCCAGGTATATATGAATCTTGAAGGTGTAGTCCCCAAGGACTCCATCCACCTTCGCTGGCGCATATTCAAATTCTTTTGATCCAATAGGTACTTCAAGCTCTTATGGCCTGTGTAAATTTCGACCTTCACACCATATAGGTAGTGCCTCCAAAACTTCAGCACGAATATCACGGCCGCCAACTAAAAATCATGGACTGGATAATTCCTCTCATGCACCTTCAGCTGGCGCGAATCATAAACTATTACTCTCTCATGTTGTAACAAAACACAGCCTAAGTCGTTGCCTGAAACATCATTGTAAAACTTAAAGCCTTCTGTACCACATGGAGAACGCGGGACAGGTGTCGTGGTTAGACAACTTTTAAGTTCTTCAAATACTTGAGCACACACTAGAGACCATACAAATTTCTGATCCTTCCTCGTCAGGGTCGTGAGAGGTAACACAATCAGCGAGAAGTTCTCTACAAAGCGCCTGTAGTAGCCGGCAAGCCCCAAAAAATCCCAAACTTCCGTTACAGAAGAAAATACAGGCCACGCTCGTATTGCAGTAACCTTTTATGTATCCACCGCGATACCCTCACCACAAACAATATGACCAAGGAAAGCTATAGAAGATAGCCAATACTCACACTTAGAGAACTTGGCGTACAACTGATTACTTCTCAAGGTCTCCAGAACAATATGCAAGTGCTCTGCTTGATCATCCTCAGATTGGGAGTACACTAGGATATCATCGATGAACACCATCACGAACTGATCCAAAAACTCCTTGAACGTCCGGTTCATCAAGTCCATAAACACAGATGGCGCATTCGTCAGCCAAAAAGGCATGAATATGAACTCATATTGCTTATATCGTGTACCGAACGTCGTCTTGGGAATATCACTCTCCCTGATTCTTCGCTGATAGTAACCAGACTTTAAATCTAGCTTTGAATACACAGTTGATAAAACTAGCTAGTCGAATAAATCACCGATCCTCAGAATCGGGTACTTGTTCTTCTCTGTTAGCTTATTGAGTTCCCAATAATTGATACACAGTCACAAACTACCATCCTTCTTCTTCATGAAGAGGACCGGGGCACTCCAAGGTGATGAACTTGGACGTGCATACCCCTGCTCTATTGATTCTTGAAGCTGTGCTTTTAACTCAGCCATTGCTCTTGGTGATAAGCGGTAAGGAGACTGCGACACCATCTTGACACCAGGAACCAACTCAATGCTGAACTTGATCTCTCTCTGAGGTGGGGCTCCTGGGAAATTTTCGGGGAAGACGTCAGCAAACTCCGACACCACCGAAACTCTGACTAACACATGCTTGGGATTCTTGGTCTCTAATAGAGTTTATAACAACTCCGCCCCTAAAGAAATGTTAACTTTGTCTTGCATTCAGTGTTTTGCCCTGGTGTTACCCCTTAAGGTTATAGCCTACCTATGCATACTGCTCCGAGAGTTAGTCTATGCCTAACATCAAACAACCTACAATCTTCAATGACAATGTTTTTGTTTAGTTTGTTTACCCATAATCGATACAACGGGAAGAATTAGAACGAACCACATGAAAAGCATAGATGCTAAGGAGAAAGAGGTCCTGCAACGAACAGTACTCTCCACCACCAAGAGTGGGATAAAGCCTACTTACAGAAATCATAAGCCAATAACAAATCAACTCATAGGTATAAAAGCTATAAGCTAAATCGTACTTCTCATCTCGTCCCTTTTCTTATGGACTTTTTCTTTTTCCTTTGCCTTCAGAAACCAACCCCAACAGTAATGGGCTATATGTCCCGACTAGCCACACGTATAATAAGTAAGTGGGACTTGCCCTGCAGCTTCTCCTGACTTAGCTTCCTTTGTCTTTGGGGCATCAGCACGACAATCGCGAGTACGGTGTCCTGACTTGCCACAAGTATGGCAAGCATATGGAGCTTGATCGGTAGATGTTCTAGACCTCTTATGCCACCTCCTATGGTATTCAGACTTTGCATAAACTGCAGAGTTTGGTATCTTGCACACTGGCATCTGGAGGACTTTTCCCAAATCTACTTCCAACGATCTAGTCGACTCCACCAACACTCGAAATCCCAATAACTTTAGTCCTACAAATAAAAGTCGAAAATAATCGCGCATATCGTTATAAAATCTATTAACAATAGTCTGCTCATCCTCCAACACAAACTCTGTATAGCGCCTTTAAATGAAAAATGCATGTAAATACTCATCAAATTAGTGTGCTCCCTGCACCAGATGCATGTTCAATTGCTGATCTGAGGCTGTTCTTAATGCAGTTTGCTCCATAGTGCAAAACGGCATTGACACCATCCCAGGTACAAGGGGACATACATTCCTCACAAGATTGGTATTAAAGATAGCGAACACCGCTTTTGCTACCGTTCGTATGGTTTCAGCCGAAGGAGGGATCACAGGCACGTCGTTAAGCGTACTACTCTCCGCTAAGTGTTATTGATGCGACTGCCCCGCATCGCTCCTAGTCACCTATAGTTGTAAAAACACTCGATTAGGCGATAAGCAAATTGCCAAAACGTAATCATTGGAACACTCAGGTTCCTCAAACATGTGTATTTTCATTCCTAAGTGGAAATTCGTGGGTTCGTTTCATGTTATAATGATGATGCACATACATGTGCTCACCACCCCTTACAAGAATTCACCCACGAATTCACATAAGAAAGACCATCACCGTAGTTTGATACCAAATTATAACACACTCATCTCTCACATAGAATATAACAGAAGGTTCGGCCAGGGCCCCACGCCATATTCCAAAGACAGTTAGTAGAGTTACATATTAATAACAAATTACTATAATAAAATTTCGAATCCTAAGACAGATCATTTTAGCGGAAGCTTTTAAATAAGATGGAAGAACCCATCACAAAACATGAATGTCCACTAAAGTCCAAAGAAGGAATGAAAGTAAGAATAGACAAAGAGTCTCAGCCTTATGTCCTTACAACTGTTCACTTAAACAATAAGTGTTTTTCAGAATTCGGCACGCAGGCCGGCCACACATGAAAGTAGTAAACAAAAACACTTCGCTTTGGCCTTCAAGGGCCAACACAACAACAAGGGCTTCAGCCTATTACTTGTCACTTGCCTCACGTGTTCCTGCATGAGAACAATCCAACGAATGGTGGCAAAACAAGGCAACGGTCAGCTAAAGAGGACCAAATTATAATGACCACACCCCTTACTCGGGGCGGCAGTGCTCCTTCCCTGCAATATATTAACAAAACCAAACATATCAATGAAAGTGCAATTTAAGCACACTTCACCACAGGCGTTGGCACAAATGGCCACACTCCGTACTCTCAGGGCACATCCTTGGTGTCCAAACAAAAGCAAAGGTCTCACCACCATTCACAAGACGGCAAAAAACATGAGCATTTTGGTAGTCTTTACGGCCTGCGCATGGCCTAAGGTCCGTAACTATGGAAGTGAAAGGTTACACTACCCACAGGCGCTTGACATAGATACTAGGTAGGTTCAACCCTTTCCCGTTGCTCACATCGTTGGGCACAAAAAGCCACGATGCAGGTCGGCCTCCCCCTTCCCATTTCTCCAGACAATACATAATCACATTATGTTATACGGATGGCTCTCAGGCAAACAAGCTGGGCTCTCAAAGCTCTCAGGCGATTCTACCCATTTTTCCAGGTGCTCCTTGGAGTTAGTCCCCAAGGTTCCCTATTGCAAACTAAGGCGCAAAAACCCAAAAAAACAAACATCACGGAGTCTTCTCCAGCAATACAAGTATGAAAACATCACCAATCCAAACCAACCTATCAGGATGGGCTTCACACACCATGCCTATGTTTGTATTTCGATTCCAAAATCTAAATGCAAAACTATGGGGCTACACCGTGTCTACCCGAAGGAAGACCTCATGCTCACCAAACACTCGCGGGAGAGGGTTTCCAATACAAAATGAAGAGGAATTCACATGTCCAAGTAGAGAATTTTACCATTTGCACTCTCTTCGGTGCCATACCAATGATTATAGACGGATGAACACGACCGCAATGATCTTGCCATCACAGATCTTGACTCATCTTGCAAATCAGAGCTCCGAATCCCAAACAGCGGCGTACTCTCTCTTCCGATGCTACAACTCCTCCTCCAAGAAATCCAGGCCAAGCCCTCAACTCTAAAAGAAATGAAGTGAAAATGGCCGAACCAGCGATATAAACCGAGCTACCGCCACGTGGTAACTAGGTACCACCGCACAATACCTCCTCGTTTCGCGTGTAACTGCCCAAGCTAGCCAACCACAGACCACCACATAGTCATGCCGATACAGTTTCACTATCATCGTGCGATAGCATGCTAACGTCGTGCGATAGCCGTCATCAGTTACGACATGATACCCGCTACTATCACCACGAGCTATCGACTACCGTCTCGTGGTAGGATCCTGAGGGCCTCGTCAATTAAATTGTCCTAACTATTGTCGGTGGTATCACTTTCGCTGGGCGATAGCTTCTCGAGAGCTCTGCCAGATTAATTCCCTAGCTACCGCCACGCGGTAACTATCTACCGTCGGGCGATAACCTTTAGGGAACTATTTCCTGCCTTAATGAATTTGGGGCATTACAACCGGATCTCCCAGGTACCACCACCATCCACAGTCCCATACTTGATGGTCAAAACTTGAGCATTTCTCTCTTTTCTTCCTATGAGTTGACAAAGTCAAAGGAGCTCTCACAGATTCAATCTGATGACTCATACTAAGCCGATCGTCATAATATGGGTGCAGGTTAGCCAAGGCCCGTTGCTCAAATCGTCATGCGCCAAAAGCCGAAACCTTCATGGTCGTGACTAACGCGGGTTCAATGTCCCCCTTGTGCCCAAGCAGAACTATTTAATTTCTCGCTAATATAGCCCACATGTCTCCCAGAGATAGGCTTCGCAACCAATGGCCCACATGTCTCAATGAGACAGGCTTCACAAACATAGCTCACTGGGAGATAGCACAGGCGATAGAACTACCGCTGTGTGGTAGGGACAGAAGTTGCTTTATCCCCATTTTTGGGTGTTTTCCTGGAGATCACCTCCAGTAATATCCCTATAGAATCCTACACACCCCCAGACCCCGGAATCTACACATTGAACCACATATTTAATCCACCGAGACTTCTCCAACACGCAAATTAATTAATCACCAATCCAGACAAACCTGTCTATATGTGCTTCACATAGCATGTCTATTTCCTACTTCAATATTGGATCTATTTGAAAGTTTTATCGGGGATCACAACGATCTAACCCCTGTAAACCATCCTTTACTTCACCTTTTGGTGACGGATTCTATGGATGTATGCAAAATTAGGACTTCACTTGTCCAAGGAGAAATTCGTTACACTTATAGACCTTTTCGGAGCCATGAATAAGTCTTCTATCCGGATTGAAAGGAGCGCCTCTCTTTCCTCGTCACAGATCTTACTTCGGCTCTTAATTCCGATCACGGGATCTCCTTCACCAAGCTTGCAACACAAAGTGTAACGACCCCATTCGCTAAATAACATATAATAAAAGGTCTGGTTGGGGCCCCACACTATATGCCACAAACAGGCGGCGAGGTCATAGGTTAATACCAAAACATATTCGCGTCCAAACTCAGAGAATACTAGCAGAAGTATTAACAATAATATTGAACTCAAACCATGAATGTCCACTATATATAAAGAACCATATTTATATACTCCCAAAGGAACGTACATAAAATACAAAATCGTTTGGCCTTAAGGCCTTACAGTTACGCTTTACAAGTGTGGATTACAAACATCAGCGCACAGGCCGGCTACACATGAACATAACAAAAGTCTTTGCTTAGCCTTTGAGGTCCAGAAACAGCAGTAGTAGTAGGGGCTTCATCCCTCATTTCCTGCTCAGCTCTCCAGCACTTGCATAGGGACAACCCACCATAATGGTGGCAAACAAGGCAACGATCAGCATTCAGCTGACCAATTTATAACGACCCTACCCATTTCTTGGGGCAGTGGTATTACTTCCCTGCAGGAATAACATTTCACAAGCAGATATATCACATATTGTTCCCTCACGCACAACTAAAACATCACAAAGCCGGCCACGTGGCACGACGCTCCGTGCACTTAGGGCACATTCTTTGTGTACCGAAAAACAAGGGTCCCACTATCATTCAAGGTCCGAAACCCAATGGTAAAGTTTGAGCATTTAGTCTTAATGGCGCGCAGGCCTAAGACTCTCATTATGCCATCGACGAAAGCCCAATGCCTTGACGCTCTCATGTCAAGCTGACATAATGCAGGTACAGTTCCACCACCCCCCGTTGCTCAAGTCGTCATGCCATCACTGAATACCGAAGTACTCATGGACAATCTGTAGGAGCTAGTCGGTTTAACCTTTCATTTTCGGCACTAAGCCTTTTTAAAAGAACACAACTCACAATAGCCACACTGTCCACCAAGGACTGGCTTCACAATCCAAATGGGGAGTTAATACTAGTGTCCTTCATGATCTCTTGGAGGGTTTAGCAGAACTCTCTTTCTGCACCCATACTCAACCCAAAAACTGCAGCATCCTGCAGTGCAAGAAAGCTGGTCTTGCCATAACACACAGCACAAGCATCACGAGGGTATTTTCTTGGAATCCGCATTCCAGTACTTCCTGTTACTCCACTTCATAGGTATAACCCATCGACTACACAACATACACGTTTATACGCGGAGTCTTCTCTGATGCGCAAAATTAATCATCACCAATCCAGACCAACCTGTCAAGATGTGCTTCACACACCATGCCTATTCCGTACTACACATTTCCGGATCTATATGCAAGACTGGGGATTTCAAAAATCAACCCAAGGAAATCCCTCAAAAGCCACCTTTTGGTGGGCGAAATCTATATACATGCCAAAACAAGGACTTCACATGTCCAAGAAGAAAGATCGTTACCCTTGATGATCTCTTTGGAGCCATGGAAATCTAACTGGATAGAAAGCACCGCAAAGGCATTGCCTCCACAAATCTGGACTCGTCTCTCGATTCGGAACTCTGAAGCTCCACCAGCGGCCGGATTCCTTCTCCTCTTCCTTCCTTGCTCTCCCTTATAACTATCTCTTTAAGAAAGAGAATGGCCAAGATTGAATGAGAGGTATCACTCATCTCCTGGCTTAATACAACAGGGAAAGTCCTAGGCCATTTGATCCAAAGTGAAGGAAATGAATGGCCACAAATCACCCTGAAACCTCTATTTTGTGTTAGGTCGTGTGCCTTAAGCGGCAAAGAAACCGACTCAGCAAGAACTGGACACGACCCTGTGACATGCCCGTATCATAGGTCGTATGCCAGACATGGCTTCAACACGCCGGTGTACAGCCCGTGTTCAACAGGCCTTACAAACCTGGCTAAAACCAGAGAAGGACACGACCACTGACACGCCCGTGTCATAGGCCATATGCCAAACTCGACTTACCTCTCGAGGAGCGTCGAGTGCATTTCATCGACCTTAGCAGGACACGACCTATGTCACGCACATGTCACATGCCGTGTACACTCTCGATAATCATCGAGTGCATTTCATTGAGCACTCGACAGGCTTTGTGTCAACTCGACAACACAGAGTAGGACACGGTTTGGGATACGCCCGTGTCTCAGGCCGTGTTGCTCAGCCTGTACTCAATTTTGAGATTTGGGGTGTTACAATCCTCCACTCCTTACAAGAAATTTCGTCCCAAAATTAAGATACAGTAAGGAAAACAACAATCAAGATGTAATAACTTCTCACAAAAGTTTGATACAACTTGACACGCACTACACAATAGTTTAAACAAACAGCTCGGGAAATTCAGCTCGCATGGTCTGCTCTCGCTCCCATGTTAGCTCCTCACGACCACAGTTGTCCCATCGGACCTTGATCATCCTGATTGTCTTGTTCCGGAACTGTTCATTAGCTCTATCCTCGATCCGAATGGGAATAACCTTCGTCGTTAGCCCAAATTCGACTGGTACACGATCGTTTGCAATCACTTGAGCTGGATATTTTACGGTTATTCGAAGCACTGATATGTGGAACACATCATGAAATCCACTCAATTCTGCCGAAAGAGCTAGCCGATAGGCAGCTTCTCCAATTCTCTCCACTCAAATAGACCAAGATACCTCGGACCTAACTTATTCGAGCGTCGAATCCTGGACACGCCTTTGAAGGACTTGATCTTTAAATATTCCCATTCGCCCACCGAAAACTCCATGTTCCGATGCTTGGCGTTGTAGTATTTTGCTTGTCTATCTTGGGCTATCAATACCCTCTCCCGAATAGAGCGTATCATTGAATTAGCTTCTTCGACTTCCTTACGCTTATACAATTTAGATTCGCCTGTTTCTGCCCAAGCTAACGGTGTATGACATTTCTGACCATACAAAGCTTCAAATGGATCCATACTTATGCTCGCTTGGTAGCTATTATTTTAGGCAAATTCTACCATATATATATGATCTTCCCATCTCTTACCAAAAATCACAGGCGCACATTCAGAGCATTTCCTCTATCATTATGTTGGTCCTCTCAGTCTGGCCATCCGTTTGGGGATGAAAGGTCGTACTGAATGTTAACTTTGTGCCCAACAACTGATGGATTAGCCTCCAATCATTCGATGTGAATCGCCTATCATGGTCACTTACGATGCTACGGGGAACACCATGCAATCGTACAATCTGCTCAACATAATGTTTTGCCAAGACTTCCACTGAATCGTCCCTCTTATTCGGAAGGAAGTGAGCCACTTTAGTCAACCGGTCAACAATTACCCAAACCGAATCGTTACTGCATTTAGATCTCGGCAAACCGTGCACGAAATCCATTGAAATATCATTAAACTTCCATTCTGTAATAGCTAACAACTTCAAGAAACCGCCAGGCTTCTGGCATTTCTTTTTCACCAAGGCACGTGTTTTGACATTTTGCCACATAATGTGCTATGTCTTTCTTTAATCCTGGCCATCAGAACAACTTTTTCATGTCTTTATACATCTTTGTGCTCCCTGGGTGAATTGAGTATTTTATAAAGTGAGCCTCATACATCAATTCTTCTCTTATCTTACCCATACTTTGGATGCACAAACAACAATCTTTCCGTAATAGGTCGTTATCTTAGCATAATTGGTCATTTGACCCCTCCTTTGCATAGTATTGGAGACTTTCATATTGTTCCATTTCACGCTGAATCCTGTCCGCAAGTTCATATTGTACCTCCATCTAGTGAAACCATGCATCAGCTGTGGCATTCTTGTCAACACAAGAAATCTCTAACGCTTCCAACACCTGGATCAGACGCTCATCATGAATGTGCAACCAATTTTCCCTTGACAGAGTCCTACGACTCAAGGCATCTGCGACCATGTTTCCCTTCCCGAGAGTGTAGTGAATATCAAAGGTGTAGTCCCCGAGGAACTCCATCCACCTTTATTGTCACATATTGACATCCTTCTGATCCAATAGGTACTTTAGGCTCTTGTGGTCCGTAAATATATCCACTTTTACGCCATATAAGTAATGATGCCACAATTTAAGTTCAAAAATCACCGTCGCCAACTCCAAGTCGTGGACGGGATAATTCCTCTCATGCACTTTCAACTAGCGTGAGCCATAAGCGATCACCTTTCCAAATTACAGAAGAATGCAGCCTAAGCCTCTCCCTGAAGAATCACTATAAATCTCATAGCCGTCTGTACCACATGGCGATGTCAAAATAGGCGCCGTGGTCAAACGACTCTATAGCTCTTCAAAAGCTCGCACGTACTCCGACGTCCAAACAAACTTTTGATCCTTCCTCGTTAATGTGGTAAGAGGCAAAGCAATCAGTGAGAAGTTTTCTACAAAACGTCGTTAGTAGCCTGCCAATCCAAGAAAACTCTTGACTTCGGCCACCGAAGACAACACTGGACACTCTCGTATGACACTTATCTTTGACGGATCGACTGCAATGCTCTCTCCACTAACCACATTGCAAAGAAATGCCACTGACCATAGCCAAAACTCACCCTTTGAGAACTTGGCATAGAGCTTATTTCTCTGCAGGGTATGCAACACCAACCGTAAATGGTTCGCATGATCAGCTTCCGATTAAGAGTACACCAAAATATCATTAATGAATACAATCACAAACAGGTCCAAGTACTCTCGGAACGTTCGGTGCATTAGATCCATGAACACCGATGGCGCATGACATATCCCAAACGGTATTAAAGTGAACTCAAAATGACCATATCATGTTCCAAATGCTGTCTTGGGAATGTAACCTTCCGGAATCCTCAATTGGTAATATACAAATTTCAAATCCAATTTAAAATAGATGGTTGATCCCACTAGCATATCGAACAAGTCATCTATCCGTGGAATCAGATACTTGTTTTTCTCTGTCAGCTTATTCAGCTCGCGATAATCAATACACAACCGTAGACTACCGTCTTTCTTTTTCACAAAGAACAGGTGCTCTCCAAGGTGACATACTAGGGCGTATGTATCCCTGTTCCAGCAACTCTTGCAATTGAACTTTCAGTTCAACCATTTCCTTTGGCGCTACATGATATGGCGAGCGGGCCACAGGTTTCGCACCTGACAACCGCTCAATAGTGAAGTCGATCTCTCGTTGGGGCGGTAACCCAGGAAGATCTTTAGGAAACACATTAGCAAACTCCGATACAATCGGAACATCACTCACACTGGCCTTTGGCTCAACAACCTGAATAAGAGTGAAGAATAACTCCGCGACTTTCTGAATAGCATTGATGACTTGGAGAGCAGACACCAAGATCCCTCTCACTCCTCACATACCTGCGAACTTAGTCTCAAGCTCAGTATTCTGGCCTAGTGTGATCTCCTTTAAATTGCAATCAATAAAGGCATGCTGCTCCGAGAGCCAATCCATACCAAAGATCACATCAAATTTTGATATCGGCAGCACATATGCATTCAAACAGAAATCCTGACTTCCTATTTGAACTTCCACATCGCAAGCCCTATGCGCAAGCACCACACATCCATTCAGTAATAACACCTTTACACTATCTGTCGTCACATGACTCGGTACTCCAATTCGAGCTACGAAGTCTTTAGACAGAAATGAATGTGAAGCACCCGTATCAAAGAGTGTTCTTATCGGATTGTTCCGAATCAGGACAAAGCCTGTGGAAAGCACAGCATACACAAGCTACACACAAAGTATGCAATATGAAAAGAAATCAATAAACTAAATCGTACTTGTGATGACGTCACTTTTCTTTATGGTCTCTTGCTGGCCAAGATTATAAACTCGGAGCTATGCCTAGGATGCAGAGGACTCCACCACTTCCTTTCCCTTATCAGCATAAGATTCTTCCGTCTTCTTTTCGACCTTTTTCGGACCAGCCCAACAGTTACGGGCTATATGCCCCACTCTTCCACATGTAAAGCAGGTACGAGACTCTTGCCCCGAATTTTCCCCTGACGCAACTATAGAAGGAGCATATCCATAAGACTTGGATCTCTTGCCCCATTTTCTTTGGTAGCTCTCTTTTCCAGAACGGGGCGCTTTGAACTCTGGCTTTGTCATCGCCAAGTCCCTTTTTACTTGCACCCATTTCATATCCTTCTCCAGCACACAAGCAGTATCAACCAATGCTTTAAACCCTTGGTTACCGAACTTGAGAGCAGGAATCTCAACTCATCCCGCAACACTTCGTAGAACCTATTTGTTTTACATTTCTCAATAGTGATGATAGACCCCACATAGTGTCCTAACCGAGTAAACTCATGAAAGTAAGAATCCACACTACTTTCTCCTTGCGTGAGATGCTGGAACTCATTTTACATGGCGATACGTTGTGCTGTCGGCATGTGCTTTGCCAAGAATAGTCGCGAAAACTCCTCGATCGAGACTTGTGTTAATTGTCTGCATGCTAAGTGATGCAGCTCTATCTCATCCCACCATTGTCAAGCCTCTCCTTCCAACAAGAAGTTGTCTAAGGTGACCTTCTGATCTTTCTCCATCCTTATCGCCGTCAATATATGCTTTACGCGTGACAACCAATCCTCCACTTGTGTTGGGGATCCCACACCCGTAAACGTAGGAGGATTGAAGCTCATAAACTGCTTCATCTTTCGTTCAGCTGCTCGAGGATCAACAACCTCAATAGGTTCGGGACTTAGACCAACCCGATCTGGCACCAATGCCTACTGCGCCTGCCCAGTAGGCTGTGCATGAATCATTGCAAATAGTGCCTTAGTAACTAAGCGTACTGTTTCCGTAGAAGGAGGAGGTGTAGGCACCTCAACTGGTGTCACACTCTCATCAGAATGGTTGGGCTCAGACTGCCCAGCACCACTATGAGTCACCTATAGGTGAACAAGACACACTTTAGCAACCTAGCACAAGCAATAACAACAATATAGGAATGCGCAGGTTCCTCCAACAGGTGTATTTGCATTCCTTAAGGGACATTCTTGAGTTCATTAATGTTAAAGAGGGTCGCACTTACACATGCTCGCCATGCCACAAAAGAATTCGATCACGAATTTGAAAGAGGAAGACCGAGACAAGCTGATACCAAAATGCAATGACTCAATCCGTTAAATAACATATAATAGAAGGTCCAGCCGGGGCCCAACACTATATGCCACAAATAGGCGGCGAGGTCACAGGTTAATACCAAAACATTTTCGTGTCCTAACTCAGAGCATACTAGCAGAAGTATTAACAATAATCTTGAACTCAAACCATGAATGTCCACTATATATAAACAACCATATTTATATACTCCCAAAGGAATGTATATCAAATACATAATCATTTGGCCTTAAGGCCTTATAGTTATGCTTTACAAGTGTGGATAAAAAACATAAGCGTGCAGGTTGGCCACACATGAACATAACAAAAGTCTTTGCTCACCCTACGAGGGCCAGCAGCAGCAGTAGGGGCTTCAGCCCTCATTTCCTGCTCGGCTCTCCAGCACCTGCATAAAGACAGCCCACCATAATGGTGGCAAATAAGGCAACAGTCAGCATTTAGCTAACCAATTTTTAACGACCATACCCCTTTCCCGGGGCATTGGTATTCCTTCCCTGCAGGAATAGCATTTCACAAACAGATATATTACACATCGTTCCCTCATACACAACCAATACATCACGAATGCAGGCCACGCGGCCCGACACTCCGTGCACTCAGGGCACATTCTTGGTGTACTGGAAAATCAGGGTCCCACAACAGTTCAAGGTCTGATACACAACGATAAAGTTTTAGCATTTAGTCTTAATGGCACGTAGGCCTAAGACTCTCATTATTCCACCGACGAATGCCCAATGCCTTGACGCTCTCTTGTCAAGCCAACATAATGCAGGTACAGTTCAACCACCCCCATTGCTCAAGTCGCCATGCCATAACCGAATACCGAAGTACTCGTGGTCAATCTGTAGGCGCGGGTCTATTTCACCTTTCCTGTTCGACACTAAGACTTTTTAAGAGCACACAACTTACAATAGCAACACTATCCACCAAGGACTAGCTTCACAATCCAAACGGAGTGTTAATACCAGCATCCTTCATGATCTCTTGGCAGGTTCAGTAGAACTCTTCTTCTGTACCCACACTTTACCAAAAACCTGCAGCATCATGTAGTGCAAGAAAACTGGTATTGCCATGGCCATAGCACAAGCATCATGAGGGTATTTTACTGGAATCTATATTCTAGTACTTCTTGTTACTCCACTTCACAGGTATAACCCATCGACTCCTTAACATACAAGTTTATACGCAGAGTCTTATCCGGTGCGCAAAATAAAACATCACCAATCAAGACCAACCTGTTTAGATGGGCTTCAAACATCATGCCTATTCTGTACTACACATTTTCAGATCTATATGCAAGACTGGGGATTTCAAGAATCAACCCAAGGAAATCCCTCAAAAGCCACCTTTTGGTGGGGAAAATCCATATACATGCCAAAACGAGGACTTCACATGTCCAAGAAGGAAGATCGTTACCCTTGACAATCTCTTCGGAGCCATGGAAATCTAACAAGATAGAAAGCACCGCAATGGCCTTGCCTCCACAAATCTGGACTCATCTCTCGATTCGAAACTCTGAAGCTCGGCCGACGGTCGGATTCCTTCTCCTCTTCCTTCCTTGCTCTCCCTTCTCACTATCTCTTTTAGAAAGAGAATGGACAAGATTGAATGAGATTTATCTCTCAATTCCTGGCCTTAATACAACAGGGAAAGTCCTGGGCCATTAGATTTTAAGTGAAGGAAATGAACGGCCAAAAATCGCCATGAAACCTCTATTTTGGGCTGAACACGGCTTGTGACACGCCTATATCACAGGTCGTGTGCCTTAAGCGGCAAAAAAACTGACTCAACCAGAATAGGACACGGCCCTATGACACGCCCGTGTCACAGGCCGTGTGCTAGATATGGCTTCGGACATGCTCGTGTCCAGCCCATGTTCAACATGCCTCATAAACTGGGACAAAACCAGATAAGGACACGACCATTGACATGCCCGTATCATAGGCCGTGTGCAGAACTCGACTTGCCTCTCGAGGAGTGCATTTCTTCGAGTACATTTCATCGAACTCAGCAGGACACGGCCTAGGACACGCCCGTGTTGCAGGACGTGTACCCTCTCGAGAATCGTCGAGTGCATTTCGTTGAGAACTCTACAGGCTGTGTGTTAACTAGACAACACAGAGCAGGATACGGCATGGGACACCCCCGTGTCCCAGGCCGTGTTGCTCAGCCTGTACTGAATTTTGAGATTTGGGGTGTTACACTAAGCCTCATCCCCTTTCCCTTAAGAACTTGAAGTACCAAGATAGAGAGAAAAGTGAGAGTTCAAGTCATGTCCAACTTTTATTTAGAGGCTACCGTCGCGCAGTATATAATAGCGTCGTGAGGTATCATAGGTGGTTGCCTCTTGGGCCAATCGACAACACACTTTGGCTCCAAAAAAGCCTCCACATTACTACTATGTGGAGGCTACCTCCGTTCGTTAAGTTACTACCTCAAAGCGGTACTTTAACCCGAGTTATCACCATGCATTTTCTCCTACCGCCACGCAGTAGTCACTCAATGATGCGTCAAAAGCGTTGAGTGATGGCGCCATGCGCTAGACCACTACTGCCTCGCAGGAGTCCTCTCAACGCTTCAGCAAAAGCGTTGAGTTCATTGAGTGTAACAACACGTGCTAACTTTACTACTACCATGCGGTAGATACCTGAGTTGGCAGTCGATTCAATTCAAAGGCTAATGTCGGCGTTAACACTACCGCCGTTCGTTAACTTCCAGTTCTTCCATTTTAGGATTTTTGGGGCATTACAAAGCCTTTTTGGGATATTTGGTGTTTTGACATCAGGGAGTTTTTGCGCGAGTTTGTTTTGTCAGATTTTGATTTTGTCTTCGTCGATAGATTCGTAGCATCAATATTTAGCTTCGGTGAGAATTTCGTGAAAATCCGAGTTGATTGGATTTATCAGTAGTTTGGACGTTTATTATAATAATAATAATAAAATATTATAAGTATAAATATTCTTGCTATATGATGGAAACCCTATTCATCGTCTCTACCAAAGACGTTAAACCGATTTGCGAAAGAGAGGAAGCGGCTGTAATTGCAGAGCTTTTGTCTGTCAATTGTAGGAGTTGTGGTGCATGAAATCATCATCAGAGGGTAGATTCAGATAGTCCTTGCCGAGATCTAAGTTTGTACGGTGAGTTTTTACCATTTCTTGAATTTTGGGGCATTAGGGAATTCGTTTTTGACCTTTATTTTTCCCAAAAAGTTTCTGGAATCGTTGCCTAGGTGTTCTTGCGGCCAGATCCTTGAGGAGGAGCACTTGCATGGCCAGTTTTTGGGTGATTTGAGACAAGTTGTGTTTTCTTCCCCTTGCAATGTCTCCTTTTTGTCTGTTTACTATAGCTGTTCTTCCCTCCTTAGAGTTAGAGGTAGTGTAGGGTTCGGCCAAGCTTGATCTACTACGTAATGTATGATTCCCAGTTAAGATAAATTCGTCGTATATAACAGTCAACCTAAGTGTAAACCATCGATTATATGACAGTTAGTCTAAGTAGAATTCGTCGTATATGGCAGTCTAAGTAAAGATAAATTCGTCAAATATGCTAGGGCCAGTGAGTAGAATTTGTCAAATTTTGGTTTTGGACTAAGTAAAAATTGTCGAATAGGCTAGGCATTGAGTTAAGTCAGATTCGTCGAGTAATATCGACGAATTCGTGGAGTAATAGTCTCGACGTTCAGTGATTCTGCATTCGTTGAGTGAAAAGCATCGAGTTCGTCGAGTATTAGTCTTGGTGTTGAGTGAATTTGACTTGGCGTTGATAGCGTCGAGTGGTCTGTGAGGCTAATTCAAAAGCATCATGTAATCACGAAAAATTCATCGAGTATTGTCAGTTTGGCGTCGAGAGCGTCGAGTGAACAAAATTGCATTATGTGATTTGAGTGTTACTTCCTTTGGAAACATGTGCGCTGAGTGAACTCAGCTAGGCGTCGAGTGAAGGCATTAAATGAACTAAAACTGTGGAGTTAAGTCCAGGCGTCGAGTGAGACTACTTTGGCATTGAGTGCGTCGAGTATACTCGACAAATTGCCTGTGGACTTAGGTAATTTCGTCGATTCATTGAGTATCAACGTAATTTCGCATATTCATCGAGTATCAAGGTAATTTTGCTTATTAATCGAGTACCAGGGTAATTTTAGCCAAACCGTCGAGTATCGTTAAGATAGTTAATTTTGCTAAGTATTATTCGTCGTGTGTCTACAATATTTGCCGTGTATACTCGACGAATCAGTGTGGACTTAGAATTTTCTCTCCGAATTGAGTCCAATTCGTCGAGTATGGGGCTTAGGGTGAATTTCTGGATTTGTTCTTCCTTATTGTAATTGGAGAAGCTCGGTGTTTTGGTTGGGGTTTTATAGGTGTTTATGGATGATTAGATGCGACCTATAGTTAGCAGTGGAAAATGGACCACCAACCTAGTGCCGGCTTGTGAATCATTGCACTTGGCGGTTTTTAGGTGTTTTCTCTTGGACTGTTGGGTTGTATTGGACATTGTGGCCACCACCACAGTGCCTTATTGAGATGTTGGGACTGTTGGGTTGTGTTTTACATTTTGGCCACCACAACAGTGTCTTTTGGAGATGTTTGGGTCTGTTAGTTTGTGATAGACATTCTGGCCACCGACTCAGAAGTATTTTTACCGGTGTTCATGATTCACGTGTTTAGAGCAGTTTAGTCTCATCATTCTTCTTACTTAGACATATGACTTTATGCTTACTCTTGCAGATATTCTCGAAGCAGGCTTCGTTTCGCACTTGGTGCAATTTCCCTACTCTTGGATATTATAAGTTAATAATTTATTACTGTATTATTTCACTTGTTGTGGTTTGGCAGCCTTTCCTGTTCGGGTTCGTAACCCTTAAACTCCTTTGCTTTCATATACTAATGATCTTTTTACCACTTGTATTTTCTTGTTGAGGTATTCTTTTCTTTTGAATGCCCCAGGTTTGGAGAAGTATCCGGTTGAGAGGCTAGAGTTGGTTGTGGTTAGTGGTCTTCAACTGTTGCAGTTGTCTTTTCCTCACTACTATGAGGTAGTGTTGTCGTTTTGTTGTTTAGTTCAGAAATACATACTTTTTAGTGGGCTCGTGTCTGGTTGTTGAGGCCCACTAGAGATTTTGGTTGAATGTTAAGTTACTTGCTAGCTGCTAAGTCTATTTCTTGATGACTTATTGGATTTACTTGCTCTATGGGAAGGTTTTATTCTCGGATTGCATGTTAGTTATTTTTAAAGTATAATAGTATATGATAGGCATGCACTCAATCTCTGCTTCAATCTCTTCTTCTCCTTTATAAACTTCTACAACTTCATTGTCCTTCCCTAGGACCGTCTCACTGGATTATACACGATAGGCATGGAAGCAATGTTAGAAACCAAAGTAAAATAATAACTATTTTCTTTCAACTCTTGTTAGGAATATTGTCCACAAAACTCCTGATTTGAAGAAGACCTCGAGATGATAATAAACATCGTGTATTTGATGGTTATTTGAGTTTTGGTTTGATAGGTATAACTTAAGTGCATAGCTAATATATGGTTAGACACCTGGTATCCCAAACAAGATTTTTCCCTTATAATCTCTCAAGGAACAAAATTCATGTTGACTTTAGTACTAATCATATATATGACATGTTACTATCATTGGGAAAGGTCAATAAAATAAGAAGAAATCAAAAGCAGGATCATAGATTCATCTAAGTAAACAATTGGGTACATAGGCTAAAAGAAAAAGTAAAATTTCGACTACATCGACTTCTTGGCTAAGTAGAAATTCGACTGCATCGACTTTATAACTAAGTAAAAGTTTGACTGCATCGTCTTCTTGGCTAAGTAGAAGTTAGACTGCATGGACTTTACGACTAAGTAAAAGTTCGACTGCATTGACATCTTAGTTAAATAGAAGTTTGACTACATCGAATTCTTATCTTGGCAGAAATTTGAGTGCAATGCTCTCATGACTACGTAAATATTCGACTGCATTGAAGTATGACTCAGTGAATATTCGGCTGCATAAAAGGCTAACTCAGTGTAAATTCAACTGCATCGATTGTAGGAAGACATAATGGTTTTGTGGGTTGTTTTGGATAAGTGTCAGGAGTTTCCTTATATAATATATCTGTGTTTTATGTTGACAATACATCTTTCATGTGGTGTAATTTTACTTCATCTTTGGCATCATTTAATTGTCGCATAAACCTATTTACCCCAGCTTGACATGTGGAACAATGGCTAGGTCCTTAAATTAAAGCACAGATTGTGTAAAGAATTCATATCAGATTTCACGGATTTTGCTGCTTAAACTCGAGGATTGTCAGCAAGGAGAATTATTCGCATTTATTAGAGAATATCACAAAGAATTCAAATTCTTTCCATAATCAAATTTCGACAATCGTTGTTTATTCCCAATCATGATTATTTCCTACAGTGCATGCTAGTCATTTGAAGAGATTCAGCCAGAATATTTCCTTGATAATAAATCTTCCGTATGCAGATTAAAATAGTCATTTGAAGTTTCCCAAGCTAGCAGTTGCACAAGGAAGATTGGCAAACCGTTGAAGAATTCAAATTCAGCATTTATTCTCCCTTTCGGCCAAGTAGGTGTATAAAAAAAGGACTTGGAGATTTGAAAAGGAGCTTTTGCTTTTTGACATTCAAGACTTGAGAGATATTCTGAAAAGCACTCAGTATTCACAGGAATTCTATATAATAAAATCTTCTACGTCCTGTGAAAGAATTGCTCAATGGTTAACCTTCAAAGAGTCCATCTTCAACCACTGCAAGTTATCATGATCAAGCCAACTATTCCTAGAAGAAATTTTAAGTGATATTCAAGATAAGGAATAAGAAGCTTGTTGTGTGTGCTTCTATTTGAAGACACAAACTCTTAGGTGTTGAGTGAAAACTCTGTAATTTAGTACAACAGAGAAAAATAATAATAAAAAAATACAAACATAGAAGATATCAAAGATATAGTGGTTCTCCAAAATCTGGATGCATCCACTCTTCTGCTACCTTTGTAGGAATACACTATCCTAGTACCTGAGTCTTTTGACAAGGAGACTCTTATAACAAATAACTAGATCTTTTGATAAGGAGATCTTTAACCAACACTAGATATTTTGTTAAGGAGAACTTGAACTACCAACTGACAGAGTCTTTTGGTAAGAGAACTCTTATAAACAGTGGTTGAATCCTTTGTAGAGGGATTCTTGAAACTCTTTACTCAATAGTACAAGAAAAGAAGAGTAAAGATAGAATAGGAACAATAGAAGAAATTATCTTCTTGATGAGTCCTCTTTACAAGAATCTGAGGACTATATAGCACTAAGTGTATTGGATTCTCTTGTTGATGATGAATCCTTGCTTGAAAAAGTTGCATGGATTATAAGCTTTTGACCCAAGGTTCTTCTCTGATTATTCTTTTAGAAGTGTTGTAGTAACAACAACAGAGAAGAAGAAGAAGAGGAAGAAGAACTATCGACTATCTGAATGTTGTGTGTGTTCTGTAAGTTATTATGTATTCTTCTTTTATAATATCAGTATATTATTCCTAAATAATGTTGAATTCTCCTCTTCATAGAAACTTTCTTCAGAGGGAATTATGTTATTTTCTTCCAAATCTTCTCGAATACATCTTCAAAATCCTTCTATAAATACTCATCTAAAATCTGTGGAGAATTCTTTCCTTTAAGCCTTTTTACAATTGCTAGAAGTATTTGAAATAATTCCATAAAATCTTCCTGTAAAAAAGTCAGTACAGATCCTCTGTTAATTCCAAATTAAGATCTTTTCGACACTACATTCACTTCCAATAGATATCATGTCAAGATCTGCCTTTAGATTAAAGTTCAATTAACTTGACTTAGTAGTCGATATTGCGTCGATATCATAGTGATGCATACGTCATTTTATGTCTTGAAGTAGTGTCTACTCCACCTCTCAGGTTGCTCTGACTTCTAGTCAAAGTGACGCTGACTTCTAGTCGACTTTGTGTCCACTTCTAATCGACGCCTGTTAACTTCTATAGATTTTCTTCCTTATTTTAGTGTGTCTTTCTCATTTCATTGACTCTACTAACTTCCTAAGACATTTATGATAATATTACCCTACATGAGTAATAATTTTAGGTTATAAAATGACTTATAATATAATTTCTTAAGTTAAATGAAAAGGGCTTTTCCCAACACAGGTCCTAACATTCGCGTGAACTACTATGATAGTGAGGACTAAATGTGTTTGAACGGATAGTTGTGATCGGGGCCTGATTTTTTGACATAATATAAAGTTTAAGGCAATTATAATATGATTAAAATTAAAGAAGATACATGTTTGCAAGTGTAGACTTATAGTTTTTCCTTAAAATGAAAGTTTAAAAACAAAAAAACAAACATAATGTGAATAATAGAGCAGGTTCCTCTGCTCGGTTCTCAGCCTCCCTTGATCATACCTTTGAAGGGCAATTCAATTGGTTGACACGATGCACGATGATGGAGTTCCAAAAATTGGCCATTCTGTAGTCTGGAGTCATTCACATTCCTGGAAAAACTTATTGCAGGAAATAGGATGGAGTAGCCTTATGATTACCATATACTACACCAACTCCCAATAGGGTGATGAACTTTATCGCCTGGGGTGAGATGGATGGAATGGCTTTAAAAACATTTAGAGAGGGCAGTTAAAGGCTGCATTTTATGTTGAGTCAGACCCCGCGACTACAAACTGGAAATCATGTGTGTCCTGCTTTGGGAGCTCGCCTAGAGTGACGGGCTGAGTGATTGTTCCTTGTATTGGGATGAGACTTTCATGAATACTAGTCTCATTGTCTACTTGAGTTGTTATTTTGAGATATTCATACTACGGAGGGATGGCATTAATATGATATTGACGGAGCTATTATTATCGACCAAAATACTCTTGACACGGAATCTTGGTTTGTTGATTACCGCACTTAGGACGAGGGGTTATTATGTTGTAATAGCAGTCCTTCCAGATCTTTATCTCTAAAACTAATGGTGGTACCCATAGTGCCTTCGGGATATACTGATCTCCCTCACACTGAACGATAGATTGAATATAGGGAAATGGAGATCCAGCTATGAACTCTATCTCTTCTACTACATGACAGCCCTCCTGGCACCTTGTTGCGGGGGTGGATGGTCTCTTCTGGGTTAAGACAGTGCCCGCTGATTGTTGGTCTTCCTTGAAAAATCCTATGCAGGATGCTGTGAAGAACATGGTGATGGATCTTCTCTTTAAGCTTGTTGCATTACTTAGTGGTGTGCTGATGACTAGTTTTAGTCATCCTTTTTGGTGGGTAATTTAGTAGCTCATTTCCAAAGTATTATTATAATTTTATGTTTTTGTATGCTTGAATGTTGTTGTTTTATATTTTTTATAAATCTATAGTCTTATTTTATGTTTGGTTGTTATTTTACTTTATGTTATAAACTTATGTTTTGTCTTATTATTATTATCTTTGTATTAGTTTAGGTTTACTTAACTAATATGATATAATGATTAATGTTATGCTTAGTTTATTTAATTTTATATCATGAATTAACTAATGTTTTGTTTTATTTCTTTTTGTAGGTGGTCAGCCCCCTCCCTCAAGTGCACCCCACTTCCTTTTAGTGCAGCCAAGCCTCCTACCCGAGCCCTTATTGCAGCCCAAGCATTGGATCAGTCGGCCTTCACATTTTGGAGCAGCACCTAGCCCTCTACCCGAGCCTACATCAAATCCCAAGCAGCCCATGCTGCCCACCTAGCCTATACCCGAGCCACCAAAGCCCCCATGCAGCCCCTATCCCTCTACCCGAGCCACCAAAGTAGCCCATACAGCCCCTAGCCCTCTACCCGAGCCCATTAAAGCCCACAATGGCCGGCCACACCCCCCTCTCTCTCCTTTATTATTTTGCCACCTTTCTCATGCATGCACATGTCTTTCTCTCTCTCCCCTATTTATTACATGCATGAACCCATCCTCATGAGGTGGCCGACCCCTACCATTTCTCCTCTCTTTTATTTTTCATTCATTCCCCCCCCCCTTTTATATTTTATATTCTCCATTTATTACATGCATGCAACCTAGCTTTTTCTCTCCCCTCCATTTAATACCATGCATGAACATATCCACCTACATGGCCGGCCCCTCCCTTTTGCCCCTTCATTTTCCACATTTTCTAGATGCTTCCCTCCTCTCTTATAAAAGGAACTCAAGACCCATGCTTTGAAGAGTTAGTTTTTGGAGTTGGATTGAGAGGTTGGATTGAAAGTTTGGCTTTTGGAGAGAGCTTTGGAGAGTACAAATCAAGAGAGTTTCATTGTAACTTTCATTTCTAGTTTCCTTTTTTTTTTGTAATCTCATGTTGTTCTAAGTAATATCATTTTGTTTTTTTTTATTATTGTGTACTTCCTTTCCTTTTAGTAAAAGAAATATGAAATCTTCTTCTCTTATTATTGTCATTTTCTTTTCCATCATGCGTAGCTAATTTTCTTTTAGCATTTGATCATGAGGATCCATGATTTGAGATGAGAATTATTTTTATTTCATTGTTTTATTTTTGCTTAATTCTACTCGGTCCTTCTTTGAATATTATTTCATCGACTCCGTATTTCCGGTATACGGTAGTAGGCCTTGTTCTCATTTCATAGTAGTCGAGAGACTCATGATTTGAAAGACCACTCAAAGAAGGAAGGATTTGAACGCAACCCTAGAGATAGGACGACGTAAATCTTCCGGATTGGAGTGAAATCCAATAGTGCGGATCACTTCGATAATGCAACTTTAGGCTTCTTTGGTTTGTAAAGAGATTTCGATCAAAGAGTCTATAAGTTAGGAGACCTAATGCTCTAGCGAGATTTTGTCTCATTTTCGGATCCGTCACGGCCGAGTTTGATTTGCAAATTTAAAACTATGCCTTTTATCTCTCTCGTTTCATTTCATGGTGAATCAATGATCGAATGCTAGCCATTTTATATAAGTTTTTCGTCTCGTAAATTAATGTTTATTTTACTTTAAAAAATTCTCAAAATCCAATTATTTTCCGGTAGGATAATAGTTCAAGCGTGAGTAGCAGTAATTGACAACCCCGTGTTTAAATACGACCTTGGTACTACAATTCGACAAGTACGCTTGTTTGTTCGGGTTTTAGCCCATCAAGTTTTTGGCGCCGTTGCCGGGGAGTTTTCTCGTCAATATTTTGAAAACGCTTGCGCTATTACTTCTACAAAAATCAAAAAAATATTTCTATATATATTTAAATATTTATAATCAACCCAGCTCATTTTAATTTCTACCCCACCTAAAATCTCTCGAAAAGGGTAAGGGGCTTTAAGCGCCACCATTTTACCTAGTACCGGGCGAACCCTTCACAGAGTAGTCCTCGGGAAGTTCGAGAGCCAAGCCATAAAAATCTATTTTTAAAAAAAAATCTATTCAAAAAAAAAATTCTTTCTTCTCTTTTTCTTTCTTTTTCAAGCTTTCATTTTCATTTTCCCTCATTTTCTGCACTAGTGCATGACCCGAGCAAATCCGTCGCTACTTGCTGATTTGGACCCGGAAATCGAACGCTCCTTTCGGAGACAACTACGATTCGGTGCTTCCACTTCTCAAACAGCGGTTGAGGATTCCTTCGGGGATTGCAATTTCAATTCTGAAATGGGAGACCCTAACCCAGGAATGGCTCAGCAAAGGACCATGTCCGATTATGCTCGACCCAACTTGGAAGGGACAGAGACAAGTATTGTTCGACCTGCGATTGCGAACTATAACTTCGAGCTTAAGCCTAGCATCATACAAATGGTGCAGCAATATGTACAGTTCGACGGATTACAAGTTGAAGATCCGAACTTACATATTGCTCATTTTCTTGAAATATGTGACACCTTTAAGATTAATGGTGTCTCAGACGATGCTATAAGGCTAAGACTCTTCCTATTCTCCTTAAGAACTAAAGCCAAACAGTGGTTGAGTTCTCTTCCAAGAGGATCAATCACTACTTGGAACATTTTAACTGAAAAATTTCTTTCTCGTTATTTCCCCCCCCCCCCGCCAAAACTACTAAGCTATGAAATGATATAACTTCATATTCTCAAATTGATTCTGAGACCCTCTATGACACTTGGGAGAGGTTCAAAGAACTTTTGAGAAGATGCCCACACCATGCTCTGCCTGTATGGTTGCAGGTCCAGACATTCTATAATGGGTTAAACCAAGAAACTAAGAAGATGATAGATGCCGCTTCCGCTGGTTCTTTAGACCGCAAAACTCCGGAAGCCGCTCTTGAGCTTATCGAAGACATGGCGATGAACACCTATCAGTGGAATTCGTCTAGGACTCGCCCATCTAAACCTGCAGGTATATATGAAGTGGATTCGGTGACGCAACTGGCGCTATAAGTGGAAATGCTCAACAAGAAGATTACGGAGATGACTGCTCCCTCCGCCACTAAGGTATATGAAAATGCTGCTGCTGCCGAGCAGGTGGATTATCTGGGGAACATACCCAGGCCTGCTCAAAATATTACTGCAAACAATTTTTCTGCTTTTTCGAATTTTTCTACTCCTCCTGGTTTTAATTCTTCTTCTAATTCTTATCACCCCGGATGGCGTAACCATCCTAATTTCTCATGGAGTAATAACGCTAATGTTGTACGCCCACCGCACGATTTTACACCACCACCACCACAACAAAATTTTCAAAAACCTTCCCCTTTGGAAGATATCCTCGCTAAGTATATAAGCTCAAATGATGCTACTATTAGAAACTTAATAGGATCAATGAAAAATTTAGAAAATCAGGTCGGCCAACTCGCCAAGGCTTTTTCTGAGAGACCACCTGGAACTCTTCCCTCGAACACTGAGCCTAACCCAAGGGAACACACAAATGCGATTTCCCTTCGGAGCGGTAAGGTTGTTAACGAGCCCACCACAAGGGAAGAGCCAAGGGTGATTGTCCCTCTTGTTTTTACCCCACGGAAAGTGATAACTTAAATCTTGAAAAAGAAAAATCTACGCTTGAAAAAGAAAAAGATAGCTCTATTATTTCTGATTCTCAAAAAGAAAAAGATGGTTTTCAAAATGATGCTCCAATTGTTCTAAAGGAATTTCCGCCACCTCCTTATCCGGCTCGACTTAGGAAGGAAAAACTAGATGATCAGTACCAACGCTTCCTTGAAATGTTCAAACAAATTCACATTAATTTGTCATTTCATGAAGCGATTAGTCAAATGCCGAAGTATGCAAAATATCTTAAGGACTTATTAACGAACAAGACGAAATTGGAAAATTTATCACACGTAACATTGAATGAAGAATGCTCGGCGGTCGTTAAAAATTCTAATCTTCCTAAAAAGATAAACGACCCGGGTAGTTTTTCCATTCCTTGCGTCTTTGGTGATTTGTTTGTTAAACATGCATTAGCGGAGCTAGGAGCGAGCATCAATTTGATGCCTTTTTCATTATTTAAGAAGTTAGGATTAGGCACTCTTAGCCCTACAAGAATGAGTATCCAATTAGCTGATAGGTCCATTAAGTATCCATTAGGTATCGTTGAGGACGTGCTAGTAAAGGTCGACAAATTCATCTTCCCGGTGGATTTTGTTATTCTTGATATTGAAGAGGACGTCGAGGTCCCTCTTATCCTTGGCCGACCATTCCTAGCCACCTCTCGAGCAGTTATAGATGTTAGTAACGGAAAGTTGTTTTTGCATGTGGGTGATGATGAGGTCACATTTTCCATTAATCAATCCATGAAAAACTCTTTAAAAAATGATGACTCATGTTTTTTTGTTGATGTTCTAAATGAAGACTCTTCCCTTTCCCTTTCCAACATTTCTTCAAATGAATTTTCCTCTTCTTTTTCCGAAATTTCTTCAAATAATTTTAAAAACACGGTGATGTCGATCCAAGAAAATTTTGAAAATGATTTTGTATGTAGTAGAAAAAAGTATGAAAATCTTGTTTTTGAAAAAGAAAAGAATCTAAAAAACTCTTATGACGAACCACGCCACCTTGATTTAAAACCATTGTCTGACCATCTCAAATATGCCTTTCTTGCAAAAGACTCTAAATTACCTGTTATAATCTCGGCTTTGCTTTCTCAATCCAAAAACGATCAATTGATCGAACTACTACAAAAGCATCGCCGAGCTATAGCGTGGTAAATTTCTGATATTCCGGGCATAAGCCCCTCCTTCTGCACCCACAAGATATTTTTTGAAAATAACTCTAAGGGTGTAGTCTAACCTCAACGTCGTCTTAATCCCAACATAAAAGAGGTTGTGAAGGGTGAGGTTCTTAAGTTATTAGATGTGGGGATCATTTATCCCATTTCCGATAGTCAATGGGTAAGTCCGGTCCAGGTAGTTCCTAAAAAGGGTGGAGTCACGGTAGTAACAAATAATAATAACGATCTAATTCCAACTAGGACGGTAACGGTATGGAGGATGTGCATCGATTACCGTAAACTCAATGATGCCACTCGTAAAGATCACTTCCCCCTCGCCTTTATCGATCATATCTTAGAACGCTTATCCGGGCATAGTTTTTATTGTTTTCTCGACGGTCTTTCAGGATACTTTCAAATCCCTATTGCACCCGAAGACCAAGAGAAGACAACATTCACTTGCCCCTTTGGAACATTTGCCTACCGTAGGATGCCTTTAGGGCTATGCAACGCACCAGCTACCTTTCAATGGTGTATGCTAGCCATCTTCGATAAATATGTAGAAAATATTATGGAAGTTTTTATGGATGACTTTTCCATTTTTGGCGACTCATTTGAACTATGTTTAAACAATCTAGGAAAAGTTTTAAAACGCTGCGAGGAGACAAATTTAGTCTTAAATTGGGAGAAGTGCCACTTTATGGTACGTGAAGGTTTAGTCCTTGGCCACAAAATTTCCGCTAAGGGAATTGAAGTGGACAATGCAAAAATTGAAATAATTGAAAAGTTACCGCCACCTACATCCGTTAAAGCAATTAGAAGTTTTTTAGGTCACGCGGGTTTTTATCGTAGATTTATTAAAGACTTTTCAAAAATAACTAAGCCTCTCACCCACCTTCTCGAAAAAGACACTCCTTTTGTTTTTGATGAATCTTGTATCGAGGCCTTTGAATTAATTAAATCAAAACTTATCAATGCTCCTATTATGATCGCCCCAGTTTGTGATTTTCCATTCGAAATAATGTGTGATGCGAGTAATCATGCGGTAGGTGCGGTTCTAGGTCAACGAACTACTAAGAACTTTCATCCAATTTTCTACGCTAGTAAAACTCTAACTTCTGCTCAAGAAAATTATACCACGACGGAGAAAGAACTCTTAGCGGTTATTTTTGCTTTTGATAAATTCCGACCGTATGTTACTCTTTCTAAAGTTATTCTTTTCACGGATCATTCCGCTTTGAAGTACCTCCTTTCTAAACCGGATGTCAAGCCGCGTCTTATCCGTTGGATCCTCTTACTTCAAGAATTCGACTTGGAGATTCGGGATAAGAAAGGAGCGGAAAACTTAGCAGCTGATCATCTCTCTCGTCTTGAAAATCCCAATCTTGATATTTTAAATGAAACCTTTATTAATGACTCTTTTCCGGATGAGCGTCTTTTAAATATTTCTTCTTCTTCTACCCCCTGGTTTGCCGATCTGGCCAATTATCTTGTGGCCCGGGTCCTTCCAAAAGAATACTCAACTCACCAAAGGAAGAAATTCTTTTCTGAGTTGATGTATTATTTTTGGGAAGACCCATTTCTATTTCGCATTTGTGCGGATCAGGTGGTAAGGAGATGTGTTTCCCGGGAAGAGGGTCATCAAATCTTAAAACATGTTCATGAAGGTCCGACTGGCGGGCACTTTCAAGCAAACTGCACCGCACACAAAGTACTTAGTGCTGGCTTCTATTGGCCAAGCATGTTTAAAGATGCACAAATCTTTGTGGGCGGATGCGATCGATGCCAGCGGACTGGAAATCTCTCTAATAAAAATGAAATGGAACAAAACTATTTTCTCGAATGTGAAGTTTTTGATCTATGGGGCATAGACTTCGTCGGCCCATTCCCCTCGAGCTTAGGTAATAAATATATTTTAGTCGCAGTTGATTATGTTTCCAGGTGGGCGAAGGCCCAAGCTTTACTAAATAATGATGCTCGCGTTGTTGTTAATTTTCTTAAAAAATTATTTTCTCATTTTGGTTTTCCTCGCGCGATCGTTAGTGATAGGGGAAGTCATTTTTGCAACGCTCAACTCGCCAAGGCTTTAGCTAAATATGGCGTTACACATAAATTATCAACTACTTATCACCCCCAAACTAACGGTCAGGTCGAGGTAGTCAATCGAGAACTTAAAAGAATTTTGGAGAAAACTGTTTCTACTTCTCGTAAGGATTGGTCATTAAAATTAGACGATGCTCTTTGGGCCTATCGGACAGCGTACAAGACCGCCATCGATTGTACTCCTTTCCGATTAGTCTATGGTAAATCGTGTCATCTTCTGGTAGAAGTAGAACACCGTGCGTATTGGGCGTTAAAATTTTTTAATTTCGATCCGCACTCGGTCGGCGAGCATAGAAAAAACCAACTAAATGAGCTTGACGAGTGGCGAGCGTACGCATATGAAAATAATAAAATTTATAAAGAACGCACGAAATTGTATCACGATAAGAACCTGCGCCATCCTAAAACGTTTAAACAAGGCGATCAAGTTCTTCTTTTTAATTCACGTTTACGTCTCTTCCCTGGAGAACTTAAATCTAGATGGTCTGGACCGTTTACGGTCAAGGATGTTTTTCCTTATGGCACTGTGTTACTTTCGCACCCCGATAAGGGGGACTTTAAAGTTAATGGCCATAGACTTAAACTCTATTTTTCTAATGATTCTGTGACTCCTGCAAAGGAGAATCTTCTTTTGGACTCTTTGATGATTATTTTATTATGGACATTATTATTATTATTATTATGAAACTCTTTTATTCGGACTTTGGACTATTGTAATAAAGAACATTATCGGGCATCTGCCCTCGGACTCTCTATTTTTTTCTTTTATTTTGCTCTTCCTACCGGAGGCCAATCAAGTCCATGATCGTGATCGCCACTCTGCCGCTACTGATATCAAGATGGATCAAGTCAAACCTGCTGACGATCAAGCGCACTAAATAGCAAGCATGGGGGAGCGACATCCGCCTTCATCTCACGAACTCGAGGAAGTCATGTTCTTTTTATTTATTTATTTTCCTGCATTTTTCTTTTTCTCTTCTTCTCAGTCCCATTCTCTTTTTCTTTCTGTTTTCTTCATTGAGGGCAATGAAGAATTTAAGCATGGGGGGGGTCTAGTTTCTTTTGGTCTTTCTTTCTGTCTTTCTAATTCCAAAAAAGACAAAAAAATGTGTTTTCAAATTAGTATTTTATGTTAGCCTAATCAAAATCCAAAAAATTATAAAATATAAAACCCAAAAAAATTAGAAAAACAAAAAATAATAAAAAAAGAGCTAAAATCTATTTGAAAAAAAACCTAAAATTATTTCTATCTTTATTTGTATGTTTCTTCTAGTGATGTGTAGGCCCGTGCGGTTTTTGTAGTTCTATGTAGATTCCTTTGAAAATGTTTTCTAAACTTATCATTTTAGCATAGTTCAGTTCTACTAGTTTCTTTTTCTTAAATAGAGGCATCCGGTTTTTACGTTATAAGCTAGCAATGTGTAGTTATGTCTTTTTATTCGGTTAGTTGCTTACGAATGGTTATTAGGTATCATTAGTTCTTTTTCATTTGCGGGGTAGTCTTTCTTGGTGTCTAGAACTTGTACCAAGCTACTCTCAAAGCATTTGCATCGTTTTTACGTTCTTTAGAAATGATTTAGGCCACCATTTGATTAGTTTGAGCTTTTCTTGCCCACCAAAAATAAAACCCTTGCAAAACAATTTTGGGTCTTTTCCTTATTTTCTTTGTTTTTAGCTCCACCTTTCATTTCATTATGTTCACCAAAGCCAAATGCCTTTCCTATTTTTACACTATAACCTTGAGCTTAAAAAAAATTTATTTGTTGGAGGAGTATTATTTTTGAAATGAATAGGAAATTCTCAAGCTTATTTTTTGGAGCTTTCTTATCAAAATGTTATTAAAAATTGAGAAAAAAAATGAAAAATCAAAATCAAAAAAATTGAATGCAAAAAAAGTTTATGTTTGGCCAAGTTTATAAAAGAAAATTTTCATTGCCTTGTTTTGTAGTTTAATATTGGATAAATGACTTGTTATTTCTCATTTTGATTATGCTTTGTTTATTTTTGAGCTCACCTTGGTTTAGTGCTTAAAATCTTCATGTTTATCTTTGATTCCACTTCCTAATCATTTACCTAAGCCAAGCCTTAACGCCTATTATGCTTTGTTTATCATTGATGGATTTCTTTGGAGGTTATCTTGGAGTGTTTTAGGGTTAATGTTTATCTAGCAACCTAGTAGTTTGTTAATGCGCCGTCTACTTAGAACCTCTACTTTTGTTTTCCTTATTTTCATTTATTTTGGATGCCTTGTTTTTAAGATTTAGAAATGAGTAGACTTTTCTTATGTTTTAATGAGATTTTTAGGGTTCCACTTTCAAATTTTCTATTGTACACTTCTCACCCCACTAGTTGATAACATGAATATTAGGATAGTTTAATTTTTCATGTTTTGTTTTTCTTAACTATGGAACTTAAAAATATATATCTCTTGCTTTCTTTTTGTTTTCCCTAGTTTTTATTTCTATTTGCTTGAGGGTAAGCAAATGTCTAAGCATGGGGGAGTTTGATGACTAGTTTTAGTCATCCTTTTTGGGGGTAATTTAGTAGCTCATTTCCAAAGTGTTATTATAATTTTATGTTTTTGTATGCTTGAATGTTGTTGTTTTATATTTTTTATAAATCTATAGTCTTATTTTATGTTTGGTTGTTATTTTACTTTATGTTATAAACTTATGTTTTGTTTATTTTATGTTATGTTTATGTTATGTTTTATTATTATTATCTTTGTATTAGTTTAGGTTTACTTAACTAATATGATATAATGATTAATGTTATACTTAGTTTATTTAATTTTATATCATGAATTAACTAATGTTTTGTTTTATTTCTTTTTGTAGGTGGCCGGCCCCCTTCCACAAGTGCAGCCCACTTCTTTTTGGTGCAGCCAAGCCTCCTACCCGAGCCCTTGTTGCATCCCAAGCATTGGAGCAGCCGGCCTTCATATTTTGGAGCATCCCCTAGCCCTCTACCCGAGAATTCATCAAATCCCAAGCAGCCCATAATGCCCACCTAGCCTATACCCGAGCCACCAAAGCCCCCAGCAGCCCCTAGCCCTCTACCCGAGCCACCAAAGTAGCCCATACAGCCCTTAGCCCTCTACCCGAGCCCATTAAAGCCCACAATGGCCGGCCACACCCCCTCTCTCTCCTTTATTATTTTGCCACCTTTCTCATACATGCACATGTCTTTCTCTCTCTCCCCTATTTATTACATGCATGAACCCATCCTCATGAGGTGGCCGGCCCCTACCATTTCTCCTCTCTTTTATTTTTCATTCATTCCCCCCCTTTTATATTTTATATTCTCCATTTATTACATGCATGCACCCTAGCTTTTTCTCTCCCCTCCATTTAATACCATGCATGAACATATCTACCTACATGGCCGGCCCCTCCCTTTTGCCCCTTCATTTTCCACATTTTCTAGATGCTTCCCTCCTCTCCTATAAAAGGAACCCAAGACCCATTCTTTGAAGAGTTAGTTTTTGGAGTTGGATTGAGAGGTTGGATTGAAAGTTTGGATTTTGGAGAGAGCTTTGGAGAGTACAAATCAAGAGAGTTTCATTGTAACATTCATTTCTAGTTTCCTTTTTTTTGTAATCTCATGTTGTTCTAAGTAATATCATTTTGTTTTTTTTATTATTGTGTACTTCCTTTCCTTTTAGTAAAAGAAATATGAAATCTTCTTCTCTTATTTTTGTCATTTTCTTTTCTATCATGCGTAGCTAATTTTCTTTTAGCATTTGATCATGAGGATCCATGATTTGAGATGAGAATTATTTTTATTTCATAGTTTTATTTTTGCTTAATTCTACTCGGTCCTTCTTTGAATATTATTTCGTCGACTCCGTATTTCTGGTATACGGTAGTAGGCCTTGTTCTCATTTCATAGTAGTTGAGAGACTCATGATTTGAAAGATCACTCAAAGAAGGAAGGAGTTGAACGCAACCCTAGAGATAGGACGACGTAAATCTTCTGGATTGGAGTCAAATCCAATAGTGCGGATCACTTCGATAATGCAACTTTAGGCTTCTTTGGTTTGTAAAGAGATTTCGATCAAAGAGTCTATATGTTAGGAGACCTAATGCTCTAGCGAGGTTTTGTCTCATTTTCGGATCTATCATGGCCGAGATTGATTTGCAAATTTAAAACTATGCCTTTTATCTCTCTCGTTTCATTTCATGGTGAATCAATGATCGAATGTTTGCCTTGTTATATAAGTTTTTCATCTTGCAAATTATCGTTTATTTTACTTTTAAAAAATTCTCAAAATCCAATTATTTTCTGGTAGGATAATAGTTCAAGCGTGAGTAGCAGTAATTGACAACCCCGTGTTTAAATACGACCTTGGTACTACAATTCGACAGGTACGCTTGTCTGTTCGGGTTTTAGCCCATCAAGTTTTTGGCGCCGTTGCCGGGGAGTTTTCTCGTCAATATTTTGAAAACGCTTGCGCTATTACTTCTACAAAAATCAAAAAATATTTCTATATATATTTAAATATTTAAAATCAACCCACCTCATTTTAATTTCTACCCCACATAAAATCTCTCGAAAAGGGTAAGGGGCTTTAAGCGCCACCATTTTACCTAGTACCGGGTGAACCCTTCACCGGGTAGTCCTCGGGAATTTCGAGAGCCAAGCCGTAAAAATCTATTTAAAAAAAAATCTATTCAAAAAAAAAAAAAATCCTTTCTTCTCTTTTTCTTTCTTTTTCAAGCTTTCATTTTCATTTTCCCTCATTTTCTGCACAAGTGCAGGACCCGAGCGAATCCGTCGCTACTTGCTGATTTGGACCCGAAAATCGAACGCTCCTTTCGGAGACAACTATGATTCGGGGCTTCCACTTCTCAAATAGCGGTTGAGGATTCCTTCGGGGATTGCAATTTCAATTCTGAAATGGGAGACCCTAACCCAGGAATGGCTCAGCAAAGGACCATGTCCGATTATGCTCGACCCCACTTGGAAGGGACAGAGACAAGTATTGTTCGACCTGCGATTGCGAACAATAACTTCGAGCTTAAGCCTAGCATCATACAAATGGTGCAGCAATATGTACAGTTCGACGGATTACAAGATGAAGACCCAATCTTACAAATTGCTCATTTTCTTGAAATCTGTGACACCTTTAAGATTAATGGTGTCTCAGATGATGCTATAAGGTTAAGACTCTTCCCATTCTCCTTAAGAACTAAAGCCAAACAGTGGTTGAGTTCTCTTCCAAGAGGACCAATCACTACTTGGAACATTTTAACTGCAAAATTTCTTTCTCGTTATCCCCCCCCTTGCCAAAACTGCTAAGCTACGAAATGATATAACTTCATATTCTCAAATTGATTCTGAGACCCTCTATGACACTTGGGAGAGCTTCAAAGAACTTTTGAGAAGATGCCCACACCATGCTCTGCCTGTATGGTTGTAGGTCCAGACATTCTATAATGGGCTAAACCAAGAAACTAAGCAGATGATAGATGCCACTTTCGCTGGTTCTTTAGACCGCAAAACTCCGGAAGCCGCTCTTGAGCTTATCGAGGACATGGCGATGAACACCTATCAGTGGAATTCGTCTAGGACTCGCCCATCTAAACCTGCAGGTATATATGAAGTGGATTGGGTGACGCAACTAGCGCTGCAAGTGGAAATGCTCAACAAGAAGATTACGGAGATGACTGCTCCCTCCGCCGCTAAGGTATATGAAAATGCTGCTGCTGCCGAGCAGGTGGATTATCTGGGGAACATACCCAGGCCTGCTCAAAATATTTCTGCAAATAATTTTTCTGCTTTTTTGAATTTTTCTTCTCCTCCTGGTTTTAATTCTTCTTCTAATTCTTATCACCCCGGATGGCGTAACCATCCTAATTTCTCGTGGAGTAATAACGCTAATGTTGTACGTCCACCACACGATTTTACACCATCACCACCAGCACAACAACAAAATTTTCAAAAACCTTCCCCTTTGGAAGAGATCCTCGCTAAGTATATAAGCTCAAATGATGCTACTATTAGAAACTTAACAGGATCATGAAAAATTTAGAAAATCAGGTCGGCCAACTCGCCAAGGCTTTTTCTGAGAGACCACCTAGAACTCTTCCCTCGAACACTGAGCCTAACCCAAGGGAACACGCAAATGCAATTTCCCTTCGGAGCGGTAAGGTTGTTAACGAGCCCACCATAAGGGAAGAGCCAAGGGTGATTATCCCTCCTGTTTTTACCCCCACGGAAAGTGATAACTTAAATCTTGAAAAAGAAAAATATACGCTTGAAAAAGAAAAAGATAGCTCTATTATTTCTGATTCTCAAAAAGAAAAAGATGGTTTTCAAAATGATGCTCCAGTTATTCTAAAGGAATTTCCGCCACCTCCTTATCCGGCTCGACTTAGGAAGGAAAAACTAGATTATCAGTACCAACGCTTCCTTGAAATGTTCAAACAAATTCACATTAATTTGCCATTTCATGAAGCGATTAGTCAAATGCCAAAGTACGCAAAATATCTTAAGGACTTATTAACGAACAAGACGAAATTGGAAAATTTATCACACGTAACATTGAATGAAGAATGCTCGGCGGTCGTTAAAAATTCTAATCTTCCTGAAAAGATAAACGACCCGGGTAGTTTTTCCATTCCTTGTGTCTTTGGTGATCTGTTTGTTAAACATGCGTTAGCGGATCTAGGAGCGACCATCAATTTGATGCCTTTTTCATTATTTAAGAAGTTAGGATTAGGCACTCTTAGCCCTACAAGAATGAGTATCCAATTACCTGATAGGTCCATTAAGTATCCATTAGGTATCGTTGAGGACGTGCTAGTAAAGGTCGACAAATTCATCTTCCCGGTGGATTTTGTCATTCTTGATATTGAAGAGGACGTCGAGGTCCCTCTTATCCTTGGCCGACCATTCCTAGCCACCTCTCGAGCAGTTATAGATATTAGTAACGGAAAGTTGTTTTTGCGTGTGGAAGATGATGAGGTCACATTTTCCATTAATCAATCCATGAAAAACTCTTTAAAAAATGATGACTCATGTTTTTTGTTGATGTTCTAAATGAAGACTCTTCCCTTTCCCTTTCCGACATTTCTTCAAATGAATTTTCCTGTTCTTTTTCCGAAATTTCTTCAAATAATTTTGAAAACACGGTGATGTCGATCCAAGAAAATTTTGAAAATGATTTTGTATATAGTAGAAAAAAGTATGAAAATCTTGTTTTTGAAAAAGAAAAGAATCTAAAAAACTCTTATGACGAACTACCCCACCTTGATTTAAAACCACTACCTGACCATCTCAAATATGCCTTTCTTGCAAAAGACTCTAAATTGCCCGTTATAATCTCGGCTTTGCTTTCTCAATCCGAAAACGATCAATTGATCGAACTACTACAAAAGCATCACCGAGCTATAGCGTGGCAAATTTCTGATATTCCTGGCATAAGCCCCTCCTTCTGCACCAACAAGATATTTTTTGAAAATAATTCTAAGGGTGTAGTCCAGCCTCAACGTCGTCTTAATCCCAACATGAAAGAGGTTGTGAAGGGTGAGGTTCTTAAGTTATTATATTCGGGGATCATTTATCCCATTTCCGATAGTCAATGGGTAAGTCCGGTCCAGGTAGTTCCTAAAAAGGGTGGAGTCACGGTAGTAACAAATGATAATAACGATCTAATTCTAACTAGGACGGTAACGGGATGGAGGATGTGCATCGATTACCGTAAACTCAATGATGCCACTCGTAAAGATCACTTCCCCCTCCCCTTTATCGATCAAATCTTAGAACGCTTTCCGGGCATAGTTTTTATTGTTTTCTCGACGGTCTTTCGGGATACTTTCAAATCCCTATTGCACCCGAAGACCAAGAGAAGACAACATTCACTTGCCCCTTTGGAACATTTGCCTACCGTAGGATGCCTTTTGGGCTATGCAACGCACCAGCTACCTTTCAGCGGTGTATGCTAGCCATCTTCGATAAATATGTAGAAAATATTATGGAAGTTTTTATGGACGACTTTTCCGTTTTTGGCGACTCATTTGAACTATGTTTAAATAATCGAGGAAAAGTTTTAAAACACTGCGAGGAGACAAATTTAGTCTTAAATTGGGAGAAGTGCCACTTTATGGTACGTGAAGGTTTAGTCCTTGGCCACAAAATTTCCGCTAAGGGAATTGAAGTGGACAAGGCAAAAATTGAAATAATTGAAAAGTTACCGCCACCTACAACCGTTAAAGCAATTAGAAGTTTTTTAGGTCATGCGGGTTTTTATCGTAGATTTATTAAAGACTTTTCAAAAATAACTAAGCCTCTCACCCACCTTCTCGAAAAAGACACTCCTTTTGTTTTTGATGAATCTTGTATCGAGGCCTTTGAATTAATTAAATCAAAACTTATCAATGCTCCTATTATGATCGCCCTAGTTTGGGATTTACCATTCAAAATAATGTGCGATGCGAGTAATCATGCGGTAGGTGCGGTTCTAGGTCAACGAATCGCTAAGAACTTTCATCCGATTTTCTACACTAGTAAAACTCTAACTTCTGCTCAAGAAAATTATACCACGAATGAGAAAGAACTCTTAGCGGTTATTTTTGCTTTTGATAAATTCCGAGCGTATGTTACTCTTTCTAAAGTTATTGTTTTCATAGATCATTCCGCTTTGAAGTACCTCCTTTCTAAACCGGATGCCAAGCCGCGTCTTATCCGTTGAATCCTCTTACTTCAAGAATTCGACTTGGAGATTCGGGATAAGAAAGGAACGGAGAACTTAGCAGCTGATCATCTCTCTCGTCTTGAAAATCCCAATCTTGATATTTTAAATGAAACCTTTAATAATGACTCTTTTCCGGATGAGGGTCTTTTAAATATTTCTTCTTCTTCTACCCCGTGGTTTGCCGATCTGGCAAATTATCTTGTGGCCCGGGTCCTTCCAAAAGAATACTCAACTCACCAAAGGAAGAAATTCTTTTCTGAGTTGAAGTATTATTTTTGGGAAGACCCATTTCTATTTCGCATTTGTGCGGATCAGGTGGTAAGGAGATGTGTTTCCTGGGAAGAGGGTCATCACATCTTAAAACATGTTCATGAAGGTCCGACAGGCAGGCACTTCCAAGCAAACCGCACCGCACACAAAGTACTTAGTGCTGGCTTCTATTGGCCAAGTATATTTAAAGATGCACAAATCATTGTGGGCGGATACGATCGATGCCAGCGGACTGGAAATCTCTCTAATAAAAATGAAATGGAACAAAACTATTTTCTCGAATGTGAAGTTTTTGATCTATGGGGCATAGACTTCGTCGGCCCATTCCCCTCGAGCTTAGGTAATAAATATATTTTAGTCGCTGTTGATTACGTTTCCAGGTGGGCGGAGGCCCAAGCTTTACCAAATAATGATGCTCGCGTTGTTGTTTATTTTCTTAAAAAATTATTTTCTCGTTTTGGTTTTCCTCGCGCGATCGTTAGTGATAGGGGAAGTCATTTTTGAAACGCTCAACTCGCCAAGCCTTTAGCTAAATATGGCGTTACACATAAATTATCAACCGTTTATCACCCCCAAACTAACGGTCAGGTCGAGGTAGTCAATCGAGAACATAAAAGAATTTTGGAAAAAACCGTTTCTACTTCTCGTAAGGATTGGTCATTAATTCACGTTTACGTCTCTTCCCTGGAAAACTTAAATCTAGATGGTCTGGACCGTTTACGGTCAAGGATGTTTTTTCTTATGGCACTGTGTTACTTTCGCACCCCGATAAGGGGGACTTTAATGTTAATGGCCATAGACTTAAACTCTATTTTTCTAATGATTTTGTGACTCCTGCAAATAAGAATCTTCTTTTGGACTCTTAGATGATTATTTTATTATGGACATTATTATTATTATTATTATGAAACTCTTTTATTCAGACTTTGGACTATTGTAATAAAGAACATTATCGGGCATCTGCCCACGGACTCTCTATTTTTTTCTTTTATTTTGCTCTTCCTACCGGAGGCCAATCAAGTCAATGATCATGGTCGCCGCTCCGCCGCTGCAGATATCAAAATGGATCAAGTCAAACCTGCTGACGATCAAGCGCACTAAAGAGCAAGCATGGGGGAGCGACATTCGCCTTCATCTCACGAACTCGGGGAAGTCCTGTTCTTTCTATTTATTTATTTTCCTGCATTTTTCTTTTTCTCTTCTTCTCAGTCCCCTTCTCTTTTTCTTTCTATTTTCTTCATTGAGGGCAATGAAGAATTTAAGCATGGGGGGGGGGGTCTAGTTTATTTTGGTCTTTCTTTCTGTCTTTCTTCTTCCAAAAAAGACAAAAAAAAATGTGTTTTCAAATTTGTATTTTATGTTAGCTTCATCAAAATCCAAAAAATTATAAATTATAAAACCCAAAAAAATTAGAAAAACAAAAAATAATAAAAAAAGAGCTAAAATCTATTTTAAAAACAAAACCTAAAATTATTTCTATCTTTATTTTTATGTTTCTTCTAGTGATGTGTAGGCCCGTGCGGTTTTTGTAGTTCTATGTAGATTCCTTTGAAAATATTTTCTAAACTTATCATTTTAGCATAGTTCAGTTCTACTAGTTTCTTTTTCTTAAATAGAGGCATCCGGTTTTTACGTTATAAGCTAGCAATGTGTAGTTATGTCTTTTTATTCGGTTAGTTGCTTACGAATGGTTGCTAGGTATCATTAGTTCTTTTTCATTTGCGGGGTAGTCTTTCTTGGTGTCTAGAACTTGTACCAAGCTACTCTTGAAGCATTTGCGTTGTTTTTACGTTCTTTAGAAATGATTTAGGCCACCATTTGATTAGTTTGAGCTTTTCTTGCCCACCAAAAACAAAACCCTTGCAAAACAATTTTGGGCCTTTTCCTTATTTTCTTTGTTTTTAGCTCCACCTTTCATTTCATTATGTTCACCAAAGCCAAATGCCTTTCCTATTTTTACACTATAACCTTGAGCTTAAAAAAATTATTTTGTGGGAGGGGTATTATTTTTGAAATGAATAGGAAATTCTCAAGCTTATTTTTTGGAGCTTTCTTATCAAAATGTTATTAAAAATTGAGAAAAAAAATGAAAAATCAAAATAAAAAAAAATGAATGCAAAAAAGTTTATGTTTGGCCAAGTTTATAAAAGAAAATTTTCATGGCCTTGTTTTGTAGTTTAATATTGGAGAAATGACATACTTGTTATTTCTCATTTTGATTATGCTTTGTTTATTTTTGAGCTCACCTTGGTTTAGTGCTTAAAACCTTCATGTTTATCTTTGATTCCACTTCCTAATCATTTACCTAAGCCAAGCCTTAACGCCTATTAGAAGTCCTAATGATCTTAGAACGTAAATTCGCGTAGTGGAGAAAGTGTGAACGTACAAGCCTATGGCCACCATCATTGATGGATTTCTTTGGAGGTTATCTTGGAGTGTTTTAGGGTTAATGTTTATCTAGCAACCTAGTAGTTTGTTAATGCGCCGTCTACTTAGAACCTCTACTTTTGTTTTCCTTATTTTCATTTATTTTGGATGCCTTGTTTTTAAGATTTAGAAATGAGTAGACTTTTCTTATGTTTTAATGAGATTTTTAGGATTCCACTTTCAAATTTTCGATTGTGCACTTCTCACCCCACTAGTTGATAACATGAATATTAGGATAGTTTAATTTTTCATGTTTTGTTTTTCTTAACTATGGAACTTAAAAATATATATGTCTTGCTTTCTTTTTGTTTTCCCTAGTTTTTATTTCTATTTGCTTGAGGGCAAGCAAATGTCTAAGCATGGGGGAGTTTGATGACTAGTTTTAGTCATCCTTTTTGGGGGTAATTTAGTAGCTCATTTCCAAAGTATTATAATAATTTTATGTTTTTGTATGCTTGAATGTTGTTGTTTTATATTTTTTATAAATCTATAGTCTTATTTTATGTTTGGTTGTTATTTTACTTTATGTTATAAACTTATGTTTTGTTTATTTTATGTTATGTTTATGTTATGTTTTATTATTATTATCTTTGTATTAGTTTAGGTTTACTTAACTAATATGATATAATGATTAATGTTATGCTTAGTTTATTTAATTTTATATCATGAATTAACTAATGTTTTGTTTTATTTCTTTTTGTAGGTGGTCGGCCCCCTCCCTCAAGTGCAGCCCACTTCCTTTTGGTGTAGCCAAGCCTCCTACCCGAGCCCTTGTTGCAGCCCAAGCATTGGAGCAGCCGGCCTTCACATTTTGGAGCAGCCCCTAGCCCTCTACCCGAGCCTACATCAAATCCCAAGTAGCCCATGCTTCCCACCTAGCCTATACCCGAGCCACCAAAGCCCCCGTGCAGCCCCTAGCCCTCTACCCGAGCCACCAAAGCAGCCCATACAGCCCCTAGCCCTCTACCCGAGCCCATTAAATCCCACAATGGCCGGCCACACCCCCTCTCTCTCCTTTATTATTTTGCCACCTTTCTCATGCATGCACATGTCTTTCTCTCTCTCCCCTATTTATTACATGCATGAACCCATCCTCATGAGTTGGCCGGCCCCTACCATTTCTCCTCTCTTTTATTTTTCATTCATTCCCCCCCTTTTATATTTTATATTCTCCATTTATTACATGCATGCACCCTATCTTTTTCCCTCCCCTCCATTTAATACCATGCATGAACATATCCACCTACATGGCCGGCCCCTCCCTTTTGCCCCTTCATTTTCCACATTTTCTAGATGCTTCCCTCCTCTCCTATAAAAGGAACCCAAGACCCATGCTTTGAAGAGTTAGTTTTTGGAGTTGGATTGAGAGGTTGGATTGAAAGTTTGGCTTTTGGAGAGAGCTTTGGACAATACAAATCAAGAGAGTTTCATTGTAACTTTCATTTCTAGTTTCCTTTTTTTTTGTAATCTCATGTTGTTCTAAGTAATATCATTTTGTTTTTTTTATTATTGTGTACTTCCTTTCCTTTTAGTAAAAGAAATATGAAATCTTCTTCTCTTTTTATTGTCGTTTTCTTTTCCATCATGCGTAGCTAATTTTCTTTTAGCATTTGATCATGAGGATCCATGATTTGCGATAAGAATTATTTTTATTTCATAGTTTTATTTTTGCTTAATTCTACTCGGTCCTTCTTTGAATATTATTTCGTCGACTCCGTATTTCTGGTATACGGTAGTAGGCCTTGTTCACATTTCATAGTAGTCGAGAGACTCATGATTTGAAAGATCACTCAAAGAAGGAAGGAGTTGAACGCAACCCTAGAGAAAGGATGACGTAAATCTTCCGGATTGGAGTCAAATCCAATAGTGCGGATCACTTCGATAATGCAACTTTAGGCTTCTTTTGTTTGTAAAGAGATTTCGATCAAAGTGTCTATAAGTTAGGAGACCTAATGCTCTAGCGAGATTTTGTCTCATTTTCGGATCCGTCACTGTCGAGTTTGATTTGCAAATTTAAAACTATGCCTTTTATCTCTCTCGTTTCATTTCATGGTGAATCAATGATCGAATGCTAGCCTTTTTATATATGTTATTCGTCTCGCAAATTATCGTTTATTTTACTTTAAAAAAATCCACAAAATCCAATTATTTTCCGGTAGGATAATAGTTCAAGCGTGAGTAGCAGTAATTGACAACCCCATGTTTAAATACGACCTTGGTACTACAATTTGATAGGTACGCTTGCCTGTTCGGGTTTTAGCCCATCATATGCCCAGTTCCACCATGGAACTCACAGTACTTCAATTTGTCTCCGCTATCATTCAGGGGGAAATCTCACAGACTATTGAGTATCAGGTTGCCTTATATAACATAGAGCACATTGGTGTGAGATGTGTTGAGGGCAGTGTAATCCAGAGGCAGTTGTGGGCACTAATCCCTCTGGTGGTTCTAGCGACACACGTTATTGTGGAGCTCTTCCTACCTTCTATGGTTCTGCTCTTCACCCTTCTTACTCTTTTTAGTTCCTTCAAACTACTACTAGTGTGCCGCCTTAGCTTCGTCTATAGTGATTTGATCTTTGACCTGATGTATAAGGTCAGGATAACTAAGCATTGATTCCCTCATCTGCTCTGAGTAGAAACCGCTTGAACAAAGTCTTCCTAAAAAGATACCTCGCAGGAGCTTGGGGTTGACCCCAGGGATATGTCATGCCTCAGTAGTGAAGTAGCTGAAGAAATCTTTGAGTGTCTCTCCCTCATTCTAGAAGATTCGTAATAAATGATAATGGTATCTGAAACTCTTACGGTTAGCTACGAATAATTCTGTTAACTAGTGGGTCAGTTCTGCAAAACTGTCAACGGTGTATTCTCTTTGAGAGTGAAACAAATTCTCACTTGCCCCTTCGGTGTTACCAAGAACACTTGACATAGCAGTTTGTTAGGAATATTGACCACAAGATTCCTGATTTGAAGAAGACCTCAAGATGACAATGCACACATCATGTATTTGATGGATATTTTAGTTTTAATGTAATCGGTACAACTAAAATGCATGGATAATGTAGAGTTAGGATTACAGTCATCCAAACTGGGCTTTGCCCATATAATCCCTCAAGCTTTATTATAACCTTTCATTCATCATTCTATACTTGCAGGATCCTTTGGATCTGAGTGTGTTGTTGGATTCTAGTGAGAATCAAAGGGTAGGATCTGTTGGGAATATTGACCACAATGCTCTCGATTTGAATAATCCCTATAAGCCAATAATAAAAACATACATGTATTTGACATTTCCTCTAAGTTATCATGTGCAGGAAACATATATTTGATTGACTAATAAGTTAAGAATAAGTCAGCACACTCCAAAATTGAAGAAAATCTGCTAAATGCGTCGAGTCATCTCACATCACTCGATGCTTGAAGTCTATAAGCCTTGATACCATGCTATTCACTCATCCCCTTAGAAGAGAACCAGAGAATCTGCCTAAGTATAAGTGTGTCGAGTCTTCTCACATCACTCGATGCTTAAGACTCATATGCTCAGACTGGATAAAACACTCTCAATGCTTCAGGAAAAGAGCAAAATTTCAGACAAAGTTCAAATGCGTCGAGTGAAGAACTTTCATTCAACGCTTCAATAAAAGAGACAGAATTTCATTCTAAGTTGAAATGCGTCGAGTGAAGATCATTCACTCAACGCACAAGTCGAAAGGTAAAAGTTGTCTAAGTACAAATTTGTTGAGACAAAACAGAGCACTCAACGCTTGAGTTAAATGGGTTGAGGTAAGTACTGGCTTTCAACGCTTCTACAGAGATCAAGAATTTGACTAAGTCATGTTGCTCCCAGCACTAAACGCTTGTACAGAAAATAAGAAAATATTTTAAGTCAAATGGCACATTGCCCATTTAGCTGACATCATTCCAAATTAGAATTGACGCAGATTGCGCGCTAAAAGACGAAAATCGACGTAATTCTCTGACATGCTATCTTGGGGAGATTCAAACATTAAAGTCAGTCATGCCGCATACCTAAACAAGAATTTAGTCATTGTAGTTGATAGAATATAAAAGTAAAGTGTGGATGACTTTTTCAAGAACTTCTCGAGAATTATTAAGAGACTTTTTTAAAGAACTTAAAGAACTTTAGAAAAATATTCTGAAACACTAAGCTGAAAACAATCGTCGGCAGCAGAGAGAAAGCATTCTCATTGTCTTCAATCTTTGCAATTGATAGAACAATCTTATAAAAAGGCTTGAGGAAGAAGAAGATCTCTACAAGTGTTCACACAACACAGCCTGCTTATATTCTTAAGATTCATTCATGTTACAGTGGTGAAGAGAAGCTTTTATTTGTAACAGCTAGTTAAGAAGACTCCTGAACTTTTGTTCCTGAGTAATTATAACTCATTATATTTCTATTTTAAGATCTCAGTGAGATCTACATGTAAGCTTGTCTTATAAAGGCTGAGTGTAGAACTTTATCCAAAAGTCTTAGATAGGACTCTTGTAGAGAATTTGAGGTAAGTCTGTCTTATAAAGGCTGAGTGCAGAACTTTATCCAAAAGTCTGATGTAGGATTCTTATAGATAATCTAAGGTAGGCCTATATTATAAAGGCTGAGGTAGGTCTTGCTTGTGAGCCTGAGGTAGGAAACTTAATTTGTCTCTAAGGTAGGATTGTGAGCAGTCTGAGTTGTAAGAGTGAGAAGCACTCAAAGTTGTAGGATTCTGGGGAGGATCTGAGGTGTAAGATTAGGTGATCTTATATTTTGGATGAGTTTGCTGAATCTAGCACACTGTTAAATAGGTGAAGGGGGAAAGAGAATGTATCATAGATAGGGGAACCAGTATAAACTGCTTTTGTGTTCTGTTTATTCTTGAAAACTAGCATCCTAACATCGACACATCAAGTATAACTTTAAATAGGTTCAAAAACTTTAAAGGAAACCTATTTACCCCCCACCATCTGTAAAACCCCCCTCCTAGAACACAAGACATGGCACGAGAGGGGTCTTATGCCCAGAATAGCTGCCTTGCGGTAACACTAGCACTCGGGCTAGCCTGTACCACAAGACGCCTATTCTGCCGGCAACAACCAATATCAACACATAATTGCCAACCCAACCATAATATATAAGAAAGTCAATCCACACTAAGCATATATCCATAAGCATAACAAAAGAGAAGCTAACAAGCTTCTACATAATTAGAGTACGTGAATATATTTGCCTCGAAGGGCTACAACAAAATCTCTCTCACTCACATCTGTAACCGACGGTAGCGACGGTACCGTCCCTTCAGGCCCTGTCATCCTGGCCTGGCTGTCTAGCTGCATAGCCTACTGCTCCACCTGCGGGGTTTCCTCCTAAAAAGGAAGACGTAGCAACCGTTAGTCATAAAGACTAAGTGACTTCACATCCGCTCCCCCGACGACTCCTCGGCACCGGGCGGAGAAAGGAACAGGTATAATATATAAATAAAAGTAGTACAACAGGTGAAGTTAGTATACATATCATAAGCAGCAAAAGCAGTAGTGTATAATAAACAAGCTCTTATTTTACAAATCTACTATCTATAGCAGCAAGAGAGTGTGTAGCTATAACAGTAAGTAACTCAACTTATATGGATGCCCATACAAGCATATAAGTTGAGGGTCGTTCACCAATAAGTAACTCATCGTATAGGAGTTCCCATACAAACTTATACGATCAGGGTCTTATGTATACAATGAAGTTTAATGCTATGAATGCAATGCAATGACACACCCATAATCAGGCACATGCAATCTCTATGTCGACACAGACTTATAGTTCCGACTATTCGAGTAGGTAGCTAACCTCTCAGGCGTATACCGTCGTGGCCAAACGGTGACAATAGAGCGGGCATCTCCACTACTAGGCTTGTATCCACACTACCTGGCCTAAGCCTCCGTACGCCTCAACGCTAAGGACAAAACAGCGGAGCTCACATGCATACTACGGCTCAGCGGGTTCTCTTGGGTAAGTGAGCACCAAGATTCTAGCCCCGAACTGGCCTATGCGTGACACGGAAGGAGCCTCGAAAATGAACACGAGGACCAAGCCCAACCGTTCACTTGGCATGGAAAGAGCCTCGGGACATGAACACCGAGGACCAAGCCCAACCATCCAAGGTCTAGCTATTGACTCCCATCGGTGTGACGATTGGCGAGCCCGTAGATCTGCCACATTATCCTTAACCCGAGATTACGACACCGTGTGTCGACTCACACCACATGCAATTTCACAATATCGTGGCATGGAAGGAGTCTCGGGACGTGAACACCGAGGACCAAGCCCAACCATCCATCAAATGCGGAAGGAGCCTCGGGACATGAACACCGAGGGCCAAGCCCAACCATCCAACTTTACTCATCACAATCTCATTCCAACTAGTGACAGTCAACACCGCACCTGTTACTTCCATAATGTTACCCGTAAGGAGACGACACTCTAAGCATTGGATTACAAATTCCCTTTTATCCATCCAATATGTATCATGGCCATAGTTAAATAATTTATACATTTATCCTATTATATCTACCCAATTATATCGGGTTCTTTCCTTCAATTAAACTTGTCCACAACTCGTTATATCAATTTAGATTCATAACCTAAACTTATCACGTCACTATGATTATTATGTCAAAAGAGTCCACCCAAGCCTCGAGTTGGATCGCAACATTAAATTCCACCACATCGCATTCCACGTTAAACAAGCCCAGAATTTAGGTGCAGCCTTAATCCGGGCAGCCACTTCGACCAAGGATTCCCGAGGCTACAGAAATCCGAAGAGTGCGTGTAACCACTTGTTGGAAAGATAATTCGTTGGCTACAACTTTTGTGTTTAGTCGAAAGCCAATATTTGATCGCATCACACCAGAAATCCACTTGAAGCCTGCTGCGTACAGGGTACAGATTTCCTGGGTGGAATTTCCCCCAACTGCAGCAGATTCGAACAGACTTTCCCGTGGCTACAGGTATTGCCTGGGAACGTGCAACCACTCGTTGGAAAGATAATTTCGAGGGCTACGACTTTTGTGTTTAGTCTAAAACCCAGACATGATCAGAACCCCCCCCCCCCCACCCCCGAAATTTGCCACGAAGGTCGCTGCGTGTAGAAAATAGATTTCTGCACGCATCTTAAGGCGAGATGAACGGCATCCGTTCATCTTCCTCCTTGCACCAAACTCCAAAAATCTCCTCCAAAAAATCGTCCACCCTTATTAACCCTCACGAAGCCATATTCCTCCACGAATCCTTCTCTCATCTTCACTTTGAAGGATGAAGAGGTTGGAGGGGGCTAAAGCCTAGAAAACAAACCTAGGCATAGCTTTCCTAGGAAATCTCCTCCTCAACATCAAGACTCTATTGAGTTGATTTCTCTCCTAAAATATATCTACAGATCTAGCACCAAGGGAGAGGGGAGGAAGCTCACATCGTTTCCAGCGGTACCACCGTTCCCGGCCATGGATCTAGTCATTCTCCTTTACGGCATCTCTCGCTTGGTGCGGTTGTTCTTCACAGCAAAGGAAGGAGAGGGAGAGAGAGAAAGAAGGCCGCCTCCAAAAGCTCCGCTTGCTTCCACCGGCACCGTCGGTTTCGCGAGATCCACGATGACGGCAAGGGTCAATCGGCGCAAAAGCTAGGGTTCGGCTTTATCTCCCTTTTTATAAGTCGATGTATTAGGTTACATCTTCTGCCACGTGTCAACGCCTCATTGGACCGCCCATAATGGGTCATATTGAAGTGACCCGGTCCAAGGAACCATCCAGCGCAAATACCGAAATCCAGTTCGGTCCGCCTGTACAAGCCGGCGAATCTGCCTGGGCGAAGAAAATGCACAAGTCAAATTCGGTGGGAATCATCTGTCATTCTCGACGATCGGCGAGAATCGTCAGGCATTCTCGACGAATTCTTCGGGTATCAACAATGATACCCAGTGATTTTCCCTTAGCCTAACTTATCGGAAATCTGGTGTTGAGAGCGTTGAGTATTCTCATCGATACTCGACGATCGGCGAGAATCACCAGGCATTCTCGACGATTTTCCCTTGGGCCATTCTTATCGGAAATCTTGCGTTGAGTATTCTCATCGATACTCGACGATCGGCGAGAATCACCAGGCATTCTCGACGATTTTCCCTTGGGCCATTCTTATCGGAAATCTGGCGTTGAGAATTCTCATCGATACTCGATGATCAACGAGAATCACCAGGCATTCTCGACGATTTTCCCTTGGGCCATTCTAATCGGAAATCTGGCGTTGAGAGCGTTGAGTATTCACATCGATACTCGACAATCGGCGAGAATCACCAAGCATTCTCGACGATTTTCCCTTAGGCCATTCCCTTTCGATCCGTTGGATATCACTCAACCATACTCTCCATCCAACGCACTTGACACCTTTTGCCAGTGCGCCCCGAGCCCGAGTCAAGTCTCTTGACTCAAAACTCGTGCGAGGGGCCTAGTGCGAATTGGGACGTTACACCATCTAGGTGTTTAGCTACCCTTAAAGGCCTTTCAAGTGGTAATAGAGAGAGTTTGTTCAATAAAGACCTAACAGTCTGAACAAGATCTCCAAAAGGGTAGTAAAAGTCTATCATCATGACTTCTGGTGAGAACCACAAGGAGTTGGGATCTATGAAGCTTCCTATTTATAGGAAGGAAATCTTTGGGATTTGGAAGGAAAGAGAAAGGTTGTTGATGGAATCCTTTGACCCTATAATATTTATTACAGTGGAATAGGGGGCCCTTCTTTCCCATGAAGGTCTCATCTATAGATACCAACATCAAAACCACAAAGAAATACTCTGAGATAGCAAAGGCTGAAGTAGTTCTAGCTACCATGGACAAGAGGGCTCAGTGCTATAAATGATTCAACATTTTAAAACTGTGTTCACTGCACACCTACAAAGGAAATGTGTGACACACTGATTGTTTACATGGAGGGGACTAAGAAAGTGAGGGATGACAAAAAATCCCTCCTAAATCAACAATATGGGGCCTTCAGAAAAGACAAGAAGGATTATATAGCTATATGTTATGAGAAATTCTTTAGGATTGTAAATGATCTGAAGACTTATGGCAGAGAGTTCTCCAACTATAAACTGAATGAAAAATTCCTAAGGTCAATCAACAAAGAGTGGGACATCAAGATCTATGTTATAAAGGAAGTAGGTAACTTAGCCAACACACTTCCACAAAACAGTTTGGCAAGTTGTCACAAGCATTTAAGTTGAACTCCAAAAAGACTGAAGAAGATTCTGCCAAGTCATTCAGTAGGGAGAGGTCTATGGCCTTCAAAACTGAAACCTCCAGAAGGAGCAGAGGGAAGACTCCTTCTCTCCCAAGAAGGGCTGCTGAGTTAGAAAGCTCTGCACCCAGCTCATTAGAAGCTGAGCTGTCTGATGGCGAACTAACCTTGCTCTCCAAGAAGTTCAAAAAGATGTTGAGTAGAAGAAGACGGTGGAAGAACAAGACCACCACTGGATCTAGCTTTAGGAAGTCCCAAGCAAACCATGACAGATCTAGAAAGGAGTCCATTAGAAAAAAGGTATGCATTTAAATAGAAAAATTAATTTAAGACTGATATTATTTACTATTATTGTAATAGGTCAGTACATGTCATTGCTGACTGCCCTGTTAGAAGAAAAATAGCAGAAGGTCTGATGATATGAAATATCAGTAAGACAAGATGTTTGGCAATAGCTTCTTGGCTAAGAAGCAATCATGCTTGTCTGATAGTGATTTCGAGACTTTAGAATTCGAAGATGAAAATGCCTACATTGGTATATTCTCTATAAAAGAGGATACAGATCATCCAACAACAAAGGTGGGCATAAGGGCACCACTGTCCTCTATTGACAAAGACTGTGAAGGTGAATAAGACTATAGCCACATGGCCATGACTGAAGAAAATTAGGATAAATCTGATTCTGATGAGGTAATCATTTCAATTATGTTTTCTTCAGAATGTGATTATAAAACTGGCCCAGATTATGAAAAAAAATCCTCTTCTTCCAATGAGGAGGATGAATTAGAACCTGAAGAGCATGTCAATCAATTGATTGACAAATATGGTGTTCTACTAGAAGCTATGAAGAAAAGCAAAAAAAAAAATTTAAGAGGCAAACTGAAGAGATTGCATCTCTACAGCAGATAAACTCTATGCTTCCCAACTACCTCAAATGAGCAAAGAGTTTAATCATTTGAAAACTATCATCATTTTCTAAGTGAGCACTATTAGCCAGAAGAGCAAGATCATTAAGGATCTCGAAGAGAAGCTCCTCAAAGAGATAAAGTTAGTGGAAAATTTTTCCAAGCCTAAGACTGTGTTGTCACTCATTGATACATTCACCGTCTAAAATAATTGAAGGGAATTTGGATTCAAGTAGATTGGTGGAGAACCTAATTCCAAAAGGAAAGGCAAGGCTCCAGCTGTACCTCAAACCACCTTTCAGAAGGTAGAATTCCCTTCTAACATTTATGACCATGATAATATGTAAGGTCACTAGAAGAATGGTAATTTCTCAAATAAGGGCAATAGTGCACCCTACTATGGGAGGAGAAAGAGCATGGGGTTTAAATCCCCTCATGAAGAAATTCAAATGGCCCTTCATGGACCATTTATATTTGGTGTCACAGCTCCTACACTCAAGGGTAAGGCAATTGGCTCTTCCCAGAATCTTCCAGCAAAGAAGTAGGCAAATCGCATGATAGCATTCTATTCTCACTTGTCGATTTCTGATGTCATCAACACCATGTTAGCTGCAAAGCAGACACATGTTGCTGTCAAACAGAATTAGTCAAGAGAACCTGCTTGCTGGCTAACATTCAACTAGATTCTAGCTGAGAGAAATAGGAAGAAAGTTGTTGTTTTATTTGTTGAACAAAAGTATCATGATGCTTCATCCACCTTTAGGAATGTTCAGAAGTGAAGCTACAACATTCATGAATGTTGGTGCAGTGGCAAAGTAGGGCATTTTGTCAAAACCATTAGTTTAATCCCACAACACAACATGCTATGAAATCTAAGCCAACAAAGTCTATCCCTGTTGGTTTGAGTGCATAAAAGGCTAACAAGAACCAAAGAACCAAATTTCTTTGGGTGCATAAGGTAAACTAAAATTGTTTTGCAGGTAGGTCCAAGCACCAATCAGAAGTCTATCTGGTACTTGGACATTGGATATTGCAGGCACATGACTGTAACAAGGAGCCATCTGAAAGCCTTCACTCTAGTGAGGAATTGACCTAAAGTCATATTTATTATTTCATATAGAGGAGTGACTAAAGGCTATGTTATGATCACCAATGGCATAATCACCATCACAAAAGTAGCTTATGTGGAAGGATTGCAACATAATCTGATTAGCATAACTCAACTTTGTGATCTAGGCTATGTTATTATTTTTCACAAGGAGGCTTGCTCACTTGAAATACAAGTCTATCAGCAAGTTCTTCAGTAAAGGGTTGGTCAAAAATTGACCCAAGTTGAAATGGATCAAAGAGGGCATTTGTTCTGCATGCCAAAAGGGAAAGAAAACAAAAACCTCCTTCAAAAGCATTGGGTCCAAGGATTCTGAGAGGTGTCTCTACCTCCATCATATGGACTTGTTTAGTCTTATGACAATTCTTAGTTTAAGTAGTAAAGTGTATACCTTTGTAATAGTTGATGACTATTCCAAATTTGTTTGGGTATTCTTTCGTAAGAGAAAGTCTGATACCTTAGATAGCTTTATGACTTTTGTCAAACAAATTTAGAATAAAAAGGACTGCACTGTGGTCAAAATCAGAAGTGACCATGACACAAAATTTCAGTCTGAAAGCATGAAAAACTTCTGCGAAGAGCAAGGTATCTTTTAAGAATTCTCCTCACCAAGAACACCCCAGCAAAATGGAATTGCTGAAAGGAAAAAAATTGAACTCTCATTGAGAATTGAAGGACCATGTTGAGTGATACTTCTCTCCCCAAAAATTTTTGGGCTGAGGCAGTGAACACATCATGTCATGTCCAAAATAGAGCATTAATCATTAAGTATCACAATTAGACTCCCTTTGAGCTTATGAAGGGAAGAAAACCAAATTTAGCATATTTTAGAATCTTTGGAAACATGCACTTTGTGTTGAATAATGGGAAGTCCTACTTTATAAAGTTTGCTAAAAATACTAAGAGGGTATTTTTGTTGGGTATAGCAAGCACAACAAATCCTATAGGAATTACAACTTGAAAAAATAGGTTGTAAAAGAATCTATAAATGCAGTATTTGATGAATCTTCTATAATTCACAATAAGATGCAAAGCTCTTCTTGTACTGCAGGTACAGGTTTGAGAATTGACAACCTGATCATTGAAGACACACCTCCAATTGCATAAGAAAAGGATGATTATTTGCTCATTCCAGAAGAAGAAACAGCTCGAATGTAGATATAAGATGGACCTCAGGACACTGAAGATGAAAATTAAGTTGCTGAAGAAAGGATCCCAATAGCTGTCAAACACTTAAGAGACCATCCCAAAGATCTGATTATTAGGGATGCAAGACAAGGTGTAACCACAAAGAGCAAAAATCACAACATTATTATGTAATCGAGCTTCCTATCTCAGATAGAACCCAAGAAGTTTGAAGAAGCCAACATAGACTCATTTTGGATAGTGGCTATGCAAAAAGAATTGAACAAGAGGTGTAATGTCTGGAAACAGGATCCCAGATATCAAGGACATAACATCATAGGAAACAAATTGATCTACAGAAATAAGATAAATGAAAATGATGTTATAATCAAGAATAAAGTTATACTGGTTGATTCAGGGTACAAACAAGAGGAAGGTATTGAATTTGATCAAACCTTTGCACCAATATCTATGCTTGAAGTCATAAGGTCATTCATTGCATATGTTCCTTACAAAGGATTTAAGATCTACCAAATGGATGTGAAATCAGGTTTCCTGAATGGTGACCTAAAAGAAGAGGTCTATGTTGAGCAGTCATCGGGTTTTATCAATCCTGCCTTTCTTGATCATGTTTTTCATTTAAGAAAGACTTTGTATGAGTTAAAACAAGCCCCAAGGGCTTGATATGAAACAATGTCTAGCTTTCTCATTATTAAAAAATTCTCAATGGGAAAGATATACAAGACATTATTCAAAAGGGAATTCAAGGGTAAGATTATTCTAGTCCAAATTTATGTTGATGACATAATTTTTGGTTCTATTGATGACGGTCTATGCAAAAAAGTTTGTTAAACTTATGCATGGGCAATTTCAAATGAGCAGTATGGGTGAACTAAAGTATTTTTTGGGTCTCCAAGTTAAGCAATATGAAGATGGCTTCTTCATCTCTCAGTCTAAGTTAACCAAGGAGTTAATCAAAAAATTTGGAATGGAGAGTGTCTCTACCATTAGAACTCCTAAGGGGTCAAGTATGTCACAAGAGAAGAATGAGAATGGAAAGGCAGTTGATGAAACCTTGTATAGAGGCATAATTGGCTCCTTCCATTATCTGATTGCTAGTGGGCCAGACATTATGTTTTCTACATGTGTTTGTGCTAGGTACCAGACTTGCCCTAAAGAATCTCACTACACTACTTCAAAGAGAACTCTGAGATATCTTAAGGGAACACCAGATCTTGGTCTATGGTACCCTAGGAATTATGATTTTGAACTAACAGGCTATTCAGATGCAGATTTTGCAGGTTGCAAAAAATATACGAAAAGTACTTCTGGTGCTTGCAAATTTCTAGGGAGAAGCCTGATATCCTAGAGCAACAAAAAGCAAACTTCTATGGCAATCTCCACTGTAGAATTTGAATACATCTCAGTAGGGAGTTGTTGTGCACAACTCCTGTGGATACAACATCAACTTCAGGACTATAATATTCAACTAAGTAAAACCACTATATTTTGTGATTCTTCAAGTGTTATTTCAATAGCTAGGAATCTTGTATCACACAGCACGACCATGCATATTGAAATCAGATATCACTTCATAAGATAGCATGTTGAGAAGGAAGATATTAGTCTTGAGTTTGTCCCCACTGACAGACAGGTGGCTGACATCTTTACTAAGTCACTTGATGAAGCTAAGTTTAACATTTTCAAGTTTGAATTAGGAATGTTAAATTTGAAGGAGCACTAAATGTGTGTCCATAAGTTCTTCTGTCATACATGTGCTTTGGAGGCAAACCATTTTGCAGGAAAATATAAGGAAGAAAAGGTCAATTGAATTGGAATTGAATGAAGTGTCAAGCGTTAGGTTAACACCAGGTATCGAAGGCGTCGAGTGAACACCTTAGGCATCGAATTGACTCGACGCACACAGTCTAACGGGTTGAAAAGTGACAGTATCTAGTTTTCTATCTAAATCACCTAGAGGGAGTGAATAGGTGAGATCTGCGTCTTTTGCAGAATAACAAATTGAGAGATTAAAACACAGAAAATAATCAAGCACAATCAAGACAACACAAGAAATTATAGTGGTTCTCCAATCTTGGGTACGACCACTCTTGTTGGGTACACTAGAAATTATGTACCAGATTTGGAGAAGCCTCGTTGTACTCAATGATATACATAAATTTGTATTTGATTGGATGTTGAGTTTCAGTGTGCAGGTTTAAGAAATGCAGGAAAATTTCTAAGTACAAGTGTTGATGCGTGTAAGGAATTGTGTCAACACCTGAAGTAGGAGCTGTGTCGACACCCAGGAGTTATGTCAACACCAGAAGTAAGGCATGTGTCGACACCCAGGAATTATGTCTACACCTGAAGAAGGAGCTGTGTCGACACACACTCAATGCCATCTATCAGCAACAATTATACTGAGTCTGAAAGGCTTGTGTCGACACACGGGACTTGTGTTGACACACACTCAACGCAATCTATCAACCACAGTTATACTGAGTCTGAAAGGCTTGTGTCGACACACAGGACTTGTGTCGACACACACTCAATGACATCTATACATACACTCAACGCCATCTATCAGTATCAGCAATGTCGAGACCAGGAGCAGTTGTGTTGACATACAGGACTTGTGTTGACAGATACAACAGAAGCTGTGTCGAGAAGATGAAGATTGACTATGTCGACACATTGGAAGCTGTGTCGACATCATCAAGAATTGTGTCGACACTTGGTCTATTTGTGTCGACACATTTGAAGTGGTTTGCTGGCAGTGTCCTGCTAAGAAAGAATTTCAATGAAGGGTAAGTTGTCACGACTGAAGACATGACAGCTGTCATAAGTAACAAGACTGACACATTGTCAGTACTGTCAGAAGGTCGTTATAAACCGGATCAGCTATTAATCGTGGATGAAATCTATATAAAGGGCTGGTCCATTACAACCAAGATGATCCAATCGAATCGGAAAAAATATATAGAACTAACAACAAGCAAGGGAGAGCAAGATGCTAACCAAGAAGAAGGCAGATCCTTAACAAGTCTGCAAGAAAGATTCATATCTGATTCTAAGTTTAAGAAGGAAGCTGATTAAAGATCAACTTCAACACCAAGTAAAGATCAACCTTATTTTGTTCAATTTCAAGAAGCTTTGAAAAAGCTAAGTCAGGTTGGATCTGAAGTATTCAGTCATTCAAGAACTGATCAAGAAGCTCTCACCCATTTAAATTTAATCTGGGTGAAATTTCTATTTCATTAAATAAATTTTTTTTCTCATAAGATCTTATATAGATCTTAGTTGTAAGCCTATATTTATTAAGGCTGAGGTAGGGCTGAGTGCCTGAGGTGTAGGACTTTTTAAAGTCTTAGTTGTAGGCCTCGAGATAAAGGCTGAGGTAGGGATGTTTCCTGAGGTAGGGTTCTTGGGGAGAATCTGAGGTAGGACTTGAAGATGTCTGAGCTGTAGAAACCTATCAGGTACTGAGTTATAAGATCTGGAGATCTGAGATAGTGGAAGGAAGTTTGATTGAATCCAGTTCTTTACTGGATAGGCGAAGGGGGAATGTGGATGTACCCACAAATTTGTGAACCACTATAAGTCTTGCTGTGTTGTACTGTGTTTATTTTTCTAAGAACTGAGATTTTTTATGTTGTGTTAGATCTTGCTAATTGCCTGAATAATTAAAAAGATAAGAACCTATTCACCCACCCCCCTCTAGGTGTCTAGGCTCTTGAAATCAAATATTTCTAGTGGTATCAGAGGGAGGTTTCTCAAAAATAGACATAACAGTCTGAGTAAATATCCAAGGCAAATAATAATTAGCCAGAATGGGTTCAAATAAGAATCAGAAGGAATTTGGATCCATAAAACTGCCAATCTGCAGGAAAGAAAACTTTAGGATATGGAAAGAAAGGGTCGGATTATTCATGGAAGCATCTGATCCTAGAATCTACATCACAGTACAAGAAGGTCCTTTCATTCCAATGAATATATAAGCTCTTGATGCTAATCTCAAAACCCCTAAGAGCTATTCTGAAATGACTAAGGATGAGATCATTCTAGCAACTTTAGACAAGAGGGCATAAAACATAATTGTGAGTGCTATAGATGATGCCACATTTAAGAATTTGGTACATTGCAAAACCTCCAAGGATATGTGGGACACCTTGATTGTCTACATGGAGGGAACTGAAGAAGTTAGAGAGGATTTGAAATCTATGTTGAATCAAGAATATGAAAGCTTTAGACAAGCTAAGTCAGACAATATAGCATAATATTACAAGAAGTTCTTTAGAATTGTAAATGCGCTAATGACCTATGGAAAAGTCTTTAGAACATATGAATTGAATGATAAGTTTCTCAGGTCATTGACCAAGGACTGGGATACAAAAATATATGCCATTAGAGAGGTGGCCAGGCTTGCTGATACACCTCCACCAACCTTGTTTGGAAAACTGCTATCTTATGAGATACAGCTCACTGCTAGAATGGAGGAGGAGAAAAATAGTAGGTCTGAGTATAAAGACAAGTCAGTAGCCTTCAAAGCTGAAGTCATAAGAAAGGGTAGGAGAAAGTCTCCTTCTCCACCAAGAAGAAGTGTTGAGGCTGAAGCAGAAAATCCTGACATCAATACATCAGATAGCCACAATTCTGATGAAGACTTTGCTGCCTTTATAAGGAAGTTTCAGAGCTTCATAAAGAAGATGAAATGGAGAACCAATCCATCCTTATCCTCCTTCAAGGATGATTATTACAAGAAGAGGACTTCTAAGGAGGACAAGTATGCCTCTAATCCTAGTAAACAAACTATCTCTAAAATTGTTTGTTATTGCTATAACAGGCCTGGACATATCATAGCTGATTGCCTTGATAAGAGAAAGGAGACTAAGGATAAGAAAAAGCTTCAAAATAAGGGCAAGAAGGAGAAATCCTTGGTTGCCCAGAAGCAGAAGAGTTGGACTGACTCTTCATCCTCAGAATCTGGAGATGAGCATGATGTAGAAGCTTATATTGGGCTGTTTACTACAGAAGAGGATTCTATGAAATCAGAATTCTTACAAATGCTGGATTCCATACATGGAGGTGAAGACAATTGTTGTAGAGGGCTGATGGCTCTTTCAGAAGAAGATTAGTGCCTGGATCTGCCTGGTCCAAGTAAGGTATACAGTCCATCCTCAGCTTTTGATTATTTTACTGGATCAGAATTAGTAGCATCAACATCAAGAGAAGTGGATGGTTTTGAATCTGAGAAGGATGTACATCAATTAATTGATGAGTATGGTGGTTTGTTGCAAGCTCTTAAGAGGAGCAAATTCCTTATCAACAAGCAGGCCAAGGAAATTGAATCTCTCAAACAAGCTGCAATAGATTCAGCTAATATTATAAATTTGAAATTGAAGGAGGTTGCCAAACTAAAAAAACATAACTATTATTCAGATAGGCACAATCTCCTTCAAAGAAAATCACATCATAAATCTGGAAGCAAGACTCCAAAAAGAAAGGGATCTAGTGGCTAAATTTTCAAAGCCAAAGTCTGTCTTGCCTTTAATAGATAACTTCATATCTTCGAAAGGAAAGACAGGACTAGGCTTCAAGGAAAGAACAAGGGCAGCCAATTCTCATGGAAAAGGAAAATACCCAGTTCAGCAACTAGCTATGAAACCCCCTATTTCTTTTAGAAAAGTGATGCAACCTACTAACAGGTTTGATCATGACCTCACTCATGGTAACTATGTGTATGGTGATCTCAATGGCAAGGGTGCACATGCTAATAGGGCACCCTATAAGCAAACCCATCATGTTCTTAAGGAATCCTTGGGGTATGCTGCTCCAGCACCTACACTTAAAAGGAATGCTGGCAACAATGTTTAGAAGCCTGTACTTAAGAAAAGGTACAATAGATTTGAGTGTTGTTGTTGTGGCAAGGTGGGCTACTTTGCCATTGATTGTTGGTTCAATTCTAGTATTCAGAATAAGGCAAGTTTACCTGTCAGAAAGGCTGCAGGTAAGAATGTCATATTTCAAGCTAACTTGAACCAAGGACCCAATAATAATTTGTGTTCTAAGGATGGGTACATCTTTATTTGATGCAGGTGAGTCCAAGTGGCCATAACCCTATATGGTACTTGGATAGTGGATGTTCCAAGCACTAGACTGGAACAAGAAGGATGTTGAAGGACTATTCTTCCATAGAGAATGGACCCAAAGTAATCTTTGGTGGATCTGAAAAAGGTATCACCAAAGGGTTTGGTAATATTTCTAGTAACTATATCTGTATCACTCAAGTGGCTTATGTGAGAGTTCTGAAACATAACCTAATTAACATAAGTCAAATAAGTGATCTTGGGTATGACATCTCTTTCCTCAAGGGTGAGTGCAAAATAAAGAGGTCAAGTGATCAAGAGATCATTCTGACTGGCACTAGGAAAGAGAATGTATATTATCTTAACCTTGATTATGAGTATAACAACTCACCTATCTGTCTAGTTGTAGATGAGAAAGCCTCACAGTGTGTCCAATGTCACAAGAGGCTAGCTCATCTGAACTATAGGTCTATAGGACAATTATTTAGTATGGGGCAAGTGAGGAATGGTCCTTAGGTCAAGTGCATTAAAGATGGTGTTTGTTCATCTTGCTGAAGGGGCAAACAGACAAAGTCCTCTTTCCATGGACTTGTTATCAAAAATTATTTGAGATGTCTATATCTCCTGCATATGGATTTATTTGGTCCTATGCTAGTTCATAGTCTAGGTAGGAAAGCATACACATTAGTTATTGTGGATAACTATTCTAGATTTATATGGGTTTTCTTCTTGAGGCAAAAACTTGAAACCCCTACTGTCTTCCTGACTTTTGTTAGACAAATTCAGAATGAATTTAATAATTCAGTGGTCAAAATCAGAAGTGATCATGGAACTGAATTTCAGTCTTAGAAGCGATGTCCGGCAGTGGGCATGCGCTTATGGAGCTGAAAGTTATGTTGTGGCAGTGGATGCCGCACTGAAAGTGGAGGCGATTGAAAACGCCAAGAATCGAGGTATTGCGGCAAGGAAAGAGAAAGGGAAGGGCGTTGAGGATGGTAGCACTAGGGCATCAGGCCCTTCTTCAAAGAAGAAAAGTGGAGAAATTTGTAGCTTCTGTAGTCGACCTGGCCACCCTTATGAAAGGTGTTTCAGGATGAATGCCACCCTGATGCAACAGCAGGTACACATCATCCAGGGTGCACCCAAGCGAGATTTGGTGTGCTCATTCTATTCAAGGAAGTGGCACGACGTGAGTCGCTGCTGGATAAAGGATAAGGCTTGCTTCCAGTGTGGGCAGAAGAGGCATCTGAAATCTTCGTGCCCCTAGGCTCAGTCCCCACTACAGCCTGCTCCGCTTCAAGCTCTGTCACCTCCACAAAACCAAGACAGAGGGAAAGGAAAGCTGAACGTAGTGTCCAGCGAGGAAGCTCAAACCTCTACGCAAGTTATTTCAGGTTAGCCCCTATTTATTTCATCCTTGTACTTATCGTTGCTGCCCTAGTTATCGTTCGTTTAGTTATGTATGCTACGATTTTAGGGGAGTTTAAGGTGCGGAATAGGTGGGCGTGCGTTATTTTTGATTCAGGTGCCACCCATTCCTTTGTGGCTCGAAGATTTGTTGATAAACATCGCCTAAATGTGAATCAATTAGGAGACTCCTTCAATATTAAGCTTCCCTCCAGTGATTCAGTGATATCTAGCAGAGGAGTTCTAAGATGCCCTATTTATCTTGGCAATTTTTTGGCCTTCGCTAATTTGATGATTTTAGATCTGGCTGACTTTGATGTGATTTTGGGCATGGACTGGCTGTCCAAGTATGATGTGGTCATCCAGTGCAAGGCTAAGCGACTGGATTATAAGATGGACGACGGCCAACCTATGAGCGTCTATGGATTTTAGGACAGAGTTTCCCCTGTCATTTCTGTGGTACGTGCTTGTCGTGCTATAGAGTCTGGTTGCGAGGCATTTTTAGTTTCTATTTCTGCTCTAGAAACAGCTTTTGTTACACCACGTCTTGAGGATGACCCGGTGGTGCGAGAGTTTCCAGATGTCTTTCCTGATAGTCTTCCAAGATTTCCTCCTGAAAAGGAGATAGAGTTTGTGATAGACCTCGAGCCAGGTACTCGTACTATTTCTAAGGCACCGTACCGTATGGCTCTGCGTGAGTTGGATGAGTTGCGTACTCAACTCGATGAGTTGCTGAGGTGTGGTTTTATTAGACAAAGTTCTTCTCCGTGGGGTTCTCTGGTTTTGTAAGTAAAGAATAAGGATGGATCGATGAGGCTTTGCATCGATTATAAGGAATTGAATAAGGTGACCATTAAGAATAGATATCCCCTGCCAAGGATTGATGATCTGTTCGATCAGTTGTGTGGTAGCTCGGTATTTTCAAAGATCGATCTTCGCTCAGGCTACCACCAGTTGAGGATTCGTGAGGAAGATATTCCTCGAACCGCTTTCCATTCGCCTCATGGACATTATGAGTTTTTGGTGATGTCTTTCGGTTTAACCAATGCACCCTCTGCTTTCATGTATTTGATGAATAGGGTGTTTAAGAATTTCTTGGACCGATTTGTTATTGTTTTCATAGATGATGTCTTGGTATATTCCCGCAATGTTGAGGAGCATACTCAGTATTTGCGTTTCGTTTTGTCGACCCTGAGGGAGAATAAGCTATATGTGAAGTTGAGCAAATATTAGTTCTGGCTACCTCATGTGTTTTTTCTGGGTTATGTGGTAAGCAAGGACGGTATTTCTGTAGACCCTACCTAGATTTCTGCATTGATGGAATGGGAGAGACCTTCTACACCTAAGGAGATTAGGAGCTTCTTAGGCCTGGCTTACTATTATAGAAGATTTGTGGAAGGATTTTTGGTTTTGTCTCCTCCTCTAACTAGACTTACTCAGAAGAACACTTCATTCATTTGGAGTGGTAAATGTGAAGAGGCTTTCCAAGAGTTGAAGAAGAGACTGTGTAATGCCCCAATTTTAACCTTACCTACTGAAGGAGTTGAGTAAGCTGTGTATGTCGATGCATCACACATCAAACTTGGTTGTGTTTTAATGCAAGATGGTAAGGTGATCGCGTATGGATCGAGGACAACTAAAGACTCACGAGAGAAATTATCCTACGCACGATTTGGAGTTTGCTGCCGTAATTTATGCGCTGAAGTTGTGGCGACACTTATTGTATGGCGCGCTGTACAAGATCTATACGGACCATAAGAGTTTGAAGTATGTCTTCACTCAGAAGGAACTAAATCTGCGCCAGCATCGGTGGTTAGAATATGTGGCGGATTATGATGTGGAAATTCTTTATCATCCAGGAAAGGCTAATGTAGTAGCCGATGCTTTGGGTAGAAAGATAGCTAAAATTTTTAATCTATCGGTACAGTCCTTAGTAGAGGAATTCTTGCAGATGGATATTGTGGTTGGGAGTCGTACAGTGCCTGCTAGTTTTGAAGCAGAAGAACCTTCTTGGATTTCTCTTACTCGAGCACACCAGATAGATGTTCATGATTTGTTGCACCTCTGAAATAGAACTGTGATGGGAGAGCTATAAGATTTCTCCTTGGATGAGTTGGATACCTTGAGGTATCAGGGTAGATTTTGCGTCCCTGCCTTTGGCGATGTCTGAGCTAAGATCTGTGCTGAAGCTCATGGTTCCAGTGTAGCCTATCACCCTGGTTCCACTAAGATGTATAAGGATCTAAAACAAATTGTTTTGTGGTCAGGGATGAAGAGCGATATCGCAAAGTTTGTATCAGAATGTTATACGTGTCAGCGTGTAAAGGCTGATCATAGAAGGCCTGGTGGTAAATTGAAACCGCTTGATATTCCAAGTTGGAAATGGGAGAGTATTTCAATGGATTTTATCATCGGTCTACCAAAATCTCCTCGTGGGCATGACTTTGTTTCGGTGATAGTCGACAGATTGACAAAGTGTGCTCATTTTGTTCCGTTTAAGATTGGGTATTCGATGAAGAAGGTAGCTGAGCTATATCTTGAAGAGGTCATCAGGTTACATGGAGTGCCTATTAGCCTTGTATCAGATTGGGACTCCAGATTTACGTCTTGCTTTTGGAAGAGCTTGCAAGAGGGTTTGGGTACCGACTTGAGGTATTCCATCGCCTACCATCCGTAGACGAATGGGCAAATAAAAAGAGTAAATCAGATCGTGGAGGACATGATTAGATGTTACATTTTGGAGTGGCTACGAGGAAATAGAAAATAGTGATCTAAAATGGCTCCAAATCGAAAAGTGCCCAACATGAAAGTTGTAGATCTCGTCGAGACGAACAAATTCATGTTAACCATTTTTTCATACGAACAAACTTCTGTGGTCGACCTGGACACCCTTATGAAAGGTGTTTCAAGAGGACTGCCACCCTGAAGCAACAGCAGGTGCACGCCATCTAGGGTGCACCCAAGTGAGATTTGTGTGCTCATTCTATTCTAGGAAGGGGCATGACGTGAGTCACTGCTGGATAAAGGATAAGGCTTTCTTCCAGTGCGGGCAGAAGGGGCATCTGAAGTCTTCGTGCCCCCAGACTCAGTCCCCACTGCAGCCTGCTCCGCTTCGAGCTCTTCCACCACCACCAAAACAAGACAGAGGGAAAGGAAAGCTGAACGTAGTATCATGCGAGGAAGCTCAAACCTCTACGCAAGTTATTTCAGGTTAGCCCTAGTTTATTTAATCCTTTTACTTATCGTTGTTGCCCTAGTTATTGTTCATTTAGTTATGTATGCTACGATTTTAGGGGAGTTTAAGGTGCGGAATAGGTGGGCGCGCGTTATTTTCGATTTGGGTGACACTCATTCCTTTGTGGCTCGAAGATTTCTTGATAAACATCGCTTGAATGTGAATCAATTAGGAGACTCCTTCAATGTTAAGCTTCCCTCCAGTGATTCGGTGATATCTAGCCAAGGATTTCTGAGATGCCCTATTTATCTTGACAATTTTCTGGCCTTCGCAAATTTGATGATTTTAGATCAGGCTGACTTCGACGTGATTTTGGGCATGGACTGGCTGTCTAAGTATGATGCGGTCATCCAGTGCAAGGCTAAGCGACTTGATTTCAAGATGGACGACGGCCAACCTATGAGCATCTATGGATTTTAGGAAAGAGTTTCCCCTGTCATTTTTGCGGTACTTGCTTGTCGTGCTATAGAGTCTTGTTACGAGGCATTTTTAGTTTCTATTTTTGCTCTAGAAACAGCTTTTGTTACACCACGTCTTGAGGATGTCCCGGTGGTGCGAGAGTTTCCAGATGTCTTTCCTGATAGTCTTCCAGGACTTCCTCCTGAAAAGGAGATAGAGTTTGTTATAGACCTCGAGCCAGGTACTCATCCTATTTCCAAGGCACCGTATCGTATGGTTCCGTGTGAGTTGGATGAGTTGCGTACTTAACTCGATGAGTTGCTGAGGTGTGGTTTTATTAGACCGAGTTCTTCTCCGTGTGGTGCTCCGATTTTATTCGTAAAGAAGAAGGATGGATCGATGAGGCTTTGCATCGATTATAGGGAATTGAATAAGGTGACCATTAAGAATAGATATCCCCATCCAAGGATTGATGATCTGTTCGATCAGTTGAGTGGTAGCTCGGTATTTTCAAAGATCGATCTTCACTCAGGCTACCACCAGTTGAGGATTCTTGAGGCAGATATTCCTCTAACCGCTTTCCATTCACGGCATGGACATTATGAGTTTTTGGTGATGTCTTTAAGTTTAACCAATGCACCCTCTGGTTTCATGTATTTGATGAATAGGGTGTTTAAGGATTTCTTGGAACGATTTGCTATTATTTTCATAGATGATGTCTTGGTATATTTTCGTAATGTTGAGGAGCATACTCAGCATTTGCGTTTCATTTTGTTGACCCTAAGGGAGAATAAGCTATATGTGATGTTGAGCAAATGTGAGTTTTGGCTACCTCAGGTGTCCTTTCTGGGTCATGTGATAAGCAAGGACAGTATTTCCGTAGACCCGACCAAGATTTCTGCTGTGATGAAATGGGAGAGACGTTCTACACCCAAGGTGATTAGGAGCATCTTAGGCCTGACTGACTATTATAGAAGATTTGTGGAAGGATTTTTGGTATTGTCTGCTCCTCTAACTAGACTTACTCAGAAGAACACTTCATTCATTTGGAGTGGTAAATGTGAAGAGGCTTTCCAAGAGTTGAAGAAGAGACTGTGTACTGCCCCAATTTTAACCTTACCTACTGAAGGAGTTGAGTATACTGTGTATGTCGATGCATCACACATCGGACTTGGTTGTGTTTTAATGCAAGATGGTAAGGTGGTTGCGTATGGATCGAGGCAACTAAAGATTCACGAGAGAAATTATCCTACGGACGATTTGGAGTTTGCTGCCATAATTTATGAGCTAAAATTGTGGAGACACTTATTGTATGGCGCGCTGTGCAAGATCTATACAGACCATAAGAGTTTGAAGTACGTCTTCACTCAGAAGGAACTAAATCTGCGCCAGCATCGGTGGTTAGAATATATGGCGGATTATGAAGTGGAAATTCTTTATCATCCAGGAAAGGCTAATGTAGTAGCCGATGCTTTGAGTAGAAAGACCACTAAAATTTTTAATCTATCGGTACAGTCCTTAGTAGAAGAATTCTTGCTGATGGATATTGAGGTTGGGAGTCGTACTGTGCCTGCTAGTTTGGAAGCGGAAGAACCTTCTTGGATTTCCCTTACTCGAGCACACCAGATGGATGTTCTTGATTTGTTGCACCTCCGAAATAGAACTGTGAAGGGAGAGCTATCAGATTTCTCCTTGGATGAGTTGGATACCTTGAGGTATCGGGGTAGATATTGCGTCCCCGCCTTTGGCGATGTCTGAGCTAAGATCTGTGTTGAAGCTCATGGTTCCAGTATAGCATATCACCCTGGTTCCACTAAGATGTATAAGGATCTAAAACAAATTGTTTGGTGATCAGGGATGAAGAGCGATATCGTAAAGTTTGTATCAGAATGTTATACGTGTCAGCGTGTCAAGGCTGATCATAGAAGGCCTGGTTGTAAATTGACACCGCTTGATATTCCAAGTTGGAAATGGGAGAGTATTTCAATGGATTTTATCACCGGTCTACCAAAAAAATATCCTCATGGGCATGACTCTGTTTGGGTGATAGTCAACAGATTTAGAAAATGTGCTCATTTTGTTCCGTTTAAGATTGGGTATTCGATGAAGAAGGTAGCTGAGCTACATCTTTAAGAGGTCATCAGGTTCTTTGGAGTGCTTTTTACCATTGTATCAGATCGGGACTCCAGATTTATGTCTCGCTTTTGGAAGAGCTTGAAAGAGGGGTTGGGTACCGACTTGAGGTATTCCACCGCCTACCATCCGCAGACGAATGGGCAAACAGAAAGAGTAAATCAGATCGTCGAGGACATGATTAGATGTTACGTTTTGGACCACGGTGGAGCATGGGATGAGCGTCTGAGGCTAATGGAGTTTGCTTACAATAATAGTTATCAAGAGAGTTTGCAGATGGCCCCGTTTGAGGCCTTATATGGGAGGCGTTGTAGAACTCTGTTATTTTGGGCTGAAGTTGGTGAGAGATTGTTGCTCGGTCCGGAAGCCCTTGAGGAGATGAATTGTGTCGTGACTCATATTCAAGAAAAGCTCTGTGTGACTCAAGAGCTCTATGAGAAGTATGCAAATCAACGAAGGGTTGATCTTCAGTTTACCGTTGGAGACTTGGTTTTTCTTAAGGTTTCTCCGATATCTGGCGTTAAAAGGTTTGGAATGAACCACAAGTTATACCCCCGGTACGTGATACATTTCCAGATTCTTGAACGCATCGTAGTGTCAGCTTATAGGCTGGATTTTCCTGTGACCTTCCCTGGTGTCAATTATGTGTTCCATGTGAGCCAGTTGCGTAAGTGTGTTTGTAATGATCGTAAAGTCCTCGACTCGATTCCCCAGATTCAGCCCAACCTTACGTATGTGGAAGAACCTATTCGTATTCTGGATTCTCAAGAGCGTGTGTTGTGAAGAAAGACCATCCCTATGGTTAAGATTCTTTAGAGAAATCAAGACGTCCAGAGCACGACATGGGAATTGGAATCTGGAATGAGAGAATCTCATCCTCACCTCTTCTCTTAGTTTTGTGTATGTCGTTATGTTTGCAGTTATGTTTGATTTATCATCTTGATTTGGTTTTTGAGTTTTTTTGAGTTTCGAGATGAAACTTCTTTTTAGGGAGAGTGACTGTAACGCCCCCGATTTTTCGATGATTTTATTTAAATGGGAAACGTCATATTTACAACATCGTGGCGTTACTTTTAACGTCGAGTTGACAGCGCAATGCTGTTAAGGCATTTTCATGTCCGTGCGGTCGAGTCAGCCGAATTCTTGTTGTAATTGGGAAAATTTTTGCATTTTGAAATTTAAGTTAAATAATCTTGGACTTGGTTGTCAAGTTTCGTCGCAATCCGAGCATTTTTGGAGTCTCGGCGCATGATTTAATATCTCGAGAATGGTATGTCGGATTCTAAAGTGGTCTACGTTGCTAATTCGTAGAGTCAGCGATTCATTCCAAAATATTAGTCAAATCGGAACTTCTGCAATTTGTCCTGCTTGTACTCGAGATCCCCCCTTTCGTTCTCGAGAACTTCCAGTTGTTCTCGAGAAGTCACGACTTAATGTTTTCGAGAAGTATGATCTTTTTCTCGAGAAGTCTGTCCTAGTTATTGAGAAGTCCTATGCCGTTCTCGAGAAGTCCTTTGCTGTTCTCGAGAAGTCCTTTGCTGTTCTCGAGAAGTCCTTTGCTGTTCTCGAGAGGTCTGTTTCGGCCTGCGTTCGGGCGCTATTTTGAGTGTTAAAACTGCATCGTATCAAAAAATGGTAAACATAAAATTTGTTCTTCTCGACGATATCTACAACTTTTATGTTGACCACGTTTTGATTTGAAGTCATCTTAGACTCTTATTTTTAATTTTCCTAAAACTGCTCGTAAATAAGCTGCATTATTGATTTGTACCTAAGAACCCTTGTTGTTCTCGAGAACTACTGTTTATTCTCAAGAACTATGGTCTTATTCTCAAGAAATACTTAATTCTCTCGAGTCCTGCTGTTTTGTTCTCGAGAACTATGATGTTTCTCTCGAGAACTATGAGTTTCTCTCGAGAACTTTGCTCTATTTCTCGAGAAGCCCCCTTTCCTCTCGAGTAGTCCTGTATAGTCTGCGTTCGGGAAACTTTTTGAGGGTCAAAACTGCACTGTATGGAAACAAGGTCAAAAAGAAATTTGTTTGTTTCGAGAAGAGCTAAAACTTTCATGTTGGGCACCTTTTGATTTGGAACCATCTTAGACCTCTATTTTGGATTCTCCCGAGACTGCTCATAGGTAGATTGTTTGATTAATTCTCTCAAGTCCTAAACCTTTATTCTCGAGAACCAATGCTGTTCTCGTGAGCCTTAGCCTCTCAATCTCTAGAAATGATGTTCCTCTCGAGAACCATAGCTTTTGTTCTCGAGAACCAATGTCATTCTCGAGAGCCAACCTCTCCCTCTCGAGTAGGTCTGTTTCCTCTCGAGTGGTTATGTACCGTCTGTGTTCGGACACCATTTTAAGGGTCAAAACGATGTCGTACAAAACAATGGTCAACATGAAATATGTTCCTCTCGATGATATCTACAACTTTCTTGTTGAATACTTTTTGATTTGGAGCCATATTAGACCTCTAGGTTTGATTCTCCCGAGACTGCTCATAGGTAGCCTGTTTGATTGATTCTCTCAAGTCCTAAACCTTTATTCTCGATAACCAATGTTGTTCTCGAGAGCCTTAGCATCTCCATCTTGAGAAATGATGTTCCTCTCGAGAACTATAGCTTTTGTTCTCGAGAACCAATGTCATTCTCGAGAGCCAACCTCTCCCTCTCGAGTAGGTCTGTTTCCTCTCGAGTGGTTCTGTATCGTCTGTGTTCGGACACCGTTTTGAGGGTCAAAACGATGTTGTACAAAAAAATGGTAAACATAAAATGTGTTCGTCTCGACGATATCTACAACGTTTATGTTGGCTACTTTTCTATTTGGAGCCATCTTAGATCACTATTTTCTGTTTCCCCGTAGCCACTCATAAATCACACGTTTTCTTGTATTTAGACAAAAAAAATTATAAGTACTTTTAGATCTACAACTTTCATGACAGGCACGGGCCTTCGGCCCGAGGGGCATTCAGCATGAGAGCGACATTTGTTGTGGGAGTGAAAATTGTTGTTGGTGCGACATTTGTCGTGGGTGCGACATTTGTCATGGATACGACAATTGTCGTGGGGGCGACATTTATCGTAGGGAGCGACATTTGTCGTGGGAGCAACATTTGGTGTGAGAGCGACACTCGGCGTGGGTGCAACATAAGGTCGTGTGTGCGACATTTGTCGTGGGTGCGGCATTTGTCGTGGGTGCGACAATTGTCGGTGGTGCGACATTTGTCGTGGGTGCGACATTTGTCGTGGGTGCGACTTTTGTCGTGGGTGCGACTTTTGTCGTGGGTGTGCGACATTTGTCGTGGGTGCGACTTTTGTCGTGGGTGCGACTTTTGTCGTGGGCGACATATGTCGTAGGTGCGACAGTTGTCGTGGGGGAGACATTTTTCGTGGGTGCGACATTTGTCATGGGCGACAACTTTCATGGGTGCGACATTTGTCGTGGGCGACAACTGTCGTGGGTGCGACAGTTGTCGTGGGGGTGACTTTTATCGTAGGGAGCGACAACATTTGTCGTAGAGTGGAGATCTTCAAAAACTCAAAAATGGCAAATAAAACATGAAAAAAAATATAAGTGTAAAAACTTAATAATTTGTAAAATGAAAAAATAATTTAATGTTTACACACTCAATTTAACGAACAATAACAGATGAGTCAAAACAAAAACAACTGGCAAAATAAACAATTATAGGACAAACTCTCATCTTCATTCCAACTCTGACGTCGACCTCTTCCTACTTCAACATTCATTTTTTTCTTTGCATGTTCTATCCTTCTTTGAGTTTGCATAATTCTTCATCATTGAGTCTATGAAGCCTGGATAAACAAATAATTTTTTAGTTGTAGCATACAAAATATAATTTTATTTAATCTGATCTACGCATGTTAAATGTAATGAACTAAACTGTTGTTTGGTTGCATTTGATGTCATACCGTAATTATTATCGTAATCGGGTCAACCCGATCAAAAATCTCCTTAAAGACCACGTTCTTCGTGTACACACCCTCATGACCTTCGATAACATAGTTTTTCACTAAATTTTTTTTGGATTGTGCTGAAACTCCTCTTGATAAAGCAACATACAATTGGTCATGACTTAAGACGTGATTTGGAAGATAGATTCCGACATTTCCAATTGTTTGGCCCTGAGACTTGTTAATTGTTAATGGGAAACTCAATCTGACAGGAAATTGTTTCCTCATTAATTTGAATGGTATCTTGTAATCTTCTGCATTTTTTAGTGGTATGCGTGGAATGAAGACTCTGAGACCCCTGAAATGTCCTACCAATATTGTTGCTTCAATGATATTTCTTCCAAATCTGCGATAAATAAGTCTTGTGTCATTGCATAATTCAATTTTGGGATCTATATTTCGGAGAAGCATAATTGGACAGCCACGCTTCAATGTTAATTTGTTTGTTGGTAGATTACCTCGATTAATATAATTTAAAAATTCCGGGAGATATAAGTTATGGTTATCATCTGAAACTGAGTCGTAAGAGTAATAAGTTGTGCCATTTCCCAGAAACATTTCCATGCATTTTTCATTCAACTTGTTAACATCTTCATTTAATGGAGTTATTAGAGCTCTTATCTCCATATACTCAGCATCGGTCTTGTTGACATCATAAGTTTGCATATTTGGAAAAACAAAATTAATTAGATAATCAATTGATTGCTCCCCCTCCCAAGACATAACAATTGACTCAAGAAGGCGTATCATATCATTTTCTATTGTTGGTTCCACTCCATTTCCGACCCTTAGCAAGAATTCTGCAAATTTGATGTCATTGCGTTCCCTCATATTTTCTTTTAATGTAAGTATTTTGACACTCGGCCATAAATAAGATTCTACGATGCTTGAGCGAATTATTTCCAATCTTGTGCCATTCACAACAACGAGCGTCACCTGTCTGAAATCTCCTCCCATTATAAGGACTTCCTGTAACACCCCAAAAAGACTCAAAATTGGATTTGAGGTGCAGGTTGCTTAACACGGCCTGGGACACGGGCGTGTCCCAGGGCGTATCGGGGTACACGGCCTAGGACACGGGCGTGTCCCAGGGCGTGTTCAGGTTAGTCGACGATCGGAGGTCGACGATAGTCGAGCCTGGGACACGGCCTTCGATACGGGCGTGTCCCAGGGCGTGTCACTCAATAAAATGCCGTATCGAGCCAGAAATGTACACGGCCCAGAACCAAGCCTTGAACACGGCCGTGTCAGATTTGACACGGGCGTGTCAGAGGGCGTGTGCCTACCCGTGTACTGCTCTGACTGGTTTTAACGCTCGTTGAGTACCGTGTAACAGGTGTGACACGGGCGTGTCTCATGACCGATATGGGCGTGTCAGGTTCGACACGGGCGTGTCGATGCCCGTGTTTTGGTAATTTTTAGTTGGTGCGAGTGCCGCGTGTGCCGCTTAAGGGTACACGGCCTGTGACACGGGCATGTCACAGGCCGTGTCGGCCAAAAAGTATAATATTTTGGGCAGATCTTGGCCGTCCATTTTCCTTAAAGGAGATCATGTGGCTGAGGCTTATTCCTGGGCTGATAAGGCCGGGAAAGGAAGGAGAAAGGCTCATTTCTAAAGTTCATCTTCTCTTTCTAATTTTAAGAGAGAGGTGAGAGCAAGGTGAGGAAGAAGAAGTGGAATCCGGCTGCCGGTAGAGCTACGGTGGTCCAAATCGCGAGCCGAGTTCGGATTTGCGAAGGCAACGCTACTGCGAAGGCTTTCATCCGTCTCAAATTTCTCTCCATGGCTCCGAAGCGAGTTCCTAGGGTAACGATTTCCTGCTTGGACATGTGAAGTCCTTAATTCCTGCATTGCATAGGGAAAACCCTTCCCCGCGAGTGTGCGGTGGGTTGTGGCGTCCCTTAGGGTAGATATGTGAAGTCCCCCTTGTTAGAGTCCGGAATTGGAGTACGGATCTAGGCATGCTGTGTGAAGCCCATCTGGACATGGTCTGGATTGGTGATGCTTGTTTGCATTCGGAGAAGACTCCGTGATTCTTGCTTGTAGGCATGATGGATAAAGTACTGGAGGAAGTCCAGGAATTATGAGAGTTGGACTCTCCTGTAGCCGTGAGTTGCTACTTTGTGTGAGGTTGAGCCGTGGGGCTGCAACTAGGCAAATGCCTTGGAGGTGAAACGGGCAAGGTGAAGCTGTACCCGCGTCAGTCCAGGCGTGAGTCTGACGATTTGAGCAACGGGAAAGGTGGATCTGTACCCGCGTTATGGTTGTCTAACCTTGGGTGCTTAAGACCCTGTTAGGATCACATAGCGAGAGTCGACGGCCTGTGAGCCGATCAGACTAGAATGCTCATATTGAACCGTTATGTCTGGGACCTCTGAACGGTGGTGTGGCCGTGGAACTACGGAACACCGATAATGTGCCCTGAGTGCACGGAGCGTCGGGACGTCGTGCCGACGTTTGTGATATGTAACTGTGCGGGCGTGCACATCTTGCTTGAATTGCTATATATCATATTGGAAGATTGCTATGTAGGGATGGAATTCCGCTGCCCCGTACTAGGGGCAGGGTCGTTATAATTGGTCAGCTGAATGCTGACCGTTGCCCTGTTTGCCACCGCTTGGTGGATTGGTTCTTACAGGTACTGGAGGTGCTGGTCCGAGCGGGACTTAGCGGGCTGAAGCCCAAAGCTGCGCTGCTGCCCTCGAAGGCATTGTTTTGTTTCTTTTGTTCATGTGTGGCCGGCCTGCGTGCCGATGTCTGTAATCCACACTCTTGTTAAGAGAAACTGTTGTAAGGCCTTAAGGCCAGACTTTTGTGATGTTTATATATATTCCTAAGTTTTAGTGGACAATGTTCTTTATCTTGAGTTCAATTATTCAACCGTGAAACTTCTGCTAGAATGCTCTGTGTTAGGATGCGTGGTTTTGATATTATTTCGTAGTGTCTCCGCCTGTTTGTGGAATATGGTGTGGGGCCCCGGCCAGACCCTCTATTATATTCTTCTTGACGGATAGAGGTGTTACAATTTGGTATCAGCTTGTTGGTCGATCTCTTCCGAATTCGCGGACGAATTCTTTTGAGAGGTGGCGAGCACGTGTCAGTGCCGTCGTTATAACACTTAATTTGAACTCAAGATTGTCCACTTAGGAATGCAAATACACTTGTTTGTTGAACTTGTGTATTATTTTTGTATGGTTGCCGTTTTCATTGGTCGTTAACCTGTGTATTTTACACATATAGGTGACCAGAAGTGTTGCGGGTCAATCCGAACCACAACATTCTGTTGAGAGTGCGGCACCAGCCGAGGTGCCCACAACTCCTCCATCCGCTGAAACAGTCCGTCTCATCACGGAAACGGTACTTGTTGTGATGAATGCTCAGCAGGCTGGGCAGGCACGTCCTGCAGTGGTGCCAACGCAAGCTGGGGTACGACAAGAACCGGTAGAAGCCGAAGTTGATCCGCGGGTAGCAGATCAATAATGGAAGCAATTCTTGAGCTTCGACCCTCCGCAGTTTCATGGGGCGGGTATGCCGGCCCAAGCAGAGGATTGGCTTGCAAGAATCAAGAGGATTATGAGAGCAATCAAGGTTGAGGAGGAACAGAAAGTCATGTTAGCCACTTTCCTATTGGAAGGAGAGGCGCGGTTGTCGTGGAATGAGATTGAAATGCTTCACTTGGCCGGCATGCAATTGGCAGAGATTACAATGGAAGAATTTTCTCGATTGTTCTTAGCACAACATCTGCCGGTGCAGCAAAGGATATCGATGGAAATGGAATTTCAACGGTTAGCACAGGGAGATCGAAGTGTGGATGACTACTTGCATGAGTTCACCCGGTTGGGAAGATATGCGGGCACGATCTTCGCCAAAGAAGAGCGTAAGACTAGTCGGTTTTATGCGGGACTGCGAGATGAGCTGCGGTATTTGCTCTCGAGTTCTGTGAGTCAGGGATTCCAGGCCTTAGTCTGTACGGCTCGTTCTTTGGAGCTGGACATGAAACGGGGGCAAGCAAAGGGAAACTTGGCGGTTGTGAAGCCGGAGTTTAAGCCGCCGCGTCCGGACAAGTTTGGCTACCGAAAGAGATGGAATATGAAGTCTAAGTCTTCTGGACAAGCTCCTTCTGCGACTGTGACAGATACATCTGGGTATGGATCTCGTGCTTGTTTTACATGCGGGAAGGTTGGACACTTCGCACATGAATGTCGGTTTGGTCCTCCAAAGGGTGATAAGAAGACGGGAGCGTCTTATGCGGAGAAGGGGAAGGCTGTGGTGGAGTCTTCTGCCTCGCACGCGCAGCCCAGGGTATTCAACCTTGGACAACAGGAGGCCATTAAGCAGGCGGATGTCGTCACAGGTGCGCGTAGGTTTTAATGTTCTTGTTGTTGATGTGCTTTGCTTGTTTTAATTGTAATGTTATAGGGTTTGTCCTTATACGAGAGTATCCGGCACGAGCACTGTTCGACACAGGTGCTTCACATTCGTTTCTGTCTGAGGACTTTGTCTTTCGTGTCGGGGTGCCTATCCGGACCACGACAGACAGTGTAAAGGTGTTGTTGCCTAACGGATGTTTGATGTGCGCGGATCGATCTTGCGGTCTTGAGGTCAAGATAGGAAGTTGGGAGTTCAAGGTGGAAACATTAGTATTGCCGATCAAAGAGTTTGATATAATCTTTGGTATGGACTGACTTTCAGAGCAGCGTGCCTGTATAGATTGCACTTCAAAAGAGGTCACACTTGGGCAAAATACCGAACAAGAGACCAAGTTCATTGGTATGCAAGGGATGAGTGGGATGTTTTTATCCGCTCTCCAAGTTGTTAAGGCAGTTCGGAAGGGTGCGGAGGTGTTCTTCACACTCATAGAGGCGGTGGCGCCGAAGGCCAGTGTGAGTGAAGTGCCGATTGTGTTGGAATATGCTGATGTGTTTCCAAAGGATCTTCCTGGGTTACCTCCCCAAAGGGAAATCGACTTCGCTATTGAGCTGGTGCCGGGTGCGAAACCTGTGGCCCGTTCGCCGTATCGGGTAGCGCCAAAAGAAATGGCCGAACTGAAAGTTCAGTTGCAAGAGTTGTTGGAGCAGGGATACATACGCCCAAGTATGTCACCTTGGAGCGCGCCTGTTCTTTTTGTGAAAAAGAAAGACGGTGGTTTGCGACTATGTATTGATTATCGCGAACTGAATAAGCTGACGGAGAAAAATAAGTATCCAATTCCACGGATCGATGACTTGTTTGATCAGCTAGCAGGCTCAACCGTCTATTCAAAGTTGGATTTGAAGTCCGGGTATTACCAGTTGCGGATTAGGGAAGGTGACATTCCCAAGACAGCGTTTGGCACACGCTATGGTCATTATGAGTTCACAGTGATGCCGTTCGGCTTATGTAATGCGCCTTCGGTATTCATGGATCTCATGCATCGAACGTTCCGCGAATACCTGGATCTGTTTGTGATTGTGTTTATTGATGATATCCTTGTATATTCACAATCGGAGGAAGATCATGCAAACCACTTGCGATTAGTATTGCATACCTTGCGAAGGAATAAGCTGTATGCCAAGTTCTCTAAGTGTGAGTTCTGGCTCTCGTCGGTGGCTTTTCTAGGCCATGTGGTAAGTGGAGAGGGCATAGCGGTGGATCCGGCAAAGATAAGTGCCATTCGTGATTGGCCAGTGTTGTCTTCGGTGGTCGAGGTTAGGAGTTTCCTTGGACTGGCAGGCTACTATAGACGGTTTGTGGAGAACTTCTCCCGGATTGCTTTGCCTCTGACTACGTTGACGAGAAAGGATCAGATGTTCGTTTGGACGCCGGAGTGCGCACGGGCTTTTGATGAGCTGAAGAATCGTTTGACCACGACGCCCGTTTTGACGTCGCCATGTGGTACAGATGGATTTGAGATATACAGCGATGCGTCAGGAAGCGGCTTAGGCTGCGTTCTCCTACAGTTTGGCAAGGTGATCGCTTATGGTTCACGTCAATTGAAAGTGCATGAGCGTAATTACCTCGTCCATGACTTGGAGTTGGCGGCGGTGATCTTTTCGCTAAAGTTGTGGCGGCATTATCTTTATGGCATGAAGGTTGATATTTATACAGATTATAAAAGCTTAAAGTATCTGCTTGATCAAAAAGAATTGAATATGCGACAAAGGAGGTGGATGGAATTCCTTGGGGATTATACCTTCGACATTCACTATGTTCCCGGAAAGGGAAATGTGGTCGCTGATGCCTTGAGTCGTTGGACTCCGGTGCGGGCAAATTGGTTGCGGATGCATGATGAGCGGTTAATCCAAGAGTTGGAAGCTTTGGAGATATCTTGTGGGGAAAGAGGTTCTTCGACTGTTGCATGCGTGAACTGGTTGGAGGTTCAATATGACCTTGCTGACAGGATTCGGCGGGCAACGGAGTTGGATGAAAGTCTCCAACGCTATGCAAAGGAGGGGTCTGGTGATCAATTCTCCTTGGATGACGGTTTATTATGGAAAGATGGCCGATTGTGCATCCCTAGTGCGGGTAAATTGCGAGAAGGATTGCTATATGAAGAACATTTTACAAAGTACTCAATTCACCCTGGGAGCACAAAAATGTACAAGGACATGAAAAAACTGTTCTGGTGGCCTGGTTTAAAGAAGGACATAGCCGCGTATGTGGATAAATGTCGTACTTGTGCTTTGGTAAAGGCTGAATGTCAACGGCCGAGTGGTTTCCTGAAGTCGTTGCCGGTTCCGCAATGGAAGTTTGAGGATATTTCTATGGATTTCATGCACGGATTGCCGAGATCTCAGCGTGGCCATGACTCAATCTGGGTGATTGTAGACCGGTTGACAAAGGTGGCTCACTTTATACCGAACAAGCGGGACGATTCAGTGGAAACGTTGGCAAAGCTCTATGTGGAGCAGATTGTTAGATTGCACTGTGTTCCCTAGAGCATCGTAAGTGACCGAGATGGGCGCTTTACCTCGAAGGATTGGAGATTAGTTCATCAGATGTTGGGCACGAAGTTAGCATTCAGTACGGCCTTTCACCCTCAAACGGATGGCCAAACTGAACGAACCAACAGAACGATGGAGGATATGCTCCGTATGTGCGCCCTGGACTTCGGTAAGAATTGGGAAGAACATCTTGTTATGGTGGAGTTTGCCTATAATAATAGCCATCAAGCGAGTATAGGCATGGCCCCATTTGAAGCGTTGTATGGTCGTAAGTGTCGTACACCGCTAGCTTGGGCAGAAATTGGCGAGACTAAACTTTTAGGCAAAAAGGAAGTCGAGGATGCTACTTCAACAATACGCTCTATTCGAGAGAGGCTCCTAATAGCCCAGGATCGGCAAGCCAAGTATTACAATGCTAAGCACCGGAACGTGGAGTTCGCGGTTGGTGACTGGGTCTATTTAAAGATTAAGCCCTTCAAAGGCGTATCTCGGATTCGGCGGTTGAAAAAGCTAAGTCCGCGATACCTTGGTCCGTTTGAAGTGGTGGAGCGAGTTGGGGAAGCCTCCTATCGGCTAGCTCTTTCATCGGAATTGAGTGGATTGCATGATGTGTTTCACATCTCGGTGCTACGCAAAGCAGTCAAGGATCCAGCTCAAGTAATTGACAATGATCGAGTGCCGGTTGAGTATGGGCTAACGACAAAGATGAAGCCAATACGGATCGAAGATCGAGCCGAGAAACAGTTGCGGAACAAAGTGATCGGGATGGTCAAAGTCCGGTGGGACAATTGTGGCCGAGAAGAGATAACATGGGAGCGCGAGCAGACCATGCAAGCCGAGTTTCCCGAGTTATTTTCATAACTTGTTCGCTCGTTATATATGTAATAGCAACATATAAATGTTTGGTTATTTTTCCCCCTACTGTCTTCAAATTTCGGGACGAAATTTTATTAAGGAGGGGAGGATTGTAACACCCCAAAAAGACTCAAAATTGGATTTGAGGTGCAGGTTGCTTAACACGGCTTCGGACACGGGCATGTCCCAGGGCGTGTCGGGGTACACGGCCTGGGACACTGGCGTGTCCCAGGGCGTGTTCAGGTTAGTCGACGATCGGAGGTCGACGATAGTCGAGCCTGGGACACGGCCTTCGACACGGGCGTGTCCCAGGGCGTGTCACTCAATAAAATGCCGTATCGAGCCAGAAATGTACACGGCCCGGAACCAAGCCTTGAACACGGCCTTGTCAGATTTGACACGGGCGTGTCAGAGGGCGTGTGCCTACCCGTGTACTGCTCTGACTGGTTTTAACGCTCGTTGAGTACCGTGTAACAGGTGTGACACGGGCATGTCTCATGACCGACACGGGCGTGTCAGGTTCGACACGGGCGTGTCGATGCCCGTGTTCTGGTAATTTTTAGTCGGTGCGAGTGCCGCGTGTGCCGCTTAAGGGTACACGGCCTGTGACACGGGCGTGTCACAGGCCGTGTCGGCCAAAAAGTATAATATTTTGGGCAGATCTTGGCCGTCCATTTTCCTTAAAGGAGATCCTGTGGCTGGGGCTTATTCCTGGGCTGATAAGGCCGGGAAAGGAAGGAGAAAGGCTCATTTCTAAAGTTCATCTTCTCTTTCTAATTTTAAGAGAGATGTGAGAGAAAGGTGAGGAAGAAGAAGTGGAATCCGGCTGCCGGTGGAGCTACGGTGGTCCAAATCACGAGCCGAGTTCGGATTTGCGAAGGCAACGCTGCTGTAAAGGCTTTCATCCGTCTCAAATTTCTCTCCATGGCTCTGAAGCGAGTTCCTAGGGTAACGATTTCCTGCTTGGATATGTGAAGTCCTTAATTCCTGCATTGTATAGGGAAAACCCTTCCCCGCGAGTGTGCGGTGGGTTGTGGCATCCCTTGGGGTAGATATGTGAAGTCCCCCTTATTAGAGTCCGGATTTGGAGTACGGATCTAGGCATGCTGTGTGAAGCCCATCTGGACATGGTCTGGATTGGTGATGCTTGTTTGCATATCGGAGAAGACTCCGTGATTCTTGCTTGTAGGCATGATGGATAAAGTACTGGAGGAAGTCCAGGAATTATGAGAGTTAGACTCTCCTATAGCCGTGAGTTGCTACTTTGTGTGAGGTTGAGCCGTTGAGCCGTGGGGCTACAACTAGGCAAATGCCTTGGAGGTGGAACGGGCAAGGTGAAGCTGTACCCGCGTCAGTCCAGGCGTGAGTCTTACGATTTGAGCAACGGGAAAGGTGGATCTGTACCCGCGTTATGGTTGTCTAACCTTGGGTGCTTAAGACCCTGTTAGGATCACATAGCGAGAGTCGACGGCCTGTGAGTCGATCAGACTAGAATGCTCATATTGAACCGTTATGTCTGGGACCTCTGAACGGTGGTGTGGCCGTGGAACTACGGAACACCGATAATGTGCCCTGAGTACACGGAGCGTCGGGCCGTCGTGCCGACGTTTGTGATATGTGACTGTGCGGGCGTGCACGTCTTGCTTGAATTGCTATATATCATATTGGAAGATTGCTATGCAGGGATGGAATTCCGCTGCCCCGTGCCAGGGGCAGGGTCGTTATAATTGGTCAGCTGAATGCTAACCGTTGCCCTGTTTGCCACCGCTTGGTGGATTGGTTCTTACAGGTACTGGAGGTGCTGGTCTGAGCGGGACTTAGCGGGCTGAAGCCCAAAGCTGCACTGCTGCCCTCGAAGGCATTGTTTTGTTTCTTTTGTTCATGTGTGGCCGGCCTACGTGCCGATGTCTGTAATCCACACTCTTGTTAAGAGAAACTGTTGTAAGGCCTTAAGGCCAGACTCTTGTGATGTTTATATATATTCCTAAGTTTAGTGGACAATGTTCTTTATCTTGAGTTCAATTATTCAACCGTGAAACTTCCGCTAGAATGCTCTGTGTTAGGATGCGTGGTTTTGATATTATTTCGTAGCGTCTCCGCCTGTTTGTGGAATATGGTGTGGGGCCCCGGCCTGACCCTCTATTATATTCTTCTTGACGGATAGAGGTGTTACACTTCCCACCAAAAGGCTTGTTTATATCTAGTACATCTTGCAATGTGTTGTCCAGTATTTCAAATGTTTTTCTGTTAGCCATGGATGCTTCATCCCAAATAATTGTTGATGAAAGTTCAACTAATTTTCGCAGATCGGATTGTTTGCTGATGCCGCAATTTAGTTCATTCTCAAGCTTAATAGGTATTTTGAACTTGGAGTGAGATGTACAGCCGTTTGGGAGCAAATTTGCTGCTATTCTGGAAGTTGCAATTGCAATTACAATACGACCTTCATTACGGAAAGTTGCTAATATAGATTGATAGAGGAACGTTTTACCCGTTCTTCCAGGACCGTCAACGAAGAAAATCCCTCCATTTCCTTCTCTTATGCAAGTGCATATAATATTGTATGATGTTTGTTGTCCATGATTTAGTTGCGATATTGAATTTAGATCAGCAGACGATATTGGAATTGAAAATTCATTGTCAATCAAACCCGGCATGTCTATTGAGTATTGTATGCTCTCTCTTAACCTTGGCAAGTCAAAATCTTTTGTGCTTTTGTTATTTTGCTCAAAGATATTATTTTACTCACAAAGTAATCTGTTCATTAAGAAAGTACTATTTGTAGTGCTTGTGCTACTGTAATCTTCGATCATTACAGCATGATTTTCATCCCATAGAGTTCTTACTTCGGTTGGTTGATAGTACAATAATATTGTTGCAAATAATCTTCGTAGTGCCCCCGGCATCAAAAAATTTCTGGCTTTCGCTAGGCATTCTCTGATGTTATTATCTTCTTCAAGTAGACCTTGTTTTTCAGCAGCTTCCTTAAAGGTGGTGTAACGAATACCATGGACGGTATATAGGTAATTAAATGATGTTGGCGCTGGAATATGATTAAGCAGAAGTCGTAAATAGAAGCGCTCACCCTCGATTGGCGATACAGCGTACATACAGCAAACTACTGTTCGATTTCGAACTCTTCTTATCCATTTTCTTGAAGGTGTTAGCCACCTGTAGTGTTTTGCAAAGTGAACATATAGGTAGCGTACGGTTTCTAATCCGTTATTGTATGTTCTGAAGAATTATGTTATTATTGTTCGTGAATTCCGTTCATTAACAAGAAAATCAGTGATAGATTGATTGTCTCGAAATTGAACCTGATGTTAATCTGGCAGATGTATTTGCAACCGAACTATAAAAGGGAATGTTTGGTACATATGAAACTTAAAAAGCTTCCATGATGCCTCAAGCGCACAAATCCAACGACCGTCAAGGTATTTACTTACTTCATCATAGTTTGGTCCCGGACGAACCTCGAATGCAACCTAGTCAGGACCCTTGTACACATACTTATACAAATATTTGATACTCTTGATGCTGCTACATATTTCCACATTGATGTGATAATCGTATTTAAGTAGAAGCCATGGGTTGTATGGAACAACCCATCCATTGTCAGCTATAAAGTCTCCATCTCTTCCAAGAGGAATTATTCTATTGTCATCATGACGACGGTAGAGTGGGTAAGAATCCAAACCGTGAGTAGTGGCTTGCACGAAAGGTTTTGGAAACCCTTTTTTGCATACATTATTTTTCATGCACTGAGCATTTGGTCTTAAGCGGCCGCATGGTCCGTGCAACATATGTCTAAGGACTGCATTGTATAAATCTGGTTCTTCTTCTTGTATTGGTATTTCGGCTCTGACGACACAATCATAATCATCGGGACTACTTAGCTTATCATGTTTACTGAAAATAAATAGCATATGTGCGTGTGGTAGACCTCTTTTTTGGAACTCTACCACGTGAACGTGTGCTACAACTCTACCCAGGACACCCTTATGGAAGATGTCATCCTTTAGACATTGCAATTTGGCCTGAAATATTCTTGAGATTAAATCGGGTCGATCTTGTGGCCTTTGTCCAGGATGAAGCTCATTTGTTATCTTTGGCCACAAAGGATTGCAAGTCATTGTTAATAAAATATCCGGCCTTCCAAAATTACGTACAACTGTCATATCATCTTGGTATCGCTGGAACATGTCTCTTCGGCTTCCAATAAAAGAAGATGGCAAAATTGTCCGATGGCCGACATTACCTGTAGCGAGGTAACGTAATTGTCAAAAAGATGATAGATTTATTGAAGTTTAAAATGCTTTACATTCAGTGAGGAATGTATGTACCTGCATCATTTTCACTGCTTTGTAAGCAATCCTATAATCCTTGATATAGCTTGGCCCTTACATCGCTCTAATGCGATCTAATCCACCGTAGTTTTTGTGTTTGAATTTTTATGTACATATCGACAATGTACTGTTGTAGTAGACGACCTGCGTAGTGAAGTATGGAAATTTCGTTTTCACGTACCTACAATAATATTGTACAAATTACTAAATATTTAGTAGTATTATTTTTTTAAGCGTAAGGGCAATTGTGAAGGAACCTGTAGTCGGTTGGAGTAATAGTCGCAACAACTTGTTCTGTCTACACAGTCTAATAGTTCGTCGCCACTCCAGCCGTATGTCCAATGAGGAAATAACAAAGGATATTGTAGAGGGTCATAGTAGCCAGAATATTCTTTTACAGGTAGCAGTTCTCCAGAACATATTTCGATAATTATATCTCTATCATTCGCTTCCATGAAATCATCTGCATCGACTAATATGCCTTCAACTTGTGATGCAGTTGGAAGAGAGTATTGACGTTGTATTGAAGGAATTTCTTTAATTAGAAGTCTACACCGGTGAAGATCTTAGTGTCTTGCTAGTTGACGTAAGGTTTGGACGAATGGATTTACCGCATCCAATATGTTGGAGATCTTTTCAATCGTTTCTATGGAGAGGCCCGGACTCTCGTTCAACCTATTCTCCATCTCGTGTTCAGTATCATAGATGAACATTGCAGAAAACGTGGCCTAGTACCATAGTCTGGCAGTAAAGATCCAATTCTATGATATATTGCACCATGTGCTCTGAAAGTGTAGGTACCCTGATTGAATGCCGACATATTTTAATCAAATGTCACTCCCATTGAAGTGAATGAAAAGACATGGTTGCATGAACGTATATTCTGTCTGAAGTTACGTCCTTCTATAGTTTGTGGCGTGAAGAGTTCTAGAAGCTCGAGTGGTACTGGAATATTTGGAACATGAACCAAGCCTCGTTTTCAACATAGTGTAGTAGTTTCATTGTGAAAAAGTTTCGCGCGACAATGACGACAATTAGTCGTGGTGCGTAGAGTTCCAAGAGGCACATTTATTGCTGGATAACAGTTTCTTGCACTCAAATGTCTAGTAAAACCTTGTTGAGAAGCATTTTCTGTGTTATAGTAAGAGATGATTGTGAGTTACACATTCTTAGTTAAACGTACTTGCACGGTTGTTGTGCATGTGTTTAGATGAAGTCATACCATGTATTGTGTACAGTTGATCCCCAAGTTCCATTTCTTCAGCGTAGTCCGACGTACTTGTGGCATTTTGGTCTTCGATAGGGGTATTATGGCGTTGTTGAGCCCGAAAGTTTTCCCGTTGTCGAGCATTAATTGCATCACGTTGTTGGTGAGCTGATGTGTATATTGTCGGCCTTCCTCTGGGTAGAGCTAGTTGCGGTGTTGCAATGATTGTTTCCCCCGCAAATGTTGGTTCATGTCGGTTAATAGTAGAAGTATGTATTGGTTGCCGCCCTCTTCGCCGAGTTGTTCTGGGGGGTATAACTGAGGCCCTGACATGGAAGTTTCACTAATCGATGCTGATGCGATGTTCTCCGTAGCAAGTATTGATGAAGTGGTGTTCTTGATGAAGTCGTTGATGCGTTGTTGGCATTGACGGTTTTCCCTTTGTCGAGCATTTATTGCATCATGTCGTTGTTGAGGTGACGTGTAAAGTGGTGGTCGTCCTCTCCGTCGAGATAGACGCGGGGCTGAAGGTGTTGGTCCTTGGTTTGTTTCATTTGTTATATTGTTTTCAGGTGTCACAGAATGTATTGGATTTTGTGGATATTCGCTTATGCTGCCCACATCGTGTTGCATTGTCGCTAACATTCTAAATGAGTTGAAATTTCGTAAATGATGACAATCATCCAAGAATATGACTATATGCATGTAATGAAACAAATTAAATCCAGACAAAAACAAATTGTTTAATAAAACAAATTAAATCCAGACAAAAACAAATCCAAAATCTTAAATCCTTAGCATAACTATATGCATGTAATGAAGAAATAGGATAAAAATCACTTACATAGCATATTTCAATGGTTATGCACCGTCCATGAATAGGTTTGTATGCCGCATGGATCGTATACCAATTTCTTTTCACCTTTTTCTTAAGCGATTTCAGAATTTAATTCCAAATTAAATTTCAGTTTTAGATTCCATTTTTCTCACTTAAGATTTACTAAATACAGTTTCAATTTAAGGTTTGAAAAATTCTAGATTCAGATTTGAAGGAAATGACAAAAATTATAAAAATACTTGAAGCCTCGCACCTATCAACTTGATCAGAAAGCCCTTACCATCCCCTTCTAAATTTGAAGCTAAACCCGAACCTAATAAAAATAATCGTCATACTTAACTGTTGCAGCAATGAAAAATGCTATTATTGTAATCTAAAAAAGTAGAGCAATAACTGTTAAACAATGTTATTAAGAAGTTAGAAATGAAAGAGAATATAACACCTGTTGGTTAAATAGAACATAACATAGGGAAAGCAATAACTGTGAAGTTACATGAAAAATATGTACGCCAGCTAAAAAATTCAAACATGTCATGTTGTTATGAGAAAAATTAAATGCAGATGAACTCATAGAAGAGAATATTAAAGCAGTTCCATTTAGTTCCATTTGACAATCATAAATAATACACAATGAAAAGTTATGAGAAGACATACGCCAGCTAAAAAATTCAAACATGTCATGTTGTTATGAGAAAAATTGAATGCAGATGAACTCATAGAAGAGAATATTAAAGCAGTTCCATTTAGTTCCATTTGACAATCATAAATAATACACAATGAAAAGTTATGTGATGACAATCAGAAATAATATTCTAGGTAAATGAGATTGCATCACTGAAAGTCTGAAATTAGATCTCCACAGTGGGGTTCGATAGATGACCTTCAACAGGCATTGCAATAGCTAAAAGGAGAATTGAAAGTGTTTAAAAACCTTTCTACTAATCCAACATTTAATGTAATATTGCAGATCCTATGTAATCAGAAACGAAAGATGTTTAATATAATTGCTAAGTGTAATCCAATATATTTTAGGATGTTTTGAGTTGAAATGAGATAAAAAGATTGACAACCTAAAACTGAAATCAAATCCGAATAAACTCTGAAATCAAATCTGACCCTAAACTGAATATGAACTTAAGTTTCTCGATTTCTATAATTTAGAAACCGAGAAACGAATTGTACAAAGAGAGTCGAAAACCTGAAATGCTTTGAACGTAATCGCATTCAAGGGAGATCTTAAGAACTGAAATTAAAAACAGGATGAAGTCGGAGACTGAAGTCAGATCTGAAGATCATTTCAGATCTGAAATCATCAAAGAACATAATCGTATTCAAGGGAGATCTTAAGAAATGAAATTAAAAACGGGATAAAGTCGGAGAATGAAGTAAGATCTGAAGATGATTTCAGATCTGAAATCACAACTGAAATTGAAACTTTTTCAGATTTAGAAACGGGAAACATAAAGCAAAACAGAAATGAAAATCTAAAATATACTCGAAGAGGGAGATTGCATTCAACCCAGATCGTAGATGAAATGTGAAGGTAGAAGGAAACCTATACCTCCACATAGATCGTAGATGCGCGGCTGAGGTGGACGTTTTTAGGACTTGAGTTCGGTGGCTACAGTGATGGCAGAAGAGGAGTCGCGGGAGGCGAGCGGGAGCAACATCAGGGAGCGGGGTGTGCGCCATCGTAAGGTTTGTGAGTTAGGGCATGATACATTTCGGGAGAATGAAGGCTTGGAGTATGCGATCCGCTGCTTTTAATAGGGTTTGGTGCCTTTAATCCAAGGGTTATTATTTTCATTTTATAAATCAACATTCCAGATTTTTTAGGTGAATTTTTATTTCATCGTTATGTGCAGACCACTATATATCTTTTTAATATAGTATATATATATATATATATATATATATATTCTTGGAATTAGGTTTGAACAGAACTTCATCTTCTCCGATTCTTTTTCCTCCCAAACCAGAGCGGCGTGAGCGTGGGAGAGAAAATACTTCGTGAACCTTCTGGTGGCCGCCGACGGTGCTCCGGTGCTCCGGTGCTCGAAATCTTCATCTGAATATAGATTCGGAAAGCTCTTACCGAGATCTATGCTATCGTGGTAAATTTTTCCCCTTTCCTTGAGTTTTCTAGTTAGGGTTCTTTGGCCCTAACCCCCTTTTTGGCCATTTTTGTTTAGATTTCAACTCCTCCCATGTTCTTTTGCCCCGATCTACAACGTGGAGTGATTCAGAGGATTTTTCCGGTAAAACCAAGGCAAGTGGTGGTTTCCCCTCGTTTCTCCTTGTCCGATTTGATGGTAATGGCTATGTTTTCATGTTCCTTAAAATTTTCTACGCTTATTCTTCCAAATTATAGTTATGATTAACCTTCTCAATGTTCACATGAGGTTGTAACGTTTTGTCATGGTGAACTCGATTTTTGTCCGGTTATGTTTGATCATTCTTGATGTGTCTTATTGATGACTTTAAACGCCTTAGATTCTATTATTGAACGGTTTAGAGTTATTTAGGATGGTAAATCGTTCTTAAGGGTTGATCAACCATGTCATGTATCTAGTAATGTCAAGTAGAATCCGACGAGCCAAATCTCGAGATATATATGTGTTGTGGTTCCTTTAGATTTCTAAATTTGCGGGAGTTAGTGGATAAAACCACCTCCGCGTTGTCTGACTCCTTTATTGTACCTTGTGGAAGTCTACCGGGTTTTTGGGCATCTACGGTGTATGGTGGAGAGTATGAGACTCCCTCGCAGTTAAGAAGATAAATTATTCGTGAGGGGTGTGTCCATTTGAGTGACCACCTCGCCCGTGTATTTGGGGTAGAGTCGACCATAGGTGCTTAGTAAAGGTAGTTAAATTTCTACCATTTGTTTTTACTTATTTTTGTTCCCTTTTTGCCTTGGGAAATCTGATGTATTTGTTGGAGTACGTCACGATTCACGTAAGTATTTATTTCTTTTCCTGTTCGATGCTTTATTTCAGTACTGTTAGTCTTGGGTTGGTACCCCTTGATTTTTGTTTATTTTTTCTTATTTATTCTCTGCCACCATTTGTACTTTCTTGCTGAGGTGTTCTGTGTTTGGAATACCCCAGGTTCAGAGCAGTAGTAGGTAGCAGAGCTAGTTTTGGTGTTTCTGGGCGGCAGTGTTGGCCATGGTTGTTACCTCGTCTCAACGAGGTAGACTGTTGTTTATTTAGTTACTGGTTCAGACTTACTTTACTATAAGTGGGTTCGTGTCAGTTGTTGGCACCAACAGTTTTGTTATTTGTTTGATACTTGCTAGCTGCTTATTTCTCTCTATGTGGATGTGGATTACTTGCTCTCTGGGAGGATTTATGCTAGGAATTCATGTTAGGTATTTTTAAGAATAAAATCTATTACTATTACTTCATGCACTGCATTTTTTAAAACTCTAACTTGTTATATTTAGCGACCGTAAAAGTTATCCTTACTACTATTATAAATTTAGAGTCTTGCATAACATAAGTTGTCCTTCGGGGATGTTTATACTCATGTAGGATGTTGGAGTCAATCTAAATAAGTAATTTTCCGCAGCGTATAACTATATTTTGATTCATGGACTAAATGATCCATTAAGCCGAGGGATACGGCTAACTATTGCACTTAACTAATTTTTTCCTAAAAAATAACTTAAACAATTTTTCTTCATGATTAAGTAGGTGTCTGCCTGAGCGTCCGCAGTTATCCTCTGCTGACGTGGCATCATGATGTGTATTTTCCCTTACTCTTATATGTTTTTATATGCGGTGAAAATGCGGGTTGTGACAACCTGGCCTAGGCCTTCGTACGCCTCAATGCTAACAACACAACAACGGAGCTCACATGCGTACTACGGCTCAGCAGGTGTCTCGGGTAGATGTGCACCGAGATCCTAGCCCCGAACTGGCCTAAAGTGTGATACGGAAGGAGCCTCGGAAATGAGCATAAGGACCAAGCCCAACCATTCACTTGGCACGAAAGGAGCCTCGGGACGTGAATACTGAGGACCAAGCCCAACCGCCCAAGGTCTATCCGTCAACTCCCATCGGTGTGATGATTGGCGAGCCTGTAGACCTGCCACATTATCCTTAACCCAGAATTACGACACAACGTGTCGACTCATACCATATGCATTATATCCACATCGTGATACGGAAGGAGCCTCGGAAATGAGCTTGAGGACCAAGCCCAACCGACCACTTGGTACAGAAGGAGCCTCGGGACATGAACACCGAGGACCTTGCCCAACCGTCCATTTATGATTCTTCCCAACATTACCAACCAGTGCGATCAGATATCCGCACTCACCCTTTTACAATCCGGTGCCCAAGGCACCTTAGGGGTTTACCACAAACACAGGTGGCAAACCACCACATACAATGGACCATTTTAGACTCCCTTATATGACAAGCCTCAAGACCATGATTCGTCAATGCTTTGGTCACATAACTTTAACATCACCAAGACCAACCATTTGTGTACACATGATTTAACCATATATTTAAAACCTCACATGTTCATACAACCATCACCAAACAATTACCCAAGCTCTAGTAAATCTTGTTATCAAACGACTAATTACCCTTCGTTCATTAACCCCCGCCAAGTAGTTTCGTTCAACCACATACCATTTCACCATTTATTTACGTGAGGTATATCCATTATTTCATCATGCGTTGAATTATCACAATTAGGCATATTATGATTCGCCTACAACTTAACGTCGGATTGTTACAAAACCTCTTCCGAGTCCAAACCCAACTTTACACATACCCAAGAATTTCAGGTGCAGAACACCTGCTGGGCAGCAAATTCTACCGGAGATTCCCGTGACTACAGGAATCTGGTAATTGCGTGTAACCCCTCGATGAAAAGGTATTTCCATTGCCTACAACTTTAATGTTAAGTCTGCAACCAAGATCAGATTGTATCATACATAAAATTGGCTCCAAATCCTGTTGCGTACAGGATACAATTTCTGCACGATTGATCTGACAGCCCTCTACTTCGATCAGACATTCCCGTGGCTACAGATTTCCCTTGAAGGAGTGTAACCACTCGTTGGAAAGGTAATCCCAAGGTCTACGACTTTTGTGTTTAGTCAGGAGCCCATATCTGACTATATCTTTCCTGAAGATAACCAAGAAGGTCGTTGCGTGCAGAACACAGATTTCTGCATGCATCTTGAGGCAAAATGAACGGCATCGGTTCATCTTCCTCCTCAAGCCGATTCTCCCATATCACAACCAGAAGATACTCCGCCCTTATTCACCCTCTTAAGGCCATTCCTCTTCACGAAACCACCCCATCATCACTTTTGAAGGAAGGGGAGGTTGAAGATGACTAACCATTAGAACACAAGTTCTAGCATGGCCCTCCTAGAAACCTTCACCTCACACATCAAGACTAATTTGAGTCGATGTCTTGCCTAAGAATAACTACAGATCTAGCACCAAGGGAGAGGGGGGGGAAGCTCACCTCATTTCCAGCTGTTCCACCATTTCCGGCCATGGATCTTGTCATTCTCCTCGTCGGCATCCCCTTTTTTCTTGGCAGCGGTTGCGATTCCTCACGGAGTTTGGTTGGCTCCAGCATGTTCTCCTTCCTCAAGAAGTTTCTCCATAAAATGTGCCTTGGAAGAGGATGAAAAATGGTTAGGGTTTCTTTTCCCCTTTTTATTCAGAAGTGACACGGGTAGGGACACGGCCGTGTACTTACCCGTATTCTGCTCTGGCGAAACATCATCAACGGTTTGACTATCGTTTCATGCTCATACACGGGTACTGACACGCCCGTGTGTATACCCGTGTCCAGGTGACACAGTAGTGGTTCTGGCCGTGTCGATACCCGTGTCCTGCTCGGGGCACGTCTCGTCAACCTTGCCTCGACGCACACGGGAAGGGACACGCCCGTGTCTCTACCCGTGTCCTTCTCTGGACAAACCACTAAACGCCATGCAACTCAAAGCCATGACACTCAAAGCCACGACACATGTGTAGGGATAGGCATGTGTCTCTACCCGTGTTCTCCTCGGGACAGTCCACTCAATATCGTGCCACTCAAAGCCATGGCACTCAAAGCTAGCACACAGGTAGGGACACGCCCGTATCTCTACCCGTGTCCTTCTCGGGACAAACCACTCAACGCCATGCCACTCAAATCCACGACACACGGGTAGGGACACGCCCATGTCTCTACCTGTAACACCTCTATCCGTCGCATAGCATATAGCAGTAGGTCCGGCCAGGGCCCGACGCCATATACTACGGACAGACCAGTTGGTTACGCGTTGAAACCATTCAACCAATCACCACGTCCTACACAACACCTAGCGGAAGCAATTTTTATACAGTTGCAAAGAGAACAAGAACCCTGCTACAAAGCATGAATGTCCACTACAAACTCAGGAATGTAATCATACACAAAAGAGAACTGGCCTTAAGGCCTTACATTGTTCACTTAACAAAAATAGTGTTTTCCAAACTTCGGCACGCAGGCCGGCCATACATGAAAACGGGAAAGAAACATAAGCAATTAGGCCTTCGAGGGCCGGCACAGCAACAAGGGCTTTAGCCCGCTATTTCCCGCTCTGCTCCGCAGCACCTGCAAGCCACGAACCACCGCCCGGTGGCAAACAATAGCAACGGTCAGCAATGCTGACCAAATTATAACGATCCCGCCCCCACAATCGGGGCGGCGATGCTCTTTCCCTGCACTTTATTAGTATAGGCATTTATATAAAGTATTAGCACTTGACCACAGGCGTAGGCTCGCACGGCCACACACCCCGTGCACTCAGGGCACATTCTCGGCGAACCGGCCAACGTCACGTCAATTCAAGCCATAGACGTTCCCAATCCGCCACCGCCTCTTGGACGGTCATCCATATGAGCATTTTGTCTTATTGGCCTTGGTCACGACAATTTAAGCCATAGACCGCCGAAGACCCTCATCCATGCCAACGGTCCTACCGAATGACATAGACCGGGTACGGTTCCGCCTGGCCCGTGCTCATACCGCAACGACAATTTAAGCCATATGCGTAGGCCAAGACTCATCGAGTCCCGTTTCCACCACAATAATCACATAACCCGGTTATGTTCACGTTGGCCCCCGGCCACCGTGTTGGAAAAACCCGCTTTTGCCCAGTTTTCCGGGTGCACCTTGGAGTTAATCTCCAAGGCTCCCTGATGCAATCTACCACGTAGAAAACCCGAAAACACCCAAACATCCGAATTCTTGCCCGGTTCAAATGCAATGCAACATCACCGATCCGGCTCTACATGTCCGAATAGGCTTCACACACAATGCCTACGTCCGTTTTCGCATACGGACTCTACACAAGGAGGACGTCACATATCTACCGCAAGGAACGCTCCAACTCTTCGCTCACTCGCGAGAGAGGGCTTCCTATGCAAAGGAAAAGAGGGCTTCACATTCCCAAGGATGAGAAATCGTTACCCTTGCGTTCTTCCGTGGCGCTATCTAAAACTATACGGTTGGAAAGCACCGCAACGGCGTCGCCTCCGCGGATCTGGACTCGGATTGCGATTCGGAGCTCCGAAGCTCTTCCGGCGGCCGGATCTTGGACTCCTCCTTCCTCCTTGCTCTCCCTTTTCTCTAACCTTTAGAGAGAGATTGGCCAATGGAAAAATGGGTTTCTAAACCCTATTTCCCGACTATAACCACCCAGGAGCAGCCCCCACCGTCGGATCCAAAGCCAAGGAAACGAACGGTCCGGATTAAATCCAAAATCATAAAATCTGGGCCGAACACGGGTTGGCACACGGCCGTGTGCCTGGCCGTGTAGCTCATTCGCCGTCTCGACTAAAATTGAAAACCAGCACATGGCATGTGACACGGCCTCAGACACGCCCGTGTCGCCTGCGACACGCCCGTGTCAGGACCCGTGTCACGCCCCCCGTATGCAATAAATCAACACTTCGCAGTCAGAGAGGTACACGGCTTGGTGACACGGCATCGGATACGCCCGTGTCAAACTAGACACGCCCGTGTTCGTGCCCGTGTCATTACCCGTGTACCCAACCGCACAGCACAGGTGTGACACGGCCTGGGACACGCCGTGTTCCACCACACGACCATCGTTGACCTGAACTGGTCGACGACACGGCCCGAGCTCGACACGCTCGACACGGCCTCCGACATGCCCGTGTCGGGGCCCGTGTCACCTGCACCAAAAATCTGCCTTGGCCAAATTCGATCCCCGTCGCTCCTACAACATTTTGGGGCGTTACACTACCCGTGTCCTCCTCGGGACAGTCCACTCAACGTCGTGCCACTCAAAGACACGACACATGGGTAGGGACACGCCCGTATCTCTACCTGTGTCCTACACAGGGCCAACTTCATTTTTCCCCACGAGTGCGCGCCTGTAACATCGCCATTTCCGGCTAGACCCCTAGGAGTCAGATTGGTCGTGAGGAACCCTAGGAATCAGCTCTCCTGAAACTTGGAAATAAAGCGACGCACAAGGGGCCTATTGCGCGAATCACGGGTTGGTCACGCCCGTTACACGGCCCGTCACGAATCCTGACTTAGGCGTATCTACTCGATCGTCGATACTCAACGGGTTGACCTAGACTAACAGTCGAATGTCTGGGCATAGTGCCCGTGACCATGTCTACTCCCGTGACTTGATTGGGACCCCATTTTACGACTACTCAGTAGATCGCCGTGAAACTCGTGACCTTGCCCCGAGCATCACCCCGTACATACTGTCACTGACCTAATTTTAAGGAGGTGACCAGCCTTCGAATCGACCTCAATTCGACAACAAGAAAACAGCACGAAAAACTCCATTCGGATGTCAACCTGGAGAAGAAATCACCCCGTGACTAGGGCGTGACCAGCCTTTATCGTCTCTAGAAACGATCTGTCCCAAACAAGCGCTCTTCGGGCTGTCACAGATCCCGTCCGACAAGAGGTCACGCCCGTGACCTTAGAGGTTTACACTTCCCGTGAAACTTTTCAAGGAAAAAGTGGGTGACAAAATGGCATACGACCTAACGTCTCAAATCGATCGTCACCAGATTTAATAGCCCGAAAAACTGTCACCGCCCGTGACACACGGTAGATCTCGGCGAGAGCAATCCGAATCTACGATCTTCGATGTTCGACGATTTCGAGCACCAGAAGGGCTACCCGGGCCTGTAATCGGTGACGTGTCACGCCCGTGAAAGGCCTAGAAATGACGGTGGCCAAATTTCTTTTCTCTTCACGCGTGGAAATAGTTCGCTAGGCTCGGGAAGTTAACCAGATGTAACTTCCGGCCGTTTTCCGTTCACATTGCTAACTATTTATATTTATATAAGTGGTCCAATATAATATCGCCAGCTGGACACACCTATTATAGTTAATTACTAAATAAACGTCAAAAAGACCCAAACCGTCAAACCGAAACTCGGGGGAAACTTCTGGACGAAAATCTTTTACCACATCTTCCCAGCTAAATATCTGATTGTTATGAATCCAACTTAGGTGAAGTCGAAATTGAAATCTGGTTACACGCTCAACTAAACGGAGCAGATTTGGCTGTAAAGGAAGCTCCCCGCGCCATGGCACCAAAGCTCCTCGCCTTCAAAACATCCCGAAAAGGCCTCCTCTACTCATGGGTAGATTTAGGATTCCAAAAGGAGGTTCGCGCTCAAACCAGGCTTATAGCCGGAAATCTCCGTTTTCAAAAACACACTAGAAATTAGCAAGGCTAATATTCTAAGTCGCCGGAAACCGCCACCTCCGGCTAAATGAGCAAAAGCCACACTCCAGCAACCGGTAGCTATCATCTACATGCCTCAACGTGGTGGTGGTGGTGGCTGGCCAAGAAGTGCCCTGACGTCAAAAAATATGCGACTGAACGGAATCAAAAAGTAAACATGGAAAAATCAGTGGTTCGCGTTACATGGAAGGAAGAGGAAGAGGTCAGTAGGAAGAGGTCTGTGGAATGGCCCAAGTCCATATTGTTATAACTATAACAGGTTTACAAAATGGCACATGCAGTTATTTGAAATATCTTTTGTTTTCAAGGTAGCTGTGAGGCAACCTATAGAGGCCGGGAAAAATGACCAGTCACAAAAGTTGAGCCCTGGGTCTTGTGACTTTCTTTAAAATTGATCTTCTTTAGTTACAATTAGAGTGTTGGTAGTTTAGCATCATTTTGGTGGGATCAAGAACCTAGCTAAAGAAATTGAAATGTTGCCCAATAACATGTCCAAATGACTTGAAATTTTGCACACACAGAATATATAATATCGTGGTTCTCCAAAAATGAGAATTATGGGTACATCCACTCTTTGCCTCCCACCTTTCTAACTTTTAGATAGAATAAGGCACTTCTCCATAAAATCAGCTCAATTAGGAGCTTACAGCCTCAGAACTCCCTCAAATTTTGGATCTCTGGCAGTCAATCCTCTAAGATCTGTACGAACAACTCGGTTGGTCGAGGCAATTATCAAGTGCCCTACAACTCAGTGATCAGCAGATCACCTACCTCAGGGGTACTTTGGGGAAAGGCCCTACAACTCAGGTTGGAGATGGAGTGGACAAATCCCTACCTCAGATCCCCAAAGGGCTGATTGTTGGCCTACCTTAGAGTTGAGAATGACTCTACCCTAACATGGTGTGGCTCCCTAAGCACAATTGGCCATACCTCAGACTCCAACGGGTGGGAGGGATCATAAGGACAGCTCAGGCGCAAGCTGTATGCCCTTGACAACTTTGGAGTGAGAGGGGGATGACTCACCTACTTCAGGCTCAAAAGCCCTACAGCTAGTGATCAACAAATCACCTGGACCTTAGATCCAAATAGGATCCTACACTCAGAGAATATAACTCTCCTACAGCTCAGGAAAATTTGCCCTACCTCAGGCCAAAGGCCCTATAGCTCAGATCTAGAAGGATCCTATAGAAATATAGTTGTTCTTAATTATTTTTACACTTATGAGAATTTCTCTGTGTCAACAACTTTTAGGGCTGAGTTATCTCAGCTCTATCTTTCTTCATGTGTTAGGAAGAATTATTAGCTGCCAATTTGTTGTTTCATTTACTTTGGAAGAATCTCAGAATCAGTAAATTCTGAACTTGCTGAGTAGAACATTGATCCCTGAATTTTTATAGAATGGTTAGGTCTTGAAATTTTCATTCACAACTGATAGAAAGGGCTCTCCTTTCTTTATTTTATCAAAAGTATTTTATATCTTGCTATAGCAGAAGAAAAGTGCTACAGCTAACTGAACATTTTGATCTGCTGGAAGGCTTCAAGCTTTTTCTCGGCAGTAATGGTGAGGGAGATGAAGTCCAGCTGCTCTTTTTCTTATTGAGTAAAATCCTGAAAGTTTCTTTCTTCCTTCTGAAGCTATCCCTTTTATCTTCTGCCGATTAACGACTGCAAGAAGTAGTGGGGATGACCTGCAGTTGACTTCTGAAACTTGCTTTTACGGAAGAAGATGTACAGTATCTCTCCGTCGCTAGTTGTGGTATTTTGTAGCTTTCCGTAGCTTTCCCGTGAGTAATTTGAAGCATGTTGACTTTGTTGACTTTTGCTTATGTCAGCATCTGTGAAATTAGCCAAAATCAAACATCTTAGTATAGGCATTGAGTGAGTAAGCTTCACTCAATGCCAAAACACTTAGATAGATTTTCTATCACTAGGCGTTGAGTAAGCAACCTTCACTCAACGCCAAAATACTTAAAAAAATTCTCTGTATTACATTGAGTGAAATCACTCAACCAATAAAAATATTCCAGTCATTAGGCGTTGAATGAGTAAGCTTCACGTCAATGCCAAAACACTTAGAAAAATCTTTCTGCCCTTAGCGTTGAGTGAGTAAGCTTCAATCAACACCATACTACTTAGAAATGATTCTAGTCACCTGGCGTTGAGAGAGCAACCTTCACTCGCATTTGTTCTAGCCGATTTTCCTGCTTGGGAAGCGTTTAGAGCATTGAGTGTGTCTTCATCACTCAATGCCATAACTTAGAAAGATTTTGCCACTTGGTGTTGAGTGAGTAAGAATCATCAATGCACCGACACAGATATTCGTTATCTGGCATTGTGTGGTTAGCACTTCGCCTTGAACAGAAGTCCGGTGCGCCAGCCGGCAAGAGTACGCAGGCGTCCGCTTAGTGCACCAAGCGTTGAGGCGTACGATAGGTCAGACCAGTGGTGCTTTTACACATGGCGTTGAGGTGGGCGAGGCCCAACCCACCGCTTCCGTCTGCCACTACGGAGGTATCCTAGATTTTTTGGTAACGGCTCCGAAAGGGGGAACTAAAGGTCTGTGTGCACAGAGTCGGGTGTGTGGAGTTGCACTGCATGTTTCATCATACCCACTAGCATGTCATAGTATAATCGATTCATTTAACCCTGACACCTAAAGTATAAGTGGTATGGGACGCTTATACATTAGGACCTGCAAAACGACCCCTTGGTCTATAAGCTTGTGTGGGCAAGTTGAGTGAGTAAATCAAAGGTTAATCCCGTTCAATATATAACCAACATTTCTGCCGTTTGAAACGACAAACGTATAAGGGTTTGGGACTGGCCAAGCTATAATGGGACCTTACTCACCTGGCATTGAGTGAGTAGACCCCTGCACTCATGTCTCACTTAAGGAATTTTCAGCCTATCATCTTCATTTGTGACCAACTATTTCACTGCTGGAATACCTATTATCAATGTTATAAGGACCTAACCTGCATGAATGAACTTAAGCATACATCAAATACAATTTCCGCTGTCTGTATGTTTAATTCTACCATATGATCAACTTCCCTTCAAATCCCCGCTCGGTACTAGGAGCATTGTGGGGAATAGGATGATAGTTAGTGACTATACTTTTCCCGATCATTTAGGATCGGGAAGCATAGGAGCACCCCACGGTATGTTGAGAGTCTAAGTTCAACAGCTGGGACCGTGGTCTCGATCCAGTATTTATGTTTCTTCCGATGAGAGACTTATAGTGAGGACATTTTGTAAGTACCTGGCATAAGCCCGTATTTATAGTACTCTGACGTTTCTGTGGACACTCCCTTCGTGGAGTTTTATTATATATTGGATATGTGATTTTTATTATTGTGGACTGATTACTCTTACCGTTATATTGTGCTACTTTTCTGCGATCGAATTGGCCGGCAGAATCGGCGCCTTGTGGTGATGACCCTTCGGGACGTGAAGGAGTCACCGCAAAGCGGCGGTTCTGGGCCTAAGACCCCGGTGGTTGAAAATGAAAAAAAAGGGGGTCTTACAAGTGCGCACCTGATCGCCTCCACTCTCTGAGCCTAAATCAGCTCTCCTGACTAAAAAGCACGCACAAGGGGCCTAGCGCGAATCGGGACGTTACACGACGAATCCTACTTAGGCTATCTATCATATACTCAACGGGTTGACCTAGACTAACAGTAATATAGTGTGAATTCTACTCCTGACTTGATTGGGAATTTTACACTACTCAGTAGATTGAACTTGGCCGATCCCTATACTACTCCTAATTTTAAGGAGGGAAGAAGAAAACAACAAGAAAACACACGAAAAACTCTTGGAAAGGAGAAGAAATCACCACTTGCCTTTATCTCTAGAAATCTGTCCAAACAAGCGCTCTTCCTCACAGATCCGTCCGCAAGAACACCTTATTTACACTTCCTGAAACTTTTCAAGGAAAAAGTGGGTCAAAATGGCATAACCTAACGTTCAAATATTCAAGAAATAGGAAAAACTCACCGCACACACGTAGATCTCGGCGAGAGCAATCCGAATCTACTCTTCGATGACGATTTCGAGCACCAAAGCTCCTGTAATCGGCGGTCAAAAGCCTAGAAATGACTGCCATTCTTTTCTCTTCATGAAATAGTTCGTAGGCTCGGGAAGAAGATGAATTGGGTTTCCGTCACATTGCTAACTATTTATATTTATATAAGTAATATAATATTGTATTATAGTTAATTACTAAATAAACGTCAAAAAGACCCAAACTCAAACCAACTCGAAATTCTACGAAAATCACACCTTAGCTAAATATCGATTGTATGAATCCAACGGTGAAGTCGAAATTGAAATCTGACAAACTAAACTTGGGTAAAAACTCCCCGATGACCAAAGCTCCAAAACATCCCAAAAAGGCTCCACCAAGTTCCAAAACCCCACTCTGAAGGGATGATCTCCTTGGAAGAAACACACTAGAAATTAGCAAGGCTAATATTCTAAGTCAAAACCTCGGAGTACTAAATGACGTCTGCCTTCCTCGCTTCAAAAGAGACACTTCGATGCCAGCAACGGTAGCTATCATCTACAGTCAACGTAATGCCCTGACGTCAAAAAATATGCGACTGATCCTTGGTGTAGCCGAGGAATCTTCTAAAAAGTGAAACAGTTGTCGTTTTGTAAGAAATCAGGGGCGTTGGAGAGGAAGAGGGGAAGGGTCGTTATGGTGGAGAGAGAGGTCGTGGTGGAGATGGGGAGAAGTGACGGCCAAAACTGTTATAACTATAGACAGGTTTAGGCACATGAGTTATTGAAAATCTTTGATTTCAAGGTAGCTTGCAACCTAGCCTAGGGGGGTGAGTGGGTTAATTGATGTCTTGTGACTTTCTTTAATTTCTTCTTTAGTTACTTAGAGTGTTGGTAGTTTAGATTTCAAGAACCTGCAAAAAGAAGTAACAAAGAAAAGCACACACAGAAATTATAGTGGTTCTCCAGATTATGGGTACATCCACTCTCCTCCCACCTTTCTAACTTTTAGATAGATAAGCACTTCTCCAAAAATCAGCTCAAAGAGCTTACACCTCAGTCTTTGGTTGGAGAGGGCGAGAGAGGATCTCTCAGTAAGCATCCTCTAAGTCTTACAATCTCAGGCACAAGTGCCCTACAACTCAGTGATCAGCAGATCACCTCACTCGCTCAGGAAAAGTACTCATCAACGATCAGTTGGGAACATGTACCTAGAAGAGCATCCCAAAAGAGTCACCTCCTACCTTAAAGTAGAAGACTCACATCGCAAAACCGGCATATCATGCCATCCAAAGGATCAACAGTTGCAGGCGAAGTGTAACCAACTTGTGAGATGTGAGCACTTCATCCTTAAGGATCCTTCAGGCAAAAGCCCTAGCTAGTGGTCTTGTAGAATCTCAGAGAAGCACCTTTAGTCCAAAGGAGAAAAGTTTCCTACATCAGACATTCAACATAACCTCCAGTGGAAACCGTAGGAGAGAGCGATCAAGGGAAAGCCACCTCCCAAAGGCCCATTAAAAGACTCAGTCTAGAAGGAATAAACGGGGAGGAATATATTGTTAAGTGGTGGAGAAACAGTATAACGTTAAATTTCTGAATCATTGTCAAAACTAGGGGAGTATCTCACTCCTTTCACATAAGTAGGATAAAATTCTCCTCTAAAAGAATGAATGTTTTCTCCTAACTTGCTTTAAGAATTCGGAAAATGGATCGGCTCGCCGATTCGCCAAATTTTTTATGGAGCCCGAATCCGTTAAGGGATGAGACCCAGAGACTGAATCATAAACCTTTCTTTATTATCAAGTGAGATCTCTATGTACCGCATGAGATTGATAAGTGCTACGCTACTGGGTGGTTAACATTTCATGAATGCTGCTTCATTTTTCTCGTAAATGTGAACATGAAGTCCAGCGAACTCTTGTGCAAAATTACTTGATTTATAAGATGATGGTAACAGAATCCTAAAGTCATGTGGCTACCGGTGCTTATCCGTGCACGATTAACGACTCATTGTGGGGATACCCAGTGGACTCTATTTTTAGAAACTTATTATACGCAACCTGAGCATGGGGAAGGATCAAGTCAGTACTCCCGTTAGTGTGTCACCCACAAGACAATTTTGTAGTTTCTAGCCCCGTGAAAACTTTATTTACTACTTCTATTTGCCCATCTGTTTGGGGATGGTGTGCCGAAGAAAACAAGAGTTCTGTACCCATAAGCTTTCAAAGGGTCTTCAAAAAATAATTAGTAAATTTCACGTCCCTATCAGTTACTATTGTCGTTGGTAACGCAACCCGATGCCTCAACGACCTACTTAAAATATAATTTCGCAATATGTCGATGTATCGGCATTGGTGAACTTCATTACAAGCCAAATTAAAAATAAGTCATTAGCGTTGATGAGTTTCACTAATGCCAACACGAAAAATCTACTACTACCACTTAGTTGGTGAAAGCTCATGACGTCTAAAAGTTATGGGTAGACCCAAAATTAAATCTATATTAACGTCCATCCAAGGAATGGAGGGAATCGAAAGAGGAGTGTTAAGACCGGCATTCGTCTTATTACCCTTAGCTAATTGGCACACACGATAACATGCTCGGGAGAAGACTTGTAGGAAGGCGATGGACCATACCATAGGAGGTGTTCAAGTCGACATTAAAGGAAGTGTTCAAGTCGGTGTGACCATACCGTAGGAGCTTAGCCAGAATGTCGGGGTTGAGCCCCTTACGAAATCTAGAGAGTGTGATCTCTGGCATCGACCTAACATCGCAACTCACCATCATGTCCTTAAGAAGGCTCGTGTAATCTGCGACCTACCTATTCCCTTGTTTCAGGGTAGCTAACTCATCAAACATCTACGGAGGATGGTACGCATGAACGTAATAATCAGTCAATATGGCTTTCATGCTAGCCCAACCAATATGCGGTAAACCATCCATTGCACCTAGACGTCATTCCTCATTCTGACAAAATATTTTAGCATGTCCTAATAGCTTCATCCTCACAACTCGCACCTTGTGCACATCAGTCAGATTGTGCCACTCGAAATAACACTCTATTTCCATAACCCAATCTAAGAACACTTGGGGTTCACCTAGTCCGTCGTACGATGGGGGTTTGATCCAAACAGCCCTAGTGATATCAAACTCGTACAGTGCCTTGTTATTATGATTAGGTGCACGCGGGACATTATCGTTATTATTATTGTTATTGTTATTCCCCTCATCACGTTGGTGGGGCACCTGATTAGGGGGAGCCGCTTAGTTTAACCTCATCTCGTGAAGCATCTCCCTGATGTCCGTCAGCTGATCAGTGAACTCCTGGCAGAGTTCAAATATCGTTGTCTTGTCGTGACCCATATCCCGCTCGTCTGGCATATTGGAGGAAGAAGGGGTATACTCTGTGCCAAGTCAAGTGAGCATGTAACGAAAGAAGTTTGACCTTGACTTGATGAAATATTATAAAATATATTTTTTTCTCTAATAATAACATAGGTAAAATTAAAATATGGCGAATTTTTACGTTAAGATTTCTCACTACGAAGAGTATGAGAAGATTAATTCACAGAATGAGTCTTAGGCTTTTGGATCTTTCGTCAAAATAACGAGAATTTTAGGCCGCTATTTACAGACCAGAAATTAAAAATTTTGTTATTTTGAACAACGAAATGTGTTAGACAACTGCGTGTCCGCATCCTACGAATATAAGGATGGTGTCAATTAAGAAATTGACACGAACCTCCCCGTGATACCAAATTGATGTAAGCACGTCACCCGATGAACCGTGACGGACAAAAGACACCAAACTACTCTCTCACGTTCCAATTATACGATCACACAAGTAAAACGCAACATAGTCGATTTGCAATACTATTACTCCAATGCTAACGTACGGGTTCGCCACACCCTTAGAGATAAAATAAGAGCTATGAGCCAATATTCTCTCAAGAGAAAAGGATCTACCCGATCTAATCGAGCGTTTGTTGTACTAAAAGAGATCCACTGAAAAATAATGATTCGGAAATGGTAGATCTCTCACAACAAAAGAAAACGAGGTCCTCCAATCCTCATGAATTTAAATAGATCAAGAGAAAACAATAATAATCGATTGGATCAAAACCACGATTAAATCAAGATTCGCAAACAACGCAAAAGTTAAGCATCACAAGATTTATCTATGAGGGAACACACAAGATTAGAGATTTTCGTTACCCCACCTGGAAGATGATTCCTTGGAAGAAGTTCGCTCTTCGGTTGTTCTGCCAGAGTCACGCCAAATAGAGAGAAACAAGTCCTCCTTCCTCGTTTCACGCAGGAGAGGATTCTTCAATGCAATAGATCTTAACCTTGGTCGAAAATCCACCAAGAGGGAGAGAACAAGGTTGGCCGAAAACTCTATGTGGGGGATCCTTGGTGTAGCCGAAATCTTCTAGGGGAAAAGCCGTCGTTTTGTATGAAGTTAGAGAGGAGAGGGGAGGTGTTATGGTGGAGAAGAGAGGAGGGGAGAGGGGAGAGTGGTGGCCGAAACTCTTTGGGATGAGAGGGAGGGAAAAACTGATTTTAGAGTTTATGATTTCCTTTTCATTCATCTCTAAATAATTTATCAACACATAACCTTATATAAGGCAAACAAAAATCCAGGCTATGCGCAACCGAACTTAAAATAAAATACTGCCATAATTTTAAAGCAATAAAATAAGGAAAATAAATATAACATAAGCAAGATAATCATCAAAACAAATTCTTGCAGCGAGGGCGGAGGTTGTAGCGTAACTCGACAATGTTTCCGCTGCGCCGCATGTCTTTGGTTGGAGAGGGAAAGATATCTTCTATAAGTATGCCGGCACCATCATCAACAAGCTAGGGGTCGTCGTCTCCATCAATTACCTTCACTGATGACTTTAGTCGGAAGTTTTGGGTTTACTTCTTGAAGGAGACGTCTGAGTCCCTTGACAAGTTCAAGGAGTTCAAGGCAATGGTTTAGAAGGAGAGTGGACAGTATCTGAAGGTACTCAGAACAGAGCGAGGTGGGGAGTACACCTCAAAGTTGTTTGATTCATTCTGCAAAGAGCATGGGATTGCTCATCAGTTGACATCAATATACTCACCTCAGCAGAACGGAGTTGCTGAGAGAAAGAACTTGACGATTCAGAACATGACAAGGAGTATGATAAAGGGCAAGAAGTTGCTGAAGATGTTCTAGGCTAAAGCAGTACAATATGTTGTGTACTTGCTAAACATATGTCTGAATGAAGAGTGTGAAGTTCAAGACTCCATATGAAGCATGGTGTGGATGGAAGCCAAGTGTGCAATACTGTAGAGTGTTTGGGTGTGTAGCTTATGCTCACATCCCTGATCAGAAGAAGCTTGATGATAAGAGAAAGAAGTGTATATTTGTGGGCTACGCTTCTATGAGTAGAGCTTACAAGTTATACAACCCAGTGACGAAGTAGGCAATCATCTCTAGAGTTATGTTGTTTGAAGAAGATAGTTGTTGGAGCTGGGACGAGAAGGATAGAAGCGTCAAAGGAATGTTCTAAAATGATGATTAAGAAGAAGGTTGTCATGAAGCTGAGGATGGTGGAGCTGAACCACCGTCACCACTGAGCAGAGATTAAGGGGGAGCTTCTACTCCCTACTTAAGCGGGTAAGCACTAATAGAAGCAGTTCTGATAGAGAAAGCACTAGTAGGAGAAGCTCTGTAAGTACACAACCTAGGATGAGAAAGTTGGAGGAGATCTACGAGGAGATGGAGCCGATTCATGCTAATTTTTTTTTATTATCTTTTAGCAGATTGCAAATCATTATCATATGAAGAAACTACTCAAGAGAAGACTTGGAGGAAAGAGATAGATGAAGAGATGACATCTGTCAAGAAGAATGATACTTGGGAGTTGGTCACTCTACCGGTAGGTCACAAGGCCATTGGTGTGAAATTGGTGTACAAGTTGAAAACAAAAAACGATGGAGAAGTGGAGAAGCACAAAGCAAGACTCATCACGAAAGGGTACCGACAAGTCCAAGGTGTGTACTACGACGAGATCTTTGATCCAGTGGCTCGGATTTATACCATCAGGCTGATCATCGCACTAGCAGCTCAGTATAAGTGGAATATCTGCCAGATGGATGTAAAGTCTGCTTTTCTGAATCGATACTTGAAGTAGGATGTGTATGTCCAGAAGCCGACTGGATATGAAGTGAAAGGTCAAGATAAGAAGGTTTACAAGCTAAATAAGGCGTTGTATAGGTTGAAACAAGCGCCTCGTGTGTGGAATGAAAGAATAGATGCATACTTTTAGAAGAACGGGTACATGAAGAGCCCGTATGAGTATGCACTTTACATGAAGGTGGAGAAGAATGGTGATATCATAGTCATGTTCTTGTATTTTGATGACATGATATTCACCGGCAATAACCCTCTAATGTTTGAAGAGTTCAAGAAGACAATGAAGAAGGAGTTCAGGATTACTGATCTCGGAGAACTCACTTACTTCTTGGGCATTGAGGTACATCAGAGTGATGATGTGATCTTCATTTCTCAGAAGAAGTATGCAAAGGAGATTCTGAAGAAGTTTCAGATGGAGAATAACAAAGATATCTCTACTCCTGCAGATCCAGGGGTGAACTTGAGGAAGGATTGAAAGGAGGAAGCAGTCGACTCCACGTTGTTCAAGAGTCTAGTTGGAAGTCTACGCTACATGACTTTCACTCGACCTGACATTATGTACGCTGTTGGAGTGGTCAACAGATATATGGAGGACCAAAAGCAAGATCACTTCACGACTGCAAAGATGATTTTGAGGTATATAAATGTGATAAGAGATCATGGTTTGATGTACTCATCTCACTACAAGAAAAACCATAATTAGCAAGGAGCAGAATATCTTGCTAATTCTTTAAATTCGTTGCTAATCTTAATTAGCAACGAATTTAGAAACAAAAAAATTCGTAGCTAATATGCTCCTAGCTAATTTTAGCAACGAAATTTTTTCTTTCTATATAGCAAGGATTTTTTAGCAAGGTATTTTATCCTTTCTAAATTAGGAAGGAATTCTGTTTTTGTTGCTAAAAAATATATTGGTTTAATTGTATATATTACGTTTTGAACACACAACCTATTCTAAACAACCAATCATTCTTACCAACTGCTCTAACTTAATTTTTTGTTTATAAGTGACGATATTATTTATATGTAACGTATACATAATTCATAAAATTATATACTCAAATATAAATATATAATATATACATTTCTTTTATATAACATATATATTCCTTTATATTTTATATATTTATATTATATTATATATTTATATTATATTATATATTTATAGTATATTATATATTTATATATATTAATTATAAATATAATATATATCTATTATATATATATAATGATATATTTTTTGTTATATATATATGTGTGTTGCTATATAATAATTGAATATAATATTATAATATATAACTATATGTATAGTTATTTATATTATATATTGTTCGTATAATTTATATTTATTATAATTATTATTAATTTGTTAAATACTAATAATCTTTATTAATTTATAAATTTATATATACGATTTTAAATAATATATACAAATATAAAATTATATAAATAATTACATATTTTATTAATTATTTTATTGAATACAAATAATTTACACTATTTATAAATATATTAAACAACAATTATGTTTTATGGCAAAAGGATAATTTTGTAAGATAGAATCATGTCATTTTTCTGGAAAAAAAATTCATCAATAAATATTTTGCAACAAAATAATTTTTAATGCACAAATTTGGTTTGCAATAAATATTTTCCAAATTTGCTTTGCACATAATATTTGCCATATTTTAATGCAAAAAATTTAGCATGAAATTTTTTAAAGGAAAAATTTCGTTGCAATTTAGCAACAAATATTTAGCAACAAAATATTTTGTTGCTATTTTTGCAACAAAAAATTTTGTTGCTATTTTTGTAGCTAAAAACAAATATCATATGCGTTGCTAAATTCGTTCCTAATTAGTAACAAACGGGTTAGCCTTTCTAATTTTCGTCGCTAATTCATGTTTTTGTTGTAGTGTCTTCAGAAGATTTGAAGCTGGTCGGGTACTCCGATAGTGACTCTGGTGGTGATGTGAATGACCGAAAAAGCACTTTTGGGTGTGCTTTTCATGTGGAAACAACTGTGTTCTCATGGAGTTGAAAGAAGCAGACAACGATTGCCTTATCTACTTGTGAAGTTGAGTACATTGCAGCAACATGAACATGTACTTGTAAGGCGAATTGGTTGAGAAATCTCTTGTAGGAGTTGCACCATCCACAAGAAGTTCTTGTGATGGTGTATGTTGATAACATGTCTGCGATCCAATTAGCGAAGAACCCTGTACTGCATGAGCATAGCAAACATATAGAGACAAAGTATCACTTTCTTCGCGAACAGATGCAGCAGAAGATGGTGGAGTTGGTTTATTGCCCCACAGGAGAGCAGTTGGCGGATATTTTCACAAAGACATTGAAGAATGAGACGTTCTTGAAGTGCAAAAGCAAACTCGGCATGCTCTGTCGTGTTTGACAGAGAGATTGTTGGAGGAAATGTTCAATTTGACCGAAGTCAAATGGCAAAATGAGATTATATATATAACCTTTATATATATCTTGATGGTTGACTAGTCAAATAGATATTATAATAATATATATTAATTATATATGATATTAATGGTGGCTGGCCTGAATATTGAATGGAATGAATTGTGGCGTGCATGCATTAATTGGAGGCAGGATTGTGTTTCTATCTCTAGACAAGTGACTCTTTCTTAGTGGATGACTTTGCCTATATATAGGATTGAATGCATGCGGAACAAAGAGCTTAAAAAAAAGGCAGTGCAGGACGCGGACTGCAGTTCGTAAACCCGCGCACAACATAATAGGCAGACAACAAAATATACGGACAAATAATAGGCAGACAACAAAATCTGCGGAAAAAAATAATAGGCGGACAACTCTCAAACAGTGCTTTGCAGAAGATTTTGCGGACTGGCTTTTTAATCCTGCGGACAGCAGCTCCGCAGTAGTTCAAAGGTGTTGCGAACTGTTTTGGGGTGCTCTAGCATGAAAGTTTTAGAAGTGTTGTATAGGTGATTGTCGTGTCCGTTGTAACACCTTCAAGTAGTGTGTTGTTGTGAAGTTGTAATAGTGAAGAAGTTTTGTAACTTGTGTTTTTTTTATAACTTCAAGTTGATATAATATATAGAGAAGTTCTTTGCTCCTCTTCATTTTTGTTGTGTCCACTTATCGCTTCCAACAGAAATAAGTGGAAACCAAAACACAATTTATAGAAAGAAAAATTTTCTTTATATTAATGAAACAACTTGCTATTACAATACCACAAATTTACAACTCAAACACCAGTGATAAACACTCCACTCAAGAGATCACAAAAAGTCCAATACAAGATAAAAGACCGCCTTATCACTTCTTTAATTCGCAATATTATTTCTGTCCGTTGGAGCTATGAGTAGAATTTTTACCAACTTTTCTTGGTTCGCAAGTGCTCGCCACAAACAGTTTTATCGTTGCTGCCTTCTTCACACACTATTTTTTGTTCGCAGAGAAATACGCGGCCACCTTTGCATGAAGACACCTCACCATTTGGAGTCCTCCCCTTATCTTCTCGCGTGCTGCTGCACATCCTTGCCAGGCTTTGACTTATTATTTTTTCTGGCATCAGTTCATGCCAATTTATAGGTTGACCCTTCAAATAAGCTAGAGACACGTGACAGTAGGGAGAATTTCTCACCCTTTCACGCCACTATCCTCAATTTATTCCCGCCATTTAATTTCTCTGATAACGGCAACCATCTTAATATATAATGCGGACTAACTCGATGTTCCGGTCGGGCCGATTGTTTCTTGCACCGTCTTAGCTCACTAAGCGGTCGAGCGCACACACAGTCAATGAAAATGAGAAGTTAACCCAAGGTGTAATGACGTGGAAAAACCCCTCAAATGAGTAAAAAATCACGTGACTGAGTCTGTGCCGGCCAAATTCCATTAGGTTCGGGTGATTACAATGTGCTGGAGAATCGGGGGGACAGGCCGCTCCCGTTACGGCTTGGGGAGAGAGAGAGACTACGACTCTGATAGTACGTTTTGTAGTCTAAACTACTAGGGTATTTTTCCATATTTTTATCGCATTTATTTTGTATTATAGCTTATTTTTATCTTTCTTATGTAAATATTTTTGCCACTAATGTTTATTTCTGTTTTTGAAGGTTTCCTGAATTTTGGCAAAAAAAATGTTGACACGGCAACTGACACGACCGTGTCATAGGGCGTGTCAACCTTGCAGTGTCAACATGGCGTGTCGACTAGAGTAAAATTCCAGAGACGTTACAGAGAATGACACGACAGTTGACACGACTGTGTCTCTAGCCGTGCTGCTGGGCGTGCCAACCCGGCCGTGTCGCCGTCGTGTTGCTAGAAGCTGAAGACTCTCCCGAGAAGGACACGACCAATAAACACGGTCGTGTCGCCGCCGTGTTGCCAGAAGTCGAAGACCCTCCCGAGCAGGACATGGCCACCCACATAGCCGTATCGCCGGGCGTGTCGCCATCACATAGAAGCCTGCTGCCCGCCATAAATGCATCCAGCGTCAAAGTACATCAACTGCAGGCAGCACGGCCACCAACACGACCGTGTTGCTGGCCGTGTCGACAGAGGAGAGCCCGAAATTTCAACGACGCCATGATCACTCCCGCCAAAACCGCTTCCCGAGGTCAAGTGTACATGACACAGGCAGCAAAACCGCCGTTTCGCTGGCCGTGTCACCCCCCTTAGGTTTTTCTATAAATTGAGCCTTCCCCCTTCATTTGAAAAGGAGCTTGGGCTAAGAGGGGGAGGTGCTTCCCCTTTGTTTCTTATCCTTTTTAGCGTTCTTCCCTCTCTCTCTTTTTCTTATTTTGTAATTTCCTTAACCCTAGCTTAGTGCTTGCTTTGTTTTAGCTTTTTGTGTAATTTTTGCACTTTCTCTAGTTGCTTAATGTAGGGCTAGAATAAGATTTAAATTTCCATGAAATTGTAATTTTCTTTTCTTAAGTGTAGCCCTCTTAAAATATTAATAAAAGTGTTTTTTTCTTCTCTCCTTGTTTACTTTGTGTTATCATGCTTTACTACTCATCCCCCCTTCTCCACTTCATCATGAGTAACTAATCCTCCTTGTACTCGATCTTGATGATCTGAGATTCGAGTGATTAAGTTATGATGCTTTGATTTATCTTTTCTTTTTAGGGTTTTAGCCTTGAATTACTCTTGATTAACTTTTGGGTTGGAGATGTATCATCGATATATATTCTCCATCTTTGCTTTCATTCTTGGCTAGACCAAGTTATACCTCAAAATGATTTTTCTGCACCACCACCACCTCTTGAAAAACCTCCAAGCTTGGAGGAGTTACTTTCCAAATATATCGTCACAAATGACGTTATGATAAGAACCTTAACTGGAAGCGTTAAAAGTCTTGAAAATCAAGTAGGACAGCTCGCTAAAATTATTTTTGAGCGACCAGCAGGGTCTCTGTAACACCCTTATCCGTCACATAGCATATAGCAGTAGGTCCGGCCAGGGCCCGACGGAATATACCATGGATAGACCGGTGGGTTACTCAATGAAACCATTCAACCAATACAGATGTCCTTTATAGAGCATCTAGCAGAAGCAATTTGTTATGTTACAATAATAAGAACCCTGCCAACAAGCATGAATGTCCACTAGTAAACCAAACAGGAATGAAATACAAAGTACCAAAGAGTGCTGGCTTATGGCCTTACAACAGTTCACTTAAAAAAATAGTGTCTTACAAACTTCGGCTCGCAGGCCGGCCACAAATGATTTAAAATAAGTAAACAAACAAGGCCTTTGAGGGCCGGCTCAGCAACTTGGGCTTTGACCCACTATTTGCCACTCAGCTCCGTAGCACCTGCAAGCACAAATCACCGCAATGGTGGCAAACAAGAATAACTGTCAGCTAAAGCTGACAAAATTATAACGATTCCGCCCCAAACTCGGGGCGGCAAAGCTTCTTCCCTACACTTGTATTAGTATAAACAAACAGGATTGTGAAAGTACAATTTAAGCACACTTCACCACAGGTATAGGCACGCACGGCCACACACCCTGTGTGTTAACCCCAAAATCCACAACATGCCCAGCGACTCCTCTTTCGGCAGACTCAAGCCCCTCAGTCCGCTCAGGTCATTATGGCACCCCCAGAAGCGAACTCTAGTTCTCAGTCCGCTCAGGTCGCCCCACCTTGGTCAGTTTCCAGATCTGGCGTCACTAGGCGGACTCCAGAGTCCATCCGCTCAGGTCGCTCTGCTCCAGCCAGGATTCCGTTCCGCACGGCCAAGGGGATGCCCCAGCTCGCAAGCCCAGTCCGCCTATCTCGCGTGGACTGCTTGTCCATTTCTTTTTGATTCCCGTCACCGCTACCCGGCTCTCCTGTACCCCGGGCAGCAAGTTATTTTAGCCCTGCCCATTTGGGCAGGCCCCCAAATCTATAAATAGGGGGAAGTGGTGCACCCAAGGCACGCTGACTCGAGCCCAAGAGCCTACTTGTTAAAGGCTGCGAACTCGAATCTCGAGCTTTGCGGACTCCGACTTGCCTACTGCACAGTTTTTTTTCCGCCTTTTATAACCCATCATTTGCAATCAAAGTCAAGCCCGTCGCAAGAGTGGAATTCAGGCTGCGGTGGGCGAAGTCTTGTGTTGCCGTGATTCACGGATCTTCTGTTCTTTTCTCTCATCCGCTAAGTAGACTACTGCTTGTAGATTGCTTCTTCTTCTTTCCCTAGTGTTCGAACAGTTGGTTGGTGGTGCTCGAGTCCTTTTCGCATTTCGTGCATTAACACTTAACACGCGACCTTCAGATACAAGCAGTCTTTGAAATCCGCGGATAGAGATGTCAGACCGCCAAGCTCGCCGATCAGACCGCTCAAGCTCGCCAGATGATTCATTGTGGGAGGCTTTTGAATAGTCTCGCTGGGAGGCCGAGTTATCTCGCAGAGAGACCGACTAGCGGCTTGATACTATTAGCCAAGCTCTGCTCTTGCTAACTCAGCGGCTTGCTCCCCAGGTCGCAGGAGATATTACTGAAACCCAAGTCCTCCAGACTCGGGTTCGCCGGACTCTAGCTCGCTAGACCCCTCTCCAACAGTCACCTGTAGTAACTCCTCGGCCTCGCCACCAAGCTCAGCCCGCAGCTCCTCTATGGCCTCAGGCTGACCAGTTCGCCCCCTTGATGGATTTTTTCAGAGAAGCAGCCAGGGAGACTCCAGCCTGCCGACTTGATTTTGTTGATCGGCAGTCCGCTGAGCCAGTGGACCCTCGTGCGCCAGTCCACTCCTCTGCAGAACTTGAGACTCCTCCCTTCGTTGATAGAATCCGGTGGGAGTCAGCACCCAACAACTTCAGAGAACCCCATCTCCCCTTCTACTCTGGGGAGACCGATCCAGTTTCCCATCTACAGGCTTTCGAGGGGGCAGTTGCATTGATATGCCTCTCCGATGCCTTGAAGTGCAAGCTTCTAGTCACCACTCTCGATGGACATGCGAGAGAGTGGTTTTATGAGCTGCCCTCGGGCACGATTTCTTCCTTCGCTAAGCTTCGCAATGAACTTCTTCTGAGGTTTGCTACCTCAAAGAAGAGGAAAGATGGCCTGACAGCCCTCTTTGATATCAAACAAAGAGACAACGAATCAGTAGCGCGGTTTGTTGACCGGTTCCAGAAGGAGATCCAAGGGGTGAGGAATGTGAACCCCGACAACTACAAGGTTGCCTTGATTCACGGCCTCCGGGAAGGGCCGCTGAAGTTTAAAGTAACAACAAAGGCGCCATCAACCTACCAGGAACTGATAGCGATGGCCAGTCGCTTCATTGAAGCACTACTAAAAAAGTGAGTATTGGCTACACTTTTTTTGGCCAGGGCTCAAAAACTGTGGCTAATACACTAGTATTAGCCATGATCCCTAAAACGTGGCTAATATTTATGTTTTAGCCACGGATATAAAAAAGCATAGCTAATACCTTTTTATTAGCCATGAAAAGCAAAAATGCGTGGCTAATAGTAACTTTTCAGCCAAAATAAAATTTCAAAATAATTTTAATTGTCTAGCAATTTCCGTCTAAACCCACTCCAAGAAATTGCGTGAAACCAAAATAAAATTCCTACCCCGCGCCTCCATAACCCTCCTCCCGATCGCCCTAAACCTAAGCAAACATCGTCATACCCTTCCCCGCCACTTAGGAGCGCCTCATCTTTCCGATCACTTCTCCTTCCTCTGGCATCTCTATGGCAACCAGTTCGCTCACCGCATCTTGCCGATCACTTCTCCTTCCTCTGGCATCTCTCCGGCAGCCAGTTCACTCACTGCATCTCCCATCGTTTTCCCGCCGGATCTTTGTAAGCACTCATTTTTCTTCTCACTGATTTCTAGACATCATTCTGATTCCTATATCGTTGCAGATCGTGCAAGCCATCCGACAATCTAATAGCGTCGCACCCTGCCAACGAATCTTCTTCACCCGACATCGCTCCGGCAACCTCATCGCTCACGGATCTTCCTTCGTTTACCAGCTGGATCTAGGTTAATTCACAAATTTCGATCAGTTTTTCATTACCTTTTTTTATATCAGTTCTTTGCTAATATAAGTTCTTTGATTTCGTTCTTCATAGTAAGCCTATGGATTGATAGTTTTAACTAAATGGTATTTTAGTTAAAAAGTTTTGGATAGCATGTTGGATTATACTAATGTTTGCTTGAAAGGTATCAGAGGAACTTTTTCATGGCATAGTAGTGAATGATCCTGGAGAATGAAGAAGGGCATGACAGCATCAAATTTGTGCTCTTTTTAATGGCAGAAGGAATGATGGCGGACAAGCAGAATACACCTATCCCAATTGCTACATGGAAGAATTAGAAAAATGTGAGTGTATGCCTTTGCCTCAAAGTACTGTACTTGGGGCCAAAGATTTGCCAAGAACTATTCTTAGTGATTACATTGAACAACGCCTACTTAGAAGACTGAAGCTTGAGAGACAAGAGAGAGCAAGACACTTTGGAAAAAATATTGATGAGGTAAATCCTATTTTAAACATTAAGGTTGTGAGACATAATGAAAATTGTGCTTACAAATATGTCTGGATGGAGGCTGTAACAGTACAGTATCATATTCTAGGAAAGCAAAACACGTTTTCAACTCTAATTTGTTTGGGGAATGAAACTTTGTTAATAATATCTTTTTTGTACATCCCCAAATTCTTCCTTTTTGATCATTTTTCATTTTTATGTGATTTTTGTTAAGTATTTTTTCAGTAAACAGTCTCACTATATTAAACTATCTTAGCACTTCATACACTATTGCCGAAATTAATTATGCTCTACTGATCGAACTTTGGTCGTGTAAGGAAGGTAGTAGATCCATATGAAGTTGTGCCTCTGATATATTATACTCTGGTTGCCCAAAATTTATTCTTGATGTATTGAAGTATTGTTGCACTACCTTTGTTTCTTTGCTTGATTGTATCACTTCCCAAATGAGAGTTCTCTCAACATGTATTCAAAAGGCCTATCAAGATTAACATAAAGAAAGATGTATGAGCCAACTTGAGATATAGTACATCAATATAAGTATTATTTAATGCAATATTTCTTAGTGTTACATGTTTGCATTTGATTAGCATGTTCCATTGCTATCTAGATATCTTACTTTCTATACTCTTACGGTGAAATTCTATCACTAGATTCATAGTTTTGTACATAGAGAATTGTGCATACTTTCAGACAATTTCATCGATGGTTGAGAGCAGCAAAAGGAGTGTCCATCAGTTTCTGTATAGGTGAAGAAGTATATCTAGTCACATGCTTGCTTTGGACACTGTTTATGGATCGTTTAGTTAATGGTATATAGTTCTTGTACATGAGTATCAGTATGATGTGTTGTTTAGTAAATAGTACATAGTTAATGGTATATAGTTAATGGTATATAGTTAATTGTATATAGTTCTATACAGGATCCTTGGTTTTATGGCATACAGTATTGGTATGATTTTGTAATGGTAAAATTGTACATAAGTTTTTGTAGAGGTGGAGAAGTATATAGTTAATGGTATATAGTTTTGTACATGATCCTTTGGTATAAAGCTGTAAGGTATAAAGCTGTAAGATTTATAGCTCGTCTCTCTGATTGCCCAATTATGTAATTTGTTTAAATTCTTAGAGAAACCCCATTAAAAATGTGATGTTTTCTCCAGGTTTGGTCAGGTTGAGAGAGCTAGAAGAGAAATGTTTTTGCATGGGCTTCTTCCAGATCAAAATGAACTGAAGAAGCTACAAGAGGTGAAACAGATATCGATGTTTTACTTGATTGAAAATACTCCTTATGTTCTTTTTCCTCCAAGCATGTCATTATTTCTCAGTTTTTTGTAATTTATATTTAAATAGAAGATCAGGAGATAAACTTGGTTTGATAAATTTTCTCAAATGCTTGATAATCTAGAAATTTTCCAGCTTGATTACATCATGTTTTGATTGTTGGTTTATAGTAATTTTTGTGAATACTTGAGATTTTTTACACCAAACAATTTTTTTAATGACTGATATAGGTAAATTTATCATTAATATTCCATTTTCATTTTCTTTTTTCCTTGTAGCTTAGGAATGGTAGCTCATAATATTTTCACTGAATTAATGGTTTGCTCAAATGACATTTACTGTTGATAATATTAAGTGTGAAAGAGCAAGAGGAGGAATCAAAGAAGGAGCATTAATGTCCTCCAAGTTGTTCAGATGGTGAAGATGAAACTGAGGAGCAGTATAATAAGGTTGCATCTACTGTCTACTAAGCCTTCTTCTAAGCTTCTGCATGTATCTTGCCTTGTGGTTTTGAAACCAGTAGAAGACATTCTTACCCTCAATCTTTCTATAGAAAGAAAGATGGGCAGTGATCTGTTGAATTTGAGAAGCATTTGGAGTTCTCACTCCACTTCCCTTTTGTCTCTTGTGTCATATTATTCAAAAAAAAGTTATACCTTGGCTTTTGGTTTGGGTGTGTATTTATATTAATGGTTGGGTTGGAGAGTGAATGAGAGATGACATAAGTGACAAAAGAGATGTGAGGGTGGAAGAAAGAATGGAGAGGAAAGCTGGCTGCAAAGTGCAAAGTGGGGGTTGTTTATGAAAAGTTATAATGGGGGAAGTTGTGCAGTCATGCTGATGCTGTTCTGAGATGAAATGAATGCATCAGGGTACTCCTCTTTGTTAACTTTTTATGGATCGGAGAGAGAAACAGATAGAGACACATTGTTGTTGGTTGATTGAGAGTTATAAGGATTATTTACAGTGATGAGAAAGGAATGACACGCAAGAGGGCAAGCTTGGCTCTATCTGAAAGCAATTTGGCGGTGTGGGATTAATGCATTATTAGCTGATCATGAATTGTTGATGTCAAGAATTACTGAGGCAGCACAACCTCTTCAGTAATTATAAATAGTTTATAGGAATTGATAAAATATAGCCCGGTTAGTAAGAAATCATATGTGTTAACCACTTCTATACATCTTCAGTTTATAAGAACACTGTCTGGCATTAAAAATATTTTTATCTCTAACCTTCTAACACAGTCCGAATGGCTTAAGCTTGTCCTGTTTAGTTGTAAGCTTTAACTATGAGAATTGTTATGCAGTTTGTTTTTTTGTGTAATGTGGATTAAGTTTTACTTAAATGTTATTGTCTAGCATTATAATATTTTGAAAGTGTTTTAAAAAAAACCGAAATTAGTATTTGCCACGGCTTGTAACTGTGGCAAATAGTTTTTAAAAATGACCAGTCCACTTTTAGCAAGGGTTTTATACCATGGCTAATAGTTGGCTTATTTGCTATGGTAATTTTTTTTCATGGCTAATACTATTTTCCACGGTCAATCCGTGGCTTAAAATTTTTAGCCACGCCGACTTTAGCCACGACGGTTTCCCATAGCTAGACCGTGGCTAAAGCTTTTTAGCCACGGTTTTGGACTTTTTGCCCGGGCAATTTGCCCTGGCCAAAAGTCTATTTTCTAGTAGTGAAGGTTGAATTCTAACCCCACCTACATTCATCCTTGACAACTAAGGCTGGAGGAAGGTATGATTCCAACTTCTCTTCCAACAGCCACCTTCATAGCAAGCCTCCTCGGTCCGATTTCAAGCCTCCTTCTCAGAGGGGGCGAAACCTCCGTCACAAGAAACCTTTCATCGGCCATCAACTGTTTCGTTATCAGAGACTGCTGTTGGTCACCACTCCCGCCATACCCCTTCAGGCTCTACCCATTTTTCAAAACACCTTGTCTTCTTTAAGGCAACATGAGAGCAGCTCGGTGGAGGAGTTTACAGATCTGGGGCTCGACTTTGAAGAGGTCGTCCAGATAATCCAAAAGAAGGCAGAAGAAAAGAGACAAGGGCCTCAAAGGGATTGGAAGCCCAGAAATAACTCTCAATTCTGCGAATTTCACAAAGAGAAGGGCCATTTGACAGAAGATTGCAAGGCCCTTCGACATCTAGTTGAAAGGGTATTTGTCGAAGGCAAGATCAAAGATCTGGGCAGGAGGAATGATCCTTCGAAACCTTCAACCTCAAAAGGCAAGGAGGTGGCGGAGGTTTAGCTAGAATGCGTAGAGATAGAGGATGAGGGCCGTCTTGGTCCCATTGATATTCAGAATGAATGTTGCGATATCGTCGACGAAGGAGCCTTGGGGATACTCTTTTACATTTACAGTGGAGCAGGAACTGAGTCCACTCGGAAGTCTCCCCTTGCAAGAGTCACCCGAGCAGAGATTGCTTCTACTTATTCCTCTGCCCCATCTTCGGGAAGCGTCATCTTCGGTCCCGAGGATCTTCCCCCGACTGCTAATCCTTTTGATCATGCTATTGTTGTCCATGCAGCCATCGTAGATTATACAGTCGATAGGATTCTTATTGATACTAACAGCTCTGTTAATCTCCTCTTCATGCCCACCTTTGAAGCCCTAATGACTTGAAAGCCTCTGCTTTCCACTGAAGGGCCGGTCTATGGATTTTCTGGCGAGAGGAAGGAAGTCAAGGGAAGCATCATACTCCTAGTAAGGCTCGGGGGGGGGGGGTGACCAAGCAGATTCAATTTATATTGGTGGATGCTCCGAGCTGCTATCACGCCATATTCGGGAGGCCTCTGCTAAACAAGTACCAAGCAATAATTTCCACCTACCACCTAGCTATCAAGTTCAACAAGGATGGTCGTCAATGTAGGGTCAGAAGTGACCTAAGAAAAGCTCAGGAATGCTACCTCCGCACAGTTAACATGACCGAAGTTGACCCTCCAATCTTCTCGGCGATAGCAGAAGTATCTACTCAGTCAGAAGCTGCCATGGATAGCGGAGATGCTCACCTGGAACCTGCCCAGGAAATGCAAGGGATCCCCATTACTGAAGGGGAGGAGAGAAAGCTCTTCATCAACTCAGAGTTGCTAGAAGATCAAAAGGCGGAGTTGATAGCTTGCTGCTAGAGAACCTGGATGTCTTCGCCTAGTCAGCGGAGGACATGCCAGGAGTCGATCCAGACGTAGCCTTCCATCATCTCAACATTGACCCAACCGCCAAGCCAGTGCAACAAAAGAAGAGAGATTCGGCGGTCAAGCTGACAGAGCCAATCAGAGAGGAGGTTACAAAACTCCTCAAGGCACGCTTTATTCAAGAAATTCAATATCCTGAGTGGGTTTCAAATGTTGTAATGGTTAAAAAACCGGGGGGAAGTGGAGAATGTGTGTATACTTCACACGATTTAATAAAATGTTTCCAAAAGATTGCTACCCCTTGCCTCAGATAGATTCTTTAGTTGATTCTGCGGTAGGGTATCCTTTTATGAGCTTTTTAGATGCGTTCTCTGGTTACCACCAACTAAGAATGCATAAGCCCGATATCCCTCACACATCGTTTATTACTAATGATGGTTGCTACTGCTATCTTGTGATGCCCTTTAGGCTTAAAAACGCTGGCACGACGTATCAACGCATGATGGATCATGTGTTTAGAGGATAAAAAGTTAAAAACCTTGAAGTATATGTGGACGATCTTTTGGTTAAAGGCAAGTCTCTTCCGCAACATCTACACGATTTGGTAGAAACTTTTTCCACTTTGCAAAAATACAAGATAAAACTTAACCCGCGAAAATGCATTTTTGGAGCAAGTAAGGGGAAATTCCTCGGTCACCTCCTTACTCCAGAGGGTCTTGCCTCTAATACGGACAAGGTTAAGGCCATCCTTGGTATGGCTCCTCCCCGTTCTCTGAGAGAACTCCAGCAATTAGGGGGGAGGTTAGAGGGACTCGGGAGATTTATTTCTCGAGTAGGAGATAAGAGTGCGCCATTTATCAAAACTCTTCGGGGAGCGTCTAAGTTTCAGTGGACGGAAGAGTGCACTAAGGCCTTTGAGCAGTTAAAGAAACAACTAGCTTCAACATCCATACTGCAAAGTCCCCGAGCAGGGGAGATGTTGTTCCTGTACCTAGGAGTTGGCCCCGAGGCGGTCGGCTCTATTCTTGCCCTAGAGGAAGGCCGGAGACAATTTCCAGTCTATTATGTCAGTCACATTCTAAAAGATGAACAAACAAGGTATCCGATCCTAGAGAGACTGGCTTTTGCATTGGTTATGTCTGCTCGTAGGCTCTGACCCTATTTCCAGGCACACTCAATCCAAGTGGTCACTGATCAACCTTTGAAGAGTGTGCTAGAGAATCCAGAACATTCGGGCAGGTTAACTAAATGGGCGATCGAGCTGAGTGAGTTTGAAATCTCCTATGTGCCCAGGACAGCTATCAAGGCGCAGGTGATTACTTATTTTCTAATTGATACATCAAAATCTGGTTCTAATCAGGCAGAAAGATCTCCTCTGGCCTGGATCATCTATGTTGATGGGGCTTCACACAGAAATTCTTTCGGAGCAGGAGTGGTTCGATAAATCCAAATGGTATCAAACTCGAGCAAGAAATCAAGTTTTATTTTCCAGGGACCAACAACCAAGCAGAGTATGAAGCTTTGTTGGCCAGCTTGAGGCTCGCAAGAGAGCTCAGGATCGACCGTGTTCACATAAAGACTGATTCCCTGGTAATGGCATCACAAGTTCTGGGTAATTTTGAGACCAGGGAGCCAGTGTTGAAGAAGTATCTTGCGCTTGTAAAGATTGAGGTTGGAAGATTTAAAAGTTTTACCATTGAACACATTTTGAGGACAGAGAATAAGCAGGCAGATGTTCTTGCCAAGTATGTACTGACGTCAGGAGGAACGACTTCTGAACTCTTACGCCCGGTAGTGGAGGAGGAAGATATGATGCAGATTGATCAGTATTCCTCTTGGATGGACCCATTCATCCTCTACCTATCAACTGGAAACTTGCATCAGTCGGTTAAAGATAAGAAGACATTCAAGTTGAAAGCAGCAAACTATTACTTAGTATCCGGTATTCTCTATAGGAAGACTTACTTGTCCACCATGGAAAGATGTGTGGCGGAAGATGAAGTCCGTACTATCCTTCGAGAAGTACATTCTGGTGAGTGTGGAAGCCACTGAGGAGCGAGAACCTTAGAAAGAATGATCATGCGGCAAGGTTATTTCTGGCCTACCATGAAAAAAGATTATGAAGCTCATGCAAAAAAGTGTGTCCAATGACAGAAGTTCGCTCCACTTCAGCATCAGGCTGCTCAGTCCCTTAGATCGATCGCAACCCCCTAGCCCTTTGCCGTTTGGGGGATGGATCTCATTGGTCCTTTTCCCATCACAAGTGGACAGTGGCGTTTCATCATAGTCATGATTGACTACTTCAGTAAATGGATCGAGGCCAAGGCATTGACAAAGACCACAACTCAGATTGTAAAGAATTTTATTTGGGGAGAGATAGTCTGCCGACATGGTATCCCAATGGCAATAATCACTGACAATGGACCACAGTTCAATAACATTGAGATGATAGATTTTTGCAGGCAGATCGGATCAGAGCTACGTTTTGCATCGGTCCATCATCCTAGAAGCAATGGTCAGGTGGAAGCAGCCAATAAGCAGATCCTCAACTTGCTTAAGAAGAAAGTATAGAATCTCAAGGGCAGTTGGGCTGATCAACTTTCTTCGGTTCTCTAGACCCTGAGAACAACGCCTTCATCTGTGATAGGAGAAACTCCGTTCAAGCTTTCTCATGGATCGAAAGCACTAATTCCTGTTGAATTTTAAGTTCCGTCACCCAGAGTTCTGCTGGCAAGGCAAGGCATGGAAGATTGGCTTGAACTGAATAATGAGGAAATGAGATTCAGCTTGGAGCATATCGAAGAGATCAGAGGTAAGGCTGCAATTAGATAAGAGGAAATCAAGAGAAGGATGGCTCGCTATTTTGATAAGAATGTTAGGATCAAATACTTTTAAGTGGGAGATATGGTTTTTAAAAAGGTGGACACTGCGGCAAGAGCCGGCTTAGTGGGAAAGCTCAATCCAAATTGGGCTTTGCCATTCATTGTCAAGGAAGTGCTCGAGAGTGGGGCTTATCGCCTGCAAACATATGAAGGAGAAGATATGCCACATACATGGAGTGGAGATGATCTAAAGCAGTTCTATTGCTGAACCTCTTCTTTTCTTTTTCCTTCTTATGTAAACTTTTAAAGAGGTTTATCATTAATAAAAAGCTCCTTACTGACACCTCTTCAAGTATCTTTTTGTCTCACATGTTGATAGTTAATACGTTAAGTAAGGGAAATCCCAAACGGTTCTATCCCTGAACTCTCTTTTCTTTGTTACACAAATTTCTCAAAAATTGGTACTTATCAAAGTTTTCATACTAACACTTCTTTGGGTGTTTTCTCTCTTTTGCTCCCTGAGCAAATCCAGCAGTTGCCTAATACCAGGAGACATTGCCAAGTTCAGCAAGAACCTCCCTTAGAACCGTTGTTATTAGCGTAACACCACAAAGACCACGTGTTGCGGGGAGATTTCGTACTGTGTAGTAGGAGCGTGCCGGTTCTACTGCGGCAAGATACTGGACTTCGGATCCTGGCTAGTACAAAAACCCACTCCTGTATATTGGAGGGACAGAGTGGAGGTCAGCTCTACCATGCCATTTAGTGGATATCATTACAACTTTGATGATCACGCATGGAAAGCATTGCCGCTCCGGCCGCACCTACCTGCAGATCGTCTTGGTTTGTGACTTTCGAACACTCCTTGGTACCCTCAAGAAGTGCTTGCAGGAGACCCACAACCTTGTTGATCTCAGGAAAAGTAATGCCGCTCCGGCCGCACCTGCCCGAAGGATCAATATAGGCTGTACTCCAGGTAAGAGGGCAGTGTACCATTTCGATGAATAAGCACTTTGGCGGATTCAAGTTTTCTAGTCCGCTTAGTTCGCCGTGCCTTCGGTTGATCTTATAGTTCATGGCCAGGTGTGGAAAGCCATGCCACACTAGCCGCACCTGCCCACTTGGTCATGAACAATAGGTCATTTCTATTATTATAATAAGCACTTTGCCGAACTCTGGTTTTCTAGTCCGCTCAGTCCGCCGTGCCTTGAGTTGATCTTATAGTTCATGGCCCGGTGTGGAAAGCCATGCCGCACTAACCGCACCTGCCCACTAGGTCATGAGCTATAGGTCATTTCTATTTTTATAATAAGCACTTTGCCGGACTCTGGTTTTCTAGTCCGCCCAGTCCACAGTTTTGTGGGTTGATCTATTATTGTATTGTTCATAAGCAAGCTTTGGTTTTCTAGTCCGTTCAGTCCGCTGGGTTTGTTTGGGTTTAACAATGTTACTTTCACAATGAATCGACTATAACTACCAGCGAACTATGGTCTAAATCCGCCAAGCTCGCATGTCAGCGCTATTCTGTTGGAACTATCCTAAAATCGCAGCTCTTATTATCTTGGTAATCTTAAAACTTGCAAAGGATGATTTGGTTTCTGTAAGGGGCTGATTGCCGTTCGAACTCGTCAAGAGCCTGCTTAATGGTCCTTACTTTTGATAGGGAAAAATAAGATTAATGTCGCAATGAGCTGTGATTAAACGATTTAGACAAGGATTTTTTACGGACTGAAAAATTACATCGCGCGGACAACATCTATATGATGCGGATTAGTATACGAAGTTCGACCTATAGTTACAAACAAAGATCAGAGCATTACAGAAGACATCAAAATATCCTTTTCATTTCATTCAAAAATTTTTACATGTTTTAGCGAACTCGCACGGAGTCCGCACCCTTTACAATAAAAACAAGAAATTACAATGTCTCTATTCTGTCCTTTGCTTCTTCTCGGCAGGCACTTCTGGACTCGACCCGTCCACATTGATCACAGGAGAATAGTCGCCTGAGTTACTGCTGGTGCTGCCACCGGAGCTGGAGCTGGTCGGACTCCGTCCGCTGGCATCTGCGGGCTCCGTCCGCTCGCTGCTTCCGTCGGAATCAGAAGAAGCGGACTGGTAGGACTGGCTTCCTGGTTAGTCTGTAGTAGCGACCTCTGGGTTCTCTCCATTAGCAGGTTCTCCCTCACCATCCACTGCTTTCCCTTTGGCAGCCCGCTCAAACTTGGTGACTTGGTCCTATAGATCGGGGAACAGTTGTAAGAAAGATACGGAATCCACGCCCTCCTTCGCGAGTCCGTCGCTGATGAAACGTTCAACGGCAACTTCCATGCTTTCCTTCACAAAAGGAAACATGGCGCGGTAGAAGGTGGGGTTGGTGACGTCGTATGCGGTCCACAGAGAAAGTAAATAAATCAAACCGCAACGGATAGACTACAAAGACTGCGGAAATTATTGATACTTACAGCTTTTTCTTCCTTATATTTGTTGACTTTTGCTCCTAGTCGCTTATTCCTGTCTTTTAAAGACTTATTTTCTCGCAAAATATGCTCATTCTCCCTGAGTAGCTTGCACGTTACCTGACCCATAAAATGGTTAGTGACGGCGCTATTCGCGCTAGCTTGAGCCACGAGCAGGGGGAGGTCGGTAGGGGCAATGCTCTGCAGCTCACGTAGTTTCTGCTTCCTGTATAAAGCAGAAATCTCCACATGAGCGTGGCGAGAAGTGCGCGGACTATTCCATGAAGGAAGAGTAGTGGAGAGGCAGACGAACTTCTACTTCTCGTGCCAATGGATCATTGGGTTACCCCTCAGATCTCTCTGCTTCTTCCCGAAGCCCGCAATATCGAAGCTCCCGGATGAAGAGTAGTCCGCCGCGGGATCGTCGTCCTCGCTTCTTTTCCTTGCGATTTCCTTTTTTCTTTCTCTCTGTGTAGGAGTCAGCCCTGCAGGTGTTTGAGGTAAATTGGCCAGCACTGCCAAGGTCGCTCAAAGAAGAAACCTGTTAGTCGTACAACCTCAGAACATGAAGATACAAATTCAGGTCGTAATACTTACTCTCCTAGCGGCTTATAGTATCCAGGCCGGGAAACAACAGGATATAGTGTTCGATATCAAGCCTCGCCCCGGCCAAAAATTCCTTGATGGCAGACTCCACCGTATTCAGCGGCACACTTTTGAAGTCAGTGTCCGCGCGCACCTGCGGGTTTGTGTGGAGGAACCCCAAGTCGCCCTCGAAAATAAATATCTCGAGGTCCAGTTGTGGATTTTGTTCGGCAAGCCCGCAACCTTCATTCCTCGGCAGTAAAAGTAGATTATTCCCTTGTACTGGTGATCTCTGGATGGGGTTATTGAGCGGACAGAGAAGATCTTTCTGAATATGTTTAGGGAGAACTGGATCCTTTCCGACCGCAGGTAAGAAAGGTAGTTGTAGATCGCGGTAACAGTGTTTGGCGCGAGCTGACCTGGAACTACCCCGTAGTGCTCAAAGATCTCGGCAACCTCCCAAAGCAGGTGGAACTTGAACCCACAGTCAAAATGATCTATGGGCACCGCGATCTGAGTAGCGGTGGAAAAGTTCATCCATTCTTGATCCTCAGGTAGGCGTGCGAGCACCGGCGAGCCTGCCATGTACCTCTCCCGGAAGATCTCCAAGTCGGCCGCGGTCAATCGGCTTCTTTTTTGTTTGGCAGAGTGAAAGGCAGTTGCGGTATCAATACGTGCGGACACCATTCTTCCAGACCGCAGGGCCTTCAGCTTCAACTGTTTCTGATACAGAAAGGAAGCAGAGACCCTATTTATAGAAAAACTCTGACTGGCAGATGACAACCAATCCGCCAAGATTGATAGCTCAATCCGCGCAGCTCGCTTCTTTTCAGGCTCCCTGCAAATTTAGATAAGGTTTTGCGGATTCAATCTCAATCTGCGCAGCTCTCTTCTTTTCAGGCTCCCCGAAAATTCAGATAAGGTTTTGCGGATTAAAGCTCAATCCGCGCAGCTCGATCCTCTTCAGGTTTCCTGCAAATTCAAATAATAGCAGGTATAGTTCGTTCAACTCTCAAAAATTCAGCACACGAAAAATGCAGCTCACGCATAGCAGTTCGCATTAGTCGAATTCAAACAGCCTACAGAAAAGCATTCATCACGCAGATCGCAGTATAGTATAAAGAATACACAACAATATCATACAATACAATGTTATACAGAAACCAAATGATGTCCGCATCACGACAAGAATAGCAAATCCACATCAAATTATACAATGTTCAAAATGAGTGTTCGCGAGCTCAGAGGCTTGAACGACGAGCAGGTCGTTCCTCTCTGTCCGTTCGATGACCAGGTCGCCACTCCTCATCCATCCCAAGATAAGCCGCTTGGTCGCTTCCTCGCATTATCTCTCTATACAGTTGCCTGACGAGGTGATGCATGTTGTTGAAGGTGCGGTGCATGCGGGCAGTGTCCCTGACAACCCAGCTAAATGTTATCACAAGCTCGCCTGCCGACCTTAGATCTGCGACCACCGCGGGCTTCCCGCTCGCCGCCAGGGCTGATGCTTCCCCCCGGAGTGGGCTGAGCCGACATTTGCGACCGAACTTCGGCTATCTCGGCAACCTCAGCGACCTGCTTCTTCCCTTCTCGCACCACGGCCAATTATTTGCTTCTGTAGTGGCGAGCTTCCTCGCTTTGCTGCTATTTTTTCATTCTTTAAGATTTCCACCATGAAGGAAATGCTGGCGACCTGGCCCTCCAACATCCTTTCTCGCTCTTTCCCCTTGCTTAGTTCAGCACGAGTTTCGTTCAGCTCCTCCTCATATTTCTTTGCTAACGAAACATACTTGTCCAGGACGGACTGTTCACCTTGCGCGGGCTCGGCGGGGAGAGGCGTCATAGTTTGTGCAAGTGCATCTGCGAGCGATGGCATGATCTCACCAGCCTCCACGGAACCTGGTGGCGACTTTCGAACAACAACAAAGTGAACGAAATTCATCTCAATTTACAGATCACGGTAGGCTTAAAAAAGTAAAGAAAAAGTCACTTTTTGTAATCATCGGGGCAATTTGATGACTATCCACCATAGGACGCCTCACGCGCTCCGGATCAAAAGCGATCAAATGTTGCTTGCACCTTCGATAAACTTTCGCCTTCTTCCTGGAAATTGATTTACTAGAAGCAACTATGTCATCAGTCTCCGTAATAATTTTTATCGGCCGTGACTTTTGGGGTGGAAACTTATAAAGCCATCGATGTTGAAACCGCCATGGCAGCAGCTGCAGTTTGCCTAGCCGCATCAACACCGCCGCAGTTCGCAGGTCTTCAGATCGCCTGTCCGCTTCCAGCCTTTCAGAGACCGCCGACCTTGGACTGCATGATAGCGAGTTGCTCTTTTGCCGCCTTCTCCCTTTTATCATCCGCAAGAGAGGGGGCGGGGTCAGCAACTTTCTCTCCCACTATCTCGACATCGGACTGCAACACCTCATGCAAAGATTGATTTATTTCAGCAAACCGCTCGTTGTAAACATTGTAGAATATTTCAGTGGTAGATAAGCTGACCGTTGATAAGGACTCGCCCCCCGAGATAGTGGCATACGGAGTAACAAGCTCGTGTCGAGAACTTATTTATCTCGCGGCCTGTGCTGCAAGCTCGCAGCACCCATCCGCACAGAGACATTCTTCTCTTTCTGAGCCCGCAGCATCTTTTCCACTCGCTCGGCAATAGAAGACTTATCCCTCTTCCTTTTCTGATCAACCTGTTGAAAGTCCGGCAGATTCGCGCGGACTGCGTCCTTATTGGTGCCGGCTACGGTCAAAGAAGTCACTGGTTCCGCGATTTGCTCTTCAGCCGGCTTCTCCACTTGCTAATCTTCCCCGACCATTTCTGTTTGTTTTTTAGCCTCCAGATCAGCAATCCGCATCTCCTCAGGATGCGGCTGTCGGAATCCCAGTTACGATACCTCCTTCTCAGTATCTATCATTAACATGTGTGTCCCAGAGGCAGAGACGATTATGGACATACCCCTCGAGTTCGTAGGGTTCTGATCAGAAATCCGTAACAAATCAGAGATCCTATCCGCACTCTAGGATGGTAGGTCCTGAGCAAGGGAAGCTTCTGACTGCTCGGGCTCCAGCTCCTTGTTTTTGCGGGCTAAATCAGTGGTCGACTTTTCCTTTTGCGATCTCTCCCCAACGTGGCGGACAACTGTCTCGCTCCGTTGGTCTGCTTTCTTAATATGTGTGTTCGCCTTAGATTTTTTGGTCTTGGAGACAAGGTTGCCAAGAAAGATCTGAGTCTCTCCATGCCGGACTGGAGAGTGCATACCGCATGTAACGTCCCGATTCGCGCTATGCCCCTTGTGCGTGTTTTTGGTGTCGGGAGAGCTGGGGTAGGCTCAAGGGGGTGCATGCGATAAGGTGCGCACTCGCGTTGAACAAGGAAATAGGCTGAAAACTATGTTGAGTATGACATGGGTAGGGACACGGGCGTGTCCCTACCCGTGTTCAGTGTCACTAAGTTTCCATGGCGTTGAGTAGTAATAAAATGGCAATGAGTGGTGTGTCCCGAGAAGGACACGGGTAGGGACACGGGCGTGTCCCTTCCCGTGTTCCATGACATTTAGTGCCAGGACTTTGAGTGCCATTGCTTTGAGTCTGGCCAGAGAAGGACACGGGTAGAGACACGGCAGTGTCTCTACCCGTATGCGATTGACACGGGTAGCGACACGGGCGTGTCCCTACCCGTGTGCTTCAAGCCCAGGTCAATGAGAGGTGTCCCGACCAAGACACGGGTATTGACACGGCCACAACCACGGCTGTTTCACCTGGACACGGGTACTGACACGGGCGTGTCAGTACCTGTGTAGGGGCACGAAATGGTAGTCGAGCCATTTCGCCAGAGCAGGACATGGGTAAGGACACGGCCGTGTCCCTACCCGTGTCACTTCTGTATAAAAAGGAAAAGTAAAACCCTAGCAATCTCATTCTCTTCCCAAACCCTATTTTCTGGTGGGAGATTTCTGGAGGAGGAGATCTTGCTGGAGCAAACCTTGGAGGAGGAGAAACGCCACCGCCGTCAAGGAAAAAATGATGCCGCCGAGGAGGATGAAAAGATCCATGGCCGGAAATGGTGCTACCGCTGGAAATGAGGTGAGCTTCCTCCCCTCTCCCTTGGTTCTAGAACATTAGATATTCTTAGGCGATACATCGACTCAAATGAGTCTTGATGTGTGAGGAGAAGGTTTCTTAGGAAGGCCTATCTAGAACTTTTGTTCTAATGACTAGTCATCTTCAACCTCCCCTTCTTCAAAGTGATGATGGGGGTGGATTCGTGAAGAGGAATGGCCTTGAGAGGGAGAATAAGAGTGTAGGAACTTATAGGTGCGATTTGGGGTGATCGACTTGAGGAGGAAGATGAACCGATGCCGTTCATTCTGCTTCAAGATGCGTGCAGAATCTGTGTTCTACACGCAGCTACCTTCTTGGCTATTTTCAGGCAAGAAATGGTCCGATCTGGGATTTCGACTAAACACGAAAGTTGAAGCCCTTGAAATTAAATTTCCAACGAGTGGTTACACGCCTTCGGGTGAAGCCTGTAGCCACGAGAATGTCTGATCGAAGTAAGGGTTGTAAGCTAGGCGCACAGAAATTATATTCTGTACACTGCAGGCTTTGGAGCCAATTTCATGTGGGTTATATTATGATCTGGGTTGCAGGCTGAACATGAAAGTTGTAGCCAATGGAAAGACCTTTCCATAGAGGGGTTACACGCACTCACCGGATTCCTGTAGCCACAGGAATTTTCAGTTGAAGTTGCTGTCTAGATTATTGCTGCACCTAAATTTCTGGGTAGTGTATAACATGGATTTAGGTTCGGTGGAATTAATGTTGCAATCTAATTCGAGATTCGGGTGAACTCTTTAATGATAACCACCGTTTTGTTATGAAGGTTGAAGTTTGTTAATTTCAATTCGTATAACGAGTTGTGAAGCAAGCTTGAATCGAACGAAATGGCTTGATATAAATTGGTAGATTATCATTTATGCGCATTTTGTTTTATGATGTTGAAATCATTTGGTATGACATATAGATGAATAAACTATGGTCATATGTATGTTGAATTTATAGAATGAAATTTGGTAGTATAATGCTTAGAGAATCGTCTCCCTACGGGTAGCATTGTGGAAGTTAGTAAGTGCGGCATTGGCCGTCACTAGTCGGGATGGTGTGAGATGAGTAAAGTTGGACGGTTGGGCTTGTCCCTCGGTGTTCATGTCCCGGGGCTCCTTTCGTGCCAAGTGCATGGTTGGGCTTGGTCCTCGTGCTTTCTCCGAGGCTCCTCCCATGCCACAGTTTTGTGGAATTGCATGCGGTGTGAGTCAACATGCGGTGTCGTAATCCTGGGTTAAGGATTGTGTGGCAGGTCTACGGGCTCGCCAATCATCACACTGATGGGAGTTGACAGATAGACTTTGGGCGGTTGGGATTATACCTCGGTGTTCATGTCCCGGGGCGCCATCCGTACCAATTTAACTGTTGGGCTTGACCCTCGTACTTATTTTCGATGTTCCTTCCGTGTCACGCATAGGCCAGTTTGGGGCTAGGATCTTGGTGCACATCTACCCAAGATAACCCGCTGGGCCGTAGTAGGCATGGGCTCCGCTGTTGTGTTCTTAGTATTGAGGCATACAGAGGCCTAAGTGAAGTAGTGTGGATACCCACTTAGTAGTAGAAGTGCCCGTTGTACTGTCACCGTCTGGCCATAACGGTTGGCGCCTGAGAGGTTAGCTACCTACTCGAAAAGTGGGAACTACTAGTCTGTGTCGACATAGCAACTGCATGTGCATGATCATGGGTGTGTCATTGCATCGCATACATAACATTGCACTTCATTACATACACAAGATCCTCATCATATAAGTTTGTATGAGCACTTCTATACGCTGAGTTACTTACTGTTAAATGATCCTAAACTTATATGCTTGTATGGGCATCCATATAAGTTGAGTTACTTTCTGTTATAACTCTATATTCATATGCTGTGATAGATGGTAGAAATGTTAGAATATCTTACTACATGTTATACAACTTACTTGTTTATACTCCTGCTTATATACATATATTGTACCCTGTCTATTTCTCCGTCCGGTGCCGAGGAGTCGCCGGGGGAGCGGATGTGAAGCCACTTAGTCTTTAGGACCAATGGTTGCTACGTCTTCCTTTTTAGGAGGAAATCCCACAGATGGTACAGCAGGTCGTGGAGCCGATCAGCCAGGCCTGGACGACCGGGCTTGAAGGGATGGTGCCATCACTACCGTCTGTTGCAGATGTGAGTATACGAGGGTTTATTGTAGCCCTTTGGGGCAACTTATTAGCTGTACTCTTATTTTGTAGAAGCATGTTTAGCTTCTCTATTACTGTGCTTTTGGACTTATAACTTATGTGGATTTGATTTCTTTATATTATTTTGGTTGGGTTGGCATATATATTGATATTAGTTGTAGCTGACAGAATAGGCGTCTTGTGGTACAGACTAGCCCGAGTGTTAGTGCTACCCCAAGACGACTATTCTTGGCATAAGACCCCTCTCGTGCCGTGTATTGTGTTCCGGGACGGGGGTCTTTCAAATTGTATCAGTTTGACACGATCCTCAACTAAAGAAGTCATTCAACAATGGGCCACTCCCGTTCGACTAGTCAGTTTGGGGACAAACTGACTTTGCGGAAGCAGTGGTGTGCCCATATGTAATACACACTAAGTTTATCAAACTCTGACCTTCGGATTAGCCAACCTAACCATAAGTTGCATTCTTCGTATTGGTTCTTAGTGCGTGTTGAGCCATTGGGGGGCATTCCTGCCCCTTCCATACCCACTCAGTTCCAACAGTCTGAGTTGGGGCAGACGCTCACCGCCATTTTGGATGCTTTTAGGGCACAATAGCCTCCGGTGCTATAACAGGCCCCGGGATCTAACTGGCTGAGCGCCTTCCGGGCTCTCTCCCCTCCCACTTACCTTGGGATGGAGTCAGCCGTGCGCATGGAGGAATGGCTTGACATAGTACAGGAGTTATTGGCTGGTATCCGTTGTCCAGCCAACATGGTTGTGTCAATGGCGGTGTCTACCTTGGAGCTACATGCTAAGAGGTGGTGGAAGTCACTCATGGGCTCCACCTTTCAAGGCCAAGTCTATACAGAGATAAGTTGGAGCGAATTCTCGGATGTTTTCTTGGAGCACTTCATTCCTTCATCCGCTCGAGATGAACTTGAGGAGAGGTTCCTTCTACTGAAACAAGGATCGAAGACGGTTACGGAATACCAGCGGGAGTTCCAACATCTCGCAAGGTTCGCGGACTCATACGAGTTCGATTATAGAGGTTACGCCAAGCATTTCTACAAAGAGCTGCGAGATCCCCTAAGGCAGGCCCTTTTAATTATAGCGGATGCTAGCTTGGCGGAGATCATCGATATGGCAAAAAGATTGGAGGCGGACCACTTGGGTAATCGTAAAAGACCTGCAGAGGGCGTCATGGAAGCTTTCCCGAGCAATAGAAGGAGATAGGACTTTAGAAGAGGAAGAGTATATCAAGGAGGTGGAGGGCGTGTCAACCGAAACTATAGGGTGGAGCATCCGGTTCCGCAACCGCTCGCGTTGCCTCCATCACCGTAGCCTCAACAACTTCAACAACTCGAGAGGCGTCCTGGGCTGGTGTGTTTTGAATGCAACCAATCGGGTCACATTTGATGCTTTCGCCCGCAATTATTTGGGAACGCCTTTCCTGCTCTCCCTCCGGCAGCCCCTCGAGGGTGGGGTTACATGTGTGGTTGAGGACGAGGACCACGAGGTGGTAACCCCGGCCCTGCCCGGGATCAAGTGTACGTGCTAGTTTTGGCGCAAGAACGGAATCCCCAGAATGTTATTGCAGGTACGTGTAGTAAGCTTTCATGTTTTCTGTGTTAAACTTAAGTTTCTTACGACATACTAGCTATCTAGCAATAAGTTTTGATTATTGGTACTTAGGCACCGTGATAATTGGTGGAAAGACGACCTGTGTGTTGTTCGATACTTGTGCCTCACACTCCTTTGTGTCCGAGGATTTCATTAAGGACATGGGGGGTGTTCAATATTTTACTGGAATAGCCCGACTAGTGCGGCTTCCGGACGGCTCGGATATGGTTGCAACCGCTAAGTACGAACTTGAGGTACTTATTGAGGGAAGGAATTTCGTTACGCCTGCCACTGTCTTGAAAATGCCGGAATTTGACATCATTCTGGGCATGACGTGGTTGTACTGGCACTTTGCAAGGATCGACTGTGCGGAGAAGCGGATTTATTTGAGACATGGAGACTCTGACATCATCCTCCAAGGTATTAACTTCGCACCCCATCTGACGTTATCATCCGTTCAGGTTGTAAAAGCACACATGAAGGGGGATGAAGTTTTTATGATCTGGTTCGAGTTGAAAGAAGTAGCATTGGACGTAAAAGATGTACGGGTGGTGCGGGACTTCCCCGAGGTATTTCCTTAGAAATTGCTAGGATTACCCCCGCACAGAGAGGTTGACTTCCAAATAAATCTCGTACCGGGTGCCAAGCCTATATCCAAGGCCCCTTACCGAATGGCCCCAAAAGAACTCGCGGAGTTTAGAGTTCAACTACAAGAACTGGTTGAGTCAGGGTTTGTTCGCCCCAGTTCGTCACCCTGGGGATCCCCGGTATTGTTCGTGAAGAAGAAGGACGGAACCCTGCGTCTGTGCATAGATTATCGGGTACTCAATCGGTTGACGGTGTGGAACACTTACCCGCTACCTCGGATCGACGAGTTTTTCGATCAACTAGTGGGAGCGCATTGGTTTTCTAAGCTATACTTGCGCTCTGGGTATTACCAGTTGAGAATACAAGAGGGGGACATCCAGAAAACTGCCTTTAGTTCAAGATATGGGTTGTACGAGTTCATCGTAATGCTGTTTGGGCTCACAAATGCCCCTTCGGCTTTCATGAGACTGATAAACAAAGTATTTGAGCCATATTTGGACATCTTCATCAATGTTTTTATCAAGGATATCCTAGTTTACTCAAGGACGGAGGAGGAGCATGGCAAGCACATGACCTTGGTATTGAAGAAACTAAAGGAGCACGCCTTATACGCCAAATTTAGCAAGTGCGAATTTTGGCTTAAGGAGGTTGCCTTCTTTGGTCATGCGATCAGTGGAGCTGGGCTAGCTGTGGATCCGACCAAAGTGCATGCCGTAAGGGAGTGGTCACCCTTGAAGTCGGCGGCCGATGTGCGGAGTTTCCTTGGACTTGCCGAGTACTATCGCAAGTTCGTAAAGGGATTCTCAAATATTGTTCTTCCTCTTACTTTCCTAACGATGAAAGGTGTGTCGTATGAGTGAACACCCCAATGTGAAGCTGCGTTCCAAGAATTGAAGGATAGACTTACCTCCACCCCCATCCTTGTCCTTCAATTTGGGAAGGAAGGATTTCAAGTTTACACTGATGCATCATATCAAGGGATGGGAGCAGAATTGATGCAGCACGAGCGCGTGATTGCTTATGCTTCCAAACAATTGAATAAGCATGAAATCAATTACCCAGTTCATGAATTGGAGCCGGGAGCAGTGGTGTTCGCCTTGAAGGTTTGGAGGCATTATTTATACGGCATCCACTACGAGATCTTTTCAGACCACAAAAACTTTAAGTACGTCCATACTCAGAAGGAGTTGAACTTTAGACAACGGCGGTGGTTAGAATTTCTATGCGACTATGAGTTCACCTTAAACTACCACCCCGGAAAAGCAAACTCGGTAGACGATGCGTTGAGTAGAAAAAATAACGGACTCAATCCCAGAGTCCCGGTTGATGAGTATGGAGTTGGCTCAGATGATTGACGAGATGGAAAATACTTTGATATTTAAGGATCTTTCAGCAGAATATACGGAGTACTTGGCCAACATGTGCATAGTTTGTGATATCCGGGACCGGATTCGGGTGGAGCAAGGAGTGGATGAGGCTCTGGCCCCGACAATCAAGTCAATCAAAGACGGGACTACTGACGAATACACACTAAAAGGCGGCCTCATTTATTTTCGCGGCCTGCTCTACATTCCCAAGGGTGGTAAAATCCGGGAGGATATCTTGAGAGAGGCGCATTGCTCTCAGTATTCAGTGCACCCAGGAATTGTAAAGATGTATGTCGGCTTACGGAAGACCATGTGTTGGCTGGGAATGAAGAAGGATGTCCGATATTTTTTTACACATTGCAAAGCCTGTCAAAGGGTGAAGGCGGAGTGCAGGAGTCCCGGCGGCTTGCTATAGTCATTGCCCATCCCCGAGTGGAAGTTCGAGGATATTTCCATGGACTTCGTACATGGGCTACCTCGCTCACGCTCAGTGAATGATTCAGTATTGGTGATCGTTGATCGACTGACGAAAGTAGCCCGGTTTATTCCTATGAAGAAGGAGACTCACGTGGATGTCTTGGTACGCCTATTTGTGGAGCAGTTTATACGGTATCATGGTGTGCCTAAGACGATAGTTTCTAACCGTGATGGACGCTTTACTTACAAGGAGTGGAAGGCGGTACAGGCATATTTGGGCTCACGCCTTACCTTCAGCACCGCGTTCAATCCTTAGACGGACGGGCAGTCTGAGCGGACCATCCGGACATTGGAGGATCTGTTGAGATTATGTGTGTTGGATAGGGGAGAGCCGTGGGAAAGGTTCTTACCCCTGGTGGAGTTCTCCTACAACAACAGCCATCAGGCGAGCATCAGCATGGCGCATGTTGGGTATTGTCTCCACAATAACCCAGATTTGCATGAAGTCACCCTTTGTACTAAGATGAATTAAGGTGTATTTGACATGTGTATTCTAGTTGTGTGTTTGCAGATTTTCAGTTCTAAGTGTAGACCAATGTCATTCTACAGTGGGTCAGGAACACAGGACCACTCAGTGTAATCCCTCACTGAGTGATCCAAGGTGTTGACTCATATGTAGCCTCTCAATTGGCATAAACTTCATATTCAAACTTTGGAACACAAGATGGAGACAAGACCAGAAGGAGATCTTTCATGGAATTCTTAAGAAATTTTTCTAAGTCCATCTCTCGAGAAGTTCCTTCAAAGTTCTCGAGAAGTAGTACATAGTTATCGAGAGGCTCAGACTTTACTTCTCGAGAAGTCAGGACAGCTAGAATTCCTCTAAGCAGAAGTTTTTGAGAGGTTAACAAAGTTCTCGAGAACTACTATAGAAGTTCTCGAGAAGTATTCCTTAACTCTCGAAAAGTTCTGCCCTTCTCTTCAGGAATTTGACTCTAGCTAAGTTCTCGAGAAGTCAATAGAGTTCTCGAGAACTGCTTGACTATGTTCTCGAGAAGTTCTTAGTTAAGAATTTTTCTTTAGCAATTGACTCTTAGTAAAGTTCTCGAAAAGTTTTGACTAAGTTCTCGAGAAGTGCTAAACAAGTTTTCGAGAAGTTTTCTTGAAGCTCTCGAAAAGTTCTGTTAAGTTCTCGAGAAGTTCTACATCAGTTTTCGAGTAAGTGTTTTAGTTCTCGAAAAGTCAGCATAGTTCTCGAGAATAATAATTCCAAGTTCTCGAGAAGTCCAAGGCCATTTCAAGAAGTTCAGTGATCGAGATCCTGCCATAGTTTTCGAAAGGTAAGTACATAGTTCTCGAGAACTATTTCGACCTCTCGAGAACAAAGTACTTCCTTTTCCAGAAAATTCTCTAAGTCCAGTTTTGACGAGATTTCGATCTAATCTTTTCTGATTAATCCACATTGTTGGTACCCTAGTTTGGATTTGTGTTAAGTCTTCTCAATTAGTTTCTTGACCCAAGACTTATCTATGGTCAAAGGTTAGTTGTTAGGTTAGATTTCCTCAGTTGTAGAGTTGTCACTTTTCCAGTGAAATCTGACTTAGTTAGTTCTTGGTTCGACTATAGTCGAACGGTGCTCGACTATCATCTATCAACTGTTCGACGATCGTCTATCAGTTGGTCTACTTTCGTTAGTCAGCAGGTCGTCGATCTCTAAGTTAGTTCAACGCTTGTTAGCTCGACGATGTGTGGTCTCTGCCTCGTCGATCGTCAGACCCTGCTCGAATTCTTTTGAGTAGACAGATTTCTTGATAGTTTAACTATTTGGTAGTTCGACTATCTACTCTGATAGTTCGACTATCTGTTCTGGTGTGATAGTTCGACTATCTGCTCTGATAGTTTGACTATTTGTTCTGTTGTGATAGTTCGACTATCTGCTCTGATAGTTCGACTATCTATTCTGTTGTGATAGTTCGACTATCTGCTCTGATAGTTTGACTATCTGTTCTGTTGTGATAGTTTGACTATCTGTTTGATAGTTCGACTATCTGCTCTGTGTTGATAGTTCGACTATCTGTTTGATGGTTCGATTATCTTTTTGATAGCTCGACTATCTGCTTTGATAGTTCGACTATCTTTTTCGTTCGACTATCTGTTCTGATTGTTCGATGATCTCTGTGGTTCGTTCGACGATCTCTGTGGATCGTTCGACGATCTTTTTTCTGCTGTTTGTAATTTTGTACTCCTTCTCTTCTGTGATTTATTTCCTATTTATTTGGCATATTTTATTAAAGACTATTTCATTGATTTTATGCTGACATTTCAAGGCAATCTTTGCCCCATTCTTTATGCATAAGTCAAGTTCTTTCTAACAAAAGTCTTTTGTCTTATTAGTTGATATATCTTTATGCATTATCTGCCATGCTGTCCTTTATAGCCATTAGACACAAAAGTCTTCTCTGGTCGTAAAGAGTTTGGTCTGATGTGACTTTCTCTAGTATTCTTTTATCAGATTGGATATGCAGCCTCTTAGAAAACTTTATCTCTTTATAGGATGTCTGTGTGCAGGATATATTTTTGTAATGTGCTATTTACAGCCCAGATTGCAGATCTCAGAAGAAGACAAAGTTCAAATAAAGATTAGAGCCGTTACAGAGGCTATTATACAAAGAGTTCTTTTGAAAGAAGAAAAAGACTAGTTCACACACATACACAGACATATACTGTTGTTCATATACAGATTCAAAAATAAGAAGAACAGCTCTCAGATTCTTTCACATTCAACTGAGAAGATCTACTCTCTTCAGCATTCTTCTTCAACCCTGAGTTCATCCTGCTTCCAGGAATATTCACTCAGAGCCTCTAGAAGAAGAAGAAAGAAAAGCTGATTGAAGAATAACAATCATTCTACATCAAGAGTCTTCTTCAAGCTGCTCCTTCAAGAACTTCAAGACAGCTCTCTGTCAAGAGTTCAGAAGAGATCCTGCACCCTGAAGCAAGGTTTTCTTCCTGGATATTCTCTAAGCCAGGGGGAGCCTTGATTCCTTAGAGCTCTTTAGCTCTGTGCAATCCACTAGCTTCTCTTATATTGTTTTAACAATAGAGAAGACACTCTAACTCTCTCTCAACCTCCTGTAAAAGGGTTATTACTCTATTTAAAAGTGAACCTTGGTGGCAGGGCACCTTAGCAAAAACCTGTGTTAGATTTTGAGCTCCTGATCAAAAGCTCAAAGGGTCTACTTGATCTACCTGAACCAGATCAGTTGGTGGCAGGGAACCTGAACAAAAACCTGTAGTGGATTTCTACCAGGGTGGTAGAAGAGTGGATGTACCTATTTAGAGGGAACCCCTATAAATCTCTTGTGTTGTCTTTGTTGCTTACTTTAATTATTACACTATGGCTGTGATTAGAACTAACTAGGACTGCTAGTTGCTGTGATAGGACTAAAGCTGAAACTGTAATTACAGTTAGCTTTCTCTTGTGCACCACACTTTGTGTTAGGCTCTAGGGTTTCAAATATTTATAAACTCTTTCCACAAACTAACTCTAAGGGAGTTGAGTAGAAGCTCAAATTTTTGAATACTCTATTCACCCCCCCCCCCCTCTAGAGTTGTATCTATCCTCACTTTTAATTGGAATCAGAGGGAGGTTGACTGACTGTACAGGCTAACACCTGAGTCACAAGATCTAGATTGATACCAAGTTTATAGACATTCACTTCATGGCCTAGTACAAGGATTATTCTAGCACCAGACCTCCAGTTTGACAACTTAACTAAGTTTAGCATCTGGAAGGCAAGAATCAAGTTATATATGAACTCTATTGATGAAGATATTTTTTCTTCTATTTTGATAGGGCCACCAACACCACCTGCTACAGCCACTGCTACAACATCTACAAATCTCAGTACAGTGCCACCTCCAGACTACAATGATGCATACAAGAAGGCCAAGATAGCTGATGCTAAAGCAATGAATATTCTAGCTCATACCATGTCTGATGAAACCTTTCAGAAAGTGGCTGATTGCACTTCTACAAAATCCATGTGGGACTCACTAAACTAGATTGTAGCTGGTTCAGCTGATGAAAGGAATGACAGAAGGTCCAACCTTATATCTCAATATGAAAACTTCAAGAAGACTGAAGCTGAATGAGTTAAAGGAATGTACACCACGCTCAGCTCTATCATCAATGAGCTGAGTAGTCTTGATAAGGAGATAACATTGACAGAGGTCAACGATAAGATACTAATGTGCTTCCCCAGTATATGGGATCTCAGGATCTGGCCTATCAAGTAGGCCAGAAGTACAACTAAAATCTCAACTGAAGCCCTCCTTGGCAAGCTCAAATCTTTTGAGCAAGTTCTAAAGTCCAGGGAAGCTGAAGCTGAAGCTAAGACTCCAACTCCAACAAGGAAAGAGCAAACTCTTACTCTCAAAGCTGCTGATGCTTCTTAAGGAAGCCAATCCAATGAGGAGCTGATGGCACTCTTTGCCAAAAGGTTTCTCAAAATGGGCAGAAAGGAATTTAGAAAGAAGTCTTCAAGATATGAAGACAAGCCAAGGTATGACAGATCACCTGCTAAAAAAATTATCTTCTATGGTTGCAGGAAACCTGGACACATTCTACTAGAGTGTCCAAAGGAAAAGAACAAAGATAAGAGAAAAGAAAAAGAACATCAGAAGAAGCACTCCTTGTCCTCCTCCTACAAAAATAAGAAGAAGGAGAAAGGATTTGTTGTTGAAACCTGGAGTGATTCAGATGAGGAATCTTCCTCCTCAAGCTCCAGTGAAGATGAGGAAGAGAAGAAGGCAAAGGAAATTTGCCTAATGGCAATTGATGCCTGCAGAAATCATTCAGCTGCAGAGAGTTCTAATGAAGAAGAAATGCCTACAGAAGATCAGGTATTGTCTTCTTATGATTTTACTTCTGCTGAATTTAGGTCTGAATTTAAATCTCTTTGTTTAGACTTAATTAGCTCAGAAAAAGAAATTAAGGAGCTTAGAAATAGGATAGCAGAATAAGAAACCATCTCTAATGAAAATGCTAGGCTAGAAGCTGAACTCACTAAATGTAGTGAAGAAATAAAATTTCTCAAAACTGAACTAGCCAAATCCAAAAGATTAGAAGAATCTTTAAATGGTAGAATTCTTAAGCTACCAGAAATTACTAGCATGTCAAATACTAGGACAGGTAATAATAAGCTAGGCTTAGGAGCAACACCAAGTGAACCCCCCTTGGTTCTTAAAAATAATCTTTCAACTCCACTAAACTTTATTTTAGCTGATGGAATAAAGAATACTGAGCAAGTAAATCTTGTTAACAAAGCCTTAAATAAAGGTAAGAGAGAAAGAGAAAGCAAAATTTAAGGAAATACAAAAGTCGTCGAACGCTGCTCGACGATCGAAGGCTCAATGGTCGAATGATGCTCAATGATCTGAGCATCGATCGTCGAACGATGATCGACGATCTCAATATGATTTTCAAAATAACAACCTGAACCTTAGAAATCCTAATGTAAATAGAAACCCTAGGTTTATTGACCCATCAACTGCATGGAGTATTCCACCTAGGAGATCCTATCCCTTAGGATATAAACCTCAGCCTGCTTATTCTTTTATTTCAAGCTTTCATTATGTGAAGAATAATTGACCCAAGGTTGTCTTGGTCCACAATGTCTAACTGTTTAATTTGCAGGTGAATACCTATCCAATTACTAAAGACAAATGGTATTTGGATAGTGGCTGTTCCAAACACATGACAGGAAATAAAGAAAATCTGTCAAAATACAAGGCCAAGCTTGGACCAAAGGTGATCTTTGGGGATTCCAGCTGTGGTCAAACAGAAGGATATGGTAGGTTTCCCATTGGAGCAATAACATGCAAAAGGGTTACGTATGTAACTGGACTGAAGCACAACATAATCTCAGTAAGCCAGTTATGTGATGCAGGTTATCAGGTATCTTTCACTGACACTCTTTGCAATATTACTTTTAATAGTAATGTAGTGTTAGTAGGCATTAGACAGGGTAATATTTATTTAGTAGATTTTAACTCAACTCAATCTGAAATCTGTCTGTTTAATGAAGTAACAAATAATAACACCTTATGGCATAGGAGGCTTCGCCATGTTAATCTCAAGAACATATCTAGGTTATCTAAATACAGCCTTGTTAGAGGTTTACCTTCTTGCCCCTACAAGAAGGAAAGCCTATGCAAGGCTTGTCAATTAGGCAAGCAAACCAAAAATTCCTTTAAATCTGTAAATAAAAGTGATTCACCTATAATCATGTATTTATTACATTTGGATCTTTTTGGCTCAATAAATGTATAGAGTCTAGGAGGGATGCTTTACACTTTAGTGATTGTAGATGACTTCTCTAGGTTCACTTGGGTGTTCTTCTTGAGAACTAAGGCTGATAAATTCAAAGTTCTTATAGACTTTCTGCTATGTGTGTAGACTGAGTATTCTACTCATGTGGCCTTGATCATAAGTGATCATGGTACTGAGTTTGAGTCTCTTCTCATGCAAGAATTCTGTGAGAAATAAGGTATCAAACATAGCTTCTCTGCTCCTAGAACTCCCCAACAAAATGGGGTAGTGGAAAGGAAGAATAGAACCCTAATTGAAGCTGCAGGAACATTATTGGCAGATGCTAACATGCCTCTCTCTTATTGGGAGAAGCTGTTAGCACAGCTAATTATGTCTTGAACAGATGTCTTATACACAATATTAAGAGTAAAACTCCTTATGAGTTGCTTAAAGGAAAGAAACCTAAAATTAATTATTTTAGAGTCTTTGGTTGTGTAGTGTATATTCACAATAACAATAAAGAATACCTTAGAAAGTTTGAAGCAAAAGCTTCAATGGGAATTTTTCTTGGATATTCCCAAGTAAGAAAAGCTTATAGGGTCTTTAACAAATCAACATTAAAAATAGAGGAGTCTGTGCATGTTTTCTTTGATGAGTCAAAGATGTTTTACAAGGAGAAGGAAACTTCTCCTTCCTCAAGCTCATTGCAGGTACCTGAGTCATGCAAAGATGTCACTCAAGAGATTCTCCCTCTTTCAACTCTTCATATCACTGATTCAGACAGTGATGGAGACACTGTGGAAGCAGTTGCTGTACCACCAACAGTTGATCCAATTCCTCAAGAGGAATTAATCCAAACTGTTGTTGAAGATCACATCCTACCTGCTGATATTGTCACACTTAGAGATCATCCTACATCTCAAGTGATTGGTGACATATCAGCTGGTGTGCAAACAAGACATCAATTAAGACAGGATGTGATGCATGCTTGTTTTCTTTCAAAGATTGAGCCCCTCACCATAAAAGATGCTGAGCTAGATCCCCACTGGATCATTGCTATGCATAAGGAGCTTAATCAATTTGAAAGATGTAAAGTATGGACTTTGGTTCCAAGAACTAAAGGCCAACTGATCATAGACACCAAGTGGGTGTTTAGAAACAAGTTGGATGCCCAAAGAATTATTGTAAGGAACAAAGCTAGGCTTGTAGCTCGGGGCTATAGACAGGAGGAAGGTATATACTATGACCAAACCTTTGCCCCTGTTGCAAGGCTAGAGGCAATAAGGATCTTTCTAGCCTATGCAGCCTATATGAAGTTTAAGGTTTTTCAGATGGATGTCAAGAGTGCATTCCTAAATGGTGAGCTAAAGGAAGAGGTGTTTGTTGAAGAACCTCCTGGGGTTGTCTCTTCAACTCAACCCTCATTTGTTTATAAGTTACAAAAAGCTCTTTATGGACTTAAGCAAGCACCCAGAGCCTGGTATGAGACTCTAGCTAGTTTCCTGTTAGAGCACAACTTTGTTAGGGGAGTAGTTGATAGAACCCTGTTTGTCAAGCATCACAAGGACACCATCCTGTTAGTTCAAGTTTATGTGGATGATATTATTTTTGTCTCCACTGATCCCAAACTTTGCAAAAAGTTCTCAGACTTGATGCATTCTAAGTTTGAGATAAGTAGTATGGGTGAGCGGTCTTACTTTCTTGGTCTCCAAGTAAAGCAAGATGTTGATGGCATCTTCATCTCCCAATCCAAATATGCCAAGGAATTGGTAAAGAAGTTTGGGATGGCTGATGCTTAAGCAATGCATACACCCATGACCACTAATGCAGTTATAGATTCTGATGATCAGGGTAAGCTAGTTGATCAGAAAAACTATTGGGCCATTGTTGGTTCCCTATTGTATTTAACTATAAGTAGACCAGATATAATGTTTGCCACATGCTTATATGCTAGATTCCAGGTCAACCCCAAGGAATCTCATTTGATTCTTCTCAAGAGAATTTTGAGATACCTGAAGGGATGCCCAAATTTAGGACTGTGGTACCCAGCAGAATCAGAATTTGAGTTAATTGGATACTCTGACTCTGACTATGATGGTTGTAGAGTTGACATGAAAAGTACCTCAGGAACATGTCAGTTCCTGGGAGAGAGATTAGTATGTTGGTTCTGTAAGAAACAGGCTTCTGTCTCAACTTCAACTGTAGAGGCTGAATATATAGCAGCTGCTAGTTGTTGTTCACAAATCCTGTGGATTCAAAACCAACTTTTGGATTATGGGTACACACAAGAGAACACCAAAATCATGTGTGACTGTACCAGTGCTATCTCCATTGCACAAAATCCTGTGCACAACTCTAGGACCAAGCACATTGAGATTAGACATCATTTTCTAAGAGATTGTGTTGAAAAGAACAAGATCAGCCTTGAGTTCATATCCACTTACCTTTAGAGAGGTGATATTTTCACCAAGCCCTTAGATGAACAGAAGCATCTATTCTTTTTGGTTCAACTAGGCATGATAAATGGAAAAGACTAAGTGTGACTTCTGCCTTGTTAAAATCTATTTGAAGATCATCGAACGACGTTCGACGATAGTCGAACAGGTCGAGCCTTTCGTCAACCTATGGTTGACGACGGCTTGTGTGTTTGTGAAGACAGAAATAGTCGATCGATTGCTCGACTACTCTGCTTCAGGAGACGATCATCGAACAACCGATCGACGATCGCTTCCAGTATCTGTTAAAATAGATCGACGATTGCTGTTTTAATATAAAACGATCGTCGACTTAGGTTAAGAGATCGTCTTTTAGTAGTCGATAGAGCTCGTCTTTTCCTATTCCGTCTTTCTGCTTGAGCTCTGCCCCGTGCTTTCTGCTCTTCGCTTCTCTCGTCTTCTCCGACAAAATTGATGGCGATTGCTCCAGCTCTTCTGACGACGATGAAGTTTTACGCTGGTTTTAGCGTGGATTTCGATTCGTTCAGCACCTGCGATGCTGAGATTCTAAAGATACTCCAGCTCTACAAGGATCAAGGACAATAAAAGCTGATGTCCACAAGGATTAAGATAAATATTCTAGAGATTAAAGAATGGGTTTTCTCATCGTCTTCTAATGACGAATCAATGACCGGGACAGTAGGCGGGGAAGATGTAATCCTAACTCTTGCCATTTTGACTGAGATTTTTGGATTATTGAATGGACAAGAGGAGTATGATCAAGATACTCAAGAGTATGGAAGAATGCTCGTAGAGCTAGGACATGCTGACGGCATTCCTATAAAGTTGTTGAAAGTAAACTTCCCGATGAGGATAAAGTTCTTAGCAAAACTGGTTGGAAATGTGCTATTGGGTAAGCACTCTGCTTATGACAACATCACCAGGCAGCAGTTTGCCTTGATGTGTGCCATTGTAAATAAGAAAGAGTTTAATTGGGCAAGTATAGTGTTTGATTTGATCAGGAAGAAGAACTCCAAGAAGGAAGTAACTCTTGGAAGGGTGATAGGAATATTTCTAAAAGAAAAATATCCTCAGCTGTTGGGTACAGTTGCTATATCCATCAATGCTAGTAAGAAGATGGATCCCACTTTGTTTGTTAAGTGGAGGAGGAACATCCAGAAGCCCTCAGCAGCTGGGGTTGCTCCTGTTATATTTGAGAGCACCAGGACTGTACCAGTATCTCCCCACCTACCTGAATAAGGCTCTTCCATTCCCCCCATTCCACCTTCCTCTGCACTACCATCCACTTCCTTTGCATTGCCATTGATGAGTTGTAAATATACTTATTTTTAGTGTATTTATTTTGTCATTTTAATTTATTTTCATAGTTTTTAGCTTGTTTTATTCAATAAAATGTTTTTTTTTTGTAAAAATATATTCTAACTTAGTATTTTTTATTTTCTGAATTTTTCCAAAAAACTGAATTTTTGGCCCTGTCACGCCCGTGTCACCCCCCGACACGGGCGTGTCAGGCTCTCAACGCAATCAGCCAGTCAAAACATGCAATTTCACTGTTCCGAGCCCGACACGCCCAACATCACGCCCGTGTCAAAGCGCGTCACGCCCGTGTCGAGGCCGACACGCAACGCTTAATCAAACAGTCAACGCTGCCGACATCAGGATGCCAGCTATCCGTGTCACGCCCACCTGTCACGCCCGTGACAATCCTGTCACGCCCGTGTCCGCCACGTGGACCGCCCCGAAGTCAAAGCTCGCGTCAAATCCCCAGATCCAGCTCCCCGTCACGCCCTAGTCACGCCCGTGACTGACACATGTCACGCCCGTGACCTGGGGCGTGACCGCCACGTTTTCAGCCGAAGTCAAAGCTCCAGTCAAATCACCGATCAGCTCATGAACAGTACTGACACGCCCCCCTGTCACGCCCGTGACCTAGGGCATGACCAACCCGAAATTTTGCCTATAAAAGGGCAGCTGCTGTATGAGATTTCTGTCCACTTTTTGGTCCATTTTGCTAAGGTGTTATGCTGCCCAAATATATTCCAAATGCTATGTAAGGGAAATTTCTCCCTCTCTCCTTAGTTTTTATTATTTTTTGTGTCTTGTAACTTGTTCTTTTAATTAATAAAACGTGTTTTTCTTCTCTTTATATGTGTTTGGAATGGATCTAAGCAACTCTCACTTTAGCAATCTTATTTCTTTTCTTTTATGTTTTATGTTTTCTTCATTTATAAGCTTTTTAACATAGTTTAGTTTAGGAAATTTTCCGCATTTCTAGCCGTTGTAATGCCCGTTTTATTTTCATTTTCCGCTTTTTTTTTAGTTTAATTTTTCTTTCTTTTTTCTATTTTCATTCTTAAGGCTTTTATAAAAACACCTAAAAAGTAATGTTTTCATTTTATTTAACTTAGACTCTTTTGGATCGTAAAAACTTTTCGTCTTTTTTAGTTTTCTTTTCACTTTTTTGGCTTTTTTATAAAAACATAAGAATGAAAATATAATCGTTATAAATTTTCGCTCACTTCCATTTTGCGTTTATTTGCAAAACTTTTCGCTCCGTTAAATTTTTATTTCATCTTTTTATGCATTTCTACCGCATTCTAGCGGTAGAAATGCAGTCGTTTTAATTTTCCGAGCACTTATCCTTTCGTTTTAATTTTCAAAACTTTTTGTTCGATTAATTTTCATTTGCACTTTTTATGCATTTCTACCGCATTCTAGCGGTAGAAATGCAGTTGTTTTAATTTTTCAGTCACTTTGCTTTTTCTTATTTTTGCAAGTGTGCGTGCGTGTATGAGTTAGATTTTATTGCTTTATTTCAATTTCTGTAGAGTGTGTGCGTATGCATTTATTTTCGCCTACTCGTTAAGAGTTAAATGGCGCTCTGCTTTCATTTTCCGCCCACTCGTTTGAGTGGGACTTGTCTTTTTACTGCTTTCATTTTCTTCCTACTCATTTGAGTAGGAAAACTTAGAGTGCATGCTTGTGTTTTCTTTCAAGTAGAGTGCGTGAGTGCGTTTCATTTCTGTAGAGTGTGTGCATGTATGAGATAAATTTACCCCCGCCCACTCGCTTGAGCCGGGATTCGCATTTACTGCTTTCTTCAGTCCTACTCGTTTGAGTAGGACTTACAATTTACTGCTTTATTTCCTGCATTTTTTTCCTGCTTTCTTATTATGCTATTATTTTTATGCATTTTTTAAACCAAAGTAAAATATTTTCGGTAGAATAATAGGCTTTCAGGGAAAGAGTAGATATAGCTAAGCCGGCCCCGAGAACAATACGACCCCGATATTCCTCCACATGGGAATATCTTGTACTACACGCGATAGGTGCACTTGCCTCCCTCTCGTTAAAACTCGGTTTCTAACAAAAACAAAACACTCTTCTTTTTATAAATAAAAACCTCCACTTTCACACCTAAATAAGAGCCGAAGTTTTAACCATCAGCCATCCACCTCTGCATTACCATCCACTTCCACTGAAGTGCCATCTACATCTACTGTCTCTCTTCCACTAGATTCCTCCACTATTCTCCATGCATCACCTCCAGCATATCCACTTCCCTCACATCTTGCTGGGACTTCAATTCCCAGTTTTGATTTGTTAGTTTCTGAGATACTACCCACTCCACCTCAGTCACCACTTACACCTCCAGATCATATTGATCTTTCCTAATCCACTCATCAGTCTCCAGTTCACAACATATCTCATCAGGAGACCACCGTCCCAGATGATCTTCCATCTACTGTGATTCCCCCACCATCCTTTGAAATAACTCCAGCCTTCATTGCAAGCATTATGGAGCTAATTACTCCTTCGATCAAAATCATGATTGAAGAAGAAATTTCCCTTCTTGTTTCTTCCATTTCTTCCCTAACTCAATCCATCACAGCCCTCTCCAAATCTGCTGAGCCCTCTTCATTTAGGGGCCTGAGTTCAGTACCTACTGAAATCAGGCAGGGGGAGATGTTCCAGGAAGATGTCTCAAGACTTCCCCTGATCTCTCTCTCAGCTTAAGCTCCAGAAGAGACTCCTTCAGAAGAAATCCTGAAAGTTGTAGATGCAACTTCTCTTACAGTTACAGTTCCAGACACAACAACTGTTCAAGTAGTCCAAGTCTCAGATCAGAGGGCATCTGATACTATAATGGAAGCAGAATTTGCTGTCAAAGTTTGCCTTGAAGAATTCTCTACTTCCATTGTTGCTCTGTACCTAGAGGGAGTCATCACCTCCTTTCTAGATGATTTATGGGAGTTGGGAAATCCATAAGGTAATTCTTTATCTCAATTTACTGACCTGTTAACTGACATGTTAACCTGTGAGTATCTTGAAGAAATGTTTATAGCCCATTTAGAACATTTTTTGTCTCCCTTTGGCTACAAATCAAATTCAAGAAGATCAAGTTGCTCCAGAACCTGCTATAGTTCCTCAAGAACCTGAGTCTGCTCAACCAGCATCTAAAGCTGTGCAAGAAGAACTGGTCTCCAAGACAGTTACTGAAGAACAAGAAGAGAAATCAACTTTGTGGGATGACACCCCAGGACCTTATTTGGATACCCTTCTGGCACAAGATGCCTTAGAAGAGGAAAGAGAGAAAGTTGCTTTGAAAGCAAAACAGAAAGCTGATCAAGATATCTTGGACCCTTATGACCAACCTCTATCATCTCACTCTGATGATGAGGATTATTCTGATGATTCAGAAGGATGAAAGAAGAAGAAATTTGCAAAAAGGAAAAGGAAAGCTGCTGCTCCTCCTCCACCAAATCCAGATCATGATATCCCATACTATATACTTAAAGGGATTGATCCCAAATCTAAGGAATATCAGCATTGGATGGAACTATCCAGGAATCAACAGAAACAGAGAAAGAAAAGCAAAAGATATGATAGTCCAGCTCCCAAGTAAACTCCTAAAGGTCCTCCTCCTCCCAGTGTAGGAGCTTCTGGAAATGTTTCTGCCAATCCCTCTGCTTCTTCTGCAAGATTCACACCTTCTCAATCCTATCAAAGAAGAGGAAACCAAAGCCATCAAGGTAGATCTCAATCAGGTCATCAAAGACAAGAGACTGAAGAATAATTGAAGGAGATGGTTTATCAAAGGCCAACTTTTTCTCCTCCTCCTTCACCCAAGAGAATTGTTGTGCCTTCCAAAGAAAAGAAAAATATACCATCCAGTAAACCAGTTCAGAAAAAGCAAACATATTCAAAATGTAAAAGAGTAGTTTATTCTGAAAAATCAAGTAAGAAATATGCAGAATTTGCTCCTCCATCTTCTCTTGTGATTCAAGAAAACAAAGAGCAAGCTGCAAGTTTGCTAGACCTCTCTACTCAATTCAATACCATAAAACCTCTAGATCCAACTGATGATAATGAATATGGAAGCCAAGAGCTTAATCCTGATTTCAGGATGGCCAGATTTCTTGAATTGGTTGGATTAGCTCAGTTCAGACAAGCCAGAGCAGAAGGCAAAGATGCAACAGGCTTAACAACAAATGTCAAAATTAAGAAAGAAGGAACTAGATAGATTCCAGGTCAGACCTGAGGTTTTTGATGCTTCAAAGTACATGGAAAAGCATCCAGAAGCTGTAGTGCCAAGAACAAGAAAATCCAAGATTATTGGAGAACAAGACTTGAAGACCTCAAAGAAAGGTTTTCCAGATCCTTACAGAAAAATTTCTTTTCTTCCTGGTTCTTCTGTCTCTAAATCAGACTCTGATGCTGTTTGAGTTCTTATTTATTGTCAGATTGTTTATCTGTTTGGTTGATACAAATTGATGCTTATTTATGATATAATACACCTTTGATCCTAACAGGTTAATGTTGCTTTTATATCTATTTTATAGCACTTGTTTGTTGTTTTTTTGAGAGACTTGACCCAAATAGGGGGAGATTGTTGGTACCCTAGTTTGGATTTTTATTAAGTCTTCTCAATTAGTTTCTTGACCCAAGACTTATCTATGGTCAAAGGTTAGTTGTTAGGTTAGATTTCCTCAGTTGTAGAGTTGTCACTTTTCCAGTGAAATCTGGCTAAGTTAGTTCTTGGATCGACTATAGTCGAATGGCGCTCGACTATCATCTATCAACTGTTCGACGATCGTCTATCAGTTGGTCGACTTTCGTCAATCAGCAGATTGTCGATCTCTGAGTTAGTTCAACTCTTGTTAGCTCGACGATCTGTGGTCTCCGCCTCGTCGATCGTCAAACCCTGCTCGACTTCTTTTGACCAGACAGATTTCTTGATAGTATAACTATTTGGTAGTTCGAATATCTGCTCTAATAGTTCGACTATCTGTTCTGTTGTGATAGTTCGACTATCTGCTCTGATAGTTTGACTATCTGTTCTGTTGTGATAGTTTGACTATCTGCTCTGATAGTTCGACTATCTGTTCTGTTGTGATAGTTTGACTATCTGCTCTGATAGTTTGACTATCTATTCTGTTGTGATAGTTCGACAATCTGTTTGATAGTTCGACTATCTGCTCTGTGTTCATAGTTCGACAATCTGTATGATGGTTCGACTATCTTTTTGATAGCTCGACTATCTGCTTTGATAGTTCGACTATCTGTTTCGTTCGACTATCTTTTCTGATAGTTCGACGATCTCTGTGGTTTGTTCGACGATCTCTGTGGATCGTTCGACGATCTTTTGTCTGCTGTTAGTAATTTTGTACTCCTTCTCTTCTGTGATTTATTTCCTATTTATTTGGCATATTTTATTAAAGATTATTTCATTGATTTTATGCTGACATTTCAAGGCAATCTTTGCTCCATTCTTTATGCATAAGTCAAGTTCTTTCTGACAAAAGTCTTTTGTCTTATTAGTTGACATATCTTTATGTTTTATCTGCCATGCTGTCCTTTATAGCCGTTAGACACAAAAGTCTTCTCTGGTCGTAAAGAGTTTGGTCTAATGTGACTTTCTCTAGTATTCTTTTATCAGATTGGATATGCATCCTCTTAGAAAGCTTTATCCCTTTATAAGATGTCTGTAAGAAGGATATATTTTTGTATTGTGCTATTTGATGCCCAGATTGAAGATCTCAGAAGAAGACAAAGTTCAAATAAAGATTAGAGCCGTTACAGAGGCTAATATATAAAGAGTTGTTTTGAAAGAAGAAAAAGACTGGTTCACACACATACACAGACATATACTGTTGTTCATATACAGATTCAAAAACAAGAAGAACAGCTCTCAGATTCTTTCACATTCAACTGAGAAGATCTACTCTCTTCAGCATTCTTCTTGAACCCTGAGTTCATCCTGATTCCAGGAACATTCACACTCAGAGCCGCTAGACGAAGAAGAAGAAGAAAGAAAAGCTGATTGAAGAAGAACAATCATTCTACATCAAGAGTCTTCTTCAAGCTGCTCCTTCAAGAACTTCAAGACAGCTCTCTGTCAAGAGTTCAGAAGAGATCCTGCACCCTGAAGCAAGGTTTTCTTCCTGAATATTCTCTAAGCCAGGGGGAGCCTTGATTCCTTAGAGCTCTTTAGCTCTGTGCAATCCACTAGATTCTCTTATATTGTTTTAACAATAGAGAAGACACTCTAACTCTCTCTCAACCTCCTGTAAAAGGGTTATTACTCTCTTTAAAAGTGAACCTTGGTGGCAGGGCACCTTAGCAAAAACCTGTGTTGGATTTTGAGCTCCTGATCAAAAGCTCAAAGGGTCTACTTGATCTACCTGAACCAGATCAGTTGGTGGCAGGGCACCTGAACAAAAACCTGTAGTGGATTTCTACCAGGGTGGTAGAAGAGTGGATGTACCTATTTAGAGGGAACCCCTATAAATCTCTTGTGTTGTCTGTGTTGCTTACTTTAATTATTGCACTATGATTGTGATTAGAACTAACTAGGACTGCTAGTTGTTGTGATAGGACTAACGCTGAAACTGTAATTACAGCTAGCTTTCTCTTGTGCACCACACTTTGTGTTAGGCTCTAGGGTTTCAAATATCTATAAACTCTTTCCGCAAACTAACTCTAAGGGAGTTGAGTAGAAGCTCAAATTTTTGAATACTCTATTCACCTCCCCCCCTCTAGAGTTGTATCTATCCTCACTTTCAATTCCATGTGTCATCCTTAATTATGATTATGACCATTGGAGATCGCTTATATATAAGTCCTTTCAGATTTGACTAATTACACAAGTTATTACAGAGAAATCTCGTCCGTCCTTGTTAAGAAAGAATTCCTTAAAACCTAATCTCTCAATCGTCCGGCTGCCGCCGCCATTAGCGTTTTCTGGAAGAAAGATTTGGATTGACGTTCTCTCAAGTGCTGCTACCTAGATCGATCCAAGATCAAGAACAATCATCCGATCTGATCGTGCTTCAACGACTTGTGGATTTCTCATTGATCGTGGTGATTTCAGTTCTCAGTTTCGTGGAAAACAGTCTAGCCTTCTTCTACCTTTCCTGATCAAGCCTAAAGTTCTCAACGAAGAAGACGAATACCAAGATCAAGATCTGAGATATTTTTGTTTGTAACTTTTATTCAAAAAACTTTCTTTGAAGGAGATTTATCTCCGAGTGGTAGGAAGTTTTATCTTCCGAGTGTAGATCCCTTGTGGATCGAGTTTGTAGGAACGTTGTTTCGAGGCGTAGGATTAGTTTGCAATCCGAGATAGTGGAGTAGCCGGATCTAGTGATTTGCTAGAACGGTGAGGTAAAGTGGACGTACCCAAGGACGGGAAACCACTATAAAACTTTTGTGTCCTTCTGTGATTGCTTAATTACGTGCGCTAGATCTCTAAATTTTTATTCCGCAAACAAACGCACGATTCACCTATTCACCCCCTCTAGATGATTTAGGTCAACAACTTTCCACTTTCAATTGGTATCAGAGGGAGGTTGATCGTTAAAAAGGTTAACACCTTGATCAAGTTCCTTTTTCTGAAAGTTGTTACTCAATCTAGCAATGGACAAAGTCAAAGATTTCGCCAAGATTCCCCTGTGCACAAAGAACAATTTTCCCATGTGGAAAGAAAGGATTAAATTCTTCATGGAAGCTGTGGACCCCCGGATCTTCATGATTGTTTAAGAAGGTCCCCATGTTCCTATGACCGTCTCCACCATATATCCAACAAAAAAGGTTCCCAAGAAATTGATGGATCTGGACAAGGAGGAGATAACACTTGTCTCTTTGGACAAAAAGGCTAAAAACATTAAAGCAAGTGCAGTCGATGACTCAATGTTACAAAACCTGATTCACTGCCAATCGGCTAAAGAGATGTGGCAATCTCTAGTTACTCTTATGGAAGGCACTGAAAAAGTGAGGGATGATAGAAGGTCCTTTCTAAACCAGAAATATGAAGCCTTCAAACAAAGACCAAAGGAGACCATTGCTGACACCTTTGAAAATTTCTTCAAGATAGTGAATGGCCTAAGAGTGTATGACAGAGTCTTCACAAATGGAGAGCTGAACGATAAATTTCTGAGATCTCTCACCAAGGAATGGGACAACAAAGTCTGTGCCATTCAGGAGTTTGGGAGACTAGCAGAGACAGATCAACAAAATCTGTTTGGGAAGCTGATGTCCTATGAACTGCAAATAAACTCCAGGAAAGTTGAAGAGGAGAAAAGTCACTTCTCGTTGAAAGAGAAGCCTACTACATTAAAGGTTGACAGTTAAAGGAAGGGCAAAGCTACCCAACCAACACCAGCTCAAGAAGTCAGTGAAGAAGAAGCTCCGAGCCAAGCTCCTCAGGATCAGAACTATCTGATGGAGAGTTCTCACTACTTTCACGACAGTTCAAGAAATTCTTGAACAAGATGAAGCAATGGAGAGGCAAGGATACCTCATACCGAAGATCACGAAATGATAATGATCAAAGAAAGAAAGGCTCGGGTAGCCATGACAGGTATAATTCTAAACAGAAAAAACAGATTTCTACTGACATCGTTTGCTACTGTTACAACAAGCCAGGTCACGTCATAGCTGACTTCCCCCACAAAAAGAAGGAAGGTGACAGAAGAGAGGAAAAGAAATCCTCATACCATAAGAAGAGAACTGAGAAGAGCCTGGTGGCCAAGAAGGGCAAAACTCTCAGTAACTCCGACTCATCTGAGTCTGGTGAAGAAGAGGAAGCCTACTTTGGCCTAATGGCCCAATCAGATGATGAACAAGAGCCCCAATTTACTAGGGAGGTAAATTATCATACTCCTCTCTCTGAATCTAAAATTTCTAACCATGAACATAAGGACAGCTCTTCTGACAATGAGTCTGAACTTATGGCCAAGTACAAGTTGTAACACCCCGAAACTCAAAAGAGGGACGGGTGATGTTTTAAGCCCAGTCTGAATTTTGGAGGAGGTGTCCCGGGCGTGTCACGGGCGTGACACGGGTGTGACACGGGCGTGACACGGGCGTGTCACGGGCGTGACATAGGCATGTTCGGCCACGGTCATGTGGTCGACGTTTTGACGGTCGGAGATCGTCGTGTGGAGGCACACGGCCTGGGACACGGGCGTGTCCCAGGGCATGTCACTTTGGGCTGTTTTCTGGGGAAGGCACACGGGCCCTGACACGGGCCCTGATACGGGCGTGTCAAATTCGACACGGGCGTGTCGGGTGCCGTGTCGCAGGCCGTGTCCTTCTCAGGTTGGGAAAACTGGCCGATTGCACACGGGGGGCGTGGCACGGGTCTCGACACAGACGTGTCAAGAGGTGATACCGGCGTGTCGAAGGCCGTGTCAAATACCGTGTGCTGGTTTTCGAATCGGTCGAGACGACGAATGGTTGACACGGCCAGGCACACGGCCGTGTTGCAACCCGTTTTCGGCCCAGATTTTATGATTTCAGATTTAATCTTGGCCGTTCATTTCCTTGACTTTGGATCCGACGGTGGGGGGCTGCTCCTGGGTGGTTTTAGCTGGGATTTAGGGTTGGGAATCCTCATTTCCTTTAGCCATTCTCTCTCTAAGAGTTTAGAGAGAAGGGAGAGCAAGGAGGAAGGAGGAGTCCAAGATCCGGCCGCCGGAGGAGCTTCGGAGCTCCGAATCGCGATCCGAGTCCAGATCCGCGGAGGTGACGCCGTTGCGGTGCTTTCCAACCGCATAGTTTTCGATGGCGCCGCGGAGGAACGCAAGGCTAACGATTTCTCATCCTTGGGCATGTGAAGCCCTTTTTCCCTTTGCATAGGAAGCCCTCTCTCGCGAGTAAGCGAAGAGTTGGAGCGTTCCTTGGGGTAGATATGTAAAGTCCCCCCTTGTATAGAGTCCGTGCGCAAAAACGGACATAGGCATTGTGTGTGAAGCCTATCCGGACAAGTAGAGCCGGATCGGTGATGTTGCATTGCATATGAACCGGGGAAGACTCCGGGTGTTTGGGCATTTTTCGGGTTTTCTACGTGGTAGAATGCATCAGGGAGCCTTGGAGATTAACTCCAAGGTGCACCCGGAAAACCTGGCAAAAGCGAGTTTTGCCAACACGATGGCCGGGGAGCCAACGTGAACATAACTGGGTTATGTGATTGTTGTGGCGAAAACGGGACTCGGTGAGTCTTGACCTGCGCATATGGCTTAAATTGCCATTGCGATATGAGCACGGGTCAGGCGGAACCATACCCGATCTATGTCGTTCGGTGGGACTGTTGGCATGGATGAGAGTCTTCGGCGGTCTATGGCTTAGATTGTCGTGACCAAGGCCAAGAAGACAAGATTCTCATATGGTTGGTCGTCCAAGAGGCGGTGGTGGAACGGGATCGTCTATGGCTTGATTTGACGTGACATTGGCCGGTTCGCCGTGAATGTGCCCTGTGTGCACGCGGTGTGTGGCCGTGCGAGCCTACGCCTGTGATGATGTGTGTTCACACTAATAAATTTCCTATACTAATAAAGTGCAGGGAAAGAGCAATGCCGCCTCGATTTTGGGGGCGGGATCGTTATAATTTGGTCAGCATAGCTGACCGTTGCCTTTGTTTGCCACCGGGCGGTGGTTTGTTGCTTGCAGGTGCTGCGGAGCCGAGCGGAAAATAGCGGGCTAAAGCCCATGTTGCGGTGCTGGCCCTCGAAGGCCTAACCCTTTTATGCTTTCCGTTTATTTCATGTATGGCCGGCCTGCGAGCCGAAGTTTGTAAAACATGTTTTGTTAAGTAAACATTGTAAGGCCATAAGGCCGGTACTTTTGTATCATTCACACATATTATTATTTATGTAGTGGACATTCTTGCTTGGCAGGGTTCTTGTATTTGTGCAACTTAATAAATTGCTTCCGCTAGAATGACTCTGTGTAGGGCGTTGGTGATTGGTTATATGGTTTCAACGCGTAACCAACCGGTCTGTCCGTAGTATATGGCGTCGGGCCCCGGCCGGACCTACTGCTATATGCTATACGACGGATAGGGGTGTTACAAATTGGTATCAGTCTACTGGTTTCGGTCAAACTTAAATGAATTCGTGGACGAATTCACTTTAAGGGGTGGTGAGCACATGTGTGCGTCATCGTTGTAACATGAAAAGAACCCATGAATGTCCACTTAGGAATGAAAATACACATGTTTGAGGAACCTGCGTGTTCCTATAGTTGTTGTTTGCAGTAATATTTGGTCGCTTATCGGTGTTTTGCACGATTATAGGTGACCAGGAGTGGTGCTGGGCCGTCAGAATGGCCAGGTTCTGAGGCAAGCAGTGCGCCAAGTGAAGCGCCTATAACACCTCCGTCTGCCGAGACCATTAGATTGGTGGCAGAAGCTGTCTTTGCTATGATTAATGCGCAACCTGCAAGACAGGTGCAGCAGCCTGCTCCTGTGGGGGACCAAGTGCCGCTCCAAGCGGCGGAGCCTAGAAGGGTTGAGCAGGTGGCAGTGGAGCCGGAGTTGCCTCGGAGAGCAACTGAAAGACAGTTGAAGCATGTGATGGGCTTCCACCCACCGGTGTTCTCGGGAACGGGAACCTCGACCCAGGCTGAAGATTGGCTCTCAAGAGTCAATAGGGTGATGACAGCTACTGAAACGGAAGAGTGGCAGAAGACCACAATAACGACGTTCCTGTTGGATGGGGACGCAAGGTTATGGAGGGAAGGCCTAGAGCTACACCAGTTGAGGGGAAGGCCGTTGGCCGAAGTTCCTATGTCGGAGTTTTCGAGACTGTTCATGGCTCGATACCTCCCCTCAGCGCAGAGGATCGCATTGGAGAACGAGTTCCAAAAGTTGGTGCAAGGAGATAGCACTGTAGACGAGTACCTCCACGAGTTTACTCGGTTGGGAAGATATGTTAGCGCTACCTTTGCCGACGAGGAGCGAAAGACTAACCGCTTCTATGAAGGGTTAAGAGATGAGCTGAGGTTGCTACGGTCAGGGCCTATGGCGCAGGGTTTCCTAACCTTGGTCAACTCGAACCGTTCCTTGGAGAAGGACATGAGAAATGTGCAAGCTAAGAAGGATTCTGGCGGGAAGAAATCGGAGTTCAAAGTGCCGACTACGTCGAAGTCGGGCTATCGAAAATTCTTTAAGAAGACTAGGACGTCAGGTCCAGCTTCTTCTACAGGTGCCTCAGGGGCAACTACCAACCGAACCCCGGGCGCTTGTTTCACGTGTGGAAAGATGGGGCACTTTGCCCGTGACTGCTGGAGTGGACGCTCAAAGTCCGAAAGGAAGCAAGGAGCTACTTACGAAGAGAAGGGCAAGGCGGTGGAGTCAACCGCGTCCCACTATGCTCCGACTCAGCCTAGAGTCTATAACTTGGGCCAGCAGGAGGCCATTAAACAAGCGGATGTGGTGACAGGTACGAGTTAATTTACAACAAGTTAACTTTATATACTGTTGTCTATTTCTTGCTAGCCTAATATTATTTGTATAGGCTTTGTTTTGATTAGCGATAGTCCGGCACGGGCACTGTTCGACACGGGAGCTTCACACTCCTTCTTGTCCGAAGATTTTATATCGCGCATCGGAGTCCCTTCTTCGATGGAGAAGGACAAGTTGGATGTGCTGCTACCGAATGGGTGCTCGATGCGTGCGGACAGAGTGTGCGCCGTAAAGGTTCACATTGGGAGCCAAGAGTTCGACTTGCTAGCGTCATTGCTGCCGCTAGTAGAGTTCGACGTTATCTTTGGGATGGATTGGCTTTCGGAGCTGAAAGCTTGGATTGACTGTGACCGGAAAGAGGTCAAGCTGGGTGTTGGGCTGGGGACAACATTCGAGGGACTCAAGGGGTCGAGCAAGACGCTGATGTCTGCTCTTCAGGTGGTAATGGCAGTTCGTGCTGGTGTAGAGCTGTTCTTCGCAATAGTGGGGGCTGTGGAGCCAAAGTCCACGTTGGATAGCATCCCGGTTGTTTTTGAATACCCCGATGTGTTCCCGGATAGTCTTCCCAGAGCCCCACCGCAGCGGGAGATTGATTTCACCATCGAGCTCGTACCAGGGGCCAAACCGGTGTCACGTGCTCCGTATAGGTTGGCGCCTAAGGAGATGGCGGAGTTGAAAGTTCAGCTAGAGGAGCTGATGGAACAAGGTTATGTGCGTCCAAGCTCGTCGCCTTGGAGCGCACCGGTCCTCTTCGTTAAGAAGAAGGATGGTAGTATGCGGTTGTGTATCGACTACAGAGAGTTGAACAAGCTGACGGAAAAGAACAAGTACCCGATCCCGAGGATTGATGATCTCTTTGATCAGTTAGTCGGATCGTCAGTGTATTCTAAATTGGACTTGAAGTTGGGGTACTATCAGTTGAGGATAAGGGAATGTGATATCCCGAAGACGGCATTCAGCATAAGGTATGGGCATTTCGAGTTCACGGTCATGTCGTTTGGACTGACGAATGCGCCATCAGTGTTTATGGACTTGATGAATAGGACGTTCCGAGATTTCCTGGATCGCTTTGTGATCGTCTTTATTGACGATATTTTGGTGTACTCGCAGTGCGAAGAAGATCACTTCAAGCACTTGCATCTGGTGTTGGAGACTTTGAGGAGGAATGAGCTTTATGCGAAATTCTCCAAGTGCGAGTTCTGGCTACCCTCAGTAGCGTTCCTTGGTCACATTGTTAGTGGGGAAGGTATAGCGGTGGATCCGGCGAAGATCGTTGCGATATGGGAGTGGCCTGCGTTGTCTTCCGTCGCGGAAGTCCGTAGTTTTCTCGGGCTTGCCGGATATTACAGGCGCTTCGTAGAGAACTTCTCGTGGATAGCGCTACCTCTCACGAAGTTGACAAGGAAAGATCAGAGATTCTTGTGGACGCAGGAGTGCGTGCAAGCATTTGAGGAACTGAAGAGACGGTTGACCACGGCGCCAGTGCTTAGCTTTCCGAGTGGGACCGAGGGCTTTGAGGTATATAGTGACGCCTCGGGTAGTGGTTTGGGTTGCGTGTTGTTGCAGCATGGGAGCGTGATAGCTTATGGATCACGTCAGCTGAAAGTGCATGAAAGGAACTATCCGGTCCACGACTTGGAGTTGGCACCCGTGATATTTGCACTTAAGCTGTGGAGGCACTACTTATATGGCGTAAGAGTCGATATTTATACCGACCACAAGAGCCTGAAGTACTTGTTGAATCAGAAAGATCTTAACATGAGGCAGAGGAGATGGATGGAGTTCCTGGGGGACTACACCTTCAAGATTCATTATGTACCTGGGAAGGGCAATGTGGTTGCTGATGCATTGAGTCACAGGGCTCCCACCCAAGCCAACTGGTTGTCGGTGCATGATGAGCGGCTGATACGGGAGTTGGAGGAGTTTGAGATCTGTTGCGTTGACAAGCAGACGAGCGCCAAAGCAATGTTGAACTGGACAGAGGTCCAGTATGACCTGGCTGATCGGATTCGGCAGGCATTGGAGTTAGATGACTCCATGAAGGAGCTTATGGAGGCAGCGTTGGATGGGTCAAATTCCCAATTTTCAGTGGAAGATGGGTTGTTAAGGAAGGATCATCGGTTGTGCGTCCCAAGCGGGAGTAACCTACGGGCGGAGTTGATGTACGAGGCTCATCATACCAAGTACTCGATCCACCCAGGGAGCACAAAGATGTACCGTGACCTCAAGAAGCTGTTTTGGTGGCCGGGGCTTAAGAAAGATGTGGCGTTATTTGTGGCTAAGTGCCAAACGTGCGCCTTGGTGAAGGCGGAGTGCCAAAAGACGGGAGGATTTCTGAAGTCCTTGCCTATACCGGAGTGGAAGATCGACGACATATCTATGGACTTTGTGCATGGGTTGCCAAGGTCGCAGAAAGGGAACGACGCCATCTGGGTGATCGTAGACCGGTTAACAAAGGTGTCACACATCATTCCGCATAGGAAGGATGATCCAGTGGATAAGTTGGCAAAGTTGTATATTGACAATATAGTTAGACTGCATGGTGTGCCTCGCAGCATTGTGAGTGATCGCGATGGGCGTTTCACGTCTGTTGGGGCGGGAAATGCGCCTTCTAGATAACGGATTGTTCGATCTCACAAGCTAGTTGAATAAGGGGGTTGCGGGGAATAGAGGAGAAGGCTTGGCGAAGCAAGGGAGGAGTTTGATCGGGAACTGTCGATCAGACAGTTACTTTGGCGGTTAGCTCTGATCGTTAGACCGAGAGAAGAAAAGAGAAGAGGGGGTCGCTAGCAGCGGCAACAACAGACTTCGCCCACCGCGGCTTGAATGCCACTCTTGCGGCGGGCTTTCCTTTGATTATAATCGAAATTACAGCTCGGGGGTACACCTTAACATTGAAAGCAGAAGAAAAGGTATAAGAGGGAAGCTGGCAGCTAGGGAGAGAAGAAAGCCAGGAGGCCGCGCGGTTTGACCGATGAAGGTCGGCAGACCGCGCGGTCAACGATCGGCCAGCTCGCTAGAATAAGCCGAGCGGACTGCTCAATCAAGCAGAAGGCAGGCAGGTCGCGCGGACTGAGGATTTGAGTCCGCAGAAGTTAATGATGGGTCCTTGATCCCTCTCCCTTCCGTCCTCCCGAATGAGAGGTCTGGGGGCCTATTTATAGGCTCGAGGAGGTGACGGTCTTGGTAACGCCCCCGCCGGTGAGGCGGTAAGCTATGCGAGTAAAAACATTGAGTCCGCAGAGTCCGCACCGGGCCGCGCGGTCTGGGACTGCCTGGAGTCGGAGATGGTTGCCGCTGGTCATTCGAGTACGAATGCTGAGTCCGCTGAGTCCGCGCCGGGCCGCGCGGTCTGGGACTGCTTGTCTGTTGGGGGAGTTCTAAGCGAGTCTTCCTAGCCCGCTGCGGTTGAGGATGAATAGGTCGCCTCCTACTGAAGGATAGTCGCACTTGGTGACGGGCTGATGACCTGGCGGACTTAACACCGAATCCGCCACCTTTTGAGCTTGTTGCTACCGAGCAGTCTAGGCGGATAGGAATGCGAGTCTGCGTTGGGCACTTTGCACCTGAAGAAGAATAAAACACTACACGGTTAACCGGTTTAACCGCGCTGCCTACAGGAGCGGACTGAGGAAGCAGTCAGCAGACCCTGCAGAGCAAGCGGCTGCTGCGCGACCTGGGAGGTCTTGCTAGAGAGACCCCCTAGCCGCGCGGACCGAGCGGCCTGAGAGATCAGTCCGCGCGGCCTTTAGAAGAAAAGGCCGGCAGGCCGCGACCTACCGGAGCAGGCCACAACTTACAAGCTGTCTACCTTGGGAGGGATCACCGATTTCTGGGGGAACATGATCCCCGCACTTTTTTAAGTTCAGAGAAGAACTTCGAAAAAGTTGGAGACCCACGAAAATCGTGATCCTTCCCTAGAGAAAAGGAAGGGGCAAGGAGAGATGGAACCTGATGCCACTCCATAGAGAAAATTTGCTAATGCCTAGCTTCTTCCTGCGAAGGAAAGAGTTGTCCTAGGTGGAAATAGGTACATCTTATACGTACCTGGGTCGCTTTGGCAGAATGAAGAAGACATGAATGTCTCCTAATGGGCTCTGCAAAACATTGATGAGAGGAGAAACAAAGAATAATGGTAACTTGCAAGTACCTGAAGGAGGATTGCAAGCACCTGCTAACTTCTACAAAAAGAAGAGCGAGTGGTATATACGAAATAAGACTGAGTTGCAAGTACCTGAAATGAACTTGCTAATATCTACTAATCTCTGCAAAGGAAGAGTAAGCCGCAGATATGATAGAAAGGTAAGGTGCAAGTACCTGAAGGGAACTTGCTAATATCTGCTAATCTCTGCAAAAGAAGAGTAAGCAACAGATATGATAGAAAAGTAAGGTGCAAGTACCTGAAGGGAACTTGCTAATATCTGCTAATCTCTGCAAAAGAAGAGTAAGTCGCAGATATGATAGAAAGGTAAGGTGCAAGTACCTGAAGGGAACTTGCTAATATCTGCTAATCTCTGCAAAAGAAGAGTAAGCAACAGATATGATAGAAAAGTAAGGTGCAAGTACCTAAAGGGAACTTGCTAATATATGTTAATCTCTGCAAAAGAAGAGTAAGCCGCAGATATGATAGAAAGGTAAGGTGCAAGTACCTGAAGGGAACTTGCTAATATCTGCTAATCTCTGCAAAAGAAGAGTAAGCAACAGATATGATAGAAAAGTAAGGTGCAAGTACCTGAAGGGAACTTGCTAATATCTGCTAATCTCTGCAAAAGAAGAGTAAGCAACAGATATGATAGAAAAATAAGGTGCAAGTACCTGAAAGGAACTTGCTAATATCTGCTATTCTCTGCAAAAGAAAGTAAGTAGCAGATATGATAGGCAAGAAAACTAAGTTCGCAAATACCTGGGCGGAATCTGCGAATGTTGGCTGTTGGTATGATAGGATATAATCGGATAACAGAACAGATACCTGACAAACTCTGCTATCAACTGAATAAGGATCAAACTGCGATAATGATTGTCTCGCGTGATCAAGGTATAATGCCGACATGAAGACCCAGATCAGCGAGATAAGAAAATCCGAAATTAGATTCATGATGACATGACTTGTTAATCAAGAAGAATCATACGCCTTAAATAAATGATGTGTGGCCAACATCTGATGAGAGCACTTGTTGATTATCATTTGATAAAAGCTTATGCAGGCAGCGCATATAAGATGATCATAAGCCAAGAAAGATATTGCAGATCCTTAGAACAGGTTGAATTCAACCTACTAACCTGTTAGAAGGTAAAAAGAGAAAAGAGGAGCTATATCCCGAGGATGAACTAAAAAGGTTGAATGCTGCCACAGGTGTTCCCCGTGGGCCTTATGCATCACTTGCCAAAGTCATCCTGGGTATAGTCCTAATCAAAGCGGGCTGGCCGCATTCCCTTGACAGAGCACAAAAGGGAAACATGCGCAAAAAACCCTAAGAAGGAAGCGACAGATACACTGCTCTCTTGCCCCGGGTTACAAACATTGTTGATCCGTTCTACCAGGTGCGCCAAATGGTCTACAACATTGCTCGTCTTTGAAGGGATCAACAAAGTTGTGGGTCCCGCGAAAGCACGGATTGAGAGTACCAACGAGTGTTCGTCCGTTACAGTTGTGAGATGATCAAGGAGACAAGGCTACACTGGATTGTCATTGCTTGTCAAGGAAAGATCATCGTAACTGTAACGTATCCCTAATGGAGCACGATAGAACTATCACAAGAGGCCTCTCCTAAGCACTCACACTGCGCTAGACATCGGCCGGGATCCGAAGCCCCGTCATCCTCCGCACGAGAGTTGAACGGCCCCCACTACACATATGAGAAAACTCCTCATCATATGTGGTCATTGTGGTTTTACGCCTGAGGACAATCTCGAGGGGGCGCTGGGCAAGACTTGGCGATATCTTGGTGGTTCAGTGATCTCTTTGGCAAAGAGAAAAATATAGAAGAGAAGTATCACAAAAAGGGAACTGTGTCAGTATGAGATCTCTAACGTAAGCTTTATTGAATGAAAATGAAAGAGCAGTTAGAATTGTTTTTAGAGAAAGGACGAATGTTTGAAGAGCATAAAGTAAGATATAACTGGCCCAGATTGTGAGGGGTTTTGAGGAGCTGCGATGCTCTCTTTGCTTTAGAATAACCTTCCAAGGGAACCCTCGTCAATGACATCGGAGGTCTCGCCCATGAGATGGTCACGATACGTACTGATTTGATTCACTCCGCTTGAGCTGCAAGGAAACTCTGCTATTTCTTTGCCTTTTGAGGTTGACGGATCCGGGTGGCCATCTTTCGGGAACAGATCGCGCATCTTACCCTGCTTCAGTAATCTCTGCACAAGTTGACGAAGCGCTCGACAGCTTTCAGTTAGATGCCCGCTTTCTTTGTGAAATTCACAAAATGGGTCTGAATCTTTTGATTTTTGATTTGTCGGCTAGTAAGGCCTTTTGGAATTTGCTCTATCTTTCATTATTTGGCTGACTTCTAGCATGGCCTCATCGAGTCCAGAATATGATAAGTCATCATCTTGTGACTGATGTACCAAAGCTATTTGCAGAGATGGGGCTGGTGGTAGCAGTCGTTCTTGAGCACGATCCTTGCCCGGGAAGAGGTGTTGATGATGATGCTGGAATCTTTTTGCTTTCCGAGAGTGGGATGAAAAATCTTTCCGAGGAGATCTCGGAGGTTGCTTGCAAGGTTGATTTCTCTCTGTTACGAGCCTGGAGATAAAGTTGGGGTTGCTCTTCTCACCGCGGATGTATGAGTTGGCTAAACTAATCAGCTCTTGATAAGTCCATGGTGCTCGGACGTTAGCCTCAAACTTGAGTGGTCCTTCACGTAGGCCGTGGATAAGAGCCACTCGATATAATTCTTGATCGACAATCTCAATGTCCAATATTTCCTTCTGAAAAAGATCCACAAAGTGGGACCAAGTCTCATTCTCTCGCTGCCTGATCTCAAAGAGGGCCTCTGGACCGCCCTTCCTCCTTGTAGAGGTAGAAAATCTGAGAAGAAACTCTCTCCGCAAATCAGCGAAGGAAGGGATGGACTGAGCACGAAGTCCATAGAACCAATCCCTCACTTGATCGTCGAAGGTCGTTACAAGGAGTTTGCATTTGGTAGCATCTGAGAGGGTCTTGAGAGCTACGGCTGATTCAAAGGCTTGAAGATGTTTGACTGGATCAGTCTCCCCAGTATAAGTGGGCAATCATGGCTCTCTGAAATTAACTGGAGTCGGTTCATGCTGAGCATTCTCTGTAAATGGTGACTGCTCTTCTTGTTCTCCTGAAATATAAGGAAAAAAGGGAGCATAAGTTGCAGCTGTACAAGGAGCTGGAGGATGGAAAGTAAAAGTTGCTGTAGGAGGAGCAAAGGCAGGAGCTGAAGGGTAGGGATGACTTCCCTGAAAAATTCAGGAATCTTGCAGGACTTCCTCGAGCAGCTTCTTGGAAAAAATTCTGACGAGCTGCGAATTCGTCATTTTGAGATCGCAAAGGGGCTGCAGGCCCTTGCAGAAAGGTTGGAGTGTAAGGAGGATAGGTCGGCGGATAGGCCGGTGGGTAAACATGAGGAATTTCGAATGCTGGCACTGGATTAATAGGAGGAGCTGGTGCTGCTGAAGATTGTGCTTCCAATCGCTGAGCGATAGCATCTAGAGTACAAGTGATCACTTGAAACTGTTGTGCAGTTTCTTTGCGAGAGAAATCCAAGGCTTCCCAAAGGGAATCCTCACTACAACTTGGAGCAGGGCTCTCGGCTGGCTGACGGTCTGACATGAGTAACCGTTGATTTCGCTATCTGATCGAGATCTGAAGGCCGCGTGTTAACTGTTGGGGCGGGAAATGCGCCTTCTAGTTAACGGATTGTTCGATCTCACAAGCTAGTTGAATAAGTGGGTTGTGGGGAATAGAGGAGAAGGCTTGGCGAAGCAAGGGAGGAGTTTGATCGGGAACTGTCGATCAGACAGTTACTTTGGCGGTTAGCTCTGATGGTTAGACCGAGAGAAGAAAAGAGAAGAGGGGGCCGCTAGCAGCGGCAACAACAGACTTCGCCCACCGCGGCTTGAATGCCACTCTTGCGGCGGGCTTTTCTTTGATTATAATCGAAATTACAGCTCGGGGGTACACCTTAACATTGAAAGCAGAAGAAAAGGTACAAGAGGGAAGCTGGCGGCTAGGGAGAGAAGAAAGCCAGGAGGCCACGCGGTTTGACCGATGAAGGTCGGCAGACCGCACGATCAACGATCGGCCAGCTCGCTAGAATAAGCCGAGCGGACTGCTCGATCAAGCAGAAGGCAGGCAGGTCGCGCGGACTGAGGATCCGAGTCCGCAGAAGTTAATGACGGGTCCTTGATCCCTCTCCCTTTCGTCCTCCCGAATGAGAGGTCTGGGGGCCTATTTATAGGCTCGGGGAGGTGACGGTCTTGGTAACGCCAGCGCCGGTGAGGCGGTAAGCTATGCGAGTAAAAACATTGAGTCCACAGAGTCCGCACCGGGCCGCACGGTCTGGGACTGCCTAGAGTCGGAGATGGTTGCCGCTGGTCGTTCAAGTACGAATGCTGAGTCAGCTGAGTCCGCGCCGGGCCGCGCAGTCTGGGATTGCTTGGCTGTTGGGGGAGTGCTAAGCGAGTCTGCCTAGCCCGCTGCGGTTGAGGATGAACAGGTCGCCTCCTGCTGAAGGCTAGTCGCACTTGGTGACGGGCTGATGACCTGGCGGACTTAACACCGAATCCGCCACCTTTTGGTCTTGTTGCTACCTAGCGGTCTAGGCGGATAGGAATGCGAATCTGCGTTGGGCAATTTGCACCTGAAGAAGAATAAAACACTGCACGGTTAACCGGTTTAACCGCGCTGCCTACAGGAGCGGACTGAGGAAGCATTCAGCAGACCCTGTAGAGCAAGCGGCTGCTGCGCGACCTGGGAGGTCTTGCTAGAGAGACCCCCTAGCCGCGCGGACCGAGCAGCCTGAGAGATCAGTCCGCGCCCTTTAGAAGAAAAGGCCGGCAGGCCGCGAACTACCGGAGCAGGCCGCAACTTACAAGCTGTCTACCTTGGGAGGGATCACCGATTTCTGGGGGAACAACGTCCAATGATTGGAGGTTGGTGCAACAGATGCTGGGAACAAAGTTGAAGTTCAGCACAGACTTCCATCCGCAGACGGATGGGCAGACCGAGAGAGTCAATAGAACGATGGAGGACATGCTCCGCATGTGTGTCCTAGACTTCGGGAAGCATTGGGAGGACCACCTGTATTTGGTGGAGTTTGCGTACAACAATGGCTACCAAGCGAGTATACAAATGGCACCCTTCGAGGCCCTGTATGGTAGGAAGTGTCGCACGCCATTATCGTGGCTTGAAACGGGTGAGGCAAGGTTGTACAAGAAGCAGGAGGTGGAGAGTGCTACCTCGTTGGTGCGGATCATTCGGGAGCGCTTGTTGATCGCTCAGGACAGGCAGGCGAAGTATTACAATGCCAAGCACCAGAACGTGGAGTTCGCGGTAGGCGATTGGGTATACTTGAAAGTGAAGCCGTTCAAGGGGGTTTCGCGGGTGAGACGCTTGAAGAAGCTGAGCCCAAGATACCTTGGACCTTTTGAGGTTCTGGAGCGAGTCGGCGAAGCTGCATACCGTTTGAAGCTATCGGTGGAGTTGGGCGGGCTACACGATGTGTTCCACATCTCTGTGTTGCGGAAGGCGGTGCAAAAGCCTTCGCTAGTGATTGCAGTTGATCAAGTACCGGTGGACGAAGGGTTGACAACTAAGGTCAAGCCCGTTTGTATTGAAGATGCAGAGGTCAAGAGGCTCCGTAACAAGGATATCCGGATGGTTAAAGTCCGGTGGGATAATTGCGGTCGGGAGGAGCTCTCTTGGGAAAGGGAGCAGACCATGCAGGAGGAGTACCCGGAGTTATTCCGCTCAGGTACCGTTAAAAGTTTTAAGTTCCTATGGTTTTCCTTTAGTAAATTTCGTGGGCTAAATTCTTTTAAGGGGGAGAGAGTTGTAACACCCCGAAACTCAAAAGAGGGACAGGTGATGTTTTAAGCCCAGTCTGAATTTTGGAGCAGGTGTCACGGGCGAGTCACGGGCGTGACACGGGCGTGACATGGGCGTGTCACGGGCGTGACACAAGCATGTTCGGCCACGGTCATGTGGTCGACGTTTTGACGGTCGGAGATCGTCGTGTGGAGGCACACGGCCTGGGACACGGGCGTGTCCCAGGGCGTGTCACTTTGGGCTATTTTCTGGGGAAGGCACACGGGCCCTGACACGGGCCCTGATACGGGCCTGTCAAATTCGACACGGGCGTGTCGGGTGCCGTGTCGCAGGCCGTGTCCTTCTCGGTTTGGGAAAACTGGCCGATTGCACACGGGGGTGGGGGGGGGGGGGGGGGGCGTGACACGGGTCTCGACACAGGCGTGTCAAGAGGTGATACAGGCGTGTCGATGGCCGTGTCAAATACCGTGTGCTGGTTTTCGAATCGGTCGAGACGGCGAATGGTTGACACGGCTAGGCACACGGCCGTGTTGCAACCCGTGTTCGGCCCAGATTTTATGATTTCAGATTTAATCTTGGCCGTTCGTTTCCTTGACTTTGGATCCGACGGTGGGGGGCTGCTCCTGGGTGGTTTTAGCTGGGATTTAGGGTTGGGAATCCTCATTTCCTTTAGCCATTCTCTCTCTAAGAGTTTAGAGAGAAGGGAGAGCAAGGAGGAAGGAGGAGTCCAAGATCCGGCCGCCGGAGGAGCTTCGGAGCTCCGAATCGCGATCCGAGTCCAGATCCGCGGCGGTGACGCCGTTGCGGTGCTTTCCACCCGCATAGTTTTCGAAGGCACCGCAGAGGAACGCAAGGGTAACGATTTCTCATCCTTGGGCATGTGAAGCCCTTTTTCCCTTTGCATAGGAAGCCCTCTCTCGCGAGTGAGCGAAGAGTTGGAGCGTTCCTTGGGGTAGATATGTAAAGTCCCCCCTTATATAGAGTCCGTGCGCGAAAACGGACATAGGCATTTTGTGTGAAGCCTATCCGGACAAGTAGAGCCGGATCGGTGATGTTGCATTGCATATGAACTAGGGAAGACTCCGGGTGTTTGGGCATTTTTCGGGTTTTCTATGTGGTAGATTGCATCAGGGAGCCTTGGAGATTAACTCCAAGGTGCACCCGGAAAACTGGGCAAAAGCGAGTTTTGCCAACACGATGGCCGGGGAGCCAACGTGAACATAATCGGGTTATGTGATTGTTGTGCCGAAAACGGGACTCAGTGAGTCTTGACCTGCGCATATGGCTTAAATTGCTGTTGCGATATGAGCACGGGTCAGGCGGAACCGTACCCGATCTATGTCGTTCGATGGGACCGTTGGCATGGATGAGAGTCTTCGACGGTCTATGGCTTAAATTTTCGTGACCAAGGCCAAGAAGACAAGATGCTCATATGGTTGGCCGTCCAAGAGGCGGTGGTGGAACGGGAACGTCTATGGCTTGAATTGACGTGACGTTGGCCGGTTCGCCGTGAATGTGCCCTGTGTGCACGAGGTGTGTGGCCGTGCAAGCCTACGCCTGTGATGATGTGTGTTCACACTAATAAATTTCCTATACTAATAAAGTGCAGGGAAAGAGCATCGCCGCCCCGATTTTGGGGGCGGGATCGTTATAATTTGGTCAGTATAGCTGACCGTTGCCTTTGTTTGCCACCGGGCGATGGTTTGTTGCTTGCAGGTGCTGCGGAGCCGAGCGGAAAATAGCGGGCTAAAGCCCATGTTGCGGTGCTGGCCCTCGAAGGCCTAACCCTTTTATGCTTTCCGTTTATTTCATGTATGGCCGGCCTGCGAGCCGAAGTTTGTAAGACATGTTTTGTTAAGTAAACATTGTAAGGCCATAAGGCCGGTACTTTTGTATCATTCACTCCTATTGTTATTTATGTAGTGGACATTCTTGCTTGGCAGGGTTCTTGTATTTGTGCAACTTAATAAATTACTTCCGCTAGAATGACTCTGTGTAGGGCATTGGTGATTGGTTGTATGGTTTCAACGCGTAACCAACTGGTCTGTCCGTAGTATATGGCGTCGGGCCCCGGCCGGACCTACTGCTATATGCTATACGACGGATAGGGGTGTTACAAATTGGTATCAGACTACTGGTTTCGGTCAAACTTAAATGAATTCGTGGACAAATTCACTTTAAGGGGTGGTGAGCACATGTGTGCGTTATCGTTGTAACATGAAAAGAACCCATGAATGTCCACTTAGGAATGAAAATACACATATTTGAGGAACCTGCGTGTTCCTATAATTGCTATTTGCAGTAATATTTGGTCGCTTATCGGTGTTTTGCACGATTATAGGTGACTAGGAGTGGTGTTGGGCCGTCAGAACGGCCAGGCTTTGAGGCAAGCAGTGCGCCAAGTGAAGCGACTGCAACACCTTCGTCTGCCGAGACCATTAGATTGGTGGCAGAAGCTGTCTTTGCTATGATTAATGCGCAACCTGCAAGACAGGTGCAGCAGCCTGCTCCTGCGGGGGAGCAAGTGCCGCTCCAAGCGGCGGAGCCTAGAAGGGTTGAGCAGGTGGCAGTGGAGCCGGAGTTGCCTCGGAGAGCAACTGAAAGACAATTGAAGCTTGTGATGGGCTTCCACCCACCGGTGTTCTCGGGAACGGGAACCCCGACCCAGGCTGAAGATTGGCTCTCAAGAGTCAATAGGGTGATGACAGCTACTGAAACGGAAGAGTGGCAGAAGACCACAATAGCGACGTTCCTATTGGATGGGGACGCAAGGTTATGGTGGGAAGGCCTAGAGCTACACCAGTTGAGGGGAAGGTCGTTGGCCGAAGTTCCTATGGAGGAGATTTCGAGACTGTTCATGGCTCGATACCTCCCCTCAGTGTAGAGGATCGCATTGGAAAACGAGTTCCAAAAGTTGGTGCAAGGAGATAGCACTGTAGACGAGTACCTCCACGAGTTTACTCGGTTGGGAAGATATGCTAGCGCTACCTTTGCCGACGAGGAGCAAAAGACTAACCGCTTCTATGAAGGGTTAAGAGATGAGCTGAGGTTGCTACTGTCAGGGCCCATGACGCAGGGTTTCCTAACCTTGGTCAACTCGGACCTGTCCTTGGAGAAGGACATGAGAAATGTGCAAGCTAAGAAGGATTCTGGCGGGAAGAAATCAAAGTTCAAAGCGCCGACTAAGTCGAAGTCGGGCTATCGAAAATTCTTCAAGAAGACTAGGACGTCAAGTCCAGCTTCTTCTACAGGTGCCTCGGGGGCAACTACCAACCGAACCCCGGGCGCCTGTTTCACGTGTGGAAAGACGGGGCACTTTGCCCGTGACTGCTGGAGTGGACGCTCAAAGTCCGAAAGGAAGCAAGGAGCTACTTACGAAGAGAAGGGCAAGGCGGTGGAGTCAACCGCGTCCCACTATGCTCCGACTCAGCCTAGAGTCTATAACTTGGGCCAGCAGGAGGCCATTAAACAAGCGGATGTGGTGACAGGTACGAGTTAATTTACAGCAAGTTAACTTTATATACTGTTGTCTATTGCTTGCTAGCCTAATATTGTTTGTATATGCTTTGTTTTGATTAGCGATAGTCCGGCACGGGCACTGTTCGACACGGGAGCCTCACACTCCTACTTGTCCGAAAATTTTATATCGCGTATCGGAGTCCCTTCTTCGATGGTGAAGGACAAGTTGGATATGCTGCTACCGAATGGGTGCTTGATGCGTGCGGACAGAGTGTGCGCCGTAAAGGTTCACATTGGGAGCCAAGAGTTCGACTTGCTAGCGTCATTGCTGCCGCTAGTAGAGTTCGACGTTATCTTTGGGATGGATTGGCTTTCGGAGTAGAAAGCTTGGATTGAATATGACCGGAAGGCGGTCAAGCTGGGTGTTGGGCTGGGGACAACATTCGAGAGACTCAAGGGGTCCAGCAAGACGCTGATGTCTACTCTTCAGGTGGTAAAGGCAGTTCGTGCTGGTGCAGAGCTGTTCTTCGAAAAAGTGGGGGCTGTGGAGCCAAAGTCCACGTTGGATAGCATCCCAGTTATTTGTGAATACCCCGATGTGTTCCCGGATAGTTTTCCCGGAGCCCCACCGCAGCGGGAGATTGATTTTACCATCGAGCTCGTACCGGGGGCCAAACCGGTGTTACGAGCTCCGTATAGGTTGGCGCCTAAGGAGATGGAGGAGTTGAAAGTTCAGCTAGAGGAGCTGATGGAACAAGGTTATGTGCGTCCAAGCTCATCGCCTTGGAGCGCACCGATCCTCGTCGTTAAGAAGAAGGATGGTAGTATGCGGTTGTGTATTGACTACAGAGAGTTGAACAAGCTGACGGAAAAGAACAAGTACCCGATCCCGATGATTGATGATCTCTTTGATCAGTTAGTCGGATCGTCAGTATATTCTAAGTTGGACTTGAAGTCGGGGTACTATCAGTTGAGGATAAGGGAATGTGATATCCCGAAGACGGCGTTCAGCACAAGGTATGGGCATTTCGAGTTCACGGTCATGCCGTTTGGACTGACGAATGCGCCATCAGTGTTTATGGACTTGATGAACAGGACGTTCCGAGATTTCCTTGATCGCTTTGTGATCGTCTTTATTGACGATATTTTGGTGTACTCGCAGTGCGAAGAAGATCACTTCAAGCACTTGCATCTGGTGTTAGAGACTTTGAGGAGGAATGAGCTTTATGCAAAATTCTCCAAGTGCGAGTTATGGCTACCCTCAGTAGCGTTCCTTGGTCACATTGTTAGTGGGGAAGGTATAGCGGTGGATCCAGCGAAGATCGTTGTGATACGGGAGTGGCCTGCGTTGTCTTCCGTCGTGGAAGTCCGTTGTTTTCTCGGGCTTGCCGGATATTACAGGCGCTTCGTAGAGAGCTTCTCGCGGATAGCGCTACCTCTCACGAAGTTGACAAGGAAAGATCAGAGATTCTTGTGGACGTAGGAGTGCGTGCAAGCGTTTGAGGAACTGAAGAGACGGTTGACCACGGCGCCAGTGCTTAGCTCGCCGAGTGGGACCGAGGGCTTCGAGGTATATAGTGACGCCTTGGGTAGTGGTTTGGGCTGCGTGTTGTTGCAGCATGGGAGCGTGATAGCTTATGGATCGCGTCAGCTGAAAGTGCATGAAAGGAACTATCCGGTCCACGACTTGGAGTTGGCGGCCGTGATATTTGCACTTAAGCTGTGGAGGCACTACTTATATGGCATAAGAGTCGATATTTATACCGACCACATGAGCCTGAAGTACTTGTTGGATCAGAAGGATCTTAACATGAGGCAGAGGAGGTGGATGGAGTTCCTGGGGGACTACACCTTCAAGATTCATTATGTACCCAGGAAGGGCAATGCGGTTGCTGATGCGTTGAGTCGCAGGGCTCCCGCCCAAGACAACTGGTTGTCGGTGCATGATGAGCGGCTGATACGGGAGTTGGAGGAGCTTGAGATCTGTTGCGTTGACAAGCAGACGAGCGCCAAAGCAATGTTGAACTGGACAGAGGTCCAGTATGACCTGGCTGATCGGGTTCGGCAGGCATTGGAGTTAGATGACTCTATGTAGGAGCTTATGGTGGCAGCGTTGTATGGGTCAAATTCCCAATTTTTAGTGGAAGATGGGTTGTTAAGGAAGGATCATCGGTTGTGCGTCCCAAGCGGGAGTAACCTACGGGCGGAGTTGATGTACGAGGCTCATCATACCAAGTACTCGATCCACCCAGGGAGTACAAAGATGTACCGTGACCTCAAGAAGCTGTTTTGGTGGCCGGGGCTTAAGAAAGATGTGGCGTTGTTCGTGGCTAAGTGCCAAACATGCGCCTTGGTGAAGGCGGAGTGCCAAAAGCCGGGAGGATTTCTGAAGTCCTTGCCAATACCGGAGTGGAAGTTCGACGACATATCTATGGACTTTGTGCAAGGGTTGCCAAGGTCGCAAAAAGGGAACGACGCCATCTGGGTGATCGTAGACCGGTTAACAAATGTGTCACACTTCATTCCGCATAGGAAGGATGATCCAGTGGAGAAATTGGCAAAGTTGTATATTGACAATATAGTTAGACTGCATGGTGTGCCTCGCAGCATTGTGAGTGATCGCGATGGGCGTTTCACGTCCAATGATTGGAGGTTGGTGCAGTAGATGCTGGGGACAAAGTTGAAGTTCAGCACAGCCTTCCATCCGCAGACGGATGGGCAGACCGAGAGAGTCAATAGAACGATGGAGGACATGCTCCGCATGTGTGTCCTAGACTTCGGGAAGCATTGGGAGGACCACCTGTATTTGGTGGAGTTTGCGTACAACAATGGCTACCAAGCGAGTATACAAATGGCACCCTTCGAGGCCCTGTATGGTAGGAAGTGTCGCACGCCGTTATCGTGGCTTGAAACGGGTGAGGCAAGGTTGTACAAGAAGCAGGAGGTGGAGAGTGCTACCTCGTTGGTGCGGATCATTCGGGAGGGCTTGTTGATCGCTCAGGACAGGCAGGCAAAGTATTACAATGCCAAGCACCAGAACGTGGAGTTCGCGGTAGGCGATTGGGTATACTTGAAAGTGAAGCCGTTCAATTGGGTTTCGCGGGTGAGATGCTTGAAGAAGCTGAGCCCAAGATACCTTGGACCTTTTGAGGTTCTGGAGCGAGTCGGCGAAGCTGCATACCGTTTGAAGCTATCGGTGGAGTTGGGTGGGCTACACGATGTGTTCCACATCTCTGTGTTGCAGAAGGCGGTGCAAGAGCCTTCGCTAGTGATCGTAGTTGATCAAGTACCGGTGGACGAAGGGTTGACGACTAAGGTCAAGCCCGTTTGTATTGAAGATGCAGAGGTCAAGAGGCTCCGTAACAAGGAGATCCGGATGGTTAAAGTCCGGTGGGATAATTGCGGTCGGGAGGAGCTCTCTTGGGAAAGGGAGCAAACCATGCAGGAGGAGTACCCGGAGTTATTCCGCTCAGGTACCGTTAAAAGTTTTAAGTCCCTATGGTTATCCTTTAGTAAATTTCGTGGGCGAAATTCTTTTAAGGGGGAGAGAGTTGTAACACCCCGAAACTCAAAAGAGGGACGGGTGATGTTTTAAGCCCAGTCTGAATTTTGGAGCAGGTGTCATGCGTGTCATAGGCGTGACAAGGGCGTGACACGGGCGTGACACAGGCGTGACATGGGCGTATCACGGGCGTGACACAGGCGTGTTCGGCCACGGTCATGTGGTCGATGTTTTGACGGTCGGAGATCGTCGTGTGGAGGCACACGGCCTGGGACACGAGCGTGTCCCAGGGCGTGTCACTTTGGGCTGTTTTCTGGGGAAGGCACACGGGCCCTAACACGGGCCCTGACACGGGCGTGTCAAATTCGACACGGGCGTGTCGGGTGCCATATCGCAGGCCGTGTCCTTCTCGGGTTGGGAAAACTGGCCGATTGCACACGGGGGGGGGGGGGGGGGGGGGGGGGGGGTGGGGCGTGACACGGGTCTCGACACGGGCGTGTCAAGAGGTGATACGGGCGTGTCAAAGGCCGCGTCAAATACCGTGTGCTGGTTTTCGAATCGGTCGAGACGGCGAATAGGTGACACGGCCAGGCACACGGCCGTGTTGCAACCCGTGTTCGGCCCAGATTTTATGATTTCAGATTTAATCTTGGTCGTTCGTTTCCTTGACTTTGGATCCGACGGTGGGGGGCTGCTCCTGGGTGGTTTTAGCTGGGATTTAGGGTTGGGAATCCTCATTTCCTTTAGCCATTCTCTCTCTAAGAGTTTAGAGAGAAGGGAGAGCAAGGAGGAAGGAGGAGTCCAAGATCCGGCCGCCGGAGGAGCTTCGGAGCTCCGAATCGCGATCTGAGTCCAGATCCGCGGAGGTGACGCCGTTGCGGTGCTTTCCAACCGCATAGTTTTCGATGGCGCCGCGGAGGAACGCAAGGGTAATGATTTCTCATCCTTGGGCATGTGAAGCCCTTTTTCCCTTTACATAAGAAGCCCTCTCTCGCGAGTGAGCGAAGAGTTGGAGCGTTCCTTGGGGTAGATATGTTAAGTCCCCCCTTGTATAGAGTCCGTGCGCGAAAACGGACATAGGCATTGTGTGTGAAGCCTATCCGGACAAGTAGAGCCAGATCGGTGATGTTGCATTGCATATGAACCAAAGAAGACTCCGGGTGTTTGGTCGTTTTTCGGGTTTTCTACGTGGTAGATTGCATTAGGGAGCCTTGGAGATTAACTCCAAGGTGCACTCGGAAAACTGGGCAAAAGCGAGTTTTGCCAACACGATGGCCGGGGAGCCAACGTGAACATAATCGGGTTATGTGATTGTTGTGCCGAAAACGGGACTCAGTGAGTCTTGACCTGCACATATGGCTTAAATTGCTGTTGCGATATGAGCACGGGTCAGGCGGAACCGTACCCGATCTATGTCGTTCGATGGGACCGTTGGCATGGATGAGAGTCTTCGGCGGTCTATGGCTTAAATTTTTGTGACCAAGGCCAAGAAGACAAGATGCTCATATGGTTGGCCGTCCAAGAGGCGGTGGTGGAACGGGAACGTCTATGGCTTGAATTGACGTGACGTTGGCCGGTTCGCCGTGAATGTGCCCTGTGTGCACGAGGTGTGTGGCCGTGCAAGCCTACGCCTGTGATGATGTGTGTTCACACTAATAAATTTCCTATACTAATAAAGTGCAGGGAAAGAGCATCGCCGCCCCGATTTTGGGGGCGGGATCGTTATAATTTGGTCAGTATAGCTGACCGTTGCCTTTGTTTGCCACCGGGCGGTGGTTTGTTGCTTGCAGGTGCTGCGGAGCCGAGCGGAAAATAGCGGGCTAAAGCCCATGTTGCGGTGCTAGCCCTCAAAGGCCTAACCCTTTTATGCTTTCCGTTTATTTCATGTATGGCCGGCCTGCGAGCCGAAGTTTGTAAGACATGTTTTGTTAGGTAAACATTGTAAGGCCATAAGGCCGGTACTTTTGTATCATTCACTCCTATTGTTATTTATGTAGTAAACATTCTTGCTTGGCAGGGTTCTTGTATTTGTGCAACTTAATAAATTGCTTCCGCTAGAATGACTCTGTGTAGGGTGTTGGTGATTGGTTGTATGGTTTCTACGCGTAACCAACCGGTCTGTCCGTAGTATATGGCATCGGGCCCCGGCCGGACCTACTGTTATATGCTATACGACGGATAGGTGTGTTACACAAGGAGTTAATCATAACTTACGACAAGTGTCGTCGAGTTGTGAAAACTCAGGACAAAGAGATTAAGTCTCTAAAGGCTTCTGAGAGCAGCCTGAGAGAAGAAGTCGCTAAGACTAACACTCTTCAGGAGAACTTCAATGTTGCTATTGAGGAATACAATCAGGCTCTCAAGCACCTCGACCTTAAAGATGAAATCATCAAAGAGTTGGAAAAATAACTCGAGGCTGAGAAGAAACTTGTTGAAAGTTTCTCTAAGCCTAAGACAGTTTTTCCAATCATTGCTGAATTCTCAGCTAAGGCTAAAGGTGCTGGACTAGGCCATGTTGCCGCTCCTAGTAAATCTTCTTGGAAAATAAGGCCAGGAGAAAGAATAAGAATGCCAAGAAGGCCTTAGCCGAGGAAAAAGGGAAAGCTCCTTTGGAGCCAGTATCGTTCAAGAAAGTTATCTTTCCTACGAACGAATTCGAATATGAGTCCACCTATGGACACTTCTCTAGGCCGATCCCGAAGAAGTCTAAGTCTCGGTACCAAGGATGGACTCGCCCTCGTAACTTTGGCGAAAGTGTCTTTAAGGCACCTTATGAAGAAGTGATTCTTCTGGTCTATGGTTCCTATGTTCATGGTCACAACTTTCAGAAACCACCAAAAGTAAAACCTGTTGTGGAAAAGCCTATGAAGGAGAAGACTTCATGTAGCTGCCATCATCATGAAGCTTCTTCCTCCAACAATGCTACCCCAGCTAGACCTCCACCCAAGAAGGTCAAGCAGGAGTTTGGAAGGCAAAGATACAACAAATTCGGCTATTGGTGCTGTGGTAGAGTTGTTCACTTTGCCACAGATCCTTGGTTTAATCCTAGAAATGCTGCAACTCCTCAAGTTGGCAATATGAGAATGACCGCTCATGAGGCTAATACTCGTAGGGGGAGCAATCTAACTCGAGACCAAATACCCAAATATGTTTGGGTTCCTAAGGCTAAGTGAATATGATTGCAGGTATGTCCAAAGACCACTAAATTGCCAATCTGGTACTTAGACAGTGGATGCTCTCGACATATGACCGGGACGAGGAGCCTACTCCAGAATTTTTCACCGATGTTGAATGGACCAAAGGTCATCTTTGGATGTTCAGACCGAGGAATTACCAAAGGCTACGGAATGATTTCTAACGGTAGCGTATCCTTTTCGGATGTAGCCTATGTTGAAGGATTGGAACACAATCTCATCAGCATAAGCCAACTATGCGACAAAGGATACGTGGTTGAATTCCACGCTGACAAGTGCTTGATAAAATCTGTTGACAATATGGAAACAATTCTATCAGGCACTCGAAGAAGGAATGTGTTTTGCTTAAATTTTATTTATATAGATTCTTCCACACCAGTGTGTCTTTTGGCTAAAGATAGTGCGTCTCTTGTTGACCAATGGCACAAGAGACTAGCACATATTAATTTTAAAACTATTAATAAATTATTCTCCCAGAACATAGTGCGTGATGCCCCGAATGTCAAGCATGTCAAAGAGAGACCTTGTCATGCATACGTAAAAGGTAAGCAGATAAGGGCTACCTTCAAAAGCACTATAGGCAAAAAATCTAACAGGTGTTTACACCTGCTACATATGGACTTGTTCGGTCCACTGCAAGTTAGAAGCTTAGGAGGTAAGGATTATACTTTGGTTATTGTTGACGACTACTCACATTTTGTGTAAGACCCCCCCTTTTTTTTTCTTTTTCGACACCGAGGTCTTAGCCCAGAACTACCGCTTTGCGGTGGCACCGTCTCACAGGAAGGCCGCCACTACAAAATGCCAATTCTGCCGGCCCTTTTCGATCATAAGAGTGAAGTAATTATACACAAATGTAAACAAGTCCACAAAAACATGTAAATAAAAGTGAAATCACATCCAGTCCATCAGTAGATAACAACAGGAAGTAGATAACAGAAGTACTGCAAAGATACAGTTCAGATGAAATATAGATAAATGGGCTCGAGCCCGGTACATCAGAGTCCTCACTATAAATCACTCATTGTAGAAACTATAAAAGTACTAATCACTCACGGAGCTGGTCGCAGGTGCACCGGTGCTAGACTGACCCACCTCCATGCACACCGTACTCCGCTGGTGCTAGTCCCTGGACTGCTGGTCCCTGTCTCCCATCCAGAGCTCCTGTAATGTTGTGGTTCGAAAACCATTAGTCAAAAAGACTAAGCCCTATCATCCCCTACCCCTCCCCCTACGGCTCCTAAGCACCGAGCGGAGAGGAGGAAAGGGAAGCTACAAAGGTGGAGAATAATCAAGCAGGTGACAGGGGAGTTATTCTAACAACTATCTAGAACAAAGTACAACTAGCAATCCTATGGTAGTAAGTGGTAAAGAAGAGATGTAGTAAGTAGCAATTGTATAAAAAGGCAGCTAAAGAACAGTAAGTAAACAAGCAAGTAAATAAGTAAGTAACCTTAACTTATATGAATGCCCATACAAACTTATAAGTTAAGGGGTCTTCTGCAAGGCTCCCATCGTATAAAAAGTCCCATACCGATTTATACGTTGGGGTGTCAGTTGTATGCAAATATGAGTGTAGTGATATGTTATGTCATACTTCATGCAAGTGCAACAAACGCACACGACTCTATGCGCACAGACCTTTAGTTCCCCCCGTTCGGGCAGCTAGCTTCACTCCCAGGAACCTCCGTAGTGGCAAACGGAGACAATGGGTCGGGCCCCCCACTCCTAGGCGGGTATCCACACTACCGGGCCTAGCCCTTCCGTACGCCCCTAGAAGAACACAACCTAGAGTATCCCATACTACTGCTAGCTATACCCACCAGACTTTCCTTGGCTAAGTGTCCCACACCGCCGAGTCAACGTACCGATGCCGGTGTGAACGACAATCAGATATCGAAGACCCACCACCTTTATTCTGTACTCCAACCCTCGAGCCCTCGGCTCCCCGGACTGTCCTGTCCGTGCATCTACATTCAGATCTACCGTCTGAATGGCAACCAAACCAATTATTCTACCTTCCTAGCTATCGAGGTGTATGTGTGTGCAACCCTAATTATACTAGTTGCTCTTTAGATTATTAATTCTACAGTTTACATTAGCCCAATACTGCCCCCGATATTCCCCGTGAAGGGTTCTCAAAGGGCACTAGGAACTATGATGGTAGCTGAAGCCCACCGTTCCCTTTCGCAAGGCACTTATTGTTATTGGTTGATACCCATTACTCGATCCCTTTTTAAGTTACTTTAGATCTGGCCCTAGCGTATTAAGACTCTTCCACTACTACTCGGGGTGGACGATCTTTCATCGTTCCCGTACGCCCTTATCCTTCACCAGTCTCACACTCTACTTATCCTGACCTCCAATAATGAACTTAACTTAGCTTGCCCTAACCAACCAGCTACTACCAAAAATTCCATCTCTCAAAGTTCATTATCCGCTCTAGTTCAGTTTTCGTGGTTTTACTATATGTAGACCATCCTAAGATACGTGAGGGGTATGAGGGGAGGTACTCCAATTTGTCATCCGAATCTCCTATAGTATTTACTGGAGGTCTATCCTGACATATTATAGCTAAGACCAAGATTTCCAAATTTTCCTATATATCGGGCATTTAATTTATTTATTCTAAGATTCCAAATGCCCTAGTATGAACATGAAGTGCACTAATGAGCCAACAATAAATCATCATAAAATCAGTAAAAATCCTATGAGACATTTAAACAGTAATTCCAAGTTTTAGGAAATTCCAGAGGTGTTTAGGCCTATATTTCCTAATTTACCATTTTAGGCCATTTCTACTATATAATGAAGGAAGTAATGTAAATATGTATCCAAAAATCCCAAGACAATTATATAAGCTTTATGGTGACCTAAAATTATCAGAAACCAAGTCCCATAATTTTTCTCTAATATTTGGGCTCTGAATCTATTTTAATGTAAAATGCTAATTTTCCCAGCTTAGAGTAGGAGATGCTATATTTAATCATCTAAAATTCCATAGAAAATTACAGGGTGACTAACATAAATTTAAACACCCACTGACAAAATTTCATAATTTTTCAGACAGTAATTATACATTATTTGTATTTTGACTCCATGTCACGACTAGTACGTTAAAGAAATATGTACCCAAAATAATCATTTAAAATTTCCATGAAAAATACAGAAGGTATAACATGCTATAAGATGCCCTAATCCAAGATTTCATAATATTCCAGTGAACAGAAATTCCAGAATCAACAAAATAAATATCTAGGGCACAACTAGGGTTGTAAATGAAGTACTGTATAAATTAACCCCAAAATCTCAACAAAATTATAACATGGCCATTTAGATTTGAAAATCACCCTACTCCAATTTTACTTGATTTGAAGTTCAGTTGATAGCTTAATAATTCAAATTAAGGTTGGTGGCCTAAACTAGGGTTAAGATTTTAGGTGGCCTAGCTGTCTCCAAATACCCTAAACTTTTGTCTAGAGGACTATACTGGCCCTATGGTTCTCTCTACCAAATTTTAAGTCAGTCCAAGGTCATTTGACCCCATGACCTTCACAACCCCAAAAACCACCATTAAGGGATTTTCCCTAGGGTTCTAGGGCTACCCTACACCAAACCACCCCAAACTCCCTTGGAGGGTGTGTCATGCCCTAAATAGCCTTTGGACAAAATATCAGCCTCTGTTGAGGTGATATGACCACCCAAATACCAAGAGGGTGTTTGATCCTAAATTATCCTATAAGGACCAACCTGGGGTATGATAAAAACTTAATCAAAACATCTCCAAATGAGATGAAATTTTTACCAGAAGCTTATGATAAACCCAGGGACCACTCACCAAAATTTTGGAGGGTTTGGAAGTCATTAACCGTCTAATTAAATTATGCTAGGATTATTGAATTTTTCTAAAAACTATAGAAAAACATTTTCCAAAAATCCTAATTTTTGGATAGCACCTAGATATAGGTAAGATAGGCCACACCCCAAATTTCAATTCATTTTGATGACTGGATTGGAGTGGGGAATTTTTCTAAGGTTAAGACAGCCCTATGGATAGACCTCACCAAAAAGTGTGCTGTGGTCTAACCAGAACTCCAAATCGAGTGAAATAAATTTTGAATTAAACTAGACTTCAAGGGCAACATTTCCTATGTTGACCACTATTTATGTTGCAGCCCCTACGGGAAATAATTTCCGGTTAAAACTAGTGCACAGTAAAGGGAATTTATTCCTAATTATACAATATATAATATAATAAAATGCTACTGTTCACCTTCTTCTTTAGCCCGAACCAGCAACCTAAAAAAAAACTTGAAACCTGTAGCTTTTCTAAAGCCATTTCCTGGCCACCCAGCCATCTCCCTGGCCGACCACCACCACCACCTCCTCTGTTGAGGTGAGGGCTACCGTCGAGCGGCGGCACGGCCGCCGGAGAGGCGGTTTCCGGCGAACCCGCCACCATGAAATTTTGGAAAACCATGGAAACGCTCACCCGATCCGGCTCTTTTGAGCCCGATATCTCTCCTAATGATTTCTAAGATCTATCCGCAGAAGAAGAGGGAGGGGAGGACCTTGTTCGCGGTTTGAAGGCGAGATGAACGTCGGATTGTCATGGCGCGGTGGTGGCGTTCCCGAACTTCTTCAACAGCAAGAGCAGCAATCTGAATCCGTTTGATCGAGCGTGTAACCTTCTCCTCTTGCTCTAAGGAGGCTGTTATAGATCTCTAAGTGGGTAGGGGAAAGGATGAAACATTCATGGCCATGAATGTTTCTCTTAATAATGTTTCGGTTATGATGTAGGGAAGAGGAAAAGGTGGAAGATGAAATGGCTGATCCAGGTGGCGATTTTCTATTGGACCTCACTCTCTCTTTCTATTAAATAATTAGAGACGAAAACGGCCCATAAATATTCCTGCTGTACATTCCCATAATTAGAATTGATTATGACGTCGGTTACCGAAATTTCCAGTCTGGCTGACGTTTCGGCCTTGGTCACGGGCATGACACATAGGTCACGGGCGTGACAGGCCCGGGTGGCCAATTCTGAGTTTGACGATCATCGAACTGAGATCGGCGATCGTCGAAGGGTGGTCACGCCCTAGGTCATGGGCGTGACACATTGGTCACGGGCGTGACAGGGTCATGAGGCAAATTCCGCGCTCGGCGACTGTCTCGCTGAGATCGACGATCGCCGAAGGGGGTCACGACCTTGGTCACGGGCGTGACACTTGGGTCAAGGGCGTGATAGGGCCATGACGCAAATTCTGCGCTTCGACGATCATCCTGCTGAGATTGACGATCGTCGAAGGGGTCACGCCCCAGGTCACGAGCGTGACACCTGAGTCATGGGCGTGACATGGCCATGACGCAAATTCTGCGCTTCGATGATCGTCCCGCTGAGATCGACGACCGTCGAAGGGGTCACACCCTAGGTCACGGGCGTGACACATAGGTCACGGGCGTGACAGGCCTGGGTTGAAAATTCTACGACTGACGCTCGTCTCCCTGAGATCGACAATCGTCGAAGGAGTCACGCCCTAGGTCACGGGCGTGACGGGTCGGTCACGGGCGTGACCAACCCGTGACCCGAAATATCGGTCGATGTATTTCAATTTTTGGGCTTCCTAGGGTTCTGTCACGACCAACCGACTCCTAGGGGTCTAGCCAGAAATGGGATGTTACAAATCCCAATAAACAAAACAAAGATTTCGTCCCCGAAATCAAGGTTAAGCCTACGGCACTCTAATCGGGAAAAAGAAGCTTGTAACATCCCATGAAAATTTAAAGATTACATCTCAACGTTATGTTTGCTTTATGCGGTTTCCAATCTTAGATTAATTCGCCCAATTAACTAGGTATATACACCCCAATAAACAAAAGATTAGCCCCTATTCTTGAAATTTCAGTCCTATTGGTTTAAAAAAGGAAAGCAAATTGATTGTCCAGAGGGGTTGTGAGGTATACCTGACGAAAAAGTTCCGGGTATTTTTGCCGCATCAAGTCCTGTGGCTCCCATGTATGCTCCTCCTGCCCATGATTGTTCCACAGAACCTTGACTAACGGAACCTTCTTCCGTCGCAAGACCCGCACTGCTGTATCGTCAATCCTGATAGGCTCCAAGTTGACTGACCGATCCGAGGCCACCGGGCCATCTGCCGAGGAAATCAGCTGCTAAGGGCGTAGTAGACCCCTCCGAAGTGAGGAGACGTGGAAGACGTCATGCAATCCCGCTAACTCCGGTGGTAGCTCTAGTCTATAGGCTAAGAGGCCGATCCGCTCCAGGATCCTATAAGGCCCAATATATCTCGGGCTGAGCTTCTTCTGCCCGCGAACCCGCGAGACTCCGTGCATCGGCCGTATCTTCAAGAAAACCCGGTCTCCCACCTGGAACTCCACTTGACGATGCCTAACATCGTAGTATTTGGCCTGTCTTCTCTGGGCTTCCAACATCCTGTCCCGGATCAATCTAATCTGAGCATCTGTATCTCCCACAAACTCCGAGCCTAGTGCCCGCGGATCCTCATCCTGAACCCATGATAGTGGGGTCCTGCACCTCCTTTCGTACAATGCCTCGTATAGAGCCATGCCTATGCTGGACTGATGGGCGTTGTTGTACAAAAACTCGACTAGTGGCAGCAACCTCTCCCAAGGCTCGCCACGGGAAAAAATACATAGTCCCAACAGATCTTCTCGTGTACGGTTGGTGCGCTCTGTCTGCCCGTCAGTCTGAGGGTGAAAAGCTGTGCTGAATGTCAACCGAGAACCCAGATGGGCCTGGACTGACTTCCATTCCATGGATGTAAACTGCCCATCCCGATCCGAAATGATAGTCTTGGGCACCCCATGATAACGCACAAACTGCTCAATGAACCTCCGTACTAGTACACTAATCGGTGCGTCCTTCGCCACTGGAATGAATCTGGCCACCTTTGTTAGTTTGTCCACTATCACCCGGATCGAGTCATTCCCCGCACGGTATCGAGGTAGCCCATGTATGAAGTCCATGGCTATATCCTCAAATTTCCACTCCGGCATCGGAAGCGGCTGCAGCAAGCCTGCCGGGTTCCTACACTCCGCCTTCACGAGCTGGCAGGCCTTGCAATGCGTCACAAAGTACGTAATATCTTTCTACATACCCGGCCAGTACATCGTCCTCTTCATATCCTTTACCATCTTGGTGATACCCAGGTGTACCGAATACCGGCTGTAGTGAGCTTCGGTCAAAATGTCCTCCCGGATCCGTCCTCCCGCTGGTATGTAGACTCTTCCTCGGAAACACAGGAGACCATCCCTCAAAGAGTAATCTCCTTTCGTGCCTTCCTCCAAGGATCGGAATATCGACTCAGGTCTCTCATCCAGCATCTTCCCATCTCTGATGCGGTATCGAATATTATCAGTAGTAACCATCGAACCCAGGTACTCCATATATAGCTCCGGGTCATCCTCAGACACTAGTGAAATCTGCATCTCCTAGAATGATCTAACCAACTCCAAGGCCATCAGCTGCGGCCTACTCCTGTCGTACTCGCTCTCCGGCTCAGAGCATCTGCGACCATGTTCGCCTTCCCCGGATGATAGTGCATGGTGTACTGGTAGTCCGACAGAAATTCCACCCAGCGTCTCTGCCTGATGTTTAACTCCTTCTGGGTGTCGACGTACTTCAGATTCTTGTGGTCAGAGAAGATATCGCAATGTACTCCGTAGAGATAGTGTCGCCAAATCTTAAGAGCAAAAATAACTTCCCCCATCTCCAAATCGTGCACGGGGTAGTTCTGCTCGTGCTGCTTCAACTGACGGGAGGCATAGGCTATTACGTGCCCGCTCTGCATCAGAACGGCACCCATCCCCTTATAGGAAGCATCTGTATACACCTGGTATCCCTCCTTCCCTGATGGAAGAGCAAGGATGGTAGCCGAGGTGAGACGATCCTTCAACTCCTGGAAAGCAGATTCACATCAAGGCGTCCAGATAAAAGGGGACTCCTTCTTCGTCAGAGACGTAAGAGGGAGGGCAATCTGAGAGAACCCCTTTACAAACTTCCGGTAGTAACCGGCAAGTCCCAAGAAACTTCGAACATCCGAAGCCGACTTTAGTGGTGGCCAATCCCGTACTGCCTGGACCTTCGCCGGATCCACTGCCAGTCCTGCTCCACTGATGACATGGCCAAGAAAGGCCACCTCCTTTTGCCAGAACTGGCACTTGCTGTACTTGGCATACATCTCATGCTCCCGCAGCTTCCCCAAGGTCAAGGCCAGATGTCTCGCGTGCTGCTCCTCCGTCCTTGAATAGATAAGGATGTCGTCGATGAATACGATGACGAAGACGTCCAGATACTCCTCGAACACCCGATTCATCAAGGCCATGAATGCGGAGGGTTCATTCGTGAGCCCGAACGGCATCACGGTAAACTCGTACAACCCATATCTGCTGCTGAAGGCCGTCTTTGGGATGTCCTCCTCCCGAATGCGAAGCTGGTAGTATCCTGACCTCAGATCCAGCTTTGAGAACCAATGGGCTCCCTCCAGCTTGTCAAATAGCTCGTCTATCCTTGGTAAGGGATAAGTATTCCGGACCGTCAACCTGTTCAGGGCCCGGTAATCTATGCACAGTCGAAGGGTCCCATCCTTCTTCTTAACGAACAGCACCAGAGCTCCCCATGGTGAAGAGCTAGGCCGAACGAACCCGACCTCCACTAACTCCTGAAGAAGGCTTAGAAATTCCACCAACTCCTTTGGGGCCATTCGATAGGGAGCTCTGGATAACGGCTTAGCCCCCGGTATGAGCTGAATCTGAAAGTCCTTCTCTCGGTGCGGGGGTAGCCCTGGTAGCTTCTCCGGAAACACATCAGCGAAGTCCCGCACTACTGGAATATCTGAAATTGAGTCCTTGGCCACGACCGCCTCAAAAAGGACCTGATAAACTTCTCCTCCCTGCAGGTGGGCCTTAACGGCCTGCACAGATGATAATAAGGTACGGGGTGCTGGTATAATACCTTCTATGATAATGAAGGAGTCACCGTGCCTCATGGTGATCCTCTTTGCCACGCAGTCGATCTGGGCATGGTTCCAGCACAGCCAAGTCATGCCCAGGATCAGATCGTAATCTGGCATCTTCAGAATCGCCGCTGGTGCCTCAAATGCCTTCCCGCCGATCCTCGCTTCCATATTACAATGAGCAGAGGTCATTATCTCTGATCCATCGGGTAGGCGCACCCTCATCATCTTCCCGGTGAATGGCTCCACACCTTCCAGTCCTTTCATGAAATCCTCCGACACAAACGAGTGCGAAGCACCAGTGTCGAAGAGAGTGTGAGCGGGCTTGCTGCTAACGAAGACTATGCCTGGGGTAATTAAGTGTCTTAGTATTTTTTTTGTAGTTGTCTTCTCTTAATTTCTAACTAGGTTATGTCTAGAATACTAGTTTATATGAAGAAAAATTAAAAGTACTGCCATACCTGCGATAACCTGCTCCGGGTTTCGGGGCTGTGTCAGGTCTAGAGCATACACCTGCTCCCTCTCTGGCCTGCGGCCTCGATCCTTAAATCCTCGTCCTCGGTCCTGTCCTCATCCGCCAAACTGCCGGGGAGGTTGACCGCCCTGATGTGCTGGTGGGGTTCTCGCCTCATAGGGTAGTTCCTCTTGATATGTCCCGGCTGGTTGCACTGATAGTATACCGGTGGCTGCTTAGCTGTCCTTGGCATTTCCAGCATCTGTATAGGTTGGGGAGCCAGTACCCCCTGACTCCTCTGCTCCTGCCCAAACTCCTGACGAGGCTAATCCCCGTTCCTTCTCTCCCCAATAACCTAGCCCCGAGGATGGTCTCTACGACCTCCAATCACTAAATCATCAGCCGGTCTCTTCCGGCTCTTCACTATAAGCTGTTCCGCCTCTCTCTTCTTAGCCATCTCCAGAATCCTGGCCAGACTCCCCTCTGAGATGAAAAGGAGGGCCTGTCTCATGTCGTCTTGCAGCCCCTTATAAAACCTCCGGGCATAGACAACATCATCTAACTGATAAGCGTCCGTATAATGGGCCAGGTGAGTGAACTCCTGATAGTACTCCACCACAGTCCTGTTCCCCTGCCTCAATCGACGAAACCTATCCTCCAGGTCATCCCTCGCTGAATGAGGTACAAAATGTCCCAAGAGCGCTGCTCTGAACTCCTCCCAAGTAATATCAGCGCAATCCATCCCCTCAAAGGTGGTGTCAAGCTGAGATTTCCACCACCTCTTTCCGTATGACTCTAGGAAGGATACCGCCAAAGCAACTGCCTCCTCAGTGGGGCATAGAATCCCTGCCAGCATCTCGAAAAAGGTGTCAAACCATTCCTCCGTACGTACTGCAGAGTCCGTCCCCTGGTAAGCTGGAGGGGAAAGTCCCCGGAAGACAGTCATCCAATTGGCCCCGGGGTTAGGTTGTGGAGCCGGGGCTTGCTGAGCTCTGAAGGCTTCCAGAATGGCCGTCAGTGTTTGCCCCATCTCCGTCTGCTGGTACGGAGATGGAGCCGGCGGAGACGGGACCACATTCGGAGCCTGGGGTGTCCCCTGCTGTGATGTAGGGTTCGTCGCAGGCTATAAGTAAAAATTCCATTTGTTAGAGAGCGAATGAATGGAATTTTAAGAAGGGTTAGGATGGACTTTCACGTGTGATTTCCCTTATGGGCACACCACTGCTTCCGCTGCTAGTTTGTCCGCAAACTAAGCTCGCACGGGGGTGGCCCAAGATTTTGTGGACTACTTCTCTTTCGATCGAGGTCTGCTCTGATACCACTTGTAAGACCCCTTTTTTTTTTCTTTTTCGACACCAGGGTCTTAGCCCAGAACTGCCGCTTTACGGTGGCACCGTCTCACGGGAAGGCCGCCACTACAAAACGCCAATTCTGCCGGCCCTTTTCGATCATAAGAGAGAAGTAATTATACACAAAGGTAAACAAGTCCACAGAAACATGTAAATAAAAGTGAAATCACATCCAGTCCATCAGTAGATAATAACAGGAAGTAGATAACAGAAGTACTGCAAAGATACAGTTCAGATGAAATATAGATAAACGGGCTCGAGCATGGTACATCAGAGTCCTCGCTACAAATCACTCATCATAGAAACTATAAAAGTACTAATCACTCACGGAGCTGGTCGCAGGTGCACCGGTGCTAGACTGAACCACCTCCATGCGCACCGTACTCGGCGGTGCTGGTCCCTGGACTGCTGGTCCCTGTCTCCCATCCGGAGCTCCTGTAATGTTGTGGTTCGAAAACCATTATTCATAAAGACTAAGCCCTATCATCCCCTAACCCTCCCCCTACGGCTCCTAAGCACCGAGCGGAGAGGAGGAAAGGGAAGAAACAAAGGTGGAGAATAATCAAGCAGGTGACTGGGGAGTTATTCTAATAACTATCTAGAACAAAGTACAACTAGCAATCCTATGGTAGTAAGTGATAAAAAAGAGAAGTAGTAAGTAGCAATTGTATAAAAAGGCAGCTAGAGAACAGTAAGTAAACAAGCAAGTAAATAAGTAAGTAACCTAAACTTATATGAATGCCCATACAAACATATAAGTTAAGGGGTCTTCTGCAAGGCTCCCATCATATAAAATGTCCCATACCGATTTATACGTTTGGGTGTCGGTTGTATGCAAATATGAGTGTAGTGATATGCTATGCCATGATTCATGCAAGTGCAACACATGCACACGACTCTATGCGCACAGACCTTTAGTTCCCCTGTTCTGGCAGCTAGCTTCACTCCCAGGAACCTCCGTAGTGGCAAACGGAGACAGTGGGTCGTGCCCCCCACTCCTAGGCGGGTATCCACACTACTGGGCCTAGCCCTTCCGTACGCCCCTAGAAGAACACAACCTAGAGTATCCGCGTACTACTGCTGGCTATACCCACCAGACATTCCTTGGCTAGTGTCCCACACCGCCGAGTCAACGTACCGATGCCGGTGTGAACGACAATCAGATATCAAAGACCCACCACCTTTATTCTTTATTCCAACCCTTGAGCCCTCGGCTCCCCGGACTGTCCCGTCCGTGCATCTACCTTCAGAGCTACCGTCTGAATGGCAAACAAACCAATTATTCTACCTTCCTAGCTATCGGGGTGTATGTGTGTGCAACCCTAATTATACTAGTTGCTCTTTAGATTATTAATTCTACAGTTTACATTAGCCCAAGACTGCCCCCGGTATTCCCCGTGAAGGGTTCTCAAAGGGCACTAGGAACTATGATGGTAGCTGAAGCCCACCGTTCCCTTTCGCAAGGCACTTATTGTTATTGGTTGATACCCATTACCCGATCCCTTTTTAAGTTACTTTAGATCTGGCCCTAGCGTATTAAGACTCTTCCACTACTACTCGGGGTGGACGATCTTTCATCGTTCCCGTACGCCCTTATCCTTAACCAGTCTCACACTCTTCTTATCCCGACCTCCAATAATGAACTTAACTTAGCTTGCCCTAACCAACCAGCTACTACCAAAAATTCCATCTCTCAAAGTTCATTATCCGCTCTAGTTCAGTTTCCGTGGTTTTACTATATGCAGACCATCCTAAGATACGTGAGGGGTATGAGGGGAGGTACTCCAATTTGTCTTCCGAAACTCCTATAGTATTTACTGGAGGTCTATCTTGACATATTATAGCTAAGACTAAGATTTCCAAATTTTCCTATATATCGGGCATTTAATTTATTTATTCTAAGATTCCAAATGCCCTAGTATGAACATGAAGTGCACTAATGAGCCAACAATAAATCATCATAAAATCAGTAAAAATCCTATGCGACAATTAAACAGTAATTCCAAGTTTTGAGAAATTCCATAGGTGTTTAGGCCTATTTTTCCTAATTTACTATTTAAGGCCATTTCTACTATATTATGAAGGAAGTAATGTAAATATGTATTCAAAAATCCCAAGACAATTATATAAGCTTTATGGTGACCTAAAACTATCAGAAACCAAGTCCCATAATTTCTCTCTAATATTTTGGCTCTGAATCTATTTTAATGTAAAATACTAATTTTCCCAGCTTAGAAAAGGAGATGCTATTTTTAATCATCTAAAATTCCATAGAAAATTACAGGGTGACTAACATAACTTTAAACACTCACTTACCAAATTTCATAATTTTTCAGATAGTAATTGGACATTATTTGTATTTTGACTCCATGTCACAACTAGTACGTTAAAGAAATATGTACCCAAAATAATCAGTTAAAATTACCAAGAAAAATACAAAAGGTATAACATGCTATAAGATGCCCAAATCCAAGATTTCATAACATTCCAGTGAACAGAAATTCCAGAATCATCAAAATAAATATCTAGGGCACAACTAGGGTTGTAAATGAAGTACTGTATAAATTAACCCAAAAATCTCAACAAAATTATAACACGGCCATTTAGATTTGAAAATCACCCTACTCCAATTTTACTTGATTTGAAGTTCAGTTGATAGCTTAATAAATCAAATTAAGGTTGGTGGCCTAAACTAGGGTTAGGATTTTAGGTGGCCTAGCTGTCTCCAAATACCCTAAACTTTTGTCCAGAGGACTATACTGGCCCTATGGTTCTCTCCACCAAATTTTAAGTCAGTCCAAAGTCATTTGACCCCATTACCTTCACAACCCCAAAAACCACCATTAAGGGATTTTCCCTAGGTTTCTAGGGCTACCCTACACCAAACAACTCCAAACTCCCTTGGAGGGTGTGTCATGCCCTAAACAGCCTTTGGACAAAATATCAGCCTCTGTTGAGGTTGTATGACCACCCAAATACCAAGGGGGTGTTTGATCCTAAATTATCCTATAAGGACCAACCTAGGGTTGGATAAAAACTTAATCAAAACATCTCCAAATGAGATGAAATTTTTACCAGAAGCTTATGATAGACCCAGGGACCACTCACCAAAATTTGGAAGGGTTTGGAAGTCATTATCCGTCTAATTAAATTATGCTAGGATTATTAAATTTTTCTAAAAACTATAGAAAAACATTTTACAAAAATCCTAATTTTTGGATAGTACCTAGATATAGGTAAGATTAGGCTACACCCCAAATTTTAATTCATTTTGATGACTGGATTGGAGTGGGGAATATTTCTAAGGTCAAGATAGCCCTATGGATAGACCTCACCAAAAAGTGTGATGTGGTCTAACCAAAACTCCAAATCGAGTGAAATAAATTTTGAATTAAACTAGACTTCAAGGGCTACATTTCCTATGTTGACCACTTTTTATGTTTCAGCCCCTACGGGCAATAATTTCCGGTTAAAACTAGTGCACAGTAAAGGGAATTAATTCCTAATTATACAATATATAATATAATAAAATGCTACTGTTCACCTTCTTCTTTAGCCCGAACCAGCAACCTAAAAAAAACTTGAAACCTGTAGCTTTTCTAAAGTCATTTCTTGGCCACCCAGACATCTCCCTGGTCGGCCACCACCACCACCTCCTTTGTTGAGGTGAGGGCTACCGTCGTGCGGCGGCACGGCCGCCAGAGAGGCGGTTTCTGGCGAACCCGCCACCATAAAATTTTGGAAAACCATGAAAACGCTCACCCGATCCGGCTCTTTTGAGCCCGATATCTCTCCTAATGATTTCTAAGATCTATCCACATAAGAAGAGGGAGGGGAGGACCTTGTTTGCGGTTTGAAGGCGAGATGAACGTCGGATTGTCATGGCGCAGTGGTGGCATTCCCGAACTTCTTGAACAGCAAGAGAAACAATCTGAATCCGTTTTATCGAGCGTGTAACCTTCTCCTCTTGCTCTAAGGAGGCTGTTATAGATCTCCAAGTGGGGAGGGGAAAGGATGAATCATTCATGGCCATGAATGTTTCTCTTAATAACGTTTCGGTTATGATGTAGGAAAGAGGAAAAGGTGGAAGATGAAATGGCTGATCCAGGTGGCGATTTTCTATTGGACCTCACTCTTTCTTTCTATTAAATAATTAGAGACGGAAACGGCCCATAAATATTCCTGCTATACATTCCCATAATCAGAATTGATTATGACGTCGGTTACCGAAATTTCCAGTCTGGCTGACGTTTCGGCCTTGGTCACGGGCGTGACACATATGTCACGGGCGTGACAGGCCCGGGTGGCCAATTCTGAGTTTGACGATCGTCGAACTAAGATCGACGATCGTCGAAGGGTGGTCACGCCTAAGGTCACAGGCGTGACACATGGGTCACGGGCATGACAGGGTCATGAGGTAAATTCCGCGCTCGGCGATCGTCTCGCTGAGATCGACGATCGCCGAAGGGGGTCACGCCCTTGGTCACGGGCGTGACACCTGGGTCACGGGCGTGACAGGGCCATGACGCAAATTCTGCACTTCGACGATCGTCCCGCTGAGATCGACGATCGTCGAAGGGGTCACGCCCCAGGTCACGAGCGTGACACCTGAGTCACGGGCGTGACATGGCCATGACGCAAATTCTGCGCTTCGACGATCGTCTTGCTGGGATTGACGATCGTCGAAGGGGTCATGCCCTAGGTCACGGGCGTGACACATAGGTCACGGGAATGATAGGCCCGGGTTGAAAATTCTATGACCAACGATCGTCTCCCTGAGATCGACGATCGTCGAAGGAGTCACGCCCTAGGTCACGGGCGTGAAGGGTCGGTCACGGGCATGACCAACCCGTGACCCGAAATCTCGGTCGATGTATTTCAATTTTTGGGCTTCCTAGGGTTCTGTCACGACCAACCGACTCCTAGGGGTCTAGCCGGAAATGGGATGTTACATTTTGTATGGGTGTTTTTTCTAAAACACAAGTCAGATACCTTCGATATCTTTACTAATTTTGTCAGGCAAATCCAGAATGAATACAACTGTTCCGTAGTCAAAATTAAAAGTGAAAATGGAACGGAGTTCAAATCTGGAGCCATGAAAGAATTCTGTAAAAGCCTAGGTATCTTTCATGAGTTTTCCTCTCCCCGTACTCCACAGCAAAAGGGAGTAGCCGAGAGAAGGAACAGAACACTCATAGAGGCTTGTAAGACCATGCTAAGTGATGCTTCACTACCAGAGTACTTCTGGGCTAAAGTGGTCAATACTGCATGCCACGTGCAAAACTGAGCCCTCATAAACAAGAACCATGATAAGACACCTTATGAACTTCTAAAAGGCAGGAAACCAACAGTTTCATATTTTAGAATTTTTGGCTGTAAATGCTTCGTGCTTAATAACGACAAGTATCATACTACCAAGTTCAGTGAGAAGAGTTTTGAAGGTATTTTTGTAGGATATAGCAGTCATAGTAATGCATATAGGATTTTTAATAGAAAAACCCTGGTCGTTGAAGAATCGATACATGTTGTATTTGATGAGACGAGCTTGCTGCAAAGCGAATCGTCTAGTGTGCGAGTTGAAGTTGCAGGTACAAGAATTAAAGAAAATAACTTGGATGAACCCACCAAAGATAGAAATGAATAGTTCATCGAGATCACCTCTCCAAACCCCCATTGAAGAGACAGCTTATCAAGATGAGGAGATTGTCCAAGATGATGAAGTCACACCAACAGCTGAAGAACTTCCAGATACAAGAGATCCTGAGCTCAGACACCTAAAGGATCATCCTATGGACCAAATCATAGGAGACCCCCGAGTCGGTGTCAAAACTCGTCGAGGTACAGCTAACGAGAATCTTTATCTAAGCTTCCTGTCGCAGGTTGAACCAAAGAAGTTTGAAGAAGCAAACGTAGACGCATCATGGATCTTGGCCATGGAAGAAGAACTGAATCAGTTCAAACGTTGTAAAGTTTGGACACTTGTTCCTAGACCCAAAGATAAAAATGTCATCGGAACAAAATGGGTCTATAGGAACAAGATGGACGAGGATGGGACGATCATAAAGAACAAGGCCAGACTCGTTGCTAAAGGATATCGGTAAGAAGAAGGGATCGATTTTGACCAGACCTATGCTTTAGTGGCAAGGCTGGAGGCCATCAGACTATTTATAGCATACGCTGCACTGAAGGGCTTCACCGTCTACTAAATGGACGTGAAGTCCGCCTTCCTGAATGGTAACATAAAGGAAGAAGTGTATGTGGAACAACCCCCAGGTTTCGTTGATCCTAACCATCCTGATTATGTTTATTTATTATCGAAGGCACTGTACGGTTTGAAACAAGCCCCTCGGGCTTGGTACGAAACGCTGTCTAGCTTTCTCCTCGAGAATAAATTCATGAGGGGAAAGATAGACAAGACATTATTTCTCAGGGAAATTAAAAACAAGATTTTGCTAGTGCAAATCTATGTCGATGACATCATATTTGGCTCTACTGACGACAACCTCTACAAAAAGTATTCCAAACTTATGCAAGGGAAGTTCGAAATGAGCAGTATGGGATAGCTGAAGTATTTCTTAGGACTTCATGTGAAACAATCTAAAGATGGGATCTTCATCTCTCAGACCAAGTTCACCAAGGAGTTACTTAAGAAATTCGGAATGGAGAGTGCAACCTCTATGAGGACTCCAATGGCCTCAGCTATGTATCTGGATAAGGATGAGAAAGAGAAACCATTCGATGAAACCAAGTATAGAAGCAAAGTTGGATCCTTGCTCTGCCTTACTTCCAGTAGACCATATATAATGTTCTCCACATGTGTCTGTGATAGATTCCAAGTGAACTGTAAGGAATCTCATTATGCTGCTGCGAAGCGGATCTTGAGATACCTTAAAGGTACACCAAATCATGGCTTATAGTACCCGAGAAGCAATGACAGTGAACTAAATGGATTTTCAGATGCTGACTTTGTAGGATGCAAAGATGACAGGAAAAGCATATCAGGGACGTGTCAGTTCCTAGAAAGAAGACTCATTTCATGGAGCAGCAAGAAGCAAAACTGCGTCGCAATCTCAACGGCCGAGTCAGAATACATTTCTGCTGGAAGTTGTTGTGTACAGTTGCTTTGGCTGAAGCACCAACTGGAGGATTACAACATGAAGATCAAGGACATTCCTTTATTCTGTGACTCCTCCAGCGCCATCGCAATCACAAACAACCCAGTCTCACACAGCCAGACTAAACACATCGAGCTGCGATACCACTTCATCTGAGGTATGTGCCTACAAACCAACAAGTTGCAGATATCTTCACCAAGCCGCTGGACGAGACCAAGTTCAATTTCTTCAAAACTGAACTTGGGTTGCTGAATAAGGAGAATTAAGCCAAAGTAGTCAGCTCAAAGTCTCAAGAATCAAGGATTCACCTTAAAGGTCAGATTTTACTAAGTAGACGGGAGTTCTCGAAAACTCACTTAAACTTCTCGAAAAGTTGAAGTCAATTCTCGAAAAACTAAGTCAACTTCTCGAGAGGCAAAAAATTGCTCTCGAAAAGTGACTTAAGTTCTCGAAAAGTCCTTTAACTTCTCGAAAAATTCACTGTAAGTTCTCGAGAAGTAGTTCTCGAGAAGTCCATCAGTCTTTCGAGAACTCTGGAGGCCAATCTTCGAAAAGTCAATTTGTTTCTCGAAAACGCTAGACCCCAGTTCTCGAAAACTTTCTGAACTTCTCGAAAACTTCTCGGCCACTTCTCGAAAAGTTAACCCTACTTCTCGAGAGGTGGACCGACCTTCCGCCGAAATTGTTAAACTCTGTAATTTCGTAAACTTCATGATTTCTGCCCTAATTTACGGCTGATTAGACTTATAATTAACTTAATTAGGATACTATATATATCTAAATTCCTTTAGAATCGGAAATCAACCGTCATTTCAAAATTTCTCCCGCACCTCTTCATCTTCCGCCGACCGAAACCCCCGTCTCTGTCGCTGTCTCTCCGCTCAGTTCGTCGCCGTCTTCATCGCAAATTGCTTACAGTTCTAAGATCGGGATTGGGAGTGAACTTGTGGTTGCAGGCATGGCCGACATCTCCGACGACTTCAAGAAATTGCTGATACTTCTCGAGACAGCAGGTCTCATGTTCGTTCTAACAGAGCCAGTGAAGATGGTATTTCCAGAGGTAGAGGAGTTCTTCAAAAATGCCAAGATAAGGAGGAATGGGACAATCATGAAGACTAAGGTCAAGGGAATTAAGATCAAGCTTGACAAGAATAAATTTTCTCAACTTCTGAAATTACCTATTGTGGATGAGGAAGATGACCTCACTCTAGAAGATTATAACAGAGCCTATTCCCTCTGTGGAATTTCAGAGGAATACCACTCCTTCCGGAGAAATTTGCTAAATGATGTGGGCAAACTACTCGTTGATATCATTGGGAAATTCTATGGTGCATCACAGGTTCTGTAAGTTTCATCTCACACGATTTGTTTGGAGTTATGACAACTATAATCTGCAGGAAGAGTTTTAAGTTTGGAATGATGATCTTTGAAGTGATAAGGGATATCATTCATGAACCAAAGTTTGCAAGGATAATCTCACTGCTGTTGAGTGAGATTGATCCAGTAGCTTTCAAAATCTCCAAAGGTACACCAGTCCATCATCTGAAGAAAATCTCTGTTACCTCAATCCAAAGATGGGAGCTCAAGTTTAAGAACCCTAGACAGCTAGTCAAGGAAGTTGATGCTACTGTCATAGAGGTCAGGAATCCATCTCTACCTCAACATCATGTTGTTGAACCATCTGGTGCAACAACAGAGGGGGAGCCTGCACTTTCTACCTCAGTCCTAAGGATACCTACTCCACCAGAGAGCCCCAGGGAGGCTTCTCCAATGTCTACCAACTCAGAACTACCAGCTCAAGAGGTACTTAAAGATACAGTTGAAGCAATAGACAGAATGATCGAGGAACTCTCAGCTGAAGACCCTTTTCCTCCTCATCCAAAGGATGTCACTACTGATCTACCAAAAGATACTCCATCTTCACCTGTACAAGGATCCCCCACTCTTCATCTAAAGGTACTCCTCCTCCACAATCCCCTGTACAAATATCCACTCCTCCAGAAACCATTCTGCTATCTTAAGAGAATGAGCCAGCACCTGAGGAGGTAGAACCACCTCTCAGGAATCTAGACTTCAACCTTCTTAGGTTCATTGATGAGGAAGGTGATCCAGTCCTTCACACTATAAGAGCTAAGAGCTCCGTTGTTCTAGAAGAACTGCCCCCATGGCAAGCCCCTCCTCCTCCAGCTTCTCCTACCCATGCTTCTGCTTCCACCACCTTATCAGTTGCCCCTCCAGCTCAAATCACTTCCATTCCTTAAGCTACTACTACTGCTGCTGCTGCTGTGATGGTGAATACAGATATTCTTTCCAAGATCAAAGAAAGGCTCTCTGAAAAAAGGAAACATTTTGATGAATCTCTTAAGGACATTCAGAAGCATGTCACTGCCTTGGCACAAGAGATGATCATAGGCTTCGCAGAAATTCAGGTAAACACTGATCAACTTAAAGAACTATTCAGAATAGGAGGAAAGACTCTACATCATACTATCACAAGTATTGGACAAGTTATGGATCAGTCAGTTACTTTGGCAAACAATCAGATTCAAGTAGACAAAAGAGCAGAGCAAAATGTTATGAAGGTATGCAATGTGGTTGGCACCTTCAAAGAGGATGCAATAGCTAATCTAACTGTAGAAGTCAGAAAGGGGGAGGATATTGTCAAACAGCAAGTTGCAAAGCTAAATGATGAAGCAAAAACTCTGCGGACTGCCAAAATTTCTGAGATCAATAAAGGTGTTCTTGAACAGATTCAGTCTGTAAAATTCAACACTTATGATACAGTAGTATGGGTGCAAAATCAGATATTTCAAGACTTTCAAGCAGATCCAAATGTCATTCCACACAACTTCAATCCTCTTGCTGAAGGCACTTTTAGCCAAGTAGCTCAATCCCAAATGCCTCAACCTCAGTATCCAACCTTCTCTCCTAGGCCTGAAGATCAGGAACCTCCTCCATCTTCATACTCTCATGTCTGGGATGATGTAATACCTTAAGATCTTCCAGAAATTCATATCCCAAAGAAAATAAAGTATGGGGAGGGACCTTCTGCCAGCAGATCAGTTCCTCAACCTGAAGCAGAGAAGAGGAAAGCCCAAGAGTTTGCAAGAGTATGGAGCCCTACATCAAAATCTCTAATTCTTGATACTTTGAAGCTAGTAATGGATCTGAATGAGGAAAGAAGCCTGCCTTACAGCTATACAGAATGGGAATTATATGAGAAGTCATTGACTAAGAGGAGACTGTATGATAGAGAATATGGTAAAAACAATCCCAAAGTTCCTCCAAAGCCTCAAAGGTACTATCCCAAACCATTCAGCTACAACAGGAGACAATAGGCTAAGCTGGACAAGCAACACGAGAGCAGAAATGATTCTTGATGATTATGGTATTAAGAACTATGAAATGAATGTTGATTAAAACTCTAAAAGATTTTTGATATATATACAATTTTGTAGTTTTGCCTAATTATAAGTTCTAATTTTCTTTCTATGTTTTACTGCTTTTACTTTCCATTATTCTTGCTCTATTTTTGTTATAATAATTCACCTTAGTATAAAGGGTTCTGACTTCTACAAATAGGGGGAGATTGTTGGGTATTGTCTCCACAAATAACCCAGATTTGGATGAAGTCACCCTTTGCACTAAGATGAATAAAGGTGTATTTGACATGTGTATTCTAGTTGTGTGTTTGCAGATTTTAAGTTCAAAGTGTAGACCAATGTCAGTCTACAGTGGGTCAGGAACACAGGACCACTCAGTGTAATCCCTCACTGAGTGATCCAAGGTGTTGACTCATGTGTAGCCTCTCAATTGGCATACACTTCATATTCAAACTTTGGAACACAAGATGGAGACAAGACCAGAAGGAGATCTTTCATGGAATTCTTAAGAAATTTTTCTAAGTCCATCTCTCGAGAAGTTCCTTCAAAGTTCTCGAGAAGTAGTACATAGTTATCGAGAGGCTCAAACTTTACTTCTCGAGAAGTCAGGACAGCTAGAATTCCTCTAAGTAGAAGTTTTTGAGAGGTTAACAAAGTTCTCGAGAACTACTATAGAAGTTCTCGAGAAGTATTCCTTAGCTCTCGAAAAGTTCTGCCCTTCTCTTCAGGAATTTGACTCTAGCTAAGTTCTCGAGAAGTCAATAGAGTTCTCGAGAACTGCTTGACTATGTTCTCGAGAAGTTCTCAGTTAAGAATTTTTCTTTAGCAATTGACTCTAAGTAAAGTTCTCGAAAAGTTTTGACTAAGTTCTCGAGAAGTGCTAACAAAGTTTTCGAGAAGTTTTCTTTAAGCTCTCGAAAAGTTCTGTTAAGTTATCGAGAAGTTCTACATCAGTTTTTGAGTAAGTGTTTTAGTTCTCGAAAAGTCAGCATAGTTCTCGAGAACTATAATTCCAAGTTCTCGAGAAGTCCAAGGCCATTTCTCGAAGTTCAGTGATCGAGATCCTGCCATAGTTTTCGAAAGGTCAGTACATAGTTCTCGAGAACTATTTCGACCTCTCGAGAACTAAGTACTTCCTTTTCCAGAAAATTCTCTAAGTCCAGATTTCGATATAATCTTTTCTGATTAATCCACGTGTCATCCTAATTATGATTATGACCTTTGGAGATCGACTATATATAGGTCCTTTCAGATTTGACTAATTACACAAGTTATTACAGAGAAATCTCGTCCGTCCTTGTTAAGAAAGAATTCCTGAAAACCTAATCTCTCAATCGTCCGGCCGCCGCCGCCATTAGCGTTTTCTGGAAGAAAGCTTTGGATCGACGTTCTCTCAAGCGCTGCTACCGAGATCGATCCAAGATCAAGAAACATCATCCGATCTGATCGTGCTTCAATGACTTGTGGATTTCTCGTTGATCGTGGTGATTTCAGTTCTCAGTTTCGTGGAAGACAGTCCAACCTTCTTCTACCTTTCCTGATCAAGCCTAAAGTTCTCAACGAATAAGACGAAGACCAAGATCCAGATCTGAGATATTTTTGTTTGTAACTTTTATTCAAATAACTTTTTTTGTAGGAGATTTATCTCCGAGTGGTAGGAAGTTTTATCTTCCGAGTGTAGATCCCTTGTGGATCGAGTTTGTAGGAACTTTGTTCCGAGGCATAGGATTGGTTTGCAATCCGAGATAGTGGAGTAGCTGGATCTAGTGATTTGCTAGAACGGTGAGGTAAAGTGGATGTACCCAAGGACGGGGAACCACTATAAATCTTTTGTGTCCTTCTGTGATTGCTTAATTACGTGTGCTAGATCTCTAAATTTTTATTCCGCAAACAAACACACGATTCACCTATTCACCCCCCTCTAGGTGATTTAGGTCAACAACTTTCCACTTTCAGCGCCCCATGAAGCTCTTTATGGAAGGAGGGGTAGAACCCCCTTGTCTTGGGTACAAGATGAAGACCCGAAGACTTTTGGAGTTGAGTATATAGATGACACTGATGCGGTGGTTAGGCTGATACGAGATCGCATGTTGGAGGCTCAATATTGGCAGGCGAAGTATTATAATGTAACACACCGTTGGGTGGAGTTTCAAGTGGGTGATCAAGTATTTCTGAAAATCCGGTCGATGCATGGAGTGTCGTGGGTGCGTGGTGTGAAGAAGCTCAACCCGATGTATGTGGGTCCTTATACTATACTGGAAAGGGTTGGCCCGTTAGCCTATCGGTTGGAGCTACCTCCCGAGCTAGAGAATCTTAACGACGTGTTCCATGTGTCGTCGCTTCGAAAGGCGCTGTTGCGGACCGATCAATACATCCCCACAACTGATGGTCCTGTGGCATCTGATAGGTCTGTGCGATTGGAGCCGGTGTGGATTGTAGACAACGAGAAAAGAACCTTACACCGCAAAAGAGTTCCCTTGGTGAAGGTGTTGTGGTCTAATCATGGGAAGGCGAAATTCATATGGGAACCAATGGATTTGATGCAAAGACGGTACCCGGAGTTATTCGCTCCAGGTAATTTTATTTAAAAGCCTATTTTGTTTTTTTGTAAGCTTCACTCCCCATAGACTTAGCCTGCTTTCGAGGATGAAATCTTTTATTTTTTTTGTAGGATTTGTAACGTCTCGATTCGCGCTAGGCCCCTTGTGCGTGTTTTTGGTGTCGGGAGAGCTGGAATAGGCTCAAGAGGGTGCATGTGATCAGGTGTGCACTCGCGGGGAACAAGGAAATAGGCTGAAATCTGTGTTGAGTATGACACGGGTAGGGACACGGGCATGTCCCTACCTGTGTTCAGTGGCGTTGAGTGTCCATGGCATTGAGTGATAATAAAATGACGTTGAGTGGTGTGTCCCGAGAAGGACACGAGTAGGTACACGGGCGTGTCCCTACCCGTGTTCTATGGCGTTGAGTGCCTTGGCTTTGAGTGCCATATCTTTGAGTCTGGCCAGAGAAGGACATGTGCAGAGACATGGCCGTGTCTCTACCCGTATATGATTGACACGGGTAGCAACATGGGCGTGTCCCTACCCGTGTTATTAAAGCCCAGGTCGACGAGAGGTGTCCCGACCTGGACACGGGTATTGACATGGACACAACCACGGCCGTATCACCTGGACATGGGTACCGACACGGGCGTGTCAGTACCCGTGTAGGGGCACGAAACGACAGTCGAGCCGTTTCGCCAGAGTAGGACACGGGTAAGGACACGGCCGTGTCCCTACCCGTGTCACTTCTGTATAAAAAGGAAAAGTGAAAACCTAGCAATCTCATTCTCTTCCCAAACTCTATTTTCTGGTGGGAGATTTCTGGAGGAGGAAATCTTGCTGGAGCAAACCTTGGAGGAGGAGAAATGCCACCGCCGTCAAGGAAAAAGCGATGCCGTTGAGGAGGATGACAAGATCCATTGTCGAAAATGGTGGTACCGCTTGAAATGAGGTGAGCTTCCTCCACTCTCCCTTGGTGCTAGATCCTTAGATATTCTTAGGCGAGACATCGACTCAAATGAGTCTTGATGTGTGAGGAGAAGGTTTCTTAGGAAGGCCTATCTAGAACTTTTGTCCTAATGACTAGTCAACTTCAACCTCCCATTTTTCAAAGTGATAATGACGGTGGATTTGTGAAGAGTAATGACCTTGAGAGTGAGAATAAGGGTGGAGGAACTTCTGGTTGCGATTTGGGGTAATCGGATCTTGGAGGAAGATGAACCGATGTCGTTCATTCCGCTTCAAGATGCATGCAGAATCTGTATTCTGCACGTAGCGACCTTCTTGGCTATTTTCAGGCAAGAAATGTTCCGATCTGTGATTTAGACTAAACACAAAAGTTTAAGCCCTTGAAATTACCTTTCCAACGAGTGGTTACACGCCTTCGAGTGAAGCCTGTAGCAACAGGAATGTTTGATCGAAGTAAGGGCTGTAAGCTAGGCGCACAAAAATTATATTCTGTATGCTGCAGGCTTTGGAGCAAATTTCATGTGGGTTATAGTCTGATCTGGGTTGCAGGCTGAACATTAAAGTTGTAGCCAATGGAAAGAACTTTCCATCGAGTGGTTACACGCACTCACCAGATTCCTGTAGCCACGGTAATCTTCGGTTGAAGTTTCTGTCCAGATTATTGCTGCACCTAAATTTCTGGGTAGTGTATAACATGGATTTAGATTCGGTGGAATTAAAGTTGCAATCTAATTCGAGATTCGGGTGAACTCTTTTATGATAACCACCGTAGTGTTATGAAGGTTGAAGTTTGTTAATTTGAATTCGTATAACGAGTTGTGAAGAAAGCTTGAATCGAACGAAATGGATTGATATAAATTGGTAGATTATCATTTATGCGCATTTTGTTTTATGATGTTGAAATAATTTGGTATGACATATAAATGAATAAACTATTGCCATATGATGTTGAATTGATAGAATGAAATTTGGTAGTCCAATTCTTAGAGAGTCGTCTCCTTACGTGTAGCATTGTCGAATTTAGTAAGTGCGGCGTTGGACGTCACTAGTCTGGATGGTGTGAGATGAGTAAAGTTGGACGGTTGGGCTTGTCCCTCGGTGTTCATGTCCTGGGGCTCCTTCCGTGCCAAGTGTATGGTTGGGCTTGGTGCTCGTGCTTTATTTGAGGCTCCTCCCATGCCACGGTGTTGTGGAATTGCATGCGGTGTGAGTCGACACGCGATGTCGTAATCCTGGGTTAAAGATAGTGTGGCAGGTCTACGGGCTCACCAATCGTCACACCGATGGGAGTTGATAGATAGACTTTGGGTGGTTGGGCTTGTACCTCTGTGTTCATGTCTCGGGGCGCCATCCGTACCAAGTGAACGGTTGGGCTTGACCCTCGTGCTTATTTCCGAGGTTCATTCCGTATCATGCATAGGCCAGTTTGGGGCTAGGATCTTGGTGCACATCTACCCAAGAGAACCCGCTGGGCCGTAGTACGCATGGGATCCCCTGTTATGTTCTTAGCGTTGAGGCGTACGGAGGCCTATGTGAAGTAGTGTGGATACCCACTTAGTAGTAGAAGTGCCCGTTCTACTGTCACCGTCTGTCCACGACGGTTGGCGCCTGAGAGGTTAGCTACCTGCTCGAAAAGTGGGAACTACTAGTCTGTGTCAACATAGAAACTGCATGTGCGTGATCATTGGTGTGTCATTGCATCGCATACATAACATTGCACTTCATTACATACACAAAGTCCTCATCGTATAAGTTTGTATGGGCACTCCTATACGATGAGTTACTTACTGCTGAACGATCCTCAACTTATATGCTTGTATGGGCATCCATATAAGTTGAGTTACTTTCTTTTATAACTCTATATTCATATGTTGTGATAGATGGTAAGAAATGTTAGAATATCTTACTACATGTTATACCACTTGCTTGTTTATACTCCTGCTTATATACATATATTGTACCCTGTCTATTTCTCCGCCCGGTGCCGTGGAGTTGCCGGGGGAGCGGATGTGAAGCCACTTAGTCTTAATGACTAAAGATTGCACCCTCTTCCTTTTTAGGAGGAAATCCCGCAGATGGTACAACAGGTCGTGGAGCCGATCATCCAGGCCAGGACGATCGGGCCTGAAGGGACGGTGTCGTCACTACCGTCTGTTGCAGATGTGAGTATACGAGGGTTTATTGTAGCCCTTTGGGGAAACTTATTAGCTGTACTCTGATTTTGTAGAAGCTTGTTTACCTTCTCTATTACTGTGCTTTTGGACTTATAGCTTGTGTGGATTTGATTTCTTTATATTATTTTGGTTGAGTTGGCATATATATATTGATATTGGTTGTAGCCGGCAGAATAGGCGTTTTGTGGTACTGGCTTGCCCGAGTGTTAGTGCTACCCCAAGGTGGCTATTCTGGGCATAAGACCCCTCTTGTGCCATGTCTTATGTTCCGGGAGGGGGGGTCTTACACCGCAAGTGGTGATTATCGGCCCATTGCGCAGACAGTTTTGGAAGAATGCAGTTCTTCCGACCGTATTTATAGCCCAGGCGATATTTATGACAGTTGCGGACTCGGCGGTTAAGGAAACATTTTCGAAATTTTCCAAAACTTGAAAATGTGCAGGGATTATTTTAACCCCAAAATCCGCAACATGCCCAGCGACTCCTCTTTCGGCGGACTCGAGCCCCTAAGTCTGCTCACGTTGTCAAGGCACCCCCAGAAGCGGACTCAAGTTCTCAGTCCGCTCAGGTCGCCCCACCTTGGTCAGTTTCCAGATCTGGCGTCACTAGGCGGACTCCAGAGTCAGTCTGCTCAGGTCTCTCCCCTCCAGCCAGGATTTCATTCCGCACGACCAAGGGGATGATCCAGCTCGCAAACCCAATACACCTATCTCGCGTGGACTACTTGTCCATTTCTTTTTTATTCTCGTCACCGCTGCCCGACTCTCCTGTACCCCGAGCAGCCGGTTATTTTGGCCCTGCCCGTTTGGGCAGGCCCCCAGATATATAAATAGTGGGAAGTGGTGCACCCAAGGCACGCTGACTCGAGCCCAAGAGCCTACTTGTTAAAAGCTACGGACTCGAATCTCGAGCTTTGCGGACTCCGACTTGCCTACTGAATAGTTTTCTTTCCGCCTTTTGTAACCCATCATTTGCAATAAAGTCAAGCCCGTCGCAAGAGTGGCATTCAGGCCGCGACGGGCGATGTCTGGTGTTGCCGTGATTCACGGCTCTTCTGTTCTTTTCTCTCATCCTCTAAGTAGACTACTGCTTGCAGTTTGCTTCTTCTTCTTTCCCCAGTGTTCAAACAGTTAGCTGGTGGTGATCGAGTCCTTTTCGCATTTCGTGCATCAACACCATGCTCTCAGGGCACTTACACGGTGAACTCGGTCCACCACCGCCCAAAGGATGGCAATATCGTGAGCATTAAAGTCTTCATGGCTTAAGCCGAAGACCATCCCTCTATGACATCTGCAGGACACTAAATAGAACCACATAGAGCAGGTATGGTTTCACTAAACTCGCTGCTCACAGTGCCACGACACTAAAAATCATCGGTGCGAGCTAAGTTTCCCGTAACCCGTAAATCGATCAAACAACATACATAACCCGGTTATGTACCATGATGGCTCCCGGGCCACCAACAATGGCAGAATCACGCTTCTGCCCAAATTTCCGGGTGCGCCTTGGGGTTAATCCCCAATGATCCCTGCAGTAATCTACCACGTAGAAACCCGAAAACAACCAATGGTACGGAGTCTTCTCCGGCAAATCATGCATAGCAAATCATCACCGATCCAGACCAACATGTCCGGGTAGGCTTCACACACCATGCCTATGTCTATTTCGATTTCAGACTCTATATGCAAACAAGGGGGATTTTACATATCTACCATAAAGAATACCACAAACTCACCGCACACTCGCGGGAGAGGGTTTTCCCATGCAAAAGAAGAAGAGCTTCACATGCTATAGATGAGAATCGTTACCCTAGCATTTTTCCTCGGCGCCATGGAAAACTATGCGGATGAAAAGCACCGCGATGATCTTGCCTCCGTAGATCTAGGATCGGCTTGCGATTTGGTGCTCTGAATCTCCTCCATCGACCGGATCTCCCTCTACCTTTTTCCTCCTAGCTCTCCCTTCTCTCGAGGATGTAGAAAGAGTGTTGCTCCAACACAAATTAGGGTTTGAACCCTAAACCCGGTTTAAAACCCAACCAGGAGAGGCCTGAGCCGTTAGATCCCAAAGTAAGGAAACGAACGGCTGCGATACGCCCAGAAAATAAACTTCTTGGGCCGAACATGGCTTGCGACACGCCCGTGTCCAAGGCCGTATCACTCATTCGCCGTCAAAACCATCGAGTCCCAAAAAGAACATGGGTACTCGACATGACCGTGTCAGGCTTCACATGCTAATGTCAGCCAGTACACACCCGTGTAGCTGGACGTGTGCCTCCATTGACACAGGTCTAGAAATTCTAGAGTACGACATGGCCATGTGATACGCCCGTGTCACATGCCGTGTATTAGACACGCCCTGGGACACGCTCGTGTCCTAGGCTGTGTAGCTACCTTAGCACAACTCGCCAAACGACCTGAGGAGTACACGGGTATTCGACATGCCCGTGTAAAATTTGACACGCCCGTGTCGGATCCGAACACGCCTGGGCTCAGGTCGTGCTTCCTCACTCAATGATCGTTGAGTGAAAGGCTTTGAGTTACTGACATGCCCTGGGACACGCCCGTGTCCAAGGCCATTTTCACCCCCCGACGACCGTTGACTGCAAATTTGTCGAACATGCGACCTGTGCCGAAATCGAGCACGGCACGCCCTGTGACATGCCCGTGTCCCAGGCCATGTCACCTCTACCAAATCCCAGATTTTGCTCAAAACACCACCTGTCACTCTTTTGAGTTTCGGGGCGTTACAACTCTCTCCCTCTTAAAAGAATTTCGTCCACGAAATTACCAAAAGAAAATATATACAAAACCAAAAGCGGTACCTGAGTGGAATAACTCTGGGTACTCTTCAAGCATGGTTTGCTCCCATTCCCAAGAGAGCTCCTCACGACCGCAATTGTCCCAACAAACCTTGACCATTCCGATCTCCTTGTTACGGAGTTGCTTGAATTCAAAGTCCTCAATACAAATGGGCTTGACCCTCGTCGTCAACCCTTCGTCCACCTGTACCCGATCAACTGCGTTCACCTACGAAGGCTCTTGCACTACCTTCCGCAACACTAGTAAGTGGAATACATCGTGTAGACCACTCAACTCCACCGATAGTTTTAGATGATAATCTGCTTCACCAATCCGCTCCAGGATCTCAAATGGTCCAAGGTACCTCGGGTTCAGCTTCTTCAAGCGTCGTACCCGTGCAACACCCTTGAATGGCTTAAACTTCAAATACACCCAATCACCAACTATGAACTCCACGTTCTGGTGCTTGGACTTATAGTGTTTATCTTGTCTATCCTGAGCGATCAACAAATGCTCCCAAATTGTTCGCACCAATGTAGTAGCATTTTCCACCTCTTGCTTTTTGTACAACCTTGCCTCACCCATTTCTAGCCACGGCAATGACGTGCGACACTTTCTACCATATAAGGCCTCGAAGGGCTCCATTTGTATACTTGCTTGGTAGCTATTGTTGTACGCAAACTCCACTAAATATAGATGGTCTTCCCACTGCTTTCCGAAGTCCAGAACGCACATGCGAATCACGACCTCCATCGTCCTGTTGACCCTCTCGGTCTGCCCATCCGTTGGCGGATGTAAGGCTGTGCTGAACTTTGACTTAGTCCCGAGTATCTGCTGCACCAACCTTCAATCATTGGACGTAAAATTCCAATCTCTATCACTCACGATGTTGCGGGGTACACCGTGTAGTCTAACAATGTTATCCACATAAAGCTTTGCCAGCTTCTCCACAGAATCATCCTTCTTGAGTCCGGGCCACTAGAACAAATTATTCAGATCTCGGTAGAGCTTCGTGCTCCCTGGGTGGATTGAGTACTTGGTATGATGAGCCTCGTATAACAACTCCGCCCGTAGATTTCCCATGTTTGGGAAGCACAAACGACTGTCCTTCCTTAGCAGTCCATCTTCAACTGAAAACTGGGAATTTGACCCATCCGAAGCTGCATCCATGATCTCCTTTATGCAGCTATCCAATTCCATAGCCTGCCGAATCCGATCTGCCAGGTCATACTGAACTTCTGTCCAGTTAAAAAAAGCTTCGGCGCTAGTGCTTGTCAACACAACAGATCTCTAATGCCTCTAACTCCCGAATCAACCGCTCATCATGAATTGACAACCAGTTGGCTTGGGCGGGAGACCTGCGACTCAACGTATCCGCTATTGCATTGCCTTTCCCGGGCACATAATGAATTTTGAACATATAGTACCCCAGGAACTCCATCCATCTCCGCTGCCTCATGTTCAAATCTTCTTGATCTAGTAGGTATTTCTGGCTCTTGTGGTCGGTGTAAATATCAACCTTTACGCTGTACAAATAGCGCCTCCACAGCTTTAGCGCAAAAATCACGTCCGCTAACTCCAAGTTGTGGACCAGATAATTCCTTTCGTGCACTCTCAGCTGACGCGAGCCATACGCAATAACACTGCCATGCTGTAGTAGCACGCAGCTCAAACCACTGTCCGACGCATCGCTGTAGATCTCAAAGCTTTTGGTCCCACTCAGTGAACTTAGCACTGGCTTCGTGGTCAACTGACTCTTCAACTCTTCGAACGCTTGTGCGCACTCTTGCGTGCATACAAACTTCTGATCTTTCCTTGTCAACATGCTGAAAGGTAACGCTATCTGCGAGAAGTTTTCCATGAAGCGCCTGTAATAGCCGGCAAGCCCCAGAAAACTCCGGATTTCCGCTACCGAAGACAACACAGGCCACTCTCGTATCGCAACAATCTTCGCTGGATCCATCGCAGTCCCTACACCACTGACTATGTGACCAAGGAACGCCACTGAGGACAACCAGAACTCACGTTTGGAGAACTAGGCATAGAGATGGTTCCCCTTTAGCGTTTCCAACACCAAAAGCAGATGCTTGAAGTGAGCCTCCTGCTCTGTGAGTACACCAATACGTCATCGATGAAGACGACCACAAAATGGTCTAGGTACTCCCTCACAGATTTGTTCATCAAATCCATGAACACTGACAGTTCATTAGTCAGCCCGAACGACATGACAGTGAACTCGAAATGTCCATACCTTGCGCCCAACGAGGTCTTTGGGACATCGCTTTCCCTTATCATCAGCTGATAGTAACATGACTTAAGATCCAATTTTAAGTATACCGATGACCCGACCAACTGAGCAAAACATCATCCACCCTTGGGATCACGTACTTGCTCTTTTCCGTTAACTTGTTAGGTTTCCCATAATCGATACAGAGTCGCAAACTCCCGTCCATCTTCTTAACAAAGAGGACCGGCGCGCTCCATGGAGACGAACTTGGACGCACATAACCTTGCTCCATCAACTCTTCCAGTCGAGTCTTTAGCTCCGCCATCTCCTAAGGCGTTAACCGATATGGAGAGCATGGCACAGGTTTGGCACCTGGCACTAGCTCAATCGTGAAGTCAATCTCTCGTTACGGAGGGGCTCTAGGGAGACCATCAGGGAAACACATCAGGATATTCGGATACACCCGAGATACTATCCCATGTAAGCTTAGGCTTCAAAGCCTCCCGTGGTGGCAGTAACGACGCTTGCAAGTCAAACTCCTGACTCCCAAACCGTAACCTTGCGACACAGACTCTCTCTCCGCATGCACCGAACGACCACTGAGCAATAAAACATCCAAATTGTCCTTTAGCATCGAAGGATATACTCCGATGTTCAATACAAATCCTTCGGACAAAAGGAGTGAAAAGTTCCCGCATCAAAACTATGCCCTCGCCGGATTACCAAAATCCAAAACAAAGCCTAGAACTTCCAGTCCTAAGCTAACACGCATAAGGTAACGGGTATAAGAAGCTAAATTGTTACCAATTAAACCATACCTGACAACCTGACGTTCGGCCACAAGACCTCCTGCTGGCCAAAGATGTCCACTCTCGGTTTGACCGGAGTATACAGTGATGCGGTGGACTCCACCGCCTTACCCTTCTCCTCAGATGCTGCCCCCAGTAACTTCTCGAGCATTGGGCGCCCACTCCAACAATCCTGGGCATAATGTCCTGGCTTGCAACAATTAAAGCATGCGCCCAGTGCACGACCTGTAGTCTCCCCCAGAGCACAAGATGAGGGGCTTGACCCGAAGTTCTATCCCTTTTATTCCACCTTCGAAAACTGGACTTCGAAGTCGGCACCTTGAACTCTGACTTCTTAGCACAAGAGTCTTCAACTGCTCTTGCCATAGCTTTCATTGTCTTCTGAGCACCCTCCCGGTAATCTCGGGCAAAGTTCCCTTTCTTGCCACAAGAATGGCAATTGTAAGTAGCCTGGCTAGTAGATGGTCTAGCTTCTTTTCTCAGTGTTCTGCGGTAGGCAGTCCTTATAGGATCTGTAGGGTTTGGTACCCTATTCACTGGTATTTGATGAGTTTTCCCCAACTCTACTTCCAAAGTTCTGGCCGTATCCACCAAGGCTCGGAATCCCAATAGCTTTGGTCCTAGTAGTAGGATACGCAACTCGCTACGCAGACCATTATAAAATCTATCGACAATAGACTGCTCTCTTTTCCCACTCAAAGCCTGGGTAGTGCCTTATCATAGGGAAAGTCTGCAAATATTTGTCAACTGAGTGCGCTCCCTTCAACACAATCATGTTCAACTGCTGCCCTAATGAGCCTCTAAATACCATTTGCTCCATCACACTGCCCGGTGTTGGGGCCATCTCAGGGACAGATGGTTGCAAATTTCTTCCATGTTGTGCATTGGTAACAGCGAACACCGCTTCAACTAGCCTTCTTATGGTTTCAAAAGAAGTAGGGTTCTCAGGCATTTCGCTTGGTGCAGTACTTTTCTCAAAAAGTGTTCTTTCAGACTGCCACGCGCAACTCCCGGACACCTATAGTCGTACAAAACACCAATAAGTGACCGAAGAAAATTGCAAAAAGGAATTATAGGAAAACGCAGGTTCCTCAAACATGTGTATTTTCATTCTTTAGTGGACATTCATGGGTTCTTTTCATGTTATAACGATGACGCACACACATGTGCTCACCTCCCCTTAAAGTGAATTCGTCCACGAATTCATTTAAGCCTGACCGAAACGGGTAGTCTGATACCAAATTGTAACACCCCTATCCGTCACATAACATATAGCTGTAGGTCCGGCTGGGGCCTGACGCCATATACAAGAGACAGACTGCTGGGTTACTCAATGAAACCATTCAACCAATACACACGTCCTACACAGAGCATCTAGTGGATAAAATTTGTTAAGTTGCAACAATAAGAACTCTGCCAATAAGCATGAATCTCCACTAGTAAACCAAACAGGAATGAAATACAAAATACCAAAGAGTGTTGGCCTTATGGCCTTACAACAGTTCACTTAAATAAATAGTGTCTTACAAACTTTGGCTCGCAGGCCGGCCAGACATGATTTAAAATAAGAAAACAAACAAGGCCTTCGAGGGCCGGCTCAGCAACTTGGGCTATGGCCCGCTATTTGTCGCTCGGCTCCGCAGCCCCTGCAAGCACAAAACACCGCAATGGTATAAAACAAGAATAACGGTCAGCTAAAGCTGACCAAATTTTAACGTTTTTGCCCCAAAATTGGGGCGGCAAAGCTTATTCCCTTCACTTGTATTAGTATAAACAAACAGGATGTCGAAAGTACAATTTAAGCACACTTTACCACAGGTGTAGACATTCACGACCGCACACCCCGTGCTCTCAGGGCACTTACACGGTGAACTCGGTCCACCACCGCCCCAAGGACGGCAATCTCGTGAGCATTAAAGTCTTCATGGCTTAATCCGAAGACCCTCCCTCTATGCCATCGACAGACCACTAAACCATATCACATAGAGCAGGTACGGTTTCACTCAACTCGCTGCTCACACTGCCACGACACTAAAAATCATCGGTGCGAGCTAAGTTTTCCCGTAACCCGTAAATCGATCAAACAACATACATAACCCGGTTATGTACCACGATGGCTCCCGGGCCACCAACAATGGAAGAATCACGCTTCTACCCAGATTTTAGGGTGTGTCTTGGGGTTAATCCCCAAGGATTCCTGCTTCAATCTACCACATAGAAACCCGAAAACAACCAAAGGCACAGAGTCTTCTCCGGCTAATCATGCATAGCAAATAATCACCGATCCAGTCGAACATGTACGGGTAGACTTCACACACCATGCCTATGTCCGTTTTTATTTCGGACTCTATATGAAAACAAGGGGGACTTTACATATCTACCCCAAGGAGTATCACAAACTCGTCGCACACTCGCGGGAGAGGGTTTTCCCATGCAAAAGAAGAAGAGCTTCACATGATCAAGATGAGAATCGTTACCCTAGCATTTTTCCTCGGCGCCATGGAAAGCTAAGCAGTTGAAAAGCATCGCGATGATCTTACCTCCGCAGATCTGGGCTCGGTTTGCAATTTGGCGCTCTGAATCTCCTCCGGCGACCGGATCTCCCTCTACCTTCTTCCTCCTAGCAATCCCTTCTCTCTAGGATGTAGAAAGAGAGTGGCTCCAACACAAATGAGTGTTTGAACCCTAAATACGGCTTAAAAACCAACCAAGAGAGGCCTGAGCCGTTAGATCCCAAAGTAAGGAAACGAACAGTTGCGATACGCCCAGAAAATAAACTTCCTGGGCCGAACACAGCTTGCTTCACACACCATGCCTATATTCGTTTCGATTTCGGACTCTATATGCAAACAAGGGGGACTTTACATATCTACCCAAAGGAATACCACAAACTCACCGCAAACTCGCGGGAGAGAGTTTTCCCATGCAAAAGAAGAAGAGCTTCACATGCTCAAGATGAGAATCGTTACCCTAGCATTTTTCGTCGGCACCATGAAAACTAAGTAGATGAAAAGCACCGCTATGATCTTGCCTCCGTAGATCTTGGCTCGGTTTGCGATTTAGCGCTCCGAATCTCCTCCGGCGACCGGATCTCCCTATACTTTCTTCCTCCTAGCTCTCCCTTCTCTCTAGGATGTAGAAAGAGAGTGGCTACAACACAAATGAGTGTTTGAACCCTAAACCCGACTTAAAACCCAACCAGGAGAGGCCTGAGCCATTAGATCCCAAAGTAAGGAAATGAACGGCTGCGATACGCCTAGAAAATAAACATCCTGGGCCGAACACATCTTGCGACACGCCCGTGTCACTCATTCACCGTCAAAACTATCGCGTCCCAAAAATAACACGGGTACACGACACGCCCGTGTTAGGCTTGACACGCCCGTGTCAGCTAGTACATGCCCATGTAGCTGGTCGTGTGCTTCCATTGAAACACGAATAGAACGTCCAGAGTGTTAACCCAGAATCCGCGACTAGTTCGCATGGACTTTTCAAGCCGGGCAGCCTGGTCTCCTAATCGTCATTCTCGGAATGCCAGTCAGTTCACGATGAAGCCGGGCGGCCTCGCTTCCAGTCGCTGATAGAGGGAGCCCAAGGCAGCCTGTTTAGAGGCCGAGCCTTACAGCCCGCCATAGGGAGTCCAGGACAGCCCGTCCAGAGTCCGAGCCTCATAGCTTGTTAGAGGAACACCGCCAGGCCGTGCGGCCTTCCCCTTTCTTCTCTTTTTACTTGCTTCCCGTCACCCCAGCCTGGTTATCCTATACCCCGGGCAGCCAGTAATTTTAGCCCTGCCCATTTTGGCAGGCCCCTAAGCCTATAAAAAGTGGTCGAGGCACACCCAAAGCAGGCTGACTCGAGTCCAGAAGTTCGCTTGTTAAGAGCTACGGTCTCGAGCCTAGTACCTTGCGGCTTGTTATCCGGCCGGCTTCTCTTTTCTTCTTTTTTCTCCTCCCAAAGTGTAACCTCTTCATCTTTAATAAAAGGAAAGCCCGCCGTAGGAGAGTCATTCAGGCCGCAGCGGGCGTAGTGTGGTGTCTCCGCTTCTTGCGGCTTGCCCCGGTTTCTGCTCTAACCGCTAGAAATCGACTATTTGGCAGTACCTCTTCCTTTTCCCCTCCTTTCCCCAGTGCCAGAACCGTTAGCTGATGGTGCTCAATTCCCTTGTCGTATTTCGTGCATCAACAGTTAACACGCGACCTTCAGATCCCGAGTAGTTGATGAAATCAGCGGACTAAGAGCGTAAGACTGCTCCCACCGCAATATCTCGGCGGCTAGTCATATAAGCCGCGCAGCCTCGGTTATTGCATTCAGTCCGGCACCAGCCCGCAAGCTTTCTTTCCGGTATCCTCACCAGCCTCTACTATCAACAAGCCGTCTGTTCAAGCCGCAGCCGTTCGGCGGTTTCAAAGTCCTAATTGGCTGTTTTTTCTTCTTCTCGAAATGGATTTTACAAAGGAACAAGGCGACTCTAATTTTTTATAAGCTGTTACGGATCCCTCGAAAGCGCAAGGTGTTTCTTATCAAAGTAACGGAACTCTTGACACGAGTAGTGACTTATCTACCAATCAATTTGAGTGCATATCGCAATATGCAACACGAGAAATGTTCAACCCTCCTTTTGAAATTCCTAGACCAAACGTGACATATCATCATAATTATGATCATGGGGAGCAAGAGCTTCCTTCTAGAGAGGATGACATTCCTTCTCCATTCAACAACCAAATTTGTTGGGAGGTTGTTGCTGATGATTTCAGAGTGCCTTGTTTACCTAAATATTCCAGATTTGATGATCCAATTTCTCATCTGCAAGCGTTTCAATCAACTTTTTCACTAAGGAAAGTGTCAAACAGCATCAAATGCAAACTTTTTTTGTATCTTTTGGCGATCATGCAAGAGAGTGGTTCTATAGTTTACCGCCTCGATCTTTCACTAGCTTCAAAGATCTGCGAAGAAAATTTCTCTCAAAGTTTGGTACCTACAAAAAGCGGAAAAGAGACATAGGAGCTCTCTTTCGAATCAAGTAGAGGGATGATGAGTCTAATCCAGAATTTGTCGATCGTTGTCAAATTGAAATTCTGCATATTATCAACGTTCATCAAGATTATTATCGATATGCTTTTGTGAACGGACTTCGAGAAGGTCCTCTAAAGTTCGAGCTCACTATAAAAGATCCCAAGACTTATGGAGTTCTCATCGATATTGTTAATAAATTCTTAATGGGTGAAGAAGCAAATAAGAACTATATCTTGTTTTTGAATCAGAAGGTTAAACCGTCCCAGGAAATTTCTAGTAATCAACAGCTCAGTTCTTCGTAGGCTATTTCGCAATTCAGAAGTTATGGGTCTCCTCCTCATCTTCAGAATATGTCTGCGATGCCTCTTCAGCTGGACGATATATTTAGGTTTACAGAGACACATCCTATCATTTCCTTCAATCCTAAAATTTTAAAGCATGAAAAACGTTCGGATAAGCATATCAAGTTTAAAATCTCTATGGAAGACCTCCTTGAAGTTCTCCAAAAAATGCCAGAGTTCAAAAAGCCTCTACGCATGAAATCTAAAATCAAATATCATCATGAAGAGCTTTTCTGCAAGTATCATAAGGATATATGCCATCTAGTAGAAGATTGTATGGCTCTTCGGAGACCTGCAAATGAATTGGAAAAGGCTGGGAAATTGCAAGATTATGTCATGCAGTGATCCTTTTGCATATTCTTCTCTAACAGATTCAGTGGTACAGACAAAGACTTGGTTTTCTTGATAATGAAGGTGCTTAAGATTGGAATAAAGAAGCATTTTATGTCATCTGATGAAATCTCAAATATATATCTTGTTACTACATCCTTCAATACTAGCAAGCATTCATACGCCATTTAGATCTTATATCCTTGCTTTGCTCACATCCGTTCACATGGATGCAATGAGCCTTTTGACCAAGGCATTATTGTTTATATCGTGCTAAGTTCTTAAGCCCTTCACATCCTGCTTGACATCAGTCGCAGGTGTGTAGAGCTGAGTTTGCTTGACATCAGTCATAGATATTGCATACTTATCCTGCTTGACTACAGTCGCAAATATTACGTACTTATCCCGCTTGACATCAGTCGCAGATATTACGTACTTATCCTGCTCGACTACAGTTGAAGATATTGTGTACTTATCCCGCTTGACATCGGTCGCGAACATTGAACTTTAGCCCTGCTTATGTGTTCTTTGTGTGGAAAGCAATGCCTCGAGCACCTGCCCACATCGCCACATAAGTTTGTAGCTCTTCTTGTTTTTGCAGGTTAGCGCTAGTTTTTCAGCCATCTTACGATGTTAAGGTCTGCACTAGCTGGATTATATTATGTAGCCTGCGGACCACGCGGTTTGGTATTTCGGTTTAATTTAATCGACTTGTTGAGGCCTATCTGCCGAGTTGTCATTAATATGGTTGTTGATACGGCTGACTTTGATTCTGTTATCGAGTTCTCGGCCTATGTCCGCCGGTTTATGGCCTGCAGAAATATCTCCAGTCACCGACTTGAATACTATATCTCGTGCACCTATTGTCAACAAGCCGTAAGTTGTTAATCTTCCACTCTTAAGTGTCTCATATTGGAAATGCGGTTTGCATCGGTATTCGCCCAAGTCGCGAATATCAGTTATCTATGAAGACCGAAGCAGCTAAAGTGATTAGCCGCGCAGCTTCCTAATGGTCGGTCTATATATTCAATTATATCACGTGTAATTATCTCAATCCGTTTCCCTCATTATAAAAGTACGGTCTATGCGGCGGTTTTCAAATATATATTATTCAAAAGAGTATCTGGTTTATTAGCTGCTAAGTCTGCCAAACCGTTCGATTTGTGGTTTAGTATTAAGAGAATTCTAATCTTCCTTATTGATAAATCGGATCGGTTTGCGTGATGATTGTATTATCTGTTACATTAGAGACGGACATCTCGGACTACCTAAATCGCGCGGATAGACAGGTGCAAAATAAGATTAAGTAGTGTGAATGGGTAAGTAAAATCGCAATACAAAAAGGTACGCACAAAAGTTAAAGTATTTTCATTTCACTTTCAAAAAAATATATACAACTGTTAGACCGGGCGGTTTACAAAATGATACCGCCGGTTCTCAAAAAGGGAAAGAAATATGATTACAAGTAAAACTATGCTAACCGTCCGGCTTAAGTCTCTTAGCCAGAGGGTGCTGGAGCCGGCTTCACCGTCGATGTCAACTTCAGATGGCGACTCATTGTCGCTATCTGATGTAGAGGAGTCGCGTGAACTGCCAGTCTCCCTGGTCTCGGACTTTTCAGGATAGGCCCGCGTGGTCTCGAAACCTTGGCCGCTGGAATTTGAAGAAGCACTCTCCGACCGGCTTCCCTGACTATCTGCCTCCTCTCTTTCCTCCTCGTCCTCACCCTCTCCATCAGCTTTTGCCTTGCCTTTGGCCGCTCTGTAAACTGCGACAATCTTCTTCTTCAGGGGAGGAAACAGGTCGACAAAGGTAAAGTCGACGAATCTCGGGGCGAGACAGTCAAGTTCATGGAGGCGTTTTAGTGCTCCGTCAATCCCTTGGATGAGCTGCGGGAAAATAGCATTCTAGAAGGGCGGGTTGGCCGAATCGTGCATTTTCTACAAAGGGAAAAAGAAAGGTTAGTCCAGGTGGCTTGATAAATATAGCCGCAAGAACCAGGTAATATCTTACCGCATTCTGTTCCTTTAGTCACGCAATCTCTTCTTCCTTCTCGGTGAGTTGCCACTGCAGGTCGCCTTGCTTTGTAACTAACCGCCTATGGGCCCAGCCCATGTAGTGGTTAGCCACGAAGCTTCTCGCGCTAACCTGCGCGGCAAACCATGAGAAGTCCTCCTCTTGTATCTTCTTGAGCGCCTTCAGGTTGCGCTTTCCATACAAAGCTGCGCCGGCCGCGGAGGCGTGGCGGCTTACCTTCTTCCTTCCCCAGTGTGGGAGGGCGGTTGAAACCTGCAGATACTAGCCATCCGGATTCCACAGCATAGTCGGGTTGCCGTGGATATCCTTCAGGCCGCTGCCCATTCCTTGCAGCGTGAAGTCGCTGGAGGAAACTGACTCTTCTTCCTCCTTCTCCTCTTCTACCCGCATTGGGTGAACTCTCTGGGCCCTCTTCTCCCTTTGAGTAAGGGTCAAACTGCCGGGAGTCAGCGGTTTGTTTAGAGGGATCACCACTAAAGCTGCGCAACCAAAGAATGAAGTCAGTTCATAAGCCGCGCGACTAAAAGATCAGTTCGTTGGAGTTGATACTTAGTGTCTTCTGCCTGAATGCCTTCCAAGGACGGCAGCAGCGGGATGTATAGATTTACATCAAGCCGCTCGCCCTTGAATAAGTTGTAGATTTCCTTCTCCGTGCCCTCCAACCCGCTACTGATGAAAATGGCATCGTCGCGGACTTGCGGGTTGGCCGGCAGGAGCCCAAGATTTGCCTCAAAGATCGCATATCTTTCCGACCTGTTCAGGATTTTGTTTGCCAAATTGACGACCTTCAGCCCCATGCAGCCAAAGTACAAGTGGTCGCGGAAGATCTTCTTCCCAGAGTCCGAGATAGACCGGACGGAGATGCACTCCCGGAATAACCTTGTGGAGAATAAGACTCTCTCCGACCTGAGGTAAGAGATGAAGCTGTAGATGATGACTATGGAGTTCGGCAGCAGCTGTCCGGGAACGACACCGTAGTGGTCAAAGACCATTATGGCTTCCATCAAGACGTGGAAGCGGAAGCTGCAGTCAAAAAGGTCAATGGGGATGGCGATCTTGTTTGCAGTAGAAGTGTTAATCCGCTCGTATAGTTGGGGAAGCCGCGCGATCAACGGGCTTCCCTGCGTATATTTTTCCACAAAGTTGTCCAGCTCGGCTTTGCTAAGCCGACATTCTTTGTGGTTCGCAGCATGGAAGGCGGATGCAGCATCAGTCCTGACCGCTGTAGCCTTTTCAAACCACATTGATTTTGCCTTAGCCCACATCTTGATTTTTCATGCTGAAGTCTCTGTAATCACCTTTTTTATAGGATTTATGTGAAAGTACAGTCATCAACGTCAAATCGCAGTTTATGTCAAGCCGTGCGGCCTATAGCTGCAAAGTATAGAGAACAACTTTACATTCAAACCACAGTACAGTTCAGCAGTTCGCGCGGTCAAGTTCCTGCACTTAGAAAATTTCCGAAGCAGAACAATACAACGACTAAGATTGATAGGCCGCATGAACCAGCAAGCAATTCTCAATTACATTCAACAAATATTCAATAAATATACAGCAAATGTTCATAACAATCAAATCGTCTGACATACATAGTTTACAAATATTACAGGGCCGAATTGAAGTTTCAGACTTATTTGTCGCCGCCCTCGGGTGCCTCTCTCACAACCCGCGTGACTTGGTCGCCGGCCTGTACTAGCTGGACGTAGACCTGGCTGACAAGGTTATGGATTGAATGCAGAGTTCGGTGAACTCAAGAGGTATCGCGCTCCACACGGGCGAATGGAACCACCAGCAGAACGCGACCCTCCAGGTCGCCAGCAGCAGCAACCTGCCCGACCGTCCCGTCCCCAGGAGGACTTGAAGTCACCCCAGAAGCCGGGCGACTTAGCGGTCGCTGCCTTTCGGAAGCTGCATCAGCAGGCCACTGATCCTTGTCGGTGTCTACTGGCGGCTCCCTATCCGCTACCCTGTCAGGTCGGATTATGTCCTCTCGTTCTCTCTCAACTCGCCTGACCATCAGCACCAGGGCTTGTAGATCCAACTTCTCTTCTCTCTCTCGCTCCAAGGAAGCAAGAACCTCCTGCATCTTATTCTTTGTGGCCTCTGCTGCAGCTCGCCGTTCAGCTCCCTCCTGCTCCAGGGCAGCTAGGACCTCCTGAATTCTCTTCTCAGCTGTCTCTGTCGCAGACCGCCGTGCCTCTCGCTCCCGTTAGATGGTGTTCAACAGCTCTTGTGTTTTCTTCTTGGCGGCCTCCGCCGCAGACCACTAGTTTTCTCTCTCGTGCACCAGTGTAGCCAGCACCTCTTGAGTCCTCTTATCGACGGCCTCTAGCGCAGACCTCCATGCTTCTTCTTTAAGCCAAAGGGCTTCGCCATGTTCCTGCACCCTTGCCTGTAGGTCGGCAACTTCCTTTTGGAATTCGGCCGACCTATCATCTCGGGTACTCAGCATAGGGGGGTTCAGTGGAGGCAAGAAGGTTGTCAGGTCGCCCGTCTCCATCGCCTTCTCCGCCGGACCTGCAGCAAATAGACGAGCGGTAAGACTCAATCGAATAAGGGCAACTTCTCTTAAGAATATCGGTAGGACGAGACCGCTGGTATTTGTTCCTTCTCCTTCTGTGATCGGGGTATCAAATCTTAATACTGGCCGCCTAAGTCGCTCGGAATCTATCCGCTTTAGCTTTTCTCTCCATAGCGACGCAGTTTCTCTTGCTTTGCATTTCTGTTGAACCGTGGTCAGGAAGAAGCTCGTCGACGGATTGAAAAATAGTGTTCGCTCCCTTCTTCTGTGACCGCGACTAGTAGAATTTTACAACATGCCTAACCTCTCCATGTTTACCTTGCAGGAGAAAAAAGGGGGAAGCCTCCTGCTTCCCAATGATTAGTCTCTTCATTTCTTCCATCTTTTCTCTAAGCCTCTGCTTTTCGGCTCCTTCAGAAACTGCCGCTCTCGGCTCGCCAGGTTTTCCCCCAGTAACTTGAACATCGGGGAGATCGACCTCTTGTATGACCGACGATGCCTTCAACAACCCGTCTCGCCGCTCTAGCGTCTCCATCTCCTTGAGGATGTCGCTCACTGTCTCACTGGCTGCAGGCGTGTCTTCTGGCTCGTTTAGTTTAGAGGATGGAGTCTGCAGACTGTTGTATACCTCTTTCTCTAGCGTCATATACTGCAAGCTAGCCGCCCCGGTCTTTATGGATACATTGCGGTTTTCGGCCCGCATCATCAGTGCCTTCCTCTTCATTCTCTCTTCGAGGGTCTCATTCTTTTCCCTTTGCCGTTTCAGGGGACCGACTATTACTTCTGTCCGTTTGTTCTTCTCTGTAGAAGGCAACACGACATCTCGCGGCATATCAGCCTCGCTATCATCGACCTCGATGACATCGTCGAGGACGGTCACCTCGCACGGCTTGGATGAGTCAACACTCTTCTCCTCCATCGCAGGAAATTTCAAGAGAGGTTCGACTGATGGCGAGAAGGTGATGTAAAAAGTATTTGTTGTCCCAGTTTGAGGATTTGCGGGTTTAGGCACCGCTTCAGCCTTAGTCGCCGTCGGTGACGTTTCCGCAGCGGACTCTGCTGGTTTCTTACAAGACCTAGAAGCCGCCGCGGTGATCAGCTTCTCAGTTTAATCCTCAGGCTTTCGGTCAGAGCTTGCCGGTTTTCGGCACTTCTTTTGCTTCTCCGCAGACCTCTTTTTCCAGTCTAATATCGTAGACAGGACATCCATATTTCAGAAAGTTGAGCCAGCCTGAAGTATGCAAACCGCGAGTGGAGAGAACTGTCCCGTGGCTTCGCAGAATTTCTCAGAAATGGCAGAGTTCAGTGCTTTTTATAGACGTCACAACATTAATGATAGTCGCGGTCTCAAGCTTAGTCTAATATTTCCGAAATTTCCTGAAATTTGGAAATGTGAGGGGATTATGTTAACCCAGAATCTACGACTAGTTCGCAAGGACTTTTAAAGCCGGGCGGCCTAGTCTCCTAACCGCCATTCTCGGAATGCCGGTCCGTTCTTGATGAAGCCGGGCGGCCTCGCTTCCAGGTTGCCGACAGAGGGAGCCCAGGGCAACCCGTCCAGAGGCCGAGCCTCACAGCCCGCCATAGGGACCCTAAGACAGCCCGTCCAGAGTCCGAGCCTCACAGTTTGTCAGAGGAAGACCGCCAGGCCGCGCGGCCTTCCCCTTTCTTCTCTTTTTACTTGCTTCCCGTCACCCCTGCCCGGTTCTCCTGTACCCCGGGCATGCCGATAGTTTTAGCCCTGCCCATTTGGGCAGTCCCCCAAGCCTATAAATAGGGGGTGGAGGCACACCCAAAGCAGGCTGACTCGAGTCCAGGAGCTTGCTTGTTAAGAGCTGTGGTCTCGAGCCTAGTGCCTTGCGGCTTGTTATCCGGCCGACTTCTCTTTTCTTCTTTTTTCTCCTCCCAAAGTGTAACCGCTTCATCTTTAATAAAAGGAAAGCACGTCATAGGAGAGGCATTCAGGCCACGGTGGGCGAAGTGTGGTGTCTCCGCTTCTTGCGGCTTGCCCCGGTTTCTGCTCTAACCGCTAGTAACTGAATACTCGGCAGTCCCTCTTCCTTTACGCCTCCTTTCCCAAGTGCCCGAACCGTTAGCTGATGGTGCTCGATTCCCCTGTCGCATTTCGTGCATCAACAAAGAGCACGACACGGCCATGTGACACGCTAGTGTCACATGCCGTATGCTAGAAACGCCCTGGGACACGCCCGTGTCCTAGGCCGTATAGCTACCTTAGCACAACTAGCCAAACGACCCGAGGAGGACACGGGTATTCCACATGCCCGTTTCGAATTTTACATGCCCGTGTCAGACCCGAACACGCCTGGGGTCAGGCCGTGCATCCTCACTCTTCGATCGTTGAATGAAATGCTTTGAGTGACTGACACGCCCTGGGACATGCCCGTGTCCCATGCCATGTTCACCCTACGACGATCGTTGACTGCAAATTCGTCGACCATGAAACCAATGCTGAACCCGAGCACGAAACGCCCTGGGAAACGCCCGTGTCCCAGGCCGTGTCACCTCTACCAAATCCCATATTTGGCTCAAAACACCACCCGTCACTCTTTTGAGTTTCGGGGCATTACATTCTCTTTCTTCTAATACCGAGCCCAACCCGAGAGAGTAAGCCAAAGCTATATCTCTTCAGAGTGGGAAGCAAGTTCCCTGTATGGTAAGTGAAGAGCCCGAGGCAAGCTCCGCCCCCGCTCTAAAAAATCAAAGCTGCACTCCCATTTTAAAAATTCCACACTCTGCTGAAAAAGTTATCACCCCCATTTTAGAAAAAGATCTCACTCCACCTCCCATCTTTAAAAATAATCCAAATCCGCCTTACCCTTCCGAACTTAATAAACAACGTCAGGATGATCAATACTTCTGTGTCTTAGAGATGTTTAAGAAAATCCACATAAATCTGCCCTTCCATGAAGCCATTTCACACATGCCGAAGTACGCCATGTACCTTAAGGACCTCTTGACCAACAAGAAGAAGTTAGAGAACCTTTCGCACGTCACGTTAAACGTCGAGTGCTCTGCGGTTTTGATAAATGACTTACCAAAGAAAATCAGTGACCCGGGTAGTTTTTCTATTCCGTGTGTCTTCGGTGATCTTTTTGTCAAAAACACATTAGCAGACTTAGGTGCGAGTATTAACCTGATGTCCCTCTCGTTGTTTAAAAAGACAGGAATTGGTAGCCTCAACCCCACATGCATGAGTATCCAGCTCACCGATAGATCCGTCAAGTACCCGTTAGGAATCGTGGAGGATGTCTTAGTAAAAGTCAACAAGTTCATCTTCCCAGTGGACTTTGTCATTTTGGACATCGAAGAAGACGTCAAGGTTCCCCAGATCCTTGGACGACCCTTCCTTGCAACCTCTCAAGCTATAATTAACGTAAGCAATGGTAAGCTCTTCCATCGAGTAGGCGACGACGAAGTAACTTTCTCTATCACCCCCTCGAAGAAAAACACCTTAGCAAATGATGACTCCTATTTATTCGTAGATGTCGTAAGAGATGAATCCTCCTATTGCCTTTCTAAATTTGAAAAAGAATTTTCTGATTTTTGTTCTTCCTATTCTCTTCCAACTGAATCGCTGTAAGAAGCCACCTTGGCCACCAGCTTCACACCTTTTAATTTCCCGTCTAAAACGATCAACGAAGATATAGTATTTGAAAAAGAAAGAATTTCTCAAACCTCATATGAAGAACCGCCTACCCTGAAACTTAAAGAACTTCCTGAACATCTCAAGTACGCATTCTTAGAAAAAGACTCCAAGCTGCCAGTTATAGTTTCGGCCTACCTCACGGATGTCCAAAATGAAAAACTTCTTTTAGTTCTACATAAGCATCGCCGAGCTATTGCCTGGCAAAATTCTGATATCAAGGACATAAGCCCATCTTTCTGCACTCACAAAATCTTAATGGAAGATAATTCACGCAATTCAATATAACCTCAGTGCCGTATAAACCCGAACATGAAAGAAGTAGTTAAGGGCGAGGTTATGAAACTCTTAGATGCAGGAATTATCTATCCTATATCAGATAGTATGTGGGTTAGCCCTGTTCAGGTAGTGCCAAAGAAGGGAGGAATAATGGTAGTTTTTAATGAGAATAACGAATTAATCCCGAAACGGACGGTGACAGGATGACGGATGTGTATAGATTATAGGAAGTTAAATGACGCCACCCACAAGGACCACTTACCTTTGTCGTTCATCGATCAGATTTAAGAACGATTATCCGGCCATAGCTTTTATTATTTTCTCGATCGTCTCTTGTGGTATTTTCAAATCCCCATCTCTCCCGAGAACCAAGAGAAAACTATGTTTACTTGTCCCTTCGGCACCTTCGCCTACCAAAGAATGTCGTTTGGATTGTGCAATGCGCCAGCTACATTCCAGCGATGTATGCTCGCTATCTTTGACTAGTACGTAGAACGCATTATGGAGGTATTTATGGACGGTTTCTCCGTGTTCGGCGATTCCTTTGATAGTTTTTTGAAAAATTTAGAAAAAGTCTTAAAACGATGCGAAGAAACTAACCTTGCCCTAAATTGGGAAAAATGCCATTTTATGGTGAGAGAAGGGTTAGCTTTGGGTCTTAAAATTTCTGCGAGAGGAATTGAGGTAGATATTGCGAAGATAGAAGTAATCGAGAAGCTACCGCCACCTACGAACATAAAAGCTATAAGAAGTTTCCTGGGTCACGCTGGTTTCTACCGCCGCTTCATAAAGGACTTCTCCAAGATCACCAAGCCCCCTACCCATATTTTAGAAAAATACGCCCCATTCATTTTTGATCAATATTGTCTTTCTGCCTTCGAATTAATTAAAGAAAAGTTAATTACGCACCCATTATGATAGCTCCGGTGTGGGACCTTCCATTTGAGATAATGTGCGATGCGAGTAGTTTCGCGGTGGGAGCCGTATTAGGTCAACACATATATAAAAACTTCTACCCCATCTATTACGCAAGTAAAACACTCACATCTGCACAAGAAAATTACACCACGACCGAGAAGGAGCTCCTAGCTGTAGTATTCACGTTTGATAAATTCCGTCCTTATATTACACTTTCAAAAATTATCGTTTTTACAGACCACTCGGCCCTCAAATATCTTCTTTCCAAAACGGATGCCAAGCCGCGACTTATTCACTGGGTCTTACTCCTCCAGTAGTTTGACTTAGAGATCCATGATAAGCTAGGAGCCGAGAAGTTGGCCGCCGATTATCTCTCCCGTTTTGATAACCCTTTTATAGAAAAGTTAAATGAAAAATCTTTTAATGATTATTTTCTTGATGAGAAGCTGCTTTCAATTAACACATCTATTTCTCCTTGGTTCACACACATCGCCAACTATTTCGTGGCCCGGGTGCTCCTAAAAGAGTTCTCCTCTCAGCAAAAGAAGAAATTCTTTTCTGAGCCGAAGAACTATTTTTGGGAAGACCCACATCTTATCAGAATCTGTGTGGACCAAGTGATAAGGAGATGTGTTTCTTATGAAGAAGGAGTTGATATTTTAAAACACTTACATGAAGGTCTGACTGGTGGGCACTATCAAGCTGCTCACACCGCTCACAAGGTGCTTTGCCCGGGTTTTTACTGGCTAGCCTATTTAAAGACGTGCAAGCCTTTGTGAGTAGGTTTGATAGGTTCCAACGGTCGGGACCCATTTGCAATAAAAATGAAATTCCGCAAAATTATTTCCTCGAGTGCGAAGTTTTTGACCTCTGGGGGATCGATTTTGTTGGCCCCCTTCCTTCTAGCTTCGTAAATAAGTATATTTTAGTTGCTGTTGATTATGTTTCACGATGGGAAGAGGCCAAAGCTCTTCCTACGAATGACTCCCTAGTTGTAGTTACCTTTTTGAAAAAATTATTTTCTCAATTCGGTACGCCGCGCACCATCGTAAGCGATAGAGGTTCTCATTTCTATAACGCACAATTTTTTAAATTCTTACTAAATACGGCGTTACGCATATACTTTCAACCTCCTACCACCCCCAAACTAACGGACAAGTCGAAGTAGTGAATAGAGAAACAAAAAGAATATTAGTGTTGATGTAGAAAATGCGCTCTCAAATTTCGGCAAAAAGGGAAAAAGAGAGATGGAAACTGCAAGCAACCGTTTACTAACGGACCAAGGGAAAAAAAGATCAACATAGATTCGAGACTGCAAAAGTCCGAGATCTGAGTCCGCAGCCTTTACTAAATGGGCCTCTGGGCTCGAGCCAACCTGCCTTAGGGTGCACCACCTCCCCCTATTTATAGGTTTAGGGGCCTGCCCAAACGTGCAGGGCTAAAATAACCGGCTGCCCGGGGTACAGGAGAACCGGGCAGCAATGACGGGAATCAAAAAAGGAAAAGACAAACAGTCCTCTCAAGAGTGGCAGACTGGACTCGCTAGTTGGAGCTTCCTTCAAACTGAAGGGCATTATCCTGGCTGAAGGCCGGCGACTTGTGCGAATTAACTCTGGAGTCTGCTTGAAAACCTGGCGGGTGATTTAGAAGCTGATCAAGGTTGGGCGAACTGGGCGGACTGAAGGATTGACTCCGCTACTAAATGAGGTGTTGAAACCCTAATGGTAGGACTTATGCGGACTGGCTCTGGAGTCTGCTATTGGGGAAAATCCTGCTCGAAGGACGTGATGACCTGTGCGGACTAAGACTTTCGAGTCCACTTGGAAAAAGGGAAGGATCTATCCTACTAAACATGGTTCAGATTCTGGGGTTAACATGATCCCCACATATTTTTAATATTTAAATAAATTTCGAAAATATTTTCTTAAACGCTGAGTCCGCAACAGTCATAAATGTTGTCATTGCTATAAATACCGCTGGGAGTGTTGTATTCTGACAAGATTGTCTACGCCATGGGTCAGTTTTCACCCCGTCGGTCTGCATTCTCCAGTCCGGAATGGCAAGGCTTGGAGCTTTCTTTGGAAATTTCTCCTTGAGCACAGAAAAACCCAAAGCGACACAAGGACTAAGAAGGTCATCCCCAAGAGCGGGACGCCTGTCCGTCACATGGGAGAGAGTTCGGGACAGAATAGGGATGACTCAGTCTGCAGTACCGAACAGGGGAAAACTGCGACTGCTCCTGCCTCGCAGAATCTACCAACTGAGAGTGCGAATAAGAAATTGAATCCGCTATCCATCACTTACCAAAATGCTGTGAGTTTTTCAAGTATGGAGGTGCACCGTTCTTCCTCAGGAACCATCATGTTGTGGATAGATCCGGACAAAGAGGTCTCATCACCAAAATCCCAGCAGCCGACTTTGAGGAGAGGCGTCCTACTAATGAACAGATGGAGGAAAGGGTAGAGGAGGTGTTTGAGTAGCGAATTGAAGAGCCAACGGAAATAGTGGCTGAAGATCCGGTTGAGAAACAAGCCGAAGAACCAGTGTCTTCCATGGCTCTGGTTGTCGCACCAATCTCAGTTCGCGAGGGTCTGTCAAGCTCTCAGCAAGTTTTCATAGACCTAGACAAGACGCCAGAGAAAAGAAAGAGGAAAAGGGACAAGACTACAGCTACTGAGCGAGTGTAGAAAAAACTGCGAGCTCGGAAGGAGAAGAAGATCTCCAAGCAGACTGGGGCTGCGAGCTTGCAGCATAAGCTGCGAGAGAAGGAAGTTCCAGATACTGATCTCGTCACCCCCGATGCTCTGCCCGCAGGGGGTGATCCTCCCTCAACGCTCAGCTTATCAACAACCGAAATACTTGACACCATCGACAACGAGAAGCTCGCGGACATGAACCGATCTCTGCTGGAGGTACTGCAGCCTGGTGTTGAGACTGTGGGAGAAAATCCTTCTGATTTTCCCTCCTCCCTTTCAGCTGAGGAAAGAGAGAAGACGACTAAGGAGCAGTTCGCTGCTATGAGGGCGAAGATTGATGCGGTCTCAGAAAAACTTATTGCGGACAAGCAGACTTAGGATCTGCCTTCTGCGGCGGAACTGATGCAGTTAGGTAAATTGCGCACTGCGCCTAGGCATTTTCGGAGTTCATGTCTTTATAAGTCTCCTCCCAGGAAATCGCGGCCGGTTAAGATTATTACGAAGACCGGCGATATTGTTGCTTCCAGCAGATCGATGGCGGAGACAAGAGAGATTGTTCATCGAGAATGGAGGCACCGCCTAGGCGCCTTTGATCCAGAGCGCGCGAGGCGACCTATCTTTGATAGTCACCAGATCGCTGTAATTATTTCAAAAAGTGAATTAACCTTTTACCTTTTAAATCGGTCGTAACCTGGATATTAACTTGAATTTTGTTTTCTTTTGTCGTAGGACAAAAGTCGCCGCCCGGCTCTGTTGAGGCTAGCGAGATTGTGCTGTCGCTCGAAGTGGATGCCCCGGTGCGAACTGAGACGATCCATCCAGTTGAGTCTGCACAGAACTAGCAGCCCGACCTAAACTTGGCAATGTTAGAGAAGAAATACTAGGATAAGCTGAATGAAGTGCAAGGAGAGTTAAGAAGGCGGGTAGAGCGAGAGAAGGTTTTGGAGAACTAGGCCGCCAGCGTTTCTGCTGAGGTAGAGAGATTGAAGCAGGATAGGAAACGATTAATCGAGGATGCCTGCTACTACAGGGGTAGGTACTTGGTGTTGGTGCGGGAAGGGAAGAAACAACAAGTTCCCGAGGTTGCCGTAGTGAGGCAGCAGCAGCCAGTTTAGCGCGCCCCTACAGAGGCTTCAGTCCCAGTAGCGAGTGTGCAGCCCGCGGCGGTTGAGGAACTGAGGCTGGAAGGCAAGCACTTGGTCCCTGTTAGCCAGATCCATAGGGACAATGCCCACCTGCATCGTACCTTCAACTTTATGCATCATCTCGTCCAATAACTGTATAGAGAAATTTTAAGAGGGAGTGATCAGGCGGACCATCTTGGGATGGAAAAGGAGGAGCGACCTTCTCATCGTGACCGAAGAAACCGCTGAGTGAGAAAAATGTCTAATGTGAACTATTGTATGTTGTATAATTTGGTGTGCTTCTTGAACATTATTTTTGTTTTATTTGTAGTGTGATGTGAGTCTTATTTGTGGAATGATGTTTTAAGACTTGAATAATGCTATTATTCGTGATGAATGCGAGTTATGCGGACTAATTTGATGTCCGCCTATTTTATTTACAAATGCAGAAAGTTGCGGTCTTGGCGGACTTCCTGTGAGTCCGCAATTACTTGTAGATATCTTGCTTGCAGGAAACATGGAAGAAGCGAACTGTGCGAACTGCGCTTGAGTCCGTTGTAGACTGGCTGAGTACTGTCAGACTGATTTTTCTATAAATAGAGCCTCGTCTTCATTCTGCATAGGAAATGCGATCGAAGCAAAAGTCCCTGCGGTCTGTAAAAATGGTGTCTGCACGTACCGATGCTGCGACTGCTTTTCATGCTGCCGACCATAAGAAGTGTAAATTGACCGAGGCCGATCTGGACGCATTTGTAGAGAAGCATATGGCGGGTTCGCCAGTGCTTGCATGCTTGCCTGAGGATCAGGAGAGAATAAAATTTTCTACTGCCACGCAGATCGCCATACCTATTGATCACTTCGAGAGCGGGTTCAAGTTTCCTTTGCTATGGGAGATCGTGAAAATCTTTGAACATTACGGCATGGTTCCTGGACAACTCGTGCCGAATACCTTGGCCGCAATATGCAGCTCTCTTTCTTATTTGCGATCTGAAAAAATCGCATTTTCCTTAAACGTCTTCAAAAATATGTTTTCAGCCCGCTCAGTGACTCCTTCCGGAGGCCGCCAATACAAAGGCGTTATTTACTTCTACTGCTGATGGATGAAGGTTATGGGTTTGCCGAACAAGATCCATAACTGGACTTCGAAGTATCTTATTTTTTAGGGTGATCTAGGTTTCGCCCATACCTATCCGCAGGTACGGTTGGGCTCCGCTTTCAAAAGCGTGGAGCTGAATACAGTGGAAAATGCCATCGTCGAGTTCCTGGCAGGGGCCAGGCTCGACATTGATTATTATATCTCACTTCTTCCTAGCTTAGATACCGTAGTCTGCCAAGAGAGTAAGTATCCTCCGCAACCTGCAATATACCCGCCGCGACCTGCAGTATACCCGCCGCGACCTGCAGTGTACTGATCCTATCCTTTCTTGTTCTTGCAGCGACCTTGGCGGTGCCGGCTAATCTGCCCTAGACACCGTGCGAGCTGACTCCTACTCAAGGAGAAAAAGGAAAGAAATTGCGATGAAGAAGAGGGAGGAGGGGGATCCCGTCGCGGATTACTCTTCCTCGGAATGTTTTGATATGCAAGGCTTTGGAGAAAAGAAGAAAGATCTGAGGGGCAACCCGATGATCTACAGGTATGGGAAAAATAAGTATGTCCGCCTTTCTACAGCTCTTCCCTCCCGGAGGAGTCCGCGGACCTCCCGTCATGCTCACGTGGCGATCTCCACACTCTATGGGAAGCGCAATTTGCACGACCTGAAGAGAGTGGAGCCTGTCAACATCCCTCTGCTCACGGCTCAAGCCAGCATGAACTGCGCCGTCACTAACCACTTTATGGGTCGCCTGACCCACGATCTTCTTAGAGAGAATGAGCAGCTTCTGCGGTAAAATAAGATATTAAAGGGCAGGAATCTAAAGTTAGGGAAAAGGGTCAACCAGCACAAGGAGGATGAAACGGTAAATTTTGTTATTCGCCGCGGTCTCTTTTAATTTATCCACAGCGGACTGAATTCGTTCTTTTTTTTACAGACCGCGTATGATGTCATCAACCGCAGCTTTAAGAATGCCATGTTTCCTTTCGTGAAAGAATGTGTTGAGGTCGCCATTGAACGCCTTGTCAACGACGGTTTCATGAAAGAAGGGGTGAGCAAGGTGCCTTTCTTGCAAATCTTTCCTGAATTGAAGGAGAGGGTTGCTGAATGGGACTGGGCTGAAAAAGGGAAGGCGGTTGCCGTCGAGGAAGAAGAAGAAGAAGAAGAAGATGATGAATTAGCTGATGACAAAGCTCCTGATTTTGCCGCTTCAAGTCAGCAGTAGGGTGGTCAAATCGGGCAGGCCGCCTCTTCTTTGGATTCTAATGGCAGTGCGGGGACGGAGTTCGTGGATAGCACGAGCTCTAATGATAGCAGCGTCGACGACTCAGGAGGATATTCTCCTGAAATTAATATCGACAGATCTTGCCCGGATGTGCCTGTGGAAAAAAGGCGAAAGGCTACATAATGAAAAGTGATCTTTTGTTTTTGCTTATTTGTAAAATGGCGGACTTCATTCGAGGTCGCCAAAAGATAAATAGATGTGAATATATTATATTTTTTTGAATGGATATAAAGGATATTTTTTTTAGTCCGTGTATTCTGCTACTTTTATTATTTATTTCCTGTCTCCTTTATGCTTCAGTGAGACTTATTTTGTATTTGATCAATAATAATCGTTGATTAGCGAAAAACCAGTCCGCGCAACATAGATTTTAGGCTGTATGCTTGGGATGTGTAAAGGTTGACGATAAATAAGACGGACAATAGTCTAGACCGCGATGCTTGCCTTGCAGTTCGTCAAGTTCTTGCAACTTATTAAGGATACAGATAATCGGCAGACTCCGAGGGATACAAATTCTTGTCCGCAATAAATTGAGTTATAATTTTGCAGCTTGAAAGACTAAACTTGCGAAATGCTGCGATTATTAATGTTGCTGTAAGAACTGCAATAAATGATGAAATGCACGGATACTGAGATAGAGTCCGTCAGAAAAGAAATGATCTATAACCAAACTGTGCGGGCAGGTGCTTATAGCATTGCTTTCCACGCAAGGTCGGTTGCAAAATCAACCAAACTGGCAGAAAGTGGCGGATTGTGCGGATACTAAGATAGAGTCTTTCTAAAAAGAAATGATCTATAACCAAACCGTGCGGGTAGGTGCATATAGCATTGCTTTCCACGCAAGTTCGGTTGCAATATACACCCAACTGGCAGAAAGTGGCGGACTGCGCGGATACTTAGATAGAGTCTGTCTGAAAAGAAATGATCTATAACAAAACCGTGCGGGAAGGTTCATATAGCATTGATTTCCACACAAGGTCGGTTTCGTGATCAACCCAACTGGCAGAAAGTTGCGGACTGCGCGGATACTGAGATAGAGTCCGTCTAAAAAGAAATGATCTATAACCAAACCATGCGGGCAGGTGCATATAGCATTGCTTTCCACGCAAGGTCGGTTGCAAGATCAACCAAACTGCAGAAAGTGGCAGACTACACGGATACTGAGATAGAGTCCGACTGAAAAGAAATGATCTATAACTAAACCGTGCGGGCAGGTGCATATAACATTGCTTTCCACACAAGGTCGGTGGAGGTCGAAAGCCTTACTTTAATTTTTACAAAAATGAATACACCGTTCTCTTGCCTTGGATTCAGACAAATTTGATCAATTGGGCAGGTGCATGCGGGATGCAATGCTTTCCTTAATGGATCAAATGGGTCATGAGCTCCCTGCAGGCACCGCTTGAGAGTTCCAAAGAGTGTTCGAGAGTACAAACTTTGATGATTTATGGGCAGGTGCCGGGTAGCATTGCTTTCCTCAAAGAGCTCATCAATGTGTACGCTATCCCTGGCAAGCTTAGTAGAGCTGTCAACCACCCTGTCCCTCCAAAAATGCAGTGGTGGAGTCAGGTACTAGCTGGGATCAAAAATCCAGTAGCCCACCGCGCAAAAATCTGTAAGCTCCCACTACACGGTGCGAAATCTCCCCGCAACATGTGGTCATCGTGGTGTTACGCTAATGATAATAATTCTCGTGGGGGTCCAAGATGGACTTGGCAATGTCTCTTGGTTTGGCGATTTCTAGCTTTGAATTGTAGATAGAAGAGAATGATTGTGTCATGCAAAAAGAATCGTTAGCAAGAAATTCTTATTGATATAACAATCAAAATGAACACAGATGATAAATGTTTTGCTTAAGCATAAAACCGCTTTAAATCATCGCCATTCCAAATATGGGGTACATCTTCTCCGTCATAGGTTTGTTGCTGGTAAGCCCCGTTTCTTAGAACTTTCTTTATGATAAATTGTACGCTCCAGTTTGGGTTCAAATTACCTACGGAACCAGTTCTTGCGGCTGCATCTAGCTTTTTCAGGACGAGATCTCCTACCAAAAAATGTTTGACCCTGATATTTTTGTCAAAATACCTCGCCATTCTTCGTTTGACTTCCTCTTGCCTGACAATGGCTTCATCTCGCATCTCTTCAACTTGATCGAAACTAAGTTTCATATTCTCATTATTAATCTCAAGCCAATCCACCCAGCTTTGCCTGGCCAATAATACCCTAGGAGTTGGAACCTCAAATTCCACTGGGATGAGAGCCTCCGAACGATGAGATAATTTAAAAGGAGTTTCCCCGATAACTTTGGAAGGGGTTGTTCTGAGGGTCCATAGAACTGAAGGAAGTTCCTCTGCAAAATTCCCTCTCAGATTCTGCACTTTCTTTTTCAGCAAATTATGTATCTGCTTATTTGCAGCTTCCACTTGGCCATTTCTCCTAGGATGGTGAACTGATGAGAATCGCAGTTCTATGCCGACTTGTTTGCAAAAGTTCTTCATCTCTTCATTGTTGAACTGTGGCCCATTATCTGTAATTATTGCCATCGGGATTCCATGCCTGCAAATTATCTCCCCCCATAAAATGTTTTTTATCACCTGGGTTGTTGTCTTTGCTAGTGCCTTTGCTTCAATCCATTTGCTGAAGTAGTCAATCATAACCAAGATAAAGTGTCGCTGTCCACTCGCCATGGGAAATGGTTCGAGGAGGTCCATTCCCCACACTGCAAAAGGCCATGGCGTGGTGATTGACACAAGTCGCTCAGATGATTGGAGTTGAAGCGGTGCAAATTTTTGACATTGGGCACACTTCTTTGCGTAGGATTCAGAATCTTTTCTCATGGTGGGCCAGAAGTACCCTTGCCGCAATATTCTTCTCTCCAAAGTTCTAGCCCCTGAATGGCTGCCACATTATCCAGAGTGATTTCTCGGAGCACCTAGGAATCTCTTCTTCAGATACACACCTTGCCATCAGCGAGAGGAAGGTCTTTCTATAGAGAATTCCAGAGACAAGTTTGTAATTTGCTGCCTTCATTATGAATCTTCTTTTATCTTTCAAAGCCTATGGAAATTCTCCTATCGAGAGATATGATTTGAATGAGTCCATCCAAGAAGGTCGTTGTTCTATTTGAATCAATTCTCCTTCTATAGCCGGATAAAAAAGCTCTGAAGTTGTTTCCCCGAGGGGAGGCCAAACTTTGCTAGCTCGTCTGCCTCAGTATTGTGTATTCTTGAAACATACTCAATAGTGAAGCTCTTAAATTTTCCAATCTCCGCCTTCACCAACATTAAGTATTTCTTCAGGGTAGGCTCTTTGGTTTCGAAATTTCCCAATACTTGGGATGCCATTACTAATGAGTCGGTTTTAACATGCACATAGTCTATTCCCAACTCTTTTACAATCCACAGTCCTGCTAAGAGTGCTTCATACTCTGCCTGGTTATTAGTGGTTGTGAAAGAGAACCTTATCGCCTATTTCAAATTGACCCCATTGGGGTTCATGAGAACTACTCCCGCCCCTTAGGAGTTTTTGCCTGAAGCTCCATCTATGTAGATTGTCCATGCTAGCAGGGATTGAGTGGCTTGAGAAGCATTAGATTCAGTTATATCTATTAGAAAATCTGCTAATACCTGTGCTTTGATAGCTGTTTGAGGTACATATTAGATATCAAACTCACTGAGTTCAATTGCCCACTTGGGTAGTCTCCATGAGTGCCCTGGTTTTTCAAGAATATTTTTTAATGGTTGGTCTATAATCACTCTAATTGAATGCGCTTGTAAGTATTGTCGAAGCCTTCTGGCAGACATTACTAATGTTAATGCGAGCTTCTCAAGAATTGGGTATCGGGTTTCAACATTTTTCAATATATGGATGACATAATATACCGGATATTGCCTTCTCCCTTCCTCTCTAACAAGGAATGAGCTTATTGCTTCCGGGACCACTCCTAGATAGATGAATAGCATTTCTCCAGCACAAGGGCTTTGAAGTAAAGGAGTGGAGGTGAGCTGTTTTTTTATGTTGTTCGAAAGCCTCTGCGCATTCTTTTGTCCATTCAAATTTAGACCCTCCACAAAGAGTCTTGAAGAATGAGGCACTTTTATCCCCTACTCTGGAGATAAATCTTCCAAGACCTGCCAACCTTCCCCCTAATTGTTGAACTTCTTTGGGGGAATGAGGTGATGGCATTTTGAGGATTGCTTTTACTTTATCTGGATTGGGGGCGAGCCCTTCGAGTGTAAGGAGATGACCAAGGAATTTTCCTTTAATTGCTCCAAAGATACATTTCAACGGATTCAACTTCATGTTATATTTTTGCAAAGTAGAGAATGTCTCTGTGAGGTCTCGTAAATGCAAAGCAAAGGTTTTACTTTTAATAAGAAGGTTATCGACATATACTTCAAGATTCTTTCCTTTTTTTAAATACAGAGTCCATCATGCGTTAATAGGTAGCGCCTGCATTTTTTAAACCAAAGGGCATCACCAGATAACAGTAGCAACCATCGTTTGTGATAAATGATGTATGGGGGATGTCCGGCTTATGCATCCTAATCTGGTGATAACCATAAAATGCATCTAAAAAACTCATAAAGGGATATCCAACCGCAGAATCTACTAAAGCATTTATTCGAGGCAACAGATAACAATCTTTCAGTCATGCTTTATTTAACTTGGTAAAATCAACGCACATCCTCCATTTTCCCTTGGCTTTTTCACCATTACAACGTTTGATACCCAATCTGAGTATATGATATCACGAATGAACTTAGCCTTTAGAAGCTTTGCAACCTCTTCCTTGATTGGCTCGGCTAGCTTCGTCGCCACTTCCCGCATCTTTTGCTGAATAGGTTTGAAGTCGGGAGCAATATTGAAGAGATGGCAAGCTACATCAGGATCCACTCCCAGCATTTCTTCTGCAGCCCAGGCGAAGAAATCCAGGTTCTTTAGTAGGCAAGCGATCAACTTTTCTTTTTCCTCTTCGGGGAGCTCTGAGTTGATTGTAAGTCTTCTTTCTTCACCTGCCCCAATTGGACCTCCTTGGGTTGCTTGAGCAGGCTCCAGATGAACCACTTCCTTGATTTCCTTCTGATCTTTGACCGCTTCTTGGGGTGCTTTTTCTTCTGAGGCAGCGACTAGAGCCGCTTGGGAAGGTGTGTGCTCGATCATGTTGATTGCTTTGATGTATCACTCTCGTGCCTCCCTTGGGTTGTTTCTAACTAGGTACTGCCTTCCTCCTACCATAAACTTGATCGTCAAATGATAGGTGGAGACTATTGCTCGATATTCATTAAGAAGAGGTCTTCCAAAGATGGCGCAATAACTGCTCGTCCCATCAACTATCACGAATATGATAAGCTTTGACACTCCCCCGAGTGTCATTGAGAGTTTGACGCTCCTTTCAACTTCTTTCTTCTCGCCCGCAAAGCCATACAGTGGCCCTTCGGTGGAGAGCAAAGTATTTTCGGACCTTAGGGCCTCATAAGCATTTTTGAATATAAGGTTGACCGAACTTCCAGTGTCAACCAAAATCCTTGGAACTGTATAGTTCTCAATGATTGCTCTGATTACAAGTGCGTCTTTGAATGGGTTGGCTATCTTTAGGAGATCGTCTGGACCAAAAGTAACAACTTCCATTAAGGGAGCTGTAGAATTCATGGCTACCTCATATCGTGAGATCCTTGCCAAGGAAGACTTTTTGCTTGATTCTGCACCCGCTCCTCCATGGATGCAAAATAGATCCCCGAGGACACCCACGTCGTCTGCATCGACGCTTTATCCAATCTTAATGTTGCCATAATATCCCACTCTCTCAGTGTCTTCATTTCCCCAAGAGACTTCGACTACCTCCTTACCTTTAGAGGTGGACGGCTTTGATGAAGCCTCTTTTACTCCGAGTCCCGTCATCTTCCCTGCGGCAAGCAGCCTCTCCACAAGCTATCAGAGAGCTCTGCAATCTTCAGTCGGGTGCCCCTTTTCTCTATGGAATGCACTAAAAAGATCCGCGTTTCGAACCTTTCCTTCTGCCTTCTGGAATTCTTTCTTTGACTCAGTTTTCTTTTGCAGGACCTGGAGATCTTCATCTATCGTCAAACCCATAGCAGTGAGCTCTTCCAAGGGATCATGGCTCTGCTGATCATCTGAAGATGTGCTATCCAGAATTTGAAGGACAGATAGGATTCGAGGAGCAACAGGAACAGGGGTAGCGACCAGCGGTGGTTTTTGCTCATGAAATTGTTGATGATTTTGATAAGGCTGCTTGTGTCGGAAATTTCTTCCCCTGTGCGACAGAGCCTGATATTCTGGTAAAGGGGGTCTGGATGCTCGATTAGCTGTAGAGGAATTGGCGATGTCATTCTTTTCTGCCTTCGCAGTTAAATTGGATACATACGAAGGGTTGGCACTCTCCCCTTCTATGAAGGTGTTAGCCAAGGCTATCAGATCTTTGAATGTGGTCGGATCATTGGTGGTTTATTCAAACTTCAATATCACTTCTTTGAGTCCGTTAATTAGGGCGATCTTATAGAACTTGGGGTCATCATTCCTGACTCCCAGCTTCTCCCTCTGGAAGCGATCCACAAATTGCGCCACCGACTCATTGTCTGCTTGCTTGATCTTGAAGAGGGTAGACGACCCACTCTTCCTCTTCCTGGAAGTGGCAAACCTCAGCAGGAGCTCTTGGCACAACTCAGCAAAACTGGCGATGGATCCGAGATACAGTTCATGAAACCATTATTGGGCCTGGCCGTCGAAAGTGGTAACCAAGAACTTGCATTTCAAACCATCTAACAAGAACCTCATTGCTACATCATCTTCAGAAGCTTGGAGATGAGGGAAAGGATCTATTTCACCAGTGTAAAATGGTATGCGAGGTTCTCTGAAGTTATTAGGATCCTGCTCCTGACGAATCTTATCAACAATAGGGGACTCTCCGGCTTTGGCTATAATAGAAATCGTTGGAGGTCACACGACTTGATTATCTTCCGCAAAGTCAAGTCGGCGGGCTGGACTTCCCAGGGCTACTTTGCGGAAAAAATCCATAAGTGGAGCGAGCTCGTCGGCTTGAGGTCTTCGTGGGGCTGCAGGCTGGATGGGCGGGCTTGTGGTCGCTTGGCGGACAGGGGTGTTGTGGACTGGCTCATCCGCGAAGGCCACCCAAGGTTGATCGAGTTGTTGAGTGAGCGCGACTAGAGCCTGGCTGATCGGGTCAAGGCGCTGGTCAGTCTCTTTCTGGGACTGCTCGGCCTCTCTCCGGGATCGATCGAATGCGTCCCACAGGTCGTCAGAGGAGCTCGAGCGACCTGAGCGGGCATGATAATGAGATGATCGGCGATCAGACATCTTGGTCCGTGAACGTTAATGATAGCTTGTATCTGAAGGTCAGGTGTTGGTGTTGATGCAGAAAATGCGCTCTCGAATTTCGGCAAAAAAGGAAAAAGAGAGATGGAAACTGCAAGCAACCGTTTACTAATGGACCAAGGAAAAAAGGGATCAACACAGATTCGAGACTGCAAAAGTAAGAGATAAGATTCCGCAGCCTTTACTAAATGGGCCTCTGGGCTCGAGCCAACCTACCATAGGGTGCACAACCTCCCCATATTTATAGGTTTGGGGGCCTGCCCAAATGGGCAGGGCTCAAATAACCGGCTGCCTAGGGTACAGGAGAACCGGGTAGCGGTGACAGGAATCAAAAATGGAAAAGACAAACAGTCCGCTCAAGAGGGGCGGACTGGACTCGCGAGCTGGAGCTTCCTTCCAACTGTAGGGCATATCCTGGCTGAAGGCCCGCGAGCTGTGCGGACTGACTCTGGAGTCTGCTTGAAAACCTGGCGGGTGATCTAGAAGCTGATCAAGGTTGGGCGAACTAGGCAGACTGAAGGATTGAGTCCGCTGCTAAATGACGTGCTGAACAATAATGGTGGGACTTATGCAGTCTGGCTCTGGAGTCTGCTACTGGGGAAAATCCTGCTCCAAGGACGTGACGACCTGTGCGGACTGAGACTTTCGAGTCCGCTTGGAAAAAGGGAAGGATCTATCCTGCTGAACATGTTGCGGATTCTGGGGTTAACTATTAGAAAAGACTGTTTAAACTTCTAGGAAAGACTGGTCAGCCAAATTAGACGATGCTCTATGGGCCTACAAAACAGCGTACAAAACCGCCCTCAGATGTACGCTGTATTGACTGGTCTATGGAAAATCGTTCCATTTACCCGTAGAATTAGAACACCGCACTTTTTGGGCCTTATTATTTTTAAACTTCGATCCCCACTCTGTCGGTGACCTTAGAAAATTTTAACTCAACGAACTCGATGAGTAGCGCTCTTACGCATACGAGAATAACAAATTTTATAAAGACCGGACGAAGCGTTTTCACGATAAACACTTAAGGCACCCTAAACCCTTTAAGCCGGGCAACCAAGTTCTTTTGTATAATTCTCGATTACGTTTATTTCCTGAAAAATTAAAGTAACGTTGGTCTTGGCCCTTTACTGTTTTAGAAGCTTTTCCTTATGGAATTGTTTTGATTTCTCACCCTAATAAGGGTAATTTCAAAGTGAATGGTCAGCATCTTAAACTTTATTTCTCTGGTGATGACGATGTCAGTGCAAACACTGTTAAGTATCTGTTGCACGAACTCTAACTTTGAACTTTTGTTTTTTGTTAAAAACTTTTATTTTTAATCTGGATAACAATATTTTTGGACAATATTATTTTGATGCGTCGAGCTTAAACGACGCTTAAACAAAGGGCGCTCTTGGAAGGCAACCGAAGTCATCTTTTTCTGTTTTCTTTATTCTACAATTTTTTCCCCGGACGGCTCCGACAAGCTGAAGCTTCTGCGATCGCCTGCTCCAACATTGCTGAATCCATCATGAAGTCCAAAGAAGACATTTGGGGGAGCGACATCACTCAGCTTTCGCAGCAAATAAATCTAGGGAAGTACCTGTTTTTCAATTCTGCTTTTTAATTCTGTTTTTCAATTCTGTAATTTTATTTTCTATTCTTCTCCAAACCCCTTCTTTTGCCATTGAGGACAATTTCCATTTTAAGCTTGGGGGAGGACTTCCTCCTTCTTTTTGCGTCGTGTAAATATTTTGCTTTTTGTGTATATTTTTTTCCAAAAAACAAACCTAAAAAAATGAATATCTTAAAATCCAAAAAAAAAATTTATTTCTAAAATCCAAAAAAAGAGAATATTTCAAAAATAAATAAAAATAATATATATGTTTTTTGTTTTCACTTTAATAGTTAAGACGTTTTGGTATTTCAATAGTACCCCTAGCTTTTATTTTGTTTTTCTAAAAATCTGATATAAATAACTTAATTAATTATAATTTTTCTAATCATCCTTTTTAATTATGTTTCACAAGTAAAATGTTGGTCATGCTGTGTTTCTAATTCATAGTAGCATGTTAAGAAGAAATATTTTTCTAAAACTGGCATTTCTATTATGGTTTTCCTTTTTTATTTTCTTTACTTTCTCAAAAATTCATCATCCACTATTTTCCTTTTCATTTTTAGATAATTTTTGTAAAGTTAACTTTTTATTAGTGTAGTACATGTGAACGATTCTAGACTCATATTATCCTAATTTTTAAACCAAGTTCATTAATCTCTATTTAATTTCTAGGACCTAATTTTTGAAATTTTTCAAAACTAATGCTTTAGGCAAACTTTAGGAGCATGAAAATGATATAGGCCATTTTTGTTTTCGTTTGAGCCATATTGCCAACCCTAAAATTATCCCCCTAGTTAGCCGCTTTTGAACCTTTTTCCAATTTCATTTGATAACTACACTTTTCATACCATGTTCACCAAAGCCAATTTTTGCAACCCTTCTTGTCACGCTTAAATTTTTGAGCTTTATAAATTTCATGATGTGATAGGTTTGGTTTGAAATTTTTTTGGAATTTTTTTTGAAAAAGGATGCTAAAAAGTTTTGCTTCTTTTTGTGGCCAATTTCAAAATGTTGATGACCTTTGTTTTAAAAAAAAGAAAAAGAAAAGGAAAAAATAATATATATATATATATATATATATATATATATATATATATATATATATATATATTTGGAAGCTCTCTAAGATTTTGGAAGCTCTCTATTTTTGGTTTTAGCGTGATTTTAAGCCTTCATGTTTATCTTTGAATTCCATTCCTAATTATATGACTAAACCAAACGTTTCAGTTTTATTAAGTTCTGTTGATTTATGCTCCAAGGTTTTCTTTTAGCGAGGTAAAGAAAAATAGTAGACTAGTTAAGTCTTGGATTTAAATTTAGATTGTTATTCTTTATTTAAGTTTGGTACAACTCAATGAATTTAACCATACCTAAATAATTGTTTTAGATTTACGTTTCACCTTTTCCCTACTTAGAATTTTGCATAGTACGTGTAGGCATAATTCGAATCTTTTGATTAGTCACCTTTTAATGATTTTCTAGTTTTTATATCTTTATTTTTGGACAAGCAAAGCTTAAGTTTGGGGGAATTTGATAGTACGTTTTGTAGTCTAAACTACTAGAGTATTGTTTCCTTATTTTTATCGTGTTTATCTTGTATTATAGCTTTTTTTATCTTTCTTATGTAAATATTTGATGGGGACGACCACCACGACTGTACAACCCCATATTCGCTGGGGAGAACCAGGAAGACTAAGACTTCAGTGGTCAGGGTTGGACTAGTCCCGGGTTAGCCCTAGGGCGGACCGGTAGAGTTCTCTCCCTTAAGGTGCTCCCGCCTACTGATAGGCGAGATCGTTCACGCCAGGACTCGGGTCTTCAGTTCAGCTTTAGGCTTCGGGACAGGAGAGCTCCCGCCCAGAAGGAACACTCCCTGGGGGTGGGCGAGAAGGCATTGAGTGAGCTTCACTCACTCAACGTCGCGTTCGGCAGCAGAGGGCGTTGAGTAAGCTCCACTCGCTCAACGCCGTGATTAGCAGTGAAGGCATAGAGTGAGCTTCACCCACTCAGCGCCACGTCCAACGGCAATGACGTCAAGACCACCGAGAGCGAGAATCCTCTTGGCGGGAGATCTCGCCATGGTGAGCCCAGCTAAGGCTCAGCGAGAGCCTTCTCGCCCGGGGTTCTCGCCAAGCAGGTCCATGTGGTGGGGCCTGGCGCCCAGGAAAAAGGATTATTTTATTATTATTTCATTATCCTCGAGTTAAATTACCTGTATGCCCCTGGGATGACAACGGGATTTGGCTATTGGCAGACCCATCAGGGGTATTTCAGTATTTTCAGGTAAGGAGAAGACTATAAAAAGACTCATAGGGGCTCTTTGGAAAGCAAGCTTTCATTATTCTCTAACTCCAGTGCTTTCTGAAGAGCTCCCAGTCCAGCTATTTGTTTCGGAGGGGAAGCTCTCAGAGATCTTCCGGGTGTGAGGTGGGACCTCCCAGCTGAGGCTTTGGGTCAGTCTTAGGACCTTAGCAGCTAGTCAGGGGTCGAGATTTGAGAGAAGTAGGCGTCGGCTGCACTTTGGTTTGTGAACATTCGTTGAGCTCAATTTTGGCTTCAACAGTTCTGGTGCGGTGAGCGTGGAAGTAGTCGGTGCAAGAAAATCTTTAGTTGAGTCCCATGGCAGGAGGTGAAGGTGAAGGATCTGGCATAGGAGGATCCCCCACCCGGGGAGAAGAGGCGATAAGTAAGATGTTAGAGGATTTCAGGCGAGAGGTCATGTAGACGATCAGCTTGGCCTTCTCGGCAAGGAATGAGTGGGAGACGCCGCAGGTTCCTGTGGAGGAGGTTCCGCTGTTAGGCGAGAATGCTCCAGGGCAGCGCCCCGGGAACGAAGTCCCGGTGGAGGAAGGCGAGAGGGATGTTGCTGCGCGGGAGCTTTTCCCAGGTCAGCGTCCTGGAAAGGAGGTTCCGGTGGATCTGGGCGAGAGGGAGGCGATAGTGCAGGAGCTCTTCCCCGGGCACGGTCTCGCGGATCGGTCCAGCCAGCCAAGGTCGCAGGACGTTCCCTCTCGCCAGGCATGGGGCGAGACCCCTTTTAGTGAGCTCATCGTCTCGGCTCCAGTGTCAGAGGGGTTCAGGGAGCCGGATATGACCTACTACACCCGGAAGGATGACCCGGTTCAGCACGTGCAATGGTTTGAGGATGTGGTGTCGATAAGGCAGATGTCAGATGCCTTCAAGTGTAGGCTTTTTGCCATCACTCTGAAAGAGAAGGCCAGGGACTGGTTCCACGAGTTGCCGGCGAGCTCGATCTACAGTTTTGAGGATCTGCGTAGGGGTTTTCTATTGAGGTTCTCGACTTCGAAGAAGCGGAAGAAGGAGGCTAAGTGCCTTTTTGCAGTGAGGTAGAAGCCGGAGGAGACGTTGGGTCATTATGTTGACCGGTTCCAAGAGGAGATTCTCCTGGTCCAGGAGGTCCCGGGGTATGCACTGATGCTTGGCTTCACCCTTGGGCTGAGGGCGGGGTTTTTTAGCATGGAGTTGAAGAGAGTGCCCCTCTCTCTTTTGAGGAGCTCATGGAGAGGGCGGAAAAGGAGATAGACTTCGAGAGGGCAAACCCTGCGTTTGCGAAGAAGCTGGCCAGGTTGGCGAAGGATGATGTGAATGAGCCGGCAGCAGGGAGGTAGAGGGAAGTGAGAGAGCAGAGGGAGCAGAGGGAACTAAGGGAAGATAGGAGGAGAGAAGAACCCTGAGGGCAGGGGCAGCAACATGGGGGGGGGGGCCAGGGAGCTGAACAACCGATTGGGTTGGAGGCCTCAGGAAGGTCGCCCCCAGGGCCAAGGGGGTTTTCAAGGAAGAGACAACTTCCGGGAGCCGAGATGACTCGAGCAGGGAGGATGGAGGCAGGGACCGAGGGGTCACTTCCCACCACCGCAGGAGGCCATGGAGGTGGGGAGAGGAAGAGGAAGAAGAATTCGAGGAGCAGGGAGAAGGGGAGGAGGAGAAGGAAGAGGGGGTAGGGTGGCGTTGCCCTATTATGACTTCCATCAGGAGGAAGGTCACGCAACGGCCACCTGCCCAGAGTTTCTGGAGATAAGGGAGGCCAGAGGAGCTGGAAGGCAAGATCTGCCTACAAGGATCGTTGAGGTGCAGCACGGAGAGGCTGAGGATAGATATAAAGATAGGGTCGATGTGGGGACCCGAGGGGGGATCAGAGTGATCCATGGGGGAGTAGGGATCGAGGCAACCTGCAAGGGGAGCCTTCAAACCATGTTCCGCAGAGGGGTCGCCTCGACCTCCCTAGCTCCCCCCCAGAAGAAAAAATCACCTTCTCATCCGCGGATATGCCAGACTACGAAGACCCATTCTGCGACGCACTAGTGATCCAGACAGCAGTGGAGAACTTCACAGTCTCCCGGATACTGGTGGATAACGGGAGCTCCGTGAATGTGATCTTCAAGAAGGCCTTCGATGAGATGAGGGTGGAAGGAAAAAGGGTCCTGGCTTCTGATGGACCGCTTTTTGGTTTTTCTGGAGAGAGGAAGGAGGTAGAAGGGGGAGTGGGCCTACATGTGAAGCTTGGGGGCGTCTCACGGAACTGTAGGTTCATGATCGTAGACGCCCCAAGTAGCTACAACACCATCTTTGGGCGTCCTCTCATCAGCGCCTTTCGCTGTGTCCCCTCCTCTTTTCATCAATGCCTCAAGTTCAACAATGGAGGGGTGCAGGTTAGGATCAGGGGGGATCCGAAGGTGGCGAGGCAGTGCTATGTGACGGCGGTAAACACCGTGTCTGGATAGCTGAGGCGGAGGAGCTGGAGAAAGAGATGGCTGGGCAGGAAGGAAGTATCGAGGAGGAGGAGACGAGCCTGGAGGAGGCGTTGGAAGTAGCAGGGGGGCAGGTGGTAGAAGTGGAGGAGGCGAGCCCGCAGGAGGCGGAGGACTTGATGAAGGAGGAGGTAGTGGATATAGAAGAGATGAGCCTGGGAGAGGCAAGGGAAGGAGAGCAGAGGCAAGGAGAAGGCCTGGTGGAAGCGATGGGGGTTGATGAGGTCGGAGGAGAAGAGGTTGAGCAGGAGGAGGCAAGGGCAGGATGGGAGCGGTCGAGGCTGGAGCCGGCCGAGGAAGTGTTGGAGATGGAGGTACTCACCAGAGCGGGGCAAGTACAGAAGGTGCGGATCAGCGGAGGCTTAAGCCTCGAGGACTAGGGGCGGATGCTAGCCTGCATCCAGAGCAACATCGACATCTTCGCTTGGAGCGCAGCAGACATGTCGGGCATTGATGCGGACGTAGCTTGTCATCGCCTGAACCTGGACCCTAGGACTCGCCCCATATGCCAGAAGATGAGGGCCATCGCCTCCAAGCTGGAGGAGATAATCCGAGAGGAGGTCAGGAAGCTTCTTGAGGCAGGCTTCATCTCGGAGATCCAGTATCCAGGCTGGATCTCCAATGTGGTAATGGTAAAGAAAGGGGGAGTAAAGTGGTGTATGTGTATCGATTTTTCCCTTTTAAATAAATCATGTCCTAAGGATTGCTACCCCCTACCTCGAATCAACGCGCTGGTTGATTCAGCCATTGGTTTTTCTATTATGAGTTTTTTGGATGCTTTTTCAGGTTACCACCAGATCCGGATGCACCCTCCCGATGTCAAGGATGTCTCCTTCATCACGAGAGAGGGATGCTTCAGCTATAAGATGATGCCCTTTGGGTTGAAAAACGCAGGGGCAACATACCAACGCATGATGGATCGAGTCTTTCGAGACCAAAGGGGGAAGAATCTAGAGGTCTACGTCGATGACCTGCTGGTCAAAAGCAAATGCATGGATTCCCATTTGCGGGACTTGGAAGAGACGTTTGCCACCCTGCGGAGGTTCGAGATGAGGTTGAACCCCTTGAAGTGTGTCTTCGGGGCCAGTCGCGGGAAGTTTCTCGGACACCTCTTGACGCCGGCAGGGGTAGAACCTAACCCGGACAAGGTGAAGGCTATATTGGACTTGGAGTCACCTCGCAATGCCAAGGAGGTCCAGCACTTGACGGGAAAGTTGGCCGGGCTAAGCAGGTTCCTCTCTTGGTCCGGGGATAGGTGCTCTTCTTTCTTCAAAGTGCTCCACGGTAATCAGGTGTTCGAATGGACGGTCGAATGCGAAGAGGCCTTCCAGGGGTTGAAGAGGCAACTCTCCCAAGCTCCGCTGCTCCAAAGCCCCAAGGAAGGGGAAGACCTGGCCTTGTATCTCGGGGTGGGGGTGGAAGCTATAAGCTCCATCTTGGTTAGGGAAGAGGGGAAGAAGCAGCTACCCATCTATTATGTAAGCTGAATCATGAAAAAGGCGGAGCTCCGCTACCCCATCCTGGAGAAGCTGGCTTATACCTTGGTCATTTCGGCAAGGAAGCTTCGTCCATACTTTCTAGCGCACTCGATTGGGGTGGTCACCGACCATCCTCTTCATAAGATCTTCGAGGGGGTAGAGCACTCGGGAAGGCTGGCAAAGTGGTCTATCGAACTAAGCGAGTTCGACATCTCATTCGTCCCGAGACTCTCCATCGAAGCTCAGGTCGTGGTGGACTTTCTGGCAGACTATGTCACTAAAGCTTAGAATGAGGAGCCGAAGCCCCATGAAGCATGGAAGATGATGGTCGATGGGGCCTCAGGAAGGCACTCCCAGGGAGGGGGTGTAGTGTTGGTGAGTCCTCAAGGGGTTACTATAGAACAGGCAGTGGCTTTCCACTTCCCAGTTACCAATAATCAGGCGGAGTATGAGGCTGTGATAGCCGGCCTTTGATTGGCAAGGGAGTTGGAGATCCAGGATGTGAAGACCTTCACTGACTCGATGGTGGTAGCATTGCTGATCAAAGGGGAGTTTGAGGCTTGGGAGCCTACCCTCGTGAAGTATCTATCCAAGGTAAGGGCAATCATCAGAGGGTTCCGTTCCTTCTCTATTCAACATATTCCCAGGGAGGAAAGCACAGCAGCTGATCGGTTGGCGAAGTTTGGGCCTCGGGGAGGAGGAACCTTAACTAAACTTTTCCGACCAGCGATTGAAGAGGGGGAGTTGATGGAGGTGGGTCGGCGATCCTCATGGGTGGACCCATTGGTGACCTTCCTTACCACAGACGAGCTGTCAGAGGGGGTTAAGGATGCGAAAAGCTTTAGGCAAAAGACAGCCCACTACCTGATGTTGGAAGGGGGCTTGCACCGGAAGATGTTATCCGGGCTCCTCGCGAGATGTGTGACCAGGGAGGAGGTCCCGAGAATCCTGGAAGAGGTGCAATCGGGAGAGTGCGGTAGTCACTCGGGAGGAAGAACGTTGGAGGCAAGGGTGATAAGACAAGGATACTTCTGGCAGACCTTGAGGAAGGATACAGTCGAGTTTGCAAAGAGATGTCTGAAATGTCAAGTACACGCCCCCCTCCAGCTCTTACCTGCACAAAGGCTTCGAAGTATCACGGCCCCATGGCCCTTTGCCATTTGGGGGATGGATCTAGTTGGACCCTTTCCTCCAGCCAGCGGGCAGAGGAGGTTCCTCCTAGTCATGATCGACTACTTCTCAAAGTGGCTGGAGATCAAAGCTCTTGCCAAGGTTACCTCCCAGGTCATCAGGAACTTCGTTTGGGGGGAAATCATATGCAGGCATGGGCTACCCCAAGGGATAGTGACGGATAACGGTCCTCAGTTTGCCAGTGAAGAGTTCATCAGCTTCTGCGCCCAACTGGGGATTGACCTCAGGTTTGCCTCTGTCCATCACCCCCGGAGCAACGACCAGGTGGAAGCGGCGAACAAGATCATCGTGAACTTGCTCAAGAAGAAGGTGGAGAACCTGAAGGGCAACTGGGTGGAGCAACTGCCTTCCGTCCTGTGGGCCTTGCAAACAACTCCGAACACGGCCACAGGGGAGACCCCCTTCAAGCTCTCTCATGGGTGTGAGGCTGTCCTCCTGGTGGAGTTTGAGGTTCGGTCTCCACGGGTCGCAACCGCGGGTGAAGGAAGCGAAGCTTGGAGGTTGGAGAACGAGTAGGGATTGCGCCTCTCGTTGGATATGGTGGAAGAGCTACGGGATGTTGCTGCCATCAGACAAGAAGAGATAAAAAGGCAAATGGCCAGGTACTTCGATAAACACATTAGGGTCAAGCAATTCGCGGAGGGGGACCTAGTGCTAAAAAAGGTCGACGCAGCAGGAAGGTCGGCCCTTGTGGGCAAGCTCAACCCCAGCTGGGAAGGGCCTTACATAGTAGAGAAGGCTCTGGCTAATGGGGGTTACTACCTCCAGGATGTGGAGGGAAGGACCTTGAGCAACACCTGGAACGGTGATGAATTAAAACGTTTCTACCCTTAAAGGGAGAGAAGGATTGTAATATGGTGAATAAATATTATCATTTCAAAGTAGTCTTTTAAGAATGTTGACTCTCTAAAAAATGCTATCATAAGAATAGGTCTTTTCTACCCTAAAATGCTTTTGCTTTAACCGACTATGTCTCCTCATCTTGATGATAGAATAGGTCTGGTTGAAGGAATCTTAATCAACACCCCGAGCTTGGCTCGGCCCCAGGTAGACCCGCTGCGCAGGCTCTCATCTAGCTGGCAGGTCCGAAGGCTCGCCTGTGGGGGAGAGGTTTGGCTTGATCTTCATCAACACCTCGAGCTTGGCTCGGCCCCAGGTAGACCCGCTGCGCAGGCTCTAATCTAGCTGGCAGGTCCGAAGGCTCGCCTGTGGGGGAGAGGTTTGGCTTGATCTTCATCAACACCCCGAGCTTGGCTCAGCCCCAGGTAGACCCGCTGCGCAGGCTCTCATCTAGCTGGCAGGTCCGAAGGCTTGCCTGTGGGGGAGAGGTTTGGCTTGATCTTCATCAACACCCCGAGCTCGGCTCTGCCCCAGGTAGACCCACTGCGCAGGCTCTCATCTAGCTGGCAGGTCCGAAGGCTCGTCTGTGGGGGAGAGGTTTCGCTTGATCTTCATCAACACCCCGAGCTTGGCTCGGGCCCAGGTAGACCCGCTGCGCAGGCTCTCATCTAGCTGGCAGGTCCGAAGGCTCGCCTGGGGGGGAGAGGTTCGGCTTGATCTTCATCAACACCCCGAGCTCGACTCGGCCCCAGGTAGACCCGCTGCGCAGGCTCTCATCTAGCTGGCAGGTCCGAAGGCTCGCCTGTGGGGGAGAGGTTTGGCTTGATCTTCATCGACACCCCGAGCTTGGCTCGGCCGCAGGTAGACCTGCTGCGCAAGCTCTCATTTAGCTGGCAGGTCCGAAGGCTCGCCTGTGGGGGAGAGGTTTGGTTTGATCTTCATCGACACCCCGAGCTCGGCTCGGCCCCAGGCAGACCCGCTGTGCAGGCTCTCATCCAGCTGGCAGGTCCGAAGGCTCGCCTGTGGGGGATAGGTTGAGTCCTTGACTTTTGGTCCTTGGTTCTTGATTTATGGTTACTCAGTGTTACAACAAGCCCGGCTCAGCCCCCGGTAGACCCGCTGCGCAGGCTCCCATCTAGCTGGCAGGTCCGAAGGCTCGCCGGTGGAGCATAGATCCAGTTTGTGGGAAGGTATCTTGTCATGACCCTGGCCTAGATCAGAGACAAAGCCCTAAAGGTCTCGGCCAGTAAGGGTCTCGGCCAGTTAGGGTCTCGACCAATAGGGGTCTCGGCCAAAAGGTCTCGGCTGGGGGGATCTCGTTGAAAAAAGTCCCCTGGCAGACCTGGGCAGGACGACCTAATCGATGGCGCAAGGCTCCCGCCTAATCAATCTCTAAGGAAGGTGACCCTAAGGAGACTAAGGGTCTCGACGGAAGCTCGCGCGGAAGCCACTTGGCTGACTAACCTATTCATTCAAGCAAACACTGACAGTGAAAAATGAAACATTGCATTATATTTAATAATTACAGGGGTTTGGAGCTTCTCGCTCATTACAAAAGAGTATCAAAAAAGAAAAGGCACTTCAAGGGGGCGCGCTGTAATCCCCGCTGGTGCTCTCGCTCGAATCCTCGCCAGAGTCCTCGCCAGAGCTCGCCCCAGACATCTCGCCGGCAGCGGTAGAAGACTTCGGGATATCTGAGGGAGGAGAGTCGGGCGCGCCTAGAGGCTTCTGGACTTGATCGAATAGCCAGGGGAGGAGTTGGCGAGCGTCGACGGTTATGCCGTCCTCCCGAAGCAGCTTCGCGTCTCGCAGCGTCTCGACCGTCAGCCTGACAGTAGCCTGAGCGTTCGTCTGTAGCAGCTTGTCGATGTCGTGCACCGAGAAGTGATGACTCTTTAGTCTTTCATCAAGCGTCGGAGGCGGGCCTTTCGCCGCTTCCGTACGTCGGAGCTGGTCCCTCAACAGGACGTTCTCACAGTGTACGTCAACCAACTCCACGCGGAGCCCCATGGCTTGGGCAGAATCCTGTGGAGAAGAGATCAGCTCAGCAAATACTGCGCAAACGTGACTTCGAGAAGCGAGAGCAAGGGTCCAGGAGGATCCCGCTTACCTCGGCTGCGAGACGTAGGGACAGTGCCTATTGAGCATTCGCCAACTCCTATTGAGCACTCACGAGCTCTGTCTCCGAAGCGCGTGCTCTGGCCACCACCTCTTCCGTCGCCTTGTACATGTCAGCGAAGTTCTTGTCGATGCTGATGCTTCGACGCGCGCACATGTGCGCAAGCTCGAACCCGCGCAGCAGGGCCAAGGTAGAGTCGAAAGCCAGGAGCCGGGTGGGCATCAGGTCGAAGACACTGGCATCCTCTCGGCTATAGAGGCCATAGCCTAGCGAGAAGGCCTCGCCAGTAACCTCATCTCGCTCCGTCCAGCTGGGGAGGAGCATTAAAACCGCAATCCTGTTTGATTCGGGATCCCATTGGAGCAGAGGCTTCCCCTCTGCGTCGACGCGCTTCACGCCGAAGCCATAATTTCTGTGCCCTTTCGGCACTTCCTTTGGCGGGGTCCGGGCAGAGGTCTCGGCAGCGACTCCCTCTCCTCCAGCCACGTCTGCGGCCGGTGGGTTCTCGGCAGTAGCCTCAGTACGTCTTCTGGCGACAGCACCCATCTCGCTGGCCATCTAGAGCAGCCCTTCGAAGGACTTGCCCGAGGCGGGATGTCGGGTGGGCGAGACGGCCAAGCCCTTGCCCTTATCCGCAGCGGATGGCTTTGGCCTCTTCAGCGGTCGCGGGGCGGGAGCAGTGCCTTTCCGCTTCTTAGCTTCGGGCGGTAAAGGCTGAGCGGGCTCTTCCCAGCAGGCGCGAGCGCTGGCCTCCACGAGAGCGAGAGAACCTCTCGCAGCCCGATCCTCGACACCCGGGGCCGCAGCGAAAGGTTGGCGTAGAGGGACCTCCCGCTCTCCTACAAAGTTAGCGCTATTCAGCACAGGAAGATCCTAACAAGAGATCAAATCTAGGGCAAGACCGTACCTTCACTCGGGTGGACGGGAGGAAGGGAGTCGACGTCTCGCTGAAGGAAGAGAACGTTAAACTCCTTTGTTCCGAAGAACTCCAGGAGTGCGCTCTCGCGCGACCCCAGAGTGGGCGGTTTGTAATCAGCATTCTCGTATTGAACAGGTCGGAGTGGGACATTGCCGAAGTCTCCGGTGACGTAGACCAACTTCTCGCCCTAATTGTGATGTTTGTTAGCGAGATCGGTGGTCTTGAGCAGCTGCCCGGAGAAGAAGACCACCCCTCCTTTGGCGCGGAAGTTGAACAGCTTGCGGAAGATCGGCAGACTGAACTCGATACTCTCGGATCGCATGTAGCATATGAACGCCACAAGGATCGCGACGGAGTTCGGGTTCAGCTGGGCGGGAACCACCCCATAGTAGCGGAGAGCTTGCCAAATCTCCGGCCAGAGGGGAAGGAGGAAGCCCACCTCGAAATGTTCGAGGGGGATGGCGAGCTCTTCCGCCTCCGGGGTATTCACCTTGTCGTGATTACCCGGGTTCCGCGCCGAGAAGCCAGCGGGAATGAAGCGGTCGACGATCAGGTTGTACTCGTCCAAGGTGAGCGTGTAGGAGGGGAAGAGATGCTTGCTGAACGCTTCCGCACAATGAGCGCGACCCTCGTTCTCGCCCGGCATTTTGGGTTTATGGGTAATAACGAGAACTATAGAGAGGTAGAAGCGGAAGCAAGAGGGCGAGAGCAATGAAAGGGAGTTGAGGTTCCGGATCAGAGAAGTAAATGCGGTTGGTAGATTTCTCTATTTATAGGGAACCGTGATCGTTACGGCTCCGTCCGATAGAGAGAGAAAATGACGGCGGAGTACAGCTATCATGATCTGGGCCGGCGACGCCTCGGTTTTCCCCCACGGGATAACAGCAGTCGACGATCGTTTCTAGTTTCGGCGCAAGCCTCTTAGTTTTGGCGCAAGCATCTAGTTTCGGCGCAAGCCTCTTAGTTTTGGCGCAAGCATCTAGTTTCGGCGCAAGCCTCTTAGTTTTGGCGCAAGCATCCTAATTCCAACACATTCTTAAAATTCGCAGCACAATGAAAGAAGAGACGGATAATAACTTGCTCTCGCTGCCGAGAGCTGAATAAAATTAACAATAACAGTTATTACAGAGGCATAAAGGTACAGGGAGGAAGGGAAGGCTAAAAAGGGAGAAGGGGCGAGACCTAGATGAACTAATACGGTTCCCAGCACCATCGCCCTCGTTCTCGCCGCCTAGTTCTCGGAGGCACCAGCGGGTTGAAGTAAGATGATAGGGTGGTACACCCTAGGTTGATCCGCCTAGCATGATCCCGGATCTGCGCGATGCATCTCCCTGGCAAAGACTCGGCAGTAGGCCCTCCTGGTTGATCAGTCTCGCCCAAGAAGAAATCCCGCTCCAGGGCTTCCAGCCTTTGTTCCACGGATTCGCGGAACGCTTTTGCCACGGTAGCATGGGCGCGGTCTCGCCGGATGAGCTTGGCCAAAATGGCCGAGATCTTCCTCCTCCACCCCTTCGCGTTCCCGACACCATTCAAGGTTTCTTCTATCTCGCCAGGTGAAGGAGGAAGGGAATCGTCTTCTTCTTCTTCTTCTTCTTCTTCTTCTCCCTCCTCGTTGGCTCCCGACCGAGAGCTGGGATCCCCTGCGAAAAGTGCGCCCAAGGTTTTGATTAAGGCATAACGATCAGCCGAAAAGAATGTCTCGCATACCTGCAGTTTTGCGAGAGCCATTGACTGACGTCGGGTGAGAAGGCCCGACCCCTCCTTTAGTTCCATAAAGGAGGTGGAGAGGCTTGCCTCGCCCTGGGCGGAAGGGTTTGCGCACAATGGTCCCAGCCTGGCCGGAAGCATGGAGAGAGTTGTCCTCTCTCAAGGGATGATCGGCATCATTAGGAGTAGTGGAAGGTTCAAAGGCCAGCCCTCCCGCCTGCAGGGCGGGATTGGCCGCAAAAGGAAGCAGCTCGCCTGTTCTCGCTTCGTCTTCTCGGGTGACGAGACCCGGGCCGGCGGAAGCTGGCTCTGCGAGAAGACAGTTCAGAAAAGGAAAGGCACAGTTGAAGTATTGAGAAGTGGCAGTAAGCGTACCTATCACCCGGGTCTCGGCTGGAGGAATTTCCTCCGAGACCCTCGTTCGATCTCCAGGAGGGGGAGCTGACAAATCTGGGGGAATCGGGGAAGACCCGGCGACGTCATTTGGAACGGATTCCTGCGAGAGATCGCGTTAACTATCGGGCATGTAACGTAATCATCTCGGTAAGCATGGCCGGAAGGCATACCTTTTGCGGGGAGGGGTCCCCCACGGGATTGGGAGTAGGAGAAGGTGGATCCCTGTTCTTACGAGCAAGGTCTCGCCGGACCACCTTCGCTTTCCTCTTTTCCTTTTTCTTCTTCGGCTCAGAAGGGCCGGCATCTGAAGATTTCTTCGATAGCCAGGACGCTACCGCAACGCTATTTGCTAAGGCTCGCGCTTGAGCCGTGATTAACCGATCTTGAAGGTCCTGTGGAAGTGGCTTGCCAGCGCGCTTAGCATACATCTTTGTATCGCGCAAAAAATCCCGAGCGAGAGCTAAGTGAAGAAACAGTAGTTCGGAGGCAAGACTTATGGTCACCCGTCGGCGTGTATTTATAGCCGCAGTAGGGCCCGCCAAAAGATTCTCTTGGCTGACAGGCACGTGTCCAGCGAATATTTTGGGGTTGGACTTGTCTTGTCGAGCGCAGGGCTAGCTCGAAAAGAGCGGGGATTGTGTACAACCCCATATTCGCTGGGGAGGACCAGAAAGACTAAGACTTCAGTGGTCAGGGTTGGACTAGTCTCGGGTTAGCCTAGGGCGGACTGGCAGAGTTCTCGCCCTTAAGGTGCTCCCGCCTACTGATAGGCGAGATCGTTCGCGCCAGGACTCGGGTCTTCACGTCAGCTTTAGGCTTCGGGACAGGAGAGCTCCCGCCCAGAAGGAACTCTCCCTGGGGGCGGGCGAGAAGGCGTTGAGTGAGCTTCACTCACTCAATGCCGCGTTCGGCAGCAGAGGGCGTTGAGTAAGCTCCACTCGCTCAACGCCGTGATTAGCAGTGAAGGCGTAGAGTGAGCTTCACCCACTCAGCGCCACGTCCAACGGCAATGACGTCAAGACCACCGATAGCGAGAACCCTCTTGGCGGGAGAACTCGCCAAGGTGAGCCCAGCTAAGGCTCAGCGAGAGCCTTCTTGCCCGGGGTTCTCGCCAAGCAGGTCCATGTGGTGGGGCCCGGCGCACAGGAAAAAGGATTATTTTATTATTATTTCATTATCCTCGGGTTAAATTACCTGTATGCCCCTAGGATGACAGCGGGATTTGGCTATTGGCAGACCCATCAGGGGTATTTCAGTATTTTCAAGTCAGGAGAAGACTATAAAAAGACCCATAGGGGCTCTTTGGAAAGCAAGCTTTCATTATTCTCTAACTCCAGTGCTTTCTGAAGAGCTCCCAGTCCAGCTATTGGTTTCGGAGGGGAAGCTCTCAGAGATCTTCCGGGTGTGAGGTGGGACCTCCCAGCTAAGGCTTTGGGTCAGCCTTAGGACCTTAGCAGCTAGTCAGGGGTCGAGATTTGAGAGAAGTAGGCGTCGGCTGCACTTTGGTTTGTGAACATTCGTTGAGGTCAATTTTGGCTTCAACAACGACGACCAACTTGGTGATAAAGATGACGTCCATGACGCACTTGGTGATCATGGGGTAGTGGCGGAAGATGATGATGATCCACCAGCCAAAGACATACAACGCCGTAGCAGACACGGCTTCAATCTTCGCCCACACAACAAGATTGAAATTTAATTTATCTTGCTAGTTTATAGTCTTCATTTATCTAATTATGTGGTTTGTATTAAACTATTTTATTTCTGTCACTTTGAACTTATGGTGTGCGTTTAACCACTAAATATTGGCCTCTAATAGCCCCTTGTATGTAAGCCTTATATAAGGCCAAAACACTTATTATCATTTAGACTTAATATTTAAATCAAACAAGATTCCTCCAAAACCTAATTTCCTATCATCCCCCTCCCTTTCTCTTTGCCGCCGCCCAAGGGGCTCTCCCCCTCCTTCTAGCTCTTCGCCACCCCCCTCTCTCTCTCACTTTCCCCCTTCTTCCCTCATCCTCTTCTCCTCCATCGCAGGAAATATCTAGAGAGGTTCGCCTGATGGCGAGAAGGTGATGTAAAAAGTATTCGTTGTCCCAGTTTGAGGATTTGCGGGTTTAGGCACCGCTTCAGCCTTAGTCTCCATTAGTGACGTTTCTGCAGCAAACTCTGCCGGTTTCTTTCAAGACCTAGAAGCCTCCACGGTGATCGGCTTCTTTGTTTTATCCTCAGGCTTTCGGTCAGAGCTTGTCGGGTTTCGGCTCTTCTTTTGCTTCTCCGCAGACCTCTTTTTCCAGTCTAACATCGTAGACAGGACATCAATATTTCAGAAAGTTGAGCAAGCCTGAAGTATGCAAACCGCGAGTGGAGAGAACTGTCCCGTGGCTTCGCAGAATTTCTAAGAAATGGAAGAGTTCAGTGCTTTTTATAGACGTCACAACATTAATGATAGTCGCGGTCTCCAGCTTAGTCTAACATTTCCGAAATTTCCTGAAATTTGGAAATGTGCGGGGATTATGTTAACCCAGAATCTACGACTAGTTCGCAAGGACTTTTAAAGTCGGGCGACCTGGTCTCCTAACCGCCATTCTCGGAATGCCGGTCCGTTCTTGATGAAGCCGGGCGGCCTCGCTTCCAGGTTGCCGATAGAGGGAGCCCAGGGAAACCCGTCCAGAGGCCTAGCCTCACAGCCCGCCATAGGGAGCCCAGGACAGCCCGTCCAGAGTCCGAGCCTCACAGCTCGTCAGAGGAAGACCGCTAGGCCGTGCGGCCTTCCCCTTTCTTCTCTTTTTACTTGCTTCCTGTCACCCCTGCCCGGTTCTCCTGTACCCCGGGCATGCCGATAGTTTTAGCCCTGCTCATTTGGGCAGGCCCCCAAGCCTATAAATAGGGGGTGTAGGCACACCCAAAGCAGGCTGACTCGAGTCCAGGAGCTTGCTTGTTAGGAGCTGTGGTCTCGAGCCTAGTGCCTTGCGGCTTGTTATCCGGCCGGCTTCTCTTTTCTTCTTTTTTATCCTCCCAAAGTGTAACCGCTTCATCTTTAATAAAAGGAAAGCCCGTTGTAGGAGAGGCATTCAGGCCACGGCGGGCGAAGTGTGGTGTCTCCGCTTCTTGCAGCTTGCCCCGGTTTCTGCTCTAACCGCTAGTAACCGAATACTCGGCAGTCCCTCTTCCTTTTCGCCTCCTTTCCCCAGTGCCCGAACTGTTAGCTGATGGTTCTCGATTCCCATGTCGCATTTCGTGCATCAACAAAGAGCACGACACAGCCATGTGACACGCCAGTGTCACATGCCGTATGCTAGACACGCCCTGGGACACGCCCGTGTCCGAGGCCATGTAGCTACCTTAGCACAACTAGCCAAACGACCCGAGGAGGACACGAGTATTCCACACGCCCGTGTCAAATTTTACATGCCCGTGTCAGACCCGAACACGCCTGGGCTCAGGCCGTGCGTCCTCACTCTACGATCATTGAGTGAAAGGCTTTGAGTGACTGACACGCCCTGGGACACGCCCGTGTCCCAGGCCATGTTAACCCCACGACGACCGTTGACTGCAAATTCGTCGACCATGAAACCAACGCCGAACCCGAGCACGACACGCCCTGGGAAACGCCCGTGTCCAAAGCCGTGTCACCTCTACCAAATCCCAGATTTGGCTCAAAACACCACCCGTCACTCTTTTGAGTTTCGGGGCATTACATTCTCTTTCTTCTAATACCGAGCCCAACCCGAGAGAGTAAGACAAAGCTATATCTCTTCAGAGTGGGAAGCAAGTTCCCTGTATGGTAAGTAAAGAGCCTGAGGCAAGCTCCGCCCCCGCTTTAAAAAATCAAAGCTGCACTCCAATTTTAAAAATTCCACACTCTGCTGAAGAAGTTATTACCCCTATTTTAGAAAAAGATCTCACTCCACTGCCCATCTTTAAAAATAATCCAAATCCGCCTTACCCTTCCGAACTTAATAAACAACGTCAGGATGATCAATACTTCTGTGTCTTAGAGATGTTTAAGAAAATCCACATAAATCTGCCCTTCCATGAAGCAATTTCACAGATGCCGAAGTACGCCAAGTACCTTAAGGACTTCTTGACCAACAAGAAGAAGTTGGAGAACCTTTCGCACGTCACGTTAAACGCCGAGTGCTCTGCGGTTTTGATAAATGACTTACCAAAGAAAATCAGTGACCCGGGTAGTTTTTCTATTCCGTTTGTCTTTGGTGATCTTTTTGTCAAAAACCCATTAGCCGACTTAGGTGCGAGTATTAACCTAAAGCCCCACTCGTTGTTTAAAAAGTAAGGAATTGTTAGCCTCAACCCCACACGCATGAGTATCTAGCTCACCGACAGATCCGTCAAGTACCCATTAGGAATCGTGGAGGATGTCTTAGTAAAAGTCGACAAGTTCATCTTCCCAGTGGACTTTGTCATTTTGGACATCGAAGAAGACGTCAAGGTTCCCCTGATCCTTGGCCGACTCTTCCTTGCAACCTCTCAAGCTATAATTGACGTAAGCAATGGTAAGCTCTTCCTTCGAGTAGGCGACGACGAAGTAACTTTCTCTATCACCCCCTCAAAGAAAAACACCTTAGCAAATGATGACTCCTATTTTTTCGTAGATGTCATAAGAGATGAATCCTCCTATTGCCTTTCTAAATTTGAAAAAGAATTTTCTGATTTTTGTTCCTCCTATTCTCTTCCAATGGAATCGCTGTAAGAAGCCGCCTTGGCCACCAGCTTCACCCCTTTTAATTTCCTGTCTAAAAAGATCTACGAAGATATAGTATTTGAAAAAGAAAGAATTTCTCAAACCTCTTATGAAGAACCGCCTACCCTAAAACTTAAAGAACTTCCTGAACATCTCAAGTACGCATTCTTAGAAAAAGACTCCAAGCTGCCAGTTATAGTTTCGGCCTACCTCACGGATGTCCAAAATGAAAAACTTCTTTTAGTTCTACGTAAGCATCGCCGAGCTATTGCCTGGCAAAATTCTTATATCAAGGGCATAAGCCCATCTTTTTGCACTCACAAAATCTTAATGGAAGATAATTCACGCAATTCAATATAACCTCAGCGCCGTATAAACCCGAACATGAAAGAAGTAGTTAAGGGCGAGGTTATGAAACTCTTAGATGCAAGAATTATCTATCCTATATCAGATAGTAAGTGGGTTAGCCCTATTCAGGTAGTGCCAAAGAAGGGAGGAATAATGGTAGTTAGTAATGAGAATAACGAATTAATCCCGAAATGGACAGTGACAGGATGTCAGATGTGTATAGATTATAGGAAGTTGAATGACGCCACCCACAAGGACCACTTACCTTTGTCGTTCATCGATCAAATTTAAGAACGATTATCAGGCCATAGCTTTTATTATTTTCTCGATCGTCTCTTGTGGTATTTTCAAATCCCCATCTCTCCCGAGAACCAAGAGAAAACTATGTTTACTTGTCCCTTCGGCACCTTCGCCTACCGAAAAATGCTGTTTGGATTGTGCAATGCGCCAGCTACATTGCAGCGATGTATGCTCGCTATCTTTGACTAGTACGTAGAACGCATTATGGAGGTATTTATGGACGGTTTCTCCATGTTCGACGATTCCTTTGATAGTTGTTAGAAAAATTTAGAAAAAGCCTTAAAACGATGCGAAGAAACTAACCTTGACCTAAATTGGGAAAAATGCCATTTTATGGTGAGAGAAGGGTTTGTTTTGGGTCATAAAATTTCTGCTAGAGGAATTGAGGTAGATATTGCGAAGATAGAAGTCATCGAGAAGCTGCCGCCACCTACGAACATAAAAGCTATAAGAAGTTTCCTGGGTCACGCTGGTTTCTACCGCCGCTTCATAAAGGACTTCTCCAAGATCACCAAGCCCCCTACCCATCTTTTAGAAAAAGACGCCCCATTCATTTTTGATGAATCTTGTCTTTCTGCCTTCGAATTAATTAAAGAAAAGTTAATTACGCACCCATTATGATAGCTCTGGTGTGGGACCTTCCATTTGAGATAATGTGCGATGCGAGTTGTTTCGCGGTGGGAGCCGTATTAGGTCAACACATATATAAAAACTTCCACCTCATCTATTACGCAAGTAAAACACTCACATCTACACAAGAAAATTACACCACGACCGAGAAGGAGCTCCTAGCTGTAGTATTCACATTTGATAAATTCCGTCCTTATATTACACTTTCAAAAATTATCGTTTTTACAGACCACTCGGCCCTCAAATATCTTCTTTCCAAAACGGATGCCAAGCCGCGACTTATTCGCTGGGTCTTACTCCTCCAGTAGTTTGACTTAGAGATCCGTGATAAGCTAGGAGCCGAGAAGTTGGTCGCCGACCATCTCTCCCATTTTGATAACCCTTTTATAGAAAAGTTAGATGAAAAATCTTTTAATGGTTATTTTCTTGATGAGAAGCTGCTTTCAATTAACACATCTACTTCTCCTTGGTTCACACACATCGCCAAATATTTAGTGGACCGGGTGCTCCGAAAAGAGTTCTCCTCTCAGCAAAAGAAGAAATTCTTTCCTGAGTCGAAGAACTATTTTTGGGAAGACCCGCATCTTATCAGAATCTGTGCGGACCAAGTGATAAGGAGATGTGTTTCTTATGAAGAAGGAGTTTGTTGGAACACCCTAATTTGGATTTGGGTCAGGATCACTATGTCTTTAAGTTCATTAGTTTGACCCATCAATGTATAGCTAAGGGTCATAAGTTGTGCTAAGTCAGAGGCTCTCAGAGATAGAAGAAATCAGCCAAGAGAAATCAGCTCAGAGAAATCAGTCAGAGAAATCAGCCTAAAGAAATCAGAATTCAACATTAAGCTTAGGTCGACGATCGTCGAGCTCCGGTCGAAGATCGTCGAGCTCATCTCTGCAAGATCGTCGAGCTGCGGTCGACGTTTTATCACAAGCTGCGGTCGACGTTTTACCTCAAGCTCTGGTCGACGTTTTATCTCAAGTTGCGGTCGACGTTTTACCTCAAGCTGCGGTCGACGTTTTATCTAAAGCTGCGGTCGACGCTTTCTGTCCAAAGCTCAGGTCGACGCTTTCCAAGCTCAACTATGCTGGAACGTCGAGCTCCGCTCGACGCTAACCTATGCTGGAACGTCGAGCTCCGGTCGACGTTCTCCGAACTCCGTTCGACGATTTCTGCTAGAGGCCAACTCCATTATCTGCCAGCTCAGATCGACGATAGTCGACCTCCGTTCGACTATTTCTGGGAGAATTCAGAATGCAAGTTTCCAGGCGGATTTTCTGGATATCTTTTGTCCTATTAAAGCCAGCTGTTATTATTCCAATACAGCTATATTAAAGGACTATTACAGGAATGCTTTTATGAGTATTATAGCCGTTGGAGTATCCAAAAGGAAGCAGTAATAAATGCTATTATTCAAATGTCCGCTGCTCATCTATCAGGATATATATACACAGATTTACAGAGGAACAATATAGCAGTGAAGAAAGAAGAAAGCAGAATACAGTGAAAATAAATTACAGGAATCAGAGTTCCAGGAAGAACTCAACTCAACCTGTACAACAAAGTTCTCTTCTCAGATTTGCTGTTCCAGGAAGCCTGAAGAGACAACTTCTCTACATCAGTCTGAAGGCTTACTGGAAGATCATCATCAAGGCTTCATCATTTACTCTCCAAGACAACAAACATTTCAGCCATTGCTGAAATCATCATTTGCTGGAGCAGTCATTCACTGAAGGCCTATCACCCTATGCAAAGCTTCCACTCCTGAACCTACTGCCAATCTCAGGGGGAGCTTTGACATCAACAATCCACTTGTGCTTCTCTCATTTGATTGAGAACAGAGAAGACATCTACAACTTTTACTTTATTCTTTTCCTGCTGTAAAAGGGTTCTTGAACTCCCTTCAAAAGTTCTGTCTGGTTCTGAGAGCCTTGTCAAAACTCAGTGGTGGCAAGACACCTTATCAAAAAATCTAGCTTTGGTTTTTGAGCACCTTATCAAAAGCTCATTGGTGTCAGGACACCTGATCAACTCATCCTGAGTGGATTCCTACCAAGGGTGGTAGAAGAGTGGACGTACCCAAGTTGTTGGGGAACCACTATAAAATTCTTGTGTCGTCTGGATTGCAATTTTTATTTCTTGTATTCTTGTTGTGTGTGTTTGCTCTAATCTCTAGGATAGATCTGACTTTCAATTGGTATCAGAGGGAGGTTGGTTGTTCATACAGGCTAACACCTGAACCAAAAGATCTCTGGTTTGATCCATTCTAGTTAGATTAATTATTATATTTTTCACATAGCAAGAATATGGAATATTCTAGCACCAGACCTCCTAAGTGCAACATAAACCAATTTGCACTTTGGAAGACAAGAATTAAATTATATATGAACTCTATTGATGAAGATATTTTTTCTTCTATTATGACAGATCTCCCAACCTCAGCAACAACAACTAAAAGGGCCAGGCTAGCTGATGCCAGAGCCATGAATATCCTAGCACAGTCATTATCTGATGACCTATTTCAGGAAGTTGTTGAATGCTCAACAGCTAAGGAGATATGGGATTCTCTTCATCAAATGGCTTCTGAACCAGTGGAAGAAATAATAGAAAGAAGCCACAACATTTTATTTGAAGAAGAAAAACTAATATCCCCAGATGTTATTTGGGATGTATCAGATGATGAATCATCATTTGAAGATGAAGAGGAGGAAGCAAAGGCCAAAACATTTTGCTTAATGGCCATCAATTCTTCCTACAGCAGTTTTAAGGCTGAACAAACAGAAGGCAAATCAAAACCTGAAGAGTATCAGGTATTATGTAACTCTGTTTTTAGTTCAGTTAACTTAGACTTTCAATTTTGCTTCCAAAGTTCAATAAAACCTGAGGAGGAAACAAAACTTCTCAGAGGAATGTTTTCAGAACATATTCTAAGAAAAAGGAAATATTTTAATCAACAAAATGAGTTCAGACCATCGAACTCAATCTGCTTTTTCATAAATCTGATTCATAAATATAAGGATCAGCTAATTAAAATATTTTCAAATCCTTTTCTTATTTGGAACAAATTTACTAGGAAACGTCTTTTCTTAAGGCTGTTTCTATCGTATTGATATTTTGTTCAAAATTATTTTAGGACCTCTGTATGTGAATTATTTGTCAGATACTTTATATTTCTTATAGATCTTTTTCTAAATTCATCTAGATTGAGTCTTCTACTCAAGTTGCATTGGTCAGCAGTGATCATGACACTAAGTTTGAATCTCTTCTGATGAAAAGAAATTCTATAGGAAGGAAGATATCAGACTTTGTTTTTTAGATCCAGAATCCTAAATTTTGCTGGACAAATATCATTTTTCTGCTAACATATCCTTTTTAAGGAGAGAGCAATCTCTACCATAGCTTTTTGCAGGTACCATCTATAAGAGTTAGCTGGATGACTCAATCAAAATCCAACTTTAAGAGTCATCTCAGCCTCCTCCAATCACAGTTACTGCATCAACATAGGGGGAGATTGTAATGCCAGCAGAAGTCAGTTTTTAACAGCAAAAGGAGCCAGCTATGCAAAGCTTTTATTTTTATATCTCATGCTTTGTAATATTAATTTGTTGTAATATTTTAATTCTCATGTAAATGGTAATCCTAACCTAAATAGGGGGAGATTGTTGGAACACCCTAATTTGGATTTGGGTCAGGATCACTATGTCTTTAAGTTCATTAGTTTGACCCATCAATGTATAGCTAAGGGTCATAAGTTGTGCTAAGTCAGAGGCTCTCAGAGATAGAAGAAATCAGCCAAGAGAAATCAGCTCAGAGAAATCAGTCAGAGAAATCAGCCTAAAGAAATCAGAATTCAACATTAAGCTTAGGTCGACGATCGTCGAGCTCCGGTCGAAGATCGTCGAGCTCATCTCTGCAAGATCGTCGAGCTGCGGTCGACGTTTTATCACAAGCTGCGGTCGACGTTTTACCTCAAGCTCTGGTCGACGTTTTATCTCAAGTTGCGGTCGACGTTTTACCTCAAGCTGCGGTCGACGTTTTATCTAAAGCTGCGGTCGATGCTTTCTGTCCAAAGCTCAGGTCGACGCTTTCCAAGCTCAACTATGCTGGAACGTCGAGCTCCGCTCGACGCTAACCTATGCTGGAACGTCGAGCTCCGGTCGACGTTCTCCGAACTCCGTTCGACGATTTCTGCTAGAGGCCAACTCCATTATCTGCCAGCTCAGATCGACGATAGTCGACCTCCGTTCGACTATTTCTGGGAGAATTCAGAATGCAAGTTTCCAGGCGGATTTTCTGGATATCTTTTGTCCTATTAAAGCCAGCTGTTATTATTCCAATACAGCTATATTAAAGGACTATTACAGGAATGCTTTTATGAGTATTATAGCCGTTGGAGTATCCAAAAGGAAGCAGTAATAAATGCTATTATTCAAATGTCCGCTGCTCATCTATCAGGATATATATACACAGATTTACAGAGGAACAATATAGCAGTGAAGAAAGAAGAAAGCAGAATACAGTGAAAATAAATTACAGGAATCAGAGTTCCAGGAAGAACTCAACTCAACCTGTACAACAAAGTTCTCTTCTCAGATTTGCTGTTCCAGGAAGCCTGAAGAGACAACTTCTCTACATCAGTCTGAAGGCTTACTGGAAGATCATCATCAAGGCTTCATCATTTACTCTCCAAGACAACAAACATTTCAGCCATTGCTGAAATCATCATTTGCTGGAGCAGTCATTCACTGAAGGCCTATCACCCTATGCAAAGCTTCCACTCCTGAACCTACTGCCAATCTCAGGGGGAGCTTTGACATCAACAATCCACTTGTGCTTCTCTCATTTGATTGAGAACAGAGAAGACATCTACAACTTTTACTTTATTCTTTTCCTGCTGTAAAAGGGTTCTTGAACTCCCTTCAAAAGTTCTGTCTGGTTCTGAGAGCCTTGTCAAAACTCAGTGGTGGCAAGACACCTTATCAAAAAATCTAGCTTTGGTTTTTGAGCACCTTATCAAAAGCTCATTGGTGTCAGGACACCTGATCAACTCATCCTGAGTGGATTCCTACCAAGGGTGGTAGAAGAGTGGACGTACCCAAGTTGTTGGGGAACCACTATAAAATTCTTGTGTCGTCTGGATTGCAATTTTTATTTCTTGTATTCTTGTTGTGTGTGTTTGCTCTAATCTCTAGGATAGATCTGACTTTCAGAGTTGATATTTTAAAACACTTACATGAAGGTCCGACTGGTGGGCACTATCAAGCTGCTCGCACCGCTCACAAGGTGCTTTGCCCAGGTTTTTACTGGCTAGCCTATTTAAAGACGTGCAAGCCTTTGTGAGTAGGTTTGATAGGTTCCAACAGTCGGACAACATTTCCAATAAAAATGAAATTCCGCAAAATTATTTCCTCGAGTGCGAAGTTTTTGACCTCTGGGGGATCGATTTTGTTGGCCCCCTTCCTTCTAGCTTCGTAAATAAGTATATTTTAGTTGCCGTTGATTATGTTTCACGATGGGAAGAGGCCAAAGCTCTTCCTACGAATGACTCCCTAATTGTAGTTACCTTTTTGAAAAAATTATTTTCTCAATTCGGTACGCCGCGCACCATCGTTAGCGATAGAGGTTCTCATTTCTATAACACACAATTTTTTTAAATTCTTACTAAATACGGCGTTACACATAAACTTTCAACCTCCAACCACCCCCAAACTAACGGACAAGTCGAAGTAGTGAATAGAGAAACAAGAATATTAGTGTTGATGCAGAAAATGTGCTCTCAAATTTCGGCAAAAAGGGAAAAAGATAGATGGAAACTACAAGCAACCGTTTACTAATGGACCAAGGAAAAAAAAGATCAACATAGATTCGAGACCGCAAAAGTCCGAGATATGAGTCCGCAGCCTTTACTAAATGGGCCTCTGGGCTCGAGCCAACCTGCCTTAGGGTGCACCACCTCCCCCTATTTATAGGTTTAGGGGCCTGCCCAAACGGGCAGGGCTAAAATAACCGGCTGCCCGGGGTACAGGAGAACCGGGCAGCGATGACGGGAATCAAAAAAGGAAAAGACAAACAGTCCGCTCAAGAGGGGCAGACTGGACTCGCGAGTTGGAGCTTCCTTCAAACTGAAGGGCATTATCCTGGCTGAAGGTCGACGACTTGTGCGAATTAACTCTGGAGTCTGCTTGAAAACCTGGCGGATGATTTATAAGCTGATCAAGGTTGGGAGAACTGGGTGGACTGAAGGATTGACTCCGCTACTAAATGAGGTGTTGAAACCCTAATGGTAGGACTTATGCGGACTGGCTCTGGAGTCTGCTATTGGGGAAAATCCTGCTCGAAGGACGTGATGACCTGTGCGAACTTAGACTTTCGAGTCCGCTTGGAAAAAGGGAAGGATCTATCCTACTAAACTTGGTTCGGATTCTGGGGTTAACATGATCCCCACATATTTTTAATATTTAAAGAAAATTTGAAAATATTTTCTTAAACGCTGAGTCCGCAACAGTCATAAATGCTGTCATTGCTATAAATACCGATGGGAGTGCTGTATTCTGACAAGATTGTCTACGCCATGGGCCAGCTTTCACCCCATCGGTCTACATTCTCCAGTCCGAGATGGCAAGGCTTGGAGCTTTCTTTGGCAATTTCTCCTTGAGCACAGAAAAACCCAAAGCGACCACAAAGACTAAGAAGGTCATCCCCAGGAGCGGGACGCCTGTCCGTCACATGGGAGAGAGTTCGGGACAGAATAGGGATGACTCAGTCTGCAGTACCGAACAAGGGAAAACTGCGACTGCTCCTGCTTCGCAGAATCTACCAAATGAGAGTGCGAATAAGAAATTGAATCCGCTATCCATCTCTTACCAGAATCCTATGAGTTTTTCAAGTATGGAGGTGCACCGTTCTTCCTCAGGAACCATCATGTTGTTGATGGATCCGGACAAAGAGGTCTCATCACCAAAAGCCCAATAGCCGAGCTTTGAGGAGAGACGTCCTGCTAATGAACAGATCGAGGAAAGGGTAGAGGATGTGGTTGAGAAGCGCACTGAAGAGCCAACGGAAATAGTGGCTGAAGATCCGGTTGAGAAACAAACCGAAGAACTAGTGTCTTCCATGGCTCTGGTTATCGCACCAATCTCAGTTCGTAAGGGTCTGGCAAGCTCTCAGCAAGTTTTCATAGACCTAGACAAGACGCCAGAGAAAATAAAGAGGAAAAGGGACAAGACTACAGCTACTGAGCGAGTGTAGAAAAAACTGCGAGCTCGGAAGGAGAAGAAGATCTCCAAGCGGACTGGGGCTACGAGCTTGCAGCATAAGCCGCGAGAGAAGAAAGTTCCAGATACCGATCTCGTCACCCCCGATGCTCTGCCCGCAGGGGGTGATCCTCCCTCAACGCTCAGCTTATCAACAACCGAAATACTTGACACCATCGATAACGAGAAGCTCGCGGACATGAACCGATCTCTGCTGGAGGTGTTGCAGCCTGATGTTGAGACTGTGGGAGAAAATCCTTCTGATCTTCCCTCCTCCCTTTCAGCTGAGGAAAGAGAGAAGACGACTAAGGAGCAGTTCTCTGCTATGAGGGCGAAGATTGAGGCGGTCTCAGAAAAACTTGTTGCGGACAAGCGGACTGAGGATCTGCAGACTGCGGTGGAACTGATGCAGTTAGGTAAATTGCGCCCTGTGCGTAGGCGTTTTCGGAGTTCGTGGCTTTATAAGTCTCCTCCCAGGAAATCGCGGCCGGTTAAGATTATTACGAAGACCGGCGATATTGTTGCTTCCAGCAGATCGATGGCGTAGACAAGAGAGATTGTTCATCGAGAATGGAGGCACCGCCTAGGCGCCTTTGATCCAGAGCGCGCGAGGCGACCTATCTTTGATAGTCGCCAAATCGCAGTAATTATTTCAAAAAGTGAATTAACCTTTTACCTTTTAAATCGGTCGTAACCTGGATATTGACTTGAATTTTGTTTTCTTTTGTCGTAGGACAAAAGTCACCGCCCGGCTCTGTTGAGGCTAGCAAGATTGTGCTGTCGCTCGAAGTGGATGCCCCAGTGCGAACTGAGACGATCCATCCAGTTGAGTCTGTGTAGAACGAGCAGACTGTAACGACCTTAGCCGATCCAACGTGGCAGTGCCACGGCTCCGCTCTAGGCGTCGCTACCGGGCTGCAGCCCAAGCACCCCAACCCCTCTCCCTCCACAGGCGGGTTGTTGGTGGCCACAACCTCCCTTTGATGAGCGAACTCGACAGTTAAGTTGGGCCGTACGGGGACTTCCCAGGAGGTCACCCATCCCAGTACTACTCTCGCCCAAGCACGCTTAACTATGGAGTTCTTTCAACCTTCATCACCAATTGATCTGCAGCTCAATTGGTGATGAAGGTTGAAAGAACTCCATAGTTAAGCGTGCTTGGGCGAGAGTAGTACTGGGATGGGTGACCTCCTGGGAAGTCCCCGTACGGCCCAACTTAACTGTCGAGTTCGCTCATCAAAGGGAGGCTGTGGCCACCAACAACCCGCCTGTGGAGGGAGAGGGGTTGGGGTGCTTGGGCTGCAGCCCGGTAGCGACGCCTAGAGCGGAGCCGTGGCACTGCCACGTTGGATCGGCTAGGGTCGTTACACAGACCGACCTAAACTTGGCATTGTTAGAGAAGAAATACCAGGATAAGCTGAATGAAGTGCAAGGAGAGTTAAGAAGGCGGGTAGAGCGAGAGATGGTTTTGGAGAACTAGGCCGCCAGCGTTTCTGCTGAGGTAGAGAGATTGAAGAAGGATAGGCAACGATTAATCGAGGATGCCTGCTACTACAGGGGTAGGTACTTGGCGTTGGTGCGGGAAGGGAAGAAACAACAAGTTCCTGAGGTTGCCGCAGTGAGGCAGCAACAGCCGGTTCAGCGCGCCCCTACAGAGGCTTCAGTCCCAGTAGCGAGTGTGCAGCCCGCGGCGGTTGAGGAACCGAGGCTGGAAGGCAAGAACTTGGTCCCTGTTAGCCGGATCCATAGGGACAATGCCCGCCTGCATCGTACCTTCAACTTTATGCATCATCTCGTCCAACAACTGTATAGAGAAATTTTAAGAGGGAGCGATCAGGCGGACCATCTTGGGATGGAAAAGGAGGAGCGACCTTCTCATCGTGACCGAATAAGCCGCTGAGTGAGAAAAATGTCTAATGTGAACTATTGTATGTTGTATAATTTGGTGTGCTTCTTGAACATTATTTTTGTTTTATTTGTAGTGTGATGTGAGTTTTATTTGTGGTATGATGTTTTAAGACTTGAATAATGCTATTATTCGTGATGAATGCGAGCTATGCGGACTAATTAGATGTCCGCCTATTTTATTTACAAATGCAGAAAGTTGCGGTCTTGGCGGACTTCCTGTGAGTCCGCAATTACTTGTAGATATCTTGCTTGCAGGAAACTTGGAAGAAGCGAACTGTGCGAACTGCGCATGAGTCCGTTGCGGACTGGCTGAGTACTGTCAGACTGATTTTTCTATAAATAGAACCTCGTCTTCATTCTGCATAGGAAATGCGATCGAAGAAAAAGTCCCTGCGGTTTGTTAAAATGGTGTCCGCACGTACCGATGCTGCGACTGCTTTTCATGCTGCCAACCATAAGATGTGTAAATTGACCGAGGCCGATCTGGATGCATTTGTAGAGAAGCATATGGTGGGTTCGCCAGTGCTTGCACGCTTGCCTGAGGATCAGGAGAGAATAAATTTTTTTACTGCCACGCAGATCGCAATACCTATTGATCACTTCGAGAGCGGGTTCAAGTTTCCTTTGCTATGGGAGATCGCGAAAATCTTTGAACATTACGACATGGTTCTTGGACAACTCGCGCTGAATACCTTGGCCGCAATATGCAACTATATTTCTTATTTGCGATCTGAAAAAATCGCATTTTCCTTAAACGTCTTCAAAAATATCTTTTCAGCCCGCTCAGTGACTCCTTCCGGAGGCCGCCAATACAAAGGCATTATTTACTTCTACTGCCGAGGGATGAAGGTTATGGGTTTGCCGAACAAGATCCATAACTGGACTTCGAAGTATCTTATTTTTGAGGGCGATCTAGGTTTCGCCCATACCTATCCGCAGGTATGGTTGGGCTCTGCTTTCAAAAGCATGGAGCTGAATACAGTAGAAAACGCCATCGTCGAGTTCCTGGCAGGGGCCAGGCTCGACATTGATTATTATATCTGACTTATTCCTAGCATGGATACCGTAGTCCTCCAAGAGAGTAAGTATCCTCCGCGACCTGCAATATACCTGCCGCGACCTGCAGTATACCCGCCGCGACCTGCAGTGTACTGATCCTATCCTTTCTTGTTCTTGCAGCGACCTTGGCGGTGCCGGATATTCTGCCCCAGACACCGTGCGAGCTGACTCCTACTCAAGGAGAAAAAAGGAAAGAAATTGCGATGAAGAAGAGGGAGGAGGGGGATCCCGTCGCGGATTACTCTTCCTCGGAAAGTTTTGATATGCAAGGCTTTGGAGAAAAGCAGAAAGATCTGAGGGGCAACCCGATGATCCACAAGCATGGGAAAAATAAGTATGTCCGCCTTTCTACAGCTCTTCCCTCCCGAAGGAGTCCGCGGACCTCCCGTCATGCTCACGTGGCGATCTCCACACTCTATGGGAAGCGCAATTTGCACAACCTGAAGAGAGTGGAGCCTGCCGACATCCCTCTACTCACGGCTCAAGCCAGCGCGAACTGCACCGTCACTAACCACTTTATGGGTCTCCTGACCCATGATCTGCTTAGAGAGAATGAGCAGCTTCTGCGGGAAAATAAGATATTAAAGGTCAAGAATATAAAGTTAGGGAAAAGGGTCAACCAGTACAAGGAGGATGAAACGGTAAATTTTGTTATTCGCCGCGGTCTCTTTTAATTTATCCACAACGGACTGAATTCGTTCTTGTTTTTACAGACTGCGTATGATGTCACCAACCGCAGCTTTCAGAATGCCATGTTTCCTTTCGTGAAAGAAAGTGTTGAGGTCGTCATTGAACGCCTTGTCAACGACGGTTTCATGAAAGAAGGGGTGAGCAAGGTGCCTTTCTTGCAAATCTTTCCTGAATTGAAGGAGAGGGTTGCTTAATGGGACTGGGCTGAAAAAGGGAAGGCGGTTGCCGTCGAGGAAGAAGAAGAAGAAGAAGAAGATGAATTAGCTGATGACAAAGCTCCTGATTTTGCCGCTTCAAGTCAGCAGTAGGGTGGTCAAATTGGGCAGGCCGCCTCTTCTTTGGATTCTAATGGCAGCGCGGGGACGAAGTCCGCGGATAGTACGAGCTCTAATGATAGCAGCGTCGACGACTCAGAAGGATATTCTCCTGAAATTAATATCGACAGATCTAGCCCGGACGTGCCTGTGGAAAAAAGGCGAAAGGCTACAGAATGAAAAGTGATCTTTTGTTTTTGCTTATTTGTAAAATGGCGGACTTCATTCGAGGTCGCCAAAAGATAAATAGATGTGAATATATTATATTTTTTTTAATGGATATAAAGGATATTTTTTTTAGTCCGTGTATTCTGCTACTTTTATTGTTTTTTTCCTGTCTCCTTTATGCTTCAGTGAGACTTGTTTTGTATTTGATCAATAATAATCGTTGATTAGCGAAAAACCAGTCCACGCAACATATATTTTAGGCTGTATGCTTGGGATGTGTAAAGGTTGACGATAAATAAGACCGACAATAGTCTAGACCGCGATGCTTGCCTTGCAGTTCGTCAAGTTCTTGCAACTTATTAAGGATACAGATAATCGGCAGACTCTGAGGGATACAAATTCTTGTCCGCAATAAATTGAGTAATAATTTTGCAGCTTGAAAGAATAAACTTGCGAAATGCTGCGATTATTAATGTTGTTGTAATAACTGAAATAAATGATGAACTGCACGTATACTGAGATAGAGTCCGTCAGAAAAGAAATTATCTATAACCAAACCGTGCGGGCAGGTGCTTATAGCATTACTTTCCACGCAAGGTCGGTTGCAAAATCAACCAAACTGGCAGAAAGTGGCGGATTGCGCGGATACTGAGATAGAGTCTGTCTGAAAAGAAATGATCTATAACCAAACCGTGCGGGCAGGTGCATATAGCATTGCTTTCCACCCAAGTTTGGTTGCAATATCAACCCAACTGGCAGAAAGTGGCGGACTGCGCAGATACTTAGATAGAGTCCGTATGAAAAGAAATGTTCTATAACCAAACCGTGCGGGCAGGTGCATATAGCATTGATTTCCATGCAAGGTCGGTTGCAAGATCAACCCAACTGGCAGAAAGTTGCGGACTGCGCGGATACTGAGATAGAGTCCGTCTGAAAAGAAATGATCTATAACCAAACCGTGCGGGCAGGTGCATATGGCATTGCTTTCCACGCAAGGTCGGTTGCAAGATCAACCAAACTGGCAGAAAGTTGCGGACTACGCGGATACTGAGATAGAGTCTGACTGAAAAGAAATGATCTATAACTAAACCGTACGGGCAGGTGCGTATCGCATTTCTTTCCACGCAAGGTCGGTGGAGGTCGAAAGCCTTACTTTAATTTTTACAAAAATGAATACACCGCTCTCTTGCCTTGGATTCAGACAAATTTGATCAATTGGGCAGGTGCATGCGGGATGCATTGCTTTCCTCAATGGATCAAATGGGTCATGAGCTCCCTGCAGGCACCGCTTGAGAGTTCCAAAGAGTGTTCGAGAGTACGAACTTTGATGATTTATGGGCAGGTGCCGGGTAGAATTGCTTTCCTCAAAGAGATCATCAATGTGTACGCTATCCATGGCAAGCTTAGTTGAGCTGTCAACCACCCTGTCCCTCCAAAAATGCAGTGGTGGAGTCAGGTACTAGCTGGGATCAAAAATCCAGTAGCCCACCGCGTAAGAATCTGCAAGCTCCCACTACACGGTGCGAAATCTCCCCGCAACACGTGGTCATCGTGGTGTTACGCTAATGATAATAATTCTCGTGGGGGTGGGGTCCAAGCTGGACTTGGCGATGTCTCTTGGTTTGGCGATTTCTAGCTTTGAATTGTAGATAGAAGAGAATGATTGTGTCATGCAAAAACAATCGTTAGCAAGAAATTCTTATTGATATAACTATCAAAATGAACACAGATGATAAATGTTTTGCTTAAGCATAAAACCGCTTTAAATCATCGCCATTCCAAATATGGGGTACATCTTCTCCATCATAGGTTTGTTGCTGGTAAGCCCCATTTCTTAGAACTTTCTTTATGATAAATTGTCTGCTCCAGTTTGGGTTCAACTTACCTACGGAACCAGTTCTTGCGGCTGCATCTAGCTTTTTCAGGACAAGATCTCCTACCAAATCATGTTGGACCCTGATATTTTTGTCAAAATACCTCGCCATTCTTCGTTTGACTTCCTCTTGCCTGACAATGGCTTCATCTCGCATCTCTTCAACTTGATCGAAACTAAGTTTCATATTCTCATTATTAATCTCAAGCCAATCCTCCCAGCTTTGCCTGGCCAATAATAACCTTGGAGTTGGAACCTCAAATTCCACTGGGATGAGAGCCTCCGAATGATGAGATAATTTAAATGGAGTTTCCCCGATAACTTTGGAAGGGGTTGTTCTGAGGGTCCATAGAACTGAAGGAAGTTCCTCTGCCCAATTCCCTCTCAGATTCTGCACTTTCTTTTTCAGCAAATTATGTATCTGCTTATTTGCAGCTTCCACTTGGCCATTGATCCTAGGATGGTGAACTGATGAGAATCGCAGTTCTATGCCGACTTGTTTGCAAAAGTTCTTCATCTCTTCATTGTTTAACTGTGGCCCATTATCTGTAATTATTGCCATCGGGATTCCATGCCTGCAAATTATCTCCCCCCATAAAAAGTTTTTTATCACCTGGGTTATTGTCTTTGCTACTGCCTTTGCTTCAATCCATTTGCTGAAGTAGTCAATCATAACCAAGATAAAGTGTCGATGTCCACTCGCCATGGGAAATGGCTCGAGGAGGTCCATTCCCCACACTGCAAAAGGCCATGGCGTGGTGATTGACACAAGTCTCTCCGATGATTGGAGTTGAAGCGGTGCAAATTTTTGACATTGGGCACTCTTTTTTGCGTAGGATTCAGAATCTTTTCTCATGGTGGGCCAGAAGTACCCTTGCCGCAATATTCTTCTCTCCAAAGTTCTAGCCCCTGAATGGCTGCCACATTATCCAGAGTGAACTTCTCGGAGCACCGTAGGAATCTCTTCTTCAGATACACACCTTGTCATTGGCGAGAGGAAGGTCTTTCTATAGAGAATTCTAGAGACAAGTTTATAATTTGGTGCCTTCATTATGAATCTTCTTTTATCTTTCAAATCCTGTGGCAATTCTCCTATCGAGAGATATGATTTGAATGAGTCCATCCAAGAAGGTCGTTTTCTATTTGAATCAATTCTCCTTCTATAGCCGGATAAAAAAGCTCTGAAGTTGTTTCCCCCGAGGGGAGGCCAAACTTTGCTAGCTCGTCTGCCTCAGTATTGTGTATTCTTGAAACATACTCAATAGTGAAGCTCTTAAATTTTCCAATCTCCGCATTCACCAGCATTAAGTATTTCTTCAGGGTAGGCTCTTTGGTTTCGAAATTTCCCAATACTTGGGATGCCATTACTAATGAGTCGGTTTTAACATGCACATAGTCTATTCCCAACTCTTTTACAAACCGCAGGCCTGCCAAGAGTGCTTCATACTCTGCCTGCTTATTAGTGGTTGTGAAAGAGAACCTTATCGCCTGTTTCAATTTGACCCCATTGGGGTTAGTGAGAACTACTCCCGCCCCTGAGGAGTTTTTGCCTGAAGCTCCATCTATGTAGATTGTCCATGCTAGCAGGGATTGAGTGGCTTGAGAAGCATTAGATTCAGTTGTGTCTATTAGAAAATCTGCTAATACCTGTGCTTTGATAGCTGTTTGAGGTACATATGAGATATCAAACTCACTGAGTTCAATTGCCCACTTGGCTAGTCTCCATGAGTGCTCTGGTTTTTAAGAATATTTTTTAATGGTTGGTCTGTAATCACTCTAATTGAATGCGCTTGGAAGTATTGTCGAAGCCTTCTGACAGACATTACTAATGCTAATGCAAGCTTCTCAAGAATTGGGTATCGGGTTTCAACATTTTTCAATATATGGCTGACATAATATACCCGATATTGCCTTCTCCCTTCCTCTCTAACAAGGAATGAGCTTATTACTTCCGAGCCCACTCCTAGATAGATGAATAGCATTTCTCCAGCACAAGGGCTTTGAAGTAAAGGAGTGGAGGTGAGTTGTTTTTTATGTTGTTCGAAAGCCTCTGCGCATTCTTTGGTCCATTCAAATTTAGACCCTCCACAAAGAGTCTTGAAGAATGAGGCACTTTTATCCCCTACTCTGGAGATAAATCTTCCAAGACCTGCCAGCCTTCCCCCTAATTGTTGAACTTCTTTGGGGGAATGAGGTGATGGCATTTTGAGGATTGCTTTAACTTTATCTGGGTTGGGGGCGAGCCCTTCGGGTGTAAGGAGATGACCAAGGAATTTTCCTTTATTTGCTCAAAAGATACATTTCAACGGATTCAACTTCATGTTTTATTTTCACAAAGTAGAGAATGTCTCTGTGAGGTCTCGTAAATGCAAAGCAAAGGCTTTACTTTTAATAAGAAGGTCATCGACATATACTTCAAGATTCTTTCCTTTTTTTAAATGCAGAGTCCATCATGCGTTGATAGGTAGCTCCTGCATTTTTTTAACCAAAGGGCATCACCAGATAACAGTAGCAACCATCGTTTGTGATAAATGATGTATGGGGGATGTCAGGCTTATGCATCCTAATCTGGTGATAACCATAAAATGCATCTAAAAAACTCATAAAGGGATATCAGATCGCAGAATCTACTAAAGCATCTATTCGAGGCAGCAGATAACAATCTTTCAGGCATGCTTTATTTAACTTGGTAAAATCAAAGCACATCATCCATTTTCCCCTGGATTTTTCACCATTACAAAGTTTGATACCCAATCCGGGTATTGGATTTCACGAATGAACTTAGCCTTTAGAAGCTTTGCAACCTCTTCCTTGATTGGCTCGGCTAGCTTCGTCGCCACTTCCCGCATCTTTTGCTTAACAGGTTTGAAGTCGGGAGCGATATTGAAGTGATGGCAAGCTACATCAGGAACCACTCCCGGCATTTCTTCTGCAGCCCAGGCGAAGATATCCAGGTTCTTTAGTAGGCAAGCGATCAACTTTTCTTTTTCCTCTTCGGGAAGCTCTGAGTTGATTGTAAGTCTTCTTTCTTCACCTGCCCCAATTGGAACTCCTTGGGTTGCTTGAGCAGGCTCCAGATGAACCACTTCCTTGATTTCCTTCTGATCTTTGACCGCTTCTTGGGGTGCTTTTTCTTCTGAGGCAGCAACTAGAGCCGCTTGGGAATGCGTGTGCTCGATCATGTTGATTGCTTTGACGTAGCACTCTCGTGCCTCCCTTGGGTTGCTTCTAACCAGGTACTGCCTTCCTCCTACCATAAACTTGATCGCCAAATGATAGGTGGAGACTATTGCTCGATATTCATTAAGAAGAGGACTTCCAAATATGGCGCAATAACTGCTCGCCCCATCAACTATTACGAATATGATAAGCTTTGACACTCCCCCGAGTGTCACTGAGAGTTTGACGCTCCCTTCAACTTCTTTCCTCTCGCCTGCAAAGCCATACAGTGGCCCTTCGGTGGAGAGCAAAGTATTTTCGTACCTTAGGGCCTCATAAGCATTTTTGAATATAAGGTTGACCGAACTTCCAGTGTCAACCAAAATCCTTGGAACTGTATAGTTCTCAATGATTGCTCTGATTACAACTGCATCGTTGAATGGGTTGGCTATCTTTGGGAGATCGTCTGGACCAAAAGTAACAACTTCCATTGGGGGAGCTGTAGAATTCATGGCTACCTCATGTCGTTAGATCCTTGCCAAGGAAGACTTTCTGCTTGATTCTACACCAGCTCCTCCATGGATGCAAAATAGATCCTCGAGGACACCCACGTCGTCCGCATCGACGCTTTATCCAATCTTAATGTTGCCATAATATCCCACTCTCTCTGTGTCTTCATTTTCCAAGAGACTTCGGCCACCTCCTTACCTTTAGAGGTGGACGGCTTTGATGAAGCCTCTTTTACTTCGAGGCCCCTCATCTTCCCTACGGCAAGCAGCCTCTCCACAAGCTGTCAGAGAGCTCTACAATCTTCAATCGGGTGCCCCTTTTCTCTATGGAATGCACAGAAAAGATCCGCGTTTCGAACCTTTCCTTCTGTAATTCTTTCTTTGACTCAGTTTTCTTTTGCAGGACCTGGAGATCTTCATCTATCGTCAGACCCATAGCAGTGAGCTCTTCCAAGGGATCATGGCTCTGCTGATCATCTGAAGATGTGCTATCCCGAATTTGAAGAACAGACAGGATTCGAGGAGCAACAGGAACAGGGGTAGCGGCCAGCGGTGGTTTTTGCTCATGAAATTGTTGATGATTTTGATAAGGCCGCTTGTGTCAGAAATTTCTTCCCCTGTGCGACGGAGCTTGATATTCTGGTAAAGGGGGTCTGGATGCTCGATTAGCTGTAGAGGAATTGGCGATGTCATTCTTTTCTGCCTTCGCAGATAAATTGGATACATACGAAGGGTTGGCACTCTCCCCTTCTATGAAGGTGTTAGCCAAGGCTATCAGATCTTGGAATGTGGCCGGATCTTTGGTGGTTTATTCAAACATCAATGGCACTTCTTTGAGTCCGTTAACTAGGGCGATCTTATAGAACTCGGGGTCATCATTCCTGACTCCCAGCTTCTCCCTCTTGAAGCGATCCACAAATTGCGCCACCGACTCATTGTCTGCTTGCTTGATCTTTAAGAGGGTAGACGGCCCACTCTTCCTCTTCCTGGAAGTGGTAAACCTCAGCAGGAGCTCTTGGCACAACTCAGCAAAACTGGCGATGGATCCGAGATACAGTTCATGAAACCATTCTCGGGCCTGGCCGTCGAAAGTGGTAACCAAGAACTTGCATTTCAAACCATCTGACAAGAACCTCATTGCTACATCATCTTCAGAAGCTTGGAGATGAGCAAAAGGATCTGTTTCTACAGTGTAAATGGGATGCGAGGTTCTTTGAAGTTATTAGGAGCCTGCTCTTGACAAATCTTATCAACAAAAGGGGACTCCCCGGCTTTGGCTATAACAGAAATCACAGGAGGTCACACGACTTGATTATCTTCCGCAAAGTCAAGTCGGCGGGCTGGAGATCCCCGGGCTACTTCGCGGAAAAAATCTATAAGTGGAGCGAGCTCGTCGGCTTGAGGCCTTAGTGGGGCTACAGGCTGGATGGGCGGGCTTGTGGGCGCTTGGTGGACAGGGTGTTGTTGACTGGCTCATCCGCAAAGGCCACCCTAGGTTGATCGAGTCGTTGAGTGAGCGCGACCAGAGCCTGGCTGATCGGGTCAAGGCGCGGGTCGGTCTCCTTCTAGGACTGCTCGACCTCTCTCCGGGATCGATCGAACGCATCCCATAGGTCGTCAAAGGAGCTCGAGCGACCTGAGCGAGCATGATAATGAGATGATCGGCGATCAGACATCTCGGTCCGTGAACTTCAATGATAGCTTGTATCTGAAGGTCGGGTGTTGATGTTGATGCAGAAAATGCGCTCTTGAATTTCGGCAAAAAGGGAAAAAGAGAGATGGAAACTGCAAGCAACCGTTAACTAATGGACCAAGGAAAAAAGGGATCAACACAGATTCGAGACCGCAAAAGTAAGAGATCTGATTCCGCATCCTTTACTAAATGGGCCTTTGGGCTCGAGCCAACCTACCATAGGGTGCACAACCTCCCCATATTTATAGGTTTGGGGGCCTGCCCAAACGGGCAGGGCTCAAATAACCGCCTGCCCAGGGTACAGGAGAACCGGGTAGCGGTGACAGGAATCAAAAAAGGAAAAGACAGACAGTCCGCTCAAGAGGGGCGGACTGGACTCGCGAGCTGGAGCTTCCTTCCAACTGTAGGGCATTATCTTGGCTGAAGGCCCGCGACCTATGCGGACTGACTCTGGAGTCTGCTTGAAAACCTGGCGGGTGATCTGGAAGCTCATACAAGGTTGGGCGAACTAGGAGGACTGAAGGATTGAGTCCGCTGCTAAATGAGGTGCTGAACCCTAATGGTGGGACTTATGCAGACTGGCTCTAGAGTTTGCTATTGGGGAAAATCCTGCTCTAAGGACGTGACGACCTGTGCGGACTGAGACTTTCGAGTACGCTTGGAAAAACGGAAGGATCTATCCTACTGAACATGTTGCGGATTCTGGGGTTAACAATTAGAAAAGACTGTTTAAACTTCTAGGAAAGACTGGTCAGCCAAATTAGACGATGCTCTATGGGCCTACAAAATAGCGTACAAAACCGCCCTCAGATGTACGCTGTATCGGCTGGTCTATGGAAAATCGTTCCATTTACCCGTAGAATTAGAACACTGCGCTTTTTGGGCCTTACGATTTTTAAACTTCGATCCCCACTTTGTCCGTGACCTTAGAAAATTTTAACTCAATGAACTCGATGAGTGGCGCTCTTACGCATACGAGAATAACAAATTTTATAAAGACCGGACGAAGCATTTTCACGATAAACACTTAAGGCACCCTAAAACAGCCGGGCAACCAAGTTCTTTTGTATAATTCTTGATTACGTTTATTTCCTGGAAAATTAAAGTCACGTTGGTCTGGGCCCTTTACTGTTTTAGAAGCTTTTCCTAATGGAACTGTTTTGATTTCTCACCCTAATAAGGGTAATTTCAAAGTGAATGGTCAGCATCTTAAACTTTATTTCTCTAGTGATGACGATGTCAGTGCAAACACTGTTAAGTATCTGTTGCACGAACTCTAACTTTGAACTTTTGTTTTTTGTTAAAAACTTTTATTTTTAATCTGGATAACAATATTTTTGGACAATATTATTTTGATACGTCGAGCTTAAACGACGCTTTAAACAAAGGGCGCTCTTGGGAGGCAACCGAAGTTATCTTTTTCTGCTTTCTTTATTATACAATTTTTTCCCCGGACGGCTCCGACAAGCTGAAGCTTCTACGATTGCCTGTTCCAACGTTGCTGAATCCATCACGATGTCCAAAGAAGACATTTGGGGGAGCGATATCACTCAGCTTTCGCAGCAAATAAATCCGGGGAAGTACCTGTTTTTCAATTCTATTTTTCAATTCTGTTTTTCAATTCTGTAATTTCATTTTCTCTTCTTCTCCAAACCCCTTCTTTTTCCATTGAGGACAATTTCCATTTTAAGCTTGGGGGAGGTCTTCCTCCTTCTTTTTGCGTCGTGTAAATATTTTGCTTTTTGTGTATATTTTTTTTCCAAAAAACAAACCTAAAAAAATGAATATCTTAAAATCAAAAAAAAAAATATTTCCAAAATAAAAAAAAGATAATATTTCAAAAATAAATAAAAATCATATATATGTTTTTTTGTTTTCACTTTAATAGTTAAGACGTTTTGGTATTTCAATAGTACCCCTAGCTTTTATTTTGTTTTTCTCAAAATCTGATATAAATAACTTAATTAATTATAATTTTTCTAATCATCTTTTTTAATTATGTTTCATAAGTAAAATGTTGGTCATGTTGTGTTTCTAATTCACGGTAGCATGTTAAGAAGAAATATTTTTCTAAAACTCGCATTTCTATTATGGTTTTCCTTTTTTATTTTCTTTACTTTCTCAAAAATTCATCATCCACTATTTTCCTTTTCGTTTTTAGATAATTTTTGTAAAGTTAACTTTTTATTAGCGTAGTAGATGTGAACGATTCTAGACTCATATTATCCTAATTTTTAAACCAAGTTCATTAATCTCTATTTAATTTCTAGGACCTACTTTTTGAAATTTTTCAAAACTAATGCTTTAGGCAAACTTTAGGAGCATGAAAATGATATATGCCATTTTTGTTTTCGTTTGAGCCTTCTTGCCAACCCTAAAATTATCCCCCTAGTTAGCTGCTTTTGAACCTTTTTCCAATTTCATTTGATAACTACACTTTTCATACCATGTTCACCAAAGCACATTTTTGCAACCCTTCTTGTCACGCTTAAATTTTTGAGCTTTATAAATTTCATGATGTGATAGGTTTGGTTTGAAATTTTTTGTGAATTTTTTTTGAAAAAGGATGCTAAAAAGTTTTGCTCTTTTTGTGGCCAATTTCAAAATGTTGATGACCATTGTTTTAAAAAAAAGAAAAAGAAAAGAATATATATATATATATATATATATATATATATATGTGTTTTTATGAAGATTTTGGAAGCTCTCTATTTTTGGTTTTAGCGTGATTTTAAGTCTTCATGTTTATCTTTGAATTCCATTCCTAATTATATGACAAAACCAAACGTTTTAGTTTTATTAAGTTCTGTTGATTCATGCTCCAAGGTTTTCTTTTAGCTAGGTAAAGAAAAATAGTAGACTAGTTAAGTCTTGGATTTAAATTTAGATTGTTGTTCTTTATTTAAGTTTGGTATAAAATGCCTCTTAGGATCTAGTAACAACTCAATGAATTTAACCATACCTAAATAATCGTTTTAGATTTACGTTTCACCTTTTCCCTACTTAGAATTTCGCATAGTACGTGTAGGCATAATTCGAATCTTTTGATTAGTCACCTTTTTATGATTTTCTAGTTTTTATATCTTTATTTTTGGACAAGCAAAGCTTAAGATTTGGGGAATTTGATAGTACGTTTTGTAGTCTAAACAACTAGAGTATTTTTTCCTTATTTTTATCGTGTTTATCTTGTATTATAGCTTATTTTTATCTTTCTTATGTAAATATTTGATGGCGACGACCACCTCGACGACCAACTTGGTGATGAAGATGACGTCCATGACGCACTTGGTGATCATGGGGTAGTGGCGGAAGATGATGTTGATCCACCGGCCAAAGACATACAGCGCCGTAGCAGTCACGGCTTAAATCTTTGCCCACACAACAAGATTGAAATTTAATTTATCTTGCTAGTTTATGGTCTTCATTTATCTAATTATGTGGTTTGTATTAAACTATTTTATTTCTGTCATTTTGAACTTATGGTGTGCATTTAACCACTAAATATTGGCCTCTAAAAGCCCCTTGGATGTAAGCCTTATATAAGGCCAAAACTCTTATTGTCATTTAGACTTAATATTTAAATCAAACAAGATTCCTCCAAAACCTAATTTCCTATCTTCCCCCTCCCTTTCTCTTTGTCGCCGCCCAAGGGGCTCTCCCCCTCCTTCTAGCTCTTCGCCGCCCCCCTCTCTCTCTCTCTCTTTCCCCCTTCTTCCCTCTTCCTCTTCCTTACTACATCCTCTCATCCACGTTTCTTTCCAAAATCTCAAAGAAATTTGGGCAACTTTGGAGGAAAAGATACAAGTGAAAGAAAGAAAGGCTTGGGTGAACTTCCATGGCATGAAGCGGGGAAGACAAGTGAGTTCTTCATCTGTAGTGCGCTTCCCACGGATTCCGAGGGAAGAGCGGTTATTTCTTGTGGATCGAAAAAATATCGCATCTACGTTTCCGAGAGGGGTAACGAAATTCCTACTCAAAAGATTTTCTTTCTTTGATAGTTCTTGTGGTGGACGATTTTTGCGTGGATCTTCGAAGCTTTAATTTTTGCGCTATTACTCATAATAGATTTGTGATTTTCGTTTGTTTTCCGGAAACTCCCGAGAGGACTGGTGATCCTCGTTTTTTTTTTCTTTAGTTGGGATAGATCCTACCACTTTCGAATCGTGATTTCTTTTGTGGATCCATTTTGGTACAACTCCAAGCTCGTCGGAACCAATATTGTTCCTTTTAGTTGGAGAGGATTTTGGCATATAGCCATTCTCCGATCCACTTGAGGTTCGGCTACCCATAAGTTAGCACGAGAGATAAATAAAATCCATTGTGTTTGCTGCATTTCGTTTGTGTGCGGAATAAAGGGAATTTAACGTAGCGAGAGTCATCGAAACGCATTTCGTGTAGGATCTTTTAGGACGGGACTACATCAAATTTGGTATAAGAGGGAGGTTGTGTTGATTTCTCAATCGACACCATCCTTAAATCTTTTTGTCGTAGGGTTTTCATTTCTCACTTGGTTGTGCACGAATCGTAATAAAAAACATAAACCTGAAATTTCTAAAATCTGGTCTTCGATTAGTAAAAACAAAAAAAAATATTGTGCATAAAATTACAAAAAATTCCTGAGAACTCTCCTTATATTTTAAGAACAAATGTTTGAAAAAGTATTTTCGTTCGCCCAGTCGATAAGTGTTAAAAAAATCCAACTTTATAAAATTAATCTGGTCAAAACCACCTTTTCTACTGTTGTTCATGCGCACTAGGCTTGGCACGGAGTATTCCCCTTCTACTTCAAATATGGCAGATGACCATGATGATGAGCACACTCCAGCAACGATCGCGGAGCATCGAGAAGAGTTTAACGTTAGGTTCGATGCACTCACCCAATTAATACAAGGGCTGGCTTTAAATCAAGCGGCGTCTCGAAATCACGGCATTGGGATAAATCGACCGGGTCCCCAACCCCAGGCCGCCAACCAACGAGATGAAAGACAAAACCAACCTCGTGATCAGGATGATGAGCAAGCGCCTTGATACCATTATGAGTTCGATGTAACTAGGGCCATTAAGATTGATCCACCATCATATGATGGTATGAGTGAACCCCAAGTATTTCTAGACTGGATCATGGAGATCGAGTGCTATTTTGAGTGGCACAACCTGACAGATTGTGAGAGGGTACGGGTTGCACGGATTAAACTTCTAGGTAGGGCCAAAACATTCTGGTTGAACGAAGAGAGGTGATTAGGTACCGTGAATGGAGTACCCCCAATTGGGTGGGCTGCCATGAAAGCACTCCTAACTGACCAATATGTCCCTGCGTATCACCGAACTCAAATGTTCAACGAGTGAGCCACCCATCATCAAGGGGGCAAATCGATAGCGGAGTACATGGGACTCCTTAAAGATATGATGGTGCGTTGTGACGTCCGAGAAATTCTCGAGGTCACACTCTCTCGTTTTTGTAAGGAATCAACCCGGACATCCAAGGCAAGCTCCTGCGTTATGGTCATACGGACCTTAACACGACATTCAATACAGCTTTGGTTATAGAAAAGCACAATGCCTACAAGTCCAAGGGATGAGCATTCCAGAAGGGAAAGTCCATTTTAGGACCCCCGGCTTCGTCCTCCATGCGTGACAAGGGAAAGTTTCGATCGAATGATTCGAATTCCATAGTCATTACCGCTAGGAACAACAGAAATCCCACCAGTGAGAGAGTTCCGATAGGACGGATTAGTAAGACTAATGCCACATGTTATTCTTGCGGGATCCAAGGGCACTACTCTAGTGAGTGCCCCACTAAGAGTAAACCACTAGCACTATTAGACTCCACGTCTGAGCCTGCCGAGATCATCTATGAAGCCGGCGATGAATCTGATGCCGAGACGAGTGATATTGAAGATGATTCTTATATGATGGTTATGAGGTGTATTCTGGCCACACCGCGTGAGTCGGTTGAGTATAATCGGACGAGCGTCTTTTCGTTGAATTTTAAAAGTTGTGAAAAGTGGTGCAAATTAATAATAGATAGCGGTAGTTGCATGAACGTCATTTCGGAGAATGCCATCACTCGTTTTCTTTTAGTCACTGAACCGCACCCCCATCCATATAAAATAGCGTGGGTAAACAAAACGTCTATCGCGGTCTCTAAGCGATGTTTAATGCCACTTACGGTGAAGAGCTATATCGATAAGGTGTAGTGTGACGTCATCCCCATGGATGTTTGTCATGTACTACTAGGACGCCCGTGGCTTTTTGATTATGACGTGACCCATTTCGGACGAGCCAACACCTACGAGTTCAAGTTTAATGGTAAGACCATTGTCTTGAAACCCACACCGCCTAAGGATCTGTCGATTGCCTCCAAAGACACAATTATGCCTGCGAAAAAGAAAACTATAAGCTTGATAAGTAAGGAGTTATGGCATGAGACCTTCTTGGATGGCGTCATCTATGCTTTAGTATCTCTATAAGCTAAGGAAGATTCACCCTCTTTAGAGAACCTACCGTTATTTCTGCGAACTCTATTGGAAGAGTATAAAGACGTCTATCCGCTGGACTTACCATCTAAGTTGCCACCCATAAGGGAAATTCAGCATGAAATTTATTTCGTCCCTGGCTCATCATTGCCTAATCTTCCCCATTATTGGCTCAATCCCTCCGCACATAATGAGTTACAAACTTTAATTTCAGATTTATTAGCAAAGGGATTTATTCGCCATAGTAAGAGCCCATGTGCCGTCCCTGTCCTTTTGGTCCCAAAGAAAGATAAGTCTTGGAGATTGTGTGTAGACTACCGGGCCATAAATAAAATTACTGTCAAATATAGGTTTCCCATTCCCCGTTTGGATGACTTATTAGATATCTTATCCGGAGCCACAATATTTTCAAAGTTGGATCTTAAAAGTGGTTACCACCAAATAAGGATACGAGAAGGAGACGAATGGAAAATGACATTTAAATCTAAGGATGGGATCTATGAGTGGTTGGTGCTTGGAGAGGGGCTCACCAATGGACCGAGTACCATCTCGCGGTTTATGACCCAAGTATTTAAACCATACATGGGTAAATTTTTAGTAGTATACTTCGATGATATATTTGTATTTAGCCTCTCGTAGATGGACCATGAAACACATTTAAGGACCATCCTTACAACATTGCGCCAAGAAAATTTATTTATTAATCTTTAAAAGTGCGCATTTGGTGTGACTTCTGTGGAGTTTCTAGGATACATAGTGAGTTCTGAAGGTATTCATGTTGACCCTAAAACGGTCAAAGTTATTAGAGAGTGGCCGGAACCAAAAAAATATTAGGGAGGTTAGAAGTTTTCATGGATTGGCCACATTTTATCGAAGATTCATTCGAAATTTTAGTAGTATCATGGCACCAATCACTGAATGCATGAATAAGGGTGATTTTATTTGGACTAAAGCGGCCACTACTACGGTTGCCGGATTTTAGCAAGGTGTTTTAATTATTATGTGACGCATCTGGGATTGGAATCGGAGGAGTTTATGTCAGGAGGGAAATCCGATTGGTTACTTTAGCGAAAAGCTTGCAGGACTGAAGTTAAATTATTCCAATTATGATCGCGAGTTTTATGTCGTGATACGTTGTCTCCAACATTGGCGACACTATCTTATATCGAAAGAATTTGTATTCTTATCAGATCATGAGGCACTAAAATTTGTAAAGTCCCAAAATAAAATCAACCCTCGCCATGCCAAATGGGTCTCCTACCTTCAGGAGTACACATTCATTATCAAGCAACTTAAGGGAATGTTAAATCTTGTGGGGGACGCTCTTAGTCGAGTCACCCTATTACTATCTACAATGGAAGTATCTGTCATAGGATTTGAAAGAATTAAGGATGAATATGTTCAATGCCCGGATTTTAAGGATATATACTTAGCAGCTCAGGACAATTCCCCTTCTACTATCTCTACATACTACATCCGTGACGGTTATCTATTTAAGCATACGCAACTATGTATTCCCCGCTCTTCGTTACTCCATTTTATTATATGGGAGTTATATAGTGGAGGGTTAGGTGGACATTTCGGTCGAGATAAAACTATAACACTAGTAGAGGACAAATTCTTTTGGCCGGGCCTCAAACCAATGGTCAATAAAATCGTAGGGAGTTGTCGTGTATGTCAATTAGCGAAAGGTAACAAGACCAATGCTGGTCTTTACACACCACTTTCGATTCCGTCTGTTCCATGGGAGGACGTTAGCATGGACTTCATATTGGGCCTACCCCTGAAATTTAGGCGACACAATTCCATTCTGGTCGTAGTGGATCGATTTTCCAAAATGTATTACTTTATCGCTTGTCATAACACCAACGATGCATCACATGTTGCTAAGTTGTACATCAAGGAGGTCGTGGCGCATCGTGGCATCCCCAAAATGATAGTGATAGATATGGACGTTAAATTTACTAAATATTTCAGGAAAACACTTTAAAGCTTTTGGGTACTAGACTTATGTTTTCATCGACCTATCATCCCCAAACGGATGGGAAAACGGTAGTGGTTAACCGAAGCTTGGGTTGGTTACTTCGTTGCTTAGTGGGTGATCATAAAGGTAAGTGGAACCTTATTCTTCCTCATGCTCAATTAGTTTACAACAATTCTAAGAATAGGTCCACAGGTTTATCTCCAAATGAGATCATGCATGGATATAAGGCACCCGTGCCTCTTGACATGGTTCCGTTACCACCATCTTTTAAATCCAGTCAATTTGCAAAGGACTTCGCCTCGCACGTTCACACTCTCCATAAACACATTAGCGAGACGTTAGCTAAACAATATGCTATTTATTAATCGAATGCTAACGTACATAGGCGAGCAGTCCCCTTGAATATTGGTGATTTGGTAATGGTTCGTCTTATACCTGAACGGATGCCTTCGGGCACCATAAAGAAATTGGTGAATAGGAGAGCCGGTCCTTTTCGGGTTTTAAAGAATCTAGGCGAAAATGCATATTTTTTAAAGTTACCCTCTGATTGGGGAATCTCCCCTGTTTTTAACATTTCGGATTTAACGCTTTATATTGCTCCACCACCTGAACTTTCTGTCTCTCCGTTTAATATTTCCACTATACCGTCTAATGGGGTGGGGTGAGATTGTTTCTGGATCGCTCTCTCCTTCGGATTTTCCGGGAGGTATATTGCCTATTGATGATGAAACCTGTTTTTCTTCTTTGCCTAACGCATTTCCAAGGTTCCCCCGGACCGATTTATTGTCTGACAGGATTTTGCAGGATGCAGTGTTTCCCAGTCCCGACGGTGACATTCACAGGTTTTTGGTCAGGTGGTGTGGTCATACTGCTTTGGACGACTCTTGGCTCTCTTCCGCGGAAGTGGATCTTCTAGATGAGGATCTCTTACGCAATTACCTTCCCATCCACTCATCGGTGATGAGTCCTTGTTAGCGGGGAGGATTGATGGCGACGACCACCACGACGGCCAACTTGGTGATGAAGATGACGTCTATGGAGCACTTGGTGATCATGGGGTAGTGGCAGAAGATGATGATGATCCACCGGCCAAAGACTTGCAGCGCCGTAGCGGTTACGGCTACAATCTTCGCCTGACGCAACAAGATTTAAATTTAATTTATCTTGCTAGTTTATGGTCTGCATTTATCTGATTATGTGGTTTGTATTAATCTATTTTATTTCTGTCATTTTGAACTTGTGGTGTACGTTTAGCCACTAAATATTTGCTGCTAATAGCCCCTTGGATGTAAGCCTTATATAAGGCCAAAACTTTTATTGTCATTTAGACTTAATATTGAAATCAAACAAGATTCCTCCAAAACCTAATTTCCTATCTTCCCCCTTCCCTTTCTCTTTGCCGCTGCCCAAGGGGCTCTCCCCTCCTTCTAGCTCTTGGTCGCCCCCCCTCTCTCTCTTTCCCCCTTCTTCCCTCATCCTCTTCCTTACTACATCCTCTCATCCATGTTTCTTTCCAAAATCTCAAAGAAATTTGGCCAACTTTGGAGGAGAAGATACAAGTTCAAGAAAGAAAGGCTTGGGTGAACTTCCACACCGTGAAGCGGGGAAGACGGGCGAGTTCTTCATCCGTGGAGCGCTTCCCGCAGATTTCGAGGGAAGAGCGGTTATTTCTTGTGGATCCAAATAATCTCGGATCTACGTTTCCGAGAGGTGTAACGAAATTCCTACTCAAGAGATTTTCTTTCTTTTATAGTTCTTGTGGTGGATGATTTTTGTGTGGATCTTTGAAGCTTTAATTTTCGCGGTATTACTCATATAGATTTGTGATTTTCGTTTGTTTTTCGGAAACTCCCGAGAGGACTGGAGATCCTCGTTTTTTTTATTTAGTGGGGATAGAACCTACCACTTTCGAATCGTGATTTCTTTGGTGGATCCATTTTGGTACAACTCCAAGCTCGTCGAAACCAATATTGTTCCTTTTAGCCGGAGAGGATTTTTGCATATAGACATTCTCCGATCCACTTACGGTTCGGCTACCCGTAAGTTAGCGCGAGAGATAAATAAAATCCATTATGTTTGCTGCGTTTCGTTAGTGTGCAGAATAGAGGACGTTGAATGTTGCGAGAGTCATCGAAACGCCGTCCGTGTAGGATCTTTTAGGACAGGACTACATCAATATTTTTGCGGCTAATGTTTATTTCTATTTTTGCAGGTTTCCTGAATTTTTGCAAAACAATGTTGACACGGCAACTGACACGGCTGTGTCATAGGGCATGTCAACCTTACTGTGTCAACATGGTGCGTCGACCAGAGGAAAATTCCAAAGACGTTCCAGATAAGGACATGACCAGTTGACACAGTCGTGTCTTTAGCCATGCTGCTGGGCGTGTCAATCCGGCCGTGTCGCCGCTGTGTTGCCAGAAGCTGAAGACTCTCCAGATAAGGACACTACCAATAAATACGGTCTTGTCCAATAGTGGGGTTCGCCGCGTAAAACGAGCTTTAGGTCTCCAATTTAGACGAGAGTCGTTCGGACCTTCCTAAACTCAGTTGTGCACGACTTCGAGAGAAGCATGTTCAAGCTTTAGGAATCTCCACAGTCAAGGACCTTTACCCTTTTGAGTTTAGGTTTTTATCGCATTTCTTAGTCGACTTTAGCCGAGGTGATTCTTGATCGAGTGCATTTCCATTTCATAGTTTCAGCCCTTCATTGTAATCTCTTCTAATAGCTCTTTAATTAACTGCAGTAGTTCTCTTTCTAGCATAGCTTTATTTCCTTTATTGCAATTAGTTTCTTTAAACCCTAGATTATCTGTCAATAAAAAAATAGTCTTCATGTGAGTAAGTGTACTCAACAGTTCCCGGATTTCAATATGACACTTGTATCCCCTTGCTACAGTTCAATAGGTATACTTGCCTTATTGGATTGCTAGTTCAGTTACTTTTATTTTCTTCGAATCTTAGTGATCACCAGACTCCCCATAGGAAACAGGCTGCGCCGCGAGAGTAACTTGGATGTTGAAATGCGAGGGACGGCTCTGGTATTCTGACGCTTGGGGCGGAGCGCTTTTGCTTGCAGAAGTCGTCTTACTCCTTCGGCTCGCTCCAGGACTTAGGAGTTTTCCTGCTGGGGGCTCGTTGGTGGCCATTGGTGGCTCGCTGGTGGCCGACGGTGGCTCGCAACGATTGGAGGCTTACTCGAGGGAGGATGCCGACAGAGTTGTCACCTGAGGAAGAAGATGACCAGGAGCAGAGAAAAGTAAAGAATGAAGAGGCCCTAGAGCTCCTTTTATAGCCTCCGGGGGAGGATCATGGAGGGCCCCACCACTAACGTAGTGGGTTAGTGGGTGGTTAGCCTCCTGATCGAACGGCAAGGAAAGCCTCTCCCCGATCGGATGGTGGGGAGCCATCCACGACGACGGTTCGCCATGAAGGCGGAAGTGGCCGGCTGGGCGGTCGGAGGCGGGGGCGTCCGACCTGGTAGACGGCGGCGGCGGCCCGCCATGGCATGGCCAGGCAAGGCCGACCGTTAATTGGCCAGCCATGGATTGGATGGCCGCAGCATGACAGGGCCGGTGGCAAGGCCGACCGCGGCCTGGCCAGTAGCTTGTCGCGGTGAGGCCGGCCGTGACCTGCCGCGGCTAGGCCGGCTGCGGCCAGACAGCCTGGCGCGGCCGGGCCGCGGCCGGGCCGCGGCCTGCCGTGGCGAGGCGGAAGGCCGACCGCGGTGCGTCCGGGGGGAGGCGGGACGAATGTCGGTGGCGTTCAGGCCGGCCGGCGGCGGTGGCCTACCCAGCAACGACGGTTCTCCTCAATGGGGAGAGGGAGTGGGCCCCACCCCCCATGGTTTCCTCATCATGAGAGTTCATGGGGGGGGGGGTGGAATTGACTTGGACAACCCATAATCCCACTTTGGGATGAGATCATGGGGGGCTTTTTCCTATAAATGATGGTGGAACCCATCAATTTCACCCCAAATCCTTGTTATCCGAGAGCGAAGCGAGCGAGAGAGGAAGGATTTTTCCTGCTATCCTATTGTCCTTATGATTTTCGATGAGAAGGCAGAGACGGCGACGGGCGGTTCTTCGAAGGTATTCAGAGGAAATTTGTCAGGGAGGAGTCGACCAGTGAGGAAGTCGAAGGCGGACACGTTCATCCGGGCCGTGTGGCCGTCATTCGCGTTATTGCGCTCAGGCCTTGCGTGCCCGCGGGGTAGTGCGCTGGCTGGCCGTGTTCACGACGAGCCAGGGTGCGCCCGGTCTGCGGGCGCGGGGGTGACTGAGCGCACCCAGGCTGCGCGTGCGTAAGGTCAGGTGCGCAGAGGCCGTGCGTGCGCCGGCCGCGCGCGCGGAGGCCGCCGCGCGCTCACAGGCCATGTGCGCGTGGGCATGCACGCTCGCGAAGTAGGCCTCTCGCGCCCTTGCTGCATGCGGGTTTTTCCATGTGTGCAAGAGTCTCGGTTCGCGTGTTTTAATTTCTTGCACACTGCTCGGGCTGCGCGTGCTTGGATGTGCAACTTCAAGCCTTTATTTTCTGGGCAATCCTGACTTTTTTTAATTTTTGCTCTATGCAGGTCTCGAAGCGTTCTTCCGGTCCGATGCGCCTATGCTCCTATTTAACCGATGCTGGGTTTGAAATTTTGAGGACAAAGTATGGGCTTCCCACTGGCTTGGAAGTGAGGATCCCGCGTCTTGAGGAGCGAGTCCAAAATCCTCCTCATGGCTGGTTGACGATTTGCGAAGTCTCCCTGAGGTCTGGCTTCCGTTTTCCACCCTGCGAGGAGGTGATTGAGATCTTGATGTTCTGTGGGGTTCCTATCTCTTAATTCATCCCGGTTGGAATTGCCCGAATTATGGTCATAGTTGTCTTTTTTCGTGAGCATGGGGGCCGGTTTTCTTTGGACCAATTCCGAGATTGGTGCGATGTTCGTTCTGATGGTATCCAGCAGATGGAGGTACGCAACAACAAGAGTTGGTTGGAATTTGAAGCACGCAAGGACCGTCGCCATTACAACACTTGTTTGGATATGTCAAGAATTCCTGGGGTCTTCCCCGAGGTGTGGGATGTGCTTCCCGATCGCTGTCGTCGTGTGAGGGGGAAGGAGCGGGATTTTTCCCAGGTGTTCGGTTTTTCTAAGCCTCGTGAGTTAGCCCACCGTCTTTTCAACATTTATGTCTATGTGGAGGAGAAGCGGTTGTTGTGGTGTGACATCTCATTGGATACAGTTCAGTCAGCTGGGACTTCTCAAGGAGGGGGTCGGAAGAGGAAAGCAGTGGAGGCCCCTCCTGGTGACCTTGACGTGGTGGTGGCAGCAGTTATTACCGATACTTGTCACGGGTCGACTCCTGAGGTGCATATGCTTGCTTCTCCTGTTCCACAGGTATCTGATTGTACAGTAGCTCCGCGGATGTCCTCTTCCTTGAGGGCGATGAGGGATGCGGTAAGGATTTGATTTGTTCCAAAGGCTCATTTCCTTATTTTTTCTTGCTAATAGAGGCTGATTTTGACCCTTCCTTTGTGCAGATAGAGACCTAGGAGTAGATTGCAGTAACCTGGAATGATCATTACGTAAGCCTGAAGGATGGGTACCTTGCTCTTTAGGAGAAGCTTCGGTCGATGACGAGTTCTCTTGCTTCCCTGAAAGAAGAGCATGAGCAGGATATTGAGCGGTTTTGCCGGATCGGTTTGGAGCTGAAGTCAGAGCTAGAGGATGCACGCACGACTTTTGAAGTGGAGAAGACCTTGGTAGAGAGGACCACCCAGATGTTGAAGCATTCGAAAGAGGATAATTCGGGCTTGGGAACTCAGTTATAGGAAGCGCGGGAGGAAATCTCAGGCCTTGAGACTCAGCTTCAGGCAACGAAGGCACAAGTGGAGATGATGTCCTCTGATGACTATGCGTCAGAGCTGAAGGCTGCAAGGCTTGCCGATTACTTGGAGTCACTGGACAATATGTGAGACCGTAGCCTGATCGCAGAAGATGTTTGTGACAAGATTTGGTCCAAGGAGGTGGAGCCTTAGATGGATTATATACACAAGTTGGTACTCCGACGTTGTATTTCGAAGGCCTTCCGCTTCGTTAACAAGATTCTGGGATGTGACACGTCCTGTTTTAGCTTTGTAGATGTTTGTGAGGATGAGCATTCTGACTCAGATGTCGAAGACGAGTAGTGGTACTTAAATCTTTGTTACTGTATGTTTATATTTTATAGTTTAGTATGAGCGTATTTTGTTTTGCCCCTTGTTTTGCATTGGTTGTTGTTGCCTTTAGGCGTTGATTGTTCTTATACCATTCAAGCTTTGTTTTGTTATGATATTGTTATTTTTTATGTCATCTTTGCTGCTTTGTTTGCACGGCTCAGATCCGTGACTTAATTTTCACGAGGGCTGCTTGTGATTTAATTTGTGCGAGGGTTGCTCGCGGTTTTATTTGCGCGTTGGTTGCTCGCAGCTTATTTGCGCGAGGGTTGATCGTGGCTTAGTTTGTGCGAGGGATGTTTGCAGCTTCTTCGCGAGAGGGGCAGGCCCCTATGGTGTTGTGCGAGGGTTTCTCGCAGCTTGGTTTGCGCGAGGGATGCTTACGGCTTCTTCGTGAGGGGGGAAGGCCCCCACGGTGTTGCATGAGGGTTGATCGCGACTTAGTTTGCGCGAGGGTTGCTCGTATCTTAGTTTGCGCGAGGCATGCTCTCGGCTTCTTCATGAGGGGGCAGGCCCCCACGGTGTTGCGCGAGGGTTTCTTGCGGTTTGGTTTGTGCGAGGGATGCTCGCGGCTTCTTTGTGAGAGGGGCATGCCCCCACAGTGTTACGCGAGGGTTGCTCGCGGCTTAGTTTGCGCGAGGGTTGCTCGCGGCCAGCCTGCCAGCCAGCCTGGCCACGGCCTACCACGAACAAGCCTGTGGCCTGGCCACGGGTTGTCGCAGTGAGGCCGACCATCCGACCGCAGCCAACTGCGGCAATGCCAGCGGCTTCCCGCAGCAAGGCTGCCGGCGGCCAGGCGGCCGGACCACGACCTGCCGTGGCGAGGCAGGAGGCCAACTGCGGCGCAGCCGGGGGGGATGCCGACGACGGTTCTCCTTCATGGAGATAGGGAGTGGGCCCCACCCCCCATGACTTCCTCATCATGAGATTTCATGGGGGTGTGGAATTGACTTGGTCAACCCATGATCCCACTTTGAGAGGAGATCATGGGCTTATTTTTCTTATAAATGATGGTGGAACCCATAATTATATATTATTATAATATAGAAATATTTATATTAACATTTGACTTCGTCAAAATGCTATGTCAACCTTCTCCCCCTCAAACACAGTAGCACATGTTGATTTTACTTTTGCACACCAGAAACATCTCAGTCTTCAACGTCTTTGTGAATATGTCTGCCATCTAATCTCCTGTGTGGCAGTATACCAACTTCACCACCTTCTGTTGCACCAGTTCACGAAGAAAATGATAATTCGTCTCTATATGCTTGTTGCATCCATGCAACACTGGATTTTTCGCAAGTTGAATTACAGACATGTTGTTAATATACATAGTAACAGGACTCTTCTATCCATTATGTAACTCCTGCAGGAGACTCAACCAAAATGCATAGCATGCACAGGAAGCTGATGCGATGTATTCAACTTTGCAGGTAGACAAAGCAATGGTTGCTTGCTTCTTCGAACTCCATGAGAACGTAGATGTTCCCACATGAAAAGCATATCCGGAAGTTCTCTTCTAGTCATTTATATCTCCTCCGTAATAATTATCGGAGTACCTGATCTTCTTCAACTCTTTTGTAGTAGAGTACAACAGACATTTTTCTCACGTACCATTCACATACCTCTAGATCCTCTTTTTCTACCATGAAGTGATCTTGCTTTGGCTCCTTCATGTACCTGCTAACAAATCTGACAACATACATGATATCAGGCCTAATGAAAATCAGGTAGCGTAGACTTTAACCTAAACTCTTGAACAATGTAGAGTAAATTTTTTCCTCCTTAAAATATTTCCTTAACTTTTCTCCCGGATCTGTAGGAGTGGGGATATCCTTGTTATTCTCCATCAGGAACTTCTTCAGAATCTCCTCGGTATACTTCTTCTGAGAGATAAAGATCCCTTCTTCACTCTTTTGCACTTCTATGCCCAAGAAGTTAGTGAGTTCACCCAGATCTGTCATCTCAAACTCCTTCATCGTCTTCTTAAACTCCTCAAACATAAGAGGTCTGTTGTACGCGAATATCATATCATCAACATAAAAGCATACGACCATGATATCATCATTCTTCTATTCCTTCTTATAGAGTGCATACTCATACGGGCTCTTCATGTACCCGTTCTTCTGAAAGTATGTGTCTATTCTTTCATTCCACAAATGAGGCGCTTGCTTTAACCCGTACAACGCCTTCTTTAGTGTAACGTCCCAATTCACGCTATGCCCCTCGCACACTTTTTTGAGTTAAGAGGGTTGACTCGAACTAGGGGTGCACTTGTGGGCAGGCTTGCACCTGAGCCAGGGGAAGTGCCGAATCGACACTAAGTCTCAGGATGTTACTGCACGGCGGTAGTGTGAATTGCGCGGTGGTAGTATGTACTATGTGGTGGCAGCGATCATCGAGTATACACGAAGAATGTCAAGAGGAGTCGAGAGCGCTGAGTAGACTCAACAATCATCGAGTACTACCGCGCGACAGTGCTAGGTACCGCGGGGCGATGCTAGGTACCGTGGGGCGGTGCTAGGTACCGTGGGGCGGTAGCGTTCGTCGAGTATACACGACAAATGTTAAGTGGAGCCGAAGAGCGCCAAGTGGATCAACGATCGTTGAGTACTACTGCTAGGCGGTAGAGGGATATCGTGTAGCGGTAGCCTGGCTGAGTATTTGCATATTGCTTGGTTAGCAACCGCGTGGCATTAGTTATACCGCTAGTGGTAGCCCTGCTGAGTTATTGGTATATTGCTCGGTGAGATACCGCGCGACGGTAGAAGAATACCACGTGACAGTAGAAGTACAGGTTGAGGCGCCTGAGTGGTGGGTTTGGATGGTGTCTTGTTGAAGAAGGAACTATTGGAGGTATTGTGCGACGGTAGCTTGATACCGCGTGATTGTAGCGCTCGGATCAGAAAAACCCTAGGTCTATTTGGCCACTCCTTTATATATGTTTTCCAAGTCTTGGTTGCCAGTCTTCTTCTCTCGATGGCAAACTTGATCGTAGGAGACAAGGTTGACGGCGTCATGCCGCCAAGTAGGAGGATGCGATCCATGGACGGAAATGAGGTGAGCTTCCTACCCTCTCACTTGGTGCTATAAATTAAAATTTAAAATGTAGGAGAGACATCGGATGAAGAGATCTTGATTTGGGAGTTTAATGGAGATTTCCTAGAAAGGAACCATGCTAGAACTTTGTTCTAGGCCGCCGATCGCCGTATGATAATCTTCAATCATCTCCTCTCTTCATTACAAAGATGGTTTACTTGATCTCGTGAAGAATCATGGTCAAATGAGGGAGAAAGGGGGAAAGAAATGGTTGTTGTGCCATATATGATGGCTGGAGGAAAAAGATGAAACGATGTCGTCTGATCATCTTTACGAGGCGTGCAAAGTACTGTACAGAAATCTTTTTTCTATGAGTAGCATGCTTCAACGATGTTTTTGGGTATGGTGCAATCAGATGTAGGTCTTGGGATCAACACAAAAGTAGTAGCCCTCGGAAAGTCCCTTCCAACGGAATGTTACTCGCTTTCATAGGAGCTCTGTAGCTCTGGGAATGTTCAGTCAAAGTTGTTGTACCGTAGTAATATATGTCCAGGTTGCGTTCTGTCTAAGTGTATATGGCTGGATTGAAATCTGATTTCGGGTTTGCTGGATTTGGATTTAGACTCCAGGCTCAACGTAGAAGTTGTAGCCCTTGAAGACAACTTTCTGATTTTGAGTTGCTCGCAATTTTTGGGTGGATTATAGCTTTTTGAATTCCGATTTTAGTAATTTTGGCTTGTAGCAGTGATTAACCTGTCTTAATAATTGATGATTACCCTATTTTTATGAGTTGATTTATTGGGAGATTGGATGGAAAATAATTGATGATATTGTGATCACATATTTGCATGACCTATAAATTTGGGAGCAGTATATATCATGGGGAATTACAGGTTTATGAAATGAGCTATGTTGGAGATGACTAAAACGGTATTATTAATGTGCACATGTTTAATTCTAAAGAAAGAGTTGGACGAGGTATACCCTATGGCCATGAGATGAGTCGAACCTTAATATCAATATTGAAGAGGTGATTATTGTAGTCCACTGCTTAGAGTTAGGTCTCCCTACGGGTAGCAATGTGGGACTACTATACTATATAAGGTAACCTGGTTCCTATATAAAATGTGTACTTTGCATGCTTGGAGTACGCGTAAGTTGTTATGAAGGGACTCAATGTGGCGCCCTTGAGTGCTTTTGAGCACGGGATTAGTATGATGAGAAGGGACTCGGTTGGAGCCCTGTGATGTTCGATGACATGGCTAAGTGTAATTACATGCGGTGTGTGTTGACACGTAGTGTCAAAATATTGAGTTAAGGATAGTGTAGTAGGTCTACTGGCTCGCTAGTCGTCACACCGATGGGAGTTGATAGATAAACCTTGAGCTGGTGGGCTTGGTCCTCGGTTCTCATTCCCGAGGCTCCTTCTGTGCTAGTGGACGGTTGGATTTGGTCCTTTGGTGATACACTCCCAAGGCTCCTTCCGTGCTAATTACAGGCAAGTTGGGCTGTGTTCTTGGTGCACATCTACCCAAGAACCGTTCTGAGATGTATTACGCAGAGGCTCTGATGTTGTGTTCTTAGTATCTAGGCCTACATAGGCCTAGGCTTGGTAGTGTGGATGGCCGCCTAGTAGTGGAGACGCCCGCTCTACTGTCACCATTTGGCCACGACGGATGAGGCTTGAGAGGTTTGCTAACTGCTTGAAAAGTGGGAACTACAAGTCCATGTCGTCATAGCAGTATGCGTGTGTGTGAGCATTGATGAGTCATCATATTGCATTTATATCATAACATTGCATTGCACCACATGAGATCCGCATCATATAAAATTATTTGGGCTCTTTTATATGATGAGTTTCTTTATGTACCCGACCCTTAACTTATAAATTTGTATGGACATTTTTATAAATTAAGTTATTTTCTATTCTTATGAATAATGTTCTATTAGCGTAGATTTCTAGTTATTTATTGTCGAATTCTGCTCATACTTGCTTAGTTTAAATGTGTTAATACTTACATATATGAACTGCTATACAATAATGCTCTAGCCACCTGAATGTTGAAAAATAATACTGCTATATTGAGTTCCTCTTTCTCTTTCTTCGCCCGGTGCCTAAGAGTCATTGGGGTGAGCGGCTGTGATTGCCACTTTGTCTTTATGACTAACGGTTGCTACGTCTACCATTTTAGGAGGATACCCCATCGATGGAGCAGCAACAGTGCCAGGTGAAGGATGATAGCCATGCCAGTGAGATAGGGCCTGATACGACGTTACCCTCCCTTCCTTCTGTGACCGATGTGAGTGTCAACGTCATGATGCAACATTCAGGCAGTGTTTTGTGTATATTAAAGAAGCTGAATAGCTTCTTATTTATTGATGTACTCTTTTTGGACATTTACTTATTGTGATATTATGACTTTTATGTTCTTCTTTTGGTTGGGTTGACATTGTTATATCGGATTGGCCGATAGGATAGATGACTTGTGGTATGGACCTCAAGGCGGATGTCTTGGGCATAAGACACCCCTCGGCCGTATGTTGTGTTTCGGGAAGGGGGGGGGGGTCTTACAAATGGTATCAGTTTGCATCGTTCCAACAATAAAAAGTCATTGAACGGGGTGTTACCCCCGCTTGATTATTTGGTTTGCTGACAACCGGATAAGCTAAAGCAGTGGTATACCCATTCGTGATTCACACTAAGTATGTCTACTCGTTACCCTACGTATAGCCAACCTGACCCCAAATCCGTGTTTTGTACGTAGATTCTGGTACATATAGAGCCGATGACGGGTATTCTTGTTCCTCCGATCCCACTCCGTTCTAACAATCGGATTTGGGGAAGACGCTAACTACAATCTTTGTTGCCTTCAAGTCTAAGCAGGCTCCGGTGCAGGAATTGGCCCCAAGCTCTAATTGGCTGAGTACCTTCCGAGCTCTTTATCCACCCATCTACCACGGGACTTAATCAGCCGTTTGCATGAAGGAATGGCTAGATGTTGTACAAGAACTGATAGCCAAAATCAAATGCCCAGACAGTATGGTTGTTACCTTAAATGTGTCCATCCTAGAGTCATACACAAAAAGGTGGTGGATGTCCCTTATGGGCTCCACTTTTCAAGGACATGTATACACTGACATCAACTTGAACAAATATTTTAAGGCCTTCTTAGAACATTTTTTCCCTCCACTGCTCGAGATGAGCTGGAGGAAAGATTCATGTAGTTCAAATAAGGATCGAATTCAGTCGTGGAGTATCAACAGGAGTTTCAGCACCTCGCCAGGTTTGCTGACTCCTACGATTTTGATGATCGTGGATATGTGAAGCTTTTACAAAGGTTTATGAGATCCCCTAAGGCAAGCACTTTTGTTTATAGCGGACTCGAGCCTAGCGAAGATATTAGAGATGACAAAAAGATTGGAAGCAGATCATCTTAGGTCTACACTAGTGGAAAGAGATTCGTTGAGGGCGTGATGGAAATAGGACACAGCTTTAGAAGGAGATAGAGTATTAGAGGTGGAAGAGGAAACAAAAGAGGTGGCAGTCGTTTCCATCAAAACTTTAGGTTGGAACATTCGACCTTACAACTAATATTACCTCCACGCCCACTATTCTAACCTTATCAATAACCCGAAGGACCATTCAGACAAGTTTATTTCCTGTGTCATTAGTCGGGCCACATTCAGCATTTCTTCACGCAATTAGGTGGGGATGTTCCCCCTATTTTCCATCCAGTCAGTGAGGATGTGCCCAAGTTCATGGACGGGACGTGGACCACGAGGATGGAATCCTGGACCTGATAGAGAGTAGATATTTGCTCTAGATATGACTTAAGAGCGGAATCCTTAAGATGTGATTGCAGGTATTTCACAGTCAATTTATATGCTATGATCATTCGTCCTTAGCTTTCCTAGGTTTGTGCCCGAAATTTAGCTTTGAGAATGTTATAACTTGATAATTATGCATCATGAGTGTTAGTGGGAGACCAACCCACACTCTATTTGATACTAATGCGACTCACTTGTTTGTCTCGATGGACTTTGTTAAAGACCTAGATGGTGTGCAATACATCACCAGTATCAGTCGGAGAGTACGCCTACCAGACAGCTCTGAGATGACCTCATCTGCCAAGTGCGACATGGATGTGTATATTGGATGAAAAACTATCAAAACCCCTGCAACGGTGTTGAGGATGCTAGAATTTGACATTATTCTAGGCATGCCTGGATTAGAACCATGCCAGGATTGATTGTGCGGCAAAGCAAATCAACCTTAAGGCATAGAGATTCTGAGAAAATCTTTCAAGGTATTACACTTGTACCCCAAATAATGTTGTCTTCAGTTCAGGCCCTTATGGCACGTATGAAAGGGGATGAGGTGTATATGATATGTTTCGAACTAAAAGAGATGATGATGAGCATAGAAGATGTATCGATGGTGCAATATTTTCTTCAGGTTTTCCTGAAGAGTTACATGGATTGCCCCCACCTAGGGAAGTAGACTTCTAGATTAAGTTTGTGTCAGGTGCCAAGCCCATCTCTCGAACCCCTTAGAGGATGGATCCAAAGGAACTAATAGAGTTTATGGTTGCAGTTGCAAGAGTTGGTGGAATGAGGGTTTGTGCGTCCCAGCTCATCACCCAGGGGAGCTCCTATTCTATTTGTTAAGAAGAAGAACAGATCATTACGATTATGCATAGATTATCGGGAGCTCAACCGGTTGATGGTGTGGAACACCTATCCTTTACCCTCGATCGACGAGCTATTCGATAAGTTGGTGGGAGCACATTTGTTTTCCAAGCTTGATTTGCGCTCGGGGTACTACCAGTTGAGGATATAAGAGGAAGATACTAAGAAAACAACATTTAGTTCGAGATATGGCTAGTCCAAATTCACTGTGATGCCGTTTGGGCTCACCAAGGCCCCTTCTGTATTGATGAGTTTGATGTATAGTGTGTTTGAGCTGTATCTGGATGCTTTTGTCATCATATTTATTGATGACATTTTAGTCTACTCAAAGACAAAAGAGGAGCATGTTGAGCTCTTGGCCATAGTTTTGAAGAAACTAAAGGAGCACTGCTTGTTTGCTAAATTCAACAAGTGTGAGTTTTGTCTCTGAGAGGTTGCTTTCTTGAGACACGTTATAAGTAGAGTCGGGTTAGCAGTGGATCTGACCATGATGTGTGCTGTAAAGGAATGGTCGCCTTTGAGGTCAGTAGACGATGTGCGAATCTTTCATGGATTAGGCGGGTACTATCGCAAGTTTTTCGAAAGCTTTTCGAAGATCGCACTTTCCCACACTACACTAACAAAGAAGGGTGGCCATATGAGTGGACAGCTTAGTGTAAGGCAGCTTTCCAAGAGCTGAAGGATCGACTTACCTCAGCACCAATCCTAGCCCTGCCATCTGGAAAGGAAGGATTTCGGATTTATACCGATGCATCCTATCCTGGCATGGGGGCAGTTTTAATGCAACACGGGAATGTGATTGCATACACTTCTAGGCAGTTTAAGAAGCATGAAGTGAAATATCCAGTGCATGATTTGAAGTTGGGATAAGTGGTCTTTGCCTTGAAAATTTGGAGGTACTATTTAAATGGAGTCCACTATGAGATCTTTTCAGATCATAAGAATTTGAAGTATATTCACACCAAGAGGGATTTGAACTTGAGGCAGCGGTGGTGGTTGGATTTTTTATGTGATTATGAATTAATGTTTAACTATCACCCCGGGAAGGCGAACACAGTGACGGATGCCTTAAGCAGGAAGGCGCCTATGATGAGCCTAGAATATCAATTAATGGTTATGGAGTTGATTTGGGTACTTAAGGAGATGGATATTACACCAGTGTCTAGGGCTTGTCCTGAGGCCTATACAGAGTACTTATATACCATGAGTATAGTCTGTGACATTCGAGATCAGATTTAGGCAGAGCAAGGGAAGGAAGCTGCATTGGCCCCGGTGTTTCAAGCCATTATGGGAGGATCGGCAGAAGGATATATGCTAAAAGAAGACCTAAGTTATTCTCATGGCAGACTTTAAATTCCCACAGATGGTGGGATTCAAGAAGAAATCTTGAGAGAGGCTCTTTGCACCATGTATTCGATGTACCCTTATATTGCCAAAATGTACACCGACTTGCGAAGGACCATGTTATGGACAGGGACGAAGAGGGATGTCATGTCTACGTTACTCACTACGAGGCTTGTCAGAAGGTTAAGGTGGAGCGCAAGAGCCCTAATGGATTGTTACAATCACTACCCATTCCAGAGTGGAAGTTAGAGGATATCTCCATAGATTTTGTTCACGGTCTTTCGCAATCACGATCCGGGAATGATTCAGTTTGGGTGATTGTGGATAACTTGATGAAGGTTACCAGGTTCATTCCAATGAGGAAGGAGTCGCATGTTGATGTTTTGGTGCGTCTCTTTGTGGATCAGTTTATGCGGTACCATGGGGTGCCCAAGACAATTGTCTCTGACCGTAATGGTGGCTTCACTTCCAAGGAATGGATGGAAGTTCAAGCTTATTTATGTTCTCACCTTAACTTTAATACGACCTTCCATCCTCAGAAGGATGACCAGTCTGAGAGGACCATAAGAACCATGGAGGATTTATGGAGGTTATGCGTGTTGGACAGATGAGTGTTGTGGGAAAGGTTTTTGGCGCTAGTGGAGTTTTCATACAATCAAGCTAGTAGCGGAATAGCACCCTACGAAGCACATTATGGGAGGAGGTGTAGAACCCCATTATCGTGGGTGCAGGATGAAGACCCAAAGACTTTGGGAGTTGAGTATATCGATGACATCGATGCTATGGTCAGATTGATTTGAGACTGCATGCTGGAGCTCAGAGTTAGAAGGCAGCGTACTATAATTCGAAGCACCAGAGGGTGGAATTTCAATTGTGTGACAAAGTGTTCTTGAAGATCAGGCCAATGCATGGAGTGTCACGTGTGCGTGGTAGAAAGAAGCTCAACCTGAGATATGCGCAGCCTTGTATTATTTTGGGGAGGATTAGCCCTTTGGCCTATCGACTGGAGCTACCTCCAGAGCTAGAAAATTTGGACGATATCTTCTATGTGCCGTCGCTTCGGAATGTACTATTACGGTCTGATCAACAAGTCCACGCTATAAATGGAACAGTGGCAACTGATAGGTTTGTTCGACTAGAGCCGGTGCAGATAGTGGATACCAAGACAAGAAGCTTGCGACGAAAGTGTGTTCCTTTGGTGAAGGTACCGTGGTCTAATCATGGAAAAGAGGAGTATACCTGGGAGCCGGTGGACTTGATGCGGAAGCGCTACCCAGAGTTGTTTCCCCAAGGTAAAATTAAACTCATACCTTACATTATTTTCCCCCACACTCTTGGCCTGATTGTAGGGATGAAATCTTTTATTTTGTTTAAAGGATTTGTAACGTCCTAATTCACGCTAGATCTCTCGCACACATTTTTTAGTAAAGAGAGTTGACTTAGACTCGGGGTATGCTGGTGGGCTGGCTTGCACCTGCATGCAGTGGTGACGGGATTCAAAAAAGAAAAGACAAGAAGTCTGCGCAAGAGGGGCTGACTGGCCTCGTGAGGTGGAGCTTCAATCTGGCTGCAGTGCGCGATCCTGGCTGAAGGTCTGCGACCTGTGCGAACTGACTCTTGAGTTCGCTTGAAGAGCTGGTGGATGATCTGGAAGCTGGTCAACTGAGGCTGGGCGACCTGGGCGGACTGGAGGATTAAGTCCTCTGCTAGGGAGCCTTAGATTCTGCATGGTCTCGAATACCTGAGAAGACTGCCAAAATCGAGTCCGCCAAAAGAGGAGGATCTGTCCTGCTGAACATGTTGCGAATTCTAGAGTTAACATAATCCTCGCACATTTTTAATTTTCGAAAAACTTTGAAAATGTTTGCTTAACCGCCGAGTCTGCAACTGTCATAAATGCTGCCAGCGCTATAAATATCACCGGAAACTCTGTTTTCGGACAAAATTGTCTGCGCCACAGGTAGGTTTTCACCTCTTGCGTTTTGCACTCTTCATTCCGGCATGGCAAGACTTGGATCATTCTTTGGCAACTTCGTTTCAAGGATACAGAAACCCAAGGCGAACACAAGGACCAATAAGGTTGTTCACCGAAGTGGGACGTCTGTCTGCCACATACGGGAAAGTTCACCGAAGGGATAGGTGAGGACTGAATCGGTCCGTAGTTCTAAAGATTCTGAACATGAGAAGTCTGTGAAAGTCTACTGCCCAAAATCTACCATCAAAAAGCGCGGAATGAATGTCGAATCCACCATCGACTTCTGACCAGAACCCTTTGAACTCAGTATGTATAGAAATACACCATTCTGCCTCTGGAATCTATATGCTGTGGATAGACTTGGACATGGAAGTTTCGTCACCAGAAGTTCGGCCGCCGGTGGTGAACGCTGAACAGGAGAAGAGGCCTCCTGAAGAGCAAGTCGAGGAGAAAGCTGACGAGCAAGCCAAAGAACAAGCTGACGAGCAAGCCAAAGAACAAGCTAAAGAACTAGCTGAAGAACCAGCTGAAGAACTAGTGTCCTCCCTGGCTCTGGTTGTCATCGATCCGGACACAGTCCGCGAGAGTCTGCCAGACTCACAGGAGGTCGCGATTATCTTGGAGAAAAAATCTCCTGAGAAGAAGAAGAGGAAAAGGGACAAGTCCACCGTCACAGAGCGAGTGGAGAAGAAACTGTGGGCTAGCAAAGAGAAGAACGTCTCTGTGTGAATTGGTACTGCGAGCTTGCAGTACAGGCCGCGAGAAAAGGAAGTTCCAGATGCCGGCCTTGGTACTCCAGATACCCTGATCATGGGAAATGACTCCCTGTCGACGGTAAGTTTGTCCATCACTGAAATACTCAACACTATAAATAGCGAGCAACTCGCCGATATGAGTCAATCTCAGCTTGAGGTGTTGTAGTCTGATGTTGATATAACGGGAGAAAAAACAGCGGATTCCCCCTCTATGCCTGCGGATGAAGGAAGAGAGACAGCGGCGAAGGAGCAGCTCGTCATTATGAAGGCGAAGGTTGAGGCGATCTCTGAAAAGCTCGATGCGGAAAAGCGAGCTGAGGATCTGCGGACTACAGCTGAATTAATACGGTTAGGTAAACTGCAACCGGTGCTTAGGCATTTTCAGAGTTGGTGGCTTTATAAATCTCCTCCACAGAAATCGCGACGGATCAAGATCATTACGGAAACCGATGATATAGTTGTGTCGAGCAGCTCGATGGTCGGGCAAAGAGCAAGGGTTCATAGAGAATGGAGGCAGTGCTTGGGTGCTTTTGATCCGGAGTGTGTGAGGCGGCCTATCTTTGATAGTCGCCAGATCGCTGCAATGATTACAAAAAGTGAATTAACTTTTTACCTTTTGAGTCCGCCGCAACCTGGGTACTAATGCGAACTTTGTTTCATTTGTTGCAGGAAAAAAATCGCCACCCAGCTCTATTAAGACTGGCGAGATTATGCCATCTCCCGAAGTAAATGCTCCGTGCGGACTACGGCGATCTCTCTTGCTGAGTCCGCGCAAGGTGAGAAGTCCGGCCTGGACAACTTGGCATTGTTAGAAAATAAATATGAAGAACAGCTGAACGAAGTTCAAGCAGAACTAAAGAGGCAGATAGAGCGAGAAAGAGCTCTAGAGAATCAGGTCGCCAACATCTCAGTGGAGTTTGAGGAATTGAATAAGGAGAAGAAGCATTTAGGTGATGATGCCCGCCACTACAGAGGTAGGTATTTGGCCCTTGTGCGGGAAGGGAAGAAGAAGCAAGATGTAGAGGTTGCAGCGGCAAGGCCGTAACTACCGGACCGGCCTACTTTTGTAGAGGCTCCATCTCCAGTAGCAAGTGGGCAGCCCGCGGCAGATGAGGAGCTGGGGCTGGCAGGAGAGCCTGTGGTTCTGGTTAGCCGGATCGACAAGGAGGACGCATATATGCACCGTACTTTCAACACTTTGCACCATCTCGTCCAGCAGTTATATAGAGATATACTTAGAGGAAGCGACCAGGTGGCCCATCTTGGGAAAGATAGTCAGGAGCGACCTGCTCAATATGACCGCAGAGGCCGCTGAGTCGGCACACGAATGAACCAATGATTTGATTAGTTTGTATGTTGTAACATTTGATGTGCTTTGGGACATTGCTTGTTTGCTTTATATGTACTGTAGGGTGAACTTTATTTGTTCTGAATTATATTGCACTGAGATTTGAACAATGCTGCGATCTGCGTAATGAAAATTTTTCTGCAGGTTGATGCTGAATGCGAGCTATGCATACTTACTTCGACTCCGCATTAATTTCTCTACTGCAACGCAGATCGCAGTGCCTAACGACCACTTAGACTCCGGATTCAAGTTCCCCTTACTGTGGGAGGTTGCCGAGATCTTTGAGCATTACGACATGGTGGTAGGGCATCTTGCACCAAACTCTTTAGCTGTGATTTACAGCTTTTTGTCATACCTGTGATCTGAAAAGATTGCATTTTCTTTGAATATATTTAGAAAAAAATTTTTGTCCGCTCTATAACTCCCTCCGGAGGCCGCTAGTATAAAGGTGTCATATACTTTTACTATCGAGGGATGATAGTTATGGGTTTACCAAACAAGATCCATAACTGGACTTCGAGGTACCTCATCTTCGAGGGCGACCTGGGGTTCGCTCATACCTATCCGCAAGTACGCCCGGACTCCGTCTTCAAAAGCATGAAGCTGGGTGAGGTGGAGACCGCCATCATCGAATTATTGGCAGGGCAAGGCTTGACATTGACCACTACATCCCACTCTTGCCTAGCTTGGACGCCATATCACTCCAAGAGAGTTAGTACAGCGACCTGTCTCTATATCCGCCGCGACCTGGAGCGTATCCGCCGCGAACTACAGTGTACTAATTTAGTTTCTTTTCTTGCAGCGACCTTGGCGGTGGCAACGAATCCGCCCCAGACACCATGCGGGCTGACTCCTACCCAAGGAGAATAGAAGAAATAAATAGAAAGGAGAAGGAACGAGGAAGGGGATCCCGCCGCGGACTACTCTTCCTCCGATAGCTTCGACATGCAAGGCTCAAGAATGAACCAGAAGGATCTAAGGGGAAACCCGATGATCCACTGGCACGGAAAGAACAACCACGTCCACCTCTCCACTGCTCTTCCCTCCTGGAAGAGTCCGCGGATCTCTCGCCATGCCCATGTTGCGATTTCCGCACTTTATGGGAAGTGCAATCTGCGCGACCTGAAGAGCGTGTTGCCTGCGGATATCCCCTTGCTCGCCGCTCAAGCCAGCGCGAACACCACCGTGACCAACAATTTACTGGGTCGCTTGACCCGCGAGCTGCTTAAATAAAATGAGCAGCTCCTGTGAGAAAATAAGTTGCTGAAGGACAGGAACAAATGGTTGGGGAAGAGGATTAATCATCACAAAGAGAACGAAGCGGTAAGTCTCGGTATTTGCGGTGATCTCTGTTACCTATCCGCGGCGGACTGACTCATTTTTTATTTTTGCAGACCGCGTATGATGTCACTAACCATAGCTTCCAAAATGCTATGCTTCCATTTATGAAGGAGAGTGTTGAGGTCATTATCGAGCGCTTCATTGACGACGGCTTCACAAAGGAAGGGGTGGACAAGGTCCCTTTTCTACAGCTCTTCCCCAAGCTAAAGGAGAAGGTTGCTGACCTGGAGCGAGCTGCGAAGGGAAATGCATTTGCTGATGAGGAAGGAGAAGAAGTAGATGAGGGGCTAGCTGAAGACGAAATCCCCGACGATGCAGCTTCAGACCAGCAGTAAGGGAGACAGTACAGACAGTCCGCCTCTTCTTCAAGTTCTGATGGGGGCAGTCCGCGGACGGAGTTTGCGGATAGCATAAGTTCAGACGGCAGCAGCAGAGACTAAGGAGGTTACTCTCCTGAAGTTGATGTTGATGGATCTTCCAACCCGGATGTGCCTGCGGAAAAGAAGCAACAAATATCGACAGAATAAAAGATGTAATTTGATTTTATTTTTTGTAAAGGGCGGACTCGGTTAGAGTTTGCCAAAGATGAAAGAGTTGTAAATAATTTTTTTAATGATTGAATACAAAGGATATTTTGCTCAGTCCGCGTATTCCGCTATTTTTATTGTTGACTTCTTGCTTCTTCAATGTTGTAATGAGACTTGCTTCTGTGTATGCATATGATCAACAATAGCCTTCATAGATTAATGAAAACCAGTCCGCGCCACTTAGACCTTAGGTCGCACACTTAGGATAAGTATGGCTTGAAGATAACCAAGGTCGATAATATTCCAAGCCGCGGAACTTGATTTGCAGCTCGCCAAGTTCATATAACTTGTAAAAAAAGATATGGATAATCGGCAGACTCTGACGGATACCAATTCCAGTTCGCACATAAATTCATCAACTGAATAAATTTTTGTGAGCTAAGAAAGATCAATGATCATCATTGCAAACTGATGGAATTATAGAAATTGAGAATTATAACTTGGCCTGAAACATCAAGCCATGCGAACTGCGGCGAATACCACTATTGAGTCTGACTAAATAGAAATGATCCACATCTTAGGTGACCAAGAGGGCTGGTGCATATAGCATTGCTTTCCTCGCAGGATCACAAAAGCTGTTATAACCCACTACAACAAACGTCGGTCTGCGTGGATACAAAATTACAGTACGCGAAGATAAATGATCCACAACTTAACCGAGCGGGCAGGTGCACATAACATTGCTTTCCACACAAGGTTAGTTGCAAGGTAAACCCAAAACTGACAGATTGACCGGACGGAGAGAACTGAGCGGATGCTAGAAATCTGTCCACATTTTAATGAAATGGTCAGCTTTGGTGACCACACGGGCAGGTGCCTGTAGGGCAGACATTGATTTCCTCGTGAGGTCACATAAGTCGTAAGCTTCAACTTAGTTTTTCAATTGGATTTGCATGCGCTTGACTGTCGGTTACTGTATCCTTGAAGAAGAATCATTCTGGCTGCAATATAAATTGCAAGCTAAAGATACAAGTGGGCAGGTGCGCAAGGCGCATTGCTTTCCTCACGAGGTCACAGAAGTTGTAAACTTCATCTTAATTTAGATAAAACGAATATACTGCTCTCTTGCCTGAGATTCAGATCGATTTGATTAATTGGGCAGGTGCATGTGGGATGTATTGCTTTCCTCAAAGGATCAACTAGACCATGGGTTCCCTGCAGGCATCGCTTGGGAGTACCAAAGAGTGTTCGAGAGTACAAACTTTCATGATCTATGGGCAGGTGCTGGATGGCATTGCTTTCCTCAAAGAGATCATCAAGGTGTATGTTATCCCTTACAAAGCTTGGTAGAGCTAACAACCACCCTGTCCCTCCAAAAATGTAGAGGTGGAGTCAGGTACCATCTAGGATCCAAAATCCAGTAGCCCACCGCACTAGAATCTGCAAGCTCCCACTACACGGTGAGAAATCTCCCCTAACACGTGGTCATCATTGTGTTATGCTATTGACAACAATTCTCGGGAGGGGGGGGGGGGGTCTAAGACGGACTTGGCGATGTCTCTTGATTCAATGATCTTTTACTTTGAATTACAGATAAGGAGAAGTGATTGAGTTATGCAAGAAAAAGTATTAGCAAGAAATTCTCATTGACATAATCATTGAAATGAACACAAATGACAAGTGTTTGTTTAAGCATAAAACCTCTTTAAATCAACACCATTCCAAGTATGAGGTATGTCTTCTCTGTCATAGGTTTGCAGTTGGTATGCCCCATTTTTAAGAACTTTCTTAAGGATGAATGGTCCATTCAAGTTCGGGTTCAGCATACCCACTGAACCAGTTCTTGTGGCTGCATCTACTTTTTTAAGAATGAGATCTCCCACCGAAAAATGCTTGACCCTGATATTCTTGTCAAAATATCTGGCCATTCTTCGCTTTTCTTCCTCTTGCCTGATGATGGCTTCATCCCGCATTTCTTCAATTTGATCAAAGCTATGTCTCATAATCTCATTGTTAATCTCAAGCCAGTCTTCCCAGCTCTGCATGGCTAGCAATACCTTAGGAGTCGGAACCTCAAATTCCACTTGGATGAGAGCCTCTGAGCCATGAGAAAGCTGGAAAGCGGTTTCTCCGGTAGCTGATGAAGGGGTTGTTCTAAGGGTCCATAGAACTGAAGGAAGCTCATCCGCCCAGTTGCCTCTCAGATTTTGAACTTTCTTTTTTAGCAAATTGTGTATCCATTTATTTGCAGCTTCTACTTGGCCATGGCTTCTGGGATAATGAACTGACGAGAATCGCAGTTCTATGCCGACTAATTTGCAAAAGTTCTTCATTTCTTCATTGTGTAATTGCGGCCCATTATCCGTAATTATTGCCATCGGGATCCCATGCCTGCAAATTCTCCCCCCACACGAAGTTTTTTATCACCTAGGTTGTCGTCTTTGCTAGCTCCTTGTCTTCAATCCATTTTCTAAAGCAATCAATCATAACATAGATAAAACGTCGCTGCCCACTTGCCATGGGAAATGGACCGAGGAGATCCTTTCCCCAAACTGCGAAAGGCCAGGTTGTGGTGATTGACAAATGTCACTGCGATGATCGGAGTTGAAGCTGAGCAAATTTTTGGCATTGGGCACACATCTTTGAATTGGATTCAGAATCTTTTATCTTCGTGGGCCAGAAATAACCTTGCCGCAATTTTCTTCTCTCCAAAGTTCTTGCTCCTGAATGGCTACCACATTCTCCAGAGTGAACTTCTCAGAGCACTATTGGAATCTCCTCCTCAGATAGACACCTTGCCATTTGGGAGAGGAAAGTTTTTCTATAGAGAATTCCAGAGATAAGTTTGTAATTTGCCGCTTTCATTCTGAATCTTTTCTTATCTTTCAAAGTCTGAGGCAATTCTTCTATTGAGAGATATGATTTGAACGGGTTCATCCAAGAGGATCGTTGTTCTATCTGCATCAACTCTCATTCTTCCGTAGCTGGGTAAAAAAGCTTTGAAGTTGTCTATCCCGATGGGAAACCAAACTTTGCTAGCTCGTCCACCTCAGTATTGTGCACTCTTGAGACGTACTCAATAGTGAAGCTTTTAAACCTCCCAATCTCTGCCTTCACCAGCATTAAATACTTCTTTAAGGTGGGTTCTTTGGTTTCAAAATTTCCCAATACTTGTGACACCATTACTAACGAGCCGGTTTTAATATGCGCATAGTCTATTCCCAACTCCTTTGCAAACCGCATGCCTGTTAAGAGTGCTTCATACTCTGCCTGGTTATTGGTAGTTGGAAAAGAGAACTTTACAGCCTATTTCAACTTGATCCCATTGGGGTTAATGAGCACTACTCCTGCTCCCGAAGAGTTTTTTTCCTGAAGCACTGTCTATGTAGATTTTCCATGCTAAAGGAGATTGATCAGCTTGTTTAGTATTGGACTCAATTGTGTCTATCAAAATATCTGCCAATACCTGTACTTTGATAGCCGTTCGGGGTACATATGAAATATCAAAATCGTTGAGTTCAATTGCCCATTTGGCCAGTCTCCCAGAGTCCTCCGGCTTTTCGAGGATACTTTTTAATGGTTGATCAGTAATCACCTTGATTGACTGTGCTTGGAAGTATTGTCGATGTCTTCTGGCAGACATCACTAGTGTAAGTGCATGCTTTTCGAGGATCGAATACCTGGTTTCAACATTTTATAATATATGGCTTACATAATATACCAGATATTGCCTTCTTCCTTCCTCTCTAATAGGGACCAAGCTTATTGCTTCCGAACCAACTCCTAGGTAGATGAACAATATTTCTCCAGTTTGAGGACTTTGAAGAAAAGGAGTGGAGGTGAGTTGCTTTTTAAGTTGCTTAATAGCTTTCACGCATTCTTCAATCCATTCAAATTTTGATCCCATGAAGGGATGTATAAAAGATACCACCTGAGGGGTTAGATCTATTTAACTCTAGAGGGGGGGGGGGGTGAATAGAGTATTTTAAAAGCTAATTCGATTTTTATTGCGGAATTAAAATAGTAATACTTATATGTGTAATCAGTTAGTACAGAAATTAAGCTAAATTATTCAGCAAGCACCACACAATAAAAATAAGAGAGCATCACAGACGACACAATAATTTTATAGTGGTTCCCCTAAACTTTGGTACATCCACTCTTCTACCACCCTGGTAGGAATCCACTCAGGTTTTTGATCAGGTGCCCTACCACCAATCAGGTATTTGCTTAGGAGTCATGTCACCACAAGTTCTGATTCAGGTAGATCAGGAAACCCTTCACGCTTTTGATCAGGTGCCCAAAAAACAAATCAAGTCTTTTTTTAGGAGACTTGCAACCAAGTGTTTATCTTTTGAAGGGAGTTAGAAACCATTTGTACAGTGGGGTGAAGAAAAATAAAAAATATATGTTGTCTTCTCTTTTTTCAAAACAACTGAGAAGACTTGTGGATCCTTGACGGTGTCAAAGCTCCCCCTGAGATGAAGTTATGTCCAGGAAGATTGAGAGCTTTGTAGGGTGTATAGGTCTTCTTGAAAAAGTTCTCCAGAAAATTGTAGACAGATTAAGTTGATTGTCTCTTGAAAGCTTGCTGGAAGAAGAACACTAGATGAAGACCGTGCAGAACTTTTTCTCTTGAATGATTTCTTATTTTTCTGAGTTTTCAAAAACTTCACTATATCACTTGCAGCAAATTAGTCTTTTTAATTCTATTGCCTCGATTGACTGCTGAAATCTTGGAACTTGGACAACAGCTAGAAGAGCAATAAAGTAATTCCTTAGCTATCCCAAGGATTAGCTGTATATTAAATCTGTGAAAACCAGTAATTAATGCTATCATATGAATGTCAATATTCAAAGAATATAAGCATTAATTACTCAGAGTAAAATAAGCAATAAAATAAGCCTTAGTCAATCTGAAATAACTGCAGAGAATAAAAATGTTGAACTGGCAATTTTCGTCGATCTGAGATCCTGGATCGTCGAACTCAAACCTCTCATTCGTCGAGCTGAGCCTTGAGAACTATGAACTAAAATACAGCTTTCCATACTGGGCTCCAAGATAGTCGAACTGAGATAGAAGAACGTCGAACTCATTCCTGATAGAAGACAAGAGATCGTCGAGCTCAGGTCATCTTTCGTCGATCTCACTTCTGAGAAGAGATTCTTAGATCGTTTAACTGAGAACGAAGATCGTTGAGCTCACTTCAGAGTTCGTCGAACGCCTTCTTAAAATAGATAAATCCTTGCCTTGTTCTAGTTTCTTCAGTCTTCTAAGTCTTGTGAGGGATTGGTCTAATCAATATGACTTGTTGACCTACCCTATGATCTAATGAAGACATATGACCCTAGACTATACAAGGAGGGTCATACTTAACCTAATTTAGTGAACCTAGCCCAAATCCAACTAGGGATCCAACATCCCCCACGAAGAGTTTTAAAGAACAAAGCGCTTTTGTCCCTTACTCTTGAAATAAATCTTCCAAGGCCCGCTAGCCTTCCCCCTTGTTGCTGTAATTCTTTAGGGGAGCGAGGTGATGGCATGTTGAGGATTTCTTTAACTTTATCTAGGTTAGGGGAAAGCCCTTCGGGTGTGAGGAGATGATCGAGAAATTTCCCTTTATTTGCTCCAAAGATACATTTCAATAGATTTAACTTCATGTTATACCTCTGCAGAGTAATGAATGTCTCTGTGAGTTCTTGTAAATGCGCAGCAAAGGTTTGCTTTTAATAAGAACATCATCGACGTATACCTTAATATTTCTTCCTTTTTGTTCTTTAAAAACAAAAACCATCATATGTTGATAAGTAGTGCCTGCGTTTTTTAGTCCAAAAGGCATCATTAGATAACTGTAACAACTATCGTTCATGATAAAAGACGTATGGAGAATGATAGGCTTATGCAACCTAATCTGGTGGTAACAAGAAAATGCATCTAAAAAACTTATAAAAGGGTACCCAACCGTAGAATCTACTAAAGCATCTATTCGAGGCAGCGGATAACAATCTTTAGGGCACGCTTTATTTAATTTGGTCAAGTCAACGCACATCCTCCATTTTCCCCCCGGCTTCCTGAACATTACCACATTTGATACCCAAGCCAGGTATTGAATTTCACGAATGAACTTAGACTTTAGAAGCTTCGCAACCTCTTCCTTTATTGGCTCGGCTAGCTTCATCGCCACCTACCTCTTCTTTTGCTTTTCAGGTTTGTAGTTAGGAGCAATATTGAGGTGATTGCAAGCTACATCAGGATCCAGTCCTGGCATGTCCTCCGCTGCCAAGGCGAAGACATCCTTGTTCTTTAATAAGCAGGCGATCAACTCTTCCTTTTCTTCTTCAGGGAGCTCCGAGTTGATTGAAAGTCTTTTTTTCTTCATCCATGCTAATTGGGATTCCTTGGGTTGCTTCAGCAGGCTCCAGGTGAACCCCTTCCTTGATTTCCTCCTGATCTCCGGCCTCTTCTTGGGGAGCGTTTTCTTCTGAGGCGGCGACTAGAGCCGTCTGAGGAGGCACTTGCTCGATCATGTTGACTATTTTGACATAACACTCTCGAGCCTCCCTTGGGTTGCTTCTGACCCGGTGCTGCTTTCCTCCTGCCGTAAACTTTATTGCCAAATGATAAGTGGAAACCACCACCCGATATTCGTTAAGGAGGATTATCCGAAGATGGCATAGTAGTTGCTTGCCGCATCAACTATAAGACCCCTTTTTTTCTTTCGAACACCGGGGTCTTAGCCCAGAATTGCTGCTTTGTGGTGGCACCGACTCACGGGAAGGTCGCCACTACAAAATGCCAATTCTACCGGCCCTTTTCGATCACAAAGAAAGAGAAGTAAGTATACGTAAAATGTAAACAAGTCAACAGATACATGTATAAAATGAAACCACATCCAGTCTATCAGTATAAAATAACAGAAAGTCGAGGTACTGCAAAGATACAATTCAGATGAAATATAGATAAACGGGCTCGAGCCCGGTACATAACAGTCCTCACTACAAATCACTCATCGCGGAATCTATAAAAACACTAAACACTCACGGAGCTAGTCGCGGGTGCATTGGTGCTGGACTGACCCACCTCCATGCGCACCGTACTCCGCTGGGGCTGGTCCCTTGACTGCTGGTCCCTATCTCCTATCCGGAGCTCCTGTAATGTTGTGGTTCGAAAACCATTAGTCATAAATACAAAGCCCTATCATCCCCTACCCCTCCCCCACGACTCCTAAACACCGAGCGGAGAGGAGGAAAGGGAAGCTACAAAGGTGGAGAGTAATCAAGCAGATGATAGTGGAACTAGTCTAACAACTACTCAAAGAGTATAAGCAACTAACTAAAATAAGGTACATCTAGCAGTAGGGTAGACATGTGGTAAGTAGTATAAACACGAGAAGACAAGTAGAACAAGTAAGTAAGTAAGCAAGTAAGTAAATGAGTAAGTAATAAGTAAGTAAATGAGTAAGTAATAAGTAAGTAACCTTAACTTATATGAATGCCCATACAAACTTATAAGTTAAAGGGTCTTCGTCAAGGCTCCCATCGTATAAAGAGTCCCATACCGATTTATACGTTGGGGTGTCGGTTGTATGCAAATATGAGTGTAGTGATATGCTATGCCATGATTCATGCAAGTGCAACTCACGCACACGACCCTATGCGCACAGACCTTTAGTTCCCCCTGTTCGGGAAGCTAGCTTCACTCCCAGGAACCTCCATAGTGGCAAACGGAGACAGTGGGTCGAGCCCCCCACTCTTAGGTGGGTATCCACACTACCGGGCATAGCCCTTCCGTACGCCCCTAGAAGAACACAACCTAGAGTATCCGCGTACTAGCGCTGGCTATATCCACCAGACTTTCTTTGGCTAAGTGTCCCACACCGCCGAGTCAACGTACCGATGTCTGTGTGAATGACAATCAAATACCGAAGACCCACCACCTTTATTCTGTACTCAAACCCTCGAGCCCTCGACTCCCCGGACTGTCCCGTCTGTGCATCTACCTTCAGAGCTACCGTCTGAATGACAACCAAACCAACTTATTCTACCTTCCTAGCTATCGGGGTGTGTGTATGTACAACCCTAGTTATACTAGTTTCTCTTTTAATTTATTATTCCTACAGTTTACGTTAGCCCAGGACTGCCCCCGGTATTCCCCGTGAAGGGCTCTCAAAGGGCACAAGGAACTATGATGGTAGCTGAAGCCAACCGTTCCATTTCACAAGGCACTTATTGTTATTGGTTGATATCCATTACCAGATCCCTTTTCAAGTTACTTTAGATCTAGCCCTAGAGTATTAAGACTCTTCCTCTCCTACCTGAGGTGGACGATCTTTCGTCGTTCCCGAACGCCACTTAACACTAGCCACTCTCACACTCTACTTATCCTGACTTCCAATAATGAACTTAAACTTAACATGCCCTATCCAAACTATCAACTACCAAAAAATCCATCTCCCCAAGTTCTTTATCCATGCTAGTTCAGTTTCCGTGGTTTTACTATTTGTAGACCATCTTAGATACATGAGGTATATAAGGGGTGGTACTCCAAATTGTCTTCTGAATCTCCTATAATATTTACTGAAAGTCTATCATGTCATAATATAACTAAGTCCAAGATTTCCAAACTTTTCCTATTTATCGGGCATTTAATTTATTTATTCAAAGCTTCCAAATGACCTATTATGAACATGAAGTGCACTAATGAGCCAACAATAAATCATCATAAAATCAGTAAAAATCCTATGAGACATTAAAGCAGTAATTCCAAATTTTTAAAAATTTCCGAGGTGTTTAGGCCTACATTTCCTAATTTAACATTTTAGGCCACTTCTACCATATTATGAAGCAAGTACTGTAAATATGTACCCAAAAATCACAATAAAATTACAGAAGCTTTATGGTGACCTAAAACAATTAGAAATTAAGTCCCATGATTTTTATCTAACACTTTGGGCTCTAGATTTATTTTAATGTAAGATACTAATTTTCCTAACTTAGTGAAAGAGGTATTATTTTTAATCATCTAAAATTCTAGAGAAAATTTCAGGGTGACTATCATGGTTTGAAACACCCACTGACCAAATTTCATAATTTTCCAAATAATAATTGGGCATTATTTGTATTTTTGACTACATATCTCTAATGGTAAGTTAAAGAAGCAAGTACCAAAAACAATCAGATAAAACTCCCAAGAAAAATACAGAAGGTATAACATATAAGATGCCCTAATCCAAGATTTCATAACATTCCAGTGAATATGAATTCAAAAATCATCAAAATAAATATCTAGGGCACAACTAGGGTTGTAAATGAATTACTGTATAAATTAACCCAAAAATCTCATCAAAATTATATTATGGCCATTTAGACCAGATAATCACCCTGCCCAAACTTTACTTGATTTGAAGTTCAGTTGATAGCATAATAGTTCAAATTAAGGTTGGTGACTTAAAATAGGGTTAGGGTTTTATGTGGGCTAAATGTCTCCAAATACCCTAAAATTTTGACCAGAGGACTTTAATACTCTTATGGTCCTCTTCACCAAATATCAAGTCAATCTAAGGTCATTTGACCCCATGACCTTCACAACCTTACAAATCCCCATTAAGGGACCTACCCTAGGGTTCTAGGGCTACCCTACCGCAAACCACCCAAAACTCCCTTGGAGGGTGTGTCATGCCCTAAAAAGTCAGTGACCAAAATATCAGCCTCTGTTGAGGTGATATGACCACTCAAATTACCAAGGGGGTGATTTACCCTAAATAGCCCTTTATGGGGCCAACTAGGGTTGAGTAAAACCCTAGTCAAAACACATCCAAATGAGGTGAAAATTTGTCCAGTGTCCTATTATGTCTTCTAAGGCCACCCACCCAAATTTGGGGGGATTTTGAGGTGCTTAGGATACTTAATTAAATTATACACGAATTATTAAATTTTTACAAAAACTATAGAAAATCATTCTCCTAAAATTCTGATTTTTAGATAGGTCCTAGGTATGGCTAATAATAGCCCATACCCCAAATTTCAAGTCATTTGGATGTCTGGATTGATGTGGGCATCAGAATCAATTTCAGGACAACCCTATAGATAGACCTCACAAAAATGTGTGTTGTGGTCTAACCAGGACTCCAAATCGAGTGAATTTAATTTTGAATTAAACTAGACTTTAAGAGCTACATTTTTTATGTTGACCACTTTTTATGTTTCAGCCCCTACGGGCTATAATTTTCAGTTTTAACCTAGAGAACAGTAAAGGGGATTACTTTACTAATTATACCATATATAATATAATATAATAAAATATACTGTTCATCTTCTTCTTTACCCGAACCCAAGCAGAACCAGAAAATAAACACTTCCTGTAGCTTTTCTAAAACTATTTCCTGGCCACCCAGCCATCTCCCTGGCCAGCCACCACCACTACCACCTCTTTTAAGGTGAGGGCTACCGTCGGGCGGCGGCACGACCGCCGGAGAGGCGGTTTCCGGCGAACCCGACCACCCTTTACTTTTGAAAAACCATTGAAAAGCTCACTCAATCTTTCTCCTTTGAGCTTGAAATCTCACCTAAATAATTTCTAAGATCTACCCATAGAAGAAGGAGTAGATGAGGACCTTGTTCGTGGGCTGGAGGCGTGCAGACCGTCGGGATACCATTTGCGCGTTGGTGGCATCGCCGGAATTCTTCAATAGCAAGGTAATGAGCTCTAGCTTTATCAGGCAAGGGTGAAACCTTCCTCTCTAAGTCTAGGGAGTCTTTTATAGGAGAAACAAGGCTGCAGGTGGGATATAAACGGTCCAACCATTAATGCCTCTTTTATGCATGCTTCGGCCATGGTGGAGGGGAGCTGAAATGGCTCCAAAACAGCTAAGGGGAGGCTGGAAACTCCTCCTCTCCATGAGAGGAGTTGAATCCAGCCGTTTCAAGGGGGAGAGGGTGGAGCCAAGCATTAAAAGCCATAAGTGGCCAGGCAAACCATCGCTCAGCCATGGCTGGAGGAGAAGGAAACAGCTGCCACGTGGCACAGCCGGTCTAATTCACTAAATAAGGTTTTAATTAAGTCTTAATAAGAGAAACGACCCATTTAAGACATCCTGGCCCGCTCCTAGACCGGCCCGGTTCAGCTGAACCAGCACACAGCCAAAACAGATCTGCTAGAAAAACTAAGTAAAATGGCGTTGAGTGAGCTCTGGTCACTCAACGCCATCCTTGCTACGGCGTTGAGTGAGCTCAGCTCACTCAACGCCATCCCAGATACGGCGTTGAGTGAGCTCTGCTCACTCAACACCATCAGAATGTCCTCCCAGACTATGGCGTTGAGTGAGCTTAGCTCACTCAACGCCACCCAGAATATGTTATTTTTAAAAGATGGCGTTGAGTGAGCTTAGATCACTAAACGCCGTCCAGATTATGGCGTTGAGTGAGCTCTGCTCACTCAACGCCATCCAAACAACACCAAATGGCATTGAGTGCGGTCAGTGCACTCAACGCCATTCAACTTATGGCGTTTAGTGCACTCAATGCACTCAACGCCATCCCGCCTAACAGTTTACGGTGTTGAGTGAGCTAAGCTCACTCAACGCTATCCAGTCTACGGCGTTAAGTGAGCTTAGCTCACTCAACGCCAACCTGACGACACCAGATGGCGTTGAGTGCAGTCAGTGCGCTCAACGCTATTCAACTTATGGCTTTGAGTGAGCTAAGCTCACTCAATGCCATCCAGACCACGGCGTTGAGTGAGCTTAGCTCACTCAAGGCCATTCAAAGGTCACGGGCGTGACGGATCGGTCACGGGCGTGTCAGGCCCATGTTGAAATTTTTGAGCTCGACGATCATCCTCCTGAGGTCGACGATCGTCGAAGGGGTCACGCCCTAGGTCACGGGCATGACGGGTCGGTCACGGGCATGACCGCCCCTTGACTTTAAATCTTGGTCCGTATAATTCAATTCCTGGGTTTCCCAGGGTTCTGTTAAGACAAAACCACTCCCAGGGGTCTAGTCGGAAATGGGATGTTACAAATCCCAATAAACAAAACAAAGATTTCGTCCCCGAAATCAAGGTTAAGCCTACGGGGCTCCTATCGGGAGAAAAAAAAGGTTGTAACATCCCATGAGAGTCGAAAGATTTACATCTCTACGTTACGTTTGCTATGTGTGGTTTGACGGTGATGGTCAAATATAAGACCAATTCATCCAGTTGACTAGGTATATACCCCAATAAACAAAAGATTAGCCCTTATTCTTGAAATTTCAGTCATATTGGTTTAAAATAAGAAAGCAAATTGATTGTCCAGAGGGGTTGTGAGGTATACCTTACCGAAAAAGTTCCGGGTATTTTTGCCGCATCAAGTCCTGTGGCTCCCATGTATGCTCCTCCTGCCCATGATTGTTCTACAGAACCTTGACTAACGGAACCTTCTTCCGTCGCAAGACCCGCACTACCGTGTCATCGATCCTGATAGTCTTCAAGTTGACTGACTGATCCGAGCCCACCAGGCCATATGCCGAGGAAATCAGCTGCTCAGGGTGTAGCAGAGCCCTCCGAAGTGAGGAGACGTGGAAGATGTCATGCAATCCCGCTAACTCTGGCGGTAGCTCCAGTCTATAAGCTAAGGGGCCGATCCGCTCCAGGATCCTGTGAGGCCCCATATATCTCGGACTGAGCTTCTTCCGCCCGCGAACCCTCGAGACTCTGTGCATCGGCCGTATCTTCAAGAAAACCCGTTCTCCAACCTAGAACTCCACTTGACGATGCCTCGCATCGTAATATTTGACATGCCTGCTCTGGGCTTCCAACATCCTGTCCCGGATCAATCTAATCTGAGCATCTGTATCCCCCACAAACTCTGAGCCTAGTGCCTGCGGATCCTCATCCTGAACCCATGATAGTGGGGTCCTGCAACTCCTTCCATACAACGCCTTGTATCGAGCCATGCCTATGCTGGACTGATGGGCGTTGTTGTATGAAAATTCAACCAGTGGCAACAATCTCTCCCAAGGCTCGCCGTGGTCCAAAATACACAGGCGCAGAAGATCTTCTAGTGTACGGTTGGTGCGCTCCGTCTGCCTGTCGGTCTGAGGGTGAAAAGCTGTGCTGAATGTCAACTGGGAACCCAGATGGGCCTGGACTGACCTCCATTCCCTGGATGTAAACCGCCCATCCCGATCCGAAACGATAGTCTTGGGCACCCCATGATAACGCACAAACTGCTCAATGAACCTCCGTACTAATACACTAACCGGAGCGTCCTTCGCCACTAGAATGAATCCAATATCACCCAGATCGAGTCATTCCCCGCACAATATCGAGGTAGCCCATGTATGAAGTCCATGTCTATATCGTCAAATTTCCACTCCGGCACCGAAAGTGGCTGCAGCAAGCCTGCCGGGTTCCTACATTCTTCCTTCACGAGTTGGTAGGCCTCGCAATGCGTCACGAACTACGTAATGTCTTTCTTCATACCCGGCCAGTACATCGTCCTCTTCAAATCCTTTACCATCTTGGTGATCCCCGGGTGTACCGAATATCGGCTGCAGTGAGCTTCCTTCATAATGTCCTCCCGGATCTGTCCTCCTGCTTGTATGTAGACTTTGCCTCAGAAACACAGGAGACCATCCCTCAAAGAGTAATCTCCTGTCGTGCCTTCCTCCAAGGCTCGTAATATCGGCTCAGCTCTCTCATCAAGTATATGCCCATCTCTGATGCGGTCTCGAATATCATCAATAGTAACCATCAACCCCAGGTACTCCATGCATTACTCCAGGTCATCCTCAGACACTAGTGAAATATGCATCTCCTCGAATGCTTTAACCAACTCCAAGGCCATCAGTTGCGGGCCTACTCCTATCATACTCGCTCTTCGGCTCAGAGTATCTGCGACCACGTTTGCCTTCCCCGGATGGTAGTGCATGGTATACTGGTTGTTCGACAGAAACTCCACCCAGTGTCTCTGCATGATATTTAGCTCCTTCTGGGTGTCAACGTACTTCCGATTCTTGTGCTCAGAGAAGATATCGCAGCTAATTCCATAAAGGTAGTGTTGCCAGATCTTAAGAGCAAAAACAACTGCCCCCATCTCCAAATCGTGCACGGGTTAGTTCTGCTCGTGTTGCTTCAACTGACGGGAGGCATAGGCTATTACATGCCCGTTCTGCATCAGAACGGCACCCATCCCCTGATAGGAAGCATCTGTGTACACCTGGAATCCTTCCTTCCCTGACGGAAGAGCAAGGATGGGAGCCGAGGTAAGACGATCCTTCAGCTCCTGAAAGGCCTACTCGCATCGTGGTGTCCAAATAAAAGGGGACTCCTTCTTTGTCAGTGACGTAAAAGGGAGGGCAATCTGAGAGAACCCCTTTACGAACTTCCGGTAATAACCGGCAAGTCCCAAAAAAATTCGAACATCCGAGGCCGACTTTAGTGATGGCCAATCCCGTACTGCCTGGACCTTCGCCGGATCCACTGTTAGACCTGCTCCACTGATGACATGGCCCAGAAAGGCCACCTCCTTTAGCCAGAACGTGCACTTACTGTACTTGGCATACATCTTATGCTCCCGCAGCTTCTCTAAGGTCAAGGCCAGATGTCTCGCGTGCTCCTCCTCCGTCCTTGAATAGATAAGGATGCCGTCGATGAATAAAATAACAAAGACATCTAGATACTGCTCAAACACTCGATTCATCAAGGTAATAAATGCGGAGGGTGCATTCATGAGCCCGAACGGCATCACGGTAAACTCGAACAAACCATATCAGCTGCTGAAGGCCGTCTTCGGGATGTCCTCCTCCCGAATGCGAAGCTGGTAGTACCCTGACGTCAGATCCAGCTTTGAGAACCAATGGGCTCCCTCCAGCTTGTCAAATAGCTCGTCTATCCTTGGTAAGGGATAAGTATTCCGGACTGTCAACCTGTTCAGGGCCCGATAATCTATGCACAGTCGAAGGGTCCCGTCCTTCTTCTTAACGAATAACACCAGATCTCCCCATTGTGAAGAGCTAGGCCGAACGAACCCGGCCTCAACTAAATCCTGAAGCTGGCTTCGAAATTCCACCAACTCCTTTAGGGCCATTCGATAGGGAGCTCTGGATATCAGCTTAGCCCCCGGTACGAGCTGAATCTGAAAGTCTTTCTCTCGGTGCGGGGGTAGCCCTGGTAGCTTCTCCGGAAAAACGTCGGCGAAGTCCTGCACTACTGGAATATCAAAAATGGAGTCCTTGGCCACGACCACCTCAAAAAGGACCTGATAAACTTCTTCCCCTTCAGATGGGCCTTAACGGCCTGCACAGGTGATAATAAGGTACGGGGTGCTGGTATAATACCTTCGATGACAATGAAGGAGTCGTCGTGCCTCACGGTGATCCTCTTCGCCACACAGTCGATCTGGGCATTGTTCCAACACAGCCAAGTCATGCCCAGGATCAGATCGTAATCTGGCATCTTCAGAATCATCGCTAGTGCCTCAAACGCCTTCCCGCCGATCCTCGCTTCCATATTACAATGAGCCGAGGTCATTATCTATGATCCATCGGGTAGGCGCACCCTCATCATCTTCCCGGTGAATGACTCCAAACTTGCCAGTCCTTTAACGAAATCCTCTGACACGAACGAGTGCGAAGCACCAGTGTAGAAGAGAGTGTGAGCGGGCTTGCCGCTAATGAAAACTATGCCTGGGGTAATTAAGTGTCTTAGTATTCTTTTTGCAGTTGTCTTCTCTTAATTTCTAACTAGGTTATGTCTAGAATACTAGTTTATATGAAGAAAATTTAAAAGTACTGGCATACCTGCGATAACCTGCTCCGGGTTCCGGGGCTGTGTCAGGTATAGAGAATACACCTGCTCCCTCTCTGGCCTGCGACCTTGATCCTTAAATCCTCGTCCTCGGTCTTGTCCACGTACGCAAAACTGTCGGGCAGGTGGAGCGCCCTGAAGTGCTTGTGGGGGTGCTCACCTCATAGGGCAGTTCCTCTTGATATGCCCCGGCTGATTGCACTGAAAGCATACTGGTGCCTGCTCTGCTGTCCTTGGAATCTCCAGCATCTGTAAAGGCTGGGGAGCAAGTACACCCTTACTTCTCTTCTCCTGTCCAAACTCCTGACGAGCTGATCCCCGTTCCTTCTCTCCCCAATAACCTGGCCTCGAGGATGGTCTCTATGACCTCCAATCACTGTATCATCAGCCGGTCTCTTTTGGCTCTTCACTGTAAGCTTATCCGCTTCTCTCTTCTTAGCCATCTCCAGAATCCTGGCCAGACTCCCCTATAAGATGAAAAGCAGGGCCTGTCTCATGTTGTTTTGCAGCCCCTTATAAAACCTCAAGGCATAGCCAGCATCCTCTAACTGGTAAGCGTCCGCATAGCGGGCAAGGTGAGTGAACTCCTGATAGTACTCCACCACAGTCCTGTTCCCCCTGCCTCAACCGCAGGAACCTATCCTCCAGGTCATCCCTCGCTGACTGAGGTACAAAATGTCCCAAGAGCGCTGCTCTGAACTCCTCCCAAGTAATATCAGCACAATCCATCCTCGCAAAGGTGGTGTCCAGCCGAGATTTCCACCACCTCTTTCCGTGTGACTCCAGGCAGGAGACCACCAAAGCAACGACCTCCTTAGTGGGGCATCGAATCCCCACTAGCATCTCGTAAATGGAATCCAGCCATTCCTCCGTACGTACTGCAGACTCCGTCCCCTGGTAGGATGGAGGGGAAAGTCCTCGGAAGACAGTCATCCTATTGGCCCCGGATTTCTGCTGTGGGACCGGGGCTTGCTGAGATCTTAAGGCCTCCAAAATGGCCGTCAGTGTTTGCCCCATCTCCATCTCCTGGAATAGAGCTGGAGCCGGCGGAGGTGGGATCACATTCGGAGCCTGAGGTGTCCCCTGCTGTGATGTAGGGTTCATCGCAGGCTACAAGGAAAAATTCCATTTGTTAGAGGATGTATGAATGGAATATAAGAAAGGGTAGGATGGACTTTCACATGTGATTTCCCTTATGGGCACACCACTGCTTCCGCTGCTAGTTTGTCCGCAAACTAAGCTCGCACGGGGGTGGACCAAGGTTTTATGGACTACTTCTCTTCCGATCGGGTCTCCTCTGATACCACTTGTAAGACCCCCTTTTTTTCTTTTTGAACACCGGGGTCTTAGCCCAGAATTGCCGCTTTGTTTCTCCTATAAAATACTCCCTAGACTTAGAGAGGAAGGTTTCACCCTTGCCTGATAAAGCTAGAGCTCATTACCTTGCTGTTGAAGAATTCCGGCGACGCCACCACCGCCAACTCTGTTGAGGTGAGGGCTACCGTCGGGTGGCGGAACGGCCGCCGGAGAGGCGGTTTCCGGCGAACTCGACCACCTTTTATTTTTGAAAAACCATGGAAAAGCTCACTCAATCTTGCACCTTTGAGCTCGACATCTCTCCTAAATAATTTCTAAGATCTACCCATAGAAGAAGGAGTATTGGAGGACCTTGTTCGCGGGCTGGAGGCATGTAGACCGTCGGGATGCCATTTGTGCGGTGGTGGCGTCGCCAAAATTCTTCAACAGCAAGGTAATGAGCTTTAGCTTTGTCAGGCAAGGGTGAAACCTTCCTCTCTAAGTCTAGGGAGTCTTTTATATGGGAAACAAGGCTGCGGGTGGGGATATAAACGGTCAAGCCATTAATGCCTCTTACATGCATGCTTTGGCCATAGTGGAGGGGAGCTGAAACGGCTCCAAAACAGCTAAGAGGAGGCTGGAAACTCCTCCTCTCTCTGAGAGGAGTTGAATCCAGCCGTTTTAAGGGGGAGAGGGTGGAGCCGAGCCGTAAAAGCCATAAGTGGCCAGGCAAACTGTCGCCCGTCCATGGCTGGAGGAGAAGGAAATAGCTTCCACGTGGCACAACTTGTCAAATTCACTAAATAAGGTTTTAATAAAGTCTTAATAAGAGAAACGACCCATTTAAGACATCCTGGCCCGCTCCTAGACCGGCCCGATTCAGCTGAACCAGCACCGAGCCAAAACAGATCTGCCAGAAAAACTAAGTAAAATGGCGTTGAGTGAGCTCTGCTCACTCAACGCCACCCTTGCTACGGCGTTGAGTGAGCTCAGCTCACTCAACGTCATCCCAGATACGGCGTTGAGTGAGCTCTGCTCACTCAACGCCATCAGAATGGCTTCCCAGACTATGGCGTTGAGTGAGCTCAGCTTACTCAACGCCATCCGGATTATTGCATTGAGTAAGCTCAGCTCACTCAACGCCATCCAGATTATGGCGTTGAGTGAGCTCTACTCACTCAACGCCACCCAGAATATGTTCTTTTTAAAAGATGGCATTGAGTGAGCTTAGCTCACTCAACGTCGTCCAGATTATGGCATTGAGTGAACTCTCCTCACTTAACACCATCCAGACAACACCAAATGGCATTGAGTGCGGTCAGTGCACTGAACGTCGTTCAACATATGGCGTTGAGTGCACTCAACGCCATCCCGCCTAACAGTTTACGGTGTTGAGTGAGCAAAGCTCACTCAATGCCATCAAGTCTACGGTGTTGAGTGAGCTCAGCTCACTCAACGCCAACATGTCAACACCAGATAGCGTTGAGTGCAATCAATGCACTCAACGCCATTCAACTTATGGCTTTGAGTGAGCTAAGCTCAATCAACGCCATCCAGACCACGGCGTTGAGTGAGCTTAGCTCACTCAATGCCATTCCAAGGTCACGGGCGTGACGGATCTGTCACGGGCATGTTTGGCGTATTTGATCATCCATGAAGGCTGCTCTAGGATGATCAAGTCGCTGAGTAAGCACGGTCAGGGACCGGTTGATTGCGTCGAGGCGCTGGTCGGTCTCACTCCGAGACTGTTTGACATCTCTTCGGGATCGGTCAAGCGCGTCCCACAAGTCGTCTGACGTTCTTGAGCGACCTGAGCGAGCGTGGTGATGAGACGATCGGCGATCTGACATTTCGGTCCATGAACTTCAACGGTAACTTGAATATGAAGGTCACGTGTTGATGTTGATGGAAGAAATGCGCTCTCGAGTTCCGGTAGAAGGGAAAAAGAGACTAAGGAAACTGCAAGCAACAGTTTATTAATGAACTAAGGAAAAGAGTAATAAGGACCGCTGATCGCGGTGGTCAAGAAAGGTTGGAGACAGCAAAGACCGAGATTCGAGTCTGCAGCCTCTACTAAATGGGCTCCTGGTCATGAGTCAGCGTGCCTTGGGTGCACCGCTTCCCCCGGTTCGGGGGCCTGCCCAAGCGGACAGTGCTAAAATAACTGGCTGCCCGCGGTACAAGAGAATCGGGCAGTGGTGACGGGAATCAAAAAAGAAAAGACAAGTAGTCCGCACAAGAGGGGCAGACTAGGCTCACGAGATGGAGCTTCCATCTAGCTGCAGGGAGCGATCATAGCTGAAGGTCCGCGACCTGTGAGGATTGACTCTTGAGTTCGCTTGAAGAGCTGTCAGATGATTTGGATGCTGGTCAACTGAGGCTGGACGACCTGGGCGAACTAGAGGATTGAGTCCGCTGCTAGGGCGCCTTGGATTCTGCATGGTCTCGATGATCTGAGCAGACTGCCAAAACCGAGTCCTCCAAAAGAGGAGGAGGATCTGTCCTGCTGAACTTATTTAGATTCTGGGGTTAACAATCTCAACGCATTCGACTCAATGCTTTCATCTCGACGCCTTCATTTCAATGCCTTGACTCGACAAACAGAACCTACCACCGAGCGATAGCCATCTACCGCCGCGCGGTACCACTTGACGCTTTCGATTCAATGCCCTAGTCTTGATGATAGAATGCTACCGCCGGGCGATAGCTACTTAATGTCGCGCGATAGCTCTCAGAGCCTCATGTTCTGGAAAAACAGGGGTGTTACATTCGGAGGCCTAGGCTTGGTAGTTTGGATGCCCGCCAAGTAGTGGATATGCCCGCTCTACTGACACCGTTTGGCCACGATGAATGACTCCTGAGAGGTTAGCTACCAGCTCGAAAAGTGGGAATTACAAGTCTATGTCGGCATAGTAGTTTGCATGTGTGTGAGCATGGGAGAGTTGTCATATTGCATTCATTGCATAACATTGCATTGCACCACATGAGATTCTCATCATATAAATTTGTTTGGGCACTTTTATATGACGAGTTACTTGAAGTACCTGACCCTTAACTTATAAATTTGTATGGTTATTTTTTTATAAATTAAATTATTTTTTTTATTATGAATAATGTGTTGTTAGCATAGACTGCTAGTTATTTATTGTCGATTACTGCTCATACTTGCTTAGTTTAAATGTGCTAATACTTACATATATGAACTGCTATACAATAATGCTGTTGCCACTTGAATGTTGATATATAATACTACTATGTTGAGTTCGCCCTTCTCTTACTTCACCCGGTGCCTAAGAGTCACTAGGGAGAGCACATGTGATAGCCACTTAGTGTTGATTTAAGAAGACTCATTCAATAAGTAGTCGAATAGATATTTAACCTTCCCATTACATTTCCATTGAAGGATAAATGTGAATCATGTCATTATCAATTGTTGGTTCTTCTCCATTGCCAACACGAATCAAATATTCAGAGAATGCGGGGTCATTGCTAGCTCTCATATTTTCAGTTAGTTGTAGCAATTAAATTTTTGGCCATAGATAGGATTCGACAATGCTAGCTCAAATAATTTTCGATTTTGTGTTGTTGATGACAACTTGCATTACTTGGCGGAAATCTTGTCTCAGGATGATGACCTTGCCAGCAAATGGCATGTCAATGTTTGTAATATCTTTGAATGTACGGTCACCATTTCGAATGTTATTTTGTTGGTCATTGGTGCCTCATCCCAAATGATTGCAGACGTGTGTTTGATTAATTTAGATTGATCAGATTGTTTCTGAATATTACCAATGCACATCGGTGTAAACTGTATCATAATTTTGATCTTAAAGTGTGTCGTGCTTCCTCCTGGAAGTAAGGTTTCCGCAATACCATAAGAAGCGGTCACTAACATTATTTTGCCTTTTGTTCGAAAAGATGCAAGCAAAGCTCGATATACAAAAGTTTTCCCAGTTCCTCCTTGACCGTCAAGGAAAAAATATTACTATCTTGTCGTCTTATTGATGTAGCAATCATCGTGAAAGCAAGAAGTTGTCTAGTGTTCAGACATACAATACTGTTCAGATCGGCTTGTGGAATGACAATTGAAAGCTCATGTTCGAGAAGGCTTGAGAAATTGTCTAAATCTTCGAATTTTTCACTGATTCCTGGTAGATAAAACTCAGAGATTTTGCGTTTGTTCTAATGAAAGATTATGTTCAAATCATGAAGAAACTTGTTGACAAAGTACACATTATTTGTAGTTCTTGTACATGCATAATCTTCTGCCATGCTCATGTAGTTTTCGTCCCATAGCTCTCTAATTGTAGTGCGTTCACAATATAACAATATTGTTGCAAATAGCCTGCATAGAGAATTAGGCATTCTGGAGTGGCGAGCTTCTGTGGAGCACTCACGTACGTTGTTGTCTTCCTCCAAAAAGCTGTGGCATTCTACAGTTTGTCTAAAAGTCAAGTAACGCACCCTAGAGACAGTTAGTAGATCGATGAAGGACTTGGGTCCTGGGATATGATTTAGTACAAGCCTTAAATAGAATCTTTCACCTTCAGATGATGAAATAACATATAATCGTCCGATCACCCTTTAATTGCGTAGTCATAATCATCTGGACAGGAAAGCTTGTCGGTTTCTAGTAAAATGATTAACTTGTGAACGTACGGTAGACCTTGTTTTTGAAACTGGATCAAATGAACATGTGCAACAAGTTGACCTAAAACACCTTTGTGGAAGATATCGTCCTTCAAAGTTTCTTATTTTGCTTGAAATATTTACATAGTAAATCTGGATGATCGTGTGCAGTCAGACAAGGAAGAAGTTCAGCTTTGATCTCATCCCAAGATGGGTTGCATGTCATCGTTAGGAAAATATTAGGTCTCCCGTAGTTTTTCCCAATAGACATTGCGTCTTGGTATCTTTGGTACATATATCTTGGGCTTCCAATGAAGAAAGATGATAAGATAGTTCTACGACCAACATTCGCTAATGTGAGTAGAAGTTTTTAATGAGTACGCAATTAAGCAAATTATTTAGAAGATTTTCTAGGTGAATGGAACACAAATGAATTTAATAAGGTAGAGTGGGAAAACCTGCATCATTTTCTCCAGATTGCATGCAATCTTGGAGTCCTTGGTACATTTTAGCCTGAATGTCTCTTTGGTGTGATCTAATCCAACTCAATTTTTTGGTTTTTATTTTGCCAGCATTGTCCATGGCATATTGTTGTACTAGGAATCCACCATGAAGTAATATTGTTGGAGTTGGCTCGCGAATCTTATTGTATTGAACCAGATTATGTCAAATAATTTGCTTACAAAGATGATAATGTAATTAAAAAAGGTAGGTTACCTGTAGTATGAATGAGTAGTAGTCGCAGCAGCTGACCCTCTCTCTAAGGTGCATTTGAGGTTCACCATGCCATCCATGTGTACCACACGATACTAATAATGGGTATTGAAGTGGATCATAGTATCCAGAGTATTCTTTTATATTTATTTGGTTACCGGCAGTCGTCTGAACCACAATGTCTCTGTTGCTTGCATCAATAGATTCTTCTCCACCAACTAAGATTGCTGCTACTTGAGATACCATGGGTAGTGAGTACTAATGTTCGTTAGATGGTTTTTCCTTGATTACTAGTTTATAGTCCAGGATGTCAGTTCGTCTTGATAAATGTCGTAGAATTTGAAAAAAAGGGTTGTATGCATTTAAAATGCATGTGATGTTGCGAATTAAATTTTCATCAAGAACATTATTTTCTTGCAATCTTTTATGCAATTCGTTTTATGTATCATAAATAAACATTTGCAGGAACCTAGGTCTGCATCCCAGAGCAGGTAGGAGAGATCCTATTCGATGATATATTGCCTCATGTGCTCTATAGCTATAGATACCTTTATTTTGAGAAGGCATATTCTCATCTATTGTAATGCCAATTGACGTGAATGAGAATATGTGATTATAAGTATGAATCTTTTGTCTAAAGTTTCGGTCATCGGTTCCTTTATCAGTGTAAAGGTTGTACAATGCAATCGGTACAGGTATAGGCGGAATAGAAACCTTTCCTGATGAACAACACATAGTTGATGTTTCTTTGTGAAAAGTTTTGCTTGACAGTGTATGCAAATCTTTGAGGGTAGCATACAGGCTGTGGAGATATTGCATGCTGGGTAGCAATTTCGGGCAATGTTATGAAGGGGTAGTGATATATGTGGGTTGTGAGTTGTTGTTGTTGATAACATTTCTTGAGGTGGTTCATGCAAAGAAATATTAGTTATCGTCATGTTCATTGGAAAGATCTCTGTTTTATCAGAGGTTGTTTTATTTGGAGGAAAATTATTTGAAGCAATTGTTTGTCTTCGGCGCAGTAGTTGTTGTCTTTGATTGTATTGTTTGGTGGTGAGTTGGTTGTTCATATATTGTGTCATGTTTGGTGCATTTTGATTATAATACTGTGCGGTTGTGGTTGAAAGATAGGGTAAGCTCTGAATAACTCTAGAGGGGGGGGGGGGGTGAATAGAGTTTTTGAAAACTTTTCCCTTTTGCTGAAATAAAAGGTGAGTGTACAAGTGCAGCAAGTGAACTAGAGAAAAGTAACTAAGCTTCACAGCAAACATTATATCACAGCACAAGCACAAGTGAAGATCACAGACACACAGACAACATAAGAATTTTATAGTGGTTCCCAAAACATGGGTACATCCACTCTTCTACCACCCTAGGTAGGAATCCACTACAGGTTTTTATCAGGTGACTGCCACCAATGAGCTTTTGATCAGGTGCTCAAAAACCAAACCTCATGTGTTTTGGTATGAGACTTGGAACCAGAATAATTTTGAAGGGAATTAAAACCCTGTACAAAGGTGGGATGAGAGTTTTATGAAAGTCTTCTTTTCTCAAAACACAATGAGAAGACTATGTGGATTCTGAGTTGTTGATGACAAAGCTCCCCCTAAGATCTTGAATGGTTCAGGAGAGGAAGCTTTGTAAAAGGGTGAGTAGGCCTTCAGATTTTAAGAGATCCTTAACTGATTTGAATGTTGCTGTCACTTGAGATCCCTGAAAACAAAGAGGGAGAGAAAGAAAGAGTCTTGATGGTGATGGTTGTTCTTTCTTCTTCTTTTGAGAGCAGTCAATTTTCTGAGAGATGTTTTTCACTGCACTTTGGGATGTTTTCTTTGTTGTGACTCTAGTTGATGATCAATCTTTGCTCTTCTGTATCTTGTTGTTTTCTTGGCAGGGAGATATGTATCAGATAACTGCAACTTGGTCGAATTCAAAAAAAAACTCTGCAATAAATGTTCAGCCGAAATCTTGGGAACGAAAAATGGCAAGAATGCTGTCAATTATTCTATTCTATGTCTGTCTCGAGCTATAAGCAATTAATTCCATGGAGGATGTTAGCAATCAATGCTGTCAGTAACGGCTCTATTTAGAGAATATAAGTGCATTCATTTACAAGGGAATTAATAGCCTATAATATATATAAAATGATGAGACAGAAAGAGAAAGAATAAATAACAAAATGTCTTACAGTTTTCATCGACCTGAGATCAGCTTTCGTCAACCTCTAATCATCTTTCATCGAACTGAGATTAGCTTTCGTCGACCTGAGCTGTGTGAATCAACTGCTGTGCAAAAACTAACTAATTCTGCGCTCTACGTTCATCGACCTGAGACTTTGAAGTTAGTCGACCTAAGAACTTGGTCAATCTGTCGTCGTTGAGTTAATAGCACATCTGGCGTTAAGTGTTCTTTGTCTCTGAGTCAGCCTTGGCATTGACTGAATTATGGCGCTGAGTGTTGAAGAGTTAGTCGATCTAAGAATGGAGTTCGTCGAGCTCAGCTCAGAGATTTTAGCTCTTAGTCAGTCGAGCTGAGCACGACTATCGTCGACCTGAGATCGGTTAATGTAGATTTCTTTTTCTAATTCTTGATTTCTCTAAGTCTTGAGTCTTTGGCAGTGTTGTAGGTTGATCCTTTGATCTGTTGACTCTAAGAACATGGCCTAGACTCTAGAAACACATAAAATTTGACCCTTCTATACAATATGGGTCACAACCTAAGAAGAGAACCAATAACAAATCACCTAGGGGTTCCAACAATCTCCCCCTATTTGGGTGAGGTTACTTCAACCAAAAATAGATAAAGATCACAAGACAAAATGAGGTAAACATAGCATGAAAACTGAGATAACTGATAGAATAAATAAGCTATCAGTACCTTTATAAAGCTATATACCTAGATTGTTCATAGAAAGCACAAAAAATAAAAAATTTAAATGTTCCTGTGAGAATAAGAAGGCCTAGCAAATTTGATTATCCAATTTGGATCATGAGCTTGCTTCATAGTCATGGTCATATCAGCATCACCAATAGTCTTTTGTGAGGTAGTTCTTGGAACCACTGCTTCAGGATGTAGACTCATGTATTCATCAGCATTCAATAATTTTCCTACTTGATATCTTTCAAACTCTTTCTTCCTGTAGCTAGACATAGTAGAGAACTGAGAAGAGTCTTGACCTTTTTCTTTGGCTTGCCTGACTTGTGAGAGAGCCACAGATTCCTTAAATCTAGCCATTCTTGTAGTTGGACTAGTTTCAGGATCATAAACTGTAATTGGTGGTTCTTTAGGGTCATTAGCTTTGCTAGGAGATGGGGGAGGGGAAAAAGTTGGTTGAGTGATAGGCTGTTGAGCTGTTTGATGTCTGGAATAAGACCGATGTCTCTATTTATGCTGACTGTCTCCATAAGAGTGAGAAGGTCTTCCCTGTCTCTGATAAGTTTTAGTGAGAGTAGGTTTAGTGAATCCTTCTGAGCTCTGAGATAAGGTTCCTGAGGCACTTGCAGCTTGAGGAGGAGGAGGAGGATCCCTTTTGAATTTCTCAGGTGGAGGAGAGTATCTTCTGCTTTTCTTTCTTCTCTTTTGTTCATTCTTTGATAGCCACATCCAAGCTGGCATACCCTTATAAGGAGTTATGTTTTGCAGAATGTAGTATGGAATATCATTTATAGACTTAGGTTTTGGAGAAGGTGGAGGTGGTGCTTTCCTTTTCTTGGAGATTAGCTTCCTCTTTGGAGCATCATCAAAATCATCATCATAATCATTATCATCATCATCATCATAAGACAAAGGATTGTCATACATTTCATCAATCTGACTGATTAGATCCTTGGGAATTTCTTTGCTAGCTTGAGTGCTAACAACTTCAGCTTCAGCTGCTTCAGCTTCCATAGCAATGTCCTGATTTACTAGATTATCTAAACTAGGAATAGGGCTATTATCCATGATATAAGTTGGCCCAGGAGGGCTAGATCTTTATTCATATAATGCTACTCGAGGAGCTATCATACTTTTCTTTATAATGGCTAACACTTCTGAACTTGCAGGGGAGGTGTAGCATACTATTGCTCTGGATGATTGAGTGGGAGAAGAGAGGCAGAACTAAATATAAGATCCAAAAATTTTTAGCAGAGTATGTAGATTTACTTTAGATTTAATGAAGTAGACCCTTCCAGGCAGAACTTCTGGCAAGCTGGTCTCTTGAGCATTGGATACTATAATATCTGTACCTTGATTATCTACATCTACTACTGAGTCAGTTAACTCTATATCAGCTGATTCCATATCAGTATCAAAAAATGTAGAAAATCTGGTTCCATATCAAAATTTGTTCCTGCTGCTACTGCTGGTGCTGCTATTGTTACTTCATCATTAAGTATCTCCCCCTGCCTTATTTCAGTGTGTACTGAAGCCAGCCCCCCAGACAAAGAGAGGGTAGAGGTGAGGACAGAGATTTGAGTAGAAAGAGATGATATGGAGATAGACAGAGGGGAAATAGCCTCTGCAATGATGGTTTGGAGGATAGGCTTGAGGAGCTCAAGAAGTGGTTGGATGATAGAGAGATTCAAAGATGGGGAGTCAGATGTTTGGGCAGGAGGTGGTTGAGAAGGGATAGAGGTAGTGAAGATAGTTGCTGGAGGAGATGGTTGGTTGGAAGTGTCTGCAAGCGGGTCATGTTGAGGAGATTGGTGAGGAGAAGGAGTGTTCAGAGAAAATGAAAGTAAATTGAATGATGGGATTGAAGTATCAGCCCTAGGAGAGGGAGAATTGGATGGAATATGTGTAGGGGAAAAGGAATTGGAGATGATGGAGGTGTAGGGGTATATATTAGAATAGAAATGGAGGCTGGGGTTTGTATAACTTGAGGCTGAGATGGAGCTTGAGAATCAGGAAGAGGTGGAGGGGTGGATGGAATCTCTGCAGAGGGGTGAGGAGTGGCTGATGTAGCCCTTGTACTTTAAGAAGATCTAAAGGAAGAGTACTTGACATTAGATGGCTTTATGATAGTCCTCTCCCATATGCTAAAGAGGGCAGATGAGAGCTTCTTAGATGTATTGATATATGTTGTCTGAGATAGCAGTAGTGCATTGGCCTTGGCTTTCAGGAACAAGCCCAAGATTCTGCCATAGCAAACCTCCTTTTTGCTGTTCTTTCTCCTGATTAGGTCAAACAAAATTTGTTGCAAGTTCACACTTCTCTTACTGACCAGGGCAGCCATAACCAGTAACTATTGCCTGGACATGTAGTCAGGTGCTGTATGCTTAGCAAACAAAACCTTCCTAACGACATCCGCAAGAAATTTAAATGCCGGCGAGAAATTTACCTTATACTATTTGTTAGGGTTTTCACCGAAGTGACCCATAACAGCCAGCATATCTTCATATTCCTTATCATATAATTCTAGATCATCTTCTCAAATTTTCAAATTTAAAAGTTTAGAGAGAATGGAGGGAGAAAGAATCACCTGAGTACCATTGATAGTCCCAGTTATTTCAATCTCTGTTGAAGAAGAAGAGCCAACCCATTCCTTGATTTTCGTCATAGGAATCCTGATTCTTTCATACATGAACTGCTTCAGATTTTGTTCCTCAAATAGCTGTAGAATATCATTGAAATTTGATCTAACTGTTGGAAAGAGTCAAAATAAATATCAAAACCATGATCGAACTTTATGCCGATTGATCCAGTAGCGGCCATTTGTGATGTTAAGATCAAATGAGAGAGAGAAAGAGCACACTTGCAAGAGAAAACACAAGATCAAGTGAAGGAGGGGAATTCTGAAAGTGCGGGATTGAGGTTGAAGAAAATCCAGATATAGTATTTTCTGGAATATGAAACGACAATCTCAATCTGACGAAAACTCAAGATTCTTTGATCTCAGGTCGACAAAATTTACGTAAAGGACAAAGTTCGTCGATCTAAGAACGAAGAGAGGGAAAGTTTTCGTTGTTCGTAGAAAAATTGTAGAGATATAATTTGTCGTCCTCTGATCGACGAATGAGCTATAATAAGAGATTTCGTCGATCTTAGGTCGAAGAAAATTCTAAAGAATTGTTATCAGTTCGTCGATCTTAGGTCGACGAATAGAGACAATTCTTTGACTACAGACAGAGCATTAGATTAAATCCTGACCATTTATCATACCAAGCTGATTGACAAAGAACAAATTCTTTGATGAGTCCAATGACTTTGTGAATATGTCTGCTCTTTGCAAATAAGTAGAGATAAATTCAAGTTTAATCTTATGTTTTTCAACACAATCTCTAATGAAATTATGTCTAATGTCTATATGCTTGGTTCTAGAATACAATACTGGATTTTGTGCAATTGAAATGGCACTTGTATTATCACATAGTATAGTTGAATTATTTAAGTTGACACCATAATCCAGTAGTTTGTTTTGTATCCACAAAATCTGTGAACAGCAACTGCCTGCAGTCATATACTCAGCTTCAGTAGTGGAAGTTGAAAAAGATGTTTGCTTTCTACAGAACCAAGATACAAGTCTTTCACCAAGGAACTGAAGTTCCAAGCATCATAAAATCCAGTTAACACAAATGCGTATTCTGTTGAATACTAGAGGCCTAGATTTGGACAACCTTTTATACATCTTAAAATCCCTTTTAAGAAAATAAGGTGAGATTCTTTAGGGTTCACCTGGAACCTAGCACAAAGACATGTGGCAAAAATAATGTCTGGCCTGCTTGTTGTTAAATACAGTAGGGATCCAACAATGGCCCTATACTTGGTCTGATCAACTGGTTTTCCAGTCTCATCAGCATTTATAACAGCATTGGCAGCCATGGGAGTTTTCATGATAGAGGCATTATTCATCCTAAACTTCTTAATAAGCTCTTTAGCATATTTAGATTGAGAGATGAAGATTCCTTCAGGGATTTGTTTCACTTGGAGACCAAGGAAATATGATAACTCACCCATGCTACTCATCTCAAACCTTGAGTGCATTAGATCCGAAAATCTTTTGCACAGATTTTGATCAATAGAGCCAAAGATTATGCCATCTACATATATTTGTACTAATAGAATTTTATCATGGTGCAGTTTTGTAAAAAGGGTTCTATCAACCATGCCTCTTAAAAAACCATGCTCTAAAAGAAAGCTGGCTAAGGTCTCATACCAAGCTCTTGGAGCTTGCTTTAAACCATAGATAGCCTCATGCAATTTAAAAATATAGGAGGGGTGAGTTGCAGAGATAAAACCTGGTGGTTGTTCCACATATACTTCTTATTTTAGTTCCCCATTGAGAAAAGCACTTTTGACATCCATTTGATATACCTTGAATTTCTTGTGAGCAACATAGGCCAATAAAATTCTTATGGCTTCAAGTCTTGCAACAGGTGCAAAGGTTTGATCATAATCAATTCATTCCTCTTGCCTGTATCCCTGAGCACCAAGCCTTGCCTTGTTCCTCACAATCACACCTTGGGCATCAAGTTTGTTTCTGAATACCCACTTAGTCCCAATTACTGGATAGCCCTTAGGCCTTGGAACTAAGTCCTAAACTTTACACCTCTCAAATTGCAATAATCCAATTTTGATCTTGCTCTGCATCAGATATAGATTGAGGCTCAATTTGAGAGAGAAAGCAGACAAGCATCACATCAGGGTTGAGTTGATGCCTTGTCTGCACTCCTGCTGATATGTCTCCAATTACTTGAGATCTAGGGTGATTCCTAAGTATGACAAAATCATTAAGAGAAGTTGGTTCAGCAATAGTTATTTGATTAAATTCCTCTTGTGGAATTGTGTCAACTATTGTAGAAGACTGAGTTGCTTCCACAATCTCTTTTTCCCTTTCAGCTTCTGATATAACTTGTGGAGAGGGATGTGATTCAACCTTTGAGGTAAGGTTTAGATCATCCAAGCTCTCACACAAATTCTGTACCTGCAAATGAGTGTTGGTAGAGATATCTTTCTCCTTGTAAAACATGTTATATTCATCAAATGTCACATGCATAGATTCTTCAATTTTTATTATTGATTTATTAAACGCCCTATATGTCTTACTGACTTGGGAATATCCTAGAAAAATTCTCATTGCAGCCTTAGCTTCAAACTTTCTGAGATGTTTCTTGTCATTATTGTGAATATAGCATATACATCCAAGTATTTTAAAATAGGTGATTATAGGTTTCTTCCCTTTGAGTAGTTCATAGGGAGTCTTAAGCTTTAGTTTATGTATTAGGCTTCTATTCAGGACATAATTTGTTTTGCTTTCTGCTTCTGCCCAATATGATAGAGGCATGTAAGCATCTGCAAGCAATGTACCTGCAGCTTCAAAGAGTGTTCTTTTCTTCCTTTCAACTCTTCCATTTTGTTGAGGAGTTCTGGGAGCTGAGAAGTAGTGTCTTAAACCTTCTTTCCTACAAAACTCTAGCATAAGAAGAGATTCAAACTCAGTTTCATGATCACTTCTGATTAATGCAACTTGAGTAGAATACTCAATCTGTATGTTCTTGAGAAACTCTGTAAGAACTTGAAAAGTATCTGACTTAGCTCTCAAAAATAAAACCCATGTGAATCTAGAGAAGTCATCTACAATAACTAATGTATAAGACTTTCCTCCTAGACTTTGTACAGCAATAGGACCAAAAAGGTCCATATGGAGCAAATACAAAATTCTAGGTGAATCACTCTTATTAATGGATTTGAAACTAGATTTAGTTTGCTTGCCTAGTTGACAAGCCTTGCAGAGGCCTTCCTTCTTGTAGGGACAAAAAGGTAAACCTCTAAATAGATTGTCCTTAGATAACCTAGCTATATTTTTATGATTTACATGTCCTAGTCTTTTGTGCCATAAAGTAGTTTGAATGCTAACAAATTTGAATAAATAGATTTCAGATTTAGCTGATTCAAAGTTTACTAAGTAAAGTTGCCTTGTCTAGTTCCTGTTAAAATAGTTGTGTTGTTTAAAGAAATAACACATAAAGAGTTAGTAAAGCTTACTTGATAACCTATATCACATAGTTGACTTACTGATATTAGGTTATTTTTTTGACCATTTACATAAGTCACCTTTTTGAATGTGAAAACTCTACAGTTGAAGTCACCATAGCCTTCAATCAGTCCAAAGCCTGAGTCCCCAAAGATTACTTTAGGTCCAGTCTTGGTCTTATAATTGATTTGGCATTCTTTGCAACCTGTCATATGTTTAGAGCAACCACTGTCCAGGTACCACTTGTTTTGAGTGACAGGGTTCTCTTCTACCTGCAAAGAGGATTAGCAGTTTTTGACACAGGTTACCTTGGATCCTTATTGTTTAACATAGTCAAAACTAGAAATAAAAGAGCATTCAGGTTGATCCTTATAACCTAAAGGATGATACCTTCTACGAGGTATGACCCACTGACTAAAGGGATTAAAGGATTTATTAGTTTTTAGATTACTCTGGTTATGAACTAGATCTGACACATTTGGGTATGTTCATCGACCTGAGCTTGACGATCGGGGTTCAGTTCTTCGATCTCTGCTCGAAGAATGGAAGTATCCATTCTTAGAGCCCCAAAACGTCGATCTCTGGTCGACGAACCATACTGGTTTCGTCGATCCCAGTTCGAAGAATAGATTACATTATTATTTGTGTTCAGAGTTCGTCGTTCTGAGTTCGACAAACTATACCCATTTAGTCGTTCTGAGTTAGACAAAATTTACTGAACATAGTTATATTGTGTGTTTTTCTTTTTCTGACTTGTTTTCTTAAGGTCTAGTTGTTTATGCACTTTATTGACTTTCTCTACTTGTTCAGTATTCTTCTTACCATTTTCAGAAATAAAACTTATGGGTTTTGATAGTTTATTTTTCTGAATAAGGATTGGTTCACTAGATGAGGCTCCTAATCCTAGTTTGTTATTACTAGATCTTGTATTGACTGTGCTAGTTATGTCTATTAGTTGTAAACTTCTACCATTTAAGGTTTCTTCTAGTTCCTTAGCCTTACTTAATTTAGATTTTAGGAACATTATTTGTTGATTAGCTAGGTTTAATTCTTCAGTTAATTTTTCATTATCAGCAATGATTTTTTCTTGTTCTAATAGTTTTTCTCTGAGAAGATTGATTTCCTTCTCAGATCCTATTAGGTCTAAACACAATAGTATAAATTCAGATTTGAATTCTTTAGACTGAAAATCATATGAAGCAATTACCTGATCCTCTTCAGAGAGGAATTCTTCATCTTCTGATTCATCTGAGTTTTATCTACTGCTTCCAGCATCTATTGCCATAAGGCAAACTTCTCTTGTCTTCTTTTCTTCTGTATCATCTTCACTGGAACTTGATGAGGATGTTTCATCTTCAGTATCACTCCAGGTTTTAGCCACAAAGCCCTTCTCCTTCTTTTTGCATTTGGTGGAGGAGGCCTTGTTGTGCTGATGTCTTCTTGACTCCTTCTCATGCCTTCTGTCTTTATTTTAAGCTTCTGGACATTCTGAGATGAAATGTCCTTGTTTCCTGTACACAAAACAGACAACATCTTTAGAAGGGGTCTTATCATACCTAGGTTTATCTTCATTCCTTGAAGGCTTCTTCCTGAAGTCCTTTCTTGCCATTTTATTCAATCTTTTAGCAAAGAGACTCATAATTTATTCATTGGCAGATATGCTGGGAGATTCTTCTGCAGCTTTGAGTGCTAAGTTTTGTTCCTTCCTGGTAGGTGTTGAAGCTTTTGGTTCAACTGCAGTTTCTCTTGACTTGACCAGTTGCTCATAGGATTTGAGCTTTCCAAGTAGAGATTCTGTTGAGATTTCAGTCATGCTTTTGGCTTCTTTGATGGGCCAGATTATGGAATCCCATGTGCTAGGGAAGGACATGATGATCTTGTCATTGACTTCAGTTAAAGTGATTTCTTTATCCAATGTTCTGAGCTAACTGATGATGGAGCTCAGCTTGTTGCACATTACTTCTACAGATTCCGCTTCATCTTTTCAGAAGTTCTCATATTGGGATATGAAGTTTGATCTTCTATCCTTCATCTCATCAGTAGAGCCTGCTACCATTTGGTTGAGGGAATCCCAAATAGCTTTGGCAGATGTACATTCAGCAACCTTCTGAAATATGTCATCTGACAAAGTTTGGGCCAGTATGTTCATGGCTCTGGCATCAGCAATCTTTGCCTTCTTATGTGCATCAGCTTGGTCTGGAGGAGGCACTGCACTGAGATTTAATGGAGTTGAGGTAGAGGCTACTGGAGCTGGTGGTCCTGTCAAGATAGAATTAAAAATATCCTCATAAATAGAGTTCATGTACAGCTTGATTTTTGCCTTCCAGATTCAAAACTTTTGTAGGTTGCAAACTTGAGGTCTAGTGTTGGCATAATCTTTGTTTTGTGCCATGATATCATAAAATAAAATCTAATCAGAGAAACTAATAAGACTTATTCAGAGTTTATCATGAGGATCTTGATTAATCTAGGTGTGAGCTTGTATGATGTGATTAACCTCCTTTGATACCAATTAAAAGATAGGGTAAGCTCTGAATAACTCTAGAGGGGGGGGGATGAATAGAGTTTTTGAAAACTTTTCCCTTTTGCTTAAATAAAAGGTGAGTGTACAAGTGCATCAAGTGAACTAGAGAAAAGTAACTAAGCTACACAACAAACATTTTATCACAACACAAGCATAAGAGAAGATCACAGACACACAGATAATAAGAGAATTTTATAGTGGTTCCACAAAATTATGTACATCCACTCTTCTACCACCCTAGGTAGAATTCACTACAAGTTTTGATCAGGTGACTGCCACCAATGAGCTTTTGATCAGGTACTCAAAAACCAAATCTCAAGTCTTTTGGTAGGAGACTTGCAACCAGAATAATTTTGAAGAGAATTAAAACCCTGTACAGAGGTGGGATGAGAGTTTGATGAAAGTCTTCTTTTCTCAAAACACAATAAGAAGACTATGTGGATTCTGAGTTGTTGATGACAAAGCTCCCCCCTAAGATCTTGAATGGTTTAGGAGAGGAAGCTTTGTAAAAGGGTGAGTAGGCCTTTACCTTTTCAGAGATCCTTGACTGATTTGAATGTTGCTGTCACTTGAGATCCCTGAGAACAAAGAGCGAGAGAAAGAAAGACTCTTGATGGTGATGGTTGTTCTTTCTTCTTCTCTTGAGAGCAGTAAATTTTCTGAGAGATTTTTTTCACTGCACTTTGGGATGTTTTCTTTGCTGTGACTCTAGTTGATGATCAATCTATGCTCTTATGTATCTTGTTGTTTTCTTGGCAGGGAGATATGTATCAGATAACTGTAACTTGGTCGAATTCAGAAAAAACTCTACAATAAATGTTCAGCCAAAATCTTGGGAACGAAAAACGGCAAGAATGCTCTCAATTATTCTATTCTATGTCAATCCCGAGATATAAGCAATTAATTCCATGGAGGATTTTAGCAATCAATGCTGCAAGTAACGGCTCTATTCAGAGAATATAAGTGCATTGATTTACAAGGGAATTAATAGCCTATAATCGATATAAAATGATGAGACAGAAAGAGAAAGAATAAATAACAAAATGTCTCACAGTTTTCGTCGACCTGAGATCAGCTTTCGTCGACCTCTAATCAGCTTTCATCGAACTGAGTTTAGATTTCATCGACCTGAGCTCTGTGAATCAACTACTGTGCAAAATCTGACTAATTCTGCGCTCTATGTTCGTCGACGTGAGACTGTGAAGTTAGTCGACCTAAGAACTTGGTCAATCTGTCGGCGTTGAGTGAATAGTACATCTGGCGTCGAGTGTTCTTTGTCTCTGAGTCATCCTTGGCTTTGAGTGAATTATGGCGCTTAGTGTTGAAGAGTTAGTCGATCTTAGAACGGAGTTCGTCGAGCTCAGCTTAGAGATTTTAGCTCTGAGTTAGTTGAGCTGAGCACGACTATCGTCGACCTGAGATTGACGAATGTAGATTTATTTTTCTAATTCTTGATTTCTCTAAGTCTTGAGTCTTTGGCAGTGTTGTAGGTTGGCCCTTTGATCTATTGACTCTAAGAACATGGCCTAGACTCTAGAAACACATAAAATTTGACCCTTCTATACAATATGGGTCAGAACCTAAGAAGAGAACCTAGCCCAAATCACCTAGGGTCTCCAACAGTGGTTCTTCTTGAACGCCTTGCTGTAGAGCGACGTTGTTGTGGAAATTGATCTATTTGGTATTAATCAGTTTATGTACTGAATTTGAACAAATATGATGTGTTTAGTTGGTGCATGAACGTTACCATTAGCCCTTTGTGTATCTTGAATGGACGGTGTAGGTTGGGTAGTAGCTTGATCACGACGTTGTTCTCGTATCCGTGCATTTTGTTGTTCACATTGCTCGGTAGAAATTTGTGCCCTCCAACTTTGCACTCGAGTGCGAGTTTGCTCTCTTTATTGTTGAGCTGTAATTTGCAGAGTGTTGTTTTGGTAAAGTATATTTTGTGAAGTAAAATAGCATATTGTAGTAATGTAATTGTATATAGTAAATTTTTACTAGTAGTAAATGGTGTTTGGGTAGGGAGGTTGTTGGTGTTGTTGGTGACAGTAGTTGTTGGAATGCCTAATTGTTTGCGAGAAGTTCTATGTCTAAGGATGTACGGTGGAATTTGATTAGTTGATTGTCGTAGTGCTCGTAGTTCTCGTTGCCTTGCATTACATGCATCTTGTTGTTGTTGGGTTCATGGTCTTCTGGTGTTAGTGTTCCGTTCAAGGTTCATTTCCAGATTGAAGCAGTAGGATAGGGAAGTATTACAGCTTCAAGTAGTGGAGTTGTGAATTAGTAGAAAACATACAAACATAACATATCAATAATCATTAGAAAAAACCAAAGTTGGTGTCCCGTTCCTGGTTCATTTTTTTTGCAAGGTATATAATATGAATAATAGTGAGCAAGCTAAAAATATATATGATTAACACACATGTAGGTGTTCCGTTCCCATTTCATTTTTTTGGCAAAGTATATAATATGAATTTTAGATAGCAAGCTACAAACATATATGAATAACATTACTTTACTAGTAGAACAGTGTTTCAGTAAGTGCATGAGAACCTTCAGAACGAAATATGTAATTAATGTAGTTGTTTAGGACCTTATGTATTACGCAAATGTGAAGGCTCACCCAGAGTACTAATTAATGATCATGAAAACCTTCTGAAGAAAATATGTAATTTAAAACCCTAAGAAAGAATCAGAGCTTCAAATAATGTAAGATAATACAAATTCTTGGTCATGAAAATGATCATTGGCCTGATTGTCAAGTTTGCTGAATGAAAATTTGGAACTAAACTGACATTTCAATTGCACACTCGTTAAAAATTAGGAACTAAACTTACCCAAGACTACGAGAAAATTTGAAAGAGGAGTAAGGGTATTGCAGATTGAAGATCTTGGATATGAATAGTGAAAGTGTTAAGTTGTCTACCTAAATCACCTAGAGGGGGTGAATTGTTGAATTGTGCGTTTATTTACAGAATAAAAAATTTAACGAACTTGCACAAAAAGAATCAAGCAATCACAGACGACAAGAAGATTTATAGTGGTTCCCCAACCTTGGGTACGTCCACTTTCCCTCACAGATCTAGTAAATCACTAGACTCGGGTACTCCACTATCTCGGATTGAAAACCAATCCTACGTCTCGGAACCAAGTTCCTACAATCTTGATCCAAAGAGATCTACACTCGGAAGATGAAAACTTCCTACAACTCGGAGAACAACTCTCCTACACTCGGAGAAGAATCTCCTGCAAAATTACAAAGAGATATGAAATACAAATAGAGATTTGTCTCAGATCTGGAAAAATATGTCTCTAGGTCTTCTTCTGAACTTTGCGGATTTTTTAGGAATGTTGAAGAAGACTCTCTGTAGATATGACCTGAGAAACTTAGGACCTTCTCAATTAAGGAGAAGATGAAGATTCCTTGAACAGCAAGTCTAACTTGATCGAAAATAGTCGTGTAGATCTTCAAACTGAGCGGCGGCAGCGACTTCTGTAAATTTGTTCTTGGAGAGAGACAGCCGATCAGAAATTTAGAAAAAGTGCGGTTCACCGCTTAGGGTTAGTCTTAATGAAAAGACATTATATAAGATTTCCCCTAACGGTTAGAATTGACATTAATGACGACTCGTGGACCAATCCTGTCAAGTCATTTGAAAATCCCGTCGATCTGGACTTAAGTAACTTTTTTGAAAAAAATGAACTGCTGTTCTCGAGAAGTATGAATAAGTTCTCGAGAACAAGGCTTATTTCTCGAGAGGTATATATTCTGGACTTAAGATAGTACTTGAGAGATAAGCGTTGAGTCAACTCAAGAACTAAATTTTGCTTCTCGAAAACTAAAATAATATTACTCGAGAGCTAAAACTTGTACACGAAAACTAAGCATACTTCTCGAGAACTAAAAGCTAAGTTCTCGAGAATAATAACCAGCTTCTCGAGAGATGGACTAAGAAGATTTTCCATGGCTTTCTCTGGCTACTCGAGAAATATAAGAGGTGACTTCTCGAGAACTAGGCTAAGCTTCTCGGGAAATTTAATAATGTTACTCGAGAGCTAGTCTAGGCTTCTCGAGAACCAAGTGAACTTCTCAAGTCTTATAACTCTACTTCTCGAGAACTATACCAGACTTCTCGAGAAGTGGACTTAGAAAAAATTTTAATCTTAGAAACTTTTTCTCTTCAAGAATCCAATCTTCATTCCATGGTCCAAGTGCTTGAATATGAAGTGTGTCCCAATAGAGAGGCTACACATGAGTCAACACCTTATATCACACAGTGAGGGATTACAATATATGGTCCTGTGTTCATGACCCACTGTAGACTGATATTGGTCTACACTTAGTAATGATGGTCTGCAAACACACAACTAAACAAAGATATTAAATACAACTTAATTCATCTTAGTTCAAGGGTGACTTCATGCAATTCTGGGTTATTGTTAATGCAATACCCAACAATCTCCTCCTATTTGTAGAAGTCAGAACCCTCTACACTAAGGTGAATTATACCTATAAAAAAAGAACTGTATATGAAGAATAGATTCAAATGCTAGAATGAAAAATTAAACACAGAATTAGCAAATTAGAAATTATATATATATATATTGTTTTAGATTTCTAATCAACATCCATTTCATCCATAATCTCAAAATAGTTATCAACAGAAATTCATTCCTTGCTCTGATATTGCCTGTCATACTTTTCTTGTTGTCTTCTCTGGTAGCTGAAAGGCTTTGGGTAGTACCTTAGAGTTTTTGGAGGAGCATTAGGATTGTTCTTGCCATACCCTCTGTCATAGATTCTCCTTTTAGTCATGGACTTCTCATAGAGTTCCCACTCAGAAGAGCTGTAGTGGAGATTCCTGTTTTCATTGTAGTCCATTACTAATTTGAGATTATCAAGAATTAAAGCTTTAGAGGTAGGACTTCAGATTTCAGCAAATTCCTGTGCTTTTCATTTCTCTGTGTCTTGCTTAGGAATACTTTTGCTAGCAGAGGGGACTTCCCCATACTTCCTCTTCTTAGAAGTGTTGATTTCAGGTAGATCTTGAGAAATAACATCATCTCATACTTGGTCATAAGAAGAAGGAGGAGGATTTTGATCTTCTAGCCTTGGAGAGAAGCATGACATCTGAGGTTGCATCTGAGCAGGCATCTGGGACTGACCTTCAACAAGAGGGTTCAGGTTATGAGGAATGACATTAGGATCAACCTGAAATTCAGGGAATATCTAGTTATGTATCCAGACTGTAGTGTCATAGTTATGGAACTTAACAAACTGGATTTGTTCTAAAACATTCTTATTAATTTCAGATATCTTGTCAGACCAAACTATGTTTGGAGCAACAGTAAACTTGTCCACAAGCTTTTCCACATGTTCTTTCACGAAGCTCTCCCCCTTTTTGAATTCTACAAATAGTGTAGCTATAATATCCTCTTTGAAGGTACCAGCCTCTTCACAGATTTTCATGAGGTTTTCCTGGGCTTTCTTCTCCAAAAAGATTTGATTGTTAGCAAAAGTTATTGTTTGATCTATGACCTGACAAACACTAGTGATAGTGTGGTCTATAGCTTTACCACTAATCTGAAACAGCTCTTTGAGAGAGTCAGTATTGTGCTGAAATTCTGCAAATCCTCTGCTCATCTCTTTCTCTAGAGCAGTGACTTTGTCTTGGACTACTTTGATGGATTCATCAAAATGTTTCCTTTGCTTAGCCAACAGAACTTCAATCTTACTTAGTATTTCAGAACTTACAGTAGTAGCAGCAGCAGGAACAACAGGAGTAGCAAGAACAACAATATGAGGTGGAGGTGGAACTGCCCATTGAGGGATCTCTTCAACAACTACAGAGCTTTTAGCTCTGGTAGTATGAATGACTATATCTCCTTCTTCATCAAGGAAAGTAAGAATAGAGAAATCAAGTCTCCTTAGAGGAGCTTCAACTTCCTCAGGTTCTGGCTCATTCTCTTTTGATAGAAGGATGGTATCTGGTTAAGGTAAGACTTTTCTTGGAGAAGGAGAAGGATGCTTTGGGGGAAGGTACTGGAGATGGAGAAGGAGCTAAAGATGGGTCCTTTAAAAGTTCTTCAGCAGTTTCTTTGTGGAGGGGAGTAAGAGGTTCATCAGAGGTGAGCTCTTTTATCATGTCTTCTATATCTGCTGTAGTAGAGTTGAAGGTTTTCTGAGCTTGCTCATCTGAGAATGTCTTATTTGATAAGTCTGCCATTGGGGACCTAACTGAAGATCTGATAGGACTCCTGACTGGACTTCTAACTGGACTTCTCACTAGTGATCTAGCTTGTGTCCTGGATGGTGAACTGAATGTACTTTTGACTGGAGATCTAGCTGGAGATCTTGCTGGAGGAGGAGAGGGAATTCTGTCAACTAGAACAGAGAAAGCAGGCTCCCCCTCAGTTGCTGCACCAGATGGTTCAACAACTTCATGAGAGGAGGGAGATGGTGTCCTGATCTCTGAAGTAGGGGCTGCAAGCTCTTTAGCTATCTGCTTTGGATTCTTCAGTTTACACTCCCACCTTTGAATGAAAGCTTAGGAGATCTTCTTCAAGTGATGAATTGGTGTACCTTTTGAAGTCTTGAAGACGACTGAATCAATCTCATGCAACATCAAGGAGATTATCCTGGCAAACTTTGGTTCTTTAATGCTATCCCTGATCAAGTCAAAAATCATCATACCATATGGAAATTTCTTCCTGCAGACTATGACAGCTATAACCTACAAAAATAACTTCAAAATTTTTTTCACCAAACTTGGTAGTATGATACTTACCATTGTTAATCACGAAGCATTTACAGCCAAAAATTCTAAAATATGAAATAGTTTGTTTCCTGCCTTTTAGAAGTTCGTAAGGTGTCTTATCATGATTCTTATTGATGAATGCTCGATTTTGCACGTGGCATGCAGTATTGATGGCTTCAGCCCAGAAGTACTCCGGTAGTGAAGCATCACTCAACATAGTTCTGCAGGCCTCTATGAGTGTTCTGTTCCATCTCTCAACTTCTCCATTTTGCTGTGGAATGCGAGGAGAGGAAAACTCATGAAAGATAACTAGGCTTTCACAGAATTATGTTATAGCCCCAGACTTGAACTCTTTTCCTTTGTCACTTCTGATTTTTACTACAAAACCGTTGTGTTCATTCTTGACCTGCCTGACAAAATTAGTAAAGATGTCGAAGGTATCTGACTTGTGTTTTAGAAAGAACACCCACGTAAAGCGTGAGTAGTCATCAAAAATAACCAATGTATATTCCTTACCTCCCAAGATTCTAATTTACAGTGGACAAAACAAGTCCATATGAAGTAGATGGAGACATCTACTTGAATTTTTGTCAATAATGCTTTTTAAGGTAGCCCTTATGTGCTTGCCTTTTACGCGTGCATGACAAGGTCTATCTTTGACGTACTTGACATTCGGGGCATCACGAACTAAGTTCAGGGAGAATAATTTATTAATAGTTTTAAAATTAATATGTGTTAACCTCTTGCGCCATTGGTGACCAAGAGACACACTATCTTTTGCTAAAAAGCACACTGGTGTAGAAGAATCTATACAAATGAAATTTAAACAAAATATATTCTTGCTTCGAGTGCCAGATAGAATCATTTCCATGTTGTCAACAGACTTTATCAGGCACTTGTCAGCATGGAATAAACCTATGTATCCTTTGTCGCATATTTGGCTTATGCTTATAAGATTGTGTTCCAATCCCTCCACATAAGCAACATTCGAAAAGGATACACTACCGTTAGTGATCATACCGTAGCCTTTAGTTATCCCTCGGTCTGAACCTCAAAAGATGACCTTTGGTCCGTTCAATACTGGAGAATAATTTTTAAGTAGCCTTATTGTCCCGGTCATGTACCGAGAGCATCCACTGTCCAAATACCAGATTGGCATTTTGGTGGTCTTTGGACATCCCTGCAATCATAATAAGTTTGCCTTAGGAACCCAAACATGTTTGGGTCCTTGGTCTCATGTTAGAACACTCCCCCTACGAGGATTAGCATCATGAGTGGCCATTCTCATGTTGTCAACTTGAGGAGTTGCAACATTTCTTGGATTAAACCAACAATCGATGGCAAAATGTCAATTTTGCCACAACACCAACAGTCGAACCTTTTGTATCTTTGCCTTAGGTACTCCTGCTTGACCTTATGGGATACTGGTCCAGCATGGGTAGCATTCTTGTAGGAAGAAGCTACATGATAATGGCAATCACATGATTTCTTCTCCATCATAAGCTTTTCTACAATGGATTTTACTTTTGGTGTTTTCTTGAAGTTATGACCATGATCATAAGGAACATAGTCCTAAAGAATGACTTCTTCATAAGGTGCCTTAAAGAAACTCTCACCAAAGTTTCTGGGGTGTGTCCATCCTTAGTAACGAGACTTTGGCTCTATATAAGTAGGCCTGGTCAAGTGGCAAAAGGATGAGTCAAGATCAAACTCATTAGTTGGAAATATGACTTTCTTAAAGGCAACCTGATCTTGAGGGGCTTTCCCCTTTGCTTTGGCCAAGGCCTTCTTGGCTGCCTTATTCCTTCTCTGAGCCTTATTCCTCCTAAAATATTTACTAGGAGCTTCTACATGGCCTAGCCTAGCACCCTTGTCCTGAGCAGAGAACTCAGCAACAAGAGGAATAACTATCTTGGGCTTAGAGAAACCTTCAACAAGTTTCTTTTCAGCTTCTAGTATGTCTTCCAGCCCCTTGATGATTTCATCCTTCAGATCCAGGTTCTTGATAGCCTTGTTGAACTCATCAACATCAGTATCTAAGTCTTATCTGAGTGAGTCCATCTTAACAACTTCCTCTCTCAGAGAGCTTTTTATGGCCTTTAGATACTTAATCTCTTTTGCCTGAGTTTTCACAACATTTCGACATTTGTTGTAATCCATGATCAACTCCTTATACTGGGCCATGAGTTCAGACTCGTCGTCAAAGGAGCTGTCCTCATAATCACGTTCAGAAACTTTAGATTCTGAAAGAGGGGTGTGAGATTTTACCTCCCAAGTAAACTGGGGCTCTTGTTCATCATCTGATTGAGCCATAAGTCCAAAGTAGGCTTCCTCTTCTTCACTTGACTCAGATGAGTCAGAGTCACTAAGAGTCTTGCCCTTCTTGGCTATCAAGCTCTTCTCTGTCCTCTTCTTTATGTACGACGATTTCTTTTCTTCTCTCCTGCCACCCTCCTTCTTCTTGTGGGGGCAGTCAGCTATGACGTGACCTGGCTTGTTACAACATTAACAAACTATGTCAGTCAAAATATGTTTGTTCTATTTAGAACCATACCTGTCGTAGCTGCTTGAGCCTTTTCTGTGTCGATCACCGTCATGTTGTGATCTTCTGTGAGAGGCATCCTTTCCCTTCCATTGCTTTTTCTTATTCAAGAATTTCTTGAACTGCCGTGAGAGTAAGAAGAACTCTCCTTCAGATAGTTCAGATCCCGAGGTACTTGGCTCCGAGTTTTCTTCTTCACTAACTTCTTGTGCTGGGGTTGGAGAGGTAGCCTTTGACTTCCTGGAGGTGTCTGCCTTTAAAGCAACAGACTTCTCTTGGGATGCAGACTTTCTCTTCTCTTCTTCAGCTTTTCTTGTGTCTGTTTGAAGATCATACGACATCAGCTTCCTGAAGAGATTCTGAGGATCTGTCTCAACTAGCTTTCCAAATTCCCTGATGGCACATACCTTATTATCCCATTCCTTGGTTAAGGATCATAGGAACTTGTCATTCAGTTCTCTATTGGTGAAGACTCGGCCATATACTCTGAGGCCGTTAACTATCTTGAAAAAGTTATCAAAAGTATCTGCAATGGTATCTTTGTTCCCTTATCGGAAGGCTTCATATTTCTGATTTAATAGGGATCTTCTGTCATCCCTTACTTCTTCTGTACCTTCCATCAAGTTGATTAGGGACTACCACATCTCCTTAGCAGACTTACAGTGGATCAGGTTTTGCAGCATAGAGTCATCGACTGCACTTGCAATTATATTTTTGGCTTTCTTGTTCAAGGAGACAAGTGCAATCTAGTGTTTATCTAGATCCATCAGCTTCTTTTGGACTTTCTTTGTTGGATCTATAGTTGAGATAGTCATAGGAATGTGGGGACCTTCTTCAACAATCATGAAGATCCAGGGATCCACAACTTCCATGAAAAATTTAATTCTCTCTTTCCACATGGGAAAATTGTTCTTTGTGTATAGGGGAAGCATGGCAAAATCTTTAGCCTTGTCCATTGCTTGAAAATTCTCAAGAGATAACTTAGAGAGGAAATTGATCAAGGTGTTAACCTTTTAACGACCTACCTCCCTCTGATACCAATTGAAAGTGTTAAGTTGTCTACCTAAATCACCTAGAGGGGGGTGAATAGGTGAATTATGCGTCTATTTGCGGAATAATAAATTTAATGAACTTGACAAAAACAATCAAGCAATCATAGATGACAAGAAGATTTATAGTGGTTCTCCAACCTTGGGTACGTCCACTTTCCCTCACCGATCTAGTAAAACACTAGACTCGGCTACTCCACTATCTCGGATTGAAAACCAATCCTACGCCACGAAACCAAGTTCCTATAATCTTGATCCAAAGGGATCTACACTCGGAAGATGAAAACTTCCTACAACTTGGAGAACAACGCTCCTATACTCGGAGAATTATGTCCTACAAAATTACAAAGAGATATGAAATACAAACAGAGATTTGTCTCAGATCTGGAAAAAAATATCTCTTGTTCTTCTTCTGAACTTTGGGGCTTTTTCAGGAATGTTGAAGAAGATTATCTGTAGATCTAACCTGAGAAACTTAAGACCTACTCGATCAAGGAGAAGATGAAGATTCCTTGAACAACAAGTCTAACTTGATCGAAAACAGTCGTGTAGATCTTTAAACTGAGCGGAAGCGGCGGCTTCTGTAAATTCATTATTGGAGAGAGACGGTCGATTAGAAATTTAGAAAAAGTACGGTTCACCGCTTATGGTTAGTCTTAATGAAAAGACATTATATAGGATTTCCCCTAATGGTTAGAATTAACATTAATGACGACACATGGACCAATCACGTCAAGTCATTTGAAAATCCCGTTGATCTGGACTTAAGTAAATTTTTTGAAAAAAATGAACTACTATTCTCGAGAAGTATGAATAAGTTCTCGAGAACAAGGCTGATTTATCAAGAGCTATACTTTTTGCACTTAAGATAGTACTCGAGAGATAAGCGTTGTTCAACTCAAGAACTAAATTTCGCTTCTCGAGAACTAAAATAACATTACTCGAGAGCTAAAACTTATACTCGAAAACTAAGCTGACTTCTCGAGAACTAAAAGCTTAGTTCTCGAGAACTATAACCAGCTTCTCGAGAGATGGACTAAGAATATATTTCACGGCTGTCTCTGGCTACTCGATAAATATAAGAGGTGACTTCTCAAGAACTAGGCTAAGCTTCCCGAGAACTTTAATGATGTTACTCGAGAACTAGTCTAGGATTCTCGAGAACCAAGTAAACTTCTCGAGTCTGCTAACTCTACTTCTCGAGAACTATACCAGACTTCTCGAGAAGTGGACTTAGAAAAAATTTTAATCTTAGAAACTTTTTCTCTTCAAGAATCCAATCTTCATTCCATGGTCCAAGTTCTTAAATATGAAGTGTGTCCCAATAGAGAGGCTACACATGAGTCAACACCTTGGATCACACAGTGAAGGATTACACTGTATGGTTCTGTGTTCATGACTCACTGTAGACTGATATTGGTCTACACTTAGTAATGATGGTCTGCAAACACACAACTAAAAATAGATATTAAATACAACTTAATTCATCTTAGTTCAAGGGTGACTTCATACAAATCTTGGTTATTGTGGATGTAATACCCAACAAATAGCAATGGTGTATGTACCTGAAGTCGGTGAGGGAGGTGTAGGGATTAAGAAACCCAGATCCAGATCTTCGGTGAGACCTCTCTAGAAGGCCACATATATCGCCGGCACTGGCGGTGGTTTTCTTGCGCAGAGTACGAGGTCTGTGATGGCCGTGGAATCAAGATGTGTTTGCAGCTCAGTTTGCTGGAATAAGAGTCTCTGTTGCGCAGAGGGAAGCTGGTCTTGGGTAGAGAATGATGGATTAAGAAGAGGAGAAAGTGGTTGTAGATTGGAGAATTGGATAGAAATGGCGATGGTGTATGTACCTTCGTGAGCCCGCTATGGGGGATTCCAGCGACTGGATTTTTCCACCAGAGAGATGAGAAATAACCCTAGATAGTGCTGTTGAATGGCTGTGGAACGAAGGAGATAGGGGACGACATCAGAACCCTCTGAAATGGAGGTGAGAGGAGTAATGAGAGATTCAGGTAACTAGAGAAATTTCGTAGAATGGAGGTTGATTGATGGCGCGGGATGGAGATGGAGATAGGGTTTGGGAGCATCTGTGGCATGACGATGTTGGTTGAGGAAGAAGGGCTTCCTTGAACCCTGCGACCAGAGTTTATATCCGACTAGTACTGGGTGAAATCAGGAAGCGGGTTGGAGAGGGAGGAGGTGCGGGATAGAGAGGATAGTAGGGCTTGGGATCCATCACGATGTGCCTAAGATTATAGAAGCGGGAATTAAATAGACGACCGTGATTAAGCTTCGGGGCATCAATTGTTACACCGTGCAATCGCAACGGTCGCACATATTTTTTGTATAAATACTATAGATATATATATATCTTTATTATATATAAAATAATATACATATTTCCCGCTCTTACCGTAGTTTTGTTTCTGACCACACGATCATTTTATTCAACTACGGTCAAGATCGCTTCTCCTAAAATAAGCCACGGTTTATTAATTAAAAACAAAAAAATCATGTTTTTTTCACCCGCAACACCCCAAAAAAAACGATAACCACCTATTTTAACATCTCTTCGGCACAACATATTCTCCTCCACACAATTACGCATCGAGCAGTTAACTTTCCTCATTAAACGCTCCACCCCTCTTTTCATATATTCCCCATATTTGCATCTTTCTCTCCCCCCGTCTACTCCTCATCCCCGCGATTTCTTCCCCCAATCGAAGCCACTGACGTCGAGGCTTCCCAGCCGCTGCTGTTTTCGAGGCTTCCCCGCCGCTGCTGCTGCCGAGGCTTCCCCGCCGCTGCTGTTGCCAAGGCTTCCCCACCGCTTCCAGATTTTTCTACTTTATGTTTATTTTCTTTTTTGCCTGTTAGATATCGTAGGACTCTGGCACCACTATGGTTTTTGATTTAGCAAATTCTCGGAAAAACAAAATTCCACTATTCGTTGGCATCAATGTTTTTAGGCACCTTCGGTATTACTATTTTAGGTCAATTGTAGTCGTAGATATGAGGCAAATCATACCAGGATGTTTTCTCATTAATACCATGCTCTCCTTGATATATTTCTTCAACCCAGTCTAGAAATATATGATCAGATATCATTTGTTCTTTCCCTGAATAATGGAGTATGGGCGTTAAAACATTTTCTTTAACATCAAAAGTAGGCGACACATTACAATAGTTATGTAGATATGTTTATTCAACTGTCACATATCACATGCCTTTGTCCATGTCACAATATGTATTATCACTTGTAATAACACTTTTGTCTTTTTCTTTAGACATGGTTGTTTACTCCCCTTGATGTGAACCTGCATTGAAATTGATCACATAGACATAGGCATTAACTAGATTTCAAAATATTATTTTTTGCTAGACCCTCGAGATCATAGCTTTAGTTCTAATAGGGATGCAAGATATATTTATTTTAGTAATTATATACTAAATGTCATACACACAACCATCTTGAGATACAATAATTAATTATATATTTTAGTGAGTTTTATTCTTAAAGTATAACTTACAACATCAATTTCGAATAAATTAATCCATTGTATATGCAGGACATACCTTGGAGCGACGTTGTTTGTTATTGTCTAAGTTGTCTGAAAATCTCTGTGTCAACAACATTCATTGTATAGATACCTTCATGACCATCTATTATGCCCTTTTGCACAAATTTTTTTTTTCTCGAGAGGTACCTCGCGATAGAGCCACATACAACTGACCATGACTGAACACATTATTTGGTAGGTATATCCCGACATTTTCAATTGTTTGGCCTTGTGATTTATTTATTGTCAGTGCGAAGCTCAGTCGTAATGGAAATTACTTACGTGTTAACTTATATGGCAATCTAATATCTTCGGCAGTTTTAAATTGTATTCGTGATAAGAAGACCAAGTTTCCTTGAAACTGACCTGATAAAATCAATTCTTCGATCATATTTTTCACAAACCTACGATAAATAAGTCTTGTTCCATTACAAAGACCTATCTTCGGATCAATATTTCTGAGTAACATGATTGGGGCTCCAATTTTTAACTTTAACCTATGAGGAGGTAAGTTACCCGGTGTCAAAGAATTTAAAAATTCAGGTTGATACAAATTTCTCATGTCATCAACGACATAATCATAGGAGTAGTACATAACTTCTTCTCTCGAGAATTCTAGAAGAGTGATATCGTTCAACATGTTTGCATGCTCATTTAGCGGTGTTCATAAAGCTCTATCTCGAATATAGTTTTTATCGCTGTCGCGCGAACGCAAATTGGGAAATATAGCATTTATTAAATCACTAATTGATTTTTCACCCTCCCATGACATCCCCATTGGATCGGGGATCCTAATCATTTCATTTTGTACCCTGATTTCTGTACCATTTCCAACACGTAGCAAATATTCAGAAAAAATGCTATCAATTTTGGCCTGCATATTTTCTATTAGAGTTAGTATCTTGACATGATTACATAAATATGATTGAACAATACTTGCATAAATAATCTGTGCTCTTGTTCCATTGACAACAACAGGTAGTACTTGAAGAAAATCTTACCCTATAATGATAATTTTACCTCCAAAAGGCTTATTAACATCTGTGACGTCATGAAATGAACGATCAACCACCTCGAATACCTTTCTATCATCCATTGGTGCTTTATCTCAAATTATGGCTGATGATTTTGGGATAACTTCTGCAAAATCTGATTTTTTGTGAAAACTTCAATAGGATTTGCCATCGAATTTAATAGCTATATGTAATTTTGAGTGTGCAGTTCGACATCATGGTAATAGATTTACGGCAAAACCTGAAGTAGCTGTAGCTAAGATGATGAATCCTGTATGTCTACAAGTAACAAGAATTACACGGTAGAGATATGTCATTCCAGTTCCACCTAGTCCATCAATAAAATAGAACTCATGTGTCTTGTTTCTTATCGCCTCACTTATCGTATTATAAGCATGTAATTGCCCTTCATTGAGTAATGTAAATGCATTAAGATCATCTCTTATAATAGGTAATGATAACTCTTCTTCAATAAAACTTGAGAGGTTATTGAAATGGTTGAATGATTCATTTATCGGTGGTAAATCAAACTCTCTAATAGAACGTTTATGTTGTTGAAGAATATCATTCAGGTCATGAAGAAGCTTATTCATAATGTAGAACTCATCAGTGATGCTGGAACATGGGTAATCTTTTATCATGCTTGAATAATTTTCATCCCAAATACTTCTGACATCAGCTGGTTCACAAAATATCAAAATAGTAGCGAACAATCTTCTCAACACAGATGGCATTCTGAAAACTCGAGCCTCGATTTGACATTCTCGAATACTATTATCTTACTCAAGCAGGTCGTATATCTCTGCAGCATTCTTAAAAGTGTTACAGTGAATTCCATTAACGGTAAATAAACTATCAAATGATGTAGGACCTGGGACATGATTCCATAGCGTACGCAAATAATATCTTTCGCTATCAACAAGCAGAACAGAATATATCCTACCAATCACTCTTCGTTTTCTGATTCTTTTCCTCCAATATTTCTGTTGTTTGAACCAACGATAATATTTTGGAAAATCTCTATATAAATAAAGGTTTTGCTCTCTTTGTTCGTTGTATACATTGAAAAACTCAGTCAATATTATTTTGTAGTTTCTGTTGTCCATCAATATCGATGAAATTGACTGTTCACTATGGAATTGTATCTGATGTTTATTGGGTAGATGTATTTGTAACCGCTCTACTGATGGATATATTTGACTCATTTGAAACTTGTACATTCTCTAAAATTATTCGAGAGGGCATAACCATCTACCGCCAACATAGTTGCTTAATTCATCATGATAAGCACCAGGTTGGACATGAAAAGAGACTTTATCTGGACCTTCATATACATATTTGTATAAATATTTTATACTATTGATAGTGCTACAGATCTCAACATTTAGATGATAATTAAATTTTAAAATTATCCGCAGATTATACGGAACAACCCATCTATTGTCAATGTTGAAATCTTCATTTATGCCAGAGGTAATGTATCTATTATCATTCCTTCTTCGGTATACTGGATAAGCATAATTTCCCCGTATTGTTGTCTCTGTGTATTCTTTAGGAAAACTCTTGCTATATATACCGTTTTTCAAACATTTAACATTTGGATTGTAAGGCCCACACAGTCCGTGATTCATGTGCTTTATTACAGCCTCATGTAATGTCTGTTCTTCGTCTATATGCTATTTTGGCTCGTACGATTGAATCATATTCGTCGTGGGAGCTTAATTTGTAAGCCGGATCTAATAACACTAACATGTGTACATGTGGTAACTCTCGTTTTTGAAATTCAATGACGTGAACATGTCCGACAACCTTCCCCAGTACACCTATTTTAAATATATCTTTTTTGAGCTCTGTTGAAGCCAAAATTGACCTCAACGGGAGTTCAAAAACCAGTGTGCAGCCGACACCTACTTCCCTTGAGCCTTGACCCTCGACTAGCTTCTAAGGTCCAAAGACTGACCCAAAGCCTCAGCTGGGAGGTCCTACCTCACACCCGGAAGATCTCTGAGAGCTTCCACTCCAAAGTCAAAAGCTGGGCTAGGAGCTCCTAAGAAGACACTGTGGATTCAGAGAAAAATGAGAGTCCGTCTTATAAAGAGCCCTTATGGGTCTATTTATAGCCTGTTGCTGATTTGAAGTTACTGAAATACCCCTGGCTGGTCTGCCAATAGCCAAATCTTGCTGTCTGAAAAGTGTTAAATGCAGTCCTTGAGGGTACAAGGGTCAATACCCTTACCCCGGACCCCACTCGGCGAGAGCTCTGCGCCGAGAACCCTCTCGCCTTCCTACGCTGAGCCAACCCCCACCTTCTCGCCGGCTCTACCGAGAGTGGGTCGCGTCTGATCGAAGGTGAACGCTTTCACCCTTCCCAAGGCGGGGGCTCATCTAACTCTTGCGCTATCGCTGGATGCGGCGTTTGGTGAATGGAGCCCACTCAACGTCCTCGCCGCTGACCCCGGCGCTGAGTGAGTGGAGTTCAATCAATGCCCTTTGCTGTCAACCATGATATTGAGTGAGTGGAGCTCACTCAAAGCCCTTGTTGCTGAACACGACGTTGAGTGAGTGGAGCTCACTCAACGCCCTTTGCTGCTAGTCGCGGCGTTGAGCGAGCTAAGCTCACTCAACACCCTTTGCTGCTAACCACGACGTTGAGTGAGTGGAGCTCACTTAATGTCGTGCCTTCTCACCCGCTCTTGGCCATGGGTGGGATCTCGCCAGCTCCTAGGCGGGAGCTCCTCCGGTGCGAGAGCTCTTATGGCCTTCAGGCCCGAGCTAACTCATGGCTGGTCCAACCTCAACCGCTAGTGCCTCTGGGTCCCACCCAGTGAATTTGGGGTTGTACACAATCCCCGCTATTTTTGAGCTAGCTCTGCGCTCGAAAAGACACGTCCAACCCAGCAATATTCGCTAGGCACGTGTCACTTCAAAAGAGAATCTTTTGGAGGGCCATACCACAGCTATATATATGCGTTGATAGGTGGCCGAAAATCTGCCCCTGACCTTTATAGCTTCTTTGAGATCTCGATGACCTCGCGATGTGCCCCAAACAGGGTTGTAAGCCACTCTCACAGAGTCTTCAGGAACGCATTAAGGTGGTGCAAGCGCAGGCCCTTGCTAGCAGCGCCCTAGTGGCTCCTTGGCTAGCGAGTGGAGCACCCATCGTGGAGCCTCTACCTCCACCGCAAGAGAAGAAGAAGAAGAAGAAGAAGAAGACCCCTCGGGACCCCACGCGAGAGCACCGGGCCTCTCCAACTCCATCCCCAAGCCGCGCGGCCAATCCCCTTCTGCCGCCGAGGGTATGTCTTGCCGACTAGCGGATTACTGTTCTTAAGAATTGGTCACTGAACATTTCTTGGCAGGTGGTCCCGGAGGGTGGTGCTGGGCTTCCGCCGGTGCCCCCAGACCCATTGATGTCTCACCTGCCTGAGGACCGACCGTAGGCTCCGAAAAGAGCTCCCGCCGATGGTTCGGGACCACCAGGTAGCCCCTCCTTTTTCTTCCACTTTTCCTTTGGTTATTGTAACCCCTTGGGCGGGACTCTCGCAGCGCCTGCTTCCGCTTGCCCGGATCTTACCTTGTAGGAGACTGTCGCAGATATTTCCCCCTGTGATGATCCAGCAATCAATACTCACCCTTCTGTGGGTGACGCGCCTGCCGACCCGTCCGTGACGCCGGAGGTGGACCGTTCCGAGAAGGAGCGCGACCCTCCCCATACTTCTAGCCATGCGGAGGTAACTGTGCGTGAGACCTTCTGTCCGTGCCATGGAAAGCCCCTCCATCTTTTGTTTGGCAGGGATGTCGAGGGAGAACCTGGACCTTCTCGCCTTCCCCCGGCCGACGGCTCTCGCCATTGTTCTGGTATGCCACACACTGTTGCTGCCCCTACCCTGTTCTCGCACTGACCGCCCGATTGCCTTCTCAGAAGATCCGGACCTGCGATCGGGGGCTGACGAGGACGAGGACAATGACGAGGATCAAGAGGAGGATGGCGACAGCTCTCCCTTCCCATCTTCTGACGAGATGAAAGAAGTGCTGGTTGGCGCGGGAAGCGCGAGAATGCGAGGAAAAAGGGTCGCGACCATCCTATCTAAACTTGCGTGGCGGGAGTGAGCCCAGGCCTACGCGGCGAGGGAGTTTCGCAGATCGGTGGAGCAAAGGTTGGAGGCCCTAGAGCGAGACTACTTTCTAAGCGAGGCAGAGCGGCTGGGCTTCCCTACTGCGAGATCTTCCCCCGGGAGGTGCCTCGCGCGGATACGAGACCAAGCTCGCCGGATCAATCTAGGGTGCACCGTGCTCTCCTCCTACTTCAACCCGTTGGCGCCCCCGAGGACCTGACAAGGAGAGCGAGGACGCTGGCGCTGGGAGCCTTATTTATTCTTGCCATTTCGCCTCTCCTTACCTCTAGCCTTCCTTTCTCTCCATGTACCATGTCTTCTAATTATGTTTTTCTTAATTGTTTTGGACTGTGGACCGCTTGCGATATTGTGAGCTAGTTTTATTGGTTAACCGCGGTTATCGCTGTTATCTTAGGTTTCGCTTAGCGAGAACATTCTTCGCTTTCGCCTTCGCCGTACCGTTCGACCCTTGCGCAGAATAGGGCTGTCGATCAGTCACTGTCAATTTGGGCGGGGAACTGAGGTGCCGTTGACTTAGAGCGTGGAAGCTGTACCTCCGCCCCCTTTCCCGGGATAATCATCATTCATCACAACTTTCTATAAATAGGCGGATCCACCAACCATATTTATTTCTCTAATTTAAAACCTCTCTCTCTCTCTCTCTTTCGCTTTCGCGTTCTGCCAAGAACGTCTTGCTCTTGACCCACTTTTCCTTGGTATTTTGCCTTCGAACCCTTCAGTCACAATGCCTGGCGAGAACGAGGGACGTTCTCATTGTGCGGAAGCTTTTCGGAGGCACCGATTCGCGTCGTGCCGTCTGACCTTGGATGAGTACCAGCTGATCACATCCTGATACGTTCCCGCCAACTTCTCCGCGAGAAACCCAGACAACAATGATAGGGCGAACACTGCGCGAGAGGGAGAGCTCATGATCCCCCTCGAAAACTTCGAGGTGGGCTTTCGCCTCCCTCTTTGGCCAGAGATGTGCCTCTCCCTCTGCTACTTTGGGGTCATTCCCGCGCAGCTGAACCCGAATTCGGTCGCCATCCTTGTAGCGTTCATCTGCTACATGCGATCCAAAAGGATAGAGTTCAACCTCTCGATCTTCCGGAAGCTGTTTACCTTCCGCGCGAAGAGGGGAGTTGTCTTCTTCTCCGAGCAGCTTCTCAAAACAACCGGTCTCGCCAACAAGCACCATCATTGGGGCGAGAAATTCGTTTTCATCTCCGGCGACTTCAGGAACGTCCCGCTCGCACCGGTTCAATATGAGGATGTCTCTTACAAGCCGACCTCCTTAGGGTCTCGTGAGGGCGCGCTCCTCGAGTTATTTGGGACTAAGGAGTTTTACGTCCCCTTCCTTATGCGAGACGTCGACTCCCTTCCCCCCGTTCCTCTTGGCGAAGGTGAGATCTCGCTTCTTTTTTCTTTTACTCGGCGTTTGCGCATCCCTCGATGCTGAGTGTCTTTTGTTGCCTCCATAGGAGAGCGGGAGATCCCCTTGCGCCAACCCTTCCCCGAGACGCCAACCGCAGAAGGGCAAACTGCAGGAGATCCGCTCGCTCTCGCGAGGTCTGCGGCCCGCGCTTGCCGAGAATTGCCAGCTTCGCCTCCGCCACCTGGTGCCACGAAGTGGAAACCCAGTGGCTTCTCGTCTCAACGGGTGAAGAGGCCGAAGCCATCCACCGCCGAGTAGGGGAAGTCTAAGATACCTTCGCCCGCCCGACCCCCTCCGTCGGGCAGGTCTTTCACCGAGATCCTAGCGGCGGTCAGCGAGATGAGGGACATCCCTAGGAGTAGTGGTGGGGTCCCTACCGAGAACCCTCCAGCCGCGGACAAGGCGGGTTGCAAGATGGGCACTGAGATAGTGGCTGCCGCAAGCTCTGCCCAGTCTCTGCCCAACCCTGTACAAAAGGGGCACAGGAACTTTGGCATGGGCGTGAAGTGCCTAGACACCGAAGGGAAGCCTTTGCTGCAGTGGGACCCGAAGGCCAACCAAGTTTCCCTCTCGACACTGCTCCTGAGCTGGGCGGAGGGCGACGAGGTCACCGGCGAAGCCTTCGCACTGGGCTATGACCTCTATAGTCGGGAGTTTGCGGGCCTGTACGACCAAATGTCCACTCGCTTCCTAGCTTTCGATTCCGTCCGGGCCCTGATGCGTGGGTTCGAGCTTGCGCACATGTTTGCTCATCGAAGCATCACCATCGCCCGTAATTTACTTGACATGTACAAGGCGAGAGAGGAAGCAGTAGCTCAGGTGGCAGCCCTAAAGACCGAGCTGGAGGACGCTCAACGCCAGCTGTCCATGCGCCCGCCGAAGGAGGTAAGCGAGACCCTTTCCAACCTTAGTTCTCGCCTATGAGATTCTTACCTCCGTTCTCACTGCTTATAAAATGCTCTTACCCAGGACTCTCCGCAAGTTGTGGTGCTTCGCGCGCGATTGTTCGGGGTGGAGTGCGAGAATGACATGCTGAAGGGGCAAGTCAAGTGCCTGGAGACGGCGATAGCTGCGATCCCGCCCCCTCCCACGCTCGATGAAAGGCTAAAGCGCCGAGATTATTCCGAGTACGACTTCGACAAGCTCTTGCAGGTCAACGCTCAGGCGACGACCAAGCTGATGATCGAGACCTTGCGGAACGTGGGATGCTTGGACGAGGGTGGTGAGACCCTAACCACTCCCCAGCTCGTCCCCTGGCTCTTCGAGCCCATCCCGAAACCCCCAGGCGTGCCCGACTCTCCGCCCTCAAAGGTTCCAAAGTTTACCGCTGCTGCTGGCGAGGCTGTTGGCGAGTCGTCCGGGGAGGATTCGGGCGAGAGCTCCCGCGATGGCTCGAGCTGGAGCTCGAGCGGTTACAACGCGTCTTCTTGAAGTCCTTTCCCCCTCTCTTTTCTTTTCTTTGGCTTGTAATTGGCGAGAGGCTCCCCCTTTTTGTAACACTGTATTCAGTTTATAATGTAAATGTAACTGTTGGTACTTTGTGTTTCTCTCTTTTCTCTTTTTTTTCTTTTTCTAACTGCTAAAAACGAATGCTGCTCAAGAACGTTTTCGCCCGGGGCCCCTGGCCCCCCCCCCTCTAGGATAGTTTCACTTAGCGGCTGAGAGGTGAGGATCTGCCGAGAGTTTAAGGTTCAGACACGTCTTTCTCGCGCTCTGCCGAGAGCCATTTGCCAAGAGGTGTCCCTCATGGGACAAGGGAAGACCGCCCCTCCTTTTCTTGCGCGAAAGGTCGGTTCCCCTGCCTAGGCCCGCTGGGAACTTCGTTTGACGAGAACTCTCAGCAAAGACCTCCTGGCCGGGACCGCCCTTGGCCGAGACCTCTCCTTGCTGAGACCTCTCCTGGCCGAGACCATTTTGGGGTCTGTCCTTAGAATGCCTTTTGCCTAGCCTAGAACATCAGTGTCGAGATATTTCTAAGCACTAAACCTCTCCCCCACAGGCGAGCCTTCGGACCTACCAGCTAGATGAGAGTCTACGCAGCGGGTCTACCTGGGGCCGAGCCGAGCTCGGGGTGTCGATGAAGATTTCTCAAACAAAACCTATCCCCAACATGCGAGCCTTCTGTTGGAACACCCTATTACTAATTTGGGCAAGGATCACTATGTATTTAGGATATCTGTTTGACTTAGTTGTATAGTTGAAAAGGTCAAGTTATAATGTGTCTAGGGCTTAGAACATAGGTTTGAAGCTGCCCCCAGGACCATTCAAGATCAGGAATCAAAGCTGAGACATATGTTAAAAATAGTCGAGTTCAGGTCGACTATTGTCGAGCTTCAGTCCGACGATCGTCGAGCTTGGATCAGCGCCCGGCCTTCAGCTATTTCTTTGTCGTCAAGCTTAGATCGACGCTTTGTCGTCAAGCTTAGATCAACGCTCTGTTGCTGAGCTTAGATCGACGCTTTGTCGTCAAGCTTAGATCGATGCTTTGTCGTCAAGCTTAGATCGACGCTCTATTGCTGAGCTTAGATCGACGCTTTGTCGTCAAGCTTAGATCGACGCTTTGTCGTCAAGCATAGATCGACGCTCTGTTGCTGAGCTTAGATCGACGCTTTGTCGTCAAGCTTAGGTCGACTATTTTTGTCTAAGAGAAGGTCGACGATTTCTGCCAAGCTCAAGATCGACTATTTCTGATTTAGTAAGGTCGACGATTTCTGCCTTAGCCAGGTTGACGTTTTCTGGTGAGCTCAGGTCGACGCTTTTTCCCTGAGTTCAGATTGACGTTTTCTGTTGAAGCTAAGGTCGACGATTTATGTCCAAATCAGGTCGACGCTTTCTGTCTGTTGCTTATCTCCATTTTCTCCGAGCTCAGATCGACTATTTCTGTTCCAGTTCAATTTCATTAACTCTGAGCTCTGGTCGACGATAGTCGATCTCATATCGACTATTTCTTGATGAGGTCGATGTTTTCTGCTATCAAGTCAATATCAGTTATGGAATTATTTCAAATTCTTTCAGAGTTAATTGCTGCATTAATGGCAAAAGATTTCCTATCCATTTCAAGCTATCTGATGCAAATGTCAAGGAAGGTAAAAATGGAATATTGCTAATGGACTTTCCCTAGAGACAAATGATGTTTTTGGATATCATTCAAGACTGTTTATTCGGCCATTCAAGTCAAGAATTCATCATTATTCTCTCAGTTCTCTTGGAGATATTTGGAAAAAGAAAAGAGAGACACAAGAAGACAGATCATTCAACACCAACACCAAGAGACACAAGAATTGCATTACTGAAGAAGAACAACAAAAATTCTCTAATCAAGTTTTCATCTTCTGTGACTAAAAGATCTGCTTCAAGTGCTAAAAGGCTTCATCATTCAAGTCTCCAGACAACTCACATTTCAGCCTTACTGAAATCATCATTTGCTGGAGAAGTCTCATTGAAGGCCTATCACCCTGTGCAAAGCTTCTACTCCTGAACCTACTGCTAATCTCAGGGGGAGCTTTGACATTTTCATCAAATCCACTTGTGCTTCTCTCATTTGATTGAGAACAGAGAAGACACCATCAACCTTTTTACTTTTTACTTTCCTGCTGTAAAAGGGTTATCAAGACTCCCTTCAAAAGTTTTGAGTGTGGTTCCGAGAGCCTTGTCAAAACTCAGTGGTGGCAAGACACCTGATCAAAAAATCTAGATTTGCTTTTTGAGCACCTTATCAAAAGCTCTTTGGTGTCAGGACACCTGATCAACTCTTCCTGAGTGGATTCCTACCAAGGGTGGTAGAAGAGTGGACGTACCCAAGTTGTTAGGGAACCACTATAGCTCCTTGTGTCGTCTGGTTTGCTGTGTGTTTATCTTTGCTTTGTGCTGTGTGTTTCTTTAGTTTTTATTTTATCTTTGTTTCATAGCAAGCACATCTACACTTAAATATAAATTAAATCTTAATCTGTCTTATTTCTTTTAAACTGAAAATTATTTTAAAATACTCTATTCACCCCCCCTCTAGAGTGAAGGTAGATCTCTCTTCCGCACTTTCAATTGGTATCAGAGGGAGGTTGGTTGTCCCATAACTAAATCTTCACTAGATTGGTTGTACAGGCTAACACCTGAACCAAAAGATCTCTGAAAAAGATCAACCTTCTATAGAGGCCTGTTATTAGTTGTATTATATTTATTTTTATATAAAACCATGGCATAGAATAAAGACTATGCTAGCACCAGACCACCAGTGTGCAATCTTTCAAAGTTTGCACTCTGGAAGGCAAGGATTAAATTATACATGAATTCTATTGACGAAGATATTTTTAATTCTGTTTTGACAGTGTGCCCAACTCCACCAGCAAGCTCAAGTACAAATGCTGTTCCACCTCCTTCTGGAACAGATGCAGATATAAAGAAGTGGAAGACTGCAGATGCCAAGGCTATGAACATCTTAGCCCAAACAATGTCTTATGAAATATTTCAGAAGGTAGCTGAATGCAACTCAGCTAAAGGAATTTGGGACAAACTCTCTGAAATTGTCTCAGGATCTGCTGACGAAAGAAAAGATAAAAGATCCCATCTCATAACCCAATATGAGAATTTTAAGGAAGGAGAGACTGAGTCAGTAGCAGATATGTACAACAGATTGAGTCTGATTGTCAATGAGTTAAAGACCTTGGATAAAGACATCTCATTAACTGAGCTTAATGACAAGATCCTAATGTGCTTCACCAACACATGGGATTCAAGAATCTGGCCAATTAAAGATGCCAGAAGTCTAAGTGAAATCACTACTGAAGCTCTCCTAGGCAAGCTCAAATCTTATGAGCTGCTCATCAGAAACAGAGAAGAAGAACAGAAGGCTGCCTCACCAGCCATAAAGAAAGTGAAGTCAATAGCTTTCAAATCTATTGAGGACCTGCCTAAAGAAAAGCTTACAGGCAATGAGGAATTGGTCAGTCTATTGGCCAAAAGATTCTACAAACTGGCAAGAAAAGACTTCAGAAAAAGGCCATACAAAGGACATGATAAGCCAAGGTATGATAAGACAAATAACAACAAAGAAATTATTTGCTTTGGTTGCAGGAAACCAGGCCACATTGTGCCTGATTGTCCAGAAAACAAGAATAAGGACAAAAAGGATATAAGAGAAAGAAGAAAAGAGAAAGATTACAAGAAGAATAGCTCAGACAAATCCACCTCCAGCAAGAACAAGAATACAAGGAAGGGTTTTGCTGCTGAGACATGGAGTGAAACATAAGAGGATTTTGAAACTTCATCCAGCTCCAGTGATGATGAAGATGATGCTGATGAAAAAGAATTTTGCATGATGGCTATCAATGCCTCACAGCAAAACTCTGATGCTGAATCAGAATCAGATTCAGAAATTCAACCAGAAGAAGATCAGGTAATCAGCTCTTTTGATTTTACTTCTGAGGACTTTATAATTGAATTTAAGACACTGTGCTTAGATTTGCTAAAATCTGAGAAAGAGATAATCTCTCTCAGAAATCAATTATCTGAATACAGTGTCCTAAACTCAAATAACCTCAAACTCTCTGAGGAGTTGGAATACTGTAGGGAGGAGATAGCTTCACTAAAAAGTGAACTGTCAAAAGCCAAAAAGTTTGAAGAATCCCTCAATAGGAGAAGTATCAGACTAATGGACATCACAAGCACAGTGAACTCTAGATTCAATTGTACACTGGGCTTGGGTGCTTCATCCAGCCAACCTATAATATTAACAACTCCAATTAAATTTGTCTCTGACAAAGGGAAGGGAGTAGTAGAGGTAGCTAGGAAGAATGCTGATCTGCCAAAGAAAATCAATGGTTCAGCAGAAAGCATCGAGCAGAGGTCGATGAGCTTCGAACAGAGCTCGACGACATAAGGCTGAAATGCCGAACTCAGCTCAACGCTTTCTGGACTCTGAAGTTCAGCACTGGCAATCTTCGAACGGAGCTCGACGATCCTACCCAGGAACGTCGACCTCAGCTCGACGATCTCCGAACGGAGCTCAGAGCCGTGAACATGCTTTCAGAAGCAAATCTAAATTAAATCCTAGAAGTCCTGCATCCTAATATTTCAACCCTTATACTGAATGGATAATATCTCCTAGGAGATATCACCCTGAGGGTTATAAGAGTCAACCTGGGATGTCTTTCATTTCAGATTTTGAAGGCTATCAACCTAGGCCCAAGGTAAACTGGGTCAAAAACAAATAAAATGTTTATGTGTAGGTGAAGACCTATCTAGTATCTAACCAACAATGGTATCTGGATAGTGGGTGCTCAAAGCACATGACAGGGAACAGGGAGAACCTATCATCCTTCATAACCAAACTTGGACCCAAAGTGATTTTTGGTGAGTCAAATTTTGGCCAAACCAAAGGATATGGTGCTGTTTAGATAGGCTCAGTCACTTTCAAGAAAGTGGCATATGTTGAAGGACTGAAGCACAAGTCAGCTATGTGATGAAGGATATAAAGTGACCTTCAACAAATCCCTGTGCAAGATCAAGTCAGAAAATAACACAACTGTGTTAATAGGTAAAAGGAAAGGTAACATCTATCTAGTAAATTTTCTTTCAGCCCATACAGACATTTGTTTATTTAATTCAGTATGCAAGCCAAATGATATATGGCATAAAAGATTAGGACATTTAAACCTTAGAACCATTGCTAGGCTCTCCAAGGACAACCTTGTTAGAGAACTACCTTCTGGCCCCTACAAGAAGGAAGGACTATGCAGGGCTTGTCAATTAGGCAAGTAAACTAAAAATAGCTTTAAGTCACTTAATAAGAGTGATTCACCTAGGATTTTGTATCTGTTATATATGGACCTTTTTGGACCCATTACAGTACAAAGCGTAGGAGGGAAATCTTATGCTTTAGTGATTGTAGATGACTTCTCTAGATTCACTTGGGTATTCTTTCTGAGGAAGAAGTCTGATAACTTTAAGTGTTTGACAGAGTTTCTCAAATGCATACAGATTGAGTTCAACACTAACATTGCCCTGATCAGAAGTGATCATGGGACAGAGTTTGATTCTCTTCTTATGCAAGAGTTCTGTCAAAGTGAAGGGATCAGGCACAGTTTCTCAGCTCCTAGAACTCCTCAACAAAATGGGGTAGCTGAAAGGAAAAATAGAACCCTAATTGAATCTGCTACTACATTGTTGATAGATGCTCACCTACCTCTATCCTTTTGGGCTGAGGCAGTGAACACCTCCAACTATGTGTTGAATAGAAGTTTAATACATAAACTGAAGGGTAAGACTCCCTATGAATTGCTCAAAGGGAAGAAACCTAAAGTAGATTATTTTAAAAATTTTGGCTGTACTTGTTATATTCATAATAATGACAAGATGTATTTAGTAAAATTCCAAGCTAAAGCTGATGAAGGAGTGTTTCTGGGATACTCCATGATCAGCAAGGCTTATAGGGTATATAATAGATCTTCTTATAAAATTGAAGAATCTGTTCATGTTACATCTGATGAGACTAACATGTGTTATAAGGAGAAGTCTACTTCTACCATAGAACCTTTGTAGGTACACTCTATTTTAGAAAGCTTGGACAGATTACAGGTTAAATAAGAGGATACAGCCACTCAACCTATTCAGCAAAAGAATGAGAGCAGTGATGATGAAGAAGGAGTTCAACCTCTTGAAGAAAATCATCCTGAAGAGCCAGTTATTATTCCACAAGAGGAAACAATAACACAGGTTGGTGAGCAATCAACATCCCCTGTTGATCTAGTAACAACAAGAGATCATCCAATCTCCCAAGTGATTGGAGACATCTCAACTGGTCTGCAAACCCGAAATCAGGTCAACCAGAACCTGATGCACACTTGCTTCCTATCTCAAGTTGAGCCTCAATCTATTCAAGATGCAGAGCAAGATCCACACTGGATCATTGCAATGCAAGAGGAGTTGCATCAATTTGAAAGGAATAAAGTATGGGAACTAGTGCCTAAGCCAAGGGATCATTCCATTGTTGGAACAAAGTCGGTGTTCAGAAACAAGCTGGATGATCAAGGAGTTATTGTCAGAAACAAGGCAAGGCTAGTTGCTCAAGGCTACTCTCAACAAGAAGGAATAGACTATGACCAGACCTTTGCACCAGTGCAAGGTTAGAGGCCATTAGAATATTCTTAGCTTATGCTGCTCATAAGGGATTCAAGGTCTACCAGATGGATGTGAAGAGTGCTTTTCTCAATGGAGACATCAAAGAGGAAGTCTATGTTAGACAACCTCCAGGTTTTATCTCTTCAACTTATCCTGATCATGTTTTCAAATTGCATAAAGCATTATATGGTCTCAAGCAAGCTCCTAGAGCATGGTATGAGACCCTAGCATGCTTTCTTCTGGAAAATGATTTTATAAGGGGTAGAGTAGACCAAACTCTTTTTATTAGAACCCATAAGTCTCATACCCTACTAGTACAAATTTATGTAGATGATATCATATTTGGATCTACTGATTCAAATTTGTGCAAAAGGTTTTCCAACCTGATGCATTCCAAATTTGAAATGAGTAGCATGGGTGAGCTCTCCTTCTTCTTAGGATTGCAAGTAAAATAACATGCTGAAGGCATATTTATTTCCCAAACCAAGTATGCTAAAGAATTGGTTAAGAAATTTGGTATGTCTGAGGCATCCTGTATGAAAACACCCATGCCTACCAATGTTGTATTGGATGCTGATGAGCATGACAACCATGTTGATCAGACAACATATAGAGCAATGATTGGATCTCTATTGTACCTTACAGCTAGTAGACCAGATATAATGTTTGCTACATGCATATGTGCTAGATTCCAAGTAAGCCCTAGAGAGTCACACCTAACTCTAGTTAAAAGGATTCTTAGATATGTAAAAAGTTGTCCAAATCTAGGACTCTGGTATCCAAAAGACTCAGGATTTGAATTAACTGGATTTTCAGATGCTGACTATGCTGGATGCAGGGTAGACAGGAAAAGCACTAGTGGAACTTGTCAGTTCCTTGGTGATAGACTTGTCTCCTGGTTTTGTAAGAAGCAAACATCTTTGTCAACCTCAACTGCTGAAGCTGAATATATGGCTGCAGGCAGTTGCTGCTCACAAATATTGTGGATACAAAATCAGCTCATAGACTATGGCTACAACTTAGAGAAGTCTAAATTTTTTTGTGATAATACTAGTGCTATCTCTATAGCACAAAATCTAGTCCTCCATAGTAGGACAAAACATATAGAGATTAGGCATCACTTTTTAAGGGATAATGTTGAGAAGAATAAAATTGAACTTCAATATATCCCAACTGATTTGCAAAGGGGAGATATTTTCACCAAACCATTGGATGAAAAGAAGCATACCTTCTTCCTGAATCAGTTAGGAATGCTAGATGGAGGAAGTTTAAATTAAATCCCAAGATTTCAATAGCTAAAAACAGACCAAGACTAGGCTAAAAAGTATTATATTTTCTAGTGTCTATAATATATATTTTGTCTCTGAACTAAGATCGACGTTTTCTCAGAAAACGTCGAACGGAGATCGACGTTTTCTCAGAAAATGTCGAACGGAGATCGACGTTTTTCCCAAAAGCATCGACCGGAGATCGACGTTCTACAAAAACGTCGATCGAAGTTCAGCTTCCTTAGTTAGCTCTAGTTTCTTCTTTCTGACTAGTCGCCGTCGAGCTGAGCTCGACGCTATTTAATATCGTTGAACGGAGTTTGACGCAGTTAAAGACTCTTCAGTTTTCCCTATTAGCCTCGGACGTCGAACGGAGATCGACGCTTTTCCCTAAAGCGTCGACCGGAGTTAAACATTGTCCAAAAACGTTGACCGAAGTTCATCGCTTTTAGATAGCGCGTCTATCTCTCTTCTGATTAGTCGTCGCCGAGCTGAGCTCGACGCTATTTAATAGCGTTGAACAGAGTTCAACGTCATTAAATACTCTCAAGTTTCCCCGTCAGCCAAAAACTTCGAACGGAGTTTGACGATTTTTCCTTTTCCGTGTCAAACCCTAATATAAAATCATTTTTCGGCCGACTGTTCGTCGCTTTCGCCTTCATTCTCTCTGCAAATTTTCTTCTTCCCTCCAAAACTGTCTACACTTGGTCTTGTTTGTTGAACTTTTGCAGATATAGATGGCAGCGACAGTCGTTATTCTCTCCAAAATGAAGTTCGATACAGGATTTGACATCGACATGTACTCTTTCGACGGCAGCGATCAGCGCTTCAAGGACATTCTGAATCTTTGCCGCGACCAGCAGCTAGTGCGGTTGATGTCAACCAGAATTAAGATTGCAACAAATGAGATTAAAGAATGGGTGTTTTCAGCAACAGTTGAGAATGAGACTACTGTTGTCGGAACAATCAGCGGAACGAAGGTACCGCTATCCCCAAATCTTCTGACGGAAGTGTTCGCTCTCAGTTCTGGAAATGATTCCTTCGCTTTATCTGGAGAGGAAGTTAATTCGTTGTTAGAATGAATGGGTTATTCTGCCGCGAACCCTAACAGGTTATTGAAGAAGGATTTGGCTATTGAGTTTCAATTTCTCGCCGACATTACGGGAAAAGTGCTTTTGGCAAAGCACTCGGTGCATGATACAATCACGCAGTATCAGTTGAATTTGATGGGTGCAATTGTTGACAGGAAGAAAGTGGATTGGGGAACAATCGTTTTTAACTCAATCAAGAAGAAGATTAGCAAGTCTTCTGTGAACTTTGGAAGGATTTTAGGAGTATTTCTGCACTCCAGGTGCCCAGAATTGCTGATTTCAACTGGGATGCTCATAAATGCTTCAAAGAGGCTATCCTGTGCTCTATTCAGCAAGTGGGACAGGCAGATCCTCAGACCCAGCAGGGCTGCTGCTGTAACAATTGCTTCAGGCATAAGGACTTTATCAGTCTCTTCCCCTGCAGCATCTCTTGAGGGATTGCCTGCCTCCTCCTCTGCTCCTATATCTCCTCCTCCCCTTGTCTCTTCATTGCTTTCCTCTTCTCCCATTCAGCCTGTCATCTCCTCCCCTATCACCACTTCATTACCTTCTTCATCTCCTCCAGCGACCATTTCAGAATCATTCCACCCTCTTTTTTATTATCCATCAATTGACTCTTCCATTCTAGATGATTCCTTCATGGATGATTCTCCCTCCTCCTCTCTTGATCCTCCATCCTCCTCCTCTTACCAACAATTGTTGTATGACATTTTGGATCAACCCTCTTTCTTACCATCCACCTCCATTCCTATACCATCCATAACCACCATCCCTATATCCCAACCATCCATCCCTCCTTTCTCACCTTCAAGTCATGCAGCCACTTCTTCAGTCCCAGCCACATCTTCATTCACCTCTACTCAAGTCTCTCTTGAGCAAGTGGATCTCCCGAGTCTGGCCGATAGGCTATATGAGCTACTGGCTTCCAAGCTAGTGGCTTTGCTGGAGACCTCCTTGGCTCCACTCCAGAAGTCCATTCAGGAGCTATCCTCCAGACTCTCCGCTCTCTCTTCTCCGCAGGCCAATCCTTCATTTAGGTGCCTTGATCCAGCTCCGTCTGCATCAAGCCAGGGGGAGATGCCTTATGAAGCTATTGAAGCTGCTGCTGCTCCTCCAGCTATATTGCCTGCTGCTGATACTGCTGCTCCAGTGCTTTTATTTACAGTGGACCTCAAGTCACTACTGAGTAGTTTTGATTCTATCTACCATCAAATTGCACCAGTTCCTGTTCAGAAAGCTGAAGATTTTACTAAGGCCATTGTGCCTCTTTCAATATGTGATCCCAGTATAATTGAATCTTATGTCAATTCTCTTAAAGCTGTAGATGTTGGTTCTATTTGTGCTGCTGCTGCTGCTGATGATGAAGTTATGACTGTTGTTTTGTCTGTTGAGATTTCTGCTGCTGATGATACGTTTGTTGATGTTTCTGCTCCTGCTAATACTGTTTGTTCTGCTGCTATACCTTCTCCTCCTGCTCCTGCTGTCTCTGAAAAGCTCAAAGATCAAGAAGATTATATCAGAAGGATCGACGATCTGTATGATCAACCTCAAAGTTCTGAAAGTGATCAGTTCCAAACAGAATCTGATGACTCTTATGGTACTATTGTAAGGAAAAGAAAAGCAAGAAGCAAAGCTCTGAAAAGAGTTCCTCTCGAAAAAGCCAAGGATTCAAATGATGTACCCTACTATATATTGCATGATTGCCAAATTACTGAGCCGTGGATGCAATACTCCAAAAATCAATTGAAGGCAATGAAGAAAAAGAGAAAATTTGACAGGTATGAGAAAGGCTCCTCTATGTTTCAGCCTCCTCCTCCTCCTCCTCCAGATTCTGGATCAGGTGGAGGCTCAGCTTCTCTACCTTCGGCTCCAAAGCAAAGCCCTTCTCAACCATCTCAAAGATATCCTCCCAGAGGGCATTATCAAAGAGGCAATCAGTCCAGAAGAGGACAGTATAGAGGTAATCAAATAGACTACAGAACTCAAAGGGAAGGACAAAGGCAACTTGACACATCTCAAGGTCCTTACCCATATAAGTTCAGAGAAATTGTTGAATCAAGAACTACTGCTGCTGCTCCTGAAACCATTAACAGATATGAAGCTCCTATTCCTTTTGAGGATCCTGAAAATAATCCTAATTCCTGGACTGCCAGGATGAAAGAACTTGCTGCCTTGGTCCAACTGAAGAAGGCAAGAGAGCAAGGCAAGGACACCTCAAACATCTCCACTCTGTCCGAGCAAAGAAAAGCAGAGTTGGAAAGGTTTTCTTCAAGTAAATTCTTTGATCCTGTAGATTATATGAAGCTGCATCCTGAGACTGTGGTTCCCAGAGCAAAAGCTCAAACCTCCTTAGGTGCAGAAGATGACAGGAGATCAAAGAAGGAATCCCTCAATCCCAACAGGAAAATTATGTTCAAGAAAGGAAATAAAAAGGAATGATTTTTGTATGCAGATGACTCAATTATTTCTTAAATCTCTTGCTGAGGTTCTATCAGATTGCTGCTATGTTGTTTGTTGCTTTAATTTTTGTTGCTTGATTGCATTTGTTGTTGTATTTTATTCTAAGTCCTGTAAATAGTAATCCTAACCCAAATAGGGGGAGATTGTTGGAACACCCTATTACTAATTTGGGCAAGGATCACTACGTATTTAGGATATCTGTTTGACCTAGTTGTATAGTTGAAAAGGTCAAGTTAGAATGTGTCTAGGGCTTAGAACTTAGGTTTGAAGCTATCCCCAGGACCATTCAAGATTAGGAATCAAAGCTGAGATAGATGTTAAAAATAGTCGAGCTCAGGTCGACTATCGTCGAGCTTCAGTCCGACGATCGTCGAGCTTGGATCAGCGCCCGGCCTTCAGCTATTTCTTTATCGTCAAGCTTAGATCGACACTTTGTCTTCAAGCTTAGATCGACGCTCTGTTGCTGAGCTTAGATCGACGCTTTGTCGTCAAGCTTAGATCGACGCTTTGTCGTCAAGCTTAGATCGACGCTCTATTGCTGAGCTTAGATCGACGCTTTGTCGTCAAGCTTAGATCGATGCTTTGTCGTCAAGCTTAGATCGACGCTCTGTTGCTGAGCTTAGATCGACGCTTTTTCTTCAAGCTTAGGTCGACTATTTTTGTCTAAGAGAAGGTCGACGATTTCTGCCAAGCTCAAGATCGACTATTTCTGATTTAGTATGGCCGACGATTTCTGCCTTAGCCAGGTCGACGTTTTCTGGTGAGCTCAGGTCGACGCTTTTTCCCTGAGTTCAGATCGACGTTTTCTGTTGAAGCTAAGGTCGACGATTTATGTCCAAATCAGGTCGACGCTTTCTGTCTGTTGCTTATCTCCATTTTCTCCGAGCTCAGATCGACTATTTCTGTTCCAGTTCAATTTCATTAACTCTGAGCTCTGGTCGACGATAGTCGATCTCAGATCGACTATTTCTTGATGAGGTCGACATTTTCTGCTATCAAGTCAATATAAGTTATGGAATTATTTCAAATTCTTTCAGAGTTAATTGCTGCATTAATGGCAAATGATTTCCTAGTCGTTTCAAGCTATCTGATGCAAATGTCAAGGAAGTTAAAAATGGAATATTGCTAATGGACTTTCCCTAGAGACAAATGATGTTTTTGGAAATCATTCAAGACTGTTTATTCGGCCATTCAAGTCAAGAATTCATCATTATTCTCTCAGTTCTCTTGGAGATATTTGGAAAAAGAAAAGAGAGACACAAGAAGACAGATCATTCAACACCAACACCAAGAGACACAAGAATTGCATTACTGAAGAAGAACAACAAAAATTCTCTAATCAAGTTTTCATCTTCTGTGACTAAAAGATCTGCTTTAAGTCCTAAAAGGATTCATCATTCAAGTCTCCAGACAACTCACATTTCAGCCTTGCTAAAATCATTATTTGCTGGAGAAGTCTCATTGAAGGCCTATCACCCTATGCAAAGCTTCTACTCCTGAACCTACTGCTAATCTCAGGGGGAGCTTTGACATCTTCATCAAATCCACTTGTGCTTCTCTCATTTGATTGAGAACAGAGAAGACACCATCAACCTCTTTACTTTTTTACTTTCCTGCTATAAAAGGGTTATCAAGACTCCCTTCAAAAGTTTTGAGTGTGGTTCTGAGAGCCTTGACAAAACTCAGTGGTGGCAAGACACCTGATCAAAAAATCTAGTTTTGGTTTTTAAGCACCTTATCAAAAGCTCTTTGGTGTCAGGACACCTGATCAACTCTTCCTGAGTGGATTCCTACCAAGGGTGGTAGAAGAGTGGACATACCCAAGTTGTTGGGGAACCATTATAGCTCCTTGTGTCGTCTTGTTTGCTGTGTGTTTATCTTTGCTTTGTGCTGTGTGTTTCTTTAGTTTTTATTTTATGTTTGTTTCATAGAAAGCACATCTACACTTAAATATAAATTAAATGTTAATCTGCCTTATTTCTTTTAAACTGAAAATTATTTTAAAATACTCTATTCACCCCCCCCCCTCTAGAGTGAAGGTAGATCTCTCTTCCGCACTTTCACCTTCGGACCTACCAGCTAGATAAGAGCCTACGCAGCAGGTCTACCTGGGGCCGAGCCGAGCTCGGGGTGTTGATGAAGATTTCATATCCAACCTCTCCCCCACATGCGAGCATTCAGACCTGCTAGCTAGATGATAGCTTGCACAGCGGGTCCACCTGGGGCCGAGCCGAGCTCGGGGTGTTGATGAAGATTTCATATCCAACCTATCCCCGATAGGCGAGCCTTCGGACCTGCCAGCTAGATGAGAGCCTGCGCAACAGGTCTACCTGGGGCCGAGCCGAGATCGGGGTGTCGATGAAGATTTCTCAAACCAAACCTCTCCCCCACAGGCGAGCCTTCAGACCTACCAGCTAGATGAGAGCCTGCGCAGTGGATCTACCTGGGGCCGAGCCGAGCTCGGGGTGTTGATGAAGATTTCATATCCAACCTCTCCCCCACAGGCGAGCCTTCAGACCTGTCAGCTAGATGAGAGCCTGCACAGTGGGTCTACCTGGGGCCGAGCCGAGCTCGGGGTGTTGATGAAGATTTTATATCCAACATCTCCCCAATAAGCAAGCCTTCGGACCTGCCAGCTAGATGAGAGCCTTCGCAGCGGGTCTACCTGGGGCCGAGCCAAGCTCGAGGTGTTGATGAAGATTTCATATCCAACCTCTCCCCCAATGGCGAGCCTTCGGACCTGGCAACTAGATGAGAGACTGCGCAGCGGGTCTACCTGGGGCCGAGCCGAGCTCGGGGTGTTGATGAAGATTTCAAATGTAACCACTCCCCCACAGGAGAGCCTTCAGACCTGCGAGCTAGATGAGAGCCTGCGCAGCGGGTCTACCTTTTGCCAATCCGAGCTCGGGGTGTTGATGAAGATTTCATATCCAACCTCTCCCCCACAGACGGGCCTTCGGACCTACCAGCTAGATGAGAGCCTGCGCAGCGGGTCTACCTGGGGCCGAGCCGAGCTCGGGGTGTTGATGAAGATTTCATATCCAACCTCTCCCCCACAGACGAGCCTTCGGACCTGCAAGCTAGATGAGAGCCTGTGCAGCGGGTCTACCTGGGGCCGAGCCGAGCTCGGGGTGTTGGTGGAGATTTCATATCCAACCTCTCCCCCACAGGCGAGCCTTCGGACCTGCCAGCTAGATGAGAGCCTACGCAGTGGGTCTACCTGGGGCCGAGCCGAGCTCGGGGTGTTGATGAAGATTTAATATCCAACCTCTCCCCCACAGGAGAGCCTTCGGACCTGCCAGCTAGATGAGAGCCTGCGCAGCGGGTCTACCTGGGGCCGAGCCGAGCTCGGGGTGTTGATGAAGATTTCAAATCCAACCTCTCCCCCACAGGCGAGCCTTCGGACCTGCTAGCTAGATGAGAGCCTACACAGCGAGTCTACCTGGGGCTGAGCCGAGCTCGGGGTGTTGATGAAGATTTCATATCCAACCTCTCCCCCACAGGCGAGCCTTCGGACCTTCCAAATAGATGGGAGCCTGCGTAGCGGGTCTACCTGGGGCCGAGCCGAGCTCGAGGTGTTGATGAATATTTCATATCCAACCTCACCCCCACAGGAGAGCCTTCGGACCTGCAAGCTAGATGAGAGCCTGCGCAGCGGGTCTACCTGGGGCCGAGCCGAGCTCGGGGTATTGATGAAGATTTCGAGACATAAGGCCTAATTTATCATTAAAATGAGAAAGCAGATGTTAGATCAAAGCAAGAAGCAGACATTGATAGCATTTTGGTATTATAATGTTTCAAAATGATAATATTTGATTACAATCGTACAATCCCCTTTTTCCCCTATGGGTAAAAGCGCTTTAGATCATCACCGCTCCAGGTGTGGCTCAAGGTCCTTCGCTCGACATCGTGGAGGTAGTAACCTCTGTTTTCCAGGACCTCCTTTACTATGTAAGGTCCTTCCCAGCTAGGGTTAAGCTTGCCAACTAGAGCCGACCTCCTTGCCGCATCGACCTTCTTCAGCACCAGGTCCCCTTCGACGAATTTCTTGATTCTAACATGTTTATCGAAGTACTTGGCCATTCGCCGCTTTGTCTCTTCCTGCCTAATGGCTGCAACGTCCCGCAGCTCCTCTGCCATGTCTAGTGAGAGACACAACTCTTCTTTGTTTCCCAATCTCCAGGCCTCATCTACCTCGCCTGCGGTCGCGAACTGTAGGGACCTAACCTCGAACTCGACCGGGAGGAGAGCCTTGCACCCATGGGAGAGCTTGAAGGGGGTCTCACCGGTGCCGTATTCGGGGTCGTCCGCAAGGCCCATAGGATGGAAGAGAGCTGCTCTACCCAGTTCCCCCTCAGGTTCTCCACCTTCTTCTTGAGTAAGTTCACGATAATCTTATTTGCCGCTTCCACCTGGCCATTGCTCTGGGGGTGATGGACAGGAAAACCTGAGATCTATCCCCTGCTGAGTGCAGAAGTTGTTGAACTCCTCACTAGCAAACTGAGGACCGTTATCTGTCACTATTGCTCGGGGTAGCCCGTGCATGCATATGATTTCTCCCCAAACAAAGTTCCTGATGACCTAGGAAGTGACCTTTGCTACAGCCTTGATCTCCAGCCACTTGGAGAAGTAATCGATCATGACCAAGAGGAACCTCCTCTGTCCACTAGCTGGGGGGAAAGGCCCGACCAAGTCCATCCCCCAAATGGCAAAAGGCCATTGCGACGTTATGCTCCTTAGTCTTTGAGCGGGCAAGAGCTGGAGGGGGGCGTTCAGCTGGCACTTTTTACATCTCCTCGCGAACTCTGCCGCATCCTTCCTCAGGGACTACTAGAAGTACCCTTTCCTGACCACCCTTTCCTCTAGAGTCCTTCCCCCCGAGTGACTGCCGCACTCGCGTGAGTGCATCTCCCCAAGTATCTTCGGAACTTCTTCCTCGGTTGCATACTAGGCCAGGAGTCCCGACGACATCTTGCGATGTAACCCTCTTTCCAACATCAGGTCGTGAGCTGCCTTACGCTTGAAACTCCTTGCATCCCTTACTTCATTTGTCAGTTCGCCGGTTGATAGGAAGGTCACCAATGGGTCCACCCACGAGGGTCGCCGGCCTACCTCCATCAGCTCCCCTTTTTCGATCGCTGGTCGGAATAGTTTGGTTAAGGTCCCTCCTCCCCATGGCTCGAACATTGCCAATCGGTCGGCAGCCACACTCTCCTCCCGAGGAACATGCTGGATTGAAAATGACCGGAAGCCTCCGATGTTTGTCCTTACAATAGATAGGTACTTTATGAGGGTAGGTTCCCGAGCTTCAAACTCTCCTCGAATCTGCGATGCCACCACCATCGAGTCCGTGAAAACCTCCACATCCTGGATCCCAAGCTCCTTTGCCAAACGAAGACCAGCTATAACGACTTCGTACTCGGCCTGATTGTTGGTCACCAGAAAGTGATAGGCCACCGCCTGTTCTATTGCTACCCCCTGGGGGCTTACCAAAACCACTCCTCCCCCCATGGAATGTTTTCCCGAGGCCCCGTCAACCATCACCTTCCACACCCCCTGCTGCTGCTGCTCATCTTCCCCGAGTTCAATAACATAGTCCACGAGAAAGTCCGCCACAGCTTGCGCCTTAATCGATAGTTTTGGGACAAAAAGGATATTAAACTCGCTCAGCTCGATGGACCACTTGGCCAGCCTCCCCGAGTTCTCCACCTCTTCAAAGATCTTACGAAGAGGATGATCGGTTACCAACCTAATCGTGTGCGCTTAGAAATACGGCCGAAGCTTTCTTTCCGAAATGATCAGAGAAAACGCTAGCTTTTCGAGGATGGGGTAACGGAGCTCCGCCTTCCTCAAGATCCGGCTTACATAGTAGATGGGTAACTGCTTCTTTCCCTCTTCCCTGACTAGAACGGAGCTCACGGCTTCCGCTCCCACCCCGAGATATAGGGCTAAGTCCTCCCCTTCTTTTGGGCTTTGAAGTAGGGGAGCCTGGGAGAGCTATCTCTTCAGCCCTTGGAAGGCTTCCTCACACTCGGCCGTCCAATCGAACCTCTAGTTACCCCTCAACACTTTGAAGAATGACGAACATTTGTCACCAGACCGAGACAGGAAACTTCTAAATCCAGCCAGTTTTCCTGCCAAGTGCTGGACCTCCTTGGCATTGCGAGGTGATTCCAGGTCTAGGATGACTTTTACCTTATCCGGGTTAGGTTCCACCCCTGCCAGAGTCAAGAGATGTCCGAGGAACTTCCCGCGGCTTGCCCCGAAGACACACTTCAAGGGGTTCAGCCTCATCTTGAAACTTTGGAGGGTGGCAAAGGTCTCTTCGATGTCCCGCAGGTGTGAGCTCACACCCTTGCTTTTTACCATCAGGTCATCGACATCGACTTCCAAGTTTCTCCCCCTCTGCCCCTGGAAGACTCGATCCATTATGCGCTGGTATGTGGCTCCTACATTTTTCAGCCCAAAGGGAATCATCTTATAGCTGAGGCATCCTTCCCTAATGATGAAGGAGACGTCTTTGACGTCGGGGGGGGGGGGGTGCATGAAAATTTGGTGATAACCTTAAAAAGCATCAAGAAAACTCATAACAGAAAAACCGACGGCTGAGTCAACCAGCGTGTCGATTCGAGGCAGAGGGTAGCAATCCTTGGGGCACGATTTATTTAATAAAGAGAAGTCAATACACATGCGCCACTTCCCCCCCCCCTTTCTTAACCATTACAACATTGGAGATCCAGCCTGGGTATTGGACCTCCGAGATGAAGCCCGCCTCCAAGAGCTTTCTTACTTCTTTGCGGATTGGCTCCTCCAGCTTGGTGGCGATGGCCCTATTCTTTTGGCATATGGGGCGAGTCCGGGGGTCCAGGTTCAGGCGATGGCAGGCCACATCCGCATCGATGCCCGACATGTCCGTCGCGCTCCAGGCGAAGATGTCGACGTTGTTCTGTATGCAAGCCCTCATCCGCTCCTGGTCCTCGAGGCTCAGGCCTCCACTGATCCTCACCCTCTGCACCTGCCATGCCTTGGTGTATACCTCCATCTCCACCACTTCCTCGGCCGGCTCCAACCGCGACTGCTCCCAGCCATCCCTTGCTTCCACCTCAAACTCAGACTCTTCCCCTCCTACAGCTTCAATTGCCTCCTTCGGCCTCTCCTCCTGGAGCTGATGGATTTCCACGCTCCCCGGGGCACCCTGCCCAACTCTCGCGACTTGGCCCTCCTCTTCTTCATCCATCCCTTCCTCCAGACCCTCTTGCTCCTCGTCCATCTCCATCGCCTCCTCTAGGCTCTCTTCTTCTTGTGGCTCAACTTCGCCCCCCTCTGGGCCTCCTACTCAGCTTCTCCTAACACTTGCCCCTCCACCTCCGGGCTCACCTTCTCCTGCTCTGCTAGCTCCCTCTCCAGCTCTTCTGCCTCCGTCATCCAAGTCACAACATTAACCGCCGTCACATAGCATTGTCTTGCCACCTTTGGATCCCCCTTGAACCAGACATGTACCCCTCCGTTGTTGAAGTTGAGACATTGGTGAAACGAGGAGGGGACGCAGCGAAAGGCGCTTATGAGGGGACGCCCGAAGATGGCGTTGCAACTGCTTGGGGCATCTATTATCACGAACCTACAGTTCTGTGACACTCCTCCCAGCTTCACATGCAGTCCTACCCCTCCCTCTACTTCTTTCCTCTCTCCAGAAAACCCGAACAACGGTCCATCTGAGTCTAGGACCCTCTTCCATTCAACCTTCATCTCATCGAAGGCCCTCTTGAAGATGACGTTCACCGAGCTCCCATTGTCCACTAGTATCTTGGAGACCGTGAAGTTCTCCACCACCATCTGGATCACCAGGGCGTCGCAGAACGGGACTTCGAAGTCTGGCATATCCGCGGATGAAAATATGATTTTTTTCCTCCGGAGGGGGAGCTAAGGAGGTCGAGGCAACCCTCCTGCGGAACATGGTTTGAAGGCTCCCCTTACGGGTTGTTTCAATACCCACCCCTCCGTGGATCACCCTGATCCCTCCTCGGGTCCCCACGTCTACCCGGTCCTCGCATCTATCTTCCTCCCCTCCCTGCTGCACTTCCACAATCCTTACCGGCTGATCCTGTCTCCCCATTCCTTTGGCTTCCCGCATCTCCAAGAAATCAGGGCAGGTTGCCGTCGCGTGACCTTCCTCCTGATGGAAGTCACAAAAGGGTAACGCCACCATGCCCCCCTTCCTTCTCCTCCTCTTCTTCTCCTAGCTCCCCAGATTCTTCTTCCTCCTCCTCTTCCTCTACCGACCTCCATCGATTCTTGCGGTGGTGGGAAGTGACCCCTCGGCCCCTGTCTCCACGCCTGCTGGTCAAACCTTCTTGGTTCCCGAAGATTATCTCTTCCCCGAACACCTCCTCCTTGGCCTTGGGGGATACCCTCCTGAGGCCTCCAACCCAAACAGTTGTTCGGCTCCCGGGCTCCCCATCCCTGCTATTGCCCCTGCCCTTGGGGCTCTTCTCTTCTTCTTTCTTCCCTTTGCTCACTCTGCTTTCCTGCTGCTGGTTCTTTATAATCTTCTGCCAACCGGGCCAGCTTCCCGGCAAATGTCGGGTTCGCCCTCTCGAAGTCTATCTCTTTCTCCGCCCTCTCCATGAGCTCCTCAAAAGAGAGGGGGGCACTCTCTTCAACTCCATGCTAAAAAACCCTGGCCTCATCCCCAGAGTAAAGGCAAGCAACAATGCGTATCCCGGGACCTCTTGGACCAGGAGAATCTCTCCTTGGAACCGGTCAAAATAGTTGCCCAACGTCTCGTCTTGCTTCTGCCTCACCGCGAACAGGCACTCCGCTTCCTTCTTCCGCTTCTTCGATTTCGAGAACCTCAAAAAAAAACCCGACACAGATCCTCGAAGCTGTAGATTGAGCTTGCCGGCAACTGGTGGAACCAGTCCCTTGCCTTCTCCTTCAATGTTATGGCAAACAACCAACACTTGAAGGCATCAGACATCTGCCTAATCAACACCACATCCTCGAACTATTGTACATGCTGCACTGGGTCATCCTTCCCCGAGTAGTAGGACATGTCAGGTTCCCGGAACACCTCTTGTACCGGGGCTGAGACGATGAGCTCGCTAAAGGGGGTCTCGCCCCCTGCTTGGTGAGAAGGCACGTCTCGCAACCTCGGCTGGCTGGAACGATCCATGAGACCGGGCCCAGGGAACAACTCCCACACCGCCGCTTCCCTCTCGCCCACTTCTACTGGAACCTCATTTCCGAGGCACTGCCCTGGGACGAGTTCCCGTGCTGCCACGTCTCTCTCGCCACCTTCAATCGGGACCTCCTTTCTGGGGCACTGTCCAGGGGCATTCTCTCCCAGAAGCGGGACAACCTCCACCGGAACCTGAGGAATCTGCCACTCACTCCTTGCCTAGAAGGCTAAGTTGATGGTCTGTAGGACTTATCGCCTGAAGTCCTCCAACATCTTCCTCGTCGCTTCCTCCCCCGAGGTGGGGATACCACCCGAGCCGGATCCTTCACCTTCACCTCCAGTCATGGTACCAAACTCAAGACTTTCTTGCACCGGGTGCCTTCCACGCTCACAGCACCAGAACTATTGAAGCCAAAATTGACCTCAACGGGAGTTCAAAAACAAGGGTGCAGCCGACACCTACTTCCCTCAAGCCTCGACCCTCAACTGGTTGCTAAGGTCCAAAGACTTACCCAAAGCCTCAGCTGGGAGGTCCCACCTCACACCCGGAAGCTCTCTGAGAGCTTCCCCTCCAAAGCCAAAAGCTGGGCTAGGAGCATCCTCAGAAAACACTGTGGATTCAGAGAAAAGTGAGAGTCCCTCTTCTAAAGAGCCCTTATGGGTCTATTTATAGCCTGTTGCTGATCTGAAGTTACTGAAATCCCCCTGGCTGGTCTACCAATAGCCAAATCCCACTGTCTGAAAAGTGTTAAATGCAGACCCTAAGGGTACAAGGGTAATTTTTCCCGGGGCAATTAAGACATTTTACCCTAACCCCGGGCCCCACTCGGTGAGAGCTCTGCGCCGAGAACCCTATCGTCTTCCTACGTATAGCAAGCCCCAACCTTCTCGCTGCCTTGCCGAGAGCGGGTTGCGTCTGATCGAAGGTGAACGCTTTCGCCCCTCCCCACGCGGGAGCTCATCTGACTCTTGCACTGTCACTGGACGCGGTGTTGGGTGAGTGGAGCCCACTCAACGTCCTTGCTGCTGACCCCGGCGCTTAGTTAGTGGAGTTCACTCAACGCCCTTTGCTGCCAATCACGACGTTGAGTGAGTGGAGCTCACTCAATGCCCTTGCTGCTGACCATGGCATTAAGTGAGTGGGGCTCACTCAACGCCCTTTGCTGCTAGTCGCGGCGTTGAGCGAGCTAAGCTCACTCAACGCCCTTTGCTGCTAACCACGGCATTGAGTGAGTGGAGCTCACTCAACGTCGTTCCTTCTCACCCGCTCCTGGACATGGGTGGGATCTTGCCTGCTCCTAGGCGGGAGCTCCTCCGACGCAAGAGCTCTTATGGCCTTGAGGCCCGAGCTAACTCATGGCTGGTCCAACCTCAACCGCTAGTGCCTCTAGCTCCCACCCAGCAAATTTGGGGTTGTACAAGCTCCTCATAATTTCAATGGAATATTCTAGTTAAGAGATCTGGATGTTCATATGAATTTTGTCCTTCTATTAGCTGATCCTTAATCTCCTTCAATTCCGGATTACATGTGAATGTTATAAACAAATCTGGCTTGTCGCTGTGCTGAACAATTGCCATAGCATCTTGGTATCGTTGGTACATATCTCTTTGGCTGCCCGTAAATGAAGAAGGCAGTATTGTTCTTTTTCCAACATTACCCAACCAGAAAGAGTAATGAATATGACATGGTATTAGAGAGTAATATAATACTTTTAATATTATAAAGAAGTTGTTTTATTCTACCAGCATTGTTTTCGCCAGGCTCAAAGTAATCTTGTAAACCCGAATATAGTTCTGAACGTAGGTAACTTTGAAGTGATCTAATAAAGCCTAGTTTTTATGTTTCGACTTTAATGTAGTTGTCAATGACATATTATTAAAGCAATCTTCCGCTACGTAATAATATCGAATTTGATACCTCTCGAATATGAAAAGAGTTGATTAAATATTTAGAATAATTAAAAAGAATTAGTTGAATTGACAGTTACTAAAAAACATAGTAATGTGTGATTACCTGGAACATGTATGAATAGTAATCACAACATGTGATTTTTGAATTGGTCATTGAATATAAGTTGCAAGACCATCCAAATGTCCCGTATGGTAATAATAACAAATATTGAAGTGGGTCGTAGAAGCCAGAGTATTTGGGGATATTCAAAAGTTGGCCTCCAGTTGTTTGAATAATGATATCTCTTACTTGTGTTTCTTGACCATGTTCCTGTCCAACAAAGATAGCAGCAACTTGAGACGTCGTAGGTAGATTGTATTGAAGTTGATTAGATGGACGCTCTTTTATAACTAGCCTGCATTCTTGTATATCTGGTCGACATGACAGTTGATGGAACATCTTAACGTAAGGTTTGCACAAATCTAATATGCGTGTTATTTTTTGAAGTAGTTCAGCTTGCAACTCTTTATTTTCTTTCTTTAGCATTGTTAGTACATTTCAGTTTATCAGAGTCATCCCACTTGGCATACAACTTCTCCAAAACTTGTTCACCTACAGTGGTTGTGGGTTTAGTGTATTTTGTTTCAACAATGACTCATATGTCCAAGCTTTGTGTCATTAATAATATTTGTATGCGTGTTCTCCAGTGGCGATAAACACTTCCCATAAACAGTGGAGGTATACTTACACCTTGACCCTCAAAGAATGCATGATTCACGTTGGACATCTTACTTCAGGATTTTAATCCCTTTACAAAGTAACATACCTTTAATATAATTTATTGGATCTGGTGACAAACAATAGAGGGGTGAATAAGGTTTTTAACTAAATTCAAAATTAAAAATAAATTTCACCAAGGGCATCTTATTATAGAAGCTACTATAGGGCGGTAGACCACTACTGCGTGGGGTTTGTCATAGATCCTATTTTCCTTATAAAAATTTGCTTTCTGATTTCTCATAAAGCTCTCAATGCCCTAGCAACATTCAAACTCTAATTTCAGATGAAATAAAATAAATTAATTTTATTAAATATTACACATTGGTTTATAATAATAAAACTAGATCCTCGTGACGCCGAAGATTGGAGGCGATGAATCAAACAATCTTTTGGTTTCTATACAGACCCTCCAAGGAGCGATTGTCTTTCTCTCTTCTTCCAAAGAAGACCGATAATCTTGCTCCTCACCTTCTTCCCTGGAAGGGTATTAGAGCCCACTAGATCTCTTAGATCTAGACGTCCTCTTAGGATGATTTCCACAGATTTCTCCAAGAAATCTGATGGCCACCCAGGCCGATTTCTCACGAACTCCTCTTGGAACTCAAAGTCTACACCGGATGAGTTCTCCGCACAAAATACAATAAGTTTTAAGAAAATACAAGAAAATAAAAGAGTTTGATATTGTTTCTCCCTCAAATAAGAAATCCTTTGTAGAACAGTGCACGATCGAGGCTTCTGGATGTCATTCTTCTTACACTTGATCAACCGCTGATGGTCATTTTAACTTCTCTCTTCAGAGTTCTTTGATCCTGAACTAGAGGGAGAAATTTTGCTATTCCTTACTTGGAGATGGTGTTTCTCACCAATAGAGAAGGTAGCCAAATCCTAGTCCTATAATTCTTCTCCTTTTGCCCTCAAAAAAAGAAACACGGGCTTTTATTGTCTCATTTTAAATAAGCTACTACCGAAGGTAGAGCTAGTGCCTGGCGATAGGTCTTTTCACGCGGTGTCACCAGCTATCCATTAAATTAGGAAAAATATCCAAAATAAAATTTGCACCACTTTTGGATACTACGGCGTGGTAAGGCTAACACCTGGCGGTAGAATTTCTTCTCGACGTATTTGACTCGACAGTCGTCGAGATGGCTAGTGCCCAGCGATTTGTCATAGAGAGACATCATTGTTCGCCAACTTTAATCTTACGTCTCTAGCGCCAGCGGTTGAGCTAATGTCCGACAATAGGTCATAGAAAATGAAAATCTCGGTCTTCATTACCTGTAAACCTGCACACTATACCAAGCACAAGTATGATCAAAGACAACTTAGCATTTGATATTATCAAACTAAAGAGATGCAGACCCTTGGTTCCAACAAAATTATGCGGAGTTGACAAATTGCGAATGGTTTTCGCAGAGCTCTTCATATGCAGGAGAGTGAAAAAAACTAAAGAATTAAATTGGTGAAGCAATAACTTGTGTTTAACACTACCAATGCGGAAATTCAAGAACATTTCTACACGAGTACCCCAAAGCTCAAGTGAAGAGAGAAATTCAACCAAATGCTCAAGAAATTTAGGTTTGGCGACGACAAAGAATGCGATCCACCCGGTGGTGGAGAGAAATCCTTAAATGAGATTGGAGATGCCAAAATCCTCAAGTATTCCCCAATCGAGAATACAGATGTCACCAAATGGTTGCTAAGCTTTTGGTATGTAAGATTTGGGAAGGAAAGCTTGGCTTTAGCCTCTATAGACGATGATATGAAAGAAGAGGAGGAAGAATGAGGTTGACACATGTTGAAAAGAGATGGCTAAAATGAAGAAGAAAGTAGAAGATTTTTGGGCTGGTGGCATATTTTTGTAGTATGAAGAAAAGAGAAGAAAACACTATTTAAAGAAAAATTCTACGGGACACACCCTCAAGTCATGCTCATGACTTAGGGATGTGTAACATAAATTTGGTAGATTCTGTATGGTTCTCAGTATAAGGTGTTTCGAAGTCAAACTATTCATTAGGGGTATACGCCTATGGGTCACCCCTGTGACACGGGTTCATGTAAATTTAAAAAACACATCCATTACAAACTTGCCTTGGTCACACCCATGATCAATTAAGGTTACACCTATGTCAAGGGAAAAAGAGAGAAATAATCTCACCCGAGATTGACATCCTGAACTTGAACTTAAGACTTGCATGCCCTCTGGTCATGCCTGTGACTAGTGAAGGTCATGCCCATGATAGAGGCATGTAAAGAATAATAAACCTTTTTTTTTCTTTTTTTAAGAAAAATAATAGGGCAAACTTTGTAGGAAAACTTAAAGCTACTGACTTGAAGCTTTGAATGAACTTTGGACCGGCGCGACCACCCGACTATCATCCATCGTATTGCCATTAAACCTATAAACACTTAATTAAATAAGAAGAAGAAAAATAACATAAACTTTCAATTAGTTCTTTTATCTATAGTTTTTTTAGATTTTTTATGAAACAAATGAAGTTAAGTTTGGGGTTCCTCGTAAGAGAACTTTGGTTATGGTCGATGAGCTTGACCATAATGTTGTTGCTGACTACCTCATTTTAAATTTATCATCAAACAATGATAAGGGCTTTGGAAATTTTGAGGTGGTGTTGGTGGTCTCATTAATACTAATATTTTGATTACCTAGCCGAAGGAGAAGAGTACAATCATTTACTGATTTTGACCAGAACGTTATCCTATCATGCTCATTCATATTGAGAGTAATAAAATTTACTAGTAAAATAATCTAGCTAATTTCGACCAGAACGTTATGATTTACCCCCATAAGGGTTGCTACTGATTCATCGAAACATTTTAAGTGATATTACTAGGTACGGTTTCTCCTAAATTATGCTTGTGAGCCAGATTCAAGGTGAGAATGTTAACACTCATTCCAAGATCTACGAAAGCATTCCAAAATTGAGATTCCCCTATAGTAATTGGGATATTAAAATGAACATTAGAGTGCTTATTGCACTCTACCAAATGGGGCAGAATAATTTTAAGAGGAACGGCTGGTGTAGATTTTGAAATCTCTTCTTCATCATGATCTTCTAAAATGATTAGCGAGGGTCTCTGCCATGGCATTTGTGGGTGCATACGGTGGCCTATTAGCATGATCTGTGATTGTTTTTACTAATTTACCTACTTGACTCTCTAGATTTCTTAAAGATCCTTGAAGATTTTGAATATCTACATCATTTTTATTAAAATACTTATTCATCACGTCCTAGAGAGAGAGTTTTTTAGGAGCTTGGGATGTAAACAAATTTGCAGGTTCAGGGAGAGTGTTAGGTGCATTTTCCATATTACCCTGAATTCCCCATGACAAATTGGGGTGATTTCTCCAACCTGGATGATAAGTATTATCGTAATTATTATTATTTATGTTGAATGGCATTCGGCTGGGATAACCCATGTAATATACTTGCTCTACTTGTTCTGCTGCATATGAATAGACTCTAAAGTAGGTGCGAAAGGTGTAACAGAAATCCCATCTATTTTCTTAATAAGTCGCTCAACTTTGTGGCATAAATTAGAAATAATATCAATTTCATACATCCTGACTGTTTTATTTGGACTAGACCGGGGTATTCCATTGGCAGGCATTCATGTCCATTCCTTCTTTAAGTTCTTGAGCGATTGCTGAGATTTTATTATTCAATGTTCCACCGAAGGCGACATTTGCTGTCTTGCCGAGGTTTTATTATAGAAAGTTTTGATTTCCAACCAATCAGGAATTTGATGATGGGGGAAACAACGAAGCAATTACTTTAACCTTTCCCAAGTATCATATAATGTTTCAAAAGCAGTCTGAGAAAAATATGAAATATCATTTCGCAATTTTTATGTTTTAGATGACAAAATATTTTGCGAGTAATTGTGCGGTCATCTCGGCCCAAATGGTGATAGATCCTCTTGGGAGAGAACCTAACCATTATGCCTTTGTTTATAAAGTAAAAGTAAAAATCCTAAGTCATATCGTATCATCCGTAACTCTGTTAATTTTAAAAGTATCACAAATTTCTAAAAAGTTTTCAATGTGCGCATTATGATCCTCATCTTGAAGTCCATCAACTTGTATATATTGCTGTACCATTTGAATAATGCTTGGCTTCAACTCAAAATTATAGTTCGCAATAGTAGGTCAAACAATACTTGATTGAACATCATCTAAACATTATCACCGCGAATTTCATCATTTGAGAATTGCCTAGGTTATGCGCTGGTCCGCTATTGTTGACTTATCTCTGGTCCGAGAGAAAATCTGTAAATCTTGCCCTGCGGTTAACTGAGTCTTATGTTGTCGCGCGGTCGTGCGAATAAACCTGAAATTAGAAAAGAAGGGAGGTGTGCCCGATTACCACGGCCTAGATTGATCATCAAGGATGAGGCTGGTGGGTGCTAAGACTCGCACCATCTCATCTCAAGGAGGATCAATGAAAACGTGATAACATCCCTTATGACGCATGGTCGAGCTAAGCACCCACCATGACCCTCCTGATACGAAGAGGTGGTGTGTTACAATGCCAGCTGGGATCCGACGTCTAGAAGCCCTCCGCACGAGAATCCGCAAGCTCCCACTACACGGTGCGAAAACTCCCCGCTACGCGTGGTCTTGGTGGAATTACGCTAATGACAACGATTCTCGCGGGGGATCAAGCTAAACTCGGCGGTGTTACCTCGAGTTTATCATTTCTTAACTTGAGGCTTGAAAATAAATACCTCGCGCTTTGTTTTAAGAATAAAATCGTTTCAGATCATCCCCGCTCCAAGTATGGGTGATATCCTCCCCTTTATACGTTTGCAATCTATAAGCTCCTTTTTTCAAGACTTCTTTTATGATATAAGGTCCGGTCCAGTTGGGATTCAATTTTCCGATCGAGCTATTTCTTGCTGCTGCGTCTACCTTTTTCAGAACTAAATCTCCCACCTAAAATTGCTTAACCCTTACTTTCTGATTGAAATATAATGATGTTCTCCTTTTTACTTCTTCCTACCTGATGGTAGCCTCATCTCGGAGTTCCTCGATGTGGTCTAGGCAATATCTCATCTTTTCATCATTTATTTCTAGCCAATCTTCCCAGTTTTGCCTAGCCAGTAAGACCCTGGGTGTTGATACTTCAAATTCTATTGGGATGAGGGCCTTTGACCCATGCGAGAGCTTGAACGGAGTTTCTCCTGTGGAGCTGGAAGGTGTAGTCCTTAGGGCCCATAATACTGAAGGGAGTTGATCTGCCCAGATGTTCTTTAGACTCTGAACTCTTTTCTTTAGTAAGTTTAGAATTCGCTTATTGGCCGCCTCTACTTGGCCGTTGCTCCGGGGATGATGTACTGAGGAAAATCGGAGGTCGGTTCCTGCTTTTCTGCAAAAATCAGTCATTTCTACGTTATTGAACTGAGGCCCATTATCCGTGATAATCGCCATAGGGACTCCGTGCCTACAAATTATATCACCCCAAATAAAGTTTATAACTATTTGAGTTGTAGTCCTCGCTAGTGCCTTGGCCTCAATCCACTTAGTGAAGTAATCAATCATAACCAAGATGAAGCGTCGCTGACTGCTTGCCATCGGGAATGGCCCGATGAGATCCATTCCCCAAATTGCGAACGGCCAAGGTGCCGTGATTGAACAAAGTTGTCGAGCAGGCTGGAACTGAAGTGGTGCAAATTTCTTGCATTGAATACATTTCTTGGCATATATCTCTGCGTCTCTCCTCATTGTTGGCCAAAAATAACCCTGACGTAAGATTCGTTGTTCTAAGGTTCTGGCTCCAGAGTGGCTACCACATTCTCTTGAATGGATATCTTGAAGAATGATGGGGGCTTCTTCTTCTGTGACGCATCTTGCCATAGGTGAGATGAAAGTTCTTCAGTAAAGTATTCCGGAAATCAGGTTGTAATATGCTGCCTTAATTTTGAATCTTCTTCGATCTTTAATGGTAGGGTGATACTCTTCTTTCTATAGGTATAGAATGAACAAATCTACCCAGGAGTCATGCTGGTCGACTTGCATTGCCTCCCCCTCTTCGACTGATGGTTGTAAACGCTCGGACACTATCTCCCCCATAGTAATGCCGAATTTTGACAGGGTGTCGGCTTCCTCATTCCCGATTCTAGGGATGTGCTCAATCGTAAAGCTCTTGAATCTCCCAATTTCCGTTTTTACCAACACAAGGTATTGTTTGAGAATCGGTTCTCGGGTTTCGAAATTTCCGAGTACTTGTGATGCCATTACTAACGAATCTATCTTAACGTGAGCGTGGTCGATGCCGAGTTCTTTCGCAAATCTCAATCCTGCCAGAAGTGCTTCATATTCGGCCTGATTGTTGGTGACTGGGAAAAAGAATTTTACCGCATGCTTTATTTTTACTCCATTTGGATTGATGAGGACTACCCCTGCTCCCGACGAATTCTTTCCCGAAGCTCCGTCGACGTAAATGGTCCAAGCAGATGGAAAATTTTCTTTCTGAGTCAAACTTTGCTCGGTGGTTTCTACCATGAAATCTGCCAAAACCTGAGCTTTTATCGCTGTTCGCGGTACGTATGTGATTTCGAACTCACTTAGCTCGATTGCCCATTTAGCAAGTCTTCCCGAATGTTCTGGTCTTTCTAATATCCCTTTCAAGGGCTGATCCACCACAACTTGGATTGAGTGCACCAGGAAATATGGTCGGAGTCGACGCGTAGAGATGACCAAAGCTAAAGCAAGCTTTTCGAGGATGGGGTACTTTAATTCAGCGTTTTTTAGGATATGGCTAACATAATATACTGGGAATTGTCTTTTCTTTTCCTCCCTGACAAGGATGGAACTAATCGTTTCGGGTCCTACTCCCAAGTAAATATATAATGGTTCTCCTGGACGAGGACTTTGTAATAATGGGGTCGTGGTTAATTGTTTTTTAAGTTGCTTGAAAGCCCTATCACATTCATCAGTCCATTCAAACTTTGAAGCCCCCCGAAGAGTTTTAAAGAAGGGGCGCTTTTATCTCCTACCCTGGAGATGAAGCGGCTAAGCCCTGCTAGCCTTCCTCCCAATTGTTGGACCTCTTTTGGGGAGCGGGGTGGTGTCATGTTCAGGATAGCCTTTACCTTATCTGGATTGGGTGCCAGCCCTTCAGGGGTAAGGAGATGGCCGAGGAATTTTCCTTGACTGGCGCCAAAAACACATTTCAACGGGTTTAACCTCATCCCAAACTTCCGTAGGGTAGCAAAGGTTTCTGTGAGATCTTCTAAATGCGCGGAAAAGGATTTGCTTTTTATAAGGAGATCGTCAACGTAGACCTCTAAATTTCTTCCCTTTTGATCTTTGAAGACTGAATCCATCATGCGCTGATAAGTAGCTTCTGCATTTTTAAGACCGAAGGGCATCACTAAAAAACAAAAACACCCTTCATTTATGATAAAGGACGTGTGCGGTATGTCGGGTTTATGCATCTTAATCTGGTGATAACCAGAGAACGCGTCTAAAAAACTCATGACAGGATAACCCACTGTTGAGTCTACTAAAAAATCTATTCGAGGCAGGGGGTAGAAATCTTTGGGGCACGCTTTATTATGTTTTGTGAAATCTACACACATCCTCCATTTTCCTCCTGGTTTAGGCACCATTACAACATTTGATATCCAAGCGGGATATTGTATCTCTTGAACAAATTTGGCTTTCACCAGCTTGTTGACTTCTTCTCGGATTGGGCTGGCCAGTTTTGTTGCGGCGTCCCTCTTCTTCTGCTGTATAGGTTTATACTTTGGGTCGACATTGAGATGATGGCATGCTACATCTGGATCTACCCCGGGCATGTCCTCAGGAGACCATGTGAAGATGTCGAGATTCTTCAGGAGACAGGAGATTAGTTTGACTTTCTCCTCCTCTGATAGTTCTGCATTAATAGAGAGCTTTTTCTCTTCCCTCTCAGCGATGGGCACCTTCTCGATAGGTTGAGCAGCCTCCAAATGGAATCCTTCCTTCGTGTTCTTTTTCGATTCTGCAAGATCGATTGTTGTGACTGTCGGAGGAGTTACCTATTCAACCATGTTAATCGTTTTCACATAACACTCTCGGGCCACCCGATGGTTACTCCTAATACGATACTGCTTCCCTTGAGCAGAGAATTTGATAGCTAGATGGTATGTCGACACGATTGCCCGATATTCATTTAGCAGAGGCCTCCCGAAAATCGCGTGATAGCTACTTGCCGCGTCGATCACCACGAACCGGATCATCTTGGTGATTCCCACCAGGGTTACTAATAGCGAGACGTTTCCTTCTGCTTCCTTCCTTTCCCCGGAGAAGCCATAAAGTGGCCCCTCGGTAGAAGATAATGGTTTCCCGGTCCTCAAGGCCTCGAACGTTTTCTTGAATAAGAGATTCACCGAGCTTCCCGTATCTATTAGAATCTTATCTACTGTGAAATTTTCGATAACGGCCTGGATAACAACCACATCGTTGAATGGGTTGGCGACGGAGGAGAAATCATCCGGGCCAAAAGTAACAAGTTCCCTAGCCGGTGCTGAAGAAGACGTCATAGCCACCTCCTGCTTACATAACTTGGAAATGGAAGATTTTCGGCTTGATTCGAGGCCTCCCCCTCCGTGGATACAGAAAAGTCGCCCAAGGGTTCCTTCATCATGAACATCTACGCAGTCATTCACGTAATGTACATTACCTAGACCACCAACGTCAGCAATGTCCTCACATTCCTGGAACAGCTCGGCCACTTCTTTGCCTTTTGAGGTGTTTGGAACGACGGGAGCCTCTTTACAGAAGAGGTCTGACATCTTTCTTTCTGACGCCAGTCTCTTTACCAAAAAGCGAAGGGCCCGACAGTGTTCCGTTGGGTGTCCTTCTTCCTTGTGAAATTCGCAGAAATTCTTTGAATTGGGGGGTCTTACCTCTCCTCGGGGTTTTGCCTTTCCGAAATCTTTCCTTTGCAGGACCTCAGCGATTTCCTCCGAGGTCATGTTCGCAACGTGAGGCTCTTCGTGCTGATTAATAGGAAGAACTTGTGGTGCTGCCGGAACTGGAGCAGCGTTTAAGGGCAGCATTCGCTCTCGGAACTGCTGATGATTGAGGAATGGCCTTTTATGACGAAAGTTTCTACCCCTTTGAGGTGAGGATTGATGATCGTGACGGGAAGGTCTCGGAACATGGTGTGTCGTAGAAGAATTCCCTGAGCTGTCACAACCTGCCATAGAGGTCAGAGTAGAAATGTAAGTTGGGTTAGCACTTTCCCCTTCAATGAACTTGTTTGCGAGAGCGATCAGGGCTTGATAGGTTGCCGGGGCTTTTGTTGTGGCTTTGAATTTCAATGGACCTTCTTGTAGGCCATTGATTAGGGCGACCTTGTAGTAATCTGGGTCTACGTTCTCTACTTCCAGAATCTCCCTTTGAAAACGATCTACGAACCGTGCCACGCTTTCGCCCTTCTTCTGTATAATTTTGAAAAGAGCTGCAGGACCACTTTTCCTTTTTTTGGAAGTTGAGAACCTTAAGAGAAGTTCTTGGCATAGCCCGGCAAAAGAATTAATCGAGCGAGGACGAAGCTCGTGAAACCACTCCCGAGCCTGCCCGTCAAAAGTCGTCACCAGCAACTTACACTTTAGCGCATCCGTTAGGCCTCTAAGGGCCACAGCATCCTCGAATGCCTGCAGGTGTGTAACCGGGTCGGACGTTCCGGTGTAAGAAGGTAGACGAGGTTCTCTGAAATTATTTGGCGCGGGCTCCTTCCTTATCCGTACGACAAATGGGGACGGGTCTTCTATCTCGGCTGGAGATGAAGGCGAGGCGCGGTTAAAACCTGTGAGATTAATGGGTACACTGGTCTGGCGGTCTTCTTCGAATCCTAGCCGCCTAGCCGGATCTGTCTGAGCGGTATCCTGGAAATAACCCATGGGGGGACCTCGTTCTCCTTGGGGCTGTGGTTTTGCGGTGGTCGGATATTGCTGTAAAGCGGGCTGATAGGTCGCGGGGGTTGAAAAGATCACGGGTTCTTCGGGTGCTGCGGTTGGAGGCATCGTCAGCCGCTGGTTAAGAGCAGCTAAAGTTTGGCCGATTGCATCAAGGCGTTCGCCAGTTTCCCACCTATCTTGCTCCATTTCTTGGTGAGATTGCTCGAGCGCCCTCCAAAGGGAGTCTTCTGAGGAGCCCGTGTGGTGAGAATGACGAGAATGAGAATGGAGAGGAGATCGCCTGTCCGATATATCAAGACCGTTGGGATTCACGGACAACTCGAATCTGAAGGTCGCGTGTTCAATGTTTGTGCCGAGAATGTCTCTTGGTCGTTAGAGAACCTGCAAGAGAGAAAACGATAAAGAATGGACTGCGAGCTGTCGGTTACTAGCGGGTAGATGAGAAAAAGGAAAAAAGAGAAGAGGGCCGCGGGAAGCGGCGACAACAGAATTCGCCCGTTGCGGCTAAAACCACTCCTGCGACGGGCTTTGCGATTGCCATAAATGAGATGATTACAGCGGTTACCAAGAAAAACCCGATCGGACAGTAACTCGCTCGGCAAAGGATTCGAGACCGCTGCCACAGACAGCGAGCTTGAGGATTCGATTCGCGATGCCTAGAGAGTACTGTTCATGCCTATTTATAGGCTCGGGGCCTGCCCGAGCGGGCAGGCGCTAGAATCACCGGCTGCCTGGGGGACAGGATAGCGGGCAGCGGTGACGGGATGCACAGCCGGAAAGACAGAGCAAGCTATTAACCGCACGATTATGCGGTCTTAAATAGAGAGACCGACAGCTTTCAGACGTAAAGAACAGCTTGAATATTATTCATCAGTCGCGCGGTTACGCGGTTAAGGGAGAAACAGGGTAGCGGTCTTCTGGGTAAACAAGTTTGGTGCCCATAATTCTCCACAATGTCTTTTAAAAATAACTAGTAAATTTCACATCCCTATCAGTCACTATCGTTTTTGGAACACCCCTATGCCCAACAACTTCCTTAAAAATAATTTTGCTACATTTGACGCATCATCGGACTTACTTCACACAATAAAATAGGCCATTTTAGAGAATCGATCTACTACCATTAGAATGGAATCATGATGTCTAAACGTGACTGGTAGGCCTTGGATAAAGTCCATACTAACATTTTCCCAAGAAATGGAAGGAATCGGAAGAGGGTATAAAGTCCCACATTCGTTTTATTACCTTTTACTAATTGACACGATCGACAACTTCCAACAATTTTATTAACAATATATTTAAGGCCTGGCCAGTGGAACTTATCTTCTAATAACTTAATGGTCTTATCTCGGCCAAAATGTCCACCTAGTCCACCACTATGTAACTCCCATATAATGAAATGTCGAAGGGAAGATCGAGGAATACAAAGCTTCGAATGTTTAAATAAATAACCATCCCCTATATAATATGCTGAAATCGTAGTGGGAGAGTTGTTTTGAGTGGAAAAATAGATGTCTTTGAAATCCGGGAAAATAACGTACTCATCATTTATTCTATCAAAACCAATCACTTTTACCTCTAACGTAGACAACAATAATGAGACATGACTAAGAGCATCCACCACACAATTAAGAGTTCCCTTAAGATGTTTAATTACAAATGTGTACTCCTGAAGATAGGAGACCCATTTAGCATGTCGTGGGATAACTTTATTTTGGGAATTAATAAAGCTCAACGCTTCATGGTCGGATAAAATAACAAATTCCTTAGAGATAAAATAATGTATCCAATGCTGTAGACACCGAATAACTGCATAAAACTCCCTATCATAATTAGAATAATTTAATTTTGGTCCCAAGAGCTTCTCACTAAAGTATCTACCAGGATGTCCCTCTTAACTCAAGACACCACCAATACCGACTCCAGATGCATCACGGGACAATTCAAAAACTTTATTAAAATCTGGTAATTATAAAAGAGGATCTTTTGACATTCGGGATTTAATTATTTCAAATGCTTTTGCGGGCGATTTAGTCCACGTAAAATCTCACTTTTCATGCACTCCGCGATTGGTGCCATGATACTACTAAAATCCTTGATAAATCGGCGTTAAAAAGTATCTAATCCATGAAAACTCTGAACATCCCGTATATTAGTTGGTTCCAGCCAATCATTGATGGATTGGACCTTCTAGATCAACATGGATGCCCTCTGAACTTACAATATAACCTAGTAACTCCACTGATGGAACATTAAACGTACATTTCTTAAGATTAACAAATAATTTTTCTGTACGCAATGTGGTAAGTACTGTCCTCAAGTGAGACTCATGATCGTTCGGTGAGGAGCTAAAGACTAGGATATCATCAAAGTAAATAACTACAAATTTTCCTAAATAAGGCTTGAACACTAAGGCAATGAACCTCAAAAATGTACCCAGGCCATTAGTGAGCCCTTCCCGGAGCACCAACCACTCATAGAGTCCATACTTTATTTTAAATGTCGTCTTCCACTCATCTCCCTCCCTAATCCTGATTTGATGGTAGCCACTCTTAAGAACTAACTTGGAAAAAATTGTGGCCCCGGCTAACATGTCCAATAAGTCGTCCAATCGAGGGATGGGAAACATATATTTAATAGTTATTTTATTGACGACCCTATAATCTACACACATCCTCCAGGAAACATCTTTCTTAGGGACCAATAATGCGGGTACAACACAAGGACTCTTACTATGATGAATGAACCCTTTAGCAAATCCGAAATTAATTTTTGCAACTCTAAGTGTGCGGAGGGTTTAGTCGATAATGGGGAAGATTTGGCAACGAGGAACCCGGAACAAAATCAATCTTGTGTTGAATGTCACGCAGGGGGGGGGGGGTAACTTAGGAGGTAAGTCATCTGGGTATACATCCCTAAATTCATCTAACAGGGTCTTCAATGTTAGCGGTATGTTCTTGAAAGAGGAGCTAACTTCCTTAATTTGCAAACAAACTAGCGCATATATGACACCATTTATAAAAGACTCGCGCTCAAACTTCTTCTTACCTATCAAGCTTAACGTTTTCTTCTCTACAGGTACAATAGTGTCTTTGGAATAAACCGATGGATCTTTAGGAGGAGTGGGTTTAAAAATTATGGTCTTAGCATTAAATTTAAACACATAGGTGTTAGATCGCCCTAGATGAGTAACATCATGGTCATAAATCCATGGGCATCCAAGTAAGACATGACAAGCATCCATGGAAATGACGTCACACCAAACCTTTTCAGAATAAGTCTTGATGGTAAGGGGTACCAAACAAAGCTTCGATACTAGGAGGGATGTATTATTTACCCATGCCACCTTATAAGGGTGAGGGTGCGGCTCAGTAGCTAATGACATTCATGTCACCGCATTTTAAGAAATTAGTTTCATACAACTACCACTGTCTATGATCAACTTACAACACTTCTCTCCACTCTTAAAATTTAATGAAAAGATATTCGTCCTATTCCAGCCTTCTAAAGCTCGTGGAGTAGCAAGAATTCACCACATGACCATCATATGAGAATCATCCTCTATATCACTCGGTACTCCTTCTAACTCGCTATCTTCTCCTGCCTCATATATAAGATCGTCAGACTCACAAGTGGAATCTAAAAGGGCTAAAGGCTTGGTCTTGGTAGGACACTCACTAGCGTAATAACCCTGAACCCGTAATCAAAACATGTAGCATTCGTTTTGCTGACACTTCCTACAGTAACTCTCTCACCCATTGGGTTTCTAATATTCCTAGCATTCATGACTACGGAGTTCGAGTCAGTGGACCGGAACTTGCCCTTATCCTTATAGGTGGAGGTGGGTGGTGGTCCTAAGATGGGCCTTCCCTTTCTGAAATGGGCAAGTCTTATTTTTATGAACGTTGTTCTTCTCAATATCAAATGCATCATTAAAAGTGACGTTTAGGTCGGTGTGACTATAACGCAGTAAATTTCCCTCGAGGTCGTGAATAAACCCCTTATGAAACCCAGACAGGGTGATCTCTGGCATCTCCTTCATAGCACACCTAACCATAATATCAATAAGAAGACTCATATACTCAGAGACCCACTTATTCCCTTGTTTAATGGTAGCCAAATCATCAAATATCTATGTTCGATGTTACGTAGGGACGTATTGGTCTGTCAGCGGTCCTTCATGTTTGCCCAATAAATGGGTAATTCACCATTCTCGCCTCTTAGACGTCGTTCCTCATTCAACCAGAATATCTTTGCTCTACCAAACAACTTCATTCTCGACACTCGCACCTATTCCGCGTCAGTCAGATGTACCAATAAAAGTAGCACTCTATTTCCATAACCCAGTATAGAAAAACTTGGGGTTCTCCCAATCCATCGTATGATGGGGGTTTGACCCTGAAGGACCTAGTAATATCAAACTCGTGCGGTGCTCGCGGAACATGTTCATTATTATTGTTAATGTTATGGTTATTATTTCCTTCCGCACGGTGGTTGGCGGGTTGATTACGGGGAGCCGCAAGATTTAATCTCAGTTCGTGAAGCGTCACCCTAATTGCCGTCATTTGTTCAGTGAAATCTTGGCGGAGTTCCTCAAATGCTGTGAGACTATGACCCTTATCCCGTTCTTCTGCCATATTGGAAGAAGACGGGGAATACTCCGTACCTAATTTAGTGTGCCTGCAACAAAATAGTAGTTCTGGCCTATGGGAAAAGACAACAAAGGGTTCCCGCTTACTATCTAGGATATAAATTTTTTATTTATTTTCTTACTGAAAATAATAAAGAGACTATTACATTTTTTTTATTTTTTTTTGCAGAAAATGAAAATTTTAGGCCGCTATTGGCAGACCAGGAATTTTTTGTTTTTGTAATTTTGTCAAAAAAACATGCAATACAAGTGCGTGTCGCCAATTAAGAAATTGATGTGAACCTCCCTCTGATACCAAATTGATGCAGGCCCACACGTTGACACTATAAAGACAACGAACTAAACACAATTGCCTCTCAACGATCAAATTCTACACTCGCACAATTTTTCAAATGCAGCGCACACGCAATGCAATTATATCAAGTAGATGTTAATGTATGGGTAGCCAAAACGATTTGGATCGAATAAAAGGCTATAAGCCAATATTCTTTCTGGCTAAAAGGTCCCACTCGGTCTGATCGAGCAAAGCTTGTACCAAAAGAGATTTACCAAAAATCATGATTCAGAAAACGGTAGATCTCTTCCAACAAAAAGAAAACGAAGGTTCACCAAACCTCTTCAATATTAAATCAATCAAGATAGACGACAAAATCGATTGAAGAAATAAACGATTATTTTAAGGCTATCAAGAATCAACGCAAAAGTTTTCCACCTCAAGAAAAAATCTAGGAAAAGAAGAAACACACATAGGTAGAAGTTTTCATTTCCCAATCGGAATGGATGATTCCGACTCACTATTTTCTGGATCGTCCTTCAATGGCTCCGTCGGATTCACGCAGGATGGAGATGAAACTCGTCTGCCTTCGTCGCGTCATGCCTTGATCGAGATCCACCAAAGGATTTTTCGGGGGCTGGTTGGTGTTGCAAGGTGGAGGGGGTGGGGTCGGGTTTGGGTTTTGTGGAGGTGGTCGGGTTTTGCTTATGGTGGTCGCTCGGGTTGGAGATGTGGCGGCTTGAGGGTGGTGGTGGAGGAAAACCGTGAGGGAGGATGGAGAGAGAAAAAGTGGTGGTTTTGGAGGTTGGACGAATTTCCTTGGAAGAGAGGAGGAGGAGGAGGAGTGATGGCCGGATTTTGAGAAGGAGAAGGGGGAGTCGCGGTTTGGAGAGACGGGAGAGGTGAGGCCGAAATTATTAAGAGGGAGAGAGGAGGGAATTTCTCAAGATGTGGAATTAGGGTTTCAATTTGCTTTCATTCAACTTAATGAAAAATAACATTACATGACCTTATATAGGCTCACCACCTTGTTAGGCTACAAGCAGCCCAAATAAATAAAATAAAACACTCCCAATGTTTAATGATGAAATAAATGAAATAAAACAATCTTCAAATAAAAGCAAATAAAATATTAAAAGTTTGACTATCGCCAAGGGCAGAGATTGTAGCGTCACTCCACAAGATCACAATGGCACTGCGAGTCTTTGACTAGAGATGGAGAAAAATCTTCCGTAAGCATGCTGTCGCCTTCTTCATCTTGTTGGGGGTTGTTGTCTCCATCAAGTAGATCCGTTGTATATTAGCCCTATTAATGGCTAAACAACCTCCTGTGCCATAAGGTGAGCTAAGGCCGCCCAACAGGCGCCAACATTTAGATGAAGATAATTATCACGATGAGTCCCCACGAGCACGATGACACAATCGGGGGCTCAAACGAGAGGTTGGTATTACAAGGTCAATTAAGATTTATGCACCAACCTATAATGGGATGGGCGATCGCCAGATCTTCCTTCACTGGGTGACTGACATGGAGTGTTATTTCGAATGGCATAAGTTAACGGACCTCCAAAGGTCCTGGTTGCAAGGATGAAATTATCTGGCCGAGCCAAAATTTTCTGGCTCAATGAAGAGCGACGATTATGGACAGGATATGACGTACCACTTGTTGGTTGGCTAGTTATGAATAACCTCCTGTCGGATCAGTACGTTCCAAAGTACCACTGCACATAGATGTTCGACGACTTAGCCTCGTTACGTCAGGGCTCTAAATCCATTACCGATTACATGTGTGATCTGAAGGACATGATTATCCATTGTGAACTGCAAGAGATGCCCGGGTGACATTCTCCAGGTTATGCAAGGGGCTTCACCCGGATATCCAGCGGAAGCTCCTCCGCTATGGACACTCAGATCTAAGCAAGACTTTCAATGTGACCCTTGACATTGAAATGCATTTAGCCTCTAAGGTTCATCCCCCTTATACCCAACATAAGGGTAAGGCCACATCGGGTGCTTACACTTCCACCTACCAGGATAAGGGTAAGTATAGGTAAATGATTCTTAGTCGGTAGTGAGCACAGCTAGTAATGCTAAGAGTCCCCAGAGTGAGCGCATTCCTATAGAAAATTTAGCAAAGCCGACGCTTGCGGTATTCAAGGTCACTATGCCTTTGAGTGCCCATCTAAGACCAAGGCCTTGGCCCTTTTTGATTCATCGACTGATCCAGCTGATTTAGTGTATGAGGTCGTCCAGGAGTCCGATCCTGAGGGTGTCCCGAGTGACATGGAGGATGATCACCACCTCATGGTGATGAGATGTATCTTAGCCACCCCACACTCATTTGATGGTTGGAAGAGGACAAGTATATTTTCCCTGATATGTAAGAGTGGAGAGATATTTTGAAAGTTGATTATTGATAGTTGAAGTTGCATTAACGTCGTATCCTAAAACGTCGTCATGCGTATATATTTGGTGATGGAACCTCATCTGAATCGGTACTATATTATGTGGATAAACAAGGTAACCATACCGGTTACCAATCGATGTTTGGTGCCTATCACCATCAAATCTTATTTGGCGGATTTGGTGTGATGTGCTCCCGATGGACGCGTGTCATGTGTTGTTGGGCCGCCCTTGGATTTATGATCGTGATGTGACCCATTTTGGTAGGGCCAACAGGTATGAGTTCAAGAAACACTATAGGACAATCACCTTAAGGCTGACCACCCCGAAAGAACCCGTAGGTCAGGCTAAGGACACTACCATACCGGTTGAGAGGAAGACATTGAGCCTTATAGGTAGGAAAGAGTTTGTGAAGGTCCCCTTTGTGAATGGCGTAATTTATGCGTTAGTCCTTTTGAACATGGGGAACGAATCTGGAGCTTTGGTTGAACTGCCTGAGGAGTTACGATTATTATTAGAGGAGTCTAGAGATGTATACCCGGATGAGTTACCACCTACCATGCCTCCACATAAGAATATTCAGCAAGCTACAGACCATACCTGGAGCTCTTTTTTCCCAATCAACACCATTATAGATTACACCTTGCGGGCCATAAGGAGTTGCAAGCGCAAATTGAGGATTTACTGAAGAAAGTGTTTATTAGGAATAGTCTGAGCCCCTACATCGTACCAGCGTTGCTAGCCCCTAAGAATGATGGATCCTGGAGGATGTGTGTGGATAGAAGAGCCATCAATAAGATTTCTATCAAATATAGATTTCCCATCATACGTTTGGACAACCTTTTAGATGAGTTATCTAGAGCCACTATCTTTTCTAAGGTAGACCTCAGGAGTGGTTATCACCAGATCTGGGTATGTGAGGGTGATGAATGGAAGACCGCGTTCAAGTCTAAGGAAGTGTTGTATGAGTTGCTTGTAATGCCATTTGGGCTTTATAATGCCCCCAACACCTTCTCCCAGATGATGACACATATTTTCCAACCTTATATGGGGAAGTTTATAGTAGTTTATTTTGACGATATACTCGTTTATAGTACCACTTTCATGGAGCATATTTCCCACCATAAAGTAGTCCTTTCCACCCTGAGGAGGGAAACCTTATTTCTAAACTTAAAAAGTGTACTTTCCATGTTCAAGAGTTGGAGTTCTTAGGGTATCTAGTTTGTTCGAAAGGCATTAGAGTCAACCCTAGCAAGGTGCAAGTAATTAAAGACTAGCCTGAGCCCACGACCCTTCGGGAGGTGTGTAGCTTCCATGGGTTATCTACATTCAATCGATGTTTTATAAGTGACTTTAGTAGCGTCATGCCTCCCATTACTGAGTGCGCGAAGAAGGGAGACTTTACTTGGAAAAGTCTGCCCCTTATGCTTTTCATAGGATTAAGAAGCTTATGACTGAAGCCCCCATATTATGACTTCCAGGTTTTAATAAGGTTTTCGAACTTACTTGTGATGCTTCTGGTTTGGGGATTGGAGCTGTATTGAGTCAGGAGGGGAACCCCATTAGTTATTTCAGTGAGAAGTTATTGGGCGCTAAGTTAAACTATTCAAACTATGACAGGGAATTTTATGCGGTCATACGTTGTTTGCATCATTGGAGACAATACCTCCAATCATGGGAGTTTGTGATTCTATCTTATCATGATGCCTTGAGGTTCATTAATGGCCAACATAAAATCAGCCGACGACATGCCAAATGTGTAGCTTTCCTCCAAGAGTACACCTTTATGCTTAAATACCATAAGGGATCTGAAAAATGTGTGGTGGATGCTCTTAGTTGCCTCACCCTTTACTTACCATCATGAAAGTAAACATCATTGGTTTTGAACGTATCAAGGATGAGTATGCTAGGTGCCCAGACTTTATGGATGCGTGCGTATTTATCCGCCCATGATGATTCACCCATGAATGTATCCACATATGTTCTTAGGGACGGGTATCTCTTTAGGCATGGGAAGTTGTGTATTCCTCGCACGTCATTACGACACCATATTATATGGGAGCTTAATAGTGGAGGGTTGATGGACATTTCGGGAAGGACAAGACCATCACATTAGTAGTTGTGAAATTCTATTTTCCTAAGCTTAAGACGATGGTAGGAAAAATTATGAGCAGTTGTCATGCATGTCAAGTATCAAAGGGTAATAAGACTAATGCGGGCCTATACACACAACTAACGATTCCATCCGTCCCTTGGGAAGATGTGTGCATGGACTTTATGTGAGGCCTTCCTTCTACACTACGTCGACATGATTCTATTTTCGTAGTTGTAGTTAAAAATGGCGAACAAGAGGTAAATAACCGCAAATTTTATTGCTCCAAAAAGATAAGTAATACATAGGTATGCCCCCTTATTAATAGAAAATAGGGGAGGTGAGAGAATACAACCCATGATGTGAGACTAAATACAAGTCGGGTGGCCTGAGCGGTTTGACATAACCAAACCGCTCACTATACAAGCCATAACATAATACCTCCTTACATAAGAGTAAGGCTGCCAGATAAGTCGCTAAGCCGCTCCTGTAGATAACTAGCAACCCGCAACGCTGCTCACCAATTCGCTGAAGCTACGACAAGTTACTAGACTGCATACCGCGGGTTGCCACAGACCGCTAAGAATAAACCTTGGACCCTAGCTTCACGACTTCACAAAAGTAGCAGCGACTTATCTCCTAACTGCGAAGGCGCACACTTGAAGACCGACAGAACAATCCAATTGATGACTATTTTTAGTCAACCTTTTTGGGGGTAATTAAGTAGTCAAACTTCTTAAGTTTTATTATAATTTTGTGTTTTTATACTAGTTATGATGTTGTTGTTTTATTATTATTATAATATAAGAATCTATAATTTTATTATATGTATTGTTGTTATTTTATATTTTGTGTTAATGTTATGTTTAGTTTGTTATAGTTTAGTTTTTACACAATTAATGTTATGTTTAATGTTATGTTTATTTTGTTTAGAACTAATTAATAGTATAAATTTGTATGTTCAATGTTTAGTTTTATTTAAATCATGATGTGTTATTATGTGTCTAATGTTTATTTGTTTTGTTTTATTTGTAGGTTCATGGCCTTTGATCAAGTACAAGTGCATCCCAAGTTCATAACCATGCAGCCCACCTTTGAATCCAAGTGCAGCCGACCCTCTACCACTTGGTGTAGCCCCCTACCCGATCACATCATTCAAGCCTCCACATTGGTGCAGCCCCCTACCCGAGCCCAGCAAGCAGCCCTAAATTACAAGCAGCCCGAGCCCCCATTCAGCCCTCTTGGAGCAGCCCATTTCCTCCTACCCAAGCCCTCATAAATCCCATACAAATAGCCCATTTTATCCCATGTGGCCGGCCACCTCTCTCTCCCTCCACATTAATTTCCCCATGCAGGCATGCACCTTGCCACCTCATTCATTCTCTCTCCCTCTCTCTCCTCCATTTATTACATGCATGAATATCTCCAAGCATGTGGCTGACCCCCCCTCTCTTACCCCTTCAATACAATTCCATTCATCCCCCTCCTCTTTATTTTATATTTTTATTTTCACTTCCATTAAATACAATACAATGCATCCATTCCTCCTCTCTCCCCTCATTTATAGCCATGCATGAACCCTCTCCAAGCATGTTGCTGGCCACCCCCCTTGGCTTCCCCCTCTTCATTTCCATCTAGAATCTTCCTTCCTCTCCTATAAAAGGAACCCCTTCCCTCTTGATTTGAAAAAGTAGTTGATGTTGTTTTTTTGTAGTGAAGCATATGAAGGAGTTCTTGTTAGAGAGTTTTATTTCAAGTAGTTTAGTGTTTTATGTTGTGTTTTATTTTGTTAGAGTAATGTTATAATGCCCATTTAGTTTTTCCATGTACCTCTCTTTACTTATGCAATGAAAACATTTCCTTTGTCTCTTATTATTGTTATTTCCTTTTCAATCATGCGTAGCTAAATAGTGTTTGTGCCCGATCGCGATGATCTTTGCGATGAAATAACTCATCTAAAATTTTATGTTTACGTTTGTATTTGTTTTCTATCTTTGATCCAACCTTGAATTATTTCGTATCAACTCCGTATTTCTAGTATACGGTAGTAGATTCCGATCTCATATTTAGTAGCCGAGAGGCTCGTGAATATGAAAGATTACTAAAGTAAGGAAGGAGTTGAATGCACCCCTAGAGATAGGATGACGTAAATCCTCCAGATTGGAGTCAGATTTAATAGTGCGGGTCACTTCGGTAATGCGACTTTAGGCCATTTTGACTTGTAAAGAGATTTCGGTCAAAACGCCTATAAGTTAGGGGATTTAATGCTCTAGCGAGATTACTTCCTAATATCGGATCCGTCACGGTCTTAATAGATTTGCAAATGCTAAACTAATTTATTTCGTTATTTTATTTCAAAGTGAATCCCTGATCAAGCACTCTTTTGCAATAATTTATTTCTCTTTAAACTAAGTTTGTTTTATTTTATTTTCAAAACTCATCAATCGTTCGGTAGGATAATAGAATCGTTGTGAGTAATAGTACTTGCCTGCCCCGAGTTTGTATACGACCTTGATATATTTATATCACTATACTATAAAACGATAGGTACACTTGCTTATTCGGATTGTTGTCCGTGAGACGATTTTTACGCATCACCACAGCTGCTTGTTCGGCTAACCACCCGAACAGACTTCTGGCACTCTGAATCATCAGCCCGATACAGTTACTCGCTAGAACACTGGCTGGACAGGCCGCGGCGAACTGGCTAGACAGGCCGCAGCGGCTTGTTCGGCTAATCGTCCGAACAAAGTTTCAACACTCGCCCTCAAGCTAGAGCATATATATCAACCATGCCCAGCTTGCTGCAAACCTCTATGAACGAAGTAACCAGTTTCGTGAAGAAATCTGCCAGCTCTCTGTCAAAAGTAACAAAAGGAGTACATATCTGATTCTTCAGAATTTCTTCTCTAATAAAGTTACAATCAACCTCGATATGCTTCGTCCTTTCATGAAAGACTAGATTCTTCAAAATGTATATAGCTGCTTTATTGTCACAAAAAATTGGTAAGGGATGATCATAAAACTCTCCCAGATCCAGTAAGAGATTTCGAAGCCATTTTAGCTCACATGCCGTCAAAGCCATGCTTTTATATTCGACTTCTGCACTCGATCTTACAACCACTACCTGCTTGTTACTTTTCCAACTAACTAGATTTCCTCCAACAAAAGTACAGAAACCTGATGTTGACTTCATGTCGCCCTTATCATCTGCATAGCTTGCATCAGAATAAGCCTCTACCTTCAAATGTACCATTTTTAGAAATAAGAGCCCTTTACCTAGTGCACCTTTTATGTATTCAAGAATCTTCAGAGCAGACTGCATATGACACTCCTTAGGTGCTTGCATAAACTGACTTACTTTCCCACTGCATAATAGATGTCTTTTCTAGTAACTGTCAGATAGATGAGTTTACCAACCAGACGTCTGTACCTCATGACATCTTCTAGAAGAGGGGAAGAGTCATTCCAGCATTTGTCATCTCCAACAGCCATAGGGGACCGGGCAGGTTTAGTTCCAAGAAGACCTGTCTCTTGTAGAAGATCCAAAGCATATTTCCTTTGTGAAAGAACCATGGAGCCAGGTTTTCGAGATATCTCAATCCCTAGAAAATACTTAGGAGATCCCATATCCTTCGTAACAAGTGCTGAAGAAGATGCTTTTTCGTCATATCAATATCTTTCTTGTCATCCCCAGTACGAAGAATATCATCCATATATACTACAAGAATAACCAGCCTAGACGAGGCCTTCCGAATAAACAGAGAGTGATCTGCAGCACTCTGAACAAAACCAACAACAGAAATAACCTAAATAAACTTCTCAAACCAGGCTCTTCGACTCTGTTTAAGACCGTAGATGGCTTTATTCAACTTACATACGTGAGACTCCCCCTGAGCAACATACCCAGGAGGTTGCTCCATATAAACCGTCTCATTCAAATCTCCATAAAGGAAAGCATTCTTTACATCTAATTGAGAGATGGCCCAATCTTTCTTCACAACCACTGAAAAAAGAACACGAATCGTTGTAATCCGTGCAACTAAAGAAAACGTATCAAAGAAATCAACACCAAAAGTCTGCGTAAACCCTTTGGCTACCAGACGAGCTTTATAGCGATCAACAGTGATATTAGGAAGATACTTGATAACAAAAACCCAACGACAACCAACCATATCAGAACCAGGAGGAGTAGGCACAAGAGACCTTGTACCCCGTTCAGTCAGAGTCTTCGTCTCCTCATCCATAGCAGCTTTCCATTGAGGAATAAGTAAAGCATCAAGATAAGAAGCTGGAAGAACACCAGCCGAGAGTGGCAATGCAAAACTCTATGCCCGAGGAGACAAGCTGGTGTAAAATACCACACCAGCCAAAGGATGCTGAGTGCATGAGCGCACACCCTTCCAAAGAGCAATAAGAAGATCAAGGTCAGCACTGTCTACTTGTATAGATTCCCCCAACGGAGAAGTAGGCACACTAGGAACCATGGGAAGCGGCTCATCAGCGGAAGCAGGAAGAGCAAGAGAATCATAAGGTAAAGAGGAAAGAGTAGTAGGTTCAGGAGAAGGTAAAGAAATAATAGGTAAAGTAACGGAATCATCAGATGAAAGAAGAGGAGAGGTAGACGGAGAAAATTAGAAAACAGTCTCAAAGAAAGTAACGTTAGCAGAGACATACGGCTGGCGGAGAATAGGATCATAACAGCGATTGTAAGACCCTCTTTTTTTCTTTTAAAACACCAGGGTCTTAGGCCCAGAACCGCCTCTTTGCGGTGACACCCTCACGCCCTGAAGGGTCATCACCACAAAGCGCTGATTCTGTCGGCCGATTCGATCACAGAAAGGTAGCACAATAAATGAATTAAAAGCAAGTCCACATGAAAATCACATATATAAAAATAAAACTCCATGAAGGGAGTGTCCACAGAATAATACATCAGAGTAATAGAATATGGGCTTAAGCCCGGTACAATATGTCCTCACTACAAGTCACTCATGCGGAAGCAAAAAAAAACATCTACTCAAGGTCGAGACTCACGGTCCCGGTTGTATGAACTCCGGAGCTAGACTGCCCCATCTCCAAGCGCACCGGTATATGGGGGTGCTCCTTTGTGCTAGGCTCCGCGATCCCCTAAAATGATGTGGTTCGAAAACTTTTAGTCATAAAAACTAAGCCCTATCATCCCCTACCCCTTCCCCCATGGCTCTTAGGTACCGAGCGGTGAGGAAGAAAGGGAAGGACATGAAGGTGGAGATTTAAACAAAGGAACAGGTGGCAGCGGAACTAATCTAGCAAATCTATAATAAATATGACAGAAATAGAAAGTAGGTAAAGTAACCTCAACTTATGTGCGGAAGTGCATAAGCCAAGGGATCATTTGCAGGGCTCTCATCGTATAAAGTGTCCCATACCACTTATATGTTGGGGTGTCGGTTATCAAACAACAGCATATATATTGAATTTAACCTTAATTTATAAACTTGCCCACACAAGCTTATAGACCAAGGGGTCGTTTTGTAAGTCCTAATGTATAAGCGTCCCATTCCACTTATACTTTAGGTGTCAGGGTTTAATGAATCGATTATGCTATGACACGTAAGTGTGTATGATGGAACATGCAAGTGCAACTCACACACCCAACTCTGTGCGCACAGACCTTTAGTTCCCCCTTTTGGAGCCGTTACCTCCCAGGATACCTCCGTAGTGGCAGACGGAAGTGGTGGGTTGGGCCTCGCCCACCTCTAAACTAGTAAAACACTACCGGTCAGACCTATCGTACGCCTCAACGCTTGGTGCATGAAGCGGACTCCTGCGTACTCTTGCGAGCTGGCGCACCGGACTTTTGTTGGCGAAGTGCTAACCGCACATGCCGAGTCAGCGTATTGGCATCGGTACATCGACCCTCCAATACCGAAGACCCACCACCTTAATTTTCATTCTTTTTATGCACATGCAAATTTAATCGTAATCACACAAAAACCGAGCCGAAGCTCCCCGGACAAAAACGTCCGTCTCTTAACAAACCGAGTCGTAGCTCCCCGGACCATTCCGTCTGTCTCTTAACCAACCGAGCCGAAGCTCCCAGCAATCTTCCTGTGCTAACAGTGTTTGTGAAAGGTGCAACCCTTATTACTAAGTTACTCTTGTCAGTTTTTTATTGCAGTTTACGTTAACCCAAGACTGCCCCCGGTATTCCCTGTGAAGGGCTCTCAAAGGGCACTAGGAACTATGATAGTAGCTGAAGCCCATCGTTCCCTTTCGCAAGGCACTTATTGTTATTAGTTGATTCCCTTTGCCCATTCCCTTCTCATATCACGATAGAGTATCCTAGGGTGACTTTTAACCTTCCTCTCTTCGGGAAAGACGATCTTTCGTCGAGCCCGAGCACCTCTTAACTCTAGACAACACCTTTTCACACTACTATTCATATCATTCTATTATGAAATCATTCACATCTATCCACCCAGACAAACTTACTAACTCCAACAACTATCCCAGATCATGCCCTATTGCAATTCAACAATTTGCTATATGCAGACCAACCTAGACTATATGTCGAACCGGTTAGGAAATGATCTAATACTGATCCAAATGCCCTAACTCATTTACTGGAGGTTTATCATGATATGATTAGCCTATAATCAGAAAACTATAATTTTCCTAATTTATCTGGCATTTAATTAATTTCCTAAAAATTCCTTGGTCAACCGGTTTGAACATGAAGTACCCTAATTACTCATGAAAGATGACCAACAAAATTATTATAAATATTTTGCTATCTCAAAATGGTAAATCCACAGGATCACAATTTTTCTATCATCAAATAGCACTAAAACTATTTTATCAATATTTCCTATCTTTCGTTATTTATGAACCAAGTACAGAAAATATCCATCTAAAAATAATAAATTAATTATATAATGCTGGTACAACCTTAAAAAAAGCAATTTCCAAGTTTCGTAATTTTTCAGCTACAATATCATCATAAATTAATTTTCAAAGCATAAAACCCCTTTTTAACATTTGTGAATGAAGTACTAGATTTACTTAACTAAAAATTATACAGAAATTTGGGAGCAACCATTCTGACCTAAAACATTGACTTCTAAGATTTCAAGGGATTTTAACGAACATAAAGATTCAAATAATTAAAACATAAATTAGGGCTATAACAATCGTTACAAATGAAGTGCTGGAAATAGACATCATAAAATTCCAGTAAAATTATTATAGATTCTACCTACCCCAAAAATTACTCTACCCGAGTTTCACAGCTTTTAGATAATGTTTAGTGATAGGTTTTACTTAGTCAGTATTTTACCCTAAAGCTAAGGTTAGTGTTTCGGGGTATCTACCTATCTCCAATTCCTCCAAGATTCCATCCAAATAATTCATATCATGCTAAAGTCAATTCTACTGAATTTCAAGGCAATACGAGATCAATTGCCCCCATGTCCTTCACAACCCTCAAAACCCTCCATCCAGGGTTTGAGTTTGGATGCTAGGGTAAACCAACCCTAAACCACACCTTTTTCTCCAAGTGGGTTATAATAACCCCTCTAAGTCAGTTGTCAAAATATCAGCCTCTGTTGAGGTGATATGACTGTTCTAATCTCTTATGCACTTTTTACTCAAAAATGCCTCATCATTGCCTAGTTAAGAATATGTGACTTCCTATTCAAAACTCATCCAAATGAGTTGAAATTTTGTACAGAACTAGGTTTTATAGCCAGGGACCACTCACCAAAATTTTGGAGGGTTTGGAGGTCATTTGACCACTTAAATAAATTACAACAAAAATTTTAGGCAAAGTATCTACAAAAATTCCCATTTTTGGACAGCCCCTAGGTATGGCTAAGGATAATCACCTGCCTAAATATCAGGTCATTTGGACAAGGAACGAAGCGTGGGCATTCATTTTAGTTTCTGCCCAACTCTAGGTACAACCCCCACTAAAATGGGTACTGCGGTCAAACTGCTTACCCAAACGGGTTGAAATCAATTTTAAATTAATATAGACTCGAAGGGCAAAATCTTTTGTGACGGGCTATTTTTCCTAAAATGGCCTCTAAGTGCCTCATTTTGCAGCATCACAATACGCCTATTATATATATATTTTTCTCCTTATATTATATTTAAAACTTTATAATATAAACATGGTTTACTGTTCATCTTCTACAGAACCCGAATTTAGAACTCAAAAAATTATATTTCCTGTAGCCCTTCCGCGATCTGTTGTCGGCAATCCGGTCACTTCCCTGGCCAGCCACCACCTCCGTCGAGGCGATGGCTATCGGTCGGCGGTGGTTTGGCTGCCGGAGTTGGCGGTTTCCGGCGTACCCGAAAATATATTTTTCATGGTTTTCCATGAAAACGTGAGATAGGTCCGGATCCGTTGAGCACGAACTCCTTTCTAAAATCCTAAGATCTACCCATAAAAGAAGAAGTAGAGGAGGACCTTGTTCGCGGTTTGGAGATGAGATGAACGTCGGATTGTCATGGCACGGTGGTGGCGTTCCCGAACTTCTCGTACAGCAAGAGCAATAATCTGAATCCGTTTGGTCAAGAGTGTAACCTTCTCATCTTGTTCTAAGGGGCTTTTATAGATCTCCAAGTGGGGAGGGCAAAGGGTGAAACGTTCATGGTCATGAATGCTCTCTCTCTCTTTTAATAATATTACGATTACAGTGGAGGGAGAGGAAAAGGTGGAAGATGAAATGGCTGATCCAGGTGGCGATTTCCTATTGGGTAAACACTCGCTCATTTTACTAAGAAATTAGAGAAGTAAACGACCCATTAATACTCCTGGTGTAACTTTCCATACCAGAATTTATTATAACGCGTGTTAGAATAATTTCGGGCCTGAGCCGACGTTTCGGCCTTCGTCACGGGCGTGACACGTAGGTCACAGGCGTGACAGGCCCATGATGCAATTTCTACGCTCGACGATCGTCTTCCGGAGATCGACGATCGTCGAAGTGGGGGTCACGCCCTAGGTCATACCCATGACATGTAGGTCACGGGCGTGACAGGCCCGGGTTGCAAAATCTGCGCTTGACGATCGTCTTTCTGAGATCGACGATTGCCGATGGGGGTCACGCCCTAGATCACTGGCGTGACACGTAGGTCACGGGCGTGATAGGCCCGGGATGCAAAATCTGTGCTCGACGATCGTCTTCCTGGGATCGACAATCGTCAAAGGGGTCACGCCCTAGGTCGCGGGCGTGACAAGTCGGTCACGGGCGTGACCAACCCGTGACTCGAAGTCTTGGTCGATGGACTTCAATTTTTGTGCTTCCTAGGGTTCTGTCACAACATACCGACTCCTAGGGGTCTAGCCAGAAATGGGATGTTACAGCGATACCCTTTCTGAGTCGGACAATAGCCCAGAAAGACACACTTAACTGAGCGAGGGGACAACTTATCATGAGTAAAAGAATGAGAATGAACAAAGGCAGTGCAGCCAAATACACGAAGAGGCAAAGGGAATGGTTGCGCATCAGGATGTAGAGTAGAAAAGGGAGTCTTCCCACCAACAACAGAAGAGGTAATACGATTAATAAGAAAGCAAGATAGAAGGATATGCCCCCAGTAAGACTTAGGAACATGCATGTGGGTAAGCAGACTTCGAGCCACATCAAGGAGATGACGATTTTTCTGTTAAGTAACACCATTTTGTTGTGACGTATACGGACAAGTGGTTTGATGAACAATGCTACGATCAACACAAAATGATTGAAACTGATTACTAAGGTACTCCTTAGCATTATCAGACCGAAGAATTTTAATTGAAGTATCAAACTGAGTATGAATTTCATTATAAAAAGCAGTGAAAATGGAAAAAAGTTCAGAGCAATCACGCAACAACTACAGCCAAGTACAGCGAGAAAAATCATCAATAAATGTCACAAAATATAAACTACCCCTACCGACAGTAGAAGTAGGTGCAGGACGCCATATATCAAAATGTACAATATCAAAAGGCTGAGAAGAATTGCACCCTGTGCTGGCTGGAAAAGTAGAACGATGATGTTTCCCAAACTGACAAGCGTCATAGTGAAGAGTGGACTCGCCCCGAGGTAAATCAGGCAGAAGCAGATAGAGAATCTGAGGAGGAGGATGACCAAGTCGAAGATGCCACTATAGTAAAGAGGAGGAAGCAGAAAAAGCAGAAGAAGTATCAAGATAAAATAAGCTGCCACTCTCAGTCCTAGTAGCTATCATATCCTTTGACTGAGGAATCTGAAAGAGACAAGTAGAAGCAGTAAAAATCGCTTCACAATCAAACTGCTTACAAAGAGCAGTAACAGAAAGAAGATTGCAAGGAAAATTTGGAACAAAGAGGGTGTCTTGAAGCTGAAGAGAAGAAGTAACATGCACAGTTTCAGACCCATGAACCAGAGAAGGGGAACCATCAACAATAAGAACAGGCGGTAAGTGTGTACTTGTAGTAAGAGAAGAGAAAAGCTGAGAATACCCAGTCATATGAGTAGTAGCACCAGAGTCAATAAGCCACCTACCCGTGGTAGCTAACTGAGCAGTACCCGAAGTGGCAAGAGACGCGGTAGACTTCTTAGCAGAATCAGCAAAAGCAGGACAAAGATGAGGGTGTTTGACCCAACATCGATCAATCAGATGGCCAGTCTTGTCACAATGTGAATAGAGATGTTTGGAGAAACCCCGACCACCAGTGCAGCCAGACTACCAGAATAATCATGTCAGGAAACATGAACAACCAGATCAGGAGAGGGAGAAGGAAGTAAAGGGCGTTGAAGAAGAGTAGTAAATGCGGAAATCCGAGCAGCAGTGACATCAAGAGTCGGAGTGTCTGCTTCACCGAGAATCTGTTGACGAATCAGATCATAAGACTCAGGAAGACGAAGTAAATAGCAAACCACCAAGAGCTCCTGAAAATGTTTGTGTTGCTCGGCAAGATCTGCAGAAAAGGGACGATGTTGAAGAAGTTCAGCCCCAAGACTCTGCACTTCTTGATAAGCTGCAGTAGGTGTCATAATAGGGCGAGCAAAAAGATCAGCATAAAGAGTGTAGATTCGGGAAGTCTGAGCCCCTTTAGAATATAAAGCAGCAAGATGAGTCCATGCGGCTTTGACAGTATGATCATGACGAATTACAGGAAGACACTCATTAGACAAACTATTGGCCAGCCAAGTACGGACCAAGGCATCAGATGCATCCCAATCATCATAAGCATCAGAGCCAACAGGAGGAGGGTCGTCAGTCAAGTGGGAATGCTTACGTTGAGAACGTAATAGAAAAACAAACGACACACTCCAGTCAAGATAATTTGGGCCCGTAAGTTTGGACAACGTGCCCAAATTGTCCCGAAGAAGAAACAGAGGGAGAAGCATGAGAAAAAGGAGCAGGAAAAGTAGCAGAAGATGACAGAGTATCCATGAAGAAAATCAAGCCGCGCGAACAAAGCAGAAACCGCAACAAGTAACTAGGAAAGAAACCGCGGGAAGAGAAACAGAAATCGCCCGGTCTCGGTGAGCACACACCAGCAGCAGGGGGAAACTGCGACCTAAGGGCATAGAAGGCTCTCAAAAAGGAAATATCACAAAACCGCGCGAGGAAGGGAAAAACCGTGCGACAATAAAGAAAAGTGGAAGGGAAGAAGCCGGAGAAGACCGGAAGAAGGGAGGGAAAAGGAGCAACCCGCGCGGTTTCAAACAACAAACCGCAAGAAGTGCAACACAATATTGGAGCAACAGGACCAGTTACCCTATAATACCAAGTTTAAAATGGCGAACAAGAGGTAAATAACCGCAAATTTTATTGCTCCAAAAAGATAAGTAATACATATGTATGCCCCCTTATTTATAGAAAATGGGGGAGGTGAGAGAATACAACCCACGATGTGGGACTAAATACAAGTCGGGCGGCCTGAGCGGTTTGACATACCCAAACCGCTCACTATACAAGCAATAACATAAAACCTCCGGACATAAGAGTAAGGCTGCCAGATAAGTCGCTAAGCCGCTCCTGCAGATAACTAGCAACCCACAACGCTGCTCACCAATTCACTGAAGCTGTGACAAGTTACTTGACCGCATACTGCGGGTTGCCACAGATCGCTGAGAATAAACCATGGACCCGAGCTTCACGACTTCACAAAAGTAGCAGCGGCTTATTTCCTAACCGCGAAGGCGCACTCTTGAAGACCGACAGAACAATCTGATGCTGCCTGTTCGGGTAACTGCCCGAACAGACTTCTGGCACTCTGAATCATCATCATGATACAACTACTCGCTAGAACACTGGCTAGACAGGCCACGGCGAACTGGCAAGACAGGCCGCGGCAGCTTATTCGGCTAACCGTCCGAACAGAGTTTCAGCAGTTGTAGACCGGTTTTCCAAAATGACTTACTTTATCCCGTTTAATAAGACAAATGACGCGTCCTATATCGCTAGGTTATATATTAAGGAGGTTGTTAGTCACCGTAGCGTTAAAAAGACTATTGTTTCAGATAGGGACGTCAAATTCACTAGCTATTTTTTGAAGACATTATGGATCCTTATGGGCACGAAGCTATTATTTTCTGCCACCTATCACTTGCAAACCGATAGGCAAACAAAAGTGATCAATCGTAGCTTGAGTAGTCTTTTGAGGTGTCTTGTGAGTGATCACAAGAGTACTTGGGACTTGCTTCTTCCCCATGCCCAATTAGCCTATAATAACTCTAAGAATAGTTCTACGGGATTGTCACCTAATGAGATCATCCACATTCTTAAATCCCCTGTGCCTTTTGACTTGGTTCCATTGCCACCAACGTATAAAGCAATTCTAATTGCACAAACCTTTGCCAAACACATTCACGATCTTCATACACATATTCGAGCAACACTGGCCTCTCAATATGACTCATACAACACACAAGCCAATTTACATAGGAGAGTGTCTCACTTCAAAATAGGTGATTTAGTTTTAGTCCGCTTAGTTCCCGGATGGATGCCCATTGGCACCGTAAAAAAATTAGCACCAAGGAGAGCCGGCCCATTTCAGATTCTGAAGCAATTAGGAGAAAACACTTTTGTTTTGGATTTGCCTATGGATTGGGGTGTTTCACCCATTTTCAATGTGTCGGATTTGACGTCGTATGATTGTCCCCCACCTGAGTTGACTTCTTTGTCATCTTCTCCTTACACTCAAAATTCTCTGGGGTTGGGGAGTGGTAGTTTCGCGGATCTCTCTCACATAGTCACCGCAAGTCACACATTGGATGGTAGTTCGCATGCTTTTATTCCTTGTGCTGACATATTTCTAAGGTTTCTCAAAACCCATCTTATACCTGACAGGATATTAGATGATGAGCTCTGTACTTCTACCGATGGTGACCTCCGCCGCTTCCTCGTCCGATGGCGTGATCGCCCTCCGTTCGAGCTTGGATGTTTAGATGCTGTACTTCTCCACCAATATCTCATGGACCACACATCCGAGATACATGATTTTGAGCGAGAGAAGATTGATGTCGCCTACTCTCTGCCACATGACGATCCAAAAGACTCAAGCAACGCAACAGATTTGCTAAACAGAAGAACTTTCGGCGACACAATAATTTGGAGAACGCTAACGGACGGCGACACTACTGTAACATCCCATTTCAAACTAGACCCCTAAGAGTGGTTTTTTCATGACTAGGTCATGACAAAACCCTAGGAAGCCCAAGAAGACCAAGTGAACCTAGGAATTAAGGTGAGATCACCATGGTCTGAAAATAACAATTTTCAATTATCTAACTTAGGGTTTGACTTTAGGGCCTCACCTTGAATCTTGGACCTCACCATAACATTTCCACCCCTTTAGAAAGTTCATTGGGTCACCAAGGACCCATTGGGATCCACTAAAAAGGTCTAGTTGACCAAAGTCAACCCTAACCCTAAAATGGTCAAAGTGCCCTATATAAGGCCAGAGGACCTTCCCTTAGCCAATTTGACCCCATTTAAACCTTCATAGCCCAAAAAGGGGCTCATTGGGTTACTAAGGACCCATTGGGGTCAACTAAAGGGGTCAAGTTGACCAAACTCAACCCTAGCTCTAAAGTGGTCAAAGTGCCCTAAATAAGGGTAAAGCAGACTACAAGGTGTCAAAAAAACCCTACCTAAGTCTCCCAAGACCTTAGTAGGGTCCAATGGGTCACTAAGGACTCATTGGGGTCAACCCAAAAGGTCAAATTGGCCAAAGTCAACACAACCCTAAAATAGGTCAAACTAGCCTAAATGACCTAACCAAGCCCAAGCCACTTTGGCTAAGCCAAACTTGAGTGGCCATTAACTTTAGGGGACTGATATTTACATGGAATCCCATTCATTTTCTAGAAATGGTGACTAGGAGAGAGAAAGCTCCACCTCCCCTTTAATGGAGGAGAGAGAAAGTGTGGAGAAAGAGGCCATTCATGTCTTGGAAGGCCAAGGGCCTCCTCTTTTCATTCCAATTGTTGGATTCAACTTCCCTGGTTAAGTAAGAGGAGTCAAACAGCCATAACCAGCCTCTTGGTGGCTGGATTCAGAGGAATTCCCATGGCCGAAATCTCCCCTAATGGACATTAATGGCATTGAAGCCATGACTCCTCCCATCCCTCTTTTTGTTATTTTAAAAGCTTCACCTGTAACGTCCCAATTTGCGCTAGATTTGGGCTCAGGGAGTGCTGACAGCTAGGCTTACACTTGTGTAATGGAAGAGAAGACAGTCCAGAAAAGGACACGGTTAGTTACACGGGCGTGTCCCCTACCTGTGTGTGTAACTGCTATCGTCGATCAAGTTTCCTGAGCTGGACACGGGTAGGGACACGACAGGAAGCCGGTCGTGTCTCCCGAGAAAAACACGGGTAGAACACGAGCATGAACACGGCCGTGTCGCATGACATGGGTAGTGGACATGGGTGTGTCCCTACCGGTGTTGGTGTCCAAATGACAATGTAACCGTCGACGCCGATTCACCCGAGCAAAATATGGGTAGGAACAAAGGTGTGTCCCGACCCGTGTTCGTCCTATATACATAGGATTTCTGAAACTTGTCCATTTTTTGTCCTCTTCCCAAGCATTTTCTATTGAGAGACTGGTGCCTGAGCAACATTATTCTAGTGGAGAACCGACGCCACCGAGGAGAAGAAGATTTCGTCACAAAGGGTGACGTGATCCATGGCCGGAAATGGTGGAAACATCGGAAACGAGGTGAGCTTCCTCCCCTCTCCCTTGGTGCTAGATCTCTAGTTATTCCTAGGCGAGATATCGACTCAAAAGAGTCTTGATGTGTGAGATGAAGATTTCTAGGAAGAGGCCATGCTAGAACTTGTGTTCTAGGGTTTAGTCATCTTCAACCTCTCCTTACTTCAATGTGATGATGGGAAATTCTATCGTGAAGAGAAATGGCCTTATGAGGGTGAATAAGGGTGGAGGAATTTCTGGTTGTGATTTGGGAAGATCGGTTAGAGGAGGAAGACAGACCAATGTTGTTCATTCAGCCTTAAGATGCGCGCAGAAATCTACTTTCTGCGCGCAACGATCTTCGTGGCAATTTTAAGATATGAAAAGGAAAGATATGGGCTTTTAACTAAACACAAAAATCGTAGCCCATGGAAATACCTTTCCAATGAGTGGTTGCACATCTTCAGGAGAGGTCTGCAGCCATGGGAAAGCTTGATCGAATTTGATGGATGATAATGTAAACGTGCAGAAACTGTAATCTGAACGTAGCAATCTTAGAAGCCGATTTCAAGTGTGATACAACCAAATCTGGGCTTCCGACTAAACACGAAAGTCGTAGCCCTCAAAAATACCTTTCAAATGAGGGGTTAAACAATTTCACCAGATTCTTGTAGCATCAGGAATCCCCGGTTGAAGTTCTGTTCTTTATATAATTCCTACATGCTTGTTCTTTTGTTTATGTAAACCATACTAGAATTAGTAGTGAGAAGGTGGGAATTTAGATTTAAGGATTGTTGTGAGTATTTAGATTGATCCTTTGTAATCAAATGATTAAATAAAACGTACTAGTTTGAGATGGTTTGGTTGATAGACCCCAAGGTGAACTAGTCAGTAGGCGAGTTGGATTGTATAAACAAACTAGATATGTCAATCGGTAAGATGAGAAAAATACTATCAAGGTGATGAATATTGTGTGGAAGAGGATTGAATAAGGTTAGTGCATGAATATGTAGAAGGGCTAATGATGTGTGAGTGTTTGGCGCACTTGATCGATTGTGTTTATATGGGACTCGGTGAGGAGCCCTTATGAGTTGTTGAGCTCGAAATGTGAAATTGGCATGCGGTGTGAGTCGACACGTGGTGTCATAATCCTGGGTTAAGGATAGTTTGGCAGGTCAATGGGCTCGCTAGTCAACACACCGATGGGAGTTGACGATTATACCTTGGGCGGTTGGGCTTGGTCCTCGTGCTTTTTTCGAGGCTCCTTCCGGGTCACATCTTAGGACAGTTTGGGGCTTGTTCTCGGTGCACATCTACTTGAGACTCCTACTGAGCCGTAGTATGCGTGTGAGCTCCGCTGTGTGATCTTAGCATTGAGGCATACAGAGACCTAGGCAAGGTAGTGTGGATACCAACCTAGTAGTGGAGATGCCCGCTCTACTATCACTGTCTGGCCACGACGGATGACACCTGAGAGGTTAGCTACCTGCTCGAAAAGTGAGAACTAAGTGTCTATGTCAACACAGGAACTGCTTGTGCGTAATCATGGGTAAGACAATGCATAGCATTCATGGCATTACATTACATCAAATACACAAGATCCTCATCGTATAAGTTTGTATGGGCACTCTTATACGATGAGTTACTTTACTGTTGTCTGTATGGGCATTCATATAAGTTGAGTTACTTTCTTTTGTAGCTTTACACTTTCATTTTCTGTTGTAGATGTTAGAACTGTTAGGGCAATGTGTTTGCTCATTTACTATTCTGCTATATATATACATTATTTACGGATCACTTCATTCCACCTGTTTGTACTATTGCTTATATACATATATTATACCCTGTTCCTTTCTCCGCCTGGTGCCGAGGAGTTACCGGGGGAGTGGATGTGATAGCCACTTAGTCTTTATGACTAACGGTTGCTACATCTTCCTTTTTAGGAGGAACCTCGCAGACGGAGCAACAACAGGTTTTGCAACAAGACAACCAGGCTCGGACGACAGGGCCTAAGAGGACGGTACCGTCGTTACTATCCTTGACTGATGTGAGTCTTTGAGAGACTTTTGTTGTAGCCCATTTTGGGCCAGCTTACTCATACTGTGATAGTATAGAAGCTTGATGTAGCTTCTTTTATTGTTTGTATTTTTGGACTATTATATGCTTGTGTGGATTTGACTTCTCATTTTATATGTTTGGTTTGGTTGTTGATAACTCTAATTATTTCTATCTTTTTATTTACTATTTTATATTAATAGTTAGATATTTTATATCAATTTTATAATATTAAGTTTATTTTAACTTGTTTCTATAATTTATATCTATTTGTTCTAATAAAATCATTTTCAATCTTGCAGGGCTGATCTACAGGTTATTTGGAGCAAAACAAGAATTTTCCTATTTTCTGCCTAGACACGCCCGTGACCAAGGGCGTGACACACACGGTCGAAGCCATTCAGCGAAATCGTCGACAAGCGGGCGAAAAAGCTCGACACGCCCTCCGACATGCCCTTCATGGGCGTGTCACATAGGCGTGTCACCCTTCCACGGGGCGTGCCAACCAGTGGAAAAACTGCCAGCCGTGCCATGTAAGATTAATATGACACGCCCTTGGTCACGAGCGTGACCCAGGGCGTGTCAGGTATGTTTCTAGCCAATTATTCCTCCATTCGAGCCGTTGTCGCCAGATGCCGTTGCAGCTTTGACACACCCCTCGTCACGGGCGTGACCAGGGGGCGTGACACCTCCATGATGATTAGTTTACTCCCGCCGTTTTTAGCTTCCCGTCATTTTACAGAAACAGCCTTGAAATGCCCTAGGTCACGGGCGTGACCTAGGGGCGTGACCCGTCAGTTAACAGATTTTGCGGTTTCTCCTCCAACGTTCCCAGGGTTTCAAGACGACGGTTCCGAGCCTGACACTCCCTAGGTCACGGGCGTGACCTAGGGCGTGACCAAACCGAAATTTTTCATATAAATTTTAGACAGCTTCAGATGTTAAGGAGTCGAATTTTAGGAATTGGAGTCTTGTAGTTTGCTATTTCCTTTTGCTGTATTTTTTCATCTCTAGTCTAGATTTACTATTGTTGTTACTCTTAATTCTAGTTGTTTTTAATTCAAGCATGTTTTTCCCTACTTTATTTTGTAATTCCCAAATCATGATAAGTAGCTAACCTTCTTTAGCACTTAATCATGATGAACCTTGAAATAAAATAAACTCTTCTCCTTCTTTTACCAAATGTCTTATTCTTAATTTTTACTCGTTACGATTTTTCTTTGATTTCCATTTCATCGAATTCATATTACGCGAATATGGGTTTCGATCTTATATCCGTATCCTAAATGACCGAGAGATTGCGGATATGAGGAGATCACTCAAGGATAAAAGGAGTTGAATGCACTCCTCGAGAGAGGATGACGTAAATCTTCCGGATTGGAGTCAAATCCAATAGTGGGGTTCACCGCCTAAAGCAAGCTTAGGGGTTTTGACTGGTCGAGAGGTCTTAATCGATCAACCTAAGGTTAGTTAGAAGCATGAGCTCGAGAGAGACGCTACTATACTTTAGGAACCTCCACGGTCGAGTGAGTAGATAAGAGCTCGCATTGCTTTATTTTACAAGAAGGTTTATTTTATCCCAAGGGAATTCTAGATCAAGTGCTAACTTCCTCAAAATCGTATTTCTATTTCTTAGTTTAACGCTTAGTTTTTCCTTTTCTGTTTTTAAACAAAAGCCAACTTTTCTGTCCGATAAGATAATAGATTTTCTTGTGAGTACAAGTACTCGTCAGCCCCGAGTTGCAATACGACACTTCCTATACTGCATTTCGATAGGTACGCTTGCCTAATTGAGATTCTAGTTTGGATGTAATTTAACTGTTAGAAAATCTCAATCAAGTTTTTGGCGTCATTGCCGGGGACTTTCTTTGTCGATATTTTGAAAGCAGGAATCTATTAATCTTATTTTTTTTTGTTTTCTTTTAAGGTTTTAACTTTAATTTTTTATAATTAAAATTTCTTTCGAAAGGGCCGTGCCGGGTTTTCATCCCACAATACCGCCTAGTACCTTGCGAACCTGTCATTGGGTAGTCCTTGGGAAGTCCGAGAAATTTTATTTTATAAATTTTTAATTTTAAAACTTTTATTTTATCATTCTCTTTCACCCCTATTCATTTTTAATTTTAAAACTTTTATTTTATCATTCTCTTTCTTGACCCCTATTCATTTTTTATTTTATTTCTAAATTCCATTCAATTAAGTACCGGTTGTTTTCTTTTCTTCTTAAAATAAAAAAAATCTGTTATCACAATTGGCCGCTAAAATTGTCGAGCTCCAACACAAAATTAATCTTTTGCAAAGCCGCAAGACAGCGCCAAGTTTTGTATAATTTTTGCGGTGCCACTCATCGAAGTGAGAAATGTTATTATTTTTATCATCAAAATTTTTCTTATAATTTTCACAATAATTATGAAAATAATTATTCCTACTTTAATGAGAACCTTTTATCGAATTTTCATGAAAATAACTTTTCCAATAATTTTTCTAATTTTAATGAAATTAATTTTTAAAATTTTGGTGAAAATAATTTTCATGAAAATACTTTTTCAAGCTTAAATGCGAACAATTTTTCTGATTTTAATAGTTTTTCTTCTTCCTCGGATGTTGCTTTTCGGCAAGATCATCTGGAAAGATTCCCGAGTAATGAGGATTTTTATTTTGATCTGACTTCTTGTTCTTCTTTTTCAGTGTCGCAAGCCTTCTCTCATAATTTTGGGGATTTCTCTCAAATTTCATGTGATTCTTCTCCCCAAAATTTGGATGAGAATTTTATTAATTTTAGCGATTTTTCTCCTTCTTCGGCTAATGTTGCTAATGCGGAACATGATTCTTAATGTTCTCCTTTAGTTTCTTATACCGAAGAAGAAGAAAAACTTTTATTTCAAGAATTTGTTAAGTCTATGGACGCACTGAGGGGAGTAGAAGAAGAATATATTTCTCCTCCTACTACTCCCAATTGTTCTCATATTTATGAATTTGCAAACACAATTTATAATTATTTAGGAGCAAAAATTTATGAACCTTATGCGTCCAATGATTTAATTTTAAATCAATCAACGGAAGAAAAAATAATTTTAGAAAATAAACAACCGGAGCTTCATCAATTTCTTTCACACGACCCTCCTCCGTATGAAATTGTTTCTAATACGTTTTTTTTTTATTTTTCTTACTCTAATGATTTTCATGTAGACAATGAGCCGTTGCAATCCAATGTCGTATACGATCCATTTGCCGCTCATCTGCAAAAATTCACATCACCTCAGGTATGTATAGGTGATTTGAATTTACATCCTCAAGACCACCATTCCAAGAAGATAAATCAAGAAGCAAGCGGAGGAGTAGTTGGGCAAGCGTCTTCGACGTATTCACCCAAGCAGGAATTAAGGGATGTTGGGTACATTGGAAAATGTGTACCTTATTTGGAGAAGCCTAACTTAGCATAATGGTATACATCAAGGTGTATTTGATGTTGTATTAAGTTAATATGTGCAGGATCAGAATGTGCAACATGGCATGTAAATTTCTCTAAGTCCATGTGTCGACACCAGAAGAAGATGTGTCGACACTTTAGAAAGATTGTGTCGACACTTGAAAGAGGCTGTGTCGACACAGAGAAAAAGAGTCGACATCAACTGTGTCAACACCGGGAGGCTGTGTCGACATACAGAGGCAGAAGTCGACAACAGCTAAGTCGACACCTGGAGACAGAGTCGACACAAACAATGTTCAGAATGTACATCAATTATGTCGACACACAGGACTTGTGTCGACACATAGCAGAATCAATAACAAGTTGGTGGCTGAAGTAATTGTGTCTACATACAACTATCTGTGTCGACACATTCTCAAGAAATTGTGTCAAGAAGCTGTGTCGACATTGAGGCAATCATGTCGACATCTCAAAGGACTGTGTCGACACTTAATCAAATTATGTCGACACATTTTAACAATTGTCTCGACACACTTTGATAGATTGTCTCGACACTTTCTGACAGAAGCAAAGATTCCTTAGCAGTATGAAGACATGACAGTTGTGGGTCTCTACAGCTTAACTGAAGTGATTGACACAGACAGAAGTTCGTTAGGAACCGGACCAGCCGGTTACCAGGAGTGAAAGCTATAAATAGTCGAATGGTGTCAGTTGAAAGAATGTAACAAACAAACAAAAAAACAACACAGAGTGATTATAGAGATTACAAACAGAAGAAGATCTTTGCAGATCTAAGAAGACATTCTGATTGAACTATCAGAATTTGTCAAAGTAGAATTCATTCAAGAATTCTGAAGTATCTTCAAGGGATTTGGATAAAGAGAGATCCAATCTTAAGAAGGCAAGAAGAAAGCTGTCTCAGATTTCTAAAGAAATAGGTTCTAAACTTAACTGTCAAGAAGATTCAGATCCAATTCTAAAATCTAAGGTGGAAGCAGCTAATCAGTATATTCCAAAGGAGATCAACTCAACTAAGTTCAGATTCAAAAAGCTTTGAAGAAAGCTAAGGTCTAGTTGATTTCATTCATCAAATTTATCAAGAAGCTGATCAAGAACTGTCTTGTTCCTCCTATCTCATCAGGAGCAAGATACAATTATATTTTCAAATCTTGTAGGATCTATTAGTAGATCTGAGTTGTAAGCCTAATTTATAAAGGCTGAGTGTAGGAGAGACATTCTCTGAGTTGTAGGTCTTGAAGAAAGACTGAGGTAGGGCTAAATTGCCCGAGCTGTAGGAATGTGGACTCACTCTGAGTTATAGGAATCCTTTTGGATTCTGAGCTGTAGGATCTTAGGATCTGAGTTATAGAAAGGAGTTTTGCTGAATCTAGCATACTGCTAGGTAGGCGAAGGGGGAAAGTGGATGTACCCAGACCCTGGGGAATCACTATAAATTCTGGGTGCAATCTGTGATGTTTAACTCTAGATTGTGTGATTGTGTTTGCTAGAGTAGTTGCTGAAATTATTCAAAATAGTTTATCATTTGTGAGTCATTCTGCCTTAATTTTGAAAAGAAAATAAGAACTTATTCACCCCCCCCTCTAGGTGTCTAGGTAATATTGAAAGTAAAACTATCAAGTGGTATCAGAGGGAGGTTGCTCAAAGAAAGACTTAACAGTCTGAGTTAGATCAAAAGGCAGAATCAAGAATCAAGAAAATGGGTTCAGGTGAGAATCACAAGGAGTTAGGATCTATGAAGTTACCCATCTGCAGAAAAGAAATCTTTGGAATCTGGAAGGAAAGGGTTAGGCTATTTATGGAGGCCTCTAACCCAAGAATTTATATCACAGTTAAAGAAGGTCCATACATTCCAATGAAGTTATCTGTATTAGATGCAAATCAGAAAACTCCTAAGGACTTTTCTGAAATGACAAAGGAAGAAATCATTTTAGCCACTATGGACAAGAGAGCTTAGAACATCATAGTCAGTGCAATAGATGATTCTACCTTCCAAAATCTGATACATTGCAAGACCTCCAAAGAGATGTGGGACACCTTGATTGTCTACATGGAGGGATCTGAAGAAGTAAGACAAGACAGAAAATCAATGCTCAACCAAGAATATGAAAGCTTCAGACAAGGAAAATCTGATAGCATAACTGAATGTTATAAGAAATTCTATAGGATTGTGAATGAACTAATGTCCTATGGAAGAGTCTTCAGTACATATGAGCTGAATGACAAATTTCTCAGATCTTTGACAAAGGATTGAAATACCAAAATATGTGTCATTAGAGAAGTGGCCAAGTTAGCTGATATCTCCCCTCCAACCTTGTTTGGAAAATTTCTATCATATGAAATGCAATTGATGGCTAGGAAGGATGAAGAAAGAAATACAAAAGGTGAGCATAGATCTGTGGCTTTCAAAGTTGAAGCCACTAGAAACAAAGGGAGGATATCTTCATCTCCTCTTAAGGAAGCTACAGAAGACATAACAGAAAATTCAGATAGTCAGAAATCAGGGAGCAGTGATTCAGATGCTAACTTTGCTGCCTTTACAAGACAGTTTCAAAATTTCTTGAAAAAGAAGTAGTGGAAGTCCAGACCCTCCACATCACAGCCAGTGGATGATTACTATCAGAAGAGAAAATCCTCCAGAAAGGAAAGGAACAGATCTAAGCTACGCAAAGCTACAACATCAAAAGTTGTTTGCTATTGCTGCAATAAGACTGGACATATGGTAGCTGAGTGTCCAGAGAAGAGAAAGCAGTCAGTAGACAGAAAGAAGACTCAACACAAGGGCAAGAAGGAGAAATCTTTTGTTGCAAAGAAAGATAAGAGTCTTTCAGATCTGTCCTCATCAGAATCTGAATCTGAAGGAAAAGAATACATAGGATTGTATGCAGCCAGTGATGAAGAGGAGTTTATGCAATTGATAAACTCCATCCATGATCAAGAAGACCAAGAATGCATGGGTCTGATGGCTGAGTCAGAAGATAACCAATGCCAGGATCAGCCTGGTCCTAGTAAGGTACAAAATGATTCTAGCACTTCTGATATTAGTACTGGTTCAGAGTAAAATTCATCTACATCAAGTGATGTGAATGGGTCTGAATCTGAAGATGATATTCATCAATTGATGGATGAATATAGGGACTTATTGGAGGCTCTTAAAAAAAGCAAAAACCTGACCAAAACTCAGGCTCAGGAAATTGCTGATATTAAGTTGGTTGTATCAGACTTGAAAAAAGAATTGGATCAAAAGTTGAATGAGGTTGCCAAACTGAAAACAATAACTGTGATTCAGATGGGCACAATCACATACAAATCTGATCAAATTAAAAGTCTGGAGGCCAGACTGAAAGTGAGGGTAAGATCTATCTCAACTCTAGAGGGGGGTGAATAGAGTATTTTAAAATAATTTTTCACAATTGAAATAAACAGCACATATAAAATTCAATTTATGATATAGTGTAGAGTGCTAGTAAGAGGTTAAAAACCAAGAAGTAAAGAGCACAGCACACAGTAGACAAATCACACAAACAAACCAGAAGACACAAGGAAATATAGTGGTTCCCCAAAAACCTGGGTACATCCACTCTTCTACCACCCTTGGTAGGAATCCACTCAGGATGAGTTGATCAGGTGTCCTGACACCAATGAGCTTTTGATAAGGTGCCCAAAAACCACTACTAGATTTTTTGATAAGGTGTCTTGCCACCACTGAGTTTTGACAAGGCTCTCAGAACCAGACAAAACTTTTGAAGGGAGTTCAAGAACCCTTTTACAGCAGGAAAAGAAAAATAAGAGTGAAGGGTGTCTTCTCTGTTCTCAATCAAATGAGAGAAGCACAAGTGGATTGATGATGTCAAAGCTCCCCCTGAGATGTAGAAAGGTTCAGGAAAAGAAGCTTTGCTCTAGGGTGATAGGTCTTCAGAACTTTGATCTCCAGCAAAGGATGGTTTCAGCAAGAAGGCATAAAATGAGGTGTCTGGAGTTCTGAGATGAAATTGTGAACACTTTTCAGTCAGCAAGAAGATTTTTGAAGTCACAGTTCTTCTGTTGTTCTTCTGCTATCAGTATTCTCTATTCTGTGTGTTCACTTTCTTTCTTGTCAATCTGTGTATATTATTCTCTTGTGTATTCTGTATATCTTAAAAACACAGGAGAGAGGAATTAAAATTTTCTGAAGTTTCCTCTTCCAAGATAGCCGTTGGGAATCATAAATGTCTTCCAAAAAGAGTCTTGTCTTCTAGAGGAAAGTCCAGCAAACATTCTCTGAATAATTCCTTGAAACTTGCTCCAGAATAAAGACAAACGGCTGGGAGATCTTCTGATATAAATGCTGATAATATTCAAAAACATTCCAAAGAACAGCAGCATTTGAAATCCTGAAAGCGACGATCTCTCCAAAAAAAACGTCGATCTGAGCTTTACGATCGTCGAACTGAGCTCAGAGATGAAATGAGACAAGCAGACAGAAACCGTCGATCTGAGCTCGAAGATCGTCGAACTGAGCTCAGAGACCTGAGAAATAACTTGAAGGAGGGATCGTCGAACTGAGCTAGAAGATAGTCGAGGGGAGTTCGACGACTAAGCAGAAGCTAGCCAAAGGCAGATAGTCGATCTGAGCTCGAAGATCGTCGACCGGAGTTCGACGATTTATTGAAGTTGAGCTCAGAGAGCGTCGAACGGAGTTCGACGATTCGTCGACCTGAGCTCGACGAAAATTGCCTTAGACTTAGCTCTTCAACCTTGATCTTGGAATGGTCCTGGGGGCAGCTCCAAACCTAATTTCTAAGCCCTAGACTCATTCTAATGTTGACCTTCTCAACTATACAACTAGGTCAACTGGGATTCCTAAGACAAGCATAGTGATCCTTACCCAAATTAGTAATAGGGTGTTCCAACAATCTCCCCCTATTTGGGTTAGGATTACTATTTACAGACAATCATAGGGAATAAAAAGCATACAACAATACAGAAGCTAATACAAAATTGCAGAGAAGATAAATAGCAGCAAATATCCAAAGGTGGATGAAATGTTTAGCTTACACAGTTCACTTCCTTTCAGTTCCCTTTTTAAATAAAATTTCTCTATTGGGATTCTGACTTTCTTTCTTTGACCTTCTGTCATCCTCTGCACCTAGAGAAGTTTGAGATTTGGGCCTTGGAACAACAGCCTCAGGGTGCAGCTTCATATAGTCTTCTAGATTGAAGAATTTCCTTGATGTATATCTCTCTAGTTCTTTCTTTCTCTGCTCTAATAAGGTAGTTATGTTTGAAGTATCCTTGCCTTGTTCTCTGGCCTTTTTTATTTGATCAAGGGCAGCCAATTCTTTCATTCTGGCTGTCCAGGACACAGGGTTGTTCTCAGGATCTTCAAAAGGAATAGGAGGTTCATATCTATTGATGATTTCAGAATCAGTAGAAGGAGTCCTGGAGATAATTGTGTCTTTCAGCTTGTAAGGGAAAGGACCTGAAGAAGGGTCAGAGTGACCTTGCCCTTCCCTTGGATGAAGTCTATGCCCTCTCTGGCTTCCTCTAGATTGATCTCTTCTGGATTGATATCCCCTTTGATGCTGTCCCCTTTGATATGATCTTTGATAATACTGGGAAGAACTGTGTCTGGAAACTGGAGCTTGAGGGGCTGAGCCTGAGCCAGAATCTGGAGGAGGAGGAGGAGGAGGCTGATATTGAGAAGATCTTTTTTCATATTTGTCAAGCTTCCTCTTCTTCTTCATAGCTTTCAGTTGATTCTTGGAGTATTGCATCCATGGCTCAGAGATGGGGCAGTCATGCAGGATGTAGTATGGAATATCATTGGAGTCTTTGGCTTTGGCAGGAGGGACTGACATCATTGCTTTACTTCTGGCTTTTCTCTTCTTGGCAATAGTGCTAGCAGAATCATCAGAATCAGTCCTGTACTGATCACTCTCAGAACTTTGAGGTTGATCATACAGATCATCAATTCTTCTGATAAGCTCTTCTTGAGCTTTAAGTTTTGCAGAAACAGCAGGAGCAGGAGGAGAGAGAACAGCAGTAGAGCAGACAGAATCAGGAGCAGACACTAGAGCAAGAACAGCAGGAGAGGGATCTACTAAGTATGAGGCAAGCTCTTCATCAGCAGTCTCAACAGCAATTTCATCAGCATCAATTGCTGGAATCATTTCTATGTCAGCAGTAGCAGCAGCAGCAATTTCAACAGAAAGAGGCACAGTGGCCTTAGTAGCAGCATCAGAGATATCCACAGCCTTCCAGGACTTGATGTAGGAATCAATATGGCTGGGATCACAGATAGATACAGGCACAATGGCCTTAGACAAATCTTCAGCAGGAGTTGCAGGCAGACAGCTGAAATGGACTGTATCAAATATAGATAGCAGCCTCTGCAGATTCAGTGCAAAAGCACATCCAAGAGCTGGAGCTGGAGCAGACATAAGATCAGCAGCTGGCACATCCACTTCTTCATAAGGCATCTCCCCCTGCCTTGGTTCAGAGAGAGGTGAATCAAGGCACCCAGAAGATGGGATAGCCAGGGAGGAGGAAAGGGAGGCAAGCTTGGTAGACAGCTCCTGGACTTGCTTCAGGAGTGGAGCCAGGGAAGACTCCAGTAGAGATGTCAGCTTGGGAGCTAGCAACTCATACAGCCTGTCTGCCAAACTAGGAAGATCCACATGCTCAAGTGGGGCTTGAGCAGAGGTAGAAGCAAAGGTGGATGGAGGGAAGGTGGCTGAAACTGAAAATGTGGAGAAAGGTGGAGAGGGAATGGTTGGTTCAGAAGATGGAATTATGGAGATAGAGGAGGTTGAGGTGGAGATAGGGGAAGTAAGAGATGGTGTGAAGGAGGGTTGAGAGAGAATGTCATGGAGCATTTGTTGAAAGGAGGAAGTTGAGGGTGGCTCAGGAGGAGTAGAGGGTGAATCATCCATGAAGGAATCATCTATAAGTGAGAAGGATGGTAGGGTGAAGGTTGATTAGGAAAAGAGAGGATGGAATTCCTCTGTGGTGGATGGAGGAGGGGATGACATAGGTGAGGAAATGGTAATTAGGGATGAGATGATTATGGTGGTGACTGGTGGTGAGGAGGTGACGGCTTGGGTGGATATGGCTGGAGGAGGGGAAGAAGCAGGCAGCTCTTCTGCTGGAGGAGTGACTGAGATAGTCCTTGTGCCTGAATGAAGTGGTGCAGCAGCCCTGGAGGGGTTTATGATCTGCCTGTCCCATTTACTAAAGAGGGCATAGGAAAGCCTCTTGGATGCATTGATAAACATGCCAGAGGAGGTTAAAAGGTCAGGGCACCTGTTGTGCAGAAAGACCCCTAAGATTCTCCCATAACTAACTGCATTCTTGTTGATCTTCTTCTTAATCAGAGTGAAGAAGATGGAGCCCCAGTCCAGGTGTTTCTTATCTAATAAAGCTCCCATCAGGCAGAACTGATATCTGGATATGGTGTCATGGGCTGAATGCTTGGCCAACAGCACCTTCCCAACTACATCAGCCAGGAATTGAAATTCTATAGCCAGATTTTTCTTCAATAGCTTATTAGGGTTGATTGCATTGTGACCCATCCTATCCAGCATGGAGTCATACTCCTCTCCAGACAGTTCAATGGAGTCTTCTCCAGTACTGAGTTGAAAAACTTCTGTTAAAAGAGCCGGGGATAGAAGTACCTGAGTCCCCTTAATGGTGCCGACAACAGAATTCTCAGTCTCGTCTGTTGCGGTATAACACCACTCTTTAATTTCTTCTGAGGCGATCTTCATCCTTGTAGTCATTATTGGAGTCAACTGTTGTTCTCTGAATAAGTTTAGGATGTCCTTGAAGCGCTGGTCGCTTCCATCAAAGGAGTTTATGTCGATGTCAAAGCCTGTGTCGAACTTCATCTTAGCAATAGCAGCACTTGATTCAGCCATATTCACCTGCAACAGAAAACCAAAAACGACCAAGCGTAGAGAATTTGGAGGGAAAAGAAAGAAAGTTGCAGAGTATGAAAGCGCAAAAGGAGAACGACGGCTGAAAGAAAGATTTTATATTAGGGTTCGACGGCGAAAAGGAAGATCGTTGAGCTCAGCTCGACGAAACGTCGAGCTTAGCTCGACGATTTGGGCTACAGAGGGAATCTGAAGAGTCTTCAAAATCGGCGATCTTCGTTCGACGATGTTGAAAAACGTCGAGCTCAGCTCGACGGCCTCTGATCAGAAAGAGAGAAAGCCTAGTTCTAGCGAGGGCTCTGAACTCAGATCGACGACAGCAAAAGCGTCGATCTCTGGTCGACGATTTTTGTAAAATCGTCGATCTCTGTTTGACGATTTTGGGGAAAACGTCGAGCACAGTTCAGAGTCTAAACTCATTCTACAAACACAAAAAGAAGGATTTTTGGCCTAGTCTTGGTCTATTTTAGCTTTTCAAAATCTTGTAATTTAATTAAGGCTTCCTTCATCTAACATGCCTAACTGATTTAGGAAGAAACTGTGTTTCTTTTCATCCAAAGGTTTGGTGAAAATATCTCCCCTTTGCAAATCAGTAGGAATATATTGAAGTTCAATTTTATTTTTCTCTACATTATCTCTTAGAAAATGATGCCTAATTTCTATGTGTTTTGTCCTACTATGGAGGACTGGATTTTGAGCTATAGAGATAGCACTAGTATTATCACAGAAAATTTTAGACTTCTCTAAGTTGTAGCCATAGTCTAAGAGCTGATTCTGTATCCACAATATTTGTGAACAGCAACTGCCTGCAGCCATATACTCAGCTTCAGCAGTTGAGGTTGACATAGATGTTTGCTTCTTACAAAACCAGGAGACAAGTCTGTTACCAAGGAACTGACATGTTCCACTGGTGCTTTTCCTGTCTATTCTGCATCCAGCATAATCAGCATCTGAAAATCCAGTTAAATCAAATGCTGAATCTTTTGGATACCAGAGACCTAGATTTGGACAACTTTTTACATACCTAAGAATTCTCTTAACTAAGATTAAATGTGACTCTCTAGGGCTAACTTGGAATCTAGCACAAATACATGTGGCAAACATTATATCAGGCCTACTAGCTGTAAGGTACAATAAAGAGCCAATTATTGCTCTATATGTTGTCTGATCAACAGGTTTCCCATGTTCATCAGCATCTATTATAGCATTTGAGGGCATGGGTGTTTTCATACATGATGCATCAGACATACCAAATTTCTTAACCAATTCTTTTGCATACTTGGTTTGAGAAATAAATATGCCTTCAGCATGTTGCTTGACTTGCAGTCCTAAGAAGAAGGACAGCTCACTCATGCTACTTATTTCAAATTTAGAGTGCATAAGCTTGGAAAACTTTTTGCACAATTTTGAATCAGTAGAACCAAAAATAATGTCATCTACATAAATTTGCACTAGTAGGGTATGGGACTTATGGGTTCTAATAAAAAGAGTTTGGTCTACTCTCCCCCTAACAAAAACATTTTCCAGAAGAAAGCATGCTAGGGTCTCATACCATGCTCTAGGAGCTTGCTTGAGACCATATAATGCTTTATGCAATTTGTAAACATAATCAGGGTGAGTTAGAGAGATAAAACCTGGAGGTTGTATAACATAGACTTCCTCTTTGATGTCCCCATTGAGAAATGCACTCTTTACATCCATTTGATATACTTTGAAACCTTTGTGAGCAGCAAAGGCTAGGAATATTCTGATGGCTTCCAACCTTGCAACTGGTGCAAATGTCTGATCATAGTCCATTCCTTCTTGTTGAGAGTACCCTTGAGCAACTAGCCTTGCCTTGTTTCTGACTATAACTCCTTGATCATCCAGCTTGTTCCTGAATACCCACTTTGTTCCAACAATGGGATGATCCTTTGGCTTAGGCACTAGTTCCCAAACCTTGTTCCTTTCAAATTGATGCAACTCCTCTTGCATTGCAATGATCCAGTGTGGATCTTGCTCTGCATCTTGTATGGATTGAGGCTCAATTTGAGATAGGAAGCAAGTGTGCATCAGGTTCTGGTTGACCTGATTTCTAGTTTGCACACCAGCTGAAATTTCTCCAATTACTTGGGTGATTGGATGATCTCTTGTTATTACTAAGTCAACAGGGAGTGTTGATTGTTCACCAGCCTGTGTTGTTGTCTCCTCTAGTGGAGCAGCAACTGGCTCTTCAGGATGATTTTCTTCAAGATGTTGAACTTCTTCTTCATCATCACTGCTCTCATTCTTTTCAGCAACTTGCAATTTGTTCAAGTCTTCAGCTAGAGAATGTTCCTGCAAAGGTTCTATGGTAGAAGCATTCTTCTCCTTGAAAGACATGTTAGCTTCATCAAAAATAATATGAACAGATTCTTCAATTTTACAGGAAGATTTATTATAAACCCTATAGGCCTTGCTGATCATGGAGTATCCCAGAAACACTCCTTCATCAGCTTTAGCTTGGAATTTTGCTAGATATTTCTTGTCATTATTATGAATAAAACAAGTGCAACCAAAAACTTTAAAATAGCCTATTTTAGGTTTCTTCCCTTTGAGCAATTCATAGGGAGTCTTGCCCTTCAGCTTGTGTATCAGGCTTCTGTTCAACACATAGTTGGAGGTGTTCACTGCCTCAGCCCAAAAGGACAGAGGTAGGTGAGCATCTGCCAATAATGTAGTTGCAGATTCAATGAGTGTTCTATTTTTCCTTTCAGCTACCCCATTTTGTTGAGGAGTTCTAGGAGCTGAGAAAGTGTGCCTGATCCCTTCACTTTGACAGAACTCTTGCATGAGAAGAGAATCAAACTCTGTCCCATGATCACTTCTGATCAGGGCAATGTGAGTGTTGAACTCAATCTGAATGCATTTGAGAAAATCTGTCAAACACTTGAAGTTATCAGACTTCTTCCTCAGAAAGAATACCCAAGTGAATCTTGAGAAGTCATCTACAACCACTAGAGTATAGGATTTCCCTCCTAGGCTTTGTACAGATATGGGACCAAAAAGATCCATGTGCAATAGGTACAAGATCCTAGGTGAATCACTCTTATTAAATGATTTAAAACTACTTTTAGTTTGCTTGCCTAATTGACAAGCCTTGCAAAGTCCTTCCTTCTTGTAGGGACCAGAAGGTAGTCCTTTAACAAGGTTGTCTTTAGATAGCTTAGCAATGGTTCTAAGGTTAATATGCCCTAGTCTCTTATGCCATAAAATATTAGAATTTGAAATGGAATTGAACAGGCAAATATCTACTATAGGTGAATGAAAATCCACTAAGTAAATGTTACCTCTTCTGTTACCTATCAACATAGTTGTGTTGTCCTCTGACTTGACCTTGCATATGGCTTTGTTGAATGTCACTTGATATCCTTCATCACACAGTTGACTGATACTTATCAAGTTGTGCTTGAGTCCTTCAACATATGCCACCTTCTTGAATGTGACTGGGCCAATTTTGACTGCACCATATCCTTTTGTAGTTCCAAAGCTTGAGTCTCCAAAAATTACTTTGGGTCCAAGCTTGGCTTTGAAGGAAGTGAAGTTGTCCTTGTCCCTTGTCATGTGCTTTGAGCACCCACTATCTAGATACCATTGATGGTTTGATGCTGGATAGGTCTTCACTTGCACAAAAACAGCTTATTTGTTTTTGACCCAGTTAACCTTGGGCCTAGGTTGATATCCCTTGAATTCTGAAATAAAGGACATCCCAGGTTGATCCTTATAACCTTCATGATGGTATCTCCTAGGAGGTACTATCCATTCAGTATAGGGATTAAAGCCTTGGGATGTGGGACTTCTAGGATTGAATCTAGATGTGCCATTGAAGGAATGTTCACAGTCCTGATTTCTGTTCGACGATCGTCGAACTGAGGTCGACGATCTTGTGTCAGATCGTCGATCTCAGTTCGAAGATCGGTTTTGCTGAAGTTCAGAGTTTGGATATCGTCGAGCTGAGGTCGACGATCTGTAGTTAGATCGTCGAGCTCTGCTCGACGCCATCTGTTGAACTGAATTCTTATCTGACAGATCTGCATTCTTCCTGGGTACCTCTATTACTCCCTTTCCTTTGTCAGAGACAAACTTGATTGGAGTTGTCAAAATTATAGGTTGGCTGGATGAGGCACCCAAGCCCAGTGTGCTATTAAATCTAGAGTTCACTGTGCTTGTGATGTCCATCAGTCTGATACTTCTCCCATTTAGGGATTCTTCAAACTTTTTGGCATTTGATAGTTCACTTTTCAGTGAGGTTATCTCCTCCCTACAGCATTCTAACTCCTCAGAGAGTTTGAGGTTCTTTGAGTTTAGGACACTATGCTCAGATAATTGATTCCTGAGAGAGATTATCTCCTTCTCAGATTTTAATAGATCTAGACACAGTGTCTTAAATTCATCTTTGAAGTCCTCAGAATTAAAATCAAAAGAGTTGATTACCTGATCTTCATCTGGTTGAGTTTCTGAGTCTGATTCTGATTCTTCATCAGAGTTTTGATGTGAGGCATTGACAGCCATCATGCAAAATTCTTTTTCATCTGCATCATCCTCATCATCACTGGAACTGGATGAGGCTTCAGATTCTTCTTCAGTCTCACTCCATGTCTCAGCAACAAAGCCCTTCCATGTATGTTTGTTCTTGCTGGAGGAGGCTTTGTCTGAGCTATTCTTCTTGTAATCCTTTTCTTTTCTTCTTTCTCTTCTTTCCTTCTTATCCTTATTCTTGTTTTCTGGACAGTCAGGCACAATGTGGCCTGGTTTCCTGCAACCAAAGCATATAATTTCTTTATTGTTGTTTGATTTATCATACCTTGGTTTATCATGACCCTTGTATGGTCTCTTTCTGAAGTCTTTTCTGGCCATCTTGTAGAATCTTTTGGCCAGAAGACTTATGAGCTCATCATTTCCTGTAGCTTTATCTTCAGGCTCCTCTTCTACAGCTTTGAAGGCTATGATCTTTTCTTTCCTTGTAGCTGGAGAGGTAGCCTTTTGTTCTTCTTCTCTATTTTTAATGAGCAGCTCATAGGATTTGAGCTTGCCCAGGAGAGCTTCAGTAGTAATCTCATTTAAACTTCTGGCATCCTTGATTGGCCAGATTCTTGAATCCCAAGTGCTGGGGAAGCACATCAGGATTTTGTCATTCAGCTCAGTCAGTGAGATTTCTTTGTCTAGGGTTTTTAGCTCATTGACAATTAGACTTAGTCTATTGTACATGTCAGCTACTGATTCAGCTTCTCCCTTTTGAAGTTCTCATATTGGCTTATCAGATGAGATCTTCTATCTTTCCTTTCATCAGCAGATCCTGAGACAATTTCAGAGAGTTTGTCCCAGATTTCTTTGGCTGAGTGGCATTCAGCTACCTTCTGAAAAATTTCATCAGACATTGTTTGGGCTAAGATGTTCATAGCCTTAGCATCTGCAGTCTTCCACTTCTTTATATCTGCATCTGTTCCAGAAGGAGGTGGAACAGCATTTGTACTTGAGCTTGCTGGTGGAGTTGGACAAACTGTCAAGACAGAATTGAAAATGTCTTCATCAATAGAATTCATGTATAATCTAATCCTTGCCTTCCAGAGTGCAAACTTAGAAAGGTTGCACACTGGTGGTCTGGTGCTTGCATAATCTTTGTTCTGTGCCATGTCTTTAAACAAAAAGCTAGAAGTATAGAAAATAATCCTCTTAAGAGATTGATCTTATCAAGGATCTTTTGGTTCAGGTGTTAGCCTGTATGAGCAACCAACCTCGTGATGGTTTAGTTGTTCTATAACCAACCTGCCTCTGATACCAATTGAAAGTGAGGGTAAGATCTATCTCAACTCTAGAGGGGGGTGAATAGAGTATTTTAAAATAATTTTTCACAATTGAAATAAACAGCATATATAAAATTCAATTTATGATATAGTGTAGAGTGCTAGTAAGAGGTTAAAAACCAAGAAGTAAAGAGCACAGCACACAGCAGACAAATCACACAAACAAACCAGAAGACACAAGGAAATATAGTGGTTCCCCAAAAACCTGGGTACATCCACTCTTCTACCACCCTTGGTAGGAATCCACTCAGGAGGAGTTGATCAGGTGTCCTGACACCAACGAGCTTTTGATAAGGTGCCCAAAAACCACTACTAGATTTTTTGATAAGGTGTCTTGCCACCACTGAGTTTTGACAAGGCTCTCAGAACCAGACATAACTTTTGAAGGGAGTTCAAGAACCCTTTTACAGCAGGAAAAGAAAAATAAGAGTGAAGGGTGTCTTCTCTGTTCTCAATCAAATGAGAGAAGCACAAGTGGATTGATGATGTCAAAGCTCCCCATGAGATGTAGAAAGGTTCAGGAAAAGAAGCTTTGCTCTAGGGTGATAGGTCTTCAGAACTTTGATCTCCAGCAAAGGATGGTTTCAGCAAGAAGGCTGAAAATGAGGTGTCTGGAGTTCTGAGATGAAATTGTGAACACTTTTCAGTCAGCAAGAAGATTTTTGAAGTCACAGTTCTTCTGTTGTTCTTCTGCTATCAGTATTCTCTATTCTGTGTGTTCACTTTCTTTCTTGTCAATCTGTGTATATTATTCTCTTGTGTATTCTGTATATCTTAAAAACACAGGAGAGAGGAATTAAAATTTTCTGAAGTTTCCTCTTCCAAGATAGCCGTTGGGAATCATAAATGTCTTCCAAAAAGAGTCTTGTCTTCTAGAGGAAAGTCCAGCAAACATTCTCTGAATAATTCCTTGAAACTTGCTCTAGAATAAAGACAAACGGCTGGGAGATCTTCTGATATAAATGCTGATAATATTCAAAAACATTCCAAAGAACAGCAGCATTTGAAATCCTGAAAGCGTCGATCTCTCCAAAAAAAACGTCGATCTGAGCTCTACGATCGTCGAACTGAGCTCAGAGATGAAATGACAAGCAGACAGAAAATGTCGATCTGAGCTCGAAGATCGTCGAACTGAGCTCAGAGACCTGAGAAATAACTTGAAGGAGGGATCGTCGAACTGAGCTAGAAGATAGTCGAGGGGAGTTCGACGACTAAGCAGAAGCTATCCAAAGGCAGATAGTCGATCTGAGCTCGAAGATCGTTGACCGGAGTTTGACGATTTATTGAAGTTGAGCTCAGAGAGCGTCGAACGGAGTTCGATGATTCGTCGACCTGAGCTCGATGAAAATTGCCTTAGACTTAGCTCTTCAACCTTGATCTTGGAATGGTCCTGGGGGCAGCTCCAAACCTAAGTTCTAAGCCCAGACTCATTCTAATGTTGACCTTCTCAACTATACAACTAGGTCAACTTGGATTCCTAAGACAAGCATAGTGATCCTTACCCAAATTAGTAATAGGGTGTTCCAACACAGACTTCAAGTTGAGAGGAACTTAGTGGCTAGTTACTCTAAGCCAAAATCTATCCTACCCTTGATAGATGAGTTTGTAGCTCAAAAGGGTAAGGCAGGCTTGGGCTTTATAGGTAATACTAGAGCTGACAAATTCAAAAGAAAGGGCAAAGCTCCAGTTCAACCACAAAACTCCAAAGTCCCTATGATGTTTAGAAAAGTGCAATTGTCTTCTAACAGATATGATCATGAACACATTCATAATCATAAGAAGATTGAGTTTCTGAATGACAAGGCTATAAATGCCAATAAGTCAGTCTATGACAATAAACCCCATTTTCCAAGGAAACTTATGGGTATAGCTACAGCAGCACCAACACAAGTCAGGAATTTTCCAGACTACAAAACTGCTAAGAATGTATCTAGATCTAGATACAACAAATATGATTGATAGTGTTGTGGCAAAGTAGGCCATTTTGCTTTGGACTGCTGGCATAAGACAGTGTCAGGAAGAACACCAATCTACCAGTTAGAGAAGTTGCTAAAAGACTTGATATGATTGGAGCTAACTGGAACCAAGGACCCAAGACATTCTTGGGCTCTAAGGTAAAGTAATTTTGTGTTGCAGGCAAGTCCAAGTGGCCATGCCCCTATATGGTACTTGGACAGTGGTTGTTCCAGACATATGACTTGAACAAAGGGGCTACTGAAGGACTACTCTTCTGTCAAGAATGGGCCTAAAGTTATCTTTGGTGGATCTGAAAGAGGAATCATCAAAGCTGTTGATGCACGAAATGCGAAAGGGAAGACGAGCACCACCAGCTAACCGTTCGAGCACTGGGGAGAAGGGGAGAAGGCTGTCGACCAGTCGGTTACTAGTGACTAGGAATGTCGGATAAAACCAGGCAGAGGAAAGAGAGAAAAGGCCGCTATCAGCGGCAACACAAGAATTTGCCCGCCGCGGCTGAAATGCCTCTCCTGCGGCAGACTTTCCTTTTATAGGAAACTAAGCAATTATACTTAGAAAAGAAAGAAGAAAGGATGAAGCCGGCCGGACAATAGACCGCAAAGGACTAGAATCGAGGCCGCAGCTCTTAACAAGTGAGCTCTTGGAATCGAGTCAGCGTGTTTTGGGTGTACTCCTGCACCCTATTTATAGGCTTGGGGGCCTGCCCAAACGGGCAGGGCTAAAATTACCGGCTGCCCGAGGTACAAGAGAATCGGGCAGCGGTGACGGGAATCGAGAAGAAAAAGCAAAGCCAAGAGACAGGCCGAGCGGCCTGGCGATCTTCTTTTGCCGAGCTGCAGGACTCGGCCTCTGGGCGGGCTGGTCTGGACCTCCTCTGATGGCGACCTGGGACATAGGTCACGCAGCTTGGGCAAGGACAGTCCAGCCCTTGGGATGATGGATGACCTTGGAACAGGCGGCGGCCTAACGGAGAGGCCGCCCGGCTTACTTGACAATAAGCTGGTTTACTGAGAATGGCGGCTAGAAAGCACAAGCCGCCCGGACTTGAAAACCTGGAGAACTAGTCGCGGATTCCGGGTTAACATAATCCCCGCACCTTTTTAAGTTTCTGAAAAAACTTCGAAAATGTAGAGTCAAGCCGGAGACCGTGACTGCCATTAATGCTTCTGCGTCTATAAAATGCCGAGGGCTCTGCCATTTCGTCAAGATTTATGTCAAGCCACGGGTCACTATTCGCCACTTGTGGTTAGAATCCTCCAAGCTGACAGAGACTTCTACAAGATGGACGTCATGTCCAGGATGCTAGATCGCGAAAAGAAGTCGTCTGGATCGAAAAAGAGGAGCAGAAAAGCGGACAGTTCCGACCAACAGCCTGAGAAGAAAACTGAGAAGCCGATCACACCGGTGGCATCTGATTCTGGAAAGAAACCGATGGAAGTCGTCGCGGAATCCTCGCAGTCTGCGATCAAAGTCAAAGCGGTTTCCAAATCTGCTCTCCCGCAAACTGAAACCACCAAATCTTTCGACATTACCTACTCACCCTCAGGTGAACCCCTCTTGAAGATCACCGGGGCGGAGGAGAAGAGTGTCGACTCTTCCAAACCATGCGAATTTCCCAAGTCTGCTAACTTGATCATTGTTGAAGAGGACGACTCGGAGAAGCTACTGGAGGCCGAGCGGTCTCTGATCGAGAAAAGGAGGCGGACAGAGACAATCGTCGGCCACTTGAAGCGACGTAAGAAAAAGGTCGAGACCCTCGAGGAAAGGATGGAGAGGAAAGGGCGGAAGATGCGGGTTGATAACCGCAATGTTTCTGTGAAGACCGGAGCGGCTAGTCTCCAGCATAAGCCGCGAGAGAAAGAAGTATCTGAGGGTCCGTCGACTCCATCTTCCAAGCCGGACAAGCCAGAGAGTACACCTGCGGTTAGCGAATCTCTGAGCGATATCCTGAAGGGCATGGAGAAATTCCAGCAGCAGGACAAGTTACTGGCCACTCCGCCGGCTTCTGTGGAGGTCGCCGACACCGATGTCGAAATTACAGGAGAGAAGCTTGGCGATCCGGCTACTGCGGTTTCAGAAGGAGCTGAAAAACTAAAACTCAGAGAGAAGATAGAGGAGATGAGGAAATTAATCACCGGGAAGTAGGTGGCGACTACATTTCCTGCCCTGCAAGGTAAACACGAAGGAGTTAAGCGTATTGTAAAATTCTACAAGCCGCGGTCACTGAAGAAGGGAGCGGACATGATATTTAATCCGCCGGCGAGTTCTTCCTGACCACGGAACAACTGAAAAGCAAAGCTAAAGAGACCGCGTGGCTATGGAAAGAAAAGCTGAAGCGAATAGACTCCGAATGGTTTAGGCGACCAGCAGCTAGACTTTATACTGCGGCTTTTGAAGGAAAGATAATCACGGGCTGTGGTCTCATTCTAACGAGATCTTTTAAAAGGTGCCGGTCATGTTACTGAATCTAACCGCTTGTTTTTCGCTGCAGGTGCACCTGAAACTGCCATCAAGCCGGGCGATCTGACCACCTGCATACTTCCACTGATACCACCGTTACCTCCCAATATCCGCGATCAAAGGACAGCCGAATTCCAGTGTGAAGTCGCTGCCTTGCAGGCTAGGATAAGGGAGCATGCCGAGGCCCTTTGAGCCAGGGAAGAAGAGTGGCGACTTCAAGAAGAAGATCAATGGTTTATGATGGAGGCCGCTGAAAAGAGAACAAAGGAAGTGCTGGAAGACTTGGAGCTGGAGAGAGGAACGATGCGGTCTAAGGTGGAGGCCGCTGAGAAAAGGGCGCAGGAGGCCCTGGTCAGCTTGGAGTTGGAGAGAACAATGATGCGGATTACGCAAGAGACCGCTAACAAAAGGGTGCAGGAGGCACTGGCCAGCGCGGACATGGAGAAAACGGCAAAGCGGACTGCGCTGGAGGCCGCTGACAAAAGGATGCAGGAGTCCCTGGCCAGCTGGGAGGAGGAGAAGACAACGATGCGGACTGCGCTTGAGGCCGCTGAGCAAAGAAGACTGGAGGCGCTGGCCCACCTGGAGCAGGAGAAGACAAAGAAACTTGACCTGCAGGCTTTAGTGCTGATGCTCGGCCGGATTGAGAGGGAAAGGGCGGCCACCGCTCGACTTGACGAGGAAATGGATAAGGACTGACCAGATAAGGCCGGCAGAGGCTTGCGACCTCCTGGGACGACTGCTGAACAGCAGCAACTACAAAATCGCCCGGCTTCCGGAGAGACTTCGGATTCACCAGTAGTCGCGGCGGTTAGGCAGGTCGCTGCTTCTGGTGACCCGGGAGATCGCGCTCTACCGCTGGTTCCATTTGCCCGCATAGAGCATGATACCTCGCGAGTTCATTGGACTCTGCACTCTATCCACAACCTTGTCAGTCAAGTGTATGCATATCTGGTACAGGCCGGCGACCAAGTCGCGCGGGTTGGGCGAGACGCTCCAGGGAGTGGAGAGAGATAATTATGAGAACTTTAATTGTGCTTTGTAATAAGCATCAACTCGTGATGCCGGACAGTTTGATTCCTGTGGACAATTGTTGTATGTTCGATTGTATATTACTGCGAATTGAATGCGGCTTTGTGCGGTTTGAATACTTTCTAGTCGCTGTCTTTTCTTCTTTAGAAATTTCGCCAAGTACTGGAATTTTAGTCGCTCGAACTGCTGAACTAGAATGCGGTTAGAATACTTTACCTTGCAGGTTGAGCCGTGCGGCCTGATATCTAACCGTGATTTGACAACCACTACTGTAGTTGCGTAGGAAACCTATAAATTGAGATGATCCCAGAGTCTTCGGCATAGAAGGTCAAAATGCGAGCTAAAGTAATGGCGATGCGGTCTGACAAAGCTCCAGCCATTTGGACCGACGCGGCTTCTGCCTTCCATTCGGCGGATCATAAGGAAGGCCGGCAAGCCGAGCTCGACAGCTTTGCAGAGAAGCATATGAAAGACAGCCCGCTGCTCGCGCGGCTTCCGCTACCTCACGAGCGGATTAACACCTCCGCAGCCAACCAGATCGCTATCCCAATCGATCACTTTGACTGCGGCTTCGGCTTCCCTGTGCTGATGGAAGCCGTTGCGGTCTTCGACCACTATGGAGTAGTGCCAGGACAGTTACCCCCGAACTCTATTGCGGCGATTTACAGCTTCATCTCCTACCTCAGGTCGGAGAAAGTTCGCTTCTCGATGAAGCTGTTCAGAGAATGCTTTTCAGTCCGGTCTATTCCGGACTCTGGGACAAAGATCTTCAGAGGTCATCTGTACTTTGGCTGCCGGGGGCTAAAGGTCGTCAACCTGGCAAACAAAATCCCGAATTAGTCAGAAAGATACCTGATCTTCGAGGGTAACCTCGGACTCCTGCCGGTCCATCCGCAAGTTCGCGACAAAGCCGCTTTTGGCAGCAGCAGACAGGACGACGTGGAGAAGGAGATCTTCAACTTCTTGAAGGGCGAGCGGCTCGACATCACCCACTACCTCCCGCTGCTCCCGACTTTGGACGATGTCCATGCGCAGGACAGTAAGTATCAGCCAGCCGAACTGCTATGCGACCTCATTTAACAAGCCGCTCAGACTGACCTTCTTCCTTCCTTTGCAGAAAATGTACGATCCGGCCAACTCAGCCTTTCAGGATGCGGTCTTTCCGCAGCTTGTGCAAGGGATCGACGGAGCGCTGAAAAGCCTTCAAGATCGCAGCAGCCTCGCCACGGGATTCACCGACTTCACCTGCGCCTACCTGTATCCACCCTTGAAGAAAAGGGTGGTCGCAGTTTATCGAGCACTGAAAGGCAAGGAGAAGATCGACGGAGAGGGCGAGGGCAAGGCAGAAGAGGAAGAGGAGGACGGCGAGGGAAGCAGGAGCGAGAGCGTTTCTTCAGAAACTGGCGGTCAAGCGTCTGAGACCGCGCGGGTTGTTGCCAGCACGTCAGAGACCAGGGGCACTGGCAGTTCGCGTTCATCCTCGTCTGACAGCGGCGACTACTCACCTTCTGAGATCGACATCGACGGTGAACCGGACTCCGGCACTCCTGCGTCCAAAAGACTGAAGCCGAATAGCTAGGATAGATTACTTGTAGTAGTTTTTACATTTTTTGAGACCGTTGGTAAGATTTTGTAAACCGTGCGGTCTACCTTTTATACTTGACATCAGAAATGAAAATATTTTACCTTTTGTGAGAATCTATTATAATTTTACTTACTTGTTTGTTTATGCGGCTTAATCTTTCTTACTCGTTTCCGGCTTAAGAAATCTCATCGATGACTTCACTGAATAATAACTACCTTTGCTCCGGTTAAACTCGAGTAGAATACCGGTAACCGGATATATTAGTCGTCTGCGAAATTATAACAATCCGGTCATCCTTGAGCGTATATAAAGCAATAAGCCGGGCAGTCAGGAGATTATTCGCCAAGAAGATAAGGCACTTCAACTGTTGAAGGTACCACGAAGTCCCACGATTAATGTATAGGCCGTAATTTTATTGGAGATGAAGAAGATACATGGCGATCGACAAGCCGCTCGGCTAAGGGGATAAACCAGAAAAATATTGTAAAAACCAAGCTGATTGTGGCGGCCTGTCCGAACTTTAATATGAAACTTGCCTCCCATAGGAGAACTACTGAACGATAGAGTTAAACATATTGCGACTTCTTTACATAGCAAGCCGCGAATTGGTTTGAATGAATACCATAACCCGGCGGACTAGAATTAGTTGACAGGATCAAGTCGGCCGAATTCCAGAATATATTAATAATAATCCGTGAGAGATTTCATAGCCGAATAGAATAAACCGAAATAGGTAACCGCGCGGTCTGCGGACTGTGCAATATAAATCGGCTAGGTTGTAAGACCGTGAGATGGTGGATAAGCTGGAACGGATAATTGCGAGGTCTACGAACTGACCAGCATATCGATAATCATATGTGAAAACCATAATTTATCTACCACTGTAACTTGCAGGTTGAAAAGATAACGAAAACTCTGCATGTACTGTCTTTCAACATAAACTGAGAATCATTACACTTCTAAAGAAGATCTCATTTCAACTAATCTGCGAGTGATTCGAGCGGGGTTTATGTCTGCGACTGATGTCGTGCGGGATTGCCACTACACATCTGCGACTGATGTCGTGCGGGATGTGGAGGGCCAAAAAAGTAATATTGCTTTTGTTATAATTAAATGTCCACACACGTATGTCAATATTAAGTGTAAAGCTAAGAAGCAGTATTTAGAGGGCATATGAATGCTTATTTCTAGAGGAAAGCTTAGTAAAAGGATATGGGCTTGAAGCCTAATTGAACCCAATTGTCGATGATCGTTGAGAGATATTTGTGAAGTTGGATTCTGGTGAGGACTGGTTTGGGGCTATATCTACTACAACTGTCATTATCAAAAGAAAAGAAGCAAATGCGAGAAACTCCGAACACATGGGAGATATACGAAATATGTAAAAGAAAGACAAACAAGATACTACCGCTTCTAACACTTCCACTATTTAACAACAAAATCTTCATTTGAAACATCGGCTTTATCAGTGGGAAATGTGCTGGAAGATCATAGGACAACATAGTCTTGTAATTTCCCTGCCCTTGCAAATTGATCTGCTAGTTTCCGGAGAGTCCGACAATCTTCTGTGTTGTGACCAATATCCTTATGATATTTACAAAAAAGTTCTTCATGTCGAAGTTCAATCTTTGATTTCATACGTCGAGGCTTTTTAAATTCTTTCATACTAGCAAGAATTGGCAGAAGATCTTCCATAGAAATTTTGAACTTGACATATCTGTCCGAGTACTTTTCATACTTCAGTGTTTTAGGATCAAAAGACATGATAGGGCAAGCTTCTATACACTCTGATGATTTATCCTGTTGTGGAGGTTCTGAAGCATTTCGGGAAGAACCGGGCTGTTGATGATAAGAATCTATCTGATATTCCTTAGCCATTTGATTTAAGAAGGATATATAGTTGGCATTTGCTGCTTCACCCATTATGAACTGATTAGTTGTTTTAATAAGATCTCCATAGGTCTTCGGCTCCTTTTTGCTAACTTTAAATTTGAGAGGGCCTTCTCGAATTCCGCTTATCAAGGCATATTTCTAAAAGTCTGGATGAACGTTAGCGATATCGAGCGTTTCCTTTTGAAACCGATCAACGAAATGAGCGGTAGACTCATCAAATTCCTGCTTGATTTGGAAGAGAGCTACTGGGTTTCTCTTCCGCTTCCTGAAAGTATCAAATCTCAAAAGAAACAGTTTTTGAAAATCCCCAAAGCAAGTGATGGACCGAGAAGGTAAACCATGAAACCATTCCTGAGCAAGACCGTCAAAGGTCATTAGAAAAAGCTTGCATTTAATTCCATCTAACATGGCTTTTAGAGAAGCAGCCGCTTCAAATGCTTGTAGATGTGAAACTGGATCACTAATCCCAGAATAACATGGCAAGCGAGGCTCTCTAAAATCATCAGCAACGGTATCCCAACGAATTTGATCAACGAACGGAAAAGAAACTTCTTCTTCTCTATAGAGAGGCGTCTGCTTCGTGCCAGCCTGAAATGCATTCCTAGCTACATTCTCGGGATGAGAACCATCTTGCCTCGTTAAGGAATCCCGCATAGATGATAAGAAATTTCTGTAATTCCTCGGGAGATTCATTGCAAATGATAGATAAAAACTAACACGAACTTAGAGACTGCCGGACAGTTGCCGTCTGTCCGAGCGGATAGAATTGCCAGCGGTTACTGAGCAGGTTAACCACCCTTGCCGCTGCTTGCTCGACTAGCCGCTAAGCACTAGCGGCCGAGCGGTCTGACAATATCTAGCCACGGATTTCACCGGCTAACCGAGATCTGAAGGTCGCGTGTTAACTATTGATGCGCGAAATGCGAAAGGGAAGACGAGCACCACCAGCTAACTGTTCGAGCACTAGGGAGAAGGGGAGAAGGCTGTCGACCAGTCGGTTACTAGCGACTAGGAATGTCGGATAAAACCATGCAGAGGAAAGAGAGAAAGGGCCGCTATCAGCGGCAACACCAGAATTCGCCCGCCGCGGCTTAAATGCCTCTCCTGCGGCGGACTTTCCTTTTATAGGAAACTAAGCGATTACACTTAGAAAAGAAAGAAGAAAGGAAGAAGCCGACCGGACAATAGACCGCAAAGGACTAGAATTGAGGCCGCAGCTCTTAACAAGCGAGCTCTTGGACTCGAGTCAGCGTGCTTTGGGTGTACTCCCGCCCCCTATTTATAGTCTTGGGGGCCTGCCCAAACGGGCAGGGCTAAAATTACCGGCTGCCCGAGATACAAGAGAATCGGGCAGCGGTGACGAGAATCGAGAAGGAAAAGCAAAGCCAAGAGACAGGCCGAGCGGCCTGGCGATCTTCTTTTGCCGAGCTGTAGGACTCGGCCTCTGGGCGGGCTGGTCTAGACTTCCTCTGACTTCGACCTGGGATATAGGTCACGCAGCTTGGGCAAGGACAGGCCGGCCCTTGGGATGATGGCCGACCTTGGAACAGGCGGCGGCCTAACGGAGAGGCCGCCCGGCTTACCTGACAACAAGCCGGTTTGCTGAGAATGGCGGCTAGAAAGCACAATTCGCCCGGACTTGAAAACCTGGAGAACTAGTCGCGGATTCCGGGTTAACAAAAGGATTTGGTAACATTTCTTCAAATAAAATTACCATTACTCAAGTGGCTTATTTAAAAGGTTTGAAACATATCCTCATCAGCATAAGCCAGCTCAGTGATCTAGGATATGACATTTCATTTATAAAGAATGGATGTCATATCAAGAGGTCAAGTGATCAAGAGGTCATATTGACTGGTTATAGAAAAAGAAATGTGTATTGTCTTAATTTTGGGTGTGAGAACAAGGCTTCTTCTATCTGTCTTGTATCTGATGAGAGAGCCTCACATTGTGTCAAATTGCATAAGAGGTTAGCTCATCTTAACTACAAGACAATTGGCCAACTCTTTAGCAAAGAGTTAGTGAGGAATGGTCCTCAAGTTAAGTGTTTTAAGGATGGGAAATGTTCAGCTTGTCAAAAGGGCAAGCAGACAAAATCCTCCTTCCATAGCCTTGAATACAAGGATTCAGTTAGGTGCCTATACCTACTGCATATGGATCTATTTGGTCCTATACCAGTTCATAGTCTAAGTAGGAAGGTCTACACTTTTGTGGTGGTAGATGACTATTCTAGATATACATGGGTATTCTTTCTGAGACAGAAATCAGAAACCCCAAGTGTTTTACATTGTTTTATCAAAAAGATTCAGAATGAATTAAACAGTGCAGTGGTCAAACTCAGAAGTGACCATGGTACTGAATTTCAATCTGAAAGTATGACAAGACTATGTGAAGAATTTGGGATTTTTCAAGAATTCTCCTCACCAAGAACACCACAGCAAAATGGAATTGCTGAGAGAAAGAATAGAACATTAATAGAAGCTGGTAGAACTCTATTGAGTGACACTTTTCTCCCAGAATATTTCTGGGATGAGCCAGTAAATATTGCATGTCATGTAATCAATAGGGCTACTATCACCAAGAACCACAAAAAGACTCCCTATGAGATTGTGAAGGGTAGAAAACCAAATCTATCCCACTTCAGGATCTTTGGCTGCAAGTGCTATGTACTTAACAATGGCAAGTCTTATTTGACCAATGCTGCCAAATCCCAAGTAGGGATATTTGTTGGGTACAGCATCAATAGTAAGGCTTATAGAATCAACAACTTAACTACACAAGTTGTAGAAGAGTCTATACATGTTGTGTTTGATGAATCAAGATTAATCAACTGTGAGTTGCCTTATAGTTCATATAGTCCAACAGGTATAAGCAAAAGAATGGACAAACTTTCCATTGCAGAAGGTTCAACTGCAAATGAACAAGTGGAAAATGATGGTTACAGTCCAGGGGGAGTACATGACTCTATAGAAGCTGATGACTCCCAAGAAGTGCAACATAATGAAGGGACTGGAAATGATCAACCAGAAGGAAATCTACCTCTAGCTATAAGACATCTTAAAGACCATCCAACAAATCAGATAATAGGGGATCCAAGACAAGGAGTGTAGACTAGAAGCAGAAATCCAAGCACAGTCTTGCACTCAAGTTTTCTATCACAATTGGAGCCTAAGAATTTGAAGAAGCCATCCATGACCAACACTGGATTAATGTTATGCAAGAGGAGCTTAATCAATTCAGAAGGTGCAAAGTCTGGGAGCTTGTTCATAAACCAAAAAACCACAATATCATTGGAACAAAGTGGATATTTAGGAACAAGTTGGATGAAAGTGGAGTAATTGTAAAGAACAAAGCAAGACTGGTTGCTAAAGGATATATGAAGGAAGAGGGAATAGATTTTGATCAGACATTTGCCCCAGTAGCAAGATTGGAGGCAATATGAATGTTTCTTGCCTATGCTGCATACCAAGGCTTCAAGGTATACCAAATGGATGTGAAGTCAGCATTTCTGAATGGAGATCTAAAAGAAGAAGTCTATGTGGATCAGCCATAAGGTTTTGTAGATTCTCTTAAACCTGGTTATGTTTTTAGACTTATGAAAGCTTTATATGGGTTAAAGCAAGCCCCAAGGGCTTGGTATAAAACCCTGTCTACTTTTCTTATTGAGAAAAAATTCTCAAGAGGCAAAATAGACAAGACTCTATTCCTAAGGGAGTCTAAAGGCAAGATAATCTTAGTCCAAATCTATGTAGATGACATAAATTTTGGGTCTACAGAGAACAACCTTTGCAAGAAGTTTGCCAAACTTATGCAAGGGAAGTTTGAAATGAGTAGTATGGGGGAACTTAAGTTCTTCTTGGGACTCCAAGTGAGACAGACTGATGATGGCTTGTCCATATCCCAGTCTAAGTTCACCAAAGAGTTAATCAAGAAATATGGTATGGAATCATCCTCTACCATGAAAACTCCTATGGGAACAAGTATGCCTATATGCAAAGATGATGCAGGTAAGTCTGTAGATGAGTCTTTGTATAGAGGAATAATTGGTTCTCTATTATACCTCACAGCTAGTAGACCAGATATTATGTATGTTACACGTGTCTGTGCTAGGTACCAGGCATGCCCTAAAGAATCTCATTACACTGGTGTTAAGAGAATTTTGAGATATCTAAAGGGCACACCTAATCTAGGCCTTTGGTACCCTAGGAATGGAGATTTTCAACTAATAGGTTATTCAGATGCAGATTTTGCAGGCTGTAGAGAAGATAGAAAAAGTACTATAGGTACATGTCAATTTCTGGGAGGAAGGTTGATATCATGGAGTAGTAAGAAGCATACTAGTGTGGCAATATCCACTGCTGAGTTTGAGTATGTTGCAGCTGTAAGTTGATGTGCACAGCTATTGTGGATTCAGCATCAGCTAAGAGATTATGGTATCCTGGTAAGTAAAACACCTTTATTATGTGATTTTAAAAGTGCTATTTCTATTGCAAACAATCCTGTTTCATATAGTAGGACTAAGCACATAGAAATAAAATACCATTTTCTTAGAGAACATGTAGAAAAAGAAGACATCTCATTAGAATTTGTTAAGACATATTATCAAATTGCAGATGTATTTACTAAGGCTCTAGATGAAACAAAATTCAATAAATTTAGCTAACTATAGATAAGTTTACCAAATTTGGCTAAGTAAGTCTGTCGACACAACTAGAGAAGTGTTGTCGACTTATTCAGAATTTGTGTCGACATACCGAATAGGTGTCGACACAGAAATTCTGCTCTTTGACATCTTAAGATTTATGTCGACACATCATCAATTGGCGTCGACTCTTACCAGTCATTATACTTGTCGAGACATTACAAGTATATGTCGACACATTTTGTCTTTGTCGACACAATTTGACTATTTTTGCCCGCCTTTTGATCTTCATGGCATAGAAGGGTATAAATAGGTCACAGACGTATTCTGTCGACACACTCACCAGGGTTTCGAGACAAAATCCTTGTGTTGACAATATTTCTTCTCTCTTCCCAAGCTTTCTCAATGATTCAATGGTGCCCAAGATAGAAGATTCCATCAACGAAGGCTATGAATTGGTTAGGCATGCATTCAACGATGCTGCTTCAGAGATCAAGATAGTGGTGTCTCTCCTCATAGACAATGGACTCGAATTCCTTATCTCAGAACCCACCAAAATCTGGAAAAAGGAAGTTCTTGAGTTCTACACCAACACTTCCGTGGATTCAACTGGACTGAATATCAAATCAACCATCCATGACGAGAGAGTCAAGGTGACTCAGAAAAGATTAACCAGATTCCTTCACCTTACAAGGATACATGATGAAGAGGAGGTTCTAGCCTCTCAAACAAGGCAAAAACTTCAGTGGTGTGGACTGGATCCCACCTTGAAGATTGGTGTTGCCTTCAATCGAAAGGGAATGAATAATAAGGGCAAATTTCTTTCTGAAGTGATCAAAAAGGTGGTGTTATGCAAGACTGGTGGACATGATAGGATCTCAGCCTACATGTTCAACCTAATGTCTAGGATTTTATTTCACATTCCCACCAACTGGTCTGCAGTTGTGTATGAAAAAATCAAGGAGGCAATCAAGAAGCCAAACATGGCTAGAATACTGAGCTTGTATCTAGCTGGACTAATTCCAGAAGTGCTGCAACAACTACCTGGCTCAAAGATAAATCACATGAGGAGAATGGATATGCAATTATTCTCTAGGTGGGATAGGGTTCTATCAAAGGATTTGCTTGATGAAGACAGGCAAGAGCCAGTTGAGAAGTCTCCAGCTCATGATCTCACTGAGCTTGGTACTGAACTAGTTCATGTTCAGAAAGAACAGACTATAGAGCAAGATCAACATCAGGCTAGTACTGTCCAAGTTCTAGGACAAATATCTGCACAGGTTCAGGGGGAGCCTCATACTGTACTAGCAGAAGAAGCAGGAAGGCTTGACTTATCAGAAGATATAAACACTGCCAGACTAGATGATTCTACAGAAAGAATCAATGTTTCATCACCTCCTCAAACATCAAAGGAATACACAATGGATGATCTATTTAATGAGGCTGTTGAAACAGCAAATAAAGATGACACCCTAAGGGTTGAGGGGGAGCAAGCTACTGATGAGGGGGTGTCGGGTGCAGATGAGAGGGAGCCCCATGTTGCTGATATAGAAATCCCGACCTCACTACAAGAGAGAGTTCAGATTGAAAGTACTTCTGCCTCAGAGAATGAAGAGATTTAGGAGGCTAAGAAAAGGAAGCTCATGGTCTTCAAGAGAAGGATCCATAGCTATAAGAAAGCACTTCAAACACCAACATCCACCTCTACTGATTTTGATTATGCAAAGTTTCTGGTCAATCTCCAGATGAAAATGGATGAACAGAGATTGACTTTAGAAATATATGTTGATGAAAGTCATAAAACTCTTCAGTTTGATCTGGCTCAAGATATTAAGTCAATAAGATTTGAAGTCAATCAACACAAAAGAGAAATGATAGATTGCTTCCACAAAGGGGGCAATGCTATAGTGTATCTGGCCAAACAACAGGTAGAGATGAAGTAAGAGGTAGATGTTATAGCTGTCAACCAAGGATACATTCTTGAAAATTAGAAAAGGCTAAATGAAAATCTGACAACTGCCAATACAGATATTCTCGCTCATTTTCAAACTACCCTGAATAAATTGACTGCGGCTAGGGCAGCTGAAATGCTAGAATAAGATACTAAGTTCAAAGCTGCATTAGACTCAGTTCAAACTACAATAACCACCTCTCAGAAGATAATTACTGAACAGCTTCAAAAATTGAAGCCATTCTTCAAAGATGGAATAAATTATCAGGATGGGCAAATAAGATTTCAGAAGGGAGATCTAAGAGATCATGTAGCAAGAGAAGTCCTAAAGGGGGAGAGGGTACTTATTCATGCTGGCTCAGAACATGCCAAGTGGGTCACTAACAGTGTTAGAGCCACATTGGGATATCAACCCCTTTGTGATGATGATAACATGGCAGAGTCAGGAGTACAACAACAAGGTCTACTTGAAGGTAACCAACCAGAGGTTGCCAAAGTCATATACCCCCTTGCTGATTTTGACATGATTCATCAGCAAGTGCAAACAATGTATAGTCCTCTAGAGGAGGTTACAAATGTTATGCTTGGAAAAGTGGATATGTCTGAAGCTGCTATCAAGGCTCAGCAAGAGGCTCAACTTTCAAAGAAGAGATTTAGAGAGCAAGCTGAACTAAAACCAGATTTTGAATAGTGGAGCCCTACCTCTAGAAACATTAACCTAACTGACTGGAAGGCTGTAAAGGATCAAGTTCATGACAGAGGTAAGTGGTACAGTGAACAAGAATGGAAAAAGCATGAAGCCAGGCAGGAGGCTATAGTTCAGTTCAGAAGGAAGGCAAAGAGTGGAAAGCTACCTCCTGATGATCAGGAGCCTAGCAAGTACTTCCCTAAGCCCTATCATTACTTTGAGAGAAAGAGACTGAAGACTGAAGCTCAGAACACGGCTGATCTAAAAGGCAAAAAGCCCATGGAAGAAACTGAACTTTCTATGCAGGCATAAGTACAACCAGGAAAAGGGATTGTTATAAAGGATCCTGATCAGTCTTAGTCTAAGATGTCTAAGTTTTAGTTTAACATATGTGTAATGATTTGTTTAATGTAACAATCAGTAACAAACATTTTGAAATAGTACACAAACCCTTGCTCTATAATTAATTATTCTGTACATCTGTTATTCTGTGATGAATCTGTGCCAATGTTTTGTTTATTAATATTCTCTGTAATGTTAAGCTTTTATACATCATCATTTTTAATTCTCATAAGTGGTGTATATCATTAGCTAATATGGGTTATGACTTCTCAAAATAGGGGGAGATTGTTGGGTACATTGGAAAATGTGTACCTGATTTGGAGAAGCCTAACTTAGCATAATGGTATACATCAAGGTGTATTTGATGTTGTTTTAAGTTAATATGTGCAGGATCAGAATGTGCAACATGGCATGTAAATTTCTCTAAGTCCATGTGTCGACACCAGAAGAAGATATGTCGACACTTCAGAAAGATTGTGTCGACACTTGAAGGAGGCTGTGTCGACACAGAGAACAAGAGTCGACATCAACTGTGTCAACACCGGGAGGCTATGTCGACATACAGAGGCAGAAGTCGACAACAGCTAAGTCGACACCTGGAGACAGAGTCGACACAAACAATGTTCAGAATGTACATCAATTGTGTCGACACAAAGGACTTGTGTCGACACATAACAGAATCAACAACAAGTAGGTGGCTGAAGTAATTGTGTCGACATACAACTATCTGTGTCGACATATTCTCAAGAAATTGTGTCAAGAAGCTGTGTCGACATTGATGCAATCATGTCGACATCTCAAAGGACTGTGTCGACACTTAATCAAATTGTGTCGACACATTTTAACAATTGTCTCGACACACTTTAACAGATTGTCTCGACACTTTCTGACAAAAGCAAAGACTCCTTGGCAGTATGAAGACATGACAGCTGTGGGTCTCTATAGGTTAACTGAAGTGATTGACACAGACAGAAGTTCGTTAGGAACCGGACCAGCCGGTTACCAGGAGTGAAGGCTATAAATACTCGAATGGTGTCAGTTGAAAGAATGTAACAAACAAACAAAAAAAACAACACAGAGTGATTATAGAGATTACAAACAGAAGAAGATCTTTACAGATCTAAGAAGACATTCTGATTGAACTATCAGAATTTGTCAAAGTAGAATTCATTCAAGAATTCTGAAGTATCTTCAAGGGATTTGGATAGAGAGAGATCCAATCTTAAGAAGGCAAGAAGAAAGCTGTTTCAGATTTCTAAAGAAACAGGTTCTAAACTTAACTGTCAAGAAGATTCAGATCCAATTCTGAAATCTAAGGTGGAAGCAACTGATCAGTATATTCCAAAGGAGATCAACTCAACTAAGTTCAGATTCAAGAAGCTTTGAAGAAAGCTAAGGTCTAGTTGATTTCATTCATCATAGTTATCAAGAAGCTGATCAAGAACTGTCTTGTTCCTTCTCTCTCATCAGGAGCAAGATACAATTATATTTTCAAATCTTGTAGGATCTATTAGTAGATCTGAGTTATAACCCTAATTTATAAAGGCTGAGTGTTGGAGAGACATTCTCTGAGTTGTAGGTCTTGAAGAAAGACTGAGGTAGGGCTGAAATGCCTGAGCTGTAGGAGTGTGGACTCACTCTGAGTTGTAGGAATCCTTTTAGATTCTGAGCTATAGGATCTGAGGATCTGAGTTATAGAAAGGTGTTTGGATGAATCTAACATACTGCTAGATAGGCGAAGGGGGAAAGATGATGTACCCAGACCCTGGGGAACCACTATAAATTCTGGGTGCAATCTGTGATGTTTAACTCTAGATTGTGTGATTGTGTTTGCTAGAGTAGTTGCTGAAATTATTCAAAATAGTTTATAATTTGTGAGTCATTCTGCCTTAAGTTTGAAAAGAAAATAAGAACCTATTCCCCCCCCCTCTAGGTGTCTAGGTAATCTTGAAAGTAAAACTATCAAGGGAGTTGCCCTTACATTTAAATTTTTATTTCCCTTTTTCCTAACCAATACCGTCTAGCTTAAAGACGGGAAAAAGAAAAGCGCTCTTGGGAGACACCCCTTGCTTATCTTTAATTTTTATGCATTTATTTTCTTTTCTTCTAAAATTTTTCAAATTGTTTTTCTTTCCCCCTTGTACTTGACTTATAAACATTGGGGACAATGTTTATTTTTAAGTATGGGGGTGGATTCTTAGTTATTGTTTTAATTTAAAAATCAAAAAATTATATATATAAAAATCTACATAAATTAAAAAAAATTACTTTTTTTTATCAAAATTACAAAAAAATTTAGAAAATCAAAAATTAAATTTTAATTAGAGAAATCATTAGTTCTATATTTGTTCACATGCAAAATTCCTAGTAATTCAACTTGTTTATAGTGTTTAGAGAATTTAAATGTTTTAATTGAATTTTGAATTTTGGAGTAGAACTGTTGGCCATGCTGTGTTTCTAGTTAAATGCACATGTAAGTAGAATTTAAGTAGAATTAAATATTCAGCATACAATTAAAGTTTTGTTTTTTTAAATGCGTAGAAACAACTTATTTTACTTTAATTATGAAAACCGGTAAAATCTAAAATACTTTAGGTGAGTAAGTAGAAGTTTGCTAGAGAGATATTTCGCGGATCAAGAAAGAGGTATTCTTTCTCGATGTCTAGAACTTGCCCTCTAGCTATTCTCAAGACTTTGCATAGGTTAAACTCATTAGCATAAATATGATTTAGGCACTTCTTTTTGCAAGTTTGAGCCTTTGCATCCATACCTAACGTTTTACCTTTGCTAAGCCAATTTGAGCCTCTTATCCTATCTTTTGTTTTAGCTCCACCAAATACTTTACCAAAGCCTAAAAAGCATCCAAATTACACACCAAAACCCGAGCTTGAAAGAACAAATATTGAAATGTTTTGGGAGTGATTAGGAGCCACTTTATTTTGGTGGTTAATTAAAAATTAAAAAAAGAGTTGATTTATTTCTCCTCCTCTCAAAAAGGAAAAAAAAACTAAAAAACATGAAAAAAGAGAGGAAATTGAAAAAACTTCAACATGATGAAAAAAAAACAAAGGAATTTAAGAATTGGCTACGTTCTTTAAAGCCATGACAATTTATTTTTGTGCAAGCTCTCTTTAGGTTTGGGTGTGTCTAGCCATCATTTTTATCTTTGATTTTCCTCACCAAAAACCTAAGCTTACGTTTCAACCTAATTAAGTCTTGTTGATTTATGTTTTTAAGTTAAACTAGTGCGTGGCGAGAGTATCAAGGGGCAAGCCTATGGCCATCGACATTGATGGATTTCTTTGGAGGCTATCTTAATCTTCGTTCGTGCAATGTTATCTTAGTACACACGCTACACTCTCCCTAAATATAATTTTATGATTTGCCGGATTTTCATTTTAAAAGTAGAAATAATAGTAGAAACACATTTTAAGAAAAATGAAAACCTAATTTGTATGCTGAGTAAGTCTTTCTACAAAAATATCTACAAGCATAGGCATAAGACTTTGCATTTTACTCCTTAGGTTCAATTTTCTTTTCTAGCATTTAAAATTTTTCTACTCCCTATAGGAAGTTGTTTGCTCGGGACTAGCAAACGGATAAGTATAGGGGTATTTGATAACTCTAATTATTTCTATCTTTTTATTTACAATTTTATATTAATAGTTAGATATTTTATATCAATTTTATAATATTAAGTTTATTTTAACTTGTTTCTATTATTTATATCTATTTGTTCTAATAAAATCATTTTCAATCTTGCAGGGCTTATCTACAGGTTATTTGGAGCAAAACAAGAATTTTCCTGTTTTCTGCCTAGACATGCTCGTTACCAAGGGCGTGACACACGCGATCGAAGCCATTCAGCAAAATCGTCGATAAGCGGGTGAAAAAGCTCGACACGCCCACCGACACGCTCTCCATGGGCATGTCACATAGACATGTCACCCTTCCACGCGGCGTGCCAACTAGTGGAAAAACTGCCAACCGTGCCACATCAGATTAATATGACACGCCCTTGGTCATGGGCGTGACCCAGGGCGTGTCAGGTACATTTCCAGCTAATTATTCCTCCATTCGAGCCGTTGCCACCAGAAGCCGTTGCAGCTTTGACACTCCCCTGGTCACGGGCGTGACCAGGGGCGTGACACCTCCATGATGATCAATTTACTCCCGCCATTTTCAGCTTCCCTCCGTTTTACAGAAACAGCCTTGACATAGGTCACGGGCGTGACCTAGGGGCGTGACTCGTTAGTTAACAGATTTTGGCGGTTTCTCCTCCAACGTTCCCGGGGTTTCAAGACGACGGTTCCGAGCCTAACACGCCCTAGGTCACAGGCGTGACCTAGGGCGTGACCAATCAGAAATTTTTCCTATAAATTCCAGACAGCTTCAGATGTTAAGGAGTCGAATTTTAGGAGTTGGAGTCTTGTAGTTTGTTATTTCCTTTTGCTGTATTTTTTCATTTCTAGTCTAGATGTACTATTGTTGTTACTCTTAATTCTAGTTGTTTTTAATTCAAGCATGTTTTCCATACTTTATTTTTTAATTCCCAAATCATGATAAGTAGCTAACCTTCTTTAGCACTTGATCATGATGAACCTTGAAATAAAATAAACTCTTCTTCTTCTTTTATCAAATGTCTTATTCTTAATTTTTACTCGCTACGATTTGTCTTTGATTTCCATTTCATTGAATTCATATTACGCGTATATGGGTTTCGATCTTAGATCTGTAACCTAAATGACCGAGAGGTTTCGGATTCGAGGAGATCACTGAAAGAAAAAAGGAGTTGAATGCACTCCTCGAGAGAGGATGACGTAAATCTTCTGGATTGGAGTCAAATCAATAGTGGGGTTCACCGCCTGAAGCAAGCTTAGGGGTTTCGACTTGCCGAGAGGACTTAATCGATCAACCTAAGGTTAGTTAGAAGCATGAGCTTGAGAGAGACGCTACTATACTTTAGGAATCTCCACGGTCGAGTGAGTAGATAAGAGCTCGCATTGCTTTATTTTACAAGAAGTTTATTTTATCCCAAGGGAATTCTAGATCAAGTGCTAGCTTCCTTAAAATCGTATTTCTATTTCTTAGTTTAACGCTTAGTTTTTCCTTTTCCGTTTTTAAACAAAATCCAAATTTTCTGTCCAATAAGATAATAGCTTTTCTTATGAGTACAAGTACTCATCATCCCCGAGTCGCAATACGACACTTCCTATACTGCATTTCGATAGGTACGCTTGCCTAATCGAAATTCTAGTTTGGATGTAATTTAACTGTTAGAAAATTTCCATCAATTGGCAATGTTTGATATTGGTGAAGGCCGATAGAATATGCGTCTTGTAGTACAGGCAAGCCCTAGTGTTAGTGTTACTGCAAGGCGGCTGGTCTGGGCATAAGAATCCCCTCAAGAAGTATTTTGTGTTCCAGGTGGGGGGTCTTACAAATCGTATCAGCTTGTTACGATCCTGAACTTAAGAAGTCATTTAACAATGGTTCCACCCATGTTCGATTAGTCAGTTTGGGGACAAACTAACTTAGCGGAAGCAGTGGTGTGCCCATATGTAATTCACACTAAGTATGTCCAACTTTGACCTTAAAATTAGCCAACCTGACCTTAGGCTTGGATTCTACGTGTAGATCTCAGTGCACGTTGAGCAAGTGGGAGGCACCCACACCCCGTCCGTACCCACACAATTTCAAAAATCAAAGCTAGTGTAGACACTCACAACGATCTTGGATGCCTTCAGATCCAAACAATCCCCCGTACAACAATAAGGTCCGGGCTCCAATTGGGTGAGCACTTTCCGAGCTCTCTCCCCTCCTGCTTATCTTGGGACAAAGTCGGTAGTGCGTATAGAGGAATGGCTCGACACCGTGCAAGAACTGTTGGTAGGAATTAGATACCCAAGCAACATGGTTGTGACCCTTGTAGTGACACTGCTAAAACAACATGCCAAGAGTTGGTGGAAGTCCCTTATGGGCTCTACCTTTCAAGGGAAAGTGTATACAGAGATCAGCTGGAATGAGTTCTCTGGATCCTTTTTTGAGCACTTCATTCCCTTGTCTGCTCGAGATGAAATCAAATAGAGATTCCTATAGCTAAAGCAAGGATTTAAGTCAGTGACGGACTCACCAGCGAGAGATTCAGCATCTGGCTAGATTTGCTAACTCTTATGAGTTGGATGATAGAGGATATGCAAAAAGGATCTACAAAGGCTTGCGAGACCCCCTGAGGCAAGCTCTTTTGTTTATAGCGAACTCCAGCCTGGAAGAAATTATTGACATGTTGAAAAGGCTAGAAGCAGACCACTTGGGAAGTTATAAAAGACCTGTTGATGGTGTGATGGAAGCTGGCCGTAGCAACAGAAGAAAACACAAATTCAGAGGAGGAAGAGGACATCAGAGAGGTGGCAGGCGTTTCCACCAGAATTTAAGAGTGGAGCACCCAGTTCCACAGCCGCCAGCATTGCCTCCACCACCACAGCCTCAACAGTTTCAGAAACCCGGTGGGCGGCAGGAGAGAGTGTTCTTCGAATGCAACCAACCGGGCCACATTCGACGCTACTGCCCGCAACTGTTTGGAAATGCGCCTCTTGCTCTCTCTCTCTCCGGCAGCTCCTCGAGGGTGAGGGCATATGCGTGGTCGAGGACGAGTACCACGAGGAGAAAACCCCAAACCTGCTCGGAATCAGGTGTTCGCGCTGGACATGATATAGGAGCAGAACCCTCAGGAGGTGATTGCAGGTATGTTACAGTTAGTTATCACATTTTCATTGTTAATCTCAAGTTGCTTAAGACATACTAGATATCTAGCTTTGAGTATTGTTATTGGTACTTAGGCACCGTGGTGGTCGGTGGGAAACTGGCCTATACGTTATTCGATACTAGTGCCTCACACTCATTTGTGTTTGCGAACTTCATTAAAGACCTGGAAGGAGTGCAATCCTTCACTAGTATTGCTAGAATAGTACGCCTTCCAGACAGCTCTGAGATGACAACAACCGCCAAGTGCGAATTGGAGATACTCATTGGGGGAAAGATCTTTGATACCCCTGCCAAAATTTGGGAATGCCGGAGTTCGACCTCATTTTAGGCATGGCATGGCTGGATTGGCACTACGCAAAAATTGACTGCGTGGAGAAGCGAATCTACTTGAGACATGGGGATACCGATGTAATCTTCCAAGGTATAAAATTCGCACCACATTTATTATTATCTTCGATTCAGACCCTGAAAGCTCACATGAGAGGGGATGAAGTTTACATTATATGTTTTGAATTGAAAGAGATGAAAATAAATATGAAGGACGTGTGGGTGGTGCGAGATTTTCCCGAGGTATTTCCTGAGAAATTGCCAGGTTTACCCCCGCATAAAGAGGTGGATTTTCAAATTAAGCTAGTACCCAGAGCCAAGCCTGTCTCTAGACCCCCATACCGGATGGCCCCGAAGGAACTCGCAGAGTTTAGAGTACAGTTGCAAGAGTTAGTAGAATCAGGGTTTGTTCTCCCCAGCTCATCACCTTGGGGAGCCCCTTTTCTGTTCGTTAAGAAGAAGGATGGAACCTTGCGATTATGTATAGACTATTGGGAGCTCAACCGACTGACAGTACGGAACACCTATCCGCTACCTCAGATCAATGAGTTGTTCGACCAATTGGTAGGAGAGCATTGGTTTTCCAAATTGGATTTGTATTCGGGGTATTATCAGTTGAGAATACACGAGCGGGACATTCAGAAAACAACCTTTAGCTCAAGTCACGGCTTGTACGAGTTCACTGTGATTCCATTTGGGCTCACAAATGCCCCTTCAGCCTTCATGAGCTTAATGAACAAAGTGTTCGAACCTTATTTAGATTTCTTCGTCATCATTTTCATCGATGATATTTTGGTTTACTCTAAGGCGGAGGAAGAGCATGTCTAACATCTGACCTTTGTACTGAAGAAGCTAAAAGAGCATGCCTTATTTGCCAAGTTTAGCAAGTGCGAATTTCGGCTCCAAGAGGTTTTCTTCTTCGTCCATGTGATCAGTGGGACTGGGTTAGCTGTGGATCCGGCCAAAGTACATGTCGTGAAGAAGTTGTTGCCCTTAAAGTTAGCGGCCGATGTGCGGAGCTTCCTTGGACTTGCCGGGTACTATCGCAAGTTTGTAAAAGGCTTCTCAAAGATCACCCTTCCTCTTACTACGCTGATAAGGAAAGGTGTATAGTATGAGTGGACAGCTCAGTGTGAAGCTGCATTTCAGGAACTGAAAGACCGACTTACATCCGCACCCATCCTAGACCTTCCATCCGAGAAGGAAGGATTTCAAGTTTACACTGACGCGTCGTATCAAGGAATGAGAGCGGTATTGATGCAGCATGGGCATGTGATTGCATATGCTTCAAGATAGCTGAAGAAGCATGAAATGAACTACCCGGTACAAGATCTAGAATTGGGAGCGATGGTGTTTGCCTTGAAGTTTTGGAGACACTATCTATACGGAGTCCACTATGAGATCTTTTCAGATTAAAAGAATCTAAAGTACGTGCATACACCGAAGGAATTTGAATTTGAGACAGCGGCGATGGTTAGAGTTTTTGTGCGATTATGAATTCACATTGAACTACCACCACGAAAAAACAAACTCTATAGCTGATGCTTTGAGAAGGAAGTTACCGAAATCGAACTCGGAGTCCCGATTGATGAGAATGGAGTTAGCCCAGATGCTTTAAGAGATGGAGATAACCCTGGTATACAAAGACCAATCAGAAGGGTACACACAGTACTTAACCGCAATGAGCATAGTCTGCGATATTCGAGACTGAATCCGGGTGGAGCAAATAAAGGATGCGGATTTGGCCTCGGCAATCAAGTCAATTGAAGATGGGACAACTGATGAGTACTCCCTAAAAGATGGCCTCGTTCATCTCCGTGGCCGGCTTTATATTCCATAGGGCGGTAAAATTCAGCAAGATATCCTGGAAGAGACAAACTGTACCCAGTATTTTGTGACTGCGATTATCAAGATGTACGCCGACCTGCCGAAGACCATGTGTTGGCCGGGAATGAAGAGGGATGTCCGATATTTTGTCACGCATTGCGAGGCCTGTCAAAGGGTGAGATAGAATGTAGGAGCCCCGGTGGGTTATTATAGTCATTGCCCATCCCCGAGTGGAAGTTCGAAGATGTCTCCATGGACTTTGTCCACAGTTTTCCTCGCTCACAGTCAGGGAATGATTCAGTATGGGTGATCGTTGACCGTCTTACGAAGGTATCCTGGTTTATTCCTATGAAGAAAGAAGCTCATATGGATGTTTTGGTACGCCTCTTTGTGGAGCAGTTCGTACGGTATCATGGTGTGCCAAAGACAATTATTTCTGATCGGGATGGTCGGTTTACCTCTAAAGAATGGAAGGAGGTGCGGGAGTATTTGGGTTCACGTCTTACCTTTAGCACAACATTTCATCCTCAGACGGACGGGCAATCTGAGAGACCATCAAAATATTGGAGGATCTATTGAGGTTGTGCGTACTGGATAGATTAAAGCCATGGGAAAGGCTCTTAACCATGGTGGAATTTTCATATAACAACAGTCACTAGGCCAGTATCGGAATGGCACCCCATGAAGCCCTCTATGGAAGAAGGTGTATAACCCCCTTGTCATGGGTACAAGATGAAGACCCGGAGGTTTTGGGTATTGAATACATCGATGACACTGATGCATTGGTTAGGCTAATACAAGATCGCTTGCTTGAGCCTCAAAGTCGGCACGCTAAATACTATAATGCAAAACACCGAGTGGTAGAATTTCAAGTGGGTGACAAAGTGTTCCTGAAGATCTGGCCGATGCATGGAGTGTCACGGGTACATGGTATGAAGAAGCTTAGCCCAAGGTATGTTGGGCCTTACACTATATTGGAAAAGATTGGCCCTTTGGCCTACCGGTTGGAGTTACCATTGAGCTGGAGAATCTTCATGACCTATTCCATGTGTCGTCTCTTGAAGGCGCTGTTGCGGCCCGATCAACATATTCCCACCATTGATGGAGCAGTAGCGACAAATAAATCTATATGACAAGAGCCGATGCGGATAGTAGACAACGAGACAAGGATTTTGTGCTGCTAGAGTGTTCCTTTGGTGAAGGTGTTGTGGTCTAATCATGGGAAGGAGGAGTACACATGGGAGTCGGTGGACTTGATGCAAAAGCGCAACCCGGAGTTGTTTCCTTCAGGAAAAAAAATTTGAAAGCATGTTTTAATTTACTTTTCACACTTTCGTCTCCCCATAGCCTTAGCAAGATTTCAGGGACGAAATATTTTTTTTTATAGGATTTGTAACATCCCAATTCGCGCTAGGCCCCTCGTGCGCGCTTTTGAGTCAGGAGAAACAATTTGGGCTCAGGGAGTGCTGGCAGCTAGGCTTATACATGTGTAAGGAAAGAGAAGCCAGTCTAGAAAAGGACACGGGTAGTGATAAGGGCGTGTCCCTACCCGTGTGGTGCTCTAGTACCTAGGTTGGAATTTCGTAGAATTTCCAGAGAAGGACATGGGTAGTAACGCGGGCGTGTCCCTACTCATGTGTATGTGGACAAGGGTAGAGGCACGGCCGTGTCCCCTACCCGTGTGTAACTTCCATCGTCGATCGAGTTTCCCGAGTAGGACACGAGTAGAGACACAGGCGTGTCCCTACCCCTATGCATATCTCCAGGAAGCCGTCCGTGTCTCCCGAGCAGGACACGGGTAGAACACGGGCATGAACATGACCGTGTTGCGTGACACGGGTAGTGGACACAGGCTTGTCCCTACCCGTTGTTGTGTCCAAACGATAATGTAACTGTCAACACCGATTCACCCGAGTAGGACACGGGAAGGACCACAGGCGTGTCCCTACCCGTGTTAGTCTTATATATATAAGATTTCTAAAACTTGGCAGTTTTTCATCCTCTTCCCAAGCTTTTTCTGTGGAGATACTGGTGCTGGAGCAACTTTCTTCCAGTGGAGAACCGATGCCACCGAGGAGAAGATGATGTCATCGCAAAGGGTGGGGAGATCCTTGGCCAGAAATGGTGGAAACATCGGAAATGTGGTGAGCTTCCTCCCCTCTCCCTTGGTACTAGATCTCTAGTAATTCCTATGTGAGATATCGACTAAAAAGAATCTTGATGTGTGAGATGAAGATTTCTAGGAAGAGGCCATATTAAAACTTTTGTTCTAGGGTTTAGTCATCTTCAACCACTCCTTCCTTCAATGTGATGATGCGGGATGGTCTCGTGAAGAGAAATGGCCTTATGAGGGTGAATAAGGGTGGAGCAATTTCTGGTTGTGATTTGGGAAGATCAGTTAGAGGAGGAAGACGGACCAATGTCGTTCATTCCGCCTTAAGATACGCGCATAAATCTGCCTTCTACGCGCAGCGATCTTCTTTCAGATATGAAACGGTTAGATCTGGGCTTTCGACTAAACACAAAAGTCGTATCCCATGGAAATACCTTTCCAACAAATGGTTGCACGTCTTCAAGCGAGGTCTGCAACCACCGGAAAGCCTGATCGAAATTGATGGCTGATAATGTAAACGTGTAGAAACTATAATCTTAATGTAGCAGTCTTAGAGGTCGATTTCAAGTTTGATACGTCCAAATCAGGGCTTCCAACTAAACACGAAAGTCGTAGCCCTCGGAAATACCTTTCCAACGAGGGGTTAAACGTTTTCATTGGATTCCTGTAGCATAAGGAATCCCCGATTGAAGTTCTGTTCTTTATATAATTCCTGCATGCTTGTTCTTTTGTTTATGTAAACCCTACTAGAATTAGCAGAGAGATTGTGGGAAGTTAGCTTGAAGGATTTTTGTGAGTATTTGGATTGACCTTTTGTAATCAAATGACGAACTGAAACGTACTAGTTTGAGATGGTTTGGTTGATAGACCCCTAAGTGAACTATTGGGTAGGCAAATTGGATTGTATAAACAAACTAGATACGTGAATCGGTAAGATAAGCTACTTACTAGCAAGGTGATTAATATTGTGTGGAAGAGGATTTAATAAGCTTAGTGCCTGAATATGTGGAAGGGTTGATGGTGCGTGATTGTTTGCCGCACTTGATTGATTGTGTTGATAAGGGACTCGTTGAGGAGCCCTTGTGAGTTGTTGAGCTCGAAAAGTGAAATTGGCATGTGGTGTGATTCGACACGTGGTTTCATAATCCTGGGTTAAGGATAGTGTGGCAGGTATACGGGCTCGCTAGTCATCACACCGATGGGAGTTGAGGTTAGACCTTGGGCGGTTGGGCTTGGTCCGCGTGCATTTTCCGATGCTCCTTCTGGGTCACATCTTAGGTAAGTTTGGGGCTTGGTTCTCGGTGCACATCTACCCGAGACTCTCGCTGAGCCGAAGTAAATGTGTGAGCTCTACTGTTGTGATCTTAGCATTGATGCGTACGGAGGCCTAGGCTAGGTAGTGTGGAGACCAGCCTAGTAGTAGAGATGTTCGCTCTACTATCACCGTCTGGCCACGACGGATGATGCCTGAGAGGTTAGCTACCTACTTGAAAAGTGAGAACTAAGAGTCTGTGTCGACATAGCAACTCCTTGTGCATAATCATTGGTGAGTCATTGCATAGCATTCATGGCATTACATTAAATTGCATACACAAGATCCTCATCGTATAAGTTTGTATGGGCACTCTTATACGATGAGTTGCTTTACTGTTGAGTCGAACCTCAACTTATATGTCTGTATGGGCATTCATATAAGTTGAGTTACTTTCTGTTGTAGCTTTACATTTTCAATTTCTGCTTTAGATGTTAGAACTGTTAGGGAAATGTGTTTGCTCATTTACTATGCTGCTATATATATACATTGTTTACGGATGACTTCATTCCATGTATTTGTATTATTGCATATATATATATATATTGTACACTGTTCCTTTCTCCGCCCGGTGCCGAAGAGTCGCTAGGGGAGTGGATGTGATATCCACTTAGTCTTTATGACTAACAGTTGCTACATATTCCTTTTTAGGATGAAATCCCGCAGACAGAGCAACAATAAGTTTTGCAGCAGGACAGCCAGACCAGGACGACAGGGCCTGAGAGGACGGTACCGTCTTTACCGTCGGTGACTAATGTGAGTCTTTGAGGGACTTTTTTTGTAGCCCCTTTTGAGCTAGTTTACTCGTACTCTGATAGTATAGAAGCTTTATGTAGCTTCTTTTATTGTTTGTATTTTTGGACTATTATATGCTTGTGTGGATTTGACTTCTCATTTTATATATTTGGTTGGGTTGGCAATGTTTGATATTAGTGAAGGCTGGCAGAATAAGCGTCTTGTAGTACAGCCTAGCCCTAGTGTTAGTGCCACCGCGAGGTGGCTATTCTGGGCATAAGACTCCTCTCGAGCTGTGTTTTGTGTTCTAGGAGGGGGGTTTTACATCCCCAAGGTTAGAGGAGTCGTTTCCTCCATTCACTTGAAGAAACCAAGATGTCTGGTTATACAGTTTCAGAGCACCGAAAGCTCCACCACCAGTAGTGGCACACCACCAAACACGTCGGCAAGCCCAATTGCATGTCCGCTTCTCCTCCTCTCCCCTTGTGCTAGCATCCTTGATTAATAGGATTTGAAATCGAGCCTAATTGAGCTGATTTCCATTTTTGGATTCCATGAATTTTCATGGTTTTTATACCTTGCGGGTTCGCCTGAAACCGCCCCTTCGGCGGTCGTGCCCCCTCCGGCCATAGCTAGCACCTCAACGGAGGTGGTGGTTTTGGTGGCCGGACGGGGAGGGGACTGGATCGCCGGCAAAATGAATTGAAAGAAGCTCCAGGTCGGGCAGATCACACTCGTAGGCTGGAGGAGGAAGACGACTCCTCGGCCATTGGATCTGTTATTATATAAATGATTAAATAGTATATTTTTAACCCTTTACTGTGCACCCTTTAAATTAAATAAATAAGGCCCTTAGGGGCTGAACCTTGAAAAGTGTAACACATAAACTTGTATCTCTTGAAGTCTACTTTATTTTGAAATTGATTTCGACCAATTTGGGTCAGTGATCTGACCACAACACTCAAAATTGTGCAGTCTATACATATGCTTAACTAGAGACTAAATTGAGTTCCCCCATCAATCTAGCCATCCAAATGACTTGAGATTTAGACTGGGGGTCACTATTACCTATACCTCTAAAATATTCAAAAATAGGAATTTGTGGAAAATATTTTTCTCTAGTTTTTTTAAAATGTTATAAATCATGTATGATTTAATTTTAGGGTCGAATTACCTCATAATTCCCAAATATTTTGGGGGATGATTCTTAGTCAATTGTGTGACCAAAGTTTGGTCCCTTATGGGTAATTTATAGCAAATGTGTAATTAATGGGTTGAGTGGCCAATCCTCATCTAAAGGGGATGAAACTTGTTTCATTACCTCAAAGTCATCTAAAACACCCCCTCAATAGAAATTGAGTGGTTTGGGGTGAAGATGCCCTAAGACCCTAGTGTAGGCCCTAGAGTTGGGGTTTTGGGCCTAGTGAAGGACATGGGACCATATATCCTTTGAATAGCTTGGAACTTGGTAGATGAGTTCATAGGGTGGATATAAGCCCTAGGAAATGTTATTAGAATTTTTTAGGAGCACTTAACCTCTCTGAAATAATTTAGGACAAATTAGGGTACTTTTACTTATAATTTTATTTCATAATTATATGATCTTGGATATTCATGAAACTTAGGCAGTGATCTTATATAGTTTTTATTGATCTCTGGAAATTGTTGTATGAATTTTGGATTGATATATTTGGTACTTCATTCACAACCCTAATGTTTACCCTAATTGCAAGAAAATTAATAATGAGTTTGTTACTCACTAGAAAATTATGAAACTTTGTTAGAGCACTTTTTAGGGCATTCTAATGTTTTGTGAATTTTGATGTAATTTTTACAAGAATCATCATGTAGGATCATTCACATAGTGCCTTAGATTGAATATCATTGAATATATTATTTATGAGACCAAATAATGTTGAAAAATAATAATTCTTGTTCAATGGACTCTTATAATCATATTTTTAATCTAGTAATTGTTTTTTTCTAAATTTTGGAAGTCTAATTCTATTTTTCTCCTATTTATCCTAATATTGTAGTTGTTTATTCAATAATTAATTGATGGTCAAATTCATCATGGAAAATTTGGATTTTTGGTACTTACTCTTATATTGATTTTATTAATCTATCATAATTTTTTATGGCCATACCTTGTCAGAAAAGTGTACTAAGTGTTCAAAAGCCTAGATGGCATGATTTTGCATAAAATTAAATAAATGCCAAATAAGTTAGGAAAAATATTATCTTCTGTATTTAATCATAAAATACCATGATTGACCCCTAGTAATAATCTTAGGTCTTTTGGATGAGTATTTGGAGAGGTCACCATCCTTGCACACCATATAGTCTATTAGGTCTGCACACAGCAAAGCCGTAGAATTAGGAAAACATGTGAAACTTGGTATGGGGTAGTTGGTGTACCTGGTCTTGGTGAGAATGAATAAGGTCACCAAGGGAAGGCAGGTTGTGAGATCCTGGTTGACTAGGGGCAAGGTTGTGCTCGGGACCGACGGTGGATCGCCTTTCCCTGGTGAAAGAGGCTAAATACACTTAGAGTTAGTTCAAGTGCAATGCAAAAAGAGTTTAGTTCATGGGTAGATACCAACAATAATGAGTACCTTGCAAAAGCGAGCATTGGGCTTCAACACATCGGAGTTCCTCGTGCCCTCGAGAGCCCTTCACAGGAAATGCCCTGGGCAGTCAAAGGTTTACCCTAAACTGTAAGGCTAAACTGTTAGTGTAAGATTAATTCTAAGTACTTCACTTTGACTCAACCCATAGCCATAGGAGGCTAGCTTGGTTTAGACTCACGAGCAGTAGCTCGGAGGTGGTAGGTACAGATTGGTTAGTCGGGGGAGCCAGCGGCTCAGAAGGTTATAGTGATAGACAGGTTAGTCTGGGGAGCCGATGGCTCGGAGACTTATAACAATCATAAATGCATGTGCATAAAGGTGGAGGGTCTTCGGTATTAGACGATAATTCACACCGACGTTGTTACGATGTCTCGACGGGTGTGGTTTACACATAGTCAGGGAAAGTCTGGTGGTGGATAAGCATAGTATGTGCTGACTCCGTGGTTTTGTTCTTCGCGTTGAGGCGTACGAAGGGATAGCCATGGTAGTGTGGATAACGGCCTAGGAGCTGAGTGGACTAACCCACTGTCTCTGTGGTCATGGAGAAGGCTACTGGGAGTGATGCTAGCTTCCAAAAAGGGGAAACTAAAGGTCTATGTGCATAGAGTCGTGTGTGTGTGTGTGCTGCAATTGCATGAGTCATGACATAACATATCACTACATATATACTTGCATATTACCTGACACCTCATCATATAAATTTGTATGGGACTTTTATATGAAGGAATCCTTGCAAAAGACCCCTTAACTTATAAGATTGTATGGGTATTCATATAAGTTAAAGTTAGTTATTCCATAATTTTCTTTACATGTTCTTACTATTCTACTTTACTTGTTTACATTACTACTTCCTTGTTATAGTTCTTTTATACATACACCTGCTAGGCTAGTTGTCACATGCTTGTTCCACTCTGCTTTGTTGTCCTCCTCTTTCATCCTCCCGGCACGGTTCCTAGGGGTCGCGGATGTTAGGCGAGGAAGATAGTGGCTTAGTATTTTGACTAACGGTCAGTGGACCACATCATTTTAACGGACCGAGCTGCAGGAGAACCAGCATCGCCAGGACAAGGAGGCAGGATATAAGGAGCAGTTGTTTCGTGCTACCACTACTACATGGCGACAGGTCGAAGACGGTTTTAGGTTGCTTCTGCCATATGTGTGAGTTGTGAGGGAGAGATCATTGTATTAGACATGTACCGGGCTTAAACCCATTTCTACTCTCTTTCATACTTTGTACTCATTGTGGACTATAACACTTTTACTTATATTTATATGTGATCTTGTGGACATGAACTTATATTTGTTCAATTTTACTTCTACTCCCTTCTATGATTGTCATTGCCGCCAGAATCGACGTTTTGTTGTGGAGACCCTCCCGAGTGTCGGTGTCACCACAAAACGGTGGTTCTCGGCATAAGACCCGATAGCGTAGCAAAAAAAAAGGTGTCTTTAAACTAAAACCTCCGCCCTCGACGTGCAAAGCTTAATTAGTTTTCATTTTTCATTTTATATTTTTGAATATAAAATTATTCTGTGCTTTGGTAATATTTTTATATTCATTTGGACTTTTACTATTTTCATTTCTTGCTTTTAGACTTGGTTGGTGTGTAAACCACCCGGATAGATGAGATTTCATCTTCATCTTGAATGGTTAGATTTGTTTTGTAACTCCTATTTATAGGGGTTTATTGGAGGATTAAAGTAGCCAGAAATTAAACCCTAAAGAATCTTCTCGTGTGATGTTTCAGCCAGCTGCTCTTGAAGCTGTCGACCACGTGCTACCTCCTCTGCTCGTCAGCATCACCTCTTGGAGGTTCCTAGGCGTGGATCCCTTGGTGCGACTCTGAGGAAGACGGGCTGCAACCCTATTCGGTGCTTTTAGACTTGGTTGGTGTGTATTTAACCACCCGTATGGATGAGATTTCATCTTCATCATGAATGGTTAGATTTGTTTTGTAACTCTTATTTATATGGATTTGTTGGAGGATTAAAGTAGCGAGAAATTAAACCCTAAAGAATCTTCCCGTGTGAAGTTTCTGCCAGCTGCTCTTGAAGCCGTCGACCCCGTGCTACCTCCTCCGCTCGTCGGCATCACCTCTTGGAGCTTCCTAGGCGGGGATCCCTTGATGCGACTCCTAGTAAGACGGGCTGCAACCCCATTTGGTGCGACTCCAGTGGACCGTGGAAGAGAGATTCATCCGCGTTATCTAATGCAAATATAAAAATCGGGTTGGGTAACTTCTCATCCCTAAACCTAGTGAGATTTCTTTTTGTAAGTTTGGGAGGGCCCGAAGCCGACGCCTCTTCCTCCGCATTGAAAACATACACTTGCAAATTTGAAAGTGAAATCATTTTTGTCCGAAAATCTTTGTCTTCCAGATTGAGTGGATCCAATTTGCTTGAACAGATCTAGGCTTATAGTCGTGGTCTTGTTCTCTAAAAGGATTGACAACCTTTGTGTTTGTTTTGGGAATCGAGTTGACTAATTTCCGAATCATATTTCTAGTCGACTTATCTCCCGCTGATTTTTGTGCTATGGAATGCATAGCCATTATGAGGACGGTTAGGTGCCTGCGTAGGTACGTTTGATTGTGTGGTCATATTATTTGACGGGTCGGTGTTGTAATTCGGTAGATCTCTTTATAAAACACTCCCTACATCAGACTTGAACCACCTGTCCAATCAATATGAAATAGGCAACCTGCATACATGAACTGAAACATACATAAAATACATAATTGTGTATATCATTGAGTTGATAGGGCTTGTAACGCCCCTGATTTTTTTCCTGCGATTATTTAATTCTTGCTTGGCGTTACGTCGACGCGTTTTCTTGGCTTGTGTCATCTGTGGAGTATGGTCTTAACTCCTTAGAACTGAGTGACCCATTTTGTAGTCAATTGGCAAGATCTCCCTAGAAAGCCGGGTAATTTTGGGTGATCCTATGTGGCCTCTCGGGGGATGCTTGTGTTTTGACTTCGGGTTGGTATAACTCGAGTTTTGTTTGTCGAAAATTAATTTCGACTTCGCTGTTGTGTTCGTAGCGTGGATATTTAGTTACGGTGCGAATTTCGTTGAATTCCGAGGATGTTCGGTTTTCGCATCGTTTTGGTATTTTATTAAAAATAAAATATTTAATAAATATTATATTAAATATTAATTTTTTGAAAGGGTGCGGGTACTTGGCGTTTGTGCCTTGTCTTTTGTTCCTTATTAATTATTTAGCTAATTAAGATTAGTAAGGGTGCTATATATATGATAGTTTAGACTTAAGAGGTAACCGCTCTTGTTCACCTTCTTCCCCCATCCGCATCACCTGTTTGCTGAAATCAGAGAAACCACAAGAACTGCTCCCCTTCGGACACCGAATCCGGGAGCGTTTGTGGACGGAATTCGATTCCGAAAGCGGATTTGGATTGCTCTCACCTAGACCTTCATTCCTACGGTAAGAAATTCAGTTTTCGTGGTGTTTCTAGGGGTCTCAGAATTTCTTGGGTTGTCCGTTTCCGCCATTAAAGCCCCAGATTTCTGCTTTAGGTGTTATTGTTGCTGGTGCCGCGTGAGAGTAAAGGAGGCCGACCAAGCTTTGCCGGAAATTTGAGGCAAGTGGTATTCTTGCCCTTGCCGTGTAATTCTTTTTATCTATCTCCTTGTTACCTTGTTACCCTCGGTTAGAAACCATATTCTTGCTTGAAATCGGGTACAAAACCCAACTGTTGATAGAGAAGCCTAGTTCACGGGATGTGTGAGGGCTTGAGGGTTGGGTTAATTTCTTTCCTATGCAGTAGTTGTAGCCGGGTAGAGTAGGAAAGCTATTGTTTAATTCATATGCAAACCTATCTTGCTTAGGCTCTGGTTAGGGTGTATGTGTGCTTGCCTGTGTAGTGGCTATAGTAGAAGCATTCCCCGTACTTAGAATTGCTGGAGTTTTATGGAGACGAATTTTTTGCGACTTAGTGTTTTGGCGTTGAGTGAGCCGACCTCACTCAATGCCAAAGCCGTTTTATCATTGAGAGTGGTGGACACACTCAACACCGCAATTTTTTTTTGCGGCTAAGTACTTATGCATTGAGTGAGTCGATCTCACTCAACGCCAAAGCTATTTTATCATCGAGAGTGGTGGACACACTCAATTCCACAGTTTGTTTTTGTGACTAAGTACTTTAGCATTGAGTGAGTCGACCTCACTCAACGCCAAAGCTATTTTATCGTTGAGAGTGGTGGACACACTCAACACCGTAGTTTGTTTTTGCGGCTAAGTACTTTGGCGTTGAGTGAGTCGACCTCACTCAACGCCAAAGCTGTTTTGGCATCGAGAGAGGTGGACTCACTCAACGCCATAGTTGGTTTTTTTTTTGTGGCTAAGTGCTAATGCGTTAAGTGAGTGGACCTCACTAACCGTCGTAGCTGTTTTTGCGTTGAGTGAGGTTAGCTCACTCAACTCCACAGCCTGTGTTGCTGAAGGCGTTGAGGGAGTGGACCTCACTAAATGTCGCAGCTATTTTGGCGTTGAGTGAGGTTAGCTCACTCAACTCCACAGCCTGTGTTGCTGAAGGCATTTAGGGAGTGGACCTCACTCAACGCCGTAGCTGTTTTGGCATTTAGTGAGGTTAGCTCGCTCAACGCCACAGCTTATTTTGTTGAAGGCATTGAGGGAGTTGACCTCACTCAACGCCATAGCTGTTTTGGCATTGAGCGAGGTTAGCTCACTCAACGCCACAGCCAGTGTTGAACAAGGCGTTGAGTGAGTGAACCTCACTCAACGCCATAGCTGTTTTGGCGTTGAGTGAGGTTCGCTCACTCAACGCCACCATCTGTTTAGGTGTGGAGTGAGTGGGGCTCACTCAACGCCATGTCATGTTGAGTCATCTCAACGCTTTTCCCTTACCTTGATATTCTCTCCCGAGTGAATTCCTTGATTTTGAGGTTCCTTGTCGGCTATATTTTTTTCAAAAAGCTGAATCGTGGGTCGTGGTTAGTAGTTGTGGTTTGAAGCTCTTAATGGGGGAGGTGTTGTGTAATTTAGCCGAGGCCAACCTTTTTCTCTTATCTTGCTCCAGGTACGGGCTGGGCAAGGGGATGGGAGGTCCCTAGTGCTTTCACATGTAGACCCCTGAGCTTTGTTTCTTGGAAATAAAAGTTGGGGGACTTTGTTTGCCTCCAACCTGGATCCGCGTGGTTTTTGCTACTACCATCTCTCACAGCTTAGGGTGTTAGACGTTTCTTCCTTTGTAAATTTGCAACATTTGGGCTCATGGTAGCCTGGTAAACTCTGCAGGATTTATATTTTTGGGCAGGGTTGTTGATGTTTCCTCGCACTTAGTGCTTTTCTTTTTGTCTTGCCTTAGACAGTGGTGCTTGTTTTCGATTTACTTACTCTTCTTGCTTACCTTATAACCTAACATTTTCGTACAACTTACTTGTTTAGCTTGTTGAGGTATTCTTTTCTTCTTTGAGTGCCTCAGGTTATGGTTAGTAGCCGATTAGGCGGCTAGTTGTGCTGTGCTGTTGCAGGTGGTCTCTCGTACTGTGCAGATTAGTTTCTTGGCCTTGTGAGGTAGTTTTGTGCTTCTTTCTTACAGACATACATACTTGCCAGTGGGTTCGTGTCAATTTGTTGGCACCCACTGGTAGTTTTACCTTGATACTAGATATGTTAACTTTCTGCTGCTACCTTTTTCTAGAGATAGTCTACTTGCTCTTGAGATGATTTATGCTAGGTTGCTAGTTACTTTTAAACCTAAAAACACTATTATAAGTATACCTCATGATCAACATGTTTTATAAAACTCATCACTATTTTCCAAATAACGTAAAAAGATCGTTTTCCTATATATATAGTATAAATTAAATGTAGGGTCCTGCATAGTATTAGTGGTCCTCTTGGGACACTTACGCACTCTTTTAGGATGTCGAACCTGAATAAAGTATTTTTCGTAGCGTATAAGTATTGTTTTAAAATTATGGACTAGGTTATCCACTGTGCCGAGGGATACGGCCTTTAAAAATATAACTGATTTTCTAATCATATAACTTATGAATTTTATAAAGTAAAGTAGATAGTTTTGCCTGAGCGTTAGAAGTTATCCCCTGCTCGACGTGGCATCACGATGCGTGTTTTCTCATACTCTGATGCTTCTTTAATTTGGATAAAATGCGGGTTATGACAGTTGGTATCAGAGGAGGTTGCTCACAAGTTTGTCGGGGAACCTTCCCTTTGGATTGCATTAGTAGTTCAGCATAATGTAATTAGCACACCGATATGTCATCGGCACGTCTTGTCAAAAGCCCAAACACTACACTCATAGCATAACATGAAGTATACAGGGCATATTATGTAGTATGGGATGCATAATATGTGTTCGTATATGCATCCACCATATGGGCAACATGTGAGGGTTATGTAGTATGGGATGCATAACCTCACAATATGGCTGCGACTAGCTTGTTTTCTTTTTCATTGCATGAGGATGTTATGTAGTATGGGATGCATAACATTTTCATGTGTACGCCGCTCATAACATGCATTAGGGCCTTTCTTTTTAGAATGAATAGCACAAACATGCATAGCATAACATTGCATAAGCACAACGTGCCAAGCTAAAGACTGGCAGGATAACATATGTACACACATAAGTTTTAGAGTCAAAAATAATATAAAGTCATGCATTCCCGATCTAGGCACAAGAGTTTGTATTGTGGTGGTTAGCCATCCTAGGTTAAGGCATAACATCAATGCTTGTAAAAATAAACTCCTAGAGTAAGTTTAGTAGCTTTAAGTTCATATTTATGTATGTATTGTCTGTACTTGTAGTTAGTTGCAGCTGTTGTACTAGAATCTGACTAATGTTGTTATGATTTTAGGATGGCGAGATGCCCTTCGACTAGATCGACCCCCCTATCAAAGGGTCAGTCATCGGGAGTGCAGAATGATGCGGTGATCGAGAGCCTGCGACAAAGTAGCGATTCCTTGAGCAAGCATATGGTGGAGGTGCGAGCCTAGATCTAGTCTCTGGTGGCAGTTGTGGCAGGACAGACTCAGGGAGTGCAAGGCCCTGCAGGGGGGGTTAGTTGTTCCTCCTCCTCCTGCACCCCTGAGACCTCCAGTGGTTGTGCCAGTAGAGATGGCTTTCATCTCACAGTTTCAAAGACTTAGCCCTCCTACTTATGATGGGAAGGCAGATTTCATGGTCATAGACGATTGGCTGATCTCCATGGAGGAGATGTTCTCGTACTCCGGTATTGCAGATGATCAAAGAGTGATGATAGCCGCCTATCAGCTCAAGGGTTTGGCTAAGAGTTGGTGGCTTAGAGAAAAGGAGAGCTTGGTAGCTGGTTGCTCTTGGGAAGTGTTCAAGGAAATGCTGTTGAGGAAGTTCTTGCCTTCGGTCGAGCGTGACCGTCTTATGAACGACTTCTTCCACCTGAAGCAAAGGCAATTCATGGTCGGTGAGTATGAGGTAGAGTTCAACAAGTTAAGCCGATCTGCTCCTGGGTTGGTAAGTGTTGAGGCTGATCGAGTCAAGCGATTCCTTGGTGGCTTGAGGAGCGAGGTGCAGCAGTTGACCAGTGCTTATGGATCAGAGACTTATGCAGGGATAGTTGAGGCTGCTCTGAAGGTGGAGGCTATCGAGACCGCAAAGAGCATAGGCAAGCAAATGAGGAAGGACAAGCGGAAGTTTGTTGAGGAGAAGAAACCCCAGGTACCCGGTGCTACTTCGGGAAAGAAGAGCAAGATAGTGTGTAGCTTCTGCGGTCGGTCATACCACCCTGTTGAGAGGTGTTTCAAAAAGGCAGCAGCTCAGAAGGAGCAAGTTCATGCTATTCAGGGTGCTCCTAGGAGGGATGTTTCCTGTTCTATTTGCAAGCGACCCGGGCATGATGTTGCCCAATGCTGGTCCAAGGTTAAAGTCTGCTATCAGTGCAGGCAGAAGGGTCACATCAAGTCTAGGTGTCCTCAGGTCCAGCCAGCTGTTCATGCAGTTCCACTTCAGGCACTACCTCCGCCTCAGCGTGTGGACAAGGGTAAAGGAAAGCTGAACGTGATCTCTTCCAAGGAGGCTCAAGCTTCGACTCAGGTCATCTCAGGTTAGTTGTTCTTCCAACCTGAAGGTTTTAATTGTTAGAATGGTAACAGTTTTGTTTTGGTAGTTCCTTAGTTGTATATACTCCTATAGGGAAATTTAAGGTAAAGAACCGTTGGGCGCGTGTTCTGTTCGACTCCAGCGCTACCCACTAATTTATGTCTAGAGCCTTTCTTGAGCAACATCGGTTAACTCTAGATCGAGTTCGTGATACCTTCCACGTCAAGTTCCCTTCTAGTGAATCTGTGTTATAAGATTTGGGACTTCTAGAATGCCTTGTATTGTTGGGGGACTTTCTTGCGAAGGCAGACTTGAAGATGATTGATCTGGAGGACTTCGATGTTATTTTGGGCATGGACTATCTGTCTAAGTATGATGCGGTCATTCCGTGCAAAGGGAAGCGCTTTGGACTTCATCAAGGGCAATGGTAAGCCGAGAAGCGTGTATGCTGATCCGTGCCAAGATTCTCTTGTCTTTTTGCGGTATGTGCTCAGAAGTTGTTTCTTTCTGATTGTTTTGCTTGTTTAGTCTCGGTGGTGGGGACTGTTGTTAGTGTACTGCACTTAGAATAGATTCCCGTTGTTCGTGGTTTCGCTAATATTTTTCCTGATGACCTTCCTGGTCTTCCTCCCGATCGGGATGTCGAATTTGTGATTGATTTGGAACCGGGTACGCGTCCTATTGCTAAGGCGCCGTACCAGATGGCCCCTCGTGAGTTAGAGGAGTTGCGAGTCCCGTTTGATGAGTTATTGGCAAAGGGGTCTATCAGGCAGAGTTCGTCGACTAGGGGCGCTCCTGTTTTATTTGTAAAGAAGAAAGATGGGTCGATGCGGCTTTGCATCGACTACAGGGAGTTGAACAAAGTCACTATTAAGAACGGGTACCCTCTGCCGAGGATCGATGACTTATTTGATCAATTGCGTGGTAGCACGGTGTTCTCCAAGATCGATCTTCGTTCTGGCTATCATTAGCTAAGGATCCGTGAGGCAGATATTCTACGGACTGCGTTTAGATCGAGGCATGGACATTTTGAGTTCTTGGTGATGTCGTTTGGTCTGACCAACGCACCATCAGCTTTAATAGATATGATGAACCGGGTGTTCAGGGACTTCCTAGACAAGTTCATTGTGGTTTTCATCGATAACGTGTTGGTCTATTCCCGCAGCACTGAGGAGCATGAGCAGCATCTGCGCTTGGTTTTATCGGAGTTGAGCAATCACAAGTTATTCGCCAAGTTGAGCAAGTGCAAATTTTGGTTGTCTCATGTCTCGTTTCTGGGCCACGTGGTGAACAAGGATGGGATCTCGGTCGAACCAGAAATGATCGCAGTAGTGATGGATTGGAGCGGGTCGGGCATGCCCAAGGAAATCAGGAGCTTCCTAGGGTTGGCCGGCTACTACAGGAGGTTCGTAGAGGGTTTCTGTACCCTGGCTGCACTTTCACTCAAATGAACGCGGCCTTTGTTTGGAGCGAGAAGTGCGAAGAAGCCTTCCTGGAGCTTAAGAACAGATTGTGCACTGCTCAAGTCCTAACCCTACCTACTGAGGGTGTGGAGTATGATATGTACGTGGATGCTTGGCATGTTTGTCTTGGTTGCGTGTTGATGCAGGTTAGAAAAGTGATTGTGTATGGGTCAAGGCAATTAAAGACTCATGAGAGAAATTACCCTGCCCATGACCTTGAGTTTACAGCGGTGATTTATGCGTTGAAGCTGTGGAGGCATCTACTTTATTGGGCTCAGTGCAAGATCTTCACTGATCACAAGAGCCTGAAGTACGTGTTCACGCAAAAGGAGTTGAATCTGCACCAGCGGCGGTGGCTAGAGTATGTGGCCGGTTATGACGTAGAGATCCAGTATCATCTAGGCAAGGCCAATATAGTGGCCGACGCCATGAGCCGGAAGATGTGGAAGATCTTTAATCTCTCCGCCGATTGTTTAGTGGAAGAGTTCCTCCTTATGGATATCTTGGTGGGATGCTGTGGCATGCAGAGTAGTTTGGCAGTGGCAGAGCCATCTTGGATTTCCCTTACTAGGTTGCACCAGAAGGATGATCAAGACCTTCTGCGTTTATACCTAAGGACTGGGAGAGGGGAGTTGCCAGATTTCTCTATCGATGATGCGGGTACTTTGAAGTACCACGACAGATTTTGCATCCCCGCTGTCAGAGACATCAGGGGTATGATATGCAGAGAGGCTCATGGATCCAGTGTTGCCTACAATCCGGGATCTACAAAGATGTATCGTGATTTGAAGCAAATTGCCTGGTGGTATGGGATGAAGAGTGATATAGCCCGATTTGTTGTTGAGTGCCACACTTGCAAGCGTGTGCAGGCCGATCACGGAAGGCCTGTTGGCAAGCTGACTCTGCTAGAGATCCCGACTTGGAAGTGGGAAAGTATTTCTATGGACATCATCACGGGCTTACCGAAATCTCCAAGGGGATTTTATTCTGTTTGGGTCATAGTGGATAGACTGACAAAGTGTGCTCACTTCGTGTCGTATAAGATTGACTATCCGATGAAGAAGATTGCAGAGTCGTACTTGAATGAGGTCATCAGATTGCACGGTGTGCCTGTTAGCATCATTTCTTATCGAGACTCCCGATTTACTTCTCATTTTTGGCAAAGTCTGCAGGAGGGTTTGGGTAAAGATCTAAGGTATTCTACTTCTTACCACCCACAAACCAATGGACAGACGAAGCGGGTGAACAAGATAGTTGAGGATATGATCAGATGCTACATTCTAGACCACGGTGGAGTTTGGGATGAGCGATTGCGACTTATGGAGTTTGCATACAATAACAGTTATCAAGAAAGTTTGCAAATGGATCCGTTTAAAGCTTTGTATGGGAGGCGCTGCAAAACCCCCCTATTTTTGGCTGAGGCAAGTGAGAGACCCTTGTTGGGTCCGGATGCGCTCGAGGAGATGGAAGTCGCGGTGAAGTTCATTCGAGAAAAGCTTCGTATAGCTCAGGAGATATATGAGAAGAACGCCAATCAACGTAGGTCTGACTTGGAGTTTTCTGTAGGGGACCTTGTGTTTCTTAAGGTTTCCCCGATGGTTGGTGTTAAGAGGTTCGGTAAGAACTGGAAATTGGACCCGATGTATGTGGGCCCGTTTAAGATTGTTTAACGGATTGGCGTGTCAGCTTATAGGTTGGATTTGCCAGCAAACTTCCAAGATGTTCATAATGTATTTCATCTAAGCCAATTACGGAAGTTTGTGCGCAGTAGTGGGCATGTCTTGGATGTTGTTCCCCAGTTTGAGCCTAATCTCTCTTTTATTGAAGTGTCGGTCCGCATTTTGGATACTCAAGATCAGGTACTGCGAAGTAAGTCCATCCCGATGGTCAAAGTTCTATGGAAAAATCAGGGTTTGGAAAGCGCGACTTGGGAGTTTGAGTCGGCTATGAGGGAGGCTCACCCTCAACTGTTTCCCCGATTAGTTTGGCTTGTTTTCTTCCTGTAATGTTTGTCTTGTTACCTTTCCTTCTATAGTTGAGGCATTGTGCATAAAGTTTCGGGACGAAACTTTCTTTTAGGGGGAGTGACTGTAACGCCCCCGATTTTTTTTCTGCGATTATTTAATTCTTGCTTGGCGTTACGTCGATGCATTTCCTTGGCTTGTGTCATCTGTGGAGTGTGGTCTTAACTCCTTAGAACTGAGTGACCCATTTTGTAGTTTATTGGTAAGATCTCCCTAGCAAACCGGGTCGTTTTGGGTGACCCTGTGTGGCCTCTCGGGGGATGCTTGTGTTTTTACTTCGGCTGGGTATAACTCAAGTTCTGTTCGTCGAAAATTAATTTCGACTTCGTCGTTGTGTTCGTAGCGTGGATATTTAGCTACGGTGCGAATTTCGCCGAATTTCGAGGATGTTCGGTTTTCGCGTCGTTTTGGTATTTTAGGAAAAATAAAACTATTTAATAAATATTATATTAAATATTATTTTTTTTGAAAGGGTCCGGGTACTTGGCGGTTGTGCCTTGTCTTTTGTTCATTATTAATTATTTAGCTAATTAAGATTAGTAAGGGTGCTATATATAGGATAGTTTAGACTTAAGAGGTAACCGCTCCAGTTCACCTTCTTCCCCCGTTCGCAGCACCTGTTCGCGGAAATCAAAGAAACCGCCAGAACTGCTCCCCTTCGGACGCCGAATCCGGGAGCGTTTGTGGACAGAATTCAATTCCGAAAGCGGATATGGATTGCTCTCGCCTAGACCTTCATTCCTACGGTAATAAATTCAGTTTTCGTGGTGTTTCTAGGGGTCTCGAATTTCTTGGGTTGTCCGTTTCCGCCATTAAAGCCCCAGATTTCTTCTTTAGGTATTGTTGTTGCTGGTGTCGCGTGAGAGTAAAGGAGGCCGACCAAGCTTCACCGGAAATTTGAGGCAAGTGGTATTCTTGCCCTTGCCGTGTAATTCTTTTTATCTATCTCCTTGTTACCTTGTTAGCCCTAGGTTAGAAACCCTATTCTTGCTTGAAATCGGGTACAAAACCCAACTGTTGATAGAGAAGCCTAGTTCTCGGGATGTGTGAGGGCTTGAGGGTTAGGTTAATTTCATTCCTGTGCAGTAGTTGTAGCCGGGTAGAGGAGGAAAGCTATAGTTTAATTCTTATGCAAACCTATCTTGCTTAGGCTCGGGTTGGGGTGTATGTGTGCTTGCCTGTGTAGTGGCTGTAGTAGAAGCCTTCCCCGTACTTAGACTTGCTGGAGATTTGATGGAGATGAATTTTTTTGCGGCTTAGTGTTTTGGCATTGAGTGACTCGACCTCACTCAATGCCAAAGCCGTTTTATCGTTGAGAGTGGTGGACACACTCAACGCCGCAGTTTTTTTTTGCGGCTAAGTACTTTGGCATTGAGTGAGTCGACCAAACTCAACGCCAAAGCTATTTTATCGTTGAGAGTGGTGGACACAGTGAACGCCGCAGTTTTTTTTTGCGGCTAAGTTCTTTGGCGTTGAGTGAGTCGACCTCACTCAACGCCAAAGCTATTTTATCGTTGAGAGTGGTGGACACACTCAACGCCGCAGTTTGTTTTTGCGGCTAAGTACTTTGGCGTTGAGTGAGTCGACCTCACTCAACGCCAAAGCTATTTTATCGTTGAGAGTGGTGGACACACTCAACGCCGCAGTTTGTTTTTGCGACTAAGTTCTTTGGCGTTGAGTGAGTCGACCTCACTCAACGCCAAAGCTATTTTATCGTTGAGAGTGGTGGACAAACTCAACGCCGCAGTTTGTTTTTGCGGCTAAGTACTTTGGCGTTGAGTGAGTCGACCTCACTCAACACTAAAGCTATTTTGGCGTTGAGAGAGGTCGACTCACTCAACGCCACAGTTGATTATTTTTGCGGCTAAGTGCAAGGCGTTGAGTGAGTGAACCTCACACAACGCCGTAGCTGTTTTGGCGTTGAGTGAGGTTAGCTCACTCAACGCCACAGCCTGTGTTGCTGAAGGCGTTGAGGGAGTGGACCTCACTCAATGTCGTAGCTGTTTTGGCATTAAGTAAGGTTAGCTCACTCAATGCCACAGCCTGTGTTGCTGAAGGCGTTGAGGGAGTGGATTTCACTCAACGCCGTAGCTGTTTTGGGGTTGAGTGAGGTTAGCTCACTCAACACCACAACCTGTTTTGCTGAAGGCGTTGAGGGAGTGGACCTCACTCAATGCCATAGATGTTTTTGCATTGAGCGAGGTTAGCTCACTCAACGCCACTGCCAGTTTTGCAGAAGGCGTTTATTGAGTGAACCTCACTCAATGCCATAGCTGTTTTGGCGTTTAGTGAGGTTAGCTCACTCAACACCACCGTCTGTTTAGGCGTTGAGTGAGTGGGGCTCACTCAACGCCATACCGTGTTGAGTCATCTCAACGCTTTTCCGTTACCTTGATATTCTCTCCCGAGTGAATTCCTTGATTTTGAGGTTCCTTGTCGGCTATATTTTTTTTCAAAAAGCCGAATCGTGGGTCGTAGTTTGTAGCGGTGGTTTGAAGCTCTTAATGGGGGAGGTGTTGTGTAATTTAGCCGAGTCCACCCTTTTTATTTTTTCTTGCTCCAGGTACGGGCTGGGCAAGGGGGTGGAGGTACATAGTGCTTTTACATGTAGACCCCTGAGCTTTGTTTCTTGGAAATGGTGGTTGGGGGACTGAGTTTGCCTCCAACCCGGATCCGCGTTGTTTTTGCTACTACCATCTCTCACAGCTTAAGGTGTTAGACGTTTCTTCCTTTATTAATTTGCAATGTTTGGGCTCATGGTAGCCTGGTAAACTTTGCAGGATTTATTTTTTTGGGCAGGGTTGTTGCTGTTTCCTCGCACATAGTGCTTTTCTTTTTGTCTTTCCTTGGATAGTGATGCTTGTTTTCGGTTTACTTACTCTTCTTGCTTACCTTATAACCTAACATTTCCGTACAGCTTACTTGTTTAGCTTGCTGAGGTATTATTTTCTTCTTTGAATGTTTCAGGTTCTTGTTAGTAGCCGATTAGGCGGCTAGTTGTGTTGTGCTGTTGCGGGTGGTCTCTTGTACTGTGGAGATTAGTTTCTTGGTCTTGTGAGGTAGTTTTTTGCTTCTTTCTTACAGACATACATACTTGCTAGTTGGTTTGTGTCAGTTTGTTGGCGTCCACTGGTAGTTTTACCTTGATACTAGATATGTTAACTTTCTGCTGCTACCTTTTTCTTGAGATAGTCTAGCTCATGGGATGATTTATGCTAGGTTGTTAGTTACTTTTAAACCTAAAAACACTATTGTAAGTATACATCATGATCAGCATGTTTTATAAAACTCATCACTATTTTCCAAATAACGTAAAAAGATCGTTTTCCTATATATATAGTATAAATTAAATGTAGGGTCCTGCATAGTATAAGTTGTCCTCTGGGGACACTTATGCACTCTTTTAGGATGTCAAACCTGAATTAAGTATTTTCCACTGCGTATAAATATAGTTTTTAAATTGTGGACTAGTTGATCCACTGTGCTGAGGGATACGGCCTTTAAAAATATAACTGATTTTCTAATCATATAACTTATGAATTTTATAAAGTAAAGTAGATAGTTTTGCATGAGCGTCAGCAGTTATCCCCTGCTCGACGTAGCATCACGATGCGTGTTTTCTCATACTCTGATGCTTCTTTAATTTGGAGAAAATGCGGGTTGTGACAGGGTTTTTCAAATCAAGTACATTGTTTCCAATGTACCCAACATGCAGAATAAAGAATTCAAAGCCTTACCATTGTTCGTACATTTAAGCTTATCAGCGTCAACCCAATTATTGCGTGTTTTTTCTAAGACGGTTTCCCCTACTGTGGTAGTGAGTCCAGTGTACTTTGTCTCTACCATGTCCCATATGTCCATGCATTGAGTCATCAGAAAAATTTTCATTCGGGTTCTCCAGTGATTATAATCACTCTTCAAAAACAGTGGAGGTCTACTCACACCTTGTCCCTCAGAAAACGGGTGAACAAATTTGGCCATCTTACTTCAGGATTGTAAGAATTTTGAAGTAACCTGCCTATGATACCACTTGTTGGATCTAGTAGCCAACCTTAGATGGGGGGTGAATAAGGTTTGGCTCGTTAATTAAAAATTCGAATTATTTTGGTCCAGAAAAACAAGTACTGGAAGCTACCACGAGGCATTAGGTAGCTAACGCGCAACGGTATGTTACAAAACTCGTTTTCCTGGGAAAAATCCCCCTTAGAGTTCTACGCACACTAGAGATAACTACAGTCTAATAATCATACACCAACATGCAATAAACAGAAATAATAAAGCAGAAAATGAATTTCATTGCAAGAATTAGAACAACAGACGTTTTTGACAATTACAATATTGTGATCCCCGTGACACCGGAGATCGAAGTTGGTGAGAAAGAAAAACTCTTTTGTTTTCTATATTGAACTACTCCACGGACCGGTTGACTCTCTCCCTTTCCCTACAAGAAAGTTCTTCGAGTTGGCCCTTCACCTCCACACATGGAAGGGTCTTAGAGCCACGTTACATCTCTCGATCTTGACGTCCCCACCCCAGGATGATTTCCCACGGAATCCTTCCCGGATTCCGATGACCTTCACCAGTCGATTTTCCTCACCACAATAATGAATAGAAAAGAAGATTACAAAAAGAAGGTTTAAAGAAACTAAGATTAAGGTCTCCCTCTTGATGATTTCCCAATATCGCGATCTGCGACCGGTTCTTGAGATCTTCGTGTGCTTGCAACTGATAGTCTCTTCATACTCGATGTAGTCATTGGATCGATGGAGTTGTTCGTTCACGAACGGGAGGGATGCAGAGTTCTTTTCCTTTGACGAAGATGATTGGAGAAGAACACAAAGAGGCGGCCGAACCCTCGAATACATGAACTTGTCCTTTTTACTCGTAGGTCCTCTGCACAGAAACTGAGGCAGATTTATATACGTCTTCGTGAAAATATGCTACCGCCGGTGGTAAGACAAGCGCCCGACATTAGGTTCGCGCACTTTCTGTGCCGGCTGTCCTCCAAATTTGGAATAATATTCGAAAATAAATATTTTCCATTTTCATAGAGCTAGCACCCCACGGTAGGAGTTAGCACAACGGGATATACCTGTCTCAACGCACTCAATGCCTTGGAGCATTTAGTGGGTTACCATGGCACGGTAAAATGATAGCGCACAGCGGTAAACCTGTCTCAATGCACTCAATGCCTTGGAGCGTTGAGTGGGTTACCGCAGCGCGGTAAAACGATAGCGCACAGCGGTAGGTTCATGATCACCTGCTAAATTAAATCCTTATATTTGCGCTAGTGGTAGGCCTAGCGCCTAGCGGGAGGTTCCTGAGAGCTCTGTCCAATTAATTAACGTATATCGCTCGACGGTAACTTCTATCGCTCGGCATTAGTATCCATATGAGACTTCTTTTTCTTTGCGTGAACATGTCAACCTGCACACTCTATCAAAACAAGACGTGATCAAATACAACCTGGGATTTGATATTCTCAAACACATGGAATGTGAAACACCGGTTCCAACATGTTCTATTTGACAAGAAGAAGGATGGAACATTTTGATTATGCATAGACTATCAGGGGCTCAACCGACTGACAGTGTGGAACACCTATCCCCTAACTCGGATTAATGAGTTATTCGATAAGTTGGTGGGAGCACTTTGGATTTCCAAACTGGATCTGCACTCGGGGTATTACCATTTGAGGATACAAGAGGAAGATATCTCTAAGACAGCGTTTAGCTCGAGATATGGTTTGTACGAGTTCACGGTGATACGGTTTGGACTCACAAACACCCCTTCTGTATTCATGAGTTTTATGAACTGGGTGTATGAGCCGTACTTAGATGTCTTCTTCATCATCTTCATCGATGATATTTTTGTCTATTCGAAGACAGAAGAAGAGCATACAAATCACTTGACAGTAGTTTTGAAGAAGCTAAAAGAGCATGCCATGTTTGCTAAGTTCAGCAAATGCGAATTTAGGCTCAAAGAAGTTGCCTTATTGGGCCATGTGATTAGTGGGGCTGGACTAGTCGTTGAACCGGCCAAGGTGTGTTCCCTGAAGGAATGGTCGCCTTTGAATTCAGCGACGAATGTACGAAGCTTCCATGGACTTGCTGGGTATTATCACAAGTTCGTGAAAGGATTCTCGAAGATAGCCCTTCCCCTCACTACTTTGATGAAGAAAAATAAGCCATATGAGAGGACACCCCAGTGTGAGGGTGCATTTCAAGAGCTGAAAGATAGACTTACCACCGCACCCATCCTAGCTCTTCCATCAGGGAAAGAGGGATTTCAAGTTTACACTGATACCTCCTATCAAGGAATGGCGGCAGTGTTGATGCAGTACATGCACGTGATCACTTACGCTTCAAGGCAGTTGAGGAAGCATGAGGTTAATTACCCAGTGCATGATTTAGAGTTGGGAGCAGTGGTGTTCACCTTAACAGTCTGGAGGATTTTTTTGTATGGCGTCTACAGCGAGATCTTTTTGGATCACAAGAAATTTAAGTATGTTCACACTCAGAAAGTGTTGAACTTGAGGTAGCGGCGTGTTGGTATTACCATTATGATCTGGAAGTGATCAAGAATGTAGCCTCACTGCCAATGCAGTATGAGCCTATCAGTGTCTCACATAAGAACGTTTGGAGAAATTGGGAGATTGGCATAGTATGATTTGCTCATATAATGACTGGAAAATACTAAGCACAACCAGGCTTTGGAAGCATCGAGTTTGTTTAGACCACTCCATGCTTTCGTCGAGTCAAGTGTTGACACATCGAATGATAGTGTTGAGTCTGTTGAGTTTACTCAGCGTTTTTTTTTATTCAAAGAGTTGATTCGTCGAGTATGAGACATAAGCGTTGATTGTGTTTTATATACTCGATGATTCATTGAGTCAAGGAGTTGATTCGAAGAGTCTGAGTCTCAGGCATTGAGTGCATTGAGTCCACTCAAAGCCTTCGTCGAGTTAAAGGTTGACGCGACGAATCTGCCACTTAAGCTTGAGTGCATTGAGTCCGCTCAATGCCTTTGTTGATTTAAAGGTTGATTCGAAGGGTTTGGCGCTTAGAGCGTTGAGTTCAATTAATGCCATTAGTCGAATATCTTATGGATACTAGACGATTCGTCGAGTATAGTTCGTATACTCGACGATTCGTGGAATATACATTGATACTCGACGATTAGTCGAGACAAGGGTTATCCGGTCGAAAACGCTGGATTCTAAGTCCTGGGTCTTCGAATAGCGACGTGGTGTTCTGTTTATTCCTTTAGGTATAAATATAAGGATTTTAGGTTTTCTCATTATTGTTACTGTTGATCGATTTTGACAAGTTACACACGAGCCGCACTATGTGATATCCCGAAACCCTAAAAGCTGACGGAAGTTGTTCCTCCCACCACCGTCGCTTAGCCTAATTCTGGCGTGTGTCATCACCGCCTCTTCTATAATGGAGCTAGCAGTCCGTGAAGACGCAGAGTTTTCTCTCCCGACCTAGATCTTATGTGACAAGATTCTACGGGTTCTCCAATTCGTGTGGACTTCCTATATAGGTGCGGACAATATTTTGCACTAGGAACTGTCGCTGCAAAGTGATCGGCTGATCTCTTGGAGCATCTAGGTTGAGTATAGACTCAATCCCTCATAGGTAAAATTTTATTTACAACACTTTCTTCTTGATACATGCCCATTGCTAGATCCGAACATCTTTTGGGTTTTCTTATTCTTTATTTCCAGTGCATGCACAATTATTATGCCATCCTTATAAAACCCAACAATGGTATCAGAGCGAGGTTTCGGTAATGGTCATTGTATCAGAAGTGTTCTGTCCATGGCGTGTAGATCTTGAAATTTAGAAATGTTCTAAATGCCCAAATATATTCTTGGGATCCTGCTAAGAGCGCATGCAATTTTCCTATGATATCATAATTGATATCCATGTTGCCCCCTTGACAGTAACCTTCCCTCTTGTTGGTTTGTGAAACCAAGTATGTTTGATTATTTATCTCACATGGAGAGATGAGCTTATCTACTATCTAAGTGGAGTTAGTGTTTCTCATGTCCAGTGCATATAAATCTGAATATTTAGAATGGTTCTAGACGTTCAGATTGAGCCCAGTTCATCAAATGTTCATGATCCTTCATGTGCACATCTGGGATGCACTTGGATAATGAACGCTGTCTAATTTATTTTAGGAATGTGCACATTGGTTAATTGTTAACCATGATTAAGTGTTAATCAATTGTTTAAAAATCCTTTAAGCAATATTAAGTATTCAAATGCCTTCTGTTAGATGACACTCTTCCTGCCTTGATCGATGAAGTGTGGGCTTGTCAAAGCAAGGTGCATTAATCTATCTTGGTAAGGGTGCAGGAGGATAATTGTGATATCCCACTATTATCATCGGGTCAAACTTAACTGGGTGACCTCAAAGGTTGAGTGCCCAGAGGAATAGGGTTGACATACACCATATGATGGATGCCAATAAAGAGGTATTCACCAGCCATACAAGAGTTATATTGTGATGCAATCGACAAGAGTTGTCTACCTAAATAGATGCATTGTGAGAGAAAAGCCAAAGCTAACTGATAGTGTTGGTGAAATATGGTTCTTGTCCACTAAGAGAGTTACACGCATAAACTCTTCGAATTGATATCGAGGGTTATCAATTTGATAAAAATAATGAGAGTATTTTGATTAAAGTCCTAATTTAAATAAATAAAATGTATTTTGAAATGTAATACTAATTTTACTTTGATGCATCCTTGTAGAATTTCCATGGAAAGTGGTTCACACTCCACCCTGCCCCTCAGAGCCATCCTTGAGAAGGAGAAGCTGAGTGGTATGAATATCTTGACTTGTACATGAGTCTGAAAATTATTCTTAGGCAAGAGCGGAAGCTCTATGTTTTGGAAGAGGAATCCCATGAAGAGCCTGCCAGGAATGTGTGCTGTTCTGATAAGGATGCTTATTAGAAATATCTTGACGACTCCTTAGACGTCGATGTCTCAAGCTGGCAACCATGAACTCTGAGCACCAAAAGCTACACGAGAACATGGGTTGCAAGGAAATTGATGAGCATCTTAAGAAAATGATTCAAGGGCAAGCTCGTCAAGAGAGGTTTGACGTTACTAAGGCGTTGTTCTAGTGTAAGATGGGAGCTCGGGACCTTGTAGGGACTCACGTACTCAAGATGATTGGGTATATAGAACACCTTGAGAGACTAGGCTTCCCTCTAGGACAAGAGTTGGCAACAGACCTGATCCTGCAATCATTGTCATATAGTTATGAGCAGTTCATATTGAACTATAACCTGAATGAAATAGACAAGACATTGCCCGAGCTCGTAGGCATGTTGAGAACTGTTGAAATCAATATAAAGAAGGTCAAGCCCGCTAGCCCCATACTGATGGTGCATAAAGGCAAATGCAAGGGCAAGGGATTCAAGAAGATGAATGTAGGACCTAAGTATGCTATGGAGCCTAAGTCTTCATCATTGAATAAGAAAGGCTCAACGAAAGAAGGGAAATGCCACCATTGTGTCAAGGCTGGTCATTGGAGGATGAATTGTCCTTTGTACATTGAGGGTCTGCACAAGACGAAGAGAGGTATGAATTACTCTTCAAGTATCTATGTTATAGAGATAAACCTTTCCGCTCCTTCATCCTAGGTATTGGATACCAGATGTGGTTCTCACATTTGTATAAATGTGCAGGAACTTGGAAGGAGCAGATTAGTGAGTAAAGGAGAGGTGGACCTGCGTGTTATCAATGGAGCAAGAGTTACTACTGTTGCAGTAGGAATTTACAGTCTTTCTTTGAACAGTGGGCTTGTAATAGAACTTGATAATTGTTATTATGTTCCTTCCATAACTAGAAACATTATATCCATTTCATGCATGTACATGATTGGTTTTTCTTTTATTATTAAGAGCAATTGTTGTTCCATATTTATGAAGGATGTTTATTATGGTATAGCCCAAATATTTAATGGTTTATATGTTTTGAACTTAGACCATCAGATATATAATATAGAAAATACTAAAAGACTAAAAGCGAATGACTCAAACCCAACGTAGCTTTGGCATTATCGTTTGGCCATATAAATGAGAAATGTATATCCAAGCTCCAAAAAGATGGACTACTGAACTCATTTGATTATGAATCATTTGAGAGATGTGAATCTTGTTTATTGGGTAAGATGACTAAGGTCCCTTTCACTGGTTTCAAAGAGAGGGCTGGTGATCTGTTGGGTATAGTACATAGTGATGTATGTGGACCCATGAGTTCTATGGCTAAAGGTGGGTATTTTTACTTTGTTACATTTAATGATGACTTCAATAGATACAGATACATGTATCTTATGAAGTGCAAATCAGAAACCTTTGAAAAGTTCAAAGAGTTTAAGAATGAAGTAGAGAAATAGCCGGGTAAGAAGGTTAAAGCACTCTGAACTGATCGAGGTGCCGAATACCTAAGTCATTAGTTTCTTGATCATCTAAAAGAGTGTGGTATTGTATCACAACTCACTACACCTAGAACATCGCAGCATAATGGTGTGTCTGAGCGGAGGAATCGTACCCTATTAGACATGGTACGGTTGATGATGAGTCATGCAAATCTGCCTATTTCCTTTTGGGTTTTGCTCTAGAAACTACTGCTTTTACACTAAATCGTGCTCCAATGAAAGCGATTCTGAAGACGCTATATGAGATATGGACTGGGAAACGTCCTAGTATGTCGTTCATTAAGGTTTGGGGATGTGTGGCATACGTGCGACGTCAAATTCCTAACAAGATGGAACTCAAGTCAGATAAGTGTTATCTTGTGGGGTATCTAAAGGAAACTCTATGGTACTATTTCTACCTATCGTCCTAGGGAAAAGTGTTTGTCGAAAGGACTGGTGTCTTCTTGAGAAAGATTCTTAAGTAAAAAGACAACCAGGGAAGAACTTGAAGAAGTTTAAGAAATACAAACTGTGAATGAACCATAACTAGAACCTGATCTAGGACTACAAGTTATTGTAGCTGGAGAGCCTGCTCAGGAAACACAAGTTCCACGTAGATCTGGTAGACTAAGGTTTGAGCCTGAGAGATATGGTTTTCTCGTATCTTAAATAGGTAATGTGTTGCTTATGGATCATGGTGATGAGCCTGCAACCTACCAAGAGGCTCTAAGTAGACTGGACTCCGAGAAGTGGCATGAGGCCATGAAATTTGAAGTGGACTCAATGTATGAAAACCAAGTTTGGACCTTGGTGGAACCTCCTGAAGGGGTACGACCCATAGGGTCAAAGTGAGTCTTCAAGAAGAAGACCGACATAGATGGGAATGTACAGACATTCAATGGGAGATTGGTGGCTATGGGTTTCAAGCAAATTCATTGTATTGACTATGTTGACACTTTTTCCCCTGTTGTCATGGTTAAGTCCATCAGAATTCTGCTTGCTATTATTGCATATTAGGATTACGAGATCTGATAAATGGATATCAAAAAGGATTTCCTAAATGGAAACCTCCTTGAGGAAGTGTATATGACACAACTCAAGGGTTTTGTATCTCCAGGTGAAGCCACTAAAATATTCGAACTGCAGAGATCCTTTTATTTATTAAAACATGCTTCTCGAAGTTAGAATCTTCGTTTTGATGAAAAGATCAAAGAGTATGGTTTTATCACGAATTAGGATGAACCATATGTTTATAAGAGGATTAGTGGGAGCATTGTTTTCTTACTAATACTGTATGTAGATGACATACTGCTGATCAGGAATGAAAAACCGACCTTACAAGTTGCAAATAAAATCCTAGGGAGCTAATTTTCTATGAAGGACTTGTGTGAAGCGTCTTATATACTTGGTATTAAGATCTATAGAGATAGATCAAAGAAGTTACTTGGTTTGACCCAAAGTACATACATTGATAAAGTGTTGAAAATGTTCAATATGCTTGAGTCCAAGAAAGGATTCTTACCCATGTTTCTTGGTGTGAATCTCTCTAAGGACCAATGTCCTAAGTCTTTTGAAGATAATAACTGCATGAATTTTATTCCATATGCTTGTGCAATTGGGTCAATCATATATATAATGATATATATTAAACCCAATTTCTCATTGCCTTGAGCATAACTAGCAGGTATCAGTCTAATCTCGGTGAAAGTCACTGGATTGTTGTCTAGAATATCCTAAAGTACTTCAGAAGGACTAAGGATATGTTCTTGGTGTTCGGCGGAGAGGAAGAGCTCGTTGTACGAGGTTACATGGATGCTAGCTTTCAAACTGATAGGGATGACTCAAAGTCTCAATCAGGGTTCATCTTTATCCTAAATGGAAGAGTTGTAAGCTGGAAGAGTTCCCAACAAGCGACAGTTGCGGAATCTACAATTGAGGCTGAGTATATCGCTGCAGCAAATGCAATGAAGGTTGCTGTATGGATTAGGAAATTCATTGGTGAGTTAGATGTAGTTCATAGCATTGTTCGTCCCATATATCTCTACTGTGATAACAACGGTGCAATTACACTTGCTTTGGAATCTAGATTTCATCAGCGCTCCAAGCACATACTTTGACGGTTCAATCTTATTCGAGAGATTATAGATCGAGGAGATGTGAGCATTTGTAGAGTGCTGACTGAGGAGAATATTGTGAATCCACTAACAAAGCCTCTTACACAGAGAAAGCATGATGGTCATGTTAGATCAATGGGTATACGATACCTTAATGATCAGCCCTAGTGGGAGTCTTGTTTATTGTATGTTTGTTGGCTATAATAATTCATTTGATGAATAGAGTGTTATATACATTTCATTTATATATTTTGGAAAGTTCTTTTATTTTGTAAATATATTTCTATTGTGTTAGAGTAATTTAACATAATAAATGCCCTTAGAGTTTTTGCTTCCATAGGAGTCAAGTGGTGACTTTAATACGAGAGTCTATGTTATTGGAAGCTTCATTCTTAAATAGCCCCTAGTCAAGTGTCATCTTAAAAGCTAAGGGCGATTATGACACGTTAAAACTAGCATGTGCGTTGACTGATGACCGATTATCACAGGTCATGAAATTGTGATATCAAGTCATCACATGGGTACTTGTTAGTAAACAAGTTATATTGGAAAGACCCACCATGAGAATACTTTGTGGATTATTATATGAACGTGTCACAAGTATGACTCAAGTGGCAATGATGTTTATGTTCCTTTGACCTAAAGTCACAACATTCATCGAGTGAGGAAGAGCATTCTTTGATGCTATCAAAAGTCCAGTCTTGAGAAAGTTGGATGAAAAAGGTTGTCATAACCCGCATTTTCTCCGAATTTAAAGAGTATATTAGAGTAAGAGAAAACACGTGCTGTAAAGCCACGTCATGCTGGGGATAACTACAGATGTTCAGGCAAACACCAACTCTAACCCTATTTATTAAAATAAAAAGTTTTGATGTGAGGAAAACATGTTTTATGTTAAGTTTAGGTGGTCATATCCCTCGAATCAGTGGATCAACTAGTCCACAACTGAAAATTTAAGTATACGCTGTGGAAAATACCTTGTTCATATTAATTGACATCAACATGAGCAAAAATATCTAGATGGGACAACTCATGGTATGCATGACTCTAGATTTAGTATAAGTATGAAAATAGCTTTATGTTCGTCAAATATAGTGATTTCAGTTTGGAAGATGATATGTATGAGGTGATAGAAGTAGTACTTTTATAATTTAAAATATCTAAATTGCAATATAGCATAAAACCTTCCCTGAGTGCAAGTAAATCCAGTAAGTCATATAGAAAAAGGCTTTGCAGCTAGCAAGTACTATAACATTATACAAAATCCAGTGGGCGTCAACAACCTGACACAAACCCACTCAAAGAAATATATGTCTGAACAGATTAAAAATACACACACAACCTCAAAATTGGTGAGGAAAGAGACAGCTACAACCACTATAGAACACAAGCTAGCATCAAAACTGTTGGGTCCGGCATTCCTTCACTTGACCCGTGGCGCTTTGTAACTTATTCAAGAAATTAAATAGCGCCCTCTCCAATGGTCCGGGCTTTTGGTGCAGTTGGGTATGCGCTTGATACTTCAATTGGTATTAGAGGATGTCACGGGTTCAAGACCGGGTGGCGCTATTAAATCCTGATTATTCCCATCTACCTATGTGGGTCCGGCGGGTCAAGCAAACAGTGGACATGTGGTAACCCCACCCTTGAGCCATGTGGGCCATTTGGTAACCCCACCTCTGAGCCGAAGGGTTGTGTTGCACGTTGGGGGGGGGGATTGTTAGGTCTGGCATTCCTTCACTTGACCCGTGGCGCTTTGCTACTTATTTAAGAAATTAAGTAGCGCCCTCTCCAAAGGTCTGGGCTTTTGGTGCAGTTGGGTATGCACTTGATCCTTCAAAAACCTAGCCGCTAAACCGGCTACATCTCCAATCCTTAGGCATTCAAAGAAAGAACACCTCAGCAAGAATAAAAATATAAGTGGTGACAAATTCAAAAAGGTTAGCAATAAACTGGAAGGAACAAGTGGTTACCAACCCTAATCCAAGAGTACTGAGAAAAAGACTAACATACAAGTTCAATGGTAAGGAATTTGCACCAAGTGATATAAAGACCTATGCTTTATATAAACACACATATAAGTAAGTGTATAATCATAAGAGATTGGCATGCTCATAATTTAGTGTGCTTAACAAAACATTGACAATAAATTCGACACCTGCAGTGGTGGTCACCCCCTCCACACACTGACATCAAAAGCTTCTCAAGTTCCCAAAGAAAAGGCAGTCTTATTTCTTGACACACCCAAAATCGGGGGAAAACCAACACCTGGGATGGTGGTCTCCTTCTCCACACACCCAGTCACAAATAAGGCACTGTGGCGGTGGTACATCCCACTAATACCCACAGCCCCAAATAGGACATAGCATATACTAAAAATAGCATGCATAATAGCCTCATGGAAAGGAAGTTTCCATAACAACACATTCCAAAAAGAAAACACGGGATTACTTCATTAAATAGTGGGAGAATATCATAAAAAATCCCTCCTAAGGCTGAAACTCGACAAATTCCACTCAATTAGATCACAAAATACTGAGTCCATACTGATTCGTTGAGTATACTCAATGAATACAACAAGCACTAGAAGATTTTTAATTAGCAAAACTTGACTACTAGGGATATATGACGAATCGAAGAAATAACCTAAGTCTGCGGAAAGGCATCGAGTACACTCGATGTCGCGTTTAGTGCATTCAATGCACTCGACGCCAACCAAATAACTCAACAATATTTTCATCACTCAACGCCACGTCGAGTACACTTAACATTTTTGACTTAGTCTCAGAACTACTCAATGACAAGACTTAAGTCAATGCTATATCACTCAATGCCATGGCTTCACTCAACGCCGCATTGAGTACACTTAATGCTTTAGCGCCAAGTTTAATCCACTCAACGCAAAGTCTTATACTCGACGAACCTGACGCCTATTAATCGACGATTATATAAACAATCAATGCCTATTACTCAACGAATACAACAACACTCAACGACAAGTCTTCTACTCGACAAACTCAATCCCAAATACTCGACGAATGCAACAACACTCAATGCAAAATATTCTACTTGACGAACTCAATGCCTAATACTCGACGAATACAGTCACACTTAACGCCAATTCTTCTACTCGATGAACTCAATGCCTAATACTCGAATAATACAACAACACTCAACGCCAAAGCATTACCCACTGAATTTAAATGGATACACGACGAATTTGACTTAGGCTAGGACTGATTTTCGATGGTTGTGACTTTTGTCATAAATGACTAATTTTACTAGACTAATCAGCCATACAAGAAGAAATCAACTTAAACTAAATGACGAATCAACTCACTGACATACACGGCAAATTAAACTGCAGCTTACTAACCTATACTCATTGGATATACCCACAGTCCAATAGTAAAAATACGGTGAATTAGCACATCACTGCAGCCAAAAATCAACCCTATACAGCAGGTAGAACCTTACCGAACCCTACCCTATTCTTAAATTCTAAGAAGAAAAAAGGGAAATAACAAAGAATATAAGGAATGAAAGCTTGGCAAGGGGAAGAAATCACCACTTGCCTCAATCTTGCCGAAATCTGGCCGCACAACCGCTCCTCCTCAAGGATCTGGGCGCAAGAACACCTAAGCAATAATTCCTAAAACTTTTTCAGGATGAAGGGGGGCCAAAACAAATTTCCTAACACCCAAAATTTCTAGAAATGGGAAAAACTCACCACACAAACGTAGATCTAGGTGAGAGCACTCTAGATCTACTCTCTAACGACGATTTCGTGCACCAAAGCTCTTATAATCGACAACCGAAGGCTCTGCAAGGACCGCCACTTTCTTTCTTCCGTAACTCAGTCTGACGATTTTGGGAAAGATGATGAATAGGGTTTCCTTCTTATCGCAAGGCTATTTATATAGTATAAATAATATAATATATTATTATTATAATTAAAACATCCAAATTTCCAAAACTCACACTAACTTGAATTTCTACAAAAATCACACTGTAGCTAAATATCGACGCTATGAATCTAACGGCGAAGTCGACATCGAAATCCGACAAAACAAACTCGGATAAACACTCCCCAAATTCAAAATTCCAAATATCCAAAAAACGCTCCATCGTGTTCCGAAAAGAACCCCGGCTCGCAAGGGAATATCAAATAACACCAGAAATTAGCCAAACTAATAAACCCAAACCAAAGCCTCGAATACCAATGAGCAAAAGCAAAGCTCCGACAATGGTGCCCACCAACTATGCATCAACGTAACTCCCTGACGTCAAAATACGTCACTAATGGCATTTTAAATAAGTCTTGGAAAATCAGGGGCGTTATAGCCACTCCCCCTAAAAGAAAGTTTCGTTCCGAAACTTTAGGTATAAAAGATTCCACTATAGAAGGAAAATAATCAAAGATTATAGAATAGAAACACATACCAAAAGAAACTAGGAGAACAGATGAGGATGTGCCTCCCTCATAGTTGACTCCAACTCCCAAGTTACACTCTCCACGTCTTGGTTCTTCCACAAAACTTTAACCATGGGTATGGTCTTCCTTCACAACACCCAATCCTGATTATCCAGAATGCGAACAGGCATTTCGACATAAGAAAGATTAGGCTCCAACTGGGGCACAAAATCAAGAACCCACCGGTCGCTAAGCACACACTTCCACATATGGCTTACGTGAAACATGTTGTAGCCAAAAATGACCTAAGCGAGAGTTCGAAAATAAGGGTGCAACCAATGCCTACTTCTCTCAAGCCCCATCCCTCGACTGGTTGTAAAGGACCTAGAACTGACCCGAAGCCTCGGAAGGGAGGTCCCATGTAACATCCCATGTTACTTCTAGACCCCTTAACTTAGATTGGGTTAGGCATGGGGTGGGCTTTAGGGAAATTAGCTAAGTTTGACCCTAGGTAGTGGGTTGTAGCCATGTGGGGCCCACTATAGGACCAAGTCAAACTAGGTCAAACTAGGCTAAATAAGGACCCTAGCCACACCATGTCCCCACCACACTGCCCTAACCCTAATTACAATCTAAGTGGACCCTAGGGCATGTCACTTGCTCAACACTTTGACCATAGTTGACCCAAGTCAACCTTGGATCTAAAGTGGTCAAACCCACACTCATAAGCCCAATTGACCTATGTAGAGCACCCCATTGGCCCAATCCAAGTTGGGTTGTGCCATTAGGCTCATGACCATCAAATGGGGTCAGCCCACTCATCATGTTGACCAAGTCAACTCTCCAAGTCAACAAAGTCAACATAATAGCCTAAAGAAGAGGAATGATGACCAAGCCACTTCCCTTGGACCAAGCCCACCAAACTTGGCCCATGACCAGCCCAAGTGGACAAGGACAGCCCTAACCCCTCACAACCAGGAGAGAGAGTACATGCAAGGGGGTAAAAATGGAATTTTGGGAGTGGAAGGAGAGATAAATGGGGAGGAGATGAAGAGAGGCCACATGGGCTCATCTCATCAGCCCAAAAGCTTGCTGGCTGACCACCCCACCTCACTCTAGACAGAATTGAAGGCTGAGATCCACTTGGCACCATGGGTGAAGCATCCAAAGCTTCACCCCGAGCTCACCTCGGCCATATCTCCCCATATACTCCACTTCAGCCCAAACAAACCATTCCATCAACTTCAGAAGGTCGAGAGGAGTTGAGAACGAGTGTTGGAGCAAGGAAAACGGTGGAAAATCGAGCTTTTGAGTAGTAGCTCGCCACCATGCTAAACCGCTGCCGAACTCGCCGCCAAGCCCCAATCCAGGTCCGTTTCACCTCACTTCTACCCGTACTAGCCTCCAAGATCAGTTAGGAGAGATATCGGCTCAATTGAGCTTGTGCCATGTGAGCAAATCTCGTTTTTCCCAAGCTTTTTCCACCTCTCAGGATCGCCGGCGTCGCCGCCTCCCGCCGCCTCACCGCCAGAAAAAGCTGGACACCACCACCGTGAAGGTGGTGGCACTGTTGGCCGGCCATGGCGCCGCCTCAGTCGGCCGGAAAACACCCCGCAAGGTGGCCCAGGAATCTGCAATCAGGGCCGTTGAATTATTGGAGAAGATGAATGGATTCCATCCATTCGTGCATTAAGATTCGTGCTATAATTATTTATATGATATAGTGTATTTAATTAATGAATAGTGTTTTATTCTGTCACAAAAATACTGTCAGCTTGCATGTGATTTTTAGGATACTTATAGACCTTAACATAAGTTTAACTCTGAATGAGAAATGTAGATTTATGTGTTACCTTTAAAATGCCACCCTAAACATAGGTTTTGGTTCAGTGGTCTGGCCTGTAGGACATTTTTTCTAGGTCTGGTCCTTTGCTAGGGCAGAAATAAAAAATGAAGCCCATGAAAAACCAGATGTCTATATGACCTGAAATTTTGGGCATGTGGATTATTTGGGCAGATATAGCCCCTGCCAAAAATTGATAATTTTTGGAGACAAAATTCCTATAGTTTTGGTCATAATATCAATAATTAAATAAATGGTATAATTGGAGTGTTAAGCCTCCAAATGGCCCCAAATTTTGGTGGTAGGTCCTTAGGGACATCATTGGTGCTTGGTAGAAATTTAAGTACAATTGGACCACTACATGTTCGGTTAACCCACTTGCATGTGTTGGCTACTTATAGCCTTGGGGTGCTATTAGCAAGAAATGGAATATTGTGTATTAAGCCTAGTTGAGGCATCCAAAAATCATGGACTCTATTCCAGTGTTTCATTAGGGTAAAGTTCACCCCTATAATTAATTATGGGATTTTTGGGATCAAAAATCCCATTAATTGGAATTTTCAAAATATAGGTCTTTTTGGAAAATAAATTAGAAAAATAGATTTTGACCAAAGGAAATTCCCAAATTCTGTCAAGTCAAATAATGATGTTTTAATTCACTTAGGTAAATTTTATATCTCTGTTTGAGAACTTTTGGAGCAAAATACCTTGAAATTACTATTTTACCCTTTTTGTATTTAATCATGAATTGGTGGAATTACATGTTAGAAAATTGTAGAAATAATTCTAGAGTTGTATAATTGTAATATTAGTTTTGTAGATTTATTTCAGAATTTTTTGACACACTGATAATTATTAAGTTAGAAAAATGGCATTTTGGTAAATAATTAAGAATAGAAATTGATAGGCTATTACACTATAGAAATGGCATTTTGGAAAATTATGAAATATTGTAGACAGCAATGTTTTACCCATATGCAATTCAGGAAAATTCCCTTAGGTCAGTAGATTTTAAATGATACCACTTCATGTGTAAAATGACCTAAGGAATAATTTAAATGATTTAATTAGAGGCCTTAATGACCTAAGAAAATCATAAAAATCACCATGCTCATTTTATTAGTTCATACCACCCTAGGATAAATATTTGGGGGTTGGTGGACCAAGGAATTGGAAGTTCGATTTCGGGGTGGTATTAGGTCATGGGCTGCGCATAGTAAAAGTAGATTGTACCATAAGGCCCACCGAGAATAGATCGACAATTGAGCTAGGGAATATGATTGGAAATATAACCCTGGTGGTTAGTGTCGTTTTAGTGATGAGAGTAAAAGTGCAAGTCTTTGGGTAACCACTTGAGCGGAGGCCGGCGGATGACCGTCTCCCTTCTAATAATGATACCTTAAGTCATTAGGTTAGTCCTAAAGTAACAATGAGAGTTGGTTGTGGATCTTGGGTAGACATCAACTAAAAGTAATTATCCTTGCGAAACATTAACTTATAAATTTGTATGTGTATTTTTATAAGTTAAGGTACGTTTGTGATGATAGATAGCTTTACATTTCAGCTTACTTTATGTCCTGCTCTTACTTTCAGTTCTTTTCTTTTACTAGTACTGTTCTTACTTACCTGTACTACATACTTAGAACTGCTAGAGTAGGATAACAATATCTATTACAACTGCTAGTTACCTCTTGCCACCTGCTTTCACTTTTGCTACCCCTTGTTGTCCTCCGCTTCGTCCTCCCGCTCGGTGCCTAGGAGTTGCGGGGCGAGGTGTGGAGGAAACGACTTAGTCTTTTTGACTAATGGTCGGTGACCATATCATTTTAGGAGCACGAGGAGATGGACAGGCATGTCGAGGAGGCAGGACTTGAGGAGCAGACGCCGATACCACCTACTACCGCTACTGGAGCATATGTTCATGTAGGATGAGATGAGATGACAGATTCTGCTGCTGTTAGATTGAGAGAGAGAGAGAGTGATTTGATATTGATGTACTGGGCATAAGCCCTTATTCACTTTCATTTACGTACTCATTTTGGACTATATTCATGTACTTTCATCTGATATATATATGTATGATTAGTACTGTGGCTGTGGACTGTGATATTTACTCTGTTTTATACTTCTATTTCTCATAGTGGCCGACAGGTTTATGATCGTACTAGCTGACAGAATCGACGACTTGCGGGGTCGACTAACCCGTGTGTTAGTGTCACCGTAAGGCGGCAGTTTTGGGCATAAGATCCGGGTTAGCCCCGGAGTGGTGGAAACGGATCTTACATCCCACCTCTTACCCGGAAGATCTCTGAGAGCTTCCCCTCCAAAGCCAAAAGCTGGGCTAGGAGCTCCTCGGAAAGCACTAGAGAGTTAGAGAATAATGAAAGATTGCTTTCTAAGGAGCCCTTGTGGGTCTATTTATAGCCTTTGCTGACCTAAAATTACTAAAATACCCCTGGCTAGCCTGCCAATAGCTGAATCCCACTGTAATTAAATACTTAATGCAGGCCCTGAGGGCATATGGGTAATTTTACACGAGGGCAACTACGTAATTTTACCCTGGGCTCTAGGTCCCACCCGGCGAGAACCCTATGCTGAGAACCCTCCCGCCTTCGCTCCGCGGAAGCTAAAAGAGGGGTGTCAAATGCCTCGGACCGAGCCAGCTCTCGCCTTCCGCGAGGCACAAGCCCTCTCGCCCGCTTCTGGGCGAAAGTGGGTCTCGGTCGGGGCTTGATGTGAACGTTCTTGCCTGCTCTAAGGCGGGAGCTCTTCTGGTCTGAAGCCCAGAGCAAGCTCGAAGCTAGTCCAATCCTAGTCATTGATTCCTTTGGGTCCCACTCAGCGAATATGTGTTTGTACACAATCCCCGCTCTTTTCGAGCTAGCCCTACGCTTGAAAATACACGTCCAACCCATAAATATTCGCTGAGCACGTGTCATCCTGAAAAGAGAATCTTTTGTTGGGCCATCCTATGGCTATATATGTGCGCCAATAGGCTGCTATAAATCTACCCCTGCCAATCGATGCCCAATGGTTGAGCTCTCGATTAGTCTCGTGATGCATTCCAAACATGCTGACAAGCCGCTCTCGCAAGGCCTCCATGACTGAATTAATGCGGTGCAGGCGCGAGCTCTTGCGAACGGTGCCATAGTAGTACCCTGGCTGGCGAGAAAGGTGCTAGCCGCTGAGCCCTCACAGTTGAAGAAGAAGAAAAAAAAAGCGAAATCAGTCCAACTGGACCTTCTGCTCGAGAACCGGGTTTCACCTAACCCCTCTCCAAGCTACACGGATAATCCTTCACACCTACAGAATGTACGTCTCTTCGACTGGATGATTACCAAAATTATGAGCTGATTAAGCGAAAGGATCGACAATTGATGCAATACTTCTCATAAGAGGCGGTTCAAGAGGACGATGCTGGGTCCTCGCTGGTGCCTCCGGACTCGTCGTCTCGCCTTCCCGAGGATCCACCACGAGTCACGGAGGCCGCTCCTCTGGCTGACCCCTCGAGAACTACAGGTAACCTTTTCTCCTTATTGCCTCCCTTTTTAATCATTCCAAACACAACATTCCTAATTACTGAATTAACTTCCCACAGCGCCAACTTCTGCAAGCCCGAGTCTCGCCACCCGGGGAAAGGAAATAGTAGCTGCCAACTTGGTCGACCAAGTGGCTAATCCCGCCCTACTGGTGGGAGGGGTGGCTACCAAACCCTCTGTAACCCCAAAGGAGGCCAGCCACGCCGCGAATGAGGACGACTCCCCCCTGCTCCCAGCCAGGCTGGGATCACTATATGCGAGACCTTCCGCCCAGGGCGAGGAAGGCCGCTCCACCTCCTCTTTAGAACTATGGGGGAGTCCGGGCCTTCTCGCCTACCGCCGGCCGGTGGCTCTCGCAATACTGCAGGCATGCGAGGTATTATCATAGTCTTTACTTAGCTCTCGTCGTAACTATGGAACTCTTTTACCAGGGGATTCGGACTCGTAGGAGGGAGCTGAAGAAGAAGATGAAGACGAAGATGAAGATGGAGAGGAAGTGGAGGACGCTGAGAGCTCCCCCGTCCCCTCTTGGGACGAGATAGAGGAAATTCTGGATGGTGCCGGGAATGTCAAGGGATAGTGGAAAAGGATAGCAGCAATCATGTTGAAGCTCATGCGGTGGGAGCGAGCCATTGCCTCTATGGCGAAGGAACACTGCGAGATGGTGGAGCAGAGGCTGGAGGCCCTCGAGCAAGGCTACTTCCCAAGTGAGACTGAGCGGACGGATATGCCTACCATCGAGTCGTCTCCTAGGCAATGTATCGGGCGGATTCGAGACTAGGCACGCCGGATCAACCTCAGGTGTACCACGTTATCCTCCTACTTCAACCCGCGGGCTCCTCCTAGAACTAGACGGCGAGAGCCAGGACAATGGAGCTGGGAACCGTATAGAAAATCGTAGTCTCACCTCCCCCGCCTCCTTGCCTACCCTTCTCGTAATGTACCCTTTTTAATAGTTTGAAAGACTGCTTAAAACTTTATGATTATTATTTGTTATGGAGCTCTCGCCCGGCGAGCGCTCCCTTTCTAATTTTGTTTCGGCTGCTATGTTTCATGTTACTATTTTGGTGTTTGCGTGAACCCAAACCGCATGTCCGTCACTGTCATCTAAGGGCTGGAACCTTGCCGCTGGCTTAGGCGCCCGAGGCGTGTCGGAGTTGAAAACGAGGCACCGTTTCCTCAGGACGTGATGACTGTACCCCTGTAGCCTTTTTGGGAAAGTCATCATTACCACGATTTTCTATAAATAGGCCGATCAACCCACACATTTATTTCTCCAATCCGGAACCCATGCCCGCCTTCTTTCTGCTCTCGTACCTTGCCGAGAACTTCCCTCGCTTCCGCCACCTTCTCTCGCTCTCGCCTTTCCCCCGAGGTTTCGCCTTCAACTTTTGACCACGATGTTGGGCGAGAATGAAGTGCGCTCCCACTGTGCGGAAGCCTTTCAGAGGCACCAGTTCCCCCTTTTCGTTTAACCCTGGATGAGTACAAACTAATCACCTCCCGCTACATCCCCGCCGGCTTCACCGCGAGAAACCCCGGCAATGATGATAGGGTGAATCGCGTGGGAGAGTGAGAGATCGCCATCCCCCTTGAGCATTCGAGGTGTGCTTCTGCCTCCCCCTCTAGCCCGAGATGCGTCATGCCCTCTGCTATTACGGAGTGGTCCCCGCACAACTCAATCCCAAATCAGGTGAAATCCTGGTAGCGTTTATCTGCTACAGGTGAACTAAGAGGATTGAGTTTAGCATCTACATCTTCCGAAAGCTGTTCATCTTCCGGGTTAAGAGTGGGGTGGTCTTCTTCTACAGGCAGTTGCTCAAGAGCACTGGTCTCGCCAACAAGCACCACCACTGGGGAGAGAAGTTCATCTTCGTTTCCGGCGACTTTGGCAATGTGCCTCTGGCACCCGTTCAATATGACAACACCACCTACAAGCCGCCCACCTTATGGTCGCGCTAGAGCGCCCTCCTTGATTTCTTCGGGACCAAGGACTTTGAAGTCCAATTTCTCAGGCAGGACGTCAACTCTCTCTTGCTCGTTCCTCTTGGCGAAGGTATGGTCTCGCCTTTAGCTTGGCATTCCATACTCTAAAATATAGCGCTGAAGGTTGTCGACTTTTCAAGGGAGCAAGAAATCCCTCGGCGCCATCCGTTTGCCAAGACCGAGGCTGCGAGAGATCTGCTTGCTCTTGTGAAAATTGCGGCTCTCTCCTGCCGAGAGGGGTCGACTCCTCCCCCTCAGTCTGGTGTCGGGAAGCGAAAGCCTGACACCTTCTCTTCTAATCCTCTGAAAAGACCAAAGCCCACAGTCGCAGACAAGGGGAAGTCCGTGGTGGCCTCTCCCTCCTGACTTGCCGTCGAGAGTCGATCCCTCGCCGAGATCCTGTCAGCAGTCGGGGAGGAAATCACTGTCGTCAGGGCCATCATTAGGGTCCTTGCCAAGAGCCTGCCAGCCCGTAGGCCGGACTGGTGTCGAGGGCGCAGCCGCCGAAACCTCTGTTTTGGTCCCACCCCAGTAGGTGCCAAAGGGGCACTAGAACTTCGGCCTCGGCGTGAAGTGTCTGAATGTAGAAGGAAAGCCACTCCTTTAATGGGATCCCGAGACCAACCGGGTCTCTGTCTCTACCCTCAGCGCCAGTTGGGCGGAGCATGACGAGGTCACCGACGACGCTTTTGCATTAGGCTACGACCTTTATAGCCGGGAGGATGCCTGCATCTTCGACCAAATGTCCACCCGACTCCTGGCCCTTGACTCCATTCGGGCCTCGCTACGTGAGTTAGAGATCGCGCATATGTGTGTGCGCCGAAGTATCACCATCGAACGCAACATCGGCGAGATGCTCAAGGTGAGGGACCATGCGGCAGCCCATGTGGCAGCGTTAAAGGCCGAGTTGGCGGATGCCCAACAACTTCTGTCCTTGAGTCCGATGGAAGAGGTAAGCGAGACCTTTCAAGGCACTTGCTCTTGTTCCGATAATCCACAGCCCGTCTCTCTTCTATATTGACTGGTTTTTCCCTTACGCAGGATTCTGCCCAGAGCACAGTGCTTCACGCGTAGCTGGCAAAGATAAGGTGCGAGAATGTCCTGTTGAGGGACCATCTCCGGCACAATGAGGTGGCGGCGGCCGCGGTCGCACCTCCTCCTTCGTTGGATGAGAGGCTAAGGAGCCACCACTTCTGAGAATACGATATCGACAAGCTACTATAGGCCAACGCCCAAGCAACTGCCAGACTTACCAAAGAGACGATGCGGGATGTGGGATGTTTGAATGAGGGAGGTGAAACCATCGTCGCCCGCTAGCTTCTCCCGTAGCTCTATGACCCCATCCCTAAGCCCCCACACGCACCTGACTCCCCGCCCTCGAATGTCCAAAAATCTCCCACTGCTGCTAGAGAGACATCTGGGGAGGGCTCTGCGTGAGCTCCCGTGGGAGCTCAAGCGAGAGCTCGAGTGGGGGGTATAGCGCGTCCCCCTGATGGGTATCCCCCTTTCTTTTGTCTTTGTAGTGCGCGGGATATCCTCTGTAATTTCATTTCTAAAGATAGTGTAAATGTTTGTATATGATTGATTTTTACCTCTGTATTGTGCTGAATGCTTATCAAGCATGCTTCCGCCAAGGACCTCGCCCCCCCTAGGATTGTCTACCTTAGCGATTAATAGGTGGGAACCTGCCGAGAGCTCGAGGCATAACGTGTCGTTTCGGTGTTCTGACGAGAATCTTTTGCCGAAAGCATTATCTGTAGGTTCTAAAGGGGAGGGCTGCCCCCCCCCCCTCACCTTGCATGAGCGAACGAAGCTTCTCGCCTAGGGATTCCCGCCGTCGGGCCAAGGACCCCTCGTCAAATAGACATCCCACCGGGGATTCGTTTTGTCGAGACCCTCTTAGCCAAGACCTCCTGGGCGAGACTTCTTTTGCCTTGGAAGGTTCTTAACCTCTTTGTTCGGCCTTCCGGGTGTCACCTATCCAGCCCAGAATGCCCGGTCAGCAAGTCCACTTGGTCTTGGCCTCGTTTGGGGTAGTGGAAACATCCAAGCCGAAGTATTTCCAAGGACCAAACCTCTCCCCAACAGGCAAGCCTTCAGACCTTCCAGCTAATGAGAGCCTGCGCAGCGGGTCTACCTAGGGCCGAGCTGAGCTCGGGGTAGTGAAAGTTTCCAAACTTATGTATCTCCAAGATCCAAACCTCTCCCCCACAAGTTAGCCTTCGGACCTGCCAGCTAATGAGATCCTGCATTGTAACATCCCATTTCCGGCTAGACCCCTAAGAGTCGGTTGGTCGAGACAGAACCCTAGGAAGCCCAAAAAAATTTAAATAAGCGATCAATTTTTCGGGTCACGGGTTGGTCACGCCCGTGACCGACCCGTCACGCCCGTGACTTGGGCGTGACTACTTCGACGATCGTCGATCTCCACGAGATGATCGTCGAACGTGCTGCCTGGGCATGTCACGCCCGTGACAAAGGTGTCACGCCCGTGACTAAGGGCGTGACTCCTTCGACGATCGTCGATCTCCGTGAGACGATCGTCGACCTTGCAGCCCGGGCATGTCACGCCCGTGACATAAGTGTCACGCCCGTGACCTAGGGCGTGACGAGCCTTCGGCGACCGTCGAGCTCAGTTCGACGCTCGTCGACCCCAGAATTAACCGTTCGGGCCTGTCACGCCCGTGACCTAGGGGTCACGCCCGTAACTTAGGGCATGACCACCATTCGATGACCGTCGATCTCAAATCGACGATCGTCGGCCCGAATTAACCATTCGGGCCTGCCACGCCCGTGACCTAGGGGTCACGCCCGTGACCTAGGGCGTGACCAGCCTTCGACGACCGTCGAACTCAATTCGACGATCGTCGACCTCGAAATCTGCCGTTCGGGCCTGTCACGCCCGTGACTCAAGTGTCACGCCCGTGACCATCCTTCGACGATCGTCGATCTCAGTTCGACGATCGTCGAGCCCAGAATTGGCTATTCGGGCCTGTCACGCCCGTGACCTATGTGTCACGCCTGTGACATTGGCCGAAACGACGGTTCAAGCCCGAAATTATTCTAACACGCGTGGTAATAAATGCTGGTGTGGGAAGTTACACCAGGAGTAATTTCAGGCCGTTTTCCTTCTGTAATTATATAATAAATGAGGAAGATATGGTCCAATAGGAAGCCGCCAGCTGGACACACCTGTTCAGTTTCCACCGCTTCTTATCCCTTCACTGTAACCGAAACGTTAAGGGGAGAACCTTCATGGCTATTAAGGCTTTACCCATTCATCTTCCCACTTTCTGACTTATAAAAGCCCACTTGGGGCAAGAGGATAAGGTTACACGCTCAAGTAATTGGATCAGATCCTTGTTCTTGCTGTAGGAGAAGTTCAGCAACGCCACCTCCGCGCCATGGCACCCCGTCGTTCTTCTCGCCTTCAAACCGCGAACAAGGTCCTCCTCTGCTCCTTCTCTTTCATGGGTAGATCTTAGGATTCTTAGAAAGGAAGTTCGCGCTCAACGGAGCCGGACCCGTCTCTCGTTTTCATGGGAAAACCATGAAAAAGGTATTTTGAGTTCGCCGGAAACCGCCACCTCCGGCGGCCAAACCACCGCCGACCGCTAGCCATCGCCTCAACGGAGGTGGTGGTGGTGGTGGCTGGCCAGGGAACTGACCGGACTGCCGGCGACGGATCACGGAATGCTTACAGGAAAAATAGTTTTATGTCTGTTTTCGGGTTCATGAAGAAGATGAACAGTAGAACGAGGCTGCAAAACGAGGCACTTAGAGGCCGAATTAGGAAAAATGACCAGTCACAAAAGTTGTAGCCCTCTGGGTCTACTTTAATTTAAAATTGATTTTATTCAATTTGGGTGAGTGGTTTGACCACAGCACTCATTTTGGTGGGATCAAGACCTAGGCTAACCAGAAATTGAAATGGTTGCCCACGGTCATAACATGTCCAAATGACTTGAAATTTGGGCTGGAGGTCTATAATATGTATATCGAGAGGCTGTCCAAAAATGAGAATTTTTGGAGATACTTTGCCTAAAGTTTTTGTTTTAATTTAATAAACTTAGAGGAATTTATTTAGATGGTCAAATGACCTCCAAACCCTCCCAAATTTTGGTGAGTGGTCCCTGGCTATAAAACCTAGGTCTGTGTAAAATTCTAATTGATTTGGAGGGGTTTTGGGTGAGAAATCTTCTACCCTTAACTAGGCGTGAGTGAGACACCTTTTAATAAAAAGTGCACTGAGAATTTGGAAAGGTCAAATCGCCTCAACAGAGGCTGATTTTCTGATCTCTAATTTAGAATGGTGTTATAACCTGCTTGGAGAAAAATGGAGAGGTTTAGGGTTGGTTTACCCTAGGGTCCAAGCTCAAATCTTAAACGAGGGGTTTTGAGGTTTGTGAAGGACATAGGAGCAAAAGCTCTTGTATGCCTTTGAAATTTGGAAGAGAGTGGCATGATATGCTGAAAACTCTCTGGTTGAAATGGTGAAGGCATTGGAGGTAATTAGGTACCTCGAAAGTTGAGATTTTGGTTTAGGATTAATATGTATTTTAGTTATTTTAAGCACTAAATCTAATCCAAAAATTATGAAACTCGGGAGGAGGGAGTTTTAGGATGTTTTATACTTATGATAATTTTCCTAGAATTTTATGATTGATAAATATTATATTTCATGTGTTAAAGGATTATTTGCCCGACTTGTTGCTTCAATTATTTGGAGGCTTTAAATTAATTATAATCAGTTAAAATTCTGGATTTAGATCTTGACTAGTAGAACATTGATCTCTGGATTTTCATAGAATTTTATGTTGAGTAAAACTAGTACTTTATTCACAGATGATAGAAAGGGCTCTTATGTTTAAAAATTAATTATGGATAAAATACTTGCTGGAAAATTATGAGACTTGGCCAGTGCTAATTTTAGGCCTTTATCTGCATGGCAAAAATTAAATATAATTTTTGGAAGAATATTTTCTGTACTTGATTCATAAACAACAGAAGTTAGAGATTATTTCTAAAATAGTTTTCATGCCCTTTTAATGATAGAAAAATTATGATACTTAGGATTTAACCTATTGAGATAACCTAGTATTTATCATAAATTTGCTGGACATCTTGCATGAGAACTTAGGGTAGTTCATGTTCAAACCGGTAGCCCTTGGGATTTTCGAGGAATTTAATTAAATGCCAAATAAATTAGGAAAATTTCCATTTTCTGGACTTAGGTCATTTATATCATGGTAAGTCTCCAGTAAATAATTTAGGGCATTTGGATGAGTAATGGATCGTTGCATAACCGGTTGGACATGTAGTCTAGGTCGGTCTGCATGTAGCAATTTGTGAAATACAATAAGACATGATCTGAGGAAGTCATTGGAGTTAAACATTTTGTCTGGGTGGAAATGTGGAGGAAAACGCAATAGGAAGATATAAAGAGTAGCGAGAAGTGGTGATAACTAGAGTTAAGAGGTGCTCAGGGTTCGGCGAAAGATCGCTTTTCCCGAAGAGAGGAAGGTTAAAAATTACCCTAGGATAGTCTATCGTAATATGAGAAGGGAATCGGGCTAAGGGAAATAAACCAATAATATTAAGTGCCTTGCGAAAGGGAACTTCGGGCCGTAATGCCGCCGTCTTGGTTCCTAGTGCCCCTTGAGAGCCCTTCACGGGGAATACCGGGGGCAGTCCTGGGCTAACGTAAACTGTAATAATAAACTGGCAAGAGTAATTTAGTAACTAGGATTGCACTTTTCACAAACACTGTTGGCACAGGAAGATTGATGAGAGCTTCGGCTCGGGTGATTTGGAAACGAACGTTTGGGTCCGGGGAGCCTCGGCTCGGTTGGTTAAGAGACGGACGGGATGGTCCGGGGAGCTTCGGCTCGGGTGGTTGGAGACAGACGTTTGGTCCGGGGAGCTTCGGCTCGGTTTTGTGTGTTTACGAATAAACTTGCATGTGCATAAGATAGGAAAAGTTAAGGTGGTGGGTTTTTCGATATCGGGGAGTTCGATTGCACCGACACCGATATCGTTGACTCGGCGAGGTGGTTAGCACTTCGCCAACAGAAGTCCGGTGCGCCAGCCGGCAAGAGTACGCAGGCGTCCGCTTAGTGCACCAAGCATTGAGGCGTACGATAGGTCAGACCAGTGGTGCTTTTACTGGTTTTGAGGTGGGCGAGGCCTAACCCACCGCTTCCGTCTGCCACTACGGAGGTATCCTGGGAGGTAACGGCTCCGAAAGGGGGAACTAAAGGTCTGTGTGCACAGAGTCGGGTGTGTGAGTTGCACTTGCATGTTTCATCATACCCACTAGCATGTCATAGCATAATCGATTCATTTAACCCTGACACCTAAATTATAAGTGGTATGGGACGCTTATACATTAGGACCTGCAAAACGACCCCTTGGTCTATAAGCTTGTGTGGGCAAGTTTATAAATCAAAGGTTAATTTCAATATATAACAACCATTGTTGTTTGATAACCGACACCCCAACGTATAAGTGGTATGGGACACTCTATACGATGGGAGCCTTGCAAAAGATCCCTTTTGCTTATGTGTTCTCGCATAAGTGAAGGTTTAAATACATATATTTGCTTTTCTTACTGCTAGACCTATTATAACAATCATATTAACTGCTCACCGAATATAACTTGCTAGATTAAGTCCACTGTCACCTGTTTACTTTTAATCTCTACCTTCATGTCCTTCCCTTTCTTCCCCTCCGCTCGGTGCCTAGGAGCCATGGGGGAAGGGGTAGGGGATGATAGGGCTTAGTCTTTATGACTAACGGTTTTCGAACCGCATCATTTAGGGGATCGTGGAGCCCAGCATGGAGGAGCAGCCCCAGAGATCGGTGCGCCTAGAGATGGGGCAGTCTAGCTCCGGAGTTCACACAGCCGGGACCATGAGTCTCGACCTTGAGTAGTTTCTGTTTTCGCTTCCGCATGAGAGACTTGTAGTGAGGACATTTTGTACCGGGCATAAGCCCGCATTTATAGTACTCTGATATTTTCTGTGGACACTCCCTTCGTGGAGATTTTATCTTAATTACATGTGATTTATTATTGTGGACTGCATTGTTCTTACTTCAATTATTGTGCTACTTTTCTGTGATCGAATTGGCCGGCAGAATCGGCGCCTTGTGGTGATGACCCTTCAGGACGTGAAGGTGTCACCGCAAAGTGGCGAATCTGGGCCTAAGACCCCGGTGGTTGAAAAAAAAAGGGGGTCTTACATGCGTTGTGGGTCTACCTGGGGCCGAGCCGAGCTCGGGGTAGTGCAAACATCCAAGATGAAGAATATCCCTGAACAAAACCTCTCCCCCACAGGAGAGCCTTCAGACCTTCCAGCTAGATGAGAGCCTGCGCAGCGGGTCTACATGGTGTCGAGCCGAGCTCGGGGTAGTGCAAACATTCAAGCTAAGGTATCTCTAAGAACCAAACCTCTCCCCCACAGGCGAGCCTTAAGACCTGCCAGCTAATGAGAGCCTGCGCAACGGGTCTACCTTGGGCCGAACCGAGCTTGGGGTAGTGCAAACATCTAGGCTGAAGTATATCCCTGAACCAAACCTCTCCCCCACAGGCGAGCCTTCGGACCTACCAGCTAGATGTGATCCTGCGCAGCGGGTCTACCTGGGGCCGAGCAGAGCTCGGGGCAGTGCAAACATTCCAGTTCAAGTATCTCCAAGAACCAATCCTCTCCCCCATAGGCGAGCCTTCAGACCTGCCAGCTAGATGAGAGACTACGCGGCAGGTCTACTTGGGGCCGAGCCGAGCTCGGGGTAGTTGAAATATTCAAGTTGAAGTATCTCTAAGAACCAAGCCTCTCCCCACAGGCGAGCCTTCAGACCTGCCAGCTAGATGAAAGCCTGCACAACAGGTCTACCTGGGGTCGAGCCTAGCTCGGGATAGTACAAACATCCAAGCTGAAGTATATCCCTAAGCCAAACCTCTACCCCAACAGGTAAGCCTTTTGACCTGCCATCTAGATGAGAGCCTGCGCAGCGGGTCTACCTGAGGCCGAGCCAAGCTCGAGGTAGTGCAAACATCAAAGCTGAAGTTTATCCCTGAAACAAACCTCTCCCCCACAGGCGAGCCTTCGGACCTACCAGCTAGATGAGAGCCTACACAATGGGTCTACCTGGGGCCGAGTCGAGCTCGGGGTAGTGCAAACATCCAAGTTAAAGTATATCCCTAAACTAAACTTCTCCCCCACAGGCGAGCCTTCGGACCTGCCAGCTAGACGAGATCCTGTGTAGCGGGTCTACCTAGGGCCGAGCCGAGCTTGGGGGAGTGCAAACATTCAAGCAGAAGTATGTTCAAGAACCAATCCTCTCCTCCACAGGCGAGCCTTCAGACCTGCCAACTATATGAGAGTCTGCGCAGCGGGTCTACCTGGGGCCGAGCCGAGCTCGGGGTAGTGCAAACATCCAAGCTGAAGTATATCCCTAAACCAAACCCCTCCCCCACAGGCGAGCCTTCAGACCTGCCAGCTAGATGAGAGCCTTCGTAGTGGGTCTACCTTGGGCCGAGCCGTGCTCGGGGTAGTGCAAACATCCAAGCTGAAGAATATCCCTGAACCAAACCTCTCCGCCATAGGCGAGCCTTCGGACCTGCCAACTAGATTAGAGCATGCGCAGCCGGTCTACCTGGGGCTGATCCGAGCTCAGGGTAGTGCAAGCATTTAAGCTGAAGTATCTCCAAGAACGAATTCTCTCCCCCACAGGAGAGCCTTCAGACCTGCCAGCTAGATGAGAGCCTGTGCAGCGGGTCTACTTGGGGCCGAGCCGAGCTGGGGTAGTGCAAACATCCAAGATGATGTATATCCCTGAACCAAACCTCTCCCCCACATGCGAGTCTTCGGACCTACCAGCTAGATGAGAGCCTACGCAGCGGGTCTACCTGGGGTAGAGCCGAGCTCGGGGTATTGCAAACATACAACCCTTCTATCAACCACATGCCACAAAAGATAGGACGAAAGAAATAACATGTTAGTGGCACAATGTAATAACTTGAATTTAAATACACAGTTTCACCTTCCCCCATCATGGGTATAAACGTTTTAAATCGTCACCGTTCTAGTTATGGCTCATGGACCTTCCTTCCATGTCCTGGAGGTGATAACCTCCTGCTCTAAGGACCCTCTCCATAATGTAAGGCCCTTCCCAATTTGAGTTGAACTTGCCCACAGGGGCTGACCTCCCCGCTGCGTCGACCTTCTTTAGTACAAGATCTCCTTCAGCAAATTGCTTGACCCTGATATGCTTGTCAAAGTATCTTGCCATTCGTCGTTTGATTTACTCTTGCCTGATAGCCGCGATATCACGCAGCTCTTCCACCATATCTAATGAGAGGCACAACTCCCCCTCATTCTCACACCTCCAAACCTTGTCTCCTTCTCTCGCGATCGCGAACCGTGGGGATCGGACCTCAAACTCCATCGGCAGGATCGCCTCACACCCATGAGAAAGTTTGAAGGGGGTCTCGCTGGTGGCTATGTTCGGGTTCGTTCGCAAGGCCCATAGAACTGAGGGGAGTTGTTCCACCCAATTTCCCCTCAGGTTCTCCACCTTCTTCTTGAGTTAGTTCACGATGATCTTGTTTGTCGCCTCCACCTGGCCATTGCTCCTAGGGTGATGGTCGGATGCAAACCTGAGGTCTAACCCCAGCTGGGTATAGAAGTTGATGAATTCCTCGCTGGCAAACTCAGGACCATTATCTTTCACTATTGCCTGGGGTAGCCCGTGCCTGCATATGATCTCACCCTAAACAAAGTTCCGAATGACCTGGGAGGTGACCTTAGCCAGTGCCTTGACCACCAGCCACTTATAGAAGTAGTAAATCATGACTAAGAGAAACTTCCTCTGACCGCTAGCTAGAGGGAAGGGCCCAACTAGATCCATTCCCTAGATGGAGAAAGACCATGGTGTCATGATGTTTCGGAGCCTTTGAGTGGGCAAGATCTGGAGGGGAGCGTACAACTGACACATTCGGCACCTCCTTGCAAACTCTGTCGCGTCCTTCCTCAGGGATCGCCAGAAATACCCTTGCCTTACTACCCTCGCTTCCAACGTCTTTCCCCCCGAGTGGCGGTTGCATTCGCCCGAATGTACCTCCTCCGGGATCCTCGGGATCTCCTCTTCGGTCACACATCTTGCTAGGAGCCCTGACAATATTTTTCGGTGTAACCCCCCTTGGAGCATTAGGTAGCGAGCTGTCTTGTGCTTGAAGCTCTTGGCATCCTTAACCCCTTCTGGAAGCTTGCCAGTGGACAGGAAGGTCACCAAATTGTCCACCCATGTGGGTCGCCTATCCACCTCCATCAACTCTCCTTCTTTGATTACTGGTCGAAATAGCTCGGTCAGGGTTCCTCCCCATTGAGGGCCAAACTTAGCCAGCCGATCGACTGCTGTACTTTATTCCCTGGGGACGTGTTAGATGGAGAACGTCCGGAACCCTGCGATGATCACCCTCACCTTGGACAAGTACTTCAACAGGGTAGGCTCCCGAGCTTTGAACTCCCCTCTGATCTGGGATGCTACCACCAGTGAGTTCGTAAAAGCCACCACATCCTGGATCTCAAGCTCTTTTGCCAACTGAAGGCCGTCTATCACAGCCTCATACTCCGCTTGATTATTGGTCACCGGGAAGTGCAAGACCACTGCCTGTTCTATAGTGACCCCCTGGGGGCTTATCAGCACCACTCCTCCCCCAAGGGAATTCTTTCACGAAGCCCCGTCAACCATCATCCTCCATGCCCCCTAGGGCTGCGGCTCTTGTGCCCCAACCTCAACAACATAGTCTGTCAGGAAGTCAGCTACCGCCTGTGCCTTGATGGAGAGCCTTGGTACGAATGAGATATCAAACTCGCTCAGTTCGATGGACCACTTGGCCAATCTACCCGAGTGTTCCACCCCTTCAAAGATCTTATGAAGAGGACGGTCCGTCACCACCCTGATCGAATGTGCTTGGAAGTACGGCCAGAGATTCCTTGTCTAGATGATCAGGGCATATGCCAGCTTCACTATGATGGGGTAGCGGAGCTCCACCTTCTTCAAGATCCGGGTTAGGCTCTACCGCTGCCGAGGTCAAAAGATGCCCAAGGAACTTCCCATGGCTTGCCACGAAGACACACTTCAAGGGGTTCAGCCTCATCTTGAACATCTGCAGTGTAAGACCCCTTTTTTTTCTTTTTCGAATACTGGGGTCTTAGCCCAGAATTGCCGCTTTGCTGTGGCTCTGACTCACGGGAAGGCCGCCACTACAAATCCCCAATTCTGCCGGCCCTTTTCGATCACAAGGAGAGAGAAGTAAGTATACATAAAATGTAAATAGGTCCACAAAAATACACATATAAAAGTAAATCACATCCAGTCCATCTGTAATATAAAATAGAGGTACTACAAAGATCAGTTCAGATGAAATATAGATAAACGGGCTCGAGCCCGGTACATCAGAGTCCTCACTACAAATCACTCATCGCAAAAACTATATAAATACTAATCACTCACGGAGCTGGACACAGGTACACCGGTGCTAGACTGGCCCACCTCCATGCACACCGTACTCCGCTGGTGCTGGCACCTGTCTCCCATCTGGAGCTCCTGTAATGTTGTTGTTCAAAAACCATTAGTCATAAAGACTAAGCCCTATCATCCCCTCCTCCTCCCCCATGGCTCCTAAGCACCGAGCGGAGAGGAGGAAAGCGAAGCTACAAAGGTGGAGAATAATCAAGCAGATGACAATGGAGCTAATCTAACCACTATCATGGTGTATAAACAACTATCTAGAATAAAGTACATCTAGCAATTATACGGTAGTAAGTAATAAAATAGACATGTAATAAGTAGCAAATTTATAAGAAGACAAATAAAAAGCAAGTAAGTAAATAAGTAAGTAACCTTAACTTATATGAATGCCCATACAAACTTATAAGTTAAGGGGTCTTTTGCAAGGCTCCCATCGTATAAAAAGTCCCATACTGATTTATATGTTGGGGTGTCGGTTGAATGCAAACATGAGTGCAGTGATATGTTATGCCATGATTCATGCAAGTGCAACTTTCACACACGACTCTATGCACACAGACATTTAGTTCCCCCTGTTTGGGCAGCTAGCTTCACACCCAGGAACCTCCGTAGTGGAAAACAGAGACAGTGGGTCGGGTTCCCAACTCCTAGGCGGGTATCCACACTACCAGGCCTAGCCCTTCCGTACGCCCCTAGAAGAACACAACCTAGAGTATCCGCGTACTAGTGCTGGCTATATCCACAAGACTTTCTTTGGCTAAGTGTCCCACACCGCCGAGTCAACGTATCGATGTCGGTGTGAACGATAATCAAATACCGAAGACCCACCACCTTATTCTGTATTCAAACCCTCGAGCCCTCGGCTCCCCGGACTGTCCCGTCCGTGCATCTACCTTCAGAGCTACCGTCTGAAAGACAACCAAACAAACTTATTCTACCTCCCTATCTACCGGGGTAAGAGAATGTGCAACCCTAGATATTCTAGTTGCTCTTTTAATTTATTATTCCTACGGTTTACGTTAGCCCAGGACTGCCCCCGGTATTCCCCGTGAAGTGCTCTCAAAGGGCACTAGGAACTATGATGGAAGTTGAAGCCCACCGTTCCCTTTCTTAAGGAACTTACTTTTATTGGTTGATTACCTATTACCCGATCCCTTCAATTACTTTGGATCTAACCTAGTGTATTGAGACGCTTCCTCTCCAACCGGGGTGGACGATCTTTCGTCGTTCCCGAACATCACTTAACACTAGCCAATCTCACACTCTACTCATCCTGACTTCCCAATAGTGAACTTAATTTAACTCACCCGATTCAAACCAGCAAACTACCAAAATTCCATCTCCCCAAGCTTATTACTCACTCTAGTTCCGTTTCTGCTGTTTTACTATATGGAGACCATCATAAGCTATATGAGGTATACAAGGGGAGGCACTCCTAATTATCTTCCAAATCTCCTATAAAATTTACTGGAGGTCTATCATGACATAATTAGCCTAAATCCATAAATTTTTATTTTTTCTAATTAATCTGATATTTATTTAATTTTCCCAAAAGATTGGCCATGGGTAATTTTAAACATTACTACATGATCTTCTTATGTAATGGCCACCCAAAAATTATGATCACTAAATAACAGCAAGGTATCATCAAATACTAATTTTCATGATTTTATAGAAATTATTTAACCTCTAATTGATTTATCCATTATAATCCCATTAATCCTAAGTAAAGAAGGAAGTACTAAAATTACTCATCATAAAATTATAAAAAAATTACTGAATATTAGTAAAGTACAGAAAAGGTCATTGTACAAAGATCATAATTTTACAAGTTTGCTAGACATCAAAATAGATTTAATTAAGTTTTCATAGAAACAACACTTAATGAAGCAAGCCATAGAATTAAACTTCTAAAAATTCCATAAAAATTCACAGAGCTTTAACATCATAATACAAGTTCTCTGCCTAAAGTTCATCAATTTCCAGATTGTATTTTCTCCATAATAAATTTCTAAGCAAATAAGACAATCTACTAAATTGTTAATGAAGTATCAAAAATAAAGATCCTAAATTCATAAATAAATCTCCAGAGCTTGTACTAACCCTAAAAACCACTCTACCAAAATATCATCACTGTTTAGTGAGTTTTAGTGACATTTTCTATCTCTACAAGTTTTGTGCCCTAAAATAGGGTTATGGTTTTGAGGGACTTATTTATTTTAAAATTCATTTAAATTTCTATAAAAGGGTTCTAGCTATCCTAGAATTCTTTCCACAAAGTTTCAAGCTCTTATAAGGGCATTTGACCCCATGCCCGTCACAAGCCACCAAGGTCCATCCTTAGGGTTTAGCCTTGGTTCCTAGGGCGAATTTACCCCAATCCACCTCAAACTCCATAAGGGGGTGCTAGACATCATGCCTAGTCAGTGGCCAAAATCTCAGCCTCTGTTGATGTTATTTGATAACTCAAACCCCAAGTACACTTTTACTTAAAAATCATTCCTTAAGGTAGAACTAGGGATTGATCATTCCCTAACCAAAACACCTTCAAATGAAGTGAATTTTTACAGAGTCATGTCATGATGCCAGGGACCACTCACAAAAATTTGGGAGGGTTTGAAGGTCATTTGACCACTTTACTAAATCATGCATGGATTATTAAATGTTTACCAAAACTATAGAAAAAGTATCTCAAAAAATTCCTATTTTTGGACTGGCCCTAGGTATAGCTAATGGTGGATCCCTGTTCAAATCTCAAGACATTTGGACAAGAGATGAATTGTGGTCACACAATTTAGTGTCTGTAGAACCCTAGGTATAGCATCCACCAAAACGGGTGTTGTGGTTAAACCACTTACCCAAATGGGTTGAAATTAATTTTAAAATAATTTAGACTCAAAGGCCTACAACTTTTGTGACTGGCCATATTTCCTAAATCGGCCTCTAAGGGCTTCATTTGACAACATCAAAATGTGTATTCTTTTAGGCTAACTATTCACTATATAATATATATAATTTTTATAATATAAAATCACACTGTTCATCTTCTTAAAACAAACCGAAACCAACAACTCTAAAACACCATTTCCTGTAGCTCTTGCGTGACCCACCACCGGCAACCCAGCCAACTTCCTAGCCGGCCACCTCCATCACCGCCTCTGTTGAGGTGAGGGCTACCGTCGGGCGGCGGCACGGCCGCCGGAGTGGCGGTTTCCGGCGAACCCGACCACCATTTATTTTTGAAAAACCATGGAAAAGCTCACTCAACCTTGCTCTTTTGAGCTCAATATCTCTCCTAAATAATTTCTAAGATCTACCCATAGAAGAAGGAGTAGAGGAGGACCTTTTTCGCAGGCTGGAGGCGTGCAGACCGTCGGGATGCCATTGGTGTTGTGGTGGCGTTGACGGAATTCTCAATAGAACAGTGGGAGGCTCGAAAACTTCAGGTAAAGGCTGGGAAAACCTCCTCTTGGGCCTTTGATGGTGTTTAAAAGCTTGGTCAAGGAGGGGGAACGGCCAAAACTTCAATGGCCATTATTGGTCCATTAAAGCTTGGGTCGGCCATGGTGGAGGGGGCTGAAATAGCTCAATCCAGCTGGCTAACGGCTAGAAACTCCTCCTCTTCCCTAGAGGAATTGAATCCAGCCAGAAAAGGGGAGGGAAAGGCCTGCCAAGGCGTCAAGTGCCATTATTGGCCATGAAGGCCGGGGCTCGGCTATGACCGTAACTGCTCCTTTTGCGAAACCGCCGGTCCACGTGGCACACTTGACCGGTCAACATAAAATTAAGTAAGACTTTATTAAGTCTTAATAGGAGAAAATGGCCCACTCCCTAGACCGGCCCGGTTCAGCTGAACCAGCACCCAACCAAAACAAATCTGCCAGAAAAGACTAAGTAAAATGGCGTTGAGTGAGCTCTGCTCATTCAACGCCATCCTTGCTACGAATGACATCCCAGATACGGCGTTGAGTGAGATCTGCTCACTCAATGCCATCCAGAATGGCCTCCCAGACTATGGCGTTGAGTGAGCTCAGCTCACTCAACGCCATCCGGATTATGGCGTTGAGTGAGCTCTACTAACTAAACGCCATCCAGAATATGCCCTTTTAAAACGATGGCGTTGAGTGATCTTAGCTCACTCAACGCCGTCCAGATTATGGCATTGAGTTAGCTCTGCTCACTCAACGCAATCCAGACAACACCAAATGGCATTGAGTGTGGTCAGAGCACTCAACGCCGTTCAACTTATTGCGTTGAGTGCACCCAACGCACTCAACGCCATCCCGCCAGAAAGATTACGGCGTTGAGTGAGCTTAGATCACTCAATGCCATCAGGTATACGGCGTTGAGTGAGCTCAGCTCACTCAATGCCAACTAGTCGACACCATATGGCGTTGAGTGCAGTCTGTGCACTCAACGCCGTCTGGCTTATGGCTTTGAGTGAGCTAAGCTCACTCAACTCCATCCAGACTACGGCGTTGAGTGAGCTTAGCTCACTCAACGCCATTCCAAGGTCACGGGCGTGACGGATCGGTCACAAGCGTGTCAGGCCCATGTTGAAATTTCTGAGCACGCCGATCGTTTTTCTGAGGTCGACGATCGTCGAAGGGGTCACGCCCTAGATTACGGGCGTGATGGGTAGGTCACGGGCGTGACCACCCCTTGACTCGAAATCTTTGTCGATAAACTTAAATTATTGGGTTTTCCTAGGGTTCTATTATGACAAAACAACTCCCAGGGGTCTAGTTGGAAATGGGATGTTACATGCATGGTGGCAAACATCTCATCCAGGTCCCGTAGGTGCGAATCCACACACTTGCTCTTGACCATTAGATCGTCGACATAGACATCCAAGTTCATCCCTCTCTGACCCTGAAAGACCCGATCCATCATGCATTGGTATGTAGTCCTTGCGTTTTTCAACCCAAAGGGCATCATCTTATAGCTAATGTATCCCTCCCTCTTGTTGAAGGAGACATCCTTGACATCCGGAGGGTGCATCCGGATCTGGTGATAACCTGAAAAAGCATCTAAGAAACTCATAATAGTAAAACCAACGGCTGAATCAACCAGCGCGTCGATCTGAGAAAGGGGGTAGCAATCCTTGGGGCATGATTTATTTAACAAAGAAAAGTCGATACACATACGCCATTTCCCTCCCCTTTTTTTAACCATTACCACGTTGAGATCCAGCCTGGATATGCGATCTCTAAGATTAATCCAGCCTCTAGGAGCTTCTTGACCTCCTCGCGGATGGGCTCCTCCAGCCTGGTGGCGATGGTCCTCATCTTCTGGCGGATGGGACATATCCGGGGGTCCAGGTTTAGGTGATGGCATGCCACATCCGCATCGATATCCGGTATGTCCGCCGCGCTCCAAGAGAAGATGTCGACGTTTCTCTTGATGCAGACCCGCACTCGTTCTTGGTCTTCGGGACTTATGTCCCCGCTGACCCGCACCCTCTGCACCTATCTTGCACTGGTGAAGACCTCTATCTCCACCCCTTCCTCAGCCGGCTCCAGCAGCGACTGCTCCCAGCCAGCCTTCGCCTCTTCCTCCTGCCCAAAATCTTCCTCCCCTCCTGCTTCTTCAACCTCCATCACCTCTTCCAGACTCTCTTGCTGTAGCTGCTCAACATCCACGCCCCTCTGGGTCTCCCTCTCGACTACTTCTGTTCCTCGCTCCTCATATACCTCCATCGCCTCCTCTAGGATCTCCTGCTACTACTTCTCAACCTCCATGCCCCCTGGGCCTCCTTCACGACTACTTTTGCTCCTCGCTCCTCCTCTACCTCCATCGCCTCCTCAAGGCTCTCTTGTTGCTGCTGTTCGACCTCCATGCCCATCTTGGCCTCATGCACTCCTTATCCCCTTTCCTCCTCCGGGCTCTCCTCCTCCTCTCCGACAACATCCTCTTGCTTTGCTAACTCCCTCTCCATCTCTTCCACCTATGCCATCGAAGACACGGTGTTGACTATCATCACGTAATACTGTTTTACAACCTTCGGGTCCACCCTGATCCTAACTTGCACCCCTCCATTGTTGAACTTGAGGCACTAATGAAACGAGGAGGGGACGCAACGAAAGGCGCTGATGAGGGGGCATCCAAAGATGACATTGTAACTTCTTGGGGCGTCCACTATCACGAACCTGCAGTTCCGTGACACACCCCCTAACTTCACATGCAAGCCTACCCCTCCTTCTACCTCCTTCCTCTCTGCAAAAAATCTAAACTGAAAGAGAAGGGATAGATACTACTCTAGAGGGGGGGTGAATAGAGTTATCAAATTTTGCACAGACAAAACTTAATGGTCTACCCAACTCCCTTGGAGTGAAGTGCGGAATGAAAAGATTATAGATATAGATTTAACCCTATAGCCTAACACAAGTGATGTGTACAAACTCAAGCTAACTGTGAGTACAGTTAAGGCTTGGAAAACCTAATCAGCAACTAGCAATCCTAGTTATATCTAATCACAGCCACAGTGCAGGAATTAAACAAGTGAATCCAGAGGACACAAGGAAATTTATAGTGGTTCCCCAAACAACTTGGGTACGTCCACTCTTCTACCCACACGGTAGGAATCTACTCAGGTTTTTGATCAGGTGCCCTGCCACCAACAGGATCTGCTTCAGGTAGATCCAGAAACCCTTTAGACTTTTGATCAGGTGTCTAAAAACCAAGCACAGGTTTTTGATCAGGTGCCCTGCCACCAAGGGATACTTTTGAAGGGAGTAATAACCCTGTACAGGAGGGGGAAGAAGGTTAAGATGTCTTCTCTATTTTACAAAGATTAGAGAAGCACAAAAACTTGCACTGAGCTAGAAAGCTCTAAAGAATCAAGGCTCCCCCTGGCTCAAAGATGTCCAGGTGAAGTCTTGCTTCAGTGCAGAAAACTCTTCAGAAAGCTCTGAAGGAAAAACTACAAGAAAAAAAAACTAAATAATAAAATTAAAGATCTTCAAGCAGCTATCTTCTTCTTCTTCTTCAAAAGATCTCGGAGTTTGAACTTCCTGAAAGCAGGAGAACTCAGGTTGAAGAAGAGTCGAAGATCTTAACACTTCTCAGTTAGATGGAAATTGCTGAGAGCAGAAAGCTTGATCTTGATGAAGGCTTGAATGCTTGAAAATATCTGGATAACTAGTTAGCTAGCTTTAATCCTTCTTCAAAGGATCCTTTATATACCAGCAGCAAGCAACGACTCTCTTCTATTTGAATTATTTGTCTTCTTCTGAGTCTTGAGACCTGGGCTGTAAATATCAAGAAGACAAAACAATCTCTGCAGCAAAACATTCTATAAAAGGAGTAAACCTCTTTCTAAGAAGCTGCAGGCTCAAATCAAATAACAGAAGGACTAAATAAAGTCATATCAGAAATAATCTCTTTATAGCAAAAAGAAGACTTTTCAGTCTAACGGCTATAAAGGGCTGACAACGGATAAAGTAAATTATAATGTCAGCTAATAAGACAAACAACTTTTTCTAAAAAGATTTGACTCAGGCAAAAGGGATGGGGCAAATATTGCCTGGTAATTTTATCATACAGCTTAAAACAATGTGCCAGAAAATGTATTAATTAATTAAATATAATAAATAAATACAAAATATAAAGGCAGACAGAAAGCGTCGAACGACCCTCGGAGATCGTCGAACGACGCACGGAGATCGTCGAACTATCGGGCAGATAGTCGAACGATCCATATAGTCGACCTATCGAAGAAGATAGTCGAACTACCCCGGCAGATAGTCGACCTATCAGAGCAGATAGTCGAACTATCAGATAGTCGATCTATCTTGGACAGATAGTCGAACTATCAAGCGCACACAGATAGTCGACCTATCAAGCAGATAGTCGACCTACCTCAGAAAATAGATAGTCGATCTATCAACAGATAGTCGAACTATCAAAAAAAACCAGATAGACGATCTATCAGCAGATAGTCGAACTATCCGATAGTCGAACTATCAGGACAGATAGTCGAACTATCAAAGACGACAGATAGTCGAACTATCAACAGATAGTCGAACTATCAAGACGAAACAGATAGTCGACCTATCAACAGATAGTCGAACTATCAAAGCGGAACAGATAGTCGACCTATCAATAGATAGTCGAACTATCAGATAGTCGATCTATCAGGACAGATAGTCGAACTATTACGCCAAGCAGACAGTCGAACTATCAACAGATAGTCGAACTATCAAGCCAAGCAGATAGTCGAACTATCAACAGATAGTCGAACTATCAACGCAGATAGAGCGTCGACCAACTGATAGACGATCGTCGATCAGCCGATAGACGATAGTCGAGCGGCGTTCGACTATAGTCGAACGAACAACAACTTAACCAAATTCTCAATCTGGAAAAGTGAGGACTCTACAGCTAGACTACTAACCATTGACCATAGATATTTCTTGGGTCAAGGGACTAAAAAAGGCAAGACTAAACTCAAATCAAACTAGGGTACCAACAATCTCCCCCTATTTAAGTTAAGTCTCTCAACATCTAAAACATAAGGCTAGCTAAAGAGCAATAAAATAATATAGGAAATAGTTAACAATTAACTAGCAGATTATCAAATAGATAGATAATAAGCAAATATAACACAGCAGTTAATCAAACTATTAAGAATCTACAGAGTCTGGCAAAGGGGCAGAGGAACTAGGAACAAAAGAGATTTTCCTTAGAGGATCATCAGCTTCTTTCTTTGATAGCTTTAAGTCCTGCACCCCAATGATCTTCAATTCTGCAGCCCTAGGGACAACTGCTTCAGGGTGCTTTTCCATATATTTTGAGGGATCAAAAACATCAGGATTAACCTGGAACTTTTCAAACTCTTTCTTTCTGAAAGCAGACATGGTGGTTAAGCCAGTAATATCTTTTCCTTCTGCTTTTGCTTTTCTTATTTGAGCTGCTCCAACTAGTTCTTGAAAACGAGCCATCCTAAAGTTAGGATCAAGCTCAGGACTTTCATAAACAGGCTCAGGAGGAGCAGCATCAGATACTTTATCTTGAATAACTAGATAAGACATTGGAGTAGACTTAGCAAAAGGTTCTTGCTAGAATTTAAAACAAAGTAAACTATTTACCTTTTGAAACACTTTTCTCAGACTGAGCTGGTATTGGAGATGGAATTCTTTTCTTTGGAGAAGGAGGAGGGGAAAAAGTTGGTCTTTGAACCACAGCCTCCTTCACTTGTCTTTGAGAACCAGAATATGATCTGCCTTGCGAGCTTTGATAACTTTTCCTTGGCTGGGGCTGAAAAGAAGCAGATTTTCCAGACGAGGAAGATGGATTAGCTGATAGGTTCCCAGAGGCTCCTGCACTGGGAGGTGGAGGAGGAGGACCTCTGGGAGTCCATCTTGAAACAGGACTATCATACCTCTTAGTTCTTTTTCTTTCTTTCTGCTGGTTCTTAGAGAACCACATCCAATGTTGAAATTCTTTCGATTTGGGGTCAATTCCTTTAAGAATATAAAATGGAGTATCATTGTCTCGACTGGGAGGAGGAGGAGCAATTGCTTTCCTTTTCTTTCGAGCAGCTTTCTTTTTCTTGGCATTTTCAGACAAATCAGAATCATCCTCATCATCAGATTGAGATGATGGAGGATTATCATAAGGATCATAGGCTTCAGAAATAGCCTTTTCTTTCAAAGCAGCTCTCTCTTTTTCTTCTTCAATTGCATCCTGAGCCAGAAGCAAATCTAAATCCAATCCTGGTGAATCATCCCAAATGGTTGACTTTTCAACTTGCAGCTCTTTTTCTTTCTCTTTTAAAGAATCTTGTACTCTTTGATTCCAGGCAGCTCTTGCTTTTTCTTCTTCATTTTCAGATACATCTTCTTTATCATCTAAAAATGAGTCCAATTCTGGATCTACTTGAGTATCAGGAACAACTGGATCAGCTTCAGAAACAACTGCTATGATCTGAGCAGCTAAGTCTTTTCTAATAACATCTGTAGAATTATGAGCACAGATCTGCTAAGTAAGCATAAATCATTCCTTCTAGATATTCGCTAGCTATCAAATTAATTGATTCGTCAATAAAGCGAATGAGTGAATTACCTTCATATTTGACCAACTCCCAAGACTCATCTATGTAGGATGTAATGATCCCTTCTAGGAAATTTGCAATCACGGGAGTGGTAAGATCTTCTAAGCACACTTTCACAACAAATTCGGATAGCATGATAGCATCAGATATTTCCTTTTCCGATAACACAGAAACTGATTCTTTTTCAGCTGGAGCAGACACATCTTGAACTGTCATCACAGTATCTGTTACTGCTGGAAGGGAGGCAGGAGGTTCTGAGGCATCTTCACAGAACATCTCCCCCTGCCTGATTTCAGTGGAGACTGAAACCAAGCCCCTTGAGGAAGATGGCTCAGCAGATTTGGAAAGAGATTTGATGGTATCGGTTAAGGTATTAATGGAGGAGGCAAGTGGAGCGATTGCCTCTTCAATCATAATTTTGATTGAAGGGGTAATCAGCTCCAAAAAGCTGGAGATGAAAGTAGGAGTGATCTCAAGAGATGATGGTAGTGAAGTGGATGGAGCTGCAGCAGATATGGTTGTAGTGCTGGCATGAAGAATGGTGTGGACTGGAGATTGAATGGGAGATGGAGCTGGAGAGTTAACAGGAGTGTTAACTGGGGAATGAATAGGAGACGGAGGAGGAGATGGAAACCTCTCAGATCCTAACAAATCAAAGCTAGGAGTAGATATCCTAGTCTGATGAGAAGGAGGAGGAGAAGCAGGAGGGGAAGGAAGAACAACCGTAGTTGTTTCTCTAACAGGAGAAGGGGAAAGTCGTACTTCAGCTGAAGTTGATGGAGCTTCAACTGAAGCAAACAGCAAAGCAGAAGAAGAGGGAAGGGAAGGAGCTGAGCCAGCATCAACAGGGTGAGGAGCGACCGAATCGGTCCTGGTGCTCTCTGATGTCGCTGGAGCGGGTTTCACAAAGGTTCTCTTCCACTTGGAGAATAGGTTTGGATCCATCTTCTTGCTTGCATTTATTATTGTTGCGGCGGAGACCATCAACTGAGGATACTTTTCCTTTAGGAAAATTCCAATGACCCTTCCGAGGGTAACTTCCTTCTTGCTATTCTTTTTCCTTATTAAGTCAAACATGACTGCTGCCCAATTAATCTTTTTCTGATTAACAATTGCACACATTAGTGCAAATTGTTGCCTTGTTATATTATAATGAGCAGAGTGCTTACCGAGGAGCACTTTTCCGACCAACTCAGCAAGAAACTTAATCTTGAAAGGAAAATTTACTTTGAGCAGCTTCGTGGGAATGCCCTCTGCATGTCCCAGCTCAACTAACATTCTTCCAAATTCTTGAGCATCTTGCTCATAATCCTCTTCACCATTTATCAAACCAAAAATATCAGATAGAACGGCCGGAGTTAGGATTACCTCTTCTCCGCCGATGGTGCCAGTCATCGAATCGTCTGTGGAGGACGACGTGAAAGCCCATTCCTTGATCTCAGGTATATTCAACTTAATCCTTGATGACATTAATCTCTCTAGTCCCTGATCCCGGCACAGCTGAAGAACTTCTACGATCCCTGCATCGCAGCTACTGAACGCGTCAAAGTCCACGCTAAAGCCTGCATCAAACTTCACAACTGCTAGAACTGCTGGAGAGACCGCCATTGATTGCTGGAGAAAGCGCGAGAAGGACGGAGAAGACGAAGGAGACGAAGCGGCAGAAAATCGCAAGCGGGAAGACAGAATGCGAAAAGTCACGCTCCGTCGACGATAAAACAAAAGATCTTTTAACCTAGGTCGACTATCGGCTTTATATTAGACCGGAAATAGTCGATCTATTAAAAAGATACTAGACCCGATAGTCGAACGGCCGTTCGACGATCGGCTTAGAAGCAGAGTAGTCGAGCCATCGTTCGACTATTTCTGGCTTCTCAAACAACAAGCTGTCGTCGTTCAGAGATCGACGATAAGCTCGACCTATTCGACGATCTTCGAACGCCGGTCGACGATCTTCAAACAGATAAGCTATCATTAACCAGAGGTCGACGATAGGCTTAATCCGTTCGACGATCTTCGATCATCGTTCGACGATCTTCAAGCAGATTTCAACATAGGCAGATATAGTCACACTTAGTCTCGTCCATTGATCATGCCTAGTTGAACTAAAAAGAACAGATGCTTCTGTTCATCTAAAGGCTTGGTGAATATATCACCTCTCTGAAACTCAGTGGATATGAACTCAAGACAAATCTTGTTCTTTTCCACACAATCTCTCAGGAAATGGTGCCGAATCTCAATGTGCTTCGTTCTAGAGTGGTGCACTGGATTTTGTGCTATTGAAATAGCACTGGTACTATCACACATGATTTTGGTGTTTTTGTGTGAGTAACCATAATCCACAAGCTGGTTTTGAATCGACAGGATCTGTGAACAACAACTAGCAGCTGCTATATATTCAGCCTCTGCAGTTGAAGTTGAGACAGAAGCCTGCTTCTTACAGAACCAAGAGACCAATCTCTCTCCCAGGAACTGGAAAGTTCCTGAGGTGCTCTTCCTGTCAACTCTGCAACCAGCATAATCAGAATCAGAATATCCAATTAATTCAAATTCTGACTCAGCTGGGTACCAAAGTCCTAGATTTGGGCATCCCTTCAGGTATCTCAGGATTCTCTTTAGAAGAATCAGATGAGATTCCTTGGGGTTGACCTGGAATCTAGCACAAAGGCATGTAGCAAACATTATATCTGGCCTACTTGCAGTTAGATACAATAGGGAACCAACAATGGCCCTATAATTCTTTTGATCAACTGGCTTGCCGTGATCATCAGAATCAATAACTACATTAGTAGCCATGGGTGTAGGCATTGCTGAGGCATCAGCCATCCCAAATTTCTTTACCAATTCCTTGGCATATTTGGATTGGGAGATGAAGATACCATCAGCATCTTGCTTAACTTGGAGACCAAGAAAGTAAGACAGCACACCCATACTACTCATCTCAAACTTGGAATGCATCAAGTTGGAAAACTTTTTGCACAGTTTGGGATCAGTTGAGCCAAAAATAATATCATCTACATACACCTGAACTAACAGGATTGTGTCCTTGTGATGCTTGACGAAAAGGGTTCTATCAACTACTCCCCTAGTAAAGTTGTGCTCTAACAGGAAACTAGCTAAGGTCTCATACCAGGCTCTAGGAGCTTGCTTTAGTCCAAAAAGAGCTTTCTGCAACTTAAACACATGAGAAGGCTGAGTTGAAGAAACAAACCCTGGTGGTTGTTCAACAAACACCTCTTTCTTAAGCTCACCATTTAGGAATGCACTTTTGACATCCATTTGGAACACCTTAAACTTCATGAAGGCTGCATAGGCCAAGAAGATCCTTATTGCTTCTAGCCTTGCAACAGGAGCAAAGGTTTGGTCATAGTCTATACCTTCCTCCTGTTTGTAGCCCTGAGCTACAAGCCTAGCTTTATTCCTTACTATAATTCCATTTGCATCCAACTTGTTTCTATACACCCACTTGGTGCCTATGATCAGTTGGCCTTTAGGTCTTGGAACCAAAGTCCAAACTTTACATCTCTCAAACTGATTGAGCTCCTCTTGCATTGCAATGATCCAGTGGGGATCTAGCTCTGCATCTTTAAAGGTGAGGGGCTCAACCTGTGAGAGGAAACAAGCGTGCATCACATCCTGTCTTAATTGGTGTCTTGTTTGCACACCAGCTGATATGCCTCCAATCACTTGAGATGTAGGGTGATCTCTAAGTGTGACAATATCAGCAGGTGGGATGTGATCTTCAGCAACAGTTGGGATTAATTCCTCAGGAGGAATTTGATCTACTGTTGGTGGTACAACAACAGCTTCAGCAATGTCTTCATCACTGTCTGATTCAGTGATCTGAAGAGTTGATAGTTGAAGAATTTCTTGAGGGGCATCAGGTACCTGCAAATAGCTGGAGGAAGGAGAATTTTCCTTCTCCTTGTAAAACATCTGAGACTCATCAAAAGTCACATGCACAGATTCTTCAATTTTACAGGTAGATTTGCTATAAACCCTATAAGCTTTGCTTACTTGGGAATATCCAAGCATGATTCCCATTGAAGCTTTTGCTTCAAATTTTCTAATATATTCTTTATTATTATTATGAATATAAACAATACAGCCAAAAACTCTAAAATAATTAATTTTAGGTTTCTTTCCCTTAAGCAACTCATAAGGAGTTTTAAACTTAAGCTTATGTATCAAACTTCTATTCAAGACATAATTGGCTGTACTAACAGCTTCTGCCCAATAGGAGAGAGGCATGTTAGCATCTGCCAATAATGTACTAGCAGCTTCAATGAGTGTTCTATTCTTCCTTTCAACTACCCCATTTTGTTGGGGAGTTCTAGGAGCTGAGAAACTATGTTTGATACCTTCTCTCTCACAGAATTCTTGCATGAGAAGAGAGTCAAACTCAGTACCATGATCACTTCTGATCAAGGCCACATGAGTAGAGTACTCAGTCTGCACACATAGTAGAAAGTCTGTAAGGGCTTTGAAGTTATCAGACTTAGTTCTCAAAAAGAAAACCCAACTGAACCTAGAGAAGTCATCTACAATTACTAAAGTGTAATACTTCCCTCCTAAACTCTGTACATTTATTGGGCCAAAAAGGTCCAAATGTAATAAATACAGGATTCTAGGAGAATCACTTTTATTTACTGATTTAAAAGAATTCTTGGTTTGCTTGCCTAGCTGACAAGCCTTGCATAGGCTCTTCTTCTTGTAGGGGCAAGAAGGTAAACCTCTAACAAGGTTGTGCTTAGATAACCTAGATATATTTTTAAGGTTAACATGACTAAGCCTCTTATGCCACAGGAAATTATTATTAAGGGTTACTTCATTAAACAGGCAGATTTCAGAATGAGATGAATTGAAATCTACTAAGTAAATATTTCCTATTCTAATGCCTACTAAAACAATATTATTATTTAAAGTAATATTGCAAGAGGAGTTAGAAAATGAAACCTGGTAGCCAGCATCACATAGCTGGCTGACCGAAATCAAATTATGCTTCAGTCCATTGACATATGCAACTCTCTTGAAAGTAACTGCTCCAATTGTGATCTTGCCATAGCCTTCTGTCTGACCACAGCTGGAGTCTCCAAAGATAACCTTTGGGCCGAGCTTAGCTTTGAACTTTGACAGAAGATCTTTATTTCCTGTCATATGCTTAGAGCATCCACTATCCAAATACCACTTATTTTGAGTGATTGGATAGGCTTCACCTGCAAGACAATTATTTAGACAGTGTGGACCCAGGTAACCTTGGGTCCCTTGTTTTTCACATAAGAAAAACTGGAAATGTATGAAAATGCAGGCTGAGGGTGATAACCTAGTGGGTGAGATCTCCTAGGTGGGATTCTCCATGCAGATGATGGGTCAACAAACCTAGGGTTTCTATTCTCATTTAGGTTTCTATGGTACTGATTATGATTTTGAAAATCATATTGAAAACGTCGATCGACGTTCGACGATGGGTGCTCAGATCGTCGAGCTTCGTTCGACCATTGAGCTTCCGATCGTCGAGCAACGTTCGACGCTCTTTGCATTTCTTTAAAGAATTTCTTTCTCTTTTCTCTCTTAGCTTTATTTAAGGTTTTATTAACCAGATTTACTTGCTCAGTGTTCTTCATTCCACTAGCTGAAATGAAGTTCACTGGAGTTGAAAGATTGTTTTTGAGAAGAACTGGGGGTTCACTGGGAGAAGCTCCTAAGCCTAGTTTGTTATTAGCTGACCTAGTGTTATTCATGCTGGTAATTTCTAACAACTTAAGGCTTCTACCATTAAGTGATTCTCCTAACCTCTTAGACTTAGCTAACTCTATTTTAAGGAATTTAATTTCTTCACTACAAGTAGTGAGATCTTCCTTTAACCTAATGTTTTCTGTAGCAATTACTTCTAAGTCAGCTAACTTATTTCTAAGTTCTTTTATCTCCTTTTTTGAGCTAATCAAATCTAAGCATAAAGATTTAAAATCTAATTTAAATTCTTCTGAAGTAAAATCATAAGAAAAGAGTACCTCATCTTCTGTTGGCATCTCCTCATCTGAATCTGAACTCTCTACAGCTGAGTGGTTGCTGCAGGCATCTATTGCCATGAGGCAAACTTCTTTTGCCTTCTTCTCTTCCTCATCCTCACTAGAGCTTGAGGAGGAGGATTCTTCATCAGAATCACTCCAGGTTTCAGCAATGAAACCTCTCTCCTTTTTCTTGTTCTTGTAGGAGGATGGCTTGGAGTGCTTCCTGTGTTGTTCTTTTTCTTTCCTCTTGTCTTTATTTTTCTCCTCTGGACACTCTGGTAAGATATGTCCAGGCTTCCTGCAACCATAACAAATAATTTCTTTAGCAGGAGAGCGATCATACCTTGGTTTGTCTTCATAGCGTGAAGACTTCTTTCTGAACTCCTTTCTCCCCATCTTGAGAAACCTCTTGGCAAACAATGCCATTAGTTCCTCATTTGATTGGCTGCCTTCAGAAGCATCAACAGCCTTAAGAGATAGAGATTGCTCTTTTCTTGTTGGAGTGGGGGTCTTGGCTTCAGCTTCTGCTTCCCTTGTCTTCAGCACTTGCTCAAAAGACTTGAGCTTGTCGAGGAGAGCCTCTGTTGAGATCTCATTAGTACTTCTGGCTTCCTTGATGGGCCAGATCCTTAGATCCCATGTGCTAGGGAAGCACATAAGAATCTTATCATTGACCTCTGTCAATGATATGTCCTTGTCCAGGGTCCTCAGCTCATTGATGATTGAGCAGAGCCTGGTGTACATAGCTTCAACTGATTCAGCATCAGTTTTCTTGAAGTTCTCATACTGTGAGATTAGGTTGGACCTTCTGTCCTTCCTTTCATCAGCTGAACCAGCTACAATCTGGTTCAGTGTGTCCCACATGGCTTTTGCTGAAGAGCAGTCAGCAACCTTCTGGAACACCTCATTAGACATTGTCTGAGCCAGTATGTTCATTGCCTTGGCATCTGCTATTTTGGCCTTCTTGTATTCATCGTTGTAATCTGGAGGAGGCACTACACTCATATCAGATGATGAGGCAGTAGCAGCAGCAGGTGCTCTTGGGGGTCCTGACAAAATAGAAGCAAAGATGCTTTCATCAATAGAATTCATATATAATTTTATCCTTGCCTTCCAGATGCCAAACTTAGCTAAGTTGCATGCTGGAGGTCTGGTGCTAGAATAATCCTTGGACTGGGCCATGATAGTGAATATCTATAAGCTCTTGGTATCTATCAGGATCTTGTGACTTAGGTGTTAGCCTATACAATCAGTCAACCTCCCTCTGATACCAATTGAAAGAGAAGGGATAGATACTACTCTAGAGGGGGGGTGAATAGAGTTATCAAATTTTGCACAGACAAAACTTAATGGTCTACCCAACTCTCTTGGAGTGAAGTGCGGAATGAAAAGATTATAGATATAGATTTAACCCTATAGCCTAACACATGTGATGTGCACAAACTCAAGCTAACTGTGAGTACAGTTAAGGCTTGGAAAACCTAATCAGCAACTAGCAATCCTAGTTATATCTAATCAAAGCCACAGTGCAGGAATTAAACAAGTGAATCCAGACGACACAAGGAAATTTATAGTGGTTCCCCAAACAACTTGGGTACGTCCACTCTTCTACCCACACGGTAGGAATCCACTCAGGTTTTTGATCAGGTGCCCTGCCACCAATAGGATCTGCTTCAGGTAGATCCAGAAACCCTTTAGACTTTTGATCAGGTGTCTAAAAACCAAGCACAGGTTTTTGATCAGGTGCCCTGCCACCAAGGGATACTTTTGAAGGGAGTAATAACCCTGTACAGGAGGGGGAAGAAGGTTAAGATGTCTTCTCTATTTTACAAAGATTAGAGAAGAACAAAAACTTGCACTGAGCTAGAAAGCTCTAAAGAATTAAGGCTCCCCCTGGCTCAAAGATGTCCAGGTGAAGTCTTGCTTCAGTGCAGAAAACTCTTCAGAAAGCTCTGAAGGAAAAACTACAAGAAAAAAAAACTAAATAATAAAATTAAAGATCTTCAAGCAGCTATCTTCTTCTTCTTCTTCTTCTTCAAAAGATCTCTGAGTTTGAACTTCTTGAAAGCAGGAGAACTCAGGTTGAAGAAGAGTCGAAGATCTTAACACTTCTCAGTTAGATGGAAATTGCTGAGAGTAGAAAGCTTGATCTTGATGAAGGCTTGAATGCTTGAAAATATCTGGATAACTAGTTAGCTAGCTTCAATCCTTCTTCAAAGGGTCCTTTATATACCAGCAGCAAGCAACGACTCTCTTCTATTTGAATTATTTGTCTTCTTCTGAGTCTTGAGACCTGGGCTGTAAATATCAAGAAGACAAAACAATCTCTGCAGCAAAATAATCTATAAAAGGAGTAAACCTCTTTCTAAGAAGCTGCAAGCTCAAATCAAATAACAGAAGGACTAAATAAAGTCATATCAGAAATAATCTCTTTATAGCAAAAAGAAGACTTTTCAGTCTAACGGCTATAAAGGGCTGACAACGGATAAAGTAAATTATAATGTTAGCTAATAAGACAAACAACTTTATCTAAAAAGATTTGACTCAGGCAAAAGGGATGGAGCAAATATTGCCTGGTAATTTTATCATACAGCTTAAAACAACGTGCCAGAAAATGTATTAATTAATTAAATATAATAAATAAATACAAAATATAAAGGCAGACAGAAAGCGTCGAACGACCCTCGGAGATCGTCGAACGACGCATGGAGATCGTCGAACTATCGGGCAGATAGTCGAACGATCCAGATAGTCGACCTATCGAAGAAGATAGTCGAACTACCCCGGCAGATAGTCGGCCTATCAGAGCAGATAGTCGAACTATCAGATAGTCGATCTATCTTGGACAGATAGTCGAACTATCAAGCGCACACAGATAGTCGACCTATCAAGCAGATAGTCGACCTACCTCAGAAAATAGATAGTCGATCTATCAACAGATAGTCGAACTATCAAAACAAACCAGATAGTCGATCTATCAGCAGATAGTCGAACGATCAGGATAGATAGTCGAACTATCAAAGACGACAGATAGTCGAACTATCAAGACGAAACAGATAGTCGACCTATCAACAGATAGTCGAACTATCAAAGCGGAACAGATAGTCGACCTATCAACAGATAGTCGAACTATCAGATAGTCGATCTATCAGGACAGATAGTCAAACTACTACGCCAAGCAGACAGTCGAACTATCAACAGATAGTCGAACTATCAAGCCAAGCAGATAGTCGAACTATCAACAGATAGTCGAACTATCAACGCAGACAGAGCGTCGACCAACTGATAGACGATCGTCGATCAGCCGATAGACGATAGTCGAGCGGCGTTCGACTATAGTCGAACGAACAACAACTTAACCAAATTCTCAATCTGGAAAAGTGAGGACTCTACAGCTAGACTACTAACCATTGACCATAGATATTTCTTGGGTTAAGGGACTAAAAAAGGCAAGACTAAACTCAAATAAAACTAGGGTACCAACATAAACAGCAGTCCATCCGAAGCCAAAACCCTCTTACCCTCAGCCTTTATCTCATCGAAAGACTTCTTGAAGATCACATTCACAGAGCTCCAATTGTCCACCAGTATCCTGGAGACTGTGAAGTTCTCCACTGCCATCTGAATCACAAGGGCATCACAGAATGGATCCTCGTAGTCCGGCATGTTTGCTTATAAAATGGTGATTTTTTCTTTCGGAGGGGGAGATAGAGAGGTCGAGGCGATCCCTCTTCGGAACATGGTCTGAAGGCTCCCCTTGCGAGTTGCCTCAATCCCCACTCCCCCGTGGATCACCCCGATCCCCTCCGGGTCCCCACATCTGCTTTATCCTCACACCTATCCTCCCCTTCTTCATGTTGCACTTCCACGATCCTTATCGGTGGATCCTGCCTCCTCATCCCCCTTGATTCTCTCATCTCCACGAACTCTGAGAAGGCGGCCGTTGCGTGACCTTCCTCCTGGTGGAAGTCACAGAAGAGCAACGCCGCCCTGCCCCCTCTTCCTTCTCCGCCGCCCCTTCTTCCGGCTCCTCCTCGAACTCCTCTTCTTTCTCCTCTACCTCTGCCGACCTCTATTACTTCTTGCGGCTGCGGGAGGTGACGCCTTGGACCCTGCCTCCATGCCGGTTTATAAAACCTCCTCGACTCCCGGAAGTTATCTCTTTCCTGAAGGCCTCCTCCTTGCGCCTGGGGACGACCCTCCTGTGGCCTCCAACCCAACCGTTTGTTCGGCTCCTTGGACCCCCATCCTTGTTCTTCCCCTGCCCTTGGGGTTCCTCCCTCCTTCTCTCTTCTCTCTGCTCTCTCTGCTCCCTCAGCTCTCTTTGCCTTTGTAACATCACATTTCCAACTAGACCCCTAATAGTGGTTTTGTCATGACTAAGTTAGGACAAAACCCTAGGAAGCAAAGAAGACCAAGTGAATAAGGCTCAAGGTGAAAAGCACCCTAGTCTGCAAGTAGTATAATCCCAATTAAAATCCTAGGCATGACCATAGGGTTTTAACTTGGTTCCATGATCCCATCATGGCACATCTAAACCTAATGGAGGCCAATATGTCGCTGCAGACCCATTTGGGTAAACCAAAAAGAGTCCAAGATAACCAAAGTCCGGGAAGCGTTGAGTGAGTCGATAAGACTCAACGAGTAGATCAGGTATCTACTTAGAGAGGTATTTGGGCTCGGGCATTGAGTGTGTGGGGTGCACTCAATGCCATGGACTGAATGGCATTGAGTGCATTGAGTGCACTCAATGCAATCTTACTTAGGAAGAATCTTTGGCTCGGGCGTTGAGTGCGTCGAGTGCACACAGTGCCATAGGCTGAATGGCATTGAGTGCGTTGAGTGCACTCAACGCAATCTTACTTAGGAAGAATCTTAGGCTCGGGTGTTGAGTGTGTCGAGTGCACTCAATGCCATAGGCTGAATGGTGTTTAGTGTGTTGAGTGCACTCAATGCCATCTTACTTAGGAAGAATCTTAGGCTCGGGCGTTGAGTGCATCGAGTGCACTCAATGCCATAAGCTGAATGGTGTTGAGTGCGTTGAGTGTACTCCACGCCATATTATTTGGGAAGAATGTTGAGCTCAGGGCATTGAGTGAGTCGAGTCCACTCAACTCCAAGGGCTGAATGGCATTGAGTGTGTTGAGCGCACTCAACACCATCTTACTTGGAAAGAATTTTGAGTTTAGGGTGTTGAGTGAGCTGAGTCCACTAAACGCCATGGGCTACGTGGCGTTGAGTGCGTTGAGTGCACTCAATGTCATCATACTTAGAAAGAATTTGGAGCTCGGGTGCTGAGTGCGTTGAGTCCACTCAACGCCATGGGCTGAATGCCGTTGAGTGCGTTGAGTGCACTCAACGCCATCTTACTAAGAAAGGATTTTCTGGAATTATGGCGTTGAGTTAGTTGAGCTCAGTCCACGCCATAGACTGAATGGCGTCAAGTGAGCTCAGCTCACTCAATGCCTTTGTACTTGTAAAAATTTCTAGAATTATGGCGTTGAGTGAGTTTAGCTCACTCAACGCCATAGATTGAATGGCGTCGAGTGAGCTTGAGCTCACTAAACACCATTGTACTTCGAAAATTCCTAGCAATTTGTGCGTTGAGTGTGGAGGCTTGTCTCAACGCTTTTGCCTCAGAGAAATTTTCGGCCCTATTTGCTGGTTCGTATGAATAGACTGAATCAAACCTTTTCGGGAACTGTGCCAAGATGGATTAATCTGCCCGTTTCTTTCATTAAGACTTATTTAAACAATAATAAACTGTGCAGTAGTAGGGTGCCACATGGCAGACGGTTTAACCCAAATTCCTCTTTAATGGAGGAGAGAGAAAAAGCCCCAATGCCATGGCCGAAATTTGGCATTCATGGCCATTAATGGCACTTGATTCCTTGGCCTCATTCCCCTCCCCCTTTTATGGCTGGATACAACTCCTCTGGGGAAGAGGAGGAGTTTTCAGCCATTTCTTGGCTGGATTGATCCAACATTCATCCTCCTCCTCCGTGGCCGAAAAGCTCTTAAAGGGGCATTAATGGCAACCGCCAGCTAGACCACTTCCCTCCCCAATTTTATCTTTTTAAAAGACTCACTTGTCTTAGAGGAGCGGTTTCCACACAAACCTGAAGGAGCAGAGGACGCCCACGGTGCAGTTGAAGAAATCGAGCGGCGCCACCATCGACCATTGCATCCGGACGATCGACACCCCTCCTAGCCGCGAGCAAGGTCCTACCCTTCCTCTTTCCTTATGGGTAGATCGTAGGAATTGTTAGGGCTAAGGAACGGGCTCAATTGAGCCCGATCGGGTGATGAAAATCACTGGTTTTTCCGTGAAAAAAATGGAGTGGTTGGGTTTGCCGGAAACCACCCCTCCGGCAGCCGGGCCGCCGCCCGGTGATAACCCCCACCTCAACGGAGGTGGTGGTGGTGGTGGCCGGGTGGCTGGGAAAATGTATTGGAATAAGCTCAAGGTTTGTCCAATCATGGCTCTCGGCTGGAGGAAGAAGACAATCCAGCAACCATCGGATCATTTAAATCCTTTTCTTTTTAAATGAATTTTCTTGATTATGATAACATTCATTTTAGAAAATTAATGAAAAATAAAAAAAAAGCTCTATATGAGGAAATGGTCAACATATAATTGTATTTCTATGGGTCTACATTATTTTAAAAAGTATTTGGGACAATTTGGTCAACTGGTTTGACCAGGGCACCCATTTTGGTGGGGTCTATACCTAGGGCTAGACAGGAATTAAAAAGAGTGCCCCCACTTCATACCTTGTCCAAATGACTTGAAATTTGGACAGGGAGTCACAATTATCTATATCTAGGTCCTGTCCAAAAATGAGAATTTTTGGGGATAATATTCCTATTTGTTTTGTAATTATTTAATAACCCATGATTAAATTAATTAAGGGACCAAATGACCTTCAAACCCTCCAAACTTTTGGTGAGTGGTCCTTTGGGTCATCATAAGGATCTAGATAAAATTTCAGCTCGGTAATTCTTTATGACGGACGGGATGGTCTGGGGAGCTTTGGCTCGGTTGTTGGTTGTGATGGACGGGATGGTCCAGGGAGCTTTGGCTCGGTGGATAATACATTAATATTGCATGTGCATAAGATATAAGGTGGTGGGTTTCGGTATTGGAGGGTCGATGCACCGACGCCAATACGTTGACTCGGCAAGTGTGGTTTAGCACTTCGTCATAAAAGTCCGGTGCGCCAGCCGACAAGAGTACGCATGCGCTCCGCTTAGTGCACCAGCGTTGAGGCGTAAAATTTGTCTGACTGGAAGTGAAATTATCGGTTTAGAGGTGGGCGAGGCCTAACCAACCGCTTCCGTTTGCCACTACGGAGGTACTATGGGAGGTTCGGATCAAGAAAGGGGGAACTAAAGGTCTGTGTACACAGAGTTGAGTGGGTGTGTTGCACTTGCATGTTCATATCATGGCATAATTGCATGTCATAGCATAACCATTGCATATAACCCTGACACCTATTGTATAAAGTGGTATGGGACGCTTTATACAATTGGCTCTGTAAAATGACCCCTTGGTTTATAAGTTCGCGCGAGCGTGCTTATAAGTTAAGGTTTTTATTCAGTAAATATATATGTATGCTTGATAGAAAACCGACGCCCTATCGTATAAATTGGTATGTGACTTTTTATACGATAGGAGCCTTGCAGAAGATCCCTTAGCTTATGTATTTTCATATAAGTTGTAACACCCTATCCGTCACATAGCATATAGCAGTAGATCCGGCCGGGGCCCGATGCCATATACTACGGACAGACCGGTTGGTTACGCGTAGAAACCATTCAACCAATCATGTCGTCCTACACAACACCTAGCGGAAGCAAATTATTAAGTTGCAAAAGAAAATAAGAACCCTGCTACAAAGCATGAATGTCCACTACCAACTCTTGAATGTAATCATACACAAAAGAGAACTGGCCTTAAGGCCTTACATTGTTCACTTAACAAAATAGTGTTTTCCAAACTTCGGCACGCAGGCCGGCCATACATGAAAACGGGAAAGATACATAAACAATTAGGCCTTCGAGGGCCGGCACAGCAACAAGGGCTTTAGCCCGCTATTTCCCGCTCTGCTCCGCAGCACCTGCAAGCCACAAACCACCGCCCGGTGGCAAACAATAGCAACGGTCAGCATTGCTGACCAAATTATAACGATCCCGCCCCCAAAATCGGGGCGGCGATGCTCTTTCCCTGCACTTCATTAGTATAGGCAATGCTATTAATGTGAACACACATCAACACAGGCGTAGGCTCGCACGGCCACACACCTCGTGCACTCAGGGCACATTCTCGGCGAACCGGCCAACGTCACGTCAATTCAAGCCATAGACGTTCCCAATCCACCACCGCCTCTTGAACGGTCGTCCATATGAGCATTTTGCCTCCCTGGCCTTGGTCACGACAATTTAAGCCATAGACCGCCGAAGACCCTCATCCATGCCAACGGTCCTACCGAACTACATAGACCGGGTACGGTTCCGCCTGACCCGTGCTCATACTGCAACGACAATTTAAGCCATATGCGCAGGTCAAGACTCACCGAGTCCCGTTTCCGCCACAACAATCACATAACCCGGTTATGTTCACGTTGGCTCCCCGGCCACCGTGTTGGCAAAACTCGCTTTTGCCCAGTTTTCCGGGTGCACCTTGGAGTTAATCCCCAAGGCTCCCTGATGCAATCTACCACGTAGAAAACCCGAAAAACGCTCAAACACCCGGAGTCTTCCCCGGTTCATATGTAATGCAACATCACCGATCCGGCTCCACTTGTCCGGATAGGCTTCACACACAATGCCTATGTCCGTTTTCGCATACGGACTCTACACAAGGGGGACTTTACATATCTACCCCAAAGAACGCTCCAACTCTTCGCTCACTCGCGAGAGAGGGCTTCCTATGTAAAGGGAAAAAGGGCTTCACATGCCCAAGGATGAGAAATCGTTACCCTTGCATTCTTCCGCAACGCCATCGAAAACTATGCGGTTGAAAAGCACCGCAACGACGTCACCTCCGCGGATCTGGACTCGGGTCGCGATTCGGAGCTCCGAAGCTCCTCCGGCGGCCGGATCTTGGACTCCTCCTTCCTCCTTGCTCTCCCTTCTCTCTAAACTCTTAGAGAGAGAATGGCTAAGGGAAATGAGGATTCCCAACCCTAAATCCCGGCTAAAACCACCCAGGAGCAGCCCCCCACCGTCGGATTCAAAGTCAAGGAAACGAACGGCCAAGATTAGATCTGAAATCATAAAATCTGGGCCGAACACGGGTTGGCACACGGCCGTGTGCCTGGCCGTGTAGCTCACTCGCCGTCTCGACCCAAATTGAAAACCAACACACGGAATGTGACACGGCATCCGACACGCCCGTTTCGCCTGCGACACGCCCGTGTCGGGACCCGTGTCACTCCCCCCGTGTGCAATAAATAACCAGTTTGGAGTCAGAGGGGTACACGGCTTGTTGACACGGCATCGGACACGCCCGTGTCAAACCAGACACGCCCGTGTTCGTGCCCGTGTCACTACCCGTGCACCCGACCGCACAGCACAGGTGTGACACGGCCTAGGACACGCCCGTGTCCTAGGCCGTATTCCACCACACGACCATCGTCGACCTGAACTGGTCGACGACACGGCTCGAGCTCGACACGCCCGACACGGCCTCCAACACGCCCGTGTCGGGGCCCGTGTCACCTGCACCAAAAACCCGACTTGGCCCAAAAACGATCCCCGTCGCTCCTACAACAAATTGGGGTGTTACAATTCTACTCCCCTTAAAGAATTTCGTCCACGAAATTAATAAAGGAAAAACAGGACTTAACGTAAAACAGTACCTGAGCGGAATAATTCCGGGTACTCCTCGAGCATAGTCTGCTCCCGTTCCCAAGAGAGCTCCTCACGCCCGTAGTTATCCCACCGGACCTTAACCATCCGGATCTCCTTGTTACGAAGCCTCTTGACTTCAACATCTTCAATACGAATGGGCTTGACCCTTGTCGTCAACCCTTCGCCCACCGGCACTTGGTCAACCGCGATCACCTGCGAAGGCTCTTGCACCGCCTTCCGCAACACAGAAATGTGGAACACATCATGTAATCCACTCAACTCCACTGATAGCTTCAAACGGTATGCAGCTTCGCCGACTCGCTCCAGGACCTCAAAAGGTCCAAGGTATCATGGGCTCAGCTTCTTCAAGCATCTCACCCGCGAAACCCCCTTGAACGGCTTCACTTTCAGGTATACCCAATCGCCTACCGCGAACTCCACGTTCCGGTGCTTGGCATTATAATACTTCGCCTGCCGGTCCTGAGCGATCAACAAGCACTCCCGAATAATCCGCACTAACGAGGTAGCACTCTCCACCTCCTGCTTCTTGTACAACCTTGCCTCACCCGCTTCAAGCCACGATAACGGCGTGCGACACTTCCTACCATACAGGGCCTCGAAGGGCGCCATTTGTATACTCGCTTGGTAGCTGTTGTTGTACGCGAACTCCACCAAATAAAGGTGGTCTTCCCAATGCTTCCCGAAGTCTAGAACACACATGCGGAGCATGTCCTCCATCATTCTATTGACCCTCTCGGTCTGCCCATCCGTCTGCGGATGGAAAGCTGTGCTTAACTTTAACTTTGTTCCCAGCATCTGCTGCACCAACCTCCAATCATTTGACGTGAACCACCCATCGCGATCACTCACAATGCTACGGGGCACACCATGTAGCCTAACAATATTGTCGACATACAATTTTGCCAATCTCTCCACTGGATCATCCTTCCTATGCGGAATGAAATGCGACACTTTGGTTAGTCGATCTACGATCACCCAGATGGCGTCGTTCCCCTTCTGCGACCTTGGCAACCCGTGCACAAAGTACATAGATATATCATCGAATTTCCACTCCGGTATAGGCAAGGATTTCAGAAATCCTCCTGGCTTTTGGCACTCCGCCTTCACCAAGGCGCACGTTTGGCATTTAGCCACGTACAACGCCACATCTTTCTTAAGCCCCGGCCACCAAAACAGCTTCTTGAGATCACGATACATCTTCGTGCTCCCTAGGTGGATTGAGTACTTGGTATGATGAGCCTCGTACATCAACTCTGCCGGGAGGTTACCCCCACTCGGGACGCACAACCGATTTTCCTTCCTTAACAAACCATCATCCACCGAGAACTGGGAATTTGACCCATCCAGAGCGGCCTCCATAAGCTCTTTCATGGAGTCATCTAACTCCAATGCCTGCCGAACCCGGTCAGCCAGGTCATACTGCACCTCTGTCCAGTTTAACATTGCTTTGGCGCTCGTCTGCCTGTCAACGCAACAGATCTCAAGCTCCTCCAACTCCCGTACTAGCCGCTCATCATGCACCGACAACCAGTTGGCTCGGGCGGGATCCCTGCGGCTCAGCGCATCCGCAACTGCGTTGCCCTTCCCGGGTACATAATGTATCTTGAAGGTGTAGTCCCCCAGGAACTCCATCCACCTCCTCTGCCTCATATTAAGGTCCTTTTGATCCAACAAGTATTTTAGGCTCTTGTGATCGGTGTATATATCGACCCTTACGCCGTATAGGTAGTGCCTCCACAACTTGAGTGCAAAAATCACGGCCGCCAACTCCAAGTCGTGCACCGGATAATTTCTTTCATGCACTTTCAGCTGACGCGATCCATACGCGATCACACTTCCATGCTGCAACAACACGCAGCCCAAGCCACTACCCGAAGCGTCGCTATACACCTCAAAGCCCTCGGTCCCACTCGGCGAACTAAGCACTGGCGCCGTGGTCAACCGCCTCTTCAGCTCCTCAAAAGCTTGCACGCACTCTTGCGTCCACAAGAATTTCTGATCCTTCCATGTCAACTTCGTGAGAGGTAACGCTACCCGCGAGAAGTTCTCTACGAAGCGCCTGTAATATCCGGCAAGCCCGAGAAAACTACGGACTTCCGCGACAGAAGATAACGCAGGCCACTCCCGTATCGCAACAATCTTCGCCGGATCCACCGCTATACCTTCCCCACTCACTATATGACCAAGGAACGCTACCGAGGGTAGCCAGAACTCACACTTGGAGAACTTTGTGTAAAGCTCATTCCTCCTCAAAGTCTCCAACACCAAATGCAAATGCTTGAAGTGGTCTTCTTCGCACTGCGAGTATACCAAAATATCGTCAATAAAGACGATCACAAAGTGATCCAGGAAATCTCTGAACGTCCTGTTCATCAGATCCATAAACACCGATGGCGCATTCGTCAGTCCAAACGGCATGACCGTGAACTCGAAATGCCCATACCTCGTACTGAACGCCGTCTTCGGGATATCATACTCCCTGATCCTCAGCTGATAGTACCCCGACCTCAAGTCCAACTTGGAGTATACCGACGATCCGACTAACTGATCAAAGAGATCATCAATCCTCGGGATCGGGTACTTATTCTTCTCCGTCAGCTTGTTCAACTCTCTGTAGTCGATACACATCCGCATACTCCCGTCCTTCTTCTTAACGAAGAGGACCGGTGCGCTCCAAGGCGACGAGCTTGGACGCACATATCCTTGCTCCATCAGCTCCTCTAGCTGAACTTTCAACTCTGCCATCTCCTTAGGCGCCAACCTATACAGAGCACGTGACACCGGTTTGGCCCCCGGTACGAGCTCGATGGTGAAATCAATCTCCCGCTGCGGTGGGGCCCCGGGAAGACTATCCGAGAACACATCGGGGTATTCGCAGACCACGGGGATGCTATCCAACAGAGACTTTGGCTCCACAGTCCCCACTATTGCGAAGAACAGCTCTACACTAGCACGAACCGCCTTCACAACCTGAAGAACAGACATCAGTGTCTTGCTCGACCCCTTTAGCCCCTCGAATATAGTCTCCCGCCCTACACCCAGCTTGACCTCCTTCCGGTCACAGTCAATCCAAGCTTTCTGCTCTGACAGCCAATCCATTCCAAAGATCACGTCGAACTCTACTAGCGGCAGCAATGACGCTAGCAAGTCGAACTCTTGGCTCCCAATATGAACCTTTACGGCGCACACTCTGTCCGCACGCATCGAGCACCCATTCAGTAGCAGCACATCCAACTTGTCCTTCGCCATCAAAGAAGGGACTCCGATGCGCGATATAAAGCTTTCGGACAAGAAGGAGTGTGAAGCTCCCGTATCGAACAGTGCCCGTGCCGGACTATCGCTAATCACAACAAAACCTATACAAACAATATTAGGCTAACAAGCAATAGATAACGGTATTAAAGCTAACTTGCTATAAATTAACTCATACCTGTCACCACATCCGCTTGCTTGATGGCCTCCTGCTGGCCCAAGTTATAGACTCTAGGCTGAGTCGGAGCATAGTGGGACGCGGTCGACTCCACCGCTTTGCCCTTCTCCTCATAGGTAGCTCCTTGTTTCCTTTCGGACTTTGAGCGTCCACTCCAGCAATCATGGGCAAAGTGCCCCGGCTTCCCACACGTGAAACAAGCGCCCGAGGTTCGATTGGTAGTTGCCCCCGAGGCACCTGAAGCAGCTGGACCCGACGTCTTAGCTTTCTTATAGAATTTGCGGTAGCCCGACTTCGACGTAGTCGGTGCCTTGAACTCCGCTTTCTTGCTATAGGATTCCTTCTTTGCTTGGACATTCTTCATGTCCTTCTCCAAGGACCGGGCCGAATTGACCAGGGTCATGAAACCCTGCGCCTTGGGCCCCGACAGTAGCAACCTTAAATCATCTCTTAGCCCTTCATAGAAGCGACTCGTCTTGCGCTCCTTGTCTGCGAAGGTAGCGCCGACATATCTCCCCAACCGAGTAAACTCGTGGAGGTACTCATCAACGGTACAATCCCCTTGCACCAACTTCTGAAATTCGCTTTCTAGCGCAATCCTTTGCGCCGAGGGGAGGTATCGAGCCATGAACAATCTCGCAAACTCCTCCATCGAAACTTCGGCCAACGTCCTTACCCGCAACTGATGTAGCTCTAGGCCTTCCCACCATAACCTTGCGTCCCCATCCAAAAGGAACGTTGCTATAGTGGTCTTCTGCCACTCTTCCGTTTCCATCGCAGTCATCACCATGTTGACCCTTGAGAGCCAATCCTCTGCTTGGGTCGGGGTTTCTGCGCCCATGAATACAGGTGGGTGAAAGCCCATCACGTGCTTCAGTTGTCTTTCCGTTGCTCTCCTAGGCAACTCTGGCTCCAACACTACTTGCTCAACCCTCCTTTGCTCTGCCGTCTGAAGAGGTACTTGCTCCATAGCAGGAGCGGGCTGCTGCACCTGCCTTGCAGGTTGCGCATTGATCATTGCCATGACCGCTTCTGCCACCAACCTAATGGTCTCGGCAGACGGAGGTGTTGCAGGCGCATCGCTTGGCGCACTGCTCGCCTCAGAACCTGGCCGTTCAGACGGCCCAGCACCACTTCTGGTCACCTATAATCGTGCAACACACCGATAAGCGACCCAAAAATTACTGCAAACAACAATTATAGGAACACGCAGGTTCCTCAAACATGTATATTTTCATTCCTAAGTGGACATTCATGGGTTCTTTTCATGTTATAACGATGACGCACACATGTGCTCACCACCCCTTAAAGTGAATTCGTCCACGAATTCATTTAAGCTTGACCGAAACCAGTAGTCTGATACCAATTTGTAACACCCCTATCCGTCACATAGCATATAGCAGTAGGTCCGGCCGGGGCCCGACGCCATATACTACGGACATACCGGTTGGTTACGCGTAGAAACCATTCAACCAATCATGTCGTCCTACACAACACCTAGCGGAAGCAAATTATTAAGTTGCAAAAGAAAATAAGAACCCTGCTACAAAGCATGAATGTCCACTACCAACTCTTGAATGTAATCATACACAAAAGAGAACTGGCCTTAAGGCCTTACATTGTTCACTTAACAAAATAGTGTTTTCCAAACTTCGGCATGCAGGCCGGCCATACATGAAAACGGGAAAGATATAGAAACAATTAGGCCTTCGAGGGCCGGCACAGCAACAAGGGCTTTAGCCCGCTATTTCCCGCTCTGCTCCGCAGCACCTGCAAGCCACAAACCACCGCCCGGTGGCAAACAATAGCAACGGTCAGCAATGCTGACCAAATTATAACGATCCCGCCACCAAAATCGGGGCGGCGATGCTCTTTCCCTGCACTTCATTAGTATAGGCAATGCTATTAATGTGAACACACATCAACACAGGCGTAGGCTCGCACGGCCACACACCCCGTGCACTCAGGGCACATTCTCGGCAAACCGGCCAACGTCACGTCAATTCAAGCCATAGACGTTCCCAATCCACCACCACCTCTTGAACGGTCGTCCATATGAGCATTTTGCCTCCCTGGCCTTGGTCACGGCAATTTAAGCCATAGACCGCCGAAGACCCTCATCCATGCCAACAGTCCTACCGAACGACATAGACCGGGTACGGTTCCGCCTGACCCGTGCTCATACCGCAACGACAATTTAAGCCATATGCGCAGGTCAAGACTCACCGAGTCCCGTTTCCGCCATAACAATCACATAACCCGGTTATATTCACGTTGGCTCCCCGGCCACCGTGTTGGCAAAACTCGCTTTTGCCCAGTTTTCCGGGTGCACCTTGGAGTTAATCCCCAAGGCTCCCTAATGCAATCTACCACGTAGAAAACCCGAAAAATGCTCAAACACCTGGAGTCTTCCCCGGTTCATATGCAAAGCAACATCACCGATCCCGCTCCACTTGTCCGGATAGGCTTCACACACAATGCCTATGTCCGTTTTCGCATACGGACTCTACACAAGGGGGACTTTACATATCTACCCCAAGGAACGCTCCAACTCTTCGCTCACTCGCGAGAGAGGGCTTCCTATGCAAAGGGAAAAAGGGCTTCACATGCCCAAGGATGAGAAATCGTTACCCTTGCATTCTTCCGCGACGCCATCGAAAACTATGCGGTTGAAAAGCACCGCAACGGCGTCACCTCCGCGAATCTGGACTCGGGTCGCGATTCGGAGCTCCGAAGCTCCTCCGGCGGCCGGATCTTGGACTCCTCCTTCCTCCTTGCTCTCCCTTCTCTCTAAACTCTTAGAGAGAGAATGGCTAAGGGAAATGAGGATTCCCAACCCTAAATCCCGGCTAAAACCACCCAGGAGCAGCCCCCCACCGTCGGATCCAAAGTCAAGGAAACGAACGGCCAAGATTAGATCTGAAATCATAAAATCTGGGCCGAACACGGGTTGGCACACGGCCGTGTGCCTGGCCGTGTAGCTCACTCGCCGTCTCGACCCAAATTGAAAACCAGCACACGGCATGTGACACGGCCTCCGACACGCCCGTGTCGACTGCGACACGCCCGTGTCGCCTGCGACACGCCCGTGTCGGGACCCGTGTCACGCCCCCCGTGTGCAATAAATCACCAGTTTGGAGTCAGAGGGGTACACGGCTTGTTGACACGGCATCGGACACGCCCGTGTCAAACCGGACACGCCCGTGTTCGTGCCCGTATCACTACCCGTGCACCCGACCGCACAGCACAGGTGTGACACGGCCTAGGACACGCCCGTGTCCTAGGCCGTGTTCCACCACACGACCATCGTCAACCTGAACTGGTCGACGACACGGCTCGAGCTCGACACGCCCGAAACGGCCTCCGACACGCCCGTGTCGGGGCCCGTGTCACCTGCACCAAAAACCCGACTTGGCCCAAAAATGATCTGCGTCGCTCCTACAACAAATTGGGGTGTTACATAAGTTAAGGTTACTTATTTCTTATTCAGTCTTTCTTACTTTTATTATTGCCGCACATACTTATAGAACTACTAGTCTAGTTCCGTTGTCACCTGCATTTGCTATTCTCCACTATCATGTACTCTCCTTTCTTCCTCCCCGCTCGATGCCTAGGAACCATGGGGGAAGGGGCAGGGGATGATAGGACTTAGTCATTTAGACTAACGGTTTTCGAACCACATCATTTTAGGGGACCGTGGAACCCAGCATGGAGGAGCAGCCCTAGAGGTTGGCTCGCTTGGAGATGGGGTAGTCTAGTACCGGAGTTTAGATTACTTGGAATGTGATTCCAGATCGCTAGTTGTTTATTAGCTTTTCTTCTACTATGAGTGATATATGTAGTTAGGATTTGGATGTACTGGGCATGAGCCCTTATTGTAGTACTTTTATTATATCTGTGGACACTCCCTTCGTTGATAATATATATCTTTATATGTGATTTCTGTGAACTTACTCTTATTATTTTGCTACTATTGTGATCGAGTTTGGCTGGCAGAATCGGCATTTTGCAGTGGTGACCTTCCCGGGCCTGAAGGTGTCACCGCATAGCGGAAGTTCTGGGCCTAAGACCCCGGTGTTTTAAAAGAAAAAATGGGGTCTTACAAGTGGTATCAGAGGAGACCTCCATCAAAAAGTAGCAATCCATAACCCCTGGGTCACCCCCACACGAGTTTAGTTTGGGGACAAACTAAGTAGCGGAAGCAGTGGTGTGCCCATATGGGGGATCACTTGTAAAAGTACACTTCTTCATTAATTGGAATTCTTCTTTGTAGCCTACGACAAACCCTTCCCCAGCAGGGAGCACCTCCGGCTGCGAAGATATCATCTTATAGGTCTCTAGCCAAAAAGTTAGACTCAACCCACTAGGACTCATGACTAACCATGACAACTTATAGTATGCCCTAGTATGAAATAGACCTTCGGTATGAACTTGGTTAAGGTAAGGAGATACCCAAAAAGAATAAAGGAGTCGTCTAACACGAGAATGGCAACATAAGACTTAAACTCCGGCAACCCTATGGTCCATATAAAGGATTACTAAAACCGGTAGGACTGCATTAAGAAAAATATAGGCCAATAATCTAATAGTAGAATGGTAGAAGACACTTATTCTCAACCCTTGTACCAGTAACAAGATTACCAGGAGACAACCATCAGGACAAATGTTTACCCGGGAGACCGCTATTAAGTTTCTCCTTTAAGATGAGTCAAGGGTCTGTTTCTTGACCGCATAACCGCGAGACCGTTGCAATCAGGAAGCCGCTTTTTCGTCTGAGAGTCGACGGTCTTTTTATTGAAGACCGCATAGCCGCGCGGTTAAAAGCTTGCCTTCTTTCTTCTCTAGCTGTGCATCCTGCCACCACAGCCCGCTCTCTTATCCCCCGGGCAGCCGGTGATTCTAGCGCCTGCCCGCTCGGGCAGGACCCCGAGCCTATAAATAGGCATGAACAGTACTCTCTAGACATCACGAATCGAATCCTTAAGCTCGCCATCCGTGGCAGCGGTCTCGAATCCTTTGCCGAGCGGGTTACTATCTGATCGGGTGCTCCTTGGTAACCGCTGTAATCGCTTCATCTATGACAATCAAAAAGCCCGTCGCAGGAGTGGTTTTAACCGCGGCGGGCGAACTCTGATTTCACCGCTATTAGCAGAACCCCTTTTATCTCCTTTTCATTTAACCACTAGTAACCGACAACTCGCAGTTCCTCTTTTACCATTTTCTCTCTCTCGCAGGTTCTCCAGCGACCAAGAGACGTTCTTGACACGAACATTGAACATGCAACCTTAAGATTCTAGTTGTCTGTGAATCCGAGCGGTTTCGATATGTCGGACAGGCGATCCCCTCACTACTCTAACTCTCGTCATTCTAACCGTGTGGGGTCCTCCGAAGAATCCCTTTGGAAGGCGCTCGAACAATCTCGCCAGGAAATGGAGCATGATAGGTGGGAAACCGGCAAACGCCATGATACAATCGGCCAAGCTCTAGCATCTCTTAACCAACGGTTCGCGATGCCTCTAACCGCAGCACCCGTGGAACCTGCAATCTTTCCGACCCACACGACCAATCAGCCCGCCTTCTAGCCATGTCGGACCACTGCGCAACCGCAACCCCAAGAAGACGAGCTAAATCCTTTAATGGGTTACTTCCAAGATACTGCTCGGGCAGGTCCGGCTAAGCGATTAGATTTCGAAGAAGACCGCCAGCTCGGCATAGCCGCTAATTTCCCTAATCCTAACCGCGCCTCCCCGACCGAGATTGAGGACCCTTCTCCGTTTGTCGCGCAGATAAGGCTAGAGCACGCACCAAACAATTTATGGGAACCTCGCTTACCTTTTTATACCAGCGCAACCGATCTGTTCACACACCTACAAGCATTTAAAGATGTCGTAGCCCTTAGATTCCTGACGTATGCACTAAAGTGTAAGTTGCTGGTGACGACTTTCGATGGGCAGGCTCGAGAGTGGTTTCACGAGCTTCGTCCTCGCTCCATTAACTCTTTCGCCGGGCTCTGCCAAGAGCTTTTGTTGAGGTTTTCAACCTCCAAAAAAATGAAAAGTTGTCTCACAGCTCTTTTCAAAATTATACAGAAGGTGGGCGAGAGCGTGGATCGATTTGTAGATCATTTTCAAAGGGAAATTCTGGAAGTAGAGAATGTAGACCCAGATTATTACAAGGTTGCCCTGATCAACGACCTCCAGGAAGGCCCATTAAAGTTAAAAGTTGCGATAAAGGCTCCGACAAATTATCAAGCCCTAATCGCTCTAGCAAACAAATTCATTGAAGGAGAAAGTGTTAACCCAACCTATATTTCTACTCTGACCTCTATGGCAGGTAGTGGCGGCTCAAGGAGTTCTTCAACGGCACGCCACGTTCCAAAACCTTCCCGTCATGATCATCAGTCCTCACCCCAAAGTGGTAGAAACTTTCGTCATAAGTGGTCATTCCTCAACCATCAGCAATTACGAGAGCGAATGCTGTCATTGGACACTGCTCCTATTCCGATAGTCCCACAAGTCCTCTCTATTAGTCAGCACAGAGGGCCTCACATTGCAAACATGACTTGGGAGGAAGTCGATTAAGTCCTGCAAAGAAAAGATTTCAAAAAGGCCAAACCCCGGGGAGAGGTGAGACCCCCCACCTATAAGAATTTTCTGCAAATTTCACAAAGAAAAGGGGCATCCTACAGAGCACTGTCGAGCCCTTCGCTTTTTGGTAAAAAGGATGGTTTTAGAGGGAAAAATGTAAGACCTTTTCTTGTAAAGAGGCTCCCGTCAATCCAAACACCTCAAAGGGCAAAGAGGTGGTTGAGGTGCTCTAGGAATGTGAGGACGTCGCTGATGTTGGCAGCCAAGGTAATATGAGTTACCCGAATGATTGTGTGGATGTTCATGATGAAGGAACCCTCGAGCGACTTTTCTGCATCCACGGAGGGGGAGGCCTCGAATCAAGCCGAAAATCCTCCATCTCAAAGTTGTGTAAGCAGGAGGTGGCAATGACTTCTTCCTCGGCTCCGACCAGAGAACTTGTTACTTTTGGTCCAGATGACCTCTCATCCATCGCCAACCCATTCAACGATGCGGTTGTTATCCAAGCCGTCATCGAAAATTTCACAGTAGACAAGATTCTGATAGATGCGGGAAGATCGGTGAATCTCTTGTTCAAGAAGACGTTCGAGGCTCTAAAAATCGGGAAACCATTGTCTTCCACTGAGGGGCCACTCTACGGCTTCTCGGGAAAGAGGAAGGAAGCAGAAGGAAACATTTCGCTACTAGTAACTCTGGGGGGAATCACCAAGATGATCCGGTTCGTGGTAATCAACACGGCAAGCAGCTATCATGCAATTTTTGGAAGGCCTCTGCTAAACGAGTATCGGGCAATTGTATCAACTTACCATCTGGCTATCAAATTCTCTGCTCAAGAAAAACAGTATCGGATCAGGAGTAACCACCGAGTGGCCCGAGAATATTATGTAAAAACAGTTATTGGCTGATCAACCTACCGAGAAAGTGCCCATCGCTGAGGGAGAGGAGAAAAAGCTCTCCATTTATGCGGAGTTATCAGAAGAGGAGAAAATCGAATTAATCTCTTGTCTCCTGAAGAACCTCGACATCTTTGCATGGTCTCCTGAAGATATGCCCGGAGTGGATCCAAATGTAGCATGCCATAACCTCAATATCGACCCAAAGTATAAGCATGTACAACAAAAGAAGAGATATGTCACAACAAAACTGGCCAGTCCGATCCGAGAAGAGGTCGCCAAGCTGGTGAAGGCTAAATTTGTTCAAGAAATACAATATCCCGCCTGGATATCGAATGTTGTAATGGAGCCAAAACCGGGGGGAAAATGGAGATGTGCGTAGATTTCACAAAACTCAATAAAATGTGCCCCAAAGATTTCTATCCCTTGCCTCGAATAGATGCTTTAGTAGATTCTGCGGTTGGTTATTTTGTTATGAGTTTTTTAGATGCGTTCTCTGGTTATCACCAGATTAAGATGCATAAACCCGACATACCACACACGTCTTTTATCATAAATGAAGGGTGTTTTTGTAATCTGGTAATGCCATTTGGGCTTCAAAATGCAGGAGCTACCTATCAGCGCATGATGGACTCTGTTTTTAGAAATCAAAAGGGAAGGAACCTAGAATTTTATGTTGACGATCTCCTTATAAAAAGTAAATCCTTTTCGACGCATTTAGAAGATCTCGCAGAAACCTTCGCAACCCTACAAGAGTTTAGGATGAGGCTAAACCCGTTGAAGTGTGTTTTTGGTGCCAGCATAAGGAAGTTCCTTGGTCATCTCCTTACCCCGTAAGGGTTGGCTCCAAATCCTGATAAGGTAAAAGTTATCCTGAGTATGGAACCTCCTCGCTCCCCAAAGGAGGTCAAACAACTAGGAGGAAGGCTAGCAGGTCTTAGTCACTTCATCTCAAGGTTAGGAGATAAGAGCGTTCCCTTCTTTAAGACACTTCGGGGGGCCTCATAGTTTGAATAGACTAATGAATGCGATGAGGCTTTCAAACAACTAAAAAGACAGTTAACAACGATTCCATTGTTACAAAGTCCTCGCCCAGGAGAACTGTTATACATCTATATTGGAGTGGGACCCGAGGCGGTTAGCTCCGTTCTTATCTGGGAGGAAAGGAAAAAAGCAATTCCCAGTATATTATATTAGCCTTATCCTAAAGAGTGCGAAATTAAGATACCTTATCCTTGAAAAGCTAGCTTTGGCCTTAGTCATTTCTGCATGTCGACTCCGTCCATATTTCAAGGCACATTCAATCCAAGTTGTGGTGGATCAGCCCCTAAAAGGAATTTTGGAAAGGCCAGAACATTCGGGAAGACTCGCTAAATGGGCGATCGAGCTAAGTCAGTTCGAAATCGCATATGTACCACGAACAGTAATAAAAGCTCAGGTTTTGGAAACGAGGAAGCCAATTCTCAAACAATATCTAGTGCTGGTGAAAGCAGAAATAGGGAGATTCAAAAGCTTTGTTATCGAACACATCCCAAGGATTGGAAACGAGGAAGCTGATGCCTTATCGAAATTCGGCGTGACTACGGGGCAAGTAACATCTGAGCTTTTTCATCCATCAGTCGAAGAAGGGGAGGCAATGTAAGTCGACCAGCGTTACTCCTAGATAGATCACTTGATTCTGTACTTATCCAAAGGAGAATTTCACCCTGCTATTAAAGATCGAAGAAGATTCAAAGTTAAGGCAGCATATTACAACCTGATCTCCGGGATACTTTATAGAAGAACTCTCATCTCACCCATTACAAGATATGTTTCGGAAGAGGAAGTCCCCACCATACTCGAAGACATCCATTCGGGAGAATGTGGTAGCCATTCTGGAGCCAGAACCCTAGAACAGCGGATCTTATGTAAAGGGTATTTTTGGCCGACAATGAGGAAAGATGCAGAGCTGTATGCCAAGAAATGCGTTCAATGCTAGAAATTTGCTTCACTCCAACTCCAGCCCGCTCGACGACTTTGCTCGATCACGGCACCATGGTCGTTTGCAATTTGGGGGATGGATCTCATCTGGCCCTTTCCAATGGCAAGTAGTCAGCGGCGCTTCATCTTGGTTATGATTGACTACTTCACTAAGTGGATTGAGGGAAAGGCACTAGAAAGAACTACGGCTCAAATAGTCAAAAATTTTATTTGGGGTGATATAATTTGTATGCACGGAGTTCCCATGGCGATAATTACAGATAATGGACCTCAAGTCAATAACGCGGAAATGATTGATTTTTGCAAGAAAGCGGGAACTGACCTTCAATTTTCCTCAGTACATCATCCTTGGAGCAAAGGCCAAGTAGAAGCGGCCAATAAACGAATCTTGAACTTGCTCAAGAAAAGAGTTCAAAGTTTAAAAAATATTTGGGCTGATCAACTCCCCTCAGTATTATGGGCCCTAAGGACTACACCTCCCAGCTCCACAGGAGAGACTCCCTTCAAGCTCTAACATGGATCAGAGGCCCTCATCCAAATAGAATTCGAAGTACCATCGCCCATGGTCTTACTGGCTAGGCAAAACAGGGAAGACTGGCTTGAAATTATAGATGAAAAAATTAGATACCACCTTGATCAAATCAAGGAACTTCGAGATGAGGCCACCATCAGGCAAGAGGAAGTGAAAAAGAGGATGGCACGATATTTTGATCAGAAAGTAAGGGTCAAGTAATTTCAGGTAGGATACCTAGTTTTGAAGAAAGTGGATGCTGTAGCAAGAAATAGCCCGGTCGGAAAATTGAATCCCAATTGGATCGGGACTTTTATCATAAAGGAAGTTCTGAGAAGGGGATTACAAGTTGCAAACGTATGAAGGGGAGGACATCACTCATACCTGGAGCGGGGATGATTTGAAGCGGTTTAATTCATAGTTCAAATCGCGGGGTATTTATTCTCAAGACTCGAAGCTAGGAAATGTTAAGCCCGGGGTAACACTGCCGAGTCCAGCTCGATCGCCCACGAGAGTCGTTGTCATTAGCGTAACACCACCAAGACCACGTGTAGCGAGGAGTTTTTGCACCGTGTAGTTGAAGCTTGCAGATTCTCGTGCGGAGGGCTTCTGGGTGTCGGATCCTAGCTGGCACCTAGCACACCGCCTCTGCATTTTAGGAGGGTCAGGGTGGGTGCTTAGCTCTGCCATGCGTCATAAGGGATATTATTACGACTTTATTGATATTCCTTGAGATGAGATGGTGCGGTCTCAGCACCCACTAGCTCATCCTTGTTGATCAATCTAGTTCATGGTAATCGGGCGCACCTCTTTTCTTTTTTCTGAACTCAATTTTTATCGCATAACCGCGCGGCAAGGTGAAACTGGGTTGATCACAGGACGAGTTTTTCAGAACTTCTTTTCTCTGTCAGATCAGCGGTCAAGCCGGTCTCTTGAACAAAAATTGTCAAGACAAGTGGGTGAGGAGACAAGAAGCAGCGAACCAGTCGCCACCACTAGCACGACAAGTAAATAATTATCTTGTGATCGCGCGGGTAATAAGTTGCAAGTCGTCAGTTTGTAATATGGAATTCGGTACTATTTCTTCTCATCTGAATATAATTGCGCAGGTAAGAAGTTGCAAGTCGTCAGTTTGTAATATGGAATTCGTTACTTTTTTTGTCATCTGAATACAATCGCGCGGATACAAAGTTGCAGGTCGCAAGCTTATTATATGAAATTCTGTACTGATTTTCTTGTCTGAATTATAATCGAACAAATAAAAGAGGTTACTAGCCGCAGACCCGTTATGTGGAATTCGGTGCAGGATCAAGTAGCGAAATCTTCATATCTATACGTTAATTAATCGAGGAAATAAAAACCACTCAAACGAACGACATCACACAGCAGGAAAAATTAAGAATGTCGTTCATAAGAAAAAGCATTACACATATACCGCACAGTTTAAAAAAAATTGAATCTGCGCAGTCTGAAAAGTTAAATAGATACATCTTGTCTATATCTTGGCTTTCTTCATCTTGCGATCTTGTCCCGAGCTGGAAGAACTTGAAGCACTAGAAGACTCGCTCAACCCGGAAGATTCTGAAGAACCGGACTCTCCGCTATCCCCAGAATCTTCCTCGGTAACTACTTCTGCGTCATTCTCTTCACCATCGCGGGTATTGGCCTCAGCCTCAGAAGCAGGAGTTTATTCAATTATCTTAGCCGTACAAGCTGCATTATCCCGCTCGGCCTCAAGGGTTCTGAAGTCGGGGAAGAGGTCGTTGAATGTAAGTTTTCGTTCCTCCGGTACCAAAGAACCTCTCTCCTTGAGGATGTAAAGAATGTCTTCCCCTCCTTCCCACAAATGGGAGATGATTTCGTGCAAGAAAGACGGGTTCTCTCGGTTATACATTCGCTGTAAGATTAAAAGCAATATAAAATTTGGTTAGAAATTAAGACCGGCCGGATAAAAAATAACAAATAAGGTCCTTGTTACCTCGATGACCTCTCTCAGCTTTTTGTTATCAGCCTTCAGAGCTTCGTTTTCTTCTTCTAACTCTTCCACCCTTGCATCCATCCGCTCGGCTACGCAAGTAACCTCGGCCAGAGCTTCACCCATGAAGTGCTCAAGGGTGAAGCCTCTCGCCCGAGCTTGAGCAGCTAAGGTGGGTAGCCGTGCGGTTGGCACTGATTTCATCTCGGCCATGTTTTTCTTCCCATACAGTGCAAAGCCAACCACCCAGGCATGGCTAGTAAGCTTGGAGATTGACCAGGGAGGAAGAGAAGTGGAGACCGAGATATGTTCCCCATTCCGATGAAATCGCACGGCCTCCTTACCGCAGAGATCCTTCAGGGGCCTCTCAATCCAATCCGGCACGAAAGGAATGGCCGGACTTTCACTCGCAGCAGGATCATCGACCTCGATACGGTCAGATTCCCACTATTTACGCAGCTCACTTTAAGTCAACACCGGACCTTCTAGAGAGATCGGTTTTCCCGCCGGAACCTCTAGCTGAACTGTAAAGGGAAGGGGTTAACAGAACGCCATGAATACAAACTTCTTAAAGCAAGAGAACGCTTATATTGGGTCGTATCGCATTTGGCCGTGACTACCCGCAGAGGCAAATAATAAATAATATCCAGCCGCTCCTTTTTCTACAAGTTTGTGATTTCTAATTCTTTCCCTTTGAGCTCTATTCTTCTAAAGTTATTAGCCGCGCGGGATTGCGGACTCAAGGGGAGAACTCCGAGTTTACCCGTGAAGACCAGATATCTAGTCGACCAGTCCGTAACTTTTTTAGGGAGATTTACTACCTTCAGCCCCTTGCAGTCGAAGTAAATATTGCCTCGGAAAAGTTTGTTTTACTTTTTACCCGCCCTGATCGATCGGGCCATGAAACAGTTTCTGAAGAGGTTCATAGTGAATTTTACCCGCTCCGAACGCAGATAGATCAAAAAGCTCATTATAACAGCAATTGTGTTCGGGGGGAGTTGACTGAGGACGACTCCGTAAAAGTCCATAATTTCTATCAGCTCGATGAAACGGGGGGAAAGAAAAGCCATGTTCAAGATGTCGATGGGTATGACAGCCATTTTATTTCCAACTAAATTTAGCCGCTCAGCCGCTGAATGCAACCGCGCGACTATTGAGTCATCGTGCATATGCATGTGCACAAATTGCAAAAGCTCGCTTTCGGTTAAGGAAGAGCTCCGAAATTCTGACCGGAGGAATACGGCTGAAGCACTAGATCACTCGAACACCATTTTTCTTATCTGGTGGAAGTAATGAACTCTAATTTTATTATAAGGGAATAATCTTCTGTACTATTTATAGGTAAAATTGTAATCAGAAAAGCGTAAATGATCGGACAGATGCTAGAAGAACTGCGCGGGTATATCAAAACGTGAAGTTGAGCGGTTAAAAGACATAATGGCAAGGGAAATTTAAATTTCAAACAATTGTTTACGAATAAATTTAGCCGCACAGTGCCACCAAGTTCAAATAAACATACAAAACTATTTTCCCTTTTCATTCATTTCCCTCTTTCTCTCGTCACTTATTTGCTCGCCGCGATCTGGCAGGTCCCCACCAATGTGAGCCACCAAGTCACCCGTATGCAGAATTGTGGAGATCGCAGCGGATAGATTGTGAAGCACAGTATGATGGTGCCGATTAATCCTTACAGCATCGCGACCCATACGGCCAAGATATACCCCCGTTTCAGCGGAGGCCGCTTGTCCGGCAAGTCGCATTGTTGAAGCTGCTTGATTCATCGACAAGGTCTCATCCCGAACCGTACCATCACCCCTCTAGTTCCCGGGCCGGCGTCGCACTTCATTCTCCTCCTGATGACACCGGTTTCTATAATGGGAGACGTCGTCCAGTAGCCATTTTTGCCGTTGATCTCGATCTTTCAACTCCTTCTCGTATATTATGGCTTGCGTGATCAGCTGCGCCTTCCCATATTTTGTCTCTTCTTGGGCAGCTCTGGCATCCTCCAAGGCCGTGGCGGCTTATTTACGTGCCGAGTTCACCTCTCCAGCCAAATTCTCCACCATCAGTTTTAGAGCACCTTTCTCCTCCTCTGCAGATTGAAGCTTTTCCTCTAACCGCGCGAGCTTATGGCTAAGTTCATCAAAAGGCAGTTCCTCATCAGGTGGAGGTGGACTGTTCACAAGGATAATCGCCGAACCCGCACCATTTGTCACTGAAACTACAACACAAACAAGCGGTTAAATGAAAGATCATCGACGGATGAGACGGACACTAAAGGGACAATACTTTGAGGCAATGGCTTAAGTTCAAGTCTTTCTCTCGCTGCCGTTAGTTCGCAGTCAGAGAATATTGGTCGCCGCGCATTCTCTAGATTGACCCTCCTTATTTGGGCTTTCCAAAGTCACGCGAACTTGGTTCTTGTCGCCTCATGTATCTCCTTGGTCATCGGTATTTCCCTACCTTCGAAGATCAGGCGGACTGCGCGTTTTCTCCGTAGTATCTTCCTTGCGAGATTTTCCTTACTCGAAGCAGACATCAACTTATCTATCCGAGGGGTCTCAGTTTCTTCTACCCGCTCGCGCATGTCCAAGTCGGTCTTATTGTCAGGGGAAATGCCATCGGCCAGAAGTGCTTCTTGGATGGTAGGCTCTTTTTGGAGCTCAGCGAGGGGTTCGGTTGCGGGATTCGCACAACTTGTTATGGCTATACTATTTATAATTTCCTCCATCCCCTGCAAATAACTGGCGTTAACAGGGAGGTCAAGTTCCAGAGAGTCTTCGTCTGCAATAAGAAATTTCTCTAGCATTGCCAATGCGATTACCTCCGACGGCTGTTCGATCTCCTTCTGCGAGTCAACATATATCTAACCCTCCTCAGAAATGGTGGATAGCGGGGCCGTGGCAAATTTGAGAGTGGATGACTTATTATTCTCTTTCCCCTTTTTATGGAGCTTCCTCTCTACCCGCTCCTCGGTGGTCGGCCCGGATCGGCGTTTTCGTTTCTCCGGGGAGGGCTCGCTGATCCCTAGCTGAACTTTCAGCTTACCTGCTGCAGTCAAAGTGGCCTTCATGGCCTTCTACCTGATGTCATTAAGAGTGTCGGCTGGATAAACTAGTCCACTGTCATGGCTGTGTGGTGTGTCATTGGTGATGTCGATGTCGGGGGTAATGGCAGTCTTAGGGGTGTCAGGCAGGTCAATTTTTGCCCCACCGTTCCCGCTCTCCTCGTTTGATTTTTCGGCTAGAGTAATTTGTTATGTGGGAGCTGTAGAAGCTTTCTCAGTCGTCATGTCGGGCGGACTAGCAGCTTTGGTCGCATTTTCCCAAACAAGCGGTTTTGCATTCAAACCGGATCTTCTATACATGTCTCCCAGCAAGCTTTTCATCGGTATAGTGAGCAACAAAGTATTTACCGCAATCTAAGTATGCTGTCTCCCAGGGGATATCTAGATTCCCCCCCACTTTCGATGATATTTATAGCTTCGAGGCGTATTAAAAGCTACGTCGGTCTGGCAGGAAAAGCTAACATTTCAAAATTCTCAAATATTAAGAAATGTATGGGGATAATGTTTACCCGGGAGAGCGCTATTAAGTTTCTCCTTTAAGATGATTCAAGGGTCTGTTTCTTGACCGCGTGACCGTGAGACCGTGGCAATCAGGAAGCCGTTTTTCCGTCTGAGAGTCGCCGGTTTTTTTATTGAAGACCGCGTATCCGCGCGGTTAAAAGCTTGCCTTCTTTCTTCTCTAGCTGTGCATCCTGTCACCGTTGCCCGCTCTCCTATCCCCCGGGCAGCCGGTGATTCTAGCGCCTGGCCGCTCAGGCAGGACCCCAAGCCTATAAATAGGCATGAACAGTACTCTCTAGGCATCGCGAATCGAATCCTTAAGCTCGCCATCTGTGGAAACGGTCTCGAATTCTTTGCCGACCGGGTTACTGTCCGATCGGGTGCTCCTTGGTAACCGTTGTAATCGCTTCATCTATGATAATCAAAAAGCCCGTCGCAGGACTGGTTTTAACCGCGGTGGGTGAACTCTGATGTCGCCACTATTAGCGCACATCTTTTATCTCATTTTCATTAAACAGCTAGTAATCGACAACTCGCAGTTCCTCTTTTACCGTTTTCTCTCTCTCGCAGGTTCTCCAGCGACCAAGAGACGTTCTCGACACGAACAACAAACACCGAGGGTCGGATAGGAATTTAAGTTTGGAAGATACCCAGTTGGGATTGGGAACATTTTGACCCGGATAAAGTTGTCGTAAATGTGACTCGGATGGTTTAAAGTACGGAGTATATCAACAGGTTTCAGGTTGGAACCCCAAGTCGAAGATTGATGCCCTATGGATTGTGCAACCAGCTAGGACGGATATAACATGACAATATCGAAGATACTTAGTTTGCCCAAAGGGAGGTAGGGGCTTAAATTTTGTTTATTGGGGGCTTACCTTTTGTTTATTGGGGACTTGTCCATTGTTTATTAGGCGAATTAGTATTGACATGGGTTTACTTAGACCTAATTTAGAGAATGAGGCATAATAAACATAGTGAGATTGAAGTCGATATAATTAGATGCTATTCAGGCGAAGATAAGAATTTGTAAAAACATGTTTGGAATGATTACCTGTGGCATTACCAAGACAATGACTTGGTGATAAGACGTAATAATTATGAGGATTAACTATGATCACGAAAAATTAGATGATGGGTAACAAGATTCATGATATCTGAGAAGGTAAATATTTAATCGCTAAGATGTATCACTGAAAGTATGGTGTATCTCAGAACATGTATCTCCTGGAGTGAAGAAAGAGGCACAATTATCAAACACTGCCTGAGTTAGAGTGGAGGTTCGAGGGTATAATTAGGGATTACACAGGATTTCTTATCCCCACTCTGGGCACAATTAAAAAGGGAACATCAAGGATAGACTGGCCGAGGTAGCTGGGATCACCTCGACGCGGAAGAAAACTCCCGTAAGTGTTTTATGAAGTTTGGGAATAGAAGTGTGTTATCATGGTATGCTTAAGGTGATCGTGTAAAATCAGGATGGATGGTGTACGTCCAAGGAGAGAGGATCAGTCCAGGCTTATATGGACTGCCGACCGACATTCAACACAACTTTCCACCCTCGTACGGAAGTACAAGATTCCACTATAATGGATCTAGGACGAGGATCTAAAGGCACTCGACTCAGAATTTATGAAGAACCCAGATACTTAGGTGTGACTACTTCAAGATAGGATGTTGGAGGCCCAAAGCAGACCGACCAAATATTACGATGTGTGACATTGCCAAGTAGAGTAGCAAGATGGAGACCTTGACTTCTTGAAGATACGTCTGGTGCATGGAGTCTCATGGGTATGCAGGCGGAAGAAGCTCAGTCCAAGGAATATGGGGCGTTACAGGATCCTGGGCAGATCGGCCCATTGGCTTACAGGATGGAGCTATCGCCGGAGTTAGCGGTTTTGCACGACTTCTTCCACGTATCCTCTCTTAGGAAGGCTCTAATATGCCCGGAGCAGCAGATTAAGGCCACAGATGGGCCGGTAGCATCTGATCGGTCAGTTCACCTAGAACCGGTCTGGATTGACGACAAGAAGATATGAGTCTTGCGCCGCAAGAAGGTCCCGCTAGTCAAGGTCCTGTAGAGGAACCATGGGCAGGAGGAGCATACCTGGGAGCCACCAGATCTGATGCCACAAAGGTACCTCGATCTCTCCGGGTAAAGTATGCATTCAACTTCTTATGGAATGTTACATTCCATTACTCTCATTAGAAACCCCGCAGGCCTAACCTGAATTTAGGGAACGAAAATTTCATTTTGTTTATTGGGATTTGTAACATCCCATTTCCAACTAGACCCCTAAGAGTGTTTTTGTCATTACTAGGTCAAGACAAAACCCTAGGAAGCCAAGAAGACCAAGTGAACAAGGCTCAAGGTGAAAATCACCCTGGTCTACAAGTAGTAGAATCCCAATTACAATCCTAGGCATGACCTTAGGGTTTTAACTTGGTTCTATGATCCCATCATGGCACCTCTAACCCTAATGGAAGCTAATATGTCGCTACGGACCCATTGGGGTCAACCAAAAAGAGGCCAAGATGACTCAAGTCTGGGAAGCCTCGAGTGAGTCGACAAGACTCGGCGTGTAGATTAGGTATCTAGTTAGATAGGTTTTAAGGCTCGGGCGTTGAGTGCGTGGAGTGAACTCAATGACATTGGCTGAATGGCGTTGAGTGCACTCAACGCCATCTTACTTAGGAAGAATCTTAGGCTCGGGCATTGAGTGCATCGAGTGAACTCAACGCCATAGGATGAATGGCGTTGAGTGTGTTGAGTGCACTCAACGCCATCTTACTTAGGAATAAACTTGGGCTTGGGCGTTGAGTGTATCGAGTGCACTCAACGCCATTGGCTGAATGGCGTTGAGTGCGTTGAGTGCACTCAACGCCATCTTACTTAGGAAGAATCTTGGGCTCGGGCGTTGAGTGCGTCGAGTGCACTCAACGCCATATGTTGAATAATGTTTAGTGCGTTGAGTGCACTCAATGCCATCTTACTTGGGAAGAATGTTGAGCTCGGGGCATTTGAGTGTGTCGAGTCCACTCAATGTTATGGGATGAATGGCGTTGAGTGCACTCAATGCCATCTTACTTGGAAAGAATTTTGAGTTTGGGGCATTGAGTATGCTGAGTCCGCTCAATGCCATGGGCTGAATGGCATTGAGTGCGTTGAGTGCACTGAATGCCATCTTACTTAAAAAGAATTTGGAGCTCGGGCATTGAGTGCGTTGAGTCCACTCAACGGCATGGGCTGAATGTCGTTGAGTGCATTGAGTGCACTCAACTCCATCTTAATAAGAAAAGATTTTCTGGAATTATAGCGTTGAGTGAGTTGAGCTCACTCAACTCCATAGACTGAATGGCGTCGAGTGAGCTGAAGTTGAGCTCACTCAACGCCATTGTACTTGGAAATATTTCTCGAATTATGGTGTTGAGTGAGTTGAGCTCACTCAACGCCATAGACTGAATGGCGTCGAGTGAGCGTCAAGTTGAGCTCACTCCACGCCATTGTAATTAGAAAATTCCTGGCGATTTTGGCGTCGAGTGTGGAGGCTTGTCTCAATGCTTTTGCCTTAGAGAAATTTTCGGCCCTATTTGCTGGTTCGTATGAATAGACTGAACTGGACCTTTTCGAGAACTGCCCCAAGATGGATTAATTTGCCTGTTTATTTCATTAAGACATATTTAAACACTAATAAGCGGTCCAGTAGTAGGGTGCCATATGGCAGGCGGTTTAACCCAAATTCCTCTTTAATGGAGGAGAGAGAAAAATCCCCAAAGCCATGGCCAAAATTTTGCTTTAATGGCCATTAATGGCACTTGATGCCTTGGCCTCATTCCCCTCCCCCTTTTATGGCTGGATTCAACTCCTTTGGGGAAGAGGAGGAGTTTCCAGCCATTTCCTAGCTGGATTGAGCCCACATTCATCCTCCTCCTCCGTGGCCGAAAAACTCTTAAAGAAAAATTAATGGCCACCGCCAGCTAAACCGCTCCCCTCCCCCCCCCATTTTATTATTTTAAAACACTCACTTGACTTAGAGGAGAGGTTTCCACAAAAACCTGAAGGAGCCGAGGAAGCCCACCATGCATTTGCAGAAATCGAGCGGTGCCACCACCGACCATGGCATCCCGGCGATCGACACGCCTCCAGGCCGCGAGCAAGGTCCTCCCCTTCCTCTTTTCTTATGGGTAGATTGTAGGAATTGTTAGGTCTAAGGAACGGTCTCAATTGAGCCCGATCGGGTGATGAAAATCACTGGTTTTTTTGAGAAAAAAATGGAGTGGTAGAGTTCGCCGGAAACCACCCCTCCGGCGGCCGTTCAGCCTCTCGGCGATAGCCCCCACCTCAACGGAGGTGGTGGTGGCGGTTGCTGGCTAGGGAGGTGGCCGGGTGGCCGAGAAAATGTCTTGTAATAAGCTCCAGGTTTGGTCAATCATGGCCCTTGGCTGGAGGAAGAAGACGATCTAGCAACCGTCGGATCATTTAAATCCTTTTCTTTTTAAATGAATTTTCTAAATTATAATAACAGTCACTTTAGAAAGTTAATGAAAAATGCTTAGAGGCTCTATATGAGGAAATGGTCAACATATAATTAGTATCCCTATGGGCCTACTTTATTTTAAAATTGATTTGGGACAATTTGGTCAACTGGTTTGACCAGGGCACCCATTTTGGTGGGGTCTATACCTAGGGCTAGATAGGAATTAAAATGAGTGCCCCCACTTCATACCTTGTCTAAATGAATTGAACTTTGGACAGGGAGTCACCCTTATTTATATCTAGGTGCTGCCCAAAAATAAGAATTTTTGGGGATAATCTTACTATAGTTTTTGTAATTATTTAATAAATCATTATTAAATTAATAAAGGGAGCAAATGACCTCAAAACCCTCCAAAATTTTGGTGGGTGATCCTTGGTGTCATCATAAGGCTCTGGATAAAATTTCATCTCATTTGGAGATGAATTAGAATGCATTTTAGCAAACAATAGCCGTGCCATAATAATGGTTTCTAGGTCAAAAGTGCACTTTGTGTTTTGAAGGGTCAAATCACCTCAACAGAGGTTGGGATTTGGGCCACAGGTTTGGCATGATATATAACACCCTCATATTGGATATGTGGTGGTTTTGGATTGAATTTCCTTAGGACCCAAGTTCAAACCTATGTTTGGGCTTTGGGGGTTTGAGAATGGCATGTGGTCAAAAGACCTTGACATGATTTGAAATTTGGTGGAGAGGACTCTAGGGTAGTTAGAGTCCTCTGGTAGAAATCTTTTTATATTTAGTGAGGGTTAAACCCCTCAAATCCCTAATCCTAGTTTAGGTCACAAACCTTTAAATGGTAAGTTTTATAGTCAAGGTGTTGTGAAAAGTTGTAAAACTTGGGTGGTGTAGTCATAAGGTCAGTAAGAGCTTTTGGCAATTTTATTGGTAGATTTAGAAGCATATTTTTAGTATCTCCTTTGCAATACATGAATTAGCCTCTATTACTTATTTGGTTATTATAACCTCACTGTTCACTTGAATGCTATGAAATTGAGGCAGAGAAAGTTTTAGACTATTATACTCATACATGAATTTTAATATAATTTTTTGATGTATATTACAAGTACATAATTCACAAGCTCATCAAAATGGAAACTTGTTAAATAATTTATTCAGAGCTCATTATTTGTTATAGAATTGTGAAACTTGATCAGTTGTGTTCCTAGGTAAATATGCTCATTTGGGGGATTTTAGTACAATTTTTAGATGAATAATTGCTATACTTAGATCATTAACCTGTTAACTTGGATTACTATACGAAAATAAATTTTAGAGTTTATTATTCACTGATAAATTATGAAACTTGACCTAGAGTGTTTATATGTCTTTATAATCAACCTTGAATTTTCTCAGAATTTTTGAAAGTATATTGGCAGTACTTGTCTCTTTAAAATGACTAATGTAGTTTATATTTAAAATTAGATTTAGAGGTCTAAAACTTGCTGGAAAATTAAGAGACTCTGATTTTACTATTCAATAGACATCATGTAATTATCAAAAATTTTGTAGAGCATTTACATGTCTGAAAGGAGTACTTCATGTTCAAACTTGGGTCTGGCATTACTTAGGAAAATTAAATAAATTATCAAGTAAATTTGGAAAATTATGAAATCCTAGATTTTGGCTAATCATGGCATGGTAGACCCCCAATAATTATTATAGAGATATTGTATGATAATTTTGAGTACCTCCCATTATATACATCATATAGCTTAGGATGGTCTCTGTTTAGTAAAAACTACAGAAATCATAATAAGGTGCAGAATAAACATAGAGATTTTGGGATATAAGAATACTGATTTGGAAATGTGAATTAATGTATCTTTAGTAGTCAAGATGAGGAGAGGTTAGTTTGACTAATGTTAAGAGGTGCTTTGGGTCGACGAAAGATTTTCTTTCCCGAGGAGAGGAAGGGTCTTAACACAGTAGGATTAGATACAAGGTAATACTAAGGGATCGGGAACCAGGTATTAACCAATAATAATATGTGCTTTGTGAAAAGGAGCTTTGGGCTTCAGCCCATCATAGTTCCTAGTGCCCTTTGAGAACAATTCACGGGGTATGCTGGGGGAAGTTGTGGGACTAAACTATAGGTAAAACTGAATTGCAAGAGTAACTAGCATAAATATGGATTTACATTCACTCACCTCTATGTCTTGGGATGTTAGGTTGGTTCACACGGGCTGTAGGCCCGGGGAATTTTGGTGATGGGCAGGTTGGCCCATCGAGCTTTGGCTCGGTAATTGATTGTGACGGACGGGATGGTTCGAGGAGATTTGGCTCGGTTGTTGGTTGTGATGTACGGGATGGTCCGGGGGGCTTTGTCTCGGTTGATAATGCATTAATATTGCATGTGCATAAGATATAAGATGTTGGGTCTTCGGTATTTGATGGTCGATGCACCGACGCCAATACGTTGACTCGGCAAGTGTTGTTTAGCTCTTCGCCATAAAAGTCCGGTGCGCCAGCCGACAAGAGTACGCAGGCGCTCCGCTTAGTTCACCATCGTTGAGGTGTACGATTGGTCTGACTTGTAGTGCAATTATCGGTTTAGAGGTGGGCGAGGCTCAACCCACCGCTTCCATTTTCCACTACGGAGGTATCCTGGGAGGTTCGGCTCCAGAAATGGGGAACTAAAGATCTGTGTACACAGAGTCGAGTGGGTGTGTTGCACTTGCATATTCACATCATGGCATAATTGTATGTCATAACATAACCATTGCATATAACCCTAACACCTATTGTATAAAGTGGTATGAGACGCTTTATACAATAGGCTCTGCAAAACGACCCCTTGGTTTATAAGTTTGCACGAGCGTGCTTACAAGTTATAGTTTTTATTCAGTAAATATATATGTATACTTGCTAGAAAACCGACACCCTATTGTATAAATTGGTATGAGACTTTTTATACGACAGGAGCCTTGTAGAAGATCCCTTAGCTTATGTGTTTTCATATAAGTTAAGGTTGCGTATTTCTTGTTCAGTCTTCCTTACTATTATTATTTCCGCACATACTTATAAAACTGCTAGTCTAGTTCCGCCATCACCTGCATTTGTTCTTCTCAACTATCATGTCCTCTCCTTTCTTCCTCCCCGCTCGGTGCCTAGGAGCCATGGGGGAAGGGGCAGGGGATGATAGGACTTAGTCTTTTAGACTAACGGTTTTCGAACCACGTCATTTTAGGGGACCATAGAGCCCATCATGGAGGAGAAGCCCCGGAGGTCAGCACGCTTGGAGATGGGGTAGTCTAGTACCGTAGTTCAGACTACTGGGACTATCAGTCCAGATCGCTAGTAGTTTATTAGTTTTGTTTCCGCTATGAGTGATATATATAGTGAGGATTTGGATGTACTGTGCATGAGTCCTTATTGTAGTACTTTATTATATCTGTGGACACTCCCTTCGTGGAGAATATATATCTTTATATGTGATTTCTATGGACTTGCTCTTATTATTTTGCTACTATTGTGATCGAGTTTGGCCGACATAATCTGCATTTTGTAGTGGCGACCTTCCGGGGCGTGAAGGTGTCACCGCAATGCGGCGGTTCTTTTCCTAAGGCCCTGCTGTTTTAAAGAAAAAAAGGGTCTTACAGCCTTCCTGCTGCCGGTTCCTTCATATCATCCTCCGCCAACCGGGCAAGCCTCTTAATGTCTATCTCCTTCACCGCCCTCTCCATGAGCTCCTCAAAAGAGAGGGGGCACTCTCTTCAACTCCATGTTGAAGAATCCCTGTCTCAACCCCAAGGTGAAGGCGAGAATCAACGCGTACCTTGGGACCTCTTGGACCAGGAGGATCTCTTCCTGAAACCGGTCAATGTAATGACCCAACGTCTCATCCTGTTTCTGCCTCACTGTAAACAGGCACTCCGCCTCCTTCTTTCACTTCTTCGATTATGAGAACCTCAACAAGAAACCTCGGCGCAGATCCTCCAAGCTGTAGATCGAACTCACCGGCTACTGGTAGAACTAGTCGCGGGCCTTCTTCAACGTGATGGCAAACAACCGACACTTGAAGGCATCCGTCATCTGCCTTATCGAAACCACGTCTCCGAACCACTGCACATGCTGTACAGGGTCGTCTTTTCCCAAGTAGTAGGACATGTCGGGCTCCCGAAACCCTTCAGGCACCGGAGCTGAGATGATGAGCTCGTTGAAGGGGCTCTCTCCGCCTGCCAGGCGAGATGGCACGTCTCGCGGCATCGGCTGGATGGCCCGATCCGTGAAACCGTGCCCAGGGAAGTGCTCTCGCACTGCCACCTCCCTCTCGCCGACCTCTACCGGAACCTCCTTTCCGGGGCGCTGGCCTGGGAAGAGATCCCATGCGGCCACGTCCCTCTCGCCGACCTCTGCCAGGACCTCCTTCCAGGGGCATTCTCGCCCATGAGCGGGACCGCCTCCACTAGAATCTGAGGGGTTGCCCACTCGCTCCTCTCTGAGAAAGCTAGGCTGATGGTCTACAGGACCTCTCGCCTGAAGTCTTTTATCAACTTCCTTGTTGCCTCCTCTCCCCAGGTGGGGGAACCTCCTGAGCAAGACTATTTACCTTCACCTGCAGCCATGGGACCAAACTCAAGGCTTTCTTGTCTCGACTGCCTTCCATGCTCACCGCACCAAAACTGTTGAATCCAAAAATGAACTCAACGGGAGTTCGAAATTAGGGTGCAGCCAACACCTACTTTTCTCAAGCCCTGTCCTTCAACTGGTTACAAAGGACCTAGAACTGACTCGAAGCCTCAGCAGGGAGGTCCCACCTCTTACCCTGAAGATCTCTGAGAGCTTCCCCTCCAAAGCCAAAAGCTGGGCTAGGAGCTCCTCAGAAAGAAATAGAGAGTTAGAGAATAATGAAAGCATGCTTTCTATGGAGCCCTTGTGGGTCTATTAATATCCTTTGCTGACCTGAAATTACTGAAATATCCCTGGCTGGCCTGCCAATAGCCGAATCCCGCTATTATGAAATACTAAATACAGGCCTTTGGGGCATATGGGTAATTTTACCCGAGGGAATCTTGGTAATTTTACCCTGGGCTCTGGGCCCCACCCGGCGAGAACCCTATGCTGAGAACCCTCCCGCCTTCGCTCGACGGAAGCTAAAAGAGGAGTGCCGAATGCCTCGGACCGAGCCAGCTCTCGTCTTCCGCAAGGCGCAAGCCCTCTCGCCCGCCTCTGGGCGGAAGTGGGTCTCGGTCGGGGCTTGACGCAAACTTTCTTGCCTGCTCAAAGGCGGGAGCTCTTCTGGTCTGAAGCCTAGAGCTAGCCCGAATTTAGTCCAATCCTGGCCGTTGATGCCTTTGGGTCCCACTCAACGAATATGGGGTTGCATAAAACACATCGTGCACACCAGGAAAACTTGGGGGAAAATGCAGCTGATAAGCTGAAATTCTAATACGTTCAATAATCTTGAATGGTCCCACATACCTAGGATCTAACTTATGGTTTTTACCAAACCTTTTGACACAAGACATCAGGGAAACTTTAAGAAACACCATGTACCGAACAACATATTCCAAATCTATCCTTCGCCGATTGGCGTTCTTTTCATAATGCTCCTGAGCTATACGATGCTTTTCTTTAATATGCGTTATAGAAGTATTCATCTCTTCTAAAGCTTCTAGACCCAACAATGCTTCACAAACCTTAGCCCAAAATAAGGGAATTCTACAACATCTCCCATACAAAGCCTCAAACGGGGCCATCTGCAAACTCTCTTGATATTTGTTATTGTAAGCAAATTCCATCAGTCTCAAATGCTCGTCCCACACTCCTCTGTGGTCCAAGACGTAACATCTTGTCATATCATCCACAACATGATTTACTCTCTCTGTTTGACCATTGGTCTGTGGATGAAGCGGTTGAATATCTGAGGTCGGTACACAACCCTTACTGTAAACTTTTCCATAAACGAGACGTAAACCTGGAATCTCAATCCGACACAATACTAACAAGTACTCCATACAGTCTGATGACCTCATCCAAATATAACTCTGTAATTTTTTACATGGTGTAATCAATCTAAAACAGCACGAAGTGAGCACACTTTGTTAGTCTATCAACTATAACCCAAACTGAATCATGTCCTTTGGGGGATCTCGACAAACTAGTAATGAAGTCCATAGAAATACTTTCCCACATCCAACATAGAATCTCCAAAGACATCAACTTTCAACCAGTCCTTCCATGATCGTCCATAACTCGCTTACAAGTGAAGCACTAAGACACGAACTTGGCTATATCATTCTCCATTCCATACCACTAAACGATATGCTTCAGATCTCTATACATCTTCATAGAATCAGGGTGGTAGGCAAAACTTGATTCATGTGCCTCATTGTATAGCTTAACTCGAATATCCTCAACAATAGGATACAATATCTACCGCGGTACCTAAAAATACCCTTATCATCGATTGAAAAGTCAGGTAACTACCCTTTCTCAGTTCTATTACCGAGGTGCTGTAAATCAGGATCATCCTTCTGATGCAGCCTTGTGAGTGTAATCCAAGTGGGATCAAACACTTCGAAACTACTTGGCAAGTCGCTATTCCTAACCAATATATCCATTAACAAAAATTCCTCTACCAGGGATTCTATCGAAAATCCAAAGATCTGTGCGGTCTTCCTACTCAAGGCATTGACTACCACATTAGTTTTGCTCGGATGATATAAGATCTCAACAACATAATCCGTGACATATTATAACCATCTACGATGGCGTAAATTTAATTCCTTTTGAGTGAAGACGTACTTCAAACTCTTATGGTCCATGTAAATCTTACACAGTGCGCCATACAAAAGATGTCTCCATAACTTAAAGGCATAAATTACTGTAGCAAACTCTAAGTCATGAGTAGGATAGGTATTTTCATGTATATTAAACTGCCTCGACCCATACGCAATTACCTTTCCTTCTTGCATCAAATCGCATCCAAACACAACATGCAATGCGTCCACATAAATGGTGTACTCTAATCTATCGGTAGGCAGAGTCAATACTAGGGGATTGCACAATATCTTTTTCAATTCCTAAAAAGCTTCCACACACTTATCGCTCCACACAAACGCTGCATTCTTCTGCGTAAGCTTAGTCAGCGGCACAGATATCGTAGAAAATCCTTCCATAAACTTTCTATAATATCCTGCCAACCTTAGGAAGCTTCTTATCCCTTTGGGTATGGTAGGTCATTTCCAATCCATTACGGTAGCTATCTTTTCTAAGTCAACGGAAATTCCATCCTTATTCACCACATGACCCAAAAAGGAAACCTAAGGTAGCCAAAACTCACACTTACTCAGCTTGACATACAACTTATGCTCCTTCAAGGAAGATAGAACTAACCACAAGTACTGGGCATGCTCCTCAGCACTCGGGGAATAAACCAGAACATCATCAAAAAATACAACCACAAAACGGTCCATAAAACCCTTGAACACTTTGTTAATCGTGTTCATGAAGGTAGAGGGTGCATTCGTCAATCCAAAGGACTTTACCAAGAACTCAAAATGTCCATGTCGAGAACAAAAAGCTGTCCGTGGAATATCCGTCTCACGAATTCTCAACTGATAGTAGCCTAAACGAAGGTCAATCTTCAAAAACACCATACTACCATGCAACTGATCAAACAAATCATCTATTCACGGCAAGGGATATCTGTTCTTGATGGTTACCTTGTTAAATTCTCTATAATCGATGCACAACCTCATAGAACCATCCTTCTTCTTTACAAACAACACGGGAGCACCCCAAGGTGAATTACTTGGCCTAATAAATCCACACTACAACAACTCATAATGCTGGGTATGCAACTCATCCAGCTCACGCGGGGCCATACGGTACAGTGCCTTATTTATAGGACGAGTACCCGGATCCAAATCAATAACAAACTCAATATCTCTCTCAGGCGGAAGACTAGGAAGCCTATCTGGGAAGACATCCAGAAACTCACGCACCATAGAAACATCCTCGGTGAGCGAAAAACTACCAACGGTTTCCAAAACGGAAACCAAACAAGCAAAACAACCGGAATTCAAAAGTTTTAGAGCACATACCTAAGAAATAATTAGGGAATCCTGGCGCGAAAAACCATAAACACTCATGGGGTGGTCGTTATCCATCTTGAAGTCCAAATGCTTAGCCTTGCATTGGATAACCATATCATATCTGGACAACCAGTCCATGCCTAAGATCACATCAAAGTCCTCTAGGTTTAACACCTTCAAATCAGTAAAATCTAGGAAATCTCCTAAAAGGATCGGAAAATTCCGGATACCTTGGTCTGACACCATCGAATCACCAGAAGGAAACTTAACGTGAAACGAGTCGCCAATTATATTGATAGCCAGACGGTGACGTTATACGAAATTCCTAGCCACGAACGAGTGGGTAGCACCAGAATTGAAAAGAACGCGCACCCAATGGTTCTTTACCTTAAACTTCCCTATAAAATCGCATACGTAACTAGACAAACAAACATCGACTAGACAAACAAACATCGAAGAACAGTTACGAGCTAAAAGGTAGAACTAGATTAGAATCTAACCTAAAATCACTTAGGTGGACGTCTGCGCTTAATCTGCAGTCATCACAATCAGCTTGCCCTTTGCTTTATCCAAATGTTGCGGCGGCGGCAATGCCTGAAGTGGAACTAGCTACATCGGGGGCTGAGTTTGTGGGCAACTTGACTTAAAATTTCTCTTCTGACAGCACTAGAAACAGGCTCTATCCTTACTCCAATAATGGGCAGCATCATGCCCCTTCTTCTTACATACGGCACAAACCAAATCCCCTTTGGGAGCGCTCTGAATCACCTGCACTTGCAGCTGCTTTTTAGTTCCCAACCTCTAAAAACACTTATCGAACGGATGGCCCTGCCGGCCATAGAGGTTGCATACCTCCTTGCTTCTCTTCTTCGAAGCAGATACAAACTCTCGAGAGTTCTTACACTCATCGAACATCCTCTTGTACTTCCTTAGTTTCATGTCTCTATTCTTGGAATTATCAATAACTTCAACCTTAAGTGCATCTTCCACTACCTCAGTATAGTTCTCAGACCCATAAGCACTAGCCAGCTCCTAGATGTCACTCTTAAGACCACCCAGAAATATATTAACTTTGCTAGCTTCAAAAGCAACCAAATACGGGGCAAAATCGGCTCAACATGCTGAACTCAATCTCATACTTACTGACCGTGAGTTGTCTTTGCTTCAGATGTAGAAAATTATTCATCAAGCAGTCTTTCTCGACCAACGAAAGAAATTTCCTTAGTAATAACTCCTTGAAGGACTCCAACGAACATCCATCCTTAAGGTTCTCTCAACCACCACCTCTTCGTGATACCCTTAAGCCGGTACGCAGCGACCATCACTCTCTGGTCTGCAGAAATTCTGGAGTACGAGAACATCTTCTTTATTGCAATTATCCAATAATCCAAAGCCTTGAAATCTGCTCTACCGTCATAGGTAGGAGGTCATAATCGCTGAAAATGCGAGATAAAGTTCATCTCTGGTGGCAGCAGGATTGGAGGCACCAAAGGAGCAGAAGGAACGGGAATAGCTTGACCCACATCAAGGTCCTACACTCTCAATTGCTGTCCAAAAATAACAGTCAACAGCGCCTAGATCTGCGACTGTATCTCCACCATCTGCCTAGACAGAGCCTCATTGCTCTACTGTAGTGCCTCAATCACTGCCTTACTCTACGCACTAGACGACTCACCCTCAAACTGGGAGTGTCTATCATCGCAATGCACTTAGGCGACATTCTAAGAATATAACAAACAACCAATCAAAACCTAGCTTAACAGCTAGAATTACACAACTTAGTTCAGACCATACATGTATAGATACTTGCTCAAGCTGCTAACTTGCTCTGGGATTTTCATAATGATGTCATGCTAAAACTTAGGATGATATACCAGCATCCTATTGACTCATGTGTATAGACCATGAATGCATGAATTACCATTCTTTTTGTGTTAAATCCATTTATGTACGAATGTCATCATGTAGATCTTTAGCTTGACACGTGCATTAATGCTATGTTATGTCATGCATGTTGTGCTATACAATCTAGTAAAGGCCTTAATGCATGTTATGAGCGACGTACACTTGAAATATTATGCACCCCATACTACATAATATTGTATGTAATGAAAAGTAAAATCTAATGTGCATTCATGTGATGATTGTTATGCATTCCATACTACATATTAGTCACATGTTGCCTCCTATGAGGATCCATATGCAAAAAAATATTATGCATCACATAGTACATAATATGCTCCGTATACTTGTTATCATGTTTATGAGTGTAGTGTTCATACTTCAGTCAAGACGTACTGATGACACATCAGTGTGTGTATGAAATAAACCAAGACAACAGAAATCTACCTGAGATAGTTGTTCGACCAATTGCCAAACAACCTATCCCTCTGATACCAACTATCACAACCCGCATTTTCTCTTAATTTAAAGAGTATAATAGAGTAAGAGAAAACACGTGTCGTGATGGCACATCGTGTAGGAGATAACTACAGACGTTCAGGAAAACACCAACTCTAACCCTGTTTATGAAAACACCAAGTTTTAATGTGAGGAAAACATGTTTTATGTTAATTTTAGGTGGTCGTATCCCTCGGCTCAGTGGATCAACTAGTCCACAACTAAAAATTTAATACGCTGTGGAAAATACCTTGTTCATATTAATTGACATCCTACATGAGCAAAAACATTCATATGGGACAACTCATAGTATGCATGACTCTAGATTTAGTATAAGTATGAGAATACCTTTTATGTTCGTTAAACATACTGATTTCAGTTTGAAAGATAGTATTTATGAGGTGATAGAGAAGTACTTTTATAATTTAAAATATCTAACATGTAACCTAGCATAAAACCTTCCAAGAGAGCAAGTAGATCCAGTAAGTCATATAGAAAAAGGTTTAGTAGCTAGAAAGTACTATAACATTATACAAAAATCCAGTGGGAGTCAACAACCTGACACAAACCCACGAAAAGAAATCTATATCTGAACAAGAATAAAACCACACACACTACCTCACAATCGGTTAGGAAAGAGATAGCTGCAGCCACTGTAGAACACAAGCTAGCACAATAACCTAGCCGCTCAATCGGCTACTTCTCCAAAACTGAGGCATTCAAAGAAAGAACACCGCAACAAAAATAAAAATGCAAGTGGTGACAAAGTCAAAAAGGTTAGCAATAAACCGGAAGGAACAAGGGGTTACCAGCCCTAATCCAAGAGTATTGAGAAAAAGACTAACTTACAAGTTCAAGGGTAAAGAATTTGCACCAAGTGCTATAAAGACCTGTGCTTTATATAAGCATACATATAAGTAAGTGTATAACCATAATAGATTAGCCTGCTCATAATTTAGCGAGCCTAACAAAACACCGGCAACAAATCCGGCACCTGCGGTGGTGGTCACCTCTTCCACACACTGACATCAAAAGCTTCTCAAGGGCCCAAGGAAAAGGTGGTCTTATTTCTTAACACACCCAAAACCGGATAAAAACTGGCACCTAGGATGGTGCTCTCCTTCTCCACACACCCAATCACTAACAAGGCACTATGGCGGTGGTACATCCCACTAACTCCCACAGCCCTAAATAGGATATAGAGAAAATAGCATACATAATAGCCTCATGGAAAGGAAGTTTCCTTGACAGCACACCCCAGAAGAAAACATGGGATTACTTCATTAAATAGAGGGAGAATATCCTCAAAAATCCCCCCTAAGGCTGAAACTCGACGAATTACACTCAATTCGATCACAAAATACCTAGTCCATATTGATTCGTCGAGTATACTCGACGAATACAGCAGACACTAGACGATTTTTACTTAGCAAAACTTGACTACTAGGGATATATGACGAATCAGCAAAATATCCTAAGTCTGCGGAAAGGTGTCGAGTACACTCGACGCTGCGTTGAGTGCATTCAATACAATCGATGCCAACCAGTTAACTAAACGATATTGCCTTCACTCAACACCGTGTTGAGTACACTAAATTCTTTTGACTTAGTTTCAGAACAACTCAACGCCCAAACTTCAGTCAACGCTATATCACTCAATGCCAAGGCTTCACTCAACACCGCATTGAGTACACTCATCGCTTTCAGTTCCAAGTCTAATCCACTCAACGCCAAGTATTTTACTTGACGAACTCTTCGCCTATTACTCGACGAATACAACAACACTCAATGCAAAGTATTCTACTCGACGAACTCAATTCCTTATACTAGACGAATACATCAACACTCAACGCCAAGTCTTCTACTCGATGAACTCAATGCCTAATACTCGACGAATACAACAACACTCAATGCTAAGTCTTCTACTCGACGAACTCAACGCCTAATACTCGACGAATATAGCAACACTCAACACCAAATCTTCTACTCGATGAACTCAACGCCTAATACTCGACGAATACAGCAACACTCAACGCCAAAGCATTAACCGCCGAATTTCAACGGATACTTGATGTATTTGACTTAGGCTAGTACTGATTTTCGATGATTTTGACTTTTGTCATAAACGTCTAATTTTACTAGACTAATCAGCCATATAAGATGAAATCAACTTAAACTAACTGTCAAACCCGACGAATCCACTCACTGCAACACGCGGTGAATTAAACTAGGGCTTACTAACCTATACTCGACGGATATACCCACAGTCCAACAGTCAAAATACGGCGAATTCACACATTACCAGAGCAAAAAATCTACCCTATATATTAGGTAGAACCAAGCCAAACCATACCCTATTCCTAAATTCTAAAAAGGAAAAAGGGAAATAACAGAAAATGTAAGGAATGAAAGCTTCGCAAGGGGAAGAAATCACCACTTGAATCGATCTATTTGAAATTCGGCCGCACAACTACTCCTCCTCACGGATATTGCCGCAAAAATACTTAAGCAATAATTCCAGAAAATTTTCACGACGAAGGGGGGTCAAAACGAATTTCCTAACACCCAAAATTTCAAGAAATAGAAAAAACTCACCGCACAAATGTAGATATAGATTAGAGCTATTTAAATCTAGTCTCCGACGATAATTTCGTGCACCAGAGCTCCTATAATCGACGACCGAAGGCTCTGCAAAGACAATCGCTTTCTTTCATTTGCAACTCAGTTTAACGGATTTGTGGAAGATGATGAATAGGGTTTTCGTCTTTTCGTGGGGCTATTTATATAGTATAAATAATATAATATATTATTATAATTAAAACGTCTAAATGACCAAAACTTCCACTAACTTAAATTTCTATTAAAATCGCACCGTAGTTGAATATTGACGCTACAAATCCAACCGCGAAGTCGAAATCAAAATCTGACAAACCAAACTCGGGTAAACACTCCCTGAAGTTAAAATACCAAATATCCCAAAAATGCTCCACCTCAAGGGAATATTAAATGACACCAGAAATTCGCCAAACTAATAAACCCAAACCAAAACCTCATATACCAACGAGCAAAAGCCATGCTCCGATAGTGGTACCCACCAACTATGTTGCAAAGTAACGCCCTGATGTAAAAATAAATCACTAAAGATATTTTAAATAAATCTTGGAAAATCAGGGGCATTACAAAGATGGTTATTGGGTATGTTACGAATCATTTGGGTGTTTGCGTGTGAGCAGACATGGGATTTGTCGTCCTATATGACAGGAGTTGCATCCAAGGGCTCCATGATGAAATGGGACTTAGAAATGCATGGCCAAGCTTGGTTGAGTCAATATATGATATTGAGCTCACAAATTTCTGGAAGTCAATTCTAGATCGGGAAACTAGGATTGAACAATTATGAGGTTGACACGGTCAATACCTCTAGTTCTATCCGGATGTAAGGGAAGAAGGGACATGACAACACTAATACATTGGTCACGATGGCTTTTATGTTCTAAACTCTTATTGCTTGGGGAGCAATGATGCATTGCTAGATGCCACTCATTTTTTATGAAGATTTTATTTGATACTTTCAAGATCAAGTGGGAGACTGTTGGCATTACCATTGTGATCTGGAAGTGATCAAGTATGTAGTCTCACTGCCAACGCAGCATGAGCCAATCAGGCTCACATGATGAGTGGAAAAGACTTTGCACAACCAGGCATTAGAAGCGTCGAGTGTGTTGAGACAACTCAATGCTTTCATCGAGTCAAGTGTTGACTCGTCGAATGATGGCGTTGAGTGTATTGAGTTTAATCAGTGATTCGTCGAGTCAAATAGGTAATTCGTCGAGTATGGCACTTAAGCAGTGAGTGTGTTGGGTATAGTCGATGATTCATTGAGTCAAAGAGTTGATTCAACGAGTCTGAGTCTCGGGCATTGAGTTCGTTGAGTCCACTCAAAGCCTTCGAGTTAAAGGTTGACTCGAGAAATCTAGCACTTAGGCATTGAGTGGGTTGAGTCCACTCAATGCCTTCGTCAAGTCAATGGTTGATTCTTCGGGTTTGGCGCTGAGAGCGTTGAGTTCACTCAACGCCATTCGTCGAATATCTTATTGATAATAGACGATTCGTCAAGTATGGTTTGTATACTCGACAATTCATCGAATATATCATTGATACTCAACGATTCCTCGAGACAAGGGTTGTATAGTCGAAAACGTTGGATTCTAAGACCTGGGTCTGCGAAGAATGACGAGGTGTTCTGTTTATTCCTTTGGGTATAAATAGAAGGATTTTAGGTTTTATCATTACTGCTACTGTAGATCGATTTTGAAGGGTTGCACACGAGCCACACTGTGCGATATCCCAAAACCCTAAAGCTGATGGAAGTTGTTCCACGTGCCGCCATCACTTTGCTTGATTCCGATGAGTGTCGCCTCTGCGTCTTCTGTAACGGACCAAGTAGTTCGTGAAGACACAAAGATTTCTCTCCCGACCTAGATCTTGGGTTATAAGATTCTACGGGTTCTCCCGTTCGTGTGGACTTCCTAAAGAGGTGCGGACAATATTCTACACTAGTAACTGTAGCCGCAAAGTGATCGGCTGATCTCCTGGAGCATCTAGGTTGAGTATAGACTCAATCCCGTAGAGGTAAAATTTTATTTACAATACTTTCTTTTTGATAAATGTCCATTGCTAGATCCTAACTTCTTCTGGGTTTTCTTGTTCTTTATTTTTATTGCGTGCAAAAGCATTGTACCATACTTGTAAAACCAAACAAAGCGGCGGTTATAATTTTTGTGTGATTATGAATTTACATTAAACTACCATCCTGGGAAAGCAAAATCTGTAGCTTTGAGCAGAAAAGTACCAGAGTGGATCCCTGAGTCTCGGATGATGAGTATGAAATTAGCTCAAGTGCTCGAGGAGATGGAGATCACATTTGTATGTAAGGATGATTCTGAGACATATACTAAATATCTAGCTGCCATGAGCATAATTTGTGATATTCGAGATCGAATTCGGGCAGAGCAAGGGAAGGATGCTGCTCTTGCTCTTGTGATTAAAGCTATTGAGGATGGTTCTACATAAGAGTATACAATGAAAGACGACCTCGTTCATTTTCATGGCAGGCTCTACATTCTCAAGGGAGGTGAAATCCAGGAAGACATCTTGAGAGAGGCATATTGTTCCATGTATTCGGCATCCTTGAATTTCCAAGATGCATAGTGACCTACGAAAGACCATGTTTTGGCCAGTATTGAAGAGTGTTGTTAAGTACTATGCCACACACTATTAGGCTTGCCAGAAGGTGAAGGTGGAGTGCAAAAGCCCTGGAGGATTATTACAGCCATTTCCCATCCCCGAGTGGAAGTTCGAGGATATCTCCATGGATTGTGTTCACGGCCTTCCCCAATCACAATCAGGGAATGACTCAATTTGGTTAATTGTGGATCGCTTGACGAAGGTTGCCAGATTTATACCAATGAAGAAGGAGTCGCATGTTGATGTTTTAATGCGTCTCTTTATGGAGCAGTTTGTGTGGTTCTGTGGGGTTCCTAAGATGATAGTCTCCGACCGCGATGGTCGATTTACCTCAAAGGAGTGGAAAGTAGTTCAAGCGTACTTGGGTTCTTGCCTTACATTTAGTACAACCTTTCATCCAAAGATAGATGGTCAGTCTGAGAGGACCATTAGAACTATGGAAGAACTATTGAGGCTGTGTGTACTGGATAGAGGAGAACCATAGGAAAGGTGCTTTCCACTAGTGAATATTTCATACAATAATAGTTATCAAGCTAACATCGGGATGGCACCGCACAAATCACTTTATGGGAGGAGGTGTAGAACTCCATTAGCATGGGTGCAGGATGAGGATCCAAAGATATTGGGAATCGAATATATTGATGATACTGATGCTTCTTTAGATTAATACGGGACCGCATGCTTGAGGGTCAAAGTGGGCAGACACAATATCATAATAAGAAACATCATATGGTGAAATTTCAAGTGGGTGACAAAGTATTATTGAAGATAAGGCCAATGCATGGAGTGCCATGAGTGCATGGTAAGAAGAAGCTCAGCCCGAGATATGTGGGGACCTATGCAATATTAGAAAGAATTGGTCCTTTGGCCTATCGGGTGGAGCTATCACAAGAGATGGAAAATTTGCACGACATCTTCCATGTGTCGTCGCTTTGAAAGGAATTATTACGGTCCGATCAACAAATTTACACCACAGATGGAGCAGTGGCAACTAATAGATCTATTCTACTAGAGCCAGTGCAGATAGTGGACAATGTGACGAGGAACTTCCATCAAAAAAGTGTACCCCTGGTGATGGTCCTGTGGTCTAACCATTGGGAGGAAGAATATACTTGGGAGTTGATGGACTTGATGCAGAAGAGTTACCCGGAGTTGTTTCCCCAAGGTAAAATTTAAGCATAATATATTTCTATGTTTGGTCTCCCCCACAGCCTTAGCCTAATTTCGGGGACAAAATCACTTATTTTGTTTATAGGATTTAAAATGTCCCATTTCGTGCTAGACCCCTCACACGCGTTTTGAGTAAAGAAAGCTGACTCAAGCTTGGGGTGCACAGGTAACAGGCACTGAGTGATACTCGACTAATAGGGTTATTAGGTACATTGGAAATTGTGTACCTGATTTGGAGAAGCCTCACCTGACTCAATAATATATATTAGGTTGTATTTGATGGTGTATTGAGTTTGCTTGTGCAGGCAGAAGAATGCAAAAAATATTCAAAGTACAAAAGTGTCGAGACATTTATAATGTGTCGACATCTTCGAAGGAGAAGCGTTGAGACCAGAAGTAAAGATGTGTTGACACAAAGGACATTTGTCGACACATGAAATTTGAGTCGACAACAGCTGTGTCGACACTCAAGAATAGTGTCGACACACTTAGATTTGAAGTGCTGATATTAGTAGAAGGGCTTTGTCGACAAACAGGACATGTGTCAACATAACGAGTTTAATTCTACATCAGCTTTGTCGACACACAGAACTTGTGTCAACATAAAGAGTTTAAGTCTATATCAGCTGTGTCGACACACAGGACTTGTGTCGACATACCGAGTTTTGGTCAACATTAGCTATGTCGACAAGTTTCTGAAGTATGTCGACACATTCTACAAAGGGAGTGTAAGACTAGATGAAGAGCTGTATCGACAGTTTCTGAAGAATTTTGACAACATCAAAGGAGTTGTGTTGACACATTCTATAAAAGCTGTGTCAACAGTGTCTGAAGTTTGTCGACACCTGGATAATTATGTCGACACATACTTCATCTATTTCGACAAATTCTATCCTTGGGTCTCGACACATTCAGTTGAGTTAAATAAATCTAAGTGCCAAATCTCAAGACTAAAGACATGATAGCTGCCAGAATTGTCAAGGCCTGTTAGACATGTATGAACTATCAGATGTCAGCCATCTACCAGATTAGCCAGTTGTATCTGATGTGTTCTATAAATAGAGCTTAGCTATCAGATAAAATCAACAGTGAGACATAGAGAAAATTTAGAGGGAAGCCAAGAAGAAGGAGGAATACTCCAAGAAGAATTCATAGAATTTAATACAACAAGAAGGTTTTGATTCTAAATCAGAGAAGGAGACATCATCTCTTTGGATCTGTCACTGTTTGCAGAATCAAGTCTGTAAGAAGGAAGAAGTTGAGTCTACATCAACTTCTCAAGAATATTCAACCTAGGTCCTTTCTTTCAAGAAGCTTTGAATAAGCTAAGTAAGGTTGAATATGATTCATTGCAGCAATGGTCTGAAGAAAGCAGATTAATCAAGATCTGATCAAGATTCCCTCACCCTTCTTTCTCTTTATCTAGGTGAAGGAAGAAAAGTAATTCTTTATACAATTTTTGTAAGATCTATTTTTAGATCTGAGTGTAAGAGATTTCAATCTCTAAGTTGTAAGCCTATAATTATAAAGGCTGAGGTAGGGCTGTTTAACTGAGGTAGGAGATTAAGTTCTTTGAGCTGTAGGACTGGTGATAAGGGCTGAGGTAAGGATTGAAAGACTGGGTGGTAGGAGTGTGGATTCACTCTAAGGTAGGGTTCTTAGGAAGAGCCTGAGGTGTATGACATGTTGAAGTCTGAGTTATAGGAACCAGTTTGGGTTCTGAGTTGTAAGATTTAAGGATCTCAGAAGGTGGAAGGAAGTTTTGCCGAATCTAGTGTACTGCTATATAGGCGAAGGGGGAAGTGGATGTACCCATCTCTTGGGGAACCACTATTAATCTGTGTGTCTGTTGTGATTGGTGTGTTGTATGCAGTGATTGTTATAAAATTAAGCTATATTGTAAATAATCTATTATCTGCCTTAGTAAAAAGAATTGAACATATTCACCCCCCCCCCCCCTAGATGTTTAGACATTCTTGAAACCAATTCTTTCAAGTGGTATAAGAGGGAGGTTACTCAAAATTAGGCTTAACCGTTTGAGTATATCTCCAAGGCAGTAATAATATAGCCAAGATGGGTTCATGTGAAAATCTCAAAGAACTTGGATCCATGAAGCTTCGTATATGTAGAAAGGAAACTTTTGGCATATGGAAAGAGAGTGTTAGGTTATTCATGGAGGCATCTGATCAAAGAATTTACATCACAGTTCTGGAAGGTTCATTCATCCCAATGAAGACATCAGTTCTTGATGCAAATTTACATACTCTAAAGAATTATTCTGAGATGACAAAAGATGAGATCATCTTAGCAACTTTGGACAAGAGGGCACAGAACATAATTGTTAGTGCCTTAGATGATTCTACAATTCAGAATTTAGTTCACTGCAAAACTTCAAAGGAAATGTGGGACACTTTAATTGTCTACATGGAGGGGACATAAGAAGTAAGAGAGGTTAGGAAGTCCAAGCTCAATCAATAGTATGAAAGTTTCAAACAAGCTAAGACTGATAGCATAGTTGTGTACTATGAAAAGTTCTTCAGAATTGCCAATGAACTGATGACTTATGGAAGGGTCTTTAGCACTTATGAACTGAATGACAAGTTTCTCAGGTCATTAACCAAGGACTTGGATACCAAGGTCTATGCCATCAGAGAAGTGACAAGACTTGCAGATAGTCCTCCACCAACCTTGTTTGGAAAATTGTTGTCCAATGAAATGTAGTTGATTACAAGAATGGAAGAGGAAAAGAGCAGCAGGTCTTTTGGCAAAGATAAGTTTGTGACTTTCAAAGTTGAAGCTATAAAGAAGGGCAGGAGAAAGACTCCTTCTCCTCCCAAAAAAGTTGCTGATACTGATTCAGAAAGTTCAGACTCAAGTACATCAGATTGCCATAACTCTGTTGAGGATTTTGCTGCATTTTCTAGTCAATTCTAGAGGTTCCTGAAGAAAAAGAACTGGAGGGGCAAGCCATCCTCTTCTTCTTACGCCAAGGATGATTACTACAAGGGAAAGAATAAAACATCTAGAGAGGAAAGGTATGGTTCTAAACTTGGTAAACAAACTTCTAATAAAATTGTTTGTTATTATTGTAGTAAGCCAGGACATGTTATAACAGACTGTCCTATCAAAATAAAAGAGTCCGGTGAGAAAAAGAAACACCAGCATAAAGGCAAGAAAGAGAAATCCGTTGTTGCCAAGAAGCAGAAAAGCGGAACTGACACTTCTTCATCAGAGTCAAAAAATGAAGAGGATGCTGAGGCCTACATTAGGTTGTTCTCAACTGAGGAAGATTCTGTAGAAATAGAATTCTTGCATTTACTAAATAATATCAATACAAAAAAAGACAGCCAATGCATAGGGCTGATGGCCAAAGCTGAAGTGTTGGAACACCCTATTACTAATTTGGGTAAGGATCACTATGTGCATAGGAATTTGTTTTGACCTTGCTCTATAGTCTGATAGGTCAATTAGAATCAGTCTTTGGGTTAGTACTTAGGTTTTAAAGCTGCTCTCAAGACCTTCTAAAGATCAGGATTCAAGTACTGAAGACTAGGACAATTCTCATCGAGCTCAGGTCAACGAAATGTCGAACTCAGTTCGACTATCTGCTAGCTCAGTTCAATGAGGCGTCGAACTCCGTTCGACGATCTTCGAGCTCAGATCGACGCTCTATCTCTAGTTGTTTTCCAAGTCTCTGAGCTAAGGTCGACGATAGTTGAGCTCAGGTCGACGTTTTCTGTTTTAAGTCTAGTTCGATCTCTGAGCTCAGGTCGACGATCGTTGAGCTCAGATCTACGCTTTTCTGAAGAGATCGACGATTTCAGGATTAAAATTCAGGACAGTTATGGAATTCATTCAGACTTATTTTCAGCATTTATGGCAAAGGATTTTGTAGCCATTTCAATCAATCTGGAGCAAGTTTCAAGGAAGACTGATTGGAATGTTTCTCAAGGACTTTCCTCCAGAGGCAGATATAAGTTAAGGTAGTCATTTATGACAGATTAACAGCTATCAAGAAGTCAGAATCTGATATACTCCCTAGAGAATCATTCTGAAAAAAAAGCAAGAGAATAGACAAGATTTGAAAAAGGATAAAGAAGTGAGAACAAGAAAAGTATTCATCAAGAATTCATCTTCTGGAATAGACTCAGTAGACAAAAGTTTAAGGAATTACTGAGAAAGAATTCTTCAAGAACACAAGGAACATTACTGTGAAGGAGATCATCTGCTATTCTACTCCTTCAAGCATCAAGTGTTCAAAAGCTTCATCATCAAGGACTCTAGACATCACACATTTCAGCATCTGCTGAAATCATCTATTGCTGGAGATCTGAAGCAACTGAAGGCCTATCACCCTAAGCAAAGCTCATCTTCGTGAACCCTTACAGATCTCAGGGGGAGCTTTAACAACATCTTCCACTTGTCTTCTCTAAGATTGTTGACAGAGAAGAACAACTCAACTCATTTTCTTTTTCCTTTCTCACCTGTAAAAGGGTTTCTCAAAACCCGCTTCAAAAGTTTTGTGGCTGGTTTCTGAGACCTTGTCAAAACTCAGTGGTGGAAAGACACCTTATCAAAAAATCTAGGTTTGGTTTTTTAGCACCTTTTCAAAAGCTCATTGGTGCCCAGGACATCTGATCAACTATTCCTGCAGTGGATTCCTACCTAAGGTGGTAGAAGAGTGGATGTACCCAGGATTATTGGGGAACCACTATAGCTCCTTGTGTCATCTGGTTTGCTGTGCTTTTTGCTTTGCTGTGTGCTGTGTGTTTCTGTTTTCTTACTGCTTTAGTGTTTACTTTTCTGCTAGCACATTACACATATAAGTAAATCAAGTCTTCCACTGCTTTATAGTTTTAAATTGTAAATTATTTTAATATACTCTATTCACCCCCCCCCCCCTCTAGAGTAAGCTAGATCTTATCCTCACTCTCAATTGGTATCAGAGGGAGGTTGGTTACTCAACAACTAAATCTTCAACAAATTGGTTGAACAGGCTAACACTTGAACAAAAAGATATCCGATAAGATCAATCTTTTATAGTGGGTTATTATTATTTTGTATTATATTTTTTTTCTTCAAAACCATGGCACAGAACAAAGATTATGCTAGCACCAGACCTCTAGTGTGCAACCTTTCTATGTTTGCACTTTGGAAGGCAAGGATTAGGCTTTACATGAATTCTATTTATGAGGACATCTTTAATTCTGTTTTGACAGTGTGTCCAAGACCCTAGTAATTATAAGTACAAGTGTTGTTCCACCTCCCTCAGGAACAGATGCAGAAATAAAGAAATGGAAAGTTGCAGATGTAAAGGCTATGAATATCCTTGCTCAGACTATGTCTGATGAGATATTTCAAAAGGTGACTGAATGCACTTCTGCAAAAGAGATATGAGACAAGTTATCATAAATTGTCTCAGGATCTGCTGATGAAAGGAAGGACTGGAGATCCCATCTCATAAGCCAATATGAGAACTTCAAAAAGGGATAAACTGAATCAGTGGCTAACATGTAAAACAGGCTCGGCCTAATAGTCAGTGAGTTAAAAACACTGGACAAGGAGATCTCTCTAACTGAACTAAATGACAAAATCCTAATGTGCTTCCCCAGCACTTGGGATTCAAGGATCTGGCCAATCAAGGATGCTAGAAGCCTAACTGAGATTACTACTGAAGCCTTATTGGGCAAGCTCAATTCTTATGAGCTGCTAATCAAAAAACAGAGAGGAAGAACAAAAGGTTGCTTCTCCAGCTATCAGGAAGGAGAAGACAATAGCATTCAAAGCTACAGAAGATCTGCCTGAAGAAAAGGTCACAAGCAATGAAGAATTGATGAGCTTACTGGCCAAAAGATTGTATAAGATGGCCAGGAAAGATTTCAGAAAGAGGTCATCTAGAGGGCATGAGAAGCCAAGGTATGACAAGTCAAATAACAAAGAAATAATCTGTTTTGGATGCAGGAAACCAGGACAAATTGTGCCTGATTGTCCAAAAAACCAGAACAAGGACAAAAAGGACAGAAAAGAAAGAAGAAGAGATAAGGACTCCAGGGGAAACAATTACAACAAATCCTCCTCCAACAAAAGTAAACATACAAGGAAGGGATTTGTAGCAGAAACCTAGAGTGAAACTGAAGAAGAATCAGAGGCTTCATCAAGCTCAAGTGATGATGAAGATGATGCTTAAGAGAAGGAATTCTGCATGATGGCTATCAATGCCTCCCAACAAAATTCTGATGCAGAACAAGAGTCAGAATCTTAATCTGAGCATGAAAATGAAGAAGATTAGGTGAATACCTAACCAGCAATGAACCAACAATGGTATCTAGATAGTGGGTGCTCAAAGCACATGACAGAGAACAAGGAGAATCTAACATCCTTCAAAACAAAACTTGGACCCAAAGTGATATTTGGTGATTCAAACTTTTGTCAAACAAAAGGATATGGTGCTGTTCAGATTGGCTCAGTCATATTCAAGAAGGTGGCTTATGTGGAAGGACTGAAGCACAATCTAATCAACATCAGTCAAATGTGTGATGAAGGCTATCAAGTGATGTTCAACAAATTCTTATGCAAGATCAAGTCAAAAGATAACACAACAATGTTAACAGGTAAAAGGAAAGATAACATTTATCTTGTAAATTTCCTTTCAACCAATATAGATATCTGTTTATTTAATTCATTTTGCAAACCAAATGATCTTTGGCATAAGAGACTAGGATATATAAACCTTAGAACCATTGCTAGGCTATCCAAGGACAACCTTGTTAGAGGACTACCTTCTGGCCCCTACAAGAAGGAAGGACTCTACAGGGCTTGTCAATTAGGCAAGCAAACTAAAAATAGTTTTAAGTCACTTAATAAGAGTGATTCACCTAGGATTTTGTATCTGTTACACATGGATCTTTTTGGACCCATTACAGTACAAAGCTTAGGAGGGAAACCATACACTTTAGTGATTGTAGATGACTTCTTTAGATTCACTTGGGTATTCTTTCTGAGGAAGAAGTCTGATAACTTTAAATGTTTGACAGATTTTCTCAAATGCATAAAGATTGAGTTCAATACTCATATTGCCTTGATCAAAATTGATCATGGGACAGAGTTTGATTCACTTCTTAAGCAAGAGTTCTGTCAGAGTGAAGGGATCAAACACACTTTCTCAGCTCCTAGAACTCCTCAACAAAATGGGGTAGCTGAAAGGAAAAATATAACCCTTATTGAATCTGCCACCACATTGTTGACAGATGCTCACCTCCCTCTATCTTTTTAGGCAGAGGCAGTGAACACCTCCAACTATGTGTTGAACAGAAGTTTGATACATAAACTGAAGGGCAAGACTCCCAATGAATTGCTCAAAGGGAAGAAACCTAAAGTAGACTTTTTTAAGATTTTTGGTTGCATTTGTTATATTCACAATAATGACAAGAAGTATATAGAAAAATTTCAAGCTAAATCTGATGAAGGAGTGTTTCTGGGATACTCCATGATCAGTAAAGCTTATAAGGTTTATAATAAAACTTCTCTTAAAATTGAAGAGTCTTTTCATGTATCTTTTGATGAAACTAACATGTTTTACAAGGAGAAGAATACTTCTACCATAGAACCCTTGCAGGTAAACTCTCTTTACGAAAATTTGGACAGGTTGTATATTGCAGAGAAGGATTCGGTACATTCACCTACCTAACAGAGAGGAGAAATCTTTGAAGATGAAGAGGATACTCAACATCTTGGTACTCAACATCTTGGAGGGAACCATCTTGAAGAGCCAGTTGTTGTTCCACAAGAGGAAATAACAACACAGGTTAGTGAACAATCAACACCCCCTGTTGATTTTGTAACAACAAGATATCATCCAATCTCCCAAGTGATTGGAGACATCTCAGCTGGTGTGCAAACCAGAAATCAGGTCAACCAAAACCTGATGCACGCCTACTTCCTATCTCAAATTGAACCTCAATCCATACAAGATGCAGAAAGAGATCCACACTGGATCATTACAATGCATGAGGAATTACATTAATTTGAAAGGAACAAAGTTTGGGAGCTAGTGCCAAGGCCTAAGGATCACTCCATTGTTGGAATAAAGTGGGTGTTCAGAAACAAATTGGATGATAAAGGAGTTATTGTAAGAAACAAGGCAAGGCTAGTTGCTCAAGGATACTATCAAGAAGAAGGAATAGACTATGACCAGACCTTTGCACCAGTTGCAAGGTTAGAGGCCATAAGAATATTCCTAGCTTATCCAGCTCATAAAGGATTCAAGGTCTACCAAATGGATGTGAAAAGTGCATTTCTCAATGGAGACATCAAAGAAGAAGTCTATGTTAGACAACCCCCAGGTTTTATCTCTTCAACTTATCCTTATCATATTTTCAAATTGCATAAAGAACTATATGGTCTCAAGCAAGCTCCTAGAGCATGGTATGAGACCTTAGCATGCTTTCTTCTGAAAAATGATTTTATAAGGGGTAGAGTAGACCAAACTCTTTTTATTAGAACCCATAAGTCCAATACCCTACTAGTACAAATCTATGTAGATGATATTATCTTTGGATCCACTGATTCAAATTTGTGCAAAAAGTTCTCTAAACTAATGCATTCAAAATTTGAAATGAGTAGCATGGGTGAGCTTTCCTTCTTTCTAGGATTGCAAGTCAAACAACATGCTGAAGGTATATTTATTTCTCAAACCAAGTATGGAAAAGAACTGGTTAAGAAATTTGGTATGTCTGAAGCATCTTGTATGAAAACACCTATGCTTACTAATATTGTATTAGATGCTGATGAACATGGAAAACATGTTGATCAGACAACATATAGAGCAATGATTGGCTCTCTATTGTACCTTACAGCTAGTAAACCTAATATAATGTTTTCTACATGTATATGTGCTAGGTTCCAAGTAAGCCCTAGAGAGTTACACCTAACATTAGTTAAGAGGATTCTTAGGTATGTAAAAAGTTGTCCAAATCTAGGTCTCTGGTATCCAAAAGACTCAGGATTTGAATAAACTGGATTTTCAGATGCTGATTATGCTGGATGTAGAGTAGACAGGAAAAGCACAAGTTGAACTTGCCAGTTTCTTGGTGACAGACTTGTCTCCTGGTTCTGTAAGAAACAAACATCTGTGTCCACTTCAACAGCTGAAGCTGAATATATGGCAGCAGGTAGTTGTCCGCGCAAAACTGCTGGACCCGGAGCAAAACATGCCGGCCTTGGAGAAGACTCCCGAGAAAAAGAAGAGGAAGAGGGATAAATCCTCTGTTTCTGAACGAGTTGAAAAGCGACTGCGAACTCAGAAAGAAAAGAATGTCTCCATACGAACAGGCGCGGCGAGCTTGCAATACCGACCGCGGGAAAAGGAGGTCCCAGACGTAAGCTTAGTCACGCCGGATGTTTCCATCCAGGGCGGTGATTCCCTGTCTGCGGTCAGTCTACCTACCACAGAAATACTTGACTCTATCGACAATGAGCGGCTTGCTGATATTAATCAGTCTCTGCTTGAAGTATTACAGTCTGGCCTGGTGATAATAGGTGAGAAGGTTGCCGAACCCGCCCCTTCTACTGCGGATAATAAGAGGGAGAAGGCGAAGGAGCAGCTTGTCATCATGCAAGCGAAGGTTGAGGCAGTTTCTGAACGGCTGTAGGCGGACAGGCGGGATGAGGATCTGCAGATGGCAACCGAGGGGGTACGGACAGGTAAGTCGCCACCGCGTTTCCAGAAGAGATGGTTGTATAAGTCTCCGGTGCGAAAGTCGAAGCCAGTAAAAATTATCACCGAGACTGAAGACATAGATAGTGTCTTCCAGTATATCCATAGCGGAAAAGAAAGCGATGGTTCACCAAAGATGGAAACAACACTTGGTCGCTTTTGATCCCGAACGAGTACGGCGGCCTGTAGTAGATAGTTTCCAGATCGCCGTAATGATTCTGAAAAGTGAATTTTCTTCCATCTTTTCTCTGAGTTTATTACGCCCTGGAGACAACTGAACTTTGGTTCTTGTGTTGCAGTTCGAAACTCACCGCCGGATTCCGTTGAAGTGGGCGAGATTGCACCGTTATCCGCGGATGCTTCTGTATCCATATCAGCAGATGCTCCTGTAGAGCCTACACCCGGGGTCCAGTCCACCCTGGAGGAATACATTTCCTTAGTGAAGAAATATGAAGAAGAGTTAAGGGAAGTGCGAGCTGACGCTCAGAGATGAATAGAAAGAGAGAAAGTGCTTGAGAGCCAGGTCGCTAACATCTCAGCCGCGGTGGAGGGGCTGAAGAAAGAGAAGCAAAATCTAAGCGAGGATGCGTAACACTACAGGTATAGGTATCTGGCCCTGGTGCGAGAAGGAAAGAAGCAAGCTGCCGAGGTCGTCGACACCCGTCCGCAGCAGACTCAGCCCGCTCCGGGGGGAGGATCGACCCTGGCCGTGAGCGGGTAACCTGCAGCGGATACGAACCAGAGGCCGGCGGGCGAACACATGATCCCGTTTAGCCGAATCTCGAGGGACTCCGGACGCATGCACCGGACGTTCAACAACATGCACCATCTAGTCCAGCAAATGTACATGGAGATTCTTCGAGGTAGCAACCAGGCCGCAAACTTTTGCGTAGAGGACGAAGAGCGGCCTGCTCGCCGTGCCACTGAAACCTGAAATTATTATTATTCCTTAATGATGCGGACATCGATAATTTCTGTATAATACGGAACACTATGTTGTTAGCTATTGTTATGTCATGCTGTGTGTGCTTTTTTGTTGGATGATTGTTTTATGCGAATTTGATGCGTATGAACTTTTCCCATGTGCTGGAATGCCTTTTTGCCTTATGCTGCGGATGAGGGTTCAACCTGCACCAACTTTTGCAGGATGGAACGAACTGCGCGGATTACGGTTTAATCCGCGTGAAGTCATGTTACCTGTCTTGTCGAGTTTCTACTATATATATACGTTCTTGTTTCATTTCTATCGGAAGCAGCTGGATCTAAAAACCCTGCGTCCTGGAAAAATGGAATCCTCCCGTGCAAATGCCGCAGCCGCGTTTCATTCTGCCGACCATAAGAGGAGTAGACTGACTGTAGCGGATCTAGAGGTTTTTAGGGAAAGGCATATGGCGGGCTTTCCAGTCCTTGCGCGACTTTCGGAGGACGACGAGCGATTGAATTTTTCCACCGCTTCCCAGATCGCAGTGCCTATCGATCACTTTGAATGTGGATTCAAGTTCCCCTTGCTCTAGGAGGTCGCTGAGATCTTTGAGCATTATGGGGGTGGTTCCGGGCCAACTCGCGTCGAATACCGTAGCGGCCATTTACGCTTATCTCGCCTACATGCGTTCTGAGAAGATCCAGTTCTCCCTGAAAATCTTCAGGAAGATATTCTCTGTCCGCGCAATTACGCCGTCAAAGGATAAAAAATTCAAGGGCGTGATCTACTTTTATTGTCGGGGGATGAAAGTTGCGGGTCTTCAAAACAAGATCCACAACTGGACCTCGAAGTACCTTATCTTTGAGGGCGACTTGGGATTTCTCCATACTTATCCGAAGGTGCGCGCGGATACTGACTTCAAGAGCGTGTCTCTAAACACAGAGGAGTCCGCCATTGTCGAGTTTCTTGCCGGGGCAAGGCTTGATGTCGACTATTATATTCCGCTGCTACCCAGCCTGGATACCATTAGCCGACAAGAAAGTCAGTACCACAATCCTTTTCTTTATCCGCCAATCATTTCGTTACTTGATGTTCTCTTCTTTGCAGTGACGTTGTCGGTACCCTCCAATCTTCCCTTGACTCCAGCTGGCGCAACTCCTACACAAGGAGAAAGGAAAAGTAAAACCGCAAGGAAGAGACGAGAAGAGGGAGATCCAGTGGCGGACTACTCTTCGTCCGGTAGTTTCGACATGGTGGGCTTCGGAAAAAACCAGAGGGATCTGAGGGGCAATCCGCTGATCCACTGGCATGAAAAGAAGAAATTTGTCCGTCTTTCCACAGCTCTTCCCTCCTGGAAAAACCCGCGCACTTCCTGCCATGCCTATGTGGCGCTTTCCGCACTATACGGGAAGCAAAATCTCCATGAACTCCAGGATATCCTTCCTGCCGACCTTCCCCTGGTTGCAGGCCAGGGTAGCGCCAATAGTGCCATCACAAATCACTTCCTGGGTCGGATGACGCGCGAGCTGCTCAGGGAGAATGAGCGCATGTTGCTAGAAAATAAGTCTTTGGCGGATAGGAACAAATGGCTGGGGACTAAAGTAAACAAGCTCAAAAAAACTGAAGTGGTAAGAATTTGTAATTCGCATTGACCTTTGCTTTGTCCGCAGCGGGCTAACTATGCTACCTTATGCAGACCGCACACGATATCACCAACCCTGGCTTCCAAGCCGCCATGTTTCCTTACCTGAAAGAAAGTGTGGAGGTAGCTATCGAGCGCTTCATCGATGTCGAGCTCGCCCAAGAAGGCGTGGACTCCATCCCCTTCCTGCAATTGTTTCCCGAACTCGAAGATCAGGGCGCTGAATTCGAGCGGGCTGCAAAAGGAAAGGCGGTTGCCGGTGAAGAGGGGAAGCCTTCCGGCGGAGAGAGTTCTAAGACCGCGTCAAGTGGACAAGCAAGCCATTCGATTCAATCGGAAGGCGATAGTGAGCAGACAGAACCTACGACGGCTAGCGGACGAAGCTCGACTAGCTCTCGTTCCAGCGGCAGTAGCAGCAGTGATTCAGGCGACTACTCTCCACCAGTCAATATAGTTGGATCGAGCCCGGAAGTTCCTGCATAGAAAAAACAAAAGACCGAGGAATGAATTTTTGATCTTTTATCCTGTTTTTGTAAACAGAATGCGGACTCCAAGTGAGTCCGCCGATACTGTAATATTTTTGGAATGAAATGAAAAGGATCTGTGGTATCCGATTGCTGTGTGTATTCTAGTCCGCACTCATATGTTATCCGCATAGTATCTTAGTCCGCTTATAACTGATCAACGTGTCTTATATATCACCAGATCACCGAAATACCTTTTTATGAATTTTGAACAATTAAACTCTGCTAATAATCGAAATCTAATCTATCAACCAGAGGAAAACAAAATCCTTTGAGCGGGTAGGAAACCAGAAGTCCACCGTTAACCATAAGAAATAGAAATGACAGCTCATGACCGAGTGGGCAGGTGTGGCTAATGCGGCATTGCTTTCCACACCGGGCCATGAGCTAGTCAACCCCTTCGGCGGACTGAACAGATAGATAATTGGAGTCCGCCGAAAACCATAAGAAAAACGGAAATGGCCGCTCGTGACCAAGTGGGCAGGTGCGACTAACGCGACACTGCTTTCCACACTGGGTCATGAGCTAGTCAACCCTTTCAGCGGACTGAACGGATCGATAATTGGAGTCCGCCGAATACCACGAACAACAGAAATGACCGCTCGTGACCAAGTGGGCAGGTGAGGCTAACGCGGCATTGCTTTCCACATCGGGTCATGAGCTAGTCAACCCCTTCGGCGGACTGAGCGGATAGAGAATTGGAGTCTGCAGAAAACCACGAATAGGACCGCTCGTGACCAAGTGGGCAGGTGCGGCTAGCGCGGCATTGCTTTCCACACCAGGTCATGTGCTAGTCAACCCCTTCGGCGGACTGAGCGGATAGAGAATTAGAGTTCGCCGAAAACCACGAATAGAAATGACCGCTTGTGACCAAGTGGGCAGGTGCAGCTAACGCGGCATTGCTCTCCACACCGGGTCATGAGCTAGTCAACCCCTTCGGCAGACTGAGCGGATAGAGAATTAGAGTTCGCCGAAAACCACGAACAGATGACCGCTCGTGACAAAGTGGGCAGGTGCGGCTAACGCAGCATTGCTTTCCACACCAGGTCATGAGCTAGTCAACCCCTTCGGCGGATTGAGCGTATAGAGAATTAGCGTCCGCCGAATACCACCTTGCCGGTAACGATGCTTCCCTCTTGCTTGGAGTGCAGCCTAAATTGATCTTTTTGTCAGGTGCGGCAGGAGCGGCATTGCTTTTCCTAAGATCAACCAGGCTGTGGGTCTCCTGCAGGCACTGCTTGAGGGTACCAAGGAGTGTTCGAAGGTCACAAACTAAGATGATCTCCTGGCAGGTGCGGCCGTAGCGGCATTGCTTTCCATGCGTGATCATCAAAGTTTTGGCAATATCCCATGAATGGCATGGTAGAGCTGACCGCCACTCTATACCTCCAAAACGCAGAAGTGGGGTTAGATACTAGCCGGGATCCGAGGTTCAGTGTCCTGCCGCAGTAGAAACGGCAAGCTCCCACTACACGGTGCGAAATCTCCCCGCAACACGTGGTCTTGGTGGTGTTACGCTAATAGCAGCAGTTCTAAGGGAGGTTTTTGCTGAACTCGTCGATTTCTCCTGGTATACAGCGACATTTTTAATTGCTCATACTCAACATATCAGCTGTCATAGGAATACTTGAAGAAGTGTTAGCAAAAAGCTTTTTTATTAACGACCAACAATTTACAAGTTGCGAAGCGGATAGAAAGAAAACAAGGGGTTCAGGAATAAAACCGCTTCAAGTCATCACCACTCCATGTATGCGGAATGTTTTCTCCCTCATATGTCTGCAGCTGATAGGCTCCCTTTTCGAGGACCTCCTTGATGATGAACGGCCCATCCCAATTGGGATCGAGCTTTCCGACTGAGCCAGCTCTTGCCGCAGCGTCTACCTTTTTAAGGACTAGATCTCCCACTTGGAAGTGTTTGATCCTTACATTCTTATCAAAGTAACGAGCCATTCTTCTCTTAATTTCTTCCTGCCTGATGGCGGATTTGTCCCTAACTTCCTCAATATGCTCCAGACTAAACCTCATTTCTTCATTGTTCAGTTCGAGCCAGTCTTCCTCTCCTTGCCTTGCCAGCAGGACCCTAGGTGACGGGACTTCAAATTCAATCGGAATCAGTGCTTATGACCCATGAGAAAGTTTGAATGGGGTTTCCTTTGTTAATGACGAAGGCGTCGTTCTCAGGGTCCAGAGGACCGAGGGAAGTTGCTCTGCCCAGCTGCCCTTGGCGTATTGCACTTTTTCCTTGAGCAAATTGAGGATCTTCTTGTTGGCTACTTACACCTGACCATTGCTCCTTGGATGATGGACTGATGCAAAGCGCAGTTCTACTCCAACGTGCTTGCAGAAATCTATCATCTCGACGTTGTTGAATTGTAGTCCATTATCGGTGATGATTGCCATAGGGACACCATGTCGGCAAATTATCTCTCCCCAAATAAAATTTTTCACAGCCTGAGTTGTTTTCTTTGCCAGTGCCTTGGCCTCAATCCACTTGCTGAAGTAATCAATCTTGACAATGATGAAGCATCGCTGCCCGCTTGCCATGGGGAAAGGACCAATGAGGTCCATCCCCCAGATAGCAATGGTCCAAGGGGTTTCGATCGACTTGAGAGGTTGTGCTGCTTGGTGCTGCAGTGGAGCGAACCTTTGACACTGAACACATTTTTTTACATAAGCTTCGGAATCTTTTTTCATCGTCGGCTAGAAGTAACCTTGCCGTAGGATCCTTCTTTCCAAGGTCCTTGCTCCTGAATGGCTCCCACATTCACCAGAGTGGATTTCTTGGAGGATAATGGGGACTTCATTTTCTAGGACACATCTTGCCATGGTTGATAGGAAGGTCTTTCTGTAAAGGATGCCAGATATTAAGTAGTAGTGCGCTGCTTTTAACCTAAATCTCTTCTTATCTCTTACTGACTGATGCAGGTTCCCAGTGGAGAGATAAAGGACGAAGGGATCTATCCAAAAAGGATGTTGATCAATTTGCATTATTTCTCCCTCCTCTATTGCCGGATGAAAGAGCTCTGAGGTCGTTCCTCCTGATGGAAGTCCGTATTTAGCAAGAGCGTCTGCTTCCTCGTTCTCCATCCTCGGGATGTGCTCAATGGTGAAGCTTTTGAACTTGGCGACCTCAACTTTCATAAGTGTAAGGTACTTCCTCAGCACCGGCTCCCTAGTCTTAAAGTTGCCCAAAACCTGAGACGCCATTACCAGGGAGTCAGTTTTTACGTGGACATGGTCGATTCCGAGTTCCCTGGCAAGCCTTAAACTGGCCAGCAGGGCTTCATACTCTGCTTGGTTATTAGTCACTAGAAAGTAGAACTTGACTGACTGTTCGAGCTTGATGCCATTTGGGTTTATTAGGACCACCCCTGCCCCGGAGGCGTTCTTACCAGAAGCCCCATCAACGTAGACGGTCCAAGCCAGAGGAGACCTTTCTTCCTGCTCGGAGCCAGACTTTACGGTATCAATCAAAAAATCTTCCAGCACCTGTGCCATGATGGCTGCTCTGGGTACATAGGAGATCTCAAACTCGCTCAGCTCGATGGCCCATTTAGCCAGCCTACCCGAATGTTCGGGCTTTTCCAACACACTCTTTAAAGTTAGATCAGTGACGACTTGGATTGAATGTGCTTGAAAATAGGGACGGAGTTGGCGAGCTATCATGACCAATTCCAAGGTCAGCTTCTCAAGAATTGGATACCAAGTCTCCGCATCTTTCAGAATGTGGCTGACGTAATAGACTGGGAATTGCCTCCGATTTTCTTCTCGGACAAGAACGGAACTGACGGCTTCAGGACCAACTCCTAGATATAGGAGTAACATCGCCCCCGCTCGAGGGCTTTGCAACAAAGGTGTGGAAGTCAATTGTTTCTTTAACTGCTCAAAGGCTTGCGTGCATTCTTCCGTCCATTGAAATTTGGATGCTCTTCGAAGGGTTTTACAGAATGGGGCTCTCTTATCCCCGACTCGAGAGATGAATCTCCCGAGTCCTGCTAGCCTCCCCCTAACTGCTGAACTTCTTTTGGAGAGCGGGGGGGGGGGGGGGGGGAGCCATATCAAGGATGGCTCTGACCTTATCCGGATTGGGGGCAAGGCCCTCTGGGGTGAGGAGATGGCTGAGAAATTTTCCTTTGCTTGCTCCAAAGGTATATTTTAGCGGGTTAAGCTTTACTGCTTTCGTAAGGTGGAAAAAGATTCCATTAGATCATGCAAATGTTGCGAATAGGACTTACTTTTTACTAGGAGATCATCCACGTATACTTCAAGGTTTTTGCACCTTTGTCCTCTAAACACGTGATCCATCATGGGTTGGTATGTTGCACCCGCGTTCTTAAGCCCAAAGGGCATCACGATATAATAGTAACAGCCGTCGTTCGTAATAAATGAAGTATGAGGGATATCAGGTTTGTGTATTCTTATTTGGTGGTAACCTGAGAAGGCATCTAGAAAACTCATAAAAGAATACCCTACCACAGAATCAACTAGAGAATCTATCTGGGGCAGGGGGTAGAAATCTTTAGGGCACGCTTTATTCAGTCGGGTGAAATCTACACACATTCTCTATTTTCCCCCCGATTTCTTAACCATTACAACATTCGAAACCCACTCAGGATACTGAATTTCTCGAATAAAGCGCGCCTTGAGGAGTTTTGCAACCTCCTCCCTGTTGGGTTCCACCAGCTTGGTTGCAGCATCCCTCTTCTTTTGTTGCACCGGCTTGGCAGCTAGATCGATGTTGAGATGGTGGCAAGCCGTGTCTGGATCGACTCCCGGCATATCCTCTGCTGACCAAGCGAAGACGTCCAGGTTCTTTAGTAAGATGGAGATCAACTCTGTCTTCTGATCCTCTGGAGGTTCTGCGTTGATAGTGAGCTTTCTTTCTTCTCCTTCTACGATAGGAACTTCCTACGTCACCTGGGCAGGTTCCAGGTGAGCGCCTTCTTTATCTGCAACATTCTCTGGCTGGGGAGAAATCTCCGCCACTGCTGGGAAGATGGGAGGAGCAGGCTCGGTCATATTTACTATTCGCAGGTAGCACTCTCTTGAATGCCTTGGGTTGCTTCGGACTCTGCACATCCTACCATAAGCATAGAATTTCACAGTAAGATGATAAGTTGATACCACTGCCTGGTATTTATTAAGCAATGGCCTCCCGAAGATGGCGTGGTAGCAGCTTGGAGCATCCACCACTACAAACTAGATTGGTCGGGTGGCTCCCCCGAGCTTTACGGTGAGGGTGACGCTTCCCTCCACCTCATTTCTTTCTCCAGAGAAACCATAGAGTGGCCCTTCGGTGGAAAGCAAAGGCTTTCCGATTCTCAGTGCCTCAAAAGTTGTCTTGAACAGAAGATTAACTGAACTACCTGTATCAATAAGGATCCGGTCTACGGTGTAATCTTCTATGGCTGCTTTGACTACCACAGCATCGTCAAATGGATTGGCCGTCTGAGGAAGGTCTTCCTGACCAAAAACAATATCGACCCCGGAAGGGGCAGAAGAGGAGGAGGAGGCAACCTCTGCCCGAGAAACCCTCGCGAGTGAAGATTTCTTTGTGTCTTCGGCTCCTGCCCCTCCATGAATGAAAAAGAGCCGCCCGAGGGGACCCTCATCGTCTGCGTCGAAGCATTCAGGCCGAATGTGGATGGGCCCTAGCCGGCCGACGTCCTCCACTTCCACACACTCCATCTGAATTCCTGCCACCTCCTTGCCCTTAGCGATGGGAGGCATCGAAGAGTTCCCCCTCTTATCCAAATCTTTGATCTTTCCTTCAGCGATCAGTCTATCAACTAGTTGTCGAAGGGCTTTGCAATCTTCAGTCAAGTGGCCCTTCTCCTTGTGGAATTCACAGAATTGGGAGTTATTTTTGGGCTTCCAGTCTCTTTGGAACCCTTGCCTCTTTTCATCTGCTTTCTTCTGAATGATCGTGATGACTTCTTCAAAGTCGAGTCCCAGATCCGAGTACTCTGCCAAGGAGCTGCTCTCGCACGGCTGTGAGACTGGTAAAGCATTCTGGTAGATAGGAAGGGCTTGAAGGGGAACGGCGGGAGCGGCGGCCAACGGCAGTCTCTGCTCACGAAACTGTTGATTGCCAATGAAAGCTTTCTTGTGGTGGAAGTTTCGCCCCCTTTGAGAAGGGGGTTTGGAATTAGGTCGAGGGGGCTTGCTATGATGGTGACTGCTGAAGGAGGTGTTAGCGACATCCCTTCCTCCAGCCTTAGCTGTTAGGGATGAGATGTAGGTGGGATTGGCATTTTCTCCCTCAATAAAGTGATTGGTTATCGCTATCAACTCTTGGTAGGTAGACGGCGCCTTGGTTGTCACTTTGAACTTCAACGGACCTCACCGGAGGCCGTGAATCAAGGCAACCTTATAGTAGTCGGGGTTCACATTCCTCACCCCCTGGATCTCTTTCTGAAAACAATCAACGAATCGTGCCACTGATTCGTTTTCTCTCTGCTTGATATCGAAGAGGGCTGCCGGCCCATCTTTCCTTTTCTTCGAAGTGGCAAATCTCAGGAGGAGTTCGCTGCGGAACTCAGCAAAGGAAGAAATTGTGCCTGGAAGCAGCTTATAGAACCACTCCCTCGCTTGCCCCTCGAGGGTGGTGACTAGAAGTTTGCACTTTAGGGCATCGGAAAGGCATCTTAAAGAGACTGCCCCCTCGAACGCCTGCAAATGGAAAACTAGATCAGTTTCCACCGAGTAAAAGGGGAGACGTGGTTCTCTTAAATTGCCTGGTGCGGACTCCCATCGGATTCTATCAACGAAAGGAGAGGGGGTGTCAAGTTCGGCGGATAAGCAGACTGGCGCCCGGGGGTCCGCGGGCTCTGCGGACTGCCGATCAGCAAAGTCAAGCCGGCAGGCTGGGGCTTCCCTGGCCGCTTCCCTGAAGAAATCCATCAAGGGAGCGAACTGATCGTTCTGAGGCCGCAGGGGAGTCGTGGGCTGAGCTTGGTGGCGGGACTGAGGAGTTGCTGCAGGTGACCGCTGAGGAGGTGGGCATGCTGGGGCTTCAGCAACGTTCTCCGCGACCTGGGTAGCAAGCCGCTGAGTCAGCGCGAGTAGAGCTTGGCCAAGGGTATCGAGCCGCTGATCAGTCTCTCTGCGAGATAGCTCGGCTTCCCAGCGAGATTGTTCCAGCGCCTCCCACAACGAGACCTCGGGCGAGCTGGAGCGGTCAGACCGGCGAGCTCGGCGATCTAACATCTCTGTCCGCAAACTTCAAAACTGCTTGTATCTGAAGGTCGCGTGTTAACTGTTGATTCTCGAAATGCGACGGACTCGGGCACCACCAGCTAACCGTTCGAGCACTGGGGAAAGAAGAAAAAGCAAACTGCAAACAGTAGTCTACTAAGCGGGTAAGAGAAAAGAGTATAGAAGCCATGAGCTACGGCGACACCAGACTTTGCCCGTCGCGGCCTGAATGCCACTCTTGCGACGGGCTTGATTTTGATTACAAATGGCGGGTTACAAAAGGTGGAAAGGAAATTGTGCGAGAAGCAAGCCGGAGTCCGCAAAGCTCGAGATCCGTGTCCGCAGCCTTTAATACGTAGGCTCTTGGATTCAAGTCAACGTGCCTCGGGTGCACCACTTCCCCCTATTTATAGGCTTGGGGGCCTGCCCAAACGGGCAGGGCTAAGATAACCGGCTCCCCGGGGTATAAGAGAACCGGGCAGCGGTGACGGGAATCAAAAAGAAAAGAACAAGAAGTCCGCGCGAGATAAGCGGACTGGGCTTGCGAACTGGAGCAATTCCTGGCCATCCGGAGCGCCATCTATCTGGAGTGACGTGACCTAGGCGGACTGGGCTTCCGAGCTTGCGAATGAGCGATCTTGAATTCTTTGAGGAGCGGTCTGGGCGGACTGAGTATTTGAGTCCGCATTTGGGGTATCTTGGCGACCTGAGCGGACTGAGAATCGGAGTCCGCGGCTTGAGATGCCCAATAAAGAATACATCGACCGTGTTGCGGATTCTGGGGTTAACAATGTAAATAGTAATCCTAACCAAAATAGGGGGAGATTGTTGGAACAGCCTATTACTAATTTGGGTAAGGATCACTATGTGCTTAGGAATTTGTTTTGACCTTGCTGTATAGTCTGATAGGTCAATTAGAATGAGTCTTAGGGTAAGTAGGTTTGAAAGCTGCCCTCAAGACATTCTAAAGATCAGGATTCAAGTGCTGAAGACTAGGACAATTTTCGTCGAGCTCAGGTCAACGAAACGTCGAACTCAGTTCGACTATCTCTGAGCTCAGTTCAATGAGGCGTCGAACTCCGTTCGACGATCTTCGAGCTCAGATCGACGCTCTGTCTCTAGTTGTTTTAGAAATCTCTGAGCTCAGGTCGACGATAGTTGAGCTCAAGGTCGACGTTTTCTGTTTTAAGTCTAGTTCGATCTCTGAGCTCAGGTAGACGATCTTGGAGCTCAGATCGACGCTTTTCTGAAGAGATCGACAATTTCAGGATTAAAATTCAGGACAGTTATGGAATTCATTCAGACTTATTTTAAGCATTTATGGCAAAGGATTTTGTAGCTGTTTCAATCAATCTGGAGCAAGTTTCAAGAAAGACTGATTGGAATGTTTCTCAAGGACTTTCCTCCAGAGGCAGATATCAGATAAGGTAGTCATTTATGACAGATTAACGGCTATTAAGAAGTCAGAATCTGATATACTCCCTAGAGAATCATTCTGAAAAAAAGGCAAGAGAATAGACAAGATTTGAAAAAGGATACAGAAGAGAGAACAAGAAAAGTATTCATCAAGAATTCATCTTCTGGAATAGACTCAGTAGACAAAAGTTTACAGAATTACTGAGTCAGAATTCTTCAAAAACACAAGGAACATTACTTCGAAGGAGATCATCTGATATTCTACTCCTTCAAGCATCAAGTGTTCAAAAGCTTCATCATCAATGACTCCAGACATCATACATTTCAGCATTTGCTGAAATCATCTATTGCTTGAGATATGAAGAAACTGAAGGCCAATCACCCTAAGCAAAGCTCATCTTCCTGAACCCTTACAGATCTCAGGGGGAGTTTTGACAACATATTCCACTTTTCTTCTCTAAGATTGTTGACAGAGAAGAACAACTCAACTAATTTTCTTTTTCCTTTTTCACCTGTAAAAGGGTTTCTCAAAACTCCCTTCAAAAGTTTTGTTGCTGGTTTCTGAGACCTTGTCAAAACTCAGTGGTGGCAAGACACCTTATCAAAAAATGTAGGTTTGGTTTTTGAGCACCTTATCAAAAGCTCATTGGTGCCCAGGACACCAGATCAACTATTCCTATAGTGGATTCCAACCTAGGGTGGTAAAAGAGTGGATGTACCCAAGATTGTTGGGGAACCACTATAACTCCTTGTGTCATCTGGTTTGCTGTGCTTTTTGCTTTGTTATGTGCTGTGTGTTTCTGTTTTATTACTGCTTTAGTGTTTACTTTTTTGCTAGCACATTACACATATAAGTAAATCAAGACTTCCACAGCTTTACAAATTTAAATTATAAATTATTTTAATATACTCTATTCACCCCCCCCCCCCCCCCCCCGCCCCTCTAGAGTAAGCTAGATCTTATCCTCACTTTCACTGAGGATGGACACAATCAGGAGCAGCCTGGTCCCAGTAAGGTACAGTTTTCACCTTCAATTTCAGATTATGTTACTATCCCAGAGTCAGAAGTAGTTTCATCTAGAGATAAAGGTGGCTCTGAATCTGAAGGAGACATAAATCAACAGATTGATTATTATGGAGAGCTCCTGCAAGAATTTAAGGAAAGCAGGCTTCTAGCCAAAAAGTTGTCAAAGGAAAATGCCACTTTGAAGTTGGCTGCTTCAGACTCAATAAAACTGCTTGATCTGAAGTTAAAATAGATTAGTAAATTGAAGAATATAACTTTTATTCAGATGGATACCATTACATTCAAGAATAACCATATTAGGAATCTTGAAAGTAGACTCTAAAAGGAGAGGGAGCTGGTGGAAAAGTTCTCAAAACCTAGTTCTGTGTTACCTTTGATAGATTCCTTCTCTTCCCTAAAGGGTAAGAAGGGATTAGTATTCAAAGGAAGAACAAGAGCTGTATATTCCAATAGGAAAGGCAAAGCTCCAATCTATCCACTTGCTTCTAAGCCTCTAATTCTCTTTAAAAAAGTGGTTCAACCTTCTAACAGGTATGACCATGATAGTATTTATGGTCACTGAGCAAGGCAGTAGAAATGGCAAGGGTGCTAGTGCCTATTGGGCAGTACATAAGAAAACACAAATGGCCCATAATGAACCATTTGTGTTTGGTGTTCCTACCCCAACACTCAAGGACAAGGTAGTAGCTGACTCACAACGTCTGCCAGTTAAATATCAAGCTAAGGGAAAGTAAGTTAGCAAAACAGACTTAGGAATATCTGAAGCTATCAGAAGTATGCATTCTGAAAAGAAGGCAGCTATAAATAGGGTTCAAGATATATCAAGTACTTCTTCTGCCAGACAAGTCCCTAAGAAAGACTTGGCTAAGAAACTTAAGAAAAGAGCTAATGTTTCAGCTGGTTTAAGAGCTCCAAACAACATTGCTGTTAAGCCAGTTCTTAAAAGAAGGTACAATGTGCATGAGTGATTGTGATGTGGCAAAGTGGGCCACTATGCAATTGATTGCTGGCACAATAAGAGTGTCCAGAGAAGTAATGGTGGCCTATCTGTCAGAAGAACTTAAGGTTGACATGTTCAGTTTAGATCTAAATTGCACCTAGGACCCAATAAAATTTGGGGTCCTAAGGTTAGATAATATAACTATTGTAGGTTAGTCCAAGTGGCCATACCCCCACATGGTACTTGGATAGTGGATGTTCCAGACACATGATTGGAACAAGAAGCATACTAAAGGAATTCACTCCTATTGAGAATGGTCTCAAAGTTATCTTTGGGGGCTCAGAAAATGGGGTAAATAAAGGTTTGGGTAAGATAACTATTGGCATTGTAACTATCTCACAAGTAGCTTATGTGAAAGGTTTGAAACATAACTTTTTAAGCATAAGTCAACTTTGTGAACTGGGCTATGGCATTTCTTTCCTCAAGGATGAGTGTCAAATTAGAAGGTCATTTGACTAAGGGTTTATCTTGACATGCACTAGGAGAGGAAATATTTATTGTTTAGGCTTTGAGTGTGTGAGTGAGGACACTCCTATATGCCTAGTTGCAGATGAGAAAGTTTCTCATTGTGTCAAATGGCACAAGAGTCTAACTCATCTGAACTACAAAACCATACTTTGACTCTTTAGTGAAGAGTTGGTGAGGAATGGTCCTGAAGTTAAGTGCATTAAGGAGGGAGTTTGCTCAGCTTGTCAAAAGGGAAAGCAGGCCAGGTCTTCCTTCCAAAATGTTGATACCAAAGACTCAGCGAGGTGTTTATACCTCCTGCATATGGATCTATTTGGTCCTATGCTAGTTCATAGTCTAGGTAGGAAAGTCTATACTCTTGTGGTGGTTGATGATTTTTCCAGCTTTACTTGGGTATTCTTCCTAAGGAGAAAATATAAAACCCCAGATATCTTCCAGACTTTTATCAAGCAAATTCAGAATGAACTTAATAGTTTTGTTGCCAACATCAGAAGTGACCATATGACTGAGTTTCAGTCTGAATGCATGACAAATTTTTGTTAAGGGCTTGGGATTCATCAAGAATTCTCCTCACCTAGAACTCCACAGCAAAATGGAATTGCTAAAAGGAAGAATAGAACTCTAATTGAGGCAAGTGGGACCTTGTTAAATGACACTTCCCCTCAGAATATTTCTGGACAGAGGAAGTAAATAATGCTTTTCATGTTCTCAATGGAGCTTCCAACACCAAAATCAACAAAAAAACTCCCTTTGAGATTTTGAAAGGCAGAAAACAAAATTTATCCTATTTTAGGATTTTTGGTAGCAAGTGTTATGTACTAAACAATGGTAAGTCTCATTTGACTAAGCTTGCTGCCAAATCCCAAGAAGGGATATTTGTTGGGTACAACAACAATAGTTGAGCATATAGGATCTATAACTTGACTACACAAGTTGTAGAAGAATCAGTCTATGTTATTTTTGATGAGTCTAAGTTAATTAACCATGAGTTGCCCAGTACTTCTTCAAGTTCTGTAGGTTTAAAAGATAAGATGAAAAATCTGACCATCAGGGAAGATAAACCAGCAGACCAAGATATTGAAGATCATGGATGTTGTCCAGGGGGAGCTCAAGACATACAAACTAAGAATGAACAATAACCAGCTGAAGACACTGAGGATCAGCAAGTTGAAGGAAATGAAGAACACCAAGTTGAACAAAGATTTCTACTAGCTATGAGACATTTAATAGATCATCCACCTCACCAAATCATTGGTGAAGCAAGACATGGTATGATGAGCAAAAGCAAGAGATTGAATTCAGTATTATGTTCAAGCTTCTTGTCTCAAATGGAACCAAAGAAGTATGAAGAGGCTATCCAAGACTCACACTGGATTGGTGCTATGCAGGAAGAGCTGAACAAATTAGAGATGCAAAGTCTGGAAACTGCTTACCAAACCTAAGGGACATAATATAATAGGGACTAAGTGGATCTATAGGAATAAGTTAGATGAAAATGACATTATTATCAAGAACAAAGCCAGATTGGTGGAAAAAGGCTACAGGCAGGAAGAAGGAATAGACTTTGACCAGACTTTTGCCCTAATAGCAAGGCTGGAAGCAATAAGACTATTCCTTGCATGTGCAGCCCATAAAGGATTCAAGGTCTTCTAGATTGATGTCAAATCAACATTCCTGAATGGAGATCTAAAAGAGGAAGTATATGTGAATCAGTCTTCAGGTTTTGTAGATCCACACTTTCCTGATCATGTTTTCATTCATAAGAAAGCTTCTGACATAGCGTATGCCGCAACGAAGATCTACACGAGGGAAGGCTCTAGATCGCCCTTCTACACACTCTTGTTCCGCCACACCTACACAAGCATCTATCGCCCTTAAAATGTAATCATTTCACGCACAAATCATAAACACAATCGAAGAATGGTCGACTCTAAAACAACTGTGAAAAATGTGTCGACTCGCTCCCCAAAATTAACGCAAAGGTTGCCAATCCTTTTGAGAGAAAGATCAAGGCTATAGGCCAAGATCCGCTCAAGCAAAATGGACCTACCCGGTATAATACCCCCATATGTCGTATTGTATATAACAGATGGTCCAGCTGGAACCCGACGCCATATACCATGGAGATTCGGAAGGGTTACAGAATAATACCAAAAACTCAACTACACGTCCTAACACAGAGCATTCTAGCAGAAGCTTTTAAACAGTTTAAGAAAACCCAGAATTTGCACAACCACGACATGAATGTTCACTATACTACAGGAATGAAATACATCAAATACACAAAAGAGTACATGACCTTAAGGCCTTATAAATGTCCACTTGACAATATAATGTTTTACATACATCGGCTCACAGGACGACCACACATGACAAAAGTAAACAACATTTCGCTTGAACTTCGAGGGCCAGCTCAGCAACTTGGGCTTCAGCCCGCTACTTGGCTCTAGGTTCCACAGCACCTGCAAGCAACATTCCACCGCACAGTGGCAAACAAAGCAACAGTCAGCTAAAGCTGACCAAATTATAATGACCCCACCCCTTACTCGGGATGACGATGCTCCTTCCCTGCATATCATTAGCCCAGCTAAATAGTAAAGTGCAAATGTATATTTTGCCACAAGTGTAGGCTCGCTCGGCCAAACACCCCATGTACTAAGGGCATATTCTTAGTGAATCCGGTCAATTCCGTGGCTTCACCACCACCCTTAGGATGGCAAACATTGTGAGCATTTTTGAGCCTTTTCGACCGCAGTCCAAGACTCCCGACTATGCCAACAACCAGTTCCACTTAAGGGCCTGTAGCACCAAACCGCAAAGCGCAGGTCCGTTTCCAGCCGCCCGTTGCTCACGCCGCCTAGTCAATTTAAGACATACACGCGGGCCAAGCTTTACCCGGAGCCTTAAACATTTCAAAACATCACATAACCCAGTTATGTTCAAAGATGGTTCCCCGGCCGCCAAGTTAGCAAGATCACATTTCCGCCCAGTTTTCCGGGTGCGCCTTGGAGTTAATCCCCAAGGATCATTGCTGCAATCTACCGCGTAGAAACCCGAAAACAACGCACGGAGTCTTCTCCGGCTATTCATGTAATGCAACATCACTGATCCAAACAAACACGTCCGGGTCGGCTTCACACACAAAGCCTATGCCCGTACTTCGATTTCGGACTCTAAACAAGGGGGACTTCACATATCTACCACAAGGAACACCGCGCACTCACCGCATACTCGCAGGAGCGGGTTTCCCATGAAGAAAGGAAGAGGACTTCACATGTCCAATTTGAGAATCGTTACCCTTGAAGTCTGCTTAGGCGCCATGAAAAACTAGTAGGATGAAAGGCTTCACAAGGGAATTCTCTCCACGGATCTAGTCTCGGTTCTCACTTTCGTGCTCCGATGCTCCTTCGGCGGCCGGATTCCCCCTTCCTTCTTCCTTGCTCTCTCCTCTCTCTAACATCTTAGAAAGAGAGAGTTTAGGATGAAATGAGGAATTAAACCTCTAATCTCAGACTAAACACAAGCAAGAACTCATCTGGGCCGTTAGATCTTATTTAAAGAAAACGAACGGCTTATATTAGCCTGAAATTCCTTAAGCCTTGGCCGAACACGGCTTTGCACACGGTAGTGTCCCAGGCTGTGTGCCTTGATCCAGCCACTAATATCGAGCATAGAAAAGGAAACGAGTTGGGACACGCCCATGCCCCAACCTGACAAGCCCGTGTAGGGTCCTCGACATGCCCGTGACCAGGGGACGTGTCACGAATAACCGCCACGCCAACCGTCACGTCACTTGGTGGACACGGGTGGCGACACGCCCGTGTCAGATATGATACGCCCGTGTCAGACAGTACACGCCCGTGTTCTGGGCCGTGTACCTCAATCGATGCAGGACCAAACTTCTATAGGAGTACATGGCCATATGACACGCCCGTGTCATAGGCCGTGTGCCTGACACGCCCTGTGACACGCCCGTATCATAGGCCGTGTTCGAGCACTCAAAGCTCATCGACCTCAAATCGACTACCCGAGCACGACACGCCCTGTGACACGCCCGTGTCATAGTCCTTGCTCACCCTTCCTAGATACGAACTTGGCTCAAAACACCGCCCGGTTCACTTCTGAGTTTCGGGGGGTTACACCTGGTCCGGAAATAAGAAACAAGACGAATAACGATTTCTACTCAAATATTTGAAAGTGATTAAAGTTTTAAAGTTGTGGAGAACATGATGGTTCACCTTCCACAAATCTAAGAGAAGAAGCACAAAGAGAGGGGGAAGAGTTTACCCAACCCGTTTGTGGAATCACACTTGATAACTTGTGGGAGAATCACTCTCTCCACATTTCCCAGCGGCGTCGTACCGAATGGATCCACTGGCAGCACCGAGTGGGGTTGTCGTCCTTATTCCTTGGAGTCACACCAAGAGACCACGCCGGAAGCTTTACGGGGGGGGGGGGGGGGTGCAAGATGGAGAAGAGAGGGGGAAGCAAGAGGGACGATGGCTAATCTCTAGCCTTGGCCGAACTCTCCTAAGGGGGGCTGGATTTAGGTTTTCAATCATCCTTCATTCACTAAATAATCCCCTATATATAGGAGTTTCAAAAGAGATCTAACCATCTAAGATTGAGATGAAATCTCATCAATCCGGATGGTTAATAGCACACCTATATGTATAAACGCACACCAAAGTAAAAATGCAGGAAATAAAAATATTACAAGTTCCAAAATAAAATAAAGCATTCAAAATAATTTAAATGGTCTTCAAGTAGACTTCACGCGCCGCGGACGGAGATTGTAACGTTGTCTTCCATTAGCGGCCAAGGAGTCGTTATATCACCTGAAATCTTTATGTTGTAGCATTTCTCCATCCAGATCATCTTCAAGTGGTGGTGGGGAGGCCACGACATCAATCCTCCCCTGCTCAAAGTCACGTATCTTCGTTGCTTGGTCCAGGAGATAGCGGCGAATAAGAGCGACATCCAATTATTGAAGCTTAGTCTCGAGTACCCCTGAGTTGTCGGAAGGAGGGAATTCTCGGCAACGGATGATAAAGCGGCGAGTAGCGCCATCAGTAGTAATGAGCAGCTCAGCATCAAGTATCCTGTATGGTATGAGAAAGGTTTTGGGAAACCCTTGAAACATGTTAGCAGTGGGAATAAGAGAAAGCAACATACCATCCGATGCTAAACTTGTGGAGACTAGTGGAGAGAGATAATCCGTACTACCACTCCCCAAACCCAAAGAATTTTGAGTGGAAGGAGAAGATGACAAAGAAGTCAACTCTTGTGGAGGCGAAACAAACATCATTAAATCAGAGACATTAAAAATGGGTGAAACACCACAATCAGCCGGCAAATCTAAGACAAAAACATTATCACCGAGTTTCTTTATAATCCGGAAGGGGCCGACACACTTTGGAGCTAACTTTCTAACGGTGCCAGTTGGCAGTCGTTCGGGAACTAAGCGGAGTAAGACTTGATCGCCGACTTTAAAGTGTGACACTCTCCTATGTTGATTTGCATGTGTTTGATAGAATTCATATTGGGAGGTCAAGGTTGCTCGGATATGTGCGTGCAAGTCATGAATGTGTTGGGCAAAAGATTGTGCAAATTGACTTGCTTTATATGTTGGAGGTAATGGAACCAAGTCAAGAGGCATAGGCGCCTTATACCCGTGAACAATCTCGTTTGGGGACATACCCGTGGACCTATTCTTAGAGTTATTATAAGCCAATTGTGCATGGGGAAGAAGTAGATCCCAAGTGCCCTTGTGATCACTCACAAGACACCTTAGGAGATTTCCCAAACTCCAATTGACCACTTCCGTCTACACGTCGGTTTGTGGATGATGGGCAGCGAAAAATAATAATTTGGTTCCCATTAAAATCCATAAAGTTTTCCAAAAAATAGCTAGTGAATTTCACGTCCCTATCCGAGACAATTGTCTTCGGCACTCTGCGATGGCTAACGACCCTTTTAAAATATAATTTATCTACCTGAGATGCGTCGTCGGTCCTTCTACATGGGAGAAAGTATGCCATTTTAGAAAAACTTTCCACAACCGCAAAAATAGAGTCGTGTCGACGAAGAGTTGTTGGGAGGCCTAATATGAAATCCATGCTCACGTCTTCCCATGGTACGGAAGGAATAGGTAGATACTTGACCTTTACGACAACCACTCTCTATCAGTCCAACCATCGCCTTAAGTTTAGGCCAGTAAAATTTCTCATCAACGAGTGTAATGGTCTTATCCCTCACATAGCGTCCACTCAGAACTCCGCTATGAAATTCCCAGATAATGTGGTGCCATAAAGAGGATCGTGGAATACACAACTTCCCGTGCCTAAAAAGATAACCGTCCCTAAGAACAAATGCGGATACGGTCGTTGGAGAGTTATCCTGGGCGAATAAGTACATCTCATGGAAATCTGGGCAAGTGGCATATTCTTCCTTAACTCATTCGAATCCTATAATAATGACTTGCATGGTAGATAGTAGAAGGGTAAGGCAGTTAAGTGCATCAGCAACTCGATTGTCAGGCCCCTTAAGGTGCTTAAGAGTAAACGTGTACCCTTGCAAGAAAGCTACCCACTTAGCGTGACACAGGCTGATTTTATGCTGACCGTTTATGAAACGCAAAGAACCGTGATCCGAGAGGATCACAAACTCCTTGGAGAGGAGAATGTGCCTCCAATGATGTAAACATCAAATAATAGCATAAAACTCTCTATCATAGTTCGAATAATTCAATTTAGCACCCGATAGTTTCTCACTGAAATAACTGACCGTGTGACCTTCTTGACTTAAAACACCTCCAATTCCCACCCCTGATGTATCACAGGTGAGCTCAAAGACCTTGGTGAAGTCAGGTAGATGTAACACTAGTGCCTTGATCACGAGCTTCTTATTACATTGGAAGGCAAAGGTGGCAGACTTCGTCCAGGTGAACTCACCCTTCTTCATGCAGTCACTAATAGGTGCCATAATACTACTAAAGTCTCGTATGAAGCGTCGATAGAAAGCAGCCAAACCATGGAAATTACGCACCTCTCGTAGGCTAGTCGGTTCGGGCAAGTCCTTAATCACTTGAACCTTTCCAGGATCAACTCGAATACCCTCAGACACGACTATATAACCTAAAAACTCTACCTCTGGAACAGAGAATATGCACTTCTTAAGATTAAGGAATAAAGTCTCCTTACTCAAAGTGGACGGAGTCACTCTCAAGTGGGAGATGTGCTCGGCAGTGGAGGTGCTATAGACTAAGATGTCTTCGAAATAAACTACCACAAACTTCCCCAAGTACGGTCAAAATACATGTGTCATCATTCGGGAGAAGGTGCTAGAGGCATTTGATAACCCAAAGGGCATCACAAACCACTCATATAACCCATCCTTAGATTTAAATGCAGTCTTCCATTTATCTCCCTCACGGATCCTAATCTGGCGATAGCCTCTCCTATGATCTAACTTAGAAAATATAGTGGCGCTAGATAAAACATCCAAGAGGTCATCTAAATATGGGATAGGGAACCTATACTTGACGGTAATCTTGTTGATAGCCCGACTATCAACACACATTCGCCATGAGCCATCCTTCTTGGGGGCAAGCAAAGTTGGTACAGCACATGGACTCATACTAGTCCTAATAAACCCCTTCTTTAACAAGTCCTCTATCTGAACCTGTAGCTCCTTATGGGCAGCGGGATGGAGTTTATAATGGGGCTTATTGGGCATGGAAGACCCTGGGATGAGATCTATCACATGCTGAATTTCTCTATGTTGGGGTAACATCAAGGGAAACTCATCCGGGTATATATCCCTATACTCTTCCAATAACCGTAGCTCACTGGGGAGATCATCCAATACTCTGGAATCTGTCTTCGCACTCAGAAGGACTAGGGCATAGATAACTCCATCAAGAAACGAGTCCTTAATAAAATCCTTTCTCCCAACTAGGCTCAAAGTCTTCCTCTCAACCGGGATCGTGGTGTCCTTAACCAGTCCTACAGGTTCCTTCAGGATGGTCGGCCTCAACGTAATGGTCTTGTCATTGAACTTGAATTCATATGTGTTGGCCCTGCCAAAATGCATCAAATCGCGGTCATAAAGACAAAGGCGGCCTAATAATACATGACAAGCATTCATAGGAAGGAGATCACAAAACACCTCATTAGTATAGGATTTGAATGAGAGGGGGACTAGACATCGCTTGGTGACCGGGAAGGTAACATTATTGATCCAAGCTACTTGATATGGAGTCGGGTGGGGCTTCGTTGTTAAGGTCATACACGTAACGGCATTCTCAAATATGACATTCACGCAACTACCTCTATTAATGATCAACTTGCAGAACTTCTCTCCACTCTTAAAAATCAGAGAAAATATACTCGTCCTCTTTCAATAATCTAATGGATGAGGAGTGGTCAAGATGCGACACATCACCATGAGGCGGTGATCGTCCTCTAAGTTACTCGGGACACCATCTGGGTCATCCTTTTCAGCAGCTTCATAAACTAGATCATCGGGAGTCGAGTCTAATAGGGCGATGGCCTTAGTTTTTGTTGGGCATTCATAGGCATAGTGGCCCTGAATACCACAAGCATAATACGTAGTATTGGCCTTACTAACCTTCCCTATGGGGATATGCTCAGTGGTGGGGTTCCTAGCATTCCTAGCTGTAATAACTACTTCTTTAGACTCGTTGGACCGAAATTTCCCCCTATCCTGATATGTGGAAGAGGACACTCTGAGTGTGGACTTACCCTTCGCTTGGGAATAATAGGTGTGAGCCTTGGATGCTAGATGTTTTTCAATGTTGAGGGCGACATTGAAAGTCATGTTCATATCTGTATGTCCATAGTGTAGGAGTTTCCTTTGGATGTTAGAAGGTAGTCCCTTATGAAATCTAGATAAAGTAACCCCGGGAACTTCTCTAATGTCACAACGCACCATGCAGTCCTTTAACTCGCCCATGTACTCAACTACAGATTTTGAGCCTTGCTGTAGAGTGGCTAGCTCATAGAACATCTATGTACGGTGGTACGCGGGGACGTACTGATCAGACAATAGGTTCTTCATAACGGGTCATCCAACTAGTGGGACTCCATTCCCGGTTCCAAGTCTATGCTCCTCGTTTAGCCAATATGTCTTGGCACATCCGGTTAACTTCATCCTGGTGAATTGGACCTTCTGGAGGTCTGTGAGTGTGTGCCATTCGAAGTAACATTCCAAGTCTACTACCCAAGTGAGAAAAATCTGGGGTTCTCCAATGTCTTCGTAGGTAGGGGCATCGATCTTAATGGCCCTAGTAATATTGAAGTCATGCCCGTAGTGACGATCTTGATGAGGCAGTCGGGGAGAGTTCCCGTCAGAGTCTGAATCGCTTACCAGTTGGTGTCGGTTAGGCTATCCCACGTTAATGGGTGGAGGTGGTCGCCCTTGGTTCGCTAGAATTCGGGCTAACTTGTCCTAAGTTCCGTCATCTCAGTTTGTAGTCCCTCAATAGACTCGGCATTCACACCCCCGTGCTCATTCGCAGCCATCCTAGAGGAAGAAGATGTAAAGTACTTTGTTCCTAGTCTAGTGCGCATACAAGGTTACAAAAATTTTGGAAAAACAATTTTCCCTAGGGCTGCACCTAAAGTTAAAACATAATATTTTGAAATTTTCTTGAAGTGATAGAAATGAGGAACGTTAAAATTTTTTTTTCGCAGAAAAATAATGATTCCAGGCTCTATTTGCAGACCAGAAATTTTTTTATTAATTCGTGCCAACGAAAGAGAGCGAGGATGTTTGCAATGTAGAAGTTGAAACGACCGCCTCTGATACCAAATTAATGTAGTGTATGCTGCCACGATGATCTATACGAGGGAAGGCTCTAGAACGCCCTTCTACACACTCTTGTTCCGCCACACCAACAGAAGCATCTATCGCCCTTACTACGTAATCGTTTCGCGCACAAAGCATAAACACTATCGAAGAATTGTCGACTCTAAAACAGCGGTGAAAAATGAGTCGTCTCGTTCCCCAAAATTAATGCAAAGGTTGCCAATCCTGTTGAGAGAAATATCAAGGCTATAGTCCAAGATCCGCTCAAGAAAAATGGACCTACCTGATCCGGAAATAAGAAACAAGAACAATAACGATTTCTACTCAAAGATTTGAAAGCGATTAAAGTTTTAAAGCCGCGGAGAACACGATGGTTCACCTTCCACAAATCTAAGAGAAGAAGCACAAAGAGAGGGGGAAGAGTTTACCCAACCCATTTATGGAATCATACTTGATAACTTATTGGAGAATCACTCTATCCACGTTTCCCACCGGCATCGCACCGAATGGATCCACCGACATCGCACCGAGTGGGGTTGTCGTCCTTCTTCCTTGGAGTCACACCAAGAGACCACGTCGGAAGCTCCACGGCGGGGGGGGGGGGGCATGATGGAGAAGTTAGGGGGAAGCAAGAGAGGGAGACGACTAATCTCTACCCTTGGCCGAACTCTCCTAAGGGGGGCTTGATTTAGGTTTTCAATCATCCTTCATTCACTAAATAAGCCCCTATATATAGGAGTTATAAAAGAGATCTAACCATCCAAGATTGAGATGAAATCTCATCAATCTGGATGGTTAATAGCACACCCAAATGTTTAAATGCACACTAAAGTAAAAATGCAGGAAATAAAATATTACAAGTTCCAAAATAAAATAAAGCATTCAAAATAATTTAAATGGCCTTCAAGTAGGCTTCGCGCGCCGCGGACGGATATTGTAACTTTGTCTTCCGTTAGCAGCCAAGGAGTCATCATATCTCCTGAAATCTTTATATTGTAGCATTTCGGCGTCCGGATCATCTTCAAGTGGTGGTGGGGAGGCTACGACATCAGCTCTATATGGGTTGAAACAAGCCCCTAGAGCATGGTATGAGACATTGTCTACCTTCCTCATTGAGAATAAATTCTTAAGGGTGAAAATAGACAAGACCCTATTCCTAAGGGAATCAAAGGGCAAGATCATCCTAGTTAAGATATATGTTGATGACATAATCTTTGGATCTACTGAAAACAACCTTTGTTGGAAGTTTGCCAAACTTATGCAAGGGAAGTTTGAGATGAGTAGCATGGGTGAGCTAAAATTCTTCTTGGGACTCCAAGTACGACAGACTGATGATGGACTGTCCATATCCCAGTCTAAGTTCACCAGGGAGTTGATTAAAAAATATGGCATGGAGACTGCCTCACCATGAAAACTCCAATAGGATCAAGTATGCCTATAGGCAAAGATGAGGCAGGGAAATCTGTTGATGAGTCTTTATATAGAAGGATAATTGGCTCCTTACTATACTTGACTGCATATAGGCATGACATCATGTATGCTACATGTGTCTGTGCTAGATACCAGGCATGCCCTAAAGAATCTCATTATTCTACTGTAAAGAGAATTTTAAGATATCTTAAGGGAACACAAGATCTTGGTCTATGGTACCCTAGGAATTGAGATTTTCTACTAACAGGTTTTTTAGATGCAGACTTTATAGGCTGCAAGGAAGACTGGAAAAGTACCACAGGTACATGCAAATTTCTAGGTTGAAGATTGGTGTCATGGAGCATCAAAAAGCAGACAAGTGTTACAATATCCACAGCAGATTAAGAATACATTGCAGCTGGAAGTTGTTTGCTCAGTTGCTTTGGATACAACATCAACTTGAATATTATGAAATCAAGATAAGTAAAACACCTTTGTATTGTGATTCAACTACTGTTATTTCAATTTCTAGAAACCTTGTTTCACATAGCATAACAAAGCACATTGAAATTAGATACCATTTTATTAGAGAACATGTTGAGAAAAAGAACATAATTCTAGAATTTATTTCTACTGATAAGCAAGTAGCAGACATATTCACTAAACCTCTAGATGAAAGAAAATTCAATTATTTTAAAATTGAATTAGGCATGTTGAACCTGGAATAAGATGATATATTAGGAAAAATTTTACTCAACATATGACTAAGTAAGTAATAGTAATGTGTAGACACAAGATAAGAGTTGGTCGACACAAAGTAGTTGGTATCGACACATAAAGTAGTCTATGTCGAAACTCAGTAGGGGGTGTTGACGCATAGAGTTGTTGACACTCAAACATTTGTGTCGACATATAAAGTCGTCTCTGTCGACACTCAGAAATTAGTGTTGACACATAGAGTTGTCGAGACTCTAAACTCCCTGTCGAGACTTTAGCAGTCTGTGTCGACATAATCAAAATTGTGTCGACATACGAAACTCTAATTTCATCCCGCCTTTTGACCTTCCCTATTTAGAAAAGTATAAATAGGAGGTAACAAGACCTTGTTGACTAGGCTCTCAAAAATCTCGAGACTAAACCATCAGTGTCGATAAAAAGTCTTTCTTCTCTCTCGTCAACATCCACGTCTCTCATATCCAATGGCGCCCAAGATGGAAACAACATTAACGAAGGTTATGAGCTTGTTCGGGGAGCGTTCGATGATGCCGAACAAGATATCAAATCGGTGGTGGACCTAATCCAGGAAGCAGGACTGGATTATCTGGGTTCAAAACGGACAAAAATATGGAAGAAGGAAGTTCTAGAATTCTATTCCAATGCTACATTAAATTCAAAGGGGAATAAGATTAAATCAACTATTCACAGTGAAACAGTAAGAATATCCCTCAAAAGTCTAAGCAAATCCCATCAACTATAAAGAATTAAAGAAGAAACAGAGATTGATTCTACACTGACTGCTGAAGCCCTCAAATGGTGTGGGTTGTACACCACCACAAACATTGGATCATCCATGACTAGGAAAGGGATGTACTCCAAAGGGAAGTTTCTATTATAAATAGTTGGGAAAGTAGTTCTTTGCAAAACAAGGGGGCATGATAGGATCTCTTCGTACATGTTCAGCCTAATGACCAGAATTATCTTCAAGGTTAAGACTGATTGGAATACTGTTATCTTTAACAAGATTAAGGAAAGCAATAAAAAGCCAAACCTAGACAGAATATTAAGTCTGTATCTGGCTATCAGCATACCTGAGGTGTTAAACCAGATTGCTGGCTCTAAAATTAATCATATGAGGAGAATGGATATAAGAATCATGTCTAGGTGTGACATAGTATTGTCCAAGGAAGACCCTACACCTAAGCATTAGTCTAAACAGGTCACAAAATCAAAGAATGATACAGTGCAAGCTGAAGAGTCCTCCAGTGACTCAGAAGAAAGGGTTGAATTCAGCTCTGATGAAGATAACACTGAACTACCCAAGAAGTCTCCCACCTACATAACTGGAACCGAAGCTCAAATCCAGGGGGAGACTGCCCATGTGACAGATAATCAAGAGATATCAAACCAAGGGGGAGATATTACTATAGCTGAGCTAGATAGTGAGACTGCAAACCTCACTGTTATGGAAGTAGTTCAGGACATCAACACAGCTACTAAAAATTATGAAAAAGAGGCACAAGATGTGCATATTCCCGATCTACCAGAGAAACCTCAAGCTCCTGAGACTGATGTAATCCAAGAATTAGAGACTGACATCCAGGGGAGGAAGAAGAGGTAAACAAGGAAGATATTTCTACTGATAAACACACTGTTATAGGGGTAGTGGGGGAGGTGCCAGACCTAGCCCCAAGACTATATATAGATGCTCCAGGCACTACAGTGGAACTTGAGATATCATCTGACTCAAAGAATGAGAAAGAAGCCTCAGTACTTAAGAAAAGAAAAATCATGGAGCTAAGAAAGAAGAGTTCATGTTATAATAAAGCATTAAAGGCTAGATCCTCATCTACTGCCCGTACAATGGATTTTAGTTCTCTGTTAGTACAGCTGCAAGTCAAACTTGATGAGCAACGACTTGCACTAAAAAAGTATGTGGAGTAAAGCCAAAAGGAGATGCAGCTCAATCTGGCATAGGACATCAAATCTATAAGATTTGAGGTAAATTTGCTCAAGAAAGAAATGACAGAGTGCTTCCATAAGGGAGGAAATACTGTGGTATATATATCCACACAACAACAAATCACTAAAAATGAAGTGGATGATCTGGTTGTTAAGCAAGCTTGTGTTCTTGAAAACCAGAAGAGGATGAATGAGAATTTGATGGAAATACATTCCATCACTCTGAAAAAATTGGCTGAACAATCCACTGCCATAGAGACACATATGGACACCAAAGTATCTGCTATAGAAGCACAAATAAAACTAGATTTGACAGCAGTCAATACTGCCATAAAAACTTCTGAGACTGCTATTTCAACTCAAATGAAAAAGTTCAAGGAATATTATACTACTGGAAATTATCATGTGGTAGATCAAGTCAGATTTCAAAAGAATGCACTCAGAGATCATATTGCCCGAGAAGTCATAAAGGGGGAGAGAGTGCTTATCAAAGCTAGCTCTGATCATGCTAAATGGGTATCCAATACTATCAGAGCTACCTTGGGATATCCACCTTTATGTTATGACAATAACAGTACTGAATTTGGATCCTAATCTGCACTCTTGGAGGGGATACAACCTGAAGTAGCCCAAGTCATATATCCCCCTCCTGAGTATGATGAAATTCAACAGGCAGTCAAGGATATGTACATCCCTCTACTAGATAAATTGCCCTTAATTTTTGAAGAAGTAGAAATGCCTGATCTAGTTTTGCTTAAAGAGAAAGAGGCCCAAATATCCAAGAAGAGATTCAGAAAACAGGCTGAGGCTAGGCCTGATTTTGAGAAATGGAGTCCAACCTCAAGAAGTATCATCCTAACTGCATTGAATGCAGTTATTGAAAATCAATATGATAGGGGCAAGTGGTACTCCAAGCAGGAATGGGATAAATATCTTTCACAACAAGAAATAATCTACAAATACAGGAAGGACTTGAAGACTGGAAGAATCCCTGAAAACTCCATAGAGCCTTGCAAGTACTTCCCAAAACCATTCCATTACTTTGAAAGGCAAAAAGCTGAAAGCAACTCAACTTAAGGCCAAAGACATCAAGAGTAAGAAGCATGTTACTGATACTGATGCTGATGTCAAAGCTACTATTCAGACAGACAAAGGGATTATCATCAAGGAACCAGATCAACCTTAATTTTAGATTGACTAGGTTCTAATTGATCTATGTAGATCTTTTGTTGTTCTTATGAAAAACATAAACATTGTAATCATACTTTACTTATATGATAAAGAAATTTTTGATTGACAAGAGTTTATATACCTATGTCTCTGAGTTGCAAAGTTCTCTTATGATATTTCATTTTAAATATTTTTGTGTAATATGCTATATCTTCTCTTGAATAACTCCGTTTGAAATGGCTAAATACATCATGCTTATTATTATTTTTATATTGGTGTATATCATTGAATATGGGTTATGACATCTCCAAATAGGGGGAGATTGTTGGGTACATTGGAAATTGTGTACATGATTTGGAGAAGCCTCACCTAACTCAATAATATATATCAGGTTGTATTTGATGATGTATTGAGTTTGCTTGTGCAAGCAAAAGAATGCAGAAAATATTCTAAGTACAAAAGTGTCGAGACATTTATAATGTGTCAACATCTTTGAAGGAGAAGCGACGAGACTAAAAGCAAAGTTGTGTTGACACACAGGACTTGTGTCGACACATGAAATTTGAGTCAATAACAGTTTTATCGACACCTAAGACTAGTGTCGACATACTTAGATTTGAAGTGCTGACATTAGTAGAAGGGCTTTGTCGACACACGGGACTTGTGTCAACATAAAGAGTTTTATTCTACATCAGCTTTGTTGATACACAAGACTTATGTCAACATAAAGAGTTTAAGTCTACATTAGCTGTGTCGAAACTCAAGACTTGTGTCAACATATAGAGTTTGGGTATAAATTAGATATGTCGACAAGTTTTTGAAGTATGTCGACATATTCTACTAAGGGAGTGTAGAGACAGGATGAAGAGCTGTGTCGACAGTTTCTGAAGATTGTCGACAACATCAAAGGAGTTGTGTTGACACTTTCTATAAAAGCTGTGTTGACAGTGTCTGAAGTTTGTCGACACCTAGGTAATTATGTCGACACATACTTCATCTGTGTCGACACATTCTATCCATTGGTATCAATACATTCAGCATAGTTAAATAACTCTAAGTGCCAAATCTCAAGACTGAAGAGTTGACAGCTGCCAGAATTATCAAGGCCGGTTAGACATGTCAGAACTGTCAGATGTAAGTCATCTACCGGATCAGCCGGTTACCCCTGATGTGTTCTATAAATAGAGAGGAGCTATCAGAGAAAATCAACAGTGAGACAAAGAGAAAATTTAGATGGAAGCCAAGAAGAAGGAGGAATACTCCAAGAAGAATTCACAGAATTCAATACAGTAAGAATGTTCTGATTCTAAATCAGAGAAGGTGACAGCAACTCTTTGGATCTATCATTGTTTGCAGAATAAAGTCTGCAAGAAGGAAGAAGCTGAGTCTACATCAACTTCTCAAGAAGATTCAACCTAGGTTATCTCTTTCAAGAAGCTTTGAATAAGCTAAGTAAGGGTGAATTTGATTCATTGCAGCAATGGTCTGAAGAAAGCAGATTAATCAAGATTCCCTCACCCTTCTTTATCTTTATCTAAGTGAAGGAAGAAAAGAAATTCTTTATATAATTTTTGTAAGATCTATTTTTAGATCTGAGTATAAGAGATTTCAATCTCTGAGTTGTGAGCCTGTAATTATAAAGGATGAGGTAGGTCTGTTTACCTGAGGTAGGAGATTAAGTTCTCTGAGATGTAGGCCTAGTGATAAGGGCTAAGGTAGGGCTTGATAGCCTGAGTGGTAGGAGTGTGGATTCACTCTGAGGTAGGGTTCTTGGGTCAGCCTGAGGTATAGGACTTGTTGAAGTCTTAGTTGTAGGAACCATTTTGGGTTCTGAGTTGTAAGATGTGAGGATCTGAGAAGGTGGAAGGAATTTTGGTTGAATCTAGAGTACTGCTAGATAGGCGAAGGGGGAAGTTGATGTACCCATACCTTGAGGAATCACTATAAATTTGTGTGTCTGTTGTGAATGGTGTGTTGTATGCTGTGATAGTTATAAAATTTAGCTATACTGTGAATAATCTATTATCTACCTTAGTAAAAAGAATTGAACCAGGCGTTGAGTGTGTTAAGTGGTCTCAACGCCATTACAATTTTACTTAGAAAAATTGTTCTGGATCCGCCAGATGTTGAGTGTGTTGAATGGTCTCAACGCCGTTCCAGTTTAACTTAGAAAAACTATTCTAGATCCACTAGGTGTTGAGTGCATTGAGTGGTCTCAACGCCATTCCAGTTTAACTTAGAAGAGTTAGAAAGTGTTGAGTGAGTTGAGTGGTCTCAAAGTCGCTTCACAAATGTTAACTTAGAATATTTCTTGACTCAGAAAGCGTTGAGTGGTCTCAATGCCATTCAATAAGGCGTTAAGTGATTTGACTAAGAATATTTCTGGACTCAAGAATCATAAGGATCGTTTAGTGGTTTCAATGCCATTTGACTAGGCATTGAGTGATTTGACTTAGAATATTTCTAGACTCAAGGAGCATCGAGTGCGTTGAGTGTTCTCAATGCCACTCGTCGAGGCATTGAGTGTTTTAACTTAGAATTATTTTGGATATTATAGGCATTGAGTGGACTCGACGCCACTCGACAAAGCATCGAGTGCATTGAGTAAACTCGATGCCATTTGACGTATTGTCATGTATACTAGATGATATTGACTGGAATTTATAGGCATCGAGTGATCACGAAGAATCTCGACCATTCTCAAGTGTGTATGGTATACACGATTATTTTGACTTAGAACATTTTCGGCAAACGGTGTTACGGGTTCATGTGTACGGGCTGAACCTGGTTTTCGGTAAATGCGCCAATTAACTTATTAGGACCCGGTCTTTTTGACAAGACTTATTATAAATAATTATGTGCGGTCTAAAACCAGGGTGATACGTGGTAGGCAGTCTAACCCTAATTCTTCCAATAAAAGGAGACTTATGGAAAACCCTATCCGTCACTTCACTTATTGCCGAATCATTACCTGTGTCGAAACCGTCAGAAGAGGGAAAGCCGCCGGTGATAGTTTTTGTTGGAGGAAAGACTATTCCTTTCCTTGAAGAACAACTCCAATGAGAAGAAGATACCGCCAAGGAGAGTGACGAGATCTATGGACAGAAATGAGGTGAGCTTCCTACATATTCCTTGGTGTTAGATCTATAGTTATTATCGGGGAGAGATGTCGACTCAAAAGAGTTTGACTTACGAGATGAAGATCTCCTAGGAAGAGACCATGCTAGGACCTTGTCCTAGGGATTTGATGTCTTCAACCTCTCCTCTCTTCTTTGTGAAGATGATGGACTTGGTTTCATGAATATGAATGGTCTATTGAGGGTGAATAAGGGAGGAGGAAAATCTATGAGTGGTTTTGAATAAATGGCTAAAGGAAGAAGACAAATAAATGTCGTTCGTTTTGCTTCAAAATGCGTGCCGAAATCTGTTTTCTGCACGTAGTTGTCTTCAAAGCTGATTTCTAGTATGTTACGGCCATATCTGGTTTTTTTACTAAACACAAAGGTCATATCCCTTGGAAAGAACTTTCCAACGGATGGTTACACATTTTCTTATGAGTCCTGTAGCGTCGAGAATGTCCAGTCAAAGTTGTTGTGCAGTCTTGTCTTAAGTACATGTTGTTCTCGAGTTAGTGTAGAACTAGGTTTGGATTTTGTAGAGAGATCGTAGCAAAATAATGTTGAGGTTTTTGAAAACTTAATCTATACATAATCGTGATAGGCAAATGGTTGATGGGGTTCAGTTGATATATCCTTAAGTAATCAAATTGTTTGGTGAAAAAAGTTTGTGCAAATAGTTTGAAGGAGTTTTATAAACAAACGGTTTGGGAAAGTTAGTGAACAAATAATTTGATACGATTTTATTTTACAAATGATATTTTGTTAAATCTGGTAGGGATGTGCATGATTATAAACAGGATAATGAAATAGGTTTTGGAAAGAGGGTGTAATGTCCGACAATTTAATGTATAACCCATAACTATGTTATCATGCTTGATGTGTATGTGAAGTATCTATATATTTTTGTGGTTATCATATGGAGTTACACTTGTTGTGAATGCTTGATCATGTGGAAAGGAATTGGATGTGTTTAATGCATGACCATATGATATGATGTTTAATGTAATGTGTATAGTAGTCCACTGCTTAGAGTTATCTCCTTATAGATAGAAGTGTGGGATTGGTACGTTGTATGAGATGGCTTGACACCTATGTTCTTGTTTAACACTTAAGTGCTTTGGGGCACAAAAATGTGAAGAGGGTGTAAGTGTGTGAGTATTTGACCGCACTAGAGTGATGTGATTATTAGGGAATCAATGTGGATCCCTTAGATATGAAAATTGCTTATGGTGTGAGTCGACACACGGTGTCGTAATCCTAGGTTAAGGACAGTGTGGCATGCCTACGGGCGCGCCAGTCATCACACTGATGAGATTTGACAGATAGACTTAGGATGGTTTGGCTGTGTCCTAAGTGCTCATTCCCGAGGCCCTTTTCATGCCGAGTGGATGGTTTGGATGTGTCCTCGGTTCTTATTCCCAAGGCCCTTTCTGTGCCACACCAATAGGCTAGTTTGGGTTATGTTCTTGGTGCACATCTACCTGAGGCACCTCTGAGACATAGTACGTATGTGAGCTCCGCTGTTGTGTTCTTAGCTTTGAGGCGTACGTAGGACTAGGATTGGTAGTGTGGATGCTTGCTTAGTAGTTGAAATCTCGTTTCACTATCACCTTCTTTCCACGATAGATGGCGCCTGAGAGGTTAGCTACCTGCTCAAAAAGTGGGAACTACAAGTCTGTGTTGACTTAGCAGTGTGTGTGTGTGTGTGTGTGTGTGTGTGTGTGTGAGCATGGGTGAGTCATCATATTGCATTCATATCATTGCATTGCACCACATAAGATCCTTGTTATATAAGTTTGTATGAGCAGTCTTATATGATGTGTTACTTTACTTCATTCGTTTTAGCCGGTAGGATAGACGTCTTGTAGTATCGGTCAACCCGTATGTTAGCATTACCGCAAGACAGCTGTTCTAGGCATAAGACTCCCCTCGGCCGTGTTTTATGTTCTGGAAAGGTGTCTTACAATAGATGTGAGTGAGAGTTTGTTTTTATTATGGCCCTTTAGGCAAATTTTTACTCCGATATTTGTAAGAGCTTTTGTATATCTTTCATACTTATATTATGTTTGGACTTTATTAATTACTATGGATCATGGATTTTGTGTTTTCTTTTATTTATGGGTAGGCAATATGATATTCAAAATAGCCGGCAGAAAAAGTGTCATGTGGTACAGATTAACTCGTGTGTTGATGCTACCACAAGGTGGCTTTTCTGGGCGTAAGACTCCCCTCGTCTGTGCCTTGTGTTCTGGAAGGGGCCTCCTACACTTCCTTCTCTTCCTCTCCTTTCCTTTCTCTTATCATCTTCCCCTTTCTTATTTTGAGTAGAGATAATGACCAAGAGATAATGAGAAGAGAATACACTCCTCTGCCCTTAACAATCTCCGAATTAATCCCGGCCACATGACCTCCAAGACAATAGGAATGGACGGTCCGATTTTCAATGAGAGATCTATTTAAAATGCTATCGTCGGGCGATATCACTATCATCGGGCGATATCTCTAACGGTGGCAGCTTGACCAAGTTAGCACCGCTCAGTAACCACCTCACAACCAACTAATATTTGGTTGTTTGATGTGTGGCACACTATCGCCGGGCGATATCACTTTCACCAGTGATAGCTCCAAAACCCAGAAATGTTTTTTTTCAATGAGGGAAAACTAGAGTGTTACATAGATTATGTCCCTTAATTATTCTAGATTTTGATCATCCTTATTCTGTGAAAGCTCTACATTATCATGATGATTTTCTGCCATATTTTCCTTTGATATTCTGTCCTTATTCTATTATTTAGAAGTTTTGATATCATCATTGACCCTGTATGAAAAACAATTTGTAACCCTAGCTTGACTCTCCCCCTTCTTTATATCCTAGAAAAAGCACGTAAAGGCTTCGGTAGGGAGTTAAGATTGCTAGACCTAGCTTCCAAAAATTTTTACAAAGCTTGATAACTCATTTATTCGACTTTGAAGAGATTGATTTTGCTAGTGCAGCCTTTAAAAAAATTAGAAAGTGTTGAGTGAACTATATAGTCAGCACATTTAGTGCTTTATCAAGAGAATCCTGTATTTTCAATATAGTTATCCTATTTTCCATTGAAGTACATGCATTGACACTAGAAAATCCAAATTGAATAAGAGCAAGAAAGCTGAGAGTGGTGAAGACAAAGAGTTTGAGGGAAAATTAAATAATAAGAAAATATGGTACAAATAGACGAATTGTCAAAAAATTAGGGCTGAAAGTGATGCACTTTAAGAAAATTTTAAGTCCACGCTTTTTATTCAACAGTGGGTCGAATGAAACTCGACATTATGTTGATTCTTATTAAATCAGCTTAGCTGTCAATGGATGCAATGATATATGTCAACGTTGTGTTAACTATGTTCAAACTCTTCAAGATAACTGGCTCTAAGCATTGCATTTAGTAGAAGTTGATGCTACGTCGACTTGTACTCGACATTATGTTGAATATGGACTTAAATGTTTTGAGTCTGCTGCTTGTTTTTCCCAACAATATGGTTATGTGAAAGGTGAACTTTGTGCTTGTCAGAGTGTGTTTTACTAACATCCATCAAGCATGCCCAGTACATTGATGAAGTGTTTATGCTTGATGAAATCAAGAGGCTTAGTGAAAATAACAGCCTTTTGATCTTCAGTGGACACATATTCTGGGGAAGTTTCCCCTTTTTCAACATTCTTCCTTAGTAAGTGATGTCTGATCTATATATGATTTATCATGTTGTGTAGTGCTAGATTAGAAGCAATGGAGATTGCATTGGAACTATCACAATATTTTATGGATTTTGAGATATCTAAGTTATAGTCTAATAACAAATTTGCATCCACAATAATTATGAGTAGTAACTTCCTGCAACTATGTACTCACCCTCTGATGTGGAAGTTGAGACTGAAGTTTGTTTCTTACTAAACAAAGAGATCAGTCTAGCACCCATGAATTGACCAATTCTTGAAGTGTTCTTCATGTCCAATCTACAATTAGCATAATCAGTATTTGATTATCCATATAGCACAAATTATGATTATGTAGGAAACCATAGCCCCATTTAAGGTGTACCCTTAAAATACCTTAAAATTCATTTCACAGAACTTTAGTGTGACACCTTTAGATCAACCTAGAATCTACTACACACACATGTTGAAAAGATTATATTTGGCCTACTAGCTATAAGATATCGAAGAGAGCCAATGATTGCTTTATAAATTTTTTAGTTAATGGATTGACTTGATACATCCCTATCAATAAAAACATTAGTAGTCATGGGGGTTTTTATTGTAGAGACATTTTCCATCCGAAACTTTTTGATCAGTTCTTTTGTATACATAGATTGGGATATCAAAATGTCTTCATCACTTTGATTCAGTTGAATACCAAGGAAGAAATATAATTCCCCCATGCTACTCATTTCAAATCTGGACTGCATTAGATCAACAAACCTTTTGCATAGTCTTGATATGTGGTACCAAATATAATATAATCCACATAAATTTGGACAATAAATAGTTGATATTTATGTGCTCTTGTGAAAAGTATTTTATCTACTTTTCCTCTTGTGAAAGATTATGCTAAAAAAAATAGGGTCTCATACAAAGCTCTTGGTGCTTGCTTGAGACTATATAGTGCTTTATTTAATCAAAAAAACATATGAAGGATGAGTTGGATTAACTAAACCTGGAGGTTGTTCAACAAAATCTCTTCTTGCATGATTCCATTTAGGAATGCACTTTTTATATCCATCTAATATATCTTTACCTTCTTGTAGGCAGCATAGGAAAGAAATAAACTTATTGCCTATAGTCTAGCAACTGGCGAAAATGTTTGGTTGTAATTTATTCCCTTCTCCTGTTTATACCCTTGGGCAACTAGTGTGGTCTTGTTCTTGACTATTACCCCATTTGAGTCCATCTTGTTTCTATATACCCATTTTGTTCTAATTATCGAGTTATATTTTTGCCTTTTTACTAGTTTCCAGACCTTATTCCTCTCAAATTATGCTAGCTATTACACAACTGCAACAATCTAGTCGGCATCATTTTCTACTTCCTCAAACTTCTTTGGTTCAAATTGGGAAAGGTAGCATGATGATTTATTTTACTAATAACCCAAAAAGGGAATTTCACCGATTGAATCATAATATCATGGTCGTATTAAAACATGGGGCTGTCAATTACTACTACTCACACCATTACTATTATCCATCGTACAATAGGGGTGATATACTTGTTAAACGGTTAGAATGAAAACTAAAAATTAAAATTTCTTTTTTTAGAGAAATGCAATAAGAAAGAAAATATCCGATCATGGATTGCCATAAATGAAATTAATGTAACAAAAAAAGATAAGATTCACTCTCACAAACATCGCTCGACCATGGAGGCATAAAATAAACTTGAAGTTTTCTAAAACTTAAATTCCCTAATTTTAGTTCCCGAAATTAGATCTCTCTACCAATCGGTGAACCTAAAATCGCATTAAAAAAAATAAGAGCCCCACTGTTTGATTTGACTCCAATCCGACAGATTTATGTTTCCCTTCCTCATGTGTGCATGCAACTCCGTTCTTCTTTAAGGTTTCTATTATATAACCAAGCCTCTCGGCTAACTTATATATGAAAACGGATTCAACTCTTATGAACCAGAAAATATAAGAGTCAAAAATGAGAAATCAAAGAAGAATCGAGAGAGGTTTGCAAGGAAAGTTTTTTAAAGAAATATCACATGAATTCTAACTAGGCTTTCCATGACCAAACATTAGAGAATTAGCTACTCATAATGGGGAGAATGAAAGCGTAGAAAAAAAAGACATTATATTAATTAAATTTACGATTATAAAAAGGAAATACAATAAAAAAAAATTACATGAAAAAGGAAATTACAAGCATGAAAACTAAGAACTCTAATAACTCCAAAGCCTCTCCAAAACCTCCCCAAAAAATTTTTCCCTCCTTGTCTTCATGGAGGGATGGCCTGTATATAGATGAGAAAGGGAAAAAATGAGAGACAACCAGGGGGGTCGGCCACATAAAGAGGAATTAAAGAGGGTGGAAGTGGAAGAGAGAGAAGAGGAAGGGTGGTTGGCAAAGTGTAACGAATGGAAGGAATATGAGGGGGAGAGAGAGAAGGGGGTCGGCCATGTATTGTTTAAATTGAGAAAATGAAGAAGGGAAGAGGAAAGGTTGGACAACATAATTTAAATTGAAGAAATAAAGTGTAGAGAGCGGGGGTATGCAATTATGTTGAAATAAATAGATGTCGAATATGAGGGGCCAGACACCATGGATTAAATGGAGGAAATAAAGTTGATGGCCGCCCAAGAATGTGAGGTGGCTTGAATTGAAAGTAAAGAGGGGGGGTCAGCCATGTACATGAATGAGAATATTAAGGTGGGGCCAGCCACATGATGTAAAATATATGCATGTGAAAAGGTGGTGGAATGGCCATGCATGCATAATAACTTCATGTCCAAAGCTTAACAACGGGCTTTTACGTCGAGACTTGCCAAAATTACCACCAAGTCTGTCATAAAATAACATTACTGTGGATTATATAAAACAAAAAAGAACATGCTAATTAATACTAATTTAGAGAAAAAAGTATATATATATATATAATATATATATAATATAATAATCATAGTAAGCATATATAAGTCAAAATATGCGTCATAAAATTCTCACAAGACTATGCATTTCCCTTTTCCCCAAGCAAAGACATACAAGCTAGCAAAATAAAACGAAATAATTAAACAATATGGCTATGCCGAACACTAGTATGATGAAAAATTAAAAGTAGGGAAACTATGAAAATTAAACCGAATATTCTAACTTAACCATGACATAAAGTTTTATAGATTTCACTAACATAAAAATAAATCATCCCAAGTTTTAGTAAATGTAAAAAAACAAGTAATGGGAAGATTGAAAAGGGCATTGAGTTACTACAAAAATCTAAGAGACATTTTATATCCACCCCAATCTAAATCATGAGTCCAAACTCATACCTAAATGCTTACCCAATCTACTTTTTTGCTACTTAATTAAAAATAAACCTTAAAGCATGAATCAAAAAGACTTCATTAGGACTGAAACTTTGCTTAGGTATAAGATTAGGAATTACAAATTAAAAGAAAAACATGATGGCTAAGGATCACACTAAACCAAGATAAGAGTTTTATAAAAAAAACAACATTTGAAATATCCAAACTTTTCTATCATAACACATTTTTTTCTTGTTTTTTAAACATGAAGCCATAAGAATGTTTGAAAATTTGGCCAACAACCTAATTTTCACATAACACAAAAATAATTTCTTTTACATTCTTCATTTTATAAACATGCATTTCCTTTTGAATTTCTCCACATTTTTACAAAATGAACCTCTCATACAATGAAAAAAAAATTAAATAAATCTCAAACGATTCAAAAATAGCCTAAATCATCTTCATGCTCCTAAAAATATCTAAAGTAAAACTTGAAAATTCCAAAAGGTGCAAGATTAGATAGAAAATAAAGAAACTTGACGTTTCATGAAAGTGAAAATAATATGCGTTTAGATCGGTTCGCATCTCACTAAACATAAGTCAATATTACAAAAAAAAATTAAAAGAGAAAAAAATGAATGACAGATTTTATATAAGTGAAAAATATAAAAAAAATTCATAAAAGTGCCAATATTCAATAGATTTTTCATCATAACTTGCTACATCGAATTAGAAACACTACATTAGTCAACATATTACTCGTGAAACATAGCCAAAATGAAATTTATAATAATTTATCAAGCTAAACAAGTACATAAGTGCTAAAAACATGAAAACACAAAGTTTTAGGGCACTAAAGACAAAGCAAAATTTTAACTCAAATATAAATTTTTAGAATTCTCTTTTTTTTGGATTTTGGATATTATCTCTTTTTTAGAATATAATAATAATAGCATAAAAAACATAAGCCTATATATATTGCTTGTGTACTTTCTGTGCTGTGTTGTTTTGTTTTCTTGTGCAGGTAAAACTTTAATTCCGCAAATACGCTGCAAAGACACCTATTCCCCCCCCCATAGGTGTAAGTAGTTGACACTAAGTGGACTTTCAGGGTGGACTCCCTCAAGTGACATCCAGAGGACTTTTCATTATATATATATTTATAATGTACTTCCTGGACATCCAGAGGACTACCTAGTGAAAGGATCACAAGGTACTTGGCGGTGTGTTGGGGTGAAATCCTAAATGGACCTTTCCAAGAAATTAGATTTTTGCTTTTCTAGTTTTTTTTGCTTTTCTATTTTTTTCTTTTCATTTTTTATAATAAAAAAAAGGAAAAGCAAATAATTTTTTTTAAAATTTAGCTTATTTTTATATTAATTTTTAAATAAAAATAAAGTGATCAACGTGTAACTCCCACTAGACTAGTTGGAAACATCGTCCTCGATGTTAAAAAAAGGAGAAAGAAGAAAAAGAAAGAAAGACAAGAAGTGAAAAAACAGGTACTTCCCTTCATTTGCCAGTCTGAAGGTTGATGCCACTCCCCCGTGCTTGCATATTAGAACAACTTGGATATCAACTTAAGTCATCATAAAATTAGCAACATTGAAGTAGGCGATAAAGGATTCTAATTCACAGGAGCCTCCCAGATAAAAGAAAATGAAATACAGCAAGAGAAAAATAAAAAAAGAAAAGGAAAGAAAAATAGTAATAATAATAAAAATAAAGCGTTTTATAGAATAAAGCAATACCATCACCGGAAAAATAAAGCTTAAGATGTTGACCATTCACTTTAAAATCACCCTTATTCGGGTGTAAAATCAAAATTATTCCATATGGAAAACTTATTTCACAAGAAAAGGACCAGACCAATGCGATTTTAGTTTGCCTGGAAATAATCATAGACGTGAATTATAAAGTAAGACCTAGTCGCCCGGTTTAAAATTCTTTGGATGCCTTAAGTTTTTACGATGAAAACATTTTGTTCGCTCTTTATAAAATTTATTTCTTTCATAAGCATTGTAGCGCCAGTCTTTGAGTTCATTTAATTGTTATTATCGATGTTCAGCGACTGAGTGTGGTTGAGATTTAAAAATTTCAAGGCCCAAAATACGCGGCGTTATAGTTCTACAAGTAAGTGACATGACTTTCCATAGAACAAGCGATACGACGTACAAAAGATGGTGATTTTGTTAGTCATTTGATAAGCCCAAAGTGCATCGTCGAGTTTAAGAGACCAATCTTTTTGTGATGCAGAAATATTTTTTTTCCAAAATACATTTAATTTCTCGATTTACTACTTCAACTTGTCCATTAGTTTGGGGGTGGTAGGCGGTGGAGAACTTATGTGTAACGTCATATTTTAATAAGATTTTAGAAAGTTGAGCATTACAAAAATGCGCACCCCTATCACTAAGGATTGCTCTAGGCGTACCGAATCAATAAAATAATTTTCAAAAAAAATAAATAACTTGTCGAGAATCATTTATTGGAAGAGCTTGCGTCTCGACCCATCATAATACATAGTCTAACGCTACTAAAATATATTTGTTTCCAGAACTTTAAGGAAGGCGACCTACAAAGTCTATACCCCAGATATCAAATACTTCATATTCTAGAAAATTGTTTTGCGTCATTTCATTTTATTTTAAAAAATATTACCGGTATGTTAGCAATTATCGCACTGACTCACCAAAGATTGAGAAAATTTGAAAAGGCTATGCCAATAAAAGCCCGCACTTAGAACTTTAAGCGGTCTGATTTGCTTGATAATGTCCATTGGTTAGTATATTATGTAAATGTTTTAAAATATCTTGACCCTCTTAAAACAAGACACATCTTCTTACTACTTGGTCTATATAAACTCTAAAGAGAAAAGGGTCATCCCAAAAACCACTAGATAATTGGCGAAATTTGTGAAACAAGGAGTGGAAGAAGAAATTTTCATTTTTAAAAGTTTTTCATCCGAGAAAGAGTCGTTAAAAGAGGTTTTGTTTAAATCTTCGATAAAAGGATATTCAAACCTTGATAAGTGATCCACCACCAGATTCTCGGCCCCTTTCATGTCCAAAATTTCCAAGTCGAACTCTTTAAGTAGAAGAATCCGACGAATTAAGCTTGACTTGGCATCCAATTTTGAGAGTAAATATTTTAGGTCGAGTGATCCATAAAAACAAAAATTTTTAAAGAGTTATATAAGGGTGAAACTTATCAAAAGCAAAAATAATGGCTAAAAGCCTTTTTCCACCGTGGTGCAGTTCTCTTATGCTGAAGTGAGAGTTTTACTTCCATAATTAATAGGTTGAAATTTTTTAGAAATGCATTGGCCCAAAACAGCTCCTACCACAAAACTACTCGCATCACACATTATTTCAAAGGGAAGATCCCAGACCGGGGAAATCATGATCGGAGTGTTAAAAGGTTTTTCCTTAATTAAATTAAAAGAAAATATATAAGCGTCGTCAAAGAGGAATGGAGCATCCTTTCTAGAAGATTAGTGAGAGGCTTAGTGATTTTTGAAAAATCTTTAATGAAGCAACGATAGAAACCGGTATGTCCTAAGAAACTTCTAACCGCTTTTACATTTGTCGACAAAGGTAGTTTCTAGATTACTTCTATCTTCACCCTATCTACCTTGATACCCTTAAAAAAAAATCTTATGACTCAATACTAAACCCTCTCATACCATAAAAAGGCACTTTTCCAAATTTAAAATGTGATTCGTTTCTTCACATCCTTCTAAATATTTTTCTAAATTTTCTAAACACAGATCAAAGGAATCTCCAAACACGGAAAAATCATCCATGAATACTTCCATAATATTATCAATGTACTTATCAAAGATGGCCAACATACAACTTTGGAATGTTGCATTTGCATTACATAAACCAAATGCCATTCTTCGATAAGAGAAGTTGCTGAAGTGAGGAGTAAACATTGTTTTCTCCTGGTCCTCAGGTTTAAGAGGAATTTGTAAATAGCCCGAGAGACCATCAAGAAAATAATAAAAACAATGACCTGATAAAAATTCTAGAATTTGGTTGAAAAGGGTTAAGGTAAAGTGATCCTTGCGAGTGGCATCATTTAATTTACAATAGTCAATGCACATTCGCCACTCCATTACCATTCTTGTTGGAATTAAATAATTGTTCTTGTTTATAACTACCATTATACCCCCTTCTTAGGAACTACCGGGACCGGACTCACACACTTGCTATCTAAGAATGGATAGATGATCCATGTATCTAATAACATAACTACCTCGCCCTTAACTGCATTCTTCATGCTTGGGATCAATCTATGATGTGGTTGTATAACGTTGCGAGAGTTATCTCCTAAGAGGATTTTATGTGTGCAAAAGAATGGGCTTATGCCTTGAATGTCTGAAATTTTCCAAACTATAGACCGACGATGCTTTTGTAAAACTGTTAATAATTTATAATTTTCTGATTCAATTAAAAAACAAGACTATAACTGGTGATTTAGAAATTTTTTCAAGAATGACATACTTAAGGTGTACGGGTAATTGCTTGAGTTCTAAAGTAGGTGATTCCTCGTAAGAAGATTTTAAAACTTTTTTTATATCAAAAGTGATTTCTTCATAAGGTTTAGATCTAGTTTGATAATTTTCAGAAATATTACACTAAGTCATAACCATGCCAGGTGAAAAATCATGAGGGAGTTCAGAAAAAGAAGAAAAACAATTTTTAGAAAAATTTTGAGAAGAAGGAGATGGCTCGTCATCAGAAACTTCTATAAAGAAACATGAGTTGTCATTTGATAAATTGTTTTTCATTGATGGAGTAATAGAAAAAGTGACCTCATCATCTTCTACTCGAAGAAAAAGCTTTTTGTTACTTAAATTTATTATTGCGAGAGAGGTGGCATGGAAGGGGTGGCCAGGGATTAAGGGAACCTCGACATCCTTTTCTATGTCCAAAATGACGAAGTCTATCGGGAAGATAAACATGTCAACCTTTACTAGCACATCCTCAACAATTCCTGACGGATACTTAATAAACTTATTTGTGAGTTGTATACTCATCCTAGTTGGGCTGAGAGTGCCCAAACCTAACTTTTTAAAGAGAGAAAACTGCATTAAGTTAATGCTCACTCCTAGATTGGCAAAAGTGTGTTTCTCGGATAGATTGCCAAAAACACATGGAATAGAAAAGCTACCCAGATCGTTTGCTTTTTTGGTAAATTATTTATCAAAACCGCAGAGCACTTGATGTTTAAAGTGATATGAGATAAATTTTATAATTTCTTTTTGTTTGTTAGAAGAATCCTCAAATACTTAGCGTATTTGAGCATCTGAGAAATCGCTTCGTGGAAAGGTAAATTGATATGTATTTGTTTGAACATTTCAAAAAACCGATGATATTGATCATCTAACTTTTCTTTGTTTAATTGAGATGGGTAAGGAGGAATGGGAGAATTTTTAAAAACAGAGGGAGTAGAGACAACATCATTTGAAAGAGACATTTATTTAAAATAGGGGGGACAGTCACCTCGGGATCTTTACTAACAAATGGATCAGATAATTCTTTCCCACTCTAAAGAGTTATATTAGTGGAAAGAGTCCTGGGCGGTCGCTCAGATATAATTTTTGCGAGCTGCATGATTTGATTTTTAATATTTTTAATTGTTCCTTCTAGATTTCTAATTGTCTCTTCGTTTGCATTGATGTATTTTGAAAACATTTCTTCCATGGTTGGAGTTTTTTAAAATTATGCGTAAGAGGAGGGTGTGGTGGTGTAAAATTGGATGGTGGTTGATGAAACCGAAACTGACTTCTGTAGAGTCTGAACCCTTGGGGAAGGGGTGATCGCACACTTACTTTGCTGAGCAAGCTTTACTGACCGAAGACATAGAACTTGAAACTGACCCAAGTCTCCAGCATAGAGGTCCCACCACATACCCAAAAGATCTTACCCTCCTTAGCAAAGTGCTGAGCAAGGGAACCTCAAAAAGCTTTATAAGATAAGAGAGTAATAGAACTGAAAAGCTTGCCTTTTGAGGTACCACCATGAGCCAATTTATAGTTTTTAGAACCTGGCATGCAAATAGTGTAACTTTGCTATTCATAATCGCTATTTGCAGCCAAAAGCGGTCTGCCAATAGCCAAACTCCGTTTTTCTGAATGGCTAAATGCAAACCTAAGCACATTTGGCAGATCAAATTATGTTTAAGCACGTGATACCTACACCCCACTCATAGGGGGAAATCGGGGCCAGCTCGCCACTCAATTGGGCGGGCAGTCCCTGGCTCTCGCGACTCTCCCCTCTTTTAAGGCGAGCACGAGTCGGGCTCTTGCGACTCGCCTACCCCTCACGTGGAGGCAGACCAGTGATCTCGGCCATGTGTTCACAGAGACGAGCGCGAGCTGGCCTGGTCAAGCTGGCTCGTACGGCTCGCCCACCTGCCTAGCCAGAGGAGCTGTCAAAGCCAGAGAAACTGATAAGAAATTTGGCTAAGTTAAGAAAGCATCGACAAAGCGAGCTTCACTCAACACCTTAGAATATGGTGACAGAAAATTAATCCTGGCCTGTTCGCCCGCCTATCTCGCCTACCCGGCAGTCCCACTCGGCGAACACTGGGTTGTTCACAATCCCCGTTATTTTTTAACTTGGCAAATCCCAAAAAGAATCATCCAACACCACGTGTTCGTTGAGTGCTTGCTGAGATGGAGGGAAGCTTTTTGTGGCTTCCACCAATGCGCTACACCACCAGGATCATGGGAAAACCCATGTCCTTCTACTTTTCTTTTCATTGTGAACTCCTGTAGCTGAGCTACCCATATCAGAAGAATTGCAAGCTCGCCTATCGGTCACAAGGGAGGGGATGGGGGCATAAGTCATTGATACTACCCCTTGGCTCGCACGAGAGTCTCCTAGTCCTACCTTTAGGCCAAAGAAGGTGAAGATGGTCAGGCAATCTCCCCTAAACGATGCCCCTGCGTCTTGTTCGGTGGCCGATGTTGAGGCCATCCATGAGGTATACAGGCCAGTTTCCTGACATTATTGCCACTCCGATTTTTATCTCTCCTTCATCGAAGGATACGTCTCGCGGGTGCAGAGGCAAGGGAATGGAGCCGAGGTACTCCTCCCAGCAGGTAACTAAGCGGGTCGTCGGTCGTTCGACCATGGGGACTTCCCTTCTCACAATTCCTCTGTTGCCAACCTGCCACGTGCTAGGAAAATCTTTTGTGGAACTTGAAGGCTAGCCCTTCCATGGTCAGCCAAGTACCTCCCTCCCACATACAAGCGTAGGGGACGTGCTGACCCTTGGTGAGTTTGTTGGCTTGCTTGCTTATGGTTGTCTACTTGCTCTTCCCTGACCCTTTCTATTTTTGCTGGCTTCAATGCGGTCTCCTCCTCTGACGTTAACATTAGTGGGGGGCACTCTCCTCCCCCTTCCATGGAACACATCTCAGAATACATGGGCTACCCATAGGATGCTGAAGAGATGAAGAGGCAAGTGACCCGGCTATTCAGGAAACAATCTCTGATGCTGCAGGAAGTTTGCCATAAGGTGGACGAGGACAAGGCTTAGGCGGAGGATGGTTTGCGGCCTTGTAGGGCATTAGGCGCACAAAGGATGGAGATGGGATTACTTCCCTGGGAGCACACATTACCCGAGCAGAGGAGCGACTCCCGAATGCCAAATAATAGGTCGACTTGGCCCCAGCGGAAACTGCTGGCGGTCCGCAAGTACTTCTACGCTTGCTTGCAGGCCTTGGTCACACATGTCTCTGGATCAGCACGCATGTTATAACCACAAATTTATTTCTCTTCCTGGAGTATCAGACTTTATTGTCTGTAAATATTTGACATTACTCGCCCACTGACAGGCCCATGCTCATTGCTTATTTTCTCTCTACAGCTTTTGTTTAGCTTTTCTTAGGTGGGTGCTAGCCTACCGGCTTACTCTCCTCTCTGGTGGGAGCGAGCCAGCGTGGTTTGCTCGCCCCCATGGCGGACGCGAGGCAGCATTGCTCGCTCGCCACTTGGGAGGATATGAGCCATCGTGGCTTGCTTTTGCAAAAGTTCCAAAGGGGGCGCGACGAGTAAGGGAATGGCGGGCTAAGAAATTGAAGTGTAAGGGTGAATTTTTGCAATATGCACACCTTCTAGCCGACGGGACATTTTCCCACCCTTCTTCACTCTATAAATAGGCCACGACCCTTCTTCCCACCTACCACATTTAAAACCCTCTGCATCTTCTCCACTCCTGCGATTCTCAGCCCGCCTTTTATCACAAGAACTTCTGCATCCCTCCCTCTTAGCAGATCGCGAGATGGGAGGCTGCGGTAGAGGTGCCGAGGGGAGAGTTTAGTGCGCATGGACATTTTTTGACCAACCCTTCTTCTCCGCCGCACTCACCGAGGATGATCTCATTACTGTGGTCGGTGATTTCATCCTGCCTGGCTTTGAGGAGAGGCGACCAGGGGCGGAGGAGATGATAACGACCTCTCTGACGGGGAGCTCTCCATCCCCATAGCGTATTTCAATGTGGGCCTTTAGCTTCCCATATGGACCAAGGTCCGGTAAATATTGAAGTACTTCGGGGTCGTACTGGGGCAACTGACCCCCAACTCGGTCGTGGTCATGGTCGGGTTTGCCTGCTTCTTGTGGGAAGAGCGGATTGAGTTCAGCCTCGTGATCTTCCGCAAGATGTTCTTCTTCCGGGGAAACAACGATGACACCGCGTACTTCTCCAGCAACCGCCTCAAGGTGCGAGAGACAATAAACAAGATCCACAACTGGCTCCGAAAGTTTTTCTTTGTCAAAGGCGACTTCGGCAATATACCATTCTCCCTGATCCAACTCAACGAGGCGAGCTACTGCACCTTACCCTTGGGGGCCATGAAGCCGATTTCTGCGGGTTCTTCAAAGGGAAGAACTTCAAGGTCGCGTTCCTTCGTAGGAACGTCGATTCTCTCGCCCCTGTCCCTCCTGGGGGAGGTAAGCCACTTGCGCTCGATAGTTTTTTCTTAACCTTTTCTTTTTGCAACTCTAACCCTCTTACTGCAAGTGAGTGAGATCTCCCCCTGCACCCTCCATATGAAAGTGCGTGAGTCGCCCCCTGCGAGCTCGTCCAAGCCGAGGTTGCAGCTACTGTGCATCGCGAGATCTAGGCCCTCTCCCCCCAAACATAGGTCACCCGCGATCAGCCTCCACCGCTACCGCCATCCAAGAAGTAGAAGAGTGCAGAGGGCCCATCTCCCGCATCTCGGGAAAAAGTCAACGCCCCTGCGAGCCAATAGCATGGAGCGACTGTCACTCCTTGCACTTCGACTGGTAGTCCTGTTAGTGAGATGACTCGCATATCCAGGGCACGAGAGCATGCATCCACTGATAGTCCCGTTCCGATGGCACACCAGAACTTTGGCTATAGTGAGCGGCACTTGGACGAGCTCGTCAGGGCTCTCCTTCAATGGGACTAAGTGGAGAATAGGGCATCGATCTCAACCCTACTACCAAGCTGGATGGATCAGGACACCACCAGCGAGGAGGCCTATGCATTCTTGTTTGCCCTATATGCATGGGAGGATGACACAGTCTACGATCAAGAGTCCACACGAGCACTCGTTCATGAGAGTGCGCGGGCCCAACAACGCAGTCTTGAGCTGGCCTATATGGCGGGTTTCCGATGCATTAAGATGGAGCAGAACTCTACCTCGCTTTAGAAGCTTGCCATCGACAAGGATGAGGCCCGCCGCCTTGCACTAGAAGAGGAAGAGCGATATGGAAGCATGCGGATGAGGCCGACGCTATTCTCGCTGGATACTTGGGGGGGGGGGGGTGGTAAGTCCCAAAACTCGAACAAGATGCCCTTCTCTAGATTGCCTCCACTAACTCATGTTTCTTTTGTTTCTTTCCACAGGACGCGGCGACAGCCAAGTTCCTCGGCCTTCAAATAACCACCCTACAGATGGAGAATGAGGCACTATAGGTGTGGGTTCAAGAGTTGGAAGCTGCCACTCCATCGCCGCCCTCCAGAAGAAGCTGCCAGCTCGCCACAACTTCGACTAAAATCTGGAAGAGATGATGCATAAGAATTCCACCAAGGCCGCAATGTACACTCCCGAGACCTTGCAGCGGGCCGGCCTAGTGATGAGCCAAGGTGCGGGGCTCGCGACGATCGATGTGGTACCGTAACTATTCCTTCAGGTACCAAAGCTTGGCAACGAGTCTTACCAATCCCTTTAGGAGTGCTCGCCCCCTGATAGCTCACCCTGCTGATCTTTCGTGCCTCACTTCTTTATTTTTTGCAGTCCATGTAATTTCTTCATCCTTGTTATAATGTAAATGCGGTTGAGCCTCATCCTTGTAACTTTTTACGAATAATAATACATGGCCTTTTTCAAGAACTCTATTGCATTTGGTATTTTTTCCTCTCTTTTGTGTACTCGCGACCCGGATCATCCTTCCCGCTCGCCGCCTTCGGACCCATGCCTCGCAGGTGTTCTCGTGCATTTCTTACTAGTTTTTGAAAATCGATGACACTTTAGGTAATTAGTCCACGAGCGGCGATCCGCCGCCTTTACTCAAGGAGCTTCCCCGTGGTGCTTGCGAGACTTAGGTTTAGGTATCTCTCGGCTCCCCCCCCCTGAGTGCTTGACTTGCATGAACTGTAACCCATCTAATGCAACCTGGAGGCTTGGGAGGGCCTCGTGCAATTGATCCTCGCAACCTGGGTCTCTCTACTTGGACAAGATATTTATGGATTGGGAGTGGAGAGACCAAGCTCGCCAGGAGGGGACTTGGTTCTCCAAGAGGGGCTAGACCCAACTCTCCAAGAGGGTTATGCAAGATCCATCTTTGTCAAGAGGGCTATGCTGAGGGGGAAGACTCCATCGAGTAACATCCAGCCCTGCCAGGTAGTGAGAGCCTGACAGCGGGGTCTTCTCGGGTTCTGGGGAGACTCTCTTGAATAACATCTAGCCCTACTGGCTAGTGAAAGCCTGGCAGCAAAATCTTCCCGGGGATTTGTGAGACTCTCTCGTGTGATATCCAGCCCTGCAAAATTGTGAGAGTCTGGCAACGGGATCTTCCCATGATCTGGGAAGACTCTATCGAGTGACCTCCAGCCTTGCAACCTAGTGAGAGACTGGTAGCGGGATCTTCTCGAGGTATGGGGCCGACTCTCTCGAGTGACATCTAGCCTTGGCAACTAATGAGATCCTGATAGCACTATCTTCTTGCGGTTTGGGTAGACTCTATTGAGTGACATCTAGCCTTACAAGCTAGTGAGAGCCTGGCAGCAGGATCTTCTCAAGTCTAGGGTAGAATCTCTCGAATGACATCTAACCCTATCAACTAATGAGATTCTAGCAGCAAGATCTTCTCGGCATCTAGAGAGACTTTCTAGAGTGACATCTTACTCTGTCAGCTAGTGAGAGCATGGTAGGGTGATCTTCTCGGGTCTTGGGCAGACTCTCTCGAGTGACATCCAACCCTGCCAGCTAGTGAGATCCTGGTATCAAGATCTTCTCGGGGTCTTTGGAGACTCTCTCGAGTGACATCCAACCCTGCCAGCTAGTGAGAGCCTGGAAGCGGGATCTTCTCGGGGTCTAGGGCAGACTCCCTTTAGTGGCATCCATCCCAACAAGATAGTGAGAGACTGGCAGCGGGATCTTCTCGGTGTCTTGGGAGACTCTCTCGAGTGACATCAAGCCCTTCCAGCTAGTGAGATCCTAGCAGGGGGATCTTCTCGAGGTTTAGGGAGACTTGCTCGAGTGACTTTCATCACTACCAGCTAGTGTGAGCCTGAAAGCGGGATTTTCTCGGGGTCTAGGGCAGACTCTCTCGAGTGACATCCAACCCTACAAACTAGTGAGAGCCTAGTAGCGAGATATTCTCGGAGACTGGGGAGACCCTCTCAAGTGATATCCAGCTCTGCCAGCTAGTGAGAGCCTAGCAGCATGCTCTTCTCTAAGTCTGGGGTAGACCTTGCCAACTAGTGAAAGCCTGGTAGTAGGATCTTTTCGGGGTCTGGGGAGACTCTCTCGAGTGCTATCCAGCCCTGCCAGCAAGTGAGAGCCTGGTAGCGGGATCTTCTCGGAGTCTGGGGAAGACTCTCTCAAGTGACATCCATCCCTACCAGCTAGTGAGAGCCTGGCAACGAGATCTTCTCGGGGTCTACTTTATGGACATCACTTGCCACACAAACTTGCAAAAAGATTTTAAAATTTGCGATATCTCATATTTACAAAGGAGGATGTTAAACTTTGTTCATGGATAGATGCACTTCAAGTCATCACCGCTCTAGGTGTGACTGAGGGCCTCACCCTCCACATTCTGGAGGTGATACATCTCTTACCTAATACATCTTTGACAAGGTATGGACCTTCCCAATTTTGATTGAGCTTTCCCACGGCTGCTGATCTTCCTGTAGTATCAACATTCTTGTGTACGAAGTCCCCTTCCGCAAACTGCTTGACCCTGACATGCTTGTCGAAATACTTGGCCATCCGCCACTTAATTTCTTTCTTCATAATAGCAGCCACATCTCGAAGTTCCTTCGCTAGATCCAAGGAGAGTCGTAGCTCGTCTTCGTTCTCGGCTCTCCATTCCTCCCTTCCTTCTTTCTTACTCACGACTACCCGAGGTGTCCGAACCTCGAACTCAATTTAGAGCATATCCTCACAGTCGTGGGAGAGTTTGAATGGGGTCTCCCAGTGGCTGTGTTGTGGGTGGTCCTTATGGCCCAGAGGACTGAAAGAAGTTTCTCCACCTAACTCCCCTCAAGGTTCTCAACCTTCTTTTTCAATAAATTCACAATGATCATTTTTGCCGCCTCCACCTGCCCGTTACTCTTAGGGTTGTGGAACTACGCAAACCAAAGATCAATCCCGAGCTGGCCACAGAAGTTGATGAACTATGTGTTGGAAAACTGCGGCCCATTGTTCGTGAAAATGGCCTGAGGCAACCCGTGATGGCAAATGATCTCCCCTCCCCACAAAATTCCAAACCACCTGGGAGGTCACCTTGGCCAGCGCCTTCACCTACAACCACTTAGAGAAATAATCTATCATCACCAATAAGAACCTCCTCTACCCACTGGCCTGAGGGAAGGGCCGTACCAGGTCTATTCCCTAAATTGCGAAGGGCTAGAGCACAATGATGCTTCTTAGTCTTTGATTTGGTAGTAGCTGGAGCTGAGAGAATAGCTGGCACTTCTGGTACTTCTTTGCAAACTTGGCAATATCCCAACCCAGGGTTGGCCAAAAATTCTCACTACCCTCCCCTCCAAGGTCCTGCTTCCCGAATGACTCCCATATTCCCCAGCATGAACTTCTTCCATGATCCTCTTTACCTCCCCCTCAACCACACAATGTGCTAGGAGTCCCGAGAGTGTCTTGCGATACAACTTCCCATCATGCATAAGATAGTATGTCGTCTTGTGCTTAAAATTCTTCTTGTCTAGGCCTTCTGGGAATTCACCTGTGGATAAGAAGAACGTGAAGGGGTCTATCCACGAAGGGCGCTAGTCTACCTCCGTCATTTCTCCTTCTTCAATAAAGGGGAGGAAAAGGTCGGTGATGGTTCCCCCCACCCAGGATCCATGCTTGGCCAATTAATCTACCGGCTCATTCTCCTCCCGCAACATGTGTCGAATGGTGCACGTTTAGAACATGTTGATAACTCCCTTGACCTTGGCTAGGTACAGTTGGAGAGAAGGCTCCCTTGCCTCAAATTCCTCATTGATCTGAGAGGCCACCACCATGGAGTCTGTGGGCACTTCCATATTATCCACCCCTAACTCCCTTGCGAGATGAAGCCCTCTATTACTGCCTCATACTTCGTCTAGTTGTTGGTAATGGGTAAGTGGACGACCACCATCTGCTCGATCTTTGTTCCCTGGGGGCCATCCAGGATCACTCCTACCCCGAAGGAATTCCTGCCTGAGATGCCATCTACCATCACCTTCCAAGGAACTGGGCGAGTGAGCTCTGCCTCCGCCACCTCGACCACATAATCAGCCGGGAAGTTGGCCATCGCTTGAGCCTTGATCGAGAGGAGGGGAACAAATGATATATCAAATTCACTCAGCTCTAGTGACCACTTCGCCAACCACCCGAATGCTCCACCCCCTCAAAGATGTTCCGGAGGAGATGGTCGGTCACCACTAAAATGGAGTGTGCCTGGAAGTAGGGTTGGAGACTCCAATCTGAGATGACCAGGGAAAAAGACAACTTCTCTAAAATTGGGTATCGTAGCTCCTCCTTCCTCAGGACCCTGCTCATGTAATAAATGGGTAGTTGTTTCTTCACCTATTCTCCAATTAGGATAGGGCTCAAGGATTCGACCCCTACCCCAAGGTACAGGGATAGATATTCCACCTCCTTCGGTCCCTAGAGCAATGGAGCCTGGGTCATCTATATCGTCAATGCTTGGAATGCTTCCTCGCATACCTGAGAACATTCAAATTTCTGATTTCCCCTTAGTGCTTTGAAGAAGGGGGAGCACTTCTCTCCTTCCCGAGAGAGGAATCTACTCAACCCTGCTAACTTCCCTCTCAATCGTTGGACCTCTTTAGCATTCGGTGGTGACCCCAACTCCATGATCGCCCTCACCTTGTCAGGGTTGGGCTCCACTCCTACAGGAGTGAGGAGGTGTCCTAGGAACTTTCCCCTACTTTCCCCGAAAACACACTTCAAGGGGTTCAGCCTCAATTTATATTTCTGCAGGGTGCCGAAGGTCTCTTCCAGGTCCTGGAGGAGAGATTAAACATCCCGAATCTTGATCATGAGATCATCCACGTACACCTCCAGGTTCTTACCCTTCTGCTCTTAGAAGACCCGGTTCATCATCCTTTGATACATTGCCCCTTCATTTTGAAGCCCAAAGGGCATCATTTTATAGCAGTAGCACTCGTCTCTAGTGATGAAGGAGACATCTTTTATATCGGGCGGGTGCATCCTGATCTGATGATAACCTGAAAAAGTATCTAGAAAACTCATTACAGAAAAACTTACAGCTAAGTCAACAAGCGCATTGATCTAAGGCAAGGGGTAACAATCTTTAGGACATGATTTATTCAAAAGAGAGAAATCTACACACATCCTCCAGCGTTCATCTCCTTTTTTAACCATCACAATATTGGATACCCAGCCTGGATACTGGATTTCTGAAATGAATCTAGCCTCGAGGAGCTTACCCACCTCCTCTCAGATTGGCTCATCCAGCTTGTCCACGGTAGACTTCTTCTTCAATCGGATGGGGCAAGCCTCGGGATCCAAGTTGAGGCAGTGGCAGTCGACGTCCGCATCGATCCCTGGCATGTTCGCCGTGCTCCATATGAAGACATACACGTTCTTCCTGATGGACTGCAATATCCTCTCCTGATCCTTTAGAATCTACCCCCCCCTCCCCGCTGATCCCCACCTTCTCCACCCATCCTCTCGTGTGAGAACCTCCATCTCAACCACCTCTTTTGCTTCCTCCAGCAAAGACTGCTCCTCCCACTCAATAGCAGCCCTCTCGCCTGGGACTGGAGCCTCCTCCTCATCGGCTTTCTCCACGGCCATCACCTCAGCATGCTCCTCCAGCACCTCCTCCGCCACCACCATATGGGTGCGGACCTCTTCCTTCCCCACCTCTATCTCCTCTGCTTCCTATCCAGCCTCCTTCCTGGACACTTCCTCCATCCTCCTATCCAACTCCTTGACTCCCTCCTGCCAGGAGATGGTGTTGACCACCATGATGAAGCACTCCCTCTCCACCTTGGGGTATCCACGGACCCAGACTTGAACCTTCAACATTGAACTTCAGGCACTAATGAAAGAAAAAGGGTATGCAGCATAAAGTGCAGATGAGAGGCCGTCTGAAGATCACATTGTACTGATAGGAGCATCCACAATGACAAACTTATAGTGTCTGGACTGCCCCCAAAGAGTAACATGGAGTCCCACTCCTCCTTCCACCTCCTTCCTTTCCTCAGAAAATCCGAACAGAGGCCCATCTGAGGCCAACACCCTCCTGGCCTCAACCTTCATTGTGTTTAATGCCTCCCTGAAGAAAACGTTGAATGAGCTCCCATTATCAATGTGAATCCGAGAGACGGTAAAATTTTTTACCGCAACCTGGATTACCAGCACGTCACAAAATGTATCCTCATGATATGGCATCTCCTTCCTCGAGGATGTAAACTTCTCATTTGGGGGTGGAGTTAGGGACGTAGAAGCAATACTCCGGAGTACATGGTATGGTGGCTCGCTTTGCGAGTGACCTAAACTCACCCCCCCCCCCCCCCCCCATGGATCACCCCAAACCTCCTTGGACTCCTATATCGGCCCTATCCTCGCATATATCATCCCCTACGGGCAGGACCTCTTCAATCCATACCTCTCGATCAGGCTACTGCTGCTACTACACCCTAGTTCCCCTCAACTCTAGGAACTCCAAGCATGTGGCCGTGATGTTGCCCTCCTCCTGATGGAAATTACAGTAAGCCAGCTCCACCCTGCCTTCCTACCTTCTCCTCTGATTTATCCTCCTCCACTATAGGGTTATCTCCATAGCCTGATGTTGATCGGGGAGAGGAGGCCTCTGGCCCTACCACCAGCATGGAGGGTTGAACTGACCCTGCCCTCCTTGGCGGGTGTCTCCTTTGTGGAAACCTTTTCTCTGGCCTAGGTCGTGCCCCTCCTACGGCCTCCATCCTATCAGATTGTTTGGCTCCTAGAGGCTCCACCTAGGCTACTACAGCTACTATTATTGCTTCTCCCTCTACTTAGGCTCTACCCTAATAGCCTCCTTCCCCTTGCCACCTCGTGGCTCCTTATCTTCCTTCGTGGCCCACTTGGCCAACTTCCTGGCGAAGTTTGGGATCGACGCCTCCCCGTCAACCTCCCTCAATGCCCTCTCCATCAACTCCTCAATGGAGAGATGAGGGACCCTCTTCAGCTCTATTTTGAAGAATTCATGTTACAACCCCAGGGTGAAGGCCACCATGAGGGTGTGCTCTGGTATCTCCTGAACCTAGAGGAACTCCTCTTAGAACCTATCCAAGTAGCTCCCCAGAGTCTGGTTCAACCCCTGCATGATGAGGAACAGGGACTCTGACTCCCTCTTCCTCTTCTTAGAAGTGGTGAACCTCAGCAAGAACCCCCGGGGCAGGTCTTCGAAGTAGTAGATGGAGCTAGCTGGAAGCTGGTAGAACAAATCTCTCGCCTTATACTTGAGGTTAATGACGAAGAGCCTGCACTTGAATGCATTTGACATCTGTCGGATTGAAACCACATCCTCGAACCATTGGATGTGCGGAACCGGGTCATCCCTCCCAGTGTAGTAGGACAACTCCGGCTCAAAAAACCCCTCTAGAACTTGGGTGGAAGAGACTAACTCACTGAAAGGGTTGCCATCCCTTGCTAGATGAGCCGGGCGATCTCGCACCTCCGCCTCACTGATAAGGCCCGCACTTGCAGAGCCGGGGAAAAGAGTTTGCACCGGCAGATCCCGCTCTCTGCCTTCCTTTTCAACCTCCTTCCCCAATCGCTTGACAGGGGCATTCTCGCCAAGGGCTAGGGCTGTAAAAACTGGGACAACTAGTGTCGAGCACTCGGCGTGAGTGTCGAGTGCTAACATGATGAGATTCCACATCTCTTGCCGAAAATCCTAAAATATGCCGAGAGTGGCGAGAGTGGGAGGGGGTGGCGAGTCGTCCTGGCAAAAATCTTGCCCTTCACCTCCAATCATTGAACATGCTAAGGTTTTCGGTGTTGATCACTCTCCACACTCACCGCACAAAAAATATTTAAACCGGAAACTGGATTCTGTGGAGTCTGAACCCTTGGGGAATGGGTAACCACACACTTACTTTGCCTAGCAAGCTTTGCTAATCGAAGACTTAGAACTTGAAACTTACCTAATGCTCCAACACGGAGGTCCCACAACACACCCAAAAGATCTCAGAGTGCTTCCCCTCCTTAGCCAAGTGTTGAGCTAAGGGTACCTCAGAAAGAGCTATAAGACATGAGACTAAGAGAACTAGAAAGCCTGCCTTCTGAGGTACCCCCTTGGGCCTATTTATAGTTTTTAGAACCTGTCCTGTAAATAACGTAACTCAGTTATTCTGAATGGCTATTTGCAGCCAAAAGCAGTCTACAAATAGCCAAACTCCGCGGTTTTAAATGGCTAAATGCATACCTAACCATATTTGGCACATCAAATTATGTTTAACCACATGATACCTATACCCCACTCATAAGGGAAAATTAGGGCCAGCTCGCCACTAAACTAGGCGGGCACAGCTGGCTCTCATGACTCTCCCCTCTTTTTAGGCGAGAGCGAGTCGAGCTCCTACGACCCTCCTACACCTCGCGCGGAGGAGGGCTAGTGATCTCGGCCGGGTGGTCACTAAGGCAAACGCGAGCCAGGCTGGTGAAGCTAGCTTGCGCAGATCGCCTGCCTGCTTGGCGGACCCAGAGGAGCTGTCAAAGCCAGAGAAACTTAGGAGAAATCTGGCTAAGTCCAGAAAGCGTCGATACGGAGAGCTTCACTCAATGCTTTAGAAGATGGTGATAGAAAATGTGTCTTGGCCTTCTTGCCTGCCTGTCTCGCCTGCCTGGTAGTCCCACTCGGCGAACACTAGGCTTTCTAGAGTTTGTATCGCATTAGCAGGTTTAATCCAAGAAAAATTTGGGTGGTTATGCCATCCAGGATTATAATTGTTCGAAATATTAAAAGGATCAGAAGTTGACAAAGCAGAACAATTATTAAATGAAGTCTTGGGTATGTTCCCCATATAATCCACCAACTCGATTGTAGCATTTGCAGTTTACCGTACCTCGGGGCGAAGAAAGCAGACATGTCTGTCATCTTCTTATTTAGCATCTCTACATACAACGCCAATTGGGAGACAGTGTCGACCTCGTACATACCTACAGGTTTATTTGGGTAGGACCTTGTCACGTTCCACTTATAAGTGTTCATCGCCATGTGCTCAAAAGCTCAAGAGCGGATTCCAGAGTTTTATGGTTCAATGTACCACCGAAAGCGGTATCTATCATTTTCTTAGTGGATTGATTTTGCCCATTATAAAAGGTCTGCACTTGTAACTATACATGCAATAATGCATGGTGAGGGCATCATATTAATAATTCTTTAAATCATCCCCATGCATCATAAAACATTTCAAAATCGATTTGACTAAATGTAGAGATATAATTTCTTAATTTTGCTGTTTTCGCCGGCGGAAAATATTTTGATGAAAACTTTTCCATTAATTGAGCAAAAATGATGAAAGATCCACTAAGAAGAGAACTCAAACACTGTTTAGCTTTGGTTCTTAAAGAAAATGGAAAAATTCTTAGCTCTATAGCATCCTCTGTAACATCAATTATCTTAAATGTGTCGCAGATTTCAAGAAAGCTCACAATATACAAGTTCGGATTTTCATCTTGAAATTCGTCGAACTGCATGTACTGTTGCACAATTTGAATGATATTTGTTAGGCTTAAGTTCAAAATTATTACTTGCCATAGCAGGGTGAACAATTCTTGATTGTGTTCCTACCAGATTGGGCCTAGTATAATAGGACATTGTCCATTGTTGGGCAACAACTTGATTGGGCTCACCCATGTTTACTGTGTTAGTGTCATCAATCGTCTCTTTGAGATCTATATTGAAGGACTTTAATTTCAAGGATAGCTAAACACCTAGAGGGGGGTGAATAGGTTTTTCAGTCTCTTTATATTTTTCCTTTTTTAAGTGTGTTGTGTGTTAGTTATTTTCTACTTTTAAGATAAACCACAAAAAGCACACACAAGATTTATAGTGGTTCCCCTGATTGTGTGTACATCCATTGTCCCTCCCACCTTTCTAGTAGTGTGTTAGGGAAGGCACTTCTCTAAAACTCGGCTCCAAAGAGCTTACAACACATATCCCTCAGGATCTCTCAGTCTCATGCAAGACCTACCTCAGGCACAAAGCCCTCCCTCAGAGCAATCTTACTCCTACAACTCAATGATCCAAATGTTTACCCGGAAGACCGTTATTCAGATTCTCCCTTAAGATGAGTCAAGGATCTGTTTCTTGACCGCGTAACCGCGAGACCGTGGAAACTAGCAAGCTGTTTTTCTGTCTGAGAGTCACCGGTCTTTTTATTGAAGACCACGTAGCCATGCGGTTAGAAGCTTGCCTACTTTCTTCTCTAGTTGTGCATCCTATCACAGCTGCCCGCCCTCCTGTCCCCCGGGAAGCCGGTGATTCTAGCGCCTGTCCGCCCGGGCTGGACCCCGAGCCTATAAATAGGCATGAACAATACTCTCTAGGGAATGCGAATCAAATCCTCAAGCTCGTCGTCTGTGGCAGCGGTCTCAAATCCATTGCCGAGCGGGTTACTGTCCGATTGGGTGTTCCTTGGTAACTGCTGTAATCGCTTCATTTATGACAACTGAAATGCCCGTCGCAGGAGTGGCTTTAGCCGTGACGGGCGAACTCTGATGTCGCCGCTATTATCGGCACCCTTTTGTCTCCTTTTCATTTTACCGCTAGTAACTGGCAACTCGCAGTTCCTTATTTACCGTTTCCTCTCTCTCAAAGGTTCTTTAGCGACCAAGAGACGTTCACGACACGAACATTGAAAACGCGACCTTTAGATCCGAGTTGTTTGTGAATCCGAGCGGTTTCTATATGTAGGACAGGCGATCCCCTCACTACTCTCATTCTCGTCATTCTAACCGCGCAGGTCCTCAAAAGAATCACTCTGGAGGGCGCTCGAACAATCTCGCCAGGAGATGGTGCGAGATAGGTGGGAAACCGGCGAACGCCTTGATGCAATCGGCCAAGCTCTAGCAGCTCTGAACCAGCAGTTAGCGATGCCTCCAGCCGCAGCACCTGTAGAACCTACAATCTTTCCGACCCCCGCAACCACTCAGCCCGCCTTCAAGACATGTCAGACCACCGCGCAATCGCAGCCCATGGAAGATGAGCTAAATCCTTTCATGGGTTACTTCCAAGATACCGCTCGGGTAAGTCCGTTTAAGCGGTTAGATTTCGATGAAGACCGCTAGCTCGGCATACCCACTGATTTCCCAAATTATAACCGCGCCTCACCTTCAACCCCAGCTGAGATGGAGGACCCGTCTCCGTTTGTCGTGCGAATAAGGCGAGAGCCCGCACCGAATAATTTCATAGAACCTCGCCTACCTTTTTATACCGGCGCATCCGATCTTGTCACACACCTACAAGCATTCAAAGATGTCATGGCCCTTAGATGCCTGACGAATGCGCTAAAGTGTAAGTTGCTGGTGATGACTTTCGATGGGTAGGCTCGAGAGTGGTATCACGATCTTCTCCCTCGCTCAAATAAATCTTTCGCCGGGCTCTGCCAAGAGCTTTTGTTGAGGTTTTCGACCTCCAAAAAAAAGGAAAAGTGGTCCTTCAGCTCTTTTCAAAATTATACAGAAGGAGGGCGAAAGCATGGCGCGATTTGTAGATTGTTTTCAAAGGTAAATTCTGGAAGTAGACAATGTAGACCCAGATTATTATAAGTTCGCCCTAATCAATGGCCTTCAGGAAGGCCCATTAAGTTCAAAGCCACTACAAAGGCTCCGACAACTTATCAAGCCCTAATTGCTCTCGCGAACAAGTTCATTGAAGGAGAAAGTGTTAACCCAACCTATATTTCTACTCTAACCTCTATGGAAGGTGGTAGCGGCTCAGGGAGTTCTTCCACGGCACGCGATGTTCAAAACCTTCCCGTCATGATCATCAGTCCTCACCCCAAAGGGGTAGAAACTTTCGTCATAAGAGGCCATTCCTCAACCATCAGTAGTTCCAAGAGCTAATGCTGCAATTGGACACTGCTCCTGTTCAGGTAGTCCCACAAGTCCTCCCTATTAGTCAACACGGAGGGCCTCACGTTGCTAACATGACTTGGGAGGAAGTCGCTGAGGTCCTGCAAAGAAAAGACTTTAGAAAGGCCAAACCCCGGGGAGAGGTAAGACCCCCCAACTCTAAGAATTTCTGTGAATTTCACAAAGAAAAGGGGCACCCTACAAAGCACTGTCGGGCCCTTCGCTTTTTGGTGAGAATCTGGTTTCAGATGGAAAAATGTCAGACCTTTTCTGTAAAGAGGCTCCCGTCAATTCAAACACCTCAAAGGGCACATAGGTGGCTGAGGTCCTCCAGGAATATAAGGACGTCGCTGACGTTGGTAGCCTAGGTAATATAAATTACCCGAATGATTGTGTTGATGTTCATGATGAAGGAACCCTCGGGAGACTTTTCTGCATCCACAGGGGGGAAGGCCTCAAATCAAGCCGAAAATCTTCCATCTCAAAGTTGCGTAAGCAGGAGGTGGCTATGACTTATTCCTCGGCTCCGACAAGAGAACTCATTACTTTTTGTCCAGATGACCTCTCATCCACGCCAACCCATTCAACGATGCGGTTGTTATCCAATCCGTCATCGAAAACTTCACAGTAGACAAGATTCTGATAGATACGGGAATCTCAGTGAATCTCTTGTTCAAGAAGATGTTCGAGGCCCTAAAGACCGGGAAACCATTGTCTTCCGCTGAGGGGCCACTCTACGGCTTCTTGGGAGAGAAGAAGGAAGCAGAAGGAAACATTTTGCTACTAGCAACTCTGGGGGGAATCACTAAGATGATCCGGTTCGTGGTAATCTACGCGGCAAGCATCTATCACGCGATTTTATGAAGGCCTCTACTAAACGAGTATCGGGCAATTGTGTCGACTTACCATCTGGCTATCAAATTCTCTTCTCAAAGAAAACAGAATCGGGTCAGGAGTAACCATCGAGTGGCCTGAGAATGTTATGTGAAAACGGTTAACGTGATCGAGCAGGTAACCCCTCCGGCAGTCACGACGACTTAGCTTTGAGAACCCAAAGAGAATGCGAAGGAAGGACTCCATCTAGAGGCTGCTTAACCTACAGAGAAAGTAACCATCACTGAGGGAGAGGAGAAAAAGCTCTCCATTAATGCAGAGTTATCAGAAGAGGAAAAAGTCGAATTAATTTCTTGTCTCCTGAAGAAACTCAACATCTTGGCGTGGTCTCCTGAAGATATGCCCGGAGTGGATCCAGACGTAGCTTGTCATCATCTTAATATCGAACAGAAGTATAAGCCTGTAAAACAAAAGAAGAGAGACGTCGCAATAAAACAGGCCAGTCCAATCCGGGAAGAGGTCACCAAGATGGTAAAGGTTAAATTTGTTCAAGAAATACAATATCCCGCTTGGATATCGAATGTTGTAATGGTGCCAAAACCGGGGGGAAAATGGAAAATTTGTGTAGATTTCACAAAACTCAATAAAGCGTGCCCCCAACGATTTCAATCCCTTGCCTCGAATAGATGCTTTAGTAGATTTTGCGGTTGGTTATTCTATTATGAGCTTTTTAGATGCGTTCTCTGGTTATCACCAGATTAAGATGCACAAAACCGACATACCACACAGGTCTTTTATCACAAATGAAGGGTGTTTTTGTTAACTAGTGATGCCTTTTGGGCTTAAAAATACAGGAGCTACCTATCAGCGCATGATGGATTCCGTTTTCAAAAACCAAAAGGGAAGGAACTTAGAAGTCTATGTTGACGATCTCCTTATAAAAAGTAAATCCTTTTCAGCGCATTTAGAAGATCTCGCAGAAACCTTTGCAACCCTATGCGAGTTTAGGATGAGGCTAAACCCGTTGAAGAGTGTTTTTGGTGCCAGCCAAGGGAAGTTCCTCGGTCATCTCCTTACCCCTGAAGGGTTGGCTCCAAATCTTGATAAGGTAAAAGCTATCCTGGGTATGGAACCTCCTCGCTCCCAAAAAGAGGTCCAACAGCTAGGAGGAAGGCTAGCAGGTCTTAGCTGTTTCATCTCCAGGGTAGGAGATAAGATCGCTCCCTTCTTTAAGACTCTTCGGGGGGCCTCCAAGCTTGAATGGACTAATGAATGCGATAAGGATTTCAAGCAACTCAAAAGACAGTTAACAACGACTCCATTGTTACAAAGTCCTGGCCTAGGAGAACCGTTATACATCTATCTGGGAGTTGGACCCGAGGCGGTTCGCTGCGTTCTTGTCAGGGAAAAAAAGAAAAGGCAATTCCCGGTATATTATGTTAGCAATATCCTAAAGAGTGCATAATTAAGATACCTTATCCTTGAAAAGCTAGCTTTGGCCTTAGTCATTTCTGCACACTGACTCCATCTGTATTTCAAGGCACATTCAATCCAGGTTGTGGTGGATCAGCCCCTAAAAGGAATATTGGAAAGGCAAGAACATTCGGGAAGACTCGCTTAATGGGCAATCGAGCTAAGTGAATTTGAAATCGCATACATACCACGAACAGCATTAAAAGCTCAAGTTTTGGCAAATTTCATGGTAGAAATCATAGAGTAAAGTTTTGCTCAGGAAGAAAATTCTCCGTCCGCTTGGATCATTTACGTCGATGGAGCCTCATGAAGGAATTCATTTTGAGCAGGGATAATCCTCATCAATCCAAACTGAGTAATCGCCTCGCAAGTGCTCGGGAACTTCGAAACCCGAGAACCAATTCTCAAACAATATCTCGTGCTGGTAAAAGCAGAAATCGGGAGATTCAAAATCTTTGTTATTGAACACATCCCAAGGATCGAAAATGAGGAAGCCGATGCCTTATCAAAATTTGGCGTTACTGTGGGGGAAGTGGCATCTGAGCTTTTTCAGCCATCAGTCGAAGAAGGAGAGGCAATGCAAGTCGACAAGCGTCACTCTTGGATAGATCCATTCATTCTGTACTTATCAAAAGGAGAATATCACCCTGCTATTAAAGATCGAAGAAGATTCAAAGTTAAGGCAGCGTATTACAACCTGATCTTCGGGATACTTTACAGGAGAACTCTCATCTCACCCATGGCAAGATGTGTTTCAGAAGAGGAAGTCCCCACCATACTCCAAGACATCCATTCTAGAGAATGTGGTAGCCATTCTGGAGCCAAGACCCTAGAACAATGGATCTTACATCAAGGGTATTTTTGGCCTACAAAGAGGAAAGATGCAGAGTTGTATGCAAAGAAATGTGTTCAATGCCAGAAATTTTCTCCACTTCAACTCCAGCCTGCTCGACAACTTTGTTCGATTACGACACCATGGCCGTTAGCAATTTGGGGGATGGATCTCATCGGGCCATTTCCAATGGCAAGTAGTCAGCGGCGCTTCATCTTGGTTATGATTGACTACTTCACTAAGTGGATTGAGGCCAAGGCACTAGCAAGAACTACGGCTCAAATAGTCAAAAAAAATTTTCGGGTGATATAATTTGTAGGCACGGAGTTCCCATGGCGATAATCACCGATAATGGACCTTAGTTCAATAACGCGGAAATGATTAATTTTTGCAAGAAAGCGGGAACCGACCTCCGATTTTCCTTAGTGCATCATCCCCAGAGAATCGAATAAGTAGAAGCGGACAATAAACAAATCTTACTTGGTCAAGAAAAGAGTTCAGAGCTTAAAAAGCAATTGGGCTGATCAACTCCCCTCAATATTATGGCTCCTAAGGAATACACCTTCCAGCTCCACAGGAGAGACTCCCTTCAAGCTCTCACATGGATCAGAGGCCCTCATCCCAATAGAATTTGAAGTATCATCGCCCAGGGTCTTACTGGCTAGGCAAAACTGGGAAGACTGGCTTGAAATTAATGATGAAAAAATGAGAAACCGCCTGGATCAAATCGAGGAACTTCGAGATGAGGCTACCATCAGGAAAGAGGAAGTGAAAAGGAGGACGGCGCGATATTTTAATCAGAAAGTAACTATCAAGCAATTTCAGGTAGGAGACCTAGTTTTGAAGAAAGTGGATGCCGCAGTAAGAAATAGCTCGGTCGAAAAATTGAATCCCAATTGGATCGGACCTTTTATCATAAAGGAATTTCTGAAAAGGGGATATTACAAGCTGCAAATGTATGAGGGGGAGGACAACACCCATACCTAGAGCGGAGATGATTTGAAGTGGTTTTACTCTTGGGACAAATCGCGGGGTATTTACTCTCAAGACTCGAAGCTAGGAAATGTTAAGCCCGGAGTAACACCGCCAAGTCCAGCTCGATCCTCCACGAGAGTGGTTATCATTAGTGTAACACGACCAAGATCACGTGTAGCGAGGAGTTTTTGCACCGTGTAGTGGGAGCTTGCAGATTCTCGTGCGGAGGGCTTCTGGGCGTCGGATCCCAGCTGGCACCTAGCACACCACCTCTGCATATCAGGAGGGTCAGGGTGGGTGCTTAGCTCTACCATGCGTCATAAGGGATATTATTACAGTTTTATTGATCTTTCTTGAGATGAGATGGTGCGGTCTCAGCACCCACCAGCCTCATCCTTGTTGATCAATCTAGGTCGTGGTAATCGGGCGCACCTCCTTTCTTTTTTCTTAATTCAGTTTTTATCGCATAACCGCGCGGCAAGGTGAAACTGGGTTGATCGCAGGGCGAGTTTTTCAGAATTTTTATTCGCTGTCAGATCAGCGATCAAACCGGTCTCTCGAAGAAAAATTGTCAAGACAAGCGGGTGCGGAGACAAAAGGCAGCAGACCAGTCACCACTACTAGCACGACAAGTAAATAATTATTTTGTAATCGGGCGGATAAAAGTTACAAGACGCAAGTTTGTTATATGGAATTCTGTGTTGTTTTTTCTTATCTTGTAATCGGGCGAATAAAAGTTACAAGACGCAAGTTTGTTATATGGAATTCTGTACTATTTTTTCTTATCTTGTAATCGGGCGGATAAAAAGTTGAAAGTAGCAAGTTTATTATATGGAATTCTGTACTTATTTTCTTGTCTAAATTATAATCGAGCGGATAAAAAAGGTTATCAGCCACAGACCCGTCATGTGGAATTCGATGCAGGATCAAGTTATGAAATTCTCATATCAATCCGTTAATTAATCGAGGAAATAAATACCACTCAACCGCACGACATCACACAGCAGGAAAAATTAAAAATATCATTCATAAAAAAGGCCATTACACATATACCGAGCGGTATATAAAAAATAGAATCTGCACGGCCTGAAAAGTGAAAATAGATACATCTCGTCTATGTCCTGGCTTTCTTCTTTGGGAGATCTCGTCTCGAGCTAGACGGACTTGAAGCACTAGAAGACTCGCTCGACCTAGTGGATTCTGAAAAATTGGACTCTCCGTTATCCCCAGAATCTTCCTCAATAACTTCTTCGGCGTCGATCTCTTTACCATCGTGGATACTGGCCTCAGCCTCAAAAGCAGGAGTTGATTCAACTATCTTAGCCGCACTGGCTGCGTTATCCCGCACGATCTCTAATGTTCTAAAGTTAGGGAAGAGATCGTCGAAGGTAAGTTTTTGCTCTTCTGGTATCAAAGAACCTCTCTCCATGAGGATGTAAAGAATGTCTTCCCCTCCTTCCCGCAAATGGGAGATAATTTCGTGCAAAAAAGCCGGGTTCTCCCGGTTGTACATTTGCTGTTATATTAAAGCAATATAAAATTCGGTTAGAAATTGAGGTCGGCCGGATAAAAAAACGAGTAAGGTTCTTGTTACCTCGACGATCTACCTAAGCTTTTTGTTATCAGCCTTCAGAGCTTCCTTTTCTTTCTCTAACTCCTCCACCCTTGCCTCTAGCCGCTCGGCTATGCCGGTAACCTCGGCCAGGGCTTCACCCATAAAGTTGTCAAGGGTTAAGCTTCACGCCCGAGTTTGAGCGGCTAAGGTGGGTAACCGCGCGGCTGGTACTGATTTCATCTCGGCCATGTTTTTCTTCCCGTGCAGAGCAAAGCCAGCCTCCCGGGCATGACGAGTAATTTTTGAGCTTCACCAGGGAGGAAGAGAAGTAGAAACCGAGATATGTTCCCCATTCCGATGAAATCGCACGGCCTGCTTACCGCGGAGATCTTTCAGGGGCTTATCGATCCAATCTAGCACGAAAGGAATGACTGGACTTTCACTCGCAGTGGGGTCATTCGCCTTGATATGCTCAGCTTCCCTCTATTTACGCAGTCACTCTGAGTCAGCACCGAACATTCTAGAGAGATCGTTTTGCTCGCCGGAACCTTCAGCTGAACTGTAAAAGGAAGGGGTTAACAGAACACCACAGATACAAACATCCAAAAGCAACAAAATGCTTACATTTGGTCATATCGCATTCGGCCGCAACTACCCGCAGCGGCAAATAATAAATGATATCCAGTCGCTCCTTATATAAATTTGCGATTTCTAATTCTTTCCCTCCGAGCTCTATCCTTCTAAAGTAATTAGCTGCGCGGGCTAGCGGACTTAAGGGGAGGACTCCGAGGTTACCCGTGAATACTGGATATCTTGTCAACCAGTCCGTAACTTTGTTAGGGAGATTTACTACCTTCTGTCCCTTGCAGTCGAAGTAAATAATGTCGCGGAAGAGTTTGTTTTCCCTTTTATCCGCCCTGATCGATCGGGCCACGAAATAATTTTTGAAGAGTTTCATAGTGAACTTTACTTGCTCCAATCGCAGATAGATTAGAGAGCTCATTACGACGCCAATTGTGTTCGGGGGGAGTTGACTGAAGATGACTCCATAAAAGTCCATAATCTCTATCAGCTCGATGAACGGGGGGAAAGAAAAGCCATGTTTGAAGTGATTTATGGGTATGACAGCCATATTATTTCCAACCGAATTTAACCGCTCAACCGCTGAAGGTAACCGTGCGACTATTGAGTCATCGTGCATATGCCTGTGCACAAATTGCAAAAGCTCACTTTTGGTCAAGGAGGAACTCCTGAATTCTGACCGAAGGAATATGGCTGAATCACTAGATCACTCGGATACCATTTTTCTTATCCGGTGGAAGTAATGAACTCTTATTTTATTATAAGGGAAGAATCTTTTGTACTATTTATAGGGGAAATTGTATTCAGAAAAGCATAAATGACCGGACATATGGTCGAAAAATCGCGCGGGTATATCAGAACGTAAAGCCGAGCGGTTAATAGACATAATGGCAAGGGAAATGTAACATTCGAACAAAATTTTGCGAATAAATTTAACCACACAGTACCACCAAGTTCAAATAAATATACAAAACTATTTTCCCTTTGCATTCATTTCCCTCTTTCTCTCGTCACTTATTGGCTCGCTGTGATCTGGCAGGTCCCCACCAATATGAGCCACCAAGTCACCCGCGTGCAGAATCGTCGAGATTGCAGCGAATAGATTGTGAAGCACAGTGTGATGGTGCCGATTAATCCTTGCAGAGTCGCGACCCACACAGCCAAGGTCTACGCCCCGTTTCTGTGGAGGCCGCTTGTCCGACAAGTCGCGCGGTTGAAGCTACTTGATTCATCGCCAAGGTCTCATCTCGAACCATACCATCACCCCCTTGGTTCCCAGAGTTGGCTTTCCCGGAAAGGCATCGCACTTCATTCTCCTCCTGATGACACCGGTTTTGATAGTGGGCAATGTCGTCCAGTAGTCACTTTTGCCGTTGATCTTGATCTCTCAACTCCTTCTTGTGCGCTACGGCTTGCGCGATCAGCTGCGCCTTCCCACATTTTGTCTCTTCTCGTGCAGCTCTGGCCTCCTCCAAAGCCGCGGTGGCTTCTTTACGGGCCGAGTTCACCTCTCCAGCCAAATTCTCAACCATCAGTTTTAGCACACCTTTCTCCTCCTTCGCAGATTGAAGCTTTTCCTCTAACCGTGCAAGCTTCCGGATAAGTTCACCAGAAGGCCTCTGCATCTCGTCAGGTGGAGGTGGATTATTCATAAGGATAATCGCCGAGCCCGCACCATCTGTCACTACAACAGCAACACAACAAGCGGTTAAAATAAGGATCATTGACGGATAAGACAGACACTAAAGGGACGATACTTTGAGGCAATGGCTGAAATTCAAATCTTTCTCTCACTGCCATTAACTCGCGGATAGATAATATTGGTCATCGCGTGTTCTCCAGATCGATCCTCCTTATCTGAGATTTCCAAAGTCGCGCGGACTTGGTTCTTCCTGCCTCATATATCTCCTTGGTCATTGGGATTTCCCTACCTTCGGAGATCAGGCAGACTGCACGTTTTCTCCGCAGTATCTTCTTTGCCAGATTTTCCTTACTCAAAGCGTACAACAACTTACCTGTCCGAGGGGTCCCATTTTCTTCTACCCGCTCGCGTATGTCTAGGTCAGTCTTGTCGTCAGGGGAAAGGCCAGCATCCAGAAGTGCTTCTTCGATGGCAGGCACCTTCTAAAGCTCGGCAAGGGATTCGGTTGTTGGACTCGCACCACTCGTTACGGCCCTACTATTTAGAATTTCCTCCATCCCCTGCAAATAATCGACGTTAACAGGGAGGTAAAGTTCCATAGAGTCTTCGTTCGCAATAAGGAATTTATCTAGCTCGGCCAATGTGGTTACCTTTGATGGCTGTATGATCTCCTTTTGCGAGTAAGCAGATATCTCGCCCTCCTCAGAAATTATGGACAGCGGGGTCGTGGCGACTTTGAGAGCTGATGACTTCTTATTCTCTTTTCCCCTTTGACGAAGCTTCTTTTCTACCCGCTCCTCGGTGGTCGGCCCGGATCGGCATTTTCATTTCTCCAGAGTGGGCTCGCTGATCCCTAAATCAAGTTTTAGTTTTTCCGCCGCAGTCAAAGCAGCCTTCATGGCCTTCTCCCTAATGTCAGTAAGAGTATCGGCTGGAGGAGAAAGTAATCCGCCGTCATGGTTAGATGGAGTGTTTTCTATGATGTCGACGTTAGGCGTAATGGCGGTCTTTGGGGTGATAGGAAGGTCGATTTTGGTCCCACCATTCCCGCTCTCCTCGCTCGGTTTTTTGGCTAGAGTAATCAGTGATGTGGCAACTGTAGAAGTTTTCTCAGTCGATGTTTTGGACGGACTAGCAACTTTGGCTGCGTTTTCCCTATTGAGCGGTTTTACATTCGAACCCGATCTCTTGTACATGTCTCCCAACAAGCTTTTCATCGGCATAGCGAGCAACAAAGTGTTAACCGCAATCCAAGTATGCTTTCTCCCAGGGGATATCTGGATATCTCTCTCCTTCCGAAAGTATTTATAGCTTCGGGGCGTATTAAAGGCTATATCGGTCTGGCGGGTAAAGCTAACATTTCCAAAATTCTCCAACAATAGGAAATGTGCGGGGATAATGTTTACCCGGAAGATCGCTATTCAGATTCTCCCTTAAGATGAGTCAAGGATCCATTTCTTGACCGCGTAACCGCGAGACCGTGGCAACCAGCAAGTCGTATTTCTGTCTGAGAGTCACCGGTCATTTTATTGAAGACCGCATAGCCGAGCGGTTAAAAGCTTGCCTTCTTTCTTCTCTAGCTGTGAATCCTATCACCGCTGCCCGCTCCCCTGTCCCCCGGGCGGCCAGCTATTCTAGCGCCCGCCTGCTCGGGAAAGACCCTGAGCCTATAAATAGGCATTAACAGTACTCTCTAGGCATCGCGAATCGAATCTTCAAGCTCGCCGTCCGTGGAAGCGGTCTCGAATCCTTTGCCAAGCGGGTTATTGTCTGATCGGGTGTTCCTTGGTAACCGTTGTAATTGCTTCATCTATGACAACCAAAAAACCCGTCGCAGGAGTGGTTTTAGCCGCGATGGGCGAACTCCGATGTCGCAGATATTAGCGGCACCCTTTTGTCTCCTTTTCATTTAAACGCTAGTAACCGACAACTCGCAGTTCCTCTTTTACCATTTTCTCTCTCTCGCAGGTTCTCCATCGACCAAGAGACATTCTCGACGTGAACACCAAAGATAATCTACCTCAGACTAAATTAATAGTCCTACAGCTCAGACTAGGAGGTTATTGTTGTTGCTACCATGCTGATCTAGAAGTGATCAAGCATGGAGCCTCACTGCCAACGCAGTATGAGCCTATGGGGTTGCACATAAGAGTTTTTTAGAAGTTGGATAGGATTGTGTTGTCCTTGCTCAAATGCGATATGAGTGAAGTACCAAGCCTATGACGTTCTGAACATGGTGGAATTTCATTCCGGGACATGTATTGTGAATATGGGTCGACCGGTATGTAGTCAGTAGAAGCTAAGTGAAATTCGTCCAGTATGGGTAAGGGGTTTCGACGAATGGGCGGGATTCGTCGAGTATCTTCATGACCATTCAACGATTCGTTGAGTATTGAAGTAATACTCAACGATTCATTGTGTATCGTCGTGACTAATCTTTGATTCGTCATGTTTCGTCATGACCATTTGCCGATTTGTCGTGTATCGACCAGATACTCACCGAATTCTATCTCGATAGTTTATTTCTTCAAAGTCCGGTTCAACCATTCTTTGCTGGCATTGGACGATTCGGTTCAGGGTATAAATATGATTTTACTGTTGAACCGAAGTGAGACTGTTCATTTCCAGACCTAAATCGCGAAGCCGACAATAACGATCTCCTCACGACGGAACTGTTCTGCATCTGCGACCGTCGGCGTTGTTACTGCCGACCGCCGCTTGTCTCCCCCGACTGTCTATCGTCCCTAGCCGCCGCAGGAAAGTTTTTCCAAGGCATTACCATCGTCGCTGCCGCCTCTCTTTGAACGGATCTAGTACTCCATGGAGACATTGATGGAAAGCCTCTTTTGACCTAGATCTTGTACAACAAGAGTCTAGGGTTCTTCATTCTCGTATGGATACCCGTAGAGGCATAGACATTATTCTACGCTCGGAAATCTAGCCATTGCCATTCGTTGGAATCAATCAGAGCACCTAGGTTGAGTATTGACTCAATCCTGCGAAGGTACAAACTTATTTATTGCCACATTACTTCTTGATTAATTGTCGTTGCAAGATCCACAACTTACTTTTGGGTTTTCCTTATTTTCTTATTCCGCTGCGCATAACTGTTATTCGTATAACAAAACCCAATAGTGGTATAAGAGGGAGGTTGTGCGATGATCATTGTTTCAGAAGTTGCTAAATCCATTACGTGTAGATCTAGAATTTTAAAAGCGTTATAAATGCCAAGGTCTATTCCTGCCCCTTGGAACCCCGCAAGGAGCGCATGTGGTTTCGTTGTGATAACTTTGTTACTCCTTAACAGTAACTGTCCCTCTAGTAGGTTTGTGAAACCAGTTGTGTTAGATTTTTAATCTCACATAGAGAGCCGAGCTTGTCTACTGTGTAAGTAGAGTCGGTGTTACCCATGTCCAGTGCATATAATATGAAGATTTAGAAGTGTTCTAGATGTTCAGATTTAGCCAAGTTCATCAAGTATTGATGATCTTCTCGTGCACATCTGGGATGCATTTGGATTATGTTTGCTGTTTAATGTTTGTGGATGTGCACATTGGTTAAATGTTAACCGTGATTAAAGAGATAATCAAACATAAAAATCCCTTAAGTAATATTAAGTATTCGAATGCCTTTTGATGGATGACACTTTTCCTGCCTCGATCGATGAAGTGTGGGCTTGCCAAAGCAAGGTGCATTCATCTGTCTTAGTAAGGGTGCGAGCGAATAATTGTGATATCCCACTATCGACATCGGGTCAAGCTTTACAGGTTGACCTCAAAGGTTGAGTGCCCAGAGGCATGGGGTTGGAATGCACCATAAGATCGATGCGAATAAAGAGTTATTCACTATCCATACAAGAAGTGCATAGTGATGCAATTGGCAAGCATTGCCTACCTTAATAATCGCATTGTGAGAGAAAAGCCAAAGCTAACTCATAGTGTTAGTGAAATATGGATCTTGTCCAGTAAGAGAGTTACTCACATGAACTCTTCGAATTGATATCAAGGGTTATTGATTTGATAAAAATAGTGGGAGTTATTTTGATTAAAGCCCTAATCGAAAGAGAAAATTATATTTTGAAATGTAGTACTAATTTTCTTTACTTGTATCTTTGTAGAATATTCATGGCAAGTGGCTCACACTCCACCCTGTCCCTCAAAGCGATCCATGAGAAGGAAAAGCTGAGTGGAATAAATTATTTGGACTGGTACAGGAACTTTAGATTTGTTCTCAGGAAAGAACACAAGCTCTATGTTTTGGAAGAGGTATCCCCGGATGAGACTGCCCGTAATGCGTCCCGTGCTGATAAAGATGCTTACAAGAAGTATCTTGACGATTCCTTAGATGTCGAATATCTCATGCTTGCGACCATGAACTCTGAGATTTAGAAGCAACAAGAGGGCATGGGTTGCAAGGAAATTGACGAGCATCTCAAGAAAAGGTTTCAAGGGCAAGCTCGTCAAGAGAGATTTGACGTCACTAAGGCGTTATTTCAGTGCAAGATGGGAGATCTGGACCTAGTAGGGACTCATGTACTCAAGATGATTGTATATATCGAGAACCTTAAAAGACTAGGGTTCCCTATGGGCTAAGGGGTGGCTACAGACCAGATCATGCAGTCATTCCCAGACAGTTATGAGTAGTTCGTCTTGAACAATAACATGAATGAAATAGACAAGACACTACCCAAGCTCCTAAGCATGTTGCGAACTCCTGAGATAAATATGAGGAAGGCCAAGCCTGCTTGCCCCATACTGATGGTGCATAAATGCAAGGGCAAGGCCAAGGGCTTCAAGAAGATGAAAGTGGGATCTAAGTCTGCTTTAGAACCCAGGTCTTCTACACTGAAAAAGAAAGGTTCAGGGAAGGAGATAAAGTGACACCACTGTGGCAAGGTTGGTCATTGGAGGGGGAATTGTCCTTCATATATTGAGGGTCTGCAAAAGATGAGGGGACGTATGACTTCCACTTCAGGTATTTATATTATAGAGATAAAACTTTCTGCTCCTTCATCCTTGGTATTAGATACTAGATGTGGTTCTCACATTTGTATAAATGTGCAGGAACTAGGAAGGAGAAGAATGCTGAGTAAAGAAGAGGTGGACCTGCGCGTTGGCAATAGAGAAGAGTTGTTATTGTTATCGTGGGGGTTTACCATCTTTCTTTGCCCATGGGCTTGTTTTGGAACTTGATAACTGTTATTATGTTCCTACAATAACTAGAAACATTATTCCTATTTCATGTTTGGACATGATTGGATTTTCTTTTTTTATTAAGAACAATTGTTGTTTTATATTTAAGAATGATGTTTGTTATGCTACAGCTCAAATGTTTAATGGTTTATATATTTTGAATTAAACCATCAGATCTATAATATAGAAAATACTAAAAGACTAAAAACGAATGACTCAAACCCTACGTACCTTTGGCATTGCCGTTTGGGCCATATAAATGAGAAACGTATATCCAAACTCCATAAAGATGGGCTACTTGACTCATTTGATTATGAATCATTTGGGAGATGTGAATCTTGTTTGTTAGGCAAGATGACAAAGGTCCCTTTCACTGGATTCAATGAGAAGGTTGATGATCTCTTGGGTATAGTACATAGCTATGTATGTGGGCCCATGAGTTTTTTTGCTAGAGGTGGTTACTTCTACTTTATTACATTTACTGATGATTTCAGTATATACGGATATGTGTATCTTATGAAGTGCCAATCCGAAACCTTTGAAAAGTTCAAAGTGTTTAAGAACGAAGTAGAGAACCAATTGGGTAAGAAGGTTAAAGCACTTCGATCTGATCAAGGTGGCGAATACTTTAGTCATGAGTTCCGTGATCATCTTAAAGAGTGTGGTATTGTATCATAACTCACTTCACATAGAACACCACAGTATAATGGGGTGTCTGAGCGAAGGAATCGTACTTTGTTAGATATGGTGAGATCGATGATGAGTCATGTAGATCTGCCTGTAATCTTTTGGGGTTTTGCCTTAGAAACCGTTGCTTTAACACTAAATCATGCTCCAACAAAGCGTTCTGAAGACATCATATCAGATATGTACTGGGAAGTATCCTAGTATTTTGTTCATCAAGGTTTGGGACTGTGAGACATACGTGTGACGTCAAATGCCTGACAAGTTTGAACCCAAATCAGATATGTGTTATCTTGTGGGGTATCATAAGGAAACTAAAGGGTACTATTTCTACCTACTGTCTGAGGGCAAAGTGTTTCTCGCGAGAACTCTTTTCTTCCTTGAGAAAGAGTTCTTAAGTAGATAGACTGCTAAGGTAGAACTTGAAGAAGTTCAAAAACCACAAACATTGAATGAACTAGAGTTGGAACATAAGCATGGACTATAAGTTGTTGTAGATGGATAGCCTGCTCAAGAAACACAAGTTCCACGTAGATCTGGTAGACCATGGTTTGAGCTTGAGAGATATGGATTTCTCTTTTCTCAAATAGGTAATGTGTTGCTTATGGATCATGATGATGAGCCAGCAACCTACCAAGAGGCTATGAGTGGACCGGACTCCGAGATGAGGCTTGAGGCCATGAAATCTGAGATGGACTCCATGTATGAAAACCATGTATTAACTTTGGTGGAACCACCTGAAGGGGTAAGACCCATAGGGTGCAAGTGGGTATTCAAGAAGAAGATTGACATGGATGGGAATGTACAGACATTCAAAGAGTGACTTGTGGCTAAGGGTTTCAAGAAAATTCATTGTATTGACTATGATGAAACTTTTTCCCCTACTACTATGGTTAAGTCCATCAGAATTCTGCTTGCTATTGCTACGCATTATGACTACGAGATCTGGCAGATGGATGTCTAAATGGCTTTCCTTATTGGGAACCTCCTTGTTGAAGTTTATATGACACAACTCGAGGGTTTTGTATCACCAGGTGAAGCTACTCAAATATGCAAGTTGTAGAGATCCATTTTTGGATTGAAACAAGATTCTCGAAGTTAAAATCTTCATTTTGATGAATAGATCAAAGAGTTTGGTTTTATCAAGAATCAGGATGAACCGTGTGTTTACAAACGTATGAGTGGAAGCATAGTTGTCTTCATGATATTATATGTAGATGACATACTGCGGATTGGGAATGACAAACCGACCCTACAAGTTGTTAAGAACAACCTAAGGAACTGTTTTTCAATGAAAGACTTGTGCTAAGTGACTTATATAGTTTGTATTAAGATCTATAGAGATAGATCAAAGAAGTTACTGGGTTTGACCCAAAGTACAAACATTGATAAGGTGTTGAAATGGTTCAACATGCTAGAGTCTAAGTAAGGATTCTTACCCATATCTCATGGTGTGAGTCTCTCTAAGGACCAATGTCCCAAATCTTGTGAAGATAAGGACCGCATGAAGTTGACTCCATATTCTTCCGCAATTTGGTCAATCATATATGTAATGATATATACTCAACCCGATGTCTCTTATGCCTTGAGCATGACTAGTAGGTATCAGTCTGATCCCAGTGAAAGTCACTGGATTGTAGTCAATAATATCCTAAAGTACTTGAGAAGGACTAAGGATACATTCTTGGTATTCGGCGGAGAGGAAGAGCTCGTTGTAAAGGGTTACACGGATGCTAGCTTCTAAACTGATAGGGACGATTCAATGTCTCAGTCAGGTTTTGTGTTTTTCCAAAATAGAGGAGCTATTTGCTGGAAGAGTTCCAAACAGGAGACAGTCGCCGATTCTATAACTGCGGCTGAGTATATCACCGCTGCAAATGTAGCGAAGGAGGCTGAAAGTGAGGGGATAGATCTGACTAACTCTAGCGGGGGGGGGGGGTGAATAGAGTATTTTAAAAACATGATTAGTTTTTATAGAGGAATTAAAATAAGTGATTGTAGTATATATATAAAGAGTTGTAAGAAAAAGAAACTATCACAGAACAGCTGAAATAAAGAAAGGAACAACAAAATGACACAAAAAATTATAGTGGTTCCCCAAAACTGGGTACATCCACTCTTCTACCACCCTAGTAGGAATCCACTAAAAGGTTTTTTATTAGGTGCCCTGCCCCCCACAGGTTTTTGCTCAGGTGCCCTGTCACCACAAGATCTATTTCAAGGGAGATCTCATAACCCTTTGAGATTTTGATCAGGTGCACAAAAAGAATCCAAGTCTTTTGATAAGGAAACTTGTCAACCAGGTGATAAATTTTGAAGAGAGTTAGAAACCCTTTTTGTAGTGGGAAAAGAAAAGTGATGTTGTCTTCTCTTTCTCAAACAACTGAGAAGACTTTAGTGGATGTTGTTGTCAAAGCTCCCCCTGAGATGAAGAATTGTTCAGGAAGATGAGAGCTTTGGACAGGGTGTAGGTCTTGATTAAGATCTTTAGAAACTTCTTGGACTGGTGTTGATGAGTTGTCCTTGTGAAGCTTGAAGCAGAAACTAAAGAAGACTAAAGATCTGTGTGTGTTGTTCTTCTTCAATTTCCTGTAGATGGCAATACTTTTCTCTGTATCAGTTGGCTGAAAAAATATGTTGTTTTTCTTTTTGAAAAAGACCTTTTTATATTCTGAGAGGATTTCCAGCTTTTGAATTTTGAATTATATCCTTGATTTGCTGCTCAGAATCCGGGAGTTGAAATGGTTAGAAAATTGCTTTAATGTGTTTCCTCAACTTTCCTAGTAAATAAGTCAAGTAATTTACTCTGTGAAATCCATAATTAATGCTGCCATGCAAAGACTACATTCTTGAGAATATAAGCATAAATTATCAAAGAATTACTGCCTTAGAATAATACCAATTGAAATGAAAATGACAGAGAAATCACCAAAATTGATACTGACAAAAATCGTCAAACTCAGGACAGATTTCGTCGACCTGAACTCCAAGTTCGTCGAGCTAAGAAATCTTCTTCGTCGAGCTGAGCTCAAAGAGAATTAATCTAGAGAAAAACTACCAATGCTGAGCTCCAAGTTCGTCGTCCTGAGGTAGAATTTCGTCGACCAGAGAATCTGAGTAGAGGAGGGAGTTCGTCGACCTCAGCTCGTATTTCATCGAGCTCAACTCAGTGTTGAAACTCTGAGTTCATCGATCTTCGATCGACGATTGTCGAGCTGAGCTAGAAGAATGTCGTACTAATTTTTTGACCTCTTAATAACAGTAATTCTTCTAAGTATAAGTCTCTGGAGTCTTTTGAAGGCTGGAACATAAGATTTCTAACTTAGCCAGACTAACCTAGACCTTAGAACTAACAATTTTGACCCTATGCTATACATGATGGGTCAATAACCTAATATTAAACCTAGCCTAAATCCAAACAAGGGATCCAACAATATCCCCCTATTTGGGTTAGGTCACTAAAAAAAGCATAAAAACAAAAAGCAATATAAATATCTGACAGAATCTTAAACTATTCAGCAGATATAATATAGCTAAGTTCAATACACACATATATCACAGATAAATAAATGTTTAAGATTTGTTAGAGGGAGGAGCAGAAGATGATTTAGCAAACACAATTGTCCTGTGAGGATTCTCTGCTTCCTTTAAAGGCATTTTCATGTCTTGAACTCCAAAAAGTGTAACAGATGAAACTCCGAAAACTACAGCTTCTAGATGTACCTACATATATTCATTTGGATCAAATAAATGTTTGTCTACCTGAAATTTGTCAAATCATTCTACCTGTAGGTAGACATTGTAGTGAATTTTGATGGATTTGATCCTTCTGCTCTGGCTTTGTTAATCTGAGACAAACCAATCAATTCTTGAAATCTAGCCATTCTGAAATTTGGATCTAACTAGAGTTCATAAGCTGAAGAGAGAGGTCTCTCTAGATAAATTTTAGGAGCATCCTGAGCAGACTTTTGAGGGTTTCTAAAAATAATGGATTGTTGTTGAAAGTTTGTTGGAGGATGAGACTGTTGAGACTGGCCTTAAAAGTAAGACTTTGGAGGTCTGTATTGACTGTACTTCCCAGCAGGTCTAGAAGACTGATGGAAGGCTAGCCTGGGAGTCTGAGAGTTGCTGGAAGCTGGCTTCTGAGTTTTTACAACACTTCCTGAAGCACCTGAAGGAGGAGAAGGAGGAGGAGGTCCTCTTCTGGTCTGCTTAGGTGGGGATTTGTATCTTCTTCCTTTCTTCCTTTCCTTCATCTAATTTTTAGAAAACCACATCCATTGAGGCATTTTTGGACATGGAATAATATTATGTAGAATTTAATAAGGTGTGTCAGGTGTACAATTAGGCTTTGGAACAACCTTGTTAGGAGCCTTTCTCTTCTTAGGACCAGAGCCATCAAAATCCTCATCATCATCATCAGATGATCCAGGAGGATTGTCATATAAATCATCAATTTATTTTAGAGCTTCTTTAGAAATTTTATTCTTAGCTAGAGGCTGTACTTGAATGGCACGCTCTGCTTCAATCACAATTTGATTGTCTTCTTCTTCTTCCATATCTGCAAACATAATATCATCCAAATCTGGCATATGGGACTCAGCCCACATACGAGGTGGAGGACTGCAAACATCTTCAGCAACTAATATTTCTGTAATCACAGGAGCTGCAAAGCTTTCCCTTAGTTGATCTATAATAGCAGGACTTATTGGAGTAGAATAACATACAAAAGCCTTAGAGTAATCAACATCAAAACTTGGTAGAAAATTTCTGTAAACGGGATTGAAAGAATTGAGTAAAGAATTCAAATCAACTGTGGGATTTATAATAAAATCACCAACAGTGCTTATTTCTTCATCTATATTATAAGCCATGTCCATATCTGAATCATCTATAATAACTATAATATCTATTGGAGTGTCTGCCTCAGGGGAATCTGTTGTTGCTGCTGCTAGAGGAGGAACTTGAACTTCTTCACAAGACATCTCCCCCTGTCTAGTTTTAGAAGTTTCTAAAGCCAGGCCCCCAAAAGAAGGGACAGTAGGGAGGGAAACAATTTTAGTGGAAAGAGAAGTGATGGAGGTAGATAGAGGAGCAATAGATGTAGTTATTAACTGCTCTAGAGTAGGAGAGATGAATTTTAGAAGATTATCAGCAATATCAGAAAAATTCAAATATAGGGGTTCTAGAGAAGAGGGAGTATAAGTGGTATGATGGCCACAATAGGAACATATAGAAAAGGCTTGAGGGAAATTTGTATGAAGGAATTCAGGTAATGTGGAGGTAGGGTTAGAAGGAATGTTGGATGGAATTGTAGTAGATGTGGTTGGAATTTTTGTAGTAGAAATTTGAGTAGTAGGAATTTTTGTGGTGGGAACTAATGTAGTGGTGATGTCCTGAATGGGTGATTGAGCTAGGGAATTATGTAGAGATGGTGGAGGTGGAGATAGAAGATTGAAGTTAGGTTGAGAGGATATGGATGGAATGTCAGTCAGATGAGTTGGAAAAGGAGACTAAGGTGGTGTAAATGAATAATCCTCTGGAATGTGGATAGGAGATTGAGAAAGTGAAGAATGAGGTTATGAAGGTGAGCCAGTAGGTATTGAAGATGAAATGGATGATTTGAGGAGGGGAGTTGATGATGGTTGCTGTTAAGAAGGAGGTGAAGGAATTCTGATGGATTGAGTTACTTCTTCTGGAGGTGGAGGAGTGGCTACAATTGCCCTTGTGTCCTCAGAAGTCCTGTAAGAGGAGGCCCTTAAGGGATTAGGGATAGTCCTCTCCCATCTACTAAATAAGCCAGATGTAAGTCTCTTGGAGGCATTAATGAATATGGTCTGGGAGACCAGTAATTCAGATGCCTTGGCCTGGAGGAAAATGCCTAATATCCTCCCAAAACACACCTCATTCTTAGAGTTCTTCTTTTTAATCAACTCAAACAGTAACTTTCCCCAATTTACTGCCTTCTTGTTTACAAGAGCACACATCACTAAAAGTTGGTGCCTGGTTATATAGTCATGGGCTATGTGTTTTCCCAGCAAAACCTTACCAACAATATCAGCAAGGAATTTATCTAAGAATGTGGAGGTAGGGTTAGAAGGAATGTTGGATGGAATTGTAGTAGATGTGGTTGGAATTTTTGTAGTAGAAATTTGAGTAGTAGGAATTTTTGTGGTGGGAACTAATGTAGTGGTGATGTCCTGAATGGGTGATTGAGCTAGGGAATTATGTAGAGATGGTGGAGGTGGAGATAGAAGATTGAAGTTAGGTTGAGAGGATGTGGATGGAATGTCAGTCAGATGAGTTGGAAAAGGAGACTAAGGTGGTGTAAATGAATAATCCTCTGGAATGTGGATAGGAGATTGAGAAAGTGGAGAATGAGGTTATGAAGGTGAGCCAGTAGGTATTGAAGATGAAATGGATGATTTCAGGAGGGGAGTTGATGATGGTTGCTGTTAAGAAGGAGGTGAAGGAATTCTGATGGATTGAGTTACTTCTTCTGGAGGTGGAGGAGTGGCTACAATTGCCCTTGTGTCCTCAGAAGTCCTGGAAGAGGAGGCCCTTGAGGGATTAGGGATAGTCCTCTCCCATCTACTAAATAGGCCAGATGTAAGTCTCTTGGAGGCATTAATGAATGTGGTCTGGGAGACCAGTAATTCAGATGCCTTGGCCTGGAGGAAAATGCCTAATATCCTCCCAAAACACACCTCATTCTTAGAGTTCTTCTTTTTAATCAACTCAAACAGTAACTTTCCCCAATTTACTGCCTTCTTGTTTACAAGAGCACACATCACTAAAAGTTGGTGCCTGGTTATATAGTCATGGGCTATGTGTTTTCCCAGCAAAACCTTACCAACAATATCAGCAAGGAATTTATACTCAGCAGATAAATTCTTTTTAAGCAGTTTATTGGGGTTTTTATTAGAATGACCCATTTTAATCAGCATATTATCATATTTAGAACTATCTATTTCAATATCCTCTTCTCCATTTATCAAACCAAAGATCTCTGTTAAAACGGTAGGGGTTAGAGTAACCTGATTTCCTGTAATGGTGCCAGTCATAGTATCTACATCAAGATAAGTTGAAGTACAAACCCACTCCCTTATTTTAGATGCTGCTAACTTGATCCTTATGGTCATAAGTTTCTTCAGTTACTGTTCCTCTAATAGCTACAGAATATACATGAAAATCTGCTAAGAATGACGGAACGAATCAAAGTCAATGTCGAACCCGGTGTCATACTTCATGTTGGTGAGGGAAATTGCTGGAATCGCCATTGGTTTTCCTACAAAATTGAATGAGAGATCAAGTGCAAGAGAAATAGAAAGCGTGGGATGGAGGTAGAAGAAAACCTAGTTATAAGTTTTTAAGAATATGAAGCGCCAGACTCCATCCTGTGAAAATAAAAGAAAAATCTTCATTCTCAGGTCGACGAAAAATTTCATGAAGAAATGATATTGTTGATCTCAGTTTGAAGAGGGGAAAACTTTTCATCGTACTTAGGTCGACGAATAATTTTCTGAAGCAAGATCGTTGATCTCCGCTCGACAAAAATAACTTCACACAGAGAGTTCGTCGATCTCAGGTTGATGAAATTTCTCAAGAATAGTTCTTAGATCGTCGATCTCTGTTAGACGAACAGTTACCAATTCTTTGACCTTAGACAGAAATAAAATTAATGCTTCTCTATTGATCATACCTAACTGATTCAGAAAGAATAGATGTTTCTTCTCATCCAAAGGGGGGGTGAAGATGTCTTCTCTTTGTAAATCAATAGAGATAAAAACAAGATTAATTTTCTTTTTGTCCACATAATCTCTATTGAAATGATGCCTTAATTTTATATACTTTGTCCTACTATGATGTACTGGATTTTGTGCAATGGAAATTGCACTGCTACTATCACAAAATACAGCTCAATTATTTAAATTGTAATCATAATCCAAGAGTTGGTTTTGAATGCACAATATTTGTCAACAACAACTGCCAGCTGCAATGTATTCAGCTTCTGCAGTTGAGGTGGACACAGATATTTGTTTCTTACAAAACCAAGGCACAAGCCTATCACCAAGGAACTGACATGTTCATGATGTGCTTTTCCTGTAAACTCTGCATCCAGCAAAGTCAGCATCTAAGAATCCAGTTAATTCAAATTCTGACTAAGTTGGATAAATGAGTCCTAGATTTTGGCAACCCTTTATATATCTTAAAAATCTTTTTAAGAAAACAATGTGAGATTCTTTGGGGTTCACTTGGAACGTAGCACAAAGACATGTAATAAATATTATGTCTGGCCTACTAGCTGTGAGATATAATAAGGACCCAACAATAGCCCTATATGTTTTTTGATCAACTTGCTTGTCATGTTCATCAGAATCAATCATAGTATTGGAAGTCATGTGTGTTTTCTTGGCTGAGGCATCAGTCATCCCAAATCTTTTAACAAGCTCCCTAGTATATTTTGATTGGCAAATGAAAATATCATCAGGGGATTGCTTCACTTGGAGACCAAGGAAGTAATAAAGCTCACTCATGCTACTCATTTCAAACATGGAATGCATCAGGTCAGAAAACCTTTTGCATAGCTTGGAATCAGTAGAGCAAAAAATGATGTCATATACATATATTTGTACTAAAAATATGTTATTATTATGATGCCTAGTAAACAAGGTTCTATCTACGATGCTCCTAGTGAATTTATGCTCTAAAAGAAAGCTAGCTAGGGTCTCATACCAAGCTCTTGGAGCTTTCTTTTAACCAAAGAGAGTTTTATGCAATTTGAAAACAAAAGAGGGATGAGTTGGAGCATTAAAACCTGGTGGTTGTTTAACATATACTTCCTCTTTGAGTTCACCATTCAAGAAAGCACTATTGACATCAATTTGATAGCTTCCAGTCTTGTAACAGGAAAAATTTTGATAGCTTCCAGTCTTGTAACAGGTATAAAGGTTTGATCATAGTCAATTCTTTCTTCCTGTCTGTATCCTTGTGCTACCATCCTTGCTTTGTTCCTGATGATGGCTCCTTGTGCAACCAATTTATTTCTGAATACCCATTTAGTTCCAATGACTGGGTAGTCTTTGGGTCTAGGAACTAAATCCCAAACTCTGCATCTCTCAAACTGATTGAGCTCCTCTTACATTGCAATAATCCAGTAGGGATCTTGCTCTGCATCTTTTATGGATTGTGGCTCATGTTGAGATATGAAGCAGGCATGCATAAAATTTTTGTTGAGTTGATGCCTTGTTTGCACACCAGCTGACATGTCTCCAATCACTTGAGATAGAAGGTGATCTATAAGTGTGACAAGATTAGTTGGAGGAGTTGGTTCAGCAACAGCATTGGGAATTAATTCCTCTTGTGGAATTAAATTTGTTGTTGAAGGTTCAATAATTATATCACTGACCTCTTCTTCACTATCTTCATCAATGTGTGGAGAAGGATGTGATTCTGATGAAGCGCCACCATAACTTGATGATGACCCGGTTGCCGAGGCGCTACGACATAAAGATCTGAGACGCCGTGATGACGTTGAAGGAAGTGCACGTTACAACCTCCGCCCGCGCCGTGCTAAAACCGCCATGAAAAATTAGCCTAATTTCCTTATTTCATGCAGTTTATTTAATATTTTGGGAATATAAAATTATCCTATGTTTAAGTGATAATTTTATATTCATGGCATGTGTTATTTTTTTTCATTTGGAACATTATTTTATTTTGGTGTGCATTTAGCCTTTTGGATGGATGAGATTACATATCCATCATGGAGGGCTAAGAGTTATTGTAAACTCCTATTTAAGGAGGTGTTTAAGAGGAATATGAGGATTGAATATTTGAAACCTAAATTCCCTCTCCTTTGAGAAAATTCGGCCAAGAGCTTTCTCCAAGCCTCTGGCCCCCTTGGTGGTGTGAAACCGCCGGCCCCCTTGTGTGGTGTGAAGCCGCACGCCCTTGCTCCCTCCATCCATTCGGTGCGACTCCAACGCGGCTTCCTTGGTGCGACTCCATGGAAGAAGGTTGCAAACCCTTCGGTGTGACGCCGGCGGATCCGTGGAGAGAGTGATTCTCCCACCTTATCTTTGTGTGAAACTTTCATCCCGGTTGGGTAATCTCTTTCTTTGTGTGATTCTTGCTTTAGTTTGTGGAGGTTTTTTCATACACCGTTTTTTCCGTGATTTTTAAATACGTCGCTTGCAAAATCTGAATTTGAAGGTATTGTTATTGAATCTCTTGTTGTCCGGAACGGGTTGATCCGTCTTGGGAGTGCAACGTGGCCTATCCTCGATTTGCTCTTCTGTTCGGCGCACTTTATGTGCCAACAAGGGAATTAATCACGACTCGAATTTCGACCGCTCTTAAAGGTTTTCCGACGCTCTGAAATAAACTATTGCTGCCCTTGAAACAGCTATATTGAAATGAATAGATGCTTGTGTAGGTGCGGTGAGTTGTGTGCTTGTTGGAGAGGTAGGTCTTAAGGACGTTGTATCGAGTCCGGCTCACGGTGAGTTGTGTGCTTATTGGAGAAGTAGGTCCTAAGGACGTGGTATCGAGTCCCGGATTTTGGGAACCAAGCGATGCCTTTTCGTTCGCTTTTGGTCGGCGTTCCCTCCTTTATTTCTTGTTCGGTAACGTTTAGATGTCTGTATTGTAGTTCGTCTGAATCACGGTCGTCCCTACATCAATTTGGTATCAGAGATGGTTGTTTCAACTTCCACGTTGCAAACATCCTCTCTGCGTTCTTCGTTGGTTGATCTGAACTTTCAAAGATCTGAAATTTTCGGATTGGTCTGAGTTTAGTAAAACCCTCGGAATTTTAAAACTTATCAAAAAAATCTGAAAAAAATTCTTTAGCTTCCTAACCTTATTTCCAGTAACATTAAAACAGAAATTTTTTCGATTCGTCCTCGTTAGGTAAGCCTGCAAATTGGAACATTGTAAATCTGTCTAGTTGGTATGCAAATAGCGGGCTGAAATCTTTATTTTTCAGCGAAATCTCAAAAAAAAAAATTTAACGATCTACGTGTTAATCACGTTGGGAATCTATAAAAATATATTATTTTCAGTATAGCTACTGCCCTAGGAAAATTCATCTTTCCAAGTTTTTCCTAATCCGGAATGTACACTAGGCTAGGACTAGAATATTCGGCTCCGTCTACGTCTAGAATGGCTGCGAATGAGCATGTAGATCCCAACACTGATGCCATTGCGGGGCGTAACGAGATGACTGAGCTTAGGAACATGTTAACTCAGTTCATCCAAATCCAAGCTAGGCCACCTCCACCACCTGCTAATGTTGAGTTTCCCCACCGGCGCCAACAAAGCTCCGATTTGGATTCTGATGGGGACTTTCCACGAGTGCCCCCTCGAGGCCGTCGCCACGAGCGAGAATTTGACATTACGAGGGCTATCAAGATTGATGCCCCCACTTACGACGGCATGGGAGATCCACAGAACTTCCTCACTTGGATAGTGGACATGGAATGTTACTATGACTGGCACCATCTCACGGACCCCCAAAAGGTCCAAGTTGCCTGGATGAAGCTTACAGGCCATGCCAAAACTTATTGGCTGAATGAAGAGCGTAGGCTAGGAGTTGGGAATGGAGACCCAATTATTGGGTGGACCGTAATGAAGAATTTGTTGACCGATCAGTACGTGCCCGCGTACCATCGGACATAGATGTTTGACGAGCTTATCACCCTGCGACAGGGTTCAAGTTGAGTAGCGGAGTATATGGGAGAACTAAAGGACCGAATGGTACGTTGTGATCTGAAGGAAATCCCCGAGGTCACCCTTTCTAGATTCCGTAAGGGGCTTCAACCCGGTATTCAGCGGAAGCTCTTACGATATGGCCACACGGATCTAAACACGACATTCAATGCTGCCCTCGACATTGAGAAACACTTAGCATCTAAGGCTCACTCCCGTTATTCCCTTACGAAGGGGAAATCCACTATCAGATCATCTTCCTCCATATATCAGGATAAAGGGAAGTTCCGGTCCGCCGAGTCAAAGTCTGTTGTAATCACTGCTAGGAACACTATGAACCCCGCGAGTGAACGTATTCCTATCAGAAAGGTTTGCAAGACTAACGCCACATGTTACTCTTACGGCATTAAGGGTCACTAGGCCTTCGAATGCCCAACGAAAACTAAAGCCATAGCCTTGTTAGAGTCGACGACCGATCTTGCGGATTACGTTTATGAGGCTGGTGAGGAGAGCGACCCAGAAGGGGTCCCAAGTGACTTAGAGGACGATCACCCCCTTATGGTGATGCGTTGTATCTTGAACACTCCTCATCCATTAGATGATTGGAAGAGGACGAACATATTTTCTCTGATTTTTAAGAGTGGCGAGAAGCTTTGCAAGCTTATTGTTGATAGTGGTAGTTGTGTGAATGTCATCTCTGTGAACACCGTTGCACGTATGTCCTTGACCATGGAGCCACACCTGACCCCATATAAGGTCGCCTGGATCAACAAGATCTCCGTACCCGTTACCAAGCATTGTCTGGTCCCACTCTCATTCAAATTCTACATTGATGAGGTGTGGTGTTATGTCCTTCTGATGGACGCTTGTCATGTATTATTAGGCCGCCCTTGGCTATACGACCGTGATGTTACACATTTTGGTAGAACCAACACTTATGAATTCAAATTCAATGGCAAAAGCATCACTTTGAGGCCGTCCATCACAAAGGAGCCGTAGTCTTCGCTAAGGACACCACTATCCGTAGAATGAAAAACGTTGAATCTAGTTGGGAGGAAAGAGTTTGAGAGAGATCCGTTCTTTGATGGAATTATGTATACGCCGTTGCCTATTCCTTCCACCCCATGGGAAGATGTGAGCATGGACTTTGTCTTAGGCTTACCCACTACTTTACGACATCACGATTCTATTTTAGTAGTTGTGGATAGGTTCTCCAAAATGGCATATTTCATCCCGTGCACTAGAACTACCGGTGCGTCTCATATCGCCAAATTATACTTTAAGGAAGTAGTTAGTCACCGGGGAGTGCCGAAGACAATAGTCTCGGATCGTGATGTTAAGTACACTAGTTATTTCTGGAAGAAACTTTGGTTCTTAATGGGTACCAAGATATTATTTTCCTCTGCCTATCACCCCCAGACTGACGGGCAGACGGAGGTGGTTAATCGAAGCTTGGGCAGCCTTCTTAGATGATTAGTGAGCGATCACAAAGGCACGTGTGATCTTATTCTTCCCCACGCCCAGTTAGCATATAATAATTCCAAAATCGGTCTATTGGTCTGTAACCAAACAAGATTGTCCATGGATACAAGGCCCCTGTGCCTATTAACTTGGTACTGTTGCCCCCAACATACAAGACAAGTCAGTTTGCACAATCCTTCGCCCAACATATTCATGGCTTATATGCACGTATACGAGCTACCTTGACTGCTCAATACAAGTCTTATCAGTCGCACGCTAATTTACATAGGAGGGTGTCACGCTTTAAAGTTGGCGATTTGGTCCTAGTCCGCTTAGTTCCAGAACGCTTGCCATCTGGCACCGTTAAGAAGTTGGCACCGAAGCGCGCCGGCCCTTTTCAGATTATCAAGAAACTAGGTGACAACGCTTTCGTTTTGGATTTGCCAGCTGATTGGGGTATATCCCCTATTTTTAATGTCTCGGATTTGACGCTGTTTGTTTTACCTCCACCTGAGTTGAATTCTTTGTCGCCTTCTCCCTCCACTAAAAATTCTTATGGGTTGTGGAGTGGTAGTTCGGATGTTCTCTCTCTTGCGGTCCCCGCAGGTAAAACATTGGATGGTACGTTGCCTTCTTTACTCCTACTGCTGACATGTTTCCCAGGTTCCCCAGGACATTTCTCACTCCAGATATGATACTCGCTGCGGAACCATTCACTACTCCAGATGGTGCTACTTACCGCTTCCTTATCCGTTGGCGTGACCGCCCCCCTTCGGACGACTCTTGGGTACTCGCGACAGAGCTTCAACGTTTGGATGCCGAGCTTCTCCGCCGCTATCTCTCCACTCACGCATCAGAGATACGTGATTTTGAGTGGCGGAGGATTGATGCAGCGCCACCGCCACTTGATGATGACCCGGTTACCGAGGCGCTATGACATAAAGATTTGAGACGCCGTGATGACGTTGAAGGAAGTGCACGTTACAACCTCCGCCCGCGGCGTGCTAAAACCGCGGGCAAAAATTAGCCTAATTTCCTTATTTCATGCACTTTATTTAATATTTTGGGAATATAAAATTATCCTATATTTAAGTGATAATTTTATATTCATGGCATGTGTTATTTTTTTTCATTTGGAACATTATTTTATTTTGGTATGCATTTAGCCTTTTGGATGGATGAGATTACATCTCCATCATGGAGGGCTAAGAGTTATTATAAACTCTTATTTAACGAGGTGTTTAAGAGGAATATGAGGATTGAATATTTGAAACATAAATTCCCTCTCCTTTGAGAAAATTCGGCCAAGAGCTTTCTCCAAGCCGCCGGCCCCCTTGGTGGTGTGAAACTGTCAGCCCCCCTTGTGTGGTGTGAAGCCGCCCCCCTTGCTCCCTCCATCCGTTCGGTGCGACTATGGCGTGGCTTCCTTGGTGCCACTCCGTGGAAGAAGGTTGCAAACCCTTCGGTGTGACGCCGGCGGATCCGTGGAGGGAGTGATTCTCCCACCTTATCTTTGTGTGAAACTTTCATCCCGGTTGGGTAATCTCTTTCTTTGTGTGATTCTTGCTTTAGTTTGTGGAGGTTTTTTCATACACTGTTTTTTCCGTGATTTTTAAATCCGTCGCTTACAAAATCTGAATTTGACGGTATTGTTATTGAATCTCTTGTTGTCCGGAACGGGTAGATCCGTCTTGGGAGTGCAACGTGGCCTAGCCTCGATTTGCTCTTCCGTTCAGCGCACTTTATGTGCCAACAAGAGAATTAATCACGACTCGAATTTCGACCGCTCTTAATGGTTTTCCGACGCTCCGAAATAAACTATTGCTGAGCTTGAAATGGCTATATTGAAATGAATAGATGCTTGTGTAGGTGCGGTGAGTTGTGTGCTTGTTGGAGAGGTAGGTCTTAAGGACGTTGTATCGAATCCGGCTCACGGTGAGTTGTGTGCTTGTTGGAGAAGTAGGTCCTAAGTACGTGGTATCGAGTCCCGGATTTTGGGAACCAACCGACCCTATTAACACTGGATCTGACCGCTCCCCAACTCCCAGCGGCAAGCCAACATCTAGCCGTCTGACCGTCTCCCTGTGGTGCCTCCCTGGCTTGGCAGGCGTCCAGGAGCAATCAGTCAGGAGCTGTCTATCCGCCTGTCCGCGCGGCTAGGTGGCCCCCTCTCCTTTCTCTTCCCTGTATCTGGTCACCACTGCCCGCTTCTCCTGTACATCGGGCAGCCGGTATTTTTAGCCCTGCCCATTTGGGCAGGTCCCCGAGCCTATAAATAGACGTGAATATTACCCTTCTAGGGACAGAATTCGGATTCCCAAGCTTGCCGCCTGTGGCAGCGGGTTCGAATTTCTCCTTTAGCGGATACCTGTTCGCTCGGGCTCTTCTCTTCTAACCGCTGTAACCGATTTTTCATAGCTAAAAGGAAAGTCCGCCGCAGGAGAGGCATTTAAGCCGCGGCGGGCAAACTCTGGTGTTGCCGCTGACAGCGGCCCTTTCTCTTTTCTCTGCCCAGTTTTATCCGACATTCTTAGTCGCTAGTAACCGACTGGTCGACAGTCTTCTCCCCTACTCCCCAGTGCTCGAACGGTTAGCTGGTGGTGCCCGTTTTCCCCGTCACATTTCGTGCATCAACAGTTAACACGCGACCTTCAGATATCAGCTAGTCGCTGAAGTTCAGCGGCCATACAATGTCAGACCGGCAGTCCGTTCAGAACAACCTCAGCCCCAGCGAAGTTCTGCTCTTGGAAGATCTTCTGCAGTCCCGCCGGGAAGAAAATCGAACTCGCCAAGAGATGATCCGGCAGCTCGCCGCGATCAATGCAAATCTAGCCGCAATTAATCAGCGGTTAGGCTTATAGTACGCAATCATTCCGGTTACACCAGCCAACCAGACCCCAGTGGACAGCAAGCAGGTCGATCCGCCGGCCTAATCGCCTACCTGTCCGGGATATTCGCCGGGCTATTCGACCACCTACCCGATCTATCCGCCCGAGTTTCCGACAAGGTTTCCAGTTACGAAGAAGCCCCGCGTTTCAGAAAAAGGACAGAGAAGTTTGTTAGACCTATACCAGATTAAACAACGGGAGGGAGAGCAAAGTCACAAGAAACCCGCTCGGGCAGCAGGCGGAAAAACCAGATCCAAGGATCAGTATTGCGAATATTACAAGGAAAGAGGTCATTTAACAAAAGATTGTAGAGCTCTCTAATTAGCTGTGAAAATGCAGAAATCAAAGGAATCCCATAGCATGATCTAAAGAGGACATCTCATTCCTAGGCTGGCAGACACGACATCAGCAACAGAAGCAATCCTGACAATCAATTCCTTAACCCAATATGTTTTTCTGTCTTTTATTTCCTCTTATGAATTTCTATTAAGAAGGATTATACTCATCTCTATATTTTGTTTCAGAGATTCTATATCGGTACTCTCACCTGGCAAGTCATCATTCTTATGTGTTTGCAACCGAAAAATTAAAAGATCACTGAATCAGGAGATATCGCCGAGTTTAGCTACATACCCCTTTAGAGCCGTTGTCATTAGCGTAACACCACGAGGACCACGTGTTGCAGGGAGTTTTCGCACCATGTAGTGGGAGCTTATCGGCTTTGATGCGGTGGAGTACTAGATTGCGGATCCCAGCTGGTATCTACCCCCACTTCTGCATTTTGGAGGGAGAGGGTGGCTGGTAGCGCTACCATGCTTTGAGAGGGATATCGTTGCAACTAAGATTGGTCTGTGCGGGAAGCCGCACGCATACCCCGCAAATCGTCTTAGCATGTAACCCTCGAATACTCTTTGATATTCTCAAGCAGTGCCTGTAGGAGACCCACAGTCTTGTCAATCTCAGGGGAAGCAATGCCGCTCCGGCCGCACCTGCCCAAAAGATCGACTTAGACTGTACTCCAGGCAAGAGAGCAGTGTTTTCTTTTCTTCAAGCAGAAGTCTAATCAGCAGTCAGAGATCAGACCGCGCGGTTATCATATCCTGTCTAGAGACACAGTATCCGCTCGGGTAATGGGGTATTATAAAGCTGAATGGAAGTTATCCGACCAGCAGCTAGTTGTGGATATTATTATTCTTACCGCTCGGTTATCTTTTCGACCAATTGGTTTTCTTAAATTGGTCTCATATTCGAAGTTGTCGATATTATTCTTAATGCTCAGATATCTTTATTAATCGCGCGAGCCGTTTGGTTGTCTTCAGTTTAATACAACAGAAATCTTTATTAATCGCGCGAGCCGTTTGGTTGTCTTCAGTTTAATACAACAGAAATCTTTATTAATCGCGAGTCGTTTGGTTATCTTCAGTTTAATACAACAGATATCTTTATTAATCGCGCGAGCCGTTTGGTTGTCTTCAGTTTAATAGAACAGAAATCATTATTAATCGTGCGAGTTGGTTGGTTATCTTCAGTTCAAAATAGCGGACATCAGTCTTATCCGCGCAAGTTATGCGTGAAAATCACTCTATCCGATGACTTCGCACTCTAGTCGCCTAGAAAAGTAAACTAGCATGACTTATCTCCACATCCATTCTGCTTGCGTATTACCCAGATATCTCATGACATATTATAATCGATCGCATAGAAATATAATACCGAGCGAATAAAGCATATCCAGCAAAATCAAAGTCTCATTTATATTGTCAAAAGTTACAAAATGAATTATCCGCGAGGCTTACAAAGATCATGCCGCCGGATCAAAAGAATATCATAACATATCAACATTTCTTCTTTTTCCGCTCCGGCTCATACTCTGCTTCACTGAAAGAACTTGACGAGCTACTTGTCTCAGATGATCCGGATCCCTCCTCGCTCGAACTGCCGGATGAACTCGAGCTTGTATCCGCACGGACATCTTCAGGTACGCCCTCCTATTCGTTTGAATGCTCGTCCTCCTCAAGAATCTCAACAGGTTCTTCGGCCGGCTCTACTCGTGAGGCTTCGATATTCTTGAAGCCGGGGAATAACTCGTCAAGAGTTACGCCTTCGTGACCAGACTTAAATTCTCCCCGCTCCCGCAAGATGTCAAGCATGTCTTCCCCGCTATCCCGCAGATGCATGGTTAATTCTCTTCTGAAGGCCGGGTTCCCTGGGTCATAAGCTTTCTATAAGAGAAGATAAAGTTAAACTTTCGGATAATGCTAAGGTAACCGGTAAAGCCGCGAGGTAAAAACTTACTGCGTTAATATTCTTCAGCTTCTCATTTTCCTCCTTGAGGTGCTCAACCTCATCCTCTAACCGCTCGGCAATAGCGACCACTTCGGCAAGGGCTTCAGCGACGAAGTGGTACGTCACGAAGCTTCGCGCGCGGATTTGTGCGGCTAGGGCCGGAAGTTTCTTCGTCGGAATGGCCCGCAGGTCGGCTAGGTTCTCCCTGCCGTACATCGCCCAGCTAACCGTGCGGGCATGTTTGGATATCTTCTCGTTCTTCCACAAGGGAAGAGCGGTAGAGACCTGAACGTTCTTCCCGCGCGGGTGCCATTTCATAACCGCCTTGCCTCGGCGGTCTTTTAAGTTTTCCCCCGATCCTTGGGGTACGAAGGGCTTGGAGTCATAATCAGCGGCGACATCATGCTCCTCGCGACGGTCATCCTCTCTTTTCTTCCTATCCTCGCTGTGCGTCAGAACGGGCTCTGCCGGTGTAACCTGCTTGTTCGCAAGAACTCTCAAGACGGCTGCCATGGGACAAAATATTTAGCCGCGCGGTTAGACTAAACAACTAATCGCTAAAAATATACCTTCTTCTGTAGGGAATTCCATCACTACAGGCAGCAATGGGATATAGTGCAAGATATCTAGCCGTGAACCGGCGAGGAAGTCAGCAATTTCCTTCTCGATCCCTTCAACCTCAAACCGTTCAAATAGCTTAGTCGGGCGGACTTGCGGACAGACAGGCAGAAGGCCCAGATTCCCCTCGAACATGAGGAATCTGGTGGACCAGTTGGGAAACTTATTCGTCAGGTTAACCGTCTTCATCCCGGTGCAGCCGAAGTACACTACACCTTTGAAGACCCGACTGTCCTTCTTGCTGGAGACGATGGAACGGATAACGAAGCAGTGGCGGAAAAGATCCATAGTGAATCTTACCCGCTCGGTCCGAAGGTATACGATGAAGCTCACCATGGACGCGATTGTATTCGGCGAAAGTTGGCCGGGTACAATTCCGAAAAAGTCGAGAATCTCCACAAGCTCGATCAGCGGCGGCCAGCTAAAACCGAAATCGAAGTGGTCAAGTGGGATCGCCACCAGATTCCTTCCGTAAGTGTTTATCCGCTCGTCTTCTAGGGGTAACCGCACGACTATATCAGTATTCATCATGTGAGCCGCGATAAAGCGCTCCAGTTCGCTGTTTGTCATTTCCGACCTATTGTGCTCAGCGTCAAGGAAAGCGATGGCAGCTGAAGCTCGTGCGGGCGCCATCAATTCTTCCCGCAAGAAGTTCTGCACTTTAATCTTTTCCATATAATGCGGAGCTAGGCCGTATTTATAGAGCTTGCAGGACGACTTATTGCTCGCACAGTTACATGAAAGAAGCTGTCGGATAATCGGCGTTTCCTGCAAACGTCTTTGCAATCATTTCAGCGCATTATTACTCGAGCGGCTAAATCAAAGAAGCCTCCGGACATTCGTTGTTTCCTACAGACGTCCTTTCAACCACAATCATTACAGTTCGCGCGGTTACATTAACAAGTTCGCTGGGTCATCTGTTTCCCGCAGATTTAGCAAATCACAATGTTGCAAGGTATTAAAAAAACAAACACAGCTAATCAGGTTAGTTCGCTCGAACACATTATTACAGATTTCTCCCTATCTCTCCTCGCGCCGTTCGCCGCTAGGTTCTGCGGGGTCCCTACTGATAAGCGCGACTTGATCACTGATGCCCAGTAAAACGGACATCGCGCTGATCAAGTGGTGGCTAAGGGTATTCTGAGCCCGGTGAATCCGGGATGTATCCCGAACTATGCGGCTCATCGGGACAGATGCCTCAACGAAAGGCACCTGTTCGCTAGGTCGCGCGGTTAGGTTTATATTGCCGGTCACCGGGGCAAGAGTTCCCCCCTGCTAGGACCGTGACTTGACTCGCCCGGTTTCCCAGAACTCGTGGAGTCATGTCGCCGGCCTTTCTCCTTTTCTGTCCTCTCGTAGTATTTCCTCTTGTAGTGCGCAGCGTCATCCTCCGCCCTTTGAAGTCGCCTCCCCAAGATCAAAACTTGATCACGAGTAGCCCTTTCTCGCTCCCGGCTGCTGGATAGTTCCGCGGACAGATCCTTTATCCGCTCGTCCTGGCCTGCCCTTGCCTCTTCCTCGAGTTTGAGCTCCGCCTTTAGTCGCTCGAGGTCAGCGAACAGCTTAAAGATGGTGCGTTGGCCTTCATCATCCTGAAGCCGCCGCGTGGTCTCATCCGCAACGTCTTGAGGGTTTGGTTCCGCGAAGTCTGCAGAGAAAAGACGAGCAAAATTAGTGTTGTCGCGCGGCACGATCGACAAGCAACGATGCTAAAAGAATAGGCACCCGAGCAAAGGCCATCTTCTCTAGTCGCGGCCTCTATCTGACGGCTAGAAAAAACAGGCCGCCTAAGTCTCTCAGGATCAATCTTCTTCAGGTAATTGTCCCTCAAGATTCGCTCAGCCCGCTTATTCTTTTCAAGCTCCTCGCGTGACAAAAGCAAGTCGTCAGTCTCAGTTCTTATGCGGATAGGTCTCTTTAACCGCGGCGGTTCCTTGTAAGGTGGTGGAACTTTTATTTTCTTCGGGGTAGGTTTGAGCATACCTGACTGCAGAAGCTTTGCGGCGGTCTGGCGGTCAGCTTCAGCCTTCTCTTCGGCAGAGAGAGCCCGAAAACCACTTGGTTCTTCTCCAGCGGCTAGAATCTTCTTCTCGGCAGCGATCTTTTCTCGCAGTTTCAGCTTGTTTTCACCTTCGCATGGATCGGGCACTTCCTTTCCAGTCTTCACCGACAAGACCTCCAAGTCGTACTCATTCCCGGATATCTGCTTGCTGCTGGCTTCCTTTTCCTTTTCCTGCAATGGAATCATAGTAAGCGGCAAGGTTAACACTGCTCGCCTAACCGCTCCCCTTTTCGGTATGGTGATCAAGCTATCTGAAAGCATTTACCTCTTCTATTCGCCCGGGCTCGTTCTCCTGTTGATCGGGCACATCAATCTTGCTGGTCGGTTTCATGGCCGCCGCGAATTTCTGGTTTCCTTTCTTCTTCTTCAGGAGGATTGCCTCTGTCCTCTCCTCAACCGATGAAGTCGGCTTGTGCCTCCTTTTCTTCATCAGGAGGGCGGCTTTCACGACATCAAGGTTTTCCCTAAGCTTGTCGGCGGAAATCTTAGCAGCCCTTTTCTCCCTGTCAATGACATCAGAGATCTCTCCGCTTTCTCGCCCGGTCTCATCTTCGGCGCCCCTTTTGCCGTCTTCGCTGGAGGGTGACGTGATATTCACGTCGGAACCCGGCGAAGGCTGTGGAGTGTTCGCCCGGACAGGCTCTGGAACCTTCCTACCCTCCATATTCCCGGGCAGCTGTTCAGAAGGCTTGACCATAGCGGTTACTATCTCCGTTGCTGGCTTGGAGGACTGTTCGCTATTCGGCTATTCGTTAACCAAGCTCAGTTTCTGCGAAACCGCCTTGGTAGTGTGCATCTTCCGTGGCGTCTCATCGACTTTGCGGTTAGATGTCTCCGGCGGCGATTTGGATGCGGCCAGCCCCTCGTCGCTAAACTGTACTAGGATGCTCCTCCTGGGAGACATGGCAGACAGCAGAATCTTAACCGCAATTGGAGAGAAGCGACCCGTCTCGAAGGAAGTTTTATGGAAGCAGCATCAACGCCAGCGCTATTTATAGTATTGAAGGCATTAATTGTGCTCGCGGTCAAACGGTTAACTACATTTTCGAAAATCCTCCTGAATTTAAAAATGTGCGGGGATTATGTTAACACTGGATCTGACCGCTCCCCAACTCCCAGCGACAAGCCAACATCTAGCCGTCTGACCATCTCCCCGCGGTGCCTCCCTGGCTTGGCAGGCGTCCAGGAGCAATCAGTGAGGAGCTCTCTATCCGACTGTCCGCGTGGCTAGGTGGCCCCCTCTCCTTTCTCTTCCCTGTATCTGGTCACCGCTGCCCGCTTCTCCTGTACATCGGGCAACCGGTATTTTTAGCCCTGCCCGTTTGGGCAGGTCCCCGAGCCTATAAATAGACGTGAACAGTACCCTTCTAGGGACAGAATTCGGATTCCCAAGCTTGTCGCCTGTGGCAGCGGGTTCGAATTTCTCCTTTAGCGGATACCTGTTCGCTCGGGCTCTTCTCTTCTAACCGCTGTAACCGATTTTTCATAGCTAAAAGGAAAGTCCGCCGCAGGAGAGGCATTTAAGCCGCGGCGGGCGAACTCTGGTGTTGCCGCTGACAGCGGCCCTTTCTCTTTTCTCTGCCCGATTTTATCCGACATTCCTAGTCGCTAGTAACCGACTGGTCGACAGCCTTCTCCCCTACTACCCAGTGCTCGAACAGTTAGCTGGTGGTGCCCGTTTTCCCCGTCGCATTTCGTGCATCAACAGACCCCTTTTCGTTCGCTTTTGGTCGGCGTTCCCTGCTTTATTTCTTGTTCGGTAACGTTTAGGTGTCCGTATTGTAGTCCGTCCGAATCACGGTCGTCCTTACATCAATTTGGTATCGGAGGCGGTTGTTTAAACTTCCCCGTTGCAAACATCCTCTCTGCGTTCTTCGTTGGTTGATCTGAACTTTCAAAGATCTGAAATTTTTGGATTGGTGTGAGTTTAGTAAAACCCTCGGAATTTTAAAACTGGTCAAAAAAATTTGAAAAAAATTCTTTAGCTTCCTAACCTTATTTCCAGCAACATTAAAACAGAAAAATTTTCGATTCGTCCTCGTTAGGTCAGCCTGCAAATTGGAACATTTGTAATTCTGTCTAGTTGGTCTGCAAATAGCGGGCTGAAATCCTTATTTTTAAGGGAAATCTAAAAAAAAAAATTAACGATCTACGTGTTAATCACGTTGGGAATCTATTAAAATATATTATTTTCAGTATAGCTACTGCCATAGGAAAATTCATCTTTCCAAGTTTTTCCTAATCCTGAATGCGCACTAGGCTAGGACTAGAATATTCGGCTTCGTCTACGTCTAGGATGGCTGCGAATGAGCATGTAGATCCCAACACTGAGGCCATCGCGGGGCTGCGTAACGAGATGACTGAGCTTAGGAGCATGTTAACTCAGTTCATCCAAAACCAAGCTAGGCCACCTCCACCACCCGCTAATGTTGAGTTGCCCCGCCGGTGCCAACAAAGCTCCGATTCGGATTCTGATGGGGACTTTCCACGAGTGCCCCCTCGAGGCCGTCGCCACGAGCGAGAGTTTGACATTACGAGGTCTATCAAGATTGATGCCCCCACTTACGACGGCATGGGAGATCCACAGAACTTCCTCACTTGGATAGTGGACATGGAATGTTACTATGACTGGCACCATCTCACGGACCCCCAAAAGGTCCAAGTTGCCAGGATGAAGCTGACAGGTTGTGCTATAACTTATTGGCTGAATGAAGAGCGTAGGCTAGGAGTTGGGAATGGAGACTCAATTATTGGGTGGACCGTAATGAAGAATTTGTTGACCGATCAGTACGTCCCCGCGTACCATCAGACACAAATGTTTGACGAGCTTGTCACCCTGCGGCAGGGTTCAAGTTGAGTAGCGGAGTATATGGGAGAACTTAAGGACCAAATGGTATGTTGTGATCTGAAGGAAATCCCCGAGGTCACCCTTTCTATATTCCGTAAGGGGCTTCAACCCGATATTCAGCGGAAGCTCTTACGATATGGTCACACGGATCTAAACATGACATTCAATGCCGCCCTCGACATTGAGAAACACTTAGCATCTAAGGCTCACTCCCGTTATTCCCTTACGAAGGGGAAATCCACTACCGGATCATCTTCCTCCACATATCAGGATAAAGGGAAGTTCCGGTCCGCCGAGTTAAAGTCTGTTGTAATCACTGCTAGGAACACTAAGAACCCCGCGAGTGAACGTATTCCTATCGTAAAGGTTAGCAAGACTAACGCCACATGTTACTCTTGCGGCATTCAGGGTCACTATGCCTTCGAATGCCCAACGAAAACTAAAGCCATAGCCTTGTTAGAGTCGACGACCGATCTTGCGAATTACGTTTATGAGGCTGCTGAGGAGAGCGACCCTTTAGGGGTCCCAAGTGACTTAAAGGACGATCACCCCCTTATGGTGATGCGTTGTATCTTGACCACTCCTCATCCATTAGATGATTGGAAGATGACGAACATATTTTCTCTGATTTTTAAGAGTGGCGAGAAGCTTTGCAAGCTTATTATTGATAGTGGTAGCTGTGTGAATGTCATCTCTGTGAACACCGTTGCACGTATGTCCTTGACCACGGAGCCACACCTGACCCCATATAAGGTCGCCTGGATCAACAAGATCTCCGTACCCGTTACCAAGCGATGTCTGGTCCCACTCTCATTCAAATCCTATATTGATGAGGTGTGGTGTTATGTCCTTCCGATGGACGCTTGTCATGTGTTGTTAGGCCGCCCTTGGCTATACGACCGTGATGTTACACATTTTGGTAGAACCAACACTTATGAATTCAAATTCAATGGCAAAAGCATCACTTTGAGGCCGTCCATCACAAAGGAGCCCGTAGTCTTCGCTAAGGACACCACTATCCCGGTAGAATGAAAAACGTTGAATCTAGTTGGGAGGAAAGAGTTTGAGAGAGATCCGTTCTTTGATGGAATTATGTATACGCCGTTGCCTATTCCTTCCACCCCATGGGAAGATGTGAGCATGGACTTTGTCTTAGGCTTACCCACTACTTTACGACATCACGATTCTATTTTAGTAGTTGTGGATAGGTTCTCCAAAATGGCATATTTCATCCCGTGCACTAGAACTACCGGTGCGTCTCATATCGCCAAATTATACTTTAAGGAAGTAGTTAGTCACCGGGGAGTGCCGAAGACAATAGTCTCGGATCGTGATGTTAAGTACACTAGTTATTTCTGGAAGAAACTTTGGTTCTTAATGGGTACCAAGATATTATTTTCCTCTGCCTATCACCCCCAGACTGACGGGCAGACGGAGGTGGTTAATCGAAGCTTGGGCAGCCTTCTTAGATGATTAGTGAGCGATCACAAAGGCACGTGTGATCTTATTCTTCCCCACGCCCAGTTAGCATATAATAATTCCAAAAATCGGTCTATTGGTCTGTAACCAAACAAGATTGTCCATGGATACAAGGCCCCTGTGCCTATTAACTTGGTACTGTTGCCCCCAACATACAAGACAAGTCAGTTTGCACAATCCTTCGCCCAACATATTCATGACTTACATGCACGTATACGAGCTACCTTGACTGCTCAATACGAGTCTTATCAGTCGCACGCTAATTTACATAGGCGGGTGTCACAGTTTAAAGTTGGCGATTTGGTCCTAGTCCGCTTAGTTCCTGAACGCTTGACATCTGGCACCGTTAAGAAGTTGGCACCGAAGCGCGCCGGCCCTTTTCGGATTATCAAGAAACTAGGTGACAACGCTTTCGTTTTGGATTTGCCGGCTGATTGGGGTATCTCCCCTATTTTTAATGTCTCAGATTTGACGCTGTTTGTTTTACCTCCATTTGAGTTGAATTCTCTGTCGTCTTCTCCCTCCACTGAAAATTCTGTTGGGTTGGGGAGTGGTAGTTCAGATGATCTCTCTCTTGCGGTCCCCGCAGGTAAAACATCAGATGGTACGTTGCCTTCTTTTACTCCTACTGCAGACATGTTTTCCCGGGTTCGCCAGGACATTTCTCACTCCAGATATGATACTCGCTGCGGAACCATTCACTACTCCGGATGGTGCTACTTACTGCTTCCTTGTCCATTGGCGTGACCGCCCCCCTTCGGACGACTCTTGGGTACTCGCGACAGAGCTTCAACGTTTGGATTCCGAGTTTCTCCACCGCTATCTCTCCACTCATGCATCAGAGATACGTGATTATGAGTGGCGGAGGATTGATGCAGCACCACCGCCACTTGATGATGACCCGGTTACCGAGGCGCTACGACATAAAGATCTGAGACATCGTGATGATGCTGAAGGAAGTGCACGTTAAAACCTCCACCCGCGGCGTGCTAAAACCGCCATGAAAAATTAGCCTAATTTCCTTATTTCATGCACTTTATTTAATATATTGGGAATATAAAATTATCCTTTGTTTAAGTGATAATTTTATATTCATGGCATGTGTTATTTTTTTTCATTTGGAACATTATTTTATTTTGGTGTGCATTAAGCCTTTTGGATGGACGAGATTACATCTCCATCATGGAGGGCTAAGAGTTATTGTAAAATCCTATTTAAGGAGGTGTTTAAGAGGAATATGAGGATTGAATATTTGAAACCTAAATTCCCTCCCCTTTGAGAAAATTCGGCCAAGAGCTTTCTCCAAGCCGCCGTCCCCCTTGGTGGTGTGAAACCGCCGGCCCCCTTGTGTGATGTGAAGCCGCCCTGCCCCCCCCCCCCCCCCTTGCTCCCTCCATCCGTTCGGTGCGACTCCGGCACTGCTTCCTTGGTGCGACTCCGTGGAAGAAGGTTGCAATTGTGACGTCGGCGGATCCGTGGAGAGAGTGATTCTCCCACCTTATCTTTGTGTGAAACTTTCATCCCTATTGGGTAATCTCTTTCTTTGTGTGATTCTTGCTTTAGTTTGTGGAGGTTTTTTCATACACCATTTTTTCCGTGATTTTTAAATCCGTCGCTTGCAAAATCTGAATTTGACGGTATTGTTATTGAATCTCTTGTTGTCCGGAACGGGTATATCCGTCTTGGGAGTGCAACGTGGCCTAGCCTCGATTTGCTCTTCCGTTCGGCGCACTTTATGTGCCAACAAGGGAATTAATCACGACTCGAATTTCAACCGCTCTTAAAGGTTTTTCGACGCACTGAAATAAACTATTGCTGCGCTTGAAACGGCTATATTGAAATGAATAGATGCTTGTGTAGGTGCGGTGAGTTGTGTGCTTGTTGGAGAGGTAGGCCTTAAGGATGTTGTATCGAGTCCGGCTCATGGTGAGTTTTGTGCTTGTTGGAGAAGTAGGTCCTAAGGACGTGGTATCGAGTCCCGGATTTTGGGAACCAACCGACCCCTTTTCGTTCGCTTTTGGTCGGCGTTCCCTCCTTTATTTCTTGTTCGGTAACGTTTAGGTGTCCGTATTGTAGTCCGTCAGAATCACGGTCGTCCCTACATCAGATTTAGCCTCATTTGTGATGTTCAAATCATCCAATTTCTCACACAATTTTGGTACCTGCAATAAGTTACTGGTAGAAGAATCCTTGTCCTTGTAATACATGTTACCCTCATCAAAGGTTATATGTAAAGATTCTTCCATTTTTAAATAAGATTTATTAAATACCCTATAGGCCTTGCTGACTTGGGAATATCCAAGAAAAATTCCCATTGCAGCTTTAGCCTCAAATTTTCTATGTTGTTTCTTGTCATTATTATGAATATATCATGCACAACCAAAGATTCTTAAATAGTCTATTTTAGGTTGCTTCCCTTTGAGTACTTCATAGGGAGTCTTGCCCTTAAGTTTATGTATCAAACTTTTGTTCAGGACATAATTTGCTATGCTTACAACCTTTGCCCAAGTAGATAGGGGCATGTGAGTATCTGCAAGCAATGTTCCTGCAGCTTCAATCCGGGTTCTATTTTTCCTTTTTGCTACCCAATTTTGTTGAGGAGTTCTAAGAGCAGAGAAGTAATGCATGATACCTTCCATCTCACAAAATTCTTGCTTAGGAAGAGATTCAAACTCAATACCATGATCACTTCTGATCAATGCAACTGGGGTAGAATACTTAATCATTATGCTCTTAAGAAAATCTGTAAGAACTTTAAAGTTATCTTACTTTTTTCTCAAGAAGAGCACCCAAGTGAACCTATAGAAATCATCTATAATGACTAAGGTATAAGATTTCCCTCCCAAGCTCTATACAACAATCGGTCCAAATAGATCCATGTGTATCAAATACAGAATCCTGGGTGAATCACTCTTATTAATAGATTTAAAAATATTTTTGGTTTACTTGCCTAATTGACAAGCCCTACAAAGGCTTTCCTTCTTATAGGGGCAATAAGGCAATCCTCTAACAAGATTGTCCCTAGAAAGTTTAGCAATATTTTCAAGATTTACATGTCCTATTCTTTTATGCCATAATTCATTATTGTTACTAATTTGATTGAATAGACAAATTTCTGACCTAGCATATTTGAAGTTTACTACATAGATATTTCCTTGTCTAAGACCAGTTAAGGAAGTTTTATTCTCTACAGAAGAAAAAATGCAAGAAGAATGGTTAAAGGATACCTGATAACCTTCATCACATAATTGACTTATGGATATCAGGTTATGTTTTAGACCACTCACATATGCTATTTTCTTGAAAGTGACAGCTCCAATCTTGACAATCACATAGCCTTCAGTTTGGCCACATTAGGCGTCAGCAAGTATCACCTTTAGACAAAGCTTGGACTTGTAGTTTGTTAAGTTGTCCTTGTTGCCTGTCATGTGCTTTGAACACCCACTATCCAGGTACCACTTTTCCTCTATGGTAGGATAATCTTTCACCTACAAACAGAAAAGTTAGGTGTTCTTGACCCTAACCTTGGGTCCTTGATTCTTTTCAAATTTAAAGCTAGAAATAAAAGAGCATTCAGGTTGGTTCTTATATCCTAGGGGTGAAATTTTCTAGGTGGAATTATCGATTGGGTAAATGGGTTAACAAAATATTTTTGTTGATTAAATGTTCTAGAATAATTAATGTTTTTATTATACTGAACTGGGATCGACGAATTTTGATAAGTTCGTCAATCTGAGTTCGACAAATAGGGATGAGTTCGTCGAACTCTGTTCAGAGAATGGAAATATTCATTCTCTGAGCCCCAAAATCGTCGATCTCGGCTCGACGAACCATATTGGTTTCATCAATCATAGTTCAATGCCAAGTAACACCACCACCCCCTAGGCCACACCACATTTATCCTACTTATGACGGTTTAGGATGTCCACAAATTTTTAGAGATTAGCTTAAGGGATTAGAAAATTATTTTAATTGTAACTTATATGATGACTACAAAAAGGTTAACATTGCCCGAGAGCGATTAGTAGGTCAAGCCCAATTATTTTGGTTAAACGAAGAGCGTCGTGTTGGTAGCTATCGTTATGCTTGGTCGTACATGCGTAGCCTACTCTCGGATTAATTTGATCCCAGCTACCAATGTACTAATAGCACCATACCCATAAGTCAGAATTGTTATTGCACTAGACTCATATCTGCTTATAGGAGTGACCATACGCCTCAGGATAAATCCTATCTCGAGAGAGATAGTAATACCCAAAGTATGTATATCCCCACCTCAAGGGAACATAAGACAATTAGACCTCAAAATTTTAATTCGAAAGAGGTTACTACTAGGGTGTCTGCTCCTTTAGTATCGACGAATAAGCCCATTGAGATAGTGACTGATACAACTAAGGATTCTGATGTGGATATAGAATCTCTAGATACTGAAGTTGACAATCTATGTGATAGTATTACTTCATGTACAATAGTGCCTGACGATTCTGACATCGAAGGCATACCTAGAGATCTAGAAGACGATGTTTGGGATGATGATGATAGTTCAATCTGTGAGAGTTTATTTTTGCCTATTAAGTGCCTAGCCTTGTGTCTGTTAACCCAAGTATTGAGTGCCCTCTCCAGGATACGATCCTCATCGCGTTAGAGCCTATGATTACACCCACTGAGATTTCATCTAACTTACCAGAGGAGTCTGTGAGTGAGGATTTCTCTATTATCATTGATGACCTTGACTTAATGGGTGTCCTGACTGATTGGGAAGACTCACCTTATGTGAGAAGGTTATGTTTGGATGATTTTAGCGCTGCGAATTCGAACGATAGTTATTTGATGTTACCGCCATTGTACGAAGCTCGATCTGAATTACAATTTTCGTCGGGTTCGAATTTGCCCATTTCTAAGACCGTTACTGATTCTGAATTGAATGACTTGTGTAGTGTGTTGGAAGAAATTTCTAGGGAGAAAGTGGTATTTTTGGATGATTCTTTGGTTTTACCCCTGGCTGAGAGTTCATTGATGTTAACACTGATAGGTAAATTTAATTCTGATTTGGATTTTATCCCGGGTTTTATTTTACCAACCCTTCCTCATATTTTTTTGCCCACATTAGTTAGCAATTTAGGACGTGAAAATGATAGTCCTTGTAACATCCCATGTTACTCCTATACCCCTTAACTTAGATTGGGTTACACATGGTGTGGATGATAGGGAATTTATCTAGGTTTGACCCTAGGGAGTGGGTTGTAGACATGTGGAGCCCACTAAGGGGCCAAAGCCAAACTAGGTCAACCTAGCCTAAATAGGAACCCTAGCCATACCATGACCCCACCACATTGCCCTAACCCCTAAAATAATCTAAGTGGACCCTAGGGCATGTCACTAGGTCAACCCTTTGACCGTAGTTGACCCAAGTAAACCTTAGCCCTAATTTGGTCAAACCCATACCTATAGGCCCAATTAGCCAAAGTATGGAACCCCCTTGACCTAACCCAAGTTGGGTGGTGCCATTAGGATCATGACCATCAAGTGGGGCCAGCCCACTCATCAAGTTGACCAAGTCAACCCTAAAAGTCAAACTTTGTCAACATAAGGCCTAAAGGAGGGAGAAATGAACCCAAGCCTCATCCTTTGGGCAAACCCCACCAAGCATGGCCCATTATCAGCCCAAGGAGTCAAAGACCAGCCCTTCCCCTTCTGAAATAGGAGTGAGAATACATACATGGGGGCATTTTTGAGAAACATCCCAAAATTAGGAGAGAGAGAGAGGTTAAATTAAGAGGAGGAGGCCACAAGGCTCCTTCTCTTTAGCCATGACTTGTCTGGCAGACCCCCTTTAGAGCAATTAGGAGGAGGTGAGAAGCTGAGGGCCACTTGTCATAAGGGTGATACAACCAAAGCTCCAAACCAAGCTTGCCTTGGTTGTATCTCCCCATATACCCCCTCTCATCCAAAGATATTTATTTCATTAGCTTCAGAGGGCAAAGGAGAGTAGAAATCGAGTGCTGGAGCTAGACATTTGGTGGAGAATCCATGAACCCGAGAGGAGCCGCAGGAGCAAGGTCGGGAATAGCCACCCGCCTCCATCCTCGCCTCCAGCCACCAACACAGGTTCGTTTCACCGCCCCTCTAACCGTACTAGAATCCTAGATCAACTAAGGGAGATATCAGGCTCAATTGAGCTCGATGCCATGTGAGAAATGGGAGATTTTTCTAAGTTTTTTATCCCGCTCGGGATCACCGAAGGAGCTGCCTCCCGCCGCCTCACCGCCGGGAAAACTCGACCACTACCTCCGTGAAGGTGATGGTACTATTGGTCGGGGGTGGCGCCTCCTCAGGTGGCCGGAAATGGCCCCGCAATATTGCCCTGGTCGGCTTGATCTCAGCCCTCCATCCATTGGGGAAGATAACCGGATGTCGTCCAATCCGCTTTAAGATTCGTGCAAACAATTAATTAATTATGTATTAATTCATATGATATGAATAGTTCCTTTTTTTGTCACAATTCAACAGTAGCTTTGCATGTTACTTTTAGGGCTCTTAAAGCCATCTCTTGAAAATATGATAAATATGGAAAGTTAAGCTAGTAAGGTTAGCTTTAATCTGCTACCCTTAACTTGAGTTTTGGTCCAGTGGTCTGACCTATAGGACCATTTTCCTAGGACTGATCGTAGGTTAGGGCAGAAAGTAAAATAGATGCCCATGACAAACCAGAAGTCCACATGGGCTGAAATTTTGGGCATTTGATTGATTTGGTCATGTATAGCCGCTCCCTAATAATGAGAATTTTTGGGGAATATTTTTCTATAGTTTTAGTCAAAATATGATAAATGAAATAAATGTGATTTTTGGAGTATTTCAACTCTAATGAGCCCCAAATTTTGGTGGCAGGTACTTGGGGACATAATATGTGCATGATAAAGTGGTCAGCACATTTGGACCACCGCATATTAGGTAAACCCACTTGCATGTGTTGGCTATATATAGCTTTGGAGTTCAAATAGCAATTTTTGAAATATTGCATATTCAGCATATTTGAAAAATCCAAAAATCATGGAACTTAGTCAAGAGGCTCATTAAAATAGAGTTTACCCCTCATAGAGATTTTGGGATTTTTGGAAATAAGAATCCCATTATTTGGAATTTTTGAAATAATTGGACTTTGGGAAAATAAATTTAAAAAAAATAAATTTACTGTTGAGATAAAATTTCGAAACTCTGTCAAGGTCATTAAAATGTCATAATACATTCTTGAAAAATTTTAGGGCACTGTTTGATGAACTTTGATAGGAGTTATGCAGGAATTACAATTTTTCCCTTAATCCACATAATTAGGAAATTGATGAAAATATTCATTAGAAAATGTTGGAAAATTTCTAGTGCTGTGTAAATGTATGCTTAGCCTTGTATAATTATCTAAAAATTTTTGGATGCCATAATAATTTTTAAACTAGCATATTGACATTTTGTTAAATTAGTAAGAATTTAGTTTGGTTGGTCACTACATTATAGAAGTTGATGAAACTCTGCCATTAGCCTTAAATTAATGATACTTACACTCTGTAATTTTCCTAGAATTTTGGGTAATGTATTCCTTATACTTCATTTGGAAAATGACAATTATTTGAGTTTTATATTAATCAAGAAATAAATAGAAATATTCAAAGGAAAATTATGAATTTTGATAGACAGCAATATTTTACCATGACACAACTCAAGAAAAATTTCATAGGTCAGTGGGATCATCAATTATAGTACTTCATGTTTTAACTGGCCTAGGAAATTAAATAAAGGATTTAATTTAATGATTTAAATAATTTAGAAAATAGTGAAATTTATCATGGTCAACATATAGGTCCATACTATCCTAGAATAAATAGATTGGGGCATATGGTCAAGGAAATTGGAAGTCATACTCCGGGGTGGTATTAAGTCATGGGTTGCGTATAGCAAAAGTAGGTTATACAGTAAGGACCACCAGGGAATAGATAAACGGTTAGGTTAAGGTTGTATTTGGAATTTAACCCTGGTTGGCAGTTATGTCCTAGTGACGAGAGTAAAAGTGCAAGCCTTTTTATAGCGACTAGGTGGAGGCCGGCAGAAGACCGTCGCTCCTCCAATAACTTCATTAAGTCATTAGGATTGCTCAAGAGTAACAATGAGAGCAAAGGGAATTGTGGGTAGATAATAACTAGAGTAAATATCCTTGAGAAAGGGAGTTTTGGGCTTCAGCCAATCGTAGTTCCTAGTGCCCTCGAGAGCCCTTCACCGGCATGCCCTGGCAGTCCTGGGATTAACCTTAAGTCACTAAGTATAATAATCTGTAGACAAGAGTAGCCTAATAGGTTAGGCATCATATCACCATTCTCACCCATGTAGGGTTGGAGAGATTTGTGGTAGCATTCTAACCAATGTAGGGTTGGAGGGATTCAGGACAGGTTTAGTCGTGCGAGCTGAAGGCTCGAGTTGAAATACTTTGCATGTGCATAAAATTATATAGTGGCGGGTCATGCTGTACCGGGCCAATCGTCACACCGATTGCAGTACGGTGACTCAGGAGGGTGTGAGGATTTGAGGGGCCAGTAGGTTTTTTTTACCGCGGTCTGGAGGACAATCCCCGAAAACACACACCCGACCCAACAAGACTAACAGGTAGTCAGCAATTAGTATGCAAGACTCTAGAGTGCACCTAGGACGTGTACAGAGGCGTATAAGAGGTCTAGGTTTTGTGGTGTGTATACCTGCCTAGGAGTGGAGGCGCCCGCTCCACTGCTGTCGTAGCCACAACGGCGGTACCAGAGAGTGATGCTAGCTCCGAAAAGCGGGAACTAAAGGTCAGTGATCTCAGAGTCGTTGTGTGTGAGTTGCACTTGCTTGTTGCATAATTTGCATCATTACATTCATTCATATTAGGACATACGCTTCATAGATCCTTATCATATAAATTAGTATGGGATCTTTTATATGATAAGTTAAAATTCCTGGAAACCTTAACTTATAAATTTGTATGGGCATTTTTATAAGTTAAGGTACGATTTGTGATGGTATAGTAGTGGTAGTTTAGCTTTACTTTTCTTCTCTTACTACAGTTCTTTATTCACTTGTACTATACTTTTACTCCACTAATACCATGTGTTTAGTACTGCTAGAATAGAAATATTCGCATACTTGATAGCTAGCTTCTTGTCACCTGCTTTACATTTGATGTCCTCCGCTTCATCCTCCCGCAAGGTGCCTAGGAGTTGCGGGGCAAGGTGCGGAAGAAACGACTTAGTCTTTTAACTAACGGTCGGTGACCAACTATTTTTAGGGGCTCGAGGAGATGGAGTACCAGCACGACCAGTAGGGCGAGGTGACAGGACCTGAGGAGCCAGTTCGACTACCACCTTCTCCTACTACTACAGAGCTACCGCAGGTGGGATGAGTTCGAGATGATAGTTTCTTCCGCTATTAGATGAGAGAGAGAGATATTTATATATAATGTACAGGGCATAAGCCCTTTTTTTTACTTTTCATCGATGTAATCATTCTGGACTGATGCATTTTAAATTTCTATATATATATGTTGTGGCTGTGGACTATTTACTACTTTTGTTACTCATATTGCTCTGAGATATGATCGTGTTAGCCGGTAGGATTGGCGTCTTGCGGTGTCGACAAGCCCGTGTGCTAGTGTAACCGTAAGACGACGGTTCTGGGCATATGATTCGGGTGAGCTTCCAAATTGGGAAGTCGGATCTTACAAACTTGTATCACTTGACCACACGATCATATGAGAACAAAGTCCACAACATTGAAACACCCCGCTCGAGCATTAGTTTGCGGACAAACTATGCAGCGGAAGCGATGGTGTGCCCATGTAAAAGTCACATGATCAGTCCAGTTAACACAATGAATTAGACCAATCATGTTAAACCTTATCTATTTTGCAACCTCCGTAGGTCGCTCCGCAGCAGAATATGGTACCTCCCCCTCCAGCTGCCACTCCCTTTTTGCAGACTGAGATGGGGCAAACTCTGACGGCTATCCTGGAAGCCTTCAGAGCCCAGGAGGTCTCGGCCCCACAGCCTAATCTGGGGTCGAACTGGTTGAGTGCCTTCAAGAGTCTGTCTCCGCCGGTGTACCGTGGGACAGAGGATGTTGTGAAGATGGAGGAGTGGCTTGAAACTATTCAGGATCTATTGGCTGGCATCAGCTGCCCAGTCAGCCAGGCAGTCCCCCTTGCCACCTCGGTACTGGATGCACATGCGAAGAGGTGGTAGAAGTCTGTACGAGACTCTTTATATGCTGATAAGGAGCTGATGGATATTTCTTGGGAGGAGTTCAGCAATAAGTTCTTAGAGCACTACGTATCCAGCACCGACAGAGATTCTTTGGAAGCGAGGTTTTTGAACCTCCAGCAGGGGAGCAGATCCGTGATCGAATACCAAAGAGAGTTCTTCCATCTGGCTAGATTTGCGGGATTCCATGACTTGGATGACCGAAAGTATGCTAAGAGATTCTACCATGGGCTCTGAGACTCCTTAAGGCAGCCCTTATTATTCATATCTCATGGCACTACTACACAGATTATAGAGATGGAAAAGAAGCTAGAGGCTGACCAGCTAATGATGCAAGGCAGAGGAAAGAGACCGCTAGAAGGGTCATCATCCGGAGAAGGTAGCAGGGCATCCCCGAGAGGAAAGGTTATTGGATATAGGAGAGGTGGGGGACGTCGTCGTCCCAACATCAGGCAGGAGCAGGGGACTCCTATAGTCTTAGCTCCCCACCTCTACAGATGCAGGGACTGATGAGGCAAGATAATTGTGGTCAGAGACAGGATGATCGGGGACAGAGACAAATCATATGCTTTAGATGCGGCCAGTCTTGGCATATCAGGTCGCAATGCCCACATCAGATCAACCCTCTTCCTCCTCCTCCACCTCCAGTGGCCCCTCTAGCACACCAGGGCCGAGGACGAGGATGAGGTCGAGGCCGAGATCGTGGACATCATGGCCGAGGATGTGGTTAGGAACAGATGTATGCAATAGACCTCACGGAGCAAAGGAACCCCGAAGAAGTGATTACAGGTACTTCAATTATTGTACTTTAGAATTTTCAGCCTTAATAGTACCTTGAAAACTATAAAAGAAAATAACCTCCCTTTTTAACTCAAATAAACCCCAGACATAGTTATGATCAGCGGCAAGCCTGCTCGTACCCTCTTCGACACGGGTGCTTCACACTCATTCGTGTCAGATACTTATATTGAAGGGCTAGAGGGCGTGGAAAGGTTCCCTAGCATAGAAAGGAGGGTGCATCTTCCTGATGGCTCGGAGCTACGGACCACAGATTGCTGTAATATGGAGGCCGAGATCGGAGGCAAGGCATTCGAAGCTCCGACGGCGGTCTTGAGATTACCGGACTTTGATTTGATCTTGGGCATGACCTGGCTTCATTGGAATCATGCTAAGATCGAATGCGTCTCAAAAAGGATCACACTCAGACATGGAGACTCTTATGTCACTATTGAAGGTATCCGACCTATCCCCCACCTTTCTTTATCTTCAATACAGGCTGTCAAGGCTTATGAGCAGGTGGAGGAGGTGCACCTAATCTGCTTTGAGATGGCAGTAGCAGAGGGTTCTATAGCCGATATCCCGGTGGTTCGGGATTTCTCTGATGTGTTCTCAAAGAAATTGCCCGGACAACCACCAGTTCGGGACTTGGATTTCAGGATCCAGTTAGTGCCGGGGGCGAGGCCAGAGTCTCAGGCACCTTACAGGATGGCTCCCAAAGAGTTGGCAGAGTTCTAGACCCAGCTTCGAGAGCTTGTGAAATTAGGATTTGTGTGGCCGAGCTCATCGCCGTGGGGAGCACCAGTTCTTTTTATAAAGAAGAATAACGGATCGTTGCGACTATACATAGATTACCGGGAGCTAAATTGATTGACGGTCTGCAATACTTATCCGCTGCCTCGGATAGACGAGCTATTCGATCAGGTATAAGGAGCCTTCTTGTTCTCTAAGCTAGATTTGTGATCCGGTTACTACCAGCTCCGCATCCGAGAAGAGGACATACTGAAGACGGCATTCATTTCACGATATGGGCTATACGAGTTCACGGTAATGCCTTTTGGGCTCACGAATGCACCCTCTGCATTCATGACCCTAATGAACCGTGTATTCGAGACCTACTTAGACCGCTTCGTCATTATGTTCATCGATGATATTCTGATCTATTCCCAGACTCAGGAGGAGCACGCAGAGCATTTGGCTAAGGTTTTGCAGAGACTGGGAGATTTCCAAATATATGCAATGTTTTCTAAGTATCAGTTCTGGCTACAGGAGGTTGCCTTCCTGGGGCCCACTATTAGTGGAGCTGGATTGGCAGTAGATCCAGCCAAGATAGAGACAGTACGGAATTGGCCACGGCCAAAGACAACGTCAGAGATCCGCAGCTTCTTGGGATTACCAGGTTACTATCGTAAGTTCGTGGAGGGATTCTCGAGGATAGCCCTCCCCCTCACATCCTTGACAAAGAAGGATGCATATTTTGTTTGGTCAGAGCTGTAAGACCCCCTTTTTTTTTTCTTTTCAAACCCGGGGTCTTTGCCCAGAATTGCCGCTTTGCGGTGGCACCGACATCTCGGGAAGGCAACCACTACAAATCGCCAATTCTGCCGGCCCTTTTCGATCACAAGAGAGAGAAGTATGTATACAGAAAAATGTAACAAGTCCACAGAAACATGTAAATAAACGAGAATCATATCCAGTCCATCAATACATAACAACAGGAAAATAGATAAATGGGCTTGAGCCCAGTACATCAGAGTCCTCACTACAAGTCGCTCATCGCGGAAGCTAAGAAAATACTAATCACTCACGGAGCTGGTCGCAGGTGCGCCGGTGCTAGACTGTCCCACCTCCATGCGCACCGTACTCCGCTGGTGCAGTTCCCTGTCTCCCATCCGGAGCTCCTGTAATGTTTGGTTCGAAAACCATTAGTCATAAAGACTAAGCCCTATCATCCCCTACCCCTCCCACCACGGTTCCTAAGCACCGGGCGGAGAGGAGGAAAGGGAAGCTACAAAAGTGGAGAATAGTCAAGCAAGTGACGGTGGACCTAACTAGCAAGTTATATCAGGTGGACAGTATAAATGTTGTAATAGGTAGAACAATTAATAAATAGCAAATTGTATTAAAGACAGCTAGAGAATAGTAAGTAAGCAACAAGTATGTAAGTATGTAAGTAACCTTAACTTATATGAATGCCCATACAAACTTATAAGTTAAGGGATCTTCTGCAAGGCTCCCACCGTATAAAAAGTCCCATACCGATTTATACGTTGGGGGTGTCGGTTGTATGCAAATATGAGTGTAGTGATATGCTATGCCATGATTCATGCAAGTGCAACCCACGCACACGACTCTATGCGCACAGACCTTTAGTTCCCCCTGTTCGGGAGGCTAGCTTCACCCCCAGGAACCTCCGTAGTGGCAAACGGAGACAGTGGGTCGGGCCCCCCACTCCTAGGCGGGTAACCACACTACCAGGCCTAGCCCTTCCGTACGCCCCTAGAAGAACACAACCTAGAGTATCCGCGTACTGCTGCTAGATGTACCCTCCAGACTTTTCGCCGAGACATCGTACCGCTGTCGGTGTGATCGATCGCCTAGTACCGATGACCCACCACTTTTTCTCCGTACTCCAACCCTCGAGCCCGCGGCCCCCCGGACAGTACTGTCCGTGCATCTACCTTCAGAGCTACTGTCTGATGGCAAGTAATCCTATAATTCTACTTTCCTAGCTACCGGGGAGTGAGTGTGTGCAATCCTAGTTATACTAGTTGCTCTTTTAATTTATTATTCCTATGGTTTACGTTAGCCCAGGACTGCCCCCGGTATACCCCGTGAAGGGCTCTCAAGGGGCACTAGGAACCAAGACGGCGGCATTACGGCCCGAAGTTCCCTTTCGCAAGGCACTTATTATTATTGGTTGATCTCCCTTAACCCGATCCTCTTTTAGTTACTTTAGTTCTAACCCTAGAGTATTAAGACTCTTCCTCTTCTTCCCGGGAGGGACGATCTTTCGTCGTTCCCGTACTCCCTTATCCTAACCAGTCCCACACTCTACTTATCCTGACTTCTAATAATGAACTCAATCTTAACTTGCCCTACCAACCATCGATTATCAGAATTCCGTGGTTTTACTAAATGCAGACCATCCTAAGCTATATGAGGTACACAAGGAGAAGTACTCCAAACTATCTTCCAAATCTCCTATCAAATTTACTGGAGGTCTATCATGACTTAATTAGCTTAAATCCAGAAATTTATAACTTTCCTAATTAATCTGATATTTATTTTATTTTTCCCAAAGATTGGCCATGGGTAATTTTAAACATGAACTACATGATATTCTTAAGTAATGGCCACCCAAAAATTATGATCACTAAATAACAGTAAGGTATCATCAAATACTAATTTGCAGGATTTTACAAAAGATATTTAGCCTCTAATTAATTTATCCATTATAATCTCATTATTCCCATGTAAAGAAGGAAGTACTGAAATTACTCATCATAAAATTACAGAAAAATAACTGATTAATAGTATGGTACAGAAAAGATCATTGTGCAAAGAATCATAATTTTACCAGCTTGCTAAGCACCAAAATAGATTTAATCCAATATCCATGATAAATAATACTTAATGAAGCAAGCCTTAGAATTAAGCTTCTAAAAATCCCATAAAAATTCACAGAGTTTTAAAATCATAATAAAGGCTCTCTGCCTAAATTTCATCTATTTCCAGGAAGTTTGTACTCCATAATAAATTTTCTAAGCAAATCATACAACTACTAAATCATTAAAGAAGTACCCAACATAGTGATCATAAAATTCATAGAAAAATATCCAGAGCTTGTACTACCCTATAATCCACTCTACCCACTTCTCATCACTTTTCAATGTGATTTGGTGTCATTTCCTATCTCTACAAGTTTTGCGCCCTAAACTAGGGTTAGATTTTTAGGTATCCCTACGATCTCCAAATCTACTAAGATATTAGCCCTATGGTTCTCTTCACCCAATCTCGGGTCAATCCAAGGTCATTTGACCACATGACCTTCACAAACCTCCAAGATCCATCCTTAGGGATTGGCCTTGGTCCTTAAAGCAAACTTACCCCGATCCACCTCAAACTCCATGAGGGGGTGCTAGAAAATATTACTAGCCAGTGGTAAAAATCTCAGCCTCTGTTGAGGTGATTTGACCACTCAAATCTCAAAAGTGCACTTTTAACCTAAGACCCCTTATTAGGGCAAAACTTAGGGTTGGTCATTTCTGATCCACACCACCTCCAAATGAGATGAAAATTTATACAGAATCTTATGGTGAACCCAGGGACCACTCACCAAAATTTGGGAGGGTTTGGAAGTTATTTAACTATCTAATTAAATTCGGCTAGGATTATTGAATTTTTCTACAAACTATGGAAAAATATTCTCCAAAAATTCTCATTTTTGGATAGCACCTAGATATATGTAAGATTAGACCACACCCCAAATTTCAAGTCATTTGGATGACTGGATTGGAGTGGGGAATTTTTCTAAGGTCAAAGTAGCCCTCTAGATAGACCTCACCAAAAAGGATGCTGTGGTCTAACCAGGATTCCAAATCGAGTGAAATTAATCTTGAATTAAAGTAGACTTCAAGGGCTACGCTTTCTATGTTGATCATTTTTCCTGTAGGAGCCTTTAGGTATTTTTCCCAAATTATTTAACATGACCAATATCTCATTCAGAAATTGATTTAAAAATAAAATCTAATTAAAAGACACTGTTCATCTTCTTCTACAGCCCGAAACCAGAGCCTGAAAACCTAATATCCTGTAGCTTTTCCAAGCTATTTCCCGGCCATCCGGCCATCTCCCTGGTCGGCCACCACCACCATCACCTCCGTTGAGGCGAGGGCTATCGTCGGGCGGCGGCACGGCCGCCGGAGAGGCGGTTTCCGGCGAACCCGCCACCATGAAATTTTCGGAAAACCACCAATAGGCTCACCCGATCAGGCTCTTTTGAGCCCGATATCTCTCCTAACGATTCCTAAGATCTATCCGCAGGATAAGAGGGAGGGGAGGACCTTGTTCGCGGGTTGAAGGCGTGCAGAGCGTCGGGAAGCCATTTGCGCGGTGGTGGCGTCGCCGGAAATTCTTCTACAGCAAGGGGAAGTCTGAAACAGTTTGAGGGAGTGTAACCTTTTCCTCTTGCTCTTAGGGGTCTTTTATAGATCAGCAAATGGGGAGGGGAAAAGATGAAACGTGGGAGATGAAACGTTGGCAGCCATTACTAACACCCTTATGACGTTTCGGTTATGACGAATGGCAGTTGAAAAGTTGGAGATGAAGAGGTGTTTGCCAGGTGGCAATTTCCTATTGGGCCCACTTTTCCTTAACTATTAACATAATTAAAGTAGGGAACGACCCATAAATACTCTTGGTTTTCATCCCCACAGCCAGAATTTATTAAGGCGTCGGTTACCGAAATTTCCAGTCTGGCTGACGTTTCGGCCTTGGTCACGGTCGTGTCACTTGGGTCACGGGCGTAACAGGTCTGGAGACCAATTCTGGTTCGACGATCGTCGAATTGGGATCGACGATCGTCGAGCGTGTCACGCCCTATGTCACGGGCGTGACATGGCGGGTCACGGGCGTGACAGGCCCGTGTGGCCAAATTTGGTTCGACGATCGTCGAATTGGGATCGACGATCGTCGAGCGTGTCACGCCCTTTGTCACGGGCGTGACATGGCGAGTCACGGGCGTGACAGGCCCGTGTGGACAAATTTGGTTCGACGATCGTCGAATTGGGATCGACGATCGTCGAGCGTGTCACGCCCTTTGTCACGGGCGTGACATGGCGGGTCACGGGCGTGACAGGCCCGTGTGGCCAAATTTGGTTCGACGATCGTCGAATTGGGATCGACGATCGTCGAGCGTGTCACGCCCTTTGTCACGGGCGTGACGGGTCGGTCACGGGCGTGACCAACCCGTGACCCGATTTCTTAGTCGATTTATTTCAAGTTTTGGGCTCCCTAGGGTTCTACCACAACCAACCGACTCCTAGGGGTCTAGCCGGAAATGGGATGTTACAAGAGCAGTGCGAGACAGCCTTTCAGGAGCTGAAGGACCGACTCACCACATCCCCTATCCTTGCGCTCCCATCCGGGAGTGAAGGATTTCAAATCTACACGGATGCCTCTTACCAAAGGATGGGTGCAGTTCTGATGCAGCATGGACATGTTATTGCTTATGCTTCGAGACAGTTGAAGAAGTATGAGCATAACTATCCAGTACATGACTTAAAGCTTGGGGCTGTGGTATTCTCCCTAAAGATGTGGAGACATTACTTATACGGGATTCATTGTGATATCTACTCGGATCACAAGAATATTAAATATATTGATACATAGAAAGAATTGAACCTGAGACAGAGGAGATGGCTGGAATTCCTCTGTGACTATGATTATCAGATCCACTACCATCCGGGGAAGGCAAACAACGCAGTAGATGCTTTGAGCAGGAGAGCCGGTACTTCTTGACCGGAGCCTCGGTTGATGTCTATAGAGCTGGTACGGATGTTGGAAGACATGCATATTACCATGGTATCTGGGGCTGAACCAATGGTATACCGAGAGTACCTAAGCTCATTGATCAGCGATGATGATATTCGGGAGCGCATTATTACACATCAGAGGCTGGATGCTGAATTAGAGCCAATTTTCGGTGCCCTGGAAGGGGGAAAGTTTGAAGATTATACGCTGTAAGATGATCTCCTTCGATTCCGTGGACGAGTATACATACCAGCAGGAGATGGTATCCGGGATGACATACTTAGAGAGGCGCACTGCTCCAGATATTCAGTGCATCCCGACATCACCAAGATGTGGGCATACTTACGGAAGACAATGTACTGGCCTGGGATGAAGAGGGAGATCACCTATTTTATGACACATTGCGAGACTTGACAGCGCGTGAATGCGGAATGTAAAAGCCCGGGAGGTTTATTATAGTCATTGCCAGTCCCAGAGTGGAAGTGTGAGGGCATTGTTATGGATTTCATACACGGGCTGCCTCGCCCCACTCTAGGCATGATTCAATCTGGGACGTAGTAGACAGACTGACCAAGGTAGCACGGTTTATTACAATCAGGAAGGATGCACCAGTTGCAGTTTTGGTGAGATTGTTCGTGGAGCAATTCGTCAGATACCATGTCATCCCTAGGACGATCGTTGCGGACCGCGATGGTCGGTTTACTTCGAAGGAGTGGAGGGCTGTGCATGCTTATTTGGGCTCACTGCTGACTTTTAGTACCACCTTCCACCCGCAGACCGATGGACAGACTTGGTGGACCATCCGGACCATGGAGGATCTACTCCGTCTATGCATTTTGGATATGGGGAAGCCTTGGGAGAGGTTGCTGCCATTGATTGAATTTTACTACAATAACAGCCACCAGGCTAGCATCGGGATGGCACCATATGAGGCACTTTACGGGAGGAAGTGTCAGACACCGCTGTCTTGGGTTCAGGATGTGGACACCAAGGCTCTTCGATCTTATTTTGTGGAGGATACGGAGGCTCAGGTTCGTTTTATCAGGGATCGAATGCTAGAGGCCCAGAGCAGGCAGGTGAAGTATTATCATGCTTGGCCATGGAAGGTGGAGTTACAGGTAGGGGGCCGAGTATTTTTGAAGATACATCTGATGTATGGTGTCTCTCGGGTGCGGAGGCATAAGAAGCTCAGTCCTCATTTTATGGGGCCGTACGTGATTCTGGAGCGGATCGGTCCCTTGGCATATAGACCGCAGCTGCCGCCAGAGTTGAGTGCCCTGCACGACTTCTTCCATGTCTCTTACTTGCGAAGAGCACTCCTTCGGCCGGAGCAACACATTACTACTACAGCTAGTCTGATAACACCAGACAGATCCGTTCGATGGGAGCCGATCCGGACGGATGATATGGCCATCCGAGTGTTGCGGAAGAAGAAGGTCCCTCTCGTGAAGGTGTTGTGATCCAACCATGGATGGGAGGATCACACCTGGGAGCCGAGGGATCTACTGTTGGAGCGACACCCGGAGCTGTTTACATCAGGTTTGCTGTAATTTATGTTTTTAAAATTACTCAAATTATTACAAATAGAACCCCATAGACCCAAAATTGAATTTCGGGGACGAAATTATTTTTTTTGTTTATTGGGAATTGAAACTTCCCATGTTAATCCTAGACCCATTAACTTAGATTGGGTTAGGCATGGTGTGGATGATAGGGAATTTATCTAGGTTTGACCCTAGGGAGTGGGTTGTAGCCATGTGGGGCCCACTAAGGGGCCAAAGCCAAACTACGTCAATCTAGCCTAAATAGGAACCCTAGCCATACAATGACCCCACCACATTGCCCTAACCCCAAAAATAATCTAAGTGGACCCTAGGGCATGTCACTAGGTCAACCCTTTGACTGTAGTTGAGCCAAGTCAACCTTAGCCCTAATTTGGTCAAACCCATACCTATAGGCCCAATTAGCCTAAGTATGGCACCCCCTTGACCCAACCCAAGTCTGGTGGTGCCATTAGGACAATCACCATCAAGTAGGGCCAGCCCACTCATCAAGTTGGCCAAGTCAACCCTAAAAGTCAAACTTGGTCAATATAAGGCCTAAAGGAGGGAGAAATGAACTCATGCCTCATCCTTTGGGCTAAGCCCACCAAGAATGGCCCATTATTAGCCCAAGGAGTCAAAGACCATCCCTACCCCTCTGAAATAGGAGAGAGAATAAATGCATGGGGGCATTTTGGAGAAACCACCCAAAAAAAGAGAGTTGAAATTAAGAGGAGGAGGCCACATGGCTCCTTCTCTTCAGCCATGACTTGCTGGCAAACCCCCTTTAGAGCTATTAGGAGGAGGTGAGAAGCTGAGGGCCACTTGGCATAAGGGTGATACCACCAATGCTCCAAACCGAGCTTGTCTTGGTTGTATCTCCCCATATACCCCCTCTCAGCCAAAGATATTGATTCCATTAGCTTCAGAGGGCAAAGGAGAGTAGAAATCGAGTGCTGGAGCTGGACATTTGGTGGAGAATCCATAAACCTGAGAGGAGCCGCCGGAGTAAGGTCAGGAATGGCCACCCGCCTCCATCCTCGCCGCCAGCCACCAACACTGGTTCGTTTTACCGCCCTACCCGTACTAGAATCCTAGATAAACTAGGGGAGATATCGGGCTCAAATGAGCCCAATGCCATGTGAGAAATGGGAGATTTTTTCAAGTTTTTCATCCCACTCGGGATCGCCGGAGGAGCCGCCTCCCGCCGCCTCACCGCCGAGAAAACTCGGTCACCACCTCCGTGAAGGTGATGGCACCGTTGGTCGGGGGTGGCGCTGCCACAGGTGGCCGGAAATGGCCTCGCAATATTGGCCAAGTCGGCTTGATCTCAGCCCTCCATCCATTGGGGAAGATAACCGGATGTCGCCCAGTCCACTTTAAGATTCGTACAAACAATTAATTAATTCTGTATTAATTCATATGATATGAATAGTTCCTTTTTTATCACAATTCAACAGTAGCTTTGCATATTACTTTTAGGGATCTTAAAGCCATCTCTTGAAAATGTGATAAATATGGAAAATGTAGCCAGTAGGGATAGCTTTAATTTGCCACCCTTAACTTGAGTTTTGGTCCAGTGGTCTGACCTATAAGACCATTTTCCTAGGACTGGTCCTAGGCTAGGGCAGAAAGTAAAATGGATGCCCATGCCAAACCAGAAGTCCACATGGGCTGAAATTTTGGGCATGTGACTTACTTAGTCATGTCTAGCCCCTCCCGAAAAATGAGAATTTTTTGGGAATATTGTTTCTATAGTTTTAGTCAAAATATGATAAATGAAATAAATGTGATGTTTGGAGTATTTCAACTCCAATTAGCCCCAAATTTTGGTGGCAGGTCCTTGGGGACATAATATGTGCTTGGTAAAGTTTTTAGCACATTTGGACCACTGCATGTTGGGTTAACCACTTCCATGTGTTGGTTATATATAGCTTTGGAGTGCAAATAGAAATTTTTGAAATATTGCATATTCAGCCTATTTGAAACATCCAAAAATCATGGAACTTAGTCCAGAGGCTCATTAGAATAGAGTTTACCCCTCATAGAGATTTTGGGATATTTGGAAACAAGAATCCCATTATTTGGAATTTTTGAAATAATTGAACTTTGGGAAAATAAATTTAAAAAAATAGATTTACTGTTGAGATAAAATTTCCAAACTCTGTCAAGGTCATTATAATGTAATAATATATTATTGAAAAATTTTAGGGCACTGTTTGATGAACTTTGATAGGAGTTATGTAGGAATTACAATTTTGCCCTTAATGCACATAATTATGAAATTGATGAAAATATTCATTAGAAAATGTAGGAAAAATTTCCAGTGCTATCTAAATGTATGCTTAGCCTTGTATAATTGTCTCAAAATTTTTGGATGCCATAATAATTTTTAAAATAGCATAATGGCATTTTGTTAAATTTGTAAGAATTAAGTTTGGTTGGTCACTACATTATAGAAGTTGATGAAACTCTTCCATTAGCCTTAAATTAATGATACTTATACTCTGTAATTTTCCGAGAATTTTGGGTAATGTATTCCTTATACTTCATTTGGAAAATGACAATTATTTTAGTTTTATATAAATCAAGGAATAAATAGAAATATTCAAAGGAAAATTATGAATTTTGATAGACAGCAATACTTTACCATGACACAACTAAGGAAAAATTTCTTAGGTCAGTGGGATCATCAATTATAGTACTTCATGTTTTAACTAGCCAAAATAAAGGATTTAATTTAATGATTTAAATAATTAAAAAAATAGTGAAATTTATCATGGTCCACATATAGGTCCATACCATACTAGAATAAATAGATTGTGGCATATGGTCAAGGAAATTGGAAGTCATACTCCGGGGTTGTATTAAGTCATGGGTTGCGTATAGCAAAAGTAGGTTATAGTGTAAGGACCACCAGGGGATAGATCAACGGTTAGGTTAAGGTTGTAATTGGAATTTAACCCTGGTTGGCAGTTATGTCCTAGTGACGAGAGTAAAACTGCAATCCTTTGGATAGCGACTAGGTGGAGGCCGACGGAAGACCGTCGCTCCTCAAATAACTTCTTAAGTCATTAGGATTGCTCAAGAGAAACAATGAGAACAATGGGAATTGTGGGTAGATAACCACTAAAGTAAATATCCTTGAGAAAGGGAGTTTTGGGATTCAGCACATCGTAGTTCCTAGTGCCCCCGAGAGCCCTTCACCGGGCATGCCCTGGGCAGTCTTGGGATTAACCTTAAGTCACTAAGTATAATAATCCGTAGACAAGTGTAGCCTAATAGGTTTGGCATCATATCACCATTCTCACCCATGTAAGGTTGGATAGATTTGTGGTAGCATTCTCACCCGTATAGGGTTGGTGGGATCCAGGATAGGTTTAGTCTTGCGAGCTGAAGGCTCGAGTTGAAATACTTTGCATGTGCATAAAATTATATAGTGGCGGGTCATGCGGTACTTGGCCAATTGTCACACTGATGGCAGTACGGTGACTCAGGCGGGTGTGAGGATTTGAGGGGCTAGTAGGTTGTTTATACTGCGGTCTGGAGGACAATCCCCGAAAACGTACACCCGACCCAACAAGAATGACAGGTAGTCGGCAATTAGTATGCAAGACTCTAGAGTGCACCTAGGACGTGTACAGAGGCATATAGGAGGTCTAGGTTTGGTGTTGTATATACCTTCCTAGGATTAGAGGATCCCGCTCCACTACTGCCGTAGCCATAATGGCGGTACCAGAGAGTGATGCTAGTTCCAAAAAGCAGGAACTAAAGGTCCGTGATCTCAGAGTCATTGTGTGTGAGTTGCACTTGCCTGTTGCATAATTTGAATCATAACATTCATTCATATTAGGACATACGCTTCATAGATCCTTATCATATAAATTAGTATGGGCTCTTTTATATGATAAGTTAAAATTCCTAGAAACCTTAACTTATAAATTTGTATGAGCATTTTTAAAAGTTAAGGTATGATTTGTGATGGTAGAGTAGTGGTAGTTTAGCTTTACTTTTCTGCTCTTACTACAGTTCTTTATTCACTTGTACTATACTTTTACTTCACTCATACCATGTGTTTAGTACTGCTAGAATAAAAATATACACATAATTGATAGCTAGTTTCTTGTCACCTGCTTTACATTTGATACCCCTTGTTGTCCTCCACTTCATCCTCCCGCTCGGTGCCTAGGAGTTCCGGGGCGAGGTGCGGAAGAAATGACTTTGTCTTTTGACTAACGGTCGGTGACCAACTATTTTTAGGGGCTCGAGGAGATGGAGTACCAGCACGACCAGTAGGGCGAGGTGACAGGACCTGAGGAGCCAGTTCGACTACCACCTTCTCCTAATACTGCAGAGCTACCGCAGGTGGGATGAGTTAGAGATGATAGTGTCTTCCGCTGTTAGATGAGAGAGAGAGATATTTATATATAATGTACAGGGCATACACACTTTTTTTTACTTTTCATCGATGTACTCTTTCTTGATTGATGCATTTTACATTTATATATATATATATATATATATGTTGTGGCTGTGGAAAGTTTACTACTTTTGTTACTCATATTGCTCTGGGATCGCCGGCAGGATCGGCGTATTGCGGTGTCGACTAGCCCGTGTGCTAGTGTCACCGTAAGGCGGCGGTTCTGGCATAAGATTCGGGTGAGCTTCTAAATTGGGAAGTAGGATCTTACAGTCCTAGACTGAGTTGTTGTGACGCACCCACTCTATTAGTTCCTACGTTGGCGTTGTCTTAGCGCTTAGATCTTAGTAAGTTGAGCGCGCTAGTTTTTGGTCTGTTCACCGCTCCGCGTAGATTTGACTACGTGTCATATTTGACTATTCCTTTCTCTGCGTGTCCGGCTACGGTTCTATCCTCGTATGTTTCTATTTATTTGGCTATTGTGCCTCTTGATGTGGTGTCTCCTTCACATAGTTATATACCACACCCGGTCGAACGCATTTATCCACCGCCTTTTGATGACCCTCATTCCCATCCGTTAGTGACCACGGTTAGGCTCCATGAGTTGAATCTCTCGCACATCTTTTCATACCCCGGAGCGTACAACACTATTATTTATGATGAGAGGTCGCCTTGGCATATCTTCATGCCAAGCATGAAAATGTGAAATATAAATTTAGAACTGCGACTTTGGAGCAAATGAAAGTCATATTTGATTATAAGGCTCCCGTACCCCCTGACGTAACCCCTTTATCCTTCGTATTTGGGTTGAGTCACGTAGCACATGGGTTCATACCTCACAGAGGTAATATACTAAGGCACACTTTTAAAAAATTACTCAATCAAGTTGCGTCTTATTATTATTCACATGCTAGTTGCTCGACGAATAAGATCGTGTACGAATATAAAGCACACGAGCCTTTTGACTTGATTTCGTTACCACTATCTTATAAGACAAGTCAACTCGCACATGTTTATGCCTCTCATGTTCATAAATTATATAAGCACATTAGTGAAGCACTAACGATACAAATGACATTTTATCAATTTCATGCTAGCTTACATAAAAGAGCGTCTCACTATGAGGTTGGAGATTTAGTTTTGGTGCATCTCATCCGTGAACGGTTGTCTTTGGGCACTATATAAAGTTGGTGAGTTGGCGAGCTAGACCTTTTTCGAATATTAAAAAAATTAGGAGAATACGCATATCATTTGAAGTTATCCACTGATTGGGGTATTACACCTATTTTTAATGTTTCTGATTTAACGTCATATGTTTCTCCACCACTTGAATTATCTGCCTGTTCGTTTGGGTCCACTATGTTTTCTTATGGTTTGGGTAATGAGCTTGTGTCTGGATCGCTCTCTTCATTGGTCTTCACTAGAGGTACGTTGATTGTTGATGAAGAAACTTTTTCTCCTTTATTGCCTAATGCTTTTCCAAGGTTCCCCAGGACCACTTTTTTGCATGACAGGATACTCCAGGTTGAAGTGCTCTTCTCACCAAGTGGTGATTTCTATCGCCACGTGATTCGATGGCGTGATCATCCGGCGTCCACTTACTCTTGTTTTCGGTAAGCGGATGTAACATCCCTCTAATAACTAGACCCCCTAGGAGTGGTTTTTGTCATGAATGAGTCTTGACATAACCCTAGAAAGCTCAAGAAGACAAAGTGAACAAGGCTTAAGGTGAATATCACCTTGGTATGCAAGTAGTATAATCCCAATAACTACTATAAGCATGACCTTTGGGTTTTATCTTAGTTCCATGATCCCATCATGACACCTCTAACCCTAAGGGAGGCCAATATGTCACTAAGGACCCATTAGGATCAACCAAAAGAGGCCAAGATGACTCAAGTCCAGGAAGCGTCGAGTGAGTCGACAAGACTGGATGAGTAGATCAAGTATCTACTTAGACAGGTTTTTAGGCTCGGGCATTGAGTGTATGGAGTGCACTCAACGCCATGGGCTGAACGGCGTTGAGTGCACTCAACATAATCTTACTTAGGAAGAATCTTGGGCTCGGGCGTAGAGTGCGTCGAGTGCACTCAAATCCATAGACTGAATGGCATTGAGTACGTTGAGTGCACTCAACGCCATCTTACTTGGGAAGAATGTTGAGCTTGGGGAGTTGAGTGTGTCGAGTCCACTCAACGCCATGGGCTGAATGACATTGAGTGCGTTGAGTGCACTCAAATCCATCTTACTTGGAAAGAATTTTGAGTTCGGGGCGTTGAGTGCGTCAAGTCCACTCAACGCCATGGGATGAATGGCGTTGAGTGCACTCAATGCCATCTTACTTGGAAAGAATTTTGAGTATGGACCGTTGAGTGTGCTGAGTCCACTCAATGCCATGGGCTGAATGGCATTGAGTGCGTTGAGTGCACTCAACGCCATCATACTGTGAAAGGATTTTATGAAATTTTGGCGTTGAATGAGTTGAGCTCACTCAATGCCATAGACTGAATGGCGTCAAGTGAGCTGAGCTCACTCCACGCCATTGTACATTGAAAATTCCTGTCGATTTTGGCATTGAGTGTAGAGGCTTCTCTCAACGCTTTTGCCTTAGAGAAAGTTTCGGCCCTGTTTGTTGGTTCGTTTGAATAGGCTTAACCAGACCTTTTTGGGAATTACGCCAAGCTGAATTAATAGGACCTCGTCCTTTCATTAAGACTTATTTAAACAATAGTAGCAGTCAAATGGTGGAATGCCACATGGCAGATGGATTAACCCGAATTCAATGTTAATGGAGAAAGAGAAAGAGAGGAGTAAATGTCATTCATGGCCTGGAAGGCCAAGGGCCCACTCTTCTTGCCGAAATCACCTCCCCTGGTCAGTTTGGAGAAGTCCAAGAGTCTTTCCGGCCATAACATCAAATAGGGGAGGAGAATTGCAGTTACCGAAATCTCTCATTAATGGCCACCGCCAGCTAGACCCCTCCCCTCCCCCATTTTTATCATTTTAAAAGACTCAATGGACTTAGAGGAGATGTTTCCACTCAAAACCTGAAGGAGCTGAGGAAACCACCTGTGCAGTTGCAGAAATCGAGCAGCGCCACCACTGACCATGGCATCCCGGCGATCGACACGTCTCTAGGCCGCGAGCAAGGTCCTCCTCTACTCCTTCTTCTATGGATAGATCTTAGGAATCTTTTAGGATGAGAACCAGGCTCAAATGAGCCAGATAGGGTGATCATTTTTCCATAATTTTTTCGAAAAAATGAGTGGTCGGGTTCGCTAGAATCTGCCCCTCCGGCAGTCGTGCCGCAGCCCAGCAATGGCCACCACCTTGACGGAGGTGGTGGTAACAGTGGCCGGCCAGGGAGGTGACCGGGTGGATTGGAAAATATCTTGGATTAAGCTCCAGGTTCATCCAATCATGGCCCTCGGTTGGAGGAAGAAGACGATCCAGCAACCGTCGGATCTTGCATCAAGATCTGTGCTTATCATTTTAAACATTTTCTTTTTAAATGAATTTTCTGTATTATGATAACAGTCACATTAGAAAATTAATGAGAAATACTAAAAAGCTTTATATGAGAAATTGTCAACATATAAATTGTAGCCCTATGCATCTACTTTAGTTTAAAACAAATTTGGGTCAATTTGGTCAATTGGTTTGACTAGAACAGAAATTTAGGTGGGGTCTATACCAAGGGATAGGCAGAGATTAAAATGTGTGACCCCACTTCATCTCTTGTCCAAATGACTTGAAATTTGTATAGGGAGTCACCCTAGTCTATATCTAAGTCCTTCCAAAAACTGATAATTTTTGGGGATAATCTTCTTATAGTTTTTGTAATTATTTAATAAACCATGATTAAATTAATTAAGGGACCAAATGACCTCAAAACCTTCCGAAATTTTGGTGAGCGGTCCTTGGGGTTATCAGAAGTCTCTGGATAAAATTTCATCTCATTTTAAGATGATTTGGATTGAATTTTTGCAAACCCTAGCCTTGCCATAATAAGGGTATTTTGGTCAAAAGTGCACTTGAGGTTTGAGTGGTCAAATAACCTCAATAGAGGTTAGGATATGGGACACTGGTTTGGCATGACATATAACACCCTCATATGGGATATGGGGTTGTTTGGGATTGAATTTCCTTATGACCCAAGTTCAAACCTATGTTTGGGCTTTGGGGGTTTGAGAAGGGGATGTGGTCAAAAGACCTTTAAATGATTTGAAATTTGGTGGAGAGGACTCTAGGGTAGTTAGAGTCCTCTTGTAGAAATCTTATTGGATTTATAAGTTGTTAAACCCCTGAAAACTCAAACCCTAGTTTAGGGCACAATAATTGAACATGCAAGATAAGCCACCAAAACCTAATGAAAGGCCATGAAACTTGGGTAGTATAGTCATAGGGTCAATACGACACTTTGGTGATTTTATTGGTAATTTTCGAACAATACAATTAGCACCTTATTTTGAGTACATGAAAATTGCCCTTGATAATCTTTCAATTATTATGATCACCTTGTTGAGTAGGAAGTTATGAGAATTGGGCATAGGATATTTCATATCAATATACTCTTACATGAATTTTATTATAATTTTCAGAGTTATATTTTCAGTAATTTGTTCACAAGCTTTTGACAATAATTTTATGTTCAATAATAAATTCAAAACTTCCCACTTATTGTAAAATTGTGAAATTTGATCAGTAGTGTGATTAGGTCAATATGATCATATGGGGATTTTATTATAATTTTTAGATGAATAATTGTTGTACTTAGTTCAATAACCTGTTAACTTGGATTACTATGAGAAAATCAAGTTTAGAGTTCATTATTCACTGATAAATTATGAGACTTGACCTGGAGTGTTTATATGTCTTTATGATCATCTTTGAATTTTCTCAGAATTTTTAGAAGTAAATTAGTAGTACTTGTCTCTTAAAAATGATTAATGTAGGTCGTATTTAAAATTAGATTTAGAGTGCCTAAACCTTATGAAAAATTGGGAGACTCTGATTTTACTATTCAATAGTCATCATGTAATTGACATAAATTTTGTAGATCATTTACATGCGTGAAAAAGCTACTTTATGTTTAAATCACCCATGGTTTAGCTTTGGAATAAATTAATTAAATATCAAATAAAGTAGGAAAATTATGAACATCTGGATTTAGCCTAAACATGTCATGATAGACCCTCAATAATTAATATAGGGATATTGGATGACAATTTTGAGTACCTCCCATTATATACATCATACAGCTTAGGATGGTGTCTACGTTTAGTAAAACTGCAGAAATCATAATAAGGTGCACAATGAACTTAGAGAATTTTGGATATTAGAATACTGATTTGGAAATGTGAACGAATGCATCATTAGTAGTCAAGATGAGGAGAGGTTAGTTTGACTAATGTTAAAAGGTACTTGGGGGAAGATCGTCTTTCCCGAGGAGAGGAAGGGTCTTAATACACTATGTTAGATCCAAGGTAATATGAGAAGGGAACGGGTAATGGGTAACAATAAATAACAATAAGTGCCTTGCGAAAGGGAGCTTTGGGATTCAGCCCACGTCATTCCTAGTGCCCTTTGAGAGCCCTTCATATGGTATGTCGGGGGCAGTCCTAGGCTAACCTAAACAGTAGGAATAATAAACTTCAAGAGCAACGAGAATAACTAGGGTTTCGCTTTCACTCACCTCGATGTCTCGGGATTTTAGGTTGGTTCACACAGGCTGTAGGCCCGGGGGATTTTGTGGATAGGTAGGTTTGCCCGGCGAGCTTTGGCTTGGTTGTTGATTGTGACGGATAGGATTGTCCGGCGAGATTAGGCTCGGTTGTTGATTGTGATAGATGCGATGGTCCGGGGAGCTTTGGCTCAGTTGTTGGTTGTGACGGACGGGATAGTCCGGAGAGCTTTAGCTCGGTGGATGATACATTAAGGTTGCATGTGCATAAGGTATAAGGTGGTGGGTCTTCGGTATTGGAGGGTCGATGCACCGATGCCAATACGTCTACTTGGCAAGTGTGGTTTAGAACTTTGCCATAAAAGTCTGGTGCGCCAGCCGATAAGAGTACGCAGGCGCTCCGCTTACTGCACCAGCGTTGAGGCGTATGATAGGTCTGACTGGTAGTGCAATTACTGCTTCATAGGTGGGAGAGGCCCAACCCACCACTTCTGTTTGCCACTAATATATCTTGGGAGGTTCAGCTCTAAAAAGGAGGAACTAAAGGTTTGTATACACAGAGTCGAGTGGGTGAGTTGCACTTGCGTGTTCACATCATGGCATAATTACATGTCATAGCATAACCATTGCATATAACCCTGCAACCTATTGTATAAAGTGGTATTGGATGCTTTATACAATAGGCCCTGCAAAACGACTCCTTGGTTTATAAGTTCGCGCGAGCGTGCTTATAAGTTAAGGTATTTATTCAGTGAATATATATGTATGCTTGCTAGAAAACTGACACCCTATCGTATAAATCGGTATGCGACTTTTTATACAATAAGAGCCTTGTAGATGACCCCTTAGCTTACGTGTTTCCATATAAGTTAAGGTTTCTTATTCCCTGCTCAGTCTTTCTTACTTTTATTACGGCCGCACATACTTATAGAACTGCTAGATTAGTTCTGCAGTCACCTGTATTTGTCAATCTCCACCTTTATTACCTCTCCTTTTCTCCTCCCCGCTCGGTGCCTAGGAGCCATGGGGGAAGGGGCGAGGGATGATAGAGCTTAGTCTTTTAGACTAACGATTTTCGAACCACATCATTTTAGGGGACCGTTGAGCCCAGCATGGAGGAGCATCCCCGGAGGTCGGCATTGGAGATGGGGCAGTCTAGTAACGGAGTTCAGACAACTGGGACTGTGAGTCCCGATCGCTAGTAGTTATTTAGTTTTGCATACTCTATGAGAGATATGCAGTGAGGATTTTGATGTACCGGGCATGAGCCCTACTTTCTGTGCTTTTATTATATCTGTTGACACTCCCTTTGTGGAGACTATTTACATTACATATGATTGTTGTGGACATGCTTTATTATTTATTTTGCTACTATCTTGTGATCGAATCGGCCGGCAGGATTGGCGTTTTATAGTGGCGACCATCCTAGCTGTGAAGGTGTCACCGCAAAGCGGCGGTTCTGGGTCTAAGACCCCGGGGTTTTTAGAAAAAAATGGGGGTCTTACAAGTGGTATCAAAGGAGACCTCGATCAAAAAATTAGCAGTACACAATCCCTGGGTCACCCCCGCACGAGTTTAGTTTCGGGGCAAATTAAGCAGCGGAAGCAGTGGTGGGCCCATATGGGAGATCACATGTAAATTGTCTACCTTTTAATAAGGTTTTAGTCATTTACTTACAAATTACTTTTGTCACGCGGCCCCTAGCACAGCCTACACCATAGGGAGGAGTCCAGCCGAATCCGAATGTTGCACCACCACCCCCGATCCCCACTATGTTTCTACAGTCGGATATGGGGCAGACTCTGACAGCCGTATTGGAGGCTTTAAGGGCTCAGCAGGTTCCGGCTCCGCAACCAAACCCGAGGGCAAATTGGCTGAGTATTTTTCGAGGACTTTCTCCCCCATCCTACTTGGGTAAAAAGTCAGCCGTTCGAATGGAGGAGTGGCTAGACATCATGTATGAGATGCTGACAGGGATACGGTTCCCTTGGGAGGAAAGGGTGCCTTTGGTTGTCTCTTGCTTAGAATCCCATGCCAAGAGATAGTCGAAGACATCGTTGGACACGACGTTTGCTGATAGAGAGGTTGCAGAGATTGTTTGGGATGAGTTCATGGCCGCAATGTTGGAGCATTTTGTTCCGCAGTCGGCCAGAGATGAGCTGGAAGACAGTTTTTTACAGTTGAGGCAAGGCACCAAGAAGGTGGTAGAGTACCACCGGGAGTTCAATCATCTAGCCCGATTTGCAGATTCTTATCAATTGGATGAGGTAGGGTATACTAAGAGGTTCTATAAGGTCCTGCGAGAGGATCTGAGGAATGCTCTACTGTTCGTGTCCGACGGGCCTATTCCTCGGATATTGGAGATGGCAAAGAGGATCGAGGCAGATTAGCACACTACCCGAGGCTGGAAACGGCCAACTGAGGATCAGGGTCGGGGAGCAAGAAATGATCAGCGACGGGGCCGCATTACTGATGGGAGAGATGGTAGAAGGGCAGAGGACCAGCCTCGTTAGGAGGTGAGATAGGAGCACAAGGCAACAGTGGTGATAGCTCCTCAGCCTCTCCAGATGCGGGAGTTGAAAATACATGGGGGTATGACATATCCCCCTCCAGAGTGCTTCAACTGTAATTAGGTGGGGCATATTCGGAGGAACTTCCCCATGAAGGGGGCACCACTACCAGCACCACCGGCTGCCCCACCTGCTCTGTATTGTGGAGGCCAAGGACGTGGCTGAGGTTGTGGATACCAGGTGGAGACCGCAGGTAGGAGTGGGAGCAAGTGTATTCTTTAGATCTGGCTAAACCACGGAACTCGGAGCAAGTGATCACAGGTACGCCAGTAAATTTTAAGGTTTCTTTCTAAAATAATTAGACTAATGGATATAAAATTTACAAACTAGGAAAGAAAACCATAACTAGATTTCTAAGACACTAAATTATCCCAGGCATAGTCTTTATCAGCGGCAAGCCCGCTTATACACTGTTTGATACGGGTGCTTCACACTTGTTCGTGTCGGAAGCCTTCATGGAAGGGCTTGAAGGCGTGGAGCGATTCACAGGCTTGATGATTAGGATACGGCTACTCGACGGATTGAAGCTGTTCACATATGCCGACTACAACATGGAGGCAGAGATCGATGGAAAGGCATTCGAAGAACCAGCAACGATCCTAAAGATGCCACTCTTTGATTTGATCCTAGGCATGACATGGTTGCATTGAAACCATGCCCAGATTGACTTCCTGTCAAAGAGGATCACCGTGAGGCATGGGGAATCGCACATCATCATCGAAGGTATTAGACCTATTCCCCCTCTATTGCTATCATTCGTGTAGGCCGTCAAGTCCCACATACAGGGGGAGGAAGTCTATGAAGTGTTGTTCGAAATGGCTGAGGCCAAGGATTCCATCTCTGATATCCCGGTGGTGCGGGATTTTGCTGACGTATTCCCAGAGAAGCTGTCAAGGCTACCCCCGCACCGAGAGCAAGATTTCCGAATACAGCTGGTGGCAGGGGCTAAGCCGACATCTTGAGCCCCTTACCAGATGGCCCCGAAGGAGTTGATGGAGTTTTGAAGCCAGCTATAGGAACTAGTGGAAGCCGGATTCATCTGACCGAGCTCTTCATCATGGGGATCCTCAGTTCTATTCATCAAGAAGAAGGACAGTACACTTAGATTGTGCATCGACTACCGATCACATAACCGACTGACAGTCCGGAATACCTATTCATTGCCAAGGATAGATGAGCTGTTTGATCTGCTGGAGGGGGCGCATTTCTTTTCAAAACTGGATTTGAGGTTGGGCAACTACCAGCTGCAGATCCAGGTGGAGGACATTTTGAAGACTGCCTTTAGTAGTAGATATGGGTTGTTCGAGTTTAGAGTGATGCCCTTCGGGCTCACGAATGCACCATTGACATTCATGAGCCTTGTGTGCCGAGTGTTCGAGGCATATCTAGATGTGTTTGTCATTGTGTTTATTGATGACATCCTCATCTACTCGAGGACAGAGGAAGAGCACACTCGACATCTAATGCTGACCCTAGAGAGACTGCGGGAACACCAACTATATGTGAAGTTCATCAAATGCCAGTTCTGGTTGAAGGAGGTGGCTTTCCTAGGCCATATCATCAGTGGTGTCGGGTTGGCAGTAGACCCGACCAAGATTCAGGTAGTTCGGGATTGGTCGTAGCTGAAGTCGGCCACAGACGTGCGGAGTTTTATGGGACTTGCAGGTTATTACCAGAAGTTCGTGGAGGGATTTTCTCATATAGCCCTTCCACTCACGTCCCTGACGAGGTAGGATGTGCCCTTCGTCTTGACCCCCCAGTGTGAGGTGGCTTTTTGGAGCTGAAGGATCGACTCATCTCAGCTCCTATACTTTCCCTTCCTTCGGGGAATGAAGGATTCGAGGTCTACACCGATGCTTCCTACCAGGGAATGGGAGAAGTGCTGATGAAGAAGGGTCACGTGATTTCTTATGCTTCTCGCCAGCTGAAGAAGCATGAGCATAACTACCCTTTTCATGATCTAGATATGGGAGCGGTCATGTTTGCTCTGAATGTCTGGAGGAATTATCTGTACGGTGTCTACTGTAACATATACTCCGATCACAAAAATCTGAAGTATGTGGACACGTAGAAGGAGCTGAATATCAGGTAGAGGCGATGGGTGGAATTTCTAGCAGATTATCAGTACAAAATGCATTACCACCCAGGGAAGGCGAATGTGGTAGTCGATGCTCTGAGTCAGAGAGCCGCCACCACTGCAGCGGAGCCCCATATTAATTCTATGGAGCTGGTACAGAGATTAGAGGATATGCACATCACGTTGGTGTCGTCTCATAACCCCGAGCTTTATTAGAAGTATCTAGCGGCGTTGAGTGCCACAGATGACATTCGAGACTGAGTCATAGATGGGAAGAGTCAGGATGCAAAGCTGGAGACGATATTCTGGGCCTTAGAAGGAGGCACTGCTCGAGATTACACACTGAGGGATGGCCTAGTGTGCTTTTGAGGATGGGTTTATATACAAGAAGGAGGCCAGGTGCGGGAGGATATCATGACGGAGGCCCACTGTCGTCGGTATTCAGTACACCCGAGAATTACAAAGATGACAGCGGATCTGAAGAAGACCATGCATTGGCCTGGCATGAGAAAGGATATCACCGACTTCGTGACCCACTACGAGACATGCAGTTTGGTAAAGGCAAAGTGCAGAAACCCCGCAGGATTATTACAAGCACTTCTAATACAAGAGTGGAAGTTATAGGATATTGCAATGGACTTCATACATGACATTACCCGATCGCGGACGGGAAACGATTCAATCTGGGTAATCATCGACTGGCTGACGAAGGTAGCCATATTTATCCCGATCAGGAAGGATGACTCGGTTGGTGTGTTGGTTCGAAAATTCGTGGAGCAGTTCGTCCGTTATCATGGCGTACCCAGGACGATTGTATCAGATCGGGATGGTCGGTTTATGTCCACGGAGTGGAGATCAGTGCAGACTTACTTGGGCACTCGGCTGACTTTCAGTACAGTTTTTCATCCCCAGACTGATTGGCAGATGGAACGCACAAATCGGACCTTGGAGGATCTGCTACGACTATGCATTCTTGATTGCGGAGAACCTTGGGAGAAGCTGTTACCATTGGTCGAGTTCTCAAATAATATTAGCTATCACTCCAGCATAGGGATGGCTCCTTATGAGGCCCTATATGGACGAAGGTGTAGGACTCCACTATCATGGGTACAGTACGAGGATCCGAAGGTTTTGGGCTCGGTGTTTGTTGAGGACACCAAGGCTCAGGTGAGGCTGATACGGGATAGGATGTTAGAGGCACAGAGCAAATAGGCTAAGTATTATGACACTCGACATCGTCAGGTGGAGTTTAAGGTAGGGGACTGGGTATTCTTGAATATCCGACCAATGCAAGGAGTTTCACGGGTGCGTGGTAAGAAGAGGAAACTCAGCCCAAGGTATATGGGGCCTTACAGGATCCTGGAGCGGATCGGTCCCTTAGCATATAGGCTGGAGCTGGTACTAGAGCTGGCGGGTCTGCACGATGTGTTCCACATATCCTCTCTTAGGAGGGCTCTACTACGCCCGGAGCAGCAGATTATGGCCACAATTAGGCCGGTAGCATCTGATCGGTCAGTTCACCTAGAACCGTCCAGATTAACGAAAAGGGGATACGAGTCTTGCGCCGCAAGAAGGTTCCATTGGTCAAGTTCCTGTGGAGGAATCATGGGCGATAGGAGTACACATGGGAGCCACAGGACTTGATGCAACAAAAAAACCCTGAGCTATTCAGTCAGGTATTACTCACAACCTCTCAGGATGTTAAAATTTACCTTCATACTTGGAACCCCGTAGGCCTAACTAGAATTTTGGGGACGAAATTTTTTGTTAATATATTGGGATTTGTAACATCACTCAAACAACTAGACCCCCTATGAGTGGTTTTTGTCATGACCGAGTCATGACAAAAACCTAGAAAGCCCAAGAAGACCAAGTGAATAAGGCTCAAGGTGAAAATCACCCTGGTCTGCAAGTAATAGAATCCCAATTAATACTTTAGGCATGACCTTAGGGTTTTAACTTGGTTCCATTATCCCATCATGACACCTCTAACCCTAAGAGAGGCCAATATGTCGCTAAGGACCCATTAGGATCATCCAAAAGAGGACAAGATGACTCAAGTCCGGGAAGCGTCGAGTGAGTCGACAAGAATCGATTAGTAGATCAGGTATCTAATTAGACAGTTTTGGGCTCGGGCGTTGAGTGTGTGGACTGCACTAAATGCCATGAGCTGAATGTCGTTGAGTGCGTTGAGTGCACTCAAAGCCATCTTACTTAGGAAGAATTTTTGGCTCGGGCGTTGAGTGCGTCGAGTGCACTCAGCGCCATAGGCTGAATGGCATTGAGTGCATTGAGTGCACTCAACGCCATCTTACTTAGGAAGAATGTTGAGCTCGGCGCGATGATTGCATCGAGTCTACTCAACGCCATGGGCTGAATAGCGTTAAGTGCGTTGAGTGCATTCAACGCCATCTTACTTGTCAAGAATTTTGAGTTCGAGCCGTTGAGTGTGTCGAGTCCACTCAACGCCATGGGCTGAATGGCGTTGAGTGCGTTGAGTGCACTCATTTCCATCTTAATTGGAAAGAATTTTGAGTTCGGGGCGTTGAGTGCGCTGAGTCCACTCAACGCTATGGGATGAATGGCATTGAGTGCGTTGAGTGCACTCAATGCCATCATACTGAGAAAGGATTTTCTGGAATTATGGAGTTGAGTGAGGTGAGCTCACTAAACACCATAGACTGAATGGCATCGAGTGAGCAGAGCTCACTCCACGCCATTGTACTTAGAAAATTCCTGGCAATTTTGGCGTTGAGTGTGGAGGCTTGTCTAAACACTTTTGCCTTAGTGAAATTTTCGGCCCAGTTTGCTGGATCGTATGAATAGGCTGAACCGAACATTTTTGGGAATTATGCCAAGCTGAATTAATAGGCCCCAGTCCTTTCATTAAGACTTATTTTAATAATAATAGCAGTCAAATGGTGGAATACCACGTGGTAGATAGTTTAACCCAAATTCCATGTTAATGGAGAGAGAGAGAAAGAGAGGAGTAAATGCCATTAATGGCCTGGAAGGCCAAGGGCCCACTCTTCTTGCTGAAATCACCTCCCCTGGTAATTTAGGAGAAGGCCAAGAGTCTTTCTAGCCATAACAACAACTAGGGGAAGAGAATTGCAGTTATTGAAATCTCTCAATAATGGCCACTGCCAGCTAGACCCCTCCCCTCCCACATTTTTATCATTTTAAAAGACTCACTGGACTTAGAGGAGCGGTTTCAACACAAAACCAAAAGGAGCCAAGGAAACCCACTATGCAGTTGCAGAAATCGAGCGGCGCCACCACCGACCATGGCATCCCGACGATCGACACGCCTCCAGGCTGCGAGCAAGGTCCTCCTCTACTCCTTCTATGGATAGATCTTAGGAATCTTTTAGGATGAGAATCAGGCTCAAATGAGCCAGATCGGGTGATGATTTTTCAATGGTTTTTCCAAAAAATGAGTGGTCGGGTTCACCGGAATCCGGCCCTCCGGCGGTCATACCGCTACCCAGCGATGGACACCACCTCGACGGAGGTGGTGGTGGAAGTGGACGGCCAGGGAGGTGGTCGGGTGGCCGGGAAAATGTCTTGGAATAAGTTCCAAGTTTGGCCAATCATGACCCTCGGCTGGAGGAAGAAGATGATCCAGCAACCGTCGGATCTTGCATCAAGATCTGTGCTGATCATTTTAATCCTTTTCTTTTTAAATGAATTTTCTGTATTATGATAACAGTCACATTAGAAAATTAATGAAAAATACTTAGAGGCTCTATATGAGGAAATGGTCAACATATAAATTGTATTTCTATGAGTCTACTTTATCTTAAAATTTATTTGGCTCAATTGGTTTGACAAGGGCACCCATTTTGGTGGGGTCTATACTTAGGGCTAGACAGAGATTAAAATGTGTGCCCCCACTTTTCTCTTGTCGAAATGACTTAAAATTTTGATAGGGAGTCACCCTAGTCTATATCTAGGTTCTGCCCAAAAATGAGAATTTTAAGGGATAATCTTCCTATAGTGTTTGTAATTATTTTATAAACCATGATTAAATTAATTAAGAGACCAAACGACCTCCAAACCCTCCTAAATTTTTTGTGAGTCATCCTTGGGGTCATCATAAGGCTCTGGATAAAATTTCATCTCATTTGGAGATTATTTGGATTGAATATTTGCAAACCCTATCCTTGCCATAATAAGGGTATTTAGGTCAAAAGTGCACTTAAGGTTTGAGTGGTCTAATCACCTCAACAGAGGTCGGGATTTGGGCCACTTGTTTGGCATGACATATAACACCCTCATATGGGATATTAGGTGGTTTGGGATTGAATTGCCTTTGGACCATAGTTCAAACCTATGTTTGGGCTTTGGGGGTTTGAGAAGGGCATGTGGTCAAAAGACCTTGAAATCATTTGAAATTTTGTGGAGAGGACTCAAGGGTAGCTAGAGTCCTCTGGTAGAAATCTTATTGGATTTATAAGTGGTTAAACCCCTCAAAACCCTAATCCTAGTTTAGGGCACAACACTTGTACATGCAAAATAAGCAACCCCTAATGAAAAGCCATGAAACTTGTGTAATATAGTCATAGGGTCAATACGACCCTTTGGTGATTTTATTGGTAATTTGGGATCAATACATTTATCACCTTCTTTAGAGTACATGAAAATTTCCCTTGATAATCTTTCAATTATTATGATCACCTTGTTGAGTAGGAGATTGTTGATGCACAAAATGCGACAAGGACTCGAGCACCACCAGTCAACTATTCGAGCACTGGAGAAAGAAGAAAAAGACAACTACAAGTAGTAACCTACTTAGCAGATGAGAGAAAAGCACAAAGGGGCCGCGAACTACGGCAACACCAGACTTTGCCCTGTCTCGGCCTGAATGCCACTCTTGCGACGGGCTTGACTTTGATTACAAATGGCGGGTTACAAAAGGCGGAAAAAAAAGTTGTGCAGTAAACAAGTGGGAGTCAGCAAAGCCCGAGATTCGAGTCTGCAGCATTTAACAAGTAGGCTCTTGGGCTCGAGTGTGCGTGCCTTGGGTGCACCACTTCCTCCTATTTAAAGATTTGGGGGCCTTCCCAAATGGGCAGGGCTAAAATAACCGGCTGCCCGGCGTACAGGAGAGCCGGGCATCAGTGACGAGAATCAAAAAGAAATGGACAAGCAGTCCACGCGAGCTAGGAGGACTGGGCTTGCGAGCTGGGCATCCCCTTGGTCGTGCGGAGCGCCATCCTTGCTGGAGGGCTACGGCCTAGGCGGACTGGCTCTTTAGTCCGCCTAGTGAATGGCATGATTTAGAAACGGACCAAGACCAGGCGACCTGAGCGGACTGGGAACTGGAGTCCGCCTCTGGCGTGCCTTGACAACCTGAGCGGACTAAAGGTCTGGAGTCCACCAAAAGAGAGGGATCTTGGTCGGGCATGTTATGGATTTTGGGGTTAACATAATCCCCGCACATTTTCATGTTTCGAGAATTTTCGAAAAAGTTTCCTTAACCGCCGAGTCTGCAACTATCATAAATGTCGACTGGGCTATAAATACGGCCCGGGGCACTGTATTCTGCCAAAACTGTCTGCGCAATGGGCCGGCATTCACCACTTACGGTCTGCATCTTCTTTTCCGACATGGCAAGACTTGGTCCCTACTTTGGCAATCTTGCTTCCAAGACCGACAATCCTAAGGCGTCCGCGGCACCAGTGAAGAAAGTAGTTCACCAGGGCGAAACGACTGTCCGCGATGTTAGAGAAAGTTCGCAAAAATGAAAAACGCCTGCCGATCTGGTCTGTGGCGGCAAAGAGCCGGAGCGCGAGAAGTCGGATGCCTCTCTTGCCCTGAATGTGCCTCCCCAGAGCGCGGAAAAGACTTCTATTCTGCAACAAAATTTTTACCACGTCCCTGCGAATTCCAGAGGAATGGCGATAGAAGCTACTCCTTTTGGTACATTCATGCTGCGCATAGATGCCAGAAAGGAGGTCTCTTCACCGGAAGTTCGGCAGCAGGACACCGTGAGGGAGCGGACTGCCGATCCGGAGGCTAAAAAGCGGACAGAGGTAGGGGGAGGAAGGCGGACAGAGAAGCTGGCTGAGGATCAGGCCGCGGCTACAATGACTTCCTTAGTTGTAGTTGGCACAGACCAGGACACAATCCGCGCGAACCCGTCGGACTCTGAGCAGGTCGTGCTGTCTATGGAGAAAAAGGCTTTCGAGAAGAAGAAGAGGAGGGACAAGTCTTCCATTTATGAGCGGATTGAGAAAAAGTTGCGGTCTCAAAAAGAGAAGAACGTCTCCGTGCGGACAGGTGCGACGATCTTGAAGTATAGGCCGCGGGAGAAAGAAGTTTCAGATGCGAGTTTGATTACACCGGATTCCCCCATCTCAGGGGGCGACTCATATGCGGTCAGTTTGTCCACCACCGAAATACTCGACACTATTGATAACGAGCGGCTTGCTGACATTAATCAGTCTCTGCTGGAGGTATTGCAGTCTGATGTCGAGATACTAGGTGAGAAGGTCGCCGAGCCTGCCCCCTCAGTTGCGGATGAACAAAGGGAGAAGACGGCGAAGGAGCAGCTCGCAATCATGAAAGCCAAGGTCGAGGAGGTCCCCGGAGGATTGGAGGTAGGTAAGCGAGCTGAAGACCTACGGACGATGGCCGAGCTGATGCCGTCGGGTAAATTGCAGCCGGTACTCCAGCGATTTCATCAACGATGGCTTTATAAGTCCGCACCACGGAAATCGCGGCCTATAAAAATAATCACGGAGACCGAGGACATAGTTACTTCCAGTAACTATGCTGCGGAGAAAAAGGCGAAAGTATATCGAAGATGGAAGAAACACTTGGTCGCCTTCGACCCGGAGCGAGTGAGGCGGCCTGTCGTGGATAGTCTCCAGATCGCAGCAATGATTACAAAAAGTTATTTATCTTTATCTTTTTGAACTCACCGCGACCTGGAAACTAAAATGGATTTTGTTTCCTGTATTGCAGTTCGAAACTCGCCACCACACTCCGTCTAGGCTGGAAAGATCGTGCTGTCGCCCACAGATGCTCTAGTACAAGCATCGTTGACCGCCCCAACCGAGTCTATACAAGGAGAACAATCCGTACTGGACAGATACATTTTGTTAGTAAAAAAGTATGAGGAAGAGTTAAATGAGGTGTGAACTGGAGCAAAGAGAGGAGAAGAGTGATAGAAGGTGTTGGAGGGCCAGGTCGCTGACATCTTCGCGATGGTAGAAGGTTTGAAGAAAGAAAAGCAGAAGCTGAGCGAGGACGTCCGCCACAATAGAAGCAAATATTTGTCTCTGGTGCAGGAAGGGAAGAAACAAGTCACCGAGGTCATCGATACTCGGCCACAAACGCCGGTTCAGCCCGCTCCGGGAGAGGCAACAGCTCCGGCGGCGAGTGGGCAGCCCGCGATGGCCGCAGATTCGTGGCCAGCCGGCGAGCACGCGATCCCGTAAAGTCGAGTCGTCAGGGACACTGCCCGTATGTATCGAACCTTCCACAACATGCACCACCTGGTCCAGTAGTTATATAGAGAGATCCTACGAGGGAGCAACAAGCGGCCTATCTTGGGACGGATAAAGAGGAGTGACCTGTCCGCCAGATAGACAGAGAGGAGCGACCTGCTCGCCGGATAGACGGAGAGGAGCGACCTGCTCGTCGTTGAAGTCGCTGAGTTCACGAAGACTTGATGAACATTGTATAATTTAATGTGAACGTTATTCTTGTGTGACGCTGATATTACTAGTTTCTGTATAACATTGTATTGTATGATATTGTGTACTCTTTTATTATGCTGCGATTTGTGTGTTGACTGCGTCTCTATAGGGTGTTTTGAATGTGATTTATGCGAATTGCTATGCGCGAACTGAAGAGAAGCGGACTGTGAGGATTGAGCTTGAATCCGCACAAACTTGTTTGAATTTGCAGGGAGCTAGGAAAGAGGCGAGCTGAGCGGATTGAGCTATCAACCTTAGCAGATTAGCTGTCATGTGTCTGTAAAAGTTTTTTCTATTAATAGGGTATTCATTTTCTTTCTGTATCAAAAATAGTTGGATCAGGAAACCCTGCGGCCTGTAGAAATGGTGTGTGCACGTACAGACGCCGCAGCCGCCTTTCATTCCGCTGAACACAAAAGAAGCCGGTTGACTGCGACCGACCTGGAGATCTTCCGGGAGAGGCACATGGCAGGCTCGCCGGTGCTAGTGCGGCTTCCTGAGGATCACGAACGACTAAACTTTTCTACCGCTTCCCAGATCGCGGTGCCCATCGATCATTTCGAATGTGGGTTAAAGTTCCCCCTGCTCTGGGAGGTCGCTGAGATCTTTGAGCACTATGGGGTGGTTCCATGCTAGCTCGCGCCAAATACCATCGCTGCGATCTATAGTTACCTTTCCTACCTGCGATCTGAAAGGATATAGTTCTACATGAAGATACTCAGAAAGATATTTTCTGTCCACTCGATAACCCCGTCCAAAGATCACCAGTAGATGGGTGTGATTTACTTCTACTGTCGAGTAATGAAAGTTGCGGGCTTGTAGAACAAAATCCACAACTAGACCTCAAGGTATCTTATCTTTGAGGGCGACCTGGGGTTCCTCCACACCAACCCACAGGTGTGCGCGGATATTGACTTCAAAAGTGTTCCTTTGGGTACGGTAGAGTCCGCCATCATCAGATTTTTGGCTGGGGCAAGGCTCGATATTGATCACTATATCCTGTTGTTGCCCAACCTGGATACCGTAAGCCGCCAAGATAGTAAGTATTGCGACCTGCCTTTGTATCCGCAAATTCCTTTGCTTCATGGCTTGACTGATCTGTCTTTTCAGCGACCTTGGCAGTACAAGCCAACCTACCTTTAACGCCAGCCAGCACGACTCCTACACAGGGATAAAGAAATAAATAAATCGTAAGAAAAATAAAGGAGGAGGGTGACCCTGCAGCGGATTACTCTTCAGTCAAAAGTTTCGATATGGAGGGCTTCGGGGAAAAACCAGAACGACCTCAGGGGTAACCTGATGATCCACTGTGTTGGAACACCCTATTACTAATTTGGGTAAGGATCACTATGCTTGTCTTAGGAATCCCAGTTGACCTAGTTGTATAGTTGAGAAGGTCAACATTAGAATGAGTCTAGGGCTTAGAACTTAGGTTTGGAGCTGCCCCCAGGACCATTCCAAGATCAAGGTTGAAGAGCTAAGTCTAAGGCAATTTTCGTCGAGCTCAGGTCGACGAATCGTCGAACTCCGTTCGACGCTCTCTGAGCTCAACTTCAATAAATCGTCGAACTCCGGTCGACGATCTTCGAGCTCAGATCGACTATCTGCTTTTGGCTAGCTTCTGCTTAGTCGTCGAAGTCCCCTCGACTATCTTCTAGCTCAGTTCGACGATCCCTCCTTCAAGTTATTTCTCAGGTCGGTGAGCTCGGTTCGACGATCTTCGAGCTCAGATCGACGTTTTCTGTCTGCTTGTCTCATTTCATCTCTGAGCTCAGTTCGACGATCGTAGAGCTCAGATCGACGTTTTTTTTGGAGAGATCGACGCTTTCAGGAATTCAAATGCTGCTGTTCTTTGGAATGTTTTTGAACATTATCAGCATTTATGTCAGAAGATCTCCCAGCCGTTTGTCTTTATTCTGGAGCAAGTTTCAAGGAATTATTCAGAGAATGTTTGCTGGACTTTCCTCTAGAAGACAAGACTCTTTTTGGAAGACATTTATGACTCCCAACGGCTATCTTAGACAAGAAAACTTCAGAAAATTTCAATTCCTCTCTTCTGTGTTTTTAAGATATACAGAATACACAAGAGAAAAATATACACAGATTGACAAGAAAGAAAGTGAACACACAGAATAGAGAATACTGATAGCAGAAGAACAATAGAAGAACTGTGACTTCAAAAATCTTCTTGCTGACTGAAAAGTGTTCACAATCTCATCTCAGAACTCCAGACACCTCATTTTTCAGCCTTCTTGCTGAAACCCTCCTTTGCTGGAGATCAAAGTTCTGAAGACCTATCACCCTAGAGCAAAGCTTCTTTTCCTGAACCTTTCTACATCTCAGGGGGAGCTTTGACATCATCAATCCACTTGTGCTTCTCTCATTTGATTGAGAACAGAGAAGACACCCTTCACTCTTATTTTTCTTTTCCTGCTGTAAAAGGGTTCTTGAACTCCCTTCAAAAGTTCTGTCTGGTTCTGAGAGCCTTGTCAAAACTCAATGGTGGCAAGACACCTTATCAAAAATCTAGTTTTGGTTTTTGGGCACCTTATCAAAAGCTCATTGGTGTCAGGACACCTGATCAACTCATCCTGAGTGGATTCCTACCAAGGGTGGTAGAAGAGTGGATGTACCCATGTTTTTGGGGAACCACTATATTTCCTTGTGTCTTCTGGTTTGTTTGTGTGATATGTCTGCTGTGTGCTGTGCTCTTTACTTCTTGGTTTTTAACCTCTTACTAGCACTCTACACTATATCATAAATTGAAGTTTATATGTGCTGTTTATTTCAACTGTGAAAAATTATTTTAAAATACTCTATTCACCCCCCCCCCCTCTAGAGTTGAGATAGATCTTACCCTCACTTTCACACTGGCACGAGAAGAAAAAGTTTGACCGCCTCTCCACTGCTCTTCCTTCCTGAAGAATCCGCGCCCCTCTCGTCATGCCCATGTAGCGGTCTTCCCTCTGTATGGGAAGCAGAACCTCCGCGAGCTGCAAAGCATACCTCATGCCGACCACCCCCTGGTCGCGGCTTTGGCTAGCGCGAATAGCGTCGTCACCAACCACTTCATGGTTCGGATGACACGTGAGCTGCTCAGGGAAAACGAATGCTTGACGCGAGAAAACAAGTCTCTAAAAGACAGGAACAAGCGGTTAGGGACGAAGGTCAATAAGTACAAAGAAATAGAAGCTGTAAGTATCTGTAATCGTTTGTCTTTATTGCTTGTCAGCAGCGGACTGATTCATTTACTCTCTCTACATATCGCATACGATATCACCAAACCAAGCTTCCAGAGCGCTATGTTTCCCTTTGTGAAGGAAAGCGTGGAAGTTGCTGTTGAACGCTTCATCAGCGATGGGCTTGCAAAATAAGTCGTGGACTCTGTCCCCTTTTTGCAACTATTTCCCGAACTCGAAGACAAAGTTGCTGAGTTCGAGCGGGCAGTAAAATGGAAAGCGGTTGATGATGAAGAGGAGAAACCTTCTGATTGATAGACCCCTGAGGTCGCTATGTAAAGCCAGCAAGGGAGCAAGTCTGGCCAGTCCGCCTCTTCCAAATCTGAAGGAAGCAGCGAGCGGACGGAGCCCGCTGCGGCGGGCGAATGGAGTCCGACCAGCTCCAGCTCCAGTAGTAGCAGTAGCAGTACCTCAGGCGACTATTAAACCTTGGTCGACGTGGACGGTTCGAGTCCAGAAAAGCCTGCCGAGAAGAATCAAAGAACAGAATAGACATTGTAACTTTTTGTTTTTGTAGTAAAAAGAGAGCGGACTCCGTTTGAGTCCACCAACACTTGTAAAAAGTTTTTGAATGATATGAAAACAATATTTTTGTCTCATGGTGTTTTGATCTGTTTGTAGTGTATCTTTCCGCGTCATATAGACGTTATCCGCGCAACATAATTTTTTTTTAATCCGCAAATAATCCTTGTTGAAATTGTTGGAACTTGCTTCGACATGAACCTTATTTATTTCTTTATCGGAAGTAATAATCATTAAGCAGTCCCTTGACGAGTTCGAACAGCAGTTCGTGCTTTGCATAAACAGAATCAACCTTTGTGAATCCCAAGAATACCAATATAATAACAGGAGTTGCGTTTTAGAATAGTTCTGACGGGGTAACACTGATTTGCTAGTTAGACGGATTTAATCCATTGTCCGCCGATATTTGAAACCGATACGCAACACATCTAACCAAAATGAACCCTGCGGACTGAGCGGACTGAATAATTTGAGTCCGCCAATAATTATAATAACGATAGAAATGATCTATAGCTCATGACGAAGTGGGCAGGTGCGGCTAGTGCGGCATAGCTTTCCATACAGGGTCATGAACTATAAGGTCAACCCGAGAAAACCAGCGGACTGAGCGGACTGAAGAATTTGAGTCTGCCAATAAGCTTGGTTATTAAATTGGAAACCCCCCCCCCCTCTTGCCTGGAGTACAGCCTTGATTAATCCTTCAGGCAGGTGCGGCCGGAGCGGCATTGCTTTTCCTGAGATCAACCAGGCTGTGGGTCTCCAGCAGGCACTGCTTGAGGGTACCCAGGAGTGTTCGAAAGTCACAAACTAAGATGATCTGTAGGCAGGTGCGGCCGGAGCGGCATTTCTTTCCATACGCGATCATCAAAGTTATAACGATATCCCCTAAATGGCATGGTAGGGCTGACCGCCACTCTGTCCCTCCAATATGCAGAAGTGGGGTTAGGTACTAGCAGGGATCCGAAGTTCAGTATCCTGCCGCGGTAGAATCGGTAAGTTCAAACTACACGGTGCGAAATCTCCCCACAACACGTGGTCTTTGTGGTGTTACGCTAATAACAGCGGTTCTAAGGGAGGTTTTTGCTGAACTTGGCGATGTCTCCTGGTTTTAGATGCTGGATCTGCTCATGGAACGAAAAAGAGAAAACACCCAAAAAGTGTTAGTTTGCAAACTTCAACAAGTATTAATTTTCAAGAAATTTACGTGACACAAAAAAGAGAGTTCAGGGATAGAACCGTTTTTGAGCTTTCCTTGCTTAACATATTAACTGCCAATATTTGAGACAAAAAGACACTTGAAGAAGTGTTAGCAAGGAGATTTTTATTAATGATACACCTCTTTACAAGTTTGTATAAAAAGGAAGAAAGAAGGGAAGAGGTTCAGGAATAGAACCGTTTTAAGTCATCTCCACTCCATGTATGTGGCATATCTTCTCCTTCATATGTTTGCAGACGATAAGCCCCCTTCTCGAGTACTTCCTTGATTATGAATGGTCCAGCCCAATTCGGATTGAGCTTTCCGACTGAGCCGGCTCTTGCCATAGCGTCTACCTTTTTAAGAACTAGATCTCCCACTTGGAAGTGTTTGATCCTTACGTTCTTATCAAAATACCGAGCCATCCTTCTCTTGACTTCCTCTTGTCTGATTGCAGCCTTATATCTGATCTCCTCGATGTCTTCCAGGCTGAATCTCAATTCCTCATTATTCAGTTCCTGCCAATCTTCCATACCTTGCCTTACAAGCAGATCTCTGGGTGAAGGGACTTCAAATTCAACAGGACATAGTGCTTCTGATCCATGTGAAAGCTTGCACGGAGTTTCCCCTGTTGAAGATGAAGGCATCGTTCTCAGGGTCCAGAGAACTGAAGAAAGTTGATCAGCCCAACTGCCCTTGAGGTTCTGTACTTTCTTCTTAAGCAACTTGAGAATCTGCTTATTGGCTGCCTCTACCTGACCATTGCTTCTGGGGTGATGAACTGATGCAAAACGTAGCTCTGTTCCGATTCGCTTGCAGAAATCTAGCATCTCAGCGTTGTTGAATTGTGGTCCATTATCAGTGATTATCGCCATCGGGATACCATGTCAGCAGACTATCTCTCCCCAAACAAAATTTTTTACAATCTGTGTGGTTTTATTTGCCAATGCTTTAGCCTCGATCCACTTACTGAAGTAGTAAATCATGACTATGATGAAACGCCACTGTCCACTTGCCATGGGAAAAGGACCAATAAGATCCATTCCCCAAACGACAAAGGGCCAAGGGGTTGCGATTGATCTAAGGGATTCGGTAGCCTGATGCTGGAGTGGTGCGAACTTCTTGCAATGAACAAACTTTTTTGTGTAAGCTTCAGAATCTTTTTTCATTGTGGGCCAGAAGTAACCCTGTCGCAGGATCCTTCGTTCCAAAGTTCTTGCCCCTGAATGGCTTCCGCACTCACCAAAATGGACCTCCCAAAGGATGGTAGGAACTTCATTTTCTAATACCCACCTTGCCATGGTAGCTAAGAAGGTCTTTCTGTAGAGAACTCTAGCCACTAAGTAATAGTGCGCTGCCTTCAATCTGAATCTCTTCTTATCTCTGACCGACTGATGCAAGTTCCCAGTCGAGAGATAGAGGATGAACGGGTCCATCCAAGAGGGGCATTGATCTATATACATCAACTCTTCCTCCTCTACTGCCGGGCAGAAGAGTTATGAAGTCGTCCCTCCTGATGAAAGTCCGTATTTGGCAAGGACATCTGCCTCCTCATTCTCTGCCCTCGGAATGTGTTTAATAGGGAAACCTCTAAATTTTCCGACTTCAACCTTTACGAGTGAAATATACTTCTTCAGCACCGGCTCCCTGGTCTCAAAGTTACCCAAAACTTATGACGCCATTACTAGGGAGTCAGTCTTTATGTGGACATGGTCGATCCCGAGCTCTCTTGTGAGCCTCAAGCTGGCCAACAGAGCCTCATATTATGCCTGGTTGTTGGCCACTGGAAAGTAAAACTTGATTGCCTGCTCGAGTTTGATGCAATTTTGATTTATCAAAACCACTCCTGCTCCGGAAGAATTTCTGCCTGATGCCCCATCTACATAGATGGTCCAAGCCAGAGGAGACCTCTCTGCCTGATCAGAATCAGATTCTGCCATATCAATCAGAAAATCTGCTAGTGCCTGCGCCTTGATGGTCCTCTTGGGCATATAGTAGATCTCAAACTCACTCAGCTCGAATGTCCATTTGGCTAACCTGCCCGAATGTTCTGGTTTCTCCAGCACACTCTTCAAAGGTTGATCAGTGACCACTTGGATTGAGTGTGCCTGGAAGTAGGGACAGAGTCTGCGAGCAGACATAACCAGTGCCTGAGCTAGCTTCTCTAGGATTGGGTACCATGTTTTTGCATCTTTCAGGATATGGCTGACATAATAAACAGGAAATTGTCTCCGGTTTTCCTCTCGGACAAGAACGGAGCTAACCGCCTCAGGGCCAACTCCCAGGTATAGGAACAATAGCTCCCCTGCTCAGGGGCTTTGTAACAAGGGCGTAGAGGCTAGTTGTTTCTTTAACTGTTCAAAAGCTTGAGTACACTCTTCTGTCCATCGGAACTTGGACACTCCCTGAAGAATTTTCAAAAATGGGGCACTTTTATCCCCAACCCGAGAGATAAATCTCCCGAGTCCTGCCAACCTCCCCCCTAATTGCTGAACTTCTCTTGGAAAACGGGGGGGGGGGAGCCATATCAAGGATGGCTTTAACCTTATCTGGATTGGGGGAAAGACCCTCTGGAGTAAGGAGATGACCGAGGAATTTCCCCTTACTTGATCCAAAAACGCATTTTAGCGGGTTAAGTTTTATCTTGTATTTTTGCAAAGTGGAAAAAATTTCTACCAAATCGTGCAGATGTTACAGAAGAGACTTGTTTTTTACCAATAGATCGTCCACGTATACTTCAAGGTTTCTGCCCTTTTGTCCTCTAAACACACGATCCATCATGCGTTGATACGTCGCGCAAGCGTTTTTAAGCCCAAAGGGCATCACAAGATAGTAGTAGCAACCATCGTTAGTAATAAACGATGTGTGAGGGATATCGGGCTTATGCATTCTTATTTGGTGGTAACCAGAGAACGCATCTAAAAAGCTCATACAAGAATACCCTACCGCATAATCAACTAAAGAATCTATCTAAGGCAAGGGGTAGCAATCTTTTGGGCACATTATTTTCAATCGGGTGAAGTCTACACACATCCTCCACTTCCCCTGGCTTTTTAACCATTACAATGTTTGAAACCCACTGAGGATATTGAATTTCTTGAATAAAGCGCGCCTTGAGGAGTTTGGCAACCTCCTCCCTAATTGGCTCCGCCAGCTTGATCGCTGCATCTCACTTCTTCTGTTGCACCGGCCGGGCGGTTGGATCAATGTTGAGATGGTGGCAAGCCACGTCGGGATCGACTCCCGACATGTCTTTCGCCGACTAGGCGAAGATATCTAGGTTCTTCAGCAAACAGGATATCAACACTGCCTTTTGGACTTTTGGCAACTCTGAGTTGACGAAGAGCTTTCTCTCCCCCCTTCAGCAACAGGGACTTCTAGCATCACCTGGGTAGGTTCCAGGTGAGCGCCTTCGCTATCCATGGCAGCTTCTGATTGAGTAGATAATTTTGTTACGGCTGAGAAGATAGGAGGTGCAACTTCGGTCATGTTAACTGTTCGTAGATAGCACTCCCTGGCATGTCTCTGATTGCTCCTGACTCTTTACATCCTGCCATTAGTGAAGAACTTGATTACGAGATGGTAAGTTGACACCACCGCCTGGTACTTGTTCAGCAAAGGTCTCCCAATGATGGCGTGGTAACAACTAGGAACGTCGACCACTATAAACTGAATTGGTCGGGTTGCTCCCCCAAGCTTCACTGAGAGGGTGAGGCTCCCCTCCACCTCTTTCCTTTCCCCCGATAAACCATAGAGTTGCCCTTCGGTGGAAAGCAAAGGCTTCCCAGTTCTCAGGGCCTCAAAAGTTGTCTTGAAAAGAAGATTAACTGAGCTGCCTGTGTTGATAAGGATCTGATCCACAGTATAATCCTCAATGGCCGCTTTGACCACAACAACATCATCGAAGGTGTTGGCCATCTGAGTAAGATCTTCTTGGCTAAAAACGATATCAACCCCGGAAGGGGCGGAGGAAGAAGAGGAGGCAACCTCTGCTCGGGAAACCCTCGCAATTGAAGATTTTCGAGTGGCTTCGGCTCCTACTCCTCCATGGATGAAAAAGAGTTGCCCAAGTGAACCCTCATCATTCGCATCAAAGCACTCGGGCCGAACATTGATGGGCCCCAGCCGGCCCACATCCTCCACCTCTACGCATTCCAGCTAAACCTCCGCCACTTCCTTGCCCTTAGAAATGGAGGGCTTTGAGGTATCATTCCTCCTGCTCAGATCTTTGATCTTGCCCTTGGCGAACAACCTCTCGACTAGTGGCCGAAGGGCCTTGCAATCTTCAGTGAGGTGGCCCTTCTCCTTGTGAAATTCGTAGAATTGAGCGTTATTTCCGGGCTTCCAAATCCCTCTGAGGCCCTTGCCTTTTTTCCTCCGCCTTCTTCTGGATGATCTGGACGACTTCTTCAAAATCAAGTCCTAGATCCAAAAACTCCTCCACGGAGCTGTTCTCATGCGGTCTCGAAACAGGCAAGGCGTTCTGGTAGATGGGCAGAGCCTGAAGGGGTATGGCGGGAGTGGCGGCCAACGGTAGTCTATGATCACGAAACTGTTGATGGCCGAGAAAAGGTTTCTTGTGACGGAGGTTTCGCCCCCTCTGAGAAGGAGGCAGGAAATCAGGTCGAGTAGGCTTGCTGTGATGGTGGTTGCTGGAGGAGGCATTGGAAACGTCCCTTCATCCAGCCTTAGCTATCAGGGATGAAATGTTGGTGGGATTGGCATTCTCACCTTCAATAAAGCGATTGGCCATCGCTATAAATTCCTGGTAGATTGATGGTGCCTTGGTTGTTACTTTAAACTTCAATGGGCCTTCCTGGAGGCCATGAATCAAGGCAACCTTGTAGTAGTCGGGGTTCACATTTCTCACCCCCTGGATCTCTTTTTGGAACCGGTCAACGAACCGCACTATTGATTCATTATCTATTTGTTTGATATCAAAGAGGGTTGTCAGCCCATCTTTCCTCTTCTTTGAGGTAGCGAAACTCAGAAGAAGTTCGCTGCAGAACTCAGTGAAGGAAGAAATCATTCCAGAGGGCAATTCATAAAACAACTCTCTGGCCTACCCATCGAGACTTGTAACTAGATGCTTGCATTTCAAGGCATCGGAAAGGCATCTCAAAGCGACTGCCCCCTCGAATGCCTGCAAATGGGAAACTGGATCGGTCTCCCCTGAGTAAAAAGGGAGATGGGGTTCTCTAAAATTGTTTGGTGCTGACTCCCATCAGATTCTTTCAACGAAGGGAGAAGGAGTCTCGAGCTCGGCCGATGAGCAGACAGGAGCAAGGGGGTCCGCGAGCTCAGCGGATTGCCGATCAATAAAATCAAGCCGGCACGCAAGAGTCCCCCTGTCTGCCTCCCTGAAGAAATCCATCTAGGGGGCGAACTGGTCAGCCTGAGGTTGCAGGGGAGCTGCGGGTTGAGCTTGGCGGTGAGGCTGAGGAGTGGCGGCAGGTGACTGTTGGAGAGAGGTCTGCCGAGCTGGAGTCCGGCGGACTGGAGTTTCAGTGACATCTCCTGCTTCCTTGGGAGCAAGCTGATGGGATAGCGTTAGCAGAGCTTGGCTAATAGTATCAAATCGCTGGTCCATCTCTCTGCGAGATAACTCGGCTTCCCAGCGAGATTGTTCCAGAGCTTCCCACAACAAATCATCTGGCAAGCTGGAGCGGTCTGGACGGCGAGCTCGGCGATCTGACATTTCTATCCTCGGATTTCGAAGACTGCTTGGATCTGAAGGTCACGTGTTAACTATTGATGCACGAAATGTTGCAAGGACTCGAGCACAACCAGTCAACTGTTCGAGCATAGGAGAAAGAAGAAAAAGCAGATTGCAAGCAGTAGCCTTTTTAGCGGATAAGAGAAAAGCACAAAGGGGCCGTGAACTACGGCAACACCAGACTTTGCCTGTCGCGGCCTGAATGCCACTCTTGCGATGGGCTTGACTTTGATTGCAAATGGCGGGTTATAAAAGGCGGAAAGAAAAGCTGTGCAGTAAGAAAGTTGGAGTCAGCAAAGCCCGAGATTCGAGTCCACAGACTTTAACAAGTAGGCTCTTGGGCTCGAGTAAATGTGCCTTGGGTGCACCACTTCCCCCTATTTATAGATTTCGGGGCCTGCCCAAACGGGCAGTGCTAAAATAACTGGCTGCCCGTGATACAGGAGAGTCGGGCAGCGGTGATGGGAATAAAAAAGAAATGGACAAGCAGTCCACGCAAGATAGGCGGACTGGGCTTGCGAGCTGGGCATCCCCTTGGTCGTGCGGAGCGCCATCCTGGCTAGAGGGCCGCGGCCTAGGCAGACTGGTGGTGGGCCAAAACCCGAACAGGCAAGCGTACCTTTTAAATTGTAGTACCAAGGTCGTATTTAAACACGGGGCTGTCAAGTACTACTCACGCTTTAACTATTATCCTACCGGAAAACTACTGGGATTTGAGAATTTTTTAAAGTAAAACAAAAGACAACTTGCGAGACGAAAAACTTATAATAGAAAGCTAGCATTCGATCAATGATTCACCATGAAACTAGATGAGAGAGATAAAAATAAAGATAGTTTTAATTTTGCAAATCAAACTCGACCGTGACGGATCCGATATTAAGACAAAATCTCGCTAGAGCATTAGGTCTCCTAACTTATAGACTCTTTGATCGAAATCTCTTTACAAACCAAAGAAGCCTAAAGTTGCATTATCGAGGTGATCCGCACTATTGGATTTGACTCCAATCCGGAGGATTTACGTCGTCCTATCTCTAGGATTGCGTTCAACTCCTTCCTTCTTTAAGTGATCTTTCAAATCATGAGTCTCTCGACTACTATGAAATGAGAACAAGGCCTACTACCGTATATCGAAAATACGGAGTCGACACAAATTAATCAAAGAAGGATCGAGCATGAAATAACAAAAATAAAACTAAGAAATAAAGTAAACTCTCATTTCACTTCATGGATCCTCACGATCGAATGCTATTAAGAGATTAGCTACGCATAATTGAAAAAGAAGACAAAATAAAAGAAGAGAGAAACATTTTCATTGATTAATAAAAAGGAAGTACACAATAATATTAAAACGATGATAATATTATGCTAAGAAGAAAATTACAACCATAAAAAGAAAACAACAATGAGAAAAACTTGTAGTAGAACTCTCTTGCTCACTTGCTCTCTTGCTCCAATCCAACCTCCTCCAAATCATGGGATATGGGTTCCTTTTATAGGAGTGGAGGGAAGCATCTAGAATGGGGAGACCAAGGGGTGGCCGGCCACATGGGGGAGAATAGGTTCATGCATGCATTAATTTAAGGGGAGAGAGAGCGGATAGATGCATGCACTATATAATAATATAAAATGAAGAGGGGGAATGGATGAATATTAAATGGGCATGAGAGAGAGGGAAAGGAGGGGTGAATGCAAAATAAAAAGGAAAAAATAATAAAGGAAGAGTGGGATGGCCGGCCACATGCTTGTAATATATTTAGGTAATACATTTAAATAATGGAGAGAGAGAGGGAGAGGAAGGTGGCCGGTCAAGTGCAAGGGGGTGAAAATGCATGCATGCATTTAATGAGGAGGGTATATGTGGTCGGGTGAGGTGTTTGGGGGCTGCATGGGCTGCTCCAAATGTTGTGGGCTGCATAGAGAGGGTGGCCGGCTGCTCTTGAATTAAATGGGCTGCATTTGTAGCACTTGAAGAGGGTCGGGCTGCTCTTGAATTAAAGGGTTGCAAGCTTGTGGCTGCTCCAAGTTGAGGGCCGGCTGCACCAAGAGAAGGGGCCGGGCTGCTCTAAGTGGTGGTGGGCTGCTCCAATGTTGAAAACAACTTGCATGATGGAGGATTGATGGATGGCCGGCCAACCTACAAGATACAAAAAATAAATAAAACATACATTAGTTAATTATAACATAACATGAACAAAAGATAAAAATAAAAATAAAACATAACCTATCACATAACATAACATAATATTATAATATTTATATTAAAATAAAACACAAATTAAACATATAACATAAAATTAAACATAGAACATTAAATTAAACATAACACTAATTATAACTACTAAACATAATATAATCTAATACATAATACATATAATAAGACGATATTGATTTTAACATCAAAACATGAAATAACATTATAGCAAAACACAAAATTATAATAAAACTTAAGGATTTTAACTACTTAATTACCCCAAAAAAGGATGACTAAAACTAGTCATCAACTAGCTCTTGAGTCCGCCTAGTGAATGGCAAGATCTAGAAACTAACTAAGGTCGGGTGACTTGAGCGGACTGGGAACTAGAGTCCGCCTCTAGCGTGCCTTGACAACCTGAGCGGACTAAAGGTCTGGAGTCCGCCAAAAGAGAAGGATCTTTGCTTGGCATGTTGCGGATTCTGGGGTTAACAGTGATGAGTCCATATTTTATACCAGATTCCGGACTCATCTTGTCTCATTTTCATGCCATTGCACTTTCTTTTGGTACCATTACCACTCCTTTTGGATCACTACACTATTCCACGCCAAGTGCACTTTAGGCCCATTTTCTATGTGCTTTCGTTATTTCTGTGTTTTTGTAGTTTTACTTGTTCTCTCGCGGTTTCTTGAGAATGTGGTGTGCACTTTTAGTGGCCTTTCTGCCTCTTTTGTTGTTGCATAGGTCGTGTCCGTGTTCCAGAACCGCTCGGGAGACCCCAATGATACAGGGACACTGCGCACGATCACTATACTCACTGCGCATGACCACTGGTCGTGCGCCACTGATCGTGCGCATTACAGTCTCATTTTCCCCTTTCCTATCCTGACGATCGCACGAGCACTGGACCTATTGCGCATGACCACTGGTCGTGCGCTAGTAATCGTGCGCTCTATCCTCTTCATTTTCCTTGTTCTGCCCGGGTAATCGCACGATTAGTGGATTAAGTGCGCACGACCACCGGTCATGCGCCACTGATCGTGCGCATATTTGCTGATGTTTTTTGTTCAAGTTGCAGGTTTAATTGGAAATTGTGCACGATCATCGACCAACAATGCGCACGACCACTGTTCGTGTGCCACTGATCGTGCGCTCTGCTTATTCTACCACTGTATTTAAGAATCATTCCACGAATTAGGTCAGACGACTCAATCAGGATTTGCCGCCAGTCCGCAGTTTCACCTTCCAACTGCTCCATCCACCTCCACCTTCATCCCTTCCATCGGGAGTCCATAGCCGGTGATTCCGAAGCTTTCCAAACCATCCGGCCAAGCTCTCGGCCATTGATGACCTCAACTCCGAGCTTTCCACCGAAGTTGGAGAAGAAGACGACCTAGAGAACAAACTCAAATGCCTTCGAGGTGACAGTTCGTCTGTACCGAAAGCCTCCTCGAACTGAGCTCAGAACCGGATTGACAACTTGCTGTTCCGGCCACGACCTATGGTTGACCTTCACCCTCTAGTGGTTTACTCCTTTTCCCCTTTCTCAATTGTATGGAATGATTGACTTTGTAACGAACTACATTTGTATTTGATCTCAAATTAAACTGTTGTAGTTCCTTTTTGCTTTTGAGTTGTGTGTTGTGAATGCGCCTCGCCCACTCCACATCCACTCCATACACTTGTTTCCCCCGATTGCACTCCGAATAGGAACACTTCCATCCCTTAGCCTTTTGTCCACCTCCCAACCGAAGTTCGGCATCGCGGCCGATACACTCACCTCACTTTGCGAAGCGGTGCCTTTGACCCGCATAGTCTTAATTAGTTTATTAGATCTAGAAACCACAATCTCATAAGCCCCCTTTTTAATCTTTTCTTAGTATAACACTCATAACAATATTTTCTGAACTGTCATCAGTACTCTATGCTAATTGCATTCCTCAAGAGACCGACACTCGGGGATTTATTCCCAAATTTTATTACTTGTGCGACCGGTGCACTTGCCGATTTCCACGCGTCAAGTTTTTGGCGCCGTTGTCGGGGAATGCAACTATAGAGCGACTTAGGATGACTGAAAATATTGTTATAAGAGTTAGTCTTTTTGACTGCTGTTTTCTTGTGTAGTTTGCCGCAGTGAATGTAGGGTCAATCCATAAGAGATCTAGTAGCCTACTAACCCCTCTTCATTCAAGAAACTTTCAATGACTACTATTCAGCAGTAGACTTATAAAGCAAGCGTTACCAACCTCACATACCGAGCAGAAACGGGAAATAACAGTTTTGAGATCTCACCTGACCTCGTCGAATACATCATCGAAAACTGCCAATTCAGCGGAGACGGAAATGTAGATGCAGTATGCCACGTACAGAGGTTCTTAGAAATTTACAACACTTGTACGCCGAACGCAGCCAAAAGCGAGCAGTAGAAGATCCGACTCTTCTCCTTCTCCCTGAAAGACAAAGCAAAGCGATGGTATCAAGATATCCGAAAGGGAATACCCTCATCTTGGAAACAACTCGGAGGGAAATTCTTGTCCAAATTCCGACAACAAATGCTAGTAATAGACAATTACAAGGAGCTCATCACCTTCACCCAAAGAATTGAAGAAACCTTGTTCGATACATGGGAGCGTTTCCAGTCCCTGTGAAGGGAATGCTGCAGAGTGGAAATGTCAGACATCCTCCTAATCCAAACTTTATACTTCGGCATCTCAGACAGATTCTGGACATTACTCAACGTCGCAGCCGGCGGAACTCTGTTTAACAAATCCAGCAAGGACGCTTGGGAAGTGATAAACAACATTGCCCAAAATAGTAGGCATTGGAACTCTCCGCCTTCTCCCAACCTTCCCATAGAGATAAATTCAGTAGTCTCTGATGAAGACACCGACGCAATCCCTCATCAAAGACAGAGCAATTTTTCGCTTATGCGTACAGAATGATGGAGATGTTCAACGATAAAGAAACCACCATTCAGCGCCTACAAACTGCCATAGGGATTCTCATGGAAACGCTACTATGTTCAGTCGATCAGAAACAAGAAACGGTACATACAATGAGATTGAGAAGCGGAAAAAGCCTAGAGAGGGCCTCACCCCCGATCCTCCCGAACAATCACTCAGCGGGCCCAATGCCAATTCGATAAAGGAATCTCCATCCTCACTGACCGAGCAAGAACCCATGGTAGTTCCATAACCCGTGAAGAACGCCGTGAAGCTGACATTTCCCCACCAACTGCAAAATGAAAAGGCTGAAAAGCAATTCCATAAATTCCTCGAGATCATAAAAGGAGTACAAATAAGCATACCTCTTACAGAAGCTATCACTCAGATCCCAGGATATTCCAAGTTCCTAAAGAACCTCATCACGAGGCGTAAATCCTTAGAAGGACTTAAAACGATCAACCTCACCGAAGAATGCTCAACTCTCCTCGCCAACTATTCCCCAACCAAACGCAAAGATCCTGGCAGTTTCACAATCCCCTGCAGAATCGGCCTCCACAGATTCGGGCGCGCATTATGTGATTTGGGAGCTTCGATAAATCTAATGCCGCTCTCCATCTTCCACGAGCTAGGAGTTGGGATTCTACAGCCCACCCACCCGAGGTTGCAATTAGCTGATAGATCGATAAAAAAACTGGTCGGGATAGTCAAAGACCTCATTGTCATGGTCAACAACCTCGCCTTCCCAAAAGATTTCGTCATCCTCGACATGATGGCTGATCCCAAAGTACCTATAATCCTAGGACGGCCCTTCCTCGCCACAGCCCATGCCACTATCAACGTCGATCAAGGAGAGCGAACCCTAAGCCTGGGAGAAGAATCGATTTCTTTCAACGTCCACAAACCTCCCCAACTTCTCAGAATCACCGACTACGAAGAAGCAGATTTGATAGAAGAACCAGACATGCACAACAAAATTATTCTTGACCAAACTGAGCCAGCGTGGGAAGATGAAGATGCACCCGACACAACCGTTCGAACTAACGTCCCGAGAACCCCATATCCGACCAAAGAACCTTTCATCACATCAACCATCAGACCCATTGTCGCAACTTTGAAGCCGCTGCCCGAATCCCTGAAATATGCTTTCCTAGAGGAAGGCGCAGCGTGCCCGGTCATCATCTCTGCATCCCTATCCGCCGACAACGAACTCGCTCTGGTCGACGTCTTAAAGTAATACAAAAATGTTTTTGGACGATCGTTAGCCAACATAAAATGGATTAGCTCGGCATTTTGCATGTACAAGATTCTTCTTGAAGATCAATACAAACCGTCGGCACAACCTCAAAGGAGTCTGAACACCAAGATGTATGAAGTGGTACAGGCAGAAGTAATAAAATTGCTTGACGCGGGTATCATTTACCCAATCAGCGACAGCAAATGGGTAAGCCCAGTACAAGTGGTACCCAAAAAGGGAGGGATTATCATGGTGGCCAACGAAAAGAATAAATTATTACCCACCCGCGTGGTCACCGGGTGGTGAGTCTGCATAGACTACCAGAAACTGAATGAGGCTACACGCAAAGATCACTTCCCGCTACCCTTCATCGACCCGATGCTGGAAAAATTGGCCGGTCAGGAATACTATTGTTTCCTCGACGGGTATTCATGATACAATCAAATCACAGTTGACCCCGACGACCAAAACAAAACGACGTTCACGTGCCCATCCGACACCTTCACGTTCAGGAGAATGCCATTCGGGTTGTGCAACGGCCCAATAACCTTCCAGCGATGCGTGATCTCCATCTTCGACGACATGATCAGAGACTTTCTCGAAGTTTTCATGGACGACTTTTCCCTTTTCGGGAATAGCTTCTATTCCTGCCTCGTGAATCTAGACAAAGCTCTGATGTTGTGTGAAGATACAAACCTCGTCTTAAATTGGGAAAAATTCCATTTCATGGTACGCGAGGGCATCGTCTTAGGCCACAAAGTCTCTCACAGGGGGCTCGAAGTCGACCAAGCGAAAGTCAACATCATCAAAAATCTTCCTCCTCCGTCTTCCGCCAAGCGTATATGCAGCTTCTTGGGACACGCCGGCTTCTACAGAAGATTCATCAATAATTTCTCATCAATATCCAAGCCCCTCACAAATCTGCTGGTTAAGGACACCCAGTTTGAATTCAACGAAAAGTGTATGAAAGCCTTCGAGACTCTCAAAGACCGAATCATCTCAATTCAAATCTTGGTGGCACCAGATTATACTTTACCCTTCGAAGTCATGTGCGATGCAAACGATGTTGCAGTCGGAGCGGTGCTCAGTCAAAGGAAAAACAAAATCTTTTGTATTATCTCCTATGCCAGTCAGACCCTTAACGATGCCCAACTGGATTATACCACTACGGGAAAGGAGCTATTGGCAGTAATATTCGCTTTCGAAAAATTCCATTCGTACTTAGTGTTATCTAAGGTCATTGTCTACACTGACCATGCTGCACTAAGGTATTTATTCAAGAAGAAAGACGCCAAGCCTCGGCTAATCCGTTGGATTCTTCTACTACAAGAATATGGCATCGAGATCCGAGACAAGAAAGGGGAAGAGAACGTCATCGCTGATCACCTATAAAGATTGGAGAACGACACCGAAGGAGCTGCACCCAACTACGAACGCAACGATAAAGCCGACTGCTTCCCAGACGAAAGATTATTCGCCATCTCTTCGCTCACTTCGACAATCCCGTGGTACGGAGATATGTCCAACTACCTCGCTTGCAAATCTATCTCCCCTAACCTATCATCACAGCAAAAGCAAAAACTATTGTCTGATGCCAAATACTATTTCTAGGAAGGCCCGTTACTATTCCGTACTTGCAACGACAGCATCATCAGGCGCTGCATACCCGAGACCGAATTCTAATCCGTCTTAACACACTGCAAGGACCGGGAGGCCGGAGGTCATTTCGGTGCCACCAGAACGACACGCAAGGTGTAACATCCCAAAACTCACAAGAGGGACGGTCGACGTTTTAAGCCAAGTCTGGGACTTGGAGCATGTGTCACGGGTTGTGTCACGGGCGTGAAACGGGCGTGACATGGGCGTGTCACGGGCGTGTTCGGCCTCGGGTATTGTGGTCGACGTTTTGACGATCAGCGATCGTCGAGTTGAGGCACACGGCCTGGGACACGGGCGTGTCCCAGGGCGTGTCACACTGGGGAGTTTTCTGAGTCATGTACACGGGCTATGACACGGGCTAGGACACGGGCATATCACATGTGACACGAGCGTGTCGGGTGCCGCGTCACAGGCCGTGTCCTTCTCGGGTTGGGAATGTTGGTCGATTGCACACTGGGGGGGGGTGTGACACGGGTATCAACATGGCCGTGTCGCAGGTGACACGGGCATGTCGGAGGCCGTGTCGAATGTCGTGTGCTGGTTATCGCATCGGTCGAGACGGCAAATGGGCGACACGGCCCATGACATGGGCGTGTCAGGCCGTGTTTGGCCCAGATTTTGTAAAATTTGGCTGAATCGCAACCGTTCGATTTCTTGATTTGGGATCCGACGGTTCAGGGCTGTTGCTGGCATGTTATATCTGGGAATAGGGTTTTGAAGCCCACATTTCACTTGGGATTTCTCTCTCTAAATCCTAGAGAGAAGGGAGAGCAAGGAGGAGGAAGAAGACCAAGATCCAGTCACCGGCGGAGCTTCGAAGCTCCAAATCACGATCCGAGTCCGGATCCGCGAAGACGAGGCCGATACGGTGCTTTCCATCCGGCTAGATCGTCATGGCGCCGAGGAAAATCGAAAGGGTAACGATTCTCTTCTTGAGCATGTGAAGCTCTTCTTCCTTTGCATGGGAAAACCCCTCTCCCGCGAGTGTGCGGCGAGATCGTGGTATTCCTTGGGGTAGATATGTAAAGTCCCCCTTGTTAGAGTCCGGAATCGTAGTACGGACATAGGCATGCTGTGTGAAGCCTACCCGGACGTGTTTTCCGGATCGGTGATGATTTGATGTGCATTTTTAGCCGGAGAAGACTCCGAGAATTTTGATTGTTTTCGGGTTGTTATGCGGTAGAATGCATCAGGTAATCTTGGGGATTAACCCCGAGGTGCACCCGGAAATTTGGGCGGAAGCGAGGTTCTGCCATTTTGGTGGCCTGGGAGCCAGCCGGGAACATAGCGGGGCTATGTACCATGTTTGAATGCATCAGAGATCCTTGGGGATGAACCCCGAGGTGCACCCGAAAATTTGGACGGAAACGCAGTTCCGTCATATCTGTGGCCTGGGAGCCAACCGGGTACATAGCGGGGCTATGTACCATGTTTGAACGGTATTTGGGAATGGAGAAGCTTAGTTCGCGTCAAAGGCCAAATGGCAACGGCGGGGTGAGCAACGGATTGGTGGACCCCTACCCGCTCCGCCTGCTCATTTAAAGCGACCTAAAGTTTTACGTGGGACTTACCGAGGTTTGGAGATCGAGTCTAGGCTACGACTGAAAGGACTAAATGCTCACGAGATTGCCATCCTGGGGGTGGTGGCAGAGTCAAGGACCGGACGGGGTTCGGACTGGCCCGCCGAGTAAGTGCCCTGAGAGCACGGGGTATACGGCCGTGTGAGCGTGCAACTTTGATGTGATGCTTATTTTGCTGTGTTGCTTGTTTTGCTAACAAGTGCAGGGAAGAAGCTTTGCCGCCCCGGTTTGGGGGCGGAATCGTTATAATTTGGTAAGCATAGCTGACCGTTGCCTTTGTTTACCACCGTGCGGTGGATTGTTGCTTGCAGGTGCTGCGGAGCCGAGAGGTAAATAGCGGGCTAAAGCTCAAGTTGCTGTGCCGGCCCTCGAATGCCAAGTTTTGAGTGTTTTCCTTTTTGTACTCATTTGTGGCCGGCCTGCGTGCCGAGGTTTGGAAGACACTTTTATTAAGCAACTCTTGTAAGGCCATAAGGTTATTTCCGTTTTGTGTATTATACATTCCTATGGGTTTGAGTAGTGGACATTCATGCTTGACAGGGTTCTTTATTCTTTGCAACCTTAATAAATTGCTTCCGCTAGGTGTTGTGTAGGACGTTGTGATTGGTTGAATGGTTTCAATACATAACCAACCGGTCTATTTGTAGTATATGGTGTCGGGCCCCGGCCGGACCTACTATTATATACTATGCGACGGATAGGGGTGTTACAAATTGGTATCAGAGGACTGGTTTCGGTCAAGCTTAAATGAATTCGTGGGCGAATTCACTTTAAGGGGTGGTGAGCACATGTATGTGCGTCATCGTTATAACATGAAAAGAACCCATGAATGTCCACTTAGGAATGAAAATACACATGTTTGGGGAATCTGAGTGTTCCTATAATTGCTTTTTGCAATTTTGTTCGGTCCCTTATTGGTGTTCTGTACGATGGTAGGTGTCCGAGAGTGGCATGTGGCAGTCTGAATGCACACTTTTTGATAAAAGTACTGCACCCAACGACGTGCCGGAGACCCCTACGTCTTTGGAAACCATAAGAAGGGTGGTTGAAGCGGTGTTCGCTGTGACCAACACACAACATGGGAGTAATGTGCAACCATTTGTCCCTGAGTTGGCCCCAACATCGGGCGGTATGTTGGAGCAAAGGGCATTTGGGGGTCAATTAGAGCAGCAGATGAACATGACTGTGGTGCAGGGAGCACATTCAGTTGACGCATATTTGCAGACGTTCCTTATGTTAAGGCGCTACCCAGGCTTTGAATGGGAAAGCGAGCAATCTAGAGTTGATAGATTTTATAACGGTCTGCGCAGCGAGTTGTGTATCCTACTGCTAGGACCAAAGTTGTTGGGATTCCGAGCTTTGGTGGAATCAGCCAGATCTTTGGAAGTGGAGTTGGGGAAAACTCACCAAGTTCCAGTGTATAGGGTACCAAACCCTACAGATCTGATAGGGACTGCATATGGAAAGACGCCGAGAAAAGAGGCTGGGTCATCTATTACCCAAACTACCCTCAATTGTTATTCTTGTGGCAAGAAAGGGCACCTTGCCAGAGAGTGTTTGGAGAATGCTCAGAAGATAAGGGAATTTTTGGCAGGAGCAGTCAAAGATGCTATGGCAAAGGATTCGGTGGTCAAGTTGACAACCTCAAAATCTGGGTACCGTAGGTGGTACAAGAAGGCTAGGAGGTCGGGTCTAGTCCCTTCCTCTAGCATATCCTGAGCGACTACAGTCCAAACCCCGGATGCATGCTTTGTCTGTGGGAAGCCGGGGCACTATGCCCGGGATTGTTGGAGTGGACGCCCAATGTCCAAAAAGAAGTTGGGGTCAATATCCGAGGAGAAGGGAAAGGCGGTGGCGTTTACCGCACCGCTGTTTACTCTAGCCCAACTGGGAATGGACATCCTTGGCCAGCAGGAGACCATGTGGCCGATCGTCGGGAAGGCAGGTATGGTTTAATTGATAGTAATTTATCTTCTTATACCTGTTACCTTTTGCGTGTTAACTTAGGACTGGAGGTTGTAGGTGATAAGACACTAATTATGGTTATTTTCATATAGTTTTTATTTAATTAATAATAAGATAATAATTATATTTTAGTAATTATGGTTCTAATTGCTTTATTTTCATATTTCAGGTGAATTTGGACTGTGAATAATAATTTTGAGCTTGCAGGACGAATCAGGAGTTGAAACGGAGAAAAGGAACATTTTTTGTTTCGGATAGCTGAACTTCAAATGGTCATAACTTTCAAACCAGGAAGAGTTACGGGACGTGCAACCAGTCAATGGAAAGAGGACGACGTCTTATACAAATATGGAGAGTTTCAAATGTACACGCCCTGAGACACGGGCGTGTCGAGGGCGTGAACACGTGTAACGCCCCGTCTTTTCAGCGATTATTTTTATTCTCGTTCGGCGTTACGATGACGCGTTTTCGTGGCTTGTGCCATGTGTGGAGTGTGGTTTAGCTCCTTAGAACTGAGTGCCCTGTTTGGTAGCCTGTTGGCAAGATCTCCCTAGCAAACCGAGTCGTTTTGGAGACCCGGTGTGGCCTCTCGGGGGGATGTTTGTGTTTGGCTTTGTTTGGGTATAACTCGAGTTCTGTTCGTCGAAAGTTAATTTCGACTTCGCCGTTGTGTTCGTAGCGTGGGCATTTAGCTACGGTGCGAATTTCGTCGAATTTCGAGGTAGTTCGGTTTTCGCGTCGATTTAGTGCTTTAGGTAATTTTGTAATTAATTATATAATTATATAATTATATATATATATATATTTAGAATGAAAGCCCCCATCATCTTCTTCCCCGATAGAAAACCGCCGGTCCTGTACGAGAGAAACGTAACCGCCGAGCCTTGCCTTCGGACGCCGATTCCCGGAGCATTTGTGGACGGAATTCGATTCCGAGAGTGGATACGGATTGCTCTCGCCGAGACCTTCATTCCTGCGGTAAGAAATTCGATTTTCGTGGAGTTTTGGAAGGATTGGAATTTTCAGTTTTGGAAGTTTTCCGCCATTAATGGCCGAGTCTTTGTTCTAGGTGTTGCGGCCGTCTTGATCCGTGCGAAGAGGAGGAAAGCAGTCCAAAGCTTCGCTGAGATTTGAGGCAAGTGGTATTCTTGCCCTTGCCAAGTGTTTCCTTTGATTTTATTTGCTTAAATTGAACTCCCGGTTAGCCTAGGTTAGAGGCCTTGTTATTCTCATTTTTTCTTGCTAACTATAGGGCTTAGTTCTTCCTACTGAAACCCCCCCCCCCTATGTGGTGATGTTTGGAATCCAAATTGTCGGCGTGAAGCCGTTGTTTTCCTTCATTTTTGATTGTTGCTCCGGTTCGGGCATAGCCGAGGGGGAGAGTTAGGAGGGGGGTGTGGTTGCCAATTTCCATCGTTAAGATATTATTCGAGTGGTTAGGCATAGTTTGAATGGTAGTAGCGTGAGACGTTGATAGTTGTCTACTGCAACTACAGTGGCGTGAGTCGTGTGCGCGTTCCGGTGTCGTTCGGAAAATTCCAAACGGTACAGGTTTGCCGCGCACGGTCATCAGCCTTTAGGGCGCACGACCACTGGTCGTGTGCATCTGTTCGTGCGCGTATAAATTTCTTTTTTCAAAGTTCTGTCTCGGGCAATCGCACGAGCGCTGGCAACAGTGCGCACGACCAGTGATCGTGCGACAGTGATCGTGCGCAGTTGCTAGGTTTTCTGTCAGGTTTCCAGGTTCGTTTCGCACGATCATCAGCCGATGAGTGCGCACGACCACTGATCGTGCGTCACTGATCGTGCGCTTTGTATATTTTCTTTTGATAGGCGAATTTAGGTGATTTCGAGTGCGGGAGTTTAGTTACTCAAGTGGCAGGCAATTACTTGAGTTCTGGATCTTCTGCCTTGGTCGTTCGACTACCGTCGAGCTCCGTTTTCTTTAGTGGGTTTGTGGGTAGTAACTTTATTTTGGCGGCGAGTGAGACTAGCTCACTCAACGCCAAGGTTTAGGTAGGCACTGAGTGGGTTTCACTCAACGCCTAGTCGTGTTGGTTTACTTCAACACTCTTCCTTTACCTTGTATTTCGTTTCCGAGTGGATTTTCCAGTTGTATTTCTGGGTTTTCCTTGTCGGCCGTTTTCTTTATTTTCCTAAAGGCCGAATCGTGGGTCGTGGATAGTAGTGGGGGTTGTAGCTCTTTATGGGGGTGGAGTTTGTGATATAGCCAAGGCCACCCATGGATTTCTTGCTCCAGGTACGGGCTGGGCATGTCGGGTGGAAGGTCCCTTGTGTGTTCACGTATTGACCCTCGAGCTTTTGACTTGGACATGGTGGATTGGGGGACTGCGTTTGCCTTCGATCCGGTTCCTCGTTGTTGTTTTTGCTACTATCACTTCCCACAGTTTAGGGTGTTAGAAGTTTCTTCCGTGGTAGTTTTGTAGCATTTTGGCTCTTGGCAGCCTAGTAGGCCCTGCAGGATGTGGTTCCTGGGCTGGGTCGTTGCTGTTTCTTTGCACGTTGTGCATTTCTTGTGGTCCTGTTTTGGACATTTGTGACTCTTTCTACTGCATGTTTCCTGTTATTTTCGTCCTTTTGGTTGACTCTTTCATGCAGTTTTACCTTGATTTTAGCTTGCTGAGGTATTCTGTTTTCTTTTGGAATACCCCAAGTTCCGAGCTGTAGCCAGTCTGGTGGCTAGTTGGAGGTGTTGTTGTTGGTGGACTCCCGGACTTTGGAGTTTTGTTTACCTTGTTTGTGAGGTTGTTTTCAGTACTTTCTTACAGACATATATGTGTGCTGGTGGGTTCGTGTCAGGTTGTTGGCGCCCACTAGTAGTTTTTACCTTGTACTAGATATACACTATTGCTGCTACCATTTATTTTTCTGGAGATAGTCTACTTGCTTTGAGAAGGTTTTATGCTAGGTTGCTAGTTATTTTTAAACTATAAATACTATTATAAATGAAGCTCATGATCAGCATGTTTTTATAAACTTAATCACTACTTTTCCAAATCACGTACGAAAACCGTTTTCTTATATATATTATATAAACTGAGTGTAGTGTCTTGCATAGTATGAGTGGTTCTCTTGGGACCCTTATGTGCTCTTTAGGGTGTAAAACCTAATCAAAGTATTTTTCCGCAGCGTTTAAATATAGTTTTCTTTTGTGGACTAGATGATCCACTGAGCCGAGGGATACGGACTCTAAACATAACTAATTTTCTATTTCATTAAGCACATGATTTTTCTTGCATAAAGATTGTAGTTGGATTTGCCTGAGCGTCAGCAGTTATCCCCTGCTTGACGTGGCATCATGACGCGTGTTTTCTCTTACTCTGATAATTCTTAATTCGGAGAAAATGCGGGTTGTGACAACACGGGCGTGTGTTGTTCAAAAAAATATTTTTCTCCAGAAATCATCCCGGGACAATTCTGCACCATTTCTCAAGTACACGCCCCCTTGTCACGGGCGTGACCTAGGGCGTAACCTCTTCGAAACTGCCAAATTAATCCCATATTGCGCCGTTTCCAACTGTTTTGCTGACCCAGTCAGACACGCCCTAGGTCACGGGCGTGACCACTTCAGAAACGCTAGAATTACTTCCCGCCGTTCCCATTCCCGCCATTTCCTGTAACAGACTAGACACGCCCTAGGTTACGGGCGTGACCTAGGGGCGTGACCCGCAAAACGGCGATTTTTGGCGGTTTTTCTCCAACGTTCCCGGGCTTTCAAGACTGCAGTTTCCGAGCCTGACACGCCCTAGGTCACGGGCGTGACGTAGGGCGTGACGCCCGAGCAGAAAAATCTATAAATAGTAGATGAGTTCAGAAGCTCAAGTGGAAGATTAGGAGCATGTTTTAGGAGTATGTTTTAGGAGTATGGGGGTATTTAATAAGTCACTAATTATAGTTATTTTCTTATAGTTTTTATTTAATTAATAATAAGATTATAATTATATTTTAGTAATTATGGTTCTAATTGCTTTATTTTCAAATTTCAGGTGAATTTGGGCTGCGAATAATAATTTTGAGCTTGCAGGACGAATCAGGAGTTGAAACGGAGAAAATGAACATTTTTTTGTATCAGATAGCTGAACTTCAAATGGTCATAACTTTCAAACCAGGAAGAGTTACGGGATGCCCAACCAGTCAACGGAAATAGGACGACGTCCTCTACAAATCTGGAGAGTTTCAAAAGTACACGCCCCTAAGACACGGTCGTGTCGAGGGCGTGAACACGGGCGTGTCTAGTTCAAAAAAATATTTTTCTCCAGAAATCATCCCGGGACAATTCTACACCATTTCTCAAGTACACGCCCCCCTGTCACAGGCGTGACCTGGGGCGTGACCTCTTCGAAACTGCCAAATTAATCCCAGATTGCGCTGTTTCCAACTGTTTTGCTGACCCAGTCAGACACGCCCTAGGTCACGTGCGTGACCTAGGGCGTGACCACTTAAGAAATGGCAGAATTACTTCCCGCCGTTCCCATTCCCGTCGTTTCCTGTAACAGACTAGACACGCCCTAGGTCACGGGCGTGACCTAGGGGCGTGACCTGCAAAACGGCGATTTTTGGCGGTTTTTCTCCAACGTTCCCGGGCATTCAAGATTGCAGTTTCTGAGCCTGACACGTCGCCCTAGGTTACGGGCGTGATGTAGGGGACGCCCGAGCAGAAAAATCTATAAATAGCAGATGAGTTCAGAAGCTCAGGAGGAGGATTAGGAGCCAATTTTAGGAGTATTTTGTAGCTTAGTTTTCTGTTTCTCAGCATTTCTTTCTTGTAATTTCTTTTTCATAATTTAGTTTTACTTTTGCAATTTCAATTCAAGTACTTTCTCTTTGCAACCATGTTCTTCCTTTTCTTCTTTCCTTGTATCTTTTATATCATGCCAAGTAGCTAATTTTCCTAAGCCGGCGAGATCGTGCCTACGCCACCAGACATATCAATTGAAACTGCGGCGCGGACTGCTGCTGAACTCGTACAGGAGGAGCAGCCTGCTCAGGAAACGACACGCTATTAGCGAGAAAGTATGAGGAGGAGTTATGCGAAATTCATGCTGAATTAAAGAAGAGTAAAGAGAGAGAAAAGATCTTATAAAACGAGGTCGCCAGCCTTTCATCTGCGCTCGAAGGAGTGAAGAAGGAGAAAAATCGACTAAGTGGAGATGCCAGCCACTACAGGAACAAGTACTTGGCCTTGGCGAGAGAAGGGAAGAAACAAATGAGCGAAGCTGCTGGGATAAGGCCGCAACCATCTTCTCAACCTATTGCGGGAGAGGGGTCAGCCCCGGCGGCGAGCGGGCAGGCCGCGGTGGTCGTAGATCCAACCCCGGCAGGTGTTCCCTTAATTCCGTTTCCGCGGGTAGCCAGGGATGTCGCTCATATGCACCGCACCTTTAACAATATGCACCACCTAGTTTCTCAACTTTATTGTGAGATCTTGCGAGGAAGCGACCAGGCAGCTCATGTTGGGATGGATGATGAGGAGCGACCTGCCCCACGAGACCGCAGAAGGCGCTGAAGCTGAAATATTGTGTTGTATGATTCGATGTTTGAACATCTTGTATAACTGTATTTGTGATGTGATGCTACTTCTGTTTGTTGTATGATGTTATTCTTTAAACTTTGGATAACCTTGTTGTTGAACGTAAATTGTGCGGGCTGTCTTTATGCTTGCTTATTTTGTTTACTGAAAAATTGTGGTCTCTGCGGGCTTCCTGTGAGTTCGCGATTACTTGTAGATAAAGTGTAGGAAAGCAGGGGAGAAGCGAACTTCGCGGACTGCCTTTGAATCTGTAAAGCCTTGAGAATTATCTGAATTTGTAGGGAAAACAGGGAAGAAGCGAACTGCGCGAACTGAGAAATCGGTCTGGGCGGATTAACTGCTGTCATGTCAGACGGTTTTCTATAAATAGGGTCTTAATCTTCTCTTTGTATAGGAAACAATTAGAGCTGAAGCCCTGCGGTCTGAAAACATGGTATCCGTGCGTACTGATGCCGCAGTCGCCTTCCATGCTGCCAAGCATAAAAGAAGCAGGCTAACCGCAGTTGACTTGGAAGCCTTTTTGGAGAAGCACATGGCGGGCTCTCCAGTACTTGCGCGGCTTCCCGAGCATCAAGAGCGATTGAACTTCTCCACAGCTACCCAGCTTGCTGTGCCAATCGATCATTTTGATTGCGGGTTCAAATTCCCCCTGCTTTGGGAGATCGCGGAGATCTTCGAGCACTATGGGGTGGTTCCAGGCCAGCTCGCGCTGAATAGCATGGTCGCCATCTGTAGCTACCTCGCTTACCTGCGAGCTGAGAAGGTCGAGTTCTCCTTAAAGATCTTCAGGAAAATTTTCTCTGTTCGCTCTATAACCCCACCAGGAGACCGTGAGTACAAAGGTATCATCTACTTCTACCTCGCTTACCTGCGAGTTGTGGGTTTGCCGAATAAGATCCATAACTGAACTTCTAGGTATCTTATCTTTGAAGGCGACCTTGGATTCCTTCACACCAACCCGCAGCTGCGCTCAGACGCCGACTTCAAAAGCGGGCGGCTGAATGACACCGAGACCGCCATCGTCAAGTTCCTTGAGGGAGCGAGGCTTGACATCGACTACTACATCCCACTGTTGCCCGGACTGGACGACGTAAACCGTTTGGAGAGTAAGTTTCGCGACTTTCATTTGTATCCGCAGCAACCTGGCAGTTGCTAATTTTTCCTCTTGCAGCGACCTTGGCGGTACCCGCAAATCTGCCCTTTGCGCCGGCTGGACAAACTCCTACACAAGGAGAAAGAAGAAAAGAAATTGCGAAGAAAAGGAAAGAAGACAGAGATCCCGCCGCGAGTTATTCTTCCGATGACAGCTTCAATATTGCGGGCTTCGGCGAGAAGCAAAAGGATTTAAGGGGTAACCCCATGATCCATTGGCTTGGGAAGAAAAAATATGTCCGTCTGTCAACGGCTCTTCCCTCCTGGAGGAGCCCGCGCCCATCTCGCCACGCGCATGTCGCCCTCTCTACCTTGTACGGGAAGCAAAACCTTCGCGAACTGCAGAGTGTGGCTCCTGACGACCTTCCTCTTCTCGCCGCACAAGCCAGTGCAAACTGCGCCATCACCAACCACTACATGGGCAGGCTCACGCGCGAGCTGCTTAAGGAAGATGTGCGGCATAGGAAGGAAAGCAACTTGCTGAAAGAAAGAAATAAGCGACTTGGCGCAAAGATCAATCAATATAAAGAGGACAAGGCTGTAAGTGCCAGTTAATCGCCCTTTATCTCGCTTATCTTTCGCGGACTGACATTTTTGGTTTCTTCTCCAGACCGCATATGAGATAACGAACCCCGACTTCCAGAAGGCCATGTTTCCTTTTGTTAGGGAAAGAGTGGAGGTGGCAATTGAATGCATTATCAGCGAAGGGTATGCGAAAGCAGGGGTGGACTCCATTCCCTTCCTGGAGCTTTTCCCAGAGCTAAAGGACAAGGTTGCCGAGTTCGAGCGATCGGCTAAAGGAAAAGCGGTTTCTGAGGACGACGAGGAGGAGTCCGCTGATAAGGAAGCTCCTAAAGACGCGGCCTCCAGTCAGCAACAAGGAGGCCAGTCTGACCAATCCTATAACTCCGGCTCTGACGAGAGCAGCACGCAGACAGAACCCTTGGCCGCTTCTCGTTCCAGTGACAGCAGCAACGGCGAGTCGGGCGGCTATTCGCCTGTGGTGGATGTGGACGGGTTAAGCCCGGAGGGGCCTGCAGACAAAAAGCAAAGGACCGAATAGGAGGATAAATTGTAATTTTTGGTTTTCAATGTAAAAAAGGGGGGAGGGGCGGACTCTGCGCGAGTCCGCCAAGACATGTATATAATTTTGAATGAATAGAAAAAGGATATTTTTGACGTCTTCTGAGATGTTCTGCTTAATTCTCGCTTATACTTAGAGGTCGCACTTCTCATATCAATCTTCGTTATAGCTTTATTGCCTGTTAAAAACTCTAGCTGAAATTGCAAAACCACATCTTGCTGCAATATGAACGGAATGCTTTCTTAGCGAAGAGAACGAATGATGCAGACTTGGACGAGTTCGGTTTGCAGTCCGCATTTTGTAGAACCTTTGCCAGTTTTTGCGAGAACCAAGATGACGAAAACCATAATCTGATAACTCAAATAACATGAATAAGCGAATTAGGCGGACTAGGGTCACCGTCCGTAGATATTTACAGTGATTTTTTTTCCAAATAATCATTTAATTATATAAGTTGAATGAATCCTGCGGATTAGGTGGATACGATAAATGGAGTCTGCACTGCATCAATAACCATACCAGAAATGATCTGTAATTCATAACAAAGCGGGTAGGTGCGGCCGGAGCGGCATTGCTTTCTTCACAGGGTTATGAACTACAGAATCGACCCAAGGACCGGCGGACTGGGCGGATAGGATAACTGGAGTTCGCACTGCATCAATAATAATATCAGAAATGACCCGTAATTCATAACCAAGTGGGTAGGTGCGGCCGGAGCGGCATTGCTTTCCTCACAGGGTTATGAACTACAGAATCAACCCAAGGACCGGCGGACTGGGCGGATAGGATAACTGGAGTTCACACTGCATCAATAATAATATCAGAAATGACCCGTAATTCATAACCAAGCTGGTAGGTACGGCCGGAGTGGCATTGCTTTCCTCACAGGGTTAAGAACTACAGAATCAACCCAAGGACCGGCGGACTAGGCGGATAGGATAAATGGAGTCCGCATTGCATCAATAATAATCGAAATCCCCTGTGAAGAAGAAAGCTGCAGTCTATAGGCCAAGCGGGTAGGTGCGGCCGGAGCGGCATTGCTTTCCTCATAGGACCTCAAGATCTGCACTCAACGACTCAATTCACTGCCCTCTTGCCTGGAGTACAGTCTAAGTCGATCTCTCGGGCAGGTGCGGCCGGAGCGGCATTGCTTCCCTCTGAGATCGATAAGACTGTGGGTCTCCTGCAGGCACTGCTTGAGGGTACCAAGGAGTGTTCGATGGTTATAACCTTAAGATGATCTGGGGGAAGGTGCGGCCGGAGAGGCATTGCTTTCCCCGCGCGATCATCTGGGTTGTAATGATATCCCTTAAGTGGCATGGTAGAGCTGACCACCACTCTGCTCCTCCATAATGCAAAAGTGGGGTTAGGTACTAGCCGGGATCCGAAATCCAGTATCCCGCCGCACTAGAGTTGGTAGGCTCCCACTACACGGTGCGAAATCTCCCCGCAACACGTGGTCTTCGTGGTGCTACGCTGACACCAACGGTTCTAGGGGAGGTTTTTGCTGAACTCGGCAATATCTCTTGGCATTAAGCAACTGTCGGGAGTTGCTCGAGGAGGTAAGAGAGAAGAGGCACTTGAAGAAGTGTTAGTATGAGTATTTAGACATATATCAATTTTGAGAGATTCGTATAACATAGAAGAGAGAGTTCAGAGATAGAACCATTTAGAGTTGTCCTTTCTCAATATATTAACTGTAAACACTTGAAACATAAAGACACTTGATGAAGCGTTAGCAAGGAACTTTCATTAATAATGAACCTCTTAAAGAGTTTACATAAGAAGGAAAGAAAAGAAGTTCAGGAATAGAATCGCTTTAGGTCATCTCCACTCCACGTGTGCGGCATATCTTCTCCTTCAAATGTTTGTAACCGGTAGGCTCCATTCTCAAGTGCTTCCTTAATAATGAATGGTCCCGCCCAACTAGGATTAAGCTTCCCAACTGAGCTGGCTCTTGCAGCAGCGTCGACCTTTTTAAGAACTAGATCTCCCACTTGAAAGTGTTTGATCCTTACATTCTTATCGAAGTAACGGGCCATTCTTCTTTTAACTTCTTCTTGCCTGATGGCAGCCTTGTCTCTAACCTCTTCAACATATTCCATACTGAACCTCATCTCCTCGCTGTTCAGCTCAAGCCAATCCTCTGTACCTTGCCTAGCAAGCAGCACTCTAGGCGATAGAACTTCAAACTCAACAGGAATTAATGATTCAGACCCGTGAGAAAGCTTAAATGGGGTTTCCCCTGTTGCAGATGAAGGCGTTGTTCTCAGGGTCTAGAGAACTAAGGGAAGTTGATCAACCCATCTGCCCTTGAGATTTTGAACTTTCTTCTTTAGCAGGTTGAGGATTTGCTTGTTAGCTGCTTCTACTTGACCATTGCTTCTGGGATGATGAACTGATGCAAAGCGCAGCTCTGTTCCGATCTGTCTGCAAAAGTCTATCATCTCTGCATTATTGAACTGTGGTCCATTATCAGTGATTATTGCCATAGGGATTCCTTGCCGGCAGACTATCTCCCCCCAAATAAAATTCCTCACGACCTGGGTTGTTGTCTTTGCTAGTGCTTTAGCCTCAATCCACTTACTGAAGTAGTCGATCATAACTATAACGAAACGCCGCTGCCCACTTGCCATGGGAAAAGGACCAATGAGATCCATTCCCCAAACAGCAAAGGGCCAAGGGGTTGCAATCGATCTGAGAGATTGAGCTGCTTGATGTTAAAGAGGAGCAAATTTCTGGCATTGAACACATTTTCTCACATAGGTCTCCGAATCTTTCTTCAATGTGGGCCAGAAGTAACCTTGCCGCAGGATCCTTTTTTCCAATGTTCTTGCTCCCGAGTGACTCCCGCACTCGCCAGAATGCACTTCTCAAAGAACAGTAGGAATTTCACTTTCTGAAACACATCTTGCCATTGTAGACAGGAAGGTTTTTCTGTAGAGAATATCGGATATCAAGTAATAGTGTGCTGCTTTCAACCTGAATTTCTTCTTATCTTTTATCGACTGATGCAGGTTCCCAGTCGACAGGTAGAGAATGAATGGGTCCATCCAAGAGGAACACCGATCGATTTGCATTAACCCTTCCTCCTCCACTGCCGGGTGAAAAAGTTCAGAGGTTGTCCCTCCTGACAAGAGCCCATACTTGGCAAGAACGTCAGCCTCCTCATTCTCTGCCCTCGGAATGTGCTCAATAGTAAAACTTTTGAACCTGCCAACCTCAACCTTTATCAGGGCAAGATACTTTTTCAACACTGACTCCCTGGTCTCGAAGTTACCAAGAACTTGTGAAGCCATTACCAGAGAATCAGTCTTAATGTGGACATGATCAATTCCAAGCTCTCTTGCAAGCCTCAAGCTGGCCAATAAAGCTTCATACTCTGCCTGATTGTTAGTCACTGGAAAATAGAACTTGATGGCCTGCTCAAGCTTGACGCCATTCGGGTTTATCAAAACCACCCCTGCCCCTGAAGAGTTTCTTCTAGAAGCTCCATCCACATAGATGGTCCAAGCTAAAAGAGATCTTACTGCCTGATCCGAGCTAGATTCTGTTATGTCAATCAGAAAATCTGCAAGTACCTGTGCCTTGATAGCTGTCCTGGGCACATAGGAAATTTCAAACTAGCTCAGCTCAATTGCCTACTTAGCTAGCATGCCAGAATGCTCTGGTTTCTCTAGCACATTATTCAAAGGTTGATCACTAACCACCTGAATTGAATGAGCCTGGAAATATGGACGGAGTCTGCGGGCAGACATAACCAATGCCAAAGCTAGCTTCTCAAGGATGGGGTACCTTGCCTCTGCATCTTTCAGAATGTGACTGACATAGTAAACGGGGAACTGCCTCCTGCTCTCTTCTCGGACCAGGACGGAACTAACTGCCTCGGGACCAACCCCCAGGTATAGGAACAACATCTCCCCTGCTCTGGGGCTTTGGAGTAAAGGTGTCGAGGTCAGCTGCTTTTTCAACTGCTCGAAGGCCAAAGAACACTCTTTTGTCCACTGGAACTTGGACGCTCCCCGAAGAGTCTTAAAGAACGACGCACTTTTATCCCCAAGTCGAGAGATGAATCTCCCGAGTCCTGCCAACCTCCCCCCCAACTACTGAACCTCTTTTGGAGAACGGGGAGGAGCCATATCAAGGATGGCTTTAACCTTATCAGGATTGGGAGCAAGACCCTCAGGAGTAAGGAGATGGCCGAGAAACTTCCCCTTACTTGCCCCGAAGATGCATTTTAACGGGTTAAGCTTTATTTTGTGCCCTCGCAGAGTGGAAAAGGTCTCTGCTAGGTCTGTCAAGTGTTGCGGAAGAGACCTACTCTTAATCAAAAGGTCATCCACATACACTTCGAGGTTTCTACTTTTTTGCTCTTTAAATACATGGTCCATCATGCGTTGATAAGTCGCGCCAGCATTTTTAAGCCCAAAGGGCATCACAAGATAACAATAGCAACCATCATTAGTGATGAACGATGTGCGAGGGATATCAGGTTTGTGCATTCTTATTTGGTGATAACCAGAGAACGCATCTAGAAAGCTCATAAACGGATACCCTACCGCAGAATCAACTAATAAATCTATCCGAGGCAAGGGGTAGAAATCTTTCGGGCATGCTTTATTCAAACGGGTGAAGTCTACACACATACGCCACTTCCTCCCCGGTTTCTTAACCATTACAACATTTGAGATCCACTCGGGATATTGAATCTCTTGAATGAAGCGCGCTTTGAAGAGTTTGGCAACCTCCTCTCTGATGGGCTCTGCTAACTTGACAGCTACATCCCTCTTCTTCTGCTGGACGGGCTTGGCAGCTGGATCAACATTGAGATGATGGCAAGCCACATCAGGATCCACCCCCGGCAAGTCCTCCGCTAACCAAGCGAAGACATCCAGATTCTTCAACAGGCAAGATATCAACTCCGCCTTTTGATCTTCTGGCAACTCGGAGTTGATGGAGAGCTTTCTTTCTTCCCCTTCTGCAATGGGGACTTCTTGCAACACCTGGGCAGGTTCCAGGTGAGCACCTTCTCTGTCCACAACAGCTTCTGACGGAGGAGTGGCTTCTACTGCTGCTGGAAAAGCTGGGGGGGGGGGGGAAACCTCAGTCATACTGACTGTTCGGAGGTAACACTCTCGAGCTTGCCTTGGGTCGATCCTGACCCTGCATTGACGGCCATCTTTGAAGAACTTGATGGACAAATGGTACGTTGAAATGATGGCTCGATACTTGTTCAATAATGGTCTCCCAAAGATAGCATGGTAGCTGCTTGGAGCATCTACCACTATGAACTGGATCTCTTTGGTCACCCCTCCGAGCACCACCGGGAGTGTGACATTTCCTTCAACTTCCTTTCTTTCACCCGAGAAGCCATAAAGTGGCCCCTCGGTGGGAAGCAGAGGCTTTCCTGTCCTCAGGGCTTCAAAAGTTGACTTGAAGAGGAGATTCACGGAGCTGCTAGTGTCGATGAGAATTCTATCGACCGTGAAATCTCCGATGGCTGCTTGAACTACGACGGCATCATCGAAGGGATTAGCGGTTATAGGAAGGTCAGCAGGGCCAAAGGTGACGATTTCAGAAGGTGGGGCAGAAGAAGAAGTAGAAGCAATCTCGGTTCGGGAAAGCCTTGACAGAGAAGACTTCCGAGTAGACTCAGCCCTTGCTCCGCCATGGATGTAAAAGAGTCTTCCCAAGACTCCTTCGTCGACAACATCAATACATTCACTTGGTATATCAATGAGCCCCAAATGGCCCTCATCCCTTACCTCTATACACTCCTGCTGAACTTCAGCCACCTCCTTGCCCTTGGAGGTGGAAGGCTTTGAAGAGTCACTCTTCCAGCCCAGGTCCTCGATTTTACCCTCGGCGAGCAACCTCTCAACTAGCTTCTGAAGAGCCTTGCAATCTTTAGTCAGATGGCCCTTCTCCTTATGAAAATTGCAGAACTGAGAGTTGTCCCTGGGCTTCCAGTCTCTCTGAGGCCCCTGCCTCTTTTCTTCAGCCTTCTTCTGGATTATCTGGACGACCTCTTCAAAGTCGAGGCCCAGATCTGCAAGCTCTTCCATAGGGCTGCTCTCATAAGGATTTGAAGCTGGCAGGGTGCCCTGAAGAATAGGGAGCGGTTGAAGGGGAACGGCGGGAGTGGCGGCCAACGGTAGTCTCTGACCATGAAACTGTTGATGGCCGAGGAAGGGTTTCTTGTGGCGGAGGTTACGTCCCCTCTGAGATGGAGGTTGGAAATCAGGCCAAGGAGGCTTGCTATGATATTGATTGTTAGAGAAGTTGGAGGCATCCCTTCCTCCAGCTTTAGCTGTCAGAGATGAGATGTAGGTCGGGTTAGCATTTTCTCCCTCAATAAAGCGATTAACAATCGCTATGAGCTCCTGATAAGTTGATGGTGCCTTTGTTGTCACTTTGAATTTCAATGGGCCCTCCCGGAGGCCGTGAATCAGGGCAACTTTATAATAATCAGGGTTGACATTCCTTACCCCTTGGATTTCTTTTTGGAACCGATCAACGAATCTTGCCACTGATTCGTTATCTCTCTGCCTGATGTCAAAAAGGGCTGCCGGCCCATCCTTTCTCTTCTCAGAGGTTGCAAACCTCAGGAGAAGCTCGCTGCGAAGCTCGGCGAAGGAAGAAATCGTGCCCGAAGGTAGCTCGTAAAACCACTCTCTTGCTTGACCATCAAGAGTGGTCACCAAAAGCTTACATTTCAAGGCATCAGAGAGGCTCCTTAATGCCACTGCCCCTTCGAATGCCTGCAGGTGGGAGACCGGATCAGTCTCCCCTGAATAAAAAGGAGACGAGGCTCTCTGAAATTGCTCGGCGCTGACTCCCACCGGATTCGATCGACGAAGGGAGAGGGAGTCTCTGAATCAGGAGAAGGGCGGACTGGAGGGCGAAGCTCTGCAGGCTCTGCGGACTGCCGATCAACAAAATCTAGTCGGCGAGCCGGAGTCCCTCGGGCTACTTCCCTGAAGAAATCTATTAGGGGGGGCGAACTCTCCAACCTAAGGTCGCAGGGGATCTGCGGACTGAGCTTGGTGGAGAGGCGGAGGTGCGGGTGCAGGCGACTGCTGAAGAGTGGTGTGATGAGCTGGGGTCCGGCGGACCGGAGTCTGGCGGACAGGAGTCTCAGCAACTTCTTCAGCGACCTGAGGAGCAAGTCGCTGAGTCAGTGCTAACAGGGCCTGACTGATTGTATCGAGCCGCTGGTCAGTCTCTCTTCGAGATACTTCAGCTTCCCAGCGGGACTGCTCCAATGCTTCCCACAATGAATCATCAGGCGAGCTGGAGCGATCGGAGCGGCGAGCTCGGCGGTCCGACATTTCTATCCGCGGTTTTTCAAAAAACTGCTCGAATCTGAAGGCGGTTAACTGTTGATGCGCGAAAAGCGAATGCTGAAATGAGCACCAGCAGCTAACTGTTCGAGCACTTAGGGAAGAAAGGAAAAACAAACTGCGAGCAGCAGTCTACTTGGCAGACTAGAAAAGGAACAGAAAAGCAAGAGCCATGGAGCACGGCAACACCAGACTTCGCCCGTCGCGGCCTGAATGCCTCTCCTGCGACGGGCTTACTTTTGATTGCAAAGAAGGGGTTACAAGAAGGGAAAAGGAAAGCAATGCAGAAAGCAAGCTGGAGATCGCAAAGCTAGATATTTGAGTCCGCAGCCTTTAACAAGTGGGCTCCTGGGCTCGAGTCAGCGTGCTTTGAGTGCACCACTTCCCCCTATTTATAGGCTGGGGACCTGCCCAAACGGGCAGGGCTAAAATAACCGGCTGCCCGGGGTACAAAGGAGCCGGGCAGCGGTGACGGGAAACAAAAGAGAAAGAAGAAGAAGTCCGCGCGGGACCGGCGGACTGGGCCTGCGAACTGGAATCCTCCCTTGGTCGCGTCGACCGCGATCCTGTCAGACCAGTTGCGACCTGAGCGACCTGGGCGACCTGACTCGGAGCTCGCCAATCTGAGCTCGACTATCGTCGAAGGGAGGTCGATGATCCAGCTGAGTTGAGAACCAAGGGAGACCTTGGCGGACTGAGGTCTGGAATCCGGCCAAGGAGGAACGAGACGTCTAGCTGGATATGTTGTGGATTCTGGGGTTAACAATGAGGAGGATGGATGTGAGAATTCTATCCAAATGGGATAGAGTCTTGACAAAGGAAGTTTCTACTCCACAAAAACAGGTAAAGAAGGATAGGAAGAAGAAAACCATTGTCCAAGAAGCAGAATCCTCCAGTGATTCTGAAGAATAAGTGGTCTTCAGCTCAAATGAAGATGAACAGGAACAAGAAGATCAAGCTTAAGTGGAGAGTAGTCAGCAACTAGAGAATCATATAGTCTCCAGTCTAGGGGGAGAGAATACTGAAATAACTATCTAAAACACTGAACAATCACAGCTTCCTTCCCAAGGGGGAGGTATTGCTGAAGCTGCTATAGAAAGTGAGTATGCTGTTGATACTGTGATGGATATTGTATCAGAAATAAACAAGGAAGCAAAGGTCAATACTGAGAATGAAGCATAAGATGTGCAAATGACAGATTAAGCTCAAGATGAGCAAGTCCACTTTTCTAGTGTTCAGAAGACCCTTTACAAAGATCTTGATGTGCAGAGGGAACCATTAGTTCAAAAAGACAACCTTGTTCCTCCTGTTCAGATACAGCAGGAGTGCACTTTGGAAGAACTATTCCCTGACTTCAATAAAACAGGGACTTAGGGGGAGCAGCAAAGGATTGAGAAAGAGATACAAGGAACTGAGGGGGAGATGTCTCAGCATGCCCCTACTGATATGGACACTATGAATATACAAAGCGCATCTCAATCTTCTGATGATGAAGAAGCCTTTATGGTTAAGAAAAGGAAGCTGGTTGCTATAAGGAAAAGGAGCACATGCTCTAAGAAAGCCATACAAACAGTCTCTCAACCATCAAACATGCAGATGGACATCAGTTCACTGATGGTGCAACTATAAGTAAAATTTGATGAGCAAAGACAATATTTGGAAAAGTATGTGGATGAGACACATAAAGAACTCCAGTTCCAACTAGCTCAAGAAATTAATTCCATCAGATTTGAAGTAAATGTGAATAAGAAAGAGATGACAGATTGCTTCCACAAGGGAGGTAATGTTGTAGTATATCTGGCTACAAAACAAAAAGAAATGAAGACTGCAATTGATGACATTACAGTCAAGCAAGGGTATATTCTAGAAAATCAATTCAGATCACATGAAAATCTCAAGGACTCACATGCTGAAATTCTCAATAAAATTGGAAGTATTGCCACTGATGTGAAAGCTGAAAATTCTAAATAAATTAAAGATGATCTAGCAGCTGTCCACACAACCATTGAAGCTTCTCAAAAGGCTATTTCTGATCACCTGACTAAATTCAATGCCTACTATAAAGAAGTTACTGAATATCTGGCTGATCAAGTAAGGTTTCAAAAGAATGATCTGAGAGATCATATAGCCAGAGAAGTCATAAAGGTGGAGAGGATATTAGTCAAAGCCATCTTTGATCATGCTAAATGGGTTTCTAATACCATCAGAGCTACCCTTGGATTTCCACCCCTTTGTGATGAAGATAACACTGCTTAATCTGGTGTTCATCCCGATCATATTGAAGGTGTTTAACAGGAAGTTGCACGGGTTATCTATCCTCCAGCAGATTTTGAAATAGTATAGTAGGAAGTTCAAAAAACTTATAGCCCTCCACAGGAGGCACAAAATGTAATCATTGACAAAGTTGAAATGTTTATAGCTGCTATGAAAGCACAGAAAGAGGCCTAGATTTCTAAGAAAAGATTTAAAGAACAGGCAGAATTAAAGCCATACTTTGAGCAGTGGAGTCCTACTTCTAGGAACATTATTATTACTGCCTGGAAAGCTGTAAAAGATAAGATGCATGATAGAGGCAAGTGCTATAATGGAATAAGTATAAGGCAAGGCAAGAAGCCATACTTCAGTTCAGAAGGAAGGCCAAAGCTGGGAAGTTACTTGCTAATACTCTAGAGCCTAGCAAGTACTTTCCAAAGACTTTTCATTACTTTGAAAGGCAGAAGATTAAGGCAGAAGAGCTCAAAAAGAAGGATCTGAAAAGGAAGAAGCCAGTTGAAGATACTGAAGCCAATGTGCAAGCTAAGATCAAGTCTGGAAAAGGAATAGTAATAAAGGAGCCTAGTCAATCTTACCGTAGATAGCCAAGTATGTAGAACAATGTAATCTTTCTGTTCAATAAAGAAATCTGTAAAGCTAAACAATTTCTGTTTAATGAATGATATCATTTTCAGTATTGATATTAGCTGTTATTTGTCTTTATATGTTACCCTGCTGTGAAATGAATGTACACAGATTTTTTCTTTGTTTTATCATGTGTGGTGTATATCATTGACTAAGGGTTATGACTTCTCCAAATAGGGGGAGATTATTGGGTACAATAGAACTTGTGTACCAGATTTAGAGAAGACTCACTGTACTCAATGATATACATAAATTTGTATTTGATGGGATGTTGAGTTTCAGTGTGCAGGTTTAAGAAATGCAGGAAAAATTTTAAGTACAAGTGTCGACACTTGTAAGGAATTGTGTCGACACCTGAAGCACGAGCTGTGTCGACACCCATGAGTTATGTCTACACCAGAAGAAAGGACTGTGTTGACACCCAGGAATTGTGTCGACACATGAAGCAGGAGGTGTGTCGACACACGAGACTTGTGTCGACACACACTCAACGCCATCTATCAACAACAACGATACTGAGTCTGAAATGCTTGTATCGACACACAGGACTTGTGTCGACACACACTCAACACCATATATCAATAACAGTTATACTGAATCTGAAAGGCTTGTGTCGACACACAGGACTTGTGTCAATACACAGTCAACGACATTTGGACATACACTCAACGCCATCTATCAGCATCAGCTATGTCGAGACTAGGGGAAGTTGTGTCGACAAACATGACTTGTATCGACATATACAACTGAAGCTGTGTCGTGTATATAAAGAATGACTGTGTCGACACATTGGAAGCTGTGTCGACATCATCAAGAATTGTGTCGACACTTGGTCTATTTGTGTCGACACATTTGAAGTGGTTTGCTGGCAGTGTCCAGTTGAGAAAGAATTTCAATGAAGGGGTCAATTGTCACGACTGAAGACTTGACAACTGTTATAAGCAATAAGACTGACATATATGTTAGTACTGTCCGAAGGTCGTTTTAAACCGGATCAGCCGGTAATCGTGGATGAACTCTATATAAAGGGCTGATCCATAATAACCAAGATGATCGAATTGAATCAGAAAAAGTATATAGAACTAAAAACAAGAAAGGGAGAGCAAGAGGCTAACCCAGAAGAAGGCAGATCCTGTATAAGTCTACAAGAAAGATTCAGATCATATTCTGAGTTTAAGAAGGGAGCTGATTAAAGATCAACTTCAACACCAAGTAAAGATCAACCTTATTTTGTTCAAATTAAAGAAACTTCGAAAAAGCTAAGTCAGGTTTAATATGAAGTATTCAGTCATTCAAGAACTGATTAAGAAGCTCTCACCCATTTAGGTTTCAATCTGGGTGAAATTTCTATTTCATTAAATAAAATTATTTCTTGTAAGATCTTATATAGATCTGAGTTGTAAGTCTATATTTATAAAGGTTGAGGTAGGGTTGAGTGCCTGAGGTGTAGGACTTGTTTAAGTCTGAGTTATAGGCCTGGAGATAAAGGCTGAGGTAGGGCTATTGCCTGAGGTAGGGTTCTTAGGAAGAATCTGAGGAAGGTCTATAAGAAGTCTGAGCTGTAGGAACCTATCAGGTTCTGAGTTGTAAGATCTATGGATCTGAGATAGTGGAAGGAAGATTGTCTGAATCCAGTTCTCTACTGGATAGGCGAAGGGGGGAAAAGTGGATGTACCCGCAAATTGGGAAACCACTATAAATCTTATTGTGATGTCTTGTGTATATTTTTCTGAGATTTTCCCCAGACCGCGACTACTCTAGATGTTGATATCACAACAACCCTATTTAGCGAGGTTGACGATAAGGTGGACTCTTCATGAGTAGCCGATCTGGGGGCTGAATAAAATGATATTCTTGGCAAGGAAAATAAGGCGGCTAAGAGTGCTGCAAATTAAATTAGGTAAAACTTTGATGTTGTGATGGCTGAGGTCCCTTTAAAGAAGCTGAAACACAGGTCGATTTCGACAGAGAAGTAGAGGGTAGAGGAAACTCTCCGAAAGAAGAAGAAGGAGAATAAGAGGTCTTCTGCCCTGAAGGTGGAGACCAGCCAAACTGCATAATCACGTGATCTGAAGAGTTAACCACATTGTTCGAGCTTGAATGGTTTCTTTAAGCAGACGAGGATGTCTTAGCGGTTAACACTGTCCTTCCTGCAAACTGCGACTTCTTACAGATGGACATCGTTAATCGCCAGCAGATCCCCGAGGATGACTCTGGCCTAGAAGTTCTGGCGTTAAGGATTGGAGAAGAAGTTCCAGAGGCTTCTAATGGAAACTAAAAGAAGAAGCTGCGAGAAAAGCTGCTCGTCGAGAGGTTCCGCTGGCCGCAGGAGAAAAATTGAGCGGACTCTCGACTTAATCTTCAAAAGAACAAGCTAAGGCTTACCGCCAGCTGTCCACTAAACTTCTGCGAACAGGAATGATCAAACCGGCCCCAAAGATTATTAAAATTCCTCCACCTTACAAGAAACCTCCATATATAAAACGATAAATCCGCATAATTATTGAGACCGATGACATCCTCTTGTCACGCGAGGAGCTTGAGAAGAACAGGGAGTCCGAGCAACTTCAGAGGGATACACATTTAAAAAAGATTGACAGCGAGAGGTTGAGGCGACCTATATTTCCTAGTCGCCTAATCTTCGTGGCGACTATAGAAGATGAGAACCTTGGCTCGGGTGGCTTATCTCAAATTACTACTTCATTTGTTTCTTTATTTGATTGACACACATGATTTTGACCTTTTGCTTTCCTTTGGCTGTAGATATTGGCAAGTTGAACTCTGCGGCCATCATAGATCAGACCGTATAGCGGCTTTAGGATTATGAGGGCCAAAACGCATTCTCCCAGCTATTTGTGGACTTCGAGCAGTTAAATTCAAAGCTCGTGGTCGATTAAGGAAGATTCAAGGAAGGCTTTGGAGGCGAGAATTAGAGCGTTATCAAACGAACTGGAGGCAAGCCACAGGAGGGAGAAGATTTCTCGAGACCATTTCACGATCCAAGCTAGACAGCTTTAAAAGTTTGAGGAAGATGTTGCACACTATAAGAGAAGATATTATGGGGTGATAGGGGGTAAGTGAAATGCCGACGACCTAATGTCGTGGGTCTGGAGAAATCACGACAGTCAAATCACTACTCTGCTAGAGGCGAGACATCTACTCTGGTGGCCAAACAAGCCACTTACCCGTGTGTCCTTACGAACAGGCAAATCTTAACGAACCCACTACTCCAATTAGCCGCATAGTTCGGGAAACTTCCCCGATCTACTAGACTCAGAATGCCTTGAACAACCACTTGGTAGCCACGCAATTTCTTATCCTTCAAGTAGGACCAAGTGGCTCTTCTTGGCAGGGACCATGTAGATCATAAGAAAGAGCGGAAAGAGGAGAGGGAGTAATAGAACTGTTAATTGTGTATTCTGGCGGACAAACCTTTTAATCACTGTGACATTAATATTCTTTCATACCTTGCGACTTCTTGGGATTTTACTTTTGTTGTCAGCATAATTTTTCATGATACTTGAACTGTTTATATAAAACGTTGTCCTTATGACTAGAGCGGTTAATTTCTTCTGCTCATATAAGAACTTTGAAATTGCAGGTGCCCAATAATAACCACGTAGGTTCGCAACATAATCGCAATGAATAGTTATTAACTTGTAAGTCCTTGAATTCGTATAAATAGGGCCCGACTCTGCATTCTTTGGAAGAACACTGAATCATTTATTCTAGCGACTAAGATAAATGGTGCACGCACGAGTTTCTGCTGCCTCCGCTTTCCTTGATACCGAACATAAGAAATCAGAGATAAGTGAGGGAGAGCTTGACTGCTTTATCGCTAGGCACATGACAAATTCTTGGGTAGACACGGACTACCTTGAGATTATGAGCGGATAATCATATCAGCCAGAAATTTTATTTCCATCCACATAGACCATTTTGAATATGGCATTTTTTGCAACCGCTGATAGAGTTTGTTGAGATTCATAACTTCTTCAGCATGATCCTCAGAAAGTTCTTGTCGAATACTCTAGCTTCAGTGATGAGCTTCATCATCTAACAACGAATTGAGCGGGGAAGGTTCATAATGGACCTTTTTTGCAACTTATTCATTCTGATCGATTACGTCTGATAAGAAATACAACAGAGTGTTCAAGGGCGTGGTATACTTCAGCTGCACGGAGATAAAGGCGACAAATCTATCAAATAAGTTCTCGAATTGGTCTACTAGATTATTCATATTTTAGGGGAACCTAGGACTTCTACTTGTGTGTCTGCAAGTCTGGGCGACTAACCCCTTTTATAAATTTGATGTGGAAGGGATCAAGAAGGAAATTGCTGAATTTCTAACCTATATGCGACTTCATATAAGGCACTATATCACGATGCTTCGAGTATGGGCCGATTTGCCTATTGAAGAGAATAAGAATTTCAAAGATTAGTAATATCTTGACCATCTTACTGAGTAATAATATTATTTCCTTTTGCAGCTACTCTGAAAGTTCCATCAAACAAGCCAAAAATTCCTGAAGGCCCACAAGACAACCTTCCCGCTGAGACCACTGAGGATAAAAGTTCCAGCTATAACGACGGTTTGATCTAGGAGATTCTTTGAGCTCAAGATCAACAAATTCAAGTAACTCATCAAGTCTATCCAGCTTGACGGACTCAGAACCACAAATTTGTAGACTCGAAACCATAGAGGATGAAGAAGAAGACTGAAGTTGAATATTTTTTGTTTTTCATACACGATGTTCTTAATATTTAGTATACCATGCGGTTATAATATATATACAACTTTGAGTTAATAGAAATGAAATTTCCCATTAGATATTTTTGTTCATTTTATGCTTATCGATGTATGTATTTGAATCCGAGCGGTTACTTGTTTCCTTCACTTATCGCATGCGAATATAGTAGCTTTGAGCGACTCTCAATAGACTTTAATAACTTAATATTCCGCCAAATTTAACCGAAATGGGTCACTAGTACGCAGGGCAAATATAGTGACTAATATAAGTGGATAACATTATCGATTCGAGTCTACCTCAGATCCATACAACTGAGTGCATGTAGAACTGAACAGAAATTTCTAGTCGCACTGTTTGAAAAAATCCACAATCAACCTGTGTTGATCAAAAACAAATCTTGACTATAACTGTAGTGCTGACAGCACTATCCGGCTTATTTATGGGGTGACCATGACAAAATGAAATTACCGCGGAAAGGTAATTGTGACTGTTGCGGTTTGAATAAAATTAATTAATAAACTGTACTGCAACTCACGATGCGGTAAGATATAATTCAATCTGCTATGAATCGACTATAGATGAGCGATTAGATGGGTAATGATTCTCGGGAGACTCACTTCTGGGAGCAATATAAGAGGACAGGCCAGTGAAGGGAAATCAAACTAACTTATATCCATTAATTGAGTAATAGAGAGAGTCAAATCGATTAGATTAAGCCATCTCAATACCATTTTTGAGCAATCAAATGTTAGTCGCAATATAAGAAGAAAACTAGATCATCCAAAGATTATAATATAAGGTAGTTTAGTAAGATTCAAGCCGTGCGGATAACCGATATTCTTGCGGTTAATCAATTATTGCAAAAATCATATAAGGAAACGAGAGGAATTCCTGTTAACCACCTGACTCACTAAAATAGTTAAGTCGATTTACTGCAAGTCAAATATATATATAAAATAACCTTGAAGCAGCAAAGTGAAGGCAGCTATGAATGAATAATAGAAGTCAGTTTACGCAGATAGCGAATAGTAATAGAACTAAAGTTGGCTAGATAATCCACATGTTAAACCTGAAGCCAGTAGATAGAACTATATAGGATGAGTAGATAAACCAAGATATATAAAACCGCAAAGCCTGCCAATAGTTTTGAATTATCCCAATAATGGCTGCTAGATTTATCCACATGTCGGTGGTTATGCTTTAATAAACCGGTTAACTTGAAAAGGAAAAGAAATTCAAAAAAGAGGTCCGCACCCGAAGATGATTAGTTAGGCAAGGTGTGCCGGGGAGGTCAGCATTGCTAGCTGAAGAAAGATCAACAAGAGTGTGGTCCTACTAAAAGCAGACTAACTGCAACTATGCTAGAAGGGAAAAAATGGAGATGTATAGCCTAAGGTGATCAGTGAGGCTAGGTGCGCCACAAGGGCTAGCAATGATCGCTCAAGAAAAATCTTCAAAACTATATCACCGTGAAGAAAGAGCGACGGAAGCACTGCTGTCATGCTTATGGATATAAGCTAAGCTGGCGAGTGAGGCCAGATGCTCTGTGGGGGCTAGCATTTCTCGCTCAATAAATATCATCAAATTTGTGGGTCCATTATAGGCTATGATTTTGAGTGCCTTGGAGTGTTTGATTATCACAGCATGAGATGATCAATAAGGTCAAGTGCGCCGCGGAGGCTAGCATTGCTCGCTCATGAAAGATAATCAAAAGTGTAACAATATCCCAAGCGAAGCACATCAAAGATAATAAACACCTCAACCTTCCTTGATGCGCATAATGTGTTAAATCCTGGATAGGATCCGAAATCCTAATTCCCTCCTTATAGGAAATTGGATGGCTCCCACTATACGTATGCGATCATTCCCCGCTATACGTAGTCCTCGTGGTGTTACGCCATAGGCCAATCTGTGGGGGTCTAAGAAGTAAACAATTATATATCCTCGGTTCAGTGATCCCTTTGGCAATGATAAAAAGGGAGAGAGAGAGAGGAGGAGCTCCAAACAAGGAAAAGTGTCAGTATAGGATATCTGATGTATGCATTGGAATGAATAAGAGAGTTCAAAAGATATAAAGAGAAATGTTCAATAATTTAAACAAAAACCAATTGGGTCATGGTTATCAAGATCTTTTAGGATTTTATGATGTCCTTCTTCACCTCAGAATTGAAGACCAAGAGTGCCTTCATCATTGGAATCAATGAATTCACCACCATGATTGAAGTGTTAGTTCTTGTTGATTTGATTTACTCTTTCTGAGTTTAGAAAAAATGTATGCCACCTCTTTGTCTTTTGAAGTAGAAGGGTGAGAGGGGCCATCTTTCTGGATTAAGTCACAAAACTTTCCCTTCTTTAGCATCCTCTCCACCAGTTGGCAAAGAGCTCGCAAATTTACTATTGGATTCCCCTTTTCTTTATTATACTCGCAGTATTGTTAAAAACCTTTGAACTTCTGATCTGCGGGCTGAAAAGGTATTTTGTAACCTAGCTGGTTCTTCAAGTCTTGGTTCACCTCATCTATTATGCTGTATAACTCAAACTCTTGAAAGTCATCATTCTTCCGCTGAAATATCAGAGCGGCTCGTGGAGCAGGAGCTGGTTTAGTAGGAGGAATGGGTAATGGCAATCTCTGATTTTTAAACTTATCTTAGCCTGGAAAAAGGTGTTGACGAAAATTGAAAATCCTTTCCTTCCAAACACGAGGCTCAAAATCCCATCTAGGAGACCATGATGGTTGCTCATATGCAACAAAAGAATAATTTTTCTCTGCAATAAGTCTAGAGATGTAGATGGGGTTGCTTTTTTCGTCATGAATCTACATATTAGCGAGACTGATCATCTCTTGATAAGTCCTGGCATTCGGATGTTGGCCTCAAATTTGAGCGGTCCTTCTCTCAAGTCATTGATCAAGGAATCTCAATATAGTTCTGGATAACCATTTTGAATTTCCAATATCTCTTTTTGAAAGAGATCGACGAAGTGAGCCCATGTATCGTTCTCATGCTACTTGATTTCAAATAAAGCTTCTGGGCCACTTTTCCTTTTTGTAGAAGTGGAGAACCTAAGCAGAAGTTCTCTTCGGAGATTGGTGAAGCAAGCGATGGACTGAGGATGAAGGCCATAAAACCACTCACGTGCTTGTCCATCAAAGTACATAACGAGGAGTTTGTATTTTATCGCATTAGTAAGTGTCTTTAAAGTGACAGCATACTCAAAACCTTGCAAATGTGCAACTGGGTCGGATTCTCTGGTAAAAACTAGGATTTAAGGCTCTCTGAAATGAACTAGAGTTGGTTCTTGTCGAACATTGTCTGTAAATGTATATGGATCTTCTGGTTCTCTAGGAGCATAAGGAAAAGGAAGATAAGAAGTGTTGGCTGTAGCTGCAAAATAAGTTAGAGGAGAAGGGTGGAAAGTAGCTGTTGGAGGTACAACAAAAGAAGCAGGAATATACGGGTAGCTTCCCTAAAAGTTTAGGACTCTTGCTGGACTTGCCCGTGCAACTTCCTGGAAGAAGTTTTGATAAGCTACAAATTCATCATCCTGAAACCGCAAAGGAGCTGCGGCCTGTCCTTACGGGTAAGTTGGAGGATTAGTCGGTGTATTAGTCAGATAGGAAGTTGGGTAAACTAGCAGATAGGCTTGAGGGAGAGCTAGCGAACAAGATGGAGGATAAGTTTTTGGATAAACTAGTGGATATGCAGGATGGCAAATTGGCGGGATCTCTACCACGGGCGGCGGGTTGACTAGAGTAACCGACGTTGTCGTGGGTGACAAAGCTAGTTGCTAAGTAATAGCAGTTAAGGCAAAGTTGTTTTCCTCGACTTGTTGGGCAGTTTCCTTGCGAGCTTGGTCGGCTTCCCAATGTGACTATTCGAGGGATTCCCAAAGAGTATCCTCCCTGGGATTCAGAACTTAGTTTTGAGTGGTGTAGCAATATGACATTGCTACACCATTGATTTTACCGACTACTCGAAATCTGAAGGTCGTGTGCTCGTTTTGTTGGTGCCAAAAGTGCACCTCCACAATTTAGCACTAGAGGTACAGGGAAAGGGTCTGCAAGTTGTCAGTTACTAGCAGTTAGAGAATACGGCTAAGGGAGAGAGATAGAAAGAGTCCTCTAGTAGCGGAAACACAAGAATTTACCCGTCGTGGCAAATGCCAATCCTACTGTGGAATTTCCTTTGATTATGATAAGAGGGTTATAATAGTTAAGGAAAAAGAACACGAGCGAACAAGTGACTGCTAAAGGCTAAGTTTGAGACCGCTTCTACGGATGTTTAGCTTAGGAATCCAAACTTACTCCCCTAGACAGTATTTTTCATGCATATTTATATGCTCGGGGTCCTACCAAAGCGGGCTTGGCTAAGATTACAAACTGCCCGGGTATAAGAGAAACGGATAGTGGTGACCAGATATAGGGTGAACAAAAAGCAGGCCAGCAACCTGACCGCATGGCTAGGCGGTCAGCTATGAGTCTGATGGGCTTCTCCCCAACAACTTCTCTGATGAGGAGATCTGTGGCTAGAAGAAAAGATGGCGAGAGCTTGTCTTACCATTAGGACTTGAGAAAATCCAAGAGAGTGGTCTTTCTAGGTAAACAATATTGGCCATTAGCACTACTTTATAAGGAAAATGGATGTGAGAGCTTGTAGATGGAAGTGAAAATTCTGTGTAAAGGAGGGTCGTAATCACCTTATCACTTAACTCACACCTATAAAGTGCTATTGCATCTTTCTCAATCGCACAGAACATAACCACCAAAGAGAGCACACCTCAAGCAACTCAAACACAAAAATATTATTTCATAACTACAAAATAAAAATAAAAATCACCTGTAGAGTGCATACATCATCATAATATGAAGAAAATAACCATAAATATATAACAAAGAGGAGAATGAGCGAGGGATACAACAAAATCCAAAGGCTCATTGATATTCATGATAGGAGTTACCAGGTCATAACTCTATATCCTTGCTCGCTCTTCAACTATCTAATAGGGTCCAAAAGGTCTCTCATGTTCTTCCAATGTACCCGTGTTCTCTAGTCTCACGATCTGGCCACGCCTAGCGCAATGTTCTCCTTGCTTGGTGATGAAAGTAGGTTTAGAATCTCTCTCCTCTTTAAAGTCCTTGGATGATGTGAGGTGGGCTCGGTAAAAGCCCTGGGTAGAGGGTAAGAAGAAAAGGATCTGAAGCTCCTCCCAAGAGGGTTTTAAGTGGAAGAAATAGAGGGTCCAGAATTAGGGTGAAATATGTGCTTAAATAGTAAATCTTTGAAAATTAATCATGCATGGGCCATCTTACGATCATGCGAATGAGCCTACGTTGCCCGGTTTAGTTACATTTCCAAATTGAGAAACATTAGGCCCGTGTTATTTTCTCACGCATGGTTTGGATAACTCTACGAGATCTAATTGCACAGCCAAAAATTAATTGAAAATTTTTTAGATAATAGAGGTTGCTCGTGTGATTTATTCCTGCACAATTGACACAATCATGCACAAAGGAAAAGCACGACCTGGGGCAGATCACAAATTTTGTATGTTAAGATTGCTCACGTTAGTAGAAATCGTGCATAAAGGATTCACATGATCATGCGAAAGATTCATTTTGACATCACAATGATAAAAGATAAAGCACAGGGAAACTCTCATGCATAAAAAATAAGCACGATCGTGCGATAAATACATTTTGATATCAAGTTGGTCATGACGATAAAATATTACACATCAGTAGAATACCTGTGCGCCTTGAAAACTATGCACCTGTGCAAATTACTCAAAATTCATTTAAATAGATGGGATCTGCCCAACTGCATTCCAATCCAAATCTCCAGTGCCAATTTCCACAGACAAGCAAAACATTTTACCAAAATGCAAGAAAAGGTGATATGGAGCACCATGTGCTCACACCAACAAAGGTTGTGTGTGTAATTGCACACCAAGAAGGGCTAAAAGTACACTTCTTGTGCAAATCATGATTAATTGAGAAAAAGTGATAACCAATCAAAAGTGAAGTCTTTATACATGAAAAGGAGCCCTAAAACACTATATAGTTCTGACTCATCACACCCCCAGACTTACACGTTTGTTCATCCCGACCAAACAATCTTCCATGAAGAGCGGAAAGAAAACATGCTGGCTATATAATTGAGCATGAAGAGTATAATGCGAAGTCACATGAACGTATGCGTAGAAATTCTATTAAAAAGAACTATTACACATGGGCATTAGCTTACAATTTTTTAAGATGCATTTCTACTTATTATGCCTACTTGTAGTTAGAATTTTGGTGAATCCTCAAGTCAGGCATAGGGAGAAAGCAACTCAGTTACTTAGAGGTATATTGTCAAAGATTGGGAATTGGGACAACCTCCAAACAAATTCATTGATGTCGATGTCCATAAGCTTGCCTGTTCACACTCTCTCCACTGCACTTGTTAAATTCATAACTGTGAATCAACATGGCTTTCAGTTTTAACTTAAGCTTAAGTTAACAGTGTAGTGATCAAGGATAAACATGGGGCTTAACACACCTAAACATAAATAAGCTTGAACAAATAATACTATCCCGACAATAATGAAAATGTGCACACAAACCCCCATTCTTGAACAACATACAATGGGTGGTGTGCAATGTCTATTCCTTCGTATATACAAATTCCTTTCGCGCTTTTCAATTTCATTTCCTTTCACTTCTTTTTTCTTTCCATTTAATAGATTTTTAACTTTACAATTTGAAAACAATTTCAGCTATATATTCAATGAAGCATAGCCACCATATTCAAACATACTCCCAACACTCCAAATTTAAAATTGAAATAAGATTGGATCACAGATCTTGATGTGTGAATAGGATGGTTGATTTGGCCTTGGTGAATTTATTATGGAGCTAAATCAACTGGTAGGGTTTAGGCTCAAATAGTGTGAGAAAGTATAATGTATGTGAGTCTAGTGCAAAGGCTCAACTGGGACAAAGAATGTCCTATATCATATTCATACTCGTGAATTAACCTATACCAATGCCTTGAGAGTTGCTAGGGGCATGTTTTAACCACTAAGAATAATATTGATGGACTCAACTATAACCACAAATGATAAAGAATAGTGTACCTTATCGGACGTAGTACATTTTTTTTAAAAAATCAAGATCGTATTAGACTTGGGACGATTGAGTAAAACTACTTCGAAAAATCATTATTATCTTATCAAATAGAACTTGGATTTGAGTTTGCAAAAACAAAGATTAAAATGGATTAAAAATGATAATTAAAAGCTAGCAATTTATTTTTGAATCACCTTGGAATAAGAAAATAATAAAATTAAAATAGAATTCCAATTCTCTTCTTGAAGAAGCTTTGACCGTGGAGGTTCTTGAAGTATGAACACACCACTCTTGAGGATAAGGTTCAACTATGCTTAGGTTTATCGACCATACTCTCGTTCTCAAATTATATCGCCTAAGTCTTTCTTTATGTTATGAACCATACTATTGGATTTCACTCCAATTCAAAAGAGTTACATTGACCTCTCTTCGAGGGTTGCGCTCTTCACTTGTTACCCATGAGAGATCGATTCATCTTACGAGCCTCTCTACTAGCTAGAGAATGAAAACAAAAATGAAAACTATATATCGATAATATAGCCTTGTAAAAATTTATCAAGGGAAAATCTTATGCGTTCAATGGTTAGATAAAAGAAAATCTAAATCTTAACAACATTACTTCATCAAAGGATTATATCAAATGAGTATTATAAAAATTAGTTACTTATAGCGATATAGGAATTATTAGCACAAAATTGTTGCATCGTGAATGATAGAGAGATAAGAAGAATGAAAACTAGTTTATTTCTTCAAAAAAAATTATGACAAGAGCGAAAGGATTATAAGTACAAGGAATTGGAAGCTTACTGGAAGAAAGAAGAGAGGAGTACAAGAATACTAAAAAAATACAAAAACAGTATAAGAAAATGTAAATTAGACTCCAAAATTTGATCGCTTAGTGGCTGGAGGAATTGGGATTTTATAGCTGCAAAGTGTTGGTTACACGCCACCAGATCACACCTGTGACCTGACGGCGTCGATGGCATGATGACCGAAGGTGGAGCAGAGTAAATCTAACGGGAACTCTTGGTGGGATGTGCTTGTAACAGCCAATCCAAGCAGTTTACACTGGCTTGACCCTTGAAGGCCACATGCGTATCAGATGCGTGATTGTTGGTGAGCTGTCAAATTGGTATGGAGGCATTTCATGGGAATGACCTGGAAATCATGCCCCCTAGTCACGGGCATGACTCATAGCATGTAATTTTAATTGATGTGGCACACCAAATTTAGATTGAGGACCGATCCCTCAGTGTGACCCAATGCCTCCCACCTAAGTCACTCCTGTGACCCTGAGGAGTTTAATTTGTGTTTTTTTAAAGAATTGTTCCTTTTTCACTTTTGATTACGCCTATATGCTCCAAATTGCTTTATGATGCCCAATTACTCCTAAAAATATAAAATAAGTAATTTTAGATTATAATTGCTCCAAAACAAAGAAATGAGGAGAGGGAGACAATTAATCAAATGAAAATGGCTTAATAATACACTCAATGGCTTGGGTGAGATATATTTGGTTACGGGGATGGTCGTGAGACAGAAAGGTTTCGATAATATAAAGGTAAAATCGTAGATTACGGAGTATAGACATGATTATAAATTTGTTCAAAAAGGGTAAATAAGTTTGGGACTTCCTTGTGGATAGTTGATACTTGTATGCGGAGATCGCTTAATTGGTTTTCTATGTCCAATACCCTTAATTCAATAATAAGTTCTAATCACTCTCTTAGATTAAAGATTGCAGTAAGACGCCCGCAAGGCAATGATCATTGTCATGGAAGTAGACATGTCAGGGAACAAAGGAATATTTTATTGTAGTCCAGACTTCATGATTAGCATAAAAGACATAGATAAAATTGAATTAGGAATCCAGACAAAGGGATACGAAGATTTCACCGGACACAGTAACTTGCTGATAAATATCGGATTATTGGGAAAACTGACTAACAATAGTACCACGAAATACAAGCTTAATATCAAATATATTATAGATGCCATAAACAGTACGGGTGTAAATGATTCAACCTATGGATATTGACCCAGCCATACTAGAAGGCCTAGCTTGGAATATTAGCGATAATTTAACAAATAACACATTTAGTATCCCAGATAATAGCATTTTATACAAAAACTTGGATAACACATATAGCTTAAGATTCCAAGGATATGTGCATAAGCTGATCCCTGAACAAGACAAGATAAACTCTGACGTAGACTCTCTGCGAAATGAACCGAATAGAAGACGGTCATATAGTTAGGTATAATTACAAAGGTACTTACGGAGACCAGATTAGGTTAAAAAATAGAATGGAAATTTAAGTACTAATGTTTGAATACGATAGTCTCGAACATAATAAATCAGGACATTTAGTCATACATAGGGACCTACTGCTCCAAGACGAACTAGATACAGAGTTATGCGATACGACAGCATTTGAGCAATAAATCGAACTGGTCAATGGAGAGTCTAAATCCCAAGCAAGTAATACATATACATTTAACACAGAAATTGATAACCAAATAGGACAGCCACCTAGACCCACATATAATGATTACCGAGGAGAAAGAGATATTAATAAACCTAAAGGAAAATGTATGCAATTAGAAACCATAGATAAAAAATTAATAATAGATGATGGACGATTATTAAATATCACAACACATGATTCCCAAAACTTACCCACTGTACTGGAAATATGGAGCCAAATGGTAGTTCGAAAATATGATGAATTAGAAATCTTTAAGTCACCCGAAGAGATGTATAGTTATCTCTAAAAAAATTTAGGAGAAACAGCAAGAGCAGTCTGGGAATCTTATAAGAAGGAATATCCCCAAGACTTTAGACGAGATATTTCCTTAGGCGCAAATCCTTATAACTTTACAAATAAGATTACATATTTATTATTAGGATATCAGCCAAATATTACCTCCACCGCCCAGATAGAAGCCATCAGACGATTAGAACAGCTCCAAATTAGGAAATGACATTACATCAAACCATTTCTCCAAGATTATATGTATTATAGTAGTATTGTAGGATGTTTTTATGACCAGACTATAGGAGAAAAACTCTTCCTAAAAATGCCATATTCGTTAGGAACTGTTATATACAAAAAAATGTAATGAACGACAAGTGAATTTTACCCAAGTAGATAATATCAGTACAAAAATAAAATTTATCCAAGATTGACTTGTCGAAAATTGCACTGATCTACGGATTAATAAACCACTCAAAGGAGAATATAGTTTTTGTAGCAACATATACACACCCCAATGATACGACAAGGACAAAAACCCAGCTCTCAACCACAGCAGAGTACCTACAAATACAAACCTTAACGAAAATATTTCCTACGAAAAAGTAATGCTAGAAAATCATACTTAAACAAAGATAAGCACGTAAGAAAATATGATCGACGAAGAAATTATAGTAAAACCTTAACATGTTTTACTTGTGGCTCTACTGAGTATCTAGCACGCGAATGCAATAAACAGCATAACATACATAACAAACAAGCTGCCTTAATAAACTGTATAAATTAGGATTTAATCCAAGTTGACGAAACCATTAGTGACACAAAAATTGTTTACAGCATCATTAGTATTAATGATCAAGCTGATAAATACCCTTATACCTCTGATAGTGATACCGAAGCATTATCCAGAGATTAGTTGAATTCGATCGAATGTGTAGAGATTCTTACGAAGATAATTTATCCAAACTTGACCTTCTCAATCAATACATAAGATAAATATGACCACCTGCGACCATCGTTGGAAAAATAATAGCGGTAGTAATGATAAACCATGTATTTATTGTTATAGATACCCCACTCTAGCATTAAGTAACCAATTCATCTTATTCTTAGTCGAATTGTGTAAATTTTTCATTGCGGAAAAACACCCTACAACATCCATCCCACCAGTTCCATCCCACAATCCAGTTAGGGGAGAAATTATTGAATTATGGGTATTGGACATAGAAAACCAATTAAGCGATCTCCGCATACAAGTATCAACTATCCACAAGGAAGTCGCAAACTTATTTACCCTTTTTGAACAAATTTATAACCATGTCCATACTCCGTAATCTACGATTTGACCTTCATATGATCGAAGCCTTTCTGGCTCACGACCATCCCCGTAACCAAATATATCTCACCCAAGCCATTGAGCATAGCATTAAGCCATATCCAGCAGCCAAGAAATTCTTCCACAAATTACGAACTCAGGTCACTCGCACACGCCATCAAAAATTAGAGAGCGGTATCTAGCTCGCATAGTCCTGAATAAGTTCAGGACACTTTGCTCCAATTCTACAAACTTACTCCACCAACAATATGACCAACCATACCAACTACTTAGTAGTAAACACACACCTCCTAAACTACTCTCGTCTGAGTTGCGACGTGGCCCCAGGATCTATAGTTTAAAAATCCAGCTCTGATTCAAAATTCACGATTAGATTTTAGAAGTATTAGGACTCGTGGATACAGGATGCAGTAATACATTACTTGACATTTAATTAGTCCCACCGAACCATATCTAGCAAATCCCTACCAACGAACGCTTTAACGCCCAACAGATGGATGGTCAATTATTCCATTACAATCAACAACTCAACACCGCTTACAAACTAAGTTATAAACTTGATAACAATACCTGGACCCATGACCACACTATTTCGGTCTGTATAACCCTATGTGATTACAACTTAGCAATGTCCACTGTGTTATCAGACTTAACCTCTTAATCAATTAGTACCATGGTCTTCTTATTACAAGCACGGGTCTGCACCTACTCCAACAACCTGCCTTTTGTTTTATCTCAGAGTTGCCTCAGAAGCATGGAGGAATCGAAACTAACATTACCACCACATCACCTGCATGCCATTGTCACACTGCGAGCGGATGTCAATGCGACTATCATCTTCCAATTACCCAAGCCATAGAAAAAATAGAAACCTGCGAATTTTATCTCGAGAATTACGAATCCTCCCCTTCACCACTCCCTACACTCATTCCTCTACATCCAGTATATAACCTCTTAGAAACTGGCAATACAGATATTGACTATCTTATTAGAATGTTAGAGAAAGATTAAACATTTGAGACTCATCCACAACGTCATTGGGATAGAAATAAACTGTTCTGCAAATTAGAACTCAAAGATCCCAATTTTCGCATAGTGTCACAAAATATAGATACGACTAATGAAAATATAGCAGATTTTAAGATTCATATTGATGACTTACTTAGCCTTAAGATCATCCAGCGTAGTAACAATCCACATCGTAGCCCGGCATTTATAGTCAACAAACATAGTGAACAACTTCGTGGAAAATCCCGCATGGTTATCGACTATCGTCGATTAAATGATAATATCATAGACGATGCTTACAATATTCCTGATAAAACTGAGTTACTCAACAGCATCCAAAACGATTATATCTTTAGTAAATTTGACTTAAAATCAGGATTTTAGCAAATGAAGATGCTTCCTGCTAGTATTCTCTTGACAACATTTACCTGCCCACTAGGACACTTTGAATGGTTAGTAATGCCCTTTGGCCTAAAAAATTCACCGAGAATTTTCCAAAGGAAAATGGATGATATATTCAATAAATATCGAACTTTTACAAGTGTTTATATAGACGATATTTTAGTACACTCCCGAACACATGAGGAACATGTAAGTCAACTAAAATTAGTATTATCAGAATTCATGAAATAAGGATTGGTTATTAGTACCCAGAAGGCCTAGTTTTTTAGAAAAAATATAGAATTCCATGGAGTAATTCTAGGACAGGGAAAAATCAAACTCCAAGAACATATAAGTAAAAAGGTTCTAGAGTTCCCACCTATTACAACTATTAAGCATCTACAACAATTTCTTGGATTGATAAATTATGCAAGGCCATTCATTAAAAATTTAGGAAAACTAGTAGGCCTACTACATAACAAGCTAAAGAGCACGCAGAAGGCATTCAATAATGAAGATATGAAATAAATAGAAAAAATAAAAGATACTGTAAGGTCTCTACCAGATTTGCGATTACCATTGGATACTGAATACTTAATAATCGAAATAGATGGATGTGAAACCGGGTGGGGAGCCGTTCTAAAATGCAAACCCCATAAATATAAAGGAAAAAATGAAGAACAAATATGTCGATATAGTAGTGGAAATTTTAAAGAAAAGGGCCCCGCCAGTAGCATTGATCAAGAAATCTTAGCAGTTTGTCATGGATTAGATGCCTTCTGGCTGTTCATCATTAACAAGAGCGAAGTACTAGTAAGAACAGATTGCGAAGCAATAGTTATATTTTACCAAAATAGAAATAAAAAGAAAATTAGCTATGAACGATGGACCAATTTCATGGACCAGATCTTGAATAAAAATTATAAGGTCTTGTTTGAGCATATCAAAGGAACTAATAATAAATTAGCTGACCAATTATCTCGCATAATTAATGGACGATAACGAAAAGCTTCATATACTGTATGCAGAAAATAAGCGTTATTACGGATTTTAGAATATTTAGAACAGAGCCGACAAATCCTACACCCAGTATACAAAAATCAATCTAGAGAAGTAGCAGACATCAAACGATTTATTACAACTCTCTGCGACATGCTCGCACGAGAAATAGAAATCTCACCCCCGACGATAACTCTAGTAGCAGCACACCAAGTATCCCTTGACAAACTTCTTAACAAAATTCTTTATTATTTGCAGATGGAGCAAAATAACCAGATTACATTTGGACCGTACGTACTACCAACTTTCTCAGCGAACATCAAACTTTGTTTTCGAACTAGCCACCAGATCATGCCGCTCCAGCAGTGTTTGGTGGACAACTTATGGAATGGGAAAAAACTAAAAAAATACAAAGACATTGTAGACTGTATCTGCGGGCACTTTGCCTTCCTAAATAGCCATAGTAGCCATAGTACCTTGGAAAAAGACATCCCAAGTGGCATTAACCTAAGGCCAAACCAGATCCTCGACTATCATTTGCTACGAACATCCTTAGTCATAGAAGAAAATAAAATCGCAGATCTAAATGATCAAATAAAAGAATTACAAGATATAGCTAATCAGTACACTAAGGAACTATTAGACGCTGAGGAAAATTGGTAACAATATCCATCAGCATTAGAAGCTGTTAAAAGTAATATTTTAGCCAAAGTATTACAAAGACAGGTAGAACACCAAAGCAATTACCAAATGGTACTTCAAAAAATGGCCACTTCAAAGGAAGATATTCTACAAGGGGCCAAGATAGAATGTATAACCTACTCAGAAACAAGGGGTAAAGAATTACATTTTTCATATCTACGCTTGCAAATAGACATAACAAAATGGAGTGATGTAACCATATCGGGAATAGAATTTACTATCCCAAAGTTAATGGAATTAGGATTAATCACCAGTCTCCTCTTCACTAGACAGGTACATGTTAGACATGTCCAAGAAATAAGAATAGCTGAAGTTAAATTTAAGTTGCTAAATGTAACTCCTCGCGGAGGAGGAGTAGAGGCCCATATAAAGGCAATCCCCCCATACTATGAGCCTAATTGTCTCGAAAATAATAAAAGAGCAATATACATCTTTCGATTTACCGAAAAGCCTACTATCCAGGCTAATAATTTAGATAGCTCACATATCATCAGCCCAGAGCTCTGCAACCTCCCTAAGCAAATTAGGGCTTTTAGAAGTTATAAAAAATCATACGATGTCGACCTCCTGTATAATAGAGTTCTAGCTGTAGAAACATGGGACTTCTGCATATGGCTAGATCAGGATAAAATAAAATTATTTTATCCACGAGGTCTCAGCTTCGAAGATCCAGACCACAAGTTAACCAAGCATTGTTAGCGCAATCGCCTTAGATATTTTGTCCAAAGATATGGATGTCTTTCTAAAGATGAAGCCCCTCTAGCAGAGACATAGGCCAATGATGCAAAGTCGTAGATGACCAGATTCCACCCCTGGTTTTGTGGATAGTTTTCCTGCTCCCCACTTTTATCCCTTTAGTCAATACTGTGGCTTCCACCACAGAAAAACTGTGGGTAAAATAGTGAAGAAGCTATGGAAAACCTATCTACAGTAGGCACTCATAATAGCATCGGTTGGTGGTCCAATTATGAAAGCATCTTTGAGTTTTTTATGTAATAATTATACCCGGTTGCTTTTATGAAGAATCTTCTATTTTTTTTAATTGTACCTGGTTGTAATAATTATAACGTCTGCATTTTTTTAAATGTGAATAATTATACCCGTTTGCCTCCGGGCTAAAGGCTTTCCCCTCTATATAAGGAGGCGAGACCTATGTTCTGAACAAACGGTTCCTTGTCTACCTCCTTCTTTGATTTCATAGTGAGTTGGTGTGCTTCTTTTTTAGAGTATGTCTAGTTCTCCTATAAGTCTATTATCTATTTTGAATAAGAATACGTAAGCTTTCTTAGTTTTGTGAATGCTTAGTGAGTAGTTTTTTCCCCTCCTCTCCTGAGGAAAAGAACATGAAGATGTTTCACGCAACCTGAAGATAGCCCACAGATGTATGTACTCGACCACATACACCTGTGGATTATTGAGTTATAGCAAGATTGGCCCATGAGTAGTTGAGGCCAACCCCAATGATGTAAAGAAGTTTGAATATAGAAATTATAACAAAAATTCATATCTGTCTAAGCCCGGGGGCCAGGGAGAAGAAGTACCGCCAGGCAAGAGGCCGTAGGGAAGAAGTATCGCAGCCGCAGGTGAATACAGATATGACTGATTTATTATAAAATCAAAATTTAAACTAATTGAAACCTACGGGGATGTAGTAGGGCTACTCATGGGATACCTTACACTCAGGATGGCTCTCCTACAAACCATCTTTGGGGAAGTGAAACAACGGCATGCTTATAAGTAGGTTCGGGGAGGAGAGGATTTATACAAAATTTGTTAACAAAAATTAGATCCAAAGATCCTACCTAGTAATAAGTCTGGTTATTAAGTAGTTGAATAAGAGAGCATACTCTTCGTAGCACATAGCCTCTTAATTAATTGTTTCATTAGGTTGCTATCGTGGGCGGCCAAAGCTTTTGCTCTTGTAGTAATCAGAGAGTATAATAAAGGTAATTTAAGCTTTATCAAATACTCTCATACTTAAGCTTTTGCTATTCTAGAGTAAAAGACTGAGAAGTATTCAAAAGACATTAATTTTTTATTTAATTTAAACAAAAATTTAATAAATCAAGAGAAAAATAAAAATAAAATTTAGAGATTTAAAAATAAAGTCCTAACATATGAACTTAAAATTAAAAGAGAAACAAATTTAGCAAAGATTTCTCAGAAATTGAACTAGCAAGCAAGATGAGGTAATTTTGCAAACATAATTAGATTGGAATTATAAAAACCCTTAACTTAAAAGAAACTTAAAGGAAAAATTCAAACTACTACTTATGTTTTCTTAGTATTTCAATTTAAATATAAGGCAATTTTATTGGCAAACATTTTTTTTGGTGGGGGGGAGGGGTGTGGCAGGGGGGGAGCACAGGATATGGAGAGTTTTTTTATTGGAGGTGATAAATTTTATCCTCTCACTTCACTCCTTTTATCTTTACATATTTTCATATGTATACCAGAAAAATGATGGATTTACCCTCTCATTTTCCTCTTACTCCATCTTTTTTTCTTTTGAGGGTTGCATATGTTTACTAAGAAATATTGATTTTGCATGACATATGGTCAAACAATAAAGGGAAAAATTGCATTTTCTTAGCAAGGGATAATGCATTTTATCCTCTAATCTTTATGACATATGACCAAACAAGAATAATAAAAACAAGGGAAAGGTAAACATTTTTTAGATTAAATTAAAAACTTAGAGAGCAACTATAGCAATATGAGATTTCCTAAGAGTCTAAAAGCATGGAGTGGATATAATTAAAATCTAAAGGTGTTTAAAAAAAGAACTGTAAAATGAAAACTAATTAGAGTTATAGAGAACAAGTGCTAAAGAAATTACTCTATGGAAATTAAAAACATAAAATATTACTTAAAGCCAAATAACCTAAAAGTAAAATCTAACTAATTATGATAAAATAGAAGATTAACAAATTAAAAATCGTAAAAATGTTTATAAATAAACTCAAACTATATTTAAAAAAAACAAATTTAAGTTGGGGTTTATTATATTTTTTGAAATACTAATGAAAAAAGAAACTAGATTACTCTTCCTAATTTTTTTGTTAATTCTTTTATTTCTCGAGGAATACCCGATGAGGGGCTCGTAATGGCACTAGGAGATATGATGGGATGAAAGCCCAAATCTCCCTTTCTAAGAAATTAATTTTTGATTTTCTAATTTTTTGGATTTTTATTTTGTTTTTATTTTGACTAGATAAAAACTTAAAAAAAATTAATTTTTTCAACTATTTTTTGTTAGTTCCTAAACGTCCCGAGGTCTATCCAATGAGGGGTTCACACTAGTACTATGAGATATGATGGGATGACTAACCCAAATCTCACTTTTTAGGAAATTAAATTTCATTTTCTAATATTATTTTTGTATTTTTTGTTTTCAATTTTTTTATATTTTTTATGCAAGAGAGTTAAGAAGGGAAATAAAGTGGAGATATTTTGATAAAATTTTTTTATTTAAAATTATAAACTACACTACACCCATTTACTCATAATTAAATATTGTCCACCATATTTAAAACTAAGTATACAGTTCAAAAATAATAAAAGAAAACACTAATAAAAAGAGAGATTATAAGAAAGTTTCCCTTATTGGTCGTCGGGGTAGCTTCTTATAACTTTAAAAGAAACTTGTTGTAAACACTGGAGTCTGCAATATATCTTCAACTCAGTATTTGGGTAGCCGCGATCTCAAATTTCAGACCACGCATGCAGCCATCTCGATCTTAAGATAGTCTTAGCCTACCTTGTCACCTCTCATCCTTGAGTACTATGTAAGTTTTATTTGTTAATAGCAGACCGAAAGTCTAGTTTGACCAGGTTGGCATCTTCCCAAAGCGTCAGATCAAACAAAGACTCCAAGTCTCAAGGCTCAATCTGCCCCCTTCATGGCGGACTCACGGCTTCTCTTTTTTCTTTCCTTTGTATCCCGTCACCACTGACCGGCTCTCCTATACCCCAAACAGGCGATTATTTTAGCCATGACCATTAGGGAAGGCCCCTGACCCAATAAATAAGGGGTAGTTGCGCATCCAAAGAATGCTAGATTGAACACCCCTTAATAAAGGATGCAGACTAGATTCTCAGGCTTTTCTGTATGTTTCTTGCGCAGCTCATTGCCCTTTTTCCTTCCCGTTATAACTGCACTAGTTTAATCAAAGGAAAGACCGCCGCAAGAGTGGCATTTGCTGTAGAGGATCAAGTCTGGTGTTTCCGCAATCTAAGGCTCTGGCTTTTTCTCTTTTCCTTTGATAGCTAGTAAGAAGCTATTTGCTGTTTCCTCCACCCACTTTCATCCTCGTGAGTCCATAGGCACTTTTCATGCATCAAAATTCTACACGTGACCGTCGGATTCAAGTAGCTGTTAAAATCCGCAGTTAACTTTGTCAGACCACTAATCCCCTCATCACTCAGTCCGCTCGAGCTCTTCAGAAGACGCACTGTGGGTTGAATTCAAGAAATCTCGTAGAAAGGTCAAATAGTCTCGCAGGGACACTGACAAAAGCCTCGATGCCATAGGCCAGGCCCAAACCGCGGTTACCCAGTGCTTATAATCTCAGTCCGCAGTAGTCCTCGCAGACACTCCAGTTTTCCAAGCTCCAAGTGTGGCATCTTCTGTGCCAGCCTATCCGCCTATGTAGACTGCTGCTCCCTTACGACCTCAGGAGGAGGAATTTTCTTTACTTATGAATTTCTTTTGCGAGGCATCTATGGGGTGATGGCGCGCCCCCTCCACCTCTACTTGGAGACGATGCTGACGATGATGAGGTTGATCCGGTTGCTGAGGCGATTCAACTAAAGGACGTGAGGCGTCACGATGATGCTAGCGGAAGGCTACGTTACAACCTCCGCCCGCGGCGCGCAACATTCGCCGCACCGCATTAAAACATTTCCCTTTTCATGCTTTATTATTTCTATTTTAGGAATATAAAATTATCCAAGTTTGAAGTGATAATTTTATATTCAATATTGCACTTTTATTTTTGCATTTGGACAATATTTTTATTTGGTGTGCATTTAACCATTTGGATGGATGAGATTACTTCTCCATCATGAATGGTTAAAGCTTGTTTGTAACTCCTATATAAGCAGGCCTTTGTTATGAGATAATTAGAAAAAGAATTGAACCCTAAAATCCCCTTTGAGGAATTTCGGCCAAGAGGAGGAAGCCTCCTAGCCGCCGCCCCTTCCCCCCCTTTTGCTTGTGGTGTGAAGCCGCCGGCCTCCCTTGCTCCCTCCATCCGTTCGGTGCGACTCCGGCGCGGCTTCCTTCGGTGCGACTCCTTGGAAGAAGGTTGCAACCCTTCGGTGTGATGCTGGTGGATCCGTGGAGAGAGTGATTCTCCCACAGTTATCTCGTGTGAAAGCTCTCCGGTTGGGTAAAATATCTCATCCCTCCTTGTGTGATTTCTTCTCATTACTTGTGGTGGATCGCGAATCATTTTATCCGCTTTGTTAAATCTATCGTGCACTTTTCATTTCGAAATCGCCGTTGCTAGGCTTTTTATTTCCGGATCGGGTGGATCCTATTTGCCGGAGCGGATCTCGGCCTATAGCCTTGGTTTTGCTCCCAAAAAGGTTGGCAACCTTTATGTTAATTTGGGGAACGATCTGACTCAAATTTCGATCGCTATTTTCGAGTCGACCAATCCTCCTTGTTATTTTTATGCGCTGCGTTTGTGACGAGGAAATATTGTGGGCGATAGGTGCTGTGTAGGTACGGTAGATCTAAGCGATATTGGGCGAGGAGTGAATTATTTCCGTAGAGATCTCCGATTCCGGACATCCCTACATCAATTTGGTATTAGAGGGAGGTTGTTTCAACTTCCACGTTGCAAACATCCTCTCTGCATTCGTCGTTGGTTGATCTGAATTTTCTAAGATCTGAAATTTCGGATTGGTCTGCGTTTAGTAAATCCGTCGAAATTTTAAACTTGTCAAACAAATCTGAAAAAAAAAATGTAGCTTCCTGCACCTATTTCCAGCAACTTTAAAACAGAAAAATTTTTGATTCAGCCGCGTTAAGTCTGCCTGCAAATTAGAACATCGTAATTCTGTCTAGTTGGTCTGCAAATAGCGGGCTGAAATCTTCGTTTTTCAGCAAAATTTCAGAAAATTTCTTTTTTAATGATCTACATGTTTTTCACATTAATCTTTTATAAAAACATATTACTTTCAGTATAGCTACAGCCCTAGGGAAATTCGTCTCTCAAAATTTTCAGGGTCTTGCATGCGCACTAGGCTAGGCACGGAGTATTCGGCACCGTCTACGTCTAGGATGGCTGAGAACGAGCACGAAATTCGTAACGCTGAAGCGATAGCAGGTCTTCGTAACGATATGACGGAGCTTAGGGCCATCTTAGCACAGATTTTACAAAATCAAGTTAGGCCACCACCACCACCCGCTAATGTTGAGTTGCCCCGCCGACGCCAACACTTCTCCGATTCGGATTCGGATGGGGACTCCCCACGAGAGCCCCCTCGAGGCCGTCGCCACGAGCGAGAGTTTGTGAGAGACCCGTTCGTTGATGGAATTATGTATGCGCTAGTTCTCCTGAGTGCGAAACCCGAATCTAGTCTTTTAGATGAGTTACCTAGTGAGTTACGGGTACTATTGGAAGAGTATAGGGACGTGTACCCGGAAGAGTTGCCGCCCACATTGCCCCCGCTTAGGAATATCCAGCATGCGATAGACCTCATCCCGGGGTCTTCCTTGCCAAATCAGCGCCATTATCGACTCCACCCCGCAGCTCACCTGGAGTTGCAGTCCCAGATAGAGGGCTTGCTTGAGAAAGGTTTTATTAGGACTAGTATGAGCCCATGCGCGGTGCCAGCCCTTCTTGCCCCCAAGAAGGATAGTACGTGGAGGATGTGTGTTGATAGCCGGGCTATAAACAAAATCACCATCAAGTATAGGTTCCCCATTCCCCGCCTAGATGATTTATTGGATGTCTTGTCTGGAGCCACCGTATTCTCCAAATTAGATCTTCGGAGTGGCTATCACCAGATTAGGATACGAGAGGGCGACGAGTGGAAGACGGCATTTAAGTCGAAGGATGGACTGTACGAATGGCTTGTGATTCCCTTTGGGTTATCCAATGCCCCTAGTACCTTCTCCCGGATGATGACACATGTCTTTCAGCCATTCATGGGGAAGTTCGTTGTCGTCTACTTTGACGATATACTGATTTATAGCACCTCTACTACCGAGCACATCTCCCACATGAGAGTGATCCTTTCCACACTGCGGAAAGAGACTTTATTTCTCAATCTTAAGAAATGCACTTTCAATGCCGCGGAGGTAGAGTTCTTAGGTTATATAGTCGGTTCTAAGGGTCTTCGAGTTGATCCGGGCAAGGTTCAGGTCATTAAGGACTGGCCCGTGCCAACCACCCTACGTGAGGTGCGTAGTTTCCATGGGTTAGCCACATTCTACCGCCGTTTCATATGGGACTTCAGTAGTATTCTGGCGCCTATCACGGACTGTATGAAGAAGGGAGAGTTTACGTGGACGAAGTCCGCCACCTATGCTTTGGAACGAATAAAGAAGCTCATGACTGAGGCACCTGTCTTACGTCTACCCGACTTTTCTAAAGTCTTTGAGCTCACATGTGATGCTTCAGGGGTTGGGATTGGAGGTGTCTTGAGCCAAGAAGGCCATCCCGTTAGCTACTTTAGCGAGAAGTTGTCGGGCCCCAAGTTGAATTATTCCAATTACGATAGGGAGTTCTATGCTGTAGTCCGATGTCTACACCATTGGAGGCACTATCTCCTCTCCAAGGAGTTCGTGATCCTCTCTGATCATGAGGCCTTGCGTTTCATTAACGGACAGCATAAAATCAGCCCAAGACACGCTAAGTGGGTAGCATTCCTACAAGGTTATACATTTAACCTCAAACATCTTAAAGGAGCTGATAACAGAGTCGCTGACGCCCTTAGTCGTCTTACGCTTTTACTCACTTCTATGGAGGTACATGTTATAGGATTTGAGCGGGTTAAGGATGAGTATGCTACGTGTCCTGACTTCCAAGACGTCTATTTATCAGCCCAGGATAGTTCCCCCACGATGATATCTGCATACGTCATTAAGGACGGATACCTTTTTAGGAGCGGTAAGCTATGTATTCCACAGTCATCACTACGATTACATATCATTTGGGAATTGCATAGTGGAGGGTTGAGTGGTCACTTTGGTAGAGATAAGACGATTACATTAGTCGAAGAGAAGTTTTATGGGCCAAAACTTAAGGCTATGGTAGGAGGAGTAGTGAGTAGTTGTCGAACGTGTCAGGTTTCTAAGGGTGGTAAAACCAATGTAGGATTATATACACCCTTGCCTATAACCTCCATGCCTTGGGTAGATGTTAGTATGGACTTTGTATTAGGCCTTCCCCCTACCCAACGACGTCATGATTCCGTTTTTGTAGTTGTGGATAGGTTTTCCAAGATGGCTTATTTCATCCCGTGCAGTAGAACAAACGATGCGTCTCATGTCGCTAAACTATATTTTAAAGAAGTCGTTAGTCACCGCGGAGTGCCAAAGACCATAGTTTCGGATAGAGAAGTAAAATTCACTAGTTATTTTTGGAAAACATTATGGATATTAATGGGAACAAAGTTATTGTTTTCCTCCGCCTATCATCCCCAAACGGATGGGCAGACGGAAGTAGTTAATCGGAGTTTAGGGAATTTGTTAAGATGCCTCGTGAGCGATCATTTGGGCACTTGGGATCTTCTCTTACCCCACGCCCAATTAGCCTACAATAATTCCAAAAATAGGGCTACGGGTATGTCTCCGAATGAGATTGTCCACGGTTATAAAGCTCCTGTGCCGCTTGACTAGGTGTCGTTGCCTCCAACGTACAAAGCAAGTCAATTTGCATAATCCTTTGCCCAACACATCCATGATCTACATGCACGTATACGAGCCACTTTGACGTCACAATACGACTCTTATCAGGCGCACGCTAATTTACATAGGAGAGTATCAAACTTTAAAATTGGCGATCTGGTTTTAGTCCGTTTAGTTCCCGAACGCTTGCCAACTGGCACCGTAAAAAAGTTAGCACCAAAGCGCGCCGCCCTTTTCGGATTATTAAGAAGTTAGGTGACAACGCTTTCGTTTTGGACTTGCCTGCTGATTGGGGTATCTCCCCCATTTTTAACGTTTCGGATTTAACGATATTTGTGTCGCCACCACAAAAGTTGATTTCTTTGTCATCTTCTTCTCCCACTTTAAATTCTCATGGGTTGGGGAGTGGTAGAACGGATGATCTCTCTCTTACGGTCCCCACAGGTATATCATCGGATGGTACGTTGCCTTCTTTCTTGCCTACTGCTAATATGTTCCCCAGGTTCCCACGGACATTTTCCACTCCAGAGATGATACTTGATGCTGAGCATGTTACCACTGCTGATGGCGACACCCGCCGCTTCCTCATCCGTTGGCGTGACCGCCCCCCTTCGGATGACTCTTGGGTGCTCGAGTTGGAGCTGCAAAGTTTGGATGCCGATCTTCTTCGCCGCTACCTCTTGGACCACGCAACAGAGATGCGTGATTTTGAGCGGGGGAGGATTGATGGCGCGCCCCCTCCACCTCTACTTGGAGACGATGCTGACGATGATGAGGTTGATCCGGTTGCTGAGGCGATTCAACTAAAGGACGTGAGGCGTCACGATGATGCTAGCGGAAGGCTACGTTACAACCTCCGCCCGCGACGCGCAACATTCGCCGCACCGCATTAAAACATTTCCCTTTTCATGCTTTATTATTTCTATTTTAGGAATATAAAATTATCCAAGTTTGAAGTGATAATTTTATATTCAATATTGCACTTTTATTTTTGCATTTGGACAATATTTTTATTTGGTGTGCATTTAACCATTTGGATGGATGAGATTACATCTCCATCATGAATGGTTAAAGCTTGTTTGTAACTCCTATATAAGGAGGCCTTTGTTATGAGATAATTAGAAAAAGACTTGAACCCTAAAATCCCCTTTGAGGAATTTCGGCCAAGAGGAGGAAGCCTCCTAGCCGCCGCCCCTTCCCCCCCCTTTTGCTTGTGGTGTGAAGCCGCCGGCCTCCCTTGCTCCCTCCATCCGTTCGGTGCGACTCCGGCGCGGCTTCCTTCGGTGCGACTCCTTGGAAGAAGGTTGCAACCCTTCGGTGTGACGCCGGTGGATCCGTGGAGAGAGTGATTCTCCCACAGTTATCTCGTGTGAATGCTCTCCGGTTGGGTAAAATATCTCATCCCTCCTTGTGTGATTTCTTCTCATTAGTTGTGGTGGATCGCGAATCGTTTTATCCGCTTTGTTAAATCTATCGCTGCACTTTTCATTTCGAAATCGCCGTTGCTAGGCTTTTTATTTCCGGATCGGGTGGATCCTATTTGCCGGAGCGGATCTCGGCCTATAGCCTTGGTTTTGCTCCCAAAAAGGTTGGCAACCTTTATGTTAATTTGGGGAACGATCCGACTCAAATTTCGATCGTTATTTTCGAGTCGACCAATCCTCCTTGTTATTTTTATGCGCTGCGTTTGTGACGAGGAAATATTGTGGGCGATAGGTGCTGTGTAGGTACGGTAGATCTAAGCGATATTGGGCGAGGAGTGAATTTTTTCCGTAGAGATCTCCGATTCCGGACATCCCTACATCATGGGGAGTCCTACCCACAGGCTCAACTTTGATGAAGAATGTAAGTCCATATAGCTCGCCGCAACCTATTCACCAGCAAAAGTTGAAGAGCCCTCTCACTTCGTTGATATAATCCATTGGGAGCCAACTCCAAACAATTTCAGGAAGCCTCTCTTTCCCTTTTATATAGGGGAATCTGATACATTTGCACAACTACAAGAATTTGAAGATGTTGTGGCTTTGAGATGCCTTAACAACGCCATGAAGAGCAAGCTGATGGTAACCACTTTTGACGGCCAAACTAGAGAGTGGTTGTAACACCCCAAACCACAAATCTGAGTTCAGGATGGGTAACACGGCCTGGGACACGGTTGTGTCCCAGGGCGTGTCCTGATTTTTTTGCTCGAGTGTATTTTTGGTCTCGAGTGTGTCTCTAGTGAGGCACACGGCCTGAGACACGGGTGTGTCAGAGGCCGTGTCCTGCTCGGGTTGGTAGTCGGGTTGTGTTTGGTGAGGAACATGGCCTGGATCCCAAGCGTGTTCTGGATAACACGAGCGTGTCAAAGTTGACACAGGAGTGTGGAAAACCCGTGTCCCTTTCGGGATTTCTTGGCCCTATGTTTATTGAGGGACACGCCCCTCAACACGGGCATGTACTGATTGATATGGGTGTGTCAGGAGCTTGACACGGGCGTGTCTAAGCCCGTGTCCTGGTCTGGTTTGAGTCGGTTCCTTTGCCGCTTAAGGTACACAGCCTGTGACACAGGCGTGTCACAAGACTTGTCAGCCTAGGGAAGATGCTTTTCAGAGCGAATCGTGGCCGTTCATTTCCTTCTTATTGGATCATATGGTCCAAGTTACTTCCTGTTGTTTTAACACCAAGGATTGAGAGTTTTCTCTCATTCTATGTTGATTGTAAGAAGCGAACTAAAACAAGCCGGAAATGGTATAACTGAAATTTTATTATCAGAAAAAGGTATCTATTACAAAGGTATGACCTCCCTTATATAGAATGGAGGAGAGAAGAGAGAATACAAATAAGAGATGTGGGACTAAAACTATACAAAAGAATCTGGGCGGCTAGAACAACAGACCGGAACAAGTCGCGCGGTTAGACAGAAGGGCTAACCGCTCGGCCACTGCCAGAGAGAGAGACAAGCCGCCAAGTGAGACCGTTAGACCGCCCGGTCTCCTAGTCGCCAGTAACAGACCGCTAGACCGCTTGGACCTCAGACCTCAACGCAGCAACCAACCCGCAGGAGGCAAACCGCCAGACCGCCCGGTCAATAACCCGCCAAGCCAGACCGACAGACCGCCCGGTCTCAACTCCAACACTCCCCCTCAAGCTGGAGCATATATGTCGATCATGCCCAGCTTGTCACATATATGAAGAAATGAGGCGGATACTGGCTTGGTGAAGATGTCAGCCAGCTCTTTTTCATACGTGACGAAGGGAGTGCAAATTTGTTCCTTCAGAATCTCTTCACGAATGAAATGACAGTCGACCTCAATGTGTTTGGTTCTCTCATGGAAGACTGGATTTTTGGAGATATATATAGCAGCCTTGTTGTCACAGAACATAGGTAGAGGATGGTTGTAGACCTCTCCTAAATCCAACATGAGAGCCCGTAGCCACTTTAGCTCGCAAGTGGTCGATGCCATACTCCGATACTCAGCTTCAGCACTGGACCTGGAGACAACAGATTGCTTCTTGCTCTTCCAACTTACCAGATTGCCCCCAACAAAGGTACAGAAACCGGAGGTAGACTTGCGGTCCCCTTTGTCATCCGCGTAACTCGCATCTGAGTAAGCTTCAACCCTCAGATGATCATTCTTCTGAAAGAGCAATCCTTTCCCAGGGGCTGCTTTGACGTACTCCAAGATCCGCAAGGCGGACTGTAGATGGCACTCCCTGGGAGCTTGCATGAATTGACTCACCTTGCCCACAGCATAGGAGATGTCGGGCCTAGTCACGGTGAGGTATATGAGCTTACCCACTAGACGCCTGTACCGCAAAGCATCTGAAAGAAGAGGCGAATCATCTGTCCAGGTTTTGTCTTCTCCAACAGCCATGGGACATCGGGCAGGTTTGGCCCCAGTCAATCCTGCTTCTTTTAAAATATCAAGAGCATACTTACGCTGAGTGAGGACTAAAGAGTTGGGCTTCCGAGAGATTTCGATCCCCAAAAAGTACTTCGGAGAACCCATATTTTTCGTGACTAGATGTTGGCGAAGATGCCGCTTTGTCAAGGCTACCCCTTCCTGGTCATCACCAGTGAGAAGAATATCATCCATATATACTGCAAGAACCACCAGTCCCGAAGAGGTTTTACGAATAAATAGAGAGTGATCAGCAGCGCTGCGAGCAAAACCAACGGCCGCCACGATGCCGCTGAATTTGTCTAACCAAGCTCGAGGGCTCTGCTTGAGGCCATAGATTGCCTTCTGTAGCCGGCAGACTCGTGTCTCCCCCTGAGCAACATACCCTGGAGGTTGCTCCATGTAGACGGCCTCCTGAAGATCACCATAAAGGAAGGCATTCTTGATATCCAGCTGGGAAAGGGGCCAGTCTTTGTTGACTGCCATAGAGAGAAGGACCCGTATAGTGCTGAGACGAGCCACGGGAGAGAAGGTGTCAAAGTAATCAACCCCATAGGTTTGAGTAAAGCCCTTAGCCACCAGACGAGCTTTGTAACGGTTTACAGTGCCATCTGGGCCAAACTTGACTACAAAGACCCATCGACAGCCAACAACATCTGTATCCAGAGGAGGAGGGACAAGAGTCAAGGTACCCCGCTCTATGAGGGTCGCCATTTCCTCATCCATGGCCAGCTTCCAGTGAGGAATGGCAAGGGCCTCCTGGTAGGAACGAGGTGTGGTAGTAGCAGAGATAGCCAGCGCAAAGGCCCTGCGAGAAGGGGTAAGACGATCATATGAAACAACAGCAGCAAGGGGGTGTAGGGTACACGTCCGCACCCCTTTGCGCAGAGCGACAGGAAGATCCAGGTCGGCGGGCTCCTCGGCATCCAGAGCATCCGTGGCAGAGAGAGCTGGCCCGGGAGGAGAGAGCGACGGCAGCGGAGATGAGGGAGATGGAGGCGGAGAGAGAGGCGGAGGGAGAGGAGTGGGCGGAGACGGAGGAGGAGCGGATATCGCAGTGGGAGATGAGGGAACGAACGGAATAACAGGAGAATCCGAGGTGGGAGGAAGAGAAGAGGAGGGATCCGAGAAGTAGGAGGCATTCTCGAAGAAGGTAACGTCAGCGGAGACAAACTGTTTACGAAGAACAGGATCAAAGCAGCAGTAGCCTTTCTGAGTGACCGAGTACCCCAGAAAAACACATTTGGTGGAGCGAGGGGAGAGCTTATCACGGGTGGCAGATGGGACATGCACAAAAGCAGTGCACCCAAAGATTCGGAGAGGGAGAAGAAAAGGCTCCTTGCCAGGATAAAGGATGGAAAAAGGGGTTTTTCCCTGAAGAACGGAGGAGGGAATGCGATTGATGAGATAGCAAGCAAGAAGAACAGCATAGCCCCAATATGAGCGAGGGACATGCATTTGAGTCATTAATGTGCGAGCAACATCGAGGAGGTGACGGTTTTTGCGTTCCGCCACCCCATTTTGTTGGGATGTATAGACACAACTTGTCTGATGAATAACGCCATGTTGAACACAGAAGGAGGTAAAAGCATGACTTAAGTATTCTTTTGCATTATCAGAGCGAAAAGTTTTAACACTAACACCAAACTGATTTTTGATTAAATGATAAAAGGAGGTCCATACATTAAAAAGTTTAGAGCGATCTCGTAAGAGATACACCCAAGTACATCTAGAAAAATCATCAATAAAAGTTACAAAATAAGAACTACCCCGACCAATAGTAAGGGTAGGAGCAGGTCCCCAGATATCGGAGTGGACTAGATCAAACGGACGGGTAGAGCCCCGACCTTGCTTCGGCGGGAAGGAGGAACGATGATGCTTGCCAAGTTGACATGCTTCGCAGTGGAGAGGAGTAGTGGAGGGAGGGAGGTGGGGCAGAAGCTGATGCAGAAGCCGAGGTGGAGGATGACCGAGACGGAGATGCCACTGGAGAAGATCCGTACAAGAAGAAGAGAAGGCGGACAAAGCGGAAACGTTGTCGAGGAAGTAGAGGCCGCCGCTCTCAGTCCCAGTAGCAATCGTCCGCTGGGAGCTCGGATCCTGAAAAGAGCAAGAAGATGGAGTAAACGTTACAGAACATTGAAGCTGCTTGCACAAAGAAGTAACCGATAACAGATTGCACGGAAACTTGGGCACATAGAGAGTGTCCTCTAGCCGAAGGGACGGAGTAACATGAACCACTCCCGACCCATGAACCGGGGAGGGAGAACCGTCTGCAATGAGGACCGGGGCAACCGATCATGCTGTTCGAGGAGAGAGAAGCACTGAGGATTGCCCGTCATATGATTAGTAGCACCGGAGTCGATAAGCCATTTACCTTGAGTGACTACACGGGCACTACCTGATGATGTGACCACGGAAGCAGACGGCTTGGAAGAAGAGGCGGAAGAGTCACCCGAGGGGCGAAGATGGGGATGTTTTGTCCAGCAGCGGTCAAGAGTGTGTCCGGTGCGGCCGCAGTGAGAGCAGAGATAGCGGGAAGAAGGACGTCCGCCAGACTGATGACTGCGGCTACCAGAGCCACTCCGCTGAGTTTGATGAGCATAGTTATCCAGAGGAGAAGGAGCGGGTAGAAGCGGGCGCTGAAGGAGAGAGGTGACAGCGGCGATGCGAGCAGCGGTGGCATCTAAGGTAGGAGATTCCGCCTCACCCAGAATTTGTTGGCGGATCATGTCATAAGTGTCAGGAAGACGGAGCAGATAACACACAACCAGAAGCTCCTGGAAGTGCTTGTGTTGTTGAGCCAGATCCGCAGAAAAGGGGCGATTCTGAAGAATCTCAGCCCCAAGAGCTTGAACTTGTTGGTAGGCAGCAGCAGGAGACAAGGTAGGCCGGGCAAAGAGGTCCGCATACAACGTATAGATGCGGGACGTCTGAGCCCCTTTGGAATACAAAGCAGCAAGATGAAGCCAAGCTGCCTTCACCGTCTCATCATGACGGATGACGGGAAGGCATTCATCGGATAGACTGTTAGCGAGCCAAGTACGCACAAGAGCGTCACTCGCATCCCAGTCATCAAAGAGAGGGGAAGTGGTAGGAGGAGGGTCATCAACGAGATGGTGGCGTTTGCGTTGCGAGCGAAGGAGAAAGGTGAAAGAGACGCTCCAATCAGGGTAGTTGGAGCCGACAAGCTTGGAAACGGTGCCAAGGTTCCCGGAAGGAGTAGGAGGAGGAGCCGGATTGGCTACAGGGGGGTGGCAGGAGTGGTGGCAGTAGAAGCATCAGAAAGAGCCATAAGAGCAAACAACAGGAAGCCGCGCGGTTAGAAAACAGGCCGCGCGGATAGGCAGAAGAGGAACTGCAGCGGTCAGGATGACAGACACCAGCGGCCAGAGAGACCACGACCAAGCCGCAGTAACAAGCAAAGGGGAAGAAGTCGAGCGGCAAGCAGACAGTCCGCTCGAACAGAAGCACAAGAGAGGGCAAGGCACAGGGCAATAGGTCGCGGCGAACTAGGCAACAGGTCGCGGCGAACTAGGCAACAGGTCGCGACGACCAGAGCAAGAGCAAACAGGAGGAGGCAAGGCACACAGCGATAGGTCGCGGCGAACAAGGCGACAGATCGCAGTGAACAAGGCAACAGGTCGCGCACACAGAGGGCAACGACAAGGAGACCGCGCGGATAGGGCGCAAGCCGGAGAAGCAAGCCGCGCGGACAGAGAGAAGACAGAATCAGGAGGAAAGGATCGATTCCTCTGATACCATGTAAGAAGCGAACTAAAACAAGCCGGAAATGGTATAACTGAAATTTTATTATCAGAAAAAGGTATCTATTACAAAGGTATGACCTCCCTTATATAGAATGGAGGAGAGAAGAGAGAATACAAATAAGAGATGTGAGACTAAAACTATACAAAAGAATCTGGGCGGCTAGAACAACAGACCGGAACAAGCCGCGCGGTTAGACAGAAGGGCTAACCGCTCGGCCACTGCCAGAGAGAGAGACAAGCCGCCAAGTGAGACCGTTAGACCGCCCGGTCTCCTAGTCGCCAGTAACAGACCGCTAGACCGCTTGGACCTCAGACCTCAACGCAGCAACCAACCCGCAGGAGGCAAACCGCCAGACCGCCCGGTCAATAACCCGCCAAGCCAGACCGACAGACCGCCCGGTCTCAACTCCAACATTGATCATTCTCTTTCTAAAGAGATAAAGAGAGAGGAGAGCAAGGAAGGAAGAAGGAGAAGGATTCCGGCCACAGGAGGAGCTTCAATGATCCGAATCAAGAGCAGAGTTCAGAGTTATGGAGGCAAAGCCATCGCGGTGATTACCATCTGGCTAGATTTCCATGTCTCCAAAGCGATCGTCAAGGGTAACGATATCCTTCATGGATAAGTGAAGTCCTACGTTATTCATGTGCATGGAATCCTCCTCTAAGAGGTGGAAAGCGTAAGCGATTCCAGCATGTTGATAGTTGATATCCTCGGTTGAGTTTGCATCTAGATCCAGAAATGAGTAGTACGGAATAGGCATTCTATGTGAAGTCTATCCGGACGGTTAGTCTAGATTGGTGATGTTTATATTGCGAACTGGATAAGACTCCATGTATGTAATGTGTAGGTTACGGAGTTTGTGAGGATTCTTGTGAGTTCCTTGAGTTGTATGCTCTACATGAGCTATATGTGATGTGGCCGTAAGAGCCATTCACTGTAGGTGTGGAGCTTTTGTGGCATTGGAATTGTACGCTCTGCGTGAGCTGTATGTTGAATCGGAAGGTGGCACTGTATGCCTGTATTTTGAGAGATAGATGGGTAGCACTGCAAATGGGGGGCTGCGGGCCTTCCCACCATTTTACACTACGGTGGTAGGTCGATCTATAGGTACTATGTACATGTGTTGTGCGTGTTCGATTGGTGGCAATGAAAATGGGGGGCTGTGGGCCTTCCCGGCTTATTACACTACGTGGGTAGGTTGATCTAATGAGCTCAATGGTTGCCGTGAGGTGAACCCCTCCTAGTGGGATGGGTGAGGATTTCTCCAACATGCGTATTGTAGCAGACTAGTGCCATGCAATAAGCAAATATCCTCTCATCGGTGGTTGGACCCAGGAATGATTCGTTACACCGTAAGCGTTCCTTGAGTGCATGGAGCGTCTGGCACGAAGGCCGACATTTGTGATGTTGTTGTGCATGAGTGCACTTGTTGTGATACATATGTTGTGATTGCAATGCAAGTAGGGAAGGAATCACTTCCCCGGGTAAGGGGTAAGGTCATTATAATTGGCCAGCTGTATGATGACCATTGCTTTGTTTATCACCCATGGGTTGGACGTCCATATGCAGGTGCTTCCCTTGATGGTGCTAACTTGAATTAAGCGGGATGGAGCCCTTGCTGCTGCTTGTAGGCCCTTGAGGGCCGGGCGAAGAATTGGATTTCATGTATGGCCGGCAAGCGTGCCGATGTATGAAACCATCTCTTGTTAAGAGAAACATGTAGGGCCTTAAGGCCGTGAGAGATTGTGAGCTTGTATACATTCCTGGTGTTATATATAAATGTGTTATTTATATATTTAGTGGACATTCATTGGATGAGTTCTTTAAAGTTATAAACTTCCGCTTGAATGCTCTGATTTAAGATGCGAGTAGAAAGTAAATTTGATATTCACACATGATTTCGTCGTCTGTCTGTGAAATATAGAGTGGGGCCATGGCCGGACTCTCTGTTATATTCCATGTGACGAGTGGAGGCGTTATAAAGTGGTATTAGAGCTTTGGGTTTTGATAGGGATCACATAATTGTACTAAAGAAGATCCACTAGGAATGTGAGCATGTATATTTGGCATGTTTGTTGTTTTTGAATGGACGTACATGATGTCTTGTTCCTATATAGGTGACGAGGAGTCTAGCTGGGCAGTCAGCACCAAAGCGTTCGGATGAGAGTGCAGCACCAGCTGAGGTGCCCACACCTCCTCCGTTTGCGAAAACCATACGCTTAGTTGTAGAGGCACTTTTTTCAATGTTTCATGCATAGCCTATTTGACAGGCAAGGCCTGTAGTGGAGCTAGAGCGGGTTAGTGCAAGGCAAGAGTGTGTTGAGGCTCTGATTGACGAGCAAGCGGATGATGAGCAACTGAAGCGGTTTATGGAGTTTCATCCTCTTCAATTCAATGGGGCGGGTTCCCCAACGCAGGCTGAGGATTGGCTTGTAAGAGTGAAGAGGATCCTGATAGCGATCATGACTTTTTAGGGAATAAAATTAGTTTAGCCACTTTCCTACTTGAAGGAGAGGCGAGGCTTTGGTGGGATGAAGTTGAATTCCACCAATTGGCAGGAAGAGGCCTAAGAGAGATATCGATGGAGGAATTCTCCAGATTATTTTGGGCAAAGTATTTGCCAGTATCGCGTCAAATTGCAAAGGAGACTGAGTTCCAAAATCTGGTGCAGGGTGAGAGTACGGTTGAGAATTACCTGCATGAATTTACCAGGCTTGGGTGCTATGCGGGGTCTACTTTTGTGGAAGAAGCGAAGAAGACAAATAGTTTCTATGAGGGACTTCGTGATGAGCTGAGGGTGGCGCTCCCTAGTTCAGTGAACCAAGTCTTCCAACCATTATTAGATACAACCAGTGCGATGGAGAAGGATTTGAAATGAGTGTAGGATAAGAAGAACATGGCGGTAGAAAAGCAGGAGTTCAAAGTTCCGCAGTCGGAACAATCAAAATTGAGGAAGCGAGATAAGAAGAGGTTCAGGCCTGTTGAACAAACTTCTTCAGATGTTGCTTCGGGAGAAATGTATGTGTTGGGTACATTGGAAAATGTGTACCTGATTTGAAGAAGCCCAACTTAGCTCAATGATATACATCAAGGTGTATTTGATGTTGTTTTAAGTTGACATGTGCAGGTGGAGAATTGATAAAGTATGCAGAAAAATTCTAAGTCCAAGTGTCGACACAAAGGAAGCAGTGTCGACACACAGAAGAAAATAGTCGACACAACACTGGGAAGCAGTGTCGACACATAGCAGTTAGTCTACAACTACACTGGGAAAAAGTGTCGACACAGAAGAAGTAAGTCGACACAACACTGGGAATTTGTGTCGACACAGAAAAAGAGTCGACACAACACTGGGAAATTGTGTCGACACAGAAGAAAAGAGTCGACACAATACTGGGAAATTGTGTCGACACAGAAGAAAAGCGTCGACCTCAAACATTGGGAGAATGTGTCGACACAGAAGAATATAGTCGATCTCAAGATTGTCGACATCATCTGAATGTGTCGACACAGAAGAAAATAGTCGACCTCAAGTTAGTCGACACCAGCAGAATGTGTCGACACATTGTGATTAAGTCGACACATAATAGCAGAGTTAAAAAATGAATGTGTCGACACCTGAAGGCTAAGTCGACACTTACTAAAGTTATGATTCTACAACAATTGTGTCGACACACAGGACTTGTGTCGACACACTGAAGAGTCAAGATCAAGTTATTTGCAGAAGAAGCTGTGTCGACTCAAAGGCAACTTAGTCGACATCACTGAAGACTGTGTCGACACCAAAGTCAATTATGTCGACACAAATAGACAGATTGTCTCGACACTTTCTGACAGACTGTTTCAACAACTTGTGATTCAAGACTAAGGCACAGGACTTGTTTGAAGACTTGACAGCTGTGGGTTATCACCGGTTAACTGAAGTTGTCAGACTTGTCAGAAAACGGTTAGAAACCGGATCAGCCGGTTACCATGAAGAATGTCTATAAATAGACAGATTCAGAAGGAGAAAATGATCAACAACATATAGAACTGACCTTTTGAAATACATTGGATCAGAAAGTGGAGAAGGATTACAATTCTACTCATTTCAAGAAAGTGCTAGGCACTTAAGAAGATCTTCTCCGGGAGATCTAAGAAGACTATCTAAGGATAGATCTAAGAAGAGTTCTAATCAGAATTCAGAAGAATCATTCAAAGTTCTGGATAGAGAGAGATCAAGTCAGAATTTGAAGAAGAAGAAAGAATCCACCAGTGGATTCTCAAGAAGCTGTTTGGAATCAACTCAGCTAAGTACATTTTCAAGAAGCTTTGAAGAAGGCTAAGAAACAGTTGATTGCATCAGCTGATCAAGAATTGTCATTGCCTTTTCTCTCTCAACTTGGCAAGACAATTAAAACAATCTTTTCTATATTTCTGTAGGATCTGTTTATACAGATCTGAGTTGTAAGCCTATGTTATAAAGGCTGAGTGTAAGAGTGTTGAACTCTGAGTGGTAGGGCTGTTTGCCTGAGTGTAGGAGAAGGATATTCTCTGAGTTGTAGGCCTTGGGGCAAGGCTGAGGTAGGGCAGTTGTGCCTGAGTTGTAGGAACCAGTTGGGTTCTGAGTTGTAAGATCTATTGATCTGAGATAAGTGGAAGTTTGGCCGAATCTAGCATACTGCTAGATAGGTGAAGGGGGAAAGTGGATGTACCCAGACCTTGGGGAACCACTATAAAACATAGTGCAATCTGTGATGTTTTGTTTTCTGTGATTGCTGTGTTTATTATATTAGTTATTAAATTGAATTCTGCCTAGAAGTTTTAGAAAGAGAAGCAGAACCTATTCACCCCCCCCCCTCTAGGTGTTTAGGCTGCCTTGAAAGTTAAACTATCAAGTGGAATCAGAGGGAGGTTCCTCAAAAAGGACTTAACAGCCTGAGGTAGATCTGATAGGCAGATTCAAGAATCAAGAAGATGGGTTCTGGAGAGAATCATAAGGAGCTAGGGTCAATGAAATTACCCATATGCAAGAAGGAAATCTTTGGGATCTGGAAAGAAAGAGTCAGATTGTTTATGGAAGCATCTGACCCAAGGATTTACATCACAGTACAGGAAGGCCCCTTCATACCAATGAAGATATCTGTTCTTGATGCAAATATCCAAACACCAAAGACTTATTCTGAAATGACCAAGGATGAAATCATCTTGGCAACCATGGACAAAAGGGCACAGAACATCATTGTCAGTGCCATAGATGATTCAACATTTCAGAATCTGATTCACTGCAAGACCTCCAAGGAGATGTGGGACACATTGATTGTCTACATGGAGGGATCTGAAGAAGTAAGGCTGGACAGAAAATCTATGCTAAATCAGGAGTATGAAAGTTTTAGACAAGGAAAATCTGATAGCATAACTGAGTGCTATAAGAAATTCTATAGAATTGTGAATGAGCTAATATCCTATGGAAGAGTCTTCAGTACCTATGAACTGAATGACAAATTCTTAAGATCCTTATCAAAGGATTGGGATACAAAGATCTGTGCCATAAGAGAAGTGGCAAAATTGGCAGAGATATCTCCTCCAACTCTGTTTGGAAAGTTGCTATCCTATGAAATGCAACTTATGGTAAGGAAGGAGGAGGAAAGAAACTCAAGAGGAGAGCATAGAGAAAAGACTGTGGCATTTAATGCTGAAGCCACTAGAAAGAATAGGAGGAAATCACCATCTCCTCCTAAGGAAGTTGAAGAAGGTAGTTCTGAAAATTCAGATAAGGGTTCAGTCAGCTGTGATTCAGATGCAGACTTTGCTGCATTCACTAGGCAATTTCAAAGGTTCTTGAAAAAGAAGCAATGGAAGTCTAGGCCTTCCTCATCACAGCAAGTAGATGACTATTATCAGAAGAGAAGGTCATCAAGGAAAGAGAAAAGCAGGTCAAAGCCCAGCAAAGCCACTACTTCAAAGATTGTCTGCTATTGTTGCAATAGGCCTGGACATGTAGTGGCTGATTGTCCTGACAAAAGGAAGGAATCTTCAGAAAAGAAGAAGACTTATCAGAAAGGCAAGAAGGAGAAATCCTTTGTAGCAAAGAAAGATAAAAGTCTGTCAGACCAGTCAACTTCAGAATCAGGATCTGAAGCTGAAGCATATATTGGATTATATGCTGCATCTGAGGAAGAGGAGTTTATGCAGTTGCTAGACTCCATCAATGAACATCAATGCATGGGTTTGATGACTAGATCAGAAGAGGACCTATGCCAGAATCAGTCTGGTTCTAATGAGGTAAACTGTCCTTCTTGTACATCTGTTTGTAATACAAGTGAAGAATCAGCTACATCTGCATCAAGTGATGAAGATGCATCTGGATCTGAAGGAGATGTCTATCAATTGATAGACAAGTATGGGGACCTGTTGCAGGCCCTTAAGAAAAGCAAGAACCTGGTTAAATCACAGGCTCAGGAAATTGCTGATCTAAGGGTTGCAACAACTGAGTTAGAAAAAGTCCTTGATCAAAAGTTAGCTGAAATTGCCAAGCTGAAGAATATAACTATTATTCAGATGGGCACAATTAATTATACTAATGATCAAGTAAAGAGTCTGGAGGACAGACTTAGAATTGAAAGGGATTTAGTGGCTAGTTACTCTAAGCCAAAATCTGTCTTACCCTTGATAGATGAATTTGTCACTCAGAAGGGTAAGGCTGGATTAGGATTTAAGGGTAACTCCAGGGCTGGCAGATTCAAGAGGAAAGGCAAAGCCCCTATTCAGCCACTAAACCTTTCAGTCCCCATAAGGTTTGGTAAGGAGAAAGTGCCTTCTAACATATATGATCATGAAGACATTCAGGATCATATTAAGACAAATGTTCTGAAGAACAAGGGTGTTAAGGCAAGCAGGCCTACCTATGGTCATAAACCCTATGGTTTTAAGAAATCAGTAGGTGAAGTTGCAACAGCACCAGCAATGAACAGAAATGCTTCTGACAAGGATGTATCTAGATCTAGATACAATAAGTTTGAATGTTGGTGCTGTGGCAAGAGGGGTCATTTTGCATTGGACTGCTGGTATAACACAAGTGTTATAAAGAATAAGAGTCTACCTGTTAGAAGAGGTTATGATAACTTTATTAAGGCTAACCTGAACCAAGGACCCAAGACTTACTTGGGTTCTAAGGGTAAGTAATTCTGTATTGCAGGTGAATCCAAGTTACCATGCCCCTATATGGTACTTGGATAGTGGTTGTTCCAGGCACATGACTGGAACAAAGGGGCTGCTGAAGGAGTATTCATCTGTCAAAGATGGACATAAAGTGATCTTTGGTGGATCTGAAAAAGGAGTCATCAAAGGATTTGGTAACATCTCTTCAAACCTAATTACTATCACCCAAGTGGCCTATGTAAAAGGTTTGAAACATAATCTAATAAGCATAAGCCAGCTGAGTGATCTAGGATATGACATTTCATTTGGTAAGGATGGATGTCATATCAAAAGGTCAAGTGATCAAGAGATCATATTGACTGGGTATAGGAAGAGAAATGTGTATTGCCTTAATTTTGAATGTGAGAATAAGGCATCCCCCATTTGTCTTGTAGCTGATGACAATGCTTCTCATTGTGTTAAGTGGCACAAGAGATTGGCTCATCTAAACTACAAGACAATTGGCCAACTCTTTAGTAAAGAACTAGTGAGGAATGGGCCTCAAGTTAAGTGTATAAAGGAAGGGGTATGCTCAGCTTGTCAAAAGGGCAAGCAGACAAAAACCTCATTTCAAAGCCTTGAAAACAAGGATTCTGTGAGGTGCTTATACCTCTTGCATATGGATCTTTTTGGTCCTATGCCAGTTCACAGTCTAGGTAGGAAGGTCTACACTCTAGTGGTTGTAGATGACTATTCTAGATTTACATGGGTGTTCTTTCTGAGACAAAAATCTGAAACCCCAAGTGTATTATTTAATTTTGTAAAGCAAATTCAGAATGAACTGAATAGTACAGTGGTCAAAATTAGAAGTGACCATGGTACTGAGTTTCAATCTGAAAGCATAACAAACTTGTGTATAGACTTTGGGATTTTCCAAGAGTTCTCCTCACCTAGAACACCTCAGCAAAATGGTATTGCTGAAAGAAAGAATAGAACATTAATTGAAGCTGGTAGAACTCTATTGAGTGACACCTCTCTCCCAGAATATTTTTGGGCTGAGGCAGTTAACACTGCTTGTCATGTCATCAATAGGGCTTCTATCACCAAAGGCCACAGAAAGACTCCCTATGAGATTGTGAAAGGCAGAAAACCAAACCTATCCTATTTTAGGATCTTTGGTTGCAAATGCTATATACTTAACAATGGCAAGTCATATTTGACTAAGTTTGCTGCCAAATCCCAGGATGGGATATTTGTTGGGTACAGCACAAATAGTAAGGCCTATAGAGTCTTCAACTTAACTACTCAAGTTGTTGAAGAATCTGTGCATGTTGTATTTGATGAAACAAGATTAATCAATTGTGAGTTGTCTTGTAGATCAAATGACTCAACAGGTATAAGCAAGAAGATGGACAAGCTCTCCATTGCTGAAGCTTCAAAGGAAGAGGGAGCATTGGAAAATGAAGGCTGCTGTCCAGGGGGAGTACAAGAGATAATGGAAGCTGATGAAAACCAAGAGGAACAGCAGAATGAAGAAGCTGGAGATGCACAACCTGAAGGGAATCTACCTCCAGCTATAAGATATCTAAGAGATCATCCTACTGATCAGATAATTGGTGATCCAAGACAAGGAGTGCAAACTAGAAGCAGAAATCAAAGCACAGTTTTGCATTCTAGTTTCTTGTCCCAAATGGAACCTAAGAAGTTTGAAGAAGCTATCCAAGACCAGCACTGGATTGATGCTATGCAAGAGGAGCTGAATCAATTTAGAAGGTGCAAAGTCTGGGAGCTTGTTCCTAAACCAAGAGGCCACAACATAATTGGAACTAAGTGGATCTATAGGAACAAGCTAGATGAAAGTGGAATAATAGTAAAGAATAAAGCAAGATTGGTTGCAAAAGGATACAGGCAGGAAGAAGGGATTGACTTTGATCAAACCTTTGCTCCAGTAGCAAGGCTGGAGGCAATCAGAATGTTCCTTGCCTATGCAGCCTACCAAGACTTCAAAGTATACCAGATGGATGTGAAGTCAGCATTTCTGAATGGTGATCTTAAAGAAGAAGTATATGTAGAGCAGCCATCAGGTTTTGTAGATCCTCTTAAACCTGATTCTGTGTATAAGCTTAGGAAAGCTTTGTATGGGTTAAAACAAGCTCCAAGGGCTTGGTATGAAACCCTGTCTACCTTCCTCATTGAGAATAAATTCTCAAGAGGAAAGATAGACAAAACTCTATTCCTTAGGGAATCCAAAGGAAAGATCATCTTAGTCCAGATCTATGTTGATGACATAATCTTTGGATCTACTGAAAACAACCTTTGTAAAAAGTTTGCCAAACTTATGCAAGGGAAGTTTGAGATGAGCAGTATGGGAGAACTTAAGTTCTTCTTGGGACTCCAAGTAAGACAGACTGATGATGGATTGTCCATATCCCAGTCTAAGTTCACCAAGGAATTAATTAAGAAATATGGTATGGAGTCATCCTCCTCCATGAGAACTCCTATGGGGACAAGTATGCCAATATGCAAAGATGAGGCAGGTAAACCTGTTGATGAATCATTGTATAGAGGAATAGTTGGGTCTCTACTATATCTCACTGCTAGTAGACCTGACATTATGTATGCAACATGTGTCTGTGCTAGGTACCAAGCCTGCCCTAAAGAATCTCATTATACTGCAGTCAAAAGGATTCTGAGATATCTAAAGGGCACTCCTACTCTAGGTCTTTGGTACCCTAGGAATAGAGATTTTCAACTAACAGGCTATTCAGATGCAGATTTTGCAGGATGTAGAGAGGATAGAAAGAGTACTACAGGTACTTGTCAATTCCTGGGAGGAAGACTAATATCTTGGAGTAGTAAAAAACAGACTAGTGTGGCAATTTCCACAGCTGAGTCAGAGTATATTGCTGCTGGAAGTTGCTGTGCACAGCTATTATGGATGCAGCATAAGCTTAAAGATTATGGTATTCAGGTAAGTAGAACACCCCTTTTATGTGATTCTAAGAGTGCTATTTCTATTGCTAATAATCCAGTTTCTCATAGTAGAACTAAGCATATAGAAATCAAATATCATTTTCTTAGAGAACATGTAGAAAAAGGTGACATCTCATTGGAATTTGTAAAAACAGATTATCAAATAGCAGATGTATTTACTAAGCCTTTAGATGAAACCAAATTCAATAAATTCAAAATTGAATTAGGTATGTTAACCATTGATTAATTTATTAAACAAAATCATTAACAATGCTATTGAAATGGTTTATAAGTAAGTAAAAGTAGTAACAACATAATCAAGTGTTAAAAAGGACACATTGAAGTTACAGAAATTGGCTAAGTAAGAATGTGTCGACACATTCAGTAATAATGTGTCGACTCAGAGAAATTATGTCGACAAGTCGGAAATATTGTGTCGACACAGAGAATATGTGTCGACACTTAAGAGTTTTATTGTCGACTTAACCAGAAATGTAATGTCGACTCAACCAGAATTATGGTGTCGACACTTACAGAATATGTGTCGACACTTGTCCTTAGTGTCGACACAGAATTTCTGTCTTTCTACTATGTATCCAAGGTGTCGACATAACCACAAATTGGTGTCGACACATAGTAGGCTGAAGAAATGTCGAGTTAATAGAAGCTTGTGTCGACACATTCCGTCTGTGTCGACACATTTAGACTGTTTTTGGCGCCTTTTGAACTTCTTTCAACAGAAGCTATAAATAGGTCAAAAGCTCTTTGTGTCGACACGCTTTCAAGGTTTTCGAGACTCAAACCCTGTGTCGACAGTCTTTCTTTCTCTCTTCTCTCAAGCTTTCTCGACACAACGATGGCGCCAAGGATTGAAGATAACATCAATGAAGGATATGAGTTAGTGCGCCAGGCCTTTACAAAGGCGCCGCCTGATGTTCAAGGAGTTATCACCCTTCTCTCTGCATCAGGGTTAGAATTTCTCATTTCAGAACAAACTAAGATCTGGAAGAAGGAGGTGCACGAGTTCTTTATCTCTGCATTAGTCCATTCTACTGGCCTCAAGATTAAGTCCACTGTTCAAGGGACGAAGGTAAAGATTAATCAAAGAAGTTTAAGAAAGATCTTCCAACTGCAAGTGGTTGAGAATGAAGAGGAAGTTCCTATATCTAAGACAAGGGAAGCCCTTCAATGGTGTGGCCTGGATTCAGGATTGAAGATTGGAGCTGCATTCAACAGAAAGGGAATGAATCAGCAAGGGAAGTTCTTGTCTGAAGTAGTTGGAAAGGTAATCCTCTGCAAGACAGGTGGACATGATAGGATTTCTGCCTATATGTTCAGCCTGATGACCAGGATAGTTTTTACTATTCCTACTGATTGGTCAGGAGTGCTCTTTGACAAGATCAAAGAGGGAATCAAGAAGCCTAACATGGCTAGGATCATGAGCCTGTACTTCACTGGAGTGATTCCTGATGTGATGCAGCAGCTGCAAGGGAGTAAGATTAACCATATGAGAAGAATGGATATGAGACTATTCTCCAGGTGGGATAGGGTGCTGTCCAAGGATGTGCCTGAAGAGAGCAGGCCAGACACCCCTGTGCAATCCCCTACACCAAATCAAGAATCTGAACAAGTACAAGAAGGGACACAGCTTGACTCAACTGTGGTCCAGGAAGTATCAACACCTGCACAGATGCAGGGGGAGCTAGTGTCCACACCTACTCCTGCCACTACAAATATTGAGGTGCAAGTCCAAGAGGAAGCACAGTTAAACATATCTCAAGATTTAACTGCTGCAGAAGTGACCACTCAACTGGAATTTACTATGGAGGAGTTATTCCCAGATGTTGATACTGCTGCTGATAAAGAAGGAGGTGGACCAGATATTGAGAAGTCCATAGGAATGGACATTGATCAGGAAGCTGCTGTGGAAACACAGGTTGAGGATGAGCCAGTGGATGTTGAAGCTGAGCAACAACTCCCTGGAACAGATACAATTCATCATCCACAAGAAAGAATTCATGTAGATACTTCCTCTGAAACAGAAACTGAAGAAGCCAGGGTGGCAAAGAAAAGAAAACTTGTTGTCTTTAAGAGAAGAAGCAAGAACTATAAGCAGGCATTGCAGACAACAACTCCACAAGTTTCTCCAGCCTTTGATTACAATAAATTTATGGTAGATCTTCAAGTAAAATTGGATGACCAAAGGATGGCTCTGGAGAAGTATGTTGATGAAAATAGCAAGTCAGTTCAGTTTGACTTAGCTCAGGATATCAAGTCCATCCAATTTCAAGTCAACTTGCATAAAACTGAAATGACAGATTGCTTCCACAAGGGTGACAATGCTGTAGTTTATCTGGCTAAACAACAGGAGGCTATCTCTACAAAGGTGGATGATATTGCTTTGAAGCAAAGTTATGTTCTGGAAAATCAAATCAGAATGAATGAAAATTTAACTGAATCTCATAATGAGATCATTAAAGAGGTGAAGAAGATTGTTCCAGGTATGCCTGCAGATAGAGCCAAAGAAATGGAAGAATTTGATAAGAATTTTCAGGCTGCTATTGCATCTGTTAAGACTGCCATCACAACCTCTCAAAAGGACATATCTGAAAAGCTTCAAAAGTTAAGACCATTTTTCAAAGAGGGAGTGAATTATTTGGATGGCCAAATTCGATTTCAAAAAGAAGATCTTAGAGATCATGTCTCAAGAGAAGCCATAAAGGGGGAGAGGATGCTAATTCATGCAGGCTCTGAGCACACCAAGTGGGTGACCAATAGCATACGAGCCACTTTGGGATATCCCCCATTGTGTGATGATGCTATGGTAGCTGAGTCAGGAATACAATCTAATCTACTTGAAGGCAATCAACCTGTGGTTGCCCAAGTCATATACCCCCTCCAGATTTTGACTTGATTGATCAGAAAGTTCAAGGAATGTATAGTCCTCCAAAGGAGGTTACTAATATTGTCTTTGGAAAAGTTGATAAGCCTGAGGCTACTCTGAAAGAACAGCAGGATGCTCTATTGGCAAAGAAGAAATTCAGAGAGCAGGCTGTACTGAAGCCAGATTATGAGCAGTGGAGTCCTACTTCAAGGAACATCATACTCACTGCATGGAAAGCTGTACAGGATAAAGTTCATGAGAGAGGGAAGTGGTACAATGAAATTGAATGGCAGAAGTATGAGGCAAGGCAAGAGGCAATTGTATAATTCAGAAGGAAAGCCAAGCTGGGAAGACTGCCATCAGATGCTAAGGAGCCAAGAAAATACTTCCCAAAGCCTTTTCATTATTTTGAAAGGCAAAGGATCAAGGAAGAAGCTCAGAAGAAGGCTGATCTTAAAGGAAAGAAGATAGCTGAAGAATCAGAAGCTCCTGTGACAGCTACAATTTAGTCTGGCAAAGGGATTATGATTAGAGAGCCTGATCAATCCTGATTTTGTTTTAAATATTTTGTAATGTTGTGATGTAATCATCAAATGTAAAACTTTGTAATCAAACATTACCCTGTTATAAACAAAATGTTGTTTGGCATATTATAATGTGCATTCTGTGATGATTGATTCTGAATTATTCTATGTTATGTTTTGTTTATATTTAAAGTATTCCTGCTATATCATTAATCATCATTTAGTACTGTTTATAAATGGTGTATATCATTGGCTATAGGGGTTATGACTTCTCCAAATAGGGGGAGATTGTTGGGTACATTGGAAAATGTGTACCTGATTTGAAGAAGCCCAACTTAGCTCAATGATATACATCAAGGTGTATTTGATGTTGTTTTAAGTTGACATGTGCAGGTGGAGAATTGATAAAGTATGCAGAAAAATTCTAAGTCCAAGTGTCGACACAAAGGAAGCAGTGTCGACACACAGAAGAAAATAGTCGACACAATACTGGGAAGCAGTGTCGACACATAGCAGTTAGTCTACAACTACACTGGGAAAAAGTGTCGACACAGAAGAAGTAAGTCGACACAACACTGGGAATTTGTGTCGACACAGAAAAAGAGTCGACACAACACTGGGAAATTGTGTCGACACAGAAGAAAAGAGTCGACACAATACTGGGAAATTGTGTCGACACAGAAGAAAAGCGTCGACCTCAAACATTGGGAGAATGTGTCGACACAGAAGAATATAGTCGATCTCAAGATTGTCGACATCATCTGAATGTGTCGACACAGAAGAAAATAGTCGACCTCAAGTTAGTCGACACCAGCAGAATGTGTCGACACATTGTGATTAAGTCGACACATAATAGCAGAGTTAAAAAATGAATGTGTCGACACCTGAAGGCTAAGTCGACAATTACTAAAGTTATGATTCTACAACAATTGTGTCGACAAACAGGACTTGTGTCGACACACTGAAGAGTCAAGATCAAGTTATTTGCAGAAGAAGCTGTGTCGACTCAAAGGCAACTTAGTCGACATCACTGAAGACTGTGTCGACACCAAAGTCAATTATGTCGACACAAATAGACAGATTGTCTCGACACTTTCTGACAGACTGTTTCAACAACTTGTGATTCAAGACTAAGGCACAGGACTTGTTTGAAGACTTGACAGCTGTGGGTTATCACCGGTTAACTGAAGTTGTCAGACTTGTCAGAAAACGGTTAGAAACCGGATCAGCCGGTTACCATGAAGAATGTCTATAAATAGACAGATTCAGAAGGAGAAAATGATCAACAACATATAGAACTGACCTTTTGAAATACATTGGATCAGAAAGTGGAGAAGGATTACAATTCTACTCATTTCAAGAAAGTGCTAGGCACTTAAGAAGATCTTCTCCGGGAGATCTAAGAAGACTATCTAAGGATAGATCTAAGAAGAGTTCTAATCAGAATTCAGAAGAATCATTCAAAGTTCTGGATAGAGAGAGATCAAGTCAGAATTTGAAGAAGAAGAAAGAATCCACCAGTGGATTCTCAAGAAGCTGTTTGGAATCAACTCAGCTAAGTACATTTTCAAGAAGCTTTGAAGAAGGCTAAGAAACAGTTGATTGCATCAGCTGATCAAGAATTGTCATTGCCTTTTCTCTCTCAACCTTGGCAAGACAATTAAAACAATCTTTTCTATATTTCTGTAGGATCTGTTTATACAGATCTGAGTTGTAAGCCTATGTTATAAAGGCTGAGTGTAAGAGTGTTGAACTCTGAGTGGTAGGGCTGTTTGCCTGAGTGTAGGAGAAGGATATTCTCTGAGTTGTAGGCCTTGGGGCAAGGCTGAGGTAGGGCAGTTGTGCCTGAGTTGTAGGAACCAGTTGGGTTCTGAGTTGTAAGATCTATTGATCTGAGATAAGTGGATGTTTGGCCGAATCTAGCATACTGCTAGATAGGTGAAGGGGGAAAGTGGATATACCCAGACCTTGGGGAACCACTATAAAACATAGTGCAATCTGTGATGTTTTGTTTTCTGTGATTGCTGTGTTTATTATATTAGTTATTAAATTGAATTCTGCCTAGAAGTTTTAGAAAGAGAAGCAGAACCTATTCACCCCCCCCCTCTAGGTGTTTAGGCTGCCTTGAAAGTTAAACTATCAGTATGGGCAAGGACGTATGGAGACACGTACATGTTTTAATTGTAAGAAGAAGGGACATGTCGCCTGCAATTGTTGGAGTGGCCCGTCAAAGCATGAGGAAAAGACCGGTGTGTCCTATAAGGAAAAGGGCAAGGTAGTGGCAGAGTAATCTTCATCTCGGGCGCAACCTCGAATGTACACTCTCAACTTGTAGGAGGCGTAAAGCTCAAATCGTAAAGTACAGTAGCCTCGTGTGTATAATCTGGAGTTACAGGAGGCCGTAAAGCGGATTATGAAGGACGCGGTTGAGTGTAAATAAAGGAAAGAGTGTACTTTAATATTTTAATGTTGTATGTCTTTTTTTAAAATTCATGTATTTGTGCGATGTCGTGGGGCGAGACAAGCTGCGGCCTCTGAGCTCTAAACCCGGATCATTTTTGTTAATGGTACAACAAAAGAGTGTTTATGTTGGTGTCTATAGGTTCGCTAAATTTCGGGAGGAATTTATGAAAAGGGGGAGGGTTATAACACCACAAACCCCAAATGTGAGTTAAGGCTGGGCAACACGGCCAGGGACACAGGTGTGTCCCATGGCCTGTCCTACTCTATTTGCTCGGGTGTTTTTTTTGGTCTCGAGTGTGTCTCGAGTGAGGCACGCGGCCTAGGACATGGGTGTGTCCCAAGCCATGTCCTTCAAGGAGACACGCCAGGGATATGGGTGTGTCCAAGGCCGTGTCCTTCTCGGGTTGGTAGCCGGGCTATGTCTGGTGAGGAACACAGCCTGGATCCCAGGCGTGTTCTGGATGACACGGGCATGTCAAAGTTGACACTAGCATGTTGGGAACCCGTGTCCCTTTTGAGATTTATTGGTCCTGTGTTGATTGAGGGACACGCCCCTCAACACGGGCATAAACTTATTGACATGGGCGTGTCAGGAGCTTGACACGAGCGTGTCTAAGCCCGTGTTCTGGTCTGGTTTGAGTTAGTTCCTTTGCCCCTTAAGGTACACGAACTGTGACACGGGCGTGTCACAAGACGTGTCATCCCAGAGAAGATGTGTTTCAGAGAAAATCGTTGCCATTCATTTCCTTCTAATTTTATCTTGTGGTCCATGTTCCTTCCTGCTGTTTTAAGACCAAGGATTGAGAGTTATCTCTCATTCTATGTTGGTCATTCTCTTTCTAAAGAGATAGAGATAGGAGAGAGCATGTAAGGAAGAAGAAGAAGGATTCCGGCCGTCGGAGGAGCTGTAGCGATCCGAATCCAAAGCCAAGTTCAGAGTTGTGGAGGCAGAGCCGTCGTGGTGATTACCATTCGGCTAGATTTCCATGGCTCCAAAGCGATCTTCAAGGGTAACGAGCTCCTTCTTGGATAAGTAAAGTCCTACGTTATGCATGTTCATGGAATCCTCCACCAAGAGGTGGAATGAGTAAGCGATTCCAGTGGGTTGATAGTTGATATCCATGGTTGAGTCTGCATCAAGATCCGGAAATGAGTAGTATGGAATCGGCATGCAGTGTGAAGCCATCCAGACAGTTAGTCTGTATTGGTGATGTATATATTATGAACCGGAGAAGAATCTGTGTATGTAATATGTAGGTTACGGAGTGTGTGACGATGTATTTGAGTTGCTTGAGTTTTATGCTCTGCATGAGCTGTATGCGGTGTGGCCGTGAGAGCCATTCTCTGTGGTTGTTGAGACTTTGTGGCATTAGAATTGTACGCTCTGCGTGAGCTGTATGCTGAACCGGAAGGCGGCACTGTGTGCCTGTATTTTGAGAGAACGATTGGTAGCACTGCAAATGGGGGGAGTGGGCCTTCCCGACGTATTACACTACGGTGGTAGGTCGATCTAGAGGAACTATGTACCTGCGTTATGCGCGGTCAATTGGTGGCAATGCAAATGGGGGGCTGCGGGCCTTCTCGGCTTGTTACACTACGGGGGTAGGTCGATCTTATGTGCTCAATGGTTGCCATGAGGTGAACCCCTCTGAAGTGGATGGGAGAGGATGTCTCCAACATGTGTGTTGTAGTAGACTAGTTCCCGGCCAACAAGCTAATAACCTCTAATCGGTGGTTGGACCCAGGAATGATTCGGTACACCGTAAGCGTGCCCTGAGTGCACGGAGCTTCTGGATCGAAGGCCGGCGTTTGTGATGTTGTTATGCGTGAGTGCACTTGTTGTGATACTGATGCAGGCCCATGGTTTCTACGGATTATACTACTCGTTCTTAGATTTGACAATTAAAATAAAATAACCTAGCGCGTTGTTGTTCTACTTAGCACTATCGGATATCCAAGCAGTTAATGACATAATTTCAATATTAACCAATTAATCAATGCAAAGGGACGCTACCCCTTATTTTTGATTGAACAAGGGCTATATACCAATGTTCGCTCAAGCAAAAAGGACCCACCCGATCCGGACAATTAGCAAATAAAACTAAATTACGCACAAACATTCACAAGGCCAATACAAGAATATCCGGACTAAATAAGTGATTTAAAACTAAGTCCAAAATAATCCCCAAAAATTAATTAACAAGAGGGTTGCTTACCCTCTCTAATTTACATAAAAATATTCGGACGATTTAGGCTTGAAAATTTAGATTTTAATTAAGCATAATAATCAATATAAATCAGAATAATTTACCAGCCTTATGATTCCACAAAAATCTCACAATAATAAGAAGAAACACACAAGGAAGAGTATATAAATCGTTACCCAAAACCCAAGAGATCCGTCCACAAAAATGAGTGGAGGATGCACACACGAAGGTGGCAGATTCTCAATTTCCACGCAAGTCCTCGGATCCGCACCGAACGATGAAGATGCGAGCCGATTTCATTTTGCAAGCCCTAGGAGAGGGAGAAACCTTGAAAGTCACAAATATTGAAATAGGAGAGAGGAAAGGTGGTGGTCGAATTTTGAAGGGCAAGGGGGAGGACTCGGGTTTGATGTGGGGGAGAGAAAAGAGGAGAAGGGTGAAGCTCTCACTAGGAGGAGGAGAGGAGGAGGAGAATGAGAAGTAGAGGAGAGGGGGATGGCCGGCGGCCAAGAGGAAGGAGGCTATAGTGGGTGGCAAAATTTGAGAGGAGGAAGAAGAAGGGGGAAAAGATCTCAAGGAAGATTTTAGGGGATTTCAAATTGTTTTCTTCATTTACTAATTAATCCTTCATAACATGGCTATATATAGCCTACACCACTCAATCTCCCTCCAATCAACATTCAAAATTCAAAATTCAAAATGAAAATTATGATGGTTATAAGCACCAATCATAATACAAGAAATGAAATAATTAAAGCAACCTATGATGGTTATAAGCACTCATCATTACATGAATTATTTAAATGCAATAAACATAAAGATGCTTGAAATAAAATTGCTTAAAATAATAAAATTATTAAAAATATATAATTATAATTATTTAATTTATAATTATATATTTTTATAAAATGGCGGCGGACGTCGAGCAAAACATGTGGCGGAGGTGGCGGTGGCGTCGTGGAAGAAAAGCCATCCTCGAGCTTGCAGAAGCGATCGTCCCTATCCACAAACTCTCTCCGAAGGGGATCAATGGCGGCCGCATCATAAACGTCTCCATCAATCCTCCCCCACTCAAAAGTACTCATCGCCGATGAGTGGCCCATGGGTGAAGAACCATCAAAAGAAGTAGCAGCATGGGGCAAATCTGGCCCCGCTATCAGTGTCGTAGTAGCATGTACATCCATCAGCGCTGAGAACCTGTCTGGCAAAGAAACAACAAGACTTCCGAGGAAACTCGAAAGGGTGTCAAGCAAAAGAAATAAAACTAACATCTTACCATCCGGTTCAAGAACCGAGGAGTCAACGTAGAAAATAGACACGACAGTACTAACACTCTAAGACCCAAAAGAATATTTAGTGGTAGGAAGAAACGACGGAGAAATACACTCAGGTGGAACAGAGATGTACAGTAAAAAGTCCGGAAACTTGAAATAAAGTGAAACACCATGTGCTATATAAAAATCTAAAATAAAAGCATAAAATCCGACGTTCTTCATAATTTTGGATGGGTCAGCGTTCCTACATATAAATTTATTACCGGAGCCAAAAGGCATCCGCTCGGGGACTGACCAGACTAAACCCAAATCACTAGCTCTAGCATCAGACAGTCTCAGAAAGGAGTGGAAGTGTGTATGACATAACTTAAGGTGAAATACTAACGTCAAAGACACATGAGGAGAGAATCCATGTGCTACATGACTAGCCCCAAATACAGAGGATAAAGGGGTTAAGTCAGGTGGCCTGTGAGCTTTAAAATTAGAAATTATTTTGGTGGAGCCTAACGTTTTCGTTTTAAATTTGGAAATAAATTTTGATTTAAAAATTTCGTAATGAATAGCCAGTAGAAAATGCTTGTCACCAACTACGTTCACCATTATGCGCGTGCACGGGTCATCAAAAGAAGGGGATAAATGCGAGCGTTCAGGCTTGGCAAATAAGTGTGTCGAGGGGACATCACATAAAAAGGCACCATAGCCAAGGTATCACTAGAAGTCCAATTCGATACCTCAAAACTCGGATTTGACGTCCAAGAAATATCGTCCGACTGCAAGTCATTAAAATCATAAGAAAATTCAAACAGTGGATTCTCCCTTACAGAAAACTCATCCGACATGTCTTCCAATACGTTATGTATATCATGTGATTTAGACTCAGTGATCGGGTCATAGACCGACACCAATATTACGAGATCAGGCGGCACTATGGGGACCACCCTTGGTGGTACTAGCAGAGTGAACTCAGGGCGTACCGTAAGACTACTATAATCAGATGTACCACACTCGTGTCCTAAATAGTCTGCTCGTCGAGTCAACGGGTCAGGAGAAAAAGTCGGTAATACTACGATCGGGAAAGAGTTATGATCACATTCAAATTCAGGCAACGGAATTAGCATCAGGGGATGCTCATCCGGCTCCATTTCAATAACGTCTTCCAGAGTTATGACTCCCTCACTAAGACAATCTTCCAACACATCTGTCAGGACATCAGTAGCATAAAAAATCTCAGGGACGGGCACTTCGATATGTCTCGGGCTTGAAATATCAAGCTCAAGTCCTAACAGATCGTCACCTGAATCATGACTAGGTAAGCTCGCATCGAAATATAAATCTTCCGAATCATCCAGTTTATCACCCGACTTAGGCTCAACAGAGAATTCCATGTCAATCAAGGTAGACAACACATACATATCGTTGGAGGGAAATGGAGATGATTCTTCGGAGAAGAAGTCGTCATCCAGGTAACTAGGGTAACCAGTCTCCTCAATGTCGCTACCAGCGTCAGTGATAATAGCCTCGTCCTCAGTGACAGACACACTCGTAACCACAGCCTCAGACTCATTCATGCTAATAGGAACACTCTCACCCCGTGGGCTCATGGCATTTCTAGCACTTATGTCTAACGACCTAGGGATAAAGGTCCTAAGTTTCTCTTTCCTTTCATAGTTAGGTGTACTCGTGCTTGAGATAATCAGATCTTTGCGGGGCAAGTATCTAGCGTGAGGCTTATAGTCATTCCTACAATCAGCAAACTGGGAATAGCAGTAGGTAGGGTAATACTTATCCATTAAGTAATTTTTCATAATATGCAAACCTATACGTGGGTCGACGGAGGGCATTCCTAAACGTCTTTCCTCATTGAGCCAGAAGGTATGGGCTCGACCAAATAATTGCAGTCTCGCAATGGGAATCCTGTGGGGATCCACAATACAATATTGCTCAAAATAATGCTCCATATCTTTAACCCAACATAGAAACACCTGCGGTCCAGCTAGCCCATCATATGTCGGAGCAGGAATTCTAACATGCTTAGATGAGTGCGGTGTAACTTGATAAGCCTTTAGTTGGCCAATCAACCCCTTAATCTCTTCCACTACCGGACAATGGAATGACTTTCAATCTTTCATGACAGAACCTAAAGGTTTCATTTAGGAAACGTGAACATCGTAGGCCATTTAAGAGGGAACCGGAGAGAACACTAAACCGGAACCGATGCACATGCAAAGAAGAAAATAGCTTGGTCCTATTTATTTTCAAAGATAGATTTGTTTCCGCTAATATTTAAAAATAATATATAATTTTTTTTTGATATTGTTGCTGGCAAAAATATGGAGATTATTAATTTATTTTTTTCTGATTTTTTATTACTGAAAATACAATTTAGACGGCTATTGGCAGACCACAAATTTTTTTTTTGTTTTTTTGTATTTTGGAGAAAAATTTGAAATTTGGAATTTGAATTTTGAAATTTGAAATTTGAAATTTGAAATTGGAAAATTGAAATTTAAAATTTGAAATTTTAATTTTGAAATTTGAAATTTGAAATTTAAAAATTTTAAATTTGAAATTTGAAATTTGAAATTTTGAAATTTGAAAATCGAAATTATAAATTTGAATTTTAAAATTTGAAATTTTAAATTTGAAATTTGAAATTTTAAATTTGAAATTTGAAATTTGAAATTTCGAAATTTGAAATTTGAAATTTGAAATTTCGAAATTTGAAATTTGAAATTTGAATTTTTAATTTTAAATTTTGAATTTTGAATTTTGAATTTTGAAATTTGAAATTTTGAAATTTGAAATTTCAAATTTCAAATTTGAATGCGTATGTGCATGCAACATAAGAGGGGGATAAGTGCCAATTAGGAAATTGACGAGAACCTCCCTCTGATACCAAATAGCTCAGTTGGTGATGAGAGCTGTTAGGAAAGCTCTTTATCAAGGGGGCTGGGTTCGAGACCTCGCCTCAACATCCCGTGGCGCTGAGAATAGGTGCGGTCATGGGTGGGGTGCTTGGGCTGCAGCCCGGCTGTGTGTCGCTGGACGTGCTCCTCTAGCTAGGTTGTGACTGCCGTCAGAGCGGGGCGGCTCTGGGCCCACCGCATCAGATACATATGTTGTGATTGCAATGCATGAAGGGAAGGAACCACTGCCCCGGGTAAGGGGAAGGGTTGTTATAATTGGTAAGCTGAATGCTGAACGTTTCTTTATTTATCACACTTGGGGTGGACGTCCATATGCAGGTGCGGTAACGTCCCAATTCGCGCTAGGCCCCTCGCACGAGTTTTGAGTCAAGAGACTTGACTCGGGCTCGGGACGCACCGGCAAAAGGTGTCAAGTGCGTTGAATGGAGTGTAGGGTTGTGTGATATCCAACGGATCAAAAGGAAATTGTCTAAGGGAAAATCGATGAGAATGGGAGTTAATACTCGCCGATCGACGGGTATCGGGAATGATACTCGCCGATCAACGGGTATCGGGAATGATACTCGCCGAGTCGACGGGTATCAAAGGTCGATACCCGCCGGATTCAGAATTGCTGATTGAGAATTAGGCTAAGGGAAATTCGTCGAGAATGCCCGACAATGTCAATACCCGACGAATTCGTCGAGAATGCCCGACGATTCTCGCCGATCATCGAGAATGCTCGGCGATTCTCGCCGATCGTCAAGAATGCCCGGGGATACCCACCGAGCGTCGAGTGTCGCTGACTGATACTCAACGCACTCAACGCCAGGAATTTCCGATAAATGGGCTAAGTGAAATTCGCCGGGTATCATTGTTGATACCCAACGAATTCGTCGAGAATGACCGACGATTCTTGCCGATCGTCGAGAATGACGGTTGATTCCCATCAAATTTGACTTGTGCGTTTTCATCGCCCAGGCAGATTCGCCGACTTGTACAGGCGGACCGAACCAGACTTCGGGATTCATGCTGATGATGACTCCTTGGACCGGGTCACTTCAATATTACCCATTAGGGGCGGTCCAATGGGGCGTTGACTCGTGGTGGAAGGATTTAACCTAATACATCGGTTTATAAGAGGAGATAAAACCGAACCCTAGCCGATCATTCTTATCGTCATCGTGGACCTCGCGAAACCGACGGAGCCAAGGGAAGCAGTCGGAGTTCCTGGAGGCGGCCTTCTCTCTCTCTCTCTCTCTCTCTCTCTCTCTCTCCTTCCTTTGCCGTGAAGAACAACTGCACCAAGCAAGGGATGCCGCAAAGAAGAATGACTTGATCCATGGCTGGAAATGGTGTTACCGCTAGAAACGAGGTGAGCTTCCTCCCCTCTTGCTTGGTGATAGATCTGTAGTTAATATTCTAGGAGAGATATCGACTCCTTAGAGTCTTGATCGTGAGGAGGAGATTTCTTAGGGAAAAGCCATGCCTTTGTCATTTTCTAGGCTTAGTCCCCTCCATCCTCTTCATTCTTTAAAGTGAAGATGAGAGAGTGATTCGTAGAAAAATATGGCTTCGTGAGGGTGAATAAGGGTGGACGATTTTATGGAGGAGTTTTTGGGAGATTGGTGCAAGGAGGAAGTTGAACGGATGCCGTTCATCTCGCCTTAAGATGCGTGCAGAAATCTGTTTTCTGCACGCAGCGACCTTCGTTGCCAACTTCGGGGGTGTTCTGGTCATATCTGGGTTTTCAACCAAACACAAAAGTCGTTGCCCCCAAAATTATCTTTCCAACGAGTGGTTGCACATTTCTAGGCTATGCCTGTAGCCACGGTAAAGTCAGTTCGAATCTTCTGCGATTGGGGAAAAATCCTGTACACAGCAGGCTTCGAGTGAATTTCTGGTGTGATGCGATCAAATCATTGCTTTCGACTAAACACAAAAGTTGTAGCCCTTGAAATTATCTTTCCAACGAGTGGTTACACGCACTCGTCGGATTTCTGTTGCCTCGGGAATCCTTGGTCGAAGTTGCTTCCCGGATTAAGGCTGCACCTAAATTCTGGGCTGTGTAACGTGGAATGCGATTTGGTGGAATTTAATGTTGCGATCCAACTCGAGGCTTGAGTGAACCCTTTTGAAATATTCATCATAATGACGTGATAAGTTGAGGTAATAAATATAAATTCGTATAACGAGTTGTGGACAAGTTTAATTGAAGGAAAGAACCTGATATAATTGGGTAGATATAATTGGATAAATGTATAAATGATTTAACTATGGCCATGATGTATGGTGAATGGATAAAAAGGAATTAGAAATCCCATGCTTAGAGTGTCTATTCCCTTTTGATAGCATTGTGGAAGTAACGAGTGCGGTGTTGATCATCAATAGTCGGAATGAGACTGAGATGAGCAAAGTTGGACGGTTGGGCTTTGTCCTCGGTGTTCACGTCCCGAGGCTCCTCCCGTATTTGATGGATGGTTGGGCTTGGTCCTCGGTGTTCATGTCCCGAGGATCCTTCCATGCCATGATATTGTGGAATTGCATGTGGTGTGAGTCGACACATGGTGTCGTAATCCCGGGATAAGGATAGTGTGGCAGGTTACGGGCTCGCCAATCGTCACACCAATGGGAGTTGACAGCTAGGCCTTGGCCGGTTGGAATTGGTCCTCGGTGTTCACGTCCTGAGTCTCCTTCCGTGCCGAGTGAACGGTTGGGCTTGGTACTCGTGTTCATTTCCGAGGCTCCTTCCGTGTCACGCATAGGCCAGTTCGGGGCTAGGATCTTGGTGCTCATTTACCCAAGAGAACCCGCTGAGCCGTAGTATGCATGTGAGCTCTGTTGTTGTGTTCTTAGCGTTGAGGCGTATGGAGGCCTAGGCCAGGTAGTGTGGAGACCAGCCTATTAGTGGAGATGCCCGCTCTACTGTCGCCGTTTGGCCACGACAGTTGACGCCTGAGAGGTTAGCTACCTGTTCGAATAGTGGGAACTATAAATTTGTATCGACATAGCGGTTGCATGTGCTTGATCATGGGTATGTCATTGCATTGTATACATAGTATTGCACTTCATTGCATACACAAGACCCTCATCATAAAGGTTTGTATGGGCACTCCTATACGATGAGTTACTTATTGCCTAACGACCCTCAACTTATATGCTTGTATGGGCATGCATATAAGTTGAGTTACTTACTGTTATAACATTATACTCTCTTACTGCCATAGCTGGTAGAATTGTATAATAAGAGCTTGTTCATTGGTACACCATTTTTATTGCTACCTATGATTTGTATACTTACTTCACCTGCTTGTACTACTGTTTTATATATATTGTACCTGTTCCTTTCTAGCTCCCGGTGCCGAGGAGTTGCCGGGGGAGCGGATGTGAAGCCACTTAGTCTTTATGACTAACGGTTGCTACGTCTTCCTTTTTAGGAGGAAATCCGGCAGGTGGAGCAGCAGGCTATGCAGCTGGACAGCCAGGCCAAGATGAAAGGGCCTCAGGGGACGGTACCGTCGCTACCGTCAGTTACAGATGTGAGTGAGAGAGATTTTGTTGTAGCCCTTCGGGGCAATTTTATTTCCGTACTCTGATTATGTAGAAGCTTGTTTAGTTTCTCTTTTGCTATATTTATGGACTTATGCTTGGTGTGGATTGACTCTCTTTTATTGTATGGTTGGGTTGGCATTTATATGTTGATATTGGTTGAAGCCGGCAGAATAGGCGTCTTATGGTACAGGCTGACCCGAGTGTTAATGTTACCGCAAGGCGGCTGTTCTGGGCATAATACCCCTCTCGTGTCGTGTCTTGTGTTCCGGGAGGGGGGATCTTACAGGTGCTACCCTTTCTGGTGCTGACTTGGACTGAGCGGGCTAAAGCCCTTGGTTCTGCTGCTGCTTGTAGGCCCTTGAGGGCCGGGCGAAGAATTGGATTTCATGTGTGGTCGGCCTGCGTGCCAATATATGAAACCACCTGAGAAACATGTAAGGCCTTAAGGCCGTGAGCGATTGTAAGCTTGTATACATTCCTGGTGTTATATATAAATGTGTTATTTATATATTTATTGGGCATTCATTGGATGAGGTATTTCATGTTTTAAACTTCCGCTAGAATGCTCTGAGTTAAGATGCGAGTAGAAAGTAAATTTGATATTCACACGTGATTCCACTATCTGTCTGTGAAATATGGCGTGGGGTCCCGGCCAGACCCTCAGTTATATTCCATGTGACGGGTTTAGGGGTTACAGTGGTTACATGAGTTGTACCCCCAATTCATCACTTGTTTTGCCGAGCTCCGCAAAGAGCTCCTATTGAGGTTTGACACCTCAAAAAGAGGGAAGAGTGGTTCAGTAGCTCTTTTTCAGATAAAGCAGAGAGACAACGATTTAGTAGCTCGGTTTGTTGATCGCATTCAAAAAGGAATCCTGGGAGTAAAGAATATAGATCCATATTTCTATAAAGTTGCCTTAGTCCACAGCCTCATGGAGTGCCCACTAAAGTTCAAGGAAACTTTCAAAGCACCCACAATGTTCCAAAAAATGATTCCTTTGGTCAATAGATTCATCAAGGGTGAGAACTCCAATCCTACAAACATCTCCTCCTTGACAGCTAAGGCTGAAGGAAAAGATGTAGAAATATATTACTCTACAGCTTATCACTCGACCATGCCTCCTCACTTGGATTATCAGCCCCCTGCTCAGAGGATAACGAACTTCCGCAACAAGCGACCATTTCAAGGCCATCAACTATATCTTGATCAAAAAATGTTATTGCCTTCCGCACCAACTCCATCTACCCCCAAGTCTTGCCAGTATTTCATGCCTCAGATAATTCACCCTCAGATGCTCAGGGGTATGATAACTCTATGGAGGAGTTCTCATCTATGGTCTTGATACTGGATGAAGTAATCCAGATCTTGTTGAACAAGCCAAAGTATAAGAGGGTACTTCGAAAAGCAAAAGGGATTCCCCGAAACTTTGATATTTACTATGAATTCGACAAAGAAAAGGGGCATCTAACAAATAATTACAGTGTCCTTTGTCTACAGGTAGAAAGGCTTGGGTGGATTGAATATCTCAGTCACAAAGAGGCTCCAACAAAACCATCGACAAAAAAGGGAAAATAGGTAGCTGAGATTTTTGGGAGTGTGAAGATGTCGAGGACGTTAGCTGAAAGTGAAGGGATAGATACTACTCTAGAGGGGGGGTGAATAGAGTTATCAAATTTTGCACTAGACAAAACTTAATGGTCTACCAAACTCCCTTGGAGTGAAGTGCGGAATGAAAAGATTATAGATATAGATTTAACCCTATAGCCTAACACGAGTGATGTGCACAAACTCAAGCTAACTGTAATTACAGTTAAGGCTTGGAAAACCTAATCAGCAACTAGCAATCCTAGTTATATCTATTCACAGCCACAATGCAGGAATTAAACAAGTGAATCCAGACGACACAAGGAAATTTATAGTGGTTCCACAAACAACTTGGGTACGTCCACTCTTCTACCCACACGGTAGGAATCCACTCAGGTTTTTGATCAGGTGCCCTGCCACCAACAGGATCTGCTTCAGGTAGATCCAGAAACCCTTTAGACTTTTGATCAGGTGTCTAAAAACCAAGCACAGGTTTTTGATCAGGTGCCCTGCCACCAAGGGATACTTTTGAAGGGAGTAATAACCCTGTACAGGAGGGGGAAGAAGGTTAAGATGTCTTCTCTATTTTACAGAGATTAGAGAAGCACAAAAACTTGCACTGAGCTAGAAAGCTCTAAAGAATCAAGGCTCCCCCTAGCTCAAAGATGTCCAGGTGAAGTCTTGCTTCAGTGCAGAAAACTCTTCAGAAAACTCTGAAGGAAAAACTACAAGAAGAAAATAATAAAATTAAAGATCTTCAAGCAGCTATCTTCTTCTTCTTCTTCTTCAAAAGAACTCTGAGTTTGAACTTGCTGAAAGCAGGAGAACTCAGGTTGAAGAAGAGTCGAAGATCTTAACACTTCTCAGTTAGATGAAAATTGCTGAGAGCAGAAGACTTGATCTTGATGAAGGCTTGAATGCTTGAAAAATAACTGGGTAACTAGTTAGCTCGCTTGAATCCTTCTTCAAAGGATCCTTTTTATAGAAGCAACAAGCAATGGCTCTCTTCAGTTTGAATTACTTGTCTTCTTCTGAGACTTGAGACCTGGGCTGTAAATATCAAGAAGACAAAACAATCTCTGCAGCAGAAACATTCTATAAAAGGAATAAACCTTTTTCTAGGAAGCTGCAGGAAGCAATTTGATAATAAAGTACTAAATAAAGTCATATCAGAAACAAACTCTTTATAGCAAAAAGAAGACTTTTTCAGTCTAACGACTATAAAGGGCTGACAGTAGATAAAGTAAATTATAATGTCAGCTAATAAGACAAACAACTTTATCTAAAAAGATTTGACTCAGGCAAAAGGGATGGAGCAAATATTGCCTGGTAATTTTATCATAAAACTTAAAACAACGTGCCAGAAAATGTATTAATTAATTAAATATAATAAATAAATACAAAATATAAAGGCAGACAGAAAGCGTCGAACGACCCTTGGAGATCGTCGACCGACGCACGGAGATCGTCGAACTATCGGGCAGATAGTCGAACGATCCAGATAGTCGACCTATCGAAGAAGATAGTCGAACTACCCCGGCAGATAGTCGACCTACCAGAGCAGATAGTCGAACTATCAGATAGTCGATCTATCTGGACAGATAGTCGAACTATCAAGCACAAACAGATAGTCGACCTATCAAGCAGATAGTCGACCTACCTCAGAAAACAGATAGTCGATCTATCAACAGATAGTCGAACTATCAAAGACGACAGATAGTCGACCTATCAACAGATAGTCGACCTATCAAAGCGAAACAGATAGTCGACCTATCAACAGATAGTCGAACTATCAGATAGTCGATCTATCAGGACAGATAGTCGAACTACCACGCCAAGCAGATAGTCAACCTATCAACAGATAGTCGAACTATCAACGCAGACAGAGCGTCGACCAACTGATAGACGATCGTCGATCAGCCGATAGACGATAGTCGAGCGGCGTTCGACTATAGTCGAACGAAAAACTACTTAACCAAATTCTTCATCTGGAAAAGTGAGGACTCTACAGCTAGACCACTAACCAATGACCATAGATAATTCTTGGGTCAAGGGACTAAAAAGGCAAGACTAAACTCAAATCAAACTAGGGTACCAACAATCTCCCCCTATTTGAGTTAAGTCTCTCAAAAACAAAAATATACAGCTAGCTAAAGAGCAATAAAATTAATACAGGAAATAGTTAACAATTAACTAGCAGATATCAAACAGATAGATAATAGACAAATATAACACAGCAGTCAAACAAACTATTAAGAGTCTACAGAATCTGGCAAAGGGTCAGAGGAACTAGGAACAAAAGAAATTTTCCTTAGAGGATCATCAGCTTCTTTCTTTGACAGCTTCAAGTCCTGCATACCAATGATCTTCAATTCTGCAGCCCTAGGAACAACTGCTTCAGGGTGCTTTTCCATATATTTTGAGGGATCAAATACATCAGGATTAACCTGGAACTTTTCAAACTCTTTCTTTCTGAATGCAGACATGGTGGTTAAACCAGTAGTATCTTTTCCTTCTGCTTTTGCTTTTCTTATTTGAGCTGCTCCAACCAGTTCGTGAAAACGAGCCATCCTAAAGTTAGGATCAAGCTCAGGACTTCCATAAACAGGCTCAGGAGGAGCAGCATCTGATTCTTTATCTAGATAAGACATTGGAGCAGACTTAGCAAAAGGTTCTTGCTAGAATTTTAAAACAAAGTAAACTACTTACCTTTTGAAACAACTTTCTCAGACTGTACTGGTATTAGAGATGGAACTCTTTTCTTTGGAGAAGGAGGAGGGGAAAAAGTTGGTCTTTGAACCACAACCTCCTTCACTTGTCTTTGAGAACTAGAATACGATCTGCCTTGCGAACTTTGATAGCTTTTCCTTGGCTGAGGCTGAAAAGATGCAGATTTTCCAGACGAGGCAGATGGATTAGCAGATAGGTTCCCAGAGGCTCCTGCACTGGGAGGTGGAGGAGGAGGACCTCTGGGAGTCCATCTTGAAACAGGACTATCATACCTCTTAGATCTTTTTCTCTCCTTCTGCTGGTTCTTGGAGAACCACATCCAATGTTGAAATTCTTTCGATTTGGGGTCAATTCCTTTAAGAATGTAGTATGGAGTATCATTGTCTCGGCTGGGAGGAGGAGGAGCAATTGCTTTCCTTTTCTTTTGAGCAGCTTTCTTTTTCTTAGCATTCTCAGATAAATCAGAATCATCTTCATCATCAGAGTGAGATGATGGAGGATTATCATAAGGATCATAGGCTTCAGAAACAGCCTTTTCTTTCAAAGCAGCTTTCTCTTTTTCTTGTACTCTTTGATTCCAGGCAGCTCTTGCTTTTTCTTCTTTATTTTCAGATACATCTTCTCTATCATCTAAAAATGAATCCAATTCTGGATCTACTTGAGTATCAGGAACAACTGGATCAGCTTCAGAAACAACTGCTATGATCTGAGCAGCTAAATCTTCTCTAATATAATCTGTAGAAATTATGAACACAGATCTGCTAAATAAGCAAAAATCATTCCTTTTAGGTATTCGCTAGCTATCAAATTAATTGACTCGTAAATAAAGCGAATGAGTGAATTACCTTCATATTTGACCAACTCCCAAGACTCATCTAGGTAGGATGTAATAATCCCTTCTAGGAAATTTGCAATCACGGGAGTGGTAAGATCTTCTAAGCAAACTTTCACAACATATTCAGATAGCATGATAGCATCAGATATTTCCTTTTCCGATAACACAGAAACTGATTCTTTTTCAGCTGGAGCAGACACTACTTGAACTGTCATCACAGTATCTGTTACAGCTGGAAGGGAGGCAGGAGGTTCTGAGGCATCTTCACAGAACATCTCCCCCTGCCTGATTTCAGTGGAAACTGAAACCAGGCCCCTTGAGGAAGAGGGCTCAGCAGATTTGGAAAGAGATTTGATGGTAGCGGTTAAGGTATCAATGGAGGAGGCAAGTGGAGCGATTGCCTCTTCAATCATAATTTTGATTGACGGGGTAATCAACTCCAAAATGCTGGAGATGAAAGTTGGGGTGATCTCAAAAGATGATGGAAGTGAAGTGGATGGAGCTGCAGCAGATATGGTTGTAGTGCTGGGATGAAGAATGGTGTGGACTGGAGATTGAATTGGAGATGGAGCTGGAGAGTTAACAGGAGTGTTAACTGGAGAATGAATGGGAGACTGAGGAGGAGATGGAATCCTCTCAGATCCTAACAAATCAAAGCTAGGAGCAGATATCCTAGCCTGATGAGAAGGAAGAGGAGAAGCTGGAGGGGAAAGAAGAACAACCGTGGTTGTTTCTCTAACAGGAGAAGGGGAAAGTCGTACTTCAGCTGAAGTTGATGGAACTTCAACTGAAGCAGACTGCATAGCAGAAGAAGAGGGAATGGAAAGAGCTGAGCCAGCTTCAACAGGGTGAGGAGCGACCGAATCGGTCCTGGTGCTCTCTGATGTCGCTGGAGCAACCCCTGTGAGAGCGGGTTTCACAAAGGTTCTCTTCCACTTGGAGAACAGGTTTGGATCCATCTTCTTGCTTGCATTGATTGTTGTTGCGACGGAGACTAGCAGCTGAGGATACTTTTCCTTCAGGAAAATTCCAATGACCCTTCCGAGGGTAACTTCCTTCTTGCTAGTCTTTTTCCTAATCAAATCAAACATTACTGCTGCCCAATCAATCTTTTTCCGATTAACAATTGCACACATCAGTGCAAATTGTTGCCTTGTTATGTTATCATGAGCAGAGTGCTTACCGAGGAGCACTTTTCCGACCAACTCAGCAAGAAACTTAATCTTGAAAGGGAAATTTACTTTGAGCAGCTTCGTGGGAATGCCATCTGCATGTCCCAGCTCAACTAACATTCTTCCAAATTCTTGAGCATCTTGCTCATAATCCTCTTCACCATTTATCAAACCAAAAATATCAGTCAGAACGGCCGGAGTTAAAATTACCTCTTCTCCGCCGATGGTGCCAGTCATCGAATCGTCGGTGGAGGACGACGTGAAAGCCCATTCCTTGATCTCAGGTATATTCAACTTAATCCTTGATGACATTAATCTCTCTAGTCCTTGATCCCGGCACAGCTGAAGAACTTCCACGATCCCTGCATCGCAGCAACTGAACGCATCAAAATCAACGCTGAAGCCTGCATCGAACTTCACAACTGCTAGAACTGCTGGAGAGACCGCCATTGATTGTTGAAGAAAGCGCGAGAAGGACGGCGAAGACGAAGGAGACGAAGCGGCAGAAAATCGCAAGCGGGAAGACAGAATGCGAAAAGTCACGCTCCGTCGACGATAAAACAAAAGATCTTTTAACCTAGGTCGACTATCGGCTTTATATTAGACCGGAAATAGTCGATCTATTAAAAAGATACTAGACCCGATAGTCGAACGGCCGTTCGACGATCGGCTCAGAAGCAGAGTAGTCGAGCCATCGTTCGACTATTTCTGGCTTCTCAAACAACAAGCTGTCGTCATCCAGAGATCGACGATGAGCTCGACTTGTTCGACGATCTTCGAACGTCGGTCGACGATCTTCAAACAGATAAGCTATCATTAACCAGAGGTTGACGATAGGCTTAATCCGTTCGACGATCTTCGATCATCGTTCGACGATCTTCAAGCAGGTTTCAACATAGGCAGATATAGTCACACTTAGTCTCGTCCATTGATCATGCCTAGTTGAACTAAAAAGAACAGATGCTTCTGTTCATCTAAAGGCTTGGTGAATATATCACCTCTCTGAAACTCAGTGGATATGAACTCAAGACAAATCTTGTTCTTTTCCACACAATCTCTCAGGAAATGGTGCCGAATCTCAATGTGCTTCGTTCTAGAGTGGTGCACTGGATTTTGTGCAATTGAGATAGCACTGGTACTATCACACATGATTTTGGTGTTCTTGTGTGAGTAACCATAATCCACAAGCTGGTTTTGAATCCACAGGATCTGTGAACAACAACTGGCAGCTACTATATATTCAGCCTCTGCAGTTGAGGTTGAGACAGAAGCCTACTTCTTACAGAACCAAGAGACCAATCTCTCTCCCAGGAACTGGCAAGTTCCTGAGGTGCTCTTCCTGTCAACTCTGCAACCAGCATAATCAGAATCAGAATATCCAATTAATTCAAATTCTGACTCAGCTGGGTACCAAAGTCCTAGATTTGGGCATCCCTTCTGGTATCTCAGGATTCTCTTTAGAAGAATCAGATGAGATTCCTTGGGGTTGACCTGGAATCTAGTCCAACATCATCTAAAAAACCCCACATTTCCCTGTCGGAGTTGTCCCTAGCTTACATACTCTACGGGGAATATAGAACCTGATGTCTGGTTCACGGGTAGACTACAAAAAGTACTCTTCGACCACCGGAGTATGTGGTAAGGGGATCATCAGAATCAATAACTACATTAGTAGCCATGGGTGTAGGCATTGCTGAAGCATCAGCCATCCCAAATTTCTTTACCAATTCCTTGGCATATTTGGATTGGGAGATGAAGATACCATCAGCATCTTGCTTAACTTGGAGACCAAGAAAGTAAGACAACACATCCATACTACTCATCTCAAACTTGGAATGCATTAAGTTGGAAAACTTTTTGCACAGTTTGGGATCAGTGGAGCCAAAAATAATATCATCTACATACACCTGAACTAACAGGATTGTGTCCTTGTGATGCTTGACGAAAAGGGTTCTATCAACTACTCCCCTAGTAAAGTTGTGCTCTAACAGGAAACTAGCTAAGGTCTCATACCAAGCTCTAGGAGCTTGCTTTAGTCCATAAAGAGCTTTCTGCAACTTAAACACATGAGAAGGCTGAGTTGAAGAAACAAACCCTGGTGGTTGTTCAACAAACACCTCTTCCTTAAGCTCACCATTTAGGAATGCACTTTTGACATCCATTTGGAACACCTTAAACTTCATGAAGGCTGCATAAGCCAAGAAGATCCTTATTGCTTCTAGCCTTGCAACAGGAGCAAAGGTTTGGTCATAGTCTATACCTTCCTCCTGTCTGTAGCCTTGAGCTACAAGCCTAGCTTTATTCCTTACTATAATTCCATTTGCATCCAACTTGTTTCTATACACCCACTTGGTGCCTATGATCAGTTGGCCTTTAGGTCTTGGAACCAAAGTCCAAACTTTACATCTCTCAAACTGATTGAGCTCCTCTTGCATTGCAATGATCCAGTGGGGATCTAGCTCTGCATCTTTAAAGGTGAGAGGCTCATCTTGTGAGAGGAAACAAGCGTGCATCACATCCTGTCTTAATTGATGTCTTGTTTGCACACCAGCTGATATGTCTCCAATCACTTGAGATGTGGGGTGATCTCTAAGTGTGACAATATCAGCAGGTGGGATGTGATCTTCAGCAACAGTTGGGATTAATTCCTCAGGAGGAATTTGATCTACTATTGGTGGTACAACAACAGCTTCAGCAATGTCTTCATCACTGTCTGATTCAGTGATTTGAAGAGTTGATAGTTGAAGAATTTCTTGAGGGGCATCAGGTACCAGCAATGAACTGGAGGAAGGAGACTTTTCCTTCTCCTTGTAAAACATCTGAGACTCATCAAAAGACACATGCACGGATTTTTCAATTTTACAGGTAGATTTGTTATAAATCCTATAAGCTTTGCTTACTTGGGAATATCCAAGCATGATTCCCATTGAAGCTTTTGCTTCAAATTTTCTAATATATTCTTTATTATTATTATGAATAGAAACAATACAACCAAATACTCTAAAATAATTAATTTTAGGTTTCTTTCCCTTAAGCAACTCATAAGGAGTTTTACACTTAAGCTTGTGTATCAAACTTCTATTCAAGACATAATTGGCTGTACTAACAGCTTCTGCCCAATAGGAGAGAGGCATGTTAGCATCTGCCAAAAATGTACTAGCAGCTTCAGTGAGTGTTCTATTCTTCCTTTCAACTACCCCATTTTGTTGGGGAGTTCTAGGAGCTGAGAAACTATGTTTGATACCTTCTCTCTCACAGAATTCTTGCATGAGAAGAGAGTCAAACTCAGTACCATGATCACTTCTGATCAAGGCCACATGAGTTGAGTACTCAGTCTGCACACATAGTAGAAAGTCTGTAAGGGCTTTGAAGTTATCAGACTTAGTTCTCAAAAAGAAAACCCAACTGAACCTAGAGAAGTCATCTACAATTACTAAGGTGTAATACTTCCCTCCTAAACTCTGTACATTTATTGGGCCAAAAAGGTCCAAATGTAATAGATACAGGATTCTAGGAGAATCACTTTTATTTACTGATTTAAAAGAATTTTTGGTTTGCTTGCCTAGCTGACAAGCCTTGCATAGGCTCTCCTTCTTGTAGGGGCAAGAAGGTAAACCTCTAACAAGGTTGTGTTTAGATAACCTAGATATATTTTTAAGGTTAACATGACTAAGCCTCTTATGCCACAAAGAATTATTATTAAGAGTTACTTCATTAAACAGGCAGATTTCAGAATGAGGTGAATTGAAATCTACTAAATAAATGTTACCTATTCTAATGCCTACTAAAACAATATTATTATTTAAAGTAATACTGCAGGAGGAGTTAGAAAATGAAACCTGGTAGCCAGCATCACATAGCTGGCTGACTGAGATCAAATTGTGCTTCAGTCCTGTCACATATGCAACTCTCTTGAAAGTGACATCTCCAATTGTGATCCTGCCATAGCCTTCTGTCTGACCACAGCGGGAATCTCCAAACATAACCTTTGGGCCGAGCTTAGCTTTGAATTTTGACAGATGATTTTTATTTCCTGTCATATGCTTGGAGCATCCACTATCCAAATACCACTTATTTTGAGTGATTGGATAGGCCTTCACCTGCAAGATAATTATTTAGACAGTGTGGACCCAGGTAACCTTGGGTCCCTTGTTTTTCACATAAGAAAAACTGGAAATATATGAAAATGCAGGCTGAGGGTGATAACCTAGTGGGTGAGATCTCCTAGGTGGGATTCTCCATGCAGATGATGGGTCAACAAACCTAGGGTTTCTATTTTCATTTAGGTTTCTATGGTACTGATTATGATTTTGAAAATCATATTGAAAATGTCGATCGACGTTCGACAATGGGTGCTCAGATCGTCGAGCTTCGTTCGACCATTGAGCTTCCGATCGTCGAGCGGCGTTCGACGCTTTTTGCATATCTTTAAAAAATTTCTTTCTCTTTTCTCTCTTAGCTTTATTTAAGGTTTTATTAACTAGATTTACTTGCTCAGTGTTCTTCATTCCACTAGCTGAAATGAAGTTCACTGGAGTTGAAAGATTGTTTTTAAGAAGAACTGGGGGTTCACTGGGAGAAGCTCCTAAGCCTAGTTTGTTATTAGCTGACCTAGTGTTAGTCATGCTGGTAATTTCTAACAACTTAAGGCTTCTACCATTAAGTGATTCTTCTAACCTCTTAGACTTAGCTAACTCTATTTTAAGAAATTTAATTTCTTCACTACAAGTAGTGAGATCTTCCTTTAACCTAATATTTTCTATAGCAATTACTTCTGAGTCAGCTAACTTATTTCTAAGTTCTTTTATCTCCTTTTCTGAGCTAATCAAATCTAAGCATAAAGATTTAAAATCTAATTTAAATTCTTCTGAAGTGAAATCATAAGAAGAGAGTACCTCATCTTCTGTTGGCATCTCCTCATCTGAATCTGAACTCTCTGCAGCTGAGTGGTTGCTGCAGGCATCTATTGCCATGAGGCAAACTTCTTTTGCCTTCTTCTCTTCCTCATCCTCACTGGAGCTTGAGGAGGAGGATTCTTCATCAGAATCACTCCAGGTTTCAGCAATGAAACCTCTCTCCTTTTTCTTGTTCTTGTAGGAGGATGGCTTGGAGTGCTTCCTGTGTTGTTCTTTTTCTTTCCTCTTGTCTTTGCTTTTCTCCTCTGGACACTCTAGCAAGATATGTCCAGGCTTCCTGCAACCATAACAAATAATTTCTTTAGCAGGAGAGCGATCATACCTTGGTTTGTCTTCATAGCGTGAAGACTTCTTTCTGAACTCCTTTCTCCCCATCTTGAGAAACCTCTTGGCAAACAATACAATAAGTTCCTCATTTGATTGGCTGTCTTCAGAAACATCAGCAGCCTTAAGAGCTAGAGATTGCTCTTTTCTTGTTGGAGTGGGGGTCTTTGCTTCAGCTTCTGCTTCGCTTGTCTTCAGCACTTGCTCAAAAGACTTGAGCTTGTCGAGGAGGGCCTCTGTTGAAATTTCATTTGTACTTCTGGCTTCCTTGATGGGCCAGATACTTAGATCCCATGTGCTAGGGAAGCATATAAGAATCTTATCATTGACCTCTGTCAATGATATGTCCTTGTCCAGGGTCCTCAACTCATTGATGATTGAGCTGAGCCTGGTGTACATGGCTTCAACTGATTCAGCATCAGTTTTCTTGAAGTTCTCATACTGTGAGATCAGGTTGGACCTTCTGTCCTTCCTTTCATCACCAGCTACAATCTGGTTCAGTGTATCCCACATGGCTTTTGTTGAAGAGCAGTCAGCAACCTTCTGGAATACCTCATCAGACATTGTCTGAGCCAGAATGTTCATCGCCTTGGCATCTGCTATTTTGGCCTTCTTGTACTCATCATTGTAATCTGAAGGAGGCACTGCACTCATATCAGATGATGAGGCAGTAGCAGCAGCAGGTGCTCTTGGGGGTCCTGACAAAATAGAAGCAAAAATGCTTTCATCAATAGAATTCATATATAATTTTATCCTTGCCTTCCAGATGCCAAACTTAGCTAAGTTGCATGCTGGAGGTCTAGTGCTAGAATAATCCTTGGACTGGGCCATGATAGTGAATATCTATAAGCTTTGGTATCTATCAGGATCTTGTGACTTAGGTGTTAGCCTATTCAGTCAGTCAACCTCCCTCTGATACCAATTAAAAGTGAAGGGATAGATACTACTCTAGAGGGGGGTGAATAGAGTTATCAAATTTTGCACTAGACAAAACTTAATGGTCTACCCAACTCCCTTGGAGTGAAGTGCGGAATGAAAAGATTATAGATATAGATTTAACCCTATAGCCTAACACGAGTGATGTGCACAAACTCAAGCTAACTGTAATTACAGTTAAGGATTGGAAAACCTAATCAGCAACTAGCAATCCTAGTTATATCTATTCACAGCCACAATGCAGGAATTAAACAAGTGAATCCAGACGACACAAGGAAATTTATAGTGGTTCCCCAAACAACTTGGGTACGTCCACTCTTCTACCCACACAGTAGGAATCCACTCAGGTTTTTGATCAGGTGCCCTGCCACCAACAGGATCTGCTTCAGGTAGATCCAGAAACCCTTTAGACTTTTGATCAGGTGTCTAAAAACCAAGCACAGGTTTTTGATCAGGTGCCCTGCCACCAAGGGATACTTTTGAAGGGAGTAATAACCCTATACAGGAGGGGGAAGAAGGTTAAGATGTCTTCTCTATTTTACAGAGATTAGAGAAGCATAAAAACTTGCACTGAGCTAGAAAGCTCTAAAGGATCAAGGCTCCCCCTGGCTCAAAGATGTCTAGGTGAAGTCTTGCTTCAGTGCAGAAAACTCTTCAGAAAACTCTGAAGGAAAAACTACAAGAAGAAAATAATAAAATTAAAGATCTTCAAGCAGCTATCTTCTTCTTCTTCTTCTTCAAAAGAACTCTGAGTTTGAACTTGCTGAAAGCAGGAGAACTCAGGTTGAAGAAGAGTCGAAGATCTTAACACTTCTCAGTTAGATGAAAATTGCTGAGAGCAGAAGACTTGATCTTGATGAAGGCTTGAATTCTTGAAAAATAACTGGGTAACTAGTTAGCTCGCTTGAATCCTTCTTCAAAGGATCCTTTTTATAGCAGCAACAAGCAACGGCTCTCTTCAGTTTGAATTACTTGTCTTCTTCTGAGACTTGAGACCTGGGCTATAAATATCAAGAAGACAAAACAATCTCTGCAGCAGAAACATTCTATAAAAGGAATAAACCTTTTTCTAGGAAGCTGCAGGAAGCAATTTGATAATAAAGTACTAAATAAAGTCATATCAGAAACAAACTCATTATAGCAAAAAGAAGACTTTTTCAGTCTAACGGTTATAAAGGGCTGACAGTAGATAAAGTAAATTATAATGTCAGCTAATAAGACAAACAACTTTATCTAAAAAGATTTGACTCAGGCAAAAGGGATGGAGCAAATATTGCCTGGTAATTTTATCATAAAACTTAAAACAACGTGCCAGAAAATGTATTAATTAATTAAATATAATAAATAAATACAAAATATAAAGGCAGACAGAAAGCGTCGAACGACCCTCGGAGATCGTCGACCGACGCACGGAGATCGTCGAACTATCGGGCAGATAGTCGAACGATCCAGATAGTCGACCTATCGAAGAAGATAGTCGAACTACCCCAGCAGATAGTCGACCTATCAGAGCAGATAGTCGAACTATCAGATAGTCGATCTATCTGGACAGATAGTCGAACTATCAAGCACAAACAGATAGTCGACCTATCAAGCAGATAGTCGACCTACCTCAGAAAATAGATAGTCGATCTCTCAACAGATAGTCGAACTATCAAAGACGACAGATAGTCGACCTATCAACAGATAGTCGACCTATCAAAGCGGAACAGATAGTCGACCTATCAACAGATAGTCGAACTATCAGATAGTCGATCTATCAGGACAGATAGTCGAACTACCACGCCAAGCAGATAGTCGACCTATCAACAGATAGTCGAACTATCAACGCAGACAGAGCGTCGACCAACTGATATACGATCGTCGATCAGCCGATAGACGATAGTCGAGCGGCGTTCGACTATAGTCGAACGAAAAACTACTTAACCAAATTCTTCATCTGGAAAAGTGAGGACTCTACAGCTAGACCACTAACCAATGACCATAGATAATTCTTGGGTCAAGGGACTAAAAAGGCAAGACTAAACTCAAATCAAACTAGGGTACCAACATTAGCCTTCTAAGCAATGTCAGTATTGGAGGTTAATGTGTCGATGCTGATGATGAAGGAACTCTTGGTCGACTCTTTTGCATTGATGGTGGAGCAGGATAAAAATCAACCCGAAAGTCTACTACAATATGATTCTTTCGAAAAGAGGTGTCTACACCTCTTCCTTTGTTCCATCAAGGGGAATTATCACTTTCGACAAGGAAGATCTTCCCTAGACTTCCAATCGTCTAACCTATTCTTTGTGTAAGAGGAAGGGGCATGATGTTTCCTACTATTGGTCAAATGACAAGTCTTGCTTCCAGTATGGGAAGAAGGGGAATATCAAGTCTAGATGCTCGCAATCCTAGCCCACGATGAAACCGGTTCAACTTCAGACTTTTCCACTGACATAGCTACAATAACTGGATAGAGAGAAAGGTGAACAAAATATGGTGACCAAGTAAGAAGCTCAGTCTTCCACCCTATGATCTCAGGTTAGATTCTACTATAGTTGTTAACTTGTAATTATGGACTCAGTTTCTATCGTATTAGTTATGTGTATGAATTTTTAGCCGAGTTTAAGGTAAGGAATCATTCGCCACGAGTTCTTTTTTATTCGAGTACCACTCACTCTTTCGTGGCTATGATTATTATAGACCTACATTGTTTGGCCATCGATCAAGTTAGCGATATGCTTCATGTTAAGTTTCCATCTGGTGATTCGGTGGCGTCGAATTAGGATATAAAAACTTCCCTATTCTTTTATCTTGATTCTTAGTGTATGCCGATCTGAAGGTGCTAGATTTGGAATACTTTGAGGTGATCTTGGGTATTGATTGGTTGTCCAGATATGATATTGTAATTCAATGCATATTCAAGTGTTTAGATTTCAAGATGGACAATGGACAATGCATGAGAGTTTACGGCTTTCCGCGTCAGGACTCCCCCATCTTATCTAAGGTACATGCTCAAACATTTTTAGAGTCCTATTATATTGCTTATCTTATTTCTATTTTGGAAACTGCTTGTGATTTGCAACTTATCGAGGGTATTTCCATGGTGCGAGAGTTTTCTGATGTTTTCCCTATTAGTCTTCCTAGTCGCACACCTAAGAGAGATGTAGAGTTTGTTATAGACCTTGGGCCCCGTACTCATCCTATTTCCCAGACACCTTACCTTATTTCTCAGTGTGAGTTGGAAGAGTTGCAAACTCAGTTAGATGAATTATTGCAGTGTTGTTTTATTAGGCCTAGTTCTTCGCCCCGGAGTGATGAAATCATTTTTGTGAACAAAAAGGAATGTTCGATGAGATTGTGCATAGATTATAGAGAGATGAATAAGGTAACTATCAAGAACAGATATCCATTGCCTTTGATGATTTGTTTGACTAGTTGCGGGTAGTTCTTTGTTCTCGAAGATTGACCATCATTCAGGCTACCATCAGCTGAGGATTCGTGAGTCAGACATTCCGCGAACTTCTTTTCATTACCGTTACTGGCATTTTGAGTTCTTGGAAATGTCCTTTGAATTAACGAATGCACCCTCTGCTTTTATGGACATGATGAATAGAGTATTCATTGATATTCTAGATCATTTTGGGGTCGTTTTAATCAATGTTGTTATAGTGTATTCTAGAAATGCCGAGGAGCAAGCTTTGCATTTGTGCTTAGTATTGTCTACTGTAAGGGAGCATAAGTTGTATACAAAGTTGAGCAAGTGTGAATTTTGGCTTTCTCAAGAATCTTTTCTAGGTCACGTTGTGAACAAAGATGGAATTATTGTGGACCCAATGAAGATAGCAGTTCTTTTGGACTAGAAGAGTCTTATAATGCCTAAGGAGATATGGAGTTTCTTAGAGTTGGAAGGTTATTATAGGAGATTTGTGCAATGATTTTGGGTACTATCTGCACCTTCGACCAAGCTTATGCAGGAGAATGCAGTATTCATTTTTAGCGATTTCTATGATGTATCTTTTCACGAGTTGAAGAAGCGATTATGTACTGGTCCTATTTTGAACTTACTTACCGAAGGAGTGGAATATGGAGTTTATGTGGATGCATCACAAGTTTGACACAAATGTGTCTTGATGCAAGACAGAAAGGTGATCACTTCTGGATCAAGACAGTTGAAGGTTCACGAGAGGAACTACCCTATAAATGACCTGGAGTTTGCTGTAGTCATTTATGCTCTAAAGTTATGGAGATATCTATTGTATGGGGTGTCATGTAAGATTTACATAGATCACAAAAATCTAAAATATTTCTTCAATAAGTAGTTGAATTTGCGCTATCGTAGATAGTTTGAGTATGTCATGGACTATACAGTTGATATCCTTTATTATCCGGAAAGACTAATGTGGTAGCCGATGCCTTGGGAAAAAAGTCACGCATTTCTTTGGTCTTTCCTTGCAATATTTGTAGGAGGAGTTCTTATTGATGAACATAACTATCAGTATTAGCGTCTTGCTGACTAGCTTAGAAGTTGGAGAGCCTTCAAGGATCTTAGTTACGAAGTTACATCAGAAAGATGATCCAGATTTTTAGCATATTAAGATTAAAGTTGAAAGGGGAGAATTACCGGACATCTCTTAAGATGGTGATGGTACCTTAAAGTACCGGGGTATATATTTTATTCCCACTGTTGAGAAAATTCAGGCAAATATTTATGACGAAACACTGATGCGTTGAACGACAAGTGTATCAGTCGCACAAGTAATATAAAATGTGCGAATTTTCCCAAGTATCGATCTCTAGGGAACACAACAAGGTGGAGTTAATTTTGAGGAAGACTTGAGATTGAAGTCCTTAGGTCCGTATTTATGAAGGGGGGTTTAGATTGTTGCGGAAAAAGAAAATAAAACACTAGTAATGACTCCTACGCAACACCGCTATGCGATGCTTAGCTAGGCGGGATGGAAGACTACATGGGCTGCTATGCACCGAATCACTGGGCGGATAGATGAGTTGGCTCAGATGAGGTGATGAGAACGCCTAAATGAGGGTCGTGAGCACCTCTTCACTACGCACGCCTTTAGCAATCGCTAGAGCAGAAAAACCGGATGTGGTGGCGGATGGAAATAAAGGCACACTTCAAATTAATAACATAAATATAAAATCACAAAGACATCATTGTATACAAACGTATATCAAATTTAACATACTTCATCATATAAAAAGAAAAAATCGCACTATCAACAACAAGAGAAGAAGAGAGTGTGAAATCGACCGGATCCTAAGTCTTGCTGAGGGTTCACGGAAGGAATCACCGAGTTATCAATCCGCATCCTAGCTCGGTCCTCAACTGCATCTAGGGTATAGGAGGTTGTTAGTAACTCCCAATGGCCCCGTCTTCTTCGTGTCATAATCTGGAGGAGAATGGCACAAACTTCTCCTAGCTTGATGGAGAAAGCTAGGTCAAACTCTTCTTGAAGCTCAAGGATGAAGGAGGAGGCCGAGAGGAAGCTCCGACTTGGATTTGGCGGTGAAAGCTTGCCCGGAGCACCTCCCTATGGTGGAAGATGAAAGGGAATGGCGGAACCCTCCTCGGAGACAAAAACGATGGAGAAATATCGAGCGGTCTTGAATTAGGGCGGAACCTGCGAATTTATAGATAGTAGAAATAATAATGCACACAATCAGTAGCACACGACCAGTGGTCGTGTGCACTGAGTCTTGTGATCGTGCGATGAGCACTGGCAGAAATCAAAAATAATTAGGATAATGCGCACGAGCAGTGGCACAGGACCGGTGGTGGTGCGCACTTTTTCAATTGTCATTCAATTACCCCAGATAGATCTCCAGGAAAAACAAATAAATGCGCACAAGCAGTGGCGCACGACCATTGGTCGTGTGCAATATGTCCAATGCTCGTGCGAATGCCCAAGACAGAACTTGGAAAAATGGAGAGTAGGGCGAACGGTTAGTGGCTCACGAGCAGTGGTCGTGCGCTATAGGTCAAATGATCGTGCGCTATTGATCCTGTACTGTTTGGGTTCGACGAACAGGTCGCGCACGACCAGTGGTCGCGCGCTAAGAATTTTACTGACCGTGTGCGTGTAAAAATGCACGAACAGTGGCCCTTAGGCAAAAAACGATCCCAAACAATCCCGGATCACGCACGCGACCCTTGTACCAGCAGCAAAACAGCAGAGCCACTGAGATGGCATACCACAAACTCCATACACAGAAAAACACCAAGTAGGGCAAAAGAAATATAACTACAAAATCACATAGAAAATGGGCAAAAAGTGCACCTACTATGGAAATAAAGATAACATGAAATTTATACGATAAAGAACTAAAAGTAAAGTGCATGTGAAAGAAAACTAGCCCAGATGAGTCCAAAAATCACAATATAAATAGGACTCATCACACCCCTAGACTTACCTATTTGCGCATCCCGAGCAAACAAAATCTAAGCAGAGAGGGAAAATAAACTAGCTAACCAAGAAATTGAGATACAGAGTACCATGTGAAGTCGCATGCTCGCGCGCATAAAAATATAATAGCGGAAATTTCTAAGAATTCAAAATAGTTTATACTTTTCACAATGCTTATCAAAATTTTATTACTACTCAAAAATAGAATCACAGTGAATCTTTCGGTCACGCATAGGGAGAAAGTAGGCAGGCCACTAAGGTGAGATTTGACCAAGACCGGGGTTCAGGATAACCTCCAAAGGAATCTACCAATGTCGGGGAACATAAGCTTACCCGTTCACACTTCACGGTACTAGTTTGACTCAAGCATGAATCCGTAGGACTTAAGGATAAGAGATGGGGCTTTGGTGATCGCTTTCCGCATAAGAAAAGAGAGTTGAACTAGCATTCCAATTAGGCAAGTATACCTATCGAACTGTAGCTAGGGGACACAAGTGTCATATTGAAATTCGGGAATCGTTGAGTACACTTAGTCACACAAAGACTATTATTTTGTCGACGGAAATCTTTAGGGTTGAAGAGAAATCTAAACGCACTAAAGAAAGGAAATATTACACTAAAAAGAAAACTAATTGCAGTTAAATAGAAAGCATAAAATAAGCGATTACAATAAAGGATTAGAATGATGAAATGGAAATGCACTCGATCGAGAATCTCCTCGGCTAAAGTCGATTAAAAACACGATAAATAAACCTAAACTTAATAGGAGGAAAGGTTCTTGACCGTAGACATTCCTTAAGCTTAAACACGCTTCTCTCAAAGTCTTGCCCAACTGAGTTTAGGAAGGTCCGACCGACTCTCGTCTAAATTAGAGGCCTAAAGCTCGCGTTACGCGTTGAACCCTACTATTGGAATTTAATCCAATCCGGGAGATTTGAACGTCTGCCTCTCTCGAGGGGTGCGTAAAACTCTCTTTAATCTTGAATGCTCACTTCAAACAATCTGTCTCTCGGCAAGCCAAGAATGAAAGCTATATTGGAAATTATATATCGACAATATAATTCAAAACGAGAAAAATCAAGAGTAATCCAAGGTCTAAAACCCTAAAAAGAAAAGGTTGATTCAAAGCATCATAATATAAACACTCTAACCTCGGATCATCAAGATCGAGTACAAGGAGGATTAGCTACTCAGAGTGAAGTGGAGGAGGGGGGTGAGTAGTAAAGCATTAAGAACAGAAGGTAATAAAGCATTTAAATTAAAAAAAATAAAGAGAGCTACACTTGAAATGAAAATTACAATAGCATGGAAATTGAAATCCTATGCTACCCCTACAATTATCAACTAGAGCAAGTGCAAAAATTACAATAAAAGCTAAAACAAACTAAGCACTAAGCTAGGGTTACGAAAGTTACAAAATAAGAAAGGGAGAGAGGGAAGAACACTAAAAACACTAGTAAACAAAAGGGCAACACCTCCCCTCTCAACCCAAACTTGTTCTGAAATGGAAGGGGGGCCTTGAATTTATAGGAAAAATTCTCGGGTAGGTCATGCCCAAGATCACGCCCGGGGAGGGCGTGTCAGGGGGCGTGACACGTATGGGATTGACCTCGGGTTCTGGATTCTGGCGGGAAGGATGATTGCTTCTGTGCGATGGCTTACATGCACTGAGTCATGCCTGTGTAGGGGGGTGTGACACATATGCCACATCGAAATCATTGGTCGAAAATCCGTCAGTCTTGGAAAAGGGGGCGAACACACCCTGGGTCACTCCCTTGACGGGGGGCGTGACAGGTACGATTACCGTACAGAGGCGAAAATGCATTTAATGCGGCGACAGACTTCTGGCAGAGGGTGAACCGCCCCGTGTCATGTCCTGGGACACGCCCGAGAAGGGCATGTCAGGCGTGTATGACAGCGATTTTTCCTGTTATTTGGTCTCTGTCAGCAAGCTTCCTCGAGATTGTGTGACAAGCCCTATGACACACCCAGGGAGGGCGTGATATGGGGGCGTATCAGGTCATTTTTGGCCAAAATTCTGGAAACCTGCAAAAAAACAAGAAAATGTTAGTGGCAATAATATTTACATAAGAAAGATAAAAATTTAGCTAATAAGATAAGTTTAACGTCTTCAAAACTAGAAAATATCCTAATAATTTAAACTACAAAACGTACTATCAAATTCCCCCAAGCTTAAGCCTTGCTTGTCCCCAAGCAAAAATATAAAAACTAGATAACCATAAACTAGGACTAATCAAAAAGTTCTAATTATGCCTACACAAGTACGATGCGAATTTCTAAATAGGGAGAAGGTGAAACGTAAATATAAAACAATTATTTAGGTATGGTTTAACTTTTATAAACATTACTCAACGAAAATAAATCATCCAAAATTTTGTCGAAATTCTTTAAATAGATTCAAGCAAAGCAACAAAAATGAAAAACGCATTGAGTTGTTACTAGATCCAAGCAACGCATTATAATTATATTAATTAAATAACAAAAATCTAAGTTTAAATCCAAAACTAAAAATGATTTACTTTTCTTCTTTTCTTAGTTATTAAATAAAATTGAAAAGCATGAATCAAAAGGACATAATAGGACCGAAACGTTTGGTTTAGGATTATGATTAGGAGTGGAATACAAAGATAAATAGGGAGGCTTAAAATCACACTAAACCAAAACAAAGAGTTTCAAAAATATAAAAAAAATATTTTTCTTTCTTTTTTCGTTTCCATTTTTTTTTCTTTTTCTTTTTCAAAACAAAGGCCATAAATATTTTTTAGTTTCATTTTGAATTGGCCAAACAAAAGCAAACATTTCTTTTGAGCATACTTTTTTCAAAAACTTTTCCCAAAAATATCACAAAATAAACTATCATAATCATGAAAATTCTTTATAAAACTCAAAAAGTCTAGTGTGATTAGATAGGTTGGAAATTTTGGCTTTAGTGAAAATGATATGAAAGGAGGAGCTATCAAATGAAATTGGCAAAAAAGGCTCAAAAGCGGCTAACTAGAGGTGAAAGTTTTTAGGTTGGCAGGAAAGCTCAAATGAAAACAAAAATGGCCTAAATCATATTCATACTTTTAAATTTATTTAAAACATAGATTTGAAAATTTTCAAAAAGAAAGTCCTAGATAATAAAAGAAGATTCATGAAATTATCTTGAAATTAGAAATAATAAGTGACTTGGATCGTTCACATCTACTATGTTATTCAAAAGTTGACCTTACAAAAATTATGCAAAAACAAAAAGGAAAATAGTGGATGATGATTTTTTGAGAAAGTAAAGAAAATAAAGAACGAAAACCATAATGGAAATGTGAGTTTTAGAAAAAACATTTTACGTTAATATGCTACCGCGAATTAGAAACTCAGCATGCCCCACATTTTACTTATGAAACATAATTAAAAAGGGTGATTAGAAATATTATAATTAATTAAGTTATTTATATAAATTTTGAGAAAAACAAAACAAAACAATGGGTACTATTGAAATACCAAAATGTATAAACTATTAAAGTAATAACAGAAAGCATATTTTTTTTAATTTTAAAATATTTTCTATTTTTTTTTTATTGTTAAGATATTCATTTTTATTTTTTTTGAAAAATATTCACAAAAAGCAAAATATTCACACATCAAAAAGGAGGAAGTCCTCCCCCAAGCTTAAAATGGACATCGTCCTCAATGGAGAAGGAGGTTAGAGATGGAGAGAAAATGAAATTATAGAAATTAAAGTACAAAATTGAAAAATAGGAACTTCCCCAGATTTATTAGCTGTGAATGTTGTTTGATGCCGCTCCCCCATGCTTGCACTTTGGATCATCATGAAATGTCTTCTTTGGACTTCATGATGGATTCAACAATGTTGGAGTAGGCGATCGCAGAAGCTTCAGCTTGTCGGAGCTATCCGGGGCAAAAATTGTAAAATAAAGAAAACACAAAAAGATAACTTGGGTTGCCTTCCAAGAGCGCCCTTTGTTAAAAATGTCGTTTGAGCTCGACGTAACAAAATAATAATGTCCAAAATATTTTGTCCAAAATAATAATAATTAAAGTTTTTAACAAAAACAAATAGTTCAAAGATAGTTAAAGTTCGTGTAGAAGAAACTTAACAATGTTTGGACTGACATCATCATCACCAGAAAAATAATGATTAAGACGCTGACCCTTTACATTGAAATTACCCTTATCAGGGTGGGAAATTAAAACAATACCATAAGGAAAAACTCCAAAAACATAAAACGTCCTAGACCATCGTGACTTTAATTTCACCCGAACTAAACGTAATCGCGAGTTATACAAAAGAACTTGGTCGCCTTTCCTAAATGTTTTTGGATGCCTTAAGTGTTTATCGTGAAAACATTTTGTCCGCACTTTATAAAATTTGTTGCTCTCGTAAGTGTAAGAGCGCCACTCGTCGAATTCGTTAAGTTGTAATTTTCTAAAGTCGTCGACAGAGTGGGGATCGAAATTTAAAAACCTTAAAGCACAAAAAGCGCGGTGTTTTAATTCTACGGGTAAATGGAACGATTTTCCATAAACCAACCGATATGGCATACATCCGAGGGTAGTTTTGTACGCTGTTCGGTAGGCCCATAGAGCATCGTCTAATTTGGCTGACCAGTCTTTTCTAGATGTTGAAACAGTCTTTTCTATAATTCTTTTAATTTCTCTGTTCACTACTTCGACTTGTTCGTTAGTTTGGGTGTGGTTGGTAGTTGAAAGCTTATGCATAATGCCATATTTAGTTAGGATTTTAGAAAACTATGTGATACAGAAATGGGAACCCTTATCACTAACGATGGCTCGTGGCGTACCAAATTGAGAAAATATTTTTTTTAAAAACGTAACTACGACTCGGGCATCGTTCGTAGGCAGAGTTTGGGCTTCAGCCCAACGCGAAACATAATCGACGGTAATTAAATATATTTATTCCCGAAGCTAGAAGGAAGGGGGCCAAAAAATCAATTCCTTAGAGGTCGAAAACTTTGCACTCAAGGAAATAATTTTGCGGCATTTCATTTTTATTGGAAATATTGCCCGACCGTTGGCAACTATCACACCTACTCACAAAGGCTTGCGCATCTTTAAACGGGCTAGGCTAGTAAAAACCTGCGCATAACACTTTGTTTGCGGTGCAAGCAGCTTGATAGTGCCCACATGTCGGTCCTTCATGCAAATATTTAATAATATCTAAACCTTCTTCATAAGAAACACATCTCCTTATCACCTGGTCCGCACAGACTCTGTAAAGATGCGGGTCCTCCCAAAAGTAGTTCTTTAACTCAGAAAAGAATTTATTATTTTGTTGAGAGGATAACTCTTTTGGGAGCACACGAGCAACTAAGTAGTCGACGATGTGTGCAAACCATGGAGAAGTAGATGCGTTAATTGAAAATAGCTTCTCGTTAGTGAAGAAATCGTTAAAAGATTTGTCATCTAATTTTTCTATAAAGGGATTGTCTAATCAGGAGAGATGGTTGGCGGCCAAGTTCTCGGCTCCTTGCTTATCACGGATCTCTAAGTCAAACTCATGGAGGAGTAATACCCAGCGAATCAAGTGTTGCTTTTCATCCGATTTAGAAAGAAGATATTTGAGGGCCGAGTGGTCCGTAAAAACAATAATTTTCGAAAGCGTAATATAAGGGCGAAATTTATCAAAAGTGAATACTACATCTAGAAGCTCCTTCTCGGTCGTGGTGTAATTTTCCTGTGCCGATGTGAGCGTTTTACTAGCGTAATAGATGGGTAGGAAGTTTTTAGATATGCGTTGACCTAATACGGCTCCCACACCGAAACTACTCGCATCGCACATAGTTTTAAGGGAAGGTCCCACACCGAAGCTATCATAATTGGGGCATTAATTAATTTTTCTTTTATTAAATTAAAGGCAGCTAGGCAAAGGTCATCAAAAATAAATGGGGCTTCGTTTTCTAAGAGATGGGTAAGGGGCTTGGTGATCTTGGAGAAGTCCTTTATGAAGCGGCGGTAGAAACCAGCGTGACCTAGGAAACTTCTTATAGCATTTATGTTCTTAGGCGGCGGCAACTTCTCGATAACTTCTATCTTGGCAATATCTACCTCAATATCTCTTGCAAGAATTTTTATGACCCAAAACTAACCCTTCCCTCAACATAAAATGACATTTTTCCCAATTTAGGGCAAGGTTAGTTTGTTCGCATCGTTCTAAGACTTTTTCGAGGTTTTTTAAACAACTATCAAAAGTGTCACCGAACACGGAGAAATCTTCCATGAATACCTCCATAATGAATTTTACGTACTTGTCAAAGATAGCGAGCATACATCATTAGAGAGTAGCTGGAGCATTGCACAATCAAAACAACATTCTTCGGTAGGCAAAGGTGCCGAAGGGACAAGTAAACGTAGTTTTCTCATGGTCCTCGGGGGAGATGGGGATTCGAAAATACCCCGAGAGGCCATCGAGAAAACAATAAAAGCTATGGCCGGATAATCGTTCTAAAATTTGATCGTTGAATGGCAAGGGAAAGTGATCCTTGCGGGTGGCGTCATTTAACTTATGATAATCTATACATATTCACCACCGTGTCACCGTCCGTGTCGGGATTAATTCAATATTCTCATTGCTAACTATGTTATCCCTCCCTTCTTCGACAATACCTGGACTGGGCTAACCAACTTACTATCAGATATAGGATAGATAATTCATGCGTCTAAGAGTTTCATAACTTCGGCCTTATGTACTTCTTTCATGTTTGCTTTTATACGACGCTGAGGTTGTATGGAGCTACGTTATTTATATTCCATTAAGATTTTGTGAGTGCAGAAAGATGGGCTTATGCCCTTGATATCAAAAATTTGCCAGGCAATAGCTCGGTGATGTTTACATAAAACTAAAAGAAGTTTATCATTTTGCGCATCCGTGAGGTATGTCAAAACTATTACTGGTAATTTGGAATCTTTTTCTAAGAAAGCATATCTAAGATGTTCGGGTAGTTCCTTCAATTCCAGTATAGGGGGGTCTTCATACGAGGTTTTAGAAATCTGTTCTTTTTCAAAAACTATGTCCTTGTGGACCTTTTTAAATGGAAAATTAAAAGGGGTGGGGCTAGTGGCCATGGCGGCTTCTTACAGCGATTCAGTTGGAAGAGTAGAGGAGGAACAAAAATCAGAAAATTCTTTTTAAAATTAAGAGAGGCGATAGGAGGATTCTTCACTTATGTGTAGCGATTAAGTTGGAAGAGTAGAGGAAGAACAAAAATCAGAAAATTATTTATCAAATTTAGAGAGGCAATAGGAGGATTCTTCACTTAGGATATCTATGAAAAAATAGGAGTCGTCATTTTCTAGGATGTTCTTCATCGAGGGGGTGAGAGAGAAAGTAACTTCATCATCGCCTACTCGAAGGAAGAGCTTATAATTGCTTGTGTATATGATAGCTCAGGAGGTGGAGAGGAAGGGTCGGCCAAGGATTAGGGGAACCTCGACGTCTTCTTCGATCTCCAATATGATGAAGTCCATCGGGAAGATGAACTTGACGACTTTAACTAAGGCATCATCCACGATTCCTAATGGATATTTGACGGATCTTTCGACGAGCTGGATACTCATGCGTGTGGGGTTGAGGCTACCAATTCTTAACTTCTTAAACAACAAGAAGGGCATTAGGTTTATACTCGCACCTAAGTCGGCCAATGCGTTCTTGACAAAAATATCACCAAAGACACACGAAATAGAAAATATACCCGAGTCACTTATTTTCTTTGGTAAACCATTTGTTAAGACCGTAGAGCACTCGACATTTAACGTGACATGCGAAAGGTTCTCTAACTTCCTTTTGTTAGTCAGGAGGTTGATACAGAAAATTTGCAATGGCGGAGAGAGGGTTAAGATGAGAAGAAAAGGTGGATGTGGTGGTAGAGAATATTCTCCGATTCTATATTCGATAAAGGCAAGCATACCTTATCGATTATAGTATAGGATACTAAAGATTAGTATCAAGGTCGTATTTCCCTGGGGCGTAATGACTACTTCTACTCAAAGGAGATTGCTATTATTTTATCAACTAAAATTTCTATTAATTACTAAACTAAAAACTGAAATTAAATTACTAAGCTAAAAAAGAAAACTAATTACTTGCAAAAATAAAAAGATTTAAAGTTAGAGATAAAAGGGCACACTCGATCAAGAATCACCTCAACAAGAGACGATTAAAATGACTATAAATAATCCTAAGCTTAATAGGGTAAAAGTCCATGACTATAGAACATAAAGCTTCAATAAACTTCTCTCGAAGTCGTGCCCAACTCAGTTTAGGAAGGTCCGACCGATTTTCATCTAAATCGGAAGCATAAAGCTCGCTTTACGCGGTGAACCCCTCTATTGGATTTTACTCCAATCCGAGAGATTTGGACGTCTGCCTTTCTCGAGAGGTGGGTACAACTCCCTTTACTCTTGAATGCTCACTTCATTCTATCGGCCTCTCGGCTAGCCCAGTATGAAAGCTAAGGTGGAGAGTATATATCGATAATATACCTCCAACCAATGAGAAATCAACAGTAATTCAAGGCCTAAAACCTAAAATGAAAAGGTAAATTAAAGCATCATAACTTAATCGTTTAAACCTCGGATCATCAAGATCGAGTATAAGGAGGATTAGTTAATCATAGTAAAAGGGAAAGAGAGGGGTTGATAATAAAGGTGAACGAAAACTAAAGAGAGCGAATTAAAAAAAGGAAATGCCAACAACAATTTTATTTAAAATAAAAACGATTACAACTAGGAACAGAGATTACAAGTGCATGAAAAGAAGCTAACTACTGCTATGATACTAAAAAGAAAAGATTACAGGAAATTAAAGTGCATTGCATTAAATTAAAAGCTAGAAATGGAGGGATAGAGAGCAAAACATGAAAATAAAAACACTAAAACCCTAAGAAATGAACTAGCAGCACCTCCCTTCTCCCCAACAGTTGCTTCATAATGCTGGGAATGGCCTGGTATTTATATAGTTTTCCCATGGGTTTGTCACGCCCTAGATCACGCTCGCGGAGGGCGTGATAGGGGGCGTGATAGGTACGGAGTTGACCTCGGGAGCTGAATTCTGGCGGGAACGATCATTGCTTCTGCACGATGGCGGTCACGCCCTAGGTCATGCCCTTGACAAGGGGGCGTAATAGGCGTGTCAAGTCAAAATCAGTGGTCGGAAGTCAATCAATCGTCGGAAAAAGGAGGGAAATGCCCTGTGACATGCCAAGGGAGGGAGTGTCATGTGGGCGTGATAGTACTGTTTTCTTGCTGTAGCGGAGAAAGCATTGAATACGGCGGCAGGCATCAGGCAGAGGGTGACACGCCCCATGTCACGCCTTGGGACACGCCCTAGGAGGGTGTGTCAGGGGGCGTAACATGGGATTTTTGGCGGGAAAATCACACTGGCGGTTGGATTTCTTGGGAGCAGGTGACACACCCTAGGTCACGCCCGAGGAGGGCGTGACAGGTCATTTTTGGCCGCAACATTGTTGAAACCTGTAAAAATAGAAAATAAACATTAGTTATAATATTTACATAAAAGAAACATAAAATTACATAAAGGAAGAGATTTAAAACGAAAATATTATATTTTTACCCTAATAAATTAAGTTAAAATATGCATCATCAAATTCCCCCATACTTATTATTTTGCTTGTCCTCAAGCAAAGACTACGAGTTAGAGAAAATAAAGAGGAATAATTGAAAAGTTTAAAAATGCTATAAACGAGTAAGACGGGAATTTAGAGGTAGAGAATTTTTTTAAAAAGAACCGAAAATTCCTACTTTAACCAACCACAAAATTTTATAAATTTTACTAAATATAAAAACAAATCATCCCATATTTTTACAGAATTAAAACTTAATAAAGCAATGAGTAAAAAGCGCATTGAGTCACTAATAAAGTCTAAGAGACAAATTAAAACCATAGTCAATCAAGACAAAGTTCAATATTTCTATAAAAAACAATTACTCAATCTAGTTTCTCGCTACTATACTAAAAGTTAACGTAAGAAGCATGAATCACTAGGGCTTTAATTAGGCGTACAATTAGGCTTAGGTTGTTAAGGGTGCGATATTCAAAAAGATAAACAACAGAGGTATTTGCACACTTAAAACAAAAAGAAAATGAGCTTTGCCAAAATAAAGCTAGCCAAAATAAATACACTTTTCTTTTTCTTTTCTTTTACTTTTTTCACCAAATATTTTTCTTATTCTTAATTTTTTTTATTTTTTTTTCATACTTAAAAATTTTCACTTTTTTAGCAAAAGATCATACAAAGATTTTCCACTAATTTTTTTCAAAAAGATGCACATTAGCAATTAAAGCTCAAAAATAAATTTAAAATGTGCATATAGGTAAGCTATTTGACCGTGGTGAAATAAAAAGTTGGGCTATAAAAAGGAAAGGAAAAGGCAAAAAAATGGCTAGCAACTATTATTGTTAGGAATGTTGCAAAGGCTCAAACGTTTTAAAATGGCTAGCAACTATTATTGTCTAGACCGGTTTGTGTCTACTACACTTAATACTAATTAACGTTTAAAAAAATTTTAATAAGGAAAAATAAAGGATGATAGGTTTTATAAAAGTAAAAGAAATAAAAGAAAGACTATGGAAAAGTGAAGAAAAATTCAAGAAATTTTTCAAAAATAGCATACTCCCCTCAATAGGAATACTGCATGAGTCAACATACTACTCGCTTAACATGTTTAAACAGAAAATTAATCTAATTTATTCTAACAAAGCAAGTAGACATGAGCTTAAAAAAACAATAAAATGCAAAGTAACGGGGTACTAATTGATTTGGCAAAAATTAACTCAATTTAATTTGGGAATTTTTTTTCAAAAATTTATATATATATTTTTTTGGATTTTTCAAATATATATTATATACAAATTTTGTTTTTCTAAAATTTTTATAATTAAATTTTTATTTGAATTTTCTGAAGTAAAAAATTTAAGGAAAACTCCCCCAAACTTAAAGTTAAACATTGTCCCTAATGTTTAAAGTTCAGTATAAAGAGAGTGAGAAGAGAGAGAGAGAGAGAAGAAGAAAAAAAAATGCAAAGATAGAGAAAAGATGCTTCCCTAGCGCTTGATGGCAAAGCGTTGGAAAATGCGTCCCCCCAAACATGAGCTAAAGATCATCTTGAGTCCAAGTTGAGGGGCGAGAAGCGACACAAACACGCGGGAGCTTATTCCTGCACAAAACAAAAAAAACAAAAAAAAAGATAAGCAAGGGGTGCCTCCCAAGAGCGCTCTTTGTTTAAAACGTCATTGAGCTCGAAGTTCTTTGTTAGCTAAATGGAAAATAAAAAGAGAAATATAATGGCAGCTCACGCAATATGCGTTCTGGCGCGAGTGCCAAAACATTTTTTAAGAAAATAAAAATATTTTTTTGTATTTTTATATTTTTTAAATAAATCAAAGAAAAAGATTTAGAAAAAGTAAAAATGTTAGAAAAAGAAACAAAACTATTGGAAGGGGGAGAAGAAGAAGAACTAGAAACTAAACTAGAAGGAAAAATAAAAGAAGAAAAATAAACGGAATTTTTGTAAGGAGGGGGAAGAGAAGAAAAAGAAGGAGGCGGCGGTTGATCACAAGGAAATGGTTGAATAGAAAGATCCGGTTACTCCACTTGAATATCAATCATTTCGATGGATTGGGAGCAAACCGGGATATCCGAAAATTCAATCTCCTCGGAAGATTGAACACAAGAAAGTTCGTCTTCCTCAGAAACTTGAAAAAAAAATCGGGATATCGGGGGAAGTTTCCTCCTCGAGAGGTTGAAGGCACAATGGAATTTCTGAATAATCATCTTCTGCAAGTGATTGAAGGCACTGCAGAATATCCGAAGATTTATCATTCGAAAGATAAATAGGAGGAGGACGAGAAGGAAAAGATGCGGCCTCAGCAGCCAAAGCGTCAAAAATCTCTTTGAAGTGAGCATTGATGCGTGCATCAAATGCTTTACCATCAAAAATGACTTCATTTTCTCTAGAGTCCAAAATGGGAGGCGTGCAAACTTGCGGAGAAAAGCGGAGAAATCTTGAGATGGAATGAGTTGATGATCACCTTGGCCCCAAGAAGATCAGGGTGTTGCCACCCTGAGTAGTTCAAAGTAGGGCTAGGATCAAAATGTCCATTCAAGAAATTTCGGGAAAAATTAAAATAAGAAAAAATTGGTGGAGAAGGGTAGGAAGGCGTTTGAAAACCATCGTAACCCCATGAAAAAAAATTCACGGATGAATCAATTTGGCTAAATTGATTCGATCTAGAAGGGATAAAATCATGGTAGGATGAAGGATATCTTGCCCAACACTCCTCGCGAGAGTGACCGAACTCTCCACAATTAAAACAAAGATTAACAATTTCAAAAAAAAAGTAAATCAACCGCGAAGGAGGGGAGAGAGAAAAAAAAAACAAAACAAAACGATAAAATTAGTAGCTATCCTTTTTTCAAAATATCAAAACAATCCCCGGCAACGGCGCCAAAAACTTGATACAGAAAATTCGCAACGGCGGAGAGAGGGTTAAGATGAGAAGAGAAGGTGGATGTGGTGGTTGAGAATATTCTCCGATTCTATATCCGATAAATGCAAGCGTACCTTATCGATTATAGTATAGGATACTAAATATTAGTATCAAGGTCGTATTTCCCTGGGGCGTAATGACTACTTCTACTCAAAGGACATTGCTATTATTTTATCAACTTAAATTTCTATTAATTACTAAACTAAAAACTGAAATTAAATTACTAAGCTAAAAAAGAAAACTAATTACTTTCATAAATAGAAAGATTTAAAGCTAGAGATAAAACGGTGCACTCGATCAAGAATCACCTCAGCAAGAGACGATTAAAATGATGATAAATAAACCTAAGCTTAATAGGGTAAAAGTCCTTGACCGTGAAGGTTCCTAAAGCTTGAACACGCTTCTCTCGAAGTCATGCCCAACTGAGTTTAGGAAGGTTCGACTGACTTTCGTCTAAATCGGAGGCCTAAAGCTCACTTTACGCGGTGAACCCCTCTATTGGATTTTACTCCAATCCGAGAGATTTGGATGTTTGCCTCTCTCGAGGGATGAATATAACTCCCTTTACTCTATAATGCTCACTTCATTCTATCGGCCTCTCAGCTAGCCCAGAATGAAAGCTAAGGTGGAGAGTATATATCGATAATATACCTCAAACCCATGAAAAATCAAGAGTATTTCAAGGCCTAAAACTTAAAAAGAAAAGGTAAATTAAAGTATCATAACTTAATAGCTCAAACCTCAGATCATCAAGATCGAGTACAAGGAGGATTAGTTAATCATAGTCAAAGGGAAAGAGTGGGGTAGATAATAAAGGTGCACGAAAACTAAAGAGAGCGAATTAGAAAAAGGAAATGCCATCTACAATTTTATTAAAAATAAAAACGATTACAACTAGGAACGGAGATTACAAGTGCATGAAAAAAAAGCTAACTACTGCTACGATACTAATAAGAAAAGATTACAGAAAATTAATGTGCATTGCAAGAAATTAAAAGCTAGAAATGGAGGGAGAGAGAGCAAAACATAAAAACACTAAAACCCTAAGAAATGAACTAGCAGCACCTCCCCTCTCCCCAACAGTTGCTTCAGAATGCTGGGAATGGCTTGATATTTGTAGAGTTTTCCCACGGGTTGGTCATGCCCTAGATCGCACCAGGGGAGGGCATGACAGGGGGCGTGACAGGTACAGAGTAGACCTCGGGAGCTGAATTCTAGCACGAACGATGATTACTTCGATACGATGGCGGTCACGCCCTAGATCACGCCCGTGATAAGGGGGAGATATAGGCGCGTCAAGTCAAAATCAGCGGTCGGAAGTCCATCAGACGTCAGAAAAAGGAGGGTCATGCCTTGTGACATGCCCAGGGAGGGGGTGTCATGTGGGCATGACAGTACTATTTGCTTGCTGTAGCGGAGAAAGCATTGAATGCGGCAACAGGCATCGGGCAGAGGGTGACACGCCCCATGTTAGGCCTTGGGACATGCCCTAAGAGGGTGTGTCAAGGGGCGTGACATGGGATTTTTGGCGGGAAAATCACACTAGTGGCTGGTTTTCTTAGGAACAGGTGACACGCCCTAGGTCACGCCCGGGGAGGGCGTGACATGAGGGCGTGATAGGTCATTTTTGGTCGCAACCTTGTTGAAACCTGCAAAAACAGAAAATATACATTAGTTATAATATTTACATAAAAGAAACATAAAATTACATAAAGGAAGAGATTTAAAACGAAAATAATATATTTTTACCCTAATAAATTAAGTTAAAATATGCATCATCAGAGGTCCTTAAGGTACTTAGCGTACGTTGACATCTGGGAGATTTCTTCGTGGAAGGGCAGATTTATGTGGATTTGCTTGAACATTTCTAAGAAGCGGAAGTACTGATCATCCTAATGTTCCTTATTATGTTCGGAAGGGTATGGTGGGGTTGGATTATTTTTAAAGATGGGTGGTGGAGTGAGGTCTTTTTCTAAAACGGGGGTGATAACTTCTTTAGTAGAGTGTGGAATTTTTAAAATGGGAGCGGAGCTTTGATTTTTTTAAACGGGGTCGGAGCTTGCCTCGGGCTCTTCACAAACCATACCGGAAACTTGCTTCCCACTCCGAAGAGTTATAGCTTTCTATTGCTCTCTCGGGTTGGGCTCGGTATTAGAAGGAAGGGACCCTGCGGGTTGCTTAGAAATTATTTTTTCGAGTTGTCCTACTTGATTTTCTATACTTTTAACGCTTCCAGTTCAGGTTCTGATAGTAGAATCGTTTGTCGTTATATATTTAGAAAGTAACTTCTCCAAGCTTGGAAGTATTGGATAGTTTTGAAGAGATGGTTGTGCTGCATAAAAATCATTTTGTGGTGGCTGGCGCATTACATTCGAGAGATTGCTTCACGAAAAAATCAGGTTATTTTTTAAAGCAGGATTATAACTATTTGGAAAAGTAAAACCGGGCGCAGGAAAATTCGAAGCAGAAAAATTATTAAAAGCATTTCTAGGCATATTATTATCATAATCTACTTGTTAGGGAGCAGGAGTTACAGATTCCCATACTTGAGAGGCGGAGGCAACAGTCATCTCCGTAATTTTTTTGCTTAATATTTCAACTTGCAGAGCGAGCTGGGAGACGTTGTCCACTTCAAAGATACCTGCAGTTTTGTTTGGGAGGGACCTAGGCACATTCCACTAATAGGTGTTCATGGCCATGTCCTCGAAAAGCTCAAGAGCTGCTTCCGGAGTCTTATGGTTTAAAGTACCACCAGAAGCTACGTCTATCAATTGCTTTGTGTTTTGATTTAGCTCGTTATAAAACGTCTGCACTTGTAACCATACAGGCAACGCGTGATGTTGGCATCATCTTAATAATTATTTAAATCTTTCCCAGGTTTCATATAAGGTTTCAGAGTCTATTTGTACAAAAGCAGAAATATCATTCCTAAGTTTTGTAGTTTTAGCTGGGAGAAAATAGTTCACCAAAAATTTTTCAGTTAATTGATCCCAGGTTGTGATGCTGTTTTTAGGTAAAATGTTCAGCCACTGCTTAAACTTAGTTCTTAGAGAGAAACGAAATAATCATAGCCTAATAGCATCATTTGTAACACCATTTAACTTGAAGGTGTAACATATCTCAAGAAAGCTTGTTATATGTGCGTTCGCATCTTTATCTTGAAGTCTGTCATACTACACATACTACTGCACATTTGAATTATGCTAGGCTTCAGTTCAAAGTTATTATTAGCTTTAGCTGGGCGAACTATACTAGATTTTGTTCCCTCTAGATTCGGTCGTGCATAAAATGACATAGGCATATGCACGACCTCCTCCACGTGGGGATCTTCCATTCTTAAAGTATAAAGCGACTCGGAGACCTCAACCGGTACTTGGAGAGTAGGGCCTTGAAATCATGATCTTCTCCGAAGAGTACGCTCAATTTCGCGGTCCAAGTCAAAAATTACCGACGGACTCCTGCGGGTCATGTGCACTAAAAGAAGAGAAGAGAAGAAAGAGAATTAAATAAACTAGAAAAAAGCTAGATTTTTTTTGAAATAGATTTTTTTAATATTTTAACTCCCAAACTTCCCAAGGGCTACCCAATGACGGGTTCATAAGGTACTAGACAAGATAGTGGCACTTAAAGCCCTTTGCCCTTTTTGAGAGAATTAGGTGGCATAGAAAAATTGTGAAGCGGGTTTCTATTGAGAGCGTTAAAAAAAATTTGGATTTTAAAATTTTTTAGAAAGAGGATGAAAAAGAGAAATGATAAAAGTAATATGTTCTTATTTTTGATATATCAACGAAAGTTTCTCCCCGACAACGACACCAAAAACTTGGTGATCACTTTTCGCTTAAGAAAAGAGAGCCGAACTAGCAATCCAATTAGGCAAGTATACATAAAGAACTGTAGCTAGGGGACACAAGTGTTGTATTGAAATCCTATTCTAGCCCTACAATTATCAACTTGAGCAAGTGCAAAAATTACAATTATAGCTAAAACAAACTAAGCATTATGCTAGGGTTAAGAAAATTACAAAATAAGAATGAGAGAGAGAGGGAAGAACACTAAAAAAACACTAGTAAACAAAAGAGTAGAACCTCCCCTCTCAACCCAAACTTGTTCTGAAATGGAAGGGGGCCCTTGAATTTATAGGAAAAATTCTCGGGTTGGTCACGCCCTAGGTCACGCCCAGGGAAGGCGCGTCAGAGGGCGTGACACGTATGGGGTTGACCTCGGGTTCAATATTCTGGCGGGAAGGATTATTGTTTCTTTACGATGGCTGACTTGCCCTGGGTCACGCCTGTGTGTGTGTGGGGGGGGGGTGGGGGAGGGGAGGGGCGTGACATGTATGTCGCATCGAAATCATTGGTCGGAAATCTGTCAGTCTTGGAAAAGGGGGCGAACATGCCCTGGGTCACGCCCGAGGAAGGGGGAATGAAAGGTAGATTGGCGTGTGGAGGCGAAAATGCATTTAATGCGGCGTCAGACTTTGGGCAGAGGGCGACACGCCCCGTGTCACTCCCGTGTACACGCCCAAGGAGGGCGTGTCAGGGGGGCGGGACAGCGGTTTTTCCTGTTATTTTGTCTCTGTCAGCAAGCTTCCTCGGGATCGAGTGATACACCCTGTGAAATGCCCAGGGAGGGCGTGACAGGGGTCGTGTCAGGTCATTTTTGGCCAAAATTCTGGAAACCTGCAAAAAAACAAGAAAATGTTAGTGGCAATAATATTTACATAAGAAAGCTGAAAATTAAGCTAATAAGACAAGATTGGCGGCTTCAAAACTAGAAAATACCCTAATAATTTAAACTATTATCAGGCTTGGGTTACGGTGAGGTAAACAAACATATATAAGAAGGCTACGCACCTAACCTAAATGAGCTTGCATAAAAAAGAATCTATCCGCTATCAAAAATACCTGCGGGTACATCACACCACCAGACATAATTGTTAAAATATGGGTGTGTGCACTGTCGACTCCAAATACAATCTCATCTCAAATAGAATTTTAAATTATACTTTTCTTTTCACCTTTTTTTTACAATTCATTTTCAGATTTTTTTTTCAAAACATCTTTTTATTATAACAATTTCAACAAATATAAACTTTGGAGCACATCCACATATTCACAATGAATATCACCACATCACACCCAAAAATGCAAATGTAAAAAACTAAAGCTAAACTTGGGGGCGCGACTAGGATTGGCACTGAGGATTTGGTGAAATAATGGTGGAGCTGAATCAAAATAAGGGGTAGAAACAATAGGGCTTAGCGAGGATAAGACGTTAGGAACGGTACAAAGCTCAACCGGGCCAAAATGATGGCCTACATCACGCTCACTCTTTACTAACCATACACCAATGCTTCGAGTGTAGCTTTGGGCAATTTCTTAGCCACCGAGAAAGATTATCCTTCCTCCTGACACAAGCAAAATGAGTCTAGTGACAGCTACACACATCCCTACACTACGCAAATAGAAAAATATAAAACTATAAGCATACAAAAAAAATTAAATTTCCTTAAATTTCTACACGAGACGAGAACACTGAACTAGGAGCACTGTAGGAGTCAACATTTTACTCCGTCTCACAATCTTATGCCAGCACAATAACTTTCCCAAATAATACAAAAGAAACGAGTTTAACTCGCAACACGCTAACGGCTAAGCATGGGCTCATGTGGGTGCAGTGCTGTGGGATGCAATGAACTAATCAAAATAAAACTATAAAAGCTTCTAGTATGCACATTAAATGTGCCCGTATAAAAGGTAACAAATTATGGCTCTCCCCCAGACTTAAAATAAACTCCACAACATATGATATAGAAATTTAAATTAGATAGAGACAAGGGAAGAGGTTACCCAATGCTCAGCTAGTGAGCATAAAAGAAAATGCGTGAAAAACAGAAGCAGGTCCCCCAATCGTAGAATCACAACCCTGCCAATACAAAGTTGTCATGAATACCTGCATGGGTGAGCTCCACAAAAACAAAAGAAAAATATACAAAATACAAAGATATACTAAAACTAAGATTGACATGAAAAATAAAAATGCACGAAATGTAAGATAACTACTGAGGTTATTGTCCTCTCAGCACGACTTATTAAATTCAATACATTTCTAGCTAATGGGACTATGAAAAGAAAAGTGCACAGGTAACTATTACATAATCCATTTTAGTAACGGGTACCGATACGATGATAAAACAGTTACACCTCTACCTAAATAAAAATACCTGACTAATTCAGGTAGAGGAAATAGGAAATAAGAAGAGGAGGACCGTTGGTCCTCGCTCATCTTATCAGAAAATAAATCCTCGCCTAACAAGGCATCATCAGCCATGGGTTTGTAGGAAGCGATGGCAACGGCATGGGCACAACAAGGCTCATCATCATCCTTATGTACCCGTGGAGACTCATTCTGCGCAGGCTCATATAAAGAAGGGGGATTAGGTAATAAAAGAGAAGAAGAACTAAAATAATTAGAAAATTGGAGAGTGACACCGGTATCACTCTCAGTGAGATCCAACCATAGATAATCATCTGTATCACACGAGTCATATCGTGGGGAATACGAGAACTCGAGGTACACGATGGTAAGGGGAACGACCTCGTCCAATAAGGAAGTTCAAACCTCCACATCGAAAAGAGAATATTCCTCATCCCACCTTGGCACAACCTCAGGCACCGAATCATCCAAAAATACGGCATCATCGGCCGACTCACAAGAAAAAGGTGTAGTAAACTCAGGTAAAAATTGCGGAGGGGCAAAACTGCTCTCAAAATCAACAACTGAATAAGCATGCCACATTGCAAAATCATTCGCAGATGCCACCCCATCGACAGGAACAATCTCTTCATCCCATACAGGAGAGGCCATGGATTCCTGATCCTCTTTTTAATGGCTTACACAAGGGTGATCGTCATCACTCAAGGGAATCTCGTAAAAAGGGACCGAGGGACCCATGAAGGATCTGTAAGCAGCGAGATATTCTTCGGTAATCTTAACGGGTAAAGAACGATCCAGATGAGCGATGTCATTGTATGGGCCAGGCAATACCCTGGTAGGCCTATCCACAATAGACTTCCGCTAATGGGAGGTTGTTGCGCTCACACCCTAAGAGGGAGAAGGCTCGCAAAAACAAGGGCAATCCTTCAACATGTGGCCTACACCTTGATATAGCATACACCGAATATAGTGCTCGACATTCATAAAAGCCACGGTGTCGATGTATTGGTGCAAAGTGTCAAGTAGATGACACTCAGCAATAGAATACATCGTGAACAAAAATATCTACCAAAAGGTGATACACACTAGAATAAAAAGAATAGCACGGATCTGTTGCAAAAAAAATCATAAACAAGCAAAAAGAAATAAGCAAAATAAATGACCAGCAAGAAAATAAATAAAAACAAGAAACATTAATCACAAGATCTCCTATCAGAAAACTCACACGGTAGTGTTCCCCGGCAACGACGCCAAAAACATTATGCAATCAACGGAAAGTGTACCGGTTGCACAAGTAATATAAAATGGGCGAATTTTCCCAAGTATCGATCTCTAGGGAACACAACAAGGTGTAGTTAATTTTGAGGAGGACTTGAGATTGAAGTCCTTAGGTCGGTTTTTACGAAGGGGGGTTTAGATTGTTGTGGAAAAAGAAAATAAAACACTAATAACTACTCCTACGCAACTCCGCTATGTGATGCTTCGCCAGGCGGGATGGAAGACTACACGGGTCGCTATGCACCAAATTGCTCGGCAGATGGATGAGTAGGCTTGCAGATGAGGTGGTGAGAACAGCGAAATGAGGGTCATGAGCACCTCTTCGCTACGCACGCCTCTGGAAATCGCTAGAGCGACAAAATCGGATGTGGCGGCGGATGGAAATAAAGGTGCACCTCAAATAAATACCATAAATATAAAATCACATATGCATGATTGTATACAAACATATATCAAATTGAACATACTACAATATATACAAAGAGATAATCTACACTATCAACAATAAGAGAAGAAGAGAGTGCGAAATCGACCGGATCTGAAGTCTTGCTGAGGGTTCACAGAAGGAATCGTCGGGTTGTCAATCCCTATCCTAGCTCGGTCCTCAACGCGTATGGGGTAGAGGTGGCTGTCACTAACTCCCAATGGACCTGTCTTCTTTGTGTCACCATCCAGAGGAGGACTGCACAAACTTCTCCTAGCTTGATGGAGAAAGCTAGGTCAAACTCTTCTTGAAGCTCAAGGATGAAGGAGGAGGCCGAGAGGAAGCTCCGGCTTGGATTTGGCGGTGAAAGCTTGCCCGGATCACCTCCATACGGTGGAAGATAAAAGGGAACAGTGGAACCCTTACTCGAAGATGAAAATGGTGGAGAAATGTCGAGCGATCTGGAATTAGGGTGGAACCTGCGAATTTATAGACAGTAGAAATAACAATGCACACGATCAGTGGCGCACGACCAGTGGTCGTGCACACTGAGTCCTGAGATCGTGCAATGAGCACTGGAAGAACTCAAGAAGAAGTGGGATAACGCGGACGAGCAGTGGCGCACGACCGGTTGTTGTGCGCACTATGTCCAATGGTTATGCGATTACCCCAGACAAAACTCTAGGAAAAAGGAATTAACGCACACGAGCAGTGGCGCATGACCGGTGGTCGTGCACAATATGTCCAATGCTCGTGCGAATGCCCTAGATAAAACTTGGAAAAATGGAGAGTAGTGCGTATAGTCAGTGGCTCGCGACCAATGGTCGTGCGCTATAGGTCCAATGATCTTGCGTTATAGATCCTGTACTGTTTGGGTTCGACGAACAGGCCGCGCACAACCTGTGGTCGTGCGCTAAGGATTTCTTTGATCGCGTGCATGTATAAACGCACGACCAGTGGCCCTTAGGCAGAAAACTATCCCAAATAATCCCGGATAATGCACGCGACCCTTGTACCTGCAGCAAAATAGCAGAGCCACCGAGACAGCATACCACAAACTCCATACACAGAAAAAACCAAGTATGGTAAAAGAAATATAACTACAAAATTGCATAGAAAACGGGCCAAAAGTGCACCTACTATGGAAATGAAGATAAGATGAAATATATACGATAACAAACTAAAAGTTAAGTGTATGTGAAAGAAAACTATCCGAGATAAGTCCGAAATCACTATTTAAATTGGGCTCATCAAGCGCATGGTTCTAGTATTGCCTATCATCTTAGTTCTACGAAGATGTAACAAGATCTGAAGCAGATTGTTTGGTGTACAGGTCTGAATAATAATATAACAAAGTTTGTATTAGAATGCTATATGTACAACCCGTTAATTGCTGGGTGGGTCCCTCCGGCAAGATCAGGACCTTATAGGACTTTAAGGCCCAAGTGTCCAAGTAGGCGAGTAGGGCAGGCAGGACCACACTCGCCTAGAGGGATCAAAAGGGTTCCCGCCCATAACAGGTGGAAAGGCTATCACCCATAGTACATGAGTGGCATGTTGATCTAGCATCCGCCCTTTCAGGGAGCTGTGGAAGCGAGTGCCTGATTTATCCAAAACTTGCCCCCTTTTGGTGAAAGGTGCTTTCATGGACCATACGCCCATTAGGGTCCAGAGGCAAGATTACATGGATGCCCTTGAAGGGCTGCAAATAGGCTTCCACAATAGTGGAGTTATGCTATTGGCAGACCAAACTAGGCCACGTATAGGAATTCTGAATAGAAGAGTTACGTTGTTGGCATACTAAGGATGGAAATCTATAAATAGAACCGAGGGGCACCTTTGGAGGAGAGGTTCAATTGTTTTCTCCTTCTTCTTTCTTCTTCAGTATCTCTCCAAGGAGACAAAGCTCAGCATTGGCTTGGGAGAGGAAGAGTTCCTTATTCCTCTGGGTGTTGGTTGGATCTCCTTGCTGAGACCTCGGTTCTGTTTCTAAGTTCCAGATTCTTTGGTCCGAAGAACTAGTCCAAGGTAAGTAGGTGTGATGTCATACCCTTTTAGGACACCAAACTCCACAGAGACCGATTTCTGGTTTCAACACTTTTGGAGCAGTGAGCTTGGAGAGTGGCAAACACAGAAGAACTTTGACTAGTTCAATGGATTGAGATGAAGGGCAAGGATCTAGCCGGGTGCTGTTGCTACCACCGCTTGTTCTGGAAACTATTGGCATATTCGAGGAATTCCAAAAGGAGGTCAAGGAGACTTGCACCATTAGCTCAACCCCACTCGCGGTGAATGCTCTACTCTTACCGTCCTAGTGGTCGCATAACCCACCCTGGGGGTGAACGCTCGGTTAGGCATACCGGGAGGGGGAAGGTAGGCGAGATCCACGTGCAAGATCCCGTTGGGTGAGAAATATTCCCCGACTCGCCAATTGCGGGCCAAATCAGTGAGGTGATCCTACGAGAGCCACCTACTAGTGTGATAGGCAGAAGCCCCTTTAGCGAGTTGTCATGCCAGAACCAGTTCTAGAGGGGTTCAGGGAGCTGAAGATGTCTTACTACACTGGCGGGGAAGACCCAGTTCAGCACGTCCAGTGGTTTAAGGATGCAGTATCCATAAGGCAGATGACCGACACTTTCAAGTGTCGGCACTTTACCATCTCCTTCAAAGATAATTCAAGGAATTGGTTTCACCAACTTCCAAATAATACAATTTATTGCTAAGCGGGCCTACGGTGTGCTTTCCTATTGAGGTTCTTGACTTTGAAGAAGAGTAATAAGGGTGCTGAGTTTCTTTTTGCAGTCAAACAGGGACCGGAGGAGACACTGGCATGTTATGTTGACTGATTCTAGGAGGAATTCCTCGTTATGGAGGAGGTACCAGAGTTTACCCTGATAATGGACTTCACCTTGAGGCTGCAAGAATGACTCTTTATGGTGGCACTGAAGTAGAGGCCACAGCTGTCTTTCGATGAAGTAATAGAAAGAGCGAAATAGGAGATTGAAGAAGAGGAAGCAAACTCAAACTTTTTTAGGAAGCTAGCCGGGTTGGGATGAAGCGAGGAGAAGGAGGAGAGGGCGAGCAGGCGTTAGGAGGAAAGAAGAAGGGATGAGCCAAGGGGGCAGGGATTCCCATGGAAACATGAAGGGTGGGGTTATAAGGAACACGCCAATCAGCTGGGTTGGAGGTAGCAGGAAGGGCATGTTCAATGTTGGAGTAATTTGCCAGCAGGACACGTGTGTGTGGGAACGACCCCGTGGCTTTCCCCATCGCATTCTTGATCTTGGTGTTTACCCCGGTGGGCCCCCTGTGGCGGAATATCTCCGCGGTCCTGTGGTTGGGATTAGTCCCACATCGCTAGCAGCGCCTGCTCCTCCGTGTTTATGTACCCCGCCACCCTTCATCTCAATACCTGGGTTTTGAGATGCGATATGGGTGGGCGGGTTCTCATATGGTATCATAGAATGGTTGTCCTGCTGCGGGGGTGTGTTGGAGTAATTTTGTGAGAAACGAATAAAAACAAACTGGAAGTGGTTTATCTGAAACTTTATTATCTGAAAAAGGTATCTATTACAAAGGTATGGCCTCCCTTATATACAATGGAGGAGAGAAGAGAGAATACAAATAAGAGATGTGGGACTAAAAAATTACATGACACAAGCGGACTGTACAGACACAACCTGCACAAGCCGCATGGTTAAACAGAGGGGCTAACCGCTCGACAACTGCCAGAGTGAGAGAGAGAGATTGCCATGTGAGACCGCTAGACCGCCCGGTCTCCAAGTCGCTAGTGACAAACCGCTAGACCGCTTGGACCACAGACAGCAACACATAGTAACCAATCTGCTGAAGGGAAACCGCCAGACTGCCCGGTCATCAACCCGCCAAGCCAGTCACCCAGACCGCCCGGTCATCAACCCGCCAAGCCAGACCGCCAGACCACCCGGTCACCGACTTCAACACTCCCCCTCAAGCTGGAGCATATATATCGATCATGCCCAGCTTGTCACAAATATGAAAAAACGAGGCGGATACTGGCGTGGTGAAGATGTCAGCCAGCTCTTTATCAGAAGTGACAAATGGAGTGCAAATTTGTTCCTTCAAAATCTCTTCACGAATGAAATGGCAGTCGACCTTAATATGCTTGGTTCTTTCATGGAAGACTGGATTTTTGGAGATGTATATGGAAGCCTTGTTATCACAGAACATAGGTAGAGGATGGTTCTAGGGCTCTCCTAAATCCAGCATGAGAGCCCATAGCCATTTTAACTCACAATTGGTCGATGCCATGCTCCGATACTCTGCTTCAGCACTGGACCTGGAAACAACAGACTGCTTCTTGCTCTTCCATCTTACCAGATTTCACCCAACAAAGGTGCAAAAACTAGAGGTAGACTTGCGATCTCCTTTGTCGCCAGCGTAGCTCGACTCTGAGTATGCTTCAACCCTCAGATGACCATTCTTCTGAAATAGTAATCCTTTCCCAGGAGATGCTTTGACATACTCCAAGATCGCAATGCGGACTGTAGATGGCACTCCCTGGGTGCTTGCATGAATTGACTTACCATGCCCACAACATAGGAAATGTCTGGTCTAGTCATAGTGAGATATATAAGCTTACCAACTAGACGCCTGTACCGCATAGTATCTAAAAGAAGAGGTGAATCATCTGTCCAGGTTTTGTCTTCTCCAATAGCCATAGGGCATCTGGCAGGTTTGGCTCCAGTCAATCCTACTTCTTTTAGAAGATCAAGGGCATACTTACGCTGGGAGAGGAATAAGGAGTTGGGCTTCCGAGAGATTTCGATCCACAAAAAGTACTTCGGAGAGCCCCTATCTTTCGTGACCAGATGTTGACGAAGATGCCTCTTTGTCAAGGCTACCCCTTCCTGGTCATCGCCAGTGAGAAGAATATCATCAACATACACAACAAGAACCACCAGTCCCGAGGAGGTTTTGTGAATAAATAGAGAGTGATCGACAGAGCTGTGCGCAAAACCAACGGCAGCCACGATGCCGCTGAACATGTCAAACAAAGCTCGAGGGCTCTGCTTTAGTCCATAGATTGCCTTCTTCAGCTGGCATAGTTGTGTATCCCCCTGGGCAACATACCCAGGATGTTGCTTCATGTAGACGGCCTCCTGAAGATCACCATAAAGGAAGGCATTCTTTACATCTAGCTGGGAAATTGGCCAATCTTTATTGAACATCATAGAGAGAAGGACTCGTATAGTGCTGAGACGAGCCACGGGAGAGAAGGTGTCAAAGTAATCAACCCCATAGGTATGAGTAAAGCCCTTAGCAACAAGACGAGCCTTATACCGGTCCACAGTGCCATCCGAGCCAAATTTGACCACAAAGACACAGCGACAGCCAGCAACATCCGTACTGAAGGGAGGAGGAATAAGAGTCCAGGTACCTCGCTCCGTTAGGGTCGCCATTTCCTCATCCATGGCCATCTTCCAGTGAGGAATAACAAGGGCCTCTTGGTAAGAACGAGGTGTGGCAGTGGCAGAGATAGCCAACGCAAAGGCCCTGCGAGAAGAGGTAAGACAATCATATGAAACAACAGCAGCAAGTGGGTGTAGGGTACACATCCTCACCCCTTTGCGAAGAGCAACAGGAAGATCCAGGTCGGCGGGTTCCTCATCATCTGGAGCATTCGTGGCAGAGAGATCTAGCCCGGGAGGAGAGAGCGACAACAGCGGAGATGAGGGAGATGGAGGCAGAGAGAGAGGAGTGGACGGAGATGGAGTCGGGGTGGATATCGCAGTAGGAGGCGAGGGAACGAAGGGAATAACAGGAGAATCAGAGGCTGGGGGAAGAGAAGAGGAAGGTTGGGGAAGACAAGAGGAGTCATTCAATAAGTAGGAGGCATTCTCGAAGAAGGTAACGTAAGCGGAGACGAACTGCTTACGAAGAATAGGATCAAAGTAATAGTAGCCTTTCTGAGTGGTGGAGTACCCCAAAAAGACACATTTGGTGGTGCGAGGGGAGAGCTTTTCACGGGTGGAAGATGGGGAATGCACAAATGCAGTGCACCCAAAGATTCAAAGAGGGAGAGAAAAAGGCTCCTTGCCCGGATACAGTATGGAGAATGGGGTTTTCCTGTGCAGAACTGAGGAGGGAATGTGATTGATGAGGTAGCAGGCAAGGAGAACAACATAGCCCGAATATTAGCGAGGGACCTGCATCTGTGTCATCATAGTGCGAGCGACATCAAGGAGGTGACGGTTTTTGCGCTCCGCCATACCATTTTGCTGTGAAGTATAGACACAGCTATTTTGATGAATAATCCCATGTTGTATACAAAAGGAAGAAAAAGCATGACTGAGATATTCTTGGGCGTTATCAGATCGAAAAACTTTAATAGAAACATCAAACTGAGTTTTGATCATGAGATAGAACGATGTTCATATAGAGAATAATTCGGAGCGATCTTTTAAAAGATACACCCATGTACAACGAGAGAAATCATCAATAAACGTGACAAAATATGAACTTCCCCGACCAACGGTAGGGGTAGGAGAAGGACCCCAAACATCAGAGTGGATTAGATCAAACGGTCGGGAAGATCCACGAACTGTATTTGGTGGGATGGAGGAGCGGTGATGCTTGCCAAGCTGACAGGCCTCACAATTGAGGGGAGGACTGTGTGGAGGAAGTTGGGGTAGAAGCTTACGAAGAAGACGCGGAGGAGCATGAACAAGGTGAAGATGCCACTGGAGTAGATCTGTGGAGGTGGAGGAGAAGGCGTATAGAGCGGAAACGTTGTCGAGGAAGAATAGGCCGCCACTCTCAGTCCCAGTAGCAATCGTCCGCTGGGAGTCTGGATCCTGAAAAGAATAAGAAGTAGAAGTAAATGTGATGGAACACCGTAATTGCTTGCATAGAGAGGTAACAGATATTAAGTTGCACGGGAATTTGGGCACGTAGAGTATTCGCCAATTGAAGAGACGGAGTGACTTAAACCACTCCCGTCCCATGGACCGAGGATGGAGAGCCATCAGCGAGAATAACCGGGGGCAACCGATAATGTGTTTCCAGGAGAGAAAAACACTGGGGAAAGCCGGTCATATGATTGGTAGCACCTGAGTCAATCAGCTATTTTCCTTGAGTAACGAAGTGGGCACTACCAGAAGACGTGACCACCGAGGCAGAAGGCTTCGAAGAAGAGGAGAAGGTAGAGATATTGAAGAGAGCCATAGGAGCAGAAACAAGTCGCATGAACAGAGAGACAGGTCACGTGAACAAAAAAAGAAGTACGAGAGGACCGAGAAACAGGCCGTGCGAACAAAGAAACAGGTCGCGCGAACTGACAAGCAGCGAACACAGCACGAGCACAAGGAAGTTCGTGAGTACAAGAAGACTGTAGCGGAAAAAAAGGAAACCGCAAAGGACACAACTAAGAAGCAGACCAAAGCAGGGAGAAGGTCGTGCGGTTAGAGAGAAGGCCGCACAAACATAGGAGGAGCCGCGCGATTCAAAGGTGATCGCGGGAAAAATAGAGGCTGAGAAACCGCGAAAAGAGGTCACGGATAGAACTAGAGAGAGAAGAGAGGTCGCGCGGTTAGGAAACAAGCCACGCGGAAGGAAGAAGAAGATCTGCAGCGGTCACAATATCAAACACCAGCGGCCATAGAAGCCACGACCAAGCCGCAGAATCAAGCAAAGGGATAAAAGTCGAGCGGCTAGATGAAAGTCCGCTCGAACAGAAGCAACAGGCAAAACAAGCACAGGGCAACAGGTCATGTCAAATAGGGCAACAGGTCGCGGCGAACAGGGCAACAGCAAGAAGATAAAGAGACCGCGCGGATAGGGCGCAAGCAGGCGAAGCAAGCCGCGCGGACAGGGAGGGCATGAAGAATCAGGAGGAAAAAAATCGAGTCCTTTGATACCATGTGAGAAACGAATAAAAACAAACCGGAAGTGGTTTAACTGAAACTTTATTATCTGAAAATGGTATCTATTAGAAAGGTATGGCCTCCCTTATATAGAATGGAGGACAGAAGAGAGAATACAAATCAGAGATGTGGGACTAAAAAATTACATGATACAAGCGGACTGTATAGACACAAACCGCACAAGCCGCGCGGTTAGACAAAGGGGCTAACCGCTCGACAACTGCCAGAGTTAGAGAGAGAGATCGCCATGTGAGACCGCTATACCGCACGGTCTCCAAGTCGCCAGTGACAAACCGCTAGACCGCTTTGACCACAGACAGCAACACACAACAACCAACCTGCTGAAGGGAAACCGCCAGATCGCTCGGCCATCAACGCGCTAAGCCAGAATGCCAGACTGCCCGGTCATCAACCCTCCAAGCCAGACCTCTAGACCGCTCGGTCACCAACTTCAACATTCAAGTCCAAGGAAGAAGATTCCAGGGAGGAGGAAACTATCAAGTGGGTAGGGGAGGTTCAATCCCCCTGGGTGGAGACAGGGACCGAGGCCACCTCTCCCCCCGCAACATCAAGTCATGTCAATAATGCGAGGAATGAATGGGAGAAGGGATGTTCAAGGGGGAAAAAGAGGAGCAGAGGTGGAGTTATCATACTGTGACTTCCATTAGGAGGAGGTCACGCAACTACCACCAGCCCCAAGTTCCTGGAGCTGAGGATGGGGAGAGGAGAATGATAGCAATAACTAGAAATATAGATTGAGGAGGTGGGTGCAGTGGCTGACAAGGACATGTGTGAGGAGAGGGCCAACATAGGAGACTTTGGAAGGATCAGTCGAACCCACGAGGGGGGAGGGGCAGGGATCGAGGCTACCCGTAAGGGGAGCCTCCAAATAGAGTTTGGGAACAACGTCACCTCAAAATCACGGACCCCACCTCCCGTTGAAAGGATCACCTTCACCTCAGGAGATATGCCGGATCATGAGAATCCGTTTTGCGACGTGCTGATAGTGCAAGCTGTGATCAATAACTTCACTGTCTCCTGAATCCTGGTGGACAACAGGAGCTCAATCAATTTCATCTTCACGAAGGCATTTGACAGGATGAATGTGGAGGCCAAGAGGGTGCTAGACTCAGATGGACTACACTTTGGGTTCTCTGAGGAGAGGAAGGAAGAAGAAGGAGGAGTAGAGCTTAATGTGACTCTTGGGGGTCAGTCCCTCAACTGTTGGTTAGTGATCATGGACGCCCCTAACAACTACAATGCCATCTTTGGCCGGCACTCATCAGCGCATTTCAATGGGTCCCCTCATCCTTCCATCAGTACCTGAAGTTCAATGACGAGGAGGGGGTCATAGTCCGGTTCTAGGGATACCGTAAAGTTGTAAGGCAGTGCTATGTCATAGCGGTTAACACCATCTCATGGATGGGGGAGGCCGAGGCAATATGCAAGGTGATGGAAGAGACATCGATAGTATCAGGGGAGGAGAAGCTCCTTGTTTTGGAGGAGGGTGCAGGAGTAGAGCCCAGAGGAGGGGAGGAGATGAAAGCAGTGGAAGGAGTAGTAGAAGAGGATGTACTCACCCAAGAACAGCGGGTAGCTGAAAAGTGAGAGGAGTTATCCCGGCTAGAGCTTGTGGAAGAAGTGGTAGAGCTAGAGGTTTTTACCCGAGCAGGCTAGGCGCATAAGGTGCGGATTAGTGGGGGCCTAGGTGAAGAGGTCAAGAAAGGATGCTGGCATGCATTACAAAGAATGTGGACATCTTTGCGTGGAGCGCGACAGATATGCCTGACATCAATGCAGACGTGGCTTTCCATCGGATGAACCTTGATCCAAAGGTTTTCCATATCCTATAGAAGAAAAGGAACATGGCCGACAAGCTCGAGGGCCTATCCAGGAGGAGGTGGAGAAGCTTCTCAAAGCCGAGTTTTAATCAGAGATCCTATTTCCTGGCTGTGTCTCAAACGTTGTAATTGTAAAAAAGGAGATGGGAGGTGGATATGTATTTTTAATTTTCTTATTGAATAAAGCATGCCCCAAGGATTGCTACCCCTTGCCTTGGATCAAGGCGCTGGTTGACTTAGCCATCAGTTTCCCTGTAATGAATTTTTCGGTTGCTTTTTCAGGTTACCACCAGATCAGGATGCACCCCTCAAATGTAAAGGACGTGTCTTTAATCATGAGCAGTGGATGTTATAGATATTACATGATGCCCTTTGAGCTAAGGAACGCAGGGGCAACCTACCATAGAATTTTGAATAGGGTCTTCCAGGAGCAGAGAGGGAGGAACTTGGAGGAATATATGGATGACTTGTTGGTAAAGAGCAATGAGGTGAGCTTTCACCTCCAAACCCCGGCTAAAATAAAAAATAAGGCTGAACCCCCAAAATTGTATTTTCAGAGCAAGTCGAGGGAAGATCCTTGGACACCTCCTATCCCCGGCTATGGTAAAGCCCAACCCAGATAAAATAAAAGCCATAATGGTGCTAGGGTCACATAGGAATGCCAAGGAGGTCCAATGCCTAACAAGGAAGCTTGCAGGGCGGAGCAGGTTTCTTTCCCCGGCAGGAGAGAAGTGCTCACCCTTTTTTATTGTACTGCGAGGAGGCCATAAGTTCGAATGGTCCAAGGAATGTGAGGAGGCTTTCCAGTCTCTGAATGTCAAATCTTTAGGGACCCACTGCTCTACTGACCCAAAGAAGTGAAAGACCTGACATTGAACCTCAGAGTGGCGGCAAAGGTCGTAAGTTCTGTCCTGGTCCGGGAAGAGGGGCAAGAAGCAACTACAGATTTACTATGTAAGTTGGTTCTTGAAGTAGGCAGAGCTTAGGTATACCATCCTAAAAATGCTGGCCTTTGCCATTGTCATCTCGATCGGGAAGCTTCGAACTTACTTTTAAGCTCACTCAGTTCGGATGGTGACACATTACCCGTTGTGTGGCATCTATAAAGAAGTGGAGCTCTCGGGATGGTTGGCAAAGTGTTCGGTAGATTTGAGTGAATTTGACATCTCTTTCATCCCGCGTTTGTTAGTTAAAGCACAAGTGGTGACAGACTTCTTAGCAGATTGCATGGCAGAGTCTGGAGAGGTGGGTCTGACCCATCCTATGGCATGGAGGCTGCTAGTGGATGGGGCGTCGAGAAAGCATTCCTTGGGTGCAGGGGTGGTTTTGGAGAGTCCCTAGGGAACAAAGATTGAACAAGCCATGGAGATACACTTTCCCGTGACCAACAATCAGGCGGAGTATGAAGTAGTCATTGTGGGGATGAGACTTGCAAAGGAGCTGGGAGTGCATGGTTGACGGACTAAATGGTGGTGGACTCACAGGTCAAAGGTGAGTTCGAGGCAAGGGAGCCGACCCTACAGTAATACTTTCTTATGGTGAGGGGTTGAAAGACTTTGATTCAAGAGCCTAAAAACCTAGAGGGGGGGGGGGTGAATAGGTTCTAATTTTTTTGTGTCTTTTTGATTTTAAGGCAAACAGATATTTGTAACTACTTTTAGCACAGAATAATTCTATCTACAGAAAGTAAATACAACACAGCAAACACCAGATCTATAGTGGTTCCCCAAGATATGGGTACATCCAATTTCCCCCCTTCGCCTATCCAGTAGATAACTAGATTCAGCCAAACTTTCTGTAAGACCCCTTTTTTTTTGAAAACTCGTTTCTTAACTCGGGGTCTTATGCCCAGAACCGTCGCTTTGCGGTGAAACCTTCGCACCCGGGAAGGTCGTCACTACAACGCGCTGATTCTGCCGGAATTTTCGATCACAATCAAGTAGCAAGTAGTAAAGAAAGAGAAATGCAGTCCACAGTAATAAATCACATATAAGTAAACTCCACGAAGGGAGCGTCCACAGTATAACATCAGAGTAAAAACAGAGTACTGAAAGGAAGAGGGCTTAAGCCCGGTACAACAACACCTCACTACATGGCCACTCAAACGGAAGCTGAAAAACAAACTGCTACTAAGGGACGGAACTCTCGGTCCCGGCTATTTAAACTCCTGAGCTAGACTGCCCTGTCTCCAAGTGCACCGACCTCCTGGGCTGCTCCTCCGGGCTGGGCTCCATGATTCCCTAAAATGATGTGGTCCGAAAACCGTTAGTTGATAAGACTAAGCCATATCATCCCCCACCCCTTCCCCCATGCCCTAAGGCACCGAGCAGAGAGAAAGAAAGGGAAGGACATGAAGGTGGAGAGTAGTCAAAAGCAGATGACGGTGGACCTAACTAGCAGTTATGACAGGCGAACAATATAAGTGTTGTAATAGGTAAAACAGAAATGTAAGTAAGTAAGAAATTAAACCTTCACTTATGTGAGTACACATAAGCCAAGGGATCTTCTACAGGGCTCCCATGGTATAAATGTCTCATTCCACTTATACGTTAGGGTGTCGGTTATCACAAGCATTATTTAAATATTTAAAATGACCTTAATCTATAAAACTTGCCCACACAAGCTTATAGACCAAGGGGTCGTTTTGCAGGTCCTAATGTATAAGCGTCCCATTCCACTTATACATTAGGTGTCAAGGTTCTTATGAATGATTATGTATGCAACTATATGGTGGGTTAATGATGTTCATGCAGTGCAACTCACACACCCAACTTTGTGTACACAAACCTTAGTTCCCCCTTTCAGAGCCGTTACCTCCCAGGATACCTCCGAAGTGGCAAACGGAAGCAGTGGGTTGGGCCTCGCTCACCTCAAAAATAGTATTTGCACTACCGGTCTGACCTATCGTACGCCCTCAATGCCTGGTGCACAAGGCGGACTCCTGCGTACTCTTGCCGACTGGACCGCCGGACTTAAGTTTGGCGAGGTGCTAGCCACCTTACCGAGTCAACGCTATTTGTGTCGGTGCAACAAACTCCCCAATATCGAAGACCCACCACCTTAAAGTTTCCTATTTATGCACATGCAACCTTTAATATAAGAAGTCAAGAGTAATGCTCCCGGACCAAACCGTCTGTCTCAACCACAAACCGAGACTAAGCTCCCCGGACTAAACTGTCCGGCTCAATTCCAAACCCCATCCCTTTGAGCACCGCGGGATGGCGCCCCTTTGAACACCTCGGGACGACTTAACCTTTTCCAAATGTCTTTCCAACTAGTGTGTGAAGTGTAAACCTATTACAACTAATTATTCTTTCGATTTATTTAAGATTTACGTTAGCCCAGGACTGCCTCCGGATTATGCCCCGTGAAGGGTTCTCAATAGCACTAGGAACCAAGACGGCAGTATTACGGCCCGAAGTTCCCTTTCGCATGGAACTTATTATTATTGGTTGTTTTTCCCTTACCCATTCCCTTTATAAATTTCATCAAACTAAACCTAAGGTGAATTTGACTCTTCACTCCTACGGGGACGACGATCTTTCGTCGGTCCCGCGCACCTTCTACCACAACCACTTACTTCTCGTCACTCCTTAGAACCTTCCATGGCAACCTATCTAAATCCGTCCCAATCAGCTCATTGAGAAACTCCAACATTGCCCTAAGTCGTCTCCAAATGCGATCTTATACAAAAACACTACATGCAGACCAGCCTACACTATATGATGACCTTGATAGGATGTCCTTTGTGTCTACATCCGAATGACCTAAGTTATTTACTGGGGTCCTATCATGTCATAATTAAATCAATTCCAGGTTACAACCATTTTCTCAATTAATCTAATAATTAATTAATTTTCCTACAAATCCAAGGTCTACCAATTTGAACATAAAGTAGACTTTTTAGCTATATAAAAATCAAAATAAATTCAGAATAAATTCTGTTATGTCTAAAAAGGATATATCCAAGGTTTGACATTTTTCCCTAAGATCTAAGGGGCCTAATTAAGTTTTATCAATAATTCATTTCTTTCATGACTAATGAATAAACTACATCAAATCTTCTTTCAAATAATTTGAATTAATTACAGGGTGCTAATAACACCATGAAAAACAGCACTAGATAAGTTTCATAATTTTCCTACTGGAAATTAATTTATAATAAATCATTTACTAAATTCTTAATCTAACCTGCTTGTGAATCAAGTACCATAATCATATCTCCAAAAATCTTGAATAAATTGCCACTAGTAAATATTGGTTTAAGTACCCTATTTACCAAATTTCATAATTTTCTAGAAAGTATTTAAGCCATAATATATTTTAAAACCATAAAGCTCTTTTATAACACTTGTGAAAGAACTACTAGATTTCTTCAATATAAAATTAAACTAAAAATTCAAGAGCATTTCTACTGTCCAACAACATCTAATTTCAGAGTTTCATGGGGTCTTATTTGATTAAAAATCTTTAGTAATTAAAATATCAAATAAGGTTATACCGATTTCCATAAGTGAAGTACTAGAAACAATTATCCAAAAATTCTAGTAAAATCATCCAAGGGTCCTAACTACCCTATAAACACTCTACCCAAGTTTCATAGCTTTTAAATGAATTTAAGTTACTATTTTGACCTAAAAGCCCTTCTACCCTAAAACTAGGGTTTAGGTTTTGAGGTACCTACCTACCTATAAATTCTCTAATATTTCAACCAGAGGGTTAAATACCCATTAAAAACCTCTCCACCAAATCTCATGGTCATACAAGGGCATATGCCCCTATGTCCTTCACAAGCCCCCAAAATCCTCATTTAGGGTTTGAACCAGGGCCTTAGGGTAAACTCACCCTAATCCATCCCCTTTTCACAAGGGGGTTCTTAAGATCATTTTAAACCAGTGGTCAAAATCTCAACTTCTATTGAGGTGAGTGACCACTCAATTGCCAAAAGTTCCCCTTTTCCCAAATTACCCTTCCCTAGCTCCAACTAGGGTTTAGTGAATTCCAATTCAAAACTCAACCAAATGAGTTGAAATTTGAATAAGACCTAGATACCTATACCAAGGACACCTCACCAAAATTTGGGAGGGTATGGAGGTCATTTGACCCTTTAATTATCTTACCCTAGCTTTTCTGGGTTAGGGCAAAACCCTAAGCTACACTATCCCAAATGGTCTCCAATTTTTACAGGAGCTAGATCTAGGAAATATTGAGCCCCTGTCCAAAATTCAGGGAATTTGGACTAAGGGTTAAGTGTGGGGAATTATTTTAAAATCTGCCCTACCTATAGGTCCTACCCTAGAATAATGGCCCTATAAGTCAGTAAACTTGTCCTAAAATTATCCATTACATATCAAACTGTAGATAATAAAAATGCCTACAACATTTATGTTGATCATTTTTGATGAACATGCCCCTAAAGGACCTAAATAATTTTTAGGAGGAATCTGCCATAGTTGTAGGACATACCCTCACTAAAAAGGCTCAATAGGGAAGTCCCCTCCTCCAATTTTTCACCACTGCTTATCAAATTGTAGGTCTTCAAAAGACCTACAACTTTCATGTTGTAACCTTTTTTAGTTGGTGCCCATAAGGGGCCTAAATTTAATTTACAGTGAAACTGTTTTATTAAATACAGAAAATCCGAAAAATATGGGTTTATAAGTATTTATTTTGATCCTGCACGAATCTTAAAGCGATCGGACGGCAGCTGTACTTCGTCTTCTCCAAATGGCCTGAACCAGAACCCGTGAAAATGATTTTCACGGGCCTTTTTCCGGCCACCATGGGCGGCGCCACCACCGGGAATACTCTCCTACATATTCCCGGTGGTGGGAGCTAGCCTTGCCGGCGGCTAGGGCGGCCGGAGGTGGCGGCACCGCCCTACCCGAGAGCTTGAAAAACTCCATAAAAATGGAAATTTCTGAAATTTTAAGCTTTCGCTCCAGTTCGTTTGAGCATGAACTCAACTCCTAAACAATCCTAGGATCTAAACGTGAGAGGAAAAGTGAGGGAGGACCTGAGTTCGGGCTTGGATGTGAATAGACCGGCGGGAATGCATGGTGGCGGCGGTGGTAGCGGTGGCGGAGTTTCCCCTCCTTGGTGGCTCCAGCAAGGGTTCTATCCTCCTCTGATTTCGAAATGGGTCGCCCCTCTCTCCTAAGTGAGTATATAAAGAGGAGAGGGGGAGAGGGGCGGTTTTCTTCAAGAGCCAAGGCACCTCTTCATGTGGGGGGTGGTTAGAGGAGAGAGAGGGTGGAAGCACCTCTTGATGGCTGGGAAAAGGGTGGGGGTGAAGAGGTGTCAACCTCTATGTGGCTGTTGGCCCCTCTTTGGCCGAGCTCCATGCCTCCTCACTCTCTAAATCCAACCCTTCACTTCCACCACCTTTTCTCTCTCCTAAATTTAGCCTCTTCCTTACTTCTTTCTCTCTCCTAGTCACCCTCACGAATTCTCTTCCCCTAGAAGCCTAAAGGCAGTCCATAAAATGAATATTAAATCCTTAAATGCCATATGAGAAGAGGGCTCACCATTCTACCATGAAAATACCCCCTTTATCCTCACTTTCTCTCTCCTATTCAACTTGTTGGCTAGCCTAGGGTTTAGGGTTGACTTGGTCAATTTGACCTTCGGAGTCAACATCAATAGACTCCTAGGGACCCATTGACCTCCCCTAAGGCCTAGGTATGGTTAGGTAGGATAGACTTGGCATAATGAGGGTGAGTTGACCCAGGGCAGGGTTAATTTGGCCTAATAAGGGCTTAATTTGACTTGGGTCAACTTAGCCATTAGGTTTGCACCCAATGGGTCCTTGGTGACCCATTGATCTCATATTAGGTCTAGGAATGCCTTGGAGTCAGATTGAACCCACTAGGCCACCAAATATCAGGGTTTTAAGATTTTACTATTTGCAGCCCAAGTGAGTCTCAACTAGCTAGTTGGGTCACTTGACCTCCTAGGTTCAACCTAGGACTTGTTATGACCTAGGCATGTTCAAGTAACTCCTAAGGGGGGTCTAATTTGAAAATGGGATGTTACAAATCCCAATAAACAAAACAAAAATTTCGTCCCCGAAATTAAGGTTAAGTCTATGGGAGCTTTTCTACCGGGTTATCCTAAGCTTGTAACATCCCACGAGGGTTGAATTGCTTAACCAAGGATAATAAACAAGGGCTAGCCCCAATAAACAAAGGATTAGCCTCTAATCTTAGGTGATACTCTAGTGTAAAGCAAGCAGAGAAAAATAATTACAAGCATCTTGAGAAGTTAGAAAATATTACCTGGCTAAACAACTCCGGGTATTTCTCTCGCATCAAGTCCTCGGGTTACCAAGTATGCTCCTCTTGCCCATGATTCCTCCACAAGACTTTGACTAGCGGGATCTTCTTGCAGCGCAAAACCCGTATCCCCTGGTCGTCAATCCGTATCGGCTCCACCAGAACGGACCGATCTGTAGCTACCGGCCCATCAATGGTGGAAATCTGTAGCTCCGGGCGTAGTAGAGCCCTCCTGAGTGAAGATACGTGGAACACGTCGTGTAGGCCGGACAGCTCCTGTGACAGCTCCAATCTGTAAGCTAATGGACCGATCCGCTCCAGGATCCTGAAAGGCCCCATGTATCTCAGACTGAGCTTCTTCCGCCGACCACATACTCGTGAAACCCCGTGCATCGGCCGGATCTTCAAAAACACCCGGTCCCCAACCTGAAACTCTACTAGACGATGCTGAGCGTCATAATACTTTGGATGTCTGCTTTGTGCCTCTAGCATCCTTTCTCGAATCAGTCGCACTTGAGCCTCGGTGTCTTCAACAAACTCCGAATCTAGCATCTTCGGATCCGCATCATGTATCCAAGACAAGGGGGTCCGGTATCTCCTCCCATACAAGGCCTCATACGGAGCCATCCGTATACTGGACTGATGGCTGTTATTGTATGAAAACTCTACTAGGGGCAACATCCGCTCCCAGGGCTCTCCATGATCCACAATACACAGCCTCAGTAAGTCTTCCAGCGTCCTGTTGGTATGCTCCGTCTGCCCGTCAGTCTGGGGATGGAAAGCCGTACTGAAGGTCAGTTGTGTGCCAAGGTAAGAATGCACTGATCTCCACTCTCTGGATGTGAACCGACCATCTCGATCAGATACGATCGTCCTGGGCACTCCATGGTAACGAATAAACTGCTCCACGAACTTCCGAACAAAAACCCCAACAGAGTCATCCTTCCTGATCGCAATGAACCTAGCCACTTCGTCAGCCGGTCAACGATTACCCAGATAGAATCATTTCCCGTGCATGAACGAGGGAGGCCATGGATGAAGTCCATCGCGATTTCATCAAACTTCCACTCCGGCACTGGGAGTGGCTGCAGCAGACCAGCGGGGTGTCTGCACTCTGCCTTCACTAACTGGAACGCCTCGCAGTGGGTCACGAAATAAGTGATGTCCTTCTTCATGCCTGGCCAGTAGAGTGTCTTCTTCAAATCTGTCGTCATCTTCGTAATCCCGGGATGTATAGAGTATCGGCTATGATGAGCCTCTGTCATAATGTCCTCCCGAATCTGCCCTCCATCCAGTATATAAGTCCGACCCTTGAAGCATACCAGATCACCTCGCATCGAATAGTCCCCAGCTGAGCCTGCCTCTATGGCCCGGAAAATCGGCTCCAATTTGGCATCCTGCCTCTGCCAATCTCTAACTCTATCATAAATAGTGTCGGTGGCGCTCTTCATAGCTAAATACTCCTCGTACAGATCGGTGTCTTCGGACGATACCAAGGTGATGTGCATATCTTCAAAGCTCCGCAATATCTCTAAAGACATGACCTGGGGCCCGGCTTCGGAAGTGCCACATTCCCTAAACTACGTCCGAGGGAACCCAAGCCAATATTAATTTGCCCAATAAACAAAAGTTTAGCCCCCAATAAATAAAAGATAAGCCCCTACCTACCTTGGGCTAAGCATCTTTGATATTACCATGTTATCTCCGTCCCAGCTTGGTGCACAATCCCTAGGGCATCAATCTTCGACTTAGGGTTCCAACCTGAAACTTGTAGATATACTTCATACATAAAACTCTTTGAGTCACATTTATGAAAACCTTATCCCAGTCAAAATATTCCTAATCCCAAATAGGTATCTTCCGAACTAGAATTCCTATCCGACCCTCGGTGTTTGTCTTGGTGGTTGTCTCCGAGTAATCTTATTACCGGTACGAGGGTTAAGACTACTTGTCTTCTACCATTCTGCTAAAGTATTATTGATCTCAATTCTCCTTAAAGCAGTCTACTGATTTGAGTAATTCTTGATAGGGGTCGTAGGGTCACCTGAGTTTATCTATCAGGTTGTCATTCTCATGTTAAACTCCTCCTTTTATTCTGTTTGGGTATCTCCTTACCTTAAACAAGTTCATACCCAGGGTCTATTTCGAACTAGGGCATGTTATAAGTCGTCATGGTTAGTCATGTGTCCTAATGGGTTGAGTCTAACTTATTGACTAAAGAATTATAAGATGAGGTCTTTACAGCCGGAGGTGCTCCCTACTGGGGGAAGGGTTTGCCTCAAGCTACAAAGAAGAATTTCATTTGTTGAAGAAGTGGACAATTTATATGTGATCACCATATGGGCACACCACTGCTTCCGCTACTTAGTTTGTCCCCAAACTAAGCTCGCTCGGGGGTGACCTAGTGTTTTAGTGGACAGCTATTTGATCGATCGTGGTTTTGCTCTTATACCAGTTTGTAAGACCCCTTTTTTTAAAACTCGTTTCTTAACTCGGGGTCTTATGCCCAGAACCGCCGCTTTGCGGTGACACCTTCGCACCCGGGAAGGTCGTCACTACAATGCGCTGATTCTGCCGGCCTTTTCGATCACAATCAAGTAGCAAGTAGTAAAGAAAGAGAAATGCAGTTCGCAGTAATAAATCACATATAAGTAAACTCCATGAATGGAGCGTCCACAGTATAACATCAGAGTAAAAACAGAGTACTGAAAGGAAGAGGGCTTATGCCCGGTACAATAACACCTCACTACATGGCCACTCAAACGGAAGCTGAAAAACAAACTGCTACTAAGGGACGGAACTCACAGTCCCGACTATCTGAACTCCTGAGCTAGACTGCCCTGTCTCTAAGTGCACCAGCCTCCTGGGCTGCTCCTCCGGGCTGGGCTCCATGATTCCCTAAAATGATGTGGTCCGAAAACCGTTAGTCTATAAGACTAAGCCCTATCATCCCCCACCCCTTCCCCCATGCCCTAAGGCACTGAGCGGAGAGGAAGAAAGGGAAGGACATGAAGGTGAAAAGTAGTCAAAAGCAGATGACGGTGGACCTAACTAGCAGTTATGACAGGCGAACAATATAAGTGTTGTAATAGGTAAAACAGAAAGGTAAGTAAGTAAGAAATTAAACCTTCACTTATGTTAGTACACATAAGCCAGAGGATCTTCTACAGGGCTCCCATCGTATAAATGTCTCATTCCACTTATACGTTGGGGTGTCGGTTATCACAAGCATTATTTAAATATTTAAAATGACCTTAATCTATAAAACTTGCCCACACAAGCTTATAGACCAAGGGGTCGTTTTGCAGGTCCTAATGTATAAGCGTCCCATTCCACTTATACATTAGGTGTCAAGGTTCATGCGAATGATTATGTATGCAACTATATGGTGGGTTAATGATGTTCATGCAGTGTAACTCACACACCCAACTTTGTGTACACAAACCTTAGTTCCCTCTTTTAGAGCCGTTACCTCCTAGGATACCTCCGTAGTGGCAGACGGAAGCGGTGGGTTGGGCCTCGCCCACCTCAAAACCAGTATTTGCACTACCGGTCTGACCTATTGTACGCCCTCAATGCCTGGTGCATAAGGCAGACTCCTGCGTACTCTTGCTGACTGGACCGCCGGACTTAAGTTTGGCGAGGTGCTAGCCACCTTGCCGAGTCAACGCTATTGGTGTCGGTGCAATGAACTCTCCAATATCGAAGACCCACCACCTTAAAGTTTCCTATTTATGCACATGCAACCTTTAATATAAGAAGTCAAGAGTAAAGCTCCCGGACAAAACCGTCTGTCTCAACCACAAACCGAGACTAAGCTCCCCGGACTAAACCGTCCGGCTCAATTCCAAACCCCATCCCTTTGAGCACCATGAAAAACAGCACTAGATAAGTTTCATAATTTTCCTACTAGAAATTAATTTATAATAAATCATTTACTATATTCTTAATCTAACCTGCTTGTGAATCAAGTACCATAATCATATCTCCAAAAATCTTGAATAAATTGCCACTAGTAAATATTGGTTTAAGTACCCTATTTACCAAATTTCATAATTTTCTAGAAAGTATTTAAGCCATAATATATTTTAAAACCATAAAGCTCTTTTATAACACTTGTGAAAGAACTACTAGATTTCTTCAATATAAAATTAAGCTAAAAATTCAAGAGCATTTCTACTGTCCAACAACATCTAATTCCAGAGTTTCATGGGGTCTTATTTGACTTAAAAATCTTTAGTAATTAAAATATCAAATAGGGTTATACCCACATCCATAAGTGAAGTACTAGAAACAATTATCCAAAAATTCTAGTAAAATCATCCAAGGGTCCTAACTACCCTATAAACACTCTACCCAAGTTTCATAGCTTTTAAATGAATTTAAGTTATTGTTTTGACCTAAAAGCCCTTCTACCCTAAAATTAGGGTTTAGGTTTTGAGATACCTACCTACCTATAAATTATCTAATATTTCAACCAAAGGGTTAAATACTCATTAACAACCTCTCCACCAAATCTCATGGTCATACGAGGGCATTTGACCCTATGTCCTTCACAAGCCCCCAAAATCCTCATTTAGGGTTTGAACCGGGGCCCTAGGGTAAACTCACCCTAATCCATCCCATTTTCCCCAAGGGGGTTCTTAAGATCATTTTAAACCAGTGGTCAAAATCTCAACTTCTACTGAGGTGAGTGACCACTCAATTGCCAAAAGTTCCCCTTTTCCCAAATTACCCTTCCCTAGGTCCAACTAGGGTTTAGTGAATTTCTATTCAAAACTCAACCAAATGAGTTGAAATTTTAACAAGACTTAGATACCTATACCAGGGACACCTCACAAAAATTTGGGAGGGTATGGAGGTCATTTGACCCTTTAATTATCTTACCCTAGCTTTTCTAAGGTTAGGGAAAAACCCTAAGCTACACTATCCCAAATGGTCGCCAATTTTTACAGGAGCTAGATCTATGTAATATTGAGCCCCTGTCAAAAATTCATGGAATTTTGACCAAGGGTTAAGTGTGGGGAATTATTTTAAAATCTGCCCTACATATAGGTCCTACCCTAGAATAATGGTCCTATAAGTCAGTAGACTTGTCAGAAAATTTTCCATTATATATCAAACTGTAGATAATAAAAATGCCTACAACATTTATGTTGATCATTTATGATGACTATGCCCCTAAAGGACCTAAATAATTTTTAGAAGGAATCTGCCCTAGTTGTAGGACATACCATCAATAAAAAGGCCCTATAGGGCAGTCCCCTCCTCCAATTTTTCACCACTGCATATCAAATTGCAGGTCTTCAAAATACCTACAACTTTCATGTTGTAACCTTTTTCAGTTGGTGCCCATAAGGGGCCTAAATTTAATTTACAGTGAAACTGTTTTATTAAATACAGAAAATCCGAAAAATATGGGTTTATAAGTATTTATTTTGATCCTGCACGAATCTTAAAGCGATCGGACGGCAGCTATACTTCGTCATCTCCAAATGGCATGAACCAAAACCCGTGAAAATGATTTTCACGGGCCTTTTTCCGGCCACCATGGGCGGCTCCACCACCGGGAATACTCTCCTACATGTTCCCGGTGGTGGGAGCTAGCCTTGCCGGCGGCTAGGGCGGCCGGAGGTGGCGGCGCCGCCCTACCCGAGAGCTTCAAAAACTCCATAAAAATTGGAAATTTCTGAAATTTTAAGCTTTCGCTCCGGTTCGTTTGAGCATGAACTCAACTCCTAAACAATCCTAGGATCTAGAAATGAGAGTAAAAGTGAGGGAGGACCTGAGTTCGGGCTTGGATTCGAATAGACCGGCGGGAATGCATGGTGGCGGCGGTGGCGGCGATGCCGGCGGTGGCGGAGTTTCATCTCCTTGGTGGCTCCGACAAGGGTTCTATCCTCCTCTGATTTTGAAATGGGTCGCCCCTCTCTCCTATGTGAGTATATAAAGAGGAGAGGGGGAGAGGGGCGGTTTTCTTCAAGAGCCAAGGCACCTCTTCATGTGGGGGGTGGTTAGAGGAGAGAGTGGGTGGAAGCACCTCTTGATGGCCGGGAAAAGGGTGGGGGGGAAGAGGTGTCAACCTCTAGGTGGCTGTTGGCCCCTCTTTGACCGAGCTCCATGCCTCCTCACTCTCTAAATCCAACCCTTCACTTCCACCACCTTTTCTCTCTCCTAAATTTAGCCTCTTCCTTACTTCTTTCTCTCTCCTAGTCACCCTCACGAATTCTCTTCCCCTAGAAGCCTAAAGGCAGCCCATAAAATGAATATTAAATCCTTAAATGCCATATGAGAAGGGGGCTCACCATTCTACCATGAAAATACCCCCTTTATCCTCACTTTCTCTCTCCTATTCAACTTGTTGGCTAGCCTAGGGTTTAGGGTTGACTTGGTCAATTTGACCTTCGGAGTCAACATCAATAGACTCCTAGGGACCCATTGACCTCCCCTAAGGCCTAGGTAGGGTTAGGTAGGATAGACTTGGCATAATGAGGGTGAGTTGACCCAGGGCAGCGTTAATTTGGCCTAATTAGGGCTTAAGTTGACTTGGGTCAACTTAGCCACTAGGTTTGCACCCAATGGGTCCTTAGTGACCCATTGATCTCATATAAGGTCTAGGAATGCCTTGGAGTTAGATTGAACCCACTAGGCCACCAAAAATCAGGGTTTTAAGATTTTACTATTTATAGACCAAGTGAGTCTCAACTAGCTAGTTGGGTCACTTGACCTCCTAGGTTCAACCTAGGACTTGTTATGACCTAGGCATGTTCAAGTCACTCCTAAGTGGGGTCTAATTTGAAAATGGGATGTTACACTTTCTTCCACTGGCTCAGATCCGTAGATCTTACAAACTCAGAACCCAAAATGGTTCCTACGCCTCAGACTTTATACAAGTCCTACCTCAGATTCTTCCCTGAATCCTACCTCAGGCCTCAGCCCTACCTCAGCCTTTATAATTAGGCTTACAACTCAGACTTTCCACAAGTCCTACCTAAGAAAAACTGCCCTACCTTAGCCATTATAATATTAGGCTTATAATCTCAGATCTAATAATAGATCCTACAAGAATTTGGGTAGTAATAAGTTTTAGAAAACTTCACCAGCTAGATTTCTCTGTTGATGTTGTCTTCTTGATCAGTTCTTGTATAAACTAATCCTTCAGATCTAACAAAACTTAGCTTTTCAAAGCTTCTTGATTAGGACAAATAAGGTGGATCCACTCTTCAAGTTGAAGTTGATCTTCAGTCAGCTTCTTCCTTAGATTCAGATTGAACTCTGAATCTTTCTTGCAGACAGGCCTTGATCTGTCAGAATTCTTCTTTATGATCAAGAGACCTTTTCATGTTTTTTCTATCTATTCTTTCATTTCCGATCTGTCTCTTTTATAGAGCTTGCTCCATGGTTACCGGCTGATCCGGTTCATAACAGACTTCTGACAGTTCTGACAGTGGTGTCAGACCGGTTAGTTATGACAGCTATCACATCACCAGGTTCTTCAATGTCTGTCCAACTCAGCAAACAACACTCAATAGACTGCTTTACATGTGTCGACACATATAGGCTAAGTGTCGACACAAGTCTTCAAGGTGTCGACACAAGTCTTCAAGGTGTCGACACAAATACTCCAAGTGTCGACACAGTCAAACTTCTACTTCTCAACACTACTTTTTGTTGTATGTGTCGACACAAGTCCTATGTGTCGACACATCAGCTTCTTGTCTCGACATTTCTGTTACAGATAGATGGCGTTGAGTGTTTGTCAAATGGCTATGAGTGTGTGTTGACACAAGTCCTGTGTGTCGACACAATTACTTTTAAACTCGACACAGCCTCTTGAGAGTTGGTGAGTTGACACAAGTCCTGTGTGTCGACACAATTGCTTCATGTGTCGACATAGCTCATGAGTGTCGACTCATTCTCTGTTTTAAGTGTCGAAACAATTCTGTTTTAAGTTGTCGACACAATTCTGGATGTCGACACAACTGCTTGTATAGGTGTCGACATAGCTTTGAGTGTCGACACAACTTCTTTATAAGTGTTGACACATTTTGCCAGTGTGTCGACACAGCTTTCCTGAGTGTAGACATAGCAGCTGGGTGTCGACACAACTTCCCTGAGTGTCGACGCAATTTGCGTGTGTGTCGACACAGCTCGCCTGAGTGTCGACACAAGTTTCCTGAGTGTCGACACAGTTTCTTCACAAGTGTCGACACTTGTACTCAGAAAATTTTCCTTCAAATTTTTAAAGCCTACACAATGAAACTCAAACTTCTAACAAATACACATTGATGCATATCATTGACTAAGTTGTGGCTTCTCCAAATCTAGAACACATTTTCCAATGTACCCAACATGGGTCTCATTAGGGGGTTTCAGACTTTCTCCATCCAGCATGTACCACGTGAGGAGACTACTGCGCAAATGATCTAGCTAAGTTTGGTCCAAGGATTTGGGGAACTGGCGAGTGGAGCAATCCACTCATCACATTTCTAACCAATGGCGAGTTTCCCGAGGAGGTCGCAGTCAAAAAGCATTTCAGGCATTAGTCGGCATATTACCTGTTGTACGGAGGAGAGATCTTTCGAAATACTCTTTCAGGACTTTTGGCCAGTGTGTATCCGAGGAGGTGGTTCCAAAGATCTTAGAGGAAGTATATTTGGGAGTGTGGAAGCCACTAGAGGAGAAGGATCCTGGACGGCCGGATTGTTAGACAGGGGTATTTGATGCAGGCCCATGGTTTAGAAAAGAGATTTTCTTGAAAACGTCCAATAGTTATATGGGGAGGAGGTGTGGTTATTGTTCGGTTTTGTTCTTGGAGGAAGAGGGCAAGTGGCGGTTTGAATGGAGCTAGGGTGGCCGGCGGTTTGTAGGGAAGGGAAGAGGGGCTGAGAGAAATAGAGAGGGAGGGATAGAAGAGAGGCCGGCGGCCAAGGAGAGGAGGAAGAGGGAGGGAGAAGAAACCCAAGAAAGGGGAGAGGGAGGAGAAGGACGAATATTTCCTAGGGGGAGGAAAGAGAGGAGGTGGCCGAGAGAGATTAAAGAGGGAGAGGAGGTGGCGACTTTGGACTTGGCCGAGCCCTAAGGGGATGGTGGTGGCCGGCGGCTTGGAGGGAAAAGGGAGGCCGATATTTTTTTGGGGGAAGTAAAAGGGGGCTTGGGTTGGGGTGGTGGAGGTGAGGGAGAATATTGAGGAGGAGGAGGAGAAGGGAGAAAAGAGGTAGCCGAGATTGAGAAGAATGGGGAGGGGGTGGCCGACGGCCAAGGTAGAGAGAGGGAGAGAGGGTTTGGCCGAAATTTGCCAAAGAGGGGGGGGGAGGAAAATTCTCTCAAGAATCTCTAGGTTTTTCAATTTTTCATTCTTTCAATAATTAATCAAACAAAACATGGCTATATATAGCCTTACACCACTCAATCTCCTCCATACATATTTAGAACAAAATAAAAACAATTCCAAAATTAAAATGCATGAAAATGGAAGCAAATATATGATGGTTATAAGTATCCATCATAATTACAAGAATAAAAATATAATAATAAGATTGCTTAAATTAAAACATTGCTTAAATAGAAATTGCTATAAATGATAAAAGATAAATAATAAAATATATAATTTTAATTTTAATTTATAATTATATATTTTATTTAAAATGGTGCCGGCAGACGTCGTGCAAAATATGAAGCGGCGTTGGCGAAGGAGCGTCACGACGGGGACGAAGAAGCGTCGCGGCGTTGCCGAAGAGCGTCTCCATCAATTCTCCCACACTTAAAATCACTCATCTCCGATGAGTGGCCCGTGAGGGGGGAACAGTCAGAAGAAAGCAGCAATATTGGGGCAAGTCTGGCAATAAAAGTTGGAGGGTGCCAATTAGAAAATTGACATGAACCTCCCTTTGATACCAAATTGATGCAGGCCCATGGTTTAGAAGAGAGATTTTCTTGAAAACGTCCAATAGTTATATGGGGAGGAGGTGTGGTTGTTGTTCGGTTTTGTTCTTGGAGGAAGAGGGCAAGTGGCGGTTTGAATGGAGCTAGGGTGGCCGGCGGTTTGTAGGGAAGGGAAGAGGGGCTTAGAGAAATATAGAGGGAGGGAGAGAAGAGAGGCCGGTGGCCAAGGAGAGGAGGAAGAGGGAGGGAGAAGAAACCCAAGAAAGGGGAGAGGGAGGAGAAGGATGAATATTGCCTAGGGGGAGGAAAGAGAGGAGGTGGCCGAGAGAGATTAAAGAGGGAGAGGAGGTGGCGGCTTTGGACTTGGCCGAGCCCTAAGGGGGTGGTGGTGGCCGGCGGCTTGGAGGGAAAAGGGAGGCCGATATTTTTTTTGGGGAAGTAAAAGTGGGCTTGGGTTGGGGTGGTGGAGGTGAGGGAGAATATTGAGGAGGAGGAGGAGAAGGGAGAAAAGAGGTAACTGAGATTGAGAAGAAAGGGGAGGGGTGGCCGGCGGCCAAGGTAGAGAGAGGGAGAGAGGGTTTGGCCGAAATTTGCCAAAGAGGGGGGGGGGAGGAAAATTCTCTCAAGAATCTCTAGGTTTTTCAATTTTTCATTCTTTCAATAATTAATCAAACAAAACATGGCTATATATAGCCTTACACCACTCAATCTCCTCCATACATATTTAGAACAAAATAAAAACAATTCCAAAATTAAAATGCATGAAAATGGAAGCAAATATATGATGGTTATAAGTATCCATCATAATTACAAGAATAAAAATATAATAGTAAGATTGCTTAAACTAAAACATTGCTTAAATAGAAATTGCTATAAATGATAAAAGATAAATAATAAAATATATAATTTTAATTTTAATTTATAAATATATATTTTATTTAAAATGGTGCCGGCAGACGTCGTGAAAAATATGAAGCGGCGTTGGCGAAGGAGCGTCACGACGGTGATGAAAAAGCGTCGCGGCGTTGGCGAAGAGCGTCTTCATCAATTCTCCCACACTTAAAATCACTCATCTCCGATGAGTGGCCCGTGAGGGGGGAACAGTCAGAAGAAAGCAGCAACATTGGGGCAAGTCTTGCAATAAAAGTTGGAGGGTGCCAATTAGAAAATTGACATGAACCTCCCTCTGATACCAAATTGATGCAGGCCCATGGTTTAGAAGAGAGATTTTCTTGAAAACGTCCAATAGTTATATGGGGAGGAGGTGTGGTTGTTGTTCGGTTTTGTTCTTGGAGGAAGAGGGCAAGTGGTGGTTTGAATGGAGCTAGGGTGGCCGGCAGTTTGTAGGGAAGGGAAGAGGGGCTGAGAGAAATATAGAGGGAGGGAGAGAAGAGAGGCCGGCGGCCAAGGAGAGGAGGTAGAGGGAGGGAGAAGAAACCCAAGAAAGGGGAGAGGGAGGAGAAGGACGAATATTGCCTAGGGGGAAGAAAGAGAGGAGGTGGCCGAGAGAGATTAAAGAGGGAGAGGAGGTGGCGGCTTTGGACTTGGCCGAGCTCTAAGGGGGTGGTGGTGGCCGGCGGCTTGGAGGGAAAAGGGAGGCCGATATTTTTTGGGGGGGAAGTAAAAGTAGGCTTGGGTTGGGGTGGTGGAGGTGAGGGAGAATATTGAGGAGGAGGAGGAGGAGAAGGGAGAAAAGAGGTAGCCGATATTGAGAAGAAAGGGGAGGGGGTGGCCGGCGGCCAAGGTAGAGAGAGGGAGAGAGGGTTTGGCCGAATTTTTCCAAAGAGGGGGGGAGGAAAATTCTCTCAAGAATCTCTAGGTTTTTCAATTTTTCATTCTTTCAATAATTAATCAAACAAAACATGGCTATATATAACCTTACACCACTCAATCTCCTCCATATATATTTAGAACAAAATAAAAACAATTCCAAAATTAAAATGCATGAAAATGGAAGCAAATATATGATGGTTATAAGTATCCATCATAATTACAAGAATAAAAATATAATAATAAGATTGCTTAAATTAAAACATTGCTTAAATAGAAATTGCTATAAATGATAAAAGATAAATAATAAAATATATAATTATAATTTTTATTTATAATTATATATTTTATTTAAAATGGTGCCAGCAGACGTCGTGCAAAATATGAAGCGGCGTTGGCGAAGGAGCGTCACGGCATTTACGAAGAAGCGTCGCGGCGTTGGCGAAGAGCGTCTTCATCAGTATTTTTGGCTAACTTTGAGCAAGGATGCAGAAGAATTCTCAAGGAAATGTCTGAAATGTCAGCCTTTCACGTCGTTGCAACTCTTACTCGCTCAGGGGCTCAGAAGTATCATGGCGTCATGGCCTTTTGCAATTTGGGGAATGGACCCGGTGGGTCCTTTTCCTCAAGACAGTGATCAGAGGAGATTTCTTCTAATCTTGATTGATTACTTCTCGAAGTGGCCTGAAGTCAAGGCGCTAGCCAAGGGAACTTCCCAAGTAATCCATAACTTTGTTCGGGGAGAAATCATCTGTCGGCATGGGTTACCTCAGTCCATAGTCACCGACAACAGGCCATAATTTGCTAGTGAGGAATTTATCAGCTTTTGTTTCCAGCTTCGGATTGATCTCTGCTTCGCATCAGTACACCATCCCCCAGAGTAATAGGTAGGTGGAGGCGGTAAATATGATCATCGTGGTCTTGTTGAAGAAAAAAGTGGAAAATCTAAAAGGGAATTGAGTGGAATAGCTCCCATCGATTCTTTGGGCCCTAAGAATCAAGACCAACATAGCCACGGGGCAAACACCATTCAGGCTTTCACATGGCTACGAGGCTGTGCTTCCCGTAGATTTCAAGGTCAAGTCGCCAAGGGTAGTCATTGTAGGATAAGGGGATGAGAGATGGATGATTGAGAACTAAGGCAAGATGCAACTCTGGCTAGACCTAGTGGAAGAGCTTCACGACCTGGGCGTCGTTAGGCAAGAGGAATTAAGCGCCAGATGGCCAAGTACTTCGACAAGCATGTACATGTAAAAAAGTTTATATAAGGGGATTTTGTCCCAATCAGCCATACCTGGAGTACCAGAAGTGAACTCATAAACTCCTGCTAATCTCTTTAAAGGAGAAGTCAAAAGCAGGTAAATTTTAAACATAACATGAGTACCTGAAGTTAACTAGAGAACAAGTAAGGGGGTTATCGCCTCCAAAATGTGGAGTGGTTGACCCTCAGCCATACTTGGAGCGGTGATGACTTGAATGACTTCTATCCCTGAATAAATAGAATACATGTCTTATTTCTGACTCGTTTCTCTTAGAATGTTCTTTTCTTCTCCCCCTCCCCTCAAGGATTGAAGGTAGGTCAAAAAAAGTCCCAAGCTACTCCTGTTGTCAGGCTCTCACCTAGCTGGCAAGTCTGTTGGGCCCCCAGTGGACATTGTGAACTATTAAAAAACTAAGTCACGAGCTGTTCCCGTTGTCAGTCTCTCACCTTCCTGGCTGGTCTGTTGGCCCCTCGGTGGATATTATGAACTATTGAAAAATTAAGTCCTGAGATGCTCCCAATGTCAGGCTCTCACCTAGATGATAGGTCTGTTGGTCCCATGGTGGACATTGTGAATTATTGAAAAACAAAGTCCTGAGTTGCTCCCACTGTCAGGATCTCACCTAGCTGGCAGGTCTGTTGGGCCCTCGGTGAACATTATTAACTGTTGAAAAACTAAGTCCCGAGCTACTCCTATTGTGAGGCTCTCACTTACCTTGCAGGTCTGTTGTGCTCTCGGTGGACATTGTGAACTATTAAAAAACTATGTCCCGAGCTGCTCCCGCTGTCAGGCTCTTACCTAACTTTCAGGTCAGTTAATCCCTCGGTGGACATTGCAAACAATTGAAAAACAAGGTCCCGATCTGCTCCCACTTTTTGGTTCTCACCTAGCTGGAAAGTCTGTTGGGCCCTCGGTAGATAATGTGAACTATTAAAAAACAAAGTCTCGAGTTGCTCCCGCTGTCAGACTATCACCTAACTGGCAGGTCTGTTAGGCCCTCGGTTGACATTATGAACTATTAAAAAACTAAGTATGGAGCTGCTCCCGCTGTCAGGCTCTCACCTTGATGGCAGGTCTGTTAGGTCCTTAGTGGACATTTGGAACAAATGAAAAACTAAGTCCCGAGTTGCTCCCGCTGTCAGGCTCTCACCTAGCTGGCAGGTCTGTTTGGCCCTTTGTGGACATTGTGAACTATTGAAAACTATATCCCGAGCTACTCCCCATGTCAGGCTCTCGCCTAGCTGGTGTGTTTGTTGGGTCTCAGTAGACATTCGGAACTATTGAAAAACTAAGTCCCGAGCTACTCCAACTATCAGGCTCTCACCTAACTGGAGGGTCAGTTGGGCCCACGGTTGACATTGTGAACTGATCAAAAACTAGGTCTAGAGCTGCTTCTGCTGTCATGCTCTCGCCTAGCTGGCAGGTCTGTTGGGCCCTTGGTGGACGTTAAACGCTTCGGGGTGGGGGTGGGGGTAGATGTTCCACGAACGACATTAATTTTGAGGATATGAAGAATCCAAATGCCCCTCTCGTCAAGACCATCTCTGTAGGTCCCTCTTGGCAGGTCCAACTAGACAGAACCCTCTCGGTAAGGTTTACTAGACAGACCTACTTAGCGGAACAACCTCGTGGAGTCAAAACCATTTCCCCCCCAGATACGGTTGACAAGTGCGAGTTGTGATTGACATGGCTGTAGAGTGATTCGCTCACCCATAGAGCTGGGCGAATTGCGAGACAAGCCTCAGAGGCTGCTAGTTAGCACTTACGGGAAGTCACTTTTACTACGGCAAGATCCCACGACTTTTAAACCTCATTTAGGTTCTGTTCAAAGTTGAGGCTCTGGTGCGACGCCATGTGCGTGAGCTCAAGAGCCTACAGCTGGGCCCGCGCAATCTCGTGCGCAATGGTCCGAGATAACTCATTATCATTGAGGTTGGCATCATCTCGACTGTATAAGACAAAGGCAAGTGCGAAGGACTCTCCGTTGGTAGTATATTTCTCCATCCACATTGTCAAAAGAATTGATATGGAGGCACGGTTATCCTGGGGTTCCACTGGAGAAGAGACCGGCCCGTTTCGTACAGGTGCCTCTCGCCGAGGTTGAAGTTTCGGAACCCTCTCATCACCGTTCCACCTGGATCCTTCTCCACGATGACGGTGATCTTGGCGGCAGCACTCGCTAGTACTGTTATGGGCGTGGCCTTGGCGGGGGCTTTGACGGCGGACTTGCCCTTGTCCATTACAGATGTTTTGGTCTTCTTAGAAGATGTTGGGGGAGGAGTATCCGGCTTTCGCATCTGGCCACTTGTTTGGGAGGAGGTACCCGGATCCTCCATACAGGCCAAGGCTGCCGATTGGGCGAGAGACAGGCTGGGGGCGAGAGACCCAGTTTCTTCTTAAGGCTGGTAATGGGATATTTCTTGCTCACCCACGCGGATAGTGATAGTTAGCTTTGCCAAAACCAAGGCAATAATCTAAAGGGAAGGTCGGAATGATACCTTCTCCGGTAAGAACAGGCAGAATGGAGTCAATGTCTCGCCGCAAGAACTTGACATCAATGTTCTTGGTCCCAAAGGAGGCGAAAAGGCGGTTTCGTGCCCCCCAAGTATGATAGGTTTTTAGGTTGTCTCGTCATATTGGACGGGCAAGAGGGGCACTTTACCAAAGTTCCCGGAAATGAAAATGAACTTCTGGGGCCAGTTTTGGTTCTTGTTGGCAAGGTAGGTCCTCTTGATTGTCTGGCTCAAAAAGAAGACGATCCCGCTCTTAGCCCAGAAGTTAAACAACTTTCGGAAGATCGAGAGGTTGAACTAGATCCTTTCCATGCTCCTGTAGCAGACGAATGCTACCAAAAGAGCAAAAGATCTCGAGTTTAGTTATACAGGAACCACTCTAAAGTATCGAATGGTCTGGCGCATCTTCGACCAAAAGGGGGAGGCATAACCCCACCTCAAAACGTTCTAGGGGGATGGCGAGCTCCCCTTCCGACAGGAAATTGATTTTGTCTTGACCCTCAGGATGACGCACGATGAACCCTTGCAGGACGTAATTGGAGACAACAAAAAAGTTTTGCTCTCCCGACATTTTGCGATTGTGTGAGGGAAGTTGGGTTTGTGCAGGCATGAGACCTCAAAAGTTTCAAGTGCGAGAGAAGATAACGAAGACCTGGAATCAAATGATAATAAATGTTATAGGTGAGCCGACCTATTTATAGAAAAATTTGGCAATCATGAGGTTTTCCCCAGGCGGTTGGGGTGCGGATTGTAACTCCCCGAAACTCAAAAGAGTGACAGGTGGCGTTTAGAGCCAAGTCTGGGATTTGGTAGAGGTGACACGGCCAGGGACACAGGCATGTCTCAAGGGCATGTCGTTCTCGGGTTCGGCAATGGTCACGTGGTCAAAAAAATTGCAGTCAACGGTCGTCGGGGCAGTGAACACGGCCTGGTACATGGGCGTGTCCCAGGGCGTGTCAGCCACTCAAAGCCTTTCACTCAATGATCATTGAGTGAGGACGCACGACCTGAGCCCAGCCGTTTTCGGGTCTGATACGGCCGTGTCAAATTTGACACGGGCATGTCGAATACCCGTGACCTCCTCGGGTCATTTGGCGAGTTGTGCTTTGTTAGCTACACAGCATGGGACACGGACGTGTCCCAGGGCGTGTCTAGCACAAGAAATGTGATACGGGAGTGTCACATGGTCGTGTCGTGCTCTAGACATTTTAGACCTATATCGATGGAAGAACACGCCCAGTTATATGGGCGTGTACTGGGTGACACGGGCTTGTCAATCTCGACACGGGCGTGTCGAGTGCACGTGTTCTTTTCGGGACACAGCAGTTTCAGTGTCGATTGAGGCACACGGCCTTGGACACGGGCGTGTCCCAGGCCGTGTTCAGCCCAGGAAGTTCATTTTAAGTGCGAATCGTAGCTGCTAGTTTCCTTATTTTGGGATCCAATGTTTTAGGGCTATTCTTGCTGGGATATACCCATGAATAGGGCTCAGAAACCCTCATTCTATTTGGGTTTTCTCTTTCTAAATCTTAGAGAGAAGGGAGAAAAAGGAGGAAGAAGGAAGAGGGAGATCCGGTCGCCGGAGGAGTTTTGGAGCGCCAAATCGCAAACCAAGCCCAGATCTTCGGAGGCAAGATCATTGTGGTGCTTTTCATCCACGCAGTTTTCCATGGCGCCAAAGAGAAATGCTAGGGTAATGATTCTCATCTTGAGCATGTGTAGCTCTTCTTATTTTGCATAGGGAAAACCCTCTCCTGCGAGTTTGCGGTGAGTTGCGGTGTTCCTTGGGGTAGATATGTAAAGTCCCCCTTGTTTGCATGTAGAGTCTAAAATCAAAACGGACATAAGGCATGGTGTGTGAAGCCTAACCGGACATGTTGGTTTTGATCAGTGATGTTTTTCTATGCATGGTTAGCCGGAGAAGACTACGTGCCCTTTTGTTATTTTCGGGTTTCTACGTGGTCGATTGCAGCAGGGATCCATAGGGATTAACCCCAAGGCGCAGCCAGAAAATTGAGCAGAAGCGTGATTCTGCCATCATTGGTGGCCCGGGAGACATCTTTGAACATAATCGGGTTATGTATTATTGTTTTTTCGTTTACGGGTTACGGGGAAACTTAGCTCGCGCCGATGATTTTTAGTGTCGTGGCAGTGTGAGCAGCGAGTTGAGTGAAACTGTACCTGCCATATGTGGTTCGGTTTAGTGGCATGCCGATGGCATAGAGGGAGGGTCTTCGGCTTAATCCATGAAGACTTTATTGCTCACGAGATTTCCATTCCAGGGATGGTGGTGGACCGAGTACACCGTGTAAGTGTCCTAAGAGCACGGGGTGTGCAGCCGTGTGTTCTTACACCTGTGATGACGTGTGCTTAAATTGTACTTTCGCAATCCTGGTTGTTTATACTAATACATTTGCAGGGCGGAATCATTATAATTTTGCCAGCTTTTGCTAACCATTATTCGTATTTTCCACCGTTGCGGTGATTTGTGCTTGCAGGTGCTGCCGAGCCGAACGGTAAATAGCAGGCAAAAGCACAAGTTGCTGAGTCGGCCCTCGAAGGACTTGTTTGTTTACTTTGTTTAAATCATGTGTGGTCGGCCAGCGAGCCGAAGTTTGTAAGACACTGTTTAAATATTGGTGAACTATTGTAAGGCAATAAGGCACGTACTCTTTGGTACTTTGTATTTCATTCCTATTTGGTTTTTTAGTGGACATTCATGCTTGTTGGCTAATTTCTTATTGTTACAACTTAATAAATTTCATCCGCTAGATGCTCTGTGTAGGACATGTGTATTGGTATAATGGTTTCATCTAGTAATCCACCGGTCCGTCCGTGGTATATGGCGTCGGGCCCCGGCCGGACCTACTGCTATATATTATGTGATGGATAGGGTTTTACAATTTGGTATCAGACTACCGGTTTCGGTCAAGCTTAAATGAATTCGTGGGCCAATTCACTTTAAGGGGTGGTGAGCACATGTGTGTGCGTCATCGTTATAACATGACAAGAACCTATGAATGTCTACTTAGGAATGAAAATACACATGTTTGAGGAACCTGCGTGTTCCTATAATTGTTGTTTGCAATTTTTTTCGGTCTCTTATTGGTGTTTTGTACGACTATAGGTGTCCGGAAGTGGCGCGTGGCAGTCTGAATGCACACTTTTTGAGAAAAGTACTGCACCCAGCGACGTTCATGAGACCCCTACTTCTATTGAAACCATAAGAAGGGTAGTTGAAGCAGTGTTCACTGTGACCAATGCACAACATGGAAGAAATGTGAAACCCTCTGTCCCTGAGATGGCCCCAGCACCGGGCGGTGTGATGGAAAAAATGTCATTTAGAGGCCCATTAGGGCATCATATGAACATGATTGTTTTGCAAGGAGCGCACACAGTTGATGAATATTTGCAGACATTCCTTATGATAAGGCACTACCTAGGCTTTGAGTGGGAAAGCGAGTAGTCCATAGTCGATAAATTTTATAATGGTCTATGCAGCAAGTTGCGTATCCTACTGCTAGGACAAAAGCTATCGGGATTCCGAGCCTTGGTGGAGTCGGCCAGAACTTTGAAAGTAGAGTTGGGGAAAACTCATCAAATACCAGTGAGTAGGGTATTAAACCATGCAGATCCTTTATAGGCTGCCTACTGCAGCACACTGAGAAAGAAGGCTAAAGTATCTATTTGCAAAGCTACTTACACTTGTCATACTTGTGGCAAGAAAGGGAACTTTGCCCGAGATTGTTGGGAGGGTTCTCAGACGATAAAGAAAGCTATGTCAGGAGCAGTTGAAGACTCTGGTACTAAGAAGTTAGAGTTCAAGGTTTCGACTTCGAAGTCCGGTTTCTGAAGGTTGAATAAAAAGGCTAAGACTTCGGGTCCAGCTCCGTCATCTGGTGCTTCGGGGTGACTACAGGTCGTGCACCGGGCGCATGCTTTAATTGTGGTAAGCCAGGACACTATGCCATGGATTGTTGGAGCGGACTTCCAATGTCCGAGAAGAAGCCGAGGGAAACATTTGAGGAGAAGAGCAAGGCGGTGAAGTCCACCGCATCGCAGTATACTATGGTCCAACGGAGAGTGGACATCCTTGGCCAGCAGGAGGTCTTGCTGCTGACCATCGGGATGTCAGGTACAGTTTAATTGATAACAACTTAGCTTCTTATACATGTTACCTTATGCGCGTTAGCTTATGACTGGAAGTTCTAGGCTTTGTTTTGGATTTTTCTAGAAATCTGGCGAGGGAATAGTTTTGATACACGAACTTCGCACTCCTTTTGTCCGAAGGATTTGTATCGTGCATTGGAGTACCTCCTTCGATGGTAAAGGATAAAATAGATGTGTTGTTGCCTAATGGTTGTTCAATGCACGCAGAGAGAGTTTGTGTCGTAAAGAGGTTATGGTTTGGGAGTCAGGAGTTCGTCTTGCAAGCGTCGTTAATGCCACCATGGGGGGCTTCGAAGCCTAATCCTACATTGGATAGTATCTCGGGTGTATCCAATTATCCTGATGTGTTTCCCTAGCGGTCTCCCTGGAGCCCGCCCATAGCGAGAGATCGATTTCACAATTGAGTTAGTGCCAGGTGCCAAACCTGTCTCACGCTTTCCATATAGGTTAGCACCTAAAGAAATGGTGGAGCTAAAGGTTAAACTCGACCAGTTGTTGGAGCAGGGTTTTGTGCGTCCAAGTTTGTCTCCTTGGAGCACACCGGTCCTTTTCGTTAAGAAGGAGTACATGAGTTCTCGACTCTGTATCGATTATGGAGAATTGAACAAGTTAATGGAAAAGAACAAATACCCGATCCCAAGGATTGATGATCTTTTCGATAAGTTAGCCGGGTCATTGGTATACTTAAAATTGGATCTGAAGTCGGGTTACTATAAGGTGAGGATAAGGGAGAGTGATATCCCAAAGACAACATTCGGCGAAAAGTATGGACATTTCGAGTTTACGGTCATGTTGTTCGGGCTGACTAATGCGCCTTCAGTGTTCATGGATTTGAGGAACAGATCATTTAGGGAGTACCTAGACCATTTTGTGGTCGTCTTTATCGACGACGTATTTTTTACTCGCAGAGCAAGAGGATCACTTCAAGAATCTGATTTTAGTGTTGGAAACACTAAAGAGGAACCATCACTATGCCAAGTTATCCAAACTCGAGTTTTTGGTTATCTTAGGTAGCGTCCCTCGGTCATAAAGTTATTAGAGTGGGTGTTGCAGTGGATCCAGTTAACAATTTCTTAACCTCGTCGTTAACTACTTCTTTCATGTTGGGATATATGCAGTGCTGAGGTTGAATTTAACTACGCGAATTATCTTCCATCACGATTTTGTGAGTGTAGAAAGATGGGTTTATGCCCTTGATATTAGAAATTTGCCAGACAATAGCTCGGCGATGTTTACGTAAAAATAAAAGCAGTATATCATTTTGCGCATCCGTGAGGTTGGCCGAAACTATTACTGGTATCTTGGAGTCCTTTACTAAGAAAACATATCTAAGATGTTCGAGTAGTTCCTTTAATTCCAGGGTAGGGAATTCTTCATATGATGTTTTAGAAATTCTTTCTTTTTCAAAAACAATATTTTTCGTAGACTTTTTCTTTTTACGGAAAATTGAAAGGGGTGGAGCTGGTGTCAATGGCGGCTTCTTGCAGCGATTCAGTTGGAAGAGTAGAGGAGGAACAAAAATCAGAAAATTGTTTTTCAAATTTCTAGAGGCAATATGAGGATTCTTCACTTAGGTGTAGCGATTCAGTTAGAAGAGTATAGGAGGAACAAAAATCAGAAAAAAAAAAAATCAAATTTAGAGAGGCAATAAGAGGATTCTTCACTTAGGGCATCTAGGAAAAAATAGGAGTCGTAATTTGCTAGGGTGTTCTTCATCGAGGGGGTGATAGAGAAAGTCACTTCGTCATCACCTACTCGAAGGAAGAGCTTACCATTGCTTACGTCAATGATAGCTTGGGAAGTGGCAAGGAAGGGTCGGCCAAGGAACAAGGGAACCTCGACATCTTCTTTGATGTCCAATATGACGAAATCCACAAGGAAGATGAACTTGTCAACTTTAACTAAGACATCCTCCACGATTCTTAATGGGAATTTGACTGATCTGTCGGCAAGCTGGATACTCATGCATGTGGGGTTGAGTCTACCAATTCCTAACTTCTTAAACAATGAGAAGGGCATCAGGTTTATACTCGCACCTAAGTCGGCTAATGCGTGCTTGACAAAAAGATCACTGAAGACACACGGAATAGAAAAACTGCCCGGATCATTTATCTTCTTCGACAAACCCTTTTTCAAGACCGCAGAGCACTCAGCATTTAACGTGACATGCGAAAGGTTTTCTAACTTCCTTTTATTGGTCGGGAGGACCTTAAAGTACTTAGCATATTTTGGCATTTGGGAGATTGCTTCATGGAAGGGGAGATTTATATGGATTTACTAGAACATTTCTAGGAAGCGGGAGTATTGATCGTCCTAACGTTGCTTATTAATTTCGGAAGGGTATGGCGGGGTTGGATTATTTTTAAAGATGGGTGGTGGAGTGAGATCTTTTTCTATAACAGGGAGAGGGGTGTAAACTTCTTTTTCAATAGAGAGTGTAGTTTTTAAAACGGTGGCGGAGCATGCCTCGGGATCTTCGCTAACCATACTGAAAACATCCTTCCCACTCCGAAGAGTTATAGCTTTTGCTTGCTCTCTCGGGTTGGGCTTGGTGTTGGCAGGAAGAAACCCGGCGGGTCGCTCAGAAATAAGTTTTGTGAGTTATCCTACTTGATTTTCTAAACTTTTAATGGTCCCGGCTAGGGTTCTTATAGTAGCGTAATTAACATTCATATATTTTGAAAACATTTCCTCCAAACTTGGAGGTTTTTGAAAATTTTTAGGAGGTGGTGATGGTGCAGAAAAATGTTTTGTGTTGGCGGGCACATTGAGTTCGAGGGATTACTCCCCGAAAAATTCAGGTGATTTCTTAAAGCAGGAGTATAACTATTTGGAAAAGCAAAACCGGGCGCAAGAAAATTCGCAGCAAAAAAATTATGAAAAGCATTTCTAGGGATTTTATTAACATAATCTAATTGTTCTGGAGTAGGAGTTGTAGATTCCCATACTTAAGGGGTGGAGGCAGCAGTCATCTCCGTAATTTTTTTACTTAATACTTCCACTTGCAGAGCTAGCTGGGAGATGTTGTCTACCTCAAAGATACCTGCAGGTTTGATTGGGCAGGACCTAGGCAAATTCCACTGATAGGTGTTCATGGTCATGTCCTCGAAAATCCCAAGAGCTGCTTCCGGTGTTTTGCAGTTTAAAGTACCGCCAGAAGCTGCGTTTATCATTTGCTTTGTGTTTTGATTTAGCCTGTTATAAAATGTCTGCATTTGTAACTATACAGGCAGCGCGTGATGGGTGCATCATCTTAAGAGTTCTTTAAATCTTTCCAAGATTTCATACAAAGTTTCAGAATCAATTTGAAAAAAGATAGAAATATAGTTCCTAAGTTTTGCGATTTTGGCTGGCAGAAAAGCCATCGCCAAAAAAATTTAAGTTAATTGATTCCATGTTGTGATGGTGTTTTTTGGTAGAGTGTTCAGCCAATGTTTAGCCTTAGTTCTAAGAGAAAAAGGAAAGATTCTTATCCTAATAGGATCATTTGTAACACCATTTATCTTGAAGGTGTCACAAATCTCAAGAAAGCTTGCTATATGTGCGTTCGGATCTTCATCTTGAAGTCCGTCATATTTCACATACTGTTGCACCATTTGAATTATGCTAGGCATAAGTTAAAAATTGTTTTTAGCTATCGCAGGGCAAAGTATGCTTGATTCTCTACCCTTGAGATCCGGCCTTGCATAATATGACATAGTTCTTTGCAAGGCTTCAACTACTTGGGGTTGGATTCCCTCCGCATTGACTTCATATATTCTTAAGGTAGAAAATGAAACGGAATCCAAAAACTGGTTGAAAGTCTCTAGTTTCGACTAAATCCTGCAATGGGGGGAATAGGTGTATTGCAGACTTTTGCGGAATTAAATTTACCTGCACAAATTAACAAATAGAGCACAGAAAACACACAAAGAATTATAGTGGTTCCCCGATTTGGGTACGTCCACTTTCTCCCTTTGACCTATCTCCCACCAAGGGACGACTCGGTCACTACTCCAAACGGATTGAAATCAAATCCTCACACTACGGAAGGAACCCTTCAAACAAAGTAGTCACAACTCCACCACCACGGGTTATACCCAACCCTTACAACAAGGAATGAAAATTCCTTTACAACAAACCAAAATTGAATGTAAAAGAAAATACAAACAAAGCTTTTGGAGATTCCGATGTCCTTCTTCGTTCATTATAGCTTGCCCGAAAAATACGAAGAGTCCACAACCGGTTTTCTCTCTTGGAATTGGTCTTCTCAAGATCAGCAACGACAAGTGATTGTGGAGGCGATACATTATAGATCCACACCTCTTGACGAAGCAAGAAAGGTCTACAAACGATCTCAGTCGGATCAATCGTCTCAACTTATTAGGAATGGAGAACAAGTCTCATTCTACGAATCAGAAGACAAGAGATCTCAAGAAAGATATGTGAGACGCTCCGCTTGCCTCGGTACTGTCATCGGAAGATAAGAGAAGCACTGAGATCAATGAAGGCGACGAACTTGTGAACGACTATAGGCGATCGACGGCTTTCGCGATGTGCTAGGTCACGTTCGGCCTTTTTCGTGTTTTCGTGAATCATTGTGTATGGAGGTTCAAAATACGCGTATATTTATAACAGAAGCCAACCCTAATGACCATTGTGGGGTCCACAAGGAGAAGCCCTAGCCCTGGTCAAAATAGTGCATAGCAAGTTGTTACGGTCCAGCGAATGGAGGAAATTTGCCTAAGGCAAAATCGGCGGGAATCGTTGGTGATTCCCGTCGATGTAGACGGGAATCACTCACGATTCCCGTCGATTCTGCCTTGGCAGAATCCCTGTTTGAAAACTGTCAGCCGGAATAAGTTGGCAGGAGAGGCTAACTGATACTAGACGAATCGGCGGGAATCACTAACGATTCCAGTCGAAAGTCGGCGGGAATCACAAGCGATTCTCGTCAATTCTGCCTTGGCAGAATCCCTGTTTGAAAACTGTCACCCGGAAGAAGTCGGCGGGAGAGGCTAACTGATTCTCGACGAATCTCACTAACGATTCCTGTCGAAGTCGGCGGGAATCACTAGCGATTCTTGTCGATTTTGACTTAGAAGAATTTTCTCTTCCTTCCTTTGATTACTTGGTCTTTGACCCATCTTTTCTTCTTCTTATGCTCTTGATCTACCTTAACCCTGTACTTGAAAATAATTACACTCCAATGAGAGAGCACACGTGAGTCAACACACTGATCTACTCAATGAGGGATTACGTTGCGCAGACCCGTGTATATTGACCCAATGCACCCTTACAGTGGCATGTACTTAGCATGGAATAGTTGTAAGCACAACTTGATAGAGTTGTCAATTACATTTTCAATTCACCTTAGCTTATTCAGGGGCTTCTTCAAATCAGGTGTATTGTGGATGCAATACCCAACAATCTCCCCCTATTTGAAGAAGCCTAAACCCTACAAGCTAAGGTGATTAGAACAGATGGGAATGAAAATCATAAGCTGAAAGTTCAGTTGAGAGTTAGATTCATTACCATTTTCCTGAGAGCAACATAGACTTTGTGGCTAACTTAGCATTGACAGCCACCTTAGTCTTGGCCGAGAGGGTAATCTCCCCCTTTTTGGCTTTTACAAATCTTGTACTTCACTTGGAGCAAAATGCTCCTTCTCAGTTCTTGTATCTGGTCTTGATCTTGAGTTCCTATCAGATGCTTCCCCTTGATCCAAGAGTCTTGAGCCCTTCAGTCTTCAATCTTCATAGTTTAGCATGCCGAATTCAGTTTTGAAGAGACTGAACTTGGCCTCGTCTAGGGGCTTTGTGAAGATATCTTCAATCTGCTTATCTGTGGGGACATAGCAGAGAGATATATCTTTGTTTTCCACATGCTCCAGAATGAAGTGGTAGCGCACTTCAATATGCTTTGTTTGGCTGTGCGACACTGGATTGTTCGCAATTGCAATTGCGCTCGAGGAATCGCAATACCTAGGAACTTCTTTGAACTGTAAGTCATAATCTTCGAGTTGATTTTTGATCCATAGAAGTTGTACGCAACAGCTGCCTGCTGAGATGTACTCAAATTCAGCTGTATAGGTTGCGACACAGTTCTGCTTTTTACTGTTCCACGATATAAGTCTTCTTCCTAGGAATTGGCATGTCCCTGAAGTGCTTTTCATATCATCCCTGATTCCCACAAAGTCAGCATCTGAAAAGCCTATCAGCTCGACATCATTGTTTCTTGGGTACCACAAGCCAAGATTTGGTGTACCCTTAAGGTATCTAAGAATCCGATTTGCAGCGACATAATGAGATTCCTTAGTGTTCACTTGATATCTGGCACAAACGCATGTGGAAAACATAATATCCGGTCTACTAGCAGTAAGGTAGAGCAGGGATCCAATTATGCTTCTTAATTTGGTTTCATCAAAAGGTTTCCCTTTCTCATCCTTGTCCAGAGACACAGTGGATCCCATTGTAGTCCTCATAGAGGTTGCGCTCTCCATTCCGAATTTCTTGAGGAGTTCATTTGTGAACTTCGTCTGAGAAATGAAAATTCCATCCTCAGACTGTTTCACATAAAGTCCCAAGAAATACTTTAGCTCTCGCATGCTGCTCATTTAAAACTTTCCTTGCATAAGTTTAGAAAACTTCTTGCAAAGATTATTGTCCGTTGAGCCGAAGATTATGTCATCGACATATATTTGCACCAGCAAAATCTTGCCTTTGACTTCCCTAAGAAACAATGTCTTATCTATTTTTCCTCTCGAGAACTTATTCTCAAGAAGAAAACTAGACAGAGTCTCATACTAAGCTCGAGGAGCTTGTTTTAAGCCATATAATGCTTTATTAAGAAAGTAAACATGATTAGGGAATTTTGGATTAGCAAAACCTGGGGGTTACGCGACATATACTTCCTCTTTTAAATTTCCATTGATAAAAGCTGATTTCACGTCCATCTAATAGGCAGTGAATCCTTTGTGAGAGGCATACGCCAGGAACAATCTAATCGCTTCGAGCCTTGTAACTGGTGCAAAGGTTTGATCAAAGTCAATCCCCTCCTCTTGTCTATAACCTTGAGCCACCAGTCTGGCCTTGTTCTTGATGATGACCACGTGTTCATCCAGTTTGTTTCTGAAGATCCACTTAGTGTCGATCACATTTTGCTACTTTGGTCTAGGAACTAGCGTCCAGACGTTGCATTGTTCAAATTGATGCAGTTCATCTTACATTGCCAAAATCCATGATGCATCTTTGTTCGCTTCGTCGAACTTCTTTGGCTCAACCTGTGACAGAAAACTTAGGTGCAGAATCTCGTTAATTGTACCTCTGCGAGTTATGACACCGTCCCGAGGATCTCCTATGATCTTATCTCTTGGGTGATCCCTTATATGTCTGAGCTCTAAGAGTCTGGCATCTGGATCTCCAAAAGCTTATTGGGCTCCTCCCTCTTCTGGGAGAATTTCTCTATCCTGACTGTCATCTTCTCCAGGTGGCATTTAGGTGGAGACCTTAACATACTTAGGAGTTTCATCTTTAGCAGTCTCATCTAGACTTAGCTGTTCAAGCCTTGCACCTGCATCTTCAAGAATGCCACTGGAAGAATTGCTATGAAGTAGGCTTCCTTCATCAAATACAACAGTAATGGACTCCTCTACCACTAGGGTTTTCTTATTGAAAATTCTATATACCCGACTATAGTATAGCCCATGAAGATGCCTTCGAAGCATTTTTTTCTCCAAATTTTGTACGTGGGTACTTTCCATTATTGAGTACATAGCATCTGCAACCAAAAATCCTTAGATAGGACATGGTCGGTTTTCTGCCATTCAATAGCTCATAAGGCATCTTACGATGATTCTTTGAAAGTGAAGGGATAGATACTACTCTAGAGGGGGGGGTGAATAGAGTTATCAAATTTTGCACTAGACAAAACTTAATGGTCTACCCAACTCCCTTGGAGTGAAGTGCGGAATGAAAAGATTATAGATATAGATTTAACCCTATAGCCTAACACGAGTGATGTGCACAAACTCAAGCTAACTGTAATTACAGTTAAGGCTTGGAAAACCTAATCAGAACCTAGCAATCCTAGTTATATCTATTCACAGCCACAATGCAGGAATTAAACAAGTGAATCCAGACGACACAAGGAAATTTATAGTGGTTCCCCAAACAACTTGGGTACGTCCACTCTTCTACCCACACGGTAGGAATCCACTCAGGTTTTTGATCAGGTGCCCTGCCACCAACAGGATCTGCTTCAGGTAGATCCAGAAACCCTTTAGACTTTTGATCAGGTGTCTAAAAACCAAGCACAGGTTTTTGATCAGGTGCCCTGCCACCAAGGGATACTTTTGAAGGGAGTAATAACCCTGTACAGGAGGGGGAAGAAGGTTAAGATGTCTTCTCTATAGTACAAAGATTAGAGAAGCACAAAAACTTGCACTGAGCTAGAAAGCTCTAAAGAATCAAGGCTCCCCCTGGCTCAAAGATGTCCAGGTGAAGTCTTGCTTCAGTGCAGAAAACTCTTCAGAAAACTCTGAAGGAAAAACTACAAGAAGAATATAATAAAATTAAAGATCTTCAAGCAGCTATCTTCTTCTTCTTCTTCTTCAAAAGAACTCTGAGTTTGAACTTCCTGAAAGCAGGAGAACTCAGGTTGAGGAAGAGTCGAAGATCTTAACACTTCTCAGTTAGATGAAAATTGCTGAGAGCAGAAGACTAGATCTTGATGAAGGCTTGAATGCTTGAAAAATAACTGGGTAACTAGTTAGCTAGCTTGAATCCTTCTTCAAAGGATCCTTTTTATAGCAGCAACAAGCAACGGCTCTCTTCAGTTTGAATTACTTGTCTTCTTCTGAGACTTGAGACCTGGGCTATAAATATCAAGAAGACAAAACAATCTCTGCACCAGAAACATTCTATAAAAGGGATAAACCTTGTTCTAGGAAGCTGCAGGAAACAATTTGATAATAAAGTACTAAATAAAGTCATATCAGAAATAATCTCTTTATAGCAAAAACAAGACTTTTCAGTCTAACGGCTATAAAGGGCTGACAGCAGATAAAGTAAATTATAATGTCAGCTAATAAGACAAACAACTTTATCTAAAAAGATTTGACTCAGGCAAAAGGGATGGAGCAAATATTGCCTGGTAATTTTATCATACAACTTAAAACAACATGCCAGAAAATGAATTAATTAATTAAATATAATAAATAAATACAAAATATAAAGGCAGACAGAAAGCGTCGAACGACCCTCGGAGATCGTCGACCGACGCACGGAGATCGTCGAACTATCGGGCAGATAGTCGAACGATCCAGATAGTCGACCTATCGAAGAAGATAGTCGAACTACCCCGGCAGATAGTCGACCTATCAGAGCAGATAGTCGACCTATCAGAGCAGATAGTCGAACTATCAGATAGTCGATCTATCTGGACAGATAGTCGAACTATCAAGCACAAACAGATAGTCGACCTATCAAGCAGATAGTCGACCTACCTCAGAAAACAGATAGTCGATCTATCAACAGATAGTCGAACTATCAAAACAGACCAGATAGTCGATCTATCAACAGATAGTCGAACTATCAGATAGTTGAACTATCAGGACAGATAGTCGAACTATCAAAGACGATAGATAGTCGACCTATCAACAGATAGTCGAACTATCAACGCGGAACAGATAGTCGACCTATCAATTGATAGTCGAACTATCAGATAGTCGATCTATCAGGACAGATAGTCGAACTACCACGCCAAGCAGATAGTCGACCTATCAACAGATAGTCGAACTATCAACGCAGACAGAGCGTCGACCAATTGATAGACGATCGTCGATAAGCCGATAGACGATAGTCGAGCGGCGTTCGACTATAGTCGAACGAAAAAACTACTTAACCAAATTCTTCATCTGGAAAAGTGAGGACTCTAAAGCTAGACCACTAACCAATGACCATAGATAATTCTTGGGTCAAGGGACTAAAAAGGCAAGACTAAACTCAAATCAAACTAGGGTACCAACAATCTCTCCCTATTTGAGTTAAGTCTCTCAAAAACAAAAATATACAGCTAGCTAAAGAGCAATAAGATTAATACAGGAAATAGTTAACAATTAACTAGCAGATATCAAACAGATATATAATAGACAAATATAACACAGCAGTCAATCAAACTATTAAGAATCTACAAAATCTGGCAAAGGGTCAGAGGAACTAGGAACAAAAGAAATTTTCCTTAAAGGATCATCAGCTTCTTTCTTTGACAGCTTCAGGTCCTGCACACCAATGATCTTCAATTCTGCAGCCCTAGGAACAACTGCTTCAGGGTGTTTTTCCATATATTTTGAGGGATCAAAAACATCAGGATTAACCTGGAACTTTTCAAACTCTTTCTTTCTGAATGCAGACATGGTGGTTAAACCAGTAGTATCTTTTCCTTCTGCTTTTGCTTTTCTTATTTGAGCTGCTCCAACTAGTTCGTGAAAACGAGCCATCCTAAAGTTAGGATCAAGCTCAGGACTTTCATAAACAGGCTCAGGAGGAGCAGCATCAGATTCTTTATCTTGATTAACTAGATAAGACATGGGAGCAGACTTAGCAAAAGGTTCTTGCTAGAATTTTAAAACAAAATAAACTACTTACCTTTTGAAACAATTTTCTCAGACTGAACTTGTATTAGAGATGAAACTCTTTTCTTTGGAGAAGGAGGAGGGGAAAAAGTTGGTCTTTGAACCACAACCTCCTTCACTTGTCTTTGAGACCCAGAATACGATCTGCCTTGCGAGCTTTGATAGCTTTTCCTTGGCTGATGCTGAAAAGATGCAGATTTTCCATACGAGGCAAATGGATTAGCAGATAGGTTCCTAGAGGCTCCTGCACTGGGAGGTGGAGGAGGAGGACCTCTGGGAGTCCATCTTGAGACAGGACTATCATACCTCTTAGACCTTTTTCTCTCCTTTTGCTGGTTCTTGGAGAACCACATCCAATGCTGAAATTCTTTCGATTTGGGGTCAATTCCTTTAAGAATATAGAATGGAGTATCATTGTCTCGGCTGGGAGGAGGAGGAGCAATTGCTTTCCTTTTCTTTTGAGCAGCTTTCTTTTTCTTAGCATTCTCAGACAAGTCAGAATCATCTTCATCATCAGAGTGAGATGATGGAGGATTATCATAAGGATCATAGGCTTCAGAAACAGCCTTTTCTTTCAAAGCAGCTTTCTCTTTTTCTTCTTCAATGGCATCCTGAGCCAGAAGGAAATCTAAATCCAACCCTGGTGAATCATCCCAAATGGTTGACTTTTCAACTTGCAACTCTTTTTCTTTCTCTTTTAAAGAATCTTGTACTCTTTGATTCCAGGCAGCTCTTGCTTTTTCTTCTTCATTTTCAAATACATCTTCTCTATCATCTAAAAATGAATCCAATTCTGGATCTACTTGAGTATCAGGAACAATTGGATCAGCTTCAGAAACAACTGCTATGATCTGAGCAGCTAAATCTTCTCTAATAACATCTGTAGAATTATGAACACAGATCTGCTAAATAAGCAAAAATCATTCCTTCTAGGTATTCGCTAGCTATCAAATTAATTGACTCGTCAATAAAGCGAATGAGTGAATTACCTTCATATTTGACCAACTCCCAAGACTCATCTAGGTAGGATGTAATAATCCCTTCTAGGAAATTTGCAATCACGGGAGTGGTAAGATCTTCTAAGCACACTTTCACAACAAATTCAGATAGCATGATAGCATCAGATATTTCCTTTTCCGATAACACAGAAACTGATTCTTTTTCAGCTGGAGCAGACACAACTTGAACTGTCATCACAGTATCTGTTACTATTGGAAGGGAGGCAGGAGGTTCTGAGGCATCTTCACAGAACATCTCCCCCTGCCTGATTTCAGTGGAAACTGAAACCAGGCCCCTTGAGGAAGATGGCTCAGCAGATTTGGAAAGAGATTTGATGGTAGCGGTTAAGGTATCAATGGAGGAGGCAAGTGGAGCGATTGCCTCTTCAATCATAATTTTGATTGAAGGGGTAATCAGCTCCAAAATGCTGGAGATGAAAGTTGGGGTGATCTCAAAAGATGATGGAAGTGAAGTGGATGGAGCTGCAGCAGATAGGGTTGAAGTGCTGAGATGAAGAATGGTGTGGACTGGAGATTGAATGGGAGATAGAGCTGGAGAGTTAACAGGAGTGTTAACTGGGGAAAGAATAGGGGACTGAGAAGGGGTTGGAATCCTCTCAGATCCTAACAAATCAAAGCTAGGAGCAGATATCCTAGCCTGATGAGAAGGAAGAAGAGAAGCTGGAGGGGAAGGAAGAACAACCGTGGTTGTTTCTCTAACAGGAGAAGGGGAAAGTCGTACTTCAGCTGAAGTTGATGGAACTTCAACTGAAGTAGACAGCAAAGCAGAAGAAGAGGGAAGGGAAGGAGCTGAGCCAGCTTCAACAGGGTGAGGAGCGACCAAATCGGTCCTGGTGCTCTCTGATGTCGCTGGAGCGGGTTTCACAAAGGTTCTCTTCCACTTGGAGAACAGGTTTGGATTCATCTTCTTGCTTGCATTTATTGTTGTTGCGGCGGAGACTAGCAGCTGAGGAAACTTTTCCTTTAGGAAAATTCCAATGACCCTTCCGAGGGTAACTTCCTTCTTACTATTCTTTTTCCTTATTAAATCAAACATTACTGCTGCCCAATTAATCTTTTTCTGATTAACAATTACACACATCAGTGCAAATTGTTGCCTTGTTATATTATCATGAGCAGAGTGCTTACCGAGGAGCACTTTTCCGACCAACTCAGCAAGAAACTTAATCTTGAAAGGGAAATTTACTTTGAGCAGCTTCGTGGGAATGCCCTCTGCATGTCCCAGCTCAACTAACATTCTTCCAAATTCTTGAGCATCTTGCTCATAATCTTCTTCACCATTAACTAATCCAAAAATATCAGTCAGAACGGCCGGAGTTAAAATTACCTCTTCTCTGCCGATGGTGCCAGTCATCGAATCGTCGGTGGAGGACGACGTGAAAGCCCATTCCTTGATCTCGGGTATATTCAACTTAATCCTTGATGACATTAACCTCTCTAGTCCCTGATCCCGGCACAGCTGAAGAACTTCCACGATCCCTGCATCGCAGCTACTAAACGCGTCAAAATCCACGCTGAAGCCTGCATCGATCTTCACAACTGCTAGAACTGCTGGAGAGACCGCCATTGATTGCTGGAGAAAGCGTGAGAAGGACGGAGAAGACGAAGGAGACGAAGCGGCAGAAAATCGCAAGCGGGAAGATAGAATGCGAAAAGTCACGCTCCGTCGACGATAAAACAAAAGATCTTTTAACCTAGGTCGACTATCGGCTTTATATTAGACCGGAAATAGTCGATCTATTAAAAAGATACTAGACCCGATAGTCGAACGGCCGTTCGACGATCGGCTCAGAAGCAGAGTAGTCGAGCTATCGTTCGACTATTTCTGGCTTCTCAAACAACAAGCTGTCTTCGTTCAGAGATCGACGATAAGCTCAACCTGTTCGACGATCTTTGAACGCCGGTCGACGATCTTCAAACAGATAAGCTATCATTAACCAGAGGTCGACGATAGGCTTAATCCGTTCGACGATCTTCGATCATCGTTCGACGATCTTCAAGCAGATTTCAACATAGGCAGATATAGTCACACTTAGTCTCGTCCATTGATCATGCCTAGTTGAACTAAAAAGAACAGATGCTTCTGTTCATCTAAGGGCTTGGTGAATATATCACCTCTCTGAAACTCAGTGGATATGAACTCAAGACAAATCTTGTTCTTTTCCACACAATCTCTCAGGAAATGGTGCCGAATCTCAATGTGCTTCGTTCTAGAGTGGTGCACTGGATTTTGTGCAATTGATATAACACTGGTACTATCACACATGATTTTGGTGTTCTTGTGTGAGTAACCATAATCCACAATCTGGTTTTGAATCCACAGGATCTGTGAACAACAACTGGCAGCTGCTATATATTCAGCCTCTGCAGTTGAAGTTAAGACAGAAGCCTGCTTCTTACAGAACCAAGAGACCAATCTCTCTCCCAGGAACTGGCAAGTTCCTGAGGTGCTCTTCCTGTCAACTCTACAACCAGCATAATCAGAATCAGAATATCCAATTAATTCAAATTCTGACTCAGCTGGGTACCAAAGTCCTAGATTTGGGCATCCCTTCAGGTATCTCAGGATTCTCTTTAGAAGAATCAGATGAGATTCCTTGGGGTTGACCTGGAATCTAGCACAAAGGCATGTAGCAAACATTATATCTGGCCTACTTGCAGTTAGATACAATAGGGAACCAACAATGGTCCTATAATTCTTTTGATCAACTGGCTTGCCGTGATCATCAGAATCAATAACTACATTAGTAGCCATGGGTGTAGGCATTGCTGAGGCATCAGCCATCCCAAATTTCTTTACCAATTCCTTGGCATATTTGGATTGGGAGATGAAGATACCATCAGCATCTTGCTTAACTTGGAGACCAAGAAAGTAAGACAGCACACCCATACTACTCATCTCAAACTTGGAATGCATCAAGTTGGAAAACTTTTTGCACAGTTTGGGATCAGTGGAGCCAAAAATAATATCATCTACATACACCTGAACTAACAGGATTGTGTCCTTGTGATGCTTGATGAAAAGGGTTCTATCAACTACTCCCCTAGTAAAGTTGTGCTCTAACAGGAAACTAGCTAAGGTCTCATACTAAGCTCTAGGAGCTTGCTTTAGTCCATAAAGAGCTTTCTGCAACTTAAACACATGAGAAGGCTGAGTTGAAGAAACAAACCCTGGTGGTTGTTCAACAAACACCTCTTCCTTAAGCTCACCATTTAGGAATGAACTTTTGACATCCATTTGGAACACCTTAAACTTCATGAAGGCTGCAAAGGCCAAGAAGATCCTTATTGCTTCTAGCCTTGCAACAGGAGCAAAGGTTTGGTCATACTCTATACCTTCCTCCTGTCTGTAGCCCTGAGCTACAAGCCTAGCTTTATTCCTTACTATAATTCCATTTGCATCCAACTTGTTTCTATACACCCACTTGGTGCCTATGATCAGTTGACCTTTAGGTCTTGGAACCAAAGTCCAAACTTTACATCTCTCAAACTGATTGAGTTCCTCTTGCATTGCAATGATCCAGTGGGGATCTAGCTCTGCATCTTTAAAGGTGAGGGGCTCAACATGTAAGAGGAAACTAGCGTGCAACACATCCTGTCTTAATTGATGTCTTGTTTGCACACCAGCTGATATGTCTCCAATCACTTGAGATGTCGGGTGATCTCTAAGTGTGACAATATCAGCAGGTGGGATGTGATCTTCAGCAACAGTTGGGATTAATTCCTCAGGAGGAATTTGATCTACTGTTGGTGGTACAACAATAGCTTCAGCAATGTCTTCATCACTGTCTGATTCAGTGATCTGAAGAGTTGATAGTTGAAGAATTTCTTGAGGAGCATCAGGTACCTACAATGAACTGGAGGAAGGAGAATTTTCCTTCTCCTTGTAAAACATCTGAGACTCATCAAAAGACACATGCACAGATTCTTCAATTTTACAGGTAGATTTGTTATAAACCCTATAAGCTTTGCTTACTTGGGAATATCCAAGCATGATTCCCATTGAAGCTTTTGCTTCAAATTTTCTAATATATTCTTTATTATTATTATGAATATAAACAATACAGCCAAAAACTCTAAAATAATTAATTTTAGGTTTCTTTCCCTTAAGCAACTCATAAGGAGTTTTACACTTAAGCTTGTGTATCAAACTTCTATTTAAGACATAATTGGCTGTACTAACAGCTTCTGCCTAATAGGAGAGAGGCATGTTAGCATCTGCCAACAATGTACTAGCAGCTTCAATGAGTGTTCTATTCTTCCTTTCAACTACCCCATTTTGTTGGGGAGTTCTAGGAGCTGAGAAACTATGTTTGATACCTTCTCTCTCACAGAATTCTTGCATGAGAAGAGAGTCAAACTCAGTACCATGATCACTTCTGATCAAGGCCACATGAGTAGAGTACTCAGTCTGCACACATAGTAGAAAGTCTGTAAGGGCTTTGAAGTTATCAGACTTAGTTCTCAAAAAGAAAACCCAACTGAACCTAGAGAAGTCATCTACAATTACTAAGGTGTAATACTTCCCTCCTAAACTCTGTACATTTATTGGGCCAAAAAGGTCCAAATGTAATAGATACAGGATTCTAGGAGAATCACTTTTATTTACAGATTTAAAAGAATTTTTGGTTTGCTTGCCTAGCTGACAAGCCTTGCATAGGCTCTCCTTCTTGTAGGGGCAAGAAGGTAAACCTCTAACAAGGTTGTGTTTAGATAACCTAGATATACTTTTAAGGTTAACATGACTAAGCCTCTTATGCCACAGGGAATTATTATTAAGGGTTACTTCATTAAACAGGCAGATTTCAGAATGAGATGAATTGAAATCTACTAAATAAATATTACCTATTCTAATGCCTACTAAAACAATATTATTATTTAAAGTAATATTGCAAGAGGAGTTAGAAAATGAAACCTGGTAGCCAGCATCATATAGCTGGCTGACTGAAATCAAATTATGCTTCAGTCCATTGACATATGCAACTCTCTTGAAAGTAACTGCTCCAATTGTGATCTTGCCATAGCCTTCTATCTGACCACAGCTGGAGTCTCCAAAGATAACCTTTGGGCCGAGCTTAGCTTTGAACTTTGACAGAAGATCTTTATTTCCTGTCATATGCTTAGAGCATCCACTATCCAAATACCCCTTATTTTGAGTGATTGGATAGGCCTTCACCTGCAAGACAATTATTTAGACAGTGTGGACCCAGGTAACCTTGGGTCCCTTGTTTTTCACATAAGAAAAACTGGAAATGTATGAAAATGCAGGCTGAGGGTGATAACCTAGTGGGTGAGATCTCCTAGGTGGGATTCTCCATGCAGATGATGGGTCAACAAACCTAGGGTTTCTATTTTCATTTAGGTTTCTATGGTACTGATTATGATTTTGAAAATCACATTGAAAACGTCGATCGACGTTCGACGATGGGTGCTCAGATCGTCGAGCTTCGTTCGACCATTGAGCTTCCGATCGTCGACCGGCGTTCGACGCTCTTTGCATTTCTTTAAAAAATTTCTTTCTCTTTTCTCTCTTAGCTTTATTTAAGGTTTTATTAACTAGATTTACTTGCTCAGTGTTCTTCATTCCACTAGCTGAAATGAAGTTCACTGGAGTTGAAAGATTGTTTTTAAGAAGAACTGGGGGTTCACTGGGAGAAGCTCCTAAGCCTAGTTTGTTATTAGCTGACCTAGTGTTAGTCATGCTGGTAATTTCTAACAACTTAAGGCTTCTACCATTAAGTGATTCTTCTAACCTCTTAGACTTAGCTAACTCTGTTTTAAGAAATTTAATTTCTTCACTACAAGTAGTGAGATCTTCCTTAACCTAATATTTTCGGTAGCAATTACTTCTGAGTCAGCTAACTTATTTCTAAGTTCTTTTATCTCCTTTTCTGAGCTAATCAAATCTAAGCATAAAGATTTAAAATCTAATTTAAATTCTTCTGAAGTAAAGTCATAAGAAGAGAGTACCTCATCTTCTGTTGGCATCTCCTCATCTGAATCTGAACTCTCTGCAGCTGAGTGGTTGCTGCAGGCATCTATTGCCATGAGGCAAACTTCTTTTGCCTTCTTCTCTTCCTCATCCTCACTGGAGCTTGAGGAGGAGGATTCTTCATCTGAATCACTCCAGGTTTCAGCAATGAAACCTCTCTCCTTTTTCTTGTTCTTGTAGGAGGATGGCTTGGAGTGCTTCCTGTGTTGTTCTTTTTCTTTCCTCTTGTCTTTGCTTTTCTCCTCTGGACACTCTAGCAAGATATGTCCAGGCTTCTTGCATCCATAACAAATAATTTCTTTAGCAGGAGAGCGATCATACCTTGGTTTGTCTTCATAGCGTGAAGACTTCTTTCTGAACTCCTTTCTCCCCATCTTGAGAAACCTCTTGGCAAACAATGCCATTAGTTCCTCATTTGATTGGCTGCCTTCAGAAGCATCAGCAGCCTTAAGAGCTAGAGATTGCTCTTTTCTTGTTAGAGTGGGGGTCTTTGCTTCAGCTTCTGCTTCCCTTGTCTTCAGCACTTGCTCAAAAGACTTGAGCTTGCCGAGGAGGGCTTCTGTTGAAATCTCATTAGTACTTCTGGCTTCCTTGATGGGCCAGATCCTTAGATCCCATGTGCTAGGGAAGCACATAAGAATCTTATCATTGACCTCTGTCAATGATATGTCCTTGTCCAGGGTCCTCAGCTCATTGATGATTGAGCTGAGCCTGGTGTACATGGCTTCAACTTATTCAGCATCAGTTTTCTTGAAGTTCTCATACTGTGAGATCAGGTTGGACCTTCTGTCCTTCCTTTCATCAGCTGAACCAGCTACAATCTGGTTCAGTGTGTCCCACATGGCTTTTGCTGAAGAGCAGTCAGCAACCTTCTGGAATACCTCATCAGACATTGTTTGAGCCAGTATGTTCATTGCCTTGGCATCTGCTATTTTGGCCTTCTTGTATTCATCGTTGTAATCTTGAGGAGGCACTGCACACATATCAGATGATGAGGCAGTAGCAGCAGCAGGTGCTCTTGGGGGTCCTGACAAAATAGAAGCAAAAATGCTTTCATCAATAGAATTCATATATAATTTTATCCTTGCCTTCCAGATGCCAAACTTAGCTAAGTTGCATGCTGGAGGTCTGGTGCTAGAATAATCCTTGCACTGGGCCATGATAGTGAATATCTATAAGCTTTTGGTATCTATTAGGATCTTGTGACTTAGGTGTTAGCCTATACAGTCACTCAACCTCCCTCTAATACCAATTGAAAGTGAAGGGATAGATACTACTCTAGAGGGGGGGTGAATAGAGTTATCAAATTTTGCACTAGACAAAACTTAATGGTCTACCCAATTCCCTTGGAGTGAAGTGCGGAATGAAAAGATTATAGATATAGATTTAACCCTATAGCCTAACACGAGTGATGTGCACAAACTCAAGCTAACTGTAATTACAATTAAGGCTTGGAAAACATAATCAGCAACTAGCAATCCTAGTTATATCTATTCACAGCCACAATACAGGAATTAAACAAGTGAATCCAGACGACACAAGGAAATTTATAGTGGTTCCCCAAACAACTTGGGTACGTCCACTCTTCTACCCACACGGTAGTAATCCACTCAGGTTTTTGATCAGGTGCCCTGCCACCAACAGGATCTGCTTTAGGTAGATCTAGAAACCCTTTAGACTTTTGATCAGGTGTCTAAAAACCAAGCACAGGTTTTTGATCAGGTGCCCTGCCACCAAGGGATACTTTTGAAGGGAGTAATAACCCTGTACAGGAGGGGGAAGAAGGTTAAGATGTCTTCTCTATTTTACAAAGATTAGAGAAGCACAAAAACTTGCACTGAGCTAGAAAGCTCTAAAGAATCAAGGCTCCCCCTGGCTCAAAGGTGTCCAGGTGAAGTCTTGCTTCAGTGCAGAAAACTCTTCAGAAAACTCTGAAGGAAAAACTACAAGAAGAATATAATAAAATTAAAGATCTTCAAGCAGCTATCTTCTTCTTCTTCTTCTTCAAAAGAACTCTGAGTTTGAACTTCCTGAAAGCAGGAGAACTCAGGTTGAGGAAGAGTCGAAGATCTTAACACTTCTCAGTTAGATGAAAATTGCTGAGAGCAGAAGACTAGATCTTGATGAAGGCTTGAATGCTTGAAAAATAACTGGGTAACTAGTTAGCTAGCTTGAATCCTTCTTTAAAGGATCCTTTTTATAACAGCAACAAGCAACGGCTCTCTTCAGTTTGAATTACTTGTCTTCTTCAGAGACTTGAGACCTGGGCTGTAAATATCAAGAAGACAAAACAATCTCTGCAGCAGAAACATTCTATAAAAGGGATAAACCTTTTTCTAGGAAGCTGCAGGAAGCAATTTGATAATAAAGTACTAAATAAAGTCATATCAGAAATAATCTCTTTATAGCAAAAAGAAGACTTTTCAGTCTAACGGCTATAAAGGGCTGACAGCAGATATAGTAAATTATAATGTCAGCTAATAAGACAAACAACTTTATCTAAAAAGATTTGACTCAGGCAAAAGGGATGGAGCAAATATTGCCTGGTAATTTTATCATACAACTTAAAACAACGTGCCAGAAAATAAATTAATTAATTAAATATAATAAATAAATACAAAATATAAAGGCAGACAGAAAGCGTCGAACGACCCTCGGAGATCGTCGACTGACGCACGGAGATCGTCGAACTATCGGGCAGATAGTCGAACGATCCAGATAGTCGACCTATCGAAGAAGATAGTCGAACTACCTCGGCAGATAGTCGACCTATCAGAGCAGATAGTCGAACTATCAGATAGTCGATCTATCTGGACAGATAGTCGAACTATCAAGCACAAACAGATAGTCAACCTATCAAGCAGATAGTCGACCTACCTCAGAAAACAGATAGTCGATCTATCAACAGATAGTCGAACTATCAAAACAGACCAGATACTCGATCTATCAACAGATAGTCGAACTATCAGATAGTTGAACTATCAGGACAGATAGTCGAACTATCAAAGACGACAGATAGTCGACCTATCAACAGATAGTCGAACTATCAACGCGGAACAGATAGTCGACCTATCAACAGATAGTCGAACTATCAACGCGGAACAGATAGTCGACCTATCAACAGATAGTCGAACTATCAGATAGTCGATCTATCAGGACAGATAGTCGAACTACCACGCCAAGCAGATAGTCGACCTATCAACAGATATTCGAACTATCAACGCAGACAGAGCATCGACCAACTGATAGACGATCGTCGATCAGCCGATAGACGATAGTCGAGCGGCGTTCGACTATAGTCGAACGAAAAACTACTTAACCAAATTCTTCATCTGGAAAAGTGAGGACTCTAAAGCTAGACCACTAACCAATGACCATAGATAATTCTTGGGTCAAGGGACTAAAAAGGCAAGACTAAACTCAAATCAAACTAGGGTACCAACATTCTTGTTGATCAAGGCCCGGTTTTGCACGTGACAGGCTGTATTGACAGCCTCTGCCCAGAAGTACCCTGGGAGACAAGCGTCATTCAACATTGTCGTACATGCCTTAATGAGCGTTCTATTCCTCCTCTCCACAACTCCATTTTGCTGAGGAGTACGCGGGGAGGAAAACTCATGAAAGATACCATGTTCTTCACAGAATTCTGTCATAGCTCCAGACTCGAATTCAGTTCCATGGTCACTTCTAATTTTGACCACGGAGCAGTTAAGTTCGTTCTGAATCTGCCTGATAAAATTAGTGAAGATGTCAAACGTATCTGACTTTCATTTCAAGAAGAACACTCACATAAATCGAGAGTGATCATCAACAATCACTAGCGTATTGGATTTTCCTCCTAAGCTATGAACTTACACTAGACCGAAAAAGTCCATGTGCAGAAGATAAAGACATCTGGAAGAGTCTTTGTCAGCAATGCCCTTAAAGGTAGCTCGAGTCTGTTTGCCCTTTTAACATGCAGGACAAGGGCTATCTTTGATGCACTTAATAGTAGGGGCATCCCTTACTAAATTCTTAGAAAACAACATATTAATAGTTTTGAAATTAATTTGTGCCAATCTCTTGTGCCATTGTTCACAAAGAGATGCACTCTCTTTTGCTACTAGGCAAACAGGGTTAGAAGAGTCTAAGCTAAGAAAATCTAAGCAAAAAATATTTCTGCTCCTATTGCCAGTTAATACCGTCTCTGAAGAGGCACATGATATTATCAAGCACTTTTCCTTGCAAAACATAACGTCGTATCCTTTATCACACAACTAGCTTACACTGATCAGGTTATGGTTTAACCCTTCAATATAGGCCACGCCTGTGATAGAGAATACACCGTTGGAAATCATACCATAACCCCTAGTGACTCCTCGATCTGATCCTTCAAAGATGACTTTGGGTCCATTTTCGACTGGGGAGTAATCACGCAACAGGCTTCTTGTCCCGGTCATATGTCGGGAACATCCACTGTCCAAGTACCAGATTGGCGTTTTTGTGGCCTTTGGACATACCTGTAAAACAGAATTAGTTTCCCTTAGGAACCCAATCGAACTTGGGTCCTAGATTCCTTATTAGCACACTCCCCCTCGGTTGGTTAACCCTACGAGTGGTCGGCCTTGCATTGCTAACAAAAGGAGTCTCATTGTATCTTGGATTAAACCAGCAATCCACGGCAAAGTGACCAACTTTGCCAAACACCAACAGTCAAACCTGTTGTACCGGTTCCTAGGCTCCTGCTTCACCCTTGGAATGGTAGGTCTAGCCGGGGCCTTAGATCTGGAGGTAGAGGCATCATGATGACAGCAGTCACACGACTTCTTTACTTCATATTCCTTCAGTATGACAGGCTTGGCCTTTGGTGCCTGCTTCCTATTATGGCCGCTAGAGAAGTGGACATAATTCTCCACTTGGATTTCCTCATAAGGTGCCTTGAAGACACTCTCACCGTAGTTACGGGGGAAGGTCAACCGATCATACCGGCTCTTGGTCTTTTCAACCGAGGGTCGGAAGAAGTGGCCATAGGTTGACTTAAAGTCCTGCTCATTACATGGAAAGCCAATCTTTTTGAATGAAATAGGACCGAGTGGGCCTTTCCCTTTTCTACAGCAGAGGCCTTCTTAGTAGCCTTATTTTTACTCTGATTTCTATTTCTCCTGGATGATTTACCAGGCTCAGCCACATGCCCTAAGCCAACCCCCTTAGCCTGAGCAGAGAATTCATCAACTAGAGGAAGAAAGTTCTTGGGCATAGAGAAGCTTTTGATAATCTTCCTCTCTACTGCAAGCTATTCTTCAAGCTTGTTTATTTCTTCCTGCTTTTGGTCAAGGAGCCTTAGAGAATCTGAGTGCTAAGAAGTCAGGTCCATGTGTTCCTGTCGGAGAGAAATTAAGCTAGTGATCTCTTCTCTTAGGGACACACCCTCAGCCTTAAGGAATTTGACTTCCTTTTTCTAAGCGCTCAACCTCTTTCGGCACTCTTCGAAAGTATTGAGCATAAGCTAATACTTTTCGATGAGTTCAGCCTCACGGGCAGATGGACTGTCCTCATGGTCATCTTCAGGAGACTCAGAGTAAGAGTCAGAGTCAGAGAGGGGGGTGCGATCTTTTACCTTCCAAGTCAATGGGGGGACAATATCCATCTGAGTCGGAGCGACCCATTAGCCTGAAGTAGGCTTCCTCATCATCACTGGAGTCTGAAGAGTCAGATTCACTCAGTGTCTTCGGCTTTTTAGTAATGTAGCTCCTCTCCTTCTTATTATCTCTAGAGGACTTGTGCTCTTCTCCTTTCCCCTTATATCTCTTGCTTTGATGGAAGTCAGCAATGATGTGACCTGGCTTATTGCATCCAAAGCAGATAATGTCAGTTGAATGATGTTTGTTCTATTTAGACTCATACCTGTCAGAAGAGTAATTCTTCTTCTGATGTCTGGAGGAGGACCCATCCTTTTTTTTCTGATTCCTCAACTTGTGGAACTTCTTGAACTCTCGAGTGATGAAGGAGAACTCTTCCTAAGATAGCTCTGAGCCGGATGAGCATGGCTCAGAGTCCTCTTCCTTAGACTTTCTCCAAGAGCGGGACGAGGCTGCACCCTTGCCTTTTCTTGAGTGATTAGCTTTCAGGGACACAGTCTTATCCATGGCTGCGGCCTTATCAGCTTCTTCTTCAGCTTTTCTGGTGTTCAGCTGAAGCTCGTAGGACATTAGCTTTCCAAACAGAATCTGGGGATCAGTTTCTGCCAGCTTGCAAAATTCTCTAATGGCGCAGATCTGGGTGTCCTATTCCTTAGTAAGGGATCAAAGGAATTTGTCATTTAGTTCACCATCGGTGAACACTCTGCCATAACCCTTTAGGGCATTGACGATCTTAAGGAAGTTCTCGAATGTCACTCCGATTTCTTCCTTGGGACCTTGCCTGAAGGCCTCATACTTTTGGTTTAGAAGGGATCTTCAATCATCCCTTACTTGATCTGTGCCTTCCATCAGAATGATCATGCAGTGCCATATGTCCTTGGCAGTCCTGCAATTGCTGAAATTCTGCATCATGGAATCATCGACGATGCTCACTAAAATGTTTTGAGCTTTCTTGTCTAGTCTGACAAGCACCATCTCATCCTTATCCATTTCGGAGAGCTTCTTGGGCACCATCTTGGTCGGAACAATGGTGGAGGCCTTAGTGGGGATATAAGGGCCCTCCTCCACTATCATGAAGAGTCAGGGATCGACTCCTTCCATGTAGAACCTGATCCTTTCCTTCTAGATGGGAAAATTCAGCTTGGTGCATACTGGAATCTTTCCTTAATACTTGAGTCCGTCCATTCCTGAGATCTTATTTCTTCTTGACAATAGACACAGGATCTTACTCAAGGTGTTAACACTACTGATGAGTAACCTGCCTCTGATACCACTTGAAAGTCTCTAGTGTGGACTAAATCCACCTATGGGGGGGGGAATAGGTGTATTGCAGTCTTTTGTGGAATTAAATTTACCTGCACAAATTGACAAACAGAGCACAGAAAACACACACAGAATTATAGTGGTTCCGCGATTTGGGTACGTCCACTTTCCCCCTTCGACCTATCTCCCACCAAGGGACGACTCGGTTACTACTCCAAATGGATTGAAATCCAATCCTCACACTACGAAAGGAACCCTTCCAACAAAGGAGTCATAACTCAACCACCACGGGTTGCACCCAACCCTTACAACAAGGAATGAAAATTCCTTCATAACAAACAAAAATTGAATGTAAAATAAAATACAAACAAAGCTTTTGGAGATTCTGATGTCCTTCTTCGTTCGTTGTAGCTTGTACGAAAAATACGAAGAGTCCACAACCGGTTTTCTCTCTTGGAATGGGTCTTCTCAAGATCGGCGGTGGCAAGTGATTGCGGCGGCAATACTTGTAGATCCACACTTCTTGACGAAGCAAGCAAGGTCTACAAATGATCTCAGTCGAATCAATCGTCTCAACCGATTTGGAATGGAGAACAAGTCTCATTCTACGAATCGGAAGACAAGAGATCTCAAGAGAGATACGTGAGATGCTCCAGTTTCCTCGGTACTATCGTCGGAAGATTAGAGAAGCACTGAGTTCAACGACAGCGATGAACTTGCGAACGGCTACAGGCGATCGGCGGCTTCCGCGATGCGCTAGGTCACGTTCGGCCTTTTTCGTGTTTTCGTGAATCACTGTGTATAGAGGCTCAAAATACGCGTATATTTATACCAGGAGCCAACCCTAATGACCGTTGTGGGGTCCACAAAGATAAGCCCTTGTCCCGGCCAAAACAGTTAACGACAAGTTTGTTCAGTCCAGCAAACGGAGGAAATTTGCCTAGGGCAAAATCGGCGGGAATTGTTGGTGATTCCCGTCGATGTCGGCGGGAATCGTCTTCGATTCTGCCTTAGCAGAATCCCTATTTGAAAACTGTCAGCCGGAAGAAGTTAGCGGGAGAGGCTAACTGATACTCGACGAATCAGCGGGAATCACTAACGATTCCCGTCGAAGTCGGCGGAAATCACTAGCGATTCCCGTCGATTCAGCCTTGGCAGAATCCCTGTTTGAAAACTGTGACCCGAAAGAAGTCGGCGGGAGAGGCTAACTGATTCTCGACGAATCGGCGGGAATCACTAACGATTGCCGTCGAAGTCGGCGGGAATCACTAGCGATTCCCGTCGATTTTGACTTAGAAGAATTTTCTCTTCCTTCTTTTGATGACTTGGTCTTTGACCCATCTTTGCTCCTTCTTCTGCTCTTAATCTACCTTGACCCTGTACTTGAAAATAAGTACACTCCAATAGAGAGAGCAGACGTGAGTCAACACACTGATCTACTCAACGAGGGATTACGTTGCGCAGACCTGTGTATATTGACCCACTGCACCCTGGCATTGGCATGTACATAGCATGGAATAGCTGCAAGCACAACTTGATAGAGTTTTCAAATACATTTTCAATTCACCTTAGCTTGTTCAGGGGCTTCTTCAAATCAGGTCTATTGTGGATGCAATACCCAACACCGGTATTTGGAGAGTAGGACTTTGAAATCGCGATCTTCTCCGAAGAGTAAGCTAAATTTCGTTGTCCAAGTCCAAAATAACTGATGGATTTCCACGGGTCATGCACTAGAAGAAGAAAGTAAAATAGAGAAGGAGAAACAAACGAGGAAGTAGGAAGACAAACGAGAAAGAGAAAGGGAATTTTTTTAAAAAAAATAGATTTTTTTTAATAGCTTAACTCCCTAACTTCCCAAGGGTTATCCCGCAAAGGGTTCGCAAGGTACTAGACAAGATAGCGACACATAAAGCCGCCATGCCCTTTTCGAGAGAGTTAGGTGGCATACAAAAATTGTGATGTTGGTTTTTATTAAGAGCGTTAAAATTTTTTTGGCTTTTTAAGTTTTAAGAAGGAGGGTGAGAAAGAGAAGTGATTAAAGTTATAGGTTCGTGATTTCAAATTATCAATAAAAGTTGCTCCCCGGCAACGGCGCATAAAACTTGGTGGCCTTATATTCGTTAAGAAAAAGAAAGCAACCGAACTAGCAATCCATCTAGGCAAGTATACCTATCAAATTGTAGCTAGGGGAAACAAGTGTCGTATTTAAATTCGGGAACTGTTGAGTAATCTTACTCACACAAACACTGTTATCTTATCAAAGGAAAACTATGGTTGTTTACTAACTAAAAAGGAAAGACAACTAGCATAAAGGAAAACACTTGCATAAAATGAAAGCACTACTGGCACTAAACTAGAAAGACAACAACTATCGATTAAAATAAGGGTTTGAACGATGAGAAGAAGTAGTACTCGATCAAGAATCACCTCGGCAGAAATTGAATAAATAAATACGATAAAAACACTCTAGCTTAATAAGATAAAGTACCTTGACCGCGGAGGGTCCTAAAGCATGAACACGCTTCTCTCGAAGATGTGCCCACCTGAGTTTAGGAAGGTCCGACAGACTCTCGTCTAAATCGGAGGCCTAAAGATCGCCTTACGTTGTGAACCCCGCTATTGGATTTCACTCCAATCTGGGAGACTTAACGTCTGTCTCTCTCGAGGGGTGCATGCAACTCTCTTTACTCTTGAGCGCTCACTTCAAACTATCGTCCTCTCAGCTAGCCAAGAAAGAAAGCAAAGATGGAAAATATATATCAATGATATATCTCCAATCAATATTAAATCAAGAGTAATCCAAGGTCTAAACCCTAAAAAGAAGAAGTAAAATCAAAGCATCATAACTTAATCAACTCGAACCTCGGATCATCTAGATCGAGTATAATGGATTAGTTACTCATGGTGAAGTGGAGGAAAGGAGATGAGAAGAAGAACATAATGAAAACAAAGTAGAAAGATGAGAGAAAACAACATTTTTTTTATTAATGCTAAAGAAATCTTACAACTTGGAAATGAAAATTACAAGTGCATGGAAAATAAAACTAGGCTAGCATTAACATTGAACTACTAAAGCAAATTACAAGAAATAGTTTAGAAGGAGACCACTAAGCTAGAGTTAAGTAAAGCTTAAGAGATAAAGAAAGTACACTTAAGAAAATGCATGAAAAACATTAGAAAATAAAAGGACAACACCTCCTTACACCATCCAGGAACTCTCTAGGAAACAAGGGGGAAGGGGTGAATTTACAGAAAATCTTGAGGGGATGACACGGCCGGCGACATGGCCGTATTGGTGCCCGTGTTTTGTGCTTGTTGAACTTGGGCTCTGGTTCTGGAGGGAATGATCATTGCAATGCCTAATTGGCAGGCACACCCATGCTGACACGGGCAATGACACAACCATGTTGGTGGACATATCCTGTGCAGTTGATGGGCCTTGGCGGGGGCACATTAATGGAGGGCTGCATGCTGTGAGGAGGTGGCGACATGCCCAGAGACACGGCCATGTTGGTGGCTATGTCCTTATCTGGAAAGTCATCGGCTCTTGGTGACACGCCCGGCAATACGACCGTGTTGGTGGTCATGTCCTTCTTTGTAAAGTCATCGGCTTCTGGTGACAAGCCTCATGTTTACACGACCAGCTTGACACGGCCAGGTAAACGGCCATGTTTTATTGATGTGTCCTACTCGGGATGAACTTTGGACTTTCTTCTGGTGGCTAACTTCCTTGGGAACAACTGACATTTCCCATGACATGGCCGTGCGGGTGGCCGTATCAGGTCATTTTGGTTGGAAATTGTGAAAACTTGCAAAAGGGCAAAAAAAACATTAGTGGCATAAATAAATACAGGAGGGGGGACATATAAGCTAATAAGACAAGACTTGCATAATAAAGACCTAAAAATACCCGAATAGTTTAAATACAAAACAAACTATCAATCACTCAACGCCATGGTTAGTACTCGAAGAACTCAATGCCTACAAATCAACTATAATAGAATCAACCAATACCGAGACTGACACTCGACAAATTTGTTGAAATTAAACGATGAATCTTACATAGACTAATAGATCACTCGACGCTCTCGATGTCAAGTAACATTCACTCAACGCCAGGGCTGATACATGACGAATTCGTCGAAATTACTCGACGAATTTGGCTTAACTCAATGCCTAACCAATTAAACGATTTTGACTTAGTCCAAAACCCATACTTGACAAGTTTCACTTATGCTGACCCCACCATATTTGATGAATTTAGACTTAAGCTAATGGTCATATACAACAAATTTAACTTAGGCTAACTGTCACCTAATCGACGGGTTACCCTTAGGTTATCTGTTATATATGACAGATTAAACTTGACTGAAAATCGTACACCACACAGCAGATCAAGCCTGGATGAACCCTACACTACTCTTAACTTTAAGGAGGGAATAAAAGATATAGTAACACACAAAAATAATACATAGCAAGGGGAAGAAATCACCACTTGCCTCTAACCGCCCGATATCCGGCCACGCAAGCGCTTCCTCTCAAGGATCTGGCTGCAAGAACACCTTGGCAACGATTCCTAAAACTCTTCAGAAAAACGTGGGTCAAAATCAAATAACTTAACACCCAAAAATCAAAGAAACAGTTAAAACTCATCGTACGAACGTAGATCTCTGCGAGATCTATCCAAATAACCCTACGATGACGATTTTGAGCACCAAAGCTCCTACAATCGATGACCGAAAACTTGCAAAGTCCGCCACTCTCCCACTTTCGTGAAACAGTCTAACAGCTTGGGAAGAAGACAATGAATAGGGTTCTGTCTAAATCGAAAGTGTATTTATACTTATAATATATAAATAATATAATATATTATTATTACACTAAACGTCCAAACGACCGGAAATTCTAAATCATCTTAGATTTCCACAAAATTCGCACTGAAACTAAATATCGATGGTACAAATCAAACAACGGAGTCGAAATCGAAATTCGTCAAACAAAACTCGGGTAAAACTCAACAAAGTCAAGACACCAAATATCCCCAAAAGGCTCCATTGAGTTCCAAAACAAACCTAGCTCGCAAGGGAAATCTAAAAACACACTAGAATTTAGGCAAGCTAATATTCTAAGTGAAAACCTCGGATACCAATGAGTAAAAGTCATGCTCCAGCAACGGTACCCGCCAACTACGTGTCAACGTAATGCCCTAACGTCAATATACGCCACTAATAGAATTAAAAATTAATATCAAAAAATCTGGGGCGTTACATTAACATTCCCTTTATTTAATAAGTAACTGAGAGCGGAGTGGTCAGTAAAATCAATAACTTTTGAAAGCATTATTTCTAAAAGTTCTTTTTTGACGAATTTATAAGTGCACAATTTATCAAATGCAAAAATTATTGCTAAAAGTTCTTTTTTCATTTTTATATAATTAGCTTGTGTGAATGTTTGTATTTTACTTGCGTAATAAATTTGGTGAAAATATTTATTCAACCATTGGCCTAAAACATCACTTACAGCGAAATCTCTCGCATCGTACATGATTTCTGTTGAAGTTGGTGACCGGGCGATCTGGCGGTCTATCTTGGAGGGTTGAAGACAGGGCGGTCTGGCGGTTTCCCTTCACCAGGTTGGTTGATGTGCTATTGCTGTCTGGTAGCAGAGTGGTCTAGCTGTTTGTCTCAGCCGGCTTGGAGACCGGGCGGTCTAGCGGTCTCCACTGGCGATCTCGCTTTCTCTCTAGTAGTAGTCATGCGGTTATCCCTTCTTTCTAACCACGCGGCTTGTGTGGTTTGTTCTGTATAGTCTGCCTAGTCCTGTAATTTTTTTGTCCCACATCCCTTATTTGTATTCTCTCATATCTCCTCCATTCTATATAAGGGAGGGCATACCTTTGTAATAGATACCTTTTTCTGATAATAAAGTTTCAGTTTAAACCGTTTCCGGCTTGTTTTAGTTCTATTCTAACATGGTATCAGAGGACTCGATTTTCTCCGCCTGATTCTGTGCGCCCTCTCTGACCGCGCGACCTGTCTGTGCGGCTTGCTTCTTCTTCTCGCGGCTTATTTCCTCCGGTCTGTGCCCTGTTCGCACAGCTTCTTTCTCTCCTTGTCGTTGCCCTTTGTGTGCGCGACCTCTTTGTTTCTCCTTCTTCTCGCCGCGACCTGTGCTTAGTCGTCGCGCCCTCCATTCTAGCTGCTCCTCTTCTCTAGTCGCCCGGGCCTGTTGTCGCGACCTGTTTGCCTTGTTCGCCGTTTTTGCCTCCCAACGGACTTCTCTCTGTTTGCGTGGTGTCTCCTTCTTTTGTTCGCGCGGGCTATTTTCTAGCCGCTCAACTTCTTTCCCTCTGCTTGTTTCTTCTGCTTGGTCGTTGCTTTTCTGGCCGCTGGTGTGTTTTCATCGTGATCGCTGCAGCTCTCTTTTTTCTAACCGCTGCGATTTCTCTCTGTTTGCACGAGTTCTTCCTTGTTTTGGCGGCATCTTTGCCCTTCTTCCTTTGCCGCTCTCTCTCTCTTAGTTCCCGCGACCTGTCTCTAAGTCGCAGCGGCCTGATCTCCTCTGTGCGGCTCTTTCTTTAGCCGCTCCTGCTTCTTATCGTCGCAACCTCCGATTTAGTCGCGCGGATTGTGCTTCCCTCTTCTTCCCCTTTGCCTTGCTTGGCACCTTGGTCGTGGCCCTTCTTGCCACTGGCGTGCTATCACCGTGACCGCTGCAGATTTTTGGTTCCTCCCTTCATGGCTTTCATATACTCCTCAGAGACGTTCGCCTCGGTGGTCACGTCTTCTGGTAGTGCCCACGTTGTTACTCAAGGAAAAAGGCTGATCGACACCGGTGCTACTAATCATATGACTAGCAATCTCCAGTGTTTTTCTCTCCTAGAAACACATGATCCGTTGCCCCCGGTTATTCTCGCTGACGGCTCTTCATCATCGGTCCATGGGAAGGGGATAGTTTATGTCACTCCGTCTCTTCGCTTGGCGGATACTCTCTACGTGCTCATGTTCCCATGCAACTTATTATCTTTTACCTCTCTGTGCAAGCAATTACAATGTTCCGTCACATTTACTTCTACTTCTTGCTCTTTTATAGATCCGGACTCCCAACGGACAATTGCTACTAGGACTGCGAGTGGCAGCCTATACTTCTTGGACAACATTTCCGCTTTCTCCACCTTCTCCTCAATCTCCACAAATCTTCTCAAATGGCATCTCCGCCTTGATCATGCTCCTCCACGTCTTCTTCGTCAACTTCTGCCCCAACTTCCTCCACAAAGTCCTCCGCTCAACTATGAGGCTTGTAAGCTTGGAAAGCATCCCCGCTCCTCCTTTCCTCCAAAACACGTTCGTGGATATCTACCCGTCCGTTTCATCTCATCCACTCCGATGTTTGGGGTCCTTCTCCTACTCTTACCGTTGGTCGGGGTAGTTCATATTTTTTCACGTACATTGATGATTTATCTCGCTGTACGTGGGTGTATCTGTTAAAAGATCGCTCCGAATTATTCTCTGTATGGACGTCCTTATATCTCATGATCAAAACTCAGTTTAATGTTTCTATTTTAGTTTTTCGATCTGATAATGCCAAAGAATATATCAGTCATGACTTTTCTACCTTTTGCATGCAAAATGGCATTATTCATCAAACTAGTTGTGTCTATACTTCACAACAAAATGGCGTGGCAGAACGCAAAAATCGTAACCTCCTCGATGTCGCTCGCACCTTGATGACCCAGATGCTTGTTCCTCGCTCCTATTTGGGCTATACTATTCTCCTTGCCCGCTACCTTATCAATCGCATTCCCTCCACGGTTCTACACGGAAAAACCCCATTCTCCATTCTGTATCCGGGCAAGGAACCATTTCCTCTCCCTCTCCAAATCTTTGGATGCACTGCCTTTGTGCATGCCCCTTCTGCCACCCGTGATAAACTCTGAAAGTCACACTAGTGTCAACTCCCTTCACCTATGGGGGGATAGGTGATTTGCAGTCTTTTTGCGAAATTAAAAATTTACCTACACAATAAAACAAAACAAGATCAGCACAGAAACACAAAGGCAGTTAAAGTGGTTCCCCGATTTGGGTACGTCAACTTTCCCCCTTAACCTATCTCCCAATAAGGGACGACTCGGTCAGTTCACCAACCGGATTGAAATCCAATCCTCACACTATGGAAGGAACCCTTCCACCCGAAGGAGTCACTACTCCTCCACCACGGGTTACACCCAACCCTTACAATGAAGAAACAAAGTTCCTTTACAACAAAAGCAAAAATGGAATGTATAAAAAATACAAATTGTGTTTGAAGCGCTTGGTGTCCCTCTTCGTTTGATGAAGCGTTCTTGAAGAAGATGAAGAGTCCACGACCAAAGCACTCTCTTGGAGAGGATCTCCCCGAGATCGGCGACGGCAAGGATTGCAGCGGCGATGCTTTCGAGATCCAAACTTTGTAACAAAGCTAGCAAGGTCTACCAATGATCTTTCTTGGATCGATCGTCTCAATCGATTCGGAAGGGGAAAGTATTCCTGTTCAATAAACCAAGAGACAAAGGATCTCAAGAAGAAATGTGAGACGCGTTGCTTGGCTAAGTTTATGTCGCTGAGAGATCAAGAAGAATCCGATCAGCGGCGGTGACGAGCTATCGAGCGGCGATGGCGGCGGAAGGAAATCCGCGATCTGCTAGGTCAAGTCGGCGGCTCGTTCTTTTTCGTATGTGTTGATTCCCCGTAAGGTTCAAAATACACGAGTATTTATACTGTAGATCAACCTTTATGACCATTGTGGGCCCCACCAGAAGAAACCCTAATTTCGGTTCAAACAGCTCCTGAACATTTGGTCCGGTCCAGCGAGCCAACGGAATTCGCCTAAGGCAAATTCGGCGGGAATCATTGGTGAATCTCGATGAATCGGTGAGAATCACTTTTGATTCCCATCAAATTATCCTAAGAAGAATTCTAGCTTAACAGCAAGCCATCCAGAGAGAATCGGCGAGAATCACAATCCATTCTCGACGAATCAGCGAGAATGTAAAGCCATTCTCGACGAATCGGCGATTCTCGTCGATTCTGCCTTAGCTGAATTCTAGACTGCGTTGAGACAGCTGGATGCATTCTGCGAGAGTAGGCTAGTGATTCTCGACGATTCGTCGAGAATCACTAGTGATTCCCGTCGAATCGGCGAGAATCACTTAGTGATTCTCGTCGAATTTTCCTTAGACGATTTTTCGTCTATCTTCCCGTGAGCTGGTCTTTGACCCATCCTTGCTCCTTGTCTGCTTTTGATCTGTCTCAGCCTTGTACTTCAATATAAGTACACTCCAATAGAGAGAGTATACGTAAGCCAACACACTGATCTGCTCAACGACGGATTACGTTGCGCAGACCCGTGTATATTGACCCACTGCACCCTGACATTGGTGTGTACTTAGCGTGGAATAACTGCAAGCACATCTTGAAGAAAATCATCAAATACATTATCTATTCAACATAGCTTGTTCAGGGGCTTCTTCAAATCAGGTACATTGTGGATACAATATCCAACAATCTCCCTCTATTTGAAGAAGCCTAAACCCTACAAGCTAAGGTGAATGGAGCATATGAAAATCATAAACTACTAATTCACTTGAGAGAGAAATTCATTACCACTTTCCTGAGAGCATACTTGGAGCCACCTTAGCCTTAGCCGAGAGGGTAATCTCCCCCTTTTCGGCTTTTGCAAATCTGGGACTTTACTTGGAGCCACATGCCCCCCCTCAGATCTTGCATCCATGCTCGAGCTTGAGTTCCTTGCTGATGCTCCCCCTTTATCAAAGAGCCTTGATCCGCACAGTCTTCATTCTTCATAGTTCAGCATGCCGATTTCAAATTTGAAGAGACTGAACTTGGCCTCATCTCGGGGCTTTGTGAAGATATCTGCAACCTGCTTATCTGTGGGGACATAACAGAGAGATATGTCTTTGTTTTCCACATGCTCCTGAATGAAGTGATAGCGCACTTAAATATGCTTCGTTCTGCTGTGCGACACAGGATTGTTCGTAATTGCTATTGCGCTCGAGGAGTCATAATACATCGGAACTTCTCTGAACTGTAGGTCATAATCTTTGAGCTGATTTCTGATCCATAGAAGTTGTGCGCAACAGCTGCCTGCTGAGATGTACTCAGATTCAGCCGTAGAGGTTGCGACACAATTCTGCTTCTTACTGTTCCAAGAAATAAGCCTTCTTCCGAGGAATTGACACGTCCCGGAAGTGCTTTTCCTATCATCCCTGCTTCCTGTAAAGTCAGCATCTGAAAAGCCTATCAGCTCGACATCATTGTTTCTTGGGTACCACAAGTCAAGATTTGGTATACCTTTAAGGTATCTAAGAATCCGCTTTGCAGTGACATAATGAGATTCCTTAGTGTTCACCTGATATCTGGCATACACGCATGTGGAAAACATAATATCCGGTCTACTAGCAGTAAGATAGAGCAGGGATCCAATTATGCTTCTGTACTTGGTTTCATCAAAAGGTTTCCCTTTCTCATCCTTGTCAAGTGACACAGAGGATCCCATTGGAGTCCTCATAGAGGTTGCACTCTCCATTCCGAATTTCTTGAGGAGTTCATTTGTGAACTTCGTCTGAGAGATGAAAATCCCATCCTCAGACTGTTTCACTTGAAGTCCAAAGAAATACTTCAGCTCTCCCATACTACTCATTTCAAACTTCCCTTGCATAAGTTTGGAAAGCTTCTTGCAAAGGTTGTTATCCGTTGACCCGAATATTATGTCATCGACATAGATTTACACCAGCAAAATCTTGCCTTTGACTTTCCTAAGAAACAATGTCTTATCTATTTTTCCTCTAGAGAACTTGTTCTCAAGAAAAAAATTAGACAGAGTCTCATACCAAGCTCGAGGAGCTTGTTTTAAGCCATATAGGGCTTTATTAAGAAAATAAACATGATTGGGAAATGTAGGATTAACAAAACCTGGGGGTTGTGCGACATATACTTCCTATTTCAGATTTCCATTGAGGAAAGCAGATTTCACGTCCATCTGATGGACTGTGAATCCTTTGTGCGAAGAATACGCCAGGAACAATCTGATTCCCTCGAGCCTTGCCACTGGTGCAAAGGTCTGATCAAAGTCAATCCCCTCCTCCTGTCTATAACCTTGAGCCACCAGCCTGGCCTTGTTCTTTATGATGACACCATGGTCATCCAGTTTGTTTCTGAATATCCACTTGGTGCCGATAACATTCTGGTTCTTTGGTCAGGGAATAAGCATCCAGATGTTGCATCTTTAAAATTGATGTAGTTCATCTTGCATGGCCAATATCCATGCCGCATCTTTGTTCGCCTCGTCGAACTTCTTTGGCTCAACCTGTGACGGGAAACTAAGGTGCAAAATCTCGTTAATTGTACCTCTTCGAGTTCTTACACCGTCACGAGGATCTCTGATGATCTGATCTCTAGGATGATCCCTCACGTGTCAGAGCTCTAGGAGTCTGGCATCTGGAGCTTTGACGTCTTCTCGGGCTTCTCCTTCTTTCGGAAGATTTTCTCCATCCTGCTCCTCAACTTCTCCAGCTGACGTCGAGGTGGAAACCTTTACGTACTTGGGATTTGCACCCTTAGCAGTCTCATCGAGACTTAGCTGTTCAAGTCTTACACCTGCATCTTAAAGAAAGCCTCTAGAAGAATTTCTATTAAGCAAGCTTGCTTTATCAAATACAACATGGATGGATTCCTCTACCACCAGGGTTTTCTTATTGAGACCCTATATGCCAGGCTATGGCTATTATAGCCCATAAATATGCCTTCGAAGCATTTTTTAACCAAACTTAGTATGCGGATACTTCCCGTTATTTAGTACATAGCATCTGTAGCCAAAGATCCTTAAATAGGACATGGTTTGTTTCCTGCCTTTCAGTAACTCATAAGGCATCTTACGATGACTCTTATTGATCAAGGCCCGGTTTTGTACATGACAAGCCGTATTGACAGCCTCTTCCCAGAAGTATTCTTGGAGAGAAGCGACATTCAGCATTGTCGTGCAAGATTCAATGAGCGTTCTATTTCTCCTCTCCTCAACTACATTTTGCTGAGGAGTACGCGGGGAGGAAAACTCATGAAAGATACCATGTTCTTCACAAAATTTTGTCATAGCCCTAGACTCGAATTTTGTTCCATGGTCACTTCTGATTTTGACCACTTAGCAGTTAAGTTCGTTCTGAATTTGCTTGACAAAACTCGTGAAGATGTCAAACGTATCATACTTTCGTTTTAAGAAGAACACCCATGTAAACCGAGAGTGATCATAAATAATCACTAGCATATAGGAATTGCCTCCCAAGATAAGAACTTGCACTGGATCAAACAAGTCCATATGCACAAGATAAAGACATCTGGAAGAGTCTTTGTCTGCAATGCCCTTAAAGGTAGCCCGAGTCTGGAAGAGTCTTTGTCTGCACTGGACCACACAAGTCCATATGTGATAACAAGACTGCCATATACATCTCCAAAAATCCGGTCTTCCATGAAAGAACCAAGCAAATTGAGGTCGACTGTCATTTCATTCGTGAAGAGATCTTAAAGGAATAAATTTGCACTCCCTTTGTCACTTCTGATAAAGAGCTGGATGACATCTTCACCAAGCAAGTTTCTGCCTTGTTTCTTCATATTTATGAGTTGGGCATGATCGATATATATGCTCCAGCTTGAAGGGGAGTGTTGAAGTTGGTGACCGGGCGGTCTGGCGGTCTGTCTTGGCGGGTTGAAGACCGGGCAGTCTGGCGGTTTCCCGTCAGCAGGTTGGTTGATGTGCTGTTGCTGTCTGGTAGCCGAGCGGTCTAGCTATTTGTCTCAGCCGGCTTGGAGACTGTGCGGTCGAGCGGTCTCCACTGGCGATCTCTCTTTCTCTCTGGTAGTAGCCGTGCGGTTAGCCCTTCTGTCTAACCGCGCGGCTTGTACGGTTTGTCCTGTATAGTCCGCCTAGTCCTGTAATTTTTTAGTCTCACATCTCTTATTTGTATTCTCTCATATCTCCTCCATTCTATATAATGGAGGGCATACCTTTGTAATAGATACCTTTTTCTGATAATAAAGTTTCAGTTTAAACCATTACTGTCCAATTCATATTATCTCTGAAAATTGAATATCTCTATATGTGTACCTTGCTCCATTTTGTGACCCATGTGCTTACAATTTTCTGATATGTATTCCATTTTGAGTCACCTCTATGATTATCATCTCTAACTTTACTTTGTGTATGCAGTATCTGCTATTTGTCTAAACGCTCATCATATCTACTATTTTTCATCTTGCATGTTTGGTTGGCCTTTCCCATCCTTTTGATATTTTCAAAGGGGGAGAATAAATTGTTCATGAGTATGCGTCACGGGTTAGGAGATTTAGGTCACATATAGGGTGAGCAGGTTAACAATGTGTGCACATAGATAAGGGGAGCATGTCGAACATGTAGATTGGGGGAGTGTGCGTGTAGGGGAGCTATATAGAGTACCTGCAACCTTATGTTAACATATAACTCTTATTCTTTATATGCACTCAATGTCATTGTTATTTCTCATGAACGGAAGTTGATATTATCAAAAGGGGGAGTTTGTTGGAACTGATGTTCCATATTCCCTGTGTTTGAGAATATCAACTCCAAGGTTGTATTTTATCACGTCTCTTGTTGATAGACTGTGCAGGTTAACAGGTGCAAGCGAAGAAGAAGACAATTACAATGGACACTAATGCTGAGTGGTAGAAGTTACCGCCGAGCTGTAGTCGTGAATTAATTGGACAAAGCTCTCAAGAAAATACCTCTACGCGCTAGTCCTACAGCCTGCGCTAAAGCAATGGATTATTTTTACCAGACTCTCAGGAAGTTACCGTCGAGCGGTAGTGCTACCGCACCGCGCTAGCCTCTCGATGAATGCATGATTTCTCGGGTAACGACCTACCGCTAGGCGATAGTCATTACCGTGTCGTGCTAGTCTCTCGATGAGTATTGAGATGAACTTCTCGTGTAACCAAATTATCGCAGGAGATAGCAGTTATCGTGCCGCACTAACCTCTCGATGAATGATGAGAAGGATTTCTCGAGAAACAAAACTACCAAAGGCGATAGCGGTTACCTCACCGCACTAGCCTCTCGATGAGTATCGACACGACTGTTCTGAATTGTCGTGTCTTATATTACCACACGGCAGAATCTGTAATCGCACGGCGCTAGCAATGATAAAATGACAAATATTCACTTTGAATATTATTCCAGATTTGGACGATAGCTGGCACAACAAGCGCGCGAACCTACCGTCGGGCGCTTGTATTACTGTCGGCGTTAGCCTTTTTCATGAAGATGTATAAAAGGTTGCGTTGGTTTTTATGCCCATTAATTTATAGAACTGAAGAGCGATGGGGGTTCGTGAATTGTAGGGTTTGACCACCTTCTTGAGCTCCGTTCCAAATGTCTCTATCGAAGAAGAAGGAAGTCGTCTCCCTCCAATTAGTGAACAAAGAACTCCAGCGATCCAAGATCTACATTGACTTTGAAGAGCCCAGCGGTTGTTAGAAAATGAAGATCTCAAGCACCGGCCGCGGATCGCTTAATGGAGAAGTTGCCAAGAGGGAGAACATAAACCTTTAGATTCTTTACATCCATTATTCCTGTAATATTTTCTTTTTCTAAATCATGTGTGAGGGAAATCAACCGGAGGGTCACCGAAATCCGGGAAGGGTTTCGTGAGAAATCGATCGGGAAAGGTAGTCGGAATCCGGGTAGGATTTCGCGATAAATCGTCCTGGGGATAGGGACATCTAGATTAGAGGATCTAGCTGGACTCTAAGACCCTTCCTTGTGAGGAGACGAAGAGCAGACTCAAAGACCTTTCTTAGAGGGAAAGGGAGAGAGCCAACCGTTTTGTTAAGCATATCGGTATAGAAATCAAAGGATTATTTCTACTCATCGCCTTAGATCTCCGGCATTACGGAGATCACCTTTTTGTGCTCATCTAGAACTATTGTTGTTTTGAATTCATGCAATGAAATCTGTTATTTCTGGGTTAATTACTTTTGGGTGGGTTGTGTGTGTAAGACCCCCTTTTTTTTTCAACCACCGGGGCCTTAGGCCCAGAACCGCCGCTTTGCGGTGACTCCTTCACGTCCCGAAGGGTCATCACCACAAGGCGCCGATTCTGCCGGCCAATTTCGATCACAGAAAGTAGCACAATTATTGAAGTAAGAGTAATCAGTCCACAATAATAAAAATCACATATATATAATAAAACTCCAGGAAGGGAGTGTCCACAGAAACATCAGAGTACTATAAATACGGGCTTATGCCCGGTACAAAATGTCCTCACTACAAGTCTCTCATGCGGAAGCGAAACAGTAAACTACTCAAGGTCGAGACTCACGGTCCCGGCTGTGTGAACTCCGGAGCTAGACTGTCCCATCTCTAGGCGCACCGATCTCTGGGGCTGCTCCTCCATGCTGGGCTCCACGATCCCCTAAATGATGCGGTTCGAAAACCGTTAGTCATAAAGACTAAGCCCAATCATCCCCTACCCCTTCCCCCATGGCTCCTAGGTACCGAGCGGAGAGGAAGAAAGGGAAGGACATGAAGGTGGAGATTAAACATGAAAACAGATGGCAGCGGGAACTAATTCTAGCAAGTTGTGTTAGGTGAGCAGTTAATAAGTTGTTGTAATAGGTCTAGCAGTAAGAAAAGCAATTAAATGAATTTAAACCTTCACTTATGCGAGAACACATAAGCAAAGGGATCTTTTACAAGGCTCCCATCGTATAAGTGTCCCATACCACTTATACCTTGGGGTGTCGGTTATCAAACAGCAGGGGTTATTATATATTGAAAATAACCTTTGATTTATAAACTTGCCCACACAAGCTCATAGACCAAGGGGTCGTTTTGCAGGTCCTAATGTATAAGCGTCCCATTCCACTTATACTTTAGGTGTCAAGGTTGTTATGAATGATTATGATATGCAACTATATGGTGGGTATGTTATGTCATGCAGTGCAACTCACACACCCGACTCTGTGCACACAGACCTTTAGTTCCCCCTTTCGGAGCCGTTACCTCCCAGGATACCTCCGTAGTGGCAGACGGAAGCGGTGGGTTGGGCCTCGCCCACCTCAAAACCAGTAAAAGCACCACTGGTCTGACCTATCGTACGCCTCAACGCTTGGTGCACTAAGCGGACGCCTGCGTACTCTTGCCGGCTGGCGCACCGGACTTCTGTTGGCGAAGTGCTAACCACCTCGCCGAGTCAACGATATCGGTGTCGGTGCAATCGAACTCCCCGATATCGAAAGACCCACCACCTTAACTTTCCTATCTTATGCACATGCAAGTTTAATCGCAAACAAACAGAAACCGAGCCGAAGCTCCCCGGACCAAAACGTCCGTCTCCAAACCAACCGAGCCGAAGCTCTCATCATTCTTCCTGTGCCAACAGTGTTTGTGAAGAGTGCAGCCCTAGTTACTAAGTTACTCTTGTCGGTTTATTATTACAGTTTACGTTAGCCCAGGACTGCCCCCGGTATACCCCGTGAAGGGCTCTCAAGGGGCACTAGGAACCAAGACGGTGCATTACGGCCCGAAGTTCCCTTTCGCAAGGCACTTATTATTATTGGTTGCCTACCCTTTTACCCGATTTCCTTCTCATATTACGATAGACTATCCTAGGGTGATTTTTAAACCTTCCACTCCTCGGGAAAAGCGATCTTTCGCCAAACCCGAGCACCTCTTAACTCTAACTATCACCACTACTCACTACTCTTTATATCTTCATCAGATCGTGTTCTATTGCATTTCACAATTTACTAAATGCAGACCGACCTAGGCTACATGTCGAACCAGTTATGCAATGATCCATTACTCATCCAAATGCCCTAAACTATTTACTGGAGACTTATCTTGGTATAAATAACCTAAATCCAGAAAATGGAAATTTTCCTAATTTCTTTGGCATTTAATTAAATTCCTCGAAAATCTCAAGGGCCACCGGTTTGAACATGAACTATACTAATTATTCATGCAAGATGTCCAGCAAATTTATGATAATTAGTAGGCTATCTCAGAAGGCTAAATCCTAAGTATCATAATTTTCTATCATCAAAATGACCTGAAAAACTATTTGGAAATAATCTCAAATTTCTATAGTTTATGAATCAAGTACAGAAAATATTCTTCCAAAAATTCTAAATAATTTATGACATGAAGATTAAGGCCTAAAATTTGCACTGGCTAAGTTTCATAATTTTCCAGCAAGTGTTCTATCCATAATAATTTTTTAAACATAAAAGCCCTTTCTATCATTTGTGAATAAAGTACTAGATTTACTCAACATAAAATTCTATAAAAATTCAGGGATCAATGTTCTACTATTCAAGATCTAAATCCAGAATTTTAACTGATTATAATTAATGTAAAGCCTCCAAATAATTGAAACAACAAATTGGGCTAATAATTCTTTAACACATGAAGTATAATATATATTAATCATAAAATTCCAGAAAAATTACCATAAGTCTAATACATCCTAAAACTCCCTCCTCCCGAGTTTCATAATTTTTGGATTAGATTTAGTGCTTAAAATAATTATATTACATGTTTATCCTATTCCAACATCTCAACTTTCGAGGTACCTAACTACCTCCAATTCCTTCACTATTTCAACCAGAGGGTTTTCATCATATCATCCCCCTCTCCTCCATATTTCAAGGGCATACAGGAGCTTTTGCTTCTATGTCCTTCACAAACCTCAAACTCCCACCCGTTGGAGTTGAGCCAATCTCTTAGGGTAAAATCCACCCTAAACCACACCATGTTACCCAAGAGAGTAGACATAGACTCAACAAATCAGTGGTCGACAACTTCAGCCTCTTTTGAGGAGACTTGTCCACCCATCACCAATTGCACTTTTCCCCAAAGTACCCCTCACCAAGACCTATCTAGGACTTGATAGTTCCCTATTCAAAACTCGACCAACCGAGTTGAAATTTCGTACAGATCTTAATATTGATGCCAGGGACCACCACCCAAAATTTGGGGGAGTTTGGGCTTAATTTCATCTCCTAGTTAATTTTATATTATTTATTAAATTTTTACAAAAACTTTAGGCAAAAGTTCTCCAAAAATTCTCATTTTTGGACAGCCTCTCGATATACATATTATAGACCTCCAGTCCAAATTTCAAGTCATTTGGACATGTTATGAACCGTGGGCAACCATTTTAATTTCTGGTTAACCTAGGTCTTGATCCCACCAAAATGAGTGCTGTGTTCAAACCACTCACCCAAATTGAATAAAATCAATTTTAAATTAAAGTAGACCCCGAGGGCTACAACTTTTGTGTCTGGTCATTTTTCCTAAATCGGCCTCTAAGTGCCTCGTTTTGCAGCCTCAAAAATACATTCAAATAATCTATTTTCCATTATGTACTATATAATAATCTATGTATTATATATTAAATCTACTGTTCATCTTCTTCAGAACCCGAAACCAGAACCAGGAAGCCATTTTTCCTGTAACATTTCCGCGATCCGTTGCCGGCCGTCCGGTCACTTCCCTGGCCAGCCACCACCACCACCACCTCCGTTGAGGCGACGGCTATCGGTCGGCGGTGGTTTGGCCGCCGGAGGTGGCGGTTTCCGGCGAACTCAAAAATACCATTTTCATGGTTTTCCCATGAAAACGAGAGACGGGTCCGGCTCCGTTGAGCGCGAACCTATTTTCTAAGAATCCTAAGATCTACCCATGAAAAGAAGGAGCAGAGGAGGACCTTGTTCGCGGTTTGGAGGCGAGAAGAGCGACGAGGTGCCATGGCGCGGTGGTGGCGTTGCTGAACTCCTCTTTACAGCAAGAACAAGGATCTGCTTCGTTTGCTTGAGCGTGTAACCCTCTCCTCTTGTCCAAGTGGGCTTTTATAAATCAGGAAGTGGGAAGGTGAATGGGTAAATCCTTAATGGCCATGAAGGCTCCTCCCCTTAACGTTTCGGTTATGATGCAGGGATAAGAAACGGTGGAAAACTGAACCGGTGTATCCAGCTGGCGATTTTCTATTGGACCACATTTTCCTCATTTATTATATATTTACAGAAGGAAAACGGCCTGAAATTACTCCTGGTGTAACTTCCCAAGCCAGCATTTATTTCCACGCGCGTTAGAATTATTTCGGGCCTGAACCGTCGTTTCGGCCAATGTCACGGGCGTGACACATAGGTCACGGGCGTGACAGCCCCGGGTAGCACATTCTGGGTTCGACGATCGTCGAACTGAGATCGACGATCGTCGATCGGTGGTCACGGGCGTGACACCTGTGTCACGGGCGTGACAGCGTCGGGCGGTTAAATCTGGTCGACGCTCGTCGATTTGAGATCGACGGTCGTCGAACGCTGGTCACGCCCTAGGTCACGGGCGTGACCTCTAGGTCACGGGCGTGACATGCCCGAACGGCAAATTTTCTGGTCGACGATCGTCGAATTTAGATCGACGATCGTCGAAGGCTGGTCACGCCCTAGGTCACGGGCGTGTCCTCCAGGTCTCGGGCGTGACATGCCCGAACGGCAAGTTTCGAGCTCGACGATCGTCGAATTGAGGTCGACGATCGTCGAAGGCTGGTCACGCCCTAGGTCACGGGCGTGACACTCATGTCACGGGCGTGACAGGCTCGGGCCGCAAGGTCGACGATCGTCTTACGGCGATCGACGATCGTCGATGGGGTCACGCCCATTGTCACGGGCGTGACATCTTGGTCACGGGCGTGACATGCCCAGACAGCGCTTTCGACGATCGTCTCGTGGATATCGACGATCGTCGAAGTAGCCACGCCCAGGTCACGGGCGTGACGGGCCGGTCACGGGCGTGACCAACCCGTGCCCCGCAATATTGGTCGCTTTATTTCCAATTTTGGGCTTCCTAGGGTTCCGTCACGACCAATCTGACTCCTAGGGGTCTAGCCGGAAATGGGATGTTACAAATCCCAATAAACAAAACAAAAATTTCGTCCCCGAAATTGAGGTTGAGCCTACGGGGATTTCTATCGGAACGAATTAATCTTGTAACATCCCATTCGATCTTTCTATTGGGTTCAGGCGATCGTTCGTTTGATAACGAAGACAATCTCCCCAATAAACAAAAGATTAGCCCCTACCATTCTGATTAAGTGTGCATGCCTAGGTCCTAGATTTCCCTTGTCTAGTCTTAACATTCCAAAACAAGAAGGCAGTTTATAGTATACCGAGAGGTGGTGAGATGTACCTGACTGAACAACTCCGGGTATCTTTGCCTCATCAGATCCTGCGGTTCCCAGGTGTGCTCCTCCTGACCGTGATTTCTCCACAGAACCTTGACTAAGGGAATCTTCTTACGGCGCAAGATCCGCACTCCTTTGTCATCGATCCGAACCGGCTCCAAGTGAACAGATCGGTCTGAAGCTACCGGCCCTTCTGTGGTCAAAATTCGCTGCTCCGGGCGTAATAGAGCCCTTCTCAGCGAAGAGATGTGGAAGACGTCGTGTAGAGCTGCCAGCTCTGGTGGCAACTCTAGCCTGTAGGCTAAGGGTCCGATCCGCTCCAGGATCCGGTAAGGGCCCATATACCTAGGGCTGAGTTTCTTCCTCCGACCGCGCACCCGTGAGACTCCGTGCATGGGCCGGATCTTCAAGAACACTCGATCTCCTACCCGAAACTCCACCTGACGATGCCGAGCGTCATAGTATTTTGCTTGTCTGCTCTGCGCCTCCAGCATCCTATCTCTGATCAGCCTCACCTGAGCCTCGGTGTCTTCAACGAAATCCGATCCCAGCAGCTTCGGATCCTCGTCCTGAACCCAAGAAAGCGGGGTCCTACATTTCCTTCCATACAAGGCCTCATAAGGCGCCATCTTGATGCTGGACTGGTAGCTATTATTGTAGGAGAACTCGACCAAGGGTAACATCTTCTCCCACGGCTCCCCTCGGTCTAGTATACACAGCCATAGTAAGTCCTCCAAGGTCCTGTTGGTGCGCTCGGTCTGCCCGTCCGTCTGAGGGTGGAAGGCCGTGCTAAAAGTCAACCGGGTGCCCAAATATGCCTGCACTGACCGCCACTCCCTGGATGTAAACCGTCCATCGCGGTCCGACACTATCGTCCGGGGCACGCCATGATATCGGACATACTGCTCCACAAACTTCCGTACCAGCACTCCCACCGAGTCATCCTTCCTGATCGGTATAAAGCGGGCCACCTTCGTCAGCCGATCGACAATCACCCAAATCGAGTCGTTCCCTGTCCGAGACCGGGGAAGACCATGTATAAAATCCATCGCTATGTCGTCGAACTTCCACTCCGGCACCGGGAGTGGCTGCAACAGTCCTGCGGGGTTCCTGCACTCCGCCTTCACCAACTGACACGCCTCGCAATGGGTCACGAAGTACGTAATGTCCTTCTTCATGCCCGGCCAAAACATCGTCCTCTTCAGATCAGCGGTCATCTTTCTGATCCCCGGGTGCACGGAGTACCGGCTGCAATGCGCCTCCGTCAAAATATCCTCTCGGATCTGGCCTCCTGCTGGTATATATACTCTGCCTCTGAAGTGGAGCAACCCATCCCTCAGGGAATAATCTCCTGTCGAACCTTCCTCCAAAGCTCGGAACATCGGCTCCGCCCACGCATCTGTCCTCTGTCCGTCCCGAATGCGATCCCGAATATCGTCTATGGCCACTATCGAAGCCAGATACTCCCTATACAGATCTGGGTCATCCTCGGACACTAGGGATATCTGCATGTCTCTGAATGACTGGACCAGCTCCATAGACATAACCTGGGGCCCAGCTTCGGAAGTGGCCGCTCTCCGACTCAACGCGTCGGCCACCACATTTGCCTTCCCTGGGTGGTAGTGCATCTCATACTGATAATCTGCTAAGAACTCCACCCAGCGCCTCTGCCTGATATTCAGCTCCTTCTGAGTGTCCACGTATTTCAAGTTCTTGTGATCGGAGAAGATATCGCAGTGGACTCCATAAAGGTAATGACGCAAGACCTTTAGAGCAAAAACGACCGCTCCCATCTCGAGGTCGTGCACCGGGTAGTTCCTCTCATGGGTCTTCAGCTGGCGGGAGGCATATGCTATGACATGTCCGTTCTGCATCAGCACCGCTCCCATCCCTTGGTATGATGCGTCGGTATACACCTGGAATCCCTCCCTTCCGGATGGAAGGGCCAGGATAGGGGCCGAGATGAGTCGGTCCTTCAGCTCCTGGAAAGCCGCCTGGCACTGCGGGGTCCAAACAAAAGGTGCCTCCTTCTTTGTCAAAGATGTGAGGGGGAGGGCGATCCGAGAGAACCCCTCCACGAACTTCCGGTAGTAACCGGCAAGTCCCAAGAAACTGCGTACATCGGTGGCTGTCCTCAGCTGCGGCCAATCGCGAACTGCCCGAACCTTTGCTGGATCTACTGATAACCCGGCTCCGCTGATGATGTGGCCTAGGAAGGCCACCTCCTTCAACCAGAACTGACACTTACTGAATTTGGCATAAAGGTGATGCTCCCGCAACCTCTCCAAGGTCAGTGCCAGATGCCGAGTGTGCTCCTCCTCCGTCCTAGAGTAGATCAGGATGTCGTCTATGAACACTATGACGAACACATCCAAGTAAGCCTCGAAAACCCGGTTCATGAGACTCATGAACGCCGACGGAGCATTTGTGAGCCCAAAGGGCATCACGGTGAACTCATACAGGCCATATCTGCTACTAAAGGCCATCTCGGGATATCCTCCTCCTGGATCCGCAACTGGTAGTATCCTGATCTCAAGTCCAGCTTCGAGAAATAATGGGCCCCCTCCAGCTGGTCGAATAATTCGTCTATCCGTGGGAGCGGATAGGTATTCCGGACGGTCAGCCTGTTTAGTGCTCGATAATCGATGCACAGGCGGAGTGTCCCATCCTTCTTCTTCACGAACAGGACCGGTGCTCCCCACGGCGAGGAACTCGGTCTGACAAAACCTGCCTCCACCAATTCCTGCAACTGGGTCCGAAACTCTGCCAACTCCTTTGGGGCCATCCGATAAGGGGCCCTAGACGCCGGCTTGGCCCCCGGCACAAGCTGTATCTGAAAATCCTGCTCTCGGTGTGGAGGTAATCCTGGTAGTTTCTCTGGAAAGACGTCAGCGAAATCTCGCACCACCGGGATGTCTGTCACCGACTCCTTAACTTCCGCCATCTCAAAAAGAATCTGATAGACCTCCTCTCCCTGCAGATGGGCCTTGACGGCCTGTACCGAAGATAAGAGTATACGAGAGACAGGTCTTATACCTTCAATGGTAATGAAAGAGTCCCCGTGTCTCACGGTGATCCTCTTTGCCTGGCAGTCAATCTGGGCATAGTTCCAGTGCAGCCATACCATGCCCAGGATCAGGTCGTAGTCCGTCAGCTTCAAAATCGTCGCTAGAGCCTCAAACGCTTTTCCACCAATTTCTGCCTCCATATTGCAGTGATCCGTGGTAAGGAGCTCAGATCCATCCGGTAGTCGCACCCTCATCCTCGAGCCTGTGAACCGCTCCACACCTTCCAGTCCTTCCACGAACGACTCCGACACAAAGGAGTGAGTAGCTCCAGTATCGAACAGCGTGCGGGCAGGCTTGCCGCTGATGAAGACTATACCTGGGGTGATTAGATATCTTAGGGTTCTATAATGAGTTTTTACTTTCCTTGCTAACAGTCTAGTGCGATTCAAAGTTTTAACAACTTAAAGGGGAAATTCTATGAAAACAAAGAAGCATTTCGGCATACCTGCGATGACCTGCTCCGGATTCCGCGGCTGTGCAAGGTCCAAGGCATATACCTGCTCTCTTCCCTGTGTACGATCTTCCCCCTGGTATCCTCGACCGCGGCCGCGTCCTCGGCCACCATAATGCTGAGCTGGTGGGCCGCCCTAATGTGCTGGAGGTGGTGCCCCCCTCATGGGGCAGTTCCTCCGAATGTGCCCAATCTGATGACAAAAGTAGCACTCTGGGGGATACGCCATTCCCCCGGGTCTCGGCATCTCCTGCATCCGAAGGGGTGGAGGGGCCAATACCACCTGTTCCCTCGGCTCCGGCCTCACGTCCTGACGAGGCTGGTCCTCTGTCCTCCTCCCCTCAGGTACAGCACCTCGCCGCTGGTCATTCCTTCCTCTTCGTCCCTGATCCTCTGCTGGCCGTTTCCGGCCCCGGGTGGTGTGCCAATCTGCCTCAATCCTTTTGGCCATCTCCAAAATCCGGGAGATGGGCCCGTCAGATACAAACAAGAGGGCCTCCCTCAAGTCCTCACGTAGGCCCTTGTAGAACCTCCTGATATACCCTGCCTCGTCCAGCTGGTAGGAATCTGCGTATCGAGCCAGGTGGTCAAACTCTCGATGGTACTCCACCACGGTCCGAGTACCCTGCTTCAGCTGTAAGAACCGCTCCTCCAAATCATCCCTAGCCGACTGCGGAATGAAATGCTCCAGCAGTGCGGCCCTGAACTCCTCCCAAGTGATCTCCGCAACCTCCCTATCAGCAAATGTCGTGTCCAACAGCGTCTTCCACCACCTCTTTGCATGGGACTCCAGGCAGGAGACAACCAGAGCCACCTTCTCCTCCCATGGACACCGAATCCCGGTCAGCATCTCGTACATGATATCTAGCCATTCCTCCGTCCGAACAGCCGACTCTGTCCCCAGATAGGACGGGGGAGAAAGACCCCGGAAGATGCTGAGCCAGTTGGCCCCCAGATTAGGCTGCGGGACCGGAACCTGCTGGGCCCTGAAGGCCTCCAGAATGGCAGTCAGGGTCTGTCCCATGTCTGACTGAAGGAAAGGGGTGGGGACCGGTGGAGGTGGTGCAACTCCCTGAGTCTGCTGAACTCCGCCCTGTGGCGTAGGCTGTGCTGGAGGCTGCGCAACGAAAACACATGCTGAGAAAAACGTTCAAATATTACCTAAAGGTGGACAAATTATATGTGATCCCCATATGGGCACACCACTGCTTCCGCTGCTTAGTTTGTCCCCAAACTAAACTCGAGCGGGGGTAACCTAGGGTTTGTGGACTGCGACTGCCCTCTGATACCACTTGTAAGACCCCCTTTTTTTTTCAACCACTGGGGCCTTAGGCCCAGAACCGCCGCTTTGCGGTGTCTCCTTCACGTCCCGAAGGGTCATCACCACAAGGCGCCGATTCTGCCGGCCAATTTCGATCACAGAAAGTAGCACAATTATTGAAGTAAGAGTAATCAGTCCACAATAATAAAAATCACATATATATAATAAAACTCCACGAAGGGAGTGTCCACAGAAACATCAGAGTACTATAAATACGGGCTTATGCCCGGTACAAAATGTCCTCACTACAAGTCTCTCATGCGGAAGCGAAACAGTAAACTACTCAAGGTCGAGACTCACGGTCCCGGCTGTGTGAACTCCGGAGCTAGACTGTCCCATCTCTAGGCGCACCGATCTCTGGGGCTGCTCCTCCATGCTGGGCTCCACGATCCCCTAAATGATGCGGTTCGAAAACCGTTAGTCATAAAGACTAAGCCCTATCATCCCCTACCCCTTCCCCCATGGCTCCTAGGTACCGAGCGGAGAGGAAGAAAGGGAAGGACATGAAGGTGGAGATTAAACATGAAAACAGATGGCAGCGGGAACTAATTCTAGCAAGTTGTGTTAGGTGAGCAGTTAATAAGTTGTTGTAATAGGTCTAGCAGTAAGAAAAGCAATTAAATGAATTTAAACCTTCACTTATGCGAGAACACATAAGCAAAGGGATCTTTTACAAGGCTCCCATCGTATAAGTGTCCCATACCACTTATACCTTGGGGTGTCGGTTATCAAACAGCAGGGGTTATTATATATTGAAAATAACCTTTGATTTATAAACTTGCCCACACAAGCTCATAGACCAAGGGGTCGTTTTGCAGGTCCTAATGTATAAGCGTCCCATTCCACTTATACTTTAGGTGTCAAGGTTGTTATGAATGATTATGATATGCAACTATATGGTGGGTATGTTATGTCATGCAGTGCAACTCACACACCCGACTCTGTGCACACAGACCTTTAGTTCCCCCTTTCGGAGCCGTTACCTCCCAGGATACCTCCGTAGTGGCAGACGGAAGCGGTGGGTTGGGCCTCGCCCACCTCAAAACCAGTAAAAGCACCACTGGTCTGACCTATCGTACGCCTCAACGCTTGGTGCACTAAGCGGACGCCTGCGTACTCTTGCCGGCTGGCGCACCGGACTTCTGTTGGCGAAGTGCTAACCACCTCGCCGAGTCAACGATATCGGTGTCGGTGCAATCGAACTCCCCGATATCGAAAGACCCACCACCTTAACTTTCCTATCTTATGCACATGCAAGTTTAATCGCAAACAAACAGAAACCGAGCCGAAGCTCCCCGGACCAAAACGTCCGTCTCCAAACCAACCGAGCCGAAGCTCTCATCATTCTTCCTGTGCCAACAGTGTTTGTGAAGAGTGCAGCCCTAGTTACTAAGTTACTCTTGTCGGTTTATTATTACAGTTTACGTTAGCCCAGGACTGCCCCCGGTATACCCCGTGAAGGGCTCTCAAGGGGCACTAGGAACCAAGACGGTGCATTACGGCCCGAAGTTCCCTTTCGCAAGGCACTTATTATTATTGGTTGCCTACCCTTTTACCCGATTTCCTTCTCATATTACGATAGACTATCCTAGGGTGATTTTTAAACCTTCCACTCCTCGGGAAAAGCGATCTTTCGCCAAACCCGAGCACCTCTTAACTCTAACTATCACCACTACTCACTACTCTTTATATCTTCATCAGATCGTGTTCTATTGCATTTCACAATTTACTAAATGCAGACCGACCTAGGCTACATGTCGAACCAGTTATGCAATGATCCATTACTCATCCAAATGCCCTAAACTATTTACTGGAGACTTATCTTGGTATAAATAACCTAAATCCAGAAAATGGAAATTTTCCTAATTTATTTGGCATTTAATTAAATTCCTCGAAAATCTCAAGGGCCACCGGTTTGAACATGAACTATCCTAATTATTCATGCAAGATGTCCAGCAAATTTATGATAATTAGTAGGCTATCTCAGAAGGTTAAATCCTAAGTATCATAATTTTCTATCATCAAAATGACCTGAAAAACTATTTGGAAATAATCTCAAATTTCTATAGTTTATGAATCAAGTACAGAAAATATTCTTCCAAAAATTCTAAATAATTTATGACATGAAGATTAAGGCCTAAAATTTGCACTGGCTAAGTTTCATAATTTTCCAGCAAGTGTTCTATCCATAATAATTTTTTAAACATAAAAGCCCTTTCTATCATTTGTGAATAAAGTACTAGATTTACTCAACATAAAATTCTATAAAAATTTAGGGATCAATGTTCTACTATTCAAGATCTAAATCCAGAATTTTAACTGATTATAATTAATGTAAAGCCTCCAAATAATTGAAACAACAAATTGGGCTAATAATTCTTTAACACATGAAGTATAATATATATTAATCATAAAATTCCAGAAAAATTACCATAAGTCTAATACATCCTAAAACTCCCTCCTCCTGAGTTTCATAATTTTTGGATTAGATTTAGTGCTTAAAATAATTATATTACATGTTTATCCTATTCCAACATCTCAACTTTCGAGGTACCTAACTACCTCCAATTCCTTCACTATTTCAACCAGAGGGTTTTCATCATATCATCCCCCTCTCCTCCATATTTCAAGGGCATACAGGAGCTTTTGCTCCTATGTCCTTCACAAACCTCAAACTCCCACCCGTTGGAGTTGAGCCAATCTCTTAGGGTAAAATCCACCCTAAACCACACCATGTTACCCAAGAGAGTAGACATAGACTCAACAAATCAGTGGTCGACAACTTCAGCGTCTTTTGAGGAGACTTGTCCACCCATCACCAATTGCACTTTTCCCCAAAGTACCCCTCACCAAGACCTATCTAGGACTTGATAGTTCCCTATTCAAAACTCGACCAACCGAGTTGAAATTTCGTACAGATCTTAATATTGATGCCAGGGACCACCACCCAAAATTTGGGGGAGTTTGGGCTTAATTTCATCTCCTAGTTAATTTTATATTATTTATTAAATTTTTACAAAAACTTTAGGCAAAAGTTCTCCAAAAATTCTCATTTTTGGACAGCCTCTCGATATACATATTATAGACCTCCAGTCCAAATTTCAAGTCATTTGGACATGTTATGAACCGTGGGCAACCATTTTAATTTCTGGTTAACCTAGGTCTTGATCCCACCAAAATGAGTGCTGTGTTCAAACCACTCACCCAAATTGAATAAAATCAATTTTAAATTAAAGTAGACCCCGAGGGCTACAACTTTTGTGTCTGGTCATTTTTCCTAAATCGGCCTCTAAGTGCCTCGTTTTGCAGCCTCAAAAATACATTCAAATAATCTATTTTCCATTATGTACTATATAATAATCTATGTATTATATATTAAATCTACTGTTCATCTTCTTCAGAACCCGAAACCAGAACCAGGAAGCCATTTTTCCTGTAACATTTCGGCGATCCGTTGCCGGCCGTCCGGTCACTTCCCTGGCCAGCCACCACCACCACCACCTCCGTTGAGGCGACGGCTATCGGTCGGCGGTGGTTTGGCCGCCGGAGGTGGCGGTTTCCGGCGAACTCAAAAATACCATTTTCATGGTTTTCCCATGAAAACGAGAGACGGGTCCGGCTCCGTTGAGCGCGAACCTATTTTCTAAGAATCCTAAGATCTACCCATGAAAAGAAGGAGCAGAGGAGGACCTTGTTCGCGGTTTGGAGGCGAGAAGAGCGACGAGGTGCCATGGCGCGGTGGTGGCGTTGCTGAACTCCTCTTTACAGCAAGAACAAGGATCTGCTTCGTTTGCTTGAGCGTGTAACCCTCTCCTCTTGTCCAAGTGGGCTTTTATAAATCAGGAAGTGGGAAGGTGAATGGGTAAATCCTTAATGGCCATGAAGGCTCCTCCCCTTAACGTTTCGGTTATGATGCAGGGATAAGAAACGGTGGAAAACTGAACCGGTGTATCCAGCTGGCGGTTTTCTATTGGACCACATTTTCCTCATTTATTATATATTTACAGATGGAAAACGGCCTGAAATTACTCCTGGTGTAACTTCCCAAGCCAGCATTTATTTCCACGCGCGTTAGAATTATTTCGGGCCTGAACCGTCGTTTCGGCCAATGTCACGGGCGTAACACATAGGTCACGGGCGTGACAGCCCCGGGTAGCCCATTCTGGGTTCGACGATCGTCGAACTGAGATCGACGATCGTCGATCGGTGGTCACGGGCGTGACACCAGTGTCACGGGCGTGACAGCGTCGGGCGGTTAAATCTGGTCGACGCTCGTCGATTTGAGATCGACGGTCGTCGAACGCTGGTCACGCCCTAGGTCACGGGCGTGACCTCTAGGTCACGGGCGTGACATGCCCGAATGGCAAATTTTCTGGTCGACGATCGTCGAATTTAGATCGACGATCGTCGAAGGCTGGTCACGCCCTAGGTCACGGGCGTGTCCTCCAGGTCTCGGGCGTGACATGCCCGAACGGCAAGTTTCGAGCTCGACGATCGTCGAATTGAGGTCGACGATCGTCGAAGGTTGGTCACGCCCTAGGTCACGGGCGTGACACTCATGTCACGGGCGTGACAGGCTCGGGCCGCAAGGTCGACGATCGTCTTACGGCGATCGACGATCGTCGATGGGGTCACGCCCATTGTCACGGGCGTGACATCTTGGTCACGGGCGTGACATGCCCAGACAGCGCGTTCGACGATTGTCTCGTGGAGATCGACGATCGTCGAAGTAGCCACGCCCAGGTCACGGGCGTGACGGGCCGGTCACGGGCGTGACCAACCCGTGACCCGCAATATTGGTCGCTTTATTTCCAATTTTGGGCTTCCTAGGGTTCCGTCACGACCAATCTGACTCCTAGGGGTCTAGCCGGAAATGGGATGTTACAGTGTGTGTGATTGTTTTCCGAGTGTGTGTGTTTGTGGGGTTGGAACTCGGATCTGCACAGGAAAATGAGATGTATGACTTACCATCGCGCGTTAGCTACCTAACGTCCCATGGTAGCTTCCATAACTCGCTTTTCTTAGGCGAAATATTTTTAAATTCTATTTAACGTTACAACCGTATTAACCCCCCCCCCCCCACCTCTAAGGTTGGCCACTAGATCCAACTGTTTTGTCCATGTGTGACCTAGGATCATCTGTCCTAATGTCGCATATTTTATCATAACTAGTATATGATGCAACTAATGATCATTATTAAATCTCACCTGAATTAGTTGCCTTTATTTATCATAAAAATGCATTTAATGGGATTCCTTATGAGGAAGAAATCTCACACATTGAAGACTTCCTTGAGCTCTATAACACATTCCAGTACCTGGAGTTTGACCAAGACAAGACCAAGTTTCAGCTCTTTTCTTTTTCCTTTGCGGAAAGGCTAGAACTTGGTACATGGATGTTTATCTTTGAGCAATACCCTCATGGAGTAGGGCAAAAGGTCAGTTTTTTAAAAAATATTGTTCTCGGGATCTCCTCTCGAAGAAGCACCTGGAGTTTGCCGCATTCACGCAAGCAAAGGGAAAATCCCTTGCAAAGGCTATGGGAAGATTCTGTCTTTTTGCGATATTGGATCCGTACACACAACCTGCTTGGGGTCTCTTGTATCCAAATCTTTTTTTTGGTATCCATGAGCTATTCTATCCCCTATTAGACATAGTCGCAAGCGGGGTACTCTTTAGCTGAAATTTTTTATAATGCATGGCAAATTGTGGATGAATTACTTGCACAAGTGGAATGTGGTGTAAATCACTTGAGTTTGATGTGACGAAGGGAGCGAACTTTAATTTTTGCTTTGTTAAGGTCACTCTTGATGCAGAGGAAGATGAGGAGAAGTTCAACCAGTTCATAACTTGGTTCAATATGTTGTGGCACTCACATACTCTCGTCGTCTAGAGATTACATAATTTATGCTATGTTCTCATTACCACTATTTAATCGATGGAATGTTGTTCGGCTAAAATGTTGAATGCTATAAATTTCAGAAGTGGAAAAATAACGGGGAAATGTAACCCTCAATATTACCGTCCCTTCAAGAAGTTGGGTGTGCCAATTATGAATGAACCCATAGCGCAGCCAACCATCCCTTTGTCGAAAGGAGTTTTACCAAATTGGCATACTATGGTTAGCCCCCTATTTCCTCATAGACTATAGAATCTTAGAAAAGAAAAGCAGCACTAGAAGTTTTTAGATATAATCAAAGGTGTGTAGGTAGAAATTACAGGCCAAATGAAGGAAAATTTAATCTATGGGTGCAATCTCTGTACAACCCCATGTTCGCCGAAGGGACTCAGGCAAACAGGCAGGTCGACCCCAGCCCGCGCCTCCAAGGGTTGCCCAGGCGAGCCAACTTGTCATGCGCCCTCCCAGGCGGGTCACCCTCCGACCCGTGCCTCTTAGGAGGGTAAGCCCTGCCCTCCTCTCCTATGCGGGTCAGCCCCCGGTCGCCCTCTGACCCGTGCCCTCCAAGGTGGGTCACCCTCCTACCCACGCTTCTTAGGCGGGTCAGCCCTTCCCGCCTCTCCTAGGCGGGTCGGCCCCCGGTCGCCCTCCGACCAGCGCCCTCCCAGGCGGGTCAGCCTCGGCCCGCGCCTTCCTAGGTGGGCCGCCTCAAACCCACATCCCCGAGGCGAACCAGCCCCGGCCCACGCCTCCCGCCGAGTAGAGGCATTGAAGGGCTACTCGCCCAATCCCTAGTGGGGGCGATTCCTTACCATTTTTCCCCTATAGGCCTGCCCTTACCCAACTAGAATGGCAGAATCTCGCTATTGGCAGACCTGTGTGGACTTCGCATAGCTGGTCAGGACAACGGAGTTTGGTTGTTGGCAGGCAAGCCCAAGGGGCTTTCAGTAATTTCAGGCCAGCAGAGGTTTGTTATTTGTAGATCATCTTCGAAAATCTATAAATAGGACCCAAGGGGTATCTCAGGGGGCACGCTTACTTGTGTCCCAGTATTCTAGTGCCTTCTAAGGTACCTTTTCCCGACATTTGGCTAAGGAGGCGAAGCGCTCAGTGATCTTCTGGGTGTGTGTTTGGACCTCCGCGCCGGGCCCTTAGTTTAGTCCTAAGCTCTTTTTTCATTGGTTGTTTTTCTTGCAGGAGCGAAGTAGGTGCGCGACCACCCCTTCCCTAAGGGTGAACTCCACAAGGGACCGATTTTCGGTTTCAAAATTTTGGTGTAGTGAGCGTGGAGCGTGGTCAGCACAAAAAACCTTTAGCGAGCACAATGACCGGAGGAGAAGGGCAAGGATCAGACAGGACAAACTCACCACCCCCTCCCCATTTTGCCACCTTGGGGATGCTCGAGTTTTTCAATCAGGAGGTTCTCGGCATGGTCTGATTCGTGCTCGGCGTGCGTGCCGAGAGCTCGACCCTAGCTATTCTGGTCCTCGCAGATCAAGCACTCGACGAGGTCATGCCCGCCAAGCGAGCTGGGAATGAGGTCGCCGAGGAAGGTCAGTGTGTTGAGCTCCCCGGGCAAGTGCTCTTCTCAGGTTAGGGGAGCGGCGGCAGGTTCGGCGAGTTGGGGGCGCGAGACCCTCAAACTTGCCCGGTGGGTGGTGATAGCCCCTTCAGTGAGTTGGTCTCCTTTACACCAGTCCCGGATGGGTAAAGGGAGCCCGAGATTTCCTACTACACCGGGAAGGGGGACCCCGTCCAGCACATCCAGTGGTTTGAGTATGTGTTCTCGATCTGACAGATGTCGGATGTATTTAAGTGTAGACTCTTTGCCATCACCCTGAAGGAGAAGGCAAGGGAGTGGTTCCACCAACTACCAGCCAGTTCCATCTACTGCTTAGAGGACCTACGCCGGGGGTTCATGTTGAGGTTAACAAACTCAAAGTGGAGGAAGAGGGAGTCGGAGTCCCTGTTCCACATCAAGCAGGGGGTGAATGAGACCTTGGGGAGCTACGTCGATTGCTTCCAGGAGGAGGTCACCCTGGTTCAGGAGAGGCCAGGCCATACTCTAATGATGGCCTTCACCCTGGGGTTGCAACAGGGTTTCTTCCATATGTAATTGATGAGGATCCCACCCCTCTCCTACGAGGAGTTGATGGAGAGGGAGGCGAGAGAATTCGACGGGGAGGCGACGAACCCGAAGTTTTCCCGGAGGCTAGCCATGTAGGCTACGGAGGAGGAGAGGCCCAGAGGGGGCAGAGTATAACATCTCATGTTACTTCTAGGACCCTTAACTTAGATTGGGTTAGGCATGGGGTGGGTGATTGGGGTATTTAGTTAGGTTTACCCTAGTAGGTGAGTGAAACCATGTGGGGCCCACAATAGGGCCCAAGTCAACCTAAGTCAAATTAGCCTAAATAGGGACACTAGCCACACCATGACCCCACCACATTGCCCTAACCCTAAAAACAATCTAAGTGGAACCTAATACATGTCACTAGGTCAACCCCTTTAACCCTAGTTAACCCAAGTAAACACTAGCCCTATTTGGGTCAAACTCATACCTATATGCCCAATTAGCCTAAGTAGGGCACACCCTTGACCCAACCCAAGTTGGGAGGTGACACAAGGCTCATGACCATTAAGTGGGGTCAGCCCACTCATCATGTTGACCAAGTCAACTCAAAAAGTCAACTTGGTCAACATGAGGCCTAAAGGAAGGAAAATGAACTCAAGCCATATTCCTTTGGACTAAGCCCACCAAGCATGGCCCATTATCAGCCCAAGGAGTCAAAGAGCAGCCCTACCCCTCTTAATTAGGAGAGAGAGTACATGCATGGGGGTAAAAGGAGAATTTAGGAGATAGAAGAGGAGTGAGAAGAGGAGAATAAGGAAGGGAGGCCACTTGGACTCTTTCCCTCAGCCCAAGACCTGCTGGCCAGCCTCCCAAAGACCTTCCAGAGGATTTTATGGGTTCGTAGCCACTTGCCACCTTTGGTGACACAACCAAAGTTTCAAACCGAGCTCACTTAGGGTTTATCTCCCCATATACCCCACCTCAGTCCAAACCAGCCTCACCATCAACTTCAGAAGGGGAAAAATAGTGGAGATCGATAGCTGGGGTAGAGAAATCAGTGGAGAAACCAAGAATCGGGAAGTAGATCGCCGTAGCAGCTCGTCCAGGGAAAACCGCCACTGCAACCGCCTCCAAGGCCTGGAACAGGTTCGTTTCACCGCCCCTCTACTCGTGCTAGCTTCTTAGATCCATTAGGAGAGATATTGGGCTCAATTGAGCCCGATGCCATGCGAGAAAGTTCGCATTTTTCCAAGCTTTTCATCCCACTCAAGATCGTCGGAGGAGTCACCTCCGACAGCCTCACCGCCGGGAAACGCTAGCGCCCACCTCAATGACGGTGGTGGCAACATCCGCCGGCGGTAGTGGTGGACCAGCTGGCCGGAAAATAGCATACAAAACAGCCCAGTGCAAATCAATCTGGGTCGTTGGCTGATTGGTGACGACGACCTGATGTCGTCCATACCATCAAGAAATTTAATTAATAGTATTAATAGGAATCATTTAAATATTGTCACACTTATAAAGTGGTTTTGCATGCTTATTCTAGGCCCATTAGAGGCATTTCTATGTCTAGTGGTTAAGATAAAACTTGTAGCCCTTTCTCTTACCTTTAATATGCCACCCTAATCTTGTAATTTGGCCCAGCAGATTTTCCTGTAGGGCTATTTCCTAGGACTAGTCATAGGCAAGGGCAGAAAGTAAAATGGATGCCCTTGCAAAACCAGAAGTCCACATGGGCCGAAATTTTGGTAATGTGACTTATTTGGGCACGTGTAGCCCATCCCCAAAAATGAGAATTTTTGGGGACTAATATTCTATAGTTTTAGTCAATATATAATAAATGAAATAAATGAGATTTTTGGAGTATTTCAACTCCAATTTGCACCAAATTTTGGTGGCATGTCCTAAGGGACATTATAAGAGTATGTGAAAATTTTCATATAATTTGGATCACTGCATGTTAGGTAAACACACTTGCATGTGTTGGCTAGTTATAGGCTTGGTGTGCATTTAGCCTAAAATGAAAAATTTGGTATTAAGCCTAGTTGGTTCATAAAAAAATTCATGATATTGATTTCGGAGGCTCAATAGGGTGAATCATGCCCTTCACTGCAATAATGAGATTTTTGGAAGCAAAAATCCATTATTTGGAATTTTTGGAAATAATTGAACCTTAGGAATATAAATTTAAAAAATAGGTATATTATTGAGATAAAATTTCCAAACTCTGCCAAGGTCATCATATTGTCATAATAAATTCCTAAAAAAAAATTTAGGGCACTGTTTCATGAACTTTGATAGATGTTATGTAGGATTTACTATTTTTCCCTTATCATATTTAATTGGAAATTGATAGAAATATGTGATAGTAAAATTGTGGAAAATTTCTATGGTTGTATTACTGCATAAAGAACCTTGTATAATTATCTCAATATTTTTGGAGGTTTAGTAATGCTCAAAACCCCATAATGGAATTTTGGTAAATTACTTATAAATTGAATTGGTAGGCCATTGTACATTAGAAGTTCATAAAACTCTGTATTTAGCCTTAACTTATCAATACATGTACTCTGTAATTTTCCTAGAATTTTGGTCAAAGAATTCCTTATACTTCATTTGGAAAATGTCAATAATGTGATTTTGTATTATTTAAGGAATAAATGGAAATACTTAAAGGAAATTATTATTCTTGGAAAACAATGATATTTCACCATATTATAGGTCAGGGAAATTTATTGCATCATTAGGATTTTAACTTATGATATTTCATGTGTAAATGGACCTGAAAAATTAATTGAAGGAATTAATTAATGGTGTAATTAATATGGAAAAAATATGGAAATCACCATGGTCGTCATATAGGTCCATACCACTCTAGGATAAATAATTTGAGGTATATGGCTAAAGGAATTAGAAGGTCACATTTGTGGGTGGTATTGGGGACATGGGTAAGAGTATAATACCGATATTCGTTCTAGTATGACCACCAGGGAAGAATACGATAAACTAGCAAAGTGAGGATATTAGTAGAGGAAATAACCAAGGCTGGTCTCCTACAGGATTCCCTAACCATGTGTGGAAGAGTGCAAGTCCGTGATAGCAACAATAACGGGGATCGGCGGAAGACCGCTGCGCTCCTAATAACACCTAAGTCGTTAGGGTCATTTTAAAGTAACAATGAGAGTTTGGTGATAATCCTGGGTAGACACTAACAAGAATAATTATCCTTGTGAAAGGGAACTTTGTACTTGTCATCCCATCTTGATTCCTAGTGCCTTCGAGACCCCTTCATTGGGCATACCTTGGACAGTCCTGGGATTAACCCTAAACTACTAAGTTTTATAATTGGTAGACAAGAGTAGTATACTAGGCTAAGGGAAATGGTACACATGCTCACCCGTGATGGGTTGGAGGGAACTGATCTTGACATGTATTCTCACCCGTGATGGGTTGGAGAGATTCAGGACAGGTTAGTCCTGCGAGCTGGAGGCTCGGGAGATTTATGCCAGGACAGGTTGGTCCTACGAGCCGGGGGCTTGGGTTAAATAATTGCATGTGAGTAAACAAATTATGGTGGGTTATGCGGTACTGGCTAATCGTCACACCGATGGCAGTACGCTGACTCGGGTGAGGTGTACGGGTGGAAGGCCAGTATAATGTTTATTACTGCGGTCAGGCAGACAATCCCCGAAGACGTATACCCAACCTAAAAGTCTAGCAAGTAGATAGCAATTAGTACGCAGAGAATCTAGAGTGCACTTGATACGTGTACAAAGGCGTACAAGAGAGGTCTTGGCTTAGTGGTGTGAACACCCGCCTCGAAAGTAGAAGCGCCCGTTCTGCTGCTACCGGAGCCACGACGGCGGTACCTGAGAGTGATGCTAGCTCTCGAAAAGTGGGAACTAAAGGTCTGGGATCTCAGAGTCGTGTGTGTGTGTTGCACTTGCATGTTTCATAACCATAGCATAATCATTCATACTCATTAGGTCATACGCTACATGGATCTTATCATATAAATTAGTATGGGCTCTTTTATATGATATGTTAATTTGGAAACTAACTTATAAGTTTGTATGGGCATTCATATAAGTTAGGGTACTTTTGTGATGGTAGAATAGTGGTAGTATAGTTTTCTTACTATTCATACTTCAGCTATTGTACTTACTTCTTACTATTCTTTTCTACCGCACTTACTTCATGTATAGAACTGCTAGAATAGAATCATTTATACTCTTTACATATTGCTAGTTAGTGCCAATGTCACCTGTTTTACATTGATACCCCTTGTTGTCCTCCGCTTCATCCTCCCGCAAGGTACCTAGGAGTTGCGGGGCGAGGTGGAGGAAACGACTTAGTCTATTTGACTAATGGTCAGTGACCATATCATTTTTGAAGCTCGAGGTGATGGAGCACCAGCACGACGAGGTGGCAGGACTTGAGGAGCAGATACCGTTACCACCGGCTACTACTACTATTACTTCGCGTCCTCAGGTAGGACGAGACAAAATGATGATATAGATAGCTTCCGCTTATGAATTTGGAGAGAGTGAGATATTCAGATACTCATTTATCGGGCATAAGCCCTTACTTCTCTATTATTGTACTCATTGTGGACTATATTTCTATACTTTCATTTTATATATGATATGTACTCTGTGGCTGTGGACTATAGTTTTTTCTCTTACTGCTATACATTACTTCTATTTCTCAATTGGACAAAAGGTTTATGATTTTTCTAGCCGGCAGGATTGGTGTCCTGCGGTGTCGACTAACCCGTGAGTTAGTGTCACCGCAAGACGGCGGTTCTGGGCATAAGATCTGGGTTAACTCCTCGGAAGGGGAGTAGGATCTTACAAACTGGTATCACTTGAACAAACGATCATATGAGAAATAAGTCCACAACACTAGAACACCCCCCTCGAGCATTAATTTGCGGACAAACTATGTAGCGGAAGTAATGGTGTGCCCATGTGCAAAATTCACATAAAATAGTCCATTAAACAATGAGTTAGGCCAATTTTTGACGTTTACCTTACCTTTATGCAGCCTTCGCAGAATGTGGTTCCTCCCCCTCCGGCTGCAACTCCTTTCATGCAGACCGAGATGGGACAAACTCTCATGACTATCCTAGATGCCTTCAGAGCCTAGCAAGCCCCGACACAGCTTCCAAACCCAGGGTCAAGCTGGTTGAATGACTTTAAGAGTCTGTCTCCGCCAGTGTACCGCGGGACAAAAGATGTTGTGAAGACGGAGGAGTGGCTGGAGACTATTCAGGTGCTGTTAGCTGGCATCAGCTGCTCAGTCAGACAGGCAGTCCCTCTTGCCACCTCGGTACTGGAAGCTCATGCGAAGAGGTGGTGGAAATCTGTGCGAGACTATACATATGCTGATAGGGAGCTGATGGATATTTCTTGGGAGGAATTCAGTGATGCATTCTTAGAGCACTATGTATCCTCCACAGACAGAGATGCCTTATAAGCGAGATTTCTGAACCTCCAGCAGGGGAGAAAATCCGTGATCGAATATCAAAGAGAGTTCTCCCACTTGGCTAGATTTGCAGGATTCCATGACTGGGATGACCGGAAGTATGCAAAAAGATTCTACCATGGGCTCCGAGACTCCTTAAGGAAGCCCTTATTGTTCATATCTCATGGCACCACTACACAGATTATTAAGATGGCGAAGAAGCTGGAGGCTGACAAGCTAATGGTGCAAGGTAGAGGAAAGAGACCGTTAGAGGGGTCATCATCCGGAGAAAGTAGCAGGGCATCTCAGAGAGGCAAAGTTATTGGATACAGGAGTGGTGGGGGACGTCATCGTCCCAACTTCAGACAGGAGCGGAGGCCTTCTACAGTGCTAGCTCCCCCACCTCTACAGACTCACGGCCCGATGAGACAGGAGGATCGTGGCCAGATACTAATCACATGCTTTGGATGCGGCCAAGCTGGGCATATCAGGTCGCAATGCCCACATCAGATCCACCCCCTTCCTCCTCCTCCACCTCCAGTGGACCATCCAGCACATCAGGGCCGAGGACGAGGATGAGGTCGAGGTCGAGGACATTACGGTCGAGGCCAAGACCAGGAGTAGGTGTATGCACTAGACCTCACCGAGCTGAGGAATCTCAAGGAGGTTATCACAGGTAATTAATATTACTGTTAATTTATTTAAAAATCTTCAATTATATAGTACCCTGATACCATAGAATGATAACTTGCTTTTTTTAAACTCAAATAAAACCCAGGCATAGTTGTGATCAGCGGCAAGCCCGCCTATACCTTGTTCAACACGGGTGCTTCGCACTCGTTTGTGTCTTAGGCCTTCATAGAAGGACTAGAGGGCGTTGAAAGGTTCTCGGGCATAGAAAGGAGGGTGCATCTTCCTGATGGCTCGGAGCTACGGACCACATATTGCTGTAATATGGAGGCCGAGATCGGAGGAATGGCATTCGAAGCTCCGGCGGCAGTCTTGAAGTTACCGGACTTTGATTTGATTTTGGGCATGACATGGCTTTATTGGACCAATGCTCATATCGTCTGCCCCTCAAAAAGGATCACGCTCAGACATGGAGACTCTTACGTCACTATTGAAGGTATTCGACCTATCCCCCATCTTTTATTATCTTCTGTACCGGCTGTCAAGGCCTATGAGCAAGGGAAGGAGGTGTATCTCATCTGCTTCGAGATGGCAGTAGCGGAGAACTCTATAGCTGATATTCCAGTAGTTCGGGATTTCTTCGATGTATTCCCTGAGAAATTGCCCGGACTACCACTAGTTCGGGACTTGGATTTCAGGATTCAGTTAGTACCGGGGGCGAGGCCAGTGTCCCGGGCACCTTATAGAATGGCTCCTAGAGAGTTGGCAGAGTTCCGGACTCAGCTTCAGGAACTTGTGGAATCAGGATTTGTGCGGCCGAGCATCCTCACATGGAGTACCCCAGTAGTTACCCCTGACTACAGAATGCACAATTGCACACCCTTGTGCCAAAGTAGTGCACAAAGTTGTCCTTGAATGATCGAAGCAAATATAACCAATTTCGGGTAAAAAATCAGTGCACGAGTGAGAATACAGGCCCAGATGAGTCTGAAAAACCCTATATAAATCAGACTCATCACACCACAAGACTTAAACATTTGCTCGTCCTGAGAAAATCATCACTCCGTGGGCTAGAAAATTGCTAGCTGACTTAGTAATTTCCAAATAAAGTATTGAGAGAAATCAAATACATCATGGGCATAGAAAATATAATAGACAAACTTTTAAATTATACAACGGAATTTATACTTTTCGATAGGCATAAATAAATATTTTATCTACTCAAAATTAGAATTCTGGAGAATTTTTCGGTCATACGTAGGAAGAAAGTAGGCTGGACACTAAGGTGAGCATTTCAAAATACCGAGGCTCAGGATCACCTCAAAAGAAATCCATCAATGTCGGGGACCATATGCTTGCACGTTCACACTCTCTCTGTGGTACTAGTTCGACTCAAGCGTGAATTCGTAGGACTTTAGGATAATCATGGGGCTTGGGTGTATACATAGGAAGGGATGCACAAGGAAAAAAAATGATGGCTACGCACAACCCAAATGAGCTCATAAAAAAATTATCCTCAAACCAACAAAAATTGCAGGTGCACCACACCACCAGACATAAACTTGACTATAAGCGTGTGTATAACACCTACCACTACAGCAATAACGCAAATGGAATTTTCTTTTTCACTATCTTATTTCGTATCAAACAACATGTTTTTCTTTTTTTTTCTTTTTTTTACTTTTCTTTTCTTCTTCCAATTTTTTTTTTAAAAAAACACATTCAGCACATTTTATCATGAGAACTCCAACTCACATTCACATAACAACACCATAACAACAATACCAAATGCAAGAAGTAACATAGTAATAGCTCGAGATAAGGGCGTGCTACTGGGAAAGGCTTTTAGGTATTGGTGATCACGGAGAAGGGTTGGATCAACAGGATGGATAGGCACAACAAGGGCTAACAAAGATTAACGTTAGGATGGGGTACAAAGCTTAACCGGGCCAAAATTATGGCCTCGCTCACGCTTGACTAACCATGCACCAATGCTTCAAGAGTATCTTGGGGCAAGTTCTTAGCCACCAAGAAAGATAATCCTTTCTCACGACTCGAGCAAAACGAGTCTATTGACGGCTACACACATCCCTACACTACCGTTCGATTACTCCAGATTCAACATTTTTGAGTAGTACAAACAATATTTACATTTGTAGAAAAAGTATAAATCTACGAGTTTAAAGAAAAATTAAATCTATACTATTTCTACACTTACCATTAGTACTTGATTAGGAGCACTGCACGAGTTTCGCACAACTCTATCCTAAAATACTAAGCCAACACCGTTATTTTAAAGTTTACACATAAGCAATGAATTTGACTCAAGCCGTACGCGTGGTTAAGATCACGCTCATGTGGGTGTAGGTGCACATTGCGGATGAGAATACATTAAACAAATATTCAAAATGTGCTTTTGGTATGCAAGTGAAAGTGAAGTATGTGCACAGGTAACTGCATATCTCTCCCCCACAAGACTTAATCTAAACAACCTAACATAAGATTTGCAAGAAAATTAATGAAATAAAAATTGGAGGAGAGGCTACCCCATGCTCAGCAAATGAGCATACAAGAAGATTGACGTTATTTTCAGTAAAAAGTCCACGGCCCCAAACGAACTCCACCTGCAAAAGAGATTACCTCCAAGCACAGCACGAATACTATAAACATATATTTACAGCAGCATAATTGAGCAATTTAAAAGCAGTGAAATTGGGTTGTCTCCCAAAAGCCCTTTTCTTTACCGTCCTTAAAGTGGACCAAATACATGTAATAATAGTCTTATATAATGTTCAGAGCATATGTTCAATGCGCAAAGAGAAAGACTAAATTCTCACACAGCCATAAGTAAAAATATAACTAAAAGAAGGGAAGAAGGCCCCAGAGATCCTTCACTTCTCAGCTAAAGGCTGACTTGTGATAGATCCCCCCAATCACGCGAGATGAGGAAGAAGTGAAAGCTTTAAGGCCGAAGGAAGACGAATCTCCCTTGCCCCTAGCCTCTTCCTTCTCATGTCGACGGGCAAAATCTATCACCTTGCTCTTTCTCAGCTCTCTTTTTTTTATCTACGGATGGGGATCACCATGGCGGAAAAACCACCCCATCCACTTTAGAAGTAGTCCTGGATTTTCCGTTCGGGGGCATCCTTTCCTCACCCGCGGCGGGTGATAGATCGGCCCAAGTAACTTGTTTAGCTATTTTATACAATTTATTCAGCTCAATAAAAGTTTTTGAATCTCTTTTAAGCACGCTCTCAGCAGCTGTGCTCCACTCACTTTTCATCTCATATGAATCTAGTTTCACCCCCAAGCAACTCCGTCTTCGTCTCTTCTTCAGCTAACATCAACACTTCTGCCACTTTCATGGCCTTGTCTTCCTCTTTCAACAGCACACCTTTCTTAGCTGCACAAGGTAAACAATCAGATAACACATCATTGAATTTAAGCAAATTTCCATGTTCATTTTGAATTATAGGGGGAAGGGAAGGCGGTAAAGGCAAAGCAACCTTGGAAGCCAAGGTGATGCCGCTCGCGTTATACTGCAGTGTCGCTTCGATAGCTTTAAGGAAGGGGACCCCTAAAATTGGTTTTGAATTATTCTCTAATGGTCCCAATACATGAAAATCCGTGATCATTATAGCCCCGTTCAAGTTCACTTCCACCTCCTTTATCTCCCCATTAGTCTTCACTATCGACCCATCGTCAAGCACGAGCGATTTTCAAACATTCGATTCAATATTTAACTTAAATTTCTCAACATATTGCAAAGCAAGGATAATGCAAGAAGATCCAGAATCACATAAGGCCTACGTCTCGACCTAATTTATCTCACACTTAACAACCACTTCATTTTTATTGCACTCATCTGCCTCCCCAACACTGTTCCCTTGCTCACAAGGATTTTTTTCCGTGTCGCTCGGGAGGGCGCCACGAGTACGCTCGGAGAACACTTTGGACAGTTTCCCCAACTGCGTCTCCAAGTTTTTCATGGACGCAGTCTGAGTGGCCAATGCTTAGATTGGGCCATCTCGATGAATTTCTCCATCATTTCTTCCAACATAGTCTTTCGCATCACCTGCGCATTCTGATTATGACCCGGTTACGGCCGTCTCAACTGGCTATTAGAAGCTTGTACATCAAACATATGTTGGCGTCCTTACCACCTTTGACCGGGAGCATTTTGGTTCCAAGAGAAATTTGGAGGATTTCCCGCATTCGGGTTATATGTATTATTATCAAGAGTAGCGCGGTTCTTGTTATTTATAAAATTTATACTCTCGTTAGTAGATATACCTGAGGGATAAGCAAAATCTTCTCCAACTGGGCATTCATATATATGATCGTCGGGGTTTCCACAACCCTAGCACAAAATAGCCATCACCCGAGCCGGAGGAGGGGTCGATCTGGTCAGCATCATCATTCCATCCAACGTAGGATAGCTCACCTCAACTTGCGGCTGCACAACATTCACCTCAAACAAATTTCTTGCACCCCTAGGTGCGTTTCTTCCTGCAGTCTAATATGTAAATGCGAAGCGGTATCACAAAAGAGCTTCAACGCCTCTTCTGGAGTCAGGTTAATAATAGTGCCTCCAGTCGCCGCGTCGATCATAGCCTTGTAATTAGGCTCAATAGAAAAATTAAATATTTCCACAAAATTCTACGGCTCACAACCGTACTGGGGGCATCGACGCTGCAGATCTACAAATCTCTCCCAAACCTCAGACAAAGTTTCCTTATCTAGCTGTAAGAAAGTGGCTATCTCTCTTCGGGCATTCACTATTTTGTCCACCAGGTGGAATTTAGCTAGGAACTTCGTGGAAAGAGCCTCCCACATAGTTGTAGTCCCGGGAGCAATAGTGTGGAACCAAGATTTTGCCTTATCCCTCAACAAAAATGGAAACAGACTTAGCTTCACCACGCCATCAGTAATGCCGACAAAATGGAATGTGCGACAAATCTCCAAGAATTCCTGCAGATGAAGCTGCGGATCCTCACATGGCAAGCCTGAAAACTGCGTGTTATTTTAGATCATGGTTAGGATGGCAGGCTTTATCTATAAGTGGATGTTTACGTTGGCTTGGACGAAGCCAGGTGATGGTAAAAACTCGCGGCGCCCTGCGGGTCGGGGTGGATGGTGTTTTTATTATGGAAAAAGCGGTGGTTATATTTATTAGAAAGAAAGGCGGGGTGCGCAGATTTATTTTATATAAAAAAGGGTTTTAGAAAGAGTTTTAATGAAAGGGAGGCAAGTGCACCTATTGCGTGTAGTACATGATATTCCGGTGTGTGAATATCGGGGTAGTATTGTTCTCGGGGCCGGCTTAGTTATTTCTACTCTTTCCCTGAAAGCCTATTATTTTACCGATAATATTTTAGTTTGTTTTAAGAAGAAATGATGACCTAAAAATATAAAAAGTTGCATAATAATAAAAGCATAATAATAAAATCAGGAAATAAATGCAGGAAATAAAGTGCAGAAAGCCGACGAAGAGCTTAGCGCGATGATACAAAAAAAGAACTGAACTAAAATAACTTTTAATAAAAAGAGATCCTAAATTTCAAATTAATTAAGGCGGAGACTTGGCCGTGGATGTTCCACAAACATGAGCTCACCTTAGTCTAAGGATATCGCTAACTTGAATGCTAAGGCTATTTGACCGAACGTTAGTCCGGCGAAGGATTCCCCTTAATGCCCGCATTACGCTAAGAACCCCGCTATTGGGTGGGGAACCCAATTTGGTAGAGTCAGCGCCTCCTCTCTCGATGGTTAGCGCAGATCTCTCTTTACCCAAGGGTGATCGGTCCATATGCACGGCCTCTCGGCGTTGCATTTGGATAATGGAAATAGAGCACACACATCGATTTTGCGGTCTTACGCGTCGTTAACTCGGGGCAAATCTTAAGAAATTTAATTAAACTGAAAAACAGGACCTTTAATTATTTAAAGCTACTTTATCTGTCCTAATGCTCTTCGATATTGAGGGCTAAGGGCGGTTAGACACTCATCGGAATGGGGACACTTAAGCTAGAAAGCGATAAAAGAAAGCTGTAAAGAAAGCAGTAAAGGAAAGCAGAAAATTGCGAGTCCTACTCAAACGAGTAGGGCTGAAGAAAGCAAAAAATGCAAATCCCAACTCAAATGAGTGGGCGGGGGTAAATTTATCTCTTACACACATGCACTCTACATAAATGAAAAACACACACACGCACAAAAAGTTTTCCTACTCAAGTGAGTAGGAAGAAAATGAAAGCAATAAAAGGACAAGTCCCATTCAAACGAGTGGGCAGGAAATGAAAGCAGAGCGCCATTTAACTCTTAACGAGTAGGCGAAAATAAATGCATACGCACACACGCACTCTACAGAAATTAAATAAAGCTATAAAACTAACTCATACACGCACGCACACTTGCAAAAATAAGAATTAGCAAAGTGCTCTAAAAATTAAAACAACTGCATTTCTACCGCTAGAATGCGTTAGAAATGCAAAAAAAGAAAAAATAAAAATAAACCGAGCGAAAGATTTTGTAAATAAACGCAAAATGAAAGTGCTCGAAAAAATAAAACGACTGCATTTCTACCGCTAGAATGCGGTAGAAATGGGTAAAAAGACGAAATAAAAATTAAACGGGCAAAATGTTACAGTTAAAACAAAGTTAACGAAAAATTCAAATGAGTACTTTTTCATTCTTATGTTTTAAAACTCGTCAATATTTTTCAAACAACGTAAAAAGATCATTTTTTTATACATAGTATAAATTAAAAGTATGGTCCTGCATAGTATAAGTTCTCCTCTGGGGACACTTATGCACTCTTTTAGGATGTCAAACCTGAATAAAGTATTTTTCTGCAGTGTATAAGTATAGTTTTTAAATTGTGGACTAGGTGATCCACCGAGCCGAGGGATACGGCCTTTAAAAATATAACTGATTTTCTAATCATTTAACTTATGAATTTTCATAAAGTATAGTTGATTGTGGTTTGCCTGAGCGTCGACAGTTATCCCCTGCTCGACGTGGCATCATGACGCGTGTTTTCTCCTACTATGATAATTCGTTTTCCTCGGAGAAAATGCGGGTTGTGACACACGACCTCTCGGCGTTGCGTATGGATAACAGAAATAGAGCCCGCACATCGATATGCGGTCCTACGCATCGTTAACCCGAGGAAAACCTTAAGAATTGAGGGCTAAGGGAGGTTAGCAACTCATCAGAATGGGGACACATAAGCTAGAAAGCGATAAAAGAAAGCTGTAAAGAAAGCAATAAAGAAAGCAGTAAAAGAAAGAAGAAAATTGCGAGTCTTACTCAAACGAGTAGGGCTGAAGAAAGCAGTAAATGCGAATCCCGGCTCAAATGAGTGGTCAGGGGTAAATTTATCTCATACACGCACGCACTCTACAGAAATGAAAAACACACACACACACACTCTACATAAATGAAAACACACACACGCACAAAAAGTTTTCCTACTCAAGTGAGTAGGAAGGAAATGAAAGCAATAAAAGGACATGTCCCACTCAAACGAGTGGGTGGGAAATGAAAGCAGAGTGCCATTTAAATCTTAATGAGTAGGCGGAAATAAATGCATACGCACACACACACTATACAGAAATGAAATAAAGTAATAAAATTAACTCATACACGCACGCACACTTGCAAAAATAAGAAAAAGCAAAGCGCTCTAAAAATTAAAACAACTGCATTTCTACCGCTAGAATGCGGTAGAAATGTATAAAAAGAGAAAATAAAAATAAACCGAGCAAAAAGTTTTTGCAAATAAATGCAAAATGAAAGTGCTCGAAAAAAATGACTGCATTTCTATAGCTAGAATGCGGTACAAATGCGTAAAAAGATGAAATAAAAATTAAACGGGCAAAAAGTTAAAGTTAAAACAAAGTTAACGAAAAATTCAAATGAGTACTTTTTCATTCTTATGTTTTTATAAAAGCTCCTAAAAAGTGAAAATAAAACTAAAAAAGACGAAAAGTTTTACATTCCTAAAGAACCTAAGTAAAAAAATTAAAAATAACACCTTTTAAAACACTTTTATAAAGCCTTAAGTATGAAAACGATAAAAAGAAAGGAAAACTAAACCTAAACAAGTTGGTTGAAAATAAAATCGTCGGCATAACGGCTAGAAATGTGGAAAATTTCCTAAGCTAAGCTAAGTTATAAAAGCTTTAAATGAAAACATAAAGAGAAAGGCACAAAAAAGGGAACGAAAAATTGCTTAAGTAGGCGCATTCAAATGAATTTTTCATACTACGCAAGAGGAGAAAATGACAAATTTTATTAAAATGATAAGCGATTACAACAAAGTTAAAGCAGAAAATCTAATACAAACTAAGAGGGGGGGGGAGAAATTTCTCTTACATAACATTTGGATCCATTTGGGCAGCACCTCCCCTAAGCAAAGTGGTAAAAAAATGGACAAGAAAAGATTTCTGAAAGTTTTTATTTATAGAAAATTTTCGGGCATGACACGCCCTAGGTCACGGGCGTGGCAGGGGGCATGTCAGTCAAAGACGTGTTTGACTTGGCTTCTGCGGCGAGCTGGCAAAATTCTGGAAGGTCGGGGAGTGACACGTGTTTGTCACGGGCGTGACAGGTGTCAGTCACGGGCGTGTAAAGCAGTGGTCGACGATCTTCAAGCGCCGATCGATGATCTGGAAGCTTTGGAAGGAACACGTGGCGGTCACGAACGTGACAGGCTTAGTCATGGGCGTGTCGGGGAGCATGACTTGGACAGCTGGCAGTTCTGATGTCGACAGCGTTGAGTGTTGAAAAAACGTTGAGTGTCGACATTGACACGGGTATGACGGGTCTTGGACACGGGCATGACTTGGGCGTGTATGGACGGAGTTGAGTGTTGAACAGTGAAATCGTTGAGTGTCGACTGGCGGAATGCGTCGAGTGCCTGACACGGGCGTGTCGGGCAATGTCACAGGCATGACAGGTCAAAAAAATTGACTTTTTCTGAAAAATTTCAGAAAACAAAAATAAGCTAAGTTTGAATATATTTAAAAAAAAGATACATTTTATTGAACAAAACAAGCTAAAAACAATAAAACTAAACAAAAATGACTTAGATAGATTACAAAAATATAGGTATATTTACAACTCATCACCAGGGTAAACACTTCCTGCTGTAGGGGTCGTGAAGTCTCGCATTGTCCTAATGCGGGGTTGGACCACATCCTGGTCCAAAACGACCCGTTCACCAAGTCCATTTGCTCCTTGCCTTAACTCTTCCATTCTTTCTTCAGCAGCAACGGCATGCTGGCAAGCTCGCCTCATTCATGCAATTTCAAGATCTACTCCAAGATCTTCACCTCTATCCCTAGTGTTTGGATCTGTCATACAACACACTAAAAAACGATCAAAGAGAAAAAACACTTGAAAAACTTTTCCAATAGAAAAATACACACAATGGTTGCACTCCCCGGCAACGGCGCCAAAACCTTGTTGCACTTTCGGCAAATGTACCGATCGTAGTCAAGTAATAAAGTTGAGGAGTTGAATCCAAGGATATCGATCTCTCAAGGAGTGCAGGTAGGAAGTGTGACTTCGCTATAGAAAGAAGATTACAAGTGTAAACGTAAACAAAGGTGTTTAGATTTTTGGTTTCTTACTTTTAACAATAATAAATCTATTGCGGGCCGCCTTCACCGCGTCGCTTTGGTGGATTACTCAAATGAGTAAAGAGGAGGATTGACAAACCATTGAGGGTCCCATTCACCTCTTTACCACGCATGCTCCTAGCAATCATTAGGATTGCACTAACACAGCAAGAAAACAAAAGATGGAAGCGCACCAACACAAACTAGAACTAAAATATATCAACAAATAGACATGCTGAAATCATTAAGCAAATCAAGTTCATACTCATCAAACTAACAACCATGCAGTCAAGAATAAAGTTACTACAAGAGAAGGGGGATAGATACAACCAAACACACGAAGACTTTTCGAGATTCGCGGCCGGAGCCAAGCATTAACAGGCCTTGTTCGTGCTCGGTCTAAAGTTAACATCCAGGGTTGAGAAGGGTTGTCACTTCCTTATATTAGCTCGTCTTCTACATGAATAGTCGTAGGGTAAAACCTGACCGGAGAACTCAACGTATGCAACACCAAAGAGCTTAAAATAGAGCTTTGAGGTTGGAGAAGATGATGGAGGCTGGAGATGAAGCTATTAAGAGATTTTGGAGGGAGATTGGTGGCCGGATGAGCTCTCAATGGAGGAGAGAAAAAATGACAGGAGGAAGCTTTTCCCGCTCAGAGGAGCGGAAATGGTAGGCGGATCCTTTGGGAGAATTTGACTTGCGGCGTAAATAGACAAGCCAGAAATAAGGGTCACGCATGGTTAGGCACACGACCTTGCGTTAACCGTGTGTTATTTAATTACAGAACAGGCTTGTGGAGGAAGAAGAAGTGTTGACCTGTGCGTTAACTCGCGCACGGACTCTTCCGCCCGTGCATGAAGGAAATCACACGGGTAACCACAGAGAGTAAATTTTCCAGCAAGCAGGTGAAACCATGCATTTTACTCGCACACGGGCACCTCCTCCCGTGCGTGAGCAAATCGCACGATTAACCACAGAGAAAAATAAAATAAGGAAGCTACAGGAAAACAATATGTTTCCTTCGCACATGGTTTAGAAGTAACCGTACGTTAACCGTGCGTTAAGAACGTCGAGCACAGCTCGACGAAATTTGTCGAGTTCCACTCGACTATCTTCCATCGAGTAAAACACACGATTTGTAAGAAAACGTGCGCTAAGGAAACGCACGACCGTACGTTTTACATAAATTAGAATTCCTGCCTTGGGGAAAACGCACCACCTGCATAGCAAAAACAAAAACTTGAGCACCAGCTCCCAGCACCAATACACAACACAAAAACTAACAAATCCTCGCGGAGAGTATCCCAGTACTTACCCACGACTACAGAATGCGCAATTGCACACCCTTGGCCAAAGCGGTGCACAAAGTGGTCCTTGTACGATTGAAGCAAATATAACATATTTCGAGTAAAAAAGTAGTGCACGAGTGAGAATACAGGCCCAGATTAGTCTGAAAAACTCTATATAAATCGGACTCATTAGAGGAAGAGGCCGCTGCTTTGAATGAAGCTCACATTATTCTATAATACATCAACAAGTATATCATTTCCCATTTTGGTGTGCCCCTTACAATAATTAGTGACGGTAGTAGTCACTTTTGCAATTAGCAGTTCACTTATTTGTTTAAGCGATTTTGTGTTCACCAAAAAATTGCCTTGGCATACTATCCTCAAACATGCGGGCAAGTGGAGATTTCAAACATGGAATTAAAGCATGTTTTTGTGAAATCCATTCATTCTAACAGAAAGGAGTTGGCAAAGAAGGTTGATGGATCTTTGGGCATACTGAACCACCTTCAAAACTCTGATTGGAAAGTCAACATTTCAACTAGTATATTTAAAGTCTTGTTATCTTCCCGTCGAGTTTGAGCATAAGGCACTTTGGGCAAAAAAATTGTTACATATGGATGTTACCGCTCCTACTAGCAAGTGGCTCCTCAAATTAAATGAACTTGATGAATTTAGAATGTTTTCCTATGATAATGCTCTTATCTATAATGAGCGAATTAAGAGTTAGCATTATCGTTACATCAATCCTAAAGAGTTCAAGCCCACTGACTTGGTGCTTTTATATAATTCTAGACTCTGACTTTTTTTGGAATGTTTAAATCAAGCTGGAGTGGCCCTTTTAAGGTCACCAGTGTATCTCTATTTGGTGATATCTAGATTCAGGGAGGCAAGGGTGGACTTTCAAGGTCAATTGGCATCAATTAAACCTTTTCAAGGGTAGCATGATTACTGAGGCTGCTAATTATATTCCATTGCTAGTTTCGGAAGAGATGTAGTTGTAGTCAAATTGTTTTGTATTTTTGTCGGCAATGCTATCTGTTTGACTACTTTTCGTTCTCTTCATTCTTGTCTCTAGTATTTTTCTTTAGTTGTTTGAACTTTTCTTTGTTACTAATAATACATGTATTTGGTCTGACTTAAAGACGGTAAACAAAAGCGCTACTGGGAGACAACCCAGAAAAATTTTGTGATAGTTATCTGTTTTACTAACAATTGAAGTTATTTGCATCTGTACTTGGGGGGTACCTTTCCACAAGTGGCGTTAATATTATGGAAATTAATTGTGTTGATGCGGTGGTGGAATAGTTTAATTTTATTATAATCTTTTGGTATGCTTATTTCTGAGTATGTGTAACTCTCTTCACTAAGCTTTTTTATTTAATTTCATGGTGATATCTTTTGGATTGCATTATTTAGATTAAGTCTTGTGAGGGAGATTTTTGTGTTTGTTACCTACTACACTTGTGCCAGTGCATTGCAACTAGAAGTTCATTTATTTTAGTTTTATTTAATAGTATCATATTCACCGCACATCATAATACCTACATGAGTGCGTGCTTTACCATTAGCGCTTGCGAGTTAAATTCATTTTTTTGCAAGATTTAGGAAAATAGCTATGAAGGCTTAGGATGTGGAGATGGAGTATAATGTTGGCTCTTGTAATGTTCCTAGTCGAGTGATTACGCCTCGTGTAGACATCTGAGTAGATTCAATAACTTTTCTTATTTTTAGTTTACACTTTTGGTTTAGTGTAATTATTGTTTATAGTACTCAAAAATTAGTGAATCTAGTGTGAATACAATAGTAGTGTGGGGATCTACGTAGACGGTCGTTAGCCACATATTACTTGAGTTTAGATGAAAGATTATCTTTCTTAGTGGCTAAGAACTTGTACCAAGCGACTCTCAAAGAATGGGTACACCATTAGTTCAAGTGTACGAGCGGTATCTAGGCCATCATTTTGGCCTAGTTTAGCCTTATGCCCATTCCTAATGTCTATTCCTCCCTAGCCTTGTTATACCTACCCCTCCTATTTATTCAGCTCCACCATTATTTCACTAAAGCCGAAAAGACAATCCGAGTCACACACCCAAATTTTGAGCTTTATATGTATTTTAGTTTCATGATTGGAGTGTTGATGTGGTGATGTGTTGTGGATATGTGGATGTGCTCTCTTGATTATGTGTTGAAAAAATTTGAAAAGAAAAGAAAAAAAGTGATATGTGAAAATGTGAAAGGAGAAAAGTTTAATTGAAAATCTTTTTGATATGTTCTGTGTTGGGAGTAGACGATGAACACACCCTTGCCGCCAAGTCCAAGTCTAGAGGTGTGTTGCACCTACGCATTTTTGCTGTACGTGGATAGCTTCTTTCTGTGTTGCACCTACTGAATTTCCCTTCAAGGATAGCTTCTTTCTGTGTAAGATTTTTTGGGTTAGGTGTGCAACCCTCATTTTTACCATTGTATTCCTCAGCTAATGCCAAGGCCATCTTATACCTATAGTCCACTGATTCACGTAATGAACCCAACTAGTGTCGTGGAGTGAGCGTGGAAGGGTGAGCTTGGTCACCGATAATAATGGATTCCTTTGGAGGTTTTCTTGAGCCCCGATCTTAGGCAATACTCACCCCAGTGATCAGTCTGCTTTCTTTCTATGTGTTACCAAATGATTCACCGTGATTTTTTTTGAGTGGATAAAATATAAATGTGCTTTTAGAAATGTATAAACAATTTTGCATTATTAGAATTTTCTTTTATTAAATATTTATGTGCGTGCGCATGTAACTTCGCCTTATACTCCAAACACACAATTTCTAAGCCAGCTATTCATTTTTTTGGGGTTGTTATGTGTCTGATATTTATAGGGTTTTTTGTACTTATCCGGGCTAGTTTTCACTCACTCACACTTCACTTTTAGATTGTTATTAGTCATATTTCTCCTAATCATGTTTCCTCATGAAGTGCACATTTTAGACCTATTATCTCGCATAGCATCACCCCAAAAATTAGAAGTGGTCATTGGAGGTTATCGTGCGGCGATAGGATTATCGCCGACGATAGCTCAGTGAATTAAAGACCCAGGGCTCGGGTTGTTACCGCCTGGCGGTAGGAAGCTAGCACGTCGCGGTAGAACTCAACACTTTAAATGTTGTCCACGAATTGTTGAGTGTGCTATCGCGTGGCGCTAGAGAGTTATCACAGCGTGATAGATCTGGATAGTGGAGCCGGCTGGTCAAAGCGGTCAGCACCTATGATACTGCAGGACGGTTGGAGTTATTGCACAGCGGTAGCTTTAAGATAAATGCTGTACTTGAGATTTCATTCTAATTTTCTCTCACACACTCTCTTGCTTAGTTCTGGAGAGGGAAGAGGAGGAAAATTCTAGGAACTCAAGAGGAGAATCGATCCAAGGTGTGCTTGTGATTGGAATCGCAAGTCGATGCTAAATTAGCGGAGAGAAAGTTGTGACAATCAATTCCATCCGGATTAAAGATCAAGGTCATGCCTCCGAAGGAAACTACAAGGGTAACGGTGTTCCTTATCGGACAAGTTAAGTCCTTCTTTTGGCATATGCATGGAATCCCCCACCATAAGGTGGAAAAGCGAAGGGAATTCCTTTGGGTAGATTCGTGAAATGCCCAATGAGTCTTGCATATAGATCCAGAAATGTGTAGTACACAATAGGCATGCTAAGTGAGGCCATATAGACAGGTTGGTGTGGATTGGTGATGTTTATTTTGCATGTCGGAGAATACTACGAGTATAAAAGAGTAATTTATGGAGTTTGCGGGGTTGTACCTTGTAACAGAAAGTAGCAGGAAGTACTGGAGTTGCATTTTTAGAAAATACCTTAGAAATTCTATGGTTTTAAGTGCAGTTGGATATCGCCGGGTGACAGTGAGTATTGCCAATGGCGATAGCTCTTGGGGAGCTATTTGTGTTGTGTGCTATGAAAAGACAAGTGTTTCTGGCAATGTAGGATGTTGCAGGGTTTTGGGTTGAGTTTGGGCACAGAAAGAGATGTTTTGTTTGTCCCGCCAAGCGATCGCGATGAATGCTAGCAATAACTCCCTATTGATTATAAAGCCTATCTCTGGGAGACTATAAGGCTTATCTGTGAGGTGTGAGCTCCTAAAGACCAGTGAGCCGAATGGACAAAGGGAAGTCGACCCCCGTCAAATTAGACATTGAATTGATGATTTATGGAACAGACAATGACTGAACTGTATCTGCATTATGGTTGTCTAACTCGAGTGCCTAAGTTATTGTCATTTGTTAGGATCACATAATAAGAGTCTTAGGCTGTACGTTGTCAAGACTAAAGTCTTAGGTCAGGTGCTATGGAGACTGTTAGTTCTCAAAGTTAACCATTATGTCTTGGACCTCTGAATGGTGTTGGGACCCTGGCAACAGGCATACGAAAAATGTGCCCTGAGTACATAGAACATTTGGTCATTGAGGCATTCATTTGTGATATATTGAATAGTCTGTAAGTGCACGTTCTTGAGATATATCTTCTTGTGAAAATGCTATTCCTGCACGGAAGGAATACCATTGCCCTGGGAAAGAGGTAGGGTCTTTATATATTGGTTAGCTGAATGTTGACCGTTACCTTGTTTGCCACCCTTGTGGTGGATTGTCCATGTGTATGTGATGGAGAGCCGAGCGGGAAAGAGCGGGCTGAAGCCCTTGCTACTATGCTAGCCCTCAAAGACCGATCGAAAAAGTTTTACTTTTTTCATTTTTGGCCTTCCTGCGCGTCGATGTTTGTAAACCACATTTATGAAGTACAACTGTAAGGCCTTAAGGACATTACTTTTGTGTATTTGTAATTGACATTGATATATATATATATATATATATATATATATATAAATGTTCTCGTATATATATAGTGGACATTCAATTAGTATGAGTTCATGCAACCCTAAAGCTTCCGCTATAATGCTCTGAGTTAGGATTCGACTAATTTTTGATATTAACCTGTAATCTCGCCGCCTGTTTGTGGAATATGGTGTGGGGCCCCGGTCGGACCCTCGTTTAGATTCATGTGACGGACAGAGGTGTTACACGTACCATTGCACACTTGTTATTGGGGGTAAGCATATGGTGCTCCCAAGCTTTTGTTTATGTTGTTTCTCTTTCGTTTATGTGTGTTGGAGGTGTGCTCCAAGCTGTGTTGTTGGTGTGCAGGTTGGCAGATTCCCATTGCTGCAATTTTATTTCCCGTAGGAATCACATGGTCGTGCATTTTATTCATGCATGATTTGCGCAACCGTACGATGCCAACGGTGCCCAAAAATAGTTAACTGCCTTGAGTAGTTCGATTTGTTCTCACACTAGTTGTTTTGCCAATGCGTAATCAAAATCACACGCTTTCGCATTTTATTTAAAATTTTATGTTTTTTGGCCGTACGTTTTCTTCACGCATCGTTGGATTCAAACGCGCACGAACAAAATGCATGAGCTGTTTTGTTTAGCATTGATTTTTCGTGATATGTCACGAACCGTGCAATTTTTTCTCACATGGGATATTTCGCCCATTTGTGATTAAAATTAGACGGACTGTTACTATTCCAGGCTAGGTGTTTTTTGCGTGACAAATTTCACATGATTCACGCACTATCATGCATTCTACGGTACATGCCTATTTTTTGGCATTCCACTATATAAGTGCAGGAAGTCGCCATATTTCGGATCCATCTTTCATTTTTGCACCTACAGGTCCAGATTTACCTCCTTCTGCCATTCAATCACTATCCACCATCGGGAGGTCCTCCAGCCATAATACTCTTCAAATTAATGGCTAGGAGACTCTCTTGGCCTCCTTCGTTCGCTTGCTTCCAAGGCTCATTTCAAGGGTTTTATTGTTGCACAAGTTGAGTGTTTAGGAGAGGTCGTGCTGAAGAGTATTGATGGAGAAGACGAGTACATTAGAAGTAGGTGACAACTCTTTTAAACCATAGATGGAAGTTGAAGCCCGAGTTTGGATAGGGATTAACAACCCTTGATTTCAACTGTGAACCTTCGACGAATCTCCTCCCTTTTGTTGTAATCTATCCCCCTTCTTATTGTAATGTATTTCTCTTAAATGGTTTGGTTGTATGAATGAGTTTTACTAATCACTAATTTGATATATATATATATATGTTATTTTCTTTTCTATATGAAATCTTTGTAGTTTTTGCAAGTGAGGAGCGCCTCCATCTCATTTTTTCCATCCACCGATTGTGAGTGAGACCACACTAGAAATTACTAGTGTTATGCGTTGCGAAGAGGTGATCTCGACCCTCAATTTGTCGTTGTGATCCATTCCCTCCGCTTTTCTTCTTACCCATCTGCTTACTGAAGCAGTCCATCATATCTCGCATTAGTTCCATGTACCTTATGAAGCGGTGTTTGCGACCTGCACTAGTTTAGTTAATTGTTCTTATGATTTTCAAAACCAAATTCAAAGCTTTTTATTCATTTTAAATCTTTATAATTAATTTTCCAAATTATAGAATTGTTCACCCAAACTTGCATTCCTTCGAGATCGATACTCGGGAATTTCCTCCCATTTGTTCTTACTTGAGCGACCCATGCACTTGCCATTTGCCCCATCAGAGACTATCATTATTCCGCCCATCTTAGGCACTACTTATACTTAGCTAACCTAAGTATATCCGAAATGGGATAAATAATTCTTGCATATAATAATTTTATTATTTCGGCCTTAATGGCGTCTTTTATATTAGGGGTTAAGACGTCGTTGGGGCTTAGCTGTGCCATGGGAATAATCTTTTAGCATGATTTTATGTGTGCAAAACAAGGGGATAATCCCCTTTATATCATAGATTTGTCATGCAATTGCATGGATGTGATTATTTAAAATTTTAATCAATTCGAAAATGTCCAAATAGTTTAGAGCGTAAGAAATAATTTTATGCAATTTTGAATCTTTTCCTAGAAAAATATATTTTAGATGATCCATGAGTTTCTTCAACTTAAGACTCGATGGTTCTTAAAAAGACATTTTAATTTTCAAATTATTTAAATTTATTTGCTCAAAATTTAATGTTCGAGGTATTTCCATCAAAAAATATAAAGTAGCTAAATTTGGATCTTGAAATAATGGTAAAATTATTTAAGAAAATGACGACAACTCTTCTTCAAAATTTGTTTCCAAACTAAAACAAGAATCATTATTTGAAAGGGTGTTTCGCATAGAAGGAATGATGCTAAAAGTAACTTCTTCAGCTCCTAATCATAGGAGAAGCTTTCCATTACTAACATCAATAATTGAATGAGAGGTGGCGAGGAAGGGATGACTGAGTATAAGGGTACTTTGGCATCCTCTTCGATGTCGAGGATGATAAAGTCTACCGGGAAGATAAATTTGTCAACTTTGTCAAGCTCATCCTCTACATCCTCGATTGGGTATTTTATTGACCAATCCGCTAGTTGGATGCTACTTTTAGTTGGGTTTTGGGGTGCCCAAACCAAACTTCCTTAACAAAGAAAATAGCATCAAGTTAATACTAGCTCCCAAATCGGCTAAAGTGTGTTTTATTAAATAATAGTCGAACAAGCATGGGATGGATAATCGACCATGATTATTTAGTTATTCTGGCAGCTAGTTTAATAATGACGTCAAGCATTTCGCGTTAAGAGAAAATAGTGAAATATCTTTATGTTTTTTATTATAAAGCAATTCCTTGAGATATTTTGCAAGCTTAGGCATATTAGAAATTGCCTCGCAGAATGACACATTAGTATGAATTTGTTTTAAAATATCAATGAAAATTTTATAATGCTCCACATTAGGCTCATTTTAAAAATTTGATGGATAAGGAAGTGACGAATTTTTAATATCGCATGGAGCTAAAGTAGAATAAGAAAAAATAGGTGGAAGATAAGTTGAAATGTTTACCTTGGGCATGACAAATTTGAAGAAGTTTTGTCCTTTCCGCTGTAGAGGGTTATTGCATTGGTGTTGTCTCTTGGATTGGGCTCTGCTTTTTCTAGCAAAGCTCCTTGTTGGGGCTCAAAGAACATTTTAACGAGTTATAAAACTTGATTTTCTAAATTTTTAATATATCCTATGAGATTCCGAATATTGGACTCATTAGAGGAAACGTATTTTGTGAAGTGCTCTTCAATGAAAGAGGGATTTTGTGGCGGTGGTGGCAGAGCCAATCCTTGAGGTTTCATTTGTATAGACGTTGAGCATTATTGAGGTTGCTCATTGAGAAATTAGGATGGTCTTTTAACGAGAGTTATAATTATTATTAAATGGAATATTATTATTTGGGTTAAGGACGGGAGAAATAAATTTCCCATGTAGTCCACATGCTCTTCGATAGAATATTAATATTATTAAACTAATTGGTGGCGGAGGAAGAAGATAGCTTCACCACTTGCTTTATAATCCAATCTTCTTGAAGTCATAAGCTAGTGGTAGCCTCAACTTCAACGAGTCCAGTTGGCTTGTTAGGGCATGACAATGGCGCATTCTACTAAAAAGCATTCTTGGCCATCTCCTTGAAAAGCTCTTTAGTGGCCTTGAATGTTTTGTTATTAAGGGTACCCCCAGCGGTTGCATCAATCATTTGCTTCATTTGGAGATTCAAATTTGGTAAAATGTTTGGACTTGTTGCCAAACTCGAAGGACACGATGAGGTCATCTACATAAAAGTTCTTTAAAGCACTGCCATGGGTCTTAAAGAGACTCTGAATCAATTTGTATACAGAAGAGAATCTATGTTTGTAATTTTGTTGTTTATGTTGGATGACAGTATTTAGTTATGAACTTCTCCGTCATTTTGTCCCATGTAGTGATGGATCCTCTAAGAAGAGAACCCAGCCACTACTTAGACATAGTCCACAAAGAAAATAGGAATAAGCGCAAATGAATGGAATCATCTGTAACACCATTAATTTTAAATGTATCACAAATTACTAAAACATTCAAATGATGTTAATTGGGATCTTTATTCGATAAGCCATCAAATATAATTGATGTTGTTCCATTTGGATGATACTCATTTTAATTTTAAAATTATTATTTGCCATAGCCGGGAGAATAATTCTTGATTGTGTAGTCTTCCAATTTGGCCTTGCATATTAGGACATTGTCTGTAGCTGAGTGTCACAACCCGCATTTTCTCTGAATTTAAATGAACATCAGAGTAAGAGAAAACACGCATTGTGATGCTACGTCGTGCATGGGATAACTGCAGATGCTCAGGAAAGACTCCAACTCTACATTTTATATGAAATTCATAAGTTATTATGAGGAAAAGCCAGTTTAAGTTTAATTAATTAGTTGTATATCTCGGCTTAGTGGATCACCTAGTCCACCAGAAAAATATAATTATACGCAGCGGAAAATACAATGCACACATGATTAAAATCCTACATGAGTATAAACATCCCCAAAGGACCACTCATGGTATGCAAGACTATAAATTTATCATATGCATGGAAATAGATTTATGTTAGTTAAGATATGGTGACTTCAGCTTTGAAATATGACATGAATGAGGTGATAATAATAATACTTTTATACTTTAAATATCTAACATACAACCTAGAAAAAAACCTTCCAAGAGAGCAAGTATAACCAACAAAATAAGGTAAACTTAGTAGCTACCAAAGTACTTAACTTTCACCAGAAAACTACCAATGGGAGTCAATAACCTTACACGAACCCACTGAAAGAACGTATGTCTAAACTAAACAGAAAAGAAACAACAAACTCACGATGGTGAGGAAAACCACTACAATCACTATAGCCCACCAGCTACCACAAAACCTAGCCGCTCAACCGGCTACTACTCCGAACCTGAGGAATTCACAAAACAGAATACCTCAGCAATAAAACACAAGTGGCAATAGACATAAACAATAGATGAAAAAAATAGTCAAAGGGTTACCAACCCATAACAAGATAACTATAAAAAAAACATCAACACTTAACCACAATAAAATGGGGAGAAAGATCTCACAATGGTAGAATATCCCAAAAGACACCAAGTGCGATAAAGATCAAAGCTTTAATAACATATGCATAAGTACGTGCATAAATAAAAGAAGTTGGTCAATTCAACATTTGGAGAGCAAAACACCAGCCAACTCTGGCACAAGTGGTGGAAGGGACCTACCCAACACACCATTTGCAAAACTTAAAAAAAAAAACACCGGCAAACTCCAGCATTTTCGGTGGAAGGGACCTAACCAACACACAAATAGTAAAATTTCACAAGGGCCCAAGGAAAGGTGGTATTATACCTTGACACACCCAAAATCGGGGAAAATTAGGCACTTGCGGTGGAAGGGACCTACTCAACACACCAACAGTCACAAACCCGCATAGGGTAAATTGTAGGAAACAGAGCACTAAAGGCCCATACATCCATAAAACCGATAAAATCTCAACCAACACTGTCTTACTTCAATGAAATAAGGAAGAAAAAAACCCAAACTCACCCTAAGGCCCATACCTGGCGAACTTGACTTAATTCAGAGAAAATTAACCAAGTCTACACCTATTCGTCGAGTATACTCGACGAGTTCAATAACAACTCGAGGATTCTTACTTAGCAAACTGGGAAACTAGCAATATACGACGATTCGGAAAAACTTCCCCCAAGTCCACGAAAAAAGTTTCGAACACACTCGATGCCGCGTTGAGTGCGTTCAACGCACTCGACACCAACCAGCTAAATCAACAAATATGCCTTTACTCAACGTCGCGTTGAGTTCACTCAATGCTATGTTGAGTGCACTCAGCGCAGTCAACGCTTTTGACTTAGCGCCAAAACATCACTCAACACACTCAATGCCAAACTAGCATTACTCGACGAATTCATCGAGATAACTCAACGAATTTGACTTAGACTCAAATCTCACTCAATGCCAAGACTTATACTCGATAGACTCAATGCATAATACTCGCCGAACTCAACGCCAAGTTAACCTCACTCAATGCCATATTGGCATTCGACGATTTCGTCGAGATAACTCGATGATTTCAACTTGGTCTAAAACATCACTCAATGCCAAGCATTACCTGGCGAATTTCAATGGATACTCAACGAATTTAAACATAGGCTGATGACCTAGACTCGACGAATTTACACATAGGCTGATAACCTAAACTCGACGATTTTACACTTAGGCGGATAACCTAAACTCGACGAATTTACACTTAGGTTGATAAACTAAACTCGATGAATTTCACTCAGCCTAAATCCTCATGTTCGACTAATTTCTAATGGTCTACTACACCTATATTCGACGAAACTCACTTAGGCTATATACCATACCCGATGGATTATGGCCTAAAACTGATGCTACTCAAGGATTCTTTCAAGACAAAACCCTGTACTGAATGGAGGGGATAAATCTAACTTACTCTAGATGGGGAGGGGGTGAATAGAGTGTTTTTAAAATCTTTTAAATGTTTTGATTAACTAGCGGTAAAAATGAGTGATAATAAATATTATTTAAAAAGAACTAAGGTAAAATAACACAACACAATACATAAATAAAAAGGGCAACCAGACAACACAAGAAGTTTTATAGTGTTTCCCCAATTGGGTACATCCACTCTTCTATCACCCTGGTAGGAATCCACTAACAAGTTTTGATCAGGTGAATGCCACCATAATATCTATTTGCAGGGAGATATGGCAACCCTTTAGGATTTTGATCTGGTGCCCCAAAACCAACCAAGTCTATTGATCAGGAGACTTGACAACCAAGTTGTTAACTTTTGAAGGAAGTTAAAACCCTTTTATAGGAGGTGAGAGGAGGTGATGGTGTCTTCTCTTTCTCTAATCAACAGAGAAGACTAGTGGATCTTGATGTTGACAAATCTCTCCCAAAGATGTTGAATGGTTCAGGAAAACTAGAAGCTTTTCTTCAGGGTGTAGGTATTTAGCCTTGTCTTGTCAATGTATAGGAATCCAGTAGACAGATGTTCAATAGATGTATTTGAAGATTCCAGGATCTGAAGATGAAGAAGACTCTTGATTTGTGATGAATGTTTTTCTTCAGTCTTTTTGGTATGAACAAGGGAAAGAACATATTGTATTTCTTCACAAAGAAGAAGCAAATCTTCTTCTGTAAATTTTTTGTGTATTTGTGAAAATTCTCTTCTCTGTAAACCTCTGCAATGTTCTTGCCTTGTGTGTCCTTTTATGAAAAAGAGAATATCTTTTATATTCTGTAGTAAAAAATATTCACCTTTGAATTTGAAAAGCTGGCATTAATTGCTGAATGATCTGGAGAATACAAATGGCTGGAATATGACTTAAATGAGTTTCACCAACTGTCCCTTATTAAATAAGCAAGTAATTATCCTGATGAAGACCATAATTAATGCTGCCAATAATAGCTATATTAAGGGGAATATGAGCATTAATTACTCAGGAATATTACTGCTAAATAATATAGAAATTAAGGGATAGAAATGAGAAAAACTTCTCATTCTGGAGCGAGTCAAAAATAGTCGACCTTTGAACGGAATTCGTCAACCTAAGTTCCAAGATCGTCGACCTGAGAATTCTAGTTCGTCGACCTGAGCTCTGCGAACTATATTCAGAGAATAACTTATCAATTCTGTGCTCTGAGTTTGTCGAGCTGAGAATCTATCTGAAAGAATTGATCGTCGACCTGAGCTCGAATATCGTCGAGCTCACCTCAGAGAGATAACTTTGAGTTCATCAATCTAAGATCGACGATCGTCGAGCTGAGTTCAAAGAACTTCTAACTGATATTCTGAACTCTAAATTCTTCTAAGTCGGAGTCTTCTGAGGTCCTCTACAGGCTGGTCCAAGAAGGTTGAACCTAATGACTTAGCCTAAACTCTAGGATAGCTAGTCTTGACCCTAGCTATACAAGGTGGGTCAAACTCAGCCTAATTTAGTGAACCTTGCCCAAATCCAATTAGGGATCCAACAATCTCACCCTATTTTGGTGAGGCTATTAAAGCAAAATAAAAGAAAAAATCATAAAGCGTGAAAATATATGTTTGACAGAAATAAAACATTCAGCAGATATTTACATGAGGTGCTTCATGATTAAACAAAATAGAGTTAAAAAATAAGCATATAACACAAACAAAATCACTTTTTCTTCTTAGGATTTCTTTTCTTTGGATTCTCAGAAGGCTGTTTGAAAATGATTTCTCTTTTTGGATCAACAGCTTCTCTCTTTGACATTGTCATGTTTGATGCACCAATGATGTTGAGAGATGTTGCTCTGGGAATTATAGCTCCTGGATATAATTTCATATGATCATCAACATTAAAGAATTTATTTGCCTTTACATACCTTTTAAGTTGTTCTTTTCTGAATGAAGATATTTTTAAAAATTTGTGAAGGATCCTTTCCTTCTGCTTTGGCTTTGTTAATTTGTGAAAGTCCTATCAGCTCATGAAATTTGGCCATTCTACCTGAATTCTCCTATTCTGGATCTACAAAGAGAATTGGAGGAGATTCTGATGTTTTTGGACTTGAGTCATACTGTGATTCATCAATAGAGTTTGTAGGATTTCTCTTGACTGAAGCTGGAGGAGGATGACTTTGAGAAGAATGTTGTTGACTGCCCTTCCTAGAATATCTCTTATAAGTTTTAGTAACTGGAGCAGATCTTTGAGATACATTGCCAGAGGAACATGAAGATGTAGGAGAAGGGGGAGGAGGGTCTTTCCTAAATTTTTTAGGAGGAGACCTGTACCTCCTTCTCTTCTTCCTTTCTTTCTGCTCATTCTTGGATAGCTACATCCACTGAGGCATCCCTTTGTATGGTGTAATCATGTTCAGGATGCAATAAGGGGTATCATGAGTGGGGTTTGGCTTTGGAGCTGCTTTAGGATCAACTTTTCTCTTCTTTGTAGCTTTCCTCCTAGATTTAGGATCATCAGATCGATCAGAGTCATCAACATCTATGTCCTCATCAGAAGAACATTGAGGGTTATCATATAATGCATCTATCTCTTTCAAAGTTTCCATGAGATTTGTCTTTCAGCCCGAGGAAGTACTTGTGGTTCAGTAACTGTAGGTGGAGAAATACTCTCAGTAATTATGTAATAATCTTTTATATCTTTGTCAGCAACCAGGAAATCATTCAGCTTGGGATCAATCTGGGTCTGTGCAAATTCTTGGGCTACATCTAGAGCAATCAAGTCATCTAAACTAGGTACAGGGCTATCATCCATCACATAGGTTAGGCGAGAATGTTCCACAACCATGTTAGTAGCAATACTTTCTTTCAGTTGATTAACAACTTAGAGACTTATGGGAGGAGTGTAGCACACTATAGACAAAGATGGCTTTACTGCTGGAAGAAAAGAATTCAGATAAATTTTATTAAAAGAATTTTATAATCTAAGGATGTCTACTGTGGGATTGATAAACAATCACCAATAGTCATAAATTCTGTGGGAGAACCTTGCTCATCTGCACCTAACATATCTGAATAAATTATTTCAGCTTTTGTAGCCATCTGTACATATGTTTTTGTGACCACAACTATCTGCAAAATTGTTTCAACTGCTACTGAAACTATTTCTGCTGCTAGTGGAGCTGCTTCTTCATCAAGTATCTCCCCCTGCCTGGTTTCAATAAGTACTAGAACCAGGCCCCTTGTTGAAGAAGGAGGGACAGAGGAGGCAGAAAGTAGGGTAGCAAGAGATGAAATGGAGGCAGCAAGAGGTGAAATAGACTCTGCTACGTGTTGTTTTATGACTGGAGTGATGTGCTCCAGGATTGAGACAATGGAGGGAGAATCTATGTCGATTAACTTAGGAGGGGTTTGAGTGGATACAGATGGGTGGATGATGGGAATAGAATCAGTGAGAGGAATAAAATCAGTTGTGGTTTCTTATTGAGTCTGAGAGGATGAAGGTGAATAAGATGGTGAGGGAGTATGATGTGTTTGTGGAGATGGATGAGGTTAGAGCAAGTCAAAATTGATTGATGATATAATGTTATCTAGATGGGTTGGACGTGGAGATAAAGGAGAAGTTTGATGATATCCTGGAAAAGCATGAAGAGATGGTTTATGTACTGGTGATTGAACTGGTGAAGAGAGATGAATTGGGGAAGCAGGAGGTGTTGGTGTATGGTCTTGAGATATGGATGTATGCTGGAGGGTTGTTGAAGGTGTGTGAAGTTGAGAAGGTGTTTGTTGTTGAGCTGGAGGTGGAGGTTTATTGAAAACATCCTTAACAGGGTGGGGAGTGGCTGGAGCAGCCCTGGTACTCTCAGAATGTCTTGAGGAAGAGGAGGAAGCCTTGGATGGCTTGGAAATTGTCCACTCCAATCTGGTAAAGAGGAAAGATGTCAACCTCTTAGAGGCATTAATGAATACCGTCGGGGAGACTAGTAAGTCATTAGCCCTAGCCTATAGAAAAATTCTCAATACTCTTGCAAAACAAACTTCCTTCTTAGAATTTTTCTTCCTAATCAAGTCAAACAGAACATGTCCCCAGTTAATCTTTTTTCTTATCAACAAAGGCACTCATCACCAAAAACTTGTGCCTTGTAATATAGTCATGGGTAGTGTGTTTCCCTAGTAGGACCTTGTCTACTACATCAGCCAAGAACTTGTATTCAGAAGACAAATTCTTCTTCAGCAGCTTATTAGGGTTTCCCTCAGAGTGACCCATTCATATCAGCATCTCATCAAAATCATTACTATCCATTTCAAGATCATCTATCCCATTCTCAAATCCAAATATATCAGAAAGAACAGCAGGAGAGAGAGAAACCTGTGTTCGGGAAATTGATCATATAATCTCTATATAAGATGAAGTTGATGTGTAGACCCATTCCTTTATCTCGGCGGCTGGTAACTTGATCCTTGTAGTCATTAATTGCTTCGATTTCTAATCTTCAAATAATTGAAGAATATCCGTGAAGATTTTGTTTGTATGACCAAAGGAATCGAAATCAATATCGAAACCAGTGTCATACTTCATGCCGGAGAGAGTGCTCGCTGGAATCGCCATTGCTTTCCGAAATCGCCTGCAAAAGAAACGAGAAAGATCAAGTGCAGAAGAGTTCTGAAAGCGCAGGATCGAGCTCGATGAATAAAACCTATTATAAGGTTTTCAAAATATGAAACGACGAGCTCCGTCCTGCAAAAAAATTCTTTGATCTGAGGTCGACAAATGCGGAAAGTTCGTCGATCTCAGTTTGAAGAGGAAGGAAAACAGTTCGTCGATCTCAGTTTGACGAAATATTTTCAGAAGCAAGATCATCGAACACAGGTCGACAAAAGTTACTTCTAAGAGAAATATCGTCAAGCCTAGGTCGACGAAGGTTTCTCGTACAGATTTCACCAATCGTCGATCTTCGTTCAACGAATGGTTTCCTAACAAGAGATCGTCGATCGCAGGTTGACAAACTCTTATCGAAGAGTTCATAGATAATCGATCTCCGTTCGACGAAAAATTCCCAGATCATTGAACTCAGAACAGAAATTAAATTATACCTTCTCAATCTATCATGCCTAGCTGATTCACAAAGAACAGATGGTTCCTCTCATCCAGGGGTTTGGTGAAGATGTCTGGTCTTTGCAAATCAGTGTAGATGTAAATAAGGTTAATTTTGTTTTTGTCCACACAATCTCTAATGAAATGATGCCTTATTTCTATATGCTTTGTTCTACTATGATGCACTGGATATTTGCGATAGAAATTGCACTTGTATTATCAATGAGTAAGGTTGAAATATTTAAGTTGATACCATAATACAAAAGTTGGTTTTGAATCCTTAGTATTTATGAACAGTAACTCCCAGCCGCTATATATTCAGCTTCAGTAGTTGAGGTAGACACACAGGTTTGCTTTTTGCAAAACCAGGAGACAAGTCTAGCACCAAAGAACGGGCATGTTCTTGATGTGCTCTTCCTGTCCACTTTACATGCAGTAAAGTAAGAATCTGAGTATCCAGTCAACTCAAATTCTGACTCATTTGGAAACCAGAGTCCTAGATTTTGGCAACCCTTTATATATCTTAAAATTCTAGTATGGAAAATAAGATGAGATTCTTTAGGGTTCACTTGGAACCTAGAACAAAGGCATGTAGAAAACATTATGGCTGGCCTACTTGCTGCGAGATACAACAGGGACCCAACAATACCCCTATATAATTTCTGATCAATAGGCTTCCCATGTTCATCAAAGTCAACCACAACATTGGTAGCCATGGGTGTTTTCTTTGCTGAGGAATTTCACATCCCAAACCTTTTGTTTTCTTTACTTGAGATGCACGATGATCTCTAAGTATGACAAGATCAGTTGGTGGAGTTGGTTCAGCAACAGCCTGGGGAGTTAATTCCACTTGTGGAATTATGTGGGTTGTTGTTGGTTTTACAACTATTTTAGTGAAATCATCTTCACTGTCTTTGGAGCTTTGTGGATAGGTATGGGCATTAGCCTCATTGATGAGATTCAGCTCATTCAACTACTCAGACAAATATGGTACCTGCAAAGATTCACTGATAGAAGAGTTCTTCTCCTTGTAAAACATGTTAGTCTCATAAAAGAAAATGTGTACAGACTCTTCTATTTTCATTGTAGATTGATTATAAACCCAATATGCCTTAATAACTTGGGAATATCCTAGAAAAATTCCCATTGTAGCCTTGGCTTCAAACTTTTAAATATATTTCTTGTCATTATTGTGAATGTAACAAATATAACCAAAAATCTTAAAGAAATCAACTTTAGGTTTCTTCCCTTTAAGTAATTCAAAGGGAGTCTTGCCCTTAAGCTTATGTATCAAACTCTTGTTCAGGATATTGTTTGCTGGGCTTATAGCCTCTGCCCAAAAGAATAGTGGCAAGTAAGCATCTACAAGCAATGTGCCTACAGCTTCAATTAGTGTTCTGTTTTTCCTTTCAGCTACCCCATTTTGTTAAGGAGTTTTAGGAGCAGAGAAACAATGCCTGATACCTTCCTCCTCACATAATCTTTGCATGGGAAGAGACTCAAACTCAGTACCATGATCACTGTTGATCAATGCAACTAGAGTTGAGTACTCAATCCTTATGCTCTTAAGAAAATCTGTAAGAACCTTGAAGTTACCTGACTTATTCCACAAGAAGAACACAAAAGTGAACCTTGCAAAGTCATCTACAATCACTAAGGTATAAGATTTCCCTCCTAGGCTTTGTATAGCAATGGGTCCAAAAAGATCCATGTGGAGTAAATAAAAAATCCTTGGTGAATCACTTTTATTAATGGCTTTGAAATTATTTTTAGTTTGCTTGCCTAATTGACAAGCCCTACAGAGGCCTTCCTTCTTATAGGGACAAGAAGGAAATCCTCTTACAAGGTTGCCCCCTAGATAGCTTAGCAATGCATTTTAAGTTAACATGACCTAATCTATTATGCCAAAGTTCATTATTATTAATTTGGTTGAACAGACATATTTTAGACCTAGCAGACTTAAAATTTACTATGTAAATGTTTCCTACTCTAGATCAAGTTAAAATAATCTTGTTATCAACAGAAGAAATAATGCAAGAGGATTTATCAAAAGATACCTGAAACCCTTCATCACAGAGTTGACTAATGGAAATCAGGTTGTGCTTGAATCCATTTACATAAGCTACTTTCTTGAATGTGACAACTCCAATCTTTACATCTCTATAGCCTTAGTCTGGCCACAGTTGGAGTCACCAAAAACAACTTTAGGACCTAGCTTGGACTTGTAGTTTGATAGATTGTCCTTACTGCCAATCATATATTTTGAACAACCACTATCCAGATACCACCGTTCCTCTATGGTAGGATAGTCTTTAACCTACACAAGAATAGATTAGATATTTTTGACCCAAGTTACCTTGGGTCCTTGTTGATTTACATAACTAAAGCTGGAAATATATGAATTTTCAGGTTGACTTTTGTAACCTAAAGGATGATATCTTCTAGGTGTAATTATCTATTGGTTACAAGGATTAACGTTTTGTCTAGGTTGATTAAAATTCCTGTTGGAATTAAAATTTCTGTTATTATAAACTTGGGTGGACGAATTCTGGTACATTCATCAATCTGAGGTCGACGAATGGGGATGATTTCGTCGAACTCAACTCAGAGAATGAAGGTATTCATTTTCTAGGCCCCAATTTTGTCGATCTCTGGTCGAAGAACCATACTAGTTTCATCGATCGCAGTTCAGAGAATAGTTATAGTAAAAGTTTGCGTTCGGAGTTCATCGACGTGAGTTCGACGTACTTGACACATTTCATCGATCTGAGTTCAACGAAATTTGCTGAACATTATTCCTGTTATGATTTTTCTTACTCTTTTTCTTTTTCTTACTCTTGTGCTTAAGTTCTGTTTGATTAACATTGTTTTCTTTTATTTTCTCTTTACCCTTTTCAGAAACAAATTTTACAGTGGTTGTTAATATGTTCTTCTTAATCAGTGGGGGTTTGCTTGATGAAGCACCTAAGCCCAGCTTGCCATTGAGTCAGGTATTCACTATGCTTGTGATGTTCATCAGCTTGATACTTCTCCCATTTAGGGATTCTTCAAGTTGCCTAGCCTTAAAAAATCAGTCTTTAATTTAATAATTTGTTCATTAGCTAAAGTGGTTTCATCCTTTAATTTGTTATTTTCTGGGAGTAGGTTTTTTTGTTCATTTAATATCTCTCTAAGTTGTTTAATTACTTTTTTATAGTTAATTAAATCAAGACATAAAGATTTAAATTTAGTTTTAAATTCATCTGAATCAAAATCAAAAGAAGACAATACGTGATCTTCCTTAGATTCAGAGTCTTCATTTTCTGATTATTCAGCTTCTAAATGGGTGCTTGATACATCAATGGCCATCAAGCATATCTCCTTGGTCTTTGCTTCCTCTTCATCTTCACTGGAGCTGGAAGATGAATATTCTTCTTCAGTGTCACTCCAGGTATTAGCAACAAAACCTTTCTCCTTTATTTTATGCTTGCTGGAGGAAGGCTTATTGTAATGCTGCTTCCTGGTCTCCTTTTCTCTTCTTTTATCCTTCTTCTGAGTCTCTGGACACTCGGATATGATATGTCCAGGTTTCCTGCACCCAAAAACACAATTTCCTTAGAAGGTGTTTTGTCATACCTGGGCTTGTCATCTTGTCTTGTTGACTTTCTTCTGAAATCCCTCTTGCCCATCTTGTAAAATCTCTTGGCTAAGAGACTTAGGAATTCTTCATTGACTATTGGGGCTTTTTATTCTTCATTAACTTTAAATGCAATACTTTGCTCTTTTTTGCCTTATGAAGGAGTCTTTTGCTCTGCAGCCTCTCTGGACTTAATCAGTTGCTCATAAGACTTGAGCATTCCCAATAGAGATTCTGTGGAAATCTCATTAAGACTTCTGGCTTCCTTGATAGGCCAGATTCTTGAATCCCATGAGCTAGGGAAGCACATGAGGATTTTATCATTGACCTCAGTGAGTGTTATGTCCTTATCTAGGGTTTTTATCTCATTGAAGATTGAGCTGAGTCTATTATACATGTCACCCACTGATTCTACTTCTTCTTTCTTGAAGTTCTCATATTGAGACATGATATTTGATCTTCTGTCTTTCCTCTCATCTTCAGATCCATCAACCATTTGGTTTAGATAATCACAGATGGCCTTATCTGAAGTGCATTCTGCCACTTTTTGGATGATGTCATCAGACATTATCTGAGCCATAATATTCATGGCCTTTGCATCAACTATCTTGGCCTTCTTTTGTGCATCTGTCCACTCAGGTGGTGGGACAACATGAGTGCTGGAATTGGCAGTAGATGTTGCTACTAGAACTGGTGATCCTGTCAAAATTGAATTAAAGATGTCCTCATCAATAAAGTTCATATACAATTTGATTCTTGCCTTCAAGATAACAACCTTGTTCAAGTTGCATATTGGAGGTTTGGTGCTTGCATAATCCTTGTTCTGTGCCATACTATAAGAAATAAGCTAGAGAAATTTAGATCCAAGAAGGATTTGTTGGTTCAAGTGTTACCTTGTTCAACCAAGAGAACAGCCCTCTGATACCAATTAAAAGGAGGGGATAGATCTAACTTACTATAGAGGGCGGGGAGGTGGGGGGTGAATAGGGTGTTTTTAAAATCTTTTAAATGTTTTGATTAACTAGCATTAAAAAAGTTATAATAAATATTATGTAAAAAGAACTAAGATAAAATAAAATAGCACACTACATAAAGAAAAAGGGCAACCAGACAACACAAGAAGTTTTATAGTAGTTCCCCAACTAGGTACATCCACTCTTCTACCACCCTGGTAGGAATCCACTAAAAGGTTTTGATCAGGTGACTGCCACCACAATATCTATTTGCAGGGAGAAATAGAAACCCTTTAGATTTTTGATCAGGTTCCCAAAAACCAACTAAGTCTTATGATTAGGAGACTTGACAACCAAGTGGTTAACTTTTGAAGGGATTTAAAACCCTTTTACTGGAGGTGAGAGGAGGTGTTGGTGTCTTCTCTTTCTCTAATCAATAAGGAAGACTAGTGGATCTTGATGTTGACAAAGCTCCCCCTGAGATATTGAATGGTTCAGGAAAACTGGAAGCTTTGCTTCAGGGTATAGGTCTTCAGACTTGTCTTGTCCATGTCCAGGAATCCAGTAGACAGATGTTTAATAGATGTATTTGGAGATTCTAGGATCTAAAGAAGAAGAAGTCTCTTGATTTGTGATGAATGTTCTTGTTCAATCTTTTTGGTATGAACAAGGGAAAGAACAGATTGTATTTCTTCACAGAGAAGCAGATCTTCTTCTGTATATTTTTTATGTATATGTAAAAATTCTCTTCTTTGTAAACCTCTGCAATGTTCTTGCCTTGTGTGTCCTTTTCTGAAAAAGAGAATCTCTTTTATATTCTGTAGTAAAAAAAATTATCCTTTGAATTTGAAAAGCTGGCATTAATTGCTGAAAGATCTGGAGAATACAAACGGCTGGAATATGATTTAAATGAGTTTTTCCAACAGCCCCTAATAAAATAAGCAAGTAATTATCCTGATGAAGAGCATAATTAATGCTGCCAATAAAGGCTATATTTAGGGGAATATGATCATTTATTACTCAAGAATATTACTGCTAAATAATATAGAAAGTAAGGGACAGAAATCCAAAAAACTTCTCATTCTAGAGCGAGACAGAAATTGTCAACCTCTGAAAGAAATTCGTCGACCTGAGTTCCAAGATTGTCAACCAGAGAATTACATTTCATTGACCTGAGTTCTGCGAACTGTATTCAGAGAATAACTTGCCAATTTTGTGTTCTTAGTTCGTCGAGCTGAGAATCTGTTTGAAAGAATCGATCGTCGACCTGCGCTCGAATATCGTTGAGTTTAGCTCAGAGAGATAACTCTGAGTTCATAAATCTGAGATCGACGATCATCGAGCTGAGTTTTAAGAACTTCGAACTGATATTCTGAACTCTGAATTCTTATAAGTCTGACACTTCTGAGGTCCTCTGCTGGATGGTCCAAGAAGGTTGAACCTAATGACTTAGCCTAAACTCTAGGACTGCTAGACTTGACCCTGGCTATACAAGGTGGGTCAGACTCAGCCTAATTTAGTGAACCTAGCGCAAATCCAATTAGGGATCTAATATATACAATTACTACTTTATAAGGAGAGGGAATGAAAAAAATGAAATGCAAGAAACGGTCGTAAGAGGAAGTTCACCACTTGCCTCAAAACTCTGAAGACCTGCCTCTCTTAGCGTTCCTAGACAAGAATGGGTCGCAAGAAGTTCCAAGCCAACAATCATGAAACATTTTGTGGGGGGGGAGAGGTAAAAACCGCAAACCCTAAAGCCTAAAAATCAAAAAAATAGGAAGTACTTACCACACATGCACAGATCTAGGCGAGAGCTTTCCGAATCTCTATTCTACTGACGAAACTGACTACTTGATCTCACTCAATCACCGGCCAAGAGAAAGCGGCGACACCAACATTTCTCCTCTTTTGCGAAACAGACGACAGCTCGGATTGGGATGAAGATGAATAAGGTTACGACGTGACGTTCTATCTATTTATATTAATTAATATCTTAATGTTTTAATTACTCAATAAACTTCCAAACAACCCGAAATTCAAACCAACTCAGAATTTTATGAAAATCACACCGTAGTTAAATACCGACGCTACGAATTAAAGGACGAATCCAGAATCGACATCCGACAACCCAACTCGGGTAAAAAACCTCCCGAAGCTAAAATACCACCATCCCTGAAAAAGTTCCACCGAGTCTACAAAACAGTCCCGGCTCGCTTGAGAAATTACACAACCGTGCTAAAGAACAAGCACACAGAAAACTTTCCGAGCAAAACCACGATCTAATAATGGCACCCATTTACTATGCATCAACGTAACTCCCTGACGCAAAAAATACATCACTAAAGGAATTAAAATAAACACACAAAAATCAGGGCCGTCACGACCACCGCCCCCCCCCCCCCCCCCAAAAAACAAGTTTCGTCTCGAAACTTGACATAAAAAGGATCAAATCCAAAATAGAAGAAAAGTAACCAAAGGCAAAGAAAATACTTACCAAAAGCATCAGGAGTATAGATGAGGATGAGCCTCCCTCATACCTTACTCCAACTCCAAAGTCGCATTATACACGTCTTGGTTCCTCCACAAAACTTTAACCATTGGTATTTTCTTCCTTCGCAATAACCAATCTTGATTATTCAAACACGAATAGGAACTTCCACATAGGAAAGGTAAGGCTCTAACTGGGGCACACAATCAAGAATCTATGGGTCGCTACGCACGCACTTCCGCAACTTGCTTACATGAAAAACATCGTGAACACCACGAAAACTTGATGGCAAATCCAGTCTATAAGCAGACATTCCAATACGCTCCACAACCTTGAAAGGTCCCAAATACCTAGGATCCAACTTATGGTTCTTACCAAACCTCTTAACACCATACATTGGGGAAAACTTAAGAAAAACCATGTCCTCGTCATCTAATTTCAAATTAATCTTTTGTCAATTTGCATTCTTTTCCTAACGCTCCTGGGCTATACGAAGCTTCTATCGAACATGCTTCATAGAAATATCGATTTCCTCTAAGGCTCACGGACCCAACAACGGCCTCTCACCAACCTCGGCCCAAAACAACGGAGTTCTGAAATGCCTCCGATACAAAGACTCAAACGGGTCCATCTGCAAACTCTCTTGATAACTGTTATTGTAAGCAAATTCCCTTTTTCTTAAACGCTCATCCCACGCTCCCCTGTGGTCCAAAATATAACAATTGATCATATCCTCCATGATCTGATTTACTCTCTCCATCTGCCCATTTTTCTGTGAATGATTGGCAGTGTAATACCTAAAATCGGTACAAAACACTTCCTGTAAACTTTTCCAATAGCAATATAGAAACCTGTAGTCTCGATCTGACATAATGCTAACTTGCACTCCATGTAATCTGATTACCTCATCCAAATATAACTCCGTTATCTTTTTCATAGAGTAATCGATCTTAAACGGCATGATGTGAGCACACTTCGTTAGCATGTCCACTATAACCCAAACTGAATCGCATCCTAGGGGATATCTCGGGAATCCAGTAAAAAAATCCATCGAAATACTCTCCCACTTTGAACTTGGAGTTTCTAAAGGCATCAACTTGCCTCCAGGCCTACAATGATCGGCCTTAACTCGTCTGCAAGTAAAATATTGGGATACAAACTTAGCTATATCGCCCTTCATACCAACCCACCAAACGATCTGCTTTAGATCCCTATACATTTTAGTAGAACCCGGGTGATAGGAAACACTGGAACCGTGCGCCTCGTTGCACAACTTAAGTTGAATGTCCTAAATAGCGGGGATACAAAATCTGTCGCAGTACTTCAAGGTACCAGCATCATCAATTGAAAATTCTGGTAATTCCCCTTTCTTAGTTCTATTATTAAGGTGCAACAAGTAAGGATCATCCTTTAGATGTAGTCTCGTAAGTGTAATCCATTAAGGATCTATTTCTTCCAAACTACTCGACGAGTTGCTTCTTCCGATTGATATAACCATTAGTAGAAACTCTTCTACCAAGGATTCCACTGAAAGTCCAAAGATTTGCGCGGCCTTTCTACTCAGGGACTCGGCTACCACATTTGCTTTGCCTGGATGGTATTGAATCTCAATATCATAATCCGCAACATATTCTAACCATCTCCAATGGCACAAAGTCAACTCCTTTTGAGTGAAAACATACTTCAAACACTTATGCTTCGTGTAAATTTTGCATAGAGCGCCATATAACAGATGTCTCCATTGCTTTAAGGTTTAAATTATAGCCGAAAATTCCAAATCATGCGTAGGGTAATTCTTCTCATGTATGTTTAACTGTCTTGACCTATACTCAATCACTTTGCCTTCTTGCATTAACACGCAACCAAGTCCCACTTTCGATGCGTCCACATACACAGCATACTCTATCCCTTCGATAGGCAAGGACAACACCGGAGCAGTGCACAATCTCCTTTTAAATTCCTGAAAAGCCTCTTCGCACTTATCGCTCCTCACAAAAGCTGCGTTCTTCTGTGTAAGCTTAGTCAGCCGCGGAGACAACGTAGAGAACCCTTCCACAAACCTCCTATATAATCCTGCCAACCCTAGGAAACTTCTTATCTCTTTGGGTGTGGTAGATCATTCCAATCCATCACAACAGCTATCTTCTTGGGGTCTACATAAATTCAACCTTTATTAACCACATGATCCAGAAAGGAAAACTGAGGTAACAAAAATTCACATTTGCTTAACTTAGCAAACAACTTATGCTCTCTCAAAGAAAACAAAACCAAACGAAAGTGTTGGGCATGCTCCTCAGCACCGTGTTAATAAACCAAAACATCATCTATTAACATGACCACAAAACGGACCAGAAAATCCTTGAACACTTTATTCATCATGTCCATAAAGGCAGAGGGTGCATTAGTCAATCCAAAGGACATCACCAAGAACTCAAAATGTCCATGCCGATAACGAAAAGCAACACGTAGATTATCCGTCTAACGAATCCTCAACTGATGGTAGCCTGGACAAAGTCCAATCTTCGAAAACACAGTGCTACCACGCAACTGATCAAACAAATCATTTATTCTTAGTAAGGGATACCAATTCTTGATAGTTACCTTATTCAATTATCTTTAATGAATGCACAGCCTCATCGATCCATCCTTTTTCTTCACGAACAGCACAAGAGCACCCCTACGGTGAAGAACTTGGTCTAATGAATCAATTTAAAAATAACTCATCTAGCTGGGTACGCAACTCCTCCAGCTCATGTGGGGCCACACAGTACGCTTCCTTAGCAATAGGATGGGTACCTAGCTCCAAATCTATGACAAAATCCACGTCCCTCTAAGGTGGAAGACCAAGAAGATTATTAGGAAAAACATCAGGAAACTCGCACACTACAGGAATGTCCTCTACACGCGGCAAACTACCACCGATCTCCAACACCGAAACCAAAAAAGCAAAACTTCCAGAATCTAAAATCTTCCGAGCACATACCGCAGAAATGATCGGGGAAACCTGTCGAAGAAAACCATAAACACTCATGTTTTGACCGTTTTCCATCTTGAACTCCAAATGCTTGACCTTGCATTGGATGACCGTATCATACCTGGACAACGAGTTCATGCCCAAGATCACATCGAAATCTTCCAAGTATATCACCTTCAAATCAACAACGGCTAGAAAATCACCTAACAAAATAAGACAACTCTGACTTCCTTGGTCCGACACCACTAAATCGCCAGAGGGAAACTTGACACGAAACGCGTCGCCAATAAGATCGAGGGTCAAATGATGATGCTCTATAAAGGTCCTAGCCACGAATAAGTGAGTAGAACTGGAATCGAAAAGAATGCACTCCCAGAAGTTCTTACCCATAAACTTTCCTATAAAATCGTTTACGTAATTAAGGTAATGAACGTCAAAACTACCGCTACGAAATAAAAGCTAAAACTAGGTAAGGATCTAACCTGAAATTACTTGGGTAGACGTCTAAGCTTCCTCCAAAGACACCCCATTCAGCTTGACCTTCCCTTTGTCCATGTGTTGTGGTGGTGGCAAGGCCTGAAGTGGAGCCAGATGCAGCGTGGGCTGATACTTCTTGCACTTCGACTTGAATTGACCTTTCTATCCATACTGAAAGTAGCCCCTTTCCCTTCCCCATCAATGGGCAGCATCGTGACGCTTTCGTTTGCATGAAGAACAAACCAAATCCCCCTTAGGAGCTCCCTGAATTGCATGCACTTTCTCCTGCTTCTGAGCTCCTATCTGCTTGTAACATCTCTCGAACAGAAGGCCTGGCTAGCCACAGAAACTGTACACTTCTTTGCTTCTTTTCCTGGAATCAAAACAAGAATCTCGAGAGCTCTTACTCTCGTCAGAATTCCTCTTATCTTTCTTCATCAGCTAGCCTCGATTCTTAGAATTATCAATAGCCTAAACCTTAAGAGAACCTTCTACTATCTCAGCATAGCTCTCAGATCCATAAGCACAAGCCAGTTGCTGGGAATCACTCATAAGACAACCCCGAAAGCGCTTAACTCTGTTAGCTTCCGAGACCAAGTCTGGGGCAAACCGGCTTAACTTACTGAACTCCACATCATACTCACTAATTGTGAGTTGCCTCTGCTTCAGATGCAAAAAATTATTCATGAACCGGTCTCGCTCGTCCGACGATAAAAAATTCTTCAACAGAACCTCCTTGAAGGATTCCCAGGAACATCCATCCTTAAGATTTTCCTTCTCTCTCAACCACCTGCTCTTTGCCAAACCCTTCAGTTGGTAAGCAACGACCATCATTCTCTGGTCAGCAAGAACTCCTGAGTATGATAACAGCTCCTCGATTACTATGATCCATTCATCCAAGGCCAAAACATCTGCTCTACCATCATAGGTAGGAGGTCCTAATCGCTAAAAATGCAAGATAAAGTTCATTTCTAGAGGTAACAAAGCTGGGGCACTAGAGGAGCAGGAGGAACAGGAATGGCCTGACCCAACGCAGGGTCCTGCACTCTAAGCGGTTGTCCTGACACAACAGTCAACTAGGCTTGAACTTACTATTTCACCTCCACCATTTGCCTCGATAGAGCCTCATTGCTCTGCCGCAATCCTTCTATCACGGCCTCACTCTGAGATCCAGACAACTCACCCTCAGACTAGTGAGGCGACCTCATCACACACTTGGGTGGCATACTAATCAAACAACAATAACTAATCAATACCTAGCTTAACCACTAGATACAAATAACTTAGTTCAGACAAATACATGCTTGAATACTTGCTCATGCTGCTAACTTGCTCTGGGATTTTCATTAATGATGTCATGCCTAAACTTAGGATGATATATCGTCATCCTACTAACGCATGTGCATAAACCAAGAATGCATGAATTCTTATTCTTTTTGATTCAAAACCATGTGTGTATGTATGTCATCATGTAAATCTTTAGCTTGACACGTGCGCTAATGCTATGTTATGCCATGTATGCCGTGTTATGCATTCTATTAAAAAGGCCTTAGTGCATGTTTTGAACGGCGTACATATGAAATATTATGCATCCCATACTACATAATATCGCATGCAATGAAAATCAAAATCTAATGTGCATTCATGTGATGATTGTTATGCATCTCATACTACATAACAGTCACATGTTGCCTCCTATGAGGATCCATATACAAACACATATTATGCATCTCATGCTATATAATATGCTTCGTATACTTCTTGTAATGCTTATGAGTGTAGTGTTCATGCTTCGACCAAGACTTACTGAAGACATATGGGTGTGTGTATGCAATGGAACTGGACAACTAATACTAACCAAAGATAGTCATTCAAATAATTGTCAAACAACCTATCCATCTAATACCAAATTTACCAACCAGCATTTTCTCCAAATTTGAATGTATATCAGAGTAAGAGAAAACACGCACCGTGATGCTACACTGTGTGGGAGATAACTCCACATGCCCAAGCAAGACTCTAACTCTACATTTTATTTAAAATTCATAAGTTATTATGAGGAAAATCAAGTTTAAGTTTAATTGATAAGCCATATCCCTCGGCTCGGTGTATCAACTAGTCCACCAAAAAAATATAATTATACGTTGCGGAAAATACTTTGCTCATATGATTAACATCCTACATGAGTATAAACATCGCGAAAGGATGACTCATGGTATGCAAGACTCTAAATTTATCATAAGTATAGAAATAGCTTTTACGTTAGTTAAGATATGGTGACTTTAACTTTGAAATATGACATGAATGAGGTGATAATAATATTACTTTTATACTTTAAATATCTAACATGCAACCTAGCAGAAAACCTTCCCAGAGAGCAAGTATAACCAACAAAATAAGGCAAACTTAGCAGCAAGCAAAGTACTTAACATTCACCAGAAAACTACCAGTGGGCTTAAACAACCTGACACGAACCCACTGAAAAAACGTATGTCTGAACTAAACAAAAAAAGAAACAACTACCTCTCGATGGTGAGGAAACCACTGCAACCACTACAGCCCACGAGCTACCACCAAACCTAGCCACTCAACCGGCTACTGCTCTGAACCTGAGGCATTCACCAAATAGAATACCTCAACAAGAAAATACAAGTGGCAATAGAGTTAAACAATAGATGAAAACAAATAGTCAAAGGGTTACCAACCAATGATAAGATAACTATTAGGAAACATCAACACTTAACCACAAGGAAAATGGGGAGAAAAACTAAAAATGGTAGAATATCCGAAACTACACCAAGTACGATAAAGATCCAAGCTTTAATAACATATACATTTGTACGTTTTTAAATCAAAGAAGTTGGTCAATTCACCATTTGAAGAGAAAAACATCGGCCAAGTCCAGCACAAGCGGTGGAAGGTACCTACCCAACACACCAATAGCAAAACTTTACCAAAAACAACACGGACAAAGTCCGGCAGTTATGGTGGAAGGGACCTACCCAACACACAAGTAGTAAAACTTCATAAGGGCCCAAGGAAATGTTGTCTTATACCTTGACACACCCAAAACCAGGGAAAAACCAGCACCTGCGGTGGAAGGGACCTACACAATAAACCAATAGTCAAACACCCGCACAGGGTAAAGTTGTAAAAAACAGGGCACTAAAGGCCTAGACATCCATAAAACCGATAAAATCTCAACCAACACTAGGTTATTTCAATGAAATAAAGAAGAAAAAAAACCCAAATCACCATAAGGCCCATACCCGACAAATTGGACTTAATTCAGCGAAAATTAACCAAGTCTACACTGATTTGTCGAGTATACTCGACGAGTATAGTAGGAACTCAACGATTCTTACTCAACAAATAGGCTACTAGCAATATTCGACGAATCGACAAAATTTCCTAAGTCCACGAAAAAAACGTCGAGTACACTCGACGCCACACTGAGTGTATTCAACGCACTCGACGCCAACCAGCTAAATCAACGATTCTACCTTTACTCAACGTCGTGTTGAGTGCACTCAACGCCGCGGTGAGTGCACTCAAACACTCAACGCTTATGAATTAGCGCCAAAACATCACTCGACTCACTTTACACCAAACTAGCATTACGCAATGAATTCGTCAAGATAACTTGATGAATTTGACTTAGACTCAAATCTCACTCAATGACAAGACTTATACTCGATGGACTCAACGCATAATATTCACCGAACTCGATGACAAGTTAACCTCACGCAATGCAAAGTTTGCATTCAATGATTTCATCGAGATAACTCGATGACTTGAACTTGGTCTAAAATATCACTCAACGCCAAGCATTACCCACTTAAATTCAACGAATACTCGATGAATTTACATTTAGGCTGATGACCTAAACTTGACGAATTTACACTTAGGCTGATAACCTATAATCGATGAATTAGCACTTAGGTTGATAACCTAAACTCGACAAATTTACACTTAGGCTGATAACCTATACTCGATGAATTTCACTCAGCCTAAATCCTAATGTTCGATGAATTTCTAATGGTCTAATACACCTATATTTGACGAAACTCACTTAAGCAATATACCATATCCGACGGATTTAGGCCTAAAATTGATGCTACTATAAGGGTTCTTTCAAGACTAAACCCTACACTATTACTACTTTATAGGGAGAGGGAATGAATAAAATGAAAAGAAAGAAATGGTTGCAAGAGGAAGATCACCACTTGCCTCAAAACTCCTAAGATTCACTTCTTCGACGTTTGTCGACAAGAATCGAACGCAAGAAGTTCTAAGCCACAAATCTTGAAACATTCGGTTGGGGGGTGGGGGGGGGAGAGGTCAAAACCGCAAACCCTAAAGCCTAGAAATTTAATAAAAGGGAAGTACTTACCACACATACGCAGATCTAGGCGAGAGCTTTCCGAAGCTCTATTCTACTGACGAAACTTACAGCCAGATCTCACTCATCTGCCGGTCGAGAACAAGCAGCGACACAATCGTTTATCCTCTTTCACAAAACAGACGATGGATCGGGTAGGGAAGGAGATGAATGGGATTTTGAAGCAACGTTCTATCTATTTATATTAATCGATATCTTTATTTTTTTTATCTATTAATTACTCAATAAATGTCCGAACGACCCGAAATTCAAACCAACTCGAAATTTTAGGAAAATTGCACAGTAGTTAAATACAGACTCTTCAAATTCAACAGTGAAGTCGAATTCGACATCCGACAACCCAACTCAGGTAAAACACCTCCCGAAGCTTAAATACAATCATTCCTAACTAAGCTCCACCGAGTCACAGAAATAGACCGAGCTTGCAACGGAAATTACACAACCGTGTTAAAGACCAAGAACACTGAAAACTTACTGAGAAAAAACACGCTTCATTAACGACACCTGTTAACTATTCATCAATGTAATGCCCTTACACCAAAAATACGTCACTATAGGAATTAAAATAAATACCGAAAAATAAGGGGCATTACACTTAGCCTCATTAGAATTGGGATACAACATATTACCTAAGTTTCTCTGATTGACTATTTAAGTATTACCAGTAAATTTTTATCACAAAATCAGAGATGTCGCCGCAAGGTGCACTCTATTTTGAGATAAAAATTTAAGTAAAGAATGTACAGTAAAAAGAAAAAGAAAAGCGAGGGGTGAGGACAATAAAAGACAAAGAAGGAAAAGGAATTTTTAATAATATAATGATTAGACTATAATTTTTTTAAAGCCGGTTAAGTTAGTCTTGGTTTTCCTGAGGTGTGATGGGTTCGCACTAGTATTATAAGGTGTGATGGGATGACAAGCCCAAGCCTTCCTTTCAAAGATTTTATGTCGCACCTTTAAAGATTTTTTAAAATAAAATTTGAAAACAAAATAACAAAATTAATAACTATTTTTTTTTAAAATATCACCATAAAGTTCCCCAGAAATGGAGCCAAAACTTGACGGGCTCAACTATATCCACAAATGATAAAGGTAAGCGTACCTTATCAGAAGTAGTTTTTGATTTTTAAAATAAAAGTCATATTAGACTCAGGGCGGTTGAGTAATTCTACATCAGAACATCGTTATTATCTTATTGAATAGAACTTGGAGTGTGGTTTGTGAAAAAAATATATTAAAATGCTATTAATTTAAAATTAATTAAAACGATTTATTAAAAGTTAGCGCTCGATCTTTGAATCACCTTAGAATAAAAAAATAACGAAAAGAAAATAGAATTCCAATTCTCTTATTAAAGACGCTTTGACTGTGGAAGTTCCCGAAGCTTGAACACTACTCTCTCGAGAATTAGGTTCACCTAAGCTTAGATGTATCGACTGAACTCTAATTTTTAGAAGGCATAACCTAAGCCTTGTTTTACATTATGAACCCCGCTATTGGATTTCACTCAAATTTTGAAGAGTTACGCCATCCTTTCTCGAGGGTTGCATTATACTCTTTTTACCCATGAACGATTGATTTGTTTTATGAGCCTCTCGACTTACTAAAGAATCAAAATTAATATGAAAACTATATATCAATAATATAGCCTCATAGCAAATTAATCATGGGTAAATCTAAAAATTTAATGATTTGAGAAAAGAGAATCTAAATCATAACAAAATAACTTCATCCTTAAATCATCATGATCAAGTACTAAAGAAATTAGTTACCAATGGAAATAGATGAATCATTAGCATAAAAGCGATATAAGATGAATGATAGAGAGAATAAAAGAAAGAAAAAAATTTTATTTCTTTAAAAGAAAATTACAAAAAGAGCTAAAGGATTACAAGTACAAGGAATTTCAAGCTTACTAGAAGAAAGAAGAGAGGAGTACAATAATACTAACAATAACAAAAGCAGTACAAGAAAATTCAAATTAGACCCCAAAATACGATCCCTTGATGGTTGGAGAGTTTTATAGGTATAAAGCATAAGTTACATGCCATCAGGTCACGCCAGTGACCTGGGGGTGTGTCTCTGGCATGAAGATCGATGGTGTAACAAACATGATCTAGCTTTAATATGGAGCATTACAGTGGGGTCATGTCTCTAGGACACGCCCGTGACCTAGAGTGTGTAGTCTCTTTTACGGCTTCTGGTGGGAACTCATTGTGGGATGGGCGTGTAATGACCGATCCATGCGGTTTACATGGGTGTGACACTTGAAAGCCATATACGTGTTTTAGCAAATTACTAGCAAGCTGTCGGATTGGTCTAGAGGTGTTTCACGGGCATGAAGTAGAAGTCACGCCCTTGGTCACGAGCGTTACACAGAGTATGTAATTGTAATTGACGTAGCAGGAAAAATCTAGATCGAGGCCCGAGCCCTAGGCATTGACCCTATGTCACGGCCCTAACGCACGCCCATGACCCTAGGGCGTGTACTTTGTGATTTTTGCATAATTGCTCCCTTTTCACTCCTGATTACTCTTATATGCTTCAAATTGTTATGGGCAGCCCAGTAACTCCAAAAAATATAAAATAAGTCATTTTGGACTATAATTAAGATAAACTTAATATAAATTAATAAATTAATTATAAAATAATACACTTAAATAAAGATAATTTAAGCTTTATAAAATAACTTTCCTCCCGACTCGAGTAATACAACTCTAGTGACCGTCTACATGCTCACCTACGCTATCGTCAAATTCCACCTAATTCACAAATTTCAAGTAAAATAAATAGTGTCCATGCAAATAGAGAATTAAACGTCTAAATGAATATGGATGAATATGGAATAGTAAATTCTACCAAAAATCTACATGGCACAAGCACTTGAATAGGAGCACTACTAGAGTCAACTTATTATCATTGGAGCATGCGTTCAACACTCCTGGGTTTGAAAAAAACAAATCCCAAATGTATTTTATCATAGTGTGTTTATGGTGTGCATATATAATAGGTATAACACTATGATAATTTTGGATGGGAGACATATATCAGATTTTATAAAGTTGAGCTATCACTTGTTGTTATCGTCCCGCATTAGCGTGATGATGTAAACCATGGCATAGGCCACGATTCAGAATGGTTTCCACAATGCGCATTATCAAAGATACTGCCTGACAATATCGTGTTATTATAATGGGATAGTCACATGACCGTACATGACCTTTCCACTACGACGTGATTCTTATAGAGTGGGACATATGTCAACCATTGGAGTTAACACCGGAGATAGCATGCTACCGCCACACGATAGTCGAAAAACTATAAATGGGTTGAACTTTGGGAATTTGAAGGTGTACACCTCCAAAAGACTTGATTTCGTGCATCCAAAAAAACTTCCTTAATGTTCATGAAATCTAAAGAGAGAAGAAGGGACAATTCATGCTTCTCATCTCCAGCGATCATCACAATGATTTTCCGGCCTCTTCAGTGCTCAAGACCTGACAGAGTTTTTATTCTCAGATTATTTTTCTTTTTTCATTCTCTTTGTAATCGGTAGAGAATTCACCACCTTCTGAGTGGATACTAGGCCCGTGTGTGGTTAAGGGGGAAATCACTATCGTGTTTACAATGACTAAGTCATTGTGAGATCTAGGGGGAGTCTAGTTAACGTATCTTGGGAGAGATAGGCTTTAGCTGGCGGATCCTTGGTAGAAGGACTAGTAAGTTAAAAAAGGAGTTTTTTGCTTTTTCATCCCAGCATCGATTTGAATCTTTATTGAAATCTTTTGTTTGAAATTTTTCTTATCACTTTTGAAATAAACTTGCATTTTGTTTTATCATAAATATCAAAGTGATTTATTATAAATATTTGGTTGCGACTAAGCTTGCATTATTCTAGAACATTTTAGCTAAGTATTTTGTTAATTTGAATTCTCAAAGTTTGCCCTTATTCACCCCATCTAAGGGCGCCTCAAGATAGAACACTTGGTATCAGAGGAAGATTTCTCCAAAATGGTTTTACCATCGGGAGAAATGGCGCATAAAAATCATGTGTTTTTTGAGGGGCAAGGAATTAACAGACCTCCTTTATTCACTAACACATATTAAAATTATTAGAAAACTCGAATGCAATTTTTTCTTAATGCCTTAGATATAGATGTCTGGGGAATGGTAGAACAGTGCTACACTCCACCTATAATGGTAGTTGGAAGCATTACTATGGATAAACAAAAAGATAAATGGGATGATTCAGATAAACTTTGTTACAAAAATAAGGCTAAGGCTACAAACGCATTATTTTGTGCATTAGATAGAACATAATTTAATAGAGTTTGTGCATGTGATACTGCTTATGATATTTGGAATTTGTTTGAAGTTACCCATAAAGGTACATCGCAAGTGAAGGTCTCGAAGCTATTTCAATTGGAGCCAAAATTTGAAAAGTTCAGAATTGTGTTTGGTGAAGACATTGATTCAATGTACATATGATTTTCAAAAATCGTCAACAACTCCAAAGTCTCAGGAAAGAATTTCTCCAACGGGTATTTAGTGACAAAGATTTTAAGATCCCGCTTCCCCCAAAGTTCATTCTGAAGGTGACTGTCATCTCAGAGTCACTTGATCATAAAACTCTTCAAATTGAGAGCCTCATCGAAAATTTTAAAACTCATGAAGTAGAGCTGAAAATTCAACAACATGTTGGTACCCTAGTTTGATTTGAGTTTAGTCCTCTTCTTTGTGCCCTTGACCCAAGAAATATCTATGGTCAATGGTTAGGAGTCTAGCTGAAGGGTCCTCGCTTTTCCAAATTGAGAATTTGGTTAAGTAGGTTTTTCGTTCGACCATAGTCGAACGCCGTTCGACTATCGTCTATCGGCTGATCGACGATCGTCTATCAGTTGGTCGACGGGTCTGCGCTGATAGTTCGACTATCTGTTGATAGCTCGACTATCTGTTCTGCGCTGGTAGTTCGACTATCTGTTGATAGCTCGACTATCTGTTCTGCGCTGGTAGTTCGACTATCTGTTGATAGTTCGACTATCTGTTCTGCGCTGATAGTTCGACTATCTGTTGATAGTTCGACTATCTGTTCTGCGCTGATAGTTCGACTATCTGTTGATAGTTCGACTATCTGTTCCGCCTTGATAGTTCGACTATCTGTCCTGATAGCTCGACTATCTGATAGTTCGACTATCTGGTGATAGATCGACTATCTGGTTTGTTTTGATAGTTCGACTATCTTTTGATAGTTCGACTATCTGTTTTCTGAGGTAGGTCGACTATCTGCTTGATAGTTCGACCATCTCTGTGCGCTTGATAGCTCGACTATCTGTCCTAGATAGATCGACTATCTGATAGTTCGACTATCTGTCCTGATAGTTCGACTATCTGCTGCGGTAGCTCGACTATCTGTTTGATAGCTCGACTATCTGGATCGTTCGACTATCTGCCCGATAGTTCGACGATCTCCTGGCGTCGTTCGACGATCTTCGAAGGTCGTTCGACGTTTTCTGTCTGCCTTTGAATTTTGTATTTATTTATTATATTTAATTATTTAATACATTTTCTGGCACTCTATTTTAAGCTGTATGATAAAGTTTCCAGGCATTATTTGCTCTATTCTTATTGCCTGAGTTAAAATCTTTTAAGATAAAGTTGTTTGTCTTATTAGCTGTCATTTTAATTTACTTTATCTGCTGACAGCCCTTTATAGCCGTTAGACTGAAAAGTCTTCTTTTGCTATAAAGAGATTGTTTCTGATGTGACTTTATTTAGTCTATCTGTTTATTTGTTTTAAGCCTGCAGCTTCTTAGAAAGAGGTTTATTCCTTTTTATAGAATGTTTTGCTGCAGAGATATTTTCTGTCTTCTTGATATTTACAGCCCAGGTCTCAAGGCTTAGAAGAAGACAAACTAATTCAAATGGAAGAGAGCCGTTGCTTGCTGATGATTATATAAAGAACCCTTTGCAGAAGGATTCAAGCTAGTTAACAGAAGCAAGTGTTACACACATATTCAAAAGCACTCAAGCCTTCATCAAGCTCAAGCTTCCTGCTCTCAGCAAACTCCATCTAACTGAGAAGTGTTAAGATCTTCATCTCTTCTTCACCTGAGTTCTCCTGCTTTCAGGAAGTTCAACTCAGAGTTTCTTTGAAGAAGAAGAAGAAGAAGAATAGCTGCTTGAAGAGATTTCTTTTTGTTATTTACTTTCTTCTTGTAGCTCTTTCCTTCAGAACTTTCTGAAGAGTTTTCTCTGCACTGAAGCAAGACTTCACCTGGACATCTTTGAGCCAGGGGGAGCCTTGATTCTTTAGAGCATTCTAGCTCAGTGCAAGCCTCTTGTGCTTCTCTAATCTATTGTAAAATAGAGAAGACATCTTAACCTTCTTCCCCCTCCTGTACAGGGTTATTACTCCCTTCAAAAGTATCCCTTGGTGGCAGGGCACCTGATCAAAAACCTGTGCTTGGTTTTTAGACACCTGATCAAAAGTCTAAAGGGTTTCTGAATCTACCTGAAGCAGATTCTGTTGGTGGCAGGGCACCTGATCAAAAACCTGAGTGGATTCCTACCGTGTGGGTAGAAGAGTGGACGTACCCAAGTTGTTTGGGGAACCACTATAAATTTCCTTGTGTCGTCTGGATTCAACTGTTTATTTCCTGTACTGTGGCTGTGAATAGATATAACTAGGTTGCTAGGTGCTGTTTAGGTTTTCCAAGCTTTAACTGTAATTACAGTTAGCTTGTGTTTGCACATCACTTGTGTTAGGCTTTAAGGTTAAATCAATATCTATAATCTCTTCATTCCGCACTTCACTCCAAGGGAGTTGGGTAGACAGTTAAGTTTTGTATTGTGCAAAATTTGATTACTCTATTCACCCCCCCTCTAGAGTAGTATCTATCCCTTCACTTTCAATTGGTATCAGAGAGAGGTTGACTGACTGTATAGGCTAACACCTAAGTCACAAGATCCTGATAGATACCAAGAGCTTATAGATATTCACTATCATGGCCCAGTCTAAGGATTATTCTAGCACCAGACCTCCAGCATGCAACTTAGCAAAGTTTGGCATCTGGAAGGCAAGGATCAAACTTTATATGAATTCTATTGATGAAAGTATTTTTGCTTCTATTTTGTCAGGTCCCCCAAGAGCACCTGCTGCTGCCACTGCCTCATCATCTGATATGAGTGCAGTGCCTCCTCCAGACTATAATGATGAGTACAAGAAGGCCAAAATTGCTGATGCCAAAGCAATGAACATACTGGCTCAGACTATGTCTGATGAGGTGTTCCAGAAGGTGGCTGACTGCTCCTCAGCTAAGGCCATGTGGGACACACTGAACCAGATTGTAGCTGGTTCAGCTGATGAAAGGAAGGACAGGAGGTCCAACCTTATCTCACAGTATGAGAACTTCAAGAAGACTGATGCTGAATCAGTTGAAGCGATGTACACCAGGCTCAGCTCAATCATCAATGAGCTGAGGACCCTGGACAAGGACATATCATTGACAGAGGTCAATGATAAGATTCTTATGTGCTTCCCTAGCACATGGGATCTAAGAATCTGGCCCATCAAAGAAGCCAGAAGTACCGATGAAATCTCAACTGAAGCTCTCCTCGGCAAGCTCAAGTCTTTTGAGCAAGTGCTGAAGACCAGAGAAGCAGAAGCTGAAGCCAAGACCCCCACTCCAACAAGAAAAGAGCAATCTCTAGCTCTTAAGGCTGCAGATGTTTCTGAAGGCAGCCAATCCAATGAGGAACTTATGGCACTGTTTGCCAAGAGGTTTCTCAAAATGGGGAGAAAGGAGTTCAGAAAGAAGTCTTCACGCTATGAAGACAAACCAAGGTATGATCGATCTCCTGCTAAAGAAATTATTTGCTATGGTTGCAGGAAGCCTGGACACAGTTTGCCAGAGTGTCCAGAGGAGAAGAACAAGGAAAAGAGAAAAGACAAAGAACAACACAGGAAGCACTCCAAGCCATCCTCCTACAAGAACAAGAAAAAGGAGAGAGGTTTCATTGCTGAAACCTGGAGTGATTCTGATGAAGAATCATCCTCATCAAGCTCCAGTGAAGATGAGGAAGAGAAGAAGGCCAAAGAAATTTGCCTAATGGCAATAGATGCCTGCAGCAACCACTCTGCTGCAGAGAGTTCTGATTCTGATGAAGAGATGCCTACTGAAGATGAGGTACTTTCATCTTATGATTTTACTTCAGAAGAGTTTAAGTTAGATTTTAAATCTTTATGTCTAGATTTAATTAGTTCAGAAAAAGAGATAAAAGAACTTAGAAATAGGCTAGCTGACTCTGAATCAATAGCCTCTGAAAATGTTAGGTTAAAGGAAGAACTCACTACTTGTAGTGAAGAAATCAAATTTCTTAAAATAGAATTAGCTAAGTCTAAGAGATTAGAAGAATCCCTTAATGGTAGAAGCCTTAAGCTGTTAGAAATTACCAGCATGGCTAACACTAGGTCAGGTAATGATAAACTAGGCTTAGGAGCTTCTCCCAGTGAACCCCCAGTCTTGCTTAAAAATAATCTTTCAACTCCAGTGAACTTCATTTCAGCTAGTGGAAAGAAGAACACTGAGCAAGTAAACCTTGTAAATAAAACCCTAAATAAAGCTAAGAGAGAAAAGAGAAAGAAGTTTTTCAAAGAAATACAAAAAGCGTCGAACGCCGCTCGACGACCGGATGCTCCATGGTCGAACGAAGCTCGACGATCTGAGCGCCCATCGTCGAACGTCGATCGACGATTTCAACATGATTTTCAAAATCATAATCAGTATCATAGAAACCTAAATGAGAATAGAAACCCTAGGTCTTGTTGACCCATCATCTGCATGGAGAATCCCACCTAGGAGATCTCACCCACTAGGTTATCACCCTCAGCCTGCATTCTCTTATATTTCTAGTTTTTCTTATGTGAAAAACAAGGGACCCAAGGTTACCTGGGTCCACTCTGTCTAAATAATTGTTTTGCAGGTGAAGGCCTATCCAATCACTCAAAATAAGTGGTATTTGGATAGTGGATGCTCTAAGCATATGACAGGAAACAAAGAGCTTCTGTCAAAGTACAAAGCTAAGCTCGGCCCAAAGGTTATCTTTGGAGACTCCAGCTGTGGTCAAACAGAAGGATATGGCAAGATCACGATTGGAGCTGTTACATTCAAGAGAGTTGCTTATGTCAATGGACTGAAGCATAATCTGATTTCAGTTAGCCAGCTATGTGATGCTGGCTACCAGGTTTCTTTTTCTAACTCCTCTTGCAATATTACTTTAAATAATAATGTTGTTTTAATAGGTAATAGAATAGGCAATATATATTTAGTAGATTTTAATTCATCTCACTCTGAAATCTGCCTGTTTAATGAATTAACCCTTAATAATAATTCTTTATGGCATAAAAGGCTTAGTCATGTAAACCTGAAAAATATATCTAGGTTATCTAAGCACAACCTTGTTAGAGGCTTACCTTCTTGCCCCTACAAGAAGGAGAGTCTATGCAAGGCTTGTCAGCTAGGCAAGCAAACCAAGAATTCATTTAAATCTGTTAATAAAAGTGATTCTCCTAGAATCCTGTATTTATTACATTTGGACCTTTTTGGCCCAATAAATGTACAGAGTCTAGGAGGGAAGTATTACACTTTAGTAATTGTAGATGACTTCTCTAGGTTCAGTTGGGTTTTCTTTTTGAGAACTAAGTCTGATAACTTCAAAGCCCTTACAGACTTTCTACTTTGTGTGCAGACTGAGTACTCTACTCATGTGGCCTTGATCAGAAGTGATCATGGTACTGAGTTTGACTCTCTTCTCATGCAAGAATTCTGTGAGAGAGAAGGTATCAAACATAGCTTCTCAGCTCCTAGAACTCCCCAACAAAATGGGGTAGTTGAAAGGAAGAATAGAACACTAATTGAAGCTGCTAGCACATTGTTGGCAGATGCTAACATGCCTCTATCCTATTGGGCAGAAGCTGTTAGTACAGCCAACTATGTCTTGAATAGAAGTTTGATACACAAACTTAAGTGTAAAACTCCTTATGAGTTGCTTAAAGGAAAGAAACCAAAAATTAATTACTTTAGAATTTTTGGCTGTACTGTTTATATTCATAACAATAATAAAGAATATATTAGAAAATTTGAAGCAAAAGCTTCAATGGGAATCATGCTTGGATATTCCCAAGTAAGCAAAGCTTATAGGGTTTATAACAAATCAACCTGTAAGATAGAAGAATCTGTGCATGTGACTTTTGATGAGTCTCAGATGTTTTACAAGGAGAAGGAAAATTCTCCTTCATCTAGTTCTTTGCAGGTACATGATGCCCCTCAAGAAATCCTTCAACTTTCAACTCTTCAGATCACTGAATCAGACAGTGATGAAGACATTGCTGAAGCTGTTGAAGCCGTTGTTGTTCCACCAACAGTAGATCAAATTCCTCCTGAGGAATTAATCCCAACTGTTGCTGAAGATCACATCCCACCTGCTGATATTGTCACACTTAGAGATCACCCTACATCTCAAGTGATTGGATACATATCAGCTGGTGTGCAAACAAGACATCAATTAAGACAGGATGTGATGCATGCTTGTTTCCTCTCACAGGTTGAGCCCCTCACCTTTAAAGATGCAGAGCTAGATCCCCACTGGATCATTGCAATGCAAGAGGAACTCAATCAGTTTTAGAGATGTAAAGTTTGGACTTTGGTTCCAAGACCTAAAGGCCAACTGATCATAGGCACCAAGTGGGTGTATAGAAACAAGTTAGATGCAAATGGAATAATAGTAAGGAATAAAGCTAGGCTTGTAGCTCAGGGCTACAGACAGGAGGAAGGTATAGACTATGACCAAACCTTTGCTCCTGTTGCAAGGCTAGAAGCAATAAGGATCTTCTTGGCCTATGCAGCCTTCATGAAGTTTAAGGTGTTCCAAATGGATGTCAAAAGTGCATTCCTAAATGGTGAGCTTAAGGAAGAGGTGTTTGTTGAACAACCACCAGGGTTTGTTTCATCAACTCAGCCTTCTCATGTTTTTAAGTTGCAAAAAGCTCTTTATGGACTAAAGCAAGCTCCTAGGGCCTGGTATGAGACCTTAGCTAGTTTCCTGTTAGAGCACAACTTCACTAGGGGAGTAGTTGATAGAACCCTTTTCGTCAAGCATCACAAGGACACAATCCTGTTAGTTCAGGTGTATGTAGATGATATTATCTTTGGCTCCACTGATCCCAAACTATGCAAAAAGTTTTCCAACTTGATGCACTCTAAGTTTGAGATGAGTAGCATGGGTGTGCTGTCTTACTTTCTTGGTCTCCAAGTTAAGCAAGATGCTGATGGTATCTTCATCTCCCAATCCAAATATGCCAAGGAATTGGTAAAGAAATTTGGGATGGCTGATGCTTCAGCAATGCCTACACCCATGGCTACTAATATAGTTATTGATTCTGATGATCACGGCAAGCCAGTTGATCAAAAGAATTATAGGGCCATTGTTGGTTCCCTATTATATCTAACTGCAAGTAGGCCAGATATAATGTTTGCTACATGCCTTTGTGCTAGATTCCAGGTCAACCCCAAGGAATCTCATCTGATTCTTCTAAAGAGAATCCTGAGATACCTGAAAGGATGTCCAAATCTAGGACTTTGGTACCCAGCTGAGTCAGAGTTTGAATTAATTGGATATTCTGATTCTGACTATGCTGGTTGCAGAGTTGACAGGAAGAGCACCTCAGGAACTTGTCAGTTCCTGGGAGAGAGATTGGTCTCTTGGTTCTGTAAGAAGCAGGCTTCTGTCTCAACTTCAACTGCAGAAGCTGAATATATAGCAGCTGCCAGTTGTTGTTCACAGATCCTGTGGATTCAAAACCAGCTTGTGGATTATGGTTACTCACACAAGAACACCAAGATCATGTGTGATAGTACCAGTGCTATTTCTATTGCACAAAATCCAGTTCACCACTCTAGAACGAAGCACATTGAGATTAGGCACCATTTCCTGAGAGATTGTGTGGAAAAGAACAAGATATGTCTTGAGTTCATATCCACTGAGTTTCAGAGAGGTGATATATTCACCAAGCCTTTAGATGAACAGAAGCATCTGTTCTTTTTAGTCCAACTAGGCATGATCAATGGACGAGACTAAGTGTGACGATATCTGCCTATGTTGAGGTCTGCTTGAAGATCGTCGAACGATGATCGAAGATCGTCGAACGGATTGAGCCTATCGTCGACCTCTGGTTAATGATAGCTTATCTGTTTGAAGATCGTCGATCGACGTTCGACCATCGTCGAACAGGCTGAGCTTATCGTCGATCTCTACTCGACGACAGCTTGTTGCTTATGAAGCCAGAATTAGCCGAACGATGGTTCGACTATTCTGCTTCTGAGCCGATCGTCGAACGGTCGTTCGACTATCGGTTCAAGATCTTTTTAATAGATCGACTATTTCCGGTCCAATATAAAGCCGATAGTCGACCTAGGTTAAAAGATCGTGTGCTTTATCGTCGACGGAGCGTGCCCTTTCGCATTCTGCTTTCCCGCTTGCGATTTTCTGGCGCTTCATCTTTCTCGTTCTCTCTCCAGCTTTCTCGTGCTTTCTCCGGCGAATCCATGGCGATTTCCCCAGCTGTTCTAGCCGTCGTCAAGTTCGATGCAGGATTCAGTATAGATTTTGAAGCTTTCAGCAGTTGCGATGCAGGAATCGTGGAAATTCTCCAGCTCTGCAGGGATCAAGGTTTAGAGAAGCTGATGTCTGAAAGGATCAAGATTAATATTCCAGAGATAAAAGAATGGGCTTTCACGTCGTCTTCCACAGACGAATCGATGATCGGTACCATCGGCGGAGTAGAAGTTATCCTGACTCCGGCCGTTCTTTCTGATGTTTTTGGTTTAGTTATTGGTGATGAAGATTATAAGCAAGATGCTCAGGAGTTTGGAAGAATGCTGGTCGAGCTGGGACATGCCGAGGGCATTCCCACCAAGCTGCTCAAGGTAAACTTCCCCTTCAAGATCAAGTTCCTCGCTGAGGTCGTCGGAAAAGTGCTTCTGGGCAAGCACTCTGCCCATGATAACATAACAAGGCAGCAATTCGCACTTATGTGTGCAATAGTTAATCGGAAAAGGATCGATTGGGCTGCAGTTCTGTTTGATTTAATCAGGAAGAAGATAGGAAAGAAGGAAGTCACCCTGGGAAGGGTTATTGGAATTTTCCTTAAGGAGAAATTCCCCCAGCTGCTGAGTTCTGCCGCAACTACCATCAATGCCAGCAAGAAGATGGATCCCCATCTGTTCTCAAAGTGGAAGAGGACATTCGTGAAATCTGCTCCAGCACAATCTGAGGACACAAGGACTGCATCAGTCACTCCTCAACCTATTGAAGCTGGCTCAGCTCTCCCTTCCTTCTCCTCTGCTTTGCCGTCTGCCTCAGTTGAAGTACCATCAACTTCAGCTGAGGTACGACCTTCTTCTTCTGCTGCACCTGAAATAACCGTGGTTGTTCCTCTGTCTCCTCCAGCATCTCCTCTACCTGCTCATCTGGCTAGGATATCTGCTCCTAGCTTCGATTTTTTAGGATCAGAGAGAATTCTTACTCCTCATGCATCTCCCGTTAATTCCCCAATTCATTCCCCATCCCCTGCTCCCTCTCCTGCTGCATCTCCCGTTCGATCCCCTGTTCCCATTATTTCTCATCCCAGCATCCCTACCATATCTGCTGCTGCTCCATCCTCCTCTCATCCATCTTCTTTTGAAATCTCTCCTGAGATTATCATCCGCATCGTGGAGCTGATTACCCCGTCGATCAAAACCATGATTGACGAGGCAATCGCTCCCCTTGCAGCCTCCATTGACCGTTTAACTGCCTCCATCCAATCCATTTCTAAATCTGCTGAGCCATCTTCCTCTAGGGGCCTGGTTTCAGTAGCTACTGAAATCAGGCAGGGGGAGATGTTCAATGAAGATGTCTCAGACCTTCCTGCCTCTCCTCCAGCTGAAATAGAAATAGCTCAAGATCTAGTCTTATCTGCCCAGCCAGAATCCGCTCAAGTTGAGCCAGAAGAAGTTCCAGATATTGTTATGACTGTTCAGGAAGAGACAGCTCCTGCTGAGGAAGAGATTGTTCCAGCTGAGGATGTGGTAACTCCAGCTGAGGAAGAGATTGCTCCAGTTAAGCAAGTTGTAGCTCCAGTTTTGACTGAGAAAGAAATATCAGATGGAATCCTGCTATCAGAAATTGCAGTGAAAGTATGCTTAGAAGATCTAACCTCTCCTATGATTGCCAGATTCCTGGAAGGAATCATAACCTCATATCTGAATGACTACTGGGAGATGGTTAAATATGAAGGTAACTCTTTCATCCGCTTTGTTGATGAGTCTATTAATTTGATAGTCTGTGAATACCTTGAAGGGATGATCTCTGTTTATTTAGCAGATCTATATTCATAATTTTACAGATATTATTAAAGAAGATTTAACTGCTCAAATCATAGCAGTAGTTTCTGAGGCTGACCCAAGTATTCCCGATATTCAAGTTGACCCTGAGGTGGAATCCTTCTTAGATAATAAAGAAGATGAGTCTGAGAAAGAGGAAGTCAAAGTTGACTCTCCAGTTCTGAGTATGGAAGAAGCTCAAGCAAGAGCTGCATGGGACTTAAGAGTTTTATCTTTAAAAGAAAAAGAGAAAGATTTGCAATTTGAGAAGTCATCCATCTGGGATGACTCTCCTGGATTAGATTTAGACTCCCTTCTGGCTTTGGATGCCATGGAAGAAGAAAGGGAGAAATCTGTTTCAAAGCTTAAAGAAAAGGCTGTCTCAGAAGCCTATGATCCCTATGAGAACCCTCCATCATCCCATTCTGATGATGATGATGATTCTGATATCTCTGAAAAGTCTAAGAAAAAGAAATCTGCTGCAAAGAAAAGAAAAGCTGCTCCTCCTCCACCTCCAAATAAGGATAATGACACTCCCTACTATATTTTGAAGGGCATTGACCCCAAATCTAAGGATTTTAAGCATTGGATGTGGTTTTCGAAAAATCAGCAAAAAGAAAGGAAGAGAACTAAGAGGTATGACAGTCCAGTCTCCAGATGGACTCCCAAAGGTCCTCCTCCACCTCCAGGTGCAGGAGCCTCTGGGAATCTACCTGCTAATCAATCTGCCGCCTTTGCAAAATCTGCGTCTGCTCAGCCCCAACCAAGACAAGGTCATCAAAGTTCGCAAAGCAAATCATCTTATGGTTCTCAAAGACCAGTGAAGGAGGTTGTGGCCCAAAGACCAACTTTTTCCCCACCTCCTTCTCCAGTTCAATCTGAGAAAAGTGTTTCGAAAGGTAAATAGTTTACAGCGTTTTAAAACCTTCTAGCAAGTCCCTTTTGCTAAGTTTATTCTAATGTTTTTATCTAAATAAAATAGCTGATGCTGCTTCCCCTGAGCCCGTATATGAAAATCCTGAGCTCGATCCTAATTTTAGGATGGCTCGCTTTCAAGAGCTTGTAGGGGCAGCCCAAATAAGAAAAGCAAGAGCCGAAGGTAAAGATACGTCTGGCTTTACTACAATGTCAGCATATAGAAAGAAAGAATTTGAGAAATTCCAAGTCAATCCTGAGATATTTGATCCAGCAAAGTACATGGAAAAACATCCTGAAGCTGTTGTCCCCAGATCTACAGAACTAAAGATCCTTGGAGTGCAGGATTTAAAGATGTCAAAGAAGGAATCAGATGACCCTCTTCGAAAAATTTCTTTTGTCTCTAGTTCTTCTGATCCATTACCTGACCCTAAAGATTCTTAATAGTTTGATTAAACTGCTGTGATATATTTGATTATTTGCTTATCTGATTGATAATATGCCAGTTTATTGATTAACTATTTGATGAATTATTTTGTTTATTCTATTGCTAGCTGTTTAGTTTTTGAGAGACTTAACTCAAATAGGGGGAGATTGTTGGTACCCTAGTTTGATTTGAGTTTAGTCCTCTTCTTTGTGCCCTTGACCCAAGAAATATCTATGGTCAATGGTTAGGAGTCTAGCTGAAGGGTCCTCGCTTTTCCAAATTGAGAATTTGGTTAAGTAGGTTTTTCGTTCGACCATAGTCGAACGCCGTTCGACTATCGTCTATCGGCTGATCGACGATCGTCTATCAGTTGGTCGACGGGTCTGCGCTGATAGTTCGACTATCTGTTGATAGCTCGACTATCTGTTCTGCGCTGGTAGTTCGACTATCTGTTGATAGCTCGACTATCTGTTCTGCGCTGGTAGTTCGACTATCTGTTGATAGTTCGACTATCTGTTCTGCGCTGGTAGTTCGACTATCTGTTGATAGTTCGACTATCTGTTCTGCGCTGATAGTTCGACTATCTGTTGATAGTTCGACTATCTGTTCCGCCTTGATAGTTCGACTATCTGTCCTGATAGCTCGACTATCTGATAGTTCGACTATCTGGTGATAGATCGACTATCTGGTTTGTTTTGATAGTTCGACTATCTTTTGATAGTTCGACTATCTGTTTTCTGAGGTAGGTCGACTATCTGCTTGATAGTTCGACTATCTCTGTGCGCTTGATAGCTCGACTATCTGTCCTAGATAGATCGACTATCTGATAGTTCGACTATCTGTCCTGATAGTTCGACTATCTGCTGCGGTAGCTCGACTATCTGTTTGATAGCTCGACTATCTGGATCGTTCGACTATCTGCCCGATAGTTCGACGATCTCCTGGCGTCGTTCGACGATCTTCGAAGGTCGTTCGACGTTTTCTGTCTGCCTTTGAATTTTGTATTTATTTATTATATTTAATTATTTAATACATTTTCTGGCACTCTATTTTAAGCTGTATGATAAAGTTTCCAGGCATTATTTGCTCTATTCTTATTGCCTGAGTTAAAATCTTTTAAGATAAAGTTGTTTGTCTTATTAGCTGTCATTTTAATTTACTTTATCTGCTGACAGCCCTTTATAGCCGTTAGACTGAAAAGTCTTCTTTTGCTATAAAGAGATTGTTTCTGATGTGACTTTATTTAGTCTATCTGTTTATTTGTTTTAAGCCTGCAGCTTCTTAGAAAGAGGTTTATTCCTTTTTATAGAATGTTTTGCTGCAGAGATATTTTCTGTCTTCTTGATATTTACAGCCCAGGTCTCAAGGCTTAGAAGAAGACAAACTAATTCAAATGGAAGAGAGCCGTTGCTTGCTGATGATTATATAAAGAACCCTTTGCAGAAGGATTCAAGCTAGTTAACAGAAGCAAGTGTTACACACATATTCAAAAGCACTCAAGCCTTCATCAAGCTCAAGCTTCCTGCTCTCAGCAAACTCCATCTAACTGAGAAGTGTTAAGATCTTCATCTCTTCTTCACCTGAGTTCTCCTGCTTTCAGGAAGTTCAACTCAGAGTTTCTTTGAAGAAGAAGAAGAAGAAGAATAGCTGCTTGAAGAGATTTCTTTTTGTTATTTACTTTCTTCTTGTAGCTCTTTCCTTCAGAACTTTCTGAAGAGTTTTCTCTGCACTGAAGCAAGACTTCACCTGGACATCTTTGAGCCAGGGGGAGCCTTGATTCTTTAGAGCATTCTAGCTCAGTGCAAGCCTCTTGTGCTTCTCTAATCTATTGTAAAATAGAGAAGACATCTTAACCTTCTTCCCCCTCCTGTACAGGGTTATTACTCCCTTCAAAAGTATCCCTTGGTGGCAGGGCACCTGATCAAAAACCTGTGCTTGGTTTTTAGACACCTGATCAAAAGTCTAAAGGGTTTCTGAATCTACCTGAAGCAGATTCTGTTGGTGGCAGGGCACCTGATCAAAAACCTGAGTGGATTCCTACCGTGTGGGTAGAAGAGTGGACGTACCCAAGTTGTTTGGGGAACCACTATAAATTTCCTTGTGTCGTCTGGATTCAACTGTTTATTTCCTGTACTGTGGCTGTGAATAGATATAACTAGGTTGCTAGGTGCTGTTTAGGTTTTCCAAGCTTTAACTGTAATTACAGTTAGCTTGTGTTTGCACATCACTTGTGTTAGGCTTTAAGGTTAAATCAATATCTATAATCTCTTCATTCCGCACTTCACTCCAAGGGAGTTGGGTAGACAGTTAAGTTTTGTATTGTGCAAAATTTGATTACTCTATTCACCCCCCCCCCCTCTAGAGTAGTATCTATCCCTTCACTTTCACAACAAGAGTACATCATGGAGCCAAAGAAGAAGGCATTGGCATCGAAATCTAAGAAAAAAGAGGAAAGTGAAACATATTAAGAGGATGAGGAGAGTTTGTTTGTGAGGAATCTAGAGAGGAGGAGCTCATTTAAAAAGTACTTTAATAAAAATGATTCTGGAGTTAAGAAAAGTAGAGGAAAAGTTGATGCTGAGGAAGATGAAGAGCGTCTGCCACCAGAGTGTTATCAATGTAGCAGGATTGGTCATATAAGAAGAAAGTGCTCAAAGTATCTGAAAGATCAAAAAGAGAAGAGGCATGACAAATGAATAAAAAGAAGGTGTTTAAGGGAGAAACAAGGGATGATTCATCATCTGAAGATTCAAGTGGTTCATGTTCAAAATACAATGAGGAAGCCAATATGTTTTGAATGAGAATGGGCATTATACCATCCGATGATGAATGTAGTGTCTAATGCGATACTGTGGTAACTCCTCCTACTTATGAAGAATTATATTTTGAATTATTACATACTTGCAAATTTTTTGATATAAGTCTTAAAGGTATAGATCAATTAAAATCTAAAAACAAAATTTTATTAAAAGAAAATAAAAAGTTATCTAGTGAATTTAAAGTACTTGAGAAGGAGAAGGTCACTTGTTAAGAGTGTGATCACCCTTTGACAAGGATAAAAGAATTAGAAGAAGCTCTTACTAAGTCCCAAAACAAAGTAGATTCTTTCAACAAAGAAAAAAGGGACTCAGAGAGAACTTTTAAAACTTTTCAATCTCAAAAATAAAGTTGGAAAAAGGCATTTACAATTCAATGTGTTATGTTAGTCACCGAAAACTTAGCTTTGAAAGCCCGAATCCATGATCTAAATTTGGCTATTAAGAAACTTAGTATTGGCCGAAAATAGCTGGATATGAATTTAACCAACAAATGACATGGATCTGCAAAGTATGGACTTGGATATGTTACTGGAAGCTATCGCCTGTGATAATTTCTACTGCCGACGATAACTTTAAGTCTAGAAAATTAAAATTTAAAAATAAAAAAAATTCTTCTATTGATCAACCATCTTATAGTAAGAGTCCAAACTCAATTGTGAAGAAGGCTTCATAACCTTTTATTACTTGTGTCAAATGTAATAGGATTGGACACACTACTGACTCATGCAAGAAGATAGGCCAAAGTTTAATTAAATAAGTCTGAGTACCTAAGGAGTCCACCTATTCTAAGAGAGGAATCACTTCGGTAACCAAATCTTTACTCTCATCTCCTTTCTAGGTGTGTTGGCAGGCTAAGGACATAGAAGACTTGTGGTACTTGGTATCTGGATGTTCAAAACATGAGACCTATAATAAATCCAAGTTCCTTAGCCATGAAATTAATAAAGGAGGAGTAGTTCCTTTTTACGATAATAGCAAAGGAAGAATCATAGGTATCAGCATAGTTGGTAACAATATTTTACTAATTTGAATGTTTATTTGTAGATGGTTTGAAGCATAATTTAATTTCTATAATTAACTATGTGATAGAGGCTTAAATATTTTATTTGATTCATCTTAAAACATTTTCAAAATCATTGATTCAAAAACTCAAGAAATTGTTTTTACCGCACCAAGAATTCACAATTTTTATATGATTAATTTTTATGATCTTTCTCAATCTTCACTTAAAAGTTTTATTTCCAAAAATTATGAATTATAATTGTGGTATTGGCGACTTGTACATTCTAGCACAAAACTTGTAGTTAAACTTTCCAAAAATAAATTGATTTAGGGTTAACCTTTGTTAGATTGAAAGCTTTCTTCGTTATGTATGCCGTGTCAAAAAGGGAAATTTACAAAATCATCTTTTAAAAGCAAAAATATTATTTCCACAACTACACCTTTACAATTAATTCATATAGATTTATTTGGTCCAGTTACTACTCAAGAGTGTAGGAGTTATAAAGTATACTTTTGTTTTGATAGATGATTATTGACTTTTCTGTTGGACAATATTTTAAGTATCCAAATCCGTTGCGTGTTTTGAATTCAAAAAATTATTTATTCGTATTCAAAATGAACCTGATTTGAAAATTAAATGCACACGAGTTTATCATGGAGGTGAATTTGAGAATGATAGATTTATTTCATTTTGTACTAAATTAGGGATTAAGCATGAATTTTACGCTCCTCGTACACCACAACAAAATGGTGTAGTGGAGAGGAAAAAAAGAACTCTTCAAAAACTAGCACATACTATATTATCTAAATATAAATTACCTAGATCTTTTTGGGCTGAAGCTGTTAGTACTGCTTGTTATGTGATAAATCGAGTCATGCTATGTCCATTTTTAAAACTTACACCATATGAGTTGTATTATCAAAAGAAGCCTAATGTATCTTATTTTCATGTTTTTGGATGTAAATGTTTTTTTAAATACAAAAGATGCTTTAGGTAAATTTGATGAAAAATGTGATTAAGGAATTTTTATTGGTTACTCTTCAACTAGTAAAGCTGATAGAATATTTAATAAACGGATAAAAATAGTTGAAAATTCAGTTCATATTAAATTTAATGAGTTTATTCCTTGTGTAGAAGCTAATCCTACAGGAAATGATGAAGAACCCCTTCCTCCTTTGGAGAAGGATGATAAAGATATCCTTGGAGAACAAGAACAAGAAGATAAAGAACAAAGAGAAGAAGAAGATAAAGAATATGTGCCTCTAAGAAAGCTTGTATTTTCAAAAGATCAACCAAAAGAATTGTATAATTGGACAACCATCAAGAGGGGTAAGTACTCAATCTTCATTGCATGATTTATTTTCAAACCTTTTTTTATTTCCAATATAGAACCTAATGATGTTTCAATCGCTTTAAAAGACGAGTCTTGGTTTTTAGCTATGAATGATGAAATTAATAAATTTGAACCTAATAAAGTTTGGAAACTTGTAGAGAGACCATATGATTATCCTGTTGTAGGTGTTAAATGGATTTTTAAGAATAAGTTGGATAGTGAATCTAGGATCACAAAAAATAAAGCTATGCTTATAGAAAAAGGATATGCTCAAATTGAGGGGGTAGATTTTGATGAAACCTTTGGACACGTAGCATGTCTTGAAGCTATTAGTATTTTTCTTGCTTTTGCCAGTTTAGAAAGATTTAAATTATTTAAAATGGATATGAAAACTCCTTTTTTAAATTTGTACATTAAGGAAGAAGTTTATGTAGAACAACCCCCAATATTTGTGACTGAAAATTTTCCAAATCATGTTTATAAATTAGAAAAAGTACTTTATGGTTTAAAACATGCACCTCATGCATAGTATGAAAGGTTAACTTTATGTTTGGTAAAGAATGATTATAAAATAGGTAGTGTTAATTGTACACTTTTCATTAAGCATGTTAATGATGATTTAGTAGTTTTACAAATTTGTGTTGATGATATTATTTTTGGAGGCACTAATGAAGAGTTATGTAATGATGTTTTGAATGTTATGAAAAATGAATTTGAGATGAGTATGGTACGAGAACTTACGTATTTTCTAGGTTTCCAAATCACTCAAAAACTTGATGGAATTTTTATTTGCAAGTTAGTACTCCTATGAGTGTTTCTGTAAAGTAAGGAAAAGATGAAAGTGGCATTTCTATTGATAAAACTTTATATTGAGGCATGATATGATCATTATTATATTTAAACGAATCTAGACCTTATATTATGTTTGCAGTTTGTTTATGTGCTAGATTTCAGGCTAATCCTACAAAAATCACATTTGAAAGTGGTTAAATGTATTTTTAGATATCTTATTGGTACTTCAAAATTAGGTTTATGGTATCCCCATAATGATGATTTTATATTACATGGTTTTTCTGATTCTGATTATGCTGGTTATTGGATAGATCATAAGAGCACTAGTGGCACTTGTCACTTTTTTGGTCCTTCACTTATTTCTTGGTCGAGTAGGTAACATAATTCTATTATCAACTCTACCATTGAGACCGAATATATTGCACTAGATATTTATTGTGCACAAGCTCTCTAGATGAAACAAACTTTAGAAGATTTTGGGGTAAAACAACAAATTATTGAATTGAAATGTGATAATGAAAGTGCAATCAATCTAACATATAATCTAGTACATCACACATGGTCTAAACACATAGATGTTCGACATAATTTTATTAGAGACCATATTAAGAAGGATAATATTAAAATAAAATATATAGGAACTGATTCACAACTTGCTAACATTTTTACTAAGCCACCTCCATATTCACAATTTCTACACTAAGACTTGAATAAGGAGTCTTATATATTTCAAATAAAAACTATTAGTGAAACTTAAAAAAACTTTTAATAATTAAATTGTTAACACAAAGATAAGGATTCACAAGCATTTAGATAACCTTTACACACACTATCAAGCATAATCAAAACCATTACAAATAGTCATTATAATGAACAATTATGTCTCACATCACACATAACACATAATGTTTGATTACACAAAAGTGAACATGCTAAAACATAAAGTCTCATATCACATCAATAACCAATTCAAATATTTCACTGTTGCCCAACGATAGTAGCTAAAGCTGTACGATAGCTCCAAAAATATAAAACATGCAAAAAATTAAATTAAATCTCCTAATCTTCACTGGTAGCTGTCTGGTCTTCACTCGAGATTTGATCTCACTGCTACCTTGGGCATCTCATTTGTCGAATAGAGTGACGAGGAGGATCCTCCACTTGATACTCCCACTCTTTCTCTTCTGTCGGGGTATCTTTGAGTTTCAACACTCGAGCAATAAAATTCATAAATTTCTTTATCCCTTTGAGCCTTATCAACATCTTCGTGTGTCAGGTCTCCCCCAAATCATAAAGTCCTTCTATTTTCTCACATAACGATCTACCTTGAGGAAGTGGAGGTATACCCGATGTAGATGCTTCACCTCTATTCGATATAGGTGTGGCAAAATTAGATGCTTCTCTATGTCCTGATGGGAATCTATTCATCTCTATATTTTATATTAGAGGAATACAATCATCTACATATAAGCTTTGATGAATCCATTTATACTTTGAGTATATAACTCGTTGAATTACACTTCTGAATGGAACCGTATTAATTTTTTTTAATGAATCCTTCATCTTATAAGTATATAAGATCATAGATAAAACTAAATCTATAACATCAAATGACTCCTTCTCTAATATCCAATAAGTGACAAATGTGAGTTGTGCAGTGATCTATCTAGTGTCTCCACCCTTTAATAAAATAGTATTCCTATGTATGTTTAGCACCATGTACGCATCAGGATTGAGAGTGGCTGTAGAATTGATAAGTATTTTTGTTGCAGTTCAATGGAGCAGTATATTCTCCTAAGCCCATTCTCTCTCCTTGCGATAATTCTCCACTATATCCAGCACATTCACACAATATTGTAGACCAAATTCATTTCTCAAGTCTTCATGAGTGATCTCAACTATTTCTCTTTGAATATGAGAACGCACTCCTCCATTAAATGCGGAGTATGTGAAATCTTCTAAGTGAATGTAAAACTCCCTCACAAATACAGAACAAAACATATTCAGGATGATCATAGACAATATAACTGCAAGTGCTAGGAGATCGTAGATGTGTGCGTCTCGAGGAATGTCGAATTCCACAATTTTTGAAAGCCCTATCGCGGCTTTTTCAATCCATGGAAACGAATGATACGATGAGTGCAGATTGCTTGAAGAACTTTTTCATGCTCTTGAATTGAAATCCATTCCTACAATAATCCAAAAAATACATTAGAATATGAAATTTTACTACTATCGGGCGACAATGACTATCACCGAGCGATAGCAGTAAAGCTTCTTCTTCCCAAAAGTTCTATCAAAAATTTCGGATCCTTGTGTATATAGTTATATTCACTCAAAAATCACCTTAAAATCTGATATATGCTAGAGATCTTCTAGATCTATGCAAATCTAACCCTATTTCTTTAATATTCTTCAAACCATTTCAAATCACTTTAAATCCTAAATTTATTTTCCTAAAAACACCTTATAATCCCAACAATTATTCACAATATCAACCTAAATGAAGATCTATAAAAACTTTCAACAAAACACATGAAGAATACCTTAGATCCAAAGCTTCTGCATGCGTCACTATTTGTTTCTCTCATTAGGGATACAGGAAAAGGGGAGAAGAATGAAGTTCTGGCCGAAATCCTACCTTTTATATAAAAAAAATGTTCTCGCAGCGCGATAACGCTATCAATCACGATAAATACTTTGTTCTTAAAAATTGTAATTTCTCTATCCACTCTGGTTTGTTTAAAAATATGATTTACTCTCTAATTTGTTGGTTTGTACTTTTCAAAAGTTGTTCAATGTCTTTTCATTTTCTCAAGTCTCATATAATATTGTATACGAACTTTCATGCATTGACTATCTTCACTTTTATTATGGATATGTGTATAGTAAATGTTTCAAATTATTTTTGCATGTCTCTATGTATGAATAATATCTTATACCTGATAATGATTTTACATTTACACATTATGGTACTATACAAGTGTTTGACAATTTTTCATCTACATGAATGTGTTCTTGTTTAACATTACAAATTTGATGTACATACAACAACTTGTTTATCATTGAATCTCACACAATTTTATTTTACTTGAAATGGAATATAAAAAAATTATGTTCTGCTATACAAGTGTATTCTGAGTCCTGAAACATAACTGATAAAACAAAAAGAAGGAAAACAAATATATGCTATAAAAAAATATGCTATAAAAAATGTTCTAATAATATGTTATGGATACTCAATCAAGCACTACTTACCCTCCTGATAAGTCTTCATGAGCATTGTGAGGTTGAGCACGTTGCAAAGAATCATAAAGTACCTTGTGCACACATTTCTGGACATTTTTCTTTTCTCTAACGTGCAAGAAATTAAAACATGACTGTCAAGTTGTCTTATGTATAGTCATTGTTTTCTGTTTACATTTCACAATTTCATGTGATTTTAATTACGTCACATGTTCTTATCTACCAAAGCACAACTTGTACATATCATTATCTATTATAAAATTTCTTCTCATAAGAATTAGATTGAATATGATTTAAAAATTTATATATCACATTCCATACATCCTTTATATATTTTTTGCAAGAATCTACCAAAGTTTTTGATAACTTGATATTTTATAACATACACATTTTTCACTTTATTTCTCATTACAAATATAAAATTTAATATCTATTTTTGTCCAGTATATTCCCTCCATCATTTCCCATTCAATTTCTTTCTATACTTTTCTCTCACGTTTCTACTTTCATATCTTCTGCGAATAATAGAAGGGGGGAATATCGAAAGTAATAGCACTAACTCCAATTGTTAATGGTGGGTAGCTTACATTAAGGGGGAATAGTATATTTACATTTAAGAAACATTTATAAAGACATCTATTAAGGGGTAGAAATATATTTCATCTTTACCATTTGATTTAATAAACATTTGAAGTTATCCATTTATGGGGAACATTTGCACTTCAAGTACTTGTGTTGCTTATAATATTTTGTACATCCTATTATACACCTCATACTATTTTTCTTTCTAAGATAACTTATTATTATCAAAAGGGAGAGATTGTTGGAGCATGCGATCTGAACTCCTTGGTTTGAAAATAACATATCCCAAATGTATTTGATGATTGTTAACCCGGATTGACCGCTCTCCTGGATTTTCTCAATCCCTTAGCGAAAATGGGAACAACCTTAGCTTCACCACGTCATCTATAATTCTTGCGCAGCGAAAAGTGCCACAGATCTCCGAGAATTCGGCCAGATGGAGATGTGGATCCTCACTTGGGAGGCCCGAAAATTGCATGTTCTTGCGGATCATGTTGAGGATGGTGGGCTTTATCTCGAAGTTGTTGTTCACGATGGCCGGACCAAAACATGGGTAAACACTTCCCGCGGTAGGGGTCGTGAAGTCGCGCATTGTCCTAATACGGGGTCAGACCTCCTCCTGGTCCTCAACGACCCATTCACCAAGGCCATTTTCTCCTTAACATAAATCTTCCATTCTCTCTCTTCCTTCAGCAGCAGCATGAAGGCGGGCTCGCCTGGCTCCTTGGTTTGAAAATAACAAATCCCAAATGTATTTGATGATTGTTAACCCGGATTGACTGCTCTCCTGGATTTCTTCGGGAGCCTCGGTTACCAATTTACACTAGAGAGTCTGACCCAATAGAACATCTGTAAGCTTTTATTCAGCCGTCGCCCTTAAGACTCTCACTGATGCTACTAAGTGAGAACTCCTCGTAATGTCCTTTGATAGATAAGCAAGGGAGTGGTTCTATGGACTATGTCCTCAGACCATCGCTTGCTTTGCTGATCTATGAAGAGAGCATCTACTTATATTTTTAAATTCTATAAAGAGGAAAAACTGGCCCAGAAGCTTTATTTGAGATAAAACAACACGAGAATGAGACATGGGCTCATTTTGTCGACCGCTCCCAAAAAGAGATTCTAGAAATTTTGAACGTTGATCCAGAACTATATAAAGAAGCTTTGATAAGTAGTTTAAGAGAAGGACCACTCAAATTTGAGGCTAATGTTTGAATGCCAAGGACATACAAGGAAATGATTGGTCTAGCCAACATGTACATTCGAGGTGAAAAGAGAAATCCTAACTATATCTCTAGGCATATCACCGAGAAAAATTATTCTTCTCTTACATCCAAGCAAGCATCAAGGTCTCCTCGGCAAGATTTTCATTCTCATGCTCGGAAGAAAAGGAACTTTCACCATCGTCAACATCTCTTCCCAGCCCAAAATCAATTTCAAAATGAAAGACTGTAATTGCATGTTACTCTTGCATACCCAGCTCCTGCTATGCAAGATGCCAAAAACTTTCAATAGTTGGATAATGGTTTACAAGAATCCGACATTGACAACATAATGGACTAAGTAATAAAGGTTATGATGGGAAAGCCTAATAACAAATGACCTTATCAGCTCGAGGATCAAAGATCCAAAGACATAGATCCATAATATGAAGATTTTAAATAAAACCGTAATCCAACCGAAAATTGCAGAGCTCTTCGCCAATTAGTGGAAAATATGATGAAGCAGGGGAAACTCAATGAATTAAACCAGAAAGGTGACCCATCTTGTGTAACACCCATATCCGTCACATAGCATATAGTAGTAGGTCTGGCCAGGGCCTGACGCTATATACCACAGACAGATCGAAGGGTTACTCATTGAAACCATTCAACCAATACACACGTCCTACACAGAGCATCTAGCGGAAGCAATTATTAAGTTGTGAAAGCAAGAACCCAGCCACAAGCACCAATGTCCACTAACATAACCCACTAGGAATGAACTACAAAATACACAAAAGTACTGGCCTTATGGCCTTACAATAGTTCACCAAATATAAATAGTGTCTTACAAACTTCGGCTCGCAGGCCGGCCACACATGATTTAAACAAGGAACCAAACAAGGCCTTCGAGGGCCGACTCAGCAACTTGGGCTTTGGCCCGCAATTTGCCGCTCGGCTCTGCTGCACTTGCAAGCACAATTCACCGCAACGGTGGCAAATAAGAATAACGGTGAGCTAAAGCCAACCAAATTATAACAATTCCGCCCCTAAACTCGGGGCGGCAAAGCTCCTTCCCTACACTTATTAGTGTAACAAGCAATATAGTGAATTAACACAACATCATAGGTGCAGGCTCACACGGCCACACACCCCTTGCTCTCAGGGCACTAACTCAATGAACCCGGTCAAAACTGCGGTCTCACCACCATCCCTTGGACGGCAAATCTCCTGAGCATTTAGTCTTTCCGACTTAAGCCTAAGACTCGCATGACTATGCTAGTGGCCAGTCCCTTTTTCAGGTATTTGTCACCAAACAACATAGCCCAGGTCTGGTTCCACAAGCCCATTGCTCACGCCATACTATCAAACATAAGACAAGTGCGGGGGTCAAACTTCGTCGGATCCTAAATTCGATCATACAATCACATAACCCATTTATGTTCAAAGCTGGCTCCCAGGCCGCCAAGATGGCAGAAATGCGTTTCCGCCCTGTTTTCTGAGTGCGCCTTGGGGTTAATCCCCAAGGATCCCTGCCGCAATCTACCACATAGAAACCCGAAAAAAACCAAAGGCACAGACTCTTCTCCGACAAAACATGCATAGTAAAACATCACCGATCTAGACCAACTTGTACGGGTTGGCTTCACACACCATGCCTATGTTCGTTTCTCGATTTCGGATTCTAAATGCAATTAAGGGGGACTTTACATATTTACCCCAAGGAACACTGTAAACACGTCGCACACTCGCGGGAGCGGGTTTTCCCTATGCAAAAGAAGAAGAGCTTCACATGCTCAAGTAGATAATCGTTTCCCTAGCATTCCTCTTCGGCGCCATGGAAATCTACACGGATGAAAAGCACCGCTATGATCACGCCTCCGTAGATTTTGACTCGGTTTGTAATTTGGCACTTCGAATCTCCTCCGGTGACTGGATCTCTCCTCCTTCTTCTTCCTTGTTATCCCCTCTCTCTAGAAGATAGAAAGAGATAGAACTCAAGAGAATGATGGTTTCTAAGCCCTAATCCTTGGTATATCCAGCAAGGACAACCCTGAGCCGTTGGATCCCAAAATAAGGAAACAGACGGCCACGATTCGGACTTAAAAAGAACTTCCTGGGCCGAAAACGTCTTGCCACACACTCGTGTCCAAGGCCATGTAACTCATTCGCCGCCGAAACCGTCGTGTCCTGAAAAAAACATGGGCACTCGACACGCCCGTGTCGGGATTGATACACCTGTGTAGCTGGGCGTGTTCCTCAATCAACATAGGCCCAGCAACAACCCGAGAATAACACGTGTATTCGACATGCCCGTGTTGAATTTGACACGCCCATGTCGGACCCGAACACGCCTGGGCTCAAGCTGTGTCTCTCCCCCGACATAACTAGGCTATCAACTCGAGTATGACACGACCTGGGAAACGCCCATTTCTCAGGTCTTGTTCGTTGTTTGACAATCGTCGACTTCAATTCCGTCGACCACACGGCCATCGTTGAAATTGAGAACGACATGCCCTTTAGACACGCCCGTGTCCCAGGCCGTGTGACCTCTAGCAAGTCCCAGACAAGGCTCAAAACGGCACTCATTGCTCTTTTGAGTTTTAGGGCGTTACAACTCTCTCCCTCTTAAAAGAATTTCGTGCACGAAATTGCCAAAAGGAAAAGATACACAAAACCAAAAGCGGTACCTGAGTGGAATAACTATGGGTACTTCTCAAGCATGGTCTTCTCCCGCTCCCATGAGAGCTCCTCCTGACTGCAATTGTCTCAACGGACCTTGACCAAACTGATATCCTTGTTTCAAAGCCGCTTAACTTCAGAGTCCTCAATACGAACGGGCTTGACCCTTGTCGTCAACCCTTCGACCACCGGTATTTGATCAACCACGATCACCTATGAAGGCTCTTGCACCGCCTTCTGCAACGCTATTATTTGGAATACGTCGTGTAGACCACTTAGCTCCATTGATAGCTTCAATCAGTAAGCTTCTTTGCCAATTCGCTCCAGAACCTCAAACGGTCCAAGGTACCTCGAGCTTAGCTTCTTCAAGCGCCGTACCCGTGAATCACCCTTGAACAGCTTTATTTTCAAATACACCCAGTTGCCAACAGCAAACTCCACATTCCGATGCTTGGCATCATAGTATTTGTCTTGCCTATCCTGAGCGATCAGCAAACCCTCTCTATTGGTTCGTACCAAAGAAGTGGCACTCTCCACCTCTTGCTTTTTGTACAACCTCGCCTCACCCGTTTCCAACCACGACAACGACGTGCGACATTTTCTAACATATAGGGCCTCGAAGAGCGCCATTGTATGCTCTCTTACTAGCTGTTGTTGTACGCAAACTCCACAAAATACAGATTATCTTCCCACTGCTTACCAAAGTCTAGGACACACATGCGAAGCATATATTCCATTGTGCTGTTGGCACTCTCGGTCTAACCATCCTTCTGTGGATGAAAGGCTGTGCTGAACCTCAACTTGGTTCCCAACATCTATTGCACCAACCTCCAGTCATTGGACGTGTTGATGCGCCAAATGCGACGGGGAAAACGGGCACCACCAGCTAACCGTTCGAGCACTGGGGAAGGTATTGGGAAAAGACTGTCGGCCAGTCGGTTACTAGCGACTAGGAATGTCGGATAAAACCGGGTAGAGGAAAGAGAGAAAGGGCCGCTATCAGCGGCAACACCAGAATTCGCCCGTCGCGGCTTAAATGCCTCTCCTGCGGCGGACTTTCCTTTTATCGGAAATTAAGCGATTACACTTAGAAAAGAGAGAAGAAAGGAAGAAGCCGGCCGGACAATAGACCGCAAAGGACTAGAATCGAGGTTGCAGCTCTTAACAAGCGAGCTCTTGGACTTGAGTCAGCGTGCTTTGGGTGTACTCCCGCCATCTATTTATAGGCCTGGGGGCCTGCCCAAACGGGCAGGGCTAAAATTACCGGCTGCCCGAGGTACGAGAGAATCGGGCAGCGGTGACAGGAATCGAGAAGAAAAAGCAAAGCCAAGAGACAGGCCGAGCGGCCTGGCGATCTTCTTCTGCCGAGCTGCAGGACTCGGCCTCTGGGCGGGCTGGTCTGGACCTCCTCTGACGGCGACCTGGGACATAGGTCGCGCAGCTTGGGCAAGGACAGGTCGGCCCTTGGGATGATGGCTGACCTTGGAACAGGCGGCGGCCTGACGGAGAGGCCGCCCGGCTTACCTGACAACAAGCCGGTTTGCTGAGAATGGCGGCTAGAAAGCACAAGCCGTCCGGACTTGAAAACCTGGTGAACTAGTCGCGGATTCCGGGTTAACATAATCCCCGCATATTTTTAAGTTTCTGAAAAAACATCGAAAATGTAGAATCAAGCCGAAGACCGCGACTGCCATTTATTCTTCTGCGTCTTTAAAATGCCGAGGGCTCTGCCATTTCGTCAAGATTTCTGTCAAGCCACGGGTCACTATTCGCCACTTGCGGTTAGAATCCTCCAAGCCGACAGAGACTTCTACAAGATGGATGTCATGTCCAGGATGCTAGATTGCGAAAAGAAGTCGTCTGGATCAAAAAAGAGGAGCAGAAAACCGGACAGTTCCAACCAACAGCCTGAGAAGAAAACTGAGAAGCCGATCACACCGGTGGCTTATGATTCTGGAAAGAAACCGATGGAAGTCGTCGCGGAATCCTCGCAGGCCGCGATCAAAGTCAAAGCGGTTTCCAAATCTACTCTCCCACAAACTGAAACCACCAAATCTTTCGACATTACCTACTCACCCTCAGGTGAACCCCTCTTGAAGATCGCTGGGGCGGAGGAGAAGAGTGTCGACTCTTCCAAACCGCGCGAATTTCCCACATCTGCTGACTTGATCATTGTTGAAGAGGACGACCCGGAGAAGCTACTGGAGGCGGAGCGGTCTCTGATCGAGAAAAGGAGGTGGACAGAGACAATCGTCGGCCACTTGAAGCGACGTAAGAAAAAGGTCGAGACCCTCGAGGAAAGGATGGAGAGGAAGGGGCGGAAGATGCGGGTTGACAACCGCAATGTTTCAGTGAAGACCGGAGCGGCTAGTCTCCAGCATAAGCCGCGAGAGAAAGAAGTATCTGAGGGTCCGTCGACTCCATCTTCTAAGCCGGACGAGCCAGAGAGTACGCCTGTGGTTAGCGAATCTCTGAGCGATATCCTGAAGGGCATGGAGAAATTCCAGCAGGAGGACAAGTAACTGGCCACTCCGCCGACTTCTGCGGAGGTCGCTGACACCGATGTCGAAGTTACAGGAGAGAAGCTTGGCGAACCGGCTCCTGCAGTTTCAGAAGGAGATGAAAAACTAAAACTCAGAGAAAATATAGAGGAGATGAGGAAATTAATCGCCGGGAAGCAGGTGGCGACTACATTTCCTACCCTGCAAGGTAAACACGAAGGAGTTAAGCGTATTGTAAAGTTCTACAAGCCGCGGTCACGGAAGAAGGGAGCGGACACAATATTTAATCCGCCGACGAGCTTCTTCCTGACCACAGCACAACTGAAAAGCAAAGCTAAATAGACCACGCGGTTATGGAAAGAAAAGCTGAAGCGAATAGACTCCGAAAGGTTTAAGCGACCAGCGGCTAGACTTTATACTGCGGCTTTTGAAGGAAAGATAATCACGGGCTGCGGTCTCGTTCTAATGAGATCTTTTAAAAGGTGTCGGTCATGTTACTGAATCTAACCGCTTGCTTGTTCGCTACAGGTGCACCTGAAACTGCCATCAAGCCGGGCGATCTGACCACCTGCCTACTTCCACTGATACCACTGTTACCTCCCAATTTCCGCGATCAAAGGATAACCGAATTTCAGTGTGAAGTCGCTGCCTTGCAGGCTAGGATAAGGGAGCATGCTGAGGCCCTTCGAGCCAGGGAAGAAGAGTGGCGACTTCAAGAAGAAGATCAACGGTTTATGCTGGAGGCCGCTGAAAAGAGAACGAAGGAAGTGCTGGAAGACTTGGAGCTGGAGAGAGGAACGATGCGGTCTAAGGTGGAGGCCGCTGAGAAAAGGACACAGGAGGCCTTGGTCAGCCTAGAGTTGGAGAGAACGACGATGCGGATTATGCAGGAGACCGCTAACAAAACGGTGCAGGAGGCGCTGGCCAGCGCGGACATGGATAAAACGGCAAAGCGGACTGCGCTGGAGGCCGCTAACAAAAGGATGCAGGAGTCCCTGGCCAGCTGGGAGGAGGAAAAGACAATGATGCGGACTGCGCTGAAAGCCGCTGAGCAAAGAACACTGGAGGCGCTGGCCCACCTGGAGTAGGAGAAGACAACGATGCGGACTGCGCTGGAAGCCGCTGAGCAAAGAACACTGGAGGCGCTGGCCCACCTGGAGCAGGAGAAGACAGAGAAACTTGACCTGCAGGCTTTAGTGCTGATGCTCGGTCGGATTGAGAGGGAAAGGGCGGACACCGCTCGACTTGACGAGGAAAGGGATAAGGATCGACCAGAGGAGGCCGACAGAGGCTTGCGACCTGCTGGGACGACTGCTGAACAGTGGCAACTACCAAATCGCCCAGCTTCCGGAGAGTCTTCGGATTCACCAGTAGTCGCGGAGGTTAGGTAGGTCGCTGCTTCTGGCGACTCGGGAGATCGCGCTCTACCGCTGGTTCCATTTGCCTGCGTAGAGCGTGATACCTCGCGAGTTCATCGAACTCTGCACTCTATCCAGAACCTTGTCAGTCAAGTGTATGTACAGCTGGTACAGGCCGGCGACCAAGTCGCGCGGGTTGGGCGAGACGCTCCAGAGAGTGGAGAGAGATAATTATGAGAACTTTAATTGTGCTTTGTAATAAGCATCAAATTGTGATGTCGGATGGTTTGATTCCTGTGGACAATTATTGTATGTTCTATTGTATATTACTGCGAATTGAATGCGGCTTTGTGCGGTTTGAATACTTTCTAGTCGCTGTCTTTTCTTCTTTAGAAATTTCGCCAAGTACTGGAATTTTAGTCGCTCGAACTGCCGAACTAGAATGCGGTTAGAAATACTTTACCTTGCAGGTTGAGCCGTTCGGCCTGATATCTAACCGCGATTTGACAACCACTACTGTAGCTGCGTAGGAAATCTATAAATTGAGAAGATCCCGGAGTCTTCAGCACAGAAGATCAAAATGCGAGCTAAAGCAATGGCGATGCGGTCTGACAAAGCTCCAGCCGTTAGGACCGACGCGGCTTCTGCCTTCCATTCAGCGGATCATAAGGAAGGCCGGCTTACCCAAGCCGAGCTCGACAGCTTTGCATAGAAGCATATGAAAGACAGCCCGCTGCTCGCGCAGCTTCCACTACCTCACGAGCGGATTAACACCTCCGCAGCCAACCAGATCGCTATCCCAATCGATCAGTTTGACTGCGGCTTCGACTTCCCTGTGCTAATGGAAGCTGTTGCGGTTTTTGACCACTATGGAGTAGTGCCAGGACAGCTGCCGCCGAACTCTATTGCGGCGATTTACAGCTTCATCTCCTAGCTCAGGTCGGAGAAAGTTCGCTTCTCAATGAAGCTGTTCAGAGAATGCTTTTCGGTCCGGTCTATTCCAGACTCTGGGACAAAGATCTTCAGAGGTCATCTGTACTTTGGCTGCCGGGCTAAAGGTCGTCAACCTGGCAAACAAAATCCCGAATTGGTCAGAAAGATACCTGATCTTCGAGGGTAACCTCGGACTCCTGCCGGTCCATCCGCAAGTTCGCGACGAAGCCGCTTTTGGCAGCAGCGGACTGGACGGCGTGGAGAAGGAGATCTTCAACTTCTTCAAGGGCGAGCGGCTCGACGTCACCCACTACCTCCCGCTGCTCCCGACTTTGGAGGATGTCCATGCGCAGGACAGTAAGTATCAGCCAGCCGAACTTCTCTGCTAGCCGCGCGGCTCATCAACTGACTTGTTAACTTTGCCTTACAGCTGCCATCGCGGTCCCGCTGAACAAGCAACTAACTCCTGGCGGCCTAACCCTTACACAGCGGGAGAAGAGGGCCAAGAGGGCCAGGCCGGAGCGGGCTGAAGAGGAAGGAGCATCAGACACCTCGAGCGACTTTACGCTGCATGGTATGGGCAGCCGCTTGAAGGATCTCCGCGGCAACCCCACCATGCAGTGGAGTGCCGACGGCGAATAGGTTCAAGTTTCCACCGCCCTCCCTAACTGGGGGAAGGAAACGATAAGCCGTCACGCCTCCGCGACTGGCGCGGATTTGTACGGTAGGCGCAACCTAAAAGCGCTGAAAAAGATATCACCAGAGGACCTCTCGTGGTTTGCCGCGCAGGTCGGCGCGAGAAGCTTCGTGGCTAACAATTATATGGGCCTGGCCTATAGGCGGTTAGTCGTAAGTGAAGGCTACCTGAAGCGGCAACTCGCCGAAAAGGATGAAGAAATCGCACGGCTAAAGGAGCTCAATGCGGTAAGATATTACCTGATTTATGCGACCTCATTTAACAAGCCGCTCGGACTGACCTTCTTCCTTCCTTTGCAGAAAATGTACGATCCGGCCAACTCGGCCTTTCAGGATGCGGTCTTTCCGCAACTTGTGCAAGGGATCGACGGAGCGCTGAAAAGCCTTCGAGATCGCAGCGGCCTCGCCCCGGGATTCACCGACTTCACCTGCGCCGACCTGTATCCACCCTTGAAGAAAAGGGTGGTCGCGGTTTATCGAGCACTGAAAGGCAAGGAGAAGATCGACGGAGAGGGCGAGGGCAAGGCAGAAGAGGAAGAGGAGGACTGCGCGGGAAGCAGGAGCGAGAGCGCTTCTTCAGAAACCGGCGGTCAAGCGTCTGAGACCGCGCGGGTTGCTGCCAGCACGTCAGAGACCAGGGGCACTGGCAGTTCGCGTTCATCCTCGTCTGACAGCGGCGACTACTCGCCTTCTGAGATCGACATCAACGGTGAACCGGACTCCGGAACTCCTGCATCCAAAAGACTGAAGACGAAGAGCTAGGATAGATTACAAGTAGTAGTTTTTACATTTTTTGAGACCGCCGGTAAGATTTTGTAAACCGCGCGGTCTACCTTTTATACTTGACATCAGAAATGAAAATATTTTACCTTTTGTGAGAATCTATTATAATCTTTTACTTGTTTGTTTATGCTTCTTAATCTTTCTTACTCATTTCGGCTTAAGAAATCTCATTGATGACTTTACCGAATAATAACTACCTTTGCTCCGGTTAAACTAGAGTAGAATACCGGTAACCGGATATATTAGTCGTCTGCGAAATTATAACAATCCGGTCATCCTGAGCGTTCATAGAGCAATAAGCCGGGCAGTCAGAGATTATTCGCAAGAAGATAAGGCAGTTCTACTGTTGAAGGTACCACGACGAAGTCCCACGATTAAAGTATAGGCCGTAATTTTATTGGAGATGAAGAAGATACATGGCGATCGATAAGCCGCTCGGCTAAGGGATAAAACCGGAAAATATTGTAAAAACCAAGTTGATTGTGGCGGCATGTCCGAACTTTAATACGAAACTCGCTTCCCATATGAGAACTACTGAACGATAGAGTTAAACATATTGTGACTTCTTTATGTAGCAAGCCGCAAATTGATTTAATGAATACCATAATACGAGGATGACGGAGAATAGAATATTAGACAATATAGTCGAGATTTCAATTCAAGCCGATATAAATAAACCAAATAGTGTAACGCAACCAATAGGTAACGCGTCTGCGGACTGTGCAATATAAATCGGCTAGGTTGTAAGACCGTGAGACGGTGGATAAGCTGGAACGGATAATTGCGAGGTCTATGAACTGACCAGCATATCGATAATCATATGTGAAAACCACAATTTATCCACCACTGTAACTTGTAGGTTGAAAAGATAACGAAAACTCTGCCTGTACTGTCTTTCACCATAAACTGAGAATCATTACTCTTCTAAAGAAGATCACATTTCAACTAATCTCTGCGAGTGATTCGAGCGGGGTTTATGTCTGCGACTGATGTCGTGCGGGATTTCCACTACACATCTGCGACTGATGTCGTGCGGGGATTGCCACTACACATCTGCGACTGATGTCGTGCGGGATGTGGAGGGCCAAAAAAGTAATATTGTTTTTGTTTATAATTAAATGTCCACACACGTATGTCAATATTAAGTGTAAAGCTAAGAAGCAGAATTTAGAGGGCATATGAATGCTTATTTCTAGAGGAAAGCTTAGTAAAAGGATAGGGCTTGAAGCCTAATTGAACCCAATTGTCGATCGTTGAGAGATATTTGTGAAGCTGGATGCTGGTGAGGACTGGTTTGGGGCTATATCTATTACAACTGTCATTATCAAAAGAAAGAAGCAAATGCAAGAAACTCCGAACACATGGGAGATATACGAAATATGTAAAAGAAAGACAAACAAGATACTACCGCTTCTAATAGTTCCACTATTTAACAACAGAATCTTCACTTGAAACATCGGCTTTATCAGTGGAAAATGTGCTGGAAGATCATAGGACAACATAGTCTTGTAATTTCCCTGCCCTTGCAAATTGATCTGCTAGTTTCTGGAGAGCCCGACAATCTTCTGTGTTGTGACCAATATCCTTATGATATTTACAGAAAAGTTCTTCATGTCGATGTTCAATCTTTGATTTCATACGTCGAGGCTTTTTAAATTCTTTCATACTAGCAAGAATTGGCAGAAGATCTTCCATAGAAATTTTGAACTTGACATATCTATCCGAGTACTTTTCATACTTGAGTGTTTTAGGATCAAAAGACATGATAGGGCAAGCTTCTATACACTCTGATGATTTATCCTGTTGCGGAGGTTATGAAGCATTTCGGGAAGAATCGGGCTGTTGATGATAAGAATCTTTCTGATATTCCTTAGCCATTTGATTTAAGAAGGATATATAATTGGCATTTGCTGCTTCACCCATTATGAACTGATTAGCTATTTTAATAAGATCTCCATAGGTCTTCGGCTCCTTTTTGCTAACTTTAAATTTGAGAGGACCTTCTCGAAGTCCGCTTATTAAGGCATATTTGTAAAAGTCTGGATGAACGTTAACGATATCGAGCGTTTCCTTTTGAAACCGATCAACGAAATGAGCGGTAGACTCATCAAATTCCTGCTTGATTTGGAAAAGAGCTACTGGGTTTCTCTTCCGCTTCCTGAAAGTATCAAATCTCAAAAGAAACTGTTTTTGAAAATCCCCAAAGCAAGTGATGGACCGAGAAGGTAAACCATGAAACCATTCCTGAGCAAGACCGTCAAAGGTCATTAGAAAAATCTTGCATTTGATTCCATCTAACATGGCTTTCAGAGAAGCAGCCGCTTCAAATGCTTGTAGATGTGAAACTGGATCACTAATCCCAAAATAACGTGGCAAGCGAGGCTCTCCAAAATCATCAGCAACGGTACCCCAGCGAATTTGATCAACGAACGAAAAAGAAACTTCTTCTTCTCTGTAGAGAGGTGTCTGCTTCGTTCCAGCTTGAAATGCATCCTTAGCTACATTCTCGGGATGAGAACCATCTTGCCTTGTTAAGGAATCCCACATAGATGATAAGAAATTTCTGTAATTCCTCGGGAGATTTATTGCAAATGATAGATAACCGACACGAACTTAGAGACCGCCGGACAGCTACAGTCTAACCGAGCGGATAGAATTGCTAGCGGTTACTGAGCAGGTTAACCACCCTTGCCGCTGCTTGCTCGACTAGCCGCTAAGCAATAGCGGCCGAGCGGTCTGACAATATCTAGCCGCGGATTTCACCGGCTAATCGAGATCTGAAGGTCGCGTGTTAACTGTTGATGCGCGAAATGCGACGGGGAAAACGGGCACCACCAGCTAACCGTTCGAGCACTGGGGAAGGTATTGGGAAAAGACTGTCGGCCAGTCGGTTACTAGTGACTAGGAATGTCGGATAAAACCGGGCAGAGGAAAGAGAGAAAGGGCCGCTATCAGCGGCAACACCAAAATTCGCCCGCCGCGGCTTAAATGCCTCTCCTGCGGCGGACTTTTCTTTTATCGGAAATTAAGCGATTACACTTAGAAAAGAGAGAAGAAAGGAAGAAGCCGGCCGGACAATAGACCGCAAAGGACTAGAATCGAGGCCGCAGCTCTTAACAAGCGAGCTCTTGGACTCGAGTCAGCGTGCTTTGGGTGTACTCCCGCCCCCTATTTATAGGCTTGGGGGCCTGCCCAAACGGGCAGGGCTAAAATTACCGGCTGCCCGAGGTACAAGAGAATCGGGCAGCGGTGACGGGAATCGAGAAGAAAAAGCAAAGCCAATAAACAGGCCGAGCGGCCTGGCGATCTTCTTCTGCCGAGCTATAGGACTCGGCCTCTGGGCGGGCTGGTCTGGACCTCCTCTGACGGCGACCTGGGACATAGGTCGCGCAGCTTGGGCAAGGACAGGCCGGCCTTGGGATGATGGCTGACCTTGCAACAGGCGGCGGCATGACGGAGAGGCCGCCCGGCTTACCTGACAACAAGCCGGTTTGCTGAGAATGGCGGCTAGAAAGCACAAGCCGTCCGGACTTGAAAACATGGAGAACTAGTCGCAGATTCCTGGTTAACAGGATGTAAACCGCCCATCTCTATCACTCACGATGTTGTGGGGCACACCGTGCAGTCTAACAATGTTATCAAATAAAACATTGCCAGTTTCTCTACCGATTCATCCTTCTAATTCGGAATGAAGTTTGATACTTTTGTCAACCGATCTACAATCACAAAGATGGCGTCGTTTCCCTTCTGTGACCTTGGCAATCCATGCATAAAGTCCATTGAGATATCGTCGAACTTCCACTCCAGAATAGGCAAAGACTTCAAGAAACCCCCTGGCTTCTGGCACTCTGCCTTCACTAAGGCACAAGTCTAACACTTTGCTATATATAGTGCCACATCCTTCTTGAGTCCTGGCCATAAGAACAACTTCTTCAGATCTCGGTACATCTTCGTGCACTCAGGGTAAATTGAGTACTTGGTATGATGAGCCTCGTACATCAACTCCACCTGTAAATTACCCCCGTTTGGGACACATAAACGACTGTCCTTCCTTAGCAGCCTATCATCAACTGTAAATTGGGAATTTGACCCATCCGAAGCTGCATCCATGATTTCCTTCATGCTGCTATCCAAATCCATAGCCTGCCGAATCAGATCAGCCAGATCATACTGAACTTCCATCCAGTTCAATAACGCTTCCGCGCTAGTCTGTTTGTCAACACAAGAGATATCTAACGCATCCAACTCCAAAATCAACCGCTCATCATGAACCGACAACCAGTTGGCTTGGGCGGGAGCCCTGCGACTCAACGCATCCGCAACTGCCTTGCCTTTCCCGGGCACATAATGAATTTTGAATGTATAGTCCCCCAAGAACTCCATCCATATCCGCTGCCTCATGTTCAGATCCTTCTGGTCCAACAGGTATTTCAGGCTCTTGTGGTCGATATAAATATCGAGCCTTACGCTTTACAAATAGTGCCTCCACAGCTTTAGCGCAAAAATCACGGCCGCCAACTACAAGTCATGTACCAGATAATTCCTCTCTGCACTTTTAGCTTACGCATGCCATACGCAATAACACTTCTATGCTGCAGCAGCACACAGCCCAAACCACTGCCCGAAGCATCGTTGTAAATCTTAAAGCCTTTGGGTCCACTCGACAAACTTATCATTGGCGTCGTAGTCAACTGACTCTTCAACTCTTCAAAATCTTGTGCGCACTCCTGCGTCTAAACAAACTTTTGATCTTTCCTTGTCAACGTTGTGAGAGGCAATGCTATCCGCGAGAAGTTCTCTACGAAGCGCCTGTAATAGCCTGCAAGCCCTAGAAAACTAAGGACCTCCACTACCAAAGAGTATACAGGCCACTCCTGTATCGCAACTATCTTTGCCGGATCCACCGTAATCCCTTCTCCACTGACTATGTGACCAAGGAACGCCACTGAGGATAACCAAAAATCACATTTGGAGAACTTTGTGTATAGTTTGTTCCTCCTCAGCATCTCCAAAACCAAATGCAGATGTATGAAGTGATCTTCTTCGCACAGCGAGTACACCAATATATCGTCAATAAAGATGATCACAAAATGGTCTAAGTACTCCCTGAACGTCCTATTAATCAGATCCATGAACACTGATAGCGCATTAGTCACCCCGAACGGCATGACCGTAAACTCGAAATGGCCGTACCTTGTGCTGAATACTGTCTTTGGGATATCACTCTCCCTTATGCTCAGCTGATAGTAACCGGAATTGAAATCCAATTTTGAGTACATTGATGACCCGACTGACTGATCAAAAAGGTAATCAATCCTTGGGATTGGGTACTTGTTCTTTTCCGTAAACTTGTTCAGCTCTCCATAGTCGATACAGAGGAGCAAACTTCCATCCTCCTTCTTAACGAAAAGGACCACTGCGCTCCAAGGCGACGAACTTGGACGCACATAGCCCTGCTCAAACAACTCCTCTAGTTGAACCTTTAGCTCCGCCATCACCTTAGGCGCCAACCAATAAGGAGAGCGTGACACAGGTTTAGCACCTAACACTAACTCAATTGTGAAATCGATCTCCCGCTGAAGTGGGCTCCGAGAAGATTGTACGGGAACACGTCAGGGTACTCGCACACTACTAAGATACTACCCAAAGTGGGCTTAGGCTTTATAGCATCCACTAAAGTGAAGAACAGCTCTGCTCCAGCATGAACTGCCTTGACCACCTGAAGAGCAGACATTAGAGTCTTGCTCGACCCATTAAGTCCCGCAAACATTGTCTCCCGCCCAACACCTAGCTTGACTTCGCTACGGTTGTAATCTATGTATGCCTTCTGCTCCGAAATCCAGTCCATTCCGAAAATGACATCGAACTCTACTAGCGGCAGTAACGACGCTAGCAAGTCGAACTCCTGACTCCCAATATGAATCTTTACGGCACAAACACTGTCCGCGTGCATAGAACACTCATTTTGCAACAACACATCCAATTTGTCCTTCGCCATCGACGAAGGGACTCTGATGCGCAATATGAAACCTTCAGACAAAAAGGAGTGTAAAGCTCCTGTATCGAAGAGTGCTCTCGACGGATTATCACAAATCAAAACAAAGCTTATACAAACAGTAATAAGCTAACATGAATAAGGTAACAGTATTTAAAGCTAAATTGCTATAAATTTAAGCCGTACTCGTCACCACATCCGCTTGCTTGATGGCCTCCTGCTGGCCAAGATTGTATACTCTTGGTTGAGTCGGAGCATAATAAGATGCGGTTGACTCCACCGCCTTGCCCTTTCCCTTGTAAGTTGCTCCCTGCTTCCTCTCATACTTCGGACATCCGCTCAAACAATTACGAGCAAAATGCCCCGGCTTCCCACAAGTAAAGCAAGCGCCCGGTGCACGACTTGTAGTCGCCCTCGAAGCACCAGAAGAAGGGGAAGGACCTGAAGCCCTAGCCTTCTTATTCCACCTTCGGAAACCGGACTTTGAAGTCAGTAACTTGAACTCTGACTTCTTAACACCAGCGTCTCCAACTGCTCCTAACATAGCTTTCTTTGTCGTCTGAGCACCCTCCCGACAATCTCGGGAAATGTGCCCTTTCTTGCCACAAGTACAACAAGTGTAAATATCTTTGCGAGTGGATTCTTTAGCCTTCTTTCTCAGCGTTCTTCGGTAGGCAGCCCTTGAAGGATCTGCAGGGTTCAGTGCCCTACTCACTGGTATCTGGTGAGTTCTCCCCAAATCTACTTCCAAAGATCTGGCTGACTCCACCAAGGCTCGGAATCCCAATAACTTTGGTCCTAGAAATAGGATTCGCAACTCGCTACGCAAACCATTATAAAATCTATAAACTATAGACTGCTCGCTTTCCAACTCAAAGCTTGGGTAGCGCCTTATCATAAGGAATGCCGCAAATATTCGCCGACTGAGTGCGCTCCCTGCACTAAAAGCATGTTCACCTGCTGCCCCAATGGACCTCTAAATGTCATTTGCTCTATCACACCACCCGGTATCAAGGCCACCTCAGGGACAGAGGGTTTCACATTCCTTCTATGTTATACGTTGGTCACTGCGAACACCGCCTCAACTACCCTTCTTATAGTTTCAATAAAAGGAGGGTTCTCAGGCACGTCGCTGGGTGTAATACTTTTCTCAGAAAGCATGCGTTCAGACTGCCACACGTCACTCCCGGACATCTATAGTCGTATAAAACACCAATAAGTGGCCGAACAAAATTGCAAAAATCAATTATAGGAACACGCAGGTTCCTCAAACATGTGTATTTACATTCCTAAGTGGACATTCATGGTTCTTTTCGTGTTATAACGATGACGCACAAACATGTCCTTACCACCCATTAAAGTGAATTCGCCCACGAATTCATTTAACTCTTACCGAAATCGGTAGTCTGATACCAAATTTTAACACCCCTATCCGTCACATAGCATATAACAGTAGGTCCGGCCGGGGCCCGACGTCATATAACACAGACAGACCGAAGAGTTACTCATTAAAACCATTCAACCAATACACACTTCCTAAACAGAGCATCTAGCGGAAGCAATTATTAAGTTGTGAAAGCAAGAACCCAGCCACAATCACGAATGTTCACTAACATAACCAAGTAGGAATGAACTACGAAATACACAAAAGTACTGACCTTATGGCCTTACAATAGTTCACCTAATTTAAATAGTGTCTTACAAACTTCCGCTCGCAGGCCGACCACAATATGATTTAAACAAGGAAACAAACAAGGCCTTCGAGGGCCGGCTCAGCAACTTGGGCTTTGGCCCGCTATTTGCCGCTCGGCTCCACAGCACCTGCAAGCACAATTCACCGCAACGGTGGCAAACAAGAATAACGGTCAGCTAAAGCTGACCAAATTATAACGATTCCGCCCCCAAACTTATGGCGGGAAAGCTCCTTCCCTGCACATGTTAGCGTAACAAGCAATATAGTGAACAAACACAACATCACATGTGAAGGCTCACACGGCCACAGACCCCGTGCTCTCAGGGAACTAACTCAGTGAACCCGATCAAAATCGCTGTCTCACCACCATCCCATAGACGGCAAATCTATTGAGCATTTAGTCTTTTCGACCTAAGCCTAAGACTCGCACGACTATGCGAGTGGCAAGTCCCTTTTTCAGGTATCTTTAACCAAACCACATAGCCCGGGTTTGATTCCACAAGCCCTTTGCTCACGCAACACTGTCAAACTTAAGACAAGCGCATGGGTCAAACTTCGCCGGATCGCAAATTCGATCATAAAATCACATAACCCAGTTATATTCAAAGCTAGCTCCTAGGGCGCCAAGATGGAAGAAATGCGTTTCTGCCCAGTTTTCTGGGTGCGCCTTGGGGTTAATCCCCAAGGATCCCTGCTGCAATTTACCACGTATAAACCCGAAAACAACCAAAGGCGCGGAGTCTTCTCCGGCTAAACATGCATAGTAAAACATCACCGATCCATAAGAACTTTTCCGGGTAGGCTTAACACACCATGCCTATATCAGTTTCTTGATTTTGGACTCTAAATTCAAATAAGGGGGACTTTACATATCTACCCAAAGGAACACCGCAAACTCTCCGCACACTCGCGGGAGCGGGTTTTCCCTATGCAAAAGAAGAAGAGCTTCACATGCTCAAGTAGAGAATCGTTACCCTAGCATTCCACTTCAGCGTCATTGAAATCTACACAGATGAAAAGCACCGCGATGATCTCGCCTCCGTAGAACTTGACTCGGTTTGCGATTTAGCGCTCCGAATCTCCTCCGGCGACCGGATTTCCCCTCCTTATTCCTCCTTGCTCTCCCCTCTCTCTAGAAGTTAGAAATAGATAGAACTCAAGAGAATGAAGGTTTCTAAGCCCTAATCCCGGGTATATCCTAGCAAGGACAACCTTGAGCTGTTGGATCCTCAAATAAGGAAACGGACGACCACGATTCGGACTTAAAAAGTACTTCTTGGGCCGAACACGGCTTGCGACACGCCCGTGTCCAAGGCCGTGTAACTCATTCTTCGTTTAAACCATAGCGTCCTTAAAAGAACACAGGTACTCGATACGCCTATGTCAGGATTGACACGCCCGTGTCATCCAGTACACGCCCGTATAGCTGGGCTTGTTCCTCCATCGAAACAGGCCCAGCACCAACCCGAGGAGAACACAGGGATTCGACACGCCCGTTTCGAATTTGACACGCCTGTGTAGGACCCAAACACGCCTAGGCTTATGCCGTGTCTCTCCCCTGACACAACTCGGTTATCAACCTGAGTAGGACACGGCCTGGGACACGCCCATGTCTCAGGCCATGTTCGATGTTCGACAATCATCGACTTCAATTCCTTCGACCACACAGCCATCGTCGAACCCGAGCACGACATGCCCGTGTTCCAGGCCGTGTGACCTCTACCAAGTCCCATACTTGACTCAAAACGCTACCCATCGCTCTTTTGAGTTTCGGGGCGTTACATCTCGTCCGTCTACTTCGAAAGGAAAAGAGGTAGCGCTTGTTACTCTCAACTCGGAAGGAGTGAACAAGATAAGTAAGAGTCTCACCTTCAATCTTTGTAATGAATGTATTGATGTTGATGATGAAGGCACTCTTGGAGATCTATTCTAAGGTGAAGGAGAAAATGGCAAAATCCTGAAAGCGATTGACGATCTTGGCTTATCTGTTTTGGTTTTCATTGTTGAACATTTAACTTGCGTATTTATGAACTGTCTTTTAGTCATTACAATGCTTATTTCAGAGAACTTATACTGACACTTTTCCTTGTTTGGAACTCCTCCTCCTCTCTATTTTCTCTTTGCCAAAGGGATCGTTGAACCGAGGAGATATGACCAAGTATTGCATAAACCCCCACAAATTGGTCTCTGGCATAACACCACAAGGACCATGTATAGTGGGGAGTGTTTGCATACGGGTAGTGGGAGCCATCAAAATCTTGTGTGGAGAACTTCAAGGCTTCAGATCCTAGCTGGTATCTAACTCACCATTCACATCAATGGTGGTCTAGGTGTTGTTAGATCTACTATGCTCCGCTTGGGATAATATTACAGCTCTGATGATCTCTCTAGAGTGAGCAATGGCCCCTATGTCAAACCTATCCTCATTGATCATATCGGCTAGCACTTGGCTACTTCAGGATTATTTTACCTATAATCGGCCTGTAATCAGCCGGCTTGGCGTCTACCACATTAATTTAGGCGATTGACAATGCCTCTAATATGCTCGTTGAATGTTTTTGCATTAATTGTTTAACCGCAAGATCTGGTTTACTCATTGTCGTATAACCGTGCGGTTAGGATGTAATCACACAGGCTAGTCCTTGGCTTATCTAGATTTTATATTGCGGATATCATATCTGACCGCACGAGAAGAATATTGAAATGGCTTCATCTAGTCGACCTGACTCACTTTCACTCAGTGGCCATGTTTGATTTCCTTTTGCTGGCCAAGCTTCTTACTATATTGCTATAAGCAGTTAGCCGCTCGGAAAGCTTATGAAATTTAATCGCTCATCTCTTGTTGATTATCAGTGGTTTAATTTAAATCTTATCACATGGTATGCATCTTTATAGCTTGCTATTTAGGGATATTCAATCTACAGTGGATACAACCTTCTTTATGGATTAGTTTCATATTTGAACTCCACAAACAAGCCGGATAGTGCGGTCACTGCTGCAGTTATAATTATGACTTGACTTTCATCAATACAAGTTGATTTTATAATGTGTTTTGTGAGACAGCGTAGCTAGATGTTTCTATTCGCTTCAACACTATTAGTTATCTCAGCGACTCACAAATTCTATCCGCCTATATTTATAACTCTATTCTCCTTGCGGGCTATTAATTCTTTCTGTTTAAGTTTAGCAGTTTATCTTGATGAATCTATTGATTTGTTAAAGCTACATTCTCGCATGATAAGAAAGAAAGTAACTGCTCGGATACATATAAAATTATCGATTAGAAAAAATCATACAGACCTATGATTCTGAAATCTCATTTCTATTAACCATAAAATGTTACAAATCTATACCCGCACGGTTTACAAATTATTCTTATCGCTGGGCCTGAAAAATAAATATTATTATATATTAGTTTTCTTCTTCCTCGCTGGCTCTGAGTCTGCAATACTTGACAAACTCGCTGAACTGCTAGACTTCATGGATCTCGTACTTAAAGAATCTTCCTCGCTTGAACTTCTTTAGATAGAACTTCTATCCGCATCAGTCTCGGTGGGAAGATTTTCTTGATCGACCATTAAATCAGCCTCATCCTCTGCGAGGATTTCTTCTACAATTGCCTTTGCCGCTTCATCTCGCCCAGCTTCAACTTCTTGGAAGGCAGGGAAAAACACATCAAAGGAAACATTCTCATGTTAGGCTTTGAAGACTTGCCGCTCCTTGAGATTATCTAGCAAGTCTTCCCCACCTTCCCGCATGTGTATAATAATTTCATTGAGGAAGGCCGGGTTCTCGGGATCGTAGGCTTTCTGCAAAGGAAAGTAAACAAGTTAAATTCGCGATTAAATTCATATTAATAGCAAAGACTGCCAGGTAAAATCCTACCGCATTAGCCTCCTTGAACTTCTTATTTTTTTTCCTTGAGCTTCTCAATCTCATCTTCTAGCCGCTCATTTTCGGTAAGCACTTTGTCGAGACCTTCGTCCATGAAGTGGTCAGTAACGTAGCTTCTCGCACGAACCTGAGCGGCTAGAGCGGGAAGCTTCTTAGTTGGTATTGATCACAGGTCTTCCAAGTTCTCCTTCTCGGACAGTTTCCAACCAACCACGCAAGCATGCTTCGTTTTCTTCTCACTCTTCAACATGGGAAAATCAGTGGATACTTGGACATTCTTGCCATGACGATGCCACCTAATTACTGCCTTTCAGCTGCGACCTTTCAACTTCTCGCTTATACCCATCAGAGTGAAGGATTTGTCCGAGTCATAACCCGTGGCGACATCCTTCTCATCACGACATATATCTTCCCTCTTTTTCCGGACTTCGCTCTGAGTGAGGAACAGGCCTTCAGGTGTTTCCAGCTTATTTGCCGGAACTCTTAGAGTAGCTACAAGAGAAAAGCTGTTAGTGGCTCGGTAAGTCGTTAAGATTTTTTCTAATCACTAAATTCTTACCCTCTTCTATAGACCAGTCGGCCACCACTGGGAGCATAGGGATGTAGTGTCGAATATCTAGCCGTGCCCTGGCAAGAAAACCAATAATCTCCTTCTCGATGTCTTCGACATCAAACCGCTCGAATAGATTTTTAGGTCCATTGATCACACTGTCCCAGATTTATAGAAGTCAAACAAGTCAATGGTATACACATAGATGTATTTGATGCATCCTTTAAGTTCAATGTGTGCTGGATGTTCTTTGTCATAATGATAAGATAAGTTGTCTAAGTTACAGTGACAGGTGGACCCAAGGAAGAATGCTGGAAAGACAAAAATTAACCCAGTCCACAGGCATTGTGTGAAGGCAGTTCACTCAACGCCAGATGTTAAGAAGCACTGAGTAAAGCATAGGTAGTAAAAGCCGAACTATTGACAAAGAAGAATTTTGGTTAAGTCCACGGGCGTTGAGTGAAGGAAGTTCACTTAATGCCATATAACAAGAGGCGTCGAGTAAATCTAAGACAGTCAAAGCTTCAGCATTGAAAGGAAGAAATTTTGCTAAGTTCAGAAGCGTCGAGTGAGGACAGCTCACTCGACGCCTGAAGAAAGAAGCGTCGAGTAAAGCTCTATGCTATCAAAGCCAGAGAAACTTAGAAAAAATCTATCTAAGTCCAAAAGCATTGAGTGAAGCCAGTTCACTCAACGCCAAGCTCAGAAAGCATCGACAGAACAAGCTTCAGTCAAAGCCTCAAAAGAAGTGGACTAAAATTCTACTAAGTACAAAAGGTTGCGTGAAGGCAGTTCACTCAACGCCAGCTCAACAAAAAAATTTTCTTATTCCAGAAGCATTGAATGAAGGTAGTTCACTCAACGCCAACTCAATAGAGAAATCAGCTAAGTATAGAAGTGTTGAGTGAAGGCTATTCACTCAACGCCTCATCAAGATGACAGGAAAGTCAAGTATGCGTTGAGTGATGAAGGCTCACTCAATGCACTTAATGTCAAGCAATAGAAAGTTTGTCCAAGGACAAAAGCGTTTAGTGAAGACAACGCACTCAACATCTATCAAAAAAAAGTTTGTCTAAGGACAAAAGCGTTGAGTGAAAGTCGTTCACGCAACGCTTCCTCAACAGAAATATTGGCTAAGTCCAAATTAATCAAGTGATGAATAATCACTCAACTCCTAATGGTACATAAAATTGGCTAAGTGTTTTGGCACTGAGTGATGGCTATCCACTAGACGCATATGATGATTCTTCAGTTTTTCACTAAGTCCACATTTGAAGACGTTAGCAGAATTTCAAATTGTTACGAGAAGTCTACAGAACACGACAAATGGCTCCGTTTGCCTTCAATACTGCATTTAATGCAAAAGCAAAGTTGCAGCCAACAACTACAGTAGGTCCCACTGCTCAAAGAGTCGTTGGATGGCCAAAGATAAAAGCGACAGATCAAAAAAGATAAGATTAACTTTTGGAAAAGCGGAACATCGTATTCTTCCACTCGACATTGTTACAGAGCCTGTAGAATAAGTTCAAACTTCTGATCTAAGAGTTCAAGGAGATAGTTGTTGCCATTCTCACCTGCAATAGCAAGTTCAGAGAAACTTCTCTGAGATATAAGAAGAAGCAACCAAGACAAACCCTAACTGTAAGAGATTAGTTTATAGAAGGTTGTTGTTGTCATTCTCACCTGGAACAAAAAGTTCAGAGAAACAGTCTAAGAAAAAAGGAGAAGCTAGGGCTAACCCTAGCTATAGTTACTTTACAGTTCAAGCAGATATTTCCTGAAGAACTTTTTCTTGAGCTATGAAGAATAAGAGTGGACTGAGCTACTTGAGTTTAGAATAAGGTAGACATAGAGAAAATCTCTCCGGTGTCTAGTCATCATCAACAAACCTTTAATCAAGTAAGATCTTAACAGATTTGAGTGTAAGCCGATTTTATAAAGTCTAAGAGTAGGATCCTTTGTAGATCTAAGGTAGGATCCCTGTGTTGATCTGAGGTAGGCCTGTGAGCCTATATTGTAGGACTTGTGTTAAAGTCTTAGGTAAGATCCTGGACTGGATCTGAGTTGTAAGGATGTTTGCCTGAGGTAGGATCTGTTTCATATTTGAGGTAGATGAGTATTCCTATCAGAGTTGTAGGGCTGTCCTCCTACCGTGAGTGTAGGACTATTAACTTAATCTAAGGTAGGTTATCTTTTGATAACTGAGCTGTAGGAGCAAAGTTATCTATGAGTTGTAGGGCTTTGTGCCTGTGGTAGGTCTTGGAGGAGACAGAGAGATCCTGAGGGATCTGTGTTGTATGCTCTTTTGCGTAGAGATTGGAGAAATTACCTTGTCTAACAAACTGTTTCAAAGTTGGGAGGGACAGTGGACATAACGATAATTATGGGAGCCAATATAAAATTCTTGTCTGCTGTGTGTGAATGCCTTGAAAGCTAAACTACCTTAAATCACAACTCACCCAAAACATGAAAAGTATAAAAAAAATGCCTAAAACCTATTCAACCACCTCTAGTTGTTAGATACTCTTGAATCTAAAGACTTTCATGTGGTATTAGAGGAAGGTTACTCAAAAAGGACTTAATAGTCTAAGTTGATCTCCATGGGTAGATAAAAGAATTGTCCTTATGGGTTCAGGAGAGAACAATTTGGATCAGGGTTCCATGAAGCTTCAAATCTACAGGAAGGAGAGCTTTGGGATCTTGAAGGAGAGGGCCAGGATATTTATTGAGGCATCTGATCCTAGAATATTTGTAACAGTTCAAGAGGGACCTTTCATCCCCATGAAGGTCTCAGTTTTGTATGCAATTGTGCAGACAGCTAATAAGTTTATAGATGAACATGGATGAGGTCATATTGACTATAATGGACAGGAGGGAACAAAACATTTGAGTGAGTGCCATGGATGATTATACTTTGAAGAGCCTTGTACACTATAGAACTTCCAAGGAAATGTGGGACACTTTGGTGGTCAACATGGAAGGGACTGAAGAAGTCAGAGATGACAGAAAATCCCTTCTTAACCAAAAATATGAGGCCTTCAGGTAGAACAAGAAGGATATCTTATCTGAATTCTATGAGAAATGCTTCTGAATAGTGAATGAGCTGAGGACCTACGTGAGGGTCTTCATAAATTATGAGCTAAATGACAAGTTCCTCATATCTCTAACTATGGACTGGGACACAAAGATCTGTGTCATCAGAGAGGTGGTAAAGTTGGCTAATATTCCACCTCACACACTGTTTTGGAAGCTTATCTCATATGAGATGCAGATATCTACTAGGAAGGAGTGGGAGACTATCAGCAGATCTCAAGCCAAGGAAAAGTCTTTGGCCTTCAAAGACAAGAGCACCAATAAGAGCAAGGAGAGGATTGCCTATCCTCCAAGGAGGCATGTTGATTCAGATAACCAAGAGCCAAGCACATCAGACATCAGCATGTCTGATGAAGATTTTGATGCCTTCTCTAGGCAGTTTCAGAAGATGATGAAGAGGAAGCAGTGGAAGAACAGACTTTCCTCCTCCTCTCATCACAAGGACAACTACAAGGCTGAGAAGAAACACTACAAGGGAAATTGGTATGAATCTAAACATAGTAACATGTTTCTTTTAATGTAGTTTGCTATTGCAGCAGCAAACCAGGGCATATAATTGTAAGAAGCATCATCATTATGGATCTTTAAGAGAAACTCCAGAGGGAGAAAAGAATTGTGGCTAGTTTCTCTAAGCCTAAGTCAATATTACCTTTGATAGACTCCCAGTCCTCTCAAAAGGGTAAGAAGGGGTTGGGATTCATGGGGAACACTTGAGTTTCCCATTCCAAATGCAAAGGCAAAGTTCCAATTTAGCCCCTGACAACACTGCATCCTATCTCTTTCAAGAAAGTGATGTTATCTTCAAATAAGTATGACCAAAAAAGCATCTATGGTCACTAGATGACTGGTAGATCCACAAGTGTGAAAAAAATGTTCATAACTATGGTGGAAGATATAGATAAGAAGATGAGTGCCTTTAAGGCTCCCAATGAGGAAATTCAAATGGGACTTCATGGACCATTTGTATTTGGTGCACTAGCCCCGCACACAAGAATAAGGCAGTGGCCTTTTCTCAGGATCTTCCAGCACACACTCAAACCAAGGGCAAGTTTGCCAATAAGCAAGAATTGGGCATTTCTGAGGCCATCAATAGTATGTATTCTGCGAAGAACACCACTGATGGTAGATCTCAAGAAAAACCAAGTTCTTTTAATGGCAGACTCATCGTCAATTATGTTGATGCGCGAAATGCGAAAGGGAGTCGAGCATCACTAGCTAACGGGTGTTCGGTCTCACAAGCTAGGTGAATGAGTGGGTTGCGGGGATAGAGGAGAGGTTTGAGAGACTGCCGGGCAGCTGGTTACTCTGAGTTGCGTATGAAGACAGAGAAAATAGAAGAGAAAAGGTCGCTAGCAGCGGCAACATCAGACTTCGCCCGTCGCGGCCTGAATGCCACTCTTGCGACGGGCTTTTCCTTTGATCAAGTAGGGTTACAGCTTGCTATTGCACCATTACATGAAGAAGCAGTAAAGGGTACAATGGGGGAAGCTGGTGGCTAAAGAAGAAGGTGCCAGAAACTAAGTAAAAGAGGCTGCAGAGGACTGGAGAACTGAGGCTGCAGAGGCTGCGCAAGCTACTAAGGGCAGAAAAAGCTAAGTCCGCAACCCTTGACGACCTGGGCAGACTGGAGATTGGAGGCTGCGGAGGCTGCGTAAGCTGCTGAGGGCAGAAAAAGCAAAGTCCACAACCCTTGACGACCTGGGCGGACTGGAGATTTGAGTCCGCTGACCTTGCTTGATCAAGCCGTGACGGACTGGAAAACTTAGGCCGCAGACTTTGATCAAGGTGACAGTTCTCCCCTTCCTCCCCAGAATGAGAGGTCTTGGGGGTATTTATAGGCTCGGGCTGGAGACGGTCCTGGTAACGTTACCCCCGGTAAGGTGGTGAGCTTTGACCGAGTCCAAAACATTCTAGAGGCAAGTCGTCAGCTCCTAGGCGACCTGGAGGCAGGTCTTCAGCTCCTGGGCGACCTGGAGGTAGGTCGTCAGCTCCTGGGCGACCTGGAGGCAGGTCTTTAGCTCCTGGGCGACCTGGAGGCAGGTCGTCAGCTCCTGGGCGACCTGGAGGCAGGTCTTCACCTCCTGGGCGGCCTGGAGGCAGGTCGTCAGCTCCTGGGCGACCTGGAGGTAGGTCTTCAGCTCCTGGGTGACCTGGAGGCAGGTCGTCAGCTCCTGGGCGACATGGAGGCAGGTCTTCAGCTCCTGGGCAACCTGGAGGCAGGTCGTCAGCTCCTGGGAGACCTGGAGGCAGGTCGTCAGCTTCTAGGCGACCTGGAGGCAGGTCGTCAGCTCCTAGGCAACCTGGAGGCAGGTCTTCAGCTCCTGGGCGACCTGGAGGCAGGTCTTCAGCTCCTGGGCGACCTGGAGCCAGGTCTTCAACTCCTGGGCGACTTGGAGGCAGGTCTTCAGCTCCTGGGCGACCTGGAGGCAGGTCTTCAGCTCCTGGGCGACCTGGAGGCAGGTCTTCAGCTCCTGGGCGACCTGGAGGCAGGTCGTCAGCTCCTGGGCGACCTGGAGGCAGGTCGTCAGCTCCTGGGCGACCTGGAGGCAGGTCGTCAGCTCCTGGGCGACCTGGAGGCAGGTCTTCAGCTCCTGGGCGACCTGCAGGCAGGTCGTCAGCTCCTGGGGGACCTGGAGGCAGGTCGTCAGCTCCTGGGCGACCTGGAGGCAGGTCTTCAGCTCCTGGGAGATCTGGAGGACTAAAGGAGCAGATTGTGCAGATCGCCCCTGCTATTTTAGATCGCCTCCTACAAGGAAGAGATATTACACGACTAGCAGGCCTAACCGTGCGGCCTGCGAGGGTGAGCTATGGGAGCAGCCCGCCGTCCCGTAGGGCACGTAGTAGCTATGCGACCGGGGCGGTTAGACCGGGGAGACTGTCCTAGGCGCACGGCCTGAGCGGATAGGAGTTTCTATCCGCCTGACCCAAAAAGGAGGGGTGAGGCGGATCGAGACCCTCGGGAGGAACCCCTGAGTGGGCCGCGACTTGCAAGCTAGAGACCTTGGGAGGGATCGTCGATTTTGTGGTTAACATAATACCCGCCCTTTTTTAAGTTCCGAAAGGAACTTCGAAAATGTAGGAGACCCACGAAAATCATGATCCTCCCCTCGGAAATCAGGTGAGAAAAATTAGAGACTAGGAGAGGTAGAACCTGATGTCTCTCCTCGGAAAAATCTGTCAATGTATATCTTTTACCTGTGAAGAAAATGTCAATGCAGGCAAAAAGAGGTACATCTTGCGTGTACCTGAGTTGCTTTTGTAATTGAGGAAGTGGGCAACTGTCTTCTATTAAACTCTGAATGAGACTTGCCAATATCTGCTAATCTCTGCAAAAGTAAGGTGAGCGAGCATGTAGAAAAAGAAAATAAGCTGCAAGTACCTGAGAGGAACTTGCTACTATCTGCTAGTCTCTGCAAAAGGAGAGTAAGCAGCAGATATGCTAGAAAAGTAAGCTGCAAGTACCTGGAGGGAACTTGCTAATATCTGTTAATCTCTGCAAAAGAAGAGTAAGCAGCAGATATGATAGAAAAGGCCACCACGCGGAGTGGATCAGATGCCAAATTTGAAAAAGGGCTACCACGCGGAGTGGATCTGATGCCAAGCTGGAAAAAGGGCTACCACGCGGAGTGGATCTGATGCCAAGCTGGAAAAAGGGCTACCACGCGGAGTGGATCTGATGCCAAGCTGGAAAAAGGGCTACCACGCGGAGTGGATCTGATGCCAAGCTGGAAAAAGGGCTACCACGCGGAGTGGATCTGATGCCAAGCTGGAAAAAGGGCTACCACGCGGAGTGGATCTGATGCCAAGCTGGAAAAAGGGCTACCACGTGGAGTGGATTTAATGCCACAAGTTTCCTCAAAAAATAAATAAATGAAAAGCAGACTTGGTTGACACTTTGGAAAATGGGTGACCACTTGAAAAGTGGGCTTATTTCCGCTAAGAACTTTTAAGCGACCATGCAGAGTGGGTTTATGGCTGTAAGAAGTTCTCTTTTCCAAAAGCAACTAGTCATGCCAACAATAGAAGGAAGAAAAGCGCATTGGTAAAACAAATTTTACCACTAATAGATTGAGAGTAAGTACTCAATGTTGCAATAGAGGATTTTACAATGATGCTTTCAAGCAATATATTCTTGCAACTTGCCTTCTTTCAGCAATTTCTCTACGAGCTTATGAAGTGCTCGGCATTTCTCTGTATCATGACTCACACAAAAGTGGTATAAACAGAATAAATCTTTGCGACACAGTTGACCAGGTCGCAGGAGAGAGGGCCTAATGAAACCTGGCTCCTGCTGAATAATTTGAAGAATTTCTTCCATAGAAATAGTCAAGCTTGCATACTTCCTTTTAGGCTCAGCTTGCTTATATTGGCGAGAAGCATGAGGTTCATTATCAGAAGTATGAGTTGATATATTAGAGTTATCAATACCTAACTCTGAATGCTTTGATTGAGATGTAGATGAATTCCCACGATCATAACATATGTGTCGAGATACCAGGAGATTAGGATCTTGATCATATTGCAATAGGTTGCTGTTATGATTGAGAGACAAATAATTATGAAGAGATTCACTATCCAACTGATGAGATAAAATCTGCGCTGGCACTTGAGCCATTTGATCTAGACGAAATATGTAGTCAGAATTCATGGCTTCAGCCCCAACAAACTTATTTGCGTGATCAATAAGATCCTTATAGGTGTCAGGCATTTTTGTAGTGAATTTGAATTTAAGCGGGCCTTGCCGAAGTCCGCTTATGAAAGAAACTTTATAGAAGTTTTGATCAACATTAACAACGTCAAGAGTTTCCTTCTGGAATCGCTCGATGAAGTGAGCATAAGACTCGTTGTCTTCTTGCTTGATCTGAAAAAGAGCTCCTATGTCCTTCTTTCTCTTCCTAATGGTTCCAAACCTTGAGAGGAATTCTCTTTGAAGATTGTTAAAGCAAGTTATTGACTGAGGTGGTAGACAGTAGAACCAGTCCAATACTTGAGCACCAAAAGATATGATGAAGAGCTTGCAATTGATGCCATCTGATATAGCTTTCAATGAAACAATCGATTCAAAAGCTTGTAAGTGAGAAACTGGATCGCTCGTTCCCGAATAGATTGGCAGACGAGGCTCTTTGAAATCATATGGAACCACTTCCCTTTGAATATGGGATGTGAAGGGAGAAGGAACTTGTTCTTCTCCTACAAAAGATGTTAGTTCATCAAGTATATGAGGATGAACATTCATGTTTACCTTATGAAGCTTGCAATGAGAGATGTAAACTCCTTAGATAGTAGGAGATTGTGGTCTCTACTTGAGACGGACACTTCTGAATGGTCAGGGGTGTGCTCAAGGTCTCTTGATAAAAAATCCTTGAAATTAATAACTTCCAAATGGAGTGGAATTTGGGAAATCCGAGGGCCGAAAAAGCGTCTGAACCGGTTCCCTGTTCACCGGGGAGTCTATCTCCTCGAGCCGGTTCCGACAAGCTTTGAATTTCTGAAATCGGACACTTGAATCAAGAGTTATGACTGTTTGAAGTTAAGGTAAGCTCTGAGCTTAATCTCAAATCTTCGTTGCAACTGCTGTTCGTCATCTGCTTAGGATCTGATGGTCGCGTGTTAACTGTTGATGCGCGAAATGCGAAAGGGAGTCGAGCATCACCAGCTAACGGTTGTTCGGTCTCACAAGCTAGGTGAATGAGTGGGTTGCGGGGATAGAGGAGAGGTTTGAGAGACTGTCGGGCAGCTGGTTACTCTGAGTCACGTATGAAGACAGAGAAAATAGAAGAGAAAGGGTCGCTAGCAGCGGCAACAGCAGACTTCGCTCGTCGCGGCCTGAATGCCACTCTTGCGACGGGCTTTTCCTTTGATCAAGTAGGGTTACAACTTGCTATTGTACCATTACATGAAAAAGCAATAAAGGGTACAATGGGGGAAGCTGGTGGCTAAAGAAGAAGGTGCCAGAAACTAAGTAAAAGAGGCTGCAGAGGACTGGAGAACTGTGGCTGCAGAGGCTGCGCAAGCTGCTGAGGGCAGAAAAAGCTAAGTCCATAACCCTTGACGACCTGGGCAGACTGGAGATTGGAGGCTGTGGAGGCTACGCAAGCTGCTGAGGGCAGAAAAAGCAAAGTCCACAACCCTTGACGACCTGGGCGGACTGGAGATTTGAGTCCGCCGACCTTGCTTGATCAAGCCGTGACGAACTGGAAAACTGAGGCCGCAGACTTTGATCAAGGTGGCAGTTCTCCCCTGCCTCCCAAGAATGAGAGGTCTTGGGGGTATTTATAGGCTCGGGCTGGAGACGGTCCTGGTAACGTTACCCCCGGTAAGGTGGTGAGCTTTGACCGAGTCCAAAACATTCTGGAGGCAGGTCTTCAGCTCCTAGGTGACCTGGAGGCAGGTCTTCAGCTCCTGGGAGACCTGGAGGTAGGTCGTCAGCTCCTAGGCGACCTAGAGGCAGGTCTTCAGCTCCTGGGCGACCTGGAGGCAGGTCGTCATCTCCTGGGCAACCTGGAGGCAGGTCTTCAGCTCCTGGGCTACCTGGAGGCAGGTCGTCAGCTCCTGGGCGACCTAGAGGCAGGTCGTCAGCTCCTGGGCGACTTAGAGGCAGGTCTTCGGCTCCTGGGCGACCTGGTGGCAGGTCGTCAGCTCCTGGGCGACCTGGAGGCAGGTCGTCAGCTCCTGGGTGACCTGGAGGCAGGTCGTCAGCTCCTAGGCGACCTGGAGGCAGGTCTTCAGCTCCTGGGCGACCTGGAGGCAGGTCTTCAGCTCCTAGGCGACCTGGAGGCAGGTCTTCAGCTCCTGGGCGACCTGGAGGCAGGTCTTCAGCTCCTGGGCGACCTGGAGGCAGGTCTTCAGCTCCTGGCTGACCTGGAGGCAAGTCTTCAGCTCCTGGGCGACCTGGAGGCAGGTCGTCAGCTCCTGGGCGACCTGGAGGCAGGTCGTCAGCTCCTGGGCGACCTGGAGGCAGGACGTCAGCTCCTGGGCGACCTGGAGGCAGGTCTTTAGCTCCTGGTCGACCTGGAGGCAGGTCGTCAGCTCCTGGGCGACCTGGAGGCAGGTCGTCAGCTCCGGGGCAACCTGGAAGCAGGTCTTCAGCTCCTGGGCGACCTGGAGGACCGAAGGAGCAGATTGTGTAGATCATCCCTGCTGTTTTAGATCGCCTCCTGCAAGGAAGAGATGTTGCACGACTAGCAGGCCTAACCGTGCGGCCTGCGAGGGTGAGCTATGGGAGCAGCCTGCCGTCCCGTAGGGCACGTAGTAGCTATGCGACCGGGGCGGTTAGACCGGGGAGACTGTCCTAGGCGCACGGCCTGAGCGGATATCAGTTTCTATCCTCCTGACCCAAAAAGGAGGGGTGAGGCAGATCGAGACCCTTGGGAGGAACCCCTGAGTGGGTCGCGACTTGCAAGCTAGAGATTTGGGAGGGATCGTTGATTTTGTGGTTAACAAATTAGATTGTGGCTGATAGAAATATGAAAAAGGAAGACGCTCTTCCTTCTCAACAGTTAGCTGCTACCAGACCTACTTAAAAAGAAGATACAATATACATGAGTGGTGGCGTTGTGGCAAAGTGGGTCATATTGCTTTAGATTTCTGGAACAATCTTACTGTGCCCAGAGTAAGTGGTAGTCTTCCTGTCAGAAAATATGCAAAAAGATAATGTCTATTTTAGGCTAGCCAGATCCTAGGACCCAAAAAATTGGGGTCCTAAGGTAAGTTAAATAATTTTTTGCAGGATAGTCCAAGTATCCATACCCCCATATAGTACTTGGACAGAGGATGTTCCAGGAACATGACTGGAACAAGGAGCTACTTGAAGGAGTATACTCCAGTGAGGGATGGACCCAAAGTAATCTTTGGTGGTTCAGATAGAGGAGTCACCAGAGGCTATTATAATATTACCAATGGTATAGTCTTCATGTAAAAAGTGGCTTATGTTAAAGGGCTTCAACACAACCTAATAAACATAAGTCAACTCTATAACCTTGGCTATGCCATTGTATTCCATAAGGATGAGTGCCAAATTATGAGGTCAAGTGACCAAGAGGTCATCTTTACAAACACTAGGAGGTGAAATGTTTATTGCCTAAACATTCTATGTCTAAATAAAGACTCCTCTATGTATAGTTGCAAATGAGAAAGTCTCATATTATGTACAACTACACAAGAGGCGAGGTCATTTGAAATATTAGACAATTAGCATGCTCTTTAGTGAAGAGCAGTTTATCATGATGAATCTATTGATTTGTTAAAGCTACATTCTAGCATGATAAGAAAGAAAGTAACTGCTCGAATACATATACAATTATCGATTAGCAAAAATCATACAGACATATGATTCCTAAATCTCATTTCTATTAACCATAAAATGTTACAAGTCTATACCGGCACGGTTTACAAATTATTCTTATCGGCGAGCCTGAAAAATAAAAATTATTATATATTAGTTTTCTTCTTCCTCGCTGGCTCTGAGTCCGCAATACTTGACGAACTCGCTGAACTACTAGACTTCATGGATCTCGTACTTAAAGAATCTTCCTTAATTGAACTTCTTTGGCTAGAACTTCTATCTACATCAGTCTCGGCGGGAAGATTTTCTTGATTGACCATTACATCAGCCTCATCCTCTGCGAGGATTTCTTCTACAATTGCCTTTGCCGCTTAATCTCGCCCAGCTTCAACTTTTTGGAAGGCAGGGAACAACTCATCAAAGGAAACATTCTCATGTTAGGCTTTGAAGACTTGCCGCTCCTTGAGAATATTTAGCAAGTCTTCCCCACTTTCCCGCAGGTGTATAATAATTTCATTAAGGAAGGTTGGGTTCTCGGGATCGTAGGCTTTCTGCGAAGGAAAGTAAACAAGTTAAATTAGCGATTAAATTTATATTAATAGCAAAGACTGCACGGTAAAATCCTACCGCATTAGCCACCTTGAACTTATTATTTTCTTCCTTGAGCTTCTCAATCTCATGTTCTAGCCGCTCATTTCTGGTAAGCACTTTGTCAAGAGATTCGTCCATGAAGTGGTTAGTAACGTAGCTTCTCGCACAAACCTGAGCGGCTAGAGCGGGAAGCTTCTTAGTTGGTATTGATCACAGGTACGCCAAGTTCTCCTTCCCGGACAGTTCCCAAAAAACCACGCAAGCATGATTCATTTTCTTCTCACTCTTCAACATGGGAAGAGCAGTGGATACTTGGACATTCTTTCCATGATGGTGCCACATAATTACTGTCTTTCTGCGACGATCTTTCAACTTCTCGTCGATCCCCATCGGAGTGAAGGATTGGTCCGAGTCATAACCCGTGGCGACATCCTTCTCATCACGACATATATCTTACCTCTTCTTCCGGACTTCGCTCTGAGTGAGGAACAGGCCTTCAGGTATTTCAAGCTTGTTCGCTGGAAATCTTAGAGTAACTACAAGGGAAAAGCTGTTAGTGGCCCAGTAAGTCGGTTAAGATTTTTTCTAATCACTAAATTCTTACCCTCTTCTGTAGACCACTCAGCCACCACCGGGAGCATAGGGATGTATTGTTTGATATCTAGCCGTTCTCCGGCAAGAAATCCAATAATCTCCTTCTCGATGACTTTGACATCAAACCGCTCGAATAGATTGTTAGGTCCATTGATCACAATGTCCCAGATTTGTAGAATTCAAACAGTAAATAGTATACATATAGATGTATTTGATGCATCCTCTAAGTTCAATGTGTGCAGGATGTTCTTTGTCATAATGATTAAACAGGTTGTTTAAGTGACTGTGACAGGTGGACACAAGGAAGAATGTGGGAAGACAAAAATTTACCCAATCCACAGGCATTGAGTGAAAGTAGTTAACTCAACGCCAGATGTCAAGAAGCACTGAGTAAAGCATAAGCAGTCAAAGTTGGCTAAGATCAGAAGCGACGAGTGAGGACAGCTCAATCGATGGCTGAAGAAAGAAGCGTCGAGTAAAGCTCTATGTTATCAAAGCCAGAGAAACTGAGAAAAATCTAGCTAAGTCCAAAAGCATTGAGTGAAGCCAGTTCACTCAACGCCAAGCTCAAAAAGCATCGACAAAACAAGCTTCAGTCAAAGCCTCAAAAGAAGTGGACTAAAATTCTACTGAGTACAAATTGTTGGGTACATTGGAAAATGTGTACCTGATTTGGAGAAGCCTCACTTAGCTCAATGATATACATCAAGGTGTATTTGATGTTATTTTGAGTTTATATGTGCAGGTTTAGTATTGGCTAAATTATAGTAAAAAGTTTCTAAGTGCATGTGTCGACACTTAAGAAAGCCTGTGTCGATACTTGGGGAAGCATTGTCGACACTAGAAGAAACTGTGTCGACATACAGAAGATTATAGTCGACATCAAATGTGTCGATACCGGGAGGCAGTGTCGACACACAGAAGCAGAGTCGACATCAACTTTGTCGACACCGGGAGGCAGTGTCGACACACAGAATTCTTAGTCTACATCAACTGTGTCGACACACAGGACTTGTGTCGACACTCAGCAGAGTTTCAACAATGTCGAGTGCTGAAAAGTGAAGAAGTGATTGTGTCGACACAAATAATCAGTGTCGACACATTCCTAAGATGCAGTGTCAAGAAGCTGTGTCGACATCAAGGCAGCCATGTCGACAACACCGAAGTCTGTGTCGACACTTAAGTCACTTGTGTCGACACATATTGACAGATTGTCTCGACACTTTATGACAGTCAGTCTCGACGCTTTGCTAACAGAGACAAAGGCTTAAGAACTGTTTGAGGACTTGATAGCCTTGAGTTACAACAGGTTAACTGAAGCTGTCAGACTTGTCAGAAGTTAGTTAGAAATCGGATCAGCCGGTTACCATGGATGAAGTCTATATATTGATGGATTTAGAAGAAGGAGTTGATAATACATACAACTAACACAACTATTGAGAGATTGATCTCTGATCAAGAAAGTGCAAGTCATAGAAGAATATCTTCGTGAGAAAATCTAAGAAGACATTCTGAAGTGTTCATCCACTCAGATTTTTTCTATGAGGAATTCATTCCAGAATTTAGAAGAAACTTCAGAAGGTTTGGGGATAGAGAGCTCAAGCTATTTTGAGGTCAAGAAGGAGACAATCACAATTCTCATAAGAAGTAGATCCTGAACTAATCTACTAAGAAGATCCAGATCCAAATCTGGAATCCAAGAAGGAAGCTGGCAGTTAGTCAACTTCAAGGGAGATCAACCCAACTAAGTTCAGATTCAATAAGCTTTGAAGAAAGCTATGCACAGGTTGATTTCTGTACTCAGGTTCATCAAGAAGCTGATCAAGAATCCTCTTATCCTTTCTCTCACAACAAGGGTATGAGACCATCAAATTACTTATCAAATTCTATAGGATCTGTTCAAAGATCTTAGTTGTAAGCCTGTGTTATAAAGGCTGAGTGTAGGAGAATTTGTTCTCTGAGTTGTAGGCCTTGTGGCAAGGCTGAGATAAGACTGATTGGGCCCGAGTGTAGGAGAATTTGTTCTCTGAGTTGTAGGCCTTGTGGAAAGTCTTAGGTAGGGCAATTAGCCTGAGTTGTAGGAACCTTATAGGGTTCTGAGTTGTAGGAACCTTTCAGGTTCTGAGCTGTAAGATTTGTGGATCTGAGAAGAAGGAAGAAGTTAGGCCGAATCGAGCACATTACTAGATAGGTGAAGGGAGAAAGTGGATGTACCCAGAACTTAAGGAACCACTATAAACTTATGTGCAATCTGTGATCCTTGTGTTATTCTAGATTCTGTGATTGTATATACTGTGTTAGCTGTAGAGATTTGAGCCTTAAATCATCGAACTGAAGCAATATTCTTCCTATATTTAAAACAAGGAAAAGGACCTATTCACCCCCCCCCTCTAGGTTTTAGGTTGTCTTTAAGTTAAAACTATCAAGTGGTATCAGAGGGAGGTTACTCAAAGAAGGACTTAACAGTCTGAGGTAGATCCTTAAGGCAGAATCAAGAATCAAGAAAATGGGTTCTGGAGAAAATCACAAGGAACTAGGTTCTATGAAATTACCCATCTACAGGAAGGAGATATTTGGTATATGGAAAGAAAGAGTCAGATTGTTTATGGAGGCTTCTGACCCAAGGATCTATATTATAGTAAAAGAAGGTCCTTATATTCCAATGAATGTGTCTGTTCTAGATGCAAATCAAAGAACTCCTAAAGATTTTTCTAAGATGAGTAAGGATGAAATTATCTTGGCAACTATGGATAAAAGAGCCCAGAATTTCATAGTAAGTATCATAGATGATTCTACCTTTAAGAATTTGATTCACTGCAATACCTCCAAGGAAATGTGGGACACCTTGATAGTCTACATGGAGGGATCTGAAGAAGTTAGACAAGATAGAAAGTCTATGTTAAATCAGGAGTATGAAAGCCTCAGACAAGGGAAGTCAGATAGCATATCTGAGTGCTATAAGAAGTTCTATAGAATAGTAAATGAGTTGATGTCTTATGGAAGGGTCTTCAGTACATATGAACTGAATGACAAATTCCTAAGATCCATGACAAATGATTGGGACACAAATATTTGTGACATTAGGGAAGTGGCCAAGCTTGACGATATTTCACCTCCAACTTTATTTGGAAAGTTGATGTCTTATTAAATGCAACTAATGACTAGGAAAGAGGAAGAAAGAAATGCAAAATGGGAGCATAGAGAAAAGTCTGTGGCCTTCAAGGTTGAAGCCACTAGAAAGAATAGGAGGATGTCTCCATCACCTCTTAGGGAAGTTGCTGAAATTACCTCAGATAATTTAGACAACCAAAATTCAGATAGCAGTGATTCAGATGCAGATTTTATTGCCTTTACTAGGCAGTTTCAGATATTCTTGAAGAAGAAGCAGAGGAAATCTAGGCCCTCAACATCACAGCCAGTTGATGACTATTATCAAAAGAGAAAAACATCAAGGAAGGACAGGAGCAGGTCTAAGCCTAGCAAATCTACAACATCAAAGATTGTGTGCTACTACTGTAATAAGCCTGGACATGTTATGACTGAATGTCCTGACAAAAGAAAGGAACTTGCTGATAAAAGAAAGAATCAACAAAAGAGCAAGAAGGAGAAATCCTTTGTTGCTAAGAAGAAGAAGAGCTTGTCAGACCAATCTACTTCAGAGTTTGAATCTGAAGCTGAGGCATACATTGGTCTTTATGCAGCTGATGAAGAAGATGAGTTTATGCAATTGCTGGACTCCATCTATGAACAAGAAGACCATCAGTGTATTGGACTGATGGCTGTATCAGAAGAAGACAAATGCAAGGATCAGCCTAGTCCTAGTAAGGTACAATGTATATCTAGAAATTTTGATTGTAGCACTGGTACAGAATCAGCTACATCTGCATCAAGTGATGTGGATGGGTCTGAATCTGAAGGAGATATTCATCAATTGATAGATGAATATGGGGACTTGTTGTAAGCACTAAAGAAAAGCAAGAACCTGGCCAAAACTCTTACTATGGAAATTGCAGATCTTAAGGTGGTTGTATCTGGTTTAGAGAAAGAGTTGGATCAAAAATAGAATGAGATTGCCAAACTGAAAACTATAACTATTATTCAGATGGGCACAATCACATACAAAAATGATCTAATAAAAAGTCTGGAAGTAAGACTTCAAAAGGAGAAAGATTTGGTGGCTAGTTATTCCAAGCCAAAATCAGTTTTACCCTTAATAGATGAGTTTGTGGCTCAAAAGGGTAAGGCTGGAATAGGCTTTAAGGGTAACACCAGGGCTGCCCATTTCAAGAGAAAGGGAAAAGCCTCAGTCAAGCCACCTAATTTTAAAGTCCATGTAGTTTTTATAAAGGTGCATGAGCCTTCTAATAAGTATGACTTTGAGAATACTCAAGGTCATGGTAAGACTGGAGTTCTGAATTACAAGGGTACTTATGTCAATTAGGTAGCCCATGTTCATAAACCCCAAATTTTTAAGAAAACTGTGGGTGTAGCTGCAATAGTATCAGCACAATACAAAAGAGTTGATGTATCTAAAAATAGATAAAACAAGTATGAATGTTGGTGCTGTGGCAAGACCGGTCATTATGTTATAGATTGCTGACAAACCACTAGTGTCAGGAAGGACAACAGTCTACCTATTAGAAGAGCTGCAGGTAGATTTGGAAAGTATGAAGCTAACTTGAACCAAGGACCCAAGACTTACTTGGGTTCTACGGGAAAGTAATTCTTTGTTGCAGGTTAGTCCAAGTCACCATACCCCTATATGGTACATGGATAGTGGATGTTCCAAGCACATGACTGGAATAAAGGGATTGCTGAAGGAGTACTTGCCTATCTTAAATGGGTCTAAAGTGATCTTTGGTGGCTCTGAAAAAGGCATCATCAAAGGATTTGACAACATTAATAGTAACCAGATTACTATCACTCAAGTGGCCTATGTGAAGGGATTGAAACACAACCTTATAAGTATAAGTCAGCTGAGTGATCTAGGATATGACATTTCATTTATTAAGAATGGATGTCATATCAAAAGGTCAAGTGATCAAAAGATCATTTTGACAGGATATAGAAAGAGGAATGTGTACTGTCTCAATTTTGAGTGTGAGAACAAAGGTTCTCCTATTTGTCTTGTAGCTGATGAGAGAGCTTCTCATTGTGTCAAATGGCACAAGTGGCTGGCCCATCTTAACTACAAAATAATTGACCAACTCTTTAGCAAAGAGTTAGTGAGGAATGGTCCTCAAGATAAGTGTATAAAGGAAGGGATATGTTCAGCTTGTCAAAAGGGTAAGCAGACAAAATCCTCCTTTTATAGCCTTGAAAACAAGGATTCAGTGAGGTGTCTATACCTCTTACATATAGATCTTTTTGGTCCTATGCCAGTTCATAGTCTAGGTAGGAAGGTCTACACTTTTGTGGTGGTAAATGCTTATTCTAGATATTCCTGGGTGTTCTTTCTGAGACATAAATCAGAAACACCAAGTGTTTTACATAGTTTTGTCAAACAAATTCAGAATGAACTGGACAGTACAGTGGTCAAAATCAGAAGTGACCATGACACTGAATTTCAATCTGAAAGTATGACAAGACTGTGTGAAGAATTTGGGATTTTCCAAGAGTTCTCCTCACCTAGAACACCACAGAAAAATGGTATTGCTGAAAGGAAGAATAGAACATTGATTGAGGTTGGTAGAACTCTATTGAGTGACACTTCTCTCCCAGAATATTTCTGGGCTGTTGCAGTAAATACTGCATGTCATGTGATAAACAGGGCTTCTATCACCAAATGCCACAAAAAGACTCCCTATGAGATCATGAAAGGTAGAAAACCAAATTTATCTTATTTTACGATCTTAGGTTGCAAGTGCTATATCCTTAACAATGGCAAGTCTTATCTAACTAAGTTTGCTGCCAAATCCCAAGATGGGATATTTGTTGGGTACAATAATAATAGTAAGGCTTATAGAGTCTACAACATGACTACTCAAGTTATAGAAGAATCTGTACATGTTGTATTTTATGAAACTAGATTAATCAACAGTAAGTTGCCATGTAGTTCATGCAGTCCAACAGGTATAAATGAGAGAATGGACAAGCTTTCCATTGCAGAAGATTCAATTGCAGATCAACAAATGGAAAATGGTGGCTACTGTCTAGGGGGAGTACAAGACTCTCTAGATACTGAAGTACATCAAGAGGTTCAGTATATTAAAGACTGAAGGTGTTCAACCAGAATACAGTCTACCTCCAGCTATTAGATACTTAAAGGATCATCCAGCAAATCAGATAATTGGTTATCTAAGACATGGAGTGAAAACCAGAAGCAGGAACTTGAATACAGTGCTATGCCCAAGCTTCCTATCTCAACTGGAGCCAAAGAAATTTTAAGAAGCTATCCAAGACCCACATTGGATTAATGCTATGCAAGAGGAGCTGAATCAGTTCAGAAGATGCAAGGTCTGGGAGTTAGTTCCTAAACCAATAAACCACAACATCATTGGAACAAAGTGGATCTTTAGGAACAAAATGGATTATAATGGAATCATTGTTAAGAACAAAGCAAGACTTGTTGCAAAAGGATACAGATAGGAAGAGGGTATTGACTTCTATCAAACCTTTGCCCCAGTAGCAAGACTGGAAGCCATCAGAATGTTCCTTGCCTATGCAGCATAACAGGGATTCAAAGTATTCCAAATGGATGTAAAATCAGCATTCCTGAATGGAAATATAAAAGAAGAAGTCTATGTAGAGCAGCCTACAGGTTTTGTAGATTCTCTTAAACCAGATTATATTTATAGACTTAAGAAAGTTTTGTATGGGTTAAAGCAAGCCCCAAGGGCTTGGTATGAAATCCTGTCTACTTTCCTTATTGAGAACAATTTCTCAAGAGGGAAAATAGTCAAAACTCTATTCCTAAGGGAATCCAAAGGTAAGATAATCTTAGTCCAGATTTATGTAGATGACATAATATTTGGGTCTACAGAAAATAACCTTTGCAAGAAGTTTGCTAAACTTATGAAAGGGAAGTTTGAAATATGCAGTATGGGGAAACTTAAGTTCTTCTTGGGACTCCAAGTAAGACAAACTGATGATGGGTTGACCATATCCCAATCTAAGTTCACCAAGGAGTTAATTAAGAAGTATAGTATGGAATCATCCTTTACCATTAGAACTCCTATGGGAACAAGTATGTCTTTATGCAGAGATGATGCAGGTAAACCTGTAGATGAGTCTTTGTATAGAGGAATAATTGGCTCTCTACTATATCTCACTGCTAGTAGACCAGACATTATGTATGCAACATGTGTCTGTGCTAGGTACCAATCATGCCTAAAAGAATCTAATTACACTGCTGTAAAGAGAATTTTGAGATATCTTAAGGGCACACCTAATCTAGGCCTTTGGTATCCTAGGAATGGAGATTTTCTACTACAGGATATTCAGATGCAGACTTTGCAGGTTGCAAAGAAGATAGAAAAAGTACTACAGGTACATGTTAATTTCTAGGAGGAAGATTGATATCTTGGAGCAGTAAGAAGCAGACTAGTGTGGCAATTTCCACAGCTGAGTCTGAATATATGGCAGCAGGAAGTTACTGTGCACAGCTGTTGTGGATTCAACACCAACTAGAAGACTATGGTATTCAGGTAAGTAGAACACCTTTGTTTTGTGATTCTACTAGTGCTATTTCTATTGCTAATAATCCTGTTTCACATAGTAGGACTAAGCATATAGAAATAAGATACCATTTTCTTAGAGAACATTTAGAGAAAGAGGACATCTCACTAGAGTTTGTTAAGACAGATTATCAAATTACAGATGTATTTACTAAGCCTCTAGATGAAACTAAATTAAATAGATTTAAAATTGAATTAGAAATGTTGACCATATGCTAGATTAACATAAGTGGCTAAGTAAAATTTGGTTGACACATCCAGTAATAATGTGTCGACGCAGAGGAGTAGTGTCAATAATTCAGGGAAATTATGTCGACACAGAGTCGATAGTGTCGACACCTAAGGGACAATGTGTCGACACATCCAGAAAATTAGTGTCGACACAACCAGAGTAATGGTGTCGACACTTCCAGAAATTGTGTCGACACTTGCAATAAGAGTCGACACAGAATTTCTAATGGTCTACTAACTATGTCCAGTGTCGACATATCATCAATTGATGTCGACACATAGTAGTCAGCGCCGTGGTCGAGACAATAGAAGTATGTGTTGACAATTTCCAACAGTGTCGACACATTTAGACAGTTTTTTCCCGCCTTTTGACCTTCATTGTTTAAAAGGGTATAAATAGGTCGAGAACATATTCTGTCGACACGCTCACCAGATTTTCAAACCTAAACCCTTATGTCGACAAACTTTCTTCTCTCAATTCAAGATTTCTCTCCTTTCCAATGGCGCCAAAGATTGAAGATAACATCAACGAAGGCTACGAGCTGGCGCGCAGTGCTTTTGATGATGAGGCAATAGAGATTAAAGGGGTCATTACCATAGTTACCGATTATGGGTTAGAGTTTCTTGTTTCTGAACCTACAAAGATCTGTAAGAAAGAAGTATTTGAATTCTATGCTGCTGCAATAGTGGACTCCACTAGCCTCAAGATCAAATCAACAGTTCATGGTAATAAAGTAAAACTTACTCTAAAGAGTTTAAGAAAGATTCTTCACCTTCCAAGAATCCAGGATGAAGAAGAGGTCCCAGCCTTAAAGACAAGAGAGGCACTTCAGTGGTGTGGATTGGATCCAGCCATGAAGATTGGCGCAGCAATCAACAGAAAAGGGATGAATCAACAAGGAAAGTTTCTATCTGAAGTAGTAGGGAAGGTGATTTTATGTAATCCAGGAGGACATGATAGGTTATCTGCCTTTATGTTCAGTCTGATGACAAGGATAATCTATAAGATTAATACAGACTGGTCTGCAGTTCTGTTTGAGAAGATAAAAGAAGGAATCAAAAAGCCCAATTTGGCTAGATTAATGAGTTTATACCTAGCTGGAGCAATTCCACAGGTAATGTACGAGCTTTCAGGAACTAAGATAAATCATTTGAGAAGGATGGACACAAGGATCATATCCGGATGGGATAGGGTCCTCTCCATGGACACACCTGATTTGGATACCCAAGAGACTACAACTAAATAACCAGTCCATGACAGTACTGATATTGATCATGTGCAGGAAGACACATTGAATGCACAAGTGCAGGGGGAGCAAGTTAGGAGACAGGTCCAAGACCTGACTGCAAATGCCCAAATCCTTGAGGAGACAGTTACTGCACAGTTGTAGGGGGAGACACAATCTGCTCAGGTGCAGGAGGAAGATAGAATAAACTTATCAGAAGAAATAGTTATACAAACAAATCTTGATACTTCTGTACTTGCTGATGTTGCTGAAAAAAGAACTTTCACCAGTTCATAACAAACAAGAGTTCACTATGGAAGAGTTGTTTCCAAACATAGAGGGAGCAGCAATTGAGGGGGAGCAGGCTAATATTGAGGAAGTATAAGATAGGACTGACAAGAAGCTGCCTCCTGTCCTAAAGAAAGAGTTGATATTGCCAGTTCTTCTGATTCAGAGGATGAGGAGATAGCAAGTGTTAAGAAAAGAAAACTAATGGTTTTTAAAAGGAGAAGCTAGACCTATAAGAAGGCTTTGCAAGCAACTACATCACAACTAGTCCCTGAGATTGATTACAGCAAATTATTGGTTGATTTATAAGTAAAATTTTATGAGCAGAGATTGTCTCTTGAAAAATATGTGGATGAAAGCCATAAGGCTCTTCAATTTGATCTAGCCCAAGACATAAAGTCAATCAGATTTGAGGTAAAATAGAATAAGAAATTAATGACAGATTGCTTCCACAAGGGGGGCAATGATGTAGTATTTCTAGCAAAGCAACAAGCTGAAATCAAGAAACATGTGGATGATATTGTTGTCAAATAAGGCTATGTCCTTGAAAATCAAATAAGAATGAATGACAATCTGACTGAATCTCACAATGAGATAGTCACTGAAGTAAGAAAAAAAGATATTGAAATGACTGAAGCAAGAAATAAGGAGAAATAAGAATTTGATAAGAAGCTACAGGAAGCCTTGGATTCCTTTAAGACAGTTATTACAACTTCTCAGAAAACAATTTCTGATCAGCTTAAAAAGTTAAAGCCATTTTTTAAGGATGGTGTCAATTACTTGGATGGGCAAATCAGATTTCAAAAAGAGGATTTGAGAGATCATGTGACCAGAGAAGTCATAAAGGGGGAGAGGGTGATAGTATATGCTGGCTCTGATCATGCCAAATGGGTAACCAACAGCATTAGAGCCACTTGGGATATCCACCCTTATATGATGATGATAATGTGGCTGAGACAGGTGTGCAACCAGCTCAACTTGAAGGTGATCAACCTGAGGTTGCCCAAGTCATTTACCCCCCTGCAGATATTGAGATTATACATCAACAAGTTCAGTCTATGTACAACCCTCCTCAACCAGTTTCTAATGTTATTATTGAAAAGGTAGATATGCCAGAAGCTTGTCTGAAAGCTCAGCAAGATGCTCAATTATCAAAGAAAAGATTTAGAGAGCAGACAGAGTTAAAACCTGATTTTGAGCAATGGAGCCCCACTTCTAAAAATATCATATTAACTGCCTGGAAAGCTGTAAAAGACCAAGTTCATGAAAGGGTTAAATGGTACAATGAAGAGAGTGGCAAAAGTATGAGGCTAGGAAAGAAGCCATAGTTCAATGTAAAAGGAAGGCCAAGATTGGGAAGCTACCTCCTGATGCATAGGAGCCTAGCAAGTATTTCCCTAAGCCTTTTCATTACTTTGAAAGGCAAAGGATTAAGGCTGTAGCTCAAAAGAAGGCTGAGTTGAAAGGAAAGAAGTACATTGAAGATACAGAACCTTCATGTGCAGGCTCAGATTAAATCAGGAAAAGGAATAGTCATCAAGGAGCTAGCACAGCCTTAGTTTAGATTTACTAGATTTTTCTAGAACTATGTAATTCTTAATTTTAAAGAAGTCTATGTAATCAAGTGTTAAGAAACTTTTTTATATGATAAACAAAACATTGTTCTATGTTCATTCAATTTACATCTTTATTATGTGATGTGATTTTGATATATTTTTTTGTTTATAAGTTGTCATGTCATATAATGTTTTTATAAATCATCATGTTTATTTATCATAAGTGGTGTATATAATTTACAAAAGGGTTATGACTTCTCAAAATAGGGGGAGATTGTTCAGTACATTGGAAAATGTGTACCTGATTTGGAGAAGCCTCACTTAGCTCAATGATATACATCAAGGTGTATTTGATGTTATTTTGAGTTTATATGTGCAGGTTAAGTACTGGCTAAATTACAGGAAAAAGTTTCTAAGTCCATGTGTCGACACTTAAGAAAATCTTTGTCGACACTTGGGGAAGCAGTGTCGACACCAGAAGAAACTGTGTCGACACACAGAAGATTATTATCGACATAAATGTGTCGACACCTGGAGGCATTGTCGACACACAGAAGTAGAGTCGACATCAACTGTGTTGACACCGGGAGGCCGTGTCGAAACACAGAATTCTTAGTCTACATCAACTGTGTCGACACACAGGACTTGTGTCAACACTCAGCAGAGTTTCAACAATGTCGAGTGCTGAAAAGTGAAGAAGTGATTATGTCGACACAAATAATAAGTGTCGACATATTCTTAAGATGCAGTGTCAAGAAGCTATGTCGACATCAAGGCAGCCATGTCGACAACACCAAAGTCTGTGTCGACACATAAGTCACTTGTGTCGACATATATTGACAGATTGTCTCGACACTTTATGACAGTCAGTCTCGACGCTTTGCTGATAGAGATAAAGGCTTAAGAACTTTTTGAGGACTTGACAGCTGTGAGTTACAACAGGTTAACTGAAGCTGTCAGACTTGTCAGAAGTTAGTTAGAAATCGGATCATCCGGTTACCATGGATGAAGTCTATATATAGATGGATTCAGAAGAAGGAGTTGATAATACATACAACTAACACAACTATTGAGAGATTGATCTCTGATCAAGAAAGTGCAAGTCACAGAAAAAGATCTTCGTAAGAAGATCTAAGAAGACATTCTGAAGTGTTCATCCACTCAGATTTTGTGTAAGGTGAATTCATTCCAGAATTCAGAAGAAACTTCAGAAGGTTTTTGGAGAGAGAGCTCCAGCTATTTTGAGGTCAAGAAGGAGACAATCACAAGTATCTTAAGAAGTAGATCCTGAACTAATCTACTAAGAAGATCCAGATCCAAATCTGGAATCCAAGAAGGAAGCTGGCAGTTAGTCAACTTCAAGGGAGATCAACCCAACTAAGTTCAGATTCAAGAAGCTTTGAAGAGAGCTAAGCACAAGTTGATTTCTGTCATGAGGTTCATCAAGAAGCTGATCAAGAATCCTCTTATCCTTTCTCTCTCAACAAGGGTAAGAGACCATCAAATTACTTATCAAATTCTGTAAGATCTTTTCAAAGATCTGAGTTATAAGCCTGTGTTATAAAGGCTGAGTGTAGGAGAATTTATTCTCTGAGTTGTAGGCCTTGCGGCAAGGCTGAGATAAGGCTGATTGAGCCTGAGTGTAGGAGAATTTGTTCTCTGAGTTGTAGGCCTTTTGGCAAGGCTGAGGTAGGGCTATTAGCCTGAGTTGTAGGAACCTTATAGTGTTCAGAGTTGTAGGAACCTTTCAGGTTCTGAGCTATACAATCTGTGGATCTGAGAAGAAGGAAGAAGTTAGGACAAATCTAGCACACTGCTAGATAGGTGAAGGGGGAAAGTGGATGTACTCAGACCTTGGGGAACCACTATAAACCTATGTGCAATCTGTGATGCTTGTGTTATTCTAGATTCTGTGATTGTATATGCTGTGTTAGCTGTAAAGATTTGAGCCTTATATCATAGAACTTAAGCAATATTCTGCCTATATTTAAAACAAGGAAAAGAACCTATTCACCTCCCCCCTCTAGGTGTTTAGGTTGTCATGAAGTTAAAACTATCACAAAAGGTTGACTGAAGGCAGTTCACTCAACGCCAGCTCAACAAGAAATTTTTCTTATTCTAGAAGCATTGAATGAAGGTAGTTCACTAAACGCCAACTCAACAGAGAAATCAGCTAAGTACCGAAGCGTTGAGTGAACGCTGTTCACTCAATGCCTCATCAAGATGACAGGAAAGTCAAGTATGCGTTAAGTGATGAAAGCTCACTCAACGCACTCAATGACTAGCAATAAAAAGTTTGTCCAAGGACAAAAGCATTGTGTGAAGACAACGCTCTCAAAAACTATAAAAAAAGTTTGTCTAAGGACAAAAGCATTGAGTGATTGTCGTTCACTCAACGCTTACTCAATAGAAATATTGGCTAAGTCAAAATTCATCAAGTGATGAATAATCACTCCACTCCTAATGGTACAGAAAATTGGCTAAGTGTTTTGGCGCTGAGTGATGGCTATCCACTCAACGCGTATGATGATTCTTAAGTTTTTAACTAAGTCCACAGGTGAAGACGTTTGAAGAATTTCAAATTGTTGAGAGAAGTCTACAAAACACGACAAATGGCTCTGTTTGACTTCTATACTGCATTTAATGCAAAAGCAAAGTCTCAGCCAACAACTACAGTGTGTCCAACTGCTCAAAGTGTTGTTGGATGGCCAAATATAAAAGCGACAGATCAGAAAAGATAAGATTAACTTTCGGAAAAGCGGAACATCATCTTCTTCCACTCAACATTGTTGTAGAGCCTATAGAATAAGTTCAAACTTCTGATCTAAGAGTTCAAGGAGATAGTTGTTGCCATTCTCACCTACAATAGCAATTTCAAAGAAACTTCTCTGAGATATAAGAAGAAGCATCCAAGACAAACCCTAGCTGCAAGAGATTAGATTATAGAAGATTGTTGTTGCCATTCTCACCTGGAATAAAAAGTTCAGAGAAACTGCCTAAGAAAAAAGGAGCAGCTAGGACAAACCCTAGCTGCAGTTACTTTACAGTTCAAGCAGATATTTCCTGAAGATCATTTTCTTGAGCTATGAAGAAGAAGAGTAGATAGAGCTACTTCAGTTTAGAATAAGGTAGGCATAAAGAAAATCTCTCTTGTGTCTAGTCATTATCAACAAAACTTTTGAAAGTGAGGATAAGATCTAGATTACTCTAGAGGGGGGTGAATAGAGTATATTAAAATAATTTACAATTTAAAATTTTAAAGCAGTGGAAGACTTGATTTACTTATATGTGTAATGTGCTAGCAGAAAAGTAAACATTAAAGCAGTAAGAAAATAGAAACACACAGCATACAACAAAGCAAAAAAGCACAGCAAACCAGATGACACAAGGAGCTATAGTTGTTCCCTAACAACCTGGGTACATCCACTCTTCTACCACCCTAGGTAGGAATCCACTGCAAGAATAGTTGATCAGGTGTCCTGGGCACCAATGAGCTTTTGATAAGGTGCTCAAAAACCAAACCTAGATTTTTTGATAAAGTGTCTTGCTACCACTTAGTTTTGACAAGGTCTCAGAAACCAGCCATAAAACTTTTGAAGGGAGTTTTGAGAAACCCTTTTATAGGAGAGAAAAGAAAAAGAAAATGAGTTGAGTTATTCTTATCTGTCAACAATCTTAGAGAATACAAGTGGAAGATGTTGTCAAAGCTCCCCTTGAGATCTGTAAGTGTTTAGGAAGATGAGCTTTGCTTAGGGTGATAGGCCTTCAGTTGCTTCAGATCTCCAGCAATATATGATTTCAGCAGAGGCTAAAATGTGTGATGTCTGGAGTCCTTTATGAAGCAGCTTTTGAACACTTGATGCTTGAAGGAGTAGAATAGCAGATGATCTCCTTCACAGTAATGTTCCTTGTGTTCTTGAAGAATTCTGACTCAGTAATTCTGTAAACTTTTGTCTACTGAGTCTATTCCAGAAGATGAATTCTTGATGAATACTTTTTTTGTTCTCTCTTCTGTAATCTTTTTCAAATCTTGTCAGTTCTCTATTTTTTTTTAAAATGACTCTCTAGGGAGTATATCAGATTCTGACATCTTGATAGTCGTTAATCTGTCATAAATGACTACCTTAACTGATATCTGCCTTTGGAGGAAAGTCCTTGAGAAACATTCCAATTAGTGTTCCTTGGAACTTGCTCCAGATTAATTGAAACGGCTACAAACTCCTTTGTCATAAATGCTGAAAATAAGTCTGAATGAATTCCATAACTGTCCTGAATTTGAATCCTGAAAACGTCGATCTCTTCAGAAAAGCGTTGACTTGAGCTCAACAATCGTCGAACTGAGCTCAGAGACTAAACTTAGACTGAAAATAGAAATCGTCGATCTGAGCTCTACGATCGTCGACCTGAGCTCAGAGATTGGAAAACAATTAGAGACAGAGCGTCGATCTGAGCTCGAAGATCGTCGAACAGAGTTCGACGCCTCATTTGAACTGAGCTCAGAGATAGTCGAACTGAGTTCGACGTTTCGTCGACTTGAGCTCGACTAGAATTGTCCTCGTCTTCAGCACTTGAATTCTGATCTTTAGAAGGTCTTGAGGGAAGCTTTCAAACCTAAGTACTAACCCTAAGACTCATTCTAACTGACCTATCAGACTATACCATAAGGTAAAAATAAATTCCAAAGCACATAGTGATCCTTACCCAAATTAGTAATAGGGTGTTCCAACAATCTCCCCCTATTTGGGTTAGGATTACTATTTACAAGACAAATAGGAAATATTAAGCATACATCAGAAATAAAAATAAAACAGAAACAACAATACAGATAACATATGTTGATCATTGCAGAAACACATCAGGAGTCACAGAATCAGTCAGAAGTAGATATGAGTATCAGCTTACTCAAATTACTCATTGCCCTTTTTGAAAAGAATTTCTCTGTTGGGATTGAGGGAATCCTTCTTTGACCTTCTATCATCATCAGCACCTAAGGAGGTTTGAGATTTTGGCCTTGGAAGAACAGGCTCAGGATAAAGCTTCATGTAGCTCTCTGGATCAAAGAATTTTCTTGAAGCATATCTTTCTAATTCTTTCTTGCTCTGCTCTGAGAGGTTGTGATATTGGAGGTATCTCTGCCTTACTCTCTTCCTTTCTTGATCTGATCCAATGCAACCAATTCTTTCATTCTAGCAGTCCAGGAGAGTGGATTTTTTTCAGGGTCTTCAAAAGGAACTGAAGGTTCATATCTGTTTATTGTCACTGTATCATCTGAAGGAATTCTTGTAGCAACAGTTTCTTTTAGCTTGTAAGGGAAAGGACCAGAGGTTGAGTCAATAGGACCTTGTCCTTCCCTTTGGTATCGATGTTGCCTGGAGTAACCTCTGTAGTCTATTTGACTTCCTCTATGCTGTCCTCTTCTTGACTTATAACCTCTTTGATAATGTCCTCTTGGTTGATATCTCTGTGAAGATTGGGATGAGCTAGGTTTTCCAACAAATCCAGACTGAGAAGCAGATCCTCCACCAGTACCTGCATCTGGAGGAGGGAGGAGGATAGAAGTGTGAAGATCCTTTATCATATTTGTCAAGCTTTCTCTTTTTCTTTATTACTTTGAGCTTGTTCTTTGAATACTGCATCCATGGTTCAGAAATAGGGCAGTCATGAAGAATATAGTAGGGGATATCATTGTCAACTTTAACTTTCTCAAAAGGTACCCTCATTATTGCCTTGCTTCTAGCTTTCCTCTTCTTTGCAATAGTTGCAGAGGAGTCATCAGAATCAGTTTGGAATTGATCACTATCTGAGCTCTGAGGATTGTCATATAACTCATAATTCCTTTTGATGTAATCTTGTTGTTGTTTGGACTTTTCAGGAGAGATAATAGCAGCAGCATCAGCAGCAGTGACAGAAGCAGCAGAAATTGAGGCAGTAGGAGCAGTAGATATAGAAATTTCAGGAGCAGGTTCTTCAATAGGAACAACAGACCCATCAGCTGCACTATCAGAACAAATAATATCAACAGCAGCAGCAGCATCCAAAATATCAGCAGAAAGAACTTGTTCCATAGCCTTGATATATGCAGTAATTTGGCTGGGCTCACATCTAGCAACAGGCACAATGGCCTTAGCCAGATCTTCTACTCCCTAAGCTGGTAAACAGCTGAAGTGAAGAATGTCAAAATCTGATGACAGTGACCTGAGGTCCACTGTTAGTACAGGAGTTGAAGCTGAAACTGAAGCTGTCTCTGGTAAGAATTTCTCTGAAGCAGCAGGTACTATCTCTTCTTCATGTGGTATCTCACCCTGCCTTGATTCAGTTGGAACTGGATCAAGGCACCCCATAGAAGGGATTGCCTGTGGAGGATAAATAGATGATAGCCTGGCAGACAACTCCTGAATGGAATTCAGGAGTGGAGCCATGGAGGTCTCCAGCAGGGCTACTAGCCTGGGAGCCAGCATCCTATAAAGCTTGTCTGCTAGGGTAGGAATATCTACTTGCTCAAGTGAGACTTGAGTAGAGGTAGAGGTTAGAGAGACGGAGATAGTTGGTGAGGGAGCTGCAGAAGTAGTGATAGAAGTGGTGGATGATAGGATGGATGGTTGAGAGATTGGAATTGTGGAGATGGAAGATAGTGGTGTGGAGATGGATGGGGTTAAAGATGGTTGGGCAAGTATGTCATGGAGTAATTGTTGATATGAGGAGGATGATGGAGGCTCAAGAGGTGAGGAGGTGGAATCATCCATGTAGGAATAATTAATGAGGTTGAATGTTGAAAGGGAAGAGGAAATGTCAATGGATGGATAATAGTTAAGGGGATGGAATTTCTCTACTATGGTGGCTGGAGGAGGTGAAGGAGTTGAAAGAGGAGAGGAAATGATGATGGGGGAAGAGAATGAGGTAGTGACGGTAATTGTGGAAGTGGAGGTAGAAATAATAGGTGGAGAAGGAGGAGATGAGGAAGCAGGCAACTCTTCTAATGGGGTAGTGTCCTGTGGGGGAGTGACTATATCAGTCCTTGTGCCTAAAGTAGTGATAGCAGTAGGACCTCTTCTTTGCTTAGTAATCTGCCTGTCCCATTTCCCAAAAAGGGCACAGGTCAGCCTCTTGGAGGCATTTATGTGCATCCCACTGGACACCAGCAATTCAGGGCACCTGGAGTGCAGGAATAGCCCTATGATCCTCCCAAAATTTACAAGACTTTTGTTCACCTTATTTTGTATCATGTCAAAGAAAATCTATCCCCAGTTTAAATGTTTCTTATCCACAATTGCTCCCATCAAGCAGAATTGATACTAGAGATGGAATCATGTGCAGAGTGCTTTGCCAATAGCACTTTCCCCACAACATTAGCAAGAAATCTATACTCAATTTATAAATTCTTTTTTAGCAATTTGTTAGGGTTAGCGGCAGAATGTCCCATTCTATCTAACATAGTTGCAAACTCCTCTCGAGATAGTTCAATAGAATCATTTCCAGTACATAATTGAAAGACATCAGTCAGTAGAGAAGGTGTTAGGGATACCTGAGTCCCGGCTATAGTACCAACAATTGTATTCTAATCCAGATTGTGCGCCGTATATACCCATTCCTTGATCTCATCGGCAGCAATTTTCATCCTTGTGGTCATTATCGGCACTAACTGCTGTTCTCTGAATAAGTCCAGAATATCTTTGAAAACCTAGTCACTGCCCTCGAATGAGTCCATGTCTATGTCAAAGCCCGTGTCGAATTTCATCTTGACAAGGGAGGCAACATACACTGCCATTTAATACCTACAAAAATGAACAAACACGACCAAGTGCAGAAGAGTTAAGATGGAAAGAAAAGGTTTGTAGAGAGTATGAAAGTGCAAAAGGAGAACGACGGCCGAAGAATGATTTTTATATTAAGGTTCGACGCCGGAAAGGAAAGATCGTTCAACTCCGTTCGACGATCTGGGTTTCTAATGGAATCTGAAAGGTCTTCAACATCATCGATCTCTGTTCGACAATATTGGAGAGCGTCGAGCTCTGCTCGACGGTCGCTGACCAGAAGGAAGATAGCCTAACGTTATCTAAAAGAGCTAAACTCTGGTTGCCGCTTTCGGAAAGCGTCGATCTCCGTTCGGCGATCTTGGGGAAAAACATCGAGCGCGGTTCAGAGACTAAAAACAACCTACAGACACTAGAAAAAACAAGTTTTTAGCCTAGTCTTGGTCTGTTTTTAGAGTTTTAAAATCTTGGGTTTTATTTTAAACTTCCTCCATCTAACATTCCTAACTAATTTAGGAAGAAGGTATGTTTCTTTTCATCCAATGGTTTTGTGAAAATATCACCCCTTTGCAAATCAGTTAGGATATATTGAATTTCAATTTTATTTTTCTCAATAATATCTCTTAAGAAGTGATGCCTAATCTCTATATGTTTTGTCCTACTATGGAGGACTGGATTTTTTACTATAGAAATAGCACTGGTATTATCACAAAATTTTTTTGACCATTCAATGTTTTAACCATAGTCTAGGAGCTGGTTTTTAATCCATAAAATCTGTGATCAACAACTGACTACTGCCATGTATTCAGCTTCAGTAGTTGAAGTGGGCACAGATGTCTGTTTCTTACAGAAACAGGAGACAAGTCTGTCACCAAGAAACTGGAAAGTTCCACTGGTGCTTTTTCCTATCTACTCTACATCCAGCATAATCAGCATCTGAAAATCCAGTTAGTTCAAATCCTCAGTCTTTTGGATATCAGAGACCTAGATTTGGACAACTTTTTACATACCTAAGAATCCTCTTAACTAATGTAAGGTGTGACTCTCTAGGGCTTACTTGGAACCTAGAACATATACATGTAGCAAACATTACATCATGCCTACTAGCTGTAAGGTACAATAGAGAGTCAATCATTGCTCTATATGTTGTCTGATAGACATGTTTTCCATGTTTATCATCATCAGCTAATACAACATTAGTAGGCATAGGTGTTTTCATACAAGATGCTTCAGACATACCAAATTTCTTAACAAGTTCATTTGCATACTTGGTTTGAGAAATAAATATGCCTTCAACATGTTGTTTGAATTCCAATCCTAGAAAGAAGGAAAGCTCACCCATGCTACTCATTTCAAATTTTGAATGCATTAGTTTAGAGAACTTTTTGCATAAATTTGAATCAGTAGATCAAAAAATAATATCATCTACATATATTTGCACAAGTAGGGTATGGGACTTATGGGTTCTAATGAAAAGATTTTAGTCTACTCTACCCCTTATAAAATCATTTTTCAGAAGAAAGCATGCTAAGGTCTCATACCATGCTCTAGGAGCTTGCTTGAGACCATATAATGCTCTATGCAATTTGAAAACATGGTCAGGATAAGTTGAAGAGATAAAACCTGGGGGTTGTCTAACATAGACTTCTTCTTTGATGTCTCCATTGAGAAATGCACTCTTCACATCCATTTGGTAGACCTTGAATCCTTTGTGAGCTGCATAAGCTAGGAATATTCTTATGGCCTCTAACCTTGCAACTGGTGCAAAGGTCTGGTCATAGTCTATTCCTTCCTCTTGAGAGTATCCTTGAGCAACTAGCCTTTCCTTGTTTCTTACAATAACTCCTTGATCATCCAATTTGTTCCTGAACACCCACATAGTTCCAACAATGGAGTGATCCTTAGGCCTTGGCACTAGTTCTCGAACTTTATTCCTCTCAAATTGATATAGTTCCTCTTGCATAGCAATGATCTAATGTGGATCTTGTTCTGCATCTTGAATGGATTGAGGCTCAACTTGAGATAGAAAGTAGGTGTGCATCAGGTTCTAGTTGACCTGATTTTGGGTTTGCACACCAGTTGAGATGTTTCCAATTACTTGGGAGATTGGATGATCTCTTATTGTTATTAAATCAACAGGGGGTATAGATTGTTCACCAACCTGTGTGTTGTTTCCTCTTGTGGAACAACAACCGGCTCTTCAAGATGGTTCTCTCCAAGATGATTAGTACCAAGATGTTGAGTATCCTCTTCATCTTCACTGATTTCTCCTCTCTGTTGGGTAGGTGAATATGTTGAATCCTTCTCTACAATATGCAACCTGTCAAAATTTTCTGAAAGAGAGTTTACCTGCAAGAGTTCTATGGTAGAAGTATTTTTCTCCTTATAAAACATGTTAGTCTCATCAAAAGATACATGAACAGATTCTTCAATTTTAAGAGAAGTTTTATTATAAACCATATAAGCTTTACTGATCATGGAGTATCCTAGAAACACTCCTTCATCAGCTTTAGCTTGAAATTTTGCTATATACTTCTTGTCATTATTATGAATATAACAAATGCAACCAAAAATGTTAAAATAGTCTACTTTAGGTTTCTTCCCTTTAAGCAATTCATAGGGAGTCTTGCCCTTCATTTTATGTATCAAACTTCTGTTTAACACATAGTTGGAGGTGTTCACTGCCTTTGCCCAAAAAGATAGAGGGAGGTGAGCATCTGTCTATAATTTTGTGGCAGATTCAATAAGGGTTCTATTTTTCCTTTCAGCTACCCCATTTTATTGAGGAGTTTTAGGAGCTAAGAAAGTGTGCCTGATCCCTTCACTCTGACAGAACTCTTACATAAGAAGAGAATCAAACTTTGTCCCATGATCACTTCTGATAAAGGCAATGTGAGTATTGAATTCAATCTGTATGCATTTGAGAAAATCTGTCAAACATTTAAAGTTATCAAACTTTTTCCTCAAAAAGAATACCCAAGTGAATCTAGAGAAGTCATCTACAATAACTAAAGTGTAAGATTTCCCTCCTAAGCTTTGTACTGTAATGGGTCCAAAAAGATCAATGTGTAATAGATACAAAATCCTAGGTGAATCACTCTTATTGACTTAAAACTATTTTTAGTTTGTTTGCCTAGTTGACAAGCCCTGCAGAGTCCTTTCTTCTTATAGGGGCCAGAAGGTAGTCCTCTAATAAGGTTTTCCTTGGATAGCCTAGCAATGGTTCTTAGGTTTATATGTCCTAGTCTCTTATGCCAAAGATCATTTTGTTTGCAAACTGAATTAAATAAACAGATATCTATATTGGTTGAAAGGAAATCTACAAGATAAATGTTACCTTTCCTTTTACCTGTTAACACTGTTGTGTTATTCTCTGACTTGATCTTGCATAAGGATTTGTTGAATAACACTTGATAGCCTTCATCACAGAGTTGACTGATGCTGATTAAATTGTTCTTCAGTCCTTCCACATAAGCCACTTTCTTGAATGTGACTGAGCCAATCTGAACAACACCATATCCTTTTGTTTGACCAAAGTTTGAATCATCAAATATCACTTTGGGTCCAAGTTTGGTTTTGAAGGATGTTAGATTCTCCTTATTCCCTATCATGTGCTTTGAGCACCCACTATCCAGATACCATTGTTGGTTCATTGCTGGATAGGTCTTCACCTGCACATAAACAATTTATATGTTTTTGACCCAGTTTACCTTGGGTCTAGGTTGATAACCTTTAAACTCAGAAATAAAAGACATCCCTAGCTGACTCTTATATCCTTCAGGATGGTATCTCCTAGGAGGTATTATCCATTAAGTATAATTGTTGAAGCTTTGGGATGTAGGACTTCTAGGACTAATTGTAGATTTACCTCTAAAAGATTGTTCAAAACTCTGAGCTCCGTTCGACGATCGTCGAGCTGAGTTCGATGATCTTGGGTCAGATCGTCGAACTGCGTTCGAAGATTGGCTATGCCAGAGTTCAGAGTTCAGAAGTAGTCGACCAGAGTTTGACGATTCAGCCTGAGATCGGCGAGCTCTGTTCGACGATCGTCGACCTCTTTTCGACATTTTCTATTGAACTTTGTTTTTCTTAGGTAAATCAGGATTCTTCCTAGCCACCTCTATAACTTCCTTTCCTTTATCTGAAATAAATATAATTGGAGTTGTTAATACTATAGGTTGGCTGGATGAAGCACCCAAGCCCAATGTACTATTAAATCTTGAGTTCACTGTACTTGTGAAGTCCATCAGTCTGATGCTTCTCCCATTAAGGGATTCTTCAAACTTCTTTTCCTAGGATAGTTCACTTTTTAGTGAAGCTATCTCCTCCCTACAGCATTCAAGCTCCTCTGAAATTTTGAGGTTATCTGTCTTTAAAGTGCTATGTTCAGATAATCGATTTCTGAGAGAGATGATCTCTTTCTCAGACTTTAGCAGGTCTAAACAAAGTGATTTAAATTCAAATTTAAAGTCCTCTGAATTAAAATCAAAGGAATATATTACCTGGTCTTCTTCATCTTCATGTTCAGATTCAGATTTTTATTCATGTTCTGCATCAGAATTATGTTAGGAGGCATTGATAGCCATCATGCAGAACTCCTTCTCTTCAGCATCATCTTCATCATCACTTGAGCTTGATAAAGCCTCTATCTCTTCTTCAGTTTCACTCCAGGTTTCTGCTACAAATCCCTTCCTTGTATGTTTACTTTTGCTGGAGGAGGATTTGTTGTAATTGATTCCCCTGGAGTCCTTATCTCTTCTCCTATCTTTTCTGTCCTTTTTGTCCTTGTTCTGGTTTTTTGGACAATCAGGCACAATATGGCCTGGTTTCCTGTATCCAAAACAGATTATTTCTTTGTTATTTGACTTGTCATACCTTGGCTTCTCATGCCCCTTGGATGACCTCTTTCTAAAATCTTTCCTGGCCATCTTATAGAATCTTTTGTCCAGTAAGCTCATAAATTCTTCATTTCCTGTGACCTTGTCTTCAGGCAGATCTTGTGTAGCTTTGAATGCTATTGTCTTCTCCTTCCTGATGGCTAGAGAAGAAGACTTTTGCTCTTCTTCCCTATTCTTGATGAGCAGCTCATAAGATTTGAGCTTGCCCAAAAGAGCCTCTATGGTGATCTCACTTAGGCTTCTAGGATCCTTGATTGGCCAGATTCTTGAATCCCAAGTGCTGGGGAAGCACATTAGGATTTTATCATTTAGTTCAGTGAGTGAGATCTCCTTGTCCAATATTCTTAATTCACTAACAATTAGACTGAGCCTTTTGTACATATCAGCAACTGGCTCAGTTTATCCTTTCTTAAAGTTCTCATACTAGGATATGAGATGAGATCTTTTGTCCTTCCTTTCATCAACAGATCCAGATACAATCTCAGAAAGCTTATCCCATATATCTTTTGCTGAACTACATTCAGCCACCTTTTCGAATATCTCATCAGACATAGTCTGAGCAAGGATATTCATAGCCTTTGCATCTGCAACTTTCCATTTCTTTATTTCTGCATCTGTTTTTGAGGGAGGTGGAACAGTACTTGTACTTGTAATTACTGGGGGTCTTGGACACACTGTCAAAATAGAATTAAATATGTCCTCATCAATAGAATTCATGTAAAGTCTAATCCTTGCCTTCCAAAGTGCAAACTTAGAAAGGTTGCACACTGGAGGTCTGGTGCTAGCATAATCTTTGTTCTGTGCCAGGGTTTTGTAAGAAAATAAATATAATACAAATAATAATAACCCTCTATAAAAGATTGATCTTATCAGAGATCTTTTTGTTCAGGTGTTAGCCTGTTCAACCAATCTGTTGAAGATTCAATTATTGAGTAACCAATCTCCCTCTGATACCAATCGAAAGTGAGGATAAGATCTAGCTTAATCTAGAGGGGGGGGGGGTGGGTGAATAGAGTATATTAAAATAATTTACAATTTAAAATTGTAAAGCAGTTGAAGACTTGATTTACTTATATGTGTAATGTGCTAGCAGAAAAGTAAACATTAAAGCAGTAAGAAAATAGAAACACACAGCACACAGCAAAAAAAAACAGCACAACAAACCAGATTAGAAAGGAGCTATAGTGGTTCCCTAACAACCTAGGTACATCCACTCTTCTACCACCCTAGGTAGGAATCCACTGCAGGAATAGTTGATCAGGTGTCATGGGCACCAATGAGCTTTTGATAAGGTGCTCAAAAATAAAACCTAGATTTTTTAATAAGGTGTCTTGCCACCCCTGAGTTTTGACAAGGTCTCAAAAACCAGCCACAAAACTTTTGAAGGGAGTTTTGAGAAACCCTTTTACAGGAAAGAAAAGAAAAAATAAAATAAGTTGAGTTGTTCTTCTCTGTCAACAATCTTAGAGAAGACAAGTGGAAGATGTTGTCAAAGCTCCCCCTGAGATCTGTAAGGGTTCAGGAAGATGAGCTTTGCTTTGGGTGATAGGCCTTCAGTTGCTTCAGATCTCCAGTAATAGATGATTTCAGCAGAGGCAGAAATGTGTGATGTATGGAGTCCTTGATGAAGCAGCTTTTGAACACTTGATACTTGAAGGAGTAGAATAGCAGATGATCTCCTTCACAGTAATGTTCATTGTGTTCTTGAAGAATTCTGACTCAGTAATTCTGTAAACTTTTGTCTACTGAGTCTATTCCAGAAGATGAATTCTTGATGAATACTTTTCTTGTTCTCTCTTCTGTAATCTTTTTCAAATCTTGTCAGTTCTCTTTTTTTTTAAATGACTCTCTAGGGAGTATATCAGATTCTAATATCTTGATAGTCGTTAATCTGTCATAAATGACTACCTTAACTGATATCTGCCCTTGGAGGAAAGTCTTTGAGAAACATTCCAATTAGTCTTCCTTGAAACTTGCTCCAGATTGATTGAAACGGCTACAAAATCCTTTGTCATAAATGCTGAAAATAAGTCTGAATGAATTCCATAACTGTACTTAATTTGAATCCTGAAAACATCGATCTCTTCAGAAAAGCGTCGATCTGAACTCAACGATCGTTGAACTGAGCTCAGAGACTGAACATAGACTGAAAAAAGAAATCGTCGATCTGAGCTCTACGATCGTCGACCTGAGCTTAGAGATTGGAAAATTACTAGAGACAGAGCAACGATCTGAGCTCGAAGATCGTCGAACGGATTTTGACGCCTCATTTGAACATAGCTCAGAGATAGTCGAACTGAGTTCGACGTTTCGTCGACCTGAGCTCGACTAGAATTGTCCTAGTCTTCAGCACTTGAATTCTGATCTTTAGAAGGTCTTGAGTGAAGCTTTCAAACCTAAGTACTAACCCTAAGACTCATTCTAATTGACCTATCAGACTATACAACAAGGTCAAAATAAATTCCTAAGCACATAGTGATCCTTACCCAAATTAGTAATAGGGTGTTCCAACACCTTTCATCAAGTAAGATCTTAACAGATTTGAGTGTAAGCCAATTTTATAAAGTCTAAGTGGAGGATCCTTTATAGATCTATGGTAGGATCCTTGTGTTGATCTGAGGTAGGGCCTGTGAGCCTATGTTGTAGGACTTGTGCCTAAGTCTGAGGTGAGATCCTTGACTGGATTTGAGTTGTAAGGATATTTGCTCTAGGTAGGATCTGTTTCATATCTGAGGTAGACTAGTATTCCTATCAGAGCTGTAGGGTTGTCCTCCTAGCCTGAGTGTAGGACTATTAACTTAATCTAAGGTAGTGATATTCGGATAACTGAGCTGTAGGAGCAAAGTTATCTCTGAGTTGTAGGGCTTTGTGCCTGAGGTAGGTCTTGGAGGAGACACAGAGATCCTGAGGGATCTGTGTTGTAAGCTTTTTGGAGCCGAGTTTGGAGAAATTACCTTGTCTAACAAACTATTTGAAAGTTGGGAGGGACAGTGGACATACCAGTAATCTTGGGAACCACTATAAAATTCTTGTCTGTTGTGTGTCAATGTCTTGAAAGATAAACTACCTTAAATCACAACTCACCTAAAACATGAAAAGTGTAAAAAAAATGCCTAAAACCTATTCACCAACCTTTAGCTGTTAGATACTCTTGAATCTAAAGACTTTCATGTGGTATTAGAGGGAGGTTACTCAAAAAGGACTTAACAGCCTGAGTTGATCACCAAGGGTAGCTAAAAGAATTGTCCTTATGGGTTCAGGAGAGAACAATAAGGATCTGTGTTCCATGAAGCTTCAAATATGCAGGAAAGAAAGCTTTGGGATCTGGAAGGAGAGGGTCAGGATGTTTATGGAGGAATCTAATCCTAGAATATTTATAACAGTTCAAGAGGGACCTTTCATCCCCATGAAGGTCTCAGTTCTGTATGCAATTATCCAAACAGCTAAGAAGTATTTATAGATGACCAAGGATGAGGTCATATTGGCTACAATGGACAGGAGGGAACAAAATGCAATGCCCCTATCCGTCGCATAGCATATAGCAGTAGGTACGGTCGGGGCCCGATGCCATATACCACGGATAGACTGGTGGGTTACTAAATGAAACAATCCAACCAAAACACGCGTCCTACACAGAGAATCTAGTGGAAGTAATTTATTAAGTTGCAACAATAAGAACCCAGCCAACATGCATGAATGTCCACTAACAAACCAAACAGGAATGAAATACAAAATACCAAAAAGCACTGGCCTTAAGGCCTTACAACAGTTCACTTGAATAAAATTGTGTTTTACAATCTTTGGCTCGCAGGCCGGCCACACATGAACTAATAAAGAAAACACACAAGGCCTTCGAGGCCCGGCTCAACAACTTGGGCTTTGGCCCGGTATTTTCCGCTCGGCTTCGCAACACCTGCAAGCACAAATCACCACAATGGTGGCAAATAAGAATAACGGTCAGCTAAAGCTGACCAAATTATAATGATTCCACCCCCAAACTCGAGGCGGCAAAGCTTCTTCCCTGCACTTATTAGCATAACAAGTTAAATAGAGCATAAGCACAACATCACAGGTGCAGGCTCACACGTACACACATCCCGTGCTCTCAGGGCACTAACTCGGCGAACCTGGTCATAACTGTGTTCTCACCACCATCCCTTGGACGGTAAATCTCGTGATCATTTTTAGTCGTCCGGTCTAAGCCTAACACTCGCACGACCATGCCAATGTACAGTCCCTTTTTCAGGTATCTGACAGCAAACCACATAGCCCGGGTCCACATCCACTTGCCCATTGCTCATACCGCCTAGTCACTTTAATACGTACCTACGGGCCAAGCTTCTCCCGGATCCCAAATTCGACCACAGAAGCACATAACTCAGTTATGTTCAAGGTTGGCACCCAGACAACCAAGATGGCAGAAATGCGTTTCCGCCCAGTTTTCCGAGTGCGCCTTGGGGTTAATCCCCAAGGATCCCTGCTGCAATCTACCTCGTAGAAACCCAAAAACAATCAATTGAACCGAGTATTCTCCGGTTACTAATCAATGCAACATCACCGATCCAGACCAACATATCCGGGAAGGCTTCACACACAATGCCTATGTCCATACTACGATTACGGACTCTAACAAGGGGGACTTTACATATCTACCCCAAGGAACACCGCAAACTCACCACACACTCGCGGGAGCGGGTTTTCCCATGCAAAGGAAGAAGAGCTTCATATGCTCAAGATGAAAATCGTTACCCTAGCATTCTTCCTTGGCTTCATGGAAAACTACACAGATGAAAAGCACCGCGATGATCTCGCCTCCGCAGATCTGGGCTCGATTTGCGATTTGGCGCTCCGAATCTCCTCTAGAGACCGGATCTTCTTCTTCCTCCAAGCTCCTTGCTCTCCCTTCTCTCTAGGATTTTGAGAGAGAGGATGAAAATGGAATGAGGGTTTGAACCCTATTCCCGGATTAAAAATTACCTTGGACAGCCCTGAGCCATTAAATCCCAAAGCAAGGAAATAAACGGCTGCGATTCAGGCCAAATTTCAAAACCTGGGCCGAATACGGGTTGCGACACACCCGTGTCCAAGGTCGCTTCACTCATTATCTTCAAAACCGTCGCGGCACAAAAATAACACGGCACTCAACACGCCCGTGACAGGCTTGACATGCTCGTGTCACCCAGTACACGCCCGTGTAGCTTGGCGTGTTCCTCAAATGACACGGGTACAAAATAACCAGAGCACAACACGTCCATGTGACACGCCCGTGTCACATGTCGTGTGCTAGACACGCCCTGGGACACGCCCATGTCCCAGGCCGTGTAGCTTCTTTAGCACAACTAGCCAAACGACCCGAGGAGGACACGGGTATTCGACACGTCCCTGTCGAATTTCACGCACCCGTGTCGGACCCGAACACGGCTGGGCTCCGACCGTTCGCCCTCACTTAATGATCATTGAGTGGAAAGCTTTGAGTGGCTGACACGCCCTGGGACTCGCCCATGTCCTACGCGTGTTCAAGTCGCCCCCCCCCCCCCGACGACCGTTGACTCCAAAATCGTCAACCACGCAACCAATGCCGAACCCGAGCATAACACGCCCTGGGACACGCCCGTGTCCCAAGCCGTGTCACCTCTACCAAATCCCAGATTTGACTCAAAATGCCACCCGTCACCCTTTTGAGTTTCGGGGCGTTACAACTCTCTCCCTCTTAAATGAATTTCGTCCACGAAATTGCCAAAGGAATAGAAAACCGAAAACAAAAAGCGGTACCTGAGTGAAATAACTCTGGGTACTCCTCAAGCATGGTCTGCTCCCATTCCCAAGAGAGATCCTCACAACCTCAATTGTCCCAACGGACCTTGACCATTCTGATCTCCTTGTTACGAAGTCCCTTGACTTCTGAGTCTTCAATACAAACGGGCTTGACCCTAGTTGTCAACCCTTCGTCCACTGGTACTTGATCAACTGTGATCACCTGTGAAGGCTCTTGCACCACCTTCAGCAACACTGATATGTGGAATACGTCATGTAGACCACTTTAACTCCACCGATAGCTTCAGACGGTAAGCCGCTTCACCGATCTGCTCCAGAATATCAAACGGTCCAAGGTATCTCGGGCTCATCTTCTTCAAGTGTCGTACCCATGACACACCCTTGAATGGTTTTATATTCAAATACACCCAATCGCCAACCACGAACTCCACGTTCCGTTGCTTGGCATTGTAGTATTTAGCTTGTCCATCCTGAGCGATCAGTAAATGCTCCCAAATGGTTCGCACCAATGAAGTAGCGCTTTCCACCTATTGCTTTTTGTAAAACCTTGCCTCACCCGTTTCTAGCCATGACAACGACGTGCGACACTTCCTACCATAAAGGGCCTCGAAGGGCTCCATTTGTATGCTCGTTTGGTAGTTATTATTGTACGCAAACTCCACCAAATAAAGGTGGTCTTACCAATGCTTTCTGAAGTCTAGAACACACATGCGAAGCATGTCCTCCTTGGTTTTGTTGACCCTCTCGGTCTGCAAATCTGTCTGCGGATGGAAGGCTGTGCTGAACTTCAACTTAGTCCCTATCATCTACTGCACCATCCTTCAATCATTAGATGTGAACCGCCCATCTCAGTCACTCACGATGATGCGGGGCACACCGTGAAGCCGCACAATATTATCCACATATAACTTCGCCAGTTTCTCCACAGAATCATCCTTCCTATGCGTAATGAAGTGCGACACTATTGTTAACCGATCTACGATCACCCAGATTGCGTCGTTTCCCTTCTGCGACCTTGGCGAGCCATGCACAAAGTCCATAGAAATGTCGTCGAACTTCCACTCCGGAATAGTCAAGGATTTCAAGAAACCCCCTGGCTTTTGGCACTCTGCCTTCACTAAGGCAGAAGTCTGGCACTTAGCCACATATAGTGCCACATCCTTCTTTAGTCATGGCCACCAGAATAACTTCTTTAGGTCCCAGTAAATCTTCGTACTCCCTGGGTGGATTGAGTACTTGGTATGATGAGCCTAGTACATCAACTCTGCCCGTAGATTTCCCATGTTTAGGATGCACAAACGATTGTCCTTACTTAGTAGCCCATCTACAACTGAAAACTGGGAATTTGACACATCCAATGCTGCATCCATGAGCTCCTTCATGCTGCTATCCATTTCCATAGCTTGCTGAATGCGATCAGCCAGGTCATACTGAACTTCCATCAAGTTCAATAACGCTTTGGAGCTAGTCTTCTTGTCCATGCAACAGATCTCTAACGCCTCCAACTCTCGAATTAACCTATCATCATTAACCGACAACCAGTTTGCTTGGGCGAGAGCCCTGCGACTCAGCGCATCTATAACTGCATTGCCTTTCCCGGGTACATAATGAATTTTGAACGTGTAGTCCCCCAGGAACTCCATCCATCTCCGCTACCTCATGTTCAAATCTTTCTTATCCAACAGGTATTTAAGGCTCTTGTGGTCGGTATAAATATCGACCTTTACGTCGTATAAATAATGCCTCCACAGCTTTAGCGTAAAAATCACAGCCACAAACTCCAAGTCGTGCACCGGATAATTTCTTTCGTGCACTTTCAACTAACGCGAGCCATACGTAATAACACTACCATACTGCAGCAGCACGCAACCCAAACCACTGCATGAGGCATCGCTGTAGATCTCAAAACCTTTGGTCCCACTCGACGAACTTAGCACTGGCGCCGTGGTCAACCGACTCTTCAGCTCTTCGAATGCTTGCACACACTTCTGCGTCCATACAAACTTCTGATATTTCCTTGTAAACGTCATGAGAGGTAACACTATCCGCGAGAAGTTCTCAACGAAGTGCCTGTAATAGCCGGCAAGCCCCAGAAAACTTCGGACTTCCGCTACCGAAGACAACACAAGACACTCTTGTATCGCAACAATCTTTGCCGGATCTACCACAATCCCTTCACAACTTACTATGTGACCAAGGAACGCCATTGAGGATAACCAAAACTCGCACTTAGAGAACTTTGCGTAAAGTTTGTTCCTCCTCAGCGTCTCCAAAACTAGATGCAGATGCTTGAAGTGATCTTCTTCGTACTGCGAGTACAACAATATGTCGTAAATAAAGATGATCCCAAACGGTCTAGGTACTCCCTAAACGTTCTGTTCATCAGATCCATGAATACGAATGGCCCATTAGTAAACCCGAACGACATGACCGTAAACTCGAAATGCCCATACCTTGTGCTGAATGCTGTCATTGGGATATCACTCTCCCTTATCCTAAGGTGATAGTAACCGGACATTAGATCCAATTTTGAATACACCAACGTCCCGACTAACTGATCGAAAAGATCATCAATCCGCGGGACCGGGTATTTGTTCTTTTCCGTTAACTTGTTCAGTTCTCTGTAGTCAATAAATAGCCGCAAACTTCCGTCCTTCTTCTTAACAAAGTGGACCGGTGCGCTCCAAGGAGACGAACTTGGACGCACATAACCTTGCTCCATCAACTCCTCCAGTTGAACCTTTAGCTCCGCCATCTCCTTAGGCGCGAACCTATAAGGAGAGCGTGATACAGGTTTGGCGCCATACACTAGCTCGATGGAGAAATAGATCTCTCGCTGTTATGGGGCTCCGGGAAGATAGTCCGGGAACAAGACTGGGTACTCACATACCACTGGATACCATCCAAAGTGGACTTAGGCTTTACAGCCTCCACTAACGTGAAGAACAGCTCTGCTCCAGCACGAACCGCCTTGACCACCTGAAGAGCAGACATCAACGTCTTGCTCGACCCCTTCAATCCCTCAAACATTGTCTCCTGCCCAACACCCAGCTTGACCTATTTACGGTTGCAATAAATAAAAGCCTTCGGCTCCGAAATCCAGTCCCTACCGAAGTAAACGTCAAACTCTACTAGCAGCAGCAACGACGTTAGTAATTCGAACTCCTGACTCCCAAAATGAACCCTTACGGCACAAACTCTGTCTGCACGCATAGAACACCCATTCGGCAGCAACATGTCCAATTTGTCCTTCGCCATCGAAGAAGGGACTCCGATATGTGATATGAACCTTCAGACAAAAAGGAGTGCGAAGCTCCCGTATCGAATAGTTCCCTTGCCGGACTATCACAAATCAAAACAAAGCCTATACAAACAGTAATAAGCTTATAAGCACTAGTAAAAGTATTTAGAGCTAACTTGCTATAAATTAAACCGTACCTGTCACCACATTCGCTTGCTTGATGGCCTCCTGCTGGCCCAGATTATAGACTCTCTGTTTAGTCGGAGCATAGTGGGATGCGGTTGACTCCACCGCCTTGCCCTTTTCTTCATAAGTTGCTCCTTGCTTTCTCTTGGACGTTGGACGTCCGCTCATACAGTCACGGCCGAAATGTCCCGTCTTTCAACAAGTAAAACAAGCGCCCGGGGTTCGGTTGGTAGTTGCCCCAAGGCACCCAAAGAAGGGGCTGGACCCGACGTCCTAGCCTTCTTATAACACCTTCAAAAACCAGACTTTGAAGCTGGCACCTTGAAATCTGAATTCCTTCCACTAGAGTCCTTCTTTGCCTGAACGTGTTTACCCAGAAGACCGCTACCCTGTTTCTCCCTTAACCGCGTAACCGCGCAACTGATGAATAATATGCAAGCTGTTCTTTCCGTCTGAAAGCTGCCGGTCTCTCTATTTAAGACCGCATAATCGTGCGGTTAATAGCTTGCTCTGTCTTTCCGGCTGTGCATCCCGTCACCGCTACCCGCTCTCCTGTCCCCCGGGAAGCCGGTGATTCTAGCGCCTGCCTGCTCGGGCAGGCCCCGAGCCAATAAATAGGCATGAACAGTACTCTCTAGGCATCGCGAATCGAATCCTCAAGCTCGTCGTCTGTGGCAGCGGTCTCGAATCCTTTGCCGAGCGAGTTACTGTCCGATCGGGTTTTTCTTGGTAACCGCTGTAATCGTCTCATTTATGGCAATCGCAAAGCCCGTCGCAGGAGTGGTTTTAGCCGCGACCGACGAATTCTATTGTCTCCGCTTCCCGCGGCCCTCTTCTCTTTTTTCCTTTCTCATCTACCCGCTAGTAACCGACAGCTCGTAGTCCATTCTTCATCGTTTTCTCTCTTGCAGGTTCTCTAACGACCAAGAGACATTCTCGGCACGAACATTGAACACGCGACCTTCAGATTCGAGTTGTCCGTGAATTCCAGCGGTCTTGATATGTCGGACAGGCGATCTCCTCTCCATTCTCATTCTCGTCATTCTCACCGCACGGGCTCCTCAAAAGACTCCCTTTGGAGGGCGCTCGAGCAATCTCGCCAAGAAATGGAGCAAGATAGGTGGGAAACCGGCGAACGCCTTGATGCAATCGGCCGAACTTTAGCTGCTCTTAACCAGCGGTTGACGATGCCTCCAACCACAGCACCCGAAGAACCCGTGATCTTTTCAACCCCCGCGACCTATCAGCCCGCTTCACAGCAATATCCGACCACCGCGCAACCACAGCCCCAAGGAGAACGAGGTCCCCCCATGGGTTATTTCCAAGATACCGCTCAGACAGATCCGGCTAGGCGGCTAGGATTCGAAGAAGGCCGCCAGACCGGTGTACCCATTAATCTCCTAGGTTTTAACCGCGCCTCGCCTTCAACTCCAGCCGAGATAGAAGACCCGTCCCCATTTGTCGCACGGATAAGGCAGGAGCCCGCACCAAATAATTTCAGAGAACCTCGTCTACCTTCTTACATCGGCACGTCCGACTCAGTTACACACCTGCAGGCATTCGAGGATGCTGTGGCCCTTAGATGCCTAACGGATGCGCTAAAGTGTAAGTTGCTGGTGACGACTTTTGACGGGCAGGCTTGGGAGTGGTTTCACGAGCTTCGTCCTCGCTCGATTAATTCTTTCACCGGGCTATGCCAAGAACTTCTCTTAAGGTTCTCAACTTCCAAAAAAAGGAAAAGTGGTCCTGCAGCTCTTTTCAAAATTATACAGAAGAAGGGCGAAAGCGTGGCACAGTTCGTAGATCGTTTTCAAAGGGAGATTCTCGAAGTAGAGAACGTAGACCCAGATTACTACAAGGTCACCCTAATCAATGGCCTACAAGAAGGTCCATTAAAATTCAAAGCCACAACAAAAGCCCCGGCAACCTATCAAGCCCTGATCGCTCTCGCAAACAAGTTCATTGAAGGGGAAAGTGCTAACCCAACTTACATTTCTACTCTGACCTCTATGGCAGGTGGCGACAGCTCAGGGAATTCTTCTACGACACACCACGTTCCGAGACCTTCCCATCACGATCATCAATCCTCACCTCAAAGGGGTAGAAACTTTCGTCACAAAAGTCCATTCCTCAATCATCAGCAGTTCCGAGAGCGAATGCTTCCCTTAAACGCTGCTCCAGTTCCGGCAGTACCACAAGTTCTTCCTATTAATCAGCACGAAGAGCCTCACGTTGCGAACATGACCTAGGAGGAGATCGCTGAGGTCCTGCAAAGGAAAGATTTCGGAAAGGCCAAACCCCGAGGAGAGGTAAGACCCCCCAATTCAAAGAATTTCTGCGAATTCCACAAGGAAGAAGGACATCCAACGGAACACTGCCGGGCCCTTCGCTTTTTGGTAAGAAGACTGGTTTCAGAAGGAAAGATGTCAGACCTCTTCTATAAAGAGGCTCCCGTCGTTCCAAACACCTCAAAAGGCAAAGAAGTGGCCGAGATGTTCCAGGAATGTGAGGACATCGCTGATGTTGGTGGTCTAGGTAATGTGCATTACGTGAATGACTGCGTAGATGTTCATGATGAAGGAACCCTTGGGCAACTTTTCAGTATCAACGGAGGGGGAGGCCTCGAATCAAGCCAGAAATCTTCCATTTCCAAGTTATGTAAGTAGGAAGTGGCTATGACGTCTTCTTCAGCACCGGCTAGGGAGCTTGTTACTTTTGGTCCGGATGATTTCTCCTCCGTCGCCAACCCATTCAACGATGCGGTTGTTATCCTGGCCGTTATCGAAAATTTCACAGTAGATAAGATTCTAATAGATACGGGAAGCTCGGTGAATCTCTTATTCAAGAAAATGTTCGAGGCCTTGAGGACCGGGAAACCATTATCTTCTACTGAGGGGCCACTTTACGGCTTCTCCGGGGAAAGGAAGGAAGCAGAAGGAAACGTCTCGCTATTAGTAACCCTGGGGGGAATCACCAAGATGATCCGGTTCGTGGTGATCGACGCGGCAAGTAGCTATCACGCGATTTTCGGGAGGCCTCTGCTAAATGAATATCGGGAAATCGTGTCGACATACCATCTAGCCATCAAATTCTCTGCTCAAGGGAAGCAGTATCGTATTAGGTGTAACCATCGGGTGGCCCGAGAGTGTTATGTGAAAACAGTTAACATGGTTGAACAGGTAACTCCTCCAGCAGTCACAATAATCGAGCTTGCAGAATCGAAAGAGAACACAAAGGAAGGATTCCATTTGGAGGCTGCTCAACCTATCGAGAAGGTGCCCATCGCTGAGGGGGAAGAGAAAAAGCTCTCTATTAATGCAGAACTATCAGAGGAGGAGAAATTCAAACTAATCTCCTATCTCCTGAAGAATCTCGACATCTTCGCCGGTCTCCTGAGGACATGCCCGGTGTAGATCCAGATGTAGCATGCCATCACTTCAATGTCGACCCAAAGTATAAACCTATACAGTAGAAGAAGAGGGGCGTCGCGACAAAGCTGGCCAGCCCAATCCGAGAAGAAGTCAACAAGATGGTGAAAGCCAAATTTGTTCAAGAGATACAATATCCCGCTTGGATATCAAATGTTGTAATGGTGCCTAAGCCAGGAGGAAAATGGAGGATGTGTGTAGATTTCACAAAACTTAATTAAGCGTGCCCCAAAGATTTCTACCCCCTGCCTCGAATAGATGCTTTAGTAGACTCGGCGGTGGGTTATCCTGTCATGAGTTTTTTAGATGCGTTCTCTGGTTATCACCAGATTAAGATGCATAAACCCGACATACCGCACACGTCCTTTATCACAAATGAAGGGTGTTTTTATTTTTTAGTGATGCCCTTCGGTCTTAAAAACGTAGGAGCTACTTATCAGCGCATGATGGATTCAGTCTTCAAAGATCAAAAGGGAAGAAATTTAGAGGTCTACGTTGACGATCTCCTTATAAAAAGCAAATCCTTTCCCGTGCATTTAGAAGATCTCACAGAAACCTTTGATACGCTATGGAAGTTTAGGATGAGGTTAAACCCGTTGAAATGTGTTTTTGGCGCCAGTTAAGGAAAATTCCTTGGCCATCTCCTTACACCCGAAGGGCTGGCACCAAATCCAGATAAGGTAAAGGCTATCCTGAACATGACACCACCCCGCTCCCCAAAAGAGGTCCAACAATTGGGAGGAAGGCTAGCAGGGCTTAGCCGCTTCATCTCCAGGGTAGGAGATAAAAGCGCCCCCTTCTTTAAAACTCTTCGGGGGGCTTCAAAGTTTGAATGGACTGATGAATGTGATAGGGCTTCCAAGCAACTCAAAAAACAATTAACCACGACCCCATTATTACAAAGTCCTCGTCTAGGAGAACCATTATATATTTACTTGGGAGTACGACCCGAAGCGATTAGTTCCGTCCTTATCAAGGAGGAAAAGAAAAGACAATTCCCAGTTTATTATGTTAGCCATATCCTAAAAAACGCTGAATTAAAGTACCCCATCCTCAAAAAGCTGGCTTTAGCTTTGGTCATCTCTGCGCGTCGACTCCGACCATATTTCCAGGCGCACTCAATCCAAGTTGTGGTGGATCAGCCCTTGAAAGGGATATTAGAAGGACCAGAACATTCAGGAAGACTCGCTAAATGGGCAATCGACCTAAGTGAGTTCGAAATCACATACGTACCGCGAACAGCGAAAAAAGCTCAGGTTTTGGCAGATTTCATGGTAGAAACCACCGAGCAAAGTTTGACTCAGAAAGAAAATTTTCCATCTGCTTGGACCATTTACGTCGACGGGGCTTCGGGAAAGAATTCGTCGGGAGTAGGTGTAGTCCTCATCAATCCAAACGGAGTAAAAATAAAGCATGCGGTAAAATTCTTTTTCCCAGTCACAAACAATCAGGCCGAATATGAAGCACTTCTGGCAGGATTGAGATTTGCGAAAGAACTCGGCATCGACCACGCTCACGTTAAGACAGATTCGTTAGTAATGGCATCACAAGTACTCGGAAATTTCGAAACCCGAGAACCGATTCTCAAACAATACCTTGTGTTGGTAAAAAAAACGGAAATTGTGGAGATTCAAGAGCTTTACGATTGAGCACATCCCTAGAATCGGGAATGAGGAAGCCGACACCCTATCGAAATTCGGCATTACTATGGGGGAGATAGTGTCCGAGCGTTTTCAACCATCAGTCGAAGAGGGGGAGGCAATGCAAGTCGACCAGCATGACTCCAAGGTAGATCCGTTCATTCTATACCTATCGAAAGGAGAGTATCACCCTACCATTAAAGATCAAAGAAGATTCAAAATTAAGGCAACATATTACAACCTGATTTTCGGAATACTTTACAGAAGAACTTTAATCTCACTTATGGCAAGATGCGTCATAGAAGAAGAAGTCCCCATCATTCTTCGAGATATCCATTCAGGAGAATGTGGTAGCCACTTTGGAGCCAGAACCTTAGAACAACGAATCTTACGTCAGGGTTATTTTTGGCCAACAATGAGGAGAGACGCAGAGATATATGCCAAGAAATGTATTCAATGCCAGAAATTTGCACCACTTCAGTTCCAGCATGCTCGACAACTTTGTTCAATTATGGCACCTTGGCCGTTTGCAATTTGGGGAATGGATCTCATCGGGCCATTCCCTATGGCAAGCAGTCAGCGACGCTTCATCTTGGTTATGATTGATTACTTCACTAAGTGGATTGAGGCCAAGGCACTAGCGAAGACTACAACTCAAATAGTTAAAAACTTTATTTGGGGTGATATAATTTGTAGGCACGGAGTCCCTATGGCGATTATCACGGATAATGGGCCTCTGTTCAATAACGTAGAAATGACTGATTTTTGCAGAAAAGCAGGAACCGACCTCCGATTTTCCTCAGTACATCATCCCCGGAGCAACGGCCAAGTATAGGCGGCCAATAAGCGAATTCTAAACTTACTAAAGAAAAGAGTTCAGAGTCTAAAGAACAACTGGGCTGATCAACTCCCTTCAGTATTATGGGCCCTAAGGACTACACCTTCCAGCTCCACAGGAGAAACTCCGTTCAAGCTCTCGCATGGGTCAGAGGCCCTCATCCCAATAGAATTTGAAGTATCAACACCCAGGGTCTTACTGGCTAGGCAAACTGGGAAGATTGGCTAGAAATAAATGACGAAAAGATGAGATATTGCCTAGACCACATCGAGGAACTCCGAGATGAGGCTACCATCAGGCAGGAAGAAGTAAAAAGGCGAACATCATTATATTTCGATCAGAAAGTAAGGGCTAAGCAATTTCAGGTGGGAGATTTAGTTCTGAAAAAGGTAGACGCAGCAGCAAGAAATAGCTCGGTCGGAAAATTGAATCCCAACTGGACCAAACCTTATATCATAAAAGAAGTCTTGAAAAAAGGAGCTTATAGATTGCAAACGTATAAAGGGGAGGATATCACCCATACTTGGAGCGGGGATGATCTGAAACGATTTTATTCTTAAAACAAAGTGCGAGGTATTTATTTTCAAGCCTCAAGTTAAGAAATGATAAACTCGAGGTAACACCGCCGAGTTTATCTTGATTCCCTGCGAGAATCGTTGTCATTAGCGTAATTCCACCAAGACCACGCGTAGCGGGGAGTTTTCGCACCGTGTAGTGGGAGCTTGCAGATTCTCGTGCGGAGGGCTTCTAGACGTCGGATCCCAGCTGGCATTCTAACACACCACCTCTACGTATCAGGAGGGTCAGGGTGGGTGCTTAGCTCTACCATGCGTCATAAGGGATGTTATCACGTTTTCATTGATCCTCCTTGAGATGAGATGGTGCGAGTCTCAGCACCCACCAGCCTCATCCTTGATGATCAATCTAGGCCGTGGTAATCGGGCACACCTCCCTTCTTTTCTAATTTCAGGTTTATTCGCACGACCGCGCGACAACATAAGACTCAGTTAACCGCAGGGCAAGATTTATAGATTTGCTCTCGGACTAGAGATAAGTCAACAATAGCGGACCAGCACATAACCTAGGCAATTCTCAAATGATGAAATTCGCGCGGATAATGATGTTGATAGCCGCAGATGAAATATGGGAATTCTTGTACCATTTTTCTTATGAAATTCGCGCGGATAATGATGTTGATAGTCGCAGATGAAATATGAGAATTCTTGTATCATTTTTCTTATGAAATTCGCGCGGGTAATGATGTTGCTAGCCGCAGATGAAATGTGGGAATTCTTGTATCATTTTTCTTATTCAAATAAAATTCGCAGGTTTGGTATGAATTCTTACGATTGTTTCTTATAAATGGTAATCGCGCGAGCGTAAGTCTTCAAATCGCTGGATTAATACAAAGGCTAATTATCCGAGAAAATAAATCATTCAACCACGCAACATCACGCCATGAGAAATCAAAACCATCATTTATAGAAAAGTCCGTTACATTTATATCGAGCGGTTTACAAAAGGAGTCCGCACGATCTGAAAGAGAAAATAAAACACGTTCTAAATTACACCTTGGCCTTTTTCTTTTTATGATCCTGCTCCGAACTGGACGAACTTGAAGCACTCGAAGAGTCGCTCGATCCAGAAGATTCTGACGAATCGGATTCTCGGTCCTCAGAGTCCTCAGTAACTTCTTCAGCATCATTCTCTTCGCCATCGCGAGTATCGACTTCAACCTCAGAAGCGGGAGGAAATTCGACTACCTTAGCCGCGCTAGCCACTTTATCTCGCTCGGCCTCTAACTTTTTGAAGTCGGGAAAGAGCTCGTCGAATGTAAGTGTTTGTTCCTTCGGAACCAAAGAACCCCTTTCCTTCAGAATGTAAAGAATATCTTCTCCTCCTTCCCGCAAATGGGAGATAATTTCGTGCAAAAAGGTCGGGTTCTCCGGTCATACATTCGCTGTAAGAGTAAGAGTACTATGAGATTTATAATATTTAAAACCGAGCGGATAGAAGAAAATAAGAGAGATTCTGGTTACCTCAATCTTCTCTCTCAGCTCTTTGTTATCCGCTCTCAGAGCCTCATTCTCTTCCTCAAGTTCGTCTACTTTTACCTCTAGCCACTCGGCTACGCCAGTAACCTCGGCCAAAGCCTCACCCATGAAATGATCAAGGGTGAAGCTTCTCGCCCGAGCTTGGGCGGCTAAGGTGGGCGGCGCGCGGTCGGAACTGATTTCATTTCAGCCATATTTTTCTTCCCATATAGGGCAAAGCCGGCCGCCCGGGCATGACGAGTAAGCTTGGAGCTCGACCAAGGCGGAAGAGAAGTAGAAACCGAGATATGTTCCCCGCTCAGATGAAATCGCACGGCCTGTTTACCGCGCAAATCCGTCAGGGGCTTCTCGATCCAATCCGGAACGAAGGGAATTGCCGGACTTTCGCGTGCAGTAGGCTCATCGACCTCGATACGGTCGGCTTCCCTCTGCTTGCGCAGCTCGCCTTGGTTCAGCACCGGACCCTCTGGAGAGATCGGCTTACCCGCCGGGATTTCCAGCTGAACTGTAGGAAAAATGTTAACAATACTGCACGAATACAAAATTTCTTAAAACAACAGAATGCTTACAGTCAGATGTGTTGTAATCGGCCGCGACTATCCGCAGTGGCAAGTAATATGTAACGTTCAGCCGCTCATTCTTATAGAAGTTGGCGATTTCCAACTCCTTCCCCCCGAGCTCTATTCTTCTGAAAACGCTAGCCGCGCGGGCTTACGGACTTAGGGGAAGAACTCCTAAGTTACCAGTAAAAACCAAATATCTGGTCGACCAGTCCGTGACCTTGTTTGGGAGGTTTACTACCTTCAAACCCTTGCAGCCGAAGTATATTATGTCGCGGAAGAGTTTGTTCTCCTTTTTACCCGCTCTGATCGATCGAGCTACGAAGCAGTTTCGGAAAAGGTTCATAGTAAACTTTACTTGCTCCGAACGCAGATAGATCAGGAAGCTCATTATAGCGCCTATCGTGTTCGGAGGGAGCTGACTGAGGACGACCCCATAGAAGTCCATAATCTCTACCAGCTCTATGAATGGCAGAAAAGAAAAGCCATGTTCGAAATGATCAATGGGTATGACGGTGAAGTTATTTCCAACTGTGTTTAACCGTTCCGCCATTGAAGGTAACCGTGCGATTACAGACTCATCATGCATATGCCTTTGCACGAACTGAATGAGCTCGCTTTCGGTCAAGGAGGTGCTCCTGAATTCTGACCGGAGAAAAATAGCTGAAGCGCTAGATCGCTCGGACACCATTTTTTCTATCCGGTGAAAGTGTCGAACTCTATTTTTATTAAAAGGGAAGAATCTTCTCTGCTATTTATAGTTATAATCGAGAGTATAAATGATCGGACATATAATGTTAAAACCGCGCGGGTACGTCTGAATGGGAAACTGAACAGTCGAAAAATATTATAGCAAAGGAAATTTAAAATTCATACAACAATACAAGGATAAAAATAACCGCACGGTATCACCAAATTCGAATAAACATACAAGGCTATTTTCCCTTTACTTTCTCTTCTTGTTTTCTCTCCTCACTCGTTGGTTCGCTGCGATCTGGCAGGTTCCCACCAATATGAGCCACCAAATCACCCGCATGCAGAATCGTGGAGATCGCAGCGGACAGATGGTGAAGCACAGTATGATGGTGCCGATGAATCTTCGCAGCATCACGGCCCATACGACCAAGATGCACTCCCATCTCAGTAGAGGCCGCTTGGCCGTCAGGCCGTGAGGTTGAAACCGCTTGATTCATCGACAAGGTCTCATCCCGAACCATGCCATCGTCCTTCTTGTTCCCAAACCGGCGTCGCATTTCATTCTCTGCTTGATGGCACCGGTTTTGATAATGGGCGACATCATCAAGTAGTCGTCTTTGCCGCTGGTCCCGATCCCTCATTTCCTTCTCATGCGCGGCGACCTGCGCGATCAGCTGCACTTTCCCGCGTCTTGTTTCTTCTCGTACAACTTTGGCCTCCTCCAAAGCCGCAGTGACTTCGGTCCGGATGAAATTCACTTTTTCAGCAAACTCCTCCACCAACAGTCTCAGCGCATCTTTTTTCCTTCTCCGCAGATTGAAGCTTTTCCTCTAACCGCGCGATCTTACGGGTAGGTTCATCAGTAGATCTCTGTCCCTCATCAGGGGGAGGTGGGCTGTTCGCGAGGATGGTCGCCGAGTCCGCACCCTTCTCCGCTGAAACAACAATACATCAAGCGGTTAGAATAAAGACCATCGGCAGGTATGACAGTAAAGGAGCAATACTTTGGAGCAATGGGGCGAATTCAAGTCTTTCTCTTGCTGCCGATAAATCTCGGTCGGAGAATATTGGTCAGCGCGCGTTCTCCGGATCAATCTCTCTTATCTGGGCTTTCCAAAGTCGCGCGGATTTGGTTCTTCCCGCCTCGTATATCTCTTTGGTCATCGGGATATCCCTACCTTCAGAGATCAAGCAGACTAGGCGTTTTCTCCGCAGTATCCTCTTCACGAAATTTTCCCTACTCGAAGCGATCAGAAATTTACCTGGCCGGGGGGTCTCAGCCTTGCCTACTCGATCGGACATGTCCGAAAGGGTCTTATTGTCAGCAGTAAGCCCAGCGGCTAAGAGTGCTTCTTCGACGGCAAGTTCTTTGTGAGGCTCGGCGAGGGATCCGGTTGCCAAGTTCGCACCGCTCGTCACTTTCATGCCATGAAGAATCTCCTCCATCCCCTGCAAATAACCGGCGTTATCAGGGAGGTCAACTCCCGGAGAATCTTTGTCCAGGATAAGAAATCTCTCTAGCTTGGCCATCGCGGTTACCTCTAATGGCTGTTCGATCTCTTTTTGTGAATCCGCAGATACCTCGCCCTCCTCAGAAAGAGTAGATAGCGGGGCCGTGGCGACTTTGAGAACAGATGATTTCTTGCTCTCTTTCCCTTTGTGGCGATGTTTCTTTTTTACCCGATCCTCGACGGTCGGACCGGATCGACGCTTTCTTTTCTCCAGAGTAGACCCGCTCATCACCAACCCATTTTTTAACTTGTCCTCCGCGGTCAGAGCGGCTTTCATAGCTTTCTCGCGGGCATCAGTAAGGCTATCGGCCGACGAAGGCAATTCGCCGTCTTGGTTGCGTGGGGTGATGCTTGTGATGTCGACGTCAGGGGTAATGGCGGTCTCAGGAGTGGCAGTTAGGTCGATTTTTACCCCGCCTATACTGCTCACCTCGCTCGGTTTTTCGGCTAGGTCAGTTGAGGAGATAGAGGCGGCGATAGTTTTCTCTGTCAATATGTCGGGTGAACTGGATATTTTGACCTCTTTTTCCCGAACAAGCGGTTTCGCATTCGAACCAGATTTCCTGTACATGTCTCCCAGCAAACTTTTCATCGGCATAGCGGCAAGCGAAGGGGTAACCGCAGTTCAAGCAATCTCCCAGAGAATATCTGAAATTCTCTTTCCAGCGATATTTATAGCTCTGAGGCGCATTAAACAAAATATCGGTCTGGCGGATAAAGCTAACATTTCCAAATTTCTCTGGCATTCGCAAATGTGCGGGGATAATGTTTACCTAGAAGACCGCTACCCTGTTTCTCCCTTAACCGCGTAACCGCGCGACTGATGAATAATATGCAAGCTGTTCTTTCCGTCTGAAAGTTGCCGGTCTCTCTATTTAAGACCGCATAATCGTGCGGTTAATAGCTTGCTCTGTCTTTCCGGCTGTGCATCCCGTCACCGCTGCCCGCTCTCCTGTCCCCCGGGCAGCCGGTGATTCTAGCGCATGCCCGCTCGGGCAGGCCCCGAGCCTAAAAATAGGCATGAACAGTACTCTCTAGGCATCGCGAATCGAATCCTCAAGCTCGTCGTCTGTGGCAGCGGTCTCGAATCCTTTGCCGAGCGAATTACTGTCCGATCGGGTTTTTCTTGGTAACCGCTGTAATCGTCTCATTTATGGCAATTGCAAAGCCCGTCGCAGGAGTGGTTTTAGCAGCGACGGGCGAATTCTGTTGTCGCCGCTTCCCGCGGCCCTCTTCTCTTTTTTCCTTTCTCATCTACCCGCTAGTAACCGACAGCTCACAATCCATTCTTCATCGTTTTCTCTCTTGTAGGTTCTCTAACGACCAAGAGACATTCTCGGCACGAACAGAACGTTCTTCATGTCTTTCTCTAAATACCGGGCCATGTTAACCAAGGTCAGGAAACCCTGCATCATCGGCCCCGATAGTAGTAGTCTCAAGTCATCCCTTTGACCTTCGTAGAATCGACTTGTCTTGCGCTCTTCGTCAGCGAAGGTAGCGCTTGCATATCGATCTAATCGAGTAAACTCGTGGAGATAGTCATCCATGCTGCTTTCACCTTGCATTAGCTTCTTAAACTCATTTTCCATTGCTATCCTCTGAGCTGAGGGGAGGTATCGAGCCAAGAAAAATCTCTAAAACTCCTTCATTGAGATGCCAGTCAACTGCCTACCCCTCAGATGGTGTAGCTCCAAGCCTTCCAACCATAGTCTTGCTTCACCATCTAGCAAGAATGTGGCAATTGTGGTCTTTTGCCACTCTTCAGTCTTAGTAGCTATCAACACTCTTAATTCTAGAGAGTCAATCCTCTCCTTGAGTTGGGGTTCCCGTACCCGAAAACATAGGAGGATTAAAGCCCATCACATGCTTAAGATGCTTCTCTGTTGCTCTCCTAGGCAACACTGGCTCCACTACCACCCATTCCACTCTCTTTGGCTCTGCCGCTTGGACCGGTACTTGCTCCATAGCAGGAGCAGACTGCTGTACCTGTCTCGCAGGCTGTGCATTGATCATCGCAAACACAGCCTCCACTACCAATCGATTGGTTTCAACTAAAGGAGGTGTTGCAGGTGCATCATTTGGTGCGCTACTCACCTCAAAAACTGGACGTTCTGACGGTCCAGCACCACTCCTGATCACCTATAATCGTACAAAACACCGATAAGTGACCAAACAACATTACAAAACGCAATTATAGGAACACGCAGGTTCCTCAAACAAGTGTATTTTCATTCCTAAGTGGAGATTCATGAGTCCTTTTCATGTTATAACAATGACTCGCACACATGTGCTCACCACCCCTTAAAGTAAATTCATCCACGAATTCATTTAAGCCTTACCGAAACTGGTAGTCTGATACCAAATTGCAACACCCATATCCATCGCATAGCATATAGCAGTAGGTCCGACCAGGGCCCGACGCTATATACCACAGACACACCGGTGGGTTACTCAATGAAACCATTCCACCAAAACACACGTCCTACACAGAGCATCTAACAGAAGCAATTGATTAAGTTGCAACAATAAGAACCCATTCAACAAGCATGAATGTTCACTAACGAACCAAACAGATATGAAATACAAAATATCAGAATGTACTGGCCTTAAGGCCTTACAACAGTTCACTTGAATAAAATTGTGTTTTACAAACTTCGGCTTGCAGGCCGGCCACACATGAACTAATAAAGTAAACAGACAAGGCCTTTGAGGGCCGGCTCAGCAACTTGGGCTTTGTACCGCTATTTGCTGCTCGACTCCGCAGCACCTGCAAGCACAAATCACCGCAACGGTGGCAAACATGAATAACGATCAGCTAAAGCTGACCAATTTATTATGATGCCACCCCCAAACTCGGGGCGACAAAGCTTCTTCCCTGCACTTGTTTGCATAATAAGTAAAATAGAGTATAAGCACAACATCATAGGTGCAGGCTCACACTGCCACACACCCCGTGCTCTCAGGGCACTAACACGGTGAACCCGATCATAACCGTGTTCTCACCACCATCCCTTGGACGGCAAATATCGTGAGCATTTTTAGTCTTTCCGGTCTAAGCCTATGATTTGCATGACCATGCTAATGTCCAGTCCCTTTTTCAGGTATCTGACACCAAACCACATATCCCGGGTCCGCATCCACTTGCCAGTTGCTCACACTGCCTAGTCACATTAAGAAGTACGCGCGGGCCAAGCTTCTCCCGGATCCCAAATTCGACCACACAAGCACATAACCCAGTTATGTTCAAGGTTGGCTCCCAGGCCACCAATATGGCAGAAATGCGTTTCTGCCCAGTTTTCCGGGTGCGCCTTGGGGTTAATCCCTAAGGATCCCTGCTACAATCTACCCCGTAGAAACCCAAAAACAATCAATGGCACGGAGTCTTCTCTGGCTACTATGCAATGCAAAATCACTGATCAAGACCAACTTGTCCGGGTAGGAATCACACACCATGCCTATGTCCGTACTACGATTCCAAACTCTAACAAGGGGTACTTTACATATCTACCCCAAGGAACCCCGCAAACTCACCGCACACTCGCGGGAGCGGGTTTTCCCATGCAAAGGAAGAAGAGCTTCACATGCTCAAGATGAAAATCATTACCCTAGCATTCTTCCTTGGCGCCATGGAAAACTATGCGGATGAAAAGCACCACAATGATATCGCCTCCGCATATCTGGGCACGGTTTGCGATTTGGCGCTCTGAATCTCCTCCGACGACCAGATCATCCTCTTCCTCCAAGCTCCTTACTCTCCCTTCTCTCTAGGATTTATGGAGAGAGGATGAAAATGGAATGAAGGTTTGAACCCTATTCCCGGATTAAAACTTACCCAGGACAGCCCTGAGCCATTAGATCCCAAAGCAAGGAAATGAATGGCTGTGATTCAGCCCAAAATCCCAAAACCTGGGCCGAACACGGGTTACGACACGCTCATATCCAAGGCCGTGTCACTCATTCGCTGTTAAAACTGTTGCGGCCCAAAAAGAACACGGCACTCGACACACCTGTGTTATGATTAACACGCCCGTGTCACCCAGTACACGCTCGTATAGCTGGGCGTGTTCCTCCAAAGACACAGGTCCAAAACAACCAGAGCACGACACGGTCATGTGACACGCCCGTGTCACAAGCCATGTGCTAGAGACTCCCGTTTCCCAGGCTGTGTAGCTGCCTTAGCACAACTCGCCAAACAACCCGAGGAGGACACGGGTATTCGACACTCCCGTGTCAAATTTCACACACCCGTGTTGGACCCGAACACGTCTGGGCTCAGGTCATACATCTTCACTCAACGATCGTTGAGTAAAAAACTTTGAGTGGCTGACACGCCCTAGGACATGCCGGTGTCCCAGGCCGTGTTAACCCCCCCCCCCCCCCCCACGGCCGTTGACTCCAAAATTGTCGACCACGCGACCAACGCCGAACCCGAGCACGACACGCCCTGGAACACGTCCGTGTCCCAGGCTGTGTCACCTCTACAAAATCCTAGATTTTTCTCAAAATGCCACCTATCACCCTTTTGAGTCTCAGGGCGCTACACAAAACATATGAGTGAGTTCCATTGAAGATTCTACTTTGAAGAACCTTGTCCACTACAGAACTTCCATGGAAATGTGGGACACTTTGGTGGTCTACATGGAAGGGACTGAAGAAGTCAGAGATGACAGAAAATCCCTACTTAACCAGAAATATGAGTCCTTCAACAACAAGAAGGATAGTTTATTTGAATGCTATGAGAAATTCTTCAGAATAGTTAATGAGCTCAGGACCTAGGAGAGGGGTCTTCATAAATTATGAGTTCAATGACAAGTTCCTCAGATCTCTAACTAGATACTGGGACACAAAGATCTGTGCCATCAGAGAGGTGGCAAAGTGTTCTAATACTCCACATCACACACTATTTTGGAAGCTGGTCTCCTACGAGGTGTAGCTATCTACTAGGATGGAGTAGGAGACTATTAGAAAATCTAAGGCCAAGGAAAAGTCTATGGCCTTCACAGACGAGACCACTAATAAGAGCAAGGAGAGGATTGCCTCTCCTCCAAGGAGGCATGTTTAATTAGATAACACAGAGCCAAGCACATCAGACATTAGCATGTCTGATAAAAATTTTGATGCCTTCTCTAGGCAGTTTCAGAAGATGATGAAGAGGAAGCAGTGGAGGAACAGACTTTCCTCCTCCTCTCTTCATAAGGACAACTACAAGGCTGAGAAGAAACACTACAAGGGAAACCGGTATGAATCTAAACATAGTAAACATGTTTATTCTAATGTAGTTTTCTATTGCAGCAGAAAACCAGGGCATATAATTGTAAGAAGCATCATCATTATGGATCTTTAAGAGAAACTCCAGAGGGATAAAAGAATTGTGGCTAGTTTCTGTAATCTTAAGTCAGTATTACCCTTGATAGACTCCTCCTCTCAAAAGGGTAAGAAGGGGTTGGGATTCATGGGGAACACTACAGTTTCCCATTCCAAAGGGAAACGCAAAGTTCCAATTTAGCCCCTAACAACACTGCCTCCCATCTCTTTCAAGAAAGTGTTGTTACCTTCTAACAAGTATGACCAAGAAAGCATCAATGGTCACTAGATTACTGGTAGATCCACAAGTGTGAACAAAAATGTTCACAAATATTGTGTAAGATATAGCAAGGAGATGAGTGCCTTTAAGGCTCCCAATGAGGAAATTAAAATGGGCCTTCATGGACCATTGTATTTGGTGCACCAGCCCCGCACACAAGAATAAGGCAGTGGTCTTTTCTCAAGATCTTCTAGCACACACTCAGACTAACGGCAAGTTTGCCAACAAGCAAGACTTGGCCATTACTGAGCAATAGTATGTATTCTTCAAAGAAGACCACTATTGGTAGATCTCAAGAAAAACCAAGTTCTTCTAATGGCAGACTCACCGTCAATCAAGTTGTGGTTGAGAGAAATATGAAAAAGGAAGATGCACTTCCTTCTCAATAATTAGCTGTCACAACCCGCATTTTCTCCGAGGAAAATGAATTATCAGAGTAGGAGAAAATACGCGTCAAGATGCCATGTCAAGCAGGGGATAACTGTCGACGCTCAGGCAAACAACAATCAACTATACTTTATGAAAATTCATAAGTTAAATTATTAGAAAATCAGTTATATTTTTAAAGGTCGTATCCCTTGGCTCGGTGGATCACCTAGTCCATAATTTAAAAACTATACTTTTACGCTGCGAAAAATATTTATTCAGGTTTGACATCCTAAAAAAGTGCATAAGTGTCCCCAAAGGACAACTTATACTATGAAGGTCCCTACTTTTAATTTATACTATGTATAAGAAAATGATCTTTTTACGTTGTTTGAAAAATAGTGACGAGTTTCATAAAACATGCTGATCATGAGTAATACTTATAATAGTGTTTTTAGGTTTAAAAGTAACTAGCAACCTAGCATAAATCATCCCCAGAGCAAGTAGACTAACTCCAGAAAGGTAGCAGCAAAAAGTAACATATCTAGTATCATGGTAAAACTACCAGTGGGCGCCAACAAACTAATACGAACCCACTGACAAGTATGTATGTCTGTAAGAAAAACAATACCAAAACTACCTCGCAAAAACAAGGAACTGATCTCTATAGCACCAGAGACCACCAGCAACAGCACAACACCACTAGCCGTCAGAGCGGCTACTATCCAGAACCTGAGGCATTCAAAGAAGAAAGAATACCTCAGCAAGCAAAATAAGAAAACTACTCGAAAGTGTCAATATGAAGATACATTAAAGAGGAAAACAAAGCAGTAACAGTCAAAACTGCCCAAGGCAAGGCAAAAAGGAAGTGCACTAAGTGCGAGGACACAACAGTAACTCTTCCCAAAAGCTGCAGAGTCAACAAGGCTACCATGAGCCCAAATGCTGCAATCTACCAAGGAAGAAACGTCTAACACCCTAAGCTGTGAGAGATGGTAGTAGCAAAAACATCGCGGATCAGAATTGGAGGTAAACTCAGTCCCCCCAACCACTATTTCCAAGAAACCAAGCTCAGGGGTCTACATGTGAAAGCACTAGGGACCTCCCACCCCCTTGCCCAGCCCATACCTGCAGCAAGATAAAAGAAAAAGGGTGGTCTTGGCTAAATTACGCAACACCTCCCCAATTAAGAGCTTCAAACCACCACTACTAACCACGACCCACGATTCGGCCTTTCTTGAAAAACAAGAAAATGGGAGCCGACAAGGAACCTCAAAATTAAGAAATTCACTCGGGGAAGAAAATCAAGGTAAGGGAAAAGCATTGATATAACTCAACACGGCATGGTGTTGAGTGAGCCCCACTCACACAAAGCCTAACCAGACCTTGGACTTGAGTGAGTTAGCCTAACTCAGCGCCGGGAACCACCATGGCGTTGAGTGAGGTTCACTCACTAAATGCCCTCCGCGAGAATAGCTCTGGCATTGAGTGAGCTAACCTCACTCAACGCCAAAATAGCCATTACGTTGAGTGAGGTTCACTCACTCAACGCCTCCCGCAAGAAAACTCTTGCGTTGAGTGAGCTAACCTCACTCAATGCCAAAACAGCTATGCCGTTGAGTGAGGTCAACTCCCTCAACGCCTTCAGCAAAACAGGCAGTGGCGTTGAGTGAGCTAACCTCACTCAACGCCAAAATTGCTACGGCGTTGAGTGAGGTCTACTCAATCAACGCCTTAGCACTTAACCGCAGGAAAACCCTAAACCAACGCGATCCGGAAGAGGTCGGCGGGAATGTCGACCGATTCTCACCGAATCGGCGGGAATGCCGACTGATTCTCGCCGAATCAGCGGGAATGACGACTGATTCTCGCCGAATCGGCGGGAATGCCGACTGATTCTCGCCGAATCGGCGGGAATGCCGATTGATTTTCACTGAATCAGCGGGAATCACTAATGATACTCGTCGAAGTCGGCGAGAATCACTTAGTTATTCCCGTCGATTTCGACTTAGACGAATTTTCTAATTCAATCACCTCACTACTTAGCTGCAAAAGAACAGACCAAACTATGGCATTGAGTGTGTGCACCACACTCAATGCCAAATCCCGGGTGGCTTTTGGCTTTTATTTTGTGCACCACACTCAACACCAAATCCCGAGAGCCTACCAAGATCGGTTCTAACTAGAGCACTACCACAGAAACCTCCCTCTCTCTCTCTCTCGGCTCCACTCGCAAAAGCACCAAACCAGAAATAAAAAATCTGGAGTCTAAATTGTGAAAACCACCAGTAGGTTGAGCAAAAACAACACAAGGAGGAGGGCTCATAAAGGGAAACTGAAGCACAGAGTTAGCAAGCAAAAGAGAAAAGCTTGGCTTCTATCCTAGGGCTAACCGGGTAGTTAAGAGAGGGAAGATCAAAACAGCAAGTGTAAGAACCACTTGCCTCGGTTTTTCAGCAAAGCTTCACTCGAGCCTTTCCTCTCCCTCGGCACAAGCAGCAGCAACACCTAGCCAGCACATCCCGAGCTTTAATGGCGGAAAGGGCAAAAACCGAAAATCCAAATCTCATAAAAGCCCTATGAAACTCAAATCTCTTACCGTAGAAACGAAGGTCTGAGCGAGAGCAATCCAGATCCACTCTCGGAATCAAAATCCGCCCACAAACGCTCACGGAATCGCTGTCCAAAGGGCTAGCAGGTCCGGCGATTTTCCTCTGTTTTCCGCGAACAGGAGAAGGCGACGGTTTTTGGGAAGGGGAAGAAGTGGCCCGCTAATTTGGCTTAAGGCTTTTAAATAAATCTAAACACGCCTATTCAGCCTTAACCGCCTCCTAAGCCGCTAGGGAGATCTTGCCAATAGGCTACAAAATAGGCCACCGAGTTCTAAGGAGTTAAGACCTCACTCCACAGATGGCACAAGCCAAGAAATCGCGTCGACATAACGCCAAGCAAGAATTAAATAATCGCAGAAAAATCGGGGGCGTTAAAGTCACTCCCCCTAAAAGAAAGTTTCGTCCCGAAACTTTACGCACAACACTTCTACTATAGAAGGAAAAGTAACAAGACAAACATTACAAGAAGAAAACACACCAAACTTATTAGGGAAACAGTTGAGGGTGAGCCTCCCTCATAGCCGACTCTAACTCCCATGTCGCGCTTTTCAAACCCTGATTCTTCCAAAGAACTTTGACCATCGGGATGGACTTCCTTCGCAGCACCCGATCTTGAGTATCAAATATGCGGACCGACACTTCAATAAAAGAGAGATTAGGCTCCAACTGGGGCACAACATCCAACACTTGCCCACTATTGCGCACACACTTCCGCAATTGGCTTACGTGAAATACATTATGAACACCTTGGAAGTTTGCTGGCAAATCCAACCTATAAGCCTACACGCCAATCGATTCAACAATCTTAAACGGTCCCACATACCTCGGGTCCAATTTCCGATTCTTTCCGAACCTCTTAACTCCAACCATTGGGGAAACCTTAAGAAATACAAGGTCCTCTAAAGAAAACTCCAAGTCAGACCTACGCCGATTGGCGTTCTTCTCATATCTCTCCTGAGCTATACGAAGCTTTTCTCGAATAAGCTTCACTGTGACTTCCATCTCCTCGAGCGCATCCGGACCCAATAAGGGTCTCTCACCTGCCTCAGCCCAAAACAGGGGAGTTCTGCAGCGCCACCCATACAAAGCTTCAAACGGAGCCATTTGCAAACTTTCTTGATAACTGTTATTGTATGCAAACTCTATAGGCCGCAATCGCTCATCCCACACTCCACCGTGGTCTAGAATGTAGCATCTGATCATATCCTCAACTATCTGGTTCACACACTACGTCTGCCCATTGGTCTGTGGGTGGTAAGCAGTTGAATACCTCAGATCGGTACCCAAACCCTCATGTAGACTCTGTCAAAAGCGAGAAGTAAACCGGGAATCACGATCGGAAATAATGCTAACAGGCACACCGTGCAATCTGATGACCTCATTCAAGTACAACTCTGTTATTTTCTTCATCGGGTAGTCAATCTTATATGACACGAAGTGAGCACACTTCTTCAGTCTATCCACTATAACCCAAACAGAATAAAATCCCTTTTGAGATTTCGGTAAACCCGTGATGAAGTCCATAGAAATACTTTCCCACTTCCAAGTCGGGATCTCAAGTGGAGTCAACTTGCCACCAGGCCTTCCGTGATCGTCCTTCACATGCTTGCAGGTGTGGCACTCAGCAACAAATCGGGCTATATCACTTTTGATCACATACATCCAGGCAATTTGCTTCAAATCATGATAAATCTTCGTAGATCCTGGATGGTAGGCAACACTAGATCCATGAGCCTTTCTGCATACCATACCCCTGATGTCTCCAACAGCTGGGATGCAAAATATGCCGCGGTACTTCAAAGTTCCCGCCTCATCGATGGAAAAATCCGGCAACTCCCCTCTCTCAGTCCTGAGGTATAAGTGCTGAAGGTCTGAATTATCCTTCTGGTGCAACCTAGTAAGGGAAATCCAAGACGGCTCTGCCACTGCAAAACTACTCTGCATGTCGCAGCATCCCACTGAGATATCCATAAGGAGAAACGCTTCCACTAAATGATCGGCGGAGAGATTAAAGATCTTCCCCGTCTTCCGGCTCAGGGCGTCGGCCACTACATTGGCCTTGCCTGGATGGTACTAGATCTCTACATCAGAATCAGCCACATACTCAAGCCACCGCCGCTGGCGCAGATTCAACTCCTTTTGCGTGAACACATACTTCAGGCTCTTGTGATCAGTGAAGATCTTGCACTGAGCCCCATAAAGTAGATGCCTCCACAGCTTCAACGCATAAATTACTGCTGCAAACTCAAGGTAATGCGTAGGGTAATTTCTCTCATGAGTCTTCAATTGCCTTGACCCATATGCAATGACTTTTCCAAACTGCATCAACACGCAACCCAGACCAACATGCGAAGCATCCACGTACACATTATACTCCACACCCTCAGTAGGTAGGGTCAGGACGGGAGCAGTGCGCAATCTGTTCTTTAGCTCTAGGAATGCTTCTTCTCACTTCTCGCACCAAACAAAGGCCGCGTTCTTCTGGGTCAACCTGGTCAAAGGTGCAGTCAGGGTAGAGAAACCCTCCACGAACCTCCTGAAGTAGCCGGCCAACCCTAGGAAGCTTCTGACCTCCTTGGGCGTGTCGGGCCTGCTCCAACCCATCACTGCAGCGATCTTTTCTGGGTCGACCGAGATCCCATCCTTGTTCACCACCTTGCCCAGAAACGAGATCTGAGGAAACCAAAATTCGCTCTTGCTCAACTTGGCAAATAACTTGTGATTCTTCAACTCCGATAGAACCAAACGCAGATGCTGCTCATGCTCCTCAGCGCTGCAGGAATAGACCAACACGTCATCGATGAAAACCACAACGAACTTGTCTAGGAAATCCTTGAACACCCGGTTCATCATATCCATGAAAGCTGATTGTGCGTTGGTCAATTCAAACGACATCACCAAGAACTCAAAATGACCATGCCTCGATCTAAACATAGTCTGTGGAATATCTGCCTCATGGATCCTAAGCTGATGATAGCCAGAACAAAGATCAATCTTGGATTACACTGTGCTACCGTGCAGCTGATCAAATAAGTCATCGATCTTCGGCAGAGGGTACCTGTTCTTAATAGTGACTTTGTTCAACTCCCTGTAGTCGATGCAAAGTCGCATCGACCCATACTTCTTCTTCACAAATAGAACAGGAGCAGCCCAAGGCGACGAACTCTGCCTGATAAACCCATTTTCCAACAACTCATCTAACTTGACTCGCAACTCCTCTAGCTCACAAGGGGCCATCCGGTACGGCACCTTAGCAATAAGACGCATACCTGGTTCCAAATCAATCACAAATTCGACATCCCAATCGGGAGGAAGACTAGGAAGGTCATCAGGAAACACATCAGCGAAACCACGAACAACAGGAATCTCCTTTAAGCGCGGTATACTAATAGCTGTCCCAACCACCGAGACTAAACAAGCAAAACAACCAGAAGGAAACAACTTTTAAGCACATACCACAGAAATGACAGAAGATTCTTGGCATGGATCAGCATTAACGCTTCCCGACTGACCATTGTCCTTGATGAAGTCCAAGCGCTTCCCTTTGCACTGAATGACCGCATCATACTTAGACAGCCAGTCCATGCCTAGAATGACATCGAAGTTTTCCAGGTCAATCATCTTTAACTCTGCCCTCGCAAGAAAATCCCCTAACAAAACAGGGCAATCTAGAATGCCCAAATCTTATAACACATATTCACCAGAAGGGAACTTGACGCGGAAGGTACCACGAACTCGATCTAGAGTTAACTGATGTCGCTCCACAAAGGCTCTAGCCACAAATGAGTGGGTAGCGCCAGAGTCGAACAGAATGCGCGCCCAGTGGTTCTTCACCTTAAATTTCCCTATAGGAGTATATACAACTAAGGATCTACCAAAACCAAACTGTAACCATTCTAACAAATAAAACTTTCCAGCTGGAAAAAGAAACAACAAACCTGAGATGAAAAGTGATATAGCCAACAAACTGACACGAACCCACTGACAAGTATGTATGTCTGTAAGAAAAACAACACCAAAACTACCTCACAAAAACAAGGAACTGATCTCTATAGCACCAGTGACCACCAGCAACAGCACAACATCACTAGCCATCAGAGCGGCTACTATCCAGAACCTGAGGCGTTAAAAGAAGAAAGAATACCTCAGCAAGAAAAACTAGAAAACTGCTCGAAAGTGTCAATCAGAAGATATGTAAAAGAGGAAAACAAAGCAGTAACAGTCACAATTGCCCAAGGCAAGGCAAAAAGGAAGTGCACTAAGTGCGAGGACACAACAGTAACTCTGCCCAAAAGCTGCAGTGTCAATATGGCTACCATGAGCCCAAATGCCGTAATCTACCAAGGAAGAAACGTCTAACACCCTAAGTTGTGAGAGATGGTAGTAGCAAAAACATCGCGGATCCGGATTGGAGGCAAACTTAGTCCCCCAAACACTATTTCCAAGAAAACCAAGCTCAGGGGTCTACATGTGAAAGCACAAGGGACCTCCCACCCCCTTGCCTAGCCCGTACCTGGAGCAAGATAAAAGAAAAAGGGTGGACTTGGCTAAATTACACAACACCTCCCCAATTATGAGCTTCAAACCACCACTACTAACCACGACCCATGGTTCGGCCTTTTTGGAAAAACAAGAAAATAGCCTAGAAGGAACCTCAAAATCAAGAAATTCACTCGGGGAAGAAAATCAAGGTAAGGGAAAAGCATTGAGATGACTCAACACGGCATGGAGTTAAGTGTGCCCCACTCACTAAACGCCTAACCAGACCTTGGCGTTGAGTGAGTTAGCCTCACTCAGCGCCGGGAACCACCATGGCGTTGAGTGAGGTTCACTCACTCAACGCCCTCCACAAGAACAGCTCTGGCGTTGAGTGAGCTAACCTCACTCAACGCCAAAACATCAATGGCGTTGAGTGAGGTTCACTCACTCAATGCCTCCCGCAAGAAAACTCTGGCATTGAGTGAGCTAACCTCACTCAATGCCAAAACAGCTATGGCGTTGAGTGAGGTCCAGTCCCTCAACGCCTTCAGCAAAACATGCAGTGGCGTTGAGTGAGCTTACCTCACTCAACGCCAAAACATCTATGACGTTGAGTGAGGTCTACTCACTCAACCCCTTAGCACTTAACTGCAGGAAAACCCTAAACAAACGCCATCCGGAAGAGGTCAACGGGAATGCCGACTGATTCTCGCCGAATCGGCGGGAATGCCGACTGATTCTCGCCGAATCGGCGGGAATGCCGACTGATTCTCGCCGAATCGGCGGGAATGCCGATTTATTCTCGCCGAATCGGTGGGAATCACTAACGATACTCGTCGAAGTCGCCGCGAATCACTTAGTGATTCCCGTCAATTTCGACTTAGACGAATTTTCTAACTCAATCGCCTCACTACTTAGCCGCAAAAGAACAGACCAAACTATGGCTTTGAGTGTGTGCACCACACTAAATGCCAAATCCCGGGCGGCTTTTGGCTTTGAGTGTGTGCACCACACTCAACACCAAATCCCGAGAGCCTACCAAGACCAGTTCTAACCAGAACACTACCACAGAAACCTCCCTCTCTCTCTCTCTATCGGCTCCACCCGCAAAAGCACCAAACCATAAAAAAAAACTGGAGTCTAAATGGTGAAAAAACCCAGTGGGTTGAGCAAAAACCGCACAAGGAGGAGGGCTCATAAAGGGAAACTGAAGAGCAGAGTTAGCAAGCAAAAGAGAAAAGCTTGGCTTCTATCCTAGGGCTAACCGGGTAGTTAAGAGGGGGAAGATCAAAACAGCAAGTGCAAGAACCACTTGCCTTGGTTTTTCAGCGAAGCTTCACTCGAGCTTTTCCTCTCCCTCGGCACCAGTAGTATCAACACCTAGCCAGCACTTCCCGAGCTTTAATGGCGAAAAGGGAAAAAACCGAAAATCCAAATCTCCTAAAAACCCTACGAAACTCAAATATCTTATCGTAGAAACGAAGGTCTGAGCGAGAGCAATCCAGATCCACTCTCGGAATCAAAATCGGCCCACAAATGCTCCCGGAATCGCCGTCCGAAGGGGTAGCAGGTCCGACAGTTTTCCTCTATTTTCCGCGAACAGGAGCAAGCGAAGGTTTTCGGGAAGGGGAAGAATGGGCCCACTAATTTGGCTTAAGGCTTTTAAATAAATATAAACACGCCTATTCAGCCTTAACCGCCGGTTCCAATCACTTAGCCTAATAATTATAATTTGCATTTATTAGCACACCCAAAACAACGCGAAAACCAAACAACCTCAAAATTCGACAAAATTCGCACCGTAGCTAAATACCCATGATACGAACGTAGCGGCGAAGTTGAAATTAACTTTCGAAGAACAGAACTCAAGTTATACCTACCCGAAGCCAAAATACCATCTGAAAGTGAGGCTAAGATCTATCTCAACTCTAGAGGGGGGGTGAATAGAGTATTTTAAAATAATTTTTCACAGTTGAAATACACAGCACATATAAAATTCAATTTATGATATAGTGTAGAGTGCTAGTAAGAAGTTAAAAACTAAGAAGTAAAAAAGCACAGCACACAGCAAACAAATCACACAAACAAACCAGAAGACACAAGGAATTATAGTGGTTCCCCAAAAACCTGGGTACATCCACTCTTCTACCACCCTTGGTAGGAATCCACTCAGGATGAGTTGATCAGGTGTCCTGACACCAATGAGCTTTTGATAAGGTGCCCAAAAACCAAAACTAGATTTTTTTTGATAAGGTGTCTTGCCACCACTGAGTATTAACAAGGCTCTCAGAACCAGACAGAACTTTTGAAGGGAGTTCAAGAACCCTTTTACAGCAGGAAAAGAAAAATAGGAGTGAAGGGTGTCTTCTCTGTTCTCAATCAAATGAGAGAAGCACAAGTGGATTGATGATGTCAAAGCTCCCCCTGAGATGTAGAAAGGTTCAGGAAAAGAAGCTTTGCTCTATGGTGATAGGTCTTCAGAACTTTGATCTCCAGCACAGGATGGTTTCAGCAAGAAGGCTGAAGGTAAGGTGTCTGGAGTTCTCAGATGAGATTGTGAACACTTTTCAGTCAGCAAGAAGATATTTTGAGTCACAGTTCTTCTGTTGTTCTTCTGCTATCAGTATTCTCTATTCAGTGTGTTCACTTCTTTTCTTGTGTCAATCTCTGTGTCTCATCTTCTTGTGTATTCTGTAAATCTTAATAACACAGAAGAAAGGAATAAAGGTTTTCTGACGTTTCCTTGTCCAAAATTAGCCGTTGGGAGTCATAAATGTCTTCCAAAAATAGTCTTGTCTTCTAGAGGAAAGTCCAGCAAACATTCTCAGAATAATTCCTTGAAACTTGCTCCAGAAATAAAGACAAATGGCTGGGAGATCTTCTGACATAAATGCTGATAATTATTCAAAAACATTCCAAAGAACAGCAGCATTTGAATTCCTGAAAGCGTCGATCTCTCCAAAGAAAACGTCGATCTGAGCTCTACGATCGTCGAACTAAGCTCAGAGATTAAATGGACAAGCAGACAGAAAACGTCGATCTGAGCTCGAAGATCGTCGAACCGAGCTCAGAGACCTGAGAAATAACTTTAAGGAGGGATCGTCGAACTGAGCTAGAAGATAGTCGAGGGGAGTTCGACGACTCAGCAGAAGCTAGCCAAAAGCAGATAGTCGATCTGAGCTCGAAGATCGTCGACCGGAGTTCGACGTTTTGATGAGCTCAGAGAGCGTCGAACGGAGTTCGACGATTCGTCGACCTGAGCTCGACGAAAAATGCCTTAGACTAAGCTCTTTTGCCTTGATCTTGGAATGGTCCTGGGGGCAGCTTCAAACCTAAGTTCTAAGCCCTAGACTCATTCTAATGTTGACCTTTTCAACTATACAACTAGGTCAACTGGGATCCCTAAGACAAGCATAGTGATCCTTACCCAAATTAGTAATAGGGTGTTCCAACAATCTCCCCCTATTTGGGTTAGGATTACTATTTACAGAAAATCAGGAAATAAAAAGCATACAACAAAACATAAGCTAATACAAAATGACAGAACAAAGCAGATCACAGATAAATAGCAGCAAATATCCAAAGGTGGATGAAATGTTTAGCTTACACAGTTTACTTCCTTTCAGATCCCTTTTTAAATAAAATTTCTCTATTTGGATTCTGACTTTCTTTCTTTGACCTTCTGTCATCCTCTGCACCTAGAGAAGTTTGAGATTTGGGCCTTGGAACAACAGCCTCTGGGTGCAGCTTCATATAGTCTTCTGGATTGAAAAATTTCCTTGATGCATATCTTTCTAGTTCTTTCTTTCTCTGCTCTGATAAGGTAGTTATGTTTAAAGTATCCTTGCCTTGTTCTCTGGCCTTTTTTATTTGATCAAGGGCAGCCAATTCTTTCATTCTGGCTGTCCAGGATACAGGGTTGTTCTCAGGATCTTCAAAAGGAATAGGAGATTCATATCTGTTGATGATTTCAGAAACAGTAGAGGGAGTCCTGGAAACAATTGTGTCTTTCAGCTTGTAAGGAAAAGGACCTGAAGAAGGGTCAGAGTGACCTTGTCCTTCCCTTTGATAGGATCTTTGTCCTCTTTGATTTCCTCTGTAATTACCCCTTCTGGGTTGATATCCTCTTTGATGCTGACCCCTTTGATATGATCTTTGATAATACTGGGAGGAACTGTGTCTGGAGACTGGAGCTTGAGGGGCTGAACCTGAGCCAGAATCTGGAGGAGGAGGAGGAGGAGGCTGATATTGAGAAGATCCTTTTTCATATTTGTCAAGCTTCCTCTTCTTCTTCATAGCTTTCAGTTGATTTTTGGAATATTGCATCCAAGGCTCAGAGATGGGGCAGTCATGCAGGATGTAGTATGGAATATCATTGGAGTCTTTGGCTTTGGCAGGAGGGACTGACATCATTGCTTTACTTCTGGCTTTTCTCTTCTTGGCAATAGTTCTAGCAGAATCATCAGAATCAGTCCTGTATTGGTCACTCTCAGAACTTTGATGTTGATCATACAGATCATCAATTCTTCTGATAAGCTCTTCTTGAGCTTTAAGTTTTGCAGAAACATCAGGAGCAGGAGGAGAGAGAGCAACAGCAGAGCAGGCAGAAACAGGAGCAGACACTGGAGCAGTCACAGCAATTTCATCAGCATCAGTTGCTGGAATCATTTCTATGTCAGCAGTAGCATAAGTTTCAACAGAAGGAGGCACAGTGGCCTTAGTAGCAGCATCAGAGATATCCATAGTCTTCCAGGACTTGATGTAGGAATCAATATGGCTGGGATCACAGGTAGATACAGGCACAATGGCCTTAGACAAATCTTCAGCAGGAGTTGCAGGCAGATAGCTGAAATGGATTGTATCAAATATAGATAGCAGCCTCTGCAGATTCAGTGCAAAAGCACATCCAAGAGCTGGAGCTGGAGCAGACATAATATCAGCAGCTGGCACATCCACTTCTTCATAAGGCATCTCCCCCTGCCTTGGTTCAGAGAGAGGTGAATCAAGGCACACAGAAGATGGTATAGCCAGGGAGGAGGAAAAGGAGGCAAGCTTGGTAGACAGCTCCTGTACTTGCTTCAGGAGTGGAGCCAGGGAAGACTCCAGTAGAGATGTCAGCTTGGGAGCTAGCAACTCATACAGCCTGTCTGCCAAACTAGGAAGATCTACATGCTCAAGTGGGGCTTGAGCAGAGGTAGAGGCAAAGGTGGATGGAGGAATGGTGGCTGAAGCTGAAAATGTTGAGAAAGGTGGAGAGGGAATGGTTGGTTCAGAAGATGGAATAATGGAGATAGAGGAGGTTAAGGTGGAGATAGGGGAAGTAAGAGATGGTGTGAAGGAGGGTTGAGAGAGAATGTCATGGAGCATTTGTTGAAAGGAGGAAGTTGAGGGTGGCTCAGGAGGAGTAGAGGGTGAATCATCCATGAAGGAATCATCTGCAAGTGAGAAGGATGGTAGGGTGAAGGTTGAATAGGAAAAGAGAGGATGGAATTCCTCTGAGGTGGATAAAGGAGGGGATGGAATAGGTGAGGAAATGGTAATTGGGGATGAGATGATTATGGTGGTGACTGGTGGTGAGGAGGTGATGACTTGGGTGGATATGGCTGGAGGAGGGGAAGAAGCAGGCATCTCTTCTGCTGAAGGAGTGACTGAAATAGTCCTTGTGCCTGAATGAAGTGTTGCAGCAGCCCTGGAGGGGTTTATGATCTGCCTGTCCCATTTACTGAAGAGGGCACAGGAAAGCCTCTTGGATGCATTGATAAACATGCCAGAGGAGGTTAATAGGTCAGGGCACCTGTTGTGCAGAAAGACCCCTAAGATTCTCCCATAACTAACTGCATTCTTGTTGATCTTCTTCTTAATCAGAGTGAAGAAGATGGAGCCCCAGTCCAGGTGTTTCTTATCTAATAAGGCTCCCATCAGGCAGAACTGATATCTGGAAATGGTGTCATGTGCTGAATGCTTGGCTAACAGCACCTTCCCAACTACATCAGCCAGGAATTGATATTCTATAGTCAGATTTTTCTTCAGTAGCTTATTAGGGTTGACTGCATTGTGACCCATCCTATCCAGCATGGTGTAAAACTCCTCTCCAGACAGTTCAATGGAGTCTTCTCCAGTACTGAGTTGAAAGACTTCTGTTAAAAGTGCCGGGGATAGAAATACCTGAGTCCCCTTAATGGTGCCGACAACAGAATTCTCAGTCTCGTCTGTTGCGGTAAAACACCACTCTTTAATTTCTTCTGAGGTGATCTTCATCCTTGTAGTCATTATTGGAGTCAGCTGTTGTTCTCGGAATAAGTTTAGGATGTCCTTGAAGCGCTGGTCGCTTCCGTCGAAGGAGTTTATGTCGATGTCAAAACCTGTGTCGAACTTCATCTTAGCAATAACAGCACTTGATTCAGCCATATTCACTGGAGGTTGTCTAACATAGACTTCCTCTTTGATGTCCCCATTGAGAAATGCACTTTTTACATCCATTTGATACACTTTGAAACCTTTATGAGCAGCATAGGCTAGGAATATCCTGATGGCTTCCAGCCTTGCAACTGGTGCAAATGTCTGATCATAGTTTATTCCTTCTTGTTGAGAGTACCCTTGAGCAACTAGCCTTGCCTTGTTTCTGACTATAACTCCTTGATCATCCAGCTTGTTCCTGAATACCCACTTTGTTCCAACAATGGGATGATCCTTTGGCTTAGGCACTAGTTCCCAAACCTTGTTCTTTTCAAATTGATGCAACTCCTCTTGCATTGCAATGATCCAGTGTGGATCTTGCTCTGCATCTTGAATGGATTGAGGCTCAATTTGAGATAGGAAGCAAGTGTGCATCAGGTTTTGGTTGACCTGACTTCTAGTTTGCACACCAGCTGAGATCTCTCCAATTACCTGGGTGATTGGATGATCTCTTGTTATTACTAAGTCAACAGGGAGTGTTGATTGTTCACCAGCCTGTGTTGTTGTCTCCTCTAGTGGAGCAGCAACTGGCTCTTCAGGATGATTTTCTTCAAGATGTTGAACTTCTTCTTCATCATCACTGCTCTCATTCTTTTCAGCAACTTGCAGTTTGTTCAAGTTTTCAGCTAGAGAATGTACCTGCAGAGGTTCTATGGTAGAAGCATTCTTCTCCTTGAAAGACATGTTAGCTTCATCAAAAGTAATATGAACAGATTCTTCAATTTTACAGGAAGATTTATTATAAACCCTATAGGCCTTGCTGATCATGGAGTATCCCAGAAACACTCCTTCATCAGCTTTAGCTTGGAATTTTGCTAGATATTTCTTGTCATTATTATGAATAAAACAAGTGCAACCAAAAACTTTGAAATAGCCTATTTTAGGTTTCTTCCCTTTGAGCAATTCATAAGGAGTCTTACCCTTCAGCTTGTGTATCAGGCTTCTGTTCAACACATAGTTGGAGGTGTTCAATGCCTCAGCCCAAAAGGACAGAGGTAAGTGAGCATCTGCCAATAATGTAGTTGTAGATTCAATGAGTGTTCTATTTTTCCTTTCAGCTACCCCATTTTGTTGAGGAGTTCTAGGAGCTAAGAAAGTGTGCCTGATCCCTTCACTCTGACAGAACTCTTGCATGAGAAGAGAATCAAACTCTGTCCCATGATCACTTCTGATCAGGGCAATGTGAGTGTTGAACTCAATCTGAATGCATTTGAGAAAATCTGTCAAACATTTGAAGTTATCAGACTTCTTCCTCAGAAAGAATACCCAAGTGAATCTTGAGAAGTCATCTACAACCACTAAAGTATAGGACTTCCCTCCTAGGCTTTGCACAGATATGGGTCCAAAAAGATCCATGTGCAACAGGTACAAAATCCTAGGTGAATCACTCTTATTAATTGATTTAAAACTACTTTTAGTTTGCTTGCCTAATTGATAAGCCTTGCAAAGTCCTTCCTTCTTGTAGGGACCAGAAGGTAGTCCTTTAACAAGGTTGTCTTTAGATAGCTTAGCAATGGTTCTAAGGTTAATATGTCCTAGTCTCTTATGTCATAAAACATTAGATTTTGAAATGGAATTAAACAGGCAAATATCTACCCCTATTGAATGAAAATCCACTAAGTAAATGTTACCTCTTCTGTTACCTGTCAACACAGTTGTGTTGTCCACTGACTTGACTTTGCATATGGCTTTGTTGAAGGTCACTTGATATCATTTATCACACAGTTGACTGATACTTATCAAGTTGTGCTTGAGTCCTTCAATATATGCCACCTTCTTGAATGTGACTGGGCCAATTTTGACTGCACCATATCCTTTTGTAGTTCCAAAGCTTGAGTCTCCAAAAATTACTTTGGGTCCAAGCTTGGCTTTGAAGGAAGTGAAGTTGTCCTTGTCCCCTGACATGTGCTTTGAGCACCCACTATCCAGATACCATTGATGGTTTGATGCTGGATAGGTCTTCACCTACACAAAAACAGCTTATTTGTTTTTGACCCAGTTAACCTTGGGCCTAGGTTGATATCCCTTGAATTCTGAAATAAAGGACATCTCAGGTTGATCCTTATAACCTTCAGGGTGGTATCTCCTAGGAGGTACTATCCATTCAGTATAGGGATTAAAGCCTTGGGATGTGGAGCTTCTAGGATTGAATCTGAATGTGCCATTGAAGGTGTGTTCACAACCCTGAACTTTGTTCGACGATCGTCGAACTGAGGTCGACGATCCTAGGTCAGATCGTCGATCTCCGTTCGAAGATCGATTATGCTGAAGTTCAGAGTTGGGATATCGTCAAGCTGAGGTCGACGATCTGTAGTTAGATCGTCGAGCTCTGTTCGACGATCGTCGAGCTCTGCTCGACGCCATCTGTTGAACTGAGTTCTTCTCTGACAGATCTGCATTCTTCCTGGGTACCTCTATCACTCCCTTTCCTTTGTCAGAGACAAACTTGATTGGAGTTGTCAAAACTATAGGTTGGCTGGATGAAGCACCCAAGCCCAGTGTGCTATTAAATCTAGAGTTCACTGTGCTTGTGATGTCCATCAGTCTGATACTTCTCCCATTTAGGGATTCTTCAAACTTTTTGGCTTTTGATAGTTCATTAGTGAAGCTATCTCCTCCCTACAGCATTCTAACTCCTCAGAGAGTTTGAGGTTCTTTGAGTTTAGGACACTATGCTCAGATAATTGATTCCTGAGAGAGATTATCTCCTTCTCAGATTTTAATAGATCTAGACACAGTGTCTTAAATTTATCTTTGAATTCCTCAGAATTAAAATCAAAAGAGTTGATTACCTGATCCTCATCTGGTTGACTTTCTGAATCTGAATCTGATTCTTCATCAGAGTTTTGCTGTGATGCATTTATAGCCATCATGCAAAATTCTTTTTCATCTGCATCATCCTCATCATCACTGGAGCTGGATGAGGCTTCAGATTCCTCTTCAGTCTCACTCCATGTCTCAGCAACAAAGCCCTTCCTTGTATGTTTGTTCTTGCTGGAGGAGGCTTTGTCTGAGCTATTCTTCTTGTAATCCTTTTCTTTTCTTCTCTCTTCTTTCCCTTTTGTCCTTATTCTTGTTTTCTGGACAGTCAGGCACAATGTGTCCTGGTTTCCTGCAACCAAAGCATATGATTTCTTTATTGTTATTTGATTTATCATACCTTGGTTTATCATGACCCTTGTATGGTCTCTTTCTGAAGTCTTTTCTGGCCATCTTGTAGAATCTTTTGGCCAGTAGACTTATGAGCTCATCATTTCCTGTAGCTTTATCTTCAGGCTCCTCTTCTACAGCTTTGAAGGCTATGGTCTTTTCTTTCCTTGCAGCTGGAGAGATAGCCTTTTGTTCTTCTTCTCTATTTTTAATGAGCAGCTCATAGGATTTGAGCTTGCCCAGGAGAGCTTCAGTAGTAATCTCATTTAAACTTCTGGCATCCTTAATTGGCCAGATTCTTGAATCCCAAGTGCTGGGGAAGCACATCAGGAATTTGTCATTCAGCTCAGTCAGTGAGATTTCTTTGTCTAGGGTTTTTAGCTCATTGACAATTAGACTTAGTCTATTGTACATGTCAGCCACTGATTCAGCTTCTCCCTTTTTGAAGTTCTCATATTGGCTTATCAGATGAGATCTTCTATCTTTCCTTTCATCAGCAGATCCTGAGACAATTTCAGAGAGTTTGTCCCAGATTTCTTTGGCTGAGTGGCATTCAGCTACCTTCTGAAAGATTTCATCAGACATTGTTTGGGCTAAGATGTTCATAGCCTTAGCATCTGCAGTCTTCCACTTCTTTATATCTGCATCTGTTCCAGAAGGAGGTGGGACAGCATTTGTACTTGAGCTTGCTGGTGGAGTTGGACAAACTGTCAAGACAGAATTGAAAATGTCTTCATCAATAGAATTCATGTATAATCTAATCCTTGCCTTCCAGAGTGCAAACTTAGAAAGGTTGCACACTGGTGGTCTGGAGCTTGCATAATCTTTGTTCTGTGCCATGTCTTTAAATAAAAAAGAAGATGTAGAGAAAATAATCCCCTTAAGAGATTGATCTTATCAAGGATCTTTTGGTTCAGGTGTTAGCCTGTATGAGCAACCAACCTGCCTCTGATACCAATTGAAAGTGAGGCTAAGATCTATCTCAACTCTAGAGGGGGGGTGAATAGAGTATTTTAAAATAATTTTTCACAGTTGAAATACACAGCACATATAAAATTCAATTTATGATATAGTGTAGAGTGCTAGTAAGAAGTTAAAAACTAAGAAGTAAAAAGCACAGCACACAGCAAACAAATCACACAAACAAACCAGAAGACACAAGGAATTATAGTGGTTCCCCAAAAACCTGGGTACATCCACTCTTCTACCACCCTTGGTAGGAATCCACTCAGGATGAGTTGATCAGGTGTCCTGACACCAATGAGCTTTTGATAAGGTGCCCAAAAACCAAAACTAGATTTTTTTTGATAAGGTGTCTTGCCACCACTGAGTATTGACAAGGCTCTCAGAACCAGACAGAACTTTTGAAGGGAGTTCAAGAACCCTTTTACAGCAGGAAAAGAAAAATAAGAGTGAAGGGTGTCTTCTCTATTCTCAATCAAATGAGAGAAGCACAAGTGGATTGATGATGTCAAAGCTCCCCCTGAGATGTAGAAAGGTTCAGGAAAAGAAGCTTTGCTCTAGGGTGATAGGTCTTCAGAACTTTGATCTCCAGCACAGGATGGTTTCAGCAAGAAGGCTGAAGGTAAGGTGTCTGGAGTTCTAAGATGAGATTGTGAACACTTTTCAGTCAGCAAGAAGATGTTTTGAGTCACAGTTCTTCTGTTGTTCTTCTGCTATCAGTATTCTCTATTCAGTGTGTTCACTTCTTTTCTTGTGTCAATCTCTGTGTCTCTTCTTCTTGTGTATTCTGTAAATCTTAATAACACAGAAGAAAGGAATAAAGGTTTTCTGACGTTTCCTTGTCCAAAATTAGCCGTTGGGAGTCATAAATGTCTTCCAAAAATAGTCTTGTCTTCTAGAGGAAAGTCCAGCAAACATTCTCAGAATAATTCCTTGAAACTTGCTCCAGAAATAAAGACAAACGGCTGGGAGATCTTCTGACATAAATGCTGATAATTATTCAAAAACATTCCAAAGAACAGCAGCATTTGAATTCCTGAAAGCGTCGATCTCTCCAAAGAAAACGTCGATCTGAGCTCTACGATCGTCGAACTGAGCTCAGAGATTAAATGGACAAGCAGACAGAAAACGTCGATCTGAGCTCGAAGATCGTCGAACCGAGCTCAGAGACCTGAGAAATAACTTTAAGGAGGGATCGTCGAACTGAGCTAGAAGATAGTCGAGGGGAGTTCGACGACTCAGCAGAAGCTAGCCAAAAGCAGATAGTCGATCTGAGCTCGAAGATCGTCGACCGGAGTTCGACGTTTTGATGAGCTCAGAGAGCGTCGAACGGAGTTCGACGATTCGTCGACCTGAGCTCGACGAAAAATGCCTTAGACTAAGCTCTTTTGCCTTGATCTTGGAATGGTCCTGGGGGCAGCTTCAAACCTAAGTTCTAAGCCCTAGACTCATTCTAATGTTGACCTTTTCAACTATACAACTAGGTCAACTGGGATCCCTAAGACAAGCATAGTGATCCTTACCCAAATTAGTAATAGGGTGTTCCAACACCATCATCCCCCGAGAGGCCACACCGGGTCACCCAAAACGACTAGGCTTGCTAGGGAGATCTTGCCAATAGGCTACAAAATAGGCAACCCAGTTCTAATGAGTTAAGACCTCACTCCACAGATGGCACAAGCCGAGAAAATGCGTCGACGTAATGCCAAGCAAGAATTAAATAATCGCAGAAAAATCGGGGGCGTTACAGTTAGCTGCTTCCAGACCTGCTTAAAAAAGGAGATACAATATACATGAGTTGTGGTGTTGTGGCAAAGTGGGTCATATTTCCGTTGATTGCTGGCACAATTCTACTGTGCCCCGAGCAAGTGGTAGTCTTTCTGTACAAAAATATGCATGAACATAATGTCTATTTTAGGCTAACCAGATCCTCGGACCCAAAAAAAATTGGGGTCCTAAGGTAAGTTAAATAATGTTTTGCAGGATTGTCCAAGTTCTCATACCCCCATATAGTACTTGGACAGAGGATGTTCCAGGCACATGACTGGAACAAAGAGCTACTTGAAGGAGTACACTCTAGTGAGGGATGGACCAATGTAATCTTTGGTGGTTCAGACAGAGGAGTCACCAGAGGCTATTATAATATTACCAATGGTATAGTCTTCATCTAAAAAGTGGCTTATGTTGAAGGGTTGTAACATAACCTAATAAGCATAAGTAAACTCTATAATCTTGGCTATGCCATTGTATTCCACAAGGATGAGTGCCAAATTATGAGGTCAAGTGACCAAGAGGTCATCTTTACAAACACTAGGAGGTTAAATGTTTATTGCCTAAACATTCTATTTTTAAATAAAGACTCCCCTATGTCTAGTCGCAAATGAGAAAGTCTCATTCTGTGTACAATTGCACAAGAGGCTAGGTCATTTGAAATATAAGACAATTGGCAAGCTCTTTAGGGAAGAGCTTGTTAGGAATGGTCCCAAGATGAAATGCACCAAGGAAGGCATTTTCTCTATATAACAAAAGGGTAAGCAGACCAAAGCTTCCTTCAAGAGTATTGGGGCCAAAGACTCTGTGTGGTTCCTATACCTCCTACATGTGGACTTTTTTGGTCTTATGCTAGTTCATAGTCGGTAGGAAAGTCTACACCCTTGTGGTTGTTGATGACTTTTCTAGTTTTGCTTGGGTTTTCTTTCTTAAGAAAATTCTAAAAACCTTGATATCTTCAAGACTTTTGTCAAGCAAATTAAGAATGAATTGGACAGTACTTTGGTCAAAATCAGAAGTCACAATGGGACTAAATTTCAGTCTGAAAGCATGACAAGGTTCTGTGAAGAGCAAGGGATTCATCAAGAATTTTATTCTCTAAGAACACCCCAGTAAAATGGAATTGCTGATGAATAGAACTCTCATAGATGCAGGCAAGATATTACCATGTGACACATCTCTTCCAGAATATTTCTAGGCTGAGGTAGTAAATACTACATGTCATGTCCTAAATTGAGCAACTATCACCAAGAGCCACAAGAAGACTCCCTATGAGATTATGATGGGCAGAAAACAAAACTTGGCCTATCTCAGGATCTTTAGTAGCAAATTCTATTTGCTCAATAATGGTAAGTCTTATATGACTAAGTTTGATGCCAAATCCTATGATGGGATATTTGTTGTCTACAACAATCATAATAAGGCCTATAAGATCTACAACTTGAAAATCATATTATAGAAGAGTCTGTACATGTAGTATTTGATGAGTCTACTATGATTAACAATGAGCTCCCTAGATACTCATCTAGACCTGCAGGTATAGAGCTGATGATGGACAAGCTAACCATCAAGGAAGCAGCTCCAATAGTCCAAGATGAAGATGATGGAGTGAATATTCCATAAGAAGTACAAGGAACACATGATGTGGATGAAGATCAACAAGATGTATCCACTGAAGCTCAAGATGTTGAAGGAAGATTGCCTCAAGCTTTCAGACATCTAAGGGATCATCCCAGAGACCAAATAATTGGTGATGCTAACCAAGGAGTTACAACAAGCAACAAAAGTATCAACACAGCCTTGTATTCAAGCTTCCTATCACAAGTTGAGCCAAAAAGATTTGAAAAGGCAAATATAGACCAATTCTTGATTGTGGTAATACAAGAGGAACTTAACCAGTTCAAGAGGTATAAGGTTTGGAAGCTGGTTCCCAGACTACAAGGACATATTGTCATTGGAACCAAGTGGATCTATAAAAATAAGCTTGATGAAAGTGGCATTATAATCAATAACAAAGCTAGGCTGGTGGCTAAGGGATACAAAAAAGAAGAAGGTATTGAATTTGATTAAACCTTTGCCCCAATAGCCAGATTGGAAGCCATCAGACTATTCCTTGCATATGGTGCACACAAGGGATTCAAAGTCTACCAGATGGATATGAAGTCAACCTTCGTAAAATATGACTAAAGGGAAAAAGTCTATGTTGAACAACCATTAGATTTTATTAATACTAACTATTATAATCATGTGTATAGACTTAGGAAAGCTCTATATGGATTGAATCAAGCTCCTAGGGCATGGTATGAGACCCTATCTATCTTTCATATTGAGAACAAATTCTCAAGGGGAAATACAGAGAAGACTCTATTCCTTTGGAAATCTAAGAGCAAAATCACCCTAGTACAAATTTATGTAGATGACATAATCTTTCGGTCTACTGATGATTACCTTTGCAAAAATTTTGCCAAACTTATGCAAGGGAAGTTTGAGAAGAGCAGTCTGGCTGAGATTAAGTAATTCTTAGGACTCCAAGTAAGGCAAACTAAAGATGGATTGTCCATATCTCTGTCTGATAGTTTTACTTTCAAGACAACCTAAACACCTAGAGGGGGGGTGAATAGGTTCTAATTTCTTGTTTATAAACCTAGGCAGAATTCAATTGCAAAATAAATTATCTAGCACAGCATTCACAGACAACTAAGCTTCACAGATTGCACAATGTTTTATAGTGGTTCCCCAAGATCTGGGTACATCCACTTTCCCCCTTCACCTATCTAGCAATATGCTAGATTCGGCCAAACTTCCACTATACTCAGATCCTCAGATCCTACAGCTCAGAACCAGGATAGGTTCTTACAACTCAGGCTTAACAGCCCTACCTCAGCCTTGCCTCAAGGCCTACCACTCAGAGAATAACCTTCTCCTACACTCAGGCAAATAGCCCTACCACTCAGAGATCACCTCTCCTACACTCAGCCTTTATAACACAGGCTTACAACTCAGATCTGTGTAAACAGATCCTACAGAAATTTAGAAAAGATATTTTGATGTCTTGCCTTTGTTGAGAGAGAAGAGGACAAGACACTTCTTGATCAACTGATGAAATCAACTGAATCTGAGCTTTCTTCAAAGCTTCTTAAATCTGAACTTAGCTGAGTTGATTTCCAAACAGCTTCTTGAGAAACCACTGATGACATCCTTCTTCTTCTTCAAGATGACCGATCTCTCTCTATCCAACACCTTAACTGATACTTCAGACTTCTTCTTTTTAGACCTTCTGATGAAGATCTTCTTTTTCACTTTCTTGAATTGAAACTTCAACAGGATCGTAATCCTTTTGTTTCTTCTTCTTAGATCTTCTTCAGTTATTTTTCTTAGCTTAGCTACCTTTTAATTCCTTCTGAATGTGTCTATTTATAGACTTTCGTCATGGTAACCGGCTGATCCGGTTTCTAACTGTTTTCTGACAGGTCTGTCAACTTCAGTTAAACGGTCGCAACCCATAGCTGTCAAGTCTTCAAACAGTTCTTGTACCTTAGCCTTGGACAACAAAATGTCGAGACAGTCAGTTAGAAAGTGTCGAGACCAATCTGTCTATCTGTGTCGACACAAGTGACTTTGGTGTCGACACAGTCTTTGATGATGTCGACTAAGTTGCCTTTAAGTCGACACAGCTTCTTCAGAAAATAACTTGGTCTAGACTCTGCAGTGTGTCGACACAAGTCCTGTGTGTCGACACAGTTGTTGTAGATTCAGAACTCAGTATGTGTCGACTCAGCCTTCAGGTGTCGACACAGCAATATTCAACTCTGCCAAAATGTGTCGACTCAGTCTTCTGGTGTCGACACAAGCATAGTCGACTTCTGCCAGTATGTGTCGACTCAGTCTTCTGGTGTCGACACATCCACCTAGTGTCGACACAGTTGTGGTCGACTATCTTCTTCAGTGAGTCGACTATCTTTCTCTGGTCGACTATCTTTCACTAGTCGACTAACTTTCTTTGGTCGACTATCTTTCACGGTGTCGACTAACTTTCTCTGGTCGACTATCTTTCACGGTGTCGACTAACTTTCTCTGGTCGACTATTTTTCTTTGGTCGACTATCTTTCACTAGTCGACAAACATTCTCTGGGTGTCGATTATCTTACTCTGTGTCGACACTGATATTCTGAAGTGTCGACACAAATATTCTGAAGTGTCGACACAATTTCTTCAGGTGTCGACATATGGACTTAGAATATTTTTCTGCTTTCTTTAATACTTTTTCACCTGCACATGTCAACTCAAAACAACATCAAATACACCTTGATGTATATCATTGAGCTAAGTTGGGCTTCTTCAAATCAGGTACACATTTTCCAAAGTACCCAACAATCTCCCCCTATTTGGAGAAGTCATAACCCTTTTAGCCAATGATATACACCATTTATAAAAAGTATAAACTGATGATATATGACATAACAGGAATACTTAATATAAATAAAACATAAAAACAATTCATCACAGAATGAACATAATATGATACCAAACAACATTATGTTTATAACTTGATAATGTTTGAATACAGAGATTTACATTTAATGATTTAATCAAAACATTACAAAGTACTTTGAAAGAACTAAAAATTAAGACTGATCAGGCTCTTTGATGACAATCCCATTGCCAGAAAGAACTTGAGCCTTCACAGGAGCTTCAGAATCTTCAGCTGGCTTCTTGCCTTTTAGATCAGCCTTCTTCTTTGCTTCTTCCTTGAGCCTTTGCCTTTCAAAATAATGAAAGGGCTTTGGGAAGTACTTGCTTGGCTCCTGAGCATCTGGAGGCAGCCTACCCAGCTTGGATTTTCTTCTAAATTGTACAATGGCCTCTTGCCTGGCTTCATACTTCTGCCATTCCATCTCATTGTACCACTTGCCTCTTTCCTGCACTTGGTCTTTGATAGCCTTCCATGCAGTGAGTATTATATTTCTGGAAGTAGGACTCCACTGCTCAAAGTCTGGCTTAAGTTCAGCCTGCTCTCTAAACCTTTTCTTAGATAGATGAGCATCTTGCTGGTCTTTCAAAGTAGCCTCAGGCTTATCAACCTTCCCAAAAACAATATTAGTAACCTCCTTTGGAGGACTATACATCCCTTGAACCTGCTGATCAATCATATCATAATCTGGAGGGGGGTAAATGACTTGGGCAACCTCAGGTTGATTGCCTTCAAGTAGACTTGTTTGTATTCCTGTCTCGGCCACCATAGCATCATCACACAATGGGGGATATCCCAATATGGCTCGAATACTATTAGTCACCCATTTGGTGTGCTCTGAGCCTGCATGAACTAGCATCCTCTCCCCCTTTATGGCTTCTCTAGAAACATGATCTCTGAGATCTTCCTTTTGAAATCTGATTTGGCCATCCAGATAATTCACACCCTCTTTAAAAAATGGTTTTAACTTTAGAAGCTTGTCAGATATTTCCTTTTGAGAGGTAGTGATTGCAGTCTTAACAGAAGCAATAGCAGCTGGAAAGTTTTTATCAAATTCTTCCATTTCCTTTGATCTAGTTGCAGGCAGACTTGGAACAATCTTTTGCAATTCCTCAATGATCTTATGATGAGAGTTAGTTAAATTGTCATTCATCCTTAGCTGATTTTCCAAGACATAGCTTTGCTTTAAAGCAATGTCATCCACCTTAGGGATGATAGTCTGTTGTTGTTTTGCCAGATATACCATAGCATTACCTCCCTTATGGAAGCAATCTGTCATTTCCTTCTTATGCATATTGACCTCAAACCTAATTGATTTTATATCTTGGGCTAAGTCAAATTGCAGGGACTTGTTGTTCTCATCAACATATTTTTCTATAGCCACTCTGTGTTCATCCAATTTCACTTGTAAATCTACCAAGAACTTGTTATAATCAAAGTCAGAAGGAGTGTGATGTGCTGTAGACTGTAGAGCCTGCTTATAGCTCTTGCTCCTTCTCTGGAAGACCATAAGTTTTCTCTTTTTAGCCACCCTGGCTTCTTCAGTCTCTGAATCAGAAGTACTATCAATTTGAACTCTTTCTTTGGGAGGAGGAGAAACAGCTGCTTCAGTGCCATGTTGTACAGTCTCAACATGCACTGGCTCCCCCTCAATTTCTTGCTCCACATCTAGACTATCAGTAATAATTTCATCATTTAGAAATAACTCCTCCAGAGTATATTCCTTCTGGGCTTGATCATTTGCAGTATTCAAATTTGGAGATTGATGAATTGGAGCATCTTCTTGCACTTGCTCCCCCTGGACCTGTGCAGAAATAGAAATATTAGAAATCTCTTTTGGAGGAAAATACACCAGCTCCCCCTGCACCTGTACCTGGTCATGAGTAGATACAGTTTGTGTAGGTGAATAAACTTGCTGAGCTGGTATACTTACTTCTTCTTCTTGAACTGCAGGTATTGTGGCATCCTGAACTTGTGTAGATGCAGGCTGATCTTCAACCTCTAGTCTTACTTGCTCTTCTTGTGGATGCCCAGTACTGGTAGCATGACCTGGGGATTTCTCAGGTGAATCTTGCCTTTCCACTTCAGGCATCTCTTTGGTCAGCAACCTATCCCATCTGGAGAACAATCTCATGTCCATCCTTCTCATGTGATTAATTTTAGTTCCAGGTTGTTGTTGCATAACCTCAGGAATCTCCTTACTGAGGTATATACTCATTATCCTAGCCAGATTTGGCTTCTTGATCCCTTCCTTAATTTTTTCATAGATTACAGATGACCAATCCATTGGAATTGTAAACACAATCCTGGTCATTAGGCTGAACATGTATGCAGAAATCCTATCATGTCCACCTGACTTGCACAGAATAACTTTTCCTACCACTTTTGACAGAAACTTGCCATGTTGATTCATTCCTTTTCGATTGAACGCAGCTCCAATTTTCATGGTGGATTCCAATCCACACCATTGAAGAGCCTCCCTAGATTTAGAAGCAGGGACATCCTCTTCATTCTCAATTGTAGGTAATTGCAGAATTGTTCTTATCTTACTTAGTGTAATCTCCACAGGTGACCCATGAACTGTGGATTTTATCTCATGACTTTCAGAGGTTACAGATGCAGAGGTAAAGAACTCATGCACCTCCTTCTTTCATATCTTTGATGGTTCGGAAACCAGAAATTCTAAACCAGAGTCAGAGAGGAGAGAGATAACCCCAAGAACATCTGGAGGGGCAGCAGCAAAGGCCTGACGCACCAACTCATATCCTTCATTCACATTGTCTTCAATCTTCGGCGCCATTGATCAGTCGAGAAAGCTGGAAAGATGAGAGAAAGAGAGAGAGAGAGAGAATGTCGACACAGGGTTTCGAAAACCTTGTAAGCGTGTCGACGGAATGAGTTTTTGACCTATTTATACCTTCTGTTTAAAGAAGATCAAAAGTCGCCAAAAACAGACTATAAGCGTCGACACAGATGGATTGTGTCGACACAAGCTTCTATTATCTCGACTACAAGTTCGTCTACTTTGTGTCGACACCAATTTATGGTTATGTCGACACCAGAGATATATAGTAGAGCATCAGAAATTCTGTGTCGACTCTTAGTATAAGTGTCGACACAAAATCTGTAAGTGTCGACACCACTATCCTGGTGAAGTCGACACTACATTCCTGGATAAGTCGACAATAAGATTCTTAAGTGTCGACACATATTTTCAGTGTCGACACAATATCTCTGACTTGTCGACATTACTACCCTGAGTCGACACATTATTACTGAATGTGTCGACACCATCTTACTTAGCCAATTTCTGTTTGTTCATCACAACTTATAAGTACAACAACGTACTTTATACTACTTCAATGTGTCTTAATCTCATTTGAATGTCTTGTTACCACTTCAACTTAATTGTTGATGATTTTGTGATTACACTAATCAATGGTTAACATACCTAATTCAATTTTGAATTTATTGAACTTTGTCTCATCTAGGGGCTTGGTAAACACATCTGCTATTTGATAATCTGTTTTCACAAATTCCAATGAGATGTCTTCTTTTTCTACATGTTCTCTAAGAAAATGGTATTTTATTTCTATGTGCTTAATTCTACTATGAGAAACAGGATTATTAGCAATAGAAATTGCACTCTTAGAATCACACAAAAGAGGTGTTCTACTTACTTGAATACCATAATCCTTTAGCTGATGCTGCATCCATAATAGCTGTGCACAACAGCTTCCAGCAGCAACATACTCTGACTCAGCTGTGGAAATTGCCACACTAGTCTGCTTCTTACTACTCCATGATATTAGTCTTCCTCCCAGGAATTGACAAGTACCTGTAGTACTCTTCCTATCCTCTCTACATCCTGCAAAATCTGCATCTGAATAGACTGTTAGTTGAAAATCTCTATTCCTAGGGTACCAAAGACCTAGATTAGGTGTGCCCTTAAGATATCTCAGAATCCTTTTGACTGCAGTATAATGAGATTCTTTAGGGCAGGCTTGGTACCTAGCACAGACACATGTAGCATACATAATATCTGGTCTACTAGCAGTGAGATATAGTAGTGAGCCAACTATCCCTCTATACAAAGTCTCATCAACAGGTTTACCTGCATCATCTTTGCATATAGGCATACTTGTTCCCATAGGAGTTCTCATGGTGGAGGATGACTCCATACCATATTTCTTAATCAATTCTTTGGTGAACTTAGACTGTGATATGGACAATCCATCATTAGTCTGTCTTACTTGGAGTCCCAAGAAGAATTTCAGTTCCCCCATACTGCTCATCTCAAACTTCCCTTGCATAAGTTTGGCAAACTTTTTACAAAGGTTGTTTTCAGTAGATCCAAAGATTATGTCATCAACATAGATCTGTACTAAGATGATCTTGCCTTTGGATTCCCTAAGGAATAGAGTTTTGTCAATTTTTCCTCTTGAGAATTTATTCTCAATAAGGAAAGTAGACAGGGTTTCATACCAAGCCCTTGGGGCTTGCTTTAACCCATACAGAGCTTTCCTAAGCTTATAAACAAAATCAGGTTTAAGAGGATCTACAAAACCTGATGGCTGCTCTACATATACTTCTTCTTTAAGATCACCATTCAGAAATGCTGACTTCACATCCATCTGGTATATTTTGAAGTCTTGATAGGCTGCATAGGCAAGGAATATTCTGATTGCCTCCAGCCTTGCTACTGTAGCAAAGGTTTGATCAAAGTCAATCCCTTCTTCTTGTCTGTATCCTTTTGCAACCAATCTTGCTTTATTCTTTACTATTATCCCACTTTCATCTAGCTTGTTCCTATAGATCTATTTTGTGCCAATTATGTTGTGGCCTCTTGGTTTAGGAACAAGCTCCCAGACATTGCACCTTCTGAATTGATTCAGCTCCTCTTGCATAGCATCAATCCAGTGCTGGTCTTGGATAGCTTCTTCAAACTTCTTAGGCTCCATTTGTGACAGGAAACTTGAATGTAGAACTGTGTTTTGATTTCTGCTTCTAGTTTGCACCCCTTGTCTTGGATCACCTAGTATCTGATCAGCTGGATGATCTCTTAAATGTCTTGTAGCTGGTGGAAGATTTCCTTCTGGTTGAACATCTCCAGCTCCTTCATTTAACTGATTCTCTTGATTTTCATCAGCTTCTATAGTGTCTTGTTCTCCCCCTGGACTGAAGCCTTCATTTTCCAATGCCCCATCTTCCTTTGATACTTCAGTAATGGAAAGCTTGTCCATACTTTTGCTTATACCTGTTGAGTCATTTGATCTACAAGACAACTCACTGTTGATTAATCTTGTTTCATCAAACACAACATGCACAGATTCTTCAACAACTTGAGTAGTCAAGTTGAAGACTCTATAGGCCTTACTATTTGTGCTGTACCCAACAAATATCCCATCCTGGGATTTGGCAGCAAACTTAGTCAAATATGACTTGCCATTGTTAAGTATATAACACTTGCAACCAAAGATCCTAAAGTAAGATAGATTTGGTTTTCTGCCTTTCACAATCTCATAGGAAGTCATTTTGTGGCTTTTGGTGATAGTAGCCCTATTGATTACATGACAAGCAGTGTTAACTGCCTCAGCCCAAAAATATTCTGGGAGAGAGGTGTCACTCAATAAAGTTCTACCAGCTTCAATTAATGTTCTATTCTTTCTTTCAGCAATTCCATTTTACTGAGGTGTTCTAGGTGAGGAGAACTCTTGGAAAATCCCAAAGTCTTTACACAAGTTTGTTATGCTTTCAGATTGAAACTCAGTACCATGGTCACTTCTGATTTTGACCATTGTACTATTCAGTTCATTCTGAATTTGCTTTACAAAATTAAGTAATACACTTGGGGTTTCAGATTTTTGTCTCAGAAAGAACACCCATGTAAATCTAGAATAGTCATCTACAACCACAAAAGTGTAGACCTTCCTACCTAGACTATGAACTGGCATAGGACCAAAAAGATCCATATGCAAGAGGTATAAGCACCTCACAGAATCCTTGTTTTCAAGGCTTTGAAAGGAGGATTTTGTCTGCTTGCCCTTTTGACAAGCTGAGCATATCCCTACCTTTATACACTTAATTTGAGGTCCATTCCTCACTAACTCTTTGCTAAAGAGTTGGCCAATTGTCTTGTAGTTTAGATGAGCCAATCTCTTGTGCCACTTAACACAATGAGAAGCATTGTCATCAGCTACAAGACAGATGGGAGAAGCCTTATTCTCACATTCAAAATTAAGACAATATACATTTCTCTTCCTATACCCAGTCAATATGATCTTTTGATCACTTGACCTCTTGATATGACATCCATCTTTAACAAATGAAATGTCATATCCTAAATCACTTAGCTGGCTTATGCTTATTAGATTATGTTTCAAACCTTTTACATAAGCCACTTGAGTGATAGTAATTAGGTTAGAAGAAATGTTACCAAACCCTTTGATGACTCCTTTTTCAGATCCACCAAAGATCACTTTTGGTCCATCTTTGACAGATGAATACTCCTTCAGTAGCCCCTTTGTTCCAGTCATGTGCCTGGAACAACCACTATCCAAGTACCATATAGGGGCATGGTAACTTGGATTCACCTGCAACACAGAATTACTTACCCTTAGAACCCAAGTAAGTCTTGGGTCCTTGGTTCAGGTTAGCATTAATAAAGCTACCATAACCTCTTCTAACAGGTAGACTATTGTTCTTTATAGCACTTGGGTTATACCAACAGTCTAGTGCAAAATGGCCTCTCTTGCCACAGCACCAACATTCAAACTTATTGTATCTAGATCTAGATACATCCTTGTTAGAAGAATTTCTGTTCATTGCTGGTGCTACAGCAACTTCTCCTACTGATTTCTTAAAACCATTGGGTTTATGACCATAGGTAGGCCTGCTTGCATTTACACCCTTGTTCTTCAGAACATTAGTCTTAATATAACCTTGAATATCTTCATGATCATATTTGTTAGAAGGCACTTTCACCTTACTAAACTTTATGGGGACTGAAAGATTTAGTGGCTGAACAGGAGCTTTGCTTTTCCTCTTGAATCTGTCAGCCCTAGAGTTACCTTTAAATCCTAATCCAGCCTTACCCTTTTGAGTGACAAATTCATCTATCAAGGGTAAGACAGATTTTGGCTTAGAGTAACTAGCCACTAAATCCCTTTCAATTCTAAGTCTGGCCTCCAGACTCTTCACTTGATCATTAGTATAATTAATTGTGCCTATCTGAATAATAGTTATATTCTTCAGCTTGGCAATTTCATTTAATTTTTGATCAATAACTTTCTCTAACTCAGTTGTAGCAACCCTTAGTTCAGCAATTTCCTGAGCCTGAGATTTAACCAGGTTCTTGCTTTTCTTAAGGGCCTGCAACAAATCCCCATACTTGTCTATCAATTGATAGACATCTCCTTCAGATTCAGATGCATCTACATCACTTGATGCAGATGTAGCTGATTCTTCACTTGTACAACAAACATATGTAATAGAAGGACATTGTACCTTATTAGGACCAGACTGATTCTGGCATATGTCCTCTTCTGATCCTGCCATTAGCCCCATACACTGATGATCCTTTTGTTCATTGATGGAGTCTAGCAACTGCAGAAACTCCTCTTCTTCAGACACAGCAAATAGTTCAATATATGCTTCAGCTTCAGATTCTGACTCTGAAGTTGACTGGTCTGTTAGACTCTTATCTTTCTTTGCAACAAAGGATTTCTCCTTCTTGCCTTTCTGATAAGTCTTCTTTTTGTCTGAAGATTCCTTTCTCTTATCAGGACAGTCAACCACTACATGTCCAGGCCTATTGCAACAATAGCAGACAATCTTTGAAGTAGTGGCTTTGCTGGGCTTTGATCTGCTCTTCTCTTTCCTTGATGACCTTTTCTTCTGATAATAGTCATCAACTTGTTGTGACGTGGAAGGCCTAGACTTCCATTGCTTCTTTTTCAAGAACCTCTGGAATTGCCTTGTGAATGCAGCAAAGTCTGCATCTGAATCACAGCTTTCTGAACCCTTATCTGAATTTTCAGAACTATCTTCTGCAACTTCCTTAGGAGGAGATGGGGATTTCCTCCTATTCTTTCTGGTGGCTTCTGCATTGAATGCCACAGTCTTTTCTCTATGCTCTCCTCTTGAATTCTATTCCTCCTCCTTCCTCACCATAAGTTGCATTTCATAGGATAGCAACTTTCCAAACAAGGTGGGAGGAGATATCTCTGCCAATTTAGCCACTTCTCTTATGGCACAGATCTTTGTGTCCCAATCCTTTGTTAAGGATCTCAAGAATTTGTCATTCAGTTCATAAGTACTGAAGACTCTTCCATAGGACATAAGCTCATTCACAATTCTATAGAATTTCTTGTAGCACTCAGTTATGCTATCAGTTTTTCCTTTTCTAAAACTTTCATACTCCTGATTGAGCATAGATTTTCTGTCCTGCCTTACTTCTTCAGATCCCTCCATGTAGACAATCAATGTATCCCACATCTCTTTGGAGGTCTTGCAGTGAATCAGATTCTGAAATGTTGAATCATCTATGGCACTAACAATAATGTTCTGAGCTCTTTTATCCATGGTTGCCAAGATGATTTCATCCTTGGTCATTTCTGAATAACTCTTTGGAGTTTGGATATTTGCATCAAGAACTGATACCTTCATTGGAATGAAGGGGCCTTCCTGTACTGTGATGTAAATCCTTGGGTCAGATGCCTCCATGAACAGTCTGACTCTTTCTTTCCAAATTCCAAAAATTTCTTTCTTATATATGGGTAATTTCATAGACCCTAGCTCCTTATGATTCTCACCAGAACCCATCTTTTTGAATCTTGATTCTGCCTATCAGATCTACCTCAGACTGTTAAGTCCTTTTTGAGGAACCTCCCTCTGATACCACTTGATAGTTTTACTTTCAAGACAACCAAAACACCTAGAGGGGGGGTGAATAGGTTCTAATTTCTTGTTTATAAACCTAGGCAGAATTCAATTGCAAAATAAATTATCTAGCACAGCATTCATAGACAACTAAGCATCACAGATTGCACAATGTTTTATAGTGGTTCCCCAAGATCTGGGTACATCCACTTTCCCCCTTCACCTATCTAGCAATATGCTAGATTCGGCCAAACTTCCACTATACTCAGATCCTCAGATCCTACAGCTCAGAACCAGGATAGGTTCCTACAACTCAGGCTTAACAGCCCTACCTCAGCCTTGCCTCAAGGCCTACCACTCAGAGAATAACCTTCTCCTACACTCAGGCAAATAGCCCTACCACTCAGAGATCACCTCTCCTACACTCAGCCTTTATAACACAGGCTTACAACTCAGATCTGTGTAAACAGATCCTACAGAAATTTAGAAAAGATATTTTGATGTCTTGCCTTTGTTGAGAGAGAAGAGGACAAGACACTTCTTGATCAGCTGATGAAATCAACTGAATCTGAGCTTTCTTCAAAGCTTCTTGAATCTGAACTTAGCTGAGTTGATTTCCAAACAGCTTCTTGAGAAACCACTGATGGCTTCCTTCTTCTTCTTCAAGATGACTGGATCTCTCTCTATCCAACACCTTAACTGATACTTCAGACTTCTTCTTCTTAGACCTTCTGATGAAGATCTTCTTTTTCACTTTCTTGAATTGAAACTTCAACAGGATCGTAATCCTTTTGTTTCTTCTTCTTAGATCTTCTTCAGTTATTTTTCTTAGCTTAGCTACCTTTTAATTCCTTCTGAATGTGTCTATTTATAGACTTTCATCATGGTAACCGGCTGATCCGGTTTCTAACTGTTTTCTGACAGGTCTGGCAACTTCAGTTAAATGGTGGCAACCCACAGCTGTCAAGTCTTCAAACAGTTCTTGTACCTTAGCCTTGGACAGCAAAATGTCGAGACAGTCAGTTAGAAAGTGTCGAGACCAATCTGTCTATCTGTGTCAACACAAGTGACTTTGGTGTCGACACAGTATTTGATGATGTCGACTAAGTTGCCTTTAAGTCGACACAGCTTCTTCAGAAAATAACTTGGTCTAGACTCTGCAGTGTGTCGACACAAGTCCTGTGTGTCGACACAGTTGTTGTAGATTCAGAACTCAGTATGTGTCGACTCAGCCTTCAGGTGTCGACACAACAATATTCAACTCTGCCAAAATGTGTCGACTCAGTCTTCTGGTGTCGACACAAGCATAGTCGACTTCTGCCAGTATGTGTCGACTCAGTCTTCTGGTGTCGACACATCCACCAAGTGTCGACACAGTTGTGGTCGACTATCTTCTTCAGTGAGTCGACTATCTTTCTCTGGTCGACTATCTTTCACTAGTCGACTAACTTTCTTTGGTCGACTATCTTTCACGGTGTCGACTAACTTTCTCTAGTCGACTATCTTTCACGGTGTCGACTAACTTTCTCTAGTCGACTATTTTTCTCTGGTCGACTATCTTTCACTAGTCGACAAACTTTCTCTGGGTGTCGACTATCTTACTCTGTGTCGACACTGATATTCTGAAGTGTCGACACAAATATTCTGAAGTGTCGACACAATTTCTTCAGGTGTCGACATGTGGACTTAGAATATTTTTCTGCTTTCTTTAATACTTTTTCACCTGCACATGTCAACTCAAAACAACATCAAATACACCTTGATGTATATCATTGAGCTAAGTTGGGCTTCTTCAAATCAGGTACAGATTTTCCAATGTACCCAACACTGTCTAAGTTTACTATGGAGTTAATCAAAAAGTTTAGAATGGACAGTGCCTCCATAATGAAAACTCCCATTTGGTGAAGTATGTCTATAGACAAAGATAAGGCAGGGAAACCTATTGATGAAAGTTTATATAGAGGGATAATTGGCTCCCTCCTATATCTTACTATAAGTAGGTCAAACATCTTGCATGCTACATGTGTTTGTGTTAAATATCAGGATATCCGTAAAGAGTCTCACTACTCAGTTGCTAAGAGAATTCTTAGATATCTTAAGGGCACACCAAATTATGGCCTATAGTACCCGTGGAATTTGGATTATAAACTAACTGGAGATTCAGATACAGATTTTGCAAGCTGTAGAGAGGATAGGAAAAGCACATCAGGCACCTGTCAGTTTATGGGAGGAAGACTTATATCTTAGAGCAGCAAGAAGCAGACCAGTGTGGCTATCTCAACAGTTGAGTCTTAGTATATCTCACTAGGAAGTTGCTATGTACAGTTGTTGTGGATCCAACATCAGCTCCAGGACTACAACATAAAGATAAGTAAAACCCCTATGTTTTCTGATTCATCTAGTGCAATCTCTATTGTGTGGAATCCTTTATCTCATAGTGGGACTAAGCATATTGAGATTATGTATCATTTTATTAGGGAGCTTGTGGAGAAGGAAGATATAAATTTTGAGTTTGTCCCTACAAACAAGCAAGTGGCTGACATCTTCACTAAGTCACAGATGAAGTCAAGTTCAACACCTTCAAGTTTGAGTTGGGTATGTGGAACTTGGTATAGCTTCAGTTTCTCCTTATTTTGTATTTGTTGTAGGAATTACTACTTCTTGCAGGTTGTTAAGACTTTTAGTGTTATCAAGACTGAAATGGACTAAAGTGTCTATTAGAGAGGATGATAGAAGATGCTCCTATTGAGGGGGAGCAAGTACAGCACTTGAAGGAACATGTTCAGCTTCTTGTTAAGAGGAAGCAAGAAGCTGTAACAGTGAAATTCCAAGATAAACACCGATGATCTATATGTCCTAAGGACAATGCATAGACTGAGGGGGAGATCAACTCTGAACTTCCTGCTCTATAGATTATTTATTTCATAGTCATAAACTTACTCTGAGTCTAAGATGGAATGCTGATGCTGAGAAGTCAAAAGAAGGACAACACCTCCCTGGCTATTTTTGCTTCTGAAGAAGTCTAAAAGGGGGAGAAGACAATGATTAAGGGGGAGAAGACAATGATCAAGGGGATTAGGTAATGTAATCAGTATGCAGGCAGGGAAAATGTGGTAAACAATAACTTGACTTGTTATGCTTGTTACTCATTTTCAATTATAATGTTTTACCAGTTGCATATGATTGTGTATATCATTTACTTAGAGTTTTGACTAGGGGTTTTGACTTCTTCAAATAGGTGGAGATTGTTAGGTCCATTTATCACAATGTCCAAGATTTGTGGAAGTCAAACAAGTCAATGGTATATACATAGACGTATTTGATGCATGATTTAAGTTATATGTGTGCAGAATGTTCTTTGTCACAATGATTAGATAGGTTGTCTAAGTGACAGTGATAGGTGGACACAAGGAAGAATGCTAGGAAGATAGAAATTGGTCCAAGTCTACAGGCATTGAGTGAAGGCAGTTCACTCAACACCAGATGTCAAGAATCGCTGAGTAAAGCATATGTAGTAAAAGCCTGATTGTTGACAAAGCAGAATTTTGGTTAAGTACACAGGCATTGAGTGAAGGTAGTTCTCTCAATGCCATATAACAAGAGGAGCAGAGTAAAGCTCAGATAGTCAAAGCTTTAGGATTGGTAAGGAAGAAATCTGGCTAAGTAAAGAAGCATCGAGTGAGGACAACTCACTCGACCCCTGAAGAAAAAAGCATCAAGTAAAGCTCTATGTTATCAAAGCCAAGAGAAATAGAGAAAAATATTGCTAAGTATCGAAGAGTTGAGTGAAGACAGTTCACTCAACGCCAATCTCAGAAAGCGTCAACAGAATAAGCTACCATCAAAGCCTCAGAAGAAGTGTACAGAAATTCTACTAAGTACTGAAGAGTTAAGCGAAGGAAGTTCACTCAATGGCAGCTCAACAAGAAATTCTTCATTGTCCAGAAGTATTGTGTGAAGGCAGTTCACTCAACGCCAACTCAATAAAGAAATCAGCTAAGTACAGAAGAGTTGAGTGAAGGTTGTTCACTCAACGCCTCATCAAGTTGACAGGAAAGCCAAGTATGCGTTGAGTGATGAAGGCTCACTCAATGCACTCAACGCCTATCAACAGAAAGTTTTTCCAAATACATAAGCATTGAGTGAAGACAACACACTCAACGCCTATTAACAGAAAGTTTGTCTAAGGATAAAAGCGTTGATTGAAGGCCGTTCACTCAACGCTTCCTCAATATTAATATTGGTAAAGTCCAAATTCGTTGAGTGATAACTAATCACTCGACGCCTAATGGTACAGAAAATTGGCTAAATGTTTTGGCACTGAGTGAAGGCTATCCACTCAATGCCTATGATGAATCTTCTATTTTTGACTAAGTGCACAAGTGATGACGTCAGCAGAATTTCAAATTATTGTGGGAAGTCTACAGTACAAGACAAGCGGTGCCACATGCCTTAAATACTGCATTTAATGTAAAAGCAAAGATACATCCAACAACTACAGTGTGTCCCACTACTAAAAGAGTTGTTAGACTACGGAAGAATAAAGCGACATATCAGAAAAGATAAGATTCACTTTTGGAAAAGCGGAACTTCATCTTCTTCCTCTTGATATTGTTGCAGAGCCTGAAGAACTTGTTCAAACTTCTGATCTAAGAGTTCAAGAAGATAAATGTTGCCATTCTCACCTGTAACAGTATGTTCAGAGAAACTTCTCTGAGATAGAAGAAGCAGCAGCAAAGGCTAACACTAGCTGCAGCAGATTTGTTGATAGAAGATAGTTGTTGTCATTCTCACTTGGAATAGCAAGTTCAGAGAAACTCTCTGAGAAAGAAGGAGCAACAAGGGCTAACCCTAGCTATAGTTACTTAACAGTTCATGCAGATCCTTCCTGAAGAATATTTTCTAGATTTGTGAAGAAGAAGGGTGGACTGAGTTACTTTAGTTCAGAAGAAGGTAGACATAGAGAAAAATTCTCTGGTGTCTAGTCATCATCAACAAACCTTTCATTAAGTAGGATCTTAATAGATTTGAGTGTAAGCCTATTTTATAAAGGCTAAGTGTGGGATCTTTTGCAGATCTTAGGTAGGATCCATGTGTGGATCTTAGGTTGGGACTATGAGCCTGAGTTGTAGGTCTTATTCTCAAGTCTGAGGTAGGATCCTAAACTAGATCTGAGTTGTAGGACAATTTGCCTGAGGTAGGATCTATTTAAGATCTGAGGTAGGATAGTATTCCTCTCAGAGTTATAGGGAAATCCTCCTAGCCTGAGTGTAGGATTATTAACTTAGTCTGAGGTTGGTGATCTTTGGATCACTGAGCTTTAGGAGTAAAGCTTGCTCTGAGAGTGTAGGGCTTCTTGCCTGAGGTATGTCTTAGAGGAGACTAAGACATCCTGAGGGATCTGTGTTGTAAGCTCTTTAGAGCTTAGTTTGGAGAAGTTACCTTATCTAACAAACTGTTACAATGGTGGGAGGGATAGTGGACATACCCATAATCTAGAGAACCAATATAAAATTCCTGTGTGCTATGTGTGATTGTCTTGAAAGCTAAACTACCTTAAATCAAGACTCACCTAAAATAGGAAAATATAAAAAATTCTTAAAACATATTCATCCCCCCCCCCCTTTATGTGTTAGGTACTCTAGAATCTAAAGACTTCATAGATTTATTTCCCGGACTTGCTAGTGGACAGGTAGAAGACCTAGATTCCACTCGAACATAAGGAATCTTGTCGACCAGTTAGGGAACTTATTCGTGAAGTTTCTGGCCTTCATTCTATTTCAGCCAAAGTAGACAAATCCCTTGAAGATCTGGTTATCATTCTTACCGGAAGTAATCGAGTGGACTGTTGGAACCTTATTTCTGATTTGGGCTAGGATTACTATTAAGATGTTTATTTTGACCGAATTTGTATAGTCTACGGTGATAGGTTTATTTGCAGGGTTATTGCCTCAGAAGAATTCCAGCAGAAATACAGTTAGTCAAATGCAGAATTCAGGTCGATGAAAGCTTAGCGCAGTTCGACGATCGCAGAGCTCAGCTTGACGAACTAAGAGTACTCTGAGATTAGCTCGACGAACTTTGAGATCTAGTCGATGAACTCCAAAGTCTACTCAAAAACTCAACTCGACGAACTCTGAGCTCAGGTCGATGAATAAGAAGATTCAGTTTGACGAACTCCAGGCTCAGGTCGACGAAATCCGAATAATTCTCTGCAGTGTTTTTAGGCAGTTTTGTTTACAGAAGGCAGAATAAGTTTCCGTCTTAATTTTAGGCTGACTATATTCTGAAGGCAGAATGATTTAACGACTTAATTACAAACAGCTATAACTCTGATATTTAATGCCAAATATTATAATGAATATAGCCGTTTAGAGGCAACATTAAATATGGATTTATCATAGAATTTAAGGCTAATCTATTTCCAAGGCAGTTTCCATTCTCGGGAAATCTCTCGGACATTTAAGAATCGACTAATTTAAATGTTTGAATTCTTCTCTACAATCTCTCTATTTATACAGAAGATTGTTGCCTCAAGGTTACGTACTAAGGTTCCTCACTTAGATTTACTGACTTAGAGACTTGTAGATCAACATACTCTTACATAATTAGATCTTCAGTCTTTGCTTGTGTAAATTCTTCAATTTCTTAGATACAAGAAGGCCTACATCCTGAAGAAAGAACTCCCTCTCCTTATCATAAACTCTACAGAAATCCAGGGGAGCTTTTTGCTTCAACATCCACTAGTCTTCTCAGAGATTCTTGACAGAGAAGACACCATCATTCTTTTTGTTTATTTTCACAAACTGTGTAAAGGCTTCTTAACTCCCTTCAAAAGTAACCCTTTTGGTTTCTAAGTCTCCTGATCAAAAGACTTAAGTTAGTTTTTGGGCACCTGATCAAAAGCTCTAAGGGTTGCAAGATCTCCCTTATAAAAATAGATCTTGTGATGGCAGAGCACCTGAGCAAAAACTTGTGGTGGCAGGGAACCTGATCAAAAACCTATAGTGGATTCCTATCGGGGTGGTAGAAGAGTGGATATACCCTGGTTAATTGGCAAACCACTATAAATTCCTTCTGTTGCCTGTGATTGTTAATCATTTAATTTGTGTGTTGTGATTGTTTCTTTATATATATATATATATATATATATATATATATATATATATATATATATATATATATCACTAGTTTTAAAATCCGCTATAAAACTAAATTCAAGATTTTAATATACACTATTCACCCCATCTAGTGTAAAGTAGATCTATCCCTAACATTCACGTATAACCAAGCAATGGTGGAAAAGGTCCATGGTGAACTTTTTCGCTTAGTCCGCAGGTATATGATGAAACTCATCACCGAGGCTACGGTGTTTAGTGAGAGTTATTCGGGAACTATGCCAAAGAAGTCTAGAATTTCAGTAAATTCGATCAACGATGGCAAACTGAAACCGTAGTTGAAGTGATCTATTGTGATGGCTATCAAGTTACAAGCATAAGTGTTTATTCGCTTATCCTTACGATGTAGTCACGCGACTACACCCGTATCTGTCATGTTTTTTTACGACGATGCGGTCTAGTTTGCATTCCGTGATCTAAGACCTCTTATGTTCGGCATTAAGGAAAGCAGTTGTAGAGGAAATTCGCACGAGAGCCATGAATTCTAACTATAGGAATCATTGATTTGATATTCTTCCAAAGAATGTGGATCAAAGCTCTATTTAAAGAACCTGCAAACAAACATCTAGACGCGTGACTAACCAACAAATCTACGCAGTTAATTATTTCAACACATGTGATTTAGTTTCTTACGAATAGAATAATCTAACCGCAATAGTCGCAGCGACAAGACTTAAATACAAATAGTTCAAATATCATAAATTGTGTGGACAAAATAAATAAAATCGCAAACAATTAAAAGGTATGAAAAAATATCAATATAATCAAAACAACTAGAAGGTTTGTCCGCTCGAACATTATTTACAATTTTCACTCCATCTCTTCTCGTTGCTACTCTCCACAGTCTACGAGATCTCTACCAATGTGTGCCACTTGGTCGCCTACCTGTAGTAAAATAGATTGCGTGGATACCAAGTGGTGATTCAAGACATTCTAAGCCCGGTGTATCCAGCAAGCATCCTATATTATGCGGCTCCTCGGAACGATTGGCTCGATAAGAACAACCTATTTGCGAGGCCGCATGGGAAGGGTCGCCTGACCGGCCACCAGGGAAGAACTCTCCCCCTACCAGAGCTGTGATCTGATTGTCGTAGTTTCTCCAAACTTACGAAATCAGGTCGCCGACTCTTCTCTCTTTCCATCGCCTCATAATATTTTTTCTTGTGCTCGGCTGCATCCTCGTCAGACTATTAAAGTCTCCTCGCCTAAGTCGGACTTTATCCCGGATGATTCTTTTCCACTTGCGGCTAGCCTCAAGATCCGTAGATAACATCGCTTCCCACCCGCGGCTTGCCTCCAGCTCCACGGATACCGTCCTTATCTGCCTCTCAGAAGCCTCCTCAGAAGCTTTCTTTGATTCTACTTTGACATCGAGCTTCTCCTTTAACTGCTCGAAGTCCACGAACAACTAGGAGAAGGCGTTTTGGGCTTCATCTTCCTGCAGTCACTGTGTGGTTTCATCCAGGACAGCCGGGGAGTTCAACTCTACAAAATGGGCAACAAACGGCGAACAACCGGTTAGAATAAAGATTCTCGATAGACGAAAGCAACAAAAGTAGTTCTTTGAGATAAATTTCCCAAGCTAAGGTTCTCATCTTTTCTAATCAACACTATGATTTGGCGGCTAGAATTTACAGTTCACCTCTGCCTCTCAGGGTCTATCTTTTTCAAATTCAGATCCCTTTTTAGTCTCTCAAACTTCCTATTCTTCTGAAGCTCCCCGCGTGAAAATAGGATATCATCAATCTCAGTGATCGTGCGGATTTACCTCTTTACCCGTAATGTTTCCTTGTTCTGTGGTGGAATTATTATAACCTTCGGGGCAAGGTTTGATCATACCTATCCTAAGAATTTTGGCGGCAAGCTGGCGGTCAGCTTCATCTTGTTCTTCTGCGGAAAGAGACGGGAGACTGTTTGTAACATCCCATTTCCGGCTAGACCCCTAGGAGTCAGTTGGTCGAGACAGAACCCTAGGAAGCCCAAAAATTGGAATAAAGCGATCAATATTTTCGGGTCACGGGTTGGTCACGCCCGTGACCGACCCGTCACGCCCGTGACTTGGGCGTGACTACTTCGACGATCGTCGATCTCCACGAGACGATCGTCGAACGTGCTGCCTGGGCATGTCACGCCTGTGACCAAGGTGTCACGCCCGTGACTAACGGCGTGACTCCTTCGACGATCGTCGATTGCCGTGAGACGATCGTCGACCTTGTAGCCCGGGCATGTCACGCCCGTGACATAAGTGTCACGCCCGTGACCTAGGGCGTGACCAGCCTTCGGTGACCGTCGAGCTCAGTTCGACGCTCGTCGACCTCAGAAATTGCCGTTCGGGCCCGTCACGCCCGTGACCTAGGTGTCACGCCCGTGACTTAGGGCGTGACCACCATTCGATGACCGTCGATCTCAAATCGACGATCGTCGGCCCAGAATTAACCGTTCGGGCCTGTCACGCCCGTGACCTAGGGGTCACGCCCGTGACCTAGGGCGTGACCAGCCTTCGACGACCGTCGAACTCAATTCGACGATCGTCGACCTCGAAATCTGCCGTTTGGGCCTGTCACGCCCGTGACCCAAGTGTCACGCCCGTGACCATCCTTCGACGATCGTCGATCTCAGTTCCACGATCGTCGAGCCCAGAATTGGCTATTCGGGCCTGTCACGCCCGTGACCTATGTGTCACGCCCGTGACATTGGCCGAAACGACGGTTCAGGCCCGAAATTATTCTAACACGCGTGGTAATAAATGCTGGTGTGGGAAGTTACACCAGGAGTAATTTCAGGCCGTTTTCCTTCTGTAATTATATAATAAATGAGGAAGATATGGTCCAATAGGAAGCCGCCAGCTGGACACACCTGTTCAGTTTCCACCGCTTCTTATCCCTTCACTGTAACCGAAACGTTAAGGGGAGAACCTTCATGGCCATAAAGGCTTTACCCATTCACCTTCCCACTTTCTGACTTATAAAAGCCCACCTGGAACCAGAGGAGAAGGTTACACGCTCAAGCAAACGGATCAGACCTTTGTTCTTGCTGTAGGAGAAGTTCAGCAAGGCCACCACCGCGCCATGGCACCCCGTCGTTCTTCTCGCCTTCAAACCACGAACAAGGTCCTCCTCTGCTCCTTCTCTTTCATGGGTAGATCTTAGGATTCTTAGAAAGGAAGTTCACGCTCAACGGAGCCGGACCCGTCTCTCATTTTCATGGGAAAACCATGAAAAAGGTATTTTGAGTTCGCCGGAAACCGCCACTTCCGGCGGCCAAACCACCGCCGACCGCTAGCCATCGCCTCAACGGAGGTGGTGGTGGTGGTGGTGGTGGTGGCTGGCCAGGGAAGTGACCGGACTGCCGGCGACGGATCACGGAAGTGTTACAGGAAAATTGGTTTTCCGTATCTGTTTTCGGTTTCATGAAGAAGATGAACAGTAGGATAAACTTTATAATATATTGATTATTATAAATTACAAAATGGGAAAATGCATTATTTGAACATATTTTTGGGGCTGTAAAATGAGGCACTTAGAGGCCGTTTTAGGAAAAATGACCAGACACGAAAGTCGTAGCCCTTCGAGTCTAGACAAATCTAAAATTGGTTTCAACTCGTTTGGATAAGCGGTTCGGCCGCAGCACCCGATTTAGTGGGGGCTGTACCTAGAGTTGGGCAGAAATTAAAACGGATGCCCACTCTTCGTTCCTTGTCCAAATGACCTGAAATTTGGGCAAGGGGTTAATCTTGGTTATACCTAAAGGCAGACCAAAAATGGGAATTTTTGGAGATACTTTGCCTAAAGTTTTTGTTTTAATTTAATAAACTTAGAGGAATTTATTTAGATGGTCAAATGACCTCCAAACCCTCCCAAATTTTGGTGAGTGGTCCCTGGCTATAAAACCTAGGTCTGTGTAAAATTCTAATTGATTTGGAGGGGTTTTGGGTGAGAAATCTTCTACCCTTAACTAGGCTTGAGTGAGACACCTTTTAATAAAAAGTGCACTGAGAATTTGGAAAGGTCAAATCGCCTCAACAGAGGCTGATTTTCTGATCTCTGATTTAGAATGGTGTTATAACTTGCTTGGAGAAAAATGGAGAGGTTTAGGGTTGGTTTACCCTAGGGTCCAAGCTCAAATCTTAAACGAGGGGTTTCGAGGTTTGTGAAGGACATAGGAGCAAAAGCTCTTGTATGCCCTTGAAATTTGGAAGAGAGTGGCATGATATGCTGAAAACTCTCTGGTTGAAATGGTGAAGGCATTGGAGGTAATTAGGTACCTCGGAAGTTGAGATTTTGGTTTAGGATTAATATGTATTTTAGTTATTTTAAGCACTAAATCTAATCCAAAAATTATGAAACTCGGGAGGAGGGAGTTTTAGGATGTTTTAGACTTATGATAATTTTCCTGGAATTTTATAATTGATAAATATTATACTCCATGTGTTAAAGGATCATTTGCCCGACTTGTTGTTTCAATTATTTGGAGGCTTTAAATTAATTATAATCAGTTAAAATTCTGGATTTAGATCTTGACTAGTAGAACATTGATCTCTGGATTTTCATAGAATTTTATGTTGAGTAAATCTAGTACTTTATTCACAGATGATAGAAAGGGCTCTTATGTTTAAAAATTAATTATGGATAAAATACTTGATGGAAAATTATGAGACTTGACCATTACTAATTTTAGGCCTTTATCTGCATGGCATAAATTATTTATAATTTTTGGAAAAATATTTTCTGTACTTGATTCATAAACAACAGTAGTTAGAGATTATTTCTAAAATAGTTTTCATGCCCTTTTAATGATAGAAAAATTATGATACTTAGGATTTAACCTATTGAGATAACCTAGTATTTATCATAAATTTGCTGGACATCTTGCATGAGAACTTAGGGTAGTTCATGTTCAAACCGGTAGCCCTTGGGATTTTCGAGGAATTTAATTAAATGCCAAATAAATTAGGAAAATTTCCATTTTCTGGACTAGGTCATTTATATCATGGTAAGTCTCCAGTAAATAATTTAGGGCATTTGGATGAGTAATGGATCGTTGCATAACCGGTTCGACATGTAGCCTAGGTCGGTCTGCATATAACAATTTGTGAAATACAATAGGACATGATCTGAGGAAGTCATTGGAGTTAAACATTTTGTCTGGGTGGAAATGTGGAGGAAAACGCAATAGGAAGATATAAAGAGTAGCGAGAAGTGGTGATAGCTAGAGTTAAGAGGTGCTCGGGTTCGGCGAAAGATTGCTTTTCCCGAAGAGAGGAAGGTTAAAAATTACCCTAGGATAGTCTATCGTAATATGAGAAGGGAATCGGGCTAAGGGAAATAAACCAATAATATTAAGTGCCTTGCGAAAGGGAACTTCGGGCCGTAATGTCGCCGTCTTGGTTCCTAGTGCCCCTTGAGAGCCCTTCACGGGGAATACCGGGGGCAGTCCTGGGCTAACGTAAACTGTAATAATAAACTGGCAAGAGTAACTTAGTAACTAGGATTGCATTTTTCACGAACACTGTTGGCACAGGAAGATTGATGAGAGCTTCGGCTCGGGTGATTTGGAAACGGACGTTTGGGTCCGGGGAGCCTCGGCTCGATTGGTTAAGAGACGGACGGGATGGTCCGGGGAGCTTCGGCTCGGTTGGTTGGAGACGGACGTTTGGTCCGGGGAGCTTCGGCTCGGTTTTGTGTGTTTACGAATAAACTTGCATGTGCATAAGATAGGAAAAGTTAAGGTGGTGGGTTTTTCGATATCGGGGAGTTCGATTGCACCGACACCGATATCGTTGACTCGGCGAGGTGGTTAGCACTTCGCCAACAGAAGTCCGGTGCGCAAGCCGGCAAGAGTACGCAGGCGTCCGCTTAGTGCACCAAGCGTTGAGGCGTACGATAGGTCAGACCAGTGGTGCTTTTACTGGTTTTGAGGTGGGCGAGGCCCAACCCACCGCTTCCGTCCGCCACTACGGAGGTATCCTGGGAGGTAACGGCTCTGAAAGGGGGAACTAAAGGTCTGTGTGCACAGAGTCGGGTGTGTGAGTTGCACTTGCATGTTTCATCATACCCACTAGCATGTCATAGCATAATCGATTCATTTAACCCTGACACCTAAAGTATAAGTGGTATGGGACGCTTATACATTAGGACCTGCAAAACGACCCCTTGGTCTATAGGCTTGTGTGGGCAAGTTTATAAATCAAAGGTTAATTTCAATATATAAGAACCATTGCTATTTGATAACTGACACCCCAACGTATAAGTGGTATGGGACACTCTATACGATGGGAGCCTTGCAAAAGATCCCTTTTGCTTATGTGTTCTCGCATAAGTGAAGGTTTAAGTTCATATAATTGCTTTTCTTACTGCTAGACCTATTATAACATTCATATTAACTGCTCACCGAATACAATTTGCTAGATTAAGTCCACTGTCACCTGTTTACTTTTATTCTCCACAAATATGTCCTCCCCTTTCTTCCTCTCCGCTCGGTACCTAGGAGCCATGGGGTAAGGGGTGGGGGATGATAGGGCTTAGTCTTTATGACTAACGGTTTTCGAACCGCATCATTTAGGGGATCGTGGAGCCCAGCATGGAGGAGCAGCCCCAGAGATCGGTGCGCCTAGAGATGGGGCAGTCTAGCTCCGGAGTTCACACAGCCGGGACCGTGAGTCTCGACCTTGAGTAGTTTCCGTTTTCGCTTCTGCATGAGAGACTTGTAGTGAGGACATTTTGTACCAGGCATAAGCCCGCATTTATAGTACTCTGATGTTTTCTGTGGACACTCCCTTCGTGGAGATTTTATCTTATTTACATGTGATTTATTATTGTGGACTGCATTGTTCTTACTTCAATTATTGTGCTACTTATTGTGATCGAAAAGGCCGGCAGAATCGGCGCGTTGTAGTGACGACCTTCCCGGGTGCGAAGGTGTCACCGCAAAGCGGCGGTTCTGGGCATAAGACCCCGGTGGTTGAAAAAAAAAGGGGGGTCTTACAAGTGGTATCAGAGGCAAACATCGATCAGAAGGAAGTAGCAGTCCACAAACCCTGGGTCACCCCCGCTCGAGTTTAGTTTGGGGACAAACTAAGAAGCGGAAACAGTGGTGTGCCCATATGGGGATCACATATAAATTGTCCACCTTTATGTAATATTTGAACGTTTTCTCAGCGTGTGTTTTTGTTACGCAGCCTCCAGCACGGACTACGCCACAAGGTGGAGTTCAACAGGCTCAGGATGTTGCGCCACCCCCACCGGCCCCTACTCCTTTCCTTCAGTAAGACATGGGACAGACCCTGACTGCCATCCTGGAGGCCTTCAGGGCCCAGCAGGTTCCGGCCCCACAGCCAAATCCGGGGGCCAACTGGCTAAGCATCTTTCGAGGACTGGCTCCCCCGTCCTACTTGGGGACAGAGTCGGCTGTTCGGACGGAAGAGTGGCTAGATATCATGTACGAGATGCTGACCGGGATACGGTGTCCCTGGGAGGAGAGGGTGGCTCTGGTTGTCTCCTGCCTGGAGTCCCATGCAAAGAGGTGGTGGAAGACGCTGTTGGACACGACATTTGCTGATAGGGAGGTTGCGGAGGTTACTTGGGAGGAGTTCAGGGCCGCACTGCTGGAGCATTTCGTTCCGCAGTTGGCTAGGGATGATTTGGAGGAGCGGTTCTTACAGCTGAAGCAGGGTACCCGGACCGTGGTGGAGTACCATCGAGAGTTTGACCATCTGGCTCGATACGCAGATTCCTACCAGCTGGACGAGGCAGGGTATATCAGGAGGTTCTATAAGGGCCTGCGGGAGGACTTGAGGGAGGCTCTGTTGTTTGTATCTGACGGGCCCATCTCCCGGATTTTGGAGATGGACAAAAGGATTGAGGCAGATTGGCACGCCACCCGGGGCCGGAAACGGCCAGCAGAGGATCAGGGACGGAGAGGTAGAAATGACCAGCGGCGAGGTGCTGTACCAGAGGGGAGGAGGACGGAGGACCAGCCTCGTCAGGACGTGAGGCAGGAGCCGAGGGAACAGGTGATATTGGCCCCTCCACCTCTTCGGATGTAGAAGATGCCGAGACCCGGGGGAATGGCGTATCCCCCACCAGAGTGTTTTCTTTGTCATCAGATTGGGCACATTCGGAGGAACTGCCCCATGAGGGGGGCACCACCTCCAGCACATCAGGGCGGCCCACCAGCTCAGTATTACGGAGGCCGAGGACGCGGCCGCGGTCGAGGATACCAGGGGGGAGATCGTAGACAAGGAAGAGAGCAGGTATATGCTTTGGACCTTGCGTAGCCTCGAAATCCGGAGCAGGTCATCGCAGGTACGCTGCTATGCTTTTTCATTATCATAGAATTTTCCTTTAAGTTGTTAAAACTCAGAACCGCACTAGATAGATTAACAAGGAAAGAAAATTCTTTATAGAACCCTAAGATATTTAATCACCCCAGGTATAGTCTTCATCAGCGGCAAGCCTGCCCGCACGCTTTTTGATATTGGAGCTACTCACTCCTTTGTGTCGGAGACGTTCGTAGAAGGACTAGAAGGTGTGGAGCGGTTCACAGGCTCGAGGATGAGGGTGTGACTACCGGATGGATCTGAGCTCCTTACCACGGATCACTGCAATATGGAGGCAGAAATTGGTGGAAAGGCATTCGAGGCTCCAGCGATGATTTTGAAGCTGACAGACTACGACCTAATCCTGGGCATGGTATGGTTACACTGGAACCATGCCCAGATTGACTGCTAGGCGAAGAGGATCACCGTGAGACACGGGGACTCTTTCATTACCATCGAAGGTATAAGACCTGTCTCTCGTATACTCTTATCTTCGGTACAGGCCGTTAAGGCCCATCTGCAGGGAGAGGAGGTCTATCAGATTCTATTTGAGATGGCGGAAGTTAAGGAGTCGGTGACAGACATCCCGGTGGTGCGAGATTTCGCTGACATCTTTCCAGAGAAACTGCCAGGACTACCTCCAGACCGAGAACAGGATTTTCAGATACAGCTTGTGCCGGAGGCCAAGCCGGCATCTAGGGCCCCTTATCAGATGGCCCCGAAGGAGTTGGCAGAGTTTCGGACTCAGTTGCAGGAATTGGTTGAGGCAGGATTTGTTAGACCGACTTCCTCGCCATGGGGAGCACCGGTCCTATTTGTGAAGAAGAAGGATGGGACACTCCGCCTGTGCATCGATTATCGAGCACTAAACAGGCTGACCGTCCGGAATACCTATCCGCTCCCACGGATAGACGAATTATTCGACCAGCTGGAGGGGGCCCATTATTTCTCGAAGCTGGACTTGAGATCGGGATACTACCAGCTGCGGATCCAGGAGGAGGATATCCCGAAGACAGCCTTTAATAGCAGATATGGCCTGTATGAGTTCACCGTGATGCCCTTCGGGCTCACGAATGCTCTGTCGGCGTTCATGAGTCTCATGAACCGGATTTTTGAGGCCTACTTGGATGTGTTCGTCATAGTTTTCATAGACGACATCCTGATCTACTCTAGGACGGAGGATGAGCACACTCGGCATCTGGCACTGACTTTGGAGAGGTTGCGGGGAGCATCACCTTTATGCAAAATTCAGCAAGTGTCAGTTTTGGTTGAAGGAGGTGGCTTTTCTGGGCCACATTATCAGCGGAGCCGGGTTGGCAGTGGATCCGGCAAAGATTCGAGCAGTTCGAGATTGGCCGCAGTTGAAGATAGCCACCGATGTACGAAGTTTCTTGGGACTTGCCGGTTACTACCAGAAGTTCGTGGAGGGGTTCTCTCGGATTGCCCTCCCCCTCACATCTTTGACAAAGAAGGAGGCACCTTTCGTTTGGACCCCGCAGTGCCAGGCGGCTTTCCAGGAGCTGAAGGACCGACTCATCTCAGCCCCTATTCTGGCCCTTCCATCTGGAAAGGAAGGATTCCAGGTGTATACCGACGCATCATACCAAGGGATGGGAGCGGTGCTGATGCAGAACGGACAAGTCATAGCATATGCCTCCCGCCAGCTGAAGACCCATGAGAGGAACTACCCGGTGCACGACCTCGAGATGGGAGCGGTCGTTTTTGCTCTGAAGGTCTGGCGTCATTATCTTTATGGAGTCCACTGCGATATCTTCTCCGATCACAAGAACTTGAAATACGTGGACACGCAGAAGGAGCTGAATATCAGGCAGAGGCGCTGGGTGGAGTTCTTAGCAGATTACCAGTATAAGATGCATTACCATCCAGGGAAGGCAAATGTGGTGGCCGACGCGTTGAGTCGGAGAGCGGCCACTTCCGAAGCTAGGCCCCAGGTTATGTCCATGGAGCTAGTCCGGTTATTCAGAGATATGCAGATATCCCTAGTGTCCGAGGATGACCCAGTTCTGTATAGGGAATATCTGGCATCGATGGTAGCCATAGACGATATTCGGGATCGCATTCGGGACGGACAGAGGACAGATGCGTGGGCAGAGCCGATGTTCCGAGCTTTGGAGGAAGGTTCGACCGGAGATTATTCCCTGAGAGATGAATTGCTACATTTCAGAGGCAGAGTATATATACCCGCAGGTGGCCAGATCCGAGAGGATATTATGATGGAGGCGCATTGCAGCCGGTACTCTGTGCACCTGGGGATCACAAAGATGACCGCTGATCTGAAAAGGACGATGTTTTGGCCGGGCATGAAGAAGGACATTACGTACTTCGTGACCCATTGCGAGGCGTGTCAGTTGGTGAAGGCGGAGTGCAGGAACCCCGCAGGATTGTTGCAGCCACTCCTGGTGCCGGATGGAAGTTCGACGATATAGCTATGGATTTTATACATGGTCTTCCCCGGTCTCGGACGGGGAACGACTCGATTTGGGTGATTGTCGATCGGTTGACGAAGGTGGCCCGCTTTGTACCGATCAGGAAGGATGACTCGGTGGGAGTGCTAGTATGGAAGTTCGTGGAGCAATATATCCGATATCATGGCGTGCCAAGGACGATAGTGTCGGACCGCGATGGACGGTTTATATCCAGGGAGTGGCGGTCAGTGCAGGCATATTTGGGCACCCGGTTGACTTTTAGCACGGCCTTCCACCCTCAGACGGACAGGCAGACCGAGCGCACCAACCGGACCTTGGAGGACTTACTACAGCTGTGTATACTGGACCGAGGGGAGCCGTGGGAGAAGATGTTACCGTTGGTCGAGTTCTCCTATAATAATAGCTACCAGTCCAGCATCAGGATGGCACCTTATGAAGCCTTGTATGGAAGAAAATGTAGAACCCCGCTTTCTTGGGTTCAGGACGAGGATACGAAGGTGTTGGGATCGGATTTTGTTGAAGACACCGAGGCTCAGGTGAGACTGATCAGAGATAGGATGTTGGAGGCGCAGAGCAGACATGCTAAATACTATGACACACGGCATCGTCAGGTGGAGTTTCGGGTAGGAGATCATGTGTTCTTGAAGATTCGGCCCATGCACGGAGTCTCACGGGTGCGCGGTCGGAGGAAGAAGCTCAGCCCTAGGTATATGGGCCCTTACCAGATCCTGGAGCGGATCGGACCCCTAGCCTACAGGCTAGAGTTGCCTCCAGAGCTGGCAGCTCTAAACGACGTCTTCCATATTTCTTCGCTGAGAAGGGCTCTACTACGCCCGGAACAACGGATTTTGACCACAGAAGGGCCGGTAGCTTCAGACCGATCTGTTCACTTGGAGCCGGTTCGGGTCGACGACAAAGGAGTACGGATCTTGCGCCGCAAAAAGATCCCCTTAGTCAAGGTTCTGTGGAGAAGCCACGGTCAGGAGGAGCACACCTGGGAACCACAGGATCTGATGAGGCAAAGATACCCGGAGTTGTTTAGTCAGGTATATCTCATCACCTCTCGGTATTCTATAGATTGCCTTCTTGTTTTGGACAGTTAAGACTAGATAAGGAAAATTCAAGACCTAGGTATGCGCACTTATTCGGAAAGGTAGGGGCTAATCTTTTGTTTATTGGGGAGATTGTCTTCGTTATCAAACGAACAGTCGCCTGAACCCAATAGGAAGATCGTATGGGATGTTACAAGTTTAATTTATTCCGATAGAAATCCCCGTAGGCTCAACCTCAATTTCGGGGACGAAATTTTTGTTTTGTTTATTGGGATTTTTAACATCCCATTTCCGGCTAGACCCCTAGGAGTCGGTTGGTCGAGACAGAACCCTAGGAAGCCCAAAAATTGGAATAAAGCGATCAATATTTTCGGGTCACGGGTTGGTCACGCCCGTGACCGACCCGTCACGCCCGTGACTTGGGCGTGACTACTTCGACGATCGTCGATCTCCACGAGACGATCGTCGAACGTGCTGCCTGGGCATGTCACGCCCGTGACCAAGGTGTCACGCCTGTGACTAAGGGCGTGACTCCTTCGACGATCGTCGATTGCCGTGAGACGATCGTCGACCTTGCAGCCCGGGCATGTCACGCCCGTGACATAAGTGTCACGCCCGTGACCTAGGGCGGACCAGCCTTCGGCGACCGTCGAGCTCAGTTCGACGCTCGTCGACCTCAGAAATTGCCGTTCGGGCCCGTCACGACCGTGACCTAGGTGTCACGCCCGTGACTTAGGGCGTGACCACCATTCGATGACCGTCGATCTCAAATCGACAATCGTCGGCCCAGAATTAACCGTTCGAGCCTGTCACGCCCGTGACCTAGGGGTCATGCCCGTGACCTAGGGCGTGACCAGCCTTCGACGACCGTCGAACTCAATTCGACGATCGTCGACCTCGAAATCTGCCGTTCGGGCCTGTCACGCCCGTGACCCAAGTGTCACGCCCGTGACCATCCTTCGACGATCGTCGATCTCAGTTCGACGATCGTCGAGCCCAGAATTGGCTATTCGGGCCTGTCACGCCCGTGACCTATGTGTCACGCCCGTGACATTGGCCGAAACGACGGTTCAGGCCCGTAATTATTCTAACACGCGTGGTAATAAATGCTGGTGTGGGAAGTTACACCAGGAGTAATTTCAGGCCATTTTCCTTCTGTAATTATATAATAAATGAGGAAGATATGGTCCAATAGGAAGCCGCCAGCTGGACACACCTGTTCAGTTTCCACCGCTTCTTATCCCTTCACTGTAACCGAAACGTTAAGGGGAGAACCTTCATGGCCATAAAGGCTTTACCCATTCACCTTCCCACTTTCTGACTTATAAAAGCCCACCTGGAACCAGAGGAGAAGGTTACACGCTCAAGCAAACGGATCAGACCTTTGTTCTTGCTGTAGGAGAAGTTCAGCAACGCCACCACCGCGCCATGGCACCCCGTCGTTCTTCTCGCCTTCAAACCGCGAACAAGGTCCTCCTCTGCTCCTTCTCTTTCATGGGTAGATCTTAGGATTCTTAGAAAGAAAGTTCGCGCTCAACGGAGCCGGACCCGTCTCTCGTTTTCATGGGAAAACCATGAAAAAGGTATTTTGAGTTCGCCGGAAACCGCCACCTCCGGCGGCCAAACCACCGCCGACCGCTAGCCATCGCCTCAACGGAGGTGGTGGTGGTGTGTAACGCCCCCGATTTTTCTGGTATTATTCTTTTGCCTGCTGATGTCATAATGACGGAAGGGCGTTACGTGTCCGTGAGTTGACGGTGCGATGTCGTTTGTGCGTTTTTGCGTCTGTTGGGTTTGACCAGCTATATTTTAGGTATATGCGTCGGAACCAAAAAATTTTTACATCGGGAAGCTAAGTTATATAATTTCTGATTTGCTCGTCAAGTTTCGTCACGATCCGAGCATTTTTGGAGACTCGGCGCGCGTTTGAAGTTTTAAATAATTTATAAATTATCCTAACTTCGTTAGGCTATAACTCAAGATCGGTGCGTCGGATTTTGATTCCGACTTCGCCGTTAGGTTTGTAGCGTCGACATTCGCCTACGGCGCGAATTTCGTCCGTTTCGGCACTCGTTTGAGCCTTCGTAATAGCATGTGAAATATAAATTTTATAGCCTATATTTTATCTCTGAGCGGAGCTCAGAGATATAAATTTATTAGCCTATATTTTATCTCTGAGCGGAGCTCAGAGATATAAATTTTATAGCCTAAATTTTATCTCTGAGCGGAGCTCAGAGATATAAATTTTATAGCCTAAATTTTATCTCTGAGCGGAGCTCAGAGATCTGCAACTTTCGGTCGACGATTTGGGGTCCTGTGCGTACGGCTTTCGGTCGACGATTTGGGTCCTGTGCGTACTGACTTTTCGGTCGACGATTTAGGGGTCAAAACGACTCCTAATTAAAAAGTGTTGAACATCAAAGTTGTTCGTCTCGACGAGATCTACAACTTTCATGTTGGCGACTTTTCGAAATAAAGCCATCTTGACCCTCTATTTGTCGTTCTCGTGTGGCTGCGCGTAGGAATTTCGAAAACTGCCCCTTTCGTTTTAAAACTTCAAAACAATTTATATATCCTAGGTAATGCCCTATTATGCAATTGATAATGACCTTGGCTGAGAATAAATAGGTTGAGATAACCAAATTTCCTCCTCCTTTCCCAGTTTCAGCCGAACCAGAGAGAAAAGCGAGAGCGTGAGTTTTCTTGTCCGTAAGGCTTCCGGTGACCGCCGACGGAGCTCCAGTGCTCGGTTTCTCAGTTTGAGGATAGATCTGGAAAGCTCTCGAAGAGAGCTTCGTTTTCGTGGTAAGCGTTGTCCGTTTCGTGAAACTTTTTTGTTAGGTCTTTTGTGCCCTAACCTCTTTTAGCCCGATCTCTTGTAGATCTTGACTCCTCTCGTCTTCTCTTAACCCGATCTACAACGGGGAGCGATTCAGAGAGTTTTTCCAGCAAAACCTAAGGCAAGTGGTGTTCTTGCCCTTGCTCTTTCCCTTTTTCCATATAACCGCTCTAAGCCGGTGCTTTGATTTAACTGTGCCATATTACCCCTCCTTTTTCTCTTTTGCTCCATTAATTTCGGTTATGCTAGTTTCATTGTCTGCTTAGCCCTTTGCTTAATAAAATTTTCTCTTCCTCACCTTGTTATTTGAAAGGTTATGTTATGTTCTGATGGGTCTTGCCCCTTTGCTTGTGAAATGATAAATATGTTGGGGGATCGTACACGATGTTGGCGGTGCCACCGGTGCGATGCCCCTTTTAAAATATGAATATGATTGGAGAGTCGTGACGATGCGAGATGGAATATCCCCGCACGCTCTCATTTAAAAATATGAATTTGTTTGGAGAGTCGTGACGATGCGAGATGAAATATCCCCGCACGCTCTCATTTAAAATGTTATATCTGTTGGAAACTCGTGACGATGTGAGATGGAATATCCCCGCACGCGTTCCTTTTTTTTTGATGAGCTGATCAGTCTCTATAATTCTGAACAAGAGTAATATGATTAATAATTTGAAAACGGATGGCTTTTCTTTTGCTTATGGCGAGTTTTGTCATCGCCTGTGTTCTCTCCTTTGTTTGGTGAGCTTATTTTTACTGATTAGATACTCCTGTTATTTCATTTCTTGTCGATTTCTTGCTGCTAGCTTGTCATGACTGACCCTTGCAGCTCCTGTTTCCCTCCGGTCTCGCGGAGGTTTGCTTACTTTCTTTTTTCTGCACCAATTGTACTTGTTTCTGAGGTGTTCTTTCTTTGAATGCCTCAGGTTCTGGACAGTAGCAGGTGTTAGTGCAGAGCTGGTTTAGTTGCTGTCTTCTGACTCTTTGAGGTAGAGTTTCTGTGGACTTGTCGGCCCATGGGTTCGTGTCAGGTGTTGACGCCCGTGGAGTCGTTTAGTTAGTTTTTTTTTGCTTCAACTGCTGCTGTTACTTATGGTTCACTTTTGAACGCTTGTTCTGGAATGGTTGGATATTGGTGGGATTTATGACTCCCCCTTGTTAGATATGTTAAGGCAATTGTTGCATTGCATAATATGTTTTGAAATGCTAATCTCACTATTTTCTACGCGTGATAAATCTATTTCTTATATATGGTAAATCCACATGTTCGATCTGGCATGGTGCACCTCACTAAGTCTTCATGTTCACTTAGGCCACTAAGTAGTTAAATCAAGTATTTTTCCGCTGCGTAAAACTATATTTTTAAAAGCGTGGACTAGTTGATCCACCAAGCCGAGGGACGCGGCTTGTTAATTTTTTCTGCATAAATTTTACTTGAATCTCTTGAGTTAATGATAATATTTCTTGAACTGCGAAGAAGGATGAATTGCCTTAACGTCAGTAGACGCCCCCTACGTGACGTGGCATCGCAACGCGTAGCTTTCCCTACTCTGATAGCATTTTAAATGTTGGGAAAATGCGGGTTGTGACAGTTGGTATCAGAGGGAAGTTCTGTGAAAAAGGTAGTTGGTGGTTTGGCGTGTGAGCCAAACGACCGCTATCCTATGCAGAACCTCATTAGATCATTTCATTGTATACACACACCGATATGTCATCAATATGTCTTGACCGAAGCATAGTCACTATACTCATAGCATGATAAGAAGTATACGGGGCATAATATGTAGTATGGGATGCATAATATGTGTTTGTATATGGATCCACCATAGGTGGCAACATGTGACGGTTATGTAGTATGAGATGCATAACCACCATTACATGGATGCCCATTAGCACGTTTTCTTTTTCGTTACATGTAATGTTATGTAGTATGGGATGCATAACATTACATGTGTACGCCGCTCATAACATGCATCAAGGCCTCTTTCTAGAATGCATAGCACTGCATACATTCATATCATCGCATAAGCACGCGTGCCAAGTTAAACACATAACAGATGACATATGTACACACATGATTTGAAAAGAAATTTAAATGTTCATGCACTCATGTCATAGCACAAGAGTCAATAGGATGATGGTGCATCATCCTAAGTTTAATCATTTCATCATTTCATGAAATTCCAGAACAAGGTAACAGCAATAGCAGGTTGTCTTCTTTCCTGTTCCGAGTTAATCCGGAGTATTTCCGAATCTGTTTGGCTTAAGCATTTTAAGCCTATTTCTGATTTAATGTGCCTCTATCTTGTAGACATGTCTCGTAGGAGAGTGACGCGATCGACTCCCCTACCTGAGGGAGAGTCTTCTGGTGGTCAGAGTGAGTCCGTTATCGAAGGTCTGCGACAGAGCAACGAGGCCTTGACGAGACAGTTGATTGCAATGCAGACTCAGATTCAGTCCTTGGTGTCTGCTGCCTCGGCGCAGCAGCATGTTGTGCAAGAACCGGTGGTGAGCCAAGCCGTTCCTGCTCCCCTGGTGCCTCCAGTGGCATTGCCACCGGAGATGAACTTCATTTCTCACTTCCAGCGTTTGGGACCTCCTACCTATGATGGTAGGGCAGACTTCATGGCCCTGGATGATTGGGTGATCAGCATGGAGGAGATGTTCTCCTATTCAGGTATCTCGGAGGCTTCAAAGGTGATGGTGGCTGCTTATCAACTGAAGGGTTTGGCGAAAGGTTGGTGGACTAGGGAGAAGGAAGGTCTCACCGAGGGGTGCTCTTGGGAGACATTTAAGAAGTTGTTGCTTAAGAAGTTCCTCCCTTCAGTGGAGCGCAACCGATTGATGAACAACTTTCTGCATCTGAAGCAGAGGCAGCTCACCGTCAGTGAGTACGAGATCGAGTTCAGCAAGTTGAGTAGATTCGCCCCTGAGTTGGTGGCCTCGGAGGAAGGAAGGGTGAAGCGGTTTTTGGGTGGTCTCACTGGCGACGTCCAGCAATGGGCTAGCGCCTATGGGCCAAGGACTTATGCTGAAGCGGTGGAGGCCGCATTGAAGGCCGAATCTATTGAGAAGGCAAAGATTCGTGGACAGCAGACCAAGAGTGATAAGAGGAAATCTGATGAGCGGGAGATTTCTAAGGCGTCATACTCGGACTCGAAGAAGAGGGGTGTGGGGCACTGTAGCTTCTGTGGCAAGCGAGGCCATCCGTTCGAGAGGTGTTTCAAGAGGCTCGAGGCGTTGGAGCCGTTAAAGGTTAGTGCAATTCAGGACGCACCTAAGGCGATCCCAGTGTGCTCTTTCTGTTCTAAGCCCGGGCATGAGGCGGCCCGTTGTTACAAGAAGGCTGGTTGTTGTTTCCAGTGTGGACAAAAAGGGCATCGTAAGGCCGACTGCCCATACTTTCAGACCGTGACTTCGGCGGTTCCCCTGCAGACCTTGCCGCCGCCCCCGCAGTTCGTGAGCAAGGCTAAAGGAAAGCTTAATGTGCTGACCAGAGAGGAGGCTCAAGCCTCAGCACACGTGATATCTGGTTAGTTTCTTTCCTCCAAACTTGTTCTCTTTTCTTCTAAATTTAGCTTACTAGTTGTCTAGTGACGCACGCTTATTTAGGTGAATTCAAGGTGAAGAATAAATGGGCGCGTGTCCTGTTTGATTCGGGAGCGTCTCACTCTTTCGTTGCTAGGAGCTTTGTTGATAGGCACCGATGGTCTATTGACCGGTTGGATGATGCCTTGTCCGTTAAGTTTCCGTCTGGAGATCAGGTTACGTCGGATCGGGGTATCCGGGAGTGCCCCATTTCCTTGGGTGGTGTCCAGGTTCTGGCAGATTTGAAGATGCTAGATTTGGCAGATTTTGATGTGATTCTTGGGATGGACTGGTTGTCAAAGTATGATGCCGTGATCAAGTGCAAGGAGAAGCGGCTAGATTTCAAGTTGGGCGATGGAAGTCCATTGAGCGTTTATGGTCTCCCTCGGGAGAGTTCCTCGATTATTTCTGCGGTACGTGCCTGCCGAGCTTTAGCTTCTGGTTGCGAGGGTTTTCTAGTTTCTATCTGTGCGGTGGATGCTTCTCGTGTGGAGCCAACCGTGGAGAGTATCCCGGTGGTGCGAGAGTTTCCTGATGTTTTTCCTGGCAAGCTTTCCGCTCTCCCTCCCGAAAGAGAGGTGGAGTTTTCCATAGACCTCGAACCAGGCACCCGGCCCATTGCCAAGGCACCGTACCGCATGGCGCCTCGTGAATTAGAAGAATTGCGTGTCCAGTTGGATGAGCTTCTGGAGTGTGGTTTCATCAGACCGAGTACTTCTCCATGGGCTGCTCCTGTTCTCTTTGTGAAGAAGAAGGACGGTTCCATGAGGCTGTGTATTGATTATCGAGAGTTGAACAAGGTGACGATCAAGAATAGATATCCGTTGCCGCGGATTGATGATTTGTTCGATCAGTTGCGTGGGTGCACCAAATTCTCGAAGATTGATCTTCGTTCAGGCTACCACCAGCTGAGGGTTCGTGAGTCAGACATTCCCCTGACTGCTTTTAGATCCTGGTACGGACATTTTGAATTCCTCGTGTTGTCCTTTGGTTTGACCAACGCGCCTTCTGCGTTCATGGATCTGATGAACCGGGTATTCAAGGATTTTCTTGACCGTTTTGTTGTCGTCTTCGTCGACGACGTTCTTATCTATTCCCGCAATGATGAGGAACATGCCTATCATTTGCGTCTGGTTCTGTCTGTCTTGAGAGAGCATAAGTTGTATGCTAAGCTAAGCAAGTGCGAGTTTTGGCTGCCTCAGGTGTCCTTCTTAGGACATGTGGTTAGCAAGGATGGAATCTCTGTTGATCCCACCAAGATTTCAGCGGTGATGGATTGGAAGAGACCTTCTACTCCGAAGGAGATCAGGAGTTTCTTGGGTTTGGCCGGATACTATAGGAGATTTGTGGAGGGTTTCTCCACGTTGTCCGCTCCGATGACCCGGCTTACGCAGAAGAATACCGCCTTCAATTGGAGTGATAAGTGTGAGGAGGCTTTCCAAGAGCTGAAGAGAAGGTTGTGTTCGGCTCCAATTCTCATTCTGCCTATTGAGGGAGTGGAGTTTGCGGTGTATGTTGATGCTTCCCACATCGGGCTTGGATGCGTTCTGATGCAAGAGGGGAAGGTGATCGCCTATGGATCTAGACAACTGAAGGTTCATGAGAAAAATTACCCTACTCATGATTTGGAGTTTGCGGCGGTGATCTATGCCTTGAAGCTGTGGAGACACTTACTATATGGCGCTGTGTGCAAGATTTATACCGACCATAAAAGCTTGAAGTATGTATTTACACAAAAAGAGCTGAATTTGCGCCAACGCCGGTGGTTGGAGTATGTTGCTGATTATGAAGTGGACATCCTTTATCATCCTGGTAAGGCCAATGTGGTGGCCGATGCTTTGAGTAGGAAGGCGGCTCAGATCTTCAATTTATCTATTCAAGCCTTAGTTGAGGAGTTTCTTTTGATGGATATTTCGGCGGTGAGCTGTGGCGAGCGCTCTCGGTTGGAGGCAGAAGAGCCTTCGTGGATCACCCTCACCAGGTTACATCAGAAAGAAGACCCAGATCTTCAGCATCTCCGAGGAAGGACCGAGAAAGGAGAATTATCTGATTTCTCCATCGATGAGCTTGGCACCCTCTTGTATAGAGGTAGATTCTATATCCCGGCGGTGGAAAATATTCGAGTTATGATTTGTAGGGAGGCTCACGGATCTAGTGTGGCCTACCACCCGGGTTCCACCAAGATGTACAGAGATCTGAAGCAAATCGTGTGGTGGTCGGGCATGAAGAACGACATCGCCAAATTTGTATCGGAGTGCTTCACGTGCAAACGAGTGAAGGCCGATCATGGCAGGCCTGGAGGAAAACTGACCCCTTTGGAGATTCCCATGTGGAAATGGGAAAGCATATCGATGGATTTTATTACAGGATTGCCCAGGTCTCCTCGTGGACATGATTCAGTTTGGGTTATAGTTGATCGATTGACGAAGTGTGCTCACTTCGTTCCCTTCAAAATAGGTTATTCTATGAAGAAGATAGCAGAGTTATATTTGGATGAGGTCATCGGTTTGCATGGAGTGCCAGTGAGTATCGTGTCAGATCGAGACTCCAGGTTTACGTCGCGATTCTGGCAGAGCTTACAAGGAGCTTTGGGCACCGACCTCAGGTTTTCAACCGCATACCATCCGCAGACCAATGGACAAACGGAGCGAGTTAATCAGATCGTGGAAGACATGATTAGGTGCTACATTTTGGAGCATGGTGGAGCTTGGGACGAGCGCCTCAGACTCATGGAGTTTGCTTATAATAATAGTTTTCAAGAAAGTCTGCAGATGGCCCCTTTTGAAGCGCTGTATGGGAGGCGCTGCAGGACACCCTTGTTTTGGGCCGAAGTCGGTGAGAGACCGTTGCTAGGTCCGGAAGCTTTGATGGAGATGGAAGAGACGGTGACTAATATCCGGGAGAAGCTCCGGGTTGCTCAGGAGCAGTATGAAAAGTATGCCAATCAAAGAAGGGCGAATCTGGAGTTTGCGGTTGGGGACAGTGTTTTCTTGAAGGTCTCTCCGATGCCGGGCGTTAAACGATTTGGGAAGAATCACAAGTTGGATCCCAGATATGTTGGGCCTTTTCAGGTCGTTGAGCGCATCGGAGTATCTGCCTACAAGTTGAATTTGCCTGCTACCTTTCCTGGCATCCATGATGTATTCCATGTGAGCCAGTTAAGAAAGTGTGTTCGCGATGACCGTCATGTACTCGATTCGGTGCCCCAGATTCAACCCAATCTGTCTTATGTTGAAAAACCCGTCCGAATCTTGGAGACTCAAGAGCGAGTGTTGCGGAGGAAATCTATCCCCATGGTCAAAGTCTTATGGCGAAATCATGACGTCGAGAGCGCGACTTGGGAGCTAGAATCAGTCATGCGGGAATCTCACCCGCACCTCTTCAGGTGATCATCTCGGTGAGTCTCTTCTTCCTTGTCTTTGTATTCTTACTTTCATTATTTACTATCAAATGTTGTATTCCAGTAGTTTTCATAAGATCTGAAGCGGTTTCCGTTCGTATGTCAAGTTTCGGGACGAAACTTTCTGTTAGGAGGAGTGACTGTAACGCCCCCGATTTTTCTGGTATTATTCTTTTGCCTGCTGATGTCATAATGACGGAAGGGCGTTACGTGTCCGTGAGTTGACGGTGCGACATCGTTTGTGCGTTTTTGCGTCTGTTGGGGTTGACCAGCTATATTTTAGGTATATGCGTCGGAACCAAAAATTTTTTACATCGGGAAGCTAAGTTATATAATTTCTGATTTGCTCGTCAAGTTTCGTCACGATCCGAGCATTTTTGGAGACTCGGCGCGCGTTTGAAGTTTTAAATAATTTATAAATTATCCTAACTTCGTTAGGCTATAACTCAAGATCGGTGCGTCGGATTTTGATTCCGACTTCGCCGTTAGGTTTGTAGCGTCGACATTCGCCTACGGCGCGAATTTCGTCCGTTTCGGCACTCGTTTGGGCCTTCGTAATAGCATGTGAAATATAAATTTTATAGCCTATATTTTATCTCTGAGCGGAGCTCAGAGATATAAATTTATTAGCCTATATTTTATCTCTGAGCGGAGCTCAGAGATATAAATTTTATAGCCTAAATTTTATCTCTGAGCGGAGCTCAGAGATATAAATTTTATAGCCTAAATTTTATCTCTGAGCGGAGCTCAGAGATATAAATTTTATAGCCTAAATTTTATCTCTGAGCGGAGCTCAGAGATCTGCAACTTTCGGTCGACGATTTGGGGTCCTGTGCGTACCGGCTTTCGGTCGACGATTTGGGTCCTGTGCGTACTGACTTTTCGGTCGACGATTTGGGGGTCAAAACAACTCCTAATTAAAAAGTGTTGAACATCAAAGTTGTTCGTCTCGACGAGAGCTACAACTTTCATGTTGGCGACTTTTCGAAATAAAGCCATCTTGACCCTCTATTTGTCGTTCTCGTGTGCCTGCGCGTAGGAATTTCGAAAACTGCCCCTTTCGTTTTAAAACTTCAAAACAATTTATATATCCTAGGTAATGCCCTATTATGCAATTGATAATGACCTTGGCTGAGAATAAATAGGTTGAGATAACCAAATTTCCTCCTCCTTTCCCAGTTTCAGCCGAACCAGAGAGAAAAGCGAGAGCGTGAGTTTTCTTGTCCGTAAGGCTTCCGGTGACCGCCGACGGAGCTCCAGTGCTCGGTTTCTCAGTTTGAGGATAGATCTGGAAAGCTCTCGAAGAGAGCTTCGTTTTCGTGGTAAGCGTTGTCCGTTTCGTGAAACTTTTTTGTTAGGTCTTTTGTGCCCTAACCTCTTTTAGCCCGATCTCTTGTAGATCTTGACTCCTCTCGTCTTCTCTTAACCCGATCTACAACGGGGAGCGATTCAGAGAGTTTTTCCAGCAAAACCTAAGGCAAGTGGTGTTCTTGCCCTTGCTCTTTCCCTTTTTCCATATAACCGCTCTAAGCCGGTGCTTTGATTTAACTGTGCCATATTACCCCTCCTTTTTCTCTTTTGCTCCATTAATTTCGGTTATGCTAGTTTCATTGTCTGCTTAGCCCTTTGCTTAATAAAATTTTCACTTCCTCACCTTGTTATTTGAAAGGTTATGTTATGTTCTGATGGGTCTTGCCCCTTTGCTTGTGAAATGATAAATATGTTGGGGGATCGTACACGATGTTGGCGGTGCCACCGGTGCGATGCCCCTTTTAAAATATGAATATGATTGGAGAGTCGTGACGATGCGAGATGGAATATCCCCGCACGCTCTCATTTAAAAATATGAATTTGTTTGGAGAGTCGTGACGATGCGAGATGAAATATCCCCGCACGCTCTCATTTAAAATGTTATATCTGTTGGAAACTCGTGACGATGTGAGATGGAATATCCCCGCACGTGTTCCTTTTTTTTTGATGAGCTGATCAGTCTCTATAATTCTGAACAAGAGTAATATGATTAATAATTTGAAAACGGATGGCTTTTCTTTTGCTTATGGCGAGTTTTGTCATCGCCTGTGTTCTCTCCTTTGTTTGGTGAGCTTATTTTTACTGATTAGATACTCCTGTTATTTCACTTCTTGTCGATTTCTTGCTGCTAGCTTGTCATGACTGACCCTTGCAGCTCCTGTTTCCCTCCGGTCTCGCGGAGGTTTGCTTACTTTCTTTTTTCTGCACCACTTGTACTTGTTTCTGAGGTGTTCTTTCTTTGAATGCCTCAGGTTCTGGACAGTAGCAGGTGTTAGTGCAGAGCTGGTTTAGTTGCTGTCTTCTGACTCTTTGAGGTAGAGTTTCTGTGGACTTGTCGGCCCATGGGTTCGTGTCAGGTGTTGACGCCCGTGGAGTCGTTTAGTTAGTTTTTTTTGCTTCAACTGCTGCTGTTACTTATGGTTCACTTTTGAACGCTTGTTCTGGAATGGTTGGATATTGGTGGGATTTATGACTCCCCCTTGTTAGATATGTTAAGGCAATTGTTGCATTGCATAATATGTTTTGAAATGCTAATCTCACTATTTTCTACGCGTGATAAATCTATTTCTTATATATGGTAAATCCACACGTTCGATCTGGCATGGTGCACCTTACTAAGTCTTCATGTTCACTTAGGCCACTAAGTAGTTAAATCAAGTATTTTTCCGCTGCGTAAAACTATATTTTTAAAAGCGTGGACTAGTTGATCCACCAAGCCGAGGGACGCGGCTTGTTAATTTTTTCTGCATAAATTTTACTTGAATCTCTTGAGTTAATGATAATATTTCTTGAACTGCGAAGAAGGATGAATTGCCTTAACGTCAGTAGACGCCCCCTACGTGACGTGGCATCGCAACGCGTAGCTTTCCCTACTCTGATAGCATTTTAAATGTTGGGAAAATGCGGGTTGTGACATGGTGGCTGGCCAGGGAAGTGACAGGATTGCCGGCGACGGATCACGGAAGTGTTACAGGAAAATTGGTTTTCCGTATCTGTTTTCGGTTTCATGAAGAAGATGAACAGTAGGATAAACTTTATAATATATTGATTATTATAAATTACAAAATGGGAAAATGCATTATTTGAACATATTTTTGGGGCTGTAAAATGAGGCACTTAGAGGCCGTTTTAGGAAAAATGATCAGACACGAAAGTCGGAGCCCTTCGAGTCTAGACAAATCTAAAATTGGTTTCAACTCGTTTGGGTAAGCGGTTCGGCCGCAGCACCCGATTTAGTGGGGGCTGTACCTAGAGTTGGGCAGAAATTAAAATGGATGCCCACTCTTCGTTCCTTGTCCAAATGACCTGAAATTTGGGCAAGGGGTTAATCTTGGTTATACCTAAAGGCAGACCAAAAATGGGAATTTTTGGAGATACTTTGCCTAAAGTTTTTGTTTTAATTTAATAAACTTAGAGGAATTTATTTAGATGGTCAAATGACCTCCAAACCCTCCCAAATTTTGGTGAGTGGTCCCTGGCTATAAAACCTAGGTCTATGTAAAATTCTAATTGATTTGGAGGGGTTTTGGGTGAGAAATCTTCTACCCTTAACTAGGCGTGAGTGAGACACCTTTTAATAAAAAGTGCACTGAGAATTTGGAAAGGTCAAATCGCCTCAACAGAGGCTGATTTTCTGATCTCTGATTTAGAATGGTGTTATAACCTGCTTGGAGAAAAATGGAGAGGTTTAGGGTTGGTTTACCCTAGGGTCCAAGCTCAAATCTTAAACGAGGGGTTTTGAGGTTTGTGAAGGACATAGGAGCAAAAGCTCTTGTATGCCCTTGAAATTTGGAAGAGAGTGGCATGATATGCTGAAAACTCTCTGGTTGAAATGGTGAAGGCATTGGAGGTAATTAGGTACCTCGGAAGTTGAGATTTTGGTTTAGGATTAATATGTATTTTAGTTATTTTAAGCACTAAATCTAATCCAAAAATTATGAAACTCGGGAGGAGGGAGTTTTAGGATGTTTTAGACTTATAATAATTTTCCTGGAATTTTATGATTGATAAATATTATACTTCATGTGTTAAAGGATCATTTGCCCGACTTGTTGTTTCAATTATTTGGAGGCTTTAAATTAATTATAATCAGTTAAAATTCTGGATTTAGATCTTGACTAGTAGAACATTGATCTCTGGATTTTCATAGAATTTTATGTTGAGTAAATCTAGTACTTTATTCACAGATGATAGAAAGGGCTCTTATGTTTAAAAATTAATTATGGATAAAATACTTGCTGGAAAATTATGAGACTTGACCAGTGCTAATTTTAGGCCTTTATCTGCATGGCATAAATTATTTATAATTTTTGGAAGAATATTTTCTGTACTTGATTCATAAACAACAGAAGTTAGAGATTATTTCTAAAATAGTTTTCATGCCCTTTTAATGATAGAAAAATTATGATACTTAGGATTTAACCTATTGAGATAACCTAGTATTTATCATAAATTTGCTGGACATCTTGCATGAGAACTTAGGGTAGTTCATGTTCAAACCGGTAGCCCTTGGGATTTTCGAGGAATTTAATTAAATGCCAAATAAATTAGGAAAATTTCCATTTTCTGGACTAGGTCATTTATATCATGGTAAGTCTCCAGTAAATAATTTAGGGCATTTGGATGAGTAATGGATCGTTGCATAACCGGTTCGACATGTAGCCTAGGTCGGTCTGCATATAACAATTTGTGAAATACAATAGGACATGATCTGAGGAAGTCATTGGAGTTAAATATTTTGTCTGGGTGGAAATGTGGAGGAAAACGCAATAGGAAGATATAAAGAGTAGCGAGAAGTGGTGATAGCTAGAGTTAAGAGGTGCTCGGGTTCGGCGAAAGATCGCTTTTCCCGAAGAGAGGAAGGTTAAAAATTACCCTAGGATAGTCTATCGTAATATGAGAAGGGAATCGGGCTAAGGGAAATAAACCAATAATATTAAGTGCCTTGCGAAAGGGAACTTCGGGCCGTAATGCCGCCGTCTTGGTTCCTAGTGCCCCTTGAGAGCCCTTCACGGGGAATACCGGGGGCAGTCCTGGGCTAACGTAAACTGTAATAATAAACTGGCAAGAGTAACTTAGTAACTAGGATTGCACTTTTCACAAACACTGTTGGCACAGGAAGATTGATGAGAGCTTCGGCTCGGGTGATTTGGAAACAGACGTTTGGGTCCGGGGAGCCTCGGCTCAGTTGGTTAAGAGACGGACGGGATGGTCCGGGGAGCTTCGGCTCGGTTGGTTGGAGACGGACGTTTGGTCCGGGGAGCTTCGGCTCGGATTTGTGTGTTTATGAATAAACTTGCATGTGCATAAGATAGGAAAAGTTAAGGTGGTGGGTTTTTCGATATCGGGGAGTTCGATTGCACCGACACCGATATCGTTGACTCGGCGAGGTGGTTAGCACTTCGCCAACAGAAGTACGGTGCGCCAGCCGGCAAGAGTACGCAGGCGTCCGCTTAGTGCACCAAGCGTTGAGGCGTACGATAGGTCAGACCAGTGGTGCTTTTATTGGTTTTGAGGTGGGCGAGGCCCAACCCACCGCTTCCGTCCGCCACTACGGAGGTATCCTGGGAGGTAACGGCTCCGAAAGGGGGAACTAAAGGTCTGTGTGCACAGAGTCGGGTGTGTGAGTTGCACTTGCATGTTTCATCATACCCACTAGCATGTCATAGCATAATCGATTCATTTAACCCTGACACCTAAAGTATAAGTGGTATGGGACGCTTATACATTAGGACCTGCAAAACGACCCCTTGGTCTATAGGCTTGTGTGGGCAAGTTTATAAATCAAAGGTTAATTTCAATATATAAGAACCATTGCTGTTTGATAACCGACACCCCAACGTATAAGTGGTATGAGACACTCTATACGATGGGAGCCTTGCAAAAGATCCCTTTTGCTTATGTGTTCTCGCATAAGCGAAGGTTTAAGTTCATATAATTGCTTTTCTTACTGCTAGACCTATTATAACATTCATATTAACTGCTCACCGAATACAATTTGCTAGATTAAGTCCACTGTCACCTGTTTACTTTTATTCTCCACAAATATGTCCTCCCCTTTCTTCCTCTCCGTTCGGTACCTAGGAGCCATGGGGGAAGGGGTGGGGGATGATAGGGCTTAGTCTTTATGACTAACGGTTTTCGAACCGCATCATTTAGGGGATCGTGGAGCCCAGCATGGAGGAGCAGCCCCAGAGATCGGTGTGCCTAGAGATGGGGCAGTCTAGCTCCGGAGTTCACACAGCCGGGACCGTGAGTCTCGACCTTGAGTAGTTTCTGTTTTCGCTTCCGCATGAGAGACTTGTAGTGAGGACATTTTGTACCGGGCATAAGCCCGCATTTATAGTACTCTGATATTTTCTGTGGACACTCCCTTCGTGGAGATTTTATCTTATTTACATGTGATTTATTATTGTGGACTGCATTATTCTTACTTCAATTATTGTGCTACTTATTGTGATCGAAAAGGCCAGCAGAATCGGCGCGTTGTAGTGACGACCTTCCCGGGTGCGAAGGTGTCACCGCAAAGCGGCGGTTCTGGGCATAAGACCCCGGTGGTTGAAAAAGAAAAAAAAAGGGGGTCTTACATTGTTGGGTTCTTCTCCAGCGATTTACAACATCCTCTAAGCGAGCAGTCTTTCTCGCACCTTCAACTTCTCTTCCCCTTCAGAGAGTTCTGGAACATCTTCTCCGAGCTTCATCGACAAGATCTCTAAGTTGGATATGTCACCAAGGGTATGTTGGCGATTAAGATCTGTTCTATCTCCTACAAAAAGCCAAAGTTAGCAGGAAGGATATCGTTAACTGCTGACCCATTCTATGCTTAGAGAAATTTTTCAACTACAACCAGTGCGGTTACCTCGTCAGATCGCGCAGTAACTTCAGTCTGGCTGGTTGCCACATTGAGGACCGAAGATCTCTTGTTTTCTCTCTTCTTCTTTCGGAGGGTTTCCTATACCCTCTACTTAGCTATGGAAGTTGGCATGTCTTTCCGTTTCTATGTAGGGATCGCAAACATCATTATATCCACATTATTGATCATTTTTTAGGTTGTGCTCTTAGCCATCTTATTCGCCCTACCGATGGCGTTAGCTACTTCTCCAGCTTCCCAATGGATCATGCTGGCGGAGTCTGCTTTATTGCTAGTCTCACTGGATAGAGTGGATGTGATGTTGAAATCCGGGGTGGTCATTGGCTGAGGAGTTTTGGCTTAAATTGTTTCCAGAAGATTCCTACCTGCCAAGTACTCGGGAAGTTCTTTAACAGACTTATTCGTAGTCTTCTCGACAGGTTACTCTGGAATCCGCTTAACTAGCTTCTCGATAGAGGTGCTTGCAGATTTTCCAGCCTCGGTGGACTTCGACTATAGTTTTACCAGCAGCTTCTCGCTTAACTGCTGTGCTTTGAGCGATACTATTGTGGCAGTTTTCATCTTTGGTGACTTCTGGCCGGCTTTGCGGCTAGACGATTATTCTCGCGGAGACTTTATCGTGGCAAGGCCCTTTTTGCCCATCATAGCCAAGATGCTCTTTCTCGCATACATTTCAGACAACAATCTATTAACTGAAGTTAGTGAAAAGCGACCAGTCTTGGAAGCTCTTTTCTGTAAATAGCTTTTGCATCAGAGATATTTATAACTTTTTGAAAATTTATTGCGTTAACGGTCAAGCAGACAACATTTTTATTTTTGAAATTTCACTGCAATTTAGAAATGTGTGGGGATCATGTTAACCTGGATTGACCACTCTCCTGGATTTTCTCAAGTCCTAGCAACAAGACTAAATCTATTTGCCTATCCTACTTCTCGCAAGGTCTCCTCGACATAGCAGCCATTGAGGAAAAGAAGATCAAAGGCATCTCTGACTGTCTTGTCGCGCTGTTAGGTGGCCACCATTTTCTTTCTCCCCCTTATATCTTGTAAACTTTGACCGATTCTCCTGTACCCAGGCAGTCGGTAATTTTAGCCCTGTGATGAGTCCCGTTTATATAGGGATTTGCGGTCTTATCTGGGCTGGTTTTCATTCCTTTGCGCATCACTATTGCGTAGTTTTCAATGTTATTTCTTTCCATATGCATTTCATGTGCTGTGTGCTTTTCTAGCCTTCGGGTGCGCAATTGCGCTTTTGATTGTTGGGGTTATGCACGTGGTGCTCCCCGGGGATCGTTCTAGTGGTTTTACTGCAATTCTGTTTTGTTGGAGGATGCCCCATTGTTTAGTGCTCATTGCTTACAGGTGGTCGTTTTTCCCATTTCAAAATTATGAATTGAGGAAAACGCACGGTCGTGTATTTCCTTAGCGCACGGTTTCATCGTAGCCGTGCGTTAGATGGCGTTGAGTGGAACTTGACGAATGTAAACGCACGATTAAATGCACGGTTTCATCATAACCGTGGGAGAAGATAACACACGGTTGACCAGTACTTTTCATTTTTGCACCGATCTGTGGTTAATCATGTGTTTTACTTCAAGCACGGGCTTAAGCACCCGTGCTCGAGTAAAATGCATGAATCCACTGTTTTACCTGCATTCCTTTGTTTTGTCGTTACCCGTGCAATTTCCTTCATGCACAGGCGGAATCGCCCGTGCGCGGGTAAAACGCACGTGTCAACGCTTCATCTTCTCAGGTTATTTTTTCGCGTGAATATCACACGGTTCACGCACGCTCATGCGTCGAACCGTTTGAGGCAATTTTTCTGATGATTTACTATATAATATGCGGATTTTTCAAATGACGGGGATAGTTTGTCCAGTCCGCCTTTTATGCTCCCTTGAGCGGGAAAACGAGGCTTCAGCCACTTTTTCTCTCTCTTCCTTGGAGGGAAGATCCATCCACCCGCTCCACTCCATTGAGCTTCCAAAAGCTTTGCCTTAGGCCTCCATTGCCATTGCTACCTTCCTAGCCTTGATTCAAGATACTTGCTACGGCCCGCCAAGCTTCCATCCGCCTCCACAACCTCAACACAACGAAGACAGGTTTGAAGGAGGAAGTGACAGCTCCTCCTTTATCCTGGACTCCTTTCGAACACCGAGCACGGACGAGGGTTGAAACCCCTAGTTTTCGGTCGAGAACCTAGGAAAGCTTCTGCGTTTTGGTTGTGTTTCTTTTCAATTTTCTTGATTTACTTTTCGCTGAACTCCTGCTAGCGATTTTGTAGTTTCATAACCTTGTTTTGCTCAAGATTTCGCTGTGTGTTTTTTTGGTGATTTCTTGAGCATTATATGTGTTAGAAAGCTTTATCTTTGCGCTAGTATAAAGTGCGTTTGGGCCATTCTAGCCTTTGCTAGAAGTGTGCGCTGAGAAGAGGTGTTTTGACCTTCATTTGTTCATTCGCTTCTGCTATTACTCTTTGGAGTGATTCGCTTGGGCGATGCAGTGAAGGCGACCCGCGCTGGTTTTATATTATTTTAGTGTAGGATATCCAAAACAAACCCCCTTGTTCACTTAGCACTTGCACTTATTTATCTAATTGCTAAGACCCATGCTTCCTACTTGCACACGGCGAGAGATCGATACTCGGGAATGCTACTCCTCATTATTATTAATTAGCCATGAACAGAGTAGTCTTACAATGAGCGCATCAAGTTATTGGCGCCGTTGCCGGGGAGTGCAACCCTTGCGTGTGGTTTTCGCTTTTTGGTGAAAAGTCTTTAGGTGTTTAAGTGTGTTTTAAAATTTTTTTTTGTGAGTTTATGGCAGATCTGAACACCGCTGAAAGGGTTGAAGATTTATGAGCTGACGCTGAAACTACAAGAGCTAGAAGAGCCCGTTTATGCGCTGCTGCTGCAGATGCAAGAATGGACGATCTGGTGTGGGGAGTAAACGGTCAGGGAGATAGAGTGGTTATGCACACGAGGTGGTCCAACCTCGAATAAGGACAATGAGGGATTTCACTACCCCTACGGCGGGGTGTGTCTATCATGGGGTCTGGCCAGCAATCGCCAACCACCACTTTGAAATCAAGCCGGCAATCCTAAATATGATTAGGAACCATAGCCAATATTCCGGGCTGCCAAGTGAGGATCCTCAGCTACATTTAGCTGAATTTTCTTAAATATGCGGAACCTTCCGTTATGTGGGAATATCTGATGAGGTTGTGAAGTTAAAGTTGTTCCTTTTCTCATTGCAGGATAGGGCCAAGACTTGGCTACATACAATTGCTCCAGGAACTACTACAACTTGGGAAGCATTGTCTTCCTTATTTTTGGATTAATTTCATCCTGTCGATAAGATTGTTAATGCGCGCAGGGAGATAGCCATGTTCCGACAGCAGGAACAGGAGACCCTTTCATAGGCATGGGAGAGGTTTGCCGATTTGTAGCGCTATTGTCCGCAACACGTCTGTGAGCCCTGGAATTTGGTAGAGATATTTTATTTCGCCGTTGAACCCAATCTTCGGGAGATGATCGATGCTACTGCAGGAGGCACAATTATCAATTTGGCTCCCGAGGAAGCGCTAAGGATTCTAAGAGATACGACCTCCCACATCACTTATTAGACCGCTTGGAGGAATGCCACAAGAGGGGCAAGAAATTTGTTCGATGTGAACGTCGTGGTGCAATACGCTGAACCTTGCCATCCTTCCTTGGAAGGTAAAATGATGCTGACAAGATCTACCCCGCCGCTAGTGCCTGTGCTGAACATCTCTTGCCAAGGTTGTGGGAACCCCGAGCACCACACTTATGAGTGCACTATGGGGAAGCATGTGCTAGTAATCCGGCATGTATGAGTTTTGAAGAACATGTTAATTTTATTAATAATCAAAATCGCGCTGCTCCTTATAACAATGCTTATAACCCGAATGCAAGAAATCATCAGAATTTCTCGTGGAATCAAAATGCTCCTGGTCAAAGATGGCAAGGAGGCCAGCATCAATTTGATGCTCAAACCTCTGGTAGTCAACCGCGACCACCTCAGGTAGGTTAAAATCAAAAAATGCAAGGGACGTGCAAAAGCGCTTTAGAAGAGATGATAGAGAAGTTCGTGGAGATGTCCCAGTCGAACATGACCACTCAAACCGCCTCAACAAGGAATTTGGAGACGCAGCTTGGGCAGCTTGCCCAGGTGTTCTCCGAACGTACTCGTGGTGCCATCCCAAGAGACACGGAGAAAAATCCCCGTGAACAAGGGAAGTGTGTTGTTGAGGTGGGCGAGTGCTGTAGCAATGAACTAGTCGTCAAGTGTGAGATAAATGAAATAGAAACGGTAGCTGTTTGTTATTCTGGTTCTACATGCAACATCCTTGCCTTGCAAGATGTTGTGAAACTGGATTTAAATGTCGAAAATAATATCTAGAAATAACTTATGCTTGCCGATGGTTCGGTTTTCCAAATGGATGGGGTAATTAAAGATGTGGAAGTGAAACTTAATGGGGCTATTGTAGTCACCGACTTGCATATACTAGGATCGGAAGGAAATCACTCAAGACCCATTTTTGGGGTTGCATTCCTGAAAGCCAGTGAGGCAACGCTATGTTTTAATGCTTGCGGAATTACCTTAGCTTCTAAGGATGAATTACTGTCTGGGCAATCACTTCCCTCTCTAGTCCCATATAAATCTTAAAATCTCCGAAAAGTTAATGATTTGCTATCTAACAAACTACCTAGTGCTGATAACACAGATGTGGTGTTTAGCGAACCAGATATAGATATGCAAGTGAAGGAGTCATCGAAACTCGCTGAAGCAAAATCAAGTTCAGAGCTGCTGAGTGTAGAATGAGATAAAGTTAAAAGGAATGCAGAATGAGCACGACTACTGAGAGAGTGCAGAAAGTTGATTTAAAAACTATCATTTGACCAAGTAAATTTTGTAAAACTTTTAAACAAGTGATGTGGGATGATCTACCACCCTCTGCGGGTGAGGAAATGATGCCCTTGGTTGTGGATGGTGATCTGGATGTTAAAATACCAGGGGTGAATTTACTGTCGTGGCGTTCTCGTACAGTTGAATTGCTACGAAAGGAGTTGCTCCTGCACAAGGCGCAGAGTTTTGCTCGTCGACGCGACAAGGAGGAGAGTAGAGGCAAGGGAGATTTGTCTTCTTTGGGACCTAAAGATTTCCCCTCTTCCTCATTCCACGTATCGGGAGAGATTTATCACAAATCAACGTTTAACTGAGAAGTGGAGGATCTACGAGGCCGTCTCCTTTGTCCGGTTCCTTTTGATGATTGTGTTGCTATAAATGTTGTTTTTAATTTTGGATTTTTCCTCCTATCTGCTTTTTATACTTTTGTTACATGAACAATACTATATAACTTCTAATACAGGTATTTGGTGCACCTTAAAGACGGTAAAGAAAAGGGATTGTGGGAGACAACTCGAGTATGCCGCCTTTAGGCTTGTTTCAAGGATATTGCTTGCCTTTCTTTTCTTATTTTGCTTTTTTCTTGTGCTGCCTATTTTTGCTTTGTTGGAGATTGGCTCTTGCAGGTGATTTTTACTTGGGTCGTAGGCTGGTTGATCAAGTTTAAATGCCTAACTTCTAGTATGCTCATCTCTGAGCATTGGATAACCTCTTCCCTCACCTCTTTTTGATTTCATTTCCAAGATCATTTGTTGTATTGTTTAGATTAAGTCTGGCGTAGAGCCTGTCGTTGTTTCCTATTGCAATTGCACTACACGTGTATACCAGTAGTTTCTTTTATTTGAATTTTGTAGTTTACTGCATTGCGCACCTATACCGCACGAGCGCACACTTAAGCACACGCTCGGCCCAAGTTTAAATTGTTTCTTTATTGCTAACTCTAAGATAGCGGTGCTAGCTTAGGATTTTAGGATCGAGTTGTTCGAAACTCATGCAGTGCTCCTAATCAAGGACTTAGGGGGTGTAGAAATAGTATAGATTAAATTTTTCTTTATGCTCTAAATTTATACTTTTCTGCATTTGTAAAGTTTGTTTGCACTACTCAAAATTGCGGAATCGGGAGTGATCTAACGGTAGAGTAGGAATGTGTATAGCCGCCACTAGCCTCGTATTGCTCGAGTCGGGGGAAGGATAAACTTTTTCGGTGACTAAGAACATTCCCTAAGCTACTTTCGAAGCATTGGTGTATGGTTAGTTAAGCGTTAGTGTGATGTGGGCCATCAAATGTTTAGTTTGAGCCTTGTACCATTCCCGATGTCTTTCCATTGCTATCCCCGTTGATCCTATCCCTTCCTTTGTCAACCCTACGCCTCGCTACCAAAGCCTTATAGCCTCACCTTCTCGCAGATATGGATGTGAACGCTTGGTTAGTTTGTCTTATTGTCTATTGTATTTTGTATTCGTTCTATGTGGTTATTGTTAACCCGGAATCCGCGACTAGTTCTCCAGGTTTTCAAGTCCGGGCGGCTTGTGCTTTCTAGCCGCCGTTCTCAGCTAGCCGGCTTATTGTCAGACAAGCCGGGCGGCCTCTACGTCAGACAGCCGCCAGTTCCGGTCCAGCCATCATCTAAGGGTCGACCAGTCATTGCCCAAGCTGCGCGACCTATGTCCCAGGTCGCCGGCAGAGGGGGTCCAGATCAGCCGGCCTAGAGGTCGTCCTGCAGCTCGGCAGAAGAAGGTCGCCAGGCCGCGCGGCCTGTCTCTTGGCTTTTCTTCTTTTTCTCGATTCCCGTCACCGCTGCCCGATTCTCTTATACCTCGGGCAACCCGTAATTTTAGCCCTGCCCGTTTGGGCAGGCCCCCAAGCCTATAAATAGGGGGCGGGAGTACACCCAAAGCACGCTGACTCGAGCCCAAGAGCTCGCTTGTTAAAAGCTGCGGCCTCGATTCTAGTCCTTTGCGGTCTATTATCCGACCGGCTTCTTCCTTTCTTCTTTCCTTTCTAAGTGTAATTGCTCAGTTTCTTATAAAAGGAAAGCCCGCCACAGGAGAGGCATTCAGGCCGCGGCGGGCGAACTCTGTTGTTGCCGCTGGCAGCGACCCTTTCTCTCTTTTTCCTATCCGGTCCTATCCGCCATTCCTAGCCGCTAGTAACCGACTAGCCGATAGTCTTTTCCCAATACCTTCCCCAGTGCTCGAATGATTAGCTGGTGGTGCCCGTTTTCCCCGTCGCTTTTCGTGCATCAACAGTTAACACGCGGCCTTCAGATCTCGGTTAGCCAGAGAAATCCGCGGCTAGATATGGTCAGACCGCTCGGCCGCTAGTGCTTAGCTGCTGGTCGAGCAAGCAGCGGTAAGGGTGGTTAACCTGCTCAGTAACCGCTGACAATTCTATCCGCGCGGTTAGACTGTAACTGTCCGGCGGTCTCTAAGTTCGTGTTGGTTGTTATCTCTCATTTGCAATGAATCTCCCGAGGAATTACAGAGATTTCTTATCATCTATGCTGGATTCCTTAGCGAGGCAAGAGGGTTCTCATCTCGAGAATATAGCTAAGGATGTATTTCAGGCTGGCACGGAGCAGACACCTCCCTACAGAGAAGAAGAAGTTTCTTTTCCGTTCGTCTATCAAATTCGCAGGGATACCGTTGCTGATGATTTTAGAGAGCCCCGCTTGCCACGTTATCATGGGATTAGTGATCCAGTTTCACATCTGCAAGCATTTGAAGCGGCTGCTTCTCTAAAAACCATGTCGGATGGAATCAAATGCAAGCTTTTTCTAATGACCTTTGACGGTCTTGCTCAGGAATGGTTTCATGGTTTACCTTCTCGATCCATCACTTGTTTTGGGGATTTTCAAAAACAGTTTCTTTTGAGATTTAATACTTTCAGGAAGCGGAAGAGAGACCCAGTAGCTCTCTTCCAAATCAGGCAGGAAGTTGATGAGTCTACCGCTCATTTCGTTGATCGGTTTCAAAAGGAAACGCTCGATATCGTTAACGTTCATCCAGAGTTTTACAAATATGCCTTGATAAGCGGACTTCGAGAAGGTCCTCTCAAATTTAAAGTTAGCAAAAAGGAGCCGAAGACCTATGGAGATCTTATTAAAACAGCTAATCAGTTCATAATGGGTGAAGCAGCAAATGCCAACTATATATCCTTCTTAAATCAAATGGCTAAGGGATATCAGAAAGATTCTTATCATCAACAGCCCGGTTCTTCCCGAAGTGCTTCAGAATCTCCGCAACAGGATAAATCATCAGAGTGTATAGAAGCTTGCCCTATCATGTCCTTTGATCCTAAAACACTCAAGTATGAAAAATACTCGGACAGATATGTCGAGTTCAAAATTTCTATGGAAGATCTTCTGCCAATTCTTGCTAATATGAAAGAATTTAAAAAGCCTCGACGTATGAAATCAAAGATTGAACATCGACATGAAGAACTTTTTTGTAAATATCATAAGGATATTGGTCACAACACAGAAGATTGTCGGGCTCTCCGGAAACTAGCAGATCAATTTGCAAGGGCAGGGAAATTACAAGACTATGTTGTCCTATGATCTTCCAGCACATTTTCCACTGATAAAGCCGATGTTTCAAATGAAGATTCTGTTGTTAAATAGTGGAAGTGTTAGAAGCGGTAGTACCTTGTTTGTCTTTCTTTTACATATTTCGTATATCTCCTATGTGCTCGGAATTTCTGGCGTTTGCTTCTTTTCTTTTGATAATGACAGTTGTAATAAATATAGCCCCAAACCAGTCCTCGCCAGCATCCAGCTTCACAAATATCTCTCAACGATCATTTACAATTGGGTTCATTTAGGCTTCAAGCCCATATCCTTTTACTAAGCTTTCCTCTAGAAATAAGCATTCATATGCCCTCTAAATATTGCTTCCTAGCTTTACACTTAATATTGACATACCTATGTGATATTTACTTATAACAAATATAATACTACTTTTTTGGCCCTTCACATCCCGCTCGACATCAGTCGCAAATGTGTAGTGGCAATCCCGCTCGACATCAGTCGCAGATGTAAACCCCGCTCGAATCATTCGCGGATGAGTTAAATGAGATCTTCTTTAGAAGAGTGATGATTCTCAGTTTATGCTGTAAGACAGTGCAGGCAGAGTTTTCGTTATCTTTTCAACCTGCAAGTTACAGTGATAGATAAATTATGGTTTTCACATATTGCTATTATTTTGCCCATTCCAGCTTATCCACCGTCTCACGGTCTTACAACCTAGCCGGTTTAAATTGCACTGTCAGAAGACCGCGCAGTTACCTATTTCGGTTTATTCTATTCGGCTATGAAATCTATCTCGGATTATTACTAATATATTCTGGAATTCGGCCGACTTGATCCTGTCAATTAATTCTAGTCCGCCAAGTAGAGGGCAGTGAATTGAGTTGTTGAGTCTGCAGATCTTGAGGTCCTATGAGGAAAGCAATGTCGCTCCGACCGCACCTACCCGCTTGGCCTCTAGACTGCGGTTATCCTATCCGCTCAGTCCGCCAGTCCTTGGGTTGATTCGGTAGTTCATAGCTCTGTGAGGAAAGCTATGCCGCTCCGGCCGCACCTACCCGCTTGGTTATGAATTACGGGTCATTTCTGATATTATTATTGATGCAGTGCGGACTCCGGTTATCCTATCCGCTCAGTCCGCCGGTCCTTAGGTTGATTCGGTAGTTCATAGCCCTATGAGGAAAGCTATGCCGCTCCGGCCGGACCTACCCGCTTGGTTATGAATTACGGGTCATTTCTGATATTATTATTGATGCAGTGCGGACTCCGGTTATCCTATCTGCTCAGTCCGCCGGTCCTTGGGTTGATTCGGTAGTTCATAGCCCTGTGAGGAAAGCGATGCCGCTCCGGCCGCACCTACCCGCTTGGTTATGAATTACGGGTCATTTCTGATATTATTATTGATGCAGTGCGGACTCCGGTTATCCAATCCGCTCAGTCCGCCGGTCCTTGGGTTGATTCGGTAGTTCATAGCCCTGTGAGGAAAGCTATGCCGCTATGACCGCACCTACCCGCTTGGTTATGAATTACAGGTCATTTCTGATATTATTATTGATGCAGTGCGGACTCCGGTTATCCTATCCGCTCAGTCCGCCCGGTCCTTGGGTTGATTCGGTAGTTCATAGCCCTATGAGGAAAGCTATGCCGCTCCGGCCGCACCTACCCGCTTGGTTATGAATTACGGGTCATTTCTGATATTATTATTGATGCAGTGCGGACTCCAGTTATCCTATCCGCTCAGTCCGCCGGCTTATGGTATTCATTCAAATCAATTCGCGACTTGCTATGTAAAGAAGTCGCAATATGTTTATCTCTATCGCTAAGTAGTTTCCCTATTGAAAGCGAGTTTCGTATTAAAGTTCGGACAGGCCGCCACAATCAGCTTGCTTTTTACAATATCTATCCGGTTTATTCCCTTGGCCGGGCGGCTTGTTGATCGCCATGTATCTTCTTCATCTCCAATAAAATTACGGCCTATACATTAATCGTGGGACTTCGTGGTTGAATATGAACCCTCAACAGTTGAACTGCCTTATATTCTTGGCGAATAATCGCCTAACCGCCCGGCTTATTGCTCTATATATGCTCAAGGATGACCGGATTGTTATAATTTCGCAGACGACTAGTATATCCGGTTACCGGTATTCTACTCGAGTTTAACCGGAGCAAAGGTAGTTATTATTCGGTGAAGTCATCGATTAGATTTCTTAAGCCGGAAACGAGTAAGAAAGATTAAGCCGCATGCACAAACAAGTAAGTAAAATTATAATAGATTCTCACAAAAGGTAAAATATTTTCATTTCTGATGTCAAGTATAAAAGGTAAACCGCGCGGTTTACAAAAATCTTACTGGCGGTCTCAAAAAATGTAAAAACTTTTACAAGTAATCTATCCTAGCAATTCGGCTTCAATCTTTTGGACGCAGGAGTACCGGAGTCCGGTTCACCGTCGATGTCGATCTCAGAAGGCGAGTAGTCGCCACTATCAGACGATGATGAACGCGAACTGCCAGTGCCCTTGGTCTCTGACGAGCTGGCAACAACCCGCGCGGTCTCAGACGCTTGACCGCCGGTTTCTGAAGAAGCGCTCTCGCTCCTGCTTCCCTCGCTGTCCTCCTCTTCCTCTTCTGCCTCGCCCTCTCCTCCGATCTTATCCTTGCCTTTCAGCGCTCGATAAACCGCGACCACCCTTTTCTTCAAGGATGGATACAGGTCGGCGCAGGTGAAGTCGGTAAATCCCGGGGCGAGGCCGCTGCGATCTCGAAGGCTTTTCAACGCTCCGTCGATCCCTTGCACAAGCTGCGGAAAGACCGCATCCTGAAAGGCTGAGTTGGCGGGATCGTACATTTTCTACAAAGGAAGGAAGAAGGTCAGTCCGAGCGACTAGTTAAATGAGGTCGCATAAATCAGGTAATATCTTACCGCATTGAGCTCCTTTAGCCGTGCTATTTCTTCAACCTTTTCGGCGAGTTGCCGCTTTAGGTCGCCTTCACTTGCGACTAACCGTGTATGGGCCAGGCCCATATAGTGGTTAGCCACAAAGCTTCTCGCGCCGACCTGCGCGGCAAACCGCGAGAAGTCCTCTGCAGGAATCTTTTTTAGCGCCTTCAAATTGCGCGTTCCATACAAAGCCGTGCCAGCCACTGAGGCATGGTGGCTTACGGTTTCCTTCCCCCAGTTCGGGAGGGCGGTGGAAACTTGTACCGATTCGCCATCGGCACTCCACTGCATGGTGGGGTTGCCGTGGAGGTCTTTCAAGCGACTGCCCATACCAAGCAGCGTGAAGCCGCTGGAGGAATCCGATTCAACTTCCACTTCAGCCCTCTCCAGCCTGGCCCTCTTCGCCCTCTTCTCCCTCTGTGTAAGGGTTAGGCCGCCTGGAGTAAGCGGCTTGTTCAGCGGGACCGCGATGACAGCTGCAAGGCAAAGTTAACAAGTCAGTTGGTAAGCCGCACGGCTAGCAGAGCAGTTCGGCTGGGTGATACTTACTGTCCTGCGCATGGACATCCTCCAAAGTCAGGAGCAGCGGGAGGTAGTGGGTGACGTCGAGCCGCTCGCCCTTGAAGAAGTTGAAGATCTCCTTCTCCACGCCGTCCAGTCCGCTGCTGCCAAAAGCGGCTTCGTCGCGAACTTGCGGATGGACCGGCAGGAGTCCGAGGTTACCCTCGAAGATCAGGTATCTTTCTGACCAATTCGCGATTTTGTTAGCCAGGTTGACGACTTTCAGGCCGCGGCAGCCGAATTAAAGATGGCCTCTGAAGATCTTCTTTCCCGAGTCCGTAATAGACCGCACAGAGAGGCATTCTCTGAACAGTCTTATCGAGAAGCGAACTCGCTCCGACCTAAGGTAGGAGATGAAGCTGTAAATCGCCGCAATAAAGTTCGGGGGCAGTTGTCCTGGCACTACTCCGTAATGGTCGAAGACCGCAACGGCTTCCATTAGCACAGGGAAGCCGAAGCCGCAGTCAAAGTGATCGATTGGGATAGCCATATGGTTGGCTGCGGAGGTGTTAATCCGCTCGTGAGGCAGCGGAAGCCGCACGAGCAGCGGGCTGTCTTTCATATGCTTCTCTGCAAAGCTGTCGAGCTCGGCTTGGGTAAGCCGGCCTTCCTTATGATCCGCCGAATGGAAGGCGGAAGCCGCGTCGGTCCTAACGGCTGGAGCTTTGTCAGACCGCATCGCCATTGCTTTAGCTCGCATTTTGATGTTCTGTGCTGAAGACACCGGGATCATCTCAATTTATAGATTTCTTACGCAGCTACAGTAGCGGTTGTCAAATCGCAGTTAGATATCAGGCCGCACGGCTCAACCTGCAAGGTAAAGTATTCTAACCGCATTCTATTTCGGCAGTTCGAGCGACTAAAATTCCAGTACTTGACGAAATTTCTAAAGAAGAAAAGACAGCGAATAGAAGTATTCAAACCGCACAAAGCCGCATGCAATTCACAGTAATATACTATCGAACATACAACAATTGTCCACAGGAATCAAACTGTCCGGCATCACGAGTTGATGCTTATTACAACGCCAAATTAAAGTTCTCATAATTAGTTCTCTCCACTCTCTGGAGCCTCTCGCCCAGCCCGCGCGACTTGGTCACCGGCCTGTACCAGCTGGACATACACTTGACTAACAAGGTTTTGGATATTGTGCAGAGTCCGATGAACTCGCGAGGTATCACACTCTACGCGGGTAAATGGAACCAGTGACAGAGCACAATCTCCCGGGTCGCCAGAAGCAGCGACCTGCCTAACCGCCGCGACTACTGGTGAGTCCGAAGTCTCTCCGGAAGCCGGGCGATTTGGTAGTTGCTGCTGTTCAGCAGTCGTCCCAGCAGGTCGCAAGCCTCTGCCGGCCTCCTCTGGTCGATCCTTATCCCTTTCCTCGTCAAGTCAAGCGGTGTCCGCCCTTTCCCTCTCTATCCGGCCGAGCATCAGCACTAAAGCCTGTAGGTCAAGTTTCTCTGTCTTCTCCTGCTCTAGGTGGGCGAGCGCCTCAAGAGTTCTTTGCTCAGCGGCCTCAAGCGCAGTCCGCATCGTTGTCTTCTCCTCCTCCCAGCTAGCCAGGGACTCCTGCATCCTTTTGTCAGCGGCCTCCAGAGCAGTCTGCTTTGCCGTTTTCTCCATGTCCGCGCTGGCCAGTGCCTCCTGCACCCTTTTGTTAGCGGTCTCCTGCATAATCCGCATCGTCGTTTTCTCCAACTCCAAGCTGACCAAGGCCTCATGCGTCCTTTTCTCAGCGGCCTCCACCTCAGACCGCATCATTCCTCTCTCCTGCTCCAAGTCCTCCAGCACTTCTTGAGTTCTCCTTTCAGCGGCCTCCAACATAGACCGCTGATTTTCTTCTTGAAGCCGCCACTCTTCTTCCTTGGCTCAAAGGGCCTCGGCATGCTCCCTTATCCTAGCCTGCAAGGCGGCGACCTCCTCCTGGAATTCGGCCGTCCTCTGGTCACGGACACTTGGAGGTAGCGGCGGAATCAGTGGAGGTAAGAAAGTCGTCAGATCGCCCGGCTTGATGGCAGTTTCCCGTACACCTGCAGCGAATAAACAGGCGGTTAGATTCAGTGATATGACCAGCACCTGGTAGATGATCTCGTTAGAACGAGACCGCAACTCGTGGTTATCTCTCCTTCGAAAGCCGCAGTATCAAGTCTAGCCGCTGATCGCCTAAACCTTTCTGAATCTATTCTCTTTAGCTTTTCTTTCCATAGCCGCGCGGTCTCCTTAGCTTTGCTTTTCAGCTCAGCCGTAGTCAGGAAGAAGCTCACCGGCGGATTGCAAATTGTGTCCGCTCCCTTCTTCCGTGACCTCGGCTTGTAGAATTTTACAATACACTTAACTTCTTCGTGTTTACCTTGCAGGGCAGGAAATGTAGTCGCCACCTGCTTCTCGGCGATTAACTTCTTCATCTCCTCTATCTTCTCTCTAAGTTTTAATTTTTCAGCTCCTTCTTAAACTGCAGGAGCCGATTCGCCAAGCTTCTCTCCTATAACTTCGACATCGGTGACGGCGACTTCCGTAGAAGCCGGCGGAGTTGCCAGTAACTTGTCCTACTGCTGAAATTTCTCCATGCCCTTCAGGATATCGCTCAGGGATTCGCTAACCGAAGGCGTACTCTCTGGCTCATCCGGCTTGGAAGATGAAGTCGACAGACCATCAGATACATCTTTCTCCCGCGGCTTAAAATGCAGACTAGCCGCTCCGGTCTTCACTGAAACATTGCGGTTATCAACCAGCATCTTCCGCGCCTTCCTCTCCATCCTTTCCTCAAGGGTCTCGACCTTTTTCTTACGTCGCTTCAAGTGGCCGACTATTGTCTCTGTCCGTTTCCTCTTCTCAGACAGAGACCGCTCGGCCTCCAGTAGCTTCTTCGAGTCGTCCTCTTCAACAATGATCAAGTCAGCAGATGTGGGCAACTCGCGCGGTTTGGAAGAGTCGACACTCTTCTCCTCCGCCCCGACGATCTTCAAAAGGGGTTCACCTGATGGCGAGTAGGTAATGTCGAAGGATTTGGTGGCACCAGCTTGCGGGAGAGCAGATTTGGAAACCGCTTCGACTTTTGTCGCGGCCTGCGAGGATTCCGCGACGACTTCCATCGATTTCTTTCCAGAATCAGAAGTCGTCGGTGCGATCGGCTTCTCAGTTTTCTTCTCGGGCCGTTGGTCGGAACTGTCCGCTTTTCTGCTCCTCTTTTTGGATCCAGACGACTTCTTTTCGCGATCTAGCATCGAGGACATGATGTCCATCTTGTAGAAGTCTCTGTCGGCTTGGAGGATTCTGACCGCAAGTGGCGAATAGTGACCCGTGGCTTGGCAGAAATCTTGATGAAATGGCAGGGCCCTCAGCATTTTATAGACACAGAAGCATTAATGGCAGTTGCGGTCTCCGGCTTAGTTCTACATTTTCGAAGTTTTTCAGAAACTTAAAAATGTGTGGGGATTATGTTAACCCGGAATCCGCGACTAGTTCTCCAGGTTTTCAAGTCCGGGCGGCTTGTGCTTTCTAGCCGCCGTTCTCAGCTAGCCGGCTTATTGTCAGACAAGTCGGGCGGCCTCTACGTCAGACAGCCGCCAGTTCCGGTCCAGCCATCATCTAAGGGTAGGCCTGTCATTGCCCAAGCTACGCGACCTGTGTCCCAGGTCGCCGTCAGAGGGGGTCCAGATCAGCCGGCCCAGAGGCCGTCCTGCAGGTCGGCAGAAGAAGGTCGCCAGGCCGCGCGGCCTGTCTCTTGGCTTTTCTTCTTTTTCTCGATTCCCGTCACCGCTGTCCGATTCTCTTGTACCTCGGGCAGTCGGTAATTTTAGCCCTGCACGTTTGGGCAGGCCCCCAAGCCTATAAATAGGGGGCGGGAGTACACCCAAAGCACGCTGACTCGAGTCCAAGAGCTCGCTTGTTAAAAGCTGCGGCCTCGATTCTAGTCCTTTGCAGTCTATTATCCGGCCGGCTTCTTCCTTTCTTCTTTCCTTTCTAAGTGTAATTGCTCAGTTTCTTATAAAAGGAAAGCCCGCCGCAGGAGAGGCAATCAGGCCGCGGCGGGCGAACTCTGTTGTTGCCGCTGGCAGCGGCCCTTTCTCCCTTTTTCCTATCCGGTCCTATCCGCCATTCCTAGCCGCTAGTAACCGACTAGCCGACAGTCTTTTCCCAATACCTTCCCTAGTGCTCGAACGGTTAGCTGGTGGTGCCCGTTTTCCCCGTCGCTTTTCGTGCATCAACAGTTAACCCTAAAAATGTGCGGGGATTATGTTAACCCGGAATCCGCGACTAGTTCTCCAGGTTTTCAAGTCCGGGCGGCTTGTGCTTTCTAACCGCCGTTCTCAGCTAGCCGGCTTATTGTCAGACAAGCCGGGCGGCCTCTACGTCAGACAGCCTGTAAGACCCCCTTTTTTATCTTTTTCAACCACCGAGGTCTTAGGCCCAGAATCGCCGTATTGCGGTGACACCTTCACGTCCTGAAGGGTCATCACCACAAGGCGCCAATTCTGCCGGCCAATTCGATCACAGAAGGGTAGCACATAAATGAAATAAGAGCAATGCAGTCCACAGCAATAGATCACATATATAAAATAAAAATCTCCACGAAGGGAGTGTCCACAGAAAACATCAGAGTACTATAAATGCGGGCTTATGCCCGGTACATCATGTCCTCACTACAATATCACTCATGCGGAAGCTAATACAGAAACTACTCAGGGTCGAGACTCACGGTCCCGACTATATGAACTCTGGAGCTAGACTGCCCCATCTCTAGGCGCACCGATCTCTGGGGCTGCTCCTCCATGCTGGGCTCTACGATCCCCTAAATGATGCGGTTCGAAAACCGTTAGTCATAAAGACTAAGCCCTATCATCCCCCACCCCTTCCCCCATGGCTCCTAGGTACCGAGCGGGGAGGAAGAAAGGGAAGGACATGATAGTAGAGATTAATCAAGAAACAGATGGCAGCGGAACCAATCTAACAAGTTGTATTCGGTGAGCAGTAATATAATTGTTATAATAGGTCTAGCAGTAAGAAAAGCAAATATATGAATTTAACCTTCACTTATGCGAGAAAACATAAGCAAAAGGGATCTTCAGGAAGGCTCCCATCGTATAAGTGTCCCATACCACTTATACCTTGGGGTGTCGGTTATCAAACAGCAATGGTTGTTATATATTGAAATTAACCTTTGATTTATAAACTTGCCCACACAAGCTTATAGACCAAGGGGTCGTTTTGCAGATCCTAATGTATAAGCATCCCATACCACCTATACTTTAGGTGTCAGGGTTAAATGAATCGATTATGCTATGACATGCTAGTGGGTATGATGAAACATGCAAGTGCAACTCACACACCCGACTCTGTGCACACAGACCTTTAGTTCCCCCTTTCGGAGCCGTTACCTCCCAGGATACCTCCGTAGTGGTGGACGGAAGCGGTGGGTTGGGCCTCGCCCAACTCAAAACCAGTAAAAGCACCACTGGTCTGACCTATCGTACGCCTCAATGCTTGGTGCACTAAGCGGACGCCTGCATACTCTTGCCGGCTGGCGCACCGGACTTCTGTTGGCGAAGTGCTAATCACCCTGCCGAGTCAACGATATCGGTGTCGGTGCAATCGAACTCCCCGATATCGAAAAACCCACCACCTTAACTTTTCCTATTTTATGCACATGCAAGTTTAATCGTAAACATACAAAAACCGAGCCGAAGCTCCACGGACCATCCCGTCCGTCTCCAAACCAACCGAGCCGAAGCTCCCCTGACCATCCCGTCCGTCTCCAAACCAACCGAGCCGAAGCTCTCATCAAGCTTCCTGTGCCAACAGTGTTTGTGAAAAGTGCAGCCCTAGTTACTAAGTTACTCTTGTCGGTTTGTTATTACAGTTTACGTTAGCCCAGGACTGCCCCCGGTATTCCTCGTGAAGGGCTCTCAAGGGGCACTAGGAACCAAGACGGCGGCATTACGACCCGAAGTTCCCTTTCGCAAGGCACTTATTGTTGATGGTTTATCTCCCTTAACCCGATTCCCTTCTCATATTACGATAGACTATCCTAGGGTGATTTTTAACCTTCCTCCCTTCGGGAAAAGGCGATCTTTCGCCGAAACCCGAGCACTTCTTAACTCTAGCTATCACCAATTCTCACTAATCTTTATACCTTCCTATTGTTACTTCCCCCACTATTACCCACCCAGACAAAAATGATTAACTCCAATGACTTCCTCAAATCATGTCCTAATGCATTTCACAATTGCTATATGCAGACCGACCTAGACTTCATGTCGAACCGATTATGCAATGACCCAATATTCATCCAATTGCCCTAAATCATTTACTGGAGACTCACCATGATATAAATGACCTAAATCCAAAAATGGAAATTTTCCTAATCTATTTGGCATTTAATTAAATTCCTCGAAAATCCCAAGGGCTACCGGTTTGAACATGAACTACCCTAAGTAATCATGCAAGATGTCCAACAAATTTATGATAAATAGTATGTTATCTCAATAGGTTAAATCCTAATTATCATAATTTTTCTATCATTAAAAGGGCACGAAAACTATTTTAGAAATAAACTCTAACTTCTGTTGTTTATGAATCAAGTACAGAAAATATTCTTCCAAAAATTATAAATAATTTATGTCATGCAGATAAAGACCTAAAATTAGCACTGGCCAAGTTTCATAATTTTCCAGCAAGTACTTTATCCATAATTAATTTTTAAACAATAAACCCCTCTCTAATATCTGTGAACAAAGTACTAGATTTACTCAACATAAAATTCTATAAAAATTCAGGGACCAATGTTCTACTAGTCAAGATCTAAATCCAGAATTTTAACTGATTATAATTAATTTAAAACCTCCTAATATTTGAAACAACAAATCGAGCTATTAATCCTTTAACACATGAAGTATAATATTTATTAATCATAAAATTCCAAGAAAATTACCATAAGTCTAAAACATCCTAAAACTCCCTCCTCCCGAGTTTCATAATTTTTAGATTAGATTTAGTGCTTAAAATAACTAAATTACATGTTTATCCTAATCTAAAATCTCAACTTCCGAGGTACCTAATTACCTCCAATTCCTTCACTGTTTCAACTAGAGGGTTTTCAGCATATCATCCCACTCTCCTCCAAGTTTCAAGGGCATACAAGAGCTTTTGCTCCTATGTCCTTCACAAACCTCAAACTCCCACCCACTGGATTTGAGCCGATCTCTTAGGGTAAAATCCACCTTAATCCTCACCATTTTTCTCCAAGCAGGTTATAACATCCTTCTATGTCAGGGGTCAGAATTTCAGCCTCTGTTGAGGTGATTTGACCTTTCCAAACTCTTAGTGCACTTTTTACTAAAAGATGTCTCACTAATGCCTAGTTGAGGTTAGAAGGTTTCCCACCCAAAACTCCACCAAATCAATTGGAATTTTGTACAGACTTAGGTTTTATAGCCAGGGACCACTCACCAAAATTTGGGAGGGTTTGGAGGTCATTTGACCACCTAAATAAATTCCTCTAAGTTTATTAAATTAAAACAAAAAACTTTAGGCAAAGTATCTCCAAAAATTCCCATTTTTGGTCTGCCTTTAGGTATAACCAAGGTTAACCCCCTGCCCAAATTTCAGGTCATTTGGACAAGGGACGAAGAGTGGGCATCCGTTTTAATTTCTGCCCAACTCTAGGTACAGTACTCACTAAAACGGGTGCTGCGGCCGCACCGCTTACCCAAACGAGTTGAAACTAATTTTAAATTAATCTAGACTCGAAGGGCTACGACTTTCGTGACTGGTCACTTTTCCTAAAACGGCCTCTAAGTGCCTCGTTTTGCAGCCTCAAAATATACTCATCCAAGTATATTTTCCTTATAAATTATTACATAATTTATATATTATATAACAGTTTTTACTGTTCATCTTCTACAGAACCCGAAAACCAGACACAGAAAACCATTTTCCCTGTAAGCTTTCCGTGATCCGTCGCCGGCCGTCCGGTCACTTCCCTGGCCAGCCACCACCACCATCACCTCCGTTGAGGCGATGGCTATCGGTCGGTGGTGGTTTGGCCGCCAGAGGTGGCGGTTTCCGGCGAACTCAAAAATACCTTTTTCATGGTTTTCCCATGAAAACGAGAGATGGGTTCGGCTCCGTTGAGCGCGAACTTCCTTCTAAGAATCCTAAGATCTACCCATGAAAGAGAAGAAGCAGAGGAGGACCTTGTTCGCGGTTTGGAGGCGAGAAGAGCGACGGGGTGCCATGGCGCAGTGGTGGCGTAGCCGAACTTCTCCTACAGCAAGAACAAGATCTGATCCGTTTACTTGAGCGTGTAAACTTCTCCTCTTGCCCCAAGTGGGCTTTTATAAGTCAGAAAGTGGGGAGGTGGAAGGGTAAAGCCGTAATGGCCATGAAGGCTCCTCTTAATAGCCTTTCGGTTACAGTGATGGGATAAGAAACGGTGGAAGATGAACAGGTGTATCCAGTTGGCGGTTTCCTATTGGACCAACACTTCCTCCTTTATTATATAATTATAGAAGGAAAAACGGCCCGTAATTACTCCTGGTGTAACTTCCCACACCAGCATTTATTTCCACGCGCGTTAGAATAATTTCGGGCCTGAACCGTCGTTTCGGCCAATGTCACGGGCGTGACACCTAGGTCACGGGCGTGACAGGTCCGGGTGACAATTTTTGGGGTCGACGATCTTCGAACTGAGATCGACGGTCATCGAAGGGTGATCACACCCTAGGTCACGGGCGTGACACCTAGGTCACGGGCGTGACAGGCCTGAACGGCAATTTCGAGGTCGACGATCGTCGAACTGAGATCGACGGTCGTCGAAGGCTGGTCACGCCCTAGGTCACGGGCGTGACACTTAGGTTACGGGCGTGACGGGCCCGAGTTCAATTTCGACGATCGTTTACGGGGATCGACGATCGTCGAAGGAGTCACGCCCTGGTCACGGGCGTGACACCTTGGTCACGGGCATGACATGCCCAGGCTGCTAGATCGACGATCGTCTCACGGAGATCGACGATCGTCGAAGGGGTCACGCCCTAGGTCACGGGCGTGACACCATGGTCACGGGCGTGACATGCCCGGGCAGCAAGTTCGACGATCGTCTCGCGGAGATCGACGATCGTCGAAGTAGTCACGCCCAAAGTCACGGGCGTGACGGGTCGGTCACGGGCGTGACCAACCCGTGACCCGAAACCTCGATCGATTTATTTCAATTTTTGGGCTTCGCAGGGTTCTGTCACGACAAACCGACTCCTAGGGGTCTAGCCGGAAATGGGATGTTACAAATCCCAATAAACAAAACAAAAATTTCGTCCCCGAAATTGAGGTTGAGCCTACGGGGATTTCTATCGGAATAAATTAAACTTGTAACATCCCATACGATCTTTCAATCGGGTTTAGGCGACTATTCGTTTGATAAACGAAGACAATCTCCCCAATAAACAAAATATTAGCCCCTACCTTTCTGATTGAGTGCGCATGCCTAGGTCCCGAATTTTCCTTATCTAGTCTTAACTATCCAAAACAAGAAGGCAATCTATAGTATACCGAGAGGTGGTGAGATGTACCTGACTGAACAACTCTGGGTATCTTTGCCTCATCAGGTCCTGCGGTTCCCAGGTGTGTTCCTCCTATCCATGCTTTCTCCACAGGACCTTGACTAGCGGGATCTTCTCGCACCACAAAACTGCACTACTAAATCAGGGTTTCCCCAACTATCTCGCTCAATCTATCCTCGAACTTCCACTCTAACTCTGGAAGTGACTATAATAGGTCTTCAAAACCCTTATACTTGCCTATACCATTCGACAAACCTCACCGTGCGTAGCCAAATCCATGACGTCTTTCTCATTCTGGGGAAAGACAAGTTCTAATACACATAATCTTCTTCTAGTAAATTGAGTTTTTGTTTGAAACGGTAGACAGCGACTCTATAAACCTCTTCCACGCGATCATGTTCCTATTCCTTCATATACGACCGAGTAATCAATCCATTTGACCCTATGATTTATCCAACTCTGGTCGTTAACGGGAAAGATTTCTTCGTCAAATGACCCGTCGTTACACTTGATTTTCCAAACATTTATTTATCATAGCCGCGACCCTTGCTAACCATGTTTGTGCCATCAAATGTATCTAATCTTGTCTTGATGCTCTCTGAATCAAGTCTGCAAGGTCATACCTAAGATATATGTTTTCGATATATCGTCTGCTAATTTCTTTCAAACTCTTAGTGTTATCATACTCATGATGTTACATCATAATGTCTCAGTCTTATCTTTCCAAATCTACTTAGTCTTACTACCCGTCATCAAATTCACATGGTATCTTCTAGTAGTTATGTCTCGTAGTTACTCCTCATTATTACCATGACATCATTCGAGTGGCGTCGAATAAGACCAACCTCAACATTACTGTGTTTGGGGCAACACACTTTCTAAATTAGGTCTAGGAGACCTAAGCCATTAACTCACTTGCCCAATAAACAAAAGATAAGCCCCCAATAAACAAACGATAAGCCCATATCTTCCTTGGGCTAATTTTCTTTTATCTTACCATGTTATATCTGTCCTAGCTGAGTGTACAATCCCTAGGGCATCAGTCTATGACTTGGGGTTCCAAACTGACACTTGTAGATATACTCCATACTTTAAACCCTCCGAGTCCAATTTACGACACACTTATCAGGGTTGTTCCAACTCCCAATTGGGTCTCTTTCGAACTTGAATTCCTACTCGACCTTCAGTGTTTATCTTGTAGTTGTCTCCGAGTAATCTTATTACCGGTACGAGGGTTAAGACTACTTGTCTTCTACCATTCTGCTAAAGTATTATTGATCTCAATTCTCCTTAAAGCAGTCTACTGATTTGAGTAATTCTTGATAGGGGTCGTAGGGTCACCTGAGTTTATCTATCAGGTTGTCATTCTCATGTTAAACTCCTCCTTTTATTCTGTTTGGGTATCTCCTTACCTTAAACAAGTTCATACCCAGGGTCTATTTCGAACTAGGGCATGTTATAAGTCGTCATGGTTAGTCATGTGTCCTAATGGGTTGAGTCTAACTTATTGACTAAAGAATTATAAGATGAGGTCTTTACAGCCGGAGGTGCTCCCTACTGGGGGCAGGGTTTGCCTCAAGCTACAAAGAAGAATTTCATTTGTTGAAGAAGTGGACAATTTATATGTGATCACCATATGGGCACACCACTGCTTCCGCTACTTAGTTTGTCCCCAAACTAAACTCGCTCGGGGGTGACCTAGTGTTTTAGTGGACTGCTATTTGATCGATCGTGGTTTTGCTCTTATACCAGTTTGTAAAACCCCTTTTTTTTAAAACTCGTTTCTTAACTCGGGGTCTTATGCCCAGAACCGCCGCTTTGCGGTGACACCTTCGCACCCGGGAAGGTCGTCACTACAATGCGCTGATTCTGCCGGCCTTTTCGATCACAATCAAGTAGCAAGTAGTAAAGAAAGAGAAATACAGTTCGCAGTAATAAATCACATATAAGTAAACTCCATGAATGGAGCGTCCACAGTATAACATCAGAGTAAAAACAGAGTACTGAAAGGAAGAGGGCTTAAGCCCGGTCATTTGGACAAGGGACGAAGAGTGGGCATCCGTTTTAATTTCTGCCCAACTCTAGGTACAGCACTCACTAAAACGGGTGCTGCGGCCGCACTGCTTACCCAAATGAGTTGAAACTAATTTTTAATCAATCTAGACTCAAAGGGCTACGACTTTCGTGACTGATCATTTTTCCTAAAACGGCCTCTAAGTGCCTCGTTTTGCAGCCTCAAAATATACTCATCCAAGTATACTTTCCTTATAAATTATTACATAATTTATATATTATATAACAGTTTTTACTGTTCATCTTCTACAGAACCCGAAAACCAGACACAGAAAACAATTTTCCCTGTAAGCTTTCTGTGATCAGTCGTCGGCCGTCCGGTCACTTCCCTGGCCAGCCACCACCACCATCACCTCTATTGAGGCGATGGCTATCGGTCGGTGGTGGTTTGGCCGCCGGAGGTGGCGGTTTCCGGCGATCTCAAAATTACCTTTTTCATGGTTTTCCCATGAAAACGAGAAATGGGTCCGACTCCGTTGAGCGCGAACTTCCTTTTAAGAATCCTAAGATCTACCCATGAAAGAGAAGAAGCAGAGGAGGACCTTGTTCGCGGTTTGGAGGCGAGAAGAGCGACGGGGTGCCATGGCGCAGTGGTGGCATAGCCGAACTTCTCCTACAGCAAGAACAAGATCTGATCCGTTTACTTGAGCGTGTAAACTTCTCCTCTTGCCCCAAGTGGGCTTTTATAAGTCAGAAAGTGGGGAGGTGGAAGGGTAAAGCCGTAATGGCCATGAAGGCTCCTCTTAATAGCCTTTCGGTTACAGTGACGGGATAAGAAACAGTGGAAGATGAACAGGTGTGTCCAGTTGGAGGTTTCCTATTGGACCAACACTTCCTCCTTTATTATATAATTATAGAAGGAAAAACGGCCCGTAATTACTCCTGGTGTAACTTCCCACACCAGCATTTATTTCCACGCGCGTTAGAATAATTCGGGCCTGAACCGTCGGTTTCGGCCAATGTCACGGGCGTGACACCTAGGTCACGGGCGTGACAGGTCCGTGTGACAATTTTTGGGGTCGACGATCGTCGAACTGAGATCGACGGTCGTCGAAGGGTGGTCACGCCCTAGGTCACGGGCGTGACACCTAGGTCACGGGCGTGACAGGCCCGAACGACAATTTCGAGGTCGACGATCGTCGAACTGAGATCGATGGTCATCGAAGGCTGGTCATGCCCTAGGTCACGAGCGTGACACTTAGGTCACGGGCGTGACGGGCCCGAGTTAAATTTCGACGATCGTTTACGGGGATCGACGATCGTCGAAGGAGTCACGCCCCTGGTCACGGGCGTGACACCTTGGTCACGGGCGTGATATGCCCAGGCTGCTAGATCGGCGATCGTCTCACGGAGATCGACGATCGTCGAAGGGGTCACGCCCTAGGTCACGGGTGTGATACCTTGGTCACGGGCGTGACATGCCCGGGCAGCAAGTTCGACGATCGTCTCGCGGAGATCGACGATCGTCGAAGTAGTCACGCCCAAAGTCACGGGCGTGACGGGTCGGTCACGGGCGTGACCAACCCGTGACCCGAAACCTCGATCGATTTATTTCAATTTTTGGGCTTCGTAGGGTTCTGTCACGACCAACCGACTCCTAGGGGTCTAGCCGGAAATGGGATGTTACAAATGGGATGTTACACAGCCGCCAGTTCCGGTCCAGCCATCATCTAAGGGTCGGCCTGTCATTGCCCAAGCTGCGTGACTTGTGTCCCAGGTTGCCGTCAGAGGAGGTCCAGATCAGCCGGCCCAGAGGCCGTCCTGCAGCTCGGCAGAAGAAGGTCGCCATGCCGCGCGGACTGTCTCTTGGCTTTTCTTCTTTTTCTCGATTCCCGTCACCGCTGCCCGATTCTCTTGTACCTCGGGCAGCCGGTAATTTTAGCCCTGCCCGTTTGGGCAGGCCACCAAGCGTATAAATAAGGGGCGGAGTACACCCAAAGCACGCTGACTCGAGTCCAAGAGCTCGCTTGTTAAAAGTTGCGGCCTCGATTCTAGTCCTTTGCGGTCAATTATCCGGCCGGCTTCTTCCTTTCTAAGTGTAATTGCTCAGTTTCTTATAAAAGGAAAGCCCGCCGCAGGAGAGGCATTCAGGCCGCGGCGGGCGAACTCTGTTGTTGCCGCTGGCAGCGGCCCTTTCTCTCTTTTTCCTATCCGGTCCTATCCGCCATTCCTAGCCGCTAGTAACCGACTAGCCGATAGTCTTTTCCCAATACCTTCCCCAGTGCTCGAACGGTTAGCTGGTGGTGCCCGTTTTCCCCGTCGCTTTTCGTGCATCAACAGTTATCATGTTGTATTAGTGCAACTTGTGGTGTCGCCGTGTTTTTGTATTTAGTTGCGGCTACTTGAGTTTTTTTTAGAAGAAAGAAAAAAAAAAGATGAAACGAGATTTCCCGGTTGGGAATAGCTTGAATATTTATGTTGCCGTTAAGTTATGATTTGTGTTTGGTTTTGTAATCATGATTGTGCGTGCACGCACCGTAGAAAAATTAAAGTCTTGTGGCGCGTCGCACGTGTTTGCCATTGTTTATAGCTGTGAGTGTTTTCGGGCGGTATCATTTTGGATGTGCGTGTCCGTCTTGTTTACCCTTTGTATACCCCACCTTCACCTAAGCCCCATTCTATCCTACATTCCCTACTGATTAACGTTGAGTCTTACTAGTGTCATGGAGAGAGTGTAGACGGGCAAGCGTATGGTTCCCGACATTGGTGGATTCCTTTATAGGTGATCTCAAGCCCCGATCTTTGGCAATGCTCAACTGAGTGGACTGCCTACTTTCTTCCTACTTAGGACCGAACGATTCTCCATCATTCTATTTTTGAGTAGTTGGAATATGTAATTACCTCTGTCAAAATTTATAAGATTAGTAGCATAAGTAAGAATTTTATCTATTATATTTTCTATGCCCATAAGTATGTGATTTCTCGCTTTACTTTATTCTGAAATTTCTAAGCCAGCTAGCTATTTTCGGGTTCACGGAGAGATGATTTTCTCAGGACGAGCAAATTATTAAGTCTGGGGGTGTGATGAGTCCCGTTTATATAGAGATTTGCGGGCTCATCTGGGCTGGTTTTCATGCCTTTGCGCATCACTATTGCGTAGTTTTCACTATTATTTCTTTCCTTATGTGTTTCATGTGTTGTGTGCTTTTCTATCCCTCAGGTGCGTAATTGCGCATTTGATTTTTGGGGGTATGTACGTGGTGCTCCCCGGGGATCATTCCAGTGGTTTTATTGCAATTCTTTTTTGCTGGAGGATGCCCCATTATTTAGTTGTCATTGCTTACAGGTGGTTGTTTTTCCCATTTTAGAATTCTGAATTGAGGAAAACACATGGTCGTGTGTTTCCTTAGCGCATGGTTTCGTCATGGTAGTGCGTTTGATGGCATCGAGTGGGACTCGACGAATAAAAACACATGATTAGACACATGGTCTCACCATAACTGTTCAAGAAGATAACGCATGGTTGTCCCGTACATTTCATTTTAGCACCGATTTGTGGTTAATCGTGTGTTTTCCTTCACGCACAGGAGGAAGGGCCCGTGAGTGAGTAAAATGCACGGATCCACTGTTTTGCCTGCATTCCTTCATTCTTTCATTACCCGTTCGATTTCCTTCACGCATGGGTGGAATCGCCCGTACGCGGGTAAAACACACGGGTCAACGCTTAATCTTCTCAGGTTATTTTTTTCGCACAAATATCGAACGATTCACGCACGGTCGTGCGTACACTGTGCGAGGCCATTTTTCTTATGATTTACTATATAAGATGCAGATTTTGCCAATGATGAGGATAGTTCGTCCAGTCCGCCTTTTCTGCTCCCTTGAGCGGGAAAACAAAGCTTCAACCCCTTTTTTCTCTCTCTTCCTTGGAGGGAGATCCGGCCACCCGCTCCACTCCATTGAGCTTGCAAAAGCTTTGCCATAGGCCTCTGTTTCCATTGCTACCTTACAAGCTCTGGTTCAAGATACATGATGCGGCCCGCCAATCTTCCATCCGCCTCCACAACCTAAACACAACGAAGACAGGTTTGAAGGAGGAAGTGATAGCTCCTCTCAGATCCTAGACTCCTTTCAAATACTGAGCATGAACAATGGTTGACACCCCTAGTTTCTGGCGGAGAACCTTGGAAAGCTTCTGCGTTTTGGTTGTAATTTCTTATCCTTTTTATGGATTTCCTTTCTGATGAACTCCTGCTGGCGATATTATAGTTTCATAACCTTATTTTTATCAAGATTTTGCTGTGTTTTTTTGGTAGTTTCCTGAGCATTATATATGTTAGAAAGCTTTATCTTTGTGCTAATATAAAGTGTGTTTGTGCAATTGTATCCTTTGCTAGAAGTGTCCGCTGAGAAGAGGTGTTTTCGACCCTCACTTGTTCATTCACTTTCGCTATTACTCTTCGGAGTGATTCACCCGAGCGATGCAGTGAAGGTGACCCATGCTGGATTTATATTATTTTAGTGTAGGATATCCAAAACAAACCCCCTTATTCACTTCGTACTTGCACTTGTTTCTCTAAATGCTAAAACCTATGCTCCCTACTTGCACTCCGTGAGAGATCGATACTCGGGGATGCTACTCCTCATTATTATTACTTGGTCGTGAATGGTAGTCTTACCGTGAGCTCATCACCCTGACCGTTTGGGCTTGCCCTTGAGCCTATAAATAGGCATGAATAGTACTTCCTAGGAGAGTAAGTTTGAATCCCTAAGCTAGCCGCCTATGGAAGCAAACTCAAACACTTTCTCTATCGGATACCTGTTCGCTCGGGTTCCTTATTTAACCACTGTAACAATCTTCATTAATCAATGGAAAGCCCGTGTCAGGAGTGGCATTTATCCGTGGTGGGTGAAATCTAGTGTTGTCACTACCAGCATCTTCTCACTTTTCACTCCCCCTGGGTCATAACTGACTACTCGATAGTTTCCGTCCTCTCTTCTCTTCATAGGACCCAGAGGTGCATTTCCCACATCAAGAATGATAGTGTGTTTGTGGTGTGAATATATTATAAGTATAACACTGTGAAAATTTTTGATGGGTGATGTACATCAGATTTTATAAAGTTGAGCTATCACTGGAGATAGTTACTACCGCACCGCATTAGCATGATAACGTCAGCCATGACATAGACTACAATTCAGAAAGGTTACCACGAAGCGCATTATCAGAGATACCTCCTGGAGATATCGTGTTATCATGGCGCGATAGTCCTATGATAGTACACGATCTCTACCACTGTGGAGCGATTATTGCAGAATGGCACATGTGTCAACCATTAGTGTTATCGCAGGCGATATCGCTCTACTGCCGCACAATAGTGGAAAAACTATAAATGGGCCGAACTTCAGGAATTTGTAGGTACCTACCTCCAGAAGCCTTGATTTCGTACATCTCAAACCAGATAACTCTGTGCAACCAAAAAACATCCTAAGTGTTCGTGAAATCTCAAGAACGAAGAAAGGACTATTCGTGCTTCTCATCTTCGGCGATCATCATAAGGATTTTTCGGTCTCTTCAGCGCTCAAGTCCTGAGGGAGTTTTTATTTTCAGATTATTTTACTTTTTTTTCATTCTCTTTGTAATCGATAGAGAATTTGCCACCTTATGAGTGGCGACTAGGACTGTGTGTTGTTTAAGGGGAAATCTCAGGTATGTGTGCAGCGACTAGGTCGTGATGAGATATTGGGGAGGCTAGTTGTTGTATCTAAAAAGAGATAGGCTTTAGTTGACCTGTACTTGGGAGAAGTATTGGTAAATTTAAAAATGAGTTTTTAGCTTTTTCATCATAGTCTCGATTTCAAGCTTTATTGATATCTTTGTTTGTAGTTTTTCTTATCACTGTTGAAATAAACTTGCATTTTGTTTTATTATAAATCTCAAAATGATTTATTATAAATATTTGTTTATGACTATGTTTTCTTGATTCTAGAATATTTTGGCTAAGTATTTTATTAATTTGAAAAATTATAGTTTTCCCCTATTCCCCCCCCCCCCTCTAAAGACACCTGACGATCCAACAGTTATTCTTCGGCTCAATCCATAGCCAACATAAAAAATTCCGATCAACTTGAATTTATTTTTTACTAAAAATTCTCAAAGGAGAAAATGCATGCTCAAGTGGGTCTACTGGTGTACGGCAAATGCAAATAGTAGAGAAATGTATTTTTTCAATTAAAACTATAGTAATAACTTGCTTATAGTATGCACATGAATTTGTATATATGAAGTAAGTAACAACGCTCACACATTCTCTCCTAAACTTATAATATGCAATCATAAAATGATATATGAATAAAGATTAGGTAAGCGAGATATTACCCAATGCTCAGCTAGTGAGAATACCAAAAGACAAGTGAAGTCCATAAGTTTGCAGCTTTCTCCATCTAAAGTCTCAACATGTACCTGCGGCGAAAACACTCTAAGCACAGATAGATATATAATAAAACTATTAGTAGACTAGAAAAATAAAAAGAAGAACTGGGTCGTCTCCCAATAACGATTTTCTTTTACGTCCTTAAGCTAGACCGAATACCTGTATAATGCAGTTTTCATAATTGTCCAACACATAAATACTAAGAAAAAACTCCTAATTACTACTAAAGTGGAATAACATGATCAACTGGATGCTGCTTTTAAGTATAACTAGAAATAAAATAAAAGGGTCCGGAGACACATCAGTAGTGGTAGATAGGAATATTGGTGATCCTCCATCCCCATGTCTCTTCTTTCTACATCCTCTTCATCTACTCCAATCATTTTTAGCAATAAAGTACCTATTGCTACCCAACACCCAATCCTTTAGAGAAAACATAGGCAATGATGATGGGGTGGAAAAAGTGAAGTATTTATTCATTGCCCTTTGCTTTCCCAACCAAGATTGTATCTTTTGATCCCCTAAAAATTGGTCCATAAACTCGTAAATATACAGGGGCATGCAAGACATATCATGGAAAATATTAGGAATAGGAAGAGGTGGGTCAACATCAACATGAGTTGAATCAATAGACAGTACATGGGGTTGAGCTTCCACTTCTAAGGGGACTCGATCCCACTCAAAACGAGAAGAACTCTCCACCATGCTATGCATTTTATTTTCAACATCCCATGATTGTGCCAATGCTGAATTCCCCTGCGCATGTTTAATAATAGAATTATGGTTAGGAAATAAAAAGGATGAAATATATGATTTATCAATAATTGTGTGTGTGATCCTGATTTCACTCCCAGCAGATTTCCAAGCATAATCACTATCAAAATCATATAAATAAAAATGAGGGGCATCTTAAATTACAAAAGGACAAGTGGTGTGGCAGATGTCCTTTTCAAATTAATAGGAGCACAAATCCTCATTAGAAAGGTCCTCCTCCTCATCCCATTTCGATGCAACATTGGGCTCCAAGTCTTCACCCTGCAATCATTCCTTGAAAAGATAATAAAATATATTTGTAGGATAATTTTGTAAAGAAGTTGGAGGAACATAATTAATCACTAGTTCAGAAAATGAATGATTGGGTTTCTTTGCAATAGGTTCCACAAATCTCTCCCAAATATGTTGGGAATATTGTCCTCAGGATTCCTGATTTGAAGAAGACCTCAAGATGACAATAAATATTTTGTATTTGATGATTATTTTAGTTTAGGTGTGACAGGTACAACTTAAGTGTATGGCTAATATATGGTTAGACACTTAGTCACCCAAATATGATTTTTCCCTTATAATCTCTCAAAGAGCAAAATTCATGTTGACCTCTGTAATAATTATATATTAGACATGTAACTATCATTAGGAAATGTCACTAAGCACAAGAGAAATCAATGTTAGGATTTGATAATATGTTTTGTAGTTTAAACTATGAGGGTAATTACAAGTTTTTATTATAAAAATCATATCTTTTAAAGCTTTATTTTGACCTCCTATTGTATATATTAATAACACTAATGCTTGTTTTCTTTCTTTTACAGGTTGCAGGTTTTCAGCAATTTTGTCGAGCTCAGCAATTTTGTCGAACTCGCATTCAGTTCAAATTAGTCAACCTCCCATCCACTTTCTTCATTCGACGTTCATTGACCTCGCCTTCATTTACAATTTCGTCGAACTCAGCCTTTTCGTCGAGCTCCGCCTTCATTCTGTGTTCAACGAACTACTTTAATTTCGTCAACCTCGCCTTCAGTTCGACATTCGTCGACCTCCACTCCACGTTCTGTGTTCGACAAATGTCTTCAAATTCGTTGACCTCAGTATTTGTCGATCCCACCTTCAGTTATCTTTTGTCGACCTCCCATCCACTTTCTGCGTTTGACGTTCTTCGACCTTGCCTTCAGTTCAATTTTGTCGACCTCGCCTTTAGTCCGACATTCGTCGACCTCCCTTCCACCATCTCTTATCATTCGTTCATCGACCTCCCATCCACCTTCTATTTTCTCCATTTGTCGAGCCCTCTCTCCGTCTTTCGTCGAGCTTACCTGCTACCAGAGGATAAGTCCCGCTTTTTCACAAAAGCCTGCCGCCGCCTTAAATGCACGTCACTCATACCGAGACAATCATAATTTCCTGCCAGAATTCATACCAAGGTCAACTCCCGTACATGGCTGGATGCATGGGCATTTCCTGCTCCTTGAAGAATCTATAAATAGAGCCCCTCCCCTTGTGTAATAAAATATAGAATTTTTGGTGAGGGGAAGTGCTGCCATTTTCAGTTCTTCCTTTTTGTTCTTACTCTCTCCTTTTCTCATTTTAGTTTTTCTTAGTTTAAGTTTCAGTATTTCTGCTTTTGTAAAAGTTCTTGAATTTCTTTAGTAATTTATCTTAGTGATAGCTTAGTTTTTCATTTTCCTGTAAGTGTAATATTTTTAAATTTCAAGTTGTAAGCTCTCTATTTGAATTAATATAAAGCTTATTGCTATTTCTTATCTCTATTTTGTTTCAATGCACTCATACTTATCTCTCCTCCTCCACTTCACCATGAGTAATAAATGCTCCTTGTACTCGATCTTGATGATCTGAGGTTTGAGTTGATTAAGTTATGATGCCCTAGTTTACTTTTCCTTTGTAAGGTTTAGACCTTGATTTACTCTTGAATAATTATGTTTGGAGATAAATCATTGATATATATTTTCAATCTTTCTTTCCACTCTTTGCTAGCCGAGAAGCTCGTAGTATGGAGTGAACACTCAAGAGTAAAGAGAGTTGCATGCAACCCTCGAGAGAGGCATATATTAAATCTCCTGGATCCGAATGAAATCCAATAGCGGGGTTCACAGCGTAAAGCGAGCTTTAGGCCTCCGATTTGGATGAGAGTTCTGTCGGACTTTCCTAAACTCAGGTGGGCACGAATTCGAGAGAAGCGTGTTCATGCTTTATGAACCTCCACGACCAAGGTCCTTTACATTATTAAGATAGAGTTTATTATCACATTTTTGATCAACTTAGGCTAAGGTGATTCTCGATCGAGTGCTTTTCTTTATCATTGTTTAACACCTCATTTTTATCGCTAGTTGTGGCCTCTATGAATAAGTGCAAGTACTTTTCTTTATGCAAGTAGTCTCTTTTATAATTTAGTTAACCACCCTAAAAGTTTCTTCGATAAGATATCAGTCTTCGTGTGAGTAAGATTACTCAACTGTTCCAAGATTTTTATACGACACTTGTGTCCCCTAGCTACAATTCTATAGGTATACTTGCCTTGTTGGATTGCTAGTTTGGTTTTATTATCTTTACAAATATTCTTCTACCAAGTGTTGGCATCATTGCTGGGGAGCAACTTTGGTTTATAATTCGAAAATACGAACCTATTACTTTTATCACTCCTTTTTCTCAACCACTTTCTTAAAAATCAAAAATTCATAAAAATATTAATGCTCTTAAAAGAAACCAACATCGCTGATGATGCGCGAAATGCGAAAGGGAGTCGAGCATCACCAGCTAATGGGTGTTCGGTCTCACAAGGTAGGTGAATGAGTGGGTTGCGGGGATAGAGGAGAGGTTTGAGAGACTGCCGGGCAGCTGGTTACTCTGAGTCGCATATGAAGACAGAGAAAATAGAAGAGAAAGGGCCGCTAGCAGCGGCAACAGCAGAATTCGCCCGTCGCAGCCTGAATGCCACTCTTACGACGGGCTTTTCCTTTGATCAAGTAGGGTTACAGCTTGCTATTGCACCATTACATGAAGAAGCAGTAAAGGGTACAATGGGGGAAGCTGGTGGCTAAAGAAGAAGGTGCCAGAAACTAAGTAAAAGAGGCTGCAGAGGACTGGAGAACTGAGGCTGCAGAGGCTGCGCAAGCTGCTGAGGGCAGAAAAAGCTAAGTCCACAACTCTTGACGACCTGGGAGAACTGGAAATCGGAGGCTGCGCAAGCTACTGTGGGCAGAAAAAGCTAAGTCCACAACCCTTGACGACCTGGGCGGACTGGAGATTTGAGTCCGCCGACCTTGCTTGATCAAGCCATGACAGACAGGAAAACTGAGGCTGCAGACTTTGATCAAGGTGGCAGTTCTCCTCATCCTCCTCCAGAATGAGAGGTCTTGGGGGTATTTATAAGCTCGGGTTGGAGAAGGTCCTGGTAACGTTACTCCCGGTAAGGTGGTGAGCTTTGACAGAGTCCAAAACATTCTGGAGGCAGGTCTTCAGCTCCTGGGCGACCTGGAGGCAGGTCGTCAGCTCCTGGGCGACATGGAGGCAGGTCGTCAGCTCTTGGGCAACCTGGAGGCAGGTCTTCGGCTCCTGGGCGACCTGGAGGCAGGTCTTTAGCTCCTGGGCGACCTGGAGGCAGGTCTTCAGCTCCTGGGCAACCTGGAGGCAGGTCGTCAGCTCCTGGGCAACCTAGAGGTAGGTCGTCAGCTCCTGGGCGACCTGGAGGCAGGTCTTTAGCTCCTAGGCGACCTGGAGGTAGGTATTCAGCTGCTGGGCGACCTGGATGCAGGTCGTCAGCTCCTGGGCGACCTGGAGGCAGGTCTTCAGCTCCTGGGCGACCTGGAGGCAGGTCGTCAGCTCCTGGGCGACCTGGAGGCAGGTCGTCAGCTCCTGGGCGACCTGGAGGCAGGTCTTCAGCTCCTGGGCGACCTAGAGGCAGGTCTTCAGCTCCTGGGTGACCTGAAGGCAGTTCGTCAGCTCCTGGGCGAACTGGAGGCAGGTCTTTAGCTCCTAGGCGACCTGGAGGCAGGTCATCAGCTCCTGGGCGACTTGGAGGCAGTTCGTTAGCTCCTGGGTGACCTGGAGGCAAGTCGTCAGCTCCTAGGCGACCTGGAGGCAGTTCTTCAGCTCCTGGGCGACCTGGAGGCAGGTCGTCAGCTCCTGGGCGACCTGGAGGCAGGTAGTCATCTTATGGGCGACCTAGAGGACCGAAGGAGCAGATTGCGCAGATCGCCCCTGTTGTTTTAGATCGCCTCCTGCAAGGAAGAGATGTTGTGCGACTAGCAGGCCTAACCATGCGGCCTGCGAGGGTGAGCTATGGGAGCAGCCCGCCGTCCTGTAGGGCACGTAGTAGCTATGCGACCGGGGCGGTTAGACCGGGGAGACTGTCCTAGGCGCACGGCCTGAGCGGATAGGAGTTTCTATCCACCTGACCCAAAAAGGAGGGGTGAGGCAGATCGAGACCCTCGGGAGGAACCCCTGAGTGGGCCGCGACTTGCAAGCTAGAGACCTTGGGAGGGATCGTCGATTTTGTGGTTAACATAATCCCCGCACTTTTTTAAGTTCCGAAAGGAACTTCGAAAATGTAGGAGACCCGCGAAAATCGTGAACTCCCCTCGGAAATCAGGTGAGAAAAATTAGTGACTAGGAGAGGTAGAACCTGATGTCTCTCCTCGGAAAAATCTGTCAATGTCTATCTTTTACCTGTGAAGAAAAAGTCAAAGCAGACAAAAGGAGGTACATCTTGCATGTACCTGAGTTGCTTTTGTAATTGAGGAAGAGGGCAACTGTCTTCTATTAAACTCTGAATGAGACTTGCCAATATCTGCTAATCTCTGCAAAAGTAAGGTGAGCGAGCAGGTAGAAAAAGAAAATAAGTTGCAAGTACCTGAGAGGAACTTGCTACTATCTGCTAGTCTCTACAAAAGGAGAGTAAGCAAGCAGATAGAAGAAGAAAATAAGCTGCAAGTACCTGAGAGAAAACTGCTACTATCTGCTAGTCTCTGCAAAAGGAGAGTAAGCAAGCAGATAGAAGAAGAAAATAAGCTGCAAGTACCTAGAGGGAACTTGCTAATATCTGCTAATCTCTGCAAAAGTAAGGTAAGCGAGCAGGTAGAAAAAGAAAATAAGCTGCAAGTACCTGAGAGGAACTTGCTACTATCTGCTAGTCTCTGCAAAAGGAGAGTAAGTAAGCAGATAGAAGAAGAAAATAAGCTGCAAGTACCTGAGAGGAAACTGCTACTATCTGCTAGTCTCTGCAAAAGGAGAATAAGCAAGCAGATAGAAGATGAAAATAAGCTACAAGTACTTGGAGGGAACTTGCTAATATCTGCTAATCTCTACAAAAGTAAGGTGAGCGAGCAGGTAGAAAAAGAAAATAAGTTGCAAGTACCTGAGAGAAACTTGCTACTATCTGCTAGTCTCTGCAAAAGGAGAGTAAGCAAGCAGATAGAAGAAGAAAATAAGCTGCAAGTACCTGAGAGGAAACTGCTACTATCTACTAGTCTCTGCAAAAGGAGAGTAAGCAAGCATATAGAAGAAGAAAATAAGCTGCAAGTACCTGGAGGGAACTTGCTAATATCTGCTAATCTCTGCAAAAGAAGAGAAAGCAGCAGACATGATAGAAAAGGCCACCACGCGGAGTGGATCAGATGCCAAATTGGAAAAAGGGCTACCACGCAGAGTGGATCTGATGCCAAGCTGGAAAAAGGGCTACCACGCGGAGTAGATCTGATGCCAAGCTGGAAAAATGGCTACCACGCAGAGTGGATCTGATGCCAAGATGGAAAAAGGGCTACCACGCAGAGTGGATCTGATGTCAAGCTGGAAAAAGGGCTACCACGCGGAGTGGATTTAATGCCACAAGTTTCCTCAAAAAATAAATAAATGAAAAGCAGACTTGGTTGACACTTTGGAAAATGGGTGACCACTTGAAAAGTGGGCTTATTTCCGCTAAGAACTTTTAAGCGACCACGCGGAGTGGGTTTATGGCTGTAAGAAGTTCTCTTTTCCAAAAGCAACCAGTCATGCCAACAATAGAAGGAATAAAAGCGCATTGGTAAAACAAATTTTACCACTAATAGATTGAGCGTAAGTACTCAATGTTGCAATAGAGGATTTTACAATGATGCTTTCAAGCAATATATTCTTGCAACTTGCCTTCTTTCAGCAATTTCTCTACGAGCTTATGAAGTGCTCGGCATTTCTCTGTATCATGACCCACACAAAAGTGGTATAAACAGAATAAATCATTGCGACACCGTTGACCAGGTCGCAGGAGAGAGGGCCTAATGAAACCTGGCTCCTGCTGAATAATTTGAAGAACTTCTTCCATAGAAATAGTCACGCTTGCATACTTCCTTTTAGGCTCAGCTTGCTTATATTGGCGAGAAGCATGAGGTTCATTATCAGAAGTATGAGTTGATATATTAGAGTTATCAATACCTAACTCTGAATGCTTTGATTGAGATGTAGATGAATTCCCACGATCATAACATATGTGTCGAGATACCAGGAGATTAGGATCTTGATCATATTGCAATAGGTTGTTGTTATGATTGAGAGATAAATAATTGTGAAGAGATTCACTATCCAACTGATGAGATAAAATCTGCGCTGGCACTTGAGCCATTTGATCTAAACGAAATATGTAGTCAGAATTCATGGCTTCAGCTCCAACAAACTGATTTGCCTGATCAATAAGATCCTTATAGGTGTCAGGCATTTTTGTAGTGAATTTGAATTTAAGCGGGCCTTGCCGAAGTCCGCTTATGAAAGCAACTTTATAGAAGTTTTGATCAACATTAACAACGTCAAGAGTTTCCTTCTGGAATCGCTCGATGAAGTGAGCATAAGACTCGTTGTCTTCTTGCTTGATCTGAAAAAGAGCTCCTATTTCCTTCTTTCTCTACCTAAAGGTTCCAAACCTTGAGAGCAATTCTCTTTGAAGATTGCTAAAGCAAGTTATTGACTGAGGTGGTAGACAGTGGAACCAGTCCAATTCTTGAGCACCAAAAGACATGATGAAGAGATTGCATTTGATGCCATCTGATATAGTTTTCAATGAAACAATCGATTCAAAAGCTTGTAAGTGAGAAACTGGATCGCTCGTTCTCGAATAGATTGGTAGACGAGGCTCTTTGAAATCATATGGAACCACTTGCCTTTGAATATGGGATGTGAAGGGAGAAGGAACTTGTTCTTCTCCTACAAAAGATGTTAGTTCATCAAGTATATGAGGATGAACATTCATGTTTACCTTATGAAGCTTGCAATGAGAGATGTAAACTCCTTAGATAGTAGGAGATTGTGGTCTCTACTTGAGACGGACACTTCTGAATGGTCAGGGGTGTGCTCAAGGTCTCTGGATAGAAAATCCTTGAAGTTAATAACTTCCAAATGGAGTGGAATTTGGGAAATCCGAGGGCCGAAAAAGCGTCCGAACGGGTTCCCCGTTCACCGAGGAGTAGATCTCCCCGAGCTAGTTCCAACAAGCTTTGAATTTCTGAAATCGGACACTCGAATAAGGAGTTATGACTGTTTGAAGTTAAGGTAAGCTCTGAGCTTAATCTCAAATCTTCGTTGCAACTGCTGTTCATCATCTGCTCAGGATCTGAAGGTCGCGTGTTAACTGTTGATGCGCGAAATGCGAAAGGGAGTCGAGCATCACCAGCTAACGGGTGTTCGGTCTCACAAGCTAGGTGAATGAGTGGGTTGCGGGGATAGAGGAGAGGTTTGAGAGACTATCGGGCAGCTGGTTACTCTGAGTCGCGTATGAAGACAGAGAAAATAGAATAGAAAGGGCCGCTAGCCGCGGCAACAGCAGAATTCGCCCGTCGCGGCCTGAATGCCACTCTTGTGACGGGCTTTTCCTTTGATCAAGTAGGGTTACAGCTTGCTATTGCACCATTACATGAAGAAGCAGTAAAGGGTACAATGGGGGAAGCTGGTGGCTAAAGAAGAAGGTGCCAGAAACTAAGTAAAAGAGGCTGCAGAGGACTGGAGAACTGAGGCTGCAGAGGCTGCGCAAGCTGCTGAGGGCAGAAAAAGCTAAGTCCACAACTCTTGACGACCTGGGAGAACTGGAAATCGGAGGCTGCGGAGGCTGCGCAAGCTGCTGAGGGCAGAAAAAGCTAAGTCCACAACCCTTGACGACCTGGGCGGACTGGAGATTTGAGTCCGCCGACCTTGCTTGATCAAGCCGTGACGGACTGGAAAACTGAGGCCGCAGACTTTGATCAAGGTGGCAGTTCTCCTCTTCCTCCTCCGGAATGAGAGGTCTTGGAGGTATTTATAGGCTCGGGCTGGAGACGGTCCTGGTAACGTTACCCCCGGTAAGGTGGTGAGCTTTGATAGAGTCCAAAATATTCTAGAGGCAGGTCTTTAGCTCCTAGGCGACCTGGAGGCAGGTCGTCAGCTCCTGGGCAACCTGGAGGCAGGTCGTCAGCTCCTGGGCAACCTGGAGGCAGGTCGTCAGCTCCTGGGCGACCTGGAGGCAGGTCTTTAGCTCCTGGGCGACCTGGAGGCAGGTCTTCAACTCCTGGGCAACTTGGAGGCAGGTCGTCAGCTCCTGGGAGACCTGGAGGCAGGTCGTCAGCTCCTGGGCAACCTGGAGGTAGGTCTTCATCTCCTGGGCGACTTGGAGGCAGGTCTTCAGCTCCTGGGCGATCTGGAGGCAGGTCGTCAGCTCTTGGGCGAAATGAAGGCAGGTCTTCAGCTCCTGGGCGACCTAGAGGCAGGTCGTCAGCTCTTGGGTGACCTGGAGGCAGGTCGTCAGCTCCTGGGAGACCTGGAGGCAGGTCTTCAGCTCCTGGGCGACCTGGAGGCAGGTCTTCAGCTCCTGGGCGACCTGGAGGCAGGTCTTCAGCTCCTGGGCGACCTGGAGGCAGATCGTCAGCTCCTGGGCGACCTGGAGGCAGGTCTTCAGCTCCTAGGAGACCTGGAGGCAGGTCGTCAGCTCCTAGGCGACCTGGAGGCAGGTCTTCAGCTCCTGGGCAACCTGGAGGAAGGTCTTCAGCTCCTGTGTGACCTGGAGGCAGGTCGTCAGCTCCTGGGCGACCTAGAGGCAGGTCGTCAGCTCCTGGGCGACCTGGAGGCAGGTCTTCAGCTCCTGGGCGACCTGGAGGCAGGTCGTGAGCTCCTGGGCGACCTGGAGGCAGGTCGTCAGCTCCTGGGCGACTTAGAGGCAGGTCTTCAGCTCCTGGGCGACCTGGAGGCAGGTATTCAGCTCCTGGGCGACCTGGAGGCAGGTCGTCAACTCCTGGGCATCCTGGAGGCAGGTCGTCAGCTCCTGGGCGACCTGGAGGCAGGTCTTCAGCTGTTGGGCGACCTGGAGGCAGGTCGTCAGCTCCTGGGCGACCTGGAGGCAGGTCATCAGCTCCTGGGCGACCTGGAGGCAGGTCTTCAACTCCTGGGCGACCTGGAGGCAGGTCTTCAGCTCCTGGGCGACCTGGAGGCAGGTCATCAGCTCCTAGGCGACCTGGAGGCAGGTCTTCGGCTCCTGGGCGACCTGGAGGCAGGTCGTCAGCTCCTGGGCGACCTGGAGGCAGGTCGTCAGCTCCTGGGTGACCTGGAGGTAGGTCGTCAGCTCTTAGGTGACCTGGTGGCAGGTCTCCAGCTCCTGGGCGACCTGGAGGCAAGTCATCAGCTCCTTGGCGACCTAAAGGCAGGTCGTCAGCTCCTAGGCGACCTGGAGGCAGGTCTTCAGCTCCTGGGCGACCTGGAGGCAGGTGGTCAGCTCCTGGGCAACCTGGAGGCAGGTAGTCATCTTCTGGGCGACCTGGAGGACCGAAGGAGCAGATTGCGCAGATCGCCCCTGCTGTTTTAGATCGCCTCCTGCAAGGAAGAGATGTTGCGCGACTAGCAGGCCTAACCGTACGGCCTGCGAGGGTGAGCTATGGGAGCAGCCCACCGTCCCGTAGGGCACGTAGTAGCTATGCGACCGGGGAGGTTAGACCGGGGAGACTGTCCTAGGCGCACGGCCTGAGCGGATAGGAGTTTCTATCCACCTGACCCAAAAGGAGGGGTGAGGCAGATCGAGACCCTCGGGAGGAACCCTTGAGTGGGCCGCGACTTGCAAGCTAGAGACCTTGGGAGGGATCGTCGATTTTGTGGTTAACAATCGCAATTTTTGTACATCACCTAACTCTCTCGAAAAGGGCAATGTGGCTTAAATACCACTATTATCTCTAGTACTTGTGAACCCTTATCGGGTAGCCCTTGGGAAGTTCGGGAGTTAAAACATTAAAAAAAATCTATTCCAAAAAAAGTAACTCTTTTTCTTGTTTATTTTTCTCTTTCTTAATCTTCTCTTCTGCTAGTGCATGACCCGCGAAAACCCGTCAGATATTTTTGACTTGGACCACGAAATTGAGCATATTCTTCAGAGAAGATTGTGATTTCGAGGTCCTACTCTCAAACTACAGTTTGAGGATTCCGAGACTATTTCTACTACAAGAATGGAAGAGCTCGTCGTAGAGGAAGCCCTACATAGGCTTATGCCATATTATTCACGACAGTATCTAGAGGGTACAGAATCAAGCATAGTTCACCCTACTATAGCTAATAATAATTTTGAAATTAAGCCTATCTTAATTCAAATGGTGCAGCAGTATGTTCAACATGAAGGACTTCAAGGTGAAGATCTGGACGCACCTATAGGTAGCTTTCTTGAGATTTGTGACAACTTTAAAATCAATGGTGTTACAAATGATACTATTAGGCTAAGACTCTTCCCATTCTACCTAAGAACCAAGGCAAAGCAATGGATGAACACTCTACCAAAAAACAACATCACTACCTGGAATAAACTAACGGAAAACTTCTGGCGATGTATTTTTCGCCAGCTAAAACCGCAAAACTTCGGAACAATATTTATTCCTTTGGACAAATTGATTCTGAAATGTTGTATGAAACCTGGGAAAGATTAAGAGAACTCTAAAGATGATGCCCCCATCACGTGCTGCTTGTATGGTTGCAGGTTTAAACGTTTTATAACTGGATAAATAAAAGCACAAAGCAAATGATAGACACATCTTCCGGTGGTACCTTAAACCACAAAACCCCGGAAGCAACTCTTGAGCTTTTTGGGGGCATAACCATGAACACATATTAGTTGAATGTGCCTAGGTCCCACCCAAACAAACCTGCAGGTATCTTTGAAGTAGATAACGTCTCTCAGCTTGCTCTACAACGACGAAGTATTAAGTAAAAAGATAATGGAGATGACTGCTGTATCCTGCCCTTAAGTATGGTAATCTTAAACTGATGCTCCCAAACAATTGGATTATGCTAATAATATGCCTAGAAATGTTTTTCAAAAATTTTCTGCTGCTAATTTTCCTTCTCCGGGTTTCACTTTTTCGAATAATTATAATACCGCTTTATGGAAGCACCCGAACTTTTTTTAGAGTAATCCCTCGAACCCAATGCACTGACACCAAAAAATGATTTTTCTTCACCACCACCACCCCCTCAAAATTTTCCAAAACCTCCAAGTTTGGCGGAAATGTTTTCAAAAAATATGAATGTTAATGACGCTACTATAAGAACCCTAGATGGGACTGTTTAAAGTTTAGAGAATCAAGCAGGATAACTTGCAAAAATTATTTCTTAGCGACTTGCCAGGTCTCTTCCTGCCAACACCGAGCCTAACCCGAGAGAGCAAGAAAAATCTATAACTCTTTGGAGTGGGAAGAAAGTTTCTGATATGGTTAGCAAAGAGCCAGAGGCAAGCTACGCTCTCAATTTAAAAAATCAACCCTCTACCGAGAAAAAATTTATCATTTCACCCTCTAATGAAGATGAAGTTATCACGCCTCTCTCTATTGTAGAAAAAGATCTCATTCAACCACCAATCTTTAAAAATGATCCAACTCCACCATACCCTTCCGAACTTAACAAGCAACATCAGGATGATCAATACTCCTGCTTCCTAGATATATTTAAGCAAATCCACATAAATCTACCCTTCTACAAAGCAATCTCCCAAATGCCAAAGTACACTAAGTACCATAAGGACCTCCTCACTAATAAAAAGAAGTTAGAAAACATATCGCTTATCACACTAAATGTCGAGAGATCTGCGGTATTGACAAACGGTTTGCCAAAGAAGATCAGTGATCCGGGTAGTTATTCTATATCGTGTGTCTTTGGTGATCTTTTTGTCAAGCATGCATTGGCCGACTTAGGTCCGAGTATCAACCTGATGCCCCTTTTGTTATTCAAGAAGTTAGGGATTGGTATCCTAAACCCCACATGCATGAGTATCCAGCTCGCCAATAAAATAGTTAAGTAGCCGTATGGAATCGTGGACGATGTCTTAGTTAAAGTCGACAAATTCATCTTCTCGGTGGATTTCGTCATATTGGACATCGAAGAAGACATCGAGGTTCCCTTGATCCTTGGTCGAACCTTCCTTTCCACCTCCCGAGCTATCATTTACATAAGCAATTGTAAGCTCTTCCTATGAGTAGGCGACGATGAAGTGACTTTCTCTATCACCCCTTCGATGAAGAACATCCTAGAGAATGACGACTCATGTTTTTTCTTAGATGCCTTAGGTGAAGAATCTTCCCACTGCCTTTCTAAAATCGAAAATAAATTATCTAATTTTTGTTCTTCCTCTACTATTCAAATTAAATCTTTGCAATAAGCCGCCATGGCCACTAGGTCCACCCCTTTCAATAAACCGTATATAGAAAACTTATAGGAAAATTTTTTTAATGATTTATTCCCCGATGAGAAGCTGCTTTTAATTAACACATCCCATTCTCCTTGGTTTGCACACATTGCCAACTATTTAGTGGCTCGTGTACTCTTGATAGAGTTCTCCTCTCAGCAAAAGAAGAAATTCTTTTCTGAGTTGAAGAACTATTTTTGGGAGGACCCGCATCTTTTCCGAGTTTGTGCGGACCAAGTGATAAGGAGATGTGTCTCTTTTGAAGAAGGATTATATATTTTAAAAAAATTGCATGAAGGACCGACTTGTGGTCATTATCAAGCTACTCGCACCACCAACAAAGATATTTACGCGTGTTTTTACTGGCCTAGCCTATTTAAAGACGTGTAACCCTTTGTGAGTAGGTGTGATAGTTGCCAACAGTCGGGAAATATTTCCAATAAAAATGAAATGCTGCAAAATTATTTCCTTGAGTGCGTAGTTTTCGACCTCTGGGGAATTGATTTTGTTGGCCCTCCTCCTTATAGCTTCGAGAACTAATTCATTTTAGTTTCTATAGATTAAGTTTCACGATGGGCTGAAGCCCAAGCTCTTCCTACTAACGACGCCCGAGTCGTAATAACATTTTTACAAAAATTATTTTCTCGATTTGATAATCCACGAGCCATCGTTAGCAATATGACGTTATGCATAAACTTTTGTAACCCACAGTTTTCCAAAATGCTTATAAAATATGACGTTATGCATAAACTTTCAACTGCCTACAACCCCCAAACTAACTGATAAGTCGAAGTAGTGAACAGAGAGCTTTAAAGAAGTTTAGAAAAGACTGTTTCCATTTCTAGAAAAGACTGGTCATCCAAATTATACAATGCTCTATGGGCCTATCGAACATCATACAAAACCGCCATCAGATCTACATAGTATCGGCGATTTACGAAAATTTCAACTTAATGATCTCGACGAGTGGCGCTCTTATGCATACAAAAATAACAAATTTTATAAAGAGCGGACGAAGCGTTTTCACGACAAGCACCTAAGGTACCCAAAAACCTTCAAGCTGGCCGACAACTTCTTTTATATAATTCACGATTACGTTTATTTCCTGGAAAACTAAAGTCACGATGGTCTGGGCCATTTACAGTTTAAGAATTTTTCCCGTATGGAATGATTTTAATTTCACACCATGATAAGGGTGAGTTCAAAGTGAATGATCAGCGTCTTAAACTTTATTTCTGTTTTTATGTCAGTCCAAACTGTATTAATTTTATTTTACTTGATCTGAATTATGGATAAATTAAGACTTTCTATTTTTGTTAAAACTTTAATTATTAATTTGGACAATATTATTTTGTTGCATCGAGCTCAAATGACGTTTTAAACAAAAGGCGCTCTAGGGAGGCAACCCAAGTTATTTTTTTGCTTTCTTTATTTTACACTTTTTTCCCTGGACAGCTCCGCCAAGCTGAAGCTTCTGCGATCGCCTGCTCCAACACTGCTGAATTTATCACAAAATCCAAAGAAGACATTTTATGAAGATCCATAGCGCAAGCATGGTGGAGCGATATCAATCAACCTTCCGCGACTTGCAAATCCGGGGAAGTACCTGTTTTCAATTTTGTACTTATATTTATGTTTTAATTTTTCTCTCTCATTCCCCTCTTTTTTCCATTGAGCACAATGTCCATTTTAAGCTTGGGGGAGGATTTCCTCCTTCTCTTTTCTTTATTTTGTTTCTCTTAAAAAAATCAATAAAAATAAAAAAAAATTTAGTGCTTTCTCCATTTTCTTCTAAAAGATAATATATTTAAAAATCCAAAAAAAGATGATATCCTTAAAATTCCAAAAAAATAGAATATTTCAAAATAAAAAAAAAACATTATGCTATTTGTTTTTACTTTAATAGTTTAAACGAATTATGATATTTAAATAGTACCCCTTGCTTTTGTTTTATTTTTTTCAAAATTCCATATAATGACTTAGCAATTATAATATTTCTAATCAATCTTTCTAATTATATTTCACAAGTAAAATGTTGGTCATATTGTGTTCCTAATTCGTGGTAGCATGTTAACGTGAAGCGTTTTTCTACAACTTGAATTTCTATTTTGATTTCTCGTTCTCTATTTTCTTTACTTCCGAAAAACCTTTCATCCACTATTTTACTTTTTGTTTTTGGATAATTTTTGTAATATCAACTTTGAGTAGTGTAATAGATGTGAATGATTCTAGACTCGTATTATTCTTATTTTAAAAATAAGTTCATTAGTCTCTATTTAATATCGATGACCTACTTTTTGAATTTTTTTTCAAAACTAATGCTTTAGGCAAATTTTAGGAGCATTAAAATGATGTAGGCCAACTTTGTTTTTGTTTGAGCCTTCTCGCCAACCCAAAAATTATTCCCCTAGTTAGCTACTTTTGAGCCTTTTTCCTATTCCATTTCATAGCTCCACTTATCATTTCATTTTACACCAAAGCCAAATTTTCCAACCTATCGTATAATACTAACTTTTTGAGTTTCATAAAATTTTATGTTGTGATAGGGTTGTTTTGTGATTTTTGGAGAAATTTATGAAAAAGTATGCTATAAAGAAATGTTTAATTTTGTTGTCAATTTTAGAATGAAAAGACAAATTATTTATGGCCTTTGTTTTGAAAAGAAATAAAATAAAAAAATATGTTATCTTTGAAAATTTTGAATCTCTTTATTTTGGTTTAGTGTGATTTTGGAGCCTCCTTATTTATCTTTGAATTCCACTCCTAATTATATACCTAAACCAAACATTTCGGTTCTAATAAGTCATGTTGATTCATGCTCCTAGGTTTTATTTTAGCTAAGTGAAGAAGAAAAGTATATTAGTTAAATCTTTGATTTGAATTTTGATTTTTGTTCTTTGATTGATTGGTGTATAAAATGGCTCTAAGAATCTAGTAACAACTCAATGATCTATTTCATTTGTTGCCTTGCTTTAACTTATTTAAAGAATTTTGATAAAATCTTGGATAAATTGTCTTTTTTAGTAAAGTTTATAAAAGTTGAAACCATATTTTAACAATTATTTTAGGTTTACATTTCACCTTCTCCCTACTTAGAATTTCGCATAGTACTTGTGTTAGCATAATTAGAATTTTCCTGATTAGTCACTTTTATGTTAGCTGGTTTTTATATTTTTGCTTGAGGACAAGCAATGCTTAAGCTTGGGGGAGTTTGATAATACCTTTTGTAATTTAAACTACTAGGGTAATTACAAGGTTTTTATTATAAAAATCATATCTTTTAAAGCTTTATTTTTACCTTCTATTGTACATATTAATAACACTAATGTTAGTTTTCTTTCTTTTAAAGGTTGGTAGGTTTTCAGTAATTTCATCGAGCTTAGCCATTTCGTCGAACTCGTCTTTAGTTCAAATTTGTCGACCTCTCATCCACTTTCTCCGTTCAACTTTCGTCGACCTCACCTTTATTTAAAATTTTGTCGAACCCAGCCTTTTTGTCGAGCTCCACCTTCATTCAACATTCAACGAACTCCTTAAATTTTGTTGACCTCGCCTTTAGTTTGACGTTCGTCGACCTCCCCTCCACATTCGGCATTCGACAAACTTCTTCAAATTCGTAAACTTCAGAATTCATCGACCCTACCTTTAACTCAATTTCGTCAACCTCCCGTCCACTTTCTGCATTCGACGTTCGTCTACCTCGCATTCAGTTCAATTTTGTCGACCTCGCCTTCAGTTCGACGATCGTCGACCTCCCGTCAACCTTCTATTTTCCCTCGTTCGTCAACCTCCCATCCACCTTCTCTTTTCTCCATTCGTCGAGCCCTCTATCCTTCTTTCGTTGAGCTTACATACTACTAGAGGACAATTTCAACTTTTTCACAAAAGCTTGCGCCGCCATAAATGCATATCACCCGTATTGAGGCAATCATCATTTCCTGCCAGAATTCGTACTAAGGTCAACTCTCGTGCATGGCTGGATGCATGGGCATTTCCTGCTCCTTGAAGAATATATAAATAGAGCCCCTCCCCTTGTGTATAAAAATATAATATTTTTGGAGAGGGGAAGTGCTGTCATTTTCATTTCTTCATTTTTATTCTTCCTCTCTCCTTTTCCATTTCAGTTTTTCCTAGTTTTAGTTTCAGTATTTCTGCTTCTGTAATAGTAATTTATCTTAGTGTTAGCTTAGTTTTTCATTTTCCTGCAAATGTAATATTTTTATATTTCAAATTGTAAGCTCTCTATTTGAATTAATATAAAGCCTATTGCTTTTTCTTATCTCTATTTTGTTTCCATGCACTCCTACTCATCTCTGTTCTTCCACTTTACCATTAGTAACTAGTCCTCCTTATACTCGATCTTGATTATTCGAGGTTCGAGTTGAATAAGTTATGATGCTCTAGTTTACTTTTCCTTTGTAAGGTTTCAACCTTGATTTACTCTTGAATAATTATATTTGGAGATATATCATCAATATATATTTTCCATCTTTCTTTTCACTCTTAGCTAGCCGAGAGGCTCTGATAAGTCGTAATTATACCTACTTTTATAGTATTGTTATTATGATATTTTACTTTTTTCCCCCTTTTTTGTTTGTTTTGTTCAATAAATTGTTCATATTTTGTAAATTCTATTTATAACATAGTTATTTTTATTTTCCAAAAAATTCAGAAAAAAGTCAAAATTTGACTTGACACGCCCGTATCATTGACTTGGCACGCCCGTGTCAGGCACTCAACGCCTTCGGCCAGTCGACACTCAACGATTTTACTGTTCAACACTCAACGCCATCATGTCACGCCCGTGACTAACACTTGTCATGCCCGTGACCGCCACGTGTCACTCCCCGAAGCTTCCAGATCGTCGATCGGTGCCCGAAGATCATCGACCACTGCTTGACATGCCCGTGACTAACACTTGTCACGCCCGTGACCGCCACGTGGAGGTCCCCGAAGTCAACTTTGCTGTCAAATCGACGGATCGATTCAGTGAAATAGTTCAGTCACGCCCTTCTATCATGCCGGTGACATGAAGGTCACGCTTGTGACGATGATGTGTCACGCACCCAAGCTTCAAGAAGCAAGCCAGCTGCCGGATTTCACCAAGTCAAAACACGAAACCTTTGACACGCCCAATGTCACGCCTGTGACTAGGGCATGTCAAACCCGAACTTTTTTCTATAAATAAAAAATTTCTGTGAGGGCCAAGGGTTCACTTTTTTGTGCCAAATTTAGTATGTCTTCTGGTGGGCTACCCTAGGTGTTTCCAATCCAATGTAAGGCGAACTTTCTCCCCCTCCCTTCTTATGTTTGTTTTAGCTTTCTCTTTAGCTTTGTAATAGTTTGTAATAGCTTTAATCATCTAAATAGAAATGTTGTTTTTCTTATGTCTCTTTACATAGAATCAAAATGGATTTGGGTGGCTCATTTTTCTTCTTCTTATTATCCCTTTGTTCATCTTTGTTCATCTTTATGAAAGTGTGTGTGTGTGTGTGTATAAGTGTAACTTGTTTTAATTTTTCATGCAATATGTTGTAATGTTAGGTTTCATTATATGCTTTTATCTAAAAAATGAGCCGTTATAATGGAAATTTTTTTGTTTAAAGTGTTCTTTCCAAAATCAAAGTTGTATTGAAAACTTTTATAAGTCTTACATTTTCATTCCTATGAAATTATAAAAGAGGTTTTGAAGTGATCTTTTTGATTTTTACTTAGCTTTGTCTTAGGATTGTAAAACTTTGTGTTCCTTTAATTTTTATTTTCACTTTCTCATCACTTTTATGAAATCCTATGGACGAAATTGTAAGCGTTTTAATTTTTCAACAACTTTGATTTCAACTTTGTTTTCAAAAACTTTTTCTTCTTTAATTTTTATTTCATCTTTTTATTTGTTTTTGGCAAGTTTTAATGGTAGAAAAGTTGTAGTTTTAATTTTAGGTAACTTTCATTTTGTGTGATTTTTATATGTGTGTGAGTGTATGAGGGTAGATTTTCATTATGCTCTTTTAATTTCATGTTAGTGTGTTTGAGTGTATGAGGATAGTTTTATTGCTTTCATTCTCTCGCCCACTCATTTGAGCTGGGACTCGCAATTTTATTGCTTCATTCATTTATGTAGAGTGTGTGAGTGTTTGAGACTAACTTTTCATGCTTTCTTTTATGCTTTCTTTAATTATGTAGAGTGTGTGCGTGTGTGCATTTATTTCTGCCTACTCGTTAAGAGTTAAACGGCGCTCTGCATTAATTTTCCACCCACTCTTTTGAGTGGGACTTTTAATTTTTATTTTTTGTAACTTAGTTTCTTTTTATTTATGCATTTATTTCCGCCTACTCGTTAAGAGTTAAATGACGCATTGCTTTAATTTACCGCCTACTCAGTTTTTAGTAGGACTTGTACTTGCATTTATTTCCCCCCTACTCATTCGAGTAGGACTTGTTTTATTTAATTTCTTTATGGTTTTGAAGTGTGCGTGAGTGTCTGCATCAATTAGCCTTCAATTTATTTAAATGTCATGTTTTTTGTGTCTTCTCTTATAATTGTTTAGTACTAAATTTCAAACTCACGTTTTGCTAAAAACCATAAAGCCGTCCCCATACCGATGTTTGGCTAATCTCTATTAGCCTTCGGCATCGAAGAACATTGGGACACATAAAATGATTTGAAATAATTAAAGAACTTTATTTTTATTTTAATTTAAGGACTTAAGGTTTGCCCCGGGTTAACGACGCATAGGACAACATAATCGATGTGTGCGCTCTATTTCCGTTATACATACGCAACGCCGAGAGGCCTGTATGGACCGATCCCCCTTGGGTAAATAGAATTACGTACATACCCTCGAAAGAAGACGAGCGTAGTTCTACCGAATTGGGTTCCCCACCCAATAACGGGGTTCTTAGCGTAAAGCGGGCATTAAGAGGAATCCTTCGTCGGTCTAACGATCGGTCGAATAGTCTTAATATTCAGGTGAGCAATATTCCTAGAGATAAGTGTGCTCATTTTTTTGGAACCTCCTCGGCCAAATGCCTTTTATTAATTTAAAAACAAAGTTCAATAATTGTTAAGAATTATTTTAGTCTTAATCCGATTCGATGCTGAGCGTTAACCCATCATCGAACTAACTTAGTAAAAAACTGCTCTCCTTCTTTTCGTTTTAATTTAACAAAAAAATCTCACCTTACTGATAGTAAGATAATAGTCTTCCTGGAAGAGTAAATATAATCAACGCGCCCCCGAGAACAATACGACCTCGGTATTCTCCCGAATACCGAGTACTACGCGATAGGTGCACTTGCCTCCACTCGTTAGAAAACTCGATCTTCTAACTCAGCCTGCAGAATTTGACCATTTCGAACAACCTACAGTCGGTCTATGTTCTGCGGCCATAAAGTTTTTGGTGCCATTGCAGGTACAGATTTTTTATAATGGACTGAACAGTTAGACGCGTCAAATGATTGACGCGGCTGCCAGGGGCACTCTGAATAATAAGACCCCCAAGGCCGCCGAGGCTCTTTTCGAAGAAGTGGCTATGAATGCCTATCAATGGAATGTCCCGCGGGCACGCCAAAAGCCTTTATGAAGTGGATGTCACTTCTCAGCTAGCCCTTCAAGTCGAAAGGCTAACTAAGCAGGTGGCAGAGATGTCTGTTGCCTCCTCCACTCCGCCTTATTTTCTCCCCCAAATGCCTGTGTGGTCGACGAATTCGTGGACTACATGGGGAATCCGGTGCGTCCTTCCTTTCAAAACAACCCTTATAGTAGCCACTATAATCCGGGTTGGAGGAACCACCAGAATTTCTCATGGAGTAACCCAAATAACGCGCAGCACCCTCCTCCCCCTCCTTTTGCGGTCTCTTTTCTATCCCCTCCTCCGAAGCCTCTTCCAGTGGAGGAAAATTTTAATCGTTATGTCGCGTCCAACGAGTCCAATATTCGCAACATCATCGGATCACTTAAAAATTTAGAAATTCAGGTTGGACAGCTGGCGCGACTTATGTCGGAATGCGCTCTGGGGGCACTGCTACGGAATATGGAGCCCAATCAAAGGGAGAATGCCAATGCTATAACCCTCTGTAGCGGTAAGGAGGTGTTCGATCCAAAACAAATCGATACTCATGTACATATTTCACCTCTGACCCCTCTTCCCTCTTCTTCGATTACGCAGCCCTTACCGATTTTAAACGATAAAATTATTTTAAACAAGGCGTTACCCTACCCGCATAAGTTAGATAACGAACGAGTGAACGCACAATATGAAAAATTTATTTTATTACTTAAACAAATTCATATTAATGTTCCTTTTTGCGAGGCCATCTCGCAAATGCCTAAGTATGCAAAATTTTTAAAAGAGCTTCTTTCTAACAAACGAAAACTTGAAGATGTTTCGCATATTTCTCTTAACGTTGTCTGCACGGCGGCTCTTACTAATAAGTTGCCCTCGAAACAAAATGACCTGGGAGGGTTTTCCATCCCGTGCCTTTTTGGCAATGTATTAGTAAAATACGCTTTAACAGACTTAGGCGCGGGCATTAATTTGATGTCGTTCTCGCTTTTCCTGCATTTAGGTTTGGGTACTACTGCTCCAACCAATATGAGCATCCAACTAGCGGATCGCTCGGTTAGGTTCCCCATCGGGGTAGTTGAGGATGTCCTTGTCCGAGTAGACATGTTCACCTTCCCAGTGGACTTCGTCATCTTAGACATCGAGGAAGACGCGAGGTACCAATAATACTTGGTCGCCCTTTCCTCGCAACCTCGCGTGCCCTAATCGATGTAAGTAACGGTCATCTCCTCCTTCGGGTAGGAGATGAACAAGTTACTTTTTCTATTAACCCCTCAATTGAAGACTCATCGCCGAGCGACGATTTCTGCTACTCTTTAGATTCTTTTTATGGAGATTGTTCTTCTTCGCTTTTCGAGTCCGAATTTTTAAATGAAGATATTTTTTCACTCGAAAATTTTAATTGCGATGAGGACGCGTCTACGGATATGCCTTTTGAACCAATTGGTTCAAAAGACATTAGCACTAAAACCTCGCTAGAAGAACCGCCCACCCTAGATCTCAAACCATTACCCGAATCCCTTAAATACGCTTTTTTTGGGAAAAATGATACACACCCGGTAATCATTTCTTCGAATTTAAGCGATTCGGAGACCTCCTATTTATTGGAGGTTTTGCTTAAACATCGCCACGCAATTGTGTGGCAAATTTCTGACCTTAAGGGGTTAACCCTTCTTTCTACACTCATAAAATTTTCTTAAACGATAATTGCCGCAAAACCATTCAGCCGCAGCGACGTCTTAACCCAAACATGAAAGGCGTCGTGAAAATTGAGATAATTAAATTATTTGATGCGGGGATTATTTATCCCATTTCTGATAGTGCATGGGTTAGTCCCATTCATGTCCTGCCCAAGAAGGGCGGTCTGACCGGAGTGGAGAATTAGCACAACGAGCTCGTCCCAACTCGTACTGTTACGGGTTGGCGTGTGTGCATCGATTATCGCAAACTTAATGATGCCACCCGCAAGGACAATTTCCCACTACCGTTCCTTGACCAAATTCTCGAGCGTCTGTCCGTTCATCCATTTTATTGTTTTCTCGATGGTTTATCGGGGTTTTTCCAAATCCCCATTTCCCCCGAGGACCAAGAGAAAACAACTTTTACTTTCCCGTTTGGCATCTTCGCCTACCGAAGAATGCCATTTGGCCTCTGCAATGTGCCAGCTACATTCAGTAGATGACTTTTTTGTATTCGGATGCTCATTCCCGGATTGTCTTCATAATCTCGATCGTGTCCTCTAACGATGTGAGGACACACATCTTGTTTTAAATTGGGAGAAGTGTAACTTTATGGTTCGAGGAGTTTTGGTCCTCGGCCATAAGATTTCGATTAAGGGGATAGAGGTCGATAAGGCCAAAGTAGAAATCATAGAAAAGCTTCCTCAGCCGACTAACATAAAATCTATTAGGAGTTTCTTAGGCCACGTGGGCTTTTACAGGCGTTTCATTCAAGATTTTTGAAAAATAACAAAGCCGCTTACTCACCCTTAGGAAAAGGAATCACCTTTTGTCTTTAGTAGCGATTGCGAGTCTGCCTTTAATTTTATAAAACACAAAGTTATCAATTCTCCAATTCTAGTGGCCCCTAATTGGTCCCTTCCGTTCGAAATTATGTGCGACGCTAGTGATATTGCCTTAGGCGCCGTTCTTGGCCAACGCGTAGAAAAACTTTTTCATCCTATTTATTACACTAGCAAGACGCTCACTTCCGCACAAGTGAATTACACAGCGAAGGAAAAGGAACTCTTAGCCGTCGTTTTCGCCTTCGATAAGTTTTGCTCGTATTTAACGCTATCTAAAGTTATCGTTTTTACCGATCACTCTGCCCTAAAGTATTTACTAGCCAAAACCGACGCGAAGCCCCGCCTTCTTCGATGGATTCTCCTCCTTCAAGAATTTGACTTGGAGATCCGAGATAAGAAGGGCGCGGAAAATCTAGCGGCAAAACACCTCTCCCGTTAAGAAAATCCTGGTGCGGGAGAGCTCGTCGAATCTGAAATAAATGACAGATTCCCAGAGGAATGCCTTCTAGCCCTTCGTTCTTCTTCGTCCTCTTCGCCTTGGTTCGCAGATTTTGCAAACTATTTAGTCGCGCGGGTTCTTCCAAAAGAATTCTCAAGTCAGCAAAAGAAGAAATTCTTTTCCGACTAGAAAAATTTCTTTTGGGAATACCCATTTCTTTTTCGTATCTGCGCGTACCAAGCAGTACGAAGATGTGTCGCGGGTGTAGAGTGCACGCAAATATTGAGGCACTGCCATGAGGGTCCAGCCGGGGGCACTATCAAGCAAACCAGACTGCTAGGAAGGCACTAGAGGTAGGCTACTTTTGGCCAACTCTCTTCAAAGACGCGCACAATTTTGTGCGGGCATGCGATAGCTGTCAGCGGTCGGGTAACATCTCACGTCGAGACGAGATGCCCCAAAACAGGTTTTTATAATGTGAAGTCTTCGATTTGTGGGGCATAGATTTTGTAGGCCCCCTACCTCCTTCTTATAAAAATACGTATATTTTAGTGGAGGTCGACTACGTATCAAGGTGGGCGGAAGCGCAAGCTCTCCCCACCAACGATGCGCGAGTCGTCGTTATATTTTAAAAAAATTATTTTCTCGCTTCGGCACGCCTCGCGCTATTGTTAGTGATAGGGGAACACATTTCTGTAATGCTCTAATGGCTAAGACGTTAGCTAAATACAGAGTCACGCACAAACTTGCCACCCCCTACCACCCGCAAACAAGTGGCCAAGTTGAGGTAGTAAATCGAGAGATAAAACGCATATTAGAAAAAACTGTTTCACTTAATAGGAAAGATTGGTCCGTTAAGCTCGACGACGCGTTCTGGGCGTATCGTACGGCGTACAAAACCGCTACCGGTTGTACTCTGTTTCGATTAGTCTATGGCAAAGCGTGCCATTTACCCGTAGAACTGGAGCACCGCGCACTTTGGGCATTAAAACTTTTAAACCTTGACTCTAACATAGCCGCTTAGAATAGAAAACTACAACTAAATGAGCTCGATGAATGGCGTGTGAATGCTTACGAGAGCAATAAGTTCTATAAGGAGTGTTCTAAGTTATATCACGATCGAAAAAATAAAACCCCCAAAAGTTTTTCTCTGGGCGATCTAGTCCTTCTCTATAATTCTCATCTTAGCTTTTTTCCTGGCAAACTCAAATCCCATTGGTCCGGTCCCTTTTTAGTTGAAGAAGTTTTTCCATATGGGACCGTACTCGTCTCCCACCCGGAAAAAGGCTCGTTTAAAGTAAACGGTCATCGGTTAAAGACTTACATAGCGGGCGACCCAGTGATCGAGTATAGCGAAACCATATCCCTCCTCGACTTTTAAACCCGCCAATATAGTCAAGCTACGTGACTATAAACAAAGCGCTCCTGGGAGGCACCCCATGCTTATCTTTTTTTACGTCTTTATTTATCATGTTTTCTATTTTTCTAACTAACTGCAGGGTTTCTAATGGGCTTCCCCGAGCGCGGATCAGGGACGTTTTCTGCCCCCTCTTTTTCTTTTTTTGTACATATACTTGTTGTCTTGTTCCTCATGCTTAGCAATCAATATTTGGGACAATGTTGGAACTAAGTCCGCGAGATCCGGCTCATCGAGCCATCCACATAACGAGTCATCTCGCGGCAACCTAGTTTATATTTTTGTAAATATTTTTTGTAAATAATTTTTGTAAGTAATTTTTGTAAATATTTTTTCTCTTTCCCCTCTCCCTTTTTCCCTCTCATCCTTGTAAATAACTTCTCTTTTTCTCCCAAATTTTTGTAAATAGAATGAAAATTTTCTTAAAAATACAAAAAAAAATTCACAAAACTTATAAATACAAAAAAATTCGTAAAAACTCAAAAATTCAAAAAAATTTTATTTTCGCATTTTTCTTTCTTTAGTATGTATATATTAAAGAATTAAATACAAAAATACAAAAAAAAAGATAATAACTTCAAAAATTAAAAAAATAAATATATAATTTATGAAACAAATAAATCAAATATATCATTCTTAAGTTTCTTGCTATCCAAAACTTTTGTTTTGAGTTTATTTATATGCGAATTTGATCAATTCTTTGTTCACTATTCGTTTGTTAATTATAGATTAAAAAATCTAAATAGCCGGGGTTAAGTTTTAAAGAATTTATTATGCTTTGTTAAAAATAGGGGACTCGCTTTAGGCATTTCTTCTAATTTTTCATAGATAGGAGCACGTGTACTATGTTAGAAAATAACAACTATAGAATTCAATTATGCTTACTTTTAGCTTTCTGAAAATTTGGAACGTACAATTTATAAAGGTTGCTCTCAAAAATTTTTTAATTAAAAATATAGTTCTCTTTTCTCCCCTTACATATCATAACTTACTTGGCATGATAAAAAATTTTCCCGCCCAAAAAAGATCCTATGTCAATGGGAATAAGATTTCGTTCCGTAAACATAGGCACCCAATAAATTAAAAGATTATTTGTTACGGAGTAAGAGGATAAAATTCATTACTCTTATACATATACATTGGGTTAATTCTTATTATGAAGAAGAAAAAAAATTTCATGTTAAGGAAAATAAGATTTCGTTTTCCTTTAACATCCAAATCAAAATAAAAAAATTGGAGGTTCGAGAAAAAATTACCTCGCCTCAAAATCCAAGCATCTTCATAAACCAACATCAACCCCCTTAGCCAATTTCATGACTCTAGAATTAATTCAAAATCTTTTTGAGAGCATAATTCGTAAATTGCATTATTTCCGGTAAAACTCCTATAAGCTAAAGTTCATATAATTCCAAACTATTTTCTTTTAATCTAACTAATACAAATATTGCTTTCTATTTGATTACATCAAGAAGTCTTTTGGCCAAAACTTTTGCCCTGTTTACATCATCTACATAATTTTATGACTTAACTCTTATACCCCGTATATTTAATTAAATCTCTCTTATAATTAATTTAGCGGTAGCAGAACTTAGGGTTTTTTATTATTCCTTATAAGTTCACCTCAAACTTTTGCTCTGGAATAGCAAAAGCTTAAGTATGGGGGTATTTGATAAGTCATAATTATACCTAATTTATAGTATTGTTATTATGATATTTTACTTTATTTTTGCCCTTTTTTATTTGTTTTGTTAAATATGTTCGTATTTTGTAAATTCTATTTCTAACTTAGTTATTTTTATTTTCCAGAAAAAATTAGAAAAAAGTCAAAATTTGACTTGACACACCCGTGCCATTGACTTGACACGCCCGTGTCAGGCACTCAACGCCTTCGGCCAGTCGACACTCAACGATTTTACTGTTCAATACTCAACGCCATCATGTCACGCCCGTGACTAACACTTGTCACGCCCGTGACCGGCACGTGTCACTCCCCGAAGCTTCAAGATCGTCGATCGGCGCCCGAAGATCGTCGACCACTGCTTGACACGCCCATGACTAAAACTTGTCATGCCCATGACCGCCACGTGGAGCTCCCCGAAGTCAACTTTGCAGTCAAATCGACGGATCGATTCAGCAAAACATTTCAGTCACGCCTTTCTATCATGCCTGTGACATGTTTGTCATGCCCGTGACGATGACGTGTCATGCACCCAAGCTTCCAGAAGCAAGCCAGCTGCCGGATTTTGCCAAGTCAAAACACGCAACCTTTGACACGCCCCCTGTCATGCTCGTGACTAGGGCATGTCAAACCCGAACTTTTTGTCTATAAATAAAAATATTTCTGTGAGGGCCAAGGGTTCACTATTTTGAGCCAAATTTAGTGTGTCTTCTTATGGGCAGCCCTTGGTGTTTCCAATCAAATGTAAGGAGAACTTTCTCCCCCCCCCACCCTTCTTATGTTTGTTTTAGCTTTCTCTTTAGCTTTGTAATAGTTTGTAATAGCTTTAATCATATAAAGAAAAATGTTGTTTTTCTTGTGTCTCTTTACTAGGAATGAAAATAGATTTGGGTGGCTCATTTTTCTTCTTCTATTTATCCCTTTGTTCATCTTTGTTCATCTTTATGAAAGTGTGTGTGTGTCTATGAGTGTAACTTGTTTTAATTTTTCATGCAATATGTTGTAATGTTAGGTTTCATTATATGCTTTTATCTAAAAAATGAGCCGTTATAATGGCAAACATTTTGTTTAAAGTGTTCTTTCCAAAATCAAAGTTGTATTGAAAACTTTCTAAAGTCTTACATTTTCATTCCTATGAAATTATGAAAGAGGTTTTGAAGTGATCTTTTTTATTTTTATTTAGCTTTGTCTTAGGATTGTAAAACTTTGTGTTCCTTTAATTTTTTATTTTCACTTTTTCATCACTTTTATGAAATCCTATGGATGAAAATGTAAGCGTTTTAATTTTTCAACAACTTTTATTTCAACTTTGTTTTCAAAAACTTTTGCTTCTTTAATTTTTATTTAATCTTTTTATTTGTTTTTGGCAAGTTTTAATGGTAGAAAAGTTGTAGTTTTAATTTTTAGGTAACTTTCATTTTGTGTTATTTTTATATGTGTGTGAGTGTATGAGGGTAGATTTTCATTATGCTCTTTTAATTTCATGTAAGTGTGTGTGAGTGTATGATGATAGTTTTATTGCTTTCATTCTCCCGCCCACTCATTTGAGACGGGACTCGCAATTTTATTTCTTTATTCATTTATGTAGAGTGTGTGAGTGTTTGAGACTAACTTTTCATGCTTTGTTTTATGCTTTCTTCAATTATTCATAGTGTGTGTGTGTGTGTGCATTTATTTCCGCCTACTCGTTAAGAGTTAAACAGCGCTCTGCTTTAATTTTTCGCCCACTCATTTGAGTGAGACTTGTAATTTTCATTTTTTGTAACTTAGTTTCTTTTTATTTATGCATTTATTTCCGCCTACTCGTTAAGAGTTAAATGGCGCATTGCTTTAATTTACCGCCTACTTAGTTTTGAGTAGGACTTGTACTTGCATTTATTCCCCCCCTACTCATTCGAGTAGGACTTGTTTTATTTAATTTCTTTATGGTTTTTAAGTGTGCGTGAGTGCCTGCATCAATTAGCCTTCAATTTATCTAAATGTTCTGTTTTTTGTGTCTTCTCTTATTATTGTTTTGTACTAAATTTCAAACTCACGTTTCGTTTAAAACCATAAAGCCGTCCCCATACCGATTAATGGCTAATCTCTATTAGCCTTCGGCATTGAAGAGCATTGGGACTTATAAAATGATTTGAAATAATTAAAGAACTTTATTTTTATTTTAATTTAAGGACTTAAGGTTTGCCCCGGGTTAACGACGTATAGGACCACAAAATCGATGTGTGGACTCTATTTTCGTTATCCATACGCAATGCCGAGAGGCCGCACATATGGACCGATCCCCCTTGGGTAAATAGAATTGAGTACGTGCCCTCGAAAGAGGACGAGCGTAGTTCTACCGAATTGGGTTCCCCACCCAATAGCGGGGTTCTTAGCGTAAAGCGGGCATTAAGAGGAATCCTTCGTCGGTCTAACGATCGGTCGAATAGTCTTAATGTTCAGGTGAGCAATATTCCTAGAGATAAGTGCACTAATTTTTTTGGAACCTCCACGGCCAAGTTCCATTTATTAATTTAAAAACAAAGTTCAATAATTATAAAGAATTATTTTAGTCTTAATCCGATTCGATGTCGAGCGTTAACCCGTCATCGAACTAACTTAGTAAAAAACTGCTCTATTTCTTTCCGTTTTAATTTAACAAAAAAATCCCACCTTACTGATAGTAAGATAATAGTCTTCCTGGAAGAGTAAATATAATCAACGCGCCCCCGAGAACAATACGACCTAGGTATTCTCCCGAATACCGAGTACTACGCAATAGGTGCACTTGCCTCCTCTCATTAGAAAACTCGATCTTCTAACTCAGCCCGAGGAATCTGACCATTTCGAACCACCCATAGTCGGTCTCTGTCCGGCGGCCATCATGCTCGTAGTTTAAAGTGAACACTCAAGAGTAAAGAGAGTTGCATGCAACCCTCGAGAGAGGCGGACGTTAAATCTCCTAGATTGGAGTGAAATCCAATAGCGGGGTTCACAATGTAAAGCAAGCTTCAGGCCTCCTATTTGGATGAGAGTTTGGTTGGACCTTCCTAAACTCAGGTGGGAATGAAATCGAGAGAAGCGTGTTCATGCTTTATGAACCTCCACGGCCAAGTTCCTTTCCATTATTAAGTTATAGTTTATTATCGCATTTTTGATCAACTTAGGCCGAGGTGATTCTCGATCGAGTGCCTTTCTTTATCATTGTTTAACCCCTCGTTTTAATCGCTAGTTGTGGCCTCTCTGATTAAGTGCAAGTGCTTTTATTTATGCAAGTAGTCTCTTCTTTTAATTTAGTTAACCACCTTAAAAGTTTCTTTGATAAGATAATAGTCTTCGTGTGAGTAAGATTTCTCAACTGTTCCCTTATTTTAATACGACATGTGTGTCCCCCAGCTACAATTCGATAGGTATACTTGCCTAGTTGGATTGTTAGTTCGGTTTTATTCTCTTTATGAATATTCTTCCACCAAGTTTTTGGCGTCATTGCTGGGGAGCAACTTTTGTTGATAATTCGAAAATATGAACCTATTACTTTTATCACTCATCTTTCTCACCCTCTTTCTTAAAAATTATAAAATTCATAAAAAATATTAACGCTCTTAATAGAAACCCACATCACAATTTTTCAACATCACTTAACTCTCTCGAAAAGGGCAATGTGGCTTAAATACCAGTATCTTGTCTAGTATTTGTGAACCCTTTATCGGGTAGCCCTTGGTAAATTCAAGAGTTAAAGCATTAAAAAAAAATCTATTCCAAAAAAATAACCTTTTTTCTAGTTTATTTTTCTCTTTTTTTCATTTTCTCTTCTGCAAGTGCATGACCCACGGAAATCCGTCGGATATTTTGGACTTGGACTACAAAATTGAGCGTACTCTTCAGAGAAGATTGTGATTTCAAGGTCCTACTCTCCAACTGTCGTTTGAGGATTTCGAGCCTATTTATACTACAAGAATAGAAGAGCCCGTCGTAGAGGAAGCCCTGCATAGGCTTATGTCCTATTATGCACGACTTAATCTAGAGGGTACAGAATCAAGCATAGTTGCCCTCCTATAGCAAATAATAATTTTGAACTTAAACCTAGATTAATTCAAATGGTGCAGCAGTATGTGCAATATGACGGACTTTAAGATGAAGATCCGAACGCGTATATAGCTACCTTTCTTGAGATTTGTGACAACTTTAAAATCAATGGTGTTGCAAATGATGCTATTAGGCTAAGACTCTTCCCTTTCTCCCTAAGAACTAATACAAAGCAATGGTTGAACACTATAACAAAAAACAGCATCACCACCTGGAATCAACTAACAGAAAACTTCTGGCGAAGTATTTTCCGCCAGCTAAAACCGCAAAAATTAGGAACAATATTTCTGCCTTTAGACAATTAGATTCTGAAACCTTTTATGAAACATGGGAAAGATTTAAAGAAATCTTAAGACGATGCCCTCATCGCGCGCTGCTTGTATAGTGCAGCTACAAACGTTTTATAATGAGCTAAATCAAAGCACAAAGCAAATGATAGACACAGCTTTCGGTGGTACCTTAAACCACAAAACCCCGGAAGAAGCTCTTGAGCTTTTTCGGGACATGGCCATGAACCCATATCAGTGGAATGTGCCTAGGTCCCGCCCAAACAAACCTACAGGTATATTTGAAGTAGATAACGTCTCCCAGCTAGCTCTGCAAGCAGAAGTATTAAGTAAAAGGATAACGGAGATGACTGCTGTAAGACCCCCTTTTTTTTCCTTTTTCAACCACCGGGGTCTTAGGCCCAGAACCGCCGCTTTGCGGTGACTCCTTCACGTCCTGAAGGGTCATCACCACAAGGCGCCGATTCTGCCGGCCAATTTCGATCACAGAAAGTAGCACAATTATTGAAGTAAGAGTAATCAGTCCACAATAATAAAAATCACATATATATAATAAAACTCCACGAAGGGAGTGTCCACAGAAACATCAGAGTACTATAAATACGGGCTTATGCCCGGTACAAAATGTCCTCACTACAAGTCTCTCATGCGGAAGCGAAACAGTAAACTACTCAAGGATCGAGACTCACAGTCCCGGCTGTGTGAACTCCGGAGCTAGACTGCCCCATCTCTAGGCGCACCGATCTCTGGGGCTGCTCCTCCATGCTGGGCTCCACGATCCCCTAAATGATGCGGTTCGAAAACCGTTAGTCATAAAGACTAAGCCCTATCATCCCCTACCCCTTCCCCCCATGGCTCCTAGGTACCGAGCGGAGAGGAAGAAAGGGAAGGACATGAAGGTGGAGATTAACATGAAAACAGATGGCAGCGGAAACTAATCTAGCAAGTTGTATTAGGTGAGCAGTTAATAAGTTGTTGTAATAGGTCTAGCAGTAAGAAAAGCAATTAAATGAATTTAAACCTTCACTTATGCGAGTACACATAAGCAAAAGGGATCTTTTGCAAGGCTCCCATCGTATAGAGTGTCCCATACCACTTATACGTTGGGGTGTCGGTTATCAAATAGCAATGGTTGTTATATATTGAAATTAACCTTTGATTTATAAACTTGCCCACACAAGCTTATAGACCAAGGGGTCGTTTTGCAGGTCCTAATGTATAAGCGTCCCATACCACTTATACTTTAGGTGTCAGGGTTAAATGAATCGATTATGCTATGACATGCTAGTGGGTATGATGAAACATGCAAGTGCAACGCACACACCCGACTCTGTGCACACAGACCTTTAGTTCCCCCTTTCGGAGCCGTTACCTCCCAGGATACCTCCGTAGTGGCAGACGGAAGCGGTGGGTTGGGCCTCGCCCACCTCAAAACCAGAAAAAGCACCACTGGTCTGACCTATCGTACGCCTCAACGCTTGGTGCACTAAGCGGACGCCTGCGTACTCTTGCCGGCTGGCGCACCGGACTTCTGCTGGCGAAGTGCTAATCACCCCGCCGAGTCAACGATATCGGTGTCGGTGCAATCGAACTCCCCGATATCGAAAGACCCACCACCTTAACTTTCCTATCTTATGCACATGCAAGTTTAATCGCAAACAAACAGAAACCGAGCCGAAGCTCCCCGGACCAAAACGTCCGTCTCCAAACCAACCGAGCCGAAGCTCCCCGGACCACCCGTCCGTCTCCAAACCAACCGAGCCGAAGCTCCCCGGACCATCCGTCCGTCTCCAAACCAACCGAGCCGAAGCTCTCATCATTCTTCCTGTGCCAACAGTGTTCGTGAAGAGTGCAACCCTAGTTACTAAGTTACTCTTGACGGTTTATTATTACAGTTTACGTTAGCCCAGGACTGCCCCCGGTATACCCCGTGAAGGGCTCTCAAGGGGCACTAGGAACCAAGACGGTGCATTACGGCCCGAAGTTCCCTTTCGCAAGGCACTTATTATTATTGGTTGTCTACCCTTTTACCCGATTTCCTTCTCGTATTACGATAGACTATCCTAGGGTGATTTTTAAACCTTCCACTCTTCGGGAAAGGCGATCTTTCGCCAAACCCGAGCACCTCTTAACTCTAACTAACACCACTACTCACTACTCTTTATATCTTCATCAGATCATGTCCTATTGCATATCACAAACTGCTATATGCAGACCGACCTAATCTACATGTCGAACCGGTTATGCAATGGTCCATTACTCATCCAAATGCCCTAAATTAATTACTGGAGACTTTCCATGATATAAATAACCTAAATCCAGAAAATGGAAATTTTCCTAATTTATTCGGCATTTAATTAAATTCCTCAAAAATCCAAGGACTACCGGTTTGAACATGAACTACCCTAACCATTCATGCAAGATGTCCAGCAAATTTATGATAATTAGTAGGTTATCTCAGAAGGCTAAATCCTAAGTATCATAATTTTTCTATCATCAAAATGACATGTAAACTATTTTGGAATTAATCTCTAATTTATATAGTTTATGAATCAAGTACAGAAAATATTCTTCCAAAATTCTACATAAATTAAGACATGATGATTAAGGCCTAAAATTTGCACTGGCTAAGTTTCATAATTTTCCAGCAAGCATTTTATCCATAATAATTTTTTAAACATAAAAGCCCTTTCTATCATTTGTGAATAAAGTACTAGATTTACTCAACATAAAATTCTATAAAAATTCAGGGATCAATGTTCTACTACTCAAGATCTAAATCCAGAATTTAACTGATTATAATTAATGTAAAGCCTCCAAATAATTGAAACAACAAATTGGGCTAATAATTCTTTAACACATGAAGTATAATATATATTAATCATAAAATTCCAGAAAAATTACCATAAGTCTAATACATCCTAAAACTCCCTCCTCCCGAGTTTCATAATTTTTGGATTAGATTTAGTGTTTAAAATAATTATATTACATGTTTATCCTATTCCAACATCTCAACTTTCGAGGTACCTAACTACCTCCAATTCCTTCACTATTTCAACCAGAGGGTTTTCATCATATCCTCCCCCTCTCCTCCAAATTTCAAGGGCATACAAGAGCTTTGGCTCCTATGTCCTTCACAAACCTCAAACTCCCACCCGTTGGAGTTGAGCCAATCTCTTAGGGTAAAATCCACCCTAAGCCACACCATGTTACCCAAGAGGGAAGACATAGACTCAACAAATCAGTGGCCGACAACTTCAGCCTCTCTTGAGGAGATTTGTCCACTCCATCTCCAATTGTACTTTTCCCCAAAGTACCCCTCACCAAGGCCTATCTAGGACTTGATAATTCCCTATTCAAAACTCCACCAATCGAGTTGAAATTTTGTACAGATCTTAATATTGATGCCAGGGACCACCACCCAAAATTTGGGGGAGTTTGGGCTTAATTTCATCTCCTAATTAATTTTATATTGTTTATTAAATTTTTACAAAAACTTTAGACAAAAGTTCTCCAAAAAATTCTCATTTTTGGACAGCCTCTCGATATACATATTATAGACCTCCAGTCCAAATTTCAAGTCATTTGGACATGTTATGAACCGTGGGCAACCATTTTAATTTCTGGTTAACCTAGGTCTTGATCCCACCAAAATGAGTGCTGTGTTTCAAACCACTCACCCAAATTGAATAAAATCAATTTTAAATTAAAGTAGACCCGAGGGCTACAACTTTTGTGTCTGGTCATTTTTCCTAAATCGGCCTCTAAGTGCCTCGTTTCGCAGCCTCAAAAATACATTCAAATAATCTATTTTCCATTATGTACTATATAATAATCTATGTATTATATATTGAATCTACTGTTCATCTTCTTCAGAACCCGAAACCAGAACCAGGAAGCCATTTTTCCTGTAACATTTCCGCGATCCGTTGCCGGCCGTCCGGTCACTTCCCTGGCCAGCCACCACCACCACCACCTCCGTTGAGGCGACGGCTATCGGTCGGCGGTGGTTTGGCCGCCGGAGGTGGCGGTTTCCAGCGAACTCAAAAATACCATTTTCATGGTTTTCCCATGAAAACGAGAGACGGGTCCGGCTCCGTTGAGCGCGAACCTATTTTCTAAGAATCCTAAGATCTACCCATGAAAAGAAGGAGCAGAGGAGGACCTTGTTCGCGGTTTGGAGGCGAGAAGAGCGACGAGGTGCCATGGCGCGGTGGTGGCGTTGCTGAACTCCTCTTTACAGCAAGAACAAGGATCTGCTTCGTTTGCTTGAGCGTGTAACCCTCTCCTCTTGTCCAAGTGGGCTTTTATAAATCAGGAAGTGGGAAGGTGAATGGTTTAAGCCATTATGGCCATGAAGTTCCCTCCCCTTAATGCTTCGGTTATGATGCAGGGATAAGAAACGGCGGAAACTGAACAGGTATGTCCAGTTGGCGATTTCCTATTGGACCACCTTTTCCTTATTTATTATATAATTACAGAAGGAAAACGGCCGGAAGTTACTCCTGGTGTAACTTCCCAAACCAGCATTTATTTCCACGCGTGTTAGAATTATTTCGGGCCTGACCCGTCGTTTCGGTCAATGTCACGGGCGTGACACATAAGTCACGGGCGTGACAGGCCCGGGTAGCCCATTCTGGGTTCGACGATCGTCGAACTGAGATCGACGATCGTCGATCGAAGGTCACGGGCGTGACACCTTGGGTCACGGGCGTGACAGGCCCGAACAGCAGATTTTGGGTCGACGGTCGTCGAATTGAGATCGACGATCGTCGAAGGCTGGTCACGCCCTAAGTCACGGGCGTGACACCTCGGGTCACGGGCGTGACATGCCCGAACAGCAAGTTTCGAGGTCGACGATCGTCGAATTGAGCCCGACGATCGTCGATGGGTCACGCCCTAAGTCACGGGCGTGACACTCATGTCACGGGCGTGACAGGCTCGGGCCGCAAGGTCGACGATCGTCTTACGGCGATCGACGATCGTCGATGGGGTCACGCCCATAGTCACGGGCGTGACATCTTGGTCACGGGCGTGACATGCCCAGACAGCGCGTTCGACGATCGTCTCGTGGAGATCGACGATCGTCGAAGTAGTCACGCCCAAGTCACGGGCGTGACGGGTCGGTCACGGGCGTGACCAACCCTTGACCCGAAAACTCAATCGATTTATTTTCACTTTTTGTGCTCCCTGGGGTTCTGACTCGACCAACCGACTCCTAGGGGTCTAGCCGGAAATGGGATGTTACAAATCCCAATAAACAAAACAAAAATTTCATCGCCGAAATTGAGGTTGAGCCTATGGGGATTTCTATCGGAATAAATTAAACTTGTAACATCCCATACGATCTTTCTATTGGGTTCAGCCGACTGTTCGTTTGATAACTAAGACAATCTCCCCAATAAACAAAAGATTAGCCCCTACCTTTCTGATTAAGTGCGCATGCCTAGGTCCTGGATTTTCCTTATCTAGTCTTAACATTCCAAAACAAAAAGGCAGTCTATAATATACCGAGAGGTGGTGAGATGTACCTGACTGAACAACTCCGGGTATCTTTGCCTCATCAGATCCTGCGGTTCCCAGGTGTGCTCCTCCTGACCGTGGTTTCTCCACAGAACCTTGACTAAGGGAATCTTCTTGCGGCGCAAGATCCGCACTCCTTTGTCATCGATCCGAACCGGCTCCAAGTGAACAGATCGGTCTGAAGCTACCGGCCCTTCTGTGGTCAAAATTCGCTGCTCCGGGCGTAGTAGAGCCCTTCTCAGCGAAGAGATGTGGAAGACGTCGTGTAGAGCTGCCAGCTCCGGTGGCAACTCTAGCCTGTAGGCTAAGGGTCCGATCCGCTCCAGGATCCGGTAAGGGCCCATATACCTAGGGCTGAGTTTCTTCCTCCGACCGCGCACCCGTGAGTCTCCGTGCATGGGCCGGATCTTCAAGAACACTCGATCTCCTACCCGGAACTCCACCTGACGATGCCGAGCGTCATAGTATTTTGCTTGTCTGCTCTGCGCCTCCAGCATCCTATCTCTGATCAGCCTCACCTGAGCCTCGGTGTCTTCAACGAAATCCGATCCCAGCAGCTTCGGATCCTCGTCCTGAACCCAAGAAAGCGGGGTCCTACATTTCCTTCCATACAAGGCCTCATAAGGCGCCATCCTGATGCTGGACTGATAGCTATTATTGTAGGAGAACTCGACCAAGGGTAACATCTTCTCCCACGGCTCCCCTCGGTCTAGTATACACAGCCGTAGTAAGTCCTCCAAGGTCTTGTTGGTGCGCTCGGTCTGCCCGTCCGTCTGAGGGTGGAAGGCCGTGCTAAAAGTCAACCGGGTGCCCAAATATGCCTGCACTGACCGCCACTCCCTGGATGTAAACCGTCCATCGCGGTCCGACACTATCGTCCGGGGCACGCCATGATATCGGACATACTGCTCCACAAACTTCCGTACCAGCACTCCCACCGAGTCATCCTTCCTGATCGGTATAAAGCGGGCCACCTTCGTCAAACGATCGACAATCACCCAAATCGAGTCGTTCCCTGTCCGAGACCGGGGAAAGACCGTGTATAAAATCCATCGCTATGTCGTCAAACTTCCACTCCGGCACCGGGAGTGGCTGCAACAGTCCTGCGGGGTTCCTGCACTCCGCCTTCACCAACTGACACGCCTCGCAATGGGTCACGAAGTACGTAATGTCCTTCTTCATGCCCGGCCAAAACATCATCCTCTTCAGATCAGCGGTCATCTTTGTGATCCCTGGGTGCACGGAGTATCGGCTGCAATGCGCCTCCGTCAGAATATCCTCTCGGATCTGGCCTCCTGCGGGTATATATACTCTGCCTCTGAAGTGGAGCAAACCATCTCTCAGGGAATAATCTCCTGTCGAACCTTCCTCCAAAGCTCGGAACATCGGCTCCGCCCACGCATCTGTCCTCTGTCCGTCCCGAATGCGATCCCGAATATCGTCTATGGCCACTATCGATGCCAGATACTCCCTATACAGATCTGGGTCATCCTCGGACACTAGGGATATCTACATGTCTCTGAATGACTGGACCAGCTCCATAGACATAACCTGGGGCCCAGCTTCGGAAGTGGCTGCTCTCCGGCTCAACGCGTCGGCCACCACGTTTGCCTTCCCTGGGTGGTAGTGCATCTCATACTGATAATCTGCTAAGAACTCACCCAACGCCTCTGCCTGATATTCAGCTCCTTCTGAGTGTCCACGTATTTCAAGTTCTTGTGATCGGAGAAGATATCGCAGTGGACTCCATAAAGGTAATGACGCCAGACCTTTAGAGCAAAAACGACCGCTCCCATCTCGAGGTCGTGCACCGGGTAGTTCCTCTCATGGGTCTTCAGCTGGCGGGAGGCATATGCTATGACATGTCCGTTCTGCATCAGCACCGCTCCCATCCCTTGGTATGATGCGTCGGTATACACCTGGAATCCCTCCCTTCCGGATGGAAGGGCCAGGATAGGGGCCGAGATGAGTCGGTCCTTCAGCTCCTGGAAAGCCGCCTGGCACTGCGGGGTCCAAACAAAAGGTGCCTCCTTCTTTGTCAAAGATGTGAGGGGGAGGGCAATCCGAGAGAACCCCTCCACGAACTTTCGGTAGTAACCGGCAAGTCCCAAGAAACTGCGTACATCGGTGGCTGTCCTCAGCTGCGGCCAATCGCGAACTGTCCGAACCTTTGCTGGATCTACTGATAACCCGGCTCCGCTGATGATGTGGCCTAGGAAGGACCACCTCCTTCAACCAAACTGACACTTGCTGAATTTGGCATAAAGGTGATGCTCCCGCAACCTCCCCAAGGTCAGTGCCAGATGCCGAGTGTGCTCCTCCTCCGTCCTAGAGTAGATCAGGATGTCGTCTATGAACACTATGACGAACACATCCAAGTAAGCCTCGAAAACCCGGTTCATGAGACTCATGAACGCCGACGGAGCATTCGTGAGCCCAAAGGGCATCACGGTGAACTCATACAGGCCATATCTGCTACTAAAGGCCGTCTTCGGGATATCCTCCTCCTGGATCCGCAGCTGGTAGTATCCTGATCTCAAGTCCAGCTTCGAGAAATAATGGGCCCCTCTAGCTGGTCAAATAATTCGTCTATCCGTGGGAGCGGATAGGTATTCCGGACGGTCAGCCTGTTTAGTGCTCGATAATCGATGCACAGGCGGAGTGTCCCATCCTTCTTTTTCACGAACAGGACGGAGCTCCCCATGGCGAGGAACTCGGTCTAACAAAACCTGCCTCAACTAATTCCTGCAACTGAGTCCGAAACTCTGCCAACTCCTTTGGGGCCATCCGATAAGGGGCCCTAGACGCCGGCTTGGCCCCCGGCACAAGCTGTATCTGAAAATCCTGCTCTCGGTGTGGAGGTAATCCTGGTAGTTTCTCTGGAAAGACGTCAGCGAAATCTCGCACCACCGGGATGTCTGTCACCGACTCCTTAACTCCGCCATCTCAAATAGAATCTGATAGACCTCCTCTCCCTGCAGATGGGCCTTGACGGCCTGTACCGAAGATAAGAGTATACGAGAGACAGGTCTTATACCTTCAATGGTAATGAAAGAGTCCCCGTGTCTCACGGTGATTCTCTTTGCCTGGCAGTCAATCTGGGCATAGTTCCAGTGCAGCCATACCATGCCCAGGATCAGGTCGTAGTCCGTCAGCTTCAAAATCGTCGCTGGAGCCTCGAACGCTTTTCCACTAATTTCTGCCTCCATATTGCAGTGATCCGTGGTAAGGAGCTCAGATCCATCCGGTAGTCGCACCCTCATCCTCGAGCCTGTGAACCGCTCCACACCTTCCAGTCCTTCCACGAACGACTCCGACACAAAGGAGTGAGTAGCTCCAGTATCGAACAGCGTGCGGGCAGGCTTGCCGCTGATGAAGACTATACCTGGGGTGATTAGATATCTTAGGGTTCTATAATGAGTTTTTACTTTCCTTGCTATCAGTCTAGTGCGATTCAAAGTTTTAACAACTTAAAGGGGAAATTCTATGAAAACACAAAGAAGCATTTCGGCATACCTGCGATGACCTGCTCCGGATTCCGCGGCTGTGCAAGGTCCAAGGCATATACCTGCTCTCTTCCCTGTCTACGATCTTCCCCTGGTATCCTCGACCACGGCCGCATCCTCGGCCTCCGTAATGCTGAGCTGGTGGGCCGCCCTGATGTGCTAGAGGTGGTGCCCCCCTCATGGGACAGTTCCTCCGAATGTGCCCAATCTGATGACAAAAGTAGCACTCTGGGGGATACGCCATTCCCCTGGGTCTCGGCATCTCCTGCATCCGAAGGGGTGGAGGGGCCAATACCACCTGTTCCCTCGGCTCCGGCCTCACGTCCTGACGAGGCTGGTCCTCTGTCCTCCTCCCCTCTGGTACAGCACCCCGCCGCTGGTCATTCCTTCCTCTTCGTCCCTGATCCTCTGCTGGCCGTTTCCGGCCCCGGGTGGTGTGCCAATCTGCCTCAATCCTTTTGGCCATCTCCAAAATCGGGAGATGGGCCCGTCAGATACAAACAAGAGGGCCTCCCTCAAGTCCTCACGTAGGCCCTTGTAGAACCTCCTGATATACCCTGCCTCGTCCAGCTGGTAGGAATCTGCGTATCGAGCCAGGTGGTCAAACTCTCGATGGTACTCCACCACGGTCCGAGTACCCTGCTTCAGCTGTAAGAACCGCTCCTCCAAATCATCCCTAGCCGACTGCGGAATGAAATGCTCCAGCAGTGCGGCCCTGAACTCCTCCCAAGTGATCTCCGCAACCTCCCTATCAGCAAATGTTGTGTCCAACAGCGTCTTCCACCACCTCTTTGCATGGGACTCCAGGCAGGAGACAACCAGAGCCACCTTCTCCTCCCATGGACACCGAATCCCGGTCAGCATCTCGTACATGATATCCAGCCATTCCTCCATCCGAACAGCCGACTCTGTCCCCAGATAGGACGGGGGAGAAAGACCCCGGAAGATGCTGAGCCAGTTGGCCCCCAGATTGGGCTGCGGAACCGGAACCTGCTGGGCCCTGAAGGCCTCCAGAATGGCAGTCAGGGTCTGTCCCATGTCTGACTGAAGGAAAGGGGTGGGGACCGGTGGAGGTGGTGCAACTCCCTGAGTCTGCTGAACTCCACCCTGTGGCGTAGGCTGTGCTGGAGGCTGCGCAACGAAAACACATGCTGAGAAAAACGTTCAAATATTACCTAAAGGTGGACAAATTATATGTGATCCCCATATGGGCACACACTGCTTCCGCTGCTTAGTTTGTCCCCAAACTAAACTCGAGCGGGGGTGACCTAGGGTTTGTGGACTGCGACTTCCTTCTGATCGATGTTTGCCTCTGATACCACTTGTAAGACCCCCTTTTTTTTCCTTTTTCAACCACCGGGGTCTTAGGCCCAGAACCGCCGCTTTGCGGTGACTCCTTCACGTCCTGAAGGGTCATCACCACAAGGCGCCGATTCTGCCGGCCAATTTCGATCACAGAAAGTAGCACAATTATTGAAGTAAGAGTAATCAGTCCACAATAATAAAAATCACATATATATAATAAAACTCCACGAAGGGAGTGTCCACAGAAACATCAGAGTACTATAAATACGGGCTTATGCCCGGTACAAAATGTCCTCACTACAAGTCTCTCATGCGGAAGCGAAACAGTAAACTACTCAAGAATCGAGACTCACGGTCCCGGCTGTGTGAACTCCGGAGCTAGACTGCCCCATCTCTAGGCGCACCGATCTCTGGGGCTGCTCCTCCATGCTGGGCTCCACGATCCCCTAAATGATGCGGTTCGAAAACCGTTAGTCATAAAGACTAAGCCCTATCATCCCCTACCCCTTCCCCCCATGGCTCCTAGGTACCGAGCGGAGAGGAAGAAAGGGAAGGACATGAAGGTGGAGATTAACATGAAAACAGATGGCAGCGGAAACTAATCTAGCAAGTTGTATTAGGTGAGCAGTTAATAAGTTGTTGTAATAGGTCTAGCAGTAAGAAAAGCAATTAAATGAATTTAAACCTTCACTTATGCGAGTACACATAAGCAAAAGGGATCTTTTGCAAGGCTCCCATCGTATAGAGTGTCCCATACCACTTATACGTTGGGGTGTCGGTTATCAAACAGCAATGGTTGTTATATATTGAAATTAACCTTTGATTTATAAACTTGCCCACACAAGCTTATAGACCAAGGGGTCGTTTTGCAGGTCCTAATGTATAAGCGTCCCATACCACTTATACTTTAGGTGTCAGGGTTAAATGAATCGATTATGCTATGACATGCTAGTGGGTATGATGAAACATGCAAGTGCAACGCACACACCCGACTCTGTGCACACAGACCTTTAGTTCCCCTTTCGGAGCCGTTACCTCCCAGGATACCTCCGTAGTGGCAGACGGAAGCGGTGGGTTGGGCCTCGCCCACCTCAAAACCAGAAAAAGCACCACTGGTCTGACCTATCGTACGCCTCAACGCTTGGTGCACTAAGCGGACGCCTGCGTACTCTTGCCGGCTGGCGCACCGGACTTCTGCTGGCGAAGTGCTAATCACCCCGCCGAGTCAACGATATCGGTGTCGGTGCAATCGAACTCCCCGATATCGAAAGACCCACCACCTTAACTTTTCCTATCTTATGCACATGCAAGTTTAATCGCAAACAAACAGAAACCGAGCCGAAGCTCCCCGGACCAAAACGTCCGTCTCCAAACCAACCGAGCCGAAGCTCCCCGGACCACCCGTCCGTCTCCAACCAACCGAGCCGAAGCTCCCCGGACCATCCGTCCGTCTCCAAACCAACCGAGCCGAAGCTCTCATCATTCTTCCTGTGCCAACAGTGTTCGTGAAGAGTGCAACCCTAGTTACTAAGTTACTCTTGACGGTTTATTATTACAGTTTACGTTAGCCCAGGACTGCCCCGGTATACCCGTGAAGGGCTCTCAAGGGGCACTAGGAACCAAGACGGTGCATTACGGCCCGAAGTTCCCTTTCGCAAGGCACTTATTATTATTGGTTGTCTACCCTTTTACCCGATTTCCTTCTCGTATTACGATAGACTATCCTAGTGTGATTTTTAAACCTTCCACTCTTCGGGAAAGGCGATCTTTCGCCAAACCCGAGCACCTCTTAACTCTAACTAACACCACTACTCACTACTCTTTATATCTTCATCAGATCATGTCCTATTGCATATCACAACTGCTATATGCAGACCGACCTAATCTACATGTCGAACCGGTTATGCAATGGTCCATTACTCATCCAAATGCCCTAAATTAATTACTGGAGACTTTCCATGATATAAATAACCTAAATCCAGAAAATGGAAATTTTCCTAATTTATTTGGCATTTAATTAAATTCCTCAAAAATCCAAGGACTACCGGTTTGAACATGAACTACCCTAACCATTCATGCAAGATGTCCAGCAAATTTATGATAATTAGTAGGTTATCTCAGAAGGCTAAATCCTAAGTATCATAATTTTTCTATCATCAAAATGACATGTAAACTATTTTGGAATTAATCTCTAATTTATATAGTTTATGAATCAAGTACAGAAAATATTCTTCCAAAAATTCTACATAAATTAAGACATGATGATTAAGGCCTAAAATTTGCACTGGCTAAGTTTCATAATTTTCCAGCAAGCATTTTATCCATAATAATTTTTTAAACATAAAAGCCCTTTCTATCATTTGTGAATAAAGTACTAGATTTACTCAACATAAAATTCTATAAAAATTCAGGGATCAATGTTCTACTACTCAAGATCTAAATCCAGAATTTTAACTGATTATAATTAATGTAAAGCCTCCAAATAATTGAAACAACAAATTGGGCTAATAATTCTTTAACACATGAAGTATAATATATATTAATCATAAAATTCCAGAAAAATTACCATAAGTCTAATACATCCTAAAACTCCCTCCTCCCGAGTTTCATAATTTTTGGATTAGATTTAGTGTTTAAAATAATTATATTACATGTTTATCCTATTCCAACATCTCAACTTTCGAGGTACCTAACTACCTCCAATTCCTTCACTATTTCAACCAGAGGGTTTTCATCATATCCTCCCCCTCTCCTCCAAATTTCAAGGGCATACAAGAGCTTTTGCTCCTATGTCCTTCACAAACCTCAAACTCCCACCCGTTGGAGTTGAGCCAATCTCTTAGGGTAAAATCCACCCTAAGCCACACCATGTTACCCAAGAGGGTAGACATAGACTCAACAAATCAGTGGTCGACAACTTCAGCCTCTTTTGAGGAGATTTGTCCACTCCATCTCCAATTGTACTTTTCCCCAAAGTACCCCTCACCAAGGCCTATCTAGGACTTGATAATTCCCTATTCAAAACTCCACCAATCGAGTTGAAATTTGTACAGATCTTAATATTGATGCCAGGGACCACCACCCAAAATTTGGGGGAGTTTGGGCTTAATTTCATCTCCTAATTAATTTTATATTGTTTATTAAATTTTTACAAAAACTTTAGACAAAAGTTCTCCAAAAATTCTCATTTTTGGACAGCCTCTCGATATACATATTATAGACCTCCAGTCCAAATTTCAAGTCATTTGGACATGTTATGAACCGTGGGCAACCATTTTAATTTCTGGTTAACCTAGGTCTTGATCCCACCAAAATGAGTGCTGTGTTCAAACCACTCACCCAAATTGAATAAAATCAATTTTAAATTAAAGTAGACCCGAGGGCTACAACTTTTGTGTCTGGTCATTTTCCTAAATCGGCCTCTAAGTGCCTCGTTTTGCAGCCTCAAAAATACATTCAAATAATCTATTTTCCATTATGTACTATATAATAATCTATGTATTATATATTGAATCTACTGTTCATCTTCTTCAGAACCCGAAACCAGAACCAGGAAGCCATTTTTCCTGTAACATTTCCGCGATCCGTTGCCGGCCGTCCGGTCACTTCCCTGGCCAGCCACCACCACCACCACCTCCGTTGAGGCGACGGCTATCGGTCGGCGGTGGTTTGGCCGCCGGAGGTGGCGGTTTCCGGCGAACTCAAAAATACCATTTTCATGGTTTTCCCATGAAAACGAGAGACGGGTCCGGCTCCGTTGAGCGCGAACCTATTTTCTAAGAATCCTAAGATCTACCCATGAAAAGAAGGAGTAGAGGAGGACCTTGTTCGCGGTTTGGAGGCGAGAAGAGCGACGAGGTGCCATGGCGCGGTGGTGGCGTTGCTGAACTCCTCTTTACAGCAAGAACAAGGATCTGCTTCGTTTGCTTGAGCGTGTAACCCTCTCCTCTTGTCCAAGTGGGCTTTTATAAATCAGGAAGTGGGAAGGTGAATGGTTTAAGCCATTATGGCCATGAAGTTCCCTCCCCTTAATGCTTCGGTTATGATGCAGGGATAAGAAATGGCGGAAACTGAACAGGTATGTCCAGTTGGCGATTTCCTATTGGACCACCTTTTCCTTATTTATTATATAATTACAGAAGGAAAACGGCCGGAAGTTACTCCTGGTGTAACTTCCCAAACCAGCATTTATTTCCACGCGTGTTAGAATTATTTCGGGCCTGACCCATCGTTTTGGTCAATGTCACGGGCGTGATACATAAGTCACGGGCGTGACAGGCCCGGGTAGCCCATTCTGGGTTCGACGATCGTCGAACTGAGATCGACGATCGTCGATCGAAGGTCACGGGCGTGACACCTTGGGTCACGGGCGTGACAGGCCCGAACAGCAGATTTTGGGTCGACGGTCGTCGAATTGAGATCGACGATCGTCGAAGGCTGGTCACGCCCTAAGTCACGGGCGTGACACTCGGGTCACGGGCGTGACATGCCCGAACAGCAAGTTTCGAGGTCGACGATCGTCGAATTGAGCCCGACGATCGTCGATGGGTCACGCCCTAAGTCACGGGCGTGACACTCATGTCACGGGCGTGACAGGCTCGGGCCGCAAGGTCGACGATCGTCTTACGGCGATCGACGATCGTCGATGGGGTCACGCCCATAGTCACGGGCGTGACATCTTGGTCACGGGCGTGACATGCCCAGACAGCGCGTTCGACGATCGTCTCGTGGAGATCGACAATCGTCGAAGTAGTCACGCCCAAGTCACGGGCGTGACGGGTCGGTCACGGGCGTGACCAACCCTTGACCCGAAAACTCAATCGATTTATTTTCACTTTTTGTGCTCCCTGGGGTTCTGACTCGACCAACCGACTCCTAGGGGTCTAGCCGGAAATGGGATGTTACAACTGCTGCCTCCGCCCCTTATGTATGGGAATCTTAAACTCCTACTCCCAAACAATTGGATTATACTAATAATATACCTAGAAATGCTTTTCATGATATTTCTTGCCGCTAATTTTCCTTCTCCTTGTTTCACTTTTACAAATAATTATAATCCCGCTTTCCTGAACCACCGGAACTTTTCGTGGAGTAATCCCTCAAATTCAATGCACACACCACGAAAAAATGATTTTTCTACACCACAACCACCTTCTTAAAATTTTCCAAAACCTCCAAGTTTGGAGGAAATGTTTTTAAAATATATGAATGTTAATGACGCTACTATAAGAACCCTACCCGGGGACGTTAAATGTTTAGAGAATCATGTAGGATAGCTCGCAAAATTAATTCTGAGCGACCCACCAGGTCTCTTCCTGCCAACACCGAGCCCAACCTGAGAGTGCACGCGAAAGCTATAACTCTTCGAAGTGGGAAGCAAGTTTCTGGTATGGTTAGCGAAGAGCCTGAGGCAAGCTCCACTCTCATTTTAAAAAATCAACCCTCCGCAGAGAAATTTTTTATCATTTCACCCTCTACTGAAGAAGTAGTTATCACCACTCTCTCTATTGTAGAAAAAGATCTCATTCCACCACCCTTCTTTAAAAATGATCCAACTCCACCATACCCTTCCAAATATAACAAACAACGTCAGGATGATCAATACTCCCGCTTCCTAGATATATTTAGCAAATCCTCATTAATCTACCATTCCACGAAGCAATCTCCCAAAATGCCAAAGTACGCTAAGTACCTTAAGGACCTCCTGAATAATAAAAAGAAGTTATAAAACTTATCGCATGTCATACTAAATGCCGAGTGCTCTGCGGTCTTGACAAACGGTTTACCAAAGAAGTTAAGTGATCCGATTAATTTTTCTATACCGTGTGTCTTTGGTGATTTTTTTATCAAGCACACATTGACCGACTTAGGTGCGAGTATCAACCTGATGCCCCTTTCATATTCAAGAAGTTAGGGATTGGTAGCCTCAACCACACATGCATGAGTATCCAGCTCGTCGATAGATCAGTTAAGTACCCGTTAGGAATCATGGAGGATGTCTTAGTTAAAGTCGACAAATTCAACTTCCCGGTTGATTTCGTCATATTGGACATCGAAGATGACTTTGAGGTTCCCTTGATCCTTGGCCGACCATCTTTGCCACCTCCCGAGCTATCATTGATGTAAGTAATAGTAAGCTCTTTCTATGAGTAGGCGATGATGAAGTGACTTTCTCTATCACCCCTTCGATGAAGAACACCCTAGAGAATGACGAATCCTATTTTTATTAAATGCCTTAGGTGAAGAATCTTCCTACTGCCTTTCTAAAAGGGAAAATAAATTTTTCTGATTTTGATCTTCCTCTACTCTTCCAATTGAATCTCTACAAGAAGCCGTCCATGACACTAGCTCCACCCCTTTCAATAAACCGTATATAGAAAAATTAGAGGAAAAATCTTTTGATGGATTCTTCCCCGATGAGAAGCTGCTTTTAATTAACACATCCACTTTTCCTTGGTTTGCACACATTGCCAACTATTTAGTGGCTCTTGTACTCTAGAAAGAGTTCTCCTCTCAGCAAAAGAAGAAATTCTTTTCTGAGTTAAAGAACAATTTTTGGGAGGACCCGCATCTTTTCCGAGTTTGTGCGGACCAAGTGATAAGAAGATGTGTCTCTTTTTACAAAGTATTAGATATTTTAAAACATTTTCATGTAGGATCGACTGGTGGTCCTTATCAAGCTGCTCACACTGTCGGCAAAGTGCTTTGTGAAAGTGTAAAGTTGTCAACCTAAATCACCTAAAGGGGGTGAATAGGTGAAACGTGCGTCTATTTGCGGAATAAAAATTTTAACAAACTAGCACAAGTAATAAAGCAATCACAGAAAGACAAGAAGATTTATAGTGGTTCCCCAATCTTGGGTACATCCACTTTACCTCACTGATCTATCAAATCACTAGACTCGGCTACTCCACTATCTCGGATTGAAAACAGTCCTATGCCTCGGAACCAAGTTCTAACAAACTCAATCCAAATGGATCTACACTCGGAAGATAACAACTTCCTACTACTCGGAGAGTAATGCTCCTACAAGATTTACAAAAAGGTTTGAAAAATACAAACAAATATTTTTCTTCAGATCTGGAAATATTCAACTTAGGTCTTCTTCAGAACTTGAAGCTTTTTCTGAAAAGTTGAAGAAGATCCACTGAAAACTTTGATCTGAGAAATCTGGAGATCTACTCGATCAAGGAGAGGAAGAAGAATCCTTGAATAGTAAATCTTTTTTGATCGAAAATGGCTTTCTTTTCGATTTGCGAGCAGTGCGGCGACGGCGGCTCTGAGAAAATGATTTTTAGAGAGAGAGAGACAACCTTCAGAAAAATTGGGAGAGATTATGGTTTTTCTGCTTCAGGGTACATTTGGTATTGTTGACAAAACATTAAATAGGATTACCCCAATGGTTAGAATTAGCATAAATGATGACACATGTACTAATAACGAAATGTCATTTCAAAAAATCTCGCTAATCGGACTTAGAAAAGTTTTCTAAATGGAACATCAGTTCTCGAGAGGTATGAGAAAGTTCTCGAGAACATGCTGACTTCTCGAGAACTATCATTCTAGACTTAGGCTAGTACTCGAGACAAAATGGCGTTGAGTCTGTTCAAGAAAAATAAGAAGCATCTCGAGAACTGAAGAAAAAAGTACTCGAGAACTAAAGCTTGTTCTCGAGACCTACATAGACTTCTCGAGAACTAAAAGTTTACTTCTCGAGAAATGTAGACTGAGACTTCTCGAGAACTAGAATGAGCTTCTCGAGAACTAACAGATGTTTCTCGAGAACTAGTATGCGCTTCTCGAGACTAACAGATGTTATCAAGAACTAGTATGCACTTCTCGAGAACTAGCAGATGTTCTCGATAACTAGTAGCTCAACTTCTCGAGAACTAACTGATGTTCTCGAGAGCTTCTTGCTCTACTTCTCCAGAACTAATCTTAGGCCTCTCTAGAAGTGGACTTAGAAAATTTTGAACTTCTGGAAATCTTATTCTTCAAGCAGCCAACCTTCAGCCCATGGTCCAAGTGTTTGAATATGAAGTGTATCCATATTGAGAGGCTACCCATGAGTCAACACCTTGGATCACACAGTGAGGGCTTACACTGTATGGTCCTGTGTTCATGACCCATAGTAGACTTGTTGGGTATTGTATCCACAATTACCTGGATTTGAGGAAGCCTCTTATCAAAGCTAAGATGAATTCACTATGTATTTGATGAATTTCTTCTAGTTGTGCTTGCAGTTATTCCATGCTAAGTACACACCAATGTCAGCGTGCAGTGGGTCAATATACACGGGTCTGTGCAACGTAATCCCTCGTTGAGTAGATCAGTGTGTTGGCCTACGTGTACTCTCTCTATTGGGGTGTACTTAATTTCAAGTACAGGGCTATGATAAAGCAAGAGCAGACAAGGAGCAAGGATGGGCCAAAGACCATCTCACGGGTTGAAAGACGAGAATCGTCTAAGTGTAAATCGTCGAGAATCACTAGGTGATTCTCACCGATTCGTCGAGAATCACCAGTGATTCTCGATGAGTCGTCGAGAATCACTAGTTGATTCTTGCCGGGTTGGGCCGGCTGTCTCGACGCAGTCAGAAAAATCTTCTAAGGCAGAATCGACGAGAATCACCAAGTGATTCTCGCCGATTCGTCGAGAATGACTTTGCATTCTCGACGAGTCGGCGAGAAGCCAAGGTGATTCCCACCGATTCTCCCCGGCCTCTGTAACCTGTGCTGCCAGAATTCTCTAAGTAGAATTCGGCGAGAATCGTAAGTGATTCTCGCCGATTCGTCGAGAATCACCCACGATTCTCGCCGATTCGTCGATAATCACCCACGATTCTCGCCGAATTTGACTTAGGTATTTTTCCGACTCTGCCTGGACCGGTCCTCGACATCTGCAGGATTTTGAACCGGACGTTGGTCTTACTGCTGGTGGGGCCCACAACGGTCATCTCTTGACCTAGTGTATAAATACTCTGTATTTGTGAACAGTAAAAAATACGGATTACAGATCAAAGAAAAAGAAGCCGCCGTCAAGCCCTAGATCGCAAGCGAGCTCGGCCAACCTCCTCCGCCTCTCGCTAGTTGCTCGCCACCGTTGATCGGACTTTTAGTTACCTCTCCCGGCAACAGAAGCCTAGTCGGGCACAACATCTCACGTGTCTATCCAGAGATCTTTTGTCTCTTGATTTGTGATCGGGAAACCTTCCCCATCCGAATCGATCGAGACGATCGATCCTAGTGTGACCGTTGGAAGACCTTGCCGACTTTGCTAAGAAGATTGGATCTACATAGCATCACCGCCTCTCTTGTTGAAGCCGTCGATCTAGAGAAGATTTCTCCAAGAAAGATCTAGGGTTGAAACTTTTCGTTGCCTATAAGAACAAATAGTCTAACGAAAAGGGACACCTGGATCTTCACGTTGTTTGTATTTCTTACAAGCTATTTTCATTTTCTCTTTCATTGTAAAGTACCGATTGGTCTCTAGTTGTAGGGTTGGGTGCAACCCGTGTTGTGGAGTGTTGACTCCTACGTGTGGAAGGGTTCTTCCGTTAGTGCAAGGATTAGATTTCAATCTGTTGGTGAAGTGACCGAGTCATCCTGGTTGGGAGATAGGTCGAAGGGGGAAAGTGGACGTACCAAATTGGGAACCACTATAAATTACTTGTGTACTTCTGGTTGTGTGTTTTGTTTTCTTGTGCAGGTAAAACTTTAATTTCGCACCTACACTGCAAAAGACACCTATCCCCCATAGGTGTTAGTAGTTGACACTAGGTGGGACTTTCAAGTGGTATCAGAGGGAGGTTACTCATCAAAGGGGTTAACACCTCGAGTAAGTTCTGCATCTAGTGTCAACAAGAAGATCAGACTCAAGCATGGAGTTGGATTATGATGTCCTTCCTCTAAGACTCCCTCTTGTACAAAGGAGTACTATCCTGTATGGAAGATGAGAGTACTATTTCATCTGGAGGCCATCCCCTCGAGCTTCACTCATTTTGGAAAGGAGCCCCTTCATTCCCATGAAGGCCTCTGCTCTGGAAAGGATATGCAGATCCCCAAGGAGACTACTGAAATGTCTGAGATTGAATTCTTCTTTTCAACTGGATAAAATGATTCGTAAAATCATCCTGGATGTCTGGATGGACTTCGGTCAAGACTTGAAAGTGTAAGACGGCCAAGTCCTTGTGGCAAACTGTATCAGACCTCATGGAGGGATCAAACAGAACGGGATAAGTCGTCAGCAAGAGGATGAGGCATATATGGGGTCAGTATTTCTGAAGAAGAAAGTGATGACCAATTTCTCAGTATCAGGGCCCTGTGTCCTTATCAGAGACTGAGGAGGAAGTTGATGAAGACTGCATAGCTGAAGATGACTCAGCTGCCCCGGTCAGTCTAACATATTCCTGATCAGCTAAGTCAGGACCAGGTAACTTCTTCACCTTGCTCTCTTCCCCATGTTCCTGAAGACAGGAATATTTTGGATGATTTCCCTCAAGAAAATCCTGATGCCATGAAGAGTGTCTTTCAGAAAAGCAACTGATTGTTGAGGAGCAAGCTCAGGAGATTGCTCGGCTGAAGATCTTATTGGTTCTCCAATTGGCATCCAATAATGCTAAGGACTCTAAAATCTCAGATCTAGAGAGTCGTCTAGAGACCGAGAAGAGGATTGTTTCTAACTTTTCCAAGATAGATGCTATCAAAAGAAAAGCAGAGAAAATGGGTGGATCTCCAAATCGTCAATTCATGGAGAAATGGGGAAACTGTGTTCGACCCCCACCAAGCAGGAAGGGCACACATCATGCATTCAGGTATGACGTAGGAACAACCATGGTCACTACAAGAATGATCAGCCCTCTTGTGGAAGCACCCAGAATGCAAGGGCTGTCATGGCCACCAGAGAGGATACCTCAGGCTTCACCAAGCCTTTTGTATTATCGGCCCTGCCCCTATCGTCATGAGTTGCAGCATCAGCTCACAATGCACCTCTCCCTCCCTAGGACTCAGGAAAGGGGGGTTAGTAATCATGTTAGTGGCAACATGGGGACTTGGAAGGGGGCTGACTGAAAGGAAGGCACAACTCCCAGGCTCATGACGCTACCATATGCATTCTTTCCATTTATGAGTCACGGTTGAAGAGACACTTCGTTTAGCAGATTCGGCACTATCCATTTTAGGACTGACTGACTACCCAGTCACCAGTTCAGGTACATATGGCGGTACAAATTCATGAGGTTGGTGTTGTGGCAAAGTGGGTCATTTTGCCATAGATTATTGGCACAACCCTTCTGTGTCAAAGGCAAGGGGACTTCCACATCCTCGAGGCAATGTTAGTCCTCCCTCCAGGATCCCTGAGGGGAGGCATCCCAATTATTATGCTGACAGGAACCTAAGACCCAATACTTATTGGGTTCCTAAGGCAAGATAACTCTTTTGCAGGGTAGTCTAGGTTCCCGTAAACCTCATGGGAACCAGACAGGAGATGTTCCAAAAATGACGTGGAACAAGTATCTGGAAAAGGAGCAGTGCCATCAACACGGGCACGTTCAAGTTGACCACCGGTGTGCCTTGAGCAGAAGTTCTAAATAATACATCTTTTAATCTCAGGTAATTGCAATCAGCTTCAATATATGAGCTATAGTGCATCGATTTTTACATATATGTATATATGTATGTCTACATATCCACACTAAGTCATGAATTCCCTCTCTCGAAAGTAAATGGTCATGTATAGACTTACACTTATATGCTTGTTCATCTAAGGAAAGATTAAGATTGTAAAAATAACCTTTAGATACATTGTTAAAGATTTATCTGTAAATACACTGGTAGATTCGAGAATGAACATCAACAGGCCTAAGTCAGCCCACTGAAAATTAATGAAGATACGCCATTGGAAGTCACTAAAACTTACAACTGACATCAAGAAGATTGTGTATATCTCGATCGAGAAATAATCCATTAAAGTTGCTTGCCACGGAACATATCAACTTGATGCCACAGTTTAGTACATATCCATTAAAGTTTCTTAATCTTCGGAACATATACATATATTCCGAAGATTAAGAAATACATATATTTAGAAGATTTCTCAACCCTTTCATAATAGAAGATTCCGAGAATCCGGTATGCCTCCAATCCCGTTGATTTCTATCTAGAAAAACTCCCGCCGACTCTTCATCTTCCGCATTTCGCAGAGAAACCCCTCAATATTTCTCAGGAATCCCGTCGACCCTTCCTTCCCTCCTCTCGGCGACTTCCCACATCTTAGGTTCCAAATCTCGTCGACCTCGTTCCGGATTCCGTAGACCTCTCCTCTCGCATCCAGGGCGCTCGTCCAAGTTTTCATTCTCCGTGGTTTCGATCAAACAAGGGCACGAGCTCCTCCAGGCTTTCCGTCGTCTCCATCGACTCTAGCTTCCTCCGCATTTGGGTAACCATTTCCTCTCCCTTTTAGTGACTCACTGTTAGCATAGCTTCCCTTTTGATTTCTGAGTAGGCATAAACTTGGGATTCTCTCCCTAGGTTTGTTATGGCTCCAAGGACCACCGCCGGCCTGGTCACTGGATGTGAGTTGGTTCGAACCGGGTTCTCACATGCCTCGGATGAGTTTAGAAACATCATCATCATGCTGGAGGAGGCTGGACTCACATTTGTACTGGAGCACCCCTGCAAAATTCTGGATAAGGAAGTGATGGAGTTCTTTGCAACCGCCAAACTTTGGAATGAAGACTCTATCATCAAGAGTAAGGTTGCAGGTGCAAGGATAAAGATGTCTGCAAGAAAACTGACTCAATGCTTGCAGCTCTCCAGTTTTGAGCACGAGGATTATCTGGAGGAACATGATAGAGCCAGGACCCTATTATTCTGTGGGCTAGCTAGGGGAACCAGATCGATAAGAGAAAAGAAATGAATGAGGAGGGGAAACTCTTGTCGACATCATTGGGAAAGTACTGATATGCAAACCCGGCTCACACGACCACATCTCAGCTGACATGTTCAAGATTCTTGTTGTGATAGTCTGCCGAAAGAGATTCAACTGGGGGGCCATGCTTTTTGAGAAGATTAAGGACACTCTCAGATCTCCAAGTTTTGGAAGAATCATCAGCCTATTTCTCAATCAGTTGAACGGAGATAGGTTCGACATGAGCAAAGGAGTCCCTTTGCATTATTTGAAGAAAATGGACTCCAGCGTATTTGACAGATGGGAGCGACTCATAGGGCAAGCTGCAGTGGTAGTAGAACAAGAAGAATCTCCTGCCGAGGACAACAGAACTTCAGCAGCTTTCGTGGCAACACCCAGTGAAGTTCCTGACGCCTGATTGCAGGAACTGAGGGGGAGCCTGTAACCAGTTCTGCAAACATCTTATCTGACATTTCTCTGATAGCCAAAGATGCTGTGGAAATGGTGGCAGATGAAGTAGCAGATGATGAGGAGGTTGGGAACGATGAGGAAGCTCTTATCGACGATGATCTGGGAAATGAGGTAGCTGATGAGGAGGAGGAGGAAGAAGTAGAAGAAGATGTGCACAACTCTGCCGATAAGTATGATCACTTGGAGACTGAGATAGAGGAAGAAGTACCAGAGAATGAGAAAGCAGCAGATTCTCAGGAGGATGCTAAGGTTCCATCTGAGGAAAAGCTCCTAAGCAGTCAGATGCAAGGATGGAGGGGGAGCAATCCTTTGTTCCCCCTGTGGACTCCATATACTATCCAGCTCTCCAGTGCTTCTGCGGGGGAGCCTGACAGGGTCTGCCTGCAGCTCTCCACTTCAAGCAAACCTAGCAAACCTCACTGTTAATTTTGTCCAAGGAATGCTTGATGAGCTCAAGGATACGTTTGAGAAATCGCACAACAAAGTGCTAAAAAGACTGCGGGAGTCTGAGGATCTCATGCTTAAGAATGTGGTTCAGATCAACCACAAACTAGATGTGATGGAAAAGAAATTTGATGAAAAATATACAGAGGAAGGCACAGCTGTATCTCTTCTCATGCAAGGACTGAAGAAGAATACTGTCGATCTGGCTGTAGTCAATAAAAATGCACATATTGTGGCAGACAGCATACAAAAATTCGATGCCAACATGGTAACGCTGAACGCAAATCAGAAGTCTCTGCTGGACGAATTCAGTAAAACCATGAAGCACATTGATGCGTCTCTGCACTCCTATACCAACTCTATAGCCGCTAAAGCCAAAAAGGGGGAGGAAGCGTATAACACTAAGATGGCAGGGCTTCAAGAGTTAGTACTTCTAAACTGCGATCAGACCAATAGGTATGCCTTTCAAAACTACCACATCATAACTGCACATTTAATCAACTTAATAAATAATAATTGACAAATACAAATTCGATAATTCGAATAGGTACATATTTGAAACGGCCCACTGGCTGGTAACAGAAGCATCGGGAATACATGTCCCTGTTGCTCCACCTGAGGATGAAGGACGTGCTGGTACTACTGAGGGTGATATAAGGACTGAAGAAGTACAACTGGGCGAAGTCGAGTTGAAGAAAGCTGCGGAGAGGGCTGAAAGAAGAAGCTGGTTTGACCAAGATGCCTTAGCAAAGGCCAAAGGAAAAAGGCAAATCAAAGAAGGAACTTCAAAGGAAACACCAGCTGAAAAGAAGATCAGATTGTCGGAGGAGGATGTGAGAAACGAAATATGGAGTCCTGTATCAAAAAGTTTCATCTTGGACACCTTTTCATTACTACAAGGATGGCAAATAAAAAGGAATGACGTATATAGCCAATACGAGTGGGAGCAGCACAAAATGTATGAAGCCAAAAGAAACTTGTTCTTCAGAAGCAATGTTGTGGCAAACAAAGCTCCCCCTCCGAGATACTATCCTAAGCCCAAGGAGTATTTTGAGCGATAAAGCAAAAAATTCTTAGCTCAGCAACTCAAAGAAGGCATAGCTAAGGACAAAGATCTGTAGGATGTTAGCTCTTGTGGTTATCTCATTTAAACTTTTGATTAAGTAAACTGTAAACATTTATGTGTGGATTTTCACATTTATATATTCATGTGTGTGGTTTATTAATTGACTCTCACAATGGCATGATTACGTTTGTTATTCACTCTTCTCGTTTATACATATTTTATCTGGAATGTTGAAATTCATCTTAGCTTAGTAGGATTTTGGCTTCGTGAAATAGGGGGAGATTGTTGGGTATTGTATCCACAATTACATGGATTTGAGGAAGCCTCCTATCAAAGCTAAGATGAATTCACTATGTATTTGATGAATTTCTTCTAGTTGTACTTGTAGTTATTCCATTCTAAGTACACACCAATGTCAGGGTGCAGTGGGTCAATATACACGGGTCTGTGCAACGTAATCCCTCGTTGAGCAGATTAGTGTGTTGGCCTACATGTACTCTCTCTATTGGGGTGTACTTAATTTCAAGTACAGGGCTATGATAAAGCAAGAGCAGACAAGGAGCAAGGATGGGCCAAAGACCATCTCACGGGTTGAAAGAAGAGAATCGTCTAAGTGTAAATCGTCGAGAATCAGTAGGTGATTCTCACCGATTCGTCGAGAATCATCAGTGATTCTCGACGAGTCATCGAGAGTCACTAGTTGATTCTTGCCGGGTTGGGCCGACTGTCTCGACGCAGTCAGAAAAATCTTCTAAGACAGAATCGACGAGAATCACCAAGTGATTCTCGCTGATTCGTCGAGAATGACTTTGCATTCTCGACGAGTCGGTGAGAAGCCAAGGTGATTCCCACTGATTCTCCCCGGCCTCTGTAACCAGTGCTGCCAGAATTCTCTAAGTAGAATTCGGCGAGAATCATAAGTGATTCTCGCCGATTCGTCGAGAATCACCCACGATTCTCGCCGAATTTGACTTGGGTATTTTTCCGACTCTGCCTGGACCGGTCCTCGATATCTGCGGGATTTTGAACCGGATGTTGGTCTTACTGCTGGTGGGGCCCACAACGGTCATCTCTTGACCTAGTGTATAAATACTCTGTATTTGTGAACAGTAAAAAATACGGATTACAGATCAAAGAAAAAGAAGCCGCCGTCAAGCCCTAGATCGCAAGCGAGCTCGGCCGACCTCCTCCGCCTCTCACTAGTTGCTCGCCACCGTTGATCGGACTTTTAGTTACCTCTCCCAGCGACAGAAGCCTAGTCGGGCACAGCGTCTCACGTGTCTATCCAGAGATCTTTTGTCTCTTGATTTGTGATCGGGAAACCTTCCCCATCCGAATCGATCGAGACGATCGATCCTAGTGTGACCGTTGGAAGACCTTGCCGACTTTGCTAAGAAGATTGGATCTACATAGCATCACCGCCACTCTTGTTGAAGCCGTCGATCTAGAGAAGATTCTCTCCAAGAAAGATCTAGGGTTGTGAACTTTTCGTTGCCTACAAGAACAAATAGTCTAACGAAAAGGGACACCTGGATCTTCACGTTGTTTGTATTTCTTACAAGCTATTTTCATTTTCTCTTTCATTGTAAAGGACCGATTGGTCTCTAGTTGTAGGGTTGGGTGCAACCCATGTTGTGGGAGTGTTGACTCCTACGTGTGGAAGAGTTCCTTCCGTTAGTGCAAGGATTGGATTTCAATCCTGTTGGTGAAGTGACCGAGTCGTCCCTGGTTGGGAGATAGGTCGAAGGGGGAAAATGGACGTACCCAAATCGGGGAACCACTATAAATTGCTTGTGTACTTTCTGTGCTGTGTGGTTTTGTTTTCTTATGCAGGTAAAACTTTAATTCCGCACATACACTGCAAAGACACCTATCCCCCCCATAGGTGTAAGTAGTTGATACTAGGTGGACTTTCAAGACTGACATTGGTCTACACTTAGCACTGATGATCTGCAAACACAAAACTAAACAAAGATATCAAATACAACTTAATAAATCTTAGTTCTAGGGTGACTTCATGCAAATCTGGGTTATTGTGGATGCAATGCCCAAAAATCTCCCCCTATTTGTAGAAGAAAGAACCCTCCACACTAAGGTGAATTATACCATTAGAGAAAGAACTATAAATGAATACTAGATACAAAAGCAAGAAAATAAATGTAAACACAGAATTATCAAAACTAGAAATTATATATATATATATTGTTTTAGATTTCCCATCAACATTCATTTCAATCATAATCCCCAAAACAAATGTAAACAGGAATTCATTCTTTGCTCTGAAACTGCTTGTCTAGCTTGTCTTTCGGTCTTCTCTAATAGCTGAAAGGCTTTGGGTAGTATCTGGGAGGTTTTGTAGGATCCTTAGGGTTGTTCTTTCCATATTCTCTATCATGTATTCTCCTTTTAGTCATGGATTTTTCATATAGTTCCCACTCAGAGGAGCTATAGTGGATACTTCTTCATTCATGGAAATCCATAACTAACATGAGACTATCAAGTATTAGAGCTTTGGAGGTTTGAATCAAGACTTCGGCAAACTCTTTTGCTTTCTTTTTCTATGGATCTGCTTTGAGAATTCTTTTGCAGGCAGAGGGGCCTTCCCCAAACTTTCTCTTCTTAGATGTATTAATCTTAGGCAGGTCTTGGGGAATTATATCATCCCATACTTGATCATAAGAGGAGGAAGGAGGAGGAATTTGCTCTGCTGGCCTAGGAGAAAAGACTTGCAACTAAGTTTGCACCTGATTAGATTATCCTTGAGAAAGAGTGTTGAGGTGCTGAGGAATGCCATTGGGATCAAATTGAAATTCAGGAAAAATCTGATTATGCATCCATACTATGGTATCATAGTTATATAGCTTCACTGATTGGATTTGTTCTAAAATAGACTTGTTGATTTCTGTGATTTTCTGATTCCATAGAGAATTAGCATTTGCAGCAACTTAAGCAACTTGTTCTTTCACTAGCATCTCCCCCTTTCTAAATTCTACACTTAACTGTTCTATAGTTTCTTCCTTTAAAGTACCAACTTCTTCAAAGACTTGCATCACATGCTTTTGTGCTGACTTTTCAAGTTCAATCTGATTGCTGGCAAGAGTTAGGGACTGATTCATAACTTCACCAATGCCTGTTATAGAATGGTCCAGGGCTTTTCCTTCTATGTTGAAGAGATGTTTCAGTTGACCTGTATTGTTTTGAATTTCAGCAAATCCTCTTTGCATTTCCTTTTCTAGATCAGAGACTTTGTATGTAACTGATTTTAAATATTCATCAAAATACTTTCTCTAGTCAGCTAACATCATTTCAATCTTGTTGAGAATATCTGAACTAGAGGAGGGGGTAGTAGTAGCAGCAGCAGTAATAACAGCAGCAGGAATAGAAGAGACGGAGGTACCAGGAGGTGCAGTCCCTGAAGGAATTTCTGCAAGAACAACTGAGCTTTGAGCTCTTTTTGTCTGGACAAAAATAACTTCAGAATCATCAGCAAAGAGGGGAATAGAGAAATCTAGGTTTCTTAGAGGAACATCAGCAGGTTCGGGAGATAATCTGTCTTTATCTGAAAGAAGAATGGTATCTGGAATATTTTGCTTAGCAGCTGGGGATGGAGAATGTGCTGGAGAAGTAGGTGGAGTTCTGACTAGACTTAGGACTGTTGATGCAGCTGGATTTTCGATAGGACTATTGATTGGAGAAAGAGATTTGGTAGGAGGAGGAGATCTGGATGGAGGAGGAGATGGGATTCTGTCAACTGGGACAGAGGAAGCAGGCTCCCCCTTAGCTGCTGCACTAGATGGTTAAGCAATACCATGAGAGGAGGGAGATGGGGTCCTGTCCTCTAAAGCAGGATGAGCTTGCTCTTTAGCAATTTGTTTAGGGTTCTGTAGTTTTAATTCCAATCTCTGAGTAGAAGCAGGGAGATCGTTTTCAAGTGGTGAAGCGGTGTACCTCTGGAAGTTTTGAAGACCATTGGATCAATCTAATGCAAAATAAAGGAGATTATCCTGGAAAATTTAGGTTCTTTAAGGTTGTCCCTTATCATATCAAAGATTATCATCCAATAGGGAAATCTCTTTCTACAGACAATGACAGTCATTACACCAAACCGATCATTTGTAATGAATCCAATAGATCCTATTCCGCTTCATAGAATTTTTCTAATAATGTCTACCAGGAGCTTGCAAACATCATTCATGGGAGTCCTCCTTAGAGAAGTAGTGTCAGCTGAGACTCCACAGAAGCGATAGGTTCTGTAAGCATCTGCCCTAGAAATTTTTCCTCATCATCTCCAACTAGAAGCCTGAGGAGATTTTTTACAGTTGATGGACTTAACTGAATTTTTACTCCCTTAACCTTGGATTTTAGAACAGTGTTGTACTTCCTGACTTTAGCATGCTGGTAGAACTCATCTACCTCTGGGAAGAGGATTTTGCATGGTTCTTGAAGAACAAAACTGAGACCTGCACTTTCCAGGAGAAGAAGAAGATGATTGAAATCGTCAGAGAGGTCTGCAATCCCGGCCACGACAAGCTCACTGCCAACTCCTATCCTTGAATACTGCGTCATGGATTCGGAAAACGTCGGCGAACTAAGTGTGAGAGAACGGCGGCGACGATGCTCTGAGTCGGGGAAGATGAAGAGTTTTCGAGAGGAGTGAATTTGAAATGTCGGTTGATTATGGATTTCTAAGGATTTATACATATATACATAACCCTAGGTTAGATAATTAAGTGTCTAATCAACTAATATTAGACTTTTTAAAAAAAGCTGGAATAGACTGGTTTGCGAAAAGAAATGGACAGAATTCGAAACGGCGGGGCATTTCTCGAGAAGGAGAGATTTGTTCTCGAGAGATAGAGTAATGGTTCTCGAGCGGTAAGTTAGTTCTCGAGAGGTAAGTTAGTTCTCGAGAAGCAAGGTTGTTTTCAAGAACTGAACTGACTTATTCTTGAGAAGTAGACTTAGTTCTCGAGAACCATTACTCTATCTCTCGAGAACAAATCTCTAGAGCTTTTCATACTTCTCGAGAGGTTTACTTCATTTCTCGAGACTTTTCTTCCACTAGAGAAATTTCTGACCTTTTTGAAGTGTCCTAGATCCTTAAGATTTGAAATGATCCACTTTTGTCTATCCTTCTCTATTTAGCAACCCAAGTTCAGTTTTGAAGAAGTTGAACTTGGTCTCGTCTAGCGTTTTTGTGAAAATATCTGCAACTTGCCGATCTGTTGGCACGTACTGCAGATTCACATCCCCTTGCTCCACATGCTCCCAGATGAAGTGATATCTAAGCTCAATGTGCTTTGTCCGGCTGTGTGAGACTGGATTATTTGCGATTACACTGGAGGAGTCGCATAATAATGGAATGTCTTTGATCTTCATATTGTAATCTTCTAACTGGTTCTTTAACCAATGCAACTGTGCACAACAACTGCCGGTAGAAATGTATTCTGACTCAGCCGTTGAGATTGCGACACAATTTTGCTTTTTGCTGCTCCATGAGATAAGCCTTCTTCCAAGGAATTGACACGTCCCGGAAGTGCTTTTCCTGTCATCTTTGTTACCTGCAAAGTCTGCATCTGAAAAACCAATTAGTTCGCCGTCATTACTTCTTGGGTACCATAAGCCAAGATTCGGTGTACCTTTAAGGTATCTCAAAATCCGCTTTGCAGCAGCATAGTGAGATTCCTTACAGTTCACTTGGAATCTAGCACAGACACATGTAGAGAACCTTATGTCTGGTCAATTGGCAGTAAGGTAGAGCAAGGATCCAACTATGCTTCTGTACTTTGTTTCATCAAATGGTTTTCCTTTCTCATCCTTGTCCAGAGACATAGTTGAGGCCATTAGAGTCCTCATAGAGTTTGCACTCTCCATTCCGAATTTCTTAATCAACTCCTTGGTGAACTTAGTCTGAGAGATGAAAATTCCATATTCAGATTATTTCACCTGAAGTCCTAAGAAATACTTCAGCTCTCCCATACTACTCATTTCAAACTTCCCTTGTATAAGTTTAGAAAACTTTTTGCAGAGGTTGTCGTATGTAGTACCAAATATAATGTCATCGACATTGATTTGCACTAGCAAAACCTTGCCTTTAATTTCCCTAAGAAATAATGTCTTGTCTATCTTTCCCCTTGTGAACTTGTTCTCGAGGAGAATGCTAGATAGCATTTCGTACCAAGCTCGAGGAGCTTGTTTCAAACCCTACAGTGCTTTTGATAATAAATAAACATGCTCAGGAAAGTTAGGATCAACAAAACCTGGGGGATGTTCCACATACATTTCTTCCTTTATGTCACAATTTAGGAAGGCGGATTTCACATCCATTTGGTAGACTGTAAAGCCCTTCAGTGCAGCATAAGCAAGGAACAGTCTGATAGCCTCTAGCCTTGCCACTTGAGCGTATGTCTGGTCGAAGTCGATCCCTTCTTCTTGACGATATCCTTTGGCGACGAGTCTGGCCTTGTTTTTTTATGATTGTGCAATCCTCGTCCATCTTGTTCCTATAAACCCACTTTGTTCCGATGACATTTTTACCTTTGGGTCTAAGAACTAGTGACCGAACTTTGCATCGCTTGAACTGATGCAGTTCTTATTCCATGGCCAAGATTCATGATGCGTCTGAGTTTGCTTCTTCAAACATCTTTGGCTCAACCTGTGAGAGAAAACTTAAGTAGAGATTCTCATTCGTTGTACCTCGATGAGTTATGACACCATCCCTGGGATCACCTATGATTTGGTCCATTGGGTGATCCTTAAGATGTCTTAGCTCTAGATTCCTCGCATCTGGGACTTCTTCAGACACTGGATTGACTTCATCAATAAGGAAAATATGTTCATCTTGATCCTTTACCTCTTCAATGGGGGTTGGAGAGATGATCTTGATGAACTTTTAATCTTTACCTTCGGTCGGTTCATCCAAGCTGATCTCTTTAAGCCTTGTACCTACATCTTCAACAAGCTCACTAGACGATTTGCTTTGCAACAAGCTCATCTCATCAAATACAACATGTATTGATTCTTCTACGACAAGAGTTTTTTTATTGAAAATCATGTATGCCTTACTATGGCTTCTATATCCTACAAAAATACCTTCAAAACTTTTCTCACTGAACTTGATAGTATGATACTTACAATTGTTAAGTATGAAGCATTTACAGCCAAAAAATCTAAAATATGAAACTGTTGGTTTCCTATCTTTTAGAAGTTCATAAGGTGTCTTATCATGATTCTTATTTATGAGAGCTCGATTTTGCACGTGACATGCAGTGTTGACGGCTTCAGCCCAGAAGTATTCCGGTAGTTAAGCATCACTCACCCAGAAGTATTCCGGTAGTTAAGCATCACTCAACATGGTCCTTCATGCCTCTATGAGTGTTCTATTCCTTCTCTCAGCTACTCCATTTTGCTATGGAGTACGAGGAGAGGAAAACTCATGAAAGATACCTAGGCTTTCACAAAATTCTGTCATGGCCCCAGATTTTAACTCCGTTCCATTATCACTTCTGATTTTGACTACGGAACAGTTGTATTCATTTTGGACCTGCCTGACAAAATTTGTAAAGATATCGAAGGTATCTGACTTGTGTTTCAGAAAGAACACTCATGCAAAATGCGAGTAGTCATCAACAATTACCAATATATAATCCTTACCTCCTAAGCTTCTAATTTGCAGTGGACCGAACAAGTCCATATGAAGTATGTGTAAACACCTATTAGAGTTTTTTCCTATAATACTTTTAAAAGTAGCCCTTATTTGTTTGCCTTTTACGCATGCATGACAAGGTCTCTCTTTGACGTGCTTGACGTTTGGGGCATCACGTACTAAGTTCTGGGAGAATAATTTATTAATAGTTTTAAAATTAATATGTGCTAGCCTCTCGTGCTATTAGTCACCAAGAGACGCACTATCTTTTGCTAAAAGACACACTAGTGTAGATGAGTCTATACAAATGATATTTAAGAAAAATATGTTACTGCTTCGAGTGCCTGATAGAATTGTTTCCATATTGTCAACAGACTTTATCAAGCACTGTCAGCGTGGAACTCAACTATGTATCCTTTGTCGCATAGTTGGCTTAAGCTTATAAGAATGCGTTCAAATCCCTCCACATAAGCTACATCCGAAAAGGATACACTACCGTTAGTGATCATACTGTAGCCTTTAGTTATCCCTCGGTCTGAACCTCCAAAGATGACCTTTGGTCCGTTGCAGACTGAAGTGAAATTCTGGAGTAGTCTTCTTGTCCCGGTCATGTGCCGAGAGCATCCACTGTCCAAGTACCAGATTGGCATTTTGGTGGCCTTTGGACATACCTGCATTTATGATCACTTTGCCTTAAGAACCCAAACATGTTTGCGTCCTTGGTCTCTGGTTAGAACACTCCCCCTATGAAGATTAGCATCCTGAGTGGTCAATCTTATGTTGCCAACTTGAGGAGTAGCGACCTTCCTGGTATTAAACCAACAATCGATGGAAAAATGACCAGTTTTGCCACAGAACCAACAGTCAAACCTATTGTATCTTTGCCTTATGTACTCCTTCTTGACCTTTTGAGATGGTGGTCTAGCAGGGGTAGCATTCTTGGGGGAGTAAGCTTCATGGTGATGGCCGTTACATGATTTATTCTCCTTCGGAGGCCTTTACCCAACGGGCTTTACTTTAGGTGCTTTCTTGAAGTTGTGGCCATGATTATAAGGACCATAGCCCTGAAAAATTACTTCTTCATAAGGTGCCTTATAGACACTCTCACCAAAGTTCCGAGGGCGAGTAAATCCTTGGTACCAAGACTTTGGCTCTACATAAGTAGGCCTGGTCAAGTGACCATAGGACGAGTCCAGATCAAACTTATTTGTTGGAAAGAGAACTTTCTTAAAGATAGTCTGATCCAGAGGGGCTTTCCCTTTTTCTTTTGCCAAGGCCTTCTTGGCGGCCTTATTCTTCCATTGAGCCTTGTTTCTACTAGAATATTTAGTAGGAGCACCCTCATGGCCAAGTCCGGCACCCTTGGCCTTAGTTGAGAATTAGACAATGAGTGGAAGAACATTCTTGGGCTTGGAGAAACTTTCAACAAGTTTCTTTTCAGCTTCGAGTTATTCTACCAACTCTTTGATGATTTTCTCTTTAAGGACGAGGTGCTCCAGAGCTTGATTATATTCCTCAATGGCAAGATTGAAGTTCTCTTGAAGAGAGTCAGTCTTAGCGACTTCTTCTCTCAAGCATCTCTAAATGGCCTTTAGATACTTCATCTCTTTAGCCTGCATTTTCACGACTCGGATATATTTGTCGTAAGAAATGATCAGCTCCTTGTACTTGGCCATAAGTTCTGACTCATCGTCAGAAGAGCTATCCTCATGATCATGCTCAAAACTTTCAGATTCAGAGAGAGGAGTGTGTGATTTTACCTCCCCAGTAAACTGGGGCTCTTGTTCTTAATCTGATTGAGCAATGAGACCAGAGTAGGCTTCCTCTTCTTCACTCGACTAAGATGAGTCGGATTCACTGAGAGTCTTGCCCTTCTTGGCCAACAGGCTCTTCTCTGTCCTCTTCTTGTGGTATGAGGACTTCTTTTAATCTCTTCTGCCACCCTCCTTCTTCTTATGTGGGCAGTGAGCTATGAATTGACCTGGTTTGTTACAGCAGTAGCAAACAATGTCAGTAGAAATCTGTTTGTTCTGTTTAGAGGTATACCTATCATGGCTACTTGAACCTTTCTTTCGCTGATCACCGTCATGTCGTGATCTTCTGTATGAGTCATCCTTGCCTCTCCACTGTTTTTTCTTGTTAAAAAATTTCTTGAACTATCGTGAGAACAACGAGAACTCTCCTTCAGATTATTCTGAGCCCAAGGTGCTTGACTTAGAGTTTTCTTCTTCACTCACTTCTTGAGCAGGTGCTGTTGAGGAAGCTTTGCCCTTCCTTGAACTGTCAGCCTTTAATGCAACCGACTTCTCTTTTGAGGAGAAGCGACTTTTCTCATCTTCAGCTTTTCTGGAATTGATGTGCAGTTCATAGGACATCAACTTGCCAAATAGATTCTGTGGGTCTGTCTCAGCTTGTCTGCAAAACTCCCGGATGAAACAGACTTTGTTAACCCATTCCTTCGTGAGAGACCTCAGAAACTTATCATTCAGCTCCCCATTAGTGAAGACTCGGCCATACACTCTTAGGCCATTTACTATCTTGAAGAAATTCTCAAAAGTATCTGCAATGGTATCCTTTGACCCTTGCCTAAAGGGTTCATATTTTTGGTTTAGTAGGGATCTTCTATCATCCCTCACTTCTTCAGTACCTTCCATCAGAGTTACTAGAGACTGCCACATCTCCTTAGTTGATTGGTAGTGAATCAGATTCTGCCGCATCGAGTCATCGACTGCACTTGCTATAATATTTTTAGCTTTCTTGTCCAAAGAGATAAGTTCAATCTCATCCTTATCTAGGTCCATCAATTTCTTAGGAACCTTCTTGGTTAGATCTATAGTGGAGGTAGTCATGGGGACATAAGGAGCTTCTTCAACAATAATGAAGATCCGGGGGTCCACAGCTTCCATGAAAAATTTGATTCTCTCTTTCCACATGGGAAAGTTATTCTTTGTGCACAGGGGAAGCTTGGCAAAATCTTTGGCCTTGTCCATTGCTTGAATATCAAAGAGATAACTTTCGAGAGGAAATTGATCAAGGTGCTAACCTTTTAAAGATCAACCTCCCTCTGATACCAATTGAACTGTAAAGTTGTCAACCTAAATCACCTAGAGGGGGGGGGGTGAATAAGTGAAATGAGCGTCTATTTACGGAATAAAATTTTTAACGAACTAGCACAAATAATCAAGCAATCACGGAAAGACAAGAAGATTTATAGTGGTTCCCCAATTTTGGGTACGTCCACTTTACCTCAACGATCTAGCAAATCACTAGACACGGCTACTCCACTATCTCGGATTGAAAACAATCCTACGCCTCGGAACAAAGTCCCTACAAACTCGATCAAAATGGATCTACACTCGGAAGATAACAACTTCCTAAAACTCGCAGAGCAACGCTCCTACAAGATTTACAAAAAGGTTTGAAAAATACAAACAAATATTTTTCTTCAGATCTGGAAAAATTCGACTTTAGGTCTTCTTTAGAATTTGCGGCTTTTTTAGAAATGTTGAAGAAGATCAACTGAAAACTTTGATCTGAGAAATCTGGAGATCTACTCGATCAAGGAGAGGAAGAAGAATTCTTGAACAGTAAATCTTTCTTGGTCGGAAATGGCTTTCTTTTCGATCTGCGAGCAGTGCGGCGACGACGACTCTGAGAAAATGATCTTGAGAGAGAGACGGTCGTCAGAAAAATTTAGAGAGATTAGGGTTTTTCCTCTTCTGGGTATATTTGGTCTTGTTGATAAGACCTTAAATAGGATTACCCCAATGGTTAGAATTAGCATAAATGATGACACGTGTACTAATCACGAAATGTCATTTAAAAAAATCTCGTCAATCGGACTAAGAAAAGTTTTCTGAATGGATCATCAGTACTCGAGAGGTATGAGAAAGTTCTCGAGAACAGGCTGACTTCTCGAGAACTAGCATTCTGGACTAAGGATAGTAATCGAGAAAAAATGGCATTGAGTCTGTTCAGGAAAAATCAGAAGCATCTCGAGAACTGAAGAAAATAGTACTCGAGAACTAAAGCTTGTTCTCGAGACCTACATAGACTTCTCGAGAACTAGAAGTTAACTTCTCGAGAAATGTAGACTGAGACTTCTCGAGAAATAGAATTAGCTTCTCGAGAACTAACAGATGTTTCTCGAGAACTAGTATGCGCTTCTCGAGACTAACAGATGTTATCGAGAACTAGTATGCACTTCTCGAGAACTAGCAAATGTTCTCGAGAACTAGTAGCTCAACTTCTCGAGAACTAACAGATGTTCTGGAGAGCTTATAGCTCTACTTCTCGAGAACTAATCTTAGGCCTCTCGAGAAGTGGACTAAAAAAAATTTGAACTTCTAGAAATCTTATTCTTCAAGCAGCCAACCTTCAGCCCATGGTCCAAGTGTTTGAATATGAAGTGTATCCCAATTGAGAGGCTACCCATGCGTCAACACCTTAGATCACACAGTGAGGGATTACACTATATGGTCCTATGTTCATGACCCATAGTAGACTGACATTGTTCTATACATAGCTCTGATGATCTGCAATTACACAACTAAACAAAGAAATCAAATACAACTTAATTCATCTTAGTTCATGGGTGACTTCATGCAAATCTCGGTTATTATGGATGCAATGCCCAATAACTTGCGCGGGTTTTTACTGGCCTAGCCTGTTTAAATATGCACAAGACTTTGTGAGTAGGTGTGATAGTTGCTAACGGTCAGGAAATATTTCCAATAAAAATGAAATGCCGCAAAATTATTTCCTTGAGTGCGAAGTTTTCCACCTCTGGGAATTGATTTTTTTTTGCCTTCTTCCTTATAGCTTTGAGAAAAAATTCATTTTAGTTGCTGAGGATTATGTTTCACGTTGGGATGAACCCTAAGCTCTTCCTACTAACGATGCCCGAGTCATAATTATGTTTTTGAAAAAAATTATTTTCTCGATTTGGTACACTACGAGCCATCGTTAGCGATAAGGGATCACATTTTTGTAACGCGCAGTTTTCCAAAACTCTTATAAAATAAGTCGTTACACATAAAGTTTCAACTGCCTACCACCCCTAAACAAACGAACAAGTCGAAATAGTGAACAAAGAGCTTAAAAGAATTTTAGAAAAGACTGTTTCCATTTCTAGAAAAGAGTGGTCAACCAAATTAGACGATTCTCTATGGGCCTACCAAACTACGTAAAAAACTTCCATTGGATGCACACCGTATAGGTTGTTCTATGGAAAATCGTGATATTTACCCGTAGAATTGCTTTTTGGGCCTTATGGTTTTTAAACTTTTATCCCACTCTGTCGGTGATTTGAGAAAATTTCAATTTAATGAACTCGACGAGTGGCGCTCTTATGCATACGAAAATAACAAATTTTATAAAGATCGGACGAAGCGTTTTCATGACAAGCACAAAAGGAAACCAAAAACCTTCAAGCGGGGAGACCAAGTTCTTTTATATAATTAACGATTACGTTTATTTCCTGGAAAACTAAAGTCACGATGGTCTGGTCCGTTTTATGTTAAAGAAGTTTTTCCGTATGGAACGATTTTAATTTCACACCCTGATAAGGGTGAGTTCAAAGTGAATGGTCAATATCTTAAACATTTTTTATGTTTTAATGTCAGTCCAAACTGTATTAATTTTATTTTGCATGATCTGAATTATGGATAAGTTAAGACTTTTTATTTTTGTTAAAACTTTAAATATTATTTTGTTTCATCGAGCCCAAACGATGTTTTATACAAAGGGCGCTCTTGGGAGGCAAGCCAAGTTGTTTTCTGTTTCTTTATTTTACACTTTTTGCCCCGGACAGCTCCGTCAAGCTGAAGCTTCTGCAATCGCCTGCTCCAACGCTACTGAATCCATCACAAAGTCCAAAGAAGACATTTTATGAAGATCCATAGCGCAAGCATGGGGGAGCAACATCAATCAACCTTCCGCGAATCGCAAATCCAGGGAAGTACCTGTTTTCAATTTTGTACATATATTTATGTTTTAATTTTTCTCTCTCCTTCCCCTCTTTTCTCCATTGAGGACATTGTCCATTTTAAGCTTGGGGGAGGATTTCCTCCTTCTCTTTTCTTTATTTTGTTTCTCTGAAAAAAAAAATCAATAAAAAAAAATTGTGATTTATCCTTTTTCTTCTAAAAGATAATATATTTAAAAATCCAACAAAAAAGATAATATCTTTAAAATTCCAAACAAAAATAGAATATTTAAAAATAAAAAAAATCGTTATGCCATTTATTTTACTTTAATAGTTTAAACGAATTTTTGTAATAGTACCCCTTGCTTTTCTTTTATTTTTCTCAAAATTCCATATAATGACTTAGCTAATTATAATATTTCTAATCATTCTTTCTAATTATATTTCACAAGTAAAATGTTGGTCATGTTGTGTTTCTAATAAACGGTAGCATGTTAACGTGAAGCGTTTTTCTAAAACTTGCATTCTATTATGATTTCTCGTTCTTTATTTTCTTTACATCCTAAAAACCTTTCATCCACTATTTTACATTTTGTTTTTGGATAATTTTTGTAATATCAACCTTGAGTAGTGTAGTAGATGTGAATGATTCTAGACTCATATTATTCTTATTTTCTAAATAAGTTCATTAGTCTCTATTTAATATCTAAGACCTACTTTTTTAAAATTTTGAAAACTAATGCTTTAGGCAAATTTTAGGAGCAAGAAAATGATGTAGGCCATCTTTGTATTTGTTTGAGCCTTCTCACCAACCCAAAAATTATTCCCCTAGTTAGCCGCTTTTGAGCTTTTTTCCTATTCCATTTGATATCTCCACTTATCATTTCATTTTTCACCAAAGCCAAATTTTCCAACCTATCGTATCACACTAACTTTTTGAGTTTCATCAAATTTCATGTTGTGATAAGGTTGTTTTGTGATTTTTGGAGAAATTTAAGAAAAAGTATGCTAAAAAGAAATGTTTAATTTTGTGGCCAATTTCAAAATGAAAAGATAAATTATTTATGGCCTTTGTTTTGAAAAGAAAAAAAGAAAAAAAAATTATCTTTGAAAATTTTGAAACTCTTTATTTTTGTTTAGTGTGATTTTTGAGCCTCCTTGTTTACCTTTGAATTTCACTCCTAATTATATGCCTAAACCAAACATTTCGGTCCTAATAAGTCCTGTTGATTCAAGCTCCTATGTTTTCTTTTAGCTTAAGTGAAGAAGAAAATTATATTAGTTAAGTCTTTGATTTGAATTTAGATTTTTGTTCTTTGATTGATTTGTGTATAAAATGCCTCTTAGAATCTAGTAACAACTCAATGCCCTATTTCATTTGTTGCTTTGCTTTAACTTATTTAAAGAATTCTGATAAAATCTTTGATAACTTGTCTTTTTTTAGTAAAGTTTATAAAAGTAGAAACCAAGTTTAAACAATTGTTTATGTTTACGTTTCACCTTCTCCCTACTTATAATTTCAAAAAGTAGGTGCATAATTAGAATTTTCCTGATTAGTCACTTTTTAATTCGCTAGTTTTTATATTTTTTATTAAGGACAAGCAAAGCTTAAGCTTGGGAGAGTTTGATAATACATTTTGTAATTTAAACTACTATGGTAATTACATGTTTTTATTATAAAAATCATATATTTTAAAGCTTTATTTTTACCTCCTATTGTATATATTAAAAACACCAATGTTTGTTTTCTTTCTTTTACAGATTTGCAGGTTTTTAGCAATTTTGTCGAGCTCAGCCATTTTGTCGAACTCGCCTTCAGTTCAAATTCGTCGACCTCCTATCCACTTTCTCCGTTCGACTTTCGTCGACCTTGCCTTTAGTTAAAATTTCGTCTAACTCATACTTTTCATCGAGCTCTGCCTTCTTTCAACCTTGACGAACTCCTTCAATTTCGTTGACCTCGTCTTTAGTTCGATGTTCGTCGACCTCCCCACCATGTTCTGTGTTCGACGAACGTCTTCAATTTCGTCAACCTCAGTTGTAACGCCCCGTCTTTTCAGCGATTATTTTTATTCTCGTTTGGCGTTACGATGACGCGTTTCCGTGGCTTGTGCCATGTGTGGAGTACAGTTTAGCTCCTTAGAACTGAGTGCCCTGTTTGGTAGCCTGTTGGCAAGATCTCCCTAGCAAACCGAGTCGTTTTGGTGACCCGGTGTGGCCTCTCGGGGGGATGTTTGTGTTTGGCTTTGTTTGGGTGTAACTCGAGTTCTGTTCGTCGAAAGTTAATTTTGACTTCGCCATTGTGTTCGTAGCGTGGGTATTTAGCTACGGTGCGAATTTCGTCGAATTCCGAGGTAGTTCGGTTTTCGCGTCGATTTGGTGCTTTATGTAATTTTGTAATTAATAATATAATTATATAATTATATATATATATATATTTATGGAATGAGAAGGAGCCGATCCATCATCTTCTTCCCCGATAGAAACCGCCGGCCCCTTGTACGAGAGAAACGGAGTAACCGCCTACCTTGCCTTCGGACGCCGATTCCCGGAGCGTTTGTGGATGGAATTCGATTCCGAGAGTGGATTCGGATTGCTCTCGTCGAGACCTTCATTCCTGCGGTAAGAAATTCGATTTTCGTGGAGTTTTGGAAGGATTGGAATTTTCGGTTTTGGAAGTTTTCCGCCATTAATGGCCGAGTCTTTGTTCTAGGTGTTGCGGCCGTTTTGATCCGTGCGAAGAGGAGGAAAGCAGTCCAAAGCTTCGTTGTGAATTGAGGCAAGTGGTATTCTTGCCCTTGCCAAGTGTTTTCTTTGATTTTATTTGCTGAAATTGAAATCCCGGTTAGCCCAGGTTAGAGACCTTGTTGTTCTCATTTTCTTGCTAACTATAGGGCTTAGTTCTTGCTACTGAAACCCCCCCTATGTTGTGGTGTTTGGAATCCAAATTATCGGCGTGAAGCCGTTGTTTCCCTTGCTCTGATTGTTGCTCTGGTTCGGGCGTAGCCGAGAGGGAGAGTTAGGAGGGGGGGGTGTGGTTGCCAATTTTCGTTAAGGTATTATTCGAATGGTTAGGCATAGTTTGAATGGTAGTAGCGTGCGACGTTGATAGTTGTCTACTGCTACTGCAGTGGCGTGAGTCGTGTGCGCGTTCCGGTGTCATTCGGGAAATTCCAAACGGTACAGGTTGACCGCGCACGGTCATCAACCTTTAGGGCGCACGACCACTGGTCGTGTGCCTCTGTTCGTGCGCGTATAAATTTCAGTTTCCAAAGTTCTGTCTCGGGCAATCGCACGAGCGCTGGCAACAGTGCGCACGACCACTGATCGTGCGACACTGATCGTGCGCAGTTGCTAGGTTTTCTGTCAGGTTTTCCAGGTTTGTTTCGCACGATCATCAGCCGATGAGTGCGCACGACCACTGATCGTGCGTCACTGATCGTGCGCTTTGTATATTTTGTGTTGCTAGGCGAATTTGGCTGGTTTCGAGTGTGGGAGTTTAGATACTCAAGTGGCAGGCAACTACTCGAGTTCTGGATCTTCTTCCTTGGTCGTTCGACTGTCGTCGAGCTCCGTTTTCTTTAGTGGGTTTGTGGGTAGTAACTTTACTTTGGCGGCGAGTGAGGCTAGCTCACTCAACGCCAAGGTTTAGGTAGGCACTGAGTGGGTTTCACTCAACGCCTAGTCGTGTTGGTTTATTTCAACACTCTTCCATTACCTTGTATTTCGTTTCCGAGTGGATTTCCAGTTGTATTTCTGGGTTTTCCTTGTCGGCCGTTTTCTTTATTTTCCTAAAGGCCGAATCGTGGGTCGTGGTTAGTAGTGGTGGTTGTAGCTCTTTATGGGGGTGGAGTTGTGTGATATAGCCAAGGCCACCCATGGATTTCTTGCTCCAGGTATGGGTTGGGCATGTCGGGTGGAAGGTCCCTTGTGTTTTCACGTGTTGACCCTCGAGCTTTTGACTTGGACATGGTGGATTGGAGGACTGCGTTTGCCTTCGATCCGGTTCCTCGTTGTTGTTTTTGCTACTATCACTTCCCGCAGTTTAGGGTGTTAGAAGTTTCTTCTTTGGTAGTTTGCAGCATTCTGGCTCTTGGTAGTCTAGTAGGCCCTGCAGGATATTGTTCCTGGGCTGGGTCGTTGCTGTTTCATTGCACGTTGTGCATTTCTTGTTGTCCTGTTTTGGAACGTTGTGACTCTTTCTACTGCATGTTTTCTGTTATTTTGTCCTTTTGGTTGACTCATTCATGCAGTTTTACCTTGATTTTTGCTTGCTGAGGTATTCTGTTTTCTTTTGGAATGCCTCAGGTTCTGAGCTGTAGCCAGTCTGGTGGCTAGTTGGAGGTGTTGTTGTTGGTGGACTCCCGGACTTTGGAGTTTTGTTTACCTTGTTTGTGAGGTTGTTTTCAGTACTTTCTTACAGATATATATATGTGCTGGTGGGTTCGTGTCAGGTTGTTGGCGCCCACTAGTAGTTTTTACCTTGTACTAGATATATACTATTGCTGCTACCATTTATTTTTCTGGAGATAGTCTACTTGCTTTGAGAAGGTTTTATGTTAGGTTGCTAGTTATTTTTAAACTATAATTATTATTATAAATGAAGCTCACGATCAGCATGTTTTGTAAACTTAATCACTATTTTCCAAATCACGTACGAAAACCGTTTTCTTATATATATTATATAAACTAAGTGTAGTGTCTTGCATAGCATGAGTGGTTCTCTTGGGACCCTTATGCGCTCTTTAGGGTGTAAAACCTAATTAAAGTATTTTTCCGCAGCGTTTAAATATAGTTTTCTTTTGTGGACTAGATGATCCACTGAGCCGAGGGATACGGACTCTAAACATAACTGATTTTCTATTCATTAAGCACATGATTTTCTTGCATAAAGATTGTAGTTGGATTTGCCTGAGCGTCAGCAGTTATCCCCTGCTTGACGTGGCATCATGACGCGTGTTTTCTCTTACTCTGATAATTCTTAATTCGGAGAAAATGCGGGTTGTGACAGTTGGTATCAGAGCGAGGTTGCTTGACAAGTTAGTTGGGCAACCTTCCTTGGATGCTTTTAGTAGTTCAGCACCATGTCATTCACACACCGATATGTCATCAGCACGTCTTGGCAAAAGCACGAGCACTACACTCATAGCATAACATGAAGTATACGGGGCATATTATGTAGTATGGGATGCATAATATGTGTTCGTATATGGATCCACCATAGGGGCTACATGTGAGGGTTATGTAGTATGGGATGCATAACCTCACCACATGACTGCGACTAGCACGTTTCTTTTTTCGTTGCATGGAAATGTTATGTAGTATGGGATGCATAACATTTTCATGTGTACGCCGCTCATATCATGCATTAGGGCCTTTTTTTTAGAATGCATAGCACAATCATGCATATCATAACATTGCATAAGCATAACGCGCCGAGCTAAAGATTTGCAGGATGATATATGTACACACATAAGTTTTCAAACTAACATAAGTTCATGCATCCGATCTAGGCACAAGAGTTAGTGAGGTGGTGGTTAACCATCCTAGGATAGGGCATATCATCTAATTATTGTGAAGAAGATAAACTCTCAAAGCAAGTTTAGCAGCTTTAAGTCTATATCTATATATGTATTGTCTGTACTGGTAGTCGGTTCTAGTCGTGGGATTTGGATCTGATTTGCGTTGTAATGATTTTTTAGGATGGCTAGGCGTCCTGCGACTCGATCGACCCCCCTGTCTGAGGGTGAATCTTCTGGAGCTCAGAACGATGCGGTGATCGAGGGTCTACGTCAGAGTAGCGAAGCTATGGGTAGGCAGTTGGAGGAGGTGCAAGCCCAGATTCAGTCTTTGGTGGCAGTTGTGGCAGGGCAGGCTCAGGGTGCGCAAGTTCCTGCAGGGGGGTTAGCTGTTCCTCCTCCTCCTGCACCCTTGAGACCTCCAGTGGTGGTGCCAGCAGAGATGGCCTTCATCTCGCAGTTTCAGAGGCTGAGCCCTCCCACTTATGATGGGAAGGCAGATTTCATGGTGATAGACGACTGGCTGATCTCCATGGAGGAGATGTTCTCGTATTCAGGGATTTCAGATGATCAGAGGGTGATGATAGCCGCCTATCAGCTTAAAGGTTTGGCTAAGAGTTGGTGGCTGAGAGAGAAGGAGAGCCTGGTAGCCGGATGCTCTTGGGAAGTGTTCAAGGAGATGCTGTTGAGGAAGTTCTTACCCTCGGTCGAGCGTGACCGCCTCATAAATGATTTCCTCTATCTGAAGCAAAGGCAGCTCACGGTGGGTGAGTATGAGATAGAGTTTAGTAAGTTGAGCCGTTTTGCCCCTGGATTGGTCAGCGTGGAGGCTGATCGAGTTAAGCGATTCCTCGGTGGTTTGAGGAGTGAGGTGCAGCAGTTGGCCAGTGCTTATGTGTCAGTGACTTATGCTGGAGTTGTAGAGGCTGCTCTTAAGGTTGAGGCCATTGAGACGGCAAAGAGCAGAGGCCAGCAGTTGAGGAAGGATAAGAGGAAGTTGGTAGAGGAGAAGAAACCCCTGGTACCCGATGCTGTTCCGGGAAAGAGGAGCAGGGTGGTGTGCAGTTTTTGTGGCCGGTCAGGCCATCCTGTCGAGAGGTGTTTCAAGAAGGCGGCAGCTCAGAAGAAGGAGCAGGTTCATGCTATTCAGGGTGCTCCTGGGAGAGATGTCTCCTGTTCAGTTTGCAAGCGATCCGGGCATGATGCAGCCTAGTGTTGGTCCAGGGATAGAGTCTGCTATCAGTGTGGGCAGAAGGGTCACGTTAAGTCGAGGTGTCCTTAGGTCCAGTCAGCTCTTCCTGCAGTTCCATTGCAGGCATTACCTCCACCTCAGCGTGTGGACAAGGGAAAAGGGAAGCTGAACGTGATTTCTTCCGAGGAGGCTCAGACTTCGACCCAGGTGATCTCAGGTTAGTAGTTAGTTGTTTTTTCATTCTAGCCTGGTTGTTTAGTTGCTAGATTGTTTGCGGTACTGTTGTGCTAGTTCCTTAGCTTTGTGCGTTCCTATAGGGAAATTTAAGGTGAAGAATCGTTGGGCGCGTGTTCTGTTTGACTCCGGCGCTACCCACTCGTTCGTGGCTAGAGCCTTTGTGGAGCGTCATCGGTTGTCTCTAGATCGTGTTCGGGATTCCTTCCGTATCAAGTTTCCCTCTGGTGAATCTGTGTTGTCAGATTTGGGTATTTTGGATTGCCCGGTTTTGTTGGGGGATTTTCTTGCGAAGGCGGATCTGAAGATGATTGATCTAGAGGACTTCGATGTCATTTTGGGCATGGACTGGCTCTCTCGGTATGATGCGGTCATTCAGTGCAAAGGAAAGCGCTTGGACTTCATCAGGGACGACGGTCAGCCCGGCAGCGTGTATGCTGATCCGTGTCAGGATTCTCCTGTTCTCTCTGCGGTATGTGTTCAGAGATTGTTTCTTTCTGATTGTTGTGTTTGTTTAGTCTCGGCGGTTGGAACCGTTGTTAGCGTGCCACGCTTGGAGGAGATTCCTATTGTTCGTGGTTTCGCCGATGTTTTTCCTGATGATCTTCCTAGTATCCCTCCTGAACGGGATGTGGAGTTGGTTATTGATTTGGAGCCGGGTACGCGTCCTATTGCTAAGGTGCCGTACCGGATGGCCCCTCGTGAGTTAGAGGAGTTGCGAATTCAGTTAGATGAGTTGTTGGCTAAAGGTTTTATCAGGCAGAGTTCGTCGCCTTGGGGTGCTCCTGTTTTGTTCGTAAAGAAGAAAGATGGGTCGATGCGGCTTTGCATCGACTATAGAGAGTTGAACAAGGTCACTATCAAGAACAGGTACCCTCTGCCGAGGATCGATGATTTATTTGACCAGTTGCGTGGTAGCAAAGTGTTCTCCAAGATCGATCTTCGTTCGGGCTATCATCAGCTCAGGATCCGTGAGGCAGATATTCCACGGACTGCGTTTAGGTCGAGCCATGGGCACTTTGAGTTTTTGGTGATGTCGTTTGGTCTGACCAACGCACCATCAGCCTTCATGGATATGATGAACAGGGTGTTCAAGGATTTCCTAGACAAGTTCGTTGTGGTCTTCATTGATGACGTGTTGGTTTATTCTCGCAGTGCTGAGGAGCACGAGCAGCATTTGCGTTTAGTCCTATCAGAGTTGAGGAACCACAAGTTATTCGCCAAGTTGAGCAAGTGCGAATTTTGGTTGCCTCAGGTTTCTTTTCTAGGCCACGTGGTGAACAAGGATGGGATCTCGGTTGACCCAGAAAAGATTGTAGCAGTGACGGATTGGAGTAGGCCGAATACTCCTAAGGAGATCAGAAGTTTCTTAGGGTTGGCTGGCTATTACAGGAGATTCGTGGAGGGTTTCTCTTCTCTAGCCGCACCGTTGACCAAGCTGACTCAGAAGAATGTGGCTTTTGTTTGGAGCGAGAAGTGCGAAGAAGCTTTTCAGGAGTTAAAGAGGAGATTGTGTACTGCTCCCGTTCTGACCCTTCCTACTGAGGGCATGGATTATGATGTGTATGTGGATGCTTCGCATATAGGTCTGGGATGCGTATTAATGCAGGATGGAAAAGTAATTGCTTATGGGTCAAGGCAGTTGAAAACTCATGAGCGGAATTATCCTACGCATGACCTTGAGTTTGCAGCGGTTATCTATGCGTTGAAGTTGTGGAGGCACTTACTTTATGGGGCTCAGTGCAAGATTTTTACTGACCATAAGAGCCTGAAGTACGTGTTCACGCAGAAAGAGTTGAATCTGCGTCAGCGGCGGTGGCTTGAGTATGTGGCGGATTATGATGTAGAAATCCAGTATCATCCGGGCAAGGCCAATGTGGTGGCCGACGCCCTGAGCCGAAACACGGGAAAGATCTTTAACCTCTCCGCCGATCGATTAGTTGAGGAGTTCCTCCTTATGGATATTTCAGTGGGATGCTGTAGTTTGCAGAGTAGCTTATCAGTGGAAGAGCCGTCCTGGATTTCTTTGACTAGACTGCATCAGAAGGACGATCCGGATCTGTTGCACCTTTTTACCAGGACAGAGAAGGGAGAGTTGCCAGATTTTGCTATTGATGATGCGGGTACTTTGAAGTACCGCGGCAGGTTTTGCGTTCCCGCTGTTGGGGACATTAGGAGTATGATTTGCAGTGAGGCTCATGGTTCCAGCATTGCCTACCATCCAGGATCTACGAAGATGTACCGTGACTTAAAGCAAATTGCTTGGTGGTATGGTATGAAAGGAGATATAGCCCGATATGTTGCTGAGGGTCACACTTGCAAGCGGGTGAAGGCCGATCATGGGAGGCCTGGTGGTAAGTTGACTCCGCTAGAGATCCCGACTTGGAAGTGGGAGAGTATATCTATGGACTTCATTACGGGTTTGCCAAAATCCCCGAGAGGATTTGATTCTGTTTGGGTTATAGTGGATAGATTGACGAAGTGTGCTCACTTCGTGCCTTATAAGATTGATTACCCTATGAAGAAGATAGCGGAGTTGTACTTGAATGAAGTCATCCGACTCCACGGTGTGCCGGTTAGCATCATTTCTGATCGAGACTCCCGGTTTACTTCTCGTTTTTGGCAGAGTCTGCAGGAGGGTTTGGGTACGGATCTGAGGTATTCTACTGCGTACCACCCTCAGACCAATGGGCAGACGGAGCGGGTCAATCAGATTGTTGAGGATATGATCCGGTGCTATATTTTAGACCACGGTGGAGCGTGGGATGAGCGTCTGCGACTCATGGAATTTGCTTACAATAACAGTTATCAGGAAAGCTTGCAGATAGCTCCGTTCGAAGCTTTGTATGGGAGGCGCTGTAGGACTCCGTTGTTTTGGGCTGAGGCTGGTGAGAAGCCTTTGTTGGGTCCTGATGCTCTGGAAGGGATGGAAGTCGCCGTGAAGCTTATTCGGGAGAAGCTTCGTTTAGCCCAGGAGAGGTATGAAAAGAACGCCAATCGGTGTAGGTCTGCTTTGGAGTTTTTAGTAGGGGATCATGTATACCTCAAGGTTTCTCCAATGGTTGGTGTGAAGAGATTTGGTAAAAATCGGAAATTGGACCCAAGGTATGTGGGCCCGTTTGAGGTCTTGGAGCGGATTGGTGTGTCTGCATATAGATTGGATTTGCCAGCGAACTTCCCTGGTGTTCATAATGTTTTTCATGTTAGCCAATTGCGGAAGTGTGTGCGCAGCAGTGGGCAACTCTTGGATGTTGTGCCCCAGTTAGAGCCCAACCTCTCTTTCGTTGAGGTGCCAGTTCGTATTTTGGATACTCAGGAGCGTGTGCTGCGAAAGAAGTCCATACCGATGGTGAAAATTCTATGGAAAAATCAGGATTTGGAGAGCGCGACTTGGGAGCTAGAGTCGGCCATGAAGAGGGCGTACCCTCACCTGTTTCTCTGATTTGATCGGTAGGTTTCGCTTTGTAACTTCTGTTTGTTACTTTTCCTTCTTTTGTAGGAGAGTTGTGCGTAAAGTTTCGGGACGAAACTTTCTTTTAGGGGGAGTGACTGTAACGCCCCGTCTTTTCAGCGATTATTTTTATTCTCGTTTGGCGTTATGATGACGCGTTTCCGTGGCTTGTGCCATGTGTGGAGTACGGTTTAGCTCCTTAGAACTGAGTGCCCTATTTGGTAGCCTGTTGGCAAGATCTCCCTAGCAAACCGAGTCGTTTTGGTGACCCGGCGTGGCCTCTCGGGGGGATGTTTGTGTTTGGCTTTGTTTGGGTGTAACTCGAGTTCTGTTCGTCGAAAGTTAATTTCGACTTCGCCGTTGTGTTCGTAGCGTGGGTATTTAGCTACGGTGCGAATTTCGTCGAATTCCGAGGTAGTTCGGTTTTCGCGTCGATTTGGTGCTTTATGTAATTTTGTAATTAATAATATAATTATATAATTATATATATATATATATTTATGGAATGAGAAGGAGCCGATCCATCATCTTCTTCCCCGATAGAAACCGCCGGCCCCTTGTACGAGAGAAACAGAGTAACCGCCTACCTTGCCTTCGGACGCCGATTCCCGGAGCGTTTGTAGACAGAATTCGATTCCGAGAGTGGATTCGGATTGCTCTCGTCAAGACCTTCATTCCTGCGGTAAGAAATTCGATTTTCGTGGAGTTTTGGAAGGATTGGAATTTTCGGTTTTGGAAGTTTTCCGCCATTAATGGCCGAGTCTTTGTTCTAGGTGTTGCGGCCATTTTGATCCGTGCGAAGAGGAGGAAAGCAGTCCAAAGCTTCGTTGTGAATTGAGGCAAGTGGTATTCTTGCCCTTGCCAAGTGTTTTCTTTGATTTTATTTGCTAAAATTGAAATCCCGGTTAGCCCAGGTTAGAGACCTTGTTGTTCTCATTTTCTTGCTAACTATAGGGCTTAGTTCTTCCTACTGAAACCCCCCCTATGTTGTGGTGTTTGGAATCCAAATTGTCGGCGTGAAGCCGTTGTTTCCCTTGCTCTGATTGTTGCTCTGGTTCGGGCGTAGCCGAGAGGGAGAGTTAGGAGGGGGGGGGTGTGGTTGCCAATTTTTGTTAAGGTATTATTCGAATGGTTAGGCATAGTTTGAATGGTAGTAGCGTGCGACGTTGATAGTTGTCTACTGCTACTGCAGTGGCGTGAGTCGTGTGCGCGTTCCGGTGTCGTTCGGGAAATTCCAAACGGTACAGGTTGACCGTGCATGGTCATCAACCTTTAGGGCGCACGACCACTGGTCGTGTGCCTCTGTTCGTGCGCGTATAAATTTCAGTTTCCAAAGTTCTGTCTCGGGCAATCGCACGAGCGCTGGCAACAGTGCGCACGACCACTGATCGTGCGACACTGATCGTGCGCAGTTGCTAGGTTTTCTGTCAGGTTTTCTAGGTTCGTTTCGCACGATCATCAGCCGATGAGTGCGCACGACCACTGATCGTGCGTCACTGATCGTGCGCTTTGTATATTTTGTGTTGCTAGGCGAATTTGGCTGGTTTCGAGTGTGGGAGTTTAGATACTCAGGTGGCAGGCAACTACTCGAGTTCTGGATCTTCTGCCTTGGTCGTTCGACTGTCGTCGAGCTCCGTTTTCTTTAGTGGGTTTGTGGGTAGTAACTTTACTTTGGCGGCGAGTGAGGCTAGCTCACTCAACGCCAAGGTTTAGGTAGGCACTGAGTGGGTTTCACTCAACGCCTAGTCGTGTTGGTTTATTTCAACACTCTTCCTTTACCTTGTATTTCGTTTCCGAGTGGATTTTCAGTTGTATTTCTGGCTTTTCCTTGTCGGCCGTTTTCTTTATTTTCCTAAAGGCCGAATCGTGGGTCGTGGTTAGTAGTGGTGGTTGTAGCTCTTTATGGGGGTGGAGTTGTGTGATATAGCCAAGGCCACCCATGGATTTCTTGCTCCAGGTACGGGCTGGGCATGTCGGGTGGAAGGTCCCTTGTGTTTTCACGTGTTGACCCTCGAGCTTTTGACTTGGACATGGTGGATTGGAGGACTGCGTTTGCCTTCAATCCGGTTCCTCATTGTTGCTTTTGCTACTATCACTTCCCGCAGTTTAGGGTGTTAGAAGTTTCTTCTTTGGTAGTTTGCAGCATTCTGGCTCTTGGTAGTCTAGTAGGCCCTGCAGGATGTTGTTCCTGGGCTGGGTCGTTGCTGTTTCTTTGCACGTTGTGCATTTCTTGTTGTCCTGTTTTGGACAGTTGTGACTCTTTCTACTGCATGTTTTCTGTTATTTTGTCCTTTTGGTTGACTCTTTCATGCAGTTTTACCTTGATTTTTGCTTGCTGAGGTATTCTGTTTTCTTTTGGAATGCCTCAGGTTCTGAGCTGTAGCCAGTCTGGTGGCTAGTTGGAGGTGTTGTTGTTGGTGGACTCCCGGACTTTGGAGTTTTGTTTACCTTGTTTGTGAGGTTGTTTTCAGTACTTTCTTACAGATATATATATGTGCTGGTGGGTTCGTGTCAGGTTGTTGGCGCCCACTAGTAGTTTTTACCTTGTACTAGATATATACTATTGCTGCTACCATTTATTTTTCTGGAGATAGTCTACTTGCTTTGAGAAGGTTTTATGTTAGGTTGCTAGTTATTTTTAAACTATAATTATTATTATAAATGAAGCTCACGATCAGCATGTTTTGTAAACTTAATCACTATTTTCCAAATCACGTACGAAAACCGTTTTCTTATATATATTATATAAACTAAGTGTAGTGTCTTGCATAGCATGAGTGGTTCTCTTGGGACCCTTATGCGCTCTTTAGGGTGTAAAACCTAATTAAAGTATTTTTCCGCAGCGTTTAAATATAGTTTTCTTTTGTGGACTAGATGATCCACTGAGCCGAGGGATACGGACTCTAAACATAACTGATTTTCTATTCATTAAGCACATGATTTTCTTGCATAAAGATTGTAGTTGGATTTGCCTGAGCGTCAGCAGTTATCCCCTGCTTGACGTGGCATCATGACGCGTGTTTTCTCTTACTCTGATAATTCTTAATTCGGAGAAAATGCGGGTTGTGACATCAGTGTTCATCGACCCCACCTTCAATTCAATTTTGTCGACCTCCCGTCCACTTTCTATGTTCGACATTCGTTGACCTTACCTTAAGTTCAATTTCATCGACATCGCCTTCAGTTCGACATTCGTTGAGCTCCCGTCCACCTTCTCTTTTCCTCCATTCGTCGACCTCTCATTCACCTTCTCATTTCTCCATTTGTCGAGCCCTCTATCCTTCTTTCATCGAGCTTACCTACTACTAGAGGACAACTCCCACTTTTTCACAAAATCTTGTTGTCGCCATAAATGCACATCACCCGTACTGAGGCAATCATCATTTCCTGCCAGAATTTGTAGCAAGGTAAACTCCCGTGCATGGCTGGATGCATGGGCATTTCCTGCTCCTTGAAGAATCTATAAATAGAGCCCCTCCTCCTATGTAAAAAAATAAAAAATTTGTGGAGAGGGGAAGTGCGTCCATTTTATGTTCTTCTTTTTTGTTCTTCCTCTCTCCTTTTCTCATTTCAGATTTTCTTAGTTTTAGTTTCAGTATATCTGCTTCTGTAATAGTTCTTGAATTTCTTTAGTAATTTATCTTAGTGTTAGCTTAGTTTTTCATTTTCCTGCAAATGTAATATTTTTTTATTTCAAGTTATAAGCTCTCTATTTGAATTAATATAAAGCCTATTGCTTTTTATTGTCTATGTTTTGTTTCCTTGCACTCCTACTATCTCTACTCATCCACTTTACCATGAGTAACTAATCCTCCTTGTACTCTATCTTGATGATCCGAGATTCGAGTTGATTAAGTTATGATGCCCTAGTTTTCTTTTCCTTTGTAAGGTTTAGACCTTGATTTACTCTTGAATAGTTATGTTTGGAAATATATCATTGATATATATATTCCATTTGTGTTTCCACTATTAGCTAGCCGAGATGCACGTATTGTGGAGTGAACACTCAAGAGTAAAGAGAGTTGAAAGCACCCCTCGAGTGAGGCAGACATTAAATCTCCCGGATTGGAGTGCAATCCAATAGCGAGGTTCACAGCATAAAGCAAGCTTTAAGCCTCCGATTTGGACGAGAATTCGGTTGGACCTTCCTAAACTCAGGTGGGCATGATTTTGAGAGAAGCGTGTTCATGCTTTAGGAACCTCCACGATCAAGGTCCTTTGACTTATTAAGTTAGAGTTTATTATCGCATTTTTTATCAACTAGGCCGAGGTGATTCTCGATCGAGTGCTTTTCTTTAACATTGTTTAACCCCTCGTTTTAATCGCTAGTTGCGGCCTCTCTGATTAAGTGCAAGTGTTTTTGTTTATGCAAGTAGTATCTTCTTTTAATTTAGTTAACAAATCTAAAAGTTTCTTTGATAAGATAATAGTCTTCGTGTGAGTAAGATTACTCAATGGTTCCCGAATTTTAATACGACACTTGTGTTCCCTAGCTATAATTCGATAGCTATACTTGCCTAGTTGGATTGCTAGTTCGGTTTTATTCTGTTTACGAATATTCTTCCACCAGGATCAAGGATTCATTTAAGTAAATAATCAGGTGTATAAGAAAAATTCTATGTAAAAGTTTGACTGCTTTGACTTCTTGACTAAGTATAAGTTTGACTACATTGACTTCAACACTAAGAAGAAATTCAACTATATCGACTTCACAACTAAGTAAAAGGTCAACTACATCGAAGAGAAGGTTATGTGAATGTTCGACTGCATCGACTTCACAACTTTCTCAATGTTTGACGGCATCGATTTTACATCTGAGTAAATGTTCGACTATATTGATGGCATAATGATACGAGTTTGGCAAGTGCACTAATCGCTCAAGTAATATAAAATGGGAGAATATCTCTAAGTATCGATCTCTAGAGGAATGCAGAGTGAGTGGGTGATTCAATTGCCTAGAAAATTAATTATAAAGGTAAAAAAAATATGGGGCTTAGTTTTGATGAGTGAACGAAAAGGAAACACTAAAACTACAAGTGCGGGTTGCCTTCACTGCTTTGCAACGTGGATGGAAGAGAAGGTTAATTGAGGGAATGGCTCGAATAGTTAGAATGATGGTCGTAAGCACCTCTTCGCATCATATGCCACTAGCAATTGCTAGTGTGGCACTCACACGATAGTGGGGGTGACGAGATGAAATGGGGGCGCTCCTCACATTCATAAACCACAAAGCATTCACATTGACATTAACATTTGCATTAATAGTAAATTAGAGTTCATACAAACACATCTAAATATCCAACAATCTAAGGAGAAATAAAATACATTTGAAGAGGAGGGAAGAAAACAATTGAAGCACGAAGACTCAGACCAGTTTAATAACCAAAATTGAGGGTTATCACGCCTCATCCGCTCTCGGACTACGAATACAGTCTGGGGTTCAGAAGAGCTATCACCTTCATCCAATATACTCGTCTTCTTCGTCAATAGCCTTCAATTGCAACCTTTGCCTCAGAACTCTCCAAAAGTAGCGAGAAATCCCTCGGAATGGAGCTTGGAAACTTACGGATGATGGAGGAGGCCGAGAGGAAGTTCTAGCAAGATATTGGCAAGATAAGCTTAGCTGAAACTCCTCGAGATTATTGCCAGAGGTGGAGCACCGGATAGGGGAAATTTAGAACCCTAAGGGGTGAAATATTTCATTCTCCCAAAAATGAGAAAAGTTTTGTGGCTTAAATAGAAAATAATCAAAAAAAGGTCACACGCGGTCGAACATATCACCATGCGTGAATCATGTGTTAATAACAACACAAAACACCCCCAACCTGATACAACAAAAGACCGTATAATTTTGATCACGCACGTACAAAACAGCCTGCATAAGAAGAAATTGCATGGTTAGTAACAGATCACTGAAAATCAGGCAAACAAGGCCGATCGTGCATTTTCCTTCGGGCACGGTTGATCCCAACCGTGCATGAAGAAAAAGCATGGACAATAAATACATAAAATTTTATACAAAAAGAGGAGGTCGTGTGATTTGGTCAAATAGAACCAAAACAGCCCGTGTGCGAGGAAATCGCACGTCCCGGGGCAGAGCACCAAAAAACAAATCTATAGGCATCACACAATCCCGTCGATCGTGTGTGAATAAAAATGCATGATCATTTGATTTCTATAGAGAAGGACATGGTAGAAACGGGGATCGCCCACCTGCAAAAAAATACACAACATGGAGCACACCTCTAACACACATAAAACCTATGAAATATAAACATTAAATAAGCTATGGAGCACCTTGTGCTTACCCCCTGCAAAAGTTCGCAATTGTACGCCACAACAAGCCCAGATCATGCACAAAATGTGAAATACAGATGATATAAAATATATGCAATAATGAACAAGTAGTATATTGCGCGTGCTTGAAAACTACCTCATATGAGTCCAAAAAACACTACAAATATCGGACACATCACACCCCCAGACTTAAGCATTTGCTCTTCCCGTGGAAAAAATCTTTCAGTGGAAAGAAAAATAACTAGCTTGCGAAGAAATTGCAAAAACTGAGTACCATGCAAAGTCGAATGCTCACGCGTACAAAAAAGCAGTAGAAGAAATTTCTAATTATACGTAGTAGTTTATAATTTTTTGGAGCTATAAATATATTACTTCTACTCAAAATTTGATTCTCGGTGAATCATCGGATCGTGCATACATTGAAATCAGGCAGAACGATGTTGTGATCATTGCCAAAGATCGGATCTTGGGAAAACCTGCAAAGAAATCCATCAATGCTGATGGACATATGCTTGCCCATTCACAATATCTCCATGACACTCGTTTTACTCAAAGCACAAATCAGTAGGACCTTAGGTTTAAAGTGGGGCTTGAGTTTAGGTGAGAGAGAAAAGATAAAAATGATGGCTCGCGCACAAAACCCAAATGAGCTAGCAACAATCACATCCTTTAGCAATGATTACAACATATAGATTTTAAAATTAGCTAGCACCAACCACAAAACAACTGTAAGTGAACCACACCCCAATACTTAGGCTTGACTACTTGTGTACAACCCCGTATCCAGCGAGTGGTCGACAAGAGTTAAACCGGCCGGCTCAGACCGCAATATGAACCCGGCATGCCGAGCCCGAGCTCGGTAATAGCCGAGCCGAGCTCGGGGATAGTCCAGCCGAGCTCGGCGATGGCCGAACGGAGCCTGGCATGCCGAGACCGAGCTCAGGTAATGGAACAGGGCTCGATGGTAGTCGAACCGAGAACGACGATCTCCACGCCGAGCTCAGTTTTTGTTGGAGCTCGGCGATCGTCGTGCCGAGCCCCATTTCTGTTAGAACTCGGCGATAGTCGAGCCGAGCTCGGCGATAGTCGAGCATAGCCCGCCGAGTACGTGCTCGCCTGGGCCCAGTGCGAGGCGAGTCAGGCCCCTGCCGAGAGGATGCTACCTCAGGTCCAGCTCGCATCTTGGCCATGATATACTTTTACCATGTTGCCCCCTTTGGTCTGCCTATAGTCCTCAAGAACAGTGAAGGTTGTATATTGGCAGGCCATCTTTTCCTATAAATAGGACACAAGGGGTACCTCAGAAGGCACGCTTACGAATTCTCAGGTCTACTAGCGCTTTCTGAGGTACCTTAGCCCGGCACTTGGCTAAGGAGGGGAAGCGCTCTAAGATCTTCCGGGTGTGTGGTGGGACCTCCACGTCGGGCCCTTGGTCTAGTACTTAGTTCTTCTTTTTCTTGTCATTTTCTCGCAGGAGCGAAATAGGTGCGCGACCACCCCTTCCCCAAGGATCGAACTCCACGGAGACCGATTTTTCGGTTTCAACATTTTGGTGCGGTGAGCGTGGATCGTGGTCAGCAGAGAAAACCTTTTGCAGGTTCGATGACTGGAGAAGAAGGACAAGGATCAGGCAGGGGCAGTTCGCCACCCCCTCCCCCACCCCCAGCGGCGAGCGTGCCGGCGGAGCTTAGGGAGGAGATCCTCGGGCTTGTCAGGACCGCCCTCGGCATGCGAGCTGAGAGTGCGACACCGGCAGTTCTGGTGGTCGCCGCTCCCGCACTCGGCGACGACGCGCCGCTCAGGCGACCAGGGAAGGAACCCGCTGAGAGAGTTGAGCGCGAGTTCCTGGGGCGAGTTCTATTCCCCGACTCGGCCATCGAGTACCTTTTCGGCGAGACTGTAGGGAGGGAGTTCCCGTCTCGCCCGGCTGAGGGGGGGAGCCCCTTCAGCGAGTTCGATTCTTCAGCCCCAGTTCCCGAGGGGTTTCGCGAGCCAGAGATGACTTATTACTCCGGGAGAGGAGACCCGGTCCACCACATCCAGTGGTTCGAGGACATGGTCTCTATTCGACAGATGTCAGACGGCTTCAAGTGCCGACTCTTCGCCATCACCCTCAGAGAAAAGGCGAGAGAGTGGTTCCACCAACTCCCGACCGGGTCCATCTACTGCTTTGAGGATATGCGACGGGGTTTCATGCTGAGATTCACCACTTCCAAGAAGAGGAAGAAGGAGGCGGAGTCTTTGTTCCGCATCAAGCAGAGGGTGGGAGAAACCCTGGGAAGCTATCTGGACAGGTTCCAAGAGGAACTGTCCCTGGTTCAGGAGATGCCAGGGCACACCATGATGGTGGCCTTCACCCTTGGTCTCCAATCTGGGTTCTTCGCGATGGAACTGAAGAGATCACCTCCAGTGTCTTTTGAGGCACTCCTGGAGAGAGCGGCCAGGGAGGTCGATATGGAGGCAGCGCACCCGGAGTTTGCGCGAAGGTTAGCCAAGTGGGCCGTGGAGGAGGAGAGGCCAAGGGGTGGCCGGATTCAGGAGGAGAGGAGGGCTGAACCTCGGCAAAGGGAGCAGCCGCAGCAGCAGCCGCAACCCAGGTGGGTGCATCCGGAGCAGACCCACCATTTGGGATGGAGACCCGAGTGGCAAGACCAGGCACCATGGAGAGGTTATCAGGGAGGAGATAACCGCCAGGATGGCCGAGGGCAGTACAATCCCCAGGGGGGTAGGCAGGGTCAGAGACCCCCTCTCCCCGATCAGGAGGAGGCAATGGCAATTGCCATGAGGGGGAGGAGGAGAGGACAACCGAGGAGAAGGAGGGAGGTCAGGGTGGACCTGCCCTATTGTGACTTCCATCGAGAGGAGGGGCACCTCACATCCACGTGCCCGGAGTTCCTCGAGATGAGAGGGAGAAGGGAACAACAACAGCAAGACCATCAGGAAGTTCGGATAGAGGAGATCCGGCCTCGGGAGGAGGGGGATCGGTGTGAAGACCGGGTTGATGTGGGCACCCGAGGAAGGATCGGAGCGATCCACGGGGGGGTCGGGATCGAGGCCTCCCGTAAGTCAAGCCTCCACACTATGTACCGAAGGAGCGTTGGCTCCACATCCCAGTCCCCTCCCCCGGAGGAGAAAATCACCTTCTCCAGAGAGGACTTGCCGGGTCACGAGGACCCCTTTTGCGATGCGCTGGTCATCCAGACAGCCATCGAGGATTTTACCGTCTCTTGGATCCTTGTGGACAATGGGAGTTCGGTCAACATCATCTTCAAAAAGGCGTTCGATGCGATGAAAGTAGAGGCCAGGAGGGTGTTAGCCTCGGATGGGCCCCTGTTCGGCTTTTCGGGAGAGAGGAAATAAGTCGAGGGAGGAGTGGGACTCCATGTCACTCTGGGGGGCAGTCACGCAACTGCAAGTTTGTCATCGTGGACGCCCCTAGCAGCTACAGTGCCATCTTCGGGAGACCCCTCATCAGTGCCTTCCGCTGCGTCCCCTCGTCCTTCCACCAGTGTCTAAAGCTCAACGTCGAGGGGGTCCAGATCCGAGTCCGAGGAGACCCTAAGGAGGCAAGGGAGTGCTACATCTCGGCGGTAAACTCCATCTCTTGGCTGGAGGGGGCCGAGTAGATGGGGCGGAGGTTGGAGGAGGAGAAGCAGGAAGCTGGCAAAGAGATGGAGGTGGAGTACCGCGCCCGGGAGGAGGTCACTGAAGAGACTCGGGAGTTGGCCGAGACCATGGCCGTGGAAGAGGCTGAGGAAGAGGTCCTCGACCCCGGAGGGGGAGGTATCGAGGAATGGGGGGAGCAGTCCCGTCTGGAGGCAGCGGAAGAGGTGGTGGAGATGGAGGTTCCACCATTGGTGGCAGGGTGGAGAAGGTCCGCGTCAGCAGAGGCCTGACCCCGGAAGCTCAAGGCAGGATGCTGGAGTGCATCCAGAGGAACGTGGACATCTTTGCCTGGAGCGCCGCGGAGATGCCAGGGATCGACCCCGATGTGGCCTGCCATCGCCTCAACCTGGACCTGGAGGCTCCCCCCATCCAGCAGAAAAAGAGATCCATCACAGACAAGCTCGCCGAGCCAATCAGGGAGGAAGTCGCCAAGCTCCTCGAGGCTGGCTTCATATCTGAAATCCAATACCCCGGCTGGGTCTCCAACGTTGTAATGGTTAAAAAAGGAGACGACCGGTGGAGGATGTGAATCGACTTTTCTCTTCTTAATAAATCATGCCCGAAAGATTTTTATCCTTTGCCTCAAATCGACGCGCTGGTTGATTCAGCCGTCGGTTTCCCTGTAATGAGTTTTCTGGATGCTTTTTCAGGTTATCACCAAATCAGAATGCACCCCCTGACGTCAAAGATGTCTCGTTCATCACGGGAGACGGATGTTGCTGTTACAAAATGATGCCCTTTGGGCTAAAAAATGCGGGAGCCACCTACCAAAAAATAATGGATAGGGTCTTCCGAGAGCAGAAGGGGAGGAATCTCGAAGTGTACGTGGATGACCTCATGGTCAAGAGCTTGGATGTCGACTCCCACATCCAGGACTTGGAAGAGACTTTCGCCACTCTCCGCAGATTTAAGATGAGGCTGAACCCCTTGAAGTGTGTCTTCGGGGCAAGCTGAGGAAAGTTCCTGGGGCATCTCCTCACCCCCGCCGGTGTAGAACCTAATCCAGATAAGGTGAGAGCAATCATGGAACTAAGGTCACCACAAAATGCCAAGGAAGTACAGCGACTGACAGGTAAGTTGGCAGGGTTGAGTAGATTCCTCTCCCGGGCCGGGGAGAGATGCTCCTCGTTTTTCAAAACCTTGAGAGGGGGTCGAAAGTTTGAATGGACCTCGGAGTGCGAGGAGGCATTCCAGGCTTTAAAGAAACAGCTGACTCAGGCCCCCCTGCTCCAAGGGCCCAAGGAAGGGGAAGACTTATTCCTATATCTAGGGGTCGGGGCTGAAGCCTTGAGTTCGGTTTTGGTTCGGGAAGAAGGGAAGAGGCAACTCCCCGTCTATTATGTGAGTCGGATACTAAAGAGGACCGAGCTCCGCTACCCCATCCTGGAAAAACTGGCCTTCGCCTTAATCATCTCAGCCCGGAGGCTTCGGCCTTATTTCCAGGCACACTCAATCCGAGTAGTGACTGACCACCCCCTGCGCAACACCTTCAAGGGGGTAGAGCATTCAGGTAGGTTGGCCAAATGGTCGGTGGGACTGAGCGAGTTCGATATCTCCTTCGTTCCCCGCCTATCAATCAAGGCCCAAGCTATTGCTGACTTCCTGGCAGAGTATATGGTCGAGGTGGCGGAGGAGAGACTCACTCGCCCTCTCCCCTGAAAAGTCAGGGTGGACGGTGCCACGGGGAAGCATTCTTTAGGGGTTGGGGTCATCTTGGAAAGCCCCCAGGGGATAAGAATCGAGCAAACTGTGGTAGTGCACTTCCCCATCACCAATAATCAAGTCGAATACGAAGCCGTAATCGCAGGTCTGCGCCTGGCGAGAGACTTGGGGGTGCATGACGTGGAGGTCCTCACCGACTCCATGGTGGTGGCTTCCCAGGTCAAGGGGGAGTTTGAGGCGAGGGAGCCCACCCTGCAGCTCTATTTGATGAAGGTAAAGGGAGTCATAGGGACCTTCCAGACCTTCTCAATCAAGTACGTGCCGCGAGAGGAAAATGAGCCAGTCGACCAGCTAGCAAAGCACGGCCCCCGGATGGGAGGCACCATTACGAATCTCTTCCGACCTTCCATCGAAGAGGGGGAACTAATGGAAGTGGAACATCACCCCTCATGGATGGATCCCTTTATCACCTTTTTGTCCACCGGAGACTACCCGGAGGGAATGGACCGAAGAGGGCTCAAGCACAAGGCGTCGTATTACCTCCTACGCGAGGGGCAGTTGTACCGCAAGACCCTCTCAGGGATGTTGGCCCGTTGCGTGGCCGAAAGGGAGGTGCATAAAATTTTGGAGGAGGTCCATTCCGGCGAATGTGGAAGTCATTCGGGGAGTCGGACCCTGGAGGGGAGAATCGTCAGGCAAGGGTACTTCTGGCCCACCCTCGGTCAGGATGCGGCCGAATTCGCAAAAAAATGTCATAAATGCCAACTCTATGCCCCGCTCCAGCTCTAGCCGGCTCAGAGGTTAAGAAGCATCATGGCACCATGGCCCTTCGCCATATGGGGACTGGACCTCGTAGGACCTTTTCCTCAGGCCAGCGGGCATAGGAGGTTTCTGTTGGTCATGGTCGACTATTTTTCTAAGTGGATGGAGGTGAAGGCTCTAGCTAAGGTAACCTCCCAGGTAGTCAGGAACATTATCTGGGGAGAGATCATCTGCAGGCATGGGCTACCACAGGCTATCGTCACGGATAACGGACCTCAGTTTGCCAGCACGGAGTTCATTCGCTTCTGTGAACAGCTGGTGATTGACCTTCGGTTTGCTTCTGTCCATCACCCCAGGAGCAACGGGCAGGTGGAAGCGGCCAACAAAATCATCGTGAACCACTTAAAAAAGAAAGTGGAAAATTTGAGGGGAAGTTGGGTAGAACAACTTCCCTCAGTCCTTTGGGCCTTGAGGACCACCCCCAATACGGCCACAGGGGAGACACCTTTTAAACTCTCTCATGGCTGCGAGGCCATTCTACCTATCGAATTCGAGGTCCAGACACCTCGGGTCATCGAGGCAGGAGCTGGAAGGGAAGAGTGGAGGTCAGAGAATGAGGAGGAGCTTCGACTCTCCCTTGATATGGTAGAGGAACTACGCGACTTGTCCGTCGTCAGGCAGGAAGAGGCCAAGCGAAGGATGGCCAAGTATTTCGACAAACACGTCCATGTCAAGCAGTTCATGGAGGGGGACCTTGTCTTGAAAAAAGTGGACGCGACAGGGAGATCAGCCGCTGTGGGAAAACTCCACCCCAATTGGGAGGGCCCTTACATTGTACAGGAGGTCTTGAAATCCGGGGGGTATCGCCTCCAAGATGTAAAAGGGGATACCCTCAGCCACACGTGGAGTGGCGACGATCTGAAACGTTTTTATCCTTGAAAATATTGTAGATATTCTGGCCCCATGAATAAAAATGAATCTCATTATCATATCTTATGCTTTGGCAGAATAGTGAGGGTAGAGGGGCTCGCAGTTTAAAGCCCCGAGAGGCAAAAGTTTCTAAGTCTTCTCGCTCTGGGGTTAGGTCTCGTCACTCCCCTGCCAGGCTCCCACCTATCTGGTACGGCCGAGTCTCGATGGACATCGCTATGACCCTGGGGCTGAGCCCGGAGGATTTTCAACACCCGCCCACAGGCTCTCACCTAGCTGACTGGCCCGGTGGTAGCACCCGGGAGAGGCAAAAGTTTCTAAGTCTTCTCGCTCTGGGGTTAGGTCTCGTCACTCTCCTGCCATGCTCCCACCTAGCTGGCACGGCCGAGTCTCGATGGACATCGTTATGATCCTGGGGCTGAGCCCGGAGGATGTTCAACACCCGCCCTCAGGCTCTCACCTAGCTGACTGGCCTGGTGGTAGCACCCGGGAGAGGCAAAAGTTTCTAAGTCTTCTCGCTCCGGGGTTAGGTCTCGTCACTCCCCTGCCAGGCTCCCACCTAGCTGGCACGGCCGAATCTCGATGGACATCGCTATGACCCTGGGGCTGAGCCCGGAGGATGTTCAACACCCGCCCTCAGGCTCTCACCTAGCTGACTGGCCCGGTGGTAGCACCCGGGAGAGGCAAAAGTTTCTAAGTCTTCTCGCTCCGGGGTTAGGTCTCGTCACTCCCCTGCCAGGCTCCCACCTAGCTGGCACGGCCGAGTCTCGATGGACATCTCTATGACCCTGGGGCTGAGCCCGGAGGATGTTCAACACCCGCCCTCAGGCTCTCACCTAGCTGACTGTCCCGGAGATAGCACCCGGGAGAGGCAAAAGTTTCTAAGTCTTCTCGCTCCGGGGTTAGGTCTCGTCACTCCCCTGCCAGGCTCCCACCTAGCTGGCACGGCCGAGTCTCGATGGACATCGCTATGACCCTGGGGCTGAGCCCGGAGGATGTTCAACACCCGCCCTCAGGCACTCACCTAGCTGACTGGCCCGGTGGTAGCACCCGGGAGAGGCAAAAGTTTCTAAGTCTTCTCGCTCTGGGGTTAGGTCTCGTCACACCCCTGCCAGACTCCCACCTACCTGGCACGGCCAAGTCTCGATGGACATCGCTATGACCCTGGGGCTGAGCCCGGAGGATGTTCAACACCCGCCCTCAGGCTCTCACCTAGCTGACTGGCCCGGTGGTAGCACCCGGGAGAGGCAAAAGTTTCTAAGTCTTCTCGCTCTAGGGTTAGGACTCGTCACTCCCCTGCCAGGCTCCCACCTAGCTGGCACGGCCGAGTCTCGATGGACATCGATATGAGCCAGGGGCTGAGCCCGGAGGATGTTCAACACCCGCCCTCAGGCTCTCACCTAGCTGACTGGCCCGGTGGTAGCATCCGGGAGAGGCAAAAGTTTCTAAGTCTTCCCGCCTAGCTGAGACTGGGAGTTGGCCCGAGAAAAGTACCAGGGTGCAAGCTCGCCAGTCAAGACGGCGAGCTCGAAATACCCTTCCCCCCTCCAGCTCGCTACTAAGGAAGCCCTGGCCCCGTCCCAGACTCAGGGGGAGGGAACAGCTCTCTCCAGCGAGCCTAGTCTCGCTCCAATTAACTCGGCAGAAGACGCGCCCTGGTGTCTAAGGCAGATGCCGGCAGCATCTCGACCCAAACATATTTTCACCTGTCTGAGTTGTCGAGAAATGGAAGCGAGACATGGCGGGGGAAGGTGTGGCGCAAGTAGGATATGGCGCGAGCACGTGTTCTAGGGATTCGCCGCAAGCACCGATAACATCGGCGAGTCTAGCCATGGCCGGCGCCTATGATCTCACCGCGGGGGCTGGTCCTAACTCAAAACATTCTACGGGCAAGGTCGGGACATCAAGCGCGAGGTTATAATATCGCAAGTGAACTTAAAAAGAAGATAGTGAAATTATGAAAAATATCTTCGATTCATCATTACAAGTGTACAAGGAAAGGCCCGCCTCGGCAGGATACAAAAGAAAAAGAATGCAAAAGTCAGCTCTCGTCCCCCCCCCCCCTCGAATGACGGTCCTCCTCGCCGCCAAGCCGAGCGCCCTTCTCTCCCGCCCCCGCGAAGAGCGAGTCGAAGCTATCCTCCTTCTCGCTGAGCGGGCTAGGTGGGAACAGGGTCGGCAGGAGCTCCCGGACGGTGACCCCCTCGCATCCTTCCACCAAAATCCATGTCCCCCTCATGGCCTTTAGGAGGCACTCGGCAGACTCGATAGAGTTGACTCGCAGCCGCTCCACGACATCAGACTCGCCAAACACCCGAGGCCTCTTGTAGGGGAAGGCTGGCTCGTCGGCGCCCGGGGGAAGGAGAGCGTCGGCCTGGCGGAGGACCTCACCCAGGAGCCCCTTGTTCTTTTCCTTCAACTCCTCCAACTCCACCCCCAGCTGAGCGGCAATAGCGTCTTGCTCGCGGGAATGCATCTTTTGCTCGGCGAGCTGGACTTCCCGCTCGGCAAGCTGAGCCTGCAGCTGAGCCACCTCGCCTCGCAGCGCGTCGGCGGCTTCGGCATCCTGTAGGATTAAAAGTTCAGAACAAGCACAAGAATAATCCTAAGTAAGGTAAATAGAGATATCCAGTGATTACCAAGCCGCCGGCAGATTTCACGAGTAGAGCATCGGCATGGCCGAACCGCCTTTCCGCGTCGGCCACACTCTCCTTCGCCAGGTCGCGCTCCTGCTCTGCAGTCAGCAGGGCATTGTTGAGCTGGAAGCCGCGGTGGACCATCATGTGGTGGAGCTCGAAGGCCCGCAGGTGGGCTTGTAACCCCTCGTGGCCGAGCTGACTGGGGGTGAGTTTCTTGTACGATTCGGCGCTGTCGCGGCTGTAGAGGCCGAAGCCGAAGGCGAAGGCATGGGCGGTAGGAGGCCGGCGAGATCCCTAGGAGAGGGCGCGAGTAGAAACAGAAACTCGGTGAGCCCCCTTATCCCACTTCAAAATGGGCTCGTCGGCTGCATCTTTGCTTTTACACCCCTTACCGAAGTAGGGGTGATCCTTCGGCAGGCCGGGCTTGCGGAGGGTGTCTTATCCGGTAGAATCAGAGGACGGCCCGTTCTTCTTCTTCCCCTTTCGGGGGGAGGAGGCTTCTTTTAACGGACTCAAAGGCGGCTCGTCGGATAGAGCCTCCGGCAAGCTCATGAATTTGGTAGGCGACGGAGGAAGGTGCAGCCATCCACGCGAGACCACCTTCGCCTTCTTCTTCTTGGGGAGTGAAGGATCGGGGTGCGAGCTTGACCCCCCGGGCTCCAAGCACTTCTTGCCGAGGAGTTGGCCTCGCGCTTGTTCCTCGCGAAAAGCCGCTGCCGCCGCTCGGGCCAGCTCCAGGGGATCTGAGAATATCCCCGAGTCGGCGAACGGCGGGTGCTCCGACAGAACCCGTTCCCCTGCAGAGAGAGACTTGATAAAAAAAAATAATATAGAGATCCACCTTGACAGAGTTCGCGAAAAGGCAGGGCGAGATATACCTTCACCAGGGAGAACGGGTTGAAGCGAATCAAGGCCGCGGCGGAGGAAGGCGACCTCGAAGTCCTTGTGGAGGAAAAACTTATGGAGGTCGGCGTCGCTACCAGACAGGGAAGGAGGACGGTATATGTCCTCACTTTTCTGCAGGGGACGAAAGGGGATGTTGCCGAGCTCGCCCTTAATAAAGACAAGCCGGGTCATCCAGTTATGGTTCTTGTTCGCGAGCTCGCGAACCTTGATGAGGGACCCGCCAAAGTAGGCGACTCCGTCGGGGGTAGCTTAGTAGGAGAACAACTTACGGAACACCGCAAGGTTGAACACAATCCGCTCTCGGCGGAGGAAGCAGGAGAACGCCACCATCATAGCAATGGCGTTGGAATTCAGCTACGCGGTCACCGCGCCGTAGTACTTCAGGATCTGGCGGATCTCTGGCCAGAGGGGGAGGCGCAGCGCCAACTCGAAGTGCGAGATGGGGAAGGCGAGCTCACCCTCCGGGAAGGAATTAATGGCTTCATGCTCGGCGGGCCTGCGAGCCTGGAAGCCGGGGGGGACGAATGCAGCCGCGAATTCGACGAGCTCCTCCTCGGTAATATGCCCCTCGAAGAGGCAATGGTCGATGAAGTGCTGGGTGCACTTAGACCGGCCATCCGCGTCAGGGTTGGTCTTAACCATAGTCGCAAAGGAAAGGAAAATCGCGAGCTCGGGATGACAAAGAGGAAATAGGGGTTCGAAAGCAATAAAAGCATACCCTGGGGGTAGGTGAGAAGGCCTATTTATAGAAGAAGATAAAGAAGGGAGAGGGGGAAGGCGAGTCGGCCGATCGGCCCGGTCTCGCCACGCCACCTCGCGATCCTCTCCTCGCAAATCCTGCGAGCTGGCCAGACCCCAGAAGAAGGAATTCGAAAAGACTTACCAGGATATTGAAAACGCATCTACATATATAAAGGTGTAGAAAAGTTGTTCGAGTTATTACAAGCAGATCATTCAGAGCAAATAAAAATAAGGGCGCGAGGACCATGCGAGGGCGAGGGCGAGTACCGGTCGGCTGACAGAGGAGCCGTTTCATTCTCCCCGGTCTCGCCGGCCCGCCGCCGCAGGTCGCCGCGCGTAAAGTTCACGAAGTTGCCCCATGTTCCTATTTACCACCCGCAGGTTCTCGTCAATCTCATCCATCAGCACCAAGGAAGACGCCTCCTCGAACGCCAATCTGACTCCAGCACCGTCCGCGAGACGCGAGCACTCCCACTGCAGCCTGTTGTTGTCCTTCCGCAGGTCGTAGAGCTCGCACACCAGCTTCTTGAGAACCTTCCGCTCCTGTTTTGCACGTTCAGGACTACCCAGTTCGGGGTCCAGGAAGGCGTCCAGGGCGCTTGGAGAAGGGAGGGGCGAGTAAGGAGGTCGATCCACGGACTCTCCGTCCTCCGTCCGGCCGAGAAGTTCTGAATGAAGAACTGAGACGATCAGAAAAGCGAATACCCCCGGAACAGAAGTGTAAAGTTGAAAACTTACCGCGCGAGCCTGGCTCCTCTGGGTTAGCGCGAGGAGAGAAGTGGCGCAGGTCCTTGCCACGCCCCTGCAGTTCCTGAGGGGCAAGTTGGTAGCCGGGGACAGGGATAATCCCGGCGCCTCTGCCCACGACTATGGACCCAGGGGAGGGTTGCCGGGAAGGGAGACGACTCGGCGACGCCAGTTCTTCCACGCCGGGCTCCTTGACTTCGGGATCCCGCTTTGGCGAGCTGTCAGGAATACTTTTGGCCCGCGGGGTGGATGCTTCACCGCTATTCTCCTGGTCGGAAGATAGCTCCACGAGATTTTTAGTGGAAGAACCAAGAACCGGCTGGTTGGAGGAGCCGGCCCCGTTCCCCAAGGCAGCAGTAAAGTCGGCCAGAATGGGTTCGGCCCCCGGTGGAAAGGGTTTCGCCCGCTTGGCCGAGCCGAAATCAGCAAAACGGCGAGCAGGGGTCTCTAGGTTGGTCAGTCCCGCGGCCTGAGCAGCGATCTCCTCGCGGGAACGTGCGAGCCACTCTAGGACTTCCTTGGGGAGCGGCATCTTGATAGAATTTGGGGAAGGGCAAGGGTCAGCCAGATGCGCATGGGTACATATATATAGCTACCTGTGGGGCCTACCAGAAGATTCCTTTTTGCCCCTGTCGCACTCGCAGGATTTTATGGGGTTGGATGTTTCTTTCCGAGCTTGTCCCAACCTCGCAAAGAGCGGGGATTATGTATAACCCCGTATCCAGCGAGTGGTCGACAAGAGTTAAACCGGCCGGCTCAGACCGCAATATGAACCCGGCGTGCCGAGCCCGAGCTCGGTAATAGCCGAGCCGAGCTCGGCGATAGTCGAGCCGAGCTCGGCGATGGCTGAACGGAGCCTGGCATGCCGAGGCCGAGCTCAGGTAATGGAACAGGGCTCGATGGTAGTCGAACTGAGCTCGACGATCTCCATGCCGAGCTCAGTTTCTGTTGGAGCTCGGCGATCGTCGTGCCGAGCCCCGTTTCTGTTAGAACTCGGCGATAGTCGAGCCGAGCTCGGCGATAGTCGAGCATAGCCCGCCGAGTACGTGCTCACCTGGGCCCAGGGCGAGGCGAGTCAGGCCCCTGCCGAGCGGATACTACCTCAGGTCCAGCTCGCATCTTGGCCATGATATACTTTTACCATGTTGCCCCCTTTTGTCTGCCTATAGTCCTCGAGAACAGTGAAGGTTGTATATTGGCAGGCCATCTTTTCCTATAAATAGGTCCCAAGGGGTACCTCAGAAGGCACGCTTACGAATTCTCAGGTCTACTAGCGCTTTCTGAGGTACCTTAGCCCGGCACTTGTCTAAGGAGGTGAAGCGCTCTAAGATCTTCCGGGTGTGTGGTGGGACCTCCACACCGGGCCCTTGATCTAGTCCTTAGTTCTTCTTTTTCTTGTCATTTTCTCGCAGGAGCGAAGTAGGTGCGCGGCCATCCCTTCCCCAAGGGTCGAACTCCACGGAGACCGATTTTTCGATTTCAACAACTTGGGTGTGTGCATCGCCTACTCCACAAAATTTCACACATATAGATTTTCAATCATTCTTTCTTTTTTCACAATTTTTCACAATTTCACTTTTCTCATTATTATCTATTTCTCTTTTCTTTTCTCCTTTTCACAACATTTTCAGCAAATTTTATCTTGATAACACATCAATTGGAGCCTATGGTTTGCATCTCTTTAGTTTGAAAATATAAAATCTATTGTTGTATTTGGTCATACATGGTTTGTGTATAGTGTGCAGGTTTATAGGTTCAAAAGAATCAAATAACTTAAGCTTTTGAACCTACCGCCGTGCGCTAGCGCTACTGCTGAGTACTAGCCTAGAATTAAACTGAACGAGCGCTCGGGGACCTACCACGTGGCATTATCACTATCACCCGTTCTAACCCTGATATTTATTTTGATCAAGTGCTTAGTGACCTACCACGTGGCATTAGCATTTACCGCGGGGTGCTAGTGGTCTAAACGCGTGTCGAGACAATTCGTCGAGAAGACTGAACCACTGTCAGGAGACTGAACCCTACCACCAGCGGTACCTTACTTAATTCATATAAAAGGATTTTGTTTAACATTTCTTGTAAGGAGATTGAGAAATTTTTGATTCTATGGCTTTTGTGACATCTCAGAGAACCATTCTACCATCTCTGTTGAAGGAAGAGAAAGCCACCTCCCTTCTATTAGTGCATAAAGATCTTCGACGTGCAATGGACTACAACGACTGCGAGGAGTTGAACTTTTGCAACAGAACTAAGATCCTTAGCATCGGTCACGCACTGCTCAATGGATGAATCGTCTGTATCTAGAATGACTTCAAATATTATTTATTCTCTTATTGTATTTTCTGTTTCCTAATTGTTTGTGGGTTAGGAAAATCAATCGGTGAAGGTTGTCGGAATCCGGGGAGGATTCTGTGAGAAATCATCTTGGGGAAGTAACGTCTAGATCGGGGGATCTAAGAAACTTCCTTGCGTGAAGGTTAAGTGCAAGCTCGAAGACCTTTCCTGGGAGGATAGGGAGAGAGCCAGTCGGTCTGGGGATAGGGTCGGTATAGAAACAAAAAGAAACCTTTGTCAATCATCACCTCCGATCTCCGGCATCATGGAGATCTAGTTGTTTGTTATTGTGAACCACTTTTATTTCTTCTGAATAAAATTATTACTTGTTCTTCATTTTGATTATAATTTCGTGGTGCCGGTAGATCTCTAAAGGGTGTGTGTGTCTTCAAGGCAAAGTTTATGACGGAAAAGGAGTTATGTGGGCTAGCAAGCTAGCGCCCCATGGTAGAATCCAGAACCTGTCTTCCTATGTGAAACTCATTTAAATTTTCAAATAAATCTTAAAACCTTATTCACCCCGCCCTCTCTAAGGTTGGCCACACGATCCAACAAGTGGTATAAGAGCCAGGTTACTTCAAAAAGGGTAAAAATCCTGAAGTTAAATGACCAATAATAATCATGCTTTCCCTATAGGGTCAAGGTATTAGTAGACCTCCATTGTTAATGGGGAGTAATTATAGCCACTGGAGAACATGCATGCAGATAATTTTACTTATACAACACATGGATGAATGGGCTATGGTAAGAACAAAATACACCGCACCGACAATCATTGTAGGTAATACAGTTTTAATCAAACTGCAAGATAAATGGGATGATGCAGACAAATAGGAATGTACTAACAATGCTAAACATGTGAACTCTTTATTCCGTGCATTGGATAAAACTGAATCCAATAGAATATGCAATTATTTAACTGCTTATGATATCTTCCATCTACATAAACTGACTCATGAAGGTACCTCGTAGTTAAAGGAGTCGAAATTGTTCTGATTGGAATTTGAAAATGAACAGTTTCAGATGGAGATCGACGAGGAGGTGTACAACATGTATACTCGCTTCACCAAGATTGTCAACTCCTCTAGATAACTCGAAAAAATAATGTAACACCCAAAATTTTACAGCAGACCTTCTGGTCGATATTATTGGGCGACAGTGGGTATCGCTGATGGTGATAGGTATAACACTCGATACCTTGAACCACTGAGTGAGCTAAACACACTTCATGCCTTTGGACGAATCATTGAGTGAGAGATTATCGCATGGAGATAGTGGGTATCGCGCGGCGATATCCCCTGCTCTCAACACTCTCAATTCCCTAAAGCGTTGAGTGAACTCAATGCACTTGATGCCGTAAAGTGTTGAGTGAGCTATCGGAATGATGATAGTGGATATCGACAGGCGATAGTGCCATGTCTGCTAGACATGTATCAGATGTCAGAATGGCGGCCGATGAGCGGTGGTTGACTAGGATCAAGGTTGTTACTATCGCTATCGTTAGGCGATTGTCGATATTGCACGACGACATCCTTTTGTTTGACTTTTCAACCGAAATTGTAGCCTTTGATCCCTTTTGATGAAATGATCCTATGGCTGGGATTAATCCCAAGGACACTTATGTAGAGGAGTAGAGGAATGAGATCTCATTTTCTTCTTCTCACTATCTCTCCTTCTTTCATTCATGTTTTTGAGAGAAAGAGCCAAGGGTTGGATCTAAGGGCTGGAGTTGAGCTTCAATAGCTTGGTGGAGGAGATTCTGTGATGGAAGTCAGAGCTGAGACTATATCCTTGAAGTGGGAAGTGAGGTACTCTTTTTTGTCCGGGTAGAAAAGCTTCACAATGGCTCCGAAGAAAACTACAAGGGTAATCATCATCCTTCTTGGACAAGTGAAGTCCTTCTTTTGGCATGTGGATGGAATCTCTTACCATAATGTAGAAGAGTGAAAGGAATTCCATTCGGGTTGATATGTACTGTCCCCGATAAATTTGCATGTAGTTCCAGAAATGCCCAGTAAAGATTAGGCATGTTGTGTGAAGCCAATCAAGACTGGTTCATCTGGATTGGTGATGTTTTAATTTGCGTGTTATAGAAGACTCTATGGATAAACGTGTGAAATTCGAGGTTAGGGGTATGCAGGTGACTGTAATAAACTACTGGACTTAATCTCTACGAAATGCCAAAATTAGGGAAGCAATGAACTTTATTCCCTATTGCGCGACGATAGTGAGTGTCGCCCGACGATAGCTCATAGTGAACCATGTAGCCTATCTCTGGGAGACCCGTGGGCTACTAATGGTGTGACTTGTCTCTAGAAGACCTGAGGGCTGTTATTATTTGTTAGTAGGCACTTTGTTGGGTCCATGTATCCCAATGTACCATATTTATAAGAAGGCAAATTGGTCAATGACATACACATATAATGTACTTGATGCGTGCTTGAGTTCTTGCATGCAGGTTGTCCTTGATTGGACAGGTAAATAGGAAGAGGAAGCTTGAAGTCAGATAATTTGACTAAGGCATAACTGCTGAGACAACTGAGACAGCTGAGAAGAATGTCTCAGCAGAATAGCTGAGACAGCTGAGAAGCTCAACACAAATCGTTGAGAGAAGTGTTGTGTAGCACCCCAAATCCCAAAATGGAGTTATGGCAGGGCAACATAGCATGGGACACGGGCGTGTCCCAAGGAGTGTCCTGCTCTATGTTGGGGAACACGGCCAGGAACACGGGTGTGTCCAAGATCGTGTCCTTCTCTGGATTTGGCTAGGGAGCCCCACACGGCCAATAATATGGGCATGTCAGAGGTCGTGTCCTCCTTGGGTTTGTGTGGCCTATTGAACACAGCTGGGCAAGGGTGTGTCTGTAGCTATGTCTAGGCACATAGCCTATTACTAGGCACACGACCTGTGACATGGGAGTGTCACAGGGTCGTGTCCTTCTCTAGAAGTCTCCAGGGCATTGAGGCATTGTGAATACGGTCTGGACATGGGCGTGTCCGAAGCCATGTCAGTGCACACGACATTTGACACGGGCGTGTCACATGGTCCTTTCTAATTTTAGATCAGTCGGTTCACGTACCGCTTGCAGTACACAGACTGTGACACAGGCGTGTCACAGGCCGTGTCAGCCAAAAAAATATACTTTTGAGGGTGATCTGTGGACGTTCGTGAAAGAGAGGGGATAAGATACTTACTACTCTAGAGGGGGGGGGGGGTGAATAGAGTATTCAAAAATTAAGAGACTCTAAACACTTCTTTTGAGCAAATTGCGGAATTTAAATATAAAAGCTTAAAACCAAAAGCCTATCAGAGTGTAGTGAATAAAATCAAGCTAACTGAAGTTTCAGTTGAGCTTTATACCTAACACAACAACTAGCAACCTAGTTATATCTATCACAGCCAAAGATCAATGATTATAGTAAACAACCAGACAACACAAGAGATTTATAGTTGTTCCCCAATTGGGTACATCCAGTCTTCTACCACCCTGGTAGGAATCCACTACATATTTTTGTTCAGGTGCCCTACAACCACAAGATTTGCTTCAGGTAGATCTAGAAACCATCCAGGGTTTTGATCAGGTGCCTAATAACCAAAAACACAGGTTTTTGATCAGGTGCCCTGCCACCAAAGGTTCACTTTTGAAGGGAGTAATAACCCTTTTACAGGAGGTTAAGGGAAAGAGAGTTCAAGGTGTCTTCTCTGTGTTCAGAGAAGCTAGTGGATTTCTCTGAGAAAATAAAAGCTCCCCCTGGCTTAGAGAATGTTCAGGAAGAAGCTTTTCTTCAGGGTGTAGGAACTCCAGATTGCTTTGAAACTTTTTCTGATACAGCTTTGAAGAAGACTCAAGATGTTGATGGTTGTTCTTCTTCAGCAGCTTTTGCAATCTTGGAGGAAAGTTCTTCTTGAAAGCTCGAGCACTGAGTGTTGATTTTCCTGAAGACAAGATTAACTCAGGAAGCAGCAGAAGAACAAATTCTTTTTCTTGAGAGCTCTTATTCTCTTACAGGTGTTGCTAGGTTCTTTTTGTTTATGTATGTGTAGGAGTTTTTTGTCTTCAGCTGATTGCCTTAATAAAATAGAAACTTCTCTTCGGTGTGAAAACAGCCTCGAGCCCTGCACAAAAAGTCTTTCCAAATAATAGAATAAGACAAAATAAGGAAACCTGTACCTATCATTCCCAAAAAGGATTTAAGGATAAAAGAAATATCCTTTCAATTTGACTTTACAAATTGGCACAAGAAACCAAGCCTAACTGCTATAATACAGCTTTACAAAATCCACTCTTTCCTTTAATAAATCAAACAGCTTTATTCTGTCAAAATCTTTTAAATCAATGCATAAGAAATATTGCAAATAAGCAATAGAATATAGGCATTATAATAAGCAGAATATTTAAATAGAATATGATTTAAATAGTAGTAAATAAATCAGGAAATCAGATGAAATAAATATTGATAAAGTCAGATAAAAGTCGTCGAGCAAAGATCGAAGATCGTCGATCTGGACAAGCAGATCGTCGACCTGAACAAAGAACAAAGTCTAAACAGAAAACGTCGACCTCGGCATAACGATCGTCGATCTGAGCAAGCAGATCGTCTATCCTACTTCAGAGTGCATATAACTCTGAGATCGTCGATCATCATTCGAAGATCGTCGAGCAACAAATGACTATCGTCGAGCACAATTCTACTAAACAGAATTTCTATTTCAATCCAATCTCAACTATCCTATCTGGTTCTATTCTAACTAATCCTAGGGTATACTATACTCTAGTCTAACCATTGACCGTAGATAATTCTTGGGTCAATTAAGCCTAATTGAGTTGACATAGCCCAAATCAAAACTAGGGAACCAACAATCTCCCCATATTTGGGAGATGTCACTCAAACACTAACAAATCTAAGAAAATCAGATAAAATAAACAGCAATAAATAAATCATCCAACAGATTTAAATAGAGCAGATAATCAACACAAATGTCACAATTGTTTGTCAACAGAATCTGAAGGAAGAATAGGAGTGGCAGGAGAGAATGTGATTTTACTATTAGGATCATATGCATCTTTCTTTGACAAATTCAAGTCCTGCACTCCAATGATCTTTATCTCTCCAGCTTTGGGTAGAACATCGTCAGGATGTTTTTCCATATATTTTGAAGCATCAAAAACTTTTGAACTGACTTGGAATCTATCCAGTTCTTTCTTTCTGTATTTTAACATGGTGGAAAATCCTGAGATATCTTTTCCTTCAGCTTTAGCTTTCTTGATTTGTGCAGATCCAACTAATTCTAGAAGTCTAGCCATTTTATAGTTAGGATCAAGCTCTTGACTTTCATAGGCATGTTCATCAAAAGGATCCAATGGATTTATAGTTCTGAATTTTACTGATTGAGTTAAGAAACTCTCAGTTTGCACTTGAACTGTCTTAACATTTATATCTGCTGGCTCTTGAATTATAAGATTGGATGGAGGAGCAAACTCAGCATACTTTTTGCTTGATTTATCAGAATATATAACTCTTTTTCCTTTGAAGTTTACTGGTTTGGCCTGAGCAGGTTTTTCCTTTGAAGATGATCTAGAGGCTGGAGGAGGAGAGAAGGTGGGTTGTTGATATACAACTTCCTTAACTTTCTCTCTTTGAATGTTTGACTTTTTAGACTGCTTCTGATACTGCTTGGAGGAGGCTGCCTTCCCTTTCTCTTATAGGTATAGGACTGATTTTGCCTGGCTTAAGGAGTAGAAGATATGGGAGCAATATTTCTTGAGGCACCTGCAGAGGGAGGAGGAGGAGGAGGAGGACCTCTCTGAATTCCCTTGGGAGGAGGAGAGTACTTCCTGCTCTTCTTCCTTGCTTTATGTTCATTCTTAGAGTACCACATCCAAGCCCCAAAATTCTTAGCTTTAGGGTCAATTCCTTTCAAAATGTAGTATGGAATATCATTATCTGGATTAGGAGGAGTTGGAGCTGTGGCTTTTCTTTTCTTTTGAGCAGGCCTTTTCTTTTTCTTATTACTATCATAATCATCAGAATCTTCATCTTTATCCTCAGAATGTGAGGGCTGAGGTTCTGCATACAGATCATCAATTTCCTTTAACATAGCCTCCTCTTTCTCTTTAGCTTGCAGAAGAGATTTTTCTTTTTCTTCTTCTAGAATGTCTTGGGCAAGGTGAGAGTCCAAATATGGACCTGGGGTATCATCCCAAAGAGTAGAAGGTGCAGACTCAACTTCTGGAACTGTTTTTTGAGCAGCAGAATTCCATTTAGCTTCTAGAAAAGATCTTATAATTCCTTCTAGATATCTAGCAGCAACAGGAGTAGAAATCTCCTCAAGATAAACTTTGAAAGCAACATCTGCTTCAGCTATTATTTCCTAAATAACAAAGCTATCCAAAAACTGAAGGCACATTGGTCTCTGGTAGCACACAATGGCCTGAAGAGGATTAAAAGAACAAGGGGAGGAGATAGGATTATAAAGGTCTCCACAGGATGACTCATCATCTGAGTCAAGGAATGCATCCAGTTCCTCTTCCAAAACTACTGGAGCATCTGAATCTTCAACTATCCTCTAAACAGAATCTGTAACAACTGCATATGGAGAAAAAACTGAAAATCTTTCTAACTCTGAAAATCTTTCTAACTCCATAGCAGGGCCTGAATCATCTTCATCAAGCATCTCCCCCTGCCTGGGTTTAGTGAGAACTAAACCAAGGCCCCTAGATGGAGAAGGGTATGTGAGGGTGGAAATGGAGGCAGCAAGAGAAGAGATAGATGTAGGAAGGGGTGCAATGGCCTCAGCTATCATGACTTCGATGGAAGGAGTTATGAGTTCCAGGATTTTGGCAATGAAATCTGGTGTTATTTGAAAAGATGGAGGAATGGTGGATAGAGAATAATCAGTATTGATGTTCTTCTGAGCTAGGGCTTCATCAAGTGGGGAATTGTGATGAGATGGATGATCATGAGTGGGTGATTGATGAGTTGAAGTAGCTAGGGAGTGATGATTTGAGGTAGCTGAGGAATGAGATGGAGAAAGCAGATTGAACAAAGATTCTAAATTTAGATTTGGAATCTTAGTTATGTGAGCTGGTGTTGGAGAAGCAGGTGGAGATGGATGGTTCACGGGAGAAGAATGAGTTGTAATGGAAGTGGATGGCAAGGAGGAGGAAGCAGGGATATCTTCACTAGGGAGGGAAGCGGCTTCAAGAGCCCTTGTGCTCTAAGATGTTATAGGAGCAGACTTTGCTTTGGAGGGTTTCTGAATGACCCTTGTCCAGTTAACAAACAAGGAAGAATCAATTCTTTTGCTGGCATTGATCGCTGTAGGAACAGAGCCTAACAACTGGGAAGCTTTCATAGAGAGAAAGAACCTGATCAGCCTTCCTTGCGTTACCTCTTTCTTGTTGTTCTTCTTCCTATCAAATCAAACAATAGACCAGCCCAGTTGATTTCTTTCTTATTCACGAGAGCTGACATCAAGGCAAACTTATGCCGGTTGATGTTATCATGGGCGGAATGCTTTCCAAGCAACACTTTTCCAACTAGATCGGCCAGAAACTTGAATCCGACAGATAAGTTTACCTTCAGGAGATTGGATGGGATGCCTTCTGCATGACCCATTTCCAACAGCATCCTTCCGTACTCAGCAGAATCTTGCTCATACTCATCAGAGCCATTCTTTAACTCAAACATTTTAGTTAGAATATCGGGAGTTAGAATTACCTCCACGCCGCTGATTGATCCTTTCATCTCTTTGTCATCAGAAGACGATGTATAAACCCGTTCCTTGATTTCTGATAGGTGTAGTTGTAGCTTTGACGACATGAGTTTCTTAAGACCTTGATCTTCACACAACTGCAGCATTTCCTGAAAAACTTGTTCACTGTTTCTAAAAGACTCGAAATCAACACTGAATCCTGCATCGAACTTCATTACGGATAGGGTTACAGAGGAAATCACCATGGAGTTGATTAGAGAAATCGTAAGAGTAGAGGGAGAAAGCGCGGGGCGAGAGCTCGAAATAGTTCTGGAAGCAGAATATGAAACGGCGAGCTCCGTCGACGATCTTCAGACCTAAATAGACGATCGTTTAGAAATAAACGAAATTCGTCGATCTCTTAATGAAGATCAAGAGAATCGGTCGTCGATCGTCGGTCGACGATTGAATTCCAAAGTAGAGTCGTCGATCGTCGATCGACTATTTCTGTCTCTGAACGCAAAGAGCTGTCGTAGACCTAAGATCGACGATTTAGCTCAACCTGTTCGACTATCTTCGAACACCGTTCGATGATCTCAGAACAGATTTCAACTTAGCAGATTTTTCACTTAGTCTAATCCATTCATCATGCCTAGTTGATTCAAAAAGAATAGATGTTTCTGTTCATCTAAAGGCTTTGTGAAAATATCACTTCTTTGAAGATCTATGGGTATAAACTCGAGATTTTTCTTATTCTTGTCAACACAGTCTCTAAGAAAATGGTATCTAATGTCAATGTGCTTAGTCCTAGAATGGTGCACAAGATTTTTTGCTATGGAAATAGCACTGGTACTGTCACACATAATTTTGGTGTTTTTATGTGTGTACCCATAATCAAAGAGTTGATTTTGAATCCACAAAATCTTTGAATAGCAACTAGCAGCTTCTATATATTCAGCCTCTGCAGTTGAAGTTGAAACAGAAGTCTGCTTTTTACAAAACCATGAGACTAATCTCTCACCTTGAAACTTACAAGTCCCTGAGGTGCTCTTCCTGTCAACTCTACAGCCAGCATAGTCAGCATCTGAGTATCCAATCAACTCAAATTCTGATTCAGCTGGGTACCAAAGTCCTAAATTTGGGCATCCCTTAAGGTATCTTAAGATTCTCTTGAGAAGAGTCAAATGAGATTCCTTGGGTTTGACCTGAAATCTTGCACAGAGGCATGTGGCAAACATTATATAAGGCCTACTTGCAGTTAGATATAAAAGGGAACCAACAATGGCCCTATAATTTTTCTGATCAACAGGCTTTCCCTTATCATCAGAATCAATAACTACATTAGTAGCCATAGGAGTGTACATTGCTGAAGCATCTGCCATCCCAAACTTCTTTACCAATTCCTTAGCATATTTAGATTGGGAGATGAAGATACCATCAGCATCTTGTTTCACTTGGATACCAAGGAAATAAGACAGCTCACCCATATTACTCATCTCAAATTTAGAATGCATTAGGTATGAGAACCTTTTGCATAGTTTAGGATTAGTGGCACCAAATATAATGTCATCCTCATAGATTTAAACTAAATGGATTTTGTCCTTGTGGTGCTTAATGAAAAGGGTTCTATCAACTATGCCTCTTACAAACTTGTGTTTTAATAGGAAACTAGCTAGAGTCTCATACCATGCTCTAGGAGCCTGCTTTAGTCCATACAGAGCTTTTTCCAACTTAAAAACATTTGAGGGATAAGTTGAAGAAATGAAACCAGGGTGTTGTTCAACAAATACCTCTTCCTTTAGCTCACCATTCAGGGATGCACTCTTTACATCCATTTGGAACACCTTAAACTTCATGTAGGCTGCAAATGATAGAAAGATCCTTATTTCCTCTAGCCTTGCAACAGGAGCAAAAGTCTTATCATAGTTTATTCCTTCTCCCTGTCTGTAGCCTTGTGCTACAAGCCTTGCTTTATTCCTTATGATAATTCTTTGTGCATTTATTTTATTTCTAAACACCCATTTGGTGCCTATAATCAGTTGGCCTTTTGTTCTAGGGACCAACTTCCAAACTTTGCATCTTTCAAACTATTTTAGCTCTTCTTGCATAACAATGATCCAGTGGGGATCTTGCTCAACATCTTTTATGGTTAAGGGCTCAACCTGAGAAGGGAAACAAGCAAACATCACATCTTGACTTAGTTGGTGTCTTGTTTGCACACCAGTTTAAATGTCTCCAATCACTTGAGATGTAGGATGATCTCTAAGTGTGACATAATAAATTGGTGGTATGTGATCTTCAACAGCTGTTGGAATCAATTCCTCAGGTGGAATTAGATTGGTTGTTGGCAAAGTTGCAAGCAATTCTACCTGATCTTCATCATTGTCTGAATCAACTAACTGAGGAGTTGATTGAGGTTGAATCTCCTGAGTGAGTTTCAGCTCATCCAAATTCTTACAGAATTCAGGTACATGCAAAGAACTACTGGAGGAAGTTTCCTTCTCTCTATAAAACATTTTTGTTTCATCAAAAGATACATGAACTGATTCTTCAATTTTTAATGCGAATTTATTAAAAGCCCTATAAGCTTTGCTTGGGAATATCCTAGAAAGATTCCCATGCCTTTGCTTCAAACTTTCTAATGTAATCTTTGTTATTGTTATGAATGAAGACTACACAGCCAAAAACTATAAAATATTCTATTTTAGGTTTCTTTTCTTTAAGCAATTCATAAGGAGTCTTGCCCTTTAGTTTATGTATCAAACTCCTATTCAGTACATAGTTAGCTATGCAAACTCCTTTTGCCAAAAAGGATAGAGGCATATTAGCATCTGCTAACAATGTTCCTGCAGCTTCAATCAGGGTTCTGTTTTTTCCTTTCAACTACCCCATTTTGTTGAGGAGTTCTAGGAGCAGAGAAGCTATGCCTGATACCTTATTTCTCACAAAATTCTTTCATAAGAAGAGAGTGAAACTCAGTACCATGATCACTTCTGATCAAGGCAACTTGAGTAGAGTACTCTGTCTGTATACAAAGTAGAAAATCTGTAAGAACTTTAAAGTTATCAGATTTAGTTCTCAAGAAGAACACCCAAGTTAACTTAGAGTAATCATCTACAGTAACTAGGGTATAGAATTTCCCTCCTAGACTCTGTACAACTATTGTACCAAAGAGATCCAAGTGCAATAGGTACAGGATTCTAGGAGAATCACTTTCATTTACATCTTTAAAACTATTCTTGGTTTGCTTGTCTAGCTGACAAGCCTTGCATAGGCCTTCCTTCTTGTAGGGGCAAGAGGGCAAACTTCTAACAAGGTTGTATTTAGATAACCTAGATATATTTTTAAGGTTAACATGACTTAGCCTCTTATGCCACAAAGTATTGTTGCTACTCACTTCATTAAATAAGTAAATTTCAGAAGAAGTGGAATTAAAATTTACAAGATAGATATTTCCTTGTCTAATGCCTGCTAACACAATTTTATTATTCAAAGTAATATTGCACAAAGTATTTGAGAACCAAACCTGGTAGCCAGCATCACAAAGCTGACTTACAGGAATGAGATTGTGCTTCAGTCCTGGTACATAAGCTACCTTCTTGAAATTCACCGATCCTATTGTGAATTTAACATATCCTTCAGTCTGACCACATCTGGAATCACCAAAGATCACTTTTGGTCCCAACTTGGCTTTGAAGCTTGACAGGTTCTCTTTGTTTCCATTCATATACTTGGAACATCCACTATCCAAATACCACTTGTCCTGAGTGATAGGATAGGTCTTCACCTGCAATAAGATAGATTAAACATTGTGGACCCAGGTAATCTTGGGTCCATTGTTCTTCACATAGGAAAAACTAGAAATAAAAGAATATGCAGGTTGAGGGTGATATCCTAAGGGATGAGATCTCTTAGGTGGGATAATCCAATTTGAAGATAGATTAGAAGACCTAGGGTTGCTATTAAACTTATCATTCATGTAAGCATTGTTGTAATACTGAAAATTTTGTTCTGATCGTCTATCGGTGGTTGACGATCGGTACCCAGATCGTCGATCTTGGTTCACAGAATAGAATTCTTGGTTCCACGATCGTCGATCTCTGTTCGGCAACACAGGCTGAGATCATTGATCCCTCATTGCAAAGTATTATACCCAGCAGGTGAGTTCAGAGATCGTCGATTGTCGTTCGACGATGGGTTCAACGATCGTCGATGTGTGTTCGACGATTTTTTTATTTCTATGAATTTCTGTTTCCTTTTGTCTCTCTTGATTTTATTTAAGGTTTTCTTAGCTTTTTGAATAACCTCAGTGTTGTTTATTCCTTTTTCAGAAACAAACTTTACTTGAGTAGACAGATTGTATTCAAGGAGCAATGGGGGTTCATTAGGTGAGGCACCTAAGCCTAACTTATTGTTGCCTGTCTTAGTGTTGGCAGTGCTTGTGATTTCTAGCAACTTAAGGTTCTTGCCATTAAGTGAATCTTCTAACCTTTTAGCTTTAGCTAGTTCTAATTTAAGAAATTTAATTTTTTCAGTTGATCTAGTGAGTTCATCTTCTAACTTAATGTTTTCACTAGATATAAATTCTTATTCAACTAGTTTATCTCTAAGCAATTTAATTTCCTTTTCTGAGCTAAGTAAGTCTAGGCAAAGAGTTTTAAATTGATGCTTGAATTCATCAGATGTAAAATCAAAAGATGCAATTGCCTGATCTTCATCAGACAATTCATCCTCCTCATCTTCAGTCATCTCTGCAGCTGAGTTACTGCTGCAGGTATTAATTGCCATAAGGCAAATTTCTTTAGTTTTGTTCTCTTCTTCATCATCTTCACTGGAGCTGGAGGAAGATGAGTCTTCCTCAGTATAACTCCAGGTCTTTGCAATAAGACCTTTCTCTTTCTTCTTATATTTGTGAGAGGATGTCTTGGAGTAGTGCTTCTCAAGTTCCTTTTCTTTTCTCCTTTCTTTATGCTTTGTCTCTCGACACTCAGGGAAAATGTGTCCAGGCTTCCTGCATCCATAAAAAACAATTTCTTTAGATGGGGTTTTATCATACCTTGGCTTGTCATCATATTTTGATGACTTTCTTCTGTTGTCCTTTCTGCCCATCTTGTAGAACCTCTTGGCAAAGAGTGTCATCAGTTCTTCATTTGATTGAGTCACCTTGGACTCATCATCAGCCTTAAGAGAAAGGGATTGCTCTTTCCTTGTTGGAGTAGGTGCTTTGGCTTCAGCTTCAGCTTCCCTGGTCTTTAATACTTGCTGAAATGATTTGAGCTTGCCAAGAAGAGCTTCAGTTGAGATCTCTATTGTACTTCTTGACTCCTTGATTGGCCAGATTCTGAGATCCCATGTGCTGGGAAAGCACATCAGTATTTTATCATTGACTTTTGTCAATGTGATCACCTTGTCAAGTGTCCTCAGCTCATTGATTATGGAGCTGATCCTTGTGTACATGACTTCTACAGTCTCAGCCTCTTCTTTCTTGAAGTTCTAATATTGGGATATGAGGTTGGTCCTTTTGTCCTTCCTCTCATCAGCTGAACCAGCTATAATCTGATTCAGTGAGTCCCACATGGCTTTTGCTGAGGTGCAATCAGCCACTTTCTGGAATGTCTAATCAGACATGGTCTGAGCCAGAATATTCATAGCTTTGGCATCAGCTATCTTAGACTTCTTGTAAGTTTTATTATAGTCTGGAGGTGGCACTGCACTGAGATTTGTAGATGTTGTAGCAGCAGCAGGTGGTATTGGTGGCCCTGTTAAGATATAGGAAAAAATATCTTCATCAATAGAGTTCATGTAAAATCTGATTCTTGCATTCCAGATGCCACACTTGGCTAAGTTTCATACTGGTGGTCTGGTGCAAGAGTAATCTTTATACTTGTCCATGAATCTAATATGAGTGTATATGGTATCAAAGTATCTTATCACAAGATCTTATGGTTCAGGTGTTAGCCTGTTAAACCAATCAATCTGATAAGGATTTAGTTGTTGAATAACCAACCTCCCTCTAATAACAATTGAAAGAGAGGGGATAAGATATGATGAGTATAAAAATATACAATTTTGTTTCATATTAAATATACATTTTTATAAATAAAAACCTTAGTTTCGATATATAAAACTAACTATTTTTATTATATTGTATTTTTTTGTTTTAAAATTAATTTTTAAGTTTTTCTGAAATTTTGTATTTTTTTCTTAGGTCACGCCCCTAGGTCACGCCCGTGACCTAGGGCGTGACAGCTCTTTTTAAATTTCTTTTTTCCCGCTGTTTTGCTGGACAGATAAAACTCAGGAGACTGCTGAACACGCCCGTGCCAAAGGCGACACGCCCGTGACCTAATGAAATTCTATCCAGAAGTCCAGCAAGCTGCCGCGCTGTCGCCACGCCCCGTGCCGCCTGTTGAATCACATGCATGACACGCCCGTGACCTATTCAGACACGCCCGTGACCGGCCCAAATTCTATCCAAATTTCCAACCCGCTTGACACCTGTCCCGACAGGCTGGAAGTCACGCCCGTGACCCTGTCACGCCCTACCCGACACGCCCGTGTCAGGGGGCGTGTCACCTGAAAATTTTTTCTATAAATAGGCCGGCAGGGATTTGTAAAATCATTCGAACTCCAGCAGATTCCTTAAGAATTGTTAGGACTCCCCAGCTCTCTGACAAGGAACTGGTAGTAGCTTTCAAGTATTCTAAAGTTCTGTAAGTTGTAATTTTTTCAGCTTTATTTTCAGCTTTTTAGAAAGTTGTAATAATTTCGGACTTTATAAAATAGACTATTTCAATTTCAATTCTGAGTATTTTACTGCTTTATTTTCAGTTTTACTTTTCCTTTTTTTATATACTATCCCGAATGAAAGGCGAAGCTCTGCTTATGTCCTGGATTAAGATAGTGTAAAACTGCTTTCAAAATTATTTTCAAAACCCTATTCTTTCATACTATCCCGAATGAAAGGTGAGGCGAAAGCCTAAGTCCTGGATTAAGATAGTGCGAAAGCGCTGCAAAATTTTAGTTTTTACTACCCTATCCAAAAACAAAGGTGAAGCGAAAGCTTAAATCCTGGATTGAGATAGATAGGTAGATATTCTTTTCTGTACTTTATACCGCCCCCATCCTGAGAAGAGGCTAAGAACCCTTAGCACTTGGTCAAGATGAGCTCTGGGCTGGATACTATTTTCAACTATTTCAACTTTACTTTCTAGTTATTCTAACTAGGGTTTTCTGTTAATTGATCATATACCAGGTGACGAGACACTACGTTTACGTTAACCCGTTTAAACGCAAGCCTTCCCGGCCGTACTTTCGAGTCAGTGATGCTACCAAAGGAACCCTCTCGTTAAGTTAGATAATTAAGAAATAAAGTTGTTCTTTAATAGGCGAATTAATATCCGCTCAAAGTAATTCTGAAATCGAGGACTAAACTCTAAGTCCCTCTCTTAATAAAATCACCTATATAAATTTTTTTGTATCTTTTAATTTTAAAATAAACCCCACTCCGTTCTTTCGATAAAATAATAGTCAGTTCTAAAAAGTAGAATAATTAACACCAATCCTAGGAAAAATACGACCTTGATATTTTCTATAAAATACTATACTCCTATGCGATAGGTACTCTTGCCTTAATCCACAGGATGTAAGTAAGTAAAAAAAGAGATAGACTTATATACGTAAAAGATTATATAAAACCAAATCTATCTTCTTTAAAACAAACTTTACTTATCAAGCTTTTTGGCGCCGTTGCCGGGGATTAGTTTATTTGTGTTAATATTTGAAAATAAAAGAACACTATTAATTTTATCTTTTCTTTTTCTTGTTATTTAAAAACCTTAGTTTTTATAAAAAATAAAACAAAAATAGAATTCCCTGAATTTAAAACTTTGTTTTTATAAAACCTAATTTTTTTTTACAAGTTTATTAACCACTAACGAATTCTAACAGAAAAACCTAACCTACTTTTTAACGTATTTTATATAAAACATGAAAAAAATAAAAAGTAGTTTATAATAAAAAACCTGTTTTTATTATAAAACATCTTTTATAGAAAACTTGTTTTATATAAAAAAAAACCTGTTTTTAGTTATTTTCCGTTTTAAGTCTATTTGTGTATCTGTATTTTTTTTTACTTAGTTTTTTTTACTTAGTTTTTTTTTATTTTATTCAAAAGCCTTTTTTTGTGTATGACCCGCAGAACTCCATCTGATTTAACTCTTGGACTTGATCCTGAAATCGAACGCACCTTTCGCAGGCGCCTCCGATCTCTAAATCAAGAGCTTGTCTTAAATCTGGAAGAGTCCGTAGGCACCGCACACGTTCAAGAAATGGCAGCAGAGCAACAACAAATGCCAGAGGTGGTCCCCCAAAGGACCATGTCTTATTATGCACGACCTAATTTAGATGACACCGGGTCTAGTATCGTTCGTCCACCAATTGCTAATAATAACTTCGAGATTAAATCGAGTATAATCCAAATGATTCAAAATTCTGTTCAATTCGATGGATTGCCCGATGAAGATCCAAACACGCACTTGTCAAATTTCTTAGAAATATGCGACATATTTAAGATAAATGGCGTCACTGATGATGCCATCCATCTTCGCTTATTTCCTTTTTCTTTACGAACGAAAGCCAAACAGTGGCTAGGTTCTCTCCCCAGAGGATCTATTACCACTTGGGCTGAAATGATCGAAAAATTCCTTACAAAGTATTTTCCACCTGCAAAAACCGCACGTCTGCGTGCGGATATTTCTTCCTTTGTGCAAGGCGAGTCCGAGTCTCTTTATGAGACGTGGGAACATTTTAAGGAATATCTACGTCGGTGTCCACATCATGCACTGCCAACTTGGCTCCAGGTACAAATATTTTATAATGGTTTGAATATTCAAACCAGACAAGCCATTGATGCTGCCGCTGGGGGCACGCTCAATAACAAAACCCCCTAGGCCGCTCAAACCCTCTTTGAGGAAATGGCCATGAATGCGTACCAGTGGAACGTGCCAAGGTCACGCCCTAAACAAGCTGGGATTTATGAGCTCGACACTTCTTCTACTTTAGCACTCCAAGTAGAAAATTTAACTAAACAATTGGCAGGAATATCTGCTTCCTCCGCCACTACTTGGAATCCGAATAATAATATAATTGAAGAAATCGATTATATGGGGAACTCTTATAGACCTTCCTATAATTCTAATGTGAACTTAAATAATAATTCTTATAATCCAGGATATAGGAACCATCCTAATTTTTCGTGGAGCAACCCCAATAATTCTAAACGCCCTCCGATTGCAAATCCAAATGGATTTGCACCGCAACCCCCACAACCACAAACACCACCACCACCACCAAACCAATTTAGTCTAACCCCGATAGAAGACATATTTACGAAATATGTCAGTATTAATGAGTCCAATATCCGGAACCTAACCGGATCAATTAAAAACTTAGAAACACAAATTGGACAAATATCAAAAATGCTATCGGAACGCCAACCTGGTAATTTGCCAGGAAATATGGAACCAAATCCGCGGGATACTGGCCATTCCAGTAACCCATCAAGTTGACAAGCCGTCCAACTACGAAGTGGCAGGGAGCTACCACCACCCGTTAGGGTAGAAAAAGAAGCTAAGGTTAGCCTTCCTACACCACTTCCCGTTACGACTCTACCTCCTCAACCCCCGCAAATTTCTTCCACACATGTTGTTTTACCTTATCCATCTAAATTAAAAGATGAGCGAGAAGATGAACAGTATAAAATTTTTCTAAAAATTCTAAAACAAATTCAAATCAATATACCTTTCTGCGAGGCAATTGCACAAATGCCTAAATACGCAAAATATTTAAAAGCGTTATTTTCAAATAAAAAGAAACTCGAAGATATTTCGAGAGTTTTTCTTAACGCCGAATGTTCAGCCGTTTTATTACATAAATTACCCCCAAAATTAAACTATCCGGGACGATTTTCTATCCCGTGTCTCTTCGGTAATCTATTAATAAAAGATGCGTTAGCAGATTTAGGTGCTAGCATAAATTTAATGCCCTACTCGCTCTTTCAGAAACTAGGATTAGGTAACCCCAGCCCAACTAAAATGAGCATCCAGTTAGCAGATCGTTCTATTAAATATCCAATAGGGATAGTAGAGGATGTTCTGGTCAAAATAGACAAGTTTATCTTCCCGGTAGACTTTGTTATACTTGACATAGAGGAAGACGCCGATGTTCCCATAATTCTCGGTCGTCCTTTCCTCGCAACCTCTCGCGCGATAATAGACGTAAGTAACGGTAGACTTCTCTTACGAGTAGGAGATGACGAGGTTACTATCGATATAGATCCCTCTATGAAAAATTCTTTAATAAATGACGATTCCTGCTATCTTACGGAAGCCTCTTTTGAGGAAAATGGTTTTCCCTATTCTGATTTGCTTTCAATAACTGTAGAAGAATCAGACTTGGCAGACTTACCCATTTCAAATGAAATGCCTACCGATGACCCTTTAGAACCTTTTATATCTTTAACTTCTACAACTTTAAAAACTCCAACTTCATATGAAAAACCACCAACCCTCGAGCTGAAAACACTTCCTGCACATTTAAAATACGTTTTCCTTGAAGCCGAATCTAAACTCCCTGTTATCATTTCTGCCGAATTAAATGATAAGAAAACATATGAATTAATAGAAGTGTTAAAACAACATCGTCGTGCATTAGCATGGCAAATTTCTGATATCCAAGGACTCAACCCATCTTTTTGTACGCATAAAATATTTTTGGAAGATAACCCTCGTAAATCTATCCAGCCCCAACGACGTTTAAATCCTAATATGAAGGATGTCGTAAAAGCTGAAGTAATGAAATTATTAGACGCAGGAATTATCTATCCGATCTCAGATAGCACATGGGTTAGTCCCGTACAAGTCGTCCCTAAGAAGGGCGGTATAACGTTAGTACCAAATGCTAAAAATGAATTAATTCCAACACGTACTGTTACGTGTTGGAGGATGTGCATCGATTATCGAAAATTAAATGATGTCACCCGTAAAGATCACTTTCCACTACCGTTTATAGATCAAATATTAGAGCGACTCTCGGGTCACTAATATTATTGTTTTCTAGATGATTATTCAGGGTATTTACAAATTCCTATAGCCCCTGAAGACCAAGAGAAAACTACGTTCACTTGCCCCTTTGGTACTTTCGCCTATAGGCGAATGCCATTTGGACTTTGTAATGTGCCAGCAACATTTCAAAGATGAATGCTAGCTATTTTCGGCAAGTTAGTAGAGGACGTTATGGAAGTGTTTATGGATGATTTCTCCGTATTTGGAGACTCATTCCATATGTGTTTAGACAACCTCGCTCGTGTTCTTCAACGCTGTGAAGACACGAATTTAGTGTTGAACTGGGAGAAATGCCATTTTATGGTCCGCGAAGGTTTAGTTCTCGGTCATAAAATTTCTTCCCAGGGAATCGAGGTAGATAAGGCCAAAATAGAAATAATTGAAAAACTTCCTCCTCCAACAAATGTAAAAGCTATTCGAAGTTTCTTAGGCCATGCAGGTTTCTATAGACGGTTCATTCAAAATTTCTCTAAAATAACAAAACCGTTAACTCATTTATTAGAAAAAGAAGCTCCATTTATATTCGATAGTGAATGCGTAGTAGCATTCAATATTATTAAGGACAAACTTATCAACTCTCCTATTTTAGTAGCCCCAGACTGGTCCTTTCCTTTTGAGATCATGTGTGATGCGAGTGATTATGCGGTAGGAGCTGTCTTAGGACAACGAGTAGACAAATATTTTCATCATATCTATTATGCAAGTAAAACTCTCACATCTACACAAACCAATTACACGACCACGGAAAAGGAACTACTGGCGATTGTATTTGCATTTGATAAGTTTAGATCTTATATTACACTATCGAAAGTTATAGTTTTTACGGCTTTAAAATATTTACTAACAAAGGCAGATGCAAAACCCCGTTTATTACGTTGGATTCTCTTATTACAAGAATTTGATTTAGAGATCCGAGATAAGAAAGGCGCAGAGAATTTAGCAGCCGATCATCTTTCTCGACTAGAGAATGCTGCAACAGATACACTCGTGGAAGCCGACATCGAAGATAAATTCCCTGAAGAAAGCCTCCTCGCACTCGAAAAGGTAACCAACTCTTCTACTCCTTGGTTCGCAGACTTGGCAAACTATTTAGTAGCCCGAGTCCTTCCAAAAGCTTTTTCATTTCAAGAAAAGAAGAAATTCTTTTCTGACTTGAAAAACTACTTTTGGGAAGACCCGTATTTATTCCGAGTCTGTGCCGACCAAGTAATTCGAAGATGTATTTCGAACGAGGAAGGACTAAAAATACTACGGCACTGCCACGAAGGACCAACCGGCGGACACTATCAATCCAACCGGACTGCACGTAAAGCCCTTGAAGCAGGATTCTTTTGGCCTACTTTATTCAAGGACGCTCAAAAATTGGTAAGCGTTTGCAACCGCTGCCAACGGTCAGGTAACATTTCCCGTCAGGACGAAATGCCCCAAAACTTTTACTTAGAATGTGAAATTTTTGATCTGTGGGGCATAGATTTTATAGGCCCTTTACCTCCTTCTTTTAAAAATCGTTATATTTTAGTAGCGGTTGATTACGTTTCACGATGGGCTGAAGCGCAAGATTTACCCACTACTGGCTCGAGAGTCATCGTTAAATTTCTGAAAACCTTATTTTCACGTTTTGGCACGCCTAGGGCTATAGTTAGCGACCGAGGTACTCATTTTTGTAACACCCAGATGGCTAAAGTGTTAGCCAAATATGGAGTTACTCATAAACTCGCTACCACTTATCACCCCCAAACAAGCGGCCAAGTGGAGGTAGTCAATAGAGAATTAAAGCGCATATTAGAAAAGACTGTAGATACCAATCGAAAAGATTGGTCCCTCAAATTAGATGATGCACTTTGGGCCTACCGTACAGCATTCAAAACTGCGATCGGTTGTACACCTTATCGTTTAGTATATGGAAAAGCATGTCACCTACCTGTAGAATTAGAACATCGCGCATACTGGGCCCTTAAATTTCTTAACTTAGATACAAACTTAGCCACCGAACAACGTAAATTTCAACTCAATGAACTTGAGGAATGGCGTGCAAACGCCTATGAAAATAATAAATTTTATAAAGAGCGATCTAAGTTTTATCATGATAGGAAAATTAAATTTCCAAAATCTTTTTCACCAGGTGATCTTGTCCTACTATATAACTCACGCCTTAAATTATTTCCAGGAAAATTAAAATCCCGATGGACCGGACCCTATACTATTAAACAAACCTGGCCATATGGGACTGTTCTTATTTCTCACCCTGAACTAGGAACTTTCAAAGTAAATGGGCACCGTTTAAAACTATATTTTACTGGGGACCCTTTTCAAAAAGAACCTGAAACCCTAACACTACTCCATAACCTCGAAATATAAATTCCTTTGTATATTTCCATCTTTTATGCTTTTGTATATTCTGCACATATTTTTCACTTCATACATATGCCTAACATAAGTATGGGGGTGCTTTTAGCTACAAGTTATTTTCACTTTTATGATATCTCTTATGTTTTCAATAAAAGTATTGTTTATTTTAGTACTCATCCAAAACAAGTCAAATTTTTTTTTTCAAAACCATACTATGTAAATATATTCCAAAAATCCGAGTTGATCAAAAATGCAAATTATTCAATTTTCAAATTTACTACTCCTTCTCATAACTAGATAGATATAAATATCCGGAATAAATTTGTAAAATCCTATCTTATAAATTTCATTACAATCAGAGTTATTATTTTAGCAAGCCTGCTTTCAATATCAAAAGAAATACATATATATACGATAGAAGCAAACATATTATGTTCACCAAACAATTGTAGACTGTAATTATCCTTACTCCATTCTTAACGAAATATAAGAAATACAAACTATTATAGTTGCTCTCAAAATTTTTTATCCAACTCTTGAATATTTATTTATTTCTACTTGGCATGTTTTCTTACGCAAGCAAGTATCTAGGAGTATGTGCTCCTAGTAAAAGAAAAGATCTTATGTCAATGGGAATAAGATTTCATTCCGTACACAGGCATCCAATAAATATGAAAAGATTATATGGAAAGGAGTATGTGCTCCTCTAAATATACATTGGATTCAAATAAAAACTCAAGTATGCTTTGTAATTTTTTGCCACTTTGGAATTACATTCCTTAGTAGTTATAACAACGCATAACTTAGATAAAAAGATGATAGAATAGAAAAATCTATCACTTCTACAAAAGCCTATTGTATAGGTAAAATTCCACCCTTCCAAAGTTGATATTCTATTTTTGTTTAAAATTTTGAGAGAGCATAAATAATAGAATGCACATTTTCCAATATATCTCGTATAAAGATATAGTAATCATAAAACCAATCTATCCTTATTATATCTGATTTTAATATATGCTTACTATTTGTTTTCAAAAACTTTTATGGCTATAAATTCTAACTCTGGTATCAATGATATGTACAATAACATTCAAATCTTTATTCACCGGATGTTTATACCTATTTTATCTTGACGAATCAAATTGATAGTAAATAGAAAATTTATTAACCTTGTAAATATACTCAACTCTATAATTGCTCTGGAATAGCAAAATCTAAGTATGGGGGTATTTGATGAGTATAAAAATATACAATTTTGTTTCATATTAAATATACATTTTTATAAATAAAAACCTTAGTTTCGATATATAAAACTAACTATTTTTATTATATTGTATTTTTTTGTTTTAAAATTAATTTTTAAGTTTTTCTGAAATTTTGTATTTTTTTTCTTAGGTCACGCCCCTAGGTCACGCCCGTGACCTAGGGCGTGACAGCTCTTTTTAAATTTCTTTTTTCCTGCTGTTTTGCTGGACAGATAAAACTCGGGAGACTGCTGAACACGCCCGTGCCAAAGGCGACACGCCCGTGACCAAATGAAATTCTATCCAGAAGTCCAGCAAGCTACCGCGCTGTCGCCACGCCCCGTGCTGCCTGTTGAATCACATGCATGACACGCCCGTGACCTATTCAGACACGCCCGTGACCGGCCCAAATTCTATCCAAATTTCCAACCCGCTTGACACCTGTCCCGATAGGCTGGAAGTCACGCCCGTGACCCTATCACGCCCTACCCGACACGCCCGTGTCAGGGGGCGTGTCACCTGAAATTTTTTTCTATAAATAGGCCGGCAGGGATTTGTAAAATCATTCGAACTCCAGCAGATTCCTTAAGAACTGTTAAGACTCCCCAGCTCTCTGACAAGGAACTGGTAGTAGCTTTCAAGTATTCTAAAGTTCTATAAGTTGTAATTTTTTCAGCTTTATTTTCAGCTTTTTAGAAAGTTGTAATAATTTCGGACTTTATAAAATAGACTCTTTCAATTTTAATTCTGAGTATTTTACTGCTTTATTTTCAGTTTTACTTTTCCTTTTTTTAATACTATCCCGAATGAAAGGCGAAGCTCTGCTTATGTCCTGGATTAAGATAGTGTAAAACTGCTTTCAAAATTATTTTCAAAACCCTATTCTTTCATACTATCCCGAATGAAAGGCGAGGCGAAAGCCTAAGTCTTGGATTAAGATAGTGCGAAAGCGCTGCAAAATTTTAGTTTTTACTACCCCATCCAAAAACAAAGGTGAAGCGAAAGCTTAAATCCTGGATTGAGATAGATAGGTAGATATTATTTTCTGTAATTTATACCGCCCCCATCCTGAGAAGAGGCTAAGAACCCTTAGAACTTGGTCAAGATGAGCTCTGGGCTGGATACTATTTTCAACTATTTCAACTTTACTTTCTAGTTATTCTAACTAGGGTTTTCTGTTAATTGATCATATACCAGGTGACGAGACACTATGTTTACGTTAACCCGTTTAAACGCAAGCCTTCCCGGTCGTACTTTCGAGTCAGTGATGCTACCAAAGGAACCCTCTCGTTAAGTTAGATAATTAAGAAATAAAGTTGTTCTTTAATAGGCGAATTAATATCCGCTCAAAGTAATTCTGAAATCGAGGACTAAACTCTAAGTCCCTCTCTTAATAAAATCACGTATATAAATTTTTTTGTATCTTTTAATTTTAAAATAAACCCCACTCCGTTCTTTCGATAAAATAATAGTCAGTTCTAAAAAGTAGAATAATTAACACCGATCCCAGGAAAAATACGACCTTGATATTTTCTATAAAATACTATACTCCTATGCGATAGGTACTCTTGCCTTAATCCATAGGATATAAGTAAGTAAAAAAAGAGATAGACTTATATACGTAAAAGATTATATAAAACCAAATCTATCTTCTTTAAAACAAACTTTACTTATCAAGATACATACTACTCTAGAGGGGGGGGGGGTGAATAGAGTATTCAAAAATTAAGAGACTCTAAACACTTCTCTTGAGCAAATTGCGGAATTGAAATATAAAAGCTTTAAACCTAAAGCCTATCAGAGTGTAGTGAATAAAATCAAGCTAACTAAAGTTTCTGTTGAGCTTTATACCTAACACAGCAACTAGCAACCTAGTTATATCTATCACAGCCACAGATCAATGATTAAAGTAAACAACCAGACAACACAAGAGATTTATAATGGTTCCCCAATTGGGTACATCCACTCTTCTACCACCCTAGTAGGAATCCACTACAGGTTTTTGTTCAGGTGCCCTGCCACCACAAGATCTGCTTCAGGTAGATCTAGAAACCCTTCAGGCTTTTGATCAGGTGCCTAAGAACACAATACATAGGTTTTTGATCAGGTGCCCTGCCACCAAAGGTTCACTTTTGAAGAGAGTAATAACCCTTTTACAGGAGGTTAAGGGAAAGAGAGTTGAAGGTGTCTTCTCTGTGTTCAGAGAAGCTAGTGGATTTCTATGAGAAAATCAAAGCTCCCCCTGGCTTAGAGAATGTCCAGGAAGAAGATTTGCTTCAAGGTGTAGGAACTCCAGATTCTTTGAAACTTTTTCTGATGCAGCTTTGAAGAAGACTCAAGATGTTGATGGTTGTTCTTCTTCAGCAGCTTTTGCAATCAGGGAGGAAAGTTATTCTTGAAAGCTCGAGCACTGAGTGTTGATTTTCTTGAAGACATGATGAACTCAGGAAGCAGTAGAAGAACAAATTCTTTTTCTTGAGAGCTCTTGTTCTCTCACAGGTGTTGTTAGGTTCTTTTTATTTTTGTATGTGTAGGAGTTTTTTGTCTTCAGCCGACTGCCTTAATAAAATTGAAACTTCTCTTCTGTATGAAAACAGCCTCGAGCCCTACACAAAAAGTCTTTCCAAATAATAGAATAAGACAAAATAAGGAAACTTGTACCTGTCATTCCCAAAAAGGAATTAAGGATAAAAGAAAAATCCTTTCAATTTGACTTTACAAATTGGCACAGGAAACGAAGCCTAACGGCTATAATACAGCTGTACAAAATCCACTCTTTCCTTTAATATAACAAACGACTTTATTCTGTCAAAATCTTTTAAATCAATGCATAAGAAATATTGCAAATAAGCAACAGAATATAGGCATTCTAATTAGCAGAATATTTAAATAGAATATGATTGAAATAGGAGTAAATAAATCAGGAAATCAAATGAAATAAATATTGATAAAGGCAGACAAAAGTCGTCGTGCAAAGATCGAAGATCGTCGATCAGGACAAGCAGATCGTCGACCTAAACACAGAACAAAGTCTAAACAGAAAACGTCGACCTCGGCTAAACGATCGTTGATCTGAGCAAGCAGATCGTCGATCCTACTTAAGAGTACATATAACTCTGAGATCGTCGATCATCATTTGAAGATCGTCGAGCAACAAACGACTATCGTCGAGCATAATTCTACTAAACAGAATTTCTATTTCAATCCAATCTTAACTATCCTATCTGGTTCTATTCAAAACTAATCCTAGGGTAGACTATCCTCTAGTCTAACCATTGACCTTAGATAATACTTGGGTCAATTAAGCCTAATTGAGATGATATGGCCCAAATCAAAACTAGGGAACCAACAATTCGTTTCCTTCATCCTGGATCCTGTGGCCCAGGCTATTCCCTGCTAGGTTTAACCCCGTATTTGAATGAAAGTTTTCATTCAAATCTTAGCCATCCTCTTTCTAAAAGTGTATAGAGAAGGGAGAGCAAGGATGAGGAGGAAGAGAAGACCCAGCCGCGGGTGGAGATTCTGATTTCTGATTCGAGATCCGAGGCCAGTTTTATGGAGGTAAGGCCGCTGTGGTGCTTTCCATCTAGCTCGAATTTATATGGCTCCAAAGAGATCGTCATGGGTAATGACCTTCCTTTTTGGACAAGTGAAGTACTCCTTTATGCATGAGCATGGAATCCTCCACCAAAAGGTGGAATAAGTAAGTGATTCCAATGGGTTGATAGTTTCTATCCACAGTTGAGTCTGCATCTAGAATAAGAAATAAATAGTACGGGATAGGCATGCTGAGTGAGGCCCATCTAGACAGGTTGGTTTGGATTGATGATGTTACATCTTGTGCACTAGAGAAGACTCCGCGTATAAACTTTAAGTGTGTGGAGTCGATGGGTTGTGCCTGTGAAGTGGAGTAGCAGGAAGTACTTGAATGAGGAACTCCAGGAAAATACCCTTGTACTGCTTGTGTTGTGGCTACAGTGTAGCCAGTCCTTTGTGGACATTGTAGCCTGTCCTTGGTGGACGGTGTGGCTAATATGAAGCCAGTCCTTGGTGGACATTATGGCTATGGTAAGCTGTGTGCTCTTAAAAAGGCTTCGTGCCGAACAGGAAAGGTGATACTGAGCCGCGCCTATGATTGGCCATGACTACGTAAGTATTCGGTGATGGTAAGGCGAACTGATCAACGGGATCGGTTGATCTATACATGCGTTATGTCTTAATGACGGGAATACCTAAGTGATTAGTCTCGTTGGAGCGCATAATGAGAGTCTTAGGCCTACGCGCCAGTAAGACTGAATTCTCAAAGTTTACAGTTAGGCTTTGGACCTTGAACGGTAGTGGGACCCTGGTTCGCCGGTACACCAAGAACTTGCCCTGAGTGCACGGAGCGTCGGGCTGCATGGCCGACATTTGTGATATATTGTTTTTGCGTGAGAGCACAAGATATAATATATATGTATATGCATTGCTATGCTTGCTGGGAAGGAATACCACTGCCCCGGGAAAAGGGTAGGATTGTTATAAATTGGTCAGTTGAATGCTGACCGTTGCCTTGTTTGCCACCTTCTGGTGGGGTGTCCCTATGCAGGTGTTGGAGAGCTGAGCGGAAAAGTAAGGGCTAAATTCCTTGCTACTGCTGCTAGCCCGTGAAGGCTAAGCATATGTTGTTGTGTTTTGTTCATGTGTGGCCAGTCTGCGTGCCGATGTATGGAATCCACACTTTGAAAAGAGGAACTATAAGGCCTTAAGACCAACCTTTGTTATATTTGTTGTACATTTCTTCAAGAGGATATATATAATTGGGGTTTATATATATAGTGGACATTCCTGGTTTGAGTTTAAGTTATTGTTAAAATCTTCCGCTAGCATGCTCTGAGTTAGGGTATGATTGTATTTTTGTATTAACTTGTGACATCGCCGTCTTCTTGTGGTATATAGTGTGGGGCCCCGACCGTACCTTCTATTATATGGAATTTAATGGGTGGAGTCATTAAATTTTGGTATCAGCCTGTCTCAGTCTTCCTCTTTCGAATTCGTTGTCAAATTCTTTTGTTGGGTGGCAAGCACTTGCCTCAACGAACCGCTTTAACACTAATGAACTCATGAATGTCTACTAAGGAATGCAAATACACTTATTTGAGGAACCTGCACGTTCCTAAATTGTTATTATTTCTTGTGCGAGTGCGCTAATGTGTGTCTTGTTCACCTATAGGTGACTCTTAGTGGTGCTGGGCAGTTTGAGCCCCAGCATTCTGATAAGAGTGCGACACCAGCTGAGGTGCCCACACCTCCTCCATATGTGGAAACAGTTCGCTTAGTTGCTGAGGCACTATTTTCCATGACTCGGCCCACCGGGCCGGTGTAGCCTACATTGGTGCCAAATCGTGTTGGTGTAAGACCTAAACTGGTTTAGGCTGTGGATCCACAAGCAGTTGAACGACAGTTGAAGCAATTCATGAGAATGAATCCACTAACGTTCATAGGTGTGGGATCCCCAATGCAGGCAGAGGATTGGTTATCGCTAGTCAAGCGTATATTGACGGTGATCAGGATGGAGGAAAATAAGAAGGTCATCTTAGCCACCTTCATGTTGGAAGGAGAGGCTCGGTTATGATGGGACGAGGTAGAGTAAAACCATTTAGGGGGCAGGCAGTTAACACAAGTTTCGATTAAGGAGTTCTCTCGAATCTTCTTTGTAAAGCACTTGCCAGCGGCACAATGCATCGCCATGGAGAATGAGTTACAACGATTAACACAAGAGGATAGTAGCGTTGATAAGTAATTGCATGAATTTACAAGTTTGGGACGGTATGCAGGATCAATCTTCGCGGATGAACAAAGGAAAACCATTCGATTCTACGAAGGGTTACAAGATAAGTTGAGATTCCTGCTCTCAAGTTCGAAGAACTAAGGATTTAAGGCATTGGTCGATACTGCGTGTGCGCTAAAGAAGGACATGAAATGGGTGCAAGGCAAAAAGGACTTGGCTGGGACAAAGCCAAGGCTCAAAGCACCCCTCCCTAGAAAATCGTACTACAAAAAAAAGTGGGGCAAGAGGTCCAAGCCTTCTGGGTAAGATTCTGCGACAGTTGCGTCGGGGGAAAATTCGAGGCAGGAGTCTCGTACCTGCTTTAATTGTGGCAGAGTGGGGCATATAGCCCGTGATTGTTGGGTTGCTTCAATAAAGGGAGAAAAGAAGACGGGCGTGTCTTATGCTGATAGGGCAAGGCAGTGGTGGAGTCCTCTTCCTTCCAGGCACAACCCAGAGATTATAATCTTGGCAAGTAGGAGGCTATAAAGCAAAGTGACGTCATCACAGGTACAATTTAAGTTATTGCTTGCGTTTGATATTGCATACTTTTATAAAGCATGCGCATGATGTGTTTGCTACAGGCTTTGTTCTTATTCGAAACAACTCGGCGAGAGTCGAATTTGATACGGGTGCTTCACATTGATTTCTGTCTAAGGACTTCGTATCTCGAATTGGAGTACCGAGTCATGTGATGATAGATAGTTTAATGGTATTACTACCGAATGGGTGTGTGATGCTTGCGGATAGATATTTCGATGTGGAAGTTCAATTAGGAATTCAGGATTTCGGTTTGAGTGCATCTGTGCTACCGATATCGGAGTTTTATGTGATCTTTGGTATGGACCTGCTCTCGCAGCAGCGTGCCTTTATTGATTGCAATTCAAAGGAGATCACACTAGGTCAGAATACCGAGCTTGAGACTAAGTTTGCTAGTATGCGATGAGTAGGCGGTACCTTGATGTCTTCTCTCCAAGTTGTCAATGTTGTTCGGAAGGGCGCGGAGTTATTCTTCACGCATATTCAGGCTGTTGAGCCAAAGGCCAGTGTGAATGATGTTACAATTGTGTCGGATTTTGCTGATGTGTTTCTTAAGGATCTTCTTGGGTTACCACCCCAACAGGAGATCGACTTCTCTATTGAGTTGGTGCCAGGTGCGAAACTTATGGCCCGCTTGCCATATCACGTAGCGCCAAAAGAAATGGCTGAATTGAAAGTCCAACTGCAAGAGTTGTTAGAACAGAGATACATACACCCAAGTATGTCACCTTGGAGCGGGCCTGTTTTATTTGGGAAAAAGAAAGACGGTAGCTTACGGTTATGTATTGACTATCGCAAATTGAATAAGCTGACGGAGAAAAACTGGTATCCGATTCCACAGATCAATAACTTGTCCGATCAGCTAGTGGTGTAAACCTTCTATTCTATGTTTGATTTGAAGTCTGGAAATTACCAATAGAGAATTCGGGAAGGCGACATTCCCAAGACAGCGTTGGGAACACACTACGGTCATTATGAGTTCACTATAATGCTGTTTGGCTTATGTAATGCGCCTTCGGCATTCATGGATCTAATGCACCGAACATTCCAACAGTACTTGGATCTATTTGTGATTTTTATCATCGATGATATCTTAGTGTACTCTAAGTCAGAAGCCGATCAAGCAAACCATTTGTAGTTGGTGTTGCATACCTTGCAGAGGAATAAACTCTTTGTAAAGTTCTCAAAGTGTGAGTTTTGGTTGTCGCTAATGGCTTTTCTTGGTCACGTGGTAAGTGGAGAGGGCATAGCAGTGTGAAAGTGAGGGTAAGATCTACCTTTACTCTAGAGGGGGGGGGGTGAATAGAGTATATTAAAATAATTTCCAATTTAAAAATTATTTACAGTGGAAGACTTTATTTAAGTATATATGTAATGTGCTTACAGTAAATAAAACTAAGATAGCAAGAATGCTAAAATAACAGCACACAGTAAAGAAAAAACACAGTAAACCAGATGACACAAGGATATAAAGTGGTTCCCCAATCAACCTGGGTACATCCACTCTTCTACCACCCTAGGTAGGAATCCACTGCAGGAATAGTTGATCAGGTGTCCTGGGCACCAATGATCTTTTGATAAGATGCTCAAAAACCAAACCAGATTTTTTGATTAGGTGTCTTGCCACCACTGAGTTTTTACAAGGTCTCAGAAACCAACCACATAACTTTTGAAGGGAGTTTTGAGAAACCCTTTTACAGCAGAATAAAGAAAGAAAGAAAAGAGTTTGATGTTCTTCTCTGTCAACATTCTAAGAGAAGACTAGTGGATGATGTTGTCAAAGCTCCCCCTGAGATCTCCAATTGTTCAGGAAGAATAGCTTTGCATAGGGTGATAGGTCTTCAGTAACTTTAGATCTCCAGCAAGAGATGATTTCAGCAGTTGCTGAAATGTGATGTGTCTGGAGTCTTTGATTAAGAAGCCCTTGAACACTTGAATCAAGAAGATCTTGAAGGAGTAGAATAGAAGTTTTATGATCTTCTTCACAGTATTATTCCTTGTGTTCTGTATGAATTCTAACTCAGTAATCCTGTAGACTTGTGTCTCTTGATTCTATTCCCAAAATTCTTGATTGCTATCTCTTATTCTGTCTTTCTAAATTATTCTCTGGAGATATACTGAAAATATGTCTTTGAGATAGCCATTAACCAGTCATAAATGACTGCCTTAAATGAAACTTGTCTCTAGAGGGAAGTCCTAAGATACATTCCTTTTTGTCTTCCTTGAAACTTGCTCCATATTAGTGGAAACGGCTACAGAATCATTTGAAATAAATGCTGAATAATAAATCTGATTGAATTCCATAAATGTCTGAATTTGAATTCTTGAAATCGTCGATCTCTTCAGAAAAGCGTCGATCTGAGCTCAACTATCGTCGACCTGAGCTCAGAGACTAAACTTATACTTGAGACAGAAATCGTCGATCTGAGCTACACTATCGTCGACATGAGCTCAGAGATTGGATTATAGCTAGAGATAGAAATGTCAATCTGAGCTCGAAGATCATCGAACTGAGTTCGACGACTCATTAAACTTAGCTCAGAGATAGTCGAACTGAGTTCGACATTTCGTCGACCTGAGCTCGACGAAAATTGTCCGAGTCTTCAACACTTGAAATCTGATCTTAGAAGGTCTTGGGGGCATCTTCCAAACCTAAGTCTAACCCTTAGACTCATTCTAATTGACCTTTAAGACTATACAATAAGGTCAATATAATTTCTTAAGAACATAGTGATCCTTGCCTTAATTAGTAATAGGGTGTTCAACCAATCTCCCCCTATTTGGGTTAGGATTACTATTTACATGACAAATAGGAAATAACAAGCATACAGGCAGAATTAAAAAGAAAAAACAACAAGCAGAAGAAAAGAATTTGCAGCAATGTAGGAACACAGATAGAATCACAGCAGACAGTCAGAATTAGATATATATTATCAGCTTACACATTTACTTCTTTTCATTGCCCTTCTTCAATAAGATTTCTCTGTTAGGGTTGAGAGCTTTCTTCTTAGATCTCTTGTCGTTAGCAGCACCTTAGGAGGTTTGAGATTTGAGCCTGGGAACCACAGCCTCTGGGTGTAGCTTCATATAGCTTTCTGGATCAATGAATTTTCTGGATGAGTATATTTCAAGTTCCTTCTTTCTTTGCTCAGATAAGGTTGTGATGTTTGAAGTGTCTTTTCCCTATTCCCTTGCCTTCTTTATTTGATCCAAAGCAGCTAGCTCTTTCATTCAGGCAGTCCAAGCTAGTGGATTATTTTCTGGATCATCAAAAGGAACTGGAGGTTCATATCTATTTATTGTATCATCAGAAGGAGCAGTTGTTGAAGCAACAATATATTTCAGCTTATAAGGGAAAGGACACGAAGTTGAGTCAATGGATCCTTGTCCTTCCCTTTGGTATGGATGTTGTCTAGATTGATCTTTGGAGTATACTTTATAATCTCTTTGCCTTCCTCTGTACTGACCTCTCCTTGATTGATAACCTATATGTTGATATACTCTTGACTGAGATCTGTCTTGAGATTGAGAGAAGCTTTGATTTGCAGTAGATGAGATCTGAGAAACAGAACCTCCACCAGTTCCTGTATCTGGAGGAGGAGGAGGGGGATTAAAGTGAGAAGATCCTTTATCATACTTATCATACTTCCTCTTTTTCTTCATGGCCTTGAGCTGGTTCTTTAAATACTGCATCAAGGGTTAAGAGATGGGGCAATCATGCAGAATATAGTAAGGAATATCATTTTCATCTTTCACCTTTTCTGGAGGTACCCTCTTCAATGCCTTGCTTCTAGCTTACCTCTTCCTTGCCATAGTTGCAGAGGAGTTATCAGAATCAGTGTTGAATTTGTTATTGTCTGAACTCTAAGGATTGTCATATAATTCATCAATCCTTTTAATGTATTCCTTTTGTTGTTTTAATTGATCAGTAGAGATAACAACAGCAGCAGTAGTAGTGACAAAAGCAGCACTAACAGATACAACAACAATAGTAGGTTCTGGAATAACATCATAATATCCACAACATCAACAGAATGAATACTTTCCACAGCCTTGAATGACTTGATATATGAAGAAATTAGGCTGGGCTCACAGCTTACAATAGGCACAATGGCCTTAGTAAGGTCTTCAGCTTCATAAGCTGGAAGAAATCTGCTATGAAGAGCATCAAAATCTGATAGTAGTGACTTAAAGTCAACTGTTCTGAAGGAAAGCACTGGAGCTGAAGCTGTAACTGGAATCTCTGGCAGGAAATCTTCTGAGGCAAGCACCATCTCTTCTTTATGAGGCATCTCCCCCTACCTAGATTCAGTATATACTGGATCAAGGCACCCTACAGAAGGGACTGCCTTAGGAGGAGAAAGGGAAGAGAGCCTGGCAGATAACTCCTGGATGGATTTCAGGAGTGGAGCCATGGAGGTCTCCAGCAGGAGTGTTAGCCTGAGAGCCAACATCCCATACAGCCTATCTGCTAGGGCAGGAAGGTTTACTTGCTCAAGGGAAACTTAAGTAGAGGTACAGGAGAGAGTGACATCGATTGGTGTAGAAGAGGCTGCAGAAGTAGAAATAGAAGATGTGGATGGTAGGATGGATGGTTGAGAGATTGGAATGGTGGAGATGGAAGTTATTGGAGTGGAAATGGATGGGGTGAAAGATGGTTGTGTAAGAATGTCTTAGAGTAGTTGTTAATAGGAGGTAGAGGATGATGGGAGATCAAGAGGTGAGGAATGGGAATCATCCATGTAGGAATCATCCAGAAGACTGAAGGATGGAATGGATGAGTTAAATTCTAGGGGTGGATAATAATGTAGGGGATGGAAAAGGTCTACAGAAATTGCTGGTGGTGGTGGTGAAGAAGTTGAGAGTGGATATGAAATGGTGATGTGGGAGGAGATTGAGATAATGATGGTGGAAGAAGGGGTGGTTGAAGAAACAATGGGTGGATATGGGGAGAAGGCAAGCAGTTCTTCCAATGGGGGCAGTTGCCTGTGGGGAAGTGACTTGAACAGTCCTTGTGCCTGAAGTTGAGATAGCTGCAAGACCTCTGCTTGGTTTGACAATCTGCATGTCCCATTTACCAAATAGGGCACAGGACAGCCTCTTAGAGGCATTAATGTGCATCCCACTGGACACAAGAAACTGAGGGCATGTGTTATGCAAAAACATCCCTAGAATCCTCCCAAAAATTAACAAACTTCTTATTCACCTTTTTCTTGATTAAATCAAAGAAAATCTCCCCCCCAATTGAGATGCTTCTTATCCACTAAAGCAGCCATCAAACAGAATTGATACCTAGAAATGGTATCATGAGCAGAATGCTTGGCTAAAAGCACTTTTCCCATAACATCAGCTAAGAATCTATATTCAATTGACAGATTCTTCTTAAGCAACTTGTTAGGGTTTTTTGCAGAGTGACCCATTCTATCAAGCATACTTGCAGACTATTCTCCAGATAACTCAACTGAATCATTTCCAGTGCTCAATTGAAAAACGTTTGTCAGGAGGGAAGGGGTTAGGGATACCTGTGTCCCGGCTATAGTACCAACCACAGTATTCTGATAAAGATTATGAGCCGTGTACACCCATTCTTTGATCTCATTGGCAGCAAGTTTCATCCTTGTGGTCATAATATGCACCAACTTCTGTTCTTTGAATAATTCGAGAATGTCTTTGAATATCTGGTAACTGTCGTCAAAGAAATCCATATTAATGTCAAATCTAGTATCAAATTTCATTACGGCTAGAACTGCAACAGAAACAACCATTGTATACCTGTAAAAATGAACAAATGGGGTAAAGTGTAGAGAAGTTTGGAGGGAAAGAAAAGTTCTGCAGAGAGTATGAATGCGCAAAGGAGAATGACGACCGAAAAAATGAGTTTATATTAGGGTTTGACGCCAAAAAGGAAAGATTGTTGAACTCCATTCGACGATCTGGGCTTCTAAAGGAATCTGAAGAGTCTTAAACATCGTCGATCTCCGTTCGACGATATTGGAGAGTGTCGAACTCTGTTCGACGATCTCTGACCAGAAGAGGATAGCCTAGCGCTATCTGACAGCCCTGAACTCAGGTCGACGCTTTCAGAAAACGTCGATCTCCATTCGACAATCTTGGGGAAAAATGTCGAGGGCAGTTCAGAGATCAGAAATAACATATAGACAGTAGAAAAATCATGTTTTTAGCCTAGTCTTGGTCAATTTTAGAGTTTTAAAATCTTGGATCTTATTTTAAGCTTCCTCCATCTACAATTCCTAACTGATTCAGGAAGAAAGTGTTTTTCTTTTCATCCAATGGTTTGGTGAAAATGTCTCCCCTTTGCAAATAAGTTGGGATATATTGAAGTTCAATTTAATTCTTCTCAACATTATCCCTTAAAAAGTGATGCCTAATCTCAATATGTTTTGTCCTACTATGGAGGATTGGATTTTGTGCTATAGAAATAGCACTAGTGTTATCACAAAATATTTTTGACCTTTCTAAGTTGTAACCATAATCTAGGAACTGGTTTTGAATCCACAAAATCTGTGAGCAACAACTACCTGCTGCCATTTATTCAGCTTCAGCAGTTGAAGAGGACACAGATGTTTGTTTCTTACAGAACTAGGAGACAAGTCTGTCACCAAGAAACAAGCAAGTTCCAATGGTGCTTTTCCTGTCTACTCTACATCCAGCATAATCAGCATCTGAAAATCCAGTTAATTCAAATCTTGAGTCTTTTGGATACCAGAGACCTAGATTTGGACAACTTTTCACATACCTAAGAATCCTATTTACTAATGTTAGGTGTGACTCTCTAGGGCTTACTTGGAATTTAGCACATATGCATGTAGTAAACATTATGTCAGGTCTACTAGCTGTAAGGTACAATAAAGAGCCAATCATTGCTCTATATGTTGTCTGATCAAAAGGTTTCCCATGTTCATCAGCATCTAATACATCATTAGTAGGCATAGGTGTTTTCATACATGATGCTTCAGACATACCAAATTTCTTAACCAATTCTTTTGCATACTTGGTTTGAGAAATAAATATGCCATCAACATGTTGTTTGACTTGCAATCCTAGAAAGAAGGAAAGCTCACCCATGCTACTCATTTCAAATTTAGAATGCATTAGGTTGGAAAACCTCTTGCACAAATTTGAATCAGTAGATCCAAATATAATATCATCTACATAAAGTTGCACTAGTAGGATATTTGACTTATGGGTTCTAATAAAAAGAGTTTGGTCTACTCTACCCCTTATAAAATCATTTTTCAGAAGAAAGCATGCTAAGGTATCATACCATGCTCTAGGAGCTTGCTTAAGACCATATAATGCTTTATGCAATTTAAAAACATGATCAGGATGAGTTGGAGAGATAAAACCTGGGGGTTTTCTAACATAGACTTCTTCCTTGATATCTCCATTGAGAAATGCACTTTTTACATCCATCTGATAGACCTTGAATCCTTTGTGAGCTGCATATACTAGGAATATTCTTATGGCCTCTAACCTTGAACCTGGTGCAAAGGTCTGGTCATAGTCTATTCCCTCTTCTTGAGAGTATCCTTGTGCAACTAGCCTTTCCTTGTTCCTGACATTGATTCCTTGATCATCCAGTTTGTTTCTGAACACCCACTTTGTTCCAACAATGGAGTGATCCTTAGGCCTTGGCACTAGCTCCCAATCTTTGTTCCTTTCAAATTGATGCAATTCCTCTGGCATTGCAATGATCGAGTGTGGATCTTGTTCTGCATCTTATATGGATTGAGATTCAATTTGAGATAGAAAGCAGGTGTGCATCAGGTTTTGGTTGACCTGATTTCTGGTTCGCACACCAGCTGAGATGTCTCCAATCACTTGGGAGATTGGATGATCTATTGATGTTACTAAATCAATAGGGGGTGTTAATTGTTCACCAACCTATGTTATTGTTTCCTCTTGTGGAACAACAACTGGCTCTTCAAGGTAATTCTCACCAGTATGTTGAGTACCAAGATGTTCAGTGTCCTCTTCATCTTCACTTATTTCACCTCTTTGTTGGATAGGTGAATGTGTTGTATCCTTTTCTACAATATGTAACCTGTCCAAATTTCCTGAAAGACAGTGTACCTGCAAAGGTTCTATAGTAGAAATATTCTTCTCCTTGTAATACATGTTAGTTACATAAAGGATACATGTACAGATTCTTCAATTTTAAGAGAATTTTTATTATACACCCTATAAGCTTTACTGATCATGGAGTATCCCAGAAACACTCTTTCATCAGCTTTAGCTTTAAATTTTTCTATATACTTCTTGTCATTATTGTGTATGTAATAAATGCAACCAAAAATTTTGAAATAATCTACTTTAGGTTTCTTCCCTTTGAGTAATTCATAGGGAGTCTTGCCCTTCAATTTATGTATCAAACTTCTATTCAAAACATAGTTTGAGGTGTTCATTGCCTATGCCCAAAAGGATAGAGGAAGGTGAGCATCTGTCAACAATGTGGTGGCAGATTCAATAAGGGTTCTATTTTTCTTTTCATCTATCCCATTTTGTTGAGGAGTTCTAGGAGCTAAGAAAGTGTGCCTTATCCCTTCACTCTAATAGAACTCTTGCATAAGAAGAGAATCAAACTCTATCCCATGATCACTTATGATCAGGGCAATGTGAGTATTGAACTCAATCTTTATGCATTTGAGAAACTCTGTTAAAAACTTAAAGTTATCAGACTTTTTCCTTAGAAAGAACACCAATGTGAATCTAGAGAAGTCATCTACAATCACCAAAATGTAAGATTTCCCTCCTAGGCTTTGTACTGTAATGGGTCCAAAAAGATCCATGTGTAACAGATACAAGATCCTAGGTAAATCACTCTTATTAAGTGACTTAAAACTATTTTTAGTTTGCTTGCCTAATTGACAAGCCCTGCAAAGTCCTTCCTTCTTATAGGGGCAAGAAGGTAGTCCTCTAACAAGGTTGTCCTTGGATAGCCTAGCAATGGTTCTAAGGTTTATATGTCCTAATCTTTTATGCCACAGATCATTTGTCTTGCAAACAGAATTGAATAAACAAATATCTAACTGAGTTGAAAGAAAATCTACAAGATAAATGTTACCTTTCCTTTTACCTATAAACACAGTTGTGTTATCATCTGATATGATTTTGCATGTGGATTTGTTGAATGTTACCTGGTAGCCTTCATCATATAGTTGACTAATGCTGATTAAAATATGCTTCAGTCCTTCCACATAAGCCACCTTCTTGATGTGACTGAGCCAATCTGGACATCACCATATCCTTTTGTTTGTCCAAAGTTTGAATCTCCAAATATTACTTTGGGTCCAAGTTTGGCTTTGAAGGATGTGAGATTCTCCTTGCTTCCGATCATGTGCTTTGAGCACCCACTATCCAGATACCATTGTTGGTTCATTGCTGGATAGGTCTTCACCTGCACATAAGCAACTTATATGTTTTTGACCCAGTTTACCTTGGGCCTAGGTTGATAACCTTTAAATTCTGAAATAAAATACATCCCTGGCTAACTCTTAAAACCTTCAGGATGATATCTCCTAGGAGGTATTATCCATTCAGTGTAAGGGTTAAAGTTTTGGGATGTAGGACCTCTAGGATTGAAGTTTGATTTACCTTCGAAAAATTGTTCATAACTCTGATCTCTGTTCGACGATCTCCTAGCTGAGTTTGACTATCCTGGGTCAGATCGTCGAGCTCCGTTCAAAGATCGATTTTCCCAGAGTTTAGAGTTCGGTGATCGTCGACCTGAGTTCGACGATTCAGCTTGAGGTCGCTGAGCTCTGTTCTACGATCGTCGAGCTCTGTTCGGTGTTTTTCGTTGAACCTTGTTTTTCTTAGGTAAATCTGGATTCTTCCTAGCTACCTCTACAACACCCTTTCCTTTATCTGAGATAAATTTATTTGGGGTTGTTAATACTATAGGTTGTCTGGATGAAGCACCCAAGCCCAGTGTACTGTTAAGTCTAGAGTTCACTGTGCTTGTGATGTCCACCAGTCTGATGCTTCTCCCATTAAGGGATTCTTCAAACTTCTTTGCCTGGGATAGTTCACTTTTCAATGAAGCTATCTCCTCCCTACAGCATTCTAACTCCTCAGAGAGTTTGAGGTTGTCGGATTTTAAAGTGCTATATTCAGACATTTGATTTTCGAGAGAGATAATCTCTTTCTCAGACTTTAGCAGGTCTAAAAAAGTGCCTTAAATTCAAATTTAAAGTCCTCTGAATTAAAATCAAAGGAATCCATTACCTAGTCTTCTTCATCTTCATGTTCAGATTTAGATTCTGACTCATGTTCATCATCAGAATTATGTTGGGAGGCATTGATAGTCATTATGCAGAACTCCTTCTCTTCGGCATCATCTTCATCATCACTTGAGCTTGATGAAGCCTCTGATTCTTCTTCAGTTTCACTCCAGGTTTCAGCTACAGATCCCTTCCTGGTATATTTGTTCTTGCTGGAGGAGGATTTATCATTGTTGTTTCTCCTAGAGTCCTTGTCTTTTCTCCTATCTTTCCTGTCCCTCTTGTCCTTATTCTGATTTTCTGGACAATCAGGCACAATGTGGCCTGGTTTCCTGCATCCAAAACAAATAATTTCTTTATTATTGGATTTGTCATACCTTGGCTTCTCATGCCCTCTGGATGACCTCTTTTTGAAATCTTTCCTGACCATCTTATAGAATCTTTTGGCAGTAAGCTCATTAATTCTTCATTGCCTGTGACTTTATCTTCAGGCTGGTCTTCTGTAGCTTTGAATGATATTGTCTTCTCCTTCCTGATAGCTGGAGAAGCAACCTTTTATTCTTCCTCTCTATTCTTGATGAGCAACTCATAGGACTTGAGCTTGCCCAATAGAGCCTCAGTAGTAATCTCAGTTAGGCTTCTGGTATCCTTGATTGGCCAGATCCTTGAGTCCCAAGTGCTGGGGAAGCACATTAGGATTTTGTCATTAAGTTAAGTTAGTGAGATCTCCTTGTCCAATGTTTTTAACTCATTGACTATTAGGCTGAGCTTGTTGTACATGTCAGCAACTGACTCAGTTTCTCCCTTTTTGAAGTTCTTATACTGGGTTATGAGATGGGATCTTCTGTCTTTCCTTTCATCAGGAGATCCTGATACAATTTCTGACAACTTGTCCCATATTTCTTTTGCTGAGTTGCATTCAGCCACTTTCTAAAATACTTCATCGGACATAGTCTAAGCAAGAATATTGATTGCTTTGACATCTGCAACTTTCCATTTCTAAATTTCATGTATCTGTTCCTGAAGGAGGTTGAATAGCACTTGTACTTGTATTCACTAGGGGTCTTGGACACACTGTCAAAACAGAATTATAGATGTCCTCATCAATAGAATTCATATATAATTTTATCCTTGCCTTCCAAAGTGCAAACTTAGAAAGGTTGCACACTGGAGGTCTGGTGCTTGTATAATCTTTGTTATGAGCCATGGTTTTGTATGAAAATAAGTATAATAAAAATAATAACCCTCTATAGAAGATTGATCTTATCAGAGATCTTTTGGTTCAGGTGTTAGCCTGTAGGAACAACCAATCTAATGAAGATTCAGTTGTTCAGTAACCAACCTCCCTCTGATACTAATTGAAAGTGAGGGTAAGATCTACCTTTACTCTAGAGGGGCGGTGAATAGAGTATATTACAATAATTTCCAATTTAAAAATTATTTGCAGTAGAAGACTTGATTTAAGTATATGTGTAATGTGCTTACAGTAAATAAAACTAAGATAGCAAGAAAGCAAAAAATCACAGCACACAGCAAAGCAAATACACAGCAAACCAGATGACAAAAGGATCTAAAGTGGTTCCCCAATTAACCTGAGTACATCCACTCTTCTACCACCCTAGGTAGGAATCCACTGCAGGAATAGTTGATCAGGTGTCCTGGGCACTAATTAGCTTTTGATGAGGTGCTCAAAAACCAAACCAGATTTTATGATCAGGTGTCTTGCCACCAATGAGTTTTGACAAGGTCTCAGAAACCAACCACAAAACTTTTGAAGGGAGTTTTGAGAAACCCTTTTATAGCATAATAAAGAAAGAAAGAAAAGAGTTTGATGTTCTTCTCTGTAAACAGTCTAAGAGAAGACTAGTGGATGATGTTGTCAAAGCTCCCCCTAAGATCTGCAATTGTTCAGGAAGAAGAGCTTTGCATAGGGTGATAGGTCTTCAGTAACTTTAGATCTCCAGCAAGAGATGATTTCAGCAGTTGCTGAAATGTGATGTGTCTGGAGTCTTTGATGAAGAAAACATTGAACACTTTAATCAAGAAGATCTTGAAGGAGTAGAATAGAAGTTTGATGATCTTCTTCACAGTATTATTCCTTGTGTTCTATATGAATTCTAACTCAGTAATCCTGTAGACTTGTGTCTCTTGAGTCTATTCCCAGAATTCTTAATTGATATCTCTTATTCTGTCTTTCTCAATTATTCTCTGGAGATATACTGAAAATCTGTCTTTGAGATAGCCGTTAACAAGTCATAAATGACTTCCTTAAATGAAATTTGTCTCTGGAGGAAAGTCCTAAGAGACATTCCTTTTTGTCTTCCTTGAAACTTGCTCCAGATTAGTTGAAACGGCTACAAAATCTTTTGAAATAAATGCTAAATAATAAATCTGATTGAATTCCATAACTGTTTGAATTTGAATTCCTGAAATCGTCTATCTCTTCAGAAAAGCGTCGATCTGAGCTCAACTATCGTCGACCTGAGCTCAGAGACTGAACTTATACTTGAGACAGAAATCATCGATCTGAGCTCAACTATCGTCGACCTGAGCTCAGAGATTTGATTATAGCTAGAGACAGAAACGTCTATCTGAGCTCAAAGATCGTCGAACCGAGTTCGATGACTCATTGATCTGAGCTCAGAGATAGTCGAACTGAGTTCAACGTTTCGTCGACCTGAGCTCAACGAAAATTCTCCTTGTCTTCAGTACTTGAAATCTGATCTTAAAAGGTCTTGGGGGCAGCTTCCAAACCTATGTCTAACCCTTAGACACATTCTAATTGACCTTTAAGACTATATAATAAGGACAATACAATTTCCTAAGAACATAGTGATTCTTGCCCAAATTAGTAATAGGGTGTTCTAATACAGTGGATCTGTAAAAGATAAGTGCCATATGAGACAGGCCAGTGATGTCTTCAATGGCTGAGGTCAGAAGTTTTCTTGGACTAGCAGGCTACTACAGAAGGTTTGTGGAAAACTTCTCACGGATCGCTTTGCCTCTTACCACGTTAACGAGGAAAGATCAGATGTTTGTTTGGACGCCGGAGTGCACGCGAGCTTTTGAATAGTTGAAGAGTCGTTTGACCACGGCGCCTGTTTTGACATTGCCATGTGGTACAAACGGCTATGAGATTTACTGAAAGTATCTAGTGTCGACTAAGTCCACCTATGGGGGGGGGAATAGGTGTCGTGCAGTCTTTTACGGAATTAAATTTACCAGCACAATTAAACAAACACAACACAGAAAACACACAAGAAATTATAGTTGTTCCCCGATTTGGGTACGTCCACTTTCCCCCTTCGACCTATCTCCCACCAAGGGACGACTCGGTCACTTCTCCAACCGGATTGAAATCCAATCCTCACACTACAGAAGGAACCCGTCCAACAACGGAGTCACAACGATTCTCGTCGATTCGGTGGGAATCACAACGATTCCCGTCGAAGTCAGCGAGAATCACATGGTGATTCCCGTCGATTCTGCCTTAGCAGAATTCCTGTAGGAAAACAGTCATCCAAAAGAGGTCGGCGGGAATGCAGATTGATTCTCGTCGAATCGGCGGGAATCACAAATGATTCTCGCCGAAGTCGGCGAGAATCACTTAGTGATTCCCGTCGATTTTGACTTAGACGAATTTTCTCTTCCTTCCTTTGAAGACTTGGTCATTGACCCCTCTTTGCTCCTTCTTCTGCTCTTAATCTTCCTTAACCCTGTACTTGAAAATAAGTACATTCCAATAGAGAGAGCACATGTGGGTCAACACACTAACCTACTCAACGAGGGATTATGTTGCGCAGACCCGTGTATATTGACCCACTACACCCTGACATTGGTGTGTACTTTGCATGGAATAGTTGCAAGCACAACTTGATAGAAAATCATCAAATACATTATCAATTAAACTTAGCTCTTTCAGAGGCTTCTTCAAATCAGGTACATTATGGATACAATACCCAACAATCTCCCCCTATTGTAAGAATCCTATACCCTACAAGCTAAGGTGAATTGAACAGATGGGAATGAAAATCATAAACTAAAAATTCAGTTGAGAGTGAAATTCATTACCATTTTCCTGAGAGCATACTTAACATTGGCAGCCACCTTACCCTTAGCCGAGAGGGTAATCTCCCCCTTTTCGGCTTCTGCAAATCTGGGACTTCACTTAGAGCACAAAGCTCCCCCTCAATTCTTGCATCCGTGCCCGAGCTTGAGTTCCTTGCTAATGCTCCCCATTGATCCAAGAGCCTTGAGCTCTTCAGTCTTCAATCTTCATAGTTGATCATGTCGAGTTCAGTTTTGAAGACACTGAACTTGGCCTCGTCTAGGGGCTTTGTGAAGATATCTGCAACCTGCTTATCCGTGGGGACATAGCAGAGAGATATATCTTTGTTTTCCACGTGCTCCCGAATGAAGTGGTAGCGCACTTCAATATGCTTCGTTCTGCTGTGCGACACTGGATTGTTCGCAAATTCTATTGCGCTTGAGGAGTCGCAAAACATAAGAACTTCTCTGAACTGCAAGTCATAATCTTCAAGTTGATTTCTGATCCATAGAAGTTGTGCGCAACAGCTGCCTGCTGAGATGTACTCAGATTCAGCCGTGGAGGTTGCAACACAGTTCTGCTTTTTACAGTTCCATGAAATAAGCCTTCTTCCGAGAAATTGGCACGTCCCGGAAGTGCTTTTCCTATCATCCCTGCTTCCTACAAAGTCAGCATCTGAAAAGCCTATCAGCTCGACATCATTGTTTCTTGGGTACCACAAGCCAAGTTTTAGTGTACCCTTAAGGTATCTAAGAATCCGCTTTGCAGCGACATAATGAGATTCCTTAGTGTTCACCTGATATCTAGCACAAACACATGTGGAAAACATAATATCCGGTCTACTAGCAGTAAGGTAGAGCAGAGATCCAATTATGCTTCTGTATTTGGTTTCATCAAAAGGTTTCTCTTTCTCATTCTTATCCAAAGACACAGTGGATCCCATTGGAGTCCTTGTAGAGGATGCATTCTCCATTCCGAATTTCTTGAGGAGTTCATTTTTGAACTTTGTCTGAGAAATGAAAATTCCATCCTCACACTGTTTCACTTGAAGTCCCAAGAAATTCTTCAGCTCTCCCATACTACTCATTTCAAACTTTCCTTTCATAAGTTTAGAAAATTCTTGCAAAGATTGTTGTCCGTTGAGCCGAATATTATGTCATCGACATAGATTTACACTAGCAAAATCTTGCCTTTGACTTCCCTAAGAAACAATGTCTCATCTATTTTTCCTCTCGAGAACTTGTTCTCAAGAAGAAAACTAGACAGAATCTCATAACAAGCTCGAGGAGCTTGTTTTAAGCCATATAATGCTTTATTAAGAAAATAAACATAATTAGGAAGTGATGGATTAACAAAACCTGGGGGTTGCGTGACATATACTTCCTCTTTAGAATTTCCATTTAGAAACGCAGATTTCACGTCCATCTGATAGACAGTGAATCCTTTGTGAGAGGCATATTGTAACGCCCCGTCTTTTCAGCGATTATTTTTATTCTCGTTTGGCGTTACGATGACGCGTTTCCGTGGCTTGTGCCATGTATGGAGTACGGTTTAGCTCCTTAGAACTGAGTGCCCTGTTTGGTAGCCTGTTGGCAAGATCTCCCTAGCAAACCGAGTCGTTTTGGTGACCCGGTGTGGCCTCTCGGGGGGATGTTTGTGTTTGGCTTTGTTTGGGTGTAACTCGAGTTCTGTTCGTCGAAAGTTAATTTCGATTTCGCCGTTGTGTTCGTAGCGTGGGTATTTAGCTACGGTGCGAATTTCGTCGAATTCCGAGGTAGTTCGGTTTTCGCGTCGATTTGGTGCTTTATGTAATTTTGTAATTAATAATATAATTATATAATTATATATATATATATATATTCATGGAATGAGAAGGATCGATCATCTTCATCTTCCCCGATTAATAACCGCCGGCCCCTTGTACGAGAGAAACGGAGTAACCGCCTACCTTGCCTTCGGACGCCGATTCCCGGAGCGTTTGTGTACGGAATTCGATTCCGAGAGTGGATTCGGATTGCTCTCGTCGAGACCTTCATTCCTGCGGTAAGAAATTCGATTTTCGGGGAGTTTTGGAAGGATTGGAATTTTCGGTTTTGGAAGTTTTCCGTCATTAATGGCCGAGTCTTTGTTCTAGGTGTTGCGGCCGTTTTGATCCGTGCGAAGAGGAGGAAAGCAGTCCAAAGCTTCGTTGTGAATTGAGGCAAGTGGTATTCTTGCCCTTGCCAAGTGTTTTCTTTGATTTTATTTGCTGAAATTGAAATCCCGGTTAGCCCAGGTTAGAGGCCTTGTTGTTCTCATTTTCTTGCTAACTATAGGGCTTAGTTCTTCCTACTGAAACCCCCCTATATTGTGGTGTTTGGAATCCAAATTGTCGGCGTGAAGCCGTTGTTTCCCTTGCTCTGATTGTTGCTCTGGTTCGGGCGTAGCCGAGAGGGAGAGTTAGGAGGGGGGGGGTGTGGTTGCCAATTTTTGTTAAGGTATTATTCGAATGGTTAGGCATAGTTTGAATGGTAGTAGCGTGCGACGTTGATAGTTGTCTACTGCTACTGCAGTGGCGTGAGTCGTGTGCGCGTTCCGGTGTCGTTCGGGAAATTCCAAACGGTGCAGGTTGACCGCGCACGGTCATCAATCGTTAGAGCGCACGACCACTGGTCCTGTGCCTCTGCTCGTGCGCGGCTGTCATTCAGTTTCCAAAGTTCTATCTCGGGCAATCGCACGAGTGCTGGCAACAGTGCGCACGACCACTGATCGTGCGACACTGATCGTGCGCAGTTGCTAGGTTTTCTGTCAGGTTTTCCAGGTTCGTTTCGCACGATCATCAGCCGATGAGTGCGCACGACCACTGATCGTGCGTCCCTGATCGTGCGCTTTGTATATTTTATGTTGCTAGGCGAATTTGGCTGGTTTCGAGTGCGGGAGTTTAGATACTCAAGTGGCAGGCAACTACTCGAGTTCTGGATCTTCTGCCTTGGTCGTTCGACTGTCGTCGAGCTCCGTTTTCTTTAGTGGGTTTGTGGGTAGTAACTTTATTTTGGCGGCGAGTGAGGCTAGCTCACTCAACGCCAAAGTTTAGGTAGGCACTGAGTGCGTTTCACTCAACGCCTAGTCGTGTTGGTTTATTTCAACACTCTTCCTTTACCTTGTGTTTCATTTCCGAGTGGATTTCCAGTTGTATTTCTGGGTTTTCCTTGTCGGCCGTTTTCTTTATTTTCCTAAAGGCCGAATCGTGGGTCGTGGTTAGTAGTGGTGGTTGTAGCTCTTTATGGGGGTGGAGTTGTGTGATATAGCCAAGGCCACCCATGGATTTCTTGCTCCAGGTACGGGCTGGGCATGTCGGGTGGAAGGTCCCTTGTGTTTTCACGTGTTGACCCTCGAGCTTTTGACTTGGACATGGTGGATTGGGGGACTGTGTTTGCCTTCGATCCGGTTCCTCGTTGTTGTTTTTGCTACTATCACTTCCCGCAGTTTAGGGTGTTAGAAGTTTCTTCTTTGGTAGTTTGCAGCATTCTGGCTCTTGGTAGTCTAGTAGGCCCTACAGGATGTTGTTCTTGGGCTGGGTCGTTGCTGTTTCTTTGCACGTTGTGCATTTCTTGTTGTCCTGTTTTGGACAGTTGTGACTCTTTCTACTGCATGTTTTCTGTTATTTTGTCCTTTTGGTTGACTCTTTCATGCAGTTTTACCTTGATTTTTGCTTGCTGAGGTATTCTGTTTTCTTTTGGAATGCCTCAGGTTCTGAGCTGTAGCCAGTCTGGTGGCTAGTTGGAGGTGTTGTTGGTGGTGGACTCCCGGACTTTGGAGTTTTGTTTACCTTGTTTGTGAGGTTGTTTTCAGTACTTTCTTACAGATATATATATGTGTTGGTGGGTTCGTGTCAGGTTGTTGGCGCCCCCTAGTAGTTTTTACCTTGTACTAGATATATACTATTGATGCTACCATTTATTTTTCTGGAGATAGTCTACTTGCTTTGAGAAGGTTTTATGCTAGGTTGCTAGTTATTTTTAAACTATAATTATTATTATAAATGAAGCTCATGATCAGTATGTTTTGTAAACTTAATCACTATTTTCCAAATCACGTACGAAAACAGTTTTCTTATATATATTATATAAACTAAGTGTAGTGTCTTGCATAGCATGAGTGGTTCTCTTGGGACCCTTATGCGCTCTTTAGGGTGTAAAACCTAATTAAAGTATTTTTCCGCAGCGTTTAAATATAGTTTTCTTTTGTGGACTAGATGATCCACTGAGCCGAGGGATACGGACTCTAAACATAACTGATTTTCTATTCATTAAGCACATGATTTTCTTGCATAAAGATTGTAGTTGGATTTGCCTGAGCGTCAGCAGTTATCCCCTGCTTGACGTGGCATCATGACGCGTGTTTTCTCTTACTCTGATAATTCTTAATTCGGAGAAAATGCGGGTTGTGACAGTTGGTATCAGAGGGAGGTTGCTTGACAAGTTAGTTGGGCAACCTTCCTTGGATGCTTTTAGTAGTTCAGCACCATGTCATTCACACACCGATATGTCATCAGCACGTCTTGGCAAAAGCACGAACACTACACTCATAGCATAACATGAAGTATACGGGGCATATTATGTAGTATGGGATGCATAATATGTGTTCGTATATGGATCCACCAAAGGGGCTACATGTGAGGGTTATGTAGTATGGGATGCATAACCTCACCACATGACTGCGACTAGCACGTTTCTTTTTTCGTTGCATGGAAATGTTATGTAGTATGGGATGCATAACATTTTCATGTGTACGCCGCTCATATCATTCATTAGGGCCTTTTTTTTAGAATGCATAGCACAATCATGCATATCATAACATTGCATAAGCACAACGCGCTGAGCTAAAGATTTGCAGGATGACATATGTACACACATAAGTTTTCAAACTAACATAAGTTCATGCATCCGATCTAGGCACAAGAGTTAGTGAGGTGGTGGTTAACCATCCTAGGATAGGGCATATCATCTAATTATTGTGAAGAAGATAAACTCTCAGAGCAAGTTTAGCAGCTTTAAGTCTATATCTACATATGTATTATCTGTACTGGTAGTCGGTTCTAGTCGTGGGATTTGGATCTGATTTGCGTTGTAATGATTTTTTTAGGATGGCTAGGCGTCCTGCGACTCGATCGACTCCCCTGTCTGAGGGTGAATCTTCTGGAGCTCAGAACGATGCGGTGATCGAGGGTCTGCGTCAGAGTAGCGAAGCTATGGGTAGGCAGTTGGAGGAGGTGCAAGCCCAGATTCAGTCTTTGGTGGCAGTTGTGGCAGGGCAGGCTCAGGGTGCGCATGTTCCTGCAGGGGGGTTAGCTGTTCCTCCTCCTCCTGCACCCTTGAGACCTCCAGTGGTGGTGCCAGCAGAGATGGCCTTCATCTCACAATTTCAGAGGCTGAGCCCTCCCACTTATGATGGGAAGGCAGATTTCATGGTGATAGACGACTGGCTGATCTCCATGGAGGAGATGTTCTCGTACTCAGGGATTTCAGATGATCAGAGGGTGATGATAGCCGCCTATCAGCTTAAAGGTTTGGCTAAGAGTTGGTGGCTGAGAGAGAAGGAGAGCCTGGTAGCCGGATGCTCTTGGGAAGTGTTCAAGGAGATGCTGTTGAGGAAGTTCTTACCCTCGGTCGAGCGTGACCGCCTCATGAATGATTTCCTCTATCTGAAGCAAAGGCAGCTCACGGTGGGTGAGTATGAGATAGAGTTTAGTAAGTTGAGCCGTTTTGCCCCTGGATTGGTCAGCGTTGAGGCTGATCGAGTTAAGCGATTCCTCGGTGGTTTGAGGAGTGAGGTGCAGCAGTTGGCCAGTGCTTATGGGTCAGTGACTTATGCTGGAGTAGTAGAGGCTGCTCTTAAGGTTGAGTCCATTGAGACGGCGAAGAGCAGAGGCCAGCAGTTGAGGAAAGATAAGAGGAAGTTGGCAGAGGATGAGAAACCCCTGGTACCCGATGCTGTTCCGGGAAAGAGGAGCAGGGTGGTGTGCAGTTTTTATGGCCGGTCAGGCCATCCTGTCGAGAGGTGTTTCAAGAAGGCGGCAGCTCAGAAGAAGGAGCAGGTTCATGCTATTCAGGGTGCTCCTGGGAGAGATGTCTCCTGTTCAGTTTGCAAGCGATCCGGGCATGATGCAGCCCAGTGTTGGTCCAGGGATAGAGTCTGCTATCAGTGTGGGCAGAAGGGTCACGTTAAGTCGAGGTGTTCTCAGGTCCAGTCAGCTCTTCCTGCAGTTCCATTGCAGGCATTACCTCCACCTCAGCGTGTGGACAAGGGAAAAGGGAAGCTGAACGTGATTTCTTCCGAGGAGGCTCAGACTTCGACCCAGGTGATCTCAGGTTAATAGTTAGTTGTTTTTCTTTCTAGCCTGGTAGTTTAGTTGCTAGATTGTTTGCGGTACTGTTGTGCTAGTTCCTTAGCTTTGTGCGTTCCTATAGGGAAATTTAAGGTGAAGAACCGCTGGGCGCGTGTCCTGTTTGACTCCGGCGCTACCCACTCGTTCGTGGCTAGAGCCTTTGTGGAGCATCATCGGTTGTCTCTAGATCGTGTTCGGGATTCCTTCCGTGTCAAGTTTCCCTCTGGTGAATCTGTGTTGTCAGATTTGGGTATTTTTGATTGCCCGGTTTTGTTGGGGGATTTTCTTGCGAAGGCGGATCTGAAGATGATTGATCTAGAGGACTTCGATGTCATTTTGGGCATGGACTGGCTCTCTCGGTATGATGCGGTCATTCAGTGCAAGGGAAAGCGCTTGGACTTCATCAGGGATGACGGTCAGCCCGGCAGCGTGTATGCTGATCCGTGTCAGGATTCTCCTGTTCTCTCTGCGGTATGTGTTCAGAGATTGTTTCTTTCTGATTGTTGTGTTTGTTTAGTCTCGGCGGTTGGAACCGTTGTTAGCGTGCCACGCTTGGAGGAGATTCCTTTTGTTCGTGGTTTTGCCGATGTTTTTCCTGATGATCTTCCTGGTATCCCTCCTGAATGGGATGTGGAGTTTGTTATTGATTTGGAGCCGGGTACGCATCCTATTGCTAAGGCGCCGTACCGGATGGCCCCTCGTGAGTTAGAGGAGTTGCGAATTCAGTTAGATGAGTTGCTGGCTAAAGGTTTTATCAGGCAGAGTTCGTCGCCTTGGGGTGCTCCTGTTTTGTTCGTAAAGAAGAAAGATGGGTCGATGCAGCTTTGCATCGACTATAGAGAGTTGAACAAGGTCACTATCAAGAACAGGTACCCTCTACCGAGGATCGATGATTTATTTGACCAGTTGCGTGGTAGCACGGTGTTCTCCAAGATCGATCTTCGTTCGGGCTATCATCAGCTCAGGATCCGTGAGGCAGATATTCCACGGACTACGTTTAGGTCGAGGCATGGGCACTTTGAGTTTTTGGTGATGTCGTTTGGTCTGACCAACGCACCATCAGCCTTCATGGATATGATGAACAGGGTGTTCAAGGATTTCCTAGACAAGTTCATTGTGGTCTTCATTGATGACGTGTTGGTTTATTCTCGCAGTGCTAAGGAGCACGAGCAGCATTTGCGTTTGGTCCTATCAGAGTTGAGGAACCACAAGTTATTCGCCAAGTTGAGCAAGTGCGAATTTTGGTTGCCTCAGGTTTCTTTTCTAGGCCACGTGGTGAACAAGGATGGGATCTCGGTTGACCCAGAAAAGATTGCAGCAGTGACGGATTAGAGTAGGCCGAATACTCCTAAGGAGATCAGAAGTTTCTTAGGGTTGGATGGCTATTACAGGAGATTCGTGGAGGGTTTCTCTTCTCTAGCCGCACCGTTGACCAAGCTGACTCAGAAGAATGTGGCTTTTGTTTGGAGCGAGAAGTGCGAAGAAGCTTTTCAGGAGTTAAAGAGGAGATTGTGTACTGCTCCCGTTCTGACCCTTCCTACTGAGGGCATGGATTATGATGTGTATGTGGATGCTTCACATATAGGTCTGGGATGCGTATTAATGCAGGATGGAAAAGTAATTGCTTATGGGTCAAGGCAGTTGAAAACTCATGAGCGGAATTATCCTACGCATGACCTTGAGTTTGCAGCGGTTATCTATGCGTTGAAGTTGTGGAGGCACTTACTTTATGGGGCTCAGTGCAAGATTTTTACTGACCATAAGAGCCTGAAGTACGTGTTCACGCAGAAAGAGTTGAATCTGCGTCAGCGGCGGTGGCTTGAGTATGTGGCGGATTATGATGTAGAAATCCAGTATCATCCGGGCAAGGCCAATGTGGTGGCCGACGCCCTGAGCCGAAAGACGGGAAAGATCTTTAACCTCTCCGCCGATCGGTTAGTTGAGGAGTTCCTCCTTATGGATATTTCAGTGGGATGCTGTAGTTTGCAGAGTAGCTTATCAGTGGAAGAGCCGTCCTGGATTTCTTTGACTAGACTGCATCAGAAGGACGATCCGGATCTGTTGCACCTTTTTACCAGGACAGAGAGGGGAGAGTTGCCAGATTTTTCAATTGATGATGCGGGTACTTTGAAGTACCGCGGCAGGTTTTGCGTTCCCGCTGTTGGGGACATTAAGAGTATGATTTGCAGTGAGGCTCATGGTTCCAGCGTTGCCTACCATCCAGGATCTACGAAGATGTACCGTGACTTAAAGCAAATTGCTTGGTGGTATGGTATGAAAGGAGATATAGCCCGATATGTTGCTGAGTGTCACACTTGCAAGCGTGTGAAGGCCAATCATGGGAGGCCTGGTGGTAAGTTGACTCCGCTAGAGATCCCGACTTGGAAGTTGGAGAGTATATCTATGGACTTCATTACGGGTTTGCCAAAATCCCCGAGAGGATTTGATTCTGTTTGGGTTATAGTGGATTGATTGACGAAGTGTGCTCACTTCGTGCCTTATAAGATTGATTACCCGATGAAGAAGATAGCGGAGTTGTACTTGAATGAAGTCATCCGACTCCACGGTGTGCCGGTTAGCATCATTTCTGATCGAGACTCCCGGTTTACTTCTCGTTTTTGGCAGAGTCTGCAGGAGGGTTTGGGTACGGATCTGAGGTATTCTACTGCGTACCACCCTCAGACCAATGGGCAGACGGAGCGGGTCAATCAGATTGTTGAGGATATGATCCGGTGCTATATTTTAGACCACGGTGGAGCGTGGGATGAGCGTCTGCGACTCATGGAATTTTTTTATAATAACAGTTATCAGGAAAGCTTGCAGATGGCTCCGTTCGAAGCTTTGTATGGGAGGCGCTGTAGGACTCCGATGTTTTGGGCTGAGGCTGGTGAGAAGCCTTTGTTGGGTCCTGATGCTCTGGAAGAGATGGAAGTCGCCGTGAAGCTTATTCGGGAGAAGCTTCGTTTAGCCCAGGAGAGGTATGAAAAGAACGCCAATCGGCGTAGGTCTGCTTTGGAGTTTTTAGTAGGGGATCATGTATACCTCAAGGTTTCTCCAATGGTTGGTGTGAAGAGATTTGGTAAAAATCGGAAATTGGACCCAAGGTATGCGGGCCCGTTTGAGGTCTTGGAGCGGATTGGTGTGTCTGCATATAGATTGGATTTTCCAGCGAACTTCCCTGGTGTTCATAATGTTTTTCATGTTAGCCAATTGCGGAAGTGTGTGCGCAGCAGTGGGCAACTCTTGGATGTTGTGCCCCAGTTAGAGCTCAACCTCTCTTTCGTTGAGGTGCCAGTTCGTATTTTGGATACTCAGGAGCGTGTGCTGCGAAAGAAGTCCATACCGATGGTGAAAATTCTATGGAAAAATCAGGATTTGGAGAGCGCGACTTGGGAGCTAGAGTCGGCCATGAAGAGGGCGTACCCTCACCTGTTTCACTGATTTGATCGGTATGTTTCCCTTTGTGACTTTTGTTTGTTACTTTTCCTTCTTTTGTAGGAGGGTTGTGCGTAAAGTTTCGGGACAAAACTTTCTTTTAGGGGGAGTGACTGTAACGCCCCGTCTTTTCAGCGATTATTTTTATTCTCGTTTGGCGTTACGATGACGCGTTTCCGTGGCTTGTGCCATGTGTGGAGTACGGTTTAGCTCCTTAGAACTGAGTGCCCTGTTTGGTAGCCTGTTGGCAAGATCTCCCTAGCAAACCGAGTCGTTTTGGTGACCCGGTGTGGCCTCTCGGGGGGATGTTTGTGTTTGGCTTTGTTTGGGTGTAACTCGAGTTCTGTTCGTCGAAAGTTAATTTCGACTTCGCCGTTGTGTTCGTAGCTTGGGTATTTAGCTACGGTGCGAATTTCGTCGAATTCCGAGGTAGTTCGGTTTTCGCATCGATTTGGTGCTTTATGTAATTTTGTAATTAATAATATAATTATATAATTATATATATATATATATATATTCATGGAATGAGAAGGATCGATCATCTTCATCTTCCCCGATTAATAACCGCCGGCCCCTTGTACGAGAGAAACGGAGTAACCACCTACCTTGCCTTCGGACGCCGATTCCCGGAGCGTTTGTGGACGGAATTCGATTCCGAGAGTGGATTCGGATTGCTCTCGTCGAGACCTTCATTCCTGCGGTAAGAAATTCGATTTTCGTGGAGTTTTGGAAGGATTGGAATTTTCGGTTTTGGAAGTTTTCCGCCATTAATGGCCGAGTCTTTGTTCTAGGTGTTGCGGCCGTTTTGATCCGTGCGAAGAGGAGGAAAGCAGTCCAAAGCTTCGTTGTGAATTGAGGCAAGTGGTATTCTTGCCCTTGCCAAGTGTTTTCTTTGATTTTATTTGCTGAAATTGAAATCCCGGTTAGCCCAGGTTAGAGGCCTTGTTGTTCTCATTTTCTTGCTAACTATAGGGCTTAGTTCTTCCTACTGAAACCCCCCTATGTTGTGGTGTTTGGAATCCAAATTGTCGGCGTGAAGCCGTTGTTTCCCTTGCTCTGATTGTTGCTCTGGTTCGGGCGTAGCCGAGAGGGAGAGTTAGGAGGGGGGGGGGTGTGGTTGCCAATTTTCGTTAAGGTATTATTCGAATGGTTAGGCATAGTTTGAATGGTAGTAGCGTGCGACGTTGATAGTTGTCTACTGCTACTGCAGTGGCGTGAGTCGTGTGCGTGTTCCGGTGTCGTTCGGGAAATTCCAAACGGTGCAGGTTGACCGCGCATGGTCATCAACCGTTAGGGCGCACGACCACTGGTCGTGTGCCTCTGCTCGTGCGCGGCTGTCTTTCAGTTTCCAAAGTTCTGTCTCGGGCAATCGCACGAGCGCTGGCAACTGTGCGCACGACCACTGATCGTGCGACACTGATCGTGCGCAGTTGCTAGGTTTTCTGTCAGGTTTTCCAGGTTCGTTTCGCACGATCATCAGCCGATGAGTGCGCACGACCACTGATCGTGCGTCCCTGATCGTGCGCTTTGTATATTTTATGTTGCTAGGCGAATTTGGCTGGTTTCGAGTGCGGGAGTTTAGATACTCAAGTGGCAGGCAACTACTCGAGTTCTGGATCTTCTGCCTTGGTCGTTCGACTGTCGTCGAGCTCCATTTTCTTTAGTGGGTTTGTGGGTAGTAACTTTATTTTGGCGGCGAGTGAGGCTAGCTCACTCAACGACAAAGTTTAGGTAGGCACTGAGTGCGTTTCACTCAACGCCTAGTCGTGCTGGTTTATTTCAACACTCTTCCTTTACCTTGTGTTTCATTTCTGAGTGGATTTCCAGTTGTATTTCTGGGTTTTCCTTGTCGGCCGTTTTCTTTATTTTCCTAAAGGCCGAATCGTGGGTCGTGGTTAGTAGTGGTGGTTGTAGCTCTTTATGGGGGTGGAGTTGTGTGATATAGCCAAGGCCACCCATGGATTTCTTGCTCCAGGTACGGGCTGGGCATGTCGGGTGGAAGGTCCCTTGTGTTTTCACGTGTTGACCCTTGAGCTTTTGACTTGGACATGGTGGATTGGGGGACTGCGTTTGCCTTCGATCCGGTTCCTCGTTGTTGTTTTTGCTACTATCACTTCCCGCAGTTTAGGGTGTTAGAAGTTTCTTCTTTGGTAGTTTGCAGCATTCTGGCTCTTGGTAGTCTAGTAGGCCCTGCAGGATGTTGTTCCTGGGCTGGGTCGTTGCTGTTTCTTTGCACGTTGTGCATTTCTTGTTGTCCTGTTTTGGACAGTTGTGACTCTTTCTACTGCATGTTTTCTGTTATTTTGTCCTTTTGGTTGACTCTTTCATGCAGTTTTACCTTGATTTTTGCTTGCTGAGGTATTCTGTTTTCTTTTGGAATGCCTCAGGTTCTGAGCTGTAGCCAGTCTGGTGGCTAGTTGGAGGTGTTGTTGTTGGTGGACTCCCGGACTTTGGAGTTTTGTTTACCTTGTTTGTGAGGTTGTTTTCAGTACTTTCTTACAGATATATATATGTGTTGGTGGGTTCGTGTCAGGTTGTTGGCGCCCACTAGTAGTTTTTACCTTGTACTAGATATATACTATTGCTGCTACCATTTATTTTTCTGGAGATAGTCTACTTGCTTTGAGAAGGTTTTATGCTAGGTTGCTAGTTATTTTTAAACTATAATTATTATTATAAATGAAGCTCATGATCAGCATGTTTTGTAAACTTAATCACTATTTTCCAAATCACGTACGAAAACCGTTTTCTTATATATATTATATAAACTAAGTGTAGTGTCTTGCATAGCATGAGTGGTTCTCTTGGGACCCTTATGCGCTCTTTAGGGTGTAAAACCTAATTAAAGTATTTTTCCGTAGCGTTTAAATATAGTTTTCTTTTGTGGACTAGATGATCCACTGAGCCGAGGGATACGGACTCTAAACATAACTGATTTTCTCTTCATTAAGCACATGATTTTCTTGCATAAAGATTGTAGTTGGATTTGCCTGAGCATCAGCAGTTATCCCCTGCTTGACGTGGCATCATGACGCGTGTTTTCTCTTACTCTGATAATTCTTAATTCGGAGAAAATGCGGGTTGTGACACATATGCCAGGAACAATCTGATCGCCTCCAGCCTTGCAACTGGTGCAATGGTTTGGCCGAAGTAAATCCCCTCCTCCTGTCTGTAACCTTGTGCAACCAATCTGGCCTTGTCCTTGATGATGACACCATGTTCATCCAGTTTGTTTCTGAAGATCCACTTGGTGCCGATCACATTCTGTTTCTTTGGTCTGGGAACAAGCGTCCAGACGTTGCATCGTTCGAATTGCTGCAGATCATCTTGCATGGCAAATATACATGATGCATCTTTGTTCGCTTCGTCGAACTTCTTTGGCTCAACCTATGATAAAAAGCTAAGGTGCAAAATCTCGTTAATTATACCTCTACGAGTTTTGACACCGTCACAAGGATCTCCTATGATCTGATCTCTAGGATGATTCCTCATGTGTCGGAGCTCTAAGAGTCTTGCATCTGGAGCTCTAACAGCTTCTCGGGCTTCTCCTTCATCTGGGAGATTTTCTCCATCCTGATCATCAACTTCTCCAGTTGGCGTTTAGGTGGAAACCTTGACGTACTTGGTAGTTTTCACCTTTAGCAGTCTCATCGAGACTTAGCTGTTCAAGCCTTGCACCTGCATCTTCAAGAATGCCACTGGAAGAATTGCTATGAAGCAAGCTTCCTTCATCAAAAACAACATTAATGGACTCCTCTACCACTAGGGTTTTCTTATTGAAGACCCTATATGCCCGACTATGGCTACTATAGCCCATGAAGATGCCTTCGATGCATTTTTCTCCGAATTTAGTACGTGGGTACTTCCCATTATTGAGTACATAGCATCTGCAACCAAAAATCCTTAAATAGGTCATGGTCGGTTTCTTGTCTTTCAGTAGCTCATATGGCTTCTTACGATGATTCTTGTTGATCAATGCCCGGTTCTACACACGACAAGCCATATTGACAGCCTCTGCCCAGAAGTACTCTGGAAGAGAAGTGTCATTCAACATTGTCGTACATGCTTCAATGAGCATTCTATTTCTCCTCTCCGAAACTCCGTTTTGCTGAGGGGTATGCGGGGAGTAAAACTCATGAAAGATACCATGTTGTTCACAAGATTCTGTCATAGCACCAGACTCGAATTCTGTTCCATGGTCACTTCTGATTTTGACCACGGAGCAGTTAAGTTCGTTCTGAATCTGCTTGATAAAATTAGTGAGGATGTCAAACGTATCTGACTTTTGTTTCAAGAAGAACACCCACGTAAACCGAGAGTGATCATCAACAATCACTAGCATATACGATTTGCCTCCTAAGCTCTGAACTTGCACTGCACCGAACAAGTCCATATGCAGAAGATAAAGAGATCTGGAGGAGTCTTTGTCTGCAATGCCCTTAAAGGTAGCCCGAGTCTGTTTTCCCTTCTGGCATGCAGGACAGGGGCTATCTTTGATGCACTTAATAGTAAGGGCATACCTTACTAAATTCTTAGAAAACAACATATAAAGAGTCTTGAAATTAATATGTGCTAATCTCTTGTGCCATTGCTCACAAAGAGATGCACTGCCTTTAGCTACTAGGCACACGGGGGTAGAAGAGTCTAAGCTAAGAAAATCTAAGCAAAAGATATTTCTGCTCCTAATGCCAGTTAATACCGTCTCCGAAGAGGCACACGATATTTTCAAGCACTTATCCTTGCAAAACTTAACATCGTATCCTTTATCACACAACTGGCTTACACTGATCAGGTTATGGTTTAACCCTTCAACATAGGTCACGTCAGTGATAGAGAATACAATGTTGGAAACCATACCATAACCCCTGGTGACTCCTCGATCAGTTCCTCCAATGATGACTTTAGGTCAATTTTCTACTGGGGAGTAATCACGCAACCGGCTTCTTGTCCCAGTCATATTCCGGGAGCATCCACTGTCCAAGTACAGATTGGCGTTTTGGTGGCCTTTGGACATACCCACAAAACAAAATTATTTTCCCTTAGGAACCCAATCGAACATGGGTCCTAGATTCCTTGTTAGCACACTCCCCCTCGGGTGGTTAACCCTACGAGTGGTCGACCTCGCATTGCTAACATGAGGAGTCTCGTTGAATCTTGGATTAAACCAGCAATCCACGGCAAAGTGACCATCTTTGCCACAGCACCAACAATCAAACCTGTTGTATCACTTCCTAGGCTCCAGTTTCACCCTTGGTACGGTGGGTCCAGCCGGGGCCTTGGATATGGAGGTGGAGGAATCATGATGACAGCAGTCACATGATTTCTTCACTTCCTGTTCCTTCAATATAACAGGCTTGGCCTTTGGTGCTTGCTTCCTATTATGGCCGCTAGAGAAGTGGCCATAATTCTTCACTTGGATTTCCTCATAAGGTGACTTGAAGACACTCTCACCGTAGTTTTGGGGGAAGGTCCAACCATCATACCGGCTCTTGGGCTTTTAAACCGAGGGACGGAAGAAGTGGCCATAGGTTGACTGAAAGTCCTGCTCATTGCAAGAAAAGCCAGGCTTTCTGAATGAAACACGATAGAGTGGGGCCTTTCCCTTTTCTGCAGCAAAGGCCTTCATAGCATCCTTATTTTTCCTCTATTTTCTGTTTCACCTGGATGATTTACCAGGCACACAAACATGCCTTAAGCCAGCCCCTATAACCTGAGCAGAGAATTCATCAACCAGAGGAAGAATGGTCTTGGGCATGGAGAAGCTTTTGACAATCTTCCTTTCTTCCGCAAGCAGTTCTTCCAACTTGTTTATTTGTTCCTGTTTTTGGTCAAGGAGCCTTTGAGACTCTGAGTGCTCAGAAGTCAGGTCCAGGTGTTCCTGTCGGAGAGAAATCAAGCTAGTGATCTCTTCTCTTAGGGACACACCCTCGGCCTTAAGGAATTTGACTTCCTTTTTTTGAGCCCTCAACCTCTTGCGACATTCCTCAAAGGTATTGAGCAGAAGCTCATACTTTTCAAGGAGCTCAGCTTCACAGGCAGATGGGCTGTCCTCGAGATCATCATCAGGAGATTCAGAGTTTGAGTCAGAGAGGGGGTACGATCTTTTACCTTCCCAGTAAATGGGTGGTAGTCTCCTTCTGAGTCAGAGCGACCCATTATCCCGAAGTAGGCTTCCTCATCATCACTAGAGTCTGAAGAATCAGATTCACTCAGTGTCTTTGGATTTTTAACAATATAGCTCCTCTCCTTCTTCTTATCTCTAGAGGACATGTGCTCCTCTCCCTTCCCCTTGTCTCTCTTGCTTTGGTGGCAGTCAGCAACGACGTGGCCTGTCTTATTGCATCCAAAGCAAATGATGTCAGCAGAGCGATGTTTGTTCTATTAAGATTCATACCTGTCAGAAGAGTAATTCTTCTTCTGATGTCTGGAGGAGGAGCCATCTCTCTTTCTTTGATTCCTCATCTTGAGGAACTTCTTGAACTCTCGAGTGATCAAGGACAATTCTTCTTCAGATTGCTCTGAGCCAGAAGAGCATGGCTCAGAGTCTTCTTCCTCATCCTTTTTCCAGGAGCGGGATGAGGCTGCACCCTTGCCTTTCCTTCAGTGATTGGCTTTCAGGGCTACAGTCTTTTCTTTGGCAGCGGCTTTATCGGCTTCTTCTTCAGCTTTTCTGGTGTTCAGCTGAAGCTCATAGGACATAAGCTTCCCAAACAAAATTTGGGGATCAGTTTCTGCCAGCTTTCAAAATTCTATGATGGCGCAGATCTTGGTGTCTCGTTCCTTATAAAGGGATCTAAGGAATTTGTCATTTAGTTCACCATCGGTGAACACTCTGCCATAACCCTTCAGGGCATTGACGATCTTCAGGAAGTTCTCGAATGTTACTCCGATTTTTTCCTTGGGACCTATCCCGAAGGCCTCATACTTTTGGTTCAGAAGGGATCTTCGATCATACCTTACTTCATCTGTCCCTTCCATAAGAATGATCAGGCAGTGCCATATGTCCTTGGCAGTCCTTCAGTTGTTGAAGTTCTGCATCATGGAGTCATCGACGACGCTAACAAGAATGTTCTGAGCCGTCTTGTCTAGACCGACTAGCACCATCTCATCCTTATCCATTTCGGAGAGATTCTTCAGCACCATCTTGGTTGGATCAATGGTGGAGGCCTTTGCGGGGATATAAGATCCCTACTCCACTACCATGAAGATTCGAGGGTCGACTACTTCCATGTAGAACCTGATCCTTTCCTTCCAGATGAGAAAGTTCAACTTGGTGCACACTGGGATCTTTCCTGAATACTTGAGTCCGTCCAGTCCCGAGATCTTCTTTCCTCTTGACACTAGACAAGGGATCTTACTAAAGGTGTTAACCTTATTGATGAGCAACCTCCCTCTGATACCACTTGAAAGTTTCTAGTGTCGACTAAGTCCACCTATGCGGGTGGAATAGGTGTCGTGCAGTCTTTTGCGGAATTAAATTTACCTACACAATTAAACAAACACAACACAAAAAACACAAGAAATTATAGTGGTTCCCCGATTTGGGTACGTCAACTTTCCCCCTTCGACCTATCTCCCACCAAGGGACGACTCGGTCACTTCTCCAACCTGATTGAAATCCAATCCTCACTCTACGGAAGGAACCCTTCCAACAATGGAGTCACAACTCCACCACCACAGGTAGCACCCAACCCTTACAACTAGGAATAAAAATTCATTTACAACAAAACCAAAAATAGAATGTATTAGAAAATACAAACAACGCTTTTGGAGATCCTGATGTCCTTCCTCGTTCATTGAAGCTTGCTTGAAGATAATGAGGAATCCACAACCGGACTTCTCTCTTGGAGAGGATCTTGTCAAGATCGGCGGCGGAAAGTGAGTGCGGCGGCAATGCTTTGCAGATCCAAACTTCTTGATGAAGCAAGCAAGGTCTACGAACGATCTCAGTCGGATCAATCGTCTCAATCGATTCGGAATGAAGAACTAACCTCCTTCAACGAATCGAGAGACAAGAGATCTCAAGAGAGATGCATGAGAAGCACTGCTAGCCTCGGTACTGTCGTCGGAAGATCAAAGAAGCTTTGATATCTGCGGCGACGACGAGCTTGCGAGCGGCGACAGCAATCAGCGATTTTCCGCGATCTGCTAGGGAATGGCGATGGCTTTTTTATTTCGCGTTGATGAGTTACTGTAGAGGTTCGAAATACGCATGTATATATACCCAAGCCAACCCTAAAAGACCATTGTGGGACCCATAGGGAGAAACCCTAGCCCCTGCAGAAACAGTGCACGGTCTCTTGGTTCGGTCCAGCGAACAGGCGAAAATTTCCCAAGGCAAAATCGGCGAGAATCAATGGTGATTCCCGTCGAAGTCGGCGAGAATCACTCACGATTCCCGTCGATTCCACCTTGGACGAATTCCAGTTGGAAACCTTGTCTGCCGGTGGGAATCGGCGGGAATGCAAACTGATTCTCATCGAAGTCAGCGAGAATCACTTGGTGATTCCCGTCGATTCTTCCTTAGCAGAACTCCTGTAGTAAACAGTCATCCGGAAGAGGTCGACGAGAATGATTATTGTTTCTCGTCAAATCGGCGGGAATCACAAACGATTCTCGCCGAAGTTGGCGGGAATCACTTAGTGATTCCCGTCGATTTTGACTTAGACGAATTTTCTCTTTCTTCCTTTGAAGACTTGGTCTTTGACCCCTTTTTGCTCCTTCTTCTTCTCTTGATCTGCCTTAACCCTGTACTTGAAAATAAGTACACTCCAATAGAGAGAGCACGCGTGAGTCAACACACTGACCTGCTCAACAAGGGATTACGTTGCGCAGACCCGTATATATTGACCCACTGCACCCTGACATTAGTGTGTACTTAGCATGGAATAGCTGCAAGCACAACTTGATAGAAAATAATCAAATACATTATCAATTCAACTTAGCTTGTTTAGGGGCTTCTTCAAATCAGGTACATGGTGGATACAATACCCAACATTTATAGTGATGCTTCTTGGAGCGGCTTAGGCTGCGTTCTTCTGCAGTTTGGCAAGGTGATTGCTTATGGCTCACGCTAGTTGAAAGTGCATGAACGAAACTATCATGTCCACAATTTGGAGTTGGCGGCGGTGATCTTTGCACTGAAATTGTGGCGGCACTATCTATATGGAATCAAAGTGGCTATCTATACAAATCGTAAGAGCCTAAAATATATGTTGGATCAGAAGGATATTAACATGCGATAATGAAGGTGGATGGAATTCCTTAGGGACTACACCTTCGATATTCACTATACTCCCGGGAAGGGAACGTGGTTGCAGTCTCCTTGAGTCATAGGAATCCGGTGAGGGCAAGTTGGTTGCAGATGCATGATGAGCGTCTAATCCAGGAGTTGGATGTGTTAGATATTTTTTGTGTTGACAAGAATTCTACAGCCGATGCATGTTTGAACTTGACGGAGGTACAATATAACCTTGCAGATAGGGGTTCGGTGAGCAACGGAGCTTGATAAAGTCCAATGCTATGCAAGGGATGGGTCAGATGACCAATTCTCCTGGGATTACGGCTTGTTACGGAAGGATGGCCGGTTGTGCGTCCCAAGTATGGGTAAGTTGAGAGAAGAGTTGATGTATGAAGCTCACTTTGAAAAGTACTCAATTCACCCTGGGAGCACAAAGATGTACAAGGATATGAAGAAATTATTATGGTGGCCAGGACTAAAGAAAGACATAACACATTATGTGGCAAAATGTAAAACTTATGCATTGGTGAAAGTGGATTGCCAGAAGCCTGGCGGTTTCCTTAAGTCGTTACCTATTCCAGAATGGAAGTTTGATGATATTTCAATGGATTTCATGCACTGGTTGCCGAGATCTGAATGCGGGAATGAATCGATCTGGGTGATTTTAGATCGGTTGGCCAAAGTGGCCCACTTCCTACCGAATAAGAGGGACGATTCAGTGGAAACCTTTGCAAAACTCTATGTGGAGCAGATTGTCTGATTGCACGGTGTTCCCCGGAGCATCGTAAGTGACCGTGATGGGCGATTCACCTCGAATGATTGGAGGCTAATCCATTAGTTTTTGGGAACAAAGTTAGCGTTCAGTACGGCCTTTCATCCCCAAATGGATGGCCAGACTGAGAGGACCAACAGGACGATGGAGGATATGGTCTGAATGTGCGCCCTGGATTTGGTAAGAGATGGGAAGATCATCTCTTTTTGGTGGAGTTTGTCTACAATAATAGCTACCAAGTGAGCATCGGTATGGCACCATTTAAAGCTTTGTATGGTCGTAAATGACGTACACCGTTATCTTGGGTAGAAACAGGCGAATCCAAGCTGTATAAGCGTACAGAAATGGAATAAGCTAACTTGACAATACACTTTATTCGGGAGAGGCTACTGATAGCTCAAGATAGACAAGCCAAATATTATAATGCCAAGCACCAAAACGTTGAGTTTGTTGTGGGTGATTGGGTCTATTTGAAGATCAAACCCTTCAAAGGTGTGTACATGATTTGGCATTTGAAAAAGTTAAGAACGAGATATCTTAGTCCGAGTGGTGGAGCGAGTTGGGGAAGCTACCTATCGGCTAGCTCTTTCAGCAGAATTGAGCGGATTGCATGATGTGTTCCACATATTAGTACTTCGAAAAGTCGTGAAGGATCCAACTCAAATAATTGAGAATGATCGCGTACCGGCCGAATATGGGCTAACGATGAATGTAAAACCCATTCAAATCGAGGATAGAGTTGATAAATAGTTGCAGAACAAGACAATCAGGATGGTCAAAGTCCAGTGGGACAATTTTGTCCGCGAGGAGCTAACATGTGAGCGGGAGCAGACCATATGAGCTGAATTTCTTGAGTTGTTCGTTTAAACGGTTGTAAAGTACGTCTTTTGTTGTAACGAACATTTTGAAGTTATAACATGGTGATTGCTGGGTTTCTTTGCTGTGTGAAAATTTCGGGACGAAATTTCTTGTAAGGAGAGGAGGGTTGTAACACCCCAAATTTCAAAATGGAGTTAAGGAAGGGCAACATGGCCGGGGACACGGGCGTGTCCCAAGGCATGTCCTGCTCGGTATTGGGAAACACAGCCAGGGACACTGGCGTGTCCTAGTCTGTTTCCTTCTCTTTATTTGTCCAGGGAGCCCCATACGGCAGATGACACAGGCGTGTCAAAGGCTGTGTCCTCCTTGGGTTTGTGCGACCTATTGAACACGGCTGGGCAAGGGCGTGTCTGTAGCTGTGTATAGGCACACAGCCTGTGACACAGGAGTATCACAGGGCCGTGTCCTTCTCTGGAATTGTCCAGGGCATTGAGGCCTTGTGAACACGGTCAGGACACGGGCATGTTCGAAGCCTTATCAGTGCACACGATATATGATACAGGCGTGTCACATGGTCGTGTCCCATTCTGGATCAGTCGTTTCATATACCACTTGTAGTACATGGCCTGTGAAATGGGCATGTCACAGGCCATGTTAGCCCAAAAAATAGACATTTGAGGGCGTTCTGTGGCCGTTCGTTTCCTTCATCCTGCATCCTGTGGCCCAGGCTATTCCTTGCTGGGGTTAACCCCAGATTTGAATGAAAGTTTTCATTAAAAGCTTAGCCATCCTCTTTATAAAAGTGTAGAGAGAAGGGAGAGCAAGGAGGAGGAGGAAGAGAAGACCTAACCGCCGGTTGAGCTTCGGTGTTCCGATTCGAGATCCGAGGCCAGTTTTGTGGAGACAAGGCCTCTACGTTGCTTTCCAACCCGCTAGAATTTCTATGGCTCCAAAGAGATCGTCAAGGGTAACAATCTTTCTTCTTAGACAAGTTAAGTCATCCTTTATGCATGAGCATGGAATCCTCCACCAAAAGGTGGAAAAAGTAAGTTATTCCAGTGGGTTGATAGTTGCTATCCCCGGTTGAGTCTGCATCTAGGCCCGTAAATATGTTTTACGGGATATGTATACTGAGTGAAGCCCATCTGGATAGGTTGGTCTGGATTGGTGATGTTGCATCTTTCGCACCGGAGAAGACTCCGTGTATAAACGTGTAGTTTGTGGAGTCGATGGGTTGTGCCTGTGTAGTGGAGTAGCATGAAGTACTAGAATGAGGAACTCCAGGAAAATACCCTTGTAATATTTATGATGTGGCTATAGTGTAGCAAGTCCTTTGTGGATTGTGTAGCCAGTCCTTAGTGGACAGTGGGTAATGTGAAGTCAGACCATTGTGTACATTATGGCTATAGTGAGCTATGTGCTCTTAAAAAGGCATCGTGCTGAACATGATAGGTGATACTAACCTACGCCTATGATTGTCCATGAGTACGTTTGTATTCGGTGATGGCTAGGTGAACTGAGCAACGGGATCGGTTTATCTGTACCTCCGTTATGTCCGACTGACGGGAAGACCTAAGTGATTGGTCTCATTGGAGCGCATAATTAGAGTCTTAGGCCTGCGTGCCAGTAAGAATGAATGCTCAAAGTTTACTGTTAGGCTTTGGACCTTGAATGGTGGTGGGACCCTTGTTGGCTGATACACCAAGAATGTTCCCTGAGTGTACGGAGCGTCGGGACGCATGGTCGACATTTGTGAGATATTTATTGTGCATGAGAGCACAAGATGTAATATATCTGTATATGCATTGCTATGGCAGCAGGGAAGGAATAACACTGCACCAGGAGAGTGGTAGGATTGTTATAAATTGGTCAGCTGAATGCTGACTATTGCTTTGTTTGCCACCTTCTGGGTGGGATGTCCCTATGCAGGTGCTGGAGAGATGAGCGAAAAATGAAGGGCTGAATTCCCTGTTTCTTCTACTGCTGCTAGCCCGTGAAGGCTAAGCAAATTTTGTTGTGTTTTGTTCACGTGTGGCCGACCTGAGCGCCGATGTATCGAATCCACACTTTGAAAAGAGGAACTATAAGGCCTTAAAGCCAACATTTGCTGTATTTTCTCTACATTCCTTCAAGAGGATAAATATAATTATGGTTTATATATACAGTAGACATTCCTGATTTGAGTTCAAGTTATTGTTAAAATATTCCGCTAGAATGCTCTGAGTTAGGGTGCAATTGTATTTTGGTATTAACCTGTGACCTCACCGTCTGTTTTTGGCATATAGTGTTGGGGCCTGGCCGGACCTTCTATTATATGGTATTTAACAGGTGGAGTCATTACATGTTGGTCTTAACTTAACCGCTGAGATAGAAGACCGTCTCGGCTGAGAAGAAGAAACCGTTGAGACAGAAGACACTATCAGCTGTGAAGAAGAAACTGCTGAGACAATTGAGAAGGAATCGCTGGGAAAGAAGAGTTTCATCTGTGAAGAAGAAACCGCTGAGAAAGTTGAGAAGGAACCGTTGAGACAAAGCAAGAAGAAATATTCTAAGTCCAGAAAGTGGAGTTTGTCGAACTGAGATTCAGATTTTATCGAGCTGAGCTCGCCATTCGTTGAGCTTAAGTTAAAGTTTTAAGATTCAAAGTTCGTCGAGTTGAGCTCACCTTTCGTTGAGCTCAAATTAAAGTTTGAAGATTCAAAGTTCGTCGAGCTGAGCCCGTCTTTCGTCAAGCTCAAGTTAAAGTTTGAAGATTCAGAGTTCATCGAGCAAATCTCACATTTCATCAAGCTAAATGTAAAGTTGGAAATTCTAAAGTTCGTCGAGCTCAGCACAGAGTTCGTCGATCTCAGCTCGACGATCTTTGAGCTCAGTCCAAGTACTTCATGACGTTGAAGGAAAGCAATAGTAGCGCTGAAAGCTACTATTTGTCCTCTTCTGAGGAAGGTGGCGCTGACCATCCTCGGCTGGGCCCACATTAAAATTGTGTCATTGATTCAAATCTACAGATAGAAAAAGAAAAGAGATATGGGATTAGGGTAACAATCACAGCAAACGAAAATGAGAACGAAAGCATAAAATGAAAGAGACTCGTGTGGTCTTCCTATTCTTCGACAAGCTTGTAAGAAAAGTCCAGCAGTGAAAGCCAAAAGGCGAGGATAGCTGAAGCTTCTTCCATTTTTGCAAGATTGTTCCTTGAAGAACAAGTTGGCTGATTCAATCTGTCAGCAAGAGAAGATAGCTGTGCAAAGGACTGAAAGCCTTCAATAGCAGTTGTTGCCTTCAGCACAACAAAAAATTGGTAGTTGTAGAAGAATACTAATTCCTTTTACAGTAAGTGGGCTAGACTGATATCTGCTCAGTCCAGCAAGTTAGACCCAAAGATTTTTCTCTGAGAAATTATTTCAATTTTATTGATTAATTTCCTGTAGGATTCAGGTTTCCTAAATCTGAGTTATAGGGCCCTTTGTGTCTGAGCTATAGGTGACTATTTAGTCACTGAGGTAGGCACCCTATTTGGGTACTGAGGTAGGATCCAAGTGTGGATCTGAGTGTAGGGTTGTCCTCCAAGCCTGAGTAGTAGGCCTTAGTGGTAAGGTTGAGGCAGGTGACTATTGTGTCACTGAGTTGTAGGTGACAAGTGTGTCACTGAGTGTATGTCTTGGAGGAGACTGAGTGTAGGGCCTTTGGCCTGAGGTATATGTCAAATTTGTCGCTGAGCAGTAGGTTCCTAGAAGGGCACTGAGGTAGGTACCCGGAAGGGTACTAAGCTGTAGAAGTGTTGTAGCACTCTGAGAGTAGGGCCTTGTGACCGAAGTTATAGGACACTTTGTGCCTGAGCTATAGGCCTTAGAGATAAGGCTTAGGTAGGTGGTTTGAGGACAACTGAGTTGTAGGAGCACTGCAGGGCTCTAAGGTAGGAACCCCTATGGTTTTGAGATAGGGTTCTAAAGAGAACCTAAGTATAAGGCTGAGCGCCTGAGGTGTAAGCTATGAGGAGCATTTTAGAGGAGTTTGTGCCTTGTCTAACATAAGTTAGAAAGGTGGGAGGTAAAGTGGATGTACCCAATTGGGGAACCACTATAAATAATTTTGTGCTGTGCTGTGTTGCTTGCTCTTATTTTTATATTGCAGGTAATTAGGACATGCTCTAAATCACTAAATTTATAAACATCGAAAAGACTTAATAAATTTCAAAGACCTATTCACCCCCCCTCTAGGTGACTAGCTATCCTTGAAGTAATAACTTTCAAGTTGTATCAGAGGGAGGTTACTCAAAAATGATCTAACAATCTGAGTATACCTCCAAGGTTAGCTATAAGATATATTTATGGGGTATGGTGTAAACTATAAGGAGCTAGGGACAATGAAATTACCAATCTGCAGAAAGGAGGGCTTTGGACTCTGGAAGAAAAGGGTCGAACTATTCATGGAAACTGCTGACCCTAGGATATACATAACAGTTAAAGAGGGACCCTTCATCACTATGAAGATAGTAGTTCTTAATGCCAACATCCAGACACCTAAATCTTATGAAGAAATGAACAAAGCTGAGCTCCTTCTTTCCTCAATGTACAAGAGAGCTAAAAACATTAGTGCCAGTGCAGTAGATTATTAAACTTTCTAGAATCTAGTGCACTGCAAGACCTCCAAGCAGATGTGGGACACCCTAATTGTGTTTATTAAGGGTTCAGAAGAGGTGAGGGATGATAGAAAATCCATGCTCAACCAGGAGTATGAGGCCTTCAGACAAGGAAAGTCTGAGGGCATTGCTGAGAGCTTTGAAAGATTTTTCAGAATTGTAAATGAACTGAGAACATATGGAAGGGTCTTCAGCACATATGAGCTAAATGACAAATTTCTCAGGTCCCTCACAAATGATTGGGACACAAAGATTTGTGTCGTTAGGGAAATTGCCAAGTTATCTGAAACTCCTCCTCCAACCCTGTTTGGAAAGCTTCTGTAATTGATAAGTATGAAGAGCTTCTTGAAGCATTCAAGAAGTGCAAGCTCCTTGCCAAGAGACAGTCAAAAGAGCTTCTCAGTCTTAGGAGCAAGTGTGAGGGCAAAGAAAAGGATCTCAATGATATGGCTGCAAAATCACCCTTACTTAATGGGATCATTGATATGGAGTGTGTGGTAAGAGTCTCAAATGAGAAACTTATCCAGAAACTTAAAGATGATCTCCTAAATTAGAAATTTCTGGTGGCCAAGTTTTCTAAGCAAAGCACTATGCTTCCCTTAATTGACACCCTCTTTATCCAAAAGGGTAAGAAAGGATTAGGATTTAAGGGACCTACTAGACGTCATAATCGAAATGAAAAGGGGAAGGCACCAGTTGTACCTCTAGCCTCATTGCGCCAAATCTCTTTTTAGAATGTCTTGTTACCTTCTAACAGGTATGACCATGAAAGTTGTTATGGTCACTGGGAGAATGGCAGATCCACTTGTATGGACAAATATGTCCATAGACAAGGTGGAAGATACAGCCATGTGAAGACCTTTAAGGCTGCCCATGAGTAAATTCAAATGGCCCATCCTAGACCATTTTTTTTGGTGCCGCAGCACCAAAACTCAAGGATATTGCTGCTGCAGGAAATCGGAGTCATGCAGCAAAAGTAATGACTCAAGGTGAGTCTTTTGGCAAGGATGAAATGGCAGTTTCTAATGAAATTAGATGCATGTTAACAGAAAAGAGACATGCAGCTGGCGGATCTCAGAAAAGACCAAAACAGTCATCTGAAAGACTTACCTTCAGTTAAATGGCTGCTGGAAGAAATCAGAGACATACATCAACACATCTTCCCATTATTCAAGGAGCAGTCTAGGAAAATGTTGCCCTGACAAAAAAGGAGATATAATGTCCATGAGTGCTGGTGTTGTGGAAAAGTGGGCCACTATGTTATAGATTGCTGGAATAATCCTTCAGTGTCTAGGGGTAGCCAACCTGTCACGAATACTGTAGGAAGGCAAGTTTATTTTCAGACTAATGTGAACCTAAGGCCCAATAGAAATTGGGGTCCTAAGGTGAGATAAATTGTGCCTTTTCAGGTGAGTTCAAGTACCAATTCCCCTAAATGGTACTTGGATAGTGGATGTTCCAGGCACATTACTAGAACAAAGGAACTGTTGAAAGAGTTCACTCTAGTAAAGAATAGGCCTAAGGTCATCTTTGAAGGCTTTGACAAGGGAATAACCATAGGTTATGGTAAGATCTCAAATGGATTAATCACCATCACAAAGGTAGCTTATTTACAGGTATTCTAACACAACCTCATAAGCATAAGCCAACTATGTGACCATGGTTATGACATTTCCTTCCACAAGGATAAGTGCCACATTAAGAGGTTAAGTGATAAGATTTTCATCTTAACAGACACTAGGAGTGGGAATATTTATTGCTTAAAATTTTCTTGCTTACATAGGAGTTCCCCTATATGCCTAGTTATAAACGACAAAGTCTCATATTGTGTCAATGGAACAAGATACTGGTTCATTTTAATTGTAAGACCATTGGTTAGCTCTTTAATATTGAGCTAGTTAGGAATGGTCCCAAAATAAAATGCTCCAAGGAGGGTATCTGTGCTGCTTGCCAAAAGGGTAAGCAGACTAAGACCTCCTTAAGAACATTGGGACTAAGGACTCAGTGAGATGCTTGTATCTCCTATATATGGACTTGTTTGGTCTTATGCCTGTTCAGAGTCTAGGTAGGAAGATCTACACTCTTGTGGTGGTTAATGACTATTCCTGGTTTATTTGGGTGTTCTTCCTTAAAAGAAAGGATGAAACCCTTGAAATCTTCATTGATTTTGGTAGGAAGATTCAAAATGAACTTGCAAGCTCTGTGGTCAAAATAAGATGTGACAATGGAACTGAATTTTAGTCTGCTGTCATGACTACTTTCTGTAAAGAGCAAGGGATTCATCAAGAATTCTCCTCTCCAAGAACACCCTAGCAAAATGTGTGTGCTGAGAGGAAAAACAGGACTCTCATAGAAGCTGAGAGAACATTATTGAGTGACAGATGAGTCCTATTTATATACTAATTTTCGGACTCATCTGGGCTAGTTTTCTCAATCATGCACTTCACTTTTAGTTCATTATCATATATATTTCATCTTATCTTTATTTTCATAGGAAGTGCACTCTTAGGCCCGTGGTTGCGTATTTTTTTTACTTTTATGGATTTTACTTATTATTGTGATTGCCTGGAATGTCTACACCTATCATTGGTTTGTTTTTCCTACTGGTATAATAGTCTTGTGAGTGTTTTGGGATTGTTTGAGAATGTTTTTAGCCTAAGGGCCACTGATCGTGCGTTTTTACACACGCACGGTCAATGGACTCCTTAGAGCACGACCGCTGGTTTTGCCCAGTCACTTCATCAAAACCCAAACAGTACAGGAACATTGCGCATGATCATTGAATCGTTAGCGCACGACAACTTGTCGTGCGCCACTGATCATGCACGATATTCTCTATTTTTCCAAGTTCTGTCTGGGGCAAACACACTATCACAGGACATAGTGGGCATAACCACCGGTAATGTGCCAATGATCGTGTGCATTGATTCCAATTTTTACCAGGTTCTGCCAAGCCAATATGCACGATCACTGTACATATTGCGCACGACCACTGGTCGTGTGCCACTGATCATGTGCATTATAATTTCTGCAATCTATAAATTCGCAGGTTCTGCCCTAATTCGCATATCCTGGACTTTTTCTTTGTCGTTTTTATCTCTGAGGAGGGTTCCGCCATTTTCCAATTTCCTCAACCGTAGGGAGGGGCTCCAGGCAAGATTTTAATGCCAAATTCAAGTCGGATCTTCCTCTCGGCCTCCTCCTTCATCCTTGAGCTTCAAGAAGGGTTTGACCTAACTTTCACCATCAAGCTCAGAGGAGTTTGTGTCATCCTCCACCGAATCATGACATGAAGAAGACGGGTCCATTGGGAGTTAGTGACAGCCTCCTATACCCCGGACGTAGTTTAGGACCGAGCTAGGATGCGGATTGACAACCTGGCGATTCCTTCCGTGAATCCTCAGCATGACTTCGGATCCGGTCACTTTCGAACTTTCTTCTTCTCTTATTGTTGATAGTGTAGTTTGATCTCTTTGTATTTGATGAAGTGTGTTTAACATGATATACATTTGTGTACAATCATGTCTATGTGATTTTATATTCACGTTATTTGCTTGAGGTGCGCAAATATTAATCCTCCACATAGTATCGCACTAGTAATTGCTAGTGGCTTGTGTAGCGAAGGGGTGCTCACGACCTTCATTCTTCCCATCTCACCACCTCATTCGCAAGCCTACTCGTCCATCCGCCTAGCAATTCTGTGAATAACGGCCCGTGTAGTTTTTCATCTGCCTGACGAATCATTGCATAGCAACATTGCAGAGGAGTAGTTTATTAGAGTTTTACAATCTTTTTCCGCAAAAAATCAAAACCCCCTTCATAAACTCCGACCTAAGGACTTCAATCTCAAGTCCACCTCAAAGTTAACTCCACCTTACTTTGTTCCATGAGAGATCGATACTTATGAAAATTCGCCCATTTTATATTACTTGTGCGAACGGTACACTTATCGTAGACCGCAACAAGTTTTTGGCGCCGTTGCCGGGGAACACAGTTGTGAGAGTTTTTGGAGAGGGAGATAGGAGATAGAAGCCCTTTTCCATTTGTTCATATCATGTTTCTTCTTTGCTTTAGTTTTTAAAATTTGTTTCTTATTTTTCTTTGTTCTTTTTCTAGTTTAAATTTTTCAGCAGCAGACATTCCTTTTCTTTTATCTGCTGGTGTGTAGTTAATTTTTGCTAAGAATATTTCTGTTGGTGAATTCTTTCTTGTTGCACCATGTTTTCTTATATGAATATCCGTTGCAGATGGTGCGGGGAATATAGGCATGGTAGTTATGAGTGCCACACTGAAGATATTGAGCATAATTCTCGTGGTTTAGTGTATGGAGCACCGTCCACTTATGGTACTTCATACACCATACCCAAGTCTTTTGGTCACTTCTCTTCTACGCCTTCACCTTTTTATTATTCCTCTCTGGTCCCACCAGGACTGAGGAGTAATAGAAAACGGTGTTTGTGTTGTCGTAGCACCGAGCACGTGTTGAAAGATTGCACAGAATTTTAGCGCTAGTTGGAGGAGGATGATGAATCGTGTATCTGATTCGTTCCATCCACCTTTCAATTGGATTCCCATTCTGATTCTAATGATATATTCACAGTACCACCTTATCTATGGGGGACTGCTGCAGATATACCCTTCAAACTATCTGCTGATCGGTGTGACGACATTGTGGTGTCGTCTCTTCTTATGCATTCTTCCCCTCTTTTGGATTCACACCCGGAGGAACCCACACATATTTTCTCTGATGTTGTTGTTCCTCCGCTTTCTTGGCAAGAATTATCTATCCTAATTTTTAGTGTGTCGATTAATGATGTTGTGCCAAATAGTGATTCTGAGCCTGAGGTTGCGCCAATGTGGGATGGGGACGTTATTCTCTCCAATGGAGAGTGTAAGACCTTGGAACATGATGACGCACTGAGGTAGAAAGAAAAGCTAAAGCGAATAGATTCAGAAAGGTTTAGGCGACCAGCGGCTAGACTTAATACTGCGGCTTTCGAAGGAGAGATAACCACGAGCTGCGGTCTCGTTCTAACGAGATCTTCTACTAGGTGCCGATCATGTCACTGAATCTAACCGCCTGTTTATTCGCTGCAGGTGCACATGAAACTGCCATCAAGCCGGGAGATCCGACGACTTTCTTACCTCCACTGATTTCGCCGCTACCTCCAAGTGTTCGCGACCAGAGGACGGCCGAATTCCAGGAGGAGATCGCCGCCTTACAGGCTAGGATAAGGGAGCATGCCGAGGCCCTTCGAGCTAAGGAAGAAGAGTGGCGGCTTCAAGAAGAAAATCATCGGTCTATGCTGGAGGCCGCTGAAAGGAGAACTCAAGAAGTGCTGGAGGACTTGGAGGATTCTGATCGCAAGTGGCGAATAGTGACCCGTGGCTTGGCAGAAATCTTGACGAAATGGCAGGGCCCTCGGCATTTTATAGACGCAGAAGCATTAATGGCAGTCGCGATCTCCGTCTTAGTTCTACATTTTCGAAGTTTTTCAGAAACTTAAAAAACTCATCATGTTCCAAGGTGCGTCATCATGTTCCAAGGTGTTACACTCTCCATTGGAGAGAATAACGTCCCCATCCCACATTGGCGCAACCTCAGGCTCAGAATCACTATTTGGCACAACATCATTAACCGACACACTAAAAATTAGGATAGATAATTCTTGCCAAGAAAGCGGAGCAACAATAACATCAGAGAAAATATGTGTGGGTTCCTCCGGGTGTGAATCCAAAAGAGGGGAAGAATGCATAAGAAGAGACGACACCACAATGTCGTCACACCGATCAGCAGATAGTTTGAAGGGTATATCCGCAGCAGTCCCCCATAGATAAGGTGGTACTGTGAATATATCATTAGAATCAGAATGGGAATCCAATTGAAAGGTGGATGGAACGAATCAGATACACGATTCATCATCCTCCTCCAACTAGTGCTAAAATTCTGTGCAATCTTTCAACACGTGCTCGATGCTACGACAACACAAACACCGTTTTCTATTACTCCTCAGTCCTGGTGGGACCAGAGAGGAATAATAAAAAGGTGAAGGCGTAGAAGAGAAGTGACCAAAAGACTTGGGTATGGTGTATGAAGTACCATAAGTGGACGGTGCTCCATACACTAAACCACGAGAATTATGCTCAATATCTTCAGTGTGGCACTCATAACTACCATGCCTATATTCCCCGCACCATCTGCAACGGATATTCATATAAGAAAACATGGTGCAACAAGAAAGAATTCACCAACAGAAATATTCTTAGCAAAAATTAACTACACACTAGCAGATAAAAGAAAAGGAATGCCTGCTGCTGAAAAATTTAAACTAGAAAAGGAACAAAGAAAAATAAGAAACAAATTTTAAAAACTAAAGCAAAGAAGAAACATGATATGAACAAATGGAAAAGGTCTTCTATCTCCTATCTCCCTCTCCAAAAACTCTCACAACTGTGTTCCCCGGCAACGGCGCAAAAAACTTGTTGCGGTCTACGACAAGTGTACCGTTCGCACAAGTAATATAAAATGGGCGAATTTTCATAAGTATCGATCTCTCATGGAACAAAGTAAGGTGGAGTTAATTTTGAGGTGGACTTGAGATTGAAGTCCTTAGGTCGGAGTTTATGAAGGGGGTTTTGATTTTTTGCGGAAAAAGATTGTAAAACTCTAATAAACTACTCCTATGCAATGTCGTTATGCAATGATTCGTCGGGCGGATGAAAAACTACACGGGTCGTTATTCACAGAATTGCTAGGCGGATGGACGAGTAGGCTTGCGAATGAGGTGGTGAGATGGGCAGAATGAAGGTCGTGAGCACCCCTTCGCTACACACGCCACTAGCAATTGCTAGTGCGATACTATGTGGAGGATTAATATTTGCGCACCTCAAGCAAATAACGTGAATATAAAATCACATAGACATGATTGTACACAAACGTATATCATGTTAAACACACTTCATCAAATACAAAGAGATCAAACTACACTATCAACATTAAGAGAAGAAGAAAGTTCAAAATTGACCGGATCCGAAGTCTTGCTGAGGATTCACGGAAGGAATCGCCAGGTTGTCAATCCGCATCCTAGCTCGGTCCTAAACTACGTCCGGGGTAGAGGAGGCTGTCACTAACTCCCAATGGACCCGTCTTTTTCATGTCATGATTCGGTGGAGGATGACACAAACTCCTCTGAGCTTGATGGTGAAAGTTAGGTCAAACCCTTCTTGAAGCTCAAGGATGAAGGAGGAGGCCGAGAGGAAGCTCCAACTTGAATTTGGCATTAAAATCTTGCCTGGAGCCCCTCCCTATGGTTGAGGAAATTGGAAAACGGCGGAACCCTCCTCGGAGATAAAAACGACAAAGAAAAAGTCCAGGATTAATAGACCAACTCAGGCTCAAAAGCCCTACCTCAGGCTTATCACAAGGCCTACATCTCAGAGAAGAACCTTCTCCTACACTCAGGAAAACAGCCCTACCTTTTATATAAGCCACTTGGGTGATAGTAATTAGGTTAGAAGAAATGTTACCAAACCCTTTGATGATTCCTTTTTCAGATCTACCAAAGATCACTTTAGGTCCATCTTTGACAGATGTATACTCCTTCAGCAGCCCCTTTGTCCCAGTCATGTGCCTGGAACAACCACTGTCCAAGTACCAAATAGGGGCATGGCCACTTGGACTTTCCTGCAACACAGATTTACTTACCCTTAGAACCCAAGAAAGTCTTGGGTCCTTGGTTCAGGTTAGCATTAACAAAGCTACCATTATCTCTTCTAACAGGTAGACTATTGTTCTTTCTAACACTTGTGTTATGCCAACAGTCTAATGCAAAATGGCTTCTCTTGCCACAGCACCAACATTCAAACTTATTATATCTAGATCTAGATACACCCTTGACAGAAGAATTTCTGTCCATTACTGGTGCTGCAGCAGCTTCACCCACTGATTTCTTATAACCATTGGGTTTATGAACATGGATAGGCCTGTTGACATTTACACCCTTGTTAATCAGAACATTAGTCTTAAAATGACCATGAATATTTTCATGATCATATTGGTTAGAAGGCACTTGCACCTTTCTAAACTTAATAGGGACTGAAAGGTTTAGTGGCTTGACAAGAGCTTTGCCTTTCCTCTTGAATTGGGCTGCCCTGGGGTTACCTTTGAATCCTAATCCTGCCTTACCCTTTTGAGTCACAAATTCATCTATTAAGGGTAAGACAAACTTTGGCTTAGAGTAACTAGCCACTAAATCTTTTTCTATTCTTAGTCTGGCCTCCAGACTCTTCACTTGATCATTGGTATAATTAATTGTGCCCATCTGAATAATAGTTATATTCTTCAGCTTGGCAATTTCATTTAACTTCTGATCAATTACTTTCTCTAACTCAGTTGCAGCTACCCTTAGATCAGCAATTTCCTTAGCCTGAGATTTAACCAGGTTCTTGCTTTTCTTAAGGGCCTGCAACAAGTCCCCATACTTATCTATCAATTGATAGACATCTCCTTCAGATTCAAATGCATCTACATCACTTGATGCAGATGTAGCTGATTCTGCACTTGTACTACAAACAGAATTTATTGAAGGACATAGTACCTTACTAGGACCAGACTGATTCTAGCACATGTCTTCTTCTACTCCTACCATCAGTCCCATGCACTGATGATACTCTTGTTCATAGATGGAGTCTAGCAATTGCATGAACTCTTCTTCTTCAGTAGCAGTATATAGTCCAATATATGCTTCAGCTTCAGATTCTGATTCTGAAGTTGATTGATCTGTTAGGCTCTTTTCCTTCTTTGCAACAAAGGATTTTTCCTTCTTGCCCTTTTGATAAGTCTTCTTCTTGTCTGATGACTCCTTTCTCTTATCAGGACAGTCAGCCACTATATGTCCAGGCCTATTGCAACAATAGCAGACAATCTTTGAAGTAGTGGCCTTGCTGGGCTTTGTTCTGCTCTTCTCTTTCCTTGATGACTTTTTCTTCTGATAATAGTCATCAACTTGCTGTGTTGAGGAGGGCCTAGACCTCCACTGCTTCTTCTTTAAGAATCTTTGGAATTGCTTTGTAAATGCAGCAAAATCTGCATCTGACTCACAGCTTTCTGAACCCTGATTCTCTGAATTTTCAGAACTAACTTCTTCAACTTCCTTAGGAGGAGATGATGATATCCTCCTATTCTTTCTAGTGGCTTCTGCCTTGAAGGCCACTGTCTTCTCTCTATGCTCTCCTTTTGAATTCTTTTCCTCCTCCTTCCTCACCATAAGTTGCATTTCATAGGATAGCAACTTTCCAAACAAGGTTGGAGGAGAAATCTCTGCCAGTTTATCCACTTCTCTTATGGCACAGATCTTTGTATCCCAATCCTTTGTCAAGGATCTTAAGAATTTGTCATTCAGTTCATAGGTACTGAAGACTCTTCCATAGGACATTAACTCATTCACAATTCTATAGAATTTCTTATAGCATTCAGTTATGCTATAAGTTTTTCCTTGTCTAAAACTTTCATATTCCTGGTTAAGCATAGACTTCCTATCCTGTCTTACTTCTTCAGATCCCTCCATGTAGACAATCAAGGTGTCCCACATTTCTTTGGAGGTCTTGCAGTGAATCAGATTCTGAAATGTAGAATCATCTATGGCACTCACAATAATATTCTGAGCTCTCTTGTCCATGGTTGCCAAAATGATTTCATCCTTGGTCATTTCAGAATAACTCTTTGGATTTTGAATATTAGCATAAAGAACTGATACCTTCATTGGAATGAAGGGACCTTCCTGAACTGTGATGTATATTCTTGGGTCAGATTCTTCCATGAACAATCTGACTCTTTCTTTCCAAATTCCAAAGATTTCCTTCCTGCATATGGGTAACTTCATTGACCCTAACTCCTTGTGATTTTCTCCAGAACCCATCTTCTTGAATCTTGATTCTGCCTTTCAGATCTACCTCAGACTGTTAAGTCCTTTTTGAGGAACCTCCCTCTGATACCACTTGATAGTTTTACTTTCAAGACAACCTAAACACCTAGAGGGGGGGGGGTGAATAGGTTCTTATGCTTGTTTACACTTTTAGGCAGAATTCAATTACAGAATTAATACACTCAGCACAGGAATCACAGAAAATCATACAACACAGATTACACACAGTTTTATAATGGTTCCCCAAGGTTTGGGTACGTCCACTTTCCCCCTTCACCTATCTAGCAGTATGCTAGATTCGGCCAAACTTCCTCTTTACTCAGATCCACAGATCCTACAGCTCAGAACCTGAAAAGGTTCCTACAACTCAGGCTCAACAGCCCTACCTCAGCCTTATCACAAGGACTATAACCCAGAGAAGAACCTTCTCCTACACTCAGGCAAACAGCCCTACCACTCAGAGATCAACTCTCCTACACTCAGCCTTTATAATACAGGCTTACAACTCAGATCTGTATTGACAGATCCTACAGAAATTAGAAAAGAAGTTTGTATTAACCCTGAAGATTGGAGCTGTTTTCAACAGAAAAGGGATGAATCAACAAGGAAAATTTTTGTCTGAAGTGGTTGGCAAGGTGATTCTGTGCAAACCAGGTGGACATGATAGGATTTCAGCCTATATGTTCAGCCTAATGACCAGAATTGTGTGCAAACCAGGTCGACAGATGAGGTTACAAATAATTTCCTGTATTCTTTAATACTTCTTCACCTGCATATGTCAACTTAAAACAACATCAAATACACCTTGATGTATATCATTAAGCTAAGTTAGGCTTCTTCAAATCAGGTACACATTTTCCAATGTACCCAACAAGGTACACATTGAGACAGAGTCGACACACATTGGCAGAAGTCAACAATACTTGTGTCTACACCAGAAGACTGAGTCGACACATATTGGCAGGATTGACATTTGCTGAGTCGACACCTGAAGGTAGAGTCGACACATATTGAGTTCTGAATCTACAACAACTGTGTCGACACGCAGGACTTGTGTCGACACACTGCAAAGTCAAGACCAAGTTATTTTCTGAAGAAAGATAAAGTGTTGAGTCGACACAAATTCTCTGTGTCAACTCATTCTCCAGATGAAGTTCTGAAGAAGCTGTGTCGACTTAAAGGCAAACTTGTCGACATCATCAAAGGCTGTGTCGACACCAAAGTTACTTGTGTTGACACATATAAACAGTTGGTCTCGACACTTCCTGACAGTCTGTCTCAACACTTTGCTGACCAAGACTAAGGCACAGGATCTGTTTGAAGACTTGACAGCTATGGGTTGCAGCCAGTTAACTGATGTTGTCAGACTCGTCAGAAGACAGTTATAAACCGGATCAGCCGGTTACCATTAAGAAGGTCTATAAATAGACAGATTCAGAGAGAAGTAACAAGAGATTGAATTTTGGCAATCAATTTGAGAAATCAAATCAAGAAGGAGTAATACACAAAAGAAGATCTTCATTAGAAGATCTAAGAAGACGATCTCAGGATCGATCTAAGAAGAGTTCTATCAAGAATTCAGAAGTGTCATCAAAGGTATTGGATAGAGAGAGATTCAGCCATTTGAAGAAGAAGAAGGAAGCCATCACTGGTTTCTCAAGAAGCTGTTTGGGAAATCAACTCAGCTAAGTTCAGATTCAAGAAGCTTTGAAGAAAGCTCAGATTCAGTTGATTTCATTCTTCAGCTGATCAAGAACTGCCTTGTCCTTCTCTCTCTCATCAAGGGCAAGTTAATACAAACTTCTTTTCTAATTTCTGTAGGATCTGTCAATACAGATCTGAGTTGTAAGCCTGTGTTATAAAGGCTGAGTGTAGGAGAGTTGATCTCTGAGTGGTAGGGCTGTTTGCCTGAGTGTAGGAGAAGGTTCTTCTTTGAGTTGTAGGCCTTGTGATAAGGCTGAGGTAGGGCTGTTGAGCCTGAGTTGTAGGAACCTTTTCAGGTTCTGAGCTGTAGGATCTGTGGATCTGAGTAAAGAGGAAGTTTGGCCGAATCTAGCAAACTGCTAGATAGGTGAAGGGGGAAAGTGGACGTACCCAAACCTTGGGGAACCATTATAAAACTATGTACAATCTGTGTTGTATGATTTTCTGTGATTCCTGTGCTGAGTGTATTAATTCTGTAATTGAATTCTGCCTAAAAGTGTAAACAAGCATAAGAACCTATTCACCCCCCCCCCCCTCTAGGTGTTTAGGTTGTCTTGAAAGTAAAACTATCAAGTGGTATCAGAGGGAGGTTCCTCAAAAAGGACTTAACAGTCTGAGGTAGATCTGAAAGGCAGAATCAAGATTCAAGAAGATGGGTTCTGGAGAAAATCACAAGGAGTTAGGGTCAATGAAGTTACCCATCTGCAGGAAGGAAATCTTTGGAATTTGGAAAGAAAGAGTCAGATTGTTCATGGAAGCATCTGACCCAAGAATATACATCACAGTTCAGGAAGGACCTTCATTCCAATGAAGGTATCAGTTCTTGATGCTAATATTCAAACTCTAAAGAGTTATTCTGAAATGACCAAGGATGAAATCATTTTGGCAACCATGGACAAGAGAGCTCAGAATATTATTGTGAGTGCCATAGATGATTCTACATTTCAAAATCTGATTCACTACAAGGCCTCCAAAGAAATGTGGGACACCTTGATTGTCTACATGGAGGGATCTGAAGAAGTAAGACAGGATAGGAAGTCTATGCTCAACCAGGAATATGAAAGTTTTAGACAAGGAAAAACTGATAGCATAACTGAATGCTATAAGAAATTCTATAGAATTATGAATGAGTTAATGTCCTATGGAAGAGTCTTCAGTACCTATGAACTGAATGACAAATTCTTAAGATTCTTGACAAAGGATTGGGACATAAAGATCTGTGCCATAAGAGAAGTGGCTAAACTGGCAGAGATTTCTCCTCCAACCTTGTTTGGAAAGTTGCTATCCTATGAAATGCAACTTATGGTGAGGAAGGAGGAGGAAAAGAATTCAAAAGGAGAGCATAGAGAGAAGATAGTGGCCTTCAAGGCAGAAGCCACTAGAAAGAATAGGAGGATATCATCATCTCCTCCTAAGGAAGTTGAAGAAGTTAGTTCTGAAAATTCAGAGAATCAGGGTTCAGAAAGCTGTGAGTCAGATGCAGATTTTGCTGCATTTACAAGGCAATTCCAAAGATTCTTAAAGAAGAAGCAGTGGAGGTCTAGGCCCTCCTCATCACAGTAAGTTGATGACTATTATCAGAAGAAAAAGTCATCAAGGAAAGAGAAGAGCAGAACAAAGCCCAGCAAGGCCACTACTTCAAAGATTGTCTGCTATTGTTGCAATAGGCTTGGACATGTAGTGGCTGACTGTCCTGATAAGAGAAAGGAGTCATCAGACAAGAAGAAGACTTATTAAAAGGGCAAGAAGGAAAAATCCTTTGTTGCAAAGAAGGAAAAGATTCCAATTCCGGACTCTAACAAGGGGGACTTCACATATCTACCCCAAGGGACGCCACAACCCACCGCACACTCGCGGGGAAGGGTTTTCCCTATGCAATGCAGGAATTAAGGACTTCACATGTCCAAGCAGGAAATCGTTACCCTAGGAGTTCGCTTCGGAGCCATGGAGAGAAATTTGAGACGGATGAAAGCCTTCGCAGCAGCGTTGCCTTCGCAAATCCGATCTCGGCTCGCGATTTGGACCACCGTAGCACCACCGTCAGCCGGACTCCACTTCTTCTTCTTCCTCCTTGCTCTCACCTCTCTCTTACTTTAGAAAGAGAAGATGAAAAGAAGAATGAGCTTCTCCCCCCCTTTTCCCGGCCTTATCAGCCCAGGAATGAACTCCAGCCACAGGATCTTATTTAAAGAAAATGAAGGGCCACGATCTACTGAAAATTCCCCTGAAATTTGGCCGACACGGCCTGTGACACGCCCGTGTCACAGGCCGTGTACCCTTAAGCGGCACACGCGGCAGTCGCACTGACTGAAATATTCGAGAACACGGGCATCGACACGCCTGTGTCGAACCTGACACGCCCGTGTCAGTCATGAGACACGCCCGTGTCTCCTGTTACACGGTACTCACCGATTTCCAAAACCAGTACACGGGTTGGAACACGGCAGCTGACACGCCCGTGTCCAGCCTCACACGCCCGTGTTCCCGGCCGTGTTCAAGGCCGTGTCCTGCTCTGACTTGAATAGGCCAATTTCGAAAATTAATTCGAACACGCCCTGGGACACGCCCGTGTCGAAGGCCGTGTCCCAGGCTCGACGATCGTCGACTTTCAAACGTCGACTAGCCTGAACACGCCCTGGGACACGCCCGTGTCCCAGGCCGTGTACACCCGACACGCCCTGGGACACGCCCGTGTCCCAGGCCGTGTTTAACAGCCTCCAACCCAAAATTGTGTACAAACATATTTTGAGATTTTTGGGGTGTTACAATCCTCCCCCCTTAATAAAATTTCGTCCCGAAATTTGAAGAAAATAGGGAGAAAATAACAAAACACTTATATGTTTCTATTACACATACAACGAGTGAACAAGCTACGAAAATAACTCGGGAAACTCGGCTCGCATGGTCTGCTCGCGCTCCCATGTTAGCTCTTCTCGGCCACAATTGTCCCACCGGACTTTGACCATCCCGATCACCTTGTTCCGCAACTGTTTCTCGGCTCGATCCTCTATCCGTATAGGCTTCACCTTTGTCGTTAGCCCATACTCAACTGGCACTCGATCATTTTCAAATATATGAGCTGGATCCTTGACTGCTTTGCGTAACACCGAGATGTGAAACACGTCATGCAATCCACTCAATTCCGATGAAAGATCTAACCGATAGGCAGCTTCCCCAATTCGCTCCACCACTTCAAACGGACCAAGGTATCGCGGACTTAGCTTTTTCAATCGCCGGATCCGAGATACGCCTTTGAAGGGCTTAATCTTTAAATAGACCCATTCACCCACCGCGAACTCCACGTTCCGGTGCTTAGCATTGTAATACTTGGCCTGCCGATCTTGGGCTATTAGGAGCTTCTCTCGAATAGAGCGTATTGTTGAGGTAGCATCCTCGACTTCCTTTTTGCCTAAAAGTTTAGTCTCGCCAGTTTCTGCCCAAGCTAGCGGTGTACGACACTTGCGACCATACAGCGCTTCAAATGGGGCCATGCCTATACTCGCTTGATAGCTATTATTATAGGCAAACTCCACCATAATAAGATGTTCTTCCCACTTCTTACCGAAGTCCAGGGTGCACATACGGAGCATATCCTCCATCGTTCTGTTGGTTCGTTCAGTTTGGCCATCCGTTTGCGGGTGAAAGGCCGTACTGAATGCTAACTTCGTACCCAACATCTGATGAACTAATCTCCAATCCTTTGAAGTAAAGCGCCCATCTCGGTCACTTACGATGCTTCGGGGAACACCGTGCAATCGAACTATCTGCTCCACATAGAGCTTTGCCAACGTTTCCACTGAATCGTCCCGCTTGTTTGGTATAAAATGAGCCACCTTTGTCAACCGGTCTACAATCACCCAGATTGAGTCATGGCCGCGCTGAGATCTCGGCAATCCGTGCACGAAATCCATAGAAATATCCTCAAATTTCCATTGCGGAACCGGCAACGACTTCAGGAAACCACTCGGCCGTTGACATTCTGCCTTTACCAAAGCACAAGTACGACATTTAGCCACATACGCGGCTATGTCCTTCTTTAAACCAGGCCACCAGAACAGTTTCTTCATGTCTTTGTACATTTTTGTGCTCCCAGGGTGAATTGAATACTTTGTAAAGTGCGCTTCATATAGCAGCCCTTCTCGCAATTTACCCGCACTAGGGACGCACAATCGGCCATCTTTCCCCGTAATAAGCCATCATCCCAGGAGAACTGATCACTCGATCCCTCCTTTGCATAGCGTTGAAGACTTTCATCCAACTCCGTTGCCCGCCGAACCCTGTCAGCAAGGTCATATTGAACTTCCAACCAGTTCATGCTTGCTTCAGTTGAAGAATCTCTTTCCACACAAGATATCTCCAAGGCTTCCAACTCTTGGACTAACCGCTCATCATGTATCCGCAACCAATTTGCCTGTACCGGAGCCCGACGACTTAAGGCATCTGCAACCACATTTCCCTTTCCGGGAACATAGTGAATGTCGAATGTAAAATCCCCAAGGAATTCCATCCACCTTCTTTGTCGCATATTCAACTCCTTTTGATCGAGCAGATACTTTCAACTTTTATGATCGGTATAAATATCTACTTTCACGCCATATAGATAATGCCGCCACAATTTTAGCGCAAAGATCACCGCCGCCAACTCCAAATCATGGACGGGGTAATTACGCTCATGTACTTTCAATTGACGTGAACCATAAGCGATCACCTTGCCAAACTGCAGGAGAACGCAGCCTAAGCCGCTTCCTGACGCATCGCTGTATATTTCAAATCCATCTGTACCACATGGCGACGTCAAAACAGGCGCCGTGGTCAAACGACTTTTCAGCTCCTCAAAAGCTCGTGCGCATTCCGGCGTCCAAACGAACTTCTGATCCTTTCTCGTCAACGTAGTCAGAGGCAAAGCAATCCGGGAGAAGTTCCCCACGAACCTCCTATAGTAGCCCGCCAGTCCAAGGAAACTCCTGACTTCGGCCACTGAAGACAACACTGGCCAATCCCGAATGGCACTTATCTTAGCCGGATCCACCGCTATGCCCTCTCCACTTACCACATGGCCTAGAAAAGCCACCGACGAGAGCCAGAACTCACACTTTGAGAACTTGGCATACAGCTTATTCCTTCGCAAGGTATGCAATACTAATCGCAAATGGTTTGCATGATCTTCCTCCGATTGTGAATATACCAGAATATCATCAATAAACACAATCACAAATAGATCCAGGTATTCGCGGAACGTACGATGCATGAGATCCATGAATACCGAAGGCGCATTACACAAGCCGAACGGCATCACTGTGAACTCATAATGACCATAGCGTGTGCCAAACGCTGTCTTGGGAATGTCACCTTCCCTAATCCGCAACTGGTAATACCCGGACTTCAAATCCAACTTCGAATAGACGGTTGAGCCTGCTAGCTGATCGAACAAGTCATCGATCCGAGGAATTGGATACGTGTTTTTCTCCGTCAGCTTGTTCAGTTCACGATAATCAATACATAGTCGCAAACCACCGTCTTTCTTTTTCACAAAAAGAACAGGCGCGCTCCAAGGTGACATACTTGGGCGTATATATCCCTGCCCCAACAACTCTTGCAACTGAACTTTCAGTTCGGCCATTTCTTTTGGCGCTACCCGATACGGCGAACGGGCCACGGGTTTTGCACCCGGCACCAGCTCGATAGCGAAGTCAATTTCCCTTTGGGGAGGTAACCCCGGAAGGTCCTTTGGAAACACATCCGCATATTCCGACACAATCGGCACTTCACTCACACTGGCCTTCGGCGCCACCGCCTCTATGAGTGTGAAGAACAACTCCGCACCCTTCCGAACTGCCTTAACAACTTGGAGAGCGGATAACAACATCCCACTCATCCCTTGCATACCAATAAACTTGGTCTCTCGTTCGGTATTTTGCCCAAGTGTGACCTCTTTTGAAGTGCAATCAATACAGGCACGCTGCTCTGAAAGCCAGTCCATACCAAAGATTATATCAAACTCTTTGATCGGCAATACTAGTGTTTCCACTTTGAACTCCCGACTTCCTATCGTGACCTCAAGACCGCAAGATCGATCCGCGCACATCAAACGTCCGTTAGGCAACAACACCTTTACACTGTCTGTCTTGGTCCGGATAGGCACCCCGACACGCCAGACAAAATCCTCAGACAGAAACGAATGTGAAGCACCTGTGTCGAACAGTGCTCGCGCCGGATACTCTCGTATAAGGACAAACCCTATAACATGACAATTAAAACAAGCACAACACACCAAAAGTACAAATATTACAACTTAAGCGCACCTGTGACGACATCAGCCTGCTTAATGGCCTCCTGTTGTCCTAGGTTGAAGACTCTGGGCTGCGCGTGCGAGGCAGAAGACTCCACCACAGCCTTCCCCTTCTCCGCATAAGACGCTCCCGTCTTCTTATCACCCTTTGGAGGACCAAATCGGCATTCACGTGCGAAGTGTCCAACCTTCCCGCACGTAAAACAAGCACGAGCTCCATTCCCAGATGTGTCCGTCATAGTCGCAGATGGAGTTTGTCCAGAAGACTTAGACTTCTTATTCCATTTCCTTCGGTAGCCAAACTTGTCCGGACGCGGCGGCTTAAACTCCGGCTTCACAACCGCCAAGTTTCCCTTTGCTTGCCCCCGTTTCATGTCCGTCTCCAAAGAACGAGCCGTACAGACTAAGGCTTGGAATCCCTTCGGATCTAGGCATGCTGTGTGAAGCCCATCTGGACATGGTCCGGATTGGTGATGCTTGGTTGCATATCGGAGAAGGCTCCGTGATGATTGCTTGTATGCCTGATGGATAAAAGTACTGGAGGAAGTCCAGGAAATTATGAGAGTTGGACTCTCTTGTGGCCGTGAGTGCTACTGGTGGAAAGTTGAGCTGTGAGGCTGCAACTAGGAAATGGTGGAACGGGCAAGGTGAAACTGTACCCGCGTCAGTCCAGGCGTGAGTCTGACGATGTGAGCAACGGGAAAGGTGGATCTGTACCCGCGTTATGGTTGTCTAACCTTGGGTGCTTAAGACCCTGTTAGGATCACATAGCGAGAGTCGACGGCCGATGAGCCGATCAGACTAGAATGCTCATAGTGCGCCGTTATGTCTGGGACCTCTGAACGGTGTGAATGTGCCCTGAGTGCACGGAGCGTCGGGCCGTCGAGCCGACGTTTGTGATATGTGACGGTGCGGGCGTGCACGTCTTGCTTGAATGGCTATATATATCATGTTGGATGAATGCTTTGCAGGGATGGAATTCCGCTGCCCCGTGCCAGGGGCAGAGTCGTTATAATTGGTCAGCTGAATGCTGACCGTTGCCCTGTTTTACCACCGTTTGGTGGATTTGGTTCTTACAGGTGCTGGAGGAGCTGGTCCGAGCGGGACTTAGCGGGCTGAAGCCCAAAGCTGCGTTGCTGCCCTCGAAGGCATTGTTTTGTTTCTTTTGTTCATGTGTGGCCGGCCTGCGTGCCGATGTATGTAAACCACACTCTTGTTAAGAGAAACTGTTGTAAGGCCTTAAGGCCAGACTCTTTTGATGTATGTATATAACATTCCTATGTTAGTGGACAATGTTGTTTATCTTGAGTTCATTAATTCAACCGTGAAGCTTCCGCTAGAATGCTCTGTGTTAGGATGCGTTGGTTATGATATTATTTAGTAGCGTCTCCGCCTGTTTGTGGAATATGGTGTGGGGCCCCGGCCGGACCCTCTATTATATTCTTCTTGACGGGTAGAGGTGTTACATATTGACTGGGTATAGGAAGAGAAATGTTTATTGTCTTAATTTTGTATGTGAGAATAAGGCTTCTCCCATCTGTCTTGTAGCTGATGACAATGCTTCTCATTGTGTTAAGTGGCACAAGAGATTGGCTCATCTTAACTACAAGACAATTGGCCAACTCTTTAGCAAAGAGTTAGTGAGGAATGGTCCTCAAGTTAAGTGTATAAAGGAAGGAATATGCTCAGCTTGTCAAAAGGGCAAGCAGACAAAATCCTCCTTTCATAGCCTTGAAAACAAGGATTCTGTGAGGTGCTTATACCTCTTGCATATGGATCTTTTTGGTCCTATGCCAGTTCATAGTCTAGGTAGGAAGGTCTATACTTTTGTGGTTGTAGATGACTATTCTAGATTTATATGGGTGTTCTTTCTGAGACAGAAATCAGAAACCCCAAGTGTCTTACTAAATTTTGTGAAGCAAATTCAGAATGAACTGAATAGTACAGTGGTCAAACTTAGAAGTGACCATGGTACTGAGTTTCAATCTGAAAGCATGACAAAGTTATGTGAAGACTTTGGGATTTTCCAAGAGTTCTCCTCACCTAGAACACCACAACAAAATGGCATTGCTGAAAGAAAGAATAGAACATTAATTGAAGCTGGTAGAACACTATTGAGTGACACCTCTCTTCCAGAATATTTCTGGGATGAGACTATAAACACTGCTTGTCATGTAATCAATAGGGCTTCTATCACCAAAAGCCACAAAATGACTCCCTATGAGATTATGAAAGGCAGAAAACCAAATCTATCCTACTTTAGGATCTTTGGTTGCAAGTGTTATATACTTAACAATGGCAAGTCATATTTGACTAAGTTTGCTGCCAAATCCCAGGATGGGATATTTGTTGGGTACAGCACAAATAGTAAGGCCTATAGAGTCTCAACTTGACTACTCAAGTTGTAGAGGAGTCTGTTCATGTTGTATCTGATGAAATAAGATTAATCAACTGTGAGTTGTCTTGTAGATCAAATGATTCAACAGGTATAAGCAAAAGTATAGACAAACTCTCCATTGTTGAAGCAACAAAGGAAGATGAAGCATTGGAAAATGAAGGCTATTGTCCAGGGGGAGTATAAGACTCAATAGGAGCTGATGAAAACCAAGAGGTTCACTATTAAGAAGGAGCTGGAGATGTTCAACAAGAAAGGAATCTACCTCCAGCTACAAGACATTTAAGAGATCATCCAGCTGATCAGATTATAGGTGATCCAAGACAGGGAGTGCAGACTAGAAGCAGAAATCAAAGCACAGACCTGCATTCAAGTTTACTGTCTCAAATGGAGCCTAAGAAGTTTGAAGAAGCCATCCAAGACCAGCACTGGACTGATGCTATGCAAGAGGAGCTAAATCAATTCAGAAGGTGCAATGTATGGGAGCTTGTTCCTAAACCAAGAGGCCACAACATAATTGGCACAAAGTGGATTTATAGGAACAAATTGGATGAGAGTGGAATAATAGTGAAGAATAAAGCAAGATTGGTTGCAAAAGGATACAGGCAGGAAGAAGGGATTGACTTTGATCAAACCTTTGCCCCAGTAGCAAGGCTGGAGGCAATCAGAATGTTCCTTGCCTATGTAGCCTATCAAGACTTCAAAGTGTACCAGATGGATGTGAAATCAGCATTCCTGAATGATGATTTAAAAGAGGAAGTTTATGTAGAGCAGCCATCAAGTTTTGTAGATCCTCTTAAACCTGATTATGTCTATAAGCTTAGAAAAGCTTTGTATGGGTTAAAGCAAGCCCCAAGGGCTTGGTATGAAACCCTGTCTACTTTCCTTATTGAGAATAAATTCTCAAGAGGAAAAATAGACAAAACTCTATTCCTTAGGGAATCCAAAGGTAAGATCATCTTAGTTCAGATCTATGTTGATGACATAATCTTTGGATCTACTGAAAACAACCTTTGTAAAAAGTTTGCCAAACTTATGCAAGGGAAGTTTGAGATGAGCAGTATGGGGGAACTTAAGTTCTTCTTGGGACTCCAAGTAAGACAGACTGATGATGGCCTATCCATATCCCAGTCTAAGTTCACCAAAGAATTAATTAAGAAGTATGGTATGGAGTCATCCTCCACTATGAGAACTCCTATGGGAACAAGTATGCCTATATGCAAAGATGATGCAGGTAAACCTGTTGATGAATCTTTGTATAGAGGAATAGTTGGCTCACTACTATATCTCACTGCTAGTAGACCAGATATTATATATGCTACATGTGTCTGTGCTAGGTACCAAGCCTGCCCTAAAGAATCTCATTATATTGCAGTCAAAAGGATTCTGAGATATCTTAAGGGCACACCTAATCTAGGCCTTTGGTACCCTAGGAATAGAGATTTTCTACTAACAGGTTATTCAGATGCAGAATTTACAGGCTGTAGAGAGGATAGAAAGAGTACAACAGGTACTTGTCAATTCTTGGGAGGAAGATTGATATCTTGGAGTAGTAAGAAGCAGACCAGTGTGGCTATATCCACAGCTGAGTTAGAATATATTAATGCTGGCAGCTGCTGTGCACAACTATTGTGGATACAACATCAGCTTAAAGATTATGGTATTCAAGTAAGTAGAACGCCTCTTTTGTGTGATTCTAAGAGTGCAATTTCTATTGCTAATAATCTTGTTTCTCATAGTAGAACTAAGCATATAGAAATTAAATACCATTTTCTTAGAGAATATGTAGAAAGAGAAGACATCACATTGGAATTTGTTAAAACAGATTATCAAATAGCAGATGTATTTACTAAGCCACTGGATGAAACAAAATTCAATAAATTTAAAATTGAATTAGGCATGCTGACCATTGATTAGTTTATCAACAAACTTACAAGTAATATATTAGATTATCAAGTGGTCTCAAGTAGTATTGACAAAAACAGAAATTGGCTAAGTAAAATAGTGTCGACACATTCAGTGATAATGTGTCGACTCAGTGAAGTCATGACGACTAGTCAGAGAATATGTGTCGACACAGAGAATTTGTGTCGACACTTAAGAATCAAATAGTCGACTCATCCAGGAATGTAGTGTCGACTTCACCAGAATAGTGGTGTCGACACTTACAGATTTTGTGTCGACACTTATCCTAAGAGTCGACACAGAATTTCTGATGCTCTACTATATCTCTCAGGTGTCGACATATCCATAATTGGTGTCGGCACATAGTAGACAGATTTGTTGTCGAGACAATAGAAGTTTGTGTCGACACATTCCATCTGTGTCGACATATATAGACTGTTTTTGCCCGCCTTTTGATCTTCTTTCAATAGAAGGTATAAATAGGTCAAGAACTTATTCTGTCGACACGCTTACAAGGTTTTCGAGACTGAAACCCCGTGTCAACATTCTCTCTCTCTCTTCTCTCAAGCTTTCTCGTCTGATCAATGGCGCCAAAGGTTGCAGAAAACGTCAATGAAGAATATGAGTTGGTGCGCAATGGCTTTGCGGATGCCCCGACAGATGTTCAAAGGATTGTCAATCTAATTTCTGAGTCTGGATTAGAGTTTCTAGTTTCTGAACCGACAAAGATCTGGAAGAAGGAGGTGATTGAATTCTTTACCTCTGCATCAGTGGATTCAGATGGTCTCAAGATCAAAGCCATAGTTCATGGGTCAAAGGTGAAAATTACCCCAAGAAGTTTAAGAAAGATTCTCCAATTACCTATCATTGAGAATGAAGAAGAACTCCCTGCTTCTAAGTCAAGAGAGGCTCTCCAATGGTTTGGATTGGATCCAACCCTGAAGATTGGAGCTGCTTTCAACAGAAAAGGGATGAATCAACAAGGAAAATTTTTGTCTGAAGTGGTTGGCAAGGTGATTCTGTGCAAACCAGGTGGACATGATAGGATTTCAGCCTATATGTTCAGCCTAATGACCAGAATTGTGTTTACAATTCCAACTGACTGGTCAGCTGTAATATTTGATAAAATCAAGGAAGGAATCAAGAAGCCAAATCTGGCTAGAATTATGAGTTTATACCTGATTGGAGTGATCCCTGAGGTTATGCAACAACTGCCTGGGACAAAGATTAATCACATGAGGAAAATGGATACAAGATTATTTTCAAGGTGGGATAGGGTGCTGTCTAAAGATGTGCCTGATGAGAGCAGGCAGGACACCCCTGTGAGATCCCCTGCACATGATCTAAGCTTTGCCCAGTATCAAGAAGAGTTAGTGAGAAAGCAGGTTGAAGATCAGCCTGAGTCTGTTCGAGCTCACACTCCTGCCCAGAATGTATCTACTTCTGAACAAGTACAGGGGGAGCAAGTGCATTCTCCTACCCAGGAAATTCGACATACTGAACAAGTGCAGGAGGTGCAAATGTTTGACCATGTGCAAGAGGAAGACCAAATTGATCTATCAAAAGATTTGAATATTGCAGATCTGGATGATTCAACATCTGTTCCAGCTCAGAAGGAATACACTCTAGATGAGTTATTTCCAAATGTTGAAATTGCTACTGATATTGTAGAGGAGGAGCAAGATATTGAAAAGGTACTAGACATGGAGATAGAGCAAGAAATAGAGAAAGAGCAAGAAATTGAGGAGGAGCAAGAAGTTGAGGGGGAGCCTGTGCATGTTGAGGCTGAACAACAAGGCACTAAGACAGATATTCCTCTTCTTTCTCCTGACAGAGTTCAAATTGACAGTTCATCTGATTTTGAGAATGAAGAATCCAGACTGGCTAAGAAGAAAAAGCTCATGGTCTTTAAGAGAAGGAGCAAAAGCTATAAGCAGACTCTACAGACTACAACTCTCCAATCTCCTTCTGAATTCAATTATAACAAGTTTATGGTAGATTTGCAAGTTAAGTTAGATGACCACAGGTTGGCTGTTGAGAAGTATGTTGATGAGAGCAATAAATCCCTTCAATTTGACTTGGCTCAAGATATTAAATCTATTAGATTTGAAGTAAATATGAATAAGAAGGAGATGACAGATTGCTTCCATAAAGGAGGTAATGCTGTGGTGTTTTTGGCTAAACAACAGCAGTCTATCATCCCTAAAGTGGATGATATTGTTTTAAAGCAAGGTTATGTTTTGGAGAATCAGTTGAGGATGAATGATAATTTGGCTGAATCTCACCAAGAAATTATTGATGAGTTGAAAAAGACTACTATAGGGCTGACTGAAGCAAGAGCAAAGGAGATGGAAGTGTTTGATAAGAAACTTCAAGATGTCATTGAATCAGTTAAAACTGCTATCACCACATCTCAAAAGGACATATCTGACAAGCTTCAAAGGTTGAAACCCTATTTTAAAGAGGGTGTGAATTATCTGGATGGCCAGATCAGATTTCAGAAGGAAGATCTAAGAGATCATATTACCAGAGAAGTCATAAAGGGGGAGAGGTTGTTAGTTCATGCTGGCTCAGAGCACACCAAATGGGTGACAAATAGTATTCGAGCCACATTGGGATATCCACCTTTGTGTGATGATGCTATGGTGGCTGAGTCAGGAATTCAAACAGGTCTACTTGAAGGCAATCAACCTGAGATTGCCCAAGTCATTTACCCTCCTCCAGATTTTGATATGATTGATCAGCAAGTTCAGGATATGTATAGTCCTCCAAAGGAGGTTACCAAGGTTATTATTGAAAAAGTTGATAAGCCTGATGCCAACTTGAAAGAACAGCAAGATGCTCTACTATCCAAGAAAAGATTTAGAGAGCAGGCTGAACTTAAGCCAGATTTTGAGCAGTGGAGCCCTACTTCAAGAAATATTATACTAACTGCATGGAAGGCTGTAAAGGACCAAGAACATGAAAGAGGAAAGTGGTATAATGAAATGGAATGGCAAAAGTTTGAAGCTAGGCAGGAACCCATAGTACAGTTCAGGAGAAAAGCCAAGATGGGAAGGCTGCCACCAGATGCTCAGGAGCCGAGCAAGTACTTTCCAAAGACCTTTCATTACTTTGAAAGGCAAAGGCTCAAGGAAGAAGCACAGAAGAAAGCTGAGCTAAAAGGCAAGAAGCCAGTTGAAGTTGCTGAAGCTCCTGCGAAGGCTCAAATCTAATCTGGCAAATGAATTGTCATAAAAGAGCCTGATCAGTCTTAGTTCTAAGTTCTTTCAAATGTGTTTTGTAATGTTTTGTTTAATTATTCAATGTAAACATCTGTAATCAAACATTGCCAAGTTATAAACAAAATTTTGTTTGGAATCACATATTCATGTTCACTCTGTGATGAATTGTTAATATTTTGTTTATATTAAGTATTCCTGTAATGTCATACATCATCATATTATTTTTTTTATAAATGGTGTATATCATTAACTAAAAGGGTTATGACTTCTCCAAATAAGGGGAGATTGTTGGGTACATTGGAAAATGTGTACCTGATTTGAAGAAGCCTAACTTAGCTTAATGATATACATCAAGGTGTATTTGATGTTGTTTTAAGTTGACATATGCAGGTGAAGAAGTATTAAAGAATACAGAAAATTATTCTAAGTCCATGTGTCGACACCTGAAGAAATTGTGTCTACACTTCAGAATAATTGTGTCGACACTTGAAGGAAGCTGTGTCGACACAGAGAAAGATAGTCGACCATATTTGTGTCGACACTGGGAAGCAGTGTCGACTCACAGAAAGATAGTCGACCTCATTTGTGTCGACACTGGGAAGCAGTGTCGACTAACTGAAAGATAGTCGATCTCAACATTGTCGACACTGGGAGGATGTGTCGACACATTGAGACAGAGTCGACACACATTGGCAGAAGTCAACAATACTTGTGTCGACACCAGAAGACTGAGTCGACACATATTGGCAGGATTGACATTTGCTGAGTCGACACCTGAAGGCAGAGTCGACACATATTGAGATCAACTATCTTTCAGTTAGTCGACACTGCTTCCCAGTGTCGACACAAATGAGGTCGACTATCTTTCTGTGAGTCGACACTGCTTCCTAGTGTCGACACAAATATGGTCGACTATCTTTCTCTGTGTCGACATAGCTTCCTTCAAGTGTCGACACAATTATTCTGAAGTATCGACACAATTTCTTCAGGTGTCGACACATGGACTTAGAATAATTTCCTGTATTCTTTAATACTTCTTCACCTGCATATGTCAACTTAAAACAACATCAAATACACCTTGATGTATATCATTAAGCAAACGCCAAAAACTCCGAGCAAATAGGAGATATACGAAATATGTAAAAGAAAGACAAACATGGTACTACTGCTTCTAACACTTCCACTATTTAACAACAGAATCTTCGTTTGAAACATCGGCTTTATCAGTGGAAAATGTGTTGGAAGATCATAGGACAACATAGTCTTGTAATTTCCCTGCCCTTGCAAATTGATCTGCTAGTTTCCGGAGAGCCCGACAATCTTCTGTGTTGTGACCAATATCCTTATGATATTTACAAAAAAGTTCTTCATGTCGATGTTCAATCTTTGATTTCATTCGTCGAGGCTTTTTAAATTCTTTCATATTAGCAAGAATTGACAGAAGATCTTCCATAGAAATTTTGAAGTTGACATATCTGTCAGAGTATTTTTCATACTTGAGTGTTTTTGGATCAAAGGACATGATAGGGCAAGCTTCTATACACTCTGATGATTTATCCTGTTGCGGAGATTCTGAAGCACTTCGGAAAGAACCGGACTGTTGATGATAAGAATCTTTCTGATATCCCTTAGCCATTAGATTTAAGAAGGATATATAGTTGGCATTTGCTGCTTCACCCATTATGAACTGATTAGCTGTTTTAATAAGATCTCCATAGGTCTTCGGCTCCTTTTTGCTAACTTTAAATTTGAGAGGACCTTCTCGAAGTCCACTTATCAAGGCATATTTGTAAAAGTCTGGATGAACGTTAACGATATCGAGCGTTTCCTTTTGAAACCGATCAACGAAATGAGCGATAGACTCATCAACTTCCTGCTTTATTTGGAAGAGAGCTACTGGGTCTCTCTTCCGCTTCCTGAAAGTATCAAATCTCAAAAGAAACTGTTTTTGAAAATCCCCAAAGCAAGTGATGGACCGAGAAGGTAAACCATGAAACCATTCCTGAGCAAGACCGTCAAAGGTCATTAGAAAAAGCTTGCATTTGATTCCATCCGACATGGCTTTTAGAGAAGCAGCCGCTTCAAATGCTTGCAGATGTGAAACTGGATCACTAATCCCAGAATAACGTGGCAAGCGAGGCTCTCTAAAATCATCAGCAACAGTATCCCAGTGAATTTGATCAACGAACGGAAAAGAAACTTCTTCTTCTCTGTAGGGAGGTGTCTGCTCCGTGCCAGCCTGAAATGCATCCTTAGCTATATTCTCAGGATGAGAACCATCTTGCCTCGCTAAGGAATCCAGCATAGATGATAAGAAATCTCTGTAATTCCTCGGGAGATTCATTGCTAATGAGAGATAACAACCAACAAGAACTTAGAGACCGCCGGACAGTTACAGTCTGACCGCGCGGATAGAATTGCCAGCTGTTACTGAGCAGGTTAAACACCCTTGCCGCTGCTTGCTCGACTAGCCGCTAAGCACTAGCGGCCGAGCGGTCTGACCATATCTAGCCGCGGATTTCTCCGGCTAACCGAGATCTGAAGGTCGCGTGTTAACTGTTGATGCACGAAAAGCGACGGGGAAAACGGGCACCACCAGCTAACCGTTCGAGCACTGGGGAAGGTATTGGGAAAAGACTGTCGGCTAGTCGGTTACTAGCGGCTAGGAATGGCGGATAGGACCAGATAGGAAAAAAGAGAGAAAGGGCCGCTGCCAGCGGCAACACTAGAGTTCGCCCGCCGCGGCCTAAATGCCTCTCCTGCGGCGGGCTTTCCTTTTATAAGAAACTGAGCAATTATACTTAGAAAGGAAAGAAGAAAGGAAGAAGCCGGCCGGATAATAGACTGCAAAGGACTAGAATCGAGGTCGCAGCTTTTAACAAGCGAGCTCTTGGACTCGAGTCAGCGTGCTTTGGGTGTACTCCCGCCCCCTATTTATAGGCTTGGGGGCCTGCCCAAATGGGCAGGGCTAAAATTACCGGCTGCCCGAGGTACAAGAGAATCGGGCAGCGGTGACAGGAATCGAGAAAAAGAAGAAAAGCCAAGAGGCAGGCCGCGCGGCCTGGCGACCTTCTTCTGCCGAGCTGCAGGACGGCCTCTGGGCCGGCTGATCTGGACCTCCTCTGACAGCGACCTGGGACACAAGACGCGTAGCTTGGGCAATGACAGGCCGACCCTTAGATGATTGTTGGACTGGAACTGGCGGCTGTCTGATGTAGAGGCCGCCCGGCTTGTCTGACAATAAGCCGGCTAGCTGAGAACAGCGGCTAGAAAGCACAAGCCGCCTGGACTTGAAAACCTGGAGAACTAGTCGCGGATTCCGGGTTAACCTGCTCAGTAACCGCTGGCAATTCTATCCGCGCGGTCAGACTCTAACTGTCCGGCAGTCTCTAAGTTCGTGTTGGTTATTATCTCTCATTTGCAATGAATCTCCCGGGGAATTACAGAGATTTTTTATCATCTATGCTGGATTCCTTAGCGAGGCAAGATGGTTCTCATCCCGAGAATATAGCTAAGGATGCTTTTCAGGCTGGCACGGAGCAGACACCTCCCTATAGAGAAGAAGAAGTTTCTTTTCCGTTCGTTGATCAAATTCGCTGGGATACTGTTGCTGATGATTTTAGAGAGCCTCGCTTGCCACGTTATTCTGGGATTAGTGATCCAGTTTCACATCTGCAAGCATTTGAAGCGGCTGCTTCTCTAAAAGCCATGTCGGATGGAATCAAATGCAAGCTTTTTCTAATGACCTTTGACGGTCTTGCTCAGGAATGGTTTTATGGTTTACCTTCTCGGTCCATCACTTGCTTTGGGGATTTTCAAAAACAGTTTCTTTTGAGATTTGATACTTTCAGGAAGCGGAAGAGAGACCCAGTAGCTCTCTTCCAAATCAAGCAGGAAGTTGATGAGTCTACCGCTCATTTCGTTGATCGGTTTCAAAAGGAAACGCTCGATATTGTTAACGTTCATCCAGAATTTTACAAATATGCCTTGATAAGCGGACTTCGAGAAGGTCCTCTCAAATTTAAAGTTAGCAAAAAGGAGCCGAAGACCTATGGAGATCTTATTAAAACAGCTAATCAGTTCATAATGGGTGAAGCAGCAAATGCCAACTATATATCCTTCTTAAATCAAATGGCTAAGGGATATCAGAAAGATTCTTATCATCAACAGCCCGGTTCTTTCCGAAGTGCTTCAGAATCTCCGCAACAGGATAAATCATCAGAGTGTATAGAAGCTTGCCCTATCATGCCCTTTGATCCTAAAACACTCAAGTATGAAAAATACTCTGATAGATATGTCAACTTCAAAATTTCTATGGAAGATCTTCTGCCAATTCTTGCTAATATGAAAGAATTTAAAAAGCCTCGACGAATGAAATCAAAGATTGAACATCGACATGAAGAACTTTTTTGTAAATATCATAAGGATATTGGTCACAATACAGAAGATTGTCGGGCTCTCCGGAAACTAGCAGATCAATTTGCAAGGGCAGGTAAATTACAAGACTATGTTGTCCTATGATCTTCCAGCACATTTTCCACTGATAAAGCCGATGTTTCAAACAAAGATTCTGTTGTTAAATAGTGGAAGTGTTAGAAGCGGTAGTACCTTGTTTGTCTTTCTTTTACATATTTCGTATATCTCCTATGTGCTCGGAGTTTCTGGTATTTGCTTCTTTTCTTTTCATAATGACAGTTGTAATAAATATAGCCCCAAACCAGTCCTCACCAGCATCCAGCTTCACAAATATCTCTCAACGATCATCGACAATTGGGTTCAATTAGGCTTCAAGCCCATATCCTTTTACTAAGATTTCCTCTAGAAATAAGCATTCATATGCCCTCTAAATTCTGCTTCCTAGCTTTACACTTAATATTGACATACCTATGTGACATTTACTTATAACAAATATAATACTACTTTTTTGGCCCTCCACATCCCGCTCGACATCAGTCGCAGATGTGTAGTGGCAATCCCGCTCGACATCAGTCGCAGATGTAAACCCCGCTCGAATGATTCGCGGATGAGTTAAATGAGATCTTCTTTAGAAGAGTGATGATTCTCAGTTTATGCTGTAAAACAGTGCAGGCAGAGTTTTCGTTATCTTTTCAACCTGCAAGTTACAGTGATAGATAAATTAGGGTTTTCATATATTGCTATTATTTTGCCCGTTCCAGCTTATCCACCGTCTCACAGTCTTACAACCTAGCCGGTTTAAATTGCACAGTCCGTAGACCGCGCGGTTACCTATTTCGGTTTATTCTATTCGGCTATGAAATCTATTTCGAATTATTACTAATATATTCTGGAATTCGGCCGACTTGATCCTGTCAATTAATTCTAGTCCGCCAAGTAGAGGGCAGTGAATTGAGTTGTTGAGTCTGCAGATCTTGAGGTCCTGTAAGGAAAGCAATGCCGCTCCGGCCGCACCTACCCGCTTGGCCTCTAGACTGCGGTTATCCTATCCGCTTAGTCCGCCGGTCCTTGGGTTGATTCGGTAGTTCATAGCCCTGTGAGGAAAGCTATGCCGCTCCGGCCGCACCTACCCGCTTGGTTATGAACTACGGGTCATTTCTGATATTATTATTGATGAGTGCGGACTCCGGTTATCCTATCCGCTCAATCCGCCGGTCCTTGGGTTGATTCGGTAGTTTATAGCCCTGTGAGGAAAGCTATGCCGCTCCGGCCGCACCTACCCACTAGGTTATGAATTACGGGTCATTTCTGATATTATTATTGATGCAGTGCGGACTCCAGTTATCCTATCCGCTCAGTCCGCCGGCTTATGGTATTCATTCAAATCAATTCGCGGCTTGCTATGTAAAGAAGTCGCAATATGTTTATCTCTATCGCTAAGTAGTTTCCCTATTGAAAGCGAGTTTCATATTAAAGTTCGGACAGGCCGCCACAATCAGCTTGCTTTTTACAATATCTATCCGGTTTATCCACTTGGCCGGGCGGCTTGTTGATCGCCATGTATCTTCATCTCCAATAAAATTACGGCCTATACATTAATCGTGGGACTTCGTGGTTGAATATGAACCCTCAACAGTTGAACTGCCTTATATTCTTGGCGAATAATCGCCTAACCGCCCGGCTTATTGCTCTATATACGCTCAAGGATGACCGGATTGTTATAATTTCGCAGACGACTAAATCCGGTTACCGGTATTCTACTCGAGTTTAACCGGAGCAAAGGTAGTTATTATTCGGTGAAGTCATCGATTAGATTTCTTAAGCCGGAAACGAGTAAGAAAGATTAAGCCGCATACACAAACAAGTAAGTAAAATTATAATAGATTCTCACAAAAGATAAAATATTTTCATCTCATGTCAAGTGTAAAAGGAAGACTGCGCGGTTTACAAAAATCTTACCGGTGGTCTCAAAAAATGTAAAAACTTTTACAAGTAATCTATCCTAGCAATTCGGCTTCAATCTTTTGGACGCAGGAGTACCGGAGTCCGGTTCACCGTCGATGTCGATCTCAGAAGGCGAGTAGTCGCCACTGTCAGACGAGGATGAACGCAAACTGCCAGTGCCCCTGGTCTCTGACTAGCTGGCAACAAACCGCACGGTCTCAGATGCTTGACTGCCAGTTTCTGAAGAAGCGCTCTCGCTCCTGCTTCCCTCGCTGTCCTCCTCTTCCTCTTCTGCCTCGCCCTCTCCGTCGATCTTCTCCTTGCCTTTCAGCGCTCGATAAACTGCGTCCACCCTTTTCTTCAAGGATGGATACAGGTCGGCGTAGGTGAAGTCGGTGAATCCCGGGGCGAGGCTGCTGCGATCTCGAAGGCTTTTCAACGCTCCGTCAATCCCTTGCACAAGCTGCGGAAAGACCGCGTCCTGAAAGGCCGAGTTGGCCGGATCATACATTTTTTGCAAAGGAAGGAAGAAGGTCAGTCCGAGCGGCTTGTTAAAAGAGGTCGCATAAATCAGGTAATATCTTACCGCATTGAGCTCCTTTAGCCGTGCGATTTCTTCATCATTTTCGGCGAGTTGCCGCTTCAGGTTGCCTTCACTTGCGACTAACCGCCTATGGGCCAGGCCCATATAGTGGTTAGCCACAAAGCTTCTCGCGCCGACCTGCGCGGCAAACCGCGAGAAGTCCTCTGCAGGTATCTTTTTTAGCGCCTTCAAATTGCGCCTTCCATACAAAGCCGCGCCAGCCGCGGAGGCATGGCGGCTTACAGTTTCATTCCCCCAGTTCGGGAGGGCGGTGGAAACTTGTACCGATTCGCCGTCGGCACTCCACTGCATGGTGGGGTTGCCGTGGAGGTCTTTCAAGCGGCTGCCCATACCAAGCAGCGTGAAGCTGCTGGAGGAATCTGATTCAACTTCCACTTCAGCCCGCTCCGGCCTGGCCCTCTTCGCCCTCTTCTCCCTCTGGGTAAGGGTTAGGCGGCCTGGAGTAAGCGGCTTGTTCAGCGGGACCGCGACTGCAGCTGCAAGGCAAAGTTAACAAGTCAGTTGGTAAGCCGAGCGGCTAGCTTAGCAGTTCGGCTGGGTGATACTTACTGTCCTGCGCATGGACATCCTCCAAAGTCGGGAGCAACGGGAGGTAGTGGGTGACATCGAGCCGCTCGCCCTTGAAGAAGTTGAAGATCTCCTTCTCCACGCCGTCCAGTCCGCTGCTGCCAAAAGCGGCTTCGTCGCGAACTTGCAGATGGACCGGCAGGAGTCCGAGGTTACCCTCGAAGATCAGGTATCTTTCTGACCAATTCGCGATTTTGTTCGCCAGGTTGACGACTTTCAGGCTGCGACAGCCGAAGTAAAGATGGCCTCTGAAGATCTTCGTTCCCGAGTCCGGAATAGACCGCACAGAGAGGCATTCTCTGAACAGCCTTATCGAGAAGCGAACTCGCTCCAACCTAATGTAGGAGATGAAGCTGTAAATCGTCGCAATAGAGTTCGGGGGCAGCTGTCCTGGCACTACTCCGTAATGGTCGAAGACCGCGACGGCTTCCATTAGCTCAGGGAAGCCGAAGCCGCAGTCAAAGTGATCGATTGGGATAGCGATCTGGTTGGCCGCAGAGGTGTTAATCTGCTAGTGAGGTAGCAGAAGCTGCGCGAGCAGCGGGCTGTCTTTCATATGCTTCTCTGCAAAGCTGTCGAGCTCGGCTTGGGTAAGCCGGCCTTCCTTATGATCCACCGAATGGAAGGCGGAAGCCGCGTCGGTCCTAACGGCTGGAGCTTTGTCAGACCGCATCGCCATTGCTTTTGCTCGCATTTTGATGTTCTGTGCCGAAGACTCCGGGATAATCTCAATTTATAGATTTCCTACGCAGCTACAGTTGTGGTTGTCAAATCGCGGTTAGATATCGGGCCGCACGGCTCAACCTGCAAGGTAAAGTATTCTAACCGCATTCTAGTTCGGCAGTTCGAGCGACTAAAATTCCAGTACTTGGCGAAATTTCCAAAGAAGAAAAGACAGAGACTAGAAAGTATTCAAACCGCACAAAGCCGCATACAATTCGCAGTAATATACTTTCGAACATACAACAATTGTCCACAGGAATCAAACTGTTCGGCATCACAAGTTGATGCTTATTACAACGCCAATTTAAAGTTCTCATAATTCTCTCTCTCCACTCTCTGGAGCCTCTCGCCCAACCCGCGCGACTTGGTCTTCGGCCTGTACCAGCTGGACATACACTTGACTAACAAGGTTGTGGATATTGTGCAGATTCCGATGAACTCGCGAGGTATCAAGCTCTACGCGGGTAAATGGAACCAGCGACAGAGCGCGATCTCCCGGGTCGCCAGAAGCAGCGACCTGCCTAACCGCCGCGACTACTGGTGAGTCCGAAGTCTCTCCGGAAGCCGGGCGATTTGGTAGTTGCTGCTGTTCAGCAGTCGTCCCAGCAGGTCGCAAGCCTCTGCCGGCCTCCTCTGGTCGATCCTTATCCCTTTCCTCGTCAAGTCGAGCGGTATCCGCCCTTTCCCTCTCAATCCGGCCGAGCATCAGCACTAATGCCTGCAGGTCAAGTTTCTCTGTCTTCTCCTGCTCCAGGTGGGCCAGCGCCTCCAGAGTTCTTTGCTCTGCGGCCTCAAACGCAGTCCGCATCGTTGTCTTCTCCTCCTCCCAGCTGGCCGGGGACTCCTGCATCCTTTTGGCAGCGGCCTCCAGCACAGTCCGCTTTGCCATTTTCTCCATGTCCGCGCTGGCCAGTGCCTCCTGCACCCTTTTGTTAGTGGTCTCCTGCGTAATCCGCATCGTCATTTTCTCTAACTCCAAGCTGACCAAGGCCTCCTGCGTCCTTTTCTCAGCGGCCTCCACCTCAGACCGCATCATTCCTCTCTCCTGCTCCAAGTCCTCCAGCACTTCTTGGGTTCTCCTTGCAGCGGCCTCCAGCATAGACCGCTGATTTTCTTCTTGAAGCCGCCACTCTTCTTCCTTGGCTCGAAGGGCCTCGGCATGCTCCCTTATCCTAGCCTACAAGGCGGCGACCTCCTCCTGGAATTCGGCCGTCCTCTGGTCGCGAACACTTGGAGGTAGCGGCGGAATCAGTGGAGGTAAGAAAGTCGTCGGATCTCCCGGCTTGATGGCAGTTTCATGTGCACCTGCAGCGAATAAACAGGCGGTTAGATTCAGTGACATGACCGGCACCTGGTAGAAGATCTCGTTAGAACGATACCGCAGCTCGTGGTTATCTCTCCTTCGAAAGCCGCAGTATCACGTCTAGCCGCTGGTCGCCTAAACCTTTTTGAATCTATTCGCTTTAGCTTTTCTTTCCATAGCCGCGCGGTCTCCTTAGCTTTGCTTTTCAGCTCAGTCGTGGTCAGGAAGAAGCTCGCCGGCGGATTGCAAATTGAGTCCGCTCCCTTCTTCCATGACCGCGGCTTGTAGAATTTTACAATACGCTTAACTTCTTCGTGTTTACCTTGCAGGGCAAGAAATGTAGTCGCCACCTGATTCTCGGCGATTAACTTCTTCATCTCCTCTATCTTCTCTCTGAGTTTTAATTTTTCAGCTCCTTCTGAAACCGCAGGAGCCGATTCGCCAAGCTTCTCTCCTGTAACTTCGACATCGGTGACGGCGACCTCCGCAGAAGCCGGTGGAGTTGCCAGTAACTTGTCCTGCTGCTGAAATTTCTCCATGCCCTTCAGGATATCGCTCAGGGATTCGCTAACCGAAGGTGTACTCTCTGGCTCGTCCGTCTTGGAAGATGGAGTCAACAGACCATCAGATACGTCTTTCTCCCGCAGCTTAAATTGCACACTAGCCGCTCCGGTCTTCACGGAAACATTGCGGATATCAACCCGCATCTTCCGCGCCTTCCTCTCCATCCTTTCCTCAAGGGTCTCAACCTTTTTCTTACGTCGCTTCAAGTGGCCGACTATTGTCTCTGTCCGTTTCCTCTTCTCAGTCAGAGACCGCTCGGCCTCCAGTAGCTTCTTCGAGTCGTCCTCTTCAACAATAATCAAGTCAGCAGATGTGGGCAACTCGCGCGGTTTGGAAGAGTCGACACTCTTCTCCTCCGCCCCGGCGATCTTCAAAAGGGGTTCACCTGATGGCGAGTAGGTAATGTCGAAGGATTTGGTGGCACCAGCTTGCGGGAGAGCAGATTTGGAAACCGCTTCGACTTTTGTCGCGACCTGCGAGAATTCCGCAACGACTTCCATCGGTTTCTTTCCAAAATCGGAAGCCGCCGGTGCGATCGGCTTCTCAGTTTTCTTCTCAGGCTGTTGGTCGGAACTGTCCGCTTTTCTTCCCCTCTTTTTTGATCCAGACGACTTCTTTTCGCAATCTAGCATCGAGGACATCACGTCCATCTTGTAGAAGCCTCTGCTGGCTTGGAGGATTCTGACCGCAAGTGGCGAATAGTGACCCGTGGCTTGGCAGAAATCTTGACAAAATGGTAGGGCCCTCGGCATTTTATATACGCAGAAGCATTAATGGCAGTCGCGGTCTCCGGCTTAGTTCTACATTTTTGAAGTTTTTCAGAAACTTAAAAATGTGTGGGGATTATGTTAACCCGGAATCCGCGACTAGTTCACCAGGTTTTCAAGTCCGGGCGGCTTGTGCTTTCTAGCCGCAGTTCTCAGCTAGCCGGCTTATTGTCAGACAAGCCGGGCGGCCTCTACGTCAGACAGCCGCCAGGTTCCGGTCCAGCCATCATCTAAGGTTCGGCCTGTCATTGCCCAAGCTGCGCGACATGTGTCCCAGGTCGTCGTCAGAGGAGGTCCAGATCAGTCGGCCCATAGGTCGTCCTGCAGCTCGGCAGAAGAAGTTCGCCAGGCCGCGCGGCCAGCCTCTTGGCTTTTCTTCTTTTTCTCGATTCCCGTCACCGCTGCCCGATTCTCTTGTACCTCGGGCAGCTGGTAATTTTAGCCCTGCCCGTTTGTGCAGGCCCCCAAGCCTATAAATAGGGGGCGGGATTTCACCCAAAGCACGCTGACTCGAGTCCAAGAGCTCGCTTGTTAAAAGCTGCGGCCTCGATTCTAGTCCTTTGCGGTCTATTATCCGGCCGGCTTCTTCCTTTCTTCTTTCCTTTCTAAGTGTAATTGCTCAGTTTCTTATAAAAGGAAAGCCCGCCGCAGGAGAGGCATTCAGGCCGCGGCGTAACTGTTGATGCACAAAAAGCGACGGGGAAAACGGGCACCACCACCTAACCGTTCGAGCACTGGGGAAGGTATTGGGAAAAGACTGTCGGCTAATCGGTTACTAGCGGCTAGGAATGGCGGATAGGACCGGATATGAAAAAAGAGAGAAAGGGCCGCTGCCAGCGGCAACACCAGAGTTTGCCTGCCGCGGCCTGAATGCCTCTCCTGCGGCGGGCTTTCCTTTTATAAGAAACTGAGCAATTACACTTAGAAAGGAAAGAAGAAAGGAAGAAGCCGGCTGGATAATAGACCGCAAAGGACTAGAATCGAGGCCGCAGCTTTTAACAAGCGAGCTCTTGGACTCGAGTCAGCGTGCTTTGGGTGTACTCTCACCCCCTATTTATAGGCTTGGGGGCCTGCCCAAACGGGCAGGGCTAAAATTACCGGCTGCCCGAGGTACAAGAGAATCAGGCAGCAGTGACGGGAATCGAGAAAACGAAGAAAAGCCAAGAGGCAGGTCGCGCGGCCTGGCGACCTTCTTCTGCCGAGCTGCAGGACGGCCTCTGGGCTGGATGATCTGGACCTCCTCTAACGGTGACCTGGGACACAGGTCGCGCAACTTGGGCAATGACAGGCCGACCCTTAGATGATGGCTAGACCGAAACTGGCGGCTGTCTGACGTAGAGGCCGCCCGGCTTGTCTGACAATAAGCCGGCTAGCTGAGAACGGCGGCTAGAAAGCACAAGCCGCCCGGACTTGAAAACCTGGAGAACTAGTCGCGGATTCCGGGTTAACATAATCCACACACATTTTTAAGCTTCTGAAAAACTTCGAAAATGTAGAACTAAGCCGGAGACCGCGACTGCCATTAATGCTTCTGCGTCTATAAAATGCTGAGGGCCCTGCCATTTCGTCAAGATTTCTGCCAAGCCACGGGTCACTATTCGCCACTTGCGGTCAGAATCCTCCAAGCCGACATAGACTTCTACAAGATGGACGTCATGTCCTCGATGCTAGATCGCGAAAAGAAGTCGTCTGGATCGAAAAAGAGGGGCAGAAAAGCGGACAGTTCCGACCAACAGCCTGAGAAGAAAACTGAGAAGCCGATCGCCCCGGCGGCTTCTGATTCTGGAAAGAAACCGATGGAAGTCGTTGCGGAATCCTCGCAGTCCGCGACAAAAGTCGAAGCGGTTTCCAAATCTGCTCTCCCGCAAGCTGGTGCCACCAAATCCTTTGACATTACCTACTCGCCATCAGGTGAACCCCTTTTGAAGATCGCCGGGGCGGAGGAGTAGAGTGTCGACTCTTCCAAACCGCGCGAGTTGCCCACATCTGTTGACTTGATTATTGTTGAAGAGGACGACTCGAAGAAGTTGCTAGAGGCCGAGCGGTCTCTGACTGAGAAGAGGAAACAGACAAAGACAATAGTTGGCCACTTGAAGCGACGTAATAAAAAGGTTGAGACCCTTGAGGAAAGGATGGAGAGTAAGGCGCGGAAGATGCGGGTTGATAACCGCAATGTTTCCGTGAAGACCGGAGCGGCTAGTGTGCAATTTAAGCCGTGGGAGAAAGACGTATCTGATGGTCTGTCGACTCCATCTTCCAAGCCGGACGAGCCAGAGAGTACGCCTTCGGTTAGCGAATCCCTGAGCGATATCCTGAAGGACATGGAGAAATTTCAGCAGCAGGATAAGTTACTGGCAACTCCGCCGGCTTCTTCGGAGGTCGCCGTCACCGATGTCGAAGTTACAGGAGAGAAGCTTGGCGAATCGGCTCCTGCGGTTTGAGAAGGAGCTGAAAAATTAAAACTCAGAGAGAAGATAGAGGAGATGAAGAAGTTAATCGCCAAGAAGCAGGTGGCCACTACATTTCCTGCCCTGCAAGGTAAACACGAAGTAGTTAAGCGTATTGTAAAATTCTACAAGCCGCGGTCACGGAAGAAGGGAGCGGACACAATTTGCAATCCGCCGGCGAGCTTCTTCCTGACCACGGCTGAGATGAAAAGCAAAGCTAAGGAGACCGCGCGGCTATGGAAAGAAAAGCTAAAGCGAATAGATTCAGAAAGGTTTAGGCGACCAACGGCTAGACTTGATACTGCGGCTTTCGAAGGAGAGATAACCACGAGCTGCTGTCTCGTTCTAACGAGATCTTCTACCAGGTGCCGGTCATGTCACTGAATCTAACCGCCTGTTTATTCGTTGCAGGTGCACATGAAACTGCCATCAAGCCGGGCGATCCGACGACTTTCTTACATCCACTGATTCCGCCACTACCTCCAAGTGTTCGCGACCAGAGGACGGCCGAATTCCAGGAGAAGGTCGCCGCCTTGCAGGCTAGGATAAGGGAGCATGTCGAGGCCCTTCGAGCCAAGGAAGAAGAGTGGCGGCTTCAAGAAGAAAATCAGCGGTCTATGCTGGAGGCCGCTGAAAGGAGAACTCAAGAAGTGCTGGAGGACTTGGAGTAGGAGAGAGGAATGATGCGGTCTGAGGTGGAGGCCGCTGAGAAAAGGACGCAGGAGGCCTTGGTCAGCTTTGAGTTGGAGAAAACGACGATGCGGATTACGCAGGAGACCGCTAACAAAAGGGTGCAGGAGGCACTGGCCAGCGTGGACATGGAGAAAATGGCAAAGCGGACTGCGCTGGAGGCCGCTGACAAAAGGATGCAGGAGTCCCTGGCTAGCTGGGAGGAGGAGAAGACAATGATGCGGACTGCGCTTGAGGCCGCTGAGCAAAGAACTCTGGAGGCGCTGGCCCACTTGGAGCAGGAGAAGACAGAGAAACTTGACCTGCAGGCTTTAGTGTTGATGCTCGGCCGGATTGAGAGGGAAAGGGCGGACACCGCTCGACTTGACGAGGAAAGGGATAAGGATCGACCAGAGGAGGCCGGCAGAGGCTTGCGACCTGCTGGGACGACTGCTGAACAGCAGCAACTACCAAATCGCCCGGCTTCCGGAGAGACTTCGGACTCACCAGTAGTCGCGGCGGTTAGGCAGGTCGCTGCTTCTGGCAACCCAGGAGATCGCTCTCTGTCGCTGGTTCCATTTACCCGCGTAGAGCGTGATACCTCGCGAGTTCATCGGACTCTACACAATATCCACAACCTTGTTAGTCAAGTGTATGTCCAGCTGGTACAGGCCGGCGACCAAGTCACGCGGGTTGGGCGAGAGGCTCCAGAGAGTGGAGAGAGATAATTATGAGAACTTTAATTTGGCGTTGTAATAAGCATCAACTCGTGATGCCGAATAGTTTGATTCCTGTGGACAATTTTTGTATGTTCGATAGTATATTTCTGCGAATTGCATGCGGCTTTGTGCGGTTTGAATACTTTCTAGTTGCTGTCTTTTCTTCTTTGGAAATTTCGCCAAGTACTGGAATTTTAGTCGCTCGAACTGCCGAACTAGAATGCGGTAAGAATACTTTACCTTGCAGGTTGAGCCGTGCGGCCCGATATCTAACCGCGATTTGACAACCACAACTGTAGCTGCGTAGGAAATCTATAAATTGAGATTATCCCGGAGTCTTCGGTATAGAACATCAAAATGCGAGCTAAAGCAATGGCGATGCGGTCTAACAAAGCTCCAGCCGTTAGGACCGACGCGGCTTCCGCCTTCTATTCGGCGGATCATAAGGAAGGCCGGCTTACCCAAGCCGAGCTCGACAGCTTTGCAGAGAAGCATATGAAAGACAGCCCGCTGCTCGCGCGGCTTCCGCTACCTCACGAGCGGATTAACACCTCCGTGGCCAACCAGATCGCTATCCCAATCGATCACTTTGACTGCGGCTTCGGCTTCCCTGTGCTAATGGAAGCCGTAGCGGTCTTCGACCATTACGGAGTAGTGCCAGGACAGCTGCCCCCGAACTCTATTGCGGCGATTTACAGCTTCATCTCCTACCTTAGGTCGGAGCGAGTTCGCTTCTCGATAAGGCTGTACAGAGAATGCTTCTCTGTGCGGTCTATTCCGGACTCGGGAACGAAGATCTTCAGAGGCCATCTTTACTTCGGCTGCCGCGGCCTGAAAGTCGTCAACCTGGCGAACAAAATCGCGAATTGGTCAGAAAGATACCTAATCTTCGAGGGTAACCTCAGACTCCTGCCGGTCCATCCGCAAGTTCGCGACGAAGCCGCTTTTGGCAGCAGCGGACTGGACGGCGTGGAGAAGTAGATCTTCAACTTCTTCAAGGGCGAGCGGCTCAACGTCACACACTACCTCCCGCTGCTCCCGACTTTGGAGGATGTCCATGCGCAGGACAGTAAGTATCACCCAGCCGAACTGCTAAGCTAGCCGCTCGGCTTACCAACTGACTTGTTAACTTTGCCTTGCAGCTGTCGTCGCGGTCCCGCTGAACAAGCCGCTTACTCCAGGTGGCCTAACCCTTACCCAGAGGGAGAAGAGGGCGAAGAGGGCCAGGCCGGAGCGGGCTGAAGTGGAAGTTGAATCGGATTCCTCCAGCGGCTTCAGGCTGCTTGGTATGGGCAGCCGCTTGAAAGACCTCCACGGCAACCCCACCATACAGTGGAGTGCTGACGGCGAATCGGTACAAGTTTCCCCCGCCCTCCCGAACTGGGGGAAGGAAACCGTAAGCCGCCATGCCTCCGAGGCTGGCGCGGCTTTGTATGGAAGGCGCAATTTGAAGGCGCTAAAAAAGATACCTGCAGAGGACTTCTCGCGGTTTGCCGCGCAGGTCGGCGCGAGAAGCTTTGTGGCTAACCACTATATGGGCCTGGCCCAAAGGCGGTTAGTCGCAAGTGAAGGCGACCTGAAGTGGCAACTCGCCGAAAAGGATGAAGAAATCGCACGGCTAATGGAGCTCAATGCGGTAAGATATTACCTGATTTATGCGACCTCTTTTAACAAGCCGCTCAGACTGACCTTCTTCCTTCCTTTGCAGAAAATGTACGATCCGGCCAACTCGGCCTTTCAGGACGCGGTCTTTCCGCAGCTTGTGCAAGGGATCGACGGAGCGCTGAAAAGCCTTCGAGATCGCAGCGGCCTCGCCCCGAGATTCACCGACTTCACCTGCGCCGACCTGTATCCATCCTCGAAGAAAAGGGTGGCCGCGGTTTATCGAGCGCTGAAAGGCAAGGAGAAGATTGGCGGAGAGGGCGAGGCAGAAGAGGAAGAGGAGGACAGCGTGGGAAGCAGGAGCGAGAGCGCTTCTTCAGAAACCGACGGTCAAGCGTCTGAGACCGCGCGGGTTGTTGCCAGCTCGTCAGAGACCAGGGGCACTGGCAGTTCGCGTTCATCCTCTTCTGACAGTGGCGACTACTCGCCTTCTGAGATCGACATCGACGATGAACCGGACTCCGGTACTCCTGCGTCCAAAAGATTGAAGCCGAATTGCTAGGTTAGATTACTTGTAAAAGTTTTTACATTTTTTGAGACCGCCGATAAGATTTTTGTAAACCGCGCGGTCTACCTTTTACACTTGACATGAGATGAAAATATTTTACCTTTTGTGAGAATCTATTATAATTTTACTTACTTGTTTGTGTATGCGGCTTAATCTTTCTTACTCGTTTCCGGCTTAAGAAATCTAATCGATGACTTCACCGAATAATAACTACCTTTGCTCCGGTTAAACTCGAGTATAATACCGGTAACCGGACTTAGTCGTCTGCGAAATTATAACAATCCGGTCATCCTTGAGCGTATATAGAGCAATAAGCCGGGCGGTTAGGCGATTATTCGCCAAGAATATAAGGCAGTTCAACTGTTGAGGGTTCATATTCAACCACGAAGTCCCACTATTAATGTATAGGACGTAATTTTATTGGAGATGAAGATACATGGCGATCAACAAGCCGCCCGGCCAAGTGGATAAACCGGATAGATATTGTAAAAAGCAAGCTGATTGTGGCGGCCTGTCCGAACTTTAATATGAAACTCGCTTTCAATAGGGAAACTACTTAGCGATAGAGATAAACATATTGCGACTTCTTTACATAGCAAGCCGAGAATTGATTTGAATGAATACCATAAGCCGGTGGACTGAGCGGATAGGATAACTGGAGTCCGCACTGCATCAATAATAATATCAGAAATGACCCGTAATTCATAACCAAGCGGGTAGGTGCGGCCGGAGCAGCATAGCTTTCCTCACAGGGCTATGAACTACTGAATCAACCCAAGGACCGGTGGACTGAGCGGATAGGATAACCGGAGTCCGCACTGCATCAATAATAATATCAGAAATGACCCGTAGTTCATAACCAAGCGGGTAGGTGCGGCCGGAGCGGCATTGCTTTCCTCACAGGGCTATGAACTACCGAATCAACCCAAGGACTGGCGGACTGAGCGGATAGGATAACCGGAGTCCGCACTGCATCAATAATAATATCAGAAGTGACCCGTAGTTCATAACCAAGCAGGTAGGTGCGGCCGGAGCGGCATAGCTTTCCTCACAGGGCTATGAACTACCGAATCAACCCAAGGACCGACGGACTGAGCGGATAGGATAACCGCAGTCTAGAGGCCAAGCGGGTAGGTGCGGTCGGAGTGGCATTGCTTTCCTCACAGGACCTCAAGATCTGTAGACTCAACAACTCAATTCACTGCCCTCTAATTGGCGGACTAGAATTAATTGACAGGATCAAGTCGGCCGAATTCCAGAATATATTAGTAATAATCCGAGATAGATTTCATAGCCGAATAGAATAAACCGAAATAGGTAACCGCGCGGTCTGCGGACTGTGCAATTTAAACCGGCTAGGTTGTAAGACCGTGAGACGGTGGATAAGCTGGAACGGGCAAAATAATAGCAATATGTGAAAACCCTAATTTATCTATCACTATAACTTGCAGGTTGAAAAGATAACGAAAACTCTGCCTGCACTGTCTTACAGCATAAACTGAGAATCATCACTCTTCTAAAGAAGATCTCATTTAACTCATCCGCGAATGATTCGAGCGGGGTTTACATTTGCGACTGATGTCGAGCGGGATTGCCACTACACATCTGCGACTGATGTCGAGCGGGATGTGGAGGGCCAAAAAAGTAGTATTATATTTGTTATAAGTAAATGTCACATAGGTATGTCAATATTAAGTGTAAAGCTAGGAACCAGAATTTAAAGGGCATATGAATGCTTATTTCTAGAGGAAAGCTTAGTAAAAGGATATGGGCTTGAAGCCTAATTGAACCCAATTGTCGATGATCGTTGAGAGATATTTGTGAAGCTGGATGCTGGTGAGGACTGGTTTGGGGCTATATTTATTACAACTGTCATTATCAAAAGAAAAGAAGCAAATGCCAGAAACTCCGAGCACGTAGGAGATATACGAAATATGTAAAAGATAGACAAACAAGGTACTACCGCTTCTAACACTTCCACTATTTAACAACAGAATCATCGTTTGAAACATCGGCTTTATTAGTGGAAAATGTGCTGGAAGATCATAGGATAACATAGTCTTGTAATTTCCCTGCCCTTGCAAATTGATCTGCTAGTTTCCGGAGAGCCCGATAATCTTCTGTGTTGTGACCAATATCCTTATGATATTTACAAAAAAGTTCTTCATGTCGATGTTCAATCTTTGATTTCATTCGTCGAGGCTTTTTAAATTCTTTCATATTAGCAAGAATTGGCAGAAGATCTTCCATAGAAATTTTGAAGTTGACATATCTGTCAGAGTATTTTTCATACTTGAGTGTTTTAGGATCAAAGGACATGATAGGGCAAGCTTCTATACACTCTGATGATTTATCCTGTTGCGGAGATTCTGAAGCACTTTGGAAAGAACCGGGCTGTTGATGATAAGAATCTTTATGATATCCCTTAGCCATTTGATTTAAGAAGGATATATAGTTGGCATTTGCTGCTTCACCCATTATGAACTGATTAGCTGTTTTAATAAGATCTCCATAGGTCTTCGGCTCCTTTTTGCTAACTTTAAATTTGAGAGGACCTTCTCGAAGTCCGCTTATCAAGGCATATTTGTAAAAGTCTGGATGAACGTTAACGATATCGAGCGTTTCCTTTTGAAACCGATCAACAAAATGAGCGGTAGACTCATCAACTTCCTGCTTGATTTGGAAGAGAGCTACTGGGTCTCTCTTCCGCTTCCTGAAAGTATCAAATCTCAAAAGAAACTGTTTTTGAAAATCCCCCAAGCAAGTGATGGACCGAGAAGGTAAACCATGAAACCATTCCTGAGCAAGACCGTCAAAGGTCATTAGAAAAAGCTTGCATTTGATTCCATCCGACATGGCTTTTAGAGAAGCAGCCGCTTCAAATGCTTGCAGATGTGAAACTGGATCACTAATCCCAGAATAACGTGGCAAGCGAGGCTCTCTAAAATCATCAGCAACAGTATCCCAGCGAATTTGATCAACGAACGGAAAAGAAACTTCTTCTTCTCTGTAGGGAGGTGTCTCCTCCGTGCCAGCCTGAAATGCATCCTTAGCTATATTCTCGGGATGAGAACCATCTTGCCTCGCTAAGGAATCCAGCATAGATGATAAGAAATCTCTGTAATTCCTCGGGAGATTCATTGCAAATGAGAGATAACAACCAACACGAACTTAGAGACTGCCGGACAGTTACAGTCTGACCGCGCGGATAGAATTGCCAGCGGTTACTAAGCAGGTTAACCACCCTTGCCGCTGCTTGCTCGACTAGCCGCTAAGCACTAGCGACCGAGCGGTCTGACCATATCTAGCTGCGGATTTCTCCGGCTAACCGAGATCTGAAGGTCGCGTGTTAACTGTTGATGCACGAAAAGCGACGGGGAAAACGGGCACCACCAGCTAACCGTTCGAGCACTGGGGAAGGTATTGGGAAAAGACTGTCGGCTAGTCTGTTACTAGCGGCTAGGAATGGCGGATAGGACTGGATAGGAAAAAAGAGAGAAAGCGCCGCTGCCAGCGGCAACACCAGAGTTCGCCCGCCGCGGCCTGAATGCCTCTCCTGCGGCGGGCTTTCCTTTTATAAGAAACTGAGCAATTACACTTAGAAAGGAAAGAAGAAAGGATGAAGCCGGCCGGATAATAGACCGCAAAGGACTAGAATTGAGGCCACAGATTTTAACAAGCGAGCTCTTGGAATCGAGTCAGCGTGCTTTGGGTGTACTCCCGCCCCCTATTTATAGGCTTGGGGGCCTGCTCTAACGGGCAGGGCTAAAATTACCGGCTGCCCGAGGTAGAAGAGAATCGGGCAGCGGTGACGGGAATCGAGAAAAAGAAGAAAAGCCAAGAGGCAGGCCGCGCGGCCTGGCGACCTTCTTCTGCCGAGCTGCAGGACGGCCTCTGGGCCGGCTGATCTGGACCTCCTCTGACGGCGACCTGGGACACAGGTCGCGCAGCTTGGGCAATGACAGGCCGACCCTTAGATGATGGCTGGACCGGAACTGGCGGCTGTCTGACGTCGAGGCCGCCCGGCTTGTCTGACAATAAGCCGGCTAGCTGAGAACGACGGCTAGAAAGAACAAGCCGCCCGGACTTGAAAACCTGGAGAACTAGTCGCGAATTCCGGGTTAACAAAAGGGTGCAGGAGGCACTGGTCGCCTTCACTTGCGACTTTCTTACCTCCACTGATTCCGCCGCTACCTCCAAGTGTTCGCGACCAGTGGACGGCCGAATTCCAGGAGGAGGTCGCCGCCTTGCAGGCTAGGATAAGGGAGCATGCCGAGGCCCTTCGAGCCAAGGAAGAAGAGTGGCGGCTTCAAGAAGAAAATCAGCGGTCTATGCTGGAGGCCGCTGAAAGGAGAACTCAAGAAGTGCTGGAGGACTTGGAGCAGGAGAGAGGAATGATGCGGTCTGAGGTGGAGGCCGCTGAGAAAAGGACACAGGAGGCCTTGGTCAGCTTGGAGTTGGAGAAAACGACGATGCGGATTACGCAGGAGACCGCTAACAAAAGGGTGCAGGAGGCACTGGCCAGCGCGAACATGGAGAAAACGGCAAAGCGAACTGCGCTGGAGGCCGCTGACAAAAGGATGCAGGAGTCCCTGGCCAGCTGGGAGGAGGAGAAGACAACGATGCGGACTGCGCTTGAGGCCGCTGAGCAAAGAACTCTGGAGGCGCTGGCCCACCTGGAGCAGGAGAAGACAGAGAAACTTGACCTGCAGGCTTTAGTGCTGATGCTCGGCCGGATTGAGAGGGAAAGGGCGGACACCGCTCGACTTGATGAGGAAAGGGATAAGGATCGACCAGAGGAGGCCGACAGAGGCTTGCGACCTGCTGGGACGACTGCTGAACAGCAGCAACTACCAAATCGCCCGGCTTCCGGAGAGACTTCGGACTCACCAGTAGTCGCGGCGGTTAGGCAGGTCGCTGCTTCTGGCGACCTGGGAGATCGCGCTCTGTCGCTGGTTCCATTTACCCGCGTAGAGCGTGATACCTCGCGAGTTCATCGGACTCTACACAATATCCACAACCTTGTTAGTCAAGTGTATGTCCAGCTGATACAGGCCGGCGACCAAGTCGCGCGGGTTGGGCGAGAGGCTCTAGAGAGTGGAGAGAGATAATTATGAGAACTTTAATTTGGCGTTGTAATAAGCATCAACTCGTGATGCCGAACAGTTTGATTCCTGTGGACAATTGTTGTATGTTCGATAGTATATTACTGCGAATTGCATGCGGCTTTGTGCGGTTTGAATACTTTCTAGTCGCTGTCTTTTCTTCTTTGGAAATTTCGCCAAGTACTGGAATTTTAGTCGCTCGAACTGCCGAACTAGAATGCGGTTAGAATACTTTACCTTGCAGGTTGAGGCGTGCGGCCTGATATCTAACCGCGATTTGACAACCGCTACTGTAGCTGCGCAGGAAATCTATAAATTGAGATGATCCCGGAGTCTTCGGCACAGAAGATCAACATGCAGGCTAAAGCAATGGCGATGCGGTCTGACAAAGCTCCAGCCGTTAGGACCGACGCGGCTTCTGCTTTCCATTCAGCGGATCATAAGGAAGGCCGGCTTACCCAAGCCGAGCTCGACAGCTTTGCAGAGAAGCATATGAAAGACAGCCCGCTGCTCGCGCGGCTTCCACTGCCTCACGAGCGGATTAACACCTCCGCAGCCAACCAGATCGCTATCCCAATCGATCACTTTGACTGCGGCTTCGGCTTCCCTGTGCTAATGGAAGCCGTCGCTGTCTTCGACCATTACGGAGTAGTGCCAGGACTGCTGCCCCCGAACTCTATTGTGGCGATTTACAGCTTCATCTCCTACCATAGGTCGGAGCGAGTTCGCTTCTCGATAAGGCTGTTCAGAGAATGCTTCTCTGTGCGGTCTATTCCGGACTCGGGAACGAAGATCTTTAGAGGCCATCTTTACTTCGGCTGCCGCGGCATGAAAGTCGTCAACCTGGCGAACAAAATCGCGAATTGGTCAGAAAGATACCTGATCTTCGAGGGTAACCTCGGACTCCTGCCGGTCCATTCGCAAGTTCGCGATGAAGCCGCTTTTTGCAGCAGCGGACTGGACGACGTGGAGAAGGAGATCTTCAACTTCTTCAAGGGCGAGCGGCTCAACGTCACCCACAACCTCCCGCTGCTCCCGACTTTGGAGGATGTCCATGCGCTGGACAGTAAGTATCACCCAGCCGAACTGTTAAGCTAGCCGCTCGGCTTACCAACTGACTTGTTAACTTTGCCTTGCAGCTGTCGTCGCGGTCCCGCTGAACAAGCCGCTTACTCCAGGCGGCCTAACCCTTACCCAGAGGGAGAAGAGGGTGAAGAGGGCCAGGCCGGAGCGGGCTGAAGTGGAAGTTGAATCGGATTCCTCCAGCCGCTTCACGCTGCTTGGTATGGGCAGCCGCTTGAAAGACCTCCACGGCAACCCCACCATGCAGTGGAGTGCCGACGGCGAATCGGTACAAGTTTCCACCGCCCTCCCGAACTGGGGGAAGGAAACCGTAAGCCGCCATGCCTCCGCGGCTGGCGCGGCTTTGTATGGAAGGCGCCATTTGAAGGCGCTAAAAAAGATACCTGCAGAGGACTTCTCGCGGTTTGCCGCGCAGGTCGGCGCAAGAAGCTTTATGGCTAACTACTATATGGGCCTGGCCCATAGGCGGTTAGTCACATGTGAAGGCGACCTGAAGCGGCAACTCGCCGAAAAGGATGAAGAAATCGCACGGCTAAAGGAGCTCAATGCGGTAAGATATTACCTGATTTATGCGACCTCTTTTAACAAGCCGCTCGGACTGACCTTCTTCCTTCCTTTGTAGAAAATGTACTATCCGGCCAACTCGGCCTTTCAGGACGCGGTCTTTCCGCAGCTTGTGCAAGGGATCGACGGAGTGCTGAAAAGCCTTCGAGATCGCAGCGGCCTCGCCCCGGGATTCACCGACTTCACCTGCGCCGACCTGTATCCATCCTTGAAGAAAAGGGTGGCCGCGGTTTATCGAGCACTGAAAGGCAAGGAGAAGATCGGCGGAGAGGGCGAGGCAGAAGAGGAAGAGGAGGACAGCGAGGGAAGCAGGAGCAAGAGCGCTTCTTCAGAAACTGGCGGTCAAGCGTCTGAGACCTCGCGGGTTGTTGCCAGCTCGTCAGAGACCAGGGGCACTGGCAGTTCGCGTTCATCCTCGTCTGACAGTGGCGACTACTCGCCTTCTGAGATCGACATCGACGGTGAACCGGACTCCGGTACTCCTGCGTCCAAAAGATTGAAGCCGAATTGTTAGGATAGATTACTTGTAAAAGTTTTTTACATTTTTTGAGTCCGCCTGTAAGATTTTTGTAAACCGCGCGGTCTACCTTTTACACTTGACATGAGATGAAAATATTTTACCTTTTGTGAGAATCTATTATAATTTTACTTACTTGTTTGTGTATGCGGCTTAATCTTTCTTACTCGTTTCCGGCTTAAGAAATCTAATCGATGACTTCACCGAATAATAACTACCTTTGCTCCGGTTAAACTCGAGTAGAATACCGGTAACCGGATTTAGTCATCTGCGAAATTATAACAATCCGGTCATCCTTGAGCGCATATAGAGCAATAAGCCGGGCGGTTAGGCGATTATTCGCCAAGAATATAAGGCAGTTCAACTGTTGAGGGTTCATATTCAACCACGAAGTCCCATGATTAATGTATAGGCCCTAATTTTATTGGAGATGAAGATACATGGCGATCAACAAGCCGCCCGGCCAAGTGGATAAACCGGATAAATATTGTAAAAAGCAAGCTGATTGTGGCGGCCTGTCCGAACTTTAATATGAAACTCGCTTTCAATAGGGAAACTACTTAGCGATAGAGATAAACATATTGCGACTTCTTTACATAGCAAGCCGTGAATTGATTTGAATGAATACCATAAGCCGGCGGACTGAGCTGATAGGATAACTCGAGTCCGCACTGCATCAATAATAATATCAGAAATGACCCGTAATTCATAACCAAGCAGGTAGGTGCGGCCGGAGCGGCATAGCTTTCCTCACAGGGCTATGAACTACCGAATCAACCCAAGGACCGACGGACTGAGCGGATAGGATAACCGGAGTCCGCACTGCATCAATAATAATATCAGAAATGACCCGTAGTTCATAACCAAGCGGGTAGGTCCGGCCGGAGCGGCATAGCTTTCCTCAAAGGGCTATGAACTACCGAATCAACCCAAGGACCGGCGGACTGAGCGGATAGGATAACCGGAGTCCGCACTACATCAATAATAATATCAGAAATGACCTGTAGTTCATAACCAAGCGGGTAGGTGCGGCCAGAGCGGCATAGCTTTCCTCACAGGGCTATGAACTACCGAATCAACCCAAGGACCGGGGGACTGAGCGGATAGGATAACCGGAGTCCGCACGGCTCAACCTGCAAGGTAAAGTATTCTAACCGCATTCTAGTTCGGCAGTTCGAGCGACTAAAATTCCAGTACTTGGCGAAATTTCCAAAGAAGAAAAGACAGTGACTAGAAAGTATTCAAACCGCACAAAGACGCATGCAATTCGCAGTAATATACTATCGAATAATCAACAATTGTCCACAGGAATCAAACTGTTCGGCATCACGAGTTGATGCTTATTACAACGCCAAATTAAAGTTCTCATAATTATCTCTCTCTACTCTCGAAGCCTCTCGCCCAACCCGCACTACTTGGTCGCCGGCCTGTACCAGCTGGACATACACTTGACTAACAAGGTTGTGGATATTGTGCAGAGTCCGATGAACTCGCGAGGTATCACGCTCTACGCGGGTAAATGGAACCAGCGACAGAGCGCGATCTCCCGGGTCGCCAGAAGCAGCGACCTGCCTAACCGCCGCGACTACTGGTGAGTCTGAAGTCTCTCCGGAAGCCGGGCGATTTGGTAGTTGCTGTTGTTCAGCAGTCATCCCAGCAGGTCGCAAGCCTCTGCCGACCTCCTCTGGTCGATCCTTATCCCTTTCCTCGTCAAGTCGAGCGGTGTCCGCCCTTTCCTTCTCAATCCGGCCGAGCATCAGCACTAAAGCCTGCAGGTCAAGTTTCTCTGTCTTCTCCTACTCCAGGTGTGCCAGCGCCTCTAGAGTTCTTTGCTCAGCAGCCTCAAGCGCAGTCCGCATCGTTGTCTTCTGATAATACGTTTTGTATCCTAAACTATTATCGTATTTTCTATTTTATATTGTGCAAATTATGTCTATTATTAGTTTATTTTTATCATTTTTATGTAAATATTATTGCCACTGACTTTTTCTTGTCTTTTTGCAGGTTTCCAGAAAATTGGCCAAAATGACCTGTCACGCCCCCCTGTCACGCCCTCCCTGGGCGTGACCTAGGGCGTGTCACCCGATCCCGAGGACTCCTGCTGGCAAGGACAGAAAACGGTCAAAACCGCTGTCACGCCCCCTGACACGCCCTCCCTGGGCGTGACTAGGGGCGTGTCGCCCTCTGCCGCAAAGCCTGCCGCCGCATTAAATGACGTTCCGCCTCAGCACGCAAACAGTACTGTCACGCCCCATGTCACGCCTGTGATATGGGCGTGACACCCTCCTTTTTCGGTGACTGACGGATTTCCGACCAATGATTTGGACATGACGTGCCTGTCACGCCCCCTGTCACGGGCGTGACCTAGGGCGTGACCGCCGACGTACCGAAGCAATCATCCCTCCCGCCAGAATCCAGAGCCCGAGGTCAACATAGTACTGTCACGCCCCCTGACACGCCCCCCCTAGGGCGTGTTGGAGGGCGTGACAAACCCGAGAAAATTTTCTATAAATTGAGCCCCCCCTCTCCATTTCAGCAAGCTTTGGTTGAGAGGGGGAGGTGCTGCCCCTTTGGTTCTTGAGTTTTTTTTATGCTTTCTCTCTCTCTCTCTCTCTCTTCCTTTGTAATTTTTGCTTAATCATGGTTTAATATTTAGTTGCCCTAGCTTTCTTTGTAATCTTTAGTGTTGCTTAGTGCTTAATATAGGGCTAGAATAGGATTTCAATTTCATGCACTTGTAATTTTATTTTCAATAGTGTAGCTTGCCCCTTTGAATTAATAAAAGTGTTTTTTTTGTTTAGCTTGTGTTCCTCTTATGCTCTACTACTCATCCCCCTTCCTCCATTCCATAATGATTAACTAATCCTCCTTGTACTCGATCTTGATGATCCGAGGTTAGAGCGATTATGTTATGATGTTTTAATTAATCTTTTCTTTTTAGGTTAGGGCCTTGAATTACTCTTGATTAATCACGGGTTGGAGGTATATTTTCGATATATACTCTCCGCCTTTGCTTTCATTCTGGGCTAGCCGAGAGGCCGAAAGAATGAAGTGAGCATTCAAGAGTAAAGGGAGTTGTACGCACCCCTCGATAGAGGCAGACGTCCAAATCTCCCGGATTGGAGTAAAATCCAATAGTGGGGTTCACCGCGTAAAGCGAGTTTTAGGCCTCCGATTTAGACGAGAGTCGGTCGGACCTTCCTAAACTCAGTTGGGCACGACTTCGAGAGAAGCGTGTTCAAGCTTTAGGAACCTCCACGGTCAAGGACCTTTATCCTATTAAGTTCAGATTTTTATCGCATTTTCTTAATCGTCTTTAGCCGAGGCGAATCTTGATTGGGTGCATTTCCATTTCATATTTTCTACCTTTCGTAGTAATCTCCTATCTTGTGCTCTTTAAATAAATGCAGTAGTTTTCTTTCTAGCATAGTTCTTTGCTGAATAGCTTTACTTAATTGCGGTGTTTTTCTTTCTAGTATAGCTTTACTTTCTCCCTTGCACTTAGATTTTCTAAAACCCTAGTTTTTCCGTCGATAAGATAATAGCGTTCGTGTGAGTAAGCTTAGCCAACAGTTCCCGGATTTCAATACGACACTTGTGTCCCCTTGCTACAATTCGATAGGTATACTTGCCTCATCGGGTTGCTAGTTCGGTTGTGTTTATTTTCTTCGAACCCTAGCGCGCAACAAGTTTTTGGCGCCGTTGCCGGGGAACCAACTTCCGTTGATATTTTGAAAACATGAACCTATTAATTTTATCTCTTCTCTTTCTCATCCTATTTCTATAAAATTTTAAAAGATCAAAAAATTTTATCACTGCTCTTAATAGAAACCAACCTCGCAATTTTTCTACGCCACCTAATTCTCTCGAAAAGGGCAAAGGGCTTTAAGCGCCACTGTCTTGTCTAGTACCTTGCGAACCCTTCACGGGGTAGTCCTTGGGAAGTTCGGGAGTTAATCTATAAAAAAAAAATCTATTTCAAAAAGAAAAAAAATTCTAATCTTTTTTCTAGTTTATCCTTTTTCTCTTCCTCTTCTTCTTTTCTGTTCTTTTAGTGCATGACCCGCGGGAGTCCGTCGGTTATTTTGGACTTGGACCACGAAATTGAGCGTACTCTTCTGAGAAGATCGCGATTTCAAGGTCCTACTATCCAAGTGCCGGTTGAGGACTCCGAGTCATTTGCTACTTTAAAAATGGAAGAACCCAATGTAGATGAGGCCATGCAAAGGACTATGTCCTATTATGCACGACCGAACCTCGAGGGAACAGAATCAAGTATAGTCCGCCCTGCTATAGCAAATAATAACTTCGAACTAAAGCCTAGCATAATTCAAATGGTGCAGCAATATGTGCAATTTGACGGACTTCAAGATGAAGATCCGAACGCACATATAGCTAGCTTTCTTGAAATTTGTGACACCTTCAAGATAAATGGTGTCACAAATGATGCGATCAGGCTGAGACTCTTCCCCTTCTCTCTAAGAACTAAAGCTAAGCAGTGGCTGAACACACTTCCAAAAAATAGCATAACCACTTGGAATGAATTAACTGAAAAATTTTTGGCGAAGTATTTTCAGCCAGCTAAAACTGCAAAACTTAGGAACGACATCTCTGCCTTTGGACAAATAGACTCTGAAACCTTATACGAAACCTGGGAGAGATTTAAAGAATTATTAAGACGATGCCCACATCACGCGCTGCCTGTATGGTTACAAGTGCAGACGTTTTATAACGGGCTAAATCAAAGCACGAAGCAAATATAGACGCAGCTTCTGGCGGTACTTTAAATCATAAGACCCCGGAAGCCGCTCTTGAGCTTTTTGAGGACATGGCCATGAACACTTATCAGTGGAATGTGCCTAGGTCCCGCCCGAACAAGCCTGCAGGTATCTATGAAGTGGACAACGTCTCCCAGCTCGCTCTGCAAGTAGAAATCCTAAGCAAAAAAATCACGGAGATGACTGCTGCCTCCGCCCCTCATGTATGGGAATCTGCAACCCCTACTCCAGAACATTTAGATTATGTTAATAATATGCCTAGAACTGCTTTTAATAATTTTTCTGCTGCGAATTTTCATCCGCCTGGTTTTAATTTTCCGAATAGTTATAACCCCGCTTTAAGAAATCACCCGAACTTTTCATGGAGTAATCCATCGAATACGATGCGCCCACCCCCGCAAAATGATTTTTCTGCACCACCACCACCACCACCACTTCTTCAAAATTACCCAAAACCTCCAAGCTTGGAGGAATTACTTTCTAAATATATCACCACAAATGACGCTACCATAAGAACTTTAACCGGAAGCATAAAAAGTTTAGAAAATCAGGTAGGACAGCTCGAGAAAATAATTTCTGAGAGACCCGCAGGGTCACTTCCTTCCAATACCGAACCCAACCCGAGAGAGCAAGCGAAAGCTATAACTCTTCGGAGTGGGAATCAAGTCTCCGGTATGGTAAGTGAAGAGCCCGAGGCAAGCTCCGCTCTCGCCTCTAAAAATCAAAGCTCCGCTCCCGTTTTAAAAATTCCACCCTCTGCTGAAGAAGTAATCACCCCCGCTTTAGAAAATAATCACACTCCACCACCCATCTTCAAAAATAATTCAACTCCTCCATACCCCTCTGAACTTAATAGACAACGTCAAGATGATCAGTACTCTCGCTTCTTAGAAATCTTCAAACAAATCCATATTAATCTTCCCTTCCACGAGGCTATTTCGCAGATGCCAAAATACGCCAAATATCTTAAAGACCTCCTCACAAACAAGAAGAAGTTAGAGAATCTTTCGCACGTCACGCTAAACACCGAGTGCTCCGCCGTTTTAACAAATGGTTTGCCGAAGAAAATCAGTGACCCGGGTAGTTTTTCTATCCCGTGTGTCTTCGGTGATCTTTTTGTTAAACACGCGTTAGCCGACTTAGGCGCGAGTATAAACCTGATGCCCTTTTCATTGTTCAAAAAGTTAGGGATTGGTAGCCTTAACCCCACGCGTATGAGTATCCAGCTAGCCGATAGATCCGTCAAGTACCCGTTAGGAATAGTGGAGGACAGTCTAGTGAAAGTCGACAAGTTCATCTTCCTGGTGGACTTTGTAATTTTGGACATCGAAGAAGACGTCGAGGTTCCCCTGATCCTTGGCCGACCCTTCCTTGCCACCTCCCGAGCCATCATTGACGTAAGCAATGGTAAGCTCTTTCTTCGAGTAGGCGACGACGAAGTCACATTTTCTATCACCCCTTCGATGAAGAACACCTTAGCGAACGATGACTTATGTTTTTTCGTAGACGCCGTGAGTGATGATTCTTCCTACTGCCCCTCTGACTTTGAAAAAGAATTTTCTACTTTTTGCTCCTCTTCTCTTACAACGGAATCACTGCAAGGAAGTGATGAATCTTCGTATTGTCTTTCTGAGTTTGAAAAAGAATTTTCTGATTTTTGTTCTTCCTCTATTCTTCCCACTGAATCACTACAAGAAGCCGTCTTGGCTGCTAGCCCCACCCCTTATTACGTTCCTTATAAAAAAGTTTATGAAGATATTATTTTTGAAAAAGAAAGAATCTCAAAATCCTCTTATGAAGAACCCCTACCCGAGAACTTAAAGAACTTCCCAAACACCTTAAGTATGCTTTCTTAGAAAAAGACTCCAAGTTACCAGTTATCGTTTCGGCCTACCTCAAGGATACGCAGAACGATAAACTTCTTCTAGTTCTACGTAAGCATCGCTGGGCTATTGCTTGGCAAATTTCTGATATCAAGGGCATAAGCCCATCTTTCTCTACCCATAAAATTTTAATGGAAGATAATTCGCGTAACTCTATCCAACCTCAGCGCCGTATAAACCCAAACATGAAAGAAGTAGTTAAGGGCGAGGTTATGAAACTATTGGACGCAGGAATTATCTACCCTATTTCGGACAGTAAGTGGGTTAGCCCCGTTCAGGTAGTTCCAAAGAAGGGAGGGATAACCGTAGTTAGTAATGAGAATAATGAATTAATCCCGACGCGGACGGTGACGGGTTGGCGTATGTGCATAGATTACCGTAAGTTAAATGACGCCACCCGCAAGGACCACTTTCCTTTACCGTTTATCGACCAGATTTTAGAACGTCTCTCCGGCCATAGCTTTTATTGTTTTCTCGATGGCCTCTCGGGGTACTTTCAAATACCCATCTCTCCCGAGGACCAAGAGAAAACTACGTTTACTTGTCCCTTCGGCACCTTCGCGTACCGAAGAATGCCGTTTGGATTATGCAATGCGCCAGCTACATTCCAGTGATGTATGCTCGCAATATTTGACAAGTACGTATAAAGCATTATGGAGGTATTCAGGACGATTTCTCCGTGTTCGGCGATTCCTTCGATAGATGTTTAGAAAACCTCGAAAAAATCTTAGAATGATGCGAAGAAACTAACCTTGCCCTAAATTGGGAAAAATGCCATTTTATGGTGAGGGAAGGGTTAGTTTTGGGTCATAAAATTTCTGCTAAAGGTATTGAGGTAGACGTTGCCAAGATAGAAGTTATTGAGAAGTTGTCGCCGCCAACAAACATAAAAGCTATAAGACGTTTCCTAGGCCACGCTGGTTTTTATCGTCGTTTTATAATGGACTTCTCCAAGATCACTAAGCCTCTCACCCATCTCTTAGAAAAAGGCGCTCCATTCATTTTTGATGACTCTTGTATTTCTGCCTTTGAATTAATTAAAGAAAAGTTAATTAACGCACCGATTATGATAGCTCCGGTGTGGGACCTTCCTTTCGAGATTATGTGCGATGCGAGTAGTTTTGCGGTGGGGGCCATATTAGGTCAACGCATATCTAAGAACTTCCACCCCATCTATTACGCTAGTAAAACCCTCACATCTGCACAAGAAAATTACACCACAACCGAGAAGGAGCTCTTAGCTGTAGTATTTGCGTTTGATAAATTCCGCCCTTACATTACTCTTTCAAAAATCATTGTTTTTACGGACCACTCGGCCCTCAAGTACCTTCTTGCCAAAACGGATGCCAAGCCTCGCTTGATTCACTGGGTCTTACTCCTCCAGGAGTTTGACTTAGAGATCCGTGATAAGCGAGGAGCCGAGAACTTGGCCGCCGACCATCTATCCAGATTAGATAACCCCTTTATAGAAAAATTAAATGAAAAATCTTTTAATGACTATTTTCCTGACGAGAAGCTGCTTTTAGTTAATACATCTACTTCTCCTTGGTTCGCGCACATCGCCAACTATCTAGTGGCCCGGGTGCTCCCAAAGGAGTTCTCCTCTCAGCAAAAGAAGAAATTCTTTTCTGAGCTGAAGAACTACTTTTGGGAAGACCCACATCTTTTCAAAATTTGTGCGGATCAAGTGATAAGAAGATGTGTTTCTTTTGATTAAGGAATTGATATTCTAAAACATTTGCATGAAGGTCCGACAGGTGGGCACTATCAAGCTGCTCACACCGCTCATAAGGTGCTTTGCGCGGGTTTTTACTGGCCTAGCCTATTTAAAGACGCGCAAGCCTTTGTGAGCAGGTGTGATAGTTGCCAACGGTCGGGCAACATCTCTAATAAATATGAAATGCCGCAAAATTATTTCTAGAGTGCGAAATTTTCGACCTCTGGGGAATTGATTTTGTTGGCCCCCTTCCTTCTAGCTTCGGAAACAAATATATTTTAGTTGCTGTTGATTATGTTTCACGATGGGCTGAGGCCCAAGCTCTTCCTACGAACTACTCCCGAGTTGTAGTCACGTTTCTAAAAAGATTATTTTCTTGATTCGGTACGCCACGCGCAATCGTTAGCGATAGGGGTTCCCATTTCTGTAACGCACAATTTTCAAAAATCCTTACCAAATACGGCGTTACACATAAGCTTTCCACTGCCTACCACCCCCAAACTAACGGTCAAGTCGAAGTAGTTAATAGAGAAATAAAAAGAATACTAGAAAAGACTGTTTCAACCTCTAGAAAAGACTGGTCAACCAAACTTGACGATGCCTTATGGGCCTACCGAACTGCGTACAAAACCGCCCTCGGATGTACGCCGTATCGGCTGGTCTATGGAAAATCGTGCCATCTGCCCGTAGAGTTAGAACACCGCGCCTTTTGGGCCTTAAAATTTTTAAACTTCGATCCCCACTCAGTCGGTGACCTTCGAAAATTTCAACTAAATGAACTCGACGAGTGGCGCTCTTATGCTTATGAAAATAATAAACTTTATAAAGAGCGGACGAAGCGTTTACACGATAAACACTTAAGGCACCATAAAAACTTTAAGCCGGGCGACCAAGTCCTTTTATATAATTCTCGTTTACGTTTATTTTCGGGCAATTTAAAATCTCGCTGGTCTGGCCCGTTTTCTGTTTTAGAAGTATTTCCTTATGGAACTGTTTTAATTTCTCACCCTGATAAGGGTAATTTCAAAGTGAATGGTCATCGTCTTAAACTCTACTTTTCTGGTGATGATGATGTCAGTCCAAACATTATTAAGTTTCTGCTTCACGAACTTTAATCTTGAACTTTTAATTTTTTTTGCTAAAGATAATTTTATTTCGGGACAAAAATATTTTTGGACAATATTATTTTTTAGATGCGTCGAGCTCAACGACGCTTTAACCAAAGGGCGCTCTTGGGAGGCAACCCAAGTTATCTTTTTTTGTTTTCTTTATTTTACAATTTTTGCCTCGGACGGCTTCGACAAGCTGAAGCTTCTGCGATCGCCTGCTCTAACATTGCTGAATCCATCACAAAGTCCAAAAAAGACATTCGGGGAGCGGCATCACTCAGCTTTCGCAGCAAATAAATCTGGGGAAGTACCTGTATTTCAATTCTGTCTTTCAATTCTGTACTTTATTTTTCTCTCCTTCTCCAATCCCCTTCTTTAGCCATTGAGGACAATGTCTGTTTTAAGCTTGGGGGAGGATTTCCTCCTTCATTTTTGCATAGTGTAAATATTTTTCTTTTTGTATATATTTTAAATATTTCCAAAATAAAAAAAAATGAATATCTTAAAACTCCAAAAAAAAAAGAGAAAAAAAATTTCTAAAAATCCAAAAAAAGAGAATAGTTCTCAAAATTAAAAAAAATATATATGTGTTTTTGAATAGTTTAGACATTTTGGTATTTCAATAGTACCACTAGTTTTTAGTTTTGTTTTACTCAAAATCTCCTATAAACAACTTAGTTAATTATAATATTTCTAATCGTTCTTTTTAATTATGTTTCACAAGTAAAATGTTGGCCATGCTGTGTTTCTAATTCACGGTAGCATGTTAAGGTGAAATATTTTTCTAAAACTCGCATTTCTATTATGGTTTTTTGTTGTTTATTTCCTTTACTTTCTTAAAAATTCATCATCCACTATTTTCTTTTTCGTTTTTGAATAATTTTTGTAAAGTCAACTTTTGAATAACGTAGTAGATGTGAACGATCCAAGTCACCTATTATTTCTATTTTCAAGTTAATTTCATCAATCTTCTTTTATTATCTAGGACTCGCTTTTTGAAATTTTTCAAACCTTTGTTTTAAATAAATTCAAAAGCGTGAAAATGATTTAGGCCGTTTTTGTTTTCGATTGAGCTTTCCTACCAACCTAAAAACTTTTACCACTAGTTAGCCGTTTTTGAGCCTTTTTCCGATTTCATTTGATAGCTCCTCCCTTCATTTCAGTTTCACCAAAGCCAAAATTTCCAACCTATCGAATCACACTAGCCTTTTTGAGTTTCATAAATTATTTTGACGATTTTGATAGGGTATTTTGTGATTTTTGTGGGAGAAAGATTTTTGAAAAAAAAGGGATGTCGAAAGTGATGTTTATTTTTGTTTGGCCAACTCAAAAAGGAAAATAAAAATATTTATGGCCTTTGTTTTGAAAAAAAAAATGAAAAAAAAGAAGAAAAAGGAAAAAAATGTGTATATATTTTTATGAAAATTTTTGAAACTCTTTGCTTTGGTTTAGTGTGATTTTAAAACCTTCACGTTTATCTTTGAATTCCACTCCTGATCATTTTCCTAAACCAAACGTTTCTGTCCTATTTAAGTCCTTTTGATTCACGCTTTTTGATTTTTATTTAATAACTAAGAAAAGAAAAACAGTAAATCAGTTTTAGTTTTGGATTTAAACCTAGATTTTTGTTAATTAAATTGATATAATTATAATGCGTTGCTTAGATCTAGTAACAACTCAATGCGTGTTTTTCATTTTCGTTGCTTTGCTTAAGTCTACTTAAAAAATCTCGTTAAAATTTTGGATGATTTGTTTTTATTAAGTAAAGTTTATAAAAGTTTTACCATACATAAATAATTGTTTTAGACTTACATTTCACCTTTTCCCTACTTAGAATTTCGCATAGTACTTATGTAGGCATAATTAGAACTTTTTGATTAGTCCTTTTTATAAATTTCTAGTTTTTATATTTTTGCTTGGGGACAAGCAAAGCTTAAGCTTGGGGGAATTTGATAATACGTTTTGTATCCTAAACTATTATCGTATTTTCTATTTTATATTGTGCAAATTATGTCTATTATTAGTTTATTTTTATCATTTTTATGTAAATATTATTGCCACTGACTTTTTCTTGTCTTTTTGCAGGTTTCCAGAAAATTGGCCAAAATGACCTATCACGCCCCCTGTCACGCCCTCCCTGGGCATGACCTAGGGCGTGTCACCCGATCCCGAGGACTCCTGCTGGAAGGGACAGAAAACGGTCAAAACCGCTGTCACGCCCCCTGACACGCCCTCCCTGGGCGTGACCAGGGGCGTGTCGCCCTCTGCTGCAAAGCCTGCCACCGCATTAAATGCCGTTCCGCCTCAGCACACAAACAGTACTGTCACGCCCCATGTCACGCCCGTGACATGGGCGTGACACCCTCCTTTTTCGGTGACTGACGGATTTCCGACCAATGATTTGGACATGACGTGCCTGTCACGCCCCCCTGTCACGGGCGTGACCTAGGGCGTGACCACCGACGTACCGAAGCAATCATCCCTCATGCCAGAATCCAGAGCCCGAGGTCAACATAGTACTGTCACGCCCCCTGACACGCCCCCCCTAGGGCGTGTCGGAGGGCGTGACCAACCCGAGAAAATTTTCTATAAATTGAGCCCCCCCTCTCCATTTCAGCAAGCTTTGGTTGAGAGGGGGAGGTGCTGCCCCTTTGGTTCTTGAGTTTTTTTTATGCTTTCTCTCTCTCTCTCTCTTCCTTTGTAATTTTTGCTTAATCATGGTTTAATATTTAGTTGCCCTAGCTTTCTTTGTAATCTTTAGTGTTGCTTAGTGCTTAATATAGGGCTAGAATAGGATTTCAATTTCATGCACTTGTAATTTTATTTTCAATAGTGTAGCTTGCCCCTTTGAATTAATAAAAGTGTTTTTTTTTGTTTAGCTTGTGTTCCTCTTATGCTCTACTACTCATCCCCCTTCCTCCATTCCATAATGATTAACTAATCCTCCTTGTACTCGATCTTGATGATCCGAGGTTAGAGCGATTATGTTATGATGTTTTAATTAATCTTTTCTTTTTAGGTTAGGGCCTTGAATTACTCTTTATTAATCACGGGTTGGAGGTATATTTTTGATATATACTCTCCGCCTTTGCTTTCATTCTGGGCTAGCCGAGAGGCCGAAAGAATGAAGTGAGCATTCAAGAGTAAAGGGAGTTGTACGCACCCCTCGAGAGAGGCAGACGTCCAAATCTCCCGGATTGGAGTAAAATCCAATAGTGGGGTTCACCGTGTAAAGCGAGTTTTAGGCCTCCGATTTAGACGAGAGTCGGTCGGACCTTCCTAAACTCAGTTGGGCACGACTTCGAGAGAAGCGTGTTCAAGCTTTAGGAACCTCCACGGTCAAGGACCTTTATCCTATTAAGTTCAGATTTTTATCGCATTTTCTTAATCGTCTTTAGCCAAGGCGAATCTTGATTGGGTGCATTTCCATTTCATATTTTCTACCTTTCGTAGTAATCGCCTATCTTGTGCTCTTTAAATAACTGCAGTAGTTTCCTTTCTAGCATAGTTCTTTGCTGAATAGCTTTACTTAATTGCAGTGTTTCTCTTTCTAGTATAGCTTTACTTTCTCCCTTGCACTTAGATTTTCTAAAACCCTAGTTTTTCCGTCGATAAGATAATAGCATTCGTGTGAGTAAGCTTAGCCAATAGTTCCCGGATTTCAATACGACACTTGTGTCCCCTTGCTACAATTCGATAGGTATACTTGCCTCATCGGGTTGCTAGTTCGGTTGCGTTTATTTTCTTCGAACCCTAGCGCGCAACATCTTCTCCTTCTCCCAGCTGGCAAGGGACTCCTGCATCCTTTTGTCAGCGGCCTCCAGCGCAGTCCGCTTTGCCGTTTTCTCCATGTCCGCGCTGGCCAGTGCCTCCTGCACCCTTTTGTTAGTGGTCTCCTGCGTAATTCGCATCGTCATTTTCTCCAACTCCAAGCTGACCAAGGCCTCCTGCGTCCTTTTCTCAGCGGCCTCCACCTTAGACCGCATCATTCCTCTCTCCTGCTCCAAGTCCTCCAGCACTTCTTGAGTTCTCCTTTCAGCGGCCTCTAGCATAGACCGCTGATTTTCTTCTTGAAGCCGCCACTCTTCTTCCTTGGCTCGAAGGGCCTCGTCATGCTCCCTTATCCTAGCCTGCAGAGAATAAACAGGCGGTTAGATTCAGTGACATGACCGGAACCTGGTAGAAGATCTCGTTAGAACGAGACCGCAGCTCGTGGTTATCTCTCCTTCGAAAGCCGCAGTATCAAGTCTAGCCGCTGGTCGCCTAAACCTTTCTGAATCTATTCGCTTTAGATTTTCTTTCCATAGCCGCGCGGTCTCCTTAGCTTTGCTTTTCAGCTCAGCCGTGGTCAGGAAGAAGCTCGCCGGCGGATTGCAAATTGTGTCTGCTCCCTTCTTCCGTGACTTCGGCTTGTAGAATTTTACAATACGCTTAACTTCTTCGTGTTTACCTTGCAGGGCAGGAAATGTAGTCGCCACATGCTTCTCGGCGATTAACTTCTTCATCTCCTCTATCTTCTCTCTGAGTTTTAATTTTTCAGCTCCTTCTGAAACCGCAGGAGCCGATTCGCCAAGCTTCTCTCTTGTAACTTTGACATCGGTGACGGCAACCTCCGCAGAAGCCGGCGGAGTTGCCAGTAACTTGTCCTGCTGCTGAAATTCCTCCATGCCCTTCAGGATATCGCTCAGGGATTCGCTAACCGAAGGCGTACTCTCTGGCTCGTCCGGCTTGGAAGATGGAGTCGACAGACCATCAGATACATCTTTCTCCCGCGGCTTAAATTGCACACTAGCCGCTCCGGTCTTCACGGAAACATTGCGGTTATCAACCCGCATCTTCCGCGCCTTCCTCTCCATCCTTTCCTCAAGGGTCTCAACCTTTTTCTTACGTCACTTCAAGTGGCCGACTATTGTCTCTGTCCGTTTCCTCTTCTCAGTCAGAGACCGCTGATAACTCTAATTATTTCTATATTTTTATTTATTTATATATATCAATAGTCAGATATTTTATATTAATTTTATAATATTAAGTTTATTTTAACTTGTTTTTATAATTTATATCTCGTTGATCTAATAAAATCATTTTTAATCTTGCAGGGCTAATCTACAGGTAATTTGGAGCAAGAAGAAGAATTTTCATTTTTCTGCCTAGACACGCCCTGTGACACGCCCTACCTGGGCGTGACACAGGGGCGTGACACGTGATTACCAAGCCTGCAGATAGAGCTCGTCGACCACGCCAAAAGATCGTCGGCCGGCCCAGACACGCCCGTGTCGGATGAAGACACGCCCGTGTACTCCTTACACGGGGCGTGACGGCCCATGGAACAATAGCTGACCGTGCCACGTCGGATTAAAATTACACGCCTGGGTCACGGGCGTGACCCAGGGCGTGTCAAGGAAGTTACCAGCCAATCACTCTTCCGTTCCAGCCGTTGCCGCCAGCAGACGTTCCAGCTTGACACGCCCATAGTCACGGGCGTGACTAGGGGGCGTGACACCTTCTTGAAGACAACTTTCACTCCCGCCGTTTCAGCTTCCCGCCGTTTCCAGAAACAGCCGTGACACGCCCTAGGTCACGGGCGTGACCTAGGGGCGTGACCCGTCAGTTAACCAATTTTGGCAGTTTCTCCTCCAACGTTCCCGGGCTTTCAAGACGACGGTTCCGAGCCTGACACGCCCTAGGTCACGGGCGTGACCTAGGGGCGTGACTAAACAGAAATTTTTCTATAAATTCCAGACAGCTTCAGATGCTGAGGAGTCGAATTTTGGGAGTTGGAGTCTTGTAATGTTCTATTTATTTTGCTGTATTTTCTCATTTCTAAGTTAGATTTACCTTTGTTGCAACTTTAATTTTAGTTATTTCCATTTCAATCATGTCTTTTCCTACTTTATTTTGTATTTTCCCAATCATGATGAGTAGCTAATCTTCTTTTAGCACTTGATCATGATGAACCTTAGAATAAAATAGATCTTTCTTCTTCTTATTAAATGTCTTTTTCTTAATTATTCTCGCTACGATTTATCTTTGATTTTCATTTCGTCGAATTCATATTACGCGGATATGATCTTCGATCTAAGATCCGTATCCTAAATGACCGAGAGGTTGCGGATACGAGGAGATCACTCAAAGATAAAAGGAGTTGAACGCACTCCTCGAGAGAGGACGACGTAAATCTTCCGGATTGGAGTCAAATCCAATAGCGGGGTTCACCGCATAAAGCAAGCTTAGGGGTTTCGACTGGCCGAGAGGTCTTAATCGATCAACCTAAGGTTAGTTAGAAGCATGAGCTCGAGAGAGACGCTTCTATACTTTAGGAACCTCCACGGTCGAGTGAGTATAATTAAGAATTCGCATTTCATTATTTACCAAAAAGATTTATTTTAGTCAAAGGGGATTCTAGATCAAGTGCTAGCTTTCTCATATTTGAATTTCTCTTTAGCTTCAACTTTATTTTTATTATCTAGTATAATCAAACCCACTTTTCCGTTAGATAAAATAATAGCTCTTCCTTGTGAGTACAAGTACTCAACAGGCCCCGAATCGCAATACGACACTTCCTATACTACATTTCGATAGGTACGCTTGCCTATTCGAGATTCTAGTTTGGACGTAATTTAACTTCTAGAAAATCATCATCAAGTTTTTGGCGCCGTTGCCGGGGACTTTTCTTTGTTGATATTTCGAAAGCAAGGATCTATTAGTTTTATCATTTTTCTTTTCTTTTATTTCAAAAAAAAAAAAAAACTTTTTCTTTCAAAAAGTTTTATCTTTAAATTTTTATATTTAAAATTTCTTGCGAAAGGGCCGTGTCGGGTTTTCATCCCGCAATACCGCCTAGTACCTTGCGAACCCGTCACTGGGTAGCCCTTGGGAAGTCCGGGAAATTTTATCTTATAAATTTTTAACTCTTAAAACTTTTTTCTTTTGTTTTGTTCTTGTGTATGACCCGAGGGAATCCGTCACCTCTTTTTGATTTGGATCCGGAAATCGAGCGAACCCTTCGGCACCGCTTACAATTTCGAGTTCCGAATTTTCAAGATACGGAATCCTTAGGAGACACTCCTAATCCTTCTTTAATTCTATCTCCGTCACCCTCTTCTTCTCCTCCTTCTTCATTAAGTTCTTCTTCTCATTCTCCTAGATCTCTTTCTTCTTCTTCTTCCAATATGGGTGAGCCAAATGCGGTCGAACAACGAACTATGTCTTATTATGCCCGTCCAAATTTGGACGAGGCTCAATCTAGTATTGTTCGTCCCGCTATTGCTCCCAATAATTTTGAGTTGAAGCCAAGCATCATCCAAATGGTACAACAATATGTACAATTTGATGGGCTTCAAGATGAAGATCCAAACGCGCATATTTCTAATTTCTTAGAAATATGCGATACTTTTAAAATTAATGGTGTATCCGATGATGCCATCCGGCTAAGGTTATTTCCATTTACATTGCGCACCAAAGCCAAGCAATGGTTGAGTTCTCTACCAAGAGGATCAATCACAACATGGGCTGAAATGACGGAAAGATTTCTTACGAAATACTTTCCGCCGGCTAAAACGGCTAAATTGCGTAATGATATTACTTATTTCTCCCAACTTGATTCGGAAACGTTATATGATACTTGGGAGCGTTTCAAGGAATTGCTTCGTCGATGTCCTCATCATGCAATTCCGGATTGGTTACAAATCCAAACCTTCTATAACGGCCTAAATTCTCAAACTAGGCAACATATCGATGCCGCCGCCGGTGGAACGCTTAATAACAAAACACCGGCGGCCGCCCAAGAGCTTATAGAAGGTATGGCTTTGAATACCTATCAATGGAGTACACCACTGTCTAAATCACCTAAACCGGCCGGGATGTATGAAATTGATACGGTCTCCAATCTATCTCTCCAGGTTGAGATGCTAAACAAAAGATTAGAAGAGATGTCTGCTCCCTCTTCTATACCCACCTGGGATCCTACTTCTTCCCCCTCTCCCACTACGTTGGCCGAGCATGTGGATTATATGGGAAATCCGAATCGGCCACCCTTTAATCCGGGTAATACTAATTATGGTAATACCTATCACCCGGGTATAAGGAACCACCCCAACTTCTCTTGGAGTAATCCGGGGAACGCGGCTCGCCCACCAAACACGATCCCACCAGGATATTTTCCACCACAAGCTCCAAAAGCTCCCAATCTCGAGGAGTTGTTCTCCAAATATACGAGTACAAATGATACCAATATCCGGAATCTCACCGGATCTCTTCGTAATTTGGAGACTCAAATTGGGCAAATTGCAAAGATGCTCTCCGATCGCCAACAAGGAGCGCTACCGGGCAATACAGAGCCAAACCCAAGGGAGCAAGCCAAAGCCATCACTTTACGGAGCGGGAAGGAGGTAACAACTTCTACAATTCCAGTTGAAATTTCTCCAATTCCGGTTGATACGGAGGTAACAATTTCTTCATCTTCTCCTCCGATTAAGCCTTCTAGTTATATTAAACCAAAACCTTATCAACCACCTCTTCCCTATCCGTCTAGAATGCAAAAAGACCGGATAGATGAGCATCACGGTAAATTTTTAGACATGTTTAAACAAATTCAAATAAATTTACCGTTATGCGAAGTGATAGCACAAACGCCAAAATATGCTAAGTACCTCAAGGATCTTTTATCAAATAAAAAGAAACTTGAGGATATCTGCACGGTTCAATTGAACACGGAGTGCTCGACGGTTTTACTTAATAAATTGCCTAAGAAATTACCTGATCCGGGTAGTTTCTCTATACCTTGTTCATTTGGCGATTTATTGGTAAAACGTGCGTTAGCTGATTTAGGTGCCTCAATAAATTTAATGCCTTACTCTTTAGTTAAGAAATTGGGTTTAGGAGAACCTAAACCCACAAGAATGAGCATCCAATTGGCAGATCGGTCTATAAGATATCCGATGGGTATTATTGAGGATGTGCTTGTCAAAGTTGACAAATTTATCTTTCCGGTAGATTTTGTCATCTCTGACATCGAAGAGGACACCGAGGTACCACTCATTCTCGGTCGCCCATTTCTTGCCACCTCGCACGCCGTTATAGACGTTAGTAACGGTAAACTTCTCCTTAGAGTCGGAGATGAAGAAGTTACCTTTACTATTGACGCGTCTATGAAAAATTCGCTTTCCAATGACGACTCATGTTACTATTTAGAAGCTTCTCCCGAAGAAGATTTCATTTCTTTTTCTGAACATTCTTTATCGTCTATTGATCATAATGCTTATTTTGAAAATTTAGATTTAATTACTTATGAAAATAGTGATAAGGATTTGATCACTCGCACACCTACTTTTGAAATTTTGGAAATTAGTAGTGATCGTTTGAAAACTTCTTATGATGAACCTCCCACGCTAGAATTAAAACAATTGCCTGATCATTTAGAATATTTATTTTTAGCGGAGGATTCTAAACTTCCCGTAATTGTGTCGGCCTACTTGACCGATGATGAAAAATTTAAATTATCTAATATTTTAAAACGCCATCGCCGCGCAATTGCGTGGAAGATCACGGATTTGAGGGGAATTAATCCCTCCTTTTGCACCCATAAAATTTTATTAGAAGAACATTCTCACAAAACAATTCAACCTCAACGCCGGCTAAATCCTAACATGAAGGAGGTAGTCAAGGCCGAGGTGATTAAATTATTAGATGCGGGCATCATCTATCCGATTTCGGATAGCTCTTGGGTTAGCCCGGTCCAAGTGGTGCCTAAGAAAGGAGGCTTAACGGTAGTTCCTAATGATAAAAATGAATTAATTCCTACTCGAACCGTTACCGGATGGCGGGTTTGCATCGACTACCGTAAATTAAATGATGCAACCCGAAAGGATCATTTTCCTTTACCGTTCATTGACCAAATCCTTGAACGGTTATCCGGGCACTCGTTTTATTGTTTTCTTGACGGTCTCTCGGGATATTTCCAAATCCCAATTGCGCCCGAAGATCAAGAGAAAACAACCTTCACTTGTCCGTTTGGCACCTTCGCCTATCGAAGGATGCCTTTTGGTTTATGCAATGCGCCGGCAACCTTCCAAAGGTGTATGCTAGCGATCTTTGATGAACTAGTGGAGGATATCATGGAGGTCTTCATGGACGATTTTTCCGTCTTTGGAGACTCTTTCGATTTATGTTTAGCAAATCTTTCCCGTGTACTCCAAAGATGCGAGGACACGAACCTAGTCTTGAACTGGGAAAAGTGCCATTTTATGGTGCGGGAAGGTTTGGTCTTAGGCCATAAAATTTCTAGCAAGGGTATAGAGGTAGATAAGGCAAAAATTGAAACTATAGAAAAATTACCTCCACCTTCAAATGTTAAGGCCGTTCGTAGTTTTTTGGGGCACGCCGGTTTCTATCGCCGGTTTATAAAAGATTTTTCTAAAATCACTAAGCCCCTTACACATTTATTAGAAAAAGACGCGCCTTTTATTTTTGATGAAAATTGTTTGCGCGCTTTTTCACTTATAAAAGAAAAATTGATAAACGCACCAATCGTAATAGCTCCCAATTGGGAACTTCCTTTTGAAATTATGTGCGATGCTAGTAGTTTTGCCGTTGGTGCGGTCTTAGGACAACGCATCAATAAAAATTTTCATCCGATATATTATGCAAGCAAAACACTAACCACCGCACAAGAAAATTATACAACCACCGAAAAAGAACTTCTTGCCGTAATTTTTGCCTTTGATAAATTTCGTTCTTACCTTACTTTATCCAAAGTTATTGTTTTTACCGATCATTCGGCTTTGCGTTATTTACTAACCAAAACAGATGCCAAGCCTCGATTGATTAGGTGGGTATTGCTTCTCCAAGAATTTGACTTGGAGATTCGGGATAAAAGAGGAGCGGAGAATCTAGCGGCGGATCATCTTTCTCGGTTGGAGAACCCCAATTCAGAGGAGCTCAAAGAGGAGGACATCGATGACACATTTCCTGAAGAGCGCCTCCTCGCTATGCATAAGGTAATCACTCTCCCCACTCCTTGGTTCGCCGATTTTGCAAACTTTCTTGTTGCAAGATTCCTCCCGAATGGTTTTTCTTATCAAGAAAAGAAGAAATTCTTTTCTGATTTGAAAAATTATTTTTGGGAGGATCCATTTCTCTTCCGAGTTTGCGCGGACCAAGTAGTGCGGAGGTGTGTTTCTCATGAGGAGGGCACAGAAATTTTAAAACATTGTCACGAGGGACCCGCCGGTGGGCATTATAAAGCTAATCGGACGGCTCGGAAAGTACTTGAAGCAGGCTTCTATTGGCCGAGCATCTTCAAGGACGCTCACGCACATGTAAGTCATTGTGAACAATGCCAACGCTCAGGTAATATTTCCCGCCGAGATGAAATGCCCTTAAATTTATTTATAGAAATTGAAGTTTTTGATTTATGGGGAATCGACTTTGTCGGCCCGCTACCAACTTCTTTTGGAAATAAATATATTCTGGTAGCAGTTGACTACGTGTCACGGTGGGCGGAAGCGCAAGCTCTCCCCACCAATGACGCCCGAGTCGTGACCCGATTTCTTAAACAATTATTTTCACGATTTGGAGCACCGCGGGCAATAGTTAGTGATAGGGGCACCCACTTTTGTAACGCACAATTTGCTAAAGTATTATCTAAATACGGCGTTACACATAGGTTAACCACCCCCTATCACCCTCAAACTAGCGGCCAGGTAGAAGTAGTTAACCGAGAAATTAAACGAATTTTAGAAAAAACGGTTTCTACTAATAGAAAGGATTGGTCGGTCAAGCTTGATGATGCTCTATGGGCTTATCGGACCGCGTACAAGACCGCTATCGGTTGTACGCCGTATCGATTGGTCTATGGGAAAGCATGCCACTTACCGGTTGAGCTTGAACATCGTGCCTTTTGGGCTCTTAAATTTTTAAATCTTGATGAAAATTTGTCCTCCGAGCTCTGCAAATTCCAACTTAACGAGCTCGATGAGTGGCGCTCCCTCGCTTATGAGAGTAATAAACTCTATAAGGAGCGCACCAAATTTTATCATGACAAGAAAATTAAGCACCCAAAGGACTTTAAACCGGGAGACCAAGTCCTTTTATATAACTCGCGCTTACGCTTATTTCCGGGTAAACTTAAGTCCCGTTGGTCCGGCCCCTTTGTCGTAAAGGAGGTTTGGCCTTATGGGACGATTCTTATTTCACACCCGGAAAAAGGCAGCTTTAAAGTGAATGGGCACCGGCTAAAATTATTTTTTGCCGGTGATAATATTAACGAAAAATTAGACAACATAATGTTGTCAAACCCATAATAAGCGCGCGCCACTATGGTCGAGCTCACCGACCATAAACAAAGCGCTCATGGGAGGCATCCCATGGTTATCTTGTCTTTTTATTTTAATTTTGTTGTTGAGTTTTTTTTTTTTTACAGGATTGAAGAATTGCGATGCATGATGATCGGCCGGGGACGAACATGAAGTCTACATTATTCTTCAAGTCGGTAAATTATTGTTTATTTTATTTTATTTAAATGTATATAAAAAAACAAAAAAACAAAAAAATACAAAACAAAAAAAAAACAACAAAAAAAAAAAAAAAAAAAAAAAATTCTCGTACACGTGTTCGTCACGCCCGTGACCCATTGGTCACGGGCGTGTCCCGGACGAGTTTTGCCAAGATTGCGGGAGGTTCCTCTTCCCTCGGTTTTCCCGCCCGTCATTCGGGTTTGACACGGGCGTGACATGATTTGTCACGGGCGTGTTGAGCCCGTGTCGCGGGTATCCGAGGCGTTGACCAGTCCGCCTCGGATTCCTGCTTGGTCAATCAGTTTTGACTGACACGCCCAGAGTCACGGGCGTGACTCTGGGGCGTGACTAAAGAATCCGATGCCGTAGCATCGGATTCCCTTTGGATTCCCCCTCCACGCCCTGCGTCACGGGCGTGTCCCGCAGAGTCACGGGCGTGACTCTGCGGCGTGACCCCGAATCCGAGGCAGTCCGCCTCGGATTCCCTTTCCCTTTGACCGAGCTTGTCACGCCCCCTGTCACGGGCGTGACAGGGGGGCGTGACTCACCCGAAAAAACAAAAAAAAACCTATAAATAGGATCTCTTCCCCCCTCTTCTCTTCACACCTCCACCCTTCAACCCTTCTCTTCTCTCCTCCCTTGACCGAAATTTCCTCCACTTCTCTCACCATGCCTCGCCACCACGCTCGCTCCACCGCTTCCTCCTCCGAGCACCCCGCTGATCCAGCCTCGGCGGAGGCCATGCTTCTTTTCGAGAATGCTACCCAACAAGATCGAAGCGAGAGACTGCGCGCCAAACCCTTTGGCGTGTTCCGGATCTTGGATTGGGTCATCCTCGCCCAATTCGGAGCAGCGGAGCTAGTTCGGGAGCTCATCTCTACCCAAGGGTGGGATCCCCTTTTCGCCATTTCTGAGCCTGCTTTCCTCGAGCTCACCATTGAGTTCCTGGCCTCATTTGAGTTCCGTTGGGCGGCGCAAGATGATTTCATCGTCTTTCGCCTGGGCGGGATGATGCACCAACTCACCATCCGCCAGCTTAATGTTGCCATGGGCTTTTGCTCGGAGGCCTTTTCCACTTCCCCCGCCTACCCCGACCTAAAAACTGATTTCCCTCCCGACTTCAGTCTCCCTACTTTTTGGTCGGAAATTAGTAATGACGTCGCCCCCTACACTCCAAAGAAATCTAAGGGCAGCCACCTCATCTCCCCCGCTTTACGTATTCTGCACAACCTTCTCTCTTTTACCATTTCCGGGCGTGGCGATAGCCACGGTGTGGTGACTCGGGCGGACTTACTATACTTGTATAGTATGTTTTACCGGATCCCACTCAACCTTGGTTACATGCTCGCCATTTTCTTTCGGCACCAGGCCGAAAATGTGAGATTGGGAGCGGTGCACGGCGGGAATTTCATCACTTTCCTCGCCAAGCAGCTCGGCGTGTGGGCTGCTCTTCCGCGGCTCACTTGCATGCAAACGCCGCAGCCTCTTCAGTTTCCGACCCTTCAGGCGCTTGGTTTAGCTCGCCGACGCGACGACGAGTTTGAGGCTGTTCCCCCGTTCGTTGGTGGCGGTGATCTTGACCTTGATCATGGTGCCGGTCCCAGCGGTACCCATCATTCCCCACAGATTCCGCCACCACCGCTGCACTCTGCTCCAGCGCCCGATCCTGCAAATTATTGGGACCGACAATTTGGGTTGCTCCATACTCGCATAGACCAGATGCAAACCCATTTTGACGGTCGCTTCGATTCTTTTGATGCGCGCTTCACCGTGCTCGAGCGAAACCATACTTCCTCCATAGCGCATATTACTCGCGAGTTCGCGAACATGCGGACTTTCTATCAGGAGCGCGAGGACGGTTCTGACCAGGAGTAGCTGTTTTTATTTTTCTTTGGAGTTGTAGGCGGTCACTTCTTTGTATCTGTATCTTTATTTTACTTTCATGTATCTGTTTTTTTTATTATGAAAAAAAAAAAATCTATAAAATATTATGTTTTGCTTTGCTACTCTCTTACAGGTATCTTTTGATGCTGGTTTGCGCTTCTCAGGGAAGTCAAAAATTTTCGCAAGCAAAACATATAAAAATTTTTCAAAAAAAAAAATTTAAAAAAAAAAAAAAAAAAAAAAAACACAAAAAAAAATTTTAAAACAAATTAAAACTCAAAAAAAAATTTTTATTTCGTCTTAAAATTTTGTTTTTCAAAAATTTTAAAAAAAAAAAAAGAGCAAAAAAATGAAAAAATAAAAAATCAAAAAAAATTTAAATTCGCGAAGTCTTTATTTCTATATTTATTCACATGCAAAATTCCTAGTAGTTCAATTTTTTTATAGTGTTTAGAGAATTTTGATGTTTTAATTGAATGTTGAATTTTGGAGTAGAACTGTTGGCCATGCTGTGTTTCTAGTTAAGTGCACGTGTAAGTAGAATTTTTAGTAGATCTAAATATTCAGCATATAATTAGATTTTCATTTTTCTAAATGCGTAGAAACAACTTATTTTACTTCAATTTTGAAAACCGGTAAAACTTTAAAATAATTTAGGTGAGTAAGTAGAAGTTTGTTAGAGAGATATTTCGCGGACCAAGAGAGAGTTATTCTTTTTCGATGTCTAGAACATGCCCTCTAACTATTCTCAAGACTTTGCATAAGTTAAACTCATTAGCATAAATATGATTTAGGCACTTCCTTTGGCTAGTTTGAGCTTTTGTACCAGTACCTAAAAATTTTAACTTTGCTTAGCCAATTTGAGCCTATTACCTTTTCCTTTTGTTTTAGCTCCACCAAATGATTTACCAAAGCCTAAAAAGCATCCTAATTACACACCTAAACCTGAGCTTGAAAGAACAAATATTTTGTGAGTAATTAGGAGCCTTTTCATTTTTTGGTGGCTCTTTTCTTATAAAAAAAAAAAGTTGATTTATTCTCCTCTTCAAATTAAAGAAAAAATTATCATTAAAAAAAATATATATATAATAATAAATGAAGAGGAAGAAAAAAATCAATATGATGAGAGAAAAATAAGAAAAGAAACAAAGGAATTTAGGAAATTGGCTACGTTCCTTAAGAGCCATAGCAAATTTTTTTATGTACAAGCTTCTCTAGGTTTTGGTGTGACTAGCCATCATGTTTATCTTTGATTACCCTCACCAAAAACCTAAGCCTACATTTCAACCTAATTAAGCCCTATTGATTTATGTTTATAAGTTAGACTAGTGCCGTGGCGAGAGTGTGAAAGGGCAAGCCTATGGCCATCGACATTGATGGATTTCTTTGGAGGGTATCTTAATCTTTGTTTGTGCAATGTTATCTTAGTACGCACGCTACACTCTCCCTAAAGATAATTTTAAGATTTACCGGATTTTCATCTTAAAAGTAAAAATAATAGTGAAAACGCATTTTAAGAAAAATAAAAACCTAATTTGTATGCTGAGTAAGTCTTTCTACAAAAATATCTACAACCATAGGCATAAGACTTCGCATTTTACTCCTTAGGTTCAATTTTCTTTTCTAGCATTTAAAATTTGTCTACTCCCTATAGGAAGTTGTTTGCTCGGGACTAGCAAACGGATAAGTATGGGGGTATTTGATAACTCTAATTATTTCTATATTTTTATTTATTTATATATATCAATAGTCAGATATTTTATATTAATTTTATAATATTAAGTTTATTTTAACTTGTTTTTATAATTTATATCTCTTTGATCTAATAAAATCATTTTTAATCTTGCAGGGCTAATCTACAGGTAATTTGGAGCAAGAAGAAGAATTTTCATTTTTCTGCCTAGACACGCCCTGTGACACGCCCTACCTGGGCGTGACACAGGGGCGTGACACGTGATTACCAAGCCTGCAGATAGAGCTCGTCGACCGCGCCAAAAGATCGTCGGCCGGCCCAGACACGCCCGTGTCGGATGAAGACACGCCCGTGTACTCCTTACACGGGGCGTGACGGCCCATGGAACAATAGCTGACCGTGCCACGTCGGATTAAAATTACACGCCTGGGTCACGGGCGTGACCCAGGGCGTGTCAAGGAAGTTACCAGCCAATCACTCTTCCGTTCCAGCCGTTGCCGCCAGCAGACGTTCCAGCTTGACACGCCCATAGTCACGGGCGTGACTAGGGGGCGTGACACCTTCTTGAAGACAACTTTCACTCCCGCCGTTTCAGCTTCCCGCCGTTTCCAGAAATAGCCGTGACACGCCCTAGGTCACGGGCGTGACCTAGGGGCGTGACCCGTCAGTTAACCAATTTTGGCGGTTTCTCCTCCAACGTTCCCGGGCTTTCAAGACGACGGTTCCGAGCCTGACACGCCCTAGGTCACGGGCGTGACCTAGGGGCGTGACTAAACAGAAATTTTTCTATAAATTCCAGACAGCTTCAGATGCTGAGGAGTCGAATTTTGGGAGTTGGAGTCTTGTAATGTTCTATTTATTTTGCTGTATTTTCTCATTTCTAAGTTAGATTTACCTTTGTTGCAACTTTAATTTTAGTTATTTCCATTTCAATCATGTCTTTTCCTACTTTATTTTGTATTTTCCCAATCATGATGAGTAGCTAATCTTCTTTTAGCACTTGATCATGATGAACCTTAGAATAAAATAGATCTTTCTTCTTCTTATTAAATGTCTTTTTCTTAATTATTCTCGCTACGATTTATCTTTGATTTTCATTTCGTCGAATTCATATTACGCGGATATGATCTTCGATCTAAGATCCGTATCCTAAATGACCGAGAGGTTGCGGATACGAGGAGATCACTCAAAGATAAAAGGAGTTGAACGCACTCCTCGAGAGAGGACGACGTAAATCTTCCGGATTGGAGTCAAATCCAATAGCGGGGTTCACCGCATAAAGCAAGCTTAGGGGTTTCGACTGGCCGAGAGGTCTTAATCGATCAACCTAAGGTTAGTTAGAAGCATGAGCTCGAGAGAGACGCTTCTATACTTTAGGAACCTCCACGGTCGAGTGAGTATAATTAAGAATTCGCATTTCATTATTTACCAAAAAGATTTATTTTAGTCAAAGGGGATTCTAGATCAAGTGCTAGCTTTCTCATATTTGAATTTCTCTTTAGCTTCAACTTTATTTTTATTATCTAGTATAATCAAACCCACTTTTCCGTTAGATAAAATAATAGCTCTTCCTTGTGAGTACAAGTACTCAACAGGCCCCGAATCGCAATACGACACTTCCTATACTACATTTCGATAGGTACGCTTGCCTATTCGAGATTCTAGTTTGGACGTAATTTAACTTCTAGAAAATCATCATCAACCGCTCGGCCTCCAGTAGCTTCTTTGAGTCGTCCTCTTCAACAAAAATCAAGTCAGCAGATGTGGGAAACTCGCGCGGTTTGGAAGAGTCGACACTCTTCTCCTCCGCCCGGGCGATCTTCAAAAGGGGTTCACCTGATGGCGAGTAGGTAATGTCGAAGGATTTCGTGGCACCAGCTTGCGGGAGAGCAGATTTGGAAACCGCTTCGACTTTTGTCGCGGCCTGCGAGGATTCCGCAATGACTTCCATCGGTTTCGTTCCAGAATCAGAAGCTGCCGGTGCGATCGGCTTCTCAGTTTTCTTCTCAGGTTGTTGGTCGGAACTGTCCGCTTTTCTGCCCCTCTTTTTCGATCCAGACGACTTCTTTTCGCGATCTAGCATCGAGGACATGACATCCATCTTGTAGAAGTCTCTATCGGCTTGGAGGATTCTGACCGCAAGTGGCGAATAGTGACCCGTGGCTTGGCAAAAATCTTGACGAAATGGCAGGGCCCTCGGCATTTTATAGACGATGAAGCATTAATGGCAGTCGCGGTCTCCGGCTTAGTTCTACATTTTCGAAGTTTTTCAGAAACTTAAAAATGTGCGGGGATTATGTAAACCCGGAATCCACGACTAGTTCTCCAGGTTTTCAAGTCCGGGCGGCTTGTGCTTTCTAGCCGCCGTTCTCAGCTCGCCGGTTTATTGTCAGACAAGCTGGGCGGCCTCTACGTCAGACAGCCGCCAGTTCCGGTCCAGCCATCATCTAAGGGTCGGCCTGTCATTGCCCAAGCTGCGTGACCTGTGTCCCAGGTCGCCGTCAGAGGAGGTCCAGATCAGCCGGCCCAGAGGCCGTCCTGCAGCTCGGCAGAAGAAGGTCGCCAGGCCGCGCTTCCTGCCTCTTGGCTTTTCTTCTTTTTCTCGATTCCCGTCACCGCTGCCCGATTCTCTTGTACCTCGGGCAGCCGGTAATTTTAGCCCTACCCGTTTGGGCAGGCCCCCAAACCTATAAATAGGGGGCGAGAGTACACCCAAAGCACGCTGACTCGAGTCCAAGAGCTCACTTGTTAAAAGCTGCGGCCTCGATTCTAGTCCTTTGCGGTCTATTATCCGGCCGGCTTCTTCCTTTCTTCTTTCCTTTCTAAGTGTAATTGCTCAGTTTCTTATAAAAGGAAAGCCCGCCGCAGGAGAGGCATTCAGGACGTGGCGGGCGAACTCTGGTGTTGCCGCTGGCAGCGGCCCTTTCTCTCTTTTTTCCTATCCGGTCCTATCCGCCATTCCTAGCCGCTAGTAACCGACTAGCCGACAGTCTTTTCCCAATACCTTCCCCAATGCTCGAACGGTTAGCTGGTGGTGCCCGTTTTCCCCGTCGCTTTTCGTGCATCAACAAACCCGAAATCCGTGACTAGTTCTCCAGGTTTTCAAGTCCGGGCGGCTTGTGCTTTCTAGCCGCCGTACTTAGCTAGCCGGCTTATTGTCAAACAAGCCGGCGGCCTCTACGTAAGACAGTCGCCAGTTCCGGTCCAGCCATCATCTAAGAGTCGGCCTATCATTGCCCAAGCTGCGTGACCTGTGTCCCAGGTCACCGTCAGAGGAGGTCCAGATCAGCCGGCCCAGAGGCCGTCCTGCAGCTTGGCAGAAGAAGGTCGCCATGCTGCGCAGCCTGCCTCTTGGCTTTTCTTCTTTTTCTCGATTCCCGTCACCGCTGCCCGATTCTCTTGTACCTCGGGCAGCCGGTTATTTTAGCCCTGCCCGTTTGGGCAGGCCCCCAAGCCTATAAATAGGGGGCGGGAGTACACCCAAAGCACGCTGACTCGAGTCCAAGAGCTCGCTTGTTAAAAGCTGCAGCCTCGATTCTAGTCCTTTGCAGTCTATTATCCGGCCGGCTTCTTCCTTTCTTCTTTCCTTTCTAAGTGTAATTGCTCAGTTTCTTATAAAAGGAAAGCCCACCGCAGGAGAGGCATTCAGGCCGCAACGGGCGAACTCTGGTGTTGCCGCTGGCAGCGGCCCTTTCTCTCTTTTTTCATATCCGATCCTATCCGCCATTCCTAGCCGCTAGTAACCGACTAGCCGACAGTCTTTTCCCAATACCTTCCCCAGTGCTCGAACGGTTAGCTGTTGGTGCCCGTTTTCCCCGTTGCTTTTCGTGCATCAACAGTTAACACGCGATCTTCTTCTGTTGATGCACGAAAAGCGACGGGGAAAATGGGCACCACCAGCTAACCGTTCGAGAACTGGGGAAGGTATTGGGAAAAGACTGTCAGCTAGTCGGTTACTAGCGGCTAGGAATGGCGGATAGGACCGGATAGGAAAAAAGAGAGAAAGGGTCGTTGCCAGCGGCAACACCAGAGTTCGCCCGCCGTGGCCTGAATGCCTCTCCTGCGGCGGGCTTTCCTTTTATAAGAAACTGAACAATTACACTTGGAAAGGAAAGAAGAAAGGAAGAAGCCGGCCGGATAATAGACCGCAAAGGACTAGAATCGAGGCCGCAGCTTTTAACAAGCGAGCTCTTGGACTCGAGTCAGCGTGCTTTGGGTGTACTCCCGCCCCCTATTTATAGGCTTGGGGGCCTGCCCAAACGGGCAGGGCTAAAATTACCGGCTGCCCGAGGTACAAGAGAATCGGGCAGTGGTGACGGGAATCGAGAAAAAGAAGAAAAGCCAAGAGGCAGGCCGCGCGGCATGGCGACCTTCTTCTGCCGAGCTGCAGGACGGCCTCTGGGCCGGCTGATCTGGACCTCCTCTGACGGCGACCTGGGACACAGGTCGCGCAGCTTGGGCAATGACAGGCCGACCCTTAGATGATGGCTGGACTGGAACTGGCGGCTGTCTGACGTAGAGGCCGCCCGGCTTGTCTAACAATAAGCCGGCTAGCTGAGAACGGCGGCTAGAAAGCACAAGCCGCCCGGACTTGAAAACCTGGAGAACTAGTCGCGGATTCCGGGTTAACATAATCCCCGCACATTTTTAAGTTTCTGAAAAACTTCGAAAATGTAGAACTAAGCCGGAGATCGCGACATCCATTAATGCTTCTGCTTCTATAAATGCCGAGGGCCCTGCCATTTCGTCAAGATTTCTGCCAAGCCACAGGTCACTATTCGCCACTTGCGGTCAGAATCCTCCAAGCTGACAGAGACTTCTACAAGATGGACATCATGTCCTCGATGCTAGATCGCGAAAAGAAGTCGTCTGGATCGAAAAAGAGGGGCAGAAAAGCGGACAGTTCCGACCAACAGCCTGAGAAGAAAACTGAGAAGCCGATCGCACCGGCGGCTTCTGATTCTGGAAAGAAACCGATAGAAGTCGTTGCGGAATACTCGCAGGCCGCGACAAAAGTCGAAGCGGTTTCCAAATCTGCTCTCCCGCAAGCTGGTGCCACCAAATCCTTCGACATTACCTACTCGCCATCAGGTGAACCCCTTTTGAAGATCGCCGGGGCGGAGGAGAAGAGTGTCGACTCTTCCAAACCGTGCGAGTTGCCCACATCTATTGACATGATTATTGTTGAAGAGGACGACTCGAAGAAGCTACTGGAGGCCGAGCGGTCTCTGACTGAGAAGAGGAAACGGACACAGACAATAGTCGGCCACTTGAAGCGATGTAAGAAAAAGGTTGAGACCCTTGAGGAAAGGATGGAGAGGAAGGCGCGGAAGATGCGGGTTGATAACCGCAATGTTTCCGGGAAGACCGGAGCGGCTAGTGTGCAATTTAAGCCGCGGGAGAAAGACGTATCTGATGGTCTGTCGACTCCATCTTCCAAGCCGGATGAGCCAGAGAGTACGCCTTCGGTTAGCGAATCCCTGAGCGATATCCAGAAGGGCATGGAGAAATTTCAGCAGCAGGACAAGTTACTGGCAACTCTGCCGGCTTCTACGGAGGTCGCCGTCACCGATGTCGAAGTTACAGGAGAGAAGCTTGGCGAATCGGCTCCTGCGGTTTCAGAAGGAGCTGAAAAATTAAAACTCAGAGAGAAGATAGAGGAGATGAAGAAGTTAATCGCCGATTAGCAGGTGGCGACTACATTTCCTGCCCTGCAAGGTAAACACGAAGAAGTTAAGCGTATTGTAAAATTCTATAAGCCGCGGTCATGGAAGAAGGGAGCAGACACAATTTGCAATCCGCCGGCGAGCTTCTTCCTGACCACGGCTGAGCTGAAAAGCAAAGCTAAGGAGACCGCGCGGCTATGGAAAGAAAATCTAAAGCGAATAGATTCAGAAAGGTTTAGGCGACCAGCGGCTAGACTTGATACTGCGGCTTTCGAAGGAGAGATAACCACGAGCTGCGGTCTCGTTCTAACGAGATCTTCTACCAGGTGCCGGTCATGTCACTGAATCTAACCGTCTGTTTATTCGCTGCAGGTGCACATGAAACTGCCATCAAGCCGGGCGATCCGACGACTTTCTTACCTCCACTGATTCCGCCGCTACCTCCAAGTGTTCGCGACCAAAGGACGGCTGAATTCCAGGAGGAGGTCGCCGCCTTGCAGGCTAGGATAAGGGAGCATGCTAAGGCCCTTCGAGCCAAGGAAGAAGAGTGGAGGCTTCAAGAAGAAAATCAGCGGTCTATGCTGGAGGCCGCTAAAAGGAGAACTCAAGAAGTGCTGGAGGACTTGGAGCAGGAGAGAGGAATGATGCGGTCTGAGGTGGAGGCTGCTGAGAAAAGGACGCAGGAGGCCTTGGTCAGCTTGGAGTTGGAGAAAACGACGATGCGGATTACGTAGGAGACCGCTAACAAAAGGGTGCAAGAGGCACTGGCCAGCGCGGACATGGAGAAAACGGCAAAGCGGACTGCGCTAGAGGCCGCTGACAAAAGGATGCAGGAGTCCCTGGCCAGCAGGGAGGAGGAGAAGACAACGATACGGACTGCACTTGAGGCCGCTGAGCAAAGAACTCTGGAGGCGCTGGCCCACCTGGAGCAGGAGAAGACAGAGAAACTTGACCAGCAGGCTTTAGTGCTGATGCTCGGCCGGATTGAGAGGGAAAGGGCGGACACCGCTCGAATTGACGAGGAAAGAGATAAGGATCGACCAGAGGAGGCCGGCAGAGGCTTGCGACCTGCTGGGACGACTGCTGAACAGCAGCAACTACCAAATCGCCCGGCTTCCGGAGAGACTTCGGGCTCACCAGTAGTCGCGGCGGTTAGGTAGGTCGCTGCTTCTGGCGATCCGGGAGATCGCGCTTTGTCGCTGGTTCCATTTACCCGCGTAGAGCGTGATACCTCGCGAGTTCATCGGACTCTGCACAATATCCATAGCCTTGTTAGTCAAGTGTATGTCTAGCTGGTACAGGCCGGCGACCAAGTCGCGCGGGTTGGGCGAGAGGCTCTAGGGAGTGGAGAGAAATAATTATGAGAACTTTAATTTGGCATTGTAATAAGCATCAACTCGTGATGCCGGATAGTTTGATTCCTGTGGACAATTGTATGTTCGATTGTATATTACTGCGAATTAAATGCGGCTTTGTGCGGTTTGAATACTTTCTAGTCGCTGTCTTTTCTTCTTTGGAAATTTCGCCAAGTACTGGAATTTTAGTGGCTCGAACTGCCGAACTAGAATGCGGTTAGAATACTTTACCTTGCAGGTTGAGGCGTGCGGCCTGATATCTAACCGCGATTTGACAACCGCTACTGTAGCTGCGCAGGAAATCTATAAATTGAGATGATCCCGGAGTCTTCGGCACAGAAGATCAACATGCAGGCTAAAGCAATGGCGATGCGGTCTGACAAAGCTCCAGCCGTTAGGACCGACGCGGCTTCTGCTTTCCATTCAGCGGATCATAAGGAAGGCCGGCTTACCCAAGCCGAGCTCGACAGCTTTGCAGAGAAGCATATGAAAGACAGCCCGCTGCTCGCGCGGCTTCCACTGCCTCACGAGCGGATTAACACCTCCGCAGCCAACCAGATCGCTATCCCAATCGATCACTTTGACTGCGGCTTCGGCTTCCCTGTGCTAATGGAAGCCGTCGCTGTCTTCGACCATTACGGAGTAGTGCCAGGACTGCTGCCCCCGAACTCTATTGTGGCGATTTACAGCTTCATCTCCTACCATAGGTCGGAGCGAGTTCGCTTCTCGATAAGGCTGTTCAGAGAATGCTTCTCTATGCGGTCTATTCCGGACTCGGGAACGAAGATCTTTAGAGGCCATCTTTACTTCGGCTGCCGCGGCATGAAAGTCGTCAACCTGGCGAACAAAATCGCGAATTGGTCAGAAAGATACCTGATCTTCGAGGGTAACCTCGGACTCCTGCCGGTCCATCTGCAAGTTCGCGACGAAGCCGCTTTTGGCAGCAGCGGACTGGACGGCGTGGAGAAGGAGATCTTCAACTTCTTCAAGGGCGAGCGGCTCGACGTCACCCACTACCTCCCGCTACTCCCGAATTTGGAGGATGTCCATGCGCAGGACAGTAAGTATCACCCAGCCGAACTGCTAAGCTAGCCGCTCGGCTTACCAACTGTCTTGTTAACTTTGCCTTGCAGCTGCCGTCGCGGTCCCGCTGAACAAGCCGCTTACTCCAGGCGGCCTAACCCTTACCCAGAGGGAGAAGAGGGCGAAGAGGGCCAGGCCGGAGCGGGCTGAAGTGGAGGTTGAATCGGATTCCTCCAGCGGCTTCACGCTGCTTGGTATGGGCAGCCGCTTGAAAGACCTCCACTGCAACCCCACCATGCAGTGGAGTGCCGACGGCGAATCGGTACAAGTTTCCACCGCCCTCCCGAACTGGGGGAAGGAAACCGTAAGCTGCCATGCCTCCGCGGCTGGCGCGGCTTTGTATGGGAGGCGCAATTTGAAGGCGCTAAAAAAGATACCTGTAGAGGACTTCTCGCGGTCTGCCGCGCAGGTCGGCGCGAGAAGCTTTGTGGCTAACCACTATATGGGCCTGGCCCATAGGCGGTTAGTCGCAAGTGAAGGCGACCTGAAGCGGCAACTCGCCGAAAAGGATGAAGAAATCGCACGGCTAAAGGAGCTCAATGCGGTAAGATATTACCTGATTTATGCGACCTCATTTAACAAGCCGCTCGGACTGACCTTCTTCCTTCCTTTGCAGAAAATGTACGATCCGGCCAACTCGGCCTTTCAGGACGCGGTCTTTCTGCAGCTTGTGCAAGGGATCGATGGAGCGCTGAAAAGCCTTCGAGATCGCAGCGGCCTCGCCCCGGGATTCACCGACTTCACCTACGCCGACCTGTATCCATCCTTGAAGAAAAGGGTGGCCGCGGTTTATCGAGCGCTGAAAGGAAAGGAGAAGATCGGCGGAGAGGGCGAGGTAGAAGAGGAAGAGGAGGACAGTGAGGGAAGCAGGAGCGAGAGCGCTTCTTCAGAAACGGGCGGTCAAGCGTCTGAGACCGCGCGGGTTGTTGCCAGCTCATCAGAGACCAGGGGCACTGGCAGTTCGCGTTCATCCTCGTCTGACAGTGGCGACTACTCGCCTTCTGAGATCGACATCGACAGTGAACCGGACTCCGGTACTCCTGCGTCCAAAAGATTGAAGCCGAATTGCTAGGATAGATTACTTGTAAAAGTTTTTACATTTTTTGAGACCGCCGGTAAGATTTTTGTAAACCACGCGGTCTACCTTTTACACTTGACATGAGACGAAAATATTTTACCTTTTGTGAGAATCTATTATAATTTTACTTACTTGTTTGTGTATGCGGCTTAATCTTTCTTACTCGTTTCCGGCTTAAGAAATTTAATGGATGACTTCACTGAATAATAACTACCTTTGCTCCGGTTAAACTCGAGTAGAATAACGGTAACCGGATTTAGTCGTCTGCGAAATTATAACAATCCGGTCATCCTTGAGCGTATATAGAGCAATAAGCCGGGCAGTTAGGAGATTATTCGCCAAGAATATAAGGCAGTTCAACTGTTGAGGGTTCATATTCAACCACGAAGTCCCACGATTAATGTATAGGCCGTAATTTTATTGGAGATGAAGATACATGGCGATCAACAAGCCCCCCGGCCAAGTGGATAAACCGGATAGATATTGTAAAAAGCAAGCTGATTGTGGCAGCCTGTCCGAACTTTAATATGAAACTCGCTTTCAATAGGGAAACTACTTAGCGATAGAGATAAACATATTGCGACTTCTTTACATAGCAAGCCGCGAATTTATTTGAATGAATACCATAAGCCGGCCGACTGAGCGGATAGGATAACTGGAGTCCGCACTGCATCAATAATAATATCAGAAACGACCCGTAATTCATAACCAAGCGGGTAGGTGCGGCCGGAGCGGCATAGCTTTCCTCACAGGGCTATGAACTACCGAATCAACCCAAGGACCTGCGGACTGAGCGGATAGGATAACCGGAGTCCACACTGCATCAATAATAATATCAGAAATGACCCGTAGTTCATCACCAAGCGGGTAGGTGCGGCCGGAGCGGCATAGCTTTTCTCACAGGGCTATGAACTACCGAATCAACCCAAGGACCGGCGGACTGAGCGGATCGGATAACCGCAGTCTAGAGGCCAAGCGGGTAGGTGCGGCCGGAGCGGCATTGCTTTCCTCACAGGACATCAAGATCTGCAGACTCAACAACTCAAATCACTGCCCTCTACTTGGCGGACTGGAATTAATTGACAGGATCAAGTCGGCCGAATTCCCGAATATATTAGTAATAATCCGAGATCGATTTCATAGCCGAATAGAATAAACCGAAATAGGTAACCGCGCGGTCTGCGGACTGTGCAATTTAAACCGGCTAGGTTGTAAGACCGTGAGACGGTGGATAAGCTGGAACGGGCAAAATAATAGCAATATGTGAAAACCCTAATTTATCTATCACTGTAACTTGCAGGTTGAAAAGATAACGAAAACTCTGCCTGCACTGTCTTACAGCATAAACTGAGAATCATACCTCTTCTAAAGAAGATCTCATTTAACTCATCCGCGAATGATTCGAGCGGGGTTTACATCTGCGACTGATGTCGAGCGGGATTGCCACTACATATCTGCGACTGATGTCGAGCGGGATGTGGAGGGCCAAAAAAGTAGTATTATATTTGTTATAAGTAAATGTCACATAGGTATGTCAATATGAAGTGTAAAGCTAGGAAGCAGAATTTAGAGGGCATATGAATGCTTATTTCTAGAGGAAAGCTTAGTAAAAGGATATGGGCTTGAAACCTAATTGAACCCAATTGTCGATGATCATTGAGAGATATTTGTGAAGCTGGATGCTGGTGAGGACTGGTTTGGGGCTATATTTATTACAACTGTCATTATCAAAAGAAAAGAAGCAAATGCCAGAGACTACGAGCAAATAGGAGATATACGAAATATGTAAAAGAAAGACAAACAAGGTACTACCGCTTCTAACACTTCCACTATTTAACAACAGAATCTTCATTTGAAACATCGGCTTTATCAGTGGAAAATGTGCTGGAAGATCATAGGACAACATAGTCTTGTAATTTCCCTGCCCTTACAAATTGATCTGCTAGTTTCCGGAGAGCCCGACAATCTTCTGTGTTGTGACCAATATCCTTTTGATATTTACAAAAAAGTTCTTCATGTCGATATTCAATCTTTGATTTCATACGTCGAGGCTTTTTAAATTCTTTCATATTAGCAAGAATTGGCAGAAGATCTTCCATAGAAATTTTGAACTTGACACATCTGTCCGAGTATTTTTCATACTTGAGTGTTTTAGGATCAAAGGACATGATAGGGCAAGCTTCTATACACTCTGATGATTTATCTTGTTGCGGAGATTCTGAAGCACTTCGGGAAGAACCGGGTTGTTGATGATAAGAATCTTTCTGATATCCCTTAGCCATTTGATTTAAGAAGGATATATAGTTGGCATTTGCTGCTTCACCCATTATGAACTGATTAGCTATTTTAATAAGATCTCCATAGGTCTTCGGCTCCTTTTTGCTAACTTTAAATTTGAGAGGACCTTCTCGAAGTCCGCTTATTAAGGCATATTTGTAAAAGTCTGGATGAACGTTAACGATATCGAGCGTTTTCTTTTGAAACCGATCAACGAAATGAGCGGTAGACTCATCAACTTCCTGCTTGATTTGGAAGAGAGCTACTGGGTTTCTCTTCCGCTTCCTGAAAGTATCAAATCTCAAAAGAAACTATTTTTGAAAATCCCCAAAGCAAGTGATGGATCGAGAAGGTAAACCATGAAACCATTCCTGAGAAAGACCGTCAAAGGTCATTAGAAAAAGCTTGCATTTGATTCCATCTGACATGGCTTTTAGAGAAGCAGCTACTTCAAATGCTTGTAGATGTGAAACTGGATCACTAATCCCATAATAACGTGGCAAGCGGGGCTCTCTAAAATCATCAGCAACGGTATCCCTGCGAATTTGATCAACGAACGGAAAAGAAACTTCTTCTTCTCTGTAGGGAGGTGTCTGCTCCGTGCCAGCCTGAAATGCATCCTTAGCTATATTCTCGGGATGAGAACCATCTTGCCTCGCTAAGGAATCCAGCATAAATGATAAGAAATCCCTGTAATTCCTCGGGAGATTCATTGCAAATGAGAGATAACAACCAACACGAACTTAGAGACCGCCGGACAGTTACAGTCTGACCGCGCGAAAAAAATTGCCAGCGGTTACTGAGCAGGTTAACCACCCTTGCCGCTGCTTGCTCGACTAGCCGCTAAGCACTAGCGGTCGAGCGGTCTGACAATATCTAGCCGCGGATTTCTCCGGCTAACCGAGATCTGAAGGTCGTGTGTTAACTGTTGATGCACGAAAAGCGACGGGGAAAACGGGCACCACCAGCTAACCGTTCGAGCACTGGGGAAGGTATTGGGAAAAGACTGTCGGCTAGTCGGTTACTAGCGGCTAGGAATGACAGATAGGACCGGATAGGAAAAAAGAGAGAAAGGGCCGCTGTCAGCGGCAACACCAGAGTTTGCCCGCCGCGGCCTGAATGCCTCTCCTGCGGCGGGCTTTCCTTTTATAAGAAACTGAGCAATTACACTTAGAAAGGAAAGAAGAAAGGAAGAAGCCGGCCGGACAATAGACCGCAAAGGACTAGAATTGAGGCCGCAGCTTTTAACAAGCGAGCTCTTGGACTTGAGTCAGCGTGCTTTGGGTGTACTCCCGCCCCCTATTTATAGGCTTGGGGCCTGCCTAAACGGGCAGGGATAAAATTACCGGCTGCCCGAGGTACAAGAGAATCGGGCAGCGGTGACGGGAATCGAGAAAAAGAAGAAAAGCCAAAAGGCAGGCCGCGCGGCATGGCGACCTTCTTCTGCCGAGCTGCAGGACGGCCTCTGGGCCGGCTGATCTGGACCTCATCTGATGGCGACCTGGGACACAGGTCGTGCAGCTTGGGCAAGGACAGGCCGACCCTTAGATGATGGCTGGACCGAAACTGGCGGCTGTCTGACGTAGAGGCCGCCCGGCTTGTCTGACAATAAGCCGGCTAGCTGAGAACAGCGGCTAGAAAGCACAAGCCGCCCGGACTTGAAAACCTGGAGAACTAGTCGCGGATTCCGGGTTTGTTGATGCACGAAAAGCAACGGGGAAAACGGGCACCACCAGCTAACCGTTCGAGCACTGGGGAATGTATTGGGAAAAGACTGTCGGCTAATCGGTTACTAGAGGCTAGGAATGGCGGATAGGACCGGAGAGGAAAAAGGAGAGAAAGGGCCGCTGCCAGCGGCAACACCAGAGTTCGCCCGCCGCAGCCTGAATGCCTCTCCTTCGGCGGGCTTTCCTTTTATAAGAAACTGAGCAATTATACTCAGAAAGGAAAGAAGAAAGGAAGAAGCCGGCCGGATAATAGACCGCAAAGGACTAGAATCGAGGTCGCAGCTTTTAACAAGCGAGCTCTTGGACTCGAGTCAACGTGCTTTGGGTGTACTCCCTCCACCTATTTATAGGCTTGGGGGCCTGCCCAAATGGGCAGGGATAAAATTACCGGCTGCCCGAGGTACAAGAGAATCGGGCAGCGGTGACGGGAATCGAGAAAAAGAAGAAAAGCCAAGAGGCAGGCCGCGCGGCCTGGCAAACTTCTTTTGTCGAGCTACAGGACGGCCTCTGGGCCGGCTGATCTGGACCTCCTCTGACGGCGACCTGGGACACAGGTCGTGCAGCTTGGGCAATGACAGGCCGACCCTTAGATGATGGCTGGACTGGAACTGGCGGCTGTCTGACGTAGAGGCCGCCCGACTTGTCTGACAATAAGCCGGCTAGCTGAGAACGGCGGCTAGAAAGCACAAGCCGCCCGGACTTGAAAACCTGGAGAACTAGTCGCGGATTCCGGGTTAACATAATCCCCGCACATTTTTAAGTTTCTGAAAAACTTCGAAAATGTAGAACTAAGCCGGAGACCGCGACTGCCATTAATGCTTCTGTGTCTATAAAATGCCGAGGGCCCTGCCATTTCGTCAAGATTTCTGCCAAGCCACGGGTCACTATTCGCCACTTGCGGTCAGAATCCTCCAAGCCGACAGAGACTTCTACAAGATGGACGTCATGTCCTCGATGCTAGATCGCGAAAAGAAGTCATCTGGATCGAAAAAGAGGGGCAGAAAAGCGGACAGTTCCGACCAACAGCCTGAGAAGAAAACTGAGAAGCCGATCGCACCGGCGACTTCTGATTCTGGAAAGAAACCGATAGAAGTCGTTGCGGAATCCTCACAGGCCGCGACAAAAGTCAAAGCAGTTTCCAAATCTGCTCTCCCGCAAGCTGGTGCCACCAAATCTTTGGACATTACCTACTCGCCATCAGGTGAACCCCTTTTGAAGATCGCCGGGGCGGAGGAGAAGAGTGTCGACTCTTCCAAACCGCGCGAGTTGCCCACATCTGCTGACTTGATTATTGTTGAAGAGGACGACTCGAAGAAGCTACTGGAGGCCGAGCGGTCTCTGACTGAGAAGAGGAAACGGACACAGACAATAGTCGGCCACTTGAAGCGACGTAAGAAAAAGGTTGAGACCCTTGAGGAAAGGATGGAGAGGAAGGCGCGGAAGATGCGGGTTGATAACCGCAATGTTTCCGTGAAGACCGGAGCGGCTAGTGTGCAATTTAAGCCGCGGGAAAAAGACGTATCTGATGGTCTGTCGACTCCATCTTCCAAGCCGGACGAGCCAGAGAGTACGCCTTCGGTTAGCGAATCTCTGAGCGATATCCTGAAGGGCATGGAGAAATTTCAGCAGCAGGACAAGTTACTGGCAACTCCGCCGGCTTCTGCGGAGGTCGCCGTCACCGATGTCGAAGTTACAGGAGAGAAGCTTGGCGAATCGGCTCCTGCGGTTTCAGAAGGAGCTGAAAAATTAAAACTCAGAGAGAAGATAGAGGAGATGAAGAAGTTAATCGCCGAGAAGCAGGTGGCGACTACATTTCCTGCCCTGCAAGGTAAACACAAAGAAGTTAAGCGTATTGTAAAATTCTACAAACCGCGGTCACGGAAGAAGGGAGCGGACACAATTTGCAATCCGCCGGCGAGCTTCTTCCTGACCACGGCTGAGCTGAAAAGCAAAGCTAAGGAGACCGCACGGCTATGGAAAGAAAAGCTAAAGTGAATAGATTCAGAAAGGTTTAGGCGACCAGCGGCTAAACTTGATACTGCGGCTTTCGAAGGAGAGATAACCACGAGCTGCGGTCTCGTTCTAACGAGATCTTCTACCAGGTGCCGGTCATGTCACTGAATCTAACCGCCTGTTTATTCGCTGCAGGTGCACATGAAACTGCCATCAAGCCGGGCGATCCGATGACTTTCTTCCCTCCACTGATTCCGCCGCTACCTCCAAGTGTTCGGGACCAGAGGACGGCCGAATTCCAGGAGGAGGTCGCCGCCTTGCAGGCTAGGATAAGGGAGCATGTCGAGGCCCTTCGAGCCAAGGAAGAAGAGTGGCGGCTTCAAGAAGAAAATCAGCGGTCTATGTTGGAGGCCGCTGAAAGGAGAACTCAAGAAGTGCTGGAGGACTTGGAGCAGGAGAGAGGAATGATGCGGTCTGAGGTGGAGGCCGCTGAGAAAAGGACGCAGGAGGCCTTGGTCAGCTTGGAGTTGGAGAAAATGACGATGCGGATTACGCAGGAGACCGCTAACAAAAGGGTGCAGGAGGCACTGGCCAGCACGAACATGGAGAAAACGGCAAAGCGGACTGCGCTGGAGGCCCCTGACAAAAGGATGCAGGAGTCCCTGACCAGCTGGGAGGAGGAGAAGACAACGATGCGGACTGCGCTTGAGGCCGCTGAGCAAAGAACTCTGGAGGCGCTGGCCCACCTGGAGCAGGATAAGACAGAGAAACTTGACCTGCAGGATTTAGTGCTGATGCTCGGCCGGATTGAGAGGGAAAGGGCGGACACCGCTCGACTTGACGAGGAAAGGGATAAGGATCGACCAGAGGAGGCCGGCAGAGGCTTGCAACCTGCTGGGATGACTACTGAATAGCAGTAACTACCAAATCTCCCGGCTTCCGGAGAGACTTCGGACTCACCAGTAGTCGCGGTGGTTAGGCAGGTCGCTGCTTCTGGCGACCCGGGAGATTGCGCTTTGTCGCTGGTTCCATTTACCCACGTAGAGCGTGATACCTCGCGAGTTCATCGGACTCTGCACAATATCCACAACCTTGTTAGTCAAGTGTATGTCCAGCTGGTACAGGCCGGTGACCAAGTCGCACGGGTTGGGCGAGAGGCTCCAGAGAGTGGAGAGAGATAATTATGAGAACTTTAATTTGGCGTTGTAATAAGCATCAACTCGTGATGCCGAATAGTTTGATTCCTGTGGACAATTGTTGTATGTTCGATAGTATATTACTGCGAATTGCATGAGGCTTTGTGCGGTTTGAATACTTTCTAGTCGCTGTCTTTTCTTCTTTGGAAATTTCGCCAAGTACTGGAATTTTAGTCGCTTGAACTGCCCAACTAGAATGCGGTTAGAATACTTTACCTTGCAGGTTGAGCCGTGCGGCCCGATATCTAACCGCGATTTGACAAACACAACTGTAGTTGCGTAGGAAATCTCTAAATTGAAATTATCCCGGAGTCTTCGGCACAGAACATCAAAATGCGAGCTAAAGCAATGGCGATGCGGTCTGACAAAGCTCCAGCCGTTAGGACCGAAGCGGCTTCCGCCTTCCATTCGGCGGATCATAATAAAGGCCGGCTTTCCCAAGCCGAGCTCGACAACTTTGTAGAGAAGCATATGAAAGACAGCCCGCTGCTCACGCGGCTTCCGCTACCTCACGAGCGGATTAACACCCCGCGGCCAACCAGATCGCTATCCCAATCGATCACTTTGACTGCGGCTTCGGCTTCCCTATGCTAATGGAAGCCATCGCGGTCTTCGACCATTACAGAGTAGTGCCAGGACAGCTGCCCCCGAACTCTATTGCGGCGATTTACAACTTCATCTCCTACCTTAGGTCGGAGCGAGTTCGCTTCTCGATAAGGCTGTTCAGAGAATGCTTCTCTGTGCGGTCTATTCTGGACTCAGGAACGAAGATCTTTAGAGGCCATCTTTACTTCGGCTGTCGCGGCCTGAAAGTCGTCAACCTAGCGAACAAAATCGCGAATTGGTCAGAAAGATACCTGATCTTCGAGGGTAACCTCGGACTCTTGCCGGTCCATCCGCAAGTTCGCGACGAAGCCGCTTTTGACAGCAACGGACTGGACGGCGTGGAGAAGGAGATCTTCAACTTCTTCAAGGGCGAGCAGCTCGACGTCACCCACTATCTCCCGCTGCTCCCGACTTTGGAGGATGTCCATGCGCAGGACAGTAAGTATCACCCAGCCGAACTGCTAAGCTAGCCGCTCGGCTTACCAACTGACTTGTTAACTTTGCCTTGCAGCTGCCGTCACGGTCCCGCTGAACAAGCCGCTTACTCCAGGCGGCCTAACCCTTACATAGAGGGAGAAGAGGGCGAAGAGGGCCAGGCCGGAGCGGGTTGAAGTTGAAGTTGAATCTGATTCCTCCAGCGGCTTCACGCTGCTTGGTATGGGCAGCCGCTTGAAAGACCTCCACGGCAACCCCACCATGCAGTGGAGTGCCGACGGTGAATCGGTACAAGTTTCCACCAACCTCCCGAACTGGGGGAAGGAAACCGTAAGCCGACATGCCTCCGCGGCTGGCGCGGCTTTGTATGGAAGGCGCAATTTAAAGGCGCTAAAAAAGATACCTGCAGAGGACTTCTCGCAGTTTTCCGCGCAGGTCGGCGCGAGAAGCTTTGTTGCTAACCACTATATGGGCATGGCCCATAGGCGGTTAGTCGCAAATGAAGGCGACCTGAAGCGGCAACTCGCCGAAAAGGATGAAGAAATCGCACGGCTAAAGGAGCTCAATGCGGTAAAATATTACGTGATTTATGCGACCTCTTTTAACAAGCCGCTCGGACTGACCTTCTTCCTTCCTTTGCAGAAAATGTACGATCCGGCCAACTCGGCCTTTCAGGACGCGGTCTTTCCGCAGCTTGTGCAAGGGATCGACGGAGCGCTGAAAAGCCTTCGAGATCGCAGCGGCCTCGCCCCGGGATTCACCGACTTCACCTGCGCCGACCTGTATCCATCCTTGAAGAAATGGGTGGCCGCAGTTTATCGAGCGCTGAAAGGCAAGGAGAAGATCGGCGGAGAGGGCGAGGTAGAAGAGGAAGAGGAGGACAGCGAGGGAAGCAGGAGCGAGAGCGCTTCTTCAGAAACCGGCGGTCAAGCGTCTGAGACCGCGCGGGTTGTTGCCAGCTCGTCAGAGACCAGGGGCACTGGCAGTTCGCGTTCATCCTCGTCTGACAGTGGCGACTACTCGCCTTCTGAGATCGACATCGACGGTGAACCGGACTCCGGTACTCCTGCGTCCGAAAGATTGAAGCCGAATTGCTAGGATAGATTACTTGTAAAAGTTTTTACATTTTTTGAGACCGCCGGTAAGATTTTTGTAAACCGCGGGGTCTACCTTTTACACTTGACATGAGATGAAAATATTTTACCTTTTGTGAGAATCTATTATAATTTTACTTACTTGTTTGTGTATGCGGCTTAATCTTTCTTACTCGTTTCCGGCTTAAGAAATCTAATCGATGACTTCACCGAATAATAACTACCTTTGCTCCGGTTAAACTCGAGTAGAATACCGGTAACCGGATTTAGTTTTCTGTGAAATTATAACAATCCGGTCATCCTTGAGCGTATATAGAGCAATAAGCCGGGCGGTTAGGCGATTATTCGCCAAGAATATAAGGCAGTTCAACTATTGAGGGTTCATATTCAACCACGAAGTCCCACGATTAATGTATAGGCCGTAATTTTATTGGTGATGAAGATACATGGCGATCAACAAGCCGCCCGGCCAAGTGGATAAACCGGATAGATATTGTAAAAAGCAAGCTGATTGTGGCGGTCTGTCCGAACTTTAATATGAAACTCGCTTTCAAGAGGGAAACTACTTAGCGATAGAGATAAACATATTGCGACTTCTTTACATAGCAAGCCGCGAATTGATTTGAATGAATACCATAAGCCGGCAGACTGAGCGGATAGGATAACTGGAGTCCGCACTGCATCAATAATAATATAAGAAATGACCCGTAATTCATAACTAAGCGGGTAGGTGCGGCCGGAGCGGCATAGCTTTCCTCACAGGGTTATGAACTACCGAATCAACCAAGGACCGGCGGACTAAGCGGATTGGATAACCGGAGTCCGCACTGCATCAATAATAATATCAGAAATGACCCGTAGTTCATAACCAAGCGGGTAGGTGCGGCCGGAGCGGCATAGCTTTCCTCACAGGGCTATGAACTACTGAATCAACCCAAGGATCGGCGGACTGAGCGGATAGGATAACCGGAGTCCGCACTGCATCAATAATAATATCAGAAATGACCCGTAGTTCATAACCAAGCCGGTAGGTGCGGCCGGAGCGGCATAGCTTTCCTTACAGGGCTATGAACTACCGAATCAACCCAAGGACCGGTGGACTGAGCGGATAGGATAACCGCAGTCTAGAGGCCAAGCGGGTAGGTGCGGCCGGAGCGGCATTGCTTTCCTCACAGGACCTCAAGATCTGCAGACTCAACAACTCAATTCACTGCCCTCTACTTGGCGGACTAGAATTAATTGACAGGATCAAGTCGGCCGAATTCCAGAATATATTAGTAATAATCTGAGATAGATTTCATAGCCGAATAGAATAAACCGAAATAGGTAATCGCGCGGTCTGCGGACTGTGCAATTTAAACTGGCTAGGTTGTAAGACCGTGAGACGGTGGAAAAGCTGGAACGGGCAAAATAATAGCAATATGTGAAAACCCTAATTTATCTATCACTGTAACTTGCAGGTTGAAAAGATAACGAAAACTCTGCCTGCACTGTCTTATAGCATAAACTGAGAATCATCACTCTTCTAAAGAAGATCTCATTTAACTCATCCGCGAATGATTCGAGCGGGGTTTACATCTGCGACTGATGTCGAGCGGGATTGCCACTACACATCTGCGACTGATGTCGAGCGGGATGTGGAGGGCCAAAAAAGTAGTATTATATTTGTTATAAGTAAATGTCACATAGGTATGTCAATATTAAGTGTAAAGCTAGGAAGCAGAATTTAGAGGGCATATGAATGCTTATTTCTAGAGGAAAGCTTAGTAAAAGGATATGGGCTTGAAGCCTAATTGAACCCAATTGTCGATGATCGTTGAGAGATATTTGTGAAGCTGGATGCTGGTGAGGACTGGTTTGGGGCTATATTTATTACAACTGTCATTATCAAAAGAAAAGAAGCAAATGCCAGAAACTCCGAGCACATAGGAGATATACGAAATATGTAAAAGAAAGACAAACAAGGTACTATCGCTTCTAACACTTCCACTATTTAACAACAGAATCTTCATTTGAAACATCGGCTTTATCAGTGGAAAATGTGCTGGAAGATCATATGACAACATAGTCTTGTAATTTCCCTGCCCTTGCAAATTGATCTGCTAGTTTCCGGAGAGCCCGACAATCTTCTGTGTTGTGACCAATATCCTTATGATATTTATAAAAAAGTTCTTCATGTCGATGTTCAATCTTTGATTTCATTCGTCGAGGCTTTTTAAATTCTTTCATATTAGCAAGAATTAGCAGAAGATCTTCCATAGAAATTTTGAAGTTGACATATCTGTCAGAGTATTTTTCATACATGAGTGTTTTAGGATCAAAGGACATGATAGGGCAAGCTTCTATACACTCTGATGATTTATCCTGTTGCGGAGATTCTGAAGCACTTCGGAAAGAACCGGGTTGTTGATGATAAGAATCTTTCTGATATCCCTTAGCCATTTTATTTAAGAAGGATATATAGTTGGCATTTGTTGCTTCACCCATTATGAACTGATTAGCTGTTTTAATAAGATCTCCATAGGTCTTCGGCTCCTTTTTGCTAACTTTAAATTTGAGAGGACCTTCTCGAAGTCCGCTTATCAAGGCATATTTGTAAAAGTCTGGATGAACGTTAACGATATCGAGCGTTTCCTTTTGAAACCGATCAACGAAATGAGCAGTAGACTCATCAACTTCCTGCTTGATTTGGAAGAGATCTACTGGGTCTCTCTTCTGCTTCCTGAAAGTATCAAATCTCAAAAGAAACTGTTTTTGAAAATCCCCAAAGCAAGTGATGGACCGAGAAGGTAAACCATGAAACCATTCCTGAGCAAGACCGTCAAAGGTCATTAGAAAAAGCTTGCATTTGATTCCATCCGACTTGGCTTTTAGAGAATCAGCCGCTTCAAATGCTTGCAGATGTGAAACTGGATCACTAATCCTAGAATAACGTGGCAAGCGAGGCTCTCTAAAATCATCAGCAACTGTATCCCAGCGAATTTGATCAACGAACGGAAAAGAAACTTCTTCTTCTCTGTAGGGAGGTGTCTGCTCCGTGCCAGCCTGAAATGCATCCTTAGCTATATTCTCGGGATGAGAACCATCTTGCCTCGCTAAGGAATCCAGCATAGATGATAAGAAATCTGTGTAATTCCTTGGGAGATTCATTCCAAATGAGAGATAACAACCAACACGAACTTAGAGACCGCTGGACAGTTACAGTCTGACCGCGCGGATAGAATTGCCAGCGGTTACTGAGCAGGTTAACCACCCTTGGCGCTGCTTGCTCGACTAGTCGCTAAGCACTAGCGGCCGAGCGGTCTGACCATATCTAGACGCGGATTTCTCCGGCTATCCGAGATCTGAAGGTCGTGTGTTAACTGTTGATGCACGAAAAGCAACGGGGAAAACGGGCACCACCAGCTAACCGTTCGAGCACTGGGGAAGGTATTGGGAAAAGTCTGTCGGCTAGTCGGTTACTAGCGGCTAGGAATGGCGGATAGGACCGGATAGGAAAAAAGAGAGAAAGGGCCACTGCCAGCGGCAACACCAGAGTTCGCCCGCCGCGTCCTGAATGTCACTCCTGCAGTGGGCTTTCCTTTAATAAGAAACTGAGCAATTACACTTAGAAAGGAAAGAAGAAAGGAAGAAGCCGGCCGGATAATAGACCGCAAAGGACTAGAATCGAGGCCGCAACTTTTAACAAGCGAGCTCTTGGACTCGATTCAGCGTGCTTTGGGTGTACTCCCGCCCCCTATTTATAGGCTTAGGGGCCTGCCCAAACGGGCAGGGCTAAAATTACCGGCTGCCCGAGGTACAAGAGAATCGGGCAGCGGTGACGGGAATCGAGAAAAAGAAGAAAAGCCAAGAGGCAGGCCGCGCGGCCTGGCGACCTTCTTCTGCCGAGCTGCAGGACGGCCTCTGGGCCGGCTGATCTGGACCTCCTCTGACGGCGACCTTGGACACAGGTCGCGAAGCTTGGGCAATGACAGGCCGACCCTTAGATGATGGCTGGACCGGAACTGGCGGCTGTCTGACGTAAAGGCCGCCCGGCTTGTCTGACAATAAGCCGGCTAGCTGAGAACGACGGCTAAAAAGCACAAGCCGCCCGGACATGAAAACCTGGAGAACTAGTCGCGGATTCCGGGTTAACATAAGATGCACGAAAAGCGACGGGGAAAATGGGCACCACCAGCTAACCGTTCGAGCACTGGGGAAGTTATTGGGAAAAGACTGTCGGCTAGTCGGTTACTAGCGGCTAGGAATGGCGGATAGGACCGGATAGGAAAAAAGAGAGAAAGGGCCGCTGCCAGCGGCAACACCAGAGTTCGCCCGCCGCGGCCTGAATGCCTCTCCTGCGGCGGGCTTTCCTTTTATAAGAAACTGAGCAATTACACTTAGAAAGGAAAGAAGAAAGGAAGAAGCCGGCCGGACAATAGACCGCAAAGGACTAGAATCGAGGCCGCAGCTTTTAACAAGCGAGCTCTTGGACTCGAGTCAGCGTGCTTTGGGTGTACTCCCGCCCCCTATTTATAGGCTTGGGGTCCTGCCCAAACGGGCAGGGCTAAAATTACCGGCTGCCCGAGGTACAAGAGAATCGGGCAGCGGTGACGGGAATCGAGAAAAAGAAGAAAAGCCAAGAGACAGGCCGCGTGGCCTGGTGACCTTCTTCTGCCGAGCTGCAGGACGGCCTCTGGGCCGGCTAATCTGGACCTCCTATGACGGCGACCTAGGACACAGGTCGCGCAGCTTGGGCAATGACAGGCCGACCCTTAGAGGATGGCTGGACCGGAACTGGCGGCTGTCTGACGTAGAGGCCCCCCGGCTTGTCTGACAATAAGCCGGCTAGCTGAGAATGGCGGCTAGAAAGCACAAGCCGCCCGGACTTGAAAACCTGGAGAACTAGTCGCGGATTCCGGGTTAACATAATCCCCGCACATTTTTAAGTTTCTGAAAAACTTCGAAAATGTAGAACTAAGCCGGAGACCGCGACTGCCATTAATGCTTCTGCGTCTATAAAATGCCGAGGGCCCTGCCATTTCGTCAAGATTTCTGCCAAGCCACGGGTCACTATTCGCCACTTGCGGTCAGAATCCTCCAAGACGACAGAGACTTCTACAAGATGGACGTCATGTCCTCGATGCTAGATCGTGAAAAGAAGTCGTCTGGATCGAAAAAGAGGGGCAGAAAAGCGGACAGTTCCGACCAACAGCCTGAGAAGAAAACTGAGAAGCCGATCGCACCGGCAGCTTTTGATTCTGTAAAGAAACCGATGGAAGTCGTTGCGGAATCCTCGCAGGCCACGACAAAAGTTGAAGCGGTTTCCAAATCTGCTCTCCCGCAAGCTGGTGCCACCAAATCCTTCGACATTACCTACTCGCCATCAGGTGAACCCCTTTTGAAGATCGCCGGGGCGGGGGAGAAGAGTGTCGACTCTTCCAAACCGCGCGAGTTGCCCACATCTGCTGACTTGATTATTGTTGAAGAGGACGACTCGAAGAAGCTACTAGAGGCCGAGCGGTCTCTGACTGAGAAGAGGAAACGGACAGAGACAATAGTCGGCCACTTGAAGCGACGTAAGAAAAAGGTTGAAACCCTTGAGGAAAGGATGGAGAGGAAGGCGCGGAAGATGTGGGTTGATAACCGCAATGTTTCCGTGAAGACCGGAGCGGCTAGTGTGCAATTTAAGCCGCGGGAGAAAGACGTATCTGATGGTCTGTCGACTCCATCTTCCAAGCCAGACGAGCTAGAGAGTACGCCTTCGGTTAGCGAATCCCTGAGCGATATCCTGAAGGGCATGGAGAAATTTCAGCAGCAGGACAAGTTACTGGCAACTCCGCCGGCTTCTGCGGAGGTCGTCGTCACTGATGTCGAAGTTACAGGAGAGAAGCTTGGCGAATCGGCTCCTGCGGTTTCAAAAGGAGCTGAAAAATTAAAACTCAGAGAGAAGATAGAGGAGATGAAGAAGTTAATCGCCGAGAAGCAGGTGGAGACTACATTTCCTGCCCTACAAGGTAAACACAAAGAAGTTAAGCGTATTGTAAAATTCTACAAGCCGCAGTCACGGAAGAAGGGAGCGGACACAATTTGCAATCCGCCGGCGAGCTTCTTCCTGACCACGGCTGAGCTAAAAAGCAAAGCTAAGGAGACTACGTGGCTATTGAAAGAAAAGCTAAAGAGAATAGATTCAGAAAGGTTTAGGCGACCAGCGGCTAGACTTGATACTGCGGCTTTCGAAGGAGAGATAACCACGAGCTGCGGTCTCGTTCTAACGAGATCTTCTACCAGGTGCCGTTTATATCACTGAATCTAACCGCATGTTTATTCGCTGCAGGTGCACGGGAAACTGCCATCAAGTTGGGCGATCTGACGACTTTCTTACCTCCACTAATTCTGTCGCTACCTCCAAGTGTCCGTGACCAGAGGACGGCCGAATTCCAGGAGGAGGTCGCCGCCTTGCAGGCTAGGATAAGGGAGCATGCCGAGGCCCTTCGAGCCAAGGAAGAAGAGTGGCGGCTTCAAGAAGAAAATCAGCGGTCTATGCTGGAGGCCGCTGAAAGGAGAACTCAAGAAGTGCTGGAGGACTTGGAGCAGGAGAAAGGAATGATGCGGTCTGAGGTGGAGGTCGCTGAGAAAAGGACGCAGGAGGCCTTGGTCAGCTTGGAGTTGGAGAAAACGACGATGCGGATTACGCAGGAGACCGCTAACAAAAGGGTGCAGGAGGCACTGGCCAGCGCAGACCTGGAGAAAACGGCAAAGCGGACTGCGCTGGAGGCCGCTGACAAAAGGATGCTTGAGTCCCTGGCCAACTGGAAGGAGGAGAAGACAACGATGCAGACTGCGCTTGAGGCCGCTGAGCAAAGAACTCTGGAGGCGCTGGCCCACCTGGAGCAGGAGAAGACAGAGAAACTTAACCTGCAGGCTTTAGTGCTGATGGTCGGCCGGATTGAGAGGGAAAGGGCGGACACCGCTCGACTTGACGAGGAAAGGGATAAGGATCGACCAGAGGAGGCCGGCAGAGGCTTGCGACCTGCTGGGACGACTGCTGAACAACAGCAACTACCAAATCGCCCGGCTTCCGGAGAGACTTCGGACTCACCAGTAGTCGCGGCGGTTAGGCAGGTCGCTGCTTCTGGCGACCCGGGAGATCGTGCTCTATCGCTGGTTCCATTTACCCGCGTAGAGCGTAATACCTCGCGAGTTCATCGGACTCTGCACAATATCCACAACCTTGTTAGTCAAGTGTTTGTCCAGCTGGTACAGGCCGGCGACCAAGTCGCGCGGGTTGGGCGAGAGGCTCTAGAGAGTGGAGAGAAATAATTATGAGAACTTTAATTTGGCGTTGTAATAAGCATCAACTCGTGATGCCGGACAGTTTGATTCCTGTGGACAATTGTATGTTCGATTGTATATTACTGCGAATTGAATGCGGCTTTGTACGGTTTGAATACTTTCTAGTCGCTGTCTTTTCTTCTTTGGAAATTTCACCAAGTACTGGAATTTTAGTCGCTCGAACTGCCGAACTAGAATGCGGTTAGAATACTTTACCTTACAGGTTGAGCCGTGCGGCCTGATATCTAACCGCGATTGACAACCGCTACTGTAGCTGCGCAGGAAATCTATAAATTGAGATGATCCCGGAGTCTTCGGCACAGAAGATCAATATACGGGCTAAAGCAATGGCGATGCGGTCCGACAAAGCTTCAGCCGTTAGGACCGACGCGGCTTCTGCTTTCCATTCGGCGGATCATAAGGAAGGCTGGCTTACCCAAGCCAAGCTCGACGGCTTTGCAGAGAAGCATATAAAAGACAGCCCGCTGCTCGCGCGGCTTCCGCTGCCTCACGAGCGGATTAACACCTCCGCAGCCAACCAGATCGCTATCCCAATCGATCACTTTGACTGCGGCTTCGGCTTCCCTATGCTAATGGAAGCCGTCGCGGTCTTCGACCATTACGGAGTAGTGCCAGGACAGCTACCCCCGAACTCTATTGCGGCGATTTACAGCTTCATCTCCTACCTTAGGTCGGAGCGAGTTCGCTTCTCGATAAGGCTGTTCAGAGAATGCTTCTCTATGCGGTCAATTCCGGACTCGGGAAAGAAGATCTTCAGAGGCCATCTTTACTTCGGCTGCCGCGGCCTAAAAGTCGTCAACCTGGCGAACAAAATCGCGAATTGGTCAGAAAGATACCTGATCTTCGAGGGCAACCTCGGAATCCTGCCGGTCCATCCGCAAGTTCGCGACGAAGACGCTTTTGGCAGCAGCGGACTGGACGGCGTGGAGAAGGAGATCTTCAACTTCTTCAAGGGCGAGCGACTCGACGTCACCCACTACCTCCCGCTGCTCCCGACTTTGGAGGATGTCCATGCGCAGGACAGTAAGTATCACCCAGCCGAACTGCTAAGCTAGCCGCTCGGCTTACCAACTGACTTGTTAACTTTGCCTTGCAGCTGCCGTCGCGGTCCCGCTGAACAAGCCGCTTTCTCCAGGCGGCCTAACCCTTACACAGAGGGAGAAGAGGGCAAAGAGGGCCAGGCCGGAGCGGGCTGAAGTGGAAGTTGAATCGGATTCCTCCAGCGGCTTCACGCTGCTTGGTATGGGCAGCCGCTTGAAAGACCTCCACGGCAACCCCACCATGCAGTGGAGTGCCGACGGCGAATCGGTACGAGTTTCCACCGCCCTCCCGAACTGGGGGAAGGAAACCGTGAGCCGTCATGCCTTCGCGGCTGGCGCGGCTTTGTATGGGAGGCGCAATTTGAAGGCGCTAAAAAAGATACCTGTAGAGGACTTCTCGCGGTTTGCCGCGCAGGTCGGCGCGAGAAGCTTTGTGGCTAACCACTATATGGGCCTGGCCCATAGGCGGTTAGTCGCAAGTGAAGGCGACCTGAAGCAGCAACTCGCCGAAAAGGATGAAGAAATCGCACGGCTAAAGGAGCTCAATGCGGTAAGATATTACCTGATTTATGCGACATCATTTAACAAGCCGCTCGGACTGACCTTCTTCCTTCCTTTGCAGAAAATGTACGATCCGGCCAACTCGGCCTTTCAGGACGTGGTCTTTCCGCAGCTTGTGCAAGGGATCGACGGAGAGCTGAAAAGCCTTCGAGATCGCAGCGACCTCGCCCCGGGATTCACCTACTTCACCTACGCCGACCTGTATCCATCCTTGAAGAAAAGGGTGGCCGCGGTTTATCGAGCGCTGAAAGGCAAGGAGAAGATCGGCGGAGAGGGCGAGGCAGAAGAGGAAGAGGAGGACAACGAGGGAAGCAGCAGCGAGAGCGCTTCTTCAGAAACTGGCGGTCAAGCGTCTGAGACCGCGCGGGTTGTTGCCAGCTCGTCAGAGACCAAGGGCATTAGCAGTTCGCGTTCATCCTCGTCTGACAGTGGCGACTACTCGCCTTCTGAGATCGACAACGACGGTGAACCGGACTCTGGTACTCCTGCGTCCAAAAGATTGAAGCCGAATTGCTAGGATAGATTACTTGTAAAAGTTTTTACATTTTTTGAGACCGCCAGTAAGATTTTTGTAAACCGCGCGGTCTACCTTTTACACTTGACATGAGAAATGAAAATATTTTACCTTTTGTGAGAATCTATTATAATTTTACTTACTTGTTTGTGTATGCGGCTTAATCTTTCTTACTCGTTTCCGGCTTAAAAAATCTAATCGATAACTTCACCGAATAATAACTACCTTTGCTCCGGTTAAACTCGAGTAGAATACCGGTAACCGGATATACTAGTCGTCTGCGAAATTATAACAATCCAGTCATCCTTGAGCGTATATAGTGCAATAAGCCGGGCGGTTAGGCGATTATTCGCCAAGAATATAAGGCAGTTCAACTGTTGAGGGTTCATAGTCAACCACGAAGTCCCATGATTAATGTTTAGGCCGTAATTTTATTGGAGATGAAGAAGATACATGGCGATCAACAAGCCGCCCGGCCAAGGGGATAAACCGGATAGATATTGTAAAAAGCAAGCTGATTGTGGCGGCCTGTCCGAACTTTAATACGAAACTCGCTTTCAATAGGGAAACTACTTAGCGATAGAGATAAACATATTGCGACTTCTTTACATAGCAAGCCGCGAATTGATTTGAATGAATACCATAAGCTGGCGGACTGAGAGGATAGGATAACTGGAGTCCGCACTACATCAATAATAATATCAGAAATGACCCGTAATTCATAACCAAGCGGGTAGGTGCGGCCAGAGCGGCATTGCTTTCCTCACAGGACTATGAACTACCGAATCAACCCAAGGACCGGCGAACTGAGCGGATAGGAAAACCGGAGTCCGCACTGCATCAATAATAATATCTGAAATGACCCGTAATTCATAGCCGAGCGGGTAGGTGCGGCCGGAGCGGCATAGCTTTCCTCACAGGGCTATGAACTACCGAATCAACCCAAGGACCGGCGGACTGAGCGGATAGGATAACTGGAGTCCGCACTGCATCAATAATAATATCAGAAATGACCCGTAGTTCATAACCAATCGGGTAGGTGCGCCCGGAGCGGCATAGCTTTCCTCACAGGGCTATGAACTACCAAATCAACCCAAGGACCGGCGGATTGAGCGGATAGGATAACCGGAGTCCGCACTGCATCAATAATAATATTAGAAATGACCCGTAGTTCATAACCAAGCGGGTAGGTGCGGCCGGAGCGGCATAGCTTCTCTCACAGGGCTATGAACTACCCAATCAACCCAAGGACCGGCGGACTGAGCGGATAGGATAACCGGAGTCCGCACTGCATCAATAATAATATCAGAAATGACCCGTAGTTCATAACCAAGCAGGTAGGTGTGGCCCGAGCGGCATAGCTTTCCTCACAGGGCTATGAACTACCGAATCAACCCAAGGACCGGCAGACTGAGCGGATAGGATAACCGCAGTCTAGAGGCCAAGCGGGTAGGTGCGGCCGGAGTGGCATTGCTTTCCTCACAGGACCTCAAGATCTGCAGACTCAACAACTCAATTCACTGCCCTCTACTTGGCGGACTAGAATTAATTGACAGGTTCAAGTTGGCCGAATTCCAGAATATATTAGTAATATTCCGAGATAGATTTCATAGCCGAATAGAATAAACCGAAATAGGTAACCGCGCGGTCTGCGGACTGTGCAATTTAAACCGGCTAGGTTGTAAGACCGTGAGATGTTGGATAAGCTGGAACGGGCAAAATAATAGCAATATGTGAAAACCCTAATTTATCTATCACTGTAACTTGCAGGTTGAAAAGATAACAAAAACTCTGCCTGCACTATCTTACAACATAAACTGAGAATCATCACTCTTCTAAAGAAGATCTCATTTAACTCATCAGCGAATGATTCGAGCGGGGTTTACATCTGCGACTGATGTCGAGCGGGATTGCCACTACACATCTGCGACTGATGTCGAGCGGGATGTGGAGGGCCAAAAAAGTAGTATTATATTTGTTATAAGTACATGTCACACAGGTATGTCAATATTAAGTGTAAAGCTAGGAAGCAGAATTTAGAGAGCATATGAATGCTTATTTCTAGAGGAAAGCTTAGTAAAAGGATATGGGCTTGAAGCCTAATTGAACCCAATTGTCGATGATCGTTGAGAGATATTTGTGAAGCTGGATGCTAGTGAGGACTGGTTTGGGGCTATATTTATTACAACTGTCATTATCACAAGAAAAGAAGCAAATGCCAGAAACTCCGAGCACATAGGAGATATACAAAATATGTAAAAGAAACACAAACAAGGTACTACCGCTTCTAACACTTCCACTTTTTAACAACAGAATCTTCGTTTGAAACATCGGCTTTATCAGTGGAAAATGTGCTGGAAGATCATAGGACAACATAGTCTTGTAATTTCCCTGCCCTTACAAATTGATCTGCTAGTTTCCGGAGAGCCCGACAATCTTCTGTGTTGTGACCAATATCCTTATGATATTTACAAAAAAGTTCTTCATGTCGATGTTCAATCTTTGATTTCATTCGTCGAGGCTTTTTAAATTCTTTCATATTAGCAAGAATTGGCAGAAGATCTTCCATAGAAATTTTGAAGTTGACATATCTGTCAGAGTATTTTTCATACTTGAGTGTTTTAGGATCAAAGGACATGATAGGGCAAGCTTCTATACACTCTGATGATTTATCCTGTTGCGGAGATTCTGAAGCACTTCGGAAAGAACCGGGCTGTTGATGATAAGAATCTTTCTGATATCCCTTAGCCATTTGATTTAAGAAGGATATATAGTTGGCATTTGCTACTTCACCCATTATGAACTGATTAGCTGTTTTAATAAGATCTCCATAGGTCTTCGGCTCCTTTTTGCTAACTTTAAATTTGAGAGGACCTTCTCGAAGTCCGCTTATCAAGGCATATTTGTAAAAGTCTGGATGAACATTAACGATATCGAGCGTTTCCTTTTGAAACCGATCAACGAAATGAGCGGTAGACTCATCAACTTCCTACTTGATTTGGAAGAGAGCTACTGGGTTTCTCTTCCGCTTCCTGAAAGTATCAAATCTCAAAAGAAACTGTTTTTGAAAATCCCCAAAGCAAGTGATGGACCGAGAAGGTAAACCATGAATCCATTCCTGAGCAAGACCGTCAAAGGTCATTAGAAAAAGCTTGCATTTGATTCCATCTAACATGGCTTTTAAAGTGGCAGCCGCTTCAAATGCTTGCAGATGTGAAACTGGATCACTAATCCCATAATAACGTGGCAAGCGGGGCTCTCTAAAATCATCAGCAACGGTATCCCTGCGAATTTGATCAACGAACGGAAAAGAAACTTCTTCTTCTCTGTAGGGAGGTGTCTGCTCCGTGCCAGCCTGAAATGCATCCTTAGCTATATTCTCGGGATGAGAACCATCTTGCCTCGCTAAGGAATCCAGCATAAATGATAAGAAATCCCTGTAATTCCTCGGGAGATTCATTGCAAATGAGAGATAACAACCAACACGAACTTAGAGACCGCCAGACAGTTACAGTCTGACCGCGCGGATAGAATTGCCAGCGGTTACTGAGCAGGTTAACCACCCTTGCCGCTGCTTGCTCGACTAGCCGCTAAGCACTAGCGGCCGAGCGGTCTGACCATATCTAGCCGCGGATTTCTCCAGCTAACCGAGATCTGAAGGTCGCGTGTTAACTGTTGATGCACGAAAAGCGACGGGGAAAACGGGCACCACCAGCTAACCATTCGAGTACTGGGGAAGGTATTGGGAAAAGACTATCGGCTAGTCGGTTACTAGCGGCTAGGAATGGCAGATAGGACCGGATAGGAAAAAAGAGAGAAAGGGCCGCTGCCAGCGGCAACACCAGAGTTCACCCGCCACGGCCTGAATGCCTCTCCTGCGGCGGGCTTTCCTTTTATAAGAAACTCAGCAATTACACTTAGAAAGGAAGGAAGAAAGGAAGAAGCCGGCCGGATAATAGACCGCAAAGCACTAGAATCGAGGTCGCAGCTTTTAACAAGCGAGCTCTTGGACTCGAGTCAGCGTGCTTTGGGTGTACTCCCGCCCCCTATTTATAGGCTTGGGGGCCTGCCCAAACGGGCAGGGCTAAAATTACCGGCTGCCCGAGGTACAAGAGAATCGGGCAGCGGTGACGGGAATCGAGAAAAAGAAGAAAAGCCAAGAGGCAGGCCGCGCGGCCTGGCGACCTTCTTCTGCCGAGCTGTAGGACGGCCTCTGGGTCGGCTGATCTGGACCTCCTCTGACGGCGACCTGGGACACAGGTCGCGCAGCTTGGGCAATGACAGGACGACCCTTAGATGATGGCTGGACCGGAACTGGCGGCTGTCTGACGTAGAGGCCGCCCGGCTTGTCTGACAATAAGCCGGCTAGCTGAGAATGGCGGCTAGAAAGCACAAGCCGCCCAGACTTGAAAACCTGGAGAACTTGTCGCGGATTCCGGGTTAACACGGAATGTCCACTACATATATTTTGAGTTGTAAATATACGCATATTTTATTAATTTATTTATATCGTTTTTGTTTTTATTCATAGTTTTCAGTTATTTTTGTTTATAAATATGTTTCTTTTTATAAATATTCACCTAACTTAACTTTAATTTTCATTTCTGAAATTTTTCAGAAATTGTCAAAAAAAGTGACCTGACACGCCCGTGTCACTCAACCCGACACGCCCGTGTCACGCCACTCAATGCCGTCGAGATAGAAGACACTCAACGCCCGCTACTTGACACTCAATGCCTTCATTAACCCGAGCAGTACATGCCCGTGTTTGAAGACTCGAAACGGCCGTGTCGCTCACTCGACGCTTCCAGCTCAAAGTTCAGCCTTCTTCAACCTGATAAGGAAACGCTTACTAACACGCCTGTGTTCAACACCCGTGTCACCAGCTTGACTCAGCGCCTGCCGACTTCAAGTTGCAAGGTGTCCCAACATGCCCGTGTCACGCCTCCCGACATGCCCATATTTGACACATGTCCGCTCCAGTTTCCACCAGAAATCGGCCAGTAACCAGATTTTGACTTCTCTAACATACCAAGTTCAACACGCCCGTGTCACCCTGACCGACATGCCCGTGTCGACCCGAACTTTTTGTCTATAAATAAAAAAATTTTGTAATGACCAAGGGTTCACTTTTTAAGCAAAATTTTTGTGTGTTTTGTTGAGAGTGGGCTGTCTTGGTTTATTTCCAAAATAAGGTAATGAGACTTTCTCCCCCTCACTTCTATTGTTTGTTTTAGCTTTATGCAATCTTGTCTTAAGTACTTGTAACACTTGTTTTGAATTAATAAAATGTTTTGATTTTTGTCTCCCTACTTTGTCTTGGAATGCAATTCATTTGCCCCTCTTGTTCTTGTTTTTATCTTCTTATTTTTCTTATTATTTCTTTTTATGAAAAGTGTGTGTGTGTGTGTGTATGAGTTAACTTGTTAATTTTTCATGTTTTTAATTTGTCTCCATGTTAGGTTTTGTTATAAATGTTTTATCCAAAATATATGTTAGGATAGTTTTAGTTTTATCTCCTTTATGCTTTAGGTTTTAGGTTTTTAATTTCCATTCTTAGGTTTTACAAAAGATTTTTAAAAGTGATTTTGAAGTTTTTTACTTAGTTTTTTTAGGAATGTAAAACGTTTTCGTTCTTTTCACTTTATTATCATTTTTTATCACTTTTATAAAATCCTAAGATGTGAAAAGCTATCGTTTAATATTTTAAAGAACTTGCAATTTGGCTTCGTTTACAAAACCTTTTCCTCTTTTAATTTTTATTTCATCTTTTTATTTTTTTTTGGCAAGTTGTAGTTGTAGAAATGTTAAAATATTTGTTTTTAGGTGACTTGGTTTTTCTTACAAAATTGTGTGTGTGTGAGTGTATGAGTTAGGTCTTTATTTTGTTCTTTTAAATTTAATGTTGGGTGTGTGAGTGTATGAGAATAATTTTTTAATGCTTACTTCAATTATGTAGGGTGTGTGAGTTTATGAGATAATTTTTCATGCTTTATTTTATCGTTTTCTTCAATTATGTAGAGTGTGTGTGTAGGAGATAATATTATTGCTTTCTTCGATCATGTAGAGTGTGTGTGTAGGGGTAAATCTTATTGGTTTCTTTAAATTCAAGTAGAGTGTGTGCGTGTGTGCATTTATTTCTTCCTACTCGTTAAGATTTAAATGGCATATTTTCATTTCCCGCCTACTCATTCGAGTAGCTCTACAAGAAAACTGGTCTTTACTGACCAAAATTTAGTGACAGAATATGTTTTGTCACTAAAGACAAAATTTTAGTGACAAAAATAATTTTGATCACTGATAACACGTCTTTAGTGATGAAATAAATTTTGTTCATTAAAGGCACAGCTTTAGCGATGAAATAAAAATTTGTTCGCTAAAGACACAACTTTATTGACGAAATAAAAAGTGTGGTCACTAAAAGTATGTCTCCAGTGAAAAAATAAACATTTGGTCACTAAAAGCATGTCTTTAGTGACCAAAATTTAGTGAAGAAATTTATTTAATCACTAAACACATGTTTTTAGTGACGAAAAAGATTTGGTCATTAAAGCAACGTCTTTAGTGACCAAACTTCTTTTGATCACTAAAGACGTACTTTTGGTGATAAAATAAAAGTTTGGTCTCTAATGACATGTAATTAGTGATGTAATATATTCAGCCACTAAAGACACATCTTTAGTGAGCATATAAAAGTTCTGTCACTTAAGATACATTTTAAGTATGATATATAAGTTTGTCCACTAAAAACATGTCTTTAGTGACGACATATAAGTTTGGTCACTAATTATGAGCAAAAATGTTTTGGTCATTAAATTTGGACTTTCCCTCATAATTTTTATTTCTTCCCTCATAAATTTAAAATTCATAATAAAATAAAATATAACTGATACTCTCATGCCCTAAACCCAATCACATCCCATACAATAACAAGAGAGTAGCAATATCCCCATGATTCCCACCTCTGCTCGATAACGACCAGTGACATCCCTGTGATTCCCACCTCGGCTCCACGACAGCCAATGACATTGCTAGTTTTCGTCCTCATCTGCTTCAACGATAGCCCAATTCCCTCATCGGAGGAATCTTAAATCTCTCCTCGGTGGCCGAATTCTTAAACTTAGCAGTCGCAAACATCCTTGAGGTAGTTCCTCTCCATATCACGTCTCTCAAACATATATGTTGATGCAGGAATCTTTGGTTCTAATCCCTTTTTGGACCTTAAGAAGGTAGGCACCCAGATTCACCAGTTGAAGAGAAGTAGTGAAAGGTTATAAATCTGTCTTCTCTTTCACTTCACCATAAAGGTTTGATTAGTAATTGCTGCTGCTTGGACTAATAATAAATGCTTTAAAATTTATTTTTTATATTTGAGGATCTAACTTTTTTTGGAATAGCAGAGGGATGCAGAGGGTTAAGAATGTATGTGTATGCTTCATAAACTGCTTCAAGGAGGGAGACCTGGAAGCGTAAACTATAGAATTCTAGAACAAAAACTACTGCATTTTTCATGTTTGATGAAATGCTTCAAAGAGAAATGAATAGGGGTAATTCTAAACTCAATCTAATTAGCCTTTTACAGATTTTTTGGATGCTTGCAATGACTAAATCTTAAGTTCACTCAATGGCATACCAAAAGTAATGAAGATTTTGCTTCCATAAAATTCTTAATTATATGTTTATTTTTCATTAGATCCTTATCTTGTTATTTGTATTGATAAGATAAATTTTCTTTTTACCACTCAAATGATTTGGGCACTTAAATTTTGCAAGGTGGGCACTGGCATTGGAAATTTTCTGATTGTTTTTCATTTTACTTTTTTCAAGTGATACAAATTGTTCAAAGTAATTATGATCTTCCAAGTGTTGCTAGACGCTCATACTACTCACTTTTGGATAGTATCATCCACAGTCAATACACTATTATGCAGCAATGGAGTTGAGAGTTGGTGGTTTCAAGAGAGAGAGGTTGCAGTATTATGGAGATAATGCATGACAGTATATTTTAGCTTTAGTAATGAAATCTTGTGTTAATCTTATTTTAATCCACCTATTATCATGTGTGAATTATATTATTGTACTTCTAAGGTATTTTTAAAATAAAATTTTGACTGCTTTTTGGATTTTCTTCTAAAAGTTTAATTACATACTTTATTATTATTACACTCTACAAAACCAACAAAAGTTGTAGTTCATGGTGATAACTTCTCTCAATTTGTTTATTTAATCTTGAACCTTTTAAACTATGTTGGTTTTAGGATATTTGCATCGAAAAAGTCGATCACACCTATATGGCTATATGTGATTGTTGAGCTCTCATATTTGTCTTCAGATCTTGAAAAGCTTCTTGTTGTAGCCGTCTAAGATTTTAATGTTAGTATTCGTCGATTTGTATTTTCAATGCTCCAAGAAAACAATAGTTAGCTAAAAGTTTGGTTTACATTTTTGTGGCTATAAATAATGAGGTATTATTTTTGGTGTCAGATCACTTTACATGTAGTTTTTACTGTTTGGAAATTTCAGCATTCGTTTTACCAGGATAGAAGTGTTGGTGAATATAAAATTTAATCAAAAATTCATAATTTTAATTTCTTTTTTGTTCTTTGAGGGTACAGGTCTGGAGAGAAGGCTGGTGCAGGGGTGATGATGAAGGATGCGTCGAAGAGGATCTTCTGGGAAAGATTACATGTAGATGGTGGTGCACACCGTCGATGTGCTAACTAAGGTGGCGGAGAAACTGTGGAAAAGCTCAAGAGAACCATCTCCAACTTTGCTATAAATCTCTGGAGTATAGTGCTAGGAGTTACATTATACGTCAACTTTATATAGTCGGATGCACGTAATATCTTTCTTTTCATGCTAATGGAAATTAACTAAAGAAGTTAGTAGAAGACAATAGTTGACTATCAAATATGTACAAGTGAACACTCATTTATATATTTTTCTTCTTTGTAGATATTTTTAAAAATATTTTGTTTAATTAAAGTTGAAAGAAGTAATTGTCTGTATTTAGGGGTTTGGGCCATCTCCCACCCTTTTTTATATTAATAACATAATGAATATTAAACATAAACTTTTTTTTATTATTGAGCATTTTATTTATTCTTGCATTTGAATGTTTAAAATTGAATTTAAATGAAAATAAATGAAATAATTACATGATATTTTGTGAAAAATTAAACAAATATAGCGACAATTTATCACTATTATAACATATGTTTAGTGATCAAAAACTTTATCACTAAAAAAATATATATAGTGACTAAGTTAATTTTGTCACTAAATCATTTTAGTGACTGAATTTATTTTCTCACTAAATGGAGTTTAGTGACCAATATAATTTGGTCACTAAACTAAGTTTTTGTGACTAATGTAGTTTGGTCACTAAATGAACTGTTAGTAACCGATTTAATTTGGTCTCTAAATATTTACTTTTAGTGACAAAATATTTTACAATAACTAAAGACATTTAGTGATGGGGTTTTAGTGACGATTGTGTGAAAAAAATATATTTGGTCACTAAATTACATTAGTGACCAAAATCGAACATTTAGTGACAAAAATTTTGGTCACTAAAGGTTTATATTCTTGTAGTGTAGGACTTGTCATTTACCGTCTACTTATTTGAGTAGAATTTGTACATGCATTTATTTCAACCTACTCGTTAAAAGTTAAATTATGTGCTTTTATTTCCCGCCTACTCATTCGAGTAGGACTTTTCATTTACAGTCTACTCATTTGAGTAGAACTTGTACATGCATTTATTTCCGCCTACTCTTTAAGAGTTAAATGACGTGTTTTCATTTCCTGCCTGCTCATTCAAGTAGGACTTGTCTTTACTCTATTTTATTTATGGTTTTGAAGTGTGCTTGAGTTCTCATTTTAGTTAGCTTTCCATCTTTTTTTCAAAATGTTTGTAATTTTATGTCTTCCTTTTATAATCCTTTAGCGTTTAGTTTCGAACTCGTGCATAATCAAAATTATAAAGCCATCCATATACCGATGAGTGGCTAATCATCTTTAGCCCTTGGCATCAAAGATCATTGGGACATATAAAATTATTTGAAATAATTAAAGTTCTTATTCACTTTAATTTTAGGACTTAAGGTATTCCCTCGGGTTAACGACTCGAAGGACCATATATTGATGTGTGGGCTCTATTTTTATTATCCATATGCAAGCTAGCTGAGAGGCCGTGCGTATGGACCGATCCCACTTGGATAAAAAGAATTGCGTACATACCCTCGAGGGAGGAGAAGCGTAGTTCTACCGGATTGGGTTCCCAACCCAATAATGGGGTTCTTAGCATAAAGCGGGCATTAAGAGGAATACTTCGTCAGACTAACGTTCGGTTGAATAGTCTTAGCATTTAGGTGAGTAATATTCCTAGAGATAAGAGCGCTCATATTTATGGATCGTCCACGACCTAGTTTCCTTTTATTAATTTGAAAATTAAGTTCAATAATTAATAAAAATTATTTTAGTCTTAATCTAATTTTGTGCCGAGCGTTAACCCATCTTCGAATAATTTAATTGATTTTCAGCTTACTTTTATGTCTGCTTTAGTGACAATAAAAAATCCACCTTACTTTCAGTAAAATAATAGTCCTCCTAGAGGAGTAGGAATAATCAATGCGACCCTGAGAACAATAAGACCTCGTTATACTCCCAAATATCGAGTAGTACATGTGATAGGTGCACTTGCCTCCTTTCGTTAGAAACTTCAATTTTCTAGCCAGTCTGCGATGGTCGACTCATCGAGCCAACAACCCCAATAAGAGTGTGTGTGCGGGCCAAATAATGTTTTTGGCGTCGTTGCTGGGGACACCTCTAATTCTTATTTTGAGTCCGGGATTCTATTATTTTTACTTTATTTTCATATAAAAAATCAAAAACAAAACTTTTTTTGTACTTAAAAAAAAATCCCCCCTTGTTTTAATTATCTTTATTTCTGTTTTTATTTTTTTAGGGTGTATGACCCGTGGACAACCTTCGGATTCTGAATCCTTTGATTTTGATCCTGAGATCGACCGCACCCTTACGCGCATTCAATCTCAACGCCAAGATCAAACTTTAGAACCCAAGTTTCTATCGGAGAACCCCCAGCTATTTTTATGGCCGACCATGTTCCAAATGTGGTCGCAGAGCGTACAATGTCTTATTACGCCCGATGAAATTTTGACGATACTGGGTTGAGTGTAATTCGCCCTACGGTGGAGAATAACAATTTTGAAATAAAGTCAAGTATAATTCAAATGATTCAAAATTCCATACAGTTTGATTGACTGATGGATGAGGACCCTAATGTCCACTTGTCCAATTTTTTTGAGATATGCGACACGTTTATAATTAATGGCGTCACTGATGATGCCATTCGTCTGCGCTTATTTCCCTTCTCCCTCAAGTCCAAAGACAAGGTGTGGTTAATTTCCCTCCCGCGAGGATGTATCACGACCTGGGCTGAGTTGGCGGAAAAATTTCTGACGAAGTATTTTCCGCCCGCAAAAACTGCCAAATTGTGGGCAGACATTTCGTCGTTCATACAAAATGACTCAGAGTATCTTTATGAGACTTGGGTGCGCTTTAAGGAATTCCTCCGCAGGTGCCCGTACCACGCTCAGCTAGTGTAATTGTAGGTACAAACTTTCTATAACAGCCTAAATTTTCAGACGCGTCAAATGATTTACGCGGCTGTCGGGGGAACCCTTAACAATAAAACCCCCAAGGCTGCCCAGGGTTTATTTGAAGAAATGGCTATGAACGCCTATCAGTGGAATGTCCTGCAAGGATGCCCAAAGCTAACGGTCATCATTTTTGAAGTGGATGCCACGGCTTTGTTATCCCTTCAATTTGAAAGGCTAATAAAACATGTGGCAGAGTTGTCTGCTTCCTCCACCACTTCTCCTTGGGCTAGTTATAATTTCAATAATAACCTCCCCCCCAAACATCTACATAGCTGATGAGTTCGTGGACTACATGGGAAATCCGGTTCGTCCCTCCTTCTCCCAAAACAATCCTTATAGTAATAACTATAATCTGGGTTGTAGGAACAATTGGAATTTTTCATGGAGCAACCCGAACAATGCGCAGTGCCCGCCTATTTCTTTTGCGCCCGTGTTTCCCCCTCCTCCTCCTCTGAGGCCTTTTTCGGTCGAGGAAAATTTTAATAAATATGTCATGTGAAACGAGTCCAATATCCTGAACATCACCGGATCGCTAATAAAATTAGAATTATTGGTTGGACAATTGGCGTGACTCATGTCGGAACGCGTGCAAGGGGTGCTGCCAGGGAATACGGAGCCCAACCCAACAGAAAACCTCAACGCTATAACCCTCCATAACAGTAAGGAGGTGGTCGATCCAAAATAGATCGATCCTCAGGTACATATCTCTCCTCCGACCCCTCTTCCCTCTTCTTCGTCTACGTTACCTTTACCGAATTTAAATGAAAAAATTATTTTTAATACGCCCTTAGCGTATCCACACAAGTTAATTAACGAGCGTAAGGATGCGCAATACGAAAAATTTATTTTATTATTAAATCAAATTCACATTAATGTTTCTTTTTGCGAGGCTATCTTGCAAATGCCCAAATATGCGAAATTTTTGAAAGAACTACTTTCTAATAAACTTAAATTAGATGATATTTCGCATATCTCTCTCAACACTGTCTGCTTGGCAGCTCTTACTAATAAATTTCCCACAAAACAGAATGACTCGGGACGGTTTTCCATCTCATTCCTTTTTGGCAATATATGAGTAAAATACGCCTTAGCCGATTTAGGGGCTAGCACTAATCTAATGTCGTTCTCGCTCTTTCAACATTTAGGTTTAGGTACTCTTAGCCCTACGAATATGCGCATCCAATTAGCGGATCGCTCGATTAAGTTCCCTGTCAGGGTAGTGGAGGACTTCCTTGTCCGAGTTGACAAATTTACCTTTCCGGTAGACTTTGTCTTCTTAGACATAGAAGAGGACGCCGAGGTACCAATAATACTCAGTCTCCCTTTTCTCGCCACCTCCCGCGGACTAATAGACGTTAGTAATGGTCATCTTCTCCTCTGGGTAGGAGATGATCAAGTTACTTTTTCTATTAATCCCTCGATGGACAATTGGTCATCAAGTGACGATTTCTGCTATTCTTTAGATACCTTTTTTTGGAGATCGTTCTTCTCCCATTTTCGAGTCCGTATTTTTAAATGATGATATTTATGTGCTCAAATATTTTTATTGCGATGAGGAACCTCTATAGACTTGCCTTTCAAACCAATTGGTAAGAAAGACATAGGAATTAAAACATCCCTAGTAGAACTGCCCACCCTAGATCATAAACCCTTACCCGAATCACTCAAATATGCTTTTTGGGAAAAGGTGATACACTTCCCGTTATTATTTCTTCGGACTTGTGTGATTCAGAGACTTCCAATTTATTGGAAGTTTTACTTAAACATCGCCACGCAATTGCGTGGCAAATCTCTTACTTAAAGGGGATTAACCCCTCTTTTTGCACCCATAAGATTTTTCTTAATGATAATTGCCGCAAAACGATTCAGTCGCAGCGACGTCTTAACCCAAACATAAAAGACGTCATTAAGGCTGCGATTATTAAGTTGTTAGATGCGTGGATGATCTACCCTATTTCATACAGTGCATGGGTTAGTCCCGTGAATGTCGTGCCCGAGAAGGGCAGTCTAACCGTAGTGGCGAATGAGCACAATGAGCTCGTCCCAACTCATACTATTATGGGTTGGCGTGTGTGCATCGTTTATCGCAAACTTAATGATGTCACCCGCAAGGACCATTTACCACTATCGTTTCTGGACATGATTTTAGAGCGTTTATCTTGTCATCCTTATTATTGTTTTCTTGATGGTTTATTGGGGTTTTTTTAAATCAGTATTTCCCATGATGACCAAGAGAAAATAACTTTTACTTGCTCGTTTGGCACCTTCGCATACCGAAGAATGTCATTTGGACTATGCAATGAGCCAGCTATATTCAAGATATGTATGTTAGCGATCTTCTGCGAGCTAGTAGAAGACATTATGGAAGTCTTTATGGATGACTTTTCTGTTTTCGGACGCTCTTTTCCCGATTGCGAGTCCCCAATAGTGCGAGGACACAAGCCTTGTTCTAAATTGGGAAAAATGCAACTTTATGGTCCGAGGAGGTTTGGTCCTCGGTCATAAGATTTCGATTAAGGGGATGGAGGTGGATAAGGCCAAGGTAGAAATCATAGAAAAACTTCTGCAACCAACAAACGTAAAATCTATTCGGAGTTTCTTAGGCCATGCGGGCTTTTATCGACAATTTATTCAAGTCTTTTCAAAAATAAAAAAGCCGCTAACTGATCCCTTGGAAAAGGAATCACGTTTCATCTTTAGTAGCAAATGCGTGTCTGTCTTTAATTTAATAAAACAAAAACTTATCGCCTCACCAATTTTAGTGGCCCCTAATTGGTCCCTTCCTTCCAAAATTATGTGCGATGCTAGTGATATTGCCTTAGGTTCCGTTCTTGACCAACACATAGAAAAACATTTTCATCCAATTTATTACGCTAGCAAGACGCTCACTTTCGCACAAGTAAACTACACGACGACGGAAAAGGAACTCTTAGCCGTCATTTTCTCTTTCGATAAGTTTCGCTCGTATTTAACGCTATCTAAAGTTATCATATTTACCGATCACTCCGCCCTTAAATATTTATTAGCTAAACATGATGCGAAGCCCCGCCTTCTTCGATGGATTCTCTTCCTATAAGAGTTTGATTTGGAGATCCGATATAAGAAGGGCGCCTAGCCATTCATATTTATTAGCTAATTGACAGATTCCCTGAGGAACGCCTCCTAGCCATTCATAATTCTTTGTCATCTTCGCCTTGGTTCACAGATTTAGCAAATTACTTAGTAGCGCGGGTGCTTCCAAAAGGGTTTTTATGTCATCGAAAGAAGAAATTATTTTCTGACTTTAAAAATTTCTTTCGGGAGGACCCATTTATTTTTCGTATCTACACAGACCAAGCGGTCTGAAGATGCATTGCGGGTGTGGAGTGCTTGAAAATTCACTGGCACTTCCACGAGGGTCCAGCCGGTGGGCATTATCAAGCAAACTGAACCGCTCGGAAGGCGCTAGAGGCGGGGTACTTTTTGCCCACTCTCTTACAAGATGCTCACAATTTTGTGCGTGCATGCGATAGCTGCCAACGGCCGGGTAACATCTCTCATCACGACGAGATGCCCAAAATTTTATTTTTAGAATGCAAAGTCTTCGATTTATTGGGCATAGATTTTGTAGGCACCCTACCTCCGTCTTTCAAAAATATGTATATTTTAGTGGAAGTAGACTACGTATCGAGGTGGGCTGAATCACAAGCTCTCCCCACCAACGATGTGTGATTCGCCATTAAATTTCTTAAAAAACAATTTTCTCGCTTCGGCACAGCTTGCGCAATTGTTAGTGATAGGGGAACGCATTTCTGTAACGCTTTTACGGCTAAAACGGCTAAATACGGAGTCTCGCACAAACTTGCCACTCCTACCACCCCCAAACAACTGGCCAAGTCGAGGTAGTAAATCGAGAGATTAAGCGTATATTAGAAAAAACATTTCATTAAATAGGAAAGATTGGTCCATTAAAATTGACGACGCGTTATGGGCGTATCGTATGACATACAAAACCGCAACCGATTGTACTCTATTTCGATTAGTCTATGGCAAAGCGTGCTATTAACATGTAGATCTAGACATCACGCTCTTTGGGCTTTACAACTCTTAAACCACGATGTTAACTTAGTTGCTCAAAATAGAAAACTACAACAAAACGAGCTCGATGAATGGCGTGCGAATGCTTACGAGAGCAATAAGTTATATAAGCAACGTTCTAAGTTATATCATGATCGAAAAATAAAGTCCCCAAAATTTTTTTCTCCAGAAGATCTTGTCCTTCTTTATAATTCACGTCTTAAACTTTTTCTAGGAAAACTAAAATCTAGATGGTTCAGTCCCTTCATAATTATAGAAGTCTTTTCATATGTGACCGTACTCGTCTCCCACCCGGAAAAATGCTCGTTTAAAGTAAACGGTCATCAGTTAAAGTCATACATAGCGGGCGCCCCAGTGATCGAACATAACGAAACCATAACCCTCCTCGGCATATAACCCGCCAATATAGTCAAGCTACACAACAAAAAATAAGCGATCCTTGGAGGCACCCCATGCTTATCTTTTTCGCTCTTTATTTACCATGTTTGCTATATTTTCTAATACTGCAGGGTTTCTAAATGGACTTCCCCGAACACGCATCAAGGACGTTTATACCCTCCCTCTTTCTTTTTATACATATAACATTTATCATTTTCTCGTTCCGCATACTTATCTTAAAACATTTAGGACAATGTTGGAACTAAGTATGGGGGTGTTTTCGTGCTTTTCCCGCTTTCTTTTCTGCACTTCTCTAATTTGCACTTCTATTTCCAAAACAAAAACAAAAAAATATTATAAAAACAAAAATTCCAAAAATATTTTGTTTTACTTTGTAAATATGTTTTTTAGATAAATCATTCTAAATATTTTTTGTAGATAAATATTTGTAAATATTTTTTTGTAAATACTCTTCTCTCTCCCCTTTTCTCTCTCATTCTTGTAAATAACTTCTCTTTTTCTCCCAATTTTTGTAAATAGAATGAAAATTTTCTTAAAAATACAAAAAAATTTTGCAAAACTTAAAAATCAAAATTTTTTTATATTCGCATTTTCCTTTCTTTAGTATATATTTTAAAGAAATAAATACAAAAATACAAAAAAAGATAATAACTTTAAAAATTAAAAATAATAGTTTATGAAACAAATAAATCAAATATACCATTCATAATTTTAATGCTATCCAAAAATTTTGTTTTGAGTTTATTTATATATGAATTTTATTAATTCTTTGTTCACTATTCGTTTGTTAATTACTGATTGAAAAATTTAAATAGTCGTGGTTAAGTTTTGAAAAATTTATTATGCTTTGTTAAAAATAGTGAACTCGTTTTAGACACTACTTCTAATTTTTCATAGATAGGAGCACGTGTATTTTGTTAGAAATAACGACTATAGAATTCAATTATGCTTACTTTTCGCTTTCTGAAAAATTGGAACGTATAATTTATAATGGTTGCTCTCAAAATTTTTTAATTAAAATCTAGTTTTCTTTTCATCCCCATATTTATCATGTCCTACATGGCTTGATAGAAATTTTACCCTTAAAAGATCCTATGTCAATGGAAATTAAATTTTGTTACGTAAACATGGGCACCCAATAATTTAAAAAGATTATATGTTATCGAGTAAGAGGATAATATTCATTACTCCTATACCTATACATTGGTTTAATTTTATTATTACGAAGTTGAAAAAGAAAAAAAATCATATTAGGAAAATAAGATTTCATTTTCCTAATAATCCAAAAAGAAAAAAAAATGGAGGTTTGAGAAAAAATTACCTCACCTCTAGATCAAAGCCCTCTTCAAAAACAAACATCAACCACCTTAGACAATTTCACGATTCTAGAATTAATTCAAAAATCTTTTTGAGAGCATAATTTGTAAATTGCATTATTTCCCGTAAAACTCCTATAAGCTAAAGCTCATATAATTCCAAACTATTTTTGTAAAGCTAACCACTGCAATTATTGCTTTCTATTTTATTACATCAAGAAGTCTTTTGGCCAAAACTTTTGACCTATTTAAATCATCTACATAATTTTAGGACATAACTCTTACACCCCCCGTATGTTTATTTTGATCACTCCTATAATTAATTAAGCGGTAGCTAAACTTAGAGTTTTTTTATTCCTAATAAGTTTGTTGGAACACCCTATTACTAATTTGGGCAAGGATCACTATGTTTTTAGGAATTTGGTTTGACCTAGATGTAAAGTTGAAAAGGTCAAATTAGAATGAGTCTAGGGCTTAGAACTTAGGTTTGAAGCTGCCCCAAGAACCATTCAAAGATCAAGACTTAGAGCTGAGATAAAGACAATTTTCGTCGACCTCAGTTCAACGAAACGTCGAACTCCATTCGACGCTCTCTGAGCTCAACCCTGCCAAGTCATCGATCTCCGGTCGACGATCTTTGAGCTCATATCGACGATCCGTCTTCAGTTATTTTCCCAGTCGCTGAGCTCAGTTCAACGATCGTAGAGCTCAGTTCGACGTTTTCTGTCTGCTGTGTTAATCCAATCTCTGAGCTCAGTTCAACGATCGTAAAGCTCAGATCGACGATTTCTATGAGAGATCGACGCCTTCAGAATTCAAATTCAAGGACAGTTATGGATTATAATCAGATTTAATTCCTGCATTGATTGCAAAGGATTTTCTAGCCGTTTCAATCAATCTGATGCAAGTTTCAAGGAAAGACTAAATGGAATATTTCTTAGGACTTCCCCAGATACAGTTGTCTTTATGGAAGTCATTCATGACTGATTAAACGGCCGTCAAAGAGAATATCTGATATACTCTTTCAGTATCCATTCTCATAATATAGATGCACAAGATACAGTGATCAACACAGACAATACAAAGAAATACAGGAGAATTAGATTACATTGCAGAAGATTGAACAACACAATTTTTCTGATAAAGCTTTCAACTTCTGTGATTTACAAATCTACTGAATCTTCAAGTGTTCAAAGACTTCAACATCAAGGACTCAAGACACCAAATATTTCAGCATTTTTGGAATCATCTACTATTGGAGATCTGAAGCTTCTGAAGGCCTATCACCCTAGCAAAGCTTTCACTCCTGAACCATTCTACATCTCAGGGGGAGCTTTGACAACATCAACAATCCACTAGTCTTCTCTCATTTGATTTGAGACAGAGAAGACATCATCATCTCTTTCTTTTTCTTTTCCTGCTATAAAAGGGTTATCAAAACTCCCTTCAAAAGTTCTGAATCTGGTTCTGATAGCCTTGTCAAAACTCAGTGGTGGAAAGACACCTTATCAAAAAATCTAGATCTAGTTTTTGAGAACCTTATCAAAAGCTCATTGGTGCCCAGGAAACCTGATCAACTCATCCTGCAGTAGATTCCTACCAAGTGTGGTAGAAGAGTGGTTGAACCCAAGTTTTGGGGAACCACTATAGATCCTTGTATCTTCTGGTTGTTGTGTGTTCGTTATTGTTGTGTGCTGTGTTATTCTTATTTCTTGCTTTAACTTTATTTTTCTACAAGCACTATACACATATAATTAAATTAAATCTTCCACTGCCTTACAATTTTTAATTGTAAACATTATTTTAAAATACTCTATTCACCCCCCCCCCTCCTCTAGAGTTAAGGTAGATCTTTCTCTAACTTTCAATTGGTATCAGAGGGAGGTTGGTTGTTCATACAAGCTAACACCTGAACCAAAAGATCCTTGATAAGATCAATCCTTTAAGAGGGTTATTTTCATTATATTTAATTTTATATAAAGACATGGCACAGAACAAAGACTATGCTAGCACCAGATCTCTAGTGTGCAATCTTTCCAAGTTTGCACTTTGGAAGGCAAGGATTAGATTATACATGAATTCTATTGATGGGGACATTTTCAACTCTGATTTGACAGTGTGTCCAAGACCTCCAGAGACCACAAGCACAAGAGCTGTTCCGCCTCCCTCAGGAACAGATGCTGAAATAAAGAAGTGGAAAACTGTAGATGCAAAGGCCATGAATATTCTTGCTCAGACTATGTCTGGTGAGATATTCCAAAAGGTATCTGAATGCTGCTCAGTTAAAGACATATGGGATAAGCTTTCAGAAATTGTATCAGGATCTGCTGATGAAAGAAAGGACAGGAGATCCCATCTCATATCCCAATATGAGAACTTCAAGAAAGGTGAAGCTGAATCAGATGCAGACATGTACACCAGGCTCAGTCTGATAGTCAGTGAGTTAAAGTCATTGGAAAAGGAAATCACAGTCACTGAACTCAATGACAAGATCCTAATGTGCTTCCCCAGCACTTGGGATTCAAGGATCTGGCCAATTAAAGATGCCAGAAGCCTAAGTGAAATTACCACAGAGGCTCTTCTAGGCAAGCTCAAATCTTATGAGCTGCTCATCAAGAATAGGGAAGAAGAACAAAAGGCTACTTCTCTAGTCATCAGAAAGGAGAAGACCATAGCCTTCAAATCTATAGAAGTGGAGCCTGAAGACAAAGCTATAGGAAATGATGAGCTCCTAAGTCTACTGGCCAAAAGATTCTATAAGATAGCCAGGAAGGACTTCAGAAAGAAGTCATTCAAAGGGCATGAGAAGCCTAAATATGATAGGTCCAATAGCAAAGAAATCATCTGCTTTGGATGCAAGAAGCAAGGCCACATAATGCCTGACTGTCCAGAGAATAAAAACAAGGACAAGAAGGACTGAAATGAGAGAAGAAGAGACAAGGACTCCAGAAAGAAGAACAGCAACAGATCCTCATCCAACAAAAATAAACATACAAGAAAAGGATTTGTAGCTGAAAGCTGGAGTGACACTGAAGAAGACTCAGAAGCCTCATCCAGCTCAAGTGATGATGAGGATGATGCTGAGGAAAAAGAATTCTGCATGATGGCAATCAATGCCTCCCAGCAAAACTCTGATACAGAACAAGAGTCTGATTCTGAAGCTGAAACTGGATCTGAAGAGGATTAGGTAATAAACTCTTTTGATTTTACTTCTGAGGACTTTAAAATTGAATTTAAGACACTGTGTTTAGATTTGCTAAGGTCTGAGAAAGAGATAATCTCTCTCAGAAATCAATTATCTGACTATAGTGTCCTAAAATCAAATAACCTCAAACTCTCTGAGGAGTTAGAGTGTTATAGGGAGGAGATAGCTGCACTAAAAAGTGAACTATCCAAGGCCAAGCAGTTTGAAGAATCCCTTAATGGGAGAATCATCAGACTGATGGACATTACATGCACAGTGAACTCAAGATTCAACAGTACACTGGGCTTGGTTGCTTCATCCAGCCAGCATATAGTATTAACAACCCCATTTAAATTTATTTCTGATAAAAGAAAGGGTGTTGTAGAGGTAGCTAGGAAGAATCCAGATTTACCTAAGGAAAATCAAGTTCAACAGAAAACGTCAAACAGAGCTCGGCGATCCAAAGCTGGATCGTCGAACTCAGATCAATGACTTTTGAACTATGAACTCTGGTATAGTCGATCTTCGAACGGAGCTCGACGATCTGACCTAAGATCGTCGAACTCAGGTCGACGATCGTTCAACGGAGCTCAGAGCTTTGAACCTTCTTTCAGAGGTAAATCTTAAGTCAATCCTAAAAGTCCCTCATCCCAAAGCTTCAACCCTTATACTGAATGGATAGTACCTCCTAAGAGATTCCATCCTGAAGGATATAAGAGTCAGCCAGGGATGTCTTTCATTTCTGAATTTAAAGGCTATCAACCTAGACCCAAGGTAAACTGGGTCAAAAACATATAAGCTGTTTATGTGCATGTGAAGACCTATCCAACATCAAACCAACAATGGTATCTGGATAGTGGGTGCTCAAAGCACATGACAGGGAACAAGGAGAAGCTATCATCCTTCATAACCAAACTTGGACCCAAAGTAATTTTTGGTGATTCAAATTTTGGTCAAACAAAAGGATATGGTGTTGTTCAGATAGGTTCAGTCACTTTCAAGAAGGTGGCATATGTGGAAGGACTGAAGCACAACCTGATCAGCATCAGTCAACTATGTGATGAAGGATATAAGGTGATTTTCCACAAATCCCTGTGCAAGACCAAGTCAGAAGACAACACAACTGTGTTGACAGGTAACAGAAAAGGTAACATTTACTTAGTAGATTTTCATTCATCTAAAGTAGATATTTACTTGTTCAATTCCATATCTAGACCTAATATACTATAGCATAAGAGACTAGGACACCTAAACCTTAGAACCATTGCTAGGCTGTCCAAGGACAACCTTGTTAGAGGACTACCTTCTGGACCCTATAAGAAAGAAGGACTCTGCAGGGTCTGTCAATTAGGCAAGCAATCTAAAAATAGTTTTAAGTCACTTAATATGAGTGATTCACCTAGGATTTTGTATCTGTTACACATGGATATTTTTGGACCCATTACAGTACAAAGCTTAGGAGGGAAATCTTATACTTTGGTGATTGTAGATGAGTTCTCTAGATTCACTTGGGTATTCGTTCCGAGGAAGAAGTCTGATAACTTTAAGTGTCTGACAGAGTTTCTCAAATGTATACAGATTGAGTTCAATACTCACATTGCCCTGATCAGAAGTTATCATGGGACAGAGTTTGATTCTCTTCTTATGCAAGAGTTCTGTCAGAGTGAAGGGATCGGACATACTTACTTAGCTCCTAGAACTCCTCAACAAAATGGGGTAGCTGAAAGGAAAAATAGAACCCTAATTGAATCTGCTACTACATTGTTGACAGATGCTCACCTACCTCTATCCTTTTGGGCTGAGGCAGTGAACACCTCCAACTATGTGTTGAATAGAAGCCTAATACATAAACTGAAGGGCAAGACTCCCTATGAATTTCTCAAAGGGAAGAAACCTAAAATAGACTGTTTCAGAATTTTTGGCTGCATTTGTTATATGCACAATAATGACAAGAAATATTTAGCAAAATTCAAAGCTAAAGCTGATGAAGGGGTGTTTCTGGGATACTCCATGATTAGCAAGGCTTATAGGGTATATAATAAATCCACTCTTAAAATAGAAGAATCTGTTCATATTTCTTTTGATGAGACTAACATGTTTTATAAGGGGAAGTCTGCTTCTACCATAGAACTATTGCAGGTACACTCTCTTTCAGAAAGTATGGACAGATTACAGGTTAAAGAAAAGGATACATCTTTTCCACCTATCCAGCAAAAGGATGAGAGCAGTGATGATGAAGAGGATGTGCAACATCTAAAAGATCCAGTTATAGTTCAACAAGAGGAAACAACAACAATGGTTTGTGAACAATCAATACCCCCTGTTGATCTAGTAACAACAAGAGATCATCCAATTTCCCAAGTAATTGGAGACATCTCAGCTGGTGTGCAAACCAGAAATCAGGTCAAACAAAATCTGATGCACACTTGCTTTCTATCTCAAGTTGAGCCTCAATCCATTCAAGTTGCAGAACAAGATACCCACTGGATCAATGCTATGCAAGAGGTATTGCATCAATTTGAGAGGAAAAAAGTTTGGGAACTACTGCCAAGGCCTAAGGATCACTCCATTGTTGGAACCAAATGGGTGTTAAGGAACAAGTTGGATGATCAGGGAGTCATTGTAAGGAACAAGGCAAGGCTAGTTGCTCAAGGCTACTCTCAAGAAGAAGGAATAGACTATGACCAGACCTTTGCACCAGTTGCAAGGTTAGAGGCCATCAGAATATTCCTAGCTTATGCTGCTCACAAGGGATTCAAGGTCTACCAAATGGATGTGAAGAGTGCTTTTCTCAATGGAGACATCAAAGAGGAAGTCTATGTTAGAAAACCTCCAGGTTTTATCTCTTCAACTTACCCCGATCATGTGTTCAAATTGCATAAAGCATTATATGGTCTCAAGCAAGCTCCTAGAGCATAGTATGAGACCCTAACATGCTTTCTTCTGGAAAATGATTTTATTAGGGGTCGAGTAGACCAAACTCTTTATATTAGAACCCATAAGTCTCATACCCTACTAATACAAATATATGTAGATGATATTATCTTTGGTTCTACTGATTCAAATTTGTGCAAAAAGTTTTCCATGCTGATGCACTCTAAATTTGAAATGAGTAGCATGGGTGAGCTTTCCTTCTTTCTAGGATTGCAAGTCAAACAACATGCTGAAGGCATATTCATTTCTCAAACAGAGTATGCAAAGGAAATTGTTAAGAAATTTGGTATGTCTAAAGCATCTTGTATGAAAACACCTATGCCTACTAATGCTGTATTAGATGCTGATGAACATGGAAAACATGTTGATCAGACAACATATAAAGCAATGATTGGCTCTCTATTGTAACTTACAGCTAGTAGACCTGATATAATATTTGCTACATGCATATGTGCTAGGTTCCATGTAAGCCCTAGAGAGTCACACTTAACCTTAGTAAAGAGGATTCTCAGGTATGTGAAAAGTTGTCCAAATCTAGGACTCTGGTATCCAAGAGATTCAACATTTGACTTAACTGGATTTTTAGATGCTAATTATGCTTGATGCAGAATAGACAGGAAAAGCACTAGTGGAACTTGTCAGTTTCTTGGTGATAGACTTGTCTCATGGTTATGTAAGAAACAAACATCTGTGTCAACTTCAACTGCTGAAGCTGAATATATGGCTACAGGTAGTTGTTGCTCACAAATCTTGTGGATACAAAATCAACTCCTAGACTATGATTACAACATAGAGAAGTCTAAAATCTTTTGTGATAACACTAGTGCTATCTCCATAGCACAAAATTTAGTCTTCCATAGTAGGACAAAACATATAGAGATTAGGCATCACTTTCTAAGAGATAATGTTGAAAAGAATAAAATTGAACTATAATATATCCCAACTGATTTGCAAAGGGGAGATATTTTCACCAAGCCTTTGGATGAGAAGAAACATACCTTCTTCCTCAATCAGTTAGGAATGTTAGATGGAGGCTATCTAAAATAAATTCCAAGATTTTGAAAATCTAAAAACAAACCAAGAATAGGCTAAAAACTTATATTTTCTATTGTCTGTAGGTTCTATTTCTTCTCTGAACTACGCTCGACGTTTTTCCAAAAATCGTCGAACGGAGATCGACGCTTTCCAACAAGCGTCGACCGGAGTTCAGCATTTTCCAGGTAGCGCTAGGCTATCTTCCTCTGGTCAACGATCGTCGAACGGAGTTTGACGCTCTCCAGTATCGTCGAACGGAGATCGACGTTATTGAAGACTCTTCATTTTACATTAGAAGCCCAGATCGTCGAACGAAGTTCAGCAATCCTTCCTTTTCTACGTCGAACCCTAATATAAAAATCATTTTTTGGCCGTCGTTCTCCTTTGCGCTTTCATAGTTTCTGCAGAAAAACTATTTTTCCCTCCAAACTTTTGCTGCACTTGTTCTTTGTTTGTTCATATTTGCAGGATCAAATGGACGTTTCAGTTGCAGCTCTGTCGGCAATGAAATTCGACACCGGATTTGATATCGATATGGATTCTTTTGAAAGTAATGATCAAATATTCAAAGACATACTTGAGCTCTTCAAAGAACAGCAACTAGAGAACATCATGACAACAAGAATCAAGATAGCAGCAGATGAAATTAAAGAATGGGTATATACAGCACAGAATCTGAATAACAACACCATCGTCGGCACGATCTCAGGAAATCAGGTATCACTTTCACCTGAGGTTTTATCAGAATTTTTTTAGTTGAGTATAGGAGAAGATTGCATTGATTTGTCTGGAGAAGAATTCTCCAATATGCTTGAAAGGATGGGGCATACAGCAGCTAACCCCAACAAGCTTTTGAAGAAAAATCTGTCAGTGGAATACAGATTTTTCGCAGATGTGGTAGGGAAAGTGCTATTGGCTAAGCACTCTACTCATGATACAATTTCCAGGTATCAGCTCTGTTTGATAGGAGCTCTTATGGATAAAAAGAACCTAAACTGGGGAGAACTCCTTTTTGATTTAATCAAAAAGAAAATAAACAAGAGTTTTGTTAATTTTGGTAGAAAAATTGGGCTATTTCTTCATAATAAGTGCCCTGAATTGTTAGTTTCAACTGGAATGCATATCAATGCTTCCAAGAGGCTGACTTGTGCCTTATTTGGAAAATGGGATAGACAGATTGTTAAGCCTAGTAGACCTACAACAATTCCATCTTCAGGCACAAGGACTGCTACAGTCACTTCCCCTCAGATCTCTGCCCCAGCAAAAGATTTGCCTGCTTCCTATCCACCTGTTTCTTCAACCATCTCCACATCAACCACATCAACCACAAAAATCACCTCAACCATATCTATCTCTTCCCCCATTACCATTTCATCACCCTTATCTCCTCCAGCCACTTCAGAAACATTCCACCCTCTCCATTATTATCCACCTCTCACCATTCCATCATTCCACCTCCTGGAAGACTCCTTCATGGATGATTCTCCTTCCTATCCTCCTGAGATTCCATCTACCTCCTCCTACCAACAACTCCTTCAGGATATACTCTCACAACCATCCTTTACTCCATCCATTTCCACACCCATATCATCCATCTCCACTCCAGTACCATCCATCTCCACAATCTCTACTCCTGAGCCATCCATCCCTATACCTCATACCACCACACCATCAAACATTATGCCAGGAACATCAACTACTACCTCTACTCAAGCCCATCTTGAGCATGTAGATCTTCCTACACTGACAGACAGGCTGTATGAGCTGATAGCCACCAGGCTATCCTCATTGCTGGAGACCACAATGGCCCCACTTCTGAAACATGTACATGAGTTGTCTGACAGGCTATCTTCATTCCTCTCTTCTCAGGCAATCTCTTCCTCTGGGTGTCTTGATTAAGTTCATACTGAATCCAGGTAGGGGGAGATGCCTAATGAAGTTCTGGAATTGCCTGCTGCTGCTGAAGCTTCAGTTGCTACTCCAGTTTTTGCAGTGGATCTCTAGAGCCTGCTCTCAGTTTTTGATGCTGTTTACTTCAACTATCTACCAGCTCAACAGTGTGAAGATATCTCCAAGGCAATTGTGCCTGTTCCAGTATGTGAGCCAATTTTGCTGGCTTCCTTTATAGAATTTTTCCAAGCTGAGGACAAGGCCACTACTGCTGTTGTTGCTGCTGCTAATGATAATGTTAATGAATTTTCAGTGGATTCTGTTATTAATTCTATAATTGTTTCTAAAGATATTATGATGACAGAGGCATATATTGATGAGCCTGCTGATTCTGCTAGTTTTGTTTCTAAAAGTGTTATTCCTCCTGTTCAAGTTGCTGCTCCTTTTGTTGTTGCTCCAGTACTCTCTCAAGCCAAAAATCTTCAACAAGAATACATTAAGAGAATAGATGCTCTATATGATGATCCCCAGAGCTCTGATAGTGACCAGTTCAGAACAGACAGTGATGACTCCTCAGCTACCATAGCAAGGAAAAGAAAAGCTAGAAGCAAAGCCATGAAAAGAGTCCCTCCAGAAAAAGTTACAGATTCAAATGATGTACCTTATTATATATTGCATAGTTGTGAAATCACTGAACCTTGGATGCAATACTCCAGAAATCAGATTAAGGCAATGAAAAAGAAAAGAAAGTTTGGCAAAGGATCTTCCAAGTCTTATCTTCCCCTTTCTCCACCTCCTCCTGATGCAGGTGCAGGTGGCAGCTCTGCCTTCTCATCTACTCAAAGAGGCCAAGGCTCTTATCAGTTCCAGGGCATATCTCAGCCTAAGGGAGGCCACTCCAGAGGTTACCAACCTAGAAGAGGTCAATTCAGAGGTAATCAGAGAGACTTAAGGGTTTATTCAAGACAAAGGGAACAAGGCCCCAGAGATCCTTCTTCTATCCCTTTTCCTTATAAACTCAAAGATATTGTGTCTACCAGAACCCCTATTGAAGTGACTTCTAACAGATATGAAGCTCCAGTGCTATTTGAAGATCCAGAGAATAATCCTAATTCCTGGACAACTAGAATGAAAGAGTCAGATGCACTAGAAAAAATTAGGAAAGCAAGAGAACATGCCAGAGATACTTCCAGCTTCACAACTCTCTCAGATAGAAGAAAGAAGGAACTAGAAAGGTATGCTTCAAGCAAGTTCTTTGATTCAAAAAGTTATATGAGACTGCATCCTGAGGCTATAGTTCCAAGAACAAAGTAGCAGACAACCTTTGGTGCAAATGATGATAGAATATCAAAGAAGGAAGCTTTAAATCCTAACAGAGATATCATCTTCAAGTAAAGCAAAGAGAAGGATTAATTTTGTAAACAGCCAGTACATTCATCTTTAAACATTTGCTGATATTCTATCTGAATGCTGCTATGTTATTTATTCTCCTCTATTGTTTTAAATTTTGCTTTTCTGTATATGGTTTTGTATTTCTTACTGAGTCCTGTAAATAGTAATCCTAACTCAAATAGGGGGATATTGTTGGAACACCCTATTACTAATTTGGGCAAAGATAACAATGTTTTTAGGAATTTGGTTTGACCTAGATGTATAGTTGAAAAGGTCAAATTAGAATGAGTCTAGGGCTTAGAACTTAGGTTTTAAGCTGCCCCCAGGACCATTCAAAGATCAAGACTTAGAGCTGAGACAAAGACAATTTTCGTCGACCTCAGTTCGACGAAACGTCGAACTCCATTCGACGCTTTCTGAGCTCAACCCTGCCAAGTCGTCGATCTCCGGTCGACGATCCTTGAGCTCAGATCGACGATCTGTATTCAATTATTTTCCTAGTCACTGAGCTCAGTTCAATGATCGTAGAGCTCAGTTGGACGTTTTCTGTCTGCTGTGTTAATCCAATCTCTGAGCTCAGTTCAACGATCGTAGAGCTCAGATAGACGATTTTTGTGAGAGATCGACGCCTTCAGAATTCAAATTCAAGGAGAGTTATGGATTATAATCAGATTTAATTCCTGCATTGATTGCAAAGGATTTTCTAGCCATTTCAATCAATCTGATGCAAGTTTCAAGGAAAGACTAAATGGAATATTGCTTAGGACTTTCCCCAGATACAGTTGTTTTTTATGGAAAGCATTTATGACTGATTAAACGGCCGTCTAAGAGAATATCTGATATACTCCTTCAGTATTCATTCTCATAATATTGATGCACAAGATACAGTGATCAACACAGACAATACAAAGAAATACAGGAGAATTAGATTACATTGCAGAAGATTGAACAACACAATTTCTCTGATAAAGCTTTCAACTTCTGTGATTTACAAATCTACTGAATCTTCAAGTGTTCAAAGGCTTCAACATCAAGGACTCCAAACACCAAATATTTCAGCATCTGTTGGAATCATCTTCTGCTGGAGATCTGAAGCTTCCGAAGGCCTATCACCCTAGCAAAGCTTTCACTCCTGAACCATTCTAAATCTCAGGGGGAGCTTTGACAACATCAACAATCCACTAGTCTTCTCTCATTTGATTTGAGACAGAGAATACATCATCATCTCTTTCTTTTTCTTTTCCTGCTGTAAAAGGGTTATCAAAACTCCTTCAAAAGTTCTGAAATGTGGTTCTGAGAGCCTTGTCAAAACTCAGTGGTGGAAAGACACCTTATCAAAAAATCTAGATTTGGTTTTTTAGCTCCTTATCAAAAGCTCATTGGTGCCCAGGACACCTGATCAACTCATCCTGAAGGGGATTCCTACCAAGGGTGGTAGAAGAGTGGATGTACCCATGTTTTGGGGAACTACTATAGATCCCTGTGTCTTCTGGTTGCTGTGTGTTTGTTATTGTTGTGTGTTGTGTGATTCTTATTTCTTGCTTTAACTTTATTTTTCTATAAGCACTATACACATATAATTAAATTAAATCTTCCACTGCCTTACAATTTTTAATTGTAAACATTATTTTAAAATACTCTATTCCCCCCCCCCCCCCCCCTCTAGAGTAAAGGTAGATCTTTCTCTCACTTTCAAAGTTCACCTCAAACTTTTGATCTGGAATTGCAAAAGCTTAACTATGGAGGTATTTGATGAGTTGTAAATATATGCATATTTTAGTACTTTATTTATATTATTTTAGTTCTTATTCAGAGTTTTTAGTTATTTTTGTTTATAAATATTTTTTTTTTGTAAATATTCACCTAACTTAACTTTCATTTTGATTTCTGAAATTTTTCAAAAATTGTCAAAAAAAGTGACCTGACATGCCCGTGTCATTCAACCCGACATGCCCGTGTAATGCCACTCAACGCCATCGAGACAAAAGACACTCAATGCCCGCTACTCGACACTCAACGCATTCATCAAACCGAGCAGGACACGCCCGTATCCAATGACTCGACACGGACGTGTCGCTCACTTGACGCTTCCAGCTTAAAGTTCAGCCTTCTTCAACCCGACAACGACACGCTTACTGACACGCCCATGTTCAACACCCGTATCACAAGCTCGACTCAGTGCTTGCCGACATCAAGTTGCAAGGTGTCCCAACACGCCTGTGTCATGCCTCCTGATATGCCCGTGTTCGACACTTGTCCTCTATAGCTTCCCCCATAAATCGGCCAGTCATCGGATTTAGACTTCTCCAACATACCATGTTTGACATGCCCGTGTCACCCTGACCGACATGCCCGTGTCGACCCAAACTTTTTGTCTATAAATAAATAAAATTCTGTAATGACCAAGGGTTTACTTTTTTGAGCCAAATTTTTTGTGTTTTGTTGTTAGTGGGCTGCCTTGGTGTATTTCGAAAATCATGTAAGGAGACTTTCTCCCCCTCTCTTCTAGTGTTTGTTTTAGATTTATGCAATCTTATCTTAAGTACTTATAACCCTTGTTTTGAATTAATAAAATGTTTAGATTTTTGTCTCCCTACTTTGTCTTGGAATGCAATTCGTGTGCCCCTCTTGTTCTTATTTTTATCTTCTTATTTTTCCTAGTTTTTCTTTTTATGAAAAGTGTGTGTGTGTGTGTGTGTGTGTGTGTGTATGAGTGCAACTTGTTCATTTTTCATGTTTTTAATTTTTCTCCATGTTTAGTTTTTTTTATAAATGTTTTATCCAAAAAATTTGTTAGGATAGTTTTAGTTTTATCTCCTTTATGCTTTAGGTTTTAGGTTTTTAATTTCCATTCTTAGGTTTTACAAAAGAGTTTTAAATGTGATTTTGAATTTTTTTACTTAGTTTTTTTAGGAATGTAAAACTTTTTCGTTCTTTTCACTTATTATCATTTTTTATCACTTTTATAAAATCCTAAGAGTGGAAAAGCTATCGTTTTAATTTTTAAAGAACTTGAAATTTTGCTTCGTTTACAAAACCTTTTCCTCTTTTAATTTTTATTTCATCTTTTTATTTGTTTTTGACAAGTTGTAGTGGTAGAAATGTTAAAATTTTAATTTTTAGGTGACTTGGTTTTTCTTACAAAATTTTTTGTGAGAGTGTATGAGTTAGGTCTTCATTATGTTCTTTTAAATTTCATGTTTTGTATGTGAGTGTATGAGAATAAATTTTTAATGTTTACTTCAATTATGTATAGTGTGCGAGTTTATGATATAATTTTTCATTCTTTGTTTTATTGCTTTCTTCAATTATGTAGAGTGTGTGTGTAGGAGATAATTTTATTACTTTCTTCGATCATGTAGAGTGTGTGTGTGTAGGGGTAAATCTTATTGCTTTCTTTAAATTCATGTAGAGTGTGTGCGTGTGCGCATTTATTTCCGTGTACTCGTTAAGAGTTAAATGGCATATTTTCATTTCCCGCCTACTCATTCGAGTAGGACTTGTCATTTACTGTCTACTCATTTGAGTAGAACTTGTACATGCATTTATTTCTACCTACTCGTTAAGCGTTAAATTCCATGTTTTCATTTCCCTCCTACTCATTCGAGTAGGGCTTGTCATTTATCGTCTACTCAATTAAGTAGAACTTGTACATGCATTTATTTCTGCCTACTCGTTAAGAGTTAAACGTCGTGTTTTCATTTCCTGCCTACTCATTCGAGTAAGACTTGTCTTTACTATATTTTATTTATGTTTTTGAAGTGTGCGTGAGTTCTCGTTTTAGTTAGCTTTCCTGCTTTTTTCTAAATGTTTGTTATTTTATGTCTTCTTTTTATAATCCTTTAGCGTTTAGTTTCGAACTCGCGCCTAATCAAAACTATAATGTCGTCCCCATACCGATGAGTGGCTAATCGTCTTTAGCCCTTGACATCGAAGAGCATTGGGACATATAAAATTATTTGAAATAAATAAAGTTCATTATTTTCACTTTAATTTTAGGACTTAAGGTTTGCCCCGGGTTAACGACGCGTAGGACCACATATCGATGTGTGGGCTCTATTTTCGTTATCCATATGCTAGCTAGCCAAGAGGCCGTGCATATGGACCGATCCCCCTTAGGTAAATAGAATTGCGTACATACCCTCGAGAGAGGAGAAGCATTGTTCTATCGGATTGGGTTCCCCACCCAATAGCGGGGTTCTTAGCGTAAAGCGGGCGTTAAGAGGAATCCTTTGTTGGACTAACATTCGGTCGAATAGTCTTAGCGTTCCGGTGAGCAATATTCCTAGAGATAAGTGCACTCATATTTATGGAACCTCCACGAGCAAGTTGCCTTTTATTAATTTGAAAATTAAGTTCAATAATTATTAAGAATTATTTTAGTCTTAATCCGATTCGGTACCGAGCGTTAACCCGTCATCAAATAATTTATGTGATTTTCAATTTACTTTTCTTTCCGCTTTAGTGATAAAAAAATCCAGCTTACTTTCAGTAAAATAATAGTCCTCCTGAAGGAGTAGGAATAATCAACCCGACCCCGAGAATAATACAACCTTGGTATTCTCCCGAATATAGAGTACAACATTTGATAGGTGCACTTGCCTCCTTTTGTTAGAAACTTCGATTTTCTAGGCAGTCCGCGATGGTCGACTCATAGAACAAACTACCCCAATAAGAGACTGCGCGCGGGCCCAATCAATATATAAACAACATTTATATATCAACTCTTGAAAGAGTGTATAGCAAATACAACACATGTTGGCCTTAAGGCCTTACAGTTCCTCTTTTCACAGCATGGGTTGCATACATCGGCGTGCAGGCCGGCCACACTTGAACAAAATAAAATAGAAAGCTTAGCCTTAAAGGGCAAGCAGCGATAGCGGCAACAGAAGCAACAACAAGGACTTCAGCCCTTACTTCCTGCTCGGCTCTCCAGCACCTGCACTTGGACAGCCTACCCAGAAGGTGGCAAACAAGGCAACGTTTAGCATTCAGTTGACCAATCCTACCCCTTTCCTAGGGCAATGCCATTCCTTCCCTGTAGGAATAGCAATGCATAGACAGATATATCATAATTTAGGCTCTCACGCACAATCAATCCATCACAACCGTCAGCCACACGGCCCGACGATCCGTGCACTCAGGGCATATTCTTGGTGCACAGGCGAACCATGGTCAACACCACCGTTTACACGGTATTTAGTATTTAGTCTTAATGGCGCGCAGGCGTAAGAATCTCATTATGCCACTGACAAAAGCTCAATTCCTTGACGCTCTCATGTACAATCGACATAACGCAGGTATGGATCAACCACCACCCGTTGCTCAAGTCGCCTTGCCATCACCGATTATATCGTACTCTAGGCTATATCTGATGGCGCGGGTCAGTTTCACCTTTCCTGATCGGCAAGAAGCCTTTGTCAGAGATCACACCTTACACTAGCCATAATGTCCACCAAGGACTGGCTTCACAATAGCCATGTTGTCCACCAAGGACTGGCTACACTATCCATAATGGACTGGCTATACTGTTGCTGCAGCACAAGCAGTACAAGGGTATTTCCTGGAATTCCTCATTCCAGTACTTCCTGCTACTCTCTTTCACATGCACAACCCATTGACTCCACAAACTACACCTTTATACGCAGAGTCTTCTCCGGAGCACAATATGCAACATCACCAATCTACACCAACCTGTCCAGATGGGCTACATACAGCATGCCTATCCCGTACTACACATTTCCGTGTCTAGATGCAGACTTAACTTGGGATTGAAACTATCAACCCGCGGGGATCACTTACTCTTCCACCTTTTGGTGGGGGATCTCATGCTCATGCATAAAGGAGGACTTCACATGTGCAATGGAAATAGATCGTTACACATGACAATCTGTTGGGAGCAATAGAAATTCTAGCCGATTGAAAAGAAACGCAGCAGCCTTGTATCCACAGATCTGGCCTCGGATCTCGAATCGAAACTCTAAAGCTCTAGCGGTTGCCGGATCATCTCCTCTTCCTCCTCCTTTCTCCTCTCCCTTCTCTCTTCTCTTTAGAAAGAGAATAGCCAAGTGAAGAATGAAATCTTCACTCAAATTCGGGGTTAAACCTAACAAGGAATAACTTGGGCCAAATGATCCAGGATGAAGTAAACGAATGGCCACAAATCGCCCTCAAAATCTAATTTTTTTTGCTGACACGGCCCGTGATATGCCCGTATCACAGGTCATGTACTGTAAGCGGTACACCAACTTACTCATCCAGACCAGGACACAGGCTTAGACACACCCGTGTCATGTCCCTGATATGCCCGTATCAATTTTTACACCCCCGTGTTGAGGGGCATGTACCTCAAACGACATAGGATCAACATTCCCGAAATGGACACGACTGACGCACATGCCCGTATACTTAGCCGTGTGACAAACACGCCCCTGTGACACGCCCGTATCACATGTAATGTGCCACTCTCCACACAGCCTGGTTACCAATTTGAGCAAGACATGTCCTCGGACACGCCCGTGTCCCAGGTCGTGTCACCTCTCGACTATCATCGACTGTACTGTGTCGAGAACCTGACACACACACAATGAAGGACACGCCCTGGGACACGCCCGTGTACCAGGCCGTGTCACCCAGCCTGAACTCTAAATTGGAATTTGGGGTGTTACAACCTTCCTCTCCTTATAATAAATTTCGTCCCGAAATTTGCTCACTACAAGGAAACCCAGTAAGCACAATGTTATAACTTTAAAATGACTGTTACAACAAAAGACGCACTTTATAACAGTTCAAACAAACTACTCGGGAAAATTAGCTCGCATGGTCTTCTCTCGCTCCCATGTTAGATCCTCACTTCCACAATTGTCCGATCAGACTTTGACCATCCCTATTGTTTTGTTCAACAATAGTTTATCGGCTTTATCTTCGATCCGAATGGGTCTAACCTTTGTCGTTTGCCCATATTCGACCGGAACGCGATCATTCTCAATCACTTGAGCTAGATCCTTAAAGGCTTTTCGAAGCACTGAGATGTGGAACACATCATGCAATCCACTCATTTCTGCCGAAAGAGCTAGCCGATAGGCAGCTTCCCCAACTCGCTCCACCACTTAAAACGGACCAAGATATCTCGGACACCTTTTTCAACCGCCAAATCCTGGACATGCCTTTGAAGGGTTTGATCTACAAATATACCCAATCACCCATCGCAAACTCCATGTTCTAGTGCTTGGCATTGTAGTACTTTGCTTTTTGATCCTGGGCTATCAGTAGCCTATCCCAAATAGAGTGTATTGTCGAGTTAGCCTCTTCAACTTCCTTATGCTTATTCAGCTTGGATTCGCTTGCTTCTGCCAAAGCTAACGGTGTACGATAATTACGACCATACAGAGCTTCAAACGGTGTCATACCAATGCTCGCTTGGTAGCTATTATTGTAGGCATACTCCACCATATAGAGATGATTTTCCCATCTCTTACCAAGATCCAGGGCGCACATTCGGAGCATATCCTCCATCGTCCCGTTGGTCCGCTAAGTCTGGCCATTCGTTTAGGGATGAAAGGTCATACTGAATGCTAACTTTTTTCCCAACAGCTGATGGATTAGATTCCAATCATTCGACGTGAATCGCCTATCACGGTCACTTACGATGCTCAAGGGAACACCGTACAATCGGACAATCTGCTCCACATAGAGTTTTGCCAAGGTTTCCACTGAATCATCCCTCTTATTCGGTAGGAAGTGTGACACTTTTGTCAATCGGTATATAATCACCCAGATTGAATCATTCCTGCGTTGAGATCTTGGCAACCTGTGCACGAAATCCATTGAGATATCATAAAACTTCCACTCCGGAATAGGTAATGAATTCAAGAAACAACCAGGCTTCTGACATTCCTCTTTGACCAACGTACAAGTTTGATACCTAGCTACATAATGTGCTATGTCTTTCTTTAGTCCTGGCCACTAGAATAATTTCTTCATATCCTTGTACATCTTTGTGCTCCAATGGTGAATTGAGTACTTTGCAAAGTAAGCTTCATACATCAACTCTTCTCTCAACTTTCCCATACTTGGGACGCACAACCGTAAGTATGGTATGAAAGATACCACCTGAGGGGTTAGATTTATTTAACTCTAGAGGGGGTTGAATAAAGTATTTTATAAAAAATTTAAGATTTTCATTGCGGAATTAAAATAGTAATACTTATATGTGTAATCAGTTATGTAGAAATAAAACTAAACTAATCAGCAAGCAATACACAATAAAAATAAGATAGCATCATAGACGACAAAAGAAATTTATAGTGGTTCCCCTAAACTTGTGTACATCCACTCTTCTACCACCCTGGTAGGAATCCACTCAGGTTTTTGATATGGTACCCTGACACCAATCAGTTTTTTGCTCAGGTGCCCTGTCACCACAAGATCTGATTCAGGTAGATCCAGAAACCCTTCAGGCTTTTGATCAGGTGCCCAATAACCAAATCAAGTCTTTTGATCAGGAGACTTGCTACCAAGTTTTTAACTTTTGAAGGGAGTTAGAACCCTGTGTAAAGTGGTCTGAAGAAATAAATAAAAAATACTGTATGTTGTCTTCTCTTTTCTCAAAACAACTGAGAAGACTTATGGATCTTTGATGGTGTCAAAGCTCCCCCTGAGATGAAGTACTTTCCAGGAAGATTGAGAGCTTTGCAGGGTGTGTATTTGTCTTCTTGAAGAAGTTCTCTAGAAAGCAGTAGACAGATGAAGTTTTATTGTCACTAGAAAGCTTGTTGGAAGAAGAAGATTTTATGAAGACGGTGCAAATCTCTTTCCCTTTTTTAATAATTTCTGTGTCCTGAGGTTTTTCAAAAACATTACTATATCATCTAAAACAAATTGGTCTGATAATTTGATTTCCTTGATTGACTGCAGAAATCTTGGAACATGGACAACGGCTAGAAGAGCAATAAAGAAATTCCTTAACTCTCCCTAGAATTAGCTGTATATTAACTCTGTGAAAATCAGTAATTAATGTTGTCATATGAACGGCTATATTCTGAGAATCTAAGCATTAATTACTCAGAGCAATATAAGCAATAAAATAAGCCTAATTAATTCTGAAAATTACTGCAGAGAATAAAAAAGTTTAGACTGGCAATTTTCATCGATCTGAGATCCTAGATCGTCGAACTCAACCTCTCTTTCGTAGAGCTGAGCCATGAGATCTTCAAACTGAAATACAGCTGTCCATACTGGGCACCAAGATCGTTGAACAGAGGTAGAAGATCGTCGAACTCATTCCTGATAGAAGATTAGAGATCGTCGAGCTCAATTCATCTTTCGTCGATCTCAATTCAAAGAAGGGATCCTGAGATCGTCGAACTGAGAACAAAGATCGTCGAGCTCACATCAGAGTTTGTCGAATGACTTCTTCAACATGAAATTTCTGCCTTCCTCTAGTTTCTACGAACTTCTATGTCTTTTGAGTGCTTGGTCTGATCAAAATGACTTGTTGAACTACCCTATAATCTAATGAAGACCAATGACCGTAGACTATACAAGGAGGGTCCTACTAAAACTAATTTTAGTGAACCTAGACCAAATCTAACTAGGGATCCAACAATGTCCCCCTATTTGGGTGAGGTCACTAACACAAAGCATAAGTAAAGAAAATACAATCATTCAACATGAAAGTGAATTTCTGACAGAACGAAAAACAATTCAGCAGATAAAACAAATATACACAGAGAATAAAATTATTTTAGGGCCTGTCTGAAGGAGTAGAAGAAGGTTTAGTGAACACAATTGTTCTGAGTGGATCTTCTGCTTTTTTCTTGGACATATTCAGGTCTTGAGCTCCCAGAAGTGTTACAGTAGAAGCTCTAGGCACAATAGCTTCTTGGTTTACCTGCATGTAAGCATTAGGATCAAAAAGATGTTTATCTAACTCAAATTTTTCAAGTTCTTTTTGTCTATAAGTAGACATGGTAGTAAACTGAGAGGGATCAGTTCCTTCTTTCTTTGCTTTATTCATCTGGGATAAACCTATCATCTCATGGAATCTTGCCATTCTAAAATTAGGATCTAACTCAGGTTCATATCCTGGAGATGGAGGTCATATTAGTTGAAACATCTTGAGCAGTCCTTTGTGGCTTCTTGAAAATAACAGAATGTTGCTAAAAATTTGTTGAAGGATAATTCTTCTCAGATTTTCCATCAAAAAAAAACTTGGAGGTCTGCATTCACTGTATTTTCTGGTAGGAATGGAGGAAAGTCTTTGAGCTAGCCTGGAAGATTGTCTTGACTGAGAAGGAGCTAGCTTAGAAGATTGTGTAGAAAACTGATGAGGAGCTATCTTACAAGATTGAAAAGCACTGGAAGAAGGTCCTTGAGATCTGGCAAGATTGCCTGATGCACCTGCAGCAGCAGCAGGAGGAGGTGGATCTTTCCTGAATCTCTTTACTGGAGAAGATCTAGACCTCTTCTTCTTCTTCTGTGCTTTTGCCTGGTTCCTTAACAACTTCATCCAATGAAGACTATTAGAAGTAAGGGGAATATTATGCAGGATATAGTATGGAATTTCATTGTCTGGATTGGACTTAGGAGCAGCTTTTACTAGAGCCTTCCTCTTCTTTGATTTAGATCTCTTGTAACTGTCAGAATCAGAATCATCCTCGGAATCCTCATCATCCTCAGATGATCCAGGAAGATTATCATACAAATCATCAATCTCCATAATTTGCTCTGCTGAAATGGGCTGAGCTGGAAGAATTAGAGCTGGAAATACTGCAACTTCCTTAGCTATTTCTTAAGCAAGAACTTCATCCATATCAGGTAATGGAGAAGTGGACACAAAATAGGTTGGAGGAGAGAAAGCCTTGGGCTCAGAAGACTCATCATCAGCAATTTTAACAGATTCAGCCTCTGGAGCTGGAACAAGCTCAAGCTCTGGAGCTGTAAAGCTGCTCTAAATAAGATGTAAGATTTCTCTACTCACTAGAGTAGTATAACAGATAATATCTGTGCAAAACTCATTGGAAACAAATGAAATAATGTTTATATACAGGAGGTCAAAAGAACCTAGAACTGAAATAGGTCAACTGCTGGAGAGATGGTAACTTCTCCAACTAATAGAACATCCAAAGAATAATCTGAATCATCTATCTCTGAATCTGTATCCAAAAATTTTGCTAGCTCTGTTATTTATGCATCTGGTATCTTAGTATCTAAAATAACTGTATCTACAAGAACTACTGCTTCTACGGCTACTGTTGCTGCTAGAGGAGGGGGACTTCTTCATAAAACATCTCTTCTTGCCTGGTACTAGGAAGTACTGATGCCAGGCCCCTAAATGAAGAAGGGCCAGAAATAGAAGCAAGTTGAGTAGAGAGAGTTTTGATGGAGAGAATAAGAGGTGCAATGGCATCCTCTATGAGAGATTTGATGGTTAGAGAGAGAAGAGATATGATGGTAGATGGATCAGATGAGGATGATTGAAGAGAAGAAGTGGTGATACCATAAGAAGTACAGACAATTAATTAAGTGGATAGAGGTGAAGGTAGAATTGGAGGAATGATGGTAGATGTTGAGGGGATGACTGGAGGGATAAGTGGAGGAATTCAGATGTGATATCCATAGGGGTGTCAACAGTAAGTTTAGATTATGGAGGAGTATCTATTGGTGATTGTACTGGTGATTGTAGAGAAATTTCAGATCTGATACCAATTGAAGGATTGTATTATAGAAGAGAGGAGATTGAAGGTGGGAGACAGTTGTATAGAAACAGAAGTGGTGACTGGAACTTCCTGAAGGTATTGAGGTAGAGGAGATTGAGGTGGAGATGGAGTGGAAATGGCTGTTTATATATCAGGATTAGAAGGTTGCAGATGGGTTGGTGATGGAGGTGTCTAGGAGAAGGTGGAGGAGGAGGAATTTCTGGTGCTTCTTCATTAGCAGGTTGGGGATTGACTCTTGGAGTTCTAGTGTCCTCTGAAGTCCTAGAGGAAGAGGAGGCCCTAGAGGACTTGATGATGGTCCTCTTCCATTTCTCAAAGAGGACTGAAGACAACATCTTGGAGGCATTTATGAAGGCTGCTGTGGAAACCAACAATTGGGGACATTTCTCCTCGAGCAAGATGCCTAGAATTCTCCCAAAACAAACTTCCCTTTTATTATTTTTCTTCTTAATCAAATCAAACAGAGTATTACCCCAATTCACTTATTTCTTATTTACCAGAGCACTCATCAGAAGAAATTGGTGACTGGTAATATTGTCATGGGCGGTGTGCTTCCCAAGCAGCACCTTACCTACTATATTAGCTAGAAACTTGAACTCAACAGACAAGTTCTTTTTTAGTAACTTACAAGGGTTTCCCTCGGAGTGACCCATCCGTGTAAGCATTTCACCAAACTCATTACTATCAAGTTCTATATTGTCATTTCCATTAACAAAACAAAAAATCTCAAAAAGAATATCAAGAGTTAGAATCACCTCCTATCCAGTAATGGTGCCGACTAGGGTTTGTCCATCTGGAGAGGACGACGTGAAAACCCATTCTTTTATCTCTGCCACAGGCAGCTTCATCCTAGCAGTCATCACTTTGAGAAGTTTCGGCTCATCGAATAACTTCAAGATCTCTTGGAAGATTTAGTCTGTATGCTTGAAAGAGTCAACATCTATATCCAACCAACATAAAACTTCATCCCAGAGAGGTTTACCGTCGAAATCTCCATGAAAGCTCCTGCAAGAAGGAACAAGAGATCATGTGCAAAAGAAATTGAAAGCGTGGGACAAATTTCATCTAAGAATTAGGTTATAAGGTCTTTGGAAGATGAAAAGACGATCTCAGGCCAACGAAAAAGAAAAGATCTTCGATCTGAGTTCGATAAAATATTTAAATAGAAAATGAGTTTGTCGATCTCAGTATGAAGAAAACGAATAAATCGTCGATCTCCGTTCGATGATAAATTCAACGAAACATGGATCGTCGATCTCTGTATGATGAAATCTGTTTCACTAAGAAGCGATCGTCGATCTTCGTTCGACGAACTCTTCACAAAGCATTCACAGATCGTCGATCTCCGTTCGACGAACTGTCAACAAATCTTCGATCTCAGACAGAAAGTTAAATTAATTCTTCTCCATTAATCATACCCAGCTTATTTAAGAAGAACAGATGCTTCTTCTCTTCCAATTGCTTGGTGAAGATGTCTTCTCTTTGTAAATCAGTGGAGATAAAGAAAAAATTAATTTTCTTTTTGTCTATAGAATCTCTAATGAAATGATGTCTAATCTCTATATGCTTGGTCCTACTATGATGCACTGGATTTTGTGCTATTGAAATAGCACTGGTACTATCACAATATACAGTTGAATTATTTAAGTTGTATCCATAATCTAGAAGCTGATTATGAATCCACAAAATCTGTGAGCAACAGCTGCCAGCTGCTATATATTAAGCTTCTGAAGTTGAAGTGAACACAAAAGTTTGCTTCATGTAGAACCAGGATACAAGCCTATCACCAAGGAACTGATATGTTCCTGATGTGCTTTTTCTATCCACTCTGCATCCAGCAAAATTAGCATCTAAGAATCTAGTTAATTCAAATTCTGATTCAGTTGGATAATAGAGTCCTAGATTTGGGCAACCCTTTATATATCTTAAAATCCTTTTTAGCAAAATATAGTGGGATTATTTAGGGTTCACCTAGAACCTAGCACAAATGCATGTAGCAAACAACACAAATGCCTGAGCAAACATGATTTCTGGCCTACTTGTTGTGAGATATAATAGAGATCCAACAATGGCCTTATAAGTTTTCTTATCAATAGATTTTCCATGCTCATTAGAATCTATCACACCATTTACAGCCATGGGTATCTTCATTGCTGAGGCAACACATTTCCCAAATCTTTTAATAAGCTCCTTAGCATATTTAGATTTGGAGATGAAGATACCATCAGGTGATTGCTTCACTTGGAGACCAAGGAAATATGAAAGTTCACCCATGCTACTCATCTCAAACTTTTAATGCATAAGGTCAGAAAATCTTTTGCATAGTTTGGGATCAGTTGAGCCAAATATAATATCATCTACATAAATTTGTACCAACAAGATTTTATCTTTATGATGCTTTATAAAAAGAGTCCTATCTACAATGCCTTTAGAAAATTTATGCTCTAAGAGAAAGCTAGCTAGGGTCTCATACCAAGCTCTTGGAGCTTGCTTTAAACCATATAAATCTTTATGTAATCTAAAGACAAAGGAGGGATGAGTTGGAGAGATGAAACCTGGTGGTTGCTGCACATACACTTCCTCTTTTAGTTCACAATTGAGGAAAGCACTTTTGACATCTATTTGGTAGACTTTGAACCTCTTGTAAGCAGCATAAGCTAGAAAAATTCTTATGGCTTCAAGCCTTGCCACTGGAGCAAAAGTCATGTCATAATAAATTCCTTCCTCTTGTCTATAGCCTTGAACCACTATCCTTGCTTTGTTCCTTATAATGTTTCCTTCAGCATCAAATTTGTTCCTGAACACCCATTTGGTTCCAATGACTGGGTAGTCTTTGGGTCTAGGAACCAATTCCCAAACTCTACATCTCTCAAATTAATTGAGCTCCTCTTACATTGCAATGATCCAGTGGGGATCTTGCTCTGCATCTCTAATGGATTGGGGCGCAAGTTGAGAGAGGAAACATGCAAACATCAAGTCAGGGTTGAGTTGATTCTTTGTTTGCACACCAACTGAAATGTCTCCAATCACTTGAGAACTAAGATGATCTCTAAGTGTGACAAAATCAGTGGGAGGAGCTGGTTGGACAATAGCTTGGGGAATAAATTCCTCTTGTGAAATTTCACTAGCTGTTGGATAGGGTTCAGCCACCTCTGGGCTTTCTACTTCACTTTCTTCTACAGCTTGTGGAGAGGGATGTGTTGGAACCTCTTGGGTGAGGCTTATATCATCCAATCTCTCACATAAGTGAGGTACCTGCAATGTGATATTGGTAGAAATTTCTTTCTTCTTATAAGACATGTTAGCTTCATCAAAAGTTATATGAACAGATTTCTTAATTTTAAAAGTGGATTTATTAAATACATTATAAGCTTTGCTGACTTTGGAATATTCTAGAAAAATTCCCTCTGCAGCGTTAGCTTAAAATTTTCTAATATATTTCTTGTTATTATTATGAATATAGCATATACAACCAAGTATTCTAAAATAGGTGATTTTAGGTTTCTTCCCTTTGAGCAATTCTTAGGTAGTTTTATGCTTGAGTTTATGTATCAAACTTCTGTTAAGTACATAATTTGTTGTGCTCACAGCCTCTTCCCAAAAGGATAGGGGCATATAAATATCTATAAGTAATGTGCCTACAGCTTCAATTAGGGTTCTGTTTTTCCTTTCAGCTACCCCATTTTGTTGAGGAGTTCTTGGAGCTAAGAAGCAGTGCCTGATACCTTCCTTATCACAGAACTCTTGCATAAGAAGAGAATCAAACTCAGTACCATAATAAAATTTGATCAAGGCAACTTGAGTAGAGTACTCAATCTATATGGTCTTGAGAAAATCTGTAAGAACCTTGAATGTATCTGACTTAGATCTCAGAAAGAACACCCAAGTGAACCTTGAGAAGTCATCTACAACTACTAGAGTATTAGATTTCCCTCCTAGGCTTTGTACAATAATATGGCCAAAAGGTCCATGTGTAGCAAGTATAAGATCCTAGGTGAATCACTCTTTTTAACTGATTTAAAGTTAGATTTAGTTTGTTGCCTAATTGACAAGCCCTTCAGAGGCCTTCCTTCTTGTAGGGACCAGAAGGCAATCCTCTAACAAGTTTGTCTTTAGATAACCTAGCAATGTTTTTCAGATTAACATGACCTAATCTTTTATGCCAAAGTTCATTATGATTTGTAACAAGATTAAATAAACAAATATCTGATGTTGTAGATTGAAAATTTACTACATATATGTTGCCTTGCCTATTTCCAATTAAAACAGTTTGATTTTCTTTTGTAGAAATAATACAAGAGCTTGAGTTAAAAGATACCTGATAACCTTAATCACATAGTTGACTTATGGAGATGAGGTTATGTTTCAGTCCACTTACATATGCAACCGTTTTTGAAAGTAACTGCTCCAGTCTTAACTTCTCCAAATCCTTCAGTCTGACAACAATTTGAGTCACCAAAGATCACCTTGGTCCCAGCTTGGACTTTTAATTATTTAGGTTGTCCTTACTACCAGTCATATGCTTGGAGATCCACTGTCCAGATACCACTGTTGATTAAAAACTGGACAACTCTTTACCTGCAATAGGAAAAAATTAGTTGTTGTTGACCCAGATTACCTTGGGCTCTTTATTTACCTGGTATGAAAAGTTTGATATAACAAAATATTCAGGTTAAGATTTATATCCTAAGGGATGGTATATCCTAGGTGGAATTTCCCAATTAGCAAATGGATTAACAAGTTTTCTAGTTTGATTAAAATTTCTATTAAGGTTATTATTTTTGTTAAGTCTGACTGGGTTTGACGAAGCGTTGTAAGTTCGTCGATCGGAGTTCGACGAGATGGGATGAGATCGTCGATCTTTGCACAGAGAATGAATACATTAATTTTTTGTGACAAAGTTCGTCGATCTTTTCTCGAAGAACCATACAAGATTCGTCGATCGCAGTAAGACGAACTATTATGGCTAATGTTCGCGTTCATAGAACGCCGATCGGAGTTCGACGAACTAGCCACATTTCGTCGATTTGAGTTCAACGAAATCTGTTGAACATTGTTTTTATTTAGATTTTTCTTATTTCTATTCTTTTGATTTTTAGATTTAGGTAAGCCTTATGTTGGTTGCTTATTGTATATTACCTCTTTACCTTTTTCATGTATAAATTTTATAGGAGTTGAAAGAATATTTTTCTTGAGAATGGGGGGCAAGTTTGATGAAGCACCTAAGCCCAGCTTGCCATTTAGCCTGGCATATACTGTGCTTGTGATGTCCATCAGCTTAAGGCTTATCCCATTGAGAGATTCCTATAGTTGCTTGGCCTCACTTGGTTTTGTTTTAAGAGAAATAATTTGTTCATTTGCTAAGACTAAATCATCGTTAAGCTTAATGTTTTCATCCAATATATTATCAAGTTCAGTTTGCCTATCTCTAAGTATCTTGATTTCTTTTTTAGATTTTATTAAATCATTACATAATGCTTTGAATTCATTTTTGAAATCAACAGAATTAAAATCAAAGGAAGAGATTACCTGGTCTTCTTCTGATTCTGATTCCTCATCAGATTCTTCATTTTCTGACTTGCTGTAAGAAGCATTGATTGCCATAAGGCTCACTTACCTTGCCTTGGCTTCTTCCTCTTCTTCACTAGAGCTAGAAGATGTAGTCTCCTCTTCTATTTCACTCTAGGTTTCAGCAATGAAACCTTTCTCCTTTCTTTTATGCTTGTTGGAGGATTGTCTATTGGAGTGATTGCTGGAATGCTTCTTGTTCTCTTTTTCCTTTCTTCTATCTCTTTTTTGTGCCTCTAGGCATTCAGGGAGAATATGCCCATGGTTTTCTGCATCCAAAGTAGATAATATCCTTAGTAGGAGTTCTGTCATACTTATGTTTATCATCACTTCTTGATGATTTCCTTCTGAAGTCCTTCTTAGCCAACTTATAAAATCTCTTGGCCATAAAGCTCATTAGCTCTTCATTGGCAGGAAGGGTTTCTGATTCTTCTGTTTCTTAGAAGGCAATATTGTGCTCCTTCCTTGAAGAGGTTGAGGCCTTCAGTTCAGCAGTCTCTCTAGTCTTGATTAACTACTCATAGGATTTTAGCTTTCCAAGGAGAGATTCAGTGGATATCACATTCAAACTTCTGGCTTCCTTGATTGACCAGATCTTGGAATCCCAAGTGCTGGGGAAACACATTAGGATCTTATCATTAATCTCAGTTAAGGAGATATCTTTATCCATGGTCTTTAGTTCATTGATGATTACATTTAGCCTGTTATACATCTTAGCCACTATTTTAGATTCCTCCTTCTTGAAGTTCTCATATTGAGATATTAGGAGGGATCTTCTGTCTTCTCTCATCTGCTAAGCATGCCACCATCTGGTTTAGAGAGTCCCAGATTTGTTTTACAGAAGTGAATTCAACCATCTTTTTTAATATGTCATCTAACATAGTTTGAGCCAGTATATTCATAGCTTTTGCATCAGCTATTTTTTCTTTCTTCTGAGCATCAGTCCACTCAGGTGGTGGAACTACATGGGTGTCAGATGTTGTTACAGTCACTACTGTAGGTTGAGTGTGTCCTGTCAAAATTGAATTAAAAATGTCCTCATCAATAGAATTCATGTAAAGCTTGATTCTTGCCTTCCAAAGTGCAAATTTGTTCAAGTTGCAGACTGGAGGTATGGTGCTAGCATAATCTTTATTTTGTGTCATTGCTATAACAACACACTAGAGAGAAGAAGATCGAACAAGGATCTTGGTTCAGATGTAAATCTGTGAAACCAAAGAAACAGCCCTCGGATACCAACTGAAGGATGGTATGAAAGATACCACCTGAGGGGTTAGATCTATTTAACTCTAGAGGGGGGTGAATAGAGTATTTTAAAAACTTTTTAAGATTTTTATTGCGGAATTAAAATAGTAATACTTATATATGTAATCAGTTTGTGCAAAAATAAAACTAAACAAATCAACAAGCAACACATAATAAAAATAAGAGAGCATCACAGACAACAAAAGAAATTTATAGTGGTTCCCCTAAACTTGGGTACATCCACTCTTCTATCACCCTGGTATAAATCCACTCAATTTAATGATCAGGTGCCCTGCCACCAATTAAGTTTTTGCTCAGGTGCCCTGTCACCATAAGATCTGATTCAGGTTGATTAGGAAACCCTTCAGGATTTTGATCAGGTGCCCAATAACTAAATCAAGTCTTTTGATCAGGAGACTTGCAACCAAGTGTTTAACTTTTGAAGAGAGTGAGAACCCTGTGTATAGTGGGGTGAAGAAATAAATAAAAAAAACTGTATGTTGTCTTCTCTTTTCTAAAAATAACTGAGAAGACTTGTTGATCCTTGATTGGGTCAAAGCTCCCCCAAAGATGAAGTACTTTCCGTGAAGATTAATAGCTTTGCAGGGTGTATTGGTCTTCTCAAAGAAGTTCTCCAGAAAGCAGTAGATAGATGAAGTTTTATTGTCTCTAGAAAGCTTGCTGGAAGAAGAAGATTTTATGAAGACGGTGCAGAACTCTTTTTCTTTTTAATAATTTCTGTGTCCTAAGGTTTTTCAAAAACATTACTATATCATCTACAGCAATTGGTCTGATAATTTGATTACCTTGATTGACTACAGAAATCTAGGAACTTGGACAATTGCTATAAGAGCAATAAAGAAATTCCTTAACTGTCCCAAGAATTTGTTGTATATTAACTTTGTGAAAACTAGTAATTAATGCTGTCATATGAATGGCTATATTCTGAGAATCTAAGCATTAATTACTCAGAGCAATATAAGCAATAAAATAAGCCTAATCAATTCTGAAAATAGCTGCAGAGAATAGAAAAGATTTAACTGGCAATTTTCGTCAATCTGAGATCCTCGATCGTCGAACTCAACCTCTCTTTCGTAGAGCTGAGCCCTGAGATTTTCAAACTGAAATACAGCTTTCTATACTGGGCTCCAAGATCGTCGAACAGAGATATAAGATCGTCGAACTCATTCCAGATAGAAGATTAGAGATTGTCGAGCTCAGTTCATCTTTCGTCGATCTCAGTTCAGAGAAGGGATTCTGAGATCATCAAACTGAGAATGAAGATCATCGAGCTCACATCAGAGTTTGTAGAACGACTTCTTCAACATTAAATTTCTTCCTTGCTCTGGTTTTTGTGAACTTTTAAGTCTTCTGAGGGCTTGGTCTGATCAAAATGACTTGTTGACCTACCCTATAATCTAATGAAGAGCTATGATCCTAGATTATACAAGAAGGGTCATACTAAAACTAATTTTAGTGAACCTACCCCAAATCCAACCAGGGATCCAACACAACTGGCCATCTTTCCGTAACAAGCCGTCATACCAGGAGAATTGGCCATCTAACACATCCTTTGCATAGCATTAGAGACTTTCATCGAGCTCCGTTGCTCGCCGAAGCCTATCCTCAAGGTCATACAGCACCTCCGTCCAGTTCAAGCATGCATCGGCTGTGGAATTCATGTCAACAAAAGAAATCTCTAATGCTTACAACTCCTGGATAAGAATCTCATCATGCATCTGCAACCAACTTGCCCGTACCGGTGTCCTACGACTCAATACATCAGCAACCACATTTCCCTTCCCGGGAGTATAGTGAATATCAAAGATGAAGTCCCCAAGGAACTCCATCCACCTTCGTTGTCACATATTCAGATCCTTTTGATCCAATAGATACTTTAGGCTCTTATGATCTGTATAGATATCCACACTAATGCCATATAGATAGTGTCGCAATAATTTCAGCGCAAAGATCACCTCCGCAAACTCTAAGTCATGGACAGGATAATTCTTTTCATGCACTTTCAACTGGCGTGAGCCATAAGCAATCACTTTACCAAACTACAGAAGAACGCAACCTAAGGTGCTCCCTGAAACATCACTGTAGATCTCGTAGCCGTCTGTACCACATGGCGATGTCAGAACAGGCATAGTGGTCAAACGACTCTTCAGCTCTTCAAAAGCTCGCATGCACTCCGGCATCCAAACAAACTTCTGAACCTTTCTCATCAACGTGGTAAGAGACAAAGCAATCCATGAGAAGTTTTCCATAAACCATCTGTAGTAGCCTGCTAGTCCAAGGAAACTCCTGACCTCGGCTACTAAAGACATCACTGGCCACTCTTGGATGGCACTTATCTTTGAAGGATCCACTATAATGCCCTCCCCATTTACCACGTGGACAAGCAAAGCCATCGACGACAGCCAAAACCCAAACTTTGAGAACTTGGCATAGAGCTTATTCCTCCGCAAGGTATACAACACCAACCGCAAATGGTTTGCATGATCGCCTTCTGACTGCGAGTATACTAAGATATCATCAATGAAGACAATCACAAATAGATCCAAGTACTCTCAGAATGTTCGGTGCATTATATTCATAAATACCGAAGGTGTATTACATAAGCCAAACGACATTACGGTGAACTCATAATGCCCGTAGCATGTTCTAAATGTTGTCTTGGGAATGTCACCTTCCCGAATCCTCAGCTGGTAATATCCATATTTTAAATTCAATTTGGAATAGATGGTTGATCCCACTAGCTGATCGAACAAGTCATCTATTCGTGGAATCAGATACTTATTTTTCTCCGTCAGCTTATTCAACTCACAATAGTCAATACATAACCGTAAAATATTGTCCTTCTTTTTCACAAATAGAACAGGCACTCTCCAAGGTGACATACTTGGGCGTATGTATCCCTATTCCAGCAACTCTTGCAACTGAACCTTCAGTTCTGCCATTTCTTTTGGTGCTACGGGATATGGTGAGCGGGCCATAGGTTTCACACCTTACACCAACTCAATAGTGAAGTTGATCTCCCGCTGGGGCGGTAACCCAGGAAGATCCTTAGGAAACACATCGGAAAACTCCGACACAATCGGAACATCACTCACACTGGCCTTTGGCTCAACACCCTGAATAAGCGTGAAGAATAACTCTGCGCCCTTCCGAACAATATTTATGACTTGGAGAGCAGACACGAAGATCCCGCTCACTCCTCGCATACAACCGAACTTAGTCTCAAGCTCGGTATTCTAGCCCAGTGTGATCTCCTTTGAGTTGAAATCAATAAAGTCACGCTGCTCCGAGAGCCAGTCCATGCCAAAGATCACATCAAACTCCGATATTGGAAGCACAGATACACTCAAACCGAAATCCCTACTTCCTATTTGAACATCAACATCGCAAGCTCTATCCTCAACCATCACACAACCATTCGGTAATAATACTTTTATACTATATATCATCACATGACTCAGTACTCCAATTCGAGCTACGAAGTCCTTAGATAGAAATGAATGTGAAGCACCCGTATCAAACAGGGATCTCGCTTGGTTCTTCCGAATCAGGACAAAGCCTTTAGCACACACATCATGCACAAGCTATATAGAAAGTATGCAATAAAAACAAAGTAAGCAATATCTTAAGTCGTACCTATGACGACGTCACTTTGCATTATAGCCTCCTGCTGACCAAGATTATAAATTCTAGGCTGCGCTTGGGATGCAGAGGACTCTACCATTGCTTTGCCTTTCTTAACATAAGACGTGCCCATCTTCTTTTCCCCTTTTTGCTTAGCAACACGACAATCACGGACTATATGCCTCACTTTTCCACAGGTAAAGCAGGTACGAGACTCCTGCTTTGAAGTTTCTCCTGACACAACTGTCGCAGAAGCTTGCCCATAAGGCTTGGACCTCTTGCCCCACTTCTTTCGGTAGTACGTTTTTCCAGGGCGGGGTGCTTTGAACTCTGGCTTTGTCATAGCCAAGTCCTTTTTTCCTTGCACCCGCTTCATGTCCTTCTCCAGCGCACATGCAGTATCAACCAATGCCTGAAATATCTGGTTCACCGAACTCAAAAGCAGGAACCTCAACTCATCTTGCAATCCTTCGTAGAAATGATTACTTTTCCTTTATTCATCCGCAAAGATTGAACCCACATACCATCCAAACCTTGTAAATTCATGCAAGTGCGTATCAACACTACTTTCTCCTTGCATTAACTATTGGAACTCATTTTACATGGCAATGCGTTATGCCGCTGGTAAGTGCTTTGCAAAAAACATTGGAGAGAACTCCTTAATAGAAACTTATGTTAACTGCATGTCCGATAAATGGTGTAACTCAACCTCGTCCCACCATAACCGCGCCTCTCCTTCCAACATGAAGGTGGCCAAGGTGACTTTTTGACTTTCCTCTATCCTGATCGCCGTCAATATACGCTTGACTCGCGATAACCAATCCTCTTCCTGCTTTGGGGATCCCATACCCGTGAATATAGGTAGATTGAAGCTCATGAATTGCTTCAACAGTCGTTAAGCTTCTCGCGGATCCACGGGCTCAACCGTTTTGAGTCTTACACAAACACGATCTGGCACCAATGCCGGCTGCGCCTGCCCGGTCGGCTGAACAAATTCCAGCTGCGCCTGCCCTGTTGGTTGAATCATGGAAAATAGTGCCTCAACAACTAAGCGAACTATTTCCGCAGATGGAGGAGGTGTAGGCACCTCAGCTGGTGCGACACTCTCAAAAGAATGCTGGGGCTCAGACTGTCCAGCACCACTACGAGTCACGTATAGGTGAACAAGACACACATTAGCGACCTCACACAAGCAATAACAATAATATAGGAACGCGCAGGTTCCTCAAACAAGTGTATTTGCCTTCCTTAGTGGACATTCAAGAGTTCGTTAGTGTTAAAGCGGTTCGCACTTACACGTGCTCGCCACCCCACAAAAGAATTCGACCATGAATTTGAAATAGGAAGACTGAGACAAGCTGATACAAAAATATAACGACTCACCCCGTTAAATAACATATAATAGAAGGTCCGGTCATTGCCCCCACACTATATGCCACAAACAGACGGCGGGGCCACAAGTTAATACCAAAACACCATTACACCCTAACTCAGAGCATGCTAGCGAAAGAATTTAACAATAAAGATGAACTCATACCCGGAATGTCCACTACATATATAAACCACATTTTATATAAACTCTTGAAAGAGTGTACAACAAATACAACACATGTTGGTCTTAAGGCCTTGCAGTTCCTCTTTTCATAGTGTGGATTGCATACTTCGGCGCGCATACTGGCCACGCATGTACAAAATACAATAGAAGGCTTAGCCTTTAAGGGCTAGCAGCGACAGTGGCAGTAGCAGCAATAGTAAGGACTTCAGCCCTTACTTCCCGCTCGGGTCTCCAGTACCTGTATAGCGACAGCTCACCCAAGAGGTGGCAAACAAGACAACGGTCAGCATTTAGCTGACCAATCCTACCCATTTCCTGGGGCAGTGGCATTCATTCCCTACAGGCATAGCAATGCATAGACAGGTATATCATACTTTTTTCTCTCACGCACAATCACTCCATCACAACCGTCAGCCATGCGACCCGACAATCCCTGCACTCAGGGCAAATTCTTGGTGCAACGGTGAACCAGGGTCTACACCACTATTTACACGGTATTGAGAATTTAGTCTTAATGGCGCGCAGGCCTAAGAATCTCATTATGTCGCTGATGAAAGCTCAATGCCATGACGCTCTCATGTATAGTTGACATAACGCACGTACGGATCAACCACCCACCGTTGCTCAAGTTGCCTTATAATCCCCGAGTACAGCGTACTCGAGGCTATATCTGAAGGCGCGGGTCGGTTTGACCTTTCCTGTTTATCAAGAAGCCTTTTTTAGAGCTCACAACTCACACTAGACATAATGTACACCAAGGACTGGCTTCACAATAGCCACGCTGTCCACTAAGGACTGGATACACTATCCACAACGGACAGGCTACACTGCAGCCACAACATAAGTAGTACAAGTGTATTTCCTTGAATTCCTCATTCCAGTACTTCCTGCTACTCCCCATTCCAGTACTTCTTGCTACACTCCTTCATAGGCAAAACCCATTGACTCCACAAACTACACGTTTATATGCGGAGTCCTCTCCGGTGCACAATATGCAACATCACCAATCAAGACCAACCTATCCAAATAGGCTTCAAACAACATGCCTATCCTGTACTATATATTTTCGGATCTAGATGAAGACTCAACTTGGGATAGCAACTATCAACCCACGGGAATCACTTACTCTTCCACCTTTTGGTGGAGGATCCCATGCTCATGCATAATAGAGGACTTCACTTGTCTAATGAAGTAAGATTGTTACCCTTGACGATCTCTTGGGAGCCATAGAAATTCTAGCCAGTTGAAAAGAACCGCATCAGCCTTGCCTCCATAGATTTGCCCTCGGATCTCGAATCAGAACTCTAAAGCTCTAGCGGTGGTCAGATCTTCTCCTCTTTATCCTCCTTGCTCCTCTCCCTTCTTTCTTCTCTTTAGAAAGAGAATATCCAAGTGAAGAATGAAATCTTCACTCAAATTCGGGGTTAAACCCAGCAGGGAATAACCTGGGCCACATGATCATGGATGAAGGAAACGAACGACCACAAATCTCTCTCAAAACCAGTTTTTTGGGCTGACACGGCCTATGACACGCCCGTGTCACAGGCCGTATACTGTAAGAGGCACACGAACCGACTCATCCAAACCAGGATACAAGCTTAGACACGCTTGTATATTGATGTACACACCCGTGTTGAGGGGTGTATCCCTCAAACGGCACAGGATAAACATTCCCAAAAAGGACATGGCTGAGGCACACGCCCGTATCCTTAGCCGTGTGCCAAACACGCCCCTATTACATGCCTGTGTCACAAGCTGTGTGACACTCTCAACACAGCCCGGTTACCAACCCGAGCAGGACACGGCCTCGGACACGCCCGTGTCCCTGGCCGTGTCGCCTCTCGACGATCGTCAACGGTACTGTGTCAAGAACTAGACACACACACATTGAAGGACACACCCTGGGACACTCCCGTGTCCTAGGACGTGTGCCTCACTTGAGAAACACTCGAGCTCCACTCGAGTACTACTCGACCCACTCGAGTACCCAGAGCTGGACAAGCCCTGGGACACGCCCGTGTCCCAGGCCGTGTTAGCAAGTATAAACTCCAAATTGGAATTTGGGGTGTTACATCCGGTCCCCCAGGACTGAGGAGTAATGGAAAATGGTGTTTATGTTGTCATAGCACCGAGCATATGTTAAAAGATTGTGCAGAATTTCAGCGCAAGTTGGAGGAGGATTATGAGCTGGGTATCCAATTCGTTCCATCCACCTCTCAATTTGCGGCCCCTTCAATTTCTGATGATATATTCGCAGTACCACCTTGTCTATGGGGGATTGCTGTGGATATACCCATCAGAATTTCTGCTGATCTGTGTGATGATATTATGATGTCGTATATCCCTATACATTTTCCCCCTCTTTTGGATTCACCCCCGGAGGAACCCGCACATATTTTCTCTGATGTTGTTATTCCTCCGCTTTCTTTGCAAGAATTATCTATCCCAATTTTTAGTGAGTCAATTAATGGTGTTGTGCTGGATAGTGATTCTGAGCCTGAGGTTGCCCCAATGGGGGATGAGGACGTTATTCTCTCAAATGGAGAGTGTGACACCTTGGAATATGATGACGCACCGAGGTGGGATGATGTGGAGATCCTTTTTGATATGGAGATTTGCACCTCCTTATTGGATGAGGCAGTCCCTCTTACCACCAAGGACATCGAGCTCTCGGATTCCCCTTGCTATGGCTCATATGACACCGATGATGATCTATGTTTGGATCCTGCAGGGAGTGAGACCGCGACCACTCCCCCTATTTTTGATTATTTTAGTTCTTCATCTCCTTTATTTTTTGATCCCCTTTCTGTATCTGAGCCTATGCGGGTTGAAGCTTCGCAGGTACTTCAAGAGGAATTTTAGCATTCATCTCGAGTCATTGATGATAGCATCCTCTTTCGTGAGGAGGTTGATTCCCCCTTTATTTAGGAAGCTCCTTTAATTTCTTTCTCCTCCTGCCGTCTCCGTGTAGACGATATCTTGCTGGTCAAGGATTTATTTTGTGGTGAGATGAGTGAGGACCAGCTCTCCTCCTCTTCTTACTTCCCATTTACTCTACCTGTGTTAGGCAGGTATTATTATTTAGGTAGAGTGGTAACTGTTTTATTGCGGTATCGGTACTCGCTACCGCAATGGATAATGGAACAGTTACCTGTGCACTTTTCTTTTCATATGCCCATTAGATAGAAATGTATAAAATTTAATAAGTCGTGCTAGGAGGACAATAACCCCAGTAGTTATCTTATATTTCCTGCATTTTTTATTTTTCATGTCTATCTTAGTTTTATTATTTCTTTGTATTTTGTCTATTTTTCTTTTGTTTTTGCAGAGCTCACCCCTGTAGGTATTTATGGAAACTTCGTATTGGCGGGGTTGTGATTCTTTGTTTGGTAGACCTGCTTCTATTTTTCACATGTCTTCTGGTGTGTTCACTGGCTGAGCATTGGGTAACCTCTTCCCTTGTCTCTATCTGATATAAATTTCTATATTATATGCTGTGTAGCTTAGTTTAAGTCTTGGGGAGAGCCAGTATTTGTTACCTTTTGCAGGAGCTCATTTCATTTGCACACCACTACACACGCATGAGCGCGTGCTTAGATGTTAGTGTGTTGCGAGTTAAACTTATTTCTTTTGTATGATTTGGGAAAATTATTGTGATGGCATAGGATTGTGAGACATAATAAAATATTGACTCATGCAGTGCTCCTAGTCGAGTGCTCTCGTCTCGTGTAGAATTTGGAGTAGATTTAATATTTCTGTATGCTTATAGTTTTATAATTTTCTTATTGCGCAAAGATTTTTTATTCTACTAAAAAATTGGTGAATCCGGTGTGAATCTAACGATAGTGTAGGGATGTGTATAGCCATCACTAGACTCATTTTGCTCGAGTCGGGTGGAAGGATCATCTTTCTTGGTGGCTAAGAACTTGCACCAAGGTACTCTCGAAGCATTGGTGTATGGTTAGTCAAGCGTGAGCGTGATGTAGGCCATCATTTTGGCCCAGTTGAGCTTTCTATCATTCCTAATGTCTTATCCTCGCTATCCCCGTTGTGCCTACCCCTTCTTTTGATTCAGCTCCACCATTATTTCACCAAAGCCTCAAAGCCAATCCTAGTCGCACACCCAAGTCGAGCTTTAGTGTTTTAAATTTTCATTTTGGGGTGTTGATGTGGTGATATTCCTTGTGAATATGTGGATGTGCTCCAAAGTTTTTATTTGCTGAATTTGTTAAAATAAAAAGATGATTTGAAAAAATATATAAAAATGAATTGTGATAAAGAAAAGTGAAAAGAAAAAGTATAATTGAAAATTCTATTTGAGAAGAGATTGTATTTGGAGTAGGTGGTGCACACACCTATATTTTAAAAAAATTAAGTATGGGGGGAAGGTGTACCCGCATGTATTACGGTTAGCAGATAGATTCTTTTTTATGCTAGCTCATTTGGGTTAGGTGCGTAGCCTTCATATTTATCTTTGTTTACCTCACCGAAACCCATGCCCCATCTCTTCACCTAAAGTTATACGGATTCACGCTTGAGTCAAACTAGTACCGTGGAGAGAGTGTGAACGGGAAAGCGTATGGTCCCCGACATTTATGGATTTATTTGGAGGTGATCCTGAGCCCTGGTCTTTGGAAATGCTCACCTGAGTGGCCGACCTACTTTCTCCCTACACGTGACCGGAAGATTCACCGTGATTCCATTTTTTAGTAGTAATAAATATTGATATGCATTGTGAAAAGTATAAACTATTTTGTATACTTAGAAATTTCCTCTATTATATTTTTACGCGGGCGAGCATGCGACTTCGCATGGTACTCTGTATCTCAACTTCTATATTAGCTAATTTATTTTCCCTATCTACATAGATTTTGTTTGCTCGGGACACGCAAATAGGTAAGTCTTGGAGTATGATGAGTTTTATTTATATACTGATTTTCGAACTCATCTGGGCTAGTTTTCTCAATGATGCACTTCACTTTTATTTCATTATCGTATATATTTCATCTTATCTTTATTTTAATAGGAAGTGCACTCTTAGGCCCGCGGTTGTGTATTTTTCTTACTTTTATGGATTGTACTTCTTATTGTGATTGCTTGGAATGTCTGCACATATCAGTGGGTTTTTTTCCTGCTGGTACAATGGTCATGTGAGTGTTCTGGGATTGTTTGGGAATGTTTTTAGCCCAAATGGTGGACTCCTTAGCATACGACCGCTGGTCGTGCACGGTCAGTTCATCGAACCCCAAACGGTACAGGAACCCTGCGCACGAACAATGGATCTTTTTTAAATGACCACTAGTTGTGCGCCACAGATCGTGCGTGCTATTCTCAATTTTTCCAAGTTCTATCTGGGCAAACGCACTATCACAAGACATAGTGCGCACGACCACTGATCGTGTGCATTGATTCCAATTTTTACCAGGTTCTGCAATGCCAATACGCACGATCACTGGACATAGTGCGCACAACCACTGGTCGTGCGCCACTGATCGTGTGCATTATAATTTCTGCAATAAATAAATTCGCAGGTTCCGCCCTAATTCACATATCATGTACTTTTTCTCCGCCGTTTTCATCTCCGAGGAAGGTTCTGTCGTTTTCCTTCTTCCTCCACCATATGGAGGGGCTCCGGGCAATCATTCAATGCCAGATTGAAGCCGGAGCTTCCTCTCGGCCTCCTCCTTCATCCTTGAGCTTCAAGAAGGGTTTTACCTAGCTTTCACCATCAAGCTCGAAGGAGTTTGTGTCATCCTCCACCGTATCATGACACGAAGAATACAAGTCCATTGGGAGTTAGTGATATCCTCCTCTACTCCGGACGTAGTTGAGGACCGAGCTTGGATGTGGATTGACAACCAGGCGATTCCTTCCGTGAATCCTCGGCAAGACTTCAGATCCGGTCGATTTCACACTTTCTTATTCTCTTATTGTTGATAGTGTTGTTTGATATCTTTGTATTTGATGAAGTGTGTTTAACTTGATATATGTTTGTGTACAATCATGTCTATGTGATTTTATATTCACATTATTTGCTTGAGGTGCACCATAATCCATCCTCCACCACATAGTGTCGCACTTGCAATTTCTAGTGGCGTGCGTAGCGTAGAGGTGCCCAAGACCCTCATTCTGCCGTTATCATAACCTCATCCGCAACTTAAGCCATCCATCCGCCTAGATATTCGGTGCATAGCAGCCCGTGTAGTTTTTCATCCGCCTGGCAAAGCATTGCATAGGAGTAGTTTATTAGTGTTTTAATTTCTTTTTCCGCAAACAATCAATACCCCCTTCGTAAACACCGACCTAACGACTTAAATCTTAAGTCCTCCTCAAAATTAACTCTTCATTACTGTGTTCCTTGAGAGATCGATACATGGGAAATTAGCCAATTTTATATTACTAGTGCGATCGGTATACTTGTTGTAGACCGCATCAGTGACACTTCTCTCCCTGAATATTTCTGGGCTGACACAGTTAACACTGTATGTCATGTTCTCAATAGGTCTTCTATCACCAAAGTCCACAAGAGGTCTCCCTATGAGATCTTGAAGGGCAGAAAACAAAACATATCCTATTTCAGGATCTTTGGTTGCAAGTGTTTCATCTTGAACAATGGCAAGTGAAAAGTTTCTAAGTTTGCTGCCAAATCCCATGAGGGGATCTTTGTTGGATACAGTAATAGTAGGAAGGCATATAGAGTCTATAAATTGACTAATTTAGTTGTATAAGAATATATCCATGTAGTGTTTGATGAGTCAAGCATGATTGATAGTGAGCTATCAAGCTCTTTGCCAAATTTTGTAGGTACAAAAATTATGATGGAAAAGCTCTCCATCAAAAATAAAGATCCTACAATGCAAGAAGAATTTGGAGAGGGATGTTGTCAAGAGGACGAACATGATAGTAAAGCTGGAAATGAAGACCAACCAGCTGAAGAAAATGGTGTTCAGCAAGAAGTACTCAGGTTGCCCCCAGCAGGCATATATCTGAGAGATCGTCCTCCAGATCAGATAATAGGTGAGGCTAGCCATGGTTGTCACAACCCGCATTTTCTTCGAAGAAAACAGATTATCAAAGTAGGAGAAAACATGCGTCATGATGTCACGTCGAGCAGGGTATAACTGCCGACGCTCAGGCAAACTACTAACAACAATACTTTATGAAAATTCATAAGTTATATGATTAGAAAATCATTTATATTTTTAAAGGCCGTATCCCTCGACTCGGTGGATCACCTAGTCCACAATTGAAAAACAATACTTATACGCTGTGGAATATACTTTATCCAGGTTCGACATCCTAAAAGAGTACATAAGTGTCCCCAGAGGACAACTTATACTATGCAGGACCCTACTTTTAATTTATACTATATATATAGGAAAATGATCTTTTTACATTATTTGGAAAATAGTGATGAGTTTTATAAAACATGCTGATCATGAGGTATACTTATAATAGTGTTTTTAAGTTAAAAAGTAACTAGCAACCTAGCATAAATCATCCCAAGAGCAAGTAGACTAACTCCAGAAAGATAACAGCAAAAAGTAACACATCTAGTATCAAGGTAAAACTACCAGTGGGCGCCAACAAACTGACATGAACCCACTTGCAAATATGTATGTCTGTAAGAAAAACAGCAAAACTACCTCACAAGACCAAGGAACTAATCTCCAAAGAACGAGAGACCACCAGCAACAGCAAAGCACAACTAGCCGCCTAATCGGCTACTAACAAGAACCTTAGGCATTAAAAGAACAAAAGAATACCTCAGTAAGCTAACAAGTAAGCTATACAGAAATGTTAGGTTATAAGGTAAGCAAGAAGAGTAAGCAAAACTAAAACAAGCACCACTGTCCAAGGCAAGATAAAAGAAAAGCACTAAGTGCGAGGAAACAGCAACAACCCTGCCCCAAAAAATAAATCTTGCAGAGTTTACCAGGCTACCATTAGCCCAAATGTTGCAAATTTACAAAGGAAGAAACATCTAACACCCTAAGCTGTGAGAGATGGTAGTAGCAAAAACAACGCGGATCCGGGTTGGAGGAAAACTCGGCCCCCTAACCACCATTTCCAAGGAACAAAGCTCAGGGGTCTACATGTGAAAGCACTAGGGACCTCCCACCCCCTTTCCCAGCCCGTACCTGGAGCAAGATAAAAGAAAAAGGGTGGCCTTGTCTAAATTACACAACACCTTCCCCAATAAGAGCTTCAAACCACCACTACTAACCACGACCCACGATTCGGCCTTTTTGGAAAAAAAAATAGCCGACAAGGAACCTAAAAATCAAGGAATTCACTCGGGGGAGAAAATTAAGGTAAGGGAAAAATGTTGAGATGACTCAACACGACATGCCGTTGAGAGAGCCCCACTCACTCAACGCCTAAACAGACGGTGGGGTTGAGTGAGCTTGCCTCACTCAACGCCAAAATAGCAATGGCGTTGAGCGAGGTTCACTAACTCAACGCCTTCTGCAACACTGGCTGTGGCATTGAGTGAGCTAACCTCACTCAACGCCAAAAAAGCTATGGCGTTGAGTGAGGTCCACTCCCTCAACGCCTTCAGCAAAGCAGGCTGTTGCGTTGAGTGAGCTAACCTCACTCAATGCCAAAATAGCTATGGCGTTGAGTGATGTCCACTACCTCAATGCCTTTAGCAACACAGGCGATGGTGTTGAGTGAGCAAACCTCACTCAACTCCTTAGCACTTAACCGCAAAACCCAACTATGGCGTTGAGTGAGTCCACCTCTCTCAATGCCAAAACAGCTTTGGCGTTGAGGTCGACTCACTCAACGCCAAAGTACTTAGCCGCAAAAACAAACTGCGGCGTTGAGTGCACCCACCATTCTCAATGATAGAACAGCTTGGCGTTGAGTGAGGTCGACTCACTCAACGCCAAAGTACTTACCCGCAGGAAAGGGCTGCGGCATTGAGTGAGCCCGCCTCACTCAGCGCCTAAACCGCCATGGCGTTGAGTGAGGCCCACTCACTAAACGCCATCCAGAAGAGGTTGGCGGGAATGCAGATTGATTCTCACCGAATCTTCGGGAATCACTAACGATTCTCGTCGAAGTCGGCGAGAATCACTAAGTGATTCCCATCGATTTTGACTTAGAAGAATTTTCTCACTCAACGCAACACTACTTAACCGCAAAAGAACAGATCAGGGGGCAATGACGTTGAGTGTGTGCACCACACTCAACGCCAAGTCCAAGCAGACCCGGCGTTAAGTGTGTGCACCACACTCAACGCCAAGTCCAAGCAGACCCGGCGTTAAGTGTGTGCACCACACTCAACGCCAAGTCCAAGCAGACCCGGCGTTGAGTGTGTGCACCACACTCAACGCCAAGCCCTGAATCCTCCATCGCTAAAATACAGTAACTTGAAGATAAACTCTCACACTCATCCTATCACATCAGACCACTACCATTAGCCTAGAATCTCTTTATTAGACAAAACTTAGGAGAGGAGAAAAATTTCCTGCTGCTGCTACCTCTACTCTCAGGCCGAATCTACTCATCCCGAGCCTAATCAAGTAAAACTCAGCTTATATATTCATCGGCAACCTGGTAGTAGAGTTAGCAGCTGCTGAAACTACGTAATCCTACAAGTTTAACAGCAAACCCTAGTTCTAAGAGCAAGGATTAGAACAATCTCAAATTAAGATGTAAAAAGAAAGAACTTCTGAAAGGAAAAATCTGGACAAGAGTATAATTAGCATGCTTAAGTAACATTTGTCATGGCTAAATCGGGTTTTAACAAGAACCTGGAAGCATTAATGGCGGAATATAGAGATAACAACAAGAAATTTTTACTTGGCAAGGGCTAGGAGCACTACTTGCCTCGATTTCCATGAAGGTCTCGACCGACTTTTCTGCTTCCCCACGGATCTGGCAGCAAACACCTAATCGAGCTTGACTGGACATTTTTAGGAGAGGGAGAGGGGTTAAACGAAATTCTACAACACCATAGAAGGGAAAAAAATAGAGAAAGCTTACCGTCGAAATGGATATCAGGGAAGAGCAGTCCAGGTCTACCATCGGAACGAAAATCCGACCGCTAGAACTCCGGGATTCGGCGGTGGAAGGCACAGCTGCCCGACGGTTTTCTTCCGCTCACGAACAGGACAACAGTTTTATTTCACGGAAGGAGGCGATGAATAGTCTCATTTTTAACTTAAGACTATATATACATAGACACGTCCATTTAGCCTTAACTGATACCCTAAAAACCACAGGATTCATTTCAAGCTAGCCTATTACCAGACGCCAGCCATGAATGCTGCCACCTTTTCACGCACAAAAGCAATAACTGCTTATCTACTGGTCGCGGGATTAATCACCCAACTTTTGACCGCTGGATTTCATTTTGTAGCTTTATTAATTACTTAATTGCATTTATTATTATTAACACACCAAAATGACGCGAAAACCGAACCACCTCGGAATCCGACAAAATTCGCACCGTAGCTAATTACCTATGCTACGAACACAACGACGAAGTCGAAATTAACTTTAGATGAACAGAACTTGAGTTATACCCACCCGAAGCCAAAACACAAGCATCCCCCGAGAGGTACACCGAGTCACCCAAAATGACTCAGCTTGCAAGGGAGATCTTGCCAGTAGGCTACAAAATGGGCCACTCAGTTCTAAGGAGTTAATACCACACTCTACAGATGGCACAAGTCAAGAAAATGCGTCGACGAACGCCAAGCAAGAATTAAATAATCGTAGAAAAATCGGGTGCGTTATAGTCACTCCCCCTAAAAGAATGTTTCATCCCGAAACTTTACGCACAACACTTCTACTATAGATGGAAAAGTAACAAGCCAAATATTACCAGAAGAAAACAAACCAATCAAATCAGGGAAACAGTTGAGGGTGAGCCTCCCACATAGCCGACTCTAACTCCCAAGTCGCGCTTTCCGAACCTTTATTCTTCCATAGAACTTTGACCATCGGGATGGATTTCCTTCGCAGCACCCGATCTTGAGTATCCAAAATGCGGACCGGCACTTCAATAAAAGAGAGGTTAGGCTCCAACTGGGGCACAACATCCAAGACTTGCCCAATACTGCACACACACTTCCGCAATTGGCTTACGTGAAATACATTATGAACACTTGGGAAGTTTGCTGGCAATTCCAACCTATAAGCTGACACGCCAATCCGTTCAACAATCTTAAACGGGCCCACATACCTCGGGTCCCATTTCTGGTTCTTACCGAACCTATTAACACCAACCATCGGGGAAACATTAAGAAACACAAGGTCCCCTACAGAAAACTCCAAGCCCAACCTACGCCGATTGGCGTTCTTTTCATATCTCTACTGAGTTATACGAAGCTTTTCTCGAACAAGCTTCACCGCGACTTCTATCTCCTCGAGTGCATCCGGACCCAACAAGGGTCTCTCACCTGCCTCAGCCCAAAACAGGGGGGTTCTGCAACGCCTCCCATACAAAGCTTCAAACGGAGCCATTTGCAAACTTTCTTGATAACTGTTACTGTATGCAAACTACATAAGTCGCAATCGCTCATCCCACGCTCCACCGTGGTTCTAGAATGTAGCATCTGATCATATCCTCAACTATCTGGTTCACCCGCTCCGTCTGCCCATTGATCTGTGGGTGGTAAGCAGTAGAATACCTCAGATCTGTACCCAAACCCTCCTGTAGACTCTGCCAAAAACGAGAAGTAAACCGGGAGTCTCGATCAGAAATGATGCTAACAGGCACACCGTGCAATCTGATGACCTCATTTAAGTACAACTCTGCTATCTTCTTCATCAAATAGACAATCTTATACGGCACGAAGTGAGCACACTTCGTCAGTCTGTCCACTATGACCCAAACAGAATCAAATCCCCTTGGAGATTTCAGTAAGCCCGTGATGAAGTCCATAGAAATACTTTCCCACTTCCAAGTCGGGATCTCTAATGAAGTCAACTTGCCACCAGGCCTTCCATGATCGGCCTTCACATGCTTGCAAGTGTGGCACTCAACAACAAATCGTGCTATATCACTCTTCATCCCATACCACTAGGCAATCTGCTTCAAATCACGATACATCTTTGTAGATCCCGGATGGTAGGAATCACTGGATACATGAGCCTCTCTGCTTATCATACCCCTGATGTCTCCGACAGCAGGGATGCAAAATCTGCCACGGTACTACAAAGCACCAGCATCATCGATAGAAAAATCTGGCAACTCCCCCCTCTCAGTCCTGAGGTATAAGTGCAGAAGGTCTGGATCATCCTTCTGGTGCAACCTAGTAAGGGAAATCCAAGACGGCTTTGCCACTGCCAAACTACTATGCATGCCACAGCATCCCACCGAGATATCCATATGGAGGAACTCTTCCACTAAACGATCGGTGGAGAGATTAAAGATCTTCCCCGTCTTCTGGCTCAGGGCGTCGACCACTACATTGGCCTTACCTGGATGGTAATGGATCTCTACATCATAATCGACCACATACTCTAGCCACCGCCGCTGGTGCAGATTCAACTCCTTTTGTGTGAACACGTACTTCGGGCTCTTGTGATACGTGAAGATCTTGCACTTAGCCCCATAAAGTAGATGCCTCCACAGCTTCAATGCATAAATTACCACTGCAAACTCAAGGTCATGCGTATGGTAATTTCTCTCATGAGTCTTTAATTGCCTTGAACCATACGTAATCACTTTTCCAACTTGCATCAACATACAACCTATACCAACATGCGAAGCATCCACGTAAACATCATACTCCACACCCTCAGCAGGTAGGGTCAGGACGGGAGCAGAGCACAATCTGTTCGTTAGCTCCAGGAAGGCTTCTTCGAACTTCTCGCTCCAAACAAAGGTCGCGCTCTTTTGAGTCAACCTGGTCAAAGGTGCAGCCAGGGTGGAGAAACCCTCCACGAACCTCCTGTAGTAGCCGGCCAACCCTAGGAAGCTTTTGATCTCCTTGGGCGTGCCCGGCCTACTCCAATCCATCACTACTACGATCTTTTCTATGTCGACCGAGATCCCATCCTTGTTCACCACGTGGCCCAGAAACGAGACCTGAGGCAACCAAAATTCGCACTTGCTCAACTTTGCGAATAACTTGTGATTCCTCAACTCCGATAGAACCAAGCGCAAATGCTGCTCATGCTCCTCAGCATTGCGGGAATAGACCAACACGTCATCGATGAAAACCACAACAAACTTGTCTAGGAAATCCTTGAACACCCGGTTCATCATATACATGAAAGCTGATAGTGCGTTGGTCAATCCAAACAACATCACCAAGAACTAAACTTGACCATGCCTCGATCTAAACGCAGTCCGTGGAATATCTGTCTCACAGATCCTGAGCTGATGATAGCATGAACGAATATCGATCTTGGAAAACACCGTGCTACCACACAATTGATCAAATAAGTCATCGATCCTCGGTTGACGATACCTGTTCTTAATAGTGACTTTGTTCAACTCCCTATAGTCGATGCAAAGCCGCATCGACCCATCTTTCTTCTTTACAAACAAATAAGGTGTAACGACCCTAGCCGATCCAACGTGACAACGTCACGGCTCCGCTCTAGGCGTCGCTACCGGGCTGCAGCCCAAGCACCCCAACCCCTCTCCCTCCACAGGCGGGTTATTGGTGGACACAGCCTCCCTTTGATGAGCGAACTCGACAGTTAAGTTTGGTCGTACGGGGACTTCCCAGGAGGTCACCCATCCCAGTACAACTCTCGCCCAAGAACGCTTAACTATGGAGTTCTTTCAACCTTCATCACCAATTGAGCTGCAGCTCAATTGGTGATGAAGGTTGAAAGAACTCCATAGTTAAGCGTGCTTGGGCGAGAGTAGTACTGGGATGGGTGACCTCCTGGGAAGTCCCCGTACGGCCCAACTTAACTGTCGAGTTCGCTCATCAAAGGGAGGCTGTGGCCACCAACAACCCGCCTGTGCACTTTTTATTGTAACGACCCCACAAACAGGCGGAGACGCTACGAAATATAATAGAGGGTCCGGCCGGGGCCCCACACCATATTCCACAAACAGGCGGAGACGCTACGAAATAATATCATAACCACGCATCCTAACACAAAGCATTCTAGCGGAAGTTTCACGGTTGAATTACTGAACTCAAGCTAAAGAACATTGTCCACTAAAACTTAGGAATATATATAAACATCACAAGAGTCTGGCCTTAAGGCCTTACAACAGTTTCTCTTAACAAGAAGTGGATTACAGACATCGGCACGCAGGCCGGCCACACATGAACAAAAGAAACAAAACAATGCCTTCGAGGGCAGCAGCGCAGCTTTGGGCTTCAGCCCGCTAAGTCCCGCTCGGACCAGCACCTCCAGTACCTGTAAGAACCAATCCACCAAGCGGTGGCAAACAGGGCAACGGTCAGCATTCAGCTGACCAATTATAACGACCCTGCCCCTGGCACGGGGCAGCGGAATTCCATCCCTGCATAGCAATCTTCCAATATGATATATAGTAATTCAAGCAAGACGTGCACGCCCGCACAGCCACATATCACAAACGTCGGCACGACGGCCCGACGCTCCGTGCACTCAGGGCACATTATCGGTGTTCCGTAGTTCTACGGCCACACCACCGTTCAGAGGTCCCAGACATAACGGTTCAATATGAGCATTCTAGTCTGATCGGATCACAGGTCGTCGACTCTCGCTATGTGATCCTAACAGGGCCTTAAGCACCCAAGGTTAGACAACCATAACGCGGGTACAGATCCACCTTTCCCGTTGCTCAAATCGTCAGACTCACGCCTGGACTGACGCGGGTACAGCTTCACCTTGCCCGTTCCACCTCCAAGGCATTTGCCTAGTTGCAGCCCCACGACTCAACGGCTCAACCTCACACAAAGTAGCAACTCACGGCTACAGGAGAGTTCAACTCTCATAATTCCTGGACTTCCTCCAGTACTTTATCCATCATGCATACAAGCAAGAATCACGGAGTCTTCTCCGATATGCAAACAAGCAACACCAATCCAGACCATGTCCAGATGGGCTTCACACAGCATGCCTAGATCCGTACTCCAATTCCGGACTCTAACAAGGGGGACTTCACATATCTACCCCAAGGGACGCCACAACCCACCGCACACTCGCGGGGAAGGGTTTTCCCTATGCAATGCAGGAATTAAGGACTTCACATGTCCAAGCAGGAAATTGTTACCTTAGGAACTCGCTTCGGAGCCATGGAGAGAAATTTGAGATGGATGAAAGCCTTCGCAGCAGCGTTGCCTTCGCAAATCCGAACTCGGCTCGCGATTTGGACCACCGCAGCACCACCGGCAGCCGGACTCTACTTCTTCTTCCTCACCTTGTTCTCACCTCTCTTTTAAAAGTTAGAAAGAGAAGATGAAATGAGAAATGAGCCTTTCCTCCTTCTTTCCCGGCCTTATCAGCCCAGGAATAAGCCCCAGCCACAAGATCCTCTTTAAGGAAAATGAATGGCCAAGATCTGCCCGAAAAATTATACTTTTTTGCCGACACAGCCTGTGACACACCCGTGTCACAGGCCGTGTACCCTTAAGAGGCACACGCAGCACTCGCACCTACTAAAAATTACCAGAACACGGGCATCGACATGCCCGTGTCAAATCTGACATGCCCGTGTCGGTCATGAGACACGCCCGTGTCACACCTGTTACACGGTACTTAACGAGCACTAAAACCAGTCAGAGCAGTACACGGGTAGGCACACGCCCTCTGACACGCCCGTGTCAAAACTGACACGGCCGTGTTCAAGCCTTGGTTCCGGGCCGTGTACATTTCTGACTCGATACGGCATTTTATTGAGTGACACGCCCTGGGACACGCCCGTGTCGAAGGCCGTGTCCCAGGCTCGACTATCGTCGACCTCCGATCGTCGACTAACCTGAACACGCCCTGGGACACGCCCGTGTCCCAGGCCGTGTACCCCGACACGCCCTGGGACACGCCCGTGTCCCAGGCCGTGTTAAGCAACCTGCACCTCAAAGCTAATTTGGAGCCTTTTTGGGGTGTTACATAAGGAGCACCCCAAGGCGACGAATTCTGCATGATAAACCCTTTTGCCAATAACTCATCTAACTAGACTCACAACTCCTCTAGCTCACGAATTCGACATCCCGATCGGGAGGAAGACCTGGAAGGTCATCAGGAAAAACATCAGCGAAACCACGAACAACGGGAATCTCTTCTAAGCGCGGTACACTAACAGCGGTCCCCACCACCGAGACTAAACAAGCAATACAATAAAAAAGAAACAACTTCTGAGAAAATACCGCAGAAAAGACAGGAGAATCTTGGCATGGATAAGCATTCACGCTTCCTGGCTGACCATTGTCCTTGATGAATTCCAAGCGCTTCCCTTTGCACTGAATGACCGCATCATACTTAGACAGCCAGTCCATGCCCAAAATAACATCGAAGTCCTCAAGATCAATCATATTCAAGTCTGCCTTCGCAAGAAAATCCCCTAACAAAACAGGGCAATCTAGAATGCCCAATTCTGATAACACAGATTCACAAGAAGGGAACTTGACGCGGATGGTATCACGAACTCGATCTAGAGTTAACCGATGTCGCTCCACAACGGCTCTAGCCACAAATGAGTGGGTAGTGCCGGTGTCGAACAGAATGCCGCCTTGCGGTTCTTCACCTTAAATTTCCCTATAGGAGTATATACAACTAAGGAACTACCAAAACAAAACTGTAACCATTCTAAAGAATAAAAGCTTCAGGTTGGAAGAACAACTAACCTGAGATGACCTGAGTCGAAGCTTGAGCCTCCTCAGAAGAGATCACGTTCAGCTTTTCTTTACCCTTGTCCACACACTGAGGCGGAGGTAGTGCCTGAAGTGGAACTACATGAAGAACAGGCTGGACTCTAGGACACCTAGACTTGATGTGACCCTTTTGCCCGCACTTATAACAGACTTTATCCTTGGACCAGCACTGGGTAGCATCATGCCCGGGTCGCTTGCAAGAAGAACAGAAAACATCCCTCCTAGGAGCACCCTGAATAGCATGAACTTGCTCCTTCTTCTGAGCTGCTTACTTTTGAAAACACCTCTCAACAGGGTGGCCTGACCGACCACAAAAGCTACACACCACCTTGCTCTTCTTTCCCGAAGCAGCACCGGGTACCTGGGGTTTCTTATCCTCAACAGACTTCTGCTTGTCCTTCCTCATTTGCTGGCCTCTGCTCTTTGAGGTCTCGATAGCCTCCACTTTCAGAGCAGCCTCCACTACCCCTGCATAAGTCTCTGATCCATAAGCACTGGTCAACTGTTGCACCTCGCTCCTCAAGCCACCAAGGAATTACTTGACTCGATCAGCCTCAACACTTACCAACCTAAGAGAAAACCGGCTCAACTTGTTGAACTCTACCTCATACTACCGACCGTGAGTTACCTTTGCTTAAGGTGGAGGAAGTCGTTCATAAGACGGTCACGCTCGACCGAAGGCAAGAACTTCCTCAGTAGCATTTCCTTGAACACTTCCCAAGAGCAACCAGCTACCAAGCTCTCCTTTTCTCTAAGACATCAACTCTTCGCTAAACCCTTGAGCTGATAGGTGGCTATCATCACTCTCTGATCATCTGAAATACCGGAGTACAAGAACATCTCCTCCATGGAGATCAGCCAATCGTCTATGACCATGAAATTTGCCTTCCCATCGTAAGTAGGAGGGTTAAGTCTCTGAAACTGTAAGATAAATGCAATCTCCGCTAGCACCACCACTGGAGGTCTCAGGGGTGTAGGAGGAGGAGGAACAGCTAACCCCCCTGCAGGGCCTTGCACTCCCTGAGTCTGTCCTGCCACAACTTCCACCAAAGACTGGATCTGGGCTCGCACCTCCACCATCTGCCTTCTCAAGGAATCGCTACTCTGTCGCAGGCTCTCGATCACCGCATCATTCTGTGCTCCCGATGACTCACCCTCAGATAGGGGGGTTGATCTAGTCGAAGGGCATCTCACCATCCTAAAATCATAGCAACCTTAGTCAGATCCTAGTACAACAGTTGCAACTAACTACAAGTAAAGACAATACATACATAAATATGAACTTAAAGCTGTTAAACTTACTCTAGGAGTTTATTTTTTACAAGAATTGATGTTATGCCTTAACCTAAGATGGTTAGCCACCACCATACTAACTCTTGTGCCTAGATCGGGAATGCATGACTTATATTATTTTTGACTCGAAAACTTATGTGTGTACATAAGTATTCATGTCAGTCTTTAGCTTGGCACGCTGTGCTTATGCAATGTTATGCTATGCATGTTTGTGCTATGCATTCTAAAAAGGCCCTAATGCATGTTATGAGCAGCGTACACATGAAAATGTTATGCATCCCATACTACATAACATTTTCATGCAACGAAAAGAAAACGAGCTAGTCGCAGTCATGTGGTGAAGTTATGCATCCCATACTACATAATCCTCACATGTTGCCCCTATAGTGGATCCATATACGAACACATATTATGCATCCCATACTACAGAATATGCCCTGTATACTTCGTGTAATGCTATGAGTGTAGTGTTCGTGCTGTTGCCAAGACGTGCTGATGACATATCGATGTGTGAATGACATGATGCTGAACCACTAATGCAATCAAAAGGGAAGGTTGCCCGACTAACTTGTCAAGCAACCTCCCTCTGATACCAACAGTCACAACCCGCATTTTCTCCGAAGAAAACGGATTATCAGAGTAGGAGAAAACACGCGTCATGATGCCACGTCGAGCAGGGGATAACTGCCGACGCTCAGGCAAACCACTAAGAACTATACTTTATGAAAATTCATAAGTTATATGATTAGAAAATTATTTATATTTTTAAAGGCCGTATCCCTTGGTTCGGTGGATCACCTAGTCCACAATTTAAAAACTATACTTATACGCTATGAAAAATACATTATTCAGGTTCGACATTCTAAAAGAGTGCATAAGTGTCCCGAGAGAACAATTTATACTATATAGGACCCTACTTTTGATTTATACTATATGTATATAGGAAAATGATCTTTTTACATTATTTGGAAAATAGTGATGAGTTTTATAAAACATGCTGATCATGAGGTATACTTATAATAGTGTTTTTAGGTTTAAAAGTAACTAGCAACCTAGCATAAATCATCCCAAGAGCAAGTAGACTAACTCCAGAAAGGTAGCAGCAAAAAGTTACACATCTAGTATCAAGGTAAAACTACCAGTGGGCGCCAACAAATTGACACGAACCCACTAGCAAATATGTATATCTGTAAGAAAAACAATAAAACTACCTCACAAGACGAAGGAATTAATCTCCACATAAAGAGAGACCACCAGCAACAACACATCACAACTAGCCGCCTAATCGGCTACTAACAAGAACCTGAGGCATTCAAAGAAGAAAAGAATACCTCAGCAAGCTAACAAGTAAGCTGTACGGAAATGTTAGGTTATAAGGTAAGCAAGAAGAGTAAGAAAACTGAAAACAAGCACCACTGTCCAAGGCAAGATAAAAGAAAAGCACTAAGTGCGAGTAAATAGCAACAACACTGCACAAAAAAAATAAATCTTGCAGAGTTTACCAGGCTACCATTAGCCCAAACGTTGCAAATTTACAAAGGAAGAAACGTCTAACACCCTAAACTGTGAGAGATAGTAGTAGAAAAAATAATGCGGATCCGGGTTGGAGGCAAACTCGGCCCCTAACCATCATTTCCAAGAAACAATGCTCAGGGGTCTACATGTGAAAGCACTAGGGACCTCCCACCCCCTTGCCCAGCCCGTACCTAGAGCAAGATAAAAGAAAAAGGGTGGCCTTGGCTAAATTACACAACACCTTCCCCAATAAGAGCTTCAAACCACCACTACTAACCACGACCCACGATTCGGCCTTTTTGGAAAAAAAAAAGAAAATAGCCGATTAGGAACCTTAAAATCAAGGAATTCACTCGGGGGAGAAAATCAAGGTAAGGGAAAAACATTGAGATGAATCAACACGACATGGCGTTGAGTGACCCCCACTCACTCAACGCCTAAATAGACGGTGGCGTTGAGTGAGCTAGCCTCACTCAATGCCAAAACAGCAATGGCGTTGAGTGAGGTTCACTCACTCAACGCCTTCTGCAACACTGGCTATGGCGTTGAGTGAGCTAACCTCACTCAACGCAAAAACAGTTATGACATTGAGTGAGGTCCACTCCCTCAACGCCTTCAGCAAAGCAGGCTATGGCATTGAGTGAGCTAACCTCACTCAATGCCAAAACATCTATGGCGTTTAGTGAGGTCCACTCCCTCAACGCCTTCAGCAACACAGGCTGTGGTGTTGAGTTAGCTAACCTCACTCAATTCCTTAGCACTTAACCGCAAAACTCAATTGTGGCGTTGAGTGAGTCCACCTCTCTCAATGCCAAAACAGCTTTGGCGTTGAGTGAGGTCAACTCACTCAACGCCAAAGTACTTAGCCGCGAAAACAAACTGCGGCGTTGAGTGCGCCCACCATTCTCAACGATAGAACAGCTTTGGCAGTTTGTGAGGTCGACTCACTCAACGTCAAAGTACTTACCCGCAGGAAAGGGCTGCGGCATTGAGTGAGCCCGCCTCACTCAGCTCCTAAACCGTCATGGCGTTGAGTGAGGCTCACTCACTCAACGCCATCCGGAAGAGGTCAGCGGGAATGCAGATTGATTCTCGTCGAATAGGCGGGAATCACTAACGATTCTCGTCGAAGTCGGCGAGAATCACTAAGTGATTCCCGTCGATTTTGACTTAGAAGAATTTTCTCACTCAACGCCACACTACTTAGCTGCAAAAGAACAGATCAAGGGGAAATGGTGTTGAGTGTGTGCACCACACTCAACGCCAAGTCCCACCAGACCCGGCGTTGAGTTTGTTCACCACACTTAATGCCAAGTCCAAGCAGACCCGGCATTGAGTGTGTGCACCACACTCAACGCCAAGCCCTAAATCCTCCATCGTTAAAATACAGTAACTTGAAGATTAACTCTCATACCCATCCTATCACATCAGACCACTACCATTAGCCTAGAATCTTATTATTAGACAAGACTTAGGAGAGGAGAAAAATTTCCTGCTGCTGCTACCTCTACTCTCAGGCCGAATCTACTCATCCCGAGCCTAATCAAGCAAAACTCGGCTTATATATTCATCGGCAACCTGGTAGTAGACTTAGTAGCCGCTGAAACTACGTAATCCTACAAGTTTAACAGCAAACCCTGGTTCTAAGAGCAGGGATTAGAACAATCTCAAATTAAGATGTAAAAAAAGAGAACTTCTGAAAGGAAAAATCTGGACAAGTGTATAATTAGCGTGCTTAAGCAACAATTATCATGGCCAAATCGGGTTTTAACAAGAACCTGGAAGCATTAATGGCGGAAAACAAATATAACAGCAAGAAATTTCTACTTTGCAAGGGCTAGGAGCACTACTTGCCTCGATTTCCAGAAAGGTCTCGACCGAATTTTCTACTTCCCCACGGATCTGGCAGCAAACACCTAACCGAGCTTGACTGGACATTTTTCGGAGAGGGAGAGGGGTCAAACGAAATTCTACAACACCATAGAAGGGCACGAAATGGAGAAAGCTTACCGTCGAAATGGAGATCTAGGGGAGAGCAGTACAGATCTAGCCTCGGAACGAAAATCCGATCGCTAGAACTACGGGAATCGGCGGTGGAAGGCACAACTGCCCGCCGGTTTTCTTCCGCTCACGAACACTAATGCAGTTTTATTTCACGGAAGGAGGCGATGAATAGTCTCATTTTTAACTTAAGACTATATATACATAGACACGTCCATTCAGCCTTAACTGACACCCTTAAAACCGCAGAATTCATTTCAAGCTAGCCTATTACAAGCCGTCAGCCATACATGCTGCCACCTTTTCACGCACAAAAGCAATAACTGCTTATCTAATGGCTGCAGGATTAAATCACCCAGTTTTTTACTGCTGGATTTCATTTTATAGCTTTATTAATTACTTAATTGCATTTATTATTATTAACACACCAAAATGACGTGAAAACCGAACCACCTCGGTATCCGACGAAATTCACGCCGTAGCTAATTACCTATTCTACAAACACAACGGCAAAGTCGAAATTAACTTTCAACGAACAGAACTCGAGTTATACCCACCCGAAGCCAAAACACAAGCATCTCCTGAGAGACGACACCGGGTCGCACAAAACGACTCGGCTTTCTAGGGAGATCTTGCCAATAGGCTACAAAATGGGCCACTCAGTTCTAAGGAGTTAAGACCACACTCCACAGATGACACAAATCAAGAAAACGCATCGACGAACGCCAAGCAAGAATTAAATAATAGCAGAAAAATCGGGGGCGTTACAAAGGTGTAAATACTAGAAGCAGGTGTTTCAACACAGCTCTTTACTCTAGCTTCCTGTCACAAGAAGAGCCCAAGAAATTTGAAGAGGCAAATCAAGACCAATTCTAGATTGGTGCAATGAAAGAAGAACTGAACCACTTCAAAAGATGCAAGGTCTGGGAGCTGGTTTTCAGACCAGATAGACATAATGTCATTAGAGTCAAGTGGATTTTTAGAAATAAACTTGATGAAAATGGCATTATAATAAAGAATAAGGCTAGACTGGTGGTCTAAGGGGTACAGAAAGGAAGAGGGGATTGATTATGATCAGACTTTTTCCCCAGTTGCAAGGTTAGTAGCCATCAGACTGTTCCTTGCATTTGTAGCCTTCTAGGGATTCAAAGTATTCCAGATGGTGTGAAGTCAGCCTTCCTGAATGGAGACCGTAAAGAAGAGGTCTATGTAGAGCATCCTCCATGTAGTGTAGATTCTAACTCTCCTACTGCTGTGTATTGACTTAGGAAAGCTCTATATTGGCTCAAGGAAGCCTCTAGAGCATGGTATGAGACATTGTATACCTTTATCATTGAGAACAAATTCTCAAGGGGGGGATAGACAAGACCCTATTCCTAAGGGAATCTAAGGGAAGATCATCCTAGTCCAGATTTATGTTGATGAAATAATATTTGGCTCTACTGATGACAACCTCTACAGGAAGTTTGCAAAACTTATGCAGGAGAAGTTTGAGATAAGTAGTATGAGTGAACTGAAGTTCTTCTTTGGAATCCCAGTAAGACAGACTAATGATGGTCTATCCATATCCCAATCAAAGTTCACCAGGGAGCTAATCAATAAGTATTGTATGGATAATACTTCCACCATAAGAACTCCCATAAGCTCGAGTATGCCTATAGGCAAAGATGATCCAAGGAAACCTATTGATCCAACTTTTTATAGAAGTATAGTTGGCTCCCTTCTCTACCTCACTACAAGTAGGCCTGACATTATGTATGCAACATGTGTCTATGCTAGGTATCAGTCTTTCCCTAAAGAGTCTCACTACACAACTGTGAAAAGAATCTCAAGATATCTTAAGGGCACCCCAGATCTTGGCCAATTGTACCATAGGAATGGGGAGTTTGATTTAACAGGCTATTCAGATTCAGATTTTGCAGGCTGCAAGGAGGAGAGGAAGAGCACATCTGGGTCCTGTCAATTTCTAGGTGGAAGGATTGTCTCTTAGAGCAGCAAGAAGCAAACAAGTGTTACAATCTCCACTACTGAGTCAGAGTATATTTGAGATGGGATCTGTTATGCTTAGTTATTGTGGATCCAACATCAACTTCAGGACTACAATATTCAGATAAGTAGAACTCCACTCTTTTGTGATTCTACTAGCGTAATTTTTATAGTTAGGAATCCTGTCTCCCATAGTAGGACTAAGTATGTAGAAATTAGGAATCATTTCATTAGAGAACATGTGGAAAGGCAAGATATCATCCTTTAGTTTGTCTCCAAAGACAAGAAAGTGGATGATATCTTCAATAAGCTACTAGATGAAGCCAAGTTCAATACCTTCATATTTGAATTGGGTATGTTGAATCTTATGTAGCTTTAATTCTCTCCTCTACCATATATTGTACTGTGTATTTTCCAGGTAGCACAAGTCCCTCCCGAAGATAATGAAGCTAGTGTGCAATAGTTGAGGGGGTGCAAGCCCAACAGCTGAAATGGAATTAAGTAAAAGAAGGGGAATTAACCCTAGACAGATAGGGGGAGAAAAACTCCACAAAGAATCTCCCTATAGCAGATGTCAAAAAGCGGGAGAGGAGTTAGGGGGAAGGAAGAATAAACTTGATCAAGACCATACCAAGCCAAGATACAGGATGCTCAAAGCCAGGTGGTGCTGAAGTTGTTTCAGCACTAGAGTAATAAGGATGGTCACCCAGGAGAGCAGCTTGCAAGGAGGAATAAGTAAAATTCTCCACAGGCTGGAGTAATGTGGTAACATTTTAAAACTCTCATGAAGTTACACAAATTTTTTTTAAATATACTTTTTATTTCAATGACTTATTTTATTGGTCAAGCTAAGTTTTGACTTCTTCAAATAGAGGGAGATTGTTAGGTCCATTGATCCCAATGTCCCAAATTTGTAAGAAGTCAAACAGGTCAATGGCATACACATATAATGTACTTAATGTGTGCTTGAGTTCTTGCATGCAAGTTTTCCTTGATTGGACAGGTGAACAGGAAAAGGAAGTTGGAAGACAGATAATTTGACTAATACGTAACCGCTGAGATAGCTGAGAAGAATGTCTAAGTAGAATCGCTGAGACAGCTGAGAAGCTCAACACAAATCATTGAGAGAAGTGTTGGTCTCAGCTTAACCACTGAGATAGAAGACTGTCTAAGCTGCAAAGAAGTAACCACTGAGATAGAAGACAGTCTCAGCTGTGAAGAAGAAACCTCTGAGACAGTTGAGAAGGAACCGCTGAGACAGAAGAGTCTCAGCTATGAAGAAGAAACCGCTGAGACAGTTGAGAAAGAACCACTGAGATAAAGCCAGCATAAATTTTCTAAGTCCAGAAAGTGGAGTTCGTCGAACTGAGATTTAGAGTTCATCGAGCTGAGCTCACCATTCGTTGAGCTTAATTTAAAGTTTGAAGATTCAAATTCCATCGATCTAGGCTCACCATTCGTTGATCTCAAGTTAAAGTTTGAAGATTCAAAGTTTGTCGAGCTGAGCCTGCCTTTCGTCGAGCTCAAGTTAAAGTTTGAAGATTCAGAGTTCGTCGAGCAGAGCTCATAGTTCTTCGAGCCAAATGTAAAATTTGAGATTCTCAAGTTCGTCGAGCTCAGCACAGAGTTCGTCGATCTCAGCTCTATGATCTTTGAGCTCAATCCAATTACTTCATGTCATTGCAGGAAAGCTACAGTAGCGCTAGAAGCTACTATTTGTCCTCTTCTGAGGAAAGTGGCGCTCACCATCCTTGGATGGGCCCACATTCAAATTGTGTCGTTGATTCAAATCTATGGATATAAAAAGAAAAGAGAAAATTGGATTAGGGAAACAATCACAACGAACGAAAATGAGAAAGAAAGTAGAAAATGAAAGAGAGGCGGCTGGACTTCATCTTCTTCGACAAGATTGAAAGCAAAGTCCAGCAGTGAAAGCCAGAAGGCAAAGATAGCTAAAGCATCTTCCAGTTTAGCAAGATTGTTCCTTGAAGAACAAGTTGGAAAATTCAATCTATCACCAAGAGGAGGTAGCTGTGTGAAGGACTGTGAGCCTTCAACAGCAGTTGTTGCCTTCAGTATAGTAGAGAAATTGGTAGTTGTAGAAGAAGACTAATTCCTTCTACAATAAGTGGGCTTGACTAATATCTTTTCAGTCTAACAAGTTAGACCCAGAGAATTTTCTCTAAGTTAGTATTTCTATTATATTGATTAATTGCTTGTAAGATTCAGGTTGCATGAATCTTAGTTGTAGGGCACTTTGTGCCTGAGCTGTAGGTGACTTATTAGTCACTGAGGTAGTTACCCTGCTGGGGTACTGAGGTAGGATCCAAGTGTGGATCTGAGAGTAGGGCTATCCTCCTAGCCTTAGTAGTAGGCCTTAAGGTAAGTCTGAGGTAGGTGACTGTTGAGTCACTAAGCTATAGGTGATAAGTGTGTCACTGAGTGTAGGTCTTGGAGGAGACTGAGTGTAGGGCCTTTGGAATGAGGTATGTTACAAATTTTTAGGTCCCTAAAGGGGCACAAAGGTAGGTACCTGGAAGGGTACTGTGCTGTAGGAGTGTTGCAGCACTCTGAGAGTAGGGCCTTGTGCCTGAAGTTGTAGGGAACTTTGTGACTAAGCTGTAGGCCTTAGAGATAAGGCTAAGGTAGGTGGTTTGAGGACAATAGAGATGTAGGAGAACTGCAGGGCTCTGAGGTAGGAACCCTTGTGGTTATGAGGTAGGGTTCTGAAGAGAACATGAGTATAAGGCTGAAGGTCTGAGGTGTAAGCTCTAAGGAGCATTTTGGAGGAGTTTGTGCTTTTTCAAACATAAGTTAGAAAGGTGAGAGGGAAAGTTTATGTACCCAATTGGGGAACCACTATAAATTCTTGTATGATGTGTTGTGTTGCTTGCTCTTATTTTTATATTGTAGGTAATTAGGACAAGCTCTAGATCACTAAATTTATAAACAGCAAAAAGGCTTAAGAAGTTTCAAAGACCAATTCACACCCCCCCCCTGTGACAAGCTAACCTTGAAGTAATAACTTTCAAACTTAAAATGACCTGCTTGGGCACAAAGGAAGTGCCGACCCACATCATATAATGACCATGAAGGTTTCGGCTTTCGGACCATGATGGTCTGAGAAACGGGCAAGGTTGATGTACACCCACCTTATGATGATCGACTTGGAGCGCGTCATTGAATTGGATCTCAAAGTAATAGAACTCCTTTGACGTTGTCAACTCATAGGAGGAAAAGAGGGAAATGCTCAAGTGGTGCCATCAAGTTTGGGATTGAGAATGGTGGTGGAGCCTGAAACCTCGGCATATCGATAATGTACTCGGAGTGCACGGGGCATGTGGCTGTTGAGCCTACTTTGTGGCGAATGATTATTGCAAATTTGTTTACATTCTATGTCTGCAGGGAAGGAATACAGCTGCCCCGGGAATGGGGTAGGGTCATTATAAATTTGTCAGCTGAATGCTGACCGTTGCCTTGTTTACTGACCTGGTGGTGGATTGTCCCTATGCAGGTGCTGGGGATCCGAGCGGGAAATAGCGGGTCGCAGCCCGTATGTTATGCCGTCTCCCAAAGGCCAAGCGAAGCTTTATTACTTTCATGTGTGTTTAAAAGTGGTGCGGGGAAGTCTGAGCCCCAGCATTATGTTGAGAGTGCGAAACCAATTGAGGTGCCTACAACTCCTCCTTCGGTAAAGACGGTTCGGTGTTGGGTCCATTGATCCTAATGTCCTAGATTTGTAGGAAGTCAAACAAGTCAATGGTATATACATAGTTGCATTTGATTTATGTTTAAGTTCATGCATACAAGTTATTCTTTGTCACAATGATTTGACATATAGATCAAGAGACAATGACAGGTGGACTAAAGGTGATAGGCTTGAAAGTCAGGAAAATGCCAAAGTACAAAAGCATTGAGAGAGGCAAGCTCACTCAACGCTCTCAATGCTATATGACCAGAATTGTTGAGATAAGGATATCATGTCAAATCCTAAGCAGTGGAAGCCAAAAAATTGACTTTCCAGAAGCGTTGAGTGAAACTTCTTCACTTAATGCCATGTTGTGTCTGTCAACGCCAAACTTCAGCACGAAGGCAAGATTGCAGAAAATCAGGCTAAGTATAAAAGCGTTGAGTGAAGCTTATACACTCAAAGCTCTCAACGCCATCAAGTAGAAAGTTGAAGAATATGGCTAAGGAAAAAGCATTGAGTGAGGCATATACACTCAATGCTCTCAATTCCATCAGGCAGAATGCTGAAGTATATGGCTAGGGCAAAAACCGTTGAGTGAGGGATATACACTCAACTCTCTCAACGCCTAACAGAGCAAAAATATTTCTAGGTCCAGATTCGTTGAGAATTACTTATTCACTCAACGCCACTCAACGATTAATAGAGCTGAAGAAAATTCTAAGTCCAGTATTATCGAAGTATTGCTTATCCAGTTTTCATCGAGCTGAGCTTTGGTTTCGTCAAGCTAAGTTCAGATTTTGTCGAACTCAGCATTCACCTGTTCGTTGACCTGAGGATTTCTGGAATGATGCTTGATTTCATCGAGCTGAGTTCTGGATTCGACGTACTACGTTTTGAGTTCATCGAACGGAAGTTTTCTGAGATGATGCTTGATTTCGTCGAGCTGAGCCCTGGATTCGTCGAACTAAGTTTTGAGTTCGTCGAACTGAAGTTTTCTGAAGTATTGCTTGATTTCGTCGAGCTGAGCTCTGGGTTTGTCGAATTGTGTTTTGAGTTCGTCAAACTGAGGATTTCTAAAGTATTGCTTGAATTTGGCTAAGTCCAGAATGATGCTGACGTCAGAAAAATCAACATGTCAATGATTTTCTCATTTGTTACTTAAATGCTGCAAATCGACATTGACGTCGTCGTCAGTCTACAGTGGATCTCAATTTGATTAAGGTGAGGTTTTAACCACCGTTAAAACTGGGACACGTGTTAAACATCCCACAAAACGACAGGGTTATAAATAATAGCTGAGATTAAGATGAAAGCAAGGATTCTGATTAAAATTATAAAAATGAGAACGGGAGTTTGTCGTCTTCATCCGCCATTGTTACAGAACCAAGAACTTCAACTGAAAAAATCTGAAGGGTTTCTGAGTTCTTTGGTGTAATCAACATCTTCTACAGCAAGAACAGGGGATTTCTCTGAGGAAGACGAATCAGTCTAGGAAAACCTTAGCTGAAGATGATTCACGATCCAAGATGAGCCAAATCTGAAGATCTATCTCTGGATTAGTGAAGAAGAAGAAGTTATCTGCAAAGAGTTTTCTCTTGACAGAAGGAGAAGAAGTGCAATTCATTTTCCTGCCAATAAAGATTAGTTGATTAAAGATATTTATTCTGAATAATCTCCCTTCATCAGCAAGAACATGATCAAGGTCCTGAGGAACTTCCAGCACAAGCAGTAGATAGTCAAAGATTGTCATCCTTGTTGCTGGGAAGCATATAAGGCTGAGAATTTTTTAGCCCAGGAAGAAATTGACTCAGATAATAATTTCTCTTGAGTTAAATTAACAAACACTTTCAAAATCAGTGGATCTGTGAAAGATCTGTGGTTAGGGCTAGATTGATAAGGCTCTGTGTGAGATCTGTGAGGTCTATTTGTAAAGCCTAAATTATAAAGGCTGTGTGATTGGATTCCTGTGTTAATCTGTGTGAGCCTATTTCTCCCAGCTAGTGTAAAGGGCATTTGTGCCTGTGTGTGGTTGTAAGGTGATTACTGTGTGGAGGGCTGTGAGCCAGTATTGTAAGTCTTGGTGGAGACTGACTTATCAAGTGGGATCGTGACGTAATCTCTGAGGAGCCATAGTTTTTGGAGAAGAGCATTGTCTAACATACTATTATAAAGGCAGAGAAGGACAGTGGTTGTACCATACATTGGGGAACCACTATAAAATCTGGTGTGCTGTGTATTGTGTTTTGTTGCGCTGAATATTATTTTCATGAAAGCTGAAATAAGTATACACAGTAGGACATAAGTCATAGAAGATTTTAAAGACACAAGAAAATACTACAATAACCTATTAACCCCCTCCCCCTCTAGGTGATTAGCTACCCTCATAATCAAAAACTTTCAAGTGGTATCAGAGGGAGGTTACTCAAGAAAAAACTTAACAGTCTGAGTAGATCTCCAAGATAGCTGTCAGAAGGTTAAGATGGGTTCAAGAGAGACTCATAAAGAGCTTGGATCCATGAAAATTCCTCTATGCAGGAAGGAAAATTTTAGTATATGGAAAGAAAGGGTTAGATTGTTCATGGAAGCATCTGATCCTAGGATCTATATCATAGTTCAAGAAGGACCCTTAATCCCAATGAAGATATCTGTCCTTGATGCAAATCTTCAAACTCCAAAGAAGCACACTGAAATGACTAAGGATGAAGTCATTTTAGCAACAATGGATAAGAGGACACAAAACAACATAGTTAGTTCCATAGAAGACTCCACCTTTCAAAACCTAGTGCACTGCAAGACCTCAAATTAAATATGGGACACCGTGATAGTGTATATGGAAGGAACTGAGGAAGTAAGAGATGATAGAATGTCAATACAGAATTAAGAGTACGAAGCTTTCAGACAGATTAGGGAGGAGACCATAACTAGTTGTTATGAAAGGTTCTTTAGGACAGTCAATGAGCTAAATACCTGTGGCAGGGCCTTTAACAATTATGAGCTAAATGATAAGTTTCTTAGGTCTATCTTTTACTAAAGACTGTGACACTAAGATATGTGCCATTATAGAAGTGGAAAAGCTGGTAGATACTCCACCATCCATACTGTTTGGTAAGCTGCTTTCATATGAGATGCAGTTGACAGAAAGGAAGGAGGAAGACAAGACTAGCAGAGGTCAGGCCAAAGAAACTTCTATGGCCTTCAAGGCAGATAGCTCCAGGAAGAGCAAGGAGAAGAATCCTCATCCCCTAAGAAGGCTATATGAGTCAGAAGATTTAGATCAAGAGGAATCAGGCTGTAATATGTCTGATGAGGAGTTTTCTACTTTCTTAAAGCAGTTTATGAGGCTAATGAAAAAGAAGGGGTGGAGAAGCAAACCTACCTCTTCCTTTGAGCTCAAAGAGGACTACTATAAAAATAAGAAAAAACCCTCCAAAGAGGGCAGGTATGATCCAAAACCTGGTAAACATTTTCTAAAAAGATTATTTGCTTCTGTTACAGCAAGCCAGGTCATGTTATGGCCATTGTCCTGAGAAGAAAGAAGAAGGTGAAAAGAATCATCACCACAAGAGAAGCAAGAAGGAGAAAACCTTCATTACTAAGAGGGAGAAAAGTTGGACTGAGTCTTCCACATCAGAATCAGAAGAGGATGATGAATCCTACATTGGGCTGATGGTAAGAACACATGAGAAATCCTGCCAGGATTAGCCTGGAAAATCTAAGGTACACTCTTCATCCAACTCTTCATCTAAGTCCAAATATGTGATTGGTTCAGATTCAAGTGCTTCTTCATTAAGAGATGAAGATGGCTCTGAATCTGAGGAAGACTGAGATCAAATAATTGAAAGATATGGGGAACTTTTGGAAGCATTCAGAAGTAGTAACCTGCTGACCAAACAACAAGCTCATGAGATTGCATCTCTGAAGCTTGTTACTTCCCAGCATTCTGAAACAACAACTTTGCTAGAGTAGAAAATTAGGGAAGTTATCCAGCTGAAGAACATTACTGTTATTATTCAGATAGGCACCATAACTTTTAATAATGAGTTTATAAGGAATCTAGAAAGTAAGATCTAAAAGGAGAAGGAGCTAGTTGCTAAGTTTTCAAAACCATGTACTGTGTTGCCTTTGATAAATTCCTTCTCCTCCAAAAAGGATAGGAAAGGGATTGGATTCAAAGGGAACACTAGAGCCGGTAATTCCAAAAGGAAGAACAAAGCTATTCACCACGATGGTGGTTGATAGTACATTTTGTAACCTAAACTATTAGGGTATTTTCATGTTTTTAATACACGAATCATGTCTTGTAAGCTTATATGTTGACCTCCTTTTGTATATATTATTGCCACTAATGTTTTCTTCTCTTTTTGAAGGTTTTCACAGCTTTCGGCCAAAATGACCTTACACGCCCTCCCTGGGCATGTCTCTGGGTGTGTCACCCTCATCCTAAAGCCTGATGCAGCCATTAAAGATTTTCCATTGCTGCACGTCAACCCGTACGTGACAAGTCCCCTACACGGGCGTGGCCCTGGGGCGTGTATCACCTTTTCTGACGACTAATGGATTTCCGACCAATGATTTTGACGTGACGTGCCTTACACGCCCCACTATACAGGCGTGTCCTAGGGCGTGTCCAACAACGTACAGAAGCAATCATCATTCCTGCCAGAATACAGAGGCCGAGGTAAACCCATACCTGACACGCCCCCTTAATAATCCCTCCCTGGGTGCAATAGAGGACGTGACCGACCAAGAGAAAAATTCTATATATTCAGTGGCTCCCCCTTGTGTCCAGCAAGCAGTAGGTTGAGAGTAGAGGTGCTGCCCTTTTATTTCTTGAAGTTTTTTAGTGTTCTTCCTCTCTCTCTTTATCATTTTAAGTTTTTCTTAATTCTAGTTTAGTGTACCCCTTTTGTAATAGCTTTTGTAATTATTTTAGTAGCTTAATGTTAATGCTAGCTTAGGTTTCATTTCCATGCAATTGTAATCTTTTATTTCCAAGTTGTAGTTCTCTTTTAGCATTAATATAAAGTGCCCCTTTTTTCTTCTTTTTTTTCTTAATGTTCTTCTACCCATCTCTCTTCCTCCAATTCTCCATGATTAAGTAATCCCCCTTTTACTCGATATTGATGATCCGAGGTTCGAGTTGATTGAGTAATGATGCTTTAAGTTACTTTTTCTTTTTAGGGTTTAGGCCTTTGATTTACTATTGATTATTCTTGTTTGGAGTTATATCAACGATATATAATTTCCATCTTTGATTTCACACTTAGCTAGCCGAGAGGCTCGTAGGTCTGAGTGAACACTCAGACGTAAAGAGAGATGAACACACCCATTGAGAGAGGCAGATGTTAAATCTCTGAGAATTGAGTGTAATGCAATAGCGGGATTAACAGCGTAAAGCGTACTTTAGGCCACTTATTTGGACTAGAGTTCGGTCGGGCCTTCCTAAATTCAGGTGGGCACGTCTTCGAGAGATGCGTGTTCATGCTTTAGGAACCTACACGGTCAAGGTCCTTTACCTTATTATGTTAGAGTTTATTATCGCATTTTTGATCAACTTAGGTCGTGGTGATTCTCGATCGAGTGCTTTTCTTTATCATTGTTTAACCCCTCGTTTTAATCGCTAGTTGTGGTCTCTCTGATTAAGTGCAAGTGCATTTCTTTATACAAGAAGTCTCTTTTTTTAATTTAGATAACAACCCTAAATGTTTCTTCGTAAAGATAATAGTCTTCGTGTGAGTAAGATTACTCAACGGTTCCCGGATTTTAATATGACACTTGTGTCCCCTAGCTATAATTCGATAAGGATACTTGCCTAGATGGACTACTAGTTCAGTTTTTAGTCTCTTCACGATTAGTAGACACTCAAGTTTTTGGCGCCGTTGCGAGGGAACAACTTTTGTTGATAATTTGAAAACATGAACCTATTACTTTTATCACTTCTCTTTCTCGCCCTCTTTCTTAAAAATTAAAAATTCAAAAAAATATATTAATGTTCTTAATAGAAACCACTTCACAATTTTTCTATACCACCTAACTCTCTCTAAAAGGGCAATGTGGCTTAAATACCACTATCTTGTCTAGTACCTTGCGAACCCTTTATCGGGTAGCCTTGGGGAAGTTCGGGAGTTAAAACATTAAAAAAATCTATTTCAAAAAAATAGAAACTATTTTTCTAGTTTATTTTTTTTCTCTTTCTTTATCTTCCCTTCTTCTAGTGCATGACTCGCAGAAATCAGTCGGATATTTTGGACTTGGACCATGAAATTGAGCGTACTCTTCGGAGAAGATCGTGATTTTAAGGACCTACTCTACAAATACCGATTGAGGATTGCGAGTCATTTTCTACTCTAAGAATGAAAGAGCACGTCATAGAGGAAGCCTTGCATAGGCTTATGTCCTATTATGCACAACCGAATCTAAAGGGTATAGAATCAAGCATAGTTCGCCATGCTATAGCTAATAATAATGTTGGACTTAAGCTTAGCATAATTCAAATGGTGCAGTAGTATGTGCAATATGATGGACTTCAAGATGAAGATCCGAACGCGCATATAGCAAGCTTTCTTAAGATTTGTGACACCTTTAAAATTAATGGTGTCACAAATGATTCTATTAGGCTAAGACTCTTCCCTTTCTCCCTAAGAACCAAGGCTAAACAATGGCTGAACACTCTACCAAAAAATAGCATCACCACCTGGGATCAACTAATTGAAAAATTTCTAGCGAGTATTTTCTGCCAGCTAAAACCGTAAAACTTAGGAATGATATTTCTGCCTTTGGAAAAATAAATTCTGAAACTATGTATGAAACATGGGAATGGTTTACAGAACTCTTAAGACGATGCCCCCATCATGCGCTGCCTGAATGGTTGCAAGTGCAGATGTTTTATGACGGGCAAAATCAAAGCATAAAGCAAATGATAGACGCAGCTTCTAGTGGTACCTTAAACCACAAAATCTCGGAAGAAGCTCTTGAGCTTTTCGAGGACATGGCCATGAACACATATCAGTGTAATGTGCCTAGGTCCCACCCAAACAAACCTTCAGCTATATTTGAAGTGAACAACGTCTCCCAGCTAGCTCAGCAAGTGGAAGTACTAAGTAAAAAGATAACGGAGATTACTGTTGCCTCCGCCCCTTAGGTATGGGAATCTACAACTCATGCTTTCGAATAATTGGATTATGTTAATAATATGCCTAGAAACACTTTTCATAATTTTTCTTCTGCTAATTTTCCTGCTCTGGGTTTCTCTTTTTTGAATAGTTATAATCCCGCTTTACGAAACCACCCAAATTTCTTGTGGAGTAACCCTTCGAATGCGATGCACCCACCACCACAAAATGATTTTTCTACACCACCACCACCTCCTCAACATTTTCCAAAACCTCCAAGTTTGGAGGAAATGTTTTCAAAATATATGAATGTTTATGATGCTACTATAAGAACCCTAGCCGGGATCGTTAAAAGTTTAGAGAATTAAGTAGGACAACTAGATAAAATTATATCTGAGCGACCTACTGGGTCTCTTCCTGCTAATACCGAGACCAACCCGAGAGAGCAATCGAAGGCTATAACTCTTCGGAGTGGGAAGCAAGTTTTTGGTATGGTTATCAAAGAGCCCGAGGCAAGCTCCGCCCCCGTTTTGAATATCACACCATCTGCGGAAAAAGAAGTTATCACCCCTCTCTCTATTGTAAAAAATGATCTCATTCCCCAACCCATCTTTAAAAATGACCCAACTCCACCATACCCTTCCGAACTTAACAAGCAACGTCAGGATGATAAATACTCTCGCTTCCTAGAAACATTTAAGCAAATCCACGTAAATCTACCCTTCCATGAAGCAATCTCCCAAATGCCGAAGTACGCTAAGTACCTTAAGGACCTCCTAACTAATAAAAAGAAGTTAGAAAACTTATCGCACGTCATGTTAAATGCTGAGTACTCTGATGTCTTGACAAACGGTTTACCAAAGAAGATCAGTGATCTGGGTAGTTTTTCTATACTATGTGTCTTTGGTGATCTTTTTGTCAAGGACACATTGGTCGACTTAGGTACGAGTATCATGATGGCCTTCTCGTTATTCAAGAAGTTAGGAATTGGTAGCCTCAACACAACATGTATGAGTATCCAGCTCACTGATAGATTAGTTAAATACCCATTAGGAATCGTGGAGGATGTCTTTGTTAAAGTCGATAAATTCATCTTCCTGATGGATTTTATCATATTGGACATCGAAGAAAACGTCGAGGTTCCCTTGATCCTTGGCCGACACTTCCTTGCCACCTCCCAATCTATCATTGACATAAGTAATGGTAAGCTCTTCCTACGAGTAGGTGATGATGAAGTGACCTTCTCTATAACCCCCTCAATGAAGAATACCCTAGCGAATGATGACTTCTGTTTTTTCTAAGATGCCTTAGGTGAAGAATCTTCCTACATCCTTTCTAAAAGTGAAAATAAATTTTCTGATTTTTGTTCTTCCTCTACTCCTCCAATTGAATATCTGCAAGAAGCCTCCATGGCCACTAGTTCCACCCCTTTCAATTTTTTGTATAAAGAAAAGTCTACGAACACATTGTTTTAGAAAAACAAAAAATTTCCAAAATGTCGTATGAAAAACCACCTACCCTGGAATTAAAGGAACTACCCGAACATCTTATGTATGCCTTCTTAGAAAAGGACTCCAAACTACTAGTAATAGTTTGAGCCTACATGACTGAAGTGCAAAATGATAAACTCCTACTAGTATTACGTAAACATCGTCGAGCTATTGCTTAACAGATATCTGATATCAAGGGTATAAGCCCATCTTTCTGCACCCACAAAATCCTAATGGAAGATAATTCGCGTAATTCAATCCAACCTCAGCGCCGTATAAATCTAAATATGACAGAAGTCGTAAAGCATGAGGTTATGAAACTGTTAGGTGTAGGAATTATCTATCCTATATTTGACAGTAAGTGGGTTAGCCCAGTTCAGGTAGTGCCAAGAATGGGAGGGATAACTGTAGTTAGTAATGAGAATAATGAATTAATCCCGACACTAATGGTGATGGGATGGCGAATGTGTATTTACTATTGTAAGTTAAATGATGCCACCCACAAGGACCACTTTCCATTGTTGTTCATCGATCAAATCTTAGAGCGATTATCCAGCCATAGCATTTACTGTTTTCTCGATAGTCACTTGGGATATTTTCAAATCCTTATCTCACCAAGGATTAGGAGAAAACTACGTTTACTTGTCCCTTTGGCACTTTTGCTTATCGAAGAATGCTGTTTGGGTTGTGCATTACGCAAGCTACATTCCAACGATGTATGCTCGCTCTCTTTTACAAGTATGTAGAAAGCATAATGGAGGTGTTTATGGATGATTTATCCGTATTCGGCGATGCTTTTTATAATTGTTTAGAAAACTTAGAAAAAGTCCTAAAAAGATGAGAAGAAACAAACCTCGCCCGAATTTGGGAAAAATGTCATTTTATTGTGAGGGAGGTATTAGTTCTAGGTCATAAGAATTCTGCCCGAAAAATTGAAGTAGATATAACTAAGATATAAGTTATCGAGAAACTGCCGCCGCCTACGAATGTAAAAACTATAAGAAGTTTCCTAGGTCACGATGGCTTCTACTTCCAATTCATTAAGGACTTCTCCAAAATCAGCAAACCCCTTATTCATCTTCTGGAAAAAGACCCCATTTATTTTTGACGAACCTTGCATATTTGCCTTTGAATTAATAAAAGAAAAGTTAATTAATGCCCCTATTATGATAGCTCTGACGTGGGACCTTCCCTTTGAAATTATGTGTGGTGCGAGTAATTTTGCGGTGGGAGCCGTACTAAGACAACGAATATCTAAAAACTTCCACACCATTTATTATGCAAGTAAAACACTTACATATGAACAAGAGAATTATAGAACAACCGAGAAGGAGCTCCTAGCTGTTGTTTTCTCTTTTGATAAATTCCGTCCATATATTATGCTTTCCAAAATTATCATTTCTACGGACCACTCAGCCCATAAGTATCTTCTTGCTAAGACGGATGCCAAGCTGTGCCTAATTTGCTGGGTCTTACTCCTCCAAGGGTTTGACTTAGAAATCCATGATAAGCGAGGAGCCGAGAATTTGGCCACCGACCATCTCTTACGATTAGATAATACGTATATAAAAAAATTAGATGAAAAATCTTTTAATGATTTCTTCCCCGATGTGAAACTACTTTTAATTTACACATCCCCTTCTCCTTGGTTTATACACATAGACACCTATTTAGTGGCTCGCGTCTTTCCGAAAGAGTTCTGTTCTTAACAAAAGAAGAAATTCTATTCTGAGTTGAAGAACTATTTTTGGGAGGACCCACATCTTTTCTGAGTTTGTGCGGACCAGGTGATAAGGAGATGTGTTTTTTTAAGAAGGAAAAGATATTTTAAAACATTTGCATGAAGGAACGACTAGTGGGAACAATCAAGCTGCACACAACGCTCACAAAGTTCTTTGGGCAGGTTTTTATTGGCCTAGCCTCTTTAAAGACACGCAAGCTTTTGTGAGTAGGTGTGATAGTTGTCAACGGTCGGGTAACATTTCTAATAAAAATGAAATGTCGGAGAATTATTTCTTTGAGTGTGAAGTTTTCGACCTCTGGGGAATTGATTTTGTTGGCCCTCTTACTTCTAGCTTCGGGAACAAGTTTATTTTATTTGCTATAGATTATGTTTCACGATGGGTTGAGGCCCAAGCACTTCATAATAACGATGCCCGAGTCATAATTACTTTCTTAAAAAAAATATTTTCTCGATTCAGTACGCAACGAGCCATCGTCAGCGATAGAGGTTCACATTTTTGTAATGCGCAGTTTTCAAAAAATCTTATTAAATACGACATTATGCATAAGCTTTCAACTGCCTACCACCCCCAAACTAATGGACAAGTCGAAGTAGTGAACAAAAAGATTAAAAGAATTTTAGAAAAGAATGTTTCCACCTCTAGAAAAGACTGGTCAACCAAATTAGACGATGCTTTATTGGACAACCGAATAGCGTACAAAACCGCCATCGGATGTACGCTGTATCGGTTGGTTTATGGAAAATCGTGCCATTTACCCGTTGAATTAGAACACCGTGTTTTTTGGGCCTTAAGGTTTTAAATTTCGATCCCCACTCTGTCGATGATTTTTTAAAATTTCCACTTAACGAACTCGACAAGTGACGCTCTTACGCGTATGAAAATAACAAATTTTATAAAGAGTTGACGAAACATTTTCACAACAAACACTTAAGGCACCCAAAAACCTTTAAGCCGGGCAACCAAGTTCTTTTATACAATTCACATTTACGTTTATTTCCTGGAAAACTAAAGTAACGATGGTCTGGTCCATTTTTAGTTATAGAAGTTTTTCCGTATGGAACGATTTTAATTTCACACCCTGATAAGGGTGATTTCAAAGTGAACGGGCAGCGTCTTAAACTTTATTTTTTTGGTGATAATGATGTCAGTTCGAAAAATGTTTAGTTTCTTTTGCACTAACTTTAACTAGCTTAAGACTTTTTATTTTTGTCCCAAAAGTTCTTCTTCAACTTTTTATTTTGGGCAATAATCTTTTGGATAATATTATTTTATTGCGTCGAGCTCAAATGATGTTTTAAACAAAGGGCGCTCTTGGGAGGCAACCCAAGTTATTTTTTTTGTTTTCTTTATTTTACATTTTTTGCCCCGGACGGCTTCGACAAGCTGAAGCTTCTGCGATCGCCTACTCCAATGCTGCTGAATCCATCACGAAGTCTAAAGAAGACATTTCAAGAAGTTCCAAAGAGCAAGCATGGGGGAGCGGCATCACTCAACTTTTGCGACGCATAAATTCGGGAAAGTACCTGTTTTTCAATTATGTACTTTCATTTTTATTTTAATTTCTCTCTCTCCTTCCTTTTTTTTCTCCATTGAGGACAATGTCGATTTTAAGCTTGGAGGAGGATTTCCTCCTTCTCTTATCTTTATTTTGTTTCTTTTAAAAAAATTAAATAAAAAAATTTATATCTTAAAAATCCAAAAAGAAGATAATATCTTTAAAAATAATATAAAAAAGATAATATTTCAAAATAAAAAAATTTATGTTATTTGTTTTTTCTTTAATAGGCTAAACTAATTTTAGTATTTCAATAGTATCCCCTGTTGTTGTTTTGTTTTTCTCAAAATTCCATATAATTACTTGGGTAATTATAATCTCTGTAATCGATCTTTTTAATTACGTTTCACAAGTAAATTGTTGGTCATGTTGTGTTTCTAATTCACAGTAGCATGTTAATGTGAAACATTTTTCTGAAACTCGCATTTTTTGTTATAGTTTTCGTTCTATATTTTCATTACTTTCTTAAAAATCTTTCATCCACTATTTTCCTTTTTGTTTTTGGATAATTTTTGTAATGTCAACTTTTGATTAACGTAGTAGATGTGAATGATACAAGTCACGTTTTATTTCTATTTTCAAGGTAATTTCATTAGTCTTCTTTTATTATCTAGGACTTGCTTTTTGAAATTTTCAAAACTAACGCTTTAGATAAATTTCGGAGTATGAAAATGATTTAGGCCAATTTTATTTTCGTTTGAGCCCTCTTGCCAACCTAAAAAATTTTCATCCCTAGTAAGTCGCTTTTGAGCCTTTTTTCGATTTCATTTGATAGTTCCACTTATCATTTCATTTTCACAAAAGTTAAATTTTCCAACCTATCTAATCACACTAACCTTTCGAGTTTCATTAAAAATTTTCATGATTATGATAGGGTTGTTTTGTGATTTATTTGGAGAACTTTTTGAAAAAGTATGCTCAAAAGAAGTGTTTACTTTTGTTTGGCCATTTTGAAAAAGAAAAGAAAAATTATTTATGGCCTTTGTTTTGAAAAGAAAAAAAAGGAAAGAAAAAGAAAGTAAAATATTTTATTTATGATGAAATTTTTGAAACTCGTTATTTTGGTTTAGTGTGATTTTAAAGCCTCTTTGTTTATCTTTGAATTCCACTACAAATCATAATCCTAAACCAAACATTTTGGCCCTAATAGGTCCTTTTGTTTCATGCTTTTGAATTATATTTATTAGCTAATTAAAGAAAAAAAGTAAATTAGTAAAGTTTTGGATTTAAATTTAGATTTTTGTTATTTGATTGATATTGTTATAATGTGTCTCTTGAATCTAGTAACAACTCAATGCGATTTTTCATTTTGTTATTTTTCTTAAATTTATTTAAAGAGTTTTGTTAAAATTTTGGATGATTTATTTTCGTTAGTAAATTTTATAAATTGTTAAACCATATTTAAGTAACTTTTTTGGTTTTATGTTTCACCTTCTCCCTACATAGAATTTTGCATAGTACTTGTGTAAACAATATTAGAACTTTAGATTAGTAACTTTTTATGTTAGCTATTTTTTATATCTTTGCTTGGGGACAAGCAAAGCTTAAGCTTGGGGACAAGCACAACTTAAGCTTGGGGGATAGTACGTTTTGTAGTCTAAACTATTAGGGTATTTTCTAGTTTTTAATACATGAATCATGTCTTGTAAGCTTATATGTTGACCTCCTTTTGTATATATTATTTTCACTAATGTTTTCTTCTATTTTTGCAAGTTTTGATAGCTTTCAGACAAAATGACCTTACACGCCCTCCCTTAGGGTGTCTCTGGGCGTGTCACCCTTATCCCGAAGCCTACTGCCGCCATTAAAGATTTTTCGTTGCTGCACATCAACCCGTACATGAAATGCACATTAACGGGTGTGGCCCTAGGGCATGTAGAACCTTTTTTGATGACTGATGGATTTCCGACCAATGTATTTGACGTGACGTGCCTTACACGACCCCAACACGGGCGTGTCCAAGGGCGTGTCCACAAACCTATAAAAGAAATCATAATTTCCGCCAGAATCTAAAGCCCGAGGTCAACCTCGTACCTGACACGCCCCCCTAACATTCCCTCCTTGGGCTTGATAGGGGGCATGACCGACCTAGAGAAAAATTCTATAAATTCAATGGCTCCCACTTGTGTCTAACAAGCAGTAGGTTGAGAGGGGAGGTGCTTCCCTTTTATTTCTTGAAGTTTTCTCAGTGTTCGTCCTCTCTCCCATTCTCATTTTAAATTTTTCTTAATTCTAGTTTAGTGTACCCCTTTTATAATAGCTTTTGTAATTGTTTTAGTAGCTTAATGTTAATGCTTGCATAGGAGTCATTTTCATGCAATTGTAATCTTTTATTTCCAAGTTGTCGTTCAATTTTAGCATTAATATAAAGTGCCCCTTTTTCTTCTTTGTTATCTTAATGTTCTTCTACCCATATCTCTTCCTCCACTTCTGTATGAATAAACTAATCCTCCTTGTACTCGATCTTGATGATTCGAGGTTTGAGTTGAGTTATGATGCTTTAAGTTTACTTTTAATTTTTAGGGTTTAGGCCTTCGATTTACTCTTGATTATTCATTGTTGGAGTTATATCATCGATATATAATTTCCATCTTTGTTTTCACTCTTAGCTAGACGAGAGGCTCATAGTTTGAAGTGAACACACAAGAGTAAAGAGAGTTGCACGAACACCTCGAGAGAGCCAGGCATTAAATCTCTCGAATTGGAGTGAAATCCAATAGCGGGGTTCACAGCATAAAGCGAGCTTTAGGCCTCTGATTCGGACGAGAGTTCGGTCGGACCATCCTAAACTTAGGTGGCACGTCTTCGAGAGAAGTGTGTTCATTCTTTAAGAATCTCAATGGTCAAGGTCCTTTTCCATATTAATTTAGAGTTTATTATTGGATTTTTGATCAACTTAGGCCGAGGTGATTATCGATCGAGTGCTTTTCTTCATCATTATTTAACCCCTCATTTTAATCGCTAGTTGTGGTCTCTCTGATTAAGTACAAGTACTTTTCTTTATGCAATTAGTCTCTTCTTTTAATTTAGTTAACAACCCTAAAAGTTTCTTCGATAAGATAATAGCCTTTGTGAGAGTAAGATTACTCAATGGTTCCTAAATTTTAATATGACACTTGTGTCCCCTAGCTACAATTCGATAGGTATACTTGTCTAGATGGATTGCTAGTTCAGTTTTTATTCTCTTCACGATTAGTAGACACCAGTGGTAGGAATGGGAAGGTTGCTAGTGGCTACAAGGCAACCCATGAGGAGGTTCAAATGGCCCATCCTGGAGCATTTAGGTTTGGTGTACCAGCCCAAGCATTCAAGAAAAAGTTGATTGATGTACTTGCTGGACTAAGAGCCACTGACAACCATGCTGTTAAACCAGCCCTTAAAAGGTGGTACAACATCTTTGAGTGTTGGTGTTGTGGCAAAGTCGGTCACTATACTATTGATTGCTTGCACAATAATAGTGTACAGAGAGCTAATGTACACTTACCAATCAGAAGAGTAAAAGGCAGGCATGTTCATCTTAATCCTAACATGCACCTAGGACCTAATGAGAATTAAGGTCCTAAGAATAAATGATTTATTTCTTGCAAGTGAGTCCAAGTAGCCATACCCTTATATGGTACTTGGACAATGGTTATTCCAGGCACATGACTGGAATAATGTTCATCCTGAAGGATTTCATTCAAGTTAGTGATGAACCTAAGATGATATTTGGTAGATTAGATAAATGGATCACCAAAGGTTATGGTAAGATCACTAATGGCTTAATCACATTTACAAAAGTGGCTTATGTGGAAGGGTTGCAACACAACCTTATAATCGTAAGCCAAATATGTGATCTTGGTTATGCCATTTCTTTGCACAAGGATAAGTACCATATTAGAAGATCAAGTGACCAAGAAGTCAATTTTACTAGCACTAGGAGTGGGAATGTCTATTGTCTTAATTTTTTTTGTTTATCATCTAACTCTCCCATTTGTCTACTTCCAAATGAGAAAGCCTCATATTGTGTCAAATGGCACAAGAGGCTAGCTCATTTTAATTATAAGACTATAGGAAAGCTCTATAATTAAGAGCTAGTAAAGAATGATCCTAACATGAAATGCTTTAAGGAAGGTATTTGCTCTGCATGCCAAAAAGCTAAGCAGACAAAAGCTTCATTCAAAAGCTTTGAGACTAAATATTTTGTTAGGTATTTATACCTCTTGCATATGGACTTGTTTGGTCCAATGTCAGTTCATAGTCTATGTAGGAAGGTCTACACCTTTGCGGTGGTTGATGACTTTTCCATATTTGTTTGGGTATTCTTTTTGAAGAAGAAGTCTGAAACCTCGGATGTTTTCAAGACATTTCTCTTGAAAATACAGAATGATCTAAACAATACTGTGGTAAAAATCAGAAGTGACCATGGGACTGAGTTTCATTCTGAATGCATGATAAGAGTCTGTGAACACCATTGGATTCATGAAGAGATTTCCTTTCCAAGAACACCCCAACAAAATGGAATAGCTGAGAGGATGAATATAACTCTCATAGAGGCTGGTAGAACACTAATAAATGAGCCTTCTCTCCCAGAGTATTTCTAGGCTGAGGCTATAAATACAGCTTGTCATGTCCTTAACACGGCTTTTATAACCAAGAGCCACAATAAGACTCCCTATAAGATTATGAAGGGTAAGAAACCAAACCTTACAGATCTCAGAATTTTTGGGAGCAAGTGCTTTGTACTCAATAATGGGAAATCCTATAAAACTAAGTTTGCTGCCAAAGCCTATGAGGAGATATTTGTTGGGTAAAACAATCATAGTAAGGCTTATAGGATCAATATCTTGACAAGTCATGTTATAGATGAGTCAGTTACTGTAGTGTTTGATGAAGCAAATATGATTAACAATGAGCTGTCAAGCACTTCTTCTAGTTATACAGGTACTGAAATAGGGTTGAAAAAGCTCACTCTCAAGAGAAATGAAGAAGATGCTCCAACTATGCAAGACCAAGAAGAGGGTGTGTCTATTCCATTGGCACAAGGATCATAGGAAGTAGATGAAGATCAACATCATGAAGAACATGATGTTGAAGAAGTACTGCCTCCAGTAGTAAGATATCTGAGGGATCACCAAGGCCATCAGATTATTGGTGATGCAAGACAATGAAGTAGTGACAAGGAGCAGATGTCTCAACACAACAATGCACTCTTGCTTCCTATCACAGGTAGAACCTAAGAAATTTGAAGAGGCTAACTAAGACATGTTTTGGATTTGAGCTATGCAAGAGGAATTGAACAAGTTTATAAGATTTAAGGTCTTGAAGCTAGTTCCCAGACCTCAAGGACATAATGTCATTGGAACAAAGTGGATATACAGGAATAAGCTTGTTGAAAATGGCATTATAGTTAAGAATAAAGCTAGACTGGTGGCTCAGGGGTACAAACAAGAGGAAGGTGTTGACTTTATCAAACCTTTGCCCCTATATCAAGACTAGAAGCTATCAGATTATTCCTTTCATATGATACATTCCAAGGTTTCAAAGTCTATCATATGGATGTGAAATAAGCATTTCTGAATGGAGATTTGAAAGAAGAAGTCTATGTGGAATAAACTCCAAGTTTTGTTATTCCTTACCATTCTAATTTTGTTTATAGACTAAGGAAAGCTCTATATGGGCTAAAGCAAGCCCCTCGAGCTTGGTATGAAACATTGTCTAGCTTCCTCATTGAAAATAAATTCTCAAGGGGGAAGATAGACAAGACTATATTTCTTAGGGAATCTAAGGGCAAGATCATCCTTGTATAGATATATTTTGATGACATTATCTTTGGGTCAACTGATGATAACCTTTGCAAGAAGTTTGCAAAACTTATGCAAGGGAAGTTTGAGATGAGTAGCATGGGTGAAGTTAAGTTCTTATTGGGTCTCCAAGTAAGACAAGCTGACAATGGATTATCCATATCTCAGTCTAAGTTTAAAAGGGAGTTACTTAAGAAATTTGGGATAGAGAATGCTTCCTCCGTGAAAACTCCCATGAGATCAAATATGTCTTTAGACAAGGATGGGGCGGGAAAACCTGTTGATCAAACATTTTATAGAAGGATAATTGGTTCACGTTTATAGATCACTGCTAGTTGGCCAGACATCATGTATGCTACATGTGTCTATTCTAGCTATCAGGCATGCCCTAAAGAGACTCATTTCTCAACTGTTAAGAGAATTTTGAGATATCTTAAGGGCACACCAGATCTTGTCCTATGGTACCCTAGGAATATGGATTTTGAGCTAATTGGCCATTCAGATGCAGACTTTGCAAGCTGTAGAGAGGACAGGAAAAGTACATCAGATTCTTGTCAGTTTCTGGGTAGAAGGCTAGTGTCCTGGAGCAGCAAGAAGTAGACTAGTGTATCTATTTCTACTGCAGAATCAGAATATATAGATGCAAGAAGGTTTTGTGCACAGTTACTGTGGATTCAGCATGATCTCTTGGATTTTAACCTCTAGATAAGTAAAAGCCCTTTGTTTTGTGACTCTACAAGTGCAATCTCTATAGCTAGGAATCCTTTATCACATAGCAAGACTAAGCACATAGAGATTAGATATCATTTTATAAGAGAGCATGTGGAATGTGAGGATATTAGTCTTGTGTTTGTCCTAACAGACAAGCAAGTGACTGATATTTTCACCAAACCACAAGATGAAGAAAAGTTCAACACCTTCAAATTTGAATTGGGTATGTTGAATTTTTTATAACTTTAGTTGTTCTTATTGAGGGGGAGCAAGTTCTGCTCTAAATGTTTCACTGCTCTCAAATAGGGGGAGTAGATAGCATGTTGCTCCTATGATATTTTAGACACTTTCAAGTGCTATTTAAAAGAAGTCAGAAGGGGGAGAGGTAATATAAGAACTAAGTCGTAAGGGGGAGTAGGAGAAAAAAGTAGTTTTTAGCAGCAGGATGCAGCAATGCAGGGGGGCACAAGGGAAAATACAGCAAAGCAGGGGGAGCACAAGGGAAAATGTGGTAAACTTATTGATAAGTGGAAAATCTTGTTGCTTTGATAATTTGATAAATGGTAACTCTTATTGCTTTAAAAATATTTGTGTTGCTTATGTTAGTGTATATCATTGACAAAGAATTCTCAAATGGTGTTTTGACTTCTTAAAATAGGGGGAGATTGTTGGATCCATTTATCCCAATGTCTTAGATTTGTAAGAAATCAAACAGGTCAATGGTATACACATAGTTGTTTTTGATGTATGTTTAAGTTCATGCAAATAGGTTGGTCTTTGTCACAATGATTAGACATATAGATCAAGAGACAATGATAGGTGGACTCAAGGTGATAGGCTAGAAAGTTAGAAAAATTCCTAAGTTGAGAAGCGTTGAGTGAGGCAAGCTCACTAAATTCTCTCAATGCCATATGGCCAGAATCATTGAGACAAGGATATCATGTCAAAGCCTAAGATTTGGAAGCTAGAAAATCGACTGTCTAGAAGCATTGAGTGAAGCTTCATCACTCAACTCCATGCTGATTCTGTCAACACCAAACTTCAGCAAGAAGGCAAGATTGCAGAAAATCAAGCTAAGTATAAAAGCATTGAGTGAAGCTTATACACTCAGAGCTCTCAACGCCATCAGGCCGAAAGCTGAAGAATATTGCTAAGGAAAAAAGAGTCGAGTGAGACATATACACTCAACGCTTTAAACGGCATCAGGCAGAAAGCTGAAGAATATGGCTAAGGCAAAAAGCGTTGAGTGAGGGATATACACTCAATGCTCTTAACACATAGCAGAGTAGAAATATTTCTAAGTCCAGATTCGTAGACATAAGTGTATATCATTGACAAAGAATTATCAAGTGGTGTTTTGACTTCTTCAAATAGGGGGAGATTATTGGGTCCATTGATCCCAATGTCTTAGATTTGTAAGAAGTAAAATAGGTCAATGGTATACACATAGTTATATTTTATGTATGTTTAAGTTCATGCATACACGTTGGTCTTTGTCACAATGATTGGACATATAGATAAAGAGATAATGACAGGTGGACTCAAGGTGATACACTGGAATGTCAGAAAAATGCCTAAGTCAAGAAGCGTTGAGTGAGGAAAGCTCACTCAACATTCTCAACTCCATATGACCAGAATCTTTGAGACAAGGATATCATGTCAAAGCCTAAGCAGTGGAAGCAAAAAAATCGACTGTCAAGAAGCGTTGAGTGAAGCTTCATCAATCAACTATATGCTGAGTCTGCCAACACCAAATTTCAGCAAGAAGACAAGATTGCAGAAAATCAAGCCAAGTATAAAAGCATTTAGTGAAGCTTATACACTCAACGCTCTCAACGCCATCAGGCAGAAAGCTGAAGAATATGGCTAAGGCAAAAAGCATTGAGTGAGGCATATACACTCAATGCTCTCAATGCCATCAGGAAGAAAGCTGAAGAATATGGCTAAGACAAAAAAAAGCATTGAGTGAGGGATATACACTCAACACTCTCAACGCTTAGCAGAGCAGAAATATTTCTAAGAAAAGATTCGTTGAGAATGGCCTATTCACTCAACGCCACTCAAGGCCTAGCAGAGCTGAAGAAAATTCTAAGTCTAGTAACGTCGAAGTATTGCTTATCATGTTTTCATCGAGCTGAGCTTTGATTTCGTCGAGCTAAGTTCAGATTTCGTCGAACTCAGCTTTCACCTGTTCGTCGACCTGAGGATTTCTAGAATGATGCTTGATTTCGTCGAGCTAAATTCTGGATTCGTCGAACTAAGTTTTGAGTTCGTCGAACTTATGTTTTCTGAGATGATGCTTGATTTCATTGAGTTGAGCCCTGGATTCGTCAAACTAAGTTTTGAGTTGGTCGAACTGAAGTTTACTGAAGTATTGCTTTATTTGGTCGAGCTGAGCTCTGGGTTCGTCGAACTGAGTTTTGAGTTGATATCGAACTGAGGATTTCTTAAGTATTGCTTGATTTTGGCTAAGTACAGAATGATGTTGATGTCAGCAAAGTAAACAAGTCAATTATTTTCTTATTCGTCATTTAAATGCTGCAATTCGACATTAATGTCGTCGTCAGTCTATATTGGATCTCAATTTTATTTAGCTGAGGATTTAAAAATCGTTAAAACTGGGGCACGTGTCAAACATCCCACAAATCGACGGGGTTATAAATAACAGCTGAGAATAAGATCAAATCAAGGATTTTGATTAAAATTCTAAAAATAAGAAGCGGGAGTTCGTCGTCTTCATCCTCCATTTTTACAGAACCAAGAACTTCAATTAAAAAATCTGAAGGGTTTCTTAGTTCGCTGGTGCAATAAACATCTGCTATAGTAAGAACAGAGGATTTCTCTGAGGAGAACGAATCAGTCTAGGCAAACCCTACCTGAAGTTGATTCACGATCCAAGCTGAGCCAAATTAGAAGATCTATCTCGGGATCGTTGAAGAAGAAGAAGATATCTGCACATAGTTTTCTTTGGACAGAAGGAGAGGCAGTGCAATTCATTTTCCTGCCAATAAAGGTTAGTTGATTAAAGAAATTTATTCTGAATATTCTCCTTTCATCAGCAAGAACAGGATCAAGGTCCTGATGAATTTCCAGCACATGGAGTAGATAGTCAAAGATTATCATTGTTTTTGCTGGGAAGTAGATAGAGCTGCGAATTTCTTAGCCCAGAAAGAAATTGACACAAAGAATACTTTCTCTTAAGTCAAGTCAACAAATACTTTCAAAATCAGTGTATCTATGAAAGATCTGTTGTGAGGCCTAGATTGATTAGCCACTGTGTGAGATCCGTAAGATCTAATTATAAAGCCTAAATTATAAAGGCTGTGTGATTGGATTCCTGTATTAGACTGTGTGAGGATATTTCTCCCAGCCTGTGTAAAGGGCATTTGAGCCCGTGTGTGGTTGTCAGGTGATTATTGTGTGGAGGACTGTGAGCTAGTATTGTAAGTCTCGGTGGAGACTAACCTACCAAGTCGGATCATGTTTTAATCTCTGAGGAGCAATAGTTTTTGAGAAGATCCTTATCTAACATACTGTTATGAAGGTGGAGATGGACAGTGGATGTACCCATACACTGGGGAACCACTATAAAATCTGGTGTGCTGTGTATTGTGTTTTGCTATACTGAATATTATTTTCTTGAAAGCTGAAATAAGTAGACACAGTAGGACATAAGTGATAGAAGATTTTAAAGACATAAGAAAAGACTGCAATAACCTATTCACCCCCCTCGAGGTGATTATATATGGACGTGTGGCTGTCGAGCCTGTGTCTGTGGTGAATGAATATTTACACTTTGTATACATGTTATGCTTGTAGGGAAGAAATACCAATGCCCCGGGAATGGGGTAGGGTCATAATAAATTGGTCAGCTGAATGCTGACCGTTGCCTTGTTTACTGCCCTGGTGGTGGATTGTCCTTGTGCAGATGATGGAGAGCTGAGCTAGAAATGACAGTTCGTAGCCTTGATGCTATGTTGGCCGCCGAAGGCCAAGCTAACTTTTATTACTTTCATGTATGGACGGCCTGCGTGCGATGTCTGTAATCCACACCTTTTAAAGAGTAAATGTAAGGCATTAAGGCCAGAATAGTTTAAGCTACTATGGACTTTCGCCGGTCGATAGTGACAAGCGTTGGGCGATAGTAACTTTTGTGTATTTTTGTAATAAATATTCCTGTATTTATATAGTGGACATTACTGTTGTACTTGAGTTCAAATCTTAACCCCAGAAGCTTCTGCTAGAATGCTCTGAGTTAGTATGCATGGTCTTTTGATACCCAAATGTAATCCCGCTGCATGTTTGTGGAATATGGTGTGGGGCCCCGATCGGACCCTCTATTATATTTCATGTGACGGACGGAGGTGTTACAAACATACTTAAATGGAGACCTAGTGTGGAAGGTCCTGCGTTCTCTCCCTCCGCAATTCAACCCTTAGGTAACGACGATTGTAGAATCACACAATATCAGCACCATGGAGATAGAGAGCCTAATTAAAAACCTAAAAACTCATGAGCTCGAACTAAAGATACAAGCTGAGGAGTATCCCAGGGAAATGAAAAAGAAGGGGCTTGCACTAAATGCCACAAAAAAGAGGAAGGTTGTTGAAGAGTCTAATGATGAGGATGAAGAAAGCCTCTTTGTTCATAATTTAGGAGATTCATAAAGAATCCCAAGAGGCAAGGAAAGTTCAAGAAGTTTCTTAAGATAAGTGCTGAACAGAAGTAGAGGTGGAGCAAACCATCAAAGGAGTCGGAGAGTGATGATGAGAAGTCTCTACAAGAATGTGATGACGCATATTTTGACTAAAATATGTTCATCATTATTATTATATTTATATTATAAATTATATGTATTTACTTTTAATTTTAATATAATTATCTAATTATTAATATATCATAATTATTTATACTAATATCGTTTTATTTTGTTTTGTGACAGGCCTGGGGGGAATTCGGCACGATTTGACGTAAAACGCCCGCTGTCAATTTTTGTACGAGAAATATTTCCCATGCAAATAAGTTTTGCATGCATGTTGCTTTCCCACCACCTTTTCTCTCTCCTCCCCATACATGAATTATCCTTTCTTATTATTATTATTACATGAAATATATGTATACATGGTAATTGATTTTTCATGTATGAATAGTTATAACTATCAATACATGTAGCCTCCTTTCCTATGCAAGCCTCTTTACAAAATTATTTCATGTAGCATCTTCTTATTTTATTTTTATATAATCCTCTCCCATAAATACATCATGTCATGTTGCCACTCATTTTAATTTTTTTTATCTTCATTTACATGTGGCCGGCCACCCCTTTCTCTCCCCCTCATTTATTCTCTATTTTTAGCATGACAACTATTATTAGCATTATCAATCCAATTAAAACCGGCCATTCATTTTCTCCACCACTATTAATAGTAAACCCCAATTCATTTGGCCGGACAAACCTTTCAAGTCATAGCAGCCCGCCATTCATAACCGCCCACCTCCAACCCTCAAATTAAAACCGGCCATTTATTACCCCCTTGATCAAAACCGCCCACCTTAAGTTCCTCCTTCATTTCTTAATTAATCAAATTAACTCCAATCAATTAAAACCCCATATTCATTAATTCATCACCATTTCATGTGGCCGGCCCTACTCTTTTCATGATTATTTTCTTTTATTTTATTTCTATTTTATATCACATTAAATCTACTCATTCCATGCATTCACCTTTTCACCTCCCTCCACCTCTTCATGTCCCCACATTTATTCTCACCAATTAAACCCTATGTCCTTTCATTGTCTTCTTTATCTAGATCCTTCCATGGTTGCTATAAAAGGAGCATGAGGCCAAGGCTTTTGGAGGAGGAAAAAAAGTGTTAGAGTTGGAGAAGAGAGAAAGTTCAATAGAGAGAGAGTTCTACCTTGTATGAGAGTTTCTTTTATGTCATTTTTTATGCTTTAATTTTCATTGTGTTGTGTACTTTTGTTATTTCCCTTCTAATGAAAATGCAAACTTTTTATTTCATTGTTGTTGTTTTCTTTATCATGAGTAGCTAAATCCTTCCTTAGTACTTGATTGGTTAGTATTTGGATGAAGATTTAATTATAATCTTTCATCTCTATTATTTGAATTTCTCATTGCGATTTATTTCTGATTAAAATTTGGCGGCGGGTTTATATTGCTAGTATAGAAAATTTCGCTATCCGATTGGTTGTCTTGTTAGCCGAGAGGCTTGTGAATGTCATGGATCGCTCGAAAATAAAGAGATTTTGATTTTCTTCTTTGAGAATTGAGATTATGAAATCTTTTCGATTTGGGATTTATCGTTCATGCAATTTTAAATTACTTTCAAATTTTAAGAGATTATGTTTGAAATGTTTTTAAAATTAGGCGGTAGTTGTCTCTAGCGAGTTGCTATTGTATTTTTCAATCCCCCAATCGAAATGAATTCTCAAGAATTAGAACGCATCTTTAATAATCGGATTCCCAAGAACGCCCAATCAAGTGCTAAGGCTTTTAAATCGTGAATTTTCTCGTTAGTCAACTCTCCTCGTTTTTACAAAAACCAAAAACCAATTTTCGCTCGATAAGTTAATAGTTCCACCTTGTGAGTAGAAGTACTCAAAAGACCCGGGAAATACGACACTTGATCATACTACATGCGATAGGTGCACTTGCCTACTGCAACAATCAGATTTTAAGCATCAAGTTTTTGGCGTCGTTGCCGGGGACGTGATTTTTGATATTTTGAAAGCAAGGTTCTATTACTCTTATCATTTTTTTTCCTCATAAAAATTTTGATGTTTAAATTTTTATAATTAAAACTTCTAGCGAAAGGGCCGTGTTGGATTTTCATCCCACAAGACCGCCTAGTACCTCGAGAGCCCCTCACCGGGTATTCCTTGGGAAGCCCTAGAATTTTTATTTATAAATTTTTAATTTTAAAATTTTTATGTGTGGTGTATGACCCAAGGGAACCCGTCACCTCTTTTTGATTTGGATCCGGAAATCGAGCGAACCCTTCGGCACCGATTACGATTTCGAGTTCCGAATTTTCAAGATACAAAATCCTTAGGGGACACCCCTAATCCTTCATTAATTCTCTCTCCGTCACCATCTTCTTCTTCTCCTTCTTCATTTATTTCTTCTTCCCATTCTCCTAGATCCTTTTCTTCTTCTTTTTCTTCCAATATGGGTGAGCCAAATGCGGCCGAATAACGGACTATGTCCTATTATGCCCGTCCAAACTTGGACTAGGCTCAATCTAGTATTTTTCGCCCCGCTATTGCCCCAAATAATTTTGAATTGAAGCCAAGCATCATCCAAATGGTACAACAATATGTACAATTTGATGGGCTTAAAGATGAAGATCAAAACGCGCATATTTCTAATTTCTTAGAAATATGCGATACTTTTAAAATTAATGGTGTATCCGTTGATGCCATCCGGCTACGGTTATTTCCATTTACATTGCGCACTAAAGCCAAGCAATGGTTGAATTCTCTACCAAGAGGATCAATCACAACATGGGCTCAAATGACGGAAAGATTTCTTACGAAATACTTTCTGCCGGCTAAAACTGCTAAATTGCTTAATGACATTACTTATTTCTCCGAACTTGATTCGAAAACGTTATATGATACTTGGGAGCGTTTCAAGGAATTGCTTCGTCGATGTACTCATCATGCAATTCCGGATTGATTACAAATCCAAACCTTCTATAACGGCCTAAATTCTCAAACTAGGCAACATATCGATGCGGCCGCCGGTGGAATGCTTAATAACAAAACACTAGCGGCTGCCCAAGAGCTTATAGAAGGTATCGCTTTGAATACCTATCAATGGAGTACACCTCGGTCTAAACCACCTAAACCGGCCGGGATGTATGAAATTGATACGGTCTCCAATCTATCTCTCCAGGTTGAGATGCTAAACAAAAGATTAGAAGAGATGTCTGCTTCCTCTTCTACACCTACCTGGGATCCCACTTCTTCCCCCTTTCCCACTACGTTGGCTGAGCATGTGGATTATATGGGAAATCCGAATCGACCACCCTTTAATCTGGGTAATACTAATTATGGTAATACCTATCACCTGGGTTGGAGAAACCACCCCAATTTCTCTTGGAGTAATCCGGGGAATGCTACGCGTCCCCCAAACGCAAATCCACCCGGATTTCCTCAACCGCAAGCTCCAAAACATCCTTCTTTGGAGGAAGTTTTCACCAAATATACGGCAACTAATGATGCAAATATCCGAAATCTCACCGGATCCATACGTAATTTGGAAAACCAAATTGGCCAAATTGAAAAAATGCTCTCCGATCGCCAACAAGGAGTGTTACCAGGCAATACGGAGGCCAACCCAAAGGAGCAAGCGAAGGCCATCACGCTTCGGAGCGGTAAAGAGGTAACCACTCATGAAAAGCCGGTTGAAAAGGAGGTACCCATCTCTTCTTCCCCTCCTCCTACTCCTCAAGTTTCAAATTCTAATTCTAATAAAATTAAGGAATATCAACCGCCTCTTCCGTATCCGTCGAAATTAGCTAAAGAACAACTATATGCGCATTACGGCAAATTTTTATCTATGTTTAAACAAATTCATATCAATTTACCTTTATATGAAGCGATAGCTAATATGTCAAAGTATGCGAAATATTTGAAAGATTTTTTAACTAACAAAAAGAAATTGGAAAGTCTGTCTCATGTTACTTTAAACGCCGAGTGCTCCGCTATTTTAATAAATAATTTACCTAAAAAAGTAAATGATCCGGGTAGCTTTTATATTCCATGCATTTTTGGTTATTTATTTGTGAAACATGCGTTGGCCGATTTAGGAGCGAGCATCAACTTGATGCCTTTTTCTCTTTTTAAGAAGCTAGGATTAAGCACTCTAAGCCCGACTAGGATGAGTATTCAACCTGCGGATAGGTCCATAAAGTATCCATTAGGAATAGTTGAGGACGTGCTCGTAAAGGTTGACAAGTTTATCTTTCCAGTAGACTTTGTCATTTTGGATATCGAAGAGGACGTCGAGGTTCCCTTAATCCTTGGCAGCCCTTTTCTTGCCACCTCTCGTGCGGTAATTTATATAAGTAATGGAAAACTTTTTCTACGAGTAGGTGATGACGAAGTTTCATTTTCCATCACCCCTTCTATGAAAAATACTTTATCCAATGACGACTCTTGTTTTTTCTTAGACGTTTCTCAAGACGAGCCAAATTTTCCTTTTGAAAACTTTTCTAAAAAAAGTTTTTCTTCTTTTCGGAACTCCCGCATAATTTTCCACCTAATACAATTATGGCCATCAACAATATTTCTGAAAGTGAGCCAAAATCCAAATCTTTTGAAGAAATTATTTTAGAAAAAGATAAAATTTTAAAATCTTCTTACGAGGAGCCACCAACTTTGGAGCTTGCAATTACCCGATCATCTCAAATATATATTTTTGGAAAATAATTCTAATTTACTGGTTATAGTCTCAGCCTTTTTAACGGAATCCGAAAATGAAAAATTATTAATCGTATTACAAAAGCACCGTCGGGCTATAGCTTGGCAAATTTTAGATATAAAAGGCATAAGTCCTTCTTTTTGTACACATAAAATACTTTTAGAAGATAACTCCCGCAATGTCGTTCAACCTCATCGCCGACTAAACCCAAATATGAAAGACGTAGTAAAAAGCGAGGTTATTAAATTATTAGATGCGGGGATTATCTATCCAATTTCGGATAGCAAATGGGTGAGCCCGGTTCAAGTAGTTCCAAAGAAAGGGGGTATAACTGTAGTAAAAAACGAAAAAAAATGATTTAATTCCAACACGAACGGTAACCATATGGCGGATGTGCATAGATTATCGCAAATTAAACGATGCCACTCGCAAAGATCACTTCCCATTACCGTTTATCGATCAAATATTAGAGCGCTTATCCGGTCATAGATTATATAGTTTTCTTGATGGTCTCTCTGGAAATTTCCAAATTCCCATAGCACCCGAGGACCAAGAGAAAACAATGTTTACTTGTCCCTTTGGCACCTTCGCCTATCGAAAATGCCATTTGGTTTATGTAATGCGCCGGCTAAATTTCAAAGATGTATGTTGGCTATTTTTGATAAGTACGTAGAAGACATTATGGAAGTATTCATGGATGACTTTTCGGTTTTTGGAGATTCTTTTGATTTATGTTTGAAAAATTTAGAAAAATTTTTAAAAAGATGTGAAGAAACAAATCTTGTTTTAAATTGGGAAAAGTGTCATTTCATGGTGCGTGAAGGTTTAGTTTTAGGTCATAAGATTTCTATTAAGGGTATCGAGGTAGATAGAGCGAAAATAGAAGTAATCGAACAACTTCCTCCGCCGACTAATGTAAAAGCTATTAGAAGTTTCTTAGGACATGCTGGTTTTTATCGGCGCTTTATAAAAGATTTTTCAAAGATCACTAAACCTCTCACTCATCTCCTTGAAAAAGATACACTATTTTTATTTGACGACGCTTGTCTAAACTCTTTTAACTTAATTAAGGAAAAACTTATTAATGCGTCGATCATGATTGCTCCGGTTTTGAACCTTCCATTTGAGATTATGTGCGATGCGAGTAGTTTTGTCGTTGGTGCAGTTTTAGGCCAACGTATTTCTAAAAACTTTCATCCTATCTATTACGCAAGTAAGACACTCACTTCGGCACAAGAAAATTACACCACAACGGAAAAAGAGCTTTTAGCCGTTATTTTTGCATTTGATAAGTTTTGTCCTTATATCACCCTCTCGAAAGTTATTGTTTTTACCGATCATTCGGCTCTTAAATATTTACTCTCTAAACCGGATGCCAAGCCGCGCTTAATTCGTTGGATTCTACTACTTCAAGAGTTCGACTTGGAAATCCGGGATAAGAAAGGAGCCGAAAATCTTGCGGCCAATCATTTATCTCGTTTAGAAAATCCATTTATTGAAGAATTAAATGAAAAATCTTTTAATGACTCTTTTCCGGATGAAAAAATTTTAAAAATAAATTCTTCATCTTCTACGCCTTGGTTTGCCAATATTGCCAATTATTTAGTGGCACGCATCCTCCCAAAAGATTTTTCTTTTCAACAAAAGAAGAAATTCTTTTCTGATTTGAAAAATTACTTTTGGGAGGACCCATTTCTCTTTAGAGTATGTGCGGACTAAGTAGTACGAAGATGTGTTTCGTTTGAAGAAGGTCAAAATATTTTGAAACATGTACATGAAGGACCGACCGGTGGCCATTATCAAGCCAATCAGACCGCTCACAAAGTTCTTAGTGCAGGCTTTTATTGGCCTTGCCTTTTCAAAGATGCTCAATCTTTGGTGAGACTGTACGATAGTTTCCAACGGACCGGAAATATTTCTAATAAAAATGAAATGACGCAAAACTATTTTCTTGAATGCGAAGTTTTTGATCTTTGGGGAATAGATTTTGTAGGCCCCTCCTTCAAGTTGTGGTAATAAATACATTTTAGTTGCGGTTGATTATGTTTCCCGATTGGTGGAAGCCCAAGATCATCCTACGAATGATTCTCGTGTTGTTATTTCTTTTCTTAAAAAATTACTTTCTCGATTTGGCACGCCTAGGGCGATCGTTAGTTATAGGTGTGCGCATTTTTATAACGCCCAACTTTCAAAAAATTTATTAAAATATGGCGTTACGCATAAGCTTTCCACCGCATACCTCCCCCAAACTAACGGCCAAGTCAAAGTTGTTAACCGAGAAATCAAGCGTATATTGGAAAAAACTGTTTCTTCTTCTAAAAAAGATTGGTCTTTAAAACTCGACGACGCTCTTTGGGCTTATCGAACGGCTTACAAAACCGCCATCGGTTGTACTCCGTATCGATTAGTCTATGGAAAATCGTGTCACTTACCGGTAGAACTAGAACACCGTGCTTTTTGGGCCTTAAAATTTTTAAATATTGATCCTCACTCTGTCGCCGAACATCGCAAATTCAAACTAAATGAACTCGACGAGTGGCGCTCCAACGCTTATGAAAATAACAAAATTTATAAAGAGCGAACGAAGCACTTTCACGATAAAAATTTAAGGCACCCAAAAACATTTAAATCGGGCGACCGAGTCTTACTTTATAATTCTTGCTTACGCTTATTTCCAGGAAAATTGAAATCACGTTGGTCTAGCCCATTTATGGTGAAGGAAGTTTTTCCATATGGTACTGTATTGCTTTCACACCCTGACAAGGGTGATTTTAAAGTTAATGGTCAGCGTCTTAAACTCTATTATTCTAGTGATGTTATTGCCGAGGACAATAAAGTAGTTTTTCTTCCAAACACTTAGTAATTATTATTATTCTTTTTTTTTCTTTTGTCTTTTTTTTCTCCTTTTGCATTCTTTTTCTTTGTTCCGATGGCTCCTACGAATTGGTCACTTGATCGTTTGCTTCAACGTTGCTGATTTTTATGATGATTCAAGCAAAGTTTCAAGATGTTCTACAAAGCAAGCATGAGGAAGATGAATCAACCTTCAGACTCTCCAATTCAGGGAAGTGCCTGTTTTATTTTCAATTTCTTTTTTTTCTTCTTTTTAAACATCGAGGATGATGTTTTCCCCATGTCCGGTGGGATTGAGTTAGTTTGAATTTTGTGTTGTTTTGTTTTGTTTTGTTTATATTAGAAAAGTTCAAAAAGAAAATCATATCAAATTTAGGTAAAAAATTTTCAAAAAAAGAAAAGTTATGTTCTTTCATTATCTCAAATATATATAAAAATAAAAAAAAAATAGAAAAACCAAAAATCCAAAAAATTTAGCAAATTGAAATCTAATTTCTTGGAGAGGGCGATTTGAGCTTTCATCCTATCTCATCCCCTAGTACCTTGCGATAATATTTAAGCTTATGTTTATGTTATTATGTTATAAAAAACACAAAAAAAGATAATATTTTAACAAACAAAAAATTAGGAAACTTAAAATTTGAAAACCATCAAAAATTATTTCATATCATTATTTTAGTATGTTTCTTTGAGTGTTGTGTAGGCTCATGCAGTATTCTTAATCATTGGTAGTATGTTAGGATAGAGTCTAGTTTAACTATATTACTCTTGCATATCTTAATTTTGTCATTTTCTCTTTCATAAATTTTGGCATCAGTTTTATTTTAATGAAATAGTGATGTTGTAGTTATCTCTTCTAATCTAAGTGTAATAGCTTGCTTATTTTGTTAGACGATATTATTAGACACTCACTTGCAAGGTAGTCTTTTTTGGTGGCTAGAACTTGCCTCTAGCGTCTCTCGAAACATTTGCATAAGTTTGTCATGATCTTTTAGAAGTGATTTAGGCCACCTTTTAGATCGTTTGTGCCTTTTTGCCCACCATAAAAATTCACTTTGTTAAACAATTTTGGGCCTTTCCTAATTTTCTTTGTTAGCTCCACCTTTCATTTTTCACCAAAGCCAAACCATCTATCCCATGATCACACTAAATATTTGAGTTTTATTAAAATTCTATGATGTGCTTTTTTTATATTGTGAAAAAAAGGAGAATTTTCACATTTATATTTGGAGCTATTTTGTATGAAAAAATAAAAAAAATCAAGTGAAAAAGAATTTCATTGGCCAATTTTTAAAGAAAAATATTCATGGCCTTATGTTTCAAAAAAAAGGAGAGTTTTGTTGTAAAATTTTCTTTTTGATTGAGGGTTCTATTTTAAAATTTTATAAAACTCTCAGCTTGATTTAGTGTGATCTTTAGCCTTCGTGTTTTCTTTTGTTTTCCAAATCCTTATCATTTACCTAAGCCAAATTTTATTCCTAATGAAAGCCCTTTTGACCTTTAAGTCATTACCTTGTGTAGTGGAGAGAGTGTGACCGGGCAAGCCTATGGTCACCATCATTGATGGATTTCTTTGGAGGTTATTTGGAGTGTTTTGTAGAATAATCGAAGTCTAGCAACATATTGTTTTTTCAATGCACTTATTTTGGTTGAATCGCTACATTTGTTATGTTTTTTAGGTAACATGTTGATGCCTTTTTTATGTTTGTAGAAAATTTACAATCTACGTATATGCCAAAGTAATATTTTTAATCTCTTCTTTATTCTCCTCTACATTGATTTCTATCGTCGCACTCATTGGTAGCATATTAATTTTGATAGTTTAATTTTTTTTTGGTTTTCTTTAAAAAAAAATTTGTTAATTTAACTTTTATTTTAAGTCTTGTTTTGCTAGAGGACAAGCAAAGGCTTAAGTCTGGTGGGATTTGATGACGCATATTTTGACTAAAATATGTTCATCATTATTATTATATTTATATTATAAATTATATGTATTTACTCTTAATTTTAATATAATTATCTAATTATTAATATATCATAATTATTTATACTAATATCGTTTTATTTTGTTTTGTGACATGCCTGGGGGGAATTCGGCACGATTCGACGTAAAACGCCCGCTGTCAATTTTTGTACGAGAAATATTTCCCATGCAAATAAGTTTTGCATGCATGTTGCTTTCCCACCACCTTTTCTCTCTCCTCCCCATACATGAATTATCCTTTCTTATTATTATTATTACATGAAATATATGTGTTAACCCGGAATCCGCGACTAGTTCTCCAGGTTTCCAAGTTCGGACGGCTTGTGCTTTCTAGCCGCCATTCTCAGCAAACCGGCTTGTTGTCAGGTAAGCCGGCCGGCCTCTCCGTCAGGCCGCCGCCTGTTCCAAGGTCAGCCATCATCCCAAGGGCCGGCCTGTCCTTTCCCAAGTTGCGCGACCTATGTCCCAGGTCGCCGTCAGAGGTGGTCCAGACCAGCCCGCCTAGAGGCCGAGTCCTGCAGCTCGGCAAAAGAAGATCGCGAGGCCGCTCGGCCTATCTCTTGGCTTTGCTTTTTCTTCTCGATTCCCGTCACCGCTGCCCGATTCTCTTGTACCTCGGGAAGCCGGTAATTTCAGCCCTGCCTGTTTGGGCAGGCCCCCAAGCCTATAAATAGGGGGCGGGAGTACACCCAAAGCACGCTGACTCGAGTCCAAGAGCTCACTTATTAAGAGCTATGGCCTCGATTCTAGTCCTTTGCGGTCTATTGTCCGGCCGGCTTCTTCCTTTCTTCTTTCTTTTCTAAGTGTAATCGCTTAATTTCCAGTAAAAGGAAAGTCCGCCGCAGGAGAGGCATTTAAGCCGCGGCGGGCGAATTCTGGTGTTGCCGTTGATAGCGGCCCTTTCTCTCTTTCCTCTGCCCAGTTTTATCCGACATTCCTAGTCGCTAGTAACCGACTGGCCGACAGTCTTTTCCTAATGCCTTCCCCAGTGCTCGAACGGTTAGCTGGTGGTGCCCGTTTTCCCCGTCACATTTCGTGCATCAACAGTTAACACGCGACCTTCAGATCTCGGTTAGCCAGTGAAATCCGCGGCTAGGTATTGTCAGACCGCTCGGCCGCTAGTGCTTAGTGGCTAGTCGAGCAAGCAGTGGCAAGCGTGGTTAACCTACTCCGTAACCACTGGCAATTCTATCCACTCGGTCAGACTATAACTGTCCGGCGGTCTCTAAGTTCATGTTGGTTATCTATCATTTGCAATAAATCTCCCGAGGAATTACAGAATTTTCTTATCATCTATGCGGGATTCCTTAATAAGGCAAGATGGTTCTCATCCCGAGAATGTAGCTAAGGATGTATTTCAAGCTGGCACAAAGCAGACACCTCTCTACAGAGAAGAAGAAGTTTCTTTTCCGTTCGTTGATCAAATTCGCTGGGATACCGTTGCTGATGATTTTAGAGAGCCTCGCTTGCCATGTTATTCTGGGATTAGTGATCCAGTTTCACATCTGCAAGCATTTGAAGCGCCTGCTTCTCTGAAAGCCATGTCAGATGGAATCAAATGCAAGCTTTTTCTAATGACCTTTGATGGTCTTGCTCAGGAGTGGTTTCATGGTTTGCCTTCTCGGTCCATCACTTGCTTTGGGGATTTTCAAAAATAGTTTCTTTTGAGATTTGATACTTTCAGGAAGCGGAAGAGAAACCCAGTAGCTCTTTTCCAAATCAAGCAGGAATTTGATGAGTCTACCGCTCATTTCGTTGATCGGTTTCAAAAGGAAACGGTCGATATCGTTAACGTTCATCCAGACTTTTAAAAATATGCCTTGATAAGTGGACTTCGAGAAGGTCCTCTCAAATTTAAAGTTAGCAAAAAGGAGCTGAAGACCTATGGAGATCTTATTAAAACAGCTAATCAGTTCATAATGGGTGAAGCAGCAAATGCCAACTATATATCCTTCTTAAATCAAATGGCTAAGGAATATCAGAAAGATTCTTATCATCAACAGCCCGTTTCTTCCCGAAGTGCTTCAGAACCTCCGCAACAGGATAAATCATCAGAGTGTATAGAAGCTTGCCCTATCATGTCTTTTGATCCTAAAACACTCAAGTAAGAAAAGTACTCGGACAGATATGTCAAGTTCAAAATTTTTATGGAAGATCTTCTGCCAATTCTTGCTAGTATGAAAGAATTTAAAAAGCCTTGACCTATGAAATCAAAGATTGAACATCGACATGAAGAACTTTTTTGTAAATATCATAAGGATATTGGTCACAACACAGAAGATTGTCGGGCTCTCCGGAAACTAGCAGATTAATTTGCAAGGGCAGGGAAATTACAAGACTATGTCGTCCTATGATCTTCCAGCACATTTTCCACTGATAAAGCCGATGTTTGAAATGAATATTCTGTTGTTAAACAGTGGAACTGTTAGAAGCGGTAGTATCTTGTTTGTCTTTCTTTTACATATTCCGTATATCTCCCATGTGTTCGGAGTTTCTTGCATTTGCTTCTTTTCTTTTGATAATGATAGTTGTAATAGATATAGCCCCAAACCAGTCCTCACCAGCATCCAGCTTCACAAATATCTCTCAACGATCATCAACAATTGGGTTCAATTAGGCTTCAAGCCCATATCCTTTTACTAAGCTTTCCTCTAGAAATAAGCATTCATATGCCATCTAAATTCTGCTTCTTAGCTTTACACTTAATATTGACATACGTGTATGGACATTTAATTATAACAAAAACAATATTACTTTTTTGGCCCTCCACATCCCGCACGACATCAGTCGCAGATGTGTAGTGGCAATCCCGCACGACATCAGTCACAGACATAAACCCCGCTCGAATCACTCGCAGATTAGTTGAAATGAGATCTTCTTTAGAAGAGTAATGATTCTCAGTTTATGGTGAAAGACAGTACAGGCAGAGTTTTCGTTATCTTTTCAACCTGCAAGTTACATTGGTAGATAAATTGTGGTTTTCACATATGATTATCGATATGCTGGTCAGTTCATAGACCTCGCAATTATCCGTTCCAGCTTATCCACTGTCTCACGGTCTTACAGCCTAGCCGATTTATATTGCACCGTCCGCAGACCGCGCGGTTTAATATTTCGGTTTATTCTATTCGGCTATGACATCTCTCACGGATTATTATTAATATATTCTGGAATTCGGCCGACTTGATCCTGTCAACTAATTCTAGTCCGCCGGGTTATGGTATTCATTCAAGTCAATTCGCGGCTTGCTATGTAAAGAAGTCGCAATATGTTTAACTCTATCGTTCAGTAGTTCTCCTATGGGAAGCGAGTTTCGTATTAAAGTTCGGACAGGCCGCCACAATCAGCTTGGTTTTTACAATATTTATCCTGTTTATCCCCTTAGCCGAGCGGCTTGTTGATCGCCATGTATCTTCTTCATCTCCAATAAAATTACGGCCTATACATTAATCGTGGGACTTCGTGGTACCTTCAACAGTTGAACTGCCTTATCTTCTTGGCGAATAATCTCCTGACTGACCGGCTTATTGCTCTATATATGCTCAAGGATGACCGGATTGTTATAATTTCGCAGACGACTAATATATCCGGTTACCGATATTCTACTCGAGTCTAACCGGAGCAAAAGTAGTTATTATTCGGTGAAGTCATCGATGAGATTTCTTAAGCCGGAAACGAGTAAGAAAGATTAAGCCGCATAAACAAACAAGTAAGTAAAATTACAATAGGTTCTCACAAAAGGTATAATATTCTCAATTCTAATGTCAAGTATAAAAGGTAGACCGTGCGGTTTACAAAATCTTACTGGCGGTCTCAAAAAATGTAAAAACTACTATAAGTAATCTATCCTAGCTATTCGGCTTCAGTCTTTTGGACGCAGGAGTGCCGGAGTCTGGTTCACCGTCGATGTCGATCTCAGAAGGCAAGTAGTCGCCGCTGTCAGACGAGGATGAACGCGAACTGCCGGTGCCCCTGGTCTCTGACTCAGCGGCATCAACCCGTGCGGTCTCAGACGCTTGACCGCCGGTGTCAGAAGAAGCGCTCTCGCTCCTACTTCCCTCGCTGTCCTCCTCTTCCTCTTCTGTCTTGCCCTCGCCCTCTCCATCGATCTTCTCCTTTCCTTTCAGTGCTCGATAAATCGCGGCCACCCTTTTCTTCAAGGGTGGATACAGGTCGGCGCAGGTGAAGTCGGTGAATCCTGGGGCGAGACCGCTGCGATCTCGAAGGATTTTCAAAGCTCCGTCAATCCCTTGCACAAGCTGCGGAAAGACCGCGTCCTGAAAGGCCGAGTTGGCCGGATCGTACATTTTCTGCAAAGGAAGGAAGAAGGTCAGTCCGAGCAGCTTGTTAAATAAGGTCGCATAAATCAAGTAATATCTTACCGCATTGAGCTCCTTTAGCCGTGCGATTTCTTCATCCTTTTCGGCGAGTTTCCGCTTCAGGTCGCCTTCACTTGCGACTAACCGCCTATGGGCAAGGCCCATATAGTGGTAAGCCACGAAGCTTCTCGCGCCGACCTACGCGGCAAACCGCGAGAAGTCCTCTGGTGATATCTTTTTCAGCGCTTTTAGGTTGCGCCTACCGTACATAGCCGCGCCAGCCACAGAGGCGTGGAGGCTTATCGTTTCCTTCCCCCAGTTAGGGAGGGCGGTGGAAACTTGAACGGATTCGCCGTCGGCACTCCACTGCATGGTGGGGTTGCCGCGGAGATCCTTCAAGCGGCTGCCCATACCATGCAGCGTAAAGTCGCTCGAGGAGTCCGATGCTCCTTCCTCTTCAGCCCGCTCTAGCCTGGCCGTCTTAGCCCTCTTCTCCCGCTGTGTAAGGGTGAGGCCGCCAGGAGTTAGCGACTTGTTCAGCGGGACCGCGACGGCAGTTGTAAGGTAAAGTTAACAAGTCAGTTGATGAGCCGCGCGGCTAGCAGAGTAGTTCGGCTGGCTGATACTTACTGTCCTGCGCATGGACATCCTCCAAAGTCGGGAGCAGCGGGAGGTAGTGGGTGACGTCGAGCCGCTCGCCCTTGAAGAAGTTGAAGATCTCCTTCTCCACGCCGTCCAGTCCGTTGCTGCCAAAAGCGGCTTCGTCGCGAACTTGCGGATGGACCGGCAGGAGTCCGAGGTTACCCTCGAAGATCAGGTATCTTTCTGACCAATTCGGAATTTTGTTTGCCAGGTTGACGACCTTTAGCCCCCGGCAGCCAAAGTACAGATGACCTCTGAAGATCTTTGTCTCAGAGTTCGGAATAGACCGGACCGAAAAGCATTCTCTGAACAGCTTCATTGAGAAGCGAACTTTCTCCGACCTGGGGTAGGAGATGAAGCTATAAATCGCCGCAATAGAGTTCGGCGGCAGCTGTCCTGGCACTACTCCGTAGTGGTCAAAGACCGCAACGGCTTCCATTAGCACAGGGAAGCCGAAGCCGCAGTCAAAGTGATCGATTGGGATAGCGATCTGGTTGGCTGCGGAGGTGTTAATCCGCTCGTGAGGTAGCGGAAGCCGCGCGAGCAGCAGGCTGTCTTTCATATGCTTTTCTGCAAAGCTGTCGAGCTCGGCTTGGGAAAGTCGGCCTTCCTTATGATCCGCCGAATGGAAGGCAGAAGCCGCGTCGGTCCTAACAGCTGGAGCTTTGTCAGACCGCATCGCCATTGCTTTAGCTCACATTTTGATCTTCTGTGCCGAAGACTCCGGGATCATCTCAATTTATAGATTCCCTAAGCAGCTACAGTAATGGTTGTCAAATCGCAGTTAGATATCAGGCCGCACGGCTCAACCTGCAAGGTAAAGTATTTCTAACCGCATTCTAGTTCGGTAGTTCGAGCGACTAAAATTCCAGTACTTGGCGAAATTTCTAAAGAAGAAAAGACAGCGACTAGAAAGTATTCAAACCGCACAAAGCCGTATTCAATTCGCAGTAATATACAATAGAACATACAAAAATTGTCCACAAGAATCAAACCGTCCGGCATCACGAGTCGATGCTTATTACAAAGCACAATTAAAGTTCTCATAATTATCTCTCTCCACTCTCTGGAGCGTCTCGCCCAACCCGCGCGACTTAGTCGCCGGCCTGTACCAGCTGTACATACACTTGACTGACAAGGTTGTGGATAGAGTGCAGAGTCCGATTAACTCGCGAGGTATTACGCTCTACGCGGGCAAATGGAACCAGCGGTAGAGCGCGATCTCCCGGGTCGCCAGAAGCAGCGACCTGCCTAACCGCCGCGACTACTGGTGAATCCGAAGACTCTCCGGAAGCCGGACGATTTGGTAGTTGCCGCTGTTCAGCAGTCGTCCCAGCAGGTCGCAAGCCTCTGCCGGCCTCCTCTGGTCGATCCTTATCCCTTTCCTCGTCAAGTCGAGCGGTGTCCGCCCTTTCCCTCTCAATTCGGCCGAGCATCAGCACTAAAGCCTGCAGGTCAAGTTTCTCTGTCTTCTCCTACTCCAGGTGGGCCAATGCCTCCAGTGTTCTTTGCTCAGCGGCTTCCAGCGCAGTCCGCATCGTTGTCTTCTCGTGCTCCAGGTGGGCCAGCGGCTCCAGTGTTCTTTGCTCAGCGACTTCCAGCACAGTCCGCATCATTGTCTTCTCCTCCTCCCAGCTGGCCAGGGACTCCTGCATCCTTTTGTCAGCGGCCTCCAGCGCAGTCCGCTTTGCCGTTTTCTCCATGTCCGCGCTGGCCAGTGCCTCCTGCACCCTTTTGTTAGCGGTCTCCTGTGTAATCCGCATCGTCGTTCTCTCCAACTCCAGGCTGACCAGGGCCTCCTACGTCCTTTTCTCAGCGGCCTCAACCTCAGACCGTATCGTTCCTCTCTCCAGCTCCAAGTCTTCCAGCACTTCCTTCGTTCTCTTTTCAGCGGCCTCCAGCATAAATCGTTGATCTTCTTCTTGAAGTCGCCACTCTTCTTCCCTGGCTCGAAGGGCCTCAGCACGCTCCCTTATCCTAGCCTGCAAGGCAGCGACTTCACACTGGAATTCGGCTATCCTTTGATCGCGAATATTGGGAGGTAACGGTGGTATTAGTGGAAGTAGGCAGGTAGTCAGATCGCCCGGCTTGATGGCAGTGTCAGGTACACCTGCAGCGAACAAACCAGCGGTTAGATTCAGTAACATGATCGGCACCTTTTAAAAGATCTCGTTAGAATGAGACCGCAGCCCGTGATTATCTTTCCTTCAAAAGCCGTAGTATAAAGTCTAGCCGCTGGTCGCCTAAACCTTTCGGAGTCTATTCGCTTCAGCTTTTCTTTCCATAGCCGCGCGGTCTCTTTAGCTTTGCTTTTCAGTTGTGCCATGGTCAGGAAGAAGCTCGCCGACGGATTAAATATTGTGTCCGCTCCCTTCTTCCGTGACCGCGGCTTGTAGAACTTTACAATACGCTTAACTCCTTCGTGTTTACCTTGCAGGGCAGGAAATGTAGTCGCCACCTGCTTCCCGGCGATTAATTTCCTCATCTCCTCTATCTTTTCTCTGAGTTTTAGTTTTTCAGCTCCTTCTGAAACCGCAGGAGCCGGTTCGCCAAGCTTCTCTCCTATAATTTCGACATCGGTGTCGGCAACCTCCGCAGAAGTCAGCGGAGTGGCCAGTAACTTGTCCTGCTGCTGGAATTTCTCCATGCCCTTCAGGATATCGCTCAGAGATTCGCTAACCACAGGCGTACTCTCCGGCTCATCCGGCTTAGAAGATGGAGTCGACGGACCCTCAGATATTTCTTTCTCTCGCGGCTTATGCTGGAGACTAGCCGATCCGATCTTCACAGAAACATTGCGGTTATCAACCAGCATCTTCCTCCCCTTCCTCTCCATCCTTTCCTCGAGGGTCTCGACATTTTTCTTACGTCGCTTCAAGTGGCCGACGATTGTCTCTGTCCGCCTCCTTTTCTCGATCAGAGACCGCTCGACCTCCAGTAGCTTCTCCGAGTCGTCCTCTTCAACAATGATCAGGTCAGCAGATGTGGGAAATTCGCGCTATTTGGAAGAGTCGACACTCTTCTCCTCCGCCCCGGCAATCTTCAAGAGGGGTTCACCTGAGGGTGAGTAGGTAATGTCGAAAGATTTGGTGGTTTCAGTTTGTGGGAGAGCAGATTTGGAAACCGCTTTGACTTTGATCGCGGCCTGCAAGGATTCCGCGATGACTTCCATCGGTTTCTTTCCAGAATAAGAAGCCACCGGAGTGATCGGCTTCTCAGTTTTCTTTTCAGGCTGTTGGTCGGAACTGTCTGCTTTTCTGCTCCTCTTTTTCGATCCAGATGACTTCTTTTCACGATCTAGCATCCTGGACATGACGTCCATCTTGTAGAAGTCTCTGTCATCTTGGAGGATTCTAACCGCAAGTGGCGAATAGTGACCCATGGCTTGACAGAAATCTTGACGTAATGGCAGAGCCCTCGGCATTTTATAGACACAGAAGCATTAATGGAAGCCGTGGTCTCCGGCTTGACTCTACATTTTCGAAGTTTTTTCAGAAACTTAAAATGTGCGGGGATTATGTTAACCTGGAATCCGCGACTAGTTCTCCAGGTTTCCAAGTTCGGGCGGCTTGTGCTTTCTAGCCGCCATTCTCAGCAAACCGGCTTGTTGTCCGGTAAGGCAGGCGACCTCTCCGTCAGGCCGCCGCCTTTTCCAATGTCAGCCATCATCCCAAGAGCCGGCCTGTCCTTGCCCAAGCTGCGCGACCTATGTCCCAGGTCGCCGTCAGAGGAGGTCCAGACCAGCCCGCCCAGAGGCCGAGTCCTGCAGCTCGGCAGAAGAAGATCGCCAGGCCGCTCGGCCTATCTCTTGGCTTAGCTTTTTCTTCTCGATTCCCGTCACCGCTGCCCGATTCTCTTGTACCTCGGGCAACCGGTAATTTCAGCCCTGCCCGTTTGGGCAGGCCCCCAAGCCTATAAATAGGTGGCGGGAGTACACCCAAAGCACGCTGACTCGAGTCCAAGAGCTCGCTTGTTAAGAGCTGCGGCCTCGATTCTAGTCCTTTGCGGTCTATTGTCCGGCCGGCTTCTTCCTTTCTTCTTTCTTTTCTAAGTGTAATCGCTTAATTTCCGGTAAAAGGAAAGTACGCCGCAGGAGAGGCATTTAAGCCGTGGCGGGCGAATTCTTGTGTTGCCGCTGATAGCGGCTTTCTCTCTTTCCTCTGCCCGGTTTTATCCGACATTCCTAGTCGCTAGTAACCGACTGGCCGACAGTCTTTTCCCAATGCCTTCCCCAGTGCTCGAATGGTTAGCTGGTGGTGCCCGTTTTCCCCATCGCATTTCGCGCATCAACAATATGTTTGCATGGTAATTGATTTTTCATATATGAATAGTTATAACTATCAATGCATGTAGCCTCCTTTCCTATGCAATCCTCTTTACAAAATTATTTCATGTAGCATCTTCTTATTTTATTTTTATATAATCCTCTCCCATAAATACATCATGTCATGTTGCCACTCATTTTATTTTTTTTATCTTCATTTACATGTGGTCGGCCACCCCTTTCTCTTCCCCTCATTTATTCTCTATTTTTAGCATGACAACTATTATTAGCATTATCAATCCAATTAAAACCGGCCATTCATTTTATCCACCACTATTAATAGTAAACCCCAATTCATTTGGCCGGCCAAACATTTCAAGTCATAGCAGCCCGCCATTCATAACCGCCCACCTCCAACCCTTAAATTAAAACCGGCCATTTATTACCCCCTTGATCAAAACCACCCTCCTTAAGTTCCTCCTTCATTTATTAATTAATCACATTAACTCCAATCAATTAAAACCCCATATTCATTAATTCATCACCATTTCATGTGGCCGGCCCTACTCTTTGCATGATTATTTTCTTTTCTTTTATTTCTATTTTATATCACATTAAATCTACTCATTCCATGCATTCACCTTTTCACCTCCCTCCACCTCTTCATTTCCCCACATTTATTCTCACCAATTAAACCCTATGTCCTTTCATTTTCTTCTTTATCTAGATCCTTCCATGGTTTCTATAAAAGGAGCATGAGGCCAAAGCTTTTGGAGGAGGAAAAAAAGTGTTAGAGTTGGAGAAGAGAGCAAGTTCAAGAGAGAGAGAGTTCTACCTTGTAAGAGAGTTTCTTTTATGTCATTTTTTATGCTTTAATTTTCATTGTGTTGTGTACTTTTTTTATTTCCCTTCTAATGAAAATGCAAACTTTTTATTTCATTGTTGTTGTTTTCTTTATCATGAGTAGCTAAATCCTTTCTTAGTACTTGATTGGTTAGTATTGGGATGAAGATTTAATTATAATCTTTCGTCTCTATTTTTTGAATTTCTCATTACGATTTATTTCCGATGAAAATTTGGCGGCGGGTTTATATTGCTAGTTTATACAATTTCATTATCCGATTGGTTGTCTAGTTAGCTAAGAGGCTCGTGAATGTCATGGTTCGCTCGGAAATAAAGAGATTTTGATATTCTTCTTTGAGAATTGAGATTATCAAATCTTTTGGATTTGGGATTTATCATTCATGCAATTTTAAATTACTTTCAAATTTTAAGAGATTATGTTTGAAATATTTTTAAAATTAGGCGGTAGTTGTCTCTAGCGAGTTATTATTGTATTTTTTAATCCCCCAATCGAAATGGATTCTCAAGAATTAGAACGCATCTTTTATAATCGGATTCCCAAGAACGCCCAATCAAGTGCTAAGGCTTTTAAATCGTGAATTTTCTCATTAGTCAACTCTCTTCGTTTTTACAAAAACAAAAAACCAATTTTCGCTCGATAAGTTAATAGTTCCACCTTGTGAGTAGAAGTACTCAAAAGACCTGGAAAATACGACACTTGATCATACTACATGCGATAGGTGCACTTGCCTACTGCAACAATCAGATTTTAAGCATCAGAATGCTACCACTTCCATAAGACTGGGCACATCAAGAGGGAGTTTCAAAGGCTCCAGAAGGAAGAAATGGAGAAACAGAGCCAGGAAAAAGAAAAAAATAAGGTGTTGAAGGCGTAGACATGGGACGAAGATGGATTTAACGAGACAAGCACTTTCGGCTCATATATTGAAGATGAGGAAAATCTGTGCCTCATGGGAAAGAATCAAGATCACTCTGATGGCAAGTACTGTGTCCAAAGAGATACTGAGGTAACCCAACCTTCTTATAATGAACTTCTTGAAGTTAACGAACATCTCTGTGATAAGCTAGATAGCGTAATTCTTGAGAAAAAGTCTGTTAAAACTGGAAAAAAATAAGAAAGGGCTTAGGAAATATAAAGAATTAATTAATTAAATGAAGCAAAGAGAAGATCGAGTGCCAAGAGTGCCCTCACTCGATAGCAACAATCAAAGAGCTAAAAGTAAGTCTCTCCAAGACATCCTTGAAAATGAACAATTTAATTAATGAAAAGAATGTCTTGGAGAAATGCTTCAAATATCCCTTGCTAAAATAAAGGAAGGTAAAAAGCCATTTGCACGTTGGTGCGTAATGGTAGTCACGAAAAAAAAGCCCTAAAGGCGAGGATCCATGATCTAAACTATGTTGTCTAGAAATTTGGAATAGGGAAAAAATCTCGGAATATGCTGTTGGGAGCCTTGGATCTGGAAAGTTGACTTGGGTACGTAATGTCATGACCTGCATTTTCTCCGCATTTAATTAATATATCAGAGTAAGAGAAAATATGTGTCATGATGCTATGCCATGAAGGGGATACTTCTAGCGCTCAGGCAAGAACCCAAACCTAACACTTTATTTGAAATACCCAAGTTTATTAAGAAGAAAACTGTAATTTAAGTTATGTTTAAATGGTCATATCTCTCGGCTCAGTGGATCAACTAGTCCATAAGCAAAAACATGAATATACGGTGTGGAAAATGCTTTGTTTATATTGATTATCTTCCTACATGAGCATAAATATCCAAATAGGATAAGTCATGATATGCGTACCTCGAGGTTTTTTATAAGTATAGAAATAACTTTAACATTCGATTAAATATAGTGACTTTTGTTTTAAAAGATGATATATACAAATATGAGACAGTAGAAATAGTATCTTTATACTTAAAAATAACTAACATGCAATCCTAGCATAAAACCTTCTCAGAGAGCAAGTAAAACCAACCATTCAATCAGAAATTGACTTAGCAGCTAGCAAGTACATAAAATTCAACAAAAATATCAAGTGGGCATCAACGTCCTGACACGAACCCACTAAAACAATGTATGTCTGATGTTGAAACCGAAAATCTTCTTTTGTGGAGTTAGAACCCTTGGGGAAGGGGTGATCTCCCACTTACTTCTCCCTCACAAGCTCAAACAGCTAGAGGCTTAGAACAAGAAACGGACCCAAGGCTCCAACACGGAGGTCCCACCAAATACTTGGAAGATTTTAGAGAACTTCACCTCCTTAGCCATGCGCATAGTTAAGTATACCTCAGAAAGCACAAGAAGACCATGGTACAGGTAAGCATGCCTTCTGAGGTACCCCTTGGGTATATTTATAGTTTTCTAAAAATGGTCTGCCAACAGCCAACCTCCGTTGTTCTAAACAGCTATATGCATCCCAATTGTATCTGCCAACAGCCAATCTCCGTTATTCTAAACAGCTTATATACAGCCCAACAAGGGTACCCAAGTACTTTCACCACTGGATTCCACTAGGCGAGTGGTCCATGAGAGCACCACTCGCCCAAAGGTGCTAGTGTTGGGAAGCCAGGTACTCGCCTCCTCGACACCTCACTGGGCAAATGGTCGGTTGGAGCACCACTCGCCTAAAAGGGGCGAGTGCTGAAGGGAGCCAGGCACTCGCCTCTACGGCACTACACTATAGATGATTCTAGAGGGGTCCCGCACTATATATTGACAAGGAACAGAAGATGTTGAATGTACTCGACTCCACTCAATGCCAAGGACCAGAAGGACTACTCAACGCCAAGGAGTAGAAGGCGTTGAGTGCACTCAGCTCTACTGAACACCAAGGAGCAGAAGGACCACTCAACACCAAGTAGCAGAAGGACCACTCAACACCAAGGAGCTAAAAGTGTTGAGTGCACTCGGCTACAATCAATACAAAGGAGCAGAAAGCGTTGAGTGCACTCGGCTCCACTCAATGCCATGGAGCCGAAGGACCACTCAACGCCAAAGAGCAGAAGGACCACTCAATGCCTAGGAGTAGAAGGCGTTGAGTGCACTCAGCTCCACTAAATGCCCAGGAGCAGAAGGACCACTCAATGCCAAAGAGCTGAAGGAGATGAGTGCACTTTGCTCCACTTAATGCCAAGGAGCAGAAGGGGTTGACTGCACTCGGCTCAACTCAATGCGAATGAGCAGAAGGAGTTGAGTGCACTCGGCTCCACTCAACGCCAAAGAGCAGAAGGCATTGAGTGCACTTGGCGAACACCGGAAGGGTCTCGCTCCTATGGATCCCGCGAAGCAATGGTACCCTGGGGAGAGACCCACTCTTCGAATATGGGGTTATTCACAATCACCGCTCTTTACGAGCTTCTAAGAAGGTCAAAAAGAATCATACAACCCCAGGTTCTTTTGCGGGCCTTTCTCTGACTCTATAAATATTCTGACGGTGGCAGAGGCTTTTTTTCCCTTTCTCAACTTTCTTGGTTCTCGCCTCCAAAAAAATATCTCTCTCGAATGAATCTTTGGATCGCCTTAACGATGTCCATGCTAGGAGCAAAGACTTGATGGGCTCATTCGCCCACTGGCTTATGCATAAAGTCCCTCGATCATCACCGAAGATGAAGAAAGCAAAAGTTGTCAGGCTCAACCTGACCCGAGACGAGTCAGTCTCGAGGGATCCTTCCCATTTTGGGATTCCTCCAATATGTTCACTCGCTTTATACTGCTTGCTTGGGGTAAAGAAGGACATTGATGCTCTGACTGCATATTCCGCCGAAGGAAAAAGAAGCTGGGGAAGAGAGTGTCGAACCGCAATCACACAGGGTCGGGAATGATTATACGACTTACGAGATCACCTCTCTGCTCCAAACAATTAAACCAAATGCTCCCCTGCGAGAGAAATGTAAGCCTTATTTTGCATTCTAGCCCTTCACCATCTGTTTTACTTGCCTTATCTTTGCAGCTCCCCCTTTATGAGCTACAAGATTAAGAACTCCACTGCCGAGGTCCCTTACTTGGCAAGCACTGATAGATCACGCGGTGATCCTTACAATTCTAGTGGATACTATACCCAATATTTTTCCGCAGTTCAACTCTTCCACAATTGAACCAACAAACTTTCCCCCCGGGCTTGGGAAAGGAAGAATAACATTCAACACTCCCTTCGAAGGGTGACCTGGCACTTCTAGCTGACCTTTTTACAAGGATACGAGCATGGAGAAGGAAATAAACCTTACTTGCTTTTAACAAAAGGCGCAAAAACCAGGCATACCTAATATTATTTCACACAGGATTCCACGAGATCTCTTCCACCGATGTCAATATTGATGAGGAGGAGATCTTGCCTCTCCCTTCTCCGGGTTCAATTGCACAATACTTGGGTGACCTGAAGGATGTCGAGGGGATGAAGCAGCAGCTAGCTGAGATACTTCTGAAGCAACTCCTGCTGTTGTACCAGATTGCCAACCAGGTGCAGGAGTACCAAGAGGCTGTCAAGGACTAGCTTCTAAACATAGAAAATAGCTATACACAACTGATCGCCAATCTGGGGGGAGACAATGGCAACCGCATGGACTACCCTAGCATCCACATTGCAAGATGTTGGTACCCTAGTTTGGATTTGAGTTTAGTCTGCTCCTTTAGTTTCTTGACCCAAGTTTTATCTATGGTCAAATGTTAGCTAATAGGTTAGATTCCCTTAGTTGTGAAATTGCTTATCTAGATGAAAAATTTGGTTAAGTCGTTTTTGGTTCGACTATAGTCGAACGCCACTCTACCATCGTCTATCGACTGTTCGACGATCGTCTATCAGTTGGTCGACTATCGTCTGTCAGCAGATCGTCTATCTCTGAGTTAGTTCAACTCTTGTTAGGTCGACGTTCTGTGGTATCTGCCTCGTCGATCGTCGAACCCCGCTCGACTTCTTTTGACCAGACAGATCTCTTGATAGTTCAACTATCTTCTTGGGTAGTTCAACTATCTGATAGCTCGAATATCTGTTTGATAGGTCGACTATCTGCTGTGTTTGATAGCTCGACTATCTGTTTGATAGGTCGACTATCTGCTCTTCTTGATAGTTCAACTATCTGCTTGGATAGTTCAACTATCTGATATCTTGACTATCTGTTTGATAGGTCGACTATCTGTTGTGTTTGATAACTCGACTATCTGATTGATAGGTCGACTATCTGCTCTTCTTGATAGTTCAACTATCTACTTGGATAGTTCAACTATCTGATAGCTCGACTATCTGTTTGATAGGTCGACTATTTGTCTTCTTTGATAGTTCGACTATCTGTTTGATAGGTCGACTATCTGTTTGTCTTTGATAGTTCGACTATCTGATTGATAGGTCAACTATCTGTTTTGCTTGATAACTCGACTATCTATCTTGATAGGTCGACTATCTGATAGCTCGAATATCTATTCTGATAGGTCGACTATCTGCTGTGTTAGTTTGACTATCTTCTTTGATAGTTCGACTATCTGTGTCGTTCGACTATCTGTCTGATAGGTCGACGATCTCCGTGCTTCGGTCGACGATCTCCGAGGGTCGTTCGACGTCTTTTTGTCTGCCTTTAGTAAAGTTATATTATGTATTTCTTATCTGCTTGGCATATTCTATTAAAGTATACTTCATTGATATTATGCTATTATTTCCAGGCAATCTCTGCTCCATTCTTTATGCATGAGCCAATCTTTATCTGACAAAGTGGTTTGTCTTATTAGTTGAAATATATTTTCTACTTTATCTACCAGGCTGTCCTTTATAGCCGTTAGACTCAGAAAGTCTTCTCTGGCCGTAAAGAGCTCTTTCTGATGTGACTTTTTCTAGCACTCTTTTATCAGATTGGATATGCAGCTTCTTAGAAAGCTTTATCCCCTTATAGCATGTCTACTTGCAGGATATATTTTTTGCTTTATGCTTTTTGCAGCCCAGATTGCAGATTCCAGAAGAAGACAAAGTTCAAACTCAGATTAGAGCCGTTGTAAAGGCTCATATATAAAGAGATTCTTTTGAAAGAAGAAATATATACACTGATAGAGAGATACAAATACATATACATCTCACACAATAAAAGAAGTTTTACTCTCAGCAGCATAGAGATCTACAGCTCTCAGAAATTCACATTCAACTAAGAAGATCAAATCTCTTTAGCATTCTTCTTCATCCTGAATTCATCCTACTCACAGGAAGACTTTCACTCAGAGGCTTTTAGAAGAAGAAGAAGAAGAAGAAAGGAAGCTGATTGAAGAAGAACACCTTTTTAGAATCAAGAGTCTTCTTCAAGCTTCTCCTTCAGAACTCCAAGACAGTTCTTTGTCTTAGTTCAGAAGAGTTCCTGCACCCTGAAGCAAGACTCCTTCCTGGATAACAATAGAGAAGAAACTTTAACTCTCTCAACCTCCTGTACAAAGGGTTATTACTCCCTTCAAAAGTGAACCTTTGGTGGCAGGGCACCTGATCAAAAACCTATGTTGGATTTTGAGCTCCTGATCAAAAGCTCAAAGGGTCTACTTGATCTACCTGAAGCAGATCAGTTGGTGGCAGGGCACCTGAACAAAAACCTGTAGTGGATTCCTACCACTGTGGTAGAAGAGTGGACATACCTATTTAGAGTGAACCACTATAAAATTTCTTGTGTCGTCTGTGCTGCTTATTTAATTTATTGCACTATGGCTGTGAGTAGAAATAACTAGGATTACTAGTTGCTGAGTTAGGATCAAAGCTCAATTGTAATTACAGTTGCCCTTCTCTAGTGCACTTCACTTGGTGTTAGGCTCTAGGGTTATCAATATCTATAAACTCATTCCGCAAATTAACTCTAAGGGAGTTGAGTAGGGTGTCATAATTTTTGTATACTCTATTCACCCCCCTCTAGAGTTGTATCTATCATCACTTTCAATTAGTATCAGAGGGAGGTTGACTGACTGTACAGGCTAACACCTGAGCCACAAGATCCTGATAGATACCAAGCTTATAGATATTCACTTCATGGCCCAGTCTAAGGATTACTCTAGAACCAGACCTCCAGCTTGCAACTTAGCTAAGTTTAGCATCTGGAAGGCAAGAATAAGATTATATATGAACTCTATTGATGAAGACATTTTCTCTTCTATTTTGACAGGACCTCCAACACCTCCTGCTGTAGCCACTGCTACAACATCTACAAATCTAAGTGCAGTGCCTCCTCCAGATTACAATGATGCCTACAAGAAGGCAAAGATAGCTGATGCCAAAGCTATGAACATTCTGGCTCAGACTATGTCTGATGAAATCTTCCAGAAAGTGGCTGATTACACCTCTACAAAAGCCATGTGGGACTCACTGAACCCGATTGTAGCTGGTTCAGCTGATGAAAGGAAGGATAGAAGGTCCAACCTTATATCCCAGTATGAAAACTTCAAGAAAACTGAAGCTGAATCAGTTGAAGCCATGTACACCAGGCTCAGCTCAATCATTAATGAGCTAAGAACCCTTGAGAAAGAGATTACATTGACAGAGTTCAATGATAAGATACTGATGTGCTTCCCCAGTACATGGGATCTTAGGATCTGGCCTATCAAGGAGGCCAGAAGTACAAATGAAATCTCAACTGAAGCTCTCCTTTGCAAGCTCAAGTCTTTTGAGCAAGTGCTGAAGACCAGGGAAGCTGAGGCTGAAGCAAAGACTCTAACTCCAACAAGGAAAGAGCAAACTCTTGCTCCCAAAGCTGCTGATGCTTCATAAGAAAGCCAATCCAATGAGGAACTGATGACACTCTTTTCTAAAAGGTTTCTCAAGATGGGAAGAAAAGACTTTAGAAAGAAATCTTCAAGATATGAAGATAAACCAAGGTATGATAGATCTCCTGCTAAAGAAATTATTTGTTATGGTTGCAGGAAACCTGGACACATTCTACCAGAGTGTCCAGAGGAAAAGAGCAAAGAAAAGAGAAAGGAAAAAGAACATCACTGGAAACACTCCAAGTCCTCCACCTACAAAAACAAGAAAAAGGAGAAGGGATTTGTTGCTGAGACCTGAAGTGATTCAGATGAGGAATCTTCCTCCTCAAGCTCCAGTGAGGATGAGGAAGAGAAGAAGGCAAAGGAAATCAGCCTTATGGCTATTGATGCCCGCAGCAATCACTCGGTTGCAGAGAGTTCTGATGATGATGAAGAAATGCCCACAGAAGATCAGGTATTATCTTCATATGATATTTCTTCTTCTGAATTTAAATCTGAATTTAAATCCCTTTGCTTAGATCTAATTAGTTCAGAAAAGGAAATTAAGGAACTTAGAAATAAGTTAGCTGAATCAGAATCTATTTCTTTTGAAAATGCTAGGTTAGAAGCAGAACTCACTAAGTCTAGTGAAGAAATAAAGTTTCTTAAAAATGAACTAGCAAAGTTCAAGAGATTAGAAGAATCCTTAAATGGTAGAAGCCATAAGCTGCTAGAAATCACCAGCATGACAAACACTAGGTCAGGCAATAATAAGCTAGGCTTAGGAGCTTCATCATGTGAACCCCCAATTATTCTTAAAAATCATCTTTCAACTCCAGTGAACTTTATTTCAGCTGACGGGATAAAGAACACTGAGCAAGTAAGACAAGTTAATCAAGCCTTAAATAAAGCTAAGAGAGAAAAGAGAAAACAAAAGTTTAAGGAAATACAAAAGTCGTCGAATGCTGCTCGACGATCGGAGGCTCAATGGTCGAACGAAGCTCGACGATCTGAGCATCGATCGTCGAACGTAGATCGACGATCTCAATATGAATTTCAAAATTACCACCAGAACCTTAAAAACCTTAATATGAATAGAAACCCTAGGTTTGTGGACCCATTAACTGCATGGAGCATCCCACCTAGGAGATCTTACCCTTTAGGATATAAACCCCAACCTGCTTATTCTTTATTTCTAGTTTTCATTATGTGAAGAATAATGGACCCAAGATTACCTGGGTCCACAATGTTTAACTTAACTCACTGCAGGTGAAGACCTATCCTATCACTCAGGACAAGTGGTATTTGGATAGTGGTTGCTCCAAACACATGACAGGGAACAAAGAAAATCTGTCAAAGTTCAAGGCCAAGCTTGGACCAAAGGTGATCTTTGGGGATTCTAGCTGTGGTCAAACTGAAAGATATGGTAGGATTACCATTGGAGCAGTAACTTTCAAAAGGGTTGCATATGTAACTGGACTGAAGCATAATCTTATCTCAGTAAGTCAGTTATGTGATGCAGGATATCAGGTATCTTTCACTAACACTCTCTGTAATATTACTTTAAATAGTAATGTTGTGTTAGTAGGTATTAGACAAGGTAATATTTATTTAGTAGATTTTAATTCAACCCATTCTGAAATCTGCTTATTTAATGAAGTAACAAATAATAACAACACCTTATGGCATAGAAGGCTTAGCCATGTTAACCTCAAGAACATATCTAGGTTATCTAAATACAACCTTGTTAGAGGTTTACCTTCTTGCCCCTACAAGAAGGAGAGCCTATGCAAGGCTTGTCAACTAGGCAAGCAAACCAAAAATTCCTTTAAATCTTTAAATAAAAGTGATTCACCTAGAATCCTGTATTTATTACATTTGGACCTTTTTGGCACAATAAATGTACAGAGTCTAGGAGGGAAGTATTACACTTTAGTAATTGTAGACGACTTCTCTAGGTTCACTTGGGTGTTCTTCTTGAGAACTAAGGCTGATAACTTCAAAGTTCTTACAGACTTTCTACTTTGTGTGCAGACTGAGTATTCTACTCATGTGGCCTTGATCAGAAGTGATCATGGTACTGAGTTTGAGTCTCTTCTTATGCAAGAATTCTGTGAGAAAGAAGGTATCAAACATAGCTTCTCTGCTCCTAGAACACCCCAACAAAATGGTGTAGTGGAAAGGAAGAATAGAACCCTGATTGAAGCTGCAGGAATACTATTGGCAGATACTAATATGCCTCTCTCCTATTGGGCAGATGCTGTTAGCACAGCTAATTATGTTCTGAACAGAAGTCTTATACACAAGCTTAAGTGTAAAACTCCTTATGAGTTGCTTAAAGGAAAGAAACCTAAAATTAATTATTTTAGAGTGTTTGGTTGTGTAGTATACATTCATAACAATAACAAAGAATACCTTAGAAAGTTTGAAGCAAAAGCTTCAATGGGAATTTTTCTTGGATATTCCCAAGTAAGCAAAGCTTATAGGGTATTTAATAAATCAACTTCTAAAATTGAGGAATCTGTGCATGTGTCCTTTGATGAATCTCAGATGTTTTATAAGGAGAAGGAAACTTCTCCTTCCTCAAGTTCATTACAGGTACCAGAAGGAAATAAAGATGTCACTCTAGAGATTCTCAATCTATCAACTCTTCACATCACTAATTCAGAGAGTGTTGAAGACTTTGCAGAAGCTGTTGTTGTACCACCAACAGTTGATCCAATTCCTCCTCAGGAATTAATCCCAACTGTTGCTGAAGATCACATCCCACCTGCTGATGTTGTCACACTTAGAGATCATCCTATATCTCAAGTGATTGGAGACATATCAGCTGGTGTACAAACAAGACATCAATTAAGACAGGATGTGATGCATGCTTGTTTCCTTTCACAGATTGAGCCTCTCACCATAAAAGATGTTGAGCTAGATCCCCACTGGATCATTGCTATGCAAGAGGAGCTCAATTAGTTTGAAAGATGTAAGGTATGGACTTTGGTTCCAAGACCAAAAGGCCAACTGATCATAGGCACCAAGTGGGTGTTTAGAAACAAGTTGGATGCAAATGGAATTCTAATAAGGAATAAAGCTAGGCTTGTAGCTCAGGGCAACAGACAATAGGAAGGTATAGATTATGACCAAACCTTTGCTCCTGTTGCAAGGCTAGAGGCAATAAGGATCTTTCTAGCCTATGCAGCCTATATGAAGTTTAAGGTCTTTCAGATGGATGTCAAAAGTGCATTCCTAAATGGTGAGCTAAAGGAAGAGGTATTTGTTGAACAACCTCCTGGGTTTGTCTCTTCAACTCAGCCCTCACATGTTCTCAAGTTGCAAAAAGCTCTTTATGGACTTAAACAAGCACCCAGAGCCTGGTATGAGACTCTAGCTAGTTTCCTGTTAGAGCACAACTTTGTTAGGGGAGTAGTTGATAGAACCCTTTTCGTTAAGCACCACAAGGACACAATCCTGTTAGTTCAAGTGTATGTAGATGATATTATCTTTGGTTCCACTGATCCCAAACTATACAAAAAGTTCTCTGACTTGATGCATTCTAAGTTTGAGATGAGTAGTATGGGTGAGCTATCTTACTTTCTTGGTCTCCAAGTAAAGGAAGATGCTGATGGCATCTTCATCTCCCAATCCAAATATGCCAAGGAATTGGTAAAGAAGTTTGGGATGGCTGATGCTTCAGTAATGCATACACCTATGGCTACTAATGTAGTTATAGATTCTAATGATCAGGGCAAGCCAATTGATCAGAAGAATTATAGGGCCATTGTTGGTTCCCTATTGTATTTAACTGCAAGTAGTCCAGATATAATGTTTGCTACATGCCTATGCGCTAGATTCCAGGTCAACCCCAAGGAATCTCATTTGATTCTTCTCAAGAGAATTTTGAGATACCTGAAGGGATGTCAAAATCTAGGATTATGGTACCCAGCAGAATCAGAATTTGAGTTAATTGGATACTCTGATTCTAACTATGCTGGTTGTAGAGTTGACAGGAAAAGTACCTCAGGAACTTGTCAGTTCTTGGAAGAGAGATTGGTCTCTTGGTTCTGTAAGAAGCAGGCTTCTATCTCAACTTCAACTGCAGAGGCTGAATATATAGCAGCTGCTAGTTGTAGGTCACAGATCCTGTGGATTCAAAACAAGCTTTTGGATTATGGGTACACACACAAGAACAAAAAAATCATGTGTGACAGTACCAGTGCTATCTCCATTGCACAAAATCCTGTGCACCACTCTAGAACCAAGCACATTGAGATTAGATACCATTTCCTGAGAGATTGTGTGGAAAAGAACAAGATCAGCCTTGAGTTCATATCCACTGACTTTCAGAGAGGTGATATTTTCACCAAGCCCTTAGATGAACAGAAGCATCTGTTCTTTTTAGTTCAACTAGGCATGATTAATGGAAAAGACTAAGTGTGACGTCTGCCTTTGTTGATATCTGTTTGAAGATCGTCGAACGACGTTCGACGATAGTCGATCAGTTTGAGCCGATCGTCGACCTATGGGTGACGCCAGCTCGTTTTGTTTGGAAGACAGAAATAGTCGATCGATTGATCGACTACTCTGCTTCAGGAACCGATCGTCGAACGACCATTCGACCATTGTCTCCTGTATCTTTTAAATTAGACCGACGATTGCGGTTTTTATTTAAACCGATGGTCGATCTAGGTTAAGAGATCGTGCTTGTTATAGTCGACGGAACTTGTCTTTTCGCATTCCGTCTTTTTGTTTGAGATTTTCCTCGCGCTTTCTCCTCCTCGTCTCTCTCGTCTTCTCCAACAAATCGATGGCGATTGCTCCAGCCCTTCTGTCTGCGATGAAGTTCGACGCAGGATTCAGCATAGACTTCGACTCCTTCGGCGCATGTGATTCTCAGATAGTGGAAATCCTCCAGCTGTACAAAGAACAAGGTTTGGAAAAGCTTATGACCGCAAGGATCAAGATCAACATCCCTGAAATTAAAGAGTGGGTCTTCACTTCGTCTTCCAATGACGAATCGATGATTGGAACGATTGGCGGCGAAGAGGTAAGTTTGACTCCCGCCGTTTTGACTGATATTTTTGGATTATGGAACGGTGAAGAGGATTATGAACAAGATACCCAAGAGTTTGGAAGGATGTTAATCGAGTTAGGACATGCTGAAGGAATTCCTTCTAAATTGTTAAAAGTTAATTTTCCATTAAAGATAAAGTTCTTGGCTGAACTCGTTGGGAAAGTGCTTCTGGGCAAGCACTCTGCTCATGACAACATCACCAGGCAGCAGTTTGCCTTAATGTGTGCCATAGTAAATAAGAAACAGATCAATTGGGCAGGGATTATGTTTGACTTGATAAGAAAGAAGAATGGCAAGAAGGAAGTCACCCCGGGTAGGGTACTTGGAATATTTTTAAAAGAAAAATACCCCCAGCTGTTGGTTACAGTTTCAACAACTACCAATGCCAGTAAGAAGATGGACCCAACACTGTTTGTTAAGTGGAAAAGAATTTTTTAGAAGCCTTCTCCTGCAGGGATAGCTCCAATTGTGTCAGAGAACACAAGGACTGTTTCAGTCTCCCCCCTTCTACATGAAGCAGGCTCATCCATTCTTTCCATTCCATCTACTTCTGCTGCATTCCCATCTACCTCTACTGAATTACCATCGACATCTTCCTTACCATCTACTCAATTTGAAGTTCCATCTACTTCAATTGAAGTACCATCTTCTGCCTCTCTTCTTCTTGAGTCCTCCACAATTCTCTATACTTCATCTCCAGCTTCTCCCATTCCTGCACATCTAGCTGGGACTTCTATTCCCAGTTTTGATTTGTTAGGATCTGAGAGAATTCCAACCCCTCCTCAGTCACCACTTACTCCTCCAGATCACACTGACTTTCCCTCATCCACTCCTCAATTACCAGTTCACAACACATCTCATCAGGAAACTGTCTTTCCTGATGATCTTCCATCTTCTGTTGTTCCCCCATCCATATCTATATCTCCAGCACTCATAGCCAATATCCTGGAGTTAATTACTCCTTCAATCAAAACCATGATTGAAGAAGTAATTGCTCCCCTTGTATCCTCCATTTCTTCCCTGACTGCCTCCATCCAAGCTCTCTCAAAATTTGCTGAGCCCTCTTCATCTAGGGGCCTGGTTTCAGTTTCCTCTGAAATCAGGCAGGGGGAGATGTTCTATGAAGATGCCTCTGAACTGCCCCCGGCCTCTCTTCCAGCAGATCCTCCAGCAGATACAGAAAAAGAGATTGTAGCTCAAGAAGAATCAGTACCTCAACATTCTGAAAAAGAGATTTCTGATGCTATAATGGAAACAGAATTTGTTATCAAAGTCTGCTTAGAAGAATCCTCCACTCCCTTAGTTGCCCTTTTCCTAGAAGGAGTCATTACCTCCTTTCTAGAAGAATTATGGGAGTTAGGAAATTCTGAGGAAAATCCTGAAGGTAATTCATTTACTCATTTTCTTGACATGTTAACTGACATGCTAGTCTATGAATACCTTGAAGGGATGTTTCAATCTTATTTAGCAAATCTGTGTTCATGATACTACAGATATAGTGGAAGAAGATTTAGTTGTCCAAGAACTTGTTCAACAACCTGCTCCAGAAATTCTAGCTGATCTAGAACCTGCTGTTCAAGATCCTGAGTCTGCTCAACCAGCTCAGACAGTTGTGCAAGAAGAACTGGTCTCCTTGACAGTTACAGTTGAACAAGAGAATGTTTCAGATATTCAGGAGGAAAAATCTACAGTCTGGGATGACACCCCAGGACTGGATCTAGACACTCTTCTGGCACAGGATGCCTTAGAAGAAGAGTTAGAAAAAGCTACTTTAAAGGATAGAGAAAACTCTGTGCGAGAAGCTGTTGATCCTTATGATCATCCTCAATCATCTGATGATGATGATGACTCTGATGATTCAGAAGGAACCAAGAAGAAGAAATCTGCCAAAAGAAAAAGAAAAGCTGTTGCTCCTCCTTTACCCAACCCTGATCATGATGTGCCATACTATATTTTGAAAGGAATAGATCCCAAGTCAAAAGAATATCAGCACTGGATGGGATTCTCTAAAAATCAGCAAAATCAAAGAAAGAAATCTAAAAGATATGACAGTCCAGCTCCTAAATGGAATTCTAAAGGACCTCTTCCTCCTCCCAGTGCAGGAGTTTCTGGAAATGTTGTCAGTCCCTCTGCTCCTCCTTCTAGATTCACTTCTTCCCAATCTTATCAGAAGAAAGGAAATCAAAGATATCATGGCAAGTCGCAATCTTGACATCAGAGACAGGAAGTTGAATTACAAGAACAAGTGAAGGAGGTAGTTTACCTAAAGCCAACCTTTTCTCCTCCTCCTTCACCCAAGAAAAGGACATCACCAGATAAAGAAAGCAAGATCATATCTTCCAGAGAATCTGATCTAAAAAGGAAAATAGATGCAAAAGGCAAAAGAGTTATATACTCTGAGAAATCAAGTAAAAGATATGCTGAATTTGCTCCTCCAACATCTTTAGTTATTCAAGAAAAGAAAGAGCCAGCTTCAAGCTTGTTAGAACCTTCTACTAAATTCAGAACTGTAAATCCTTTAAATCCAGCTGATGAAAATGAGTATGAAAGCTTAGAGCTTAATCCTGACTTCAGGATGGCCAGATTCCTTGAATTGGTTGGATCAGCTCAGATTAGAAAAGCCAGAGCTGAAGGAAAATATGTTAAAGGCTTAACTACTATGTCCAAATTCAGAAGGAAAGAACTTGATAGATTCCAGGTAAGACCTGAAGTTTTTGATGCTACCAAATATATGGAAAAATATCCAAAAGCAGTTGTTCCAAGAGCAGGAGAAACCAAAGTTATTGGAGAGCAAGATCTGAAGACATCAAAGAAGGAAGTTCTAGATCCTCTTAGAAAAATCTATTTTATTCCTAACTCTTCTATCTCTAAAACAGATTCTGATGCTGCTTAAGTTTTATTGTCAATCTGTTTATGATAACTGTTTGATTGATGCATTTGATGCTTAGATGTTTCTTTCCTGTATTATATTCAGTTCCTGTAGTTTGTTTGTTTTATTTTGTTTTGAGAGACTTAACTCAAATAGGGTGAGATTGTTGGTACCCTAGTTTGGATTTGAGTTTAGTCTTCTCCTTTAGTTTCTTGACCGAAGTTTTATCTATGGTCAAAGGTTAGCAAATAGGTTAGATTCCCTTAGTTGTAAAATTGCTTATCCAGATGAAAAATTTGGTTAAGTCGTTTTTGGTTCGACTATAGTCGAACGCCGCTCGACCATCGTCTATCGACTGTTCGACGATCGTCTATCAGTTGGTCGACTATCATCTGTCAGCAGATCGTCTATCTCTAAGTTAGTTCAACTCTTGTTAGGTCGACGTTCTGTGGTATCTTCCTCGTCGATCGTCGAACCCCGCTCGACTTCTTTTGACCAGAAAGATCTCTTGATAGTTCAACTATCTGCTTGGATAGTTCAACTATCTGATAGCTCGACTATCTGTTTGATAGGTCGACTATCTGCTGTGTTTGATAGCTCGACTATCTGTTTGATAGGTCGACTATCTGCTCTTCTTGATAGTTCAATTATCTGCTTGGATAGTTCAACTATCTGATAGCTCGACTATCTGTTGTGTTTGATAGCTCGACTATCTGTTTGATAGGTCGACTATCTGCTCTTCTTGATAGTTCAACTATCTGCTTGGATAGTTCAACTATCTGATAGCTCGACTATCTGTTTGATAGGTCGACTATCTGTCTTCTTTGATAGTTCGACTATCTGTTTGATAGGTCGACTATCCGTTTGTCTTTGATAGTTCGACTATCTGATTGATAGGTCGACTATCTGTTTTGCTTGATAACTCGACTATCTATCTTGATAGGTCGACTATCTGATAGCTCGACTATCTGTTCTGATAGGTCGACTATCTGTTGTGGTAGTTCGACAATCTTATTTGGTAGTTCGACTATCTGTGTCGTTCGACTATCTGTCTGATAGGTCGACGATCTCCGTGCTTCGGTCGACGATCTCCGAGGGTCGTTCAACGTCTTTTTGTCTGCCTTTAGTAAAGTTATATTATGTATTTCTTATCTGTTTGGCATATTCTATTAAAGTATATTTCATTGATATTATGCTATTATTTCCAGGCAATCTCTGCTCCATTCTTTATGCATGAGCCAATCTTTATCTAACAAAGTGGTTTGTCTTATTAGTTGAAATATATTTTCTGCTTTATCTGCCAGGCTGTCCTTTATAGCCGTTAGACTCAGAAAGTCTTCTTTGGCCGTAAAGAGCTCTTTCTGATGTGACTTTTTCTAGCACTCTTTTATCAGATTGGATATGCAACTTCTTAGAAAGCTTTATCCCCTTATAACATGTCTTCTTGCAGGATATATTTTTTGCTTTATGCTTTTTGCAGCCCAGATTGCAGATTCCAGAAGAAGACAAAGTTCAAACTCAGATTAGATCCGTTGCAAAGGCTCATGTATAAAGAGCTTCTTTTGAAAGAAGAAATATATACACTGATAGAGAGATACAGATACATATACATCTCACACAATAAAAGAAGTTTTACTCTCAGCAGCATAGAGATCTACAGCTCTCAAAAATTCACATTCAACTGAGAAGATCAAATTTCTTCAGCATTCTTCTTCATCCTGAATTCATCCTGCTCACAGGAAGACTTTCACTCAGAGGCTTTTAGAAGAAGAAGAAGAAGAAAGGAAGCTGATTAAAGAAGAACACCTTTTCCAAATCAAGAGTCTTCTTCAAGCTTCTCCTTCAGAACTCCAAGACAGTTCTTTGTCTTAGTTCAGAAGAGTTCCTGCACCCTGAAGCAAGACTCCTTCCTGGATATTCTCTAAGCCAGGGGAGCCTTGATTCTTTAGAGCTTTCTAGCTCTGTGCAATCCACTAGCTTCTCTAATTTGTTTAACAATAGAGAAGAAACTTTAACTCTCTCAACCTCCTATACAAAGGGTTATTACTCCCTTCAAAAGTGAACCTTTGGTGGTAGGGCACCTGATCAAAAACCTATGTTGGATTTTGAGCTCCTAATCAAAAGCTCAAAGGGTCTACTTGATCTACCTGAAGCAGATCAGTTGGTGGCAGGGCAGCTGAACAAAAACCTGTAGTGGATTCCTACCAGGGTGGTAGAAGAGTGGACTTACCTATTTAGAGGGAACCACTATAAAATTTCTTGTATCGTCTGTGCTGCTTATTTAATTTATTGCACTGTGGCTGTGAGTAGAAATAACTAGGATTGCTAGTTGTTGAGTTAGGATCAAAGCTCAATTGTAATTACAGTTGCCCTTCTCTAGTGCACTTCACTTTTTGTTAGGCTCTAGAGTTATCAATATCTATAAACTCATTCCGTAAATTAACTCTAAGGGAGTTGAGTAGGGTGTCATAATTTTTGTATACTCTATTCACCCCCCCTCTAGAGTTGTATCTATCATCACTTTCACAAGAGATGAGGACCAACTAGACCTTGCTCAGTGGGAACTTTAGACCATTCGCTCCCTTTATTATACTCGTGCAATGCTTGTGGCGGGAAGGAGAGGTCGGGGACAGCAGAAATGGCCCCTGGTGGGCCTACCGGCCCTCTCTTTTCCTTTCTTAACTTTTATTTCTTTTGAGCTATGTAATAACGACTGCCGGCCCTTATGCCAAGTATGGACTATATATTGTGACTGTATATTATTTATTTGATCTCACATTACCTTTTAGCTATTTATTCTTCATGTTCCCGCATGTGTCTTTACTTTTGCTGTGATCTAGACTTAGGTCAATGGTATGAGTGAGGGAGTGCTTGATCTTGCCAAGGTCCAAGACGCGATTCTGATGCGAGATTTTAAAAATAGGCTATCCGCACCTTTTCATGCTTGGGCCCTTTTGTAACGCCCCTGGTTTTTCTGTGTTTTGTTTGATCATTGTTTGGTGTTATGATGACGCATTTCCGGCCTTCTGCCATTGTTAGAGCATGGTCTTAGCTCTCTAGGTTCCTATAGTGGCCTGTTTGTAGCCTGCTGGCAAGATTCCCTAGCAAGCCGGGTCTGGTTTTGTGACTCGGTGAGGCTCTCGGGGAATGCTTGTGCCTGGGCTTCGGGTAGTGATAGCCCGAGTTGTGATCGTCGGATGTTGTTTTCTACTTCGTCGTTATTTTCGTAGCTTGGGTGTTTAGCTACGGTGCGAGTTTTGTCGAAATCCGAGATCATTTGTTTTTCGCATCATTTCGACTTTTGTTTTGTTAGCCGGTAGTGGCTACCTGTTTGCTGTGCATGGCCTTGTGTGATCGAGCTTGGTAAGGCAGGTGCTTATTTTAGGCTAAGTTTGTTTAGCCAATTATTTTTATATATATATGTTTGTGTGTATGCTTTGGTGCTGATAGCTTTATTTTTATAAGTATATATATATGTGCATGATATATATATAAGTATGTGGCTGTTTTTATATATAAGTTTATATATATGCATATTTTATATATATATGTACATAAGAGTATGAGTTGGCTGGTTGATGAATCGCTGTTTTTATTTAAGTGTCAGCTAGTAGCCGATGGCTATATATAAGTTTATATATGTAGTCAGCTAGTGCTTAGGCTAGGTTATCTTTAATTAGCTATAGAGTAAGTGAGTGGAGGATTTATTAAAAGCTCTATATGTTCTCCTCCTCCCCATTTCTTCCCATTTCCCGAACTTATTGGCTTCCAGCGAAAGAAAGGAGGCGGTGGAGCTGAAGCTTTGGCCGGCGATTTTCGGTGGCTTTAGTGCTCGGTTTTATCGGGTGAAGCCGGATCTGGCTTGCTCTCATCAAGATCTTCCTTCCTAGGTAAGTTTTTCTTGATATAAAGCTGTCATTACGAGCTAGGGTTTTGGCTTCCTCTTCTTCCTCTAAAGTTCAGTTTTCGACTCGTAAGAGGCCGATCTTGCCGCTAGAGCCTGTTTTTTTTGTTGTTGCAACATCTTGGTGGTGATGCAAGTGGCTCCCTTGCCCTTGCCAAATTATTTCTAACTCTTACTCTGTTTTAATTTCCTATACAATAGCTCTGTTCTCTTTATTTCCTCCCGAGAAGTTAGAGATGCAGGTTGACATTTACCTTCATTCCAGCCATGTGCTGCTTCATTATTTTCTAGATTTAAATCAAGCTTTCTCTCTTATTTGTCTCGGCATGTGTCCAGTTAATAGCTGGTGCCAGGGTTAGGCTTAATTTACTTGTAAGCTTATGTTTAGGGCTGCTATGGTCGGGTAGGAGGGTTAGGAGAGAGAGTTGGAATAAATTTCCAACTCTCTTGATGAGTGGTGTTTAGTGGTCTGGGGTTGGGATAGCTGAGGATTAGGCTAAGTCAAAAGCGTTGAGTGAGTGTACCTCACTCAACGCCTAGACTGTTAGGCTTATGGCATTGAGTGTGGTGCACTCACTCAACGCCATGGTTATTTTTGCGATTAAGTCATTTTGCGTTGAGTGAGTCGACCTAACTCAAAGCCGTGGCTGTTTGGCGTTGAGTGAGTCGACCTCACTCAACGCCGTGGCTGTTTGGCATTGAGTGAGTCAACCTCACTCAACGTCGTGGCTGTTTGGCATTGAGTGAGTTGACCTCACTCAACGTCGTGGTTGTTTGGCGTTGAGTGAGTCGACCTCACTCAACGTCGTGGTTGTTTGGCATTGAGTGAGTCGACCTCACTCAACGCCGTGGCCGTTTGGCATTTAGTGAGGGGGACTCACTCAATGCCAAAGTTTTCTCTTGAAGTTAAGTGACTTGGCGTCGAGTGGGTGGACCTCACTCAACGCCGTGGCTGTTTGGATTTGAGTGTGGTGAACCCACTCAATGCCATAGCTAGCGTTGCGGCTAAGTCTTTTGCATTGTGTGGGAGGACCTCACTCAACATCGTGGACTGTGTTGGCGTTGAGTGAGTGTCACCCACGCAACGCCTCGTCGTGTGAACACGGCGTTTTTTTTGTCTGGGGTTGTTTATTCCTTTAGGGCTGATATGATTGCTTTTCCCTAAGGGGTTATTGTGTGTTCGGTTTGTTTTTGCATGCCGACTCTTGGGTTATGGCAGGTGGGGTGCTGTTGTGGGCTATGTGAGGGGTAAATTATGTGTGCTGAGTTGTGGACACCACCAGTCTGGTCGTACGGGGCCGGCATGGTTAGGTGAGTGGACCCTGTAACAGCCACCGACTATTTTCACCCTTGAGCATATTTTTTTACAGTATGGCTGTTGGTGATAGCTGTGCCACCCACCTCGACCCAAGGTTATTTACACCCCGACCATTAAACCACAAAATAAGGACTGTTAACTCCTTTTCTGGCTTATGGCTACTTCTTTTGGCATATGTTTTTCTTGGTGCTGCTGAAGGTTTTTTTTTCACAGAGCTTGTTGCTATTTATGTTCACACTTGGTGTGCTTTCACCGCTCTTTCGACGGTGTTTTACTCTTACTGTCATGCTTTTCTTCTACTGATAGCATTTCTTGTTGCAGAGATGGTAAACCCTTCTTTACTTATTCATAAGCCTAATGCTCTATTTATTTTTATTATTTTCTGAGGTGTTCCTTCTTGAATGCCTCAGGTCCAAGTTGTGACTGGTTGAGCGGCTAGTTCTTCTGGAGGGTTTGCTGATAGCCTCTTGGGTAGCTGAGGTTGCCAATCTTCATCCTTGTGAGGTAGTTGTTTTCCTTTCTTTATGGACATGCATACTCACCAGTGGGTTCGTGTCAGGTTATTGACGCCCATTGGTGGCTTACTTGCGATGCTGGGCATGAACTAAAACTGCTATCTTTACCTTTTTCGGGTCGTTTACTTCTCTTCTTGGAAGGATTTATGCTAGGTTGCATGTTTGGTATTTTAAACCCTAAAGCATTACTATATGTATCTCATGCGCATCATATTTACAAAACAAAGGCAAAACTTTTCCTATTAGCGTAAAGACTATATTTTTATATATACTGTACTAACCTCTAGAGTCGTGCATTCCATGAGTCGTCCCTCGGGGACACTTATGCTCTTTTAGGATGTCAAATCAACCTAACCAAAGTATTTTCCGCTACGTATATATATATTTTAATTGTGGACTGTTGATCCACTGTGCCGAGGGATACGATCGTCAAATTTAACTGTTTCCTCTCATAATAATTTATGATTTTATTTAAAGATGTAGTGTCTGGAGTTTTTCCTGAACGTGTGCCGTTATCCCCTGCACGATGTGGCATCATGGCACGTATTTTCTCTTGCTCTGATACAATTTTATTTGTGAGAAAAGGCAGGTCGTGACACCTTTCCCACCTAAAATTTTAATAAACATGCCCTCACCTACCGTGTTAATTATCGCATTCAATAGCCTCCAAATCTCGCGCCATCTTTCTTTCTATTGCACTCGCCTCCTTTCTCTCTTTTTCCTTCCTAGCGAGATGACCGAGGAAACTAAATGGAGAACCAAATGCGGGACTGCATTTGTCGATTATTCGTTCATAAACTATAGCTTGTCTAGAGAAGAATACCAGTTGCTTGTGAACCTCTACATCCCCCGAACTACACCGTGCGACATCCGGGAAGGGACGAGGCAATCAACAACTTCTCGCCCTGTGAGCTCGCCATTCCAGCCGAGCACTTTGAAGTGGGATTGCGCCTCCCCATCTGGTCCGAGATCCGCCATGCCCTCTGCTACTTCGGCATGGTTCCCGCACAGATCATGTAACATCCCATTTCCCAACTAGACCCCTAGGGATGACTTTGTCCTGACTAGGTCAGGACAAACCCTTAGAGAACCAAGAAGGACCAAGTGAACCTAGGGTTTCAGTTGAGTGTCGATTGTTCTGCAAATAGCAAAACCCCAAAACCCTAGAATTGGAGGGCCAAGTAATTCCAACGTATGTGGACCCTAGGGTAGGTCATAGAGTCAACCTTAGGACCCATGTTGACCCCAGTAAACACTTTGACCTTATTAGCCAAAAATGACCCTAAGCCCTATTCCTTGGGTTGGGTCCACCCAAACTAACCCAATGCCACCCAATGGGTCAATGTCAACTCATACCCCATAGAGAGGAGAAAAAATAGGTTTCATGCATGGATATTTTGAATTAACCTAGGAGAGAGAATTTGAATAAAATAGGAGAGAGAAAGGATATTTTCGAGTAACATTGAGTTTGGGCCCACTTGTGTTCATGCCACCAGCCCACACATGGGCTGACCGACCCCTTTAACCCATTTAGGAGGAGTGGGAGAAAGTGGTGCCAAAATTGCATGCTTGGAGACAAGCCCAAGCAAAAAACTGACCCTACCTAGCCATGTGGCTTCATACCCTCCTCCCAACTCATTCCATCAGCCCACACATAAGCTGGCCAACCCATTTAACTCAGTTAGGTGGAAGTGGATGAATTGGGACCCACCATGCATGCATGGTGATGCAACCAAGGCAAAACCTCCCCCCCCCCCCCTTGATATCATCGCCCCCCAATATTATCCCCTCCCACACGACCTCTCAGCCCCCATTTCATTCTCATCCCAAGAGAGAGAGAGAGAGAGAGAAGCCTGAACAAGAGCTAGAGGCCGTGAAAACCAAGAATACACCGCCACAACCGCCGGAAATAGCTCCCCTCCGCTCCTCACGTAGCATGGCCGCCGGGAAGGTCCTCCCTCACCTCCATCTTCATGCATTTGATATTAGGATTGTTAGGGGTAGGGTTTAGGCTCAAATGAGCCCGAACCCAGCTTTCATTTTTCTCCATTAATGGAGTTCTGGAGCTTTCGGGTTGGGTGGCGCTGCTGTCGGCAATGCTTGCCCCCACCACCGTGAGGGTGGAGGTAAAGATCACCGGGGGTTGCGCCGTCTATAGCCACCAGAAAACCCCTCGTGAAGCTTCCTGTTATCAGGCTAGACATCCACTGCATTTTGGAGAAGAAATACACAGGCCGTCTGATTGCTTTAAGATCCATTCCATGCAAAAAAAATATAAATCCTGTTTTTATTTTAGTTTCATGAACAGTGCTATTTTTTTTTGGCTTTTATAGAAGAGTTATGCATGTGGATGTTTAGGGAACTTCTACACCTTTTCATAAAGAGTGTTTAACATAAAAATTATAGGTCTTTGAGTTACCTTTAATTATATATATTACACATTTATTTTGGTTAGGTAGGCTGCCCGATAGAGCCATTTTCCTAGGACTAGTCCTAGGGTAGGTCAGAAATTAAAATGAGTGCCCTGCCCAAACCCTAGGTCCAAATGGGCTGAAATTTTGGGCATGTGTCTTAATTAGGCATATCTAAATCCTCCGTAAAAGTGGGAATTGTTGGTGAAACTAATCCTATAGTTTTAGTCAAAATTTGATAAATCAAATAATGTTGATTGTTGGAGCATACCAACCCCAATTGGCCCCAAATTTTGGTGGCCTTCCCTTAGGGGTATATTAGACCTATGGTAGAAAAATTAGTCAATTTAACCCTCTTAATTGTGAGATATCTCACTTGCAAGATCATGAAAGGTGAGTTGCCTTGGGCTGCAAATAGCAAATGTGTAGAAATTGGAAGAGATGCCCAAGTCCATCCAGAGGCCCAAAAGACCTGGAATTTTGGTCAATAACTGGATTAGGGAATAATTAGTCCCTGCCCAAAAATGGGATTAATTGGAATTAAATTTAGGGGGAAATTACTAAAATACCCCTAGGCTTGTTTAGGTGATTCTTGGAGTAGTTCACGTCCAAAAGGCCCCAATTTTTGGTGGCATGTCCATGGGGACATTATTAGGGCATGGTTAAATTTTCAGCCCACATGGACCACAACAAGTTGGGTAAATCCCCTGGCTTGTGTTGGCTAGTAAAGGGTTTGGTGTGCTTATAGTCAAAAATGAAATATGGAGTGCACAACCCTTTTGGACCATTGGCTTTGTATTACCCTAAGTACACCCCACCCCTTGGGGAAGATGGATGAATTAGGGTTGATTTACCCTTAGACCCAAGTTCAAACCCCAAGGAAGGACCTTTCAGGGTTGTGAAGGACATAGGGGCAAATGCCCTTGTATGGCCTTGTAATTTACTAGAAGGATAGCCTATGTACATTCAAGCCTCTGGTTGAAATTTTAGGGAATTTAGAAGTAGTTAAGTACCTTAAAAGTCAAACCCTAGCTTTAGGGTAGAAGCATTATTAGGTCAAAACAGTAACTTAACATCATCTAAAAATTATGAAGATGGGGTAGAATAAATCTTAGGGTGATTTAAACCCCTAGATATTTTTAGTGGAATTTTATAGATTATATTCATGCTAGTTCCTTTGTTAAATATCAAAGTGTCAAAATTAGTAATTAATTTAATTTGATCATTTGGTATAAATGGAATCTAGTAAAATTTGGTCAGTAGAGGTTTTTGACCTAAATAGAGGTCTCTGAATTTTATTATAATTTTTAAAGGATTTTATATATTGCTTCCTTCACAAATTTTGTAAAGGCAATACTTGGTAAATAAATCATTTAAACAATAATTTAACTTATAAAAATGTGGATTTTGTCAACTAATAATTTTAGGATGATATCTACTGTTAGGAATTTAATAATGAATTTTTGAAGTATATTCATAGTACTTGATTTACAATTATGCCTTGTTTAGATTTTTGTATTGAATTTATTTAGAATTAAATATTCTGTGAAAAATCATGAAAGTTGGCCAGTGATAATTTTAGGACTGTAGTAGTGTAATATATTTAATTCAAATTATTTGGATGATAATTCAAGTAGTTGATTTACAAATATTGGAATATGGGAATTACTGCTAAAATAATTTTAGGACCCTTAAATGTTTGTAGAAAATGCCAAATTTGGAAATTGTCACTTTTAGACATATGGAATTTTATCATGAATTTATGAAACATTAATCATGTCTAAAATGTATACTTCATGATCAACTTGACAATGATTGGCTCTTTTAAGAAATTATTTAAATAGAAGATTAATTGAGGAAAATACAATATTCTGGAATTAAATCATTTATGTCATGATAGGACTCCAGTAAATAACTTAGGACATTCGGATTAAAACTTAAAGCACACCTTATCATGAACATCACTTAGTATAGGTTGGTCTGCAAATAGTAATTTGGGGAAGAGTTGTATCAAAAATAAGATTTAGAATAGTGTAGAGCTAGTCTTGTGGAATTGGTTAGATGAAAGTAGATGAGTCACCATAGGAAGTTCTAAGGAGTGGCGAGAATCGAGTTGGTGCGAGTTAGAAGGTACGCGAGTTCGGCGAAAGATCGTCGTTCCCGCCAGAGTGAAAGGTCTAAACTACCCTAGGTTTAGTTTAATGTAATATAAAAAGGGAATGGGTAAGGGAAGACAACCAATAATAATAAGCGCCTTGCGAAATGGAACTTTGGTCTGTCATACCATCGTGGTCTTAAGTGCCTATTGAGAACCCCTCACATGGTATAATCCGGAGGCAGTCCTGGGCTAACGTAAACCATAAAGAACAAATCGAAAGAGTAATGTAGAAAATAGGGCTTCACTCTGCACACACTAGCTGGATAGGAGGTTGGAAATAGATAAGTCATCCCGAGGTGTTCAAAGGGGCGCCATCCCACGGTGTTCAAAGGGATGAGGTTTGGTAATTGAGCCGGGTTGTTTAGTACGAGGAGCTTAGTCTCGGTTTGAGGTTAATTCGGTCGGTTTAGTCCGGGAGCTTGACTTGTTGGTTCTTTTAAGAATATTGCATGTGCATAAAAAGGAATATCTAAGGTGGTGGGTCTTCGGTACTGGTTATTGTAGCACCGGTGCCAGTACGATGACTCGGCAAGTGTGGTTTTACACTTCGCCAATGTTAAGTCCGACGGTCCAGTCGGCAAGAGTCCGCTTAGTGCACCAAACGTTGAGGCGTACGATAGGTAGGATCGGTAGTGCTATACTGGTTTTTAGGTGGGTGAGGCCCAACCCACCGCTTCCGTCTGCCACTACGGAGGTATCCTGGGAGGTAACAACTCCGAAAGGGGGAACTAAAGGTTTGTGTACACAAAGTCGGGTGGGTGAGTAGCACTGCTTGATCATAACATACCCACCATATAGATGCATATCATAATCATTCATAAAAACCTGTGACACCTAATGTATAAGTGGTATGCGACGCTTATACATTGGGACTTGGTAAACGACCCCTTATTCTATAAGCTTGTGTGGGCAAGTTTATAAATTAAGGTTATTTCAATATCTATATGTAATGTTTGTGAAAACCGACTCTCGAACGTATAAAGTGGTATGAGACATTTTATACGATGGGAGCCTTATAGAAGATCCCTTTGCTTATATGTACTCACATAAGTGAAGGTTAAATTCTTTTCTTACTTTACTTATTACAACATGGTTATAAATTGCTAGCTAGGTCCCCCCCCCCCCCCCGTCTCTGTCACCTACTTGTTTTACTCTCCACTTTCACATCCTTTCCTTTCTTCCTCCCCACTCGGTACCTAGGAGCATGGGGGAAGGGGTGGGGGATGATAGGGCTTAGTGTTATAGACTAACGGTTTTCGAACCACATCATATTAGGGGATCGTGGAGCCCTGCAGGGAGGAGCAATACAAGAGACCGGTTTGATTGGAGATAGGGCAGTCTAGCTCAGGAGTACAGCAAGTTGGGACCGTGAGTCGTGGCTTTTAGTAGTTGTTTTATTTTGCTTCCACATGAGAGACCTGTAGTGAGGATATTGATGCACCGGGCTTAAGCCCTTCATTTCCTGTATTCTTTTACTATTTATGTAGACACTCCCTTCGTGGAGATTTTTATTATATGTGATTTGTTGTGGACTTACATGTTTATATTCTTGTACTGCTACTTTTGTGATCAATAAGGCTTGCATAATCGGCATTTTGTAGTGACGATCTTCCCGGGCGCGAAGGTGTCACCGCAAAGCGGCGGTTCCGGGCATAAGACCCCGGGTTTCAAAAAAAGGGGGTCTTATAAATCAATCCTAACTCCATAGCCCTATTGGTCGCATTCGCCTGCTACATGCGGTTTGAGCGAATGGAATTCAGCCTCCCTGTCTTCCGCAAACTTTTTAACTTCTGTGCCAAGAGGGACGGGGTCTCCTTCTTTTCTTGCAATAACCTTAAGGCAAAGGGTCTCGCCAACAAAAATTGTAACTAGGTCAAGAAGTTCATCTTTGTCTCTGGAGACTTTGGCAACCTCCCACTCTCGCCGATCCAAAAGTAAGAATCTACATACCGCCCTCACAGTCTCGGCGGTCATGAGGCCAAGCTTCACAAATTCCTCTTTCGGAAGGATTTGAAAGTTCCCTTCCTGAGGAGGAACGTCAACCGCTACTTCCAGTTCTCACTGGGGAAGGTAGTTCTCGTATTCGATCATTTTTAAAGATTACATGCTTTGGAATTTTTCTTACTTATGATCTATGTAGGGGTGCGAGATCTCCCTCTAAACCCTCCTTATGTTGACAGTGCTGCACTCTCTTTTGAGATTGCACGCACTGAGGTTGTCGCTGCGCCCTATAGAGACCCAACTAAGTCACTGCCGAGATCAAGCGGGTAGAAGTGAAAGATTGGAACCTCCCCTCCACCAACTCCTAAGGAGAAATAAACTATAGTTCTCCCCAAGGGCAAGGATATTTCCTAAGATTTCCCGGCGAGTGCTGCTGGCGAGACTGTAGAGAAGGAATTGGGCGAGATTGACGGGACCTCGGCAGTAAATGAGAAACCCAGGCCTAAGGAACATAGGAACTTTGGTTTGGGAGAGAGGGTGCTAGATGATGCTGGTGAGCCCCTACTAGTATGGGACCGGGAAGCCAACATGGATTCCATCTCCACTGTACTTCTCTCCTGGCAAGAGGGCGTGATGGTCTCCGGACAGGCCTATGCACTAATATTTGGCATATTAGGGTGAGACAGTCCCTCTTTCTACGACGCAGCGCTGATGAAGTCACTCGCCTACGAGAGCTTGCGAGCTCAGTTCTGCGCCATCAAACTGACCCACATGTATGTAGTCATGGCATCCGCCTCTCGCGATAGCTGTCGAATGTAAGCGATGCGTGTTCCCATCTCTGCAAAGATGTTACAACCTTGAAGCGGGATCTGGACACCGCCAAAAAGGACCTCGCCATGCGGGAGGTGGGAGTGGAAAGCCTTCCTTATTTGCTGCGCGTTCACTAAATGTTATTATCGCACTAACCTTTCTTTGTTATGTAAGGTGCTGCAATTATCGCCCAAAAGGACGCGCGCATTGCCCAGCTCAAGGAGGAGAATCGGAGAATAAGGGCCCAAAACTAGCAATGGATCGATTCGTTGGTCCCTCCTCCCTCGGGCGAAAGGAAAAAGGATATGTTGTACACGCTACATGAGATTAAGCTGATGATGTAATAGAATGCTATCGCAGCGGTGAGGCACTCGCTCCAGGTGATGAGGGAGGCTGGATTCTTGAGGATTTATGGCGAGAAGGTGATGGCTAAGATCTTATTCCCGGATCTCTTCCTGCCCATCCCGGAACCAGAGGGCACCCCTGACGATATCTCTGGCGAGAGAGAGTAGTCGACATCGTCTCCCTAAAGCTCTTGTTTTGGATTTTCTCCCTATAATTAATTTTTCTGGGCTACGCCCTTTGTAACATGTAACTATTCCTTGAAAATATGAAGCAAAGTTATGTTATGAAATCTCTCTTCTTTTTTTGTGTTTTGATTTTGAGCGCACGACTCTGCGGTAACACGTTTGTCTCGTGCCTCTTCTCAAGAGGTCCATGATCACGATATCTTACAAGACCATATTTGGACTTCCCGTTGCGCCAACAAGGTAAATTACTGACTTTGCTAATTCGATGTATAGGACTAGATCTCGTGCCATTCTGGCCCAATTGGCTCGGCACCCTGATATATTTTCTTTCGAGCTTGCCGCTCATGATAGTTCTCACGATGTTCTCGCCTCGCCAACTCATTCATAAATAGGATCATAGCCAAGGCTTTACGTCGTTCTCGCCGTATATGCTCAGACGTGAATGGGACAATTTGCAAGAACAGGCTTCGAGCACTCGCATTCTCCTATTCACTTCCCTGACCTTGACATTTTCCCAGAATTTTACCTTTAACTACCTTTTACTAGCTGGCGAGATCCCTGATTGGTGAGATTTCCTTGAAGTTTTGGACTCCCCCAAAATTCCTCTAGATCCTTAGCATCTTTGGCATGTATGGGCAGCCTAGGTCTAGGTTTTTAAGAAACAACATCATCCACCGAGGACCCCTGCCCTGCTAGCTAGGTGAAATCCTGACAGTGAGTGCAGCTCGAGAGTTAGCTCTAGAGAAAAAACAATGCCCACCTAGGGCCCCTGCCCTGCCAGCTATGTGAAAGCCTGACAACGAGTGTAGCTCGAGACTTATCTCTAGAGAAATAACATTGTCCATCGAGGACCCCTGCCCTGCAAACTAGGTGAAAGCCTAACAGTGGGTGCAACTTGGGACTTAGCTCCAGAGCAAGAAGAACATCCACCGAGGACACCTGCCCTGCCAGCTAGGTGAAAGCCTGACAGAGGGTGTTGAGCATCAACCAGACTTTCCTTTGGCCATCCACTGGCCCAATCAACTATGTGAGAGCCTGATGGCGGTTGTTGAGCATAAACCGTACTTTTCCTTGTCCAACCAACGGTCGCTATCACCGGCCCATACAACTAGGTGAGAGCATGATAGTTGTTGGGTTTTGTTATCACAATAACCTTGATTTGAAGAAGTCCCCCTAAAACTAAGGTGAATTTTAGTTGTATTTGATGGTGCTTGTTTAGATTACTTGCAGAACCAAATTGCTAAGTGTAGACTATTGTTAGTCTATAGTGGTTCATCAAACACAAGACCATACAATGTAATTCCTCAGTGTGATCCATGGTGTTGACTCATGTGTAAACTCTCTATTGGGATACACTTCATTTTCAAGCACTTGGACTATTGAAGGAAGACTTGATGTTGTTTGGAATGAAGTCCTCAAGGTTTATATAACTGAGAAAAATTATAAGTGTTTTACTCGAGTGAAGCTCTAGTACTCGAGTAGAAACCTTAGAAGCACTCGAGTAGATCTAGTTCATAATTCGAGTATGGAAGTTGTTCTCGAGTAGCTTATATCTAGCACTCGAGAAGACAAGTCCAGCACTCGAGTAGACTTGCTCTCCTTCTCGAGTATTCAATGTTTAAGTCTCAAAAATTTTCTAAGTTAAACACTCGAGTAGTCAAATATAGTACTCGAGTAGTTGAGCAATTTGTTTCGAGTGACAGCAGGAAAGTACTCGAGAAGCTAAGTCAGTACTCGAGAAGCTAAGTCAGTACTCGAGAAGCTAAGTTAGTACTCAAGAAGCAGAGACTTGCCTCAACGCAATCTAGACACGTCCACTCGAGTAGTCCAGTTTGTTCTCGAGAAGTCTTTACTTATTCTCGAGTAAAATAAGCAAGTTCTGGCATAAAGTTCCCTTAGTTTCGAGAAGCCAGATCGAAATTTTTCCTAAGTACTTATTCTCGAGAACTTTGTAGTTGTTGTCTCGAGAAGTAGTAGCTGTTCTCGAGTAGCCATTCTTTCACTTGAGAACTGCAGAATCATATTTCTGAATTTCGCTAAGTGCCAGACGGCGTGGATTTCAATTTTAATTAACCCGTGATTGGTCCATGTGGGTTGCAATTAATGCTAATTAGACCGTTAGGAAAGGTCTATAAAAGTTCTTGATAGTTTAACTTTCAAGGCAGCCTAAACACCTAGAGGGGGGGGTGAATAAGTTCAGCTTCTCTTTCTAAAACTTCTAGGCAGAATTCAATTTAATAACTAATATAATAAACACAGCAATCACAGAAAACAAAACATCACAGATTGCACTATGTTTTATAGTGGTTCCCCAAGGTCTGGGTACATCCACTTTCCCCCTTCACCTATCTAGCAGTATGCTAGATTCGGCCAAACTTCCACTTATCTCAGATCAATAGATCTTACAACTCAGAACCCAACTGGTTCCTACAACTTAGGCACAACTGCCCTACCTCAGCCTTGCCCCAAGGCCTACAACTCAGAGAATATCCTTCTCCTACACTCAGGCAAACAGCCCTACCACTCAGAGTTCAACACTCTTACATTCAGCCTTTATAACATAGGCTTACAACTCAGATCTGTATAAACAGATCCTACAGAAATATAGAAAAGATTGTTTTAATTGTCTTGCCAAAGTTGAGAGAGAAAAGGCAATGACAATTCTTGATCAGCTGATGCAATCAACTGTTTCTTAGCCTTCTTCAAAGCTTCTTGAAAATGTACTTAGCTGAGTTGATTCCAAACAGCTTCTTGAGAATCCACTGGTGGATTCTTTCTTCTTCTTCAAATTCTGACTTGATCTCTCTCTATCCAGAACTTTGAATGATTCTTCTGAATTCTGATTAGAACTCTTCTTAGATCTATCCTTAGATAGTCTTCTTAGATCTCCCGGAGAAGATCTTCTTAAGTGCCTAGCACTTTCTTGAAATGAGTAGAATTGTAATCCTTCTCCACTTTCTGATCCAATGTATTTCAAAAGGTCAGTTCTATATGTTGTTGATTGATTTTCTCCTTCTGAATCTGTCTATTTATAGACATTCTTCATGGTAACCGGCTGATCCGGTTTCTAACCGTTTTCTGACAAGTCTGACAGCTTCAGTTAACCGGTGGTAACCCACAGCTGTCAAGTCTTCAATCAAGTCCTGTGCCTTAGTCTTGAATCACAAGTTGTTGAAACAGTCTGTTAGAAAGTGTCGAGTCCATCTGTCTATCTGTGTCGACATAATTGACTTTGGTGTCGACACAGTCTTCAGTGATGTCGACTAAGTTGCCTTTGAGTCGACACAGCTTCTTCTGCAAATAATTTGATCTTGACTCTCCAGTGTGTCGATACAAGTCCTGTGTGTCGACACAGTTGTTGTAGAATCATAACTTTAGTAAGTGTCGACTTAGCCTTCAGGTGTCGACACATTCATTTTTTTAACTCTGCTATAATGTGTCGACTAAATCACAATGTGTCGACACATTCTGCTGGTGTCGACAAACTTGAGGTCGACTATTTTCTTCTGTGTCGACACATTCAGATGATGTCGACAATCTTGAGATCGACTATACTCTTCTGTGTTCGACACATTCTCCCAATGTTGAGGTCGACGCTTTTCTTCTGTGTCGACACAATTTCCCAGTGTTGTGTCGACTATTTTCTTCTGTGTGTCGACACTGCTTCCTTTGTGTCGACACTTGGACTTAGAATTTTTCTGCATACTTTATCAATTCTCCACCTGCACATGTCAACTTAAAACAACATCAAATACACCTTGATGTATATCATTGAGCTAAGTTGGGCTTCTTCAAATCAGGTACACATTTTCCAATGTACCCAACAATCTCCCCCTATTTGGAGAAGTCATAACCCCTATAGCCAATGATATACACCATTTATAAACAGTACTAAATGATGATTAATGACATAGCAGGAATACTTTAAATATAAACAAAACATAACATAGAATAATTCAGAATCAATCATCACAGAATGCACATTATAATATGCCAAACAACATTTTGTTTATAACAGGGTAATGTTTGATTACAAAGTTTTACATTTGATGATTACATCACAACATTACAAAATATTTAAAACAAAATCAGGATTGATCAGGCTCTCTAATCATAATCCCTTTGCCAGACTGAATTGTAGCTGTCACAGGAGCTTCTGATTCTTCAGCTATCTTCTTTCCTTTAAGATCAGCCTTCTTCTGAGCTTCTTCCTTGATCCTTTGCCTTTCAAAATAATGAAAAGGCTTTGGGAAGTATTTGCTTGGCTCCTTAGCATCTGATGGCAGTCTTCCCAGCTTGGCTTTCCTTCTGAATTGTACAATTGCCTCTTGCCTTGCCTCATACTTCTGCCATTCAATTTCATTGTACCACTTCCCTCTCTCATGAACTTTATCCTGTACAGCTTTCCATGCAGTGAGTATTATGTTCCTTGAAGTAGGACTCCACTGCTCATAATCTGGCTTCAGTACAGCCTGCTCTCTGAATTTCTTCTTTGCCAATAGAGCATCCTGCTGTTCTTTCAGAGTAGCCTCAGGCTTATCAACCTTTCCAAAGACAATGTTAGTAACCTCCTTTGGAGGACTATACATTTCTTGAACTTTCTGATCAATCAAATCAAAATCTGGAGGGGGGTATATGACTTGGGCAACCTCAGGTTGATTGCCTTCAAGTAGATTAGATTGTATTCCTGACTCAGCTACCATAGCATCATCACACAATGGGGGATATCCCAAAGTGGCTCGTATGCTATTGGTCACCCACTTGGTGTGCTCAGAGCCTGCATGAATTAGCATCCTCTCCCCCTTTATGGCTTCTCTAGATACATGATCTCTTAAATCTTCCTTTTGAAATCGAATTTGGCCATCCAAATAATTCACTCCCTCTTTGAAAAATGGTCTTAACTTTTGAAGCTTTTCAGATATGTCCTTTTGAGAGGTTGTGATGGCAGACTTAACAGATGCAATAGCAGCCTGAAAATTCTTATCAAATTCTTCAATTTCTTTGGCTCTATCTGCAGGCAGACCTGGAACAATCTTCTTGACCTCCTCAATAATCTCATTATGAGATTCAGTTAAATTCTCATTCATTCTAATTTGATTTTCCAAAACATAACTTTGCTTCAAAGCAATATCATCCACCTTTGTAAAAATAGCCTCCTGTTGTTTAGCCAGATAAACCACAGCATTGCCACCCTTGTGGAAGCAATCTGTCATTTCAGTTTTATGCATGTTGACTTGAAATTGGATGGACTTGATATCTTGAGCTAAGTCAAACTGAAGTGACTTGCTATTCTCATCTACATACTTTTCCATAGCCATCCTTTGTTCATCCAATTTTACTTGAAGATCTATCATGAATTTGTTGTAATCAAAGGCTGGAGAAACTTGTGGAGTTGTGGTCTGTAAAGCCTGCTTATAGTTCTTGCTTCTTCTCTTAAAGACAACAAGTTTTCTTTTCTTTGCCATCCTGGCATCTTCAGTTTCTGTTTCAGAGGAAGTATCTACATGAATTCTTTCTTGTGGATGATGAATTGTATCTGTTCCAAGGGGTTGTTGCTCAGCTTCAACATCCACAGGCTCATCCTCAACCTGTGGTTCAACCGCAGCTTCCTGATCAATGTCCATTCCTATGGACTTCTCAATATCTTGTCCACCTCCTACTTTATCAGCAGCAGTATCAATATCTGGGAATAACTCCTCCATAGTAAATTCCACTTGAGTTGTCACCTCTGCAGCAGTTAAATCTTGAGATATGTTTAACTGTGCTTCTTCTTGAAGTTGCACTTCAGTATTTGGAGTGTCAGGAGTAGGAGTGGACACTAGCTCCCCCTGAACCTGTGCAATAATAAGAATATGAGCAATGTCTTTTATAGTAAAATACATTAGCTCCCCCTATACCTGAGCAGAAGTAGATACCTTTGGAGCAGGAGTGGAAACTGGCTCCCCCTGCATCTGTGCAGGTGTTGATACTTCCTGGACCACAGTTGAGTCAAGCTGTGTCCCTTCTTGTACTTGTTCAGATTCTTGATTTGGTGTAGGGGATTGCACAGGGGTGTCTGGCCTGCTCTCTTCAGGCACATCCTTGGACAGCACCCTATCCCACCTGGAGAATAGTCTCATATCCATTCTTCTCATATGGTTAATCTTACTCCCTTGCAGCTGCTGCATCACTTCAGGAATCACTCCAGTGAAGTACAGGCTCATGATCCTAGCCATGTTAGGCTTCTTGATTCCCTCTTTGATCTTGTCAAAGAGCACTCCTGACCAATCAGTAGGAATAGTAAAAACTATCCTGGTCATCAGGCTGAACATATAGGCAGAAATCCTATCATGTCCACCTGTCTTGCAGAGGATTACCTTTCCAACTACTTCAGACAAGAACTTCCCTTGCTGATTCATTCCCTTCCTGTTGAATGCAGCTCCAATCTTCAATCCTGAATCCAGGCCACACCATTGAAGGGCTTCCCTTGTCTTAGATATAGGAACTTCCTCTTCATTCTCAACTACTTGCAGTTGGAAGATCTTTCTTAAACTTCTTTGATTAATCTTTACCTTCGTCCCTTGAACAGTGGACTTAATCTTGAGGCCAGTAGAATGGACTGATGCAGAGATAAAGAACTCGTGCACCTCCTTCTTCCAGATCTTAGTTGGTTCTGAAATGAGAAATTCTAACCCTGATGCAGAGAGAAGGGTGATAACTCCTTGAACATCAGGCGGCGCCTCTGCAAAGGCCTGGCGCACTAACTCATATCCTTCATTGATGTTATCTTCAATCCTTGGCGCCATCGTTGTGTCGTGAAAGCTTGAGAGAAGAGAGAAAGAAAGACTGTCGACACAGGGTTTGAGTCTCGAAAACCTTGAAAGCGTGTCGACAAAAAGAGCTTTTGACCTATTTATAGCTTCTGTTGAAAGAAGTTCAAAAGGCGTCAAAAACAGTCTAAATGTGTCGACACAGACGGAATGTGTCGACACAAACTTCTATTAACTCGACATTTCTTCAGCCTACTATGTGTCGACACCAACTTGTGGTTATGTCGATACCGTGGATACATAGTAGAAAGACAGAAATTCTGTGTCGACACATATTCTATAAGTGTCGACACATATTCTGTAAGTGTCGACACCATTATTCTGGTTGAGTCGACATTACATTTCTGGTTAAGTCGACAATAAAACTCTTAAGTGTCGACACATATTCTCTGTGTCGACACAATATTTCTGACTTGTCGACAGAATTTCTCTGAGGCGACACATTATTACTGAATGTGTCGACACATTCTTACTTAGCCAATTTCTGTAACTTCAATGTGTCCTTTTTTTTTTTAACACTTGATTAGGTTGTTATTACTTTAACTTACTTATATATCACTTCAATAGCATTGTTAATGATTTTGTTAATACATTAATCAATGTTTAACATACCTAATTCAATTTTGAATTTATTGAATTTGGTTTCATCTAAAGACTTAGTAAATACATCTGCTATTTGATAATCTGTTTTTACAAATTCCAATGAGATGTCTCCTTTTTCTACATGTTCTCTAAGAAAATGATATTTGATTTCTATATGCTTAGTTCTACTATGAGAAACTGGATTATTAGCAATAGAAATAGCACTCTTAGAATCACATAAAAGAGGTGTTCTACTTACCTGAATACCATAATCCTTAAGCTGATGCTGCATCCATAATAGCTGTGCACAGCAGCTTCCAGCAGCAATATACTTTTACTCAGCTGTGGAAATTGCCACACTAGTCTGCTTTTTACTACTCCAAGATATTAGTCTTCCTCCCAGGAATTGACAAGTACCTGTAGTACTCTTTCTATCCTCTCTACATCCTGCAAAATCTGCATCTGAATAGCCTGTTAGTTGAAAATCTCTATTCCTAGGGTACCAAAGACCTAGAGTAGGAGTGCCCTTTAGATATCTTAGAATCCTTTTGACTGCAGTATAATGAGATTCTTTAGGGCAGGCTTGGTACCTAGCACAGACACATGTTGCATACATAATGTCAGGTCTACTAGCAGTGAGATATAGTAGAGACCCAACTATTCCTCTATACAATGATTCATCAACAGGTTTACCTGCCTCATCTTTGCATATTGGCATACTTGTTCCCATAGGAGTTCTCATGGAGGAGGATGACTCCATACCATATTTCTTAATTAATTCCTTGGTGAACTTAGACTGGGATATGGACAATCCATCATCAGTCTGTCTTACTTGGAGTCCCAAGAAGAACTTAAGTTCTCCCATACTGCTCATCTCAAACTTCCCTTGCATAAGTTTGGCAAACATTTTACAAAGGTTGTTTTCAGTAGATCCAAAGATTATGTCATCAACATAGATCTGGACTAAGATGATCTTTCCTTTGGATTCCCTAAGGAATAGAGTTTTGTCTATCTTTCCTCTTGAGAATTTATTCTCAATGAGGAAGGTAGACAGGGTTTCATACCAAGCCCTTGGAGCTTGTTTTAACCCATACAAAGCTTTCCTAAGCTTATACACAGAATCAGGTTTAAGAGGATCTACAAAACCTGATGGCTGCTCTACATATACTTCTTCTTTAAGATCACCATTCAGAAATGCTGACTTCACATCCATCTGGTATACTTTGAAGTCTTGGTAGGCTGCATAGGCAAGGAACATTCTGATTGCCTCCAGCCTTGCTACTGGAGCAAAGGTTTGATCAAAGTCAATCCCTTCTTCCTGCCTGTATCCTTTTGCAACCAATCTTGCTTTATTCTTTACTATTATTCCACTTTCATCTAGCTTGTTCCTATAGATCCACTTAGTTCCAATTATGTTGTGGCCTCTTGGTTTAGGAACAAGCTCCCAGACTTTGCACCTTCTAAATTGATTCAGCTCCTCTTACATAGCATCAATCCAGTGCTGGTCTTGGATAGCTTCTTCAAAGTTCTTAGGTTCCATTTGGGACAAGAAACTAGAATGCAAAACTGTGCTTTGATTTCTGCTTCTAGTTTGCACTCCTTGTCTTGGATCACCAATTATCTGATCAGTAGGATGATCTCTTAGATATCTTATAGCTGGAGGTAGATTCCCTTCAGGTTGTGCATCTCCAGCTTCTTCATTCTGCTGTTCCTCTTGGTTTTCATCAGCTTCCATTATCTCTTGTACTCCCCCTGGACAGCAGCCTTCATTTTCCAATGCTCCCTCTTCCTTTGAAGCTTCAGCAATGGAGAGCTTGTCCATCTTCTTGCTTATACCTGTTGAGTCATTTGATCTACAAGACAACTCACAATTGATTAATCTTGTTTCATCAAATACAACATGCACAGATTCTTCAACAACTTGAGTAGTTAAGTTGAAGACTCTATAGGCCTTACTATTTGTGTTGTACCCAACAAATATCCCATCCTGGGATTTGGCAGCAAACTTAGTCAAATATGACTTGCCATTGTTAAGTATATAGCATTTGCAACCAAAGATCCTAAAATAGGATAGGTTTGGTTTTCTGCCTTTCACAATCTCATAGGGAGTCTTTCTGTGGCCTTTGGTGATAGAAGCCCTATTGATGACATGACAAGCAGTGTTAACTGCCTCAGCCCAAAAATATTCTGGGAGAGAGGTGTCACTCAATAGAGTTCTACCAGCTTCAATTAATGTTCTATTCTTTCTTTCAGCAATACCATTTTGCTGAGGTGTTCTAGGTGAGGAGAACTCTTGGAAAATCCCAAAGTCTATACACAAGTTTGTTATGCTTTCAGATTGAAACTCAGTACCATGGTCACTTCTAATTTTGACCACTGTACTATTCAGTTCATTCTGAATTTGCTTTACAAAATTAAATAATACACTTGGGGTTTCAGATTTTTGTCTCAGAAAGAACACCCATGTAAATCTAGAATAGTCATCTACAACCACTAGAGTGTAGACCTTCCTACCTAGACTGTGAACTGGCATAGGACCAAAAAGATCCATATGCAAGAGGTATAAGCACCTCACAGAATCCTTGTTTTCAAGGATTTGAAATGAGATTTTTGTCTGCTTGCCCTTTTGACAAGCTGAGCATACCCCTTCCTTTATACACTTAACTTGAGGCCCATTCCTCACTAGTTCTTTACTAAAGAGTTGGCCAATTGTCTTGTAGTTTAGATGAGCCAATCTCTTGTGCCACTTAACACAATGAGAAGCATTGTCATCAGCTACAAGACAAATGGGGGATGCCTTATTCTCACATTCAAAATTAAGGCAATACACATTTCTCTTCCTATACCCAGTCAATATGATCTCTTGATCACTTGACCTTTTGATATGACATCCATCCTTACCAAATGAAATGTCATATCCTAGATCACTCAGCTGGCTTATGCTTATTAGATTATGTTTCAAACCTTTTACATAGGCCACTTGGGTGATAGTAATTAGGTTTGAAGAGATGTTACCAAATCCTTTGATGACTCCTTTTTCAGATCCACCAAAGATCACTTTATGTCCATCTTTGACAGATGAATACTCCTTCAGCAGCCCCATTGTTCCAGTCATGTGCCTGGAACAACCACTATCCAAGTACCATATAGGGGCATGGTAACTTGGATTCACCTGCAATACAGAATTACTTACCCTTAGAACCCAAGTAAGTCTTGGGTCCTTGGTTCAGGTTAGCCTTAATAAAGTTATCATAACCTCTTCTAACAGGTAGACTCTTATTCTTTATAACACTTGTGTTATACCAGCAGTCCAATGCAAAATGACCCCTCTTGCCACAGCACCAACATTCAAACTTATTGTATCTAGATCTAGATACATCCTTATCAGAAGCATTTCTGTTCATTGCTGGTGCTGTTGCAACTTCACCTACTGATTTCTTAAAACCATAGGGTTTATGACCATAGGTAGGCCTGCTTGCCTTAACACCCTTGTTCTTCAGAACATTTGTCTTAATATGATCCTGAATGTCTTCATGATCATATATGTTAGAAGGCACTTTCTCCTTACCAAACCTTATGGGGACTGAAAGGTTTAGTGGCTGAATAGGGGCTTTGCCTTTCCTCTTGAATCTACTAGCCCTGGAGTTACCCTTAAATCCTAATCCAGCCTTACCCTTCTGAGTGACAAATTCATCTATCAAGGGTAAGACAGATTTTGGCTTAGAGTAACTAGCCACTAAATCCCTTTCAATTCTAAGTCTGTCCTCCAGACTCTTTACTTGATCATTAGTATAATTAATTGTGCCCATCTGAATAATAGTTATATTCTTCAGCTTGGCAATTTCAGCTAACTTTTGATCAAGGACTTTTTCTAACTCAGTTGTTGCAACCCTTAGATCAGCAATTTCCTGAGCCTGTGATTTAATCAGGTTCTTGCTTTTCTTAAGGGCCTGCAACAGGTCCCCATACTTGTCTATCAATTGATAGACATCTCCTTCAGATCCAGATGCATCTTCATCACTTGATGCAGATGTAGCTGATTCTTCACTTGTATTACAAACAGATGTACAAGAAGGATAGTTTACCTCATTAGAACCAGACTGATTCTGGCATAGGTCCTCTTCTGATCTTGTCATCAAACCCATGCATTGATGTTCATTGATGGAGTCTAGCAACTGCATAAACTCCTCTTCCTCAGATGCAGCATATAATCCAATATATGCTTCAGCTTCAGATCCTGATTCTGAAGTTGACTGGTCTGACAGACTTTTATCTTTCTTTGCTACAAAGGATTTCTCCTTCTTGCCTTTCTGATAAGTCTTCTTCTTTTCTGAAGATTCCTTCCTTTTGTCAGGACAATCAGCCACTACATGTCCAGGCCTATTGCAACAATAGCAGACAATCTTTGAAGTAGTGGCTTTGCTGGGCTTTGACCTGCTTTTCTCTTTCCTTGATGACCTTCTCTTCTGATAATAGTCATCTACTTGCTGTGATGAGGAAGGCCTAGACTTCCATTGCTTCTTTTTCAAGAACCTTTGAAATTGCCTAGTGAATGCAGCAAAGTCTGCATCTGAATCACAGCTGACTGAACCCTTATCTGAATTTTCAGAACTACCTTCTTCAACTTCCTTAGGAGGAGATGGTGATTTCCTCCTATTCTTTCTAGTGGCTTCAGCATTAAATGCCACAGTCTTTTCTCTATGCTCTCCTCTTGAGTTTCTTTCCTCCTCCTTCCTTACCATAAGTTGCATTTCATAGGATAGCAACTTTCCAAACAGAGTTGGAGGAGATATCTCTGCTAATTTTGCCACTTCTCTTATGGCACAGATCTTTGTATCCCAATCCTTTGATAAGGATCTTAAGAATTTGTCATTCAGTTCATAGGTACTGAAGACTCTTCCATAGGATATTAGCTCATTCACAATTCTATAGAATTTCTTATAGCACTCAGTTATGCTATCAGATTTTCCTTGTCTAAAACTTTCATACTCCTGATTTAGCATAGATTTTCTGTCCAGCCTTACTTCTTCAGATCCCTCCATGTAGACAATCAGTGTGTCCCACATCTCCTTGGAGGTCTTGCAGTGAATCAGATTCTGAAATGTTGAATCATCTATGGCACTGACAATGATGTTCTGTGCCCTTTTGTCCATGGTTGCCAAGATGATTTCATCCTTGGTCATTTCAGAATAAGTCTTTGGTGTTTGGATATTTGCATCAAGAACAGATATCTTCATTGGTATGAAGGGGCCTTCCTGTACTGTGATGTAAATCCTTGGGTCAGATGCTTCCATAAACAATCTGACTCTTTCTTTCCAGATCCCAAAGATTTCCTTCTTGCATATGGGTAATTTCATTGACCCTAGCTCCTTATGATTCTCTCCAGAACCCATCTTCTTGATTCTTGAATCTGCCTATCAGATCTACCTCAGACTGTTAAGTCCTTTTTGAGGAACCTCCCTCTGATACCACTTGATAGTTTAACTTTCAAGGCAGCCTAAACACCTAGAGGGGGGGGGTGAATAGGTTCAGCTTCTCTTTCTAAAACTTCTAGGCAGAATTCAATTTAATAACTAATATAATAAACACAGCAATCACAGAAAACAAAACATCACAGATTGCACTATGTTTTATAGTGGTTCCCCAAGGTCTGGGTACATCCACTTTCCCCCTTCACCTATCTAGCAGTATGCTAGATTCGGCCAAACTTCCACTTATCTCAGATCAATAGATCTTACAACTCAGAACCCAACTGGTTCCTACAACTCAGGCACAACTGCCCTACCTCAGCCTTGCCCCAAGGCCTACAACTCAGAGAATATCCTTCTCCTACACTCAGGCAAACAGCCCTACCACTCAGAGTTCAACACTCTTACACTCAGCCTTTATAACATAGGCTTACAACTCAGATCTGTATAAACAGATCCTACAGAAATATAGAAAAGATTGTTTTAATTGTCTTGCCAAAGTTGAGAGAGAAAAGGCAATGACAATTCTTGATCAGCTGATGCAATCAACTGTTTCTTAGCCTTCTTCAAAGCTTCTTGAAAATGTACTTAGCTGAGTTGATTCCAAACAGCTTCTTGAGAATCCACTGGTGGATTCTTTCTTCTTCTTCAAATTCTGACTTGATCTCTCTCTATCCAGAACTTTGAATGATTCTTCTGAATTCTGATTAGAACTCTTCTTAGATCTATCCTTAGATAGTCTTCTTAGATCTCCCGGAGAAGATCTTCTTAAGTGCCTAGCACTTTCTTGAAATGAGTAGAATTGTAATCCTTCTCCACTTTCTGATCCAATGTATTTCAAAAGGTCAGTTCTATATGTTGTTGATTGATTTTCTCCTTCTGAATCTGTCTATTTATAGACATTCTTCATGGTAACCGGCTGATCCGGTTTCTAACCGTTTTCTGACAACTCTGACAGCTTCAGTTAACCGGTGGTAACCCACAGCTGTCAAGTCTTCAATCAAGTCCTGTGCCTTAGTCTTGAATCACAAGTTGTTGAAACAGTCTGTTAGAAAGTGTCGAGTCCATCTGTCTATCTGTGTCGACATAATTGACTTTGGTGTCGACACAGTCTTCAGTGATGTCGACTAAGTTGCCTTTGAGTCGACACAGCTTCTTCTGCAAATAATTTGATCTTGACTCTCCAGTGTGTCGACACAAGTCCTGTGTGTCGACACAGTTATTGTAGAATCATAACTTTAGTAAGTGTCGACTTAGCCTTCAGGTGTCGACACATTCATTTTTTTAACTCTGCTATAATGTGTCGACTAAATCACAATGTGTCGACACATTCTGCTGGTGTCGACAAACTTGAGGTCGACTATTTTCTTCTGTGTCGACACATTCAGATGATGTCGACAATCTTGAGATCGACTATACTCTTCTGTGTTCGACACATTCTCCCAATGTTGAGGTCGACGCTTTTCTTCTGTGTCGACACAATTTCCCAGTGTTGTGTCGACTATTTTCTTCTGTGTGTCGACACTGCTTCCTTTGTGTCGACACTTGGACTTAGAATTTTTCTGCATACTTTATCAATTCTCCACCTGCACATGTCAACTTAAAACAACATCAAATACACCTTGATGTATATCATTGAGCTAAGTTGGGCTTCTTCAAATCAGGTACACATTTTCCAATGTACCCAACAGTTCTTGTCATAATTGACAAACTAAGAAGTATTTTCTGAATTATTCTCTAACATCAAAATCGGGAAGCCATCACCGCCGGCAAGATTCGTCTTCCTCATCGTTGATCTTCTCCAATCCAAGCGATTCAAACTAAGAAATTTTCAACAGATCAAGACGTTCTTCCTCGATAGACTTAGCTACTTAATCGTGCTGATCTAGGTTATCAGATCCAGAAAAGTTAGGCTTGTCTTCTTCAATCAATTTTCTGAGAAAGCTTCAAAGTTCAAAGAAGAAGAAAGTCAGAAGTTTCTAGATCTGAGATATTCAGTTTGTAAAATTTTATTTACAAAACCTTATTTTTGTAGGAGATTTAGTCTCTGAGTTTGTAGTAAGTTTCTCTTCCGAGTGTAGATCCATTATTGTGGATTGAGTTGTAGGGGCGTTGCTCCGAGTTTTAGGATTGGTTTTTAATCCAAGGAAATAGTGAAGTAGCCGAGTCTAGCGTGTTGCTAGATCGGTGATGTGGAGAGTCTACGAACCCAAGATTGGGGAACCAATATAGATCTGGTGTTCTCTATGTATGTATGCTTATTTTTTGAGCATCGTTCTTTAAATTTTTATTCCGCCAAAAGACGCATACCTCACTTATTCACCCCCTCTAGGTGATTTAGGTAGACAACGAATAACATCAATTGGTATCAGAGGGAGGATGATCATTAAAAGGTAAACACCTTGATCAGATCTGCCCTAAGTTGACTTTTGAGTTATACAAGCATGGACAGATCCAAGGAATCCACTAAGCTTCAAGTGTGCAATAAGGCAAAATTTCCCATATGGAAAGAATGAGTAAAGTTATTCATAGAAGCTGTTGACCCCCGCATTTTCATGATAGTGGAAGAAGGCCCCCATGTGCCTATGATCGCTTCCACTATTGATCCTACTAAAAAGGTACCAAAGAAATTGATGGACCTAGACAAAGATGAGATTGCACCTTTCTCTGTAGACAAAAAGCTAAAAATATCATCGCAAGTGCAGTCGATGATTCTATGCTACAGAATTTGATTCACTGCCAATCCGCCAAGGAAATGTGGCAGTCTCTTATCATCTTGATGGAAGGCACATAAGAAGTAAGGGATGACAGAAGATCCCTTTTGATTCAGAAGTATAAGGCCTTCAAGCAAGGCCCCAAGGATGCAATTGCCTACACATATGAAAACTTTTTCAAAATTATCAATGGCCTAAGGAACTACGGCAGGGTGTTTATAGATGGTGAACTAAATGACAAGTTCTTGAGATCCATGACAAAGGAATGTGATAACAAAATATGTTCCATCAGGGAATTTTGGAGATTATTAGAAACTGACCCTTAGATCCTCTTCGGGAAGCTTATGTCCTATGAACTTCAAATAAATACGAGAAAAGCTAAATAAGAGGCCAGCAGATCTTCATCAAGAGACAAGTCTGTTGCACTGAAGGTAGACAGCTCAAGAAAGGCCAAAGCTGCATCTCTTGCTTCTACTCAAGAAGACTATGATGAAGAAGACTCAGAGCTAAGCACCTCAGGCTCAGGGCTATCTGATGGAGAGTTCTTCCTTCTCTCCGGACAATTCAAGAAGTTTCTCAACAAGAAGAAACAAATAAGAGGAAATGATTCCTCATTCAGAAGATCACGTCACGGCGGTGACTCTCAAAAGAAAAGTAACACATCTGACATGTATAAATCTAAACTGAACAAACATGTTTCATCTAACGTTGTTTGCTACTATAGTAATAAGTCAGGGCATATATGTTCTGACTGTCCTCATAAGAAGAAGGATGGTGGAAAGAGAGAAGAGGACAAGTCATCTCATAGTAAGAGGAAGCAAAAGAGCTTCATTACAAAGACGCAGAAGACCCTCAGTGACACTGACTCATCTGAGTCAAATGATGATGAAGAAGTCCATTTTGAGATCTTGGCTCATTTTGATGAAGAAGGACAAGTCCTCCGATTCCATGTGGAGGTAAATTCTCACACACTTCTTTTTGCCTCAGATAGTGACTCAAATGGTCATGATGGTTATTATTTTGGGGAGGATGATTCTGAATTAGTAAATCAGTATCAAGTCTTGTTGACTGAATTTGATAAATGCTGAAAGGTAGTCAAATCACAATCAAAAGAGATCATATCCATCAAAGAGGTGGAATCTAATCTGAGGGAGGATATTGAAAATTTGACTCTTCTCAAAGATGAAGTTCAATCTTTTAAGGAAGAACTTAAAGACTCCACTGAGTTAATAAATCATAAGGAATTACTCCTAGACGAGCTGGAAGCAAAGCAGGTCATTGAACGAAAACTGGTTGAAAGACTCTCCAAGCCTACAATTATGCTTCCACTCACTGATGGAGTGGCTTCTTTCGAGAAAAATAGCAGTGTAGGACATGAAGCTGCCAAAGGTAAAGTCAAGGCTAATCTAAGCCGCTGTTTTTAAAAAGGCAGTAACCTTGCAAAATTATGGTCCCTACGTTCATGGACCAAATGACAAAAAGGAACTAAAAGGTAAGCCTATTATAAAGAAGGAAAAGGAGGTGCAGAAACTGTGTGAGTGCCATCATCATGAGGCCTCTACGTCCAGATCCACTGTCCCTGCTAGACCACACTCTCAAATGGTCAAGCAGGAGAATATCAGGCAAAGATACAACAAGTTTGACTGTTGGTGCTGTGCTAACATTGGTCACTTTGCCATAGATTGCTGGTTCAACCCCAGGTATTATGAAACTCCTCAAGTTAATAATATGAGGCAGACCACTCGTAATGTTAACACTTCTAGGGGTAGTATGATAAAAAAATACCTAGGACCCAAACATGTTTGGGTTCCTAAGGCATTCTAAACTTGTGGATGTAGGTATGTCCAAAGGCCAACAAAAACTCCCATCTAGCAAATGGACAAGAAGAAGTTCCAGGAAAACTCTTGGAACTATAAGAAGGTGCTGATGAAAATTTGACAACAAAGTAACTGAAGAAGAGCTTCTCCTGAATTGGTTGAGGGGGAGCTTATATATGAAAACATCAAAAGGACCTCAGAGTTGTTTAAGCTCTAACTAAGGAGGAGATATGATTGAAATCCTCTGCTTTGTCCCCTATTAAATATGTTAGAAAGGGGGAGAGAGAAAGAGGGAGATGAGAGATAAAAAGAAAAGGGAAGAGAAAATGCAAGGCTGAATGAAGCTGTCAAGCATTCTCTAAGAAATGTAAGGCAATGCATTCTTCTTCACTTTATATTGTTTTCTCATCCATACAATTCAACTTAGTATATGGGGTTATGACTTCTTCAAATAGGAGGAGATTGTTGGGTTTTGTTATCACAATAACCTTTATTGGAAGAATTCCCCCTAAAACTAAGGTGAATTGTAGTTGTATTTGATGGTGCTTGTCTAGATGTACTTGTAGGACAAGATTGCTAAGTGTAGACCAATGTCAGTCTACAGTGGGTCAAAAAATATAGGACCATACAATGTAATTCCTCATTGTGTAATCCATGGTGTTGACTAATGTGTAGCCTCTCTATTAGGATACACCTTATTTTCAAGCACTTGGACTATTGAAGAAAGACTTGATGCTGTTTGGAATGAAGAACTCAATGTTCATATAACAGAGAAAAATTCTATGTGTTTTGATCGAGTGAAGCTCTAGTTCTCGAGTAGAAACCTTAGAAGCACTCGAGTAGATCTAGTCTATAATTCGAGTATGGGACCGGTTCTCGAGTAGCTTATATCTAGTAGTCGAGAAGCCAAGTCCAGCACTCAAGTAGACCTGCTCTCCGTCTCGACTAATCAATGTTTAAGTCTCAGAAATTTTCTAAGTTAAAAACCCGAGTATTCAAATCTAGTACTCGAGTAGTTGATGCATTTGCTTCGAGTGAAATTAGGAAGAAGTTCCAAATCTAGTACTCGAGTAGTTGATGCATTTGCTTCTAAGTTAAAAACCCGAGTATTCAAATCTAGTACAATGTAGTGGGCTTGATAGACAAAAAGTGACTAAGTCCATAGGCATTGAGTGAAGAAAGTTCACTCAACGCCATAGCACAAAAGGAGCTGAATACATCAGGATCAGTCAAAGTCTCAATAATGGAAGACAGAAAAGTAGCTAAGTCCACAGGCTTTGAGTGATGTCAGCTCAATCAACGGTAGGTATCAAATTCGTCGAGTAAAGCTACCTCAGTCAAAGCCACAGAGTTTTTTGAAAAGGAAAAGTTTCTATGTCTAGATGCATCGAGTGAAGCCAACTAACTCAACGTCGTGCTTTTTCTATCATAGCCAAAGAATATAGACAGAAAAATTTATCTATGTTAAGAATCATTGAGTGAGGACATCTTACTCAACGCTAGATGTTCTAAAGCATTGAGATAAGCCAGGATAGTCAAAGCCTTGGAAGAAAGATAAGAAAATCCATCAAAATACAAAAGTGTTGAGTGAAGCCAGTTCACTCAACACCAACGGAAGAAAGCTTTGTGTCATGCTACTACAGTCAAATCCTAAGGAAAAATTGGAATTTGACTAAGTCCAAAAGAGTTGAGTGAAGACAGTTCACTCAGCGCCTAGTCAAATGTTAAGGCAGAAGGAAAATGGCATTGAGAGAAGTAAACACATTCAATGACTTCATGTAGAGCAAAATTATTCTAAGTACAGAAATGTTGAGTGAAGCCAGTTCACTTAATGCCTCAGTAGTTGGCAGATTTCAGAAGAAGCCAAGTCAAATGGCATTGAGTGAAGGCCAACCACTCAACGCTCTCAACGCCATGGATGTAGAAAGAGCTGAAAAATAAGCTAATTCTTGAATCTTTGAGTGAAACCAATTCATTCAATGCACATAATGCCTCTAGTGATTATGTGAATTTGGCTAAGCAAAGAATGGGGGACGTCAGCAAAAGTCAACAAATGCAACACATTTCAAATTCTTTGCGGGAAAAATGCAGTATGCCCTTAATGGCACTGTCAGCAAGCGTTTGTAATTTTCTGCAAATGGAAGGTGGAAACTCGTCCTTTTAAAGCAGGGCCCGTAGCGCAAAGAGTCGTTGATCAGCTAACTATAAAAGGGAAAGATTGGCTGAAACAAAGAAAGAAATTAGGGTTTTGTGAATACACATAGCGACGGAACTTTGTCGTCTTCCTCGTCATTAACATCGATCCTGAAGCACAAGTTCTGATTCAGTAGACCTGAAAGCAGAAACAGATAGCTTTTGCGATTCTCATTAGTGGCAGCTAGTTCAGAATCGATTTCTGATTGAGAAGAGAAGTAGAGCCTTTAGAGTCTGCTAGTCTAGATAGCTGTTTGAAGAAGATACAAAACCTTCATATCCATTGTCTTCAACAACAGGTCAAAATTTTTATTCTGAGTTACTCCCAGCACAAGCAGCCCAGGACTGAAATCTTCTCAGCCTAGGAAGTCAGACATAGAGAAAACTCTCTAGTGTCTAACTGTTTATCAACTTTTCAATTTTCCATAGGATCCAGTCTTGGATCTGAGTGTAGGATTCTGAGTAGAATCTGAGTTGTATGTCTGTGTTATAAAGTCTGAGGTAGGATCATTTTTTGATCTGAGTGTGGGATCCATTTTGGATCTGAGGTAGGGATGCCCTTACAGCCTGAGTTATAGGGCATTTGATCCTGAGGTAGGTTATTGTTGAATCACTGAGTTATAGGGCCTTGGGCCATAGTTGTAGGTCTTGATGGAGACTGAGTGGTCTTGAGGGATCGAGTTTTAAGCTCTTAAAAAGACAAATATTGGGAAGAGCCTTATCTAACACACTATTAGAAAGGAGGAGAGGGACAGTGGATGTACCCAAAATCCGGGGAACCACTATAAATTTCCTGTGTCTTCTATTAATTCTTGAAAACCCAAGAAAACAAATCAGAACTTACATTAAGGAGAACAAGCTCTAAAAAGAAATTAAAAAGACCTATACACCTCCCCCCATCTAGGTGTTAGCTGACCTTGAAAACAAAGACTTTCAAGTTGTATCAGAGGGAGGTTGCTCTAGAAAGGCTTAAAAGTCTGAGAATATCTCCAAGGTCAGCAAAAAGATTGTCCTTATGAGTTCAGGAGTGAACTATAAGGAGCTAGGTTCCATAAAGCTTCCAACCTGTAGGAAGGAAGGGTTTGGAATCTAGAAGGAGAGGGTTAGGCTATTCAAGGAAGCAGCTTACTCAGGGATCTTTATCACTGTCAAGGAGGGACCTTTCATCCCCATCAAAGTGTCAGCTCTGAATGCAAATGAGAAGACTCCTAAGATTCAGGGTTAAATGACAAAGGATGAAGTCATCCTTGCCACCATGGACAAAAGGGCTCAGAATATAATTGTCAGGCAGAGGAGATGTGGGATACACTATTGATCTACATGGAGGGGATAGAGGAAGTTAGAGATAATAGAAAGTCCATGCTCAACTAAGAGTATGAGGCTTTCAAGAAGAGCAAGACTGATAACATAGCAGAGTTCTATGAGAAATTCTTCAGGATAGTCAATGAACTGAGGAAATATGGGTAGAAGAACATTATGAAAATGAAGTAAAAGGACACTTTATATTAATGCTAAAAGAGAGTTACAACTTGAAATTAAAGATTACAAGTGTATGGAAATTAAAATCTAGGCTAGCATTAACATTAAGATACTAAAGAAATTACATGAGCAAATACAAAAGGATACACTAAGCTAGAATTAAAAAAAACTTAAAATGAGAAAGAGAGAGAGGAAGAACACATGAAAAACTCCAAGAAATAAAAGGGCAACACCTCCCCTCTCACCCTAATACTACTTCTGGACACAAGGGGAGGCCTCAATTTATAGATTTTTTTCTGGGTCGGTCATGCCCCCCGGTCATGCCCATGGAGGGCGTGTAAGGGGGCGTGTCAGGTATGGGGTTGACCTTGTGTGCTAGATTCTTGCGGGAATGATGATTGCTTCTATATAATGGTGGACACGCCATGGGACACGCCCGTATAGGGGGCGTGTAAGGCACGTCATGTCAAAATCATTGGTCGGAAATCTGTTAATCATCGAAAAAGGTGGTACATGCCCGTGTAGTGGGGGTGTCAGTACTGTTGACATGCAGCAACTAAAAATCTTTAATTGCGGTAGCAGGCTTCGGGATGAGGGTGAAACGCCTAGAGACACGCCTAAGGAGGGCGTGTCAAGGGTACGTGTCAGGTGTTTTTCTTGGGATTTGGGTTCTTGCTACAAACTTCCTCTGGATCGGGTTACACACCCTGTGACATGCCCAGGGAGGGCGTGTCAGGGGGGCGTGTCAAGTCATTTTGGCCGAAAGCTGTGAAAACCTGCAAAAAGAAGAGAACACATTAGTTGAAATAATATATACAAAAGGAGGTCAACATAAAAGCTTACAAGACATTATTTGAGTATTAAAAACCAGAAAATACCCCAATAGTTTAGACTACAAAACGTAATCAAATTCCCCTAAGCTTAAGCTTTGTTTGACCCCAAGCAAAGACATAAAAACTAGCTAACATAGAAAGTAACTAATCAAAAAGTTCTAATTATTCTTACAAAAGTACTATGCAAAATTCTAAGTAGGAAGAAGGTGAAACGTAAACCAAAATAGTTACTTAGGCATGGTTTAACAATTTATAAACTATACTAACTAAAATAAATCATCCAAATTTTTTTCAAAGTTTTTTAAATAAATTTAAGCAAAGCAACAAAATTAAAAAGCGCATTGAGTTATTACTAGATCCAAGAGACACATTATAGCAATATCAATCAAATAACAAAAATCTAAATTTAAATCCAAAACTTTGTTAATTTACTTTTCTTCTTTACTTAGCTAATAAATACAATTCAAAAACATGAATCAAAAGAGCTAATTAGGACCGAAACGTTTGGTTTAGGATTATGATTAGGAGTGGAATTCAAAGATAAACAAGGAGGCTGTAAAATACCATTAAACAAAAATAATGAGTTTCAAAATTTTCATCATAAATAAAATATTTTTCTTTCTTTTTCTTTTCTTTCCTTGTTTTTTCTTTTCAAAACAAAGGCCATAAACAATATTTTTTTTCATTTTGAAATTGTCCAAACAAAAGTAAACACTTCTTTTGAGCATACTTTTTCAAAAAGTTCTCCAAATATATCACAAAATAACCCTATCATAATCATGAAAATTTTTAATGAAACTCAAAAGGTTTGTGTGATTAGATAGGTTAGAAAATTTAGCTTTGGTGAAAATGAAATGATAAGTGGAGCTATCAATTGAAATCGGAAAAAGGCTCAAAAGCGTCTAACTAGGGATAAAATTTTTTAGGTTAGCAAGAAGGTTAAAATGAAAACAAAAATGACCTAAATCATTTTCATGCTTTAAAAATTTATCTAAAGCTTTAGCTTTGAAAAATTTCAAAAAAAATCCTAGATAATAAATGAAGACTAATGAAATTATCTTGAAAATAGAAATAATAAGCTACTTGGATCGTTCACATCTACTCGACTAATCAAAAGTTGACATTACAAAAATTATCCAAAAACAAAAAAGGAAAATATTGGATGAAAGATTTTTACGAAAGTAAAGAAAATAAAGAACGAAAACCATAATAAAAATGCGATTTTAAAAAATGTATCACATTAACATGCTACCGTGAATTAGAAACACATCATGACCAACATTTACTTGTGAAACATAATTAAAAGGAACGATTAGAAAAATCATAATTAGCTAAGTTGTTATAGGGAATTTTGAGAAAAACAAAACAAAAAGCAAGGGGTACTATTGAAATACAAAAATTACTTTAAACTATTAAAGTAAAAACAAATAATATATATATATATATATATATTTGATTTTGAAATATTCTCCATTTTTGTGTATTTTTAAGATATTTTCTTTTTTTTGATTTTTAAGATATATAAAAAACTTTTCTTTTCTTTTCTTTTGATTTTTTAAAGGAAACAAAATAATGAAAAGAGAAGGAGGAAATCCTCCCCCAAGCTTAAAATGGACATTGTCCTCAATGGAGAAAGGAGGGGAAGGAGAGAGAGAAATTAAAATAGAAATGAAAGTACAGAATTAAAAAAACAGGTATTTCCCAGGATTTATGCGTCGTGAATGTTGAGTGATGCCACTCCCCCATGCTTGCGCTTTGAAACTTATTGAAATGTCTTCTTTGGACTTCGTGATGGATTCAGCGGCATTGGAGCAGGCAATCGCAGAAGCTTCAGCTTGTTGGAGTCATCCAGGGCAAAAAGTGTAAATAAAGAAAACAAAAAAATAACTTGGGTTGCCTCCCAAGAGCGCCCTTTGTTTAAAACGTCATTTGAGCTCGACGAAACAAAATAATATTGTCAAAAAGATTATTGTCCAAAATAATAATTAAAGTTTTTAACAAAAATAAAAAAAATCTTAAGTTGGTTAAAGTTCGTGCAGAAGAAACTTAACATTGTTCAGACTGACATCATCATCACCAGAAAAATAGAGTTTAAGACGTCTCCCATTCACTTTGAAATCACCCTTATCAGGGTGTGAAATTAACACAGTGCCATACAGAAAAACTTCTTTAATAGAAAACGGCCCAGACCATCGTGACTTTAGTTTGCCAGGAAATAAACATAAATGTGAGTTATATAAAAAAAACATGGTCGCCCGGTTTGAATGTTTTTGGGTGCCTTAAGTGTTTGTCGTGAAAATGTTTCGTCCGCTCTTTATAAAATTTGTTATTTTTGTATGCATAAAAGCGCCACTCGTCGAGTTTGTTAAGTTTGAATTTTCAAAAATCGCCGACAGAGTGGGGATCGAAATTTAAAAACCTTAAGGCCCAAAAAGCACGGTGTTCTAATTCTACGGGTAAATGGCACGATTTTTCGTAAACCAACAGATATGGCGTACATCCGATGGAGGTTTTGTACGCTGTTCGGTAGGGCCATAGTGCATCGTCTAATTTGGTTGACCTGTCTTTTCTAGAAATGGAAACAGACTTTTCTAAAATATGTTTTATCTCTTTGTTCACTACTAAGACTTGCCTGTTAGTTTGGGGGTGGTAGGAAGTTGAAAGTTTATGCGTAACACCATAATTTATAAGAGTTTTAGAAGATAGCGCGTTATAGAAATGTGAACTCCTATCACTAACGATGGCTTATGGAGTCCCGAATCAAGAAAATAAATTTTTTAAGAAATTAATTATGACTCAGGAGTCATTAGTAGGAAGAGCTTGGGCATCAGCCCATCGTGAAACATAATCTACAACAACTAAGATGAATTTGTTCCCGAAGCTAGAATGAAGGGGGCCAACAAAATCAATTCCCCAGAGGTCGAAAACTTGGCACTCGAGGAAATAATTTTGCGGCATTTCATTTTTATTGGAGATATTGCCTGACCATTGGCAACTATCACACCGACTTACAAAAGTTTGCGTGTCTTTAAAGAAGCTAGGCCAGTAAAAGCCTGAGCAAAGCACTTTGTAAGTGGTGCGAGCAGCTTGATAGTGAACACCAGTCGGTCCTTCATGTATGTGTTTTATAATATCTTGTCCTTCTTCAAAAGAAACACATCTCCTTATCACCTGGTTCGCACAAACTCAGAAAAGATGCGGGTCCTCCCAAAAGTTCTTCTTCAACTAAGAAAAGAATTTCTTCTTTTGCTGAGAGGAAAACTCATTCGAGACGACATGGTCCACTAAATAGTTTGCGATATTTGCAAACCAGGGGGAAGGAGAAGTGTTAATAAAAAATAGCTTTTCATAAGGGAAGAAATCATTAAATGTTTTTTTCATTTAAATTTTCTATATACAGATTATCTAGGCCAAATTCTCGCCCCCCTCTTATCGCGGATTTCCAAGTCAAACTCCTGAAGGAGTAAGACCCAGCGTATCAGGCGCGGCTTGGCATCCGTCTTAGCAAGTAAGTACTTGAGGGCTGAGTGGTCCGTGAAAACAATAATTTTTGAAAGCATAAAATATGGCCGAAATTTATCAAAGGCAAAGACAACAGCTAGGAGCTCCTTCTCCATCGTGCTGTAGATTTCTTGTGTAGATGTGAGTGTTTTACTCGTATAATAAATGGGGTGGATGTTTTTAGATATTTTTTGACCAATTACAGCTCCCACCACGAAACTACTCGCATCGCACATATCTCAAAGGGAAGGTCCTACGCATGAGCTTTCATAATTCGTGCATTAATTAATTTATCTTAATTTGTTTCAAAAGCAGATAGACAAAGGTCATAAAAAATAAATGGGGCATCTTTTTCGAAGAGTTGAGTAAGAGGTTTGGGGATTTTTGAGAAGTCTTTTATGAAATGGCGGTAAAAGCAACCATGACCTAGGACACTACTTATAGCTTTAACATTCGTAGGTGGCGGCAGCTTTTCAATTACTTCTATCTTAGCGATATCTACTTCAATCCCTCGGGAAGAAATCTTATGTCCTTAGACTAAACCCTCCATCACCATAAAATGGCATTTTTCCCAATTTAGGGTGAGGATAGTTTCTTCGCATCTTTCTAAGACTTTTTCTATGTCTTCTAAGCAACTATCAAACGCATCGCCAAACACGGAGAAATAATCCTTAAATACATCCATAATACTTTCTACGTACTTGTCAAAGATAACTTGCATACATCTTTGGAATGTAGCTCATGCATTGCACAACCCAAATGGCATTCTTCGGTAAGCGAAGGTTCCGAAAGGGCAAGTAAACGTAGTGCTAGAATTAAGAAAAGCCTAAAATGAGAAAGAGAGAGAGGAATAACACATGAAAACTCCAAGAAATAAAAGGGAAGCACCTCCCCTCTCACCCTAAAACTACTTTTGGACACAAGGGGGCCTTAATTTATAGCTTTTTTTCTTGGTCGGTCATGCCCCCGGTCACGCCCAGGGAGGGCGTGTCAGGGGGGCGTATCAGGTACGGGGTTGACCTCGGTTGCTAGATTCTAGAGGGAATGATGATTGCTTCTGTTTAAGGGTGGACATGCCCTGAGACACGCAAGTGTAGGGGGGCATGTAAGGTACGTCACGTCAAAATAATTTGTCAGAAATTCGTCAATCATCGAAAAATGTGGCATACGCCCGGTGACAATCCTGTGTAGGGGGCGTGTCATTACTGTTGACGTGTAGTAAGAGAAAATCTTTAATTGTTGCAGCAGGCTTCTGGATGACGATGATACGCCTAGAGAAACGCCTAGGGAGGGCATTTCAGGGGGCGTGTAAGGTGTTTTTCTCGGGATTTGGGTCCGGGTAGCAAACTTCCTCGAGATCGGGTTACAGGCCATTTGACATGCCTAGGGAAGTCGTGTCAAGTGGGCGTGTTAGTTATTTTTGGTCGAAAGATGTGAAAACCTACAAAAAGAAGAGAGCACATTAGTGGCAATAATATATACAAAAGGAGGTCAATATATAAGCTTACAAGAAATGATTTGTCTATTAAAAACCTGAAAATACCTAATAGTTTAGACTACCAAATGTACTATCAGGTATGGAAAGATGTCAAATGGCATAATCACTATCACACATGTAGCTTATGTGAAAGGTTTGCAACATAATCTTATAAGCATAAGCCAACTTTGTGATCTTTGTTATGACATTTCTTTACTCAAGGATGAGTGCCAAATTTTGAGGTCAAGTGACCAAGGGGTTATCTTGAGAGGGACTATGAGAGGAAACGTCTATTGTCTTAATTTTTTGTGTTAAAGCAAGGACTCTCTTATATGCCTAGTTGCAAATGAGAAAGTCTCATATTGTGTGTGATGGTACAAGAGGATGGCTTAGCAAAACTACAAGACCATTGTCAAACTTTTTAGTGTAGATTTAGTTATAAATGACCCTAAGTTGAAATGCACTAAGGAGGGTATTTGCTCTGCATGCTAGAAGGGAAAACATACAAATACCTCCTTCAAGAGCGTTGGGACCAAAGACTTAGTGAGGTGCTTATACCACCTGTATATGGACTTGTTTGGTCCTATGCCAGTTCATAGTCTTGGTAGGAAAGTCTACATCCTTGTGGTGGTTGATGACTATTCTAGGTTTGCTGGGTGTTATTTCTTAAGAGAAAGGATGAAACCCTTGAAGTCTTCAAGACTTTTTGTCAAGCAGATACAGAATGAACTAGACAGTACTGTGGTCAAAATCACAAGTGATCGTGAGACTGAATTTGAGTCTGCAAGCATGATAAGGTTCTGTGAAGAGCAAGGGATTCACCAAGAATTCTCCTCACCTAGAACACCCTAGCAAAATGGTTTGCTGGGAGGAAAAACTAGACTCTCATAGAAGCTGGAAGGACCTTACTGAATGACACAACTCTCCTAGAATACTTCTGGGCTGAGGTAGTAAACACTGCATCTCATGTCCTTTAAAGGGCTTCTATAATAAAAAGCCACAAGAAGACTCCCTATGAGATCTTGAAAGATAGAAAACCAAACTTGTCCTACTTCAGGATTTTTGTTAGCAAGTGTTATGTGTTAAATAATGGAAAGTCCTATGTTACTAAGTTTGCTGCCAAATCCTATGAAGGGATAGTTGTTGGGTACAACGATAATAGTAAGGCATATAGAATCTACAACATGATAAGTCAAGTTGTAAAAGTGTGAGTTCATGTTGTCTTTGATGAATCAAACATGATTAACAGTGAGCTGCCTAGCTCCTCTTTTAATTCTGCAGACATAGAGAAGATGATGGACAAGCTTAACATCAAGGAAGATGATCGAGCAGTCCAAGATAAGAGAAAAGATGTGTGCTGTCTATAGGGAGCACAACACTCACAAGTTGAGGATTAAGAACCACTAGCTGAAGAGAATGAAGAACAGCTAGCTGAAGACAATGAAGAACATCAAGCTGAAGTTAGATTACCTCCAGCTGTCAGTCATCTAAGGAACCATCCAACACAACAAATCATTGGTAAGGCAAGCCAAGGATTATGGACAAGAAGTAAGAGTATCAATAGAGCACTCTACTGAAGTTTTCTTGTCACAAGTAGAGACCAAGAAATTTGAAGATGCCAACATAGACCAATTCTGGATAAGAGCTATGCAAGAGGAGTTGAACCAATTCAAGAGATGTAAGATCTAAAAGCTTCTTCCCAAACAACAAGGACATAATGTAATTGCAGTCAAGTGGATATACAGGAACAAACTTGATGAAAATGGCATTATAGTTAAGAACATGGCAAGACTAGTGGCTAAAGGATATATGCAAGAAGAAGATATTGACTTTGATCAAACCTTTGTCCCAGTAGCTAGATTGGAACTCTTCCTTGCATATGCTGCATTCCAAGGTTTCGAAGTCTACCAGATGGATGTGAAGTCAGCCTTCCTGAATAGGAACTTAAAAGAGGAAGTCTATGTAGAATAGCCTGCAGGTTTACTCGACTCTAACACTCCTAATTTTTTTTATAGACTTAGGAAAGCTATATATGGGTTGAAGCAAGCCCCTAGAGCATGGTATGACACTTTGTCTAGTTGTCTCATTAAGAACAAATTCTCAAGGGGGAAAATAGACAAAACCTTATTCCTAAGGGAATTTAAGGGCAAGATCATCTTAGTCCAGATATATGTTGATGACATTATCTTTGGATCTACTGATGACAACCTTTGCAAAAAGTTTGTTAAACTTATGCAAGGGAAGTTTGAGATGAGCAGTATGGGTGAGCTCAAATTCTTCTTAGGACTCCAAGTTAGATAGACTGATGATGACTTGTACATATCAGAGTCAAAGTTCACCAGGGAGTTGATTAAAAAATATGGTATGGAGATTGCCTCCACCATGAAAACTCCAATGGGGCCAAGTTTGCTTATTGGAAAAGAAGAAGCAGGGAAACATGTTGATGAAACTTTGTATAGAGGGATAATTGGCTCCCTAATATATCTTAATGCTAGTAGGCTTGACATCATGTATGCTACATATGTATGTGCTAGGTATCAGGCATGCCCTAAAAAATCTCACTACACTGCTACAAAGAGGATCTTGAGATATTTAAAGGGCACACCAGATCTTGGCCTTTGGCATCCTAAAAATAGGGATTTTTAACTAACAGACTATTCATATGCAGATTTTGCAGGCTACAAAGAAGACAGGAAAAGCACTTCAGGCACCTATTAGTTCTTTGGAGGGAGACTAGTAACTTGGAGCAGCAAGAAGCAAACCAGTGTAACAATCTCAACAGCAGAGTCAGAGTACATATCAAAGGTAGCTGATGTGCTCAATTGTTGTGGATCCAGCATCAACTCCAGGATTATAACCTCTAGAAAATTAAAACTTCTCTTTATTGTGATTCTTCTAGTGCTATTTCTATTGCTAGGAATCCTATCTCACACAGCAAGACTAAGCACATAGAAATTATGTATCATTTTATTAAGGAGCATGTTGAAAAGGAAGACATCAGTCAAGAGTTTGTCCCCACAGACAAGCAAGTGGCTGATGTCTTTACTAAGCCACTAGATCAAGCCATGTTCAATACCTGCAAGTTTGAGTTGGGTATGTTAAACTTACCATATCTTCAATTACTCCCTAGGATATTTTTGGTACAGGAATTATTCTTCGAGTAGGTGATGAAGACCTTAACTCACAATAGAGACAAAAGTGTCTATCAGGAACATGATTATAAAAGATGCTCTTGTTGAGGGGGAGCAAGTCTAACAGTTGCAGGAGCAAATTCAGCCTTATGTAAAGAGGAAGATAGCAGCTGCACTACTGGTATTTTCTGCAATCATTTAGTGGGAGAATATAAAAAGCATTCAAGCATATCCCTGACTATCTAAATAAGTCAAAAAGGGGGAGAGAATAGATTGATCAATATCAAGAAAGGATTGATCAAGCTCAAATATGTTTGAAAGATAGGGGAGAAAGTTTTGGAGACAGAAAGTGGAGCAAAATATAGGTAGTAAGTAGCCCTCCAAGGGTGTAGGTAAACTTTATCTTATTGATAATAATATGTTATTACTACCTATATGGTGTGTATGTCATTGACTAAGTAATTTGATCAATGGTTTTGACATCTTCAAATAAGGGGAGATTGTTGGGTCCATTGATCCCAATGACCCTGATTAGAAGTCAAACAAGTCAATGATATACGCATAATTGTATTTGATGTTTGTGTAAGTTCATGCATGCCAATTTGTCCTTCTCACATTGATTAGATAGGTGGACACAATGTTGTGGGCTAGATAGACCGAAAAGTGACTAAGTCCACATGCATTGAGTGAAGTGAGTTCACTAAACGGCATGGCACAAAAGGAGCTGAATACAGCAGGATCTATCAAAGTCTCAAAAATGGAAGACAAAAAAGTGGCTAAGTACACAGGCGTTGAGTGATGTCAGCTCACTCAATGTTAGACAGCAAATTCGTCAAGTAAATCTGCCTTAGTCAATGTCACAGAGTTTCTGGCAAAGGAAAATTTTCTAAGTCCAGAAGTGTTGAGTGAAGCCAACTCACTCAATGTTGTGATGTTTCTGTCAAAGCAAAAGAAGATAGACAGAAAAATCTGTCGAAGTCCAGAAGCGTTGAGAGAGGACAGCTCACTCAAAGCCAGATGAGCTAAAGCATTGAGACAAGCTGGGATAGTGAAATCCTTGGAAGAAAGACAAGAAAATTTGTCAAAGTACAAAAGCATTGAGTGAATCAAGTTTAATTAATGCCAATGGAAGAAAGCTTTGAGTCATGCTACTGCAGTCAAAGCCTACGGAGAAATCAGAATTTGAATAAGTCCAAAAGCATTGAGTGAAGCAAGTTCACTCAATGCCTAGTCAAATGTTAACGTAGAAGGAAGATGGCATTGAGAGAAGTCAACACACTCAACGCCTTCATGCAGAGCAAAATTATTCTTAAGTACAGAAGCGTTGAGTGAAGCTAGTTCACTCAATGACTCAGCAGTTGGCAGAGTTCAGAAGAAGCTAAGGCATATGGCATTGAGTGAAGGCCAACCACTCAACGCTCTCAATGCCATGGATGCAGAAAGAGTTTATGAATAAGCTAAGTCCATAATCGTTGAGTGAAACCAGTTCACTCAACACACTCAATGTCTGGAGTGATTCTGTGAATTTGGCTAAGTCTAGAATGGGGGACGTCAGCAAAAGTCAACAAATTTCAAATTCTTTGCGGTAAAGATGCAGTATGCCCTTAATGGCGCAGGCGGCAAGCGGTTGTCATTTTTTTTAAAATGGAAGGTGGATACTCGTCCTTTTTAGGCTGGGCCCACAATGCAAAGAGTCGTTGATCAGCTGACTATCAAAGGGAAAGATTTGCTGAAACAAAGAAAGCAATTAGGGTTTTCTGAATACACATAGCGGCGGAACTTCATCTTCTTCCTCGCTATTAACATCGAGTATGAAGCACAAGTTCTGATTTAGTTGACCTAAAAGTAGAAACAGATAGCTATTGCGATTCTCATCAGCGACAACAAGTTCATAATCGATTTCTGATTCAGAAGAGAATCAAAGCCTTTAGATTCTGCTAGTCCAGAAAATTGTTTGAAGAAGATACAAAACCTTCAAATCCATTGTCTTTAATAGCAGGTCAGAATCTTTATTCTGGGTTACTTCTGACACAAGCAGCACTGGACTGAAGATCTTTTTAACTTATTATTGTGAAGAAGAAAGGGCTGAAATCTGCGCGGCCCAAGAAGTCAGACACAGAGAAAACTCTCTGGTGTCTAACTGTTTATCAACTTTTCTATTTTCTATAGGATCCAGTCTTGGATCTGATTGTAGGATTCTGAGTTGAATATGAGTTGTAAGCCTGTGTTATAAAGACTGAGGTAGGATCATTTGTTGATCTGAGTGTAGGATCCATTTTGGATCTATGGTAGGGCTGTCCTTCCAGCCTGAGTTATATGGCCTTTGAGCCTGAGGTAGTTGATTGCTGAATCACTGAGTTGTAGGGTCTTGGGCCTGAGTTGTAGGTCTTGAAAGAGAATGAGCGGTCCTATGGGATCGAGTTGTAATCTCTTAAGGAGTCGATTATTGGGAAGAGCTTTATCCAACACACTTTTAGAAAGGAGGAGAGGGACATTAGATGTACCCAAAATTTGGGGAACCACTATAAATTCCATGTGTCTTCTGTGAATGTCTAAAAAGCCTAAGCAAACAAATCAAAAATTACATGTAGGAGAACAAGCTCTGAAAAGAAATTAAAAAGACATATTCCCCCTCCCTCTAATAGGTATTTGCTGACCTAGAAAACAAAGACTTTCATCCTCCACCATATCAAGGGAGAGCCGAAGATCGTCCTCATTCTTGTCCCTCAATTATTCGCTGTCTTCCTCTGCTGCCACCACCGGCGGTGTCCGGACCTCGAATTCTATATGGAGCACGTCCTCAAAGCCGTAAGAGAGATTGAATGGGGTCTCCCCAATGGCCGTGTTTTGGGTGGTCCTTGGGGCCTAGAGGACTGAAGGAAGTTGTTCTACCCAGCTTCCCTTCAAGTTCTCCACCTTCTTATTTACAAAGTTTACGATGATCTTGTTCGCCACCTTCACCTACCTGTTGCTCCTAGGAAGATGGACCGACGCAAACCTTAGATCAATCCCTAGTTGTCCATAGAAACTGATGAACTCGACGCTGGCAAACTGTGGCCCATTGTCTGTGATAATGGCCTGGGGTAGTCCATGTCAGCAGATGATCTAGCCCCATGCAATTTTCCTGATCACCTGAGAGGTCACTTTGGCCAAAGCTTTTACGTCCAGCGACTTAGAAAAATAATCGATTATGACCAGCAAGAACCTCATCTGCCCATTGGCCAAAGGGAAGGGTCCAACCTGGCCTATTCCCCAGATGGCGAAGGGTCAGGGCATCGTGATGCTTCTGAGCCACTGAGCTTGCAGTAGTTGGAGAGGGGAGAATAACTGGAACTTATGCAACTTATTTGTGAATTCAACGGCATCCTGGCCCAGGATCGGCCATAAGTACCCTTGCCTGACTATCCTTCTTCCAAGGTCTTGCTCCCCGAGTGACTCCAGCACACTCAAGAATGGACTTCTTCCAAGATCCTCTGGACTTCCCTCTCAACCACGCAATGTGCAAACAACCTCAAGGGGGTCTTTCGATATAACTGCCCGTTGCGCATGAGATAGTATGCCGACTTATGTTTTAATCACTTCTTATCCATCCCCTACGGGTACTCCCATGTGTGTAGGAAAATTGCAAAATGATCCATCAACTAGGGTTGTTGGTCCACCTCCATCAGCTCCACCTCCTCGATGGATGGGAGAAATAAGTCGGTGATAGTTCCCCCCACCTGGGGTCCATGCTTGGCCAATTGGTCAACCTGCTCATTTTCCTCCCACGGCACATGACGGATGGATAAGGTCTGGAACATGCCGATGACCGCCTTCACCTTTGTTAAATATAGTTGGAGAGTAGGATACCTTCACTCAAACTCCCCATTGATCTAAGAGGCCACCACCATAGAGTCTTTAAGGACCTCCATATCATGCACCCCTAGCTCCCTTGCAAGGAGAAACCCTACTATTACTGTTTCGTACTCAGCCTGAATGTTAGTGATGGGGAAGTGCACAACCACAGTCTGCTCGATCCTTATTCCCTGGGGCTCTCCAAAATCACCCATACCCTGAAGTAATTCCACCCCAAGGAACCATCCACCATAACCCTCAAAGGAACTAGGTGAGTGAGTTCTGCCTCTAGTACCTCAACCACGTAATCAGCAAGAAAGTCGGTCATCGTCTAAGCCTTGATCGAGAGGGGGGAACAAAGGATATGTCGAACTCACTCGGTTCCACCAAACACTTTGCCAACCTACTTGAATGCTCCATCCCTCAAAGATGTTGCGGAGGGGTTGGTCAGTCTCCACCCAGATGGAGTGTGCCTAGAAATTGGTTTGGATCCTCCGGCCTGAGATGACCAGAGCGAAGGCCAGCTTTTTTAAGATTGGGTATCAAAGTTTTGATTTCCTCAAGAACTAACTCACGTAGTAGATAAGCAACTACTTATTCCATCTTCCCAGACTAGGAAAGAGCTTATTTCCTCGATCCCTACCCCAAGGTTTAGGGACAGATCTTCCCCTTCCTTAGGCCCTTGGAGGAATGGAGCCTGGGTCAACTGAGTCTTCAAGTCTTAGAACACCTCCTTGCATTCACAGGACCACTCAAACTTTTGGCCCCCTCTCAGCACCTTGAAGAAGGGAGATCACTTCTCTCCTCCCCGAGAGAGGAACCTGCTAAGTGCTGGCAACTTTCCCGTCAGGCGCTGAACCTCCTTGGCATTCCGCGACGATCCCAACTCTATTATCGCCTTGACTTTATTAGGATTAGGCTCCACTCCTGTAGGAGTAAGAAGATGACCCACTAACTTCCCCCTGCTCGCCCCGAAGAAACACTTCAAGCGGTTCAACCTCATCTTATACTTCCGCAGGGTGCCGAAGGTCTCCTCTAAATCCCGGAGATAAGAATTCACCTCCTGGCTCTTGATCATAAGATCATCCACGTACACCTAAAGATTCCTCCCTTCTTGCTCTCAGAAGATTTGATCCATCATTTTTTGATACGTCTCCCCTGCGTTCTTTATCCAAAAGGGCATCATCCTGTAGTAGTATCTCCCATCCCCGGTGATGAAAGAGACATCTTTGATGTTGTGTGGGTGCATCCTAATTTGAAGATAACCTGAAAATGCATCCAAAAAACTCATCATTGAAAAACCGACGGCTGAGTCAACCAAGGGATCGACGTGGAGGTACAAACACACACTCGGAAGATCTTAGAGTGCTTCCACTCCCTATCCAAATGCCAATCTAAGGGTATCTCAGAAAGCACAAGAATACCGGGGAATAAGAAAAGCATGCCTTCTGAGGTAAACCCTTAGGTGTATTTATAGATTTCTGAAATCAGCCAGCAAATAGCAAACCTCTGCTAATCTGAATAGCTATGTGCAACCCAACTCGGTCTGCCAAAAGCATAACTCCTCTATTCCAACAGGCTATAGATAGGTTAGTGGGGGTAGAATAATAAAAACTCATCACAAGGGAATGTGTGAGCGGCTCTATGGATCCTCCAGTTGTCGGGGGTGACGAGTGCTTGATGGAGCTGGCCCTTGCTGCCTCCTCCTAGCCTTGGGCGAGAGCGGCCCCGGCCTGTCCCACTCGCCTGCTTCCTGCTGAGCATCTTGGGGTGAGGGAGAGCCAGCCTGCTCCACTCGCCCGCTACTCTCCGAGCCACTGGGGCGAGTGCGAGCCGGCTTGTTCCACTCTCCCCTCGAACGATCCACCCCCATATTGGCCGACCAGATTGCCAGACTTTGGCCTATCTTGCTCCTGTTAACCGCTACTCGCCGGATATGGGTTGTACACAATCCCCTCTCTTTGCGAGGTTAGCCCAAGTTCGGAAAGAAAACATCTAACACCGAAATATGCAGCGAGTGCGATAAGGTCCAGAGAATCTTTTGGTGGGCTCCACTTGTGTCTATATATATATATATCTACGTACCTGGGCAACCTCTGTCATTCCCTCTTACTTGAGCCTTACTGAGATTGCTCTCTCCAAAGAACTCCAAGAGTAGCTCAGCCGCCCCCGCGAGATCAATGACGCTCGCGCTGAGGCGTTAGTAGGCCTGCCTCCCTTCATTGTAGTGCGCGAGCAAACGAAATCTAATCCTACAAAGAAGGCCAAGTCCATCCCAAAGGATACAGAATCCATATATCATGACCTGTAGTCCACCTTGACTCCTGGGCTTGCCTCCTCCAAACCCTGAGTACCATTAGTCTAATGCAGAGACCTCCACGCCGTGAGTCCACACTCCCTACGATGACTCACGGCCTCAAACTCCCAAAGACACTCTCCTGCAAAGCAATTCACCACCCCCCTTTGTGACCGCGGGGCTTGATTCACTGAAGATCAAGTTGCCAGCTCGCACTCCTTCTCAACAGCCAACAAATACTATTGCACTCGCGGGGGAAAGAGCCAGTGACATCTGGGTTCCCAGCTTCAATCTCATCTCCCCGGGAGTCCATCCTCCATGTCGCAGCAAGAACTTGGCCTTACCTCCTCTGGACACCCTCCTAGGGCTGTCGAGTACATCCCGTAAGCTCCAGTTTTTCTGGCAAGTTTTGCCTAGGCGTCTTTGTTGCTCGCACACTCTATCTATCGGAGTTGATTGTTTTTTGTAGGGCTCCCTGCTCCGTCTGAAGTCGAAGAATCTTCAAAACAGGCTCGCGAACCGCCACTCCCTGAGCCTTGGGCAGAAAGCTTCTTAAACGAGTCGCTGGATCCTGCCGAGCTAAGGCAGTGAGTAGTGGAGGTGCTGAAGAAGCAAGATGTCACCCTGCGCCAACTTCGAGCGGACAATGCATATAGCGAGCAGAGGCTGCAGGAGCTAGAGAGGGATTATGTGTTGCAAGCGAACAATTTGGAGCACGGCTTGGCAAGCGGGATGATTTCACCCACCCTCATTATAGAGAGAATTGATGAAAACCTGCAGACCTTTGGCAGGGACCTGGCCCTAGTCCGCGAGTTCCTCGACCCGTGCCGGCCTCTGGGGATGGGGGCGCGAGGCTGGGGTAGATGGAAATTGCTCCCTAGCTGAGCCTACAGGCCCTCGCCCCCAACTCCCTAGCTCGTGTGGGTTGGCCGAACTTTCCTTTGCTTGCAAGGCACTTATTTTTTGGGGCAGCGAATGTCCCTGTCTGTAATAACTTAAACAATTTTTTAGATCTCAACGCTATTTGAAATAACAAGATGTGCATTTTAGATTCAGCTCACACTAGGATATGCAAGATCGCCGGGTGGCGAGCTTGAATTGGCGTGCTAGGGCTGGCAAGCTGGACCGACTGGCTAGCTCTGCCATAAATCTGGTTTTCTATAAATAGGCCCCCTCACCACCCCCAATCCATCTCCTTAATTGCATTCATAACCCCCTTTGCTGCTCTGCTCGCTACCTGCTCTTGCATCCCCACCCTTACCTGTTCTCGCAATCCAACCTTCAGCAGATATGGGAAAGACACGACCCAATGCCGAGGGGCACTCCAAGTGTGCTCAAAAATTTGCCGAGTACCTATTTTTTGACAGAAATACGATCGAGCGTGAGCTCACCGCCTTCACAGACCGAGTACTTGCCCCCTGGTTACGAGATGTGCTGGCCTAGAGAGAGCGAGACCATCAACGTGTTTTACCAAGATGAGCTCATCTTCCTTATCTCATACTTTGAGGTGGTGTTGCGCCTCCCTCTCTGGCCAGAAATCCTCTAGATCTTCAAGTACTTCGGCATGATGCCCGCGCAGCTGAACCCGAATGCGATTACTATAATGGTCATGTTTCCCTGTCACCTCCGACGCGAGTGGATTGAATTCAACCTCGCCCTCTTTTGGAAGCTCTTCATTTGTCGCGTGACCAACGATGGGGTCTCCTACCTGATGGGCTCGCACATCAAGCTTCGCAAGACCGCGAACAAAGATCACAACTGGGTATCAAAGATTGTCTTCATCAAGGGCGACCTGGGCAATATACTCTTCTCCCCCCAACAAAAGAGCGAGGAGGTATATCGGCCTCCATCACTATCCAGCAATGACGCCGAGCTGCACAAGTTCTTCCTGGAGAAGGACTTCGCGGTAACATTCCTTTGAAGGAGCCTCGACTCGATTCCCCCCGTCCTCCCTAGCAAAGGTATACTCTCATTTTTCCTTCCTACCGCCTCGCTTGCAATCATCAATTTTTCTAACAATAAGTACTTCTCTACACGGAGCAATCAATTCCCGAGCATCCGACTCATGCAGACTTGGGAGTCAGCCCGGACTCGCTTGTGCACGAGCGGGCACTAGCGACGGCCTGACGAGGAGATTTGGGGTCTGGCGGACCCTCCTACAGCTCGAAATGACCTGGCCTCGAAGGGTCCAACTCGCCTCACCATCCCCCACAACCAAAGAAGTTGAAGGCGATGGTGTTCTCCACGGGGACTTCAACAAAAACAATAATTTCAAGGGAGACCACTACAACAACAAGTTTATATGAGCTCGTTGGAGACCACACTAGAAGGGTCGCCAAGGAGCTCGTTGAAGGGTTCTCTAGAGAAGGAGCTGGAGGGTGGCGAGCCCTCCGCCTCCCCTGCTTCAGTGATAACTGCGGCCCGCGAGCTAGGACTGCCGAAGAGCCACCCCCTCATTGGCTTTGGAGGAAAGTCAAAAGATCTGAATGGTGAGCCGATGGTGCAGTGAGATGAGCAGACCCACAGGGTCTCCAACTCATCACTCCATACCTCCTAGTCGGGCGGTAAGCCCACTTTTGGGAATGCCTATGCTCTAGGCTTCAGCCTATATGGGCGCAAGGATGGTGAGTCCTATAAGATCCTGACCTTTCGTCAGCTCGGCTACGAAGGTCTATAGGCACATATGCGGGACCTGGAGCTGCACCACATGGTGCTCCGTCGCGGCTTCAACCTCAAACACTAGCTGTTGAAAGCGGTGCAGGATCGCGACCTCGCTATGTAAAAAGCCTCCGACCTGGCGGGGCAACTAAAGTTCACCATGAACCTCCTCGCAAAAATCGCCGACGGGATGGAAAGCGCCGGCTACCCCCTTCATTTTTTCCCTAAGGATCTTTCTAGCATATTAATCTTACCTTTCCCTTCTTCCCAGGATGCCTAATCTAGGAATAAGCTGTGAGATCGCATTGCCGAGTTGGAGGCTCGTGCCGCCGAGTAGGAGGCTCGCACCGCCGAGTAGGATGCTCGCGCCGCCGAGCTGGAGAAGGAGATCAACAACTTGAGGGAGGTGAACAAAGGGCTCAAGGCCGAGCTGATTCGGTAGAGAGACATCTTCCTCCCCAGTCTGACGGCGAGCCGAGCATCCCTCCCAAATGGCCAAGTGTCTACAGCGAGGTTGAGGTTACTCAGAGGCTACGGATCAACTCCTTCAGCACCGCCCACCACACCCTCCAGATGATGAAAGACATGGAGGTGTTGGTGGAGGGATGCAAAGAGATCACAGCGAGGGACCTTGTGCCGAACATGTTCCCACCGGCCACCCCTCCCAGTGAGAAGGAGGAAAGCTTTAAGTCACTATTCAAGGATTTCAAGGGCTACAAGGACAACCGTGCATCCGGAGGGGAAGGTGAGGAGGATCACCCGTCCAAAGGGGAGGGCGAGAGCTAACTCGCATCCCCTTCCTATTTTTGTTTTCCTTCCATTGTAATTCTCCCCCCCCTTTTGTAACATGTGATATTTATTTATTAAGAAGTACTTAGCTTGAATTCCTCCTTTTTTTGAATCCACTATGATGTACTCGCCTGCGAGCTGACCTCCTCATTGGGCGACCTCGCTAGGATAGAACTCGTCGCTAGAATGTATTTGAGTTAGGATTTGTACTCACGGTGGGACCATGTGAGCTCGCCTTCCTCGGACAATCAAGGGGAGGATTTATCATCGCGCTAGGCTCACGACCACCTAGCTCGCCCGCGAGCATTCTTTTTCTCGTCAATATCAACATGGTGTTGTTAAAAATTTCCAAGTAAAATTTTAAGAGGGTCGAAATGTACCGCCAAGGACTTCTTCCTCTCACCTTCCCCAGTAGATGGCGAGATCTCAGATCACCATCCCCTTTACCGTGACTTTAGACATTCACCCCATGGTAGCTGGGCTTGATTGATTGGCGAGACTGGTCCGCGAACACCCAGCTTGCTTGGGATGGTTCTTCTTCTTTTAGACTTGACGAAAAGATGAGAAACTTCCAAGTAAAACCTTAGTGGGCTGGGGTGTAATTGCTGACCAAAGTATCGACTCGCCGACCTGCCAAGGTCTAAGTTCTCTTTTTTAGGCTTTCCCAGGGATTGCCAGTTTCAGCTCCTTGTTATCTCTGCGATCTTTGCCTTCGATGATCGAATGCCTTGGTCTCGGCTTTAGATATTGCCAGGTCCACCGAGAATCCCAGCCCTGTCAGTTAGGTGGAAGCCTAACGACAGAAGCATCTTGGGACTCAGCCCCAAGGTTATAACAACATCCAATGAAGATACCAGCCCTGCAAGCTAGGTGGAAGCCTGACAGCAGGAGCATCCCGAGACCTAACCCTAGAGCGAGATAATTTACTTTGGCCAACCTCTAGGTGCTACCACCGACCCAATTAGCTAGTTGAGAGCCTGACAGTGGGTGTTGAGCATCAACCGGACTCATCACCTGGGTCATAATGATGTCTAATGGGGATCCTGACCCTACCAGCTAGGTGGAAGCCTGACAGCGGGAGCATCCCGTGGCCTAACTCCAGAGCGAGATAATTTCATTTGGCTAACCTCCGGGCACTACCACTAGCCAAATCAGCTAGTTGAGAGCCTACTGACGGGTGTTAAACATCAACAAAACTCATCCCCATGGTCATAATGACGTCCAACGGTTATCCCAGCTCTACCAGCTTGGTGGAAACCTGACAGCAAGAGAATCCTGGGACCTAAACCCAGAGCGAGATAATTTCATTTGGCCAACCTCAAGGCACTACCACCAACCCAATCAGCTAGGTGAGAGCCTGATGGCGAGTGTTGAGCATCAACCAGACTCATCCCCAAGGTCATAATGACGTCCAATATGGATCCCGACCCTGCCAGCTTGGTTGAAGCCTGACAGCGGGAGCATCCCGGGACCTAACCCTAGAACGAGATAATTTCCTTTGGCCAACCTCCGACCTGCATCCTCGGTGGAAGCCTGGCAGTGGGAGCATTTCAGTTCTTAGTTTGATAAATACAACTTGCCACCAACTTGACTTGTAAAAAAGTTAATGCATCAAAGGATTTTATATATATTGAAGGAATGGGCATTGGTGGCCTGCAATTTGTTAAGAAAAGAAAAGCAACCGAACTAGCAATCCATCTAGGTTAGTATACCTTTCGAATTGTAGCTAGGGGACACAAGTGTCGTTTTTAAATCCGGGACCCGTTGAGTAATCTTACTCACACGAACACTATTATCTTATCGAAGGAAAACTAGGGTTGTTTACTAACTAAAATTGAGAGACCACTAGCATAAAGGAAAACACTCTCCTACAAAGAAAGCACTCTTGTCACTAAACTAGAAAGACCACAACTATCGATTAAAACAAAGGGTTGAACGATGAGTAAAAGAAGTACTCGATCGAGAATCACCTCGATAGAAATTGAATAAACAAATGCGATAAAAACACTCTAGCTTAATAAGGTAAAGTACATTGACCGTTGAGGTTCCTAAAGCATGAACACGCTTCTCTTGAAGATGTGCTGACCTGAGTTTAGGAAGGTCCGACCAACTCTCGTCTAAATCGGAGGCCAAAAGCTCGCCTTAGGTTTTGAACCCCGCTATTGGATTTCACTCCAATCCGGGAGATTTAACGTCTGCCTCTCTCGAGGGGTGCATGCAACTCTCTTAACCCTTGAGCGCTCACTTCAAACTATAGGCCTCTCGGCTAGCAGAGAATGAATGCAAAGATGGAAAATATATTTCGATGATATATCTCCAATAAATATTTAATCAAAAGTAATCCAAGGTATAAACCCTAAAAAGAAGAAGTAAAATTAAAGCATCAAAACTTTATCAACTCGAACCTTAGATCATGCAGATCAAGTACAAGGAGGATTAGTTACTCATGGTGAAGTGGAGGAAAGGAAATGAGAAGAAGAACATAATGAAAACAAGGTAGAAAGAGGAGAGAAAACAACACTTTTTTTATTAATGATAAAGAAAGCTTACAACTTGGAAATAAAAATTACAAGTGCATGGAAAATAAAACTAGGCTATCATTAACATTGAACTACTAAAATAAATTACAAGAACTATTTTAGAAGGAGAGCACTAAGCTAGAGTTAAGTAAAGCTTAAGAGAGAAAGACAGAACACTTAAGAAAATGCATGAAAAATTTCAAAAATTAAATGGCAGCACCTCCTTACACCATCCAAGAACTTTCTAGGAAATAAGGGGGAAGGGCTCAATTTATAGAAAATCTTGAGGAACTGACTCGGCCGGCGATATGGTCGTGGTTGTGGCCGTGTCCTGTCTTGGTTAACCTCGGGCTCTGGTTCTGGCTATAATGATCATTGCAGCGCGGAATCGGCGGGCACGCCTATGCTGACACGACCAATGACACGGTCATGTTGGTGGCCGTGTCCTGTGTAGTTGATGGGCTTTGGCGGGGGCGCATTAATGTTGGGATGCATGCTGTGAGGAGGTGGCGACACGCCTGGCGACACGGCCGTGTTGGTGGTCGTGTCCTTGTTTGGAAAGTCATCTACTTCTGGTGACACGCCTCACGTTGATAGGGCCAGCTTGACACAGCCAGCGACACGACCATGTTTGAGGTTGTGTCCTACTCGGGATGAACTCTGGACTTTCCTCTGGTAGTTGACTTCCTTGGGAACAAGTGACATGCCCCATGACATGGCCGTGTTGGTGGCCGTGTTAGGTCATTTTGGCTGAAAATTGAGAAAACCTGCAAAAGAGCAAAAAAAACATTAGTGGCATAAATTAATTCAAGAGGGGGGCATATAAGTTAATAAGACAAGACTTGCATAATAAAGACCTAAAAATACCCTAATAGCATAAATACAAAACAAACTATCAAATTCCCCCAAGCTTAAACTTTGCTTGTCCTCAAGCAAAAATATAAAAAATAGCTAACATAAAAAAGCGACTAATCAAAAAGTTCTAATTATGCCTACACAAGTACCATGCGAAATTCTAAGTAGGGAGAAGGTGAAATATAAACCTAAAATAATTACTTAAACATGGTTTCAATTTTTATAATCTTTACTAACAAAAATAATTCATCAAATATTTTAACAAAATTCTTTAAATAAACTTAAGGAAAGAAACAAAATGAAAATACGCATTGAAATGTTACTAGATTCTAAGAGGCATTTTATACCCAAATTAAACAAAGAACAAAAATGTAAAGTTAAATCCAAGACTTAACTAGTCTACTATTTTTCTTTAATTAGCTACAAGAAAATCCAGGAGCATGAATCAACAGGACTTAATAGGACTGAAACATTTGGTTTAGGCATAAAATTAGGAATGAAATTCAAAGATAAACATGAAGGCTTAAAATCATGCTAAACCAAAATGAAGAGCTTCAAAATTTTCATAAATAACTTAAATATTTTCTTTTTTTTCTTTTTCTTTTCCATATTTTTTCGTTAAACAAAAGGCCATAAAATGTTTGTCTTTTCATTTTGAAATTGGCCACAAAATTAAACATTTCTTTCGAGCATACTTTTTTAAAAAAGTTTTCTAAAAATCACAAAACAATCCTATCACAACATGAAATTTATGAAGCTCAAAAAGTTTAGTGTGATAAGAAGAGTTGGAAAAATTTTGCTTTGGTGAAAATGAAATGAAATGTGGAGCTATCAGTTGAAATCAGAAAAAGGCTCAAAAGGCTAACAAGGGGGATAATTTTAGGGTTGGCGAGAAGGCTCAAACGAAAATAAAATGACCTACATCATTTTCATGCTCCTAAAGTTTGCCAAAAGCATTAGTTTTGAAAATTTTTAAAAAGTAGGTCCTAGAAATTAAATAGAGACTAATGTACTCATTTTTAAAAATTAGGGTAATATGAGTCTAGAATCATTCACATCTACTACGTTAATCAAAATCTTACTTTACAAAAATTATCCAAAAACAAAAGGAAAAATAGTGGATGAGAGATTTTTTTAAGAAAGTAAAGAAAATAAAAAACGAAAAACCATAATAGAAATGCGAGTTTTAGAAAAATATTTCACCTTAACATGCTACTGTGAATTAGAAACACAGCAAGACAAACATTTTACTTGTGAAATATAATTAAAAAGATTGATTAGAAAAATTATAATTAGCTAAGTTGTTTAAATGGAATTTTGAGAAAAACAATACAAAAGCAAGGGGTATTATTGAAAAATAAAAATTTGTTTAACTATTAATATTCTAAACCCTAAAATTGTTTTTGATTTTGATTTTGAAATATTCTCTTTTTTTTTTGTTTTTTTTAAAAATAATATCTTTTTTTGGATTTTTAGGGAAACAACAACAAAACGAAAAAGAGCAGGAGGAAATCCTCCCCCAAGCTTAAAATGGACATTATTCTCAATGGAGAAAGGAGGGGAAGGAGAGAGAGAAATGAAAACATAAATAAAAGTACATAATTGAAAAACAGATACTTCCCCGTATTTTTTTGAGTTGCGGATGTTTGCGCGATGCTGCTTACCCATGCTTGCGCTTTGGATCTTCATAAGATGTCTTCTCTGGACTTCGTGATGGATTCAGCAGTGTTGGAGCAGGCAATCGTAGAAGCTTCAACTTGTCTGGGCCATCCGAGGAAAAAAGTGAAAAATAAAGAAAATAGGAAAAAAATAAATTGGGTTGCCTCCAAAGAGCACCCTTTGTTTACAAACGTCTTTGAGCTTGACGCAATAATAAAAAAAATACTATCCAAAATATTGTCCAAAAATAATATTCAAAGTTTTTATAATATGACAAAGTTTTAAATTATTTGAAAGTCAAATCATGAAAGATAGAGTTTATACAGTTAGGACTAACATCACCACAGAAATACAGTTTAAGACGCCGACCATTCACTTTGAAATTACCCTTATCAAGGTGTGAAATTAAAATAGTTCCATACGGGAAAACTTCTAAAATAGTAAACGGCCCAGACCAATGTGATTTTAGTTTGTCCGGAAATAAACATAAACGAGATAAAAGAACTTGGTTGCCTGGCTTAAAGGTTTTTGGGTTCCTAAGGTGTTTATCGTGCAAACGTTTCGTCCGCTCTTTATAGAGTATGTTATTTTTGTATGCGTAAGAGCGCCACTCGTCGAGCTCGTTGAGTTGAAATTTTCTAAAATCGCCGACAGAGTGGGGATCGAAATTTAAGAACCTTAAGGCCCAAAAAGCACGGTGTTCTAGTTCTACGGGTAAATGAAATGATTTTCCATAGACTAACCGATACGGTATACATTCGATGGAAGTTTTGTACGTTGTTCGGTAGGCCTGTAGAGCATCGTATAATTTTGTTGACCAGTCTTTTCTAGAGGTGGAAATAGTCTTTTCTAAAATTCTTTTTATCTCTTTGTTCACTAATTCGACTTGCTCGTTAGTTTGGGGGTAGTAGGCGGTTGAAAGTTTATGCGTAACGCCAAATTTATTAAGGATTTTAGAAAACTGTGCGTTAAAGAAATGGGAACCCCTGTCACTAACGATGGCTCACGCCATACCGAATTGAGAAAATAATATTTTAAAAACGTAACTACGACTTGGGCGTCATTCATAGGAAGTTCTTGGGCTTCTGCCCATCGCGAAACATAATCAACAGCGATTAAGATGTACTTGTTCCCAAAGCTAGAAGGAAGAGGGACAACAAAATAAATTCCCCAGAGGTCGAAAACTTCGCACTCAAGGAAATAATTTTACTGCATTTCGTTTTTATTGGAAATACTACCCGACTGTTGGCAACTATCACACCTACTCATAAAGGCATGCACGTCTTTAAATAGGCTAGGCAAGTAAAAACCCACGCTTAGCACTTTGTGAGTGGTGTGAGCGGCTTGATAGTGCCTACTTGTCGGTCCTTCATGCAAATGCTTTAAAATATCTGATCCTTCTTCAAATGAGACACATCTCCTTATCACCTAGTCTGCACAAACTCGGAAAAGATGCGAGTTCTCCCAAAATTAGTTCTTCAACTCAGAAAAGAATTTCTTCTTTCGCTGAGAGGAGAACTCTTTTGGGAGCAACCGGGCCACTTAATAGTTAGCTATTTGTGCAAACCAAAAAGAAGGCGATGTGTTAATTAATAGCAGCTTCTCATCGGGAAAATAATCTTTAAAAGATCTTTCGTCTAACTTTTCTATGTGCGTGTTATCTAATCATGAGAGAAGGTCGAAGGCCAAATTTTCGGCTCCTCACTTATCACAGATTTCTAAATCATACACCTGGAGGAGTAAGACCCAGCGAATCAGGCGCGGTTTGGCATCCGTTTTAGAAAGAAGATATTTGAGGGCCGAGTGGTCCGTAAAAACGATGATTTTTGAAAGCATAATATATGAACGGAATTTATCAAAGGCGAAAACAGCAGCAAGAAGCTCTTTCTCGGTTTTGGTATAGTTTTTTGGTGCAGATGTGAGTGTTATACTTGCGTAATAGATGAGGTGGAAGTTCTTAGAAATTTGTTGACCTAATACGGCTCCCACAGCGTAACTACTCGCATAGTACATGATTTCAAAGGGAATGTCCCATACTGGAGCTATCATAATTGGGGCATTAATTAATTTTTCTTTTATTAAATTAAAAGAAGCTAGGCAAAGGTCATCAAAAGCAAATGGGGCATCTTTTTCTAGCAGATGAGTAAGGGTTTTGGTGATTTTGGAGAAATCGTTTATGAAGCGGCGGTAGAAGCCCTCATGTCCTAAGAAACTACTTATAGCTTTGACGTTTGTAGGCGGTGGAAGCTTCTCGATAACTTTTATCCATAAATACCTCTATAATTCTTCCTACGTACTTGTCAAAGATAGCGAGCATACATCGTTGGAATGTAGCTGACACAGTGCACAATCCAAAAGACATTCTTCGCTAAGCGAAGGTGCCGAAGGGATAAGTAAACATAGTTTTGTCCTAGTCCTCGTGGGAGACGGGGATTTGAAAGTACCCTGAGAGGCCATCGAGAAAACAATAAAAGCTCTGGCCGGATAATCGTTCTAAAATTCGATCGATGAACGACAAGGGAAAGTGATCCTTGCAGGTGGCGTCATTTAACTTATAATAATCTATACACACTCGTCACCCGGTCACGGTCCGTGTCGGGATTAATTCATTATACTCATTACTAACTACCGTTATCCCTCCCTTCTTCAATACTACCTGGACTGGGCTAACCCACATACTATCAGACATAGGATAGATAATTTTTGCGTCTAACAATTTCATAACCATGACCTTAACTACTTCTTTTATGTTGGGATTTATACGGCGTAGAGGTTAGATTTAACTACGCAAATTATCTTCCATTAGGATTTTGTGAGTGCAGAAAGATGGGCTTATGCCCTTGATATCAGAAATTTGCCAGGCAATAGCTCGGCGATGTTTATGTAAAACTAAAAGAAGTTTATCATTTTACGCATCTGTGAGGTAGGCTAAAACGATTACTGGTAGCTTGTAGTCCTATTCTAAGAAAGCATATCTAAGATGTTCGGGTAGATCCTTTAATTCTAGGGTAGGGGGTTCTTCATATGATGTTTTAGAAAATTTTTCTTTTTAGAAAATAATGTTTTCGTAGACTTTTTCTTTAAAAGGAAAATTGAAAGGGGTTGAGCTGTTGGCCTTGGCGGCTTCTTGCAATGATTTAGTTGGAAGAGTAGAGGAGGAACAAAAATCAGAAAATTCTTTTTATAATTGAGAGAGGCGATAGGAGGATTCTTCACTTAGGTGCAACGATTCAGTTGGAAGAGTAGAGGAGGAACAAAAATCAGAAAATTCTTTTTCAAATTCAGAGAGGCAATAGGAGGATTCTTCACTTAGGGCATCTACGAAAAATAGGAATCGTCATTTGCTCGGGTGTTCTTCATCGAGAGGGTGATAGAGAAAGTCACTTCGTCATCGCCTACTCGAAGGAAGAGCTTACCATTGCTTATGTCAATGATAGCTCGGTAAGTTGCAAGGAAGGGTCGGCCAAGGATCAAGGGAATCTCGACGTCTTCTTTGATGTCCAATATGATGAAATACACCGTGAAGATGAACTTGTCGACTTTAACTAAGACATCCTCCACGACTGCTAAAAGTTACTTTACTGATCTGTCGGCGATCTGGATACGCATGCGTGTGGGGTTGGGGCTACCAATTCCTAACTTCTTAAACAACGAGAAGGGCATCAGGTTTATACTCGCACCTAAGTCGGCTAATGCGTGCTTGAAAAAAAGATCACTGAAGACACACGGAATAGAAAAACTAGCCAGATCACTGATCTTCTTCGACAAACCATTTGTCAAGACCACAGAGCACTCGACATTTAACGTGATATGCGAAAGGTTTTCCAACTTCCTTTTATTTGTTAGGAGGTCCTTAAGGTACTTAGCGTATTTTGGCATTTGGGAGATTGCTTCATGAAAGGGGAGATTAATATGGATTTGCTTGAACATTATTTGGAAGCGGGAATATTGATCGTCCTGACGTTGCTTATTAAGTTCGGAAGGGTATGGAGGGGTTTGATTATTTTTAAACATGGGTGGTGGAGTGAGATCTTTTTCTAAAACAGGGATAGGGGTGTTAGCTTCTTTTTCTATAGAGGGTGGAGTTTTTAAAACGGTGGAGTAGCTTGCCTCAGGCTCTTCACTAACCCTACCGGAAACTTGCTTTCCACTCCGAAGATTTATAGCTTTCTCTTACTCTCTCAGGTTGGGCTCGGTGTTGGCAGGAAAAGACCCGGCGGGTCGCTCAGAAATAAGTTTTGCGAGTTGTCCTAATTGATTTTCTAAACTTTTAACCGCCCCGGCAAGGGTTGTTATAGTAGCGTCATTAACATTCATATATTTTGAAAACATTTCCTCTAAATTTAGAGGTTTTGGAAAATTTTGAGGAGGTGGTGGTGGTGCAGAAAAATAATTTGGTGGTGGCGGGCGCATTGCGTTTGAGGGATTACTCCATGAAAAATTCAGGTGATTTCTTAAAGTAGGATTATAACTATTTGGAAAAGCAAAACCGGGCGTAGGAAAATTCATAGCAGAAAAATTATGAAAAGCATTTCTTGGCATATTATTAACATAATCTAATTGTTCAGGAGCAAGAGTTGCAGATTACCATACCTGAGGGGCAAAGGCAGCAGTCATCTTCGTAATTTTTTTACTTAATAGTTCCACTTGCAGAGCTAGCTAGGAGACATTATCTATTTAAAAGATACATACAAGTTTGTTTGGGTGGGATCTAGACACATTCCACTAATAGGTATTCATGGCCATGTCCTCGAAATGCTCAAGAGCTGCTTCCGGGGTTTTGCGGTTTAAAGTACTGCCAAAAGCTGTGTTTATCATTTGCTTTGTGTTTTGATTTAGCCCGTTATAAAATGTCTGCACTTGTAACCATACAGGCAGCGCGTGATGAGGGCATCATATTAAGAGTTATTTAAATCTTTCCCTTGTTTTATACAAAGTTTCAGAATCAATTTGAAAAAAGGCAGAAATATCATTCCTAAGTTTTGCGGTTTTGGCTGGCGGAAAATACTTCGCCTAAAATTTTTCAGTTAATTGATTCCAGGTTGTGATGTTGTTTTTGGGTAGAGTGTTCAGCCACTACTTATCCTTTGTTCTAAGAGAAAAAGGAAACAGTCTTAGCCTAATAGCATCATTTATAAGACCATTTATCTTGAAGGTGTCACAAATCTCAAGAAAGCTTGCTATATGTGCGTTCGGATCTTCATCTTGAAGTCCGTCATATTGCACATACTGCTGCACCATTTGAATTATGCTAGGCTTAAGTTCAAAATTTTTATTAGCTATCGCAGGGTGAACTCTGCTTGATTCTATACCCTTGAGATTCGGCCTTGCATAATATGACATAGTTCTTGGCAAGGCTTCATCTACTTGGGGCTGGATTCCCTCCGCATTAAGTACATCAATTCTTAAGGTAGAAAATTACCAAGAATTCTCAACCTGTATTTGGAGAGTAGGGCCTTGAAATCGCGATCTTCTCCGAAGAGTACGCTCAATTTCACTGTCAATGTCCAAAATAACCGACGGATTCTTGCGGGTCATGCACTAGAAGAAGAAAGTAAGATAGAGAAGAAAAACAAACGAAGAACTAGAAAGACAAACAAGAAAGAGAAAGGGCAAACCTTTTTTTGAAATAGATTTTTTTAATAGCTTAACTCCTGAACTTCCCAAGGGCTACCCCGCAAAGGTTTCGCAAGGTACTAGACAAGATAGCAGAACTTAAAGCCATCTTGCCCTTTTTGAGAGAGTTAGGTGGCGTAGAAAAATTGTGATGTGGGTTTCTATTAAGAGCGTTACATTTTTTTTATTTTTAAGTATTAAGAAAGAGGGTGAGAAAGAGAAGTGATAAAAGTAATAGGTTCATGATTTCAAATTATCAACAAAAGTTGCTCCCCTGAAACAGCACCAAAAAGTTAGTGGCCTGCTATTTTTTAAGAAAAGAAAAGAAACTGAACTAGTAATCCATTTGGGCAAGTATACCTATCGAATTGTAGCTAGGGGACACAAGTGTCGTATTTAAATCGGGGAACTGTTGAGTAATCTTACTCTCACAAACACTATTATCTTATCAAAGGAAAACTAGGGTTATTTACTAACTAAAAAGGAAAGACAACTAGCATAAATGAAAACACTTGCATAAAATAAATGCACTACTGACACTAAACTTGAAAGAACACAACTATCAATTAAAATAAGGGGTTGAACGATGAGTAAAAGAAGTACTCGATCGAGAATCACCTCGACAGAAATTGAATAAACAATTGCGATAAAAACACTCTAGCTTAATAAGGTAAAGTACCTTGACTGTGGAGGTTACTAAAGAATGAACAAGCTTCTCTCGAAGACGTGCCCACCTGAGTTTAGGAAGGCCCGACCAACTCTCATCTAAATCAAAGGCCTAAAGCTCGCCTTACGTTGTGAACCCCACTATTGGATTTCACTCCAATCTGGGAGATTTAATGTCTGCCTCTCTCGAGGGGTGCGTGCAACTCTCTTTACTCTTGAGTGCTCACTTCAAACTATCGGCCTCTCGGCTAGCCAAGAATGAAAGCAAAGATGGAAAATATATATCGATGATATATCTCCAATCAATATTTAATCAAGAGTAATCCAAGTTCTAAACCCTAAAAAGAAGAAGAAAAATTATAGCATCATAACTTAATAACCTCGAACCTCGGATCATCCAGATCGAATACAAGAAGGATTAGTTACTCATGGTGAAGTGGAGGAAAGGAGATGAGAAGAAGAACATAATGAAAACAAGGTAGAAAGAGGTGAGAAAACAACACTTTTTATTAATGATAAAGAAAGCTTACAACTTTGAAATGAAAATTACAAGTGCATGGAAAATAAAACTAGACTAGATTTAACATTGAACTACTAAAACAAATTACAAGAACTAGTTTAGAAGGAGAGTACTAAACTAGAGTTAAGTAAAGATTAAGAGAGAAAGAAAGTACACTTAAGAAAATGCATGAAAAACATCAGAAAACAAAAGGGCAGCACCTCCTTACACCATCCAAGAACTCTATAGGAAACAAGGGTGAAGGGCTGAATTTATAGAAAATCTTTAGGGGCTGACACGGCCGTGTTGGTGGTCGTGTCCTCTGCTAGTTGACCTAAGGCTCTTATTATGGCGGGAATGATAATTGCAGTGCCGAATTAGCGGGCACGCCCATGCTGACACGGCCAATGACACAGCCGTGTTGGTGGCCGTGTCCTGTGCAGTTGATGGGCTTTAGCGGGGACACATTAATGGCGGGCTGAATGCTGTTAGGAGGTGGCGGTATGCCCGACGACACAGCCGTGTTGGTGGCCGTGTCCTTCTCTTGAAAGTCATTGACTTATGGTGACACGCCTCATGTTTATACGACCAGCTTAACACGGCCAGCGACATGGCCGTGTTTGTGGTCGTGTCCTACCCAAGATGAACTCTGGGATTTCCTCTTGTGGTTGACTTCCTTGGGAACAAGTGACATGCCCCATTACACGGCCATGTTGGTGGCTGTGTCAGGTCATTTTGGCTAAAAATTGAGAAAACCTGCAAAAGTGCAAAAAAACATTTGTGGCATAAATAAATACAAGAGGGGGGGGACATATAAGCTAATAATACATGACTTGCATAATAAAGATCTAAAAATACCCTAATAGCTTAAATACAAAACAAACTATTAAGCGTACATATTCTCACTGATAGAAATGCTTCAAGTCATCACCACTCCAGGTGTGACTTAGGGTCTCGCCCTCCACATCTCAGAGACAGTACCCCATGACCTTAGAGCTTCCTAGACAATATACGGGCCCTCCTAGTTAGGGTTGAGCTTCCCCGCTACCTATGATCTCCTTGCTGCTTCCACCTTCTTCAGGAATAAGTCCCCTTCCGCAAACTTTTTGACCCTGACGTGCTTGTCAAAGTATTTAGCCATTCTTCACTTTAACTCTTCCTGTCGGATGGTTGAGAGATCACCCAACTCTTCCACCATGTCAAGGGAGAGCCGTAACTCCTCCTCGTTTTCAGCTTGCCACTCTTCCCTTCCTGCCTTTGCCTCAACCACTCGAGGCGTCATGACCTCGAACTCTATTGCAAGTATGGACTCGCACCCATAAGAAAGCTTGAAGGGGGTCTCTCCCGTAGCCGTGTTTGGAGTGGTCCTAAGGGCCCAAAGAATTGAAGGAAGCTGCTCCACCCAGCTACCCTTCAAATTCTCCACCTTCTTTTTGAGGAGGTTGGCGATAATTTTGTTCGCCACCTCCACCTTCCTGTTGCTCCTAGGATGGTGGACCGACGCGAACCTAAGGTTGATCCTTAGCTGTCTACAAAAATGGATGAACTCGGTGTTGGTGAATGAGGCCCATTGTCCATAACAATGGCCTGGGGCAGGCCATGCCGACAGATGATCTCCCCCAAAACGAAGTTCCTGATTACCTCAGATGTCACCTTGGCTAGCGCCGTCACTTCTACCCATATAGAAAAATAATCTATTATTACCAGAAATAACTATAACACCCCCATCTGTCATATGGTGTATAACAGAAGGTCCAGCTGGAATCCGATGCCATATTCCACGGACAGTCGGAAGGGTTACATGATAATACCAAATATTCAACTACTCGCCGTAACACAGAGCATTCTATCAAAAGCTTTTAAACAGTTTAAGAGAACCTAAAGTTGCACAAGACTAACATGAATGTCCACTACTCACCACAGGAATGAAATGAAACAAATACAAAATAGAGTACTTGGCCTTATGGCTTTACAAATGTTCACTTAATAACATAGTGTTTTACAGAAATCCGCTCGCAGGCCGGCCACACATGATAGAACTAAAATAATAGTTATTTTTGGCATTCGAGGTCCAGCACAGTAGCTTGGGCTTCAGCCCGCTATTTGGTACATGGTTCCGCAGCACCTGCAAGCAACATTCCACTACACGGTGGCAAACAAAGCAATGGCCAGCTAATGCTAACCAAATCATAACGACCCTGCCCCTTATTCGGGACGGCGGTGCTCCTTCCCTGCATTTTATTAGCCAAGCTAAATAATTAAGTGCATAAGTATATTTAGCCACAAGTGTAGGCCCGCCCGGCCAAACACCCTGTACACTCAGGGCACATTCTCGGTTAATCAGGTCAATTCCGTGGCTTCACCACCATCCTCTGGATGGCAAACATTGTGAGCATTTTAGTCTTTCTGACCACATTCTAAGACTCCCGACTATGCCAATGGACAGTACCACTTTAGGGCCTCTAGAACCGAATCGCATAGCCCAGGTCCGTTTCCACCCTCCCGGCTCACTCGGCCTAGTAACTTTAAGACGTATGCATGGGCCAAGCTTCACACGGATCCTAATTCATTACCAAACATCACATAACCTAGTTATGTTCAAGGCTAGCTCCCTAGCTGCCAAGTTAGTAGAATTACGTTTCCGCCCAGTTTTCCGGGTGCGCCTTGGAGTTAATCCCCAAGGATCCCTGCTACAATCTACCGCATAGAAACCCGAAAACACAAAGCACGGAGTCTTCTCCGGCAATCCATACAATATGCAACATCACTGATCCAAACAACCACGTCTAAGTAGGCTTCACACACAATGCCTAAGTCCGTACTTTGATTCCGGATTCTACATTCAACATAAGGGGGAAATATTCACATCTACCCCAAGCAACACCACACACTCAACGCACACTCGCGGGAGCTGGTTTCCTATGCAGAAAAGATAAGTACTTCACATGTCCAAGTAGAGAATTGTTTTCCTTGAAATCTGCTTTGGCGCCATGAGAAACTAGCCGGATGGAAGGCTTTGCAAGGGAATTCTTTCCACGGATCTTATCTCGGTTCTAAATTTAGTGCTCTGATGCTCCGTCGGTGGCCGGATTCCTCCCTTCCTTCTTCCTTGCTATCTTATCTCTCTAACTTCTTAGAAAGAGAGAATTTAAGAGGAAAATGAGGGATGAATCCTCTATTCCAAACTTAACACAGCAGGATCTCACTTGGGCCATCAGATCGTATTTAAAGAAAACGAACGACTCAGATTACCCTAAAATTTCTTAATCCTGGGCCAAACACGGCTTTGCACACTGCTGTGTCCCAGGCCGTGTACCTCGATCCAGCAATGATTATCGAGCACAGAAAAAAACACGGGTTGAGACACGCCCGTGTCCCAACCTGACACGCCCGTGTCGGGTCCTCGACATGCCCATGACCAGGGGCCGTGTCGCACATAACCGCATCGCCAACCATCACGTCCCATAATGGACACGAGTGTCGACACGCCCGTGTCATACTTGACACGCTCGTGTCAACTAGTACACGCCCGTGTTCTGGGCCGTGTCCCTCGGCCGACATAGGACCAAACTTTCTAGAGAAGTACACGGCCATGTGACATGCCAGTGTCCCTTGCCGTGTGCCTGTCATGCCCTAGGACATGCCCGTGTTCGAGCACTCAACGCTCGTCTACCTCAACTCGATGACCCGAGAACGACACGGCCATATGACACACCCGTGTCACAGGCCGTGTTCACCCTACCAAGACTCGAACTTGGTTCAAACACTGCCCATTTCACTTTTGAGTTTCGGGGCGTTACAAATCTCCCCCCTTAAAGAATTTCATCCTCAAAATTATGTAAAGGTACACAAAAAAATTTAAATATTACCTGAGTGGAACAATTCGGGGTATTCTTCCAACATAGTCTGCTCTCGCTCCCAAGAAACCTCCTCACATCTGCAGTTATCCCAACAGACCTTAACCATTCAGATTTCCTTGTGCAGAGCCGTGTGACTTCAAATTCATCAATGCAAACTGGCTTGACCTATGTCGTCAACCCGTTATCAATCGGCACTTGATCGACCGCAACAACCTAAGAAGGCTCTTGTACCACCTTTCGCAATACCAATACGTGGAATACATCAAGTAGCCCACTCACCTCCACCGGTAACTTCAATTGATATGCTGCTTCGGAAATCCGCTCCCGGATCTCAAACGGTCCAAGGTATCTCGGACTCAGCTTCTTCAATCGCCAAATCCGTGAGACACCCTTGAACGGCTTGATTTTCAAATACACCCATTCGCCAACACTGAACTCCACATTTCTATGCTTGGCATTATAGTATTTTGCATGCCTGTCCTGAGCAATCTTTAACCATTCCTGAAACGTACGTATCAATGAGATGGCGTCTTCCACTGCCTAACATTTGTATAACTTTGAATCACCTATCTCCAACCAAGACAACGACGTGCGACACCTTCTCCCATATAGGGCCTCAAAAGGCGTCATTACAATACTTGCTTAAAAACTGTTGTTTGTGCAAACTCTACCATATACAGGTGATCTTCCCATTGTTTTTAGAAATCCAAAACGCACATGCGGAGCATGTCCTCCATCATCCTGTTGAACCTTTCGGCATGACCATCCGTCTGCGGATAAAAGGCTGTGTTGAAACTCAGCTTAGTTCCCAACAACTTATGCACCAGCCTTCAGTCATTTGACATGAAGCGTCCGTCTCGGTCACTAACAATACTGGGGGGCACACCATACAACCATACAATATTATCCACATAGAGCTTGGCTAACTTTTCCACCGGATCTTCCTTCCTATTCGGGATGAAGTGCGAGACATTTGTATACCTATCTACGACCACCCAGATGGCGTCGTTTCCCTTCTGTGACCTTGGAAAACCATGCACAAAATCCATGGAAATGTCGTCGAACTTCCATTTTGGGATAGGAAAGGACTTCAAGAAACCTCGGGGCTTCTGTCACTCCGCCTTGACCAAGGCACAAGTTTGGCACTTCATCACATAAAGTGCTATATCCTTCTTCAACCCTGGCCACCAAAACAACTTCTTCATGTCCCTATACATCTTCGTGCTCCCCGGGTGGATTTAGTACTTGGTATGATGAGCCTCGTACATCAAATCCTCCCGAAGATTATCTGCACTAGGGATGCATAGGCGACCGTCCTTCCTTAGCAGTCCATCTTCAATCGCAAATTGGGAATTTGACCCATCCAACGATTCATCCAAGATCTGCTTCATACTGTTATCCTGATCCAAAGCCCGGCGAATCCTATCAGCTAGGTCATACTGCACCTCCGTCCAACACAAAATTGCCTCGGCACTAGACTTCTTGTCAACGCAGGATATCTCCAAGGCCTCCAAATAATGGATTAAACTCTCATCATGCACCGCCAACCAGTTGGCTTGCGCAGGTGCCCTACGACTCAACGCATCCGCCACTGCATTTCCTTTCCCAGGCACATAATATATTTCGAATGTGTAGTCCCCAGGAACTCCATCGACCTCCGCTGCCTCATGTTCAGGTTTTCTGATCTAGCAAATACTTCAGGCTCTTATGATCTGTGTAGATATTGACCTTCACACGGTACAGATAGTGCCTGCACAGCTTTAGAGCAAATATCACGACCACTAACTCCAAGTCATGGACCGGATATTTTCTCTAATGAACCATCAACTATCGTGACCCATAAGCTACCACGCTCCCATGCTATAGCAAAACACAGCCCAAACCACTGCCCGAAGCATCACTATAAATTTCAAACCCTTCGGACCCACTCGGCGAACGCAAAATAGGCGTTGTGACCAACCACCTCTTCAATTCTTCAAAAGCCTGCATGCACTCAAGCGTCCACACAAACTTTTGATCCTTCCTTGTCAATATCGTGAGTGGTTGCGTTATCCGCGAGAAGTTCTCTACGAACCGCTTATAGTACCCGGCAAGCCCCAAAAAGCTCCAGATTTCCGCCACCAAAGTCTACACTGGCCACTCCTGAACCGCCACTATCATCATTAGATCCACCGCTATCCCTTCACCACTAATAATATGACCAAGGAATGATATTGAGGATAACCAGAACTCACACTTGGAGAACTTAGCATACAACTGATTCTTCCTCAATGTCTCCTGTACCATATGCAGATGCTTGTAGTGATCATCCTCACACCGCGAGTACACCAAGATGTCATCGATAAATACTATCACGAAACAATCCAGGTACTCTCTGAACGTCCTGTTCATCAGATCCTGAAAGACCTGATTCCAAGAACCTAAACACCTAGAGGGGGGGGGTGAATAGGTTCTAAACTTTTTATACAATTTTTATAGGAAAACAGCTAAATTAAATTCTGCACAAATAATTCAAAACATAGACAACAATTCACAGCACAGCATACACCAGCTTTATAGTGGTTCCCCAAGGTATGGGTACATCCACTTTTCCCCTTCGCCTATCCAGTAGATAATTGGATTCATCCTAACTTCCTTCCACTGGCTTGGATCCACAGATCTTACAACTCAGAACCAGAATGGTTCTTACAACTCAGACTTAAACAAGTCCTACCTCAGATTCTTCCAAAGAATCCTTCCTCAGGCCTCAGCCCTACCTCAGCCTTTATCACTAGGCTTACAACTAAGACTTTTCACAAGTCTTACACCTCAGGCTCTCAGCCCTACCTCAGCCTTTATAATTTCAAGCTTACAACTCAGATCTAACAATAGATCCTACAGGAAATTGAATGATATAAAGATACATAAAATTCACCAGCTAGATTTCTCTATTGGTGTAGCCTTCTTGATCAGTTATTGAATGAACTGACCCTTCTGATCCAACCTGACTTAGCTTTTCAAAGCTTCTTGATAGAAAAAAATAAGGTTGATTTTCACATGATGTAGAAGATGATCTTTAGTCAGCTTCTTCCTTAAATTCAGAACGAATTCTGAATCTTTCTTACAGACTGCTCTGGATCTGCCTTCATAAGGGTTTTCCCTGTTCTTGTTGAAGGATTCTCTTATGTTGTACTTCTTCTTCTTATATTGTGTTGTCTCTTTTTTTCTTTGTCACAGATCTTACTCTTATATAGAGTTTCGAAATGGTTACCGGCTGATCTGATTTGTAACAACCTTCTGACAGTTTTGATAGAGGTGTCAGACCGGTTGGTTATGATAGCTGTCGAGTCATCATTCAAGTCACTTGATTCGTCAAAGACTTTCCAACTCAACATATTCCACTCTACAAACTGCTTCACCTGTGTCTACACATATAGGCTAAGTGTCGACACAAGTCTTCAAGATGTCGACACAGCATACAATGTGTCGACTCAGTCAATCTTCTGCTACTCGACACTTCTTCTGTTATATGTGTTGACACAAGTCCAGTGTGTCCACACAAGTCTTCATGTTCTATACATAACTGCTGCAGACAGATGGCGTTGAGTCTTTGTCAGACGGTGTTGAGTGTGTGTCGACACAAGTCTTGTGTGTCGCCACAAGTCCTTCTGGTCTCGATATAGTTGTTGTAGAGAGATCTCGTTGAGTGTGTGTCGACACAAGTCCTGTGTGTCGACATCATTGAGTGTGTCCAGATGGCGTTGAGTGTGTTTCGACACAATTCCAATGTGTCGACACAATTGCTTCTGATCTCGACACAGCACTTTGAGAGTTGATGTGTCGACACAAGTCCAGTATGTCGACACAACTGCTTCCAATGTCGACATATCTCCTTGGTGTCGACAAAGCTCCAGTATTAGGTGTCGACATAAATTCTGCGTTAGGTGTTGACATAATTCTGGGTATCGACACAACTGCTTCTTTAGGTGTCGACTCAGTTTGAGTGTCGACACAACTTCTTCAAAACTGTCGACTAAGCTTTGGTGTCGACACAACTTCTTCATAAGTGTCGAGAATTGTACTTAGAAACTTTTCTTCAACTTCTTGAACCTGCATAATGTAACTCAAACATCTATCAAATACAAATTGATGCATATCATTGACTAAGATGAGGCTTCTTCAAATCTAGTACATATTTTTCAATGTACCCAACAATCTCCCCCTATATGGGGAAGTCATAATCCTTAGTCAAAGATATACACCACTCATAATAAAACATAATAAAAATAGATGTACATCAATTTCACAGTAGGTTAACATATAATCATTGTAAACAACAAAATTAATACTAAAATTGATTTCATTTAATTCAGAAAAATGATATGTTTACAAGATTTTCTTTTAGAACAAAAAACAAAATATTACATTATTCTTTTACATAAGCATAGCTATCTTATTATTGAGTAGGCTCCTTAATCACAATGCCTTTTCCAGACTTTATCTTAGCCTGCTAAGGACGTTCAGTATCATCAGTAGGCTTCTTTCCTTTCAGAGTTTTTTTTCTTTTGTTCTTCAGCCTTTATTCTCTGCCTTTCAAAATAGTGAAATGGCTTTGGGAAGTACTTGTTTGGCTCCTGAGCATTTGTAGGTAGCTTCCCAGCCTTAGAACTTCTTCTATGTTGAAGAATGGCTTCCTGCCCAGCCTGATACTTATTCTATTCCTGCTCTGAATACCATTTACCCCTATCATGAGTTTTATCCTTCACAGCTTTCCAAGCAGTCAATATAATGTTTCTTGAAGTAGGACTCCATTGCTCAAAGTCTGGCTTCAACTCAGCCTATTCTCTGAACCTCTTTTTGGATAGATGAGCTTCCTTCTGAGCTTCTATGGTAGCTTCTGACATTTCTACTTTCTTCAAAATCTGCTGGGGGGTAAATCACCAGAGCAACTTCAGGCTGATCTCCTTCAGTATGAGCAGGTTCTACTCCAGACACAGCTGTATTGTCATCATCACATAGGGGAGGATATCCAAGAGTTGCTATGATGCTATTTGGTATCTATTTAGCATGACCAAAGCAGTATTTGACTACTACTCTCTCCCCCTTTATGACTTCTCTATCTATATAATCCCTCAGATAGTCTTTTTGAAATCTGACTTGATTAATAACATAGTCAGTTCCTTCTTTATAATAATCTCTGAATTTTGTCAAGAAATCAGATATATTCTTCTGGGAGGCTTGAAATATGGACTGAACAGCAGCTATATCTTCCTTGATCTGCTTTGAGACTTCAACTCTGACAGCAGTTTTTAGAGCATCAATTTTTGTCAAGATAGCATGATGTGAATCTTTAAGATTCTCATTCATTCTTAGTTGATTCTCTAGTACATAACCCTGCTTTACTGATATATCTTCCACTTGTACTTTCAGATCCTGCTATTGTTTGGCCAGGAATACCGCAGCATTACCTCCCTTATGGAAGCAATCTGTCATTTCCTTTTTATTTTGATTTACTTCAAATCTAATAGACTTGATATCCTGAGACAATTGGAATTGCAACTCCTTGTGAGTTACATCCACATATTTCTCCAAAGATTGTCTTTGCTCATCCAACTTAATTTACATTTGGACCAGTAGAGAACTAAAGTCCATGCTTATAGCATGTGGTGTTGTGCCTATTTGCAAGGCCTTTTTATAGACAGAACTCTTTTTTTCTTAAGGCAACTATTTTTCTTTTCTTAGCCATTGAGGCTTCTTCATCATCAGAAGTTTCAAATGGTCTTTGTATATCAACAGTGTCCTTACCAATTGGGGCATGCTGATACAGCTCCCCCTCAGTCCTTGGTAAATCTTTTTCTTTCATTTGTTCCTCCCCCAGTCTTTGGTAAATCCTTTTCCAGCTAGGATTGCTCCCCCTCAGTTCTTGCATCAGGTAAATCAGAAAAGAGCTCTTCCATAGTGAATTCTTGCTACACCTGTATTGGAGGAATAAGATTAGTTTGAACAGCAAACGGTTTTCCTTGGACATCCAAATTTTTGTCCAGGGCCCTCTTTTTAAAGGAGAAACTTACTTGCTTATTTTGAGCTTCTTTCTCAATATTGTCTTGAGCTGCATTATTGATTTCAGATACTATGTTCATGATAGTATCTGCAGCAAATTCACTCTCAAGGGCAGCTTCTGCAATGCCTCCCCCTTGGGCAGGCAGCTCAGTTTGTTCAGATTTTCTCCCCTAGAGTGGAGTCTATCTGTTGTTCTTGGGCCTCACTGCCCACCACTTGATCTTGGGCTTCTTTTGGTTGCTGGTCTTCATCTGAGCTGAAGACTACTTCCTCTTCAGAATCACTAGAGGATTCTGCTTGTTGAACAACTTTCTTCTATTTTTTTATCTTTCTTAGTTTGTTTCAGAGGATTAGTGACATCCTTGGTTAGAACAGTTAAGACCCCCCCCCCTCCTTTTTTTTCTTTTAAAACACCGGGGTCTTAGGCCCAGAATCGCCGCTTTGCGGAGACACCTTCACATCCTGAAGGGTCATCACCACAAGGCGCTGATTCTGCCGGCCAATTCGATCACAGAAAAGTAGCACAATAATTGAAGTAAAAGCAAGTCCACTGGTAAATCACATATATAGAAATAAAATCTTCACGAAGGGAGTGTCCACAGAATAATAATAATCAGAGTACTATAAATGCGGGCTTATGCCCGGTACAACATGTCCTCACTACAAATCACTCATGCAGAAGCAAAACAAAACATCTACTCAAGGTTGAGACTCACGGTCCCGGCTGTATGAACTCCGGAGCTAGACTGCCCCATCTCCAAGCGCACCGGTCTCTGGGGCTGCTCCCCTGTGCTAGGCGCCAAGATCCCCTAAAATGATGTGGTTCGAAAACCGTTAGTCATAAAGACTAAGCCCAATCATCCCCTACCCCTTCCCCCATGGATCCTTGGTACCGAGCGGTGAGGAAGAAAGGGAAGGACATGATGGTGGAGATTAAAACAAAGGAACAGGTGGCAGCGGAACTAATCTAGCAATTTTATAATAAATATAATAGAAACAGAAAGTTGGTAAAGTAACCTTAACTTATGTGCGGAAACGCATAAGCCAAGGGATCTTCTGCAAGGCTCCCATCGTATAAAGTGTCCCAAAACACTTATATGTTGGGGTGTCGGTTATCAAACATCAGCATATAATTATAGAATTTAACCTTAATTTATAAACTTGCCCACACAAGCTTATAGACCAAGGGGTCGTTTTGCAAGTCCTAATGTATAAGCATCCCATTCCACTTATACTTTATGTGTCAGGGGTTAAATGAATCAATTATGCTATGACATGCAAGTGGGTATGATGAAACATGCAAGTGCAACTCACACACCCGACTCTGTGCACACAGACCTTTAGTTCCTCCTTTCGGAACCGTTACCTCCAAGGATACCTCCGTAGTGGCAGACGGAAGCGGTGGGTTGGGTCTCGCCACCTCTAAACCAGTAAAGCACTACCGGTCAGACATATCGTACGCCTCAACGCTTGGTGCACGAAGCGGACTCCTGCATACTCTTGTCGGCTGGCGCGCCGGACTTTTGTTGGCGAACTGCTAACCACACTTGCCGAGTCAGCGTATTGGCGTCGGTGCATCGATCTTCCAATACCAAAGACCCACCACCTTAATTTTCATTCATTTTTATTCACATGCAAATTTAATCGTAATCACACAAAAACCGAGCCGAAGCTCCCCGGACCAAAACGTCCATCTCTTAACAGACCGAGCCGAAGCTCCCCGGACCATTCCGTCCGTCTCTTAACCAACCGAGCCGAAGCTCCCCGGACCATTCCGTTCTCATATTACGATAGACTATCCTAGGGTGACTTTTAACCTTCTTCTCTTTGGGAAAGACGATCTTTCGTCGAACCCGAGAACCTCTTAACTCTAGCCAACACCACTTCACACTACTCTTCCTATCATTCTATTACAAAATCATTCACATCTATCCACCAAGACAAACTGACTTACTCCAACAACTATCCTAGATCATGCCCTATTGCAATTAAACAATTTGCTATATGCAGACCAACCTAGACTATATGTCCAACCGGTTAGGAAATGATCCAATACACATCCAAATGCCCTAACTCATTTACTGGAGGTTTATCATGATATGAGTAGCCTATAATCAGAAAACTATAGTTTTTCTAATTTATCTGGCATTTAATTAATTTCCTAAAAATTCCTTGGGCTACCAGTTTGAACATGAACTACCCTAATTACTCATGCAAGATATCCAACAAAATTATTATAAATATTTTGCTATCTCAAAATGGTAAATCCACAGGATCACAATTTTTCTATCATCAACAGAGCACTAGAACTATTTTATCAATATTTCCTATCTTTCATTACTTATGAATCAAGTACAGAAAATATCCATCCAAAAATTATAAATTAATTATATTATGCTGGTACAACCTTAAAAATAGCATTTTCCAAGTTTCAAAAATTTTCAGCTGCAATATCATCCAAAATTAATTTTCAAGGCATAAAACCCTTTTTTAACATTTGTGAAGGAAGTACTAGATTTACTCAACTAAAAATTATACAAAAATTCGGGAGCAACCATTCTGACCTAGAACATTTAATTCCAAGATTTCATGGGGTTTTAATGAACATAAATATTCAAATAATTAAAACATCAATTAGGGCTATAACAATCGTTACAAATGAAGTGGTTGAAATAGACATCATAAAATTTTAGTAAAATTTCCATGGATTCTACCTGCCCCAAAACTTACTCTACCCAAGTTTCACTGCTTTTAGATAATGTTTAGTGATAGGTTTTACTTAATCAGTATTTTACCCTAAAGCTATGGTTAGTGTTTCGGGGTATTTACCTATCTCCAATTCCTCCAAGATTCCATCAAGATGATTCATATCATGCTAATGTCAATTCTACGGAATTTCAAGGCAATACAAGAGCAATTGCTCCCATGTCCTTCACAACCCTCAAAACCCTCAATCCAGGGTTTGAGTTTGGATCCTTGGGTAAACCAACCCTAAATCACACCTTTTTATCCATGTGGGTTATAATAACCCCTCTAAGTCAGTGGTCAAAATATCAGCCTCTGTTGAGGTCATATGACCGTTCTAACCTCTTGTGCACTTTTTACTCAAAAATGCTTTATTATTGCCTAGTTAAGAATATGTGACTTCCTATTCAAAACTCCTCCAAATGAGTTGAAATTTTGTACAGAGCTATGTTTTATGGCCAGGGACCTCTCGCCAAAATTTGGGAGGGTTTGGAGGTCATTTGACCACTAAATTAAAATATTCTAACTTTATTAAATTAAAACAAAAACTTTAGGAAAAGTATCTCCAAAAATTTCCATTTTTAGACAGCCTCTAGGTATGGCTTAGGGTAACCACTTGCACAAATATCAGGTCATTTGGACAAGGGACAAGGAGTGGGCATTCATTTTAGTTCCTACCCAACTCTAAGTACAGCCCCCACTAAAACAGGTGCTGCGGTCAAACCACTTACCCAAATAGGTTGAAATAAATTTTAAATTAATTTAGACTAGAAGGGCTACAACTTTTGTGTCTGGTATTTTTTCCTAAATCGGCCTCTAAGTGCCTCGTTTGGTAATATTAAAAGGTGTGTTAAGAAGGAGATAATAATTCATTATAATAGTAAATGAATAATAATAGAATTTTACTCTTTATCTCCCCTACCAAAACAGAACCCGTAAACTAAACTCAGAAACTTATTTTTCCTGTAGCTCTTCCGCAAACCATTGCCGGCCGTCCGATCACTTCCCTGACCAGCCACCACCACCACCACCTCTATCAAGGCGATGGCTATCGGTCGGGGGTGATTTGGCCGCCGGAGGTGGTGGTTTCCAGCGTACCCGAAAAATATATTTTTTCATGGTTTTCCATGAAAACGCGAGATAGGTCCGGCTCCATTGAGCATGAACTCTTTTCTAAGATCCTAAGATCTACCCACAAAAGAAGAAGTAAAGGAGGACCTTGTTCGCGGTTTGGAGACGAGATGAACGTTGGATTATCATGGCGCGGTGGTGGCGTTCCCGAACTTCTCGTACAGTAAGTGCAATAAATCTGAATCCGTTTGGTCAAGAGTGTAACCTTCTCATCTTGTTCTAAGGAGGCTTTTATAGATCTCCAAGTGGGGAGGGGAAAGGGTGAAGCATTCATGGCCATGAAAGCTCTCTCTCTCTTAATAATATTTCGGTTATGGTGGAGGTAGAGGAAAAGGTGGAAGATGAAATGACTGATCTAGGTGGCGATTTCTTATTGGGTCAACTCTTCCTCATTTTATTAAGTAATTAGAGAAGGAAACGGCCCATTTAATACTCCTGGTGTAACTTTGCATACCAGAATTTATTATAACGCGTGTTAGAATAATTTCGGGCCTGAACCGACGTTTCGGCCTTCATCACGGGCGTGACACGCAGGTCACGGGCGTGACGGGTGTTCTACGGTTGACGTTCGTCGAGTTGAGGTCGACATTCATCGAACTGAGCTCGACGCTCGTCGAAGGGGGGGTCATGCCCTAGGTCACGGGCGTGACACATTGGTCACGGGCGTGACAGGCCCATGATGCAAATTCTGCGCTCGGTGATCATTGTCCGGAGATCGACGATCGTCGAAGGGGGGTCACGCCCTAGGTCACGGGCGTGACACGTGTGTAATGGGCGTGACAGGCCCGGGCTGCAAAAATATGCGCTCGACGATCGTCTTCCTGAGATCGACGATCGTCGAAGGGTGTCATGCCCTAGGTCACAGGCATGACACATGGGTCACGAGCGTAACAGTCCCGAGCCGCAAAAATCTGCGCTCGACGATTGTCTTCATGAGATCAACAATCGTCGAAGGGGTCACGCCCTAGGTCACGGGCGTGATGGGTCGATCACGGGCGTGACCAACCCATGACTCGAAATCTTGGTCGATGGATTTCAATTTTAGGTCTTCCTAAGGTTCTGTCACGATATGCCGACTCCTAGGGATCTAGCCAGAAATGGGATTTTACAAATCCCAATAAACAAAAAAAAAATTTAGTCACCGAAATTGAAGTTAAGCCTACGGGGATTTCTACCGAAATAAAGTAAACTTGTAACATCCCATATAGTTTTCCTATTGAGTCGAAGCGAGGTTACTTGTTTGATAAACGAAGGCAATCTGCCCAATAAACAAAAGATTATCCCCTACTTTCCTGCGCATGCCTAGGTTCTCAATTTCCCTTATCTAGTCCTACCGGTTCAATACAAGAAGGTATTTTATGGTATACCAAGAGGTGGTGAGGTATACCTGACTGAACAACTCCGGGTATTTTTACCTCATCAGGTCCTGCGGTTCCCAGGTGTGCTCCTCCTGACCATTGTTCCTCCACAAAACCTTGACTAAGGGGATCTTCTTGCGGTGCAAGATCCGTAATCCTTTGTCATCGATCCGAACCGGCTTCAAGTGAACAGATCGGTCTGAAGATACCGGCCCTTCGGTGGTGAAAATCCACTACTCCAGGCATAGTAGAGCCCTCCTCAGCGAAGAAATGTGGAAGACGTCGTACAGAGCTGCCAGCTCTAGTGGCAACTCCAGCCTGTAAGCTAGGGCCCCGATCTGCTCCAGGATCCTGTAAGGGCCCATATACCTAGGGCTGAGCTTCTTCCTCCGACCACGCACCCGTGAATTCCATGTATGGGTCGGATCTTCAAAAATAGTCGGTCCCCCACCTGAAACTCGACCTGACGATGCCGGGCGTCATAATACTTAGCTTGTCTGCTCTACGCCTCCAACATTCTGTCTCTGATTAGTCTCACTAGAGCCTCGGTGTCTTCAACAAAGTTTGATCCCAACACCTTCGGATCCTGGTCCTTAATCCAAGAAAGCGGGGTCCTGCACTTCGTTCCATACAAGGCTTCATAAGGCGCCATCCTGATGCTGGACTTGTAGCTGTTGTAATAGGAGAACTCGACTAGGGGTAAGAGCTTCTCCCATGGTTCCCCGCGGTCCAAAATGAATAGCCTCAAAAGATCATCCAGCGTCCGATTGGTGCGTTCCGTCTGCCCATCCGTATGGGGATGGAATGCGGTGTTGAAGGTCAATCGCGTGCCTAAGTAAGCCTGAACGGATCTCTACTCCATGGAGGTGAACCGACCATCCAGATCCGACACGATTGTCTTGGGCACCCCGTGGTATCAAACAAACTGCTCCACAAATCTCCGCACTAGTACTCCCACAGAGTCATCCTTCCTGATCGAAATGAATCTGGCCACCTTCGTCAATCGATCGACGATGACCCAAATCGAGTCATTTCCCGTCCGTGATCGGGGAAGTCCATGAATAAAATCCATCGCGATGTCCTCAAATTTCCATTCCGGCACCGGGAGTGGTTGTAGCAATCCAGTAGGGTTCCTGCACTCTGCCTTCACCAACTGGCATCCGTCGCAATAAGTCACGAAATATGTAATGTCCTTCTTCATCCCTGGCCAAAACATCATCTTCTTCAAGTCTACCGTCATCTTGGTGATCCCCGGGTGTATAGAATATCTACTATAATGCGCCTCCGCCATGATGTCCTCCCGAATCCGGCCTCCTGCGGGTATATATACTCTGCCTCTGAAATGTAGCAAACCATCTCTTAGGGAATAATCTCCCGTCAAACCCTCCTTCAAGGCGTGGAATATCGGCTCTGCCCACGCATCTGTCCTCTATCTGCCCCGGATGCGGTCCATAATATCATCTATGACAACCATCGATACTAGATACTCCCTATACAGCTCTGGATCATTCTCCGCTACCAGGGATATCTGCATATCTCTGAAGGATCGGACTAACTCAATGGACATAACCTGGGGCCCGGCTTCGGAAGTGACAGCTCTCCGACTCAACACGTCGGCCACCATGTTTTCCTTCTCTGGATGGTAGTGCATCTCATACTTATAATCCGCTAAGAACTCCACCCAGTGTATCTGCCTGATTTTCAGCTCCTTCTGCATGTCCACATATTTCAGGTTCTTGTGGTCGGAGTAGATGTCGCAGTGGACTCCATAAAGATAATGGCGCCAGACCTTCAGAGCAAAAACGACTGCTCCCATCTCAAGGTCATGCACCGGGTAGTTCTCCTCATGCTTCTTCAACTTGCGAGACGCATATGCAATCACATGGCCCTTCTGCATCAGTACAGCTCCCATACCCTGGTAGGAAGCGTCGGTGTAGACCTGAAAAGCTTCCCTCCCTTAGGGGAGAGTAAGTATGGGAGCCGAGGTGAGTCGATCCTTCAGCTCCTGGAAAGCCGCCTGGCACTGCGAGGTCAAAACGAAAGGTACCTCCTTCTTCGTCAAAGATGTGAGTGGGAGGGTAATTTGAGAGAACCCCTCCACGAACTTCGGGTAATAACCGGCAAGTCCTAGGAAACTTCGTACATCGGTGGATGTCTTCAACTGCGGCCAATCTCGAACTGCCTGAATCTTTGTCAGATCCACTGCCAATCTGGCTCCACTAATAATATGTCCTAGGAAGCCCACCTCCCTCAACCAGAACTGACATTTGCTGAACTTTTCATATAAGTGATTCTCCCGCAGTCTATGTAGGGTCAGTGCCAGATGGCGAGTGTGCTCCTCTTCCATTCTCGAGTAGATAAGGATGTCATCGATAAACACAATAACAAACGCATCTAGGTACTCCTTGAAAACCTAGTTCATGAGGGTCATGAACACCGAAGGTGCATTCGTGAGCCCGAAGGGCATCACCGTAAACTCAAATAATCCATATCTGCTACTAAAAGCAGTCTTCTAAATATCCTCCTCTCGAATCCGAAACTTGTAGTAACCCGACCTCAAATCCAATTTTGAAAAGAAGTACGCCCCCTCCAGCTGGTCGAACAGCTTGTCTATCCTCGGCAGTGGCTAGGTATTCCGGACCATCAGCCTGTTTAGTGCTCGATAATCGATGCACAACCTGAGTGTCCCGTCTTTCTTTTTGACGAACAATACCGGAGCTCCCCATGGTGATGAGCTCGGCAAGACAAACCCTACCTCTACTAGTTCCTATAACTGACTTCGGAACTCTGCCAATTCTTTCGAGGCCATCCCATAAGGGGCCCTAGATGTCGGCTTGGCCCCCGGCAAAAGCTGTATATGGAAGTCATGCTCTCGGTGCGGAGGTAGTCCTGGCAGTTTCTCTGGAAAGACGTCAGCGAAATCTCGCACCACTGGGATGTCTGTCACAGACACCTTGAATTCTACAATCTCAAATAGAATCTGATAAACCTCCTCTCCCTGCAGATGGGCCTTAACGGCCTGTACCGAAGATAAGAGTATATGAGAGGCAGGTCTTATACCTTCGATGACAATGAAAGAGTCCTCGTGCCTCACGGTGATCCTCTTCGCTTAGCAATCAATCTGGGCATGGTTCCAGTGCATCCATGCCATGCCCAAGATAATATCGTAGTCCATCAGCTTAAAAATCATCACTGGAGCCTCGAACGCCTTTCCACTAATTTCTGCCTCCATATTGCAGTGGTCTGAGGTAAGGAGTTCAGATCCATCCGGTAGTCGAACCCTCATCTTCGAGCCAGTGAATCGCTCCACGCCTTTCAGTCCTTCTACGAACATCTCCGACACAAAGGAGTGAGTAGCTCTAGTATCGAAAAGCGTGCGGGCAGGCTTGCCGCTGATGAAGACTATTCCTGGGGTGATTAGATGTCTCAGGGTTATATAACGAGTTTTCTTTCCTTTTTAATCTATCTAGTGTGGTTCTAAGATTTATCAACTGAGAGAGAAATTCTATGAAAATAATGAAGCATTGCAGCGTACCTACTATGACTTGCTCTGGATTTCGAGGCTGCACAAGGTCCAAAGCATACACCTGCTCTCTTTCCAGTCTACGATCTCCCCCCTGGTATCCACGACCTCGGCCGCATCCTCGGCCTCTGAAATGCTGAGCAGGTGGGCCACCCTGTGGTGATGGAGGTGGTGCCCCCCTTATGGGTCAGTTCCTCCGGATGTGCCCAATCTGATGACAATGAAAGCACTCTGGTGGGGAATACGCCATTCCCCCGGGTCTCGGCATCTCCTGCATCCGAAAAGGCTGAGGGGCCAATATCACCTACTCCCTCGGCTCCTACCTCACTTCCTGACGAGGCTGGTCCTCTGTCCTTCTCCCCTCTGGTATAGCACCTCGCTGCTGGTCATTTCTGACTCTCCGTCCCTGATCCTCTGCTGGCCGCTTCCGTCCCCGAGTGGTGTGCCAATCAGCCTCAATCCTTTTTGCCATCTCCAAAATCTGGGAGATAGGCCCGTAGGATACAAACAACAAAGCCTCCCTCAAGTCGTCCCGTAGGCCCTTATAGAACCTCTTTAGATACCCTGCTTCGTCCAGCTGGTAAGAATCTGCATATCGAGCCAAATGGTCGAACTCCCGATGGTACTCCACCACTGTCCGGGTGCCCTGCTTCAGCTGTAAGAACCGCTCCTCCAACTAATGCCTTGCCGACTGCGGAATGAAATGCTCCAGCAGCGCGTCCCTAAACTCTTCCCAGGTAACCTCCGTAACCTCCCTATCGGCAAACGTCGTGTCACGCAGTGTCTTCCACCACCTCTTGGCATGGGACTCCAGGCAAGAGACAACCAGAGCCACCCTCTCCTCCCAGGGACACTGTATCCCGGTCAGCATCTCGTACATAATATCCATCCACTCTTCCGTCCGAACCGCCGACTCTGTCTCCAAGTAGAACGGGGGAGAAAGTCCTCGGAAGATGCTCAACCAGTTGGCCCCGGGATTTGGCTACGGGACCGGAACCTGCTAGGCCCTAAAAGCCTCCAGAATGGCAGTCAGAGTCTGTCCCATGTCTGAATGAAGGAAACGAGTAGGGACCGGTGGAGGTGGTGCAACATCCTGAGCCTGTTGAACTCCACCTTATGGCGTAGGCTGTGCTGGAGGATGCGTGACAAAAACCCATACTGAGAAAGCGTTCAATTTTTATAAAAGTGGACAATTTATATGTGATCCCCATATAGGCACACCACTGCTTCCGTTGCTTAGTTTGTCCCCAAATAAAACTCGAGCGGGGGTGACCAAGGGTTATTGGACTGCTACCTTTTTCAGATCGATGTTTCGCTTTGATACAACTTGTAAGACCCCCCCCCCCCCTTTTTCTTTTAAAACACCGGGGTCTTAGGCCAAGAATCTCCGCTTTGCGGAGACACCTTCACGTCCTGAAGGGTCATCACCACAAGGCGCGGATTCTGTCGGCCAATTGATGTAAAAGCAAGTCCACTGGTAAATCACATATATAGAAATAAAATCTCCACGAAGGGAGTGTCCACAGAATAATAATAATCAGAGTACTATAAATGCAGGCTTATGCCCGGTACAACATGTCCTCACTATAAATCACTCATGCGGAAGCAAAACAAAACATCTACTCAAGGTCGAGACTCACGGTCCCGGCTATATGAACTCCGGAGCTAGACTACCCCATCTCCAAGTGCACCGGTCTCTGGGGCTGCTCCCCCGTGCTGGGCTCCACGATCCCCTAAAATGATGCGGTTCGAAAACCGTTTGTCATAAAGACTAAGCCTTATCATCCCCTACCCCTTCCCCATGGCTCCTAGGTACCGAGCGGTGATGAAGAAAGGGAAGGACATGATGGTGGAGATTAAAACAAAGGAACAGGTGGCAGCAGAACTAATCTAGCAATTCTATAATAAATATGACAGAAATAGAAAGTAGGTAAAGTAACCTTAACTTATATGCGGAAACACATAAGCCAAGGTATTTCATGCAAGGCTCCCATCATATAAAGTGTCCCATACCACTTATACGTTGGCGCGTCGGTTATCAAACATCAACATATAATTATAGAATTTAACCTTAATTTATAAACTTTCTCACACAAGCTTATAGACCAAGGGTTCATTTTGCAAGTCCTAATGTATAAGCGTCCCATTCCACTTAAACTTTAGATGTCAGGGGTTAAATGAATCGACTATGCTATTACATGCAAGTGGGTATGATGAAACATGCAAGTGCAACTAACACACCCGACTCTGTGCACACAGACCTTTAGTTCCCCCTTTCGGAGCCGTTACCTCCAAGGATACCTCCGTAGTGGCAGACGAAAGCGGTGGGTTGGGCCTCGCCCACCTCTAAACCAGTAAAGCACTACCGGTCAGACCTATCGTACGCCTCAACGCTTGGTGCACGAAGCAGACTCCTGCGTACTCTTGCCGGCTGGCGCACCGGACTTCTATTGGCGAAGTGCTAACCACACTTGCCGAGTCAGCGTATTGGTATCGGTGCATCGACCCTCCAATATCGAAGACCCACCACCTTAATTTTCATTCCTTTTTATGCGCATGCAAATTTAATCGTAATCACACAAAAACCGAGCCGAAGCTCCCCAGACCAAAACGTCCGTCTCTTAACCAACTGAGCCGAAGCTCCCCGTACCATTCCGTCCGTCTCTTAACCAACCAAGGCGAAGCTCCTCGGACCATTCCGTTCTCATATTACGATAGACTATCCTAGGGTGACTTTTAACCTTCCTCTCTTCGGGAAAGACGATCTTTCGTCGAACCCAAGCACCTCTTAACTCTAGCCAACACCACTTCACACTACTCTTCATATCATTCTATTACGAAATCATTCACATCTATCCACCCAGACAAACTGACTAACTCCAACAACTATCCTAGATCATGCCCTATTGCAATTCAACAATTTGCTATATGCAGACCAACCTAGACTATATGTCAAACCGGTTAGGAAATGATCCAATACACATCCAAATTCCCTAACTCATTTACTGGAGGTTTATCATGATATGATTTGCCTATAATCAGAAAACTACAATTTTCCTAATTTATCTAGCATTTAATTAATTTCCTCAAAATTCCTTGGGCTACCGGTTTGAACATGAACTACCCTAATTACTCATGCAAGATGTCCAATAAAATTATTATAAATATTTTGCTATCTCAAAATGGTAAATCCACAGGATCACAATTTTTCTATCATCAACAGAGTACTAAAACTATTTTATCAATATTTCTTATCTTTCATTATTTATGAATCAAGTACAAAAAATATCCATCCAAAAATTATAAATTAATTATATTATGCTGGTACAACCTTAAAAATAGCATTTTCAAAGTTTCATAATTTTTTACCAACAATATAATCCAAAATTAATTTTCAAAGCGTAAAACCCCTTTTTAACATTTGTGAAGGAAGTACTAGATTTACTCAACTAAAAATTATACAAAAATTCAGGAGCAACCATTCTGACCTAGAACATTTACTTCCAAGACTTCATGGGTTTTAATGAACAGAAAGATTCAAATAATTAAAACATCAATTAGGGCTATAATAATCGTTACAAATGAAGTGCTGGAAATAGACATCATAAAATTCCAGTAAAATTACCATGGATTCTACCTGCCCCAAAACTTACTCTACCCGAGTTTCACTGCTTTTAGATAATGTTTAGTGATAGTTTTTACTTAATACATATTTTACCCTAAAGCTAAGGTTAGTGTTTCGGGGTATCTACTTATCTCCAATTCCTCCAAGATTCCATCCAGATGATTCATATCATGTTAATGTCAATTCTACGGAATTTCAAGGTAATACGAGAGCAATTGCCCCCATGTCCTTCAGAACCCTCAAAACCCTCCATCAAGGGTTTGAGTTTGGATCCTAGGGTAAACCAACCCTAAATCACACATTTTTCTCCAAGTGGGTTATAATAACCCCTTTAAGTTAGTGGTCAAAATATCAGCCTTTGTTGAGGTGATATGACCGTTCGAACCTCTTGTGCACTTTTTACTCAAAAATGCCTCATTATTGCCTAGTTAAGAATATGTGACTTCCTATTAAAAACTCATCAAAATGAGTTTAAATTTTGTACAGAGCTAGGTTTTATAGCCAGGGACCACTCACCAAAATTTGGGAGGGTTTGGAGGTCATTTGATAACTTAAATAAATAATTCTAACTTTATTAAATTAAAACAAAAACTTTAGGCAAAGTATCTCCAAAAATTCCCATTTTTGGAAAGCCTTTAGGTATGGCTAAGGGTAACCACTTGCCCAAATATCAGGTCATTTGGAGAAGGGACAAGGAGTGGGCATTCATTTTAGTTCCTGCCCAACTCTAGGTTCAGCCCCCACTAAAACAAGTGTTGCGGTCAAACCACTTACCAAAACAGGTTGAAATCAATTTCAAATTTATCTAGACTCGAAGGGCTACAACTTTTATGTCTGGTCATTTTTCCTAAATCGGCCTGTAAGTGCCTTGTTTGGTAATATCAAAAGGTGTGTTAAGAAGGAGATAATAATTCATTATAATTAGTAAATGAATAATAATAGAATTTTACTGTTCATCTCCCGTACCAAAACAGAACCCGTAAACTGAACTCAGAAACTTATTTTTCCTATAGCTCTTCCGCGATCCATCGCCGGCCGTCCGGTCACTTCCCTGACCAGCCACCACCAGGCACCACCTCTGTCGAGGCGATGGCAATGGGTCGGCGGTGGTTTGGCCGCCGGAGGTGGCGGTTTCTGGCGTACCCGAAAAATATATTATTCATGGTTTACCATGAAAATTAGAGATAGGTCCGGCTCCATTGAGCACGAACTCCTTTCTAAGATCCTAAGATCTACCCACAAAAGAAGATGTAGAGGAGGACCTTGTTCGCGATTTGGAGACGAGATGAACGTCGGATTGTCATGGCGCGGTGGTGGCGTTCCCGAACTTCTCGTACAGCAAGAGCAATAAATCTGAATCTATTTGGTCGAGAGTGTAACCTTCTCATCTTGTTCTAAGGAGGCTTTTATAGATCTCCAAGTGGGGAGGGGCAAGGGTGAAGCATTCATGGCCATGAAAGCTCTCTCTCTCTCTTAATAATATTTCGATTATGGTGGAGGGAGAGGAAAAGGTGGAAGATGAAATGACTGATCCAGGTGGCGATTTCCTATTGGGTCAACTCTTCCTCATTTTATTAAGTAATTAGAGAAGGAAACGGCCCATTTAATACTCCTGGTGTAACTTTCCATGCCAGAATTTATTATAACGCGTGTTAGAATAATTCCGGGCCTGAACCGACATTTCGGCCTTCGTCACGGGCGTGACACGCAGGTCACGGGCGTAACAGGTATTCTACGGTCGACTTTTGTCGAGTTGAGGTCGACGTTCATCGAACTGAGCTAGACGCTCGTCGAAGGGGGGGTCACGCCCTAGGTTACGGGCGTGACACATCGGTTACGGGCATGATAGGCCCATGATGCAAATTCTTTGCTTGGCGATCATCGTCCAGATATCGACGATCGTCGAAGGGAGGTAACACCCTAGGTCACGAGCGTGACACGTGTGTCACGGGCGTGATAGGCCTGGGCTGCAAAATCTGCGCTCGACGATCGTCTTCCTGAGATCGACGATCGTCGAAGGGTGTCACGCCCTAGGTCACGGGCATGACACATGGGTCACGGGCATGACAGGCCCAGGCCGCAAAAATCTGCGCTCGACGATCGTCTTCATGAGATCTACGATCGTCGAAGGCGTCACGCCCTAGGTCACGGGCATGATGGGTCGGTCACGGGCGTGACCAACCCGTGACTCGAGAACTTGGTCGATGGATTTCAATTTTTGGGCTTCCTAGGGTTCTGTCACGATAGACCGACTCCTAGGGGTCTAGCCGGAAATGGGATGTTACAGAACCCTATCCCACCTTGACAGAATTCTCACATCCATTCTCATCATGTGATTCATTTTGGATCCAGCCACTTGTTTCAATACATCTGGTATTACTGAAGATAAACATAAACTTAGGATTCTTCCCAGGTTTGGTTTCTTCACTCCTTCTTAGATCTTGTCAAACATTACTGCTGCCCAGTCAGTTTTTTACTTTGAATATGATCCGTGTCATCAGATTGAACATGTGGACTTAAATTCGATCATGTCCACAAGTCTTACATAGTATCACCTTCCCAACTATTTCAGACAAGAACTTCCCTTGGGAATTCATCCTTTTCCGAGTTATGGATGATCCAACCTTGATATTAGGGCTCAGCTCGCACCAACTTAATGCTTCTGTATTCAAGGATGGAGTTATTTCATCTGTATCCTTAACCAATGGAAGCTGAAGAGATTTCCTAATTATCTTCAGTATAAGTTTCATTTGGGAATCCTGGACTGTTGCTTTGATCTTCCTCCCTTCTATATCCACGCTTGCTGTTGAATAGAATTCTAAAACCTCCTTCTTCCCAATCTTGGTTGGTTCAAGGACAAGGTACTCCAAACCATTCTCATAAATAAGGGAAATTACACCCTGAATTTATTCTGAAGCTGTCGTGAACCCTTTACGAACCAGCTAATATCCTTCATTGACTTTATCTTCTTGATGAGGCGCCATCGACGAGAGAGGTGGGAGAGAAAAGAAAATAAGGTTTTGTCGACAGAAGGTGCAGAGCCAAGAATTCTGAAAGCATTGTCGACCAGATTTTGGCTTCACCTATTTATAGTATAAGTGTCAAGGGCAGGTCAAACGACGGGCCTTAGTCGATAAATTAGCATATGTGTCGGCAGAAATGACCTGGGTCTCAACAATACTTTGTTTAAGACGACACGACTATGTGTCGACATACTAATGTTTGAGTCGACAATACTTTTATTAAGTCGACACATCTATGTGTCGACATACTTGTGTCATTGTCGACACACTTATTTCTATTTCGACACAGGCCATTTATGTCTCGACAGAGGTTTGTTGACACCAGTTCTTTTGTCTGCACAGATACTATTTCTGTGTTGACACATCCTTTTTCTGTGTCGATACAACATAATAAGTGTGTCGACACAACCTGTTTTTGTCAACACAAACTTTGTACTTAGACAAATTTCCAGAGAAATTTGGTGCTTACATATGCTACTTAAGGAAGCTTGTTCTAACCTATTATAGGTTCAACATACCTAATTCAATTTTAAAATAATTAAATTTAGTTTAATCCAGAGGTTTTGTAAAAATATCAGCTATTTGATTATCTGTTTTCACAAACTCTAGGCTAATATTTTCCTTACCTACATGTTCTCTGATGAAATGAAACTTAGTTTCTATATACTTGGTCCTACTATGTGATACAGGATTCTTAGCAATAGAAATAGCACTAATAGAATCACAAAATAGTGGAATTCCACTTACATGGATGTCATAGTCTTCAAGTTGATGTTTTATCCACATCAATTGTGCACAGAAGCTACCTGCAGCTATATATTCTGATTTAGCTGTCGATATAGCTACACTTGTTTTCTTCTTGATGGTCCATTACACCAGCATCCCACCAAGGAATTGACAAGTTCTTATAGTACTCTTCCTGTCTTCTTTGCATCCAGTAAAGTCTGTATCTGAGAAACCAGTTAGAATTAAATCTCTATTCTTAGGGTACCAAAGGCCTAGATTAGGTGTGCCCTTAAGATATCTCAATATTTTCTTAACTGTAGTATAATTAGGTTCCATTGGGCAAGCTTGGTACCTAGCACAGACACATGTTGCAAACATGATGTCAGGTCTACTAGCAGTCAAGTAAAGTAGGGAGCCAATTATCCCTCTATACAAAGACTCATCAACAGGTTTGCCTTTCTCATCTTTATCTATAGGCATACTTGTTCCCATTGGAGTTTTCATGGAAGAAGTTGAGTCCATACCATACTTCTTAATCAACTCCTTGGTGAACTTTGACTTAGATATGGGCAAACCACTATCAGTCTGTCTAACTTGAACTCCCAAGAAGAACTTCAGCTCACCCATATTGCTCATCTCAAACTTCCCTTGCATAAGTTTGGCAAACTTTCTACAAAGGTTGTTTTCAGTAGAACCAAAGATAATGTTATCCACATATATCTAGACTAGTATTATCTTGCCTTTAGATTCCCTATAGAATAGAGTTTTGTCTATTTTTACTCTAGAGAATTTATTCTCAATAAGAAAAGTAGACAAGTTATCATACCAAGTGCCCTTGGAGCTTATTTCAAACCATATAGAGCTTTCCTAATCCTATATACATAATCATGAAAGTGAGAATCTACAAAATCTGAGGGTTATTCAACATAGACTTCCTCTTAATCCTCATTAAGAAATGCTGATTTCACATCCATCTGGTATACCTTGAACCCTTGATAGGCAGCATAGGCTAAAAACAGCCTTTTACCCTCCAGCCTTGCCAATGGAGCAAAGGTTTGATCAAAGTCAATACCTTCCTCTTGCTTGTAGCCTTTAGCAACCAGTCTTTCTTTGTTCTTCACTATGGTGTCATTCTCATCAAGCTTGTTCCTGTAGATCCACTTAGTTCCTATTATGTTTTGATCCTTAGGTTTAGGCACCAGTTCCCAGACTTTACATTTTCTGAACTGACTGAGCTCTTCTTGCATAGCATCAATCTAGTTGGAGTCTTGCATTGCTTCTTCAATCTTCCTGGGTTCTATTTGAGACAGGAATCTAGAACATAGAACTGCGTTCATGCTCTTGCTCCTAGTTAGAACCCCTTGACTTGCATCACTAATGATGCGGTGAGCTGGATTATCTTTCAGATATCTTATAGCTGGAGGAAATCTTTCAGCATTATGGCTTTCTTCAGTTTCCTCGACTTGATGCCCCACATTGTCTTCTTCATATAGTGGGACTTGTTCTCCCCCTGGATAGCTGGCATTTTTTTCTTCATCCAGCCTAGCAGGAACTTCTTCATTGATGGTTAGCTTATCCAGACTGTCTGTTAGATCTGTAGAACTTAATGAAGAACTAGACAATTCATTATTAATCAATCTAGACTCAGCAAAAACAACATGGACTGTCTCTTATACAACTTGAGTAGTCAAGTTGTAGACCTTGTATGCCCTACTATTATTGTTATGCCCAACAAATATCCTTTCTAGGGATTTGGCAGCAAACTTTATTTTGTAGTTCTTACCATTAACTAGGACATAACACTTGCTACCAAAGATTTTAAAATAAGAAATATTTGGTTTTCTGCCTTTCAAAATCTGATAGGGAGTTAACTTAAGTTTCTTATTTATGGATGCTCTATTGAGAACATGACATGCAGTGTTTACTGCCTCAGCCCAGAAATATTCGGGGAGAGTAGTATCACTGATTAGAGTTCTACCACCCTCAATAAGAGTTCTATTTTTTCTTTCAGCAATTCCATTTTGCTGAGGTGTTCTAGGTGAGGAGAACTCCTGATGTATCCCAAGTTCTTCACAGAATTTTGTCATACATTCAGACTGAAATTCAGTTCCATGATCACTTCTGATTTTGACCATTGAATTGTTAAATTCATTCTGAACTTGTCTAACAAAAGTCTGGAAAACACTAGGAGTTTCAGATTTCTACCTCAAGAAGAACACCCAAGTGTATCTAGAATAGTCATCCACAATAACAAGTGTATATACTTTCCTACCAAGACTGTGAACTGGCATAGGACCAAACAAATCCATATGCAAGAGATTTTAACATCTCAATGAATCTTTGGTATCTAGTGTAGGAAAAGAGGACTTGGTCTGTTTGCCCTTTTGGCAAGCTGAACACACTCCCTCTTTAATGCACTTGACTTGTGGACCATTCCTCACCAGACCCATGCTAAATAATAATCCTATGGACTTATAGTTCAGATGAGCTAGTCTTTTGTGCCATTTGACACATAGTGAAGCTTTCTCATCTGCAACTAGGCAAATAGATGAGTTGTTCAACTATAAATCTAGGTTAAGACAATAGACATTTCCTTTCCTAGTGTCAGTCAAAATGATCTCTTGATCTCTTAATTTGGCACTCCCCTTTGTGAAAGGAGATGTCATAACCTAGATCACTAAACTGACTTATGATAATCAGGTTATGTTTCAGACCCTTCATATAAGCCACTTTAGTGATAGTAATTGAGTCACAAGAAATGTTACCAAATCCTTTGATGACTCCTTTTTATGATCCACTAAAGATAACTTTGGGACCATTCTCTATGGGTACATAGTACCTCAACATTCTTATTATTCCATTCATGTGTCTGGAACAGACACTATCTAAGTACCATATAGGGGTATGGTCACTTGGATTGACCTGCATCAAATAAAGAATCACTTGCCCTTCGAACGCAATTTGCTAATGGGTCCTAGGTCCTTGTTAGTTTGTAATCCTGCAGCTGTTCTAACAGGAAAACTACTCTTAATTTTAACACTTGTGTTAAACTAGCAATCCATGACAAAGTGGCCCACCTTACCACTACACCAACACTCAAATCTATTATATCTTCTCTTAGGTACAGACTTTGCTACTTTATTGTAAGCAGTCTTGTTAAGTGGTTGTGCTGGAGCAGCAAACTTCAAGAATTTCTCTTGTACATGATGGGCATGCCTATAGAGTGGCCTATTGGCATTTACACCTTTGCCCATAAGATTTCCATTCTCACAGTGACAATGAGTAGTGTCATGATCATACCTGTTTGTAGGATTCATCACCTTCCTAAAGAAGATAGGGGGTTTTGTATCTAGAGGCTGAACTGGGGCCTTACCTTTTCTATGTGAATTGTTGGCCCTAGTTCTTCCCTTAAAACCTAGACCAGTCTTCCCTTTTTGTGAAATGAAATTGTCTATTAAGGGTAAGACAAATTTTGTCTTGGAGAATTTAGCCACTAGCTCTCTTTCTTACTGAAGTTTTTCCTCCAGTTTCTTGATATGATTCTCCTTGAAAGAGATTGTGCCCATCTGAATAACAGTAATGTTTTTCAGTTTGGCAACCTCATTCAATTTTAGATCCAACAGCTTTGCTGAATCTGCTGTAGCCAGCTTAAGAGACTCAATCTCCTTGGACTGCTCTTTGACAAGAACCTTGCTCTTCTTTAGAGCATGCAACAACCCACCATACTCATTAATGAGTTGATGTACATCCCCCTCAGAATAAGAACAATCCCCTTCTCTTGAAGTTGATGCTACTGATTCTGATCTAGTAAAATAATACGAATCTCAGGGAGAAATGTATACCTTACTAGGACAAGCCTTATCCTGGGATTGATAATTTTCAGATAGGGCCATCAGTCCTCTGCAGCAATCTTCCACTCCATTTATGGAGTCCAGCATTTGTAGGAATTCTATCTCCTTAGAATCCTCTTCAGTTGAGAATAGCCCAACATATGCTTCAGCATCTTCTTCTTCTCCTGATTTAGATGATGAAGAATCTTTCCAGCTATTCTGCTTTTGGGCAACAATGGATTTTTCCTTCTTGCCTTTTACTTGTTGTTTCTTCTTGTCTTTTGACTCCTTCCTTTTGTCAGGACAATCAGCTATGACATGTCCTTGCCTGTTGCAACAATAACACACAATCTTAGAATTAGATTGTTTACTAGATTTAGAAGCATACCCGTCTTCCTTGGGAGTCTTCTTTTTCTTTTAGTACTCATCCTTGGAAAAGGATGTAGAAGGTCTGATTCTCCACTTCTTCTTCTTCATGAATCTTTGGAACTGCCTTGTGAAGGCTACAAAATACTCATCAGAGGTGTGGCTGTCTGATGAGGTGTTGTCAGGAATACCTTCTTCTGCCTCAGCACTCCATTTGGGAGGATAAGGAGATTTTCTCCTGCCCTTTCTTGTGCCTTTAGCCTTGAAGGCAACTAACTTTTCCTTGTGTTCAGATCTGCTGCTCTTCTCTTCCTCTTTCCTGGCTGTAAACTACATTTCATATGAAAGCAGCTTTCCAAACAGTGTGGGAGGAGGTGTATTTGCCAGCCTTGCCACCTCTCTGATGGCACAAATCTTGGTGTCCCAATCCTTTGTCAGAGATCTCAGAAACTTGTCATTCAGTTCATAAGTGCTGAAGACTCTTCCATAAGTCATCAGCTCATTCACAATCCTGAAGAATTTCTTGTAGCATTCAGTTATGTTGTCATTCTTAGCTTGTCTTAAGCTCTCATACTCCTAATTCAGCATAGACTTCCCATCCTCTCTGACTTCTTCTGTGCCCTCCATGTAGACAATCAATATGTCCCACATTTCCTTAGAGGATTTACAGTGCACCAGATTCTGAAATATGGCATCATCTATAACACTTTCAATAATGTTATGTGCTCTTTTGTCTAGTGTTGCCAAGATGATGTCATCCTTGGTCATTTAAGAATAACTATTAGGAGTTTTAACATTTGCATCCAGGATTGATACCTTCATTGGTATGAAGGGCCTTCCTGTATTGTGATGTAAATTCTTGGATCAGATGCTTCCATAATCAACCTGACCTTTTCCTTCCATATGCTAAAGGATTCTTTCCTGCAGACTGACAGTTTCATAGATCCATACTCCTTTTGATTCACATTTGAACCCATTCTTGATATCTGTTATTTGCCTTCGAGATTCACTCAGACTGTTAGGCCAATCTTTGAGTAACCTCCCTCTAATACCACTTCAAAGACCTGATTCCAAGAGCCTAAACACCTAGAGGGGGTGAATAAGTTCTAAACTTTTTATACAGTTTTTATAGGCAAACTACTAGATTAAATTCTGCACAGATAATTCAAAACACAGACAACAATTCACAGCACAGCATACACCAGATTTATAGTGGTTCCCCAAGGTATGGGTACATCAACTTCCCCCTTCGCCTATCCAGTAGATAACTGGATTCAGCATAACTTCCCTCCACTGGCTCGGATCCGCAGATCTTACAACTCAGAACCATAATGGTTCTTACAGCTCAGACTTAAACAAATCCAACCTCAGATTCTTCCCAAGAATCCTACCTCAGGCCTCAGCCCTACCTCAACCTTTATCTCTAGGCTTATAACTCAGACTTTTCACAAGTCCTACACCTCAGGCTCTCAGCCATACCTAAGCCTTTATAATTTCAGGCTTACAACTCAGATCTAACAATAGATCCTACAAGAAATTGAATGATATAAAGATACAAAAAATTCACCAGCAAGATTTCTCTATTGTTGTAGCCTTCTTGATCAGTTCTTGAATGAACTGACCCTTCTGATCCAACCTGACATAGCTTTTCAAAGCTTCTTGATAGAACAAAATAAAGTGGATCTTCACTTGATGTAGAAGATGATCTTCAGTCAGCTTCTTCCTTAAATTCAGAATTAATTCTGAATCTTCTTGCAGACTGCAATGGATCTGCCTTCGTATGGGTTTTCCCTGTTCTTGTTGAAGAATTCCCTAGTATTGTACTTCTTCTTCTTATACGGGTCTAGCAAGAAATGATGATTGTCTAGGTACGGGTGACGTGCATTAATGGCGGCAACAGACTTTTGTTAAAAAGCTAGACTTATCCTCTAGCAGCAGGTAAGCTCGACGAATTGGGAGAGAAGAGAAGGCGAGGTTGACGAACTAAGAGGAGAAGGAGGGAGAGCTTGACGAACGAAGAAAAGAGAAGGTGGATAGGAGGTCGATGAACGTCGAACTAAAGGCTGAGCTCGATGACTTTGGAGGAGTTCGTTGAATGCAGAACTAAAGGCTGAGCTCAACAAAATGGCGGAAAGAACCGTTAGTCTAACGCAGAAAATGAGTTCGATGAACTCTGTGGAGAGAAGGTGAGGTCAACAAACATCAAACTGAGAACGGGGAGAGCTTGATGAAAAGGCTTAGCACGACGAATTCTGGAGAGCTAGACAAAATTTGAGATGTTCGTAGAACGCAGAATGTGGAGGGGAGATCGACAAATGCTGAGGTCAAAGAACTTTGCTAAAGGCGGGGTTAACAAACTATCCTGAGGGCGAGGTCGACGAACTTGAAGACGTTCGTCGAACGCAGAACAGAAGGCTGAAGGTCGACGAAATTGTTGAGGTCGATGAATTCGTAGACGTACGTCAAATGGAGAATTGAAGGCTGAGCTCGATGAACTTGTGCTGAAGGTGAGGTCGATGAACTCTGGCGAGCTCGATGAAATGAGCTCGACGAAAAGCTGAGGTTGATGAATTTCTTAAAACCGGCAAACCCGCAAGAAAAAAAAGAAAACATTAGTGGTATTAAAATATACTACACGAGGTAAAAATAAAACTTTAAAAACATGATTTCTATGATAAAAATTTGTAATTAGTCTATTAGTTTAAACTATAAAATGTATTATCTCCATACTCAAAGAAGACGATTTCTACTAAAATTAATAGTGGTGGCTGATTCTACCTAGACAATGTTTCTTTGCTTTCTGCTTCTACTTCTCTACTACAATAGCATCTTTATCTTGGACATCCTCCTCCCTTCTTTCTTTACAAGCTCCTACCAAGTCTACCTAGAGGAGACTCCTCTCTCTATTATGAAGCTTGCCAATTCAGTAAATATCACCATTCGTCCTTTCCAGCAAGGTAAGGACGTAGTTCTTCTCGTTCTTTTGATCTTGTCCATTTTGACATTTGTGGGGCTTCTCCTACTAAGTTTGTTAACAGGGATAGTCTGTATTTTATAACTTTTATTGATGGTTTTGCTAGATGTTGGTTGTATTTGTTGAAAGAACATTCTGAACTTTTTTCTATTTTTACTACGTCGTATAATGAAGTACATACATAGTTTGATGTGTCTATTAAGATGTTTTATACTAATAATACAAAAGAGTATCTTAGTCATCAATTCTTTGTTTTTTGTATGCATCAGGGTATTATACATCAAAATATTTATTCGTACACATCATAATAAAATGGAGTTATTTAACGTAAGAAGCGCCAACTCCTCGATGTTTCTCGCACCCTCCTCACTCAAATGAATGTCCATCAATCCAATTGGGGTCATGTCATTCTTATATCCTGTTATCTACTCAATTGAATTCCTTATTCAGTTATCAACAGCAAAACCCCCTTCTCCATCCTATACCTCAATGCCACACCATTTCCTTTACCTCCACGAGTCTTTGGCAATATGGTATTTGTTCACTCTCCTTATCCTTATCGTGACAAACTCTCTCCTCGCTCTATTAAGTGCATCATTCTTAGCTACTATCCAACTCAAAAGGGGTTTCGGTGCTATAATCCACTTTGGAAACAACATGTTTTCGCTGATGTCACTTTCATTGAATATACTATCTACTTTTCTCGCACCTCTACTCTCTCACCGTCTGATGATCCCTCTTCTCTACATATTATCAATGCACCTTTACTTGAGCATGCGTGTCTTCCTCCTCCTACACAAATTTCTGATTCTCTATCCTATTCTCCTAATACTGCTTCTTTACCTGAGCCATTGCTGACAGTTCCCGAGCAAGCAGTCTCTCCGATGGATGGATCTGATACTATATACGAGACAGACGTTGATCTTTGCATTGCCCTTCAGAAGGGAGTTCTAATGTGCACTCGGCATTCAATTCATGATGTTGTTTTGTATGCTAGTCTATCCCCCTCTTGCAAAAAATTTGCTCTCGCTCTCGGCCAATGTCACTCCAACAATCTATCAAGAATCTCTTGTTATCCCTCATTGGAAAAATGTTATGGACGAGGAGACGAAAACTTTAACCAAGAGGAGTACTTGGAATTTTGTCCCTACCCCTCAAGGAGCAGATGTGGTTGGCTATTGATGGGTATTTGGGATCAAGTTTCATCATGATGGTACGATCGATCACGATAAGGCTTGGCTCGTTGCCAAAGGTTTTACTCAGACCTAAGGTGTGTACTTCTTTGACACCTTCTTCTTTGTTGCTCGTATTACCATAATTCATGTTCTCTTTTTTTGTACATTAACAAAGACTGAGATATGTCTCAGTTAGATGACGAGAATTCCTTCCTTTATGGAGATCTGCAGGAAGTGGTATACATAGAGCAAACTCTTAGGTATGTTGCTCAGGAGAAATCTCAGGTGTGTATGTTGTGAAAGGCAATCTATGGACTTAAGCAAAGCCCGCGGGATTGGTTTGGTATGTTCAGCAATATTATTTATGTTATTTTATTTGCTCGAAGTTCTACAAATCACTCTCTCTTCATCCGCAAGACTTTTACAAGGCTAGTTGTTCTTTCTGTTTATGTGGATGACATTCTTCTTATAGGTGATGATAAGAAGGGGATTTATCTGACGAAGAAGCATCTTATTCAACTCTTTATTACAAAAGATGTGGGGTCTCCTAAGTACTTCTTAGGGATAAATATTTCATGAAAGCCCAACGCAGTAGTGCTCTCATAATGAAAGTATCGGTTGGATATTTTAAAAGAGAAAGATCTTCTTGGGGCTAAATTAACTCAGTGTCCAATGGCCATTGGTGATGACAAGTCTTGGAGTGAGGATTCAGTTCTTCTTTAAAATACAATGAGATACAAATGGCTTGTGGGAAAACTCATTTATCTTGTAGTCACAAGACTAGATATTTATATGTGGTAGGAAGGGTGAGCCAGTTTATACAAGCTCTTAAGGAGTGTCATCTTCAATCATCTCTAAAAATCATAGAATCTATGAAAGGATCTCTGAGGAAGGGACTTTTGTTTCGAAAGAATATCCAATTGAGGTGTTGGTGCCGAAAGTGTACCTCCACAACCAAGTGCTAAGGTACAGGGAAAGAGACTGCAAGTTGTCAGTTACTATCGATTAGAAAAGAGTAAACTACCTAGAATACTAGCAGCGGTCAACACCAGACTTCGCCCATTACGGAAAATGCCACTCGTACGACGAGCTTTCCTTTGATTTAAAAATGGGGTGTGATTATTGAGAGAAGGAAACAAGGAAAGAGATCTACGCAAGCAGTAAACCGCAAAGCCTGAGAATTAAGGCTGCAGCCTTTAGCAAGGGGGCTCTTGGATTTTACTCAGCCTGCTTTGGGTGTGCCACTCCCCTAATTTATAGGCTCAGGGGCCTTTCCAAAATGGCAGGGCTAAAATAACCACCTACCCAGGGTATAGGAGAACCGAGCATTGGTGACGAGATACAAATGAAAAGAAAAGAGACAAGCCATGAGTTAGCCTAAAGGGGTGGTTTCACTACTAGAAAACAGACTTTTGGCCAGGGCAAATTTCCCTGGAAAAAAGTCCAATACCATGGCTAAAAAGCTTTAGCCATGGTCTAGCCACGGTAAAAATATGTGGCTAAAGTCGGCGTGGCTAAAAATTTTAAGCCACGGATTAGCCGTAGCAAATAGTATTAGCCATGAGGAAAAACTATTGTGGCAAATAAGCCAACTATTAGCCATTGTATGAAACCTTGCTAAAAGTGAACTCATAATTTTTTTTAAAAGCTATTTGCCACAGTTACAAGCAGTTGCAAATACTAATTTATGTTTTTTTAAAAATTACATTCAAAATACTCTAGATCTCATGAAATTCCAACTTCAAATTATAAATGAATCAATAAACAAGTCTTATATCATGAATTGTATAGCCAACAAAGTAAAGATCAAATCTTCTCTTTCTACGAAGCTAAACTGTATCACCATCAAGCTTAAGCCATACTTCCAGTACTCAAATGACCAATAATTGAATATTATCATCCTTGAAAAACCAACAACTATATAATTCTATCAATAAATGACACATTATTGGATAAATTTCTAATCTAACTAATAATTTGCTTGCATAAAATCATAAAGAACAATCAAATCCCAAATTATAGACTTTTTAAGACCAACAACAATATAATTCTATCAATAAATCAGGAAGTATTCAGTTGTTTCTAAAAATAGTCATCAACAACAATGACCGCACACCTATTCTTAATTTATCATGCAAAGGATAAAGCACGGTATCAAAAAAATAGAAAAAAATATTGAATAGAAAAATATGAATCAGATTACACGCAGCCAGTATCGGCAAAATAAGTTAAAATTTCCCAAAGTGTACGAAGAATTGAACAAAGTAAGGGATAGAAGCAATATATGTTACAATCATAATAATATAGTAGACAAAACCTCACCAAATCAAAACAGACATTGCAGGCCATATACCATTTACCAAAGAACATGTAGAAAATTTAAGTTTATTCTTTAGCCTCACAAGCAACAAAGTTCAAATATAGTACTTTCAACTCCCTGCTCAACCTTCCTTGTGTAGTCTCCCACACCTTAACTGTGCAATCCTGAGAACTGCATGATTTTTTAAAAGTGCATCCAGTTACATAAACTCGCATAAGTTGAAGTAAAGCAAACCATGATTTAGTATGAATAACATTCTATTTAGACGATAGTAGTTTCCCAAAGCTCAACCAGATCATCCAGGAGATTGTATTGCAATATTTTAAATGTTTATTAAAGTTAACCATCAAAGTTGAATAATACAAGTATGAAGGATCTAAAAATATCAGTACTTATGTAATCTAATGAAACAAATTTTGGAATGATGTTGCATCATTCGAGCAATGACAAACATGAATAAGAGATCAGAAAGTGCAAAATAAACTGTGTTCTTGGACAATAAATTGGCACAATGCCAATTGGTCTGTCATGTCTATGCTGCGAATGGGTCTCGACATGGATTCAATAAATAAACAAACAATGAAGAAAAGCCAATTGGTATGCCAACCCATTAAGATTCCATTGCTCGCTTCTAGCTTGTTACACTTACAATCACTGCATTCACAATTTTCATGTTGTCCACTCGTCAACATTTCCTCATGCAAGCAGATGATGTGTGCACTGTAATGCATGTCATGTACGACAATCTATAAGAGATCCTTTGCATACAAAATTTGGTGTTTATATCCTAGATCTATAAAATATCTAAGTATGGTGTCAGGTAAAATAAAGTATAAGGCACATATAAACCTAGTGCATGCTCAATTAGTCAAATATCTAATGTGATGTTCCTAGACTATAATGGAAATAAATTAAGAGTAAAAAAATGTAAACTATATTTTATAGATTTTACATCTCCAATCAACTCCATGATAAGAGTATTTTAAATATTTTGGTGGATTCGAAGTTACAACTTGACAAATCAAATAAAAAAATTAACAAGGATAAGCCCGCATCATCCATTTTTGGGTGTCATGCACATTGCACAAGCCATACACATGTAGGCAATAACCTCAATGGACCCTTCAACTCATTCTAGCATCAAAGACAATTTCCCATTAATTTTACCAAAAGATGCACATTACAATTATTCCTAGCGTATATATCACATGAAAATATCATTTTCAATCTTAGTTAAAGAACCAAACCACTCTACCCATATATAATTTGATAAGATGCATGTTCCAGTAGAGCTCCTCCTGTGACATATAATGACAATTTATGATTCAAAACAATGAAGAACATAAATATGTCAGCAAACATAGTGGCATAAGATCATTGAAATTAAAATAGAACATTAAGTATCAAAATTAGTCCCAATAAACATGACCATATCCCATGTAATTAGTATTGTGTAGAGTGGAAGATATATAATAAGAGCTAGAAAATGGTCCTATATATCTGGAAAATTCCCTCATCTCTCGATCGAGCCCGACTGCTATTGTATCTTCTGCTATTTGGAAGTCTAGGCCGAGACAATCCTCTTCGAGATTTTTCCCTCTAAAGACCACACACCTGCTCTCAATCAAAGGCGTATTGAATTGGTGTTGAGGATAGAGGATTGAACGCTTTTTTCTATGATCGAGGGCATCCAAATGCGTGTCCGTGATGACATGGGTATTGGGCATTCACCCTTGTTAAAGAGCATGCCCCCTGTATTTTGTTCTTAGAAGCATTTCCCCACAAGAATTGGAAGTTCAGTATGAGTATTATATGCACCGTATATAATCCTCTTCCAGAACTTGCTGAAATTGTTCTAATCTAGTAATAAGTGGGTGTCTTGCAACATGACATGCAAAAAGTTTGAAATGAAATTGTAAAAATGATTGTGGATATATGATAAGGAGGTCATGAGAGTCCATTCTTTTACTTAAAAATATCCGTTTTCAAACCTCAATAATATATGATAGTGCGTAGCCCCTCAAGACTTTAGAAATAAAAATATTGGTAAGAAAAATTAATGAATAACCGACAACATACAGATGTAGGGCATACAATAAAAAGGTCATAATGAGCTCATAAGGAAAGAGGTAAACTTCTCTGCACTAGATTGATAGAGAATGTTAAGTCTTGGGCTGTAATTGAAGAGTATGTGGATGAAGTCATTAAAACTATGAAAATATCCATGCCCTCCCTTAAACAACACTAATATACTGGATGATTAGGTTAATACTACGCTCACTTTAAAATATCAAGGAATCAGGACCTATCTTCTCTTTATCTCTACTTGTAAGACTATCTAAACTTACGTGCGGTGTAATAAGACCCCATGAATGACCTCTTTCTCCCTGGATTCGGCTCACTCATTACTGAAGTGATTCTACTTTATGATACAAGCTAATCAGGGGGAAATATATAATTAGTTCTTAATTGCATAATAGTACATAGTATACAATACATCATACTAAATAAATCTTGACACATAGATAATGTTAATAATCTTGATGGGCCATTAAAAATATTCATAAAATCAATAGATTTCACTCGAATTAACTCGACCCAACTTGAATTTTGCTCGACTCAAAATCATTTTCTTTTTTATTAGAGGACGGCTAGATCAAAGTTGACTCAAATTACATATAGTACCTTCATGGTTCTCAACGCTATATCCCAAGACTTGATCACAGCGCCGGCTCCAAGCTCGAAGGTAGATCAGAATGTGATAGAAGAAACTCCTCCCAATCTTTTTGTGAAGAGAATAAGAGGTAGATCTTAATGTGATAGAAAAGTAAAGAAAGATGTAGAGATCCTTGTATAAAATTGATCTTGAGATAAATCTGTGAGGGGGAGAGTGATGTCGACGAAGGTGGCCAGAGCATGAGAGGGGTTGCCGGATCTCGAAGAAGAACAAAGATCTCACCGGATCTATGGATGACAATGATTTTGGAACAGGTGAAGCTTGCTGGAATTGCAGGAGGTTGCCAGAGTATGGGGCGGCGTTTATATTTGGACGGAGGGAGCTCATGATTGCCGGATCTGAAAGCTACAGGCGGCCTTACGCGAGAGAGAGCTAGAGACGGGGAGAGGGGGAGCTGTGGACGGCGCTGCGGGGATGATTTGGATTAGATTGGGCAATCTAAACCTAATGTTTGTATATATATCATATATATTATTAATAGTAATAATAAAAATAATATTATAAATTTTAACATTCAAAGGCCCGTATCTTGCTCTAGAGAACTTGGAAATTGTCCTGAACGGACTCGTTATGACCGTCTCGCTAACACACATCCAACGGAACGAGTCACGATTAGTTTCAGGTTTTTTTTTGCTCATTTTACGCTATCTGGAGTGTTTTCGGCAAATTTACTTAAACTTCAAAACTGTCTAAATGACGTCAGAATCGCAAACGAATGACTCCATTCGACTTATGTTATCATCACGAGTCTGATAAATTTATCTGAGATCATATCAGAGGTCAAGGGAAGGAGAATGGTCGGCAAACCTACGGTTGGGGGAATCTTTAGTCGGCTGACAGCTGGAGACATGGACAAACTCGGCGAAGAGGGCCGATAAGGTGAGCTTTTGAGCTCGTGTGTTGGTTATCCGATACCGGAAGTCAAAAGGGTTTCTGGACGGGAGGGAGGAAATGACTGTCGTGACGGGAGGAGGGAAATGACTGTCGGGACGGGAGGGAGGAAATTCTGTCGAGACAGGAGGGAGAAAGAAATCAAAGAGGCGCGAGAGAGTAAGCGCAGGATCAAGCAGGAAAAGAAAAAGTGTGACAAAAATTTAGGTCAATAATCTCTTTTTTGCCAAGAATATTATTTTTTAATGCTAATACATATATATTAACCACACTATTTATAACCCTGGCTATAAAATAACTATCAACCGGGGTTTTTTCAATTGTGGCTAATATCAGTGTATTAGCCACGATTTTTAGTCCCTGGCCAAAAAAAAGTGTAGCCATTACTCACTTTTCTAGTAGTGTTTGGGCCTTATAACCTGGAGCCTTTGTTCGATCAGAGGCTCTAGAAAGATTCTGACCTTGATGAACTGGACTTTCTGTCCACCACTGATTAAGGCGACTTGCATAGTCTGCCGGGCTAGAAGGTGACCTGCAAGGATGTAAGACTTCCTATGTAGTCTGAGAAGCGAGACCGCAACGACCTGACTTCAAAATTGATAGGTTCCGGACTCCAAGGTTAATATAATCCCATCACATTTTTAAATTTCAAGATTTTTCGAAAATGTTGTCTTAACCGCCAAGTCCGTAACTGCAATTAATGTTGTCGGTGCTATAAATATCCTAGAAAGCTCAAGTTTTATCAAAACATACAGCACCATGGGTCACTATTCACCTCTTGCGATTAATGTTTTCCAGTCCTCCATGTATAGAATTGGCAAGCTATTCTCCAATGTCTCTGCCCGAGAGGAGAAGTCTAAACCACGGATTAAGACAAAAATGATTGTGAAGAGATCTGCAACTCCTATCTGCATTACCGGAGAACCCTCTAATAAATGCAAATCTCAAGAGCCCCCTACCTGCGTTGCTGGTGAGATCAGCAAAGGGAAGTCTGCAGAGGTTGTGAGTTATCTTCCAAGTAGTTCTCCATGAAGGATGCAGATAAGATTTCCAGTGTGTTGGCGGTGACTGATCCCTTGGAAGTCCCTACATACAATCCTTTGGACATGGACGTGTTACCATCCCTTTCTGGGACCATAATACTGAGTTTAAACTTAGATGGAGAAGTTCAATCCTCTAGGGCTCAGCAGCCCATCGGCGATCTCCCTAGAGAAAAGGTCGAAGAGAAGGGGCAGTCTACTGGGGAAGTGGTGACTGGGTAAGAAGAGATGTCGAACAGGGGGTGGACTAAAATCCAGCATGCCACCTACCTTACTCTATCCACTATTGACTTCGTTACTCCCGAAGAAGCAGGTCCAATAAGTTAAATTTTATTGTCCTTGGTTAGTCTCTCTACTATTGGTGTTACCATTGTGATCTGGAAGTGATCAAGCATATAGTCTCACTGCCAACACAATATGAGCATACATGGTCGCACATAAGAGCGTTTGGAAAATTTGGAGGATTGGATTATGTTTGTCTTACTTATATGTGATGAGTGAAGGACTTAGCACAAGAAGGCGTTGAGTGATTCAAGTCCACTCAGCCAGGCATTGAGTGCGTCGAGTCCACTCAGCCAGGTGTTGTGTGTGTCTAGACCACTCGACGATTCGTCAAGTCAAGTGTTGATTCATCGAGTGCTCGCATTGAGTGCATTGATACCACTCGACGCTTTGTCTAGTTAAATGTTAATTCGTCGAGTTATGCGTTGAGCGTGTCGATTACACTCAGCCAGGCATTAAGTGCATTGAGTCCACTAAGTCAGGCATTGAGTGTGTCGAGACCACTCGATGATTGGTCGATTCAAGTGTTGATTCGTTGAGTGCTAGCATTGAGTGCATTGAGACCACTCGACGCTTCTTCGAGTCAAATGTTGATTCTTCGAGTTAAGCGTTGAGTGCGTTGAGTACACTCAACGATTCGTTTAGTCAAATGTTGATTCGTCTAGTCAAGTGTTGAGGCCACTGTTAGGCATTGAGTGCATTTTGACAACTCGAATCTTTGTCGAGTCAAGGGTTGATTCGCCGAAATAACTTCGTTATGTTACTGGTCTGCCGATAGCGACGACTTTCTATTATTTATTCCTTTGGGTATAAATAGAAAGTGTCTTGGGGTTTTACTGTAAATGTTCGGCTAAGCTGAAAGTCGAGAAGCAAAAGCGCGTAACCAGAGAGGAAAAGGCTGACGGAAATAGTTTCCAAAATTCCTGATCCCGTCATCATCGTTCAACCCGTTTTCGGCGCCTGGTGCCTCCGCCTCTTATAGGGCAGATCTAGCATTCTTTGAAGATGCAGAGTTATTTCCTCCAACCTAGGCCTTATGATGCAGGCTACGCCACCCGATGAACCGCAATGGACCAACGACACCGAATTACTCTCTCAATCTAATTCTACGTTCGCTCAATTAAAATGCAGCACACCAGATTTGCAAAATTATTAATCAAATGCTAATGCACTGGTTTACCACAACCTTAGAGATCGAAAAAGAGCTATGAGCCAATATTCTCCCAAGCGAAAAGGATCTACCCAATCTATTCGAGTGTGTGTTGTACAAAAAGAGATCCACCGAAAAATTGCGATTAAGAAAAAGGTAGATCTCTCCCAACAAAAAGAAAATGAGGTCAGCCAATCCTCACGAATTTAAATAGATCAAAAGAAAACAACTATATCGTTCGGATCAAAACCACGATGGAATCAAAATTTCGCAAGCAACGCTAAAGTAAACCACAATAAGAATTTATCTAAGAGGGAAGCGCTCAAAGGTAGAAATTTCATAACCCCAATGAGAATAGATGATTCCGATGAATTAAAATGGTTCGCTCTTTAACGGTTCTGCCGGAGTCACTCCAAACGAAGAGAAACTTGTCTGACTCCCTTGCTTCATGCCGGAGAAGGTTTTTCGTCATCAAAGTTATTGATCTTGGCCGAAATCACTAAGGAGGGGAATTTGGAGGTTGGCAAAACCCTTGGATGGGACAGCCTTCATTGGCCAAACTCCAAAGAGGGAAGCTTGGTGATGTAGTGCGTTGGAGAGGAGAAGGGAGAGATGTTGGTGGTGAGGAGAAGAGGGGGGAGAGGAGGGGATGTGGCAGAACCACAAGAGGGAGAGGGGGGAGGCCGGCGGCCAACAAGGAGAGGAAGAAAGGGAATTCTAGAAATTAGGTTTTGGGCTTTTCTTTTCATTAATCAATATAAATTCTCATTACCCATGCAAGTCTTTATATAGGAAACACCACTCAATCTCCACCATACAATAATAAACTAGAACTAGATGGTTATAAGCAGTCCATCTCAAGCATTAAAATGAAATAGCAGTAGTACGAAATAAAATTGCTAAAAATAAATATGCTTAAAAATTAAAATGTTTAAAAATATATAATTTATAATCATATATTTTTATATGAAGGTAACGGTAGGCGACTTGCATAACATGTAGCGGAGATTTGGCACGGTATTGGCGATGGAAGTTGCGGTAAAATCCCATCATCAAGCTTGCAGCAAAGATTGTCCCTATCAACAAACTCTTTGTGTCGGGGATAACCGGCCACATCAGTAACATCATCAAGAACAAGTGGCGGGACTTCGTTGCCAATAGTCAAACGGTTATGAACGAAACGAGCACATGGTGGGACCTCGTCGCCATCAATCCCCTCCCACTCAAAATCACTAATCAACGATGAGTGGCCTGGGAGAGAGCGGTTGAATAATGCAGCCTCCAAATGTAGAATGATGAGCTCCCAAGTAACAGTCGTGAGTAACATGTGAGTCATCACTAAAACAACCAAGGCTTTCAAAAAAAAAGACAAAAATATGACAGGAAGAAAAATGACTTGTCTTACCAACCAGTGCAAGTACCATGGAATCCTAGTGGAAGATAGATACAAAAATAACCTCCCTCTGATACCAAATTGATGCAGGCTATGTTACCAGACGAACCGCAATAGACCAATGACACTGAATTACTCTCTCTTGATCCAATTCTACGTTTGCATAATTAAAATGCACCACACCTGATTGGCAATATTATTAATCAAATGATAATGCACGGGTTCGCCACACCCATAGAGATCGAATAAGAGCTATGAGCCAATATTCTCCCAAGTGAAAAGGATCTACCCAATCCGTTCAAGCGTGTGTTGTACCAAAAGAGATCCACCAAAAAATTGTGATTCGAAAAAAGGTTGATCTCTCCCATCAAAAAGAAAACGAGGTATGTCAATCCTCACGAATTTAAATAGATCAAAAGAAAATAATTAAATCATTCGGATCAAAACCAAGATGGAATCAAAATTTCGCAAGCAACGCTAAAGTAAACAACCACGAGAATTTATCTAAGAGGGAAGCGCTCAAAGGTAGAAATTTCGTTACCCCAATCGGAATAGATGATTCTGATGAATTAAAATGGCTCGCTCTTCAACAGTTCTGCTATAGTCATGCCAAATGGAGAGAAAATCATCTTCCTTCCTTGCTTCATGCCAGAGAAGGGTCATCGCCGAAGTTATTGATCTTGGCCCAAATCACCAAAGAGGGGAATATGGATGGGGCAGCCTTTGTTGGCCGAACTCCAAAGAGGGAAGCTTGGTGATGTAGGGAGTTGGAGTGGAGAATGGAGAGATTTTTGTGGAGAGGAGAAGAGGGAGAGAGGAGGGGATGTGGCCGAACCACAAGAGGGAGAGGGAGGGAGGCTGCCGGCCAATAAGAAGAGGAAGAGAGGGAATTCTGAAATTAGGTTTTTGGCTTTTCTTTTCATTCATCAATCTAAATTCTCAGTACCCATGCAAGTCTATATATTGGAAAAACCACTCAATCTCCACCATGCAATAATAAACTAGAACTAGATGGTTATAAGCAGCCCATATCAAACATAGAAATGAAATAACAATAGTATGAAATAAAAATGCTAAAAATAAAAATGCTTAAAAATAAAAATGTTTAAAAAGATATAATTATAAATATATAATTTATAATCATATATTTTTATATGAAGGTAACTATGGGCGGCGTGCATAACATGTAGCAGAGATTTGGTACGGCATTGGAGATGGAAGTTGCAGTAAAATCCCATCTTCAAGCTTGAGGCAACAATCATCCTAATCAACAAACTCTCTGTGGCCGGGATCAACGACCACATCAGCAAAGTCATCAGAAACAAGTGGCGGGACTTCATCGTCAATAATCAAATGGTCACGAGCAACATGAGCACATGGAGGGACCTCATCACCTTGTGTGACAAGAGTCTAAGGGTTTTCCCATTTGTGTGGATCACCAGTAGAGGCATGGACAATATTCTGCGCTCGGAACTCTAGCCATTTGTGTTCGCCAGATTTCTTGGAGCTTCTCGATTGAGTAGTGACTCAATTCCGCAAAGGTAATTTTTATTTACAGTAACTTTACTTCTTGATCAATGTTCATTGCAAGATCTATTTCTTTTAGAGTTTTCTTGTTTCCTTATTCTGCTATGCACTTTTATTGTGACCTATAGAAAAACCCAACAATAGTATCAGAGGCAGGTTGAGCATTGATCATTGTTTTAGAAGTTGCTAAATTTATTTTGTGTAGATTTGTAAATTTAGACTTTGTTTGATAGAGCAGGGGCGGGAGCCGGCGGGTCCAAATAGAGGGGTCGAACCGGAGGGTAAAGGCGGGGTTGGAAATGCTCCGTTTTGATGGCTTTTCCTCTGTCCGGTGGGTTTAAACAGAGTAAATGCAGTCGAAGCCCATTGGTTTACCCGCCGTCCGGCAGTGTTTCCTCCAAACAAAGGAAGCAAAATGCTGAACAAAACAAAGCCTTAGAAGTGTTCTAAATGCCCAAATAGATTCTTGGAACCTCGCCAAGAATGCATGTGATTTCTTTGTGATATCCTTATTTCTACTTAACAGTAACCGTCCCTCTTGTTGGTTTGTGAAACCAAGTGTGTAAAATTTTGAATCTCACATAGAGAGACGAGCTTGTATACTGTGTAGGCGGAGTTAGTGTTGCTTATGTACAATGCATGTAAATCTGAAGATCTAGAAGGGTTCAAGATGTTCATATTTAACCAAGTTCATCAAGTGTTGATGATTTTTCTTTGTGAACATCTGGGATGCATTTGGATTGTGAATGCTGTAAATTTTTCATTTCGATGTGCACATTGCTTAATTGTTAACCATGATTAAGTGAAAATCAATTATCTTATAAGTCGCTTATGCAATATTAAGTATTCAAATTCCTTACGATGGATGACACTCTTCCTGCCTCGATCGATGAAGTGGGGGCTTGCCAAAGCAAGGTGCATTAATCTATCTTGGTAAGGGTGAGAGCAGATAATTGTGATATCCTACTATCGGCATCGGGTCAAAATTAACTGGGTTATATCAAAGGTTGAGTTCCCAGAGGCATAGGGTTGGCATGCATTATATAATGGATGTGAATAAAGAGTTATTCGCCAACCATACATGAGTTGCATAACGATGCAATCGACAAGCATTGCCTACCAAAATAACTATATTGTGAGAGAAAAGCCAAAGCTGATTTATGGTGTTGGTGAAATACAAATCTTGTCTACTAAGAGAGTATCTCGTATAAACTCTCTGAATTGATATTGAGGGTTATCAGTTTGATTGAAATAGTGGGAGTAATTTTAATTAAAGTCCTAATTGAAATAAAAATGCATTTTGAAATGTAGTACTGAGTTTTTCTTAGAATAAATCCTTGTAGAATTTCCATGGCAAGTGGATCTCACTCTACCCTGTCCCTTAAAGCTATCCTTGAGAAGGAGAAGCTGAGCAGGACAAATTATTTGGACTGGTACCGAAACTTGAGAATTATTCTCAGGCAAGAGTGTAAGCTCTATGTCTTGGAAGAGGATTCCCCTAAAGTGCCAATCGAGAATGTGTCCCGAGATGATAAAGATGCTTATAATAAGTATCAAGATGACTCCTTGTATGTTGAATACCTCATGCTTGCCACCATGAATACTGAGCTTCAGAAGTAACATAAGAACATTAGTTGTAAGAAGATTGACGAGCACCTTAAGAAAATAATTCAAGAGCAAGCTCGGCAAGAGAGGTTTGACGTCACCAAGATAGTGTAAGATAGGAGCTCGAGACCTAGTTGGGACTCACGTACTCAAGATAATTGGGTATATAGAGAACCTTGAAAGACTAGGTTTTCCTCTGGGCCAAGAGTTGGCTACAAACCTGATCCTATAATCGTTACTGGATAGTTATGAGCAGTTTGTCTTAAATTACAATATGAATGAAATTGACAAGACATTGCCTGAGCTCCTAGGCATGTTTAGAACTAGTGAGATCAAAATAAAGAAAGCCAATCCTGATAGGCCTATACTGATTGTGCATAAAAGCAAGGGCAAGGGCAAGGTTTTTAACAAGACTAAGGTTGGAGCGAAGTCATCTCTTGAGCACAAGTCATCAGCACTGAAGAAAAAGGCTTGGCAAATGAAGGGAAATGCCATCACTATGGAAAGGCTGGTCATTGGATAAGGAACTGTCCTTCTTATATTTAGGGTCTGCAAAAAATGAAGGGAGGTATAACTTATGCTTCAAATATTTATGTTATAGAAATAAACCTTTTATCTCATTCATCCTAGGTATTGGATACCGAATGTGTTTCTCATATTTGTATGACTGTGTAGCAACTGGGAAGGAGAAGATTGCTGAGTAAAGGAGAGGTGGACCTGTGTGTTGGCAATGGAGCAAGATTTAATGATGTCGTAGTGGGAGTTTACCGTCTTTCTTTGCCCAGTAGGCTTGTAATAGAACTAGATAATTGTTATTATGTTCCTTGCATAACTAGAAACATTATATCCATATCATGTCTTGACATGAAAGGATTTTCATTTATAATTAAGAACAATTATTGTTTAATTTTTATGAATGATGTTGTTTATGGTGTAGAACAAATGTTTAATGGTTTATATATTTTGAAGTTAGACCATCAGATCTATAATATAAAAAATACTAAAATACTAAAACAAATGACTCAAATCCTACGTACCTTTGGCATTTTTATTTGGGCCATATAAATGAGAAACGCATATCCAAGCTCCATAAAGATGGACTATTGGATTCATTTGATTATGAATCATTTAAGGGATGTTAATCCTATTTGTTAGGCAAGATGACTAAAGTCCCTTTCACCAGTTTTAATGAGATGGCTTATGATCTCTTGGGTATAATACATAGTGATGTATGTGGACCTACGAGTTCTAAGGCTAGAGGTGGGTACTTCTACTTTGTTACATTTACTAATGATTTTAGTAGATACAGATATGTGTATCATATGAAGTGCAAATCTTAAACCTTTGAAAAGTGCAAAGAGTTTAAGAATGAAGTAGAGAACTAGTTGTGTAAGAGGGTTAAAGCACTCCTATCAAATCGAGGTGGCGAATACCTAAGTAATGAGTTTTGTGATCATCTGAAAGAGTGTGGTATTGAATTATAGCTCACTCCACCCAGAACGTCGCAGCATAATGGTTTGTCAGAGAGGAGGAATCATACTCTGTTAGACATGGTACGGTCGATGATGAGTCAAGCAGATCTTCCTGTTTCCTTCTAGGGTTTTGCCCTAGAGAATGTTGCTTTTACACTAAATCGTGCTCAAATGAAAATATTTCTGGAGACACCATATGAGATATGGACAGGGAAGCATCCTAGTATGTGTTTCATTAAGATTTAGGGTTGTGAGGCATATATGAGATGTCAAATGCCTGACAAGCTGCAACCCAAGTTAGATAAATATTATCTTTCTAGGTATCCTAAAGAAACTAATTAGTACTATTTCTACCTACCATTTGAGGGCAAAGTGTTTGCCACGAGGACTCGTGTCTTTCTTGAGAAAGAGTTCTTAAGTAAAAAGATAACCAGGGAAAAACTTGAAGAAGTTCAAGAACCATATATAGTGATTGAACCTAAATTAGAACCTGAGTTAGTATTACAAAAATGTTGTAGCTAGAGAACCTGCTCAAGAAACAAAAGTTCTACATAGATCTGGTAGACCAAGGTTTGAGCCTGAGATATATGGATTTCTTGTGTCTCAAATAGGTAATGTGTTTCTTATAGATCATGATGATGAGCCTGCAACCTACCAAGAGGCTATGAGTGGACCGAAATTTGATAAGTCACTTGAGGCCATGAAATCTGAAATGGACTCCATGTATGCAAACCACGTTTGGACCTTGGTGGAACTACATGAAGGGGTACAACCAATAGGGTATAAGTGGGTCATCAAGAATAAGATGGACATGGATGGGAATGTACAGAAATTCAAAGGGAGATTAGTGGCTTAAGGTTTCAAGCAAATTCATGGTGTTGTCTATGATAAGACCTTTTCCCTTTTGTTATGGTTAACTCCGTCAAAATTATGCTTGCTATTGCTGCGTATTATGACTATGAGATCTGGAAGATGGATGTCAAAATGAATTTTCAAAATGGATACATCCTTGAGGAAGTGTATATGACACAACCTGAGGGTTTTGTATCTCTTGGTGAGGCCACTAAAATATGCAAGCTGATGAGTTGTAAATATACCTATATTTTCGTATTTTATTTAAGTCAGTTTCGTTTATTTTTTGTCTTTTTTATTAGTTTTATTCAATAAATTGCTTGTTTTTGTAAATATTATTTCTAACTTAGCTTTATTTTTATTCCAGAAAAATTCCAGAAAAAATTCCAGAAAAGTAAAAAAAATTGACTGACACGCCCGTGTCAATTAACCAACACGCCCGTGTCACGCCCCCTCCCCCCCCCCCCCCCCGACGATCGCCGGCCACAGGTTCCCAGCTCGACGATCGGCGATCATCGAACCGAGCCCGACACGCCCAACGTCACGCACGTGTCAATGCCTGTCATGCCCGTGTCGAGGCCGACCCGCAAGCTTAGTCAAACTATCAACGCTGCCGACATCGAACTGCCAGCTCCCCCGGTCACGCCCCCCTATCACGCCCGTGACAATTCGTCACGCCCGTGACCTGGGGCGTGACCGCCACATTTTCGCCCCGAAGTCAAAGCTCCAGTCAAGTCAACCGATCAGCTCATGAATAGTAGTGACACGCCCCCCTGTCACGCCCGTGACCTAGGGCGTGACCAACCCGAAAATTTGCCTATAAATAAGAGCTTCCAGGAAGCTTATCCACCTTTTTTGACCACTTTGTTTAGGGGAGGTGCTGCCCAATTGGATTCCATACTTATTGCTTAATTTAACACTCACGCTTCACTTAAAAACATAAAGCCGTCCCCATACCGATGAGTGGCTAATCTCTTTTAGCCTTCGGCATCGGAGAGCATTGGGACATAAAAAATGATTTGAAATAATTAAAAAACTTTATTTTTATTTTAATTTAAGGACTTAAGGTTTACCCCGGGTTAACGACGCATAGGACCACATAATCGATGTGTGGGCTCTATTTCCGTTATCCATACGCGACGCCGAGAGGCTGCACGTATGGACCGATCCCCCTTGGGTAAAGAGAACTGCGTACGCCCCCTCGAAAGAGGAGAAACGTAGTTCTGCCGGATTGGGTTCCCCACCCAATAGCGGGGTTCTTAGCGTAAAGTGGGCATTAAGAGGAATCCTTCATCGGTCTAACGATCGGTCGAATAGTCTTAATATTTAGGTGAGCAATATTCCTAGAGATAAGTGCGCTCATATTTCTGGAACCCCCACGGCCAAGTGCCTTTTATTAAATTAAATACAAAGTTCAATAATTGTTAAGAATTATTTTAGTCTTAATCCGATTCGATGCCGAGCGTTAACCCGTCATCGAACTAGCTTAGTAAAATTCTGCTTTCTTTCTTTCCGTTTTAATTAAACTAAAAAATTCCCATCTTACTGTTAGTAAGATAATAGTGTTCCTGGAAGAGTAGATATAATCAACACGTCCCCGAGAATAATACGACCTCGGTATTTTCTCGAATACCGAGTACTACTTGCGATAGGTGTGCTTGCCTCCTTTCGTTAGAAAACTCGATCTTCTAACTGGCCCGCGGAATCTGACCATTTCGAACCAACCACAGTAGGTCTCTGTTCCGCGACCATCAAGTTTTTGGCGCCGTTGCCGGGGAATCTCGGTTGTTATATTGAATTCGGGACTCTATTAATTTTACTTTATTTTCAAATAAAAAAATTTTATACAAAAAAAATCCTTCCCCCTTTCGTTTTTTTTTTAGGGTGCATGACCCGTGGACAACCTTCGAGTTCTGAAAATCTTGAATTCGACCCCGAGATCGACCGCTCTCTTGCGCGTATCCGATCTCTCCGTCGAATTCCCTTTTTAGACCCCGCAGAATCTATCGGAGAACCCTCTTCTTCTTCTATGGCCGACCCGAATAATGCCCAACCGGCCGAGCGTACTATGTCTTATTACGCTCGGCCCAATTTAGATGATACGGGGTCGAGTATTGTTCGGCCCGCTGTGGCCAACAATAATTTTGAAATTAAGTCAAGTGTGATTCAAATGATCCAAAATGCCGTACAGTTCGACGGACTGCCGGATGAGGACCCCAATAATCACTTGTCTAATTTTCTTGAGATTTGCGATACTTTTAAGATTAATGGCGTCACTGATGATGCCATTCGTTTGCGCCTTTTTCCGTTCCCTCTTAAGTCCAAGGCTAAGGCGTGGTTACTCTCCCTCCCACGGGGATCCATCACGTCCTGGGCGGAATTGGCAGAAAAATTCCTTACGAAGTATTTTCCGCCCGCGAAAACTGCAAGACTGCGGGCGGACATATCTTCGTTCGTCCAAAACGACTCTGAGTCTCTTTACGAGACTTGGGAACGCTTTAAGGAGTTTCTCCGCCGGTGCCCGCACCACGCTCTGCCAACGTGGTTGCAGGTATAAATTTTTTACAATGGACTGAATAGTCAGACGCGTCAAATGATTGACGCGGCTGCCGGGGGCACTCTGAACAATAAGACCCCCGAGGCCGCCCAGGCCCTTTTCGAGGAAATGGCGGTGAACGCCTACCAGTGGAACGTCCCGCGGGCGCGCCCTAAGCAGGCAGGCATTTTTGAAGTGTATGCCACTGTTCAGCTAGCCCTCCAAGTGGAAAGGCTAACTAAGCAGGTGGCGGAGATGTCTGTTGCCTCCTCCACTCCGCCTTGTTTTCTCCCCCCCCCCCCCCCTCCAACGTCTGCGTAGTCGACGAATTCGTGGACTACATGGGAAATCTGGTGCGTCCCTCATTTCAAAACAACCCTTATAGTAGCCACTATAATCCAGGTTGGAGGAACCATCCGAATTTCTCCTGGAGCAACCCGAACAACGCGCAGCGTCCCCCTCCCCCTCCTTTTGCGCCAACGTTTCCTCCTCCCCCTCCTATGAAGCCATCCCCGGTGGAGGAAAATTTTAATCGTTATGTCGCGTCCAACGAGTCTAATATCCGGAACATCACCGGATCGCTAAAAAATTTAGAACTCCAGGTTGGACAGCTGGCGCGACTCATGTCAGAACGCGCCATGGGGGCACTGCCAGGGAACACGGAGCCCAATCCAAGGGAAACCGCCAATGCTATAACCCTCCGTAGCGGTAAGGAGGTGGTCGATCCAAAACGGATCGATCCTCAGGTACATATTTCACCTCCGACCCCTCTTCCCTCTTCTTCGATTACGCAACCCTTACCGATTTTTAACGATAAAACTATTTTAAACAAGGCGTTGCCCTACCCGCATAAGTTAGATAATGAGCAAGTAAACGCGTAATATGAAAAATTTATTTTATTACTTAAACAAATTCATATTAATGTTCCTTTTTGCGAGGCTATCTCGCAAATGCCTAAATATGCGAAATTTTTAAAAGAACTACTTTCTAATAAACGCAAACTCGAGGATATTTCGCATATATCTCTCAACGCTCTCTACTCGGCGGCTCTTACTAGTAAATTGCCCTTAAAACAAAACGACCCGGGACGGTTCTCCATCCCGTGCCTTTTTGGCGATGTATTAGTAAAATACGCCTTAGCAGACTTAGGCGCGAGCATTAATTTGATGTCGTTCTCGCTCTTCTTGCGTTTAGGTTTGGGTACTCCTGCTCCTACCAATATGCGCATCCAACTAGCGGATCGCTCGGTTAGGTTCCCCATCGGGGTTGTTGAGGATGTCCTTGTCCGAGTAGACAAGTTCACCTTCCCGGTGGACTTCGTCATCTTGGACATCGAGGAAGACGCCAACGTACCAATAATACTTGGTCGCCCTTTCCTCGCGACCTCACGTGCGTTAATTGATGTAAGTAATGGTCAACTTCTCCTTCGGGTAGGAGACGACCAAGTTACTTTTTCTATTAACTCCTCTATGGAAGACTCGTCGCCGAGCGACGATTTCTGCTATTCTTTAGATTCTTTTTATGGAGATAGTTCTTCCCCGGTTTTCGAGTCCGAATTTATAAACGAAAATATTTTTTCACTCGAAAATTTTTATTGCGATGAGGACGAGTCTACGAATATGCCTTTTGAACCAATTGGTTCAAAAGACATTAGCACTAAAACCTCACTAGAAGAACCGCCCATCCTAGAACTCAAACCATTACCCGAATCCCTAAAATACGCCTTTCTGGGGAAAAATGATACGCTCCCGGTAATCATTTCTTCGTATTTAAGCGATTCGGAGACCTCCGATTTATTGGAGGTTTTGCTTAAACATCGCCACGCAATTGCGTGGCAAATTTCTGACCTAAAGGGGATTAACCCTTCATTCTGCACTCACAAAATTTTCTTAAACGATAATTGCCGCAAAACCATTCAGCCGCAGCGGTGTCTTAACCCAAACATGAAAGACATCATGAAAGCTGAGATAATTAAATTATTAGATGCGGGGATTATTTATCCCATTTCTGATAGTGCATGGGTTAGTCCCATTCATGTCGTGCCCAAGAAGGGCGGTCTAACCGTAGTGGCAAATGAGCACAACGAGCTCGTCCCAACTCGTACTGTTACGGGTTGGCGGGTGGTCATCGATTATCGCAAACTTAATGATGCCACCCGCAAGGACCATTTTCCACTACCGTTCCTTGACCAAATTCTTGAGCGTCTTTCCGGTCATCCTTTTTATTGTTTTCTCGACGGTTTATCGGGGTTTTTCCAAATCCCCATTTCCTCCGAAGACCAAGAGAAAACAACTTTTACTTGCCCCTTTGGCACCTTCGCCTATCGAAGGATGCCATTTGGCCTCTGCAATGCGCCGGCTACATTCCAAAGATGTATGCTAGCAATTTTTGGTGAGCTAGTAGAAGATATTATGGAAATATTTTTGGATGACTTTTCTGTATTCGGATGCTCATTCCCGGATTGTCTTCGTAATCTTGATCGTTTCCTCCAGCGATGCGAGGACACGAATCTTGTTTTAAATTGGGAAAAGTGTAACTTTATGGTTCGAGGAGGTTTGGTCCTCGGCCATAAGATTTCGATTAAGGGGATAGAGGTCGATAAGGCCAAAGTTGAAATCATAGAAAAGCTTCCTCAGCCGACAAACATAAAATCCATTAGAAGTTTCTTAGGCCACGCGGGCTTTTATAGGCGCTTCATTCAAGATTTTTCAAAAATAACAAAGCCGCTTACTCACCTCTTGGAAAAGGAATCACCTTTTGTCTTTAGTAGCGATTGCGAGTCTGCTTTTAATTTTATAAAACAAAAACTTATTAATTCTCCGATTCTAGTGGCCCCTAATTGGTCCCTTCCGTTCGAAATCATGTGCGACGCTAGTGATATTGCCTTAGGCGCCGTTCTTGGCCAACGCGTAGAAAAACATTTTCATCCTATTTATTACGCTAGCAAGACGCTCACTTCCGCACAAGTGAATTACACGACGACGGAAAAGGAACTCTTAGCCGTCGTTTTCGCTTTCGATAAGTTTCGATCGTATCTTACGCTATCTAAAGTTATCGTTTTTACTGATCACTCAGCCCTTAGGTATTTACTAGCCAAAACCGACGCGAAGCCCCGCCTTCTTCGATGGATTCTCCTCCTACAAGAGTTTGACTTGGAGATCCGAGATGAGAAGGGCGCGGAGAATCTAGCGGCAGACCACCTCTCCCGTTTAGAAAATCAGGGTGCGGAAGCGCTCGTCGAATCTGAAATAAATGACAGATTCCCCGAGGAACGCCTTCTCGCCATTCGTTCGTCTTCATCATCTTCGCCTTGGTTCGCAGATTTTGCGAACTACTTAGTCGCGCGGGTACTTCCAAAAGATTTTTCAAGTCATCAAAAGAAGAAATTCTTTTCCGACTTGAAAAATTTCTTTTGGGATGACCCCTTTCTTTTCCGTATCTGCGCGGACCAAGCGGTTCGAAGATGCGTTGCGGGAGTGGAGTGCACGCAAATATTGAGGCACTGCCATGAGGGTCCAGCCGGGGGGCACTATCAAGCCAACCGGACCGCTAGGAAGGCGCTAGAGGCGGGCTACTTTTGGCCCACTCTCTTCAAAGACGCGCACAATTTTGTTCGCGCATGCGATAGCTGTCAGTGGTCGGGTAACATCTCACGTCGCGACGAGATGCCCCAAAATAAGTTTTTAGAATGCGAAGTTTTCGATTTATGGGGCATAGATTTTGTTGGCCCCCTACCTCCTTCTTATAAAAATATGTATATTTTAGTAGCGGTCGACTACGTATCACGGTGGGCGGAAGCGCAGGCTCTCCCCACCAACGATGCGCGAGTCGTCGTTACATTTCTAAAAAAATTATTTTCTCGCTTCGGCATGCCTCGCGCTATTGTTAGTGATAGGGGAACGCATTTCTGTAACGCTCTAATGGCTAAGACGTTAGCTAAATACGGAGTCACGCACAAACTTGCCACCCCCTACCACCCGCAAACAAGTGGCCAAGTTGAGGTAGTAAATCGAGAGATAAAACGCATATTAGAAAAAACCGTTTCACTTAATAGGAAAGATTGGTCCTCTAAGCTTGACGACGCGTTATGGGCGTATCGTACGGCGTACAAAACCGCTACCGGTTGCACCCCGTTTCGGTTAGTCTATAGCAAAGCGTGCCATTTACCCGTAGAACTGGAGCACCGCGCACTTTGGGCATTAAAACTCTTAAACCTCGACTCTAACTTAGCCGCTTAGAATAGAAAACTGCAACTAAACGAGCTCGATAAATGGCGTGCGAACGCTTACGAGAGCAATAAGTTCTATAAGGAGCGTTCTAAGTTCTATCACGATCGAAAAATTAAAACCCCCAAAATTTTTTCTCCGGGCGATCTAGTCCTTCTTTATAATTCTCGTCTTAAACTTTTTCCTAGCAAACTCAAATCCCGTTGGTCCGGTCCCTTCTTAGTTGAAGAAGTTTTTCCATATGGGACCGTACTCATCTCCCACCCAGAAAAAGGCTCGTTTAAAGTAAACGGTCATCGATTAAAGACTTACATAGCGGGCGACCCTGTGATCGAGTATAGCGAAACCATATCCCTCCTCGACTTATAAACCCGCCACTATAGTCAAGCTACGCGACTATAAACAAAGCGCTCCTGGGAGGCACCCCACGTCTATCCTTTTTTACGTCTTTATTTATTACTTTTTCTATTTTTCTAATACAAGCAGGGTTTCTAATGGGCTTCCCCGAGCGCGGATCAGGGACGTTTTCTGCCCCCCTCTTTTCCTTTTTGTACATATACCTGCTGTCTTGTTCCTCATGCTTAGCATACAACATTGGGGACAATGTTGGATCTAAGTATGGGGGTGTTTTCGTATATTCGTACTTTCTTTTTCACTTACAAAAAAAAACACAAAAAACAAAAAAAACAAAACAAAAACAAACAAACAAAAAAAAAAAAATTTTATAACACAAAAAAAAACAAAAAAAATTTCAATTAAAAATTTTTGAAGTTTCATTTTTGAAACTTTGACTTATTTTTAACTCGGTCCGCGAGATCCGGCTCATCGAGCCACCCACATAACGAGTCATCTCGCGGCTACCTAGTTTATATTTTTGTAAATATTCTTGTAAATATTTTTGTAAATAATTTTTGTAAATACTTTTTGTAAATATTCTTTCTCTTTCCCCTCTCCCTTTTTTCCTCTCATCCTTGTAAATATTTTTTCTTTTTCCCAAATTTTTGGAAATAGAATGAAAATTTCATTAAAAATACAAAAAAAAATTCACAAAACTTAAAAATCCAAAAAAAAAAAAAAAAAAAATCGCATTTTTTCTTTCTTTTTAGTATGTATATATTAAAGATATAAATACAAAACAACAAAAAAAAGAGCATAACTTCAAAAAAACAAAACAAAAAAAAAATAACAAAAATTTTTATGTAAGTTTTGAAACAAATAAATCAAACATTTCATTCTTAAGTTTCTTGTTATCCAAAACTTTCGTTTTGAGTTTATTTATATGCGAATTTGATCAATTCTTTGTTCACTATTCGTTTGTTAATTATAGATTGAAAAATCTAAATACCCGGGGTTAAGTTTTAAAGAATTTATTATACTTTGTTAAAAATAGGGGACTCGCTTTAGGCACTACTTCTAATTTTTCATAGATAGGAGCATGTGTACCATGTTAGAAAATAACGACTATAGAATTCAATTATGCTTGCTTTTAGCTTTCTGAAAAATTGGAACGTACAATTTATAAAGGTTGCTCTCAATTATTTTTCAATTAAAAATCTAGTTCTCTTTTCTCCCCTTACCTATCCTATCATAACCTATTTGGTATGATAAAAATTTATTTCCCCAAAAAGAAAAAAAGATCTTATGTCAATGGGAATAAGATTTCATTCCGTAAACATAGGCACCCAATAATTTAAAAGATTATACGTTACGGAGTAAGAGGATAAAATTCATTACTCCAACACATATACATTGGGTTATTTTTATGAAGAAAGAAAAATTTTTTGTTAAGAAAAATAAGATTTCGTTTTCCTTTAACATCCAAATCAAAAAAAAATGGAGGTTCGAGAAAAAAATAACCTCGCCTCAAAATCCAAGCATCTTCATAAACCAACATTAACCCCCCCTAGCCAATTTCATGACTCTAGAATTAATTCAAAAATCTTTTTGAGAGCATAATTCGTAAATTGCATTATTTCCGATAACACTCCTATAAGCTAAAGTTCGTATAACTCCAAACTATTTTCTATTTTTCTAACCAATACAAATTATTGTTTTCTATTTGATTACATCAAGAAGTCTTTTGGCCAAAACTTTTGCCATGTTTAAATCATCTAAATAATTTTAGGACTTAACTCTTATACCCCGTATATTTTTATTTGATCTCTCTTATAATTAATTTAGCGGTAGCAGAACTTAGGGTTTTTTATTATTCCTTATAAGTTCACCTCAAACTTTTGCTCTGGAATAGCAAAAGCTTAAGTATGGGGGTGTTTGATGAGTTGTAAATATACCTATATTTTCGTATTTTATTTAAGTCAGTTTCGTTTATTTTTTGTCTTTTTTTATTAGTTTTATTCAATAAATTGCTTGTTTTTGTAAATATTATTTCTAACTTAGCTTTATTTTTATTCCAGAAAAATTCCAGAAAAAATTCCAGAAAAGTAAAAAAAATTGACTGACACGCCCGTGTCAATTGACCGACACGCCCGTGTCACGCCCCCCCGACGATCGCCGGCCACAGGTTCCCAGCTCGACGATCGGCGATCATCGAACTGAGCCAGACACGCCCAACGTCACGCCCGTGTCAATGCCTGTCACGCCCGTGTCGAGGCCGACCCGCAAGCTTAGTCAAACTGTCAACGCTGCCGACATCGAACTGCCAGCTCCCCCGGTCATGCCCCCCTGTCACGCCCGTGACAATTCATCACGCCCGTGACCTGGGGCGTGACCGCCACGTTTTCGCCCCGAAATCAAAGCTCCAGTCAAGTCAACCGATCAGCTCATAAATAGTAGTGACACGCCCCCCTGTCACGCCCGTGATATAACGGTCCAGGCCCGCCAACCCTGCGGGACCCACCTGGCACCGCCGGCCTACCAGAAGTCCAGACCCGGGCCCACTACTGGTAGTCAGCCTATCACATCAAGCCTGCAGGCCATGCACCCCAACCCCTCTCCGCGCCTGTTTTTCAACAGCGGTAGGTTGTTGCCACTGGGGATCGAACCCAGGACCTTGATAAGAGACTCTTTACCAAAGCTCTCATCACCAACTGAGCTGCAGATCAATTGGTGATGAGAGCTTTGGTAAAGAGTCTCTTATCAAGGTCCTGGGTTCGATCCCCAGTGGCAACAACCTGCCACTGCTGAAAAACAGGCGCGGAGAGGGGTTGGGGTGCATGGCCTGCAGGCTTGATGTGATAGGCTGACTACCAGTAGTGGGCCCGGGTCTGGACTTCTGGTGGGCCGGCGGTGCCAGGTGGGTCCCGCAGGGTTGGCGGGCCTGGACCGTTATAAAAAGTGCACTTTTTGTAACGGTCCAGGCCCGCCAACCCGCGGGACCCAGCTGGCACCGCCGGCCAACCAGTAGTCCAGACCCAGGCCCACTACTAGCAGTAAGCCTATCACATCAAGCCTGCAGGCCAATGCACCCCAACCCCTCTTCATCCAGGCGGGTTGTTGGTGGCCGTAGCCCCCCTTAGATGAGTCAAATTCGATAGTCAAGCCCGCACTACGGGGACTTCCCAGGAGGTCACCCATCCTAGTACTACTCCAGCCCGAGCACGCTTAACTATGGAGTTCTTTCAACTCTCATCACCAATTGAGCTGCAGCTCAATTGGTGATTAGAGTTGAAAGAACTCCATAGTTAAGCGTGCTCGGGCTAGAGTAGTACTGGGATGGGTGACCTCCTGGGAAGTCCCCATAGTGCGGGCTTGACTATCGAGTATGACTCATCTAAGGGGGGCTACGACCACCAACAACCCGCCTGGATGGAGAGGGGTTGGGGTGCATTGGCCTGCAGGCTTGATGTGATAGGCTTACTGCCAGTAGTGGGCCCGGGTCTGGACTACTGGTGGGCCGGCGGTGCCAGCTGGGTCCCGCGGGTTGGCGGGCCTGGACCGTTACAAAAAGTGCACTTTTTATAACGGTCCAGGCCCGCCAACCCTGCGGGACCCACCTGGCACCGCCGGCCTACCAGAAGTCCAGACTCGGGCCCACTACTGGTAGTCAGCCTATCACATCAAGCCTGCAGGCCATGCACCCCAACCCCTCTCCGCGCCTGTTTTTCAGCAGCGGTAGGTTGTTGCCACTGGGGATCGAACCCAGGACCTTGATAAGAGACTCTTTACCAAAGCTCTCATCACCAATTGATCTGCAGCTCAGTTGGTGATGAGAGCTTTGGTAAAGAGTCTCTTATCAAGGTCCTGGGTTCGATCCCCAGTGGCAACAACCTACCGCTGCTGAAAAACAGGCGCGGAGAGGGGTTGGGGTGCATGGCCTGCAGGCTTGATGTGATAGGCTGACTACCAGTAGTGGGCCCGGGTCTGGACTTCTGGTAGGCCGGCGGTGCCAGGTGGGTCCCGCAGGGTTGGCGGGCCTGGACCGTTATAAAAATAAGGAGTTTTCAAACCACTCCACACCACCAACTGATCTGCAGATCAGTTGGTGGTGAGGAGTGGTTTGAAAACTCCTTATCAAGGAGGTCTCGGGTTCGATCCCCGGCCTCAACAACCCGCCTGTGAACGGAGAGGGGTTGGGGTGTACGGCCTGCAGGCTTGAATGTGATAGGCTTACTGCCAGTAGTGGGCCCGGGTCTGGACTACTGGTGGGCCGGCGGTGCCAGCTGGGTCCCGCGGGTTGGCGGGCCTGGACCATTACAAAAAGTGCACTTTTTATAACGATCCAGGCCCGCCAACCCTGCGGGACCCACCTGGCACCGCCGGCCCATCAGAAGTCCAGACCCGGGCCCACTACTGGTAGTCAGCCTATCACATCAAGCCTGCAGGCCATGCACCCCAACCCCTCTCCGCGCCTGTTTTTCAGCAGCGGTAGGTTGTTGCCACTGGGGATCGAACCCAGGACCTTGATAAGAGACTCTTTACCAAAGCTCTCATCACCAATTGATCTGCAGCTCAGTTGGTGATGAGAGCTTTGGTAAAGAGTCTCTTATCAAGGTCCTGGGTTCGATCCCCAGTGGCAACAACCTACCGCTGCTGAAAAATAGGCGCGGAGAGGGGTTGGGGTGCATGGCCTGCAGGCTTGATGTGATAGGCTGACTACCAGTAGTGGGCCCGGGTCTGGACTTCTGGTAGGCCGGCGGTGCCAGGTGGGTCCCGCAGGGTTGGCGGGCCTGGACCGTTATACGTGACCTAGGGCGTGACCAACCCGAAAATTTGCCTATAAATAAGAGCTTCCAGGAAGCTTATTTTGTCCACCTTTTTTGACCACTTTGCTTAGGGAAGGTGCTGCCCAATTGGATTCCATACTTATTGCTTAATTTAACACTCACGCTTCACCTAAAAACATAAAGCCGTCCCCATACCGATGAGTGGCTAATCTCTTTTAGCCTTCGGCATCGAAGAGCATTGGGACATAAAAAATGATTTGAAATAATTAAAAAACTTTATTTTTATTTTAATTTAAGGACTTAAGGTTTACCCCGGGTTAACGACGCATAGGACCACATAATCGATGTGTGGGCTCTATTTCCGTTATCCATACGCGACGCCGAGAGGCTGCACGTATGGACCGATCCCCCTTGGGTAAAGAGAACTGCGTACGCCCCCTCGAAAGAGGAGAAACGTAGTTCTGCCGGATTGGGTTCCCCACCCAATAACGGGGTTCTTAGCGTAAAGCGGGCATTAAGAGGAATCCTTCGTCGGTCTAACGATCGGTCGAATAGTCTTAATGTTTAGGTGAGCAATATTCCTAGAGATAAGTGCGCTCATATTTCTGGAACCCCCACGGCCAAGTGCCTTTTATTAAATTAAAAATAAAGTTCAATAATTGTTAAGAATTATTTTAGTCTTAATCCGATTCGATGTCGAGCGTTAACCCGTCATCGAACTAGCTTAGTAAAATTCTGCTTTCTTTCTTTCCGTTTTAATTAAACTAAAAAATTCCCATCTTACTGTTAGTAAGATAATAGTGTTCCTAGAAGAGTAGATATAATCAACGCGTCCCCGAGAATAATACGACCTCGGTATTTTCCCGAATACCGAGTACTACTTGCAATAGGTGCGCTTGCCTCCTTTCGTTAGAAAACTCGATCTTCTAACCGGCCCGTGGAATCTGACCATTTCAAACCAACCACAGTAGGTCTCTGTTCCGCTACCATCACAAGCTGTAGAGATCCATTTATGGATTAAAACAGGCTTCTCGAAGTTGGAATCCTCGTTCTAATAAAAATATCAAATAGTTTTGAAGGATGGTAAAATCTTTACTACCTGAGGGGATAGATCTATTTAACTCTAGAGAGGGGTGAATAGAGTATTTTAAAAACTTAATTGGTTTTTATAGCAAAATTAAAAATAGTGATATATATATCTTAAGAAAGTGCAGGAATAAAAAGCTAACTAACACAGCACACAACACACAACAATAAGAAAACAGCAAGCAACCAGACGACAAAAGAAATTTATAGTGGTTCCCCTAAACCTGGGTACATCCACTCTTCTACCACCCTGGTAGGAATCCACTACAGGTTTTTGATCAGGTGCCCTATCACCAACAGGTTTTTGATGTGGTGCCCTGTCACCACAAGATCTATTTGAAGAGAGATCTCACAACCCTTTAGGCTTTTTATCAGGTGACCAAAAACCAAGCTAAGTCTTTTGATAAGGAGACTTAAGAACCAAGTGGTTAACTTTTGAAGGGAGTTAAAACCCTGTGTACATTGGGGTGAAAAATATGATATTGTCTTCTCTTTCTCAAACAACTGAGAAGACTTTAGTGGATTTCTTGATGTTGTCAAAGCTCACCCTGAGATGATTATTGTTCAGGAATTTGCTGGAATCTTTTTAGGGTGTAGGTCTTCTTTGATGATCACAAGAAGCTTTTAGCCATATCTTATTTTGATTTCTCTTGAAATCTTGGAGAAGAGTTGCAGAAGATGAAGACTGTATGAGTATGAAGACTGAATATCTTTCTCTATCAGCCTGTGACCCTTAGTCAATTCTATAACTTTTTATCTTCAATCTTTTTTAAAAATTCTTTTATATTTCCTGCAGAAATTCTGTCTCTGAATTTGAATTCTACTCCTTGATTGACTACTGAAATCTTGGAACTCGGACAAACGACTAGAAGGGCAATAAATTTATTCCTTAATTGTCCTAATTATTAAGCCGAATATTGACTCTGTGAAATCCAGTCATTAATGTTGCCAATGAATGGCTATATTCATAAGAATATATGCATTTAATTACTCAGAGAAATATAGGCAATAATATATTATATAAGCCTTGGTCAATCCGGAAATTAACTGTGGAGAATAGAAATAATGAACTGACAGATTTCGTCGATCAAAGATCCAAAATCCTTGAACTCAATCCTCTCTTTCGTTGAGTTGAGCCCCAAGAACTTTGAACTGAGTTAATGTTGTCCATTCTGGGCTCCAAGATCATTGAACTGATATAGTTTTTTGTCAAACTCAATAACTGATAGGAGATTAGAGTTCGTCGAACTCAGTTAAAATTTCGTCGATCTCAACTTCACAGAAGAAACTTTGAGATCGTCAATCTGAGAACGAAGATCATCAAACTCCATTCAGATTTCATCGAACGACTTCTTCAACATAGAAAAATTTGTCTTGTTCTGAAATCTTTAGTCTTCTGAGGGATTGGTCCAATCAAACTGACTTGTTGACCTACCCTAAGATCTAATAAAGACCTATGACCCTAGACTATACATTATGGGCCAATCAATGCAATCCTAAGAGTGAACCTAGCCCAAATCAACCCTAAAACAGGTGGGGTTCCAACAATCTCCCTGTATTTGGGTGAGGTCACTATGTACAATGCATTAAAATAATAAAATACAATCACAAAGCATAACAACAAATATCTGCCAGAAAGTAAAAGTATAGCAGATATATATACATCAAGTGCTTTGTGACAAATTAACCAAAACAAATAGTTTAGAGGGAAAATAAACTAATCAAAAAGCTATTTAAATTTCTTAGACTTGTCTTTCTCTGATGGCTGCCTGAAAATGATTTCCTTATGGTGATTTGCTGCTTCTCTTTAAGAAATAGTCATATCAGCTGCTCCAATGATATTTCCTAAAGTTCCTCTTGGAACAACTGCCGCTGGATGTAAGATCATATAAGTATCAACATTGAAAATGTGTTTAGCTTTGCCATACCATTTCAATTCTTCTCTTCTGTAAGAAGACATTGTAGTATATTGAGAAGCATCTTTGCCTTCTTCTTTAGCTTTATTTATTTGAGAAAGTCCAACCAGCTCTTGAAATCTAGCCATTTTAGAAATGTTTTCCTATTCTGGATCAACAAATGGATCTAGTGGAGAGTAAGGTCTTTCCTTATATCCAGATTTAGAAGAGTGTTTCCTTCCACTGCTGCTGTGGCTGCTTCTGTAGTCACTCTTGGCAAATTTCATATAATTCTGATAAGAAGATCTCCTTGAGTGCTAAGAAGATATGGTTCTTGAGGACAGATTGCCTGAAGCACCTGCAGCTGGTGGAGGAGGAGGAGGTGGATCCTTTCTTAATTTCTTAGTGGGAGCAGATCCAAACTTCTTCTTATTCTTTTGTGCTTTCATCTGATTCTTTGAAAGCTTTATCCAGTAGGGAGTAGTTGGAGTTAGAGGAATATTATACAAGATATAATATGGAATGTCATTCTTGGGATTAGGTGGTTGTTCTGTTGTTGCCTGAGAAACTGCCTTCTTTTTCTGAAACTTTCTCTTCTTAGACTTAGTATCCTCTAAATCATATTTTTCATCTGATTCATCTTCACTGGATTTGTAAGATCCTGTTCCTCAAATCCGAGGCAACCCGGATCTTATGCCCAGAACCGCCGCCTTACGGTGACACTAACGCACGAGTTAGTCGTCACCGCAAGACGCCGATTCTGCCGGCTAGTACGATCATAACCTGTTCGGCCAATATGAGAATAATTGCATAATAAATCAGAGTAAAAGCAGAAGCAAGTATCATATATTGAGCCTCCAGCTCAAAGGACTATCCTGTCTCAAATCTCTCCAACCCGTCACGGGTGAGCAAATAGTCAAAAGACTCAAGTCCCTCCAACCCGGCACGGGGGAGTATATATGTCAATCTCTTTTCTCCAACTCCGCACGGGTGAGCAAGTAGTCAAACGACTCCAAGTCCCTCCAACCCGGCACGAGTGAATACATGTCCAATTTACCTAACCTAATAGGCTACTCTTGTCTACAGTTTATCATACTTAGAGTCTTAGGGTTAATCCCAGGACTGCCCAAGGTATTCCCGGTGAAGGGCTCTCAGGGGCACTAGGAGCTGCGATGGGCTGAATCCCAAAGCTCCCTTTCTCAAGGATATTTACTTTAGTTGTTTCTTACTCTGGACCTCTTTTTCTCTCTCCTGTTACATAGAGTGACCTAGTGATTTAAGGTATGGATTAAGGAGTGACGGTCTTCCGTCAACTCTTCCTAGGCAAGTCTAATATTGCACTGTTACTCTCGCCTCTAGAATGCAACTGCCATCCAGGGTTATACTTCCAAACTTAGACTCTAACTCAGTTGTTGATTCATCCCCTGGCGGCCTATAGTCCAGCCTACTTTTACTATGCGCACCCCATGACCTAACACCACCCTGAAATCGAACTTCTAAATTCCTGGTCCAACTGACTCCAAACATTTATCCTAGGGTGGTATGGACTACTAAAATGAATATGTGGATTTTATGAATTTTCTACGTTATTAAGGCCCTTAATTAAATCTTATAAATTATTTACTAGGTCATTTTACCCATGAAGAGTCATCAATTAAAATCCTCTGACCTAGGGGAATTTTCCTGAGATGCAAATGATTAAAATAACACTGTCTACAAGGTTTCATAATTTCCCTTTTTATTTTTATTTTCTTCCCATAATTAATGTAGATTTTATCTGTCTATCATTTCCCAAATGAAGTACGAGATTTGTGTTTACTAAAATTCCAGAAAATTCACTGAGCAATTGTATTATTATTTTATGAATGATGGCAAAATTTCATTCCTTCCTGAACGATGATGACTTAACAAAATTCATTTCTAAATAATTACCAAAATGCCATTTTCCTATCCAAATAATTTTCAGTGTGTACAAAAAATTCTGAAATAAATATGCCACACTAATATTGTTATTGTACACCTATAGGGATATTTTTTTACAATTTTTCCCACATGTAGTTACCATCGTTTCTCATATAAATACAAAAGGGGTAAAACAGTAATTTCAAGATTTTTGCCCTAATAATTTCCAAACAGAGGTCTAAAATTTTCCAAAGTCAAATAAGACACCATAAATTAACTTGGCTGAATTTGAGAATTTTCTATAAACAAAATCAAATTTTTCCATTTATTTTCCCAAAACTCCTATATTTTGTAAAATTCCATTAAATGGTATTTCTGATTTCATAAGTCCCAAGAATAATTCTAGGGGTGAATCATGCCCTAATGTATCACTGGAATTTATTGCATGGTTTTTGGGTGCCTCAGCTAGGTTAAATACACAAAATACAAATTATTGCTAAATGCACACCAAGGCCTAAATTAGCCTACACAAACACATGGCATAACCCTTCATGCAGGGGTCCAATTGCCTTGAAATTTCTACCAGACACCAATAATGTCCCCAAGGACATACCACCAAAATTTGGGGTCATTTGGGTGCCTAAAATTACAATTATGCCCTTAATTTAATTTTTGATATTTTGATAAAAACTATAGAAAAAGTTCTTCCAAAAATTCCAAATTTTTGGCAGAGCATAGGCATGCCCTAAATACACCCATGACCAAAATTCCAGGTCATGGTGATGCTTGGTTTGTCTTGGGCATCAAATTTGGTTTCTGCCCTAGTTTAGGGGCAGTCCTAGCAAAACAGCCCTACAGGGCAGCCTACTGGTCCAAAAGTCATGATTTTTGTGGCATTTCAAAGTTAACCCATCTACCTAACTTTTTCATTCAGGGTTCATCCTATGGTGGGGCCTCTAAGTGCCTCAAAATTAACATGCATGTTTGCTATTAAAATGTGACAATTATTACACTGTGCATACTATAGAAAGTACAGAAATAATAAAAATCTGTTTGCACAGATCTAAAAGTTTAATCCAACGGCGGCTGTGCTTCTTCCCCATGCAATGCATGCAGGGGTAGCCGAGCCCGTGGAACTTGCATGGCCGTTTCCGGCCATCACCGGCGGCGAGGCCTCCGGCCAAGTGCTTCCCCGGCCTTACGGTGGTCGGGGCTTGAGTTGGCCGGCAGCTGGGCGGCGGAGAGCGGCGGACGGCGGCGGCGCAACCAACCCGAGCCACCCAGCAATCTCCATTTTTTTCCAGATTTTCAAGCTTTGGAAGCCTACTGTCGAGCTCGTTTGAGCTCGACCTCTAACCTAGTAGATCTAGGATACTAGTACAGTAAGAGAGGAAGGGATACGGACCCTTAGTGGTGGCTGTGGGTGAGGGTGGCGGCGGCTCTCCATAGCATGGATTTTCCGGCGATCTCCTCGGTTTGCCATGGCTGCAGTGGTCTCCGGCTCTCTCTCTCTGTCTCAGGGGTAGGAGTGGATGGAAATGAGAGGGGGAAGTGTTTTGGGGCTGAGTTAAGAGGGGAGGGCGACTTCACCTAGGTAGGGGGCGGATTCACCAATGTTGGGGGTCGGGTTAGTGGATTTGGCCGGCTAGGTGGCTGGTGAGTGGGTCCCACTGGCCATGAAGGCTGATTAGAGCCTAGTGGGTCGGGTTGCCAAGTGTTGGGCCGGGTTGGGTGAGTGAATAGGGAGGGTTGACTCCACCAAGTTGTTTAGCTATGTTGGGCTTGGGTTGGGTTTGGGCTTGGCCCAAGGCTGCATGGTGGGGGTCCTACACCTCCTAATACCCATGCATGGTCAGCCAACCCATCATGGGTTGGTGGGATGAGCCCAAGTGGCCCAAAATAACTCCTAGGCACTTTCTCTCTCCTATTCTTCCTCTTTTCTCTCTCCTAGGTAATTTTCCAAATTTACTATTGAGAGGCCCTATTTTTCTCTCCCCTAGGGTTTATAGGGTCACTTTAGGCCCACATGATGAATTTGGGTTGATTTGGGTGGACCCAACCCAGTGAATTGGGCTAGGGCACCATTTTCACTATTTAGGTCAAAGGTGTTGACTTGACCCATCATGGTCAACTGGTTGACCCCCTGACCTACCTTGGGGTCCACTTAGATTGTACTTAGGGTTAGGGCATCATGGTGGGGTCATGGTGTGGCTAAGGTTCCTGTTTAGGCTAGTTTGACCTAGTTTGACTTTGGCCCCATGGTGGGCCCCACATGGCTACAACCCACTATCTAGGGTCAAACCTAGCTCATTACCCTAACACCCACCCCATGCCTAACCCAATCTAAGTTAAGGGGTCTAGAAGTAACATTGGGATGTTACAAATCCTATAAACAAAAGAAATAATTTCGTCCCCGAAATTTAAGTTTGGGTCTACGGGTTCCAGTTACAGAAATTGTTAAGGAAATTTTGTAGAAAATAACATAAAAGTACCTGATGTAAATAGTTCTGGATGACGCTCCAGCATCAGATCCCTAGGTTCCCAGGTGTGCTCCTCCCGTCCATGGTTGGACCACAGCACCTTTACGAGTGGAACCTTCTTTTTCCTCAACGTTCGGACCGCTGAATCGTCGATCCGGATCGGCTCCAATCTAACCGAACGGTCAGGCTCTACCGGTCCAGCTGCAGTAGGGACATGCTGCTCAGGGCGAAGGAGAGCTCTTCGCAAAGAAGAGACATGGAACACATCGTGTAGGCTGCTCAGCTCCGGAGGTAGCTGCAGCCGATAAGCCAAGGGGCCCACACGCTCCAGAATCAGGTATGGTCCCATGTACCGGGGGCTGAGCTTCTTATGTCTCCGAATCCGAGAAATACCGTGTACCGGTCGGATCTTCAGGAAAACCCTGTCCCCAACTTGGAACTCCACTTTCCAGTGTCGAGCATCATAATATTTCGCCTGTCTGCTCTGAGCCTCCAGAAGCCGATCCCTGATCAAATGAATCTGAGCCTCCGTATCCTCTACAAAGTCTGACCCAAGGGCTCGAGTATCCACATCATGCACCCAGGATAGCGGAGTCCGGCATTTTCTCCCATAAAGCGCCTCGTAAGGAGCCCCCGATGCTGGCCTGGTGGCTGTTGTTGTATGAGAATTCGATCAACGGCAGTAGTCTCTCCCAAGGTTTCCCTGTATCCAAAATACATAACCTGAGCAGGTCCTCCATAGTGCGTATCGTCCGCTCCGTCTGACCGTCGGTCTGCGGGTGGAAGGCAGTGCTAAAGGAAAGTCTGGATCCCAAGTAAGCGTGCACTGCCCTCCATTCCCTGGAGGTGAAGCGACCATCCCTATCTGAAACAATAGACCTGGGTACTCCGTGATACCGGACGAACTGCTCTACAAACAACCTCACCAGTACAGCAACCGGGGCATCTTTTCTGACCGGGATAAACCGTGCTACCTTGGTCAACCTGTCCACAATGACCCAGATGGAGTCGTGCCCAGAATGAGAGCGAGGGAGTCCGTGAACAAAATCCATAGAGATATCCTCGAACTTCCACTCTGGGACTGGCAGTGGCTGTAATATATCGCCTGGGCTCTTGCATTCGGCCTTCACTCGCTGGCAAGTCTCGCAGTGTGTCACCAGATGTATGATCTCCCTCTTCATTCCTGGCCAGTACATGGTCCGTCGTAAATCAGCCCACATCTTGGTGATGCCGGGATGTACTGAGTATCGGGAATAGTGCGCCTCCCTGAGAATATCCTCCCGGATCTCACCTCCTACTGGAATGTACACTCGGCCACGGAATCGAAGAAGGTCGTCCTCCAGCGCATAATCCCCATACTTGCCTCCTTCTAGAGCGTCAAAGATAGGCTCTAGATCAGTATCCAATCTCTGATGTGTAAGGATGCGCTTCTGTATATCATCATCGCTGACCAAAGAGTTCAGGTACTCTCGATAGATCACTGGCTCGGCTTCCGAGACCATGGTAATTTGCATATCCTCCATCATGCGCAGCAGCTCCATAGACATCACCCGGGACTCCGGTCCAGAAGTGCCGGCTCTCCTGCTCAAAGCATCTGCTACAGTATTCGCCTTTCCCGGGTGATAGTGCATCTTATAGTCGTAATCGCAGAGGAACTCAAGCCACCTCCTCTGTCGCAGGTTCAGAACCTTCTGCGTGTCGATGTATTTGAGATTCTTATGATCGGAGTATATATCACAATGAATCCCGTAGAGGTAATGTCTCCATGTCTTGAGGGCAAAAACTACGGCCCCGAGCTCGAGATCATGTACAGGATAGTTATGCTCATGCTTCTTCAGCTGTCGCGAAGCATAAGCGATAACATGTCCGTGCTGCATTAAGATTGCACCCATCCCCTGATAGGATGCATCTGTATATATCTGAAATCCTTCACTCCCCGAGGGAAGTGCAAGGATGGGGGACGAAGTGAGCCGGTCCTTGAGCTCTTGAAATGCTGACTCGCACCGCTCTGTCCAGTCAAATGCGGCATCCTTTTTCGTCAAGGATGTGAGGGGGAGGGCTATCCTTGAAAACCCCTCCACGAACTTACGATAATAACCTGCCAGGCCCAAGAAGCTACGGATGTCTGACGCTGTCTTTGGCCGTGGCCAATCCCGTACTGCCTCTATCTTAGCAGGATCCACAACTAATCCAGCTCCGCTGATTGTGTGTCCTAGGAAGGCCACTTCCTGAAGCCAGAATTGACATTTTGAGAACTTCGCATACATCTGAAATTCTCTTAACTTCTGCAATACCAGTGCTAAATGCTCTGCGTGCTCCTCTCGAGATCGCGAATAAATCAGAATGTCGTCAATAAAGACTATAACAAACCGGTCCAGATAAGGCTCGAATACCCTGTTCATGAGCGTCATAAAGGCCGAGGGCGCATTCGTGAGCCCGAACGGCATCACCGTGAACTCATATAAGCCATAACGGGAGCTGAAGGCCGTCTTCGGTATATCTTCTTATCTGATGCGGAGCTGATAATAACCCGAGCGCAAATCCAATTTTGAAAACCAGCAAGCTCCTTGAAGCTGATCGAAGAGCTCATCTATCCGTGGCAATGGATATGTATTCCGAACCGTCAATCGGTTCAGTTCTCTATAATCTATACATAGTCTCAGCGATCCGTCCTTCTTCTTCACAAACAGAACGGGTGCTCCCCAAGGCGAAGAACTCGGTCGTACAAAACCCGATTCCACCAGTTCCTATAACTGTGTCCTGAATTCTGCCAATTCTCTAGGTGCCATCCTGTAGGGTGCCCGGGACACTGGTCTCGCCCCTGGCACCAACTGAATCCTGAAGTCCAAGTCCCGTGATGGTGGTAGTCCAGGTAACTTCTCCGGAAAGACATCAGCATAATCTCGTGCCACTGGAACATCGGCTATGGAACTCTCTACCACAGCCATCTCGAAACAAATGAGGTATACCTCTTCTCCCTGTTCATAGGCCTTAACGGCCTGTACTGAAGATAAAGAGAGTCGGGGAATGGAACGGATACCTTCAATGATGACGTAGGAGTCTCCGTGTCTGAGTGTGATCCTCTTCGAGGGGCAATCTATCTGCGCGTAGTTCCAATGAAGCCAGTTCATGCCTAGGATCAGATCAAAATCCGGTAGCCTCAAAACTGTTGCCGGGGCTTCGAACGCTTTGCCTCCTATCTCGACATCCATATTGCAGCAGTCTGTGGTTCGAAGTTCCGTACCATCAGGGAGTCGCACTCTCTTTTCCAAACCGGAAAACTTCTCCACTCCTTCTAATCCTTCAATAAACGAGTCCGATACGAAGGAGTGTGACGCACCCGTGTCGAAAAGGGTGTGAGCGGGCTTGCCGCTAATCATCACTATGCCTGGGTTCGTTTGAGTTCAAAGAATAGTATTACTATTAATGTCTAAGGTATTCTTAAAAAGAGAAAATTTAAAATTTATAAATCTTACAAAATTTTAAGTACCTGTAATCACCTCCTCTGGGTTCCTCTGCTCCGTAAGGTCCAGTGCGTACATCTGCCCCCTGTCTCGACCTCGGCCGTGATGTCCTCGGCCTCGGCCTCGGCCTCGTCCTCGTCCTCGGCCCTGGTAGACTGGTGGGGCCACTGGAGGTGGAGGAGGAGGAGGGAGTGGGGGAACCCGAAGCGGGCACTGCGTCCTGATGTGCCCAGGTTGACCGCAGCCATAGCACGTAACTTGTCTCTGACCCCGATCATCCTGTCTCACTGGTCCGGGAATCTACATAGGTGGGGGAGCCAATGGTGGAGGAGGCCCCTGCTCCTGCCTGTAGTTGGGACGACGACGTCCCCCACCCCTTCTATATCCAATAGTCTTGCCTCTCTGAGACGCCCCGCTATTTTCTCCAAATGATTGCCCATCCAGCGATCTCTTCCCTCTGCCTTGTACCATCAGCTGGTCAGCTTCCAGCTTCTTTGCCATTTCTATGATCTGAGCAGAGGTACCATGCGATATAAACAACAGGGGTTGCCTCAATGAATCGCGGAGTCCGTGGTAGAATCTCTTAGCATACTTCCGATCATCCCAGTCATGAAAGCCTGCAAACCTAGCCAGGTGGGAGAACTCTCTCTGATATTCGATCACTGATCGGCTCCCCTGCTGGAGGTTCAGAAACCTCGCTTCCAAAGCGTCCCTGTCTGTGGAGGATACAAAATGCTCCAGGAATACGTCACTAAACTCCTCCCAAGATATGTCCATCAGCTCCCTGTCAGCGAATATAGAATCTCGCACTGATTTCCACCACCTCTTTGCATGAGCTTCTAGTACCGAGGTGGCAAGAGGGACAGCCTATCTGACGGGGCAGCTGATGCCAGCTAGCAGCTCCTGAATGGTCTCCAACCACTCCTCTGTCTTTACAGCGTCTTCTGTCCCGCGATACAGCGGCGGGGACAGACCTTTAAATGCACTCAACCAGCTCGACCCTGGGTTGGGCAGCTGAGCCGGGGCTTGCTGCGCTCTGAAGGCATCCAGGATAGCCGTCAGTGTTTGCCCCATCTCAGTCTGCATGAACGGAATGGCAGCCGGAGGGGGAGGAACCGTATCCTGTGGAGGCTGCATAAAGGTAAGGTAATGTCAAAATTGGCCTAACTCATTGTTTCATGGACTGTTTTATGTGGCTTTTACACATGGGCACACCATTGCTTCCGCTGCATAGTTTGTCCGCAAACTAATGCTCGAGCGGGGTGTTCCAGTGTTGTGGACTTTATTCTCATATGATCGTGTGTTCAAGTGATACCAGTTTGTAAGATCCTGTTCCTCAAATCCGAGGCAACCCGGATCTTATGCCCAGAACCGCCGCCTTACGGTGACACTAACGCACGAGTTAGTCGTCACCGCAAGACGCCGATTCTGCCGGCTAGTACGATCATAACCTGTTCGGCCAATATGAGAATAATTGCATAATAAATCAGAGTAAAAGCAGAAGCAAGTATCATATATTGAGCCTCCAGCTCAAAGGACTATCCTGTCTCAAATCTCTCCAACCCGTCACGGGTGAGCAAATAGTCAAAAGACTCAAGTCCCTCCAACCCGGCACGGGGGAGTATATATGTCAATCTCTTTTCTCCAACTCGGCACGGGTGAGCAAGTAGTCAAACGACTCCAAGTCCCTCCAACCCGGCACGAGTGAATACATGTCCAATTTACCTAACCTAATAGGCTACTCTTGTCTACAGTTTATCATACTTAGAGTCTTAGGGTTAATCCCAGGACTGCCCAAGGTATTCCCGGTGAAGGGCTCTCAGGGGCACTAGGAGCTGCGATGGGCTGAATCCCAAAGCTCCCTTTCTCAAGGATATTTACTTTAGTTGTTTCTTACTCCGGACCTCTTTTTCTCTCTCCTGTTACATAGAGTGACCTAGTGATTTAAGGTATGGATTAAGGAGTGACGGTCTTCCGTCAACTCTTCCTAGGCAAGTCTAATATTGCACTGTTACTCTTGCCTCTAGAATGCAACTGCCATCCAGGGTTATACTTCCAAACTTAGACTCTAACTCAGTTGTTGATTCATCCCCTGGCGGCCTATAGTCCAGCCTACTTTTACTATGCGCACCCCATGACCTAACACCACCCTGAAATCGAACTTCTAAATTCCTGGTCCAACTGACTCCAAACATTTATCCTAGGGTGGTATGGACTACTAAAATGAATATGTGGATTTTATGAATTTTCTACGTTATTAAGGCCCTTAATTAAATCTTATAAATTATTTACTAGGTCATTTTACCCATGAAGAGTCCTCAATTAAAATCCTCTGACCTAGGGGAATTTTCCTGAGATGCAAATGATTAAAATAACACTGTCTACAAGGTTTCATAATTTCCCTTTTTATTTTTATTTTCTTCCCATAATTAATGTAGATTTTATCTGTCTATCATTTCCCAAATGAAGTACGAGATTTGTGTTTACTAAAATTCCAGAAAATTCACTGAGCAATTGTATTATTATTTTATGAATGATGGCAAAATTTCATTCCTTCCTGAACGATGATGACTTAACAAAATTCATTTCTAAATAATTACCAAAATGCCATTTTCCTATCCAAATAATTTTCAGTGTGTACAAAAAATTCTGAAATAAATATGCCACACTAATATTGTTATTGTACACCTATAGGGATATTTTTTTACAATTTTTCCCACATGTAGTTACCATCATTTCTCATATAAATACAAAAGGGGTAAAACAGTAATTTCAAGATTTTTGCCCTAATAATTTCCAAACAGAGGTCTAAAATTTTCCAAAGTCAAATAAGACACCATAAATTAACTTGGCTGAATTTGAGAATTTTCTATAAACAAAATCAAATTTTTCCATTTATTTTCCCAAAACTCCTATATTTTGTAAAATTCCATTAAATGGTATTTCTGATTTCATAAGTCCCAAGAATAATTCTAGGGGTGAATCATGCCCTAATGTATCACTGGAATTTATTGCATGGTTTTTGGGTGCCTCAGCTAGGTTAAATACACAAAATACAAATTATTGCTAAATGCACACCAAGGCCTAAATTAGCCTACACAAACACATGGAATAACCCTTCATGCAGGGGTCCAATTGCCTTGAAATTTCTACCAGACACCAATAATGTCCCCAAGGACATACCACCAAAATTTGGGGTCATTTGGGTGCCTAAAATTACAATTATGCCCTTAATTTAATTTTTTATATTTTGATAAAAACTATAGAAAAAGTTCTTCCAAAAATTCCAAATTTTTGGCAAGGCATAGGCATGCCCTAAATACACCCATGACCAAAATTTCAGGTCATGGTGATGCTTGGTTTGTCTTGGGCATCAAATTTGGTTTCTGCCCTAGTTTAGGGGCAGTCCTAGCAAAACAGCCCTACAGGGCAGCCTACTGGTCCAAAAGTCATGATTTTTGTGGCATTTCAAAGTTAACCCATCTACCTAACTTTTTCATTCAGGGTTCATCCTATGGTGGGGCCTCTAAGTGCCTCAAAATTAACATGCATGTTTGCTGTTAAAATGTGACAATTATTACACTGTGCATACTATAGAAAGTACAGAAATAATAAAAATCTGTTTGCACAGATCTAAAAGTTTAATCCAACGGCGGCTGTGCATCTTCCCCATGCAATGCATGCAGGGGCAGCCGAGCCCGTGGAACTTGCATGGCCGTTTCCGGCCATCACCGGCGGCGAGGCCTCCGGCCAAGTGCTTCCCCGGCCTCACGGTGGTCGGGGCTTGAGTTGGCCGGCGGCTGGGCGGCGGAGAGCGGCGGACGGCGGCGGCGCAACCAACCCGAGCCACCCAGCAATCTCCATTTTTTTCCAGATTTTCAAGCTTTGGAAGCCTACTGTCGAGCTCGTTTGAGCTCGACCTCTAACCTAGTAGATCTAGGATACTAGTACAGTAAGAGAGGAAGGGATACGGACCCTTAGTGGCGGCTGTGGGTGAGGGTGGCGGCGGCTCTCCATAGCATGGATTTTCCGGCGATCTCCTCGGTTTGCCATGGCTGTAGTGGTCTCCGGCTCTCTCTCTCTGTCTCAGGGGTAGGAGTGGATGGAAATGAGAGGGGGAAGTGGTTTGGGGCTGAGTTAAGAGGGGAGGGCGACTTCACCTAGGTAGGGGGCGGATTCACCAATGTTGGGGGTCGGGTTAGTGGATTTGGCCGGCTAGGTGGCTGGTGAGTGGGTCCCACTGGCCATGAAGGCTGATTAGAGCCTAGTGGGTCGGGTTGCCAAGTGTTGGGCCGGGTTGGGTGAGTGAATAGGGAGGGTTGACTCCACCAAGTTGTTTAGCTATGTTGGGCTTGGGTTGGGTTTGGGCTTGGCCCAAGGCTGCATGGTGGGGGTCCTACACCTCCTAATACCCATGCATGGTCAGCCAACCCATCATGGGTTGGTGGGATGAGCCCAAGTGGCCCAAAATAACTCCTAGGCACTTTCTCTCTCCTATTCTTCCTCTTTTCTCTCTCCTAGGTAATTTTCCAAATTTACTATTGAGAGGCCCTATTTTTCTCTCCCCTAGGGTTTATAGGGTCACTTTAGGCCCACATGATGAATTTGGGTTGATTTGGGTGGACCCAACCCAGTGAATTGGGCTAGGGCACCATTTTCACTATTTAGGTCAAAGGTGTTGACTTGACCCATCATGGTCAACTGGTTGACCCCCTGACCTACCTTGGGGTCCACTTAGATTGTACTTAGGGTTAGGGCATCATGGTGGGGTCATGGTGTGGCTAAGGTTCCTGTTTAGGCTAGTTTGACCTAGTTTGACTTTGGCCCCATGGTGGGCCCCACATGGCTACAACCCACTATCTAGGGTCAAACCTAGCTCATTACCCTAACACCCACCCCATGCCTAACCCAATCTAAGTTAAGGGGTCTAGAAGTAACATTGGGATGTTACAGGATTTACTTACAGGATTATCATGAATAGCATTAATTCTCTTCAGTTGATCTGCAGACAAGATCTCTGTGAAAGATACACTCGGAAATTGAACTTCCTCTGAAACTTGAACTTTAGATTCTGGCATTGGAAGAACCTCTACCTCTGCAATCATATCTTCCTCAAAAAGATGATTCATATTTGGAAGAGGAGATTCTGCTCAACCAAAAGTTTGAGGAGAGGAAGCCTTATGCTCATCTTCTAGTCCTGAAGGGGAAACTGAAGGTCTTGCAAAAGTGCATTTAATTTGATCTTTAATCTCTGAGCTGATAGGGGCAGTATAACATACTATAGCCCTAGAATAAATTTGCTCAGGAATAGGAAGAGAATGATAAATAATATCAAAATCTCTTAACAAATTAGCTATGTCCACAGAAGGGACTAGGAAAAAGAATGGTGCAGCCTTAGGCTCTACAATCTCAATATCAAACTCTGGAAAATCTGACTCAAGAAAAGCTGGCAACTCTGTATTTGTATTCATAAGCTCTGTAACTATTGTATCCATATTTACAACTGCTGCTGCTGCTTCACAAATTAGCTAGTTCTTGAGGCCAGGCCCCTGAATGAGGAGGGACCAGTAGAGATAGCAAGTTGAGAAGAGAGAGCATTGATGGAAGAAATTAGAGGTGCAATGGCATCCTCTATTAGAGATTTGATGGTGGGAGTTAGTGGAGAAATGTTGGTGGATGTGGGATCAGCTGATGATGATGGAAAAGAGGTGGTTGTGTTACTACAAGAAGTGCATATATTGAAGGTGGTAGATGGAGTTGGAGGTATAGATGGTGGTAAGAAAGGTATGGTGATGACTAGAGGGGTGATAGTTTGAGGGATGTCAATTGGAATGTCATCATGATGTGGAGATAGTGGTGGAGTGTGGGTTGGAGATAGAGATGGTGTAGGTGTTGGGATGAGAGTGAAAGAAGGTGATATCTAGGTGGAAATAGATGTTGTGGATGGAATTTCAGGAGGAGAAGGTAGTTTAGGAGAGGGAGAAGGAGGGATTGGAGCCTCTACATCAGGTTGGGGAGTTTCTATTTTAGTCCTTATGTACTCAGAGGTCCTGGAGGAAGAGGACGCCCTAGAAGGCTTGATAATGGTCCTCTCACATTTGCTAAAGAGGGCTGATGTTAACCTCTTTGAAGCATTAATAAAATATGGTCTGGGAGACTAGCAGCTGAGGGCACTTTTCCTGGAGGAAAAGCCCTAGTACCCGTCCAAAGCTAACTTCTCTTTTATTATTCTTATTCTTTATCAAATCAAACAATAAAATACTCCAGTTGACTGATTTTCTATTCACTAAGGCACTCATAACAAGAAATTGATGCCTTGTGATATAGTCATGTGTAGTATGCTTGCCCAGCAAGACTTTACCAACAATATCAGCAAGGAACTTATATTCAACAGATAAGTCCTTCTTCAATAGCTTGCTAGGGTTTCCAGCGGAGTGACCCATCGCAGCAAGCATATTGGAAAATTCATCTCTGTTCATCTCTATATCTCATCTTCTCCATTAATAAAACCAAAAAATTTCAGTCACAATTGCAGGAGTAAGAGTGACATGTTGTCCTGCAATGGTGTCGATAAGGGTTTGGGCATCAGGAGACGAGGACGAATAAACCCATTTCTTGATCTCGAGCACTGGAAGTTGTATTCTTGTTGTCATGAACTTCTGTAAATGCTGCTCCTCAAACAATTTCAGTATATCCTGGAAGACTTGATCAGTGTGACTGAATCATTCCAAATCGATGTCAAAGCCTGCATCAAATTTCATTGCGGAGAGAACGACCACCGAAATTGCCATGGACGTTTTCCTGCAAAGAAAGAAACAACGATCAAGTACAAAGAGAACGGAAAGCGCGAAATAGATTTCGTCAAAAACCTAGTAATAAGGTTTTTAGAAGATGAAAAGACGATCTCAGTCAAATGAAAAAAAATCTTCGATCTTAGTTCAACGAAATATTTTATTAATAAATGTGTTCTTCAATTACAATTTGAAGAACAAGAATAAATCATCGATCGTCGTTCGATTAAGTACTCACTAAAGTAGGGATCGTCGATCTCCGTTCGACGAAATCTGTTTTACTAAAAAGTGTTCGTCGATCTCCGTTCGACAAACTCATCACGAAGAGTTCACAGATCATCGATCTTCATTTGACGAACTGTGCCAAATCGTCGACCATAGACAAAAATTAAGTTATTTCTTCCCCATTTATCATACCTAGCTGATTTAAGAAGAATAGATGTTTCTTCTCATCCAATGGCTTGGTGAAGATGTCTGCTCTTTTTAAATCAGTAGAGAAGAAAAGATTAATTTTCTTTTTGTCTACACAATCTCTAATGAAATGATGTCTAATTTCTATATGCTTGGTCCTACTATGATGTACTGGATTTTGTGCAATTGTTATTGCACTGGTACTATCACAAAATATAGTTGAATTATTTATGTTGAGACCATAATCAAGCAATTCATTTTATATCCACAAAATCTGTGAACAGCAGCTGTCTGCAGCTATGTATTCAGCTTCAGTAGTTGATATGGACACAGAGGTTTGCTTCTTACAAAACCAGGACACAAGCCTTCACCAAGGAACTGGCAAGTTTCTGTTGTGCTCTTCCTATCCACTCTACATCTAGCATAGTCAGCATCAAAAATTCCAGCTAAATCAAATTCTAACTCTGATGGATATAGGAGTCCTAGATTTGGACAACCCTTTATATATCTAAAAATCCTTTTTAATAAAATATAGTGAGATTCTTTAGGGTTCACTTAGAACCTAGCACAAATGCATGTGGCAAACAATATGTCAGGCCTACTTGCTGTGAGATATAATAGAGACCCAACAATAGCCCTATAAGTTTTCTGATCAACAGGCTTGCCATGTTCATCAGAATTAATAACAGTATTAGCAGTCATAGGTGTTTACATTGCTGAGGCATCACACATCCCAAACCTTTTAACAAGCTCCTTAGCATACTTAGATTGGGAGATGAAGATATCATCAGGTGATTGCTTCACTTGGAGACCAAGGAAGTATAAAAGTTCACCCATGGTACTCATCTCAAACTGTAAATGCATTAAATCACAAAATCTTTTGCATAGTTTGGGATCAGTAGAGCCAAAAATAATATCATCTATATGTATTTGAACTAACAAAATTTTATTTTTATGATGCCTAATAAAAAGAGTCCTATCTACTATGCCCCTAAAAAACTTATGCTCTATAAGAAAGCTAGCTAAGGTACATACCAAGCTCTTGGAGCTTGTTTTAAACCATAAAGAGCTTTATGCAATCTAAAGACATAAGAAGGATGAGTTGGAGAGATAAAACTTGGTGGTTGTTCCACATACACTTCCTCTTTTAATTCTCCATTTAGGAAAGCACTTTTTACATCCATCTGGTGGACTTTGAATCTTTTATAGGCTGCATAGGCTAAGAAAATCCTTGTAGCCTCAAGCCTTGCTACTAGAGCAAAGGTCTGATCATAATCTATTCCTTCCTCCTGTGAATAGCCTTGAGCTACTAGCCATGCTTTTTTCCTAATAATATTTCCTTCAGCATCAAGTTTTTTTCTGAAGACCCATTTGGTTCCAATGACTGGATAGTCTTTGGGTCTAGGAACCAAATCCCAAACTCTGCACCTCTCAAATTGATTGAGCTCCTCTTGCACTGCAATGATCTACTGGGGATCTTGCTCTGCATCTTTGATTGAGTGGGGCTCAAGATGAAAAATGAAATAAGCATGCATCACATCATTGTTGAGTTGATGCCTTGTTTGCACACCAACTTAAATGTCTTCAATCACTTAAGATATAGGGTGATCTCTAAGTATGAAAAGATCAGTTGAGGAGTTCTTTGCGCAACAGCTTGTGGAAATAATTCCTCTTGTGGAATTATATTAGTTATTGGAGGATGTTTAGCCACTTCCAATCTTTCTTCTTCACTTTCTTCTTCAACTTATGGAGAAGGATATGATGGAACCTATTGGGTGAGGTTTAGTTTATCTAATTTCTCACACAAGTGAGGTACCTGCAAAATGTTATTGGTAGAAGCTTCTTTCTCCTTATAAAATAAGTTAGCCTCATAAAATGTAACAAGAACAGATTCCTCAATTTTTAAAGTGAATTTGTTAAATACCCTATAAGCTTAGCTGACTTGGGAATATCCTAAAAAAATTCCCTCTGCAGTTTTTATTTCAAACATTCTAGTGTATTTCTTGTCATTATTGTGAATATAACATAGACATCCAAATACTTTAAAATAGGGGATTTTAGGTTTCCTCCCTTTAAGTAACTCATAAGGAGACTTATTCTTAAGCTTATGTGTCAGACTTTCGTTTAGTACATTGTTTGCTATGCTCACAGCCTCTGCCCAAAAAGATAGGGGCATGTAAGCATCTGCAAGTAATATGCCTGCAGATTCAATTAGGGTTCTATTTTTCCTTTTAGCAACCCTATTTTGTTGAGGAGTTCTAGGAGCTGAGAAGCAGTGCTTGATGCCTTCCTTCTCACAGAACTTTTGCATAAGAAGAGACTCAAACTCAGTACCATGATCACGTCTGATCAATGTAACTGGAGTAAATTACTCAATCTGTATGTTCTTGAGAAAATCTGTAAGAACCTTGAAATTATTTAACTTAGATCTCAGAAAGAACACTGAAGTGAACTTGAGAAATCATCTATAATCACTAAAGTATAAGATTTCTCTCCTAGGCTTTGTACAGCAATAGGGCAAAAAAGGTCCATATGTAGCAAGTACAATATCCTAGGTGAGTCACTTTTATTTACTAATTTAAATCTATTTTTAGTTTGCCTTCCTAACTGACAAGCCCTGTAGAGGCCTTCCTTCTTATAAGGGCCAGAAGGCAATCGTCTAACAAGGTTGTCCCTAGATAACTAAGCAATATTTTGAATATTTACATGCCCTAATATTTTATGCCAATGTTCATTTTGATTGCTAACCTGATTAAATAAATAAAGTTCTGAACTAGATGATTAAAAATTTACTACATAAATGTTGCCTTATCTAAGTCCAGTTAAAACAGGTTTGTTTTCCTTACAAGAAATAATACAAGAAGATGAGTAAAATGATACCTGATAACCTTAAACACATAATTGACTTATGGATATTAGGTTATGCTTTAAGCCACTCACATAAGTAACTTTCCTGAAGGTGACTGCTCCAAATTTAACATCACCATACCCTTTTGTTTGGCCACGGTTGGAGTCACCAAAGATCAACTTTAGAACTAGCTTGGACTTGTAGTTTGTTAGATTATCCTTACAGCCAGTTTTATGCTTTGAGAATCCACTGTCCAGATACCATTATTGATTAAACACGGGACAGTCCTTCACCTACATAGAAAGGAATTAGGTGTTCTTGACCCAGGTTACCTTGGGACCTTGTTTCTTTTGATAAGAGAAACTGGAAATAACAGAAAATTCTGGTTTATTTTTATATCCTAAGGGATGATATCTTCTAGGTGTTATTTCCTATTGAGAAAAAGGAATAGTAGATTCTCTGAATTGATTTAAGTTTCTAACAGAGTTATAGTTTTAATTAAACCTGACTGGGTTTGACGAATTATTATAAGTTCATCGATCTGCGTTCTACAAATAGGGATGAGTTTGTCGAACTCTGCTCAGAGAATGAACATAGTAATTTTTTGTGCCCCAAGTTCGTCAATTGTTGCTCGAAGAACCATATACAGTTCATCGATCGTAGTAAGACAAATTATTATAGTTATAATTGGCGTTCATAGATCGTCGATCTAGGTTCGATTAACTATGCATATTTCGTCGATCTGAGTTCGACGAAATCTGTTGAACATAGTTTTAATTCAGATTCTTATTCTTTTTCTTCTAATTTATAGATTTCTTAGAGACATTTGGTTAAGTAGTTTCTCCTATTTTCTCTTTGCCTTTTTCAGAGATAAATTTAATTGGTGTTGAAAGAATATTTTTCTTTAATATGGGGGGTAAGCTTGATGAAGCACCTAAGCCCAGCTTGCCATTTAATCTAGCATTGACTGTGCTTGTGATGTCCATTAGCTTAAGGCTTCTCCCATTGAGAGATTTCTCAGTTTCTTTGCCTCACATAATTCAGTTTTTAGTCAAATGATTTGTTCAATAGCTAAGTCTAAATCATTTTTAAGTTTGATATTTTCAGCAAACAGGTTATCAAATTCAAGCTGTCTATCTCTAAGAATTTTTATTTCCTTCTCTAACTTGATTAAATCATTGCACAAGGATTTAAATTCAATTTTAAAATCTTATGAATTGAAATCAAATGAAGAGATTACCAGATCTTCTTCAGATTCAGATTCCTCTTCTAATTCGTCAGCTTGTTCCTCAGCATCAGATTTGTTGCTGAAGGCATTAATAGCCATAAGGCAAACTTCCCTTGCCTTTGCCTCCTCTTCATCTTCACTAGAGCTAGAAGATGTGGATTCTTCATCTGTGTCACTCCAGGCCTCAGCAATGAAGTTGTTCTCCTTTCTCTTGTGTTTGCTAGAGGAGTGCTTGCTTGATTGCCTCTTATTCTCCTTTTCTTTTCTTCTATCTTTCTTCTGTGCCTCTAGTCATTCAGGTAGAATGTGCCCAAGTTTTTTTGCATCCAAAACAAACCATCTCCTTGGTAGGAGTCTTTTCATATCTTGGCTTGTCATCATTCTTGGATAACCTTCTTCTAAAGTATTTCTTGGCCATTTTATAGAATCTTTTAGCCAACAAGCTGAGTAGTTCTTCATTAGCTGGAAGAGCTTATGATTCTTTTGTTACTTTTGAAGCAATGATGTGCTCCTTCCTTGAATATGTGGAAACCTTCTATTCAGCAGCCTCCCTTATCTTTATCAACTACTTATAAGACTTGAGCTTGCCAAGGAGAGATTCTGTAGAAATCTCATTTAAATTTCTAGCCTCCTTAATTGGCCATATCCTTGAATCCCAAGTGCTGGGGAAGCACATTAGGATTTTGTCATTTATCTCAGTTAATGAGATGTCCTTATCTAGGGTACTCAGTTCATTTATGATGACACTGAGTCTGTTATACATCTTAGTGATGAGTTGTAAATATACCTATATTTTCGTATTTTATTTAAGTCAATTTTGGTTTATTTTTGTCTTTTTTATTAGTTTTATTCAATAAATTGCTTATTTTTGTAAATATTATTTCTAACTTAGCTTTATTTTTATTCCAGAAAAATTCCAGAAAAAAGTCAAAAAGTTGACTGATATGCCTGTGTCACATTACCGACACGCCCGTGTCACGCTCTCGACGATCGTCGACTACAGGTTACCAACTCGACGATCGGCGATCATCAAACCGAGCTCGACACGCCCCCAGACACGCCCGTGTCAAAGTGTGACACGGGCGTAACTTCGTCACCTGGCCTGACGTGACGCGCACGACTTTGCGGCCGGACCACGCCCAGATCGACCTCCCCGACACGCCCTAGTCACGCCCGTGACTGACACATGTCACGCCCGTGACCTAGGGCGTGACTGCCACGTTTTCAGCCGAAGTCAACTTTCCAGTCAAATCACCCGATCAACTCATGTACAGTAGTGACACGCCCCCCTGTCACGCCTTAGTCACGGGCGTGACCAACCCGAAATTTTGCCTATAAATAATGGCTTTTAGAAAATTTTAAGGGTCCACTTTTTGGTCCATCTTACTTAAGGGAGGTGCTGCCCATTTGTCTTCTAAGCTATGTAAGGAGAATTTCTCCCTATCTTTATTAGTTTGTATTAGGTTGTTTGTTTTAGCTTTTCATGTAATAGCCTTTTTATTCAATAAAATGGTAGATTTTCTATCTTGCAAAGTTGAAATGTTCAATTGGAAGCGCCCTTCTTAAGTAATTTTTTCGTTCCCTTTTTGTGATTTTCTTTTTATGTTTTCTTTTTAGCTTTCATAACTTAGTTTAGTTTAGGATTTTCTTGCACTTTCTAGCCGTTATAATGCCCGTTTTATTTTCATTTTCCGCACTTTTTAGATTTAGCTTTTCTCCTTTTTCCTATTTTTTCATTCATAAGGCTTTATAAAAACTCATCTAAAAGTGTTATTTTCAATTTTCTTTAACTTAGGCTCTTTAGGATCGTAAAACTTTGTCTTTTTTTAGTTTTATTTTCACTTTTTAGGAGTTTTTATAAAAATATAAGAATGAAAATATAGTCGTTATAATTTTTCGCTCACTTTGTTTAACTTTTTATTTTTAAAACTTTTTACCCGTTAAATTTTTATTTTCACTTTTTATGCATTTCTACCGCATTCTAGCGGTAGAAATGCAGTTGTTTTAATTTTTCGAGCACTTTATTTTTCTTATTTTTTTGCAAGTGTGTGTGCGTGTATGAGTTAGTTTTATAGCTTCCTTTCATTTTTGTACGTGTGCGTGTGTGTGCGCATTTATTTCCGCCTACTCGTTAAGAGTTAAATGGCGCACCACTTTCATTTCCCGCCCACTCGTTTGAGTGGGACTTGTCATTTTGTTGCTTACATTTTCTTTCTACTCACTTGAGTAGGAAAACTTTGTGCGTGTGTGTGTGTGTTTTCATTTATGAAGTGTGTGTGTGTGTGTGTTTTACTTTCAAGTAGAGTGTATGCGTGTATGAGATAAATTTACCCCCGCCCACTCATTTGAGCTGGGACTCGCAATTTTATCGCTTTCTTAATTATGAAGAGTGTGTGCGTGTAGGAGATAATTTTTATGCTTTATTTATCGCTTTCTTCAATTAAAAAGAGTATGTGCGTGTGTGCATTTATTTCTGCCTACTCGTTAAGAGTTCAATGGCGTGCTTTTATTTACCGCCTACTCATTTGAGTAGGGCTTGCTTTATTTAATTTTCTTTATGGTTTTGAAGTGTGCGTGAGTGCCTGCATCAATTAGCCTTCAATTTATCTAATTGTCCTGTTTTTTTGTGTTTTCTCTTATAACTGTTTAGTGCTCAATTTAACACTCACGCTTCACCTAAAAACATAAAGCCGTCCCCATACCGATGAGTGGCTAATCTCTATTAGCCTTCGGCATCAAAGAGCATTAGGACTTATAAATTGATTTGAAATAATTAAAGAACTTTATTTTTATTTTTATTTAAGGACTTATGGTTTTCCCTGGGTTAACGACGCATAGGACCACATAATCGATTTGTGGGCTCTATTTCCGTTATCCATACGCAACGCCGAGAGGCCGCACGTATGGACCGATCCCCCTTGGTTAAAGAGAACTGCGTACGCCCCCTCAAAAGTGGAGAAACGTAGTTCTGCCGGATTGGGTTCCCCACCCAATAGCGGGGTTCTTAGCGTAATGCGGGCATTAAGGGGAATCCTTCGTCGGACTAACGTTCGGTCGAATAGCCTTAGCGCCCAGGTGAGCGATATCCCTAGACCAAGGTGAGCTCATGTCTATGGAACCTCCACGGCCAAGTGCCTTTTATTAATTTAAAAACTAAGTTCAATAATTGTTAAGAATTATTTTAGTCTTAATCCGATTCGATGTCGAGCGTTAACCCGTCATCGAACTAACTTAGTAAAATTCAGCTCTCTTTCTTTCCGTTTTAATTAAACTAAAAATCCCACCTTACTGATAGTAAGATAATAGTGTTCCTGGAAGAGTAGATATAATCAACGCTTCCCCGAGAATAATACGACCTCGGTATTTTCCCGAATACTGAGTACTACTTGCGATAGGTGCACTTGCCTCCTCTCATTAGAAAACTCGATCATCTAACTCGGCCCGCGGAATCTGACCATTTCGAACAACCCACAGTCGGTCACTGTTCCGCGACCATCAATTTTTTGGCACCGTTGTCGGGGACCACGGTTGTTATATTGAATCCGGGACACTATTAATTTTACTTTATTTTCAAATAAAAATTTTTATAATAATAATAAATAAAAAATTTTAATCCTTCCCCCTTCATTGTTTTTTTTAGGGTGTATGACCCGTGGACAACCTTCGAGTTCTAAAAATCTTGAATTCAACCCTGAGATCGACCGCTCTCTTACGCGTATCCGATCTCTATATCGAATTCCCTTTTTAGACCCCGCAGAATCCACCGGAGAACCCTCTTTCTCTTCTATGGCCAACCCAAATAATGCCCAAGCGGCCGAGCGTACGATGTCTTACTACGCTCGACCCAACTTGGATGATACGGGGTCGAGTATTGTTCGGCCTGCTGTGGCGAACAATAATTTTGAAATTAAGTCAAGTGTTATACAAATGATCCAAAATGTCGTGCAGTTCGACGGACAGCCGGATGAAGACCCGAATAATCACTTGTCTAATTTTTTGGAAATTTGTGATACTTTTAAGATTAATGGTGTCACTGATGACGTCATTCGTTTGCGCCTTTTTCCCTTCTCCCTTAAGTCCAAAGCCAAGGAGTGGCTGGTCTCCCTCCCGCAGGGATCCATCCCGACCTGGGCGGAGTTGGCGGAGAAATTCCTTACTAAATATTTTCCTCCCGCAAAAACTGCAAGATTGCGGGCGAACATTTCCTCTTTTGTGCAAATCGACTCCGAGTCTCTTTATGAGACTTGGGAGCGTTTTAAGGAATTTATCCACCGGTGCCCGCACCACGTGCTGCCAACGTGGTTGCAGGTACAAATTTTTTATAATGGACTGAACAGTCAGACGCGTCAAATGATTGACGCGGCTGCCGGGGGCACTCTGAATAATAAGACCCCCGAGGCCGCCTAGGCCCTTTTCGAAGAAATGGCTATGAATGCCTATCAATGGAATGTCCCGCGGGCGCGCCATAAGCAGGCGGGCCTTTATGAAGTGGATGCCACTGCTCAGCTAGCCCTTCAAGTCGAAAGGCTAACTAAGCAGGTGGCGGAGATGTCTGCTGCCTCCTCCACCCCGCCTTGTTTTCTTCCCCCCTCTAACGTCTGCGTAGTCGATGAGTTCGTGGACTACATGGGAAATCCAGTGCGTCCCTCCTTTCAAAACAACCCTTATAGTAGCCACTATAATCCGGGTTGGAGGAACAACCCGAATTTCTCATGGAGCAACCCGAACAACGCGCAGCGCCCTCCTTTTGCGCCCACGTTTCCTCCTCCCCCTCCTATGAAGCCATCCCCGATGGAGGAAAATTTTAATCGTTATGTCGCGTCCAACGAGTCTAATATCCGGAACATCACCGGATCGCTAAAAAATTAAGAAATCCAGGTTGGACAGCTGGCGCGACTTATGTCGGAACGCGCTCTGGGGGCACTGTCAGGGAACATGGAGTCCAATCCAAGGGAAACCGCCAACGCTATAACCCTCCGTAGCGGTAAGGAGGTGATCGATCCAAAACGGAACGATCCTCAGGTACATATTTCACCTCCGACCCCTCTTCCCTCTTCTTCGATTACGCAACCCTTACCTATTTTTAACGACAAAACTATTTTAAAGAAGGCGTTGCCCTACCCCCATAAGTTAGATAACGAGCGAGTAAACGCGCAATATGAAAAATTTATTTTATTACTTAAACAAATTCATATTAATGTTCCTTTTTGCGAGGCTATCTCGCAAATGCCTAAATATGCGAAATTTTTAAAAGAACTACTTTCTAATAAACGCAAACTTGAGGATATTTTGCATATATCTCTCAACGCTGTCTGCTCGGCGGCTCTTACTAATAAGTTGCCCTCGAAACAAAATGACCCGGGACGGTTTTCCATCCCGTGCCTTTTTGGCAATGTATTAGTAAAATACGCCTTGGCAGACTTAGGCGCGAGCATTAATTTGATGCCGTTCTCGCTCTTCCTGCATTTAGGTTTGGGTACTCCTGCTCCTACCAATATGCTCATCCAACTAGCAGATCACTCGGTTAGGTTCCCCATTAGGGTAATTGAGGATGTCCTTGTCCGGGTAGACAAGTTCACCTTCCCGGTGGACTTCATCATCTTGGACATCGAGGAAGACGCCGAGGTACCAATAATACTCGGTCGCCCTTTCCTCACAACCTCACGTGCGTTAATCGATGTAAGTGATGGTCAGCTTGTCCTTCGGGTAGGAGACGACCAAGTTACTTTTTCTATTAACTCCTCAATGGAAGACTCGTCGCCGAGCGACGATTTGTGCTACTCTTTAGATTCTTTTTATGGAGATTGTTCTTCTCCGGTTTTCGAGTCCGAGTTTTTAAACGAAAATATTTTTTCGCTCGAAAATTTTTGTTGCTATGAGGATGCGTCTACAGATGTGCCTTTTGAACCAATTGGTTTACAAGACATTAGATCTAAAACCTCGCTAGAAGAACCGTCCACCCTAGACCTCAAACCATTACCCGAATCCCTCAAATACGCCTTTTTGGGGAAAAATGATACACTCCCGGTAATCATTTCTTCGTATTTAAGCGATTCGGAGACCTCCGATTTATTGGAGATTTTGCTTAAACATCGCCACGCAATTGCGTGGCAAATTTCTGACCTTAAGGGGATTAACCCTTCTTTTTGCACTCATAAAATTTTCCTAAACGATAATTGCCGCAAAACCATTCAGCCGTAGCGACGTCTTAACCCAAACATGAAAGACGTCGTGAAAACTGAGATAATTAAATTATTAGATGCGGGGATTTTTTATCTCATTTTTGATAGTGCATGGGTTAGTCCCATTCATGTCGTGCCCTAGAAGGGCGGTCTAACCGTAGTGGCGAATGAGCACAACGATCTCGTCCCAACTCGTACTTTTTAGGGGTTGGCGTGTGTGCATCGATTATCATAAACTTAATGATGCACCCGCACGGACCATTTCCCACTACCGTTCCTTGACCAGATTCTCGAGCGTCTTTCCGGTCATCCATTTTATTGTTTTCTCGACGGTTTATCGGGGTTTTTCCAAATCCCCATTTCCCCCGAGAACCAAGAGAAAACAACTTTTACTTGCCCGTTCGGCACCTTCGCCTATCGAAGAATGCAATTTGGCCTCTGCAATGCACCAGCTACATTCCAAAGATGTATGCTAGCAATCTTTGGCGAGCTAGTAGAAGATATTATGGAAGTATTTATGGATGACTTTTCTATATTCGGATGCTCATTCCCAGATTGTCTTCGTAATCTCGATCGTGTCCTCCAGCGATGCGAGGACACGAATCTTGTTTTAAATTGGGAAAAGTGTAACTTTATGGTTCGAGGAGGTTTGGTCCTCGGCCATAAGATTTCGATTAAGGGGATAGAGGTCGATAAGGCCAAAGTATAAATCATAGAAAAGCTTCCTCAGCCGACTAACATAAAATCCATTAGGAGTTTCTTAGGCCATACGGGCTTTTATAGGCGCTTCATTCAAGATTTTTCAAAAATAACAAAGTCGCTAACTCACCTCTTGGAAAAGGAATCACCTTTTGTTTTTAGTTGCGATTGCGAGTCTACTTTTAATTTTATAAAACAAAAACTTATCAATTCTCCAATTCTAGTGGCCCCTAATTGCTCCCTTCCGTTCGAAATCATGTGCGACGCTAGTGATATTGCCTTAGGCGCCATTCTTAGCCAACGCATAGAAAAACATTTTCATCCTATTTATTACGCTAGCAAGACGCTCACTTCCACACAAGTGAATTACACGACGATGGAAAAGGAACTCTTAGCCGTCGTTTTCGCTTTCGATAAGTTTCGCTCGTACCTTACGCTATCTAAAGTTATCATTTTTACCGATCACTCCGCCCTTAAATATCTATTAGCTAAAACCGACGCGAAGCCCCGCCTTCTTCGTTGGATTCTCCTCCTACAAGAGTTTGACTTGGAGATCCGAGATAAGAAGGGCGCGGAGAATCTTGCGACAGACCACCTCTCACGTTTAGAAAATCCGGGTGCGGAAGCGCTCATCGAATCTGAAATAAATGACAGATTCCCCGAGGAACACCTCCTTGCCCTTTGTTCGTCTTCATCATCTTCGCCTTGGTTCGCAGATTTTGCGAACTACTTAGTCGCGCGGGTACTTCCAAAAGAATTTTCAAGTCAGCAAATGAAGAAATTCTTTTCCGACTTGAAAAATTTCTTTTGGGAGGACCCATTTCTATTCCGTATCTGCGCGGACCAAGCGGTCCGAAGGTGCGTCGTGGGTGTGGAGTGCACATAAATATTGAGGCACTACCACGAGGGTCCAGCCGGGGGGCACTATCAAGCCAACCAGACCGCTAGGAAGGCGCTAGAGGCGGGCTACTTTTGGCCCACTCTCTTCAAAGACGCGCACAATTTTGTGCACGCATGCGATAGCTGTCAGCGGTCGGGTAACATCTCACGTCGAGACGAGATGCCCCAGAACATGTTTTTAGAATGCGAAGTCTTCGATTTATGGGGCATAGATTTTGTTGGCCCCCTACCTCCTTCTTATAAAAATACATATATTTTAGTGGCGGTCGACTACGTATCAAGGTGGGCGGAAGCGCAAGCTCTCCCCACCAACGATGCGCGATTCGTCGTTACTTTTCTAAAAAAATTATTTTCTCGCTTTGCCACGCCTCGCGCTATTGTTAGTGATAGGGGAACGCATTTCTATAACGCTCTAATGGCTAAGGCGTTAGCTAAATACGGAGTCACGCACAAACTTGCCACCCCCTACCACCCGCAAACAAGTGGCCAAGTTGAGGTAGTAAATCGAGAGATAAAACGAATATTAGAAAAAACCATTTCACTTAATAGGAAAGATTGGTCCGCTAAGCTCGACGACGCGTTATGGGCGTATCGTACGGTGTACAAAACTACTACCGGTTGTACCCCGTTTCGATTAGTCTATGGAAAAGCGTGCCATTTACCCGTAGAACTAGAACATCGCGCACTTTGGGCATTAAAACTCTTAAACCTCGACTCTAACTTAGCCGCTCAGAATAGAAAACTGCAACTAAATGAGCTCGATGAATGGCGTGCGAACGCTTATGAGAACAATAAGTTCTATAAGGAGCGTTCTAAGTTCTATCACGATCGAAAAATTAAAACCCCCAAAATTTTTTCTCCGGGCGATCTAGTCCTTCTTTACAATTCACGTCTTAGGCTTTTCCCGGGTAAGCTAAAATCGCGATGGTTCGGCCCCTTCAAGGTTGAAGAGGTTTGGCCATATGGGACCATACTCATCTCCCACCCCGAAAAAGGCACTTTTAAGGTGAACGGTAATCGGTTAAAGTCTTATATAGCGGGCGACCCTGTGATCAGTAGGAGCGAAACCATAACCCTTCTCCATATATAAACCCGCCAATATAGTCAAGCTACGCGACTATAAACAAAGCGCTCCTGGGAGGCACCCCACGTCTATCTTTTTCGCTCTTTATTTATCATGTCTTCTATTTTTCTAATAATGCAGGGTTTCTAATGGGCTTCCCCGAGCGCGGATCAGGGACGTTTTCTGCCCCCCTCTTTTTCCCTTTTTTTACATATACCTGTTGTCTTGTTCCTCATACTTAGCATACAACATTGGGGACAATGTTGGAACTAAGTATGGGGGTGTTTTCGTATTTTTGTACTTTCATTTTCATTTACAAAAACAAAAAAAAATATAAAAAAGAACAAAACTTCGAAAAAAAAAGAAAAAAAAAAACAAAAAAATTATTAATTAAAAACAAAAATATATATATATTAAATACAAAAATCAAAAATACAAAAAAAAATTTTATGAAGTTTCATTTTTGAAACTTTGACTTTTTTTAACTCAGCCCGCGAGATCCGGCTCATCGAGCCATCCACATAACGAGTCATCTCGCGGCTACCTTGTTTTTCTTTTTGTAAATATTTTTTATTTTGTTTTTAAGTATTTCTGTAAATATTTTTTGTAAGTATTTTTTGTAAGTATTTTTTTTTGTAAATATTCTTTCTCTTTCCCCTCTCCCTTTTTCTCTCATCCTTGTATATAACTGCTCTTTTTCTCCCAATTTTTTGTAAATAGTATGAAAATTTACTTAAAAATATATAAAAAAAACTTAAAAATACAAAAAAAAAGAAAAAAATTCCCCAAAACTTAAAAATACAAAAAAAAAATTCGCAAAACTCTAAAATTCAAAAAAAAAAATTTATTTCCATTTTTCTTTTCTTTAGTATGTATATATTATAGAAATAAATACAAAAATATAAAATATATATATAAAAAAAAGATAATAACTTCAAAAATTCAAAAAAAATATATTCTATAAAACAAATAAATCAGATATACCATCCTTATTGCTATCCAAAAAATTTGTTTTGAGTTGATCTATTTGTGAATTTTATTAATTCTTTGTTTACTATCCGTTTGTTAATATTTGATTGACAAATTTAAATAGCCGGGGTTAAGTTTTAAAGAATTTATTATGCTTTGTAAAAAGATAGGGAACTCGTTTTTTGACACTACTTCTAATTTTTCATTTATAGGAGCATCTGTATCATGTTAGAAAATAACGACTATAGATTTCAATTAAGCTTACTTTTAGCTTTCTGAAAAATTGGAACGTACAATTTATAAAGATTGCTCTCAAATTTTTTTTTTTTTAAATCTAATTCTCTTTTCTCCCCTTACTTATCATAACCTATTTGGTATGATAAAAATATTTCCCCAATAAGAAAAAGATCTTATGTCAATGGGAATAAGATTTCATTCCGTAAACATAGACACCCAATAGATTAAAAGATTATATACGGAGTAAGAGGATAAAATTCATTACTCCTGTTCATATCCATTAGGTTATTTTTATTTATGAAAAAGAAAAAATTTATGTTAAGGAAAATAAGATTTCGTTTTCCTTTAACATCCAAATCAAAAAAAAATTTGGAGGTTTGAGAAAAAATTACCTCGCCTCAAAATTCAAAACCCTCTTTACAAACCAAACGACCTCCTTAGCCAATTTCATGATTCTAGAATTAATTTAAAAAAAAATTTTGAGAGCATAATTTATAAATTGCATTATTTCCTATAAAACTCCTATAAGCTAAGGTTCGTATAAACTCCAAGCTATTTTTGTTAACCTAACACGTACAATTACTGCTTTCTATTTGATTACATCAAGAAGTCTTTTTGGTCAAAACTTTTTCTCTATTTTAAATCATCTTCATAATTTTAGGACTTAACTCTTATACCCCGTATGTTTATTTCCATCTTTCATTTAATTAATTAAGCGGTAGCAAAACTTAGAATTTTTCTTATTCCTTATAAGTTGACATCAAACTTTTGCTCTGGAATAGCAAAAGCTTAAGTATGGGGGTATTTGATGAGTTGTAAATATACCTATATTTTCATATTTTATTTAAGTCAATTTTGGTTTATTTTTGTCTTTTTTATTAGTTTTATTCAATAAATTGCTTATTTTTGTAAATATTATTTCTAACTTAGCTTTATTTTTATTCCAGAAAAATTCCAAAAAAAAGTCAAAAAGTTGACTGACACGGCCGTGTCACATTACCGATACGCCCGTGTCACGCTCTCGACGATCGCCGACCACAGGTTGCCAGCTCGACGATCGGCGATCATCAAACCGAGCTCGACACGCCCCCAGACACGCCCGTGTCAAAGTGTGACACGGGGGTGACTTCGCCACCTGGCTTGATGTGACGTGCGTGACTTTGCGGCTGGACTGCGCCCAGATCGACCTCCCCGACACGCCCCAGTCACGCCCGTGACCTAGGGTGTAACCGCCACGTTTTCAGTCGAAGCCAACTTTCCAGTCAAATCACCCGATCAACTCATGTACAGTAGTGACATGCCCCCTATCACGCCCTAGTCACGGGCGTGACCAACCCGAAATTTTGCCTATAAATAAGGGCTTTCAGAAAATTTTAAGGGTCCACTTTTTTGGTCCATCTTACTTAGGGGAGGTGCTGCCCATTTGGCTTCTAAGCTATGTAAGGAGAATTTCTCCCTATCTTTCTTAGTTTGTATTAGGTTGTTTGTTTTAGCTTTTCATGTAATAGCCTTTTTATTCAATAAAATGGTAGATTTTCTATCTTGCAATGTTGAAATGTTCAATTGGAAGCGCCCTTCTTAAGTAATTTTTCGTTCCCTTTTTGTGATTTTCTTTTTATGTTTTCTTTTTAGCTTTCATAACTTAGTTTAGTTTAGGATTTTCTTGCACTTTCTAGCCGTTGTAATGCCCATTTTATTTTCATTTTCCGCACTTTTTAGATTTAGCTTTTCTCCTTTTTCCTATTTTTTCATTCATAAGGCTTTATAAAAACTCATCTAAAAGTGTTATTTTCAATTTTCTTTAACTTAGGCTCTTTAGGATCGTAAAACTTTTTGTCTTTTTTTAGTTTTATTTTCACTTTTTATGAGTTTTTATAAAAATATAAGAATGAAAATATAGTCGTTATAATTTTTCGCTCACTTTGTTTTAACTTTTTATTTTTAAAACTTTTTACCCGTTAAATTTTTATTTTCACTTTTTATGCATTTCTACCGCATTCTAGCGGTAGAAATGCAGTTGTTTTAATTTTTCGAGCACTTTGTTTTTCTTATTTTTTTGCAAGTGTGCGTGCGTGTATGAGTTAGTTTTATAGCTTCCTTTCATTTTTGTACGTGTGCGTGTGTGCGCGCATTTATTTCCGCTACTCGTTAAGAGTTAAATGGCGTACCGCTTTCATTTCCCGCCCACTCGTTTGAGTGGGACTTGTCATTTTGTTGCTTACAATTTCTTTCTACTCACTTGAGTAGGAAAACTTTGTGCGTGTGTGTGTGTTTTCATTTATGAAGTGTGTGTGTGTGTGTGTGTTTTACTTTCAAGTAGAGTGTGTGCGTGTATGAGATAAATTTACCCCCGCCCACTCATTTGAGCCGGGACTCACAATTTTATCGCTTTCTTAATTATGAAGAGTGCGTACGTGTAGGAGATAATTTTTACGCTTTATTTATCGCTTTCTTCAATTAAGAAGAGTGTGTGCGTGTGTGCATTTATTTCCGCCTACTCGTTAAGAGTTCAATGGCATGCTTTTATTTACCGCCTACTCATTTGAGTAGGTCTTGCTTTATTTAATTTTCTTTAAGGTTTTGAAGTGTGCGTGAGTGCCTGCATCAATTAGCCTTCAATTTATCTAATTGTCCTATTTTTTTGTGTTTTCTCTTATAACTATTTAGTGCTCAATTTAACACTCACGCTTCACCTAAAAACATAAAGCCGTCCCCATACCGATGAGTGGCTAATCTCTATTAGCCTTCGACATCGAAGAGCATTGGGACCTATAAAATGATTTGAAATAATTAAAGAACTTTATTTTTATTTTTATTTAAGGACTTATGGTTTGCCCCTGGTTAACGACGCATACGACCACATAATCGATTTGTGGGCTCTATTTCCGTTATCCATACGCAACGCCGAGAGGCCGCACGTATGGAACGATCCCCCTTGGGTAAAGAGAACTGCGTACGCCCCCTCGAAAGAGGAGAAACATAGTTCTGCCGGATTGGGTTCCCCACCCAATAGCGGGGTTCTTAGCGTAATGCGGGCGTTAAGGGGAATCCTTCGTCGGACTAACGTTCGGTCGAATAGCCTTAGTGCCCAGGTGAGCGATATCCCTAGACCAAGGTGAGCTCATGTCTATGGAACCTCCACGGCCAAGTGCCTTTTATTAATTTAAAAACTAAGTTCAGTAATTGTTAAGAATTATTTTAGTCTTAATCCGATTCGATGCCGAGCGTTAACCCGTCATCGAACTAACTTAGTAAAATTCAGCCCTCTTTCTTTCCGTTTTAATTAAACTAAAAATCCCACCTTACTGATAGTAAGATAATAGTGTTCCTGGAAGAGTAGATATAATCAACGTGTCCCCGAGAATAATACGACCTCGGTATTTTCTCGAATACCGAGTACTACTTGCGATAGGTGCACTTGCCTCCTCTCGTTAGAAAACTCGATCATCTAACTCGGCCCGTGGAATCTGACCATTTCGAACCACCCACAGTCGGTCTTTGTTCCGCGACCATCACTTAGCATCAGTCTCTGATTCCTCCTTCTTGAAATTCTCATATTGTGATATGAGGAGGGATCTCCTGCCTTTTCTTTCATCTACTGAGCTAGAAAGTATTTGGTTCAGTGAGTCCCAAATGGCTTTTGCAGAGGTGCACTCTGCCACCTTCATAAAGATGTCATCTAATATTGTCTGTGCTAGAATATTCATTGCTTTAGCATCAGCCATCTTAGCTTTCTTTTGTGCATCAGTCCACTCAGGTTGTGGAACTTCATGTGTATTGGTAGTTGTAGTAGAAGCTGTAGGTCGAGGGGGACCTGTCAAAATATAGTTGAAAATGTCCTCATCAATAGAGTTCATGTAGAGTTTGATTCTTGCCTTCTAGAGTGCAAATTTATTCAGATTGCACACTGGAAGACTTGTTCCAGAATATTCCTTATTCTTTGCCATGCTATAAACAAGAGGCTAGAGAGAAAAAGATCTATCAAAGGATCTTGGTTCAGATGTAAGTCTGTGAAACCAAAGAAACAACCCTCTGATACCAATTAAAGGATGGTAAAAGCTTTACCACCTGAGGGGATAGATCTATTTAACTCTAGAGGGGGGTGAATATAGTATCTTAGAAACTTAATTGGTTTTTATAACAGAATTAAAAATAGTGATATATATATATCTTAAGAAAGTGCAGGAATAAAAAGCTAACTAACATAGCACACATCACACAGTAATAAGAAAACATCAAGCAACAAGACGACACAAGAAATTAATAGTGGTTCCCCTAAACTTGGGTACATCCACACTTCTACCACCCTGGTAGGAATCCACTATAGGTTTTTGATCAGGTGCCCTGTCACAAGTAGGTTTTTTCTTAGGTGCCCTGTCATCATAAGATCTATTTGAAGGGAGATCTCACAACCCTTTAGGCTTTTGATCAGGTGGCCAAAAACCAAGCAAAGTCTTTTGATAAGGAGACTTAAGAACCAGGTGGTTAACTTTTGAAGGGAGTTAAAACCCTGTGTACAGTGGGGTGAAAATTGTAATATTGTCTTCTCTTTCTCAAATAGCTGAAAAGACTTTAGTGGATTGCTTGATGTTGTCAAAGTTCCCCTTGAGATGATTATTGTTCAGGAATTTGCTTGAAGCTTTGCAGGGTGTAGGTCTTCTTTGATGATCTCCAGAAGCTTTTAGACTGATTGTGTTTTGATATCTCTTGAATGCTTGGAGAAGAGTTATAGATAATGAAGACTTCATGAGTATGCAGACTGAATATCTTTCTTTATCTGTCTGTGACCCTTAGTCAATTCTACAACTTCTTGTCTTCAAACTTTTTTAAAAACCCTTTTATATTTCTTGCAGAAATTCTGACTCTGAATTTGAATTCTACTCCTTGATTGACTGCTGAAATCTTGGAACTCGGACAAATGGCTAGAAGGGTAATAAATTGATTCCTTAACTGTCCCAGTTATTAAGTTGAATATTGACTCTATGAAATCCAGTAATTAATGCTGTCAATGAATGGCTACATTCATAAGAATATATGTATTTAAATACTCAGAGCAATATAGGCAATAATATATTATATAAGCCTTGGTCAATCCGAAAATTAACTGTAAAGAATAGAAATAATTAACTGACTGATTTCGTCGATCAGAGATCCAAGATCCTCGAACTCAATCCTCTCTTTTATCGAGCTGAGCCCCAAGAACTTTGAACTGAGTTAATGCTGTCCATTCTGGGCTCCAAGTTCGTCGAACTAAGATAGTTTTTCTTCGAACTCAACAACTAAAAGGAGATTAGAGTTCGTCGAACTCAGTTAAAATTTCGTCGATCTCAACTTCAGAGAAGAAACTTTGAGATCGTCGAACTGAGAACGAAGATCGTCGAACTACATTTAGATTTCGTTGAATGACTTCTTCAACATAAAAAAATCTGTCTTGTTCTGAAATCTTCAGTCTTCTAAGTCTTCTGAGGGATTGGTCTAATCAAACTGACTTGTTGACCTACCTTAAGATCTAATAAAGACCTATGACCCTAGACTATACATTGTGGGTCAATATATGTAATCCTAATAATGAACTTAGCCAAAAATCAACCCTTAAACTGGTGGGGTTCCAACATGTTTGGTTTTATTAATAGCGAGGATCAACCGTGTGTTTACAAGAGGATTAGTGGGAGCATTATTGTCTTCCTGATATTATATGTAGATGGCATACTGTTGTTTGGGAATGACAAACCAACCCTACAAGTTATTAAGACCAACCTATGGAACTGCTTTTCTATAAAATACTTGGGCGAAGCAACTTATATACTTGGTATTAAGATTTATAGAGATAAAGCGAAGAAGTTGCTGGGTTTGACCAAAAGTATATATATTGAGAAGGTGTTGAAGCAGTTCAACTTACTTGAGTCCAAGAAAAGATTCTTACCTATGTATCATGGTGTGAGTCTCTCTAAGGACTAGTGTCCTAAATCTTGTTAAGATAAGGACCGCATGAAGTTGATTCGATGTGCTTCGGCAATTGTATCAATCATGTATGCAATGATATGTACTCAACCTGATGTCTCTTATGATTTGAGCATGACTAACAGGTATCAGTCAGATCCTTGTGATAGTCACTGGATAGCCATCATGAATATCCTAAAGTACTTGAGAAAGACTAAGGATACGTCTTAGTATTTGGCGGATAGGAAGAGATCGTTGTAAAGGGTTACACGGATGCTAGATTTCAAACTAAAAGAGATGACTCAATGTCTCTGTCAGGGTTTGTATTTCGACTAAATGGAGGAGCTATTAGCTAGAAGATTTCCAAGCAGGATACTATTGCTAATTCTACAACTGAGGCTGATTATATCACTGCTTCAAATGCAACGAAGAAGGCTGCATGGATTAGGAAGTTCATCGGCGAGCTAGATGTAGTTCCTAGAATTATTGGTCCCGTAGTTCTCTACTGTGACAACAACAGTGCAATTGCACTTGTTTTGAAAACTAGATCTCATCAGCGCTTCAAGCACATACTTCGTTGGTTCCATCTTATTCGTGAGATTATCGATCGAGGAGATGTGAACATTTGTAGAGTGCCGACTAAAGAAAATATTGTGGATCACTAACAAAGCCTCTCGCACAGAGAAAGCATGATGGTGTTGTTAGATCAATGGGTATTAGATACCTGAATGATCAAATCTAGTAGGAGTCTTATGGGTTCTATGTTTGTGGGTTGTAATAATTCATTTGATGAGTAGAGTACTATACATTTCAATTTTATATGTATGACATGTTCTTTTATTGTATAAATTTATATCTATTGTGATAGATTAATTTAACATAATAAATGCCCTTAGAAAGTTTTCTTCCATAGGAGTCAAGTGGTGACTTTAATATAAGAGCCTATGTTCTTAGAAGCTTCACACTTAAATAGTCCCTAGTCGGCGTGTCATCTTAGAAGCTAAGGGCGATGATGATACATTAAGACTAGCATATGCATTCACTGATGACCGATTCTCACAGGTCATGATATTGTGATATCAAGTCATCACATGTGTACTTGTTAGTGAACAAGTTGTACTAGACAGACCCACCATAAGAATACTTTGTGGATTATTATATGAACGTGTCACAAGTATAGCTTAAGTTGCAATGGTGTTTGTGGTCCTTTGACCTGAAATCATAACATTCATCAAGTGAGGAAGAGCATCTTTGATGCTATCAAAAGTCCAATCTTGAGAAAGTTGGATGATAAAGGTGGTTATTGGGTACGTTTCGAATCATTTGGGTGTTTTGCGTGAGGACAAAAATGGGATTTGTCCTCCTATATGACAGGAATTGCATCCATGGACCCCTTGATGGAATGGGATTGAGAAATGCATGGTCATGCTTTGTTGAGTCAATATATGATATTAGACTTACCGATTTCTGGAAGTCCAATATAGATCAGGAAACTAGGATTGAACAATTATGAGAGTGATACAGTTTATGCCTCAAGCTCTATCCAGATGTAAGGGATGAAGGGACATGACAACACTGGTACGTTGGTCACAATGGCTCTTGAGTTCTAAACTCTTATTTCTTGGGGAGCAATGATGCATTGCTAGATGACGCTCATTGTTTAAAAAGCTTTTGTACGATACTTTCAAGATCAAGTGAGAGACTGTTGGTGCTACCATTGTGATCTAGAAGTGATCAAGCATATATTCTCACTACTAACGCAATATGAGCCTATATGGTCGCACATAAGAGCGTTTGGAGAATTTGGAGGATTGGATTATGTTGGTCTTAATAATATGTGATGAGTGAAGGACTTAGCACATCCAAGTGTTGAGTACATCGAGTTCACTCAGCCATGCATTGAGTGTGTTTATTCCACTCAACCAGGCATTGAGTATGTCGAGACCACTCGACGATTCGTCAAGTGAAGTGTTGATTCGTCGAGTGTTGGCGTTGAGTGCGTCAAGACCACTCGACGCTTTGTCGTGTCAAATGTTGATTCATTGAGTTAAGCGTTGAGTGCATCGAGTCCACTCAACCAGGAATTGAGTGCGTCGAGTCCACTCAGCCAGGCGTTGAGTGTGTTGAGACCACTCAATGATTCGTCGAGTAAAGTATTTGATAGTTTAACTTTCAAGGCAGCCTAAACACCTAGAGGGGGGGTGAATAGGTTCTGCTTTTCTTATAAAAACTTCTAGGCAGAATTCAAAACAATAGCTAACACAATAAGCACAGCAATCACAGAAAATAAAACATCACAGATTGCACAATGTTTTATAGTGGTTCCCCAAGGTCTGGGTACATCCACTTTCCCCCTTCACCTATCTAGCAGTATGCTAGATTCGGCCAAACTTCCACTTATCTCAGATCAACAGATCCTACAACTCAGAACCCAACTGGTTCCTACAACTCAGGCACAACTGCCCTACCTCAGCCTTGCCCCAAGGCCTACAACTCAGAGAATATCCTTCTCCTACACTCAGGCAAACAGCCCTACCACTCAGAGTTCAACACTCCTACACTCAGCCTTTATAACATAGGCTTACAACTCAGATCTGTGTAAACAGATCCTACAGAAATATAGAAAAGATTATTAAACTGTCTTGCTAAAGTTGAGAGAGAAAAGGCCAAGACAATTCTTGATCAGCTGATGCAATCAACTGTATCTGAGCCTTCTTCAAAGCTTCTTGAAAATGTACTTAGCTGAGTTGATTCCAAACAGCTTCTTGAGAATCCACTGGGGGTTTCTTTCTTCTTCTTCTAATTCTGGCTTGATCTCTCTCTATCCAGCACTTTGAAAGATTCTTCTGAATTATGATTAGAACTCTTCTTAGATCTATCCTTAGATAGTCTTCTTAGATCTCCCGGAGAAGATCTTCTTAAGTGCCTAGCACTTTCTTGAAATGAATTGGATTGTGATCCTTCTCTTCCTTTTTGATTCAAAGTTATTCAAAAAAGGACTATCTGTTATGGTTGTTGTTCTCCTTCTGAATCAGTCTATTTATAGACATTCTTCATGGTAACCGGCTGATCCGGTTTCTAACCGTTTTCTGACAAGTCTGACAGCTTCAGTTAACCGGTGATAACCCACAGCTGTCAAGTCTTCAAACAAGTCCTGTGCCTTAGTCTTGAACCACAAGTTGTTGAAACAGTCTGTCAGAAAGTGTCGAGACCATCTGTCTATCTGTGTCGACACAATTGACTTTGGTGTCGACACAGTCTTCAGTGATGTCGACTAAGTTGCCTTTGAGTCGACACAGCTTCTTCTGAAAATAACTTGGTCTTAACTCTTCAGTGTGTCGACACAAGTCCTGTGTGTCGACACAGTTGTTGTAGAATTATAACTTAGTAAGTGTCGACTTAGCCTTCAGGTGTCGACACATTCTGCTTTAATGTGTCGACTTAATCACAATGTGTCGACACATTCTGCTGGTGTCGACAATCTTGAGATCGACTATATTCTTCTGTGTCGACACATTCTCCCAATGTTGAGGTCGACGCTTTTCTTCTGTGTCGACACAAATTCCCAGAGTTGTGTCGACTCTTTTCTTCTGTGTCGACACAAATTCCCAGTGATGTGTCGACTTACTTCTTCTGTGTCGACACTTTTTCCCAGTGTAGTTGTAGACTAACTGCTATGTGTCGACACTGCTTCCCAGTGTTGTGTCGACTCTTTTCTTCTGTGTGTCGACACTGCTTCCTCTGTGTCGACACTTGGACTTAGAATTTTTCTGCATACTTTATCAATTCTTCACCTGCACATGTCAACTTAAAACAACATCAAATACACCTTGATGTATATCATTGAGCTAGGTTGGGCTTCTTCAAATCAGGTACACATTTTCCAATGTACCCAACAATCTCCCCCTATTTGGAGAAGTCATAACCCCTATAGCCAATGATATACACCATTTATAAACAGTACTAAATGATGATTAATGACATAACAGGAATACTTTAATATAAACAAAACATAAAAACAAATCATCACAGAATGCACATTATAATATGCCAAACAACATTTTGTTTATAACTGGGTAATGTTTGATTACAATGTTTTACATTTAATGATTACATCATAACATAACAAAACACTATAAAAGAACTTGAAACAAAATCAGGCTTGATCAGGCTCTCTAATTATAATCCCTTTGCCAGATTGAATTGTAGCTGTCACAGGAGCTTCTGATTCTTCAGCTATCTTCTTTCCTTTAAGATCAGCTTTCTTCTGAGCTTCTTCCTTGATCCTTTGCCTTTCAAAATAATGAAAAGGCTTTGGGAAGTATTTGCTTGGCTCCTTAGCATCTGATGGCAGTCTTCCCAGCTTGGCTTTCCTTCTGAATTGAACTATTGCTTCTTGTCTTGCCTCATACTTCTGCCATTCTATTTCATTGTACCACTTGCCTCTCTCATGAACTTTATCTTGTACAGCTTTCCATGCAGTGAGTATTATGTTCCTTGAGGTAGGACTCCACTGCTCATAATCTGGCTTCAGTACAGCCTGCTCTCTGAATTTCTTCTTTGCTACTAGAGCATCTTGCTGTTCTTTTAGAGTAGCCTCAGGCTTATCAACCTTTCCAAAGACAATATTAGTAACCTCCTTTGGAGGACTATACATTCCTTGAACCTTCTGATCAATCATGTCAAAATCTGGAGGGGGGTAAATGACTTGGGCAACCTCAGGTTGAGTGCCTTCAAGTAGATTTGATTGTATTCCTGATTCAGCTACCATAGCATCATCACACAATGGGGGATATCCCAAAGTGGCTCGAATGCTATTGGTCACCCATTTGGAGTGCTCTGAGCCTGCATGAATTAGCATCCTCTCCCCCTTTATGGCTTCTCTAGATACATGATCTCTTAGATCTTCCTTTTGAAATCGGATTTGGCCATCCAAATAATTCACACCCTCTTTGAAAAATGGTTTTAACTTTTGAAGCTTTTCAGATATATCTTTTTGAGAGGTGGAGATGGCAGTCTGAACAGATGCAATGGCAGCTTGAAAATTCTTATCAAAATCTTCCCTTTCTTTGGCTCTATCTGCAGGCAGACCTGGAACAATCTTCTTTACCTCCTCAATGATCTCATTATGAGATTCAGTTAAATTATCATTCATTCTGATCTGATTTTCCAAAACATAACTTTGCTTCAAAGCAATGTCATCCACCTTTGTAGAGATAGCCTCCTGTTGTTTAGCTAGATAAACCACAGCATTGCCACCCTTGTGGAAGCAATCTGTCATTTCAATTTTATACAAGTTGACCTGAAACTGGATGGACTTGATATCCTGAGCTAAGTCAAACTGAAGTGACTTGCTATTCTCATCAACATACTTTTCTATAGCCAACCTTTGTTCATCCAATTTTACTTGTAGATCTATCATAAATTTGTTGTAATCAAAGGCTGGAGATTCTTGTAGAGGTGTGGTCTGTAAAGCCTGCTTATAATTCTTGCTTCTTCTCTTGAAGACAACAAGTTTTCTTTTCTTTGCCACCCTGGCATCTTCAGTTTCTGTTTCAGATGAAGTATCTACATGAATTCTTTCTTGAGGATGATGAATTGTATCTGTTCCAGGGGTCTGTTGCTCAGCTTCAACATCCACTGGCTCACCCTCAACCTGTGGCTCAACTTCAGCTTCCTGCTCAATGTCCATACCTATGGACTTCTCAATATCTGGTCCACCTCCTTCTTTATCAGCAGTAGTATCAATATCAGGGAATAACTCCTCCATAGTAAATTCCAGTTGAGCTGTAACTTCTGCAGCAGTTAAATCTGGAGACAAGTTTAACTGTGCTTCCTCTTGTACTTGCACTTCAGTACTTGTAGTATCTGGAGTAGGAGTGGACACTAGCTCCCCCTGAACCTGTGCAGTAATAAGAATATGAGCAATGTCTTTTATAGTAAAATACATTAGCTCCCCCTATACCTGAGCAGGAGTAGATACCTTTGGAGCAAGAGTGGAAACTGGCTCCCCCTGCATCTGTGCAGGTGTTGACACTTCCTGGACAACAGTTGTGTCTGGCTGATCTTCAACCTGTGTCCTCAGGGGGTTTTCTTGTAATTGTTCAGATTCTTGATTCTGTGTAGGGGTTTTCACAGGGGTGTCTGGCCTGCTCTCTTCAGGCACATCCTTGGATAGTACCCTATCCCACCTTGAGAACAATCTCATATCCATTCTTCTCATATGATTAATCTTACTCCCTTGCAATTGCTGCAGCACTTCAGGAATCACTCCCGTGAGGTACAGGCTCATGATCCTAGCCATGTTAGGCTTCTTGATTCCTTCTTTGATTTTGTCAAAGATCACCCCTGACCAATCAGTAGGAATAGTAAAAACTATCCTGGTCATCAGGCTGAACATATAGGCAGAAATCTTATCATGTCCACCTGTCTTGCAGAGGATTACTTTTCCAACTACTTCTGACAAGAATTTCCCTTGTTGATTCATACCCTTCCTGTTGAAGGCAGCTCCAATCTTCAATCCTGAGTCCAGTCCACACCATTGAAGGGCTTCCCTTGTCTTAGATAAAGGAACTTCCTCTTCATTCTCAACGACTTGCAATTGAAAGATCTTTCTTATACTTCTTTGATTAATCTTCACCTTAGTCCCTTGAACAGTGGACTTAATCTTGAGGCCAGTAGAGTGGACTGATGCAGAGATAAAGAACTCGTGCACCTCCTTCTTCCAGATTTTAGTAGGTTGTGAGATGAGAAATTCTAACCCTGACTCAGAGAGGAGGGTGATAACTCCTTGGACATCTGGCGGCGCCTCTGCAAAGGCCTGGCGCACCAACTCATACCCTTCATTGATGTTATCTTCAATCCTTGGCGCCATCGTTTTGTCGAGAAAGCTTGAGAGAAGAGAGAAAGATAGACTGTCGACACAGGGTTTTAGTCTCGAAAACCTTGGAAGCGTGTCGACAGAATGAGATTTTGACCTATTTATAGCCGCAGTTGAAAGAAGTTCAAAAGGCGCCAAACACAGTCAAAATGTGTCGACACAGACGGAATGTGTCGACACAAACTTCTACAGTCTCGACATTACTTCAGCCTACTATGTGTCGACACCAATTTGTGGTTATGTCGATACCTTAGATAAACAGAAATTCTGTGTCGACTCTAAGGATAAGTGTCGACACATATTCTGTAAGTGTCGACACATTCTTACTGGTTGAGTCGACATTATATTTCTGGTTAAGTCGACAATATAACTCTTAAGTGTCGACACATATTCTCTGTGTCGACACAATATTTCTGACTTGTCGACATAATTTCTCTGAGTCGACACATTACTACTGAATGTGTCGACACATTCTTACTTAGCCAATTTCTGTAACTTCAATGTGTCCTTTTTAACACTTGATTATGTTGTTATTATTACCTTTACTTATTTATATACCACTTCAATTGCATTGTTAATGATTTTGTTAATACATTAATCAATGGTTAACATACCTAATTCAATTTTGAATTTATTGAATTTGGTTTCATCTAAAGGCTTAGTAAATACATCTGCTATTTGATAATCTGTTTTTACAAATTCCAATGAGATGTCTCCTCTTTCTACATGTTCTCTAAGAAAATGGTATTTGATTTCTATATGCTTAGTTCTACTATGAGAAACTGGATTATTAGCAATAGAAATAGCACTCTTTGAATCACATAAAAGAGGTGTTCTACTTACCTGAATACCATAATCCTTAAGCTGATGCTGCATCCACAATAGCTGTGCACAGCAGCTTCCAGCAGCAACATACTCTGACTCAGCTGTGGAAATTGCCACACTGGTCTGCTTTTTACTACTCCAAGATATTAGTCTTCCTCCCAGGAATTGACAAGTACCTGTAGTACTCTTTCTATCCTCTCTACATCCTGCAAAATCTGCATCTGAATAGCCTGTTAGTAGAAAATCTCTATTCCTAGGGTACCAAAGACCTAGAGTAGGAGTGCCCTTTAGATATCTCAGAATCCTTTTGACTGCAGTATAATGAGATTCTTTAGGGCAGGCTTGGTACCTAGCACAGACACATATTGCATACATAATGTCAGGTCTACTAGCAGTGAGATATAGTAGAGACCCAACTATTCCTCTATACAATGATTCATCAACAGGTTTACCTGTCTCATCTTTGCATATAGGCATACTAGTTCCGATAGGAGTTCTCATGGTGGAGGATGACTCCATACCATACTTCTTAATTAATTCTTTGGTGAACTTAGACTGGGATATGGACAATCCATCATCAGTCTGTCTTACTTGGAGTCCCAAGAAGAACTTAAGTTCTCCCATACTGCTCATCTCAAATTTCCCTTGCATAAGTTTGGCAAACTTTTTACAAAGGTTGTTTTCAGTAGATCCAAAGATTATGTCATCAACATAGATCTGGACTAAGATGATCTTTCCTTTGGATTCCCTAAGGAATAGAGTTTTGTCTATCTTTCCTCTTGAGAATTTATTCTCAATGAGGAAGGTAGACAGGGTTTCATACCAAGCCCTTGGAGCTTGTTTTAACCCATACAAAGCTTTCCTAAGCTTATACACAGAATCAGGTTTAAGAGGATCTACAAAACCTGATGGCTGCTCTACATATACTTCTTCTTTAAGATCACCATTCAGAAATGCTGACTTCACATCCATCTGGTATACTTTGAAGTCTTGGTAGGCTGCATAGGCAAGGAACATTCTGATTGCCTCCAGCCTTGCTACTGGAGCAAAGGTTTGATCAAAGTCAATTCCTTCTTCCTGCATGTATCCTTTTGCAATCAATCTTGCTTTATTCTTTACTATTATCCCACTCTCATCTAGCTTGTTCCTATAGATCCACTTAGTGCCAATTATATTGTGGCCTCTTGGTTTAGGAACCAGCTCCCAAACTTTGCATCTTCTGAATTGATTCAGCTCCTCTTGCATAGCATCAATCCAGTGCTGGTCTTGGATAGCTTCTTCAAACTTCTTAGGTTCCATCTGGGACAAGAAACTTGAATGCAAAACTGTGCTTTGATTTCTGCTTCTAGTTTGCACTCCTTGTCTTGGATCACCAATTATCTGATCAGTTGGATGATCACTCAGATATCTTATAGCTGGAGGAAGATTCCCTTCAGGTTGAGCATCTCCAGCTTCTTCATTCTGCTGAGCCTCCTGGTTTTCATCAGCTTCCATTATCTCTTGTACTCCCCCTGGACAGCAGCCTTCATTTTCCAATGCTTCATCTTCCTTTGAAGCTTCAGCAATGGAGAGCTTGTCCATCTTCTTGCTTATACCTGTTGAGTCATTTGATCTACAAGACAACTCACTATTGATTAATCTTGTTTCATCAAATACAACATGCACAGATTCTTCAACAACTTGAGTAGTTAGGTTAAAGACTCTATAGGCCTTACTATTTGTGCTGTACCCAACAAATATCCCATCCTGGGATTTGGCAGCAAACTTAGTCAAATATGACTTGCCATTGTTAAGTATATAGCACTTGCAACCAAAGATCCTGAAATAGGATAGATTTGGTTTTCTGCCTTTCACAATCTCATAGGGAGTCTTTCTGTGGCTTTTGGTGATAGAAGCCCTATTGATGACATGACAAGCAGTGTTAACTGCCTCAGCCCAAAAATATTCTGGGAGAGAGGTGTCACTCAATAGAGTTCTACCAGCTTCAATTAATGTTCTATTCTTTCTTTCAGCAATTCCATTTTGCTGAGGTGTTCTAGGTGAGGAGAACTCTTGGAAAATCCCAAAGTCTATACACAAGTTTGTTATGCTTTCAGATTGAAACTCAGTACCATGGTCACTTCTGATTTTGACCACTGTACTATTCAGTTCATTCTGAATTTTCTTTACAAAATTAAGTAATACACTTGGGGTTTCAGATTTTTGTCTCAGAAAGAACACCCATGTAAATCTAGAATAGTCATCTACAACCACTAGAGTGTAGACCTTCCTACCTAGACTGTGAACTGGCATAGGACCAAAAAGATCCATATGCAAGAGGTATAAGCACCTCACAGAATGCTTGTTTTCAAGGCTTTGAAATGAGGTTTTTGTCTGCTTGCCCTTTTGACAAGCTGAGCATACCCCTTCCTTTATACACTTAACTTGAGGCCCATTCCTTACTAGTTCTTTACTAAAGAGTTGGCCAATTGTCTTGTAGTTTAGATGAGCCAATCTCTTGTGCCACTTAACACAATGAGAAGCATTGTCATCAGCTACAAGACAAATGGGGGAAGCCTTATTCTCACATTCAAAATTAAGGCAATACACATTTCTCTTCCTATACCCAGTCAATATGATCTCTTGATCACTTGACCTTTTGATATGACATCCATCCTTACCAAATGAAATGTCATATCCTAGATCACTCAGCTGGCTTATGCTTATTAGATTATGTTTCAAACCTTTTACATAGGCCACTTGGGTGATAGTAATTAGGTTAGAAGAAATGTTACCAAACCCTTTGATGACTCCTTTTTCAGATCCACCAAAGATCACTTTATGTCCATCTTTGACAGATGAATACTCCTTCAGCAGCCCCTTTGTTCCAGTCATGTGCCTGGAACAACCACTATCCAAGTACCATATAGGGGCATGGTTACTTGGATTCACCTGCAATACAGAATTACTTACCCTTAGAACCCAAGTAAGTCTTGGGTCCTTGGTTCAGGTTAGCATTAATAAAGTTATCATAACCTCTTCTAACAGGTAGACTCTTATTCTTTATAACACTTGTGTTATACCAGCAGTCCAATGCAAAATGGCCCCTCTTGCCACAGCACCAACATTCAAACTTATTGTATCTAGATCTAGATACATCCTTGTCAGAAGAATTTCTGTTCATTGCTGGTGCTGTTGCAACTTCACCTACTGATTTCTTAAAACCATTGGGTTTATGTCCATAGGTAGGCCTGCTTGCCTTAACACCCTTGTTCTTCAGAACATTTGTCTTAATATGACCTTGAATGTCTTCATGATCATATATGTTAGAAGGCACTTTCTCCTTACTAAACTTTATGGGGACTGAAAGGTTTAGTGGCTGAATAGGGGCTTTGCCTTTCCTCTTGAATCTGCCAGCCCTGGAGTTACCTTTAAATCCTAATCCAGCCTTACCCTTCTGAGTGACAAATTCATCTATCAAGGGTAAGACAGATTTTGGCTTAGAGTAACTAGCCACTAAATCCCTTTCAATTCTAAGTCTGGCCTCCAGACTCTTTACTTGATCATTAGTATAATTAATTGTGCCCATCTGAATAATAGTTATATTCTTCAGCTTGGCAATTTCATTTAATTTTTGATCAAGGACTTTTTCTAACTCAGTTGTTGCTACCCTTAGTTCAGCAATTTCCTGAGCCTGTGTTTTAACCAGGTTCTTGCTTTTCTTAAGGGCCTGCAACAAGTCCCCATACTTGTCTATCAATTGATAGACATCTCCTTCAGATCCAGATGCATCTTCATCACTTGATGCAGATGTAGCTGATTCTTCATTTGTACTACAACCAGATGTACAGAAAGGACAGTTTACCTCATTAGGACCAGACTGATTCTGGCATATGTCCTCTTCTGATCTTGTCATCAAACCCATGCATTGATGTTCATTGATGGAGTCTAGCAACTGCATAAACTCTTCTTCCTCAGATGCAGCATATAGTCCAATATATGCTTCAGCTTCAGATCCTGATTCTGAAGTTGACTGGTCTGACAGACTTTTATCTTTCTTTACTACAAAGGATTTCTCCTTCTTGCCTTTCTGATAAGTCTTCTTCTTTTCTGAAGATTCCTTCCTTTTGTCAGGACAATCAGCCACTACATGTCCAGGCCTATTGCAACAATAGCAGACAATCTTTGAAGTAGTGGCTTTGCTGGGCTTTGATCTACTTTTCTCTTTCCTTGATGACCTTCTCTTCTGATAATAGTCATCAACTTGCTGTGATGTGGAAGGCCTAGACTTCCATTGCTTCTTTTTCAAGAACCTTTGGAATTGCCTAGTGAATGCAGCAAAGTCTGCATCTGACTCACAGCTAACTGAACCCTTATCTGAATTTTCAGAACTATCTTCTTCAACTTCCTTAGGAGGAGATGGTGATTTCCTCCTATTCTTTCTGGTGGCTTCAGCATTAAATGCCACAGTCTTTTCTCTATGCTCTCCTCTTGAGTTTCTTTCCTCCTCCTTCCTTACCATAAGTTGCATTTCATAGGATAGCAACTTTCCAAACAGGGTTGGAGGAGATATCTCTGCCAATTTAGCCACTTCTCTTATGGCACAGATCTTTGTATCCCAATCCTTTGATAAGGATCTTAAGAATTTGTCATTCAGTTCATAGGTACTGAAGACTCTTCCATAGGATATTAGCTCATTCACAATTCTATAGAATTTCTTATAGCACTCAGTTATGCTATCAGATTTTCCTTGTCTAAAGCTTTCATACTCCTGATTTAGCATAGACTTTCTATCCAGCCTTACTTCTTCAGATCCCTCCATGTAGACAATTAATGTGTCCCACATCTCCTTGGAGGTCTTGCAGTGAATCAGATTCTGAAATGTTGAATCATCTATGGCACTGACAATGATGTTCTGTGCCCTTTTATCCATGGTTGTCAAGATGATTTCATCCTTGGTCATTTCTGAATAAGTCTTTGGTATTTGGATATTTGCATCAAGAACAGATATCTTCATTGGAGTGAAGGGCCCTTCCTGTACTGTGATGTAAATCCTTGGGTCAGATGCTTCCATAAACAATCTGACTCTCTCTTTCCAGATCCCAAAGATTTCCTTCTTGCATATGGGTAATTTCATAGACCCTAGCTCCTTATGATTCTCTCCAGAACCCATCTTCTTGAATCTTGAATCTGCCTTTCAGATCTACCTCAGACTGTTAAGTCCTTTTTGAGGAACCTCCCTCTGATACCACTTGATAGTTTAACTTTCAAGGCAGCCTAAACACCTAGAGGGGGGGTGAATAGGTTCTGCTTTTCTTATAAAAACTTCTAGGCAGAATTCAAAACAATAGCTAACACAATAAGCACAGCAATCACAGAAAATAAAACATCACAGATTGCACAATGTTTTATAGTGGTTCCCCAAGGTCTGGGTACATCCACTTTCCCCCTTCACCTATCTAGCAGTATGCTAGATTCGGCCAAACTTCCACTTATCTCAGATCAACAGATCCTACAACTCAGAACCCAACTGGTTCCTACAACTCAGGCACAACTGCCCTACCTCAGCCTTGCCCCAAGGCCTACAACTCAGAGAATATCCTTCTCCTACACTCAGGCAAACAGCCCTACCACTCAGAGTTCAACACTCCTACACTCAGCCTTTATAACATAGGCTTACAACTCAGATCTGTGTAAACAGATCCTACAGAAATATAGAAAAGATTATTAAACTGTCTTGCCAAAGTTGAGAGAGAAAAGGCCAAGACAATTCTTGATCAGCTGATGCAATCAACTGTATCTGAGCCTTCTTCAAAGCTTCTTGAAAATGTACTTAGCTGAGTTGATTCCAAACAGCTTCTTGAGAATCCACTGGGGGTTTCTTTCTTCTTCTTCTAATTCTGGCTTGATCTCTCTCTATCCAGCACTTTGAAAGATTCTTCTGAATTATGATTAGAACTCTTCTTAGATCTATCCTTAGATAGTCTTCTTAGATCTCCCGGAGAAGATCTTCTTAAGTGCCTAGCACTTTCTTGAAATGAATTGGATTGTGATCCTTTTCTTCCTTTTTGATTCAAAGTTATTCAAAAAAGGACTATCTGTTATGGTTGTTGTTCTCCTTCTGAATCAGTCTATTTATAGACATTCTTCATGGTAACCGGCTGATCCGGTTTCTAACCGTTTTCTGACAAGTCTGACAGCTTCAGTTAACCGGTGATAACCCACAGCTGTCAAGTCTTCAAACAAGTCCTGTGCCTTAGTCTTGAACCACAAGTTGTTGAAACAGTCTGTCAGAAAGTGTCGAGACCATCTGTCTATCTGTGTCGACACAATTGACTTTGGTGTCGACACAGTCTTCAGTGATGTCGACTAAGTTGCCTTTGAGTCGACACAGCTTCTTCTGAAAATAACTTGGTCTTAACTCTTCAGTGTGTCGACACAAGTCCTGTGTGTCGACACAGTTGTTGTAGAATTATAACTTAGTAAGTGTCGACTTAGCCTTCAGGTGTCGACACATTCTGCTTTAATGTGTCGACTTAATCACAATGTGTCGACACATTCTGCTGGTGTCGACAATCTTGAGATCGACTATATTCTTCTGTGTCGACACATTCTCCCAATATTGAGGTCGACGCTTTTCTTCTGTGTCGACACAAATTCCCAGAGTTGTGTCGACTCTTTTCTTCTGTGTCGACACAAATTCCCAGTGATGTGTCGACTTACTTCTTCTGTGTCGACACTTTTTCCCAGTGTAGTTGTAGACTAACTGCTATGTGTCGACACTGCTTCCCAGTGTTGTGTCGACTCTTTTCTTCTGTGTGTCGACACTGCTTCCTCTGTGTCGACACTTGGACTTAGAATTTTTCTGCATACTTTATCAATTCTTCACCTGCACATGTCAACTTAAAACAACATCAAATACACCTTGATGTATATCATTGAGCTAGGTTGGGCTTCTTCAAATCAGGTACACATTTTCCAATGTACCCAACAGTATTGATTCGTCGAGTGTTCGCATTGAGTGCGTCGAGACCACTCGATGCTTCGTCGACTAAAATGTTGATTCGTCGAGTTAGCCATTGAGTGCTTTGAGTTCACTTGACGATTCGTCTAGTCAAGTGCTAAGGCCACTACTAAGCATTGAGTACATTGTGACAAGTGCCGTTAAGCCAAAAGTCGAGAAGCGAAAGCACGTAACCCGAGGGGAAAAGGCCAACCGAAATCGTTTCCGAAAGTCCATATCTCGTCGCCATTGTTTAGCCTGTTTTGGGTTCCCGTCGCTGCCGCCTCTTCTAGAACAGATGTAGCAGTCAGTAAAGACACATAGTGCTTTCCTCCAACCTAGACCTTGTGTGACAAGAGCCTAAGGGTTCTCCTATTTGTGTGGATCACCTGTAGAGGCATGGACACTATTCTGTGCTCGGAACTCATGCCGTTGGTGTTTGCCGGATTTATTGAAACTTCTCGATTGAGTAGTGACTCAATCCCGCAAAGGTAATTTTTATTTACAACAACTTTACTTCTTTATCAATGTTCATCGCAAGATCTATTTGTTTTGGGGTTTTCTTGTTTTCTTATTCTGGTACGCACAAGTGTTGTGACATATAGAGAAACCCAACATCTACTGATGAGATGATGCAAAGCTTTCATAGCGAGAAGATTGAAGAAATCAACCAGTCTCTGTTGGAGATTTTCTAGCCCGCCTCTAACCATCCTGCGACTGAAGATGATGAAGTACTTGTGTTGGGGTTCAAGGGCGGAAAGAAGGCTTCTTCTTCTGCTTCAGAAGGTGATGAGAAGAGAAAGTTGAGGGAGAGGATTGTTGTCGAGAAGGAACCAAGGAGAAGGCAGACTTGGTGAAGGAAAGCGCGGATCAGCATGATGAGGACTTGCGCATTGCGACTTAACTCTAGAAATTAGATAAACTCAAACTGACACGAAAGAAAATTAAGTGTCTGCGACTTTACAAGTCTCTACCTCAAAAATCGAAACTGATTAAGATTATCATGGAGACCGATGATATTGTCATCTCCACTAGTTTGGAAACCATGAAAAGAGGAAAAGCTCACGTAGACTGGAAAAATGCCTAGGTATTTTCGACCCGTAGTGCAAGAGACGACCTGTCTTCGATAGCCATCAGGTTTCTACAGTGATTTCCTGAGGAAGCAGGTTGCAATCTAGCAGTCTTGTTCATTGTAATTTTCATTCGCAGTGACCTGTATTTGAATTTCCTTGACATTGCATTCTTGTTTCAGGACTGAACCCATCGCCGGACTCTATCGAGGCGAGTTCTTTCCTCCACAACAACCACTTCTTCCTCCTTTTCGCCTCCTAGCAAGATTATTTCTAGCAAGTCCACCTTCTAAAAGGATACAAAAAACCTAAACAGAAAATTAGACATGTTTGTGGCTACGATGGAGAGGAAAAGGAAGGCCTTTGCGGATAAAAAACAATCCTTGTGAGTTGAGTTAGATAAAGCGAATAAGGACAGGGAAAGAGCGCTGTAGGATTAGATCGCCAACATTGTTGCTACCCAGGAAAGAGAGAAGAAGGAAAGGCGGCAATCTGATGTTGATGCTCGCTTCTACAAGGAGAAATACTTAAGTTTGGTCCAAGAGACCAAAAATCGGCGAATTGCTGAAGGGAATGCTGAGAAGCTGCAATTGGCAGATCGCGTGGCTTCCAGAAAGACATTGAATCCCACTGAGAGAAGGGAGCAGCCCGCGATGACCAATGCACTGATACCACTTGAGGAGCACTTGGTTCCTATAAGCTGTGTGAATCATAAGGCATCACGAGTTGATCGTACTTTCCATACAATACACTACAATTAACAGTAGTTGTATGTGATGATTCTCCAAGGCAGCGATTAGGTAATGTTGATGAGTCCTCTTTATATAGTGTTTTTCAGACTCATCTGGGCTAGTTTTAACGCTCTTACACTTCACTTTTAGTGTGTTATGGTTGATATTTCATTTATGCTGCTTTTCATGCTAAGTCCACTATTCTGTCTCAGGGTTGTGCGATTGCGCATCTGTTTGTCGAGGGTAAGCACTTGGTGCCCCTCGAGGTTCTTTTTGTTTTGATTTTTAGCATTCTTCTGCTGGGGGTTGGTTCACCAGTTGGTTTCATTGTTGTGCAGGTAGTCGGGATGTCCCAGACCCATTTTCCAGTTTCTGTGTAAAACGCACGGTCGTGCGCATTTCTTCGCGCACAGTTTCAGTGCAACCGTGCGTTTCACACATCTTTCCTGGGGCCTTCTGTCGTTAACAGTGTGTTTTGTTCTCTCACGATTTATGTCAAACCGTGCGAGAAGGAAACGCACAGCCTGCACCTCTTGCCTAGCTTTCCATCTTTCTATGGTTAATCGTGCATTTTCCTTCACGCACTGGCGGAATTGCCCGTGCGTGAGTTAAACGCATGGTTCCTCTTTTTTCTCCTGTATTTCTGCGTTATGTCGTTACCCGTGCAATTTCCTTCACGCACGGGCGGAATTGCCCATGCGCGAGTAAAACAAACGGGTCAACGCTTCTTCTCCAGCGATCAAGATCTGTAAGTTACTAACGTACGGTTAGCGCACGGTCGTGCGCTGGATCGTGCGTGACCATTTTTCTAATCTTTTTCTATTTAAAGCGCAGATTTTAGCCATTGAAGAGACCTTCGGTTCCAGCCACTTCCCTCCATATTTTTAGGGCAAAACTCCGCCGTTCCACTTAGGAGAGGAGATCCGGGCAAGCATTTAACGCCAAATCCAAGCCGGAGCTTACTCTCGGCCTCCTCCTTCATCCTTGAGCTTCAAGGAGAGTTTGATCTAGCTTTCTCAATCAAGCTAGGAGAAGTTGTGCCTTCCTCCACCGGCTCGTGACACGAAGAAGACGGGTCCATTGGGAGTGAGTGACAGACTCCTCTACCCCGGACACAGTTGAGGACTGAGCTTGGATGCGGATTGACAAACCAGTGATTCCAACCGTGAACCCTTGACGAGACTTCGAATCCGGTCGATTTCGCACACTTTTCTTCTCTTGTTGTTGATTGTTTAGTTGAACCCTTTGTATTTGATTAAGTATGTTTAGTTTGTAAATACATTTATGAATAATCATGTCTTTGTGATTGTATGTTTGCATTATTTACTTGAGGTGCGCCATTTTCCATCCATCACCCATCAACCCTTGCCGCACTAACAATTGCTAGTGGTGTGCGTTGCGAAGAGGTGCTCTCGACCCTCATTCCACAAGCCTACTTGCCAATCCGTCTTGCGATTTGGTGCATAGCGGCCCGATTAGTCTTCATCCGCCTGGCAAAGCATCGCATAGCGGCGTTGCACAGAAGTAGCTGTTAGTATTTTATTTTCTATTTCCGCAATATCAAAACCCCCATCATTAATGCCGACCTAAGGACTTCAATATCAAGTCCTCCTCGAAATTAACTCCACCTTACTGTGTTCTTTTAGAGATCGATATGTTGGTACCCTAGTTTGATTTGAGTTCAGTCCTCTCCTTTGTGCTCCTTGACCCAAGAAATATATATGGTCAATGGTTAGGAGTCTAGCTGTAGAGTCCTCGCTTTTCCAAATTGAGAATTTGGTTAAGTAGTTTTTTCGTTCGACCATAGTCGAACGCCGTTCGACTATCGTCTATCGACTGATCGACGATCGTCTATCATTTGGTCGACGCCTTGTTCTGCGCTGGTAGTTCGACTATCTGTTGATAGTTCGACTATCTGTTCTGCGCTGGTAGTTCGACTATCTGTTCTGCGCTGATAGTTCGACTATCTGTTGATAGTTCGACTATCTGTTCTGCGCTGGTAGTTCGACTATCTGTTGATAGTTCGACTATCTGTTCTGCGCTGGTAGTTCGACTATATGTTGATAGATCGACTATCTGTTTGTTTTGATAGTTCGACTATCTTTTGATAGCTCGACTATCTGTTTTCTGAGGTAGGTCGACTATCTGCTTGATAGCTCGACTATCTCTGTGCGCTTGATAGCTCGACTATCTGTCCTAGATAGATCGACTATCTGGTAGTTCGACTATCTGTCCTGATAGTTCGACTATCTGCTGCGGTAGCTCGACTATCTGTTTGATAGCTCGACTATCTGGATCGTTCGACTATCTGCCCAGTAGTTCGACGATCTCCTGGCTTCGTTCGACGATCTTCGAAGGTCGTTCGACGTTTTATGTCTGCCTTTGGATTTTGTATTTATTTATTATATTTAATTATTTAATACATTTTCTGGCACGATGTTTTAAGCTGTATGATAAAGTTTCCAGGCATTATTTGCTCTATTCTTATTGCCTGAGTTAAAATCTTTTAAGATAAAGTTGTTTGTCTTATTAGCTGTCTATTTAAATTACTTTATCTGCTGTCAGCCCCTTTATAGCCGTTAGACTGAAAAGTCTTCTTTTGCTATAAAGAGATAGTTTCTGATGTGACTTTATTTAGTCTATCTGTTTATTTGATTTAAGCCTGCAGCTTCTTAGAAAGAGGTTTATTCCTTTTTATGGAATGTTTTGCTGCAGAAATATTTCTGTCTTCTTGATATTTACAGCCCAGGTCTCAAGGCGTAGAAGAAGACAAACAATTCAAATGGAAGAGAGCCGTTGCTTGATGATGATATAAAAAGAACCCTTTGCAGAAGGATTCAAGCTAGTTAATAGAGCTGTTACACACATATTCAAAAGCACTCAAGCCTTCATCAAGCTCAAGCTTCCTGCTCTCAGCAAACTCCATCTAACTGAGAAGTGTTAAGATCTTCATCTCTTCTTCACCTGAGTTCTCCTGCTTTCAGGAAGTTCAACTCAGAGTTTCTTTGAAGAAGAAGAAGAAGAAGAATAGCTGCTTGAAGAGATTTCTTTTTGTTATTTATTTTCTTCCTGTAGCTCTTTCCTTCAGAATTTTCTGAAGAGTTTCTGCACTGAAGCAAGACTTCACCTGGACATCTTTGAGCCAGGGGGAGCCTTGATTCTTTAGAGCATTCTAGCTCAGTGCAAGCTTTTTGTGCTTCTCTAATCTATTGTAAAATAGAGAAGACATCTTAACCTTCTTCCCCCTCCTGTACAGGGTTATTACTCCCTTCAAAAGTATCCCTTGGTGGCAGGGCACCTGATCAAAAACCTGTGCTTGGTTTTTAGACACCTGAGCAAAAGTCTAAAGGGTCTCTGGATCTACCTGAAGAAGATCCTGTTGGTGGCAGGGCACCTGATCAAAAACCTGTAGTGGATTCCTACCGTTTGGGTAGAAGAGTGGACGTACCCAAGTTGTTTGGGGAACCACTATAAAATTCCTTGTGTCGTCTGGCTTGTTTATTATTTTTCTTGTACTGTGGCTGTGAATAGATATAACTAGGTTGCTAGTCGCTGTTTAGGTTTTCCAAGCTTTAACTGTAATTACAGTTAGCTTGTGTTTGCACATCACTTGTGTTAGGCTTTAAGGTTAAATCAAAATCTATAATCTCTTCATTCCGCACTTCACTCCAAGGGAGTTGGGTAGACAGTTAAGTTTTGTATTGTGCAAAATTTGATTACTCTATTCACCCCCCCTCTAGAGTAGTATCTATCCCTTCACTTTCAATTGGTATCAGAGGGAGGTTGACTGACTGTATAGGCTAACACCTAAGTCACAAGATCCTGATAGATACCAAGAGTTTATAGAAATTCACTATCATGGCCCAGTCTAAGGAATATTCTAGCACCAGACCTCCAGCATGCAACTTAGCAAAGTTTGGCATCTGGAAGGCAAGGATCAAACTTTATATGAACTCTATTGATGAGAGTATTTTTGCTTCTATTTTGTCAGGTCCCCCAAGAGCACCTGCTGCAGCCACTGCCTCATCATCTGATATGAGTGCAGTGCCTCCTCCAGACTATAATGATGAGTACAAGAAGGCAAAAATTGTTGATGCCAAAGCAATGAACATACTGGCTCAGACTATGTCTGATGAAGTGTTCCAGAAGGTTGCTGATTGCTCTTCAGCAAAGGCCATGTGGGACACACTGAACCAGATTGTAGCTGGTTCAGCTGATGAAAGGAAGGACAGGAGGTCCAACCTTATCTCACAGTACGAGAACTTCAAAAAGACTGATGCTGAATCAGTTGAAGCGATGTACACCAGGCTCAGCTCAATCATCAATGAGCTGAGGACCCTTGACAAGGATATCTCATTGACAGAGGTCAATGATAAGATCCTTATGTGCTTCCCTAGCACATGGGATTTGAGGATCTGGCCAATCAAGGAAGCCAGAAGCACCAATGAGATATCAACTGAAGCCCTTCTCGGCAAGCTCAAATCTTTTGAGCAAGTGCTAAAGACAAGGGAAGCTGAAGCAGAAGCCAAGACCCCCACTCCAACAAGAAAAGAGCAATCTCTAGCTCTTAAAGCTGCTGAAGCCTCAGAAGGCAGCCAATCAAATGAGGAGCTCATGGCATTGTTTGCCAAGAGATTTCTCAAAATGGGGAGAAAAGAGTTCAGAAGAAAATCTTCAAAGTATGAAGAAAAGCCAAGGTATGATCGTACTCCAACTAAAGAAATTATTTGTTATGGGTGCAGGAAGCCTGGACACATCTTGCCGGAGTGTCCAGAGGAGAAAAACAAAGACAAGAGGAAAGAAAAGGAGCAGCACAGGAAGCACTCCAAGCCATCCTCCTACAAGAACAAGAAAAAGGAGAGAGGTTTCATTGCTGAAACCTGGAGTGATTCTGATGAAGAATCCTCATCCTCAAGCTCTAGTGAGGATGAAGAAGAAAAGAAGGCAAAAGAAGTTTGCCTCATGGCAATAGATGCCTGCAGCAACCACTCTGCTGCAGAGAGTTCTGACTCAGATGAAGAAATGCCTACTGAAGATGAGGTACTTTCATCTTATGATTTTACTTCAGAAGAGTTTAAGTTAGATTTTAAATCTCTATGTTTAGATTTAATTAGTTCAGAAAAAGAGATAAAAGAACTTAGAAATAGGCTAGCTGACTCTGAATCAATAACCTCTGAAAATGTTAGGTTAAAAGAAGAACTCACTACTTGTAGTGAAGAAATCAAATTTCTTAAAGTAGAATTAGCTAAGTCTAAGAGATTAGAAGAATCCCTTAATGGTAGAAGCCTTAAGCTGTTAGAAATTACCAGCATGGCTAACACTAGGTCAGGTAATGATAAATTAGGCTTAGGAGCTTCTCCCAGTGAACCCCCAGTCTTGCTTAAAAATAACCTTTCAACTCCAGTGAACTTCATTTCAGCTAGTGGAAAGAAGAACACTGAGCAAGTAAACCTTGTAAATAAAACATTAAATAAGGCTAAGAGAGAAAAGAGAAAGAAGTTTTTCAAAGAAATGCAAAGAGCGTCGAACGCCGCTCGACGATCGGATGCTCCATGGTCGAACGAAGCTCGACGATCTGAGCGCCCATCGTCGAACGTCGATCGACGATTTCAACATGATTTTCAAAATCACAATCAGTATCATAGAAACCTAAATGAAAATAGAAACCCTAGGTTTGTTGACCCATCATCTGCATGGAGAATCCCACCTAGGAGATCTCACCCTCTAGGCTATCACCCTCAGCCTGCATTCTCTTATATTTCCAGTTTTTCTTATGTGAAAAACAAGGGACCCAAGGTTACCTGGGTCCACTCTGTCTAAATAGTTGTTTTGCAGGTGAAGGCCTATCCAATCACTCAAAATAAGTGGTATTTGGATAGTGGATGCTCTAAGCATATGACAGGAAACAAAGAGCTACTGTCAAAGTACAAAGCAAAGCTCGGCCCAAAGGTTATCTTTGGAGACTCCAGCTGTGGTCAGACAGAAGGATATGGCAAGATCACAATTGGAGCTGTTACATTCAAGAGAGTTGCTTATGTCAGTGGACTGAAGCACAACCTGATTTCAGTTAGCCAGCTATGTGATGCTGGCTACCAGGTTTCTTTTTCTAACTCCTCTTGCAATATTACTTTAAATAATAATGTTGTTTTAATAGGTAATAGAATAGGCAATATATATTTAGTAGATTTTAATTCATCTCACTCTGAAATCTGCCTGTTTAATGAATTAACCCTTAACAATAATTCTTTATGGCATAAAAGGCTTAGTCATGTAAACCTGAAAAATATATCTAGGTTATCTAAGCACAACCTTGTTAGAGGCTTACCTTCTTGCCCCTACAAGAAGGAGAGTCTGTGCAAGGCTTGTCAGCTAGGCAAGCAAACCAAGAACTCATTTAAATCTGTAAATAAAAGTGATTCTCCTAGAATCCTGTATTTATTACATTTGGACCTTTTTGGCCCAATAAATGTACAGAGTTTAGGAGGGAAGTATTACACTTTAGTAATTGTAGATGACTTCTCTAGGTTCAGTTGGGTTTTCTTTTTGAGAACTAAGTCTGATAACTTCAAAGCCCTTACAGACTTTCTACTTTGTGTGCAGACTGAGTACTCTACTCATGTGGCCTTGATCAGAAGTGATCATGGTACTGAGTTTGACTCTCTTCTCATGCAAGAATTCTGTGAGAGAGAAGGTATCAAACATAGCTTCTCAGCTCCTAGAACTCCCCAACAAAATGGGGTAGTTGAGAGGAAGAATAGAACACTAATTGAAGCTGCTAGCACATTGTTGGCAGATGCTAACATGCCTCTATCCTATTGGGCAGAAGCTGTTAGTACAGCCAACTATGTCTTGAATAGAAGTTTGATACACAAACTTAAGTGTAAAACTCCTTATGAGTTGCTTAAAGGAAAGAAACCAAAAATTAATTACTTTAGAATTTTTGGCTGTACTGTTTATATTCATAACAATAATAAAGAATATATTAGAAAATTTGAAGCAAAAGCTTCAATGGGAATTATGCTTGGATATTCCCAAGTAAGCAAAGCTTATAGGGTTTATAACAAATCAACCTGTAAAATAGAAGAATCTGTGCATGTGACTTTTGATGAGTCTCAGATGTTTTACAAGGAGAAAGAAAATTCTCCTTCCTCTAGTTCTTTGCAGGTACATGATGCCCCTCAAGAAATCCTTCAACTTTCAACTCTTCAGATCACTGAATCAGACAGTGATGAAGACATTGCTGAAGCTGTTGAAGCTGTTGTTGTTCCACCAACAGTAGATCAAATTCCTCCTGAGGAATTAATCCCAACTGTTGCTGAAGATCACATCCCACCTGCTGATATTGTCACACTTAGAGATCATCCCACATCTCAAGTGATTGGAGACATATCAGCTGGTGTGCAAACAAGACATCAATTAAGACAGGATGTGATGCATGCTTGTTTCCTCTCACAGGTTGAGCCCCTCACCTTTAAAGATGCAGAGCTAGATCCCCACTGGATCATTGCAATGCAAGAGGAGCTCAATCAGTTTGAGAGATGTAAAGTTTGGACTTTGGTTCCAAGACCTAAAGGCCAACTGATCATAGGCACCAAGTGGGTGTATAGAAACAAGTTAGATGCAAATGGAATAATAGTAAGGAATAAAGCTAGGCTTGTAGCTCAGGGCTACAGACAGGAGGAAGGTATAGACTATGACCAAACCTTTGCTCCTGTTGCAAGGCTAGAAGCAATAAGGATCTTCTTGGCCTATGCAGCCTACATGAAGTTTAAGGTGTTCCAAATGGATGTCAAAAGTGCATTCCTAAATGGTGAGCTTAAGGAAGAAGTGTTTGTTGAACAACCACCAGGGTTTGTTTCATCAACACAGCCCTCTCATGTTTTTAAGTTGCAAAAAGCTCTGTATGGACTAAAGCAAGCTCCTAGGGCCTGGTATGAGACCTTAGCCAGTTTCCTGTTAGAGCACAACTTCACTAGGGGAGTAGTTGATAGAACCCTGTTCGTTAAGCATCACAAGGACACAATCATGTTAGTTCAGGTGTATGTAGATGATATTATCTTTGGCTCCACTGATCCCAAACTTTGCAAAAAGTTCTCCAACTTGATGCACTCTAAGTTTGAGATGAGTAGCATGGGTGTGCTGTCTTACTTTCTTGGTCTCCAAGTTAAGCAAGATGCTGATGGTATCTTCATCTCCCAATCCAAATATGCCAAGGAATTGGTAAAGAAATTTGGGATGGCTGATGCTTCAGCAATGCCTACACCCATGGCTACTAATGTAGTTATTGATTCTGATGATCACGGCAAGCCAGTTGATCAAAAGAATTATAGGGCCATTGTTGGTTCCCTATTATATCTAACTGCAAGTAGGCCAGATATAATGTTTGCTACATGCCTTTGTGCTAGATTCCAGGTCAACCCCAAGGAATCTCATCTGATTCTTCTAAAGAGAATCCTGAGATACCTGAAAGGATGTCCAAATCTAGGACTTTGGTACCCAGCTGAGTCAGAGTTTGAATTAATTGGATATTCTGATTCTGACTATGCTGGTTGCAGAGTTGACAGGAAGAGCACCTCAGGAACTTGCCAGTTCCTGGGAGAGAGATTGGTCTCTTGGTTCTGTAAGAAGCAGGCTTCTGTCTCAACTTCAACTGCAGAGGCTGAATATATAGCTGCTGCCAGTTGTTGTTCACAGATCCTGTGGATTCAAAACCAGCTTGTGGATTATGGTTACTCACACAAGAACACCAAGATCATGTGTGATAGTACCAGTGCTATCTCAATCGCACAAAATCCAGTGCACCACTCTAGAACGAAGCACATTGAGATTAGGCACCATTTCCTGAGAGATTGTGTGGAAAAGAACAAGATCTGTCTTGAGTTCATATCCACTGAGTTTCAGAGAGGTGATATATTCACCAAGCCTTTAGATGAACAGAAGCATCTGTTCTTTTTAGTCCAACTAGGCATGATCAATGGACGAGACTAAGTGTGACGATATCTGCCTATGTTGAGGTCTGCTTGAAGATCGTCGAACGATGATCGAAGATCGTCGAACGGATTGAGCCTATCGTCGACCTCTGGTTAATGATAACTTATCTGTTTGAAGATCGTCGATCGACGTTCGACCATCGTCGAACAGGCTGAGCTCATCGTCGATCTCCGGACGACGACAGCCTTTTGTTTGAGAAGCCAGAATTAGTCGAACGATTGTCCGATTACTCTGCTTCTGAGCCGATCGTCGAACGGCCGTTCGACTATCGGTTCAAGATCTTTTTAAATAGACCGACTATATCCGGTTCAATATAAAGCCGATAGTCGACCTAGGTTAAAAGATCTGTTGGTTTATCGTCGACGGAACGTGCCCTTTCGCATTCTGCTTTCCCGCTTGCGATTTTCTGCCGCTCCGTCATCTTCGTCTTCCTCCTCCTTCTCGCGTCTCTCCAGCGATTCGATGGCGATTTCCCCAGCTGTTCTAGCTGTCGTCAAGTTCGATGCCGGATTCAGTGTAGATTTCGAAGCTTTCAGCAGTTGCGATGCCGGCATAGTGGAAGTTCTCCAGCTCTGCAGAGATCAAGGCCTAGAGAAGCTGATGTCTGAAAGGATCAAGATTAATATTCCAGAAATAAAAGAATGGGCTTTCACGTCGTCTTCCACAGACGAGTCGATGATCGGTACCATCGGCGGAGTAGAAGCTATCCTAACTCCGGCCGTTCTTTCTGATGTTTTTGGTCTAGTTATCGGTGACGAAGATTATGAGCAAGATGCTCAGGAGTTTGGAAGGATGCTCGTCGAGCTGGGACATGCTGAAGGCATTCCCTCCAAGTTGCTCAAGGTAAATTTCCCTTTCAAGATCAAGTTCCTCGCTGAGGTTGTCGGAAAAGTGCTCCTTGGCAAGCATTCTGCCCATGATAACATAACTAGGCAGCAATTCGCACTTATGTGTGCAATTGTTAATAAGAAAAGGATCGATTGGGCTGCTGTTCTGTTTGATTTGATCAGGAAGAAGACAGGAAAGAAGGAAGTCACCCTGGGAAGGGTTATAGGTATTTTCCTGAAGGAGAAATTCCCCCAGCTGCTGAGTTCTGCCGCAACAACCATCAATGCCAGCAAGAAGATGGATCCCCATCTGTTCTCAAAGTGGAAGAGGACATTCGTGAAATCTGCTCCAGCGCAATCTGAGGACACAAGGACTGCTTCAGTCGCTCCTCAACCTAGTGAAGCTGGCTCAGCTATCCCTTCCTCCTCCTCTGTTTTGCCGTCTACCTCAGTTGAAGTACCATCAACTTCTGCTGAGGTACGACCCTCCTCTTCTGCTGCACCTGAAACAACCATGGTTGTTCCTCTGTCTCCTCCAGCCTCTCCTCTCCCTGCATATCTGGCTAGGATATCTGCTCCTAGCTTCGATTTGTTAGGATCAGAGAGAGTTCTTACTCCTCATGCATCTCCCGTTAATTCCCCAGTTCATTCCCCATCCCCTGCTCCCTCTCCTGCTGCAACCCCAGTTCGATCCCCTGTCCCCAATATTTCTCATCCCAGCACATCTACCATATCTGCTGCTGTTCCATCCACCTCTCTTCCATCATCTTTTGAAATCTCTCCTGAGATTATCATTCGCATTGTGGAGCTGATTACCCCGTCGATCAAAACCATGATTGACGAGGCAATCGCTCCCCTTGCTGCCTCCATTGACCGACTAACTGCCTCCCTCCAATCAATTTCTAAATCAGCTGAGCCATCTACCTCTAGGGGCCTGGTTTCAGTAGCTACTGAAATCAGGCAGGGGGAGATGTTCAATGAGGATGTCTCAGACCTTCCTGCTTCTCCTACAGCTGATATAGAGATAGCTCCAGATGTTGTCGTATCTGTCCAGCCAGAATCTGCTCAAGTTGAGCCAGAAGAAGTTCCAGATATTGTTATGTCTGCTGAGGAAGAGACAGCTCCTGCTGAGAAAGAGGTTGTTCCAGCTGAGGAAGTGGTTGTTCCAGCTGAGGAAGAGAGTGCTCCTGCTAAGAAAGTTTTAGCTCCAGTCTTGACTGAGAAGGAAATATCAGATGGTATCCTGCTATCAGAAATTGCTGTGAAAGTATGCTTAGAAGATATAACCTCTCCTATGATTGCCAGATTCCTGGAAGGAATCATAACTAAATATCTGAATGACTGCTGGGAGATGGTTAAATATGAAGGTAATTCCCTAATCCGGTTTATTGATGAGTCAATTTATTTGCTTGCTGGTGAATACCTTGAAGGAATGATTCAAGCTTATTTAGCAGATCTGTGTTCTTGATTCTACAGATATTATTAAAGAAGATTTAACTGCCCAGAAAATAGCAGTTGTTTCTGAGGCTGCTCCAAGTGATTCTAATACTCAAATAGATCCAGAATTGGATGTGTTTTTAAATGATAAAGAGGATGAAAATCAAGAGGAAATCAAAGTTGATTCTCCTGTTTTAAATTTGGAAGAAATTCAAGCAAGGGCTGCTTGGGAATTAAGAGTTCAATCTCTAAAAGAGAAAGAGAAAGAGTTGCAATGTGAAAAGTCGTCCATCTGGGATGACTCTCCTGGATTAGATTTAGACTCCCTTCTGGCTATGGATGCCCTGGAAGAAGAAAGGGAGAAATCTGTTTCAAAGCTTAAAGAAAAGGCTGTCTCAGAAGCCTATGATCCCTATGAGAACCCTCCATCATCCCATTCTGATGATGATGATGATTCAGATGTGTCTGAAAATTCAAAGAAAAAGAAAACTGCTGCTAAGAAAAGAAAAGCTGCTCCTCCTCCTCCTCCAAACAAGGATAATGACATTCCATATTATATTTTGAAGGGCATTGACCCCAAATCTAAAGATTTTCAGCATTGGATGAGGTTTTCGAAGAATCAGCAAAAAGAAAGGAAGAGAACAAAGAGGTATGACAGTCCAGTCTCCAGATGGACTCCCAAAGGTCCTCCTCCACCTCCTGGTGCAGGAGCCTCTGGGAATCTACCCGCTAATCAATCTGCAGCTTATGGAAAATCTGCGTCTGCTCAGCACCAATCAAGACAAGGTCATCAAAGTTCGCAAAGCAAATCATCTTATGGATCTCAAAGACCAATGAAGGAGGTTGTGGCCCAAAGACCAACCTTTTCCCCACCTCCTTCTCCAGTTCAATCTAAGAAAAGTGTTTCGAAAGGTAAATAGTTTACAGTGTTTTAAAACCTTCTAGCAAGTCCCGTTTGCTAAGTTTTCTAATGTTTTATCTAGATATAATAGCTGCTGCTTCTCCAGAGCCCGTATATGAAAATCCTGAGCTCGATCCTAATTTTAGGATGGCTCGCTTTCAAGAGCTTGTAGGAGCAGCCCAAATCAGAAAAGCAAGAGCCGAAGGTAAAGATACAACTGGCTTTACTACTATGTCAGAGTACAGAAAGAAAGAATTTGAGAAATTTCAAGTCAATCCTGAGATATTTGATCCAGCAAAGTACATGGAAAAACATCCTGAAGCTGTTGTCCCCAGAGCTACAGAACTAAAGATCATTGGGGCTCAGGATCTGAAGATATCAAAGAAGGAATCAGATGACCCGCTTAGAAAAATTTCTTTTGTCTCTAGTTCATCTGATCCATTACCTGACCCTAAAGATCCTTGATAGTTTGATTAATATGCTGTGTTATATTTATTTATCTGATTGATAATCTGCCAGTTTATTGCTATCTATCTGTTGAAATTATTTTGTTTATTTTATTGCTAGCTGTTTTAGTTTCTGAGAGACTTAACTCAAATAGGGGGAGATTGTTGGTACCCTAGTTTGATTTGAGTTCAGTCCTCTCCTTTGTGCTCCTTGACCCAAGAAATATCTATGGTCAATGGTTAGGAGTCTAGCTGTAGAGTCCTCGCTTTTCCAAATTGAGAATTTGGTTAAGTAGTTTTTTCGTTCGACCATAGTCGAACGCCGTTCGACTATCGTCTATCGACTGATCGACGATCGTCTATCATTTGGTCGACGCCTTGTTCTGCGCTGGTAGTTTGACTATCTGTTGATAGTTCGACTATCTGTTCTGCGCTGGTAGTTCGACTATCTGTTGATAGTTCGACTATCTGTTCTGCGCTGATAGTTCGACTATCTGTTGATAGTTCGACTATCTGTTCTGCGCTGGTAGTTCGACTATCTGTTGATAGTTCGACTATCTGTTCTGCGCTGGTAGTTCGACTATATGTTGATAGATCGACTATCTGTTTGTTTTGATAGTTCGACTATCTTTTGATAGCTCGACTATCTGTTTTCTGAGGTAGGTCGACTATCTGCTTGATAGCTCGACTATCTCTGTGCGCTTGATAGCTCGACTATCTGTCCTAGATAGATCGACTATCTGGTAGTTCGACTATCTGTCCTGATAGTTCGACTATCTGCTGCGGTAGCTCGACTATCTGTTTGATAGCTCGACTATCTGGATCGTTCGACTATCTGCCCAGTAGTTCGACGATCTCCTGGCTTCGTTCGACGATCTTCGAAGGTCGTTCGACGTTTTATGTCTGCCTTTGGATTTTGTATTTATTTATTATATTTAATTATTTAATACATTTTCTGGCACGATGTTTTAAGCTGTATGATAAAGTTTCCAGGCATTATTTGCTCTATTCTTATTGCCTGAGTTAAAATCTTTTAAGATAAAGTTGTTTGTCTTATTAGCTGTCTATTTAAATTACTTTATCTGCTGTCAGCCCCTTTATAGCCGTTAGACTGAAAAGTCTTCTTTTGCTATAAAGAGATAGTTTCTGATGTGACTTTATTTAGTCTATCTGTTTATTTGATTTAAGCCTGCAGCTTCTTAGAAAGAGGTTTATTCCTTTTTATGGAATGTTTTGCTGCAGAAATATTTCTGTCTTCTTGATATTTACAGCCCAGGTCTCAAGGCGTAGAAGAAGACAAACAATTCAAATGGAAGAGAGCCGTTGCTTGATGATGATATAAAAAGAACCCTTTGCAGAAGGATTCAAGCTAGTTAATAGAGCTGTTACACACATATTCAAAAGCACTCAAGCCTTCATCAAGCTCAAGCTTCCTGCTCTCAGCAAACTCCATCTAACTGAGAAGTGTTAAGATCTTCATCTCTTCTTCACCTGAGTTCTCCTGCTTTCAGGAAGTTCAACTCAGAGTTTCTTTGAAGAAGAAGAAGAAGAAGAATAGCTGCTTGAAGAGATTTCTTTTTGTTATTTATTTTCTTCCTGTAGCTCTTTCCTTCAGAATTTTCTGAAGAGTTTCTGCACTGAAGCAAGACTTCACCTGGACATCTTTGAGCCAGGGGGAGCCTTGATTCTTTAGAGCATTCTAGCTCAGTGCAAGCTTTTTGTGCTTCTCTAATCTATTGTAAAATAGAGAAGACATCTTAACCTTCTTCCCCCTCCTGTACAGGGTTATTACTCCCTTCAAAAGTATCCCTTGGTGGCAGGGCACCTGATCAAAAACCTGTGCTTGGTTTTTAGACACCTGAGCAAAAGTCTAAAGGGTCTCTGGATCTACCTGAAGAAGATCCTGTTGGTGGCAGGGCACCTGATCAAAAACCTGTAGTGGATTCCTACCGTTTGGGTAGAAGAGTGGACGTACCCAAGTTGTTTGGGGAACCACTATAAAATTCCTTGTGTCGTCTGGCTTGTTTATTATTTTTCTTGTACTGTGGCTGTGAATAGATATAACTAGGTTGCTAGTCGCTGTTTAGGTTTTCCAAGCTTTAACTGTAATTACAGTTAGCTTGTGTTTGCACATCACTTGTGTTAGGCTTTAAGGTTAAATCAAAATCTATAATCTCTTCATTCCGCACTTCACTCCAAGGGAGTTGGGTAGACAGTTAAGTTTTGTATTGTGCAAAATTTGATTACTCTATTCACCCCCCCTCTAGAGTAGTATCTATCCCTTCACTTTCACGATACTTGGGAAAATTCGCCCATTTTATATTACTTGTGCTACTTGTACACTTACCGTCATACGCATCAAGTTTTTGGCGTCGTTGCCGCGGAACACAGTCGTGTGAGTTGCTGGAGAGGGAGAAGTGAGATTGCTTTCCTTTTCCTTTGTAAATCGCTTTTGTTTTGTTCTATTTCTGTTTAGCCTGCCTTTTTCCTTGTTTGTTTAGGCAACTGTAGTAATATATTGTTGGATTTAGTAATTTGCACAATTTATTTTTAATCTGCTATTTCGACACCATGTTGGTATATTCGTATGCCCAATGTCGTTGGTGTGGAAATTCCTCCCACGCTAGTCATGAATGCCCTACAAGAAATATTGAGCATAAACCTCAGCGCACAATGCATGAGATGTTGTATTCGTACATCCCTTCAAACACTGTGCCCTGAGCTTATGGTCATTCGTCCTCGCCACATACACCGTTCTCTTTTTCCTCTCCAACCACACAAGGACTGCAGACTACTGGGAGAAAGTGTTTGTATTGTCGTAGAACAGATCATGTCCTTAAGGATTGTGCTGAATACCTTCGTGTTATGGAAGAGGATGATGAGCCGGACATCTGGATCATCCCGACTCCTACGCTCGGTGGCACACCTTCATCGTCTGGTTATGTGACCCCATCACCTTCATTTTTTAAAGGGAATGATGCGGACACAACCACCAGATGCGTGGCTTATCTAAGCTTCAACGTTGCTGAGCCTATCTCTCTTGTGCATATATCTCAAAGTGTGGAGCTGATTCTTTGTGAGGAACCTGCGCTTGACTTTTATCCAAGCAAATTTCCTCTGCCTTTTGTGCATTCTACTTTAGTCGTCTCTGACGACATTTTTTGACAATGCAACACAAGTTGAGGCTTGTGATACATGGATTGTTTCCACTCCCATGGAGGAGGACAATCTTATTGGTGTCGAGGATTCTCCCTCGACACCAAAGGAGGATGTCCAAGTCTTTATGGAGGCCTCTATGGATCCGGCCGAGCCTTGTAGCATTGTCGACAATGCTGATAATATTTTTCTACCTCAGCCTTTGAGGAGAGAAACCGGGATCACTCCCCCGATTATTTCCTTATGTTCTTCGTCTCTTTTATTTCTTGACCCCCCCTTCTTTATCCGAGCCTGTGCAGGTTGAATCTCCAGGGGTAAGTTGGGTTGACGTTGAGCCTTGCGCTCAGGCTGTCGAAGAGTGCATCCTCTTGTGTGAGGAGGTTCCTACCTCCTTCAAAATGGAAGCCCCTGCCATCACCTTCTCCCCCAGCAAACTTGTGGTGGACGAAACCTTGATATGCAAGGATTTGTTTTGTGGTGAGATGAGTGAGGACCAAGCATCCTCCTCATCTTACTTCTTATTTCCACTGCATGCGAGGAGCAGGTATGAATATTTAGGCAGAGGTATAACTGTTTTATCTTCGTATCGGTACTCGTTACCGAAACAGATATTAAGCCAGTTACCTGTGCATTTTCTATTTCATAGACCCATTAGCTAGAATTGTATAGAATTCAAAAAGCCATGCTGGGATGACAATAACCCCAGTAGTTATCTTATATATGCTGCATTTTTATTTTCATGTATATTTTATTTTAGCATTTCTTTTTGTATATTTTTATTTTGCTTTTGCGGAGCTCACCCCTGCAGGTAATCTTAGCAACTTTGTATTGACGGGGTTGTGATTCTTCGTATGGCGGGCCTGATTCTATTTTTCACGCATCTTCTGGTATATATGCTCACTTGTTGAGCATTGGGTAACCTCTTCCCTTAGCTATTTTTAATTTTAATTTCTTTAGCATATGATGTGTTGTTTAGTTTAAGTCTAGGGGGAGCTTATGTTTATTACCTTTCGCACGTGCACATTTCATGCGCATACTAGAAGCAATTGTAGTTTATTTTGATTTGTTCATTGCATCGCACACCACTGCACCCACGTGAACGCGTGCTTAGCTTTTTGCGTGTTGTGAGTTAAACTCGTGTCTTTGTTAGATTTGAGAAAATTATGGTGCTTTCTTAGGATTGTGAGATGAAGTAAAATGTTGACCTTGCTGTGCTTCTAGCCAACTGCTCTCGTCTCGTGTAGAGATTTGAATAGAATAAATTTCTCTATATGCTTATAGTTTTATATTTTCTTTCTATTTGCGTAAATACTTTTTATTCTACTCAAAATTGGTGAATCTGGTGTGAATCAAACGGTAGTGTAGGAATGTGTGTAGCAGTCACTAGACTCATTTTTCTCGAGTCAGGAGGAAGGATTATCTTTCTCGATGGCTAAGAACTTGCCCTAAGCTACTCTCGCTGCATTGGGGCATGGTTAGTCAAGCGTGACTGTGATGTAGGCCGTCATTTGTTTAGTTTGAGCCTTGTACCATTCCCGACGTCTATTCGTTTCTATCCCCATTGAGCCTATCCCTTCCTTTGTTAACCCTACGCCTCGCTAACAAAGCCTTATAGCCTCACCTTCTCATACATCCGGATGTGAACGCTCGGTTAGTTTATTTTATTGTTTATTATCATTATTATCCATTCTGTGTGGCAGTCATGTAGTGTTTGTGCAGCTTGTGGTGTTGCCGTGTTTTGTATTTGGTTTCGGCTATTTGGATAAAAAGAAAAGAAAAAAAATTAAATGTAATGAAATTACCCAATTGGGAATAAAAGAAAAAAATATGTATTGTTGTTAAGTTGAGAAATATTTTGCTTTTGTGTTCGGGGTGGGTGTGCACGCACCGTAAAATCCAAGCCTGGTGGTGCACAGCGCGTGTTTGTCATGTTTATAGCTGTGAGTGTTTTCAGGCGGTTTCATTTTGGATGTGCGTGTCTGTCTGCTTTTCCCTTTGTATACCCCGCCTTCACCTAAGCCACATTCTTTCCTAAGTCCTACGGATTCGCGCTTGGGTCGAACTAGTGTTGTGAAGAGAGTGTGAACGAGCAAGCGTATGGTCTCCGACATTGGTGGATTCCTTTGAAGGTGATCCTGAGTCCCGGTCTTTGGCAAAGCTCGCTTTAGTGGCCTGCCTACTTTCTTCCTATGCGTGACCGGTTGATTCACCGTGATTCGATTTTTGAGTAATAATAAATTTTTGATACGCATTATGAAAAGTATAAACTATTTTGCATACTTAGAAAATTTTTCTATTATATTGGTACGCGTATGAGCATGCGACTTCGCATGGTACTCTATTTTTCAATTTCTTTGTCAGCTAGTATATTTTCCCTATCTACATAGATTTAGTTTTGCTCGGGTCGTGCAAACAGTTAAGTCTGGGGATGTGATGAGTCCTCTTTATATAGTGTTTTTCGGACTCATCTGGGCTAGTTTTAATGCTCTTGCACTTAACTTTTAGTGTGTTATCGTTGATATTTCATTTATGTTGGTTTTCACGCTAAGTGCACTATTTTTGCCCAGGGTTGTGTGATTGCACATCTGTTTGTCGAGGGTAAGCACTTGGTGCTCCTCGAGGTTCTTTTTGTTTTGATTTTTTAGCATTTTGCTGCTGGGGGCTGGTGCCCCAGTTGGTTTCATTGTTGTGCAGGTAGTCGGGATGTCCAAGATCCATTTTCCAGTTTCTGTGTAAAACGCACTGTCGTGCGCATTTCTTCGCGCATGGTTTCAGTGCAACTGTGCGTTTCACACAGCTTTCCGAGGGCCTTCTGTCGTTACCCGTGCATTTTGTTCTCGCACGATTAATGCCAAACCGTGCGAGAAAGAAACGCATGGCCTGCACCTCTTGCCTAGCTTTCCAGCTTTCTGTTGTTAATCGTGCGTTTTTCTTCACGCACGGGCAGAATTTCCCATGCGCGAGTTAAACGCACGGTTCCTCTGTTTTCTCCTATATTTCTGCATTCTGTCGTTACCCGTGCGGTTTCCTTCATGCACGAGCGGAATCACCCGTGCGTGAGTAAAATGCATGGGTCAACGCTTCTTCTCCGGTTATCAAGATCTGTAAGTTAATAATGCGCGATTAGCGCCACGGTCGTGCGCGGGACCGTGCGTGACCATTTTTCTGATCTTTTTCTATTTAAAGCGCAGATTTCAGCCGTTGAAGAGACCTTCGGTTCCAGCCACTTCCCTCCGCATTTTTATGGCGAAACTCCGCCGTTCCACTTAGGAGAGGAGATCCGAGCAAGCATTCAACGCCAAATCCAAGTCGGAGCTTCCTCTCGGCCTCCTCCTTCATTCTTGAGCTTCAAGGAGAGTTTGATCTTGCTTTCTCCATTAAGCTCGGAGAAGTTGTGCCTTCCTCCACCGACTCGTGACACGAAGAATACGGGTCCATTGGGAGTGAGTGACAGCCTCCTCTACTCCGGGCGCAATTGAGGACCGAGCTTGGACGCGGATTTACAACCCGGCGATCCACCGTGAACCCTTGGCGAGACTTCGGATCCGGTCGATTTCGCACACTTTTCTTCTCTTATTGTTGATAGTTTAATTGAACCCTTTGTATTTGATGAAGTATGTTTAGTTTGTAAATATGTTTATGTGTAATCATGTCTATATGATTGTATGTTTGTGTTATTTACTTGAGGTGCGCCATTTTCCATCCATCACTCATCCACCCTTGTCGCACTAGCAATTGCTAGTGGCGTGCATATTGAAGAGGTGCTCTCGACCCTCATTCCGCAAGCCTACTTGCCCATCCGCCTTGCGATTCAGGGCATAACGGCCCGACTAGTCTTCATCCGCCTGGCGAAGCATCGCATAGCGGCGTTGCATAAGAGTAGTTGTTAGTATTAACTCTCATCTTTAACGCCGACCTAAGGACTTCAATCTCAAGTCCTCCTTAGAATTAACTCCACCTTACTGTGTTCCTTGAGAGATCGATACTTGGGAAAATTTGCCCATTTTATATTACTTGTGCGACCGGTACACTTGCCGTCCAACGCATCAAACGTATATGTGCAAAGATCGCCCGGAGCGACATGAGCATTATGATCGCCGAGATCACCATGACCGCACCAATGGCAAATGACATTATTTTGTAAGTATTTGTAATATGATAGGGATATTTGTTGTGTTATTATGTTTGAGACAATCTGATTGTCTATTTGATTTCGAATTTTATTTCCTGTGAACAGTTGTTGGTCAAATGTTATGAGTTGAGTGAATACCTATTCTTTCCTGCGATTTCTTTGATATACTCTTTGTTGCGAACTGTGCGATTTGTTAAGGCTAACCGTAGGATTTTGTTATAGCTGGAAGTATTTCTCAAAACTGGGCGGACCACACGGTCTTGCTAGTTATAGGCAGACCAGATTTTCTATAAATAGGTCTTCATTATACATTTAATACAGGAAATGAACTCGAAACAGAAGTCCTTATGGTCTAATAAAATGGTGTCCACATGTACCGATGCTGCAGGAGCTTTCCATGCCTCCAACCACAAGAAGCGTAAGTTGTGTGAGGCCGATCTGAAAGTGTTCATTGAGAGATATATGGCAAACTAGATTGCATTTTCAATCGACCATTTCGCTCGCGGATTCAAGTTCCCCTTACTGTGGGAGATCACGTAAATCATTGAGCATTATGGGGTATTAACTCGCGCCCAATACGATAGTCTCGATCTACCGCTACCTCTCCTACCTGCAATCTGAGCAGGTTGATTTCTTCCTTAACGCCTTGAGGAAGATTTTCTCTATCTGCTCCATTACTCCTTCTGGCGTCAAACCATTCCAAGGGATTATCTATTTATAATATAGGGGAATGAAAATGGTCAACTTGCCAAACAAAGTTCACCACTGGACCTTCCGTTATCTGATGTTCGAAGGCGACCTGGGCCTAGAACATACCTATCTGCAAGAACGGGCGGAGAGCGAATTCAGAAGTGTAAAGCTAGCGGGCACGGAGGAGAAAATTGCCGAGTTTTTGAAATGCTCTAGGCTCGACATTAATCACTATCTTCCACTATTGCCGAGCTTCGATGTCTTAGCCCTCTAGGAGAGTGAGTGAACTTTATGGTCTTAATTTTTTTTTTTTGCATCTTCTTTTTAAATCCGCCCTACTGACTGACTTCTTTTCTAAGCGACCTTAGTTGTTCCTGCCAACCTTCCGCAGAATCCAGGCGGACTGACCCTCATCTAAAGGGAAAGGAAATAAGAGATTGCAAAGAAGAGGAGAGAGGAAGAAGATCCAATGCGAACTATTGTGCTTCAGAAACATTCGATCTCCCTGACTTTTGAATAAACCAAAAGGAACTGCGCAGAAACTGGACGATGCAATAGCACCGAAAAAGAAAACATGTCCACATCTCAACACCGCTTCCTTCCTTGAATTCTATGAAGCTTACTCGCTACGCTCATGTTGTGAGTACCGCCATGTATGGGAAGCAAAATTTGCGCGAGCTTCAAAAGTTTCCCACTTCGGACCTTCCTTAGCCGCGCAGGCTCATACAAACACCTTGGTCACAAGCCGCTTCATGGGTTGCGTATTGAGGGGCGTGACCAAGGAGAATAAACAACTCTTGGAAAGGAACAAGCGATCGGGGGTCAAAGTTGCGCAGTTGAAGGAAAAAGAATTAATAAGAGTTGTACTCGCAATAACCCGGCATTTTTATCCGCCCTCCTTGATTTTACTTTGCATTTTGTAATTGGCTTATGATATTGAGAACCCAGACTTTTAAGACTCAATGATGCCTTTTGTGAAGTAGAGTGTCGAGACTAGAGTCCATCGCTTCATCGAGCCCGGCTATGCTAAAGAATGGGTCGAGGAAGTTTCTTTTGTCGAGCTCTTTCCTAAGCTAAAGAAGAAGGTAGCTTCAATGGAGCGCGCGGCCAAGGGCACGACCAAAGTCGGTGTGGAGGATGAAGAAGAAGTAGTTGAATAAATTGAAGAAATTGAAGTTGAAAGAGACGAGCGGGATGAAGTTCAAGAGGTCGCGGGTGAAGGTTCCAGAAATTCCGGACAGGAAAATAAGTCCACGGAGTCCGCATCAAAGGACTCTAGTTCTGATGATGGGAATCCGCCAAATAAATATATTGATAGTGAAAGTGAGAGCGACAACGACAGCAGTTCTGATGGCTATTCGCCCCTTGATGCTATTGATGGATCTGTAAGCCCTGACAGTTCCTGTGGTTAATAAACATAAAGCATCTTCAGATTAATGATGTGCTTTTTTTTACAAAGACATGGCTCTTTTTGAAAACCGCGCAAGTTCAACAAATTATAAATAATTTTCGAATGTTATGAAAAAGATGCTCTTTCCAATTCGTCATTGTTTATTTTTTTTTCTTTAGTTTAATCACATCACTTATGGCGGATACTATAATGATGTTGGCAGTCTATTTGTATTGTCTTTTGAAGACCGGTTAGAACTGTATTATTTAGGGGGCCTTTGATAATAAATTTCTGAAATTGAGGAGAGCTAAATTTCTATCGCTAACACAATTGGAAACTTGCTAGAAGCACTATCCGCAATGAACGTGATCCTTGGATAAGAGTTATGATTTAGAAAGACATTTCATGAAGTCCGAAGCAAATATATGAAGACCATATCACAGTGAAAACCAGACCACGCAAGTTAATACCACAGGTCATATAGGATGACAAAAATAGTACCAAGATATGCAATCAAAGTATCATAGGTCACACAATTTGATTTGACAGGCCGCAAGAATTAATGAAATAAATCAGACCACGTAATTTCCCTATAATATCAGCTCGCGAACCAATTGAATAAAGAATGCAGATTATAAATTCATATCGCGGGTCATAAAGTGATGAAGATAATCTCGATATTTATGAGCTGAGAAAAAGGCATTGAAGATTGCACAATTCGACTGGCCAAGACGCAAGAATTAGTAAGCTTTATAGCAAAGACCACATAAAAAAATGTATTGATCACGTGCGCGCTTAGAGAAATACTGCAGTCTGCTTTAACTAATATCGCAAAACACATAGAAGAACTATAGTCTAAGTACTCCAGAATTATATTTGACTGTCTTGCCATATAACTTTTTCTACCATATAAGATGCCGACATAGCAACCTGAGTGGACACAAAGGGTTATCTGCGCTCAAGGGATACATCCTAAGGCGATCAATTGGGAAGGTGCGTGTAAAGATGCATTGCTTTTGAAAGTGAGTGAAAGATCAACCCTTCACTCTAGAGGAGGGGGGGGGGGGATAGAGTGTTTTAAAATAATTTTGCAAATATAAAAATTACTTTAGTTGTGAAACACTTAATTTACTTAGTGTAGAGTGCTTAACAGTAATCAGAATAAAACAAGTACAAGAAACAAATCCTCAGCATATAGCAAACAAAATAACAAGCAACCAGAAGACACAAGGAACTATAGTGGTTCCCCAAAACCTGGGTACATCCACTCTTCTACCACCCTTGGTAGGAATCCACTGTAGGATGAGTTGATCAGGTGTCTTGGGCACCAATGAGCTTTAGATCAGGTGCTCAAAAACAAAAACAGATTTTTTGATCAGGTGTCTTGTCACCACTGAGTTTTGATCAGGTCTCAGAAACCAAAACAAAACTTTTGAAGGGAGTTTATAGAACCCTTTTACAGGAAAGAAAAAGAAAAAGGTTAGGTTGTCTTCTCTGTCAACAATCAGAGATAAGCACAAGTGGATGTTGATGTTGTCAAAGCTCCCCATGAGATTACCAAAAGTTCAGGAATAGAAGAAATGCAAGGGTGATAGGTCTTCAATGAAAAGAATGCTCCAGCAAAAGATGATTCCAGCAAGAACTGAAATGTGTGTTGTCTGGAGTATGAATGATGAAGACTTGAGAAAACTTTGAATCAGAAGGAATCAGAAAGAATAGAAGCTTGTTCTCTGTTCAGTGTTATTGATCTTCATTTTTTTCTTCTGTATATCTGTGTTTCTTCTTCTCTGAATACTAATATGAAATCCAGTCTTCAAATCTTCTAGATAGCCGTTAGCAAAATTCATAAATACTTTCCTTATAATGTCAACTATCTCTTGAGGAATAACCGAAATAATATTCCGTCTTTGTTTCCTTGAAACTTGCTCCAGATTTAATATAACGGCTAGAAAACTTCTTCAATAAATGCTCTGACTTGAAGATATTTGAAAATCTTAACAAACTGACAGAGTTCCAGAAATCATCGATCTCAAAAGATGATCGTCGATCTGAGCTCAACTATCGTCGAACTGAGCTCAGAAAAATTGGAACTAGGCTTAGAAAGAAAGCGTCGATCTGAGCTCAGCGATCGTCGAACTTAGTTCGATGCCTCGTCGACCTGAGCTCAGAGATAGTCGAACTGGGTTCGACCCTTCGTCGATCTGAGCTCGACGACAAGTTGAACTCTAAAGCTGGGCATCTCATCTGAATTAGGAGGTCTTGAGGAAAGCTTCAAACCTAAGTCCTAAGCCTTAAACCTTAACTAGTTGACCTTTACTCTATACAATAAGGTCAATGCAATAATCCTATAGACATAGTGATCCTGACCCAAATTAGTAATAGGGTGTTCCAACAATATCCCCCTATTTGGGTTAGGATTACTATTTACATGAATTATAGGAAATGAAAACAACAAAAATAGAAATATATAAAACATTACAGAACCACAGATATATAAATATATCACAGCAAATAGTTCAGCAGAGAGAGATTGTTCAGCTTACATTAACTTTCCTTGTCAATACCTTCCTAAAACAGAATTTCCTTGTTAGGATTTTCAGAGTCTTTCTTTGATCTCATATCATCAGCAGCACCAAGAGACTTCTGGCTTCTGCCTCTAGGGACCACAGCTTAGGGATGTAGCTGCATATACTTCTCAGTATTGAAAAATTTCTTGGAGCTGTACCTTTCAAGTTCTTGTCTTCTTTGATCTGACAGAGTGGAAATGTTGGAAGTATCTTGGCCTTTTTCTCTGGCTTTCTTGATTTGATCTAATGTAGCCATTTCTTTTAGTCTAATTGTCCAGGAGACTGGGTTATTCTCTGGATCTTCAAATGGAACTAATGGCTCATACTTATTGATGGTGTCAGTGGGAGGAGCTTTTTGATGAAAACCTTCTTTGAGCTTATAAGGAAAAGGACTAGAAGTGGAATCACTTGGGCTTTGTCCTTTCCTTTGATAAGGTTGATTCTTAGACTGTCCTCCGGAATAAACATGATGACCTCTTTGAGTGCCTCTATACTGACTGCCTCTTGACTTATTACCTCTTTGCTGATATCCTCTAGATTGATATCTTCCTTGATACTGGGATTGAGAGGATCTTTGAGAAGAGATATTAGAGGAATGAGGAGCTGAGACTCCACCAGATCCCGTACCTAGAGAAGAAGAAGGAGGAGGATTATAGTGAGAGGTTCCTTTATCATATTTCCATTTCTTCGTCATGGCCTTCAACTGATTTTTAGAAAATTGCATCAAGTGCTCAGTTATAGGGCAGCTGTGCAGAATATAATATGGAATATCATGATCAGTAGTAGTCTTTTAAATTGGGACTCTTTTCATAGCTTTACTTCTAGCTTTCCTCTTCTTTGCAATAGTTGCAGAAGAGTCATCAGAGTCTGTTCTGAATTCATCATAATCAGAGCTCTGAGGCTCATTAAATAAAGCATCTATTTGCCTTAACACTTCTTCTTTAGAAATGGAGACAGGAACTTTCTCTGAAGTAGGAGGTGCATAAGTAGAAATAACAGGAGCAGCAACTGAACTAGCAGGAGCACTAACTAAAGCAGTAGGCTCAGAAACTAAACAAACTGACTTTATCATAGACTCTGAGAGAACAACATCAGGAGCAGCAACTGAAGCAGTAAGCTCAGAAACTGAACAAACTGGCTCTATCACATCCTCTGAGAGAACAACAGCAGCAGCAGCATGAACCAAAGGAACACATTCCACAGTCTTAACAGAATTGATATACATCTGTAGCAGATTGGGATCACAGCAGAAGAAGGGAACTATAGCCTTGGTTTAATATTCAGCAGGGAGAGGTGCTGAAAGATAACTACTATAAAGTGAATGAAATTCTGACAATAATGAATGGATGTCTACTGCAGGACTGATGGTTGGAGCTGGAACTTGAGCTGGAACTGGAACTTATTCTGAAGCTGGAACTTCTAATGCTTGCATATCTGAAATCTCTGAGGGCAACACTTCTTCATATGGCATCTCCCCCTGCCTAGATTCAGTGAGAACTGAATCTAGGCCCCCAGAAGAAGGGATGGCCTAAAGGGAGAAGGAGGAAGAGAGCCTAGCAGATAACTCATGTAATGTCTTGACTAAGGGAGCCAAGGAGGTATCCAATAAGAAAGTTAGCTTGGGTGCCAACAACTTATATATCTTGTCTGCTAGGGGAAGGAGATCTACTCGCTCAAGATGAACCTGAGTAGAGGTAGAGGGAGGAGCTGTAGAGAGAGATGGAGTTGATGCAAATTGAAGTGGTACGGATGGTTGAGATATTGGAATGGTTTAAATGGATGGAACTGGGATAGTGACTGATGGTAGGAATGAGGAGATGGAAGGGGGAAAGGATGGTTGAGATATGATATCATGTAGGATTTGTTGAAAGGATGTTGAGGTGGATGGAATGGCTTGAGGTGAAGATGGAGAAGCATCCATGAAGGAATCATCTAGAAGGTTGAATGATGGAAGATGGGGGGATGATTCTAAATCAATGGATGGGAAGAAATGTAGTGGATGGAAATCTTCTGAATGAGTGGCTAGAGGAGGTGGAGAAGCTATTTGAGATGAAAGTATGGATGATGTAATTGGATGTGGAGAAGGAGGAGAGGATATGGAAGGGGATGGCAAAAATTCAATTGGGGCAGTAGACTGAGGAGGAGTGACTATTTCAGTCCTTGTGCCTGAAGAAGCTTTAGCTGTAAGAGCCCTGCTGGGTTTGACAATATGTCTCTCCCACTTGCCAAATAGGTAAGAAGAAAGCCTCTTTGATGCATTGATATGCATCCCATTGGACACCAACAGCTTTGGGCACCTATTCTGCAGGAATAGGCCCAAAATCCTTCCAAAGTTTACTAAGTTCTTGTTTATCTTTTTCTTAAGAAAATCAAAGAAAACTGCTCCCCAATCCAGGTACTTCTTATCCACTATTGTAGCCATTAAACGGAATTGATACCTAGAAATTATATCATGGGCTGAATGCTCGGCCAAAATGACCTTTCCTACAACATCTGCTAGAAATCTATATTCCATGGATAGATTCTTCTTCAGCAGTTTATTAGGGTTCTCAAAATTATGACTCATTCTATCTAACATTACAGAGAATTCTACTCCTGATAGTTCTATGCTATCATTACCAGTACTTAATCCAAAAACCTCTGTAAGAATACCTGGGGTTAGGGATACCTGTGTCCCTGAGATGGTTCCAACAACTGTGTTTTGATCAAGATTATGGGCAGTATAGACCCATTCTTTTATCTCATCTGCTGCTAACTTGATTCTGGTAGACATAATATTCACAAGTTGTTGTTCCTTTAAGAGTTCCAGAATGTCCTTAAACATCTGATCGGTCCCCTCGAAAGATTCCATGTCAATATCAAAGACGGTATCGAACTTCATTGCGGCTAGAACGGCGACTGAGACCGACATATTTCCAGCAAAAATAAACAAGAGCAAGTGTAGAAGAGTTATGAGGGAAAGAAAAATTCTTGCCGAAGGTATGAAGGCGCAAAAGAGAACGACGCCTGAAAAATGATTTTATATTAGGGTTCGATGCAGAAAAGGAAAGATCGTTGAACTCAATTCGACGATCTACGGCTCTAGGGGAAACTGAGGGGTCTCAACATTGTCGATCTCCGTTCGACGATATTTGAGATCGCTAACCGAGAAGGAAACGCCGAGCTCCATTCTACGATCTTCATGAAAAATGTTGAGCGCAGTTCAGAGTTCAGAGAAAATCTACAGACACTAGGAAACTCAAATTTTTAACCTAGTCTTTGTCAACATTTGCTCTGGACACACTTGGATTATGCCAGCAATCTAGGGCAAAATGCACTACTGTTGGGAATATTACCCTCAATGTTCCCTAGATTTGAAGAGGCAACACAATCAGTACTAAGAGCATAGTTGTATTTGATGTTGTTCAAGATCATCATGTGTAGGATGTTCCATGGAACAAGATTAGACAGGTTGTCTAAGTGGTTATGATAGGTGGTCATAAGGTAGAGAAGTGGAGAGACAAAAATCTATGTAAGTCCATAGGAATTGAGTGAAGCCAGTTCACTCGACGCCAGAAGTCAAAGAAGGATGTTGGAAAGGCTGAAAATCGCCTTAAGTACATAAGCGTTGAGCGAAGCCAGTTCACTCAACGCTAGATGCCAAAAAGCACTGAGTAAGGTGTGGACAGTCAAAGCCCGGCAGTCTACAAAACAATTATGCGCCTAAGTCCACAGGCATTTAGTGAAGGCAGTTCACTCAACGCCATATATAAAAATGCGTCGAGTATAGTTGAGTCTGTCAAAGCCTTAGCATTGACAAGCTGAAAAATCGACTAAGTCAACAGGCATTGAGTGAAGCCAGTTCACTCAATGCCATATACCAAACAGCGTTGAGACAAGCTCAAGCAGATGAAGATTCTGCCAAGAAATCTAGATAAGTCTGGAAGCATTGAGTGAGGACAGCTCACTCAATGCCCAAAGAAGAAAGCGTTGATAGGATAATGTTAACACAGAGTATGAAGAGAAGATAGACAGAAAAATCTGTCTAAGTTTAGAGGTGTTGAGTGATGACAGCTCACTCAACGCACTCAATGCCTCAACAAGCTGGCAGACCACAGAAGCGGCTAAGGACAAAAGCGTTGAGTGATGAAGGCCCACTCAATGCTCTCAATGCCTAGTAGACAAAGAAATTTGCAGCTAAGTCCAAGGGCATTGAGTGATGAAGATTCACTCAACGCATTCAACGCCTGGCAGTGTAGAAGAATTTGACTAAGTCTAGATTTATTGAGTGAAGGTCATTCACTGAACGCTCTCAACACTCTCAACGCCTGATGGTGCAGAGAATTTGACCAAGTTTAGATTCGTTGAGTGAAGTCCATTCACTCAACGCACTAAACGCATGGAGTTAAATCAGAGAATTTGGCTAAGTCCACAAATGCTGACGTCAGCCAAAGTCAACAGAGTTCAACTTAGTTGCAGGAAAGCTATAGAACACGACAAATAGCAGCGGAGGTCTATTTTACGTCTTCTTTCATTAAATCAAGGTGCAGTTGACAACCACAGGCGGTCCCCATTACTTCTTGAAGCTGTTAATCGGCGGAAGATAAAAGGGACAAGATGGACTAAAGGAACTTTAACTTTTAAGGTTTTCTCATCTCGAAAAGTTACGGCTGAACTTCTTCTTCCTCGTCATTGTTGCCGAGCTTGAAGCTTGAAGTTAAATCAACTGATCTAAAAGTTCTTTCAAGTTATTGTAGCTAATTTCTTCTGCTACAGCAAGTTCAGATAAGATTCTGATAAATAAGGATGAGCAGAGCTTTCAAATTTCTGCAAGTCCAGGTTAGCTGATTGAAGAACACAAAAACTGTCAAATCTTCAGTCTTCTTCAGCAAGTTCAGAAACAAGTTTCTGAGGTTCTTCAGCACAGACAGCTTCTTACTGAAGATATATTTTCTATTGTTGTGAAGAAAGTTAGAGTTGTTAACTCAGCTCAGGAGGAAAGCAGAGAGAAATTTCTCTTGTGTCAAATAAATCACACAAACCAACTATTATTCCTATAAGATCCTTTTGGATCTGAGTTGTAAGCCTGATTTATAAAGGCTGAGGTAGGATCCCTGTGTGGATCTGAGTGTAGGGCTATTGAGCCTGAGTTTGTAGGATCCCTTTGTGGATCTGAGAGTAGGGCTTTTTAGCCTGAGTTTATAGGATCCTTGTATGGATCTGAGTGTAGGGCCCGTGTGTCTGAGGTAGGGCCTTTGGCCTGAGGTAGGATCTTAACAGATCTGAGCAATAGGAGAGTTTTACTCTCTAAGTTATAGGGCTAACCTCAATAGCATGAGCTGTAGGACTTGTGTTAAAGTCTGAGGCAACTGATCTTTTGATCACTGAGTTATAGGAGCATGTTTGCTCTAAGGTAGGTGTTGGGTACATTGGAAAATGTGTACCTGATTTGAAGAAGCCCAACCTAGCTCAATGATATACATCATGTTGTATTTGATGTTGTTTTGAGTTGACATGTGCAGGTAAAGAATTGTTAAAGTTTACAGGAAAAAATTCTAAGTCCAAGTGTCGACACAAAGGAACATGTGTCGTCACATAGAAGAAAGTTGTCGACACAACACTGGGAAAGTGTGTCGACACAGAAGGTGTAAGTCGACACAACACTGGGAAATTGTGTCGACACAGAAGAAGTAAGTCGACACAACACTGGGAAATTGTGTCGACTCAGAAGAAGTAAGTCGACACAACACTAGGAAATTGTGTCGACACAGAAGAAAAACGTCGACCTCAACATTGGGAGAATGCGTCGACACTGAAGAGTATAGTCGATCTCAAGTTTGTCGACATCATCTGAATATGTCGACACAGAAGAAAATAGTCGACACCTGAAGGCTAAGTCAACACTTATCAAAGTTATGATTCTACAACAACTGTGTCGACACACAGGACTTGTGTCGACACACTGCAGAGTCAAAGACCAAGTTAGTTTCAGAAGAAGATGTGTCGACACAAAGGCAATTTAGTCGACATCACTGAAGGCAGTGTCGACACCAAAGTCAATTGTGTCGACACAAATAGACAGATGGTCTCGACACTTTCTGACAGACTGTTTCAACACTAAGGCACAGGACTTGTTTGAAGACTTGACAGCTGTGGGTTATCACCAGTTAACTGAAGTTGTCAGACTTGTCAGAAAACGGTTAGAAACCGGATCAGCCGGTTACCATGAAGAATGTCTATAAATAGACAGATTCAGAAGGAGAAAAAACACACACAATTAAGAAGATATAGAACTGACCCTTTGAAATACATTGGATCAAAAAGTGGAGAAGGATTATATTCTACTCATTTTCAAGAAAGTGCTAGGCACTTAAGAAGATCTTCTCCGGGAGATCTAAGAAGACTATCTAAGGGTAGATCTAAGAAGAGTTCTAATCAGAATTCAGAAGAATCATTCAAAGTTCTGGATAGAGAGAGATCAAGTCAGAATTTGAAGAAGAAGAAGGAATCCACCAGTGGATTCTCAAGAAGCTGTTTGGAATCAACTCAGCTAAGTACATTTTCAAGAAGCTTTGAAGAAGGCTAAGAAATAGTTGATTGCATCAGCTGATTAAGAATTGTCATTGCCTTTTCTCTCTCAACTTGGCAAGACAATTTAAACAATCTTTTCTATATTTCTGTAGGATCTGTTTATACAGATCTGAGTTGTAAGCCTATGTTATAAAGGCTGAGTGTAGGAGTGTTGAACTCTGAGTGGTAGGGCTGATTGCCTGAGTGTAGGAGAAGGATATTCTCTGAGTTGTAGGCCTTGGGGCAAGGCTGAGGTAGGGCAGTTGTGCCTGAGTTGTAGGAACCAGTTGGGTTCTGAGTTGTAAGATCTATTGATCTGAGATAAGTGGAAGTTTGGCCGAATCTAGCATACAGCTAGATAGGTGAAGGGGGAAAGTGGATGTACCCAGACCTTGGGGAACCACTATAAATCATAGTGCAATCTGTGATGTTTTGTTTTCTGTGATTGCTGTGTTTTCATATTAGTTAATAAATTGAATTCTGTCTAGAAGTTTTAGAAAGAAAAGCAGGACCTATTCACCCCCCCCCCCCTCTAGGTGTTTAGGCTGCCTTGAAAGTTAAACTATCAAGTGGTATCAGAGGGAGGTTACTCAAAAAGGACTTAACAGTCTGAGGTAGATCTGATAGGCAGATTCAAGAATCAAGAAGATGGGTTCTGGAGAGAATCATAAGGAGCTAGGGTCAATGAAATTACCCATATGCAAGAAGGAAATCTTTGGGATCTGGAAAGAAAGAGTCAGATTGTTTATGGAAGCATCTGACCCAAGGATTTACATCACAGTACAGGAAGGCCCCTTCATACCAATGAAGATATCTGTTCTTGATGCAAATATCCAAACACCAAAGACTTATTCTGAAATGACCAAGGATGAAATCATCTTGGCAACCATGGACAAAAGGGCACAGAACATCATTGTCAGTGCCATAGATGATTCAACATTTCAGAATCTGATTCACTGCAAGACCTCCAAGGAGATGTGGGACACATTGATTGTCTACATGGAGGGATCAGAAGAAGTAAGGCTGGACAGAAAATCTATGCTAAATCAGGAGTATGAAAGTTTTAGACAAGGAAAATCTGATAGCATAACTGAGTGCTATAAGAAATTCTATAGAATTGTGAATGAGCTAATTTCCTATGGAAGAGTCTTCAGTACCTATGAACTGAATGACAAATTCTTAAGATCCTTATCAAAGGATTGGGATACAAAGATCTGTGCCATAAGAGAAGTGGCAAAATTGGCAGAGATATCTCCTCCAACTCTGTTTGGAAAGTTGCTATCCTATGAAATGCAACTTATGGTAAGGAAGGAGGAGGAAAGAAACTCAAGAGGAGAGCATAGAGAAAAGACTGTGGCATTTAATGCTGAAGCCACCAGAAAGAATAGGAGGAAATCACCATCTCCTCCTAAGGAAGTTGAAGAAGGTAGTTCTGAAAATTCAGATAAGGGTTCAGTCAGCAGTGATTCAGATGCAGACTTTGCTGCATTCACTAGGCAATTTCAAAGGTTCTTGAAAAAGAAGCAATGGAAGTCTAGGCCTTCCTCATCACAGCAAGTAGATGACTATTATCAGAAAAGAAGGTCATCTAGGAAAGAGAAAAGCAGGTCAAAGCCCAGCAAAGCCACTACCTCAAAGATTGTCTGCTATTGTTGCAATAGGCCTGGACATGTAGTGGCTGAGTGTCCTGACAAAAGGAAGGAATCTTCAGAAAAGAAGAAGACTTATCAGAAAGGCAAGAAGGAGAAATCCTTTGTAGCAAAGAAAGATAAAAGTCTGTCAGACCAGTCAACTTCAGAATCAGGATCTGAAGCTGAAGCATATATTGGATTATATGCTGCATCTGAGGAAGAGGAGTTTATGCAGTTGCTAGACTCCATCAATGAACATCAATGCATGGGTTTGATGACTAGATCAGAAGAGGACCTATGCCAGAATCAGTCTGGTCCTAATGAGGTAAACAGTCCTTCCAGTACATATGTTTGTAGTACAAGTGAAGAATCAGCTACATCTGCATCAAGTGATGAAGATGCATCTGAATCTGAAGGAGATGTCTATCAATTGATAGACAAGTATGGGGACTTGTTGCAGGCCCTTAAGAAAAGCAAGAACCTGGTTAAATCACAGGCTCAGGAAATTGCTGATCTAAGGGTTGCAACAACTGAGTTAGAAAAAGTCCTTGATCAAAAGTTAGCTGAAATTGCCAAGCTGAAGAATATAACTATTATTCAGATGAGCACAATTAATTATACTAATGATCAAGTGAAGAGTCTGGAGGACAGACTGAGAATTGAAAGGGATTTAGTGGCTAGTTACTCTAAGCCAAAATCTGTCTTACCCTTGATAGATGAATTTGTCACTCAGAAGGGTAAGGCTGGAATAGGATTTAAGGGTAACTCCAGGGCTGGCAGATTCAAGAGGAAAGGCAAAGCCCCTATTCAGCCACTAAACCTTTCAGTCCCCATAAGGTTTGGTAAGGAGAAAGTGCCTTCTAACATATATGATCATGAAGACATTCAGGATCATGTCAAGACAAATGTTCTGAAGAACATGGGTGTTAAGGCAAGCAGGCCTACCTATGGTCATAAGCCCTATGGTTTTAAGAAACCAGTAGGAGAAGTTGCAACAGCACCAGCAATGAACAGAAATGCTTCTGACAAGGATGTATCTAGATCTAGATACAATAAGTTTGAATGTTGGTGCTGTGGCAAGAGGGGTCATTTTGCATTGGACTGCTGGTATAACACAAGTGTTATAAAGAATAAGAGTCTACCTGTTAGAAGAGGTTATGATAACTTTATTAAGGCTAACCTGAACCAAGGACCCAAGACTTACTTGGGTTCTAAGGGTAAGTAATTCTGTATTGCAGGTGAATCCAAGTTACCATGCCCCTATATGGTACTTGGATAGTGGTTGTTCCAGGCACATGACTGGAACAAAGGGGCTGCTGAAGGAGTATTCATCTGTCAAAGATGGACATAAAGTGATCTTTGGTGGATCTGAAAAAGGAGTCATCAAAGGATTTGGTAACATCTCTTCAAACCTAATTACTATCACCCAAGTGGCCTATGTAAAAGGTTTGAAACATAATCTAATAAGCATAAGCCAGCTGAGTGATCTAGGATATGACATTTCATTTGGTAAGGATGGATGTCATATCAAAAGGTCAAGTGATCAAGAGATCATATTGACTGGGTATAGGAAGAGAAATGTGTATTGCCTTAATTTTGAATGTGAGAATAAGGCATCCCCCATTTGTCTTGTAGCTGATGACAATGCTTCTCATTGTGTTAAGTGGCACAAGAGATTGGCTCATCTAAACTACAAGACAATTGGCCAACTCTTTAGTAAAGAACTTGTGAGAAATGGGCCTCAAGTTAAGTGTATAAAGGAAGGGGTATGCTCAGCTTGTCAAAAGGGCAAGCAGACAAAAACCTCATTTCAAAGCCTTGAAAACAAGGATTCTGTGAGGTGCTTATACCTCTTGCATATGGATCTTTTTGGTCCTATGCCAGTTCACAGTCTAGGTAGGAAGGTCTACACACTAGTGGTTGTAGATGACTATTCTAGATTTACATGGGTGTTCTTTCTGAGACAAAAATCTGAAACCCCAAGTGTATTATTTAAGTTTGTAAAGCAAATTCAGAATGAACTGAACAGTACAGTGGTCAAAATCAGAAGTGACCATGGTACTGAGTTTCAATCTGAAAGCATGACAAACTTGTGTATAGACTTTGGGATTTTCCAAGAGTTCTCCTCACCTAGAACACCTCAGCAAAATGGAATTGCTGAAAGAAAGAATAGATCATTAATTGAAGCTGGTAGAACTCTATTGAGTGACACCTCTCTCCCAGAACATTTTTGGGCTGAGGCAGTTAACACTGCTTGTCATGTCATCAATAGGGCTTCTATCACCAAAAGCCACAGGAAGACTCCCTATGAGATTGTGAAAGGCAGAAAACCAAATCTATCCTATTTTAGGATCTTTGGCTGCAAGTGCTATATACTTAACAATGGTAAGTCTTATTTGACTAAGTTTGCTGTCAAATCCCAGGATGGGATATTTGTTGGGTACAGCACAAATAGTAAGGCCTATAGAGTCTTCAACTTAACTACTCAAGTTGTTGAAGAATCTGTGCATATTGTATTTGATGAAACAAGATTAATCAATTGTGAATTGTCTTGTAGATCAAATGACTCAACAGGTATAAGCAAGAAGATGGACAAGCTCTCCATTGCTGAAGCTTCAAAGGAAGAGGGAGCATTGGAAAATGAAGGCTGCTGTCCAGGGGGAGTACAAGAGATAATGGAAGCTGATGAAAACCAAGAGGAACAGCAGAATGAAGAAGCTGGAGATGCTCAACCTGAAGAGAATCTACCTCCAGCTATAAGATATCTAAGAGATCATCCTACTGATCAGATAATTGGTGATCCAAGACAAGGAGTGCAAACTAGAAGCAGAAATCAAAGCACTGTTTTGCATTCTAGTTTCTTGTCTCAAATGGAACCTAAGAAGTTTGAAGAAGCTATCCAAGACCAGCACTGGATTGATGCTATGCAAGAGGAGCTGAATCAGTTCAGAAGGTGCAAGGTCTGGGAGCTTGTTCCTAAACCAAGAGGCCACAACATAATTGGGACTAAGTGGATCTATAGGAACAAGCTAGATGAAAGTGGAATAATAATAAAGAATAAAGCAAGATTGGTTGCAAAAGGATACAGGCAGGAAGAAGGGATTGACTTTGATCAAACCTTTGCTCCAGTAGCAAGGCTGGAGGCAATCAGAATGTTCCTTGCCTATGCAGCCTACCAAGACTTCAAAGTATACCAGATGGATGTAAAGTCAGCATTTCTGAATGGTGATCTTAAAGAAGAAGTATATGTAGAACAGCCATCAGGTTTTGTAGATCCTCTTAAACCTGATTCTGTGTACAAGCTTAGGAAAGCTTTGTATGGGTTAAAACAAGCTCCAAGGGCTTGGTATGAAACCCTGTCTACCTTCCTCATTGAGAATAAATTCTCAAGAGGAAAGATAGACAAAACTCTATTCCTTAGGGAATCCAAAGGAAAGATCATCTTAGTCCAGATCTATGTTGATGACATAATCTTTGGATCTACTGAAAACAACCTTTGTAAAAAGTTTGCCAAACTTATGCAAGGGAAGTTTGAGATGAGCAGTATGGGAGAACTTAAGTTCTTCTTGGGACTCCAAGTAAGACAGACTGATGATGGATTGTCCATATCCCAGTCTAAGTTCACCAAGGAATTAATTAAAAAATATGGTATGGAGTCATCCTCCTCCATGAGAACTCCTATGGGCACAAGTATGCCAATATGCAAAGATGAGGCAGGTAAACCTGTTGATGAATCATTGTATAGAGGAATAGTTGGGTCACTACTATATCTCACTGCTAGTAGACCTGACATTATGTATGCAACATGTGTCTGTGCTAGGTACCAAGCCTGCCCTAAAGAATCTCATTATACTGCAGTAAAAAGGATTCTGAGATATCTAAAGGGCACTCCTACTCTAGGTCTTTGGTACCCTAGGAATAGAGATTTTCAACTAACAGGCTATTCAGATGCAGATTTTGCAGGATGTAGAGAGGATAGAAAGAGTACTACAGGTACTTGTCAATTCCTGGGAGGAAGACTAATATCTTGGAGTAGTAAAAAACAGACTAGTGTGGCAATTTCCATAGCTGAGTCAGAGTATATTGCTGCAGGAAGCTGCTGTGCACAGCTATTATGGATGCAGCATCAGCTTAAAGATTATGGTATTCAGGTAAGTAGAACACCCCTTTTATGTGATTCTAAGAGTGCTATTTCTATTGCTAATAATCCAGTTTCTCATAGTAGAACTAAGCATATAGAAATCAAATATCATTTTCTTAGAGAACATGTAGAAAAAGGTGACATCTCATTGGAATTTGTAAAAACAGATTATCAAATAGCAGATGTATTTACTAAGCCTTTAGATGAAACCAAATTCAATAAATTCAAAATTGAATTAGGTATGTTAACCATTGATTAATGTATTAAACAAAATCATTAACAATGCTATTGAAATGGGTTATAAGTAAGTAAAAGTAGTAACAACAATAATCAAGTGTTAAAAAGGACACATTGAAGTTACAGAAATTGGCTAAGTAAGAATGTGTCGACACATTCAGTAATAATGTGTCGACTCAGAGAAATTATGTCGACAAGTCAGAAATATTGTGTCGACACAGAGAATATGTGTCGACACTTAAGAGTTTTATTGTCGACTTAACCAGAAATGTAATGTCGACTCAACCAGAATTATGGTGTCGACACTTACAAAATATGTGTCGACACTTGTCCTTAGTGTCGACACAGAATTTCTGTCTTTCTACTATGTATCCAAGGTGTCGACATAACCACATATTGGTGTCGACACATAGTAGGCTGAAGAAATGTCGAGTTAATAGAAGCTTGTGTCGACACATTCCGTCTGTGTCGACACATTTAGACTGTTTTTGGCGCCTTTTGAACTTCTTTCAACAAAAGCTATAAATAGGTCAAAAGCTCTTATTGTCGACACGCTTTCAAGGTTTTCGAGACTCAAACCCTGTGTCGACAATCTTTCTTTCTCTCCTCTCTCAAGCCTTCTCGACGACTCGATGGCGCCAAGGATTGAAGACAATGTTAATGAAGGGTATGAATTGGTGCGCCAGGCGTTTGCAGAGGCGCCGCCTGATGTTCAAGGAGTTATCACCCTTCTCTCTGCATCAGGGTTAGAATTTCTTGTCTCAGAACCATCCAAGATCTGGAAGAAGGAGGTGCACGAGTTCTTTATCTCAGCATCAGTCCATTCTACAGAACTCAAGATCAAGTCCATTGTTCACGGGACTAAGATTAAGATTACCCAAAGAGGTTTGAGAAAGTTTTTGCAATTACAAGTAGTTGAAAATGAAGAAGAGGTTCCTAGTTCTAAGACAAGGGAAGCCCTTCAATGGTGTGGTTTGGATTCAAACATGAAGATTGGAGCTGCATTCAATAGGAAGGGTATGAATCAGCAAGGAAAGTTCTTGTCTGAAATAGTTGGGAAAGTAATTCTCTGCAAGACAGGTGGACATGATAGGATTTCTGCCTATATGTTCAACCTTATGACCAGGATTGCCTTTACAATTCCTACTGATTGGTCAGTAATCCTATTTGACAAGATTAAAGAAGGGATCAAGAAGCCTAACATGGCTAGGATCATAAGTCTATATCTCAATGGGGCAATTCCTGAAGTGATGCAGCAACTGCCAGGATCTAAAATCAATCATATGAGAAGGATGGACATGAGACTATTCTCCAGGTGGGAAAGGGTGCTGTCTAAGGATGTGCCTGAAGAAAGCAGGCCAGACACCCCTGTGAAATCCCCTTCTCCAGCTCACGAGACTGAGCAACAACAAGAGGACCCACTTAGGATACAGAGTGAAGAACAACCTGCCTCCACTATAGTTCATCAAGTAGATACATCTGCACAGATGCAGGGGGAGCCAGTTCAATCTCCTGCTCAAAATGTATCTACCCCTGCTCAGGTACAAGTGGTACAGGTGTAGGGGGAGCAAATGTATTTTACTATAAAAGACTTTCTAAAAGTTTTTTTTCTCTGCACAGGTTCAGGGGGAGCATGTGTCTTCTCCTACTCCAGATATGCAGCTGCCTGAGAATGTGCACAAGGATGCACCCAATGACTTATCTTCAGGTGCTCCAGTTCAAAAAGAATACACTCTGGATGAGTTATTTCCTAATGATGACATAGCTACTGATAGAATAGAAGAGGACCAAGATGTTGAGCAGCCTCTTGACATAGAGCTAGAACAAGGAGTGGAGAAAGTTCAAGAGATTGAAAAAGTACAAGAAGTAGAGGAGGAGCAAAGAATTGAGGGGGAGCCAGTACATGTTGAAACTGAGCAACATGGCACTGAAGCAGATAGAGTTCACATTGAGAGTACTTCTGAATCTGAAACTGAAGAAGCCAGGTTGGCTAAGAAAAGAAAACTGGTTGTATTTAAAAGAAGAAGCAAGACTTATAAGCAGGCTTTACAGACAACACCTCCACCTCCACCTCCTGAAGTTGATTATAACAAGTTCTTGGTGGATTTACAGGTGAAATTGGATGACCACAGGGTGGCCATTGAGAAATATGTTGATGAAAGAAACAAAACTCTGCAGTTTGACTTAGCCCAAGATATCAAATCTATCCAATTTCAAGTCAACTTGAATAAAACTGAAATGACAGATTGCTTCCACAAGGGTGGCAATGCTGTAGTTTATCTGGCTAAACAACAGCAGGCTATCTCTACAAAGGTGGATGATATTGCTTTGAAGCAAGGTTATGTTCTGGAAAATCAAATAAGAATGAATGACAATTTAACTGAATCTCATAATGAGATCATTCAAGAGGTGAAGAAGATTGTTCCAGGGATGCCTGCAAATAGAGCCAAAGAAATGGAAGAATTTGATAAGAATTTTCAGGCTGCCATTGCATCTGTTAAGACTGCCATCACAACCTCTCAACAGGAAATATCTGAAAAGCTTCAAAAGTTAAGACCATTTTTCAAGGAGGGAGTGAATTATTTGGATGGCCAAATTCGATTCCAGAAAGAAGATCTTAGAGATCATGTATCAAGAGAAGCCATAAAGGGGGAGAGGATGCTAATTCATGCAGGCTCTGAGCATGCCAAATGGGTGACCAATAGTATAAGAGCCACATTGGGATATCCACCATTGTGTGATGATAACATGGTGGCTGAGTCTGGTCTACAAACAGGACTACTTGAAGGTGACCAACCTGAGGTTGCCCAAGTCATATACCCCCCTCCAGATTTTGATATATTGGATCAGCAAGTGCAATATATGTATAGTCCTTCAAAGGAGGTTGTAAATGTTATCTTTGGAAAGGTTGATAAGCCTGAGGTAAATTTGCAAGAACAGCAAGATGCTCTACTGTCAAAGAAAAGATTTAGAGAGCAGGCTGAGCTGAAGCCAGATTTTGAGCAGTGGAGTCCTACTTCCAGAAATATAATACTCACTGCATGGAAAGCTGTCAAAGATCAAGTTCATGAAAGGGGCAAGTGGTACAATGAGCAGGAATGGCAGAAGTATGAGGCAAGACAAGAAGCCATTGTACAATTCAGAAGGAAAGCTAAGCTGGGAAGACTTCCACCTGATGCAATGGAGCCAAGCAAATACTTCCCAAAGCCTTTTCACTATTTTGAAAGGCAAAGGCTCAAGGAAGAAGCTAAGAAGAAAGCTGATCTTAAAGGAAAAAAGATGGCTGAAGAATCAGAAGCTCCTGTGACAGCTAAAATTAAATCTGGACAAGGGATTGTTATTAGAGAGCCTGATCAATCCTAATAATGTTTTAGTTCTTTCATAATGTTTTGTAATGATGTAATGTGATCAGTCAAAGAAAAACCATGTAATCAAACATTACCCAGTAATAAACAAAATATTGTTAAATCTGTGATAGATTGTTTTATCCATGATGTTCTTATTATTTTGTTTATAATTAAGTATCCCTGTGTATTGTCATATATCATCATTTTATACTATTTATAAATGGTGTATATCATTGGCTATAAGGGTTATGACTTCTCCAAATAGGGGGAGATTGTTGGGTACATTGGAAAATGTGTACCTGATTTGAAGAAGCCCAACCTAGCTCAATGATATACATCATGTTGTATTTGATGTTGTTTTGAGTTGACATGTGCAGGTAAAGAATTGTTAAAGTTTACAGGAAAAAATTCTAAGTCCAAGTGTCAACACAAAGGAACATGTGTCGTCACATAGAAGAAAGTTGTCGACACAACACTGGGAAAGTGTGTCGACACAGAAGGTGTAAGTCGACACAACACTGGGAAATTGTGTCGACACAGAAGAAGTAAGTCGACACAACACTGGGAAATTGTGTCGACTCAGAAGAAGTAAGTCGACACAACACTAGGAAATTGTGTCGACACAGAAGAAAAACGTCGACCTCAACATTGGGAGAATGCGTCGACACTGAAGAGTATAGTCGATCTCAAGTTTGTCGACATCATCTGAATATGTCGACACAGAAGAAAATAGTCGACACCTGAAGGCTAAGTCAACACTTATCAAAGTTATGATTCTACAACAACTGTGTCGACACACAGGACTTGTGTCGACACACTGCAGAGTCAAAGACCAAGTTAGTTTCAGAAGAAGATGTGTCGACACAAAGGCAATTTAGTCGACATCACTGAAGGCAGTGTCGACACCAAAGTCAATTGTGTCGACACAAATAGACAGATGGTCTCGACACTTTCTGACAGACTGTTTCAACACTAAGGCACAGGACTTGTTTGAAGACTTGACAGCTGTGGGTTATCACCAGTTAACTGAAGTTGTCAGACTTGTCAGAAAACGGTTAGAAACCGGATCAGCCGGTTACCATGAAGAATGTCTATAAATAGACAGATTCAGAAGGAGAAAAAACACACACAATTAAGAAGATATAGAACTGACCCTTTGAAATACATTGGATCAAAAAGTGGAGAAGGATTATATTCTACTCATTTTCAAGAAAGTGCTAGGCACTTAAGAAGATCTTCTCCGGGAGATCTAAGAAGACTATCTAAGGGTAGATCTAAGAAGAGTTCTAATCAGAATTCAGAAGAATCATTCAAAGTTCTGGATAGAGAGAGATCAAGTCAGAATTTGAAGAAGAAGAAGGAATCCACCAGTGGATTCTCAAGAAGCTGTTTGGAATCAACTCAGCTAAGTACATTTTCAAGAAGCTTTGAAGAAGGCTAAGAAATAGTTGATTGCATCAGCTGATTAAGAATTGTCATTGCCTTTTCTCTCTCAACTTGGCAAGACAATTTAAACAATCTTTTCTATATTTCTGTAGGATCTGTTTATACAGATCTGAGTTGTAAGCCTATGTTATAAAGGCTGAGTGTAGGAGTGTTGAACTCTGAGTGGTAGGGCTGATTGCCTGAGTGTAGGAGAAGGATATTCTCTGAGTTGTAGGCCTTGGGGCAAGGCTGAGGTAGGGCAGTTGTGCCTGAGTTGTAGGAACCAGTTGGGTTCTGAGTTGTAAGATCTATTGATCTGAGATAAGTGGAAGTTTGGCCGAATCTAGCATACAGCTAGATAGGTGAAGGGGGAAAGTGGATGTACCCAGACCTTGGGGAACCACTATAAATCATAGTGCAATCTGTGATGTTTTGTTTTCTGTGATTGCTGTGTTTTCATATTAGTTAATAAATTGAATTCTGTCTAGAAGTTTTAGAAAGAAAAGCAGGACCTATTCACCCCCCCCTCTAGGTGTTTAGGCTGCCTTGAAAGTTAAACTATCAGTAGGGCTTTATGCTCGAGTTGTAGGTCTTGGAGGAGACTGAGAGATCCTGAGGGATCTGTGTTGTAAGCTCCTAGGAGCCGAGCTTTTAAGAAGTTTCTTGTCTAACAAACTGTTAGAAAGGTGGGAGGGAAAGTGGACGTACCCATAATCTTGGGAACCACTATAAACCTTGTGTGTGCTTTGTGTGATTGTCTTGGAAGCAATATATAACTCACCCACAACACACTAAGTTGAGGGAAAATTATATAAGACTAAAAACCTATTCACCCCCCCTCTAGGTGATTAGCTACCATTGAATTAAAGACTTTCAAGTGATATCTGAGGGAGGTTGCTCAAGAAGGACCTAACAGTCAGAGAAGATCTCAAAGGGTAGCTGAAACAAGTATACTTATGGGTTCAGGAGAGAACCTGAAAGTCCACTTAGTGCCAACTACCTTCATCTATGGGGGGAATAGGTGTCTTGCAGCGATTTTAACGGAATTAAAATTCTACCTGCACAAGTAAAAAACACAACACAGCACAAACAGACACAAGCAGTTATAGTGGTTCCCCGATTTGGGTACGTCCACTTTCCCCCTTCGACCTATCTACCAACAAGGGACGACTCGGTCACTTCACCAACCGGATTGAAATCCAATCCTCACACTCACAGAAGGAACCCTTCCAAAAGAAGGAGTCACCACTCCACCACGGGTTGCACCCAATCCTTATAACGAGGAACCTACGTTCCGTTACAACAAAAATAAAATGGAATGTATAAAATATACAAACTACTTATGGAGTGCTAGGTGTCCCTCTTCGTTCGATGACGCGTTCTTGACGAAGACGAAGAGTCCACAACCTTAGCTCTCACTTAGAATGAATCTCCACGAAACCGGCGGCGGCAAGAAGAGCGGCGTCTTGGCGTTCGGGATCGGCGGCGGCAAGAAGTGCGGCGGCTGAGCTTTAAAGATCCAACCTTCGTAGCTATGCTAGCAAGGTCTACCAACATCTTCCTTGGATCAATCGTCTCGATCGATTCGGAAAGGGAAGGTATTCCCGATCTACAAATCAAGAGACAAAGGATCTCAAGAAGGACATGTGAGACGCGTTGCTTGGCAAAGCTTCTGTCGCCGGAAGATCAGGAGGTATCCACGATCAATGGCGGCGACTAACTTCCCGAGCGGCGATGGCAGCGGAAGAGAAATCAGCGATCTAGGTCACGTCGGCGGCTCGGTTTTCTTTCTTGTGTATTCGTACTGATTACTGTTCAAAATGCCGAAGTATTTATACAGTAGGTCATGCAATATGACCGTTGTGGGCCCCACCAAAACAAACCCTAGCTCCAGTTCAAAACAGCGCCTGAAACTTGGTCTGGTCCAGCGAGCACAAGAATTTCGCCTAAGGCAAATTCGGCGAAAATCATAGGTGATTCTCGACGAATCGGCGAGAATCACCTACGATTCTCGCCGAATTCTACTTAGCAGAATTCATGCTGAACAACTTGGCAAATGAGAGTGGATCGGCGAGAGTCATCAATCATTCTCGACAAATCGTCGAGAGTGCAGAATCATTCTCGACGAATCGTCGAGAAACACTTGACGACTCTCGACGATTTTGACTTGGCGTTAGATTTGCACGCGCTGAGTCAGCCGGAGATAGTCGGCGAGAATCAGCCAGTGATTCTCGCCGATTCGGCGAGAATCACTAGTGATTCTTGTCGAATCGGCGAGAATCACTTAGTGATTCTCGTCGATTCTTACTTAGACAATATTTCGTCTTTCCACCCATGAGCTGCTCTTTGGCCCATCCTTGCTTCTTGACTGCTCTTGACATATCACAGCCCTGTACTTGTAAATAAGTACTCTCCAATAGAGAGAGTCATGTAAGCCAACACACTGATCTTCTCAACGAGGGATTACGTTGCGCAGACCCGTGTATATTGACCTACTGCACCCGGTGTGTACTTAGCGAGGAATAACTGCAAGCACAACTTGAAGACAAATGATCAAATACATTGTCCATTAACCTTAGCTGGTTCAGGGGCTTCTTCAAATCAGGTACATTGTGGATACAATACCCAACAATCTCCCCTATTTGAAGAAGCCTTAACCCTACAATCTAAGGTGAATATACCGGCTGGAAGAGAACACAACTTTGAAAAATGAGTTGAAATTCCATACCATTATCTTTGGAGTATGCACCTTAGCACTTTAGCCGAGAGGGTAATCTCCCCCTTTTCGGCTTCTGCAAATCTGGGACTGTAACACTTGTCACCATTCTCCCCCTCAGTTCTTGCACTTGTGCTTACACTTGAGTTCCTAGCAGACGCTCCCCCTAGATGCATGAGCCTGGAGCTTCTGTAGTCTTCATTCCTCATAGTTTAGCATCCCCAGTTCAGTTTTGAAGAGACTAAACTTTTCCTCGTCTAGGGGCTTTGTGAAAATATCTGCAATCTGCTTATCCATGGGGACATAGCAGAGAGAGATGTCCTTGTTTTCCACGTGCTCCCGAATGAAGTGGTAGCGCACTTCAATATGCTTCGTCCTGCTGTGCGATACCGGATTGTTCGCAATGGCAATTGCACTGGAGGAGTCGCAGTACATTGGTACTTCCTTGAAATGAAGGTCATAGTCTGCTAACTGGTTTCTGATCCATAGTAGTTGTGCGCAACAGCTACCTGTCGAGATATATTAGAACTCTGCTGTGGAGGTTTCTACACAGTTCTGCTTCTTGCTGTTCCATGAGATAAGCCTTCTTCCGAGGACTTGACACGTCCCGGAAGTGCTTTTCCTGTCATCCCTACTCCCTGCAAAATCAGTATCTGAAAAACCTATTAGCTTGACATCATTATTTCTCGGGTACCATAAGCCAAGATTAGGGGTACCTTAAAGGTATCTAAGAATTCGCTTTGCAGCAACATAGTGAGATTCCTTAGTGTTCACCTAATATCTGGCACAAACACATGTGGAGAACATGATATCCGGTCTACTGGCAGTAAGGTAGAGCATGTATCAAATGATGCTTCTTTATTTGGTTACATCAAAAGGTTTCCCTTTCTCATCCTTATCCAGAGATATAGTGGATCCCATTGGAGTCCTCATCGAGGTTGCATTCTCCATTCCGAATTTCTTGAGGAGTTCATTTGTGAACTTCGTCTGAGAAATGAAGATTCCATCCTCAGACTGTTTCACTTGAAGTCCCAAGAAATACTTTAGCTCTCCCATACTACTCATTTCAAACTTTCCTTGCATAAGTTTAGAAAACTTTATGCAAAGATTGTTGTCCATTGAGCCGAATATAATGTCATCGACATAGATTTGCACCAGCAAGATCTTGCCTTTGACTTCCCTAAGAAACAATGTCTTATCTATTTTTCCTCTAGAGAACTTGTTCTCAAGAAGAAAGCTAGACAAGGTCTCATACCAAGCTCGTGGAGCTTGTTTTAAGCCATATAGAGCTTTATTAAGAAAGTATACATGATTAGGATAAGTAGGATTGACAAAACCTGGGGGTTGAGCGACGTATACTTACTCTTTCAGGTCTCTATTCAAGAATGCAGATTTCACGTCCATCTGATAGACTGTGAATCCTTTGTGAGAGGCATATGCTAGAAACAGTCTGATTGCCTCGACCCTTGAAAACGGCGCAAACGTTTGGTCGAAGTCGATCCCCTCCTCCTGTCTATATCCTTGAGCCACCAGTCTGGCCTTATTCTTGATGATGACCCCGTGTTCATCCAGCTTGTTTCTGAAGATCCACTTGGTGCCAATCACGTTCTGCGTCTTTGGTCTATGAACAAGCGTCCAGACGTTGCATCGTTCGAATTGATGCAGCTCATCTTGCATGGCCAATATCCAAGACGCATCTTTGTTTGCTTCGTCGAACTTCTTTGGCTCAACCTGCGACAGGAAGCTAAAATGCAGAAACTCGTTAAGTGTACCTCGACGAGTTCTGATACCGTCTCGAGGATCTCCGATGATTTGATTTCTAGGATTATCCCTCATTTGTCGGAGCTCTAGTAGTCTTGCATCAGGAGCACTAGCATTTTCTGGGGCTCCTTCCTCTTCAAGGAGGACTACTCCATCCTGACCGTCATCATCTCCGATCGGCATTGAGGTGGATACCTTGACGTACTTTGGAGTTGCATCTTTATCGGGCTCATCCAGGTGTAGCTGTTCGATTCTTGCACCTGTATCTTCAAGAAAATCACTGGAAGAATTGCAATTAAGCAAGCTTCCTTCATCAAATACAACATTTATTGATTCCTCTACCACTAGGGTTTTCTTATTGAAGACCCTATAAGCCCGGGTATGGCTACTATAGCCCATGAATATGCCTTCGAAGCATTTTTCACCAAACTTAGTACGCGGGTACTTCCCGTTATTCAGTACATAACATCTGCAGCCAAAGATCCTAAAATAGGACATGGTTGGCTTCCTGCCTTTCAGTAGCTCATAAGGCGTCTTATGATGACTCTTGTTGATCAAGGCCCGGTTTTGTACATGACAAGCCGTATTGACAGCCTCTGCCCAGAAATATTCTGGGAGAGAAGCGTCATTCAACATTGTCGTGCAGGCTTCAATGAGCGTTCTATTTCTCCTCTCCGCAACTCCATTCTACTGAGGAGTGCGCGGGGAGGAAAACTCATGAAAGATACCAAGTTCTTCACAGAACTCTGTCATAGCACCAGACTCGAACTCTGTTCCATGGTCACTTCTGATTTTGACCACGGAGCAGTTAAGTTCGTTCTAAATCTGCCTGACAAAACTGGTGAAGATGTCAAACGTATCAGACTTGCGTTTTAAGAAGAACACCCAAGTAAACCGAGAGTGATCATCAACAATCACTAGCGTATAAGACTTGCCTCCCAAGCTATGAACTTGCATTGGACCAAACAAGTCCATATGCAGAAGATAAAGACATCTGGAGGAGTCTTTCTCAACGATGCCCTTAAAGATAACCCGAGTCTGTTTGCCCTTCTGGCATGCAGGACAGGGGCTATCTTTGATGCACTTAATAATGGGAGCATCCCTTACTAAGTTTTTAGAAAACAGCATACTAATTGTCTTGAAATTAATATGTGCCAATCTCTTGTGCCATTATTCACAAAGAGATGCACTGCCTGTTGCTACTAGGCATACGGGGGTAGATGAATCTAAACTAAGAAAATCTATGGAGAAGATATTTCTTCTCCTAATTCATGTTAATACCGTCTCCGAAGAGGCACACGATATTATCAGGCATTTATCCTTGCAGAACTTAACGTCATAACCTTTATCACATAACTGACTTACACTGATCAGGTTATGATTTAACCCTTCAACGTAAGCCACGTCGGTGATAGAAATTATACTGTTGGAAATCATACCGTAACCCCTGGTGACTCCTCGATCTGATCCCCCAAAGATGACTTTGGGTCCATTCTCGACTGGAGAGTAATCACGCAGCAGGCTTCTTGTCCCGGTCATATGCTGGGAGCATCCACTGTCCAAGTACCATATGGGAGTTTTGGTGTCCTTTGGACATTCCTGCAAAACAGAATTAATTTCCCTTAGGAACCCAATCAAACTTAGGTCCTAGATTCCTCGTTAGCATACTCCCCCTCGGATGGTTAGCCCTACGAGTGGTCTGCCTCGCATTGCCAACATGAGGAGTCTCGTTATTCCTTGGATTAAACCAGCAATCCACGGCAAAGTGACCAACTTTGCCACAACACCAGCAGTCAAATCTGTTATACTTTCTCCTAGGCACCTGCTTCACCCTTTGAACGGAAGGTTCAGCCGGGGCCTTAGACCTGGAGGTGGAGGCATCATGATGACAACAGTCGCATGATTTCTTCACCTCCTGGTTTCTTAGTGTAACAGGCTTGGCCTTGGGTGCCTGCTTCCTATTATGGCCGCTAGAGAAGTGGCTATAATCCTCCATTTGAACTTCCTCATAAGGTTCCTTGAAGACACTCTCGCCAAAGTTGCGGGGGAAGGCCCACCCTCATACCGGCTCTTGGGCTTTTCAACTGAGGGCCAAAAGAAGTGGCCATAGGTTGACTCAAAGTCCTGTTCATTGCAGGGAAAGCCAGGCTTCCTGAATACAACAGGGTTGAGTGGGGCCTTTCCCTTTTCTGCAGTAGAGGCCTTCTTAGCAGCCTTATTTCTCCTCTGCTTTTTATTTCTCTTGGATGATTTACCAGGCACACCCACATGCCTCAACCCAGCCCCCTTAGCCTGAGCAGAGAAGGTATCAACCAGTGGAAGAACAGTCTTTGGCATAGAGAAGCATTGGACAATCTTCTTTTCTGCCGTAAGTTGTTCTTCCAACTTATTGATTTCTTACTGTTTAAGATCAAGGAGACTTAGAGACTCTGAGTGCTTAGAGATCAGGTCCAGGTGCTCCTGTCGGAGAGAAATCAAGCTAGTGATCTCTTCCCTTAGAGAGACACCCTCGACCTTAAGGAATCTGACTTCCTTTTTCTGAGCCCTCAATCTCTTGCGGAACTCCTCGAAGGTGTTTAGCAGAACCTCATACTTTTTGAGGAGCTCAGCTTCTCGGTAAGATGGGTTGTCCTCGAGATCATCATCAGGAGACTCATAGTCAGAGCCGGAGAGGGGGTACGAGCTTTTACCTTCCCAGTGAATGGGGGGCATTCTCCTTCTGAGTCAGAGCGACCCACCAGCCCGAAGTAGGCTTCCTCATCATCACTGGAGTCTGAGGAATCAGACTCACTCAGTGTCTTTGACTTTTTGGCGATGTAGCTCCTCTCCTTCTTTTTATCTCTAGAGGTTCTGTTCTCTTCTCCCTTCCCCTTCTCTCTCTTGCCTTGATGGCAGTCGGCCACGACGTGTCCTTGCTTATTGCACCCGAAACAAATGATGTCAATATGACGATGTTTGTTCGGTTTTGATTCATACCTGTTAGAAGAATAATTCTTCTTCTGATTTCTGGAGGAGTAGCCGTCTCTCTTTCTTTGATTCCTAATCTTGATGAACTTCTTGAATTCTCGGGTGATGAGGGAGAAGTCTTCTTCAGACAACTCTGAGCCGGAGGAGCATGGCTCGGAGTCTTCCTCTTCATCTTTTTTCCCCGCACGGGATGAAGCCGCACCCTTGACCTTCCTGGAGTGAATGGCTTTTAGGGCCACAGTCTTTTCCTTGGCTGCGGCCTTCTCTGCTTCTTCTTCAGCTTTCCTCGTGTTTAACTGGAGCTCATAGGACATGAGCTTCCCAAAGAGTATCTGAGGATCAGTTTCAGCTAATCTACCAAACTCTCGGATGGCGCAGATCTTCGTGTACCATTCCTTAGTAAGGGACCTAAGTAATTTATCATTAAGTTCACCATCAGTGAACACTCTTCCATATCCCTTGAGAGCATTGATGATCTTGAGGAAGTTCCCGAAGGTAACTCCGATCTCTTCCTTGGGCCCCTACCTGAAGGCCTCATATTTCTGGTTCAGGAGGGATCTCTGATCATCCCTCACTTCATCTATGCCCTCCATCAGGATAATCAAGCTGTGCCAGATATCCTTGGCTGTCTTGTAGTTGTAGAAGTTTTTCATCATGGAGTCATCGACTGCGCTGATTAGTATGTTTTGTGCCTTCTTGTCAAGTCCGACCAGCACCATCTCATCCTTGTCCATTTCAGAAAGCTACTTTGGAACCTTTTTTGGTAGGATCAATGGTGGAGGCCTTAGTGGGAATATAAGGTCACTCCTCCACGATCATGAAGAGTCGAGGGTCGACTGCTTCCATGTAAAATCTAATCCTTTCCTTCCAGATAGAAATGTTTAGCCTGGTGAACACTGGGATCTTGCTTGAGTACTTGAGTCCATCCATAGTAGATATCTGCCTTCTTCTTGGCACTAGTGGCAGGAACTTACTCAAGGTGTTAACCTTATTGCTGAGCAACCTCCCTATGATACCACTTGAAAGTCCACTTAGTGCCAACTACCTTCACCTATGGGGGGTAATAGGTGTCTTGCAGCGATTTTAACGGAATTAAAATTCTACCTGCACAAGTAAACAAAACAACACAGCATAAACAGACACAAGCAGTTATAGTGGTTCCCCGATTTGGGTACGTCCACTTTCCCCCTTCGACCTATCTCCCAACAAGGGACGACTCGGTCACTTCACCAACTGGATTGAAATCCAATCCTCACACTCACCGAAGGAACCCTTCCAAAAGAAGGAGTAACCACTCCTCCACCACGGGTTGCACCTAATCCTTACAACGAGGAACCTACGTTCCGTTAACACAAAAATAAAATGGAATGTATAAAATATACAAACTACTTATGGAGTGCTAGGAGTCCCTCTTCGTTCGATGACGTGTTCTTGACGAAGATGAAGAGTCCACGACCTTAGCTCTCACTTAGAATGAATCTCCACGAAACCGGCGGCGGCAAGAAGAGCGGCGGCTTGGCGTTCGGGATCGGCGGCAGCAAGAAGTGCGGCGGCTGAGCTTTAGAGATCCAACCTTCGTAGCTATGCTGGCAAGGTCTACCAATGGTCTTCCTTGGATCAATCATCTCGATCGATTCGGAAAGGGAAGGTATTTCCGATCTACAAATCAAGAGACAAAAGATCTCAAGAAGGACACATGAGACACGTTGCTTGGCAAAGCTTCTGTCGCCGGAAGATCAGGAGGTATCCACGATCAACGGCGATGACTAACTTCCCGAGCGGCGATGGCAGCGGAAGAGAAATCCGTGATCTAGGTCACGTCGGTGGCTCAGTTTTCTTTCTTGTGTATTCGTACTGATTACTGTTCAAAATGCCGAAGAATTTATACAGTAGGTCATGCAATATGACCGTTGTGGGCCCCACCAAAACAAACCCTAGCTCCAGTTCAAAACAGCGCCTGAAACTTGGTCCGGTCCAGCGAGCACCAGAATTTCGCCTAAGGCAAATTCGGCGAGAATCATAGGTGATTCTCGACGAATTGGAGAGAATAACCTACGATTCTCTCTGAATTCTACTTAGCAGAATTCATGCTGAACAACTTGGCAAACCAGAGTGGATCGGCGAGAGTCATCAATCATTCTCGACAAATCGTCGAGAGTGCAGAATCATTCTCGACGAATCGTCGAGAAACACTTGATGACTCTCGACGAGTTTGACTTGGCGTGAGATTTGCACGCGCTGAGTCAGCCGGAGATAGTCGGCGAGAATCAGCTAGTGATTCTCGCCGATTCGGCGAGAATCACTTAGTGATTCTCATTGATTCTTACTTAGACGATATTTCGTCTTTCCACCCGTGAGCTGCTCTTTGGCCCATCCTTGCTTCTTGACTGCTCTTGATCTATCACAGCCCTGTACTTGTAAATAAGTACTCTCCAATAGAGAGAGTACATGTAAGCCAACACACTAATCTGCTCAACGAGGGATTACGTTGCGCAGACCCGTGTATATTGACCTACTGCACCCTGACATTGGTGTGTACTTAGCGAGGAATAACTGCAAGCACAACTTGAAGACAAATGATCAAATACATTGTCCATTCACCTTAGCTGGTTCAGTGGCTTCTTCAAATCAGGTACATTATGGATACAATACCCAACAGAACCATAAGGAGCTAGGTTCCATGAAACTCCCCATCTGCAGGAAAGAGAGTTTTGGAATCTGGAAAGAGAGGTTCAGGCTGTTAATGGAAGTCTATGACCCAAGGATCTTTGTGACAATTAAAGAGGGACCTTTCATCCCTATGAAGGTCTCATTTCCAGATGCAACAGTCCAAACACCAAAAACATATGCTGAAATGACCAAGGATGAGGTCATACTTGCTACGTTGGACAAGAGGGTACATAATATTATTATTAGTTTCATAAATGATTAAACCTTTCAGAATCTGGTTCACTGCCAGACCTCCAAAGAGATATGGGATACTTTGCTGTTCTACATGGAAGGAACTAAAGATGTCAATGATGAAAGGAAGTACATGCTTAACCAAGAGTTTGTGGCTTTCAGGCAGTCCCAGAAAGAGAACATAGTTGCTTGCTATGAAATATTTTTCTGGATTGTAAATGAACTGAGGACCTATGGGAGGGTATTCAGTCATTATGAGCTTAATGAAAAGTTCCTGAGGTCTCTCACTAGAGACTGGGACACCAAGATATATGTCATCAGAGAGGTGGCCAAGCTAGATGATACTCCTCCCCATACACTGTTTGGGAAGCTACTATCTTATGAAATGCAGCTGACTTCCAGGAAAGAGGAGGAGACAAGCAGCAGATCCCTTATCAAGGAGAAGGCTGTGTCCTTCAAGGATGAGAGCTCAAAGAGGATAAAGGAGAGGATTGTCTCTCCTCCAAGGAGATCTGCTGACTCAGATAGCATTGGGCCGAGTTCATCTAACAGCAGCTTGTTAGATGAAGACTTTGCTACCTTCTCCAGGAAGCTTCAGAAATTGATGAGGAGGAAGTAGTGGAGGAGCATACCTTCCTTCTCCTCTCATCACAAGGAAGACTACTACAAGGCAGAGAAGAAGCACTCCAAGGGAGGCAGGTATGACTCTAAGCCTAGTAAATATGTTTCCTCTAAAGTTGTTTGCTACTATTGTAGCAAGACTGGGCATGTTATTGCAGACTGCCCAATGAAGAGAAAAGAGGCTGATGAGAAAAAGGCCCACCAGAACAAGGGCAAGAAGGATTAGTCCTTCATTATAAAGAAGGAGAAGAGCTAGACTGACTAATCTTCATCAGAGTCTAAAGAAGAAGAAGCCTATATTGGGCTAGTAACTGTTGCTGCTGAAGAAGAAGCTGAAGTAGAAACTAAAGACTATCCTGCTGCTAGGATAGGGATCAAGGCCCCTCTATCATATTCAAGCAGTGATTTAGAGGTGGATGATGAATATGAAGAAGATGGCATCGGCAGCTATGGGCTGATGGCAAGTTCTGATGATGAATCCAGACAGGGATAGCCTAGTCCAGTCAAGGTACATTCCTTATCCAACTCATCTTCTAACTCATATTGCGATACTAGTACAGACTCTGATGCTTCTTCATCTAGTGGTGAAGAGGGATCAGTTTCTGAGGAATATGTCAATCAATTGATTGACAAGTATGGTGCACTTCTGGATGCCTTTAAGAAGTGCAAGAAGTGTATTAAGAAGCAGGCTGAGGATATAACCTCCCTTCAGCTTGTTGCTTCCCAGTACGCTGAGACAATATCTTTGCTGGATCAGAAGGATAGGGAAGTTAGCTATTTTAAGGTCATGGCTCTCATCTAGATTGGCACCATAAAGATCAAGAATAGTCTCATAAGGGACCTTAAAGAGAAGATCCAGAGGGAGAAGAGAATTGTGGCTAGTTTCTCAAAGCTCAATACTGTGTTGCCCTTGATAGACTTCTTCTCCTCTCAGAAGGGTAAGAAGGGGTTGTGGTTTAAGGGAAACACTAGAGTTGCCCCTTTCAAAGGGAAAGGCAAAGCTCCAGTTCATCCTCTAGCTTCCAAGTCTCCTATTCCTTTTAGTAAAGTTTAGTTACCTTCAAATAGGTATGACCAAGAGAGAATCTATGGTCACTAGATGAATGATAGATCCACTAGTGTGAACAAAGATTTTCACAGCTTTGGTGGAAGGTATAGAAGGGGGTAAGTGCCTTTAAGGCTTCCCATGAAGAAATTCAAATAGACCATCATGGACCATTTTTATTTGGTGCCCCCGCCCCAACTCTCAAGAATAAGGAAGTTGCTTTCACTCAAGCCCCTCCAGTAAATATCCAGACCAAGGGCAAGTCTATCAGAAGGCCAAATCTAGCTATATCTAACGCTATAAATAGCATGTCATCTACAAAGAAGACTGTTGTTCATGGCATTCAAAGTAAGCCAAGGAAGCTTGCTGGAAGACTTACCTTCAGTCAGATCCTTGCTGAAAGGAACCTGAAAATGTTGTTGCTCCTCTTCCTTCTATTCAGTCAGCAGTTAACCAAACTGTAGGGCCTACTCAGAAAAATAAGATACAGCATTCATGAATGTTGGTACTATGGCAAAGTGGGCCACTATGCTATAGATTACTGGCACAATACAAATGTGTCGAGAGCTAATGTTAGTACACCAGTCAGAAAAGCAGCTGGTAAACAAGTCCATTTTCATACTAACATACACCAAGGACCCAAAAGATATTGGGGTCCTAAGGTAAAATAAATTATGTGTTGCAGGTTAATCCAAGTGCCCATACCCCTATATGGTACTTGGACAGTAGTTGTTCCAGGCACATGACTAGGACAAGGAGCAACTTAAAGGAGTACACTCCAGTGAAGGATGGACCCAAAGTTATCTTTGGTGGTTCAGATAGAGGAGTGACAAGAGACTATAGTAAGATTACCAATGGCATAATCACAATCTCAAAAGTGGCTTATATTGAAGGGTTGCAACACAACCTTATAAGCATAAGTCAACTCTCTGATCTATGCTATGCCATTATCTTCCACAAAAATGAGTGCAAGATTAAGAGGTCAGGTGACCAAAAGGTCATCTTGACAGGCTCTAGGAGTGGAAATGTTTATTGCTTAAACATTCTGTGTCTAGATATAGACTCTTCTATTTGTCTAGTGGCAAATGAGAAAGTTTCTTATTGTGTGCAATGGCACAGGAGACTAGCTGAAAGTGAGAGGTTAGATCTGGTATACTCTAGAGGGGGGAGGGGTAAATAGAGTATTCTTTGGGTTTTAAAACTTTTGCTTTAAATAAAAAGTTGTTCCTAAACCTATATGATTTGTCACAGGAAAACATCAAATATAAGTAATCACAACCACAGCAACCTAACTAGCATAGCCACAGCAAGAACAAAAAAGAAAAGGGCATCCAGACAACACAAGAATTTTATAGTGGTTCCCCAACCTAGGTACATCCACTCTTCTACCACCCTGGTGGGAATCCACTCAGGTTTTTGATCAAGTGACTGCCACCAATGAGCTTTTGATCAGGTGCTCAAAAACCAAACCTCAAGTCTTTTGATCAGTTGACTTGCAACCAGGAATAATCTTGAAGGGAATTAAAACCCTGTATATAGTGGGGTGAGAGAATTATTTTGTATTCTCTTTCTCAAATACAACTGAGAAGACTTTTGTTGATATTGACTTTAGCAAAGAGCTCCCCCTAAGATATTGAATGGTTCAGAAAGGTGGAGCTTTGATGCAGGGTGATAAGCCTTCATACATTTTACTTTGACCAGAAGATCTCCAGGAACTTCTGGAATGATGTTGTAATTATTGTCCTTTGAAGAATCTTGAGATGAGGACAGAAGAAGACTCTTGATTTTTAATGGCTATTATTCTTCTTCTTCAACTTAAAGTTCTTCCTCTGGTCTAGCACTTATTTCTCTCTATCACTTTGTTCTGTGTACTCTGCATCTCAAAGTGCTGTTATGAGAGAGAGAGGGAGAGCAGAAGATCCTTGTTCACTATTGTTGTTGTTGTTGTTTTTCTATATGTCTCTTGTTGTTGTTCTTCTTTTGTATGTCTTTTTGTTCTCTGTCTTTTACCGGAAGGAGGAAAATCCCTTTTATATTTTACATATAAATTTTTTTTTTGAATTCCTTCCTGCATTCAATGCTAATGGCCTTAAGAACGTTTGCATTGATTGATTTCCCCAACTGTCCCTTTGAAAAACGGCAAGCAATAATCCTAATGAAGACCATAACTAATGCTCCGTATAACGGTAATATTCAGAGAATATTTTAGCATTAAATACTCAGGAATTATTGCATTATAATAGGGACAGAAGGATGAAAATAACCAAGTCTAGATTCGTCGTGCTGAGTCCACGATCGTCGACCTAAGAACTGCTGACTGTTGCTTGATGAATCTTTCTAATTCTGTGCATCAAGATCATCGAGCTGAGAACCAAGTTCATCGACTGGAGTTTGATTCTGGACTTAGAAATATTGAGATGTTTTCTGGAATTGAGTGTTGAAGCAGATGATCCAGAAATCGTCGACCTGAGAACTGAGTTCGTCGAGCTCAGCACAGAGAATTTTTCTCTGATTTCGTCGAGCTGAGCACGACTTTCATCGACCTGAGTTTGACGAACGTCGAACTCTTTTTCTTAGTCTTGATATTTCTTAAGTCTTGAATCTTTGGCAGACCGTTGATGGCTGGTCCATGCATTGTTGAGTCTAAGGACTTGGCCTAGACTCTAAGACACAACCATGACCCTTGCTATACATGTTGGGTCATATGATCCTAACTGTTGGGTACATTGGAAAATGTGTACCTGTTTTAAAGAAGCCCAACTTAGCTCAATGATATACATCAAGGTGTATTTGATGTTGTTTTGAGTTGACATGTGCAGGTGAAGAAGTATTAAATAATGCAGAAAAATATTCTAAGTCCACATATCGACACCTGAAGAAATTGTGTCGACACTTCAGAATATTTGTGTCGACACTTCAGAATATCAGTGTCGACACAGAGAAAGATAGTCGACCACATTTATGTCGACACTGGGAAGCAGTGTCGACACATAAAGAAAATAGTCGACTTCAACTATCTCGACACTAGGAAGCAATGTCGACACATAAAGAAGATCGTCGACCTCAGCACTGGGAAGCAGTGTCGACACAGAAGAAGATAGTCGACTAGTGAAAGATAGTCGACACAGAAGAAGATAGTCAACTAGTGAAAGATAGTCGACACAGAAGAAGATAGTCGACTAATGAAAGATAGTCGACACAGAAGAAGATTGTCGACAAGTGAAAGATAGTCGACCAGAGAAAGATAGTCGACACTGGGTGGATGTGTCGACACCAGAAGATTGAGTCGACACATATTGGCAGTAGTCGACTATGCTTGTGTCGACACCAGAAGACTGAGTCGACACATTTTGGCAAAGTTGAATATTGCTGTGTCGACACCTGAAGGCTGAGTCGACACATACTGAGTTCTGAATCTACAACAACTGTGTCGACACACAGGACTTGTGTCGACACACTGCAGAGTCTAGACCAAGTTATTTTCTGAAGAAGCTGTGTCGACTTAAAGGCAACTCAGTCGACATCATCAAAGACTGTGTCGACACCAAAGTCACTTGTGTCGACACAGATAGACATATTGGTCTCGACACTTTCTAACAGACTGTCTCGACATTTTGCTGTCCAAGGCTAAAGCACAGGAACTGTTTGAAGACTTGACAGCTGTGGGTTGCCACCGTTTAACTGAAGCTGTCAGACCTGTCAGAAAACAGTTAGAAACCGGATCAGCCGGTTACCATGAAGAAAGTCTATAAATAGACACATTCAGAAGGAATTAGATATGCAGCTAAGCTAAGAAAAATAACTGGAGAAGATCTAAAAAGAAGAAACAAAAGGATTACGATCCTATTGAAGTTTCAATTCAAGAAAGTGCTAAGCTCTATAGAAGATCTTCATCAGAAAATCTAAGAAGAAGAAGTCTGAAGTATCAGTAAAGGTGTTGGATAGAGGGAGATCCAGTCATCTTGAAGAAGAAGAAGGAAGCCATCAGAGGTTTCTCAAGAAGCTGTTTGGAAATCAACTCAGCTAAGTTCAGATTCAAGAAGCTTTGAAGAAAGCTCAGATTCAGTTGATTTCATCAGCTGATCAAGAAGTGTCTTGTCCTCTTCTCTCTCAACAAAGGCAAGACATCAAAATATCTTTTCTAAATTTCTGTAGGATCTGTTTACACAGATCTGAGTTGTAAGCCTGTGTTATAAAGGCTGAGTGTAGGAGAGGTGATCTCTGAGTGATAGGGCTATTTGCCTGAGTGTAGGAGAAGGTTATTCTCTGAGTGGTAGGTCTTGAGGCAAGGCTGAGGTAGGGCTGTTGAGCCTGAGTTGTAGGAACCTATCCTGATTCTGAGCTGTAGGATCTGAGGATCTGAGAATAGTGGAAGTTTGGCCGAATCTAGCATATTGCTAGATAGGTGAAGGGGGAAAGTGGATGTACCCAGATCTTGGGGAACCACTATAAAACTTTGTGCAATCTGTGATGCTTAGTTGTCTGTGAATGCTGTGCTAGATAATTTAATCTGCAAGTGAATTCTGCCTAGATTTATAAACAAGAAATTAGAACCTATTCACCCCCCCCCCCCTCTAGGTGTTTAGGTTGTCTTGAAAGTAAAACTATCAAGTGGTATTAGAGGGAGGTTCCTCAAAAAGGACTTAACAGTCTGAGGTAGATCTGATAGGCAGAATCAAGATTCAAAAAGATGGGTTCTGGTGAGAATCATAAGGAGCTAGGGTCTATGAAATTACCCATATGCAAGAAAGAAATTTTTGGAATTTGGAAAGAAAGAGTCAGACTGTTCATGGAGGCATCTGACCCAAGGATTTACATCACAGTACAGGAAGGCCCCTTCATTCCAATGAAGGTATCAGTTCTTGATGCAAATATTCAAACTCCAAAGAGTTATTCAGAAATGACCAAGGATGAAATCATCTTGGCAACCATGGATAAAAGAGCTCAGAACATTATTGTTACTGCCATAGATGACTCAACATTTCAGAATCTGATTCACTGCAAGACCTCCAAAGAGATGTGGGACACATTGATTGTCTATATGGAGGGATCTGAAGAAGTAAGGCAGGACAGGAAATCTATGCTCAATCAGGAGTATGAAACTTTTAGACAAGGAAAATTTGATAGCATAACTGAGTGCTACAAGAAATTCTATAGAATTGTGAATGAGCTTATGTCCTATGGAAGAGTCTTCAGTACTTATGAACTGAATGACAAATTCTTGAGATCCTTAACAAAGGATTGGGACACAAAAATCTGTGCCATAAGAGAAGTGGCTAAATTGGCAGAGATATCTCCTCCCACCTTGTTTGGAAAGTTGCTATCATATGAAATGCAACTTATGGTGAGGAAGGAGGAGGAAAAGAATTCAAGAGGAGAGCATAGAGAAAAGACTGTGGCATTCAATGCAGAAGCCACCAGAAAGAATAGGAGGAAATCCCCATCTCCTCCTAAGGAAGTTGCAGAAGATAGTTCTGAAAATTCAGATAAGGGTTCAGAAAGCTGTGATTCAGATGTAGACTTTGCTGCATTCACAAGGCAATTCCAGAGGTTCTTGAAAAAGAAGCAATGGAAGTCTAGGCCTTCCACATCACAGCAAGATGATGACTATTATCAGAAGAAAAGGTCATCAAGGAAAGAGAAGAGCAGATCAAAGCCCAGCAAAGCCACTACTTCAAAGATTGTCTGCTATTGTTGCAATAGGCCTGGACATGTAGTGGCTGACTATCCTGATAAGAGAAAGGAATCTTCAGACAAAAAGAAGACTTATCAGAAAGGCAAGAAGGAGAAATCCTTTGTTGCAAAGAAAGATAAGAGTCTAACAGACCAGTCAACTTCAGAGTCAGAATCTGAAGCTGAAGCATATATTGGACTATATGCTGCATCTGAAGAAGAGGAGTTTCTGCAGTTGCTAGACTCCATCAATGAACAAAAGGATCATCAGTGTATGGGGCTGATGGCAGGATCAGAAGAGGACATATGCCAGAATCAGTCTGGTCATAATAAGGTACAATGTCCTTCTATTACATCTGTTTGTTGTACAAGTGAAGAATCAGCTACATCTGCATCAAGTGATGTAGATGCATCTGAATCTGAAGGAGATGTCTATCAATTGATAGACAAGTTTGGGGATTTGTTGCAGGCCCTTAAGAAAAGCAAGAACCTGGTTAAATCTCAGGCTCAGGAAATTGCTGAACTAAGGGTTGCTACAACTGAGTTAGAGAAAGTTATTGATCAAAAATTAAATGAAATTGCCAAGCTGAAGAATATAACTATTATTCAGATGGGCACAATTAATTATACTAATGATCAAGTGAAGAGTCTGGAGGCCAGACTTAGAATTGAAAGGGATTTAGTGGCTAGTTACTCTAAGCCAAAATCTGTCTTACCCTTGATAGATGAATTTGTCACTCAAAAGGGTAAGGCTGGATTAGGATTTAAAGGTAACTCCAAGGCTGGCAGATTCAAGAGGAAAGGCAAAGCTCCTGTTCAACCACTAAATCTTTCAGTCCCCATAAAGTTTAGTAAGGTGAAAGTGCCTTCTAACAAATATGATCATAAAGATATTCAAGGTTATATTAAGACTAATGTTCTGAAGAACAAGGGTGTAAATGCAAGCAGGCCTACCTATGGTCATAAACCCAATGGTTTTAAGAAATCAGTAGGTGAAGTTGCAGCAGCACCAGCAATGAACAGAAATTCTTCTGACAAGGATGTATCTAGATCTAGATACAATAAGTTTGAATGTTGGTGCTGTGGAAAGAGAGGCCATTTTGCACTACACTGCTGGTATAACACAAGTGTTATAAAGAACAAAAGTTTACCTGTTAGAAGAGGTTATGGTAGCTTTATTAATGCTAACCTGAACCAAGTACCCAAGACTTACTTGGGTTCTAAGGGTAAGTAATTCTGTATTGCAGGTGAATCCAAGTTACCATGCCCATATATGGTACTTGGATAGTGGTTATTCCAGGCACATGACTGGAACAAAGGGGCTGCTGAAGGAGTATTCATCTGTCAAAAATGGACCTAAAGTGATCTTTGGTGGATCTGAAAAAGGAATCATCAAAGGGTTTGGTAACATTTCTTCTAACCTAATTACTATCACTCAAGTGGCTTATGTAAAAGGTTTGAAACATAATCTAATAAGCATAAGCCAGCTAAGTGATTTAGGATATGACATTTCATTTATTAAAGATGGATGTCATATCAAGAGGTCAAGTGATCAAAAGATCATATTGACTGGGTATAGGAAGAGAAATGTATATTGTCTTAATTTTGAATGTGAGAATAAGGCTTCTCCTATCTGTCTTGTAGCTGATGACAATGCTTCTCATTGTGTTAAGTGGCACAAGAGATTGGCTCATCTAAACTACAAGACAATTGGCCAACTCTTTAGCAAAGAGTTAGTGAGGAATGGACCTCAAATTAGGTGTATAAAGGAAGGGATATGCTCAGCTTGTCAAAAGGGCAAGCAGATAAAATCCTCCTTCCCAAGCCTTGAAAACAAGGATTCTGTGAGGTGCTTATACCTCTTGCATATGGATCTTTTTGGTCCTATGCCAGTTCATAGTCTAGGTAGGAAGGTCTACACTTTTGTGGTTGTAGATGACTATTCTAGATTTACATGGGTGTTCTTTCTGAGACAAAAATCTGAAACCCCAAGTGTATTACTTAATTTTGTAAAGCAAATTCAGAATGAACTGAATAGTATAGTGGTCAAAATCAGAAGTGACCATGGTACTGAGTTTCAATCTGAAAGCATAACAAACTTGTGTAAAGACTTTGGGATTTTCCAAGAGTTCTCCTCACCTAGAACACCTCAGCAAAATGGAATTGCTGAAAGAAAGAATAGAACATTAATTGAAGCTGGTAGAACTCTATTGAGTGACACCTCTCTCCCAGAATATTTTTGGGCTGAGGCAGTTAACACTGCTTGTCATGTAATCAATAGGGCTACTATCACCAAAAGCCACAAAATAACTCCCTATGAGATTGTGAAAGGCAGAAAACCAAATCTATCTTACTTTAGGATCTTTGGTTGCAAGTGTTATATACTTAACAATGGCAAGTCATATTTGACTAAGTTTGCTGCCAAATCCCAGGATGGGATATTTGTTGGGTACAGTACAAATAGTAAGGCCTATAGAGTCTTCAACTTGACTACTCAAGTTGTTGAAGAATCTGTGCATGTGGTGTTTGATGAAACAAGATTAATCAACTGTGAGTTGTCTTGTAGATCAAATGACTCAACAGGTATAAGCAAAAGTATGGACAAGCTTTCCATTACTGAAGTATCAAAGGAAGATGGGGAATTGGAAAATGAAGGCTTCAGTCCAGGGGGAGAACAAGACACTATAGAAGCTGATGAAAATCAAGAGAATCAGTTAAATGAAGGAGCTGGAAATGTTCAACCAGAAGGAAATCTTCCTCCAGCTACAAGACATTTAAGAGATCATCCAGCTGATCAGATAATAGGTGATCCAAGACAAGGGGTGCAAACTAGAAGCAGAAATCAAAACACAGTTCTACATTCAAGTTTCCTGTCACAAATGGAGCCTAAGAAGTTTGAAGAAGCTATCCAAGACCAGCACTGGATTGATGCTATGCAAGAGGAGCTGAATCAATTCAGAAGGTGCAATGTCTGGGAGCTTGTTCCTAAACCAAGAGGCCACAACATAATTGGCACAAAATGGATCTATAGGAACAAGCTAGATGAAAGTGGAATAATAGTAAAGAATAAAGCAAGATTGGTTGCAAAAGGATACAGGCAGGAAGAAGGGATTGACTTTGACCAAACCTTTGCTCCAGTAGCAAGGCTGGAGGCAATCAGAATATTCCTTGACTATGCAGCCTATCAAGACTTCAAAGTATACCAGATGGATGTGAAGTCAGCATTTCTGAATGGTGATCTTAAAGAAGAAGTATATGTAGAGCAACCATCAGGTTTTGTAGATCCTCTTAAACCTGATTTTGTTTATAAGCTTAGGAAAGCTCTGTATGGGTTAAAGCAAGCTCCAAGGGCTTGGTATGAAACCCTGTCTACTTTCCTTATTGAGAATAAATTCTCAAGAGGAAAAATTGACAAAACTCTATTCCTTAGGGAATCCAAAGGCAAGATCATCTTAGTTCAGATCTATGTTGATGACATAATCTTTGGGTCTACTGAAAACAACCTTTGTAAAAAGTTTGCAAAACTTATGCAAGGGAAGTTTGAGATGAGCAGTATGGGGGAACTGAAGTTCTTCTTGGGACTCCAAGTAAGACAGACTGATGATGGCTTGTCCATATCCCAGTCTAAGTTCACCAAAGAATTGATTAAGAAATACGGTATGGAGTCATCCTCCACCATGAGAACTCCTATGGGAACAAGTATGCCTATATGCAAAGATGATGCAGGTAAACCTGTTGATGAGACTTTGTATAGAGGAATAGTTGGCTTACTACTATATCTCACTGCTAGTAGACCAGATATTATGTATGCTACATGTATCTGTGCTAGGTACCAAGCCTGCCCTAAAGAATCTCATTATACTGCAGTTAAAAGGATTCTGAGATATCTTAAGGGCACACCTAATCTAGGTCTTTGGTACCCTAGGAATAGAGATTTTCAACTAACAGGCTATTCAGATGCAGATTTTGCAGGATGTAGAGAGGATAGGAAGAGTACTACAGGTACTTGTCAATCCTGGGAGGAAGACTAATATCATGGAGTAGTAAGAAGCAGACTAGTGTGGCAATTTCCACAGCTGAGTCAGAGTATGTTACTGCTGGAAGCTGCTGTGCACAGCTATTATGGATGCAGCATCAGCTAAAGGATTATGGTATTCAAGTAAGTAGAACACCTCTTTTGTGTGATTCTAAGAGTGCAATTTCTATTGCTAATAATCCTGTTTCTCATAGTAGAACTAAGCATATAGAAATAAAATACCATTTTCTTAGAGAACATGTAGAAAAAGAAGACATCTCATTGGAATTTGTGAAAACAGATTATCAAATAGCAGATGTGTTTACTAAGCCCCTAGATGAGACAAAATTCAATAAATTCAAAATTGAATTAGGTTTGTTAACCATTGATTAGTGTAATCACAAAATCATCAACAATAAAGTTGAAGTGGTAACAAGACATTCAAGTGATATTAAGACACATTGAAGTAGTATAAAGTACTTTGTTGTACTTATAAGTTGTGATGAACAAACAGAAATTGGCTAAGTAAGATGGTGTCGACACATTCAGTAATAATGTGTCGACTCAGGGTAGTAATGTCGACAAGTCAGAGATATTGTGTCGACACAGAAAATATGTGTCGACACTTAAGAATCTTACTGTCGACTTATCCAGGAATGTAGTGTCGACTTCACCAGGATAGTGGTGTCGACACTTACAGATTTTGTGTCGACACTTATACTAAGAGTCGACACAGAATTCCTGATGCTCTACTATATATCTCTGGTGTCGACATAACCGCAAATTGGTGTCGACACATAGTAGACGAACTTGTAGTCGAGACAATAGAAGCTTGTGTCGACACAATCCATCTGTGTCGACACTTATAGTCTGTTTTTGGCGACTTTTGATCTTCTTTAAACAGAAGGTATAAATAGGTCAAAAAATCATTCTGTCAACACGCTTACAAGGTTTTCGAAACCCTGTGTCGACATTCTCCCTCTCTCTCTCTTTCTCTCATCTTTCAAGCTTTCTCGACTGATCAATGGCGCCGAAGATTGAAGACAATGTGAATAAAGGATATGAGTTGGTGCGTCAGGCCTTTGTAGCTGCCCCTCCAGATGTTCTTGGGGTTATCTCTCTCCTCTCCGACTCAGGTTTAGAATTTCTGGTCTCCGAACCATCAAAGATATGGAAGAAGGAGGTGCATGAGTTCTTTACCTCTGCATCTGTAAACTCTAAAAGTCATCAGATAAAATCCACAGTTCATGGGTCACCTGTGGAGATTACACCAAGAAAGATAAGAACAATTCTGCAATTACCTACAATTGAGAATGAAGAGGATGTCCCTGCTTCTAAATCTAGGGAGGCTCTTCAATGGTGTGGATTGGAATCCACCATGAAAATTGGAGCTGCGTTCAATTGGAAAGGAATGAATCAACAAGGCAAGTTTCTGTCAGAAGTAGTTGGAAAAGTTATTCTGTGCAAGCCAGGTGGACATGATAGGATTTCTGCCTATATGTTCAGCCTAATGACCAGGATTGTTTTTACAATTCCTACGGATTGGTCATCTGTAATCTTTGAAAAGATTAAGGAAGGAATTAAGAAGCCAAATCTGGCTAGGATAATGAGTATATACCTAAGTAAGGAGATTCCTAAGGTTATGCAACAACAACCTGGAACTAAAATTAATCACATGAGACAGATGGACATGAGATTATTCTCCAGATGGGATAGGGTGCTGACCAAAGAGATGCCTGAAGTGGAAAGGCAGGACTCACCTGAGAAATCCCCAGGTCATGCTACCAGTACTGGGCATCCACAAGAAGAGCAAGTAAGACTAGAGGTTGAAGATCAGCCTGCATCTACACAAGTTCAGGATGCCACAATACTTGCAGTTCAAGAAGAAGAAGTAAGTATACCAGCTCAGCAAGTTTATTCACCTACACAAACTGTATCTACTCATGACCAGGTACATGTGCAGGGGGAGCTGGTGTATTTTCCTACAAAAGAGACTTCTAATATTTCTATTTCTGCACAGGTCCAGGGGGAGCAAGTGCAAGAAGATACTCAAATTGATCAATCTCCAAATTTGAATACTGCAAATGATCAAGCCCAGAATGAATATACTCTGGAGGAGTTATTTCCAAATGATGAAATAATTCCTGATAGTCTGTAAGTGGAACAAGAACTTGAGGGGGAGCCAGTGCATGTTGAGACTGTACAACATGGCACAGAAGCAGCTGTTTCTCCTCCTCCCAAAGAAAGAGTTCAAATTGATAGTACTTCTGATTCAGAGACTGAAGAAGCCAGGGTGGCTAAAAAGAGAAAACTTATGGTCTTCCAGAGAAGGAGCAAGAGCTATAAGCAGGCTCTACAGTCTACAGCACATCACACTCCTTCTAACTTTGATTATAACAGGTTTTTGGTTGATTTACAAGTAAAATTGGATGAACACAGGATGGCCATTGAAAAATATGTTGATGAGAACAACAAGTCCCTGCAGTTTGACTTAGCTCAAGATATAAAATCTATTAGATTTGAGGTCAATATGCATAAAAAGGAGATGACAGATTGCTTCCATAAGGGAGGTAATGCTGTGGTGTATTTGGCAAAACAACAGCAGACTATCATCCCTAAGGTGGATGATATTGCTTTAACGCAAAGCTATGTCTTGGAAAATCAGTTAAGAATGAATGATAATTTAACTGAATCTCATCATGAGATCATAGAGGAATTGAAAAAGATTGTTCCAGGCCTGTCTGCAACTAGATCAAAAGAAATGGAAGAATTTGATAAGAACTTTCAAGCTGCTATTTATTCTGTTAAAACTGCTATCACTTCCTCTCAAAAAGAAATATCTGACAAGCTTCAAAAGTTAAAACCATTTTTTAAAGAGGGTGTGAATTATCTGGATGGCCAAATCAGATTTCAGAAGGAAGATCTGAGAGATCATGTTACTATAGAAGCCATAAAGGGGGAGAGGATGCTAGTTCATGCAGGCTCAGAGCACACTAAATGGGTGACCAATAGTATTCGAGCCACATTGGGATATCCCCCATTGTGTGATGATGTTATGGTGGCTGAGTTAGGAATACAAACAAGTCTACTTGAAGGCAATCAACCTGAGGTTGCCCAAGTCATTTACCCCCCTCCAGATTATGACATGATTGATCAGCAGGTTCAAGGGATGTATAGTCCTCCAAAGGAGGTTACTAATGTTGTTCTTGGGAAGGTTGATAAGCCTGAGGCTACTTTGAAAGACCAGCAAGATGCTCTTCTATCTAAGAAAAGGTTTAGAGAGCAGGCTGAACTTAAGCCAGACTTTGAGCAGTGGAGTCCTACTTCCAGAAATATAATACTCACTGCATGGAAGGCTGTCAAAGACCAAGTGCAGGAAAGAGGCAAGTGGTACAATGAGATGGAATGGCAGAAGTATGAAGCCAGGCAAGAGGCCATTGTACAGTTTAGAAGAAAAGCCAAGCTGGGTAGGCTGCCTCCAGATGCTCAGGAGCCAAGCAAGTACTTCCCAAAGCCCTTTCATTATTTTGAAAGGCAAAGGCTCAAGGAAGAAGCAAAGAAGAAGGCTGATCTAAAAGGCAAGAAGCCAGCTGAAGATTCTGAAGCTCCTGTGAAGGCTCAAGTTCTATCTGGCAAAGGGATTGTCATTAAAGAGCCTGATCAGTCTTAATTTTTAGTTCTTTCAAAGTATTTTGTAATGTTTTGATTAAATCATTAAATGTAAATCTCTGTATTCAAACATTATCAAGTTATAAACATAATGTTGTTTGGTATCATATTATGTTCATTCTGTGATGGATTGTTTTTATATTTTGTTTATATTAAGTATTCCTGTTATGTCATATATCATCAGTTTATACTTTTTATAAATGGTGTATATCATTGGCTATAGGGTTATGACTTCTCCAAATAGGGGGAGATTGTTGGGTACATTGGAAAATGTGTACCTGTTTTGAAGAAGCCCAACTTAGCTCAATGATATACATCAAGGTGTATTTGATGTTGTTTTGAGTTGACATGTGCAGGTGAAGAAGTATTAAATAATGCAGAAAAATATTCTAAGTCCACATGTCGACACCTGAAGAAATTGTGTCGACACTTCAGAATATTTGTGTCGACACTTCAGAATATCAGTGTCGACACAGAGAAAGATAGTCGACCACATTTATTTCCCAGTGTCGACACATAAAGAAAATAGTCGACTTCAACTATCTCGACACTGGGAAGCAGTGTCGACACATAAAGAAGATCGTCGACCTCAGCACTGGGAAGCAGTGTCGACACAGAAGAAGATAGTCGACTAGTGAAAGATAGTCGACACAGAAGAAGATAGTCGACTAGTGAAAGATAGTCGACACAGAAGAAGATAGTCGACTAATGAAAGATAGTCGACACAGAAGAAGATTGTCGACTAGTGAAAGATAGTCGACCAGAGAAAGATAGTCGACACTGGGTGGATGTGTCGACACCAGAAGATTGAGTCGACACATATTGGCAGTAGTCGACTATGCTTGTGTCGACACCAGAAGACTGAGTCGACACATTTTGGCAGAGTTGAATATTGCTGTGTCGACACCTGAAGGCTGAGTCGACACATACTGAGTTCTGAATCTACAACAACTGTGTCGACACACAGGACTTGTGTCGACATACTGCAGAGTCTAGACCAAGTTATTTTCTGAAGAAGCTGTGTCGACTTAAAGGCAACTCAGTCGACATCATCAAAGACTGTGTCGACACCAAAGTCACTTGTGTCGACACAGATAAACAGATTGGTCTCGACAATTTCTAACAGACTGTCTCGACATTTTGCTGTCCAAGGCTAAGGCACAGGAACTGTTTGAAGACTTGACATCTGTGGGTTGCCACCGTTTAACTGAAGCTGTCAGACCTGTCAGAAAACAGTTAGAAACCGGATCAACCGGTTACCATGAAGAAAGTCTATAAATAGACACATTCAGAAGGAATTAGATATGCAGCTAAGCTAAGAAAAATAACTGAAGAAGATCTAAAAAGAAGAAACAAAAGGATTACGATCCTATTGAAGTTTCAATTCAAGAAAGTGCTAAGCTCTATAGAAGATCTTCATCAGAAAATCTAAGAAGAAGAAGTCTGAAGTATCAGTAAAGGTGTTGGATAGAGGGAGATCCAGTCATCTTGAAGAAGAAGAAGGAAGCCATCAGAGGTTTCTCAAGAAGCTGTTTGGAAATCAACTCAGCTAAGTTCAGATTCAAGAAGCTTTGAAGAAAGCTCAGATTCAGTTGATTTCATCAGCTGATCAAGAAGTGTCTTGTCCTCTTCTCTCTCAACAAAGGCAAGACATCAAAATATCTTTTCTAAATTTCTGTAGGATCTGTTTACACAGATCTGAGTTGTAAGCCTGTGTTATAAAGGCTGAGTGTAGGAGAGGTGATCTCTAAGTGGTAGGGCTATTTGCCTGAGTGTAGGAGAAGGTTATTCTCTGAGTGGTAGGCCTTGAGGCAAGGCTGAGGTAGGGCTGTTGAGCCTGAGTTGTAGGAACCTATCCTGGTTCTGAGCTGTAGGATCTGTGGATCTGAGAATAGTGGAAGTTTGGCCGAATCTAGCATATTGCTAGATAGGTGAAGGGGGAAAGTGGATGTACCCAGATCTTGGGGAACCACTATAAAACTTTGTGCAATCTGTGATGCTTAGTTGTCTGTGAATGCTGTGCTAGATAATTTAATCTGCAAGTGAATTCTGCCTAGATTTATAAACAAGAAATTAGAACCTATTCACCCCCCCCCCCTCTAGGTGTTTAGGTTGTCTTGAAAGTAAAACTATCACTAACTTAGTGAACCTAGCACAAATCTAACTAGGGATCCAACAATCTCCCACTATTTGGGTGAGGTCACTAATTACAGACTCAAAACAAAAATTTACAAAGCAAGAAAAACATATATCTGGCAGAAAAGATAATAGCATATGCAGCAGATATATATATACAGTAAGCTTTGTATCATGAATGAGAAAATAGTTTTAATAATACCATAATCAAAGTAGTTCAAAATTTATTTCTTCTGCTACTTCTCCTTGTGCTTCTCCTCTTTGCTTTTGTCCCCAGGCAGAGTGAATATGATTTCCCTGTTGAGATTGGCTGCTTCTTTCTTTGACATATACAGATCTGATGCTCCAATCACAGTCAGGGTTGAGGTTCTAGGAACAATAGCCTCTGTGTGCAGTGTCATGTACTCTGCTGGATTGAAGACCTTACTTACTTGAAGTTTGTTCAGTTCCTTTTTCTCTATAAGATGACATAGTGGTGAATTTTTATAGATCTTCTCCTTCTTCTATAGCTTTCTTTATCTATGATAGGCCAATTAGCTCTTGGAGCCTTGCCATTCTGAAATTTGGATCAACATCCTGATTAGCAGTTGATTGATCATCTTGAGGAGATAGCAGGGTGATAGGTTTGAATTGAGTAGATTGAGCTTGAAAACTTATCATGCTATGCTTTTCATCACTTTGAGTATAAAGAGATTTAGGAGGAGCAACTTCACTAAACTTTCCTTTAGGCTTATGAGATTCACTATGCCTTCTGGATTGATGTTGAGAAGCTTGCTGTTGAGGAGGAGAGAATGAAGGCTTTTGGTAAACAACTTCTTTTATTTGCTCAGCTGAACTTGTATTCCTTTGCTGCTGACTGCCACCTTGGGATTGATGTCTGGATGATCGTTCCTGCCTTTGATAGGTTCTTGTGAAAGATGTAGGCTTAGAGGATACATCTGAACTTTGAGGAGAACCTCCTGAGGCACCAGCAGTAGGAGGAGGATGACCTCTCTTAAACTTCTGAGGTGGAGGAGAGTATCTCCTCCTCTTCTTCCTTGCCTTTTGTTCATTCTTAGATAGCCGCATCCATGCTGGCATACCCTTATAGGAGGTAATATTTTGCAGAATATAGTATGATGTGTCATTTGCAGGATTGGGTTTAGGGGCAGGAAGTGGAGGAGCTTTCCTCTTCTTGGAGACTTTCTTTCTCTTGGGATCCTCATCTGAGTCTTCATCATCATCATCATCTGACTCTTGTGGATTGTCATATAGTGCATCTATTTCTCTTATTGTCTCATCAGGTATTGCAGATTTTGTAGTTTTTGAGGGAGCTAGAGGAGTAGCTGGAGAACTATACACATCAGTGATTTTAGCAGCTGATTTATTTTCTTCTTTTATATCATCCATGATCAGTACATCTAGATCAGGCATTGGAGAATCATCCATAACAAAAATTGGTGCAAGAGGGGATGATATAGTGGGAGAAACAACTCTGGGAGGAGACTCTGGAGTAGCAAAAGTGGCCTTGAGCCAAACTTTGGGGCTTATTGGTGTGGTGTAAGGAATTATAGTCATGGATGGCATAGTGTTGTCTGCTGGAAGTTTATTAAAATAGACTGTATCTATTGGTTTTGTTGTTGCTACTTCTTCTGTTTCTGCTGCTGCTTCTGCTATTTCTGCTGCTGCTTCTGCTGTTTCTGTTGCTGCTTCTGCTATTTTTGTTGTTGCTTCTGTTGTTTCTGCTTGTACATCTACTACTACATCTTCATTGAGTATCTCCCCCTACCTGGTTTCACTGGCAACTGAAGCCAGGCCCCTTCCTGAAGAGGGAGCAGTAGAGAGAGCAGAAATTTGGGCAGTAAGGGTGGAAATGGATGCATCAAGAGGGGAAATTGCCTTTACTATGATGGTCTTGAGGAGGGGTTTGAGAAGTTCAAGAAGTGGTTGGATAAGGGAGGGATCCAATTGTGGTGAGGCAGAGGTTGTGGCAAGGGGTGTTTGAATGGGGATAGAGGTTGGGATGGTAGTAGTTGGTGGAGTTAGAGATGGAGAATCTGGCATATGAGTGTCTTGAGGAAGTTCATTTTAAGGAGAAGGAGTATTTAAGGGGGATGATAGTAGATTGAAGGTTGGTAAGGATGACAGGTTAGATAGGGGAATGTCAGCCAAGTGAGATGGAAGAGGAGATGAGGGTGGTGATGGTGTTAATGTATCATAATGGGGGGAAGGAGTATGAGAGGGAATATGGGTTGGAGATGTTTGTATTGGGGATGATGGAGGTGTGGGAGTAGAGACTATAATATGAGTGGAAGGTGGGGTTTGTTTATTTGCTAGCTGAGATGGAGTTTGGAGAGCTAGAGGTTGTGAAGTGGTGGATGGAACCTCTTCAGTAGGGTGGGAAGTGGCTGGAGCAGCCCTTGTACTCTTTGAAGTTTTGATGGAAGAGGAGGAATCCTTGGAGGGCTTGGTGATGGTCCTCTCCCTTTTGCTAAAGAGGGCATAGGTGAGCCTCTTGCTAGCATTTATGAATGTGGTCGGGGAGACCAGGGATTCAGCGGCCTTTTCCTTTAGGAAGATCCCTAGGATCCTTCCAAAACAAACCTCTTTCTTTTTATTCTTTTTCTTAATCAGATCAAATAGGATCTGAGCCCAGCTAACTTTTTTATTATTCACCACTGCACACATGACTAGGAATTGGTGCATGGTGATGTAGTCATGGGCAGTATGCTTGCCAAGCAAGACTTTCCCTACAATGTCTGCTAGAAACTTGAATTCAGCAAACAATTGTTTCTTCAGCAATTTGTTAGGGTTATCTCCAGAATAACCCATTTAGCTGAGCATCTCAGTATATTCCTCATTCTCAATTTCTAATTCTTTTGTTCCATTATTCAATCCAAAAATTTCAGTTAAAACTTCAGGAGTAAGGGAGACGGCATTACACGATATAGTTTTAGTCATCGTATTCTCTTCTGTTGTGGACGATGTATAGACCTACTCCCTGATTTCAGTGTCAGGTATTTTAATCCTTGTAGAGAGCAGATACTTCAACTGTTGTCCTTCAAGCAGTTTCAGGATTTCCTGAATGATGGGGTTGGAATATTGAAACGACTCGAAATCAACATCAAATCCAGTGCCAAATTTCATTGTCGCGAGAGCTCCTGCTGGAATCACCATGAGAGCACCTGCAAGAGAAAAACGAAGATCAAGTGCAAGGGAACAAAAAAGGCGGGACGGAGGTCGAAGAAAACCTAAATAAAAGGTTTTCTAGAATATGAATCGATAAACTCCGTTCCACTAAAAGTAAATAATTCTTCGATCTGAGGTCGACAAAATAATTTGGAGTTAATCAATTCGTCGAGCTCAGTCTGAAGGTTTGAAGACATTTCGCCGAGCTCCGTTCGATGAAAGTTTTCTGAAGTAGATTTGTCGATCTCTGGGCAACAAAACTAACTTCACTAACAGAGAGTTCGTCGATCTCAGCTCGATGAATATCTCAAGAACCTTTCCCAGTTCGTCGACCTCCGTTCGACGAAATTTGAAGAGTTCTTCGAGTGCAGACAAAAACTAAACTAAGTCTTCTCCATTGATCATTCCAAGCTGATTTTCAAAGAATAAGTGATTTCTTTCATCCAGGGATTTTCAAAGAAAAAGTGATCTCAGCTCCGTGTCCCAGGCCGTGTCACCTGCTCCAAGTCCCAGACTTGGCTTAAAACATCACTCATCCCTCTTTTGAGTTTCGGGGTGTTACAACTCTCTCACTCTTAAAAGAATTTTGCCCACGAAATTACTAGAGGAAAGATAAAGGAAAACTTTAAGCGGTACCTGAGAAGAATAACTCCGGGTACTCCTCCAGCATGGTTTGTTCCCGTTTCCAAGAGAGCTCCTCCCGACCGCAATTTTCCCACCGGACCTTGACCATCCGGATCTCCTTGTTACAGAGTCGCTTAACTTCAAAGTCCTCAATACGAACAGGCTTGACCTTTGTCGTCAACCCTTCTTCCACCGGCACTTGATCCACTGCGATCACCTGCGAAGGCTCTTGCACCTCCTTACGCAACACTGAGATGTGGAATACATCGTGTAGTCCACTCAACTCCACCGATAGCCTCAACCGATAAGCCGCTTCTCCGACCCGCTCAAGAATCTCAAAGGGTCCAAGGTATCTCGGGCTCAGCTTCTTCAAGCGTCGCACCTACAAAACACCCTTGAACGACTTTATCTTCAAGTATACCCAATCGCCGACCGCGAACTCCACGTTCCGGTGCTTGGCATTGTAGTACTTAGCTTGCCTGTCCTGAGCGATCAGCAAACGCTCTTGAATGATCCACACCAAATATGTAGCATTCTCCACCTCTTGCTTCTTGAACAACCTTGCCTCCCCCATTTCTAGCCTTGATAACGGCGTGCGACACTTCCTACCATACCGGGCCTCGAAGGGAGCCATTTGAATACTTGTCTGGTAGCTGTTGTTTGTATGCAAACTCCACCAAATATAGGTGGTCTTCCCAATATTTCCTGAAGTCTAGAACACACATGCGGAGCATGTATTCCATAGTTCTGTTGACCCTCTCGGTCTGCCCATCCGTATGCGGATGGCAGGCTATGCTGAACTTCAATTTAGTCCCCAGTATTTGTTGCACAAACCTCCAATTATTGGACGTAAAACGCCCATCGTGATCACTCACGATGATGTGAGGCACACCATACAGTCTGACTATATTATCCACGTATAGTTTCGCCAGTCTCTCCACTGAATCATCCTTCCTATGCGGAATAAAGTGTGACACCTTTGTTAACCGGTCTACGATCACCCAGATGGCGTTGTTCCCCTTCTGCAACCTTGGCAAGCCATGCACAAAGTCCATCGATATGTCTTCGAACTTCCATTCCGGAATAGGCAAGGATTTCAAGAATCCTCCAGGCTTTTGGCACTCCGCCTTTACCAAGGCGCACGTTTGACACTTAGCCACAAACAGTGCCACGTCCTTCTTGAGACCTGGCCACAAAAACAGCTTCTTTAGGTCCCGGTACATCTTCGTGCTCCTTGGGTGGATTGAGTGCTTGGTATTATGAGCCTCGTACATCAACTCCGCCCGTAGATTTCCTCCACTTGGGACGCACAAACGATGGTCCTTCCTTAACAGCCCATCCTCAACTGAAAAATGGGAATTTGACCCATCCAATGCTGCATCCATAAGCTCCTTCATGCTACCATCCAACTCCAATGCCTGCCGAACGCCATCATCCAGGTCATACTAAACTTCTGTCAAGTTCAACAATGCTTTAGCGCTAGTCTGCTTGTCCACAAAACATATCTCAAACGTCTCCAACTCCTGAACTAGCCTCTCATCATGAACCGACAACCAGTTGGCTTGGGCGGGATCCCTGCGACTCAACACATCCGCAACTGCATTGCCCTTGCCGGGTACATAATGAATCTTGAACGTATAGTCCCCCAGGAACTCCATCCATCTTCGCTGCCTCATGTTCAGATCCTTATAATCCAAATGGTACTTCATGCTCTTATGGTCGGTATAAATATCGACCTTTACGCCGTACAAATAATGTCTCCACAGCTTAAGCGCAAAAATCATGGCCGCCAACTCCAAGTCGTGGACCGGATAATTCCTTTCGTGCACCTTCAGATGACATGATCCATACGCAATAACATTTCCATGCTGCAGCAGCACGCAGCCCAAACCACTACCTGAGGCATCACTATAAATCTCGAAGCCCTCGGTCCCACTCGGCGAACTAGCACTGGCGCCATGGTCAACCGTCCCTTCAGCTCCTCAAACGCTTGCACGCACTCCTGCGTCCACAAGAACTTTTGATCCTTCCTTGTCAACTTCATGAGAGGTAACGCTATCCACGAGAAGTTCTTTACGAAGCGTCTGTAATAGCCAGCAAGCCCAAGAAAACTACGGACTTCCGTTACCGAAGACAGCACAGGCCACTCCCGTATCGCAACAATCTTCGCCGGATCCACCGTTATACCTTCCCCACTGACAATATGACCAAGGAATGCTACTGAGGGTAGCCAGAACTCGCATTTGGAGAATTTTGCATAGAGTTCATTCCTCCTCAGCGTCTCCAACACCAGATGCAGATGCTTGAAGTGATCTTCCTCGCACTGCGATTACACAAATATTTCCTCAATGAAGATGATCACAAAACGTTCTAGGTACTCTCGGAACATCCTTTTAATCATTTCCATAAACTCCGATGGCGCATTCATCAGTCCAAACAGCATGACCGTGAACTCGAAGTGCTCATACCTTGTACTGAATGCCGTCTTCGGGATATCACACTCCCTTATCCTCAGCTGATAATACCCAGACTTTAGATCTAACTTCGAATATACCGACGATCTGACTAACTGATCGAAAAGATCATCAATCCTTGGGATCGGGTATTTATTCTTCTTTGTTAGCTTGTTCAACTCCCTGTAGTCGATACACATCCGCAAAATTCCATCCTTCTTCTTAAGAAAGAGGACCGGTGCGCTCCAAGGCGACGAGCTTCGACGCACATACTCTTACTCCATCAACTCCTCTAGTTGAACCTTCAACTCCGCCATCTCCTTAGGCGCCAACCTATAAGGAGAACGTGACACAGGTTTGGCACCTGGCACTAGCTCGATGGTGAATTCAATCTCTCGTTGTGGTGGGGCTCTAGGAAGATCGCCCGGGAACACGTCGGGGTACTCACATACCACTGGGATACTATACAAAGTGGCTTAGGCTTTACAGCCTCCACTAACGTGAAGAACAGCTCTGCTCCAGCACGAACCGCCTTCACCACCTGAAGAGCAGACATCAGCGTCTTGCTCGACCCCTTCAATCCCGCAAAAGTCATCTCATGCCCAACACCCAGCTTGACCTCCTTACGGTTGCAATCGATACAAGCCTTCTTCTCTGAAAGCCAATCCATACCGAAGATAATGTCAAACTCTACTAGCGGCAGCAACGACGTTAGCAAGTCGAACACTTGGCTTCCAATATGAACCTTTACGGCACATACTTTGTCCTCACGCATCGAACACCCATTCGGTAGCAACACATCCAACTTGTCCCTCGCCATCAAAGAAGGGGCTCTGATGCGCGATAAAAAACTTTTGGACCAAAAGGAGTGTGAAGCTCCCGTATCGAATAATGCCCGTGCCAGACTATCACCAATCAGAACAAAGCTTATACAAACAGTATTAAGCTAACAAGTACTGGGTAACAGTATTTAAAGCTAACTTGCTATAAATTAAACTGTACCTGTCACCACATCGGCCTGTTTGATGGCCTCTTACTGGCCCAAGTTATAGACTCTCGGTTGAGTCGGAGCATAGTGGGATGTGGTTGACTCCACCGCCTTGCCCTTCTCTTCATAAGTTGCTCCTTGCTTTCTCTCGGACTTCGGACGTCCGCTCTAACTATCGCGGGAAAAATGCCTCGTCTTTCCACAAGTATAACAAGCGTCCGGGGTTCGGTTGGTAGTTCCCCCTGAGGCACCTGAAGAAGGGGCTGGACCCGACGCCTTAGCCTTCTTGTAGAACCTGCGATTTCCAGACTTCGAAGTATTCAGCACTTTAAACTCTGATTTCTTTCCATCGGATTCCTTCTTCGCTTGAACATTCTTCATGTCCTTTTCCAAGGACTGATCCGAGTGGACCAAGGTCATGAAACCCTTCGCCATAGGCCCCGAAAGTAACAACCTCAAATCATCTCTTAACCCTTCATAGAAACGGTTCGTCTTGCGCTCCTCATCGACAAAGGTAGCGCTTGTGTATCGTCCCAAATGAGTGAACTCGTGGAGATACTCGTCCACGGTGCTGTCTCCTTGCACCAACTTTTGAAACTCATTTTCCAATGCGATCCTCTGAGCTGAGGGGAGGTATCAAGCCATAAACAAGCTCGAAAATTCCTCTATAGAGACATCAGCCAACTGTCTTCCCCTCAGGTGGTGTAGCTCCAGCCCTTCCCACCATAACCTCGCGTCCTCGTCCAGCAAGAACATCACAATCGTGGTCTTCTACCACTCTTCAGTCTCCGTTGTTGTCAGCACTCTATTGACCCTCGATAGCTAATCCTCTTCCTGAGTCGGGGTTCCCGTTCCCGAGAACACTAGCGGATGGAAACCCATCACATGCTTAAGTTGTTTCTCAGTTGCTCTCCGAGGCAACTCCGAATCCACCATCACCTGTTCCACCCTCCTAGGCTTTACCTCTTGGAACGGTACTTGCTCCATAGTAGGAGCAGGCTGCTGTACCTGCCTCGCAGGCTGCGTATTGATCATTGCAAGTACAGCTTCCGCCACTAATTTAATGGTCTCGACTGAAGGAGGTGTTGCAGGCACATCATTTGGTGCGCTGCTTGCCTCAGAACCTAGCCGTTCTGACGGTCCAGCACCACTCCTGGTCACCTAATCGTGCAAAACATCGATAAGCGACCAAACAATATTGCAAACAGCAATTACAGGAACACGCAGGTTCCTCAAACATGTGTATTTTCATTCCTAAGTTGACATTCATGGGTTCTTTTCATGTTATAACGATGACGCACACACATATGCTCACCATCCCTTAAAGTGAATTCGCCCACGAATTCATTTAAGCTTGACCAAAACCAGTATTCTAATACAAAATTGTAACACCCCTATCCGTCGTATAGCATATAGCAGTAGGTCCAGCCGGGGCACGACGCCATATACCACGGACAGACTGGTTGGTTACTTATTGAAACTAATCAACCAATCACAACGTCCTACACAGAGCACCTAGCAGAAGAAAATTATTAAGTTGCACTGATAAAAGAACCCAACCAAGCATGAATGTCCACTACAATAAACCCATAGGAATGTATAATACACAAATAATGGCCTTATGTCCTTACAAAAGTTTGCTCAATAAAAGTGTCTACCAAACCTCGGCACGCAGGTCGGTAACACATGAGTACATTAGAAAAACACTCAAAATTAGGGCTTCGAGGGCCGGCACAGCAACTTGGGCTTTAGCCCGCTATTTACCACTCGGCTCCGCAGTACCTGAAAGCAACAATCCACCGTCCGGTGGTAAACAAAAGCAACGGTCAGCTATGCTGACCAAATTATAACGACCCCGCCCCCAACACGGGGCGGCGATGCTCTTTCCCTACACATTATTAGCATAACAAAGCATTATAGTATAAAAACACTACATCACAGGCGTGGGCATGCACGGCCATACCCCCCGTGCACACAAGGCACATTCACAGCGAACCGGCCAACGTCACGTCAATTTAAGCCATAGACGTTCCCGTCTCACCACCGTCCCTTGGACGGCACACCATATGAGCATTTTTCTTCCTAGCATTGGTCACGTCAATTTAAGCCATAGACCGCCGAATACCCTCATCTATGCCACGGTTCCACCGAACGACATAGATCAGGTACGGTTCCGCCTGACCCGTGCTCATACCGCAACGTCAATTTAAGCCATATGCGTAGGTCAAGACTCCCCGAGTCCCGTTTCCATCACACAATTAACATAACCAAGTTATGTTCAAGTTGGCTCCCCGGCCACCATGTTGGCAACATCCCGCATTTACCCTGTTTTTCGGGTGCACCTTGGAGTTAGTCTCCAAGGCTCCCTGTTGCAATCTACCTCGTAGAAAACCAGAAAAACAACCATTCACACGGAGTCTTCTCCGGTTATTATGCAATGCAACATCACCGATCCAGACCAACTTGTCCGGATAGGCTTCACACATCATGTCTGTGTCCGTTCTCGCATACGGACTCTACACAAGGGGGACTTTTGATGCATGAAAATCGTCTCACGGACTACAATCCGAATAGGCAAGTGTACCTATCATTTTATAGTATAGTGATAAAAATATATCAAGGTCGAATAAAAACTCGGGGCAGGCAAGTACTATTACTCACAACGACTCTATTATCCTACCGAATGATTGATGATTTTTGAAAATAAAATAAAATAAACTTAATTAAAGGAGAAGAAATAAACTATTGCAAAAGAGTGCTCGATCGACGATTCACTTTGAAATAAAATAACGGAATAAATTAGTTTAGCATTTGCAATATTATTAAGACCGTGACAGATCCGATATTAGGAAGTAATCTCGCTAGAGCATTAAATCCCCTAACTTATAGACGTTTTGACAGAAATCTCTTTACAAGTCAAAATGGCCTAAAGTCGCATTACCGAAGTGACCCGTACTATTGGATTTGACTCCAATCCGGAGGATTTACGTCATCCAATCTCTAGGGTTGCGTTCAACTCCTTCCTTCCTTGAGTGATCTTTCATATTCACGAGCCTCTCGGCTACTCAAATATGAGATCGAAATCTACTACCGTATACTAGAAATACGGAGTCGATACGAAATAATTCAAGGTCGGATCAAAAATTGAAAAATACAAATGCAAACATAAAATAAAAGATGCGTTATTTCATCGCAAAGTTCATCGCGATCGGGCACAAAATAAAATTAGCTAAGCATAATAGAAAGGGAAACCATGAAAGTAAAAGAAAAAGATTTCATTTGCATTTCTTAATAAAAGAGGTACACAAAATAAGAACAAGACAAAAGTATTCTACTAAAGGAAAAAAATTACAATAAAAGGAACTACAACAAGGAAAGAAACACTCTTGAACTAGCACTCTACCAAAACTACTTCCTCCTAAAGCTCGAGGGATGGGTTCCTTTTATAGATGAAGGGGAAGGTTCTAGATGAAAATGAAGAGGGGAGACAAGGGGGTGGCCGGCCATGCTTGGTGGAGAGGGTTCATGCATGAGTTTAAATGAGGGGAGAGAGAATGGGAGGATTCAATGCATGTAATTTTAGGAAAATGAAAAGAAATAAAATAAATAAAAGAGGGGGGATGGATTGGTTTAAATGAGAATGAAAGAGGGGAAAAGAGAGATGAATGAGAAATAAAGTGGGGGGAAATAATAAAGGGGAGAGAGGGGGGAGGCCAGCCATGCAAAGGTGGCAAGGTGCATGCATGTATGTGGGATGTTTTGTCTTGAAGAGGGGGCTCGGGTTTGGGCTTGGAGAGAAGCTTTGTGAGGTCGGGTAGGGTAGGTGGGCTGCTCCAATAGTGTCCGGGCTGCTCTTAAAGTGGGCTTCATCATGCTTGGGCTTTGAACCTACAAATAAAAGAAACAAAATGACATTAGTTATATAACATAACACAAATAAGTAACATGATATTGGTTATTAAAATTAAACTAAACTTAACAAACATAACATAATATAATAATATTTATATTCATAATAGAACACAAGTTTACATAGAACATAAAATTAAACATAGAACATAAAATTAAACATAAAAATGCATAAAACAAATAATTAAACTAAAAATTAATATATTATTAAAACATGAAATAAAAAACATAACAAGCATAAAATATTAATCAACTTAGGCATTTTGCATACTAAACTACCCCAAAAATCGATGACTAAAAGTAGTCATCAAATTCCCCAATGCTTAGGCTTTTGCTATTCCAGAGCAAAAGTATGAGAAATATTTATAAGACATTCTAAACTTTTCAATTAAACTAAAAATTTATTTACAATCTAGCCAAAAATAAAATTTAAGGAATAACGAATTAAGTCCTAAATTATGAAATTAAAGTGAAAAGAGAGAAATATTTAGCCAAAAATTCTCTAATAAATTAACTAGCACTCAAAATTGAGTAAAGTGCAATCAAGGTTAGATTGAGATTATAAAAAACATAACTTAAAAGAAACTTAAGGGAAAAAATGCAACCTACTACTTATGCTCTCCCAATATTTTAATTTAAAAACTAAGACAATAATATTGGCTAAGGGGTTTGGGGAGGAAATTAACATGAAGAGGTCTTTGATTGGAGGTGATCATCATTTTTATTTTTTTCTTCACACCCCACCAATTTTTTTTAAAAAAATAATATATGTAATACCAGTAAATGATAGACTAACATCCTATCACTTCCCCCGACATATATAAACTTTTAATTCCTCTCTTCATTTTTGGGTTGCATATGTGTACTAGAGAATAAGGAACTAACATCTCCTTATTCCCATGACATATGATCTAACAATAAAAGAAAGAAAAAGAGAATTGAGTAAGGATAAGGGGTTAAACAAGATTTTAGAAAATAAACTAAAATACTATAGAGCAACTACTAGTAGATTGAGATTTCCTAAGAATCTAAAAGCATGAGGTAATAAACATTAGAATCAAAAATTATTAAGCAAAATTACTACAAAATTGAAACTATTTAAAATAAAAGAGACAAAGTGTTAAATAAATTACTCTAAGCAAATTAAAATCATAAGATTATCCTCAAAACTAAATCACTAAATATTAAATTTAACTAAATATGATGAAGTAAAAGATTAGCAAATAATAAAAAGAATGCTTATAAACAAACTCAAACTAAATTTCTGAAAATAACAAAAAGCTAAGCATGAGGTTTATTATAATTTTTTTGATTTTTCTAAGATTTTTCATTTTTTGGGGGTTTTGAAATATGATCTTTTTTTGGACTATTTGATTTTTCTAATTTTTTTGGGTTTTTGATAAGGCTAAATAAAAGCAGTACTAAAAAAACTATACTAATCTTTTTTTTGTTTTTTTTGTAGAAATTTAAAACATTTTTAGAAAAGAAAGAAAAAAAGAAATAAAAATAACTAAACCCTCCCCCATGCTTGAATTTTGCATTGTCCTCAATGAAAAATAAAAATAAGAAAGAAAAAAGAAGAAGAAAGGGGAGGGGCGATGCAATAAAGAAAATAAATTAAAAAAACGACTTCCCCGGATTCTTAAGGCCAAATACAGATGTCGCTCCCCCATGCTTAAGCTGGACACCGGCTCAGGCCTAAGGAAGAGAGGAAAGGATGGAGCCAAACGAACCGCCGGGGGTTTTATTCCTGCAAAACAAAACAAAAACAAAAAGAAAGAACAAAAAGGATAAGCAAGGGGTGCCTCCCAAGAGCGCTCTTTGTTTAACGTCGTCTGAGCCCGACGTTATTTGTTAGCTAAATGGAAAATAAAAACTGAAGTGAAGAGGTAACTCCCTAAGTATGCGCTTAGGGGAGTAAATCAAAAAAAAGAAAAATTGAAGAATCGCACCGACATGCGGTGGAATCTTCAAGGGAATGACGTCCAAAAGTGAACGGACGGAGTTATAGAAGAACTTCGACGTATGTAAAATGGGAAAGAAGGGGTCGTCAAAAGAAGAAGAACAAAAAGAAGAAGAAAAAGAAAGAGGAAAAAAAGAAGTAGAAAAAGAAATTTCATCAACAGAAATTTCACAAGGAGAATGAGAGTCTTGTGAAATTTCAGGAGAAGGGGTAGAAAGAACTAAAGGAGAGTCATCTAACATAAAAGAAGAAGAAGATAAAGATTCACTAAAAATAGAAAAATTTGGAACAGTTGAATTTGAGATGGAATCACAAATGTCTTCGGAAAAAAGAATTAAGGGACGTCTCGTCATCCTCAACGGGTAAGAAGCACACCAGAATATCCATAGAGGTGTCTTCCAAAGGAGGAAGGAAATAATCCGGGATATCCAAATAGTTATCCTCCTCGAGAGGAACAAGACAAGCCGGGATATCCGGTGACTCATTATATGAAGAAATTGGAGGAGACGGAGAAGAAGACGAAGAAAATGAAACGGCCTCACAAGAAAAATAATCCATAATGGTTTTAAAATGCGAATTAATATTATCAATAGAAGTTTGCAATTCAAGATACTCATTATCGATAGAATTAAAATTTAAAGGCGCGGCGCTTTGCGGGGCAAAATCATAAGAAAAATAAAACGGGTTCCCCATCTCCCAAGTAGGATAAAAATTGGAGTAAGGGTAAAATTGGCCATTTTGACCTTCCCCAGAAAAATTAAAATCAAAAGAGGGAGGAGTTCCTGAAAGACATTCAGAATAAAAGTGGTCGGGCGACCCGCAAAAAGCGCAAAAATATGATGATTCCATTAAAAAAACTGTTACCAAAGAAAAAGAAAAAAAATTGATATTTTTTTTTGAAAGTAGAGAAATTAAAATAAATATATATGTTATTTTAAAAAAATAGTAGAAGTAATAAACTCGGTGCTTTCGTAATATTACCAAAAATATTCCCCGGCAACGGCGCCAAAAACTTGATGCGTTAAAATCATCTCACGGACTACAATCCGAATAGGCAAGTGTACCTATCATTTTATAGTATAGTGATAAAAATATATCAAGGTCGTATAAAAACTCGGGGCAGGCAAGTACTATTACTCATAACGACTCTATTATCCTACCGAACGATTGATGATTTTTGAAAATAAAATAAAATAAACTTAATTAAAAGAGAAGAAATAAACTATTACAAAAGAGTGCTCGATCGACGATTCACTTTGAAATAAAATAACGGAATAAATTAGTTTAGCATTTGCAATACTATTAAGACCGTGACGGATCCGATATTAGGAAGTAATCTCGCTAGAGCATTAAATCCCCTAACTTAGAGACGTTTTGACTGAAATCTCTTTACAAGTCAAAATGGCCTAAAGTCGCATTACCGAAGTGACCTGTACTATTGGATTTGACTCCAATCCGGAGGATTTACATCATTCTTATCTCTAGGGTTGCGTTCAACTCCTTCCTTCCTTGAGTGATCTTTCAAATTCACGAGCCTCTCGGCTACTCAAATATGAGATCGAAATCTACTACCGTATACTAGAAATACGTAGTCGATACGAAATAATTCAAGGTCGGATCAAAAATATAAAAATATAAATGCAAACATAAAATAAAAGATGTGTTATTTCATCGCAAAGTTCATTGCGATTGGGCACAAAATAAAATTAGCTAAGCATAATAGAAAGGGAAACCATGAAAGTAAAAGAAAAAGATTTCATTTGCATTGCTTAATAAAAGAGGTACATAAAATAAGAACAAGACAAAAGTATTCTACTAAAGGAAAAAATTACAATAAAAGGAACACTCTTGAACTAGCACTCTACCAAAACTACTTCCTCCTAAAGCTTGAGGGATGGGGTCCTTTTATTGATGAAAGGGAAGGTTCTAGATGGAAATGAAGAGGGGGAGACAAGGGGGTGGCCGGCCATGCTTGGTGGAGAAGGTTCATGCATGTGTTTAAATGAGGGGAGAGAGAATGGGAGGATTCAATGCATGTAATTTTAGGAAAATTAAAAGAAATAAAATAAATAAAAAAGGGGGGATGGATGGGTTTAAATGAGAATGAAAGAGGGGAAAAGAGGGATGAGTGAGAAATAAAGTGGGGGGAAAATAATAAAGGTGAGAGAGAGAGGGGAGGCCGGCCATGCAAAGGTGGCAAGGTGCATGCATGTGTGTGGGCTGCTTTGTCTTGAAGAGGGGGCTCGGGTTTGGGCTTTTAGAGAAGCTTTGTGAGGTCGGGTAGGGTAGGTGGGCTGCTCCAATAGTGTCCGGGATGCTCTTAATGTGGGCTTCATCATGCTTGGGCTTTGAACCTATAAATAAAAGAAACAAAATGACATTAGTTATATAACATAACACAAATAAGTAACATGATAGGCTTCAAACATCATGATAGTCTTCTCCGGTTATTATGCAATGCAACATCACCGATCCAGAACAACTTATTCGGATAGGCTTCACACATCATGCCTATGTCCGTTCTCGCATACGGACTCTACACAAGGGGGACTTTACATATCTACCCCAAGGAACGCCTCAACTCATCGCACACTTGCGTGAGAGGGCTTCCTATGCAAAGAAAAAGAGGACTTCACAAGTCCTAGGATGAGAATCGTTACCCTAGCACTCTTCCTTGGCGCCATGGAAATCTTTGCAGATGGAAAGCACCGCAATCTCCTTGCCTCTGCGGATCAGAAGTCGGCTCGCGATTTGGAGCTCCAAAGCTCCGTCAGTGATCAGATCTAGCTCTTCCTCTTTGCTCTCCCTTCTCTATAGCTTTTAGAGAGAGATAACCCAAATGGAATAAGGGTTTTCAAAGCCCTATTCCAGGTTTTAACTCATCAGGAACAGCCCCCCACCATTGGATCCCAAACCAAGGAAACAGATGGCCACGATTCAGCCCAAAATTAGAAATCCTGGGCCGAACACGGGTTGTAACACGGCCGTGTGCATGGCCGTGTCACTCATTCACCATCACCAGGAATCCCCAACCAGAACACATATTGTGACATGGCCACCGACATGCCCGTGTCATATATGACACGCCCATGTCAGGGCCCATGTCACGGCCCGTGTGCAAAATCCATGATTCTCCAGTGAAGGACACGGCCATGTCACATGCCGTGTGTTAGACACGCCCGTGTCCCAGGTCGTGTAATCTCCTTAGCACAAAAACTACCGACTGCCCGAGCAGGACATGCCCTGGGACATACCCGTGTCCCAGACCGTGTGCCTACACCCGACGATCGCTAATCGCCAAAACGTCGACCACGCGACCCATGGTTGAACACGCCCGTGACACGCCCTGGGACACGCCCGTGTCCCAGGCCGTGTCACCTGCTCCAAGTCCCAGACTTGGCTTAAAACATCACCCGTCCCTCTTTTTAGTTTCGGGGTGTTACAGATGTCCTTATCCAAGTTTTTTAGCTCATTGATGATAGAGCTTAACCTATTGTACATGTCAGCTACAGATTCAGCTTCCTCCTTCTTGAAGTTCTCATATTGGGATATGAGATTTGATCTTCTATCCTTCCTTTCATTAGCAGATCATGCCACCATTTGATTGAGGGAGTCCCAAATGGCCTTGTTTGATGTGCATTCAGCCACTTTCTGAAAAATGTCATCTGAGATTGTTTGGGTCAGGATGTTCATTGCTTTGGCATTAGATATTTTGGCCTTCTTTTGAGCCTCAGTCCACTCAGGTGGTGGAACTGTATTACTGCTAGATGTTATTGTAGAGGCAGATGCCTGAGGGGACCTGTCAAGATAGAATTGTAGATATCTTCATCAATAGAGTTCATATATAATTTTATTCTTGCCTTCCAGATGGCAAACTTTTTTAGATTACATACTAGAGGTCTGGTGCTTGCATATTCTTTGTTTTGTGCCAAGTTGTGTGTGTAAATCAGATAGAAATGAAATATCAGATCTAACTTAGGATCTTTGGTTCAAGGGTTAGCTTATACAACCAAAAAAACTTCCTCTAATACCAATTGAAAGTGAGGGGTTAGATCTGGTATACTCTAGAGGGGGGGGGGTGAATAGAGTATTCTTTGGGTTTTAAAACTTTTGCTGTAAATAAAAAGTTGTTCCTAAACCTATATGATTTATCACAGGAAAACAGCAAATATAAGTAATCAAACCACAGCAACCTAACTAGCACAGCTACAGAAGGAACAAAAAGAAAAGGGCATCCAGACAACACAAGAATTTTATAGTGGTTCCCCAACCTGGGTACATCCACTCTTCTACCATCCTGGTAGGAATCCACTCAGGTTTTTGATCAGGTGACTGCCACCAATGAGCTTTTGATTAGGTGCTCAAAAACCAAATCTCAAGTCTTTTAATCAGGTGACTTGCAACCAGGAATAATTTTTAAGGGAATTAAAACCCTATATACAGTGGGGTGAGAGAATGATTTTGTCTTCTCTTTCTCAAATACAACTGAGAAGACTTTTGTGGATATTGACTTTAGCAAAGAGCTCCCCCTGAGATATTGAATGGTTCAGGAAGGTGGAGCTTTGTTGTAGGGTGATAGGCCTTCAGACTTTTTGTTTTGACCAGAAGATCTCTAGGAACTTCTTGACTGATGTTGTAATTATTGTCCTTTGAAGAATCTTGAGATAAGGACAAAAGAAAACTCTTGATTTTTAATGGTTGTTCTTCTTCTTCTTCAACTTAAAGTTCTTCCTCTGGTCTAGCACTTATTTCTCTCTATCACTTTGTTCTGTGTACTCTGCGTCTCAGAGTGCTGTTCAGAGAGAGAGCATAATATCCTTGTTCACTATTGTTGTTGTTGTGTTGTATGTCTCTTATTATTGTTCTTCTTTTGTATGTCTTATTGTCCTATGTCTCTTACCGGAAGGAGGAAAATCCCTTTTATATTTTACATATAAATTTGTTTTTTGAATTTTGAATTCCTTCTTGCATTCAAGACTGACGGCCTTGAGAACATTTGCAATTATTGATTTCCCCAACTGTCCCTTTGAAAAACGGCAAGCAATAATCTTGATGAAGACCATAACTAATGCTCCGTTTAACGGTAATTTTCAGACAATATTTTAGCATTAATTACTCAGGAATTATTGCATTATAATAGGGACAGAAGGATGAAAATAACCAAGTCTGGATTCGTCGTGCTGAGTCCACGATCGTCGACCTGAGAACTGCTGACTGCTGCTTGATGAATTTTTCTAATTCTGTGCATCAAGATCGTCGAGCTGAGAACCAAGTTCGTCGACTAGAGTTTGATTCTGGACTTAGAAATATTGAGATGTTTTCTAGACTTGAGTGTTAAAGCAGATGATCCATAAATCGTCGACCTGAGAACTGAGTTCATCGAGCTCAGCTCTGAGAATTTTTCTCTGATTTCGTCGAGCTGAGCACCACTTTCATCGACCTGAGTTCGACGAATGTCGAACTCTTTTTCTGAGTCTTCATATTTCTCTAAGTCTTGAATCTTTGGCAGACTGTTGATGGTTGGTCCATGCATTGTTGACTTTAAGGACTTGGCCTAGACTCTAGGACACAACCATGACCCTTGCTAACATGTTGGGTCATATGATCATAACTTAGTGAACCTAGCCCAAATCCAACTAGGGATCCAACACTAGCTCATTTGAATTATAAGATGATTGGCAAGCTCTTTAGTGAAGAGCTAGTTTGGAATGGTCCTAAGATGAAATTCACTTAGGAAAGCATTTGCTTAGCATGCCAAAAGGGCAAGCAGACCAAAGCTTTCTTCAAGGGCATTGGGACCAAAGACTCTATGAAGTGTTTATACCTCTTGCATATGGACTTGTTTGGTACTATGCCAGTTCATAGTCTATGTAGGAAAGTCTACACCCTTGTGGTGGTTGATGACTTTTCTAGGATTTCTTGGGTGTTCTTTCTTCAAAAAAAGAATGAAATCATTGATGTCTTCATGAAGTTTGTCAAGCAAATTCAGAATGAGTTTGATAGTACTGTGGTCAAAATCAGAAGTTACCATGGGACTGAATTCTAGTCTGATAGCATGACAAAGTTCCGCGAAGATCTAGGGATTCATCAAGAATTTTCTTCTCCAAGAACAACCCAGCAAAATGTGATTATTGAGAGGAAAAATAGAACTCTCATAGAGGTTGGAAGTACCTTATTGAGTGACACATCTCTCCCAAAATATTTCTGGGTTGAGGAAGTGAATATTGCATGTTATGTCCTTAATAGAGCCTCTATCACCAAGAGCCACAAAAAGACTCCCTATGAGATCTTGACGGACAGAAAACCAAACTTGGGCTATCTTAGGATCTTTTGTAGCAAGTAATATGTTCTTCATAATGGGAAGTCCTATGTGACTAAGTTTGCTTTTAAGTCCTTTGATGGGATTTTTGTTTGGTACAACAATCATAGTAAAGCCTATAAGATCTACAACTTGAAAAGCCAAGTAATAGAAGAGTCTGTACATGTAGTCTTTGATGAGTCTACCATGATTAACAGTGAGCTGCCAAGCTCCTCTTCTAGTACTGCAGGTACAGAGCTGATGATGGACAAGCTAACCATCAAGGAAGCTGCTCCAGTAATCCAAGATGGAGTGGATATTCTAGAAGGAGTGCAATACACACTTGAAGTGGATGAAGATCAACAAGAAGCTGTTATTAAAGTTGATGTTGAAAGAAGATTGCCTCCAACTGTCAGGCATCTAAGATATTATCCAAGACACTAGATAATTGGTGATACAAACCAAGGAGTGGTGACAAGAAGCAAGAGCCTTAATATAGCATTGTATTGAAGTTTCCTATCATAGGTTGAGCCCAAGATATTTGAAGAGGCCAACTTAGATCAGTTCTAGATTGTAGCAATGTAAGAGGAATTGAACCAGTTTAAGGGGTGTAAGGTCTGGAAGCATGTTCCCAAACCATAAGGACATAATATCATTGGTGTCAAGTGGATTTACCGAAATAAACTTGATAAAAATAGCATTATAATCAAGAACAAGGCTAGGCTAGTAACTAAGGGGTATTGATAAGAAGAAGGTATTAACTTTGATCAAACATTTGCCCCTATAGCAAGATTGAAATTCATAAGACTCTTCCTTTCATATGCTTCTTTCAAAGGATTTAAAGTATACCAGATGGATGTGAAGTCAGCCTTCCTGAATGGTGACTTAAAGGAAGAAGTCTATGTTGAGCAGCCTCCAGGTTTTGTTGTTCCTAACTCACCTGATTCTGTTTATAGATATAGGAAAGCTCTATATGGGTTAAAGCAAGCCTCTAGAGCATCGTATGAGACATTTTCTAGCTTCCTCATTGAAAATAAGTTCTCAAGGGGAAAGATAGACAAGACCATATTCTTAAGGGAATCTAAGGGAAAAATCATCCTAGTTCAGATTTATGTAGATGACATAATCTTTGGATCTACTGATACTAAACTTTGTAGGAAGTTTGTCAAACTTATGCAAGGGAAGTTTGAGATGAGAAGTATGGGTAAACTTAAGTTCTTCTTGGGCCTCCAAATAAGACAGACTGATGATGGATTGTCCATATCCCAGTCTAAGTTCATCGAGAAGTTGATGAAAAATTTTTGTATGGAGAATGCCTCCACCATAAAAACTCCCATGGGGTCAAGTATGCATATAGGCAAAGATAAGGCAGGGAAACCTATTGATGAAACTTTGTATAGAGGGATAATTGGCTCCCTTCTATATCTCACTATAAGTAGGTCAGACATCATGTATGCTACATGTGTTTGTGCTAGGTATTAGGCTAGCCATAAAGAATCTCACTACTCTACTGCTAAGAGAATTTTGAGGTATCTTAAGGGCACACCAGATCTTGGCCAATGGTACCCTAGAAACAGGGATTTTAAACTAATAGGCTATTCAGATGCAGATTTTGTAGGCTGCAAAGAGGACATGAAGAGCACTTTAGGCACCTGTCAGTTTTTGAGAGGAAGACTAGTGTCTTGGAGCAGCAAGAAGCAGACCAGTGTTGCAATCTCAATAACTGAGTCAGAATACAACTCAGTAGGTAGCTAATGTGCACAGTTGATGTGGATCCAACATCAGCTCCAAGACTATAACCTCCAGATAAGTAAAACTCTTTTATATTATGATTCTACTAGTGCAATCTCAATTTCTAGGAATCTTGTCTCTCATGGCAGGACTAAGCACATTAAGATTAGGTATCATTTCATTAGGTAGCTTGTGGAATGTGAAGATATCAGTCTTGAGTTAGTCCCTACATACAAGCAAGTGGTTGACATCTTCACTAAGCCACTGAATGAAGCAAAGTTCAACACCTTCAAGTTTGAGTTGGGTATGTTGAACTTGGAATAGCTTCAGTTGCTCCTTGTGTTGTTATTGTTGCAGGTTGTACAGCTTCTTGCAGGTGGAAAAATACCTTCAGTGGTATGAAGATTTTTCAAGTGGTATACCTTCATCGGTATCAAGTTTTCAAGTGCTATCCAAACTGGTATATACTAAAGTGTCTACCAGGAAGGATGATAGAAGATGCTCCTGTTGAGGGGGAGCAAGTCTAGATGCTCTAGTTGAGGGGAAGCAAGTCAAGATGCTCATGTTGAGGGGGAGCAAGTCCAGCAGCTGCTATAGTAATGTGTTGTATCAGTGGTATCAACACAAGAGGTATGATCTCCAGGAAACTAGGTTGATCACTAGTGTAGTAGAAGTAGGCTAGGATCAAGAGATAAATTCTCCCATGATCATATCACCTCCCTCAATAGATTTATGCATATAGAAGAAGCCAGAAAGGGGGAAATGTATGGCAATACATGGAAAGGGGGAGATGTAGAAGCAATACTTGACATGACTAGGTCATGTTGAGTCAGTGCATATTACTTGGAAAGATTCAAATAGTATGAGGAATTCAATGACAACATATTATGCCATGTTGAGTCAGTACAGATTATGAGGAAAGTGCTTCTAGTGGTGCTCCATTTAAGTATTAAGTGTTATAAGGAGAGTGAATATTACTTGAGCAATTATTCAAGTTGTATGGGAATGCATTGACTTGAAATGTTGATTCAATGCAGTTAAATGGAGTATATTGAATTGATATGTTTCCAATTCAAGAAGCATAAGCTAGCAAATGTAGTAGATATAGCATGCAGCTGCATTAAATTAATGTACTTTTTAAGTTAATGCTTCTTAGTATTGTTATGTGTTCTACCTTTTTCAAATAGGGGGAGATTGTTGGGAATAATACCCTCAATGTTCCCTAGATTTGAAGAGACATCACAATCAGTACTAAGAGCATAGTTGTATTTAATTTTGTTAAAATTCATCATGTCCAGGATGTTCCATCGAATAAGATTAGACAGGTTGTCTAAGTGGTTGTGATAGGTGGTCACAAGGTAAAAAAGTGGAGAGACAGAAATGTAAGACCCCCTTTTTTTCTTTTTAAACACCGGGGTCTTAGGCCCAGGATCGGCGCTTTGCGGTGACTCCTTCACGTCCTGAAGGGTCATCACCACAAGGCACCGATTCTGCCGGCCAATTCGATCACAGAAAGATAGCACAATAAATGAAAAGCAAGCCCACAAAAATCACATGTATAGAAATAAAAGTCTCCACGAAGGGAGAGTCCACAAAAATAGTATAAAAGGTACTGAAAGTAAGGGCTTTTGCCCGGTACATCATAATCCTCACTACAGGTCACTTATGCGGAAGCAAACTAAAACATCTTCTATAAGTCGGGACTCACAGTCCAAACTGTCTGAACTCCTGAGCTAGACTGCCCTATCTCCAAGAGGGCTGACCTCTGGGGCTGCTCCTCCATGCTGGGCTCCACGATCCCCTAAATGATGTGGTCCAAAAACCATTAGTCTATAAGACTAAGTCCTATCATCCCCTATCCCTTCCACCATGGCTCCTAAGTGCCGAGCAAATAGGAAGAAAGGGAAGGACATGAAGGTGGAGAATAAATCAAAAGCAAGTGATGGCGGACCTATACTAGCAATTTATAGTACATGTGGCATAAAAGTAAAGTATGAAAAGTAACCTTAACTTATGTGCGGAAGCACCTAAGCCAAGGGATATTCTGCAAGGCTCCCATCGTATAAAGTGTCCCATACCACTTATATGTTGGGGTGTCGGTTATCAAACAGCAGCATATATATATAGAATTTAACCTTAATTTATAAACTTGCCCATACAAGCTTATAGACCAAGGGGTCGTTTTGCAAGTCCTAATGTATAAGCGCCCCTTTCCACTTATACATTAGGGTCGGGGGTTAAATGAATCGATTATGCCATGACATGCTAGTGGTTATGATGAATCATGCAAGTGCAACACACACACCTGACTCTGTGTACACAGACATTTAGTTCCCCCTTTCGGAGCTGTTACCTCCCAGGATACCTCCGTAGTGGCAGACGAAAGCGGTGGGTTGGGCCTCGCCCACCTCTAAACCAGTAAAACACTACAAGTCAGACCTATCATACGCATCAACGCTTGGTGCACGAAGCGGACTCATGCATACTCTTGCCGGCTGGCGCATCGGACTTCTGTTGGCAAAGTGCTAACCACACTTTCCAAGTCAGCGTATTGGCGTCGGTGCATCGACCCTCCAATACCGAAGACCCGCCACCTTTTTATTTCCTTTTTATGTACATTCAAAATTTAACGTATCAAACCAATCGAGCCGAAGCTCCCCGAACCATTCCGTCCGTCTGTTAACCAATCGAGTCGAAGCTCCCCGGACCCTTTCTGTCCGTCTCTTAACCAACCGAGCCGAAGCTCCCCGGACCCTTTCTGTCCGTCTCTTAACCAACAGAGCCGAAGATCCCAACAATATTCATGTGCTAACAATATTTGTGAAACGTGCAACCCTAATTACTAAGTTGCTCTTATCAGTTTGTTAATACAGTTTACGTGAACCCAGGACTGCCCCCGGTATTCCCTGTGAAGGGCACCCAAAGGGCACTAGGAACTATGATGGTAGCTGAAGCTCATCGTTCCCTTTTGCAAGGCACTTATTTTTATTGATTGATTCCCTTAACCCATTCCCTTCTCATATTACAGTGGGCTAATCCTAGGGTGATTTTGACTCTTCCTCTCCTCGGGGAAGACGATCTTTCGTCGAACCCGAACACCTCTAGACTCTAGCCAAACCACTTCTCACTACTCTTCCTATCACTCTATAGTGAAATCATTCACATCAGTCCGCCCAGCTAAAATGACTAACTCCAACAACTATCCCAGATCATGTCCTATTGCAAATAAACAATTTGTTATATGCAGACCAGCCTAGGCTTTATGTCAAACCGGATAGGAGACAATCAAAATAATCATTCAAATACCCAAAATTATTTACTGGAGACTTATCATGACACAAATAGACTAAATCTAGAAAATTGTAATTTTCCTAATTTATCTGGCATTTAATTAATTTTCTTTAAAGCTTCTTAGGGCTACCAATTGAACATGAAGTGCACTTTTCAGCTATGTATAAAGCTTCATAAAATAATGATAAATTTTAAACAGCAATTTATCAGTAAATCCAAGATATAGCAATTTTTCAAGAAGTTTAAGGACTTATTTAATTTTGAGAATAAATTATATTTCCTTTCATTAATGAAGTAAGTGCAGTATATAATCATCCAAAAATTCTTAATTAATCTTTTAGATCAGATTCTGTCCTAAAAACATCAGTGGCCAAATTTCATAATTCTTCAATGGGGATTGAGCTCTAGAATAAATAATTACCAAAATCTCAAAAGGCTATATTTGTGAAGCAAGTATTGTAAATATTCTCCTAAAAATCATGAATAAAATTATACAACTAGATATTGATCGAAAAACATCATTAGCCAGGTTTCATAATTTTACAGTAGGAAATTTTCTCTAAATGATTTATTGACCATAATTGCTCTTTTGGAACTTGTGAAGGAAGTACTAGATATAATCAGCTAAAATTTGAAACAAAATTTAGGAATGTTTATTTAGACCTAAATCATTTGCTGACCAAGTTCCATCAGATTTAAATGAACAGAGTAATCAAATTAATTAAAACACCAGTTTGGGCAAATTGATACCTAACAAATAAAGTACTAGAAATATGATCCATAAAATTCTAATAAAATTACTAAGAGTTCTACCTATTCTAAAACTTACTCTACCCCAGTTTAAAAATTTTGACTAAGGTTTAGTGACTGTGATTTCATAGTTGAGTTTCTATCCTAAAACTAGGGTTAGGGTTTTGAGGTGTCTTCCTACCTCCAAATCCTCTAAGATTCTACCAGAGAACTTAGAATACACTACCTTCAACTCTACTGAGTTACAAGGTCACACAAGGGCATTTTCCCCCATGTCCTTCACAACCCCCAAAAGCCCATCCTTAGGGTTTGAGTTTGAACCCTAGGGTGAATCAACCCTAAATCACACCATTTTCCTTAATAAGGTAATAATGGTCCTACCAAGTCAGTGACCAACATTTCAGCCTCTGTTGAGGTGATTTGACCACTCAAAATCCCAAGGGGATGTTTGGACCTAAATATCCCTATAAGGGTCAACCTAGGGTTTGATAGAAACCTAATCAAAACATATCTAAATGAGATGAAATTATTACCAAGGCCTTAACATGCCCTCTAAGACTACCCACCCAAATATGGGGGGATTTTGAGGTGTTTATGACACCTAATTAATTTATACATGATTTATTAAATTTTTCCAAAAACTATAGAAAAATATTCTACAAAAATTCCCATTTTTATAAAGGCCCTAGATATAGCTAAGGTACATCCCCTTACCAAATTTCAGCTCATTTGGACAAGGTATGAAAAGTGGGTATCCATTTGAACCTCAGGATAGCCCTAGGTATAGGTCCCACCAAAATGGGTGTTGTGCTTAAACCAATTACCCAATCGATTTGACATAAATTTTAGAATAATCTAGACTCGAAGGGCTACAACTTCTGTGACTGGCCAATTTTCTTAAAACGACATCTAAGTGCCACATTTAATAGTATAAAAATGAGCTTGATAAAAGTGATAAATTGCTATATATTATATATAAATATATATCAGATTTAATATATGGCACTGTTCATCTTCTCAAAAGCCCGAAACTAGCAACCTAAAAAAACGCTTAAAACTTGTAGCTTGCATGTGGATTTCCCATCCACCCAGCCATCTCCCTGGCCGGCCTCCACCACCACCTCCGTTGAGGTGAGGGCTACCGTTAGGGGGCGGCACGGCCGCCGGAGAAGCGGTTTCCGGCGAACCCGACCACCATAAATTTCGTAAAAACCATGGAAACGCTCACCAAATCCATCTCTTTTGAGCCTGATGTCTCTCCTAATAGTTCCTAAGATCTATCCATAGAAGAAGAGGTAGAGGAGGACCTTATTCGCGGTTTGGAGTCGAGCTGATCGTCGTGATGCCATTTGCGCGGTGGTGGCGTCGCCGGAATTCCTCAACAGCAAGATAACAAGCTCTAGCTTTGTCGGGCACGGGTCAAAACTTCCTCTCTAAGTCTAGGGAGTCTTTTAAAGGAGAAACAAGGCTGCGGGTGGGGGGTATAAGCTGTCCAACCATTAATGCCTCCTTAAAAGCATGCTTCGTCCATGGTGGAGGGGAGATGAAACGGCTCAAATTACCTGGAGAAAGGCTGGAAACTCCTCCTCTCCCCATGAGGACTTTAATCCAGCCATTAAGGAGGAGGGGAAGGGGCCATGGCATCAAATGCCATCAATGGCCGTGAAAGCTGGTTCACGGCCATGGCCATGGCTATTTACCCTGTATTTTTAAAACTGACGGCCACGTGGCATTTTGACCCATCAAACTTTATTTGAATAAGACTTAATTATGTCTTAATAAAAGAAACGGCCTATTTAAGACATCCTGGCCTGCTTCCCAAAATGGCCCGGTTCAACTAAACCATCGGCCAAGCTAAAACCGTCAGGAAAATTTTCCAAGTAAAATGGCATTGAGTGAGAAGAGCTCACTAAACGCCATCGAAGCTACGGCATTGAGTGAGCTCTGCTCACTCAACGCCATCCATGCTGCGGAGTTGAGTGAGCTCTGCTCACTCAACGCCATCCAGGATACAGCGTTGAGTGAGCTCTGCTCACTCAACACCATCCATATTATGGCGTTAAGTGAGCTCTGCTCACTCAACGCCAACCAGACTATGGCGTTTAGTGAGTTCAGCTCACTCAACGCCATCAGATTATGGTGTTGAGTGAGCTCTGCTCACTCAACGCCACCCAGACTATGGCGTTGAGTGAGCTCTGCTCACTTAACGCCATCCAGATTATGGTGTTGAGTGAGCTCTGCTCACTCAATGCCACCCGGATTATGGCGTTGAGTGAGCTCAGCTCACTCAATTCCATCCAGACAACACCAGATGGCATTGAGTGCAGTCACTGCACTCAACTCCATTCAACTTATGGCGTTGAGTGCACCTGACGCACTCAATGCCAACCCACCTGCAAGATGGCGTTGAGTGCAGTTAGTGCACTTAATGCCATTCTGCTTCTGGCTTTGAGTTCACTCGACGCACTCAACGCCCGATTTCAAATCTTATTTTAAGCAAGTTTTTGACCTACTATTTGCAGACCAAGGTGATTTTCACCTTCCTTCCTAAGCTCTCTTAGTCTTTTAGGTTTCCTAGGGTTTTGTCGTGACCTAGTCATGGCAAAACCACTCTCGAGGGTCTAGCCGGAAATGGGATGTTACAAATCCCAATAAACAAAACAAAGATTTCGTCCCTGAAATCAAGATTAAGCCTACGGGGCTCCTATCCGGGAGAAAGAAACTTGTAACATCTCATGAGAATTGAAAGATTTACCTCACGATACCATGTTTAATATATGAGGTTTGAAGGCGATAGTCAGATCTAAGACCAATTCGCCCAATTGACAAAGTCTAGACCCCAATAAACAAAAGATTAGCCCTTATTCTCAAAATTTCAGTCCTACTAGTTTAAAATAGGAAATTAAATTGAACGTCCTGAGAGGTTGTGAGGTATACCTGACTGAACAGCTCCGGATACTTTTGTCGCATCAAGTCCTGCAGTTCCCAGGTATGCTCCTCCTGACCGTGGTTCCTCCACAGAACTTTGACTAACGGGACTTTCTTGCGACGCAAAGTCCGTACCCCTCTGTCATTGATCTTAACCGGCTCCAAGTGAACTGACCGATCTGAAGCTACCGGCCCATCTGTGGTCAAAATCTGCTACTCCGGGCGCAATAGAGCCCTCCTAAGTGAAGAAATATGGAACACGTTGTGTAAACCTGCCACGCACCCATGAAAGGGGCCAGATCCACTCCAGGATATTATAATGGCCCATATACCTAGGGCTTAGCTTCTTCCTTCGACCACGCACCCATGAAACTCCATGCATGGGCTGGATCTTCAAGAATACCCAGTCTCCCACCTGAAACTCTACCTGACGGTGTCGGGCGTCGTAATACTTAGCCTGTCGGCTTTGTGCTTCCAGCATTCGGTCCCGTAACAATCTGATCTGGGCCTCGGTGTCTTCGACAAAATCCGATCCCAACACCTTCGGATCCTCATCCTGAATCCATGAAAGTGGAGTCCTACATCTCCTTCCGTACAAGGCTTCATAAGGAGCCATCCCTATGCTGGACTGGTATCTGTTTTTATAGGAGAACTCGACAAGTGGTAACAGCTTCTCCCAGGGTTCGTTTTGATCCAAAATGCATAGCCTCAGGAGGTCCTCTAATGTCCAGTTGGTGCGTTCCGTCTGCCCATCCGTCTGGGGATGAAACGATGTGCTGAAGGTCAGTCGCGTGCCTAAGTAAGTCTGCACGGACCTCCACTCCCTGGATGTGAACCGACCATCCCGATCCGACACGATTGTTCTGGGCACCCCGTGATAATGAATGAACTACTCTATGAATCTCCGTAGTAGTACCCCAACCGAGTCATCTTTTCTGATCGGAATGAATCTGGCCACCTTCGTCAACCGATCGACGATGACCCAAATCGATTTGTTTCTCGTCCATGATCGGGGAAGTCCATGAATAAAGTACATCGCGATGTCTTCAAACTTCCACTCCGGGGGTACATGTTCTGAGATACACCATCCTTCTGATGATACAACATAGCGATTAAATTTTTACCTTCTCAGATATCCTGAATCTTGTTACCCGTTATCTAATTTCACGTGATAATAGTTAATTCTCGTAATTACTCCGTCATATTACCATGTCATTTTATTGGTAATGCTACGGGTCATCATTCCAAACATGTTTTTACAAAATCTTATCTTCGCCCGAATAACGTCGAATTATATCGACTTCAATCTCACTATATTTGTTACACAACTTTCCCTAAACTAGGTCCAAGGGAACCCAAGCCAATACTAATTTGCCAAATAAACAAAAGTTTAGCCCCCAATAAACAAAAGATAAGCCCCTACCTATCTTGGGCTAAGTATCTTCGATATTACCCTGTTACATCTGTCCTAGCTGGGTGCACAATCCCTTGGGCATCAATCTTCGACTTGGGGTTCCACCCTGAAACTTGTTAATATACTCCATACTTTAAACTCTCTGAGTCACATTTACGACAACCTTATCCGGGTCAAAATGTTCCCAATCCCAAATGGGTATCTTCCGAACTTGAATTCCTATCCGACCATCGATGTTTGTCTTGGGGTTGTCCTCGAGTAATCTTATTACCGGCATGAGGGTTAAGACTACTTGTCTTCTACCATTCTGCTAATGTATTATTGGTCTCAATTCTCCTTAAAGCAGTCTTCCGCTTTGAGTAATCCTTGATTGGGATAGTAGGGACACTTGATTTTATGTCTTAGGTAGTAATTCTCGTGCTAAACTCCTCCTTTATTCTCTTTGGGTATCTCCTTACCTTAACCAAGTTCATACCCAAGGTCTATTTTTGACTAGGGCATACTATAAGTTGTCGTGGTTAGTTATGAGTACAAATGGGTTGAGTCTAACGCATAGACTAGATAATTAAGATGAGATTTTTGCAGCCAGAGGTGTTCCCTGCTGGGGGTAGGGTTTGCCACAGGCTATAAAGAAGAATTCCAATTAATGATGAATTGGACTTTTACATGTGATTTCCCTTATGGGCACACCACTGCTTCCGCTGCTAGTTTGTCCTCAAACTAAGCTTGCGCGGGGGTTTCCTACGGTTTTGTCGTGACCTAGTCATGGCAAAACCACTCCCGGAGGTCTAGCTGGAAATGGGATGTTACAAATCCCAATAAACAAAACAAAGATTTCGTCCCCGAAATCAAGATTAAGCCTACGGGGGCTCCTATCCGGGAGAAAGAAATTTGTAACATCTCATGAGAATTGAAAAATTTACCTCACGACGCCATGTTTTCTATGTGAGGTTTGAAGGCGATAGTCAGATCTAAGACCAATTCGCCCAATTGACAAAGTCTAGACCCCAATAAACAAAAGATTAGCCCCTATTCTCGAAATTTCAGTCCTACTAGTTTAAAATAGGAAAGTAAATTGAACGTCCTGAGAGGTTGTGAGGTATACCTGACTGAAAAGCTCCGGATACTTTTGTCGCATCAGGTCCTGCGGTTCCCAGGTATGCTCCTCCTAACCGTGGTTCCTCCACAGAACTTTGACTAACGGGACTATCTTGCGACGCAAGGTCCGTACCCCTCTAACATCGATCCGAACCGGCTCCAAGTGAACTGATCGGTCGTAAGCTACCGGCTCATCTGTGGTCAAAATCTGCTACTCCGAGCGCAGTAGAGCCCTCCTAAGTGAAGAAATATGGAACACGTCGTGTAAACCTGCCAGTTCTGGTGTCAACTCCAGCCTGTAAGCTAGGGGCCCGATCTGCTCCAGGATCCTGTAAGGGCCCATATACCTAGGGCTGAGCTTCTTCCTTCGACCACGCACCCGTTAAACTCAATGCATGGGCCGGATCTTAAAGAAAACCCGGTCTCCCACCTGAAACTCTACCTGACAGTGTCGGGCGTCGTAATACTTAGCCTGTCAGCTCTGTGCTTCCAGCATTCGGTCCCGTATCAATCTGATCTGGGCCTCAGTGTCTTCGACAAAATTCGATCCCAACACCTTCGTATCCTCGTCCTGAATCCATGAAAGAGGATTCCTACATCTCCTTCCGTACAAGGCTTTATAAGGAGCCATCCCTATGCTGGACTGGTAGCTGTTTTTATAGGAGAACTCGACCAGTGGTAACAGCTTCTCCCAGGGTTCGTTTCGATCCAAAATACATAGCATCAGGAGGTCCTCAAATATCCGGTTGGTGCGTTCCGTCTGCCCATCCGTCTGGGGATGAAACGTTGTGCTGAAGGTCAGTCGCGTGCCTAAGTAAGTCTGCACGGACCTCCACTCCCTGGATGTGAACCGACCATCCCGATCCGACACGATCGTCTTGGGCACCCCGTGATAATGAATGAACTACTCTATGAATCTCCGTACTAGTACCCCAACCGAGTCATCTTTTCTGATCGGAATGAATCTGGCCACCTTCGTCAACCGATCGACGATGACCCAAATCGAGTTGTTTCCCGTCCGTGATCGGGGAAGTCCATGAATAAAGTCCATTATGATGTCTTCAAACTTCCACTCCGGGGGTACATGTTCTGAGATACACAATCCTTCTGATGATACAACATAGCGATTAAATTTTTACCTTCTCAGATATCCTGAATATTGTTACCCGTCATCTAATTTCACGTGATAATAGTTAATTCTCGTAATTAATTCGTCTTATTACCATGTCATTGTCTTGGTAATGTTACGGGACATCATTCCAAACATGTTTTTACAAAATCTTATCTTCGCCCGAATAACGTCGAATTATATCAACTTCAATCTCACTATGTTTGTTACGCCACTTTCCCTAAACTAGGTCCAAGGGAACCCAAGCCAATACTAATTTGCCCAATAAACAAAAGTTTATCCCCCAATAAACAAAAGATAAGCCCCTACCTATCTTGGGCTAAGTATCTTTGATATTACCCTGTTACATCTGTCCTAGCTGGGTGCACAATCCCTAGGGCATCAATCTTCGACTTGGGGTTCCACCCTGAAACTCGTTAATATACTCCATACTTTAAACTCTCTAAGTCACATTTACGACAACCTTATCCGGGTCAAAATGTTCTCAATCCCAAATGGGTATATTCCGAACTTGAATTCCTATCCGACCATCGATGTTTGTCTTGGGGTTGTCCCCGAGTAATCTTATTACCGGTATGAGGGTTAAGACTACTTGTCTTCTACCATTCTGCTAATGTATTATTCGTCTCAATTCTCCTTAAAGCAGTCTACCGCTTTGAGTAATCCTTGATTCGGATAGTAGGGACACTTGAGTTTATGTCTTAGGTAGTAATTCTCATGCTAAACTCCTCCTTTATTCTCTTTGGGTATCTCCTTACCTTAACGAAGTTCATACCCAAGATCTATTTTTGACTAGGGCATACTATAGGTTGTCGTAGTTTGTTATGAGTCCTAATGGGTTGAGTCTAACGCATTGACTAGAGAATTAAGATGAGATTTTTGCAGCCAGAGGTGTTCCCTGCTGGGAGAAGGGTTTGCCGCAGGCTATAAAGAAGAATTCTAATTAATGATGAAGTGGACTTTTACAAGTGATTTCCCTTATGGGCACACCACTGCTTCCGCTGCTAGTTTGTCCTCAAACTAAGCTCGCACGGGGGTGACCCAGGGTTAGTGGACTTCTACTTTTCTGATCGAGGTTTGCTCTGATACCACTTGTAAGACCCCCTTTTTTCTTTTTAAACACTGGGGTCTTAGGCCCAGGATCGCCGCTCTGCGGTGCACCTTCACATCCTGAAGGGTCATCACCACAAAGCGCCGATTCTGCCGGCCAATTCGATCACAGAAAGATAGCACAATAAATGAAAAGCAAGCCCACAGAAATCACATGTATAGAAATAAAAGTCTCCACGAAGGGAGAGACCACAAAAATAGTATAAAAGGTACTGAAAGTAAGGGCTTTTGCCCGGTACATCATAATCCTCACTACATGTCACTCATGCGGAAGCAAACTAAAACATTTACTATAAGTCAGGACTCACAGTCCTAGCTGTCTGAACTCCTGAGCTAGACTGCCCTATCTCCAAGCGGGCCGACCTCCGGGGCTGCTCCTCCATGTTGGGCTCCACGATCCCCTAAATGACGTGGTCCGAAAACCTTTAGTCTATAAGACTAAGTCCTATCATCCCCTACCCCTTCCCCCATGACTCCTAAGTACCGAGGGGAGAGGAAGAAAGGGAAGGACATGAAGGTGGAGAACAAATCAAAAGCAGGTGACGGCGCACCTATACTAGCAATTTATAGTACATGTGACAGAAAAGTAAAGTATGAAAAGTAAACTTAACTTATGTGCGGAAGCACCTAAGCCAAGGGATCTTCTGCAAGGCTCTCATCGTATAAAGTGTCTCATACCACTTATACGTTGGGGTGTCGGTTATCAAACAGCAGCATATATATATATAGAATTTAACCTTAATTTATAAACTTGCCCACACAAGCTTATAGACCAAGGGGTCGTTTTATAAGTCCTAATGTATAAGCGTCCCATTCCACTTATACATTAGGTGTCGGGGGTTAAATGAATCGAATATGCCATGACATGCTAGTGGGTATGATGAATCATTGAAGTGCAACACACACACCCGACCCTGTGTACACAAACCTTTAGTTCCCCCTTTCGGAGCCGTTACCTCCCAGGATACCTCCGTAGTGGAAGACGGAAGCGGTGGGTTGGGCCTCGCCCACCTCTAAACCAGTAAAGCACTACCGGTCAGACCTATCGTACACCTTAACGCTTGGTGCACGAAGCAGACACCTGCGTACTCTTGTCGGCTGGCGCACCGGACTTTTGTTGGCGAAGTGCTAACCAAACTTGTCGAGTCAACGTATTGGCGTCGGTGCATAGACCCTCCAATACCGAAGACCAACCACCTTTTTCTTTCCTTTTTATGCACATGCAAAATTTAACGTATCAAACCAATCGATTCGAAGCTCCCCGGACCATTCCGTCCGTCTCTTAACCAATCAAGCCGAAGCTCCCCGGACACTTTCTGTCCGTCTCTTAACCAACCGAGTCGAAGCTCCCCGGACCCTTTCTGTCCGTCTCTTAACCAACCGATTCGAAGCTCCCAGCAATCTTCATGTGCTGACAGTGTTTGTGAAACGTGCAACTCTAATTACTAAGTTACTCTTATCAGTTTGTTAATACAGTTTACGTAACCCAGGACTGCCCCCGGTATTCCCTGTGAAGGGCTCTCAAAGGGCACTAGGAACTATGATGGTAGCTGAAGCCCATCATTCCCATTCGCAAGGCACTTATTTTTCTTGATTTATTCCCTTAACCCATTCCCTTCTCATATTACAGTGGGCTAATCCTAGGGTGATTTTGACTCTTCCTCTCCTCGGGGAAGACGATCTTTCGTCGAACCCGAACACCTCTAAACTTTAGCCAAACCACTTCTCACTACTCTTCCTATCCCTCTATAGTGAAAATCATTCACATCAGTCCGCCCAGCTAAAATGACTAACTCCAACAACTATCCCAGATCATGTCCTATTGCAAAAAAACAATTTTCTATATGATGACCAGCCTAGGCTTTATGTCAAACCGGATAGGAGACAATCTAAATAATCATCCCAATGCCCTAAATTATTTATTGGAGACTTATCATGACACAAATATACTAAATCTAGAAAATTGTAATTTTCCTAATTTATCTGGCATTTAATTAATTTTCTTTAAAGCTTCTAAGGGCTACCAATTGAACATGAAGTGCACTTTTCAGGTATGTATAAAGCTTCATAAAATCATGATAAATTTTAAACAGCAATTTATCAGTAAATCCAAGATATAACAATTTTTCCAGCAATTTAAGGACTCTTATTTAATTTTGAGAATAAATTCTATTTCCTTTCATTAATGAAGTAAGTGCAATAGATAATCATCCAAAAATTCTTAATTAATCTTCTAGAGCAGATACTGTCCTAAAAACATCAGTGGCCAAATTTCATAATTCTTCAATGGGGATTAAACTCTAGAATAAATAATTACCAAAATCTCAAAAGGCTATGTTTGTGAAGCAAGTATTGTAAATATTCTACTAAAAATCATGAATAAAATTATACAACTAGATATTGATTTAAAAACATCATTGGCTAGGTTTCATAATTTTACAAGAGGTAATTTGCTCTAAATGATTTATTGACCATAATTGCCATTTTGGAACTTGTGAAGGAAGTACTAGATATAATCAGCTAAAATTTGTAACAAAATTCAGGGATGTTTATTTGGACCTAAGTCATTAGCTGACCAAGTTCCATCAAATTCAAATGAACAGAGTAATCAATTTAATTAAAACACCAGTTTGGGAAAATTGATACCTAACAAATAAAGTACTAGAAATATGATCCATAAAATTCTAATAAAATTACTAAGGGTTCTACCTAGTCTAAAACTTACTCAACCCCAGTTTAACAACTTTTGACTAAGGTATAGTGACTGTGATTTCATAGTTGAGTTTCAACCCTAAAACTAGGGTTTGGGTTTTGAGGTGTCTTCCTACCTCCAAATCCTCTAAGATTTCTACCAGAGAACTTAGAATACACTACCTTCAAATCTATTGAGTTACAAAGTCAAACAAGGGCATTTGCCCCCATGTCCTTCACAACGCCCAAAAGCCCTTCCTTAGGGTTTTAGTTTGAACCCTAGGGTAAATCAACCCTAAATCACACCATTTTCCTTAAGAAGGTGATAATGGTCCTACCAAGTCAGTGACCAAAATTTCAGCCTCTGTTGAGGTGATTTGACCACTCAAAATCCACAGGGGATATTTGGACCTAAATAACCCTATAAGGGTCAACCTAGGGTTGGATAGAAACCTAATCAAAACATCTCCAAATGAGATGAAATTTTTACCAAAGCCTTAACATGCCCTCTAGGACTACCCACCCAAATTTGGGGGGATTTTGAGGTGTTTATCACACCTAATTAATTTATACATGATTTATTAAATTTTTCCAAAAACTATAACAAACTATTCTCCAAAAATTCCAATTTTTAGACAGGCCCTAGATATTGCTAAGGTAGATCCCCTGACAAAATTTCAGCTCATTTGGACAAGGTATAAAAAGTGGGTATCCATTTGAACCTCAGGATAGCCCTAGGTATAGGTCCCACCAAAATGGGTATTGTGGTCAAACAACTTACCCAATAGATATGAAATAAATTTTAGAATAATCTAGACTCGAAGGGCTACAACTTCTGTGACTGGCCATTTTTCCCAAAACGGCCTCTATGTGCCTCATTTAATAGAATCAAAATGAGTTTGATAAAAGTGATAAATTGCTATATATTATATACAAATATATATCAGATTTAATATATGGCACTGTTCATCTTCTAAAAAGCCCGAAACCAGCAACCTAAAATAACGCTTAAAACCTGTAGCTTGCAAGTGGATTTCCCATCCACCCAGCCATCTCCCTGGCCGGCCACCACCACCACCACCTCCGTTGAGGTGAGGGCTACTGTTAGGGGGCGGCACGGCCGCGGGAGAGGCGGTTTCCGGCGAACCCGACCACCATAAATTTCGAAAAAACCATGGAAACGCTCACCCGATCCAGCTCTTTTGAGCCCGATGTATCTCTTAATAGTTCATAAGATCTATCCATAGAATAAGAGGTAGAGGATGACCTTATTCGCGGTTTGGAGTCGAGTCGATCGTCGTGATGCCATTTGCACGGTGGTGGCATCGCCGGAGTTCCTCAACAGCAAGATAACAAGCTCTATCTTTGTCGGGCAAGGGTGAGAACTTTCTCTCTAAGTCTAGGGAGTCTTTTAAAGGAGAAACAAGGCTGCGGGTGGGGGTATAAGCTGTCCAGCCTTTAATGCCTCCTTAAAAGCATGCTTCGGCCATGGTGGAGGGGAGATGAAATGGCTCAAATTAGCTGGAGAAAGGCTGGAAACTCCTCCTCTCCCCATGAGGACTTGAATCCAGCCATTAAGGAGGAGGGGAAAGGGCCATGGCATCAAATGCCATCAATGGCCGTGAAAGCTGGTTCACGGCCATGGTCGTGGTTATTTACCCTATGTTTTCAAAACTGACGGCCACGTGGCATTTTGACCGGTAAAAATTTATTTGAATAAGACTTAATTAAGTCTTAATAAGAGAAACGACCTATTTAAGACATCCTGGCCCGCTTCCCAAAACGGCCCGGTACAACTGAACCATCGGCCAAGCTAAAACCGTAAGGAAAATTTTCCAAGTAAAATGGCGTTGAGTGAGCAGAGCTCACTCAACGCCATCCAGGCTACGGCATTGAGTGAGCTCTGCTCACTCAATGCCATCCATGATGCGGCGTTGAGTGAGCTCTGCTGACTCAATGCCATCAGGGATACGGCCTTGAGTGAGCTCTGCTCACTCAACGACATCCAGAATACGGCCCTTCCAGATTATGGCGTTGAGTAAGCTCAGCTCACTCAACGCCATCTAGATTATGGCGTTGAGTGAGCTCTGCACACTCAACGCCATCCATAAAATGGCGTTGAGTGAGTTCAGCTCACTCAACGCCATCAGATTATGGTGTTGAGTGAGCTCTGCTCACTCAATGCCACCCAGACTATGGAGTTGAGTGAGCTCAGCTCACTCAATGCCATCCAGATTATGGTGTTGAGTGAGCTCTGCTCACTCAACGCCACCCGGATTATGGCGTTGAGTGAGCTCAGCTCACTCAATGCCATTCAGACAACACCAGATGGCGTTGAGTGCAGTCACTGCACTCAACGCCATTCAACTTATGGCGTTGAGTGCACCCGACGCACTCAACGCCAACCCACCTGTAAGATGGCGTTGAGTGCAGTCAGTGCACTCTATATCATTCTGCTTCTGGCGTTGAGTGCACTCGATGCACTCAACGCCCGATTCCTAATCTTATTTTAAGCAAGTTTCTGACCTACTGTTTGCAGACCAAGGTGATTTTCACCTTCCTTCCTAAGCTATCTTGGTCTTTTGGGTTTCCTAGGGTTTTGTCGTGATCTAGTCATGTCAAAACAACTCCCGGGGGTCTAGCCGAAAATGGGATGTTACAAGAAATCTATCTAAGTCTACATGCATTGAGTGAAGCTAGTTCACTCAAAGCCAGAAGTCAAAGAAGGATGCTCGAAAGGCTGAAAATTTCCTAAGTCCACAGGCATTGAGTGAAGACAGTTCACTCAATGCCAGATTCCAAAAGCACTGAGTAAGGTGTGTACAGTCATAGCCCAGCAGTCTGCAAAATAATTCTGCAGCTATGTCCACAAGAGTTGAATAAAGGCAGTTCACTCAATGCCATATACAAAAGGCGTCGAGTATAGCTGAGTCTGTCAAAGCCTCAGAATTGGCAAGCTAAAAAATCAACTAAGTCCACAGGCGTTGAGTGAAGCGAGTTCACTCAACACCATATACCAAGCAGCGTTGAGACAAGCTCAAGCAGATGAAGATTCTGTCAAGAAATCCTGCTAAGTCCAAAAGCGTTGAGTGAGGACAGCTCACTCAATGCCTAAAGAAGAAAGCGTTGACAGGATAGTGTTAACTCAAAGCATGAAGAGAAGATAGACAATAAAATCTGTCTAAGTCTAGAGGCGTTGAGTGATGATAGCTCACTCAACACACTCAATGCCTCAGCAAGCTGGCAGACCAGAGAAGCGGCTAAGGACAAAAGCGTTGAGTGATGAAGGCTCACTCAACGCTCTAAACGCCTAGCAGGCAAAGAAAGCTGCATCTAAGTCCAGGGGCATTGAGTGATGAAGATTCACTCAATATACTCGACGCCTGGCAGTGCAGAAGAATTTTACTAAGTACAGATTCATTGAGTGAAGGTCAATTACCCAACTCTCTCAATGCTTGATGGTGCAGACAATTTGACTATGTCCAGATTCGTTAAGTGAAGGTCATTCACTCAATGCACTCAACGCATGTAGTTAAATATGAGAATTTGGCTAAGTTCACAAATGCTGACGTCAGCCAAAATCAACAAAGTCAATAGAGTTCAAATTAGTTGCGGGAAAGATATAGAACACGACAAATAGCGGCGGAGGTCTACTATACGTCTTCTTCTGTTAAAGCAAGGTGCAGCTGACAACCACAGGTGGTCCACACTACTTCTTGGAGCCGTTAATCGGCAGAAGATAAAAGGTACAAGATGTACTGAAGGAACTTTAACTTTTAGGGTTTTCTCATCTCGAAAAGTTGATGCTGGACTTCTTCTTCATCGCCATTATTGTCGAGCTTGAAGCTTGAAGTTAAATTAGCTGATCTAAAAGTTCTTTCAAGTTGTTGTGGCTAATTTTTTCTGTTACAGCAAGTTTAGATAAGGTTCTAATAAAGAAGGAGGAGCAGAGCTTTCATATTTCTAAAAGTCCAGGTTAGTTGATTGAAGAACACAAAAACTATCAAATCTTCAGTCTTCTTCAACAAGTTCAGAAACAAGTTTATGAGGTTCTTCAGCACAGGAAGCTTCTTACTAAAGATATATTTTTTGTTGTTGTGAAGAAAGTTAGGGGTGTTAACTTAGCTCGGGAGGAAAGCATGGATAAATATCTCTGGTGTCAAATTAATCACACCAACCAACTACTCTTCATGTAGGATCCTTTTGGATCTAAGTTTTAAGCCTGATTTATAAAAGCTGAGGTAGGATCCCTGTGTGGATATGAGTGTAGGGCTTTTAAGCCTAAGTTGGTAGGATCCCTGCATGGATCTGAGTGTAGGGCTATTGAGCCTGAGTTTGTATGATCCTTGTGTTGATCTGAGTGTAGGGCCTGTTGAAAGTCTTTATTTTCAAGGATAGCTAAATCACCTAGAGGGGGTGAATAGGTTTCTTAGTCCTTAGTGACTATCTTTTATTTTCCTTTTGTTGGAACCTTTATTAGTTGATTAGTTATTTCTTTCATGATATGCAACTTTCAATAAATCCAACAAAGAGAAAACAAACAAAGCACACACAAGAATTATATTGGTTCTCCATATTATGGGTACATCCACTTTCCCTCACCTTTCTAAATTTTAGTTAGACATGGCACTTCTCCAATCTCAGCTCTTAAGAGCTTACACCTCGATCCCTCAGGATCACTCAGTCTCCTCCAAGACATACTTCTCAGGCACAAGGCCCTATAACTCAGTGATCATCTGATCACCTACCTCGGGCTATTAAGCTCTACAACTCAGATCCAAAGGATCCTACAGATCAGGCATAAGTGCCCTACAACTCAGTGAGAATGACTCACCTACCTCAGACATGAAACCAATTCCTACAGCTTAGACCCAAAGGTCCTACCCTCATTTTATAAACAGAATCCTGCCTCAGAGCAAATTTTCTCCTACCACTCAGATCTAAAAGGATCTTACAAGATGGAAGTGGGTTGTGTGGTTTATCTTGACACAAGATATGTTTCTCTGTGCCAAGCTTCTGGACTGAGATAAACTCAGCCCAACTATAAATCCAAGAATATATTTCCTAAGTCTACGTTTACCTGAACTGAGATATACTAGGTCCTAGCTTCTTCTTCATAACAACAAGGATTTTTCCAGCTGGGACTATGAAGTGATTGTAGCAAGACTTGCTGCTACCTAAGCTAAGGGAATCCCAGCCCAATTTATTCTCAGCAAAAAGGATGTAGATCTTGCTTTGTCTTATGCTGGAAATAGCTTGCAGATAACTGTTCTGCTTCTTCTTTCTTTCCTGGGCTAGGGAGATTCAGCCCTAACTTCTTCTTCACAGCCTCCAGTAAATGTTCTTCAAAATTTTACAGCTGGATCTGTGAAAACTTGCTGGTGTAGACTAAAATGGCACCAGCTATCCTGCTTTCTTTCCTTCATATATTTGCTCTGATCTTGCTGAAGTTGATGATGTAGAGAAATAGCTAACTTATTGAGCCTTTATACCTACAGTCTTTATGCTCATTGTTCTTCTCTTCACAGCAACAATGGCAATAAGGAAGAACTATCACAAATTTTCTTCTAATAAGTTATCTACCTCTATAAAGGCTTTTTCTTTTATCAACTATGTCCCAACGGTTCTTTGAGCAGTGGGCCCGATACATTTAATGTTAGTTGCATCCTTTCTTTAACCCCTAACTATCATACAGTAGCTCTGCGGTGCCTTTTGGCTTGTACTGTAGCTTTCTCGATGTCGATTTGAATAATGTTGACTTGTAGACGTCAGCGCTTGTGGACTTAGCCAAAATCAAGCATTAGTAGAATAGGCGTTGAGTGAATGAGCTTCACTCAACGCCAAGGCACTTAGACAGAATTCTCTATCTAGGCGTTGACAGCATTGAGTGAGCAAGCCTCACTCAACGCTTTTTGCCTTAGCTTATTCTTCAGCCTTTTTTTCATGCTTGGCGTTGAGAGCATTGAGTGGGCACACCTCACTCAACGCCTTGTGCCTTACCCATACTTTCTGTATTTTAGGCGTTGAGTGAGCACTCTTCACGCAATGCTTTTTGCCTTAATCAATTTTCTGCTTCTTCATCATCTTAAGCGTTGAGAGTATTGAGTGATCACGCCTCACTCAACGCTTTTTTCTTTAGCCAGATTTTCTGAATCATGGCATTGAGAGCGTTGAGAGCGTTGAGTGAGCATGTCTCACTCAATGCTTTTAACCATAGCCAGATTTTTCTGCTCCTTGGCGTTGAGTGAGTAAGCTCCACTCAACGCATTTGGACTTAGCCAAATTTTTGTGTCGGAAAATATAGGTTCTGACTGAATGATGGTCAGTCAACGCTTTATCATATGGCGTTGAGTGAGCTTGTCTCACTTAAGTCCTGTGGACTTAGTCAAATATCAGCACAGATTTTTTGTGGCTTTGACTTATAAGGCAATACTCAACGAATATAGAGTATAGCGTTGAGTGAGTGATACTCACTCAATGCCTCTGGACTTAGCCACTTTTCTACCCATTTCTTCTTAGGCTTTTACTGCATTTGCCTGTCTCACAGCCTTTTGTTGTATGGAATAGAGTGAGTTTACTTCACTCAATGCCTGTGGACTTAACCACTTTCTCAGCTTTCGACTAATTTGGCTTTGACTGTATAGGTCCACTCAGCGTTATAAGTCATCTAGCGTTGAGTGAGTAATTCTCACTCAATGCATGTGGACTTAGACATATTTCTGTCTATCCATATCTTAGGTTAGTGTTTACCTGACCTAGCCACTTAGCTACCTGTCCCATCATTGTTGCTAGGACATCCTGCAATCACTAAACTTGAGCACAAGTTAGATCACCACATGTGTATACATTGTTTGTTAGGCACTCTTCAAATCCAAGACATTGGGATCGATGGACCCAACAATCTCCCCCTATTTGAAGAAGTCAAAACCTATGATAATGTATACACTAACATAATTTTATAATATAAACAATAACCAATAAAATGCATTAAACAGAAATAATGATTATCAAAATAATGGTTTTCATTTAACTTTTACTGAAAAATAGTTCTTGTGCATTTAACAAAGATTAAACATTCCTTTAGCCCTATAAGCAGAACTTGAAACTTTTCAAGTTTGAAGTTCCCTAATAACTATTCCACTGCCCTTGGACTTCTTTGCAGGTTTGTCTTCTGCTCCACTAGCTTCTTTCCCTTTTTTCTGCCTTATCTGCTTTACCAGCTACTTTTTTCTTTTTTGCTTTTTCAGTTTCAGCTTCAGCCTTCTTATCTTTCTGCCTCTTAAAGTAACTAAAATGCTTTGGGAAGTACTTGGTGGGTTCTACAGCACCAGGAGCCAGAAGGTTGGCATTTTTGTTCCTCCAGTAAGTTCTCCTTGTTGAGTCCCTCTTTTCAATTTTATCCCATTCAGTGAAGTTGTACCATTTCCCTCTATCTTACCTTTTGTTTTTGACCTGATCCCAGGCAAGCAGAACGATGGATCTGTACTAAAGGCTCCACTGTTCGAAATCATGCCTCTTCTCCATTTCCTCCCTGTATCTTTTTTTCTTAGCCCGACTTCCTCTTTAGTCTCAGCAATTGTAGTCATTTCTTTGGTCAATAATGTCTAGTCTACAGTGGGGATGAAGGAAGGAATCTCAGCAGCAGTAGACTATTTTCCCCACTGGGGACCAGTACTATCACCTTCTTCTATATACTGTATATACCCCTGATTATCTTGTACCTGAGCAGCAGCATACATTCTGTACAAGGCATCTTCCACTTGAGCAGGCATCATTAGGATGTTATTATATTGCACTGGCTCTATTCCTAGTTAGCCTCTCACAGCATTGGTTTCCCAGACCATGTTTTCATTATTAGTTCTTATTACCTCACACTCCCCCTTTTTGACTTCTTCAAGTAATTATTCAGTTTGGGAGGTGCATTCCTTGCTTATTTCTGTTTCTAGATGGTTTACTCCTGTAATAACATGATTTTTAACTAGGAGCAGGTGGTCATCCAGCAACTTGGTGCATCCACCTGCCTTGGTTAATATAGCAGCAGTCTGCTTATCCAACAACACTTTGTCAGCATTATGGATAGCCAGTGAATTCGTGGCCTTAATCTCTTGATTCTGTTTGATAGTGACAACATTTTGGCTTGTCTCATCTAGCTTGTCCATGGTGTAGTCCACAGCCGGAGCTGCTCTTGTAAAGAACTTGATTGTTTCTCCTTTCAGCAAGTTTACTTCAAATCTTATAGATTTGATCTCTGTTGCTAGATCATTTCTGATGCCCTTTAAAGCATCATCCACAAAATTTTCCAATGCTCTCCTCTGTTCATCCAGCAGGCCCTTTAGCTAGGCTAGGAACATTGGTGGCATCTGATTTGTTCTAGCAGAGGTGCTTTTATTTTGAGCTTCCTGGACTTGTCGGATCTCTATTCTTAGAGCAGAGACATCCATTGTGTGAGCTAAGAATTGAGCCTTCTCATGGCTAGATTCCTTTTTCTCTGATTTAGAGGAGACTAGATCATGTACTTTATGAGTAGGGATTTCAGGCTCCCCCTCAACTTCTTTCATGTCATCATTTGCATGCAGGATACCAATATCAGTAGCATCACCTTGCATTATCTTATCTGTTTCATCAAACTGATTTTCTTTAGGAGGTACCTGAAGCTGCACCCCCACCATTAATGCATCCTGCATTATCTCTTCTGTCAGTTGCTCCCCCTCAACTGGTGCATTCAACATTTCCTTATCCAGGGGTTGATCTTCTTTATTCTGAGGGCTGGGAACATCAGCATCATCAGATATAGGCAAGTGACCATCTGTATCATCAAGCCTGGAAGTATCTTCCTCCATCCTTACTGAGATCTTGGTGATAATATTTTCAGTAATTTGCCCAGCAACTTCGGCTGAAGGCAAGTCAACATCCTGGTCAGGAGTTTCTTCAGACTGTATTGATACCTGAGCACTTTTGTCCTTCCTTATCTCTTCATCAGACCCTGTTGGACTTGAATCTTGAGGCTCTCCCTCATCTTCAGTAGAACTGCTCGAGCTGCTAGGCTCTGGAGCTGGAGCTTCCTTTTTTCATTTTGGCAGCAGACTGGGCATGGGGCTGGAGCACTCTTTACCATCGATCTAGCATCTTAATGTCCATTCGTTGCATATGATGAATTCTTGCTCCAAGCTTCATGTTCAGGATTTTTGGGACTGTTTGTCACAGAAATAGGGATAGAATTCTCCCTAAGTTTGGTTCATTGATGCATTCAATAATCCTTTCAAATAGAATTCTCCCCCAGTCGGTCTTCTTTGACAAGATAATTCTTGTGATTACCTCGAACATTTTCTTTGATATTGTATCGTGGGGGCTGGTTTTGCAGAGCAAGGCTTTTCCAACGATATCAGCCAAAAACATACCCCTTAGGTTGAGTTCTTTCCTTAAGATTAAGCCGGTGGAGTGCTTTGATAACCCACACCAATTCATTATAGTTTTAATATCATCTCGCGCCTGTTCGTCTTCGTTGTCATTCGCAGAGAGCTTTGGCAATTGCAGCGCCTTGCTAAGCCTTCTAGGGGTAATCTTGATCTTCCCACTTACTACACTCTTGACCTTGCCTGTCGATGCATCTGTCTTGGCATTTGCAAACAATTCTAGCACTTCCCACTTCTACAGCATACAGGGCTCCGTCAATACGAATGCTAGGTCAGCTTTTGCATAAGATGAAGCACATGTTGAACCACTTCAGGAGCGTCAATGAATCCATTGCGAACAACCTCTGCTCCCTTAAAGAGAAAATCCTGACCTTTGGGCGCCATTTTGCTAGAGAATTTCTGAGGGCTAGTGAGAAATGTCTTCTATTTATAACAGTGACTTTGCTTTATGCATAAGCTTTTCTATTTATAATTAATTATAAAGAGAAGGCGGAAAGACACTTACCTATTTTGTGATCAAATTTTGATCAACGGCTGGATTTAGTCCTTTTACTTAGTTGCCCACAGATAACTTTTGCATTCAATCACGAGTCTTACTAGGTCGACCAATCCTACAGGGTTAAAATTTTCTTGCAATATATATTTTTAATGTGTGTCCTAGTGGAGTGCAACTAGACATAAATTCAACATGCCCAAATTAAGTTAGAGGATGTTGAGTCCATTTACATCAAGTGACTTTGTGAGTGTGTTAGCCACACTCAATTATTGAGACAAATTTTTGATACTTGTCTAACATCTTTTCTTGACTAACTTATCTCAAACCTGCAATGTTCTTGCAATTTAGAGAACCTTTAGCAGACTTATGAACAAGATGAATCCACTTATCTTTGTCCTATAGATTAGGAGCAGATGCTGGCTTCACAGACTCTTAGCCCATCAGCATCCTTGCTCCTGAACTTCAGCCATTGAAATGCATCTGGCTTTCTGTTACTAGCTCCCCCTCAACAATTGCACATGTCTTAGGTATCTTGTGCATGCTGGTCAGTTCATCCATTCCTTGTACCAGTCCTAGGGCTAGTACATGCCTGTCCATGGACCATAAGTGGGTATGGACACATGGATTATCCTGCAAAATAAGATTTACCTTAGCTTAGGAACCCAAGATGACTTGGGTCCTAGGTTCCTGTTAGCATGAACATGCATATGTCTTCCTACAGGAGTCATGTTAGGAAGACCCACCCTTGCCCTAGGCATACGGGGGTTGTTCCAACAGTCTATTGCAAAATGGCCACTTTGCCACAGAACCAACATTCATAGATGTTGTATCTCCTTTTTTGAACACTCCTTGAAGAGTGCAATCCACACATGGTAGCCTGTTCAGTGAGGAGACATGTGGTCATCTTCTTGTTTTCTTCAGCAAGAGCTTCACCAAGAGAGGGTCTGCTAGTAGAAGTACTTGGCTTTCTCTGAGCTTCATTAGCAATAGCCTTCTTAGAAGTTGGCATGTTCTTAATGGCATCAGAGGCAGCCAAGTCAGCCACACTAACTGGCTTACCATTGGTATAAGTTCTTGCTGGAGAACTTTAGAATAGGCCATTGCCACATTCTTAAATGAGGGGGCTAGGTCACCAAATACAAAAGGTCCAGGTTGGGACTTTTGAACTTATATATGGGGATCCTTCTAAGCCCTCAATCCCATGTCCTTTCTTTTTCCAAATTTAGGTACAGTTGTATTCTTACAAGGAAGATTCTCACACCTCTAGTGACCACACTTAAAGTCTTGGTCATACATGTTAGATGGGAGAATTACCTTATGAAAGGTTGACTGAGGCCTGACAGGAGCTTGGCCTCTCCTCTGAGATAGGATAACTTTAGAAATCCACTCATATTCAAATTTTCTCTTGATAAAGTCTATCTTAAAGAAATTAACCACTACTCTCTTCTCCCTCTCAAGTTTCTTTTCAAGATCCTTGATTATTGAGTCCTTGTATTTAATGGACTCAACATGGATGTCTACCATGGGCTTCAGATTACCAACTTCCCTCACCTTCAGATATAGCAAAGATGAAGTCTCATCTCGCTGGGAAGCAGCCAGCTGTAGGGAGGCAATTTCCTCAGCTTGTTTCTTAATAAGCATCTTGCTTTCTATGAAATCTTTCAAAAGCGCACCATGATTTTCAATCAATTGATTGATATCATCTTCTGACAGAGGACTCTCATCATCACTTAATGAGGATGCATCAGATTCTATGCAGGATTCATATCCAGACTCTGAGGATGAGCTAAATAGGGAATATACCTCATTTTGTCCAGGCTGATCCTGGCAGGATTCTTCTTCTTGTATAGCTATCAGCCCATAGCATCTACATTCACCTTCCTCAGCTTCATCCACCTCTGAGTTACTATCTGAATATGACAGAGGGTCCCAAATCTTTGCTCTTGTATCTGGATAGACTTTGTCTTCTGCAAGAGCTGTCAACAGCCCAATGTTGTTCTTGTCCTCTCTGCATATTTGAAGCTCCATTGAGCTCCACAACTTATGGTTCACTTTTGAATACATAAGTTTACCCTTTTAGCTATCCTTTGAGGTCAACTCAGGTTGTTAGGTCCTTTTTGAGTAACCTCCCTCTGATACAACATGAAAGTCTTTATTTTAAAGGAGAGATAAATCACCTAGAGGGGGGTGAATAGGTTTCTTAGTCCTTAGTTACTATCTTTTATTTTCCTTTTGCTGGAACCTTTGTTAGTTGATTAGTTATTGCTTTCAAGATATGCAACCTGTAATAAATCCAATACAGAGAAAACAAACAAAGCACACACAAGAATTATAGTGGTTCCCTAGATTATGGGTACTTCCACTTTTCCTCACCTTTTTAACTTTTAGTTAAACAATGCACTTCTCTAATCTCAGCTCTTAAGAGCTTACACCTCAATCCCTCAGGATCCCTCAGTCTCCTCCAAGACTTACTTATCAGGCACAAGAACCTATAACTCAGTGATCCTCTGATCACCTACCTCAGGCTGTTAAGCCCTACAACTCAGATCCAAAGTATCATACAGCTCAAGCACAAGTGCCCTATAACTCAGTGAGAATGACTCACCTACCTCAGACTTGAAACCAAGTCCTACGGCTCAGACCCAAAGGTCCTACCCTCAGATTCTAAACAGAATCCTACCTTAGAGCAAATTTGATCCTACCACTCAGACCCAAAAGGATCCTACAAGATGGAAGTGGGTTGTGAGGGGTATCTTGACAAAAGAGATGTTTCTCTGTGCCAAGCTTTTAGACTGGGATAAACTCAGCCCAACTATAACTCCAGGAATATATTTCTTGAGTCTACTTTTACTTAAACTGAGATATACTCATTCCTGGCTTCTTCTTCACAGCACCAGGGATTTTTCCAGTTGGGACTGTGAAGTGACTGTAGCAAGACTTACTGCTACCTGAGTTGAGAGAATCCCAGCCTAATTTTTTCTCAACAACAAGGATGTAGATATTGCTTTGGCTTATGTTGGAAGCAGCTTGCAGACAACTATTCTGCTTCTTCATTCTTTCTGGTGCTGAGGAGATTCATCCCTAAATTCTTCTTCACAGCCTCCAGTAAATGTTCTTCAGAATTGTACAACTGAATCTGTGAAGAACTTGCTGGTGCAGATGAAAATGGCACCAGCTATCCTGCTTTCTTTCCTTTAGAGATTTTCTCTGATCTTGCTAAAATCGATGATGAAAACAAACAACTAACTTGTTGAGCCTTTATATCTGCAGTCTTTATGCTCATTGTTCTTCTCTTCACATCAACAATGGCGATGAGGAAGAACTACCATAACTTTTTTTCTCAAAAGTTATCTACCTCTGTAAAGGCTTTTCCTTTTATCAATTATGTCCCAATGGCTCTTTGAGTAGTGGGCCCCACACATTTAATGTCAGTTGCATCCTTGCTTTAACCCCTAACTGTCGTACAGTAGCTCTACAGTGCCTTTTGGCTTGTACTGTAGCTTTCCCGCTGTCGATTTGAATAATGTTGACTTGCATACGTCAAATCCTGTGGACTTAGCCAAAATCAAGCATTAGTAGAATAGGCATTGAGTGAATGAGCTTCACTCAACGCCAAGTCACTTAGACAGAATTCTCTATCTAGGCATTAACAGCGTTGAGTGAGCAAGCCTCACTCAACGCTTTTTGTCTTAGCTTATTCTTCAGCCTTTTCTTGCATGCTTGGCGTTGAGAGCGTTGAGTGAGCACGCCTCACTCAATGCCCTGTTCCTTAGCCATGCTTTTTGTATTTTAGGCATTGAGAGCGTTGAGTGAGCACTCCTCACTCAACGCTTTATACCTTTATCAATTTTCTGCTTCTTCATCATCTTAAGCGTTTAGAGCATTGAGTGAGCACGCCTCACTCAATGTTTTTTTCTTTAGCCAGATTTTCTTAATCATGGAGTTGAGAGCGTTGAGTGAGCATGTCTCACTCAACGCTTTTTGCCTTTGCCAGATTTTTCTGCTCCTTGGCGTTGAGTGAGTAAGCTCCACTCAACTCATTTGCACTTAGCCAAATTTCTGTATCTGAAAATACAGGTTCTGACTGAATGATGGTAAGCCAACGCTCTATCATATGGCGTTGAGTGAGCTTGCCTCACTTAACGTCAATAGACTTAGTCAAATATCAGCACAGATTTTTTGTAGCTTTGACTTACAAGGCAATACTCAACGACTATAGAGTATGGAGTTGAGTGAGTCATAATCACTCAACGCCTGTGGACTTAGCAACTTTTCTTCCAATTTCTTCTTAGGATTTTACTGCATTAGCCTGTCTCACGACATTTTGTTGTATGACGTTGAGTGAGTTGACTTCACTCAACGCTTGTGGACTTAGCCACTTTCTCAGCTTGCCACTACTTTAACTTTGACTGTATAGGCTCCACTCAGTAATATAAGTCATCTGGCGTTGAGTGAGTAATTCTCACTAAACGCCTGTGGACTTAGACAGATTTCTGTCTATCCACATCTTATGTTAGTGTTTAGCTGACCTAGACACTAAGGCTACCTGTCCCATCATTACTGCTAGGACATCCTGCAATAACTAAACTTGAGTACAAGTTAGATCACCACATGTGTATACATTGTTTGTTAGGCCTTCTTCAAATTCAGGACATTTGGATCAATGGACCCAACACTTGTGTGTCTGAGGTAGGGCCGTCGGACTAAGGTAGGATCTTAACAGATCTGAGCTATAGGAGAGTTTTACTCTCTGAGTTGTAGGGCTAACCTCCATAGCCTGAGTTGTAGGACTTGTGTTCAAGTCTGAGGTAGGTGATCTTTTGATCACTGTGTTATAGGAGCAAGTTTGCTCTGAGGTAGGGCTTTATGCCCGAGCTGTAGGTCTTAGAGGAGACTGAGAGATCCTGAGGGATCTGTGTTGTAAGCTCTTAGGAGCCGAGTTTTGGAGAAGTGTCTTGTCTAACACACTGTTAGAAAGGTGGGAGCGAAAGTGGACATACCCATAATCTATAGAACCACTATAAACCTTATGTGTGCTTCATGTGATTGTCTTGGAAGCAATATATAACTCACCCACAACAAACTAAGTAGAGGGAAAATTATAAAAGAACAATAACCTTTTCACCCCCCACCCAGGTGATGTTATCTTGAAATTAAATACTTTCACCCACCTTACCATAGCACCAGAACTCATGAATGTTATATCTTCTTTTCTGAGCAGTTCTTGCAGTTTGGTTAACTGATGACTATACAGAAGGAAGAGGAGTAGCAGCCTTCTTCAAGTTCCTTTCAGCAAGGATATGACTGAAGGTGAGTCTTTCAGCAGACTTTCTTGGCTTGCTCTGAATGTCATTTACAGTAGTCTTCTTTGTAGAGGACGGGCTATTTACAGCATCAGAGATAGTCAGATCTTGTATACTGATAGACTTACCCTTGGTCTGAGTCTTTGCTGGAAGGTCTTGAGTGAAGGCCACTGACTTTTTTTTAGTGAGGGGGTTGGTGTACCAAAGGCAAATGGTCCATGATGGGCCATTTGAATTTCCTCATGGGGAGCCTTAAAGGCACGCATTCCCCTACTATATCTTCCACCATGGCTGTGAACATATTTGTTCATACCAGTGGATCTACCATTTATCCAGTGACCATAGATGCTTTCTTAGTCATACCTATTTGAAGGCAACTGAACTTTCCTTAAAAGAATGGGAGGCTTGGATGCCATAGGCTGAATAGGAGTTTTGTATTTCCCTTTGGAATAGGCAACTCTTGTGCTTCCCTTGAATCCCAACCCCTTCTTACCATTTTGAGAGGAGGAGCCTATCAGGGGCAACACAGTACTTGTCTTAGAGTAAATAGCCACAATCCTTTTCTCCCTCTGGAATTTGTCTTCAAGATCCCTAATGAGACTATTCTTGAATCTGATTGTGCCAATCTGAATAAGAGAGATGTTTTTCAGTTGGCTGATTTTCCTAGCCTTCTGATCCAACAGGGTTGTTGTCTCAGCCTGCTGGGAAGCAGCTGGCTGAAGGGAGATAATCTCCTCAGCTTGCTTCTTAGTCAGCTTCTTACTTCTTCTAAAGGCATCCAGAAGTGCACCATACTTGTAAATTAATTGATTGACATCTTCATCAGACTCAGATTAATCTTTATCACAGGATAATGATGCTTCTAAATCTGGACTAGTCTCATAGCTAGACTCAGATGAGGAACTAAATAAAGAAAGTACCTTTTCTAGACCAGGCTATTCCTGGCTGGATTCTTTATCAAACCTGGCCATCAGCCCATAGTAGTTGTTGGCATCTTCTTCATCTTCATCCTCCTCTGAGTCACTCTCTGGATGTGATAAAGGGGCTCTAATCCATATCCTGGCAGCAGGATAGTCTTTAGCTTCTTCTCCATCTTCTTCTTTAGTAGCAAAGATGTCACAACCCGCATTTTCTCCGAAGAAAATGGATTATCAGAGAAGGAGAAAACACGCATCATGATGCCACGTCGAGCGGGGGATAACTGTCGACATTCAGGCAAACCACTATCAACTATACTTTATGAAAATTCATAAGTTATATGATTAGAAAATCAGTTATATTTTTAAAGGTCGTATCCCTCGGCTCGGTGGATCACCTAGTACACAATTTAAAAACTATACTTATACGCTGCGGAAAATACTTTATTCAGGTTCGACATCCTAAAAGAGTGCATAAGTGTCCCCAGAGGACAACTTATACTATGCAGGACCCTACTTTTTATTTATACTATATATATAGGAAAATGATCTTTTTAAGTTATTTGGAAAATAGTGATGAGTTTTATAAAACATGTTGATCATGAGGTATACTTATAATAGTGTTTTTAGGTTTAAAAGTAACTAGCAACCTAGCATAAATCATCCCAAGAGCAAGTAGACTAACTCCAGAAAGGTAGCAGCAAAAAGTAACACATTAAGTATCAAGGTAAAACTACCAGTGGGCGCCAACAAACTGACACGAACCCACTGGCAAATATGTATGTCTATAAGAAAAACAGTTAAACTACCTCACCAGACCAAGGAACTAATCTCCATGGAACGAGAGACCACCAGCAACAGCACAACACAACTAGCCGCCTAATTGGCTACTAACCAGAACCTGAGGCATTAAAAGAAGAAAAGAATACCTCAGCAAGCTAAACAAGTAAGCGGTACGGAAATGTTAGGTTATAAGGTAAGAAAGGAGAGTAAGCAAACTGAAAACAAGCACCACTGTCCAAGGCAAGATAAAAGAAAAGCACTAAGTGCGAGGAAACAGCAACAACCCTGCCCAAAAATAAATCCTGTAGAGTTTACCAGGCTACCATGAGCCCAAACATTGCAAATTTACAAAGGAAGAAACGTCTAACACCCTAAGCTGTGAGAGATGGTAGTAGCAAAAACAACGCGGATTCGGTTTGGAGGCAAACTCGGCCCCCCAACCACCATTTCCAAGAACCAAAGCTCAGGGGTCTACAAGTGAAAGCACTAGGGACCTCCCACCCCCTTGCCCAGCCCGTACCTGGAGCAAGATAAAAGAAAAAGCGTGGCCTTGGCTAAATTACACAACACCTTCCCCAATAAGAGCTTCAAACCACCACTACTAACCACGACCCACGATTCGGCCTTTTTTGAAAAAAAGAAAATAGCCGACAAGGAACCTCAAAATCAAGGAATTCACTCGGGGAAGAAAATCAAGGTAAGGGAAAAATGTTGAGATGACTCAACACGGCATGGCGTTAAGTGAGCCCCACTCACTCAATGCCTAAACAAACGGTGGCGTTGAGTGAGCTAGCCTCACTCAATGCCAAAACAGCAATGGCGTTGAGTGAGGTTCACTCACTCAACGCCTTCTGCAACACTGGATGTGGCGTTGAGTGAGCTAACCTCACTCAACGCAAAAACAGCTATGGCATTGAGTGAGGTCCACTCCCTCAACGCCTTCAGCAAAGCAGGCTGTGGCGTTGAGTGAGCTAACCTCACTCAACGCCAAAACAGCTATGGTGTGTAGTGTGGTCCACTCCCTAAACGCCTTCAGCAACACAGGCTGTGGCGTTGAGTGAGCTAACCTCACTCAACGCCAAAATAGCTATGGCGTTGAGTGAGGTCCACTCCCTCAACGCCTTAGCACTTAACCGCAAAACCCAACTGTGGCGTTGAGTGAGTCCACCTCTCTCAACACCAAAAAGGCTTTGGCGTTGAGTGAGGTCGACTCACTCAACGCCAAAGTACTTAGCCGCGAAAACAAACTGCGGCGTTGAGTGCGCCCACCATTCTAATTGATAGAACAGCTTTGGCGTTGAGTGAGGTCGACTCACTCAATGCCAAAGTACTTACCCGCAGGAAAGGGCTGCAGCGTTGAGTGAGCCCGCCTCACTCAACGCCTAAACCGCCATGGCGTTGAGTGAGGCTCACTCACTCAACGCCATCCGGAAGAGTTTGGCGGGAATGCAGATTGATTCTCGCCGAATCGGCGGGAATCAATAACGATTCTCGTCGAAGTCGGCGAGAATCACTAAGTGATTCCCGTCGATTTTGACTTAGAAGAATTTTCTCACTCAACGCCACACTACTTAGCCGCAAAAGAACAGACTGCGGCGTTGAGTGTGTCCACCATTCTCAACGATAAAGTAGCTTTGGCGTTGAGTGAGGTCGACTCACTCAATGCCAAAGTACTTAGCCGCAGAAATTTTGTCTCCATGAAACTCCAGTAAATCTAAGTACAGGGAAGGCTTCTACTACAGCCACTACACAGGCAAGCACACATACACCCCAACCCGAGCCTAAGCAAGATCGATTTGCATAAAAAAATTAAACTATAGCTTTTCTCCTCTACCCGGCTACAACTACTGCACAGGAAAGAAATTAACCCAACCATCAAGCCCTCACATATCCCGAGAACTAGGCTTCTCTATCAACAGGATGGTTTTGTACCCGATTTCAAGCAAGAATAGGGTTTCTAACCTCGGGCTAACAAGGTAACAAGGAGATAGATAAAAAGAATTACACGACAAGGGCAAGAATACCACTTGCCTCAAATTTCCGGCGAAGCTTGGTCGGCCTCCTTTACTCTCACGCGGTACTAGCAACAGCAACACCTAAAGAAGAAATCTGGGGCTTTAATGGCGGAAACTGACAACCCAAGAAATTCGAGACCCCTAGAAACACCACGAAAACTGAATTTATTACCATAGGAATGAAGGTCTAGGCGAGAGAAATCCAAATCCGCTTTCGGAATCGAATTCCGTCCACAAACGCTCCCGGATTCGGCGTCCGAAGGGGAGCAGTTCCGGCGGTTTCTCTGTTTTCCGCGAACAGGTGCTGCGGACGGGGGAAGAAGGTGAACAGGAGCGGTTACCTCTTAAGTCTAAACTATCCTATATATAGCACCCTTACTAATCTTAATTAGCTAATTAATTAATAATGAACAAAAGACAAGGCACAACCGCCAAGTACCCGCACCCTTTCAGAAAAATAATATTTAATATAATACTTATTAAATAGTTTTATTTTTCATAAAATACCAAAACGACGCGAAAACCGAACATCCTCGGAATTCGGCGAAATTTGCACCGTAGCTAATTACCTATGCTACGAACACAACGACAAAGTCTAAATTTACTTTCGACGAACAGAACTCGAGTTATACCCACCCAAAGCCAAAACACAAGCATCCCCCGAGAGGCCACACCGGGTCACCCAAAATTACTCGGCTTGCTAGGGAGATCTTGCCAATAGGCTACAAAATAGGCCACCTAGTTCTAAGGAGTTAAGGCCTCACTCCACAGATGGCACAAGCCAAGAAAACGCGTCGACGAACGCCAAGCAAGAATTAAATAATCACAGAAAAATCGGGGGCGTTACAGTCACTCCCCCTAAAAGAAAGGTAACAAGCCAAACATTACAAGAAGAAAACAAACCAATCTAATAAGTCAAACAGTTGAGGGTGAGCCTCCCTCATAGCCAACTCTAACTCCCAAGTCGCGCTTTCCAAACCCTGATTCTTCCATAGAACTTTGACCATCGGGATGGACTTCCTTCGCAGCACCCGATCTTGAGTATCCAAAATGCGGACCGACACTTCAATAAAAGAGAGATTAGGCTCAGACTGGGGCACAACATCCAAGACTTTCCCACTACTGCGCACACACTTCCGCAATTGGCTTACATGAAATAAATTATGAACACTTGGGAAGTTTGCTGGCAATTCCAACCTATAAGCTGACACGCCAATCCGTTCAACAATCTTAAACGGTCCCACATACCTCGGGTCCAATTTCTGGTTCTTACCAAACCTCTTAACACCAACCATCGGAGAAACCTTAAGAAATACAAGGTCCCCTATAGAAAACTCCAAGTCCGTCCTATGCCGATTGGCTTTCTTTTCATATCTCTCCTGAGCTATACGAAGCTTTTCTCAAATAAGCTTCACCGCGACCTCCATCTCCTCGAGCGCATCCAGACCCAACAAGGGTCTCTCACCTGCCTCAGCCCAAAACAGGGGGGTTCTGCAGCGCCTCCCATACAAAGCTTCAAACGAATCCATTTACAAACTTTCTTGATAACTGTTATTGTATGCAAACTCCATAAGTCGCAATCGCTCATCCTACGCTCCACCGTGGTCTAAAATGTAGCATCTGATCATATCCTCAACTATCTAATTCACCCGCTCCGTCTGCCTATTGGTCTGTGGGTGGTAAGCAATAGAATACCTCAGATCTGTACCCAAGCCCTCATGCAGACTCTGCCAAAAACGAGAAGTAAACTGGGAGTCTCGATCAGAAATGATGCTAACAGGCACACTGTGCAATCTAATGACCTCATTCAAGTACAACTCTGTTATCTTCTTCATCGGATAGTCAATCTTATACGGCACGAAGTGAGCACACTTCGTCAGTCTATCCACTATGACCCAAACAGAATCAAATCCCCTTGGAGATTTCTGTAAGCCCGTGATGAAGTCCATAGAAATACTTTCCCACTTCCAAGTCGGGATCTCTAATGAAGTCAACTTGCCACCAGGCCTTCTGTGATTGGCCTTCACACGCTTGTAAGTGTGGCACTCAGCAACAAATCGGGCTATATCACTCTTCATCCCATACCACCAGGCAATCTACTTCAAATCACGATACATCTTTGTAGATCCCGGATGGTAGGCAACACTGGATCCATGAGCCTCTCTGCATATCATACCCCTGATGTCTCCGACAGCGGGGATGCAAAATCTGTCGCGGTACTTCAAAGCACCTGCATCATCGATAGAAAAATCTGGAAACTCCCCCCTCTCAGTCCTGAGGTATAAGTGCAGAAGGTCCGGATCATCCTTCTGGTGTAACCTAGTAAGGGAAATCCAAGAGAGCTCTGCCATTGCCAAACTACTCTGCATGCCACAGCATCCCACCGAGATATCCATAAGGAGGAACTCTTCCACTAAACGATCGGCGGAGAGATTAAAAATCTTCCCCGTCTTCCGGCTCAGGGCGTCGGCCACTACATTGGCCTTGCCTGGATGGTATTGGATCTCTACATCATAATCGGCCACATACTCTAGCCACCGCCGCTGGCGCAGATTAACCTCCTTTTGTGTGAACACGTACTTCAGGCTCTTGTGATCAGTGAAGATCTTGCATTGAGCCCCATAAAGTAGATGCCTCCACAGCTTCAACGCATAAATTACCGCTGCAAACTCAAGGTCATGCGTAGGTTAATTTCTCTCATGAGTCTTTAATTGCCTTGACCTATACGCAATCACTTTTCCAACTTGCATCAACACGCAACCTAGACCAACATGTGAAGCATCCACGTAAACATCATACTCCACGCCCTCAGCAGGTAGGGTGAGGACGGGAGCAGAGCACAATCTGTTCTTTAGCTCTAGGATGACTTCTTCGCACTTCTCGCTCCAAACAAAGGCCGCGCTTTTCTGAGTCAACCTGGTCAAAGGTGCAGCCAGGGTAGAGAAACCCTCCATGAACCTCCTGTAGTAGCCGGCCAACCCTAGGAAGCTTCTGATCTCCTTGGGCATGCCTAGCTTGCTCCAATCCATCACTACTGCGTTCTTTTTCGGGTCGATCGAGATCCCATCCTTGTTCACCACGTGGCCCAGAAATGAGACCTGAGGCAACCAAAATTCGCACTTGCTCAACTTGGCGAATAACTTGTGATTCCTCAACTCCTATAGAACCAAGCGCAGATGTTGTTCATGCTCCTAAGCGTTGCGGGAATAGACCAACACGTCATCGATGAAAACCACAACGAACTTGTCTAGGAAATCCTTGAACACCCGGTTCATCATATCAATGAAAGCTGATGGTGTGTTGGTCAATCCAAACGACATCACCAAGAACTCAAAATGACCATGCCTCGATATAAACGCAGCCCGTGGAATATCTGCCTCACGGATCCTGAGCTGATGATAGCCAGAACGAAGATCGATCTTCGAGAGCAATGTGCTACCACGCAATTGATCAAATAAGTCATCGATCCTCGGTAGAGGGTACCTGTTTTTAATAGTGACTTTGTTCAACTCCCTGTAGTCGATGCAAAGCCGCATCGACCCATCCTTCTTCTTTACAAACAAAACAGGAGCACCCCAAGGCGACGAACTCTGCCTGATAAACCCTTTTGCCAATAACTCATCTAACTGGACTCGCAACTCCTCTAGCTCACGAGGGGCAATCTGGTACGGCGCCTTAGCAATAAGACGCATACCCGGTTCCAAATCAATCACAAATTCGATATCCCAATCGGGAGGAAGACGAGGAAGGTAATCAGGAAAAACATCAGCGAAACCACGAATAATGGGAATCTCTTCTAAGCGCGGTACACTAATAGCGGTCCCCACCACCGAGACTAAACAAGCAAAACAATCAGAAAGAAACAACTTCTGAGCACATACCGCAGAAAAGACAGGAGAATCTTGGCACGGATCAGCATACACGCATCCCGGCTAACCATTGCCCTTGATGAAGTCCAAGCGCTTCCCTTTGCACTGAATGACCGCATCATACTTAGACGGCCAGTCCATGCCCAGAATAACATCGAAGTCCTCCAGATCAATCATCTTCAAGTCTGCCTTCGCAAGAAAGTCCCCCAACAAAATAGGGCAATCTAGAATGCCCAAATCTGATAAAACAGATTACCCAGAAGGGAACTTGACGCGGAAGGTATCACGAACTCGATCTAGAGTTAACCGATGTCGCTCCACAAAGGCTCTAGCCACAAATGAGTGGGTAGCGCCGGAGTCGAACAGAACGCGCGTCCAGCGGTTCTTCACCTTAAATTTCCCTATAGGAATATATACAACTAAAGATCTACCAAAACAAAACTGTAACCATTCTAACAAATAAAACCTTCAGATTGGAAGAACAACTAACCTGAGATGACCTGAGTCAAAGCTTGAGCCTCCTCGGAAGAGATCACGTTCAGCTTTCCTTTACCTTGTCCACACGCTGAGGCGGAGGTAGTGCCTGAAGTGGAACTGCATGAGGAGCAGGCTGGACCTGAGGACACCTAGACTTGATGTGACCCTTCCGCCTGCACTGATAGCAGACTTTATCCTTGGACCAGCACTGGGCAGCATCATGCCCGGGTCGCTTGCAAACAGAATAGGAAACATCCCGCCTAGGAGCACCCTGAATAGCATGAACTTGCTCCTTCTTCTGAGATGCTGCCTTTTTGAAACACCTCTCAACACGGTGGCCTGACTGACGACATAAGCTACACACCACCTTGCTCTTCTTTCTCGAAGAAGCACCGGGTACCTGGGGTCTCTTCTCCTCAACAGACTTCCGCTTGTCCTTCCTCATTTGCTAGCCTCTGCTCTTTCCGGTCTCGATAGCCTCCACCTTCAGAGCAGCCTCCACTACCCCTGCATAAGTCTCTGATCCATAAGCACTAGTCAACTGTTGCACCTCGCTCCTCAAGCCACCAAGGAATTGCTTGACTCGATCAGCCTCAACACTTACCAATCCAGGAGCAAACCGGCTCAACTTACTGAACTCTACCTCATACTCACCGACCGTGAGTTGCCTTTGCTTCAGGTGGAGGAAGTCGTTCATAAGACGGTCACGCTCGACCGAAGGCAAGAACTTCCTCAACAGCATTTCCTTGAACACTTCCCAAGAGCAACCAGCTACCAAGCTCTCCTTTTCTCTAAGCCACCAACTCTTCGCCAAACCCTTGAGTTGATAGGCGGCTATCATCACTCTCTGATCATCTGAAATATCGGAGTACGAGAACATCTCCTCCATGGAGATCAGCCAATCATCTATGACCATGAAATCTGCCTTCCCATCGTAAGTAGGAGGGTTAAGTCTCTGAAACTGTGAGATAAATGTCATCTCCGCTGGCACCACCACTGGAGGTCTCAGGGGTGCAGGAGGAGGAGGAACAACTAACCCCCCTGCAGGGCCTTGCACTCCATGAGTCTGTCCTGCCACAACTGCCACCAAATACTAGATCTGGGCTCGTACCTCCACCATCTGCCTGCTCAAGGAATCGCTACTCTATCGCAGGCACTCGATCAATGCATCATTCTGCGCTCCCGATGACTCACCCTCAGATAGGGGGGTCGATCTAGTCAAAGGGCATCTCGCCATCCAAAAATCATAGCAACCTTAGTAAGATCCTAGTACGACAGCTGCAACTAACTACAAGTACAGACAATACATACATAAATATGAACTTAAAGTTGCTAAACTTGCTCTGGGAGTTTATTTTAACAAGAATTGATGTTATGCCTTAACCTAGGATGGTTAACCACAACCATACTAACTCTTGTGTCTAGATCGGGAATGCATGACTTATATTATTTTGACTCGAAAACTGATGTGTGTACATATGTCATCCTGCCAATCTTTAGCTTGGCACGTTGTGCTTATGTAATGTTATGCTATGCATGTTTGTGCTATGCATTCTAAAAAGGCCCTAATGCATGTTATGAGCGGCGTACACATGAAAATGTTATGCATCCCATACTACATAACATTTTCATGCAACGAAAAGAAAACAAGCTAGTCGCAGCCATGTGGTGAGGTTATGCATCCCATACTACATAACCCTCACATGTTTCCCCTATGGTGGATCCATATACGAACACATATTATGCATCCCATACTACATAATATGCCCCGTATACTTCGTGTTATGATGTGAGTGTAGTGTTCGTGTTTGTGAGAAGCGAACTAAAACAAGCCGGAAATGGTTTAACTGAAATTTTATTATCAGAAAAAGGTATCTATTACAAAGGTATGGCCTCCCTTATATAGAATGGAGGAGAGAAGAGAGAATACAAATAAGAGATGTGGGACTAAAACTATACAAAAAATCTGGGCGGCTAGAACAATAGACCGGAACAAGCCGCGCGGTTAGACAGAAGGGCTAACCGCTCGGCCACTGCCAGAGAGAGAGACAAGCCGCCATGTGAGACCGTTAGACCGCCCGGTCTCCTAGTCGCCAGTAACAGACCGCTAGACCGCTTGGACCTCAGACCTCAACACAGCAACCAAACCGCTGAAGGCAAACCGCAAGACCGCCCGGTCAATAACCCGCCAAGCCAGACTGACAGACCGCCCGGTCTCCAACTTCAACACTCCCCCTCAAGCTGGAGCATATATGTCGATCATGCCCAGCTTGTCACATATATGAAGAAACGAGGCGGATACTGGCTTGGTGAAGATGTCAGCCAGCTCTTTTTCAGACGTGACGAAGGGGGTGCAAATTTGTTCCTTCAGAATCTCTTCACGAATGAAGTGACAGTCGACCTCAATGTGCTTGGTTCTCTCATGGAAGACTGGATTTTTGGAGATGTATATAGTAGCCTTGTTGTCACAGAACATAGGTAGAGGATGGTTGTAGACCTCTCCTAAATCCAACATGAGAGCCCGTAGCCATTTTAGCTCACAAGTGGTCGATGCCATACTCCGATACTCTGCTTCAGCACTGGACCTGGAGACAACAGATTGCTTCTTGCTCTTCCAGCTTACCAGATTGCCCCCAACAAAGGTACAGAAACAGGAGGTAGACTTGCGGTCCCCTTTGTCATCAGCGTAACTCGCATCTGAGTAAGCTTCAACCCTCAGATGATCATTCTTCTGAAAGAGCAATCCTTTCCCAGGGGCTGCTTTGACGTACTCCAAGATCCGCAAGGTGGACTGTAGATGGCACTCCCTGGGAGCTTGTATGAATTGACTCACCTTGCCCACAGCATAGGAAATGTCGGGCCTAGTCACGATGAGGTATATGAGCTTACCAACCAGACGCTTGTACCGCGAAGCATCTGAAAAAAGAGGCGAATCATCTGTCCAGGTTTTGTCTTCTCCAACAGCCATTGGACATCGGGCAGGTTTGGCCCCAGTCAATCCTGCTTCTTTTAAAATATCAAGAGCATACTTACGCTGAGAGAGGACTAAAGAGTTGGGCTTCCGAGAGATTTCGATCCCCAAAAAGTACTTCGGAGAACCCATATCTTTCGAGACTAGATTTTGGCGAAGATGCCGCTTTGTCAAGGCTACCCCTTCCTGGTCATCACCAGTGAGAAGAATATCATCAACATATACTGCAAGAACCACCAGTCCCGAAGAGGTTTTGCGAATAAATAGAGAGTGATCAGCAGCGCTGCGAGCAAAACCAACGGCCGCCACGATGCCGCTGAACTTGTCAAACCAAGCTCGAGGGCTCTGCTTGAGGCCATAGATTGCCTTCTGTAGCTGGCATACTCGTGTCTCCCCCTGAGCAACATATCCAGGAGGTTGCTCCATGTAGACGGCCTCCTGAAGATCACCATAAAGGAAGGCATTCTTGATATCCAGCTTGGAAAGTGGCCAGTCTTTGTTGACTGCCACAGAGAGAAGGACCCGTATAGTGCTGAGACGAGCCACGGGAGAGAAGGTGTCAAAGTAATCAACCCCATAGGTTTGAGTAAAGCCCTTAGCCACCAGGCGAGCTTTGTAACGGTTCACAGTGCCATCTGGGCCAAATTTGGCCACAAAGACCCAGCGACAACCAACAACATCTATATCAAAGGGAGGAGGGACAAGAGTCCAGGTACCCCACTCTATGAAGGTCACCATTTCCTCATCCATGGCTATCTTCTAGTGAGGAATGGCAAGGGCCTCCTGGTAGGAACGAGGTGTGGTAGTAGCAGAGATAGCCAGTGCAAAGGCCCTGCGTGAAGGGGTAAGACGATCATATGAAACAACAGCAGCAAGGGGGTGTAGGGTACACGTCTGCACCCCTTTGCGAAGAGCTACAGGAAGATCTAGGTCGGCGGGCTCCTCGGCATCCAGAGCATCCGTGGCAGAGAGAGCTGGCCCGGGAGGAGAGAGCGACGGCAGCGGAGATGAGGGAGATGGAGGCGGAGAGAGAGGCGGGGGAGAGGAGTGGGCGGAGACGGAGGAGGGGCAGATATCACAGTAGGAGACGAGGGAACGAATGGAATAACAGGAGAATCAGAGGTGGGGGGAAGAGAAGAGGAGTCATCCGAGAAGTAGGAGGCATTCTCAAAGAAGGTAACGTCAGCAGAGACAAACTGCTTACGAAGAACAGGATCAAAGTAGCAGTAGCCTTTCTGAGTGGCCGAGTACCCCAGAAAGACACATTTGGTGGAGCGAGGGGAGAGCTTATCACGGGTGGCAGATGGGGCATGCACAAAAGCAGTGCACCCAAAGATTTGGAGAGGGAGAGGAAAAGGGTCCTTGCCTGGATAAAGGATGGAAAAAGGGGTTTTTCCCTTGAGAACGGAGGAGGGAATGCGATTGATGAGATAGCAGGCAAGAAGAACAGCATAGCCTTAATATGAGCGAGGGACATGCATTTGAGTCATCAATGTGCGAGCAACATCGAGGAGGTGACGGTTTTTGCGTTCCGCCACCCCATTTTGTTGGGATGTATAGACACAACTTGTCTGATGAATAACGCCATGTTGCACACAGAAAGAGGTAAAAGCATGACTTAAGTACTCTTTTGCATTATCAGAGCGAAAAGTTTTAATACCAACACCAAACTGATTTTTGATTAAATGATAATAGGAGGTCCATACATGAAAAAGTTTAGAGCAATCTCGTAAGAGATACACCCAAGTACATCTAGAAAAATCATCAATAAAGGTTACAAAATAAGAACTACCCCGACCAATAGTAAGGGTAGGAGCAGGTCACCAGATATCGGAGTGGACTAGATCAAACGGACGGGTAGAGCCCCGACCCTGCTTCGGCGGGAAGGAGGAACGATGATGCTTGCCAAGTTGACATGCTTCGCAGTTGAGAGGAGTATTGGAGGGAGGGAGGTGGGGCAGAAGTTGATGTAAAAGCTGTGGTGGAGGATGACCGAGACGGAGATGCCACTGGAAAAGATCCGTACAAGAAGAAGAGAAGGCGGACAAAGCGGAAACATTGTCGAGGAAGTAGAGGCCTCCGCTCTCAGTCCCAGTAGCAATCGTCCGCTGGGAGCTCGGATCCTGAAACGAACAAGAAGATGGAGTAAACATTGCAGAACATTGAAGCTGCTTGCACAAAGAAGTAACTGACAATAGATTGCACGGAAACTTGGGCAGATAGAGAGTGTCCTCTAGCCGAAGGGACGGAGTAACATGAACCACTCCCGACCCATGAACCGGGGAGGGAGAACCGTCTGCAATGAGGACCGGGGGCAACCAATCATGCTGTTCGAGGAGAGAGAAGCACTGAGGATTGCCCGTCATATGATTAGTTGCACCGGAGTCGATAAGCCATTTACCTTGAGTGACCACATGGGCACTACCTGATGATGTGACCACGGAAGTAGACAGCTTGGAAGAGGAGGCGGAAGAGTCACCCGAGGGGCAAAGATGGGGATGCTTTGTCCAGCAGCGGTCAAGAGTGTGTCCGGTGCGGCCGCAGTGAGAGCAGAGGTAGCGGAAAGAAGGACGTCCGCCAGACTGATGATTGTGGCTACCAAAGCCACTCCGCTGAGTTTGATGAGCATAGTTATCCGGAGGAGAAGGAGCGGGCAGAAGCGGGCGCTGAAAAAGAGAGGTGACAGCGGCGATGCGAGCAGCGGTGGCATCTAAAGTAGGAGATTCCGCCTCACCCAGAATTTGTTGGCGGATCATGTCATAAGTGTCAGGAAGACGGAGCAGATAACACACAACCAGAAGCTCCTGGAAGTGCTTGTGTTGTTGAGCAAGATCCGCAGAAAAGGGGCGATTCTGAAGAATCTCAGCCCCAAGAGCTTGAACTTGTTGGTAGGCAGCAGCAGGAGACAAGGTAGGTCGGGCAAAAAGGTCCGCATACAACGTATAGATGCGGGACGTCTGAGCCCCTTTGGAATACAAAGCAGCAAGATGAAGCCAAGCGGCCTTCACCGTCTCATCATGACGGATGACGGGATGGCACTCATCAGATAGACTGTTAGCGAGCCAAGTACGCACAAGAGCATCACTCGCATCCCAGTCATCAAAGAGAGGTGAAGTGGTAGGAGGAGGGTCATCAACGAGATGGTGGCGTTTGCGTTGTGAGCGAAGGAGAAAGGTGAAAGAGACGCTCCAATCCGGGTAGTTGGAGCCGACAAGCTTGGAAATGGTCCCAAGGTTCCCAGAAGGAGTAGGAGGTAGAGGCGGAGCCGGATTGGCTATAGGGGTGGCGGCAGGAGTGGTGGCAGTGGAAGCATCAGAAAGAGCCATAAGAGCAAACAACAGGAAGCCGCGCGGTTAGGAAACAAGCCGCGCGGATAGGCAGAAGAAGAACTGCAGCGGTCAAGATGTCAAACACCAGCAGCCAGAAAGACCACGACCAAGCCACATTATCAAGCAGAGGGGAAGAAGTCGAGCGGCAAGCAGACAGTCCGCTCGAACAGAAGCACAAGAGAGGGCAAGGCACACGGCGATAGGTCGCGGCGAACAAGGCGACAGATCGCAGCGAACAAGGGAACAGGTCGCGCACACAGAGGGCAATGACAAGGAGACCGCGCGGACAGGGCGCAAGCCGGAGAAGCAAGTCGCGCGGACAGAGAGGGGCACAGAATCAGGAGGAAAGGATCGATTCCTCTGATACCATGTGAGAAGCGAACTAAAACAAGCCGGAAATGGTATAACTGAAATTTTATTATCAGAAAAAGGTATCTATTACAAAGGTATGGCCTCCCTTATATATAATGGAGGAGAGAAGAGAGAATATAAATAAGAGATGTGGGACTAAAACTATACAAAAAAATCTGGGCGGCTAGAACAACAGACCGGAACAAGCCGCGCGGTTAGACAGAAGGGCTAACCGCTCGGCCACTGCCAGAGAGAGAGACAAGCCGCCATGTGAGACCGTTAGACCGCCCGGTCTCCTAGTCGCCAGTAACAGACCGCTAGATTGCTTGGACCTCAGACCTCAACACAGCAACCAAACCGCTGAAGGCAAACCGCCAGACCGCCCGGTCAATAACCCGCCAAGCAAGACCGACAGATCGCCCGGTCTCCAACTTCAACAGTGTTGTTGACAAGACGTGCTGATGAAATATTAGTGTGTGAATGACATGATGTTGAACCACTAATGCAATCAAAAGGGAAGGTGGCCCGACTAATTTGTCAAGCAACCTCCCTTTGATACCAACTGTCACAACCCGCATTTTCTCCGAAGAAAACGGATTATAAGAGTAGGAAAAAACACGCGTCATGATGCCACGTCAGGCAGGGGATAACTGCCGACGCTCTGGAAAACCACTATCAACTATACTTTATGAAAATTCATAAGTTATATGATTAGAAAATCAGTTATATTTTTAAAGGTCATATCCCTCGGCTCGGTGGATCACCTAGTCCACAATTTAAAAACTATACTTATACGCTACGGAAAATACTTTATTCAGGTTCAACATCCTAAAAGAGTGCATAAGTGTCCCCAGAGGACAACTTATACTATGCAAGACCCTACTTTTGATTTATACTATATATATAGGAAAATGATCTTTTTACGTTATTTGGAAAATAGTAATGAGTTTTATAAAACATGCTGATCATGAGGTATACTTATAATAGTGTTTTTAGGTTTAAAAGTAACTAGCAACCTAGCATAAATCATCCCAAGAGCAAGTAGACTAACTCCAGAAAGGTAGCATCAAAAAGTAACACATCTAGTATCAAGGTAAAACTACCAGTGGGCGCCAACAAACTGACACGAACCCACTGGAAAATATGTATGTCTGTAAAAAATAAGTAAAACTACCTCACAAGACCAAGGAACTAATCTCCACAGAACGAGAGACCACCAGCAACAGCACAGCACAACTAGCCGCCTAATCGGCTACTAACCAAAACCTGAGGCATTCAAATTAGAAAAGAATACCTCAGCAAGCTAAACAAGTAAGCTGTACGGAAATGTTAGGTTATAAGGTAAGCAAGGAGAGTAAGCAAACCGAAAACAAGCACCACTGTCCAAGGCAAGATAAAAGAAAAGCACTAAGTGCGAGGAAACAGCAACAACCCTGCCCAAAAATAAATCCTGCAGAGTTTACCAGGCTATCATAAGCCCAAACGTTGCAAATTTACAAAGGAAGAAACGTCTAACACCCTAAGCTGTGAGAGATGGTAGTAGCAAAAACAACGCGGATCTGGGTTAGAGGCAAACTCGGCCCCCCAACCACCATTTCCAAGAAACAAAGCTCAGGGGTCTAGATGTTAAAGCACTAGGGACCTCCCACCCCCTTACCCAGCCCATACCTGGAGCAAGATAAAAGAAAAAGGGTGGCCTTGGCTAAATTACACAATACCTTCCCCAATAAGAGCTTCAAACCACCACTACTAACAACGACCCACGATTCGGCCTTTTTGGAAAAAAAAGAAAATAGCTGACAAGGAACCTCAAAATCAAGGAATTCACTCGGGGGAGAAAATCAAGGTAAGGGAAAAACGTTGATATGACTCAACACGGCATGGCATTGAGTGAGCCTCACTCAATCAACGCCTAAACAGACGGTGGCGTTGAGTGAGCTAGCTTCACTCAATGCCAAAACAGCAATGGTGTTGAGTGAGGTTCACTCACTCAACGCCTTCTACAACACTGGCTGTGGCGTTGAGTGAGCTAACCTCACTCAACGCTAAAACAGCTATGGCGTTGAGTGAGGTCCACTCCCTCAACGCCTTCAGCAAAGCAGGATGTGGCGTTGAGTGAGCTAACCTCACTCAACGCCAAAACAGCTATGGCGTTGAGTGAGGTCCACTCCCTCAACGCCTTCAGCAACATAGGCTGTGGCGTTGAGTGAGCTAACCTCACTCAACGCCAAAACAGCTATGGCATTGAGTGAGGTCCACTACCTCAACGCCTTAGCAATTAACTGCAAAACCCAACTGTGGCGTTGAGTGAGTCCACCTCTCTCAACACCAAAATGGATTTGGCGTTGAGTGAGGTCGACTCACTCAACGCCAAAGTACTTAGCCGTGAAAACAAACTACGGCGTTGAGTGCACCCACCATTCTCAATGATAGAACAGCTTTGGCATTGAGTGAGGTCGACTCACACAATGCCAAAGTACTTACCCACAGGAAAAGGCTGCGGCGTTGAGTGAGCCCGCCTCACTCAGCGCCTAAACCGCCATGGCGTTAAGTGAGGCCCACTCACTCAACGCCATCCGGAAGAGTTCGGCGGGAATGCAGATTAATTCTCGCCGAATCGGCGGGAATCACTAATAATTCTCGTCGAAGTTGGCGAGAATCACTAAGTGATTCCTGTCGATTTTGACTTAGAAGAATTTTCTCACTCAACGCCACACTACTTAGCCGCAAAAGAACAGACTGCGACGTTGAGTGTGTCCACCATTCTCAATGATAAAGTAGCTTTGGCGTTGAGTGAGGTCGACTCACTCAATGCCAAATAACTTAGCCGCAGAAATTTTGTCTCCATCAAAACTCCAGTAAATCTAAGTACAAGGAATGCTTCTACTACAGCCACTACACAGGCAAGCACACATACACCCCAACCCGAGCCTAAGCAAGATCGGTTTGCATAAAAAAATTAAACTATAGCTTTTCTTCTCTACCCGGCTACAACTACTACATAGGAAAGAAATTAACCCAACCCTCAAGCCCTCACATATCCTGAGAACTAGGCTTCTCTATCAACAGTTAGGTTTTGTACCCGATTTCAAGCAAGAATAGGGTTTCTAACCTAGGGCTAACAAGGTAACAAGGAGATAGATAAAAAGAATTACAGGGCAAGGGAAAGAATACCACTTGCCTCAAATTTCCGGCGAAGCTTGGTCGGCCTCCTTTACTCTCACGTCGTACCAGAAACAGCAACACCCAAAGCAGAAATATGGGGCTTTAATGGCAGAAACGGACAACCCAAGAAATTCGAGACCCCTAGAAACACCACGAAAACTGAATTTCTTTCCTTATGAATGAAGGTCTAGGTGAGAGCAATCCAAATCCGCTTTCGGAATCGAATTCCGTCCACAAACGCTCCCGGATTCGGCGTCCGAAGGGGAGCAGTTCTGGCGGTTTCTCTGTTTTCCGTGAACAGGTGCTGCGGACGGGGGAAGAAGGTGAACAGGAGCGGTTACCTCTTAAGTCTAAACTATCCTATATATAGCACCCTTACTAATCTTAATTTGGTAATTAATTAATAATGAACAAAAGACAAGGCACAACCGCCAAGTACCCGCACCCTTTCAGAAAAATAATATTTAATATAATATTTATTAAATAGTTTTATTTTTCATAAAATACCAAAACGACGCGAAAACCGAACATCCTCGGAATTCGGCGAAATTTGCACCGTAGCTAATTACCTATGCTACGAACACAACGGCAAAGTCAAAATTAACTTTCGAAGAACCGAACTCGAGTTATACCCACCCGAAGACAAAACACAAGCATCCCCCGAGAGGCCACATCGGGTCACCCAAAACGACTCGGCTTGCTAGGGAGATCTTTTCAATAAGCTACAAAATAGGCCACCTAGTTCTAAGGAGTTAAGTCCACACTCCACAGATGGCACAATCCAAGAAAACGCGTCGACAAACGCCAAGCAAGAATTAAATAATCGCAGAAAAATCGGCGGCGTTACAAAAGAGCCCAATATAGGCCTCTTCGTCTTCAGACTCAAAAGATGTCGAGTCAGACTGACTCCATCTCTTCTCCTTCTTTGCAATGAAGGACTTTTACTTCTTGCCCTTGTGTTGTTGGACCTTTTTCTCACCAGCCTCTCTTCTTTTGAGTGGGCACTCAGCTATCACATGCCAAGGTTTGCTGCAGCAATATCAAACAACTTTAGAGGAAATATGTTTACTAGTTTTAGAATCATACATGTCTCCTTTGGAGTGGTTCTTCCTGTGATTAAAGGAGGAGGAAGGTCTAAACCTCCACTGTTTCTTCTTCATCAGCTTTTGGAACTGCCTAGAGAAGGCAGCAAATTCTTCATCAGAGCTAATGTAGTCTGAGGACCTTGGTCATGTGCTATCTGAATCAGCAGGCTTCCTTGGAGGAGAGGCAATCCTCTCCTTGATCTTCTTGGTGCTCTTAGCCTTGAAGGCCAAAGACTTTTCCTTGGTCTGGGATTTGCTGATGGTCTCCTCCTCCTTCCTTGCAGATAGCTACATCTCATAAGAGAGCAGCTTTCTAAATAAGTGTGAGGGGGAGTATCAGCCAGCTTTGCCACCTCTCTGATGGCACAGATCTTGGTGTCTCAATATCTAGTTAAAGACCTTAGGAACTTTTCATTAAGCTCATTATGGCTGAAGACCCTCCCATAGGTCCTCAGCTCATTAACAATCCTGAAGAATCTTTCATAGCATCCAGCTATGCTCTCTTTCTTGGACTGCCTGAAAGCCTCATACTCTTGGTTGAGAATGGACTTCTGTCATCTCTGACCTCCTCTGTTCCCTCCATGTAGACCACCAAAGTGTCCCACATCTCTTTGGAGGTTTGGTAGTGAACTAGATTCTAAAATGCAAAATCATCAATAGCACTGACTATGATGTTCTGAGCTCCCATGTCCATAGTTGCCAAGATGACTTTATCCTTGGTCATCTCTGAATATTTCTTTGGTGTCGGAACTGTTGCATCCAAAATTGAGACTTCCATAGGAATGAAAGGTCCCTCTATGACTGTAATAAAGATCCTTGAGGCAGATGCTTCCATGAAAAGCCTGACCCTCTCCTTCCAGATTCCAAAGCTCTCCTTCCTGCAGATAGGAAGCTTCATGGAACCCAGCTCCTTATGGTTCTCTCCTGAACCCATAAGTATACTTCCTTTAGCTACCCATTAAGATCTACCCAGACTGTTAAGTCCTCTTTGAGCAACCTCTCTCTGATACCACTTGAAAGTCTTTAGTTTCAAGGGTATCTAAAAACCTAAAGGGGGTGAATATGTTTTTGGTCTCTTTTTATTTTCCTTCATTAAGTATGTTATGAGTTAGTAGTTTTCAGCTTTCAAGACACACCACAAAAGCACACACAAAATTTATAGTGGTTTCCCAGATTATGGGTATATCCACTGTCCCTCCCACCTTTCTAACAGTGTGTTAGACAAGACACTTCTCCTTAACTCGGCTCCTAAGAGCTTACAACTCAGATCCTTCAGGATCTCTCAGTCTCCTCCAAGAGTTACCTCAGGCATAAATCCCTGCCTCAGAGCAAGCTGTCTCCTACAACTCAGTGATCCAAAGATCCCCTACCTCAGACTAAATTAATAGTCCTACAGCTCAGGCTAGGAGTTTAGACCTATAACTCAGAGAGCATGACTCTCCTACAGCTCAAGCACAAAGGCCCTACCTCAGATCTAAAGCTGGATCCTACAACTCAGGAACAAAGTCCCTACTTCAAAGATAATGACTCTCTTACCTCAGATAAACTGCCCTACCTCAAGCATAGAGGCCCTACCACTCAGATCAACAAATTATCCAACACTCAGCCTTTATAAAACATGTCTATAACTCAAATCCAAAGGATCCTACAGAAGATAAAGGTTAGTGCTAAAATTTTGACTCCAGAGAAATTTCTCTGAGACTTATGCTTCCTGAGTTGAGAAAATCTCAGCCCTAACTTCTTCTCAGCAACAAGAATATTGATCTTCAAGACATTGCTGCTTGTGCTAGAAGTAACTAAAAAACACAAGTTTCTTACCATGCTGATGAAGACAATGATTTGACAGTTCTTAGTGTTCTTCATTCAGCTAACCTTCACTGTAGAAATTAGAATGTTCTGCTTCTTCTTCTTTTTCAGAAATCTCTTATGAACTTGTTATAGCAGGTGAAGATCACAACAGCTATCTGGGTGAACTTTTAGATCAGCGGGTTTGAACTTCAGCTTCAAGCTCTACAACAATGGCAAGAAAGAAGATGATGAAGTTTCGCCTCTTTGTGAAATGTTAAACCCTAAAAGTTGATTTGCTTCCGCCGATCTTAATCCTTTTATCATTCGCTGTCCAACGGCTATTTGATCTGTGGGACCCACTGCAGTTGTTGGCTGCAACTTTGCTTTTACAGGAAAAGTCATATAGTAGGCATGCGGCGCCATTTGTCGTGTACTGTAGACTTCCCACAACATTTTGAACTTTGTTGACGTTTGCTGACGTCAGCATCTATGGACTTAGCCAATTTCACAGTTTCATCCCAGGTGTTGAGTGCATTGAGTGAATGGCCTTCACTCAGCGCAAAAACCCTTAGTCAAATATTCTGCACTGCCAGGTGTTGAGTTAACCTGCATCACTCAATGAATTTGGACTTAGCAAATATCTCTCCACTACTAGGCGTTCAGTGATCCTTCATCACTGAACGCTTTTATACTTGGATAATCTTTCTGCTGATTAGGCGTTGAGCGCGTTGAATGAACTGGCTTCACTCAACGAATTTAGACTTAGCTAATTTCTTGTGCAATATCAGGCGTTGAGTGTGTTGAGTGAACCTTCATCACTCAACGCTTCTAGACTTAGCTACTTCACTGACTGACTGCCTTCATGCTGAGGCGTTGAGTGAACTGGCTTCACTCAATGCTTTTGTACTTTGTCGCATCTCTCTTTATGAATGTGTTGAGTGAGTCTTCATCACTCAACGCTTCTGTACTTAGCCAATCATCTTGATGAGCTTGCGTTGAGTGAGATGTCCTCACTCAATGCATCTGGATTTAGACAGATTTTTCTTTCTATCTCTTCTTAAGTTTTGACAGATCATTGCTCTATCGACACTTGCTTCTTTGGGAGTTGAGTGAGCTTTCCTCACTCAATGCTTCTGGACTTAGCCAGAATTCTTGACAGATTCTTTAAATGCTTTGACTGCTTGATCTTGACTCAATGCTTATTTCTTCAGGCATTAAGTGAGCTGTCCTCACTCAATGATTCTGGACATAGTCAAATTTATCCCTTGCCAATACTGAAGCTTTGACAGACTGAGCTTTACTCGACGCCTCATGTTATATGGCGTCAAGTGAACTGCCTTTACACGACGCCTGTGGACTTAGACGAATATGAGTCTTTCTAGCATCCTTTCTTGATATCTGGCGTTGAGTGAACTGGCTTCACTCGATGCCTGTGGACTTAGACAAATTTCTGTCTGTAAGATCCTGTCTCCTCATCCGAGGCTAAACCGGATCTTATGCCCAGAACCGCCGCCTTACGGTGACACTAACTCACGGGTTAGTCGACACCGCAAGACGCCGATCCTGCCGGCTAGTACGTTCATAACCTGTTCGGCCAATATGAGAAACAGAAGCAAAGTATATAGTAAACAAAACTACGCAAGTCCACAGCCACAGAGTACATATCACATAAAAGAAATGATGAGTACATAAATATAGTCCACAATGAGTACAACAAAAGAGAGAAATAAGGGCTTATGCCCATTACATTATATCACTGAATCTCTCCTCATAAAGCAAAACGCGGAAGTCTAAACTATCACGGACATCTCGTCCCTTCTGAGAACGCGCTGTAGTAGTAGTAGTAATCGTAGTCGGCATCTGCTCCTCAAGTCCTGCCTCCTCATCGTGCTGGTCCACCTCCTCGAGCTCCTAAAATAGTAAGGTCAACGACCATTAGTCAAAAAGACTAAGTCGTATCCTCAACACCTCCTCCTGCAACTCCTAGGCACCGTGCGGGAGGACGAAGTGGAGGACAAACAAGGGGTGACAAGAGTGGAGCAGGTGACAGGAAAACTAAGCAGAATATGTAATCAAGTAAATAATGAAAAGTAACCTTCACTTGTGCGGGTACGCATAAGCAAGGGGTCTTCTACAGGGCTCCCATTGTATAAAATGTCTCATACCAATTTATACAATGGGGTGTCGGGTGTCACAAGCATATATATATAAAAGAAAAGTAACCTCAACCTATAAACGTGCCCACTCAAGCTTATAGGCTAAGGGATCGTATAGCAGGCCCTAATGTATAAGCGTCCCATACCACTTATATATTAGGTGACTTAAGTTGTTATGAAGGTTAATGTTATGCAACTATATGGTGGGTATGATATGAACATGCAGTGCAACACACACACACGACTCCGTGATCACAGACCTTTAGTTCCCACTTTTCGAGAGCTAGCATCACTCTCAAGTACTACCGTTGTGGCTACGGCAGCAGCGGAGCGGGCGTCTCCGCCTTCTAGGCGGGTATACACACTACCAGGCCTAGACCTCTCTTGTACGCCTCTGTACACCGCCAGTGCACTCTAGAGTCTCTGCGTACCACTTTGCTGACGACCCGTCAGTCTTGTTGGGTCGGGTGCGCGTTATTAGGAAAAGTCCTCCAGACTCCAGTATAAACATCCTACTGGCCCTTCTAACCCTCGCACCCGCCTGGTCCACCGTACTGCCGTCGGTGTGACGACCGGCCAGTACCGCATGGCCCGCCACTAGTATATGCACATGCAAGTATAGTATATTGAGCCTCCAGCTCGATGGACTATCCAGTCCCCAAATCTCTCCAACCCGTCACAGGTGAGTATGTGCTACAAAAACTCCAACCCTGCCTGGGTGAGTGTATATAAACCAATCCCTTTCTCCAACTCTGCACGGGTGAGCAAGTAGTCAAAAGACTCCAAGTCCCTCCAACCCGGCACGAGTGAGCACATGTCCAGTTCACTTAACTTATTGGACTACTCTTGTCTACAGATTATCATACTTAGAGTCTTAAGGTTAATCCCAGGACTGCCCAAGGTATTCCCAGTGAAGGGCTCTCAGAGGCACTAGGAGCTACGATGGGCTGAATCCCAAAGCTCCCTTTCTCAAGGATATTTACTTTAGTTGATGTCTACCCAGGGTCCACAACCAACTCTCATTGTTACTTTAGGACTAACCTAATGACTTAAGTTATCATTATCTCAGGGTGACAGTCTTCCGTAAACTCTTCCTAGGCAAGTCAAATGTTGCACTGTTACTCTCGTCTCTAGAATGCATCTGCCACCCAGGGTTATACTTCCGAACTTAGACTCTAACTTAGTTGTTGATTCATCCCCTGACGGCCTATAGTTCAGCCTACTTTTACTATGCGCACCTCATGACCTAATACCACCCTGAAATCGAACTTCTAAATTCTTGATCCAACTGACCCCAAATATTTATCCTAGGGTGGTATGGACTAATAAAATGAGTGTGTTGATTTTCATAATTTTCCTAGGTCATTAAGGCCTTTAATTAAATCTTTTAAAATTATTCCCTAGGTCATTTTACACATGAAGTGTCATCAATTAAAATCTTCTGACCTAGGGGAATTTTCCTGAGTTGCATATGAGTAAAATATTACTGTCTACAAGATTTCATAATTTTCCTTTTAATATGTCTATTTATCCCATAATTAATAAAATTTCTACATAAATGCCATTTTCCAAATAAAGTAGGAGAGATACATAAATCAAAATTCCAGGAAAATTACTGAGCAATTGTAACATTAATTCATGACTTATGGCAGAGTTTCATTAACTTCTATAGTGTAATAGCCTATAAATTTCCATTCTTAATTATTTACCAAAATGCCATTTTCCTACCTTAATAATTATCAGTGTGTACAAAAATTCTGAAACAATTCTACAATATTAATATTACTATTATACAACTATAGAAATATTTCTGCAATTTTCCAACATGTAATTCCACCAATTCATAAATAAATACAAAAAAAGGGTAAAATAGTAATTTCAAGGTATTTGCTCCAATAGTTCTCAAACAGAGGTATAAAATTTTTCTATGTCAAATAAAACATCATTCTTTGACTTGACTGAATTTGGGAATTTCCTATGGTCAAAATCTATTTTTCCAATTTATTTTCCAAAAAGACCTATATTTTGAAAATTCCAATAAATGGTATTTTTGATCCCAAAAATCCCCTAATTAATTCCAGAGGTGAAATTTGCCCTAATTAATCACTGGTATATATTCCATGATCTTTGGGTGCCTCAGCTAGGTTAAATACACAAAATACTATTTTTTTTTTGCTAAATGCACACCAAGGTTATGCCTAGCCCACACATGCATATGGATTAACCCATCATGCAGGGGTCCAATTGCTCTGAATTTTCTACTAGACACCCACAATGCCCCTAAGGATATGCCACCAAAATTTGGGGCCATTTGGGTGCATATAATTACAGTTATACCCTTAATTTACTTTTTGATATAATGGCAAAAACTATAGGAACATTTCTTCCAAAAATCCCAAATTTTTGGCAGGGCCTAGACATGCCCTAAATACACTCATGACCAAAATTTCAGGTCATGATGATACTTGGTTTGGCTTGGGCATCAATTTTAATTTCTGCCCTAGTTTAGGAGCAGTCCTAGCAAAACAGCCCTACAGCACAAACTACTGGACCAAAACATGAATTTAGGGTGGAGGATTAAAGTTAACACATTCACCTACAATTTCCATTCAGGGGTCAACCTATGGTGAGGTCTCTAGGTACCCTAAAATTGACATGCAAAAGTACTGTTAAAGTGTGACAGATTTCATACTATTCATAAAGTAATAATAATAACAGAATTATAATTAAAAATCTGCACTAATCTTAAAGCCTATCGGACGGCCCTGGCTCATCTTCCCCATGCATGCATGGATGGCCAACCCGTGCAGGCGGGTTTTGCGGGGCCATTTCCGGCCATCGCCGGCGGCGGGACCTCCGGCCAAGTCATTCCCCGGCCTCACGGTTGTCGGGGCTTGAGCTGGCCGGCGGCTGGGCGGCGGAGAGCGGCGGACGGCGGCGGGGCAACCAAGCCGAAACTCTAGAAAAACGCCATTTTTACAGAATTTTCAAGCTTTTGAATCCTACTGTCGAGCTCGTTTGAGCTCGACGTCTAGCCTAGAGGATCTAGGATACTAGCACAGTAAGAGAGGAAGGGATACGGACTTGTGGTGGCGGCTGAGACTGAGGGTGGCGGCGGTTTCCCATAGCATGCACACTCCCGCGAACTCCTCCTCGGTTGGCCATGGCAGCAGCGGTTTCTCGCTTTCTCTCTCTCTCTCTGGGGTGGAATGAGTGGGAATGAGGGGGATAGGCGGTTTGGGGGCTGAGTTAAGGGGGGGGCGATTTCACCAAGGTGAGGGGGCGACTTCACCAAGGAAAAGCTCGGGTTGGGCTGGTTGAGCTGGCTGGTGGTTTGGGAGTGGGCCCCACTGCACATGCTGGGTCAGTTAACCCCTAATGGGTCGGGTTCTAAGGTGGAGCTGGGTTGGTGAGAGGAGAGAAGGGGGAAGTTGGCTCACATACATGGAATGGGCTAGGTAGGCTCGGGTTTGGGCTTGGGCTTGACCCAAGGCTGCATGGTGGGTCCCCTCTCCTCCTAATACCCCTACAGGGTCAGCCAACCCATTGTGGGTTGGTGGGATGAGCCCAAGTGGCCCAAAATAACTCCTTAACATTTTCTCTCTCATATTCCTCCTCTTTTCTCTCTCCTAGGTAATTTCCCAAAATTACTATTGCATGCCCCTATTTTTCTCTTCCCTAGGGGGTATAGGGTCACTTTAGACCCACCTAATGAGTTTGGGTTGATTTGGGTGGACCCAACCCAGTGAATTGGGCTAGGGCACCATTTTCACTATTTAGGTCAAAGGTGTTGACTTGACTCATCATGGGTCAACTGGTTGACCCCATGGCCTACCTTAGGGTCCACTTAGATTGTATTTAGGGTTAGGGCATCATGGTGGGGTCATGGTGTGGCTAGGGTTCCTGTTTAGGCTAGTTTGACCTAATTTTGACTTTGGCCCCATGGTGGGCCCCACATGGCTACAACCCACTATCTAGGGTCAAACCTAGCTTATTACCCTAACACCCACCCCATGCCTAACCCAATCTAAGTTAAGGGGTCTGGAAGTAACATTGGGATGTTACAAATCCTATTAACAAAAGAAATAATTTCATCCCCGAAATTTAAGTTTGGGTCTACGGGTTCCAATTGCAGAAACTTTTAAGGAACTTTAAAAAGATAACATAAAGAGTACCTGATGTAAATAGTTCCGGATGGCGCTCCAGCATCAGATCCCTAGGTTCCCAGGTGTGCTCCTCCCGTCCATGGTTGGACCACAACACCTTCACGAGTGGAACCTTCTTTTTCCTCAGCACTCGGACTGCTGAATCGTCGATCCGGACCGGCTCTAAACGAACTGATCGATCTGATGCTGCTGCTCAGGCCGAAGGAGTGCTTGTCGCAGGGAGGAGACGTGAAAGTCGTCGTGCAGAGTTCCCAACTCTATCGGTAGCTGCAGTCGGTAAGCGAAGGGGCTGATCCGCTCCAGGATTAAGTAAGGCCCCATATATCTCAGACTGAGCTTCTTGTGCCTCCGCACCCGGGAAACACCGTGCACCGGACGTATCTTCAAGAAAACTCTGTGCCCCACCTGGAACTCCACCTTACGATGCCGCGCATCGTAATACTTCGCCTGCCTGCTCTGGGCCTCCAACATCCGATCTCTGACCAGACGTATCTGAGCCTCCGTGTCCTCGACATACTCTGAACCGTGAGCTCGTGTATCCTCATATTTTGGGCTACTCATATCGTGAGGACACGTTTCCAAGTCCTTCGGTATTTTATAATCAAAATAATCTTTAACCACTCATTGAATTGTAGTCTTACGACCTATAATCATCAAGTAAATTAACAACTTCATAAGTAAGAATCTTTTTTCCATTCGGATCCACCTAGGTTTTTACTTATAATTCAACGTGAACTTACAGTCACCCCAAGATATCATATACATTAGATCAACATTATTATTGTATAGCAGTAAATCAACTTCCGAGATCCTGATGTGACGAAAAGATCATCATTTTATTTCTCCCAACTTCAAGACTCATCACATCTCTATCCAAGCAATTATATATGGTTCGTAGTATGTTCACATTTCGAGCATACATCAAGTGATCATTATGGATATTGATGTTCGTACCAGCGACTCTCGATCACTTTTCACATATAGTCTAATCCATGAATTTATGAGCGTAACTTTTCAGGTATGGTGAGATCTGATACACCTTTCGTTTAGCAAAAAGGAAATCTTATTGAGCACCGATTACCTTTGTATATGCCTTTGATAGTCAAGATCAATATATCATCGTCATGAAATCTCCTATTGGCGATTATAATGTTACAACGTGTGTATCCTGGTTCTTAATGTTATCATGCTCAAGGGTCATATATACGTGTACAATCTTGACTTGTTCTATAACTGAAACATTTACTATTAATATGAACGTTGGTAACGAGTTTTTGACCCTCAGTCGTTTTTAATGTTCAGTCTAACCCATAAATTATAAGTGCACATTTTCCAAAATTGAAGTACTTTGATTTCTTCATCGATCGAATCTTAATAAATGTCCATTTGTTCTCGAGTATTTCACCGTATCCGTGATAACAATCTAACATTGATTACTTTGTTGTCATGAATTTTCCTATGGTGATCATGATGTTATCAACATTCGTGTCTTGGTTCTTGATGTAACCGCAACCAAGAGATCATTCCTATGCATATGCTACCACTTATCATTGACCATATTCCAATTTGTTGAGTCGTTACCTTTATAAATGTCATGCCTTGGCAACTTTTAACCCATTACGTGCTTGAAGTTTCAACTCGGTACGCTCTTAGTAATTCTCTTATACATGTTCATACGACCATGTTAATTGACAAGCATGGGTGAATATTCATCTAGAGTTATTATACTAATGAGGTTTGCTCAAGCATGTGTAAATTTAATCCTCAAAATTATTATGTCATGGTAGAGACTATCATTTCTCTAAGTTCATGAGTTTTCATCACTCATATATTCCCAAAAGTACACACCTCGCATTATCTAACATAGGTAATGTTGACACTTATTCGTTTTCCTTGTGCGCAGGATATGCTGGTATTGTCTTCTCACGATCAAGTCTTCTGAATTGTTATACCATCGGTTCTAAAGATAATAATATATCCATAATCATGGGTTGATATCGAAATCCCGAACCCTTTGAGGGCGATTATTATTTCATCAAGTATTCTCATTTTGATTCCTGAGATCATCTGAGTCACCTCCACAAGATTATGCCTAGAGTATACATCTTCCAATCTAGTATGTTTCTTCACCTGATTTTATGCTTGCTGGGGTCACTATACTCTCCTTGTTATGGATGTAATCGTTTAGATATTCCAGCATTTCCACTTCATGGACTCTCAAATAACAGTTGAGATTTATCTTGTCGTTACTTTGTCACAATCTGTATGTTTCCAATTGATGACCAGTGTACGTCACGTAGGCATGGGTGGTGGTGATCAGTCATCATGTTATGCTTCTTTCAAATTTAGATGATTCTTTCTTGATTCAAATTTTTCTAGGGTTATGGTGCACCCATTGTTGTAGACGTAATTATTCAGATATTTCGGATTCTCATTTCACATTGGTTTCCCTTGCAGTACATCTGAGTCCCTTAACCATACGTAAATGATGTATACCGTGTCTGTATTAAGGAAATCACGAGTGTTCGTTAGACTACGATCTAAGTGGGTACTTACTTCCTTAAAAATCGAAATTGGGGAAACTTCTTGAAGTCTTAACGGTCTTCCCTAGTTTCAAGGTCATATAGACGCATCACTAAGCCATTCTTTATATGCCCTTCAAGAAATTTAAACTTACTGTTCCCCTTATTCATTTACTCATATGGTCTTGGAGTAATTATGAGAGTGAAAAGCCATTCTCGAAACATTCTACTTTCCTCTTTCACTCGTGAATTTATTGTGTTCATAGCTTGTCGTTAGTAGTCTATGCTGCTTAAGATTAATAATTAGGGTGAAGATCTTTGAGAGTCCTAACCTTCCGGGGAGGATTGATCATCATACTGGTCATGTACATACAATTCTCATCTTTACTTGAGCGATCTTTAAATAATCCAAGTTTTTAGATCACTATGCTTGCGACACATTCTTAATGAGGAGGCTTAGGAAAAATCGAGTTGTTATCAAATAGCCCTATAAACAAAAGGTTAAGCCCCCATATATTTTGGTTAATTTTCCTTTGACTTTCACAATGCAGTCATCCTGTACATGCCATAATCCTTAGAGCTAATCATCCTTGGCATGGATTTCCAATTCAATTGATATGTTATCTACCTTAGGCCTTCAAGGTTATCGTACGACAATCTGTTCAAGGTCAACATGTGACCAAACTAGGAAGTGTCTCTTCTAAAATCTGAGCTCTAATTCAACCTTGGATACTTATCATCGTGGTTGTCTTGACGTTATCAAGTCATCGGTACTAGGATTAAGCTTACGAGTACCCTACTAATCCACTATTAAGCTTATGCATCAATTCTTCTCGAGGTGGTCCTTATCAGTTTGAGTAAGAATTGGTAATATCATTCGATCTACGACTTAGGAACACCGAGGTTTAAGCCTTAAGTAGGGACTCTGGCATTTAGATCTTTCTTAAATCAACTTGGTTATCCCCGTACCGTAATTAATTTACATCTGAAGTCGATCTTTGGCCTAAGGTACGATACACAATCTTCTTGGTAAGTCAAACTAGGGTGGTGTCCTAGTTGGATTGGCCTAACTCATTGCTTAATGGACTTGTTTATGTGACTTTTTACACATGGGCACACCATTGCTTCCGCTGCATAGTTTGTCCGCAAACTAATGCTCGAGCGGGGTGTTCCAGTGTTGTGGACTTCTTTCTCATATGATCGTGTGTTCAAGTGATACCAGTTTGTAAGATCCTGTCTCCTCATCCGAGGCTAACCCGGATCTTATGCCCAGAACCGTCGTCTTACGGTGACACTAACTCACGGGTTAGTCGACACCGCAAGACGCCGATCCTGCCGGCTAGTACGATCATAACCTGTTCAGCCAATATGAGAAACAGAAGCAAAGTATATAGTAAACAAAACTACGCAAGTCCACAGCCACAGAGTACATATCACATAAAAGAAATGATGAGTACATAAATATAGTCCACAATGAGTACAACAAAAGAGAGAAATAAGGGCTTATGCCCATTACATTATATCACTGAATCTCTCCTCACAAAGCAAAAAGCGGAAGTCTAAACTATCACGGACATCTCGTCCCTTCTGAGAACGCGCTGTAGTAGTAGTAGTAGTAGTAGTAGTAATCGTAGTCGGCATCTGCTCCTCAAGTCCTGCCTCCTCGTCGTGCTGGTCCACCTCCTCGAGCTCCTAAAATAGTAAGGTCAACGACCATTAGTCAAAAAGACTAAGTCGTATCCTCAACACCTCCTCCTGCAACTCCTAGGCACCGTGCGGGAGGACGAAGTGGAGGACAAACAAGGGGTGACAAGAGTGGAGCAGGTGACAGGAAAACTAAGCAGAATATGTAATCAAGTAAATAATGAAAAGTAACCTTCACTTATGCGGGTACGCATAAGCAAGGGGTCTTCTACAGGGCTCCCATTGTATAAAATGTCCCATACCAATTTATACAATGGGGTGTCGGGTGTCACAAGCATATATATATAAAAGAAAAGTAACCTCAACCTATAAACGTGCCCACTCAAGCTTATAGGCTAAGGGATCGTATAGCAGGCCCTAATGTATAAGCGTCCCATACCACTTATACATTAGGTGACTTAAGTTGTTATGAAGGTTAATGTTATGCAACTATATGGTGGGTATGATATGAACATGCAGTGCAACACACACACACGACTCCGTGATCACAGTCCTTTAGTACCCACTTTTCGAGAGCTAGCATCACTCTCAGGTACTACCGTTGTGGCTACGGCAGCAGCGGAGCGGGCGTCTCCGCCTTCTAGGCGGGTATACACACTACCAGGCCTAGACCTCTCTTGTACGCCTCTGTACACCGCCAGTGCACTCTAGAGTCTCTGTGTACCACTTTGCTGACGACCCGTCAGTCTTGTTGGGTCGGGTGCGCGTTATTAGGAAAAGTCCTCCAGACTCCTATCCGAGGCTAACCCGGATCTTATGCCCAGAACCGCCGCCTTACGGTGACACTAACTCACGGGTTAGTCGACACCGCAAGATGCCGATCCTGCCGGCTAGTACGATCATAACCTGTTCGGCCAATATGAGAAACAGAAGCAAAGTATATAGTAAACAAAACTACGCAAGTCCACAGCCACAGAGTACATATCACATAAAAGAAATGATGAGTACATAAATATAGTCCACAATGAGTACAACAAAAGAGAGAAATAAGGGCTTATGCCCATTACATTATATCACTGAATCTCTCCTCATAAAGCAAAACGCGGAAGTCTAAACTATCACGGACATCTCGTCCCTTCTGAGAACGCGTTGTAGTAGTAGTAGTAATCGTAGTCGGCATCTGCTCCTCAAGTCCTGCCTCCTCGTCATGCTGGTCCACCTCCTCGAGCTCCTAAAATAGTAAGGTCAACGACCATTAGTCAAAAAGACTAAGTCGTATCCTCAACACCTCCTCCTGCAACTCCTAGGCACTGTGCGGGAGGACGAAGTGGAGGACAAACAAGGGGTGACAAGAGTGGAGTAGGTGACAGTAAAACTAAGCAGAATATGTAATCAAGTAAATAATAAAAAGTAACCTTCACTTATGCGGGTACGCATAAGCAAGGGGTCTTCTACAGGGCTCCCATTGTATAAAATGTCCCATACCAATTTATACAATGGGGTGTCGGGTGTCACAAGCATATATATATATAAGAAAAGTAACCTCAACCTATAAATGTGCCCACTCAAGCTTATAGGCTAAGGGATCGTATAGCAGGCCCTAATGTATAAGCGTCCCATACCACTTATACATTAGGTGACTTAAGTTGTTATGAAGGTTAATGTTATGCAACTATATGGTGGGTATGATATGAACATGCAGTGCAACACACACACACGACTCCGTGATCACAGACCTTTAGTTCCCACTTTTCGAGAGCTAGCATCACTCTCAGGTACTACCGTTGTGGCTACGGCAGCAGCGGAGCGAGCGTCTCCGCCTTCTAGGTGGGTATACACACTACCAGGCCTAGACCTCTCTTGTACGCCTCTGTACACCGCCAGGGCACTCTAGAGTCTCTGCGTACCACTTTGCTGACGACCCGTCAGTCTTTTTGGGTCGGGTGCGCGTTATTAGGAAAAGTCCTCCAAACTCTAGTATAAACATCCTACTGGCCCTTCTAACCCTCGCACCCGCCTGGTCCACCGTACTGCCGTCGGTGTGACGACCGGCCAGTACCGCATGGCCCGCCACTAGTATATGCACATGCAAGTATAGTATATTGAGCCTCCAGCTCGATGGACTATCAAGTCCCCAAATCTCTCCAACCCGTCACAGGTGAGTATGTGCTACAAAAACTCCAACCCTGCTTGGGTGAGTGTATATAAACCAATCCCTTTCTCCAACTCTGCACGGGTGAGCAAATAATCAAAAGACTCCAAGTCCCTCCAACCTGGCACGAGTGAGCACATGTCCAGTTCACTTAACTTATTGGACTACTCTTGTCTACAGATTATCATACTTAGAGTCTTAAGGTTAATCCCAGGACTGCCCAAGGTATTCCCGGTGAAGGGCTCTCAGGGGCACTAGGAGCTACGATGGGCTGAATCCCAAAGCTCCCTTTCTCAAGGATATTTACTTTAGTTGATGTCTACCCAGGGTCCACAACCAACTCTCATTGTTACTTTAGGACTAACCTAATGACTTAAGTTATCATTATCTCAGGGTGACAGTCTTCCGTAAACTCTTCCTAGGCAAGTCAAATGTTGCACTGTTACTCTCGTCTCTAGAATGCATCTGCCACCCAGGGTTATACTTCCGAACTTAGACTCTAACTTAGTTGTTGATTCATCCCCTAGCGGCCTATAGTTCAGCCTACTTTTACTATGCGCACCCCATGACCTAATACCACCCTGAAATCGAACTTCTAAATTCTTGATCCAACTGACCCCAAATATTTATCCTAGGGTTGTATGGACTAATAAAATGAGTGTGTTGATTTTCATAATTTTCCTAGGTCATTAAGGCCTTTAATTAAATCTTTTAAAATTATTCCCTAGGTCATTTTACACATGAAGTGTCATCAATTAAAATCTTCTGACCTAGGGGAATTTTCTTGAGTTGCATATGAGTAAAATATTACTGTCTACAAGATTTCATAATTTTCCTTTTAATATGTCTATTTATCCCATAATTAATAAAATTTCTACATAAATGCCATTTTCCAAATGAAGTAGGAGAGATACATAAATCAAAATTCCAGGAAAATTACTGAGCAATTGTAACATTAATTCATGACTTATGGCAGAGTTTCATTAACTTCTATAGTGTAATAGCCTATAAATTTCCATTCTTAATTATTTACCAAAATGCCATTTTCCTACCTTAATATTTATCAGTGTGTACAAAAATTCTGAAACAATTCTACAATATTAATATTACTATTATACAACTATAGAAATATTTCTGCAATTTTCCAACATGTAATTCCACCAATTCATAAATAAATACAAAAAAAGGGTAAAATAGTAATTTCAAGGTATTTGCTCCAATAGTTCTCAAACAGAGGTATAAAATTTTCTTATGTCAAATAAAACATCATTATTTGACTTGACTGAATTTGGGAATTTCCTATGGTAAAAATCTATTTTTCCTATTTATTTTCCAAAAAGACCTATATTTTGAAAATTCCAATAAATGGTATTTTTGATCCCAAAAATCCCCTAATTAATTCCAGAGGTGAAATTTGCCCTAATTAATCACTGGTATAGATTCCATGATCTTTGGGTGCCTCATCTAGGTTAAATACACAAAATACTATTTTTTTGCTAAATGCACACCAAGGTTATGCCTAGCCCACACATGCATATGGATTAACCCATCATGCAGGGGTCCAATTGCTCTGAATTTTCTACCAGACACCCACAATGCCCCTAAGGATATGCCACCAAAATTTGGCGCCATTTGGGTGCATATAATTACAGTTATACCCTTAATTTACTTTTTGATATAATGGCAAAAACTATAGGAAACTTTCTTCCAAAAATCCCAAATTTTTGGCAGGGCCTAGACATGCCCTAAATACACTCATGACCAAAATTTCAGGTCATGATGATACTTGGTTTGGCTTGGGCATCAATTTTAATTTCTGCCTTAGTTTAGGAGCAGTCCTAGCAAAACAGCCCTACAGCACAAACTACTGGACCAAAACATGAATTTAGGGTGGAGGATTAAAGTTAACACATTCACCTACAATTTCCATTCAGGGGTCAACCTATGGTGAGGTCTCTAGGTACCCTAAAATTGACATGCAAAAGTACTGTTAAAGTGTGACAGATTTCATACTATTCATAAAGTAATAATAATAACAGAATTATAATTAAAAATCTGCACTAATCTTAAAGCCTATCGGACGGCCCTGGCTCATCTTCCCCATGCATGCATGGATGGCCAACCCGTGCAGGCGGGTTTTGCGGGGCCATTTCCGGCCATCGCCGGTGGCGGGACCTCCGGCCAAGTCATTCCCCGGCCTCACGGTGGTCGGGGCTTGAGCTGGCCGGCGGCTGGGCGGCGGAGAGCGGCGGACGGCGGCGGCTCAACCAAGCCGAAACTCCAGCAAAACGCCATTTTTACAGAATTTTCAAGCTTTTGAATCCTACTGTCGAGCTCGTTTGAGCTCGACGTCTAGCCTAGAGGATCTAGGATACTAGCACAGTAAGAGAGGAAGGGATACGGACTTGTGGTGGCGGCTGAGGCTGAGGGTGGCGGCGGTTTCCCATAGCATGCACACTCCGGCGAACTCCTCCTCGGTTGGCCATGGCAGCAGCGGTTTCTCGCTTTCTCTCTCTCTCTCTGGGGTGGAATGAGTGGGAATGAGGGGGATAGGCGGTTTGGGGGCTGAGTTAAGGGGGGGGGGGCGATTTCACCAAGGTGAGGGGGCGACTTCACCAAGGAAAAGCTCGGGTTGGGCTGGTTGAGCTGGCTGGTGGTTTGGGAGTGGGCCCCACTGCACTTGCTGGGTCAGTTAACCCCTAATGGGTCGGGTTCTAAGGTGGAGCTGGGTTGGTGAGAGGAGAGAAGGGGGAAGTTGGCTCACATACATGGAATGGGCTAGGTAGGCTCGGGTTTGGGCTTGGGCTTGACCCAAGGCTGCATGGTGGGTCCCCTCTCCTCCTAATACCCCTACAGGGTCAGCCAACCCATTGTGGGTTGGTGGGATGAGCCCAAGTGGCCCAAAATAACTCCTTAACATTTTCTCTCTCCTATTCCTCCTCTTTTCTCTCTCCTAGGTAATTTCCCCAAATTACTATTGCATACCCCTATTTTTCTCTTCCCTAGGGGGTATAGGGTCACTTTAGACCCACCTAATGAGTTTGGGTTGATTTGGGTGGACCCAACCCAGTGAATTGGGCTAGGGCACCATTTTCACTATTTAGGTCAAAGGTGTTGACTTGACTCATCATGGGTCAACTGGTTGACCCCATGGCCTACCTTAGGGTCCACTTAGATTTTATTTAGGGTTAGGGCATCATGGTGGGGTCATGGTGTGGCTAGGGTTCCTGTTTAGGCTAGTTTGACCGAATTTTGACTTTGGCCCCATGGTGGGCCCCACATGGCAACAACCCACTATCTAGGGTCAAACCTAGCTTATTACCCTAACACCCACCCCATGCCTAACCCAATCTAAGTTAAGGGGTCTGGAAGTAACATTGGGATGTTACACTGTCTCTCCACCTTCCTTCCTTGTGACTACCTGTCATAATTACTTAGACAACTTGTCTAAACTTATTCCAAGGAACATCCTACACATAATGAACTTGAACAACATCAAATATAATTATTCTCTTAGTATTGATTGTGATGCCTCTTCAAATCTAGGGAACATTGAGGGCAATATTCCCAACATCCAAGATTTTTCCGGATCATGAGTGCACCTATAGAGGATGTCGATGCAACTCCTTTTGGGAGTCCAGGCCAGAAGATAGCATTATTATTATTATTATTCACCATACTGTCGGCTTCAATCAATCTACTAATCTGATCGACCCTGCATGCCTCTAAGTGATGCTCGAGTGTGAGCGACAAGTTGTCCAATTTGTTTTTTAGCTCAGAGAGTTGAGCTGAGAACATGTCACGAACACCTTGAATTGCTTTATGAAGATGAAACTCAATATGACGTGTTTGGGCACTAAGGATTGATCTCAAATCATTGTAATCAGCAGGTTAGATTATTATAGTTCTAGTCTTCTTTAACAACCTCCCCCCCCCCCTTCAAAAGATTCTATACTTGCTGATTTGGTGACTGGAGTTTGTTTGGAGGATGAGGGTGAAATGAAAATTAGAGCAGCTGGATTTATAGGGAGTCTTACTCTTAAAAAATTGTAGAGATTTCTTGAAAGAAGAACCGTCGCGCGTTTCGATTCGTTGGATAATTCATGTAAATTGATTAAGGGATGAGATTTACTTATCATGTTGGAATTCGCATCTTAGCGTGACAACTTTGCCCCCTTTTTAAAAAAAAACAGAAGTTGAAGAGTTACGTACCTTTTGTGGAGATCAATTTCAAGATCAGACGACTGATAATTAATTTAAGATGAAATTGATTGTGATTATCTCATCAAGATGGTTTCGTGATCGAACGGTAAATCAATCTCAACAATATCATCGACACAAACTCAGCCAATCCCTTTGCATAGATTTGAACCTCCAGATTATGCGTTCTTGTAGTTAACAGTATCAATTAATTCCCTAGTGCTCACACTTTCTCCTTTTTCAGAGATACATGTCCAATGCCTAGTTTACCATTTGATTTTTCCTTAGGACATCACGTAAAGACAGATTACTTTACCTTAGGAGCCCAATTAAATTTGGGTCCTAGGTTCATGTTAACATTAAAAGAACCACTTCTACCTGCTGCTTCCTTAGCTGGAAAGCTTTTCTTTGTATTAGGCACATTGGGGTTTTGCCAACAATCAATGGCAAAGTGCCCCACTTTAGGACAATACGAACACTCATGGATGTTATACCTTCTCTTAGAACATTCTTTGAGGTAGATGGAGCATCTGAATGTTTATGTTCAACTGAGAATACAGCAGCATTCTTCTTATTCCTCTCAGCTAGTGCCTAGCAGCTTACTCGATGGTAATCATCCTTACTTGATGGTAATCAACCTTACTCGACGATATCGGCTTGACAGCAACAGAAGTTAGCTTAGGCGCTTATATGGTGTTAATGGCATCGGATATGGCCTTGTCATAGTTGATTACAGATTTGCCACCAGTCAGCTTCTTTGCTAAAAGGGATTGGGAAGATGTTACCTCCTTACCCTTGAGTGTAAGAGCTGGAGCACCAAACACAAATGGTTTATATTGATCCATTTGGATTTTCTCATAGGGATCTTTCAAAGCACTCATCCCCATACCCTTTCTCCCTCCATAGTTAGGTGAACCTTTTCCCATACTATAGGAACTTTCGTTCTTCCAGTGACAATAGACACTATCCTAGTTATACCTGTTGGAAGGAAGAAAAAGACCTTTTGAAAGGTGGTCTGAAGAAAAATTGGAGCCTTGCCCTTTCCTCTATTCCAAGCACCTATTGCCCTTCCATTGAAGTCCATTCCCCTCCTATTTGCTTGGGAGGTGAAAGAGTCAATAATGGCCACACAGATTTTGTCTTAGAGAATTGAGCCACTAACTTCCTCTCCTTGAGGAGATCATTCTCAAGCTTCTTAATAAGTTTTTTATTTTGAATTCTTATTTCAGTGTGCTTGTCAATGATCCCCTTGAGCTTAATTTAGCTAGAGGCCATTTGATGGAACACCTCCATCTTTTCCTCTAGCTAAGACTTAAGGGTTCTAAGAACCTTAAGCTCTTCTTCTTTCTTCATAGCAAGCTTCTTGCACTTACCCAAGGCCTCAAGGAGGGCACCATAGTTGTCAATCAATTGATTGATCTCAAACTTAGAATCACAACCGTCCTCATCACTAGATGGGGAGGATGTTTCAGCTTATGGGTCTATAACACACTCTGAATCAGAAGAGAAGATGGTAAGAATGAGTACCTCATCAGGTTCATATTCATCCTTATTAATGTCTTCTGTTATGGCCATTAAGCCACAACATCCTTCTTCTTATTCATCTTCCTCATTGTCATTGTCTAGATGTGACAGAGGAGCTCTGATTCCAATATTGGAAGCAGGACGGACATCTTCTTCAACATCAGTATATAGCCCAATATAGGTTTCTTCTTCATCTTCAGATTCAGAAGAGTCTAAGTCACTTTGACCCCAACTCTTCTCCTTCTTTACAAGGAAGTACTTCTCAGACTTCATTCCCTTATGGTGATGCTTTTTGTCACTTGCATCCTTTTTCTCCTTTCTCTTGACTAGGCAGTCAGCAATGACATGCCCAAGCTTATTGTAATAATAGAAAATAAGGTTAGAAGAAATATGTTTGCTAAAGTTAGAATCATACCTACCCCCTTTGGGGATTTTTTGATCCTTGTCAGATCTTTTGTTGTCCTTGTAGTTTGAAGATGAAGGTTTTCTCTTTCACTGCTTCCTCTTCATCATCTTCTTGAACTGTCTAAAGAAGGCAGCAAGCTCCGCATCAATCATGTCAGCATCTGATGTGCGTTTAAAAGATTCTGACTCAATATCTTTCCAAAGAGGAGAGGGGATTCTCTCCTTGTTCTTACTTGACCCTTCAGCCTTGAGGGTCACTGTCTTTTCCCTCTAAAGTGACCTAACATCAGTTTCCTCCTCTTTCCTTGCATTTAGATGCATCTCATAAGAGAGCAGCATACCATATAGAGTGTGGGGAGGAATGTTATCTAGGTTCCCATCTCCCTAATGGAACAAATCTTTTTGTCTCAGTCTCTAGTGAGAGATCTTAGGAACTTATCATTAAGCTCCTAATTAGAAAATACCATGTCATAGGTCCTCAGCACATTCACTATCTTGAAGAACCTTTCATAGTAATCAAATATATTATCCTGGTTGTTCTGTTTGATGGACTCATATTCCTGATTGAGGAGGGATTTTCTATCATCTTTTACCTTTTTTGGTCCCTCGATGTACACTATGAGAGTGTCCCACATTTCCTTTACAGTTTGATAGTGAATCAAATTCTGAAAGGTGGAGTCATCAATTGTATTGATTATGATATTTTTTTGCTCTCTTATCAATAGTCATCAGCACAATCTCATCCTTTGTCATTTAAGCATATCTCTTAGGAACTTGCAGATTTGGATCAATGTTGGAGGCCTTCATGGGAATGAAAGGCCTCTCTTCTACTATGATATAGATCTTAGGGTCTGAAGCTTCCATGAACTTCTTCACTCTTTACTTCTGCATGCCAAAGTTTTATTTTTTGCATATGGGCAACTTCATAGAGCTCATCTCCTTAAGAGGCTCACTGGAAGACATGGGGAAAGGCTAGACTACCCTTATAGGATTCTGGTCAGATTGTTAAGTCCTTTTTGACCAGCCTACCTCTGATACCACTTGATAGTTTGATGTTATGGTAGTCTAACTCACCTAGAGAGGGTGTGAATAGGTGGCTTGCACCTTAATTACTTCTTTTCTGATATCAGCAGATATGTAAATATAAAGCACATACAGCAAGCACACAATGATTTATAGTGGTTCCCTAAGTTCTGGGTACATCCACTTTTCCTCTACACATATCTAGCAATGAGCTAGACTCTTGGGTAATCTCCTCAAAAACTCAGCTCAAAGAGCTTACAACGCAAATGCCTTAGGATTCCTCAGGTCTCATCCAAGACCCTACCTCAGGAACACAGGTACTATACTCAAGCTTTTCAAGAAGCCCTTCCTCAGGCACATAGCCCTACCTTAGAGTACTCCAACTCCTATAACTCAGAAACACTCCTAGTTTCCTACCTCAGAATTATCTCCAAGTCCTACCGCAGATTTACACAGAAATTCTACAGCTCAGGCTGGGAGTACAACTCTACAACTCAGGCACGAAGGCCCTATATTCAGATCTAAAATTAGATCTTATAGAAAAGATGTTTGTATGAAAAATAATATAAGACCAAAATGTATAAACTTTTAGTCTTCTTGATCTATTGTTGTTCTTGCTTTGATAGCAAGTAGTTAAATGAAGCCCCAGAAAAGTATTGATCTTCAGGTAGAGCTATTGTAGGGCATCTCCTTTCTTGATCTTCTTCTTTTATAGTAATATCACACTAGAGTCAGAAGATTAACTCCTACTTTGTTCTTTTGAAGGCTTTCAACAAGAACTAGCTTTCTTTCTCCAGACCACGATGCGTCCGTTCTTAGTTTCATGATTTGAGCAATGGCACTATTCTATTACCCTAGCAGATCCCCTTTATACATTTGACTTCTACAATGGTCTTGAGAAACATCTTGTCATCGGCATGGGCAGGAATAGAATAGTTTATCCTTAAATTATGCGCTTCCGCCAATTTTGGATCCCGACAATCTGTACGGGCAAAATGGCACTATTTAAATCTTTTTGGCGTTAACATTGAGTAGAACCTTCATTCTCAACATTATATGGCTTGGTGCTGAGATCTACAGCTTCTTTATGGTATCGTTGAGAATAGACTTCATTCTCAACGGAATATTCTGGCTCCTGTCCTAGATGTCCACGGTATAGTGGATACTGATATACCTTGTCAGCTGTATGGTGGAAAACCATAATCTGTCTCGACAGCATACCTCTCCTTTGCTCTAAACCTATTTTAGATTCAATAACAGTTGTCCTACATACATAAAGTAGATATGTTATAAAATACATTATGCTCTTGGCAATTGAAAGTGGTGGCTCTTCAAATCTTGAACTATTGGGGGCAATATTCCCAACAATATATACATGAAAGCTAACTATAAATTGAAATTAGGGTTTACACAATCATACACCAATCCAACGAATCAAAGAGAAGTTTACTACAATCAAAGAGGAGGGAAGAATACAACTAAAGCACGAAGACTCATCCAAGTTTCACGGCCAGAATTGAGGGTTGTCAAGCCTCGTCCGAGCTTAGACTTTGATTGTCGTCTGGGGTCCAGAAGAGCTATCACCTTCTTCCACTTTACCCGTCTTCTTCGTCAATAACCTTTGATCACGTCCTTCATCGGAGAACTCTCTGAGTGCAGCGAGAAATCCCTCAAAACAGGGCTTGGAAACTTGCGGATGATGGAGGAAGCCAAGAGGATCTCTTAGCCTTTGATCTTCAAAAGGAATATGACTAGAGGGCCTCACCAAAGTTGGCAGTGATGAAGTGGAGAAAAGGAGCGAATTGAAGCTCACAGTGAAGGAAAATGGATAGGATCCCTGAATAGGGTGAAGTCATGCGGCTTAAATAGTAAATAATCAGAAAATAAGGCACGCACAGTCGAACGCACGACTGTGCGTGCATCATGCGATAATAACAGCGCAAAACTCCCCCAACCTGATGCAGCAAGAGACCGTGTATTTTTGATCATGCACGGGTAAAATAACCCATGCGTGAACAAATCGCACGGTTAATAAAATAACCCGTGAAAATCAGGCAAAATAAGAAGATCGTGCATTTTCATTCGTGCATGGTTGAATCCAATTATGCGTGAAGAAAACATATAGGCAACAAAAACATAAAATATTAGACAAAATGATTAGGTCGTGCGATTTGGTCACGCACAGGAAAAATAACCCGTGCGCAAGCAAATCGCACAGCCCGGGGCAGATCACCAAAAAACAGAGTTGTAGGCATCGCACGATTGAACCGATCGTGCGTGAATAAAAATGCACGGCCGTGCGATTCCTCTAGAAAAGACTAGAGCAACAATAGGGATCTGCCCTCCTGCACAGCAATAATACGGCCTGGAGCACACCTCTAGTACACATAAACAATATAAAAACAACATAAAAACAAGCTGGGGAGCATCATGTGCTTACCCTCAGTAAACGTGCACAATTACTGTAATGTCCCAATTTGTGCTAGACCCCTCGCATGCATTTTGAGTCAAGAGAACTGACTCGGGCTCGAGGTGCACTGGTAACAGGCGTCGAGTGCATTTATTAGTAGGTTGGATTCGAGTGGTACTCGACGCATGAAGGGAGTTGGACTTAGAATATTTTGGCCATAAGGGTTCGTCGAAAAGCATTGAGTGATCTCGAAGACATTCGACGAAGAGTCGAGTGATCTCGATGCATACAACGCTTAGACTTAGAATATTTTTGCCAAAAGGATTCGTCGAAAAGCGTTGAGTGATCTCGACGCCATTCGATGAACAGTCAAGTGATCTCGACGCATACAGTGCTTGGACTTAGAATATCTTGGCCAGAAGGATTCGTCGAAAAGAGATGAGTGATCTCGACTCCATTCGATGAAGCGTCGAGTGATCTCGACGCATACAACGCTTGGACTTGTTATATTTTTCCCAGAAGGATTCGTCGAAAAACTTTGAATGCTCTCGACGCCATTCGACGAAGCATCGAGTAATCTCGACGCATACGACGCTTGGACTTGGAATGATTTCGGCCAGCGGAATTTATCAAAAAGGTCAAGTGATCTCGACGCCATTCGATGAAGTGTCGAGTGCCACTCAATGCATGCGAAGAATTTGACTTAGCATATTTTCGGCAAGTCGTTTTTCTGATTCATACGTACGGGCTGAACCGGGTTTTCGGGATAAGCATTGATGGCTCATTTGGACCCGGTCTTCTTAAACAAGACCTATTTAAAGTAATGATGAGCGGTCCAAAGTTAGGTTGACACGTGGCAACATGACTTAACCCTAATACGTTGCTATAAAAAGGAAGAAATGAGAAACCCTAGCCGTCACTTCCATTTCTTGCCGAGCCAATATCTATGCTGAATCCGACGGAAGCAGAGAGGTCACTGGAGGTCGCCAGAGTCTGATTTTTTGGAGGAAGAGATCTCCCTCTCCGTGAAGAACGATGTCGACAAGGAGGATAACAAGGTCCATAGCCGTAAACGAGGTGAGCTTCCTACCCTCTCTCTTGGTGCTAGATCTTTAGTTATGATATAGGAGAGATGTCGACTCAAAAGAGTTTGACTTGTGTGTGATGAAGATCTCCTAGGAAAAGACCATGCTAGGACCTTGTCCTAAGGATTAGTTGTCTTCAACCTCTCCTGTGTTCGTTGTGAAGATGGTGGACTTGGTTTCATGAAGAAGGATTGTCTTTTGAGGGTGAATAAGGGAGGAGGAAGCGTTGTATTTGGTTTGAACAAATGGCTAATCGCAGAAGACGAACAGATGTCATTTGTTTTGCTTTAAGTTGCGTATAGAAATTTGTTTTCTGCACGCAGCAGACTTCGAGACCATTTTTAGCGTGATGCGGCCAAATCTAGGTCTTGGGATGAAAACCAAAGTTGTAGTCCTCGGAAAGACCTTTCCAACGGATGGTTGCATGTTTTCATAGGAGCTTCGTAGCTCCGGAAATGTCTAGTCGAAGTTGCTGCATGGTAACGACTTATGTGAAGGATGCTTTCGGGTTAGTGTATAACTGGTTTTGGACTAGGTAGGAGAAATGTAGCAAGATGATGTTGAGATTTGGATGAGACTAATTATATGTAGCCGAGATAAAGAAATGGTTTGGAGGAATTGAATAAACAAATGGTTTGGGGAAATTAGTGAACAAATGGCTTGATAAACTTTGGTTGTACAAATGGATACTTGTGAAATCCGGCAAGGATGCGCGATTGTAATCCGATGAATGATACGAGTTTTTAAAGGACGGTGTGGTGCCCAATATTTGATTGTGTAATCTATACTTACAATATCATGTTTGATGGATACGTGGAGACTTAATATATTGTTGTAATAAATATATGGAAGCATAATTGTTTGTGAATGCTTGATTATAAGGAAGGAATCGGATGAGGTAAATCTCATGGCAATGAAAAATGTTGAATCATGATCTCAAGTGTTGGAATGGATAATATGTATAGTCCACTTCTTAGAGTGTCTCTCCCTACGGGTAGCAGTGTGGGATTGGTATATTGTTCAAGGTGGCTTACCACCTGTGTTGATGTTGAACCCTTGAGTGCTTGGGAGCACGGAAATGTGAAAGGGTGTAAGTGTAACGCCCCGAAACTCAAAAGAGGGACGGGTGATGTTTTAAGCCAAGTCTGGGTTTTGGAGTAGGATACACGGGCGTGACACGGGCGTGCCACGGGCGTGTTCGGCCACGGGTCATGTGGTCGACGTTTTGACGATCGGTGATTGTCGAGTTGAGGCACACAGCCTGGGACACGGGCGTGTCCCAGGGCGTGTCACGCTATAGAGTTTTCTGAGTCTTGTACACGGACCATGACACGGGCACAGACACGGGCGTGTCACATGTGACACGGGCATGCCGGGTGTCGTGTCGCAGACCGTGTCCTCCTCGGGAAGCAAGTGTGGGTAGTTGGGCACGGGCCATGACACGGGCACAGACACGGGCGTGCCACATGTGACACGGGCGTGTCGGGTGTCGTGTCGCAGGCAGTGTCCTTCTCGGGAAAAGAATGTTGGTCGTTGCACACGGGGCATGACACGGGTAGTGACACGGCCGTATCGCATGCGACACGGGCATGTTGGAAGCCGTGTCGAATGTCGTGTGCTGGTTATCGCGTCGGTCGAGACGGCGAATGGGTGACACGGCCATGCACACGGCCGTGTTGCAACCCATGTTCGGCTTAGATTTTGTAATTTCAGGCCTAATCGTGGCCTTTTGTTTCCTTGGCTTGGGATCCGACGGCTGGGGGTGGATGCTGGCGGTTTAAACCCGGAAATAGGGTTTGCAATCCCTCATTTCATCCCCTTGGTTCTCTTTCTAAAGATAGAGAGAGGGGAGAGCAAGGAGGAGGAGGAAGGCCGAGATCCGGCCACCGGTGGAGCGTCGGAGCTCTGAATCACGATCCGAGTCCAGATCCGCGAAGGCGACGCCGTTGCGGTGCATTCCAACCGCGTAGATTTTTCATGGCGCTGCGGAAGAACGCAAGGGTAACGATTTCTCATCCTAGGGCATGTGAAGCCCTCTTTTCCTTTGCATAGGAAGCCCTCTCTCGTGAGTGAGCGAAGAGTTGGAGCGTTCCTTGGGGTAGATATGTAAAGTCCCTCTTGTGTAGAGTCTGTATGCGTAAACGGACATAGGAATGGTGTGTGAAGCCTATCCGGACAAGTTAGTCTGGATCGGTGATGTTGCATTGCATATGAACCGGGGAAGACTCCGGGTGTTTGGGCGTTTTTCGGGTTTTCTACGTGGTAGATTGCAGGAGGGAGCCTTGGAGATTAACTCCAAGGTGCACCCGGAAAACTGGGCAAAAGCGAGTTTTGCCAACACGATGGTCGGGGAGCCAACGTGAACATAATCGGGTTATGTGATTGTTGTGGCGGAAACAGGACTCGGTGAGTCTTGACCTGCGCATATGGCTTAAATTGTCGTTGCGGAATGAGCACGGGTCAAGAGGAACCGTACCCGATCAATGTCGTTCGGTGGGACCGTTGGCATGGATGAGAGTCTTCGGCGGTCTATGGCTTAAATTGTCGTGACCAAGGCCAGGAAGACAAATTGCTCATATGATTGGCCGTCCAAGGGGCGGTGGTGGAACGGGAACGTCTATGGCTTGAATTTACGTGACGTTGGCCGGTTCGACGTGAATGTGCCCTATGTGCACGAGGTGTATGGCCGTGCGAGCCTACGCCTGTGATGAAGTGTGTTTACACTATTATGATGTTATACTAATAAAGTGCAGGTAAAGAGCATCGTCGTCCCGATTTTGGGGGCGGCATCGTTATAATTTGGTCAGCATAGCTGACCGTTGCTTTTGTTTACCACCGTGCGGTGGATTGTTGCTTGTAGGTGTTGCGGAGCCGAGCGGTAAATAGCGGGCTAAAGCCCAAGTTACTGCGTCGGCCCTCGAAGGCCTAAACTTCTGAGTGTTTTCTTATTTACTCATGTATGGCCGTCCTGCGTGCCGAGGTTTGAAAGTCATGTTTAATTAAGCAAACATTGTAAGGCCTTAAGGCTAGTTGTTTTGTGTATTCAACATTCCTATGTTTTGGTTTAGTGGACATTCATGTTAGCTGGGTTCTTAATTGTGCAACTTATTAATTGCTTCCGCTAGGTGCTGTGTAGGACGTTGTGATTGGTTGAATGGTTTCAACGCGTAACCAACCGGTCTGTCCGTAGTATATAGCGTCGGGCCCCGGCCGGACCTACTGCTATATGCCATGTGACGGATAGGGGTGTTATAAATTGGTATCAGACTACTGGTTTCGGTCAAGCTTAAATGAATTCGTGGGCGAATTCACTTTAAGGGGTAGTGAGCACATGTGTGCGTCATCGTTATAACATGAAAAGAACCCATGAATGTCCACTTAGGAATGAAAATACACGTGTTTGAGGAACCTGCGTGTTCCTATAATTGCTGTTTGAAATATTGTTTGGTCGCTTATCGGTGTTTTGCACGTTTATAGGTGACCAGAAGTGGTGCTGGACCGTCGGAACGGCCAGGTTCCGAGGCAAGCAGCGCACCAAGTGATGCGCCTGCAACACCTCCGTCTGCCGAGACCATTAGATTCGTAGCAGAAGCTGTCTTTGCTATGATCAACGCGCAACCTGCAAGGCAGGTGCAGCAGCCTGCTCCTACGGTGGAGCAAGTGCCGCTCCAAGCGGCGGAGCCTAGAAGGGTTGAACAGGTGGCGGTGGAGCCGGAGTTGCCTCGGAGAGCAACTGAGAGACATCTTAAGCATGTGATGGGCTTCCATCCACCGGTGTTCTCGGAAACGGGAACCCCGACCCAGGCTGAGGATTGGCTATCGAGAGTCAATAGGGTGATGACAGCAACAGAAATGGAAAAGTGGCAGAAGACCACGATAGCAACGTTCCTATTAGACGGGGATGCGAGATTATGGTGGGAAGGTCTAGAGCTACACCAGTTGAGGGGAAGGTCATTGGCTGAAGTACCTATGGAGGAGTTTTTGAGATTGTTCATTGCTCGATACCTCCCCTCAGCGCAGTGGATCGCATTGGAGAACGAGTTCCAAAAGCTGGTGCAAGGAGATAGCATTGTAGACGAGTACCTCCACGAGTTTACTCGATTGGGGAGATATGCTAGCGCTACCTTTGCCGACGAGGAGCGAAAGAATAACCGCTTCTTTGAAGGGTTAAGAGATGAGCTGAGGTTGCTACTGTCGGGGCCCATGGCGCAGGGTTTCATGACCCTGGTCAACTCGGCCCGGTCCTTGGAGAAGGACATGAAAAATGTGCAAGCTAAGAAGGAATCCGGTGGGAAGAAATCGGAGTCCAAGGCGCCGACTACGTCGAAGTCAGGCTACCGCAGATTCTACAAGAAGGCTAGGACGCCAGGTCCAGCTTCCTCTGCAGGTGCCTCGGGGGCAACTACCAATCGAACCCCGGGCGCTTCTTTCACGTGTGGAAAGACGGGGAACTTTGCCCGCGATTGCTGGAGCGGACGCCCAAAGTCCGAGAGAAAACAAGGAGCTACTTACGAAGAGAAGGGCAAGGCGGTGGAGTCAATCGCGTCTCATTATGCTCCGACTCAACCTAGAGTGTACAACTTGGGCCAGTAGGAGGCCATTAAACAAGTTGACGTGGTGACAGGTACGAGTTAATTTATAGCAAGTTAACTTTAAATATTGTTCTCTATTGCTTGTTAGCCTAATATGGTTTGCATAGGCTTTTTTTTATTAGTGATAGTCCGGCACGGGCACTATTCGATACGGGAGCTTCACACTCCATCTTGTCCGAAAATTTTATACGCGCATCGGAGTCCCTTCTTCGATGGCGAAGGACAAGTTGGATGTGTTGCTACCGAATGGGTGCTCGATGCTTGCGGACAGAGTGTGCGTCGTAAAGGTTCACATATGGAGCCAAGAGTTCGACTTGCTAGCGTTATTGTTGCCGCTAGTAAAGTTCGACGTTATCTTTGGGATGGATTGGCTTTCGGAGCAGAAGGCTTGGATTGATTGTAATAGTAAGGAGGTCAAGCTGGGTGTTGGACGGGAGACAACATTCACGGGACTGAAGGGGTCGAGCAGGACGTTGATGTCTGCTCTTCAGGTGGTAAAGGCAGTTCGTGCTGGCGCAGAGCTGTTCTTCGCAATAGTGGGGCTGTAGAGCCAAAGTCCGCGTTGGATAGTATCCCCGTGGTTTGTGAATACCCCGATGTGTTCCCGGATAGTCTTCCCGGAGCCCCATCGCAGCGAGAGATTTATTTCACTATTGTGCTTGTGCTAGGTGCCAAACCTGTGTCACGTGCTCCTTATAGGCTGGCGCCGAAGGAAATGGCAGAGTTGAAAGTTCAGCTAGAGGAGCTGATGGAGCAAGGTTATGTGCGTCAAATCTCGTCGCTTTGGAGCGCACCGGTCCTCTTCGTTAAGAAGAAGGACGGAAGTATGCGGCTGTGTATCGACTATAGAGAGTTGAACCAGATGACGGAGAAGAACAAGTACCCGATCCCGAGGATTGATGATCTCTTCGATCAGTTAGTCGGATCGTCGGTATATTCTAAGTTGTACTTGAAGTCGGGGTACTATCAGTTGAGGATCAGGGAGTGTGATATCCTGAAGACGGCGTTCAGCACAAGGTATGGGCATTTCGAGTTCACGGTCATGCTGTTTGGACTGACGAATGCGCCATCAGTGTTTATGGACTTGATGAACAGAATGTTCCGAGATTTCCTGGACCGCTTTGTGATCGTCTTTATTGACGATATATTGGTGTACTCGCAGTGCGAAGAAGATCACTTCAAGCACTTGAATCTGGTGTTGGAGACTCTGAGAAGGAATGAACTGTATGCGAAATTCTCCAAGTACGAGTTCTGGCTACCCTCAGTAGCGTTCCTTGGTCACATTTTTAGTGGGGAAGGTATAGCGGTGGATCCGGCGAAGATCTTTGCGATACGAGAGTGGCCTGCGTTGTCTTCTGTCGCAGAAGTCCGTAGTTTTCTCGGGCTTGCTGGATATTACAGGCGCTTCGTAGAGAACTTCTCGCGGATAGCGCTACCTCTCACGAAGTTGATAAGGAAAGATCAGAGATTCTTGTGGACGTAGGAGTGCGTGCAAGCTTTTGAGGAGCTGAAGAGACGGTTGACCACGGCGCCAGTACTTAGTTCGCCGAGTGGGACCGAGGGCTTCGAGGTTTATAGTGATGCCTCGGGTAGTGGTTTGGGCTGCGTGTTGTTGCGGCATGGGAGCGTGATAGCTTATGGATCGCGTCAGCTAAAAGTGCATGAAAGGAACTATCCGGTCCACGACTTGGAGTTGGCGGCCGTGATATTTGCACTTAAGCTGTGGAGGCACTACCTATACGGCGTAAGGGTCGATATTTATACCGATCACAAGAGCCTGAAGTACCTATTGGATCAGAAGGATCTTAACATGAGGCAGAGGAGGTGGATGGAGTTCCTGGGGGACTACACCTTCAAGATTCATTATGTACTCGGGAAGGGCAATGCGGTTGCTGATGCGTTGAGTCGTAGGGCTCCCGCCTAAGCCAACTGGTTGTCGGTTCATGATGAGAGGCTAGTACGGGAGTTGGAGGCATTGGAGATCTGTTGCGTGGACAAGCAGTCAAGCGCCAAGGCTTTGTTTAACTGGACGGAGGTTCAGTATGACCTGGCTGACCGTGTTCGGCAGGCATTGGAGTTAGATGACTCCATGAAGGAGCTTATGGAGGCAGCGTTGGATGGGTCAAATTCCTAATTTTCTGTTGTGGATGGGTTGCTAAGGAAGGATCATCGGTTGTGCGTCCCAAGCGAGGGTAACCTACGGGCGGAGTTGATGTACGAGGCTCATCATACCAAGTACTTAATCCACCCAGGGAGCACAAAGATGTACCGTGACCTCAAGAAGCTGTTTTGGTGGCCGGGGATCAAGAAAGACGTAGCATTGTTTGTGGCTAACTGCCAAACGTGCGCCTTAGTGAAGGCGGAGTGTCAAAAGCTGGGAGGATTCTTGAAGTCCTTGCCTATACCGGAGTGGAAATTCGACGACATATCTATGGACTTTGTGCATGGTTTGCCAAGGTCGCAGAAGGGGAACGACGCCATCTTGGTGATCGTAGACCGGTTAACTAAAGTTTTGCACTTTATTCTGCATAGGAAGGATGACTCGGTGGAGAAGTTGGCGAAGCTATATGTGGACAATATAGTTAGACTGCACGGTGTGCCCCGTAGCATTGTGAGTGATCGCGATGGGCGTTTCACGTCCAATGATTGGAGGTTGGTGCAACAAATGCTGGGGACCAAGTTGAAGTTCAGCACAGCCTTCCATCCGCAAACGGATGGACAGACCGAGAGAGTCAATAGAACGATGGAGGACATGCTACGCATGTGTGTTCTAGACTTCGGGAAGCATTGGGAGGACCACCTGTATTTGGTGGAGTTCGCGTACAACAACAGCTACCAGGCGAGCATCCAAATGGCGCCCTTTGAGGCCCTGTATGGTATAAAGTGTCGCACGTCGTTATCGTGGTTGGAAACAGGTGAGGCGAGGTTGTACAAGAAGCAGGAGGTGGAGAGTGCTACCTCGTTGGTGCGGATCATTCGGGAGCGCATGTTGATCGCTCAGGACAGGCAGGCGAAGTATTACAATGTCAAGCACCGGAATGTGGAGTTTGCGGTAGGCGATTGGGTATACTTGAAAGTGAAGCCATTCAAGGGTGTTTCGCGGGTGAGACGCTTGAAGAAGCTGAGCCCAAGATACCTTGGACCCTTTGAGGTTCTGGAGCGGGTCGGCGAAGCGGCATACCGTTTGAGGCTACCGGAGGAGTTAAGTGGACTACACGTTGTGTTCCACATTTCTGTGTTGCGGAAGGCAGTGCAGGAGCCTTCGCTAGTGATCGCAGTTGATCAAGTGCCGGTGGACGAAGGGTTGACGATAAGGGTCAAGCCCGTTCGTATCGAAGACTTCGAGGTGAAGAGACTCCGTAATAAGGATATCCAAATGGTTAAGGTCCGGTGGGATAATTGTGGTCGGGAGGAGCTCTCTTGGGAACAGGAGAAAACTATGCTGGAGGAGTACCCGGAGTTATTCCGCTCAGGTACCGTTAAAAGCTTTCAGTTCCTATTGTTTTCCTTTAGTAAATTTCGTGGGCGAAATTCTTTTAAGGGGGAGAGAGTTGTAACGCCCCGAAACTCAAAAGAGGGACGGGTGACATTTTAAGCCAAGTTTGGGTTTTGGAGCAGGTGACACGGGCGTGCCACGGGCGTGTTCGGCCACGGGTCATGTGGTCGACGTTTTGACAATCGGCGATCGTCGAGTTGAGGCACATAGCCTGGGACACGGGCATGTCCCAGGGCGTGTCACGCTAGGGAGTTTTCTGAGTCTTGTACACGGACCATGACACGGGCACAGACACAGGTGTGTCACATGTGACACGGGCGTGTCGGGTGTCATATCGCAGGCCGTGTCCTCCTCGGGAAGCAAGTGTGGGTAGTTGGACACGGGCCATGACACGGGCACAGACACGGGCGTGTCACATGTGACACGGGCGTGTCGGGTGTCGTGTCGCAGGTCGTGTCCTTCTCGGGAAAAGAATGTTGGTCGTTGCACACGGGGCATGACACGGGTAGTGACACGGTCGTGTCGCATGCGACACGGGCATGTTGGAAGCCGTGTCGAATGTTGTGTGCTGGTTATCGCGTCGGTCGATATGGCAAATGGGTGACACGACCATGCACACGGCCGTGTTGCAACCCGTGTTCGGCCTAGATTTTGTAATTTCAGGACTAATCGTGGTCGTTCGTTTCCTTGGCTTGGGATCCGACGGCTGGGGGTGGATGCTGGCGGTTTAAACCTGGAAAAAGGGTTTGCAATCCTTCATTTCATCCCCTTTGTTCTCTTTCTAAAGTCTAGAGAGAGGGGAGAGCAAGGAGGAGGAGGAAGGCCAAGATCCGGCCACCGGTGGAGCATCGGAGCTCCGAATCGCGATCCGAGTCCAGATCCGCGAAGGCGACGCCGTTGCGGTGCTTTCCAACCGCGTAGATTTTTCATGGCGCCGCGGAAGAACGCAAGGGTAACGATTTCTCATCCTAGGGCATATGAAGCCCTCTTTTCCTTTGCATAGGAAGCCCTCTCTCGCGAGTGAGCGAAGAGTTGGAGCGTTCCTTGTGGTAGATATGTAAAGTCCCCCTTGTGTAGAGTCCGTATGCGTAAACGGACATAGGTATGGTGTGTGAAGCCTATCCGGACAAGTTGGTCTGGATCGGTGATGTTGCATTGCATATGAACCGGGGAAGACTCCGGTGTTTGGGCATTTTTCAGGTTTTCTACGTGGTAGATTGCAGCAGGGAGCCTTGGAGATTAACTCCAAGGTGCACCCGAAAAACTGGGCAAAAGAGAGTTTTGCCAACACGATGGCCGGGGAGCCAACGTGAACATCACCGGGTTATGTGATTTTTGTGGCGGAAACGGGACTCGGTGAGTCTTGACCTGGGCATATGGCTTAAATTGTCGTTGCGGAATGAGCACGGGTCAGGCGGAACCGTACCCGATCTATGTCGTTCGGTGGGACCGTTGGCATGGATGAGAGTCTTCGGCGGTCTATGACTTAAATTGTTGTGACAAAGGCCAGGAAGACAAATTGCTCATATGATTGGCCGTCCAAGGGGCGGTGGTGGAACGGGAACGTCTATGGCTTGAATTGACGTGACGTTGGCCGGTTTGCCGTGAATGTGCCCTGTGTGCACGATGTGTGTGGCCGTGCGAGCCTACGCCTGTGATGAAGTGTGTTTACACTATTATGATGCTATACTAATAAAGTGCAGGGAAAGAGCATCGCCGCCCCGATTTTGGGGGCGGGATCGTTATAATTTGGTCAGCATAGCTGACCGTTGCTTTTGTTTACCACCGTGCGGTGGATTGTTGCTTGCAGGTGTTGCGGAGCTGGGCGGTAAATAGCGGGCTAAAGCCCAAGTTGCTGCGCCGGCCCTCGAAGGCCTAAACTTTTGAGTGTTTTCTTATTTACTCATGTATGGCCGGCCTGCGTGCCGAGGTTTGAAAGTCATGTTTAATTAAGCAAACATTGTAAGGCCTTAAGGCTAGTTGTTTTGTGTATTCAACATTCCTATATTTTGGTTCAGTGGACATTCATGTTAGTTGGGTTCTTAATTGTGCAACTTATTAATTGCTTCTGCTAGGTGCTGTGTAGGACGTTGTGATTGGTTGAATGGTTTCAACGCGTAACCAACCGGTCTGTCCGTAGTATATGGCGTCGGGCCCCAGTCGGACCTACTGCTATATGCCATGTGACGGATAGGGGTGTTACAGTAAGTGCGTGAGTATTTGACTGCGTTGGATTTGTAATGATGATAAGGGACTCAGTGTGGATCCCTTGAGTGTTGTTGAGCACTGGACTGGTAATGATGAAAAGGGACTCGGTTGGAGCCCTTGGATGGTTGATGGCAAGGCCATGTGAATTTGCATGCGGAGTGAGTTGACACGCAGTGTCATAATCCTGGGTTAAGGATAGTGTGGAAGGTCTACGGGCTCACCAGTCATAAAACTGACGGGAGTAAACAGATAGACGATGGAGAGTCGGGCTTGGTCCTCGGAGCTCATTCCCGGGGCTCTTTTCGTGCCAAGTGGACGGTTGGGCTTGGTCCTTTTGTGATACGCTCCCATAGGCTCGTTCCGTGCAACGATGATAGGACAGTTTGGGCTATGTTCTTAGTGAGCATCTACTCGAGACCCCCTCTAAGCCATAGTATGTAGGGGCTCCGCTATTGTGTTCTTAGCATTGAGGCATACGGAGGCCTAGGCTTGGTAGTGTGGATGCCCGCTAAATAGTGAAAAGCTCATTTTACTGTCACCATCTGGCCACGACGGATGACGCCTAACAGGTTAGCTACCTGCTCGAAAAGTGGGAACTAAAAGTCTGTGTCGACATAGAAGTGTGTGTGTGTATGAGCATAGGTGAGTCATCATATTGCATTCATAACATTACATTGCACTGCATAAGATCCTTATCATATAAGTTTGTATGGGCACTCTTATATGATGAGTTTCTTTACTGTTAAGTCGATCCTTAACTTATAAATCTGTATGGACATTTTTATAAGTTAAAGTTACATTCCTGTTGTAGATCTATATGCTCTAATGGAATGATATTTCTTGTGTAGAATTGTCATAATGGAATGTTGATAATAATGTTGTACACTGTTGTTATTATTAATCTTGATATGTAAAGATATACCACCTGCTTGTTATTACTTCTTATATATATATTATACCTTCTTCTTTCCACAGCTCAATGCCTAAGAGCTGTCGGGGTGAGGATGAGATAGTCACTTAGTCTTTATGACTAACGGTTTCTACGACTAGCATTTTAGGAGGACATCCAGCGGATGGAGCCGCAGTAGTAGTAGGTTTTGCAGGAGGGCAGCCAGGCCAGGGCGATAGGGCCTGATACAACGTTACCTTCGCTGTTGTCGATTACGGATGTGAGTTTATGAAAGAGACTCATGTTATAGCCCTTTGGGAAAATTTTGTGTACTCTGATATTATAAGAGCTGTTGTTACTACTTATTATTGTTGTACTTGTTTGGACTTATATACTTGTGTGGATTTTGTCTTCTATATATTCTTTATGTTGGGTTGGTATGGATGATATTGGTTTTAGCCGGCAGGATAGGCATTTTGTAGTATCGGTCGACCCGTGTGTCAGCGTTACCGCAAGATGGCTGTTCGGGTCATAAGACTCCCCTCGGCCATGTCTCATGTTCCGGGAGGGGGGTCTTACAATTTCACACCACAACGGGCCAAAATAGTGAACTTAGCGTTAAAGTGTATACAAGTGAAATACAAGTAAATAAAGACTAAAAGTGCAGTGCACATGAGGGAAATCTAGCTCAGATGAGTCTGAAATACCCTATAAATATCGGACTCATCACACCCCTAGACTTAACCATTTGCTCATCCCGAGCAAATCATCTCTCGGCAGAAAGAAAAAATATTAGCTAGGCTTAGTAATTGCGAATACGGAGTATCATGCGAAGTCGCATACTCACGCTCACAGAAAAGCAGTAGAAGAAATTTCTAATTATATATATTAGTCTATAAATTTCTAAGAGTGTATTTATATTATTTATACTCAAAAATTAAATCACAGAGAATCATCTGGTCTTGCGTTGGAAGAAAGTAGACAAAGCAAAGAGTTGAGCATTGTCAAAGACCGGGGCTCAGGATAACCTCCAAAGAATACCATCAATGTCGGTGGCCATATGCTCGCCCGTCCACACTCTCTCCATGGTACTAGTTTTACTCAATGCACGAATCAGTGGGACTTTAGATTTAGAATGGGGCTTGGGTTTTGCTGAGGTAAACAATGATAAAATTGATGACTCATGCACCAAATCCCAAATGAGCTAGCACCAAAAGAACTATCCTCAAGCCACAATAACACGTGGGTGCACCATACCCCCAGACTTAGAATTGACTATACGGGTGTGTGCACCGCCTACTCCAAAAAAAATCACACAAAAAAATCAATCAAACTTTTCTTCACTTTCATTTTTTTTCATATTATCATTTTTTTCACTATCATTTTCATCTTTATTTTTTTCACAACAATTTTTTCAGTGCATATTCAACAAGACACCTCCACATATACACAACATAATCACCACATCAACACCCCCATCATAAAAATGAAATACACTAAAGCTTAAATTTTGGTGTGCGACTAGGATTGGCTATTTGGCTTTGGTGAGATAATAGTAGAGCTGAATCAACAGATGGGTAGACATAATGGGGCTAGCAAGGATAGACGATAGGATCGGGTATAGATGCTCAATCAGGCAAAAATAATGGCCTACATCATGCTCGTGTGCTTGACTAACATCCTGACTCGAGCAATATGAGGCTAACGAATGTCTACACACATTCTTACGCTATCATTTTATTCACACCGGACTCACCAATTTTGAGTAGAGTAAACAATATTTTTGCTAATAGAAAAATATAAACTAAAAGCATAAAAAGAAATTGAATCTACACAAATTTCTATGTGAGATGTGAGTACACGACTAGGGGCACTACATGAGTCAACATTTTACTGTGCCTCACAATCCTAAGCAAGCACGATGATTTTCCAAATCACGCACAAAAAATTATTTTAGCTCGCAAAGTGCTAATAATTAAGCGCGCGCTCATGTGGGTGATGTAGTGTGCAGTGAATATGAACATGATAATATAAAAATGATATAAAAATTACTTCTACCATGTTGCAATGTGCACGTGCACGGGTAACGAACAGCATAACTCTCTATCCCCGTGCTTAATCTAGATAACACGCGCAAATGAAGCATTGAGAATACAAGAAAAAACTGAGGAAGATATGTTACTCGTGCTCAAAAATGAGCATACCACAAGATTGGCGTTAAATTTGGGAGGAGATACATACCTGCCGTCGAAAAATCACCACACCTGTGAGAGAAAACTCGGAACAACAATGATAATAGAAAAATATAGCATTAGAAAATACATAAACAGAAGATTGGGTTGTCTACCGAAATCCCTTTTGTTTAATGTCCTTAAGGTGGACCAAATATCTGTATTAAGCATTAATATAATTGTTTTCAGCAATGTCTACTATCACTACCAAATAAAAACACACAAAACAAACTCGACCAACAGAGCGAAAATAAACAAACAAAGAAGCAGCAAAAATAAAACAGCCCGGAGACCCGTCATAAATCAGTTATATGTCTACTTGTGCTGGTTCTCGCCAACCATGCGAGAAAGGTAGGAGGTGAAAGCTTTAGGTACCAAGGGAGAGGTACCCCCCTTGCCCCTAACCTCCTCCTTGCGTTAGAGGGCAGCACAACGCTCAACGCACAACAGTCTCTCATGTTTAAGCTTATCCACAGTGGGAGAGCGCCATCGAACACCATACACTCGATCAGAATTAGTTTCTATTATCTTAGGAGCAACAGGAGGCTTCATTTCCTCGCCCACCGCGGGTGACAGATCAGCCCATCGAACTTGTTTTACTTGGTTACAAAACGAATCAGATTAAGTAGCAATATTTGAAGTATTTGCAGCCATGCTTGTTGCATCAACACTCAACTTTGTAGTTTTGCCTCCTTCATCCATCGCAGCCTCATCGTCCAAAAGATCCTTATTTACTTGTTAAACCACTTCAGCCTCCAACTCAGCACTCGCTTCAATCCTCAACTTCTCATCTTCAGCATTTCTTTCTCAACAATATCCATCAACTTACGACTTCAGACCTGTATTTTTTATTACTCACAGCGTCATTAGAAATAGCATCAGATAAAACATTAAGGTCCTTGGTTGTTGTGAATGGACCAGCATGGTGTGTTACCATAGGAGGCAAAGTAACAAAACTGTGAAAAAGAGCTAAATAAAGGCAAATTTTTTTACTCCAAAAAGATAAACAATACATAGGTATGCCCCTTTATTTATATAAAATGGTGGAGATAAGAGAATACAAAAAGAGATATGGGACTAAATACAATCTGTACAGTTTATGCAGTTTGACACTATCAAACCGCAACACTGTACAAAGCTGCTGATCACTAGCGGCAATAGAGGAAAGCCACCAAACCGCCACTGAAGATTGCTAGATCGCCGCTGCTAGCCGACTGACCGCAATTGCGGGTTGCCACCAGACCGCAGTTGCGGACTCCCACCACTACTGTTGCGGTCAGCCTCCAGGCCATTATTGCGGCTATTGAATCCATTGCCCACAATGTCCTAGATTTGAGTGAAGTCAATCTTATCAATGATATACACATATCAGTAGTTGATTAAGATAGGTCTGGTAGCCTATGTGGCTAAGTCAAGTAAACACTTACCTAAGGTGTGGGATGATAAAAATCTGTCTAAGTGCACAGGCATTGAGTGAAGGAACGTCACTCAATACCAGATGACCTATAGCACCGAGTTTAGCCTATACTGTCATAGCCTAAGTTGGAATGAGCTGAAATATGGCTAAGTCCAAAGGCGTTGAGTGAATTCAACTCACTCAACGCCATGCTACTAAAGAGAAAGTTGGCTAAGTGTTTTGGCATTGAGTGATGAAGACACACTCAACGCCATTCAGCAAAAAGCTGTAAGTTGAACTGGTTGAACAAAGTTTAGAATTCATCGAACTGAGTTCAGAGTTCGTCGAGCTCAGCTCACCTTTCATCGAGCTAAGTTTAGAGCTTGAGTTCTAAGTTCGTCGAGCTCATTTGAGATTTCGTCGAACTGAGTTTAGAGTTCGTCGAGCTCAACTCACCTTTCGTCGAGCTAAGTTCAGTGCTTGAGTTCTGAGTTCGTCAAGCTCAGTTGAGATTTCGTCAAACTGAGTTCAGAGTTCGTCAAGCTCAACTCACCTTTCATCGAGCTAAGTTCAGAGCTTGAGTTCTGAGTTCGTTTAGCTCAGTTGAGATTTCGTCGAACTGAGTTCAAAGTTCATCGAGCTCAGTTCACCATTCGTCGAACTCAGTTCAAAGTAAGACAATCCAAGCCCAATGGTTTTAAACACAGAAAATTAGCTAAGTCAAAAAGCATTGAGTGAGGCGTGCTCACTCAACGCTCCCAATGCTCTCGCGCTCTCAACGCTCCCAACGCTTAAGTTGCTGAAGAAGCGCAAATTTTGTTAAGAAAAAAGCGTTGAGTGGAGGTTACTGACTCAACGCTGTCAACGCCTAGTAAAGACAGAATTTTTTCTAAGGGGTTTGGCGTTGAGTGATGCTTACTCACTCAATGCTAAGCAACTGAAAACTGATAAAGCAAGTTGGCTTTCAGTGAAGCTGAATCTCTCAACGCCTAGTATCAGACTTCATATTCTAAGTAGTTTGGCTTTGAGTGAAGGTTACTCACTCAATGCTAAGAGACAGTAAATCTGTCTAAGTGTTATGGCATTGAGTGATGCTTACTCACACAACGCATATTCTCTGATGCTCGATTATGGCTAAGTCCATAGGTACTGACGTCAACAAAATCGACAAAGTCAACTAATGTCAATTCAGATAGGGGAAGCTACACTACACGACAAAATTTATCGTGAAGCTACTGTACGTCTTCTTCCGTTAAAGCAAGGCGCGGCTGGAAGCTGCAAGTGGGGCCCACCGATCTCTAAGAGATGTTGATTTGCGAACTACAAAAGGAAGAGATAGGGCCAAGAAAATAACAACTTTTAGGGAATATAATATTCAAAAAGGAGAGCAGTCGTCTTCATCTTCTTCGTCATTGCTCCATGTGAAAAGCTTGAAGCTCTCCAGTAAGAAAAGTTCAATTAGGTGTGCAAGTCTCCATCTGCCACAGCAGATTCAGAATCAGTTCTGAAGAAAGAAGAACATTCATCCTTTAACAGGTTCAGTGAGCTATTTGAAGACTCAAGATCAAAAGATCTTTAGCCTTCAGAAGTTATCTTCTGAGTATCTCCAGCAAATTCTTTTCCTGCTATGAGGAGAGGTTGAGCAGAAATTTTTCTGCTTTAGTTGTAGACACAGAGAAATTTATCTGTGTCAAAGTAAATTAAAATATTTCTTTTTGTAGGATCCTTTTGGATCTGAGTTGTAGTACCTTTGGGTCTGAGGTAGGGCAAATTTGTCTGAGCTGTAGCAGAGTGTTGCTCTCTGAGGTACGTGAGTTTTACTCACTGAGTAGTAGGGAACTTTTGCCTAACTATAGGAGAGTGCATCTCTCTGAGTTGTAGGAGCAAGCTTGCTCTGAGGTAGGGCTATCCTCCATAGCCTGAGTGGTAGGTCTTAACTTCCTGAGGTAAGTGATACTTGTATCACTGAGTGTAGGCCTTTGTGGCTGAGGTGTAAGTCTTGGAGGAGACTGAGAGATCCTGAGGGATCTGAGGTGTAAGCTCCTTGGAGCATTGGTTAGGAGAAGTGCCTTGACTAACAGGAAGTTAGCAAGGTGGGAGGAGAGTGGATGTACCCATAATTTTGGGAAACCACGATAAAATACTTGTGTGCTTTTTTGTGTTTGCTTTTATTTTCTTAATTGCAGGTGCTAAGGACAAGCTTTAGATCACTCTAAGTTGAAAGCTAAGAGAAATAAACAAGTGATTTAAAAGACTATCAAAAGACCTAAGCAAACCTATTCACCCCCCCCCCCCCCCCCCCCCCGCTCTAGATTGCTAGCTACCTTGAAAATAAGATCTAACAGCGGCTAACCCTTGACTCGCTATTGTGGCAAGTTTCCAGACTGCTGATACGGCTAACCTTCAAACCACAGCTGCGACTAGCCTCAGGATCGCAGCTATAGGAAGACCTCCAAGACTGGAAAACCCTGCGGGAAGCTGACTACCAAACCGCAACACTGCTAAACAGTCAGACCACCAATCCTACCAAGATAGCCATCAGGCATAACCGCTGCTACTAACTAGCAGACAACTTAACCAAACCGCCAGACCGGGGAGAGAACCTGACCGCTGCGGCTAGATATTAATCTGTCTGGTCTCCTCAAGCTTCAACACTCCCCCTCAAGCTGGAGCATATATATCTACCATGCCTAGCTTACTACAAACCTCCTCAAAATGAGTAACCGGTTTGGTGAAGAAATCAGCTAGTTCTCTCTCTGAGGTAACAAATGGTGTGTAGATCTGATTCTTCAAAATCTCCTCTCTGATGAAGCGACAATCCACCTTGATATGCTTCGTCCTCTCATGAAAGACAGAATTCCTTGAAATATATATGGCTGTCTTATTATCACAGAACATAGGTAGGGGATAATCATAAAACACTCCTAGATCAAGCAAGAGTGTCTGTAGCCACTTCAACTCGCAAGCAGTCTGAGCCATGCTCCTATATTCAGCTTCTGCACTTGACCTGACAACTACAGCCTGTTCTTGCTCTTCCAGCTGACTAGATTACCTCCAACAAAGGTGCAGAAACAAGATGTAGACTTCTTATCTTCCTTATCATTTGCGTAGCTAGCATCAGAATAAGCCTCAACCTTCAAATGTCCCCTTTTCTGAAACAGAAGTCCTTTCCCTGGAGCACCTTTCACATACTCTAGAATCTTAATAGCCGACTGTAGATGACACTCCTTAGGAGCTTGCATAAACTGACTCGCCCTTCCCACTACATAACAAATATTTGGTATTGTGACTGTCAGATAAATGTGTTTCCCCACAAGTCATCTATATCTAGTGACATCTTCAAGAAGAGGTGAATCCTCACTCTAGCACTTGTCATCTCCAACAGCCTTTGGAGATCGAGCAGGTTTAGCTCCAAGGAAACATGTCTCTTTTAAAAGATCCAAGGCATACTTTCGCTGTGAAAGAACTATGGCACCACATTTCGGAGATATCTCAATTCCCAAAAAATATTTAGGAGATCCCATATCCTTGGTAACAAAATGCTGAAGCGGTTGTTTCTTTGTCATATCCACAACCTTTTCATCATCCCCTATAAGAAGAATGTCATCCATATAAACTGCAAGAATAACAAGACCAGCCGAGTTTTGCGGAAGAAAAAAGAATGATCTGCAGCACTCCGAGCAAACCCAATAATAGAAATAACTTTGTTAAACTTGTCAAACCATGCCCTGGGACTTTTCTTAAGACCATAGATTATTTTCCATAGTTTATAGACCTGAGACTCCCCTTAAGCAACATACCCTAGAGGTTGATCCATATAGACTATTTCCTACAAATCATCATAAAAAAGGCATCCTTCACATCCAATTGAGACATTTCCAAGTCTCTGTTGACAGCCACAAAAAAGAGAACATGGATTGTAGTAATCCTAGCAATAGGAGTGAATGTATCAAAGAAATTCACACAATAGGTTTGCGTAAACCCTTTGATAATAAGACGGGCTTTGTAACGATCAATAGTACCATCAGGAGGAAATTTGATGACAAAGACCCAGTGACAGCCAACCACATCAGCTCCTAAAAGGGTTGGAATAAGAGTCAAAGTACCCCGTTCAGTAAGAGTTTTCATCTCTTCATCCATAGCAGCTTTCCAATGAGGAATAACAAGAGCATCTTAATAGGAAGCTAGAATAACATTTGCTGATAAAGCAAGAGGAAAGCTCTTAGACGAAGGAGATAGCTGCTCATAAGAAACCACAGCCTGAAAAGGATGATGAGTGCATGATTGATCACCTTTCCGAAGAGCAATTGGAAGATCTAGGTATGTCTGTTCTACAGTGTTAGTTTCATCCGAAGAAGGGGCAACTGGCCCGGTAGCTGTTGGCAGCGGCTCAGTAGAAGAATCAGAGACAGTAGGAGAATCAGGAAGAGAAGGAGAAGAAAGAAGGACAGGCTCTGAAAGAGGTGTCGACACAAGAGGAAAAGAAGTAGAATCATGAGAAGAAGAAAGAATAGAGGGATGAGAAAAGAATGGAACATCCTCAAATAATGTGACATCTGCAGAAACATGCTGTCTCTGGAGAACAGGATCAAAACACCCATATCCTTTCTGTGTCGGGAAATAACCCAGAAAGATACACTTAACAGAACGAGGAGAGAGTTTGTCACGACCAGAAGAAGGAGAGTGAACAAACATTGTGCATCCAAAGACACGAGGAGGTAAAAGAAAATGGAGACGCATCAGGATACAAGATAGAAAATGGAGTCTTGCCATGGAGAACCGAAGAGGAAACTCGATTGATGAGAAAACAAGAGAGAAGAACAACATGACCCCAATAAGACCGGGGAACATGCATATGAGTGAGAAGGCTACGAGCCACATCCAGAAGATGGCGGTTTTTACGTTCAGCAACGCCATTCTATTGAGAAGTGTAAGGACAAGTAATTTGATGGACAATGCCATGATCCAAACAAAATGACGTGAACTAATGACTAAGATACTTCTTAGCATTATCAGTGCAAAAGATTTTAATATGGGTACCAAATTGTGTACGAATCTCATTATAAAACGCAGTAAAAATAGAAAATATTTCAGAGCGGTCGTATAACAAATACAACCACGTATACCGAGAGAAATCATCAATAAAAGTAACAAAATACATGCTACCCCAACCAACATTCTGAAGAGGAGCAGGACCCCAAACATCTAAATTAACAAGATTAAAAAGACGAGAAGAACTGCGTTCATGTTTTGCAGGAAAAGTAGATCGGTGATGTTTGCTAAATTGACAAGCCTCACAATTAAGAGAAGAATTCTCTCGAGATAAATCAGACAGAAGCTGATAAAGAATTCGGGGAGGAGGACGCCCAACGCAAAGATGCCACTGAAGTAAAGAAGAGGATGAAAAATCATAAGCGGTATTAAGGTAGAATTAACCATCGCTTGCAATCCCAGTAGCAATCTGAAAGTGAAGGGATAGATACTACTCTAGAGGGGGGTGAATAGAGTTATCAAATTTTGCATTTGACAAAACTTAATCGTCTACCCAACTCCCTTGGAGTGAAATGCGGAATGAAAAGATTATAGATATAGAATTAACCCTATAGCCTAACACAAGTGTTGTGCACAAACTCAAGCTAACTGTAATTACAGTTAAGGCTTGGAAGTCCTAATCAGCAACTAGCAATCCTAGTTATATCTATTCACAGCCACAATGCAGGAATTAAACAAGGGAATCCAGACGACACAAGGAAATTTATAGTGGTTCCCCAAACAACTTGGGTACGTCCACTCTTCTACCCACACGGTAGGAATCCACTCAGGTTTTTGATCAGGTGCCCTGCCACCAATAGGATCTGTTTCAGGTAGATCCAAAAACCCTTTAGACTTTTGATCAGGTGTCTAAAAACCAAGCACAGGTTTTTGATCAGGTGCCCTGCCACCAAGGGATACTTTTGAAGGGAGTAATAACCCTGTACAGAAGGTTAAGATGTCTTCTCTATTTTACAAAAGACTAGAGAAGCACAAGGACTTGCACTGAGCTAGAAAGCTCAAGGAATCAAGGCTCCCCCTGGCTCAAAGATGTCCAGGTGAAGTCTTGCTTCAGTGCAGAAAAACTCTTCAGAAAGATCTGAAGGAAAAACTACAAGAAGATAATAAATAATAAAATTAGAAATCTTCAAGCAGCTGTCTTCTTCTTCTTCTTCTTCAAAAGAACTCTGAGTTTGAACTTCCTGGAAGCAGGAGAACTCAGGTTGAAGAAGAGTAGAAGAGCTTAACACTTCTCAGTTGGATGAGTATTGCTGAGAGCAGAAAACTTGATCTTGATGAAGGCTTTATTGCTTAATTGAATAACTGGGTAACTAGTTAGCTAGCTTGAATCCTTCTTCAAAGGATCCTTTTTATAGCAGCAACAAGCAACGGCTCTCTTCAATTTGAATTACTTGTCTTCTTCTGAAACTTGAGACCTGGGCTATAAATATCAAGAAGACAAAACAATCTCTGCAGCAGAAACATTCTATAAAAGGAATAAACCTCTTTCTAGGAAGCTGCAGGAAGCAGTCTGATAATAAAGTACTAAATAAAATCATATCAGAAACAAACTCTTTATAGCAAAAAGAAAGACTTTTCAGTCTAACGGCTATAAAGGACTGACAGCAGATAAAGTAAAATACAATGTCAGCTAATAAGACAAACAACTTTATCAGAAAAGATTTGACTCAGGCAAAAGGGATGGAGCAAATATTGCCTGGAAATATTATCATAAACAACTTAAAAAAACATGCCAGATAAAGTATTAATTAATTAAATATAATAAATAAATACAAAATATAAAGGCAGACAGAAAACGTCGAACGACCTTCGGAGATCGTCGATCGACGGACGGAGATCGTCGAACTATCGGACAGATAGTCGAACGATCCAGATAGTCGAGCTATCAAAGGAGATAGTCGAGCTATCACAACAGATAGTCGAACTATCAGAAGATAGTCGAGCTATCAGATAGTCGACCTATCAACAGATAGTCGAACTATCAAAAACAAACAGATAGTCGACCTATCAACAGATAGTCGAACTATTAGATAGTCGAACTATCAAAGCAGATAGTCGAACTACCAAGCGAGACAGATAGTCTACCTATCAACAGATAGTCGAACTATCAACGCAGAACAGATAGTCGAACTATCAACAAATAGTCGAGCTATCAGATAGTCGACCTATCCAAGCAGATAGTCGAACTATCAAAGCACACAGATAGTCGAACTATCCTCGCAGACTGAAAGTCGAACAACTGCTAGACGATCGTCGAACAGTTAGTCGACGATAGTCGAGCGGCGTTCGACGATAGTCGAACGAACAAACTACTTAACCAAATTCTTCATCTGGAAAAGCGAGGACTCTACAGCTAGACCACTAACCATTGACCATAGATATTTCTTGGGTCAAGGGACAAAAGGAGAGGACTAAACTCAAAACAAACTAGGGTACCAACAATCTCCCCCTATTTGAGTTAAGTCTCTCAAAAACTAAAACATAGAGCTAGCTAAAGAGCAATAAAATTAATACAGGAAATAGATAAACAATTAACTAGCAGTTATCAAACAGATAAATAACAGTCAAACAAAATTAAGAGTCTACAGAATCTGGCATAGGGTCAGAAGAACTAGGAACAAAAGAAATTTTCCTCAGAGGATCAACAGCCTCTTTCTTTGACATCTTCAAGTCCTGCACACCAATGATCTTCAATTCTGCAGCCCTTGGAACAACTGCTTCAGGGTGCTTCTCCATATACTTTGAAGGGTCAAATACATCAGGATTAACCTGGAACTTTTCGAACTCCTTCTTTCTGAATGTAGACATGGTGGTTAAACCAGTAGTATCTTTTCCTTCAGCTTTTGCTTTTCTGATTTGAGCTGCTCCAACCAATTCGTGAAAACGAGCCATCCTAAAGTTAGGATCAAGCTCAGGACTTTCATAAACAGTCTCAGAAGTATCATCTGGTTCTTTATCTTGATTAACTAGATAAGACAGAGGAGCAGACTTAGCAAAGTTCTTGCTAGAATTTTTAAACAAAATAAACTACTTACCTTTTGAAACAACTATTTCAGAATGCACTGGCATTGGAGATGAAATTCTTTTCTTTGGAGAAGGAGGAGGGGAAAAAATTGGTCTTTGAAACACAACCTCCTTCACTTGTTTTCTTACTGTATCAGATCTTTGATGGCCAGAATATGATTTACCTTGAAAATCTTGAGAACTTTTTCTTGAAGAAGACTGAGACGGAGCAGATTTTCCTGATGGAGTAGACGGATTGGCAGATAAATTCCCAGAGGCTCCTGCACCAGGAGGTGGAGGAGGAGGACCTCTGGGTGTCCATCTAGGGATAGGACTATCATATTTCTTAGCTTTCTTTCTCTCTTTCTGCTGGTTCTTGGAGAACCACATCCAATGCTGAAATTCTTTTGCCTTGGGGTCAATACCTTTCAAAATATAGTATGGAGTATCATTATCACGGTTGGGAGGAGGAGGAGCAATAGCTTTTCTTTTCTTCTGAGCAACTTTCTTTTTCTTTGAATTTTCAGATAAATCTGAATCCTCTTCATCTTCAGAGTGAGATGAAGGAGGATTGTCATATGGATCATAGGCTTCAGAAACAGCCTTTTCCTTCAAAGCAGCTTTCTCTTTTTCTTCTTCTATGGCATCCTGAGCCAGAAGGAAATCCAAATCAATTCCTGGGGAATCATCCCAAACAGTTGACTTTTCAACTTGGAAATCTTTTTCTTTTTCCTCTAACAAAGATTGAACTCTTTGATTCCAAGCATCTCTTGCTTTCTTTTCTTGAATTTCAGACACATCTTCTATGTCATCTAAAAAAGAATCCAATTCTGGATCTACTTGAATAACAGGAACATTTGGAGCAGCTTCTGAAACAACTGCTATAATCTGAGCAGCTAAATCTCCTTTAATATAATCTGTAGATTTATGAACACAAATCTGCTAAATAAGCAAAAATCATTCCTTCTAGGTATTCACAAGCTATCAAATTAATTGACTCGTCAATAAAGCGGATGAGTGAATTACCTTCAAATTTTACCAACTCCCAAGATTCATCTAGGTAGGATGTAATAATCCCTTCTAGGAAATGGGCAACCACGAGAGTGGTGAGATCTTCTAAGCAAACTTTCACAGCAAATTCAGATAGCATAATAGCATCCGATATTTCTTTGTCAGATAGCACTGAACCTGATTGATCTTGAGCTTGAACTGCTGGTTGAACTGCTGGAAGGGAGGCTGGAGGCTCTGAGGCATCTTCACAGAACATCTCCCCCTGCCTGATTTCAGTGGAAACTGAAACCAGGCCCCTTGAAGAAGAGGGCTCAGCAGATTTAGAAAGTGATTGGATGGAAGCAGTCAAGGTGGCAATGGAGGAGGCAAGTGGAGCAATTGCCTCTTCAATCATAATTTTGATTGAAGGGGTAATCAACTCCAGAATGGCGGAAATGAATGCAGGGGTTATCTCAAAAGATGATGGAAATGCAGTGGATGGAGATGCAGCAGAGATGGTTGTAGTGTTAGGATGAGAAGTGGTGTGGACTGGAGATCGAATTGGAGATGGAGCTGGAGAGTTAACAAGAGTGTTAACTGGAGAATGAATATGGGACTGAGGAGGTGTTGGAATCCTCTCAGATCCTAACAGATCAAAACTAGGAGCAGATATCCTAGCCAGATGAGAAGGAAGAGGAGATGCTGGAGGGGAAGGAAGAACAACCGTGGTTGTTTCTCGAACAGGAGAGGGAGAAAGTCGTACTTCAGCTGAAGTTGATGGAACTTCAACTGAGGCAGACTGCATAGCAGAAGAAGATGAGGGAAGGGAAAGAGCTGAGCCAGCTTCTACCGGGTGAGGAGCGACCGAATCAGTCCTGGTGCTCTCTGATGTCGCTGGAGCAACCCCTGTGAGAGCGGGTTTCACAAAAGTCCTCTTCCACTTAGAGAACAGATTTGGGTCCATCTTCTTGCTCGCATTTATGGTTGTTGCAACGGAGACCAGCAGCTGAGGATACTTTTCCTTCAGGAAAATTCCAATAACCCTGCCTAGGGTAACCTCTTTCTTATTATTCTTTTTCCTTATCAAATCAAACATTACTCCTGCCCAATCAATCTTTTTCTGATTAACAATTGCACACATTAGTGCAAATTGTTGCCTTGTGATATTGTCATGAGCAGAGTGCTTTTCAAGGAGCACTTTTCCAACTAACTCAGCGAGAAATTTAATCTTAAAGGGAAAATTGACCTTGAGCAGCTTCGTGGGAATGCCCTCCGCATGTCCCAGCTCAGTCAGCATCCTTCCAAACTCTTGAGCATCTTGCTCATAATCATCTTCACCATTTATTAATCCAAAAACATCAGTCAGAACGGCCGGAGTTAAAATTACCTCTTCTCCGCCGATGGTGCCAGTCATAGAATCGTCAGAGGATGACGAAGTGAAAGCCCATTCCTTGATCTCGGGAATATTTAACTTTATCCTTGTCGACATTAATCTTTCTAGACCTTGGTCCCGGCATAACTGAAGAATTTCTACAATTCCTGCTTCACAGCAACTGAAGGCGTCAAAATCGACGCTGAAGCCTGCATCGAACTTCACGACAGCTAGTACTGCTGGAGAAACTGCCATTGAATTGCTGGAGAATTCGCGAGAAAGACGACAAAGACGAAGGAGACGAAGCAGCAGAAAATCGCAAGCGGGAAGACAGAATGCGAAAAGTCACGCTCCGTCGACGATAAAACAAAAGATCTTTTAACGTAGGTCGACTATCGGCTTTATATTAGACCGGAGATAGTCGATCTATTAAAAAGATACTAGACCCGATAGTCGAACGGCCGTTCGACGATCGGCCCAGAAGCAGAGTGGTCGATCAATCGTTCGACTATTTCTGGCTTCTCAAACAACGAGCTGTCGTCATCCAGAGATCGACGATAAGCTCGACCTGTTCGACGATCTTCGAACGCCGGTCGACGATCTTCAAACAGATAATCTATCATTAACCAGAGGTCGACGATAGGCTTGATCCGTTCGACGATCTTCGATCATCGTTCGACGATCTTCAAGCAGGTTTCAACATAGGCAGATATAGTCACACTTAGTCTCGTCCATTGATCATGCCTAGTTGAACTAAAAAGAACAGATGCTTCTGTTCATCTAAGGGCTTGGTGAATATATCACCTTTCTGAAACTCAGTGGATATGAACTCAAGACAAATCTTGTTCTTTTCCACACAATCTCTCAGGAAATGGTGCCGAATCTCAATGTGCTTCGTTCTAGAGTGGTGCACTGAATTTTGTGCAATTGAGATAGCACTGGTACTATCACACATGATTTTGATATTCTTGTGTGAGTAGCCATAATCCACAAGCTGGTTTTGAATCCACAGGATCTGTGAACAACAACTAGCAGCTGCTATATATTCAGCCTCTGTAGTTGAAGTTGAGACAGAAGCCTGCTTCTTACAGAACCAAGAGACCAATCTCTCTCCCAGGAACTGACAAGTTCCTGAGGTGCTCTTCCTTTCAACTCTGCAACCAGCATAATCAGAATCAGAATATCCAATTAATTCAAATTCTGACTCAGCTGGGTACCAAAGTCCTAGATTTGGACATCCCTTCAGGTATCTCAGGATTCTCTTGAGAAGAATCAGATGAGATTCCTTGGGGTTGACCTGGAATCTAGCACAAAGGCATGTAGCAAACATTATATCAGGCCTACTTGCAGTTAGATATAATAGGGAACCAACAATGGCCCTATAATTCTTTTGATCAACTGGCTTGCCGTGATCATCAGAATCAATAACTACATTAGTAGCCATAGGTGTAGGCATTGCTGAAGCATCAGCCATCCCAAATTTCTTTACCAATTCCTTGGCATATTTGGATTGGGAGATGAAGATACCATCAGCATCTTGCTTAACTTGGAGACCAAGAAAGTAAGACAGCACACCCATACTACTCATCTCAAACTTAGAGTGCATCAGGTCAGAGAACCTTTTGCAAAGTTTGGGATCAGTGGAGCCAAATATAATATCATCTACATACACCTGAACTAACAGGATTGTGTCCTTTTGATGCTTGACGAAAAGGGTTCTATCAACTACTCCCCTAGTAAAGTTGTGCTCTAAAAGGAAACTAGTTAGAGTCTCATACCAGGCTCTGGGAGCTTGCTTTAGTCCATAAAGAGCTTTCTGCAACTTAAACACATGTGAGGGCTGAGTTGAAGAAACAAACCCTGGTGGTTGTTCAACAAACACCTCTTCCTTAAGCTCACCATTCAGGAATGCACTTTTGACATCCATTTGGAACACCTTAAACATCATGTAGGCTGCATAGGCCAAGAAGATCCTTATTGCTTCTAGCCTTGCAACAGGAGCAAAGGTTTGGTCATAATCTATACCTTCCTCCTGTCTGTAGCCCTGAGCTACAAGCCTTGCTTTATTCCATACAATAATTCCATTTGCATCCAACTTATTTCTGTACACCCACTTGGTACCTATGATCAGTTGGCCTTTAGGTCTTGGAACCAAAGTCCAAACTTTACATCTCTCAAACTGATTGAGTTCCTCTTGCATAGCAATGATCCAGTGGGGATCTAGCTCTGCATCTTTAAAGGTGAGGGGCTCAACCTGTGAGAGGAAATAAGCGTGCATCACATCCTGTCTTAATTGGTGTCTTGTTTTCACACCAGCTGATATGTCTCCAATCACTTGAGATGTGGGGTGATCTCTAAGTGTGACAATATCAGCAGGTGGGATATGATCTTCAGCAACAGTTGGGATTAATTCCTCAGGAGGAATTTGATCTACTGTTGGTAGTACAACAACAGCTTCAACAATGTCTTCATCACTGTCTGATTCAGTGATCTGAAGAGTTGATAGTTGAAGAATTTCTTGAGGGGCATCAGGTACCTGTAATGAACTAGAGGAAGGAGAATTTTCTTTCTCCTTGTAAAACATCTGAGACTCATCAAAAGACACATGCACAGATTCTTCAATTTTACAGGATGATTTGTTATAAACCCTATAAGCTTTGCTTACTTGGGAATATCCAAGCATGATTCCCATTGAAGCTTTTGCTTCAAATTTTCTAAGATATTCTTTATTGTTATTATGAATATACACTACACAACCAAAAATTCTAAAATAGTTAATTTTAGGTTTCTTTCCTTTAAGCAACTCATAAGGAGTTTTACACTTAAGCTTGTGTATCAAACTTCTATTCAAGACATAATTGGTTGTACTAACAGCTTCTGCCCAATAGGAGAGAGGCATGTTAGCATCTGCCAACAATGTACTAGCAGCTTCAATGAGTGTTCTGTTTTTCCTTTCAACTACCCCATTTTGTTGGGGAGTTCTAGGAGCTAAGAAACTATGTTTGATACCTTCTCTCTCACAGAATTCTTGCATGAGAAGAGAGTCAAACTCAATACCATGATCACTTCTGATCAAGGCCACATGAGTAGAGTACTCAGTCTGCACACATAGTAGAAAGTTTGTAAGGGCTTTGAAGTTATCAGCCTTAGTTCTCAAAAAGAAAACTCAACTGAACCTAGAGAAGTCATCTACAATTACTAAGGTGTAATACTTCCCTCCTAAACTCTGTACATTTATTGGGCCAAAAAGGTCCAAATGTAATAGATACAGGATTCTAGGAGAATCACTCTTATTTACTGATTTAAAAGAGTTTTTGGTTTGCTTGCCTAGCTGACAAGTCTTGCATAGGCTCTCCTTCTTGTAGGGGCAAGAAGGTAAACCTCTAACAAGGTTGTGCTTAGATAACCTAGATATATTCTTAAGGTTAACATGACTAAGTCTCTTATGCCACAAAGAATTATTATTAAGTGTTACTTCATTAAACAGGCAGATTTCAGAATGAGATGAATTGAAATCTACTAAATAAATATTACCTATTCTAATGCCTACTAAAACAATATTATTATTTAAAGTAATATTACAAGAAGAGTTAGAAAATGAAACCTGGTAGCCAGCATCACATAGCTGGCTGACTGAAATCAAATTGTGCTTCAGTCCTGTCACATATGCAACTCTCTTGAAAGTGACATCTCCAATTGTGATCCTGCCATAGCCTTCTGTCTGACCACAGCTGGAATCTCCAAAGATCACCTTTGGGCCGAGCTTAGCTTTGAATTTTGACAGATGATTTTTATTTCCTGTCATATGCTTGGAGCATCCACTATCCAAATACCACTTATTTTGAGTGATAGGATAGGCCTTCACCTGCAATACATTTATTTAGACAGTGTGGACCCAGGTAACCTTGGGTCCCTTGTTTTTCACATAAGAAAAACTGGAAATAAAAGAAAATGCAGGCTGAGGGTGATAACCTAATGGGTGAGATCTCCTAGGTGGTATTCTCCATGCAGATGATGGGTCAACAAACCTAGGGTTTCTATTTTCATTTAGGTTTCTATGGTACTGATGATGATTTTGAAAATCATGTTGAAAACGTCGATCGACGTTCGACGATGGGCGCTCAGATCGTCGAGCTTCGTTCGACCATTGAGCTTCCGATCATCGAGCGGCGTTCGACGCTCTTTGCATTTCTTTAAAGAATTTCTTCCTCTTTTCTCTCTTAGCTTTATTTAAGGTTTTATTAACTAGATTTACTTGCTCAGTGTTCTTCATTCCACTAGCTGAAATAAAGTTCACTGGAGTTGAAAGATTGTTTTTAAGAAGAACTGGGGGTTCACTGGGAGAAGCTCCTAAGCCTAGTTTGTTATTAGCTGACCTAGTGTTAGTCATGCTGGTAATCTCTAACAGCTTAAGGCTTCTACCATTAAGTGATTCTTCTAGCCTCTTAGACTTAGCTAACTCCATTTTAAGAAATTTAATTTCTTCACTACAAGTAGTGAGATCTTCCTTTAAAATAATATTTTCTGTAGCAATTAATTCTGAGTCAGCTAACTTATTTCTAAGTTCTTTTATCTCCTTTTCTGAGCTAATCAAATCTAAGCACAAAGATTTAAAATCTAATTTAAATTCTTCAGAAGTGAAGTCATAAGAAGATAGTACCTCATTTTTTGTTGGCATCTCTTCATCTGAATCTGAACTCTCTGCAGCTGAGTGGTTACTGCAGGCATCTATTGCCATGAGGCAAACTTCTTTTGCCTTCTTCTCTTCCTCATCCTCACTGGAGCTTGAGGAGGAGGATTCTTCATCAGAATCACTCCAGGTTTCAGCAATGAAACCTCTCTCCTTTTTCTTGTTCTTGTAGGAGGATGGCTTGGAGTGCTTCCTGTGTTGTTCTTTTTCTTTCCTCTTGTCTTTATTCTTCTCCTCTGGACACTCGGGCAGGATATGTCCAGGCTTCCTGCAACCATAACATATAATTTCTTTAGCAGGTGAACGGTCATACCTTGGTTTGTCTTCATAGCGTGAAGACTTCTTTCTGAACTCCTTTCTCCCCATCTTGAGAAATCTCTTGGCAAACAATGCCATTAGCTCCTCATTTGATTGGCTGCCTTCAGAAGCATCAGCAGCCTTAAGAGCTAGAGATTGCTCTTTTCTTGTTGGAGTAGGGGTCTTTGCTTCTGCTTCTGCTTCCCTTGTCTTCAGCACTTGCTCAAAAGACTTGAGCTTGCCGAGAAGGGCTTCAGTTGAAATCTCATTTGTACTTCTGGCTTCCTTGATGGGCCAGATCCTTAGATCCCATGTGCTAGGGAAGCACATAAGAATCTTATCATTGACCTCTGTCAATGATATGTCCTTGTCCAGGGTCCTCAGCTCATTGATGATTGAGCTGAGCCTTGTGTACATTGCTTCAACTGATTCAGCATCAGTTTTCTTGAAGTTCTCATATTGTGAGGTCAGGTTGGACCTTCTGTCCTTCCTTTCATCAGCTGAACCAGCTACAATCTGGTTCAATGTATCCCACATGGCTTTTGCTGAGGAGCAATCAGCAACCTTCTGGAATACCTCATCAGACATTGTCTGAGCCAGTATGTTCATCGCCTTGGCATCTGCTATTTTGGCCTTCTTGTACTCATCGTTGTAATCTGGAGGAGGCACTGCACTCATATCAGATGATGAGGCAGTAGCAGCAGCAGGTGCTCTTGGGGGTCCTGACAAAATGGAAGCAAAGATGCTTTCATCAATAGAATTCATATATAATTTTATCCTTGCCTTCCAGATGCCAAACTTAGCTAAGTTGCATGCTGGAGGTCTGGTGCTAGAATAATCCTTGGACTGGGCCATGATAGTGAATATCTATAAGCTTTGGTATCTATCAGGATCTTGTGACTTAGGTGTTAGCCTATACAGTCAGACAACCTCCCTCTGATACCAATTGAAAGTGAAGGGATAGATACTACTCTAGAGGGGGGGTGAATAGAGTTATCAAATTTTGCACTTGACAAAACCTAATCGTCTACCCAACTCCCTTGGAGTGAAATGCGGAATGAAAAGATTATAGATATAGAATTAACCCTATAGCCTAACACAAGTGTTGTGCACAAACTCAAGCTAACTGTAATTACAGTTAAGGCTTGGAAGTCCTAATCAGCAACTAGCAATCCTAGTTATATCTATTCACAGCCACAATGCAGGAATTAAACAAGGGAATCCAGACGACACAAGGAAATTTATAGTGGTTCCCCAAACAACTTGGGTACGTCCACTCTTCTACCCACACGGTAGGAATCCACTCAGGTTTTTGATCAGGTGCCCTGCCACCAACAGGATCTGCTTTAGGTAGATCCAAAAACCCTTTAGACTTTTGATCAGGTGTCTAAAAACCAAGCACAGGTTTTTGATCAGGTGCCCTGCCACCAAGGGATACTTTTGAAGGGAGTAATAACCCTGTACAGGAGGGGGAAGAAGGTTAAGATGTCTTCTCTATTTTACAAAATATTAGAGAAGCACAAGGACTTGCACTGAGCTAGAAAGCTCAAGGAATCAAGGCTCCCCCTGGCTCAAAGATGTCCAGGTGAAGTCTTGCTTTAGTGCAGAAAAACTCTTCAGAAAGATCTGAAGGAAAAACTACAAGAAGATAATAAATATTAAAATTAGAAATCTTCAAGCAGCTGTCTTCTTCTTCTTCTTCAAAAGAACTCTGAGTTTGAACTTCCTGGAAGCAGGAGAACTCAGGTTGAAGAAGAGTAGAAGAGCTTAACACTTCTCAGTTGGATGAGTATTGCTGAGAGCAGAAAACTTGATCTTGATGAAGGCTTGATTGCTTAATTGAATAACTGGGTAACTAGTTAGCTAGCTTGAATCCTTCTTCAAAGGATCCTTTTTATAGCAGCAACAAGCAACGGCTCTCTTCAATTTGAATTACTTGTCTTCTTCTGAAATTTGAGACCTGGGCTGTAAATATCAAGAAGACAAAACAATCTCTGCAGCAGAAACATTCTATAAAAGGAATAAACCTCTTTCTAGGAAGCTGCAGGAAGCAGTCTGATAATAAAGTACTAAATAAAATCATATCAGAAACAAACTCTTTATAGCAAAAAGAAAGACTTTTCAGTCTAACGGCTATAAAAGACTGACAGCAGATAAAGTAAAATACAATGTCAGCTAATAAGACAAACAACTTTATCAGAAAAGATTTGACTCAGGCAAAAGGGATGGAGCAAATATTGCCTGGAAATATTATCATAAACAACTTAAAAAAAACATGCCAGATAAAGTATTAATTAATTAAATATAATAAATAAATACAAAATATAAAGGCAGACAGAAAACGTCGAACGACCTTCGGAGATCGTCGATCAACGGACGGAGATCGTCGAACTATTGGACAGATAGTCGAACGATCCAGATAGTCGAACTATCAAAGGAGATAGTCGAGCTATCACAACAGATAGTCGAACTATCAGAAGATAGTCGAGCTATCAGATAGTCGACCTATCAACAGATAGTCGAACTATCAAAAACAAACAGATAGTCGACCTATCAACAGATAGTCGAACTATCAGATAGTCGAACTATCAAAGCAGATAGTCGAACTACCAAGCGAGACAGATAGTCGACCTATCAACAGATAGTCGAACTATCAACGCAGAACAGATAGTCGAACTATCAACAAATAGTCGAGCTATCAGATAGTCGACCTATCCAAGCAGATAGTCGAACTATCAAAGCACACAGATAGTCGAACTATCCTCGCAGACTGAAAGTCGAACAACTGCTAGACGATCGTCGAACAGTCAGTCGACGATAGTCGAGCGGCGTTCGACGATAGTCGAACGAACAAACTACTTAACCAAATTCGTCATCTGGAAAAGCGAGGACTCTATAGCTAGACCACTAACCATTGACCATAGATATTTCTTGGGTCAAGGGACAAAAGGAGAGGACTAAACTCAAAACAAACTAGGGTACCAACAATCTCCCCCTATTTGAGTTAAGTCTCTCAAAAACTAAAACATAGAGCTAGCTAAAGAGCAATAAAATTAATACAGGAAATAGATAAACAATTAACTAGCAGTTATCAAACAGATAAATAACAGTCAAACAAAATTAAGAGTCTACAGAATCTGGCATAGGGTCAGAAGAACTAGGAACAAAAGAAATTTTCCTCAGATGATCAACAGCCTCTTTCTTTGACATCTTCAAGTCCTGCACACCAATGATCTTCAATTCTGCAGCCCTTGGAACAACTGCTTCAGGGTGCTTTTCCATATACTTTGAAGGGTCAAATACATCAGGATTAACCTGGAACTTTTCGAACTCCTTCTTTCTGAATGTAGACATGGTGGTTAAACCAGTAGTATCTTTTCCTTCAGCTTTTGCTTTTCTGATTTGAGCTGCTCCAACCAATTCGTGAAAACGAGCCATCCTAAAGTTAGGATCAAGCTCAGGACTTTCATAAACAGTCTCAGAAGTATCATCTGGTTCTTTATCTTGATTAACTAGATAAGACAGAGGAGCAGACTTAGCAAAGTTCTTGCTAGAATTTTTAAACAAAATAAACTACTTACCTTTTGAAACAACTATTTCAGAATGCACTGGCATTGGAGATGAAATTCTTTTCTTTGGAGAAGGAGGAGGGGAAAAAATTGGTCTTTGAAACACAACCTCCTTCACTTGTTCTCTTACTATATCAGATCTTTGATGGCCAGAATATGATTTACCTTGAAAATCTTGAGAACTTTTTCTTGAAGAAGACTGAGACGGAGCAGATTTTCCTGATGAAGCAGACGGATTGGCAGATAAATTCCCAGAGGCTCCTGCACCAGGAGGTGGAGGAGGAGGACCTCTGGGTGTCCATCTAGGGATAGGACTATCATATTTCTTAGCTTTCTTTCTCTCTTTCTGCTGGTTCTTGGAGAACCACATCCAATGCTGAAATTCTTTTGCCTTGGGGTCAATACCTTTCAAAATATAGTATGAAGTATCATTATCACGGTTGGGAGGAGGAGGAGCAATAGCTTTTCTTTCCTTCTGAGCAACTTTCTTTTTCTTTGAATTTTCAGATAAATCTGAATACTCTTCATCTTCAGAGTGAGATGAAGGAGGATTGTCATATGGATCATAGGCTTCAGAAACAGTCTTTTCCTTCAAAGCAGCTTTCTCTTTTTCTTCTTCTATGGCATCCTGAGCCAGAAGGAAATCCAAATCAATTCCTGGGGAATCATCCCAAACAGTTGACTTTTCAACTTGGAAATCTTTTTCTTTTTCCTCTAACAAAGATTGAACTCTTTGATTCCAAGCATCTCTTGCTTTCTTTTCTTGAATTTCAGACACATCTTCTATGTCATCTAAAAAAGAATCCAATTCTGGATCTACTTGAATAACAGGAACATTTGGAGCAGCTTCTGAAACAACTGCTATAATCTGAGCAGCTAAATCTCCTTTAATATAATCTGTAGATTTATGAACACAAATCTGCTAAATAAGCAAAAATCATTCCTTCTAGGTATTCACAAGCTATCAAATCAATTGACTCGTCAATAAAGCGGATGAGTGAATTACCTTCAAATTTTACCAACTCCCAAGATTCATCTAGGTAGGATGTAATAATCCCTTCTAGGAAATGGGCAACCACGGGAGTGGTGAGATCTTCTAAGCAAACTTTCATAGCAAATTCAGATAGCATAATAGCATCCGATATTTCTTTGTCAGATAGCACTGAACCTGATTGATCTTGAGCTTGAACTGCTGGTTGAACTGCTGGAAGGGAGGCTGGAGGCTCTGAGGCATCTTCACAGAACATCTCCCCCTGCCTGATTTCAGTGGAAACTGAAACCAGGCCCCTTGAAGAAGAGGGCTCAGCAGATTTAGAAAGTGATTGGATGGAAGCAGTCAAGGTGGCAATGGAGGAGGCAAGTGGAGCAATTGCCTCTTCAATCATAATTTTGATTGAAGGGGTAATCAACTCCAGAATGGCGGAAATGAATGCAGGGGTTATCTCAAAAGATGATGGAAATGCAGTGGATGGAGATGCAGCGGAGATGGTTGTAGTGTTAGGATGAGAAGTGGTGTGGACTGGAGATCAAATTAGAGATGGAGCTGGAGAGTTAACAAGAGTGTTAACTGGAGAATGAATAGGGGACTGAGGAGGTGTTGGAATCCTCTCAGATCCTAACAGATCAAAACTAGGAGCAGATATCCTAGCCAGATGAGAAGGAAGAGGAGATGCTGGAGGGGAAGGAAGAACAACCGTGGTTATTTCTCGAACAGGAGAGGGAGAAAGTCGTACTTCAGCTGAAGTTGATGGAACTTCAACTGAGGCAGACTGCATAGCAGAAGAAGATGAGGGAAGGGAAAGAGCTGAGCCAGCTTCTACCGGGTGAGGAGCGACCGAATCAGTCCTGGTGCTCTCTGATGTCGCTGGAGAAACCCCTGTGAGAGCGGGTTTCACAAAAGTCCTCTTCCACTTAGAGAACAGATTTGGGTCCATCTTTTTGCTCGCATTTATGGTTGTTGCAACGGAGACCAGCGGCTGAGGATACTTTTCCTTCAGGAAAATTCCAATAACCCTGCCTAGGGTAACCTCTTTCTTATTATTCTTTTTCCTTATCAAATCAAACATTACTCCTTCCCAATCAATCTTTTTCTGATTAACAATTGCACACATCAGTGCAAATTGTTGCCTTGTGATATTGTCATGAGCAGAGTGCTTTCCAAGGAGCACTTTTCCAACTAACTCAGCGAGAAATTTAATCTTAAAGGGAAAATTGACCTTGAGCAGCTTCGTGGGAATGCCCTCCGCATGTCCCAGCTCAGTCAGCATCCTTCCAAACTCTTGAGCATCTTGCTCATAATCATCTTCACCATTTATTAATCCAAAAACATCAGTCAGAACGGCCGGAGTTAAAATTACCTCTTCTCCGCCGATGGTGCCATTCATAGAATCGTCAGAGGATGACGAAGTGAAAGCCCATTCCTTGATCTCGGGAATATTTAACTTTATCCTTGTCGACATTAATCTTTCTAGACCTTGGTCCCGGCATAACTGAAGAATTTCTACAATTCCTGCTTCACAGCAACTGAAGGCGTCAAAATCGACGCTGAAGCCTGCATCGAACTTCACGACAGCTAGTACTGCTGGAGAAATCGCCATTGAATTGCTGGAGAATTCGCGAGAAAGACGACAAAGACGAAGGAGACGAAGCAGCAGAAAATCGCAAGCGGGAAGACAGAATGCGAAAAGTCACGCTCTGTCGACGATAAAACAAAAGATCTTTTAACCTAGGTCGACTATCGGCTTTATATTAGACCGGAGATAGTCGATCTATTAAAAAGATACTAGACCCGATAGTCGAACGGCCGTTCGACGATCGGCCCAGAAGCAGAGTGGTCGATCAATCGTTCGACTATTTCTGGCTTCTCAAACAACGAGCTGTCGTCATCCAGAGATCGACGATAAGCTCGACCTGTTCGACGATCTTCGAATGCCGGTCGACGATCTTCAAACAGATAATCTATCATTAACCAGAGGTCGACGATAGGCTTGATCCGTTCGACGATCTTCGATCATCGTTCGACGATCTTCAAGCAGGTTTCAACATAGGCAGATATAGTCACACTTAGTCTCGTCCATTGATCATGCCTAGTTGAAATAAAAAGAACAGATGCTTCTGTTCATCTAAGGGCTTGGTGAATATATCACCTTTCTGAAACTCAGTGGATATGAACTCAAGACAAATCTTGTTCTTTTCCACACAATCTCTCAGGAAATGGTGCTGAATCTCAATGTGCTTCGTTCTAGAGTGGTGCACTAAATTTTGTGCAATTGAGATAGCACTGGTACTATCACACATGATTTTGATATTCTTGTGTGAGTAGCCATAATCCACAAGCTGGTTTTGAATCCACAGGATCTGTGAACAACAACTAGCAGCTGCTATATATTCAGCCTCTACAGTTGAAGTTGAGACAGAAGCCTGCTTCTTACAGAACCAAGAGACCAATCTCTCTCCCAGGAACTGACAAGTTCCTGAGGTGCTCTTCATGTCAACTCTGCAACCAGCATAATCAGAATCAGAATATCCAATTAATTCAAATTCTGACTCAGCTGGGTACCAAAGTCCTAGATTTGGACATCCCTTCAGGTATCTCAGGATTCTCTTGAGAAGAATCAGATGAGATTCCTTGGGGTTGACCTGGAATCTAGCACAAAGGCATGTAGCAAACATTATATCAGGCCTACTTGCAGTTAGATATAATAGGGAACCAACAATGGCCCTATAATTCTTTTGATCAACTGGCTTGCCGTGATCATCAGAATCAATAACTACATTAGTAGCCATAGGTGTAGGCATTGCTGAAGCATCAGCCATCCCAAATTTCTTTACCAATTCCTTGGCATATTTGGATTGGGAGATGAAGATACCATCAGCATCTTGCTTAACTTGGAGACCAAGAAAGTAAGACAGCACACCCATACTACTCATCTCAAACTTAGAGTGCATCAGGTCAGAGAACCTTTTGCAAAGTTTGGGATCAGTGGAGCCAAATATAATATCATCTACATACACCTGAACTAACAGGATTGTGTCCTTTTGATGCTTGACGAAAAGGGTTCTATCAACTACTCCCCTAGTAAAGTTGTGCTCTAAAAGGAAACTAGCTAGAGTCTCATACCAGGCTCTGGGAGCTTGCTTTAGTCCATAAAGAGCTTTCTGCAACTTAAACACATGTGAGGGCTGAGTTGAAGAAACAAACCCTGGTGGTTGTTCAACAAACACCTCTTCCTTAAGCTCACCATTCAGGAATGCACTTTTGACATCCATTTGGAACACCTTAAACTTCATGTAGGCTGCATAGGCCAAGAAAATCCTTATTGCTTCTAGCCTTGCAACAGGAGCAAAGGTTTGGTCATAATTTATACCTTCCTCCTGTCTGTAGCCCTGAGCTACAAGCCTTGCTTTATTCCTTACAATAATTCCATTTGCATCCAACTTGTTTCTGTACACCCACTTGGTACCTATGATCAGTTGGCCTTTAGGTCTTGGAACCAAAGTCCAAACTTTACATCTCTCAAACTGATTGAGTTCCTCTTGCATAGCAATGATCCAGTGGGGATCTAGCTCTGCATCTTTAAAGGTGAGGGGCTCAACCTGTGAGAGGAAATAAGCGTGCATCACATCCTGTCTTAATTGGTGTCTTGTTTGCACACCAGCTGATATGTCTCCAATCACTTGAGATGTGGGGTGATCTCTAAGTGTGACAATATCAGTAGGTGGGATGTGATCTTCAGCAACAGTTGGGATTAATTCCTCAGGAGGAATTTGATCTACTGTTGGTGGTACAACAACAGCTTCAGCAATGTCTTCATCACTGTCTAATTCAGTGATCTGAAGAGTTGATAGTTGAAGAATTTCTTGAGGGGCATCAGGTACCTGTAATGAACTAGAGGAAGGAGAATTTTCTTTCTCCTTATAAAACATCTGAGACTCATCAAAAGACACATGCACAGATTCTTCAATTTTACAGGATGATTTGTTATAAACCCTATAAGCTTTGCTTACTTGGGAATATCCAAGCATGATTCCCATTGAAGCTTTTGCTTCAAATTTTCTAAGATATTCTTTATTGTTATTATGAATATACACTACACAACCAAAAATTCTAAAATAGTTAATTTTAGGTTTCTTTCCTTTAAGCAACTCATAAGGAGTTTTACACTTAAGCTTGAGTATCAAACTTCTATTCAAGACATAATTGGCTGTACTAACAGCTTCTGCCCAATAGGAGAGAGGCATGTTAGCATCTGCCAACAATGTACTAGCAGCTTCAATGAGTGTTCTGTTTTTCCTTTCAACTACCCCATTTTGTTGGGAAGTTCTAGGAGCTAAGAAACTATGTTTGATACCTTCTCTCTCACAGAATTCTTGCATGAGAAGAGAGTCAAACTCAGTACCATGATCACTTCTGATCAAGACCACATGAGTAGAGTACTCAGTCTGCACACATAGTAGAAAGTCTGTAAGGGCTTTGAAGTTATCAGCCTTAGTTCTCAAAAAGAAAACCCAACTGAACCTAGAGAAGTCATCTACAATTACTAAGGTGTAATACTTCCCTCCTAAACTCTGTACATTTATTGGGCCAAAAAGGTCCAAATGTAATAGATACAGGATTCTAGGAGAATCACTCTTATTTACTGATTTAAAAGAGTTTTTGGTTTGCTTGCCTAGCTGACAAGCCTTGCATAGGCTCTCCTTCTTGTAGGGGCAAGAAGGTAAGCCTCTAACAAGGTTGTGCTTAGATAACCTAGATATATTCTTAAGGTTAACATGACTAAGTCTCTTATGCCACAAAGAATTATTATTAAGTGTTACTTCATTAAACAGGCAGATTTCAGAATGAGATGAATTGAAATCTACTAAATAAATATTACCTATTCTAATGCCTACTAAAACAATATTATTATTTAAAGTAATATTACAAGAAGAGTTAGAAAATGAAACCTGGTAGTCAGCATCACATAGCTGGCTGACTGAAATCAAATTGTGCTTCAGTCCTGTCACATATACAACTCTCTTGAAAGTGACATCTCCAATTGTGATCCTGCCATAGCCTTCTGTCTGACCACAGCTGGAATCTCCAAAGATCACCTTTGGGCCGAGCTTAGCTTTGAATTTTGACAGATGATTTTTATTTCCTGTCATATGCTTGGAGCATCCACTATCCAAATACCACTTATTTTGAGTGATAGGATAGGCCTTCACCTGCAATACATTTATTTAGACAGTGTGGACCCAGGTAACCTTGGGTCCCTTGTTTTTCACATAAGAAAAACTGGAAATAAAAGAAAATACAGGCTGAGGGTGATAACCTAATGGGTGAGATCTCCTAGGTGGTATTCTCCATGCAGATGATGGGTCAACAAATCTAGGGTTTCTATTTTCATTTAGGTTTCTATGGTACTGATGATGATTTTGAAAATCATGTTGAAAACGTCGATCGACGTTCGACGATGGGCGCTCAGATCGTCGAGCTTCGTTCGACCATTGAGCTTCCGATCGTCGAGCGGCGTTCGACGCTCTTTGCATTTCTTTAAAGAATTTCTTCCTCTTTTCTCTCTTAGCTTTATTTAAGGTTTTATTAACTAGATTTACTTGCTCAGTGTTCTTCATTCCACTAGTTGAAATAAAGTTCACTGGAGTTGAAAGATTGTTTTTAAGAAGAACTGGGGGTTCACTGGGAGAAGCTCCTAAGCCTAGTTTGTTATTAGCTGACCTAGTGTTAGTCATGCTGGTAATCTCTAACAGCTTAAGGCTTCTACCATTAAGTGATTCTTCTAACCTCTTAGACTTAGCTAACTCCATTTTAAGAAATTTAATTTCTTCACTACAAGTAGTGAGATCTTCCTTTAACCTAATATTTTCTGTAGCAATTAATTCTGAGTCAGCTAACTTATTTCTAAGTTCTTTTATCTCCTTTTCTGAGCTAATCAAATCTAAGCACAAAGATTTAAAATCTAATTTAAATTCTTCAGAAGTGAAGTCATAAGAAGATAGTACCTCATCTTCTGTTGGCATCTCTTCATCTGAATCTGAACTCTCTACAGCTGAGTGGTTGCTGCAGGCATCTATTGCCATGAGGCAAACTTCTTTTGCCTTCTTCTCTTCCTCATCCTCACTGGAGCTTGAGGAGGAGGATTCTTCATCAGAATCACTCCAGGTTTCAGCAATGAAACCTCTCTCCTTTTTCTTGTTCTTGTAGGAGGATGGCTTGGAATGCTTCCTGTGTTGTTCTTTTTCTTTCCTCTTGTCTTTGTTCTTCTCCTCTGGACACTCGGGCAGGATATGTCCAGGCTTCCTGCAACCATAACATATAATTTCTTTAGCAGGTGAACGGTCATACCTTGGTTTGTCTTCATAGCGTGAAGACTTCTTTCTGAACTCCTTTCTCCCCATCTTGAGAAATCTCTTGGCAAACAATGCCATTAGCTCTTCATTTGATTGGTTGCCTTCAGAAGCATCAGCAGCCTTAAGAGCTAGAGATTGCTCTTTTCTTGTTGGAGTAGGGGTCTTTGCTTCTGCTTCTGCTTCCCTTGTCTTCAGCACTTGCTCAAAAGACTTGAGCTTGCCGAGAAGGGCTTCAGTTGAAATCTCATTTGTACTTCTGGCTTCCTTGATGGGACAGATCCTTAGATCCCATGTGCTAGGGAAGCACATAAGAATCTTATCATTGACCTCTGTCAATGATATGTCCTTGTCCAGGGTCCTCAGCTCATTGATGATTGAGCTGAGCCTTGTGTACATTGCTTCAACTGATTCAGCATCAGTTTTCTTGAAGTTCTCATATTGTGAGGTCAGGTTGGACCTTCTGTCCTTCCTTTCATCAGCTGAACCAGCTACAATCTGGTTCAATGTATCCCACATGGCTTTTGCTGAGGAGCAATCAGCAACCTTCTGGAATACCTCATCAGACATTGTCTGAGCCAGTATGTTCATCGCCTTGGCATCTGCTATTTTGGCCTTCTTGTACTCATCGTTGTAATCTGGAGGAGGCACTGCACTCATATCAGATGATGAGGCAGTAGCAGCAGCAGGTGCTCTTGGGGGTCCTGATAAAATGGAAGCAAAGATGCTTTCATCAATAGAATTCATATATAATTTTATCCTTGCCTTCCAGATGCCAAACTTAGCTAAGTTGCATGCTGGAGGTCTGGTGCTAGAATAATCCTTGGACTGGGCCATGATAGTGAATATCTATAAGCTTTGGTATCTATCAGGATCTTGTGACTTAGGTGTTAGCCTATACAGTCAGACAACCTCCCTCTGATACCAATTGAAAGTGAAGGGATAGATACTACTCTAGAGGGGGGGTGAATAGAGTTATCAAATTTTGCACTTGACAAAACTTAATCGTCTACCTAACTCCCTTGGAGTGAAATGCGGAATGAAAAGATTATAGATATAGAATTAACCCTATAGCCTAACACAAGTGTTGTGCACAAACTCAAGCTAACTGTAATTACAGTTAAGGCTTGGAAGTCCTAATCAGCAACTAGCAATCCTAGTTATATCTATTCACAGCCACAATGCAGGAATTAAACAAGGGAATCCAGACAACACAAGGAAATTTATAGTGGTTCCCCAAACAACTTGGGTACGTCCACTCTTCTACCCACACGGTAGGAATCCACTCAGGTTTTTGATCAGGTGCCCTGCCACCAACAGGATCTGCTTCAGGTAGATCCAGAAACCCTTTAGACTTTTGATCAGGTGTCTAAAAACCAAGCACAGGTTTTTGATCAGGTGCCCTGCCACCAAGGGATACTTTTAAAGGGAGTAATAACCCTGTACAGGAGGGGGAAGAAGGTTAAGATGTCTTCTCTATTTTACAAAAGATTAGAGAAGCACAAGGACTTGCACTGAGCTAGAAAGCTCAAGGAATCAAGGCTCCCCCTGGCTCAAAGATGTCCAGGTGAAGTCTTTCTTCAGTGCAGAAAAACTCTTCAGAAAGATCTGAAGGAAAAACTACAAGAAGATAATAAATAATAAAATTAGAAATCTTCAAGCAACTGTCTTCTTCTTCTTCTTCTTCAAAAGAACTCTGAGTTTGAACTTCCTGGAAGCAGGAGAACTCAGGTTGAAGAAGAGTAGAAGAGCTTAACACTTCTCAGTTGGATGAGTATTGTTGAGAGCAGAAAACTTGATCTTGATGAAGGCTTTATTGCTTAATTGAATAACTGGGTAACTAGTTAGCTAGCTTGAATCCTTCTTCAAAGGATCCTTTTTATAGCAGCAACAAGCAACGGCTCTCTTCAATTTGAATTACTTGTCTTCTTCTGAAACTTGAGACCTGGGCTGTAAATATCAAGAAGACAAAACAATCTCTGCAGCAGAAACATTCTATAAAAGGAATAAACCTCTTTCTAGGAAGCTGCAGGAAGCAGTCTGATAATAAAGTACTAAATAAAATCATATCAGAAACAAACTCTTTATAGCAAAAAGAAAGACTTTTCAGTCTAACGGCTATAAAGGACTGACAGCAGATAAAGTAAAATACAATGTCAGCTAATAAGACAAACAACTTTATCAGAAAAGATTTGACTCAGGCAAAAGGGATGGAGCAAATATTGCCTGGAAATATTATCATAAACAACTTAAAAAAACATGCTAGATAAAGTATTAATTAATTAAATATAATAAATAAATACAAAATATAAAGGCAGACAGAAAACGTTGAACGACCTTCGGAGATCGTCGATCGACGGACGGAGATCGTCGAACTATCGGACAGATAGTCGAACGATCCAGATAGTCGAGCTATCAAAGGAGATAGTCGAGCTATCAAAGGAGATAGTCGAGCTATCACAACAGATAGTCGAACTATCAGAAGATAGTCGAGCTATCAGATAGTCGACCTATCAACAGATAGTCGAACTATCAAAAACAAACAGATAGTCGACCTATCAACAGATAGTCGAACTATCAGATAGTCGAACTATCAAAGCAGATAGTCGAACTACCAAGCGAGACAGATAGTCGACCTATCAACAGATAGTCGAACTATCAACGCAGAACAGATAGTCGAACTATCAACAGATAGTCGAGCTATCAGATAGTCGACCTATCCAAGCAGATAGTCGAACTATCAAAGCACACAGATAGTCGAACTATCCTCGCAGACTGAAAGTCGAACAACTGCTAGACGATCGTCGAACAGTTAGTCGACGATAGTCGAGCGGCGTTCGACGATAGTCGAACGAACAAACTACTTAACCAAATTCTTCATCTGGAAAAGCGAGGACTCTACAGCTAGACCACTAACCATTGACCATAGATATTTCTTGGGTCAAGGGACAAAAGGAGAGGACTAAACTCAAAACAAACTAGGGTACCAACACAATCAACTCATTGGAGTGAGGAACCCGAAAAACACAAGTAAAAGCAGTAAAAATAGCTTCACAGTTCAACTGTTTGCAAAGAGCAGTGATAGAAAGAAGATTGCACGGAAAACTCGGGACATAAAGAGTGTCCTGAAGCTCAATAGAATGAGTAACATGCACCGTGTCAGACCCACAAACCGGAGATGGAGAACCATCTGCAATAAGAACTGGAGGCAACCGGTTACTCTTGTCAAGAGAAGATAAAAGACGAGAATTCCCCATCATATGATTAGTAGCACCATAATCAATGAGCCACCTTCTTGTAGTAGCCAACTAAGCAGCAGTAGAAGTAGCAAGAGAAGAGGAAGGAGAAGAGTGGCCATAGAAAACAACAGCAAACTGCACGGTTTAACAGAACAAACCGCGCGAACAAAAGACAACGAACAGGCGACCAGGAAGAGCTCAAGCAAAAAAATAAAAGGTCGCAAAAAGAACAGATCGGTTAATCGATCGTCAAACGGGTCGCGGAAAGAATACGAACATGAAAAGAAAGCCGGCAGAGAGACTTAAATCGCACGGTTGAGTAAGAAGTAGGAAAAACAGTCCGCAGAAAGAGAAGAGAGTGCGTGAGTAGATAAAACAACCCACGCGAGAAGAAACAACCCGCAGTGAGAGCAGGGCGCACAACAGCGAAGCCGCGCGAACAGGAAAGAAGGCAAAAGCACAAGTTGTAGGAAAAATGACAAGCAAGGGAGGGCAGAGAGGGAACAGAAATCGCTCGAATAGAGAAGAAGCTAGAAGCGGTTAGAAAAACAAACCACGAACAAATTAGAGCAATGGACTGATTAGCTCTGATACCTTGTGAAAAAGAGCTAAATAAAGTCAGTTTTTATTGCTCCAAAAAGATAAACAATACATAGGTATGCCCCCTTATTTATAGAAAATGGGGGAGATGAGAGAATACAATAAGAGATGTGGGACTAAATACAATCTGCGCGGTTTATACGGTTTGACACTATCAAACCGCAATACTATACAAAGTTGTTGATCACTAGCGGAAAAAGAAGAAAGCCACCAAAATGCCACTGAAGACCGCTAGACAGCCGCCGCTAGTCGATAGACCGCAACTGCGGGTTGCCACTAGACTGTAGTTGCGGACTCCCACCACTACTGCTGCGGTGGGCCTCTAGGCCCCTGCTACGTCTAGTCTCTAGGGCGCTGCTGGGGCTAGTATCTAGGTCGTTGTTGCGGCTAACCATCAGGCCGCTGCTGCGGCAAGTCTCCAGGCTGCTGCTGCGGCTAACCATCAGGCTGCTGATGCAGCAAGTCTCCAGACCGCTGCTGCGGCTAACTTTCAAACTGCAGTTACGGCTAGCCTCCAGACCAAAGCTGTGGGAAGAGCTCCAAGACTGGAAAGCCCAACGGGAAGCCGACTACCAAACCGCAACACTGCTAAACAGTCAGACCGCCAATCCTTCCAAGATAGCCACCAGGCATAACTGCTATCACTAACCAGCAAACCGCTGAGCCAAACCGCCAGACTAGGGAGACAAGTTGACCGTTGCGGCTAGATATTAATCTACCCAGTCACCTCAAGCTTCAACAATAACCATCGGCAAAATGAATAGTAGCGCCACTCTCTTTTAAGAAGGGGACACCCAAAATAGGAATGGTCTTGTTTTCCAAGGATCCCAATACTTGGAAGTTAGCGACAAACACAGTTTCATCCACAATAACCTCAATCTCCTTAACCTCTCTTTCAGACTCCATCACAGACTCGATGGCGAGGACAAAAGATGTCTGATCATCAACATCAATATTCAAACTAAGCTTTCTAACATCTTGCAAAGCAAGGACGTTGCATGATGACCCCGTGTCGCACAACGCTACGGTTTCCACATCATTGACCATGCAGTTAATTATCAAATCGCCCTCATGGAAACCATCTGACTCGGCAAAGATCTTCCCCTGCTCCCGAGGATTTTTTTTTAGTTGTACTGGGAAGAGCACCCTGAGCATGCTCAGAGAACACATGGGCCAATTTCCCCACTTGTGTCTCAGAGTTTCTCATAGAAGCAGGTTGGTTGGCCAAGTTAGATTTGTCATCTCCATGAATTTTTCCATCATTTCCTCAAGTACACTTTTCCTCTACACATGAGCACCTTGATTATAGCCTGAATGTGGCTGCTTCGGTTGGCTTCTAAAGGCTTGAGCATCAAATTGATGTTGGCCTGGTTGCCATCGTTGTCCTACAGCATTTTGGTTCTAAGAGAAATTCGGGTGATTTCTCACACACGGGTTATAAGCATTTGAGAATGGAGCTGAACAATTTTGATTATTCACAAAATTAATACTCTCCTCAACATTTATATTGGAAAAATCAGAAGAAATCTCACCAGCGGGGCACTCATAAGCATGGTGCCCGGGATTCCCGGAACCTTAGCGTGAGATAGCAATTGTCACAACCCGCATTTTCTCCGTAATTAAATGACATATTAGAGTAAGAGAAAACACGCATCGTGATTCCACGTCGTGTAGGGGATAACTGCAGTCGCTCAGGCAAGACCCCAACTCAACACTTTATCTGAAATCCATAAGTTTAGTATGAATAAAACTATGATTTAGGTTAAGTTTTAATGGTCCTATCCCTCGGCTCAGTGGATCAACTAGTCCACAAGTAAAAATATGAATATACGCTGCAGAAAATACTTTGGTTATATGGTTTAATATCCTACATGAGCATAATCATCCATACAGGACAACTCATGTTATGCATACCTCTAGATTTAATATAAGTATAGAAATAACTTTTATGTTGGTTAAAATATAGTGACTTTGATTTAAAGTGATGTTATGCATGAGATAGTCGGAAGATGTTTTTATACTTTGAAAATAACTAATCATGCAATCCTATCATAAAACCTTCCCAGAGAACAAGTAAAACCAACCATTCATAAAGAGAAAAATTTAGCAGCTAGCAAGCACTAAACATTCTACCAGAAAACTACCAGTGGGCGTCAACAACCTAACACGAACCCACAAAAAGTATGTATGTCTGAACTAAAATAAAACAACAACTACTACCTCACAATCTATGAGGTAAAGGTAACCGTAACTGCTGCAGAACGCAAGCCACAACCAAACCCTAGCCGCTCAACTGGCTACTGCTCCGAGCCTGAGGCATTCAAAGAAAGAATACCTCAGCAAGAAAATACAAGTGGTAAACAAAATATATCAATATGTAGTAATCAAGAGAAAGCAAAAGGGGTTACCAACTCCAACTATAAGAATGGTTGATAAACCTCAGCTAAAAATCAAGTTATAACAAGTAAAGCAGGAATTTCAATAGTAGAGTAAGAGAAATTGCACCAAGTGCGAAGTGAAGCCATGTTTCGATAAAATCTGCAAGAGTAAGCATTCAACAAATTACTAAACAATAGGAAGAAAAGAGACTAAACAGCTCTAAACACGTGAATCATTAGCACTGACAAAAACTCATGGTTCTGAGTCAGTGGCCACATTATTCAACACGAACTAACAGACCCAAAAATAAATATCTCAAAAAGGCATTGTGGTACATTGTTCAACACAACCCAACAGTCCATAAGAAAAAACAAAAACCCACCAAGTACAATGATTCACGAAACGGCATCATGTTGGTGGTCCTTTATCCACTGCCAACCTAGCCGTAAAAAAACCTCCAAAACACCAACAAAACCCAAAACCTAAAACCAAATACTCTCACGATAAGAGGAGAGAACAACCCAAACATTTACCCTAAGACCCATACTTGACGAACTGACAAAACAGCAAAAATAAACTGAGTCCAGCTAAATTCGTCGAATATACCCGACGAAACCTGGGAATACTCGACGAATTGACTTGGAGATAAAACTATACTCGGTGATACTCAACGAATCGGGCTCGATTCGGCGTATATACTCGACGAATCTGACTTAGTCGGCAGATCACTCAACGCCTTCTAAGCCTGTCATACTCGACAAATTTGTCGAGAATACTCGATGAATCTACCTTCACTCAACGTCAAGACTACTGATACTCAACGAACTCGACGCCTAAATACTCGACGAATCTAACTCGGCGAAACATAACCTTACCCGACGAATCCACTCAATGAAAACACTATTACTCGACGAATTTCACTCGGTCTATTTCCTCATATTCGACGAGTTCTTGATAGTCTACTACACCTATACGCGACGAAATTCCCTTAGGCTATATACCATACTCGACGGATTCCTGACCGAAAAGTTCTAACTATCCTATCGATTCCTCAAGTCTACTCCCTACATGACTCCTACATACTAAGGAGGGAAATAAGAGGAAAGACATGAAAGAAAATAACAAAGCAAGGTGAAGATCACCACTTTCCTTCAAGCTCCGAAAATCTTAATCTCCGAGCGCTCCATGATAAGGCTCGGCCGCAAGAAGTCCTAGGCAATGTTTCCTGAAACTTTTTGGGGAAAGAGGTCAAAACCGCAAACCCTAATGCCTAAATATCGGAGAAACGGGAAATACTTACCACCCACGCGTAGATCTCGGTGAGAGCTTTCTGAATCTACTCTCCAACTACGATTCCGTCCACCGGAACTCTCACGATCGGCGGTCGAAATCTCGCGACAACACCGCCTTCCTCCTTTCGCTAAACTGTCATCGGCTCGAATAGGGGATGATGAATAGGGTTCCGTCTAATAGATGTTATTTATATAAATATATATATATATATATATATATTATAAGTAATTATTAAATAAACATCCAAACAACCCGAAACCCAAACCAACTCGAAATCTTACAAAATTCGCACCGTAGCTAAATATCGACATTATGAATCCAATGGCGAAGTCGAAATCAAAATCCAACAAACCAAACTCGGGTAAAAACTCTCCGAAGTAAAAACACCAAATATCCCAAAAAGGCTCCACTGAGTTCCAAAACAAACCCGGCTCGCAAGGGATATCTCAAAAATACACTAGAAATTAGCCTAGCTAATCATCTAAGTAAAAAATCTCAGGTACCAAATGAGCAACAGTCACGCTCTAGAAACAGTATCTAACAACTATGCGTCAATGTAACGCCCTGACGTCATAAGTACGCCATCAAAAGAGTTAAAATAAACATTGAAAATTTAGGGGCGTTACAGCCACTCCCCCTAAAAGAAAGTTTTGTCACGAAACTTTACACGCAAAAGATCCTACTACAGAAGGAAAATAACTTAGGGTTATAGAAAATAGAAAAACTTACCAATACAAGCTAGGAGAACAGATGAGGATGAGCCTCCCTCATAGCTAACTCCAACTCCCAAGTCACGCTCTCCACGTCTTGGTTCTGCCACAAAACTTTAACCATGGATATTGTCTTCCTTCGCAATCTCCGATCTTGAGTATCCAAAATGCGAACAGGCATATCCACATAAGAAAGGTTAGGTTGCAACTGGGGCACCGAATCAAGAACCTGTCGGTCACTAAGCATACATTTCCATAACTATCTCACATGAAACACATCATGCACAACGGGAAAATTTGCAGGCAAATCCAGCCTATAAGCTGACACTCCAATGGATTCAACAATCTTGAAAGGTCCCACATACCTATGATCCAACTTGTGGTTCTTTCCAAACCTCTTAACACAAGACATCGGGGAAACTTTAAGAAAAATAATGTCCCCAATAGCAAATTCTAGATCAGTCGTTCGCCGATTGGCATTCTTCTCATAACGCTCCTGAGCAATCCGAAGCTTCTCTCAAATATGCATCACAGAGGTATTCATCTCTTTTAAAGCTTCTGGACCCAACAATGGTCCTTCACCAACTTTGGCCCAAAACAAGGGAGTTCTACAACGTCTCCCATACAAAGCCAAGAACGGGGCCATCTGCAAGCTTTCCTAATAACTATTATTATAAGCGAATTTCATCATTCTCAGCCGCTCGTCCCACGCTCCTCCGTGGTCCAAGATGTAACATCTTATCATGTCTTCCATAATATGATTTACTCTCTCCGCCTAACCATTTGTCTGCGGATGATAGTTGGTTGAATATTTGAGGTCGGTACATAACCCTTCCTGTAAACTTTTCCAAAAATGAGACGTAAACCTGGAATCGTGATCTGACACAATACTAACCGGTACTCCATGCAGTCTGATGACCTCATCCAAGTATAACTCTGCTATTTTCTTCATGAAGTAATCAATTTTAAATGGCACGAAGTGAGCACACTTCGTTAGTCTATCCATTATAACCCAAACTGAATCATGTCCTCGGGGAGATCTCGGCAAACCGGTAATAAAATCCATCGAGATACTCTCCCACTTCCAACTTGGAATCTCCAACGGAGTCAGCTTGCCACCAGGTCATCCATGATATGTCTTAACATTCTTGCAGGTGAAGCATTTAGACACAAACTTGGCTATATCATTCTTCATTCCATACCACCAAATGATCTGTTTCAAATCTCTGTACATCTTAGTAGAGCCAGGGTGGTAGGCCACACTAGAACCATGTTCCTCACTAAACAACTTAACTCGCATATCCTCAATTGCGAGGATACAATATCTACCGCGATACTCAAAAGTACCTGCATCATCAATTGAAAATTTTGGTAACTCCCCTTTCTTAGTTCAATCACGAAGGTGCTGCAAATCAGGATCTCCCTTTTGATGTAACCTTGTAAGCGTAATCCATGAAGGCTCTGCTACTTCCAAGCTACTTGTCGAGTCGCTACTTTCGACCGAGATACCCATCAACAGAAACTCCTCCACCAAGGATTCCACCGAAAGTCCAAAGATTTGTGCGGTCTTTCTACTCAGGACATCGGCTACCACATTAGCTTTGCCCGAATGGTATTGGATCTCGACGTCATAATCCGTGACATATTCTAACCATCTACGTTGGCGCAAATTTAATTCCTTCTGAGTGAAGATGTACTTCAAACTCTTATGGTCTAATAAATCTTGCACAGTGCGTCATACAAAAGATATCTCAACAACTTCAAGGCATAAATTACTATCGCAAACTCTAAGTCATGAGTAGGGAATCCTTTTCATGTATCTTTAACTTCCTTGACCCATACGTAATTACCTTACCTTCTTACATCAAAACGCATCCAAGCCTGACATGCGATGCATCCACATACACGGCATACTATAATCCTTCGGTAGGCAAGGTCAACACTGGAGCAGTGCACAATCTCTTTTTCAATTATTGAAAAGCTTCCTCGTACTTATCGCTCCATACAAACGCTGCATTCTTTTGTGTAAGCCTAATCAGCGGTGCAGACAACGTAGAAAATCCTTCCACAAACCTTCTATACTAGCCTTCCAATCCTAGGAAGCTTCTTATCTCTTTGGGTGAGGTAGGTATTTTCCAATCCATTACGGCAGCTATCTTTTTACGGTCAACGGAAATTCCATCCTTATTCACCACATGACCCAAAAAGGAAACTTGAGGTAACCAAAACTCATATTTACTCAACTTAGCATACAACTTATGCTCTCTCAAAGCAGATAGAACCAACCGCAAGTGCTGGGCATGCTCCTCGTCACTACGGGAATAAACCAAAACATCATCAATAAACACAACCACAAAACGGTCCAGAAAATCCTTGAACACTCTGTTCATCATGTCCATGAAGGCAGAGGGTGCATTCGTCAATCCAAATGCCATCACCAAGAACTAAAAATGACCATGCCGAGAACGAAAGGCGGTCTGTGGAACATCCGACTCACTGATTCTCAACTGATGGTAGCCTGAACGAAGGTCAATCTTCGAAAACACTACACTACCAAGCAACTGATCAAACAAATCATCTATTCGCGGCTAGGGATATCAGTTCTTAATAGTTACCTTGTTCAATTCCCTATAATTGATGAACATTCTCATAGATCCATCCTTCTTCTTCACAAACAATACGGGAGCACCCCAAGGCGAAGAACTTGGTCTAATAAATCCACACTGCAATAACTCATCCAGTTGGGTACACAACTCTTCCAACTCACGCGGAGCCATACGGTACGGTGCCTTAGCTATAGGACGAGTACCCGGCTCCAAATCTATAACAAATTCTACATCTCTCTCAGGCGGAAGACCAGGAAAGCTATCTAGGAAGATGTCAGGAAACTCTCGCACCACAGGAACTTCCTCAATGCGCGGCACACTACCAACGGTTTCTAAAACAGAAACCAAACAAGCAAAATAACCGGAATTCAAAAGTTTTCGAGCACTTACCGCATAAATAATCGGGGAATCCTTGCGTGGAAAACCATAAACACTCCCAGGGCGTCCATTTTCCATCTTGAATTCCAAACGCTTAACCTTGCATTGGATAACCGCATTATATCTGGAAAATCAGTCCATGCCCAAGATTACATCAAAGTCCTCCAGGTCCAACACCTTCAAATCAGCAAAAGCTAGGAAATCTCCTAAAAGAATCGAATAACTCCGGATACCACAGTCCGACACCACCGAATCACCTGAAGGTAACTTAATGCGAAATGAGTCGCCAATTAGGTCAAGATTCAGACGATGATGCTCTACGAAATTCCTAGCCACGAACGAGTGGGTAGCACCTGAATCGAAAAGAATGCGCTCCCAACAGTTCTTGACCTTAAACTTCCCTATAAAATCGCATACGTAACTAGGCGAACAGATATCGAAGCTACAGCTACGAGCTAAGAGCTAGAACTAGATTAGAATCTAACCTGAAATCACTTGGGTAGACGTCTGAGCTTCCTCCATCATCAACGCATTAAGCTTGCCCTTCCCTTTGTCCAAATGTTGCGGCAGCGGCAGTGCCTGAAGTGGAACTGGCTGCAGCGTGGGCTGATTCTGCGGGAAACTTGACTTGAAATGTCCCTTTTGTCCGCACTGGAAGCAGACACTTTCTTTAGACCAATAATGGGCAGCATCGTGCCCCTTCTTCTTACACACAACACACACCAAATCTCCTTTGGGAGCGCTCTGAATCGCATGCACTTGCTCCTGCTTCTGAGCTCCCAATCTTTTGAAACATCTATCAAATGGATGGCTAGGACGGCCACAGAAACTACACACCTCCTTGCTTCTTTTCCTTGAAGCAGAACTAGATTCCTGAGAGTTCTTACCACCTTCAGACTTCCTCTTATCTTTTCTCATCTGCATGCCTCAGTTTTTGGCATTGTCAATAGCTTCAACCTTAAGAGTAGCTTCAACTACCTCCGCATAACTCTCAGATCCATAGGCACTAGCCAACTGCTGGATGTCATTCCTAAGACCACCCAGAAAGCGCTTAACTAGATTAGCTTCAGAAGGTACCAAATCAGGGGCAAACCGGCCCAACTTGTTAAACTCTATCTCATACTCACTAAATGTGAGTTGCCTTTGCTTCAAGTGTAGAAAATTATTCATCAAGCGGTCTTGCTCGACAGATGGATGAAACTTCCTTAGCAACAACTCCTTGAAGGACTCCCACGAACATACGTCCTTAAGGTTCTCCTTATCTCTCAACCACCAGCTCTTCGCGAGACCCTTAAGCTGGTACGCAGCGACCATCACTCTCTAGTCTGCAGAAATTTCGGAGTACAAGAACATCTCCTCTTGCAATTATCCAATCATCCAAAGCCTTGAAGTCTGTTCTACCGTCATAGGTAGAAGGTCTTAATCACTGAAAATGGGAGATAAAGGTCATCTCTGGTGGCAACAGTACTGGAGGAACCAAAGGAGCAGGAGGAATGGGAACATCTTGACCCACAGCAGGGTCCTGCACTCTCGGTTGCTGTCCCAAAATGACATTCAATAGCGCCTGGATCTGCGACTATATCTACACCATCTGCCTAGACAGAGCCTCATTACTCTAACGCATACTCTCAGTCACGGCCTCACTCTGCACATCAGATGACTCGCCCTCAGACTGGGGAGTCGCCCTTGTCACAACGCGCTTAGGCGGCATCCTATGAATATAACAAACAACCAATCAAAACCTAGCTTAATCACTAGAACTATCCAACTTAGTTAAAACTATACATGTATAGATACTTGCTCAAGCTGCTAACTTGCTCTGAGATTTTCATAATGATGTCATGCTTAAACTTGGGATGATATACTGTCATCCTATTGACTCATGTGCATAGACCATGAATGCATGAATTACCATTCTTTTTGTTTTAAAACTCATGTGTGTATGTATGTCATCATGTAAATCTTTAGCTTGGCACGTGTGTTCAGGCTATGTTATGTCATGCATGTCGTGTTATGCAATCTAATAAAGGCCTTAATGCATGTTATGAGCGGCGTACACATAAAATATTATGCATCTCATACTACATAATATCGCATGGAACGAAAAGTAAAATCTATTGTGCATTCATGTGATGATTGTTATGCATCTCATACTATATAACAGTCATATGTTGCTTCCTATGAGGATCCATATACAAACACATATTATGCATCTCATACTACATAATATGCCTCGTATAATTATTTTCATGCTTATGAGTGTAGTGTTCATACTTCAGCCAAGATGTACTGATGACACATCGGTGTGTGTATGAAATGAACAAAGACAACTGAAATCTATACGAGCTAGTTGTTCGACCAATTGCCAAACAACCTAACCCTCTGATACCAACTATCACAACCCGCAATTTCTCCGCAATTAAATGGCATATCAGAGTAAGAGAAAACACGCGTTGTGATGTCACGTCGTGTAGGGGATAACTATAGACGCTCAGGCAAGACCCCAACTCAACCATTTATCTGAAATCCATAAGTTTAGTATGAATAAAAATATGATTTAGGTTAAGTTATAATGGTCGTATCCCTCGGCTTAGTGGATCAACTAGTCCACAAGTAAAAGTATGAATATACGCTGCATAAAATACTTTGTTTATATGGTTTAATATCCTACATGAGCATAAACATCCAGACAGGACAACTCATGTTATGCATACCTCTAGATTTAATATAAGTATAAAAATAACTTTTACGTTGGTTATAATATAGTGACTTTGATTTAAAGTGATGATATGCATGAGATAGTCGGAAGATGCTTTTATACTTTGAAAATAACTAATCATGCAATCCTATCATAAAACCTTCCCAAAGAGCAAGTAAAACCAACCATTCGTAAAGAGACAATTTAGCAGCTAGCAAGCACTAAACATTCTACCAGAAAACTACCAGTGGGCATCAACAACCTGACACGAACCCACCAAAAGTATGTATATCTGAACTAAAACAAAACAACAACTACTACCTCACAATCGATGAGGTAAAGGCAACCGCAACTGCTACAGAACGCAAGCCACAACCAAACTCTAGCTGTTCAACCGGTTACTGCTCCGAGCCTGAGGCATTCAAAGAAAGAATGCCTCAGCAAGAAAATACAAGTGGTAAACAAAATAGGTAGTAATCAAGAGAAAGCAAAAGGGGTCACCAACCCCAACTATAAGAATGGTTGATAAACCTCAGCTAAAAAGTTAAGTTATAACAAGTAAAGCAGGAATTTCAATAGTATAGTAAGAGAAATTGCACCAAGTGCGAAGTGAAGTCATGCTTTGAAAAAATCTGCAAGAGTAAGCATTCAACAAATGACTAAACAATAGGAAGAAAAGAGACTAAATAGCTCTAAACATGATAAACATTAGCACTAACAAAAACCCATGGTTCTGAGTCGATGGCCATATTGTCCAACACGAACTAACAGACCCAAAAATAAACATCTCAAAAAGACACTGTAGTATATTGTTAAACACAACCCAACAGTCCATAAGAAGAGACAAAAACCCACCAAGTGCAATAATTCACGAAACGGCGTCATGTTGGTGGTCCTTTATCCACTGCCAACCTAGTCGTAAAAACGCCTCCAAAACTCCAACAAAACCTCAAACCTAACACCACAAAACTCTCACAACAAGAGGAGAGAACAACCCAAACATTTACCCTAAGACCCATACTCGGCGAACTAACAAAATGGCGAAAATAAACTAAGTCCTGCTAAATTCGTCGAATATACCCGACGAAACCAAGGAATACTCGACTAATTGACTTGGCGATAAAACTACACTCAGCGATACTCGACAAATCGGACTCGATTTGACGTATATACTCGATGAATCTGACTTAGTCGCCAGATCACTCAACACCTTCTAATACTTTCATACTCGACGAATTCGTCGAGAATAATCGACGAATCTGCCTTCACTCAACATCAAGACTAATGATACTCGACGAACTCGATGCCTAAATACTCGACGAATCTAACTCGGCGAAATCTAACCTTACCTGACGAATCCACTCGACGAAAACACTGTTACTCGACGAATTTCACTCGGTCTATTTCATCATATTCGACGAATTCCTGATAGTCTATTACACCTATATGCGACGAAATTCCTTTAGGCTATATACCATACTCGACAGATTCCTGGCTGAAAAGTTCTAACTATCCTGTGGATTCCTCAAGTCTACTCCCTACACTACTCCTACATACTAAGGAGGGAAAGAAGAGGAAAGACATGAAAGAAAATAACAAAGCAAGGGGAAGATCACCACTTGCTTCAAGCTCCAAAAATCCGACTCTCTGAGTGCTCCACGACAAGGCTCGGCTGCAAGAAGTCCTAGGCAACATTTCCTGAAACTTTTCGGGGAAGGAGGTCAAAACCGCAAACCCTAATGCCTAAAAATAAGAGAAATGGAAAATACTTATCACCCACGCATAGATCTCGGGGAGAGCTTTCCGAATATACTCGCCAACTGCGATTTCGTCCACCAGAACTCTCACGATCGGCGGTCGAAAGCTCGCGACAACACTGCCGTCCTCCTTTCGCGAAACTGTCGTTGGCTCGGGTAGGGGATGATGAATAGGTTCCGTCTAATCGAGGTTATTTATATAAATATATATATAATATTATATTATATGTAATTATTAAATAAACGTCCAAACGACCCGAAACCCAAACTAACTCGAAATCTTATTAAATTGGCACCGTAGCTAAACATCGACGCTACAAATCCAACGGCAAAGTCGAAATCGAAATCTGACAAACCAAACTCGGTTAAAAACTCCCCAAAGTCAAAACACCAAATATCCCAAAAAGGCTCCACCGAGTACCAAAACAAACCCGGCTCGCAAGGGATATCTCAAAAATACAATAGAAATTAGCCTAGATAATTTTCTAAGTCAAAATATCAGGTACCAAATGAGCAACAGTCACGCTCCAGCAACGGTATCTAACAACTATGCGTCAACGTAACGCCCTGACGTCATAAGTACGTCATCAAAAGAGTTAAAATAAACATCAAAAATTCGGGGATGTTACAGCCATCACCTGAGCAGCATCAGAGGCAGACCTCTTCATCAGATCTACATTCTCAAAGGATGATGGCTCTGCATCAGCAGGTGGCACAGTAGTGTTTACTTCAAACAATGCCCTTGTACTTCTCTAGGTGTTCTGACCGGCTGTCTAGAACGAGCTATGGGAAATAGTATTCTGTAAGATTCACAATGCATCCTCAGAAGTATGGTTCATCACTGTCCCACCAGCAGCAACATCAATCATGGCACGATAATTTAGCTCTATAGAAAAGTAAAAATTCTCAACCAAGTTCCACGGTTCGAACTCGTGTTGAGGGCACTTCACGGAGAGAGGTACAACCACACAGGAGGGATATAAGATAAACAGTACAATAAGAGAATACAATAAGATATTAGAACACTCAGAGAGAAAGTATTAGAACACTCGAAGAACACTTCAAACTTTACTGCTTAGAAATATTGGTACAGACTAATATACCTCAGCTCATTACACTCGACCTTTATTTATAGTTGTCCCGTGAGGGGATAACTTACATCACATGCTATGAATATTCTAAGAATATTCCTTTCTTACGATACAAGTTATTCCTTTCTTGACTTTTACGAAACACCGGAATAACTTTACATCACATCGTATAAAATACATAACTTTATATCACATCATACATAACTTTATATCACATCAGACTCTAAAGATAAGATTCCCTTCTTTCATCTTTCCCCCTGGTGAAAAAAGGTGATAGCTCCACGTCATCTGTAATGTTGCTAGTACAGGATAATTATTTTGAGTGGACTTTTTGCGGAGCCTGAAAACTTGATGGTCTGGATCCTTTGAAATAGTGGTAGCAGTGCTGGATTTCTTTAATATACTGAAGCGGAAGGAACATGGGATCACGCCAGTAAGCCGAAGGCAGGTTTAGTTGGACATTAGTGATCGGCGCACTATTGATAGTACAGAGAAGTGCTTTATGGGCAATATATGGAACTGGGCCGCTGTCTTCGTGATCATGCCAGAAAGCACAAGAATATCATTTATGAATGTGAAGATGATTATCCAGAATATTTAAAGTCCGTTGGCATTGGGAATGTATAAGGACATGTTTCTGTTCACGGACTCCATTGAGACTATTTCCTTCAGGCTGTAGTTTGTTGCTCAATAGCTAGTGTTGCCAAATAAGTTGAGCCACTTTAAGAGTTGTTTATGCTTCTGCTGGCATGGGTGGATATCAACTCGGGTGATATACTGAAGGAGTCTTCCTTTGTCAAATATGATGCCGAATGGACAGGTTTCGACAAAGTACCATAGATCCCAATAGGCTTCCTTAGGAAAATTATAATGAAAATCTTCCCTACATTCAAGTATGGTTAAGAAAGGAAAACTGGGATGTAAGGGAAAACTGGCTAAAGGACCTTCACGCAGGTCGTATTGCCTAGTGTATATTTGTTGAAACAGGAGCAGACAGTGTAGAGATCTTTTGTGGAGGACGGAGTACAGTATTTTGTCTTTAATGTGCATTGGAAGGTCTGTCGGCTGAAAATGGTAAATGACTGGGAACACCACAGAGATCGGTCGTTGGGTTCGAGATAAAAAGTCTGGGAGGAAATTATGTTTGCCCTTGATGTGGTGGGCTTCAAATTTCCACTTAGAGAACCAGTTTGCCCATCGCAGAAATTGGGCTTGGGGTAGCATGTTTTGTTTAAATTGGAGCATTTTTGGAAATGCCGACATATCCATTTCGATGAGAAAGTGTTGTACAATAAGGTGAAATTTAAACTTTTCAATACCTCTCTTGACGGCTAGGATTTCCTTATAGGTGGAGTGATAATGAAGTTCTCCATTCTTGAAAGCCCCACTTTTGTATCCGCAGAGTTGGCGTTTCCCATTTAATTCTTCAAGCAATATGGCGCCCCAAAATTTATCGCTAGCATCAATTTGAAGGATTCGCTTCCCTGATGACGGGATTTGGAGTGGGGGAAGGCCTTTTGTTAGCGACTTCAACCTTTTAACAACTTTAGTACACGCCTCAGTCCATGGCAGCGCTTCTTTCTTGAGTAGATTAGTGAGAGGAGTCCTGAGTTTGGCCAAATCATGAATAAATTCATCCATATAATTCACAATCCCCAAGAATTATTGCCCTTGCTTAAATGTAAAGTTCTCGTCCGGAAAATGATCTAGTTGTCTTCCAATGTGTGGTTGGAGCTGATATTGACAATTTGATATATGCATACCTAAGAAGTCAATGTTGGACTTTCCAATTATCATCTTCTTCTCAGATAACATAATGCCATATAATTTGACCAAGTCATGAAACTGGGAGAGTAGAGCATGATGGGAGCCAATATCTGGAGAGAACAATAAGATGTCATCAATATAGACCAAAGCATTTTCCATGATGGGTTTGAAAATCTTTGTCATTACCTTCTGGAATAATAAAGGGGCTGGTTTTAGTCAGAAGGCAACGACAGTCCAATGGTAGTGTCTTTCGGGGATGTAGAAACCAGTTTTTTGTCTGTCATTGGGGTGAATCCCTAGTTGCCGGAAACCCATTTTGAGATCGAACTTGGAAAATATTTTTGCCTATGGGAGGTTTTGAAATAGGACTTCTCTTTTTGGTAGAGGGAACTTATCATCTTCAAGAAAATGGTTGAGAGGCTGGTAGTTAATTACCAGTCTCATCTTTCCTCTAGCCTGCTCGGTCCGTTTGTTTACGTAAAAAACTTCACAGGCCCATTTTTATTTTGTGGGTTCGATTAACCCTTCTTTTTGCATTTGGTCAACTTCATTTATTGCAAGTGCATAATGATCTGGATTCATACCTTTGTGACTTGCCTTTGTGGGGTTAATATCTTCATTCTTCTTAAATGGAAGGGAGACGAAGAATTGAGGATTCTTCCAAAGAGGGTGATCACATTTTTCTAGAAATTCTGTATATGATTCGGCACAGGAGATGCGGGCAATATCATCCCTGATGGGGCTTAGGATTTCAATTGGGTAAAGATGTAGAGTCTTTGTCCATTGTAGTAAATGATTTTTATATCTCAATCCTTCCTTGTTCCATGTAATTTGCTTTAGCAAATGTAGAATGTCAAACCCAATAAGCAGATCTTTAGCAGGTAATTCTGATCCGTAAACTTGATGTCTAATAATATATCCTGGGAAGAGTTGGATATTGATGGGCTTACTGATCAGAGTAATCGTGAAGAGGTCGTCGTTGGCTGCGCGGAATGATCTATAGCAAGGATTCCAACATTCTTTTGGCAGGATGTTTGGCTTCATGATGGAGGATGCGGCTCCAGTATCGAAGAAGGCTATCACTGGAATGGGTCTATCCCATTTGCCTATGAAAATATGAATCTTTGCAGAAGGGGTTGGTTGGCAGAGAAAGTTGTCGTTGGTCGCGGTGGTATAAATATTATCAAAAAGAACGATATCTTCGTTAGAGTCAACAGATGAGTCTGATAGATCTGTTCCCAGGGCGAGAATTGTGTCTGACCCAGCTTCATCATCTATAGAAAATAGAGAATCGATATCGTCGTTGTCTGCGTGCTCAATTTGAGAGAGTTTCGTAATGAGTCGTGAACTCTTCTCTTTGTAAGCACATTCTTTTGCAAAATGTCCCTTCTTTCTACATATATAGCATCTTGAAGATTTTGTACTTCCTTTCTTTTTTCTGAGAAATTTCCACTTCTTCTTGTTTCTTTTAGAGAAATAATCCTTTCCTCCATCTCCTTTTCGTATGAAAGGTCTGTCTTTTTTTCTCTTGTTGCACATGCAAGATTTGTCTTTTCCACACTTGATCTGGAGGTCATGGCGATCACAAGCCGAGCCAAGGTTTTTACTTTGGTCCTCGATTTGTTTGAGGAATCTCTTTTGATTGCATAACTTTTCAAGCGAGAGTAATACGTTCTGGTAGAGCTCACCAATAGATAGGGATGTTTTTTACCTGGAGGAGCCGAGATGTTTCATTTCCAAGAGGCTCTGGAAGAAAGTTTAGGAAAGTTTGTTTTAGATTGACGTCGTCAATCGACTTGATCGCATAAAATCTGTTGGGTATTGCATCCACAATAGACCTGATTTGAAGAAGTCCTTGAATAAGCTAAGTTGAATTGACAATGTATTTGACAAATCCATCAAGTTGTGCTTGCAGCTATTCCATGCTAAGTACACGCCAATGTAAGGGTGTTGTGGGTCAATATACACGGGTCTGCGCAACGTAATCCCTCGTTGCGTAGATTAGTGTGTTGATTCACGTGTGCTCTCTCTATTGGAGTGTACTTATTTTCAAGTACAGGGTCAAGGTAGATCAAGAGCAGAAGAAGGAGCAAAGATGGGTCAAAGACCAAGTCATCAAAAGAAGGAAGAAAGAAAATTCTTCCAAGTAAAAATCGACGGGAATCGCTAGTGATTCCCGCCGACTTCGACGCTTCGACGGGAATCGCTAGTGATTCCCGTCGACTTCGACGGGAATCGTTAGTGATTCCGGACGATTCGACGAGAATCAGTCAGCATCTCCCGCCGAGTTCTTCCGACTGACAGATTTCAAACAGGGAATCTGCCAAGGAAGAATCGACGGGAGTCGTGAGTGATTCCCGCCGACATCGACGGGAATCGCCAACGACTCCCGCCGATTTTGCCTTAGGAAAATTTCCTTCGTTCGCTGGACCGAACAACCTTGCCGTGCGCTGTTTCGACCGGGGCAAGGGCTACTCCTCGTGGGCCCCACAACGGTCATTAGGGTTGGCTCCTGGTATAAATATACGCGTATTTTGAACCTCCATAGACAGACATTCACGGAAATACGAAAGAGGCTGAACGTGACCTAGCTGATCGCGGAAATCGTCGAAGCTTGTCGTCGCTCGCAAGATCGTCGTCGCCGTTGATCTCAGTGCTTCTCTGATCTTCCGATGACAGTATCGAGGCAAGAAGCGCGTCTCACGTATCTCTCTCGAGATCTCTTATCTTCTGATTTGTTGAACGAGACTTGTTCTCCATTCCGAATCGGTTGAGACGATTGATCCGACTGAGATTGTTCGTAGACATAGCTTGCTTCGTCAAGAAGTTTGGATCTACAAAGCATCGTCGCTGCACTTACTTGCCGCCGCGGATCTTGATAAGATCCTTTCCAAGAGAGAAATCCGGTTGTGGACTCTTCGTAATTTTCAAGCAAGCTTCAACGAACGAAGAAGGACATCAGAATCTCCAAAAACTTTGTTTGTATTTTCTTTTACATTCAATTTTGTTGTAAAGGAATTTTCATTTCTTGTTGTAAGGGTTGGGTGCAACCCGTTGTGGTGGAGTTGTGTCTCCACTTGTGGAAGGGTTCCTTCCGTAGTTAGGGGAGCGTTGCTCCTAGTGTGAGGATTGGATTTCAATCCGATTGAAGAAGTGACTGAGTCTTCCCTTGGTGGGAGATAGGTCGAAGGGGGAAAGTGGACGCACCCAAATCGGGGAACCACTATAACTCTTTGTGTGTTTTCTGTGTTCTGTTTGCTTATTTGTGCAGGTTAGTTTAATTCCGCAAAAGACTGCAATACACCTCTTCCCCCCCCCCCCCATAGGTGGATTAGATTGACACTAGATACTTTCAAGTGATATCAGAGGGAGGTTACTCATCAATAAGGTTAACACCTTGAGTAAGATCTTGTGTCTAGTGTCAAGAAGAAAGAAGATCTCGGGAATGGACGGACTCAAGTATTCAGGAAAGATTCCAGTATGCACCAAACTGAATTTTCCCATCTGGAAGGAAAGGATCAGGTTCTACATGGAAGCAGTCGATCACCGACTCTTCATGATAGTGGAGGAGGTCCCTTATATCCCCACTAAGGCCTCCACCATTGATCCGACCAAGATGGTGCCCAAGAAGCTCTCCGAAATGGATAAGGATGAGATGATACTTGTCGGACTAGACAAGAAAGCTCAAAACATTTTAGTAAGCGCCGTCGATGATTCAATGATGCAGAATTTCAGCAACTGCAGGACTGCCAAGGACATATGGCACTATCTGATCATTCTGATGGAAGGCACAGATGAAGTAAGGGATGATCGAAGATCACTTCTGAACCAGAAGTATGAGGCTTTTAGGCAAGGTCCCATGGAAGAAATCGGAGTGACTTTCGAGAACTTCCTGAAGATCGTCAATGCCCTGAAGGTTTATGGCAGAGTATTCACCGATGGTGAATTAAATGACAAATTCCTTAGATCCCTTACTAAGGAATGGGACACCAAGATCTTCGCCATCCGAGAGTTTGGCAAGCTGGCAGAAACTGATCCCCAGATTCTGTTTGGGAAGCTAATGTCCTACGAGCTTCAGCTGAACACCAGAAAAGCTGAAGAAGAAGCTGATAAGGCCGCAGCCAAAGAAAAGACTGTGGCCCTGAAAGCTAATCACTCAAGAAAAGGCAAGGGTGCAGCCTCGTCCCGCTCTTGGAGAAAGGCTGATGAAGAAGACTCTGAGCCATGCTCATCCGGCTCAGAGCTATCTAAGGAAGAATTTTCCTTCATCACTCGAGAGTTCAAGAAGTTCCTCAAGATGAGAATCAGAGAAAAAAGGATGGCTCCTCCTCCAGACATTAGAAGAAGAATTACTCTTCTGACAGGTATGAGTCTAAACAGAACAAACATCGTTCTACTGACATTATCTGCTTTGGATGCAATAAGCCAGGCCACGTCATTACTGACTGCCACCAAAGCAAGAGAGATAAGGGGAAAGGAGAGGAGCACAAGTCCTCTAGAGATAAGAAGAAGGAGATGAGCTACATTGCTAAAAAGCCAAAGATACTGAGTGAATCTGACTCTTCAGACTCCAGTGATGATGAGGAAGCCTACTTCGGGTTAATGGGTCGCTCCGACTCAGATGGAGACTGTCCCCCATTTACTGGGAAGGTAAAAGATCGCACCCCCCTCTCTGACTCTGATTCTGAATCTGAGTCTCCTGAAGATGATCACGAGGACAATCCATCTGCCCGTGAAGCTGAACTCCTCGAAAAGTATGAGCTTCTGCTCAATACTTTCGAAGAGTGCCGAAAGAGGTTGAGCGCTCAGAAAAAGGAAGTCAAATACCTTAAGGCTGAGGGTGTGTCCCTAAGAGAGGAGATCACTAGCTTGATTTCTCTCCGACAGGAACACCAGGACCTGACTTCTGAGCACTCAGATTCTCTAAGGCTCCTTGACCAAAAACAGGAAGAAATCAACAAGCTGGAAGAACAGCTTGCGGCCGAGAGGAACATTGTCAAAAGTTTCTCTATGCCCAAGACCATTCTTCCTCTGGTTGATGAATTCTCTGCTCAGACTAAGGGGGTTGGCTTAGGGCATGTGGCCGTGCCTGGTAAATCATCCAGGAGAAACAGAAATCGGAGGAAAAATAAGGCTACTAAGAAGGCCTCTGCTGCAGAAAAGGGAAAGGCCCCACTCGGTCCTGTTTCATTCAGAAAGCCTGGCTTTCAATGGAATGAGCAGGATTTGAGTCAACCTATGGCCACTTCTTCCGGCCCTCAGTTGAAAAGCCCAAGAGCCGATATGATGGTTGGACCTTCCCCCGCAACTACGGTGAGAGTGTCTTCAAGGCACCTTATGAGGAAATCCAAGTGAAGAATTATGGCCACTTCTCTAGCGGCCATAATAGGAAGCAGACACCAAAGGCCAAGCCTGTTATACTGAAGGAACAGGAAGTGAAGAAATCGTGTGACTGCTGTCATCATGATGCCTCCACCTCCAGATCTAAGGCCCCGGCTGGACCCACCGTTCCAAGGGTGAAGTAGGAGCCTAGGAAACGGTACAATAGGTTTGACTGTTGGTGTTGTGGCAAAGTTGGTCATTTTGCCGTGGATTGCTGGTTTAATCCGAGATACAATGAGACTCCTTTTGTTAGCAATGCGAGGCCGACCACTCGTAGGGTTAACCAACCGAGGGGGAGTGTACTAACAAGGAATCTATGACCCAAGTTCGATTGGGTTCCTAAGGAAAACTAATTATGTTTTGCAGGTATGTCTAAAGGCCACCAAAACGCCAATCTGGTACTTGGACAGTGGATGTTCCTGACATATGACCGGGACAACAAGCCTGTTGTGTGATTACTCCCCAGTCGAAAATGGACCCAAAGTCATCTTTGGAGGATCAGATCGAGGAGTCACCAGGAGTTATGGTATGATATCCAACGGTGTATTCTCTATCACAGACGTGGTCAATGTTGAAGGGTTAAACCATAACCTGATCAGTGTAAGCCAGTTGTGTGATAAAGGATATGATGTTAAATTCTGCAAGGAAAAGTGCTTGATAATATCGTGTGCCTCTTCGGAGACGGTATTAACTGGCATTAGGAGCAGAAATATTTTTTGCTTAGATTTTCTTAGCTTAGACTCTTCTACCCCCATTTGCCAAGTAGCAAAACACAGTGCATCTCTCTATGAACAATGGCACAAGAGATTAGCACATATTAATTTTAAAACTATTAATATGTTATTTTCCAAGAATTTAGTAAGGGATGCCCCTACTATTAAGCGCATCAAAGATCGCCCTTGCCCTGCATGCCAGAAGGGCAAACAGACTCGGGCTACCTTTAAAGGCATTGCAGACAAAGACTCTTCCAGATGTCTTTATCTTCTGCACATGGACTTGTTCGGTCCTATGCAAGTTCATAGCTTATGAGGCAAATCATATACACTAGTGATTGTTGATGATCACTCTCGATTTACGCGGGTGTTCTTCTTGAAACGAAAGTCAGATACGTTTGATATCTTCACTAATTTTATCAAGCAGATTCAGAACAAACTTAACTGCTCCGTGGTCAAAATCAGAAGTGACCATAGAACAGAATTCGAGTCTGGAGCTATGACAGAATTCTGTGAAGAGCTTGGTATCTTTCATGAGTTTTCCTCCCCGCGTACTCCTCAGCAAAACGGAGTTGCGGAGAGGAGGAATAGAATGCTCATTGAGGCATGTACGACAATGTTGAATGACGCTTCTCTCCCAGAGTACTTCTGGGCAGAGGCTGTCAATACAGCCTGTCACGTGCAAAACCGAGCCTTGATCAACAAGAATCATCGTAAGACGCCTTATGAGCTATTGAAAGACAGGAAACCGACCATGTCCTATCTAAGGATTTTTGGTTGCAGATGCTATGTACTCAATAATGGGAAGTACCCACGTACTAAATTCGGAGAAAAATGCTTCGAAGGCATCTTCATGGGCTATAGTAGCCATAGTCGGGCATATAGGGTTTTCAATAAGAAAAGCCTAGTGGTAGAGGAGTCCATTAATGTTGTATTTGATGAAGGAAGCCTGCTTCACAGCAATTCTTCCAGTGGCATTCTTGAAGATACATGTGCAAGGCTTGAACAGCTAAATCTAGATGAGACTGCTAAAGATGAAACTCCCAAGTACGTCAAGGTCTCCACCTTAACGGCAACTGGAGAAGATGATGGTCAGGATGGAGAAATACTCCCATAAGAGGGAGGAGCCCGAGAAGCTATTGGAGCTCCAGATGCCAGACTCTTAGAGCTCAGACACGTGAGGGACCACCCAAGAGATCAGATCATAGGAGATCCTCGGGACGGTGTCAGAACTCGCAGAGGTACAATTAACGAGATTCTGCACCTTAGTTTTCTGTCACAGGTTGAGCCAAAGAAGTTCGACGAAGCGAACAAAGATGCGTCGTGGATATTGGCAATGCAAGATGAACTGCATCAATTCGAACGATGCAACGTCTGAACGCTAGTTCCCAGACCAAAGAAATAGAATGTGATCGGCACTAAGTGGATCTTCAGAAACAAACTGGATGAACACTGTGTCATCATCAAGAACAAGGCTAGACTGGTAGCTCAAGGTTACAGACAGGAGGAGGGGATTGACTTCGACCAAACCTTTACACCAGTTGCAAGACTCGAGACGATCAGGTTGTTCCTGGCGTATGCCTCTCACAAAGGATTCACTGTCTATCAGATGGACGTGAAGTCTGCTTTCCTGAATGGAAATTTAAAAGAGGAAGTATATGTCGCCCAACCCCCAGGTTTTGTTAATCCAACACTCCCTGATCATGTTTACTTTCTTAATAAAGCATTATATGGTTTAAAACAAGCTCCTCGAGCTTGGTATGAGACTCTGTCTAGTTTTATTCTTGAGAACAAGTTCTCGAGAGAAAAAATAGATAAGACATTGTTTCTTAGGGAAGTCAAAGGAAAGATTTTGCTGGTGCAAATCTATGTCGATGATATAATATTCAGCTCAACGGACAACAACCTGTGCAAGAAGTTTTCCAAACTTATGCAAGGTAAGTTTGAAATGAGCAGCATGGGAGAGCTGAAGTATTTCTTAGGACTTCAAGTGAAACAGTCTGAGGATGGAATTTTCATTTCTCAGACGAAGTTCACAAATGAACTCCTCAAGAAATTCAGAATGGAGAGTGCAACCTCTATGAGGACTCCAATGGGATCCACTGTGTCGCTGGACAAGGATGAGAAAGGGAAACCTTTTGATGAAACCAAGTACAGAAGCATAATTGGATCCCTGCTCTACCTTACTGCCAGTAGACCGAATATTATGTTTTACACATGTGTTTGTGCCAGATATCAGGTGAACACTAAGGAATCTCATTATGTCGCTGCAAAGCGGGTTCTTAGATATCTTAAAGGTACACCAAATCTTGGCTTGTGGTACCCAAGAAACAATGATGTCGAGCTGATAGGTTTTTCAGATGCTGACTTTGCAGGAAGCAGGGATGAAAGGAAAAGCACTTCCGGGACATGCCAATTCCTAGGAAGAAGGCTTATATCGTGGAACAGTAAAAAGCAGAACTGTGACGTACCCTCTAAGGCTGAATCTGAGTACATCTCAGCAGGCAGCTATTGCGCACAACTTCTATGGATCAGAAATCAACTCGAAGATTATGACTTGCAGTTCAGAGAAGTTCCTATGTATTGCGACTCCTCGAGCGCAATTGCAATTGCGAACAATCCAGTGTCGCACAGCAGAACAAAGCATATTGAAGTGCGCTACCACTTCATTCGGGAGCATGTGGAAAACAAAGATGTATCTCTTTTCTATGTCCCCACGGATAAGCAGATTGCAGATATCTTCACAAAACCCCTAGACGAGGCCAAGTTCAGTCTCTTCAAAACTGAACTCGGCATGTTGAACTATGAAGATTAAAGACTGAAGGGATCAAGGGTCTTGGATCAAGGGGAAGCATCTGCTAGGAACTCAAGATCGGGCACGCTTGCAAGAACTAAGGGGGAGCATTTTGCTCCAAGTGAAGTCCCAGATTTGCAGAAGCCAAAAAGGGGGAGATTACCCTCTCGGCTAAGGTAAGGCTAAGGTGGCTGCTAATGCTGAGTATGCTCTCAGGAAAATGGTAATGAATTTCACTCTCAACTGCATTTTCATTTTATGATTTTAATTCCCATCTGTTCCATTCACCTTAGCTTGTAGGGTTTAGGCTTCTTCAAATAGGGGGAGATTGTTGGGTATTGCATCCACAATAGACCTGATTTGAAGAAGCCCCTGAACAAGCTAAGTTGAATTGACAATGTATTTGACAAATCCATCAAGTTGTGCTTGCAGCTATTCCATGCTAAGTACACGCCAATGCTAGGGTGCAGTGGGTCAATATACACGGGTCTGCGCAACGTAATCCCTCGTTGCGTAGATCAGTGTGTTGATTCACGTGTGCTCTCTCTATTAGAGTGTACTTATTTTCAAGTACAGGGTCAAGGTAGATCAAGAGCAGAAAAAGGAGCAAAGATGGGTCAAAGACCAAGTCATCAAAAGAAGGAAGAAAGAAAATTCTTCCAAGTCAAAATCGACGGGAATCGCTAGTGATTCCTGCCAACTTCGACGGGAATTGCTAGTGATTCCCGTCGACTTCGACGGGAATCGTTAGTGATTCCCGCCGATTCGACGAGAATCAGTTAGCATCTCCCGCCGACTTCTTCCGGCTGACAGATTTCAAACAGGGAATCTGTCAAGGCAGAATCGACGGGAGTCGTGAGTGATTCCCGCCGACATCGACGGGAATCGCCAACGACTCCCGCCAATTTTTCCTTAGGCAAATTTCCTCCGTTCGCTGGACCGAACCAACTTGTCGTGCGATGTTTCGGCCAGGGCTAGGGCTACTCCTCGTGGGCCCCACAACGATCATTAGGGTTGGCTCCTGGTATAAATATACACGTATTTTGAACCTCCATAGACAGACATTCAAGGAAATACGAAAGAGGATGAACGTGACCTAGCTGATCGCGGAAATCACTGAAGCTTATCGCCGCTCGCAAGATCGTCGTCGTCGTTGATCTCAGTGCTTCTCTGATCTTCCGACGACAGTATCGAAGCAAGCAGTGCGTCTCACATATCTCTTTCGAGATCTCTTGTCTTCTGATTCATTGAACGAGACTTGTTCTCCATTCCGAATCGGTTGAGACGATTGATCCGACTGAGATCGTTCGTAGACCTAGCTTGCTTCGTTAAGAAGTTTGGATCTACAAAGCATCGCCGCCGCACTTACTTGCCGCCGCGGATCTTGACAAAATCCTTTCCAAGAGAGAAATCCGGTTGTGGACTCTTCGTAATTTTCAAGCAAGCTTCAACGAACGAAGAAGGACATCGGAATCTCCAAAATCTTTGTTTGTATTTTCTTTTACATTCAATTTTGTTGTAAAGGAATTTTCATTCCTAGTTGTAAGGGTTGGGTGCAACCCGTTGTGGTGGAGTTGTGTCTCCACTTGTGGAAGGCTTCCTTCCGTAATTAGGGAAGCGTTGCTCCTAGTGTGAGGATTGGATTTCAATCCGGTTGAAGAAGTGACCGAGTCGTCCCTTGGTGGGAGATAGGTCGAAGGGGTAAAGTGGACGTACCCAAATCGGGGAACCACTATAATTCTTTGTGTGTTTTCTGTGTTCTGTTTGCTTATTTGTGCGGGTTAGTTTAATTCCGCAAAAGACTGCAATACACCTATTCCCCCCCCCCCATAGGTGGATTAGATTGACACTATATACTTTCAAAATATTTTTGACATTTTCTCATAATGGTCTTCTAGGTCTTTCCTTTTATACGAGCAGCACCTCATGCTAAAGTACTCCTCTCTAGCTTGAGTTGTATAATGATCCCATGCGCCCAAGAATTCATTGTGGACAAGCATGATCAAGGCATCCACATTTGGAAGGTTTGACCATTTATTATCGGTATACTCTAAGAGCAATCCACCATTGCCTGAGTCTGCCATGAAATTTTGACACAAATCTGTCTGCGATAGCAGGCATTGTTACGCCAGGTTGTAGCAACTTGGCAGTGCACCAAGCATGCATTTCATAGATTCTGTCTCGCCATTTTGATGGTGGAATGTTGTCGAATGAAAAACCACTTGATGGGTCATTCGGGAACTGGCCAGATTGCTCTGGTCCTTGATGGGGCATTTGACCAGGGTCATGTGCTTCTTCATCTTCAACAGTAGAGTCTTCAGTAGGTGGATCTGTCATTAGAATGTTGAGGGACAAGTCCTCGTTATCTGAATCTTCAGAGTACTTCTCTTGTACATGCGGTTTTTGTGGTTGTGTAGCTACTTGTTTTAAAAATGAGGAGATAGGATTGTTAACCATAAGCTGAGAAGACGGTTGAGTTGCAGGCAACTCTTGTGGGGAAGATTCTTTGGATGAATATTTTTCTGGTTTTCTTTTTGAAGACTGGGGTGTTTCATAGCACACTTGTGGGAGGAATGTTGCGTTATTGAAAGGATTGGGATCAAACGGGGAGAGAGTGGATAACGGTTGGGAATATGTTGGAAGTGGAGGTAAATAAGAGGAGTAAGATGGGGTTTCATAATATCCTGGGGAGTGGTATTGTTTTTGGGTTTGGAGAGAATGTAGTTAGGCTTTGAGGCCTTTTAACTCCGCCTCCTTTTGGGCCAGAAGTGGTGAATTGAAAGAGACGGTACTAACCAATTGAAGTAGTTCATGATGCACCGCTGTTATCTCATCTTGGAGTTGCATTGTGACTCTGGTGATTGTTGAAAGCCCGAAGTCGAGTCTTTTCTCGATGGTTTGTTGGCTTGCCGCTATTTGTTTTAAGACTTTGTTTTGTGCCACGGCATTTTCAGACTGCCAATTTAACGTAGCTTCGGCATGAGATACATGCTTTGTTGTTCCATCAAGATTTTTGGTAGTTGGATTTTTGATCTTCCAGGTATGAGAAGTTTTATCTTCATCGAACTCCATTGGAGAGAAATCCTCCTGGTAAGAGGTCGATTGGAGCATGTTGATTTCTGGACCTTTAGGATAAAGGACATAATAGTAAAAAATTTCCAGACGGTTCTCCTAGCAATCCAACTGTTGGATCTCCTTCTTCATAATATTCTTTCAGCAGTCATTGTGTTGACTTCTGTTTGTTCTTTCTCCTTCTGGGTAGATCATCTATATCAGAGTCATCTTCTTTGCATTTAGCACATGAACAGACATCAAAGTATTTATGGCCATCTTCGTCTTGAAATTGATAAATAGGCAATCCGTCGGACTGGAAAAAAAGGATGGGCACATCAAGCCCGACTTCCATCTGCTCAATTATGTTTAGCTCTGAGGTGAAGATGGGGTTCGAGCTAGAAGAAGAGTCATCTCCCTTGAACACAATTTTGACCGCACCGTCTTTCTTTCTGATGAATGAAGACTTGACAGAGTGGATCGGCTGGTTATTGCTTCGTATTTTTTCATAGTGCATGACCCATGATTCAAGGAGAAGCTTAATAAGCTCATCTTTCGGAAGTTGCTTTGGGATGTGGACACATGAGGGGCCTGAGCGAGCGTCAATTTCTAAGTAGAGTGCTTCATCAGTGTCTTGAGGAAGTCTTAGATCAAAGGAATGATTTTGGACACGATAAGTCATTTGGTGGTGCAGCATTGCGGCATATGTTCCCGCAACTTGAGGTGCTCCAACAATCTGAAGTTGGACATTAAGGTTGTTGTAGATATGAGGATCATCAAGCCTCAAGTTGAAGTTTGGGAATAGTGTTACAAATACAGTGCCAGCATTTAAGGTAGTCTGGACAGTTGCGATGCAGGCATGACTGTATTGTTGAAACCATGTATCCAAGAGAGCTAATCGAGCTACCACTGATAGTCTTTTTCTTGCGTGCAAAGTGAGAGCCATTCTCACAGCTCTGAAATGTATGTGGGAATAACCAAGGGCCCTCCATTATCCAAGCAGCGCTTCATTCAATCATATAGGAAATATTTTCTCTGTTTCTATAGCAAGAATCGGTACTTGTTCAAGCCTCGAGGCTAGAAAGAGTTCTTTCGCAGTAAGTGTCTTATTGGAAGTGAGGGTCTGCCAGAAGACTCGGGAAACTGGATGATGTTTTTTGATGAAGGTTTTATATGGGTTTAACAAGGGGAGGTCTGTGACGGGAATTTGACTATCCTCATTAAGGTAATAAAGCAAATCAGAGTTTTTGTGGTGGAAGAACTGTAGGAATTTCGAGGGTAAGAAAAAGAAGACGAATGAGTAACTGGTTGTGAATTTGCCATAGATGTAAGAGGCCTTATTTCTCGGGAATCTCCTTTGGTGTTAAGGTGACTTGCTACCACAAGGAATGATACAACTGTTGCTTAATTCTTGTGAAAACCTGAGCATATACCCACAGCCGCACACCTAGCATCTTCAAAGGCCACAACTCCGTTATTTTCACAAAGAATTCTGCCACAAGTTCTGGTATAAGATTTCTAATGTGGAGGATCTCTATAAGGGCAACCACAGAGCATACTATCCTCAACCACATGCAAGCCAGCATGAACAAATCATGCCAATACCATCATGAACAAATCATGAACACCTCTGGATCATCAAGAGAAATAAGGGAAAGTTTTTTAAGCTTCCATCCCTCTGATACCAAGTTTGCAACTCACGGAGAGAGGTACAACCACACAGGAGGGATACAAGATAAACAGTAGAATAAGAGAATTCAATAAGATATTAGAACACTCAGAGAGAAAGTATTAGAACACTCGAAGAACACTTCAAACTTTACTACTTAGAAATATTGGTACAGACTGAGATACCTCAGCTCATTACACTCGACCCTTATTTATAGTTGTCCCGCGAGGGGATAACTTACATCACACGCTAAGAATATTCTAAGAATATTCCATTCTTACGATACAAGTTATTCCTTTCTTGACTTTTACGACACACCGGAATAACTTTACATCACATCATACAAAATACATAACTTTATATCACATCATACATAACTTGATAGCTCCCGACAGAATGGTGTGGAGCAACGCTTTAGCTTTGTCCCAAAGAGAGAAGAGAAACAATCTTAACTTCATTGTATCATCAGAGATACCAGCATACCGGAACGTCCCGCAGATTTTGGAGAACTCTGCCAAGTGAAGATGGGGGTCTTCAATTGTCATTCCTAAGAATTGGGCATTGTTGCAGATGATGTTCAGGATAGTCAGCTTGATTTCAAACTAGTTATTAGTAATGGTCGGGCCAAATCCAGGGTACACACTCCCAATAGTAGGAGTGGTCTAATCACGCATCGTCCGGGGCTTTGGCTAGATCACATCATGTTCATCAGTAGCTTATCCAATAAGGGGCACATCCTCTCCCCTGTTCTCATTCTCATTGATCCTGACACCATCCATAGCAACAGCAGCACGGCGGCACGCACGCAGCATCCGCTCTATCTCGGGATCAAGTTCGACTAAATCACCAGGGCATTGCCCCTGCATACACTTGCAATAGAAAAGAAATAGAAATAAAAAACAACAGACCCTTTATAACGGTTTTCTACACAAAAGATTCATACGACGTCTGCATTCCCCAGTAACGGCGCTAAAAACTTGATGTGCTAACAGCAAGTGCACCGGTCGCTCAAGTAATATAAAATGCAGGAAAAACTCCCCAAGTATTGATCTCTCAAGGAACACGGGTTGGGGCATGTGATTCAGTTGTTAAGAAAACTAATTATAAAGATTAAACTAAAACGAGGGCTTAGATTTGGTTTAGCAAAATCAAAAAAAAACTAACTACACTAATGTGGGTCGCAAGCACCGCTTCGTAGGGTAGATGGAAGTTATGCAGGTTATGATGCACTGCTTCGATAGGCGGATGGACAGAAGGCAGGCGGAGGGAATGACTTGAATAGGCGGAATGAGGGTTGTAAACACCTCTTCACAATGCACGTCACTAGCAATTGCTAGTGCGACTACGCTCGCGATGGGGGTAATGGAAATGACAAGGTGGAGGCGCTCCTCACAAGCATAAACCACAAAGCAATCACATAGACATGAAAGCTAACTATAAATTGAAATTAGGGTTTACACAATTATACACCAAACATCCAACGAATCAAAGAGAAGTTTACTACTATCAAAAAGGAGGGAAGAATAGAACTGAAGCACGAGGACTCATCCAAGTTTCACTGCCGGAATCGAGGGTTGTCAAGCCTCGTCCGAGCTAGAATATCAATTGTCGTCGGAGTTCCAGAAGAACGAACCTTCTTCCACTTTACCTGTCTTCTCTGTAAATAACCTTCGATCGCGTCCTTCACCGTAGAACTCTCCGAGTGCAACGAGAAATTCCTCAAAACGGAGCTTGGAAGCTTGCGGATGATGGAGGAGGCCAAGAGATCTCCTAGCCTTTAATTTCAAGAGGAATATGGTCGGAGGGCCTAACAAAGGTGGGTGGCGATGGAGTAGCGGAAAGGGGCGAATTGGAGCTCACAGCGCGGGAAAATGGAGAGGATCCCCGAATAGGACGATGTCCTGTGGCTTAAATAGTAAATAGTCAAAAAATAAGACACGCACGGTCGAATGCACGACCGTGGGTGCATCGTGCAATAATAACAGCGCAAAACTCCCCCCAACCTAATTGTAGCAGGAGACCGTGCATTTTTGATCACGCATGGGCAAAACAACCAGTGCGAGAACAAATCGCACAGTTAGTAACAGAACACTGAAAATCAGCCAAAACAGGGAGATCGTGCGTTTTCCTTTACTCACGGTTGATTCCAACTATGCGTGAAGAAAATGCACAGGCAATAAAACATAAATTTTAGACAAAAAGACAAGGTCGTGCAATTTGGTCATGCACGAGCAAAACAGACCGTGCGCGAGCAAATCGCACGGCCCGGGGCAGATCACCAGAAAATGGAGTTATAGACATGGCACGATCGCACCGATCGTCCGTGAAGAAAATACATGATTGTGCGATTCCTATAGAAAAGACTAGAACAGCAATGGGGATCTGCCCACCTGCACAGCAACAACACATCCTAGAGCACACCTACAGCACACATAAACAATAAAAAAACATAAAAACAAGCTAGGGAGCACCATGTGCTTATCCCCAGTAAACGCGCGCAATTGCGCACCACAACGGGCTTAAATAGTGCACTTAGCGTGAAAGTGTATACAAGTGAAATACAAGCAAATAAATACTAAAGCTCCATTTGGGGGGACTTATTTTCACCAGTCAAGTGATTACGACCGCATGAACCGGACTTTAATTACGGTCCGGTTCATGCGGTCGTAACCGCTTAACCGGTGAAAATAAGTCCCCCCCCCCAAACGGAGCCTAAATGTGTAGTGTGCATGAGTGAAATCTAGCCCAAATGAGTCTGAAAGACCCTATAAATATCGGGCTCATCAGAGATCTTGAACCAACATAAACTGATTCTTTTAATAAGGAGACTCTCATAACCAACTGAATCCTTTGAAGAGAGATTCTCAAAACTCTTTACTCAACAGTACAAATGAGAAAGTTTAGGAGAAGTGAAGAAAGAGTATAAGAAAATGTCTTCTGGATGAGTTCTCTCAGCAGGAATCTGAGGATTGTTTGGCACAAAGTATTATAGATCCCTTTGATTAGATGAACCCTCGCTGGTGAAGAATTTGAAGGGGTTATAAGCTTTGGTTCCAATGATCGTCTCTAATTATTTTTTCTAAATTTTTGATGTAGCACTAGCAAAGAAGATTGAATAAGAAGATGATTGTCAAGAGTTATTGGCTCTCTATGCATTTCTCTTGATGTTACTGTATGCTATGTATTCTTCTTGTTGTTGTTCTATTATCGACTTCTTTCTATCATTCATGTATATTATTTCTGAATGATTTTGAATTGTCCTCTTCATAAATACTTTTTTCAGAATGAATAATGTTAACCTTTTCCAAATTTACTTTAATAGATTTTGACATATTATTCAAAATCTTTTCATATGAATCCTTCTAAATTTGATGGAGAATTCCTTTCCTTAATCTCTTCTTTAAACATATAGAATTATTTGAAATAATTCCTTAAATTTTTCCTTGAAGGAAATCTGAGCGAATTATTTGTAACTATCATTTTGGGCTGTACTCGATGCTTTTCGACTTCAAGGAGTTACGTCGACATCTTGCTTCAAAAAGAAATCCTATCAAGTCAACTCTGTAGTCGATGTTTTGTCTATATCCTATCGACATATGTGTTGACTTTTTCCTTGAAGTTGCGTCGACTTTAGCATATGCATTTTGCTCTGACTTTTAGTCGAAGTGACATCGACTTCTAGTCAATGTTGCGTCGACTTCTAGTTGACGCAAGTTGACTTAACTTGATTTTCTTCCTATTTTAGTGTCTTTCTTATGTCCTTGACTTTACTGACTTCCGATGACATCTATGACCATATTATCCTAATAGGTATACAACATGGGTAACAGTAATATGTTGTAAAATCACTTATAAATTAATTTGTTAGGTTAAATTAACAGGGTTTTTCCCAACAATCTCCCCTTATTTAGCTTAACAAAGTTTACAAGATTTTCATTTGTGATTTTACAAAATAAAACATTGTAAATGAACAATCTTACAACATTGATAAATCAATGAAGAAAAAGACACAAGACACAAGCATGAGTGGCAACTGAACAGTGTATATCTTCAAAATAAATTGTATGGAAAAATTGTTGCATAATAGCATCTCAGTATCAAAGTGTGATGATTTAACATAGTTCTCAACAGCACAGAATTTCAGCATATATCTCGGCATTATACCTTTAAAAGATTTAAATTATATCTTTTACAAAGGAGATTTCCTTTTTCTGGAGAATTGGATTTGAACATCCTTCTTAGATATTGGTGAAGTTTGCTCAACATCCGTCTTTCCCTGGGACTCGCCCTAAATTGCAGAAACATTCTCCATCTATTTTGCTACCTGCACAGCTTCCCTTGCAACTTTCAGTATATCACTTGAGTCATTCTCCCACTATCTGGGTGACTCCCCCTGAACTACAACTTCTGCCCTCTTTACCTCTTCATTTGTATCAACTGCTATTTGTAACCTCATGAGCTAGTGAGGTTAAGAAAGACCTGGTAATTTTGGAGGAATCCATCTTAGCATGTACTCTTTACATGGATGTAGTGGCATCATCAATATGGGTCTGCATTTGTCGAAAGGAGGTCTGGCATTTTGCAGCATGCTCAGTCATAAGAATGGTGAGTGAAGTAGAGGCTTGGTGTATGGCTTGTAGAATAATATTATCAACATTCAGAACTGGTGGTTAAGGTGCAGCCAGAGATGTAGGTAGATCTGTGAGGTTTTGTATATCTGGAGCAGGAATGTCAGATGCCACAAGATCTGGATTTGTGGGTGTTGAAGATACATTTGGTAATATGGTAGGGACTGGAGAGTGTAGAATAGTGTCTTCTTATTGAGAAGTTGCTTGGAGATCATCTTGAGGAGATAATGGAGGGGAATCTTTCTGAGACCCCGGCTTGACAATCTGTCTGGTCCACTTTGAGAATAGATCATTTATTAGTTTCTTTCTTCGAGGGATGTTCACTCCTTTTGATTTGTAGAGGGCAGGATAATGTTGTTTTAAGATCTAGCTCATAAAGGTCATGTATGCATTCTATTTGATGTCATACTTATGACCTATCAAATGCATAAGACATCTACTCCAGTTAATCTATTTCCTAAAACAAGGACCTCATCAGGCGTAGTTGATCCTTAGGGATAGCATCATGTGTTGAATTCTTGCACATGAGCATCTTTTCTACAATATCGGCCAGAAATTAGTACTCATCAGAAATATTCTTCTTTTTTAGATGAATAAGTTTGTCTTTAGAGAATTTCACATTGTCTGCCCGGTCATTGTGCCTTCTTCATCAATTCTGACATTGTGCAACAGCTCGGTTAGTTTATTAGCATGGAGGAGACATCTGGTTGTGATCAGTTTGTTCAGTCCAGCATTTGTGAAGAGCTGTAAAATTCCCTTGAAAGAGTTTGCAACAGCAGCAGGATTCTATATCCACGTTGAAACCAGATTTGTCTTGGTGGCAATTACAATACCTGCAAAAACACTAGACAAAAACCAAAGAGAAAGAAGGTAAAGAGCGGGGAAGATGAAAAGCTTTGAAAGAATAACTGAAGTCTGGTAGAAGTAGACGATCCGTCAAGAAATAATGGTACTTTCCCGACACGCGCCAATTGAATTCGACGTCAAGTCGATTAGAAGTCGACGTGACTTTGATAATACCATATTTAGATTATCGGTCGACACATACCGATTCATATCGACGTTGCATTGAGTGGAATCAAACTCTTCATGGTCACCAGCTTTGGGCATTGCATCGATTAGAAGTCGATGTTCCGGTGATTTGTATTTGACATTCCGTCGATTACTGACTTAACTTCTAAGTCTTTTACTGGTTTTCCCGGTAATGCAATATTATGAAAAATGAATGTTGTGATTACACTAATATGTTTTAGTGAGCATCATCAAGAATACCCAATGCATTGATGAAGTGTTTGTGTTTTATTTCATCAAAAGGTTTAGTGAAAATGTCAGCCTTTTGATCTTCAGTAGACACATACTCTAGAGATATTTTCTCTTTCTCTACATTATCCTTGAGAAAGTGATGTCAAATTTTTATGTGTTTTGTTCTGATGTGCAACACTACATTGGAGGCAATGGAGATTGCACTAAAGTTGTCACAGAAAGTTGTGGAATTTGTGAAATTCAAATTGCAATCAAGTAATTATTTTGCATCCACAATATCTGTGAACAGCAGCTTCCAGCAGCTATATATTAAACTTCAGTTGTAGAAGTGGAGACTGAGGTTTGCTTTTTACTAAACCAAAAAATCAGTCTTGCACCCAAGAATTGGCAAATTCTTGAAGTGTTTTTCATATCCAATCTACACCCAGCATAATCTGCATCTGAGTATCCATATAATTCAAATTCTGCTAGATACAACAATCTCATTTCAGGTGTACCCTTAAGATATCTTAAAATTCTTTTTACTGAACTTAAATTTGACTCCTTTGGATCAACTTGAAATATAGCACATATGCATGTGCCAAACATTATATCTGTCCTGTTGGTTGTAAGGTGTAGAAGAGAGCCAATAATTGCTTTATAAGTTTTTTGGTCAATGGATTGACCTGATTCATCTCTATCTAAAACAGCATTGGTAGTCATGGGAGTTTTCATGGTGGAGGCATTTTCCAACCCAAACTTTTTGATAAGTTCTTTTATATATTTAGAGTGGGATATGAAAATACCCTCATCACTTTGCTTCACTTGGATACCAAGAAGAAATGATAGCTCTCTCATGTTATTCATTTCAAACATACACTACATTAGGTCAGTAAACTTTTTGCAAAGTCTTAGGTCTGTAGAGCCAAAGATAATATCATTCTCATAGATTTGAACAATAAGCAATTGTTGTTTATGTGTTCTGCCGAATAGTGTTTTATCCACATTTTTCTCTTGTGAAAGGATGTTCTAAGAGAAAAGTGGATGGAGTCTCATTCCAAGCTCTTCGATCTTGCAAAGTCTTGCTTTAGACTATAGAGTGCTTTATTTAATTTATAAACATATGAATGATGAGATAGATTGATAAAATCTGATGGTTGTTTAACATAGACCTCTTCTTGAAGTGTGTCATTGAGGAAAGCACTCTTGACATCCATCTGGTATACTTTAATCTTCATGTAGGCGGCATAGGCAAGGAATAACCTAATTACCTCCAATCGGGCAACTTGTGCAAAGGTTTGATTGTAGTATATTCCTTCCCCTTACTTGTACCCTTGAACAACTAGTCTGGCCTTATTCCTGACTATTACTCCATTGCAATCCAACTTGCTTCTATATACTCATTTGGTTCCAATGACTGGATAATTTCTAGGCTTTTCCACTAGTGTCCAGACCATATTCATTTCAAACAAAGCTAGCTCTTCCTACATTGCAAAAATCCAGTGTGGATCATTGTCTGCTTCCTCAAACTTCTTGGGTTCATATTGGGAAAGGAAGCGTTGTATCATGGCCTCGGTTGACAATTGGTTACTTGTCCTTACTCCAAGGTTTACATCTCGTAACACTTGGTTTAGGATGATCCTTAAGGATTATCCTCACAGGGCCTGTTTTAGCTTTAACAAGTGTAGGAGTGTACTCTAGTTGTACTCCTTTAGTTGGATCATCTTCTCATGCATTCTCAAGTTCAGCTTCCGCCTTTTGATTCTGGACTGGAATTGGAGTTGAGTTGCTAATGATTTTTGCATGGACTTCATCATATGAATTAGCTTCACCACTTTCCAATTGATAACAGTGCTCTTTAGATGATCCTTTACTAATTTCCTTCAATGTTAGTTCCTTCAGCTCAACAACTATAGGGTCTTCTCCTTGCAATATATTTTAGGTGGAAGTCTCCTCCCCCTTGAAAAGTGCATTAGCTTCATCAAATACTACATGCATAGACTCTTCTATTTTGAGAGCACTCTTGTTATAACACCTATAGATCTTGTTAGATGATGAGTATCCTAAAAATATACCATCGTCAACTTTCTTATCAAAATTGGCAAGATAACTTCCCGTCATTGTGAATATAGCATATGGCCAAATATCTTAAAATATGAGACTAGGTGGCTTTCCCTTCAATAGCTCATAGGAAGTCTTCAGTTTAGTCTTTTGAATGAGGCTCCTATTGAGAACATAGTTGGTAGTGTTATCTGTTTCAGCCCAAAAAGACCTGGACAAGTTTGACTCAGCCAAAAATGTCTCACCTGATTTAATTAGAGTTCTAATTTTCCTTTCAGCTATCACATTTTGTTGGGGAGTTAAAGAAGTTAAAAAACTGTCTTATGTCTTCATCCTCACAGAGGCTACAGATTAACTGATTTTCAAACTTTGTCATGATCACTTTTGATCATAAACACTTGATTGTTATGTTAAATTCAGATTGAATATGTTTAATGAATTTTGAGGGAATCCAAATGGTATCAAACTTACCTCTCAGAAAGAATACCTAGCTGAACCAAGAAAAAACATCCACAATTATTATGTAAATAGGTTCTAGAAAAGACAAGTGAGAGAGCCGAAACAAATGAGAGTACGATCCCAAAGCATGTGATAGTACCTCTTAATATGTGCCGCGAGAATACAAATGAGAGAGGCGAGACAAAAGTATGTAAATAGGGATATGATTGATCAAATGATTTATATTAGCAAATGTGTATGTTTCCATTTACATAACCTAATCATTAAGCGACATTTGAGGGTTGTATTGTTTTAAGAAGATGCCCAGGAGTATTATACGGAGGAAGTATTATGAAGAGGTGTCTCTGAAGGAAGAAGAAGATAGGGTGATGCAATTGAGAAAGAGAGTGGAGTAATTTAAAGAAAGGTGTTAACAGTGATGAGCAAGTAACGAGTGAGAGGATCCAACGACAATATAATTTTTGTTAAGGGACTGAATTAGCCCAAAGAGGGTTCATCTTGGGAGAGAAAAAAGGATTGGCAAGGTGAGGGTGGAAAGACTTTTTGTCGAACTCCTCTTACCTCCTCTTTGATGGCTTCCACAACAACTAATGGCCTCTGATCCCTGCAGTACTTTGCATCCATCGGGTTCAATATTGAAATATTGAACCCTACATGTTGGCACGCTAGGCGAGGGCGAGGGAGAGAGAGAGAGATTGTCCATACATGAAAGGATCATGTTATGAATTGCATTGTGTATGTGTGAGAGAGGGAGAGGGAGATTGTGTGCTTCAATCGATCAGTGTCACAAAATCACTGTTGTTCCATGTAGTATTATAAGGAAGATTGTGTATATTTGAATCGACCATGGCACGAATTCACTGTGGTTTCATGTACTATTTAATATCAGGAAGTTCAACAGAAAATAAACCCCACTGGCTATTTCAATAGAAAACAGAACAAACTGAAAAGAAGCTAAGACACCAATACTTGTCACTAGCGGGTTGGAAGGCCAAAAGTGGTGGCTCGCTTCCTTAATCTTCCACGTGTCATGCGTATAGCTTCTTCCATAGGTGTCTCTAGGGCTTGCACATTCGACTCATCTGTGTTCACATTCTGCTTAGCCTCACCTTCCCCTGTTGATTTTGGAGATGAGCTAACTGAAGCAGAAGGTTGAGTTGGGACGCCCAATGATGGCGGAATCTGGGTTGCCGGGACTGGTAGAGGATCTCCGTGGGCATTTGGGGGTTCTACATTCTTGCTCTTGGTCGGGCTCGGGGGAGCACGAAGCGCCTGTGTTGGCTTCTGGGCGGCCGCTGCTCGGATGGCTATGGCTGATGTTGGTGCTGATGCTTGATGACTAGAGGGAGCTGGCTGCCTCTGCTGCAGTAATTACAAAATAATTATGATTTGAAACTTGAATGATGCTTCATAATGATTGAATATAGAAAGGTTATTGGCTCCATATAACGCACAGGAAACTAGGTCACAACATTTTGGGGCAATATTATTTTGTTCATAAAATAGACAATATGATTTCTCATAAAAATGATCATTCTACAAAAAAACACATCAAAACCAATCATTTTTGAAAATTTAGGATTGTAAATTTTCAATTAATTTTGTTCATTTCTTTTCTAACACAAAAGTCTTGTATGAGAGTTCACTTTCTTGCATCTGCAATTGAGAATACAAGTTACTTTCATATGAAAAATTGTTGCCAGATTTGAGCTGTAAAGCTTAAGCTTACAAAGTGATGCACAAGCTTACAAGTGTTGCCAGATTTGAGTTGTAAAGCTTAAGCCCCCGTAAGGAGCGCCTGGGACCCTGTAAGGCATCGCCCGCCTCAGCCGTGCTGAGGCGCACCTGGGGCACATCGCCCACCTCAGCCGTGCTGAGGCGCGGCAGGCTGCGCCCGGCGCCTCAGGCGCGTCTAGGGGAGCGCCTTGACAACTTAGCTTGTGCGACCGGTACACTTGTCGTTCAACGCATCAAACACCCCCTCTATTTGTGGAGCTTGTTCATTCCGCCTTGAAATCTTTTATTTTTCTCCCAATAATTTAATTTATGAGCTACAACATTTAAATCCAATTCTAACAGACAACCCACCCCCACTTTGAAACCTTCTTTTAATTAAACCTAAAGTTAAATCATTTTCCCTATTTGACAGTCACCTATCCAATTCTAACAGAGCACCCACCCCCACTTTGAAACCTTCTTTTAATTAAACCTAAAGTTAAATCATTTTCCCTATTTGAAAGTCACCTTCCCACAGTTGAACGGGAGCCTGAAATAGAAATCGAAAGAGACCTCTTTGTCTTCTTTCAAATTCTTCTCCAGTGCGCCTACACATTTCCCGTTTCCCTTCCAGACATTGCGACGACCATCCTTCTCGCTCGCTGACGCCACAAGAAGACTTCTCTGGATCCGGCGACCTTTCCCCGTCAATTGTCGAAATTTCCATTGACTCCACCGTCAATCCTTTCCCTCCCAGAGGCAAGACACAACCTTCCGGACGATTGATGACCTTCCATGCACGCAAACAATGACGGGGTATTGACTTCCCAGCTTTTTGACCAGGCATCCCCAACCTCCCATGATAGATCCAGGCCGCATTTGCGAATCCATAGATATATCTCCTTCTCTCTTTGCTTTACTTTTTTAAATTAATTTGATGCAACGTTTATTTGACCTCTAAAATGGCACAACTTGTCTTAATTGTCATTTTGTTTGTTTGTCATCAATTTGATAATCCATTGTTGTTTTGCTTTCGTTAAATAGTATGTGAAAGATATAATTCATGTTGCGGATTCCGCCAAAAAGTTAGTCATTTATGCACAGTTGCGAATGGTAGATCGGTTATTGATTAAAAATTGCTCGTGAAATTCTCACTTGCGTCATAAATTTTAAAATGATCTCTAGATTTATCTTTTAAAGCTGATCCAAGGATTTTAGAATACACAAGTCTGGTATCAGTGCTACGTTGGTTTCATTCCTATCTTGAATCCGACAATCCGATAAATTTAAAATATATATATATATACACACACCAGAGAATCACTCACGTTGTGAAGCGGTGTCGGCAACCCGCGGTGTTAAATTAGGTATTCTTTTATTTTGTTTTACACAAACCAACACAAGCCTTCCGCAACCCATTTGACCGCAAAGATTTCAATCTCAAGTCCTCTCTCGAAAAATAACTCCATCTTACTGTGTTTCACGTGAGATCGATACTTGGAGAAATTCGCACATTTTATATTATTTGTGCGACCGGTACACTTGACGTTCAACGCATCAAACACTCCCTCACTTTGTGGAGCTTGTTCATTCCACCTTGAAACCTTTTATTCCCCCCCCCCCTCCAATAATTTAATTTATGAGCTACATTTAAATCCAATTCTAACAGACAACCCACCCCACTTTGAAACCTTCTTTTAATTAAACCTAAAGTTAAATCATTTTCCCTATTTGACAGCCACCTTCCCACAGTCGAACGGGAGCATGAAATGGAAATCAAACGAGACCTCTTTGTCCTCTTTCGAATTCCTCTCCAGTGTGCGCCTACACATTTTTCGTTTCCCCTTCCAGTCATTGCAACGATCATCCTTCTCGCTCACTGACGCCACAAGAAGACTTCTCTGGATCCGGCGACCTTTCCCCGTCAGCTGTCGACATTTCCATTGACTCCACCGTCGATCCTTTCCCTCCCAGCGGCAAGCCACAACCTTCCTGACGATCGATGACCTTGCCCTACCGCTGGTCTTGTTGTTCACCTCTTCCGTCCAACCTTCCATGCACGCAAACAGGGATGGGGTATTGACTTCCCAGCTTTTTGACCAAACATTCCCAGCCTCCCATGATAGATCTAGGCCGCATTTGCGAATCCATAGATATATCTCCTCTCTTTGCTTTACTTTTTTAAATTAATTTGATGCAAAGTTTATTTGACCTCTAGAATGGCACAGCTTGCCTTAATTGTCATTTTGTTTTATCGTCAATTTGATAATCCATTGTTTTGCCTTCATTAAATAGTTTGTGAAAGATATAATTCATGTTGCGGATTGCGCCAAAAAGTTAGTCATTTATGCACAGTTGGGAATGGTAGATCGGTTTTTGATTGAAAATTGCTCGTGAAATTCACGCTTGCCTCATAAATTTTAAAATGATCTCTAGATTTATCTTTTAAAGCTAATCCAAGGATTTTAGAATACATAAGTTTGGTACCAGTGCTACGTTGGTTTCACTCCTATCTTGAATCCGACAATCCGATAAATTTAAAATATATTTTTTTATTTACCAGAGAATCCCTCACGTTGCGAATCGGTGTCGGCAACCCGCGTGTTAAATTTGGTTTTCTTTTATTTTGTTTTACACAAACCAACCCAAGCCTTCCGCAACCCATCTGACCGCAATGATTTCAATCTCAAGTCCTCTCTCGAAAGATAACTTCACCTTACTGTATTTCACGTGAGATCGATGCACTTGTCATTCATTTTATATTACTTATGCGACCGGTACACTTGTCGTTCAACGCATCAAACACCCTCTCTCTTTGTGGAGCTTGTTCATTCCACCTTGAAGCCTTTTATTTTTCCCCAAAAAATTTAATTTATGAGCTACATTTAAATCCAAATCTAACAAACAACCCACCCCCACTGTGAAACCTTCTTTTAATTAAACCTAAAGTTAAATCATTTTCCCTATTTGACAGCCACCTTCCCACATTTGAACGGGAGCCTGAAATAGAAATCGAACGAGACCTCTTTGTCTTCTTTTGAATTCCTCTCCAATGCGGCTACACATTTCCCGTTTCCCATTCCAGTCGTTGTGACGACCATCCTTCTCGCTCGCTGCCGCCACAAGAAGACTTCTCTGGATTCGGCGAACTTTCCCCGTCAGCTGTCGACATTTCCAATGACTCCACCGTCAATCCATTCCCTCCCAGCGGCAAGACACAACCTTCCTGACGATTGATGACATTGCCCTTCCACTAGTCGTGTTGTTCACCTCTTTCGTCCAGCCTTTCATGCACGCAAACAGTGACAGGGTATTGACTTCCCAGCTTTTTGACCAGACATCCCCAACCTCCCATGATAGATCCAGGCCGCATTTGCGAATCCATAGATATATCTCCTCTCTTTTTGACCAGCGGCAAGACACAACCTTCCTGACAATTGATGACCTTGCCCTGTCGCTAGTCGTGTTGTTCACCTCTTCCGTCCAGCCTTCAATGCACGCAAACAGTGACAGGGTATTGACTTCCCAACTTTTTGACCAGACATCCCCAACCTCCCATGATAGATCCGTCCGCATTTGCGAATCCATAGATATTTCTCCTCTCTTTGCTTTACTTTTTAAAATTAATTTGATGCAAAGTTTATTTGACCTCTAAAATGGCACAGCTTGCCTTAATTGTCATTTTGTTTGTTTGTCGTCAATTTGATAATCCATTGTTGTTTTGCTTTCATTAAATAGTTTGTCAAATATATAATTCATGTTGCGGATTGCGCCAAAAAGTTAGTCACTTATGCACAATTGTGAATGTTAGATCGATTATTGATTGAAAATTGCTCGTGAAATTCTCGTTTGCGTCATAAATTTTAAAATGATCTCTAGATTTATCTTTTAAAGCTAATCCAAGGATTTTGGAATACATAAGATTGGTATCAGTGCAACGTTGGTTTTACTCCTATCTTGAATCCAATATATATATATATATATATATATATATATATATATATATAGGCCAGTGATCAAATGCGACCTGCGAAGAACCAATCTCTGTCGTCCAGCAAAGAGACGTGTGATCCTCCGCATCCCGTTGAATTCCCAGGGCGGCAACCGGCGGCTGTGGGATCGCAGGACACCGGCCGCCCTGGGTTCGCCGGCGTGCCCGCCGGCGAATCCAGGGCGGCCGGTGGCCTGCGAGCCCGCAGCCGCCGGTTGCCGCCCTGGGAAAAAAATTTGCAACGGCGGTGGTGGCTGCGGCCTCGCCGGCCACCGGCCTCCCGAGGTTCGCCGGCGTGCCCGTCGGCGAACCCAGGCCGGTCGGTGGACGACGAGGACGGTGGTCGACGAGCCTGTAGCCGCCGACCGCCGCCCTGGGAAAACAATTTGCAACGGCGGTGGTGGCTGAGGCCTCGCCAGCCACCGGCCTCACGAGGTTCATCGGCGTGCCCGCCAGCGAACCCAGGCCGGTTGGTGGCCGGCGAGGCCGCAGCCACCGCAGCTGTTGCTGGGTTCGCACTGGATCCTGCCCGCAAAAATAAGAAAGTTGGATCACTGTAGCGGATATAGGAACGGTTGAATTTCGCTCTTCGCACATTCGCACGCGAATTTTTTCGCACAGGAACAGAACCCTATATATATATACACACTATATTAAAAAGAAATATAGAATAGACCTCATAGCAAGGAAAATAAGTTATGATGACAAGGTGAAAAAGACACCTACAAAATCACAACCGTCGATCATGAAAATAAACAAATAACTTGCTGCTCTTAAACCGCGGATCGCACACAAAAAACCAGCCACCCCCTCCCGTGCCCTAAATCTACCGAACAAAAGCTCCCACACCGCTGCACGGATCTTCTTCAGCCCCGCATTTGTCGCCTCCAGAATCCACACCGCCCGCCTTCGTCGCTCTCCGACGGCCCACAACTCTCTGGAGTTGAAGCCCGCAACCACGCCTCTACTTCTTCTGTCGTGACCATCGCTGTCGGCTCCCGCAAAGGACGTTCCCGCACCTCGTTGCTGCTCCCTCCTCCTACCGCAAAAAACCACATCGGCGAACCTCTCCGCGCAAGAAGCTCCTCCGCCGATCTCCTCTCTATGCAAAAATCTCCATCGTCGACCTTCTCTCGGCCTCCCCCAAACCACTGATGTTCAACTACTTCTTCCAGCACCTCTTCAACGGCGATACAGAGACACTTCCATAAGGTAATATCATATCTCTTTTCTTCTTTCCCCCATCTCTTCTTTTCAGATTTTCAATACAGTACAACATTAGCGATCTTCATCTACATTAATTGGGTTAGCATTGATCCTTCTAAGTTTCAAATTTCAATTGTGTTATCACTTTTAAGTTTCAAATTTCAATTGTGTGCTATCACTTTTAAGTTTCAAATTTTAATTGTGTTATTTTTAAGCGTATATCTGAATTTTAATTAAGAAGTGCATAAATATGAGCTCTAACTCATTGGAAAAAAATGGGAGCTCATGAGCACCTTCATGAAGAAAGTGTAGATTAAAATTGCGATTTTAAAGGCAAATGAAGATTTGGTGCTTTGACATCTTTAATGTTCAAACTTTTAAGTTATGTTTGCTATTATGTTTTAATTGTGCTCAATTGTGACACATTTCTCTTAATGCTTCATGTTGTGAGCTAAGGATCATTTTTCCATTCGAGGTTTTGGAGCCAAATGAATAAATTTTGTTTGATTCAAATCATAGGAAATGCAGATTTCTGCTCATTGCAAGGCAGAAATCTGCACATTGCAGTGCACAGATAAGAGAGCAAGCCATGGAAGGATGGGAGAGAGGCTGTCCAATCACTTGCTTCTGAGCTTTGTTCATGATTCCTGTGCAATATCATTGATTGGACTTTCGTATCACAAAGGCTACAGAAGAGGGCTTTCATAAGGTAACTACAAATGAGAATTTTGATTTACTTCTAATTCGACAAATAAGTTTGCTGGAATTGATACTTGCATATTTATGCTTCCTCCAAATTTGATTGGGTAGCTGAGTTGTGTTGGATTATGGGTTGTTGACATTTGGGTATGTTGAATTTGATTTCTCTTATTATAGTGTTCAATACCATATGTTTTACAAAGGCTACAGAAGAGGGCTTTCATAAGGTAACTACAAATGAGAATTTTGATTTACTTCTAAGTCGGCAAATAAGTTTGCTGGAATTGATACTTGCATATTTATGCTTCCTCCCAATTTGATTGGGTAGCTGAGTTGTGTTGGATTATGGGTTATTGACATTTGAGTATGTTGAATTTTGATTTCTTTTATTATAGTGTTTAATACCATATGTTTTATATTTTTGTAGGTTGTCCCAATTGCAGTCTGACTTCTTAGTTGCTCCATGTATTTGTCTGTATAGCATTGCTATCTTTATGTCCATGTGCTTATTTTTCTCATATATGTTTAGGTCAAGTGGACAAAGAATTTATACAAAGGCGACTTAACACAGAAACTGTATGCAAAGAATATTATGATTAAAATCACAATGAAAAAACAATTAAGAAAGAAATATAATTACCATGTTCTACATTCCTCTATAAGATGGAACATACATGTTTTATTACCAAAGCTTGAACATAAATTGAAGAATTGAATGAGTTGGTTCATAGCTTAGACATTACATCAACTTGAAAACATTCTTATGGATCAATTCAAAAATTTCTTGCCACATGTTTAAATTTGATTTAAGTTCTTCGTCTTCAAACTCCTGATCTCTTGGAATTTTTTATGGATTCCGTTTTTGTGAATCCCTTTTCAAAGGTATCCCAAAGGCAAGGTGGCTCTCATTAACGCTCTCCTTCCAGCATTTGCAAGGTGAGTGATCTCTTGGGTTTAATGACATTCTTTATGCTCATCTCCACTTTTTCTCACCGCCATACGACATTAACTCTTACACTTTTTCTCACTGCAATGAATAGAGATGCTCCAACACAGTTTTAGTTCATAATATCGGTTGGATTATAATGTGATTTCAACAACATAGTTAAAAATTTGTATTCATAATTTTTTATGTTTCATGTTGTGATTACATTGCATGCTTAGGCCTTAGAAATTTACATATGCTTACCCACCAAATCAATCTTTACATCTGCTGCAAATTCTTTTCCCAGTTTTTATACTGCTTACCCACCAAATCATCAAAAAGCCATTATCATTATTACCCTTATTGGAAAAATTTAGGTGTCACAACGCAAATTGTTTAATCAAAAAAATACTGTCATAACCGTAACCACGAAGAAAAAACAACTTCTGAGCATAAAATATCACGAGGTTCCCATTTGATAGTACCATTGTTTTATATAGGTTTTAAAAAAAATTCAACAAGCAATTTGCTCAATGATAATTTCACTAAACGATACTTCTATATTTTTTAATTGATGTCATTTCCTCTCTGACTCAATGATAATTTCAACATGCAATTTGCTCTATGCACGCCCGCCAAATATAGATGTCAACGAGGGCCCAACTACAGGCACGCCCTCAAAGAAGACGAGAGCTTCGTCATCTTCACGCAGCACACCAACATAACCGGCTTAACCGCTCTACCACTGATGAAGAAGGTGGAGGGGCAAACAAACATGGGTAATCGATCCTCCAACGTTTGTTGAAGGTATTACACATAATCAACGTCAATAGACATTGATCGACAACGATTTTTATAATGTAAATAATACAAACAACCACTCTTTTTGCAGGTGTTGTGATCCCTCAAATATTGCAAATCAGATGGTGGAGCCAGCTAACATGTTGGTAGATCCCGATGTTCAGTTAATTCCAACAAATGCGCATACAAATATATACAATCTGCAGAATTCATCAGAAATCAACTTGCCACCAAGAACAAATCGCCAAAGAGGAAGGCCAAGAATATATGCATCATCACAAGATCGACGGGATGCAACAAATGCTCGAAGAAAAGAAGCCCGGCGGATGCAACAACACATGGACTCAACAACATCCAATGAGTTAAGCAATCAAACGGAGTCATATAATCCACCGCATGTTATACAAGACAGACTTTCTGAACAACAACAAACAATAAACATGCAACGGAGAAGTGCACGTCTACAAGAACAAAGAACGACAAACATAGCCGATGTGGAGATGCATGTGGGTCCGTCAACCCATCAAAGTAATTTTCCTTATGACTGTGCAATTTCAACATTGGGACATGTTAATCATAATTGTTGCACAATAACCTCTTCATGTTAACATGCAGGCAACAACCAAAATCGGAGAACGACAACTCATTTCACAGCAAAAAATTGTTACACCGCACTTAATGTTTTCACAGTCACACTATCTTCCCCTACTATTTGTTCACATTGTCATGCAAAGCTTTTTCACACTGAGACACCAACTCTATGTTGCAAAGGTGGTTTAGTAGATCTACCGAATATCCCAACACTGTCTGAGATACTTGAACTTAACACTGCACAAACTACCGAAGCACGCAATTTAGACAGAATATACGTGCTTACAACCACGTATACTTCATGACATTTATGGGAGTAACATTTGAGGAAAATGTGCCGGCATTTAATCAGGGTATCTACACTTTTAGAGCGCAGACGCAATATATCACGAGATTGGATCTCTCCTCCCAGAAAGCGTTATTCGCTTGCGTTACTTGCAAATGTTCATTTATGACGCTGAACATGAAGTTGAGAATAGGTTGCTCGAGAGTCCAGAACTCTTCATATCCCAACACTTGAAAAGATCTCCAGCATACTAGATGCGGTAAACCCCTTCGTACAGACTTTCAGGCAGCTTGCAAAACAACCAAACCTTCAACAGTGCAGATTATTAATTAAGGAAAGGCCTTCAGTTGAGCGTCAGTACTCACTCCCAACGGCATCACAGGTTGCGGCGATATTAGTAGGAGCTCATGACTTTATGGAAACCAATGATAGAGACATACTCATCGAAACAACTTCAGGCAATCTAATATCTATCAAGAAGTACTCTGGCTATTACGACCTTCTACAGTATCCACTACTACCGCACGGGACATACAGTTGGCATGGAGACAAACTAATTGATCGTACAGAACGAACTAGCTGCTGCGACTACTACTCATACTTGTTACAACACATATTATATGCATATTATTTTTTATAACTACCTGCTAATTTAGAGATTTTATATGCAGCAACGCAGAAACACACATTTCATATTACTACATGTTGGGTGTTTACTATAACAATACATGGTTGATATGAACATAAAAGTTGAAACACAAAAACTACGCTGGATTCGGTCCCACCAAAATGATATTAGGGCAGAGCATTATCAAGGTTAACAAGATTGTTTATATAGTGGTGAAAACGATGCAGGTACATATATTATCAATCAAACTTGATAGAAAGTCAACTTTAATAACTTAGGGTTCTACCTTATTTATAAAGTAATTCTATTTAATAACTTTACAGATACTGTGGGATGTAGAACAATCTTACCATCATCTTTTATTGGAAGTCCCAGAGATATGTACCAGAAGTATCAGAATGCTATGGCAGTTGTGCGCAACTTTGGCAAGCCAGATATTTTTCTAACAATGACGTGCAATCCTTCGTGGTCGGAGATAATCAATGAGCTTTCTCTTGGACAAACGCCTCAATATCGCCCAGATTTAATCTCCAGAATTTTTCATGCAAAGCTAGAATGTTTAAAGGACGACGTTTCAGTCGTTCTTGGTAGAGTGGTTGCTCACGTTCATGTTGTCGAGTTTCAAAAGCGTGGACTACCACATGCACATATGTTATTTATTATCAACCAGCACGATAGGCTCAATAATCCAGATGTTACACTACTGTTAGGGTTCTAAGCGAAGAGAAAACTAGAAACAAAAAGACGGCTAGGGTTTTTGGAAGAAGAAAGGAATACCTGAAATTGATAATGCATGCCTCCAAAGAGGGGGGAAAAGGGGTATTTATGGAGCCCCCTTTTCCCTAGGGCCGGCCGGCCCCCATTGAGGGCTGAACCGGTGTGGTTCAGCCCTCCCTCCTCTTATTGATTAATTGCGGGCTGAACCGGATGGTTCAGCCCGGTCTTTGTCCGGCGCTCCTTTAGGTCTTCTGGCGTACTTGAATCCTCGGAACCGCAGATCGTCCGGGGCCATAACATTCCCCTCCCCATCAAGAGACAGCTTGTCCTCAAGCTGGAAGTCGGGAAATAACTCCCGGAACTCCAAGAAGTCCACCCACGTGTTGTGGGCCTCTGAGAGATCCTTCCACTTGACCAGAATCTCTGAACGGTACTCCGTGCCATGTTTCTTCCATCTGGACAGCAAGATATCCTCGGGGTTGGGGCGCAGCTCCCCCGTCGTAGTAGCCTCGGGTAGAGAGGGAAGCACTGTGGCTGCCGCCCCCAGCTTCTTCTTCAGCAATGACACATGGAAGGTGGGATGGATGCGAGAGCCCTCAGGAAGGGCAAGCGTGTATGCGACCGGCCCCACCTGTCGAGTGATGCGAAACGGCCCATAGAAGCGTGGGGTAGCTTCTGATTGGATCGGCGAGCAACTGAAAGCTGTCTGTAAGGCTGGAGATGGAGGAAGACCTCGTCCCCAACCTGAAAGGTCCGCTCCGTTCGGTGCTTATCGGCCTGCAACTTCATCCGGTCCTGTGCAACCCGGAGATTGTCCCGCAAGAGAGCCAAGGTCTGATCCCGGTCGCGTAAAGCTCGATCCACGGCCGGCAGCGCTGTGCTGCCCGGTTCATACGACCGCAGAGTGGGTGGTGAGCGCCCGTAGAAAACCTCGAACGGAGTGATCCGACTGGCCGTGTGATACGAAGTATTGTAGCAGTACTCCGCCCAGTGTAACCATCGAGTCCACGTGCGGGGCTCATCCATGACGAAACAGCGAAGATACGTCTCGACCCCCCGGTTCAGCACCTCTGTCTGGCCATCTGTCTGTGGATGGTTTGTCGTGCTCATGCGTAACCTGGTGCCCTGCAACCTGAAAAGTTCCTGCCAGAATTTGCTGAGGAAGGTCGGATCGCGATCCGATATGATGGAGCTCGGGAGACCATGTAGGCGTACTACCTCCCGGGCAAAGAGATCGGCAACAGTCTCCGCGGTGTAAGGGTGTCTGAGAGCGAGGAAATGGCCGTATTTGGACAGCTTGTCCACTATGACCAAGATCACGGACTTGCCCTGAGACCGGGGCAGGCCCTCAATAAAATCCATCGAGACCGTCTCCCATATCTGCTGAGGAATCTCCAAGGGCGTGAGCAACCCTGCTGGTGAGGACGTCTCATACTTCTGTCGCTGGCACATATCGCACTGCTGCACAAAACGTTGCGCGTCCCTGCGTAACCCCCTCCACAAGACATTGGCCCGAAGCCGCTGTAATGTGCGAAGCACCCCGGAATGGCCTCCGGTCGGGGACGAGTGGAACTCCTGTAACATGACCTCCTTTCAAGAGGAAGAAGCGGGTATGACCACCCTCCCGTGGTAATACAAATGTCCGCCAATCAGCTGGTACCCTGGAGGGGTGGGTTAGCCCTGAGACAAGGCCTCCACAATAGGTTGGAGCTCTGGGTCGGCGGCTATCTCCCTCTGAATGTCATCCAAGGACTCGATCAACGGTACCGAGAGGTGGTAGAGCGTGCTCTCCGGTAGGCGGGATAGGGCATCGGCCACCAAGTTCTCTTTGCCCTACTTGTACACGATCTCATAGTCATACCCCAGCAGTTTGGTCAACCACTTCTGCTGGAGAGGAGATGCTAACCTCTGATCCAAGAAGTGTTTCAGGCTCTGGTGATCGGTGCGAACTTTAAAATGGTGGCCTAGCAGGTATGGGCGCCACAGAGTCACTGCGTGTAAAATTGCTAGCATCTCCTTCTCGTACGTGGAGAGGCCCAAAGTCCGAGGTACCAAAGCCTTGCTGAAGTAGGACAACGGCCGCCCCTCCTGCATCAAAACCGCCCCAATTCCCACTTCTGAGGCGTCCGTCTCCACTACGAACTCCTTGGTGAAATCCGGTAGTGTGAGCACCGGCGTGGTCGTCATAGCCTCCTTGAGAGCGGAGAAGGCCCGCTCCGCCTCTTCATGCCAAGTAAAGGACTCTTTGTGGAGGAGCTGGGTAAGTGGTCGTGCCAGCTTACCATAGTCCTTCACGAACCTTCTATAGTATCCAGTGAGGCCCAGGAAGCCTCGAAGTGCTCGCACGTTAGCCGGTCGCGGCCACTCCACCATGCTCTCTATCTTCTTTGGGTCCGCCCTGACCCCTTGAGCCGAACCAGATGCCCCAAATATTCCACCTCTGACTGTCCAAACGAGCACTTCGATAGCTTGGCATAGAACCGATGCTGCCGCAGAATGGTAAGAACTTGTGCCACGTGCTCAACATGCTCCTCCCACGACCGACTGTATATCAATATATCATCGAAGAAAATGAGTATCGATCGTCGTAGGAGTGGCCGAAAGGTCTCATTCATCACGGCCTGGAAGGTCGATGGGGCATTGGAGAGCTCAAAGGGCATCACCAAGAACTCGTAATGCCCATCGTGTGTGCGAAACGCGGTCTTGTGGATGTCTTCCGTCTTCATTCGAATCTTGTGGTTGCCGGTTCGGAGGTCCAGCTTGGAAAACAAACTCGCCCCATGCAGCTCGTCCAGGAGCTCTTCTATCATCGGTATCGGAAACTTATCCTTGATCGTTGAATCATTCAGGTTGCGGTAATCCACGCAGAAATGCCAAGACCCGTCTTTCTTTTTCACCAGGATGATGGGTGAGGAAAAGGCGCTGGTGCTCGGCCATATGATGCCGGTTGCCAGCATCTCTTTCACACTCTTCTCGATCTCGGCCTTCTGAATGTACGGGTACCGGTAGGGTCGGACGTTTGGGGGAGCAGCCCCTTCCTTCATCTGTATGTCGTGATCCCTGAACCTGGGCGGAGGAAGGCCCCGGGGTTCTTGGAACACATCTCTGAACTGGGACAGAAGTGCCTGTATCCTCTCTGGAATGTCTAGTGGGTCTTGGGCCAAGGCCTCCACCCCGACTACCATGGCCATCGGGGATCCCTGCTCCTCCAACCGCTACAAGCTCCTCAAGGAAATCTCCTTCAAAGGTGAAGACCGAATGCCCTGCAGGCAATAATCCTTCCCCTGCTGGGTGAACTCCATCGTCAAACGAACCCAATCGGTGGTCACCCTCTGTAACTGTCGTAACCATTGGACCCCCAACACCATGTCCGAACCCCGAATCGGAAGCAGGTACATATCCGTGTGGCACACATAGCTCTGCACGCGGATCTCCACCCTCTTCATCACCCCCTCGCACATTAGCTTACTTCCATCTGCTACCATCACCTGGAAAGCTGTCTCTCTGTCAATTGCCTGTCCAACCTTCGAAGCAACTGCGGGGTTGATGAAATTGTGGGTACTCCCACTATCCACCAGGATGGTCACTCACTCCTTGCCCACCCAGCCTGTGAAACGGAGCGTCACCGGGGCCGCGCATCCCTCCATGGCCTGCAAGGAGACCCCGAACTCTGCCAAATCCGGATTTGCCAAATCCAAATCCTCCACGACGGCTGCCTCCATATGGTCTTCCTCGTCATCCTCCTCATGCAACATAAACACCTGGACCTTCTGACAAGCGTGTCCCTTGGTGTACTTCTCATCACAGTTAAAGCACAGTCACTTCTCTCTCCGGGCCTGCATCTCTGGCCATGTCAACCTGGTCACTGTAGGCCGTACGGGAGGCGGCTGCATCTCTGGCCATGTCATCCGGTTCCGCTGCCTGTTGTAACGCTCCTCCTGTATCCGAGCGATGCTAATGGCATGGCTCAGACTGCGCGGTAAGTAGGCATGGACCTCGTCCCGCAAGTGGTCCTTCAACCCTGAGATGAAACAACTCAGCAAGGTCTGCTCGCCCCACGGGACGCGGTTCGCCAACCGTTCGAACTCCGTCCGATACTCCGTGACGGTCCCCCGCTGACGCAGTTTTTGAAGGGTAGCCTCCACGTCCTCGTACTCCAGCGGCCCAAAACGAGCCGAAAAAGCCTCTATGAACTCCGGCCACGGGGCAAACGTGCGTCCCCGCAAAAACCATTGCGTCCACTGATATGCGTCCTCCTCCAGATGAAAGGCCGCCAGTTGTACTCACTGAGCCTCGGGGATCTCCTGATATTTGAAAAACAGCTCCGTCTTCTGGATCCACTCCAGAGCGTCCCCTCCCCTGAACTTGGGGAAGTTCATCTGTGTCTGTTTGGGCTGCATGTACGATCTCTGATAAGGCCCTCCCAAACCGCCACCGTCTTGTCCCATTACCCCGGGTTGCCCAAAATCTCCTGAATTCCTCCATGGTTCCACCCCGGATTTCTTCCCGGTCCCATATTGGTCGGACCGTATCCTCCGTTAGGAGCGTTCGCTGGTTGGGGCGGAAAAATCCCGGTGGCGCCCCCGAGAGGGACCGCATTTGCCCCGGTTGGGCGAAACAATCTGAATCCTTGGTGTTGTGGTCTCCATGGCTGTCCCGTAGGCTGCCCGAACCCTCCTCCTTGCCGCAGCAGCCCGCCGTGAGTCTGCAGTGGTTGTTCGAACCCCCAAGTCGAAGCCGACCCACCGTCGGACCCCCAGGGGCCTCCCGTGACTTCCGTCGCCCGACCAGGGGGGAAGAACCTCCGCTGAACCCGCCGCCGCCCTCTGGCTGTCCGCCCGGAAGTCCGCCGACCAGGAATGGGGCCGTCGGCCCGCGTGCGGCCTCTGGCGGAAGTCCCGCGCCGGATCCGGAGCCAGACGCTCCTGTCGGCCCGCCCCCTTGACTCCCGCACCCCGTACTTCCTCCGTTGGGGAAGTTTGTCGCCTGTGTCGGATCCCGCGCCGTTCACCGCCTTCCCCTTCAGATTTTGCAAGAGGAGGGATTTCAACTCCTCCATCTTCTCATCGAGGCGTTCTTCCAGATGTTGTTGCGAGTTCTTCATGCTTGCTTCGATTGCCGCTACGGAATCCGTCAACGCAACATAGTTCTCCTCGATGGCGGCCAAACGCGTCGTCTCCGCCTCCGTACGCGTCACCATGGTCGCAGGAAGGATGTTCTGATACCAAATGTTACACTACTGTTAGGGTTCTAAGCGAAGAGATAACTAGAAACAAAAAGACGGCTAGGGTTTTTGGAAGAAGAAAGGAATACCTGAAATTGATAATGCATGCCTCCAAAGAGGGGGGAAAAGGGGTATTTATGGAGCCCCCTTTTCCCTAGGGCCGGCCGGCCACCATTGAGGGCTGAACCGGTGTGGTTCAGCCCTCCCTCCTCTTATTGATTAATTGCGGGCTGAACCGGATGGTTCAACCCGGTCTTTGTCCGGCGCTCCTTTAGGTCTTCTGGCGTACTTGAATCCTCGGAACCACAGATCGTCCGGGGCCATAACACCAGACGACTATGACGGGGTCGTAAGAGCAAAAATACCGATAGCAAACTGGTCGAACTTGCATCTGCAATTATCTGGGACGAGACACCCATGACAAACAAGAAAACTTTCGAAATACTGGACCGTACATTGCGAGATGTGCTAGGAAACGGCAAACCTTTTGGGGGAAAGGTTCTTATAATGGGGGGGTGATTTCAGACAGGTTACACCCATCGTTGTGAATGGTACAAGACTGGAAATAATTAGGTCAAGCATCGTTGAGTCTTTCTTATGGCCAGAAGTGAGGTTGCTTAAACTAAAAGAAAATATGATTGCACGCGATGACGTCAAATATGCAAAATACTTGCTCAGGGTTGGAAATAGCGAGGAGCCAATAGTAGAAAATGATGTGATTCAGCTTCTTGACTCAATTGTTATGCCTTGTGAAGGAGAGCATTCAGTTGATGATTTAATAAATTTTGTTTTCCCTAATATGCAAACGTACAATATCAACAGTAACGTTGTCGAGTACATGGAGACAAGGGCCCTGTTAACTCCATTGAATGAAGATGTTAACAAACTGAATGAAAAATGCATGTTTATGTTCCCGGGGGATAGCACAACTTACTATTCTTTTGACTCTGTCTCTGATGATAACCATAACTTATATCTCTCAGAATTCTTAAACTCAATTAATCCCAGAAATCTACCCCCGCACAAACTAACATTGAAGTGTGGATGCCCCATTATGCTGCTCTGAAATATAGATCCAGTTGGTTTGCTGCACAAACCAACTATATTATTTTATTTTACACAAACCAACCCAAGCCTTCCGCAACCCATCTGACCGCAAGGATTTCAATCTCAAGTCCTCTCTCGAAAGATAACTTCATCTTACTTTGTTCCACGTAAGATCGATACTTAAGAAATTAGCTCATTTTATATTACTTGTGCGACTGGTACACTTGTCGTTCAACGCATCAAGCACCCTCTCTATTTGTGGAGCTTGTTCATTCCACCTTGAAACCTTTTATTTTCCCCCAATAATTTAATTTATGAGCTACATTTAAATCCAATTCTACCAGACAACCCACCCCACTTTGAAACCTTCTTTTAATTAAACCTAAAGTTAAATCATTTTCCCTATTTGACAGCCACCTTCCCATAGTTGAACGGGAGCCTGAAATAGAAATCGAACGAGACCTCTTTGTCTTCTTTTGAATTCCTCTCCAGTGTGCCTACACATTTCCCGTTTCCCTTCCAGTCATGGTGACGACCATCCTTCTCGCTCGTTGACACCACAAGAAGACTTATCTGGATCCGGCGACCTTTCCCCGTCATTGTTGACATTTCCATTGACTCCATTGTCGATCCTTTCCCTCCCAGGGGAAAGACACAACCTTCCTGACGATCGATGACCTTGCCCTGTCGATGGTCGTGTTGTTCACCTCTTCCATCCAGCTTTCCATGCACGCAAACAGTGACGGGATATTGACTTCCCAGCTTTTTGACCAGACATCCCCAATTTCCCATGATAGATCCAGGTCGAATTTGTGAATTCATAGATATATCTCCTTCTCTCTTTACTTTACTTTTTTAAATTAATTTGATGCAAAGTTTACTTGACCTCTAAAATGGCACATCTTGCCTTAATTGTCATTTTGTTTGTTTGTCGTCAATTTGATAATCCATTGTTGTTTTGCTTTCATTAGATAGTTTGTGAAAGATATAATTCATGTTGCGGATTGCGCCAAAAAGTTAGTCACTTATGCACAGTTGTGAATGGTAGATCGGTTATTGATTGAAAATTGCTCGTGAAATTCTCGCTTGCGTCATAAATTTTAAAATAATCTCTAGATTTATCTTTTAAAGCTAATCCAAGGATTTTGGAATACATAAGTTTGGTATTAGTGCTACGTTGGTTTTAAAGCTAAGCCAAAAAGTTAGTCCGGAACAATGTTGGTTCCAAGAAAGGGCCAGAAACACAAGCCCCTGAGGTGAGGAAAAGGGACCTTCCGGCAACGAAGACCTCGCATCTTGGGGCGAGCAAAGCCCCTCACACTGCGACCACCACATCGCTACCGGCAGCGAGCACTCCTTTGCTGCCGCCACCTCCTCCGGCCAGCTAGTCACACCTGAGGACGAGCACTCCATTGCCTCCACCACCTCCTTTGCCGTCGAGCCACGAACGAAGCTCATCCTGAAATCTGCCCTCTGATCCCGCCGGAGAGCTCGTCACGAGATCAGGAAAGAAGGCGGCCCAACTACTTCCCTCCCGCCGAGGGCTGGAGGCCGCGACCTTGGAGGTCGCGGACAGGAGCAAGCTGTCGAGCGCCCGGGAAGCTCGTCGTCAGGCCAGCGAGAATCATCTCGCCGCAGCCCTTCCCCTCGGCGATCTCGGTCTCCTCGACAAGGTATCTCGCTTGCTGCTCAACCACTCGTTGTTGATACAGATTTTGAATAGCTTACGTGACTTCTTCTTGATTGGACAGGTCGCCATGCTACTCTCGGAGCGGCTTTCATTAATGCCCTCGGGCTCTCTGCTCACGAATATCGCCATGCTGTCGTATGCGCCTACATCGAGCTGAAAGCGAAGTTCGACCAGCTCGTCATCTGCGAGCCGCATCGCCGGATCTCGGCGCTGGAGGTGAGGATGGAGAAGATGGAAGAGCTTCAGGAACGGCTGACGACCTACGAGGCCCGCTTCCACATGATCCACGAGCTGGAGTGGCGCGAATCGATAACGGACCATCGCATCCAGCTCTACCAGGATGAGTTGGTCGGCATGCGGGCGAGCATGGGCTCTACTGGGCGACTTGCGAGGATGGAGGAGTAACTGCGTCGGGGCGACGATGCGATGGCAGTGGCCAACGAGCACTTTCGATGTGCACGCGAGATGGGCTGGGCCGGGTGACATCCACCTCTTCCCGAAAAGCGGCCTCCTAGGACTTATATTTTTCTATTTTTTCTTTCTTCCATTTGAACTCGCCTCTGGCAATTATTGTAATGAACTTTATTCTTCAATGTAATAAAGCGAGTTTGTATCTCGCGTTGATTCTGCCGACTTTGTTTTTTGGTTGATGTTTTCTCTCTGTGATAATACTTGCTTTTTGCTTCAATACTCGTCTTCTTTTTGCGATATCTCGATTTGTCTGTGCAGGTTCTGGCAAGCTGGCGAGATTTTGAATGACTTTGTGCGAGGAAAGGGCTCGTAACTAGGGCCGATCTCTTGGTTAGCACGCGACTTAGGTCAATACTCGCGCGAGGTTGATATGCCCCCCCGGGCCTCTGCCTATAAATAGAAGAGGTAAGTGAGCCTTTAGTACGCTGTTGCGAATTCCGATCTTTGCTCGCAAGTTGTTGTTCTTGTTCGCGTCTTCCTTCTTGCTCAAACTTTCATCGTCGTTTCTTGCTCTTCCTCGCCCAAAAATGGTTAGCGATGATGCCAATGCTCGTCGACAGGCCCACACGATCAACTTCACCGAAGCAGTCTTCAAGAAATCGATTGCGACTGAGCGATCTGGAAGAATTCTGACAAAGGCACTTACCTAAGAAATACTCCGCCAGGCTCCTCGCCCGGATTGAGCGACTAAACATCTTCCTCGAAGGTGAGATAGCCATGTCTCTCCGCCACTGTGAAGTCGGCCTGCGACTTCCGTTGTGGCCCGAGTACCGTCAAATCCTGCGGTACTTCGGAATTGTGCCCGCCCAGACCAACCCCAACAGAGTGGCGATGATCATGGGATTCCACTGCTTCCTTGCTCTTCTTCGCCCAAAAATGGTTAGCGACGATGCCAATGCTCGTCGACAGGCCTACACGATCAACTTCACCGAAGCAGTCTTCAAGAAATCGATTACGACTGAGCGATCTGGAAGATTCTGACAAAGGCACTTACCTGAGAAATACTCCGCGAGGCTCCTCGCCCGGATTGAGCGACTAAACACCTTCCTCGAAGGTGAGATAGTCACGTCTCTCCGCCACTTTGAAGTCGGTCTGCGACTTCCGTTGTGGCCCGAGTACCGTCAAATCCTGCGGTACTTCGGAATTGTGCCCGCCCAGATCAACCCCAATGGAGTGGCGATGATCATGGGATTCCACTGCTTCCTTCAGGAAGAGAAGATCGCATTCGACCACTCTGTCTTCTGGAAGGTCTTCGCCTTTGTCGCGACCTCTGAGGGAGTCATCTTCTTCAGCAGCCATTTCTGCACTCTGGTCGGCACGACGAATAAGGTCCACAGGTGGGGAGAGTATCTAATCGTCGTCACCGACAACTTTGAAGGGTGCCGAGAAGGTCGCACCAGCCTCCAGAAGTCGTCTTCCTGCCACCCATCCTCGAGGGTGCGCCTATGTTACACCGACACGCGACACGACACGACACGCGACTCGTCCATTCTCCTAAACTAGTAATATTCGACACGTTCGGACACGTTTGTTAAATTCATATTTTATAATTATAAAAATTGAAAAATACGAATAAATAGACAAGAAATGAACAAACTTGGCATATAAAAATGTAATACTCATACTTACATGTTATATATCATCTAAAAAAACAACTGATTTTATGTCTGGCTCATCCAGTGAGAGATTTACAATTTCCAGCATGCCAACATCTTCGAATGTATCAAAAGCATCTCCGTCAATATCCCACATCTTTGTTTCTCCTTGTGTATATTGTGGATTTTTTCTTGAAAGTAGGCGTAGATTGTTGTGTATGAAAACCAGATCTTCTGCACGCTTTGGTGTCATTCTATTTCTCTTCATTGAGTGCACAAAAGAATATGTACTCCAATTTCTCTCTGCACATGATGATGAGGATGGTTGTCCAAGAAGCTTTAAGGCTAAGCTTTGTAGAATAGGAGCACTTGCTCCATGAACAACCCACTAAGCCTTGGGATCCATAGAATATCTGCTTTGAATTGAATCAAAATCTCTAAAATCTCCATTTATATATGCAAAATTTGCAAAATTTCCATGAACAACCCACTAAGCCTTGGGATCCATAGAATATCTGCTTTGAATTGAATCAAAATCTCTAAAATCTCCATTTATATATGCAAAATTTGCATAATCTAAATTCACCCGTGTTCGCTCCTCAATATCCGGAAAGTATTTCCTAAAACATTTCTTAGTTTCTTGAATTATCTCGCTATCCTTGTATGGAGATACTCTTGAAGGATCTTCATTGAGCCATTGTTCACTATAATACCTAATTTAAAAAGAAACACAAGTATTAATAACATAAAAATTAAACATTAATATAAATTTAAAAAACACATGAAAAGTTAGAAATTACTTTGGATTCAAGGCATGTGTCAAGCAATGAAGAGGAGTGTTGTTCTTTGACCAACGATCAAGTAATATTGCTTGAACAACATCATAAAAAGTTGATTGCTCATCTAACCTTTTAACCTCATGATCATAAATAGCTTTCTTCACTTTTCAATTATAGAATCCCACATGTCATAGACTAAGTGAAGGCAAGGTTTATCCGTATCACAAAATCTCAGCATATCATAAATTGGAGTTGTGAAGGATAGGATGTAATCAATAGAGTCTCACCATGAATCATTTAATACTTTTTCATTCACAAACCTTGTTCTTCCTTGATTGTCATCTCGATAAATACTCCATTTCTCACAAATCACCATGGTTTGGAGACCACTTTTAATGAGCTTAAATTTCAACATAACAATCATTGAAGCAAATCTTGTATCAGCAATGGATAGCACGTGTTCTCGGTGCAGCAGGTCGTTGAGGCCGGATCTCGAATCTTTTACCTCCATGATAAGAGGAGATTAACGCTTGCACTCATCACGAATTGATCTGACGATCAGTTGGTGATGTGAGCTAGCGTCAAGAGTTTACATCAAGGAGGTAAAGGGTTCAAGACCCGGTCTCAACAACCCGTCGCACCGAGAACACGTGCGGAAAGAGGTTGGGGTGTGCGGGCCGCAGCCCTGTTGTGCGGCTCGACCGGCAAGATTAGGCCCGTGAATGAGCGGCCCACAACATAAAAGTGTGCGGGAGTAATCTCGTCGGTCGAGCTGCACAACAGGCTTGCGGCCCGCACACCCCAACCCTTTTTCGCGCGTGTTCTCGGTGCAGCAGGTTGTTGAGACAGGGTCTCGAACCCTTTACCTCCTTAATGTAAGCTCTTAACGCTAGCTCACATCACCAACTGATCCTCCCACTCGCATGACAGTGAACCGGTTCCAATCAGTCTTTTTATTTCCTCGAGACCACCCCGCCCAATCCAGTACAACAATCGGTCTATGTTGTGGGTCACTCATTCACGGGTCTAATCTCGTCGGTCGATCCGCAGAACAGGGCCGCGGCCCGCACACCCCGCCCCTTTCAGCATGTTCTCGGTGCGGCGGGTTGTTAAGGTCGGGTCTCGAACTCTTTACCTCCTTGATATAAGCTCTTAACGCTAGCTCACATCAAGGAGATAAAGGGTTGAGCTAGCGTTAAAAGCTGACATAAAGGAGGTAAAAGGTTCGAGACCCGACCTCAACAACTCGTCGCACCGAGAAGACGTCCTGAAAGGGGTTGGGGTGTGTGGGCCGCGGCCCTATTGTGCGGCTCGACCGGCAGCATTTGACCCGTGAATGAGCGGCCCAAAAAATAGACTGATGGCTGTGCTGGATTGGGCAGGGTGGGTTCGAGGGAATAAAAAGACCGGTCAGAACCAGTTCACTATCACGTGGGGGAGACAAAGCACAGCTTAATAGCGCGAGACTCGAAATCGCAAAACACGCCTGTTGGGCGTAGTGCTCGGCGACACTGAAGACAAACGTTGGTTGAGACGCAGGGACGCAGCGGAATGGTCTCCAATTGCAGAGTTGCCGACGTAGGGAGATGAGTGCACTGGCTCGAGGATGTCAGAGTTATACGAGGGGCGAGGGCTGCTCGAGGATGCCGGCAATGGGCAAGTGCGTTGACGGTGCTGGATGGAGGCGCTGGAGCAAAAAACAGTTCGGTGTCTTCCGTAAGATGAGTCAAGATCTGTTGTTGAACACAACGAAGCAGCGCAAGGATTGGCTGAGGGTGAAGACGTGGGTGTCATCGCTCACCGTTGGGCCCAGGGAGTGCGGGGTCCTCCTGCAAATGCAACGAATGGAACGATATCCGGAAAGGGGAAGATGACGGCTTGGCAGAGATGTCGACAAGGGAATGGCGTCGGTTGGCGGGAGCAACGACAGTGGTGTTAGGGCAGCGGTAGCAGAGAAAGATGATAGCAGATTAGTTTACGGACAGCGGCTTCAGTGGAAGAGGAGTCAAGCATCTGATACCAAGTTGTTATGGGTCTTAGAATGCTGTTTGAGGAGAGGCCGGAGGTGGAGAAGATGGCGGTGGTGGAGGATACCATGGAGCCGAAACCGCAACTGCCTAGACGAGGTTGCTTGTTAGAGGAGAGAGCCACCAAGATCTCACAACAAGGGGAGGGGGCAAGAACAAGAACTTCATTCATTCCTACTATATGCATACAATGCTCATGCCTTTATATAGGCTACAGAATAATATTGACACTCACAACTACTAACTGATGGTGATCCATCAAATCATGCACCTGGAGGGGCTCGCCGCAAGGCGGGACCCACATTCATTTATTCGCGCAGGAGGACTTGATTGGATCGTCGATCGGACTCAGCAGTTGCGTCTGGGACGTCGCCGAGAGTCAAAACACTATATTAGTTTATATTTTTCAATTTATTATTGATGTATTTTATTTAAGGGCCGAACTCACTTGTCAATCATAGTCGTTGATGGGGGATGCCCTAGCATTTCTTTTCTTATAAATAAGACTTATAGGGGCTGAATAGAGGTATTGCAAAATTTTGGAGAAGCATTCTCGGATTCCAGCGATCACCCCGCGGTGCTGACGCCGTGGAGCCCTAGGTGATGACTACTAGGTTGGTTTCTCCTCCCCTAACCCTTCCCCTACCTCTTGCCATCATTTTCCAACCCAAATCCCTCATTTCCAGCCACTGCCAGCCCCAAACCTGCAGCCCTAAAGCAACCGGCCTGCTACCTCCTTGCAGCCGCCCAGCCCGCCTCCTCCTCTCCAACCCGCCGCCCCTCCACCGCCTCTACAGGACCACCAGCCCTTGCCTTCTCCCCCCACGGTCCAGCCGACCAGCCACCTCCCTTCCCCACCGCCACGCACCTCCAAAAAGTGCCCTAATAGCCCACTGGCCTCCACCTTCCCCTCCTCCCTAATCCGCCAACTACCCTTCGTGGATCCACCATCCTAACAACCCTAAAATTCTAGATCAGTCCAGATCTAGGGTTATAGCCTCTCGATCCGTTATTACCACCACTCATACAGTCGTACTTGTCATTTTAGCCCGGATCCGCCCCTACACATCGGATCTACCCCTCCCCGGCCCGGATCTACTCGTACGTGGTCGGATCTACCCTTTTCTCACCCGATCTCATCATTTACCGCAGAGGACAGCCACCACCTTCATTTTCACGTCGCCGGTTCCACCTCTGATCGTCGGTTCCACCTCTGATCGTCGATCTACACATCCGGACCCTAATTCTTCAGTGTCTCGGTTTAGCCCGCTACTTTGTGAGTTTATTTTGTGATATTGGCTTATTTTATTTGACATTTTCATTGGTGAATAATTGTATGTGCTGTGATTCTGACTAATAGAAATTGTTTCGGTACGCTAATAATTTGCATGTGGAGCTATTCGCCGCACGCTTTGTTTTGGCCCTCCGAGCGGAGGAAAACCATTATAAAATTGTCAAATTAATTAGTTGTTTTTCAATTTCAAATATTTGCGTGGAGTTGGAATTCTCATTGCTCAAATTTATTTGTCGAGTTATCGACGATTACATTGCATTTAGGTTCAGATTAGCGTGTCGCCCTAGTACTAACACCTAGCGTTGTAGGTTTTGTGCGTCTGTAGCCAACTCCTACATCATTTTGGTATCAGAGGCAAGGTTAGGTCATTTGCATGCTCCGTAGTGGTAGGATCTTTAGAGGAAACATGGTAGAGCCGCAAGTCACCGACGACCGAATGGCGAGCTCGAATTCGGGCGCCGCTTTTGCTAAGTTTCAGCGCTTTATCCTAGACCGTTTTGACACTTTTGTTGCCCAGTTCAACGATGTGCGTCATGATCTTGCTGAGGTGAATCTTCGTTTAGACCACTTAGAGAATGTCAGGGCCACTCCAACACAGTGTGACGAGTCACTTGAGGACGACTCTAATGCTCCTCAACGTCATGACCAGCGTCCGAGAGATGGTCAGCCCCCAGCAGACCGCCACCATCGTGATATTCCTCATCGAGCCCCGATTCCGCCGGTAAGGCGAAATCCTGACTTTGTGATGGAGCATAAGTAAGCTCTGGCACGGGATAGGATTCCCCATCAGCGTGATGAGTACCGTTTGCCTCGTCAGCCTCAGCCTGACCCTAGAGATCGTGTGCCCCCACACGGTCACCGTGATCATCACCACGATGAATATTATCCCCCGCGTCGGAGAGAGCGTGGTCCCCCACCCGCTCGATACGACTACGCTCATGACGAGTACCACGAGGATTATCCCGCCAAACCCACGAAGGGGAGGCCACCACCACGACATCACCCGTCGTATTCGACTCGACGCCCCTTTGTTCGATGGTTTCCTAGATCCGAAAGCCTTCAGCGATTGGCTCTTGGACATGGACCACCAGTTCGAGTGGTATGAGATGGACCACCAGTTCGCCGCATGCTTTGTTTTGGCCCTCCGAGCGGAGGAAAGCCATTATAAAATTGTCAAATTAATTAGTTGTTTTTCAATTTCAAATATTTGCGTAGAGTTGGAATTCTCATTGCTCAAATTTATTTGTCGAGTTATCGACGATTACATTGCATTTAGGTTCAGATTAGCGTGTCTCCCTAGCACTAACACCTAGCGTTGTAGGTTTTGTGCGTCTGTAGTCAACTCCTACATCATTTTGGTATCAGAGGCAAGGTTAGGTCATTTGCATGCTCCGTAGTGGTAGGATCTTTAGAGGAAACATGGTAGAGCCGCAAGTCACCGACGACCGAATGGCGAGCTCGAATTCGGGCGCCGCTTTTGCTAAATTTCAGCGCTTTATCCTAGACCGTTTTGACGCTTTCGTTGCCCAGTTCAACGATGTGCGTCATGATCTTGCTGAGGTGAATCTTCGTTTAGACCACTTAGAGAATGTCAGGGACACTCCAACACAGTGTGACGAGTCACTTGAGGACGACTCTAATGCTCCTCAACGTCATGACCAGCGTCCGAGAGATGGTCAGCCCCCAGCAGACCGCCACCATCGTGATATTCCTCATCGAGCCCCGATTCCGCCGGTAAGGCAAAATCCTGACTTTGTGATGGAGCATAAGTAAGCTCTGGCACGGGATAGGATTCCCCATCAGTGTGATGAGAACCGTTTGCCTCGTCAGCCTCAGCCTGACCCTAGAGATCGTGTGCCCCCACACGGTCACCGTTATCATCAGCACGATGAATATTATCCCCCGTGTCGGAGAGAGCGTGGTCCCCCACCCGCTCGATACGACTACGCTCATGACGAGTACCACGAGGATTATCCCGCCCGACCCACGAAGGGGAGGCCACCACCACGACATCACCCGTCGTATTCGACTCGACGCCCCTTTGTTCGATGGTTGCCTAGATCCGAAAGCCTTCAGCGATTGGCTCTTGGACATGGACCACCAGTTCGAGTGGTATGAGATGAGTGACGAGCGTTGTGTTCGCTTCGCAAAAATGAAACTGGTCGGGCAAGCTAAGGTATTTTGGATTAGCGTAGAGAGAGCCTTGGAGCGAGATGGTTATTACAATCACCAGGTGGGATGAGATGAAGCAAAGGTTGAGCGAAAAGTACCTCCCCGTTTCCTACCGAGACCAGTTATTTGAGCAGTTACAGAACTTACGGCAGGGGTCACTTACTGTAGCTGAGTATATGGCTCGCTTCGACGAGCTAATCGTTAGGAGTGACGTCTCGGAGGAGCCTATCGCCACTGCCTCCTGTTTCAAGGCGGGCCTTTGTTCTGAGATTCGGAGAGAGTTGATTCCACATCGTTTAGAGACAGTCGATCAGATATTTCAGCTCTCTCTCGAGTACGAGCAGTACCTCCGATCTTCTAGCACGAGGCAGTTCACTTCTCGGACTGAGTCCTCGACTTTTAGGAAACCCGCTCTGCCCCAGACCACCCCGGCTGCACCCTCACGTATCCCCGCGGACGCGAAGGGCAAAGTCATAGCCATTGATGGTCAGCGATCTGGGGGTATTGTGTGTTATCGATGTTCTAGCAGAGGACACGTGGCGACGCAGTGCCCCACGCAGAACCTGCTAGTTGAGGGTGAGGAGCAGGATTTGGGGGAAGATGAGGAGGGTACGGAAGAAGTTAAGGCCACTGTCGAGGAAGGCTGGGAGAGTGACGCCGAGAGGTCTTTAGAGGTGGGAGTGATTAGACGCCTCCTACACACCCCTCGTATCGATGAGGATTGGCGACGCACCACCATCTTTTACAGTCACTTTCCTAGTGCAGGCGGTCCCTGCAAGTTGGCTATCAACAGTGGGTGTTGCGTGAACATCGTGGCCCAGAAGGGACTAGACCGTATGCAGGTGAAGGCAGAGCCTCACCCCCACCCATATCGTGGCGTTTGGGTAGATAAGACGACGATTCAGGTCACCCAGCACTGCCTAGACCCGATCATCATTGCCTTATTTCAGGACAAGGTTTGGTGCGAAGTCATTCCCATGGACGTCGGTTATGTGCTTCTTGGCCGCCCCTGGCTGTTTGATCGTGACGTCACGTGTTTCGGCCGCTCGAACAGTCTTTTATGACAAGGGGCGAAAGATCACATTGACAGGCCCCAACACCGAGATATATCCAAGGGTGTGGTCGAGCCATCTGTTAGTACGAGTGCCTCGAAACCCTTGCATATTCTGAAGCGAGGCGAGTTTTTGCGAGATAGTGCTGATTCGAATATCATCTACGTTGTGGCTGCCACCTAGGCATCTGAGGATACCACAGTTGACCACCCACTAGCGGTGCGTCCCCTTTTAGGCATCCAGCTCGTCACCGCCCCGTGGGTAGACTCTTGTTTGTGGACATTATGTCTGACGAGCTCCCCGACGAGCTGCATCCTCCACGGGACATTCAGCATGCTATTGATTTAGTCCCGAGGGCTTCCCTCCCGAACATGCCCCATTACCGTATGTACCCAGATGAGCACGTTGAGCTCAAGAGGCAGGTTGATGAGCTTCTCCGTAAGCAGTTCATTCGCGAGAGTATGAGCCTACGTGCGGTCCCCGCCCTTCTTACCCCTAAGAAGGACGGTAGTTGGCTTATGTGCATCGATAGCCGCGTCATTAATAAAATCACGGTCAAATATCGTTTTCCGATTCCACAACTCGATGACCTTCTGGATACTATGTCTGGTGCTAAGATCTTTTCCAAGATAGACCTTCGTAGTGAGTATCATCAGATACGAGTTCATGAGGGAGACGAGTGGAAGACGGCATTCAAGACCAAGGACGGTTTGTACGAGTGGCTAGTCATGTCATTTGGGCTATTTAATGCCCCGAGCACGTTTATGCGAGTTATGACGCAGGTGTTGCGGCCCTACATGGGCAAGTTTTTGGTAGTATACTTCGATGACATACTGGTCTATAGCCAGACTCAGGCTGCTCACCTCGATCATCTGAGACTTCTCTTTGGCACCCTCCGCCAAGTGAAACTGTATGTGAACCTGAAGAAGTGCTCATTCCTTTTCGAGTCTGTTCACTTTCTGGTATTTATTATATCGTCTACTGGAGTATTCGTAGATCCCGAGAAGGTCAAATCCATTCGGGATTGGTATGTGCCCGCGAATATTCACGAGGCTCGTAGCTTTCACGGACTTGCCACCTTCTATAGGAGGTTTGTCCAGGGGTTCAGTATGATCATGGCCCCCTTCACGAGCTGTCTAAAGAAGGGAGGGTTTCAGTGGACCCCCGCAGCCACTAGAGCCTTTGAAGAAATTAAGGAGAGATTAACTAGGGCCCCTGTCCTACGATTGTCGGATTTTAGCCGCGCCTTTGAAGTCGCATGCGATGCGTCAAGTGTTAGTATAGGTGGCGTATTGAGTCAGGAGGGACATCCAGTTTCTTAGTTTAGTGAGAAGTTGAATGAAGCTAAGCAGAAATACTCGAATTATGATCGAGAATTTTATGCCATAGTCCAGTCTCTGCGTTACCGGAGACACTATCTCCTTCCCCGAGAGTTTGTGTTATATTCCGACCACCAGGCACTACGCTACCTCGACTCGCAACGCAAGATGGGACACCGACATGCGAAGCGGTTGAATATCTGCAGGACTTCCATTATGTTCTCAAGCACCGAGCTGGTGTTGAGAACAAGTCGGTTGATGCGTTGAGTCGCCGCGTATCCCGGTTGCAGACGATGACTGCGAGCGTAGAGGGACTAGAGAGATTGATGCTGGACTATCCGACATTCCCTGGCTTTGGCGAGATTTACACCACCCTGTTCTGAGACCCACCCGACCCTGTTGAGGGATATCAGATCTATGAGGAATATCTGTACCGGGGCTCCCGCTTGTGCATTCCCCAGAGATATTACCGTGATTATCTGATTTGGGAGTTGTACGCGGGCGGAGCCGCGGGCCACTTCGGGCGAGATAAATCCATAGTCATTGTCGAGGACCGCCTCTACTAACCCGGCCTTAAGAAGGACGTAGCTCGCGTTGTTTTCCATTGTCGTATCTGTCATACGGCAAAGGGCACTAAGCAGAACATGGGTCTGTACATGTCTTTACCTATCCCACACCGCCCTTAGGAGGACATTAGCATGGATTTTGTTCTCGGACTTCAAGCACCTTACGGAAACACGACTCCATCTTCATGGTGGTCGATCGGTTTTCGAAGATGACGCACTTCATTGTCTGCCGCAAAATGGCAGATGCGACTCACGTTGCAACTATATTCATGAGAGACGTCTTTCGACTGCATGGCCTGCCCAAGTCGATCGTGTCAGACCGCGATGTGAGATTCATGAGTTATTCCTGGAAAACCCTATGGCATAAGACGGGCACGGTCCTTGGGTTCTCCTCGACATATCACCCACGGACGGACGAACAAACCGAGGTAGTGAATCGGAGTTTAGGGAATCTTTTGCGGTGGGAATCTTTTGCATGGCCTGCCCAAATAGGAGAGCATGTAAGTAGTTGTGACTTCGATCTCCCTGTTGCAGAGTTTGCCTACAATAGCTCAATCAATAGGTCTACTGGGTTGAATCCATTTCATGTAGTATCAGGATATGACCCTAGGAAACCTATAGACCTCGTCCCGAGTCCTTTAGAGTCGCGCTCTAGTGAGTCTGTTGAGTCATTCGCACAGCATTTGCATGAGTTGCATGAGTCGGTTCGCCGACGAATAATAATGAGCAATGAAAATTATAAAACCCATGCGGATAAGCGAAGGCGAGAACAATCATTTAATGAAGGCGAGAAAGTAACGGTGTGAGTTCGCCCAGAGAGGCTCCCCTCGGGGCCTGCCAAAAAGTTAAGCACCAGGTGAATGGGTCTGTACTCTGTTATTAGTCGTATTGGGGAAAATGCCTACCGGCTCGATATCCTGGCTAGGATGGGAATTCATCCGGTGTTTAATGTCGAGGATCTGACGCCGTACTATGAGCCTCACGAGTATGTGGACCCGAGCAGTGGAGATGCCCAGTCGCCGTTGCCCCCGCTTTCGTTGCCTTACCACTCTCTGACCCCGCCTACGTCTGTTGGCCACCACAGCCCACCCCGTACTACCACTCACCCACCTGGGGACACGTCTTCTCTGGTTTCACCACCGGCACCACCGATCGCACCGGGATCCACCTTTCGAGAGATGAGAGATGAGTGCATCACAGAGATCAGATCCAATCAGTTTGTTCCCACCACGGACGGACCGCGATGCCGCTACTTGGTACACTGGCAGGGCCGCCCCGACGCAGACAACACTTGGATACTACCGGCAGAGCCTGATCGACTCGCCCCTGGACTTCGACCTTAGTACGATCATCTCCATTCATCGGAGATGAAGGCTTTTCAGTCGGGGGAGTTGATGGTGATCCATCAAATCATGCACCTGGAGGGGTTTGCCACAAGGCGGGACCCACATTCATTTATTCGCGCAGGAGGACTTGAACGGATAGCCGATCGGACTCCGCGGTTGCGTCCGGGACGTTGCCGCGAGTCAAAAAACTATATTAGTTTATATTTTTCAATTTATTATTGATGTATTTTAAGGGCCGAACCCATCGGTCAATCATAGTCGTTGATGGGTGATGCCCTAGCATTTCTTTTCTTATAAATAAGACTTATAGGGGCTAAATAGAGGTATTGCAGAATTTTGGAGAAGCATTTCCAGATTCCAACGATCACCTGGAGGGGTTCGCCGCAAGCGGGACCCACATTCATTTATTCGCGCAGTAGGACTTGATCGGATCGCCGATCGGACTCCGCGGTTTGACTCGCCCCGGGACTTCGACCTCAGTACGATCATCTTCATTCATCGGAGATGAAGGCTTTTCAGTCGGGGGGAGTTGATGGTGATCCATCAAATCATGCACCTGGAAGGGTTCGCCGCAAGGCGGGACCCACATTCATTTATTCGCGCAGGAGGACTTGATTGGATCGCCGATCGGACTCAGAAGTTGCGTCCGGGACGTCTCCGCGAGTCAAAAAACTATATTAGTTTATATTTTTCAATTTATTATTGATGTATTTTTAAGGGCCGAACTCACTGGTCAATCATAGTCGTTGATGGGGGATGCCCTAGCATTTCTTTTCTTATAAATAAGACTTATAGGGGCTGAATAGAGGTGTATTGCAGAATTTTGGAGAAGCATTCCCGGATTCCAGCAATCACCTGGAGGGGTTCGCCGCAAGGCGGGACCCACATTCATTTATTCGCGCAGGAGAACTTGATCGGATCGCCGATCGGATTCCGCTATTGCGTCCGGGACGTCGCCGCGAGTCAAAACACTATATTAGTTTATATTTTTCAGTTTATTATTGATGTATTTTAAGGGCCGAACCCACCGGCCAATCATAGCCGTTGATGGGGGATGTCCTATCATTTCTTTTCTTATAAATAAGACTTATGGGCTCAAGACCAATAATAACCCATAAAATATTACATATTTATGAAAATTATCAATATAATTTAATTTAAGGTCTAATGAAATGAAAATACGTTAGAAAACTCATGCATATCAATATAATGAGGATATTATGACCTAACTGATGTTGTGAACATTTAATTGATCCAGTCGAGGGCAAATAAAATGATATGATATGATGATATATATGTAATTAGTTAGGCTACTATTGGTTCCACTTTGGGATTGCCAAGCACTAAAGGGCCTCAGCATATCAAGGACTTCGGTTCACTATGGGGTTTTAAGTGGTAAGAAGACCTCTGGCCTTGTCTATCATCATGTTGTAAGTGCTAACTATTAAATAAATTATTTTCTTATAGAAGAAAAATAATAATAATATATTTCAGAGAACAGAAGAATGTGAAAATTGGTTATTTCTATCATTCAAGCAACCATTCATGTTTTTCATCCATGCATTTTATTACATATAAATTATAATACATTTCAGATATGAGTGAGAATACTCCCCAACCTGCCTATTATTTTTAGGCATTGCCAAAGAACCATGACAATAAGGCTGATTGAGGATGACATGTGTAACATGTAAAGAAACACAATGTAATCATGTACACTAACTCTTTTGAAATATAAATAAAATATGTTTTGGTTCTTATTCTTATTTTGTCTTCTAAATAATCATAATCAAATTTACTATTTCCACATCAGTAATTTGAGATTATCGGTCTAGGGCATGATCAATTTCTCAGACAATTGTGTGGTAGTGTAACATACTTGCTTTATAGGTAGTCATGGATGCATCAAACTACTGGTCTTATTTGGCATGTTTAGAATTCAATATAGGCATGCATGCAAAAGGACGCAATGTTGTGTTGCATCTTTCCTATGAGTTTGTGATGCGGAGCATAGACGAGCACTTGCAGTGGATGACGAGTTTTGGGCCTATTCGGGGGCTAATTTAGCGACTTTCCATATATAGCGTGACTGGATCGACGATCGGACTCCGCAGATGTGTTCGGATTCGCGTTGCGAATTGATTTGATATATTATTTCACTATTTTGCATTTTATTTTGATGTATTTAGGTGGCCCACATTTGGCCAATCATAACCATCGATGGTGGGATGCTCTAATCCTCCTTTTATTATAAATAGATGGTTTGTGGGCTGAATGGAGGCATTGCAGATTTTGGAGAGTGTTATTCTCGGAATCCAGCGTTCAAGCCACGATGTCGATTCCGTGGAACCCTAGGTGACGACTCCTAGGTTGGTATTTTCCTCCCCAAGCCTTCCCCCTAACCCTAGCCTCCATTTTCCAAGCCTCAAACCCTTCCTCCACCCGCTGCAACCCCCCAAAAATTCAGTCACCTCTCTAATTCCTATTCCTCTTCATTGCACTATTCATAAATTAAATTTACTATTCCTAACCTATACTTCTCCTCTCCCTGTGCCACCGCCGGCCTGAATACTCCCCCCAGCAAATCCACAACCACCAGCCGCCCCTTGCATTCCCTCCACGGCTGGCTCCTCCATAGCCTGGAGCCTACCACCGCCCCCTCTTCCCCCCCCCCCAGTATTTCTTCTTCCACCCGACCCCTCCTCCTGCTGCCTTTGCCCAATCCGGCAGCCCTCCAGCAAACCACCACCAAGGCCCCTTGCCCCCACCAGCACTGTGCCCCTCTCTACAACCCAAAACCGACACCCCCACCCTTCCTTTCGTGGATCCACCTTCCATATCCTTTCCCCTTTTCGGATCAGTACAGATTCATAATTTTCAGCCCAGATCCAATTCCAAAATATCGGATCTACTCCTCTTCACCCGGATCTACCCATACGTGGTCGGATCTCTCCATTTCCGACCTGATCCCACCCTCCATCATCGAGGACTGCCACCTACATCACTTTCCACACCACTGGTTCCACCTCGGATCGTCGTACACGCATCTCCGGCTTCAGATTCTTCAGTGTCCTGGTCAGCCCACTACTTGGTGAGATTTCATTATACTGGATTATTATTTTCAGCATATTTGTATCAGATTGGCCACTATATTTGCATGGATATACATTGTATTGTGATGGTTTGTTTAGATAAATATTGTGATTTGCAGGGTTCATTCGCCGCATGCTCTTGCTTTGGCACTGCACGAGGAGGAAAGCCTAAACTTGTTTTTTCCCAAATAAATTATTTAGTTTTGCTTTGAATTGTTTGTGTAGGATGATTTTATTTATTATATAATTTGTGATCTAACCGTCGGACTTTTGCATAGCATGTAGGGGTTAGGTCGCCGATTTTCCGTCGCCTATAGATCCGCTCTGCGTCAGTTTGCAAGTTATTTTGAGCTCATTTGCTCTTCAGGTTAGTTAAATGGAATCAGATTTAACATTGGTTAGATCTTTCGAAGTTTCCTCAATATATGTTCAGACGTTTTCTTTTTGAGATAGAGGGCAGCTCGAAAAATTTAGGTTTGAGAATGAGAGTTTGAGTTAAGTCAATCTTCTGTGCTCTAGAGCCAAAGAAATTCTTTTATTAATAATTTGAAGTATTACAAGGCTAGGCATGTTAAACGAGGGAGGGGTAGACCAATAAAGACTTAGAATGAAACTGTAAGGAAAGACATAATGTACTTAAGCTTTAGTGAGATTATGACAAAAGATAGGGCACAATGGCGACAAAAGATCCATATAGCCGACCCCACTATAGTGAAATAAAGGCTTGAATGTTGTTGTGTTGTTGTACAAGGCTTAAGTAATTACAATTGATAAGAAATAAAAGAAATAACACTATGCAAGGCATAGCAAGAAAATTTTATGAAAAATAAATAAGGCCTAATCATACTCTCACTCCAATCAAAATTGAACATGTTTCACAACTCTTATTCTTGAAGCAAAAGGATAATATAAAGATACTCATCTTTCCCTATAATTACCAGAGTGGATCTTGATCTTGTTTGTTGTTGGGGTGCTTGCGAAGCTATATACTGAAAGATCTCAAATACTCGTGTCTGGCCATAAACGGCAGCCTTCTGACAATATAGAAAAATCATATCACCGGCTCTTATCTTCAGCTCTAGTAAGTTGCGATCAATTTCTGTCTCATGACTAGCCACATATGGTCGGAAGAAAGTTTCATAGATATATGTTGTTCCCTTCCATAATAAATAGTTTGCCAATATGTTAAAAATCAATGGGATTCAAGTGAGCAATTCAAGTGAGGAAGAAGTTTTACCCGAGTTTTAGGATACCACAAGTACAAAAAGAATACCACCTTTGCTTCACTATACATTGGCATCCTTTTAAAAAACAAATTTTAAAAATCAGCAAAGCAGAAAACAAAGAAATGGATCAAACAACTTACAAAATGCATACCGCACCATGAGATAAATGTGTCTGCAACTCGCTCAAACACTGTCAATGCAGCTACTAAAATCCTGACAAGTAGTTAGAAAGGCAAAAAAACAAGATTTACAACAATCAACATCAGTTTATTATCATTTTCTGCAGAAATTCTTCAAATACAAAAAAACAATCAATGGCTGTTTGGAGAGCTTAATTACCAATATTGACACCAGAAACGTAACTGCTCCATCTCCGGGCGATTTAACTCCACAGTTTTGAAGCATTCGTAAGCAGGATAAGCATATCCAAGAGCCAACCTGCAATTAGGAATAAAGATAATTCCTATTTTAAATTCCTAAATAATTCATTAAAACTAAATATAGAAGAATCTAAGTTGCAAAAATCTTACCCAAGTGCTCTGGTAAGGAAAGATCCTATCATTTTGAATAGACTATAAGTTGGCCGGCTCCAGAATCCTTTCAATACAATCATAAATCACATACAAAAATGGAAAGACTACACGCGCTTTCAATAAAAAGTGCATAATGTATCTCAGTGCCAAAACCGAGAAGTAGGTAATACTCTAAAGATCTGGACAAGAAATGTGGATATACTATAAAAACCATCAATCCACATTCATTTTCAGAAACGGCAAGTAAAAAATAGTTGAACAATCGGGAAACATGGAACAAATCGAAAGCGCGAGGAATACAATAAAAAGAAATAGATCTATACCTTGCCGGAACTTACCGCAAGAGGAAAGAACCAGTGCAACTCGAATGGAAGCAGGTTTCGCAAGTCGTTAGCTGGTAGAAAAACAAAAAAAATGTAGATGGGTCGGCGCCGTCGTCGACTTCTAGTGGCCCGAAAAGCATAAACTGCCGCCGCCGTTCCGGCAAGTTAGCAAACTGTCAGCCAGACAAGTAAACCCTTCTCAGCCTCGTCTTCTTTTGAAAACTTATTTGATAATCCGCCGTAAATCGTGATTAAAAACTCGCCCCTGGGTTCGCTCTGATCTCCGTGCACTTTATATGAATTCGTCGGGCAGACAACTCGACGTTTCGGCGTTTTCACCCAATGGACGCCACCAACGGTTGGATTGTTGAGTGCGCAGATGAGTGTACGGAGAAAGGACTTGGCCACTATAAAGGGGAAAATTTTTGGGTACACGCTTGTACCATTCTCCTGTGCCCAAATAAATAGTCCTTAATTCATGGGGCCCACCCTCCTTTTCCCCCCCAACTTCAACTTCCCCGATTTTGGAAGTTCCGCCTCTGTTGCAACCCAACTCCACCATTGCTAGGGTTTCGGGCGGGACTCCGTGCGATCATCTCCTACCAAAGAGGAGATAGTCTACACGACAGAAGACCGTGAGGGTGCCATTACGGAGCTTTCCTTCCCTGCTGCAACCCAACGCCGCCATTGCTCGACGAAGCTTTCTGTTTGGGGGAAACTCTCATTCTCGCCCCAGGACGTTGATTCCAGTTGTAAAAATCAGTGCTTCCTATTTCCGCCATTACTGGGTTGTCTGTTCTTACTTCTCTTCAGTTCCAACTGGTTTATAGTTTCAACTGGAGCACGCTCATTAGCAGAGTTTATCATTACCACTCTTTCAAGGTATAATATTTTGATTTTCAGTTCCATTCCAGTTGTACTGTCTTTGTAGTGGCATTCCACTGTCCAGTTTAATTCTCATTATAGTTGCATTCCAGTCGGCCTTTAAGTTGCAGTTACATTTCTGCTTCTCCTTTATGTATTCCAGTTAAGTTGCAGTTACATTCCAGTTTTGTCTAGTTAGATTCCAGTTGTAATTTTGTGTTTTTCCAGTTTTAATATTGTTTGAGATTCTTTTGTTTATCCTTCGCAAGGTATAACATTTTGATTTTCAGTTCCATTCCAGTTGTACTGTCTTTGTAGTGACATTCCACTGTCCAGTTTAATTCTCATTGTAGTTGCATTCCAGTCGGCCTTTAAGTTGCAGTTACATTTCTGCTTCTCCTTTATGTATTCCAGTTAAGTTGATCATGTACGTAGTTGAAAAATTAAAAATACTTATAACTTCACATGTGCAGATAATCTTAGGACTGAACCTCTGATTACCTTCACGACATATGCGCAGATGAGGTACCTTCAAGAAGACACAGGTGATGTGCTTCCCAGCGACAGCCGTATGGCCAATACGCGTCATTGAAGGCCTTCCTACTCAGGACAACGGCAACGATTGCGGAATATTTGTGATGAAATATATGGCAGCTAGTGTGGTAGAGGGACCAGTCGATTGGAGTAGTCACAAGGATTGGGGTAAGGACATGCCGAGGATGCGAGCCGAAATGGTTGCATCTTTTTGCCGGATATTTCAGTCTTCCCTGCTCACAGAACATGGATTTACTTTTTAAATGATATGGAATAATTCTATCATCCGAGCCGAAATGGCTTGTTCCGATTGCTATTTGGACAGTACATTTGGAATACATCCCAATTATGTAGTACTATTTTAAAACATGTTTGTTTCTAATCGACAGCCTGCAGGGAAGGGATTACTGCATTCTTCGAATAGGAATTCAATTTCTGAAATGTTTTTTGCTTGTGTTTTGGTAGTAAATATATATGTTAATGAACCAAAAAAAAATTGGCCTCAGTATTATTAGATTTCGAACCGAGTATAGGGTGACTCAAATACTGTTTTTAATAAAACTCAAATACTGTTTTTCATAAAACTCAAATACCGTTTTTCATAAAACTCAAATACTGTTTTTTTTACTATTTGAATAGCCTACATTTGAAACCAGCATCCCCCAAACATCATGAATATTCTGATTTATTGAAAGCAGTCGACCACTTATTTCTAACCTTATATAGGTCACGCAACCATCTATTGTCCACCAAGTTTCCTCTTGAAACCATATCGCTCCAGCACTTCTCAAATTCAATCTCAGAATCGCATTTACTCATACAATAGTAGAAAAGTGATCGTACAACTTTGTCGTTATTGAAAGCGGGTACCTTGGCCGGGGTTTTCTTCGAGATGTGCCACTAACACAAACGATGTCGACTAGTGGGAAAAATTCTCTCAATGGCAGCAGCCATTGCCTGATCCTGATCTGTAAAAATAGTGGTCGGTTGTTTTCCTCCAACAAACCTCAAAAAGGTCTCGAACACCCAACAAAAGGATTCTATTGTCTCCGTTGCAATGAATGCCCCACCTACAAAAATATTCTGTCAATGATGGTTAACAGCAATAAAGGGTGCGCATGCCAAATTATACTTATTCAGCCGATATGTAGTATCAAACACAATAACGTCACCGAAGCAATCGTAATCAATTTTGCTATGCCCGTCAATCCAAAGAAAACCAATAAGTCTATTCATCTCATCAGTTAGGATATCATAAGAGAACATATTGTCCTCAGATTGTCTGTCCTGCAATACTTTGGACAAGCTGATAGCATCCCCACTATCTATTAGCGCTCTTCTTTCGCGTTGGACAAAATTATAAGCATCGGACTTGCAAAACCCCACATTTTCAACACCGCCCACTTCATCTGCGAGGAAATTGTATGCATCTGTTGTTCTAATACCCACACCTGTCATATTCTTTAGAAGGCTAGCTTGAACAGTAGATATGCTACGATGAGACCTCAGTAGGTGCCTGTCATTTTCTGATGCAAGTGGGTGATTATGTTCCTCAACGAACTTCGTAACCTCCCAATTTTTACCTTCTTTGTCTGCATTAAAGTATATGCAAGCCAAACAATTTGTACGAGTATCCAATTTATGGTATTTTTGTTGTTCGTCAATCAATGGTTTCGAAACCTTTAGGCCAGCTTTTGCGCAACTATACCCTCAGCCCTTGATAAATCTGGTATGCGCCCAATAAACAATATTTTGCTTCCGCACGCTAAATCCAGTTTTATAAGCATAATCGCAGTACATGGAGTATGATTCATCCTCACTATGTACAATAAGGAATGATACTGTGGATTTCTGTCATTCAGGAAAAAAATAGTCGTACGTTAAATCCAGTAGGAAAATAATGAATTCCAATTATAAAAGAAAAAGTAGCTGTAAGACAGCAAATTCCAGTTGTAAAATAATGAATTCCAGTTGTAACATAATGAATTTCAGTTGTAGCACAATGAATTCCAGTTGTAACATAGTAAATTTCAGTGTTCATGAGAATGAACGACAAACGTGCTGAACTTAAAATACCTAGCATAATCCGTAAAAGAGAAGAAAAAATCAAGACTCATATTGCCAAAACTATCTACGGCGGGTTTCTCATATGACTCCTGCATGATTTGAAACTTCAGGATGAACAAAATGATGAGGGAAAAGAGCTTCAGGAAGTAAAAGAATGAGAGTTTCTGTACTTAAAAAGCTACAGTCCCGAAAAAGCTTCGTCCAGCATCAAACCTAATGGCGGAGCCGTAATGGCACCCTCACGGTCTTCTGTCGTGTAGACTATCTCCTCTTTGGTAGGAGATGATCGCACGGAGTCCCGCCCGAAACCCTAGCAATGGTGGCGTTGGGTTGCAGCAGAGGCGGAACTTCCAAAATCGGGGAAGTTGAAGTTGGGGGGGAAAAGGAGGGTGGGCCCCATGAATTAAGGGCTATTTATTTGGGCACAGGAGAATGGTACAAGCGTGTACCCAAAAATTTTCCCTATAAAGGCGAAGAGGATTCCTTTAAGTAGATATAAAATATAAAATATAAAAGATTAAAAAAAGCGTTTGTTAACCGCAACTCGTTATTGACTAGTCGCACCCCAAAATCTCCAATTTTTTCGTGTCTTCTCGAAATTTGTCTTATACATGCAATTTCAGAAAACATGTCCAACACGAAAGTTGTAGATCTCGACGAGATCTACAATTTTTATGTTGAACACTTTTCCTGAAATTGCATGTACAATGTTGAAACCAAAAATTTAGTCTCTCGTGGAGTTCGTGGTCCCAAAAGAAGGGTGACCTCACACCTACTACACTCGGGGGAACGTCACGTACCAAAGACTTGAGAAATTAGGAACAGACCATCGGCTCTAGCGTGGAGGTCTCACCACACACCCGGAATATCACAAGAGCACTTCCTCTCCCTCACCAATGGCGGAGCCGGGCACCTTGGAAAGCTCTCTCAACTCAACCAAGAAGAAGAAACCAAGGGAGGATGAAGTCAAAAAACTCATCCTCTCCAAAGGTACCCAATGAGCCGTATTTATAGTTTTTCCAAGCCTGGGGGCCAAAAGGTCCGAAATAACCCTAAGACAAAAAGGCCTCGAGCCAATAAAAAACCTCCACACCAGGGGGTAAAGAGGTAATTCCACCCCGGAAGAAAAATGGTAAAAACCCGGCCCAAAGAGGTCCAGGGGGAATGGAGGCTAAGCCAACCTCCCCCCCCCACCTGGTCGCAGGCCGCTCTCGCCCGCGCGAGCGGGCCGCCCGGGGCGAGAGCCCGGCCGCAGGCCGCTCTCGCCCGCGCGAGCGGGCCGCCCGGGGCGAGAGCCCGGCAGCAGGCCACCCGGGGTGAGAGCCAGGCCGCAGGCCGCTCTCTCCCGCCCGAGCGGGTTGCCTGGGGCTAGAGCCCGGCCGAGGGCCGCTCTCGCCCGCACGAGCGGGCCGCCCGGGGCGAGAGCCCGGCCGCAGGCCGCTCTCGCCCGTGCGAGCGGGCCTCCCGGGGCAAGAGCCCGGCAGCAGGCCGCCCCGGGCGAGAGCTAGGCCGCAAGCCGCTCTCGCCCGCGCGAGCAGGCCGCCCGGGGCGAGAGCCCGGTCGCAGGCCGCTCTCGCCCGCGCGAGCAGGCCGCCCGGGGCGAAGCCCGGCCACAGGTCGCTCCGACCTTAAGCCTATCAAGTCGGGGTGGGTGCCGGCCAACTTATCGCACCCCCCCCCCACCCTCCGCCGAAAAGGGGCCACTGGGGGGAGGCAGATTTTTCTTCCCCTACTAGTATATTTCTAAGGCCAAGCTAAAATTGGCCACCAAGTGTGCAAAATCTCTCAAAAGCTTAAAAAACATAAAGCTGGTCATGCGCCTGCCGCGGGAACCCTACTCTACGAATACGGGGTTGTACATAATCCCTGCTCTTTTCGAGGTTGGCACAAGATCGGAAAAAAAACATCTAACCCAACGTATTCGCAGAGTGGCCTTCATGGGACCGAAAATACTCGGTCTCTCCAAGGGGTCAACCTGTCATGTCAGCTAGTGGGAGCCTGGGTGACGAGACGGCATCGGGGTAAGAAACACTTGGCCACCCCGAGGGGTCAACCTGTCATGCCAGCTAGTGGGAGCCTGGGTAACGAGACGGCCTTAAGGTAAGAAACACTTGGCCACCCTGAGGGGTAAACCTGTCATGTCAGCTAGTGGGAGCCTGGGTGACGAGACGGCATCGGGGTAAGAAACACTTGGCCACCCCGAGGGGTCAACCTATCGTGCCAGCTAGTGGGAGTCTGGGTGACGAGACGGCCTCGGGGTAAGAAACACTCAACCTCCCGGAAGAGTAAACCTGTCATGCCAACTGACGGGAGCCTGGATGGCGAGACCCCTCCAGGTAAAAAGAAATGGGCATCCACGAGAGTTACCACCGGCTCTGCGAGCTAGTGGGAGCCTAACAGCGGGACCGTCATCGGAGCAAAGGAGCTTGGGCTTCCACAAGAGGTACCACCGGCCCTGCCAGCTAGTGGGAGCCTAGCAGCGGGACCGTCGTCGGAGCAAAGGACTTGGGCTTCCACGAGAGGTACCACCGGACCTGCCAGCTAGTGGGAATTTAGCAGCAGGACCGTCATCGGAGCAAAGGACTTGAGCTTCCACGAGAGGTACCACCGGACCTGCCAGCTAGTGGGAGCCTGGCAGCGGGACCGCCATCGGAGCAAAGGACTCAGGCTTCCACGAGAGGTACCACCGACCCTTCCAGCTAGTTGGAGCCTGACAGCGGGACCGTCATCGGAGCAAAGGGGACTTGGGCTTCCACGAGAGGTACCACAGGCCCCGCCAGCTAGTGGGAGCCTGGCAGCGGGACCGTCATCAGAGAAAATGACTTGGGTTTCCACGAGAGGTACCACCGAACCTTCCAGCTAGTAGGAGCCTGGCAGCGGGACCGTCATCGAAGCAAAGGACTTGGGCTTCCATGAGAGGTACCACCGGACCTGCCAGCTAGTGGGAGCCTGGCAGCGGGACCGTCATCAGAGCAAAGGACTTGGGCTTTCTCGAGACGTACCACCGGACCTACCAGCTAGTGGGAGCCTGACAGCGAAACCGTCATCGAAGCAAAGGACTTGGGCTTCCACGAGAGGTACCACCGGACCTGCCAAGCTAGTGGGAGTCTGGCAGCGGGACCGTCATCGGAGCAAAGGACTTGGGCTTCCACAAGAGGTACCACCGGCCCTGCCAGGTAGTAGGATCCTTGCAGCGGGACCGTCATCGGAGCAAAGGGGACTTGGTCTTCCACGAGAGGTACCACTGGCCCCGCCAGCTAGTGGGAGCCTAACAGCGGGACCATCGTCAGAGCAAAGAACTTGGGCTTCTACGAGAGGTACCACCGTACCTGCCAGCTAGTAGGAGCCTGGCAGCGGGACCGTTGTCGGAGCAAAGGACTTGGGCTTTCAGGAGAAGTACTACCAGACCTGGCAGCTAGTGAGAGTCTGACAGCGGGACTGTCTTCGGAGCAAAGGACTTGAGCTTCCACGAGAGGTACCATCGGACCTGCCAGCTAGTGGGATCCTGGCAGCGAGACCGTCATCGGAGCAAAGGAGCTAGCCTCCACGGGGTACCTTCGACCCATCCAGCTAGTGAGACCCTAGCATAAGGAGGTCCTCTCGAGGGGTGGGATTGGGCATGTCACCTAAGCTACATCAATTCCAACATCCTCAAAGGGGAAAACGTGATGGGTTACATGACCCCCCCCCCCACCTCCGACTCAACTAGTCGGGGGTTGAACTCATTACAACATAAGAAACGATACAAGACTCTGCCGAGGCGAGGCTTATTCAGGGGGTCTTTGTATGCTGGTCGTCATCCTTCCACTCGGATACCTCCATCTTGCTCAGTCCCTCCATGATCTTCTACATCTCCTATGCCTTGGCCAACCAAGAGATTGTGTTGACGACCGTGACATAACATTGCCTTGTCATCCTGGAGTCTCCCTTGACTCTGACTTGGATCCCTCCTGAGCTGAACTTGAGGCACTGGTGGAAAGAAGACAGCACACAACGGAAGGCGTTGATGAGGGGTCTTCCGAAGATGGCGTTGTAGCTTCTCGGAGCGTCAACAATGACGAACCGGCAATTCCTTGAAGTCCCCCCCCCATTTAACTTGGAGTCCTACTCCACCTTCAACCTCCTTCCTCTCCCCTAAAAATCCGAACAGGGGTCCGTCTGAGGCCAACACCCTCCTTGGCTCCGTCTTCATCTCGTCAAACACCTTCTTGAAAATGACGTTGACGGAGCTCCCGTTATCAACCAAGATCTGGGAGACGGTGTAGCCCTCGATGGTTGTCTGGATGACCAGCGCATCACAGAACGGATTTGCATGATCTGGCATGTCCTTCATCGAGAAGGTGATCTTCTCCTCCTGGGGCGGGGTCTGGGACGTCGAAGCGACGCTCCGTCGGTACATGACATGGAGGCTCGCCTTCCGAGTGGCCTCGATCCTCACTCCATTGTGGATCACTGCTATGCCACCTCGGGGTTTGATGTCGACTCGATCCTCACATATGTCATCCTCCCCCACTCGGGGTGGAACCTCTTCAACCTGCGCCGACGGCTGAGGCTGAGCAGGGCCTCTCTCCCCCCTCACTTCCAGAAATTTGGGGCAGGTAGCTGTGGCGTGACCCTCTGCATGGTGGAAGTCACAGTACGACAACGCTCCTCCTTCTCTCCTTTGGCGAGTCCGACGGTCTCTCCTGTTGCCTCTTCCTCCTTCACCTATTGTCAAGGTCTGTTGTGGTGGGGGTAGGAGCTGTCTTGGGGCTTGCCTCTGGAAGTTGAACCTCTCTTGGCCCCCGTGAAAGTTTCCCCCACCCTGGATGAGAGCTCTTCCTGGACCCTGGGCAGGTCCTCCCTGCTGCCTCCAGCCTAGTTCCGGACCCTCCTATCCCTAGAACCCCTGAGCTCTTTGTTCTTCTCTCCGTCTTCCTTCCTGATGCCTTGATCCACCTTGCTCTTTTGGCTCCGACTTTGTTAGCTTCGCTAACTTCTTGACAAATGCCGGGTTGGTCGCCTCCATGGCTATCTCCTCCGCCACTCTTTCCATCAGCTCCTCGAAGGAAAGGGGGGCCTTTCGGGTCAGGCTCATCTTGAAGAACCCTTCGCGCAGCCCCACCGTGAACTCCATCTGGAGGGCATACTCTGGCATCTCCTGGATATCCAGGATCTCCTCTTAAAACCTGTCAACATAGTGGGCCAGCGACTCCTCGTCCCTCTGACTTATCAGAAAGATAGACTCAGGACTCCTCTTCCTCTTCTTGGAGGTGGAGAAGCGGAGTTGGAAGCTCCGTCTCAAGTCCTCGAACCCATAGATTGACCTTAGATGGAGTTGATGAAACCAGTCCCTTGCCTTCTCCTTTAACGTGATCGCAAAGAGGCGACACTTGAAGGCATCCGTCATCAGCCTAATGGAGACGACATCCTCGAACCCCTGTAGGTGCTGGACGGGGTCATCCTTCCCGGTATAGTAAGCCATATCTATCTCTCTGAACCCCTCGGGAACGTGAGCTGAGATGATCAGCTCACTGAAGGGTGACCCCCTGAGGGGTGGTCTCGCAACCTCTACTCGTGCGACCTGCTCGTCGGGCTGGGGAACAGCTCCTAGCCGGGGAGGTCTCGCTCGACCCCCTCTCCCATCCTTTCTTTCCCAGGTCGCCTACCTGGTGCACTTCCATCTCCCCCTGTTGGGGTCATCTCGCTTGTGCCCCTGGGAGGCAGCTCGCCGAGACCGCTCTGGGTCAGCTCGTCGAGACCCTTGGGAGCCAGTTCCTGGGGGGTGGGGGTTGAGCTGTCAGCCCGAGGGGAAATTCTTCTCAGCATCTCCATGATGTCTTGGATGGAAGCCATGAACTCCTCCTTTTCTACGAAGGGTCCGGGGATGGGGAGCTCGCCGAGATCATCACTACCGCCCTGATCTCCGACCATGACACTCTCCCGAGATCTTCTGTGCTGGTCACTCTCCACGCTCACCGCACCAAAATGTTGAAACAAAAAACTTGGTCTCTCGTGGAGTTCGGGGTCCCAAAAGAGGGGTGACCTCATACCTACTACACTCGGGGGAACGTCACGGACCAAAGACTTAGGAAACTAGGAACAGACCCTCGGCTCTAGCGTGGAGGTCTCACCACACACTCGAAAGGCCATAAGAGCACTTCCTCTCCCTCACCAATGACTGAGCCGGGCACCTTGGAGAGCTCTCTCAACTCAACCAAGAAGAAGAAACCAAGGGAGGAGGAAACCAAAAAACTCATCCTCTCCAAAGGTACCCAATGAGGTCTATTTATAGTTTTTCCAAGCTTTGGGGCTAAAAGGTCTGAAATACCCTAAGGCAAAAAGGTCACGAGCCAATAAAAAACCTCCACACCGCGGGGTAAAGAGGTAATTCCACCCCAGGGGCAAAATGGTAAAAACACGGCCCAAAGAGGTCCAAGGGGAATGGAGGCTAAGCCATCCCCCCCCCCACCTGGCCGCAGGCGCTCTCGCCCGCGCGAGCAGGCCGCCTGGGGCGAGAGCCCGACCGCAGGCCGCTCTCGCCCGCGCGAGCAGGCCGCCGGGGGCGAGAGCCCGGCCGCAGGCCGCTCTCGCCCGCGCGAGCAGGCCGCTCCGACCTCACGCCTATCAAGCCGGGGCGGGTGCCGCCCAACTTGCCGAGGGGATCCTACTTTGTAAATACGGGGTTGTACATACAAGACGTATTTCTGAAAGGCAGAAAACCTGGGCATATTTCCAAAATAAGTCTTGTACATGCATTTTTTTGGAAAAGTGATCAACACAAAAGCACTTTTTCTAAAATTGCTTGTACAAAGCGTATTTCGAAAATGCGCAAAAAATTATGAGTTTTTAGGGTGTGTCTAGACAATAACGATTGCGGTTAACAATCGTCTTAAAAAAATCAGACGGCTTTGCGGACGTTATGGGAAGACTGGTAATTTCACTGCGCTTTAAAAAATCGTAGAGGGTGGGACCGGAATTATTTGAAATGTTTCTTGCCGTTGTCCCATATCTAGGAGTAGATTGACAGGCATAATTGCACAAACGCCTTCAAATGTCAGATAATATAACAATTTATGCCTTCTATCAAATGTAAATAATTATGATATAAACCCACCACCACCAACCACCAGTCCGGTTGGGTCCATGCGAGTCAGTCGGAAAAGCAAAACCGAAGCACCATTGTTTCTCATATAACTAGTAGCAGGTGAACGATATATGTCGGCACAGGAGCCTGAAGAGCAAGATCCCTTTTTCACCAAATAAGTGAGATAAAGATCCCAAATGACGAAGCAGTTTAAAATTTTTTTTGAAGAAAAAGAGAAATATGACATAAGTGTTAACTAATTCAATTAATTTTTATGAATAAGACATGTAAAATATATTTGTGATGGGTTTCTCAGAGCCGGTTCGACCAAGCCCCTAACACTGTGTTCGACAACCAGAGCCTCAGACGAGTCGACACATGTCGACTTGGCCCCATCTTGCTGTACACATCCATGCGGGCACCGGGCCGCGTGCGGCCTTAGCCGCACACCTCGACGCATCTCACCGCCCTCGAGACCTCACCGCCATCCGGGCGCCCAGAAGTGGGCGGCCGTTTTCCGGCAGGTGCGGGCGGCCAAGCGGCCACCCAGCCCCTGGTAGCCCAGATCTGGCCGACTGTGTCCTGTTAGGAGCGGGCGGCCACATGACCGCCCACCCCTCTGGCCGCCATAATCTAGGCGGCCTCTTGGCCGCCTAGTTCCGGGCGGTCGTTCCTCGTTAGAAGCGGGCGGCCACATGGCCGCCCGCCCCTCTGGTCGCCTAGATCTGGACCCCCTTTCCCAACTAGGGAGGGTGACCCCGCGCTCCAACGGAGTTCGCCTCCCTGCCGGTCGGCAGCCATGCCCAGTCGCCGACCTCCTCCGGCTGCCACCAGCGCCGACCGCTCCTCCCTCGCGGGAGCAGCAGTTATTTTTCGGCGAGGGCAGTTATTTTCCGACGAGGGAGGTTATTGTCAGGCCGGAGGCAGTCTTGTCATTTGCATAAAATCTGTGATCTGTGTGCTCTAAACGAAGTGTTTCTATTCACCCGGCCGGTGGTTATGGGGAGAAATTATCGGTTTGCCCCTCCTAAAATCTATAAATATGGCTTATTTCTCTTCATTTTCATCTTTTCCTCCGCCGAGAAATCCTCCTATGATTTTCTCTCTCATCTCCTCCTACCAATTTCTCTCTCCTCCTTTTCACTTCCTAGCGCGCTCTTGCACGCTTCTTCCTTGCGCACTCTCGTGCACGCCTCTTTCTTGCGCGCTCTTGCATGTGTCTCTTCCTTGTGCGCGCGCAACGCGCGCCTCTTCTTTTCACGCACTTGAGCATGCGCCTCCTCTTTGCGCGCTCTTGAGCGTGCCTCTCCCTTGCGTGCTCTGGAGCACGCCTCTTTCGTGCGCGCTCCCGTGCGTGCCTCTTCTGTGCAAGTTCGGCGCGCGCCTCTTCCCCGTGCGCACCCGCGCGCGCTCCCGCACACGATCTCCTCCAGCTAGTGCCTCTGTGCGCTCCGCCGTCAAGACCATCCTAGCGCACCTCTCGCGCACTCCGCCGCCAAGACCATCCTAGCGCGCCTCCCGCGCACTCTGCCGCCAAGACCATCCTAGTGTGCCTCCCGCGCACTCTGCCGCCAAGACCATCCTAGCGTGCCTCTGCGCACTCCGCCGTCAAGGCCGTGCAAGAGTGCCTCCGTGCGCTACGCTCTCAAGACCATCCAAGCGCTCTTTCGCGCGCACCATCGTCAAGACCATCCCAGCGGGCCTCTGCGCGCTATGCTGTCAAGACCATCCGAGAGCGCCTCTGCTCGCTCTGCCGTCAAGACCATCCGAGAGCGCCTCTGCGCGCTCCTCCGTCAAGACCATCCGAGAGCGCCTCTGCGCGCTCCGCCGTCAAGACCATCCGAGAGCGCCTATGCGCGCTCCATCGTCAAGACCATCCGAGAGCGCCTCTGCGCGCTCCGCCGTCAAGACCATCCGAGAGCGCCTCTGCGCGCTCCGCCGTCAAGACCATCCGAGAGCGCCTCTGCGCGCTCCGCCGTCAAGACCATCCGAGAGCGCCTCTGCGCGCTCCGCCGTCAAGACCATCCGAGCGCGCCTCAGCGCCCCCCGCCGACAAGACCATCCAAAGTGTGTCACGGACAGAGAACAAGTTTGGGAAGGCGACGGTTCCTTCGCGCGCTCCGTCGTCAAGACCGTTCAAGCGCACCTCCATGCACTCTACTGTCAAGACCACCCCAAGCGTGCCTGCCAAGGACCGCTCAACTGCAGTTCGACGCGCAAAACGCTCAGCATTCCGAGCATCCTTGAATCAACAGTAAGCTCGTCGGGAAACGACAAGTCAATCATTCAAGACTACTTTAAGCACAACATGTTGTAATGACGCAAGTTTTCCGTAGCCAGGAGAGGTGTTTTGTGAGCTACCGCCCGATGGTAGGGTTAACGACGACGGTAGTGTTGCAGAATTATTGCTGGAGTGCTCGGTGAGTTACCGCACTAGCGGTAGGTTGATACCGCGCGGTGGTAGGTATGTCGATCGAGTCGGCAGAGCTTTTGGTAAGCTACTGCCTGGTGGTAGTACTAGCATCGGCGATAACATGGCCGATATATTTGACACTGCTCTCGGTGTGATACCGCGTGGCGGTAGTAATATAGCGTGGCGGTAGTAATACCGCGGGGTGGTAGTGCCTATTCATCGAAAATGATGTGTTGATACGATACATCGTCTACCGCACGGTGGTAGTGAAGTACTGTGCGGCGGTAGCAGACCAGTTACAACGAGGCCACGTGTCGGCCCGTGATTGGAGGTTTTGGGCGGTGGGCTTGCGGAACAAGCCGACGTTTGAGGTATTGCGCGACGGTAGCTCAATTTAAGGCCAGGGAAGTTAAGTTTCAATTCATTTCTCTTGTGATTTTTTTCTTCCGAACGACAAAGTGAGAGGAGAGAGAATAAGAGTGAGAGGAAGGAGATCTCGTCGTCATTGGAGTTTCGGAGCTCCAAGTCGCGAGCCGAGTTTAGATCTGTGGAGGCAAGTCCGTTGCGGTTATTTCCATCCGGCTAGATTCTCTCCCATGGCGCTGAAACAAACATCAAGGATAACGATCTTCCTCTTTGGACATGTGAAGTCCTTTGATTTGGCATGTGAGGGTAGATGCTCCACAAACTCGTGGAAGCGATTCCCCTGACGGGTTGATATGTGTATCCCCATTATCTTTGCATTTAGAATCCGGAATTGAAGTACAGAATATGCATGTTGTGTGAAGCCCATCCGGATAGGTTGGTTTGGATTGGTAATGATTGCATGTATGCATGAGAAGACTCTGTGGTAGCGTGTAAATTTCGGAGTTGCGGGGTGTGTAGGTTGCTGCAGAGAGAGTACTAGAGAAGGACTTCTAGAAAACACCCGTTTGGAGGGGAAGAATCGATAGTCTGTCCCCCACTATGCGGCGGTAGCTCCCAGTGAGCACTATTTTGTGAGGCTTGTCTCTTGGAGACCTGTGGCGGCATTGTGTTGTGAGGCCTGTCTCTTGGAGACTTGGGGGCCATTGTTTTGGTGAGGCCTATCTCTTAAAGACTCGTGGGCCATTGTGTTGAGTTGAGAGCCCGAGGGGCCCAGCTTAGGCGAACATGAGTGTCAGCCTTGGAACATAACAAAGTTATGTAGCATGCAAATGAGAAAGAGGAGGCTGACCCGCGCCACGGTTTGTTGCGCCCGATGATTTGAGTATCGGGAAAGAGCCGAACTATACCCAGCCCAATGTCGTTTGACTTGGAGTGAGTTATTAAGTGGTTCACGGGGATCACCTTGACTTTGTCGTAGTCACAGGGGCGAGTCTTTGGCTTTGGCCCGGAAATAGTAGAGAATGCTTAAAATATAATGACCGTCGATGAGAACAAAGGTGCGACCCTTTAAGGTATGGTGCACCGATAATATGCCCTGAGTGCACGGGGCATATAGACGGTCGTGCCAACATCTGTGGTGAATGGTACTTAAATTGCACGTTCTGATTGCCAATATATATCTATGTTAAATGCCTGCATGGAATGAGCACCACCACCCCGAGTGAGGGGTGGGGTCGTTATAATTTGGTCAGTTAATGTTGTCTGTTACTTGTTTTGTCACCTTTGGGGTGGAATGATTTTGTGCAGGTGCAGCTGAGCTGAGCGGGAAATAGCGGGCTGAAGGCCATGATTGCTAAGCCGGCCCTCGAAGGACAAAGCGAAGTTGTGTTTATTGTTTCATGTGTGGATGGCCTGCATGCCGAAGTATGTAAAACATTTGAGGAAACTTGTGTAAGGCCATAACATTTGTGTATTTGTTTTATCTTTCCTGCTTGGGTTTAGTGGACATTCATATGGTTGGGTTCTAAATAATTAAATTTATCTTCCGCTAGAATGCACTCTGAGTTAGGATGCGTAAATGAATTATGGTCTCAATACGTAACTCGCCTAACTGTATGTAGAATATGGCATGGGGCCCCTATCAGACCTTCTGTTATATTATACGTGATGGATGAGGGTGTTACAATTAGTATCAGATTCTAGTGTCGGTCTTTCTTATTTGAATTCATGGGCGAATTCTTTTAAGAGTGGTGAGTACGTGTATGTGTGTTACCGTTATAACATGAAAGAACCCATGAATGTCCACTTAGAAATGAAAATACACATATTTGAGGAACCTTTGTGTTCCTATAATTGCTTTTTGGCAATATGTTTTGTAACACCCATATCCGTCGCATAGCATATAGCAATAGGTCCGGACGGGGCCCGACGCCATCTACCACAGACAGACCGGTGGGTTACTAAATGAAACCATTCTTCCAATCACACGTCCTACACAAAGTACATTCTAGCGGAAGCAATTTAATAAGTTGCAAAGAAAGAACCCAGCCAAAAGCATGAATGTCCAATAACAAACCCAATTAGGAACGAACGTACAAATACACAAAGTACTGGGCCTTATGACCTTACAAAAGTTCACTTAAATAAAAATGTCTTCCATACAATGGCACACAGGCCGGTCACACATGAGAATAAATTAAACAAAACACTTCGGCCTTCGAGGGACAGCACTGCAATAAGGGATTTAGCCCGTTATTTGCCACTCGGCTTCGCAGCACCTACAAGCAACATTCCACCGCACGGTGACAAACAAAAGCAACGGTCAGCTAAAGCTGACCAAATTATAACGACCCCACCCCTTTACTTGGAGTGGCGGTGCTCATTCCCTACAATGCATTAGTATAAACAAATTGGATAGCAAAAGTACAATTTAAGAACACTTCACCACAGGCATAGGCATATACGACCGCACGCCCCGTGCTTTTAGGGCACTTATACGGTGAACTCGGTCCACCACCGCCTCTAGGACGATAAATCTCGTGAGCATTTTGGTCCTTCCGGCCTAAGCCTAAGACCCTCTATCTATGCCAACAGTAAGTGCCACGTAATTTAGGTCTCTTTAACCGAACGACATAAAGCGAGTACGGTTCTGCCTAACCCGTTGCTCACACCGCAAGGTCAATTTAAGGCATATGCGCGAGTCAAGCTTCCCCGAGTCCCAAAGCGATTACACAAATCTTACATAACCCAGTTATGCACAAGTTGGCTCCCATGCCACCAAGTTGACAGAATCACGCTTCTGCCCAGTTTTCTGGGTACACCTTGGAGTTAATCCCCAATATTCCTTGATGCAATCTACCACGTAGAAAACCTGAAAACAACTATCAACACGGAGTCTTCTCTGACCATTCATGCATAATGAAACATCACCGATCTAGACCAACTTGTCCGAGTAGGTTTCACACACCATGCCTATGTCCGTACTTCGATTCCGGACTCTACATGCAAAATAACGGGGACTATTCATGTCTACCCAAAGGAACACCTAAAACTCACCGCATACTCGCGAGAGCGGGCTTCCTATGCAAGAAGAAAAGAGGACTTCATATGTACAAGTAAAGAATCGTTACCTGATAATACGTTTTGTAGCCTAAACTATTATCGTATTTTCTATTTTATATTGTACAAATCATGTCTATTATTAGTTTATTTTTTTATCATTTTTATGTAAATATTATTGCAACTGACTTTTTCTTGTCTTTTGCAGGTTTCCAGAAAATTGGCCAAAATGACCTGACACGCCCCCCTGTCACGCCCTCCCTGGGCGTGAACTAGGGCGTGTCACCCGATCCCGAGGACTCCTGCTGGATGGGACAGAAAAACGAACAAAACTGCTGTCACGCTCCCTGACAAGCCCTCCCTGGGCGTGTCACCAGGCGTGACCATGGGCGTGTCGCCCTCTGCCGCAAAGCCCGCCGCCGCATTAAATGTCGTTCCGTCACAGCACGCAACAGTACTGTCATGCCCCCCATCACGGGCGTGACCTGGGGCGTGACATCAACTTTTCCGACGACTGACGGATTTCCGACCAATGATTTCGACATGATGTGAGTGTCACGCCCCCCTACACGGGCGTAACCTAGGGCGTGATCACCGACGTACAAAGGCAATGATCCTTCCCGCCAGAGTCCAGAGCCCGAAGTCAACATAGTACTGTCACGCCCCCCGACACGCCCCCCTAGGGCGTGTCGGAGGGCGTGACCAACCCGTGAAAAAAATCTATAAATTGAGACCCCCCTCTTCATTTTAGGAAGCTTTGGTTGAGTGGGGGAGGTGCTGCCCCTTTGGTTCTTGATTTTTTTTATGCTTTTCTCTCTCTCTCTCTCTCTCTTTGTAATTTTTGTTTAACCATAGTTTAATTTTTAGTTTGCCTTAGCTTTTGTTGTAATCTTGCTTTTGCTTAGTGCTAATTATAAGGCTAGAATAGATTTCATTTTCATGCACTTGTAATTTCTTTTTCATTAGTGTAACTTGCCCTTTTTATTAATAGAAGTGTTCCTTGTTTAGCTTGTGTTCTTTTTATGCTCTACTACTCATCCCCCTCCTCCACTCCATTATGATTAACTAATCCTCCTTGTACTCGATCTTGATGATCCGAGGTTAGAGCGATTAAGTTATGATGTTTTAATTAATCTTTTCTTTTTAGGTTAGGGCCTTGAATTACTCTTGATTAATCACGGGTTGGAGGTATATTATCGATATATACTCTCCACCTTTGCTTTCATTCTGGGCTAGCCGAGAGGCCGATAGAATGAAGTGAGCATTCAAGAGTAAAGGGAGTTGTACGCACCCCTCGAGAGAGGCAGACGTCCAAATCTCCCGGATTGGAGTAAAATCCAATAGTGGGGTTCACCGCGTAAAGCGAATTTTAGGCCTCAGATTTAGACGAGAGTTGGTCGGACCTTCCTAAACTCAGTTGGGCACGACTTCGAGAGAAGCGTGTTAAAACTTTAGGAACCTCCACGGTCAAGGACCTTTATCCTATTAAGTTTAGATTTTATCGCATTTTCTTAATCGTCTTTAGCCGAGGTGATTCTTGATCGAGTGCATTTCCATTTCATATTTTCAACCCTTCTGTCGTAATCGTTTTACTTAATAACACTTTACTTAATTACAATAGCTCTCTTTCTAGCATTAGTTTTATTTCCTTAATCTCAATTAGATTCTCTAAACCCTAGTTTTCCGTTGATAAGATAATAGCGTTCGTGTGAGTAAGCATAGCCAACAGTTCCCGGATTTCAATACGACACTTGTGTCCCCTAGCTACAATTCGATAGGTATACTTGCCTCATCGGGTTGCTAGTTCGGTTGCGTTTATTTTCTTCGAACCCTAGCGCGCAAAAAGTTTTTGGCGCCATTGCCGGGACCAACTTCCGTTGATATATTGAAAACACGAACCTATTAATTTTATCTCTTCTCTTTCTCATCCTCTTTCTTTAAAGTTTTAAAAAATCAAAAAAAAATTATCACCGCTTTTAATAGTAACCAACTTCACAATTTTTCTACGCCACCTAATTCTCTCGAAAAGGGCAAAGGGCTTTAAGCGCCACTATCTTGTCTAGTACCTTGCGAACCCTTTACGGGGTAGTCCTTGGGAAGTTCGGGAGTTAATCTATAAAAAAATCTATTTCAAAAAGAAAAAAAATTTCTAATCTTTTTTCTAGTTAACCTTTTTCTCTTTCTCTTCTTCTTTTCTGTTCTTTTAGTGCATGACCCGCGGGAGTCCGTCGGTTATTTTGGACTTGGACCACAAAATTGAGCGTACTCTTCGGAGAAGATCGCGATTTCAAGGTCCTACTATCCAAATGCCGGTTGAGGACTCCGAGTCATTTGCTATTTTAAGAATGGAAGAACTCAACGTAGATGGGGCCGTGCAAAGGACTATGTCCTATTATGCACGACCAAACCTCGAGGGAACAGAATCTAGTATAGTCCGCCCTGCTATAGCAAATAATAACTTCGAACTAAAGCCTAGCATAATTCAAATGGTACAGCAATATGTGCAATTTGACGGACTTCAAGATGAAGATCCGAACGCACATATAGCTAGCTTTCTTGAAATTTGCGACACCTTCAAGATAAATGGTGTCACAAATGATGCAATCAGGCTAAGACTCTTCCCCTTCTCTTTAAGAACTAAAGCTAAGCAGTGGCTTAACACACTTTCTAAAAATAGCATAACCACCTGGAATGAATTAACTGGAAATTTTTTGGCGAAGTATTTTCCGCCAGCTAAAACTGCAAAACTTAGGAATGATATCTCTACCTTCAGACAAATAGACTCTGAAACCCTATATGAAACCTGAGAGAGATTTAAAGAATTATTAAGACGATGCCCACATCACGCGCTGCCTGTATGGTTACAAGTGCAGACGTTCTATAACGGTCTAAATCAAAGCACGAAGCAAATGATAGACGCGGCTTCTGGCGGTACTTTAAATCATAAGATCCCGGAAGCCGCTCTTGAGCTTTTTGAGGACATGGCCATGAACACTTATCTGTGGAATGTGCCTAGGTCCCGCCCGAACAAGCCTGCAGGTATTTATGAAGTGGACAACGTCTCCCAGCTCGCTCTGCAAGTAGAAATCCTAAGCAAAAAAATCACGGAGATGACTGCTGCCTCCGCCCCTCAGGTATGGGAATCTGCAACTCCTACTCCAGAATATTTAGATTATGTTAATAATATGCCTAGAACTGCTTTTAATTATTTTTCTGCTGCGAATTTTCATCCTCCTGGTTTTAATTTTCCGAATAGTTATAACCCTGCTTTAAGAAATCATCCAAACTTTTCATGGAGTAATCCATCGAATGCGATGCGCCCACCACCGCAAAATGATTTTTCTGCACCACCACCATCACCACCTCTTCAAAATTACCCAAAACCTCCAAGCTTGGAGGAATTACTTTCTAAATATATCACCACAAATGACGCCACTATAAGAACTTTAACCGGAAGCGTAAAAAGTCTAGAAAATCAGGTAGGACAGCTCGCGAAAATAATTTCTGAGCGACCCGCAGGGTCTCTTCCTTCCAATACCGAACCCAACCCAAGAGAGCAAGCGAAAGCTATAACTCTTCGGAGTGGGAAGCAAATCTCCGGTATGGTAAGTGAAGAGCCCGAGGCAAGCTCCGCTCCCGCCTTTAAAAATCAAAGCTCCGTTCCTGCCTTTAAAAATCAAAGCTCCGCTACACTTCCATCCTCTGCTGAAGAAGTTATCACCCCTATTTTAGAAAATAATCTCACTCCACCACCCATCTTCAAAAATAATTCAACTCCTCCATACCCCTCTGAACTTAATAGACAACGTCAAGATGATCAGTACTCCCACTTCTTAGAGTTCTTCAAGCAAATCCACATTAATCTTCCCTTCCACGAGGCTATTTCACAGATGCCGAAATACGCCAAGTATCTTAAAGACCTCCTCACAAACAAGAAGTTAGAGAATCTTTCGCACGTCACGCTAAACGCCGAGTGCTCCGCCGTTTTAACAAACGGTTTGCCGAAGAAAATCAGTGACCCGGGTAGTTTCTCTATCCTGTGTATCTTCGGTGATCTTTTTGTTAAACACGCGTTAGCCAACTTAGGCACGAGTATAAACCTGATGCCCTTTTCGTTGTTTAAAAAGTTAGGGATTGGTAGCCTTAACCCCACGCGTATGAGTATCCAGCTAGCCGATAGATCCGTCAAGTAGCCGTTAGCAATAGTGGAGGACGTTCTAGTGAAAGTCGACAAGTTCATCTTCCCGGTGGACTTTGTCATTTTGGACATCGAAGAAGACGTCGAGGTTCCCCTGATCCTTGGCTGACCCTTCCTTGCCACCTCCCGAGCCATCATTGACGTAAGCAATGGTAAGCTCTTCCTTCGAGTAGGCGACGACGAAGTCACATTTTCTATCACCCCTTCGATGAAGAACACCTTAGATGACTCCTGCTTTTTCGTAGACACCGTGAGTGATGATTCTTCCTACTGCCTCTCCGACTTTGAAAAAGAATTTTCTGCTTTTTGCTCCTCTTCTCTTACAACTGAATCGCTGCAGGGAAGTGATAAATCTTCTGATTGTCTTTCTGAGTTTGAAAAAGAATTTTTTGATTTTTGTTCTTCCTCTTTTCTTCCCACTGAATCGCTACAAGAAGCCGTCTTGGCTGCTAGCCCCACCCCTTATTACGTTCCTTATAAAAAAGTTTATGAAGATATTATTTTTGAAAAAGAAAGAATCTCTAAATCCTCTTATGAAGAACCCCCTACCCTAGAACTTAAAGAACTTCCTGAACACCTTAAGTATGCTTTCTTAGAAAAAGATTCCAAGTTACCAGTTATCGTTTTGCCCTACCTCACGGATACGCAAAATGATAAACTTCTTCTAGTTCTACGTAAGCATCGCCGGGCTATTGCTTGGCAAATTTCTGATATCAAGGGCATAAGCCCATCTTTCTGTACCCATAAATTTTAATGGAAGATAATTCGCGTAACTCTATTCAACCTCAGCGCCGTATAAACCCAAATATGAAAGAAGTAGTTAAGGGCGAGGTTATGAAATTATTAGACGCATGAATTATCTACCCTATTTCGGACAGTAAGTGGGTTAGCCCCGTTCAGGTAGTGCCAAAGAAGGGAGGGATAACCGTAGTTAGTAATGAGAATAATGAATTAATCCCGACACGGACGGTGACGGGTTGGCGTATGTGTATAGATTACCGTAAGTTAAATGACGCCACCCGTAAGGACCACTTTCCTTTATCGTTTATCGACCAGATTTTAGAACGATTATCCGGCCATAGCTTTTATCGTTTTCTCGATGGCCTCTCGGGGTACTTTCAAATACCCATCTCTCCCGAGGACCAAGAGAAAACTACGTTTACTTGTCCCTTCGACACCTTCGCTTACCGAAGAATGCCGTTTGGATTGTGCAATGCGCCAGCTACATTCCAGCGATGTATGCTCGCAATATTTGACAAGTACGTAGAAAGCATTATGGAGGTATTCATGGACGATTTCTCCGTGTTCGGCGATTCCTTCGATAGATGTTTAGAAAACCTCGAAAAAGTCTTAGAACGATGCGAAGAAACTAACCTTGCCCTAAATTGGGAAAAATGCCATTTTATGGTGAGGGAAGGGTTAGTTTTGGGTCATAAAATTTCTGCTAAAGGTGTTGAGGTAGACGTTGCCAAGATAGAAGTTATTGAGAAGTTGCCGCCGCCTACAAACATAAAAGCTATAAGAAGTTTCCTAGGCCACGCTGGTTTTTATCGTCGTTTTATAAAGAACTTCTCCAAGATAACTAAGCCCCTCACCCATCTCTTAGAAAAAGACGCTCCATTCATTTTTGATGACTCTTTTATTTTTGCCTTTGAATTAATTAAAGAAAAGTTAATTAACACACCGATTATGATAGCTCCGGTGTGGGACCTTCCTTTCGAGATTATGTGCGATGCGAGTAGTTTTGCGGTGGGAGCCGTATTAGGTCAACGCATATCTAAAAACTTCCACCCCATCTATTACGCTAGTAAAACCCTCACATTTGCACAAGAAAATTACACCACAACCGAGAAGGAGCTCTTAGCTGTAGTATTCGCTTATGATAAATTCCGCCCTTACATTACACTTTCAAAAATCATTGTTTTTACGGACCACTCGGCCCTCAAGTACCTTCTTGCCAAAACGGATGCCAAGCCTCGCTTGATTCGCTGGGTCTTACTCCTCCAGGAGTTTGACTTAGAGATCCGTGATAAGCGAGGAGCCGAGAACTTGGTCGCCGACCATCTATCCAGATTAGATAACCCCTTTATAGAAAAATTAAATGAAAAATCTTTTAATGATTATTTTCCTGATGAGAAGCTACTTTTAGTTAACACATCTATTTCTCCTTGGTTCGCGCACATCGCCAACTATCTAGTGGCCCGGGTGCTCCCAAAAGAGTTCTCCTCTCAGCAAAAGAAGAAATTCATTTCTGAGCTGAAGAACTACTTTTGGGAAGACCCGCATCTTTTCAAAATCTGTGCGGATCAAGTGATAAGGAGATGTGTTTCTTATGAGGAAGGAATCGATATTCTAAACCATTTGCATGAAGGTCCGACAGGTGGGCACTATCAAGCTGCTCGCACCGCTCACAAGGTGCTTTGCGCGGGTTTTTACTGGCCTAGCCTGTTTAAAGACGCGCAAGCCTTTGTGAGCAGGTGTGATAGTTGCCAACGGTCGGGCAACATTTCTAATAAAAATGAAATGCCGCAAAATTATTTCTTAGAGTGCGAAATTTTTGAGCTCTGGGGAATTGATTTTGTTGGCCCCCTTCCTTCTAGCTTCGGAAACAAATATATTTTAGTTGCTGTTGATTATGTTTCACGATGGGCTGAGGCCCAAGCTCTTCCTACGAACGACTCCCGAGTTGTAGTCACGTTTTTAAAAAAATTATTTTCTAGATTCGGTACGCCACGCGCAATCGTTAGCGATAGGGGTTCCCATTTCTGTAACGCTCAATTTTCAAAAATCCTTACCAAATACGGCGTTACGCATAAGCTTTCCATTGCCTACCACCCCAAACTAACGGACAAGTCGAAGTAGTAAATAGAGAAATAAAAAGAATATTAGAAAAGACTATTTCAACTTCTAGGAAAGACTGGTCAGCCAAACTTGACGATGCTCTATGGGCCTACCGAACAACGTACAAAACCGCCCTCGGATGTACGCCGTATCGGCTGGTCTATGGAAAATCGCGCCTTTTGGGCCTTAAAATTTTTAAACTTCGATCCCCACTCAGTCGGTGACCTTTGAAAATTTCAACTAAATGAACTCGATGAGTGACGCTCTTATGCTTATGAAAATAATAAATTTTATAAAGAGCGGACGAAGCGTTTACACGATAAACACTTAAGGCACCCTAAAAACTTTAAGCCGGGCGACCAAGTCCTTTTATATAATTCTCATTTACGTTTATTTCCGGGTAAATTAAAATCTCGCTGGTCTGGCCCATTTTCTGTTTTAGAAGTATTTCCTTATGAAACTGTTTTAATTTCTCACCCTGATAAGGGTAATTTCAAAGTGAATGGTCAGCGTCTTAAACTCTATTTCTCTGGTGATGATGATGTCAGTCCAAACATTATTAAGTTTCTGCTTCACGAACTTTAATCTTGAACTTTTAATTTTTGCTAAAAACAATTTTATTTCTGGACATCAATATTTTTGGACAATATTATTTTTGATGCGTCGAGCTCAACGACGCTTTAACCAAAGGGTGCTCTTGGGAGGCAACCCAAGTTATCTTTTTCTGTTTTCTTTATTTTATAATTTTTGCCTCGGACGGCTCCGACAAGCTGAAGCTTCTGCGATCGCCTGCTCCAACATTGCTGAATCCATCATGAAGTCCAAAGAAGACATTCGGGGGAGCGGCATCACTCAGCTTTCGCAGCAAATAAATCCGGGGAAGTACATGTCTTTCAATTCTGTCTTTCAATTCTGTACTTTACTTTTCTCTCCTTCTCCAATCCCCTTCTTTAGCCATTGAGGACAATGTCTATTTTAAGCATGGGGGAGGACTTTCTCCTTCATTTTTGCTTAGTGTACAAATTTTTTTCTTTGTATATATTTTAAATATTTCAAAAAAAAAAATGAATATCTTAAAATTCCAAAAAAAAAGAGAAAATTTTTTCCAAAATAAAAAAAAAAGAGAATATTTCACAAAATTAAAAATTAAAATTTTTTTTGTTTTTGAATAGTTTAGACATTTTGGTATCTCAATAGTACCCCTAGTTTTTGTTTTTGTTTTACTCAAAATTTTCTATAAACAACTTAGTTAATTATAATATTTCTAATCGTCCTTTTTAATTATGTTTCACAAGTAAAATGTTGGCCATGCTGTGTTTCTAATTCACGGTAGCATGTTAAGGTGAAATATTTTTCTAAAACTCGCATTTCTATTATGGTTTTTTATTTTTTATTTCCTTTACTTTCTCAAAAATTCATCATCCACTATTTTCTTTTTCATTTTTGAATAATTTTTGTAAAGTCAACTTTTGAATAGCGTAGTAGATGTGAACGATCCAAGTCACCTATTATTTCTATTTTCAAGTTAATTTCATCAATCTTCTTTTATGATCTAGGACTCGCTTTTTGAAATTTTTCAAACCTTTGTTTTAAATAAATTCAAAAGCGTGAAAATGATTTAGGCCGTTTTTGTTTTCGTTTGAGCTTTCCTGCCAACCTAAAAACTTTTACCACTAGTTAGCAATTTTTGAGCCTTTTTTCGATTTCATTTGATAGCTCCTCCTTTCATTTCAGTTTCACCAAAGCCAAAATTTCCAACCTATCGAATCACACTAGCCTTTTTGAGTTTCATAAATTATTTTGACGATTCTGATAGGATATTTTGTGATTTTTGTGGGAGAAAGGTTTTTGAAAAAAAAAGTATGCTCAAAAGTGATGTTTATTTCTGTTTGGCCAATTAAAAAGGAAAATAAAATATTTATGGCCTTTGTTTTGAAAAAAAAGAAAAAAAATGGAAAAAGAAGAAGAAGAAAAAAAAAGTGTATATATATTTTTATGAAAGTTTTTGAAACTCTTTGCTTTGGTTTAATGTGATTTTAAACCTTCACGTTTATCTTTGAATTCCACTCCTAATCATTTTCCTAAACCAAACGTTTCTGTCCTATTTAAGTCCTTTTGATTCACGTTTTTTTTATTTTTATTTAACAACTAAGAAAAGAAAAAAAGTAAATCAGCTTTAGTTTTGGATCTAAACCTAGATTTTTGTTAATTAAATTGATATAATTATAATGCGTTGCTTGGATCTAATAACAATTCAATGCGTGTTTTTCATCTTCGTTGTTTTGCTTAAGTCTATTTAAAAAATCTCGTTAAAATTTTGGATGATTTGTTTTTATTGAGTAAAGTTTATAAAAGTTTTACCATACCTAAATAATTATTTTAGACTTACATTTCACCTTTTCCCTACTTAGAATTTCGCATAGTACTTGTGTAGGCATAATTAAAACTTTTTGATTAGTCCTTTTTATAAATATCTAGTTTTTATATTTTTGCTTGGGGACAAGCAAAACTTAAGCTTGGGGGAATTTGATAATACGTTTTGTAGGCTAAACTATTATCGTATTTTCTATTTTATATTGTACAAATCATGTCTATTATTAGTTTATTTTTTTATCATTTTTATGTAAATATTATTGCCACTGACTTTTTCTTGTCTTTTTGCAGGTTTCCAGAAAATTGGCCAAAATGACCTGACACACCCCCCTGTCATGCCCTCCCTGGGCGTGACCTTGGGCGTGTCACCCGATCCCGAGGACTCCTGCTGGATGGGACAGAAAAATGAACAAAACCGCTGTCACGCCCCCTGACACGCCCTCCCTGGGCGTGTCACCAGGCGTGACCATGGGCGTGTCGCCCTCTGCCGCAAAGCCTGCCGCCGCATTAAATGCCGTTCCGCCATAGCACGCAACAGTACTGTCACGCCCCCCGTCACGGGCGTGACCTGGGGCGTGACATCAACTTTTCCGACGATTGACGGATTTCCGACCAATGATTTCGACATGACGTGAGTGTCACGCCCCCTACACGGGCGTGACCTAGGGCGTGATCACCAACGTACAAAGGCAATGATCCTTCCCGCCAGAGTCCAGAGCCCATGGTTAACATAGTACTGTCACGCCCCCTGACTCGCCCCCCTAGGGCGTGTCGGAGGGCATGACCAACCCGTGAAAAAATCTATAAATTGAGACCCCCCTCTTCATTTCAGGAAGCTTTGGTTTAGTGGGGGAGGTGCTGCCCCTTTGGTTCTTGATCTTTTTTATGCTTTTCTCTCTCTCTCTCTCTTTGTAATTTTTGTTTAACCATAGTTTAATTTTTAGTTTGCCTTAGCTTTTGTTGTAATCTTGCTTTTGCTTAGTGCTAATTGTAAGGCTAGAATAGATTTCATTTTCATGCACTTGTAATTTCTTTTTCATTAGTGTAACTTGCCCTTTTTATTAATAGAAGTGTTCCTTGTTTAGCTTGTGTTCTTTTTATGCTCTACTACTCATCCCCCCTTCTCCACTCCATTATGATTAACTAATCCTCCTTGTACTCGATCTTGATGATCCGAGGTTAGAGTGATTAAGTTATGATGTTTTAATTAATCTTTTCTTTTTAGGTTAGGGCCTTGAATTACTCTTGATTAATCACGGGTTTGAGGTATATTATCGATATATACTCTCCACCTTTGCTTTTATTCTGGGCTAGCCGAGAGGCCGATAAAATGAAGTGAGCATTCAAGAGTAAAGGGAGTTGTACGCACCCCTCGAGAGAGGCAGACGTCCAAATCTCCCGGATTAGAGTAAAATCCAATAGTGGGGTTCACCGCGTAAAGCGAGTTTTAGGCCTCCGATTTAGACGAGAGTCGGTCGGACCTTCCTAAACTCAGTTGGGCACGACTTCGAGAGAAGCGTGTTCAAGCTTTAGGAACCTCCACGGTCAAGAACCTTTATCCTATTAAGTTTATATTTTTATCGCATTTTCTTAATCGTCTTTAGCCGAGGTGATTCTTGATCGAGTGCATTTCCATTTCATATTTTCAACCCTTCTGTCGTAATCATTTTACTTAATAACACTTTACTTAATTGCAATAGCTCTCTTTCTAGCATTAGTTTTATTTCCTTAATCTCAATTAGATTCTCTAAACCCTAGTTTTTCCGTCGATAAGATAATAGCGTTCGTGTGAGTAAGCATAGCCAACAGTTCCCGGATTTCAATACGACACTTGTGTCCCCTAGCAACAATTCGATAGGTATACTTGCCTCATCGGGTTGCTAGTTTGGTTGCGTTTATTTTCTTCGAACCCTAGCGCGCAACATTACCCTAGCATTTCTCTTCGGCGCCATGACAATCTAGTCGGATGGAAAGCACCGTATCGGCCTCGCCTTCGCAGATCTGGACTCGGATCGAGAATTGGAGCTCCAAAGCTTCTCTGGCGGCCGGATTTCCTCTTCCTCCTTGCCCTCCCCTCTCTCTAAAGTCTTAGAAAGAGAATTCTCACTTGAAATGAGGGTTTGAAAACCCTATTCCCAGCCTAAATCCCATCATAGACCAACCTGAGCCCTTGAATCCCAAAATAAAGAAATGAACGGCCACGATTCACACTTAAAGTCAAATTACCGGGCCGAACACGGCTTGCAACACGCCCATGTCCAAGGCCGTGTTCCACACTCGCCGTGAACTAGGAAATCTAGAACAGGATACTGCCTGTGACACGGCTTGTGACACGCCCGTATCACCCATGGACACACCCGTATCATGGGCCGTGTGGCTCAATCGGCGCTGAAACCGTCACGTCCCGCACAAGATACAGGCTTAGACACGCTGAAAGATAGGGTAAGCTCTGAATAACTCTAGGGGGGGGGGGTGAATAGAGTTTTTAAGATCTTTTTGATAATTGAAGAAATAAGAAGTATTTAACAAAATATGTTACTATTATATAGGTGTATGAGTGTATTAGTGCAGCAAGTGAACTAGAGAAAAGATAACTAAGCTATACTACAAAATATATCACAGCACAAACACACATGAAAATCACAGCCACACAGACAACACAAGAATTTTATAGTGGTTCCCCAAACTTGGGTACATCCACTCTTCTACCACCCTAGGTAGGAATCCACTACAGGTTTTGATCAGGTGACTGCCACTAATGAGCTTTTGATCAGGTGCTCAAAAACCAACCCAAGTATTTTGGAAGGAGACTTGTAACCAGAATAATTTTGAAGGGAATTAAAATCCTGTACAGAGGTGGGGATGAGAGTGATGATAGTCTTCTCTATTCTCAAAAGAAATTGAGAGAAGACTTTGTGGATTCTTTTATGTTGTCAAAGCTCCCCCTGAGATCTTGAATGGTTCAGGAGTGGAAGCTTTGCAATGGGTGAGTATGCCTTCTTCTGTAAGATCTACTTTCTGAAATCTTTTGACTGATTTGAATGTTTTTGGTCACTTGAGGAGAAGAAAGACTCTTGATAGTGATTGTTGTTCTTTCTTCTTCTTTTGAGAGCAGGTTATTTTTCTTGAGAGAGCTGTATGCACTGCCGTTGATTGATTTTCTGTGTGTCTTATTGTTCTGTTTTGGCTGAGAGATGATCCCCTTGATAACTGCCTCTTGGTCGAATTCAAAATTCTGCAATCAATGCTCAACCGAAGTCTCGGGAGTGAAAATAGCAAGGATGCTGTCATATATTCTATTCTATGTCTGTCCCGAGATATAAGCAATTAATTCCATGGGGGATATTTGCAATCAATGTTGCCAGTAACGGCTCTATTCAAATGCATTGATTATCCAGGGAATTAACGGCCTATAATAGATATGTAATAAGGAGACAGAAAAGGAAAGAATAAATAACAATATGTCTTACAGTTTTCGTTGACCAGAGAACAGATTTCGTCGACCTTGGATCAGTGAACAACTACACTCCAAAAACTGGCAGATTCTGTGCTCTAAGTTCGTCGAACTGAGAATGGCTTTCGTCGAGCTAAGAATAGCTATTCGTCGAGCTGAGAATAGCTGTTCGTCGAGCTGAGAATAGCTGTCCGTCGAGCTGAGATCCAAGATCGTCGAACTCTGAATGCTGCTTGATAACTTTCTTCTTCTGTATATCAAGTTCGTCGAGCTGAAGTCTAAGACCGTTGATCTGAGTCTGTATTCTGGACTTAGAATATTTTCTGGTGTTGAATGTTGAAGTATTGATCTGGCATTGAGAGATATTTGGCTCTGAGAGTTGAAGTGTTGATCTGGCGTTGAGAGATATTTGGCTCTGAGAGTTGAAGTGTTAATCTGGTGTTGAGAGATATTTGGCTCTGAGAGTTGAAGTGTTAGTCGACCTGCGGGTAGAGTTCGTCTAGCTGATGTTCTTAGTTAGTCGACTGAGTGTTAGACTTAGAAGGTATTACTTTGTCCAGAGTTCGTCGAGCTGAAATCTGAGTTCGTCGAGCTCAGCTCAGAGAATTGTCTCTGTGTTAGTCGGGCTGAGCACGACGATCGTCGATCGGAGATCGACGAACGTAGATCTCCTTTTTCCAAAGCTTGAATTCTCTAAGTCTTGAGTCTTTAGCAGTGTTGGAGGCTGGTCCTTTGTACTGTTTGACTCTAAGGACTTGACCTAGACTCTAGAACATAGTCATGACCCTGATCTATACATGTTGGGTCATATCCTAACTCAGTGAACCTAGCCCAAATCCAACTAGGGGTTCCAACAATCTCCCCCTATTTGGGTGAGGTCACTAATAACAGACTCAATACAAGAAAAAATATACAAAGCAGGAACACAATATATATCTGGCAGATAATTTCATAATAAGTGCAACAGATATATGTACATAGTCAGCTTTGTAACAGAAAAGAAAACATAATTTTAACAAAGTATACCAAAAGTAGCAATTCTTCTTCAGGATTTTCTGTTTCTACTTCTTAGATTTTTCTTCTTTTTTCTTTTCTTCAGGCTTGGTAAATATAATTTCCTTGTTAGGATTGGCAGCTTCTCTTTTTGATATATATAGATCTGCTGCTCCAATCATTGTCTTAGTTGAAGTTCTGGGAACAATTGCCTCTGGATGTCTAGCCATATAATCAGCAGGGTCAAACAGTTTCTTGCTCACTTGAAGTCTTTCAAGTTCTTTTTCTCTGTAAGTAGACATTGTAGTGAATTTTGTTGGATCTTGTCCTTCTTCACTGGCCTTTTTCATCTGTGATAGAGTAATCAATTCTTGAAGCCTGGCCATTCTGAAGTTTTGATCATCATTCTAACTAACAGATGACTGATCTTCTTGAGAGGGTAGCAGGGTGACAGGCCTGAATTGTGTTGACTGTTCTTGGAAGTTTGTTGCAATCTTGCTTTCACTACTTTGAGTGTACAGTGATTTTGGAGGTGCAACTTCACTGTATTTTCTTTTAGGTTTATGTGATACAAAGTGTCTTCTTTGTTCAGCCTGTGATTGAGGAGAGAATTCTGGTTTTTGATGCACTATTTCTTTTATTTGTTCTGTACAGCTAATGCTTCTTTGCTGACTGCTTCCATGTGATTGCTGTCTAGATGGACTTTCTTGCCTCTAATAAGTTCTAGTGAATGAGGGCTTAAAAGGTGCATCTGACTTTTGAGAACTAATTCCAGAAGCACCAACAACTGGTGGAGGAGGAGGAGGAGGGGGATCCTTCCTGTATTTGTGAGCTAGGGGAGGAGAGTACCTCTTACTTTTCTTCCTGACCTTTTGTTCATTCTTTGAGAGCCACATCCAGGCCGGCATTCCCTTGTATGGGGTTATTTTTTGTAGGATATAATAGGGAGTATCATTGGTGTTTCTAGGTTTGGGAGCAGGAGGAGGTGGAGCCTTCCTTTTCTTAGAGATTTTCATTTTCTTAGATTCCTCCTCCTCCTCCTCCTCATCATCATCAAAAGATTGAGGTTTGTCATACATAGCATCAATCTCTCTTAGTGCTTCATCAGAACTTGTTTTCTTTGTTGCATGAGATGGAACTGGGGAGAGAACTAGAGAACTGTATACTTCTATGCTCTGAGCAGCTAACTTATTTTCTTCCTCTATGTCAGCCATAATCAATGCATCCAGATCTGGTACTGGAGAATCATCCATTACAAAGACTTGGGCCATATGATAAGATACAATTGGGAAGGCAATCTGTCTAGATGATAGAGTGGCAGGAATGACAAAACTAGCCTTTAGTTGTTTGACTACATTAGGGCTTATTGGGGAAGAATATGGAATAATAGCTAATGGTGGCTTGACATACTCAGCTGGAGGAAGACTGTGATGAGGTGTATCAAAAGAACTTAACAAACTCATCAAGTCTACTGTGAGAGTTATGAAAATATCACCGACAATATTTATTTTTGGTATAACTGACTCATCAATGTCCATGTCAGTTTCAATAAAATGAATCAAATCTAATAAATCTATTTCTGCTTCTGTATCCATGTCTGCTGTATCTGACATCTGTACAACTGGTCCTGCTGCTGCTAAAACTGCTGCTGCTGCTGCTACTTCTTCATCAAGTATCTCCCCCCTGCCTGGTTTCAGCATGTGCTGAAGCCAGGCCCCAACTGAAAATGGAGCAGTAGCGAGGGCAGATATTTGGGTAGCAAGAGATTAGATGGAGGCAGCAAGAGGAGAAATGGCTTCTGCTATAAGGGTTTTGAGTAGTGGGGTAAGAAGAGTGATGAGAGTGGTGATAAGAGAGGGATCCAGGGTAGGAGAGGCAGATGGTGGGGCAGTAGCTGAAGGAGTAGATGTGGTTGATGGAGGTGGAGGTGGAGTACGTTTCTAAGGGGAAGTCATTTTGTGGGGATGGGGAGTTCAGGGGAGAGGAGAGCAGGTTAAAGGAGGGGAGGGAGGAGAGGTTGATGTGGGGGATGTCAACCAGGTGATATGGTAGAGGGGATAGAGGTGGTGTAGGGATGGAAGTGTCAGGTTGAGGTGAAGGAAGAGGAGATGGTAGATGTGTAGGGGAAGAGGGAAGTGGAGATGCTGGTGGTGTTGGAGTATGGATGTGGATGGTAGTAGAAGGTGGGGTTGGTGGGACTTGTTATTGGGATGTAACTAGAGGGGCAGGAGATGATGGAGGGGTGGAAGGGAGCCATTTAGTGGGGTGGGGAGAGGCTGGTGCAGCCCTTGTACTCTTGGAAGTTTTAGTGGAGGAGGAGGTAGCCTTAGTTGTCTTGGTGATGTTCCTCTCCCACTTTCCAAAAAGAGCACAAATGAGTCTCTTTGAGGCATTGATGGATATGGTCGAGGAGACCAGGGATCCTGTAACCTTTTCCTTTAAGAAGATCCCTAGGATCCTTCCAAAGCATACCTCTTTCTTGTTGTTCTTCTTTGTGATCAAATCGAACAGAATCTGTGCCCAGTTCACAGCTTTCTTATGTACAACAACGCACATGACCAGGAACTGATGCCTGGTGATATAATCATGCGCAGTGTGCTTCCCGAGCAACACTTTCCCAACTATATCTGCGAGAAATTTATACTCGACAGACATAAGTTTCTTAAGGAGCTTGTTTGGGGTGTCTCCAGAATACCCCCTTGTATTCAGCATTAGATCAAACTCTTCTGAATCAATTTCTAAATCCTCCTCACCATTTTTCAATCCAAAAATTCCAGTAAGAATATCGGGGGTGAGAGAAATTTCGTTACCCGCGATGGTGCCGGTCATCTTGTTCTCGTCGACAGTAGCTGTGTACACCCATTCTCAGATTTCTATGGCAGATATCTTTATTCGGGTTGAGAGCAGAGTCTTCAGTTGTTGTTCTTCTAGCAGTTGGAGAATGTTCAGGAAAACTGGATCAGAATACTGGAATGATTCAAAGTCTATGTCAAAGCCAGCATCAAATTTCATGGCAGTGAGAGAATCAGCGGGAATCGCCATGAAAGCACCTGCAAAAGGAAAACGACGATCACGTGCAAAGGAAACTAAAAGAGCGGGACGGAGGTCGAAGAAAACCTTAATATAAGGTTTTCCAGAATATGAACCGACAAGCTCCGGTCCACGAAAAAGAAAAAAACCTTCGTTCTGAGGTCGACGAAATAATTTAAGGTTAAACAGTTCGTCGAACTCAGTCTGAAGGATATAAGAAATTTCATCGATCTCTGGTCGAAGAAAGGTTTCTGAAGTAAGTTCTTCGATCTCGGGTCAACGAAAATCACTTCACTAAGAGATTTCGTCGAGCTCAGGTCGACTAAAAATCTCAAGAACAGTTATCAGTTCGTCGATCTTAGGTCGACGAACAGAGATAATTCTTTGACTAAAGACAGAGCATTAGATTAAATCCTGACCATTTATCATACCAAGCTGATTGACAAAGAATAGATGCTTGGATGAGTCTAATGGCTTAGTGAATATATCTGCTCTTTGCAAATCAGTAGAGATAAATTCAAGTTTAATCTTTTGTTTGTCAACACAATCTCTAATGAAATGATGTATAATGTCTATATGCTTGGTTCTAGAATGCAATACTGGATTTTTTGCAATTGAAATAGCACTTGTATTATCATATAGAATAGTTGAATTATTTAAGTTGACACCATAATCCTGTAGTTGGTTTTGTATCCACAAAATCTGTGAACAGCAACTGCCTGCAGCCATATATTCAGCTTCAGCAGTGGATGTTGAAACAAATGTTTGTTTTCTACAGAACCAAGATACAAGTCTGTCACCAAGGAACTGACAAGTTCCAGAGGTGCTTTTCCTGTCTTTTCTGCATCCAGCATAATAAGCATCAGAGAATCCAGTTAACATAAATGCTGATTCTGTTGAATACCAGAGGCCTAGATCTGGACAACCTTTTATATATCTTAAAATCCTTTTTAAGAAAATAAGTTGAGATTCATTAGGGTTCACCTGGAACCTAGTACAAAGACATGTGGCAAACATAATGTCTGGTCTGCTTGCTGTCAAATACAGTAGGGATCCAACAATGGCCCTATACATAGTCTGATCAACTGGTTTTCTAGATTCATCAGCATCTACAACAGCATTGGCAGCCATGGGGGTTTTCATGGCAGTGGCATCATTCATCCCAAACTTCTTAATAAGCTCTTTAGCATATTTAGACTGAGAGATGAAGATCCCTTCAGGGGTTTGTTTCGCTTGGAGACTAAGGAAATATGATAACTCACCCATGCTACTCATCTCAAACCTTGAGTGCATTAAATCAAAAAATCTTTTGCACAGATTTGAATCAGTGGAACTAAAAATTATGTCATCCACATATATTTGTACTAAGAGAATTTTATCATGATGCAGTTTTGTAAAAAGAGTTCTATCTACCATGCCTCTAGAAAAACCATGCTCTAAAAGAAAGCTGGCTAAGGTATCATACCAAGCTCTTGGAGCTTGCTTTAAACCATAGAGAGCCTTATGCAATTTAAAAACATAAGAGGGATGAGATGAAGAGATAAAACCTGGTGGTTGTTCAACATACACCTCTTCTTTGAGTTCTCCATTTAGGAATGCACTTTTCACATCCATCTGATAGACTTTAAACTTTTTGAATACTGCATAAGCTAAGAAAATCCTTATAGCTTCAAGTTTGGCAACTAGAGAAAAGGTTTGATCATAATCAATTCCTTCCTCTTGCCTGTATCCTTGAGCAACAAGTCTTGCCTTGTTCCTCACTATCACACCTTGAGCATCAAGTTTGTTTCTGAATACCCACTTAGTCCCAATTACTGGATAGCCCCTGAGCCTTGAAACTAAGTCCCAAACTTTACACCTCTCAAACTGGTTTAGTTCCTCTTACATTGCAGTGATCCAGTTTGGATCTTGCTCTGCATCAGATATGGATTAAGGCTCAATTTGAGAGAGAAAGCAGGCAAGCATCACATCAGGGTTGAGTTGATTTCTTGTCTGCACTCCTAATGATATGTCTCCAATTACTTGAGATCTAGGGTGATCCCTAAGTGTGACAAGGTAATTAGGTGGAGCTGGTTCAGCAACAGTTATTTGATTTAATTCCTCTTGTGGAATTGTATCAACTGTTGGATGAAATTGAGCTGCTTCCACAGTCTTTTCTTCACTTTCAACTTCTGATATAACTTGTGGAGAGGGATGTGATTCATCCTTTGAAGTAAGATTTAGGTCATCCAAACTCTTACACAAATTTTGTACCTGCAGATTATTGTTGGTAGAGATGCCTCTCTCCTTGTAAAACATATTAGATTCATCAAATGTTACATGTATAGATTCCTCAATTTTTAATATTGATTTATTAAACACCCTATATGCCTTGCTGACTTGGGAATATCCTAGAAAAATTCCCATTGCAGCCTTAGCTTCAAACTTTCTAAGATATTTCTTGTCATTGTTGTGAATATAACATATACATCCAAATACTTTAAAATAGGTTATTATAGGTTTCTTCCCTTTGAGTAGTTAATAGGGAGTCTTAAACTTTAGTTTATGTATTAGACTTCTATTTAGGACATAGTTTGTTGTGCTCACAGCCTCTGCCCAATAGGATAGGGGCATGTAAGCATCTGCAAGTAATGTGCCTGCAGCTTCAATGAGTGTTCTATTCTTCCTTTCAACTAACCAATTTTGTTGAGGAGTTCTTGGAGCTGAGAAACAATGTCTGATACATTCCTTCTCGCAGAACTATAGCATAAGAAGAGATTCAAACTCAGTACCATGATCACTTCTGATCAATGCAACTTGAGTAGAATACTCAATCTGTATGTTCTTGAGAAAATCTGTGAGAACCTTAAAAGTATCTGACTTAGTTCTAAAAAAAAAACCCATGTGAATCTGGAGAAATCATCTACAATAATTAATGTATAAGACTTTCCTCCTAGACTTTGTACTGCAATAGGGCCAAAAAGATCCATATGAAGCAAGTACAGAATTCTAGGTGAATCACTCTTATTAATGGATTTAAAACTAGATTTAGTTTGCTTTCCTAACTGACAAGCCATGCAGAGGCCTTCCTTCTTGTAGGGACCAAAAGGTAAATCTCTAACAAGATTGTCTTTAGATAACCTAGCTATATTTTTATGGTTTACATGTCCTAGTCTTTTGTGCCATAATCTAGTTTGAATGCTGACAGAATTGAATAGGCAAATTTCAGATTTAGCTGATTCAAAATTTACTAAGTAGATGTTGCCTTGTCTAATTCCTGTTAAAACAGTTGTGTTGTTTAAAGAAATAAGACATAAAGAGTTAGTAAAGCTTACTTGATAACCTGTATCACATAGTTGGCTTACTGATATCAGGTTATGCTTAAGACCATTTACATAGGTCACTTTCTTGAATGTGACAGCTCCACAGTTGAAATCTCTATAGCCTTCTATCAGTCCAAAGCCTGAGTCTCCAAAGATTACTTTAGGTTCAGTCTTGGCTTTATAGTTGATTAGTCATTCCTTGTAACCTGTCATATGTTTAGAGCAACCATTGTCTAGGTACCACTTATTTTGAGTGACAGGGTTCTCTTCTACCTGCACGGAGGATTATCAGTTTTTGACCCAGATTACCTTGGGTACTTGTTGTTTAACATAACTGAAACTTGAAATAAATGAGCATTCAGGTTGGTCCTTATAACCTAAAGGATGATACCTTCTAGGAGGTATGACCCACTGACTAAAGGGATTAAAGGATTTATTAGTTTTTAGGTTACTCTGGTTATAAACTGAGTTTGACAAATTTGAGTATGTTCGTCGATCTGGGTTGAGTTCTTCGATCTCTGCTCGAAGAATGGAGGTATCCATTCTCAGAGCCCCAGAAACGTCGATCTCTTGTCGACTAACCATACTGATTTCGTCGATCCCAGTTCGATGAATAGTTTACATTATAATTTGCGTTCCGGGTTCGTCGTTCTGAGGTCGACGAACCATACCCATTTCGTCGTTCTGCGTTCGACGAAATATGCTGAACATAGTTATGCTGTTTGTTTTTCCTTTTCTGATTTTTTTATTAAGTTCTAACTGTTTAAGAACTTTGTTAACCTTCTCTACTTGTTCAGTATTTTTCTTACCATTTTCAGAGATGAAGTTAATAGGTTTTGACAATTGATTTTTTTGAATTAGGATTGGTTCACTAGATGAGGCTCCTAGTCCTAGTTTGTTATTGTTAGATCTTGTATTAACTGTGCTAGTTATATCTAACAGTTGTAAGCTTCTACCATTCAGAGATTCTTCTAGTTCCTTAGCCTTACTTAATTCAGATTTTAGAAAGACTATTTGTTGATTGGCTAAGCTTAATTCTTCAATTAATTATTCACTTTCAGCAATGATTTTGTCTTGTTCTAAAGTTTTTCCCTGAGAAGTTTGATTTCCTTCTCAGATCCTATTAGGTCCAAACACAAGAGTTTAAATTCAGATTGAAATTCTTTAGATTGAAAGTCATAGGAAGCAATTACCTGATCCACTTTAGAGAGGGATTCTTCATCATCTGATTCTACTGAATCTGATCTGCTGCTTCCTGCATCTATTGCCATAAGACACATTTCCCTTGCCTTCTTTTCTTCTACATCATCTTCACTGGAGCTGGAGGAAGATGTTTCATCTTCAGTATCACTCCAGGTTTCAGCTGCAAAGCCCTTCTCCTTCTTTTTGTACTTGCTGGAGGAGGCCTTGTTGTGCTGATGTCTTCTTGAATTCTTTTATTGCCTTCTGTCTTTCTTTTGGACTTCTGGGCATTCAGAGATGAAGTGTCCAGGTTTCCTGCACCCAAAAAAGACAACCTCTTTAGAAGGGGTCTTGTCATACCTGGGTTTATCTTCATTCCTTGAAGGCTTCCTCCTGAAGTCCTTCCTTGCCATTTTATAGAATCTCTTAGCAAAGAGAGCCATAAGATCTTCATTGGCTGGCAAGTTGGGAGATTCTTCTGCATCTTTGAGTGCTAAGTTCTGTTCCTTTCTAGTAGGTGCTGAAGCTTTTGGTTCAACTTCATATTCTCTTGACTTGATCAATTTCTCATAGGATTTGAGCTTTCCAAGCAAAGATTCTGTTGAGATTTCAGCCATGCTTCTGGCTTCTCTGATGGGTCAGATTCTAGAGTCCCAAGTGCTAGGGAAGCACATGAGGATCTTGTCATTGAAATCAGTCAAAGTAATTTCCTTTTCTAGTGTTCTGAGCTCACTAATGATTGAACTCAGCATTTTGTACATTACTTCCACAGATTCTGCTTCATCTTTCCTGAAATTCTCATATTGAGATATGAGGTTGGATCTTCTATCCTTCCTCTCATCAGCAGATCCTGCTACCATTTAGTTGAGGGAATCCCAAATGGCTTTGGCAGATGTGCATTCAACAACTTTCTGAAATATGTCATCTGACATAGTTTGGGCCAGTATGTTCATAGATCTGGAATCAACAATCTTTGCTTTCTTATGAGCATCAGTTTGATCTAGAGGAGGCACTGCACTGAGATTTACTAGGGTTGAAGTAGAGGCCACTAGAGCTGGTGGTCCTTTCAAGATAGAATTAAAAATGTCCTCATCAATAGAGTTCATATAAAGTTTGATTCTTGCCTTCCAGATTCCAAACTTTTGCAAGTTGCAAACTGGAGGTCTTGTGCTGGCATAATCCTTATTTTGTGCCATGATATCAGAAAATAAAATTTAAATTGAGAAACTAGTAAGACTTATTCAGAGTTTATCCTGAGGATCTTGATTAATCCAGGTGTGATCCTGTATGATGTGATTAACCACCCTCTGATACCAATTGAAAGATAGGATAAGCTCTGAATAACTCTAGAGGGGGGGGGGGGTGAATAGAGTTTTTAAGATCTTTTTGATACTTGCAGAAACAAGAAGTCTTTAACAAAATATGTTACTATGATATAGGTGTATGAGTGTATTAGTGCAGCAAGTGAACTAGAGAAAAGATAACTAAGCTACACTACAAAATATATCACAGCACAAGCACACAGGAAAATCACAGCCACACAGACAACATATTGGGGTCCAACAACGCCCCCGGTGTGGGAGATACGACGCAAGGTGCTATGGCCCACACTAGTCGAACAGAAGGGTGTGTCCCCTAGGCCAAACTGGCCGCCCCGTGGATCCTGTTGTACAACTCTATAAAGGAGTAGTAGCGCCCTTCCTAACAGTCCAGGCTTTTGGGAGAGTTGGTTGCGCCGTGTTCCCTAACAGTGGTATCAGAGGAGGTCACGGGTTCGAAACCCCGGGGTCGTTTCTGGGGGGGGGGGATTGTTGGGGTCCAGCAACGCCCCCGGTGTAGGAGGTACGGCGCGAGGCGCTATGGCCCACACTAGTCGAACAGAAGGGTGTGTCCCCTGGGCCTAACTGGCAGCCCCGCGGATCCTGCTGTACAACTCTATAAAGGAGCGAAAGCACCCTTCCTAATAGTCCGGGCTTTTGGGAGAGTTGGTTGCGCCGTGCACCCTAACACAACACAAGAATTTTATGGTGGTTCCCCAAACTAGGGTACATCCACTCTTCTACTACCCTAGGTAGGAATCCACTATAGGTTTTGATCAGGTGACTGGCATCAATGAGCTTTTGATCAGGTGCTCAAAAACCAACCCAAGTCTTTTGGAAGGAGCCCGTCAACAAGAATAATTTTGAAGGGAATTAAAATCCTGTACAGAGGTGGGGATGAGAGTGATGATAGTCTTCTCTATTCTCAAAAGCAACTGAGAGAAGACTTTGTGGATTCTTTTATGTTGTCAAAGCTCCCCCTGAGATCTTGAATGGTTCAGGAGTGGAAGCTTTGCAAAGGGTGAGTAGGCCTTCTTCTGTAAGATCTACTTTCTGAAATCCTTTGACTGATTTGAATGTTTTTGGTCACTTGAGGAGAAGAAAGACTCTTGATAGTGATTGTTGTTCTTTTTTATTCTTTTGAGAGCAGTTGATTTTTCTTGAGAGAGTTGTATGCACTGCCGTTGATTGATTTTCTGTGTGTCTTGTTGTTCTGTTTTGGCTGAGAGATGATCCCCTTGATAACTGCCTCTTGGTCGAATTCAAAATCCTGCAATCAATGCTCAGCCGAAGTCTCGGGAGTGAAAACGGCAAGAATGCTGTCATATATTCTATTCTATGTCTGTCCTGAGATATAAACAATTAATTCCATGGGGGATATTTGCAATCAATGCTGCCAGTAACAGATCTATTCAAGTGCATTGATTATCCAGGGAATTAACGGCCTATAATAGATATGTAATAAGGAGACAAAAAAGAAAAGAATAAATAACAATATGTCTTATAGTTTTTGTCGACCAGAGAACAACTTTCGTCGACCTGGGATCAGCGAACAACTACCTGCTTAAACTTGCAGATTCTGTACTCTGAGTTCGTCGAACTGAGAATGGCTTTCGTCGAGCAGAGAATAGCTGTTCGTCGAGCTGAGAATAGCTGTTCGTCGAGCTGAGAATAGTTGTTTGTCGAGCTGAGATCCAAGATCGTCGAACTCTGAATGCTGCTTGATAACTTTCTTCTTCTGTACATCAAGTTCGTCGAGCTGAAGTCTAAGATCGTCGAGCTGAGTCTGCAGTCTGGACTTAGAATATTTTCTGGTGTTGAATGTTGAAGTATTGACCTGGCATTGAGAGATATTTGGCTCTTAGAGTTGAAGTGTTGATCTGGCGTTGAGAGATATTTGGCTCTGAGAGTTGAAGTGTTAATCTGGCATTGAGAGATATTTGGCTCTGAGAGTTGAAGTGTTAGTCGACCTGCGGGCAGATTTCGTCTAGCTGATGTTCTTAGTTCGTCGACTGAGTGTTAGACTTAGAAGGTATTTCTTTGTCCAGAGTTCTTCAAGCTCGGCTCAGAGAATTGTCTCTGTGTTAGTCGGGCTGAGCACGACGATCGTCGATCGGAGATCGACGAACGTTGATCTCCTTTTTCCAAAGCTTGAATTCTCTAAGTCTTGAGTCTTTAGCAGTGTTGGAGGCTGGTCGTTTGTACTGTTTGACTCTAAGGACTTGACCTAGACTCTAAAACATAGTCATGACCCTGATCTATACATGTTGGGTCATATCCTAACTCAGTGAACCTAGCCCAAATCCAACTAGGGGTTCCAATATACGCCCGTGTCAACTTCGACACGCCCGTGTCAATCAGTACACGCCCGTGTTCCGGGTCGTGTCCCACAATTGACATAGGACCAAAACTTCCAGAAGAGGACACGACCATGTGACACGCCCGTATCACCGGCCGTGTGCTTGACACGCCCTGGGACACGCTCGTGTCCCAGGCCATGTTCCCAGCCCTCAACGATCGTCGACCCGAGCACGACACGGCCATGTGACACACCCGTGTCACAGGCCGTATTCACCTTACCAAGACCCAAACTTGGCTCAAACGCTGCCCGTTACTCTTTTGAATTTCAGGGCTTTACAATTCTCCCCCCTTAAATGAATTTCGTCCCGAAATTACAGAAAGTAAAAATAAGTACTCAAACTTAAACGGTACTTGAGAAGAAGAGTTCGGGATAATCCTCGAGCATGGTTTGCTCTCGCTCCCACGAAAGCTCCTCACGACCGCAGTTGTCCCATCAGACTTTGACCATCCTGATGTTATTGTTACGCTGTCGCTTGACTTCCGAGTCCTCAATATGTACGGGCTTGACCTTTGTCGTCAACCCTACATCAAACGGTACTTGATCGATCGCAATCACTTGCAAAGGCTCTTGCACCGTCTTTCGTAATGCCGATATGTGGAATACATCATGTAGACCACTAAGCCCCGCTGATAGCTTCAGTCGGTAGGCTGCTTCGCCAATCCGCTCCAGAACCTCAAACAGTCAAAGGTATCTCAGGCTTAGCTTCTTCAAGCGTCGTACCCGTGAGACACCCTTGAACGGCTTGATCTTCAAATACACCTAGTCGCCAACAATGAACTCCATATTCCGATGCTTGGCATTATAGTATTTAGCTTGCCTGTCCTGAGCGATTGGCAATCGTTCTCGAATGGTTCGTACCAACGAAGTTGCATCTTCCACCTCCTGCCACTTGAAAAGCTTCGTCTCACCTGTTTATAACCATGAGAACGGCGTGCGACATTTTCTACCATATAGGGCCTCGAAGGGCGTCATTTGAATGCTCGCTTGGTAGCTATTGTTGTACGCAAATTCCACCAAGTACAAGTGATCTTCCCACTGCTTCCCGAAATCCAGGGCGCACATGCGGAGCATGTCCTCTATCGTCCTGTTAACTCTCTCGGTCTGACCATCCGTCTGCGGATGAAAGGCCGTGCTGAAACTCAACCTTGTTCCCAACATTTGCTGCACCAACCTCCAGTCGTTGGACGTGAACCGTCCATCTCGGTCGCTCACGATGCTGCGAGGCACACCGTGTAGTCGAACAATATTATCCACATACATTTTCACCAGTTTCTCCACCGAATCATCCTTCCTATTAGGAATGAAGTGCGACACCTTCGTCAAACGATCTACGATCACCCAGATGGCATCGTTCCCCTTCTGCGATCTTGGTAAACCATGCACAAAATCCATAGAAATGTCATTGAACTTCCACTCCGGGATAGGCAAAGACTTGAAGAAACCTCCGGGCTTCTGGCACTCTGCCTTCACCAAGGCGCACGTTTGACACTTTGCCACATAAAGTGCCACGTCCTTCTTCAATCCGGACCACCAGAACAAATTTTTCATATCCTGATACATCTTTGTGCTCCCCGGGTGAATCGAGTACTTGGTATGATGCGCCTCGTACATCAATTCATCCCGCAATTTACCCACATCAGGGATGCACAAACGACTGTCCTTCCATAATAGTCCATCAATAACATTAAACTGGGAATTTGACCCATCCAAAGCCCATCCAAGATTTGCTTCATATTGCTATCCAACTTTAGCGCCTGCCGAATCTGATCAGCCAGGTCATACTGCACCTCTGTCCAGTTCAGCTGTGCTTCGACACTAGTCTGCTTGTCCACACAAGAGATCTCTAATGCCTCCAGCTCCCGAATCAACCGCTCATCATGAACCAACAACCAGTTGGCCCACGCAGGCCCTGCGACTCAATGCGTCCGCAACTACATTGCCTTTCCCAGGTACATAGTGAATCTTTAATGTGTAGTCCCCCAGGAACTCCATCCATCTCCGCTGCCTCATGTCTTTTTGATGTAATAAGTATTTCAAGCTCTTGTAGTCGGTATAGATATCGACATTCACCCCGTACAGGTAATGTCTCTACATCTTCAGAGCAAATATAACGGCCGCTAACTCCAAGTCATGGACAGGATAATTTCTCTCATGCACCTTCAGCTGGCGCGAGCCATAAGCTATCACTCTCCCGTGCTGCAGTAGAACACAATCCAAACCACTGCCCGAAGCATCACTGTAGATCTCAAAGCCTTCGGTCCCAACTGACGAACATAGAATAGGTGCCGTTGTCAACCAACTCTTCAATTCTTTGAAAGCTTGCACGCACTCCGGCGACCACACAAACTTTTAATCTTTCCTCGTCAAAGTCGTGAGGAGTAACGCAATCCGCGAGAAGTTCTCTACGAAGCGCCTGTAGTAGCCGGCAAGCCCAAGAAAACTCCGGACTTTCACTACCGAACGCAACACAGGCCACTCCCGTATCGCAACTATCTTCGCCGGATCCACCGCAATCCCTTCTCCACTGACTATATGACCAAGGAACGCCACCGAGGACAAACAAAACTCGTATTTGGAGAACTTGGCGTATAGTTGGTTCCTCCTCAGCGTCTCCATCACCAAATGCAAATGCTTGAAGTGATCCTCTTCGCACTGTGAGTACACCAATATGTCGTCGATGAAGACGATCACAAAGTGGTCCAAGTACTCTCTTAACGTTCTATTCATCAGATCCATAAACACTGATGGCGCATTAGTCAGCCCAAATGACATGACAGTAAACTCATAATGCCCATATCTCATGCTGAACGTTGTCTTGGGGATATCACTTTCCCTTATCCTCAGCTGATAATACCTGAACTTAAGATCAAATTTAGAGTACACAGATGACCCAACCAACTGATCGAACAGATCATCAATCCTTGAGATCGGGTACTTGTTCTTCTCCGTTAACTTGTTCAGCTCTCTGTAATAGATACAGAGCCGCAAACTTCCATCCTTCTTCTTAACAAAGAGGACCGGTGCGCTCCAAGGCGACGAACTTGGACGCACATAACCCTGCTCCAAATGCTCTTCCAGTTGAACCTTCAGTTCCACCATCTCCTTAGGCGCTAACCGATACGGAGAGCATGACACAGGTTTGGCACCCAGTACTAGCTCAATTATGAAGTCAATCTCTCGCTGCGGTGGGGCTTCAGGGAGATCGTCAGGGAATACGTCAGGGTACTCGGATATCACTGAGATACTGTCCAAAGTAGGCTTAGGCTTCGAAGCCTCCACTAGCGTGAAGAACAGCTCTGCACCGGCAAGAACTGCCTTAACCACCTGAAGAGCAGACATCAACGTATTGCTCGACCCTTTCGAGCCTGCAAAAGTCGTCTCACGACCCGTTCCCAACTTGACCTCTTTGCGATTGCAATCAATATATGCCTGCTGCTCCGAGAGCCAGTCCATACCAAATATTACGTCGAACTCCACCAGCGGAAGTAACGACGCTTGCAAGTCAAACTCCTGACTCCCAATCCGTATCTTTACACAACAGATTCTATCCGCGCACATCGAACACCGTTAGGCAACAACACATCCAGTTTGTCCTTCGCCATCAAAGAAGGTACTCCAATGCGCTATATAAATCCCTCGGACAAAAAGGAGTGCGAAGCTCCCGTATCAAAGAGTGCTCTTGCCGAATTATCGAAAATCAACACAAAGCCTAGTACAAACAGTAGTAAGCTAACATGCGCAAGGTAACAAGTATTTAAATCTAACTTGCTATAAATTTAAACCGTACCTATTACAACATCCGCTTGTTTTATGTCCTCCTGCTGGCCAAGGTTGTAGACTCTCAATTGAGTTGGAGCATACTGTGATGCGGTTGACTCCACTGCCTTCCCCTTTTCCTCGTAGGTTGCTCCCGGCTTCCTCTTGGACTTTGGACGTCCGCTCCAACAGTCACGGGCAAAATGCCCCGACTTCCTACAATTATAGCATGCACCCAGGGTTCGGGCTTTAGTTGCCCCCGAAGCACCAGAAGAAGTGGTTGGACCCGAAGTCCTTGCCTTCTAACCAAACTTACGATAACCAGACTTTGAGGTAGTCGGCACCTTGAACTCTGTCCTCTTAGCACCAGAGTCCTTCTCCTGCACATTCTTCATATCTTTTTCCAAAGACTGTGCCGTGTTGACCAAGATTAGAAAACCCTGCGTCATAGGCCCCGAGAGCAGTAGCCTTAAGTCATCCCTCAGACCTTCATAGAATCGGTTTATCTTTCGCTCCTCATCGGCGAATGTAGTGCTTGCATACCAACCCAAGCGTGTAAATTCGTGGAGGTACTTGTCCATGGTACTCTCTCCTTGCACCAGCTTCTGAAACTCGTTCTCCATCGCAATCCTCTTAGCCGAGGGAAGGTACCTTGCCAAGAATAGTCCCGAAAACTCCTCCATTGAGACGTCCGTGAGTTGCCTCCCCCCAAGTGGTGTAGTTCCAAACCTTCCCACCACAACCTTGCATCGCCGTCCAACAAGAAAGTGGCTATAGACGACTTCTTCCACTCCTCTGTCTCCATAGCTGTCAGGACTCTCTTTATCCGGGAGATCCAATCTTCAGCTTGGGTTGGGGTTCCCGTCCACGTGAACACCAGAGGATTGAAACCCATAACATGCTTCAGCTGCTTTTCAGTTGCTCTCTTGGGCATCAATGGCTCCACTACCACTTGCTCCACCCTCCTAGTTTCCGCCGCTTGAAGCTGTACTTGCTCGACAGTAGGGGCAGGCTGATGCACTTGTCTTGTAGGCTGAGCATTGATCAAAGCGAACAGCGCTTCAGCCACCAATCGTATGGTTTTTGCCGAGGGAGATGTTGCAGGCTCAACATTTGTTGCACTACTTACCTCAGAAACCGGATGTTCTGACGGCCCTACACCACTCCTGGTCACCTATAGTCGTACAAAACACCATTAAGTGACCGAATAATATTTCAAAAAGCAATTATATGAACACGCAGGTTCCTCAAATATGTGTATTTTAATTCCTAGGTGGACATTCATGGGTTCTTTTTTATTATAATGATGACGCACACACATGTGCTCACCACCGCTTAAAAGAATTCGCCCATGAATTCATTTAAGCATGAACGAAACCGGTAGTCTGATACTAAATTGTAACACCCTTATCCGTCACATAGCATATAGCAGTAGGTCCGGCCGGGGCCCGATGCCATATACCACGGACAGACCGGTGGGTTACTAAATGAAACCATTCTTCCAATCACACGCGAAAGACTTTATTTCAAGAGCCTAAACACCTAGAGGGGGTGAATAGGTTCTAATCCTTTTTAAATTCTTTTTAGGCAAACAGTTAGATGAATCTTCAGCACAGATTATTCAATACACAGAATATAAAACACATCACAGCATACACCAGATCTATAGTGGTTTCCCAAGACATGGGTACATCCACTTTCCCCCTTCGCCTATCCAGTAGATAACTGGATTCAACCTAACTTCCTTCCACTTGCTCGGATCCGCAGATCTTACAATCTCAGAACCAAAATTATTCATACAGCTAAGACTTAACCAAGTCCTACCTCAGATTCTTCCCCATAATCCTACCTCAGGCCTTAACCCTACCTCAGCCTTTATAACTAGGCTTACAACTCAGACTTATCACAAGTCATACACCTCAGGCTATCAGCCCTACCTCAGCCTTTATAATTTCAGGCTTACAACTCAGATCTAATAATAGATCTTACAAGAAATTGAATGTATTGAGAAATAGAAACATTCACCAGCTAGATTTCTCTGTTGGTGTACCCTTCTTGATCAGTTCTTGAATGAACTGACCCTTCTGATCTAACCTGACTTAGCTTTTCAAAGCTTCTTGATAGAACCAAAATAAGGTTGATCTTCTCTTGTTGTTGAAGTTGATCTTCAGTCAGCTTCTTCCTTAAATTCAGATTGAAATCTGAATCTTACTTGCAGACAACTCTGGATCTGCCTTCGTAAGGGTTTCCCCTGTTCTTGTTGAAGAAATTCTCTCGTCTTTCCTTTTTTCCTTGATTGATCATCATCTGGTTGTTACAGATCTTACTCTTATATAGAGATTTATCCACGGTTACCGGCTGATCAAGTTTATAACAAAATTCTGACAGTTCTGACAGAGGTGTCAGACCGGTTGGATATGACAGCTGTCAAGTCACCAGACATGTCAGTGGATTCTTCAAAGTTATTCCAACTCAGCACAAATAACTCAGTAGACTGCTTTATATGTGTCGACACATATAGGCTAAGTGTCGACACAAGTCTTCATGGTGTCAACACAATACTCCAAGTGTCGACACAGTCATACTTCTGATACTTGACACTTCTTCTGTTGTATGTGTCGACACAAGTCATGTGTGTCGACACAACAACTGCTTGTCTCGACATATTTGTTGCAGACAGATGGCATTGAGTGTTTGTTAAACGTCGTTGAGTGTGTGTTGACACAAGTCCTGTGTGTCAACACAACTGCTTCAAGTGTCGACATAGCTCCTGAGTGTCGACATAGCTTCAACTTTAAATGTCGACATAACTTCTGCTATAGGTGTCGACACAATTCTGGGTGTCGACACAGGTCCTTCTTTAGGTGTCGACTTAGCTTTGAGTGTCGACACAACTTCTTCATTAGTGTCGACACAGCTTCTGGGTGTCGACACAACTTCTTCATAAGTGTCGACACAAGTTCTGGGTGTCGACACATCTTCTTCACAAGTGTCGACACTTGTACTTAGAAAATTTCTTCAAAGTCTTAAACCTGCACAATGTAACTCAAACATCTATCAAATACAAAATAATGTATATCATTGACTAAGATGAGACTTCTTCAAATCTGGTATACATTTTCAATGTACCCAATAATCTCCCCCTATTTGTAGAAGTCATAACCCTTAGTCAAAGATATACATCTCTCATAAAAAATTGAAATAGATGTACAATCATTTCAGAGCAGGTTAACACATAATCATTGTAAAAAACAAAAATTAATACTGAACTGATTTTATTTAATTCAGAACAGAAAATGATAAGGTTACAAGATTTTCTTATAGAACAAACAAACAAAATATTACATTGTTCTTTTTCATAAGCCTAGCTATCCTATCACTGGCAAGGTTCCTTAATTACAATTCCTTTGCCTTACTTGATCTTTGCCTGCACAGAAGGTTCAGTATCCTCAGCAGGCTTCTTCCCTTTCAGAGCTTTCTTCTTTTGTTCTTCAGCCTTAATTTTCTGCCTTTCAAAATAGTGGAATGGCTTTAGAAAGTACTTGCTTGGCTCCTGAGCATTAGCAGGTAGCATCCCAGCCTTAACACTTCTTCTATGTTGAAGAATGGCTTCTTATCCAGCTTGGTACTTTTTCCATTCCTGCTCTGAATACCACTTACCCCTATCATGGGTCTTATCTTTTACAGCCTTCCATGCAGTCAATATGATATTCCTAGATGTATGGCTCCATTGCTCAAAGTCTGGCTTTAACTCAGCCTGCTCTCTGAACCTCTTCTTAGATAGCTGAGCTTCCTTTTGAGCTTCCAAGACAACTTCTGACATTTCTACACTTTCCAGAATCACATTTTGTGCCTCTTGTGGAGGACTATATATTTTCTGCACTTCCTCTTGAATCCTTTCAAAGTCTGTTGGGGGGTAGATCACCTGAGCAACTTCAGGCTGATCTCCTTCAAGATAGGCAGGTTGTATCCCAGATTCTGCAACATTATTATCATCACATAAAGGAGGATATCCAAGAGTTGCTCTGATGCTATTTGAAATCCATTTAGAATGGTCAGAGCTAGCTTTGACTATTAATCTATCCCCCTTTATGACTTCTCTGGCAATATGATCTCTCAAATCATCTTTTTGAAACCCGACTTGATTAACCACATAGTCAGTTCATTCCTTAAAGTAATCTCTGAATTTTGTCAAGAAATCAGATATATTCTTTTGAGAGGCTTGGAAAGTGGCCTAAACAGCAGCTATATCTTCCTTGATTTGCTTTGAAACTTCATCTTTCACAGCAGTTGTTAAATCATTAATCTTTATTAATATAGCAAAGTGTGACTCTTGAAGATTGTCATTCACTCTTACCTGGTTTTCAAGTACATATCCTTGCTTTACTTCAATTTCATCCACTTTAACTTTGATATCTTATTGTTGCTTGGCCAGGAATATCACAGCATTACCTCCTTTATGGAAGCAATCTGTCATCTCCTTCTTATTTTGATTAACTTCAAATCTAATTGACTTGATGTCCTAGGCCAATTGAAATTATAACTCTTTATTATTTTCATCTACATACTTTTCTAAAGCTTGCCTTTGCTCATCCAGTTTCACTTGCATTTGGACCAGTAGTGAGCTGAAGTCCATGCATGGAGCTGATGGTGCTGTGCCAATTTGCAATTGCTTTTTGTATCCAGAACTCTTTTTTCTCAAGGCAACTAGTTTTCTTTTCTTAGCCATTGAGGCTTCTTCATCTTCAGAAGAATAAGTTGTACTTTGAATATCAACTGTATCCTTACCAGCTGGGGCATCCTTAGACAACTCCCCCTCAGTCCTTGGAATAACTTTTTCTACTACAATCTGCTCCAGGAAGATCAGGGAATAGTTCTTCCATGGTGAATTCCTGTTGTATCTGTTTAGAAGGAACAAGATTAGCTTTTAAAATAAAACTTTCTCCCTGAGCATTGCTGAGGAGAATACTACCAGATACCACTAGACTGTTGAGGAGATACTTACTGGCTCATGTTGAGCTTCTATCTCAATAGTTTCTTGAGCTGTATTGTTGATTTCAGATACTATATTCATTACAGTATCTGCAACCAAGTCACTTTTTAAGGCAGCATCAGTAATGCCTCCCTATTGGTCAGGCAACTCAATTGCGTCAATGTTTTCTCCCCCTGGAGTGAAGTCCATCTATTGTTCTTGGGGCTCACTGCCCTTCACTTGTTCTCGAGCTTTTTTGGTTGATGGTCTTCATCAGTGCTGAAGACCACTTCCTCCTCTGAATCACTGGAGGATTCATCTTGTTGAACTACTTTCTTCTTCTTTTTATCTTTCCTAATTTGCTCCTGAGGAGTAGTTACTTCCTTGGTCAGAACCCTATCCCACCTTGATAGAATTCTTACATCCATTCTCCTCATATGATTAATTTTAGATCCAGCTACTTGTTTCAGAACATCTGGTATTACAGAAGATAAACATAAACTCAGAATCCTTCCCAGGTTTGGTTTCTTAATTCCTTCTTGAATTTTGTCAAACACTACTACTGCCAAGTCAGTTTTCACTTTGAAAATAATCCTTATCATTAGGTTAAATATATGGACTGAAATTCGGTCATGTCCACCTGTCTTATATAGTATGACCTTCCCAACTATTTCTGATAAGAATTTTCCTTGGGAATTCATCCCTTTCCTAGTTATGGATGATCCAAACTTGAAATGGGGGCTCAGTCCACACCAGTTTAATGCTTCTGTAGTTAGGGATGGAGTTATTTCATCAGTATCCTTCTCCAAGGGAAGCTGAAGAGATTTCCTGATTGTCTTCAATGTAAGCTTCACTCGAGATTCTTGAACAGTAGCTTTGATTGTCTTTCCTTCAGAATCCATGGTAGCTGACGAGTAGAACTCCAAAACCTCCTTTTTCCAAATCTTGGTTGGTTCTAAGACCAAGTACTCCAAACCATTTTCTGAAATTAGGGCAATAACACCCTGAATTTCATTCGAAGCCATCGTGAACCCTTCACGAATTATCTAATATCCTTCATTGACTTTGTCTCCTTGATGAGGCGCCAATGACATAAGAGGTGGAAGAGAAGAGAAGATCTTTGTCGACAGAAGGTGTAGAGACAAGAATTCTGAAAGCGTAGTCAACTAGTTTTTGGCTTCACTTATTTATAGTATAAGTGTAAGGGCAGGTCAAAAGACATGCATAAGTCGACAAGTTTTCACACGTGTCGACAGAAATGACCTAGGTCTCGACAGAACTTAGGTTAAGTCGACAAAGCTATGTGTCGACATTCTAATGCCTGAGTCGACCATACTTATTTTAAGTCGACACATTTATGTGTCGACATACTTTTGTCAGTGTCGACACACTTGTGTCTGTGTCGACATACTTGTGTCAGTGTCGACACACTTGTGTCTGTGTCGACATACTTGTGTCAGTGTTGACACACTTGCGTCTGTGTCGACACAGGCTACTAAAGTCTCGACAGAGTTGTGTCGACACCAATTCTTATGTGTCGACATAAAAGTTCTCTATGCATAAGGTCTCGACGAGGTTGTGTCGACATCAATTCTTCTATCGACACAGATACTGTTTCTGTGTCGACACATCCTTTTACTGAGTCGACACAACATACTTAGTGTGTCGACACAACTTGCTTGTGTCGACACAAACTTTGTACTTAGACAAATTTCCAGAGAAATTTGGTGCTTACATATTCTCCTTAGGGAAGCTTGTGCTAACCTATTCTAGGTTCAACATACCTAATTCAATTTTAAAATAATTGAATTTAGTTTCATCCAAAGGTTTTGTAAGAATATCAGCTATTTGATTATCTGTTTTCACAAATTCTAGGCTAATATTTTACTTCTCTACATGTTCTTGAATGAAATGAAACTTAATTTCTATATGCTTGGTCCTACTATATGATACAGGATTCTTAGCAATAGAAATAACACTTGTAGAATCACAAAATAGTGGAATTCTACTTACCTGGATGTCATAGTCTTCAAGTTGATGCTTTATCCACATCAATTGTGCACAACAGCTACCTGCAGCTATATACTCTGATTCAGCTGTTGATATAACTACACTGGTTTGCTTCTTGCTGCTCCATGACACCAGCCTCCCACCAAGGAATTGACAAGTTCCTGTGGTACTCTTCCTGTCTTCTTTGCTTCCAATAAAGTCTGCATCTGAGAAACCAGTTAGTAGGAAATCTCTATTCTTAGGGTACCAAAGCCCTAGATTAGGTGTGCCCTTAAGATATCTCAATATTCTCTTAACTGCAATGTAATGAGATTCCTTTGGGCAAGCTTGGTACCTAGCACAGACACATGTTGAATACATGATGTCAGGTCTACTAGCAGTCAAATAGAGTAGGGAGCTAATTATCTCTCTATACAAAGACTCATCAACAAGTTTCCCTGCCTCATCTTTGCCTATAGGCATACTTGTTCCCATTGGAGTTTTCATGGTAGAAGCTGAGTCCATACCATACTTCTTAATCAACTCCTTGGTGAACTTAGACTGAGATATGGACAATCCACTATCAGTCTGTCTAACTTGAAGTCTTAAGAAGAACTTCAGCTTACCCATACTGCTCATCTCAAACTTCCCTTGCATGAGTTTTGCAAACATTCTACAAAGGTTATTTTCAGTAGAACCAAAGATAATGTCATCCACATATATCTGGACTAGTATTATCTTGCCTTTAGATTCCCTATAGAATAGAGTTTTGTCTATTTTTCTTCTAGAGAATTTATTCTCTATAAGGAAAGCAGACAAGGTATCATACCAAGCCCTTAGAGCTTATTTCAAACCATATAGAGCTTTCCTAAGCCTATATACATAATCAAGAAAATGAGAATCTACAAAACTTGAGGGTTGTTAACCATAGACTTCCTCTTTTAGATCCCCATTCAGAAATGCTGATTTCACATCCATCTGGTATACCTTGAACCCTTGATAGACAGCATAGACCAAGAACAGCCTTATAGCCTCCAGCCTTGCAACTGGAGCAAAGGTTTGATCAAATTCAATACCTTCCTCTTGCCAGTAGCCTTTTGCTACCAGTCTTGCCTTGTTCTTGACTATGGTGCCATTCTCATCAAGCTTGTTCCTGTAGATCCACTTAGTTCTTATTATGTTGTGATATTTAGGTTTAGGCACCAGTTTCTAGACTTTACACCTTTTTAACTGACTGAGCTCTTCTTGCATTGCATCAATCTAGTTGGAGTCTTGCATCGCTTCTTCAATCTTCCTGGGTTCTATCTGAGACAGGAAGCTAGAACAAAGAACTGTGTTCATGCTCCTGCTCCTTGTAAGAACACCTTGACTTGCATCACCAATGATTTGGTGAACTGGATGATCCTTCAGGTGTCTCCTTGCTGGAGGAAATCTGTCAGCATTATGGCTTTCTTTAGTTTCCTCTACTTGATGCTCCACACTGTCTTCTTCATCCAGTGGAACTTGTTCTCCCCTTAGATAGCTGGTATCTTTATCTTCATCCAGCCTAGCAGGAACATCTTCATTGATGGTCAGCTTGTCCAGCCTATCTGTTAGACCTGTAGAACTAACTGAAGAACTAGACAATTCACTATTAATAAACTTTGACTCATCAAATACAACATGCACAGATTCTTCTACAACTTGGGTAGTCAAGTTGTAAATTTTGTATGCTCTACTTTGGTTGTTGTACCCAACAAATATCCCTTCTAGGGATTTGGCAGCAAACTTTGTTTGGTAGTGCTTTCCATTGACTAGCACAAAACACTTGCTACCAAAGATTCTGAAGTAAGATATGTTTGGTTTTTTGCCTTTCAAAATCTGGTAGGGAGTCATCTTGTGTTCCTTGTTGATGGAGACTCTATTGAGCACATGACATGCAGTATTAACTTCCTCAGCCCATAAATATTTAGATAGAGTAGTGTCATTTAGTAGTGTTCTACTAGCCTCAATTAGAGTCCTATTCTTTTTTTCAGCAACACCATTTTGTTGAGGAGTTCTAGGTGAAGAGAATTCCTGATGAATCCCAAGTTCTTCACAGAATTTCTTCATACATTCAGACTGAAATTCAGTTTCATGGTCACTTCTGATTTTGATAACTGAACTATTGTATTCATTCTATATTTGTCTAACAAAAGTCTGAAAAACAGTTGGGGTTTCAGATTTCTGCTTCAAGAAGAAAACCCATGTATATCTAGAATAGTCATTCAACACAACTAGTGTGTATACTTTCCTCCAAGACTGTGAACTGACATAGGACCAAATAAATCCATATGCATGAGATACAAACATCTCATTGAATCTTTGATGTCAAGTGCTTGGAAAGAGGACTTAGTCTGCTTGTCCTTTTGGCAAGCTGAACACACACCCTCTTTGATGCACTTAACTTGAGGACCATTCCTCACTAATCCCATGCTGAAAAGTAGTCCTATAGACTTATATCTCAGATGTGCTAGCCTCTTTTGCCATTTGACATATAGAGAAGCTTTCTCTCCTTCAACCTGAAAAATAGGTGAGTTGTTAAACTCACAATCTAGGTTAAGGCAATACACATTTCCTTTCCTAGTGCCAGTCAAAATGATCTTTGATCACTTGACCTTCTTATTTGATACTCCCCTTTTTGAAAAGAGATGTCATAACCTAGATCACTAAGTTGACTTATGCTAATCAGGTTATGTTTTAGACCCTTCACATAAGCCACTTTAGTGATTGTAATTGAATCACTAGAGATGTTACCAAATCCTTTGATGATTCCTTTTTCTAATCCACCAAAGATTACTTTGGGTCCATTCTCTATGGGTACATAGTCCTTCAACATTCTTCTTGTTCCAGTCATGTGTCTGGAACAACCACTATCCAAGTACCATAGAGGGATTTTGTTACTTGGATTCACCTGCAATAAATAAAGATTTACTTATCCTTAAAACCCAACTTGCTAGTGGGTCCTAGGTCCTTGTTAGTTTGAAATCCTCCAGCTGTTCTAACAGAAAAACTACTCTTGGTTTTAACACTTATGTTAAACCAGCAATTCATGGCAAAGTGGCCAACCTTACCACAACACCAACACTCAAACTATTATACCTTTTCTTAGGTACAGACATTACTACTTTGTTTCCAGTAATCTTGTTAGGTGTTGGTGCTGGAGCAGCAAACTTCAAGAATACTCTTGAATACGATTGACATGCCTATAGAGTGGCCTATTAGCATTTGCACCCTTGCCCATGTGATTTTCATACTCACAGTGACCATGTTTAGTGTCATGATCATACCTATTAGTAGGATTCTCCACTTTCTTAAAGAAAATAGATGCTTAGCAGCTAGAGGCTGAACTGGGGCCTTACCTTTTCTATGAGAATTGGTAGCCCTAGTTCTTCCCTTAAAGCCTAGACCAGTCTTCCCTTTATGTGGAATAAAATTATCTATCAAGGGTAAGACAGATTTTGGCTTAGAGAATTTAGCCACTAGCTCTCTCTCTCTTGCTGAAGTTTTGCCTCCAGTTTCTTGATATGATTCTCTTTAAAAGAGATTGTGCCCATCTAAATAACTGTAATGTTCTTCAGTTTGACAACCTCATTCAGTTTTAGATCCAACAGCTTTGCTGAATCTGCTGCAGCCAGCTTATGGGACTCAATTTCCTTGGCCTGCTCTTTAACAAGAAACATGCTCTTCTTCAGAGCTTGTAATAACCCACCATACTCATCAATGAGTTGGTTTACATCTTCCTAAGACTCAGATCCATCCACCTCTCTTGAAGTAGATACTTCTGATTCTGATCCAGTAAAGTAATCTGAAGCTAAAGAAGAATTATATACCTTACTTGGTCCAGGCTGACCCTGACACTGATCATCTTTAGATTGAGCCATCAACCCTTTATAATAGTGTTCTTCAACTCCATTTATGGAGTCCAACATCTGTAGGAATTCTAGTTCCCTAGAATCCTCTTCTATTGAGAATAGCCCAACATATGCTTCTGCTTCTTCTTTTCCAGATTCTGAAGATGAAGAGTCTGTCCAACTCTTCTCCTTCTGAGCAACTATAGACTTCTCCTTCTTGCCTTTGACTTACTGTTTCTTCTTGTCCTTTGACTCCTTTCTTTTGTCAGGACAGTCAGCTATGATATGTCTAGGCCTGTTGCAACAATAACACACAATCTTAGTATTAGATTGTTTACCATGTTTAAGGGCATACCTGTCCTCCTTCGGAGTCTTCTTCTTCCTGTAATATTCATCCTTGGTGTAGGATGTTGATGATGGCCTGGTTTTCCACTTCTTTTTCTTCATGAACCTTTGGAATTGCCTTGTAAAGGCAATAAAGTCCTCATCATAAGTATGACTATCTGATGTGCTGTTGTCAGAAATTCCTTCTTCTGCCTTAGCACTCCTTCTGGGTGGAGAAGTAGATTTTCTCCTACCCTTTCTAGAGCCTTCAGCCTTAAAGGCTACTGACTTTTCTTTAAACTTAGATCTGCTGCCCTTCTCCTCTTCTTTCCTGGCAGTAAGCTGCATTTCATATGATAGCAGCTTTCCAAACAGTGTGGGTGGAGGTGTATCAGCCAGCCTGGTCACTTCTCTGATGGCATATATCTTAGTGTCCCAATCCTTTGTTAGGGACCTAAGAAACTTATCATTTAGTTCATAAGTGCTAAATACCCTCCCATAGGTCATCAGCTCATTCACTATTCTAAAGAACTTCTTATAGCATTCAGTTATGCTGTCAGATTTAGATTTTCTAAAGCTCTCATACTCCTGATTCAGCATAGACTTCCTGTCCTCTCTGACTTCTTTTGTGCCCTCCATGTAGACAATCAATGTGTCCCACATTTCTTTGGAGGTTTTATAGTGGACTAGATTCTGAAATGTGGCATCATCTATGACACTTACAATAATGTTCTGTGCTCTTTTATCTAGTATTGCCAGGATGATTTCATCCTTGGTCATTTCAGAATAACTCTTTGGAGTTTGAATATTTGCATCAAGAACTGATACCTTCATTGGAATGAAGGGGCCTTTCTGTACTGTGATATAAATTCTTGGATCAGATGCTTCCATAAACAACCTGACCCTTTCCTTCCAAATGCCAAAGGATTATTTCCTGTAGATGGGTAATTTCATAGATCTAAATTCCTTTTGATTCTCATTTGAACCCATTCTTGATATCTGTTATTTGCCTTGGATAATAACTCTGACTGTTAAGTCAATCTTTGAGTAACCTCCCTCTGATACCACTTGAAAGACTTTATTTCAAGAGCCTAAACACCTAGGGGGGTGAATAGGTTCTAATCCTTTTTAAATTCTTTTTAGGCAAATAGTTAGATGAATCTTCAGCACAGATTATTCAATATACAGAATATTAAGCACATCACAGCATACACCAGATCTATAGTGGTTCCCCAATATATGGGTACATCCACTTCCCCCCTTCGCCTATCTAGTAGATAACTGGATTCAGCCTAAATTTCTTCCACTGGCTTGGATCCGCAGATCTTACAATCTCAGAACCAAAATGATTCCTACAGCTCAGACTTAAACAAGTCCTACCTCAGATTCTTCCCCAGAATCCTACCTCAGGCCTTAGCCCTACCTCAGCCTTTATAACTAGGCTTACAACTCAGACTTATCACAAGTCCTATACCTCAGGCTATCAGCCCTACCTCAGCCTTTATAATTTCAGGCTTACAACTCAGATCTAATAATAGATCTTACAAGAAATTGAATGTATTAAGAAATAGAAACATTCACCAGCTAGATTTCTCTGTTGGTGTACCCGTCTTGATCAATTCTTGAATGAACTGACCCTTCCGATCCAACCTGACTTAGCTTTTCAAAGCTTCTTGATAGAACAAAAATAAGGTGAATTTTCTCTTGTTGTTGAAGTTGATCTTCAGTCAGCTTCTTCCTTAAATTCAGATTGAAATCTGAATCTTACTTGCAGACAACTCTGGATCTTCCTTTGTAAGGGTTTCCCCTGTTCTTGTTGAAGAAATTCTCTCGTCTTTCCTTTTTCCTTGATTGATCATCATCTGGTTGTTACAGATCTGACTCTTATATAGAGATTTCTCCACAGTTACCGACTGATCAGGTTTATAACAAACTTCTGATAGTTCTGACAGAGGTGTCAGACCGGTTGGATATGACAGCTGTCAAGTCACCAGACATGCCAGTGGATTCTTCAAAGTTATTCCAACTCAGCACAAATCACTCAGCAGACTGCTTCATATGTGTCAACACATATAGGCTAAGTGTCGACACAAGTCTTCTTGGTGTCAACACAATACTCCAAGTGTCGACACAGTCATACTTCTGATACTCGACACTTCTTCTGTTGTATGTGTCGACAAAAGTCCTGTGTGTCGACATAACAACTGCTTGTCTCGACATATCTGTTGCTGAAAGATGAAGTTGAGTGTTTGTCAAACGGCGTTGAGTGTGTGTCGACACAAGTCCTGTGTGTCGACACAACTGCTTTAAGTGTCTACATAGCTCTTGAGTGTCGACACAGCTTCAGCTTTAAATGTCGACATAACTTCTGCTTCAGGTGTCGACACAATTCTGGGTGTCGACATAGGTCCTTATTTAGGTGTCGAATTAGCTTTGAGTGTCGACACAACTTCTTCATTAGTGTCGACACAGCTTCTGGGTGTCGACACAACTTCGTCATAAGTGTCGACACAAGTTCTAGGTGTCGACACATCTTCTTCACAAGTGTCGACACTTGTACTTAGAAAATTTCTTCAAATTCTTAAACCTGCACAATGTAACTCAAACATCTATCAAATACAAAATGATGCATATCATTGACTAAGATGAGACTTCTTCAAATCTGGTACACATTTTTCAGTGTACCCAACAACACGTCCTACACAGAGTACATTCTAGCGGAAGCAATTTAATAAGTTGCAAAGAAAGAACCCAACCAAAAGCATGAATATCCACTAACAAACCCAATTAGGAATAAACGTACAAATACTCCAAGTACTGGGCCTTATGACCTTACAAAAGTTCACTTAAATAAAATGTGTCTTTCATACAATGACACGCAGGCTGGTCACACATGAGAATAAAGTAAACAAAACACTTTGGCCTTCGAGGGCCAGCACTGCAACAAGGGCTTTAGCCTGCTATTTGTCACTCGGCTCCGTAGCACCTGCAAGCAACATTCCACCGCACGGTGGCAAACAAAAGCAACGGTCAGCTAAAGATGACTAAATTATAACGACCCTACCCCCTTACTTGAGGTGGCGGTGCTCCTTCCATGTAATGCATTAGTATAAACAAACAGGATAGCGAAAGTACAATTAAAGCACACTTCACCACAGGCGTAGGCATACACGGCCGCACGCCCCGTGCTCTCAGGGCACTTACACGGTTAACTTGGTCCACCATCGCCTCTAGGATGGAAAATCTCGTGAGTAATTTGGTCCTTCCGGTCTAAGCCTAAGACCCTCCCTCTATTCCAACGGTAAGTGCCACGTACTTTAGGTCTCTTTAACCAAATGACACAGAGCGGGTATAGTTTCGCCTAACCCGTTGCTCACACCGCAACGTCAATTTAAGCTATATGCGTGGGTCAAGCTTTCCCGAGTCCCAAAGTGATTACACAAATCTTACATAACCCAATTATGTACAAATTGGATCCCAGGCCACCAAGTTGGCAGAATCACGCTTCTACCCAGTTTTCTGGGTGTACCTTGGAGTTAATCCCCAATATTCCCTGATGCAATCTACCGCATAGAAAACCCGAAAACAATTATCGACACGGAGTCTTCTCTGACCATTCATGCATAATGAAACATCACCGATCAAGACCAACATGTTCAGGTAGGCTTCACACACCATGCCTATGTCCATACTTCGATTCCGGACTCTACATGCAAAATAACGGGGACTATTCATGTCTACCCAAAGGAACACCTATAACTCACTGCATATTCGTGAGAGCGGGCTTCTTATGCAAGAAGAAAAGAGGACTTCACATGTCCAAGTAGAGAATCATTACCCTAGCATTTCTCTTCGGTGCCATGACGATCTAGTCGGATCGAAAACACCGTATCGGCCTCACCTTCATAGATCTTGACTCGGATCGAGAATTGGGGCTTCAAAGCTTCTCCGGCGGCCAGATTTCCTCTTCCTCTTCCTCCTTGCTCTCCCCTCTTTCTAAAGTATTAGAAAGAGAATTCTCACTTGAAATGAGGGTTTGAAAACCCTATTCCCGGCCTAAATCCCAACATAGACCAACCTGAGCCCTTGGATCCCAAAATAAGGAAACGAACGGCCACGATTCGCACTTAAAGTCAAATTACTGGGACGAACACGGCTTGCGACACGCCCGTGTCCAAGACTGTATTCCACACTCACCATAAACTAGGAAATCAAGAACAGGACACGGCCTGTAACACAACTTGTGACACGCCCGTATCACCCATGGACACGCCCGTGTCATGGGTCGTGTGCCTCATTCGATGCTTAAACCGTCACATCCCGAACAGGATACGGGCTTCGACACGCCCGTGTCAACTTTGACACGTCCGTGTCAATCCGTACACACCCGTGTTCCGGGTCATGTCCCTCAATCGACACAGGACCAAAAATTCCAGAAGAGGACACGACCATGTGACACGCCCGTGTCACCGGCCGTGTGCTTGACATGACCAGGGACACGCCCATGTCCTAGGCCATGTTCCCAGCCCTCAATGATCGCAGACCTCGCCTCGACGACCCGAGCACGACACGGCCATGTGACACACCTGTGTCGCAGGCTGTGTTCACCTTACCAAGACCCAAACTTGGCTCAAACACCGCCCGTTCCTCTTTTGAGTTTCAGGGCATTACATGTTTGGTCGCCTAATGGAGGGTTTTACGATTACATGTGATTAGGAGTGGTGAAGGGCAATCTCAATGTCAGCACTCTACGAAAAGTAGTGCGCTTAATTACGTGCCTGTTGTAACACCCCAGTTTTTTGGACTTGAGGCTCTGTACGTTATCGCACGGCGGTAGGTCGCTATCGCCCGATAGTAGCCTTCTTGCGTTGAGTAGAGGCGTTGAGTGGTAGGCGTTGAGTGTATTGAGTGGTAGGCATCAAGTGTGTCGAGTGGTAGTGCGCGGCGTTAGCTAATTACCACTCGGTGGTAGCCTTGTAGTGTTGAGTGGTAAGCATTGAGTGAGCTACCACGCACCAGAATTGCTACCATCGGCGGTAGCGCTGCATTATTTTTGCTCGATGGCTCGTGATATAGAAATTATGAAATTGTGTTATGTGTTGTGTTGTGAAGAAAGAGAGGCGGAATGGTTGCGAAAGAAGAAAAGAGAAGGAAATGGTTAAGGAAGGAAATGGAAATGAGGTTGATAATATTCTCCGATTCTATATTCGATAAAGGCAAGTGTACATTATCATTTATAATATATGAAAGTTTTGTTTTCATGGTTAGCTAAACACATAGAGGGGGATGAATAGGTTTTGTCTTTATTTTAACTTTTCTAATTTGTTATCAGATTTCTGTGCCTGTGATTAGGTTAGTTATCAGCTTTCAAGAACATTCACAGACGACACAATAATTTTATAGTGGTTCCCCAATCTTGGGTACATCCGCTGTCCCTCTGTGCCTATCTAACTGTGTTAGATTCGGCTCTCCCTCCAAAACTCAGCTACTTAATAGCTTACAACACTAATCCCGCAGGACCACACAGGTCACACAGACCTAATAATTAGGCACTAAGCCAACCTACAGATCACAAAGACTTTTCACCAGGAACAAAGCCAAACACAGGTCATAAAGACCTTAACAATTATAATATAGGCTTACAACTACAGATTCATAAAGAATCTAAACAAAAGAACAATATAGATTGTATGTTTAGACACCAGATCAAGAACTCTGTGTCTCCTTCTTCCTGGACTGAGCAGATATCAATCCAACCAATTGTTGTTGAAGATAATGGGTAGGCAGTAGATTCTTTCTTCAAACATCAAAACTTCCCTCTACAGAATCTTGTAGATCTGCGACCTCAGAATGAATTCCGATCCTGCTATTGTAGATGGTAATTGCTCCAACTATCTCCTTCCCAGCAAGGTTCTCTGTACAGAACTCCTTCTTCAGGCTCGACGAAAATGACGAGAAAGAAGATGATGTTCTCCCGCCCTTCTTCTCATTTTCAGAAAACCTAGACGGGGAATCGATTGTTGTTCTGTTGGTTGTTCACTTTATTGCTCTGGACGATTGCTTGCTTTTATACTCTGAAGGACAATCGAGCAGTGGGTCCTACCACTAGGATTGATGGCTGAGATTAAGCCATCTAGCGCATGCTTTCCATTTAATCTTGATTTAACGGTTCCTTTTTATGTGTGGGCCCCAACACTTTATGATGGAAATATTCCTTGGAAAGTACAAAAGATGATGATAGCTAGCCGCCAATGTCTCTGGGAGCAATTTCGCACCATTTGAATTTTGGTTGACAATTTGACTTTGCTGATGTCAGCATGACTCAACATCTCTCTAGACTTAGACAAAATTAAGGCATTAGAACCAAAGGCATTGAGTGAGTAGGTATCACTCAACTCCACAACACTTAGACAAAATTCTGTCTGTCTAAGTATTGAGCTCGACGAAAGCTGAGCTCCGTTCGGCGAATGTCGAGCTTTGCTCGACAAATGCAAAAGTTCAGTTTGACGAACTGCAAACTTAGATCGATAAAAGGCTTAAACTGAGTTCGACAAACTTCAGGCTCAGTTCGACGAACGGCTGAACTGAGTTTTGTTGAAGTTGGTGACCGGGTGGTCTGGCGGTCTGTCTTGGCGGGTTGAAGACCGGGCGGTCTGGCAGTTTCCCTTCAGCAGGTTGGTTGATGTGCTGTTGCTGTCTGGTAGCCGAGCGGTCTAGCAATTTGTCTCAGCCGGCTTGGAGACCGGGCGGTCTAGTGGTCTCCCCTGGCGATCTCTCTTTCTCTCTGGTAGTAGCCGTGCGGTTAGCCCTTCTGTCTAACCGCGCGGCTTGTGCGGTTTGTGTCTGTACAGTCTGCTTGTGTCATGTAATTTTTTAGTCCCACATCTCTTATTTGTATTCTCTCTTCTCTCCTCCATTCTATATAAGGGAGGCCATACCTTTGTAATAGATACCTTTTTCGGATAATAAAGTTTCAGTTTAAACCGCTTTCGACTTGTTTCAGTTCTATTCTAACATGGTATCAGAGGAATCGATTTTCTCCGCATGATTCTGTGCGCCCTCTCTGATCTCGCGGCTTGTTTCTTCTGGTCTGTGCCCTGTTCGCACGGCTTCTTTCTCTCCTTATCGTTTCTCCTTCTTCTCGCCGCGACCTGTGCTTAGTCGCCCCGGCCTGTTGCCACGACCTGTTTGCCTTGTTTGCCGTATTTGCCTCCTAGCGGACTTCTCTCTGTTCGCGTGGTGTCTCTTTCTTCTATTCGCGCGGGCTATTTTCTAGCCACTCGACTTCTTTCCCTCTGCTTGTTTCTGTGGCTTGGTCGTGGCTTTTCTTGCCGCTATTGTCTATCATCGTGACCGCTGCAGATCTCTTTCTTCTAACCGCTGCGATTTCTCTCTATTCGCGCGTGTTCTTCCTTGTTTTGGCAGCCTCTCTGCCCTTCTTCCTTAGTCTCTCTCTCTCTCTTAGTCCCCGCGACCTGTCTCTAAGTCGCAGCGGCCTGATCTCCTCTGTGCGGCTCTTCCTTTAGCCGCTCCTGCTTGTTAGTCGCCGCGACCTCTGATTTAGTCGCGCGGCTTGTGCTTCCCTCTTCTTCCCCTTTGCCTTTCTCTGCACCTTGGTCGTGGCCCTTCTTGCCGCTGGTGTGCTGTCACCGTGCCCGCTGCAGTTTTTTGGTTCCTCCCTTCATGGATTTCATATACTCCTCAAAGCTGTTCGCCTCGGTGGTCACGTATTCTGGTAGTGCCCATGTTGTTACTCAAGGAAAATGGCTGATCGACACCGGTGCTACTAATCATATGACCGACAATCTCCAGTGTTTTTCTCTCCTAGAAACACATGATCGGTTGCCCCCGGTTATTCTCGCTGACGGCTCTTCATCATCGGTCCATGGGACGGGGATAGTTCATATCACTCCGTCTCTTCGCTTGGCGGATACTCTCTACATGCCCAAGTTCCCGTGCAACTTATTATCTGTTACCTCTCTGTGCAAGCAATTACAATGTTCCGTCACATTTACTTCTACTTCTTGCTCTTTACAGGATCCGGACTCCCAACGGACGATTGCTACTGGGACTGAGAGTGGCGGCCTATACTTCTTGGACAATATTTCCGCTTTCTCCACCTTCTCCTCCACCTCCACAGATCTTCTCCAATGGCATCTCCGCCTTGGTCATACTCCTCCACGTCTCTTCATCAAATTCTGCCCCAACTTCCTCCACAAAGTCCTCCGCTCAACTGTGAGGCCTGTCAGCTTGGCAAGCATCACCGCTCCTCCTTCCCTCCAAAACACGTTCATGGATCTACCCGTCCATTTGATCTCATCCACTCCGATGTTTGGGGTCCTTCTCCTACTCTTACCGTTGGTCGGGTTAGTTCATATTTTATCACGTTCATTGATGATTTATCTCGCTGTATGTGGGTGTATAACGGTCCAGGCCCGCCAACCCCGCGGGACCCAGCTGGCACCGCCGGCCTACCAGAGTCCAGACCCGGGCCCACTACTGGTAGTCAGCCTATCACATCAAGCCTGCAGGCCAATGCACCCCAACCCCTCTCCATCCAGGCGGGTTGTTGGTGGCCGTAGCCCCCCTTAGATGAGTCAAACTCGATAATCAAGCCCGCACTACGGGGACTTCCCAGGAGGTCACCCATCCCAGTACTACTCCAACCCGAGCACGCTTAACTATGGAGTTCTTTCAACTCTCATCACCAATTGAGCTGCAGCTCAATTGGTGATGAGAGTTGAAAGAACTCCATAGTTAAGCGTGCTCGGGCTGGAGTAGTACTGGGATGGGTGACCTCCTGGGAAGTCCCCGTAGTGCGGGCTTGATTATCGAGTTTGACTCATCTAAGGGGGGCTACGGCCACCAACAACCCGCCTGGATGGAGAGGGGTTGGGGTGCATTGGCCTGCAGGCTTGATGTGATAGGCTGACTACCAGTAGTGGGCCCGGGTCTGGACTCTGGTAGGCCGGCGGTGCCAGCTGGGTCCCACGGGGTTGGCGGGCCTGGACCGTTATAAAAAGTGCACTTTTTATTGTAACGACCCTAGCCGATCCAACGTGGCAGTGCCACGGCTCCGCTCTAGGCGTCGCTACCGGGCTGCAGCCCAAGCACCCCAACCCCTCTCCCTCCACAGGCGGGTTGTTGGTGGCCACAGCCTCCCTTTGATGAGCGAACTCGACAGTTTAGTTGGGTCGTACGGGGACTTCCCAGGAGGTCACCCATCCCAGTACTACTCTCGCCCAAGCACGCTTAACTATGGAGTTCTTTCAACCTTCATCACCAATTGAGCTGCATGATTTGTAACATCCCATTTCCGGCTAGACGCCTAGGAGTCGGTTGGTTGTGATAGAACCCTAGGGAGCCCAAAAACTTGAAATAAATCGGCTAAGAAATCGGGTCACGGGTTGGTCACGCCCGTGACCGACCCGTCACGCCCGTGACAAAGGGCGTGACACGCTCGACGATCGTCGATCCCAATTCGACGATCGTCGAACCAAATTCGGCCACACGGGCCCGTCACGCCCGTGACCCGCTATGTCACGCCCGTGACAAAGGGCGTGACATGCTCGACGATCGTCGAGCCCAATTCGACGATCGTCGAACCAAATTTGGCCATACGGGCCTGCCACGCCCGTGACCCGCCATGTCACGCCCGTGACATAGGGCGTGACACGCTCGACGATCGTCGATCCCAATTCGACGATCGTCGAACCAGAATTGGTCTCCAGACCTGTCACGCCCGTGACCCAAGTGACACGCCCGTGACCACCCTTCGACGATCGTCGATCTTAGTTCGACGATCGTCGAACCCAGAACTGCTAACCGGGCCTGTCACGCCCGTGACCTATGTGTCACGCCCGTGACCAAGGCCGAAACGTCAGCCAGACTGGAAGTTTCGGTAACTGACGCCTTAATAAATTCTGGCTGTGGGGATGAAAAATCAAGAGTATTTATGGGTCGTTCCCTACTTTAATTATGTTAATAATTAAGGAAAAGTTGGTCCAGTAGGAAATTGCCACCTGGCAAGCACCTCTTCATTCCCAACTTTTCAACTGCCATTCGTCATAACCGAAACGTCATAAGAGTGTTATTAATGGCCGCCAACGTTTCATCTCCAACGTTTCACCCCTTTCCCCTCCCCATTTGCTCATCTATAAAAGATTCCTGAGAGCAAGAGGAAAAGGTTACACTCCCTCAACTGTTCAGACTTCCTCCTTGCTGTTGAAGAATTTCCGGCGACGCCACCACCGCGCAAATGGCTTCTCGACGCTCTGCACGCCTTCAACCCGCGAACAAGGTCCTCCCCTCCCTCTTCTTCTGCGGATAGATCTTAGGAATCGTTAGGAGAGATATCGGGCTCAAAAGAGCCAGATCGGGTGAGCGTATTGGTGGTTTTCCAAAAATTTCATGGTGGCGGGTTCGTCGGAAACCGCCTCTCCGGCGGCCGTGCCGCCGCCCGACGGTAGCCCTCACCTCAACAGAGGTGGTGGTGGTGGTGGCCGGCCAGGGAGATGGCTGGGTGTCCGGGAAATAGCTTGGAAAAGCTACAGGATATTAGGTTTTAGGCCTCTGTTTCGGGCTGTTGAAGAAGATGAACAGTGGCATGAGAAATAAATTCTAGTTTTTAAATCAATTTTTGAGTGAGATATCTGTCATGTTAAATAATTTGGGAAAAATACCTACAGGCTCCTACGGGAAAAATGATCAACATAGGAAATGTAGCCCTTGAAGTCTACTTTAATTCAAAATTAATTTCACTCGATTTGGGATCCTGGTTAGACCACAGCACCATTTTTGGTGAGGTCTATCCAGAGGGCTGCCTTGACCTTAGAAAAATTCCCCACTCCAATCCAGTCATCCAAATGACTTGAAATTTGGGGTGTGGTCTAATCTTACATATATCTAGGTGCTATCCAAAAATGAGAATTTTTGGAGAATATTTTTCTATAGTTTTTAGAAAAATTCAATAATCCTAGCCGATTTTAATTAGATTGTTAAATAATTTCCAAACCCTCCCAAATTTTGGTGAGTGGTCCCTGGGTTCACCATAAGATTCTGTATAATTTTTCATCTCATTTGGAGATGGTTTGGATCAGAAATGATCAACCCAAAGTTTTGCCCTAATAAGAGGTCTTAGGTTAAAAGTGCACTTTTGAAGTTTGAGTGGTGAGATCACCTCAACAGAGGCTGAGATTTTTACCACTGGCTAGTAATATTCTCTAGCACCCCCTCATGGAGTTTGAGGTGGATCGGGGTAAGTTTGCCCTAAGGCCCAAGGCCCAACCCTAAGGATGGATCTTGGGGGTTTGTGAAGGTCATGTGGTCAAATGACCTCGGATTGACCCGAGATTGGGTGATGAGAACCATAGGGCTAATATTGTTCTCTGGATGAAATCTTAGTAGATTTGGAGATCGTTGGAATATCTAAAAATCTAACCCTAGTTTAGGGCGCAAAACTTGTAGAGATAGGAAATGACACCAAATCACATTAAAAAGTGATGAGAAATGGGTAGAGTTGATTATAGGGGTAGTACAAGCTCTGGATATTTTTCTATGAATTTTATGATCACTATTTTGGGTACTTCCTTAATGATTTAGTAGTTGTATGATTTGCTTAGAAAATTTATTATGGAGTACAAACTTCCTGGAAATTGATGAAATTTAGGCAGAGAACCTTTATTATGATTTTAAAACTCTGTGAATTCTTATGGGATTTTTAGAAGCTTAATTCTAAGGCTTGCTTCATTAAGTATTATTTACCATGGATATTAGATTAAATCTATTTTGGTGCTTAGCAAGCTGGTAAAATTATGATTCTTTGCACAATGATCTTTTCTGTACCATACTATTAATCAGTAATTTTTCTGTAATTTTATGATGAGTAATTTCAGTACTTCCTTCTTTACATGGGAATAATGAGATTATAATGGATAAATTAATTAGAGGCTAAATATCTTTTGTAAAATCCTGCAAATTAGTATTTGATGATACCTTACTGTTATTTAGTGATCACAATTTTTGGGTAGCCATAACTTAAGAATATCATATAGTTCATGTTAAAAACTTACCCATGGCCAATCTTTGAGAAAAATAAATAAATATCAGATTAATTAGGAAAATTATAAATTTCTGGATTTAAGCTAGTTAAGTCATGATAGACCTCCAGTAAATTTTACAGGAGATTCGGAAGATAATTTGGAGTACCTCCCCTTGTGTACCTCATATAGCTTAGGATGGTCTGCATTTAGTAAAACCACGGAATTCTGATAATCGATGGTTGGTAGGGCAAGTTAAGATTGAGATCATTATTAGAAGTCAGGATAAGTAGAATGTGGGACTGGTTAGGGTAAGGGAGTACGGGGACGACGAAAGATCGTCCGTCCCGGGAAGAAGAGGAAGAGTCTTAATACTCTAGGGTTAGAACTAAAGCAACTAAAAGGGGATTGGGTAAAGGGTAGACAACCAATAATAATAAGTGCCTTGCGAAAGGGAACTTCGGGCCGTAATGCACCGTCTTGGTTCCTAGTGCCCCTTGAGAGCCCTTCACGGGGAATACCGGGGGCAGTCCTGGGCTAACGTAAACCATAGGAGTAATAAAATTAAAAGAGCAACTAGTATAACTAGGGTTGCACACACTCACTCCCCGGTAGCTAGGAAAGTAGAGTTATAGGATTACTTGCCATCAGACAGTAGCTCTGAAGGTAGATGCACGGACAGTACTATCCGGGGGGCCGCGGGCTCGAGGGTTGGAGTACGGAGAAAAGTGGTGGGTCATCGGTACTAGGCGATCGATCACACCGACAGCGGTACGATGACTCGGCGAAAAGTCTGGAGGGTACATCCAGCAGCAGTACGCGGATACTCTAGGTTGTGTTCTTCTAGGGGCGTACGGAAGGGCTAGGCCTGGTAGTGTGGTTACCCGCCTAGGAGTGGGGGGCCCGACCCACTGTCTCCGTTTGCCACTACGGAGGTTCCTGGGGGTGAAGCTAGCCTCCCGAACAGGGGGAACTAAAGGTCTATGCGCATAGAGTCGTGTGCGTGGGTTGCACTTGCATGAATCATGGCATAGCATATCACAACACTCATATTTGCATACAACCGACACCCCAACGTATAAATCGGTATGGGACTTTTTATACGATGGGAGCCTTGCAGAAGATCCCTTAACTTATAAGTTTGTATGGGCATTCATATAAGTTAAGGTTACTTACATACTTACTTACTTGTTGCTTTCTTACTATTCTCTAGCAGTCTTTAATACAATTTGCTATTTATTAGTTGTTCTACCTATTACAACATTTATACTGTTCACCTGATATAACTTGCTAGTTAGGTCCACCGTCACTTGCTTGACTACTCTCCACTTTTGTAGCTTCCCTTTCCTCCTCTCCGCCCGGTGCTTAGGAGCCGTGGTGGGAGGGGTAGGGGATGATAGGGCTTAGTCTTTATGACTAATGGTTTTCGAACCAAACATTACAGGAGCTCCGGATGGGAGACAGGGACCAGCACCAGCGGAGTACGGTGCGCATGGAGGTGGGACAGTCTAGCACCGGTGCACCTGCGACCAGCTCCTTGAGTGATTAGCATTTTCTTAGCTTCTGCGATGAGAGACTTGTAGTGAGGACTCTGATGTACTGGGCTCGAGCCCATTTATCTATTTTCCTGATGTTATGTATTGATGGACTGGGTATAATTCTCTTTTATTTACATGTTTTCTGTGGACTTGTTTACACTTTTGTATAAATGCTTCTCTCTCTTGTGATCGAAAAGGGCCGGCAGAATTGGCGTTTTGTAGTGGTTGCCTTCCCGAGATGTCGGTGCCACCGCAAAGCGGCAATTCTGGGCTAAGACCCCGGTGGTTGAAAAAGAAAAAAAAGGGGGTCTTACAAGTGGTATCAGAGGAAACCTCGATCGAAAGAGAAGTAGTCCACAAAAACCTTGGGCCACCCCCGTGCGAGCTTAGTTTGCGGACAAACTAGCAGCGGAAGCAGTGGTGTGCCCATAAGGGAAATCACATGTGAAAGTCCATCATAACTCTTCTTAAATTCCATTCATTTCGCTCGCTAACAAATGGAAATTTTGCTTGTAGCCTGCGACGAACCCTACATCGCAGCAGGGGACACCTCAGGCTCCGGATGTGGTCCCGACTCCGCCAGCACCCGTTCCGTTCCAGCAGACGGAGATGGGGCAAACACTGACGGCCATCCTGGAGGCCTTCAGAGCTCAGCAAGCCCCGGCCCCACAGCCAAACCCCGGGGCCAACTGGATGACGGTCTTCCGAGGACTTTCCCCTCCATCCTACCAGGGGACGGAGTTTGCAGTACGTACGGAGGAGTGGTTGGACACCATTTACGAGATGCTGGCAGGGATTCGATGCCCCATGGAGGAGGCAGTCGCTTTGATAGTCTCCTGCTTAGAGTCACATGGAAAGAGATGGTGGAAATCTCAGCTGGACACCACCTTTGCAGGGATGGACTGTGCTGATATTACTTGGGAGGAGTTCAGAGCAGCGCTCTTGGGACATTTTGTACCTCAGTCGGCGAGAGATGACCTGGAGGATAGATTCCTGCGGTTGAGGCAGGGGAACAGGACCGTGGTGGAGTACTATCAGGAGTTCACTCACCTGGCCCGTTATGCGGACGCTTACCAGTTAGACGATGCTGGCTATGCCCGGAGGTTTTATAAGGGGCTGCAGGATGACATGAGGCAGGCCCTCATTTTCGTTTCAGAGGGGAGTCTGGCCAGGATTCTGGAGATGGCTAAGAAGAGAGAGGCGGATCAGCTTACAGTGAGGAGCCGGAAGAGACCGGCTGATGATACAGTGATTGGAGGACGTAGAGACCGTCCTCGGGGCCAGGTTATTGGAGAGAGAAGGAACGGGGATCAGCCCCGTCAGGAGTTTGGGCAGGAGCAAAGGACTCAGGGGATATTGGCTCCCCAGCCGATACAGATGCTGGAGATGCCAAGGACGGCAGGGCAGCCACCGGTATGCTATCAGTGCAACCAGCCGGGGCATATCAAGCGGAACTGCCCTGTGGGGCGAGCACCCCCACCAGCACATCAGGGCGGTCCACCTCCCCGACAGTTTGGCGGACGAGGACAGGACCGAGGACGAGGATTTCAGGATCGAGGCCGCAGGCAAGAGAGAGAGCAGGTGTATGCTCTAGACCTGACACAGCCTCGGAACCCGGAGCAGGTTATCACAGGTATGGCAGCATTTTTAAATTTTTCTTCATATAAACTACTATTTTAGACGTAACCTGCTTAGAAATTTAAGAGAAGATGAACTACAACAAAAATACTAAGACACTTAATTACCCCAGGCATAGTTTTCGTTAGCGGCAAGCCCGCTCACACCCTCTTTGACACCGGTGCGTCGCAATCATTCGTGTCGGAGGATTTTGTGAAAGGACTGGCAGGAGTGGAGCTATGCACCGGGAAGATGCTGAGGGTGCGCCTACCCGATGGATCAGAGATATTGACCTCTACTCATTGTAATATGGAAGCGAGGATCGGCGGAAAGGCATTTGAGGCACCAGCGACGGTCTTGAGGATGCCAGATTACGATCTGATTCTGGGCATGACCTGGCTGTATTGGAACCATGCCCAGATCGATTGCGTGGCGAAAAGGATCACCGTGCGGCACGGCGACTCCTTCATTGTTATCGAAGGTATTATATCAGCACCCCGTACTTTACTATCGTCTATACAGGCCGTTAAGGCCCACCTGCAGGGGGAAGAGGTTTATCAGATCCTCTTTGAGGCGGTCGTAGCCAAGGACTCCATTGCAGATATTCCAGTGGTGCGGGACTTCGCCGACGTATTTCCAGAGAAGCTACCAGGGTTACCCCCGCACCGAGAGAAGGATTTTCAGATTCAGCTCGTACCGGGGGCCAAGCCGGTATCCAGAGCTCCCTATCGAATGGCCCCAAAGGAGTTGGTGGAATTCCGGAGTCAGCTTCAGGAGTTAGTGGAGGCCGGGTTCGTTCGGCCTAGCTCATCACCGTGGGGAGCTCCGGTGCTGTTCGTTAAGAAGAAAGACGGGACCCTCCGACTATGCATAGATTACCGGGCTCTGAACAGGTTGACGGTCCGGAACACTTATCCCTTACCACGGATAGATGAGCTTTTTGACCAGCTGGAGGGAGCCCATTGGTTCTCAAAGCTGGATCTGAGGTCAGGATACTACCAGCTTCGCATTCGGGAGGAGGACATCCCGAAGACGGCGTTCAGCAGCAGATACGGCTTGTACGAGTTTACCGTGATACCGTTCGGGCTCACGAATGCACCCTCCGCATTCATGACTTTGATGAATCGGGTGTTCGAGGAGTATCTGGACGTCTTTGTCATAGTATTCATCGACGACATTCTCATCTATTCAAGGACGGAGGAGGAGCACGCGAGACATCTAGCCTTGACCTTGGAGAAGCTGCGGGAGCACGAGATGTATGCCAAGTACAGCAAGTGCCAGTTCTGGCTAAAGGAGGTGGCATTTCTGGGTCATGTCATCAGTGGAGCAGGTCTGGCAGTGGATCCGGCAAAGATCCAGGCAGTACGGGATTGGCCACCACTAAAGTCGGCCACGGAGGTTCGAAGTTTCTTGGGACTTGCCGGTTACTACCGGAAGTTCGTAAAGGGGTTCTCTCAGATTGCCCTTCCTCTTACGTCTCTGACGAAGAAGGAGTCCCCTTTTATTTGGACGCCGCGATGCGAATCTGCCTTCCAGGAGCTGAAGGATTGTCTCACCTCGGCCCCCATCCTTGCTCTTCCATCAGGGAGGGAGGGATTCCAGGTATATACAGATGCTTCCTATCAGGGGATGGGAGCCGTCCTTATGCAGAATGGGCACGTAATAGCCTATGCCTCCCTTCAGTTGAAGCAGCACGATCAGAACTACCCCATGCACGATTTGGAGATGGGGGCAGTCATTTTTGCTCTTAAGATCTGGCGGCACTATCTCTACGGGGTACATTGTGATATCTTCTCCGACCACAAGAATCTGAAGTACATCGACACCCAGAAGGAGTTAAACATCAGGCAGAGACGCTGGGTGGAGTTTCTTTCGGACTACCAGTATACCATGCACTACCATCCGGGGAAGGCGAACGTGGTTGCGGATGCTCTGAGTCGGAGAGTGAGTACGACTGGAGCAGGCCCGCAGCTGATGGCCTTGGAGTTGATTAGATCATTCGAGGAGATGCAGATTTCGCTAGTATCTGAGGATGACCCGGAGCTGTACGTGGAGTACCTGGGGTCGATGGCTACTACAGATGACATCCGAGACCGCATCAGAGATGGGCAGAGGCTGGACGAGAGAACTGAGCCGATATTCCGAGCCTTGGAGGAAGGCACGACAGGAGATTACACTTTGAGGGATGGACTCCTGTGTTTCCGGGGCAGAGTCTATATACCAGCAGGAGGACGGATCCGGGAGGATATTTTGACGGACGCTCACTGCAGCCGGTATTCGGTACACCCGGGGATCACCAAGATGGTAAAGGATTTAAAGAGGACGATGTATTGGCCGGGTATGAAGAAAGATATTACGTATTTTGTGACGCATTGTGAGGCCTGCCAGCTCGTGAAGGCGGAGTGTAGGAACCCGGCAGGATTGCTGCAGCCGCTTCCAGTGCCGGAGTGGAAGTTTGAGGATATAGCCATGGACTTTATACATGGGCTACCTAGATCCCGTGCGGGGAACGACTCGATCTGGGTGATAGTGGACAGGCTGACAAAGGTGGCCAGATTCATCCCAGTGGCGAAGGACACACCGGTCAGTGTATTGGTGCAGAGGTTCATCGAGCAGTTTGTGCGTTATCATGGGGTGCCCAAGACTATCGTTTCGTATCGGGATGGGCGGTTTACATCCAGGGAATGGAGGTCAGTCCAGGCCCATCTGGGTTCTCGGTTGACTTTCAGCACAGCTTTCCACCCTCAGACCGACGGACAGACAGAGCGCACAAACCGTACACTGGAGGATCTGTTACGACTGTGTATTTTGGACCGTGGCGAGCCTTGGGAGAGATTGCTGCCACTGGTCGAGTTTTCGTACAACAACGCTCATCAGTCCAGCATAGGCATGGCTCCATATGAAGCGTTGTACGGAAGGAGGTGCAGAACCCCACTATCATGGGTTCAGGATGAGGATCCGCAGGCACTGGGCTCGGAGTTTGTGGGAGATACAGATGCTCAGATTAGATTGATCCGAGACAGGATGTTGGAAGCCCAGAGCAGACAGGCGAAATACTACGATGCGAGGCATCGTCAAGTGGAGTTCCAGGTGGGGGACCGAGTTTTCTTGAAGATACGGCCGATGCACGGAGTCTCGCGGGTTCGCGGGCGGAGGAAGCTCAGTCCAAGATATATGGGGCCCTACAGGATCCTGGAGCGGATCGGCCCCTTAGCCTATAGACTGGAACTACCGCCGGAGTTAGCGGGATTGCATGACGTCTTCCACGTCTCCTCACTTCGGAGGGCTCTGCTACGCCCTGAGCAGCTGATTCCCTCGGCAGATGGCCCGGTGGCCTCGGATCGGTCGGTCAACGTGGAGCCTATCAGGATCGACGATACAGCAGTGCGGGTCTTGCGGCGAAAGAAGGTCCCGTTAGTCAAGGTTCTGTGGAACAATCATGGGCAGGAGGAGCATACATGGGAGCCACAGGACTTGATGCGACAAAAATATCCGGAACTTTTCCGTCAGGTATACCTCAAAACCCCTCTGGACAATCAATTTGCCTTCCTGTTTTAAACCAATGGAATTGAAATTTCAAGAATAGGGGCTAATCTTTGTTTATTGGGGTGTATATACCTAGTTAAGTGGGCGAATTAACCTTAGATTCGAAACCGCACAAACAAGCGTAACGTAGGGAGGTAATCATTCGGTTCTCATGGGATGTTACAAGCTTATTTTCCCGATTTGAGTCCCGTAGGCTTAACCTTGATTTCGGGGACGAAATCTTTGTTTTGTTTATTGGGATTTGTAACATCCCATTTCCGGCTAGACCCCTAGGAGTCGGTTGGTTGTGATAGAACCCTAGGGAGCCCAAAAACTTGAAATAAATCGGCTAAGAAATCGGGTCACGGGTTGGTCACGCCCGTGACCGACCCGTCACGCCCGTGACAAAGGGCGTGACACGCTCGACGATCGTCGATCCCAATTCGACGATCGTCGAACCAAATTCGGCCACACGGGCCCGTCACGCCCGTGACCCGCTATGTCACGCCCGTGACAAAGGGCGTGACATGCTCGACGATCGTCGAGCCCAATTCGACGATCGTCGAACCAAATTTGGCCATACGGGCCTGCCACGCCCGTGACCCGCCATGTCACGCCCGTGACATAGGGCGTGACACGCTCGACGATCGTCGATCCCAATTCGACGATCGTCGAACCAGAATTGGTCTCCAGACCTGTCACGCCCGTGACCCAAGTGACACGCCCGTGACCACCCTTCGACGATCGTCGATCTTAGTTCGACGATCGTCGAACCCAGAACTGCTAACCGGGCCTGTCACGCCCGTGACCTATGTGTCACGCCCGTGACCAAGGCCGAAACGTCAGCCAGACTGGAAGTTTCGGTAACCGACGCCTTAATAAATTCTGGCTGTGGGGATGAAAAATCAAGAGTATTTATGGGTCGTTCCCTACTTTAATTATGTTAATAATTAAGGAAAAGTGGGTCCAGTAGTAAATTGCCACCTGGCAAGCACCTCTTCATTCCCAACTTTTCAACTGCCATTCGTCATAACCGAAACGTCATAAGAGTGTTATTAATGGCCGCCAACGTTTCATCTCCAACGTTTCACCCCTTTCCCCTCCCCATTTGCTCATCTATAAAAGATTCCTGAGAGCAAGAGGAAAAGGTTACACTCCCTCAACTGTTCAGACTTCCTCCTTGCTGTTGAAGAATTTCCGGCGACGCCACCACCGCGCAAATGGCTTCCCGACGCTCTGCACGCCTTCAACCCGCGAACAAGGTCCTCCCCTCCCTCTTCTTCTGCGGATAGATCTTAGGAATCGTTAGGAGAGATATCGGGCTCAAAAGAGCCAGATCGGGTGAGCGTATTGGTGGTTTTCCGAAAATTTCATGGTGGCGGGTTCGCCGGAAACCGCCTCTCCGGCGGCCGTGCCGCCGCCCGACGGTAGCCCTCACCTCAACAGAGGTGGTGGTGGTGGTGGCCGGCCAGGGAGATGGCTGGATGGCCGGGAAATAGCTTGGAAAAGCTACAGGATATTAGGTTTTAGGCCTCTGTTTCGGGCTGTTGAAGAAGATGAACAGTGGCATGAGAAATAAATTCTAGTTTTTAAATCAATTTCTGAGTGAGATATCTGTCATGTTAAATAATTTGGGAAAAATACCTAGAGGCTCATACGGGAAAAAAGATCAACATAGGAAATGTAGCCCTTGAAGTATACTTTAATTCAAATTTAATTTCACTCGATTTGGGATCCTGGTTAGACCACAGCACCCTTTTTGGTGAGGTCTATCCAGAGGGCTGCCTTGACCTTAGAAAAATTCCCCACTCCAATCCAGTCATCCAAATGACTTGAAATTTGGGGTGTGGTCTAATCTTACATATATCTAGGTGCTATCCAAAAATGAGAATTTTTGGAGAATATTTTTCTATAGTGTTTAGAAAAATTCAATAATCCTAGCCGATTTTAATTAGATTGTTAAATAATTTCCAAACCCTCCCAAATTTTGGTGAGTGGTCCCTGGGTTCACCATAAGGTTCTGTATAATTTTTCATCTCATTTGGAGATGGTTTGGATCAGAAATGATCAACCCAAAGTTTTGCCCTAATAAGAGGTCTTAGGTTAAAAGTGCACTTTTGAAGTTTGAGTGGTGAGATCACCTCAACAGAGGCTGAGATTTTTACCACTGGCTAGTAATATTCTCTAGCACCCCCTCATGGAGTTTGAGGTGGATCGGGGTAAGTTTGCCCTAAGGCCCAAGGCCCAACCCTAAGGATGGATCTTGGGGGTTTGTGAAGGTCATATGGTCAAATGACCTCGGATTGACCCGAGATTGGGTGATGAGAACCATAGGGCTAATATTGTTCTCTGGATGAAATCTTAGTAGATTTGGAGATCTTTGGAATATCTAAAAATCTAACCCTAGTTTAGGGCGCAAAACTTGTAGAGATAGGAAATGACACCAAATCACATTAAAAAGTGATGAGAAATGGGTAGAGTTGATTATAGGGGTAGTACAAGCTCTGGATATTTTTCTATGAATTTTATGATCACTATTTTGGGTACTTCCTTAATGATTTAGTAGTTGTATGATTTGCATAAAAAATTTATTATGGAGTACAAACTTCCTGGAAATTGATGAAATTTAGGCAGAGAACCTTTATTATGATTTTAAAACTCTGTGAATTCTTATGGGATTTTTAGAAGCTTAATTCTAAGGCTGGCTTCATTAAGTATTATTTACCATGGATATTGGATTAAATCTATTTTGGTGCTTAGCAAGCTGGTAAAATTATGATTCTTTGCACAATGATCTTTTCTGTACCATACTATTAATCAGCAATTTTTCTGTAATTTTATGATGAGTAATTTCAGTACTTCCTTCTTTACATGGGAATAATGAGATTATAATGGATAAATTAATTAGAGGCTAAATATCTTTTGTAAAATCCTGCAAATTAGTATTTGATGATACCTTACTGTTATTTAGTGATCACAATTTTTGGGTGGCCATAACTTAAGAATATCATATAGTTCATGTTAAAAACTTACCCATGGCCAATCTTTGAGAAAAATAAATAAATATCAGATTAATTAGGAAAATTATAAATTTCTGGATTTAAGCTAGTTAAGTCATGATAGACCTCCAGTAAATTTTACAGGAGATTCGGAAGATAATTTGGAGTACCTCCCCTTGTGTACCTCATATAGCTTAGGATGGTCTGCATTTAGTAAAACCACGGAATTCTGATAATCGATGGTTGGTAGGGCAAGTTAAGATTGAGATCATTATTAGAAGTCAGGATAAGTAGAATGTGGGACTGGTTAGGGTAAGGGAGTACGGGGACGACGAAAGATCGTCCGTCCCGGGAAGAAGAGGAAGAGTCTTAATACTCTAGGGTTAGAACTAAAGCAACTAAAAGGGGATTGGGTAAAGGGTAGACAACCAATAATAATAAGTGCCTTGCGAAAGGGAACTTCGGGCCGTAATGCACCGTCTTGGTTCCTAGTGCCCCTTGAGAGCCCTTCACGGGGAATACCGGGGGCAGTCCTGGGCTAACGTAAACCATAGGAGTAATAAAATTAAAAGAGCAACTAGTATAACTAGGGTTGCACACACTCACTCCCCGGTAGCTAGGAAAGTAGAGTTATAGGATTACTTGCCATCAGACAGTAGCTCTGAAGGTAGATGCACGGACAGTACTGTCCGGGGGGCCGCGGGCTCGAGGGTTGGAGTACGGAGAAAAGTGGTGGGTCATCGGTACTAGGCGATCGATCACACCGACAGCGGTACGATGACTCGGCGAAAAGTCTGGAGGGTACATCCAGCAACAGTACGCGAATACTCTAGGTTGTGTTCTTCTAGGGGCGTACGGAAGGGCTAGGCCTGGTAGTGTGGTTACCCGCCTAGGAGTGGGGGGCCCGACCCACTGTCTCCGTTTGCCACTACGGAGGTTCCTGGGGGTGAAGCTAGCCTCCCGAACAGGGGGAACTAAAGGTCTGTGCGCATAGAGTCGTGTGCGTGGGTTGCACTTGCATGAATCATGGCATAGCATATCACAACACTCATATTTGCATACAACCGACACCCCAACGTATAAATCGGTATGGGACTTTTTATACGATGGGAGCCTTGCAGAAGATCCCTTAACTTATAAGTTTGTATGGGCATTCATATAAGTTAAGGTTACTTACATACTTACTTACTTGTTGCTTTCTTACTATTCTCTAGCAGTCTTTAATACAATTTGCTATTTATTAGTTGTTCTACCTATTACAACATTTATACTGTTCACCTGATATAACTTGCTAGTTAGGTCCACCGTCACTTGCTTGACTACTCTCCACTTTTGTAGCTTCCCTTTCCTCCTCTCCGCCCGGTGCTTAGGAGCCGTGGTGGGAGGGGTAGGGGATGATAGGGCTTAGTCTTTATGACTAATGGTTTTCGAACCAAACATTACAGGAGCTCCGGATGGGAGACAGGGACCAGCACCAGCGGAGTACGGTGCGCATGGAGGTGGGACAGTCTAGCACCGGTGCACCTGCGACCAGCTCCGTGAGTGATTAGCATTTTCTTAGCTTCCGCGATGAGAGACTTGTAGTGAGGACTCTGATGTACTGGGCTCGAGCCCATTTATCTATTTTCCTGATGTTATGTATTGATGGACTGGGTATAATTCTCTTTTATTTACATGTTTTCTGTGGACTTGTTTACACTTTTGTATAAATGCTTCTCTCTCTTGTGATCGAAAAGGGCCGGCAGAATTGGCGTTTTGTAGTGGTTGCCTTCCCGAGATGTCGTTGCCCCCGGTTATTCTCGCTGACGGCTCTTCATCATCGGTCCATGGGACGGGGATAGTTCATATCACTCCGTCTCTTCGCTTGGCGGATACTCTCTACATGCCCAAGTTCCCGTGCAACTTATTATCTGTTACCTCTCTGTGCAAGCAATTACAATGTTCCGTCACATTTACTTCTACTTCTTGCTCTTTTCAGGATCCGGACTCCCAACGGACGATTGCTACTAGGACTGAGAGTGGCGGCCTATACTTCTTGGACAATATTTCCGCTTTCTCCACCTTCTCCTCCATCTCCACAGATCTTCTCCAATGACATCTCCGCCTTGGTCATGCTCCTCCACGTCTCTTCATCAAATTCTGCCCCAACTTCCTCCACAAAGTCCTCCGCTCAACTGTGAGGCCTGTCAGCTTGGCAAGCATCACCGCTCCTCCTTCCCTCCAAAACACGTTCATGGATCTACCCGTCCATTTGATCTCATCCACTCCGATGTTTGGGGTCCTTCTCCTACTCTTACCGTTGGTCGGGTTAGTTCATATTTTATCACGTTCATTGATGATTTATCTCGCTGTATGTGGGTGTATCTGTTAAAAGATCGCTCCGAATTATTCTCTGCATGGACGTCCTTCTATCTCATGATCAAAACTCAGTTTAATGTTTCTATTAAAGTTTTTCGATCTGATAATGCCAAAGAATATATCAGTCATGACTTTTCTACCTTCTGCATGCAAAATGGGATTATTCATCAAACTAGTTGTGTCTATACTTCACAACAAAATGGTGTGGTAGAACGCAAAAATCGTCACCTCCTCGATATCGCTCGCACCTTGATGACCCAGATGCATGTTCCTCGCTCCTATTGGGGCTATGTTGTTCTCCTTTCCTGCTACCTTATCAATTGCATTCCCTCCACGGTTCTACTCGGGAAAACCCTATTCTCCATTCTGTATCCGGGCAAGGAACCGTTTCCTCTCCCTCTCCAAATCATTGGATGCACTGCCTTTGTACATGCCCCTTCTGCCACCCGTGATATGCTCTCCCCTCGCTCCACCAAATGTGTCTTTCTGGGGTACTACACCACTCAGAAAGGCTATTATTGCTTTGATCCCGTCCTTCGTAAGTAGTTCGTCTCTGCTGACGTCACCTTCTTCGAGAATACCTCCTACTTCTCGGCTGACTCCTCTCCTCTTCTCCCAGCTTCTTATTCTCCTGCTGTTCCCTTCGTTCCCTCGTCTCCTACTGCGATCTCCACCCCTACACCGTCTCCGTCCACTCCTTTCACTTCGCCTCTTTCTACCTCATCTCCGCCACCATCTCCCTCATCTCCGCCGTCGTCGCTCTCTCCTCCCGGGCCAGCTCTCTCTGCCACGGATGCTCCGGATGCCGAGGGACCCGCTGACCTGGATCTTCCTATAGCTCTTCACAAAGGGGTGCGGACGTGTACCCTACACCCCCTTGCTGCTGTTGTTTCATATGATCATCTTACCCCTTCTCGCAGGGCTTTTGCACTGGCTATCTCTGCCACGGCCACACCCCGCTCCTACCAGGAGGCCCTTGCTATTCCTCATTGGAAGATGGCCATGGATGAGGAAATGGCGACCCTAACTGAGCGGGGTACCTGGACTCTTGTTCCTCCTCCCTTCGGTATTGATGTTGTTGGCTGTCGCTGGGTCTTTGTGGTCAAATTTGGCCCAGACGGCACTGTGGATCGGTATAAGGCTCGCCTTGTTGCTAAGGGCTTTACTCAGACCTATGGGGTTGATTACTTTGACACCTTCTCCCCCGTGGCTCGTCTCAGCACTATCCGGGTCCTTCTCTCTGTGGCGGTAAATAGGGATTGGCCGATTTACCAGCTGGATGTCAAGAATGCCTTCTTTTATGGTGATCTTTAGGAGGCCGTCTACATGGAGCAACCTCCTGGGTATGTTGCCTAGGGGGAGACACGAGTATGCCGGCTGAAGAAGGCAATCTATGGCCTCAAACAGAGCCCTTGAGCTTGGTTTTGTGCGAAGCTCTGCCGATCACTCTCTCTTTATTCGCAAAACCCCCTCAGGGCTGGTTGTTCTTGCTGTGTACGTCGATGATATTCTTCTCACTGGCAATAACCAGGAAGGGTGAAAGTCACACTAGTGTCAACTACCTTCACCCATGGGGGGGGATAGATGATTTGCAGTCTTTTTGCGGAATTAAAAATTTACCTGCATAATAAAATAAAACAACCACAACACAGAAACACACAAGCAGTTATAGTGGTTCCCCGATTTGGGTACGTCCACTTTCCCCCTTCGACCTATCTCCCAACAAGGGACGACTCGGTCACTTCACCAACCGGATTGAAATCCAATTCTCACACTATGGAAGGAACCCTTCCACCCGAAGGAGTCACTACTCCTCCACCACGGGTTGCACCCAACCGTTACAATGAGGAAACAAAGTTCCTTTACAACAAAAGCAAAAATGGAATGTATAAAAAATACAAACTACGTTTGAAGCGCTTGGTGTCCCTCTTCATTCGATGAAGATTTCTTGAAGAAGACGAAGAGTCCACGACCTAAGCACTCTCTTGGAGAGGATCTCCCTGAGATCGGCGGCGGCAAGGAATGCGGCGGCGATGCTTTCGAGATCCAAACTTCATAACAAAGCTAGCAAGGTCTACCAACGATCTTTCTTGGATCGATCGTCTCAATCGATTCGGAAGGGGAAAGTATTCCCGTTCAACAAACCAAGAGACAAAGGATCCCAAGAAGAAATGTGAGACACATTGCTTGGCTAAGTTTCTGTCGCCGAGAGATCAAGAAGAATCCGATCAGCGGCGACGACGAGCTATCGAGCGGCGACGGCGGCAGAAGGAAATCCGCGATCTGCTAGGTCAAGTCGGCGGCTCGTTCTTTCTCGTATGTATTGATTACCCGTAAGGTTCAAAATACACGAGTATTTATACTGTAGATCAACCTTTATGACCGTTGTGGGCCCCACCAGAAGAAACCCTAATTTCGGTTCAAACAATGCCTGAACATTTGGTCCGGTCCAGCGAGCCAATGGAATTCACCTAAGGAAAATTCGACGGGAATCATTGGTGATTCTCGACGAATCGGCGAGAATCACTTATGATTCCCGTCAAATTCTCCTTAGAAGAATTCTAGCTGAATAGCAAGCCATCCAGAGAGAATCGGCAAGAATCACAATCCATTCTCGTCGAATCGGCGAGAATGCAAAGTCATTCTCGACGATTCAGCGAGAATCACTTAGTGATTCTCGACGATTCTTCCTTGGCTGAATTCTAGACGGTGTTGAGACAGCCGGATGTATTCGGCGAGAGTAGGCTAGTGATTCTCGACGATTCGTCGAGAATCACTAGTGATTCCCGTCGAATCGGTGAGAATCACTCGTCGAATTTTCCTTGGACGATTTTTCGTCTATCTTCCCGTGAGCTTGTCTTTGACCCATCCTTGCTCCTTGTCTTCTCTTGATCTGTCTCAGCCCTGTACTTGAATATAAGTACACTCCAATAGAGAGAGTACACGTAAGCCAACACACTTATCTGCTCAACGAGGGATTACGTTGCGTAGACCCGTGTATATTGTGTAACACCCCAGAAATCTCAACAGGTCAAATTGAGGTTCAGGCTGGCTGACACGGCCTGGGACACGGGCGTATCCAAGGGCATGTCAGGGGTACACGGCCTGGGACACGGGAGTGTCCCAGGGCATGCTCTTCATTGTCGACGATCGTTGAGTATCGACACATCGACACGGCCTGGGACACGGGCGTGTCCCAGGGCGTGTCATGCCCAAATATTAGCCAGATTGTCCCGAGAAGGACACAACGCGGAGGCCCAGCCGTGTCGATCGTGACACGGGCGTGTCAAATTGTCACACGGACGTGTCCAGTGCCCGTGTGGTCTCGGGGAAAATGCTGATTTCCGTCTCGATGGGGAACACGCCCCTCGACACGGGCTTATCGGGTGTCGACACGGGCGTGTCCCGGGCGTGTCGACACCCATGTTCTGGTTTATTTGAAGTAGGTTGTGCACCGCTTCAGGAACACGGCCTGTGACACCGGTGTGTCACAACCCGTGTTCGGCCCAGGAAACCAAATTCAGGGCTGATCAGAGCCGTTCATTTTCTTTGACCAAGATCCAATGGTCTGGGCTCTTCCCTGGGTTGATAAGTCCGGGATTGAAGAGGAGAAAGCTCATTTGAGTTTCATCTTTCTCTTTCTAAAGTTAAGAGCGAGGGGAGAGCAAAGCAAGGAAGAAGAAGAGGAATCCGGCCGCCGGATGGTCTGCGGTGGTCAAAATCGCAAGCCGAGTTCGGATTTACGAAGGTAAGGCTGCTACGAAGGCTTTCATCCGTCTCAATTCTTTCCATGGCTTCGAGGCGAATTCCAAGGGTAATAATTTCCGTCTTGGACATGTGAAGTCCTACTTTCTTGCATTTGCATAGGGAAAACCCATCCCCGCGAGTGTGCAGTGGGTTGTGGTGTCCCTTGGGGTAGATATGTGAAGTACCCCTTGTTAGAGTCTGGAATTGGAGTACGGATCTAGGCATGCTGTGTGAAGCCCATCTGGACGTGTTGGTCTGGATTGGTGATGCTTTGTTTGTATTTCAGAGGAATCTCCGAGAATTTGATTGTTTGTGTGCAATCTGTGGTGCATACCTGTTGTTTGGTGCAACAAGAAGTACTGGAGGAAGTCCAGGAAATTTTGCGAGTTGGGTTCAACTCTTGTGGTGAATGGGCAAGGTGAAGCTCTACCCGCGTTAGTCCAGTCTTGAGTCTGACGATGTGAGCAACGGGATAGGCGGATCTGTACCCGCGTTATGGTTGTCTAACCTTGGGTGCTTAAGGCCCTATTAGGATCACATAGCGAGAGTCGACGGCTTGCGTGCCGATCATGACTAGAATGCTCATTGGTGGGATCCGGTGTTTCCGGTACACCCGAATGTGCCCTGAGTGCATGGAGCGTCGGGCCATCGTGCCGACGTTTGTGATATGTATTGACTGTGCGGTCGTGCACGTCTTGCGTGGTTCGCTATATATATATCATATTGGAAAATGCTATGCAGGGATGGAATTCCGCTGCCCCGTGCCAGGGGCAGGGTCGTTATAATTGGTCAGCTGAATGCTGACCGTTGCCCTGTTTGCCACCGCTTGGTGGATTGGTTCTTGCAGGTGCTGGAGGTGCTGGTCCGAGCGGGACTTAGCGGGCTGAAGCCCAAGCTGCGTTGCTGCCCTCGAAGGCTTTATTTGTTTTGTTTCTTCTTGTTCATGTGTGGCCGGCCTGCGTGCCGATGTCTGTAAACCACACCTTGTTAAGATAAATTTGTAAGGCCTTAAAGCCAGATACTTTGGTTGTATACATTCCTATGTTTTAGTGGACAGTTCTCGTTTTGCTTGAGTTCAATTTTTTCAACCGTGAAGCTTCCGCTAGAATGCTCTGTGTTAGGATGCATTGGTTTTGATATTATTTCGTAGCGTCTCTGCCTGTTTGTGGAATATGGTGTGGGGCCCCGGCCGGACCCACTATTATATTCTTCTTGACTGGTAGAGGTGTTACAATTTGGTATCAGCTTGTTGGTCGATCTCTTCCGAATTTGCGGACGAATTCTTTTGAGAGGTGGCGAGCACGTGTCAGAGCTATCGTTATCACACTTAACTTGAACTCAAGAATGTCCACTTAGGAATGTAAATACACTTGTTTGTTAAACTTGTGTATTTTTTTTGTATGTTTGCCGTTTTACTTGGTCGCTAAATTGTGTGTTTTACACATATAGGTGACTAGAAGTGTTGCGGGTCAATCCGAACCTCAACATTCTGTAGAAAGTGCGGCACCAGCTGAGGTGCCCACACCTCCTCCATCCGCTGAAACGGTACGTTTCATCACGGAAATGGTACTTGCTGTGATGAATGCTCAGCAGACTGGGCAGGCACGTCCTGCAGTGGTGCCAACGCATGCTGGGGTACGGCAAGAACTGGTAGAAGCTGTAGTTGATCTGCGGGCAGCAGATCAACAATTGAAGCAATTCTTGAGCTTCAATCCTCCACAATTTACTGGGGCAAGGTCACCGACCCAAGCAGAGGATTGGCTTGCAAGGATCAAGAGGATCATCAGAGCGATCAAGGTTGAGGAGGGACAGAAAGTTATGTTGGCCACTTTCCTACTGGAAGGAGAGGCTCGTTTATGGTGGGATGAGATTGAATTGCATCACTTGGCCGGTAGACAGCTTGCCGAAGTCTCGATGGATGAATTTTCTCGGTTGTTCTTGGCACAACATCTACCAATGCAGCAAAGGATATCGATGGAAATGGAATTTCAACGGTTAACTCAAGGAGATCGTAGTGTGGATGATTACCTACATGAGTTCACACGTTTGGGACGATATGCGGGTACAATCTTCGCCGAAGAAGAGCGTAAGACTAGTAGGTTTTATGCAGGACTGCGAGATGAGCTGTGGTATTTGCTCTCGAGTTCTGTGAGTCAGGGATTTCAAGCCTTAGTTTGTACGGCTCGGTCTTTGGAGACGGACATGAAAAGAGGGCAGGCAAAAGGGACCTTGGCTATGACAAAGCCAGAGTTCAAGCCGCTGCGTCCGGCGAAGTTTGGGTACCGTAAGAGAGGGGGAAAGAAGTCCAAGTCTACTGGACAAGCTCCTTCTGCGACTATGACAGAGACATCTGGGTATGGATCTCGCGCTTGTTTTACGTGCCGGAAGTTGGGACACTTCGCACGTGATTTCCGAGTTGGTCCTCCAAAGGGTGACAAGAAGACAGGAGCGTCTTATGCGGAGAAAGGGAAGACTGTGGTGGAGTCTTCTGCCTCGCACGCGCAGCCCAGGGTCTTCAACCTTGGACAACAGGAGGCCATTAAGCAGGCGGATGTTGTCACAGGTGCGTGCAGTTTTTAATGTTATTTTATACTGTGTGCTGTGCTTGTTTTGATTGTGATGTTTTAGGGTTTGTCCTTATACGAGAGTATCCAGCGCGAGCACTATTTGACACAGGTGCTTCACATTCGTTTCTGTCTGAAGAGTTCGTCTTTCGTGTCGGGGTACCTATCCGGACAAAGACAGACAGTGTAAAGGTGTTGTTACCTAACAGAAGTTTGATGTGCGCGGATAAATCTTGCGGTCTTGAGGTCAAGATAGGGAGTCGGGAGTTCAAGGTGGAAACACTAGTATTGCCGATCAAGGAATTTGATATAATCTTTGGTATGGACTGGCTGTCAGAGCAGCATGCCTGTATAGATTGCACTTCAAAAGAGGTCACACTTGGGCAGAATACCGAACAAGAGACCAAGTTCATTGGTATACAAGGGATGAGTTGGATGTTATTATCTGCTCTCCAAGTCATTAAGGCAGTTCGGAAGGGTGCTGAGTTGTTCTTCACACTCGTAGAGGCGGTGGCGCCGAAGGCCAGTGTGAGTGAAGTGTCGATTATGTCGGAGTATGCTGATTTGTTTCCAATGGACCTTCCGGGGTTACCTCCCCAAAGGGAAATCGACTTCTCTATCGAGCTGGTGCCGGGTGCGAAACCTGTGGCCCATTCGCCGTATCGGGTAGCGCCAAAAGAGATGGCCGAACTAAAAGTTCAGTTGCAAGAATTGTTGGAGCAGGGATACATACGCCCAAGTATGTCACCTTGGAGCGCGCCTGTTCTTTTTGTGAAGAAGAAAGACGGTAGTTTGCGACTATGTATTTATTATCGCGAACTGAATAAGCTGACGGAGAAAAACAAGTATCTGATTCCTCGGATCGATGACTTGTTTGATCAGCTAGCAGGCTCAACCATCTATTCAAAGTTGGATTTGAAATCTGGGTATTATCAATTGCGGATTAGGGAAGGTGACATTCCCAAGACAGCGTTTGGCACACGCTACGGTCATTATGAGTTCACAGTGATGCCGCTCGGCTTATGTAATGCGCCTTCGGTATTCATGGATCTCATGCATCGAACGTTCCACGAATACTTGGATCTATTTGTGATTGTGTTCATTGATGATATCCTCGTGTACTCTCAGTCGGAGGAAGATCATGCAAACCATTTGCGGTTGGTATTACATACCTTGCGGAGAAAAAAGCTGTTTGCCAAGTTCTCTAAGTGTGAGTTCTGGCTCTCGTCGGTGGCTTTTCTGGGCCATGTGGTAAGTGGAGAGGGCATAGCGGTGGATCCGGCAAAGATAAGTGTCATTCGTGATTGGCCAGTGATGTCTTCGGTGGCCGAAGTCAGGAGTTTTCTTGGACTGGCAGGCTACTATAGACGATTTGTGGCGAACTTCTCCCGGATTGCTTTGCCTTTGACTACATTGACGAGAAAAGATCAGAAGTTCGTTTGGACGCCGGAGTGCGCGCGAGCTTTTGAGGAGTTAAATGGTCGTTTGACTACGACGCTTGTTTTGACATCGCCTTGTGGTACAGACGGTTTTGAGATATACAGTGATGCGTCTGGAAGCGGCTTTGGCTGCGTTCTCCTGCAGTTTGGCAAGGTGATCGCTTTTGGCTCACGTCAATTAAAGGTGCATGAGCGTAATTACCCCGTCCATGACTTGGAGTTGGCGGCGGTGATCTTTTCGATAAAGTTGTGGCGGCACTATCTTTATGGTGTGAAGGTAGATATTTATACAGATCATAAAAGCCTAAAGTATCTGCTCGATCAAAAGGATTTGAATATGCGATAAAGGAGGTGGATGGAATTCCTAGGGGATTATACCTTCGACATTCACTATGTTCCCGGAAAGGTAAATATGGTCGCTTATGCCTTGAGTCGTCGGACTCCGGTGCGGGCAAGTTGGTTGCGGATACATGATGAGCGTCTAATCCAGGAGCTGGAAGCGTTGGAGATATCTTGTGTGGAAAGGGATTCTTCGGCCGATGCATGCTTGAACTGGATGGAGGTTCAATATGACCTTGCAGACAGGGTTCGACGGGCAACGGAGTTTGATGAAAGTCTCCAGCGCTATGCAAAGGAGGGGTCTGGTGACCAATTCTCCTGGGATGACGGTCTATTACGGAAGGATGGCCGATTGTGCGTCCCTTATGCGGGTAATTTGCGAGAAGAATTGTTATATGAATCACACTTTACAAAGTACTCAATTCACCCTGGGAGCACAAAGATGTACAAGGACATGAAGAAATTGTTCTAGTGGCCCGGTTTAAAGAAGGACATAGCCGAGTATGTGGCTAAGTGTCGTACTTGTGCTTTGGTAAAGGCAGAGTGTCAACGGCCTAGTGGTTTCCTGAAATCATTGCCAGTTCCGCAGTGGAAGTTTGAGGATATTTCTATGGATTTCGTGCACGGATTGCCGAGATCTCAACGTGGGCATGAATCAATCTGGGTGATTGTCGACCGATTAACAAAGGTGGCTCACTTCCAACCAAACAAGCGGGACGATTCAGTGGAAACGTTGGCAAAGCTCTATGTGGAGCAGATTGTTCGATTGCACGGTATTCCCCGAAGCATCGTCAGTGACCGTGATGGGCGGTTTACTTCAAAGGATTGGAGGCTAATTCATCAGCTGTTGGGCACGAAGTTAGCATTCAGTACGGCCTTTCATCTGCAAACGGATGGCCAAATTGAACGAACCAACAGAACAATGGAGGATATGCTCCGTATGTGCGCCCTTGACTTCGGTAATAAATGGGAAGATCATCTTGTTATGGTGGAATTTGCCTACAATAATAGCTACCAAGCGAGCATCAGCATGGCACCGTTTGAAGCTCTGTATGGTCGCAAGTGCCGTACACCGTTAGTTTGGGCATAAACTTGCGAATCCAAAGTTTTGGGACAAAAGGCAGTCGAGGATGCTAACTCAACAATACGCTCTATTCGAGAGAGACTACTAATAGCCCAGGATCGGCAAGCCAAGTATTTCAATGCTAAGAACTGGAACGTGGAGTTCGCGGTTAGTGAGTGAGTCTATTTAAAGATTAAACCCTTCAAAGGCGTATCTCGGATTCGGCGGTTGAAAAAGCTAAGTCCGCGATACCTTGGTCCGTTTGAAGTGGTTGAGCGAGTTGGGGAAGCTGCCTATCGGTTAGCTCTTTCATCGGAATTGGGTGGACTGCATGATGTGTTCCATATCTCGGTACTACGAAAAGCAGTCAAGGATCCAGCTCAAGTGATTTAGAATGATCGGGTGCCTGTTGAGTATGGGGTAACGACAAAGGTTAGGCCCATTCTGATCGAGGATCGAGCCGAGAAACAGTTGCGGAACAAAACGATCGGGATGGTCAAAGTCCGGTGGGACAATTGTGGCCGAGAAGAGCTAACAAGGGAGCAGGAGCAGACCATGCGAGCCAAGTTTCCCGAGTTATTTTCGTAACCTGTTCGCTCGTTTGTATATGTGATAGAAACATATATGTCTCTGATTGTGTTATGTTGTTATCTCCCTGCTGTCTTCAAATTTCGGGACGAAATTTTATTAAGGAGGGGAGGATTTTAACACCCCAGAAATCTCAATAGGTTAAATTGAGGTTCAGGCTGGCTGACACGGCCTGGGACACGGGCGTGTCCCAGGGCGTGTCAGTGGTACACGGCCTGGGACACGGGCGTGTCCCAGGGCGTGTTCTTCATTGTCGACGATCGCTGAGTATCGACACATCGACACGGCCTGGGACACGGGCGTGTCCCAGGGCATGTCATGCCCAAATATTAGCCAGATTGTTCCGAGAAGGACACGGCCCGGAGGCCCAGCCATGTCGATCGTGACACGGGCGTATCAAATTGTCACACGGACGTGTCCAGTGCCCGTGTGGTCTCAGGGAAAATGCTGATTTCCGTATCGATTGAGGAACACGCCCCTCGACATGAGCGTGTTAGGTGTCGACACGGGCATGTCCCGGGCGTGTCGACACCCGTGTTCTGGTTTATTTTAAGTCGGTTGTGAACCGCTTAAGGAACACAGCCTGTGACACGGGCGTGCCACAACCCGTGTTCGGCCCAAGAAATCAAATTCAGGGCTGATCAGAGCCGTTCATTTTCTTTGACCAAGATCCAATGGTCTGGGCTCTTCCCTGGGTTGATAAGTCTGGGATTGAAGAGGAGAAAGCTCATTTGAGTTTCATCTTTCTCTTTCTAAAGTTAAGAGAGAGGGGAGAGCAAAGCAAGGAAGAAGAAGAGGAATCCGGCCGCCTGTGGTGCTGCGGTGGTCCAAATCGCGAGCTGAGTTCGGATTTACGAAGGCAAGGCTGCTACGAAGGCTTTCATCCATCTCAATTCTCTCCATGGCTCTGAGGCGAATTCTAAGGGTAACAATTTCCGTCTTGGACATGTGAAGTCCTACTTTCCTGCATTTGCATAGGGAAAACCCGTCCCCGCGAGTGTGCGGTGGGTTGTGGTGTCCCTTGGGGTAGATATGTGAAGTCCCCCTTGTTAGAGTCTGGAATTAAAGTACGGATCTAGGCATGCTATGTGAAGCCCATCTGGACGTGTTGGTTTGGATTTGTGGTGCTTTATTTGCATTTCGGAGGAATCTCCGAGAATTTGATTGTTTGTGTGCAATCTGTGGTGCATACCTGTTGCTTGGTGCAGCAGGAAGTACTGGAGGAAGTCCAGGAAATTGTGCGAGTTGGGTTCAACTCTTGTGATGAACGGGCAAGGTGAAGCTGTACCCGCGTTAGTCCAGTCTTGAGTCTTACGATGTGAGCAATGGGATAGGCGGATCTGTACCCGCGTTATGGTTGTCTAACCTTGGGTGCTTAAGGCCTTGTTAGGATCACATAGCGAGAGTCGACGGCTTGCGTGCCGATCATGACTAGAATGCTCATTGGTGGGATCCGGTATTTCCGGTACACTCGAATGTGCCCTGAGTGCACGGAGCGTCGCGCCGTCATGCCGACGTTTGTGATATGTATTGACTGTGCGGTCGTGCACGTCTTGCGTAGTTCGCTATATATATATCATATTGGAAAATGCTATGCAGGGATGGAATTCCGCTGCCCCGTGCTAGGGGCAGGGTCATTATAATTGGTCAGCTGAATGCTGACCGTTGCCCTGTTTTCCACCGCTTGGTGGATTGGTTCTTGCAGGTGCTGGAGGTGCTAGTCCGAGCGGGACTTAGCGGGCCGAAGCCCAAGCTGCGGGACTGCCCTCAAAGGCTTTGTTTGTTTTGTTTCTTCTTGTTCATGTGTGGCCGGCCTGCGTGCCGATGTCTGTAAACCACACCTTATTAAGATAAATTTGTAAGGCCTTAAGGACAGATACTTTGGTTGTATACATTCGTATGTTTTAGTGGACAGTTCTCGTTTTGCTTGAGTTCAAGTTTTTCAACCGTGAAGCTTCCGCTAGAATGCTCTGTGTTAGGATGCGTTGGTTTTGATATTATTTCGTAGCGTCTCTGCCTGTTTGTGGAATATGGTGCGGGGCCCCGGCTGGACCCTCTATTATATTCTTCTTGACGGGTAGAGGTGTTACAATTTGGTATCAGCTTGTTGGTCGATCTCTTCCAAATTTGCGGACGAATTCTTTTGAGAGGTGGCGAGCACGTGTCAGTGCTGTCGTTATCACACTTAACTTGAACTCAAGAATGTCCACTTAGGAATGTAAATAAGCTTGTTTGTTGAACTTGTGTATTCTTTTTGTATGTTTGCCGTTTTACTTGGTCGCTAAATTGTGGGTTTTACACATATAGGTGACTAGAAGTGTTGCGGGTCAATCCGAACCTCAACATTCTGTAGAAAGTGTGGCACCAGCTGAGGTGCCCACACCTCCTCCATCCGCTGAAACGGTACGTTTCATCACAGAAACGGTACTTGCTGTGATGAATGCTCAGCAGGTTGGGCAGGCACGTCCTGCAGTGGTGCCAACGCATGCTGGGGTACGGCAAGAACTGGTAGAAGCTGTAGTTGATCTGCGGGCAGCAGATCAACAATTGAAGCAATTCTTGAGCTTCAATCCTCCATAATTTACTGGGGCAGGGTCACCGGTCCAAGCAGAGGATTGGCTTGCAAGGATCAAGAGGATCATCAGAGCGATCAAGGTTGAGGAGGGACAAAAAGTTATGTTGGCCACTTTCCTACTGGAAGGAGAGGCTCGTTTATGGTGGGATGAGATTGAACTTCATAACTTGGCCGGTAGACAGCTTGCAGAAGTCTCGATGGACGAATTTTCTTGGTTGTTCTTGGCACAACATCTACCAATGCAGCAAAGGATATCGATGGAAATGGAATTTCAACGGTTAACTCAAGGAGATCGTAGTGTGGATGATTACCTACATGAGTTCACACGTTTGGGATGATATGCGGGTACAATCTTCGCCGAAGAAGAGCGTAAGACTAGTAGGTTTTATGCTGGACTGCGAGATGAGCTGCGGTATTTGCTCTCGAGTTCTGTGAGTCAGGGATTTCAAGCCTAAGTCTGTACGGCTCGGTCTTTGGAGACGGACATGAAAAGAGGGCAGGCAAAAGGGACCTTGGCTGTGACAAAGCCAAAGTTCAAGCCGCCACGTCCAGAGAAGTTTGGGTACCGTAAGAGAGGGGGAAAGAATTCCAAGTCTACTGGACAAGCTCCTTCTGCGACTGTGACAGATACATCTGGGTATGGATCTCGCGCTTGTTTTACGTGCGGGAAGTTGGGACACTTCGCACGTGATTGTCGAGTTGGTCCTTTAAAGGGTGACAAGAAGACGGGAGCGTCTTATGCGGAGAAAGGGAAGACTGTGGTGAAGTCTTCTGCCTCGCACGCGCAGCCTAGGGTCTTCAACCTTGGACAACAGGAGGCCATTAAGCAGGCGGATGTTGTCACAGGTGCGTGCAGTTTTTAATGTTATTTTATACTGTGTGCTGTGCTTGTTTTGATTGTGATGTTTTAGGGTTTGTCCTTATACGAGAGTATCCGACGTGAGCACTGTTTGAAACAGGTGCTTCACATTCGTTTCTGTCTGAAGAGTTCGTCTTTCGTGTCGGGGTACCTATCCGGACCACGACAGACAGTGTAAAGGTGTTGTTACCTAACGAATGTTTGATGTGCGCGGATAAATCTTGCGGTCTTGAGGTCAAGATAGGGAGTCAGGAGTTCAAGGTGGAAACACTAGTATTGCCGATCAAGGGATTTGATATAATATTTGGTATGGACTGGCTGTCAGAGCAGCATGCCTGTATAGATTGCACTTCAAAAGAGGTCACACTTGGGCAAAATACCGAACAAGAGACCAAGTTCATTGGTATACAAGGGATGAGTTGGATGTTGTTATCTGCTCTCCAAGTCGTTAAGGCAGTTCGGAAGGGTGCGGAGTTGTTCTTCACACTCGTAGAGGCGGTGGCGCCGAAGGCCAGTGTTAGTGAAGTGCCGATTGTGTCGGAGTATGCTGATGTGTTTCTAAAGGACCTTCCGGGGTTACCTCCCCAAAGGGAAATTGACTTCGCTATCGAGCTGGTGTCGGGTGCGAAACCTGTGGCCCGTTCGCCGTATCGGGTTGCGCCAAAAGAGATGGCCGAACTAAAAGTTCAGTTGCAAGAATTGTTGGAGCAGGGATACATACACCCAAGTATGTCACCTTGGAGCGCGCCTGTTCTTTTTGTGAAGAAGAAAGACGGTAGTTTGCAACTATGTATTGATTATCGCGAACTGAATAAGCGGACGGAGAAAAACAAGTATCCGATTCCTCGGATCGATGACTTGTTTGATTAGCTAGCAGGCTCAACAATCTATTCCAAGTTGGATTTGAAATCCGGGTATTATCAATTGTAGATTAGGGAAGGTGATATTCCCAAGACAGCGTTTGGCACACGCTACGGTCATTATGAGTTCACAGTGATGCCGTTCGGCTTATGTAATACGCCTTCAGTATTCATGGATCTCATGCATTGAACGTTCCGCGAATACTTGGATCTGTTTGTGATTGTGTTCATTGATGATATCCTCGTGTACTCTTAGTCGGAGGAAGATCATGCAAACCATTTGCGATTGGTATTGCATACGTTGCGGAGAAATAAGCTGTTTGCCAAGTTCTCTTAGTGTGAGTTCTGGCTCTCGTCGGTGGATTTTCTTGGCCATGTGGTAAGTGGAGAGGGCATAGCGGTGGATCCGGCAAAGATAAGTGCCATTTGTGATTGGCCAGTGATGTCTTTGGTGGCCGAAGTCAGGAATTTTCTTGGACTGGCAGGCTACTATAGACGATTTGTGGCGAACTTCTCCTGGATTGCTTTGCCTTTGACTACGTTGACGAGAAAAGATCAGAAGTTCGTTTGGACGCCGGAGTGCGCGCGAGCTTTTGAGGAGTTAAAAGGTCGTTTGACCACGGCGCCTATTTTGACGTCGCCTTGTGGTACAGACAGTTTTGAGATATACAGCGATGCGTCAGGAAGCGGCTTAGGCTGCGTTCTCCTGCAGTTTGGCAAGGTGATCTCTTTTGGCTCACGTCAATTAAAGGTGCATGAGCGTAATTACCCCGTCTACGACTTGGAGTTGGCTGCGGTGATCTTTTCGCTAAAGTTGTGGCAGCACTATCTTTATGGCGTGAAGGTAGATATTTATACAGATCATAAAAGCCTAAAGTATCTGCTCGATCAAAAGGATTTGAATATGCGACAAAGGAGGTGGATGGAATTCCTAGGGGATTATACCTTCGACATTCACTATGTTCCCAGAAAGAGAAATGTGGTCGCTGATGCCTTGAGTCGTCGGACTCCGGTGCGGGCAAGTTGGTTGCGGATACATGATGAGCGTCTAATCCAGGAGCTGGAAGCGTTGGAGATATCTTGTGTGGAAAGGGATTCTTCGGCCGATGCATGCTTGAACTGGATGAAGGTTCAATATGACCTTGCGGACAGGGTTCGACGTGCAACGGAGTTTGATGAAAGTCTCCAGCGCTATGCAAAGGAGGGGTCTGGTGACCAATTCTCCTGGGATGACGGTCTATTACTGAAGGATGGCCGATTGTGCGTCCCTTGTGCGGGTAAATTGCGAGAAGAATTGTTATATGAAGCACACTTTACAAAGTACTCAATTCACCCTGGGAGCACAAAGATGTACAAGGACATGAAGAAATTGTTCTGGTGGCCCGGTTTAAAGAAGGACACAGCCGAGTATGTGGCTAAGTGTCGTACTTGTGCTTTGGTAAAGGCAGAGTGTCAACGTCCTAGTGGTTTCCTGAAATCATTGCCAGTTCCGCAGTGGAAGTTTGAGGATATTTCTATGGATTTCGTGCACGGATTGCCAAGATCTCAACGTGGGAATGACTCAATCTGGGTGATTGTCGACCGATTAACAAAGGTGGCTCACTTCCTACCAAACAAGCGGGACGATTCAGTGGAAACGTTGGCAAAGCTCTATGTGGAGCAGATTGTTCGATTGCACGGTATTCCCCGAAGCATCGTCAGTGACCGTGATGGGCGGTTTACTTCAAAGGATTGGAGGTTAATTCATCAGCTGTTGGGCACGAAGTTAGCATTCAGTACGACCTTTCATCCGCAAATGGATGGCCAAATTGAACGAACCAACAGAACAATGGAGGATATGCTCCGTATGTGCGCCCTTGACTTCGGTAAGAAATGGGAAGATCATCTTGTTATGGTGGAATTTGCCTACAATAATAGCTACCAAGAGAGCATCGGCATGACACCGTTTGAAGCTCTGTATGGTCGCAAGTGCCGTACACCGTTAGCTTTGGCATAAATTGGCGAATCCAAACTTTTGGGATAAAAGGCAGTCGAGGATGCTAACTCAATAATACGCTCTATTCGAGAGAGACTACTAATAGCCCAGGATCGGCAAGCCAAGTATAGCAATGCTAATAACCGGAACGTGGAGTTCGCGGTTGGTGACTGGGTCTATTTAAAGATTAAACCCTTCAAAGGCGTATCTCGGATTCGGCGATTTAAAAAGCTAAGTCCGCGATACCTTGGTCCGTTTGAAGTGGTTGAGCGAGTTGGGGAAGCTGCCTATCGGTTAGCTCTTTCATCGGAATTGGGTGGACTGCATGATGTGTTCCACATCTCGATACTACGAAAAGCAGTCAAGGATCCAGCTCAAGTGATTGAGAATGATCGGGTGCTTGTTGAGTATGGGCTAACGACAAAGGTGAGGCCCATTTGGATCGTGGATCGAGCCGAGAAACAGTTGCGGAACAAAACAATCGGGATGGTCAAAGTCCGGTGGGACAATTGTGGCCGAGAAGAACTAACATTGGAGCGGGAGCAGACCATGCGAGCCGAGTTTCCCGAGTTATTTTCGTAACCTGTTCGCTCGTTTGTATATGTGATAGAAACATATATGTCTCTGATTGTGTTATGTTGTTATCTCCCTGCTGTCTTCAAATTTCAGGACGAAATTATATTAAGGAGGGGAGGATTATAACACCCCAGAAATCTCAACAGGTCAAATTGAGGTTCAGGCTGGCTGACACGGCCTGGAACACGGGCGTGTCCCAGGGCGTGTCAGGGGTACACGGCCTAGGACACGGGCGTGTCACAGGGCGTGCCAGGGGTACACGGTCTGGGACACGGGCGTGTCCCAAGGCGTGTTCTTCATTGTCGAGATCGTTTAGTCGGCGATTGTTGAGTATCGACACATCGACACGGCCTGGGACACGGGCGTGTCCCAGGGCGTGTCATGCCCAAATATTAGCCAGGTTTTCCCGAGAAGGACACGGCGCGGAGGCCCAGCCGTGTCGATCGTGACACGGGCGTGTCAAATTATCACACAGACGTGTCCAGTTCCCGTGTGGTCTCGGGGAAAATGATGATTTCCGTCTCGATGGGGGAACACGCCCCTCGACACAGGCGTGTAAGGTGTCGACACGGGCGTGTCCCGGGCATGTCGACACCCGTGTTCTGGTTTATTTTAAGTCGGTTATGCACCGCTTCAGGAACATGGCCTGTGACACGGGCGTGTCACAACCCGTGTTCGGCCCAGGAAATCAAATTCAGAGCTGATCAGAGCCGTTCATTTTCTTTGACCAAGATCCAATGGTCTGGGCTCTTCCCTGGGTTGATAAGTCCGGGATTGAAGAGGAGAAAGCTCATTTGAGTTTCATCTTTCTCTTTCTAAAGTTAAGAGAGAGGGAAGAGCAAAGCAAGGAAGAAGAAGAGGAATCCGGCCGCCGGTGGTGCTGCGGTGGTCCAAATCGCGAGCCGAGTTCGGATTTACGAAGGCAAGGCTGCTACGAAAGCTTTCATCCGTCTCAATTCTCTCCATGGCTCCGAGGCGAATTCCAAGGGTAACGATTTCTGTCTTGGACATGTGAAGTTCTACTTTCCTGCATTTGCATAGGGAAAACCCGTCCCCGCGAGTGTGCGGTGGGTTGTGGTGTCCCTTGGGGTAGATATGTGAAGTCCCCCTTGTTAGAGTCCGGAATTGGAGTACGGATCTAGGCATGCTGTGTGAGGCCCATCTGGACGTGTTGGTCTGGATTGGTGATGCTTTGTTTGCATTTCGGAGGAATCTTCGAGAATTTGATTGTTTGTGTGCAATCTGTGGTGCATACCTGTTGCTTGGTGCAACAAGAAGTACTGGAGGAAGTCCAGGAAATTGTGCGAGTTGGGTTCAACTCTTGTGGTGAACGGGCAAGGTGAAGCTGTACCCGCATCAGTCCAGTCTTGAGTCTGACGATGTGATCAACGAGATAGGCGGATCTGTACCCGCGTTATGGTTGTCTAACCTTGGGTGCTTAAGGACCTGTTAGGATCACATAGCGAGATTCGACGGCTTGCGTGCCGATCATGACTAGAATGCTCATTGGTGGGTTCCGATATTTTCGGTACACCCGAATGTGCCCTGAGTGCACGGAGCGTCGGGCCGTCGTGCCGACGTTTGTGATATGTATTGACTGTGCGGTCGTGCACGTCTTGCGTGGTTCGCTATATATATATCATATTGGAAAATGCTATGTAGGGATGGAATTCCGCTGCCCCGTGCCAGGGCAGGGTCGTTATAATTGGTCAGCTGAATGCTGACCGTCACTATTTGCCACCGCTTGGTGGATTGGTTCTTGCAGGTGCTGGAGGTGCTGGTCCGAGCGGGACTTAGCGGGCCGAAGCCCAAGCTACGTTGCTGCCATCGAAGGCTTTGTTTGTTTTGTTTCTTCTTGTTCATGTGTGGCCGTCCTCCGTGCCGATGTCTGTAAATCACACCTTATTAAGATAAATTTGTAAGACCTTAAGGCCAGATACTTTGGTTGTATACATTCCTATGTTTTAGTGGACATTTCTCGTTTTGCTTGAGTTCAAGTTTTACAACCGTGAAGCTTCCGCTAGAATGCTCTGTGTTAGGATGCGTTGGTTTTGATATTATTTCGTAGCGTCTCTGCATGTTTGTGGACGGGTAGAGGTGTTACATATTTACCCACTGCACCCTGACATTGGTGTTTACTTAGCGTGGAATAACTGCAAGCACATCTTGAAGAAAATCATCAAATACATTATCTATTCAACTTATCTTGTTCAGGGGCTTCTTTAAATCAAGTACATTATGGATACAATACCCAACAATCTCCCCCTATTTGAAGAAGCCTAAACCCTACAAGCTAAGGTGAATGGAGCATATGGAAATCATAAACTACTAATTCAGTTGAGAGAGAAATTCATTACCACTTTCCTGAGGGCATACTTGGAGCCACCTTAGCCTTAGACGAGAGGGTAATCTCCCCCTTTTCGGCTTCTGCAAATCTGGGACTTTACTTGGAGCCACATGCTCCCCCTCAGATCTTGCATCCATGCTCGAGCTTGAGTTCCTTGCTGATGCTCCCCCTTGATCCAAGAGCCTTGAGCCACACAGTCTCTTCATTCTTCATGGTTCAGCATGGCGAGTTCAGTTTTGAAGAGACTGAAGTTGGCCTCGTCTAGGGGCTTTGTGAAGATATCTGCAACCTGCTTATCCGTGGGGACATAGCAGAGAGATATGTCTTTGTTTTCCACATGCTCCTGAATGAAGTGATAGCGCACTTCAATATGCTTCGTTCTGCTGTGCGACACATGATTGTTCGCAATTGCTATTGCGCTCGAGGAGTCACAATACATCGGAACTTCTATGAACTGCAGGTCATAATCTTTGAGCTTATTTCTGATCCATAGAAGTTGTGCGCAACAGCGTCCTGCTGAGATGTACTCAGATTCAGCCGTGGAGGTTGCGACACAATTCTGCTTCTTACTGTTCCAAGAAATAAGCCTTCTTCTAAGGAATTGACACGTCCCGGAAGTTCTTTTCCTATCATCCCTGCTTCCTGCAAAGTCGGCATCTGAAAAGCCTATCAACACGACATCATTGTTTCTTGGGTACCACAAGCCAAGATTTGGCGTACCTTTAAGGTATCTAAGAATCCGCTTTGTAGCGACATAATGAGATTCCTTAGTGTTCACCTGATATCTTGTAACACCCCTATCCGTCTCATAGTATATAACAGTAGGTCCGGCCGGGGCCCGACGCCATATACTACGGACAGACCGGTTGGTTACGCATTGAAACCATTCAACCAATCACAACGTCCTACACAGCACCTAGCAGAAGCAATTATTAAGTTGCACAATTAAGAACCCTTCCAACATGAATGTCCACACAACTAAAAAAATAAGGAATGTTTAATACACGGATATTGGCCTTAAAGCCTTACAAGAGTTTGCTTAATAAAAAGTGTCTTCCAAACGTCGGTACGCAGGCCGGTCACAAATTAGTACAAAATGGAAAACACTCAAAACTTGGCCTTCGAGGGCCGACACAACAACTTGGGCTTTAGCCCACTATTTACCTCTCGGCTCTGCAGCACCTGCAAGCAACAATCCACTACACGGTGGTAAACAAAGGCAACGGTCAGCTATGCTGACCAAATTATAACGACTCTGCCCCCAAACCGGGGCGGCAAAGCTTCTTCCCTACACTTGTTAGCAAAACAAGCAATGTAGCAAAATAAGCATCATATCACAGGTGCACGCTCACACAGCCGCACACCCCGTGCTCTCAGGGCACTTACTCGGCGAAGCCAGTCCGAACCCCGTACGGTCCTCGACTCCACCACCACCCCCAGGGTGGCAATCTTGTGAGCATTTAGTCTTCTCAGCCGCAGCCTAGACTCGATCTCCAAACCTCGGTAAGTCCCACGTAAAACTTTAAGTCGCTTTAACCGAGCAGGTGGAGCGGTTAGGGGTACACCAGCCCGTTGCTCACCCCGCCATTGCCATTAGGCCTTTGACGTGGACTAAGCTTCCCCAGTCCCAAATAACGATCAAACATGGTACATAGCCCCGCTATGTACCCGGTTGGCTCCCAGGCCACCGATATGATAGAAATGCGTTTCCTTCCAGATTTCCGGGTGCACCTCGGGGTCGATCCCCCAGATTCCCTGATGCATACTACCGCATAGCAACCCGAAAACAAACACGACGCTCAGAGTCTTCTCCGGCCAACAATGCATAGCAAATCATCACCGATCCGGACCAACACGTCCGGGTAGGCTTCACACATCATGCCTATGTCTGTACTACGATTCCGGACTCTTACAAGGGGACTTTACATATCTACCCCAAGGAATACCGCAATCTCGCCGCTCACTCGCGGGAGAAGGGTTTTCCCATGCAAAAGGAGAAGAGCTTCACATGCTCAAGAAGAGAATCGTTACCCTTGCGTTCTTCCGTGGCGCCATGAAAAACTACGTGGTTGGAAAGCACCGCAACAGCGTCGCCTTCGCGGATCTGGACTCGGGTCACGATTCGGAGCTCCGAAGCTCAACCGGCGGCCGGATCTTGGCCTTCCTCCTCCTCCTTGCTCTCCTCTCTCTCTAGACTTTAGAAAGAGAACCAATGGGATGAAATGAGGGATTGCAAACCCTATTTCCGGGTTTAAACCGCCAAAACCCACCCCCAGCCGTCGGATCCAAAGCCAAGGAAATCGAACGGCTGCGATTCAGCCGAATTTTACAAAATCTGGGCTGAACACGGCCTGCGACATGCCCGTGTCCATGGCCGTGCCGCTCATTTGCCGTCTCGACCGACGCGATAACCAGCACATGGCATTCGACACGGCCTCCGACACGCCCGTGTCGCATGCGATACGGCCGTGTCACGACCCGTGTCACGCCCCGTGTGCAACTGCTAACACTTGCTTCCCGAGGAGGACACGGCCTGTGACACGGCACCCGACATGCCCGTGTCACATGTGACACGCCCGTGTCTTTGACTGTGTCATAGCCCGTGTGCATGACTCAGAAAACTCCCTAGCGTGACACGCCCTGGGACATGCCCGTGTCCCAGGCCATGTGCCTCAACTCGCCGATCGCCGATCGTCAAAATGTCGACCACATGACCCGTGGCCGAACACGCCCGTGACACGCCCGTGACACGCCCGTGACATGCCCGTGTCACGCCCGTGTCACGCTAGTGACACCTGCTCCAAAACCCAGACTTGGCTTAAAATGTCACTGACCCCTCTTTTGAGTTTCGGGGGTGTTACATATCTGGTACAAACGCATGTGGAAAACATAATATCTGGTCTACTAGCAGTAAGATAGAGCAGGGATCCAATTATGCTTCTGTACTTGGTTTCATCAAAAGGTTTCCCTTTCTCATCCTTGTCCAGAGACACAGTGGATCCCATTGGAGTCCTCATAGAGGTTGCATTCTCCATTCCGAATTTCTTGAGGAGTTCATTAGTGAACTTCGTCTGAGAGATGAAAATCCCATCCTCAGACTGTTTCACTTGAATTCCCAAGAAATACTTCAGCTCTCCCATACTACTCATTTCAAACTTCCCTTGCATAAGTTTGGAAAACTTCTTGCAAAGGTTGTTATCCATTGACCCGAATATTATGACATCGACATAGATTTACACCAGCAAAATCTTGCCTTTGACTTCCCTAAGAAACAATGTATTATCTAATTTTCCTCTGGAGAACTTGTTCTCAAGAATAAAACTAGACAGAGTCTTATACCAAGCTCGAGGAGCTTGTTTTAAGCCATATAGGGCTTTATTTAGAAAATAAACATGATTGGGAAATGTAGGATTAACAAAACCTGGGGATTGTGCGACATATACTTCCTCTTTCAGATTTCCATTGAGGAAAGCAGATTTCACGTCCATATGATAGACAGTGAATCCTTTATGCGAAGCATACGCCAGGAACAATCTGATTACCTCGAGCCTTGCCACTGGTGCAAAGGTCTGGTCGAAGTCAATCCCCTCCTCCTGTCTGTAACCTTGAGCCACCAGCCTGGCCTTGTTTTTTATGATGACACCATGTTCATCCAGTTTGTTTTTGAAGATCCACTTGGTGTCGATCACATTCTGGTTCTTTGGTCTGAGAATAAGCTTCCAGACGTTGCATCTTTCAAATTGATGCAGTTCATCTTGCATGGCCAATATCCATGCCGCATTTTTGTTCGCCTCGTCGAACTTCTTTGGCTCAACCCGTTACAGGAAACTAAGCTACAAAATCTCGTTAATTGTACCTCTTCGAGTTCTGATACCATCACGAGGATCTCCCATGATCTGATCTCTAGGATGATCCCTCACGTGTCGGAGCTCTAGGAGTCTGGCATCTAGAGCTCTGACGTCTTCTCGGGCTTCTCCTTCTTCCGGAAGATTTTCTCCATCCTGCTCGTCAACTTCTCCAGCTGACGTCGAGGTGGAAACCTTGACGTACTTGGGAGTTGCACCCTTAGCAGTCTCATCAAGATTTAGCTGTTCAAGTCTTGCACCTGCATCTTCAAGAAAGCCACTGAAAGAATTGCTATTAAGCAAGCTTCCTTCATCAAATACAACATGGATGGATTCCTCTACCACTAGGGTTTTCTTATTGAAGACCCTATATGCCCGGCTATGGATACTATAGCCCATAAATATGCCTTCGAAGCATTTTTCACCAAACTTAGTACGCGGGTACTTCCCGTTATTTAGTTCATAGCATCTGCAACCAAAGATCCTTAAATAGGACATGGTTGGTTTCCTGCCTTTTAGTAGCTCATAAGGCGTCTTACGATGACTCTTGTTGATCAAGGCCCGGTTTTGTACATGACAAGCCGTATTGACAGCCTCTGCCCAGAAGTATTCTGGGAGAGAAGCGTCATTCAACATTGTCGTGCAAGCTTCAATGAGCGTTCTATTTCTCCTCTCTGCAACTCCATTTTGCTGAGGAGTATGCGGGGAGGAAAACTCATGAAAGATACCATGTTCTTCACAAAATTCTGTCATAGCCCCAAACTCGAATTCTGTTCCATGGTCACTTCTGATTTTGACCTTTGAGCAGTTAAGTTCGTTCTGAATTTGCTTGACAAAACTCGTGAAGATGTCAAACGTATCTAACTTTCGTTTTAAGAAAAACACCCATGTAAACCGAGAGTGATCATCAACAATCACTAGCGTATAGGACTTGCCTCCCAAGCTATGAACTTGCACTGGACAAAACAAGTCCATATGAAGAAGATAAAGACATCTGGAAGAGTCTTTGTCTGCAATACCCTTAAAGGTAGCCCGAGTCTGTTTGCCCTTCTGGCACGCAGGACAGGGGCTATCTTTGATGCACTTAATAATGGGAGCATCCCTTACTAAATTTTTAGAAAATAACATACTAATCGTCTTGAAATTAATATGTGTCAATCTCTTGTGCCATTGTTCACAAAGATATGCACTGCCTTTTGCTACCAGGCACACGGGGGGGGGGGGGGATAGGTGATTTGCAGTCTTTTTGCGGAATTAAAAATTTACCTGCACAATAAAACAAAACAACCACAGCACAGAAACACACAGGCAGTTATAGTGGTTCCACGATTTGGGTACATCCACTTCCCCCTTCGACCTATCTCCCAACAAGGGACGACTCGGTCACTTCACCAACCGGATTGAAATCCAATCCTCACACTATGGAAGGAACCCTTCCACCCGAAGGAGTCACTACTCCTCCACCACGGGTTGCACCCAACCCTTACAATGAGGAAACAAAGTTCCTTTACAACAAAAGCAAAAATAGAATGTATAAAAAATACAAACTACGTTTGAAGCGCTTGGTGTCCCTCTTCGTTCGATGAAGCGTTCTTGAAGAAGACGAAGAGTCCACGACCTAAGCACTCTCTTGGAGAGGATCTCCCCGAGATCGGCGGCGGCAAGGATTGCAGCGGCGATGCTTTCGAGATCCAAACTTCGTAATAAAGCTAGCAAGGTCTACCAACGATCTTTCTTGGATCTATCGTCTCAATCGATTCGGAAGGGGAAAGTATTCTCGTTCAACAAACCAAGAGACAAAGGATCTCAAGAAGAAACGTGAGACGCGTTGCTTGGCTAAGTTTCTGTCGCCAAGAGATCAAGAAGAATCCGATCAGCGGCGGCGACGAGCTATCGAGCGGCGACGGCGGCGGAAGGAAATCCGCGATCTGCTAGGTCAAGTCGGCGGCTCGTTCTTTCTCGTATTTATTGATTACCCGTAAGGTTCAAAATACAAGAGTATTTATACTGTAGATCAACCTTTATGGCCGTTGTGGGCCCCACCAGAAGAAACCCTAATTTCGGTTCAAACAACGCCTGAACATTTGGTCCGGTCAGGCGAGCCAACGGAATTCGCCTAAGGCAAATTCGACGGGAATCATTGGTGATTCTCGACGAATCAGCGAGAATCACTTATGATTCCCGTCGAATTCTCCTTAGAAGAATTCTAGCTGAACAGCAAGCCATCCAGAGAGAATTGGCGAGAATCACAATCCATTCTGATAGTTTTACTTTCAAGATAACCTAAACACCTAGAGGGGGGGGGGGGTGAATAGGTTCTAATTTCTTGTTTATACTTCTAGGCAGAATTCTATTACAAATTAAAACATCTAGCACAGCATTCACAAACAACTAAGCATCACAGATTGCACAATGTTTTATAGTGGTTCCCCAAGGTCTGGGTACATCCACTTTCCCCCTTCACCTATCTAGCTGTATGCTAGATTCGGCCAAACTTCCACTATTCTCAGATCCTCAGATCCTACAGCTCAGAACCTGGATAGGTTCCTACAACTCAGGCTCAACAGCCCTACCTCAGCCTTGCCTCAAGGCCTACCACTCAGAGAATAACCTTCTCCTACACTCAGGCAAATAGCCCTACCACTCAGAGATCACCTCTCCTACACTCAGCCTTTATAACACAGGCTTACAACTCAGATCTGTGTAAACAGATCCTACAGAAATTTAGAAAAGATATTTTAATGTCTTGCCTTTGTTGAGAGAGAAGAGGACAAGACACTTCTTGATCAGCTGATGAAATCAACTGAATCTGAGCTTTCTTCAAAGCTTCTTGAATCTGAACTTAGCTGAGTAGATTTCCAAACAGCTTCTTGAGAAACCACTGATGGCTTCCTTCTTCTTCTTCAAGATGACTGGATCCCTCTCTATCCAACACCTTTTCTGATACTTCAGACTTCTTCTTCTTAGATCTACTGATGAAGATCTTTTTTAGAGCTTAGCACTTTCTTGAATTGAAACTACAACAGGATCGTAATCCTTCTATTTCTTCTTCTTAGATCTTCTTCAGTTATTTTTCTTAGCTGTACTTTTCATTCTGAATATGTCTATTTATAGAATTTCTTCATGGTAACCGGCTGATCCGGTTTCTAACTGTTTTCTGACAGGTCTGACAGCTTCAGTTAAACGGTGGCAACCCACAGCTGTCAAGTCTACAAACAGTTCCTGTACCTTAGCCTTGGACAGCAAAATGTCGAGACAGTCTGTTAGAAAGTGTCGAGACCAATCTGTCTATCTGTGTCGACACAAGTGACTTTGGTGTCGACATAGTCTTTGATGATGTCGACTAAGTTTCCTTTAAGTCGACATCGCTTCTTCAGAAAATAACTTGGTCTAGACTCTGCAGTGTGTCGACACAAGTCCTGTGTGTCGACACAGTTGTTGTAGATTCAGAACTCAGCATGTGTCGACTCAGCCTTCAGGTGTCGACACAGCAATCTTCTATTCTGCCAAAATGTGTCGACTCAGTCTTCTGGTGTCGACACAAGCATAGTCGACTTCTGCCAATATGTGTCGACTCAATCTCAAGGTGTCGACACATCCACCCAGTGTCGACACAGTTGAGGTCGACTATCTTCTTCTGTGAGTCGACAATCTTTTTCTGGTCGACTATCTTTCACTAGTCGACTATCTTTCTCTGGTCGACTATCTTTCACTAGTCGACTATCTTCTTCTGGTCGACTATCTTTCACTAGTCGACTATCTTCCACTAGTCGACTATCTTTCTCTGGTCGACTATCTTTCACGGTGTCGACACTGCTTCCCAGTGCTGAGGTCGACGATTTTCTTTATGTGTCGACACTGCTTCCCAGTGTCGACATAAATGTGGTCGACTATCTTTCTCTGTGTCGACACTGATATTCTGAAGTGTCGACACAAATATTCTGAAGTGTCGACACAATTTCTTCAGGTGTCGACATGTGGACTTAGAATATTTTTCTGCATTCTTTAATACTTCTTCACCTGCACATGTCAACTCAAAACAACAGCAAATACACCTTGATGTATATCATTGAGCTAAGTTGGGCTTCTTCAAATCAGGTACACATTTTCCAATGTACCCGACAATCTCCCCCTATTTGGAGAAGTCATAACCCTATAGCCAATGATATACACCATTTATAAAAAGTATAAACTGATGATATATGACATAACAGGAATACTTAATATAAACAAAATAAAAACAATCCATCACAGAATGAACATTATATGATACCAAACAACATTTTGTTTATAACTTGATAATGTTTGAATACAGAGATTTACATTTAATGATTTAATCAAAACATTACAAAATACTTTGAAAGAACTAAAAATTAAGACTGATCAGGCTCTTTTATGACAATCCCTTTGCTAGATAGAATTTGAGGCTTCACAGCAGCTTCAGAATCTTCAGCTGGCTTCTTGCCTTTTAGATCAGCCTTCTTCTTTGCTTCTTCCTTGAGCCTTTGCCTTTCAAAATAATAAAAGAGCTTTGGAAAGTACTTGCTCGGCTCATGAGCATCTGGAGGCAGCTTACCCAGCTTGGCTTTTCTTCTAAACTGTACTATGGCCTCTTGCCTGGCTTCATACTTCTGCCATTCCATCTCATTGAACCACTTGCCTCTTTCATGCACTTGGTCTTTGACAGCCCTCCATGCAGTGAGTATAATATTTCTGGAAGTAGGACTCCACTGCTCAAAGTCTGGCTTAAGTTCAGCCTGCTCTCTAAATCTTTTCTTAGATAGTAGAGCATCTTGCTGGTCTTTCAAAGTAGCCTCAGGCTTATCAACCTTCCCAATAACAACATTAGTAACCTCCTTTGGAGGACTATACATTCCTTGAACTTGCTGATCAATCATATCATAATCTGGAGGAGGGTAAATGACTTGGGCAACCTCAGGTTGATTGCCTTCAAGTAGACTTGTTTGTATTCCTGACTCAGCCACCATAGCATCATCACACAAAGGTGGATATCCCAATGTGGCTCGAATACTATTGGTCACCCATTTGGTGTGCTCTGAGCCTGCATGAACTAACATCCTCTCCCCCTTTATGGCTTCTCTAGTAACATGATCTCTTAGATCTTCCTTCTGAAATCTGATTTGGCCATCTAGATAATTCACACCCTCTTTAAAAAATGGTTTTAACTTTAGAAGCTTGTCAGATATTTCTTTTTGAGAGGTAGTGATAGCAGTTTTAACAGAATCAATAGCAGCTTGAAAGTTCTTTTCAAATTCTTCCATTTCCTTTGCTCTAGCTGCAGGCAGGCCTGGAATAATCTTTTTCACTTCATTAATGATCTCATGATGAGATTCAGTTAAATTCTCATTCATCCTTATCTGATTTTCCAAGACATAGCTTTGCTTTAAAGCAATATCATCCACCTTAGGGATGATAGACTGCTGTTGTTTTGCCAAATATACCACAGCATTGCCTCCCTTATGGAAGCAATCTGTCATCTCCTTCTTATGCATATTGACTTCAAATCGAATAGACTTTATATCCTGAGCCAAGTCAAATTGCAGGGTCTTGTTGTTTTCATCAACATATTTTTCAATAGCCACTCTGTGTTCATCCAATTTCACTTGTAAATTGACCATAAACTTGTTATAATCAAATTCAGAAGGAGTGTGATGTGCTGTAGGCTGTAGAGCCTGCTTATAGCTCTTGCTCCTTCTCTTGAAGACCATAAGTTTTCTCTTCTTAGCCATCATGGCTTCTTCATTCTCAGAATCAGAAGTACTATCAATTTGAACTCTCTCTTTGGGAGGAGGAGGAACATCTGCTTCAGTGCCATGTTGTTCAGCCTCAACATGCACAGGCTCCCCCTCAATTGCTTGCTCCACTTCCATTCTATCAGTAACTATTTCATCATTTGGAAATAACTCATCAAGAGTATATTCCTTCTGGGCTGGAACATCTGCAGTATTCAAATCTTGAGATAAATCAATTTGAGCTTCCTCTTGCACTTGCTCAGACAGCTTCTCCCCCTGTACTTGTTCAGTATTGGGGATGTCCTGGGCAGGTGAGGACACTTGCTTTCCCTGGACCTGTGCAAAAATAGAAATATTAGAAATGTCTTTTGTAGGAAAATACACCAGCTCCCCCTGCACCTGTACCTGGTCATGAGTAGATACAGTCTGTGTATGTGAATAGACTTGCTGAGCTGGTATTCTTACTTCTTCTTCTTGAATTGCAGGTATTGTGGCATCCTGAACTTGTGTAGAAGCAGGCTGATCTTCAACCTCTTGTCTTACTTGCTCTTCTTGTGGGTGCTCAGTACTGGTAGCATGACCTGGGGATTTCTCAGGTGAATCCTGCCTTTCCACTTCAGGCATCTCTTTGGTCAGCACCCTATCCCATCTGGAGAACAATCTCATGTCCATCCTTCTCATGTGATTAATTTTTGTTCCAGGTTGTTGTTGCATAACATCAGGAATCTCCTTACTTAGGTATATACTCATTATTCTAGCCAGATTTGGCTTCTTGATTCCTTCCTTAATCTTTTCAAAGATTACAGTTGACCAATCCGTTGGAATTGTAAACACAATCCTGGTCATTAGGCTGAACATGTAGGCGGAAATCCTATCATGTCCACCTGGCTTGCACAGAATAACTTTTCCAACCACTTCAGACAGAAACTTGCCCTGTTGATTCATTCCTTTCCTATTGAAAGCAGCTCCAATTTTCATGGTGGAATCCAATCCACACCATTGAAGAGCCTCCCTTGATTTAGAAGCAGGGACATCCTCTTCATTCTCAATTATAGGTAAGTGTAGAATTGTTCTTAACTTACTTGGTGTAATTTCCACTGGTGACCCATGAACTGTGGATTTTATCTCATGACTTTCAGTGTCTATAGATGCAGAAGTAAAGAACTCGTGCACCTCCTTCTTCCATATCTTAGATGGTTCGGAGACCAGAAATTCTAATCCTGAGTCGGAGAGGAGAGAGATAACCCCGAGAACATCTAGAGGGGCAGCAGCAAAGGCCTGACGCACCAACTCATATCCTTCATTCACATTATCTTCAATCTTTGGCGCCATTGATCAGTCGAGAAAGCTTGAAAGATGAGAGAAAGAGAGAGAGAGAGGGAGAATGTCGACACAGGGTTTCGAAAACCTTGTAGGCGTGTCGACAGAATGAGTTTTTGACCTATTTATACCTTCTGTTTAAAGAAGATCAAAAGTCGCCAAAAACAGACTATAAGTGTCGACACAGATGGAATGTGTCGACACAAGCTTCTATTGTCTCGACTTCAAGACCGTCTATTATGTGTCGACACCAATTTGCAGTTATGTCGACATCAGAGATATATAATAGAGTATCAGAAATTCTGTGTCGACTCTTAGTATAAGTGTCGACACAAAATCTGTAAGTGTCGACACCACTATTCTGGTGAAGTCGACACTACATTCCTGGATAAGTCGACAATAAGATTCTTAAGTGTCGACACATATTTTCTGTGTTGACACAATATCTCTGACTTGTCGACATTACTACCCTGAGTCGACACATTATTACTGAATGTGTCGACACCATTTTACTTAGCCAATTTCTGTTTGTTCAACACAACTTATAAGTACTACAAAGTACTTGATACTACTTCAATGTGTCTTTATATCACATGAATGTCTTGTTACCACTTCAACTTCATTGTTGATGATTTTGTGATTACACTAATTAATGGTTAACATACCTAATTCAATTTTGAATTTATTGAATTTGGTCTCATCTAGGGGCTTAGTAAACACATCTGCTATTTGATAATCTGTTTTCACAAATTCCAATGAGATGTCATCTTTTTCTACATGTTCTCTAAGAAAATGGTATTTTATTTCTATATGCTTAGTTCTACTATGAGAAACAGGATTATTAGCAATAGAAATTGCACTCTCAGAATCACACAAAAGAGGTGTTCTACTTACTTGAAGACTATAATCCTTAAGCTGATGCTGCATCTATAATAGCTGTGCACAGCAGCTTCCAGCAGCAACATACTCAGACTCAGCTGTGGAAATTGCCACACTGGTCTGCTTCTTACTACTCCATGATATTAGTCTTCCTCCTAGGAATTGACAAGTACCTGTAGTACTCTTCCTATCCTCTCTACATTCTGCAAAATCTGCATCTGAATAGCCTGTTAGTTGAAAATCTCTATTCCTAGGGTACCAAAGACCTAGATTAGGTGTGCCCTTAAGATATCTCAGAATCCTTTTGACTGCAGTATAATGAGATTCTTTAGGGCAGGCTTGGTACCTAGCACAGACACATGTAGCATACATAATATCTGGTCTACTAGTAGTGAGATATAGTAGTGAGCCAACTATTCCTCTATACAAAGTCTCATCAACAGGTTTACCTGCATCGTCTTTGCATATAGGCATACTTGTTCCCATAGGAGTTCTCATGGTGGAGGATGACTCCATACCATATTTCTTAATCAATTCTTTGGTGAACTTAGACTGGGATATGGAAAAGCCATTATCAGTCTGTCTTACTTGGAGTCCCAAGAAGAACTTCAGTTCCCCCATACTGCTCATCTCAAACTTCCCTTGCATAAGTTTGGCAAACTTTTTACAAAGGTTGTTTTCAGTAGATCCAAAGATTATGTCATCAACATAGATCTGAACTAAGATGATCTTGCCTTTGGATTCCCTAAGGAATAAAGTTTTGTCAATTTTTCCTCTTGACAATTTATTCTCAATAAGGAAAGTAGACAGGGTTTCATACCAAGCCCTTGGAGCTTGCTTTAACCCATACAGAGCTTTCCTAAGCTTATAAACAAAATCAGGTTTAAGAGGATCTACAAAACCTGATGGCTGCTCTACATATACTTCTTCTTTAAGATCACCATTCAGAAATGCTGACTTCACATCCATCTGGTATACTTTGAAGTCTTGATAGGCTGCATAAATAAGGAATATTCTGATTGCCTCCAGCCTTGCTACTGGAGCAAAGGTTTGATCAAAGTCAATCCCTTCTTCCTGCCTGTATCATTTTGCAACCAATCTTGCTTTATTCTTTACTATTATTCCACTTTCATCTAGCTTGTTCCTATAGATCCATTTTGTGCCAATTATGTTGTGGCCTCTTGGTTTAGGAACAAGCTCCCAGACATTGCACCTTCTGAATTGATTCAGCTCCTCTTGCATAGCATCAATCCAGTGCTGGTCTTGGATAGCTTCTTCAAACTTCTTAGGCTCCATTTGTGACAGGAAACTTGAATGTAGAACTGTGTTTTGATTTCTGCTTCTAGTTTGCACCCCCTGTCTTGGATCACCTATTATCTGATCAGCTGGATGATCTCTTAAATGTCTTGTAGCTAGAGGAAGATTCCCTTCTGGTTGAACATCTCCAGCTCCTTCATTTAGCTGAATCTCTTGGTTTTCATCAGCTTCTATAGTGTCTTGTTCTCCTCCTGGACAGAAGCCTTCATTTTCCTTTGATACTTCAGTAATGGAGAGCTTGTCCATACTTTTGCTTATACCTGTTGAGTCATTTGATCTACAAGACAACTCACAGTTGATTAATCTTGTTTCATCAAACACAACATGCACAGATTCTTCAACAACTTGAGTAATCAAGTTGAAGACTCTATATGCCTTACTATTTGTGCTGTAACCAACAAATATCCATCCTGGGATTTGGCAGCAAACTTAGTCAAATATGACTTGCCATTGTTAAGTATATAACACTTGCAACCAAAGATCCTAAAGTAAGATAGATTTGGTTTTCTGCCTTTCACAATCTCATAGGGAGTCATTTTGTGGCTTTTGGTGATAGTAGCCCTATTGATTACATGACAAGCAGTATTAACTGCCTCAGCCCAAAAATATTCTGGGAGAGAGGTGTCACTCAACAGAGTTCTACCTACTTCAATTAATGTTCTATTCTTTCTTTCAGCAATTCCATTTTGCTGAGGTGTTCTAGGTGAGGAGAACTCTTGGAAAATCCCAAAGTCTTTACACAATTTTGTTATGCTTTCAGATTGACACTCAGTACCATGGTCACTTCTGATTTTGACCACTGTACTATTTAGTTCATTCTGAATTTGCTTTACAAAATTAAGTAATACACTTGGGGTTTCAGATTTTTGTCTCAGAAAGAACACCCATATAAATCTTGAATAGTCATCTACAACCACAAAAGTGTAGACTTTCCTACCTAGACTGTGAACTGGCATAGGACCAAAAAGATCCATATGCAAGAGGTATAAGCACCTCACAGAATCCTTGTTTTCAAGGCTTTGAAAGGAGGATTTTGTCTGCTTGCCCTTTTGACAAGCTGAGCATATCCCTTCCTTTATACACTTAACTTAAGGTCCATTCCTCACTAACTCTTTGCTAAAGAGTTGGCCAATTGTCTTGTAGTTTAGATGAGCCAATCTCTTGTGCCACTTAACACAATGAGAAGCATTGTCATCAGCTACAAGACAGATGGGAGAAGCCTTATTCTCACATTCAAAATTAAGACAATATACATTTCTCTTCCTATACCCAGTCAATATGATCTTTTGATCACTTGAACTTTTGATATGACATCCATCTTTAACAAATGAAATGTCATATCCTAAATCACTTAGCTGGCTTATGCTTATTAGATTATGTTTCAAGCCTTTTACATAAGCCACTTGAGTGATAGTAATTAGGTTAGAAGAAATGTTACCAAACCCTTTGATGACTCCTTTTTCAGATCCACCAAAGATCACTTTAGGTCCATCTTTGACAGATGAATACTCCTTCAGCAGCCCCTTTGTTCCAGTCATGTGCCTGGAACAACCACTATCCAAGTACCATATAGGGGCATGGTTACTTGGATTCACCTGCAACACAGAATTACTTACCCTTAGAACCCAAGTAAGTCTTGGGTCCTTGGTTCAGGTTAGCATTAATAAAGCTACCATAACCTCTTCTAACATGTAGACTATTGTTCTTTATAACACTTGGGTTATACCAGCAGTCTAGTGCAAAATGGCCTCTCTTGCCACAGCACCAACATTCAAACTTATTGTATCTAGATCTAGATACATCCTTGTCAGAAGAATTTCTGTTCATTGCTGGTGCTGCAGCAACTTCACCTACTGATTTCTTAAAACCATTGGGTTTATGACCATAGGTAGGCCTGCTTGCATTTACACCCTTGTTCTTTAGAACATTAGTCTTAATATGACCTTGAATATCTTCATGATCATATTTGTTAGAAGGCACTTTCACCTTACTAAACTTTATGGGGATTGAAAGGTTTAGTGGCTGAACAGGAGCTTTGCCTTTCCTCTTGAATCTGCCAGCCCTGAAGTTACCTTTAAATCCTAATCCAGCCTTACCCTTTTGAGTGACAAATTCATCTATCAAGGGTAAGACAGATTTTGGCTTAGAGTAACTAGCCACTAAATCCCTTTCAATTCTAAGTCTGGCCTCCAGACTCTTCACTTGATCATTAGTATAGTTAATTGTGCCCATCTGAATAATAGTTATATTCTTCAGCTTGGCAATTTCATTTAATTTTTGATCAATAACTTTCTCTAACTCAGTTGTAGCAACCCTTAGTTCAGCAATTTCTTGAGCCTGAGATTTAACCAGGTTCTTGCTTTTCTTAAGGGCCTGCAACAAGTCCCCATACTTGTCTATCAATTGATAGACATCTCCTTCAGATTCAGATGCATCTACATCACTTGATGCAGATGTAGCTGATTCTTCACTTGTACAACAAACAGATGTAATAGAAGGACATTGTACCTTATTAGGACCAGACTGATTCTGGCATATGTCCTCTTCTGATCCTGCCATCAGCCCCATACACTGATGATTCTTTTGTTCATTGATGGAGTCTAGCAACTGCAGAAACTCCTCTTCTTCAGATGCAGCATATAGTCCAATATATGCTTCAGCTTCAGATTCTGACTCTGAAGTTGACTGGTCTGTTAGACTCTTATCTTTCTTTGCAACAAAGGATTTCTCCTTCTTGCCTTTCTGATGAGTCTTCTTCTTGTCTGAAGACTCCTTTCTCTTATCAGGACAGTCAGCCACTACATGTCCAGGCCTATTGCAACAATAGCAGACAATCTTTGAAGTAGTGGCTTTGCTGGGCTTTGATCTGCTCTTCTCTTTCCTTGATGACCTTTTCTTCTGATAATAGTCATCAACTTGCTGTGATGTGGAAGGCCTAGACTTCCATTGCTTCTTTTTCAAGAACCTCTGGAATTGTCTTGTGAATGCAGCAAAGTCTGCATCTGGATCATAGCTTTCTGAACCCTTATCTGAATTTTCAGAACTATCTTCTGCAACTTCCTTAGGAGGAGATGGTGATTTCCTCCTATTCTTTCTAGTGGCTTCTGCATTGAATGCCACAGTCTTTTCTCTATGCTCTCCTCTTGAATTCTTTTCCTCCTCCTTCCTCACCATAAGTTGCATTTCATAGGATAACAACTTCCCAAACAAGGTGGGAGGAGATATCTCTGCCAATTTAGCCACTTCTCTTATGGCACAGATCTTTGTGTCCCAATCCTTTGTTAAGGATCTCAAGAATTTGTCATTCAGTTCATAAGTACTGAAGACTCTTCCATAGGACATAAGCTCATTCACAATTCTATAGAATTTCTTGTAGCACTCAGTTATGCTATCAGATTTTCCTTGTCTAAAACTTTCATACTCCTGATTGAGCATAGATTTCCTGTCCTGCCTTACTTCTTCAGATCCCTCCATGTAGATAATCAATGTGTCCCACATCTCTTTGGAGGTCTTGCAGTGAATCAGATTCTGAAATGTTGAATCATCTATGGCACTAACAATAATGTTCTGAGCTCTTTTATCCATGGTTGCCAAGATGATTTCATCCTTGGTCATTTCTGAATAACTCTTTGGAGTTTGGATATTTGCATCAAGAACTGATACCTTCATTGGAATGAAGGGGCCTTCCTGTACTGTGATGTAAATCCTTGGGTCAGATGCCTCCATAAACAGTCTGACTCTTTCTTTCCAAATTCCAAAAATTTCTTTCTTGCATATGGGTAATTTCATGGACCCTAGCTCCTTATGATTCTCACCAGAACCCATCTTTTTGAATCTTGATTCTGCCTTTCAGATCTACCTCAGACTGTTAAGTCCTTTTTGAGGAACCTCCCTCTGATACCACTTGATAGTTTTACTTTCAAGATAACCTAAACACCTAGAGGGGGGGGGGTGAATAGGTTCTAATTTCTTGTTTATACTTCTAGGCAGAATTCTATTACAAATTAAAACATCTAGCACAGCATTCACAGACAACTAAGCATCACAGATTGCATAATGTTTTATAGTGGTTCCCCAAGGTCTGGGTACATCCACTTTCCCCCTTCACCTATCTAGCTGTATGCTAGATTCGGCCAAACTTCCACTATTCTCAGATCCTCAGATCCTACAGCTCAGAACCTGGATAGGTTCCTACAACTCAGGCTCAACAGCCCTACCTCAGCCTTGCCTCAAGGCCTACCACTCAGAGAATAACCTTCTCCTACACTCAGGTAAATAGCCCTACCACTCAGAGATCACCTCTCCTACACTCAGCCTTTATAACACAGGCTTACAACTCAGATCTGTGTAAACAGATCCTACAGAAATTTAGAAAAGATATTTTAATGTCTTGCCTTTATTGAGAGAGAAGAGGACAAGAAACTTCTTGATCAGCTGATGAAATCAACTGAATCTGAGCTTTCTTTAAAGCTTCTTGAATCTGAACTTAGCTGAGTTGATTTCCAAACAGCTTCTTGAGAAACCACTGATGGCTTCCTTCTTCTTCTTCAAGATGACTGGATCCCTCTCTATCCAACACCTTTTCTGATACTTCAGACTTCTTCTTCTTAGATCTACTGATGAAGATCTTCTTTAGAGCTTAGCACTTTCTTGAATTGAAACTACAACAGGATCGTAATCCTTCTGTTTCTTCTTCTTAGATCTTCTTCAGTTATTTTTCTTAGCTGTACTTTTCATTCTGAATATGTCTATTTATAGACTTTCTTCATGGTAACCGGCTGATCCGGTTTCTAACTGTTTTCTGACAGGTCTGACAGCTACAGTTAAACGGTGGCAAACCACAGCTGTCAAGTCTACAAACAGTTCCTGTACCTTATCCTTAGACAGCAAAATGTCGAGACAGTCTGTTAGAAAGTGTCGAGACCAATCTGTCTATCTGTGTCGACACAAGTGACTTTGGTGTCGACACAGTCTTTGATGATGTCGACTAAGTTGCCTTTAAGTCGACATCGCTTCTTCAGAAAATAACTTGGTCTAGACTCTGCAGTGTGTCGACACAAGTCCTGTGTGTCGACACAGTTGTTGTAGATTCAGAACTCAGCATGTGTCGACTCAGCCTTCAGGTGTCGACACAACAATCTTCTATTCTGCCAAAATGTGTCGACTCAGTCTTCTGGTGTCGACACAAGCATAGTCGACTTCTGCTAATATGTGTCGACTCAATCTCAAGGTGTCGACACATCCACCCAGTGTCGACACAGTTGAGGTCGACTATCTTCTTCTGTGAGTCGACAATCTTTTTCTGGTCGACTATCTTTCACTAGTCGACTATCTTTCTCTGGTCGACTATCTTTCACTAGTCGACTATCTTCTTCTGGTCGACTATCTTTCACTAGTCGACTATCTTCCACTAGTCGACTATCTTTATCTGGTCGACTATCTTTCACGGTGTCGACACTGCTTCCCAGTGCTGAGGTCGACGATTTTCTTTATGTGTCGACACTGCTTCCCAGTGTCGACATAAATGTGGTCGACTATCTTTCTCTGTGTCAACACTAATATTCTGAAGTGTCGACACAAATATTCTGAAGTGTCGACACAATTTCTTCAGGTGTCGACATGTGGACTTAGAATATTTTTCTGCATTCTTTAATACTTCTTCACCTGCACATGTCAACTCAAAACAACATCAAATACACCTTGATGTATATCATTGAGCTAAGTTGGGCTTCTTCAAATCAGGTACACATTTTCCAATGTACCCAACACATTCTCGACGAATCGGCGAGAATGCAAAGTCATTCTCGATGATTCAGCGAGAATCACTTAGTGATTCTCGACGATTCTGCCTTGGCTGAATTCTAGACGGCATTGAGACAGCCGGATGCATTCGGCGAGAGTAGGCTAGTGATTCTCGACGATTCGTCGAGAATCACTAGTTATTCCCGTCGAATCGGTGAGAAACACTTAGTGATTCTCGTCGAATTTTCCTTGGACGATTCTTCGTCTATCTTCCCGTGAGCTGGTCTTTGACCCATCCTTGCTCCTTGTCTGCTCTTGATCTGTCTCAGCCCTGTACTTGAATATAAGTACACTCCAATAGAGAGAGTACACGTAAGCCAACACACTGATCTGCTCAATGAGGGATTACGTTGCGTAGACCCGTGTATATTGACCCACTGCACCCTGACATTGGTGTGTACTTAGCGTGGAATAACTGCAAACACATCTTGAAGATAATCATCAAATACATTATGTATTCAACTTAGCTTGTTCAGGGGCTTCTTCAAATCAGGTACATTGTGGATACAATACCCAACAAAGGGGTAGCCCTGACAAAGTGACATCTTCGTCAACATCTGGTCACGAAAGATATGGGCTCTCCAAAGTACTTTTTGGGGATCGAAATCTCTCGGAAGCCCGACTCATTAGTTCTCTCCCTGCATAAGTATGCCCTTGATCTTTTAAAAGAGGCAGGATTGACTGGAGCAAAACATGCCCGATGCCCCATGGTAATTGGAGAAGACAAAACCTGGACAGATGATTCGCCTCCTCTTTCAGATAGTTCGCGGTACAGGCGTCTGGTTGGTAAGCTCATATATCTCACAGTGACCAGGCCCGACATTTCCTATGTAAGACCCCCATTTTTTTTCTTTTTCGACACCGGGGTCTTAGGCCCAGAACCGCCACCTTGAGGTGATACCTTCGCACCTGGGAAGGTCGTCACTACAAGATGCCGATTCTGCCGGCCAAAATCGATCACAACTGTAGCAATAGAATAAAAGCAAGTCCACAGAAAATCACATGTATAGAAAATAAGCTCCACGAAGGGAGTGTCCACAAATAGTACATATAATAAAAATCTCGGGCTTATGCCCGGTACATCAAATCCTCACTACAAATCACTCATCGCGGAAGCAAACTAATACAACTACTAGTGTTCGGGACTTACAGTCCCTGCTGTCTGGACTCCAGTACTAGACTGTCCGATATCCAAGCGTGCTGACCTCCGGGGCTGCTCCTCCATGCTGGGCTCTGTGGTCCCCTAAATGATGTGGTTCAAACCGTTAGTCTAAAAGACTAAGTCCTATCATCCTCCGCCCCTTCCCCCATGGCACTAGGAGCTATGATGGGCTGAATCCCAAAAGCTCCCTTTCGCAAGGCACTTATTCTTGTTGGTTGGTAACCAATCCCATATCCATTACCCATATCTTTTTCATATTACGATAGACTAAACCTAAGGTGATTTTGACCTTTCACTCTACGGGGGAAGACGATCTTTCGTCGACCCCAAACACTACTCAACACTACCGACTCATATCTCACTACTTAACCTAAACTTCTAGGATGACTCATCCACATCTACAAAATCCAGCAAGATGACTAACTCCAACTATGCCAAATCATTTCCTTTCAACAATTTACTAAATGAAGATCACAAGGTTAAATGCCAAGTAAAATGGGGAGTACATTAAATAATCATCCAATACTCCTATAATAATTAATGGAGGTCCATTATGACCTTTAAGCCCTAAATCCAGAGACCCAAAATTTTCCTTATTTATTTAATAATTTATTTAATTATTCTAGTGACTAAAATTTCCAATAATGAACATGAAGTACCATTTTCAGGCAAGATATCATTCCACTAACTTTATATGATATTTAAAATAAGAATTTAACTCATCTTTCAAAATATCTAAATTTTTTAATAAGGTTTTATCCCAAAATTCCTATTTCATTTTAACCCTTGAAAATTCATTTAAAGAAATATAAAAGACTATACTGCTTCCAAAAATTCATAGAAAATTCCATTATGATTCTAATGGCATATAAATGATTTTGGCCAAATTTCATAATTTATTTATCAGTAAATAGTCTTAATTAAATTATTGAATAATTTCCTCATTTAACAAGATTGTGAAGTAAGTACCTCAAATATGTATCCAAAAATCTTCATAAAATTTATATATGCATTCAATAATTCAAAACTTCTTCTGCCAAACTTTCATGACCTCCCAAGGGTCAGAGGGACCATAATGTTCAATTTATTAAATTGAGGCATCCCTTGTGTTACAAATGAAGTACTATAAATATTGTCCAAAAATTCCCAATTAAATTACCAGAGGCTCATAATATCCTTATGACCAATCTACCAAAATTTCATCTTAGTTTGAGGAGTTTAGCTAGCCTATTCCAACCCTACAATATTTGTGCACTAAACTAGGGTTAGGGTTTTGTGGGTCCCAAACTTTCCAAAACACCCTAATATTTTAACCAGGGGGTTATAGTTACCCTAATACCCTCCCTACAAAAATTTCATAGTCATACAAGGTGTTTTGGACACATGCCCTTCACAAGGTACAAAAGCCCTTAGGGTTTGACCTAGGATCTTCGGGCAAATCAATTCCAAACCTCCCCATATTTCATTGGAAGGTGCATAAGTTCATGACAAGTCAGTGTTCCAAATTGGAATCTCTGTTGAGGGTAATTGGACACTCTAAGCAAAAATTACATTTTGGACCAAAATGCCCTTCTTAGGGCAAGGCTAGGGTTTGCATGATTTCCATTCAAATCACCTCCAAACTTAATGAAATTTAAACAGAGGTCTATATTGACCTCATATACATCCAACCAAAATTTGGATGAATTTGGACTTCATTTGACCCATAAATTAATTTACCCTAGATAAATTAAATTATTTACAAAACTATAGAAATATTATCTCCAAAAATTTCCATTTTTGGGCAGGGTCTAGATATTAGTTAGTGTGACTCCCTGCCAAAATTTCAACTCATTTGGGCTAAGGATGAAGTGTGGGCACTCTGTTTAATGTCTGCCTAGACATATGTATAGACCCCACCAAAATGAGTGCCCTGGTCAAACCAGTCACCCAAATTAGTCCAAACTATATTTGTTTGAAAGTAGACCAATAGGGCTACATTTTATGTGTTGACCATTTTTTCTGTAATGAAGCCTAAGTATTTTTAATAATTAAAAACATTAAATACAATTTGCTGTGACAGAATTGAAATAATAATAAACTTAAGCTATAGTTTATATCCATATCAGCACGAATCTTGACGCAATTTTGGACGGCATCCTATCATCGTCCCCGCGCGCCAACGGCCAGGATTGCTCCTGCCTGGGCCGACTTCCAGCGGCTGCCGCCGGCGCTCCGGCCACCTCCCCGGCCTGCCACCGCCGGCAACACCTTCGTGGTGGTCGGGGCTACCTCCAGGCGGCGGCACGGCCGCCGGGGAGCACTGTTCCAACGATTCTACCAAGAAGAATTTTCGGCCGAAAACCATGAAAATCCAAATCGGATTGGGCTCAATTGAGCCCCAACCTTGGCCCTAATGATGTCTACGATCTACCCGTGCAAGAAGGAGTGGAGGAGGACCTATAGTGGCGGCTGTAGCCGTGCTGATCACCGGATTGGCATGGTGGTGGCCGGTGGTGGTCGGCTTCTTCAAAAATGCAGGAAACTGCTTGGCTCCTTCAGGTAAAGTGTGGGAATTCCTCCTTGGAGTCTAGGGAAGCTTTTAAGGAGGGAGAAGAGAGGTGTTAGGTGGCTGAAAGCTTCATGCCATTATTGGCCATGGTCAAGGTTGGCGGCTTGGGTAGGTAGGGGGGGGGGAGCTTGCTCTAACCAGTCAAGGATGGCTGCTACACTCCCCTTGTCTTGCTGAATTGAATGGGGAGGTTGGGGAAGGGGGAGGAGCACAAAGTCCTCCTTCCTTCTTCTTCCTTCTCTTTCTCTCTCCTCCATGGGTGACTTTCTCTCTCCTAGTCACCAAGCCTGAAATTTGGCTCCTACATATCTTATTGCAGCCCACAAGTCCATTTGGTCACTTAAGTCAAGGTTAGCCCAATTGCAATGGGCTTGAGCTTGAGTTAGCCCATTTTGGCTAACTTGACCCAAAGTTGGACTAGGGCCCACCTAGGTTAATTTGGTCCTTGAGGTTTCTTTAATGGTTCCTTGGTGACCCATTAGCCTCCCCTAGGGTCAAGGTCGGGTTGGATTGGCCCTTGGAGGTCACTTACCCTTAACTAGGGCACTTTGACCATTTTGGGTCAAGAGTTGACTTTGGTCAACCTAGCCTTTATGATTGGTCCCAATGGGTCCTTGGTGACCTATTGGCCTCTCACTAGGTCTATGAGGGTAGGTGTGGGGTCCACATGGCTAAGGGACTGCAATTGACCCTTGTGTAGGTCAATTTGACCCAATTAGGGTTAGAGTTGACTTTGGTCAACTTAGCTCCCTTGACTACCCTCCATTGGTCCTTAGTGACCCATTGACCCCTCACTAGGGTTATGGAGGTATAGGTGTGGTCCATTTGGCTAAGAGACTGTAATTGACCCTTGTGTAGGTCAATTTGACCCAATTAGGGTTATGGTTGGCTTTGGTCAACTCAGGTCCTTTGGCTGCCCTCCATGGGTCCTTAGTGACCCATTGACCCCTTACTAGGGTTATAAAGGTATGGGTGGGGTCTTTGAGTCTTGGTGAAGCTTCATGATCACCTTAAACCAAGGTTTTGGAGTTTACTATTTGCAGACCATAGTGCCTCTATCCACACCACCAGGTCCACTTGACTCTTTCTTGGGCTTCCTAGGGTTTTGTCATGACAAAACCACTCTTAGGGGTCTAGTTGGAAATGGGATGTTACAAATCCCAATAAACAAAATAAAGATTTCGTCCCCAAAATCAAGGTTAAGCCCACGGGGACTCCTATCGGGGAGAAGGAAACTTGTAACATCCCATGAGAATCGAAAGATTTAGAGCACGACCATGTTCGCTATGTGAGGTTTAAAGGTGATAGTCAAATCTAAGACCAATTCGCTCAATTGGCAAAGTCTAGACCCCAATAAACAAAAGTTTAGCCCATATTCTTGAAATTTCAGTCCTACTAGTTTAAAATAGGAAGGTAAATTGAACATCCTGAGAGGATGTGAGGTATACCTGACTGAAGAGTTCCGGGTATCTTTGTCGCATCAAGTCCTGGGGCTCCCATGTGTGCTCCTCTCTTACGTGATTTCTCCACAGGACCTTGACTAATGGAATCTTTTTGTGGCGTAAGACTCGTACTCCCTTGTCGTCAATCCGGACTGGTTCTAGGTGAACTGACCGATCAGATGCTATCGGCCCATCTGTGGTTGTAACTTGCTGCTCTAGGCGTAGCAGAGCTCTCTTAAGAGAGGATATATGGAATACGTCGTGCAGACTTGCCAGCTCCGGTGGCAGCTCCAGCCTGTATGCCAAGGGACCGATTCGCTCCTGGATCCTATAAGGCCCCATGTATCTTGGACTGAGCTTCTTCCTCTGTCCGCATACCCGAGTAACTCCATGCATTGGTCGGATCTTCAAGAACACCTGATCTCCTACCTGGAATTCCACCTGACGATGCCGAGCGTCGTAATACTTAGCCTACCGGCTCTGTGCTTCTAGCATCCTGTCCCGTATCAATCTCACCTGAGCCTCGGTGTCCTCAACAAATTCCGAATCCAATGCCTTAGGATCCTCGTCCTGTATCCATGACAACGGAGTCCTGCACCTCCGTCCATATAACGCCTCATAAGGAGCCATCCTTATACTGGACTGGTAGCTGTTATTATACGAGAACTCGATCAGTGGCAACAACTTCTCCCAAGGTTCACCGCGATCAGATATGCAGAGTCGTAGCAAATCCTCCAGAGTCATGTTGGTGCGTTCCGTCTGTCCATCTGTCTGGGGATGAAAAGCCGTACTGAATGTTAGTCGAGTGCCCAAGTAAGTCTGCACTGACCTCCACTCCCTGGATGTAAATCGTCCATCCCGGTCTGACACAATCGACTTGGGGACGCCATGATAGCGAACGGACTGCTCCACAAACTTTCGGACTAGCACACTTACCGAGTCATCCTTCCTGATTGGAATAAACCTGGCTACCTTTGTCAGCCGGTCGATGATCACCCAGATCGAATCATTCCCTGTCCTCGATCGAGGAAGTCCATGTATAAAGTCCATGGCGATATCTTCAAACTTCCACTCTAGTACTGGGAGTGACTGCAATAATCCTGCGGGGTTTCTGCACTCCGCTTTCACTAACTGACACGCCTTGCAATGGGTCACGAAGTAGGTGATATCCTTCTTCATGCCGGGCCAGAACATAGTCTTCTTCAGATCTGCAGTCATCTTTGTAATCCCTGGGTGTACCGAATATCGACTGCAATGAGCCTCCATCATGATGTCCTCCCGGACCTGGCCTCCCTCCGGTATGTAAACCCGTCCTCTGAAGCACACTAAGTCATCCCTCAGCGAGTAGTCTCCCGCCGTGCCTGCTTCTAAGGCTCGGAATATCGGCTCTAGCTGGGTATCCTGCCTCTATCCATCCTTGACCCGTTCTCGAATGTCATCTATGGTAATTAATGACGATAGATACTCCCGGTACAACTCAGGGTGATCCTCAAACACAAAGGATATTTGCATCTTATCTAACATCTGAACCAACTCCAAGGCCATCAACTGTGTTCCTACTCCGGGGTTTGCGGTCTTTCGGCTCAGTGCATCTGCTACCACATTCGCCTTTCCCTGGTGATAGTGCATCTCATACTGGTAGTCTGCTAAAAACTCCACCCATCGTCTCTGTCTGATGTTCAGCTCTTTCTGCGTGTCCACATACCTCAAATTTTTATGGTCAGAGTATATGTCGCAGTGGACACCGTACAGATAGTGCCGCTAGACTTTCAGTGCAAAAATGACAACTCCCATTTCTAAGTCATGGACTGGGTAGTTCTGCTCATGCTTCTTCAGCTGCCGAGAAGCATACTCTATCACATGGCCATTCTGCATCAGCACTGCACCCATGCCCTGGTAGGAAGCGTCGGTGTAGACCTAGAATCCTTCTTTACCTGAAGGGAGGGCAAGTATAGGAGCTGAAGTGAGTCGTCCCTTTAGCTCTTGAAAAGCCACCTCACACTGTGGGGTCCAGATAAAGGGCACATCTTTCCTGTCAGAGATGTGAGTGGAAGGGCGATACGAGAGAATCCCTTTACGAACTTCCGGTAGTAACCGGCGAGTCCTAGGAAACTCCATACATCTGTGGCCGTCTTCAACTGCGGCCAGTCCCGAACTGCTTGGATCTTGGCCGGGTCCACTGCCAACCCAGCACCACTGATGATATGGCCTAGAAAGGCCACCTCCTTCAACCAAAACTGGCATTTGCTGATCTTCGCATAGAGCTTGTGCTCCCGCAGTCTCTCCAGAGTCAGCGTTAGATGCCGAGTGTGCTCCTCTTCCGTCCTAGAGTAGATCAGGATGTCGTCTATGAATACTATGATGAACACATCCAAGTATGCCTCAAAAACCCGATTCATGAGGCTCATGAATGCCGACGGAGCATTTGTGAGCCCGAAGGGCATCACGGTAAACTCATATAGCCCATATATGCTACTGAAAGCAGTCTTTGGAATGTCCTCCTCCTGGATCCGTAGCTGGTAGTAACCCGACCTTAAATCCAGCTTCGAGAAATAATGGGCTCCCTCCAGCTGGTCGAATAATTCGTCTATCCGTGGGAGCGGATAGGTATTCCGGACGGTCAGCCTATTTAGTGCTCGATAATCGATGCACAAGCGAAGTGTCCCATCCTTCTTCTTCACAAATAAGACCGGGGCTCCCCATGGTGAGGAACTCGGTCTAACAAATCCGGATTCCACCAGTTCCTGGAGTTGGCTTCGAAATTCTGTCAGCTCTTTTGGGGCCATCCGGTAAGGGGCTCTAGCTGTAGGCTTAGCCCCCGGCACTAGCTGTATCCAGAAATCCTACTCCCGGTGTGGGGGTAGCCCAGGCAGTTTCTCTGGGAATACGTCGGCAAAATCTCGTACCACTGGAATATCCGAGGTGGAGACCTTGGCCTCAGTCATTTCAAATATCACCTCATATACTTCATCCCTCTGTAAGTGAGCCTTGACAGCCTGTACAGATGACAATATGAGAGGGGGAATAGATCTAGTACCTTCGATGACGAGGTAGGAATCCCCATGTCTCACGGTAACTCTCTTGGACATGAAGTCAATCTGAGCATGATTCCAGTTCAACCATGTCATTCGTAGGATCAAATCAAAGACTGGCATCCTTATGATCGTCACTGGGGCTTCAAATATCTTTCCGCTGATCTCCGCCTCCATGTTGCAGTGGGCAGAGGTGAACAGCTCTGATCCGTTGGGTAATCGTATCCTCATCATCAAACCCGTGAATCGCTCTACTCCTTCCAATCCTTCTACGAAGGCTTCTGATACAAACAAGTGTGAAGCACCCGTATCAAATAGCGTATAAGCGGGTTTGCCACTGATGAAAACTATTCCTGGGGGTGGGGAAAGTTAAATGTCTTAGAATCTAGCTATGATTTTCTTTCCTAGATTATCACTTCTATATAAACTTAAATGTCATGAGGAAATAAGTTTACAATTTTCTGACGTACCAGTGATTACTTGCTCCGGGTTCTGGGGTTGAGCCAAATCCAGTGCATAAATTTGCTCCCTCTGCTGCCTGCGATCTACACCCTGGAAACCACGTCCTCAACCACGTCCTCGTCCTCCAAATTGTTGGCCATGCATGGCAGCCTGGGGTGCTGGTAGAGGTGCTTCCCTCATGGGGCAGTTTCTCTGAATGTGTCCTATCTGATGACAGTTGTAGCATTCTGGTGGGGGAAATGCCATACCCCCGAGTCTTGGTGCCTCCCTCATCTGAAGAGGCTGAGGGGCCAATATCACCTGCTCCCTCGGCTCCTGCCTCACTTCCTGACGAGGCTGGTCCTTTGTCCTTCTCCCACCTGGTATAGCACCTTGCCGCTGATCATTTCTGGCTCTCCGGCCCTGATCCTCCGCTTGCCGCTTTCGGACCTGAGTGGTGTGCCAATCAGCCTCAATCCTCTTTGCCATCTCCAAAATCCGGGAGATAGGCCCGTCGGATACAAACAACAAAGCCTCCCTCAAGTCCTCCCGCAGGCCTTTATAGAATCTCTTGATGTACCCCGCTTCGTCCAGCTGGTAAGAATCTTCATATCGAGCCAAATGGTCGAACTCCCGATGGTACTCTACCACTCTCCGGGTGCCCTGCTTCAGCTGTAAGAACCGCTCCACCAACTCATCCCTGGCCGACTGCAGAACAAAATGTTCCAGGAGTGCGGCCCTGAACTCTTCCCAGGAAATTTCTGCAACCTCCCTATCAGCAAACATTGTGTCCAGCAGCGTCTTCCACCACCTCTTGGCATGGGACTCCAGGCAGGAGACAACCAAGGCCACCCACTCCTCCCAGGGACACCGTATCCCAGTCAGCATTTCGTACATAATATCTAGCCATTCTTCTGTCCGTACAGCGAATTCTGTCCCCAAGTAAGATGGAGGAGAGAGTCCTCGAAAGATGCTCAGCCAATTGGCCCCCGGGTTTGGCTGCGGAGCCGGAACCTGCTGAGCCCTGAAAGCATCTAGAATGGCCGTCAACGTTTGACCCATCTCCGAGTGTAGGAATGGAGTGGGGACCGGGGGAGGTGGTGCAACAGTCGGAGTCTGCTGAACTCCACCTTGTGGTGTTGGCTGCGCCGGGGGCTGCGTAATAGAAGCCAAATATAAGAAGTCTCACAGATTTAACTAAAAGTGGACAATTTTTATGTGATTTCCCATATGGGCCCACCACTGCTTCCGCTGCTTAGTTTGTCCCCAAACTAAACTCGTACGGGGGTGGCCCGGGGTTCGTGGACTGCTACCTTTTGATCTATATGTTTCCCTCTGATACCACTTGTAAGACCCCCATTTTTTTTTCTTTTTCTACACCGGGGTCTTAGGTCCAGAACCGCCACCTTGCGGTGATACCTTCGCACCCGGGAAGGTCGTCACTACAAGATGCCGATTTTGCCGGCCAAAATCGATCACAACTGTAGCAATAGAATAAAAGCAAGTCCACAGAAAATCACATGTATAGAAAATAAGCTCCACGAAGGGAGTGTCCACAAATAGTACATATAATAAAAATCTCGGGCTTATGCCCGGTACATCAAATCCTCACTACAAATCACTCATCGTGGAAGCAAACTAATACAACTACTAGTGTTCGGGACTTACAGTTCCTGCTGTCTGGACTCCAGTACTAGACTGTCCGATCTCCAAGCGTGCCGACCTCCGGGGCTGCTCCTCCATGCTGGGCTCTGTGGTCCCCTAAATGATGTGGTTCAAACCGTTAGTCTAAAAGACTAAGTCCTATCATCCTCCGCCCCTTCCCCCATGGCTCCTAAGCACCGAGCGGGGAGAAGGAAAGGAAAGGACATGAAGGTGGAGAATGTCAAATAGAAGATGGCAGCGGAACTAGACTAGCAGTTCTAAGTATGGTAATAATGATACAAAATTAGAATAAGTAACCTTAACTTATGTGAATACACATAAGCTAAGGGATCTCTTGCAGGGCTCCTATCGTATAAAAAGTCCCATACCGATTTATACGATAGGGTGTCGGTTTTACTAGCAGGCTTAAATATATAATACTAAAAGAGAACCTTGACTTATAAGCACGCTCGCACGAACTTATAGGCCAAGGGGTCGTTTTGCAAGGCCTAATGTATAGAGCGTCCCATACCACTTATACATTAGGTGTCAGGTTATATGCAATGGTTATGCTATGAAATACAATTATGCTATGATGTGAACATGCAAGTGCAACTCACCCACTCGACTCTGTGTACACAGACCTTTAGTTCCCCCTTTCGGAGCCGTTACCTCCCAGGATACCTCCGTAGTGGCAGACGGAAGCGGTGGGTTGGGCCTCGCCCACCTCTAAACCAGTAAAGCACTACCGGTCAGACCTATCGTACGCGTCAACGCTTGGTACACAAAGCGGACTCCTGCGTACTCTTGCCGGCTAGCGCACCGGACTTCTGTTGGTGAAGTGCTAACCACACTTACCGAGTCAGCGTATTGACGTCGGTGCATCGACCCTCCAATACCGAAGACCCACCACCTTATACCTTTTATGCACATGCAATAGTTATGAGTCCCAACAACCGAGCCAAATCTCCCCGGACTATCCCGTCCATCATAATCAACAACCGAGCTGAAGCTCCCCGGACTATCCCGTCCGTCATATTCTACAACCGAGCTGAAGCTCGTCGGGCCACCATGCCCATCACCATAACTACTGGGCTTATTGCCCGAGTAGCCCAAACTATCTCCCGGGACATTGGGGGTGTGAGAGTGTGAAATCCTAAGTTTACTATTTACTCTTGTGGCGATTTTATACCTACGACTTAGGTTTTACCCAGGACTGCCCAAGGTATTCCCTGTGAAGGGCTCTCGAGGGCACTAGGAGCTATGATGGGCTGAATCCCAAAAGCTCCCTTTTGCAAGGCACTTATTCTTGTTGGTTGGTAACCAATCCCATATCCATTACCCATATCTTTTTCATATTACGATAGACTAAACCTAAGGTGTTTTTGACCTTTCACTCTACGGGGGAAGACGATCTTTCGTCGACCCCAAACACTACTCAACACTACCGACTCATATCTCACTACTTAACCTAAACTTCTAGGATGACTCATCCACATCTACAAAATCCAGCAAGATGGCTAACTCCAACTATGCCAAATCATTTCCTTTCAACAATTTACTAAATGCAGACCACAAGGTTAAATGCCAAGTAAAATGGGGAGTACATCAAATAATCATCAAATACTCCTATAATAATTAATGGAGGTCCATTATGACCTTTAAGCCCTAAATCCAGAGACCCAAAATTTTCCTTATTTATTTAATAATTTATTTAATTATTCTAGTGACTAAAATTTCTAATAATGAACATGAAGTACCATTTTCAGGCAAGATATCATTCCACTAACTTTATATGATATTTAAAATAAGGATTTAACTCATCTTCCAAAATATCTAAATTTTTTAGTAAGGTTTTATCCCAAAATTCCTATTTCATTTTAACCCTTGAAAATTCATTTAAAGAAATATAAAAGACTATATTGCTTCCAAAAATTCATAGAAAATTCCATTATGATTCTAATGGCATATAAATGATTTGGGCCAAATTTCATAATTTATTTATCAGTAAATAGTCTTAATTAAATTATTGAATAATTTCCTCATTTAACAAGCTTGTGAAGTAAGTACCTCAAATATGTATCCAAAAATCTTCATAAAATTTATATATGCATATAATGATTCAAAACTTCTTCTGCCAAACTTTCATGACCTCCCAAGGGTTAGGACCATAATGTTCAATTTATTAAATTGAGGCATCCCTTGTATTACAAATGAAGTACTATAACTATTGTCCAAAAATTCCCAATTAAATTACCAGAGGCTCATAATATCCTTATGACCAATCTACCAAAATTTCATCTTAGTTTGAGGAGTTTAGCTAGCCCATTCCAACCCTATAATATTTGTGCCCTAAACTAGGGTTAGGGTTTTGAGGGTCCCAAACTTCCCAAAACACCCTAATATTTTAACCAGAGGGTTATAGTTACCCTAATACCCTCCCTACAAAATTTCATAGTCATACAAGGTGTTTTGGACACATGCCCTTCACAAGGTACAAAAGCCCTTCCTTAGGGTTTGACCTAGGATCTTGGGGCAAATCAATTCCAAACCTCCCCATATTTCATTGGAAGGTGCACAAGTTCATGACAAGTCAGTGTTCCAAATTGGAACCTCTGTTGAGGTTAATTGGACACTCTAAGCAAAAATTACATTTTGGACCAAAATGCCCTTCTTAGGGCAAGGCTAGGGTTTGCATGATTTCCATTCAAATCACCTCCAAACTTAATGAAATTTTAACCAGAGGTCTATATTGACCTCATATGCATCCAACCAAAATTTGGATTAATTTGGACTTCATTTGACCCATAAATTAATTTACCCTAGATAAATTAAATTATTTACAAAACTATAGAAATATGATCTCCAAAAATTCCCATTTTTGAGCAGGGTCTAGATATTAGTTAGTGTGACTCCCTGCCAAAATTTCAACTCATTTGGGCTAAGGATGAAGTGTGGGCACTATGTTTAATGTCTGCCTAGACATATGTATAGACCCCACCAAAATGAGTGTCCTGGTCAAACCAATCAACCAAATTGGTCCAAACTAATTTTGTTTCAAAGTAGACCCATAGGGCTACATTTTATGTGTTGACCATTTTTTATGAAATGAAGCCTAAGGATTTTTAATAATTAAAAACATTAAATACAATTTGCTGTGACAGAATTGAAATAATAATAAACTTAAGCTATAGTTTATATCCATATCAGCACGAATCTTGACGCAATTTTGGACGGCATCCTATCATCATCCCCGCGCGCCAACGGCCAGGATTGCTCCTGCCTGGGCCGACTTCCAGCGGCTGCCGCCGGCGCTCCGGCCACCTCCCCGGCCTGCCACCGCCGCCAACACCTTCGTGGTGGTCGGGGCTACCTCCAGGCGGCGACACGGCCGCCGGGGAGCACTGTTCCGACGATTCTACCAAGAAGAATTTTCGGCCGAAAACCATGAAAATCCAAATCGGATTGGGCTCAATTGAGCCCCAACCCGTGCCCTAATGATGTCTACGATCTACCCATGCAAGAAGGAGTGGAGGAGGACCTGTAGTGGCGGCTGTAGCCGTGATGATCGCCGGATTGGCATGGTGGTGGCCGGTGGTGGTCGGTTTCTTCAAAAATGCAGGAAACTGCTTGGCTCCTTCAGGTAAAGTGTGGGAATTCCTCCTTGGAGTCTAGGGAAGCTTTTAAGGAGGGAGAAGAGAGGTGTTAGGTGGCTGAAAGCTTCATGCCATTATTGGCCATGGTCAAGGTTGGCGGCTTGGGTAGGTAGGGGGGGTGGAGCTTGCTCTAACCAGTCAAGGATGGCTGCTACACTCCCCTTGTCTTGCTGAATTGAATGGGGAGGTTGGGGAAGGGGGAGGAGGAGCACAAAGTCCTCCTTCCTTCTTCTTCCTTCTCTTTCTCTCTCCTCCATGGGTGAATTTCTCTCTCCTAATCACCAAGCCTGAAATTTGGCTCCTACATATGCCATGGCTGCCCACAAGTCCATTTGGTCACTTAAGTCAAGGTTAGCCTAATTGCAATGGGCTTGAGCTTGAGTTAGCCCATTTGGGCTAACTTGACCCAAAGTTGGACTAGGGCCCACCTAGGTCAATTTGGTCCTTGAGGTTTCTTTAATGGGTCCTTGGTGACCCATTAGCCTTACCTAGGGTCAAGGTGGGGTTGGATTGGCCCTTGTAGGTCACTTGACCCTTAACTAGGGCACTTTGACCATTTTGGGTCAAGAGTTGACTTTGGTCAACCTAGCCTTTATGATTGGTCCCAATGGGTCCTTGGTGACCTATTGGCCTCTCACAAGGTCTATGAGGATAGGGGTGGGGTCCACTTGGCTAAGGGACTGCAATTGACCCTTGTGTAGGTCAATTTGACCCAATTAGGGTTAGAGTTGACTTTGGTCAACTTAGCTCCCTTGACTACCCTCCATGGGTCCTTAGTGACCCATTGACCCCTCACTAGGGTTATGGAGGTATAGGTGTGGTCCATTTGGCTAAAAGACTGCAATTGACCCTTGTGTAGGTCAATTTGACCCAATTAGGGTTAGAGTTGACTTTGGTCAACTCAGGTCCTTTCGCTGCCCTCCATGGGTAACTAGTAACCCATTGACCCCTTACTAGGGTTTTAAAGGTATGGGTGGGGTCTTGGAGTCTTGATGAAGCTTCATGATCACCTTAAACCAAGGTTTTGGAGTTTACTATTTGCAGACCATAGTGCCTCTATCCACACCACCAGGTCCACTTGACTCTTTCTTGGGCTTCCTAGGGTTTTGTCATGACAAAACCACTCTTAGTGGTCTAGTTGGAAATGGGATGTCACATCCTATGATGTGGGCAAGGTGAGTCAATTCATGCAAACACCTAGGGAGTGCCATCTACAGTCCGCCTTGCGGATCTTGGAGTATGTCAAAGCAGTGCCAGGGAAAGGATTACTTTTTCAGAAGAATGGACATCTGAGGGTTGAAGCATACTCAGATGCAAGTTATGCTGATGATAAAGGGGATCGCAAGTCAACCTCGGGTTTTTTCACCTTTGTTGGGGGAAATCTGGTGAGCTGGAAGAGCAAGAAGCAGTCTGTTGTCTCAAGGTCCAGTGCAAAAGCTGAGTATCGCAGTATGGCGTCGACCACTTGTGATTTAAAATGGCTACGAGCTCTCATGCTAGATTTAGGAGAGGTCTACAACCATCCTCTACCTATGTTCTGTGATAACAAGGCTGCCATATACATCTCCAAAAATCCGGTCTTCCATGAAAGAACCAAGCACATTTAGGTCGACTGTCATTTCATTCGTGAAGAGATCTTAAAGGAACAAATTTGCACTCCCTTTGTCACTTCTGATAAAGAGCTGGCTGACATCTTCACCAAGCCAGTTTCTGCCTCGTTTCTTCATATTTGTGACAAGCTGGGCATGATCGATATATATACTCCAGCTTGAGGGGGAGTGTTGAAGTTTGTGACCGGGCGGTCGGGCGGTCTGTCTTGGCGGGTTGAAGACTGGGCAGTCTGTCTTGGCGGGTTGAAGACCAGGCGGTCTGGCGGTTTCCCTTCAGCAGGTTGGTTTATGTGTTGTTGCTGTCTGGTAGCCGAGCGGTCTAGCCATTTGTCTCAGCCGGCTTGGAGACCGGGAGGTCTAGCGGTCTCCCCTGGCGATCTCTCTTTCTCTCTGGTAATAGCCGTGCGGTTAGCCCTTCTGTCTAACCGTGCGGCATGTGCGGTTTGTGTCTGTACATTCCGCTTGTGTCATGTAATTTTTTAGTCCCACATCTCTTATTTGTATTCTCTCTTCTCTCCTCCATTCTATATAAGGGAGGCCATATCTTTGTAATAGATACCTTTTTCGGATAATAAAGTTTCAGTTTAAACCGCTTTCTACTTATTTTGTTCTATTCTAACAAGTTCGACGAATGTCGAGCTCAGCTCGACGAAAGTATAAGTTTAATTCGAATTGTGGACTTAGTTCGACAAAAGGTTGAACTGAGTTCGACGAACTCTAGGCTAAACTGAGTAATTTTGCTCAGTTCGACGAACGCTGAGCTCAGTTCAACGAAGCTGAGCTCGACGAAAGTCAAGCAGTCCATGTTTTTGGGCTTAGCCAAATTCCTCTTTCAAGGCGTTGAGAGCGTTGAGAGCGTTACGTGAGCTTGCCTCATTCAACACTATTTGGCTTGGCAAATATTTTTGCACCTTGGCGTTGAGAGAGTGAGATCCACTCAATGCCAAACTACTTAATAGAATTTTCTGTTAAATGGCGTTGAGTGAGTAAGCTACACTCAATGCCTGTGGACTTTGTCAAAATTTTGGCCAACATTTCTGTGGAGTTGACTGGCACAACAACACTCAACACTAAAAGCTGTATGGCATTGAGTGAGTTGACCACACTCAACGTGTGTGGACTTTGCCACATTTTCAGCCAATTTCTCTAGACTTAGACTGACTTATCCTGACTCACAACCTTTTTGTTGTATGACGTTGAGTGAGTAGACTACACTCAACGCCTGTGGACTTTGCCATATTTTGACTATCTTCCAGTTAGGCTGAGACAGACTCAACGCTGTATGTTATATGGCATTGAGTGAGCTGTCCACACTCAACGCCTGAGGACTTAAGCAAATTTCTACTATATATTATTGAGTCCATACCTCTGGCGTTAAGTGAGCTTGCTCCACTCAATGCCAGTTGACTTAGGCAATTTTTGGTATGTCCAACAACCACTTAGTGTGTCCACATGTCCAATTAATATGATATGGACTACCTGCACTCAATACCTCAAATGCACATCAAATACAGTTGATGTGTGTGTCATTGAATTGTTTGACTTCTCACAAATCAGGGACATTGGGAATAATGGACACAACAATCTCCCTCTATTTGAAGAAGTCAAAACCCTTATCACCCCTTATCAAAAAGGTTTTCTTTCCTTGGTAAATGATACACACAAGCTATACAGCAAAATCAAAATTGAAATTCTGATAAACTATAAGTAAATGTACCTCATTTCCTGTATGGTGAGCATCACTTACTCCCCCTATTTTGCTGCAAGGTTTACTTGAGTGCCACATGTCTTTCTTTCCCCTTTGCAATCTCTCCCACTTGCTAAGTCTTCCCCTTACTAGGACCTTCTCTCTTCTCTCTCCCTTTTTGACTTCTACAAAATAAGCAGATGGGGGCTGGCCCTTCCATTGGCTGACCTTTTCTCTTCTCTCCAGAGTAACTTACTCCCCCTCAGTAGAAGCATCGGTGATTTGATACTACTTGGGAGTCTGTATGTCCAACAAGAGGAACAATACCTGCACCAAAAAAATATGCAAAAGGGAGTGTCTGAAGTTTTGCCAAGTTCAACATACCAAACTCAAATTTGAGGGTGTTGAACTTTACTTCATCTAATGGCTTAGTGAAGATATCAATCACTTGTTTCTCCGTAGGGACAAACTCAAGACTGATGTCTTCCTTCTCCACATACTCCTTAATAAAATGATATCTTATTTCTATATGCTTAGTCCTGCTATGTGAGACAAGATTCCTAGCAATAGAAATATCACTTGTAGAATCACAGTAGAGAGAAGTTCTACTAACCTGAAAGTTGTAATCCTGGAGCTGATGTTGGATCCACAGCAGCTGAGCACAGCAGCTGCCAGCTGATATATATTCTTACTTAGCTGTGGATATGGCCACACTAGTTTGCTTCTTGCTGCTCCACGAAACTAACCTTCTACCTAAGAACTGGCAGGTTCCAGTAGTGCTTTTCCTATCTTCTTTGCAACCTATAAAATCTGCTTCTGAAAATCTAATTAGATAAAAATCCCTATTTCTAGGGTACTATAGGCCAAGATCTGGTGTGCCCTTAAGATACCTCAAGATTCTATTTATAGCAGAGTAATGAGATTCTTTAGGGCAGACCTGATACCTAGCACAGACACATGTAGCACATATAATGTTAGGCCTAGTAGAAGTCAGGTATAGAAGGGAGCCAATTATCCCTCTATACAAAGACTCATCAACAAGTTTTCCTATCTCATCTTTGACTATTGCCATACTTGATCCCATGGGAGTTCTCATGGTGGAGGCATTCTCCATACCATACTTTTTGATTAGCTCCCTAGGGAACTTGGACTGGGATATGGACAAGCAATTATCAGTCTGTCTTACTTGGAGTCCCAAGAAAAACTTGAGCTCACCCATGCTGCTCATTTCAAACTTCCCTTGCATAAGTTTAGCAAACTTCATACAAAGGTTGTCATAAGTAGATCCAAAGATAATGCCATCAACATATATCTGGACTAGGATAAGCTTAACCTTTGATTCCATTAGGAATAGGGTCATGTCTATCTTCCCCCTTGAGAATTTATTCTCAATTAGGAAGCTGGACAAGGTTTCATACCAAGCCCTAGGGGCTTGCTTTAGCCCATATAGAGCTTTCCTAAGCTTATAAAAAAAATTGGGAGAGTTAAGATCTATAAAACCTGGTGGCTGATCCACATATACTTCCTCTTTTAGGTCCCCATTCAGGAATGCTGACTTGACATCCATCTGATAGACTCTGAATCCTTGATGGGCTGTAAATGCAAGGAAGATCCTTATGGCTTCCAATCTGGCTACTGGGGCAAAGGTCTGGTCAAAGTATATGCCCTCTTCTTGTCTGTAGCCTTTATCCACCAGTCTAGCCTTATTCTTGACAATAATGTTATCTTGATCCAACTTGTTCCTATAAATCCACTTAGTCCCTATGACATTTTGTCCTTGTGGTATGGGGACCAACTTCCAGACCTTACATCTCTTAAATTTGTCCAGTTCTTCTTGTATTGCTCTAATCCAGAACTAGTCCTTGATTGCTTCTTCAAACTTCTTTGGCTCTACTTGAGACAGGAAGCTTGAGTAGATAACTGTGTTCATGCTCCTGCTTTTGGTCTGGACTCCATAATTTTCATCACCAATGATTTGGTGTACTAGATGGTACCTTAGATGCCTGGTAGCTAGAGATAATCTAGCTACAGCTTGTTGATCTTCAGGATTTTCAGCTAGCTGGTCTTCATTTTCTTTAGGCATGTTGTGCCCTTCTCTTGGAGTAGGCAGTCCATCATCATTTTCTTGGACTGTGGGGGTAGCTTCCTTGATGGTCAGCTTTTCCATCAACTGCTCTGTACTTGCAATAGTATAAGAGGAGGAGCTTGGCAGCTCACAGTTAACCATGTTAGATTCATCAAATAAAATATGCATTGACCCTTCTATAACTTGGGTAGTTAAGTTGCAGACTCTATATGCCTTACTATTAGTGCTATACCCAACAAAGATCCCTTCATGAGACTTGACAGCAAACTTAGTTAAATGGACTTTTCCATTATTGAGCACATAGCACTTGTAACCAAAGATCCTGAAATAGCTTAGGTTTGGTTTTCTGTCCTTCAAGATCTCATAGGGAGTCTTCTTGTAGCTCTTGGTGATAGAAGCCCTATTTAGGACATAACATGCAGTGTTAACTGCCTCAACCCAGAAGTATTCTGGGAGGGATGAGTCACTAAGTAAGGTTCTACCAGCCTCTATGAAAGTCCTATTTTTCCTCCCAGCAATTCCATTTTGCTGGGGTGTTCTAGGAGAGGAAAACTCTTAATGAATCCCTAACTCTTCACAGAACCTTGTCATGCACTCAGACCGAAACTCAGTGCCATGGTCACTTCTGATTTTGACCATAGTGCTGTTGAACTCATTCTGAAGTAGCTTGACAAATGTCTAAAAGACATCAGGGGTTTCAGATTTCTTCCTTAGAAAGAACACCCGAGCAAATCTGGAAAAGTCATCAACAACCACAAGGGTATATACTTTCCTACCTAGACTTTAAATTAGCATAGGACCAAACAGATCAATATGCAAGAGGTATAAGCACCTCACTGAGTCTTTGGTGCCAATGCTCTTGAAGGAGGTCTTGTCGGTTTGCCCTTTTGGCATGCAGAGCAGATACCCTCCTTAGTGCATATAGACTTAGGCCCATTTCTAACCAGCTCCTTGCTGAACAGCTTGCCTATGGTTCTATAATTTAGATGGGCTAGCCTCTTGTGCCACTGAACACAGGAAGAGGCTTTCTCATCTACAATAAGGCATACATGTGAGTCTTTGCTAGAACATAGGAAATCTAAACAGTACACATTTCCACTCCTAGTGCCTGTTAAGATGACCTCTTGGTCACTTACCTCCTAATTTGGCACTCATCCTTTTGGAATACTATGTCATAGACAAGATCAAAAAGTTGGATAATGCTTATCATGCTGTGTTGCAACCCTTCCACATAGGCTACTTTAGTGATAGTGACTATGCCATTAGATATCATACCATAACCTCTAGTCACTTCTTTTTTAGATCCACCAAAGATAATATTTGGTCCATTCCTTACTGGAGCATAATCTTTCAGCATGCTCCTTGTTCCAGTCATGTGCCTGGAACATCCACTGTCCAAGTACCATATAGGGGTATGAGCAATTAGACTATCCTGCAAAACACACATCAGTTAACCTTAGGGCCCCAATTTTTATTGGGTTCTTGGTGCATGTTAGACTGAAAATAATTCTGCCTGCCTGCAACTTTTCTGACAGGCATGCTGACATTTGCTCTTTGCACACTATGATTGTGCCAACAATAACCAACAAAGTATCCTACTTTGCCACAACACCAACACTCATGGATATTGTAACTTCTTTTTGGAGTAGGTCTAGTGGTTGTGTTAACAGTAGCTCTGGGTCTAGAAGGAGTAACAACAGTCCTGTTCCATGATTTTCCAGCCACAGTCTGACTAATGGTAGCTCTGGATGTAGAAGTGCTTGGGATATCTTGAGCCCTTCTAGCAGTAGATTTCTTTTCAGGAAAGATACTCTTGATGGCCTTAGAGATTCCCAGGTCAGGTCTACTAATAGTCTTACCCTTTGTCTTAGAGTGGGCTGGAGGAATTTGAGAACAGTCTACAGCTTTACCCTTGACTGAAGAGGATATTGCACCAAACATAAATGGTCCAGGATGGGCCATTTGTATTTTCTCACAGGTACTTGCACCTTTGCTGTGACTACCACCATATTGTGGAACATCTTTGGTCACACAAGTTTGTCAAGCATGATTCCAGTGACCATAAATACTCTCATGGTCATGATTTATGGAAGGAAATTGTACTCTAACAAATTTTATAGGAGGCTTAGAGGCTATTGGCTCCACTTGAGTTTTGCCCTTTCCCTTGGGATTAGCAGCTCTTGTCCTTCCCTTGAATCCCAACCCTTTCTTTCCCTTTTGGGAGGAGAATGAGTCTATCAAGGGCAACACTATGCTAGGCTTGGAGTAGCTAGCCACTAGTTCCCTCTCCTTTTGGAGCTTTCCTTCAAGATTCCTAATATGGTTATTCTTGAAAGTTATGGTGCTCATCTGAATGATTGTCACATTCTTTAGTTTGCTAACTTCCTGTATCTTCAGATCCAACAATTTTGCTGATTCTGAAGCAGCAAGCTTTAAAGAGATAATTTCCTGAGCCTGCTATTTGGCCAGGAGCTTGCTCTTCTTTAGAGCCTACAGAAGTTCACCATATTTATCAATCAATTGATTGATGTCTCCCTCAGATTCTGAGCCATCATCATCACTTGATGCAGAGACATAAGAATTTGGAACTGACTCATAATCTGAACATGTAGAGCTGGTAACAGAATTTACCTTGCTTTGACCAGGCTGATCCTGGCTGGTTTCTTCATCTAACTTAGCCATCAACCCAAGACATCAGTTTTCATCTTCAGAATACACCTCTGAATCACTATCAGATTGTGATAGAGGGGCTCTGTCTTCAATCCTGGAAGAAGGATGAACATCCTCAACTTCTTCTTCTAAAGCAACCAGCCTTTTGATGCAGTCTGCTTCTACAGCTCCTTCTTTAGTAGAGTATAGCCCAATGTAGGATTCTTCTTCTTTTTCTGACTCTAATATTAAGGAGTCAGTCCAGCTTCTTTGCTTCTTGGAAATGAGGGATTTCTCCTTCTTGCCTTTTTGCTGGTGGTCTTTTTTCTCACAGTGTTCCTTTCTTTTGACTGGGCAGTCAGCTATCATATGCCTAGGTTTTTTTGCAGTGATAACAAGTCATGTTAGATGAAACATGTTTATTGGTTTTGGAACAATACTTGTCCTCCTTAAAGGATTTTCTTCTTCCCTTGTAGTAGTCATCCTTGGGATGAGAGGAGGTGGAAGGCCTGCCTCTACAGTGCTTCTTCTTTAAGAACTTTTGGAATTTCCTAGTGAAGGCAGCAAAATCTTCATCAGACCATTGACAGTCTGATGCACTTCCCTCTGATCTTCCAGAATCAGATTCAACATCTCTCCTTGGTGGAGAGAGAGAGACTTTCTTTTGCTTTTTCTAGTGCCTTCAGCTTTGAAAGTTACAGTTTTGTCTCTTGCCTGACACTTGTTGTTGTTCTCCTCTTCTTTCCTTACTGTCAGTTGCATCTCATATGACAACAGCTTCCCAAAGAGTGTGTGAGGAGCAGTGTCACCCAGCTTTGCCACTTCTCTGATGACACAGATTTTTGTGTCCCACTCTCTAGAGAGAGATCTAAGGAACTTATCATTCAGTTCATAGTGACTGAACACTCTTCCATAAGTCTTAAGCTCATTCACAATCCTAAAGAACTTTTCATAACAGGTGGTTATGTTGTCCCCCTTGGATTGCCTGAAAGCCTCATACTCTTGGTTGAGCATGAACTTCCTATCATCTCTAACTTCATATGTCCCCTCCATGTAGATCACTAGAGTTTCCCACATTTCCTTTCATGTTTTGTAATGGATCAGATTCTGAAGTGTAGAATCATCAAGAACACCCATAATGATGTTCTTTGCCCTCTTGTCTATTGAGGCCAGGGCCAACTCATCCTTGGTCATCTCATCATATGTATTGGGGGTCTTGACATTAGCATCCATTGCAGAGACCTTCATTGGAATGAATGGTCCTTCTTCAACTGTAATGTACATTCTAGGGTCAGCAGCTTCCATGAACTGCCTTAACCTTGCTTTCTAGATGCCAAAATCTTCCTTCCTACAAATTGGAAGTTTCATAGCACTCAGCTCCCTATTGGTCATTCCTGAACCCATGGAGACAAACTTCTTGCTAACCTTGGAGGTCTACTCAGACTATTAAGTCCTTTAAAGAGTAACCTCCCTCTGATACCACTTGAAAGTCTTGTTTTCAAGGTTAGCTAAACACCTAGAGGGGGGGAGGGCTGAATAGGTTTTTGTCTTTATTTTAACCTTTCTAATTTGTTATAGAATTTATGTGCATGTGATTAGGTTAGTTATCAGCTTTCAAGAACATTCACAGATGACACAATAATTTTATAGTGGTTCCCCAATCTTAGGTACATCCACTATCCCTCTGCGCCTATATAACTGTGTGTTAGATTTGGCTCTCCCTCCAAAACTCAGCTACTTAATAGCTTACAACACTTATCCCGCAGGACCACATAGGTCACACAAACCTAACAATTAGGCACTAAGCCAACCCACTGGTCACAAAGACCTTTCACCAAGCACAAAGCCAAACACAGGTCACAAAGACCTTAACCTTTATAATATAGGCTTACAACTACAGATTCACAAAGAATCTAAACAAAAGAACAATAGAGATTATATGATTAGAAACCAGATCAAGAACCCTGTGTCTCCTTCTTCCTGGACTGAGCAAATATCAATCCAACCAATTGCTGTTGAAGACAATGGGTAGGCAGTAAATTCTTTCTTCAAACAGCTAACCTTCCCTCTGTAGAATCTTATAGATCTGCGACCTCAGAATCAATTCCGATCCTGCTGTTGTAGATGGTAATTGCTCCAGCTATCTCCTTCCCAGCAAGGTTCTCTGTGTAGAACTCCTTCTTCAAGTTCGACGAAAATGGCAAGGAAGAAGATGATGTTCTCCTGCTTTTTTTTTTGTTTTCAGAAAACCTAAATGAGAAATCAATTGTTGTTCTGTCGGTTGTTCACTTTTTTGCTCGGCCGATTGCTTCCTTTTACACTCTGAAGTCCAATCGAGCAGTGAGTCCCACCACCAGGATTGATGGATGAGATTAAGCCATCCAGTGCATGCTTCCATTTAATCTTGATTTAACGGTTCCTTGCTGTGTGTGGGCCCCAACACTTTATGATGGAAATATTCTTTGGAAAGTGCAGAAGATGATGACAGCTACCCGCCAATGTCTCTGGCAGCAATTCCACACCATTTGAATTTTTGTTGACAATTTGACTTTGTTGACATCAACATGACTCAACATCTCTCTAGACTTAGACAAGATTCAGTCATTAGAACCAAAGGCGTTGAGTTAGTAGGTATCACTCAACACCACAACACTTAGACAAAATTCTATCTATCTAAGTATTGAGCTCGACGAAAGCTAAGCTCTATTCGACAAACGTCAAACTTAGCTCGACGAATGCAAAAGTTCAGTTTGACGAACTACAAACTTAAATCGATGAAAAGCTTAAATTGAGTTCGGCGAACTTCAGGCTAAGTTCAACGAATGGCTGAACTGAGTTTGACGAACGTCGAGCTCAGCTCGACAAAAGTATAAGTTCAGTTTGAACTGTAGACTTAGTTCGACGAAAGGCTGAACTGAGTTCGACGAACTCCAGGCTAAACTGAGTAATTTTGCTCAGTTCGACAAACACTGAGCTCAGTTTGAAGAAGCTGAGCTCGACGAAAGTCAAGCAATCCACGCTTTTGGACTTAGCCAAATTCCTCCTTTAAGGTGTTGAGAGCGTCGAGAGCATTGAGTGAGCTTGCCTCACTCAACGTTATTTGCCTTGGCAAATATTTCCGTGCCTTTGCGTTGAGAGATTAAGCTCCACTCAACGCCAAACTACTTAACAAAATTTTTTGTTATCTGACATTGAGTGAGTAAGCTACACTCAACGCCTATGGACTTAGTCAAAATTTTGGCCAACATTTCTGTGGAGTTGACAGACACAACAACACTCAACGCTAAAAGCTGTGTGGCATTGAGTGAGTTGACCACACTCAACACTTGTGGACTTGGCCACATTTTCAGCCAATTTCTCTAGGCTTAGACTGACTCAGCCTAACTCACAACCTTTTTGCTGTATGGCGTTGAGTGAGTAGACTACACTTAACGCTTGTGGACATAGCCACATTTTTGGCTATCTTCCAGATAGGCTGATACAGACTCAACTCTATATATTATATGGCGTTGAGTGGGATGTCCACACTCAACTCCTGAGGACTTAAGCAAATTTCTACTAGATATTATTGAGTCCATACCTCTGTCATTGAGTGAGCTTGCTCCACTAACCGCCTGTGGACTTAGGCGATTTTTGGTATGTCCAACAACCACTTAGTGTGTCCTCATGTCCAATCAATATAATATGGACTGCCTACACTCAAGACCTTAAATGCACATCAAATACAGTTGATGTGTGTGTCATTGACTTGTTTGGCTTCTCAAAAAACAGGGACATTGGGAATAATGGACCCAACAATATAAGATATTAAAGTTCAATATCAAGGTCGTATTTTCCAGGGCGGGTTGATTACTTCTACATTAAGGAATTACTATTATTTTATCAAATGATTTTTTTAATTCTTTGTACTTAAATTAAAGAGCGTAAAAAAGGGGTTAAAAGAGATTAGTACTCAATTTTGAATCCCTTCGGCAAAAGCTAATCAAAGTACAATAACAAGCTAATTCTTAATAAAGTAAATGGAATTTGACCATGGAGATTCCTGAAGTTTGAACACGCTCCTCTCGGAGAAGTGACCAACTGAGTTTAGGAAGGTCCGACCGAACTCTCGTCCCATATTCGGATGCCTAAAGCTCGCCTTAAGTGGTATACCCCGCTATTGGATTTGACTCCAATCTGAGAGATTTACGTCATTCTCTCTCGAGAGGTGCGTTCAACTCTCTTTACTCTTGGGTGATCGATTCAAACTATGAGCCTCTCGGCTAGCTAAAATGAAAACCTAAGTAGAGACTATACATCGATAATACAGTCCCACTAATTTTATATCAAGAGTAAATCGAAGGCCAATATATTTAAAAAGAGAAAAAAAAGTTAAATCATCATAACTTAATCTACTCATCCTTAGATCATCGTGATCGAGCACTAATGAGGATTTAGTAACTCATGGTGGAAGGGTAGGAGAGAGAAAATTTTATTATTAAAATAAAAGATATTATGAAAATAAGATTACAATTGCATGAAATAAAAACTAGCTACGCACTAATACTACGCTAATAGAAACATTACATGCTTAATACAAAAGTAGCATGAAAAGTGGAATAGGAAAAACTTGGAGTAAGAGAGAGAAAGAGAGAAATCAAGAACATAAACATAATTAAAACAAGTAAAAACACCTAAACTAAAAGCTCAAACTCAACTAAACTACTCCTGATCTCCTCCTGGCCTACTTGGAGCTTTCTTAAGTTTATAGAAATTTTTCTGGGAAGTACACGCCCCCTTACACGTCCGTGTAGGGGGGTCGTGGCATCTTTGTTGACTTCGGAGGCTGAGAATTCGGCGGGACAGCGACTGGCTTGGTAGTTGGAGTACACGCCCCAGGTACACGCCCATATAGCAGGGGCGTGTAAGTTGTGGCGTGATAAATAGTCGTAGGGCGGTGCTGAAAATCGAGACTTTGGGGTACACGCCCTAGGTACACGCCCTAGGTACACGCCCGTGTAGTAGGGGCGTGTAAATTGTGGCGTGTTAGTAGATAAGTCAAAGTCACTGGCGGTGCCGAAATTGTGGACTTACAGGTTACGCCCCCGGTACACGCCCGTATAGGGGGTACACGACCGTGACCGAGGGCGTGTAAACTTAACTTTCCTGGATTTTTCCTTCGGACCAAAGCTTCATTTTAACAGGGTTACACGCGCTAGGTACACGCCCGTGCAAGAGGTACACGACCGTGACCTAGGGGAGTGTAACATGGAAAATGACCAAAAAGTGTCAAAATCCTGAAAATAGAAAACAAATGAAGTTAGAACAACCGTGTTGGGTTTTCATCCCACAAAACTGCCTAGTACCTTACAAACCCTTCATTGGGTAGCTCTCAGGAAGTCCAAGTAAATTTTTTTTTTAGAAAATAAACCCATACTTAATTTTTTTGTTATTTCCATAAATCTAATTTGAGTTCATTTATAAGAATTTTTATAATTATTTTTGTGCTAGTCTTTTAATTCATCATAGTTAGTTGGATTAAATTTTTAGGATATTTAATTTTAAGAAATTTCTTATGAAATAAATTTATTTAGCACTTTTTCTCCTTTTATTCTAATTAGTTTCAATTTATATGTATCCTGCTTAACAATCTTTAGATTTCAATAACATTCATCGTTTTTTTTGGATTTTTAGGAAAGTTTAATTTACTATAATTGCTCTCTAAAATTTAAATTTAATCTAAATATTGCCTAGTTTTCCCTTGTTTTTAATTTTCTTGTTAGATCATATGTCATGTGGATAAGAGGATAAAATTCATTATCCCTTGGTAAACATATGCATTTTTCTTTTATTATTAGATCATATGTTATGGGAATCAAACATTCTTTGGTACACATATGCAACCCCCAATAATAAAAGATGGAGTAAGAGGATAAAATTCATTACTCCCAATAATTTTTTTTTTGGTGAAGAGAGAAAAAATATAAAAAAAATATATATTTATTCACATGTCATGAAAAATGAGAGGATAAAATTGATCATCATTTTCTTGGTAAACATATGCAAATATAAAAAAAAAGAAAAGAAAATAGAAAAAATAAGGGATGAGAGGATAAAATTCATCACCTCCAATCAAAAACCTCTTCACTTTCTTTGTTTTAAAACCCAATAAAATTGATTTAGAAATAAATTAAAATATCAAGAGTGCATAAGTAGTAGTTTAAAATTGTCTTTAAGTCTTTTTTTAAATTAAGGGTGTTAAAAATTTTAATCTAATTTTGTTGTTATTTACTCAATTTTGAATACTAATTAATTAATTTGAGAAATCTTTGCTAAATATCTTGCACTTCTCATTTTATTTCATAATTTAGGACTTATTTTATGAATCCTTAAAATTTATTTTTAATTTTCTTTTTATTTAATAAAATTTGTAGTTCAATTAAAAATTACATCAATTTCTTATAAATATTTCTCATAGTTTTGCATTGAAATAACAAAAGCTTAAGTATGACAGTATTTAATGATACTTAATTTAGCCCAAATTACTTGGGTAAATCCATATATTTTCTTGTTTAAAGTTATATGTTTTATGAATTTTGAACATATATTTAGTTTCTTTTATCAAAGTTGTTCTAACTTCGTTTGTTTTTTAGGATTTTGACACTTTTTGGTCATTTTTCATGTTACATGCCTCTAGGTCACGACCGTGTACCTCTTACACGGGGGTGTACCTAGGGCGTGTAACCCTGCTGGAATGAAGCTACGGTCCGAAGGCAAAATACAGGAAAATCCAGTTTACATGCCCTCAGTCACGACCGTGTACCCCCTAGACGGGCGTGTACGCATGACTAGCAACTCTACAATTTCGGCACCACCAGTGACTTTGACATATCCACCGACACACCGCAATTTACACTCCCCTGCTACACAGGCGTGTACCCCAAAGTCTCGATTTTCGGCGTCGCCTTACGACTATTCGTCATGTCGCAACTTACACGCTCTTGCTACACGAGCGTGTACCTGGGGCGTGTACTCCAACTACCAAGCCAGTCGCTGTCCCGCCGAATTCCCAGCTGCTGAAGTACACAAAGCTGACACGCCCCCTACACGGGCGTGTAAGGGGGAGTGTACTTCCCAGAAAAATTTCTATAAATTGAAGAAAGCTCCAAGCAGGCCAGGAGGAGATCAGGAGTAATTTAGTTGAGTTTGAGCTTTTAGTTTAGGTGTTTTTACTTGTTTTAATTATGTTTATGTTCTTGATTTCTCTCTTTCTCTATCTTACTCCAAGTTTTTCCTATTCCACTTTTCAAGCAACTTTTGTATTAAGCCTGTAATGTTTATATTAGCGTAGTATTAGTGCCTAGCTAGTTTTTATTTCATACAACTATAATCTTATTTTTGTAATATCTTTTGTTTTAATAATAAAAGTTTCTCTCTCCTACCTTTCCACCATGAGTAACTAAATTCTCATTAGTGTTTGATCGCAATGATCTGAGGATGAGTAGATCAAGTTATGGTGATTTAACTTTCTTTCTCTTTTTAAATGTAGTGGCCTTCAATTTACTCTTGATATAAAATTAGTGGGACTGCATTATCGATGTATAGTATCTACTTGGGTTTTAATTCTTAGCTAGCCGAGAGGATCATAGTTTGAATCGATGACCCAAGAGTAAAGAGAGTTGAACACACCTCTCGAGAGAGAATGACGTAAATCTCCCAGATTGGAGTCAAATTTAATAGCGGGGTTCACCACTTAAGGCAAGATTTAGGCATCCGAATACGGGACGAGAGTTCGGTTGGATTTTCCTAAACTCAATTGGGCACTTCTCCGAGAGGAGCGTGTTCAAAATTCAGGAACCTCCACGGTCAAATGCCATTTACTTTATTAAGATTTAGCTTGTTACTGCACTTTGATTAGCTTTTGACGAAGGGATTCAAAATCGAGTACTAATCTCTTTTAACCCCTTTTTTATGCTCTTTCATTTATGTATAAAGAATTAGAAACATCATTTGATAAAATAATAGTAATTCCTCAAAGTAGAAGTAATCAATCTGCCCTAGGAAATACAACCTTGATATTGAACTTTAATATCCTATACTATAAATGATAAGGTACACTTGCCTTTATCGAATATAGAATCAGAGAATATTATCAACCTAATTTCCATTTCCTTCATTAACCATTTCCATCACTTTTCTTCTTTCGCAACCATTTCGCTTCTCTTTCTCCACAACACAACACATCACAATTTCATAATTTCTATATCAAGTTTTTGGGGCGGCGCCAAAAATCGAGACTTTGGGGGCCCTAGGGAAACGCCCGTTTAGCAGGGGCGTATAAATTATGACGTATTGAATGATAAGTCAAAGTCACTGGCAGTGCCGAAGTTGTGGACTTACGGGTCACGCTCCTGGTACACGCCCGTGTAGGGGGTACATGGCCGTGATCGAGGGCGTGTAAACTGAATTTTCCTAGATTTTGCCTTCGGACCATAGCTTCATTCCAACGGGGTTACACGCCCTAGGTACACGCCCGTATAAGAGGTACACGGCCGTGACCTAGGGGCGTGTAACATGGAAAATGACAAAAAAGTGTCGAAATTCTGAAAAATAGAAAACAAATGAAGTTAGAACATTTTTGATAAAAGAAACTAAATATAGGTTAAAAATTCATAAAACATATAACTTTAAACAAGAAAATATATGGATTTACGCAAGTAATTTGGGATAAATTAAGTATCATTAACTCAGGAAGTCAACGTGGTGCGGTAGGTAGCTACCACCTGACAGTAGCATGTGGGAGCAGTTTCGTAACAGCTTAGTTTAGGCCATCTGATCCTTCTTGGGATGTAATCCTATAGCCCAGGACACTCCGTCCAAGAGGCTTAAGTAGGGCTGAAGGGTTGTTTTCCCTCATTTCTTCTCTTTTGAGTGGGAGTTAGGGTTTGGGAGAGAGGGCCTTGAGGAGGAAGAAGAACTTTCTCTGCCATTAGCAAAGCTCCGAGGCTCCGTTCGTCAAACCGAGGCTTGAAGGCACACATTTTCATCCGTGCAAAGCAAGATCTTCATGGATAGGAAGAGGAGTCATAAGGTAACGATACCTCTCCTTTCGGTCTTTAGGATGCGTGCATAACATCTATTTTATCTTATTTTTCTCTCAAGTATTTAGACACCAGATCTTTTAAATGAGAGGGGGTTGCCATGGTTCAAGAGGAGCCATCGGGTCGATTGTGTCAGTCCCCGATATGATGTTGCATTAGAAATCTGCTCTGCTAGTGGATTAGGCATTGTAGGCGAAGCCGCAGTCATGACCGTTAGTCCAACTTGGTGATGTTGCATAACGAGCCTTAAGGATTTTGCTAGAAATCTGTTTGCTACAAGAAGCCATTTGTGATGTTTGCCCGCTTTATTTAGAGCGAGAACGAATGGTGGATTAGGGTGGGAAAGGCTATGTTCGTTGATTGATGTGCGAAGACCTAGTTTTGTCTCTGTGGTCGGCTGTCTAGCCCGTGACATGCAAGTCATGTGTGGAGAGTCTCCCGATGAGATAAGTTCCCTTTTGAAAAACTGACGAGAACGCCAAGCTTTTTTGATAAGCCCGTGCGATGAAGCCCATGAGCGGGTGGGGACAAGCAAGGGTTCTTAGCATTGGTTTGTTTGTGTGACAGAATCCTAACATGAGAAGTCAGATCTTGTAGGCATGCCCGGGTTTTGAGACCTACGAGCGGGTGGGTCCTAGGCAAGAGTTCCGTGTGGCTATTTGAATGCCATTAGGGGAAAATGGAAGTGCCCGTGTGATGTGATGTGATGATGCTTGATGATATGTTAGATTCGTGCGCTATAGGGTTCCTTGGGTGAAACCCAAGTTTGAATACACGGTGCATTATAGACCCCCTTTTTATTAAATGCTCAACCTGGAAACGTGTTTGATGTCTGTGACATCCCAACCTAGTTTTTTACTTTCTTTGTATATATACATTTACATACGAAGTGTTGACTTGCATGGTGATGGAGTACCCCGGGATCAGCTAGAGACGGCCGCAAGGAGATGTGTTGGTTACACAGTTGATGTCAGCCTTTGCTGACCCACGTTACGACAAATTTTTTACAGGGAAAGGATCGCAAGCGGGAGCAAGGTCGCCGACCAAAAAGGCCTAAGCCTCATGAAGTGGATTCTCTTTTATTTACTTATGTTTTTCTGAATGCTTTGCTCCATGAACTGTAATCTGGCTTGCATGTCGAGGTAGCCTAGGAGTGCTAAAACACGTTGTTGTCTTTATTATTGTTTCAGTTTTCGGACTCATGGTTGTTGTAAGGACTTAAGGTCATTTTTATACTCCTCTTATAGTGGATAACTTCTAGTGTTTGTGGGTTTCTGCTATTTGTGTTCTGAGTTTTGAGATGCGTTGTTCTATTATATCACTTTATAATGCTAAAGATGTGGCATCTGTATGTTGTGGGGCCTCGACCAGACCAATATTATATGGTCATTACAGGAGAGGTGTTACACCTGTGACCCCTCCTTCTGCTGAAACCAAAAGATTGGTAGCCAAAGCGGTGTTCGCCATGATAAATGACCAGTAAGGGAGGCAAGTGAAACCTCTTGCCCCTATTATAGGCCAGACGCATCTTGGTGCGGCCGAACCTACAATGGCGGATCAAATGGCTGCAGAGCCTTTTGGGCCTAGAAGAGCGGCAAAGAAACTTCTTAAGCATGTGATGAGCTTCAATCCTCCAATGTTCATGAGGACTGGTGTAACACCTCCCCTTTAATGATCGTATAATATGGGTCCAGCCCGGGCCCCACAACATACAGATGTCACAGCTTAAGTATTATAAGATGATATAAACTACCCAACTCAAAATTAGACTAATCACAGCGAAAACAAAGAAACAAAACTATAAGTTATCCACTAACATATGAGTATCAACACGGCCTTAAGGTCTTACAACAATTAAGAGTTCCAAAACTGAAACAATAATCATCAAACATCAACGTGCATAAGAACTCATAGGCTACCTCTACATGCAAGCCGGAAACATAATGCATTGAGTATAACAGTCAACAAAACAAAGCTATTACACAAAATGAAACACTTAATGAGGCTTAGGCCTTTTTGGTCGGAGAGATCGCTCCTGCTTGCGATCCTTTCCCTGTAAAAATTGTAGTAACTGATGGTTAAAACTCGCGCCGCATTTATTTTGGTTTGTGATTTATTTAGTTTGAATAGCGGGGAGCGCAAATTTTATTAGATATGAAAGTTGAAATCGATTTTTAACGAAAGGAGGCAAGTGCACCTACTGTGCGTAGTACATGATATTCCGGTGGTGAATATCGGGGTCGTATTATTCTCGGGGACGGGTTGATTATTGCCACTCTTTCCCTGGAGGGACTATTATTTTATCGATAATATTTTGTCGGGTGATTTAATTATCTAAGGCGGATATATAAAAAAATAGAAAATAAAAACAAAAAAAGATGAAAAAGCCGATCGAGAAATAGCGCATCGGTACTGAATCGAATAGAACTAAAATAACTTTTAATAACTTGATATCCCAAATTTCAAATTAATTAAAGGGCGACTTGGCCGTGGAGGTTCCAAAAGAATGAGCTCACCTAGCTCTAGGAATATCGCTCACTTGAACATTAAAACTATTCGACCGAACGCTAGTCCGACAAAGGATTCCTCTTAATGCCCTCATTACGCTAAGAATTCCGTTATTGGGTGGGGAACCCAATCCGGGAGAATCACGCTTCTCCTCTCTCGAGGTTTTGCACACAATTCTATTTACCTAAGGGTGATCGGTCCATACACATGGACTCTCGGCTAGCTAGCGTATGGACAATGAAATAGAGCCCACACATCGATATGTGGTCATACGCATCGTAGACCCGGGGCAAACCATAAGTGCTTTAATTAATGAGAAAATGAAGACCTTTAATTATTTAAAAATATTTTATCTGTCCCAATGCTCTTCGATACTGAGGGCTAAGAACGATTAGCCACTCATCAGAATGGGGATGGCTTATGAAAAGAAAATGCATAATTGAAATGCAGGTCCTACTCAAATGAGTAGGCGGGAAATGAAAGCAATAAAGAAAGCAGTAAAAAAAGCAGTAAAAAAGCAGAAAAATTGCATAGGAGGGAAATGAAAGCCGGGAAATTACGAGTCCTACTCAAACGAGTAGGCAGAAAATTGAAAGCAGTAAATACTGTCTCATACACGCACGCACTCTACATGATAGAATGAAAATGATAAAAATCTAAATCATACATTCACGCACACTAACCAAAAATAAGAAAAACAAAGTGACTGAAAAATTAAAACAACTATATTTCTACCGTTAGAATACGCTAGAAATGTATAAAAAGAAGAAATAAAAATTAAAGAAGCAAAAGTTTTTCAAAATAAAAGCAAAATTCAAAGTGCTCGAAAAATTTAAACGATTATACTTTCATTCTTATATGTTCATAAAAATGCTTAAAAGTGGAAGAAAAGTTAAAAAGAACAAAAAGTTTAAATTTTTTTTAAAAACTAAGTTAAAGGAAATAAAACAAAAACAACTTTAAAAATGTTTTTATAAACCCATAATAATGAAATAAAAATTACTAAAAAAGCTAAGGACTAAAATGAGAGAAGCTAGCATAACAACTTATAATCTGTAAGAAAAACTAGAACAAAAACTAAGTAAAAAAAAGAAAACATAAAACTAGCAAATTTACTCTCATACACTCACACACACACATAGAAAAAAAAAGAAAAATAAGAGATAAATAAGATTGCTTAAGGAAGGTCACTCAGATGCATTCCAAGGTGATATAAGGAGAAGAAAAACACATATTACTAAGACAAAAAGAAGTTACAGAAAAGTTAAAAAAAACTAAAGAGAGGGGGAGAAAATTCTTCTGATATAGAATGAAAAGCATCCTAGTAGCACCAACCCTAAGCAAAATGGTTCAAAAAAGGGAATATTTGATCTTACAGAGAAGATCTATTTATAAGCAAAAAATTACAGGAGCTGGCACTCTGGTGTGCAGAGGAAGTCAAAATTTGGTCAGCTGGCATTATTCTCATCAAATACCCCCATACTTAAGTTTTTGCTATTCCAGAGCAAAAGTTTGAGGTGAACTTATAAAGAATAAAAAATTCTAAATTTAGCTACCGCTAAAATTAATTAAAAGAAAGATGGTAAAAGTAGCGAACAAGCGACTAAAAACAAGCAAGAACTTGAATAATTGAATGTTTTATTATCCAAAAAGATAAGATTTACAAAGGTATGACCTCTCTTTTATAGAATGGAGGAGAGTGAAGAGAGTACAAAAAAATAATGTGGGACTAAAAAATTTACAGAGTTGAGTGGCTAAGCATAAACAGATCGATCAGACCACGCAGTTATACAAAGGGGCTAACCGCTCGGCAACACCAGAAGGAAGAGAACTAGCCGCGGTAGGAGACCGCTAGACTGCTCGGACAGCAAACAGCAACAGCTTGGAAATCAAACCACTGGAGAGAGATCGCCAGACCGCGCGATCATCAATTCGCCAAGCATAGACCGCCAGACCAATCAGTCTCCTACTTCAATAAAGATCAAAATAAACATCCGGGGTATAAGAGTTTAGTCCTAAATTATGACAAAAATTTAAATAGAGGAAGAGTTTCGGCTAAAAAACTTCTCGATATAATCAAATAGAAAGCAATAATTTTATTTGTTAGGTTAACAAAAAAAGACTGGAATCATACGAACTTTAGCTTGTAGGAATTAAAGGAAATAATGCAAATTAAAAATTATGCTCTCAAAAAGATTTTAAAATTAAGTCCAGAATTATTACAGGAGTGCTTGGTGAGTTACCGCTCTGGCGGTAGGTTGATACCGCGCGGTGGTAGGTGTGTCGATCGAGTTGGCAGAGATTTTGGTAAGCTACTGCCAGGTGGTAATACTAGCACCGGCGATAGCATGGCCGATATATTTGACACTGCTCTCGGTGGGCTACCACGTGGTGGTAGTAATACCGTGGGGGCGGTAGTGCCTGTTCATCGAAAATGACATGTTGATACGACACATCGTCTACCGTGCGGTGGTAGTGAAGTACTACGCGACGGTAGCAGACCAGTTACAATGAGGCCACATGTCATCTCGTGATTGGAGGTTTTGGGCGGTGGGCTTGTGCAACAAGCCGACGTTTGAGGTATCGCGCAGCGGTAGATTGTTATCGCGCGACGATAACTTAGTTTAAGGCCAGGGAAGTTAAGTTTCAATTCATTTTTCTTGTGGCTTTTTTTCTTCCGAACGACAGAGTGAGAGGAGAGAGAATAAGAGTGAGAGGAAGGAGATCTCATCGCCATTGGAGTTTCGGAGCTCCGAGTCGCGAGCCGAGTTTGGATTTGTGGAGGCAAGTCCGTTGCGGTTATTTCCATCCGGCTAGATTCTTTGCCATGGCGTTGAAATGAACGTCAAGGATAATGATCTTCCTCTTTTGACATGTGAAGTCCTTTATTTTGGCATGTGAGGGTAGATGCTCCACAAACTCTTGGATGTTATTCCCCCGATGGGTTGATATGTGTATCCCCGTTATCTTTGCATTTAGAATCCAAAATCGAAGTACAAAATATACATGCTGTGTGAAGCCCATCCGGTTAGGTTGGTCTGGATTAGTGATGATTGCGTGTATATAGGAGAAGACTCTGTGGTAGCGTGTAAATTTTGGAGTTGCGGGGTGTGCAGGTTGCTGCAGAGAGAGTACTGGAGAAGGACTTCTTGAAAACACCCGTTTGGAGGGGAAGAATCGATAGTCTGTCCCCCACTACGCGGTTGTAGCTCCCAACGAGAAATGTTTTGTGAGGCTTATCTCTTGGAGAACTGGGGGGGGCATTGTGTTATGAGGCCTGTATCTTGGATACCTGTGGGCCATTGTTTTGGTGAGGCCTATCTCTTAAAGACTCGTGGGCCATTGTGTTGAGTTGAGAGCCCGAGGGGCCCAGCTTAGGCGGTCATGAGTGCCAGCCTTGGAACATAACAGAGTTATGTAGCGTGCAAATATGAAAGAGGAGTCTGACCCACCCCACAGTTTGTTGCGCCCGATGATTTGAGCATTAGGAAAGAGCCGAACTATACCCAACCCTATATCGTTTTACTTGGAGTGAGTTATTAAGTTGTTTACGGGGATCACCTTGACTTTGTCGTAGTCATATGGGCGAGTCTTTGGCTTTGGCCCAGAAAGACTAGAGAATGCTTAAAATATGCTGACTGTCGATGAGAACAGAGGTGTGACCCTTTGAGGTCTGATGCACCGATAATATGCCCTGAGTGTACGGGGCGTATAGAAATCCGTGCCAACGTCTGTGGTGAATGGTGTTTAAGTTGCACGTTCTGATTGCCAATATATATCTATGCTAAATTCCTGCATGAAAGGAGCACCTCCGCCCCGAGTGAGGGCTGGGGTCGTTATAATTTGGTCAGCTAATGCTTACCGTTACTTATTTTGCCACCTTTGGGGTGGAATGATTTCGTGCAGGTGTAGCTGAGCTGAGCGGGAAATAGCGGGCTGAAGGCCATGATTGCTAAGCGGGCCCTCGAAGGCAAAAGCGAAGTTGTGTTTATTATTTCATGTGTGGATGGCCCGCGTGCCGAAGTATGTAAAACACTTCTATTTGAGGAAACTTGTGTAAGGCCATAACATTTGTGTATTTGTTTTATCTTTCCTGCTTGGGTTTAGTGGACATTCATATGGTTGGGTTATAAACAGTTAAATTTATCTTCCGCTAGAATGCACTCTGAGTTAGGATACGTAAATGAATTATGGTCTCAATACTTAACTCCGCCAACTGTCTGTAGAATATGGCATGGGGCCTCGACCGGACCTTCTGTTATATCATACGTGATGGATGGGGGTGTTATAATTTAGTATCAGATTCTAGTGTCAGTCTTTATTATTTGAATTTATGAGCGAATTCTTTTAAGGGGTGGTGAGCACGTGTATGTGTGTTACTGTTATAACATGAAAGAACCCATGAATGTCCACTTAGAAATGAAAATACACATATTTGAGGAATCTGTGTGTTCCTATAATTGCTTTTTGGCAATATGTTTGGTCGCCTAATGAAGTGTTTTACGATTACAGGTGACTAGGAGTGGTGCAGAGCAATCTCAATATCAACACTCTGTGGAAAGTAGTGCACCTAATGACGTGCCTGTTGTAACACCCCAGTTTTTTGGACTTGAGGCTCTAGACATTAACGCACAGCAGTAGGTCACTATCGCCCAATGGTAGCCTTCTTGCGTTGAGTAGATGCGCTGAGTGGTAGGTGTTGAGTGTGTTGAGTGATAGACATCGAGTGCATTGAGTGGTAGCGTGCGAAGTTAGATAATTACCACTTGGTGGTAGCCTTGTAGCATTGAGTGGTAAGCATTGAGTGAGTTACCGCGCAGCGGAATTTCTACCGTCGGCGGTAGCGCTGCATTATTTTTGCTCGACGGCTCGTGATATAGAAATTATGAAATTGTGCTATGTATTGTGGAGAAAGAGAGGCAGAATGGTTGTGAAATAAGAAAAGAGAAGGAAATGGTTAAGGAAGGAAATGGAAATGAGGTTGATAATATTCTCCGATTCTATATTCGATAAAGGCAAGTGTACCTTACCGTTTATAGTATATGAAAGTCTTATTTTCAAGGTTAGCTAAACACCTAGAGGGGGGGGGGGGGGTAGGTTTTTATCTTTATTTTAAATTTTCTAATTTGTTAACAGATTTCTGTGCCTGTGATTAGGTTAGTTATCAACTTTCAAGAACATTCACAGATGACACAACAATTTTATAGTGGTTCCCCAATCTTGGGTACATCCACTGTCCCTCTGCGCTTATCTAACTGTGTGTTAGATTCGGCTCTCCCTCCAAAACTCAGCTACTTAATAGCTTACAACACTGATCCATAGGACCATATAGGTAACACAGACCTAACAATTAGGCACTAAGCCAACCCACAGGTCACAAAGACCTTTCACTAGGAACAAAGCCAAACACAGGTCACAAAGACCTTAGCCTTTATAATATAGGCTTACAACTACAGATTCACAAAAAATCTAAACAAAAGAACAATAGAGATTGTATGATTAGACACCAGATCAAGAACTCTGTGTCTCCTTCTTCCTGGACTGAGCAGATATCAATCCAACAAATTGCTGTTGAAGACAATGGGTATGCAGTAGATTCTTTCTTCAAACAACTAACCTTCCCTCTGTAGAATCTTGTAGATCTGCAACCTCAGAATGAATTCCGATCCTGCTGTTGCAGATGGTAATTGCTCTAGCTATCTCCTTCCCAGCAAGGTTCTCTGTGAATAACTCCTTCTTTAGGCTCGACGAAAATGGCGAGGCCGAAGATGTTCTCTCGCCCTTCTTCTCATTTTAAGAAAACCTAAACGAGGAATCAATTGTTGTTCTGTTGGTTGTTCACTTTTTGGCTCGAGACGTTTGCTTCCTTTTATACTCTGAAGGCCAACCGAGCAGTGGGTCCCACAACCAGGAAGTATGGCTGAGATTAAGACATCCAGCGCATGCTTTCCATTTAATCTTGATTTAACAGTTCTTTGCTGTGTGTAGGCCCCAGCACTTTATGATGGAAATATTCTTTGGAAAGTGCAGAAGATGATGACAGTTAGCCGCCAATGTCTATGGTAGCAATTCTGCACCATTTGATTTTTTGTTGACAATTTGACTTTGCTGACATCAGCATGACTCAGCATCTCTCTGGACTTAGAAAAAATTCAATCATTAGAACCAAGGGTGTTGAGTGAGTAGGTATCACTTAATGCCACAACACTTAGACAAAATTCTGTCTGTCTAAGTATTGAGCACGATGAAAGCTAAGCTCCGTTCGATGAACGTAGAGCTCAGCTCGACGAATACAAAAGTTCAGTTTGACGAACTGTAAACTTAGATCGATGAAAGGCTTATACTGAGTTTGATGAACTTCAGGCTCAGTTCGACGAACGACTTAACTGAGTTCGACAAACATCGAGCTCAGCTAAACGAAAGTATAAGTTCAGTTCGAATTGTGGACTTAGTTCGATGAACTCCAGGCTAAACTAAGTAATTTGGCTCAGCTCGACGAATGCTGAGCTCAGTTCGACGAAGCTGAGCTCGACGAAAGTCAAGCAGTCTACGCTTTTGGACTTAGCCAAATTCCTCCTTCAAGGTGTTGAGAGCGTCGAGAGCGTTGTGTGAGCTTGCCTCACTCAACGCTATTTATCTTGGCAAATATTTTTGTGCCTTGGCATTGAGAGAGTAAGATCCACTCAACGCCAAACTACTTAACAGAATTTTCTATTATATGGCGTTGAGTGAGTAAGCTACACTCAAAGCATGTGGACTTAGTCAAAATTTTGGCCAACATTTCTGTGGAGTTGACTTGCACAGCAACACTCAACACTAAAAGCTGTATGGTGTTGAGTGAGTTGACCACACTCAACGCTTGTGGGCTTGGCCACATTTTCAGCCAATTTCTCTAGGCTTAGACTGACTCAGCCTGACTCACAGCCTTTTTGTTGTAATCCTGGAGTTGATGTTATGTAACATCCCATTTCCGGCTAGACCCCTAGGAGTCGGTCTATCGTGAGAGAACCCTAGAAGCCCAATAATTGAAGTACATCGACTGAGATTTCGGGTCACGGGTTGGTCACGCCCGTGACCTATGTGTCACGCCCGTGACATAGGGCGTGACTCCTTCGACGATTGTCGATCTCCGTGAGACGATTGTCAAATTTGAAACTCGGGCCTGTCACGCCCGTGACCTATGTGTCACGCCCGTGACCTAGGGCGTGACCCCCTTCGGCGATCGTCGATCTCAGCGAGACGATCGCCGAGCGCGGAATTTGCAGACTTGACCCTGTCATGCCCGTGACCAAGGTATCACGCCCGTGGCCAAGGGCGTGATCCCCTTCGACGATCGTCGATCTCAGGAAAACGATCGCCGAGCTCAAAATTTTCAACACTGGCATGTCACGCCCGTGACCGACCCGTCACGCCCGTGACCACCCCCCCTTCGACGATCGTCGAGGTCAGGAAAATGATCGTCGAACTCAGAGTTTTTCCACATAGGTCTGTCACGCTCGTGACCGACATGTCACGCCCGTGACAGAGGCCGAAATGCCGGTTCAGGCCAGAAATTATTCTAACATGCTTGGTAATAAATGCTGGTATGGGAAGTTACACCAGGAGTATTTATGGGCCGTTTCCTACTCTAATTATTTAATAAAATAAGTAAATGTTGGTCCAATAGGAAATCGCCACCTGGCAAACACCTCTTCGTTTCCAGTGTTTCAACTGCCGCTACCATAACCGAAACACCATTAAGAGGAGCCTTCATGACCATAATTGCTTATCCCTTTCCCCTCCCCACTTGCTGATCTATAAAAGACCCCTTAGAGCAAGATGAGAAGGTTACACTCTTGACCAAACAGATTCAGATAATTGTTCTTGCTGTAGGAGAAGTTCGGCAACGCCACCACTGCGCCATGGCACCCCGTCGTTCATCTCGCCTCCAAACCGCGAACAAGGTCCTCCTCTACTTCTTCTCTTATGGGTAGATCTTAGGTTCTTAGAAATGAAGTACGTGCTCAAAGGAGCCGGACCAACCTCGTGTTTTCATGGAAAACCATGGAAAAATATTGTTTTGAGTTCGCTGGAAACCGCCACCTCCGGCGGCCAAACCACCGCCGACCGATAGCCATCGCCTCAACGGAGGTGGTGGTGGTGGAGGTTGGCCAGGGAAGTGACTGGATAGCCGACGACGGATCACGAAAGAGCTACAGGAAATATGGGTTTTCTGTGTTCTGGTTTTCGGGTTTCTGTAGAAGATGAACAGTAAAATCAATTTAAAATATATAAATTATGTATATAGTACGTAATGAAAAGTTTAATTATTTGAGTATATTTTGAGGCTGCAAATTGAGGCACTTAGAGGCCGATTTAGGAAAAATTACCTGTCACGGAAGTCGTAGCCCTTCGAGTCTAGATTAATTTAAAATTAGTTTCAACTCGTTTGGGTAAGCGGTTTGACCGCAGCACCCGTTTTAATAGGGGCTGTACCTAGGGTTGGGCAGAAACTAAGATGGATGCCCACGCTTCATCCCTTGTCCAAATGACCTGAAATTTGGGCAGGGGGTTAAACTTAGCTATATCTAAAGGCAGTCTAAAAATGGGAATTTTTGGAGACACTTTGCCTAAAGTTTTTTGTTTTAATTTAATAAACTTAGAGGAAATTATTTAAGTAGTAAAATGACCTCCAAACCCTCCCAAATTTTGGTGAGTGGTCCCTGGCTACATAACTTAGCTCTGTACAAATTTCCAGCTCACTTGGATGAGTTTTGGATAGGGAGTCACCTATTCTTAACTAGGCAATAGTGAGGCATTTTTGAGTAAAAAGTGCACTAGAAGTTAGAACGGTCATATCACCTCAACTGAGGCTGATATCTTGACCACAGACTTAGAAGGGTTATTATAACCCACTTGGAGAAAATGGTGTGGTTTAGGGTTGGTTTACCCTAGGATCCAAACTCAAAGCCTAGATGGAGGGTTTTGAAGTGGGTAATATTTATAAAAATTTTACTGGAATTTTATGATGTTTATTTCCAGCACTTCGTTTGTAAAGTTGATTTTAACTCTAATTGATGTCTTTAATTATTTGTACCTTTCTATTCATGGAAATCTCATGAAATCTTGGAAATAAATGTTTTAGGACAGAATGGTTACCCTTAAATTTTTGTATAATTTTTAGTTAAGTAAATCCAGTACTTCCTTCACAAAAGTTAAAAAGGGGTTCTATGCTTTGAAAATCATTTAGAGATGATTTTATTACTTAAAAATTATGAAACTGGGCCAAAGCTAATTATAGGCCTTTATCTGCATATTATAAATTATTTATAATTTTTGGAAGAGTATTCTCTGTACTTGGTTCATAAATAATGGGAGATAGTAAATAATGCTAAAATAGTTTTAGTGCCCTTTCGATGATAGAAAAATTATGATACTTTGGATTTATCCTATTGAGATAACCTACTATTTATTATAAATTTGCTGGACATCTTGCATGAGAATTTAGGGTAGTTCATGTTCAAACCGGTAGCCCTTGGGATTTTGAGGAAATTAATTAAATGCCAGATAAATTAGGAAAAATTACCACATTCTGGATTTAGGCTAATTATATCAGGATAAGTCTCTAGTAAATAATTTAGGGCATTTGGATGAGTTTTGGGATCATTGCATAACCGGTTCGACATATAGTCTAGGTTGGTCTGCATATATCAAATTTGTGAATTGCAATAGGACATGGTCTGAGAAAGTCATTGGAGTTAGTCATTTTGTCTGGGTGGATAATTATGGATGATATCACAATAGGATGATATGAAGAGTAGAGAGAAGTAGTGATAGCTGGAGTTAAGAGGTGCTCGGGTTCGACGAAAGATCGTCTTTCCTGAAGAGAGGAAGGTTAAAAATCACCCTAGGATAGACTATCGTAATATGAGAAGGGAATGGGTAAAGGGGATCAACCAATAACAATAAGTGCCTTGCGAAAGGGAACGATGGGCTTCAGCTACCATCATAGTTCCTAGTGCCCTTTGAGAGCCCTTCACGGGGAATACCGGGGGCAGTCCTAGGTTAACGTAAACTGTAATAAAAAACTGACAAGAGTAACTTTGTAATTAGGGCTGCACCTTTCACAAACATTGTTGGCAAAGGAAGATTGATGAGAGCTTCGGCTCGGTTGGTTAAGAGACGGACGGAATGGTCCGGGGAGCTTGGCTCGGTTGGTTAAGAGACGGACGTTTTGGTCCGGGGAGCTTCAGCTCGTTTTTTTTTGTGTTTACGATTAAACTTGCATGTGCATAAAAAGAAATGAAAATTAAGGTGGTGGGTCTTCGATATTGGAGGGTTGATGCACCGACGCCAATACGCTGACTCGGCAAGTGTGGTTAGCACTTCGCCAACAGAAGTCCGGTGCGCCAGCCGGCAAGAGTACGCAGGCGTCCGCTTAGTGCACCAAGCATTGAGGCGTGCGATAGGTCTGACCTGTAGTGCTTTACTGGTTTAGAGGTGGGCGAGGCCCAACCCACCGCTTCCGCCTGCCACTATGGAGGTATCCTGGGAGGTAACGACTCCGAAAGTGGGAACTAAAGGACTGTGTGCACAGAGTCGGGTGTGTGAGTTGCACTTGCATGTTTCATCATACCCACTTGCATGTCATAGCATAATCGATTCATTTAACCCTGACACCTAAAGTATAAGTGGTATGGGACGCTTATACATTAGGACCTGCGAAACGACCCCACGGTCTATAAGCTTGTGTGTGCAAGTTTATAAATTAAGGTTAATTTCAATATAAGTATTTGCTGTTGTTTGATAACCGACACCCCAACGTATAAGTGGTATGGGACACTCTATACGATGGGAGCCTTGCAGAAGATCCCTTGGCTTATGCGCTTTCGCACATAAGTTAAGGTTACCTTTCCTACTTTCTGTTTCTGTCATATTTATTTTATAATTGCTAGATTAGTTCCGCTGCCATCTGTTTCTTGATTAAATCTCCACCTTCATGTCCTTCCCTTTGTTCCTCTCCGCTCGGTACCTAGGAGCCATGGGGGAAGGGGTAGGGGATGATAGGGCTTAGTCTTTATGACTAACGGTTTTCGAACCGCATCATTTAGGGGATCGCAGAGCCCAGCATGGAGGAGCAGCCCCAGAGACCGGTGCGCTTGGAGATGGGACAGTCAAGCTCTGGAGTTCATACAGACAGGACCGTGAGTCTCGACCATGAGTAGTTTTGTTTTTGCTTCCGCATGAGAGATTGTAGTGAGGACATGATGTACCGCGCATAAGCCCGCATTTATAGTACTCTGATTATTGTTATTCTGTGGACACTCCCTTCGTGGAGATTTTTTTCTATATATGTGATTTACTTTCAGTGGACTTGTTCTTACTTCAATTATTGTGCTACCTTTCTGTGATCGAATTTGGCCGGCGGAATCGGCGCCTTGTGGTGATGACCCTTCAGGACGTGAAGGTGTCACCGCAAAGCGGCGATTTTGGGCCTAAGACCCCGAGTTTTAAAAAGAAAAAAGGGGGTCTTATAAGTGGTATCAGAGGGGAAACATCGATCTGAAAAAGGTAGCAGTCCACTATCCCTGGGTCACCCCCGCTCGAGTTTAGTTTGGGGACAAACTAAGCAGCGGAAGCAGTGGTGTGCCCATATGGGGATCACATATAAATTGTCCACTTTTATTTAAGATTGATCGTTTTCTCAGTATGGGTTTTTGTTACGCAGCCTCCAGCACAGGCTACGCCACAAGGCGGAGTTCAGCGGGATAAGGGTGTTGCACCACCTCAACCGGTCCCCACTCCTTTCCTTTAGTCAGACATGGGACAGACTCTGACTGCCATCCTGGAGGCTTTCAGGGCCCAGCAGGTTCCGGTCCCGCAGCCAAATTCGGGGGCCAACTGGCTAAGCATCTTCCGAGGACTGTCTCCCCCATCCTACTTGGGGACAGAGTCAGCGGTTCGGACAGAAGAGTGGATGGATATCATGTACGAGATGCTGACCGGGATACGGTGTCCCTGGGAGGAGAGGGTGGCTCTGGTTGTCTCTTGCCTGGAGTCCCATGCCAAGAGGTGGTGGAAGACGCTATTGGACACGACATTTGCCGATAGGGAGGTTGCAGAGGTTACCTGGGAAGAGTTTAGGGCCGCGCTGCTGGAGCATTTCATTCCGCAGTCAGCCAGGGATGAGTTGGAGGAGCGGTTCTTACAGCTGAAGCAGGGCACCCGGACGGTGGTGGAGTACCATCGGGAGTTCGACCATCTGGCTCGATACGCAGATTCCTACCAGCTGGACAAAGCAGGGTACATCAGGAGGTTCTATAAGGGCCTACGGGAGGACTTGATGGAGGCTTTGTTGTTTGTATCCGATGGGCCTATCTCCCGGATTTTGGTGATGGCAAAAAGGATTGAGGCTGATTGGCACACCACCAGGGGCCGGAAGCGGCCAGCAGAGGATTAGGGACGGATAGTTAGAAATGACCAGCGGCGAGGTGCTATACCAGAGGGGAGAAGGACAGAGGACCAGCCTCGTCAGGAGGTGAGGCAGGAGCCGAGGGAACAGGTGATATTGGCCCCTCAACCTCTTCGGATGCAGGAGATGCCGAGACCCGGGGGAATGGCGTATCCCCCACCAGAGTGCTTCCTTTGTCATCAGATTGGGCATATCCGGAGGAACTACCCCATGAGGGGGGCACCACCTCCAGCACCACAGGGTGGCCCACCAGCTCAGCATTACGGAGGCTGAGGATGCGGCCGCGGTCGTGGATACCAGGGGGGAGATCGTAGACAGGAAAGGGAGCAAGTATATGCCTTGGACCTTGCGCAGCCTCGAAATCCGGAGCAAGTCATAGCAGGTACGCTGCAATGCCTCTTTATTTTCATAGAATTTCCCTTTCAATTGTTAAAACTTTGAACCGCACTAGATATATTAGCAAGGAAGGTAAAACTCATTATAGAACCCTAAGACATCTAATCACCCCAGGTATAGTCTTCATTAGTGGCAAGCCTGCCCGCACGCTGTTCGATACTAGAGCTACTCACTCCTTTGTGTCGGAGACGTTCGTAGAAGGACTGGAAGGTGTAGAGCGATTCACAAGCTTGAGGATGAGGGTGCGACTACCGGATGGATCTGAGCTCCTTAACACGGATCACTGCAATATGGAGGCAGAAATTGGTGGAAAGGCATTCGAGGCTCCAGCGACAATTTTGAGGCTGACAGACTACGACTTGATCCTGGGTATGGTATTGCTGCACTGGAACCATGCCTAGATTGACTGCCAGGCGAAGAGGATCACCGTGAGACACAGGGACTCTTTCATTGTCATCGAAGGTATAAGACCTGTCTCTCGTATACTCTTATCTTCGGTACAGGCCGTTAAGGCCCATTTGCAGGGAGAGGAGGTCTATCAGATTTTATTTGAGATGGCAGAAGTTAAGGAGTTGGTGACAGACATCCTGGTGGTGCGAGATTTCGCTGATATCTTTCCAGAGAAACTGCCAGGACTACCTCTACACCGAGAGCAGGACTTTCAGATATAGCCTGTGCCGGGGGCCAAGCCGGCATCTAGGGCCCCTTATCGGATGGCCCCGAAGGAGTTGGCAGAGTTTTGGACTCAGTTGCAGGAATTGGTTGAGGCTGGATTTGTTAGACCGAGTTCCTCGCCATGGGGAGCCCCGATCCTATTCGTGAAGAAGAAGGATGGGACACTTCGCCTGTGCATCGATTATCGAGCACTAAACAGGCTGACCGTCCGGAATACCTATCCGCTCCCACGGATAGACAAATTGTTCGACCAGCTGGAGGGAGCCCATTATTTCTCGAAGCTGGACTTGAGGTCAAGATACTACCAGCTGCAGATCTAGGAGGAGGATATCCCGAAGACGGCCTTCAGTAGCAGATATGGCCTGTATGAGTTCACCGTGATGCCCTTCGGGCTCACGAATGCTCCGTCGGCGTTCATAAGCCTCATGAACCGGGTTTTCGAGGCCTACTTGGATGTGTTCGTCATAGTATTCATAGACGACATCCTGATCTACTCTAGGATGGAGGAGGAGCACACTCGGCATCTGGCACTGACTTTGGAAAGGTTGCGGGAGCATCGCCTTTATGTGAAATTCAGCAAGTGTCAATTTTGGTTGAAGGAGGTGGCTTTCCTAGGCCACATTATCAGCGGAGCCGGGTTGGCGGTGGATCCGGCAAAGATTCAGGCAGTTCGAGATTGGCCGCAGTTAAAGACAGCCACCGATGTACGAAGTTTCTTGGGACTTGCCGGTTATTACCGGAAGTTCGTGGAGGGGTTCTCTTAAATTGCCCTCCCCCTCACATCTTTGACAGAGAAGGAGACACCTTTCGTTTGGACCCCGTAGTGCCAAGCGACTTTCTAGGAGCTGAAGGACCGACTCATCTCAGCCCTTATTCTTGCCCTTCCATCTGGAAAGGAAGGATTCCAGGTGTATACCGACGCATCATACCAGGGGATGGGAGCGGTACTGATGCAGAACAGACACATCATAGCATATGCCTCCCGCCAGCTGAAGACCCATGAGAAGAACTACCCGGTGCACGACCTTGAGACGGGAGCGGTCGTTTTTGCTCTGAAGGTCTGGCGCCATTATCTTTATATAGTCCACTGCGACATCTACTACGACCACAAGAACTTGAAATACGTAGACACGCAGAAGGAGCTAAATATCAGGCAGAGGCGCTGGGTGGAATTCTTAGCAGACTATCAGTATGAGATGCATTACCATCCAGGGAAGGCAAACATGGTGGCCGACGCGTTGAGTCGGAGAGCTGCCACTTCCGAAGCTGGGCCCCAGGTTATGTCCATGGAGCTAGTCCGGTCATTCAGAGACATGCAGATATCCCTAGTGTCCGAGGATGATCCAGAGCTGTATAAGGAGTATCTGGCATCGATGGTGGCCATAGATGATATTCGAGATCGCATTCGGGACGGACAGAGGACAGATGCATGGGCAGAGCCGATGTTCCGAGCCTTGGAGGAGGGTTCGACAGGAGATTATTCCCTGAGAGATGGATTGCTACATTTCATAGGCAGAGTATATATACCCGCAGGAGGCCAGATCCGAGAGGATATTATGACGGAGGCGCATTGCAGCCGGTACTCTGTGCACCCGGGGATCACAAAGATGACCGCTGATCTGAAGAAGACGATGTTTTGGCCGACATGAAAAAGGACATTACGTACTTCGTGACCCATTGCGAGGCGTGTTAGTTGGTGAAGGCGGAGTGCAGGAACCCCGCAGGACTGTTGCAGCCACTCCCGGTGCCAGAGTGGAAGTTTGATGATATAGCTATGGATTTTATACATGGTCTTCCCCGGTCTCGGACAGGAAATGACTCGATCTGGGTGATTGTTGATCGGTTGACGAAGGTGGCCCGCTTTATACCAATCAGGAAGGATGACTCGGTGGGAGTGCTGGTACGGAAGTTCGTGGAGCAGTATATCCGATACCATGGCGTGCCCAGGACGATAGTGTCGGACCACAATGGACGGTTTACATCAAGGGAGTGGCGGTCAGTGCAGGCATACTTGGGCACCCAATTGACTTTTACCACGACCTTCCACCCTCAGACGGACGGGCAGACCGAGCGCACCAACAGGACATTGGAGGATCTACTACGACTGTGTATACTGGACCGAGGGGAGCCGTGGGAGAAGATGTTACCGTTGGTCGAGTTCTCCTATAATAATAACTACTAGTCCAGCATCAGGATGGCGCCTTATGAAGCCTTGTATGGAAGAAAATGTAGGACCCCGCTTTCTTGGGTTTAAGACGAGGATCCGAAGGTGTTGGGATCGGACTTTGTTGAAGACACCGAGGCACAGGTGAGACTGATCAGAGATAGGATGCTGGAGGCGTAGAGCAGACAGGCTAAGTACTATGATGCCCGACATCATCAGGTGGAGTTTCAGGTAGGGGACCGAGTGTTCTTGAAGATCCGGCCCATACACGGAGTCTCACGAGTGCGCGGTCGGAGGAAGAAGCTCAGCCCTAGGTATATGGGCCCTTACCGGATCCTGGAGCGGATCGGGCCCCTAGCCTACAGGCTAGAGTTGCCACCAGAGCTGGCAGCTCTACACGACGTCTTCCACATTTCTTCGCTGAGAAGGGCTCTACTACGCCCGGAGCAGCGGATTTTGACCACCGAAGAGCCGGTAGCTTCAGACCGATCTGTTCACTTGGAGCCAGTTCATATCGACGACAAAGGAGCACGGATCTTGCGCCGCAAGAAGATCCCCTTAGTCAAGGTTCTGTGGAGAAACTACGGTCAGGAGGAGCACACCTGGGAACCGCAGGACCTGATGAGGCAAAAAGACCCGGAGTTGTTCAGTCAGGTATACCTCACCACCTCTTGGTATACTATAAATTACCTTTTGTACTAAACCGGTAGGACTAGATAAGGAAAAATTTAGAACCTAGGCATGCACAGGAAAGTAGGGGCTAATCTTTTGTTTATTGGGGAGATTGTCTTCGTTTATCAAACAAGTAGTCGCTTGAACCCAATAGAAAAAAAAAACGTATGGGATGTTACAAGTTTAATTTATTTCGGTAGAAATTCCCGTAGGCTCAACCTCAATTTCTGGGACGAAATTTTTGTTTTGTTTATTGGGATTTGTAACATCCCATTTTCGGCTAGACCCCTAGGAGTCGGTCTGTCGTGAGAGAACCCTAGAAGCCCAAGAATTGAAGTACATCGACTGAGATTTCAGGTTACGGGTTGGTCACGCCCGTGACCTATTTGTCACGCCCGTGACATAGGGCGTGACTCCTTTGACGATCGTCAATCTCCATGAGACGATCGTCGAATTTGAAACCCGGGACTGTCATGCCCGTGACCTATGCGTCACGCCCGTGACCTAGGGAGTGACCCCCTTCGGCGATCGTCGATCTCAGCGAGACGATCGCCGAGCGCGGAATTTGCAGACTTGACCCTGTCACACCCGTGACCAAGGTGTCATGCCCGTGACCAAGGGCGTGATCCCCTTCGACGATCGTCGATCTCAGGAAAATGATCGTCGAGCTCAAAATTTTCAACACTGGCATGTCACGCCCGTGACCGACCCGTCACGCCCGTGACCACCCCCCCTTCGACAATCGTCGAGGTCGGGAAAACGATCGTCGAACTCAGAGTTTTTCCACGCAGGTCTGTCATGCCCGTGACCGACATGTCACGCCCGTGACAGAGGCCGAAATGCCGGTTCAGGCTAGAAATTATTCTAACACGCGTGGTAATAAATGCTGGTATGGGAAGTTACACCAGGAGTATTTATGGGACGTTTACTACTCTAATTATTTAATAAAATAAGGAAATGTTGGTCCAATAGGAAATCGCCACCTGGCAAACACCTCTTCGTTTCCAACGTTTCAACTTCCGCTACCATAACCAAAACACCATTAAGAGGAGCCTTCATGACCATAATTGCTTACCCCTTTCCCCTCCCCACTTGCTGATCTATAAAAGACCCCTTAGAGCAAGATGAGAAGGTTACACTCTTGACCAAACAGATTCAGATAATTGTTCTTGCTGTAGGAGAAGTTCGGCAACGCCACCACTGCGCCATGGCACCCCGTCGTTCATCTCGCCTCCAAACCGCGAACAAGGTCCTCCTCTACTTCTTCTCTTATGGGTAGATCTTAGGTTCTTAGAAATGAAGTACGTGCTCAAAGGAGCCGGACCAACCTAGTGTTTTCATGGAAAACCATTGAAAAATATTGTTTTGAGTTCGCCGGAAACCGCCACCTCCGGCGGCCAAACCACCGCCGACCGATAGCCATCGCCTCAACGGAGGTGGTGGTGGTGGAGGTTGGCCAAGGAAGTGACCGGATAGCCGGCGACGGATCACGAAAGAGCTACAGGAAATATGGGTTTTCTGTGTTCTGGTTTTCGGGTTTCTGTAGAAGATGAATAGTAAAATCAATTTAAAATATATAAATTATGTATATAGTACATAATGAAAAGTTTAATTATTTGAGTATATTTTGAGGCTGCAAATTGAGCCACTTAGAGGCCGATTTAGGAAAAATGACCTGTCACGGAAGTCGTAGCCCTTTGAGTCTAGATTAATTTAAAATTAGTTTCAACTCGTTTGGGTAAGCGGTTTGACCGCAACACCCGTTTTAATGGGGGCTGTACCTAGGGTTGAGAAGAAACTAAGATGGATGCCCACGCTTCATCCCTTGTCCAAATGACCTGAAATTTGGGCAGGGGGTTAAACTTAGCTATATCTAAAGGCAGTCCAAAAATGGGAATTTTTGGAGACACTTTGCCTAAAGTTTTTGTTTTAATTTAATAAACTTAGAGGAAATTATTTAAGTAGTCAAATGACCTCCAAACCCTCCCAAATTTTGGTGAGTGGTCCCTGGCTACATAACTTAGCTCTGTACAAATTTCCAACTCACTTGGATGAGGTTTGGATAGGGAGTCACCTATTCTTAACTAGACAATAGTGAGGCATTTTTGAGTAAAAAGTGCACTAGAAGTTAGAATGGTCATATCACCTCAACTGAGGCAGATATCTTGACCATTGACTTGGAAGGGTTATTATAACCCACTTGGAGAAAATGGTGTGGTTTAGGGTTGTTTTACCCTAGGATCCAAACTCAAATCCTAGATGGAGGGTTTTGAGGGTTGTGAAGGATATGGGGGCAATTGCTCTCGTATTGACTTGAAACTCTGTAGAGTTGATATTAGCATGATAATAATCGTCTAGATGGAATCTTGGAGAATTTGGAGACAAGTAGATGCCTCAAAACCTTAATCTTAGCTTTAGATTAAAATACTAATTAAGCATAATCCATCACTAATAATTATATAAAGGCTGTGAAACTTGGGTAGAGTTAGTTTTGAAGTGGGTAGAATTTATAGAAATTTTACTGGAATTTTATGATGTTTATTTTCAGCACTTCGTTTATAAAGTTGATTTTAACCCTAATTGATGTTTTAATTATTTGTACCTTTCTTCTGTTCATGGAAATCTCATGAAGTCTTGGAAATACATGTTTTAGGATAGAATGGTTACCCTTAAATTTTTGTATAATTTTTAGTTGAGTAAATCCAGTACTTCCTTCACAAAAGTTAAAAAGGGGTTCTATGCTTTGAAAATCATTTAGGGATGATTTTATTACTGAAAAATTATGAAACTGGACCAATGCTAATTATAGGCCTTTATCTACATATTATAAATTATTTATAATTTTTGGAAGAATATTATCTGTACTTGGTTCATAAATAATGGGAGATAGTAAATATTGCTAAAATAGTTTTAGTGCTCTTTTGATGATAGAAAAATTATGATACTTTGGATTTACGAGATAACCTACTATTTATTTTAAATTTGCTGGACATCTTGCATGAGAATTTATGGTAGTTCATGTTCAAACTAGTAGCCCTTGGGATTTTGAGGAAATTAATTAAATGCCAGATAAATTAGGAAAAATTACCACATTCTGGATTTAGGCTAATTATATCAGAATAAGTCTCTAGTAAATAATTTAGGGCATTTGGATGAGTTTTGGGATCATTGCATAACCGGTTCGACATATAGTCTAGGTTGGTCTACATATAGCAAATTTGTGAATCGCAATAGGACATGGTCTGAGAAAGTCGTTGGAGTTAGTCATTTTGTCTGGGTGGATAATTGTGGATGATATCACAATAGGATGATATGAAGAGTAGAGAGAAGTAGTGATAGCTGGAGTTAAGAGGTGCTCGGGTTCGACGAAAGATCGTCTTTCCCGAAGAGAGGAAGGTTAAAAATCACCCTAGGATAGTCTATCGTAATATGAGAAGGGAATGGGTAAAGGGGATCAACCAATAACAATAAGTGCCTTGCGAAAGGGAACGATGGGCTTCAGCTACCATCATAGTTCCTAGTGCCCTTTGAGAGCCCTTCACGGGGAATACCGGGGGCAGTCCTGGGTTAACGTAAACTGTAATAACAAACTGACAAGAGTAACTTAGTAATTAGGGCTGCACCTTTCACAAACACTGTTGGCACAGGAAGATTGATGAGAGCTTTGGCTCGGTTGTTTAAGAGACGAACGGGATGGTCCGGGGAGCTTCGGCTCGGTTGGTTAAGAGACAGATGTTTTGGTCCGGGGAGCTTCGGCTTGTTTTTGTGTATGTTTACGATTAAACTTGCATGTGCATAAAAAGGAATGAAAATTAAGGTGGTGGGTCTTCGGTATTGGAGGGTCGATGCATCGACGCCAATACGCTGACTCGGCAAGTGTGGTTAGCACTTTGCCAACAGAAGTCCGGTGCGCCAGCCGGCAAGAGTACGCAGGCGTCCGCTTAGTGCACCAAACTTTGAGGCGTACGATAGGTCTGACCGGTAGTGCTTTACTGGTTTAGAGGTGGGCGAGGCGCAACCCACCGCTTCCGTCTGCCACTATGGATGTATCCGGGGAGGTAACGGCTCCGAAAGGGGGAACTAAAGGTCTGTGTGCACAGAGTCGGGTGTGTGAGTTGCACTCTCATGTTTCATCATACCCACTTGCATGTCATAGCATAATCGATTCATTTAACCCTAACACCTAAAGTATAAGTGGTATGGGACGCTTATACATTAGGACCTGCGAAACGACCCCTCGGCCTATAAGCTTGTGTGAGCAAGTTTATAAATTAAGGTTAATTTCAATATAAGTATATGCTGGTGTTTGATAACCGACACCCCAACGTATAAGTGGTATGGGACACTCTATATGATGGGAGCCTTGCAGAAGATCCCTTGGCTTATGCGCTTTCGCACATAAGTTAAGGTTACCTTTCCTACTTTCTGTTTCTGTCATATTTATTTTAGAATTGCTAGATTAGTTCCGCTGCCATCTGTTTCTTGATTAAATCTCCACCTTCATGTCCTTCCCTTTCTTCCTCTCCGCTCGGTACCTAGGAGCCATGGGGGAAAGGGTAGGGGATGATAGGGCTTAGTATTTATGACTAACGGTTTTCGAACTGCATCATTTAGGGGATCGCGGAGCCCAGCATGGAGGAGCAGCCCCAGAGACCAGTGCGCTTGGAGATGGGGCAGTCTAGCTCTGGAGTTCATACAACCGGGACCGTGAGTCTCGACCTTGAGTAGTTTTTTTTTTGCTTCCGCATGAGATATTGTAGTGAGGACATGATGTACCAGGCATAAGCCCGCATTTATAGTACTCTGATTATTGTTATTCTGTGGACACTCCCTTCGTGGAGAATTTTTTTCTATATATGTGATTTACTTTCAGTGGACTTGTTCTTACTTCAATTATTGTGCTACCTTTCTGTGATCGAATTTGGCCAGCGGAATCGGTGCCTTGTGGTGATGACCCTTCAGGACATGAAGGTGTCACCGCAAAGCGGCGATTCTGGGCCTAAGACCCCGGGTTTTAAAAAGAAAAAAAAGGTGGTCTTACATGTTGGATCCACAACAGCTGAGCACAGCAGCTGCCAGTTGATATATATTCCGACTCAGCTGTGGATATGAGCACACTAGTTTACTTCTTGCAACTCCAAGAAACTAGACTTCTACCTAAGAACTGGCAGGTTCTAGTAGTGCTTTTCCTGTCTTCTTTGTAACTTGGAAAATCTGCATCCGAAAATCAGATTTAATCAAAATCCCTATTTCTAGGGTACCATAGGCCAAGATCTGGTGTGCCCTTAAGATACCTCAAGATTCTCTTTGCAATAGAGTAATGAGATTCTTTAGGGCAGGCCTAATACCTAGCACAGACACATGTAGCATACATGATGTCAGGCCTACTAGCAGTCAGGTATAGAAGGGAGCCAATTATCCCTCTATACAAAGACTCATCAACAAGTTTCTCTATCTCATCTTTACCTATTGGCATACTTGATCCCATGGGAGTTCTCATGGTAGTGGCATTATCCATACCATAATATTTGATTAGCTCTCTTATAAACTTGGACTGGGATATGGACAAGCCATCATCAGTCTGTCTTACTTAGAGTCCCAAGAAGAACCTGAGCTCACCCATGCTGCTCTTTTCAAACTTCCCTTGAATAAGTTTAAAAAACTTCCTGCAAAGGTTGTCATCAATAGATCCAAATATAATGTTATCAACATATATATGGACTAGGATAAGCTTGCCCTTTGATTCCTTTAGGAATAGAGACTTGTCTATCTTCCCCCTTAAGAATTTGTTCTCAATTAGGAAGCTGGACAAGGTTTCATACCAAGCCCTAGGGGCTTGCTTTAGCCCATATAGAGCTTTCCTAATCTTATAAAAAAAAATTAGGCGTGTTAGGATCTACAAAACTTGGTGGCTTATCCACATATACTTCCTCTTTTAGGTCCCCATTCAGGAATGATGACTTGACATCTATCTGGTAGACTTTGAATCCCTGATGGGCTATAAATGCAAGGAAGATCCTTATGGCTTCCAATCTGGATACTGGGGAAAAGTTCTGGTCAAAGTCTATGCCCTCTTCTTGTCTGTAGCCTTTAGCCACCAGTCTAGCCTTATTCTTGACAATAATGTCATCTAGATCCAACTTGTTCCTATAAATCCACTTAGTACCTATGACATTTTGTCCTTGTGGTATGAGGACCAACTTCCAGACCTTACATCTCTTAAATTGGTCCAGATCTTCTTACATTGCTCCGATCCAGAACTAGTCCTTGATTTCTTCTTCAAACTTCATTGGCTCTACTTGAGACAGGAAGTTTGAGTAGAGAGCTGTATTCATGCTCCTTCTTCTGGTCTGGACTCCATGATTTGCATCACCAATGATTTGGTGTACTGGATGATCCCTTAGATGCCTGGTAGTTGGATGCAATCTGGCTACAGTGTTGGGTCCATTGATCCCAATGTCCTGAATTTGAAGAAGGGCTAACAAAATAATGTATACACATATTGTGATCTAACTTGTGTTTAAGGTGAGTGATTGAAGTTTGTCCTGATAAGCTATGATGGGATAGGTAGCCTAAGTAGCTAAGATAGGTAAGTTCTTACCAAAGTGGTGGAAATACAAATAACTATCTAAGTCCACAGGCGTTGAGTGAAGATCAGTCACTCAATGCCAGATGGATTATAGCGTTGAGTGAATCCTATAAAGTCAAAGCCAAGGCAGTTACAAGTTGAGAAAATGGCCAAGTACACAGGCATTGAGTGAAGTCAACTCACTCAATACCATACAACAAAAGGCTGTGAGATAGACTAAAGAAGTAAAAGCCTGAAGTTGGAATGAGCTGAAATGAGGCCAAGTCCACAGGCGTTGAGTGAAGTCAACTAACTCAACGCCATGTTACTAAAAAGAAAGTTAGCTAAGTGTTTTGGTGTTGAGTGATGAAGACACACTCAACGCCATTCAGCAAAAAGGCTGTAAGTTGAATTGGTTGAACTAAGTTCAGAATTCATCGAACTGAGTTCAGAGTTCTTCGAGCTCAACTCACCTTTCATCGAGCTAAGTTCAGATCTTGAGTCTCTAAGTTCATCGAGCTCAGTTGAGATTTCGTCGAACTGAGTTCAAAGTTCGTCGAGCTTAGTTCACCATTCATCGAACACTGTTCAAAGTAAGACAGTCCAAGCCCAGTAGTTTTAAACATAGAAAATTAGCTAAGGCAAAAAGCGTTGAGTGAGGCGTCTTCACTCAACGCTCTCAATGCCTTTATGCAGAAATGAGTTAAAAGCAAATAGCGTTGAGTGAGGCATGCTCACTCAACGCTCTCAATGCTTCAGTTGCTGAAGAAGCATTGAACATTCCTACATTTTTGTAAAAAAAGCTTGGAGTAAACTGTTGGGTATTGTATCCACAATGTACCTGATTTGAAGAAGCCCCTGAACAAGCTAAGGTGAATTGACAATGTATTTGATCACTTGTCTTCAAGTTGTTCTTGCAGTTATTCCTCGCTAAGTACACACCAATGTCAGGGTGCAGTAGGTCAATATACACGGGTCTGTGCAACGTAATCCCTCGTTGAGCAGATCAGTGTGTTGGCTTACGTGTACTCTTTCTATTGGAGTGTACTTACTTTCAAGCACAGGGTTAAGAAAGATCAAGAGCAGACAAGGAGCAAGGATGGGCCAAAGACCAGCTCACGGGAAGAAAGGCGAAAATCGTCTAAGTAGAAATCGTCGAGAATCACTAAGTGATTCTCTCCGATTCGACGAGAATCCTTGCAGAATCGACGAGAATCACTCGCTGACTCTCGCCGAATGCTGCTGACTGTCTCGACGTCGTCCTGAATTCTACTAAGGCAGAATCGTCGAGAATCACGAAGTGATTCTCGCCGATTCGTCGAGAATGACTCTGCATTCTCGACGATTCGGCGAGAATCAATTGTGATTCTTGCCGTTTCTCTCCGGCTTGCTATTTCAATGAAGCTAGAATTCTGCTAAGTGGAATTCGGCGAGAATCGTAGGTGATTCTCGCCGATTCTTCGAGAATCACCTTCGATTCTCGCCGATTCGTCGAGAATCACCTTCGATTCTCGCCGAATTTGACTTGGGCAAATTTCTGCTATTCTCTGGACCGGTCCAAGTTAACATGCGCCGTTTGGAGCCGGTCTTAGGGCTTCTTTTTGGTGGGGCCCACAACGGTCACTTTGGATGACCTAATGTATAAATACATCGGTATTGTTGAGCAGCAGACACACGAACAGAGAAAAAAAAAGCCGAGCCACCGACGTGACCTAGATCGCGAGGCTTGTTCCATCGCCGTCGCCGCTTGTGTTAGTTGGTCGCCGCCGCTGATCGGGGTTACTTCCTGATCTCCCGGCGACAGAAGCTCTGTCACGCAATGAATCTCACGAGTCCTTCTTGAGAACCTTTGTCTCTTGATTTGTAGATCGGGAATACCTTCCCGATCCGAATTGATTGAGACGATTGATCCAAGAAAGACCGTTGGTAGACCTTGCCGGCTTAGCTACGAAGTTTGGATCTACATAGTGTCACCGCCTCATTCTTTGCCGCCGATCTAGAGAAGATCCTTTCCAAGTGAGATCTAAGGTCGTGGACTCTTCGTCGTCTTCAAGAACACGTCATTGAACGAAGAGGGACACCTTATTCTCCATAAGTAGTTTGTATTTCTTATACACTCCATTTTAAATTTTGTTGTAAAGGAACGTTGGTTCCTAGTTGTAAGGGTTGGGTGCAACCCGTGGTGTAGGAGTGGTGACTCTTTCATTTGTAAGGGTTCCTTCCGTTAGTGTGAGGATTGGATTTCAATCCTGTTGGTGAAGTGACAGAGTCGTCCCTGGTTGGGAGATAGGTCGAAGGGGGAGAGTGGACGTACCCAAATCGGGGAACCACTATAATTTGCCTGTGTCTTTCTGTGCTGTGTTGTTTGATTTATTTGTGCAGGTGCAATTCTAATTCCGCAAAAACGCTGAAAGACACCTATTCCCCCCCATAGGTGAAGGTAGTTGGCACTAGGTGGACTTTCAAGTGATATCAGAGGGAGGTTCCTCATCAAAGGTGTTAACACCTCGAGGTAGTTCCTGCAACTAGTGTCAAGAAGAAGGCAGATATCTACTATGGACGGACTCAAGTACTCAGGCAAGATCCCAGTGTGCAAAAGGCTAAACTTTCCTATCTGGAAGGAAAGGATTAGATTTTATATGGAAGCAGTCGACCCTCGACTCTTCATGGTCGTGGAGGAGGGACCTTATATTCCCACTAAGGCCTCCACCATTGATCCTACCAAAATGGTGCCAAAGATGCTTTCTGAAATGGACAAGGACGAGATGGTGCTGGTCGGACTTGACAAGAAGGAACAGAACATTGATCAGTGCAGTCAATGACTCCATGATGCAAAACTTCTATAACTACAGGACGGCTAAGGATATCTGGCACAGCTTGATTATCCTGATGGAGGGCACAGACGAAGTGAGGGATGATCAGAGATCCCTCCTGAATCAGAATTATGATGCCTTCAGGCAGGGGCCCAAGGAAGAGATAGAGTTACCTTCGAAAACTTCCTCAAGATTGTCAATGCTCTCAAGGGATACAGAAGAGTGTTCACTAATGGTGAACTTAATAATAAATTCCTTAGGTCTCTTACTAAGGAATGGGACACAAAGATCTGCGCCATCTGAGAGTTTGGCAGATTAGCTGAAACTGATCCTCAGATACTCTTTGGGAAGCTCATTTCCTATGAGCTCCAGTTGAACACGAGGAAAGCTGAAGAAGAAGCAGAGAAGGCTGCAACCAAGGAAAAGACTGTGTTGGTACCCTAGTTTGGATTTGAGTTAAGTCTTTCCTTTTAGATCTTGACCCAAGATTTATCCATGGTCAAAATCTCATTATTGAGTATTCTCTTTTCCAGTAAAATTCTGGCTAAGTCTTTTTCGGGTTCGACTATCGTCGAACGCCGATCGACTATCGTCGATCAGCCGGTCGACGATCGTCTGTCTCTAGCCAGCTCGACGTTCTGCTAGATCGTCGAGCTCTGGTCGACTATCTCTTGATAGATCGACGTTTTCTGTCTTGCCCGAGTAGGTCGACGATCTCAGCAGGTCGGTCGACTATCTGCCTGGACAGTTCGACTTTCTGAGTCGGTCGACTATCTATTGATAGGTCGACGATCTCAGTAAGTCGGTCGACGATCGTCGAGGATCGTTCGACTATCTTCTGGTCTGCATATGTAATATTATATGCGTTTTATTTGTTGTTTTATTTCCTATATTTTCTGACATGTTTTATTATGGATTATTTAATTGATCTTATGCATATATCTCAAAGCAAACGTGCTTCTATATTTATGCATAAGTCAATTCTTTCTGGCAATGTCTTTTGTCTTATTATCTGACTTTATTGTTGCAGCTGTCCTTTATAGCCGTTGGCTGTAAAGAGCTATTTCCGATGTGATTTATCAAACATCCTTTATGAGTCTATTTATTGCAGCTGCTGTAGTTTTCCTTTTATAGGATATATATCTGCAAGACTTGTTTTTATGTTAATTGCAGCCCAGATTCAAAATCTAAGAAGAAGACAAAAGTCTTGCTCTAATAGAGCCGTTGCTGCTGCACCTATTTAAAGAGTTCTTTTGGAGAAAGAAAGAAGATATACAACACACACAAAACTAAACTAGAAGTAGACCGTGACCAGAAACACACAGACGAAGCTGTAGAACAAATGTGAAAGAAGACTGCTACCATCAACATTCAGCAGTCTTCAAGAAAGAAAAGATACAGCTGCTCACAGCAATATCTATCCAACTGTGAAGATATCTCTTCTGCTCTTCCTCAACCTGAGTGCTCCTGTTCCAGGAAGATACACTCAGAGTTTCTCTGAAGAAGAAGAAGAAATAAGGAAGCTGAAGAAGAACATCTAAATCCAGATCTCTAGTCTTCTTCAGGCCTTACTCCTTCAGAACCTCGTGACAGTATTCTGTCATAAGTTCTGAAGAGTCTCTTATGCTTCTCTAATCTGTTGTAAAAATAGAGAAGACAATCTAACTCTCCTTCCCCCTCCTGTAAAGAGTTTGTTCACACCTCTTCAAAAGTGAACGTTGGTGACAGGGCACCTTATCAACAACCTGCTTGGTTTTTAGACACCTGATCAAAAGTCTAAAGGGTCTGTTTGATCTACCTGAATCAGATCATTGGTGGCAGGGCACCTTAGCAAAAACCTGTAGTGGATTCCTACCAAGGTGGTAGAAGAGTGGACGTACCTATTGAGAGGGAACCACTTTAGCTCCTTGTGTCGTCTGGTTTACTTGCTCTGTTTCTTTTGTGCTATGCTCTGTTATTTATTTTAATTTTTAATTTTCCGCATTAACTCTTCCTAAAAGAAAATATAAGATCTACCCTCACTTTCAATTGGTATCAGAGGGAGGTTGATTGTTTGTACAGGATAACTCCTGAATCAAAAGATCCCTGAGATAGATCTTATACTTATTTCTTAAGAGTTTTTCATGGCACAAAATGAAGAATGGTCAAGCACCAGACCTCCAGCTTGCAACTTAGCTGAGTTTAGCATCTGGAAGGCAAGAGTCAAATTATATATGAACTCTGTTGATGAAGAAATTTTCTCTTCTATCTTAACAGGTCTTCCAACTTTGGCAACAACAACACAAAGTGCCAGGCTAGCTGATGCCAGAGCAATGAACATTCTTGCAGAATCAATGTCTGATGACATTTTTCAAGAGATTGCTGAATGTTCATCAGCTAAGGAGATTTGGCTGTCCCTTCACCAAATGGCTTCTGAACCCGTGGATGACACATCAGAAGGAAGCCACATCATCTCTTTTGACGAAGAAGAATTAACATCCCTAGATGTTATCTGGGATGTCTCCGATGATGACTCATCATTTGAAGATGAAGAGGAGGAAGCAAGGGCCAAAGAATTCTGCTTAAAGGCCGTAAATGCATCAAACAACAAGGAAAAGCCTGAATCAGAACTTAGAAAATATCAGGTGATATCCAATACTAACTACATTTCAAAATATCCTAAATCAATCTCTAACTTGAATACAACTAAACCTTCAAGAGAAATATTAAGAAAATTCAACAACATTGATTTTGTTTTTCAAAAGTTTTCTCAAATTTTTCAAACATACATGAAATACTTTTTGAAAAATTTATTTAATAAACCAATAAAACCTCATTACATTTATGGTCTGAAAATTTTCTTTTTTTGATGAATCTTAGATCTCAAAGAGGCATAGTAAGATAATTCTACATCCTTACAGATTTTTCACAAAATTATCTTCACTAAAACTCAACACAGACTTGATCCAGTGGATCATCACACTGTGTTGAAGTTTTTTATTTTTTGTGATAAAGTGATTCTATCGGAAGGGAATTATCAGACAGTGCCTTTCTGATTTTAAAGATTTTCTTCAAAATCTTTTTCAGATTATCCTAATGAGTGCTGTGCTCATTAAATTGTATTCCCCTGTCATTTTCTCTGCCCTCATTTTTTTTCTTTTTCAAGTTTTACTTCATTCATTTGTTCATGCACAAAAGCAAAAACTGCATCTCTTCTTGTTCCCTTTGCACTTGATCTGTTTTCTATCTCGCAGGATTACAGACTCAAAATTTCCAACATGAAGAGATGATCAAGAACAGGGCCAAACTCTACAAAACTTTCAATCTCAGTTTGCTATTTCATAAATCTGTTTTATACTCATAGTTAAATATTTTCAAATCCTTTTATTATTAGGAACAGATTTATTAGGAAGCATCTTCTTTTCTTATAGCTGATTATATCTGATTGATGTTATGTTCAAATATTTCATTCAGATTTCTGTATAAAGAAATTCTCGGTCAGATAACTCTATTTCTTATAGATCCTTTTCTAACTTCATTTAGATTGAGTCCTCTACTCTAGTTGCATTGGTCAGCTGAGTTTGAATCTCGTCTAATGAAAAGAAATTCTATAGGAAGGAAGATATCTGATCTTGTTTTTCAGATCCAGAATCTTAATCAAATTTGCTGGACAAAATATCATTTTTGCTGCTAACATACCCTTTTTCAAGGAGAGATCAATCTCTACCATAGCCTTCTGCAGGTACTATCTACAGGAGTTAGCTGGATGACTCAATCAATATTCAAAGTCATCTCAGCTGGGTCCAAATCACATGTACTGCATCAACATAGGGGGAGATTGAAAATGCCAGCACGCAGCCAGCCAATCAAAGCTTTTCTTTATATATTTTATGCTTTGCAAATTTTTATTATTTTGCTAATAGGATCCTCACCCAAATAGGGGGAGATTGTTGGAACCCCGGTTCTGACTTGGGCTAGGATCTCTATTAAGTTGTTTGAGTTTAGTTTATTTGTTTTTAGTAGTTTTTAGTTTGTGAAAGACTTAACCCAAATAGGGGGAGATTGTTGGTACCCTAGTTTGGATTTGAGTTAAGTCTTTCCTTTTAGATCTTGACCCAAGATTTATCCATGGTCAAAATCTCATTATTGAGTATTCTCTTTTCCAGTAAAATTCTGGCTAAGTCTTTTTCGGGTTCGACTATCGTCGAACGCCGATCGACTATCGTCGATCAGCCGGTCGACGATCGTCTGTCTCTAGCCAGCTCGACGTTCTGCTAGATCGTCGAGCTCTGGTCGACTATCTCTTGATAGATCGACGTTTTCTGTCTTGCCCGAGTAGGTCGACGATCTCAGCAGGTCGGTCGACTATCTGCCTGGACAGTTCGACTTTCTGAGTCGGTCGACTATCTATTGATAGGTCGACGATCTCAGTAAGTCGGTCGACGATCGTCGAGGATCGTTCGACTATCTTCTGGTCTGCATATGTAATATTATATGCGTTTTATTTGTTGTTTTATTTCCTATATTTTCTGACATGTTTTATTATGGATTATTTAATTGATCTTATGCATATATCTCAAAGCAAACGTGCTTCTATATTTATGCATAAGTCAATTCTTTCTGGCAATGTCTTTTGTCTTATTATCTGACTTTATTGTTGCAGCTGTCCTTTATAGCCGTTGGCTGTAAAGAGCTATTTCCGATGTGATTTATCAAACATCCTTTATGAGTCTATTTATTGCAGCTGCTGTAGTTTTCCTTTTATAGGATATATATCTGCAAGACTTGTTTTTATGTTAATTGCAGCCCAGATTCAAAATCTGAGAAGAAGACAAAAGTCTTGCTCTAATAGAGCCGTTGCTGCTGCACCTATTTAAAGAGTTCTTTTGGAGAAAGAAAGAAGATATACAACACACACAAAACTAAACTAGAAGTAGACCGTGACCAGAAACACACAGACGAAGCTGTAGAACAAATGTGAAAGAAGACTGCTACCATCAACATTCAGCAGTCTTCAAGAAAGAAAAGATACAGCTGCTCACAGCAATATCTATCCAACTGTGAAGATATCTCTTCTGCTCTTCCTCAACCTGAGTGCTCCTGTTCCAGGAAGATACACTCAGAGTTTCTCTGAAGAAGAAGAAGAAATAAGGAAGCTGAAGAAGAACATCTAAATCCAGATCTCTAGTCTTCTTCAGGCCTTACTCCTTCAGAACCTCGTGACAGTATTCTGTCATAAGTTCTGAAGAGTCTCTTATGCTTCTCTAATCTGTTGTAAAAATAGAGAAGACAATCTAACTCTCCTTCCCCCTCCTGTAAAGAGTTTGTTCACACCTCTTCAAAAGTGAACGTTGGTGACAGGGCACCTTATCAACAACCTGCTTGGTTTTTAGACACCTGATCAAAAGTCTAAAGGGTCTGTTTGATCTACCTGAATCAGATCATTGGTGGCAGGGCACCTTAGCAAAAACCTGTAGTGGATTCCTACCAAGGTGGTAGAAGAGTGGACGTACCTATTGAGAGGGAACCACTTTAGCTCCTTGTGTCGTCTGGTTTACTTGCTCTGTTTCTTTTGTGCTATGCTCTGTTATTTATTTTAATTTTTAATTTTCCGCATTAACTCTTCCTAAAAGAAAATATAAGATCTACCCTCACTTTCAGACTGTGGCCCTAAAAGCCATTCACTCCAGGAAGGGCAAGGGTGCGGCTTCATCCCGTGCGGGGAAAGAGGATGAGGAGGAAGACTCCGAGCCATGCTCCTCCGGCTCAGAGTTGTCTGAAGAAGATTTCTCCCTCATCACCCGAGAATTCAAGAAGTTCCTCAAGATGAGGAATCAAAGAAAGAGAGACGGATCCTCCTTCAGAATTCAGAAGAAGAATTATTCTTCTGACAGGTATGAATCAAAACCGAACAAACATCGTAATACTGACATCATTTGTTTTGGATGCAATAAGCCAGGACACGTCGTGGACGACTGCCATCAAGGCAAGAGAGAGAAGGGGAAGGGAGAAGAGCATAGGACCTCTAGAGATAAGAAGAAGGAGAGGAGCTACATCGCCAAAAAGTCAAAGAAACTGAGTGAGTCTGATTCCTCAGACTCCAGTGATGATGAGGAAGCCTACTTCGGGCTGGTGGGTCGCTCTGACTCAGAAGGAGAATGCCCCCCATTCACTGGGAAGGTAAAAGCTTGTACCCCCCTCTCTGACTCTGACTATGAGTCTCCGGATGATGATCTTGAGGACAGCCCATCTGCCCGAGAAGCTGAGCTCCTCGAAAAGTATGAGCTTTTGCTCAACACCTTCGAGAAATGCCACAAGAGATTGAGGGCTTAGAAAAAGTAAGTCAAATTCCTTATGATCGAGGGTGTCTCCCTAAGGGAAGAGATCACTAGCTTGATTTCTCTCCCACAGGAGCACCAGGACCTTATCTCTAAGCACTCAGAGTCTCTAAGTCTCCTTGACCTTAAACAGGAAGAAATCAATAAGTTGGAAGAACAACTTACGACAGAAAAGAAGATTGTCAAAAGCTTCTCTATGCCAAAGACTGTTCTTCCACTGGTTGATACCTTCTCTGCTCAGGCTAAGGGGGCTGGCTTGGGGCATGTGGGTGTGCCTGGTAAATCATCCAGGAGAAACAAAAAGTAGAGGAGAAATAAGGCTGCTAAGAAGGCCTCTACTGCAGAAAAGGGAAAGGCCCCACTCAACCCTGTTGTATTCAGAAAACCTGGCTATCCCTGCAATGAACAGGACTTTGAGTCAACTTATGGCAACTTCTTCCGGCCCTCGGTTGGAAAGCCCAAGAGCCGGTATGAGGGGTGGGCCTTCCCCCGCAACTTTGGCGAGAGTGTCTTCAAGGCACCTTATGAGGAAGTTTAGATGGAGGATTATGGCCACTTCTCTAGCGGCCATAATAGGAAGCAGGCACCCAAGGCCAAGCCTGTTACACTTAGAAACAAGGAGGTGAAGAAATCATGCATATTGAAGTGTGCTACCACTTCATTCGGGAGCACGTGGAGAACAAGAACATCTCTCTCTGCTATGTCCCCACAGATAAGCAGATTGCAGATATTTTCACAAATCCCCTAGACGAGGCCAAGTTCAGTCTCTTCAAAACTGAACTGGGGATGCTAAACTATGAGGAATGAAAACTTCAGAAGCCCCTGGCTCGTGCATCTAGGGGGAGAATCTGCTAGGAACTCAAGTGTAAGCATAGGTGCAAGAACTGAGGGGGAGCATGGTATCAAGTGCAATAGTCCCAGATTTGCAGAAGCCGAAAAGGGGGAGATTACCCTCTCGGCTAAGGTGCTAAGGTGTATGCTCCAATTGCTCTAAAAGATAATGGTATGGAACTTCTATTCTTATCTTTCAAAGTTGTGTTTTCTTCAAGCCGTTATTTTCACCTTAGCTTGTAGGGTTTAGGCTTCTTCAAATAGGGGGAGATTGTTGGGTATTGTATCCACAATGTACCTGATTTGAAGAAGCCCCTGAACAAGCTAAGGTGAATTGACAATATATTTGATCACTTGTCTTCAAGTTGTGCTTGCAGTTATTCCTCGCTAAGTACACACCAATGTCAGGGTGCAGTAGGTCAATATACACCGGTCTGTGCAACGTAATCCCTCGTTGAGCAGATCAGTGTGTTGGCTTACGTGTACTCTCTCTATTGGAGTGTACTTATTTTCAAGCACAGGGTTAAGAAAGATCAAGAGCAGACAAGGAGCAAGGATGGGCCAAAGACCAGCTCAAGGGAAGAAAGGCGAAAATCGTCTAAGTAGAAATCGTCGAGAATCACTAAGTGATTCTCTCCGATTCGACGAGAATCACTAGTGATTCTCGTCGAATCGACGAGAATCACTCGCTGACTCTCGCCGAATGCTGCCGGCTGTCTCGACGTCGCCCTGAATTCTACTAAGGCAGAATCGTCGAGAATGACTCTGCATTCTCGACGATTCGGCGAGAATCAATTGTGATTCTCGCCGTTTCTCTCCGGCTTGCTATTTCAATGAAGCTAGAATTCTGTTAAGTGGAATTCGGCGAGAATCGTAGGTGATTCTCGCCGATTCGTCGAGAATCACCTTCGATTCTCGCCGAATTTGACTTGGGCAAATTTCTGCTATTCTCTTGATCGGTCCAAGTTAACATGCGCCGTTTGGAGCCGGTCTTAGGGCTTCTTTTTGGTGGGGCCCACAATGGTCACTTTGGATGACCTAATGTATAAATACATCGGTATTGTTGAGCAGCAGACACACGAACAGAGGAAAAAAAAGCTGAGCCACCGACGTGACCTAGATCGCGAGGCTTGTTCCGTCGCCGTCGCCGCTCGTGTTAGTTGGTCGCCGCTGCTGATCGGGGTTACTTCCTGATCTCTCAGCGACAGAAGCTCTGTCACGCAACGCGTCTCACGAGTCCTTCTTGAGAACCTTTGTCTCTTGATTTATAGATCGGGAATACCTTCCCTATCCGAATCGATTGAGACGATTGATCCAAGAAAGACCGTTGGTAGACCTTGTCGGCTTAGCTACGAAGTGTGGATCTACATAGCGTCGCCGCCTCATTATTTGCCGCCGATCTAGAGAAGATCCTTTCCAAGTGAGATCTAAGGTCGTGGACTCTTCGTCGTCTTCAAGAACACGTCATTGAACGAAGAGGGACACCTTATTCTCCATAAGTAGTTTGTATTTCTTTTACACTCCATTTTAAATTTTGTTGTAAAGGAACGTTGGTTCCTAGTTGTAAGGGTTGGGTGCAACCCGTGGTGTAGGAGTGATGACTCCTTCGTTTGGAAGGGTTCCTTCCGTTAGTGTGAGGATTGGATTTCAATCCTGTTGGTGAAGTGACCGAGTCGTCCCTGGTTGGGAGATAGGTCGAAGGGGGAGAGTGGATGTACCCTAATCAGGGAACCACTATAATTTGCCTGTGTCTTTCTGTGCTGTGTTGTTTGATTTATTTGTGCAGGTGCAATTCTAATTCCGCAAAAACGCTGCAAGACACCTATTCCCCCCCATAGGTGAAGGTAGTTGGCACTAGGTGGACTTTCATAAACATTATTGAAGTCTAAGGTTGTTATGTTTTAACAAAATACACGTGCAATTATTTAGATAAAGTAGAAGTAGTGTAGAAAACAAGTTCCTTATCTAAATAAAAATAATAAAGCATAAGAAATTCTTTAAAACTTAACCCCAGATATTCAAATCTATCAACCTCCAATTATTAAACGAATAGTAAACAAAGAATTAATAAAATTCGCTTATAAATAAACTCGAAATCAGATTTTTGGAGAGCGAAAATGGTTAAAAATGAGATATTCGATTTATTTGTTACATAATAATTTTTTTTTTGTTTTAGGTTATTATCTTTTATTTTATTTTTTTTATTATCTTTTTTTTGGATTTTCTATATTTTTTTGATTTTTTAACTTTTTTATCAATTTATTTACAAGAAAGTGAAGAGAAAGAAATGTTTACAAAGAAGAGAGGGAAAAAACGAGGGAAAAAAGAATATTTACAATAATTATTTACAAAGTAAAAAATTGTTTTTGCTATTTTGTTTTATAATTTTTTGTTTATTAACAATTTTTTGATGGTAAAATAAAATTTTTTTTGGAGTTTTAATTTTTGTTTATTTTTTTGTAATGTTTAATGATTGCAGAATATAAAAGTGCAGAAAAAAGAAAGTGCAGAAAACAGGAAAACAACCTCATACTTAATTCCAACATTGTCCCCAATGTTGCAATATAAGTATGCAGAACAATATGAAAAAAATGCAAGTATGTATAAAAAAGAGGACATGAGGGAGGAAACTTCCCTGAAACGCGTTCAAGGAGGCCCGTTTAGAAACCCTGCATTATTAATAACAAAGAGCAAAAATATAACAGAAAAACGAAAAAGATAAACTCAGCCAAAAGTTTGCGGGTGGTAGGGGCAAGTATGTGTGTAACTCCGTATTGAACTAACGTCTTAGTCATTTGGGCATTATAGAAGTGCGTTGTAACACCCCCATCTATCATATGGAATATAACAGAAGGTCCGACTAGGGACCCGTGCCATATACAACATATAGTTAGTGGAGTTACGTATTAATACCAAATTACCGCCAAAGGAACACGCATCCTAACTCAGAGCATTCTAGCGGAAGCTTTTAAAATAGTTATAAGAACCCATAAATAACACATGTGAAAGTGAGGGGATATATCTGATTTACTCTAGAGGGGTGGGGGTGAATAGAGTATTAAAATCTTTTAAGTAATTTTTATAGAGGAATTAAGATAAGTGTTACTTATAAGTAAGAGAAAAATAAATTACAAGAAAACACAGCACAATAGAAAATAAAGAAAGATGAGCAACCAGACGACACAAGAAAATTATAGTGGCTCCCCAAATCTGGGTACTCCACTCTTCTACCACCCTGGTAGGAATCCACTTAGGTTTTTGATCAGGTGCCCTATCACCACAAGATCTTCTTTAGGTAGATCTAAAGACTCTTTAGGCTTTTGATCAGGTGCCTAAAACCAATAGGTTTTTGATCCGGCACCCTATCACCAAGCAGTTCACTTTTGAAGGGAGTAATAACCCTGTACAGAAAAAGATAAAAGGAAAAAAGTTGAGGGCAGTCTTCTCTTTATCAAAGCAAATGAGAAGTCTTAGTGGATTTTTGTATTGCCAAAGTCCCCCTGAGATATTTAGTAGGTTCAGGAAGATGGAAACTTTGTCCAGGGAGTAGGTCTTCAATGGACTGGTGTTATATTATTCAGAATTTGTAGATTGATATTGATTGCTATCTCTGTAGGTTTATGAAGATGAAAATTGAAGAAGACTCAAGATGAGGTTTTTGGTGTTCTTCTTCTGTTTCCTGAGAGCAGTAAGAGTTCTGAAGACTGAAAGAAATCTGAGAGAGAAAATTTAGAACTGTAGAATGAGAAGCTCTCTCTGTAGGTTTTTCTAACTGAAAATCAGTCTATGTATCTTTCTCTATGTCCTTGAAGAATTGAATAATACTGCTGCTTTGGATTTCAAAAACAATACTTAATTTACTGCAGAGATCGATGAGAGAACGACTAGCTGGCATTTAATTATCTCCTCAACTGTCTTGGTAAATAAGAAAAAACAATAACTTTGTGAATACCATAGTTAATGCTGCAATGGAATGGCTATAATCCTTGAGAATATTAACATTAACTACCAGAGATTATTTGTCATAAATAGAATCAAGAAAATAAGATTTAAATCTTCAAGACTGATGCCGTAGATAACTAGTCGAACACATGATAAAACATTGATCTGAGCTAGGAGATCGTCGAGCTGAGTTCAGCTATCTTCGAACTGAGAAAACTGTGAAGATATAAGAAATCATCAACCTGAGCTCTTAAATCGTCGAGCTCAGTTCAGAGAATAAACTATGAGATCGTTGATGGGAGATCAACGATCGTCGAGCTGAGTTCGATAAAAGTCAAACTAATATATATATATCACAGATTTTTTCAAAGTCTGAGTTCTTGAATGAAATCCAAAGCTGGTCTTGTGAAGTCTGACCTAATGAGACTAACTTAGACCTAGACCTTGACCTTGGCTATACAAGTGGGTCAACAACCTAAGAGTAGACATAGCCCAAATCCAAACAAGGGTTGCAACAATATCCCCCTATTTGGGTGAGGTCACTCAACATAGAATAAAACTGAAAATATAATGCCATAGATATCTGATAGAATGTAAATTATCAGCAGATATAATATATCAATGTAATGCACATATAGTTCAGGTAAAACAATAAATAGTAAAGTGTAGAAAATAAATTAAGGATTAGCAGGAGGAGGAGCAGAAGAAGATTTAGCAAAAGCAATCTTCCTTGACGGGTCTTCTGCTTCCCTTTTTGACATCTTCAGATCTTGCTCACCAAGAGTTTTCTGAGTAGCAGCTCTTGGTACAACTGCTTCAGGATGAAGAGTCATATACTCTGCTGAATTGAAAACTTTCTTACTGACCTGCAGCTTTTCAAGTTCTTTTTCTCTATAAGAAGACATAGTAGAAAACTGAGAGGGGTCTTGACCTTCTTTTCTGGCTTTATTCATCTGAGATAGTTCAATCAGTTCATTAAGTCTAGCCGTCGTGAAATTGGGATCAAGCTCTGGATCAAAAGGAGTAGAGGGAGGTCTCTATGGATTTAGTACTTGAGCATCCTGAGGTAATTTCTGAGAGAGATTTCTTAATTGAATAGACTGGACTTGGAAATTTGTTGCAATAGGATTCTGCTGCTTCTATCTAGAGTAAAGTGATTTAGGAGGTGGAGCTTCACTAAACTTGCCTTTAGGCTTATGAGAGTAAGCAGGCCTCTGAGACAGAGAGGAGGCTGGCTTCTGGTCTTGAGAGGGTGCTGGCTCCTGAGGGTGAGAGGCTACTGATCTTGAGGCCTAAGTGATATTTGATCTTTGAGACACATTCCCTGAGGCTCCTACAGCAGGAGGAGGAGGAGGTGGATCTTTCCTGAATTTATTCACTGGAGAGGATCCAGACATCTTCTTCTTTTTCTTTGCTTTAGCTGGATTTCTAGACAGTTTCATCCACTGAGGAGTTTTTGGAGTGAGAGGAATGTTGTGCAAAATGTAATATGGAACATCATTATCAGGATTGGGCTTAGGAGCAGCCTTTGCTGGAGCTTTCCTCTTCTTTGATTTGGATCTCTTGGCATAGTCAGATTCAGAATTATCAGAATCATCAACTGGGTCATCTTCAGAAGAACCTAGAGGATTATCATATAAAGCATCTATTGCTTCTATTGTTTCCTGTGAAATTTGCTTGTCTGCTTGAGGAGGAGGTTGAGGTAGAACAGCTTGAGGAGGGGCAATAATCTCTGAAAGCATCTGTAAATCATCTGTGTCTTTATAAGTCAGAAGAAAATCATTTATCTCAGGATCTTTTTGCATTTGGTCAATCTCTAGTGCAATATTCTGTGCAATTAAATCATCTAGATTTGGTATAGGACTATCATCCACAACATAAGTTGGGCCAACAGGTTCCACAACTATGTTAGTAGCTGAAAGTCCACCTAGTGTCAACTACCTTCACCTAGGGGGGGGGGGAATAGGTGTCTTTGCAGCGTATTAGCGGAATTGAAATTATACCTGCACAAGAAAATAAAACAACAAAGCACACAAAAAATACACAAGCAATTTATAGTGGTTCCCCAATTTGGGTACGTCCACTTTCCCCCTTCGACCTATCTCCCAACCAGGGATGACTCGGTCACTTCACCAACAGGATTGAAATCCAATCCTTGCACTAACGGAAGGAACCCTTCCACACGTAGGAGTCAACACTCCCACAACACGGGTTGCACCCAACCCTACAACTAGAGACCAATCGGTCCTTTACAATGAAAGAGAAAATAGCTTGTAAGAAATACAAACAACGTAAGGAGAATAGGGTGTCCCTCTTCGTTCGACGACGTGTTCTTGAAGTCAACGAAGAGTCCACAACCCTAGATCTCACTTGGAGAGGTTCTCCCCGAGACCGGCGGCGGCGTCAAGCGGCGGCAAGGCTCTCGGTGTTGGCGGCGGCACTGAACACAGCAGCAAAGCACTGGAGATCCAATCTTCTTAGCGAAGTCGGCAAGGTCTACCAACGGTCACACGAGGATCGATCGTCTCGATCGATTCGGACGGGGAAAAATTTCCCTATCTCAAATCAAGAGACAAAGGATCTCTGGATAGACACGTGAGACGCTGTGCGGGACTTGGCTTATATCACCGAGGATCTGGAGGAGATCGAGATCGGCTTCGGTGATCGGCTGCGACGACGGAGGCGGAGCAAGATCGCGAGATTAGGGTTTTGTCGGCCGCTTTCTTTCGTATGTCTTCTGTATTTTCTACTGTACACAAATACCAGAGTATTTATACACTAGGTCAAGAGATGACCGTTGTGGGCCCCACCAGCAGAAAGACCGAAGTCCGGTTCAAAATCCCGCAGATAACGTGGACCGGTCCAGACAGACTTGGAAAAATGCCTAAGTCAAATTCGGCGAGAATCGAGAGTGATTCTCGACGAATCGGCGAGAATCACTTACGATTCTCGCCGAATTCTACTTAGAGAATTCTGGCTGCACAGGTTATAGAGGCCGGGGAGAATCGGTGGGAATCACCTTGGATTCTCGCCGACTCGTCGAGAATGCAAAGTCATTCTCGACGAATCGGCGAGAATCACTTGGTGATTCTCGACGATTCTTCCTTAGATGAGTTTTCTGACTGCGTCGCGACAGCCGTCCCAACCCGGCAAGAATCAACTAGTGATTCTCGTCGACTCGTCGAGAATCACAAGTGATTCTCGACGAATCGGCGAGAATCACTTAGTGATTCTCGACGAATTATACTTAGACGAATTTTCGTCTTTCCACCCGTGAGCAGGTCTTTGGCCCATCCTTGCTCCTTGTCTGCTCTTGCTTTATCATAGCCCTGTACTTGAAATTAAGTACACCCCAATAGAGAGAGTACACGTAGGCCAACACACTGATCTGCTCAACGAGGGATTACGTTGCACAGACCCGTGTATATTGACCCACTGCACCCTGACATTGGTGTGTACTTAGCGTGGAATAACTGCAAGCACAACTAGAAAATATTTCATCAAATACATTGTCTATTTACCTTGGCTTGCACAGGGGCTTCTTCAAATCAGGTACATTGAGGATGCAATACCCAACAATCTCCCCCTATTTGAAGAAGCCTAAACCCTACAAGCTAAGGTGAATAGAGCATATAGGAATGAAAAACCGAAACTTAAAAGTGAGGTGATAAGGATATGCATTACTAGTTACTTGAGAGCAGACTAGAACATTGAGCTACCTTAGCCTTAGCCGAGAGGGTAATCTCCCCCTTTTCGACTTCTGCAAATCTGGGTCTGGTGCACCTGACACCATGCTCCCCCTCAGTTCGTGCACTTATGTTTTCACTTGAGTTTCTGGCAGATTCTCCCCCTAGATGCATGAGCCAGGAGCTCTGGAGTCTTCATTCCTCATAGTTGAGCATCCCCAATTCAGTTTTGAAGAGACTGAACTTGGCCTCGTCTAGGGGCTTTGTGAAAATATCTGCAATATGCTTGTCCGTGGGGACATAACAGAGAGAGATGTCCTTGTTCTCCACGTGCTCCCGAATGAAGTGGTAGCGCACTTCAATATGCTTCGTTCTGCTATGCGATACTGGATTGTTTGCGATAGCAATTGCACTTGAGGAGTCGCAGTACATTGGTACTTCCTTGAACTGGAGATCATAGTCTGCTAACTGGTTCCGTATCCATAGGAGTTGTGCGCAACAGCTTCCTGCCGAGATGTACTCAGACTCTGCTGTGGAGGTTGCGACACAATTTTGCTTCTTGCTGTTCCAGGAGATAAGCCTTCTTCCGAGGAATTGGCATGTCCCGGAGGTGCTTTTCCTGTCATCCCTACTCCCTGCAAAATCAGCATCTGAAAAACCTATTAGCTCGACATCATTGTTTCTCGGGTACCACAAGCCAAGATTGGGAGTACCTTTAAGGTATCTAAGAATTCGCTTTGCAGCGACATAATGAGATTCCTTAGTGTTCACCTGATATCTGGCACAAACACATGTGGAGAACATGATATCCGGTCTACTGGCAGTAAGGTAGAGCAGGGATCCAATGATGCTTCTGTATTTGGTTTCATCGAAAGGTTTACCTTTCTCATCCTTATCCAGAGACATAGTGGATCCCATTGGAGTCCTCATAGAGGTTGCATTCTCCATTCCGAATTTCTTGAGGAGTTCATTTGTGAACTTCGTCTGAGAAATGAAGATTCCTTCCTCAGACTGTTTCACTTGAAGTCCCAATAAATACTTCAGCTCTCCCATACTGCTCATTTCAAACTTTCCTTGCATAAGTTTGGAAAACTTTTTGCAAAGATTGTTGTCCGTTTAGCCGAATATAATGTCATCAACATAGATTTGCACCAGCAAAATCTTGCCTTTGACTTCCCTGAGAAACAATGTCTTATCTATTTTTCCTCTAGAGAACTTGTTCTCAAGAAGAAAACTAGACAATGTCTCATACCAAGCTCGAGGAGCTTGTTTTAGGCCATATAGCGCTTTATTAAGAAAATATACTTGATTAGGATAAGTAGGATTGACAAAACCTGGAGGTTGAGCAACGTGTACTTCCTCTTTCAAATCTCCATTCAAGAAAGCCGATTTCATGTCCATCTGATAGACTGTGAATCCTTTGTGAGAGGCATAGGCTAGGAATAGCCGGATTGCCTCGAGCCGAGCAACTGGTGCAAACATCTGGTCAAAGTCAATCCCCTCCTCCTGTCTGTATCCTTGTGCCACCAGTCTGGCTTTGTTCTTGATGATGACTCCATGTTCATCCAACTTGTTTCTGAAGATCCACTTGGTGCCAATCACATTTTGCGTCTTTGGTCTGGGAACCAGCGTCCAGACTTCGCATCTTTCGAATTGATGCAGCTCCTCTTGCATGGCCAAAATCCACGATGCGTCTTTGTTCGCTTCGTCGAACTTCTTTGGCTCCACCTGCGACAGAAAGCTAAGATGTAAGATCTCATTAAGAGTACCTCGGCGAATTCTGACACCGTCTCGGGGATCTCCAATGATTTGATTTCTGGGATGATCCCTCACGTGTCTGAACTTTAGAATTCTTGCATCAGGAACTTCAACTATTTCTTGGGCATCTCCTTCTTCTAAAGGATTTGCCTCATTTTGAGCTTCAACTTCTCCGATCGGCGTAGATGTGGAGACTTTGACATACTTTGGAGTTGCATCTTTCTCGGAATCATCCAGTTGAAGCTTTTCGAGTCTGGCACCTGCAGCTTCAGGAAGACAACTAGAAGTCTTGCAGTTAAGCAAGCTTCCTTCATCAAATATAACATTTATTGATTCCTCTACCACTAGAGTTTTCTTGTTGAAAACTCTTTAAGCCCGGCTGTGGCTACTATAGCCCATGAACATGCCTTCGAAGCATTTTTCACCAAACTTAGTACGCGGGTACTTCCCATTATTCAGTACATAACATTTGCAGCCAAAAATCCTCAGATAGGACATGGTTGGTTTCTTGCCTTTTAGTAGCTCATAAGGAGTCATACGATGGCTCTTGTTGATCAATGCCCGGTTTTGTACATGACAGGCCGTGTTGACAGCCTCGGCCCAGAAGTATTCTGGGAGAGAAGCGTCATTCAACATTGTCGTGCATGCTTCAATGAGTGTTCTATTCCTCCTCTCTGTCACTCCATTCTGTTGAGGAGTGCGAGGGGAGGAGAACTCATGATAGATACCAAGCTCTTCACAGAACTCTGTCATAGCCCCAGACTCAAACTTTGTTCTGTGGTCACTTCTAATTTTGACCACTGAGCAGTTAAGTTCGTTCTGTATCTGTTTGATAAAACTGGTGAAGATGTCAAACGTATCAGACTTGCGTTTTAAAAAGAACACCCACGTAAACCGAGAGTCATCATCTACAATCACTAGCGTATACGACTTTCCCCCTAAGCTATGAACTTGCATTGGACCAAACAAGTTTATGTGCAGAAGATATAGACATCTGGAGGAATCTTTGTCTGGGATGCCCTTAAAGGTAGCCCGAGTCTGCTTGCCCATTTGACAGGCAGGACATGGACTATCTTTGATGCACTTAATAAGGGGAGCATCCCTTACTAAGTCTTTGGAAAACAACATATTAATCGTCTTGTAATTAATGTGTGCCAATCTCTTATGCCATTGTTCACAAAGAGATGCACTGCCTTTAGCAACGAGGCATACTGGGGTAGAAGAATCTAAACTAAGAAAGTCTAAACAGAAAATATTTCTGCTCCTAATGCCTGTTAATACGGTCTCCGAAGAGTCACATGATATTATCAGGCATTTATCCTTGCAGAACTTAACGTCATACCCTTTATCACATAACTGGCTTACGCTGATCAGGTTGTGATTTAACCCTTCAACATAAGCTACGTTAGTGATAGAGAGTATACCGTTGGAAATCGTACCGTAACCTCTGGTGACTCCCCGATCAGATCCCCCAAATATGACTTTGGGTCCATCCTCGACTGGAGAGTACTCCCTCAGCAGGCTTCTTGTCCCGGTCATGTGACGGGAGCATCCACTGTCCAAATACCAAATAGGAGTTTTGTTGGCCTTTGGACATCCCTGCAAAACAGAATTAATTTGCCTTAGGAACCCAATCAAACTTGGGTCCTAGATTCCTTGTTAGCATACTCCCCCTCGATTGGTTAACTCTACGAGTGGTCGGCCTCGCATTGCTAACATAAGGAGTCTCGTTATACCATGGATTAAACCAACAATCCACGGCAAAGTGACCAATTTTGCCACAGCACCAGCAGTCAAACCTGTTATACTTCCTCTTGGGCGCCTGCTTTACCCTTGAAACGTGGGGTTCAGTTGGGGCCGAAGACCTGGAGGTGGAGGCAACATGATGACCACAGTCACATGACTTCTTCACCTCTTGGCTTTTCAGTGTAACATGCTTGGCCTTAGGTGCCAGCTTCCTATTATGGCCGCTAGAGAATTGACCATAATTTCCTAAATGGATTTCCTCATAAGGTGCCTTGAAGACACTCTCACTGAAGTTACGGGGAAAGATCCACCCATCATATCGGCTCTTCGGCTTTGCAACCGAGGGCCTGAAGTGATGCCCATATGTTGACTCAAAGTCATGTTGGTTACAGGGAAAGCTAGGCTTTCTGAACTCAACAGGACTGAGTGGGGCCTTTCCTTTCTCATCAGCAGAGGCTTTCTTGGCAGCCTTATTCTTTCTCCTGTTCCTGTTTCTCCTGGACGAGGAGCTAGATACCCCTACGTGCCCCAAGCCAGCCCCTTTGGCTTGAGCGGAGAAGGTATCAACTAATGGAAGAACAGTTTTTGGCATAGAGAAGCTCTTGACGATCTTCCTTTCTGCCGCAAGTAGTTCTTCCAACTTGTCGACTTCCTCCTGCTTAAGATCAAGGAGCTTAAGAGACTCTGAATGCTTTGAAGTCAGGTCCAAGTGCTCCTGTCGGAGGGAGATAAAACTGGTGATCTCTTCCCTCAGGGATACACTCTCACCTTTAAGGAAATTAACTTCCTTTTTCTCCGCCTTCAGTTTCTTTCGACATTTCAGGAATGTATTGAGCAAAAGCTCATACTTATCTAGGAGCTCAGCTTCAAGGGCAGAGGGGCTATTCTCAGCATCATCATCCTGAGGCTCAGGATCAGAGTCAGAGTCAGAGAGAGGGGTGTGAGCTTTTACCTTCCCAGTAAATGGGGGGCATTCTCCTTCTGAGTCAGAGCGACCCATTAGCCCAAAGTAGGCTTCCTCATCATCACTGGTGTCTGACGTGTCAGATTCACTCAGCGTCTTTGGCTTCTTTGCGATGTAACTCCTCTCCTTCTTCTTGTCTTTTGAGGACCTGTGCTCCTCTCCCTTTCCCTTTTCCCTCTTGCCTTGATGGCAGTCGGCCACGACGTGTCCTGGCTTGTTGCAACCAAAGCATATAATGTCAGAAGAGCGGTGTTTGTTCGGTTTGGAAACATACCTGTCAGAAGAATAGTTCTTCTTCTGATCCCTTGAGGAGGAGCCGTTTCTCTTTCTCTGATTCCTCAGCTTGAGGAACTTCTTGAATTCCCGTGTGATAAGGGATAAATCTTCCTCAGATAACTCTGATCCGGAGGAGCTCGGCTCAGAGTCTTCCTCTTCATCCCTCTTCCACGCACGGGAGGAAGCACCACCCTTACCCTTTCTGGATTGAATGGCTTTCAGAGCCACCGTCTTTTCCTTGGCCGCGGCTTTCTCTGCTTCCTCTTTAGCCTTCCTTGTGTTCAACTGAAGCTCATAGGACATGAGCTTCCCGAACAGAATCTGAGGGTCGGTTTCCGCAAGTCTGCCAAACTCGCGGATGGCGCAGATCTTTGTGTCCCATTCCTTAGCGAGGGACCTAAGGAATTTATCATTGAGTTCACCGTCAGTGAACACTCTTCCATATCCTTTGAGTGCATTGACGATCTTGAGGAAGTTTTCGAAGGTGACTCCGATCTCCTCCTTTGGCCCTTGTCTGAAGGCCTCATATTTCTGATTGAGGAGGGATCTCCGATCGTCCCTCACTTCATCTGTGCCCTCCATTAGGACAATCAGACAACTCCAGAGATCCTTGGCTGTCCGACAGTTGCTGAAGTTCTGCATCTTAGAGTCATCAACTGCGCTCACCAGGATGTTCTGAGCTTTCTTGTCGAGTCCGAACAGCACCATTTCGTCCTTGTCCATTTCCGAAAGTTTCTTGGGTACTTTCTTGGTAGGATCAATGGTGGAGGCCTTAGTGGGAATGTAAGGTCCCTCCTCCACTATCATGAAGAGCCGGGGGTCGACTGCTTCCATGTAGAATCTGATTCTTTCCTTCCAGATAGGAAAGTTCAGTCTGGTGCATACTGGGATTTTGCCGGAGTGCTTGAGTCCGTCCATGGAGGATATCTGTCTGCTTCTTGACACTGGTGGCAGGATTCTACTCAAGGTGTGAACCTTTTTGATGAGCAACCTCCCTCTGATACCACTTGAAAGTCCACCTAGTGTCAACTACCTTCACCTAGGGGGGGGGGAATAGGTGTCTTTGCAGCGTGTTAGCGGAATTGAAATTATACCTGCACAAGAAAATAAAACAACAAAGCACACAAAAAATACACAAGCAATTTATAGTGGTTCCCCGATTTGGGTACGTCCACTTTCCCCCTTCGACCTATCTCCCAACCAGGGACGACTCAGTCACTTCACCAACAGGATTGAAATCCAATCCTTGCACTAACGGAAGCAACCCTTCCACACGTAGGAGTCAACACTCCCACAACACGGGTTGCACTCAACCCTACAACTAGAGACCAATCGGTCCTTTACAATGAAAGAGAAAATAGCTTGTAAGAAATACAAACAACGTAAGGAGAATAGGGTGTCCCTCTTCGTTCGACGACGTGTTCTTGAAGTCAACGAAGAGTCCACAACCCTAGATCTCACTTGGAGAGGTTCTCCCCGAGACCGGTGGCGGCGTCAAGCGGCGGCAAGGCTCTCGGTGTTGGCGGCGGCACTGAACACAGCAGCAAAGCACTGGAGATCCAATCTTCTTAGCGAAGTCAGCAAGGTCTACCAACGGTCACACGAGGATCGATCGTCTCGATCGATTCGGACGGGGAAAAATTTCCCTATCTCAAATCAAGAGACAAAGGATCTCTGGATAGACACGTGAGACGCTGTGCGGGACTTGGCTTCTATCACCGAGGATCTGGAGGAGATCGAGATCGGCTTTGGTGATCGGCTGCGGCGACGGAGGCGGAGCAAGATCGCGAGATTAGGGTTTTGTCGGCCGCTTTCTTTCGTATGTCTTCTGTATTTTCTACTGTACACAAATACCAGCGTATTTATACACTAGGTCAAGAGATGACCGTTGTGGGCCCCACCAGCAGAAAGACCGAAGTCCGGTTCAAAATCCCGCAGATAACGTGGAACGGTCCAGACAGACTTGGAAAAATACCTAAGTCAAATTCGGCGAGAATCGAGAGTGATTCTCGACGAATCGACGAGAATCACTTACGATTCTCGCCGAATTCTACTTAGAGAATTCTGGCTGCACAGGTTATAGAGGCCGGGGAGAATCGGTGGGAATCACCTTGGATTCTCGCCGACTCGTCGAGAATGCAAAGTCATTCTCGACGAATCGGCGAGAATCACTTGGTGATTCTCGACGATTCTGCCTTAGATGAGTTTTCTGACTGCGTCGCGACAGCCGGCCCAACCCGGCAAGAATCAACTAGTGATTCTCGTCGACTCATCGAGAATCACAAGTGATTCTCGACGAATCGGCGAGAATCACATAGTGATTCTCGACGAATTATACTTAGACGAATTTTCGTCTTTCCACCCGTGAGCAGGTCTTTGGCCCATCCTTGCTCCTTGTCTGCTCTTGCTTTATCATAGCCCTGTACTTGAAATTAAGTACACCCCAATAGAGAGAGTACACGCAGGCCAACACACTGATCTGCTCAACGAGGGATTACGTTGCACAGACCCGTGTATATTGACCCACTGCACCCTGACATTGGTGTGTACTTAGCGTGGAATAACTGCAAGCACAACTAGAAAATATTTCATCAAATACATTGTCTATTTACCTTGGCTTGCACAGGGGCTTCTTCAAATCAGGTACATTGAGGATGCAATACCCAACAGTAGCAAAGCTTGCCTGAATGTCCTGAAGAGTTTCTGTACTAACTGGAGCTGTATAGCAAATAATATCTGTGCAATACTTAAGAGAAACAAATAAAAGAATGTTTCTATATAAGAGATCAAAAGAATCTAGAATTGACTTCAGTTCAATTGCTGGAGAAATGGAACAGTCTTTAGAAAGAATATCCAAAGAAGGAACTAAATCAACTGTCAAAGAATAAGTATCCAAAAATTCTGTGAGACCTGCATCTGGTATCTCAGTATCAATAAACTCAATCTCTGCTGCTGTTGTTGGAAGGGTCAATACTGGAATAGAAACTGCTACTGCTGTACCTAGAACAGCTTCATAGGACATCTCCCCCTGCCTGGTTTCAGTAAAAACTTAAACCAGGCCCCTAGATGAAGAAGGGCTAGAGGAAGCAATAAGAAGGGCAGCAATGGATGAAATAGAAGCAGCTAGAGGTGAGATTGCCTCTGCTATCAAGGATGAGAGGGATGGAGTGAGAAGCTCCAAGAGAGTGGGGATGGAAGGAGAGTCCATTTTCATGAACTCAGGAGGGGTTTGAGTTGATATAGATGAGTGAGAGATGAGAGGAGTGAAATCTGTCATGATTTCATCCTGTAATGGAGAATTTGGTGTAGTAGGAATTGGTGTTTAATCAAGGTGAATAGGGGAATTCTGATGGGAATGATGTTCATGAGATATATGAGATGTGATTGGGGATTGAGGAGGAGTGAGAAGATTGAAGTTTGGGAGGGTTATGATGTTGAAAGATGGAGTTATAATAAGATGTGGTGGAGTAGGAGAATGTGGAGGGGTAGTGTGAAGTGTTGGAGATGATGGTGGTGTTTGAATTGAGGTGGATGGTTGATGGACAGCAAGAGGGTTGGCTGGAGGAGGAGGAGCAGGGAATGCTTCATCAGGGTGAGGAGAGGCTGTGACTGCCCTAGTGTCCTCAACTGTTCTAGAATAGGTGGAGACATGTGATGGATTTGGGATAGTTCTTTCCCATTTACTAAACAAGGAGGAGTCCAACCTCTTACTGGCATTAATAAATATGGTCTGAGAGACCATTAATTCAGAAGACTTAGACTGGAGGAAAATTCCCAGAATCCTCCAAAAGCAAACCTCCTTCTTGGAGTTCTTCCTTTTTATCAAATTAAAGAACAACTCAGCCCAGTTGATGGATTTCTTATTGAACAATACAGACATGATTGAGAACTGCTGCCTGTTAATATTATCATGGGCAGAGTGCTTGCCCATCAGTACCTTGCCCACTACATCTTCTAAGAACTTGTATTCTACAGACAAATTTTTCTTAAGCAACTTGATGGTATTCCATCTGGATGACCCATCCTAACCAGCATGCTACTGTACTCAGAACTATCTTGTTCTAGAGTGTTTTCTCAATTAACTAATTCAAACAGTTCAGAAATAATAACTGGGGAAAGAATAACCTGTTGACCTGAGATGGTTCCAACTATAGACGAGTCATCAGGAGTTGTTGACGTATAAACCCATTCTTTTTTTTTCTATTGCTGGTAATTTGATCCTTGTAGTCATGATCTTCCTCAGGCCTTGATCTTCACAGAGCTTCAGCATCTCCATGAAGATCTGATCGCAATGATTGAAAGAGTCGAAGTCGATGTCGAAGCCAGCATCGAACTTCATCACTGATAGGATTACCGCTGGAATCGCCATAGATTTCTGCAAAAGTGAGAGAGAGAGATGTAGTGCAAGGGAATTTGGAAAGCATGGGATAGAGCTCGAAGAGAAACCTCAATATAGGTTTTTGGAATGCGAAAGGACGAGCTCTGTCCTACGAAAAAAAACTTCGATCTTAGGTCGACAACAAATTTATAGACAAATACTATCGTCAGCCTCTTAATGAAGAGGGGGAAAACAGATCGTCGATCTCAGGTCGACGATGTATTTTTTAAAGTAAAGTCGTCGATCTCTGGTCGACAATCTTAACTTCACACAGAGCTGTCATCGATCTCAGGTCAACAATAGAGCTCAAGAGGAGTTCGCAAGTCGTCAATCTCTGTTCGATGATTTATGAACAAATCTTCTACCTTAGACATAAATTAAATTAATCCATTTCATTTATCATTCCAAGTTGATTTAGGAAGAATAGATGTTTCTTTTCATCCAAAGGCTTGGTGAAGATATTTGCTCTTTGAAAATCAGTGGAGATAAAGTTAAGATTAATTTTGTTTTTTTCTACACACTCTCTAATGAAATAATGCCTTATTTTTATATGCTTGGTCCTACTATGATGCAATGTATTTTGTGCTATGGATATAATACTGGTACTATCGCAAAATATAGTTGAATTATTTAAGTTGTATCCATAATCCAGTAGTTGTTTTTGTATCCACAAAATTTGTGAACAACTGCCAGCTGCAATGTATTCAACCTCTGCAGTTGAAGTGGACACTGATGTTTGCTTCTTATAAAACCAAGACACAAGCCTATCACTAAGGAACTGGCATGTTCCTGATGTGCTTTTCCTATCTACTCTGCATCCAACATAGTCAGTATCTAAGTATCCAGTTAACTCAAACTATGACTCTGTTGGATCCCAAAGTCCTAGATCAGGGCAACCCTTTATATATCTTAAAATTCTTTTTAGCAAAATATAGTGAGATTCTTTAGGGTTCACCTGGAACCTAGCACAAAGACATATAGAGAATATGATGTTTGGTCTACTTGCTGTAAGATATAATAGAGACCCAACAATGACCCTATACATTTTCTGATCAACAGATTTTCCATGCTCATCAAAATCTATCACAGCATTTGCAGCCATAGGTGTCTTCATTGCTGAGGCATCACACATCCCAAATCTTTTAACAAGCTCCTTATCATATTTATATTGGGAGATGAAGATACCATCAGATGATTGTTTCACTTGGAGACCAAGGAAATATGAAAGTTCACCCATGCTGCTCATCTCAAACTTTGAATGCATTAGGTCAGAAAACCTTTTGCATAGTTTGGGATCAGTAGAGCCAAAAATAATATCATCTACATAAATTTGTACTAACAAGATTTTATCATGATGATGTCTAATAAATAAAGTCCTATCTACTATGCCTCTAGAAAATTTATGCTCTAAAAGAAAACTAGCTAAGGTTTCATACCAAGCTCTTGGAGCTTGCTTTAGACCATAGAGAGCTTTATGCAATCTAAAGACATAAGAGGGATGAGTTGAAGAGATAAAACCTGGTGGTTGTTCAACGTACAATTCTTCTTTAAGTTCTCCATTTAGAAAGGCACTTTTGACATCCATCTGGTATACTTTAAACTTTTTATAAGCATCATAAGAAAGAAAGATTCTGATTGCTTCCAACCTTGCAATAGGAGCAAAGGTTTGATCATAGTTAATTCCTTCCTCTTGCCTATAGCCTTAAGCAACTAGGCTTACCTTATTTTTGATAATAGTTCCTTGTGCATCAAACTTGTTCCTGAAGACCCATTTAGTTCCATTGACTGGATTATTTTTGGGTCTTGGAACTAAATCCCAAACTTTGCATCTCTCAAATTGGTTGAGATCCTCTTGCATTGCAATAATCCAGTGTGGATCTTGCTCAGCATCTTTAATGGATTGGGGCTCAATTTGAGATATGAAGCAGGCATGCATCAAGTCTTAGTTGAGTTGATGCCTTGTCTGCACACCAGCTGATATGTCACCAATCACTTGAAATGTAGGGTGATCTCTAAGTGTGACAAATTCAATTGGTGTAGTTGGTTCAAAAACAACTCGGGGAAACAATTCCTCTTGTGGAATTGTTTTAGCTATTGGAGGAAGTTCAGCCACTTCCAAATTTTCTTCTTCACTTTCTTCATCAACTTGTGAGGAGGAATGAGATGTAACCTTTTGAGTAAGGTTGAGATCATCCAATTTTTCACAAAGTTGAGGTACCTGCAAAAAGTTACTAGTAGAAGCTTCCTTCTCCTTGTAAAACATGTTAGCTTCATCAAAAGAAATGTGAACTGACTCTTCCATTTTCAAAGTTGATTTGTTAAAAACCCTATATGCCTTGCTGACTTGGGAATATCCTATAAAAATTTCCATTGCTGCTTTGGCTTCAAACTTTCTAAGATATTTCTTATTGTTGTTGTGAATATAACAAATGCAACCAAATATTCTAAAATAATCTATTTTAGGTTTCTTCCCTTTGAGTAGTTCATAGGGAGTCTTGCCCATAAGTTTGTGTATCAAACTTCTATTCAGGACATAGTTTGCTATGCTCACAGCCTCTGCCAAATATAATAGTGGCATGAAAGCATCAATAACTAATGTGCCTGCAGCTTCAATGAGTGTTTTATTTTTCCTTTCAACTACCCCATTTTGTTGAGGAGTTCTAGGAGCAGATAAACAATGCTTGATGCCTTCCATCTCACAGAATATTTGCATGAGAGAGATTCAAACTCAGTACAACGATCACTTCTGATCAAAACAACTGGAGTAGAATACTCAATCGTTATGCCTTTAAGAAAATCAGTAAGAACTTTGAAGTTATCAGACTTGTGTCTCAAGAAGAAAACCCAAGTGAATCTTGAGAAGTCATCTACAATAACCAAAGTATAGTACTTCCCTCCTAAGCTCTGTACAACAATGGGTCCAAAAAGATCCAAATGAAGAAAGTACAAAATCCTAGGTGAATCACTCTTATTAACTGATTTAAAACTATTTTTAGTTTGCTTGCCTACTTGACAAGCCCTGCAAAGGCTTTACTTCTTGTAGGGGCAAGAAGGTAATCCTCTAACAAGGTTGTCTTTGGATAACTTAGCAATATTTCTAAGGTTTACATGACCTAGTATTTTATGCCAAAGGGTGTTATTATTACTGACCTGATTGAAAAGGCAAATTTCTGAGCTAGCAGAATTAAAGTTAACTAGATAAATGTTACCTTGTCTAAATTCTGTTAAAAATTTTTTGCATTTAAAGAAATAATGCATTGGGATTCAGTGAAGCATACCTGATAACCTGCATCACATAAATGGCTTATGGATATTAGGTTATGTTTCAAACCATTCACATAAGCTACCTTGCTGAATATAACAGCTCCAATACTGAAATCTCCATATCCTTCTATCTGACCAAAGCTGGAATCACCAAAGATTACCTTTAGACCTAGCTTGGACTTATAGTTAATTAGCTTGTACTTCTTCCTGTCATGTGCTTTGAGCACCCACTATCCAGATACCACTTATCCTGTGTTGTAGGATAGTTCTTCACCTGCAAGTAAACAGTTCATATGTTCTGGACCCAGGTACCTTGGGTCCTTGTCTCTTTTCATAAATGAAACTAGAAATAAAAGAGTATTCTGGTTGGCATTTATAACTTAAGGGGTGGAATTTTCTAGGTGGAATTACCCAATGTGAAAATGGATTAACAGATTTTGGTTTCTGGTTATTATTAAGATTTTTGTTATAATTATAGTTTTAGTAAAACTGATCTGGGTTCGACAATTTATATTAAGATCGTCGATCTGCGTTCGACGACCAGTATTGATCTCGTCGATCTCGGTTCACAGAATAATAATGGCTACTATCTGTGTTCCTCTATCGTCGATCTCTGCTCGACGAAGTTTGATGGTATCGTCGATCTCCCTTTAGTGAGTAATTAAACCCAAACTCTGGGTTCAGAGAACGTCGATTGACGTTCGACGAAAAATACTGCGATCATCGATCTTGGTTCGACGACGTCTGTTTAGACTTATTATTCTGAGCTTGTCTATTCTTCTTTATTTCAATTTGTTTTAATACTTTATTAACTTTCTCTACTTGTTCTATATTCTTCTTACCCTTATCTGAAATAAAATTTATAGGTTGAGATAAGATGTTTTTCTGGATAATTGGTGGTTCACTAGTTGATGCACCTAAACCTAGTTTACTATTGTTTAACCTAGCATTTAGTGTACTAGTGATTTTAACCATCTGTAGGCTTCTTCCATTCAAGGTTTCTTCAAGTTGTTTAGCTTTGCCTAGTTCAGTTTTAAGGAAGATGATTTGTTTGCTATACTCAGTTAATTCATCTTTCATTCTTAAGTTATCAGAAAATAAGTTTTCATAGTCAGGTTATCTATCTCTGAGAAGTTTTATTTCCATCTCATATTTTATAAGATCATTGCACAGTGATTTAAATTCTATTTTAAAATCTTCAGAAATAAAATCAAAGGATGATATTACCTGATCACAGTCTGAGTCTTCTCCTGAATCTTCTGCTTCTGATTCAGGGCTTGAAGCATTGATGGCCATTAGACATAATTCTCTAGCCTTGGTTTCTTCTTCATCCTCACTAGAGCTAGAGGAAGAGGATTCTTCTTCTGTCTAACTCCAAGTGTCAGCTACAAAGCCCTTTTCTTTCCTCTTGTACTTGCTGGAGGATGGCTTGCTGAAGTGTTTCCTGGATTCCTTTTCCTTTCTCCTTTCTTTGTGTTGTTTCTCTGGACACTCTGGTAGAATGTGTCCAGGCTTCCTACAACCAAAGCATATAATCTCTTTAGTTGAGTTTTATCATACCTTGGCTTGTCTTTATTCCTGGATGACTTCCTCCTGAAGTCTTTTCTACCCATTTTGAAGAATCTTTTGGCAAACAGACTCATCAGTTCTTCATTTGAGGGTGTTGCTTCTGATTCTTAAGAGGCTTTGAAGGCTATGCTTTGTTCCTTCCTTGCTGGTGTAGGAGTTTTCTGTTCATCTGACTCTCCTGTCTTTTGGAGCTGCTCATAGGACTTGAGCTTTCCCAATAGAGATTCAGTGGAAATCTCATTTAGACTCCTGCCTTCTTTGATTGGCCAAATTATGGAATCCCATGAGCTGGGGAAGCACATGAGAATCTTGTCATTAATCTCAGTTAGTGAGATGTCCTTATTCAATGTTTTCAGCTCATTTACAATTATGCTGAGTCTATTATACATCTCAGCTACTGACTCAGTTTCAACTTTCTTGAAGTTTTTATACTGAGAGATAAGATGAGCTCTCATATCTTTTCTTTCATCTGCAGATCCAACAACCATCTTGTTTAAGGAATCCTAGATGGCATTGGCTGAAGTGCATTCAACAACCTTCTGTAAGATTTCATCTGACATGGTTTGGGCCAGAATGTTCATGGCCCTTGCATCAACAATCTTTGCCTTTTTTGTGCATCAGTATTGTTTGGAGGAGGAACAACATTCACGCTTATTGATGCTATTAAGGTAGTTGCCACTGGAGCTGGTGGACCTGTCAAAATAGAGTTGAAAATATCCTCATAAATAGAATTCATATATAATTTGATTCTTGCCTTCCAGATAGCAAACTTATTCAAGTTGCAGACTGGAGGTCTAGTGCTTGTATTGTCTTTATTCTGTGCCCTGGAAAAAAAAGAGAGAAGGAGATCTATCAAGGATCTTTAGGTTCAGGTGTTAGCCTATCCAACCAAGAGAAGCGACCCTCTGATACCAATTGAAAGTGAGGGATAGATATGATTTACTCTAGGGGGGGGGGTGAATAGAGTATTAAAATCTTTTAAGTAATTTTTATAGCGAAATTAAGATAAGTGTTTCTTATAAGTAAGAGAAAAATAAATCACAAGCAAACACATCACGGTATAAAATAAAGAAAGATGAGCAACCAGACGACATAAGAAAATTATAGTGGTTCCCCAATTTGGGTACTCCACTCTTCTACCACCCTGGTCAGAATCCACTTAGGTTTTATATCAGGTGCCCTATCACCACAAGATCTTCTTCAGGTAGATCTAGAGACCCTTCAGGCTGTTGATCAGGTGCCTAAAAACTAATAGGTTTTTGATCAGGTTCCCTATCACCAAGGAGTTCACAATTGAAGGGAGTAATAACCCTGTACAGAAGAAGGTAAAAGGAAAAAGTTGAGGGTAGTCTTCTCTTTCTCAAAGCAAATGAGAAGACTTAGTGGATTTTTGTATTGCCAAAGCTCCCCCTGAGATATTGAGTAGGTTCAGGAAGATGAAAGCTTTGTCCAGGGAGTAGGTCTTCAATGGACTGGTGTTATGTTCTTCAGAATCTGTAGATTGATATTGATTGCTGTATCTGTAGGTTTCTTAAGATTAAAACTGAAGAAGACTCAAGATGAGGTTTTTGGCGTTCTTCTTCTGCTTCCTGAGAGCACTAAGAGTTCTGAAGACTGAACGAAATCTGAGAGAGAAAATTTAGAACTGTAGAATGAGAAGCTCTCTCTGTTTGTTTTTCTAACTGAAAATCATTCTGTGTATCTTTCTCTATGTCCATGAAGAATCGAATAATACTGCTGCTTTGAATTTCAAAAACAATACTTAATTTACTGCAGAGATCGAGGAGAGAACGACTAGAATTGCTGGCATTTAATTATCTCCTCAACTGTCTTGGTAAATAAGACAAAACAATAACTCTGTGAATACCATAGTTAATGCTACAATGGAATGGCTATAAGCCTTGAGAATATTAGCATTAACTACCAGAGATTATTTGTCATAATTAGAATCAAGAAAGTAAGATTTAAATATTCAAGACTGATGCTATAGACAAGTAGTTGAACACAGGATAAAATCGTTGATCTGAGCTAGGAGATCGTCGAGCTGAGTTCAACTATCTTCAAACTGAGAAAACTGTGAAGATTTAAGAAATCGTCGACCCGAGCTCTTAGATCGTCGTGCTCAGTTCAGAGAATAAACTCTGAGATCATTGATGGGAGATCAACGATCGTCGAGCCGAGTTTTACGAAAGTCGAACTGATATATATATATCACAGAATTCTTCAAAGTTTGAGTTCTTGAATGAAATCCAAAGCTGGTCTTGTGAAGTCTGACCTAATGAGACTTACTTAGACCTAAAACTTGACCCTAGCTATACAGGTGGGTCAACGACCTAAGAGTAGACCTAGCCCAAATCCAAATAAGGGTTCCAACAACATGAATGTCCACTACAACCACAATAGGAATGAAAGAACATACACAAAGTCTCTTCCTTAAGACCTTACAAGTGTTTACTTAAATAATTCATGTTTTCCCTACTTCGGCATGCAGGTCGGCCACACATGAGCATTCAAGGGCCAGCACAACATCAAGGGATTTAACCCGCTACTTGCCACTAGGCTCACCTGTTCCTGCCTACGAACAATCCACCGGATGGTGGTAAAACAAGGCAACGGTCAGCTAAAGCTGACCATATTATAATAACCCCGCCCCTTAATCAGGGCGGCGGTGATCCTTCTCTACATTTCATTAGTATAACCAAACATGATAGTGAAAGTACAATTTAAGCACACTTCACCACAGGCGTAGGCATGCACGACCACACACCCCGTGCTCTCAGGGTACATTCTCGGTGAATCCGGTCCATTCCGAGGCTTCACCACCGCCCCCAGGACGACAAACATCGTGAGAATTCAGTCCTTTCGGCCAAAGCCTAATACTCGCCCCCTATGCCCCTGGTAAGTGCCACGTACTTTAGGTCTCTTTAACCGAACCACATAGAGCGGGTATGGTTCAGCTCAACCCGTTGCTCACATCGTCATGTAAGTTTAAGTCATCGGCGCGGGCCAGCCTCCCTGATTCCCGAAGAATCGATCAAACAATATTTCATAACCCAGTTATATACAAGGTTGGCTCCCAGGCCACCAAGATGGCAGAAATGCGCTTTTGCCCAGTTTTCCGGGTGCACCTTGGAGTTAGTCCGCAAGGCTCCAAGCTGCAATATACCCCATAGAATCCCAAAAAACAAACGACATGGAGTCTTCTCCGGCAATACATGCATAATGAAAACATCAGCGATCCAGACAACCCTGTCCGGATAGGCTTCACACACCATGTCTATGTCCGTACTTCGATTCCAAACTCTATATACAAAACTATGGGGATAATCCATATCTACCCGAAGGAATACCACAAGCTCACCGCAAACTCGCGGAAGATGGTTTCTTAAGAAAAAGGAAGAGGACTTCACATGTCCAAGTAAAGAATCGTAACTCTAGAGGTTTGCTTCGGCACCATGGAAAACTAGTCGGATGAAAACCACCGCAACGGACTCTCCTCCGTAGATCTAGGATCGGCTCGCGATTCGGAGCTCCGAAGCTCCAATAATGGCGGGATTTCTCCTTCTTCTTCTCCCTTTGCTCTCCCCTCTTTCTACCTCTTAGAAAGAGATTGGGCCAAATGAAATGAGGCCTAGAACCTCATTTCCCGACCTTGTACGATCAGAAGGGGTTCCGGGCCATCAGATCCCTCTTAAATAAAACGAACGGCCTTGATTTACTCTTAAAATGAACTTCCTGGGTCCGTAAATGGCTTGTAACACGGCTGTGTAACAGGCCATGTCCCACACTCGCCGTAACCCAGTGAAACGCAGAATAGGACATTGCTCTGGACACACCTATATCACAGACCATGTGCCTGACACGGCTTTGGATACGCCCGTGTCACAGGCCGTGTGCCTAGCTTACAAAAAGACAGCCAGACACCGAGAAGGACACGGCCCTAGACACACCCGTGTCCCAGGCCGTATTCCCGACATAGATCTGGACACACCCGTGTCACAGGCCGTGTGAAACTGTAAGGGCTCCAAAAGTCCTTCAAAACACTACCAATGCATCCCCAATTTTCATAGGGCTTAGCTAAGGGTATTCTAAACATAGTGACCAATACGTATTCGGGTTTTGGGGCGTTTCAACTCTTTACCCCTTAAATGAATTTCGTCTCGAAATTATAGAATGGAAAGGTACACAAAATAAAATTGTACCTGAGTAGAATAGCTCGGGATACTCCTCAAGCATGGTATGCTATCGCTCTCACGAAAGCTCCTCACGACCGCAGTTGTCCCATCAGACTTTGACCATCCTGATGGCTTTGTTCCGCAATTGTCTGACCTCCGTATCCTAGATCCGAATGGGTATAACTTTTGTTGTTAGCCCACTATCGATCGATACTTGATCCGCAACAACCACTTGCACAGGTTCTTTCACGGCTTTGCGTAGGACCGAGATGTGAAATACATCATGCAATCCACTCAGTTCTACCGAAAGAGCCAAATGATAGACGGCTTCACCAACATGATCCAAGATCTCAAAAGGACCAACATATCTCAGACTAAGCTTCTTTAAGCGTCTAATCCTTGATATGCCTTTAAACGGATTAATCTTGAGGTATACCCAATCGCCCACCACAAACTCCACATTCCGATACTTGGCATTGTAGTACTTGGCTTGCCTATCTTGGGCTATTACTAGCCGCTCTTGAATCAACCGTATCATTAAAGTAGTATCTTAAACGTCCCTTCGCTTGTACAGCTTCGATTCTCCCATTTTTACCCAAGACAATGACGTATGACACCTCCTTCCGTACAGAGCCTCAAAAGGCGCCATCTGAATGCTGGATTGGTAGCTATTATTATAAGCGAACTCAATCATGAAAAGATTGTCTTCTTACCTTTTCCCAAAATCCAACGCACTCATACGAAGTATGTCTTCCATCGTCCTGTTCACCCTTTGAATTTGCCCATCTGTTTGTGGGTGAAAAGCTGTGCTGAAGTTCAACTTGGTACCCAACAACTGATGAATGAGCCTCCAATCATTAGATGTAAACCAACCATCATGGTCACTAACGATGCTCCAGGGTACACCATGCCAACGGACTATGCTATCCACATATAGCTTCGCCAGCTTCTCCACTGAATCATCCTTCCTATTGGGTATAAAATGTGACACCTTCATTAAACGATCAACGACCACCCAAATGGCATAGTTCCCCTTGTGCGATCTCGGCATTGTGCACGAAACCCATAGAGATGTCATCAAACTTCAACTCTAGTATAAGCAGGGACTTTAGAAATCCACATGGCTTCTAGCATTCGGCCTTCACCAAGGAAAAAGTCTGATACTTTGCCACGTATAGTGCTATGTCTTTCTTCATGCCTGGCCACCAGAACAGCCTCTTAAAGTCTTTGAACATCTTTGTGCTCCCAGGGTGAATTGAGTACTTAGTAAAATGCGCCTTGTACATCAATTCTTCTCGTAATTTCCTAATGGTAGGGATGCACAACCGACCATCTTTTCATATAAGGCCATTGTAAACAAAGAACTAGTCATTCGACCCATCCACAGACTCTGCCATACGACGTTTCAAGCTTACGTCCAACTCCAAGGCCTATTGAATCTTGTCTACAAGGTCGTATTGAACCTCTGCCCAACTCAAACATGAATTAGCACTAGATACCTTGTCAACACATGAGATCTCCAAAGCCTCCAAATCACGAATGAGCCGCTCGTCATGCATCTGCAACTAGTTGGCCTGTGCAGGAGTTCTACAACTTAGAGCATCTGCCACAACATTCCCCTTCTCGGGAATATAATGAATCTTGTAGGTGTAGTCCCCAAGGAACTCCATCCATCTATGTTGGTGCATGTTCAGGTCCTTCTGATCAATCAGATACTTCAGGATCTTGTGATCTGAATAAATGTCGACCTTTACTCCATACAGGTAATGCCTCCAATGCTTGAGAGCGAATACCACGACCGCCAACTCCAAGTCATGGACCGAGTTCCTCTCATGTACCTTTAACTGACGTGATCCATAGTCTATCACCGACTCGTCCTGAAGCGTCACTATAAACCTCAAAGCCGTCAGAACCACAAGATGAACATAAGATAGGTGTCGTGGTCAAACGACACTTTAGTTCTTCAAAAGCTTGTGCGCACTCAGGCGACCAAACAAACTTATGATCCTTCCTTGTCAGAGTAGTGAGGGGCAATTCTATCCGTGAGAAGTTATCCACAAAGCGCCTTTAATATCCGGCAAGCCCCAGAAAATTCCGGACTTCCGCCACCATAGACAACACAGGCCACTCACATATAACAACTATCTTTGCCTTATCTACCGCAATTCCTTCTTCACTAACTATATGACCAAGGAATGCTACCGAGGACAACCAAAACTCGCATTTGGAGAACTTGGCATACAATTGGTTCCTCCTCAATGTCTCCAACACCATATGCAGATGCTTGAAATGATCCTCCTCGCACTACGAGTACACCAGTATATCGTCGATAAAGACTCACGAACTGGTCTAAGTATTTTCTGAACATTTTGTTCATCAAATAACTAAACATGGATGGCGCATTCGTCAACCCAAATGACATGTCAGTGAACTCATAATGCCCATACCGTGTGCTGAAAGCCATCTTGGGGATGTCACTTTCTCTTATCTTTAGCTGATAGTATCCAGATTTCAGATCCAGCTATGAGTACACAGTTGACCCAGCCATCTGGTTGAACAGGTCATCAATCCTTGGGATTGGATACTTATTCTTCTCCGTTAGCTTATTTAACTCTCGGTAATCAATACAGAGTCATAAGATTCCGTCCTTCTTCTTAACAAAGAGGACCGACGTGCTCCAAGGCAACGAACTTGGACGCACATAACCTTGTTCTAACAGTTCTTGAAGCTGTACTTTCAGTTCCGCCATCTCCTTAGGCGCTAACCGATACGAAGACCATGAAACAGGTTTGGCACCTGGCACTAGCTCAATGGTGAAGTCGATCTCTCGCTGAGGTGGAGCTCTAGGGAGATCTTCAGGGAATACGTCTGGAAACTCAGATACAACTGGGATGTTGTCTAGACCAAGATTGGGCTTCGAAGCCTCCACTAAAGTGAAAAATAGCTCTGCACCACTCTAAACTGCCTTAATCACCTGGAGAGCAGACATCAATGTCTTGCTCGACCCCTTCATGCCTGAGAATGTCGTCTAATGATCTGTATCTAGTCCCAATCTAACCACCTTATGGTTTCAATCAATGTACGCACGCTGCTCCGAGAACCAGTCCATACCAAAGATCACGTCGAACTCCACTATCAGCAGTATCAATGCTTGCAAATCATATTCGTGACTCCCAATCCCTATCTTCACGCAACGAACTCTATCCGCGCGCATAGATAACCCATTAGGCAGAAGCACATCCAACTTGTCCCTTGCCATCGAAGAAGGTACTCCGATGCGTGGTACAAATTCTTCGGAAAAAAAGGAATGTGAAGCTCCCGTATCAAAAAGTGCTCTTGCCGGAAAATCAAAGATCGATACAAAGCCTAGCACAACCAGTCATAAGCTAACACATATAAGGCAACAAGTATTTAAAGCTAAACTGCTATAAATTAAACTATACTTGTCACCACGTCATCCTGCTTCATGGACTCCTGCTTGCCAAGGTTGTACACTCTAGGCTGGGCTGGGGAATAATGTGATGCGGTTGACTTCAACTCCTTGGCCTTCTCCTCATAAGTTGTTCCAGGATTCTTCTCGGACTTTGGACGTCCGCTCCAACAATCTCGGGCAAAGTGTCCTGGCTTTCCACAGTTATAACATGTGTTCGGGGTTTGGTCTGTAGTTTCCCCAGATGCGCTAAAAGAAGGGGTTGGACCTGAAGTCCTAGCCTTCTTATTCAACTTACGAAACCCAGGCTTTGAGGAGGTCGGCACCTTGAACTCCGTCTTCTTTGCACTAGACTTCTTCTTCCCTTGGACTCTCTTTTGATCTTTTTCCAATGACCGGGCCATATTGACTAGGGTAAAGAAGCCTTACGTCATAGGCCCAGAAAGTATTAGCCTCAGGTCATCATGCAGACCCTCGTAGAACCGGTTGGTCTTACGCTCCTCATCGGCAAACGTAGAGCCAGCAAAATGACCCAACCATGTAAACTCGTGGAGATACTCATCCACGCTACTATCTCCCTGTGTTAGTCTCTAGAAATGATTCTCCATATCGATCCTCTATGTTGAGGGAAGGTATCTCGCCAAGAATAACCTCGAGAATTCCTCCATCGAGACATCAGTTAGTTGACTTCCAACTAAGTAATGCAACTCCAACTCTTCCCACCACAACCTCGACTCTCCATCCAATAGGAAGATGGCTATGGTGGTCTTATGCCATTCCTCCATTTCAGTGGCTGTCAAAACTCTCTTCACCCAAGAGAGCCAATCTTCGGCCTGGGATGGGGTTCCAGTCCCCAAAAACACCGGAGGGTTAAAGCTCATTACATGTTTGAGCTGCTTCTCTATTGCTCTTCTTGGTACTAAAGGCTCTACCACCACTTGTTCAACCATTCTAGGTTCTGCTATTCAAAGCGATACCTGCTCCCCTGCAGGGGCAGGATGCTGCACTTTCCTTCTTGGCTGGGCGTTTAGCATCACGAACACCACCTCAGCCATAAATCTTATTATTTTTGCCGAAGGAGGGGTTGCAGACACATCATTGGGTGCACTGCTTGCCTCAGAAAGCGGGTGTTCTGACTGCCCTGCGCCACTCCTGGTCACCTATAGGCGTACAACACACCATTAAGTGACCAAACAGAATTGCAAAAAGCAATCATAAGAACACACAGGTTCCTCAAACATGTGTATTTTCATTCTTAATTGGACATTAATGGGTTCTTTTCATGTTATAATGATGACGCACATCCATGTGCTCACCACCCCTTAAAAGAATTTGTCCACGAATTCAATAAGCAAGAGCGAAACCGTAGTCTGATACCAAATTATAACACCCCCATCCATCATATGGAATATAACAGAAGGTACGGCCGGGGCCCCACGCCATATACCACAGACAGTTAGTGGAGTTACGTATTAATACCAAATTACCGCTAAAGAAACACGCATCCTAACTCAAAGTATTCTAGCGGAAGCTTTTAAAACCGTTATAAGAACCCATAAACAACACATGAATGTCCACTACAACCACAATAAGAATGACAGAACATACACAAAGTCTCGGCCTTAGGGCCTTAACAAGTGTTTACTTAAACAATACATGTTTTCCATACTTCGGCACACAGGCCGGCCATACATGAGCATAAAAAGTAAACATTTCGCTTTGGCCTTCAAGGTCTAGCACAACATCAAGGGCTTCAACCCGCTACTTGCCACTAGGCTCACCTGTTCCTGCATACGAACAATCCACCGAATGGTGGTAAAAAAAGGCAACGGTCAGCTAAAGCTGACCAAATTATAACCAAACCTGATAGTGAAAGTACAATTTAAGCACACTTCACCACAGGCGTAGGCACGCACGGCCACACACCTAGTGCTATCAGGGCACAATCTCGGTGAATCCGGTCCATTCCGAGACTTCACCACCTCCCCAGGACGACAAACATTATGAGCATTTCAGTCCTTTCGGCCAAAGCCTAAGACTCGCCCCCTATGCCCCCGGTAAATGCCATGTACTTTAGGTCTCTTTAACCGAACCATATAGAGAGGGTACGGTTCAGGTCAACCTATTACTCACATCGCCATGTCAGTTTAAGTCATCGGCGCGGGTCAGCCTCCCCGATTCCCGAAGAATCGATAACACAATATTTCATAACCCAGTTATGTATAAGGTTGGCTCTCAGGCCACCAAGATGGCAGAAATGCGCTTCTACCTAGTTTTTCGGGTGCACCTTGGAGTTAGTCCCCAAGGCTCCCTGCTGCAATCTACCGCATAGCATCCCGAAAAACAAATGGCACAGAGTCTTCTCCAGCAATACATGCATAGAGAAAACATCATCGATCTAGACCAACCTGTCCGGATAGGCTTCACACACCATTCCTATATTTGTACTTCGATTCCGAACTCTATATGAAAAACTACGGGGATAATCCATATCAACCCTAAGGAATTCCACACGCTCACCGCACACTCACGGGAGAGGGTTTCCTATGCAAAAGAAAGAGGACTTTACATATCCAAGTAGAGAATCGTTACCCTAGAGGTTCGCTTCGACGCCATGGAAAACTAGCCGGATGAAAACCACCGCAACGGACTCGCCTCCGCGGATCTTGGCTCGGCTCGCGATTTGGAGCTCCGTAGCTCCAACAATGGCGGTATTCCTCCTTCTTCTTCTCCCTTTGCTCTCCCCTCTCTCTACCTCTTAGAAAGAGATTGGGCCAAATGAAATGAGGCCTAAACCCTCATTTCCCGACCTTATACCATCAGGAGGGGTTCTGGGTCGTCAGATCCCTCTTAAATAAAATGAACGGCCTTGATTTACTCTTAAAATGAACTTCCTAGGTCTGTACATGGCCTGTTACACAGCCGTGTCACAGGCCGTTTCCCGCACTTGCCGTAAACCAGTGAAACACAGAAGAAGACACGACTCTGGACACACCCGTGTCACAGGCCGTTTGCCCGACACGGCTATGGACACGCCCGTGTCACAGGCCGTATGCCTAGCTTACCAAAAAACGGCCAAACATCAAGAAGGACACGACCCTGGACACACCTGTGTCACAGGCCGTGTGCCCGACATGGCTCTGGACACACCCGTGTCAAAGGCCGTGTGAAACTGTAAGGGCTCCAAAAGTCCTTCAAAACACTACCAATGCATCCCCAATTTTCATAGGGCTTAGCTAAGGGTATTCTAAACATAGTGACCAATACGTATTCGGGTTTTGGGGCGTTACAAGCGTTCCCCTATTGCTCACAATTGTGCGAGGTGAAGCCGAGGTGAGTTTTTTTTACTATTTATAATTTTTGATTTGCAAGAAAAGAAAACAAATTAAGACATGAGGGGGGATTTTTTTTTTGTAGTTTCTTTTAAGTAGGTTTTTCGAAATAAAATGTTTTTCGGATTTTGGATTTTGCTAAGAGAAAAAGAAAAAAAAGGAAGGGAAAAAGTAGGCGACCGTCTTTTTATTTTTAAAATTATATTACATAATAATTTTATTTGATTTTTGATTTTCGAAATAGAAAAAAAAATTAAGACAAAGCGGGAAGATTTTTTTTGTTTTTAAGTAGAGTTTTTAAGTTTTGTAGATATTTTTTAGTTTTTTTTTTAAACTTTTAGTTTTTTAGATTTCAATTTTTTAGTTTTTTAGATTTTTAAGGAAACGACGCCATTTCATTTTTTTAGATAAATATATATATGAAATAATAAAAAAAAAGAAAGGTAAAAGTAATATGCTCCAGAAATTCAAAACAACACCTCAGAAATTTCCCGACAACGACGCCAAAAACTTGATGGTTAAAACTCGCGACGCATTTATTTTGGTTTGTGATTTATCTAGTTTGAATGGCGGAGCGCGCAGATTTAATTAAATATGAAAGTTGAAAGTGAGTTTTAATGAAAGAAGGCAAGTGCACCTATCACATGTAGTACAAGATATTCCGGTGGGGAATATCAGGGTCATATTGTTCTCCGGGACAGGTTGATTATTTCTAATCTTCCCTGAAGGGACTATTATCTTACCGAAGATAACTTGTCGGGATATATATACATATATATATATATATATATATATATATATATATATAAGCAGAAAATAAAAGCAGAAAAAGCTGATTAAAAAATAGCACACTAGCACCGAATCGATTAGAACTAAAATAAATTTTAATAACTAGAGATCCTAAATTTCAAATTCATTAAATAGCGACTTGGCCATGGCAGCTCCAAAAGAATGAGCTCACCTATCTCTAGGGCTATCGCTCACCTGAATATTAAGACTATTCGTGTGAACGCTAGTCCGACGAAGAATTCCTCTTAATGCATGTATTACGCTAAAAACCGTGCTATTGGGTGGGGAACCCAATCCGGGAGAATCACGCTTCTCCTCTCTCGAGGTTATGCACGCAATTCTTTTTACCCAAGGGTGATCAGTCCATACGGACGGCCTCTCGACTAGCTAGCGTATGAACAACAGAAATAGAGCACACATATCGATATGTGGTCCTACGCGTCGTAGCCCAGGGGTAAACCTTAAGTGCTTTAATTAATGAGAAAAAAGACCTTTAATTATTTAAAAATATTTTATCTGTCTCAATGCTCTTCGATACTGAGGGCTAAGAGCGGTTAGCCACTCATCAGAATGGGGACAGCTTATGAAAAGAAAATGCATAATTGAAATGCAAGTCCTACTCAAATGAGTAGGTGGGAAATGAAAGCAGTAAAGAAAGCAGTAAAGAAAGCATAAAAATTGCAAGTCCTACTCAAACGAGTAGGCGGGAAATGAAAGCGATAAAATGACAAGTCCTACTTAAACGAGTAGGCGGGAAATTATGAGTCCTACTCAAACGAGTAGGTGGGAAATTGAAAGTAGTAAATACGGTCTCATACACACACGCACTCTACTTGAAAGAATGAAAACAATAAAAATCTAACTCATACACTCACGCACAAAAATAAAAAAAATAAGAAAAACAAAGTGACTGAAAAATTAAAACAACTATATTTCTACCGTTAGAGTACGCTAGAAATGCATACAAAGAAGAAATAAAAATTAAAGAAGCAAAAGCTTTTCAAAATAAAAGCAAAAATCAAAGCGCTCGAAAAATTAAAACGATTATACTTTCATTCTTATATGTTCATAAAAATGCTTAAAAAGTGGAAGAAAAGTTAAAAAGAAAAAAAAGTTTTACAAAAATAAAAAAAACGAAGTTAAAGAAAATAAAACAAAAACCACTTTAAAAATGTTTTTATAAACCCATAAGAATGAATTAAAAATTACTAAAAAAGCTAAGGAAGAAAATGAGAGAAGTTAGAATAACAACTAATAATCTATAAGAAAACCTAGAACAGAAACTAAGTAAAAAAAAGAAAACATAAAACTAGCAAATTTACTCTCATACACTCACACACACATAGAAAAATAAAGAAAAATAAGAGATAAATAAGATTGCTTAAGGAAGGACACTCAGATGCATTCCAAGGCGATATAAGGAGAAGAAAAACACATATATTATTAAGACAAAAAGAAGTTACAAAAAAGTAAAAACAAAAACTAAAGAGATGGCGAGAAAATTCTCCTTAAATAGAATGAAAAGAATCCTAGTAGCACCTACCCTAAGCAAAATGGTTCAAAAAAGGGAACATTTGATATTACAGAGAAGATCTATTTATAAGCAAAACAATTACAGGAGGTGGCACTCTGGTGTGCAGAGGAAGTCAAAATTTGGTCAGCTGGCATTGTTCTGGAAGCAGCGGGAGCGGGACAGCACATTTTATTTCTTCACAGGAATCGTCGAACGTAGCTGTTAAAAATTCATCGAGTGGAGAAGTCTTGGCGAAATTCGTCGAGCTGGCAAAATTTCGTCGAGCTCATATCTACATTAATTCATCGAGCACTAAAGTCTGGCAGAAATCGTCGAGCGCAACATTGATTTCGTCGACCGCTGGGACTGGGGAAATTCATCGAGCGCAGCATTGATTTCATCGAGCGCTGAAGTCTGGCGGAAATCATCAAGCACAACATTGATTTCGTCGATCGTTGGGACAGGGAAAATTCGTCGAACGCAAACAAGCGCCGAGTGGAGCTCTGCAGCAATTCGTCGAGTGGAGCTCGAATTCGTCGAGTGGAGACACTGGCAAAATTTCTTCGAGCGGAGGTTGACGAAATTCGAGCTCCGTTCGACGAATTTCTTCTTTGGTGAACCATTTCCACCAGGTCAAGTGAAATCATCAAGCTCAGCTCGATGAAAGTCGAGCTGAGTTCGACGAAATATTTGACAAGGGAATTTTTTGCTGAAAATAATAAAAAATAAAATAAGTTAGAAAATAAAAAAGGAGCGTATTATTTAATAAAAATAACAAAAAGACTTTAAAAATACCCTAAAATTACTTATCTAAAGTACTAAAAAAGAAGAATATTTACAACTCATTAGTAACGTGGGTCAGCATGACAGACCTCTACTGTGTTACCAACACATCTCCTCCTGACCGTCCCTAGCGGACCCCGGGGCACTCTATCACCCTGCAGGTTAGTACTTTGTATGCAAATATAAAAATACATTGAAAGTAGTACAATAGGTTTGGATGTCTCATACAACAAACATGTTTCTATGTTGAGCTTATAATAAAAAGGGGGCCTACAATGCAGCATGTATGCACACCTGAGATTCACCCAAGGCACCCTAGAGCATATGCTTTTAACACATCATCAAATCAGGTATTTCCAATTTCTCCATCGACGTTCAAGCCACAAACACAAGGGTACTTCCAATTTCCCCTAACGATATACAAGCCGCCACACGAAAATCTTGCCTAGGACCCACCCGCTCGTGGGTATCAACCCGAGCTTGCCTGCAAGTTCTGACTTCTCACATCAGGATTCCGTCTCACACACAAATCGATTCTAAGAACCCTTACTGGACCCAACCCGCTCATGGGCTTCATCACCTGGGCTTGTCCTAAGCTTGACGTTCTTATTAGTTTCATAGAAGGGGACTTGTCTCGTCGAGATACTCTCCACACATGAATTGAATGTCACGAGCTAGCCAGCCGACCATAGAGACAAACCACGCCTTAGCACATCACAATCCCAAGCCTTTCCTGCCCTTACCTACTATTCGTACCGTACCGTCCTAGCGCCCCAACATGTACTCTAATTTCCACCTGGTCTTTTTCTGGTTACACGTACTCACACGTAGGAGGGGAAAAAAATCACAAACGGCGTCTTGCCGCTAACGGATTTCTAACAAAATCCTTAAGGCTCACTATACAACATCACCGAGTCGGACAAACGGTCGCGACTACGGCTTCACCCATAATGCGTAATCCACTAACGAAGCGGATTTCTAGTGCAATATCATGTCGAGGACGGACACAATCTACCCGGTGGATCCTCTTGAACCATGATAACCCGAATCCCTCTCATTTGAGAGATCCGATGCCTAGAATGCTTGAAAGAAAGCAAGAAAAGAATAGTTTCCCTCTTCCTCGCCATGGAATCCTTGCCTTGCAAGGATCAAAACGAGTGTCTCCAAGTCCTCTCCACGGATCTGGACTCGGATCAATGATCGGTGCTCCGAATCTCTATCAATGGTGGGGAGAGAGCTCCTTCTTCCTCCTCCCACTCTCACTTCCAAACCCTAAGCTGAAACCTCTAAAGGGGAAGAAAATGAGAGAAAATCACGGTCAGCCCTATAAAAGCACTATGGAGGGAGAGTCTAGGGCCGTAGTATTAAAACCTAAATGAAATCGGACGGCTAGAAAGCCAAACGGCGGAACTGCTTCCGTCCGCTACCGCCGGGTGCTAACTCTAACGCCAAGCGATAGCTTCCCGAGTCACAGGAAAAAAATAATGTCGCGCTAATGCCGACGGTAAGGCTAATACGGTGCGGTAGCATACTCAACGCTCTCGACACAAACCTTGGAGTTACCGCCACGCGGTAACTAACTACCACCGAGCGATTATCCTCTCAAAACTCAACAAATGAGGCTTTCGTCGAGACATCTACACTCGACGAAACAAGGCTATCGCCGGGCGATAGAGACTATCGCTGCGCGGTAGCTTCTAGAGATTCAAGGTCTGGAAAACTGGGGTGTTACAACTCCTCCCCCCTAGAATAATTTTGTCCTCGAAATTTAGTATGCACACAAACAATAAGCCTGCCTGAAGCAAAGATTTCTGGGAAGTCCTCCCGCATTGCTTGCTCACGCTCCCAAGAGAACTCGTCTCGCCCGCAGTTGTCCCATCACACCTTTACGAGCTTAACTTATTTATTTCGCAACTACCAAACTTTCAAATCCTCTATGCTAACTGGGCGGACTTTCGTCTCCAAGTCCTCTTCTATTGGCACTGCCACTGACTTAGCCACAATGCTCTGCTCCACCAAGGCTTTCTTAAGGACAGAGACATTGAAGACATCATGTAATCCACTTAGCTCTGCAGACAACGCCAACCGATAAGATGCTTCTCCAATACATTCCATAACTTCGAACAGCCCCGAAAACCTCGGACTCTACTTCTTGAGTTGATGAATCCTTGAAACGCCTTTGAATAGCTTAGTATTTAGGAATACCCAATCGCCTACGGAGAACTCCACGTTCCTGTGGCGAGCATTGAAATACTTCGCTTGCTGATCCCGAGCAACCTTCATGCGCTCCTGAATTATCCGCACCAACTTACAAGCATTAGTCACCACCTCTTTTCCCAAAAGTTTGGTGTCTCCCGCCTCTGCCCAAGACATCGGTCTTTGACACTTCCTTCCATACAAAGCTTCATATGGCGCCATCTTTATACTTGCTTGGTAACTGTTGTTATAGGCAAACTCCACCATGAAGAGATGATCTTCCCACTTCTTTCCAAAATCAAGGGTACACATTCTCAACATGTCCTCCATTGTACGATTCGTTCTTTCTATTTGTCCATCAGTTTGAGGATGGAACATCATACTTAACATGAGCTTCGTGCCTAGACTCTTTTGTACCAACCTTTAGTCTTTGGGCGTTAATCATCCATAGCGATCACTAACGATACTCTTAGGAATCCCATGCAGTCGCACAATGTTGCGAACATACAACTCTACCAGCTTCTCCACGCTATACTCTTTTCGATTTAGGATGAAATTAGCCACTTTGGTTAAGCAATCCACTATCACCTAAATCACATCATTACCCTGCTGCGATCGAGGTAACCTATGCACAAAGTCCATGAAGATGTCATCAAATTTCCACTCGGGGATAGGAAGAGGCTTCAGGAACCTGCCCGGGTTTTGACACTCGTCCTTCACTAAGGCACAAGTTTGGCACCAACTCAGGTACAAAGCTACATCCCGCTTCAAACCAGGTAACCAAAAGGATTTCTTCATATCCAAGCACATCTTTGTACTGCCCGGCTGAATGGAGTACTTTGTAAAATGAGCCTCAAACATCAACTCCTCACGGAGCTTGCTGAACTGCGGTACAAATATCATTCCATCCTTCATCAGGATCCCATCAATCATCTCCCATACGCTACCTTCGCGCTTTTGGGCTTCAACCACAAATGGCTGGAACTCTACATCCAAATTAGTCGCTTCCCGAACACTATCAAATAAGTCATTTTGCAACTCAATCCAGTTTAACTGAGCTATTGTAGACTCACCTCTTGCTACACACTCAATGCCAAGGGACTACCAGTCCCGTACCAACCGCTCATCATGAGCTTCGATCCAACTCCCTTTTCCAGAGTATTTTCTACTAAAGGCATCCGCCACTACATTGGTTTTTCCTAGTATATACTGAATTGTCACGTCATAGTCCCCAAGGAATTCGACTCATCTGTGCTGCCGCATATTCAAAGTTTTTTTGATCTAGAAGATACTTCATGCTTTTATGGTCCGTGAAGATTTCCACCTTCGCACCATACACATAGTGCCACCATAATTTCAACGCAAAAATTACCGCTGCCAACTCCAAGTCATGGATGGGGTAATTCATCTCATGAGGTTTCAACTGCCTAGACCCAAAGGCTATCACACTGCCATGTTACACTAACACGCAACCTAAACCGCATTCTGATGCGTCACTGAAAATATGAAATCCTTCAATCCCTTTAGGAAGACTAAGGATCGGAGCTGTCATCAGCCTTTCCTTTAAGGTGTAAAACACTTCACTCCACTCTTGAGTCCATACGAACTTCTGGTCCTTTTGAGTCAGGGAAGTGAGGGGTAGAGCTATTCGCGAAAAGTTTTCCACAAACCTTCTATAGTACCCGGCTAGTCCAAGGAAACTTCAGACTTTCGCCACGGTTCTCAAAATCGACCAATCCCTGATGGATTCAACTTTTGCCGGATCCACTGCCACCCCATCACCACTAATCACATGGCCTAAAAATGCCACCTTTTCTAACCAGAACTCGCATTTCGAGAACTTTGCATAAAGCTGGTTTTCTCTCAAAGTCTGCAATACCACTCTCAGATGAGCCTCATGCTCTGCCTCTATTTTGGAGTATACCAAAATATCGTCAATGAAGACCACGACAAATGAGTCTGCATACTCCCGAAATACTTGGTTCATCAAATCCATAATTATAGATGACGCGTTCGTCAGCCCGAATGGCATCACCAAGAACTCGAAATGACCATACCTCGTACCCAACACTATCTTGGGTATGTCCTCATCTCGAATCCACAACTGATAGTACCCTGACTTCAAGTCCAACTTAGAGTACACCACTGACCCCAACAACCTGTCGAACAAGTCATCTATCCGTGGAATTAGATACTTATTCTTGACGGTCAGTTTATTCAATTCTCGGTAGTCTATGCTGTAACACCCATATCCGTCACATAGCATATTGCAGTAGGTCCGGCCGGGGCCCGACCCCATATACCACAGACAGACCGAAGGGTTACTAAATGAAACCATCCTTCCAATAATACACGTCCTACACAGAGCACATTCTAGCAGAAGCATTTTAAATGTTGCAAAGAAAAGAACCCAAGCTACATCAGGAATGTCCACTAAAATACCAAAAATTGGAATGAGCGTACAAATACACAAAGTACTTGGCCTTATGGCCTTACAAGAGTTTACTTAAATAAACAGTGTCTTTCAAACATTGGCACGCAGGCCGGTCACACGTGAGAAGAAAAGTAAACATTAGCAAAGGCCTTCGAGGGCCGGCTCAGTAACAAGGGCTTTATCCCGCTATTTGCCACTAGGCTCCGCAACACCTTCAAGCAACATTCCACCACAATGGTGGCAAACAAAAGCAACGGTCAGCTAAAGCTGACCAAATTATAATGACCCCACCCCTTACTTGGGGTGGCCGTGCTCCTTCCCTGCAATTTTGTAGCATAGACAAACAATATAGTGAAAGTACAACAACAACACACTTCACCACAGGTGTAGGCACGGATGGCCACACACCCTGTGCTCTCAGGGAACTTACTCGGTGAACTCGGTCCGAACCCAGTCCATTCTACGGTCCACCACCACCCCCAAGATGGCAAACAACATGAGAATTAAAGTTCTTTCAGCTGAAGCCTAGACTCGATCTCCAAGCCATCTTTAACCGAACCACTTGGAGTGGGTAAGGTTCCACCAGCCCGTTGCTCACCTCGCCGCGACCATTTAGCCATTGGCGCGGATCAAGCTTCCCCAGTCCTAACATATCAATAAAACAATCATACATAACCCGGTTATGTACACGGTTGGCTCCCAGGCCATTGCTATGGCAGAACTTCGCTTCTGCCTAGATTTCCGGGTGCACCTTGGAGTTAATCCCCAAGGATCCCTGCTGCAATCTACCACGTATAAAACCCGAAAAACAAACATCGGCATGGATTATTCTCCGACCATTCATGCATAATGAAACATAACCAATCTAGACCAACTTGTCCGGATAGGCTTCAGACACCATACCTATATCCATACTTCACTTCCGGACTCTATATGCAAAATAACATGGACTATTCATGTCACCCAAAGGAAAACCTCACACTCACCGCACACTCGCGAGAGAGGGTTTCCTATGCAAAAAGGAAGAGGACTTTACATGTCCTAGAAGAGAATCGTTACCCTTATAGTTCTCTTTGGCACCATGAAGATCTAGACGGATGAAAAGCACCGCAACGGCCTCGCCTCCGTAGATCTAGACTCAGATCGAGAATCAGGGCTCCGAAGCTCCTCCGACAGCAAGAGTTGACCTTCTCCTTCTTCCTTGATCTCGCCTCTCTCTAAACCTTTAGAAAGAGAAAACTTGATGAGGAATGAGGGTTTCAAATCCTAGTCCCGGACTTAACTCAGCAAGGACCAGCCTGGGCCTTGGATCCCAATAGAAGGAAATGAACGGCCACGATTCTCGCTTAAAACCACTTTTCTGGGCTGAACACGGCTTGCAACACGCCCGTGTCCAAGGCCGTGTTCCACACTTGCCGTGAACCAAAAAATACAGAACAAGACACGGCCTGTAACACGGCTTGGGACACGCCCGTTTCAACTATGGACATGTCGGTGTCATGGGCCGTGTGCCTCAATCGACGCTGAAACTGTCGCATCCCGACCTGGACATGGGCTTAGACAAGCTCGTGTCAACCTTTGACATGCCCGTGTCAATCGGTAAACGCCCGTGTTGCGAGGCGTGTTCCTCACTCGACACAGGACATAAACAGCTCGAAGAGGACACGGCCATGTGACACGCCCGTGTCACAGGCCATGTGCCTGACATGCCCTAGGACACGCCCGTGTCCTAGGCCGTGTAACTTACTTGACATAGCCCGACTAATAGCTCGAGTAGGACACGACCCTGGACACGCCCGTATCCCAGTCCATGTTACCCTTACAAGGCCCTAAACTTGGCATCTAACGTTGTCCGTCTCTCTTTTTAGTTTCGGGGCATTACAATTCTCTCCCTCTTAAAAGAATTTCGTCCCAAAATTACATAAAGGAAAAGATACACAAAACAAAATGGTACCTGAGTGGAATAACTCGGGGTACTCCTCTAGCATGGTCTGCTCTCGCTCCCATGAGAGCTCCTCCCGACCGCAGTTGTCCCATCAGACTTTTACCATCTTGATGTCTTTTTTACGTAGTCGCTTGACTTCAGAGTCCTCAATACGAACGGGCTTGACCTTCATCGTCAACCCAATATCAACCGGTACCTGATCGACCGCAATCACTTGCGAAGGCTCTTGCACCGCCTTCCGCAACACCGATATGTGGAATACATCGTGTAGACCACTCAGTTCCACTGATAGTTTCAGTTGATAAGCTGCTTCACCAATTCGCTCCAGAATTTCAAATGGTCCAAGGTACCTCGGGCTCAGCTTCTTCAGGCATCATACCCGTGAGACACCCTTGAAAGGCTTAATCTTCAGGTATACCCAATCGCTAATAGCAAACTCAACGTTCCGATACTTGGCATTATAGTATTTAGCCTGCCTGTCCTGAGCGATCAACAATCGTTCTCGAATTGTCTGCACTAACAAAGTGGCGCCTTCCACCTCTTGTCATTTGTACAGCTTCGACTCACCAATTTCCAACCATGACAACGGCGTGCGACATTTCCTACCGTATAGGCCCTCAAAGGGCGCCATTTGTATACTCGCTTGGTAGCTATTGTTATAAGCAGACTCCACCAAGTACAGGTGATCTTCCCACCGCTTTCTGAAATCCAAGGCGCACATGCGAAGCTTATCCTCCATCATCCTTTTGATCCTCTCGGTCTGACCATCCGTCTGTAGATGAAAGGCTGTGATGAAACTCAGCTTGGTTCACTACATTTATTGCACCAACCTCCAGTCATTGGACGTGAACCGCCCATCTCGGTCACTCACGATGCTGCGGGGTACACCGTGCAATCGAACAATGTTATCCACGTAAAGTTTTGCCAGTTTAACCACCGAATCATCCTTCCTATTCAGAATGAAGTGGGACACTTTCATCAATCAATCTACGATCACCCAGATGGCGTCATTTCCATTCCGTGACCTTGGCAACCCACGCACAAAATCCATAGAAATATCGTCGAACTTCCACTCCAGAATAGGCAAGGGCTTCAAGAAACCTCCATGCTTTTGGCATTTCGCCTTCACCAAGGCGCACGTTTGACACTTCGCCACATAATGTGCCACGTCCTTCTTAAGTCCTGGCCACCAGAACAACTTTTTATATCACAATACATCTTCATGCTCCCTGGGTAAATCAAGTACTTGGTATGATGAGCCTCGTACATCAATTCCTCCCGTAGCTTACCCACATTTGGGATGCACAGATGACTGTCCTTCCATAACAGTCCATCAACAACACCAAATTGGGAATTTGACCCATCCAACGCCTCATCCATGATTTGCTTCATATTATTATCCAAAAAAAAGCTTGCCGAATCCTATCAGCACGGTCACACTGCACCTCTATCCAGTTCAATTGGGCTTCGACACTAGTCTGCTTGTCAACACAAGAGATCTCTAGTGCCTCCAAATCCTGAATCAAACACTCGTCATGAAATGATAACTAGTTGGCCTATGCAGGAGCCCTGCGACTTAACGCATCCGCCACCGCATTGCCTTTACCAGGTACATAATATATCTTGAAGGTGTAGTCCCCCAGGAACTCCATCCACATCCGCTACCGCAAGTTTAGATCCTTTTGATCCAACAAGTACTCAGGCTCTTGTGGTCGGTATAGATATCGACCTTCACACAGAAAAGGTAGTGCTTCCAAAACTTTAGGGAAAATATCACGGCCGCTAACTCTAAGTCATGGACCAGATAATTCCTCTCGTATACCTTTAGCTGATGCGATCCTTAAGCTATCACACTCCCATGCTGTACTAGAATGCAACCCAAACCACTGTACGAAGCATCACTGTAAATCTCAAATCCTTTGGTCCCACTCGGCGAACATAGAACAGACACCGTGGTCAATCGTCTTTTCAGCTCTTCGAAGGCTTATGCGCACTCCGGCGATCACAAAAACTTATGATCTTTCCTCGTCAAAGTCGTGAGGGGTAACTGTCACAACCCGCATTTTCTCTGAATTAAGAATTATCAGAGTCTGAGAAAACACGCGCCGTGATGCCACGTCGAGCAGGGGATAACTGCTGATGCTCAGGCAAAACACTATCTACTTTACTTTAAGAAAAATCGTAAGTTAAATTACTAGAAATTAAGTTATATAATTTTTAGGCCGCATCCCTCGGCTTTGTGGATCATCTAGTCCACCCTTCAAAATTATACTTATACGCAGCGAAAAATACTTTATTTACATTTATGCATCCTAAGAGAGAACTCATAAGTGTCCCCAGGGGACATCTTATACTATGCAAGACCCTAGATTTAAGTTATATATATATAAGAAAAATGATCTTCTTACGTTGCCTTGAAAATAGTGTATGAGTTTGTAAAACATGCAGTTCATGAGTTATATATATATATATTTAATAGTGTTTTTAGGTTATAAAAGTAACTAGCATCCTAACATAAATCATCCCAAGAGCAAGTTTAACATTAGCAAAGCAGTAAAACTAGCAGTGTAAGCAAGTGCAAATTATCTAAAAGAGAAACACCAGTGGGCGTCAACAACTGACACGAACCTACTGGTGTGTAGGTATGTCTATACTACAAGTCTAAAGAAACTACCTCCCAAACAAGAGGAAACAGAAGACCACTGCTGTAGCTGAATCGCTGGAACAAAACTCCACGAGTGAACTAGCCGCACAGTCGGCTAAATACCTGAACCTGAGGTATTCAGAAAAAAACAGAACACCTCAGCAAAACAACCATCAAAAGGGAAAGCAAGGGCACAATAGATTTATGCAGGAATGAAAAACAGGTCAGAAATAAGTGAAAGTAAGTAATACAGGTACAGGAAAAGAAGAAAGTGAGTAAAACAGGTAAAACTGATACTCAACCAAGGTGAGTAGAAAGGGAGTGCACCAAGAGCACGAATGAAGTCGAGCTTAAAAAAAATCTCTGCAAAAAGGCTTAGCACAATAATAAAACCCTAACATAGAGCTAGAGCGGAAAGAGTCACCTAGTATTGGAGAGGGACAAAATCAGAAGCAAGGGCCTAGACTGGTGACCACATGTCAAACAAAGTCTTCCAAGCCTAAATCTCGTCATGGTGCTGTGGTGGTCGAATCAGTCCACTAAGCCAAACAACCTATATTGTCTTAGTAAGACAAGAAGAAAACAGGGGTGGCGGCATCGGTCCAACTCTCCCCTAAATCACCTCCTACTCCAGCACCAAGTGACTCGGGAAAACCCCAGCTGGTGTCTCCAAGTACCACCAAGAAGTCAGAATGAACCCTAGAATTGCCCAACCTTGTAAGGTTTCTCATTAGATAAAGACGATAAAAGGAGCATGCCCAATCCAGTGCACAGCCCCACAACATATCCATGATGTAAATTTATTATAATCATAAACAAAAGGATGGTAATGACTTGAGATAAAGTGAGGATTGAGACACTAAACATCAGGTAGAAGATATGACTTGAATTGGGTTGCATTCATCATATTACCTTGCAACCAAAACGCCATAAATAAAACCTTTAAAATGTTATTACAAGCCCAATCATGATTTAAAACTTGGCACATTTTTCTGCACAGGTCGCATCATCGCATGCACACAGGTTCAAAAAATGCATTTCTCGCAATATAATCAACGACATCACAATCATATTCTTAACCACAAGTAACTAAATGCGCACTATTATATACCTAAACTTCAGTATCACATGAACAAACTAGTTATTTAAATGCATAGAGCCTTGGGGTACAATCAAAAGAAAATTGACAACATAATGCAAGAAAATAGACTAACACTGAACAACCATGCACATAAAATGAAATGCGGAAATATATAATTTATCACTCTTTTGTTCTAGTTGGTGGCATTGCCAATATTTGAGGAAGAACACTTGTTTAAAAATCAGAATAAACCGAGTAGTTCTCGATAGTTGAGAGTACCAATAATTAAGCACATATAATTAAAAAAAATTACTCAATAAAATGCTGGAAACTATAGAGAAATACCCATATATTTGTGTATGAAATCCAGGTTCTTATAAGTCAGAGAAAATCATACGTAAATAAGGGAAATAGTGGTTCTCTCTGTTCCAGCACTAAACCGGTAAAGAGGAACGGAAGGAATGCAATCTAGTTCAACAATAAGGAGCAGAGAATTCTTCTTACAGAATTGCTCGATCCGAAAAAATTAAAGAGAAGAAATGCAAACATTAGATTTCCAGGAATCAAGCAACCAAGACAAGATATGGAGTTACTTTGGCAAGGGTACACTTGCCTGGACTTTGAAGGACTTCGGCCGGCAACCCCCTTCCCAACCTATCAGGCCGCAAGCACGATCCTAAGAGGAAATCTGAGAAAAACTGGTCGCTCAAAGCTTGAAAGAAAAACGAACCCGCCATTCACGATTCCAAGAAAGAAAACAAATGAGAAATCCCAAAATGAGTACCTTGAAACGAAGATCTAGCCTAGAGGAGCTCGGATCCGGCCTCAAACTTGGATTTCAAGCGGATCTTGGCGGGAGGTCAGCGGTCGGAGCAGCGGCCGGGCGTCCCTTTCTTTTTCTTCCGCAACAGGAGTTGCGCTCGGGTTTAATTCCTATGCTGCTGGTTGCTCGGTTGAATGGGGGGGGGGGGAAGGAACCCTAATTAATAAGTATATATATATATTATAATACCTAATATAAAATATAATTTATGCCACATTATTAAATCTAATAACTAAATCACTAACCTTAATACTCCTAATTAACTAGGTTAACAAACCTAATTAATTATTCAATAACTACATTAACCCCAATAATTATACTAACTCAGAATACTTATACGTATATTCTCACCTAAATATAAACACAAATATACGCTAACCCATACATATACTCACACACAAATACACGCAAACACGCACACGCAAGCTTTAATAACGCTCCACACGCACATACATGTGCATTCTCGCACCGGCACACCCAAAACACGCGCTATGCCCAAAAATGCGCAACTATGCATAAACGCTCGCATAAGGTGATGACTCGCTAACAAGCGACCGTCGGGACGACGCAAAAAATAACGTTCTCAGATTTTGACCAAACTCGCACTGTAGACAAATACTCGGGCTATGAAAACAACGGTGAAGTCGGAAACAACCTCCGACGGACACACACTCGAGCTAACCTCCCCCGAAGCCAAAGAACAAGGATTCCCTAAGAGGCTCAACCAGGCCTCCAAAACAGACGCCGGCTAGCTGGGGAAACCATACAATATGCTATAAAATATAAGAACACATAATGAGGTACTCAAACAACGACACGAGCCGGAAATGCACCAACGTAACGCCAAACGAGAATTTAAATAATTGCCGAAAAATTGGGGGCGTTACAGTCACTCCTCCTAAAAGAAAGTTTCGTCCCGAAACTTTACGCGCACAACTTCTATCATAGAAGGAAAATAACAGAACTAACCAAGAGTTACTAAAAAGAATAACAAACATACCGAGCACAATCCGGGAAATAGATGAGGGTAATCCTCCCTCATAGCCGACTCGCATTCCCAAGTCGCGCTTCCACACCCTGATTCCTCCGCAAAACCTTGACCATCATGATTGACTTTCTCCGCAACTCCTGATCTTAAGTATCCAAAAATGCGGACAGACATCTCAATCATAAGAAAGATTCGGCTCTAACTGAGACACAAAATCCAAAACTTGCCTATCATTTAGCACACACTTTCGTTATTGACTGACGTGAAAAACATTGCGCACGCCAGGAAAGTTCGCGGGCAAATCCAGCCTATAAGCTGCCACACCAATTCGCTCAACGATTATAAATGGACCCACATACCTTGGGTCCAAGTTCCGATTCTTACCAAACCTCTTGATTTCAATCATCTGGGAAACTTTAATAAATACCAAGTCTCCCACAGCAAATACCAATTCAGATCTACGCCGGTTGGCGTTCTTCTCATCTCGCTCTTGGGCTATCTGGAGCTTATCTCGAATAAGCCTCACAGCAACATCCATTTCCTCGAGTGCATCAGGGCCCAACAAAGGCCTCTCACCAGCCTCAGCCCAAAACAATGGTATTCTGCAATGCCTCCCATATAAGGCTTCAAAAGGAGCCATCTGCAGACTCTCCTGATAACTATTATTATATGCGAACTCCATCAGCCTCAAGCGCTCGTCCCATGCTCCCCCGTGGTCAAGAATGTAACAGTGGATCATATCTTCAACAATCTAGTTGACGCGCTCCGTCTGCCCGTTGGTCTGTGGGTGGTATGCGGTAGAGTATCTCAAGTCCGTGCCCAAACCCTCCTGCAAGCTCTTCCAGAACCGGGAAGTAAACCTGGAATCTCGATCAGATACGATGCTAACTGGAACCCCATGCAATCGGATGACTTCATTCATATACAGCTCAACTATCTTCTTCAAGGGGTAACCCATCTCATTAAGGTATGAAGTGAACACACTTCGCTAATCTGACAACCATAGCCAAGACTGAATCAAATTCTCTCGGAGATCTCAGCAAGCCTGAAATAAAATCCATCGAGATGCTCTCCCCTTTCAAGTCGGGATTTCCAATGGATTCAACTTGCCACCAGGCCTTCCATGATCGGCTTTAACATGCTAGCAGGTGGAACACTCAGAAACAAACACAAAGCAATCTGCTTCAAGTCCTAATACATCTTAGTTATGACATGGGTGGTAGGCAATACTGAGGACAAGGATGGGCATGTTTTACAACATTAAGAGAATACCCAAAAACATCACCAAAAAACACGATCACAAAAGGTCGAGATTTAGGACAAACTCTACGCCTCACACAGGAGGAAAATTAACTAGGAAGACATCCGAACACTCGCGCACCGAGGGAATCTCCTTTAAACGTGACAACGAACACCAGTTTCTAAAAACTGAACCCAAACAAACAAACATCCCGAAGTTAACGGCTTCCAAGCACAAACCGCAGAAGATAACTGGAGAAGCCTAACACGGATCACCATAAACACCCTTGGGTCGATCGTCGTCCATCTTGAGGTCCAAGCGCTAAATTTTGCACCGGATAATATCGTCATGCCCAGATGACCCATACATGCCCAAAATCACATCAAAAACTTCCTGGTCTATCACCTTTAAATCAAAAGTCACTAGAAAAACACCCAATTGATTCGGACATCACTGAACAACTTGGTCCGATACCACCGAATCATCAGAAGGAAAACTTGACACAAAACATGTCACCAATCCGACAGAGGGTCAAACTGTGACACTCTACAAAGGCCCTAGACCCGAACGGGTGGGTAGCAAAAAAAACCAAAAGAACACACGCCTAACTATTCTTTACCTTAAACTTCCCTACACAAATCGCGTACACAACTAAACGAACAAATGACAAACCAGGAAGAAGATAAAACATGTTATAGCCTAACGTGAAATCACTTGGGTCGAAGACTGAATTTCTTCCTCGATCGACGCGATCAGCTTACCCTTTCCTTTGTCCATGTACTGCACTTGAGGTAAAACTTGAGGTGAGGCAGGCTGAAACGTAGGCGAATTTGCGGGCACCTTGCCTTAACATGCACCTTTTGCCCACACTAAAAGTAGACCTTACCCTTATCCCAACAATGGGCCACCTCATGCCCCTTCTTCTTGTACGAGGTACACACCAGATATCATTTGGGGGTCTTCTGAACCTCCTGAACTTGGTCCTTCTTTTGAGCCTTCATTTGCTTAAAACATCTTTCAAAGGGGTGGCTTGATCGGCCACAGAAGCTACACATTTCCTTACTCCTTTTCCTTGAAACATCACCGGATACCTGGATGGTCTTACCCTCATCGGTCTTCCTTTTATCCTTCCTTAGCATCATGTCTCTATACTTAGCATGACCCATAGTCTCAAATTTAAGAGCAATTTCCAGTGACCTTACATCAGTCTCGAATTGGTAAATATTAGAGTACTGCTGAATGTCATTTGGGAGGCCACCCAAGAAGCCTTTTACTCTACACTCTTCAGTAACAAACAATCCAGAAGCAATCTTATTCAATTTGCTGATCTCGCTCTCATTTTCCACCACTGCGGGGGCTGGCTCACTAGGCTGCCGTCCTAATGTGGTAGCCAAAAATTCCTGCAACTGCACTTGCATCGCCACTACCTGACCTGCCAGGATCCCCATGCTCTGGCGCAGTTCTACAATCACCGCCTCTCTCTGCGCGCCTGACGACTCGCCCTCAGATTGGGGAGTCGACCTCGTCACTATATGCTTTGACGTCAAGCTATAATAGTAAACAAAACAATAAACAAAACCTAGTTCAACTACTAGGACAAAACAAATAGGTATAGACAAACCTATATAAGTACTTGCTTTAACTGCCAACTTGATCTGGGTTTTTATTTTTATTTTATTTTTTATATATAAAAGGAAAATGATATCATGCTTAACCTAAGATGGTTCACCACCATTGCACTAACTCTTGTGCCTAGATCGGGAATGCATGAATTTATATTCTTTTTGACTCAAAATTATGTGTGTACACATGTCATCATGCAAGTCTTTAGCTTGGCACGTTGTGCTTATGCAATGTTATGCTATGCATGTTTGTGCTATGCATTCTAGAAAGGCCCTAATGCATGTTATGAGCGGCATATACATGAAAATGTTATGCATCCCATACTACATAACATTTTCATGCAACGAAAAAATAAGACGTGCTAGACGCATTCATGTGGTGAGGTTATGCATCCCATACTACATAACCCTCACATGTTTCCTCCTATGGTGGATCAATATACAAACAAATATTATGCATCCCATACTACATAATATGTCTCGTATACTTCATGTCATGCTATGAGTGTAGTGTTCATGCTTCAGCCAAGACATGTTGATGACATATCGGTGTGTGTATGATATGATGCTAAACATCTAATACCTACAAGGAAAGGTTGCCCGATAAGTTGTCAAGCAACCTCCCTCTGATACCAACTGTCACAACCCACATTTCTCCGAATTAAGAATTATCAGAGTCTGAGAAAACACGCGTCGTGATGCCACGTCGAGCAGGGGATAACTGCTGACGCTCAGGCAAAACACTATCTACTTTACTTTAAGAAAAATCATAAGTTAAATTACTAGAAATTCAGTTATATTTTTTTTAGGCCGTATCCCTCGGCTCTGTGGATCATCTAGTCCACCCTTAAAAATTATACTTATACGCAGTGGAAAATACTTTGTTTATATTTATGCATCCTAAGAGAGAACGCATAAGTGACCCCAGGGGACATCTTATACTATACAAGACCCTAGATTTAAGTTATATATATATATATAAGAAAAATTATCTTCTTATGTTGCCTTGAAAATAGTGCATGAGTTTGTAAAACATGCAATTCATGAGTTATATATATATATAATAGTGTTTTTAGGTTTTAAAAGTAACTAGCATCCTAACATAAATCATCCCAAGAGCAAGTTTAACATAAGCAAAGAAGTAAAACTAGCAGTGTAAGCAAGTGCAAAGTATCTAAAAGAGAAACCACCAGTGGACGTCAAGAACTGACACGAACCCACTGGTGTGTAGGTATGTCTATACTACAAGTCTAAAGGAACTACCTCCCAAACAAGAGGAAACAGAAGACCACTACTATAGCTGAACCGCTGGAACAAAACTCCAGGAGCGAACAAGCCGCACAGTCGACTAAATACCTGAACCTGAGGTATTCGGAAAAAAACAGAACACCTCAGCAAAACAACCATCAAAAGGGAAAGCAAGGGCACAATAGATTTATGCAGGAATGAAAAACAGGTCAGAAATAAGTGAAAGTAAGTAATACAGGTACAGGAAAAGAAGAAAGTGAGTAAAACAGGTAAAACTGATACACAACCAAGGTGAGTAGAAAGGGAGTGCACCAAGAGCACGAATGAAGCCGAGCTTAAAAAAAATCTCTGCAAAAAGGTTTAGCACAATAATAAAACCCTAACATAGAGCTAGAACGGAAAGAGTCACCTAGTATTGGAGATGGACAAAATCAGAAGAAAGGGCCTAGACTTGTGACCACATGTCAAACCAAGTCTTCCAAGCCTAAATCTCATCTTGGTGCTGTGGTGGTGGAATCAGTCCACTCAGCCAAACAACCATATTGTCTTAGTAAGACAAGAAGAAAACAGGGGTGGCGGCATCGGTCCAACTCTCACCTAAATCACATCCTACTCCAGCACCAAGTGACTCGGGAAAACCCTAGCTGGTGGCTCCAAGTACCACCAAGAAGTCAGAATGAACCCTAGAATTTCCTAACCTTGTAAGGTTTCTCATTAGATAAAGACGACAAAAGGAGCATGCCCAATCCAGTTCACATCCCCACAACATATCCATGATGTAAATTTTTTATAATCATAAACAAAAAGATGGTAATGACTTGAGATAAAGTTAGGATTGAGACCCTAAACATCAGGTAGAAGATATGACTTGAATTGGGTTGCATTCATCATATTACCTTGCAACCCAAACGCCATAAATAAAACCTTAAAAATGTCATTACAAGCCCAATCATGATTTAAAACTTGGCACATTTTTCTGCACATTTTTCTTGGAAGGTCGCATAAACGCATGCACACAGGTTCAGAAAATGTGTTTCTCGCAATATAATCAACGACATCACAATCATATTCTTAACCACAAGTAACTAAATGTGCACTATTATATACCTAAACTTAAGTATCACATGAACAAACTAGTTATTTAAATGCATAGAGCCTTGGGGTACAATCAAAAGACAATTGACAACATAATGCAAGCAAATAGACTAACACTGAACTACCATGCGCATAAAATGAAATGCGGAAATATATAATATATCACTCTTTTGTTCCAGTTGGTGGCATTGCCAATATTTGAGGAAGAACACTTGTATAAAAATCAGAATAAACCGAGTAGTTCTCGATATATAGCTGAGAGTACCAATAATTAAGCACACATAATTAAAAAAAATTACTCAATAAAATGCTGGAAACTACAGAGAAATACCCATATATTTGTGTATGAAATCCAGGTTCTTATAAGTCAGAGAAAATCATACGAAAATAAGGGAAATAGTGGTTCTCTCTGTTCCAGCACTGAACCGGTAAAGAGGAACGGAAGGAATGCAATCTAGTTCAACAATAAGGAGCAGAGAATTCTTCTTACAGAATTGCTCGATCCGAAAAAATTAAAGAGAAGAAATGCAAACATTAGATTTCCAGGAATCAAGCAACCAAGACAAGATATGGAGTTACTTTGGCAAGGGTACACTTGCCTGGACTTTGAAGGACTTCGGCCGGCAACCCCCTTCCCAACCTATCAGGCCGCAAGCACGATCCTAAGAGGAAATCTGAGAAAAACTGGTCGCTCAAAGCTTGAAAGAAAAACGAACCCGCCATTCACGATTCCAAGAAAGAAAACAAATGAGAAATCCCAAAATGAGTACCTTGAAACGAAGATCTAGCCTAGAGGAGCTCGGATCCGGCCTTAAACTTGGATTTCAAGCGGATCTGGGCGGGAGGTCAGCGGTCGGAGCAGCGGCCGAGCGTCCCTTTCTTTTTCTTCCGCAACAGGAGTAGCGCTCGGGTTTAATTCCTATGCTGCTGGTTGCTCGGTTGAATGGGGGGGGGGGGAAGGAACCCTAATTAATAAGTATATATATATATATATATATATATATTATAATACCTAATATAAAATATAATTTATGCCACATTATTAAATCTAATAACTAAATCACTAACCTTAATACTCCTAATTAACTAAGTTAACAAACCTAATTAACTATTCAATAACTAAATTAACCCCAATAATTATACTAACTCAAAATACTTATACGTATATTCTCACCTAAATATAAACACAAATATACGCTAACCCATACATTTACTCACACAAAAATACACGCAAACACACACACATATGCTTATATAATGCTCCGCACGCACGTACATGTGCATTCTCGCACCGGCACGCCCAAAACACGTGTTATCCCTAAAAATGCGCAACTATGCATAAACGCTCGCATAAGGTGACGACTCGCGTACAAGCGACCGTCGGGACGACGCGGAAATTAACGTTCTCAGATTTCGACCAAACTCGCACCGTAGACAAATACTCGGGCTACGAAAACAACGGCGAAGTCGGAAACAACCTCCGACGGACACACACTCGAGCTAACCTCGCCCGAAGCCAAAGCACAAGGATTCCCTAAGAGGCTCAGCCGGGCCTCCAAAACAGAGGCCGGCTAGCTGGGGAAACCATACAACAGGCTATAACCTCTAAGAAAACCTATTGAGGTACTCTAACAACGGCACGAGCCGGAAATGCGCCAACGTAATGCCAAATGAGAATTTAAATAATTGCCGAAAAATTGGGGGCGTTACAGTAGCTCTATCCGCGAGAAGTTCTCTACGAAGCGCCTGTAGTAGCCGACAAGTCCCAGAAAACTCCGGACTTCCGTTACTATAGATAACACAGGACACTCCCGTATAGTAACTATCTTCGCCGGATCAACCGCAATACCCTCTCCACTGACTATATGACCAAGGAATGCCACCGAGGATAACCAGAATTCATATTAAGAGAATTTGGCATATAGCTGATTCCTCCTCAGCGTCTCCAACACCAAATGCAGAAGCATAAAGTGATCCTCTTCGCACTGTGAGTACACCAATATTTCATCGATAAAGACTATCAAGATGTGGTCCAAGTACTCTCTGAACGTTCTATTCATCAGGTCCATAAACACGGATGGCGCATTAGTCAGCCCAAACGACATGCCGATAAACTCATAATGCCCATATCTCGTGCTGAAAGATGTCTTGGGGATGTCACTTTCTCTTATTCTCAGCTGATAATATCCGGACTTAAGATCCAGTTTCGAGTACACCGATGACCCAACTAACTGATCGAACATATCGTCAATCCTTGGGATCAGATACTTATTCTTCTCCGATAATTTGTTCAGCTCTTGATAATCAATACAAAGTCGTAAACTTTCATCCTTCTTCTTACAAAGAGGACCGGTACGCTCCAAGGAGATGAACTTGGACATACATAACCCTGTTTCAACAGCTCTTCATGGCACTAGCTCAATAGTAAAGTCAATCTCTCGCTGAGATGGGGCTCTAGGGAGATCGCCATGGAACACGTCAGGGTACTAGGATACCAATGGGATACTGTCCAAAGTAGACTTAGGCTTCAAAGCCTCCACTAGTATGAAGAATAGCTCTGCACCAGCACGAACTTCCTTAACCACCTGAAGAGCAGACATCAAAGTCTTGCTCGACCCTTTTAAGCCTGCAAATGTCGTCTCTTGACAAGTTCCCAACTTTACCTCCTTGCGGTTGCAATCAAGCCCGCTGCTGCAAGAGCCAGCCTATACTAAAGATCACGCCGACTTCCACTATCTACAGTAGCGACATTTGCAAGTCAACCTCTTGACTCCCAATCCCTAACTTCACGCAACAGACTCTATCTGCACGTATAGAGAACCCGTTAGGTCACAGCACATCCCATTTTTCCCTTGCCATTAAAGAAGGTTCTCCGAGGCGCGATACAATTCGGACAAAAAGAAACGCGAAGCTCCCGTATCAAACAATGCTCTCGCCGGATTACTGAAAATCAAAACAAAGCCTAGTACCTCCAGTCTAGAGCTAACACACATAAGGCAGCAGGTATAAAAAGCTAAAATACTATCAATTAAACCATACCCGTCACCTCGACAGTCGGCCACATGGCCTCCTGTTGGACAAGGTTGTACACTCTCGGTCGGACCAGAGCATAGGGTGATGCAGTTGACTCCAACGCCTTTCCCTTCTACTCATAAGTTGCTCTATACTTCTTCTCGGACTTTGGTCGCCCGTTCTAACAATCTCGGGTATAGTGTCCCGGCCTCCCATAGTTATAACATGCGCCAGGGGTTAGGACTGTAGTTGCCCCAGAAGCACCAGAAGAAGGTACTAGACCCGAAGTACTAGCCTTCTTATACCACTTACGGAACCTAGATTTTGAGGAGTTCGGCATTTTGAACACTGTTTCTTTTGCACTAGAGTCCTCAACTGCTCCTGTCATGGCTTTCTCTAACTTCTGGCCATCACCATGATAATCTGGGCAGGGTGACCAAATTTACCACAATTAAAACAATCATATGGAGCCTGACTAATAGTTCTTTTAAACTTATTTTTCCTCCTTCGGTATACAGACTTTGTAGAACCTGGAGAGTTTGGTACCCTGAACTCTGACGTCTGGTTGACTTTTGCTTAATCTACTTCCAAAGATCTAGCCGACTCAACAAAGGCTCGAAATCCAAATAATTTCGGTCCTAACAGTAGAACTCATAACTAGCCATGCAGACCATTATAAAATCTCTCGGCCATAGACTGCTCGTTCTCCAACTCAAAGCCTGGGTAGCATCTTATCATAAGAAACGCCTGCAAATATTCATCAACTGAGTGCGTACCCTGCACTAAAAGCATGTTCAACTGCTGACCCAATGGTCCTCTAAATGTTGTTTGCTCCATCACACCACCCGGCTTTGAAGCCACCTCAGGGACAAAGGGTTGCACATTGCTTCCGTGGTGTGCATTAGTCACAGCAAACACCGCTTCAAATATCCTTCTTATGGTTTCAACAGAAGGAGGGGTCTCAGGAACGTCACTGGGTGCACTGTTTTCCTCGAAAAGTGGGCATTCTGACTGCCCTACGCTAGCCCTGGTCACCTATAGTCGTACAAAACACCATTAAGTGACCAAACAAAATTGCAAAAAGCAATTATAGGAACACGCAGATTCCTCAATCATGTGTATTTTCATTCTTAAGTGGACATTCATGGGTTCTTTTTATGTTATAACGATGATGCACACACCTGTGCTCACCACCCATTAAAAGAATTCACCCATGAATTCATTTAAGCATGACCGAAACCGGTTGTCTGATACCAAATTGTAACATCCCTATCCATCACATAGCATATAGCAGTAGGTCCGGCCGGGGCCCGACGCCATATACCATAGATAGACCGAAGGGTTACTAAATGAAACCATCCTTCCAATAACACACGTCCTACACAAAGCACATTCTAGTGGAAGCATTTTAAATGTTGCAAAGAAAAGAACCCAAGCCACAACATGAATGTCCACTAAAATACCCAAAATAGGAATGAGCGTACAAATACACAAAGTACTTGGCCTTACAAGAGTTTACTTAAATAAACAGTGTTTTTCAAACATCGGCACGCAGGCCGGTCACACATGAGAAGAAAAGTAAACATTTGTAAAGGCCTTCGAGGGCCAGCTAAGCAGCAAGGGATTCAGCCCGCTATATGCCACTAGGCTCCGCAACACTTGCAAGCAACATTCCACCGCAACGGTGGTAAACAAAAGCAACGGTCAGCTAAAGCTGACCAAATTATAACAACCCCACCCCTTACTTGGGGTGGCGGTGCTCCTTCCCTACAATTTAGTAGCATAGCCAAACAATATAGTGAAAGTACAACACCAATGCACTTCACCACAAGTGTAGGCACGGACGACCACACAACCCGTGCTCTCAGGGAACTTACTGAGTGAACCCGGTCTGAACTCGGTCCGTTCCGCGGTCCACCACCACCCCCAGGATGGCAAATAGCGTGAGCATTAAAGTCTTTTTAGTTGAAGCCTAGACTCGATCTCCAAGCCATATTTAACCGAACCACTTGGAGTGGGTAAGGTTCTACCAGCCCGTTGTTCACCTTGCTGCGGCCATTTATCCATTGGCGCGGGTCAAGCTTCCCTTAGTCCCAACATATCGATCAAACAATCGTACATAACCCGGTTATGTACATGGCTGGCTCTTAGGCCACCGCTATGGCAAAACTTCGCTTCTTCCCAGATATTCGGGTACACCTTGGGGTTAATCCCCAAGGATCCCTGCTGCAATCTACCACGAAGAAAACCCGAAAAACAACCATCAGTACAGAGTTTTCTCCAACCATTCATGCATAATGAAACATCACCGATCCAGACCAACTTGTCCGGATAGGCTTCATACACCATGCCTATGTCTGTACTTCGCTTTCGAACTCTATATAAAAAACAACGAGGACTATTCGTGTCACCCAAAGGAGAACCTCACACTCAACGCACACTCATGAGAGCGGGTTTCCTATGCAAAAAGGAAGAGGACTTCACATGTCCAAGAAGAGAATCTGTTGGTACCCCTATTTTGATTTGGGCTAGGTTCACTTCTTAGGCTTATTGACCCATGTTGTATAGTCAGGGTTAGTGTTTTGCTTTCTAGGTCTTAGGCAAGTCCTCCAAAGTTTATCTCCATGGACCTGCCTGAAGAGTTCCTCAGATTGAAGCGTTAGAAGATTCTATGTAGTCGGGGAAATTAGTTCGACGTTCGTCGATCTCAGCTCGAAGAACTTGGAAATCCTTTTCTAAGTTGAGCAAGACGATCGTAGAACTCAGGTCGACGATATCCTTCAGAAGAAGTTATTCTGTGGTCGACGTTTTATCACAGTCTATTTCTCAGCTCGGCTAATTCTGGTGATTCAAGTTCTATTGTCGATGATCTTTCAGTATAGAGCAGACTCTTAGGTCAACGAACTTGGAGCACAGTTTCAGTTTAGTTTATTCAGTTTTTAGTTCGTAGAGCTCAGGTCGAAGAACAGGATTTCTCAATTAGACGATCTCTGATTGCAGCTCGACGAATTCTGTTCCCTGGGAGACGAAAACTGTAAGATGTTTTGTTCCTTATTCTTTCCATATCTGTTCCTTTATTATATTAAGTTGTAATTTCGTTGAGTAATCAATGCTTATATTCCCTATGAATATATCCGTTTATGGCAGCATTGATTATGGTATTCATCAGAGAATTTACTTGATATATTTCTTGGGACAGATGAGGAAATGAATATTGAAAAGGCATGCTTGCCGTTTTTCTTCCTAGTTTTCTAGCAGCGCATTTATTGCATGATTTGAATTCGCAAAGGAGTTTTTGCTGTTCGTTTTTGATATATTATGTTAGAAAGAATCATTCAACAACACAAAAAAAGAGATATACGAGACAAAAGAGTTTTTACAGAAAAAAAGCACAACATAGTTTTCTAACAGTACAGTGCAGGAAGAAGAAAAGTGTTCTCGGGTTCATTGTTTCAGATCTGCTCTCAAACTCTATTCTTACAGTGCTCTGAAGAAGAAGGAAGAAGAACAACAATAATATATCCAGAGTCTTCTTATTCTTCTTTCCCAGGATCTTGTAGAGACAACAAATCTCCATCTATCTAGAGTTCCTGGATCTGGTCTTACAAAGCTGAATGCCTACCTCACCCTTAACAAAGCTTCTCATCCTGAACCATCAACATCTAAGGGGGAGCTTTGACAACATTCTGAATCCACAAAGTCTTCTCAGTTTTCTAATTGAGAAAAGAGAAGACTCTTATCAACTTTTCCTTCCACCTCTGTATAGGGTTTTAACTCCCTTCAAAGTTAGACTGGTTTACAAGTCTCCTTCCAAAAGACTTGAGGTTGGTTTTTGGGCACCTGGTCAAAAGCTCAAAGGGTTGCTATATCTCCCTAAAAGTAGATATATTGGTGGTAGTTACCTGATCAAAAACTATAGTGGATTCCTACCAAGAGTGGTAGAAGAGTGGATGTACCCAGTTTGGGAACCACAATAAAGTTCTTGTGTTGTCTGGGTTGTGCTTGCTGTTTTCTTTGTGCTTGTGTTGTGGTTATCTTAGTATAGTTTTTTACATTATCTCTGATATCATTGCTTAGCTATATATATATAAATATATAATCGCCTACTTTGTCACTTAACATAATATTTGTAAAAAGATAAAAGGTTTTTTTTTATAAACTCTATTCACCTCCCCACTAGAGTTATTCAGATATTATCTCCCCCCTTTTCTTTCAATTGGTATCAGAGGCAAGTTAGTCAATTTTATAAAGGCTTACACCTGGACTAACGAAGACCCTCAAATAATATCTGAATAAATCTTATTCTTTTTTATTTTCTGATACCATGTCACAAAATAAGGACTATGCCAGCACCAGACCTCCAGTGTGCAATCTTTCTAAGTTTGCCATCTGAAAGGCAAGAATCAAACTTTATATGAACTCTATTGATGAAGATATTTTCAACTCTATCTTGACAGGACCTCCAGCTCTAGTGGCCTCTACTCCTTCTACTTCAACAAACTTGAGTGCAGTTCCACCTCCTGATTGGACTGATGCACAAATAAAAGCCAAGATTGCAGATGCAAGAGCCATGAACATTTTAGATCAGACTATGTCTGATGATATTTTTTAGAAAGTGGCTGAGTGCACTTCAGCCAAAGCCATCTGGGATTCCCTAAACCAGATGGTGGCTGGATCTGCTAATGAGAGAAAGGACAGAAGATCCAATCTCATCTCTCAGTATGAGAACTTCAAGAAGGAAGAAATTGAGTCAGTCAGTGACATGTACAACAGGCTAAGCTCAATCATCAATGAGCTAAGGACCTTAGACAAGGAAATTACTCTGACTGAAGTAAATGACAAGATCCTTATGAGCTTCCCCAGCACATGGGATTCAAGGATCTGGCCTATCAAAGAAGGCATAAGCATGACTGAAATCTCAACTGAGTCTCTCCTTGTAAAGCTCAAATCATATGAGCAACTGATGAAGACCAGAGAAGCAGCAGCTGAAGTAAAGACTCCAACACTTACCAGGAAGGAGCACAACATTGCTTTCAAGGCTATTGAGGATTCTGAAGGGACTCTAGTTAATGAAGAACTGATGAGTCTATTTGCTAAGAGATTTTTAAAAATGGCAAAGAAGGACTTCAAAAGGAAGTCATCTAGATAAGATGACAAACCAAGGTATAACAAAACACCTTCTAAAGAAATTGTCTGTTTTGGTTGCAGGAAGCCAGGAAACTACATCTCTGAGTGTCCAGAAGCTCAGAAGTAAGACAGGAGAAGAGAAAAAGAGTCAAGAAGAACTCATCACAATAAACCCTCCTCAAGCAAGCACAAGAGGAAGGAAAAGGGTTTTGTTGCTGAGACCTGGAGTGATACAGAAGAAGAGTCATCCTCTTCCAGCTCCAGTGATGATGAAGAAGAGGAAAATGCAAAGGAAGTTTGCCTAATGGAAATTGATGCCTGCAGCAGCAAATCAGATGCTGAAGAATAAGATAATGAAGAATCAATGTCTGCTAAAGACCAGGTAATTGCTTCTTATGATTTTGAATCAGAAGAATTTCAATCTGAATTTAAAAATCTTTGTTTAGACTTAATAGGCTCTGAGAAGTAAATCGAACTTCTTAGAGAGAAATTAACTGCTCAAGATAAATATCTTGCTGAAAATGCTAAATTGTCAATTGAACTCAATTCAGCTAATGAACAAATAGTTTTTCTGAAAATTAAAATAAGCAAGGCCAAGAAACTAGAGGAATCTCTAAATGGCAGGAGCATGAAATTGCTAAATATAACTAGTACCTTAAATTCTAGGACTAATAATAGTAAACTAGGATTAGGTGCCTCATCTAGTGGACCATCTCTAATCCATAAGAACAATATATCAAAACCTGTAAATTTCATTTCTGATAAAATAAAGAAGAATACTGAACAAGTTAATAAAGTTAATGAAGTTATAAAGCAAATGGAAATAAAACAAAAATCTAAGAACAAGAAAAATAAAAGATATAACAATGTTCAACAATTTTCATCGAACTCAGATCGACGAAACATGAACAGTTCATCGACCTCAGAACGACGAACTCTTAACACAAACCATAATAATAAGTATTCTTCGATCTACGATTGACGAAACCAGTACGGTTCGTCTACCATAGATCGACGACATTGGTGCCCTCAGAATGAATACTTTCATTCTTTGAGCAGAGATCATAGTTCTCATTCTAATTTGTCGATCTCAGGTCGACGAACTCACCAGAATTCGTCGATCCCAGATCAAAATTACAGAAACTTAAATTCCAACAGAAACTGTAACAATAAACCTAATCAACATAGGGAGAACATCAACCCATTCCCCCAATGGATAATTCCTCCTATAAGATTTAACCCCTTAGGTTGTAAGAGCCAACCTGAATGTTCTTTTATAACTAGTTTTTCATTTGAGAAGAAACAAGGACCCAAGGTTACCTAAGTCAAGAACTTTTAATTTGTTTCATTGCAGGTAAAGACCTATCCTATCACTCAAAATAAGTTGTATCTGTATAGTGGGTGCTCTAAGCACATGACTGGATGCAAGGACAGCCTTATAAACTTCAAGGCCAAGCTTGGTCCAAGAGTAATCTTTGGAGATTCAAGCTTTGGACATACTGAAGGCTATGAAGACTTCAACAGTGAAGATGTCACTTTAAAAAAGGTGGCATATGTTAATAGTCTTAAGAATAACCTCATATCCATAAGCCAGTTATGTGATTCAGGTAATCAGGTTTGCTTTTCTGAATCTCAATGTATTATTTCTGCAAAAAATCAAACAGTTTGTTGGAACACCCTAATTTGGATTTGGGTCAGGATCACTATGTCTTTAGGATTATTAGATTGACCCATCAATATATAGCTAAGGGTCATAGGATGTGCTAAGTCAGAGGCTCTCAGAGTTTGAAGAATTCAGCCAAGAGAAATCAGTCAGAAGAAATCAGAATTCATCCTTGGAGTCGAGCTCAGATCGACGTTTTGAAGTTAAGGCGTCGAGCTGAGATCGACGATCTCTGAGCTCAGGTCCACGAGGCGTCGAACTCCATTCGACGATCGCCGAGCTTAGATCGACATTTTCTGTCCAAGACCATCTCCAATACCTCTGAGCTCAGATCGACGATCGCCGAGCTCAGGTCGACGATCATCTTGTTGAGATCGACGATTTCTGCCATCTCTCTGAACGCAAGTTCCCAGGCAGATTTTCAGGATATTCTTGGTCCAATCAATGTGAGCCGTTCATATTCCAACACAACTTTATTACATGACAGTTACAAGAATGTATTTATGGAGATTATAGCCGTTGGAGTAACTAAGAGGCAGCAGTAATAAATACAAGAATTCAAATGACCATTGGTCTCCTATCAGAATATATATCATAAAGTGACAGAGAAAAAGCAGCAGGCATATACAGATCATCTTCATCTTCTTCATCTGCTCCAGGCTTTCAAGAGACACAAAATCAATATCAGTCAAAAAGCTTGCTGGAGAGCAACATCAACTTGAAGACCTATCACCCTATGCAAAGCTCTCCTTCCTGAACAATTCCAAATCTCAGAGGAAGCTTTGACAACATCATCAAAATCCACTTATGCTTCTCTTTGATTGTTGAACAGGGAAGACAAGATCAACTCTCCCTTCCCCCCTGTAAAAGGGTTCTTGAACTCCCTTCAAAAGTTCTGCTTGGTTTCTGAGACCTTATCAAAACTTAGTGGTGGCAAGACACCTTATCAAAAAATCTAGATCTGGTTTTTGAGCACCTTATCAAAAGCTCATTGGTGCCCAGGACTCCTGATCAACTCATCATGTAGTGGATTCCTACCTAGGGTGGTAGAAGAGTGGACTACCCAAGTTTAGGGGAACCACTATAAATTTCTTGTGTTGTCTGGTTTGCCTTTATTTCTTTTCTTTATTATTCTTGTTGTGTGTTTGCTCTAATCTCTAGGATAGATCTCCCTTTCAATTGGTATCAGAGGGAGGTTGGTTATTCAACAACTAGATCTTCACTAGTTTGGTTGTTTATATAGGCTAACACTTGAACCAAAAGATCTCTCTTGATCCATCCTAGTTAGATTAATTATTTTGTTTTTCACATAGCAAGAATATGGAATATTCTAGCACCAGACCTCCTAAGTGCAACATAAACAAATTTGCACTTTGGAAGACAAGAATTAAGTCATTTATGGACAATATTGATGAAGAAATATTTTATGCCATTATGACAGGTCTCCCAACCTCAGCAACAACAACTAAAAGAGCCAGACTAACTGATGCTAGAGCCATGAATATCCTAGCACAGTCATTATCTGATGACTTGTTCCAGGAAGTTGTTGAATGCTCAACAACTAAGGAGATATGGGATTCTCTTCATCAAATGGCTTCTGAACCAGTGGATGGAACAACAGAAAGAAGCCACAACATCTTATTTGAAGGAGAATCAGTATCCCTAGATGTAGTTTGGGCTGTATCAGATGATGAATCATCATTTGAAGATGAAGAGGAGGAAGCAAGGGCCAAACAACTCTGCTTAATGGCCATCAATACTTCCTGCAGCAATTTAAAGTCTGAACAAACAGAAGGAAAATCAAAACCTGAAGAGGATCAGGTATTATCTAACTTTGTTTTCAGTTTAGTTAACTTAGAACTTCAATTTTGCTGCCAAGATTCAATAAAACCTGAGGAGGAAACAAAACTTCTCAGACTTTGTTGAAAAGAAATTCTATAGGAAGAAAGATATCAGACTTTGTTTTTCAGATTCAGAATCCTAATAAAATGTGCTGGACAAATATCATTTTTTATGCTGACATATCCTTTTCAAGGAGAGAGCAATCTCTACCATAGCCTTCTGCAGGTACCATCTACAAAAATTAGCTGGATGACTCAATTAAAATCCAATTTTCAAAGTCATCCCAGCCTCCTCTAGTCACAGTTACTGCATCAACATAGGGGGAGTTTTGTAAAGCCAACAGCAGTCAGTTTTAACAGCAACAGAAGTCAGCATTGCAAGGCTTCTCTTTTATCTTATGCTTTGTAATATTAATTATAATATTTTTAATGTAAATAGAAATCCTAACCCAAATAGGGGGAGATTGTTGGAACACCCTAATTTGGATTTGGGTCAGGATCATTATGTCTTTAGGATTATTAGATTGACCCATCAATGTATAGCTAAGGGTCATAGGATGTGCTAAGTCAGAGGCTCTCAGAGTTTGAAGAATTCAGCCAAGAGAAATCAGTCAGAAGAAATCAGAATTCATCCTTGGAGTCGAGCTCAGATCGACGTTTTGAAGTTCAGGCGTCGAGCTGAGATCGACGATCTCTGAGCTCAGGTCCACGAGGCTTCGAACTCCGTTCGACGATCGCCGAGCTCAAATTGACGTTTTTTGTCCAAGACCATCTCCAATACCTCTGAGCTCAGATCGACGATCGCCGAGCTCAGGTCGACGATCATCTTGTTGAGATCGACGATTTCTGCCATCTCTCTGAAAGCAAGTTCCCAGGCAGATTTTCAGGATATTCTTGGTCCAATCAATGTGAGCCATTCATATTCCAACACAACTTTATTACATGACAGTTACAAGAATGTATTTATGGAGATTATAGCCGTTAGAGTAACTAAGAGGCAGCAGTAATAAATACAAGAATTCAAATGACCATTGGTCTCCTATCAGAATATATATCATAAAGTGACAGAGAAAAAGCAGCAGGCATATACAGATCATCTTCATCTTCTTCATCTGCTCCAGGCTTTCAAGAGACACAAAATCAATATCAGTCAAAAAGCTTGCTGGAGAGCAACATCAACTTGAAGACCTATCACCCTATGCAAAGCTCTCCTGCCTGAACAATTGCAAATCTCAGAGGAAGCTTTGACAACATCATCAAAATCCACTTATGCTTCTCTTTGATTGTTGAACAGAGAAGACAAGATCAACTCTCCCTTCCCCCCCTGTAAAAGGGTTCTTGAACTCCCTTCAAAAGTTCTGCTTGGTTTCTGAGACCTTATTAAAACTCAGTGGTGGCAAGACACCTTATCAAAAAATCTAGATCTGGTGTTTGAGCACCTTATAAAAAGCTCATTGGTGCCTAGGACACCTGATCAACTCATCCTGCAGTGGATTCCTACCTAGGGTGGTAGAAGAGTGGACTACCCAAGTTTAGGGGAACCACTATAAATTTCTTGTGTTGTCTGGTTTGCCTTTATTTCTTTTCTTTATTATTTTTGCTGTGTGTTTGCTCTAATCTCAAGGATAGATCTCCCTTTCACAGTTTTAACTAGAATTAGACAAGATAACATATACTTAGTAAACTTTAAATCATCCTGTTCAGAAATTTGTTTATTTAATCTTGTTAACAATCAAAATGATTTGTGGCATAAAAGATTAAGTCATGTAAATTTGAGAAACATTGCTAGGCTTTCTAAAAACAACCTTGTTAGAGGATTGCCCTCTGGTTCCTACAAGAAGGAAGGTCTCTACAGGGCTTGTCAATTAGGCAAGCAAACTAAATCTAGTTTTTAATCATTAAGCAAAAGTGACTCACCTAGGATATTATACTTACTACATAGGACCTTTTTGGCCTTATAACAGTTGAAAGCCTAGGAGGGAAATCTTATACTTTAGTGATTATAGATGACTTCTCTAGATTCACTTGGGTATTCTTTTTGAGATCTAAGTCAGATACTTTCAAGGTTCTTACAGATTTTCTCAAGAACATACAGATTGAGTTCTCTACTCCAGTTGCATTGATCAGAAGTGATCATGGTATTGAGTTTGAGTCTCTTCTTATGCAAGAGTTCTGTAGGAAGGAAGGTATCAGACATTTCTTCTCAGCTCCTAGAACACCTTAACAGAATGGGGTTACTGAAAGGAAGAATAGAACACTAATTGAATCTGCAGGCACATTACTTGCAGATGCTTATTTGCCCCTATCCTTTTGGGCAGAGGCTGTAAGCACATCAAATTATGTGCTGAATAGAAGTCTTATACACAAACTTAAGAATAAGACTCCTTATGAGCAACTGAAAGGAAAGAAACCTAAAGTCACCTATTTTAAAGTATTTGGTTGTATATGCTATATTCATAACAATGATAAGAAATATATTAGAAAATTTGAAGCAAAGGCAGCAATGGGAATTTTACTAGGATATTCCCAAGTCAGCAAAACTTATAGGATGTTTAATAAATTAACTTTAAAAATTAAGGAATCTATGCATGTAACTTTTGATGAAGTTAATATATTTTGCAAGGAGAAAGAAATTTCTACCAATAAGCTATTGCAGGAACCTCACTTGTGTGAGAAAATGGATGAACTAAACCTTGTACCAAAGGTTATATCACATCCTCCTCCACAATGTGATGAAGAAAGTGAAGAAGAAACTGTGAAAGCAGTTGAACTTCCTCCAATAGCAGATGTAATTCCACAAGAGGAATTCATTCCAACTGTTGTTGATGGTTAAAACGCGCAGGTTTCTTTTTATTTTATTTTAAGACGAGTGGGATTTTATTTTAAAAAGAAAAAGAAGAGCGTTTTTATTTTGTTAGAAACCGAGTTTTAACGAGAGGGAGGCAAGTGCACCTATCGCGTGTAGTACAGGATATTCTCGTGTGGAGGAATATCGGGGTCGTATTGTTCTCGGGGCCGGCTTAGCTATATCTACTCTTTCCCTGAAAGCCTATTATTCTATCGATAATATTTTAGGTGGATTATATAAAAAAGGAAATGGAGAACATAAAAATAAATATAATACAGAAAATGAAAGCAGAAAATAAAGTGCAGAAGGCCGACGAAGAACTCGGCGCGACGATATCAAAAGAGAATTTGAACTAAAATAACTTTTAATAAAAAGAGATCCTAATTTTCAAATTAATTAAGGCGGAGACTCGGCCGTAGAGGTTCCAAAGGAATGAGCTCACTTATCTCTAGGACTATCGCTCACCTGAACGCTAAGACTATTCGACCGATCGCTAGACCGACGAAGGATTCCTCTTAACGCCCGCATTACGCTGAGAACCCCGCTATTGGGTGGGGAACCCAATCCGGTAGAGTCGCGTGCCTCCTCTCTCGAGGGTCAGCGCGGAGCTCTCTTTACCCAAGGGTGATCGATCCATACGTGCGGCCTCTCGGCGTTGCGTATGGATAACGGAAATAGAGCCCGCACATCGATATGCGGTCCTACGCGTCGTTAACCCGGGGCAAACCTTAAGAAATTTAATTAAATAGAAAACAAGACCTTTAATTATTTAAAGCCATTTTATCTGTCCCAATGCTCTTCGATATCGAGGGCTAAGGGCGGTTAGCCACTCATCGGAATGGGGACACTTACGCTAGAAAGCGATAAAGAAAGCTGTAAAGAAAGCAGGAAATAAAGCAGAAAATTGCAAGTCCTACTCAAACGAGTAGGACTGAAGAAAGCATTATATGCGAATCCCGGCTCAAATGAGTGGGCGGGGGTAAATTAATCTCATACACGCACACACTCTACAGAAATTAAAATCACACACACGCACTCTACAGAAAAGTAAACACACGCACGCACTCTAAGTTTTCCTACTCAAGTGAGTAGGAAGAAAATGAAAGCAGTAAAAAGACAAGTCCCACTCAAACGAGTGGGCGGGAAATGAAAGCAGAGCGCCATTTAACTCTTAACGAGTAGGCGGAAATAAATGCATACGCACACACTCTACAGAAATTGAAATAAAGCAATAAAATCTAACTCATACACGCACGCACAGTTGCAAAAAAAAATAAGAAAAACAAAGTGACTGAAAAATTAAAACGACTGCATTTCTACCGCATAGCGGTAGAAATGCATAAAAAGTGCAAATAAAAATTAACCGGAGCGAAAAGTTTTGCAAATAAACGCAAAATGAAAGTTGGCGAAAAATTAGAACAACTGCATTTCTACTGCTAGAATGCGGTAGAAATGCATAAAAAGTGAAAATAAAAATAAGCTAAAGCTAAACGGGTGCGGAAAATGAAAATAAAATGGGCAGCGTAACAACTAGTAAATGCGATAAATTCCTAAACTAAACTAAGTTATAAAGCTGAAAAAGATAAAACATGAAAAGAACAAAAAAGGGAACGAAAAATTACTTAAGTTAGGGCGCTTAATTGAATTCCAAGCCATGCGAAGAGAGAAAAACTAACATTATATAAATAAAAAGGCTAATACAAAGTAAAATAAAGCAAACATCCTAATACAAACTAAGATAGAGAGGGGGGATAAAATTCCCTTACATAGCATTTGGATTCCATTTGGGCAGCACCTCCCCTAAGGAATTTGGACCAAAAAGTGGACAGAAATCTGATACAGCAGCTGGCCTTTTATAGGCAAAATTTCGGGTTGGTCACGCCCATGACTAGGGCGTGACAGGGGGCGTGTCACTACTGTTCATGAGCTGATCGGTGATTTGACTGGAAAGTTGACTTCGGCTGAAAATATGGCGGTCACGCCCTATATCACGGGCGTGACATGTGTCAGTCACTGGCGTGACTAGGGCGTGACGGGGAGCTGGATCTAGGGATTTGACGGGAGCCTTGACTTCGGGGAGGTCCACGTGGCGGACACGGGCGTGACAGAATTGTCACGGGCGTGTAGGTGGGGCGTGACCCGGACAGCTGGCATCCTGATGTCGGCAGCGTTGACTGTTTGACTAATCGTTGAGTGTCGGCATCGACACGGGCGTGACCGGTCTTGGAAACGGGCGTGACTGATGGCGTTGAGCGAGGAATAGTGAAATCATTGAGTTTCTACTGGCTGATGGCGTTGAGTGCCTAACACGCCCGTGTCGGGCATGGTCACGGGCGTGATAGGCCAAAAATTCAGTTTTTCTGAAAACTTTCAGAAAACAAAAAATAAAATAAGTTAGTATAAAATTTACAAAAAAAGCATTTTATTAAAGAAAATAAACAAAAAAAGGACAAAAATAAAGTAAAATGACATAATTAAAATACAAAAATATAGGTATATTTACAACTCATCAAATACCCCCATACTTAAGCTTTTGCTATTCCAGAGCAAAAGTTGGAGATGAACCTATAAGGAATTAAAAAGAATCCTAAATTTAACTACCACTTGATGTTAATTGTAAGAAAGTTCGAAATGAATTTCCGGGGTCTCGGAATTAAATCTTAACTTATGAAAATGTTAAAATAGAGGAACTGTTTCAAAAAATACTTCTAAAAGGAAAAAAGAAAGCGAAAATTGTTTTGTTAGTTTAACAAAAATAGATTTGAATTATCGAAAAAACTTTAGCTAAAAAGAAATTGATAGGAAATAATTCAATTTAAAAATTATGCTCTCAAAAACTTTTAGATTAATTCTAGAATCATGAAAAATGGATAAGTGGATTGGCGGTTATGAAGAGGGCTTTGATTTTTGAGGCGAGGCAATTTTTTTCTCGAACCTCCTCATTTTTTCTTTTTGGATTATTAGGAAAATGAAATCTTATTTTCCTAACATTTTTTTTCTCTCTTCATAAATATAAATAAACCCAATGCATATGTATAGGAGTAATGAATTTTATCCTCTTACTCCGTAGCATATAATCTTTTTAATTATTGAGTGCCTATGTTTGCGGGACGAAATCTTATCCCCATTGACATAAGATCTTTTAAGGGTAAATGGGGAATCATACTGATTAAGGCATGAAAAAAAAGGTGAAAGAGATTTTTAAAAGAAAACTAGAGTTTAACAAAAGATTTTGAGAGCAACCTTTTTAATTTGAACGTTCTTACGTTTCTAAAAGCATAAGTAGAAATAATGTAAAATTCATAAATGTTATTTTCTAACATAAAAACATGCTTTTATTCAAAAAAATTAGAAGTGATAGTGAGAAAAACAAGTTCCCTATAATAAGAAAAAGCCATAAAAAATTCTTTAAAATCTTAACCCCAGAAATTTAAGTCTATCGAGCTACAATTAATAAACGAATAGTAAATAAAGAATTAATTAAAATTCGCTTATAAATAAACTCGAAACGATTATTTTGGAGAGCAAAGAGGTTAAGAAATGAGGTTTTCGAATTATTTATTACAAAATAAATTTTTTTTTGATTTTTATGAGTTTTTCTAATTTTTTGATATTTTGGGGTTATTATCATTTTTTTGGAATTTTTTTAAGGTTATGCAAATTTTTTTGAGTTTTTTGAGTTATACAGATTTTTTTTGAATTTTTGGATTTACAGAAATATTTACAAAAAAAGAGAGAGAATTTTTACAAGATAGGAAAGAGAAGTGCAAATAGACAAGAATATTTACAAAATATTTACAAAGTAGAAAAAGGATCGCCCACTAACAGACTCTTATTTATGGTTGGTTCGATGAGTCGAACGTCGCGGAGCGATGTTTTTATTTTTTTTGAAATTTTATTTTTATTATTATTATTTAAAGCATGAAAATATTTTTTTGAAATTTTTAATTTTTGTAAAATTTTTGGAATTTTTTATTACGTGCGGGAAATAAAAGGACAGAAAATAGGAAACACCCCCATACTTAAGTCCAACATTGTCCCCAATGTTGCACTAAGTAGGAGGAATAAGATATATATAAAAAGGACTAAGCAGTTATGTACAAAAAAAAAAAAAAACAGGGGTTTAGAAATCTTCCCTAAATCGCGTTCGGGGAAGCCCGTTAAATATAGCCCTGCAAAAGGTAAAAGTAAAAGCAAAAATATAATATAAAAAACGAAAAAGAAAAATTCGGCGAAAATGGTGCGGGTGATAGGGGGCAAGTGGGTGTGACTCGTAAGCTAACGTCTTAGCTAAGTGAGCGCGACCGATATGTGATCCCCTAGCGCTCACAATTGTGAAGCGCGCCGAAACTACAAAATAAATACATAATTAATAAATTTTTTGTTTTATATATTTTTTCTTAGTTTTTTTTTTGAATTTTTAGAGAATTTTTTTTTTTAGTTTTTGATTTTTTGAAAATAAAAATAAAAAGAAAAAGGAAAATAAGTTGAAGGCAAAATAAAAATGAAAGATATATATTTTTTTGAATTTTAAATTTTTGGATGAAAAGAAAGATAAAAAAAAAAATTCATCATTTTTTTTAAAAGTTTTTTATTTTTTTTAGTTTTAAAGTTTTAAAGTTTTTTATGTTTTTAAGTTTTTGATTTTTTTTTTAGTTTTAAATTTTTCTGATTTTTTTTGTTTTAAAGTTTTTAAATTTTTTTTTTTAAATTTTTTTTTAAGTATTTATTATTAATATTAATATTGATATTATTATTATTATTAATATAAATTTTTGGGTTGATCAATTTTTTTTATATATATATTAGTAGAAATAAAGGGTAAAATTAATAGGTTTCAGGAATTCAAAATAGTAAGACGAAATTTTCCCCGGCAACGGCGCCAAAAACTTGATGGTTAAAACACAAAGGTTTCTTTTTATTTTATTTTAAGACGAGTGGGATTTTATTTTATAAAGAAAAAAAAGAGCGTTTTTATTTTGTTAGAAACCGAGTTTTAACGAGAGGGAGGCAAGTGCACCTATCGTGTGTAGTACAGGATATTCTCGTGTGGAGGAATATCGGGGTCGTATTGTTCTCGGGGCCGGCTTAGCTATATCTACTCTTTCCCTGAAAGCCTATTATTCTACCGATAATATTTTAGGTGGATTATATAAAAAAAGGAAATGACGAACATAAAAATAAATATAATACAGAAAATGAAAGCAGAAAATAAAGTGCAGAAGGCCGACGAAGAACTCGGTGCGACGATATCAAAAGAGAATTTGAACTAAAATAACTTTTAATAAAAAGAGATCCTAATTTTCAAATTAATTAAGGCGGTGATGGAGCCGACTTCCCACGACATGTGGCCAAGGAGCGTCCTCCCTCCGACGATGATGGTGACCCGGTAAATTTGAATGGAGACATTGTTGATGCGGCCGCCATTGATCCCCATCAGAGAGAGTTTGTGGATTGGGACGATCGTTGTCGCAAGCTCGAGGATGGCTTTTCTTCCGCGACGCCACCGCCACCTCCGCCACATGTTTTGCTCGACGTCCTCCGCCATTTTATAAAAATATATAATTATAAATTAAATAATTATAGTTATATATTTTTAATAATTTATTATTTTAAGCAATTTTATTTCAAGCATTTTTATATTTATTGCATTTAAATAAGTCATGTAATGATGGGGTGCTTATCACCATCATTGGTTGTTTTTATTATTTCATTTCTTGTATTATGATGGGTGCTTATAACCATCATAATTTTCATTTTGAATTTTGAATTTTGAATGTTGATTGGAGGGAGATTGAGTGGTGTAGGCTATATATAGCCATGTTATGAAGGATTAATTAGTGAATGAATGAAAATTTAAAACCTAATTCCTCTATAAGAGAAATTTCGGCCAAAGAGAACTCCTCCTTGCCGCCGCCCCTTGGCTTGTGGTGTGAAGCCGCCGCCCCCTTGCTCCCTCCATCCGTTCGGTGCGACTCCGGCGCGGCTTCCTTCGGTGCGACTCCTTGAAAGAAGGTTGCAAACCCCTCGATGTGACGCCGGCGAATCCGTGGAGAGAGTGATTCTCCCACAGTTATCTTGTGTAAAAGTTTTCTGGTTGGCGTGACACGAAGAAGGCGACGAATTTCTCTCCCTCCGTCGTATCTCCGGTGGTGCCGTTAAGGAACGATTCTAGTCGAGTGAAACCGGACTCATCCCATCCGGTTGGGTAACGAAAATTTCTACTTTATGTGTTTCTCTTCCCTTGATAATTCTTGTGGCATTGGCAAATTGCGTGGCTTGTGTAACGCTTGATTTTTCGTGGTTTAATTTATTTTAGTTATTGTCTTGTATACCGTATTTTTGTTTATGTTCGTGAGGCGTGGCGGCCCTCGTATGTATTTTGTTGGGAGAGAACCATCCTTGCCCGAATCGTTTGTTTTCGGTGGTTTCTCTTTTGGTACAACACGCTCGATCGAACCGTGTGGGTTCTTTTCGCTTGAGAGGATCTTGGCCTATCGCCTTGGTATTATCTAAGGGGCTTTGCGAACCCCACGTAATTGTTAATCTAATAATAATTTTAATCGATCCGCTGCTACGTTAAATGCTTGAGTGTGACGTGAGAGTTATCAGAGAGCGTCGCGTTAATTTGTCGGCCACCAAAACGCTCGAAAGAGCGGGCCTACATCAATTTGGTATCAGAGGGAGGTCGTTTCAACTCCCAAGTTGCAAACATCCTCTCTGCGTTCTTCGTTGGTCGATCTCATCTTTCTAGGATCTGAAATTTTCGGATTGGTCTGCGTTTAGTAAAACCCTTCGGAATTTTAAACTTGTCAAAAAAATCTGAAAAAAATTCTATAGCTTCCTGCACTTATTTCCAGCAACATTAAAACAGAAAATTTTTTGATTCGTCTTCGTTAGGTCAGCCTGAAAATTGGAACATCGTAATTCTGTCTAGTTGGTCTGCAAATAGCGGGTTGAAATCTTTATTTTTCAGCAAAATTTCAAAAAAAAAATTCAAATCTGAAAATTAAAATTTCAAATTTAAAATTTTCAAAATTTCAAATTTCAAATCTAAAAATTTAAAATTCAAATTTCGAATTTTAAATTTCAAATTTTAAAAATTAAAATTTCAAAATTAAAAATTCAAATTTGGAATTGAATTTCAAATTTCAAATTTCAAATTTCAAATTTCAAATTTCAAATTTCAAAATTCAAAATTCAAAATTCAAAATTCAAAATTCCAAATTTCAAATTTCAAATTTCAAAATTCGAAATTCAAAATTCAAAATTAAAATTTCAAAATTCAAAATTCAAAATTCAAAATTTCAAATTTCAAATTTCGAAATTCAAAATTCAAAATTCAAAATTCAAAATTCAAATTTCAAATTTCAAATCCAAAAATTTCAAATTTTTCTCAAAATTACAAAAAAAAATAATAATAGTGGTCTGCAAATAGCAGCCTAAAAATGTTATTTTTTTTCTCAAAATCTAAAATTTAAAATTTCTAGTATTTCTCCATCTAATTATTAGTAAGAAAACAAAAAAAATATTTTTCATTCAGTAATTATTTTTATTAATTAATTTGAAAATTTAGTATTTGGTGTGCCAATAGCCGGCTAAATTTTTTTTCTGCAATAAAAAAATCTGAAAAAATTTAATTAATAATCCTTATAATTTTCTTGCTCAAAAAATAAAAAAATATGCATGTATTATTTTTTTAAACTAGCGGGAACAATTAAATCTTTGAGATTTAATTAGGGCCAGTTTACTTTTCTTTGCATGTGCACAAGTATCGGATCGAGTTTCCTCTCCGGTTCTCACTAAATGGCATATGACGTATATGCTTCTCGGTTAAACTATTCCTATGCTAAGGATATGACTAATCACACCCCTAGGACACACCACATTTATCGTACTTATGACGGTTTAGAGTATCCCCAAAATTTTAGAGACTGGCTTAAGGGATTAGAACAATATTTTAATTATCACTTATTGGATGACTACGAAAAGGTTAGCTTTGCCCGAGAGCGATTAGTAGGTCGGGCCCGATTATCTTGGTTAAACGAAGAGCGTCGTGTTGGTAGATATCGTTATGCTTGGCCGCACATGCGTAACCTCCTCTCGGATCAATTTGATCCCGCCTACCTGTGCACTAATAGCACCACACCCGTTAGTAAGAATAGTTACAGCACTAGACCTGTATCCGCTTATAGGAGTGACCCTACGCCTCAGGATAGATCCAATCCCCAGAGAGGTAGTATTACCCAGAGTGTGCCTAGTCCCACCTATAAGAAACATAAGCCATTCCGACCCAAAAATTTGAAATCGAAAGAGGTTACTATTAGGGTGCTTACTTCCTTAGCCTCGACATCTAAGCCCTCTGATATAGTGACTGATAGCTCTGAGGATGCTTATGTGGATATGGAATCTCTGGAAGATGAAATTAATCAGCTAGGTGAGAGTCTTCCTTCACTTACGATAGTGCCTGACTCTCCTGTTGAACCTGAGGATGTGATTAGGACTGCGCCCGTCACTGAGGACGAGGCAAGTTTCACTGACGCTTTTAGTGACGGTGAGGAGATTGGTTACCCTAGTGACCTGGAAGAGGATTTCTCCCCTAAGGAATCATCTCCAATCCCCTTCGACGATAATTTAGTCATGGAATCTTATGTTGACCCTGAGCTAGTAGACATTCCGGTTGAGTCGGTAGAGTCATCCGATGCTGAGAGCTTACATGTCACTGATTTAGGTGATGACTTGCTAGGATCCGACATTATATTGGTTGACCCAGGATTATTAGAGGTTTCTACAGTATTGGTAGAGTCACCTTGGGATGGATGTTCAGTTTGGGATAAGCTTAGTGTGATACATCCAGGAGTTAGTCCTTTGACATTATTATCGCCGCTTGGAACTCAAGCTAATTATTATACTCCCCTGGATTCGATTTGCCCATCCCCCTATTCTTACTTAGACGATGTCCCCACCTCATGGGAAGAATTATGTTTGGATGACGATAGCACTGAGGGCCCAACTGACTTTTCTTTGATGATAGCCCCTTCGCCTGAGGCCCAAGTTAGTTTGAAAATTTTATCGGATACGAATTTGCCTACTATTGAGACGATCACTGTTTCTGACGTAAGTAAAATTTCTAATGATTTGGTGGATTCATTCTGTGGCGAAACGTTAACTGAGGATGAGTTTTCAGTGAGGACGAATCCACTATTCGAGTTTACTTTTGATTTTAAAGGCTTGCAACCGGAGGCATTCTCTTGGACGCTTAATCCATGCTTTAACGTTGAGTGTGACTTGGTTCCCCCTACGGAGTCAACCCTGTCGACTCTCCCTCCGGTTCCCTTAGCTCGAGTAGATGATTTAGTCATTTCTAGCCATTCATATTTAGAGAAGTTTATTATTCCCGCCATCCCGTTAAACTTATTTAGAAGGACGTGGGCGAACGTAGTTGATGACGAACGTTTTCCGCTGACTATTTATTATGATATTTTTAAATCAAAATTTAATTTTAAATTTAAAACGAAGACGTTGGAACCCACTACGTTAATTTTTGAATTTAAAGCACATGTGCCACCAGACATAATTTCGTTATTTTATTCTATTAATTCAAGTCATGTGGCACATGGGTTCTCCCCTCATGGTTTTAATTTAATTAGGCGCATTTTTAATTTCGTGACCCTTCTAAATGCGTCCTTTAAATTACTTGCGAGGTTGTTTCGAATAGTCTTCCACCGTTATGTGAATGGTTTGGTTTTGATTTGTCTCACCCCTAAACGGATGCCCCCGGGCACTTTAGAAATATTAATGAATAGGCTAGTCCATTTTTTATGAATTTTACGGAAGTTTGGTGACATTACATTCCTGATAAAATTTTCCACTGATTGGGGCATAGCTCCTATTTTCATCGTTATATACTTTACGCTTTATGCTTTAATGCCACCAGAACTGTCTACCTCTCCGTATATATTTTCCACTATGCTTTCTATTGGGTTGGGTGGTGATAGTTTTCTAGGATCGTTCCCCTTCTCGGTCTCCATCGGAGGTACGTTGGTGGATGTTGTTGAAATTCTTTTTCCTTCTTTGGCTAACGCGTATTTGAGGTCCCTCCAAGACAACCTTTTGCCATGCAGGTTCTTCTTCCCCGCTGACGACCTTCCAGGCGAGTACAAACAGGCATACTCATCAGTGATGAGTATTTTTAAGAGGGGGAGGATTGATGGAGCCGACTTCCCACGACATGTGGCCAAGGAGCGTCCTCCCTCCGACGATGATGGTGACCCGGTAAATTTGAATGGAGACATTGCTGATGCGGCCGCCATTGATCCCCATCGGAGAGAGTTTGTGGATTGGGACGATCGTTGTCGCAAGCTCGAGGATGGCTTTTCTTCCGCGACGCCACCGCCACCTCCGCCACATGTTTTGCTCGACGTCCTCCGCCATTTTATAAAAATATATAATTATAAATTAAATAATTATAGTTATATATTTTTAATAATTTATTATTTTAAGCAATTTTATTTCAAGCATTTTTATATTTATTGCATTTAAATAAGTCATGTAATGATGGGGTGCTTATAACCATCATTGGTTGTTTTTATTATTTCATTTCTTGTATTATGATGGGTGCTTATAACCATCATAATTTTCATTTTGAATTTTGAATTTTGAATGTTGATTGGAGGGAGATTGAGTGGTGTAGGCTATATATAGCCATGTTATGAAGGATTAATTAGTGAATGAATGAAAATTTAAAACCTAATTCCTCTATAAGAGAAATTTCGGCCAAAGAGAACTCCTCCTTGCCGCCGCCCCTTGGCTTGTGGTGTGAAGCCGTCGCCCCCCCTTGCTCCCTCCATCCGTTCGGTGCGACTCCGGCGCGACTTCCTTCGGTGCGACTCCTTGAAAGAAGGTTGCAAACCCCTCGGTGTGACGCCGGCGGATCCGTGGAGAGAGTGATTCTCCCACAGTTATCTTGTGTAAAAGTTTTCTGGTTGGCGTGACACGAAGAAGGCGACGAATTTCTCTCCCTCCGTCGTATCTCCGGTGGTGCCGTTAAGGAACGATTCTAGTCGAGTGAAACCGGACTCATCCCATCCGGTTGGGTAACGAAAATTTCTACTTTATGTGTTTCTCTTCCCTTGATAATTCTTGTGGCATTGGCAAATTGCGTGGCTTGTGTAACGCTTGATTTTTTGTGGTTTAATTTATTTTAGTTATTGTCTTGTATACCGTATTTTCGTTTAAGTTCGTGAGGCATGGCGGCCCTCGTATGTATTTTGTTGGGAGAGAACCATCCTTGCCCGAATCGTTTGTTTTCGGTGGTTTCTCTTTTGGTACAACACGCTCGATCGAACCGTGTGGGTTCTTTTCGCTTGAGAGGACCTTGGCCTATCGCCTTGGTATTATCTAAGGGGCTTTGCGAACCCCACGTAATTGTTAATCTAATAATAATTTTAATCGATCCGCTGCTACGTTAAATGCTTGAGTGTGACGTGAGAGTTATCAGAGAGCGTCGCGTTAATTTGTCGGCCACCAAAACGCTCGAAAGAGCGGGCCTACATCAGGCGGAGACTCGGCCGTGGAGTTTCCAAAGGAATGAGCTCACTTATCTCTAGGACTATCGCTCACCTGAACGCTAAGACTATTCGACCGATCGCTAGACCGACGAAGGATTCCTCTTAACGCCCGCATTATGCTGAGAACCCCGATATTGGGTGGGGAACCCAATCCGGTAGAGTCGCGCGCCTCCTCTCTCGAGGGTCAGCGCGGAGCTCTCTTTACCCAAGGGTGATCGATCCATACGTGCGGCCTCTCGGCGTTGTGTATGGATAACGGAAATAGAGCCCGCACATCGATATGCGGTCCTACGCATCGTTAACCCGGGGCAAACCTTAAGAAATTTAATTAAATAGAAAATAGGACCTTTAATTATTTAAAGCCATTTTATCTGTCCCAATGCTCTTCGATATCGAGGGCTAAGGGCGGTTAGTCACTCATCGGAATGGGGACACTTATGCTAGAAAGCAATAAAGAAAGCTGTAAAGAAAGCAGGAAATAAAGCAGAAAATTGCAAGTCCTACTCAAACGAGTAGGACTGAAGAAAGCAGTAAATGCGAATCCCGGCTCACATGAGTGGGCGGGGGTAAATTAATCTCATACACGCACACACTCTACAGAAATTAAAATCACACACACGGACTCTACAGAAAAGTAAACACACGCACGCACTCTAAGTTTTCTTACTCAAGTGATTAGGAAGAAAATGAAAGCAGTAAAAAGACAAGTCCCACTCAAACGAGTGGGTGGGAAATGAAAGCAGAGCGCCATTTAACTCTTAACGAGTAGGCGGAAATAAATGCATACGCACACACTCTACAGAAATTGAAATAAAGCAATAAAATCTAACTCATACACGCACGCACAGTTGCAAAAAAAATAAGAAAAACAAAGTGACTGAAAAATTAAAACGACTGCATTTCTACCGCTATAATGCGGTAGAAATGCATAAAAAGTGCAAATAAAAATTAACCGGAGCGAAAGGTTTTGCAAATAAACGCAAAATGAAAGTTGGCGAAAAATTAGAACAACTGCATTTCTACCGCTAGAATGCGGTAGAAATGCATAAAAAGTGAAAATAAAAATAAGCTAAAGCTAAACGGGTGCGGAAAATGAAAATAAAATGGGCAGCGTAACGGCTAGTAAATGCGATAAAATCCTAAACTAAATTAAGTTATAAAGCTGAAAAAGATAAAACATGAAAAGAACAAAAAAGGGAACGAAAAATTACTTAAGTTAGGGCGCTTAATTGAATTCCAAGCCATGCGAAGAGAGAAAAACTAACATTATATAAATAAAAAGGCTATTACAAAGTAAAATAAAGCAAACATCCTAATACAAACTAAGATAGAGAGGGGGGATAAAATTCCCTTACATAGCATTTGGATTCCATTTGGGCAGCACCTCCCCTAAGGAATTTGGACCAAAAACTGGACAGAAATCTGATACAGCAGCTGGCCTTTTATAGGCAAAATTTCGGGTTGGTCACACCCGTGACTAGGGCGTGACAGGGGGGCGTGTCACTACTGTTCATGAGCTGATCGGTGATTTGACTGGAAAGTTGACTTCGGCTAAAAACGTAGCGGTCACGCCCTAGGTCACGGACGTGACATGTGTTAGTCACGGGCGTGACTAGGGCGTGACGGGGAGCTGGATCTGGGGATTTGACGGGAGCCTTGACTTCGGGGAGGTCCACATGGCGGACACGGGCGTGACAGAATTGTCACGGGCGTGTAGGTGGGGCGTGACCCGGACAGCTGGCATCCTGATGTCGGCAACGTTGACTGTTTGACTAATCGTTGAGTGTCGGCATCGACACGGGCGTGACCGGTCTTGGACACGGGCGTGACTGATGGCGTTGAGCGAGGAATAGTGAAATCGTTGAGTTTCTACTGGCTGATGGCATTGAGTGCCTGACACGCTTGTGTCGGGCATGGTCACGGGCGTGACAGGCCAAAAATTCAGTTTTTCTGAAAACTTTCTGAAAACAAAAAATAAAATAAGTTAGTATAAAATTTACAAAAAAGAAGCATTTTATTAAAGAAAATAAACTAAAAAAGGACAAAAATAAAGTAAAATGACATAATTAAAATACAAAAATATAGGTATATTTACAACTGATCAGTTGTTGCTGAGCCAACTCCACCATCTGATCTTATCACATTAAGGGATCACCCTAGATCTCAAGTGATCGGAGACATGTCAGTAGGTGTACAGACAAGACATCAACTCAACCATGATGTGATGCATGCTTGTTTTCTCTCTCAAGTTGAGTCTCAATCCATAACTGATGCAGAGCAAGATCACCACTGGATTATTGTAATGCAAGAGGAGCTCAATTAGTTTGAGAGATGTAGAGTTTAAGACTTAGTTCCAAGGCCTAAAGGCTATCAGGTAATTGGGACCAAGTGGGTTTTTAGGAACAAGCTTGATGCTCAAGGTGTGATTGTGAGGAACAAGGCTAGGCTTGTTGCTCAAGGCTATATGCAAGAGGAAGGAATTAATTATGATCAAACCTTTGCTCCTATTGCAAGGCTAGAAGCTATCAGGATTTTTCTTGCTTATACAACATTTAAAAAGTTCATGGTCTACCGGATGGGTGTCAAGAGTGCATTCTTGAATGGAGAGCTAAATGAAGAGGTTTATGTTGAACAACCTCCAGGTTTTATTTCTCCAACTCATCCTTCATATGTTTTCAAATTGCATAAGACTCTCTATGGTCTAAAGCAAGCTCCAAAAGCTTGGTATGAAATCTTAGCCAACTTTCTCTTGGAATACATGTTCTCTAGAGTCATGGTAAATAGGACTCTTTTTTACTAAATTGCATCATGATAAAATCCTCGTAGTATAAATTTATGTAGATGATATAATATTTGGTTCTATTGATCCCAAACTGTGCAAAAGATTTTCTGATCTAATGCATTCAAAGTTTGCGATGAGTAGCATGGGAGAGCTATCTTATTTCCTAGGTCTTCAAGTGAAGCAGTCTCTTGATGGCATTTTTATTTCCCAGTCTAAATATGCAAATGAGCTTATTAAGAAATTTGGGATGGCTGATGCCTCTTCTATGAAGACTCCCATGGCTGTCAAAGCTATAATAGATTCTGATGAACATGGAAAACCTGTTGATCAGACTAGGTATAGGGCCATTGTTGGATCCCTACTATATCTCACAGCAAGTAGACCAGATATCATGATTGCTACATGTCTATGTGCTAGGTTCCAGGCGAGCCCTAAAGAATCTCATCTTATTTTTATTAAAGAATTTTAAGATATATAAAGGGTTGTCCTAATCTAGGACTCTGGTATCCAACAGAGTCAGCATTTGAGCTTACTGGATTTTCTGATGCTGATTATGCTGGTTGTAGAGTGGACAAAAAGAGTACTTCAGGAACATGTTAGTTTCTGGGTGACAGAATTATGTCCTGGTTTTGTAAAAAGAAAACATCTGTATCTATATCAACTGCTAAGGCAGAGTATATGGCAGCTGGTAGTTGCTGTTCATAGATTTTAGGGATACAAATCAAACTCCTCGATTATTATTTCAATCTAAATAATTCAACCATATTCTGTGATAGTACCAGTGCTATATCTATAACACATAATCCAGTGCATCATTCTAGAACAAAGCATATAGATATTAGACATCATTTCATAAGAGACTGTGTGGACAAGCAGAAAATTAAACTTGAGTTTGTCTCCACTGATTTGCAAAGGGCAGATATCTTCACCAAACCCTTGGATGAAACCAAACATCTGTTCTTTATGAATCAGCTTGGAATGATAAATGACAAGGCTTAATTTTGAATCTGTCCTTGTGGAAATCGATTTGATAATAATTCGTCGACCTGAGATCGACGATTTGAAATCATTTCGTTGGGAGTTCATCGACCGGAGATCGACGAAATCTCTGTGTTAAGTCAGGTTCGTTGACCAGAGATCGACAATTTTGTTTCAGGAAACATTTCTAAGGACGACGAAATTGTTCCATCTCTTCATTTCTGGATCGACGAATTTACCTCTTCAAGACATTTTCGTCGACCGGAGATTGAAGAATTTTCTTCTTCGCCGGGCTGAGCTTGTCGATTCATATTCTGAAAACCTTTATTACGCTTTCTTCTTCGAGCTTTATCCCGCGCTTTCAGTTCCCTTTGCTCTTGATCGCCTTTTCTTGTGCAGGTGATTCTCTTAGAACGATGGCCTCGTTAGGATCTACTCTCGCTGGAATGAAGTTCGATACCGGCTTTGATATAGACTTTGATTAATTCAAGTATTCAGACAAAATCTTACTCGACATCCTCCAGTTGTTTGAGACCAGAATCTGAAGCGTTTGATGTCTGAAAGGATAAAGTTGCCGATTGCAGAGATTTGCGAGTGGGTCTACTCGTCCGCCTCCTATGATGAAGAAATGATTGGATCTATTACTGGAACTCAAGTTACTCTAACCCCTACAGTTCTTTCTGAAGTTTTTGGTTTTGTTAATGGCTCAGAAGATATCGAGTTAGAGCATGGTGAATTTGAGAACATGCTGGTTGTGATGGGACACTTAGAAATAAACCCTAACAAATTACTGAAGAAGAACTTGTCGGCGGCGTACAAGTTTCTGGCGGATGTTGTGGGTAAGGTATTATTTGGGAAACACACTGCCCATGACTACATTACAAGGAACCAATTCCTTGTAATGTGCGCATTGATTAATAAAAAGGAAGTTAACTAGGGGCAAGTGTTGTTCAATTTGATCGGGAGAATTAATTCAAAGAAAGAAGTCTGTTTTGCCAGGATTCTAGGCCAGTTTCTGAAGGCCAAGGCTGATGATTTACTTGTCACCCCGACAGTATTCATCAATGCCTCCAAGAGGCTATCCTGCCCCCAATTTGGCAGGTTGGAGAGGAACATCCCAAAGCCTTCACAGGCTTCCTCCTCAAAGACTTCTGAGAGTACTAGGGACGTTACAGCCACTTCCCACCCTGCAGAGGACAATTCTATTCCTCCTCCTCCTCCTTCCCAAACTCCTTCGACATCCCTCCAACAAATCTCCTCAGCTCCAGCACATCAACCTACACTTATACCTCTTGCTTCCCCCATCCACCCTTCTTCATCAGTTCATCAATCTACACCTCCACAAACCCCAATTTCTTCTCCAGCTCAACATCTATAGCAAGCTTTCTCTCTAGATTCTGCTACTCCTCCTTTGTCCCCCCTTCCTTCTCATCTTGCAGATATACCTCCACTTAGAAATTTATCATCCTTACCATCTTTAAACCTTCTTTCATCTCCAAGCCATTCTCTATCTCCTCTAGATGAACTCATGACAGACTGTAATCCGTCATCTTCTTCCAACAATCCATCTGTCTCTACCCAAAACCCACCAGAATTCTTAGAATTCCCTTCACCCTCAATCTCTTCCATATTAGAATACATCACACCCCTTCTAAAACAACGCATAGCAGAGGCCATTTCACCTCTTGCTTCCTCCATCTCTACTCTTACTGCTCAGCTTTCTTCCCTCCCTGTCCCTCCTTCTTCTGTCAGGGGACTGGATCCAGTGCCTACTGAAACTAGGCAGGGGGAGATACTTAATGAAGAAGAAGCTCTAGTAGCTCCAGCAGCAGAAATAACAGCTGCAGGTAAAGATATTGTTGATACAGAATTACCTGATGCAGAACTGCATGCAGAACTTCCTGAATTTTTGGATACAGACTCCGAGACATCTGATATAGATCTGGACATTTACTCTGGAGACTGTTTCATCTCTCCGATGTTGAGTTGTTTTCAGTTTTGAGTTCTTTTGACCTCATGTACATAAATGTTTTTTCATTTGTTTCCAATCAGTATTGTATAGATATTGTTTGTTATACAACTCCTGTTCGCTCAGAGATGATAGCTACTATTACGGCCAGTTTTGATGTAATCCTTAAGCCAGATATAGTTTTACTTGAGAAAATATCTAAGGCTGAGCCCAAGGTTATGTCTCCTCCCACTTATGTGATGGATGACTCTTCTTTGCCTAATCTGGACTCCTTTCTGTTAGAGGATTCAGAAGATGTATTTATGACTGATCCAGTGCCAGCTATGCCTCCTCCAGCAGAAATTATTTCTCCAGTCCTAGTTCAAGCTCCTATTCCTCAGGCTCCTCCTCCCCAGATTATAGTAGAATAGCTCAAGGCAATAGATGATTTATATGATTTCCAAGATTATGATGATGATGATTCAGAAGAAGATTCAAGTTCAAAGAAAAGGAAGCTTAAGAAAAAAATTTCATTACCAGTTCCCAAGCCTAATCCCAAAAATGATATCCCCTTCTATATTCTCAAAAAGATCAAGCCTTATCAAGGTATGCCTCACTGGATGAAGCTTTCAAATAATGAGCAGAAAGCTATGAAGAAATCAAGGAGATACTCTCCCCCTCCTCCTCCAAAAAGGGATGGGAGAGGTCCTCCTCCTCCTCCTCTAGGTGCAAGTGCAATTGGACTTGCTAGCCAGAGCTCTTCTAATGCCACTCAGACTTATTCCAGGCAAGGAAGAGCTTCTCAGTCTTATGGAAGCAGGTATCCTCCTCAAAAACACTCTTCCTCTTCCAGAAGTTCTGCTCCTCCTCCAGCTATGCAGTTCAGCCCTCCTAGAGCCTCTTTCTCTCCCAGAAAAAGCAAAAGCCCAGAGAGTCCTCCCATTATAGCATATGATCTAGAATTGGACCCCAATACTATAATGGCAAGATTCAATGAGCTGGTAGCTCTCTCAGATAAGGAAAGCCAGAGAAGAAGGCAAGGATGCCTCTCAGTTCTTAACAATGTCTTCCTATAGGAAAAAGGAATTAGAGAGATACCAGGTTGGAAAGTTATTCAATGCTGATGAATACATGAATCTCCGTCCAGAAGCTGTAGTTCCATGGGCTGTTTCCCAGAAGACCCTTGGTGATGCTGATATGAAGATGACTCTCAAAGAAGCAACAGATCCAATCAGAACCATATTATTTGCAAAACCTTCTGCTCCTCTAAAGGACCCTTGATTTATTTTTTTTGCTGTCTATTTTTATAATATTTTGAACAATATCTGTTCATAGCTTTTATTATTGCTTATAACTTATTTATTCTATCAGCTCTATATCTTTTACTATGATTTTTTGCTGCTATTTATTTTCTGAAATAACCTCACCCAAATAGGGGGAGATTATTGGAACCCCGGTTTTGATTTGGGCTAGGTTCACTTCTTAGGCTTATTGACCCATGTTGTATAGTCAGGGTAAGTGTTTTGCTTTCTAGGTCTTAGGCCAGTCCTCAAAAGTTTATCTCCATGGACCTGCCTGAAGAGTGCCTAAGATTGAAGTCTTAGAAGATTCTATGCAGTTTGGGAAATTAGTTCGATGTTCGTCGATCTCAGCTCGAAGAACTTGGAGATCCTTTTCTAAGTTGAGCAAGATGATCATAGAACTCAGCTCGACAATATCCTTCAGAAGAAGTTATTCTGTGGTCGATGTTTTCTCTCAGTCTATTTCTCAGCACGACTAATTCTTGTGATTCAAGTTCTGTTATTGACGACCTTTCAGTACAGAGTAGACTCTTAGGTCAACGAACTTGGAGCACAGTTTCAGTTTAGTTTATTAAGTTTTCAGTTCGTAGAGCTCAGGTCGAATAACAAGATTTCTCAGTTCGACGATCTCCGATTGCAGCTCGACGAAATTTGTTCCCTGGTTGACGAAAACTATAAGATTTTTTGTTCCTTATTCTTACCATATATGTTCCTTTATTATATTAAGTCGTAATTTCACTGAGTAATCAATGCTTATATTCCCTATGAATATAGCCATTTATGGCAGCATTGATTATGGTATTCATCAAAGAATTTACTTGACACAGTTCTTGGGACAGATGAGGAAATGAATATTGAAAAGGCATGCTTGCCGTTTTCCTTCCCAGTTTTCTAGCAGCACATTTATTGCATGATTTGAATTCGCAAAGGAGTTTTTACTGTTCGTTTTTGATATATTATGTTAGAAAGAATTATTCAGCAACAAAAAGAAAGAGATATACGAGACACAAGAGTTTTTATATAAAAAAAGCACAACATAGTTTTCTAACAGTACAGTGCAGGAAGAAGAAAAGTGTTCTCAGGTTCATTATTTCAGAGCTGCTCTCAATCTCTATTCTTACAGTGCTCTGAAGAAGAAGAAGGAAAAAGAACAACAATAATATATCCAGAGTCTTCTTATTCTTCTTTTCCAGGATCTTGCAGAGATAATAAATCTCAATCTGTCTAGAGTTCCTGGATCTGGTCTTAATAGCTGAAGGCATACCTCACCCTTAGCAAAGCTTCTCATCTTGAACCATCAACATCTCAGGGGGAGCTTTAACAACATTCTTAATCCACAAAGTCTTCTCAGTTTGCTAATTGAGAAAAGAGAAGACTCTCATCAACATTTCCTTCCACCTCTGTACAGGGTTTTAACACCTTTCAAAAGTTAGATTGGTTTACAAGTCTCCTTCCAAAAGACTTGAGGTTGGTTTTTGGGCACCTAGTCAAAAGCACAAAGGGTTGCAATATCTCACTAAACATAGATATATTGGTGGCAGTCACCTGATCAAAACCTGTAGTGGATTCCTACCAAGGGTGGTAGAAGAGTGGATGTACCCAGTTTGGGAACCACTATAAAGTTCTTGTGTTGTCTGGGTTGTGCTATGTTTCCTTTGTGCTTGTTATGTGGTTAGCTTAGTATAGTTTTTACTTTATCTCTGATATCATTGCTTAGCTATATATATATATATATATAATCACCTACTTTGTCACTTAACATAATATTTGTAAAAAGATAAAAGTTTTTTTTATAAACTCTATTCACCCCCCCCTCTAGAGTTATTCAGATATTATCTCCCCCCCTTTTCTTTCAGAATCGTTACACTTGTGGTTCTCTTTGGCGCCATGAAGATCTAGAAGGATGAAAAACACCGCAACTCCCTCGCCTCCATAGATCTGGACTCGGATTGAGAATCGGGGCTCCGAAGCTCCTCCGACGGCCGGAGTTGACCTTCTCCTTCTTCCTTGCTCTCCCCTCTCTCTAAACCTTTAGAAAGAGAAAAATTGATGAGGAATGAGGGTTTCAAAACCTATTCCCGGACTTAACTCAGCAAGGAACAACCTGGGCCCTTGGATCCCAATAGAAGGAAACAAACGACCATGATTCACACTTAAAACCACTTTTATGGGCTGAACACGGCTTGCGACACGCCCGTGTCCAAGGCCGTGTTCCACACTCATTGTGAACTAGAAAATACAGAACAGGACACGGCCTGTAACACGGCTTGGGAAACGCCTGTGTCAACCATAGACATGCCAGTGTCATGGGCCGTGTGCCTCAATCGACGCTGAAACCGTCGCATCCCGACCAGGACACGGGCTTAGACACGCCCATGTAAATTGGTACACGCCCGTGTTGCGAGGCGTGTTCCTCACTCGACACAGGACCAAAATAGCCCGAAGAGGACACGACCATGTGACACGCCCGTATCACAGGCCGTGTGCCTTACACGCCCTTAGACACGCCTGTATCCCAAGCAATGTAACTTGCTCGAAATAGCCCGACAGCCCGAGCAGGACACGACCCTGGAAAATCCCGTGTCCCAGGCCGTGTGACCCTTACCAGGCCCCAAACTTGGCTTCAAATGCTGTCCGTCCCTCTTTTGAGTTTCAGAGCGTTACATATGCACATCCGCATACTACCATCTTTCTTCTTCACAAAAAGCACTAGCGCGCTCCATGGTGAAGAACTTGGTCTAATATACCCCTGCTCCAATAGTTCCTGCAGTTTTACCTTGAGTTCGGCCAACTCCTTTGGTGCCATCCTAAAAAAAGGACGTGACACCGACCTAGCCTATAACACTAACTCAATCGAGAAATCAATCTCTCATCGTGGAGGTGCTCCAAGAAGCTCCCTCAGGAAACACATCCTCGAATTCTGCCACTACCGGCACTTCTCGAAGTGATAACTTGGGAAGGCAAACTTCCAATAATGCTACAAGAGCTACTCCTCCCTGGTTAACTGCCCGCACCAACTACATGGCTGAAATTAGGGAACATGCCACTCCACAAAGGCGCTCAAACTTAACTTCTGCCGCCCTTCGCTATCAGGGTCACCACCTTAGATAGGCAGTCAACACTGGCACACTGCTCTATAAGCCAGTCTATCCCCAATATCACATTGAACTCAGCTAACGGTAGGACTACCGCTACAAACATGAAGTCAACTCCCCCTAGACTCCAACAAATGCGTCACTTCGCCCCGGTGGTCATGGAAGACCCGTTGGGCATGCACACCTTCAGCTCTGCGTCTGCCGAGAAGGACTCAAATCCAATTCTTCGGATAAAGCTTTTCGCAAGAAAGGAGTGTGACGCTCCCGTATCAAACAATACCCTAGCTGGGTAACCAGAAATTAGCACAAAGCCTAAAATACAAGCGACACTCATTAACAGTTTTGAAAGTCTAAAACAAAAGATTAAACTTAAACTTTCCCATACCTGTCACCACATCGGGTTGGCGGATTGCTTCCTGCTACCCAAGGTTGTACACCCTTGGCTGCACGGGTTGGAAACGAGAAGCACTCGACTCTACCATTTTTCCCTTCTCCGCTGCGCTGAGCCCGGAGCGCACCGACTGCTCTTTCCTTGGCTCCTGCTCAACGCCACCTTCACTGCAAAAACGAGCTATGTGGCTCGACTTCCCACACTTGTAGCATGATGGTGGTCTCTTAAAACGAGACCCCCCCGACATTGTACTACTCTTCTCCCAAGTCTTGTGGGGATGCGGCTTCTTTTTCCACCTACTTCCTTCAGATTTTCCTCGCGATTGAGAAGTGTTGTTGCATGGAGACCGGGAGGTCTGGCGGTCTGGCACTGGCGGATTAGAGACCGGGCGGTATGGCAGTTTATCTCCAGTGGCTTGGTAGCTGGACTATTACTGTTTGGTGTCCGGGAGATGTGTCGGTTTGTCTCAGGCGACTTGGGGACCGGGAGGTCTCCTATGGCGGCTTGTTCTCTCCTTCTGGTGGTTGTCGGGCGGTTAGCCTATTCGTCTAACTGCACGGCCTGTTCAGTTTGTTTTTATTAAACATTTAATTATTTAGTCGCACATTGCTTATTTGTAATCTCTCCCATCTCCTCCATTCTATAAAAAGGGAGGCCTTACCTTTGTAATACTCATCTTTTTAGATAATAAAAATGTTTGTTAGTCCAATTTTTGGTTTCTACTTGTCTGTTCGCACATGGTATCAGAGGACTCAATATTTTCCACCTGATTCGGTGCCTTCTTCTAACCGCGCGGTTTTCCCTTCTTCGTGCAGTCTGTTCGCGTGGCTTCCCTTCTCTTTATCACTGCTCTTTGTGTGCACAACCTCTCTTTTCTTTTATCTATGACCTATTTTTGCGGTTGCTATACTTCTTTTCTCCCGGCGACCCCCTTTGATTCACGCGTCCTATTTCTGTTCCTGCGGTCTCTGCTCTATTTGCACGAGCTGCTTGCCTTTCCCGCGAACTCCTTCCAGTTCACGCGGTCCTCTCTATATCCAATTCGCGCGGCCTTCTCTCTAGCCATGAGACTTCTTTCCCTATTCTTTGCTCTGCTTCTTGGTCATGGCCTTCCTTGTCACTGGTGTGTTGACACCGTGATCGTTGCATAATCTTTTCTTTGTCCGCTTCAGCCTTCCTAGCCACACGTCCTGCTTGCTGTTCGCATGGCTTGTTGTTTCTTCTCGCGCAGCTTCTTGTCTGTTCTTTGTCCACTGCGGCCTTCCTCGCCACACTTCCTGCTCGCTGTTCGCGCGGCTTGTTGCTTCTTCTCGCGCGGCTTCTTGTCTTCCCTCCATGGCTCTTTCCAGTACCTCAACTACCACTGCTACTCCCATGGCCAATCTGCCTACTCCTCCTACACATTCCGAGAATCTTGGCACCGTCTCCAAACTCATCGGTCCCAACTACCCGAATTGGAGTGTCTCCTTCACCTTCCTTCTTCGCTCACAATGCAAGTGCCACCATCTCACTGATTACCCACCCCCTCTCAATTCCACTAAGTTTGATGACTGGGATGATAGCGACGCGCTTGTGCACACTTGACTAGATAGCAGCCTTTCAGATGAATGTCTTCGCGTCATCCGTCATGATGAGACGGTCAAGACAGCTTGGCTTCATCTTGATGCTCTGTACTCGAAGGGGGCTCAGACGTCCCGCATTTATTCTTTGTATGCAGACCTCTTTGCCCATCCTTCCATGTCTCCTGCTGCCGCTTATCAACAGGTTCAGGCTCTCGGGGCTGAGATTCTTTAGAATCGCCCCTTCTCTATGGATTTGGCCGAGCAACAGAAGCACTTCCAGGAACTTCAGGTTGTATGTTATCTTCTGCGACTTCCTGAGTCCTATGACATGATCCGATAACAAATTCTGGGTGAGGCGGGCTCTCCTACCTTGGATTCCACTACTACACGCATTGTCGCAGTTACCTCTCTACTTAAGTGTCCCCTTTTGTTCTCTCCTTCACCATCGGACAACTATGCTCACCAAACTCAACGGAGTGGCTCTGGTAGCCGCAATCACCAGTCTGGAAGGCGTGGCCCTTCCCGCATCCTCTGCTCTCACTTGGCTGCACTAGGCATACCGTGGAACGCTGTTATAAGAAACATCCGCATCTTCGCCCCTTTGGTGACTCTTCCACCTCCTCCTTGAAGCCTTCCGCCACGGTGGTCATGTCATCAGGTAGTGCCTACGTGGTTACTCAAGGTAAATGGCTGAGAGACTCTGGTGCGACCAATCATATGACGGGCAATCCTCAGTGCTTTTCTGTCCTAGAAAAACATGATCGGTTGCACCCGGTTCTCATTGCTGACGGCTCTTCCACCCCAATCCATGGAACGGGAGTGGTTCATGTCACTCCGTCTCTTATCTTGGAGGACACTCTCTATTTGCCAAAGTTTCCGTGCAATTTATTATGAGTTACCTCTTTCTGCAAACAACTCCAGTTCTCCGTCACATTCACTCCAACTTCTTGTTCTTTTCAGGATCCGAGCTCTCAATGGACGATTGCTATTGGGATTGAGAGCGGAGGCCTCTACTTCCTCGACAATACTTCTGCTCTGTTCGCCTTCTCCTCCTCCTCTACAGATCTTCTACGGTGGTAGCTCCGCCTTGGTCATCCTCCTCCACGGCTTCTTCGTCAGCTTTTGCCCCACCTCCCTCCACACAATTCTCATCTCAACTACGATGCATGTCAGCTTGGCAAGCATCACTGTTCCTCCTTCCCTCCGAAGGAAGGTCGTGTCTCTACCCGTCCATTTGATCTCATTCACTCCGATGTCTGGGGTCCTGCTCCTACCCTCACCGTTGGTCGGGGTAGTTCTTATTTTGTAACCTTTATTGATGACTTTTCTAGATATACTTGGGTGTATCTCTTACGTGATCGCTCTAATTTATTCAATGTATGGACATCCTTTTATTTTTAATTCAATATCAGTTTGGTGTTTCAATTAAAGTCTTTCGCTCTGATAATGCTAAAGAGTATATTAGTCAAGCTTTTTCATCTTTCTGTATGCAACATGGGATTAAAATGGAGTGGCAGAACGCAAAAACCATCACCTCCTTGATGTCGCTCGCACTCTGATGACGTAGATGCATGTCCCTCACTCCTATTGGGGCTATGTGGTTCTTATTTCCTACTATCTCATCAACCGCATTCCCTCCATAGTTCTCCACGGTCAAACCCCATTCTCCATTCTCTATCCAGGTAAGGAACCTTTTCCTCTCCCTCTACGTATCTTTGGGTGAACAGCCATTGTGCACGCTCCCTCCATCACCCGTGACAAACTCTCCCCTCGCTCCACTAAATGTGTCTTTCTGGGGTACTCTACCACCATGAAGGTCTATTATTATTTTGACCCTGTTCTCCGCAAGCAGTTTGTCTTTGCCGACGTTACCTTCTTCGAGAATGCTCCTTATTTCTCTGACGACTCCTCTCCTCTTCTTGAGGCTTCTGATTCTCCTGTTGTTCCCTCCAACCCATCGACCCCTACCGAGGTTTTTCTACCTCCATCGTCTCCATCGTCTCCTCCTCTCTCGTCTCCTCCGCTATGTCCCTCTTCTCCGCCGACGTAGCTCTCTACTCCTGGGCCAGCTCTCTCTGCCACGGACACTCCGGATACTAAGGAACCCGGGTACCTGGATCTTCCCATTGCTCTTCGTAAAGGGGTTCAGGCATATACCCAGCACTCACTTGCTACTTTTGTTTCCTATGATCATCTTACCCCTTCTCGCAGGGCTTTTGCACTGGCTATCTCTGCCATTGCCACCCCCCATTCCTACCAGGAGGCCCTTACTATTCCTCATTAAAAGGCTGCCATGGATAAGGAAATTGCTACTCTCACTAAATGGGGTATGTGGACCCTTGTTCCTCCTCCCTTTGACACATATGTTGTTGGCTGTCGCTGGGTTTTTATGGTGAAGTTCAGTCCAGATGGCAGTGTGGATCGTTACAAGGCCCGCCTTGTTGCTAAAGGCTTTACCCAGACTTATGGTGTTGACTATTTTGACACCTTCTCTCCAATTGCTCGTCTCAGCACTATCAGGGTCCTTCTCTATGTGGCTATCAATAAGGATTGGCCCATTTCCAAATTGGATGTTAAGAATGCCTTTCTATATGGGGATTTTTAGGAGGATATCTACATGGAGCAACCTCCAGGGTATGTTGCTCAGGGAGATACATAGGTATGCATGCTAAAGAAGGCTATCTATGGCCTAAAGCGAAGCCCTCGGGCTTGGATTGACAAGTTTAGCGGGATTGTGGCAGCCATGGGCTTTATGAGAAGTTTTGCGGATCACTCTTTGTTCGTTCGCAAAACCTCCCTGGGTCTGGTAGTTCTTACGGTTTATGTGGATGATATTCTTCTCACAGGAGATGACCAGGCTGGGATAACCTTGACAAAGAAGCATCTTCGTCAACACCTGGTCACAAAGGATATGGGCTATACAAAATACTTTCTAGGGATAGAGATCTCTCGGAAGCCCAATTCCTTAGTCCTCTCCCAACACAAGTATACTCTTGATTTGCTAAAAGAGGTAGGGTTGATTGGAGATAAACCTGCCTGATGCCCCATGGCGAATTGAGAAGATAAAACCTGGACAAATGACTCTCCTCCTCTTTCATATGTTAGAGGTACAGACGTCTGATTGGTAAACTCATATATCTCACGGTGACGAGACCCGACATCTTCTATGTTATAGGCAAGGTTAGTCAGTTCATGCAAGCTCAACGAGAGTGCCATTTACAGTCTGCCCTTAGAATATTGGAGTATGTTAAATCCACACCTGGGAAAGGACTACTCTTTCAGAAGAATGGTCTTTTGAGGGTTGAAGCATACTCATATTCGAGCTATGATGATGACAAAGGAGACCGCAAGTCAATATTAGGCTTTTTCACCTTTGTGGGTGGAAACCTAATGAGCTGGAAGAGCAAGAAACAGTCTGTAGTCTCTAGGTCCAGTGCAGAAGTACAATATCGAAGTATGGTGTCGACCACATGTGAGTTGAAGTGGTTACGGGCTCTCATGCTTGACCTAGGAGAGGTATACAACCATCCTCTACCTATGTTTTGTGATAAAAAAGCCGCTATATACATCTCCAAAAATCCGGTCTTCCATGAGAGAACAAAGCATATTGAAGTCGACTGGCATTTTATTTGGGAAGAGATTTTGAAGGAACAAATTTGAACTCCGTTCGTCACCTTCGATAAAGAGTTGGTTGATATTTTTACCAAGCCGGTGTCTGCCTCCTTTCTTAACATTTGAGACAAGCTGGGCATGATCGATATATATGCTCCAGCTTGAGGGGGAGTGTTGCTGTATGGAGACCGGGCGGTGTAGCAGCCTGGGACTGGCGGATTAGAGACCGGGAGGTCTGGCGGTTTGTCTCAAGCGGCTTATTAGCTGGACTATTGCTGTTTGGTGTCCGGGTAATCTGTCGGTTCGACTCAGGCGACTTGGAGATCGGGCGGTCTGGCCGTCTCCTATGGCAGCTTGTTCTCTCCATCTAGTGGTTGCCAGACGGTTAGCGAATTCGTCTAACTGCGTGGCCTGTTCGACTTGTTTCTATTAAACCTGTAATTATTTAGTCCCACATTGCTTATTTGTAATCTCTCCCATCTCCTCCATTCTATAAAAGGGAGGCCATACCTTTGCAATTCTCATCTTTTTGGATAATAAAAATTTCTGTTATTCCAATTTTCGATTTATACTTGTCTGCTCGCACAAGAAGGATTTCCTTCTCCCTGTTTGGCTGCAAAACCCTTCTAACATTGGGTTCGCTCCATATCGCTCTCCAACGTCCTAGCGGCCTCGATCAACTCGTTGAAGCCTTCATTCTTCATAGCTATGAGGGGTTGTCTCAGATTCTCCCACAATCCATGATAAAAGAGGTCGTCCCTCTCCTCATCATCTGCCGTGGTCGTTCCAGCATATTGACCCAAATGAGTGAATTTGTGGATGTACTCATCCACCGTCTTGTCCCGCTGCAACAAGTACAGAAACTGTCTCTGAAGGGAACCTCATCGACGAAGGGATATACTTCTTTAAGAAGGCAATCCCGAACTCCTCTATGGATGGGGTGCATCCAAGAAACTGGAGGCTGCTATGGCTTACCCACCATAACTTAGCGTCTCCTTCTAACATGAAAGCCACAAACACCGATTGCTTCTCCTCTGGAATCTCTGCTGCCCTTAGCAATTCTTGAATTCTTTTCCACCAGTCCTGTACATCGGTCTTCGTGCCGACTCCCTTAAACTTTGGAGGGTGAAAGCTTAAGAAATACTTCATCTGTCGGTCTCCCTGCCCGACTATCACTCTTTCTGCCAAAGGCTCTACCAGCCTGGCTCCCCCGTCTTGCATGGCCTGTGTCGTATTCAAGGTAACAAGAGTCATTTCATGCACGACAAGGGTCACAACTTGCACCGCCGCTGCGGCTTGGGCCTCTACCATTGCCTCTACTAGCATATGATAGCAGTCGGCTGGGGTTATACCCATGCCCATCAGACTTGGAGCAGTAGCACTGTTCTCCAATGGCTCCTCTTGCAGTCTTGACATCTCTGCATCGTCGCTTGCACCCTTAGCAAAAGCAAGGTAAAATAAGAATCAAACTTTATTCACAAAACTTAGACACTAGGACACTCACGGTCCCGCGATACTCATATGTGGATAGCTTCTTAACGTGATCCGATTATGACATTCAACCACAAATCCTTACCTTGGACACCAACCTCGCTCTGATACCAAATTGTAACACCTCCCCTGTAATGACCGTATAATATGGGTCCGGACGGGCCCGACAATATACAGACGCCACAGCTTAAGCATTATAAGATGATATAAACTACCCAACTCAAAAATCAGACTAATCACAACAAAAACAAAGAAACAAGACTAGAAGTTATCCACTAACATATGAGTATCAATAAGACCTTAAGGACTTACAATAATTAAGAGTTCGAATACTGAAATAATAATCATCAAACATCAACATGCATAAGCACTCCTAGGCTACCTCAGTATGCAAGCCAGAAACATAGTGCATTGAGCATAACAGTCAAAAAAACAAAGTTATTACACAAAATGAAACACTTCATGAGGCTTAGGCATTTTTGGCCGGCGAGCTCGCTCCTGCTTGCGATCCTTACCCTGTAAAAATTATAGTAACGTGGGTCAGCAAAGGCTGACCTCTACTGTATAACCAACACATCTCCTCCCGGCCGTCCCTAGCGGACCCATGGGCACTCCATCACCATGCAAGTAAGCACTTCATATGCAAATATACAAGTACATTGAAATTAGTACAACCAGTTTGGATGTCTCATACAACAATCATGTTTCTATGTTGAGCTTATAATAAAAAGGAGGCCTACTATGCAGCATGTATGCACACCTTGGCTTCACCGAAGGCACCCTAGAGCGTTTGCTTATAACACATCATAAAATGCAATTTCCCCATCGACGTTCAAGCCGCAAACACAAGGGTACTTCTAATTTCCCCTAACGGCATACAATTCGCCACACAGAACTCTTGCCTAGGCCCTACCCGCTTGTGGGTATCAACCCGGGCTTGCCTGCAAGTTGTGACTTCTCGCATCAGGATTCCGTCTCACACACTAACCGATTCTAAGAACCCTTGCTGGACCCCACCCGCTCGTGGGATTCATCGCTTGAGCTTGTCCTAAGTTTGGCATTCTTGTCAATTTCATAGAAGGGGACTTGTCTCGCCGGAACACTCTCCACACATGACTTGCACGTCACGGGCTAGCCAGCCGACCACAGAGAGAAACCATGACTTAGCACATTAAAATCCCAAGCCTTTCCCGCCCTAACCCACAATTCTTACCGTACCGTCCCCGTGCCCCAGCGTGTTCTCTAATTTCCACCTGGTCCGGTTCTGGCTACACGTACTCATACGTAGGAGGGGGAAAACAACATCATAAATGATGTTTTGCCGCTAACATGATTCTAACAAAATACTTAAGCCTCGCTATGTAACATCACTGAGTCATACTAACGGTCGCGACTACGGCTTCACACACAATGCCTAATCAACTAATGAAGCGGATTTCTAGTTCAATATCATGCCGGGGACGGACACAATCGACCCGGTGGCTTCTCTTGAACTATGGAAAGCCGAATCTCTCTCATTTGAGAGATCTGGTGCCTAGAATGTTTGAAAGAAAGCAAGAAAAGAATAGATGCCATGCACGCATCCTAAAACTGAGAGGAGAAATGTCGTTACCTTACGACCCCTCTTCCTCTCCATGGAATCCTTGCCTTACACGGATGAAAATTAGCGCCTCCAAGTACTCTCCATGGATCTGGACTCGGATCAACGATCAGGGCTCTGAATCTCCGTCAATGGTGGGGAAAGAGCTCCTTCTTCCTCCTCCCACTCTCACTTAAAAACCCTAAGCCAAAATCTCTAAAGGGGAAGAAATGAGAGAAAATCCCACTCAGCCCTATAAAATCAATCTCGAGAGAGAGTCTTGGGCCTTAGGATAAAAACCTAAATTAAATCGGACAGCCATAAAGCCAAACGACAGAACTGCTTCCGTCCGCAACCGCCGAGCGCTAACTCTAACGCCGAGCAATAGCTTCTCGAGCCGCAAGACAAAAAAATATTGTCGCATTAAGGCCGGCAGTAAGGATAACACGACGCGGTAGCTTACTCAACTCTCTCGATGCAAACCTTGGAGTTACCGCCACGCGGTAACTAACTACCGCCGAGCGATAATCCTCTCAACATTCGACGAACGGGGCTTTTGTCAAGGCATCTACACTCGACGGAATAAGGCTATCACCGGGCGACAGCGACTATCATCGCACTGTAGCTTACAGAGATTCAAGCTCTGGAAAATTGGGGTGTTACAAATAGAACCCCATCGCAAGCCAAAGAGTGGCTCTCTTAGTTTAAGAGAGTCACGATGGCAACAAAAACAGAGGAGTGGTAGAAGGTCTCCATAGCCACCTTCCCTTCTGATGATGAAGCAAGGTTGTGGTGGGATGTATTAAAGTTACATCACTTTGCTGGAAGACAACTCACCAATATATAGATGGATGAGTTCTCAAGATTGTTCCTGGAGCGATATCTCCCTTCAGCGTAGAAAATTGCTATGGAGAATCGGTTCTAGAGACTAACTCAGAGCGAGAGTAGTGTAGACGACTACTTGTATGAGTTCACTAGTTTGGGGTAGTATGCGGGCTCTACCTTCACTGATGAGGAGTGCAAGACCAACTGGTTCTATGAAGGGCTGCACGGCAATTTGAGGTTGCTTTTATCAGGTTCAATGACGCAGGGCTTTCTAACCTTGGTCAATACAACCCGATCTCTAGTCCAAGACATGAAGCACATATAGTGTAAGAATAATTCAGCATTAAAGAGGCCAGAAATAAAAGTACCGAGTTCATCAAAGACTGGGTACCGAAGGTGGAACAAGAAGCCCAAATCTGCTGGACCGACTTCTTCATTTGCTGCCTCTGGGGCAACATCGGGGCGAGGAGTCCTGATTCATTATTTTAATTGCGGCAAGCTAGGACATATAGCCTGAAATTATTGGAGTGCAAGACGAAGAAGTGGGAAGGAGCATCTTATGCTGAGAAAGGTAAGATGGTGGAGTCAACCGCATCCCATCATACTCTAGCCCAACCCAGATTTTACAACCTGGGCCAGTAGGAGGCCATTAAGCAAGGAGATGTGGTTATAAGTATGAGTTAGATTGTAACTTTAATGCTTTCTATTCCTTACGCCTTATGTATTGGTTGTATGTGACTGTCGTATTTTAGGCTTTGTCTTAATCTTGAACTGTCCGATGAGAGCACTGTTCGATATAGGAGCTTTACATTCCTTTTTGTCTAAGGACTTCGTATCGGAGTACCTTCTTCTATGGATAAGGATTGGCTTGATTTGTTGCTGCCTAATGGTTGTTTGATGCGCATGGATAGAGTTTATTGTGTAAGGGTACGGATATGGAGTCAAGAGTTTGACTTGGAAGCATCACTTATAACATCCCGATTCATGCTAGACCCCTCATACGTGTTTTTAATTCAAGAGAGTTGACTCGGGCTCGGGGTGCACTTGTGGGTAGGCTTGCACTCGAGCTGGGGAAGCGGGATACCGCGTGGCAGTAGCGGGATACTGCGCGGAGGTATTTGAGCTGGGAATAGGCAAATCCCTCTGTGAGCAACCGCCTGGCGTTAGAAGTATCACTAATAGTAACATTTTGACATAGTTACCTGCTACGCGGTAGTATAAAGTGTACTGCATTGCGATAGTGGGGCAGGTGTCGGCACCTGTCATAACCCGTATTTTCTCAGAATTAAAAAATAAATCAGAGTAAGAGGAAATATGTGCCGTGATGCCACGTTGTTGGGTCCATTGATCACAATGTCCCAGATTTGAAGAAGGCCCACAAGTCAATGGTATACACATGAATGTATTTGATGCATGCCATTAGTTCAATATATGCAGGTTGTTCTCTATTGAACTATTTTGATAGGTTGTCAAAGTCACAAAGTCAGATGGACTCATGATAGGAAGCTGACAAAGCAGAAAATTGGTAAAGTCCAGAAGTATTGAGTGAAGGCAGTTCACTCAACTCCAAGCGGCTAAAAGCATCGACTGAGGCTCAGTAGTCAAAGCCTCAGTATTGCCAAAGCAGAAATCTTATTAAGTCCAGAAGCATTGAGTGAAAGAAGTTCATTTAATGCCAAAAAGCAAAAGCGTCGACAAGACAACATGCAGTCAAAGCCGCAGGGTTGTTGTTAAAGAAATCTGTCTAAGTTCAGAAGCATTGAGTGAAGGCAGTTCACTCAACACCTCCTTAACAGATAATCCTACTAAGTACAGAAGCGTTGAGTGAAGACATGCCACTCAATGCCTCATCAAGCAAACTGGCAAAGTCAAAAAGCATTGAGTGAAGAAGCCTCACTTAACGCCTTCTAGCAAAGTATATCAACTAAGTTCAAATGCGTCGAGTGATGAAGGTTCACTCGATGCCTAAGCTGTTAGACCGAAGTTGTCTAAATTCATTGATTGATAAAGGATCACTCAACACACTCAATGCCACCAGTAAGAATTCAGCTAAGTATTAGTGCGTTGAGTGACAAATCTTCACACAACGCCCAAGAAGAATTACTGGAATTTTTGCTAAGTCCATAGGAGCTGAGTCATGTTGACGTCAGTAGAAATTCAAACAATGCGTTGAATGGCGGGATAAAAAGGCATTTCTTGCTGGTTATACGGTAATTAATGCAAAAGTGGTGGTGTAGCTAACTACTCTAGTGGTCCATACTGCTCAAAGAGACGTTGGACGGCGGGATAAAAAGTGCAGAGTACTGAGAAAGAAAGAGGGAACTTTTTGAAGAGAGATTTTTGAATCAACTAATCTTCTTCCTGAAACAAAGAAGTGCTATGCAATTAGTTCATCTAGAGATAGTCTGATAACTTCAGAAAAAGGTTGATGATTGAAGACACACAAAGATTAGAAAACTTATTGATCTTCTTCAACAAGTTCAGTAACTATTATTTCTGAGTTCTTCCCAGCACAAGCTAAAACATCCTGAAGATCTGCTATCTTGGAGATGAGAAGAAGATAGGGCTGAGCAATCTCAGTTTGGATAGAAGACTCAGAGAACATTTTCTTTAGAGTTATTTCATCATCAAAAACATAATCTTCTGTAGGATCTTAACAGATCTGAGCTGTAAGCCTGATTTATAAAGGTTGACTGTAGGATCCTTCTATGGATCTAAGGTAGGGCCTGTGTGCCTAAGCTGTAGGTGAGTTCATTCACCTAGTGTAGGATCCTCCTGTGGATTCAAGTGTTGGGTTATCCTCCTAGCCTGAGTTATAGGACTTTGTCTAAAGTCTGAGGTAGGTGATCAGTAGATCACTGAGTTGTAGGTGCATCATCTGCTCTGAGTGGTAGGGCCTTGGGCCTGATGTGGGACTTGGAGAAGTCTGGGAGATCTGTTTGAACCCTTGTTTGGATTTGTTCTAGGTTCACTCTTAGGATGTCTTTACCCCCATGTATAGCCAAGGTCTTGGTCTTGCCTAAGTTAGGTCCTTTTAGGACAGGTTTGTGCAGTTCAGCATTGCAGTGGACTCACACTTAGACTCAGAAAGTTTATGTGGATTTTCTATATCAGTTCGACTATAGTTGAACTCAGCTCAACGATCGTCAATATCCCATCGATGATCTCAGAGTCTTGTACTCTGAGCTGATCTCGACGATCTACGAGCTCAGGTCGACGATTTGGTTTTCTCAGCAGTAATCTTTGTTCTACGATAGCTGTTCTAAGGTCGATGATCTCTGAACTGTGCTCTACGATTTTAGGCTGCTTTCAGTTATGAGTTTTTCAGATTGGTCAGAAGTATTTATTTTTTGTTTATAATCAATTTTCTTTTAAAGGCAAATATATTCTGATAATTAATGTTATTATTCCAAAGGTTGATAGCCATATTTCTTGAAGCATTAATTATGGTATTCATTGAATATTTCTTTTGCATATTTTATGAAAGCAGATATGGAAGTGCATTTATGTTGCCCACGTTTCTAGCCGTTTAGGCTCCTAAAGTATTGCAGAATATTATGCACTGTCCAGGGAATTCAAATTCTTGCCGTTTCTTATTCTGACTGAATCTATAACTCAGAATATAATAAGGATATACAAGAGAACAATCAGACAGACAATCAAAGGATATATATATATACATAAAATTTTCTTCAGTAGACTGATCATTACTATTACTCTTACTCTCAAGGATTGTTGCTCTACTGTAATAAGGAAGAAGGAGAACCTTTTCAAAAATCTCTCTTGAGTCTTCTTCACTTCTCAGGCTTCAAGGATTTTCAAAAGTGCTCAAATATTTTTAAGTCTTCAGATCTAAGAAAGCACAACTACAATTTTTTGAAGACCTACACCTAGGGCCAAGTTTCCTCTTCCTGAATCTATTCTACATCTCAGGGGGAGCTTGGACATTCTCTTCAATCCACATAATATTCTCATTTGATTGAGAAAGAGAAGATTTATCTTAATTTTTCCTTTTACCTCCATCTGTACAGGGTTATCTCTCCCTTCAAAAGTGAACTCTTGGTGATAGGGAACCTGAACAAAAACCTATTGGATTTTGGGCTCCTGATCAAAGGCTCAAAGGGTCTCTAGATCTACCTGAAAGAGATCTTGTGGTGGCAGGACACCTGAACAAAAACCTGTAGTGGATTCCTACCTAGGTGGTAGAAGAGTGGATGTACCCAGATTTGGGGAACCACTATAAAATTTCTTGTGTCGTTTGGATGCTTTGTGTTTTCTTTTTGTGCTAAGCTGTGCTGTGATAGTTTATTTATCTTTCCCTCTATTACATAAGTATCATTAATTTAATTCCGCAATAATTTTTTTTATACTCTATTCACCCCCCTCTAGAGTAAAGTCTATCTATCCCTCTCTTTCAATTGGTATCAGTGGGTGTATTTTTAAGGTTGTACATGCTTACACCTGAACCTAAGATCTCTGATAGATATTATTTTTAATCTACTATTTTTCTATTATACTCTGGCACAGTACAAGGATCTTGCTAGCACCAGACCTCTAGTTTGCAACTTGCAAAAGTTTGGAATCTGGAAGGCAAGAATAAGACTCTATATGAATTCTATTGATGAAGATATTTATGCTTCTATCTTAACAGGAGTACCTCCACCAGCTACTCAACCAAGTACTTCCACAGACATGACTGCAGTACCTCCTCAAGACTATAATGATGCATACAAGAAAGCAAAGATTGCTGATGCAAAAGCCATGAACATACTGGCACAAAAAATGTCTGATGACATATTTCAGAAGGTAGCTAAATGTGAATCAGGTAAGGCTATCTGGGATTCCTTAAACCAGATGGTTGCAGGATCAACAAATGAAAGGAAGGATAGGAGAGCTCATCTCATCTCCTAGTATGAGAATTTTAAAAAGGAAGTAACTGAACAAGTTTCTGAGATGTACAATAGACTCAGCATCATTGTTAATGAGCTGAAAATGCTTGACAAAGACATCTTAGTCATAAAATTAAATGACAAGATTCTCATGTGCTTTCCCAGCTCATGGGACTCTAGAATTTGGACTATCAGAGAGACCAGAAACACTCATGAAATGACTACAGAATCAGTTCTAGGAAAGCTTTAATCCTATGAATAGCTGCTAAAGACAAGAGAAGCTGAACAATAAAAGACTGCTACACAACCTAGGAAGGAGAAGAATCTTACTTTCAAAGCTTCAGAAGAATCAGAAACTTCTCCATCAAATGAAGAGTTGATGAGTCTCTTTTCAAAGAGATTCTTCAAGATGGGGAGAAAATAATTCAGAAGAAAATCATCAAGAAGTGATGATAAACCAAGGTATGATAAAACCCCTTCTAAAGAGGTTATCTGTTTTGGTTGCAGGAAACCTGGAAATATTCTTCCAGAGTGTCTAGAAAACAAGCACAAAGAAAGGAGAAAGGAGAAAGACTCCAAGAAACACTCCAGTAAACCATTCTCTTACAAGCACAAGAAGAAGGAGCGAGGGTTTCTTGCAGAAACATGGAGTGACACTGAAGAATCATCTTCCTCCAGCTCTAGTGAAGATGAAGAAGAAGCAAAGGCCAAAGAAATTTGCTTGAAGGCCATCAATGCTTCAGGACATGTTTTAGAAGAAGGAGAATCTGAAGAATGTTCAGATTGTGATCAGGTATTAGAAGATTTTGATTTTACTTCTAAAGAATTTAAACAAGATTTTAAATTTATGTGTAGTGATCTAATTAGATCTGAGAAGGAAATCAAACTTCTCAGAGATAAATAACTTAACTATGATAGCTTAGTATCAAAAAATATCAAATTGAAAAATGAAATAGATCTGTGTAATGAACAAATCAATTTTCTGAAAATTGAATTGAGTAAAGCAAAACACCTAGAGGAATCACTGAATGGTAGAAGTAAATAAATAGTAGAAATTACCAGAACACTTAATGCTAGACTTAATGGAAGTAAGTTAGAATTAGGTGCATCATCCAGTGAACCACCTATTATTCAGAAAAACCATCTCTCACAACCTATAAATTTTAATTCAGATAAAGGAAAGAAAAATATAGAACAAATTAAAATAGTAAACAAAATGTTAAAATAAGTTGAGATAAATAAAGAAAAACAAAAAGCTAAGTCAGAACAAAAATCGTCGAAATAAGATCGAAGATATCAATACTGGTCGTTGAACGCAGATCGACGATCTCAACATAAATCTTCGAATCCAGAGCAATTTTATCAAAATTACAATTTCAACAGAAATTTCTATAAGAACTATAAATCCAAACCTTTCCATCCCTTAACTGACTGGATAATCCCACCTAGGAGATTTCATCCCTTACGCTATAAAATCAACCTGAATACTCTTATATGTCAAGCTTTATGTATGAAAAGAAGCCAGGACCTAAGGTTACCTGGGTCCAAAATATATGAGTTATTATTTTGCAGGTGAAGACCTATCCTACAATACAGGATAAGTGGTATCTGGATAGTGGGTGCTCCAAGCACATGACAGGAAATAAGGCAAATTTGAGTAACTTCAAGGCAAAGCTAGGTCCAAAAGTCATATTTGGAGACTCAAGCTTTGGTTAGACAAAAGGATATAGAGAATTTACACTTGGAATTATCACATTCAGGAAAGTGGCATATGTAAGTGGCCTGAAACTTAACTTGATATCCATAGGTCAGCTATATGATGTAGGTTGTGAGGTATGTTTCACTGAATCAAAATGTAATATTTCTTTAGACAGCAATATTGTGTTATCAGGTATTAGGTTAGACAATATTTACTTAGTTGAATTCAATTCTGCATGTTCAGAAATTTGCTTGTTCAACCAGGTTAGCAATAATAATACCTTGTGGCATAAAAGGCTAGGACATGTAAATCTTAGAAACATTGCTAGGTTATCTAGGAACAACCTTGTTAGAGGATTACCCTCTTGCCCCTATAAGAAGTAAAGCCTTTGCAAAGCTTGTCAAGAAGGCAAGCAAACTAAAAATAGTTTTAAATCAGTTAATAAGAGTGATTCACCTAGGATCTTGTATTTGCTTCATTTGGACCTTTTTGGACCAATTGCTGTACAAAGCCTGGGAGGGAAGTTCTATACTTTAGTTATTGTAGATGACTTCTCTAGGTTCTCTTGGGTTTTCTTCTTGAGAAATAAGTCTGATAACTTCAATGTTCTTACAGATTTTCTAATATGCATAAATATTGAGTACTCTACTCCAGTTGCATTGATCAGAAGTGATCATGACACTTAGTTTGAATCTCTTCCTATGCAAGAATTCTGTGAGAAGGAAGGTATCAGACACTGCTTCTCTACTCCTAGAACTCCTCAACAAAATGGGGTAGTTGAAAGGAAAAATAGAACACTCATTGAAACTATAGGCACATTGCTTGCTGATGCTCACATTCCTCTATCCTATTGGGCAAAAGCTGTAAGCACAACAAATTATGTCCTGAACAGAAGTTTGATACACATACTTAAGGGAAAGACTCCCTATGAATTACTCAAAGGGAAGAAACCTAAAATAGATTACTTTAGAATTTTTGGTTGTATCTGTTACATACACAATAATAATAAAGATTATCTTAGAAAGTTTGAAGCCAAAGCTATAATGGGGATCTTTCTAGGATATTCCCAAGTTAGCAAGGCATATAGGGTTTTTACTAAATCATCTCTGAAAATTGAAGAATCAGTACATGTTACATTTGATGAAGCTAATATGTTTTACAAGGAGAAGGAAGCTGAAAGTGAGAGTAAGATCTATCTCAACTCTAGAGGGGGGGGGGGGGGGGTTAATAGAGTTTATTTAAATTAATTTCACAGTTTTGAAATAATCAGCACACATAAAATTCAATTTATAGTATAGTGTAGAGTGCTAGTAAAGAGTTAAAAACAAAGAAGTAAAGAGCACAACACACATCATATCAATCACACAAAAAAGCCAAAAGACACAAGGAAATATAGTGGTTCCCCAAAAACCTGGGTACATCCACTCTTCTACCACCCTTGGTAGGAATCCACTCAGGATGAGTTGATCAGGTGTCCTGACACCAATGAGCTTTTGATAAGGTGCTCAAAAACCAAAACTAGATTTTTTGATAAGGTGTCTTGCCACCACTGAGTTTTGACACGGCTCTCAGAACCAGACAGAACTTTTGAAGGGAGTTCAAGAATCCTTTTACAGCAGAAAAAGAAAAGATAAAGAGGTGAAGTTGTCTTCTCTGTTCTCAAATCAAATAAGAGAAGAGTAGTGGATCTTTTGTTGTCAAAGCTCCCCCTGAGATGTAGACAGGTTCAGGAATGGAAGCTTTGCTCTAGGGTGATAGGTCTTCAGACAGCAAAAGATTGTTTCAGCAAAAAGGCTGAAAGATGAGGTATCTGGAGTTCTTGAGATGAAGCTGTGATCACTTTTCTGTAAGCAAAAAGATTGTTATTCTGATTCTTCAGAATTGATCACTTGTTATCTGTCACAACTTAAATCTTATTGTTGTGCTCTCTGTGTATATTATTGTATATTCTATCTGACTGATGATAAAAAGGAAGATCTGATTCTCTGAAAAAATTCTTGTCAAAGATAGCCGTTGGCAGTCATAAATGTCTTCCATAAAAAGTCTTGTCTTCTAGAGGAAGGTCTAATAAAACATTCCCTGAATAATTCCTTGAAACTTGCTCCAGAATAAAGACAAACGGCTGGCAGATCTCCTTGACATAAATGCTGAGAGAATTCAAAAACAATCCAAAGACTGGCAGCATTTGAATCCTTAGAATCGTTGATCTCTCAGAAAAATCGTCGATCTGAGCTCTACGATCGTCGAATTGAGCACAGAGATGGAAACAGATCAAACAGACAGAAAACGTCGAACTGAGATCGAAGATCGTCGAACCGAGCTCAGCGACCTGAAGAATAGCTGAAGAGAGATCGTCGACCTGAGCTCGAAGAACGTCGACTGGAGTTCGACAATTTATCGAAGTTGAGCTCAGAGAGCGTCGAACCGAGTTTGACATTTCGTCGACCGGAGCTCGACGAAAATTGCCTTAGACTTGGCTCTATATCCTTGATCTTGGAATGGTCCTGAGGGCAGCTTCAAACCTAAGTTCTAAGCCCTAGACTCATTCTAATGTTGACCTTTACAACTATATAACTAGGTCAACCTGGTTTCCTAAGACAAACATAGTGATCCTTACCCAAATTAGTAATAGGGTGTTCCAACAATCTCCCCCTATTTGGGTTAGGATTACTATTTACAGACAGAATTAGGAAATAAATAAGCATACATTCAAAACAGAAGCTAAATCAACAATGCAATAAGAAAGATATAGCAGTAATGCAGATCACAGATAAAAAGTCAGCAAATATCCAGAGGAGGATGATTATTCAGCTTACACAATTCACTTCTTCTCAGTTCCCTTTTTAAACATAATTTCTCTGTTGGGATTGAGGGCTTCTTTCTTGGATCTTCTATCATCTTCTGTACCTAAGGAAGTTTGAGATCTGGGCCTTGGAACTACAGCCTCAGGGTGCAGCTTCATATAATCTTCTGGATTAAAGAATTTTCTTGATGCATATCTCTCCAGTTCTTTCTTTCTCTGATCTGATAGAGTTGTTATGTTGGAAGTGTCCTTGCCTTGCTCTCTGGACTTTTTCATTTGATCAAGAGCAGCCAACTCTTTCATTCTAGCTGTCCAGGACAAGGGGTTGTTCTCAGGATCCTCAAATGGAACAGGAGGTTCATATCTGTTGATGGATTCAGAGTCAGTAGGAGGAGTCCTGGAGACAACTGTATCTTTTAGCTTATAAGGGAAAGGACCTGAAGTAGAATCAGTATGGCCATGTCCTTCCCTTTGTTGAAATCTGTGCCCTCTCTGGCTTCCTCTATATTGACCCATTCTAGATTGATATCCCCTTTGATGTTGCCCCCTTTGATAGTATCTCTGATAAGACTGGGAGGAGCTTTGTCTGGAAGGTGGAGCTTGAGAGGCTGAGCTTGAACCAGAATCTGGAGGAGGAGGAGGAGGAGGCTGATACTGAGAAGATCCTTTTTCATACTTATCCAGCTTCCTTCTCTTCTTCATAGCCTTTAATTGGTTCTTGGAATACTGCATCCAAGGCTCAGATATGGGGCAGTTATGCAGAATATAGTAGGGAATGTCATTAGAATCCTTTGCCTGAGCTGGGGGGAATGTCATCATGGCCTTGCTTCTGGCCTTCCTCTTCTTGGCAATAGTATTTGCAGAGTCATCTGATTCAGTTTGAAATTGATCACTCTCTGAACTTTGAGGTCTATCATACAAATCATCAATGCTTTTTATGTTTTTCTCTTGTAACTTCAACTGATCAGGAGTCAGGGTAGGAGCAGCAGCAGCAGCAGAAATTTGAGCAGAAGGAACTTTTGAAGCAGAAACAACATCACATATAGGTTCTTCCAGGTAAGAAGCAAGTTCTTCAGCAGCAGATGTAGCTTCAATTACATGAACCATTTCAGTATCTTCAGTAACAGCAGTAGCAGCTTCATCAACAAGAGGCACAATGGCCTTAGTAACAGCATCAGAGATGGAAACATAAACATCCACAGCCTTCCAGGAATTTACATATGCTTCAATTTGGATGGGATCACAGACAGAAATAGGCACAATGGCCTTAGACAAGTCTTCAGTATGTGGAACTGGCAAAGATCTGAAGAAAACTGTATCAAACTCAGAGAGCAGGCTCTGGAGATCCATTGCAAAAGCAGGAGCAGGAGCAAGTGCTGGAGCAGACTCAGGCACAACCACTACTTCAGAAGGCATCTCCCTCTGCCTGGATTCAGGGAGAACTGAATCAAGGCACCCAGAAGAGGTAATTGCCTGAGAGGGAATGAAGGAGGAGAGCTGGGAAAACAGCGTCTTGACATGGGTCAGGAGTGGAGCCAGAGTAGTCTCTAGTAATGAGGTTAGCTTAGGAGCTAGCAGCTCATATAACCTGTCTGCCAGGGCTGATAGATCGACATGCTCAAGAGGGGCTTGAGCAGAGGTAGGAGAGAAGGTTGATGGAAGGATGTTGGCTGGAGCTGGTGGCAAGGAGAATGTGGAGATAGGAGGTGAGGGAATGGATGGCTCTGAGAGTGGAATGGTGAAGATAGAGGTTGTTGAGATGGAGCTAGATGAGGCAAGAGATGGGGTGAAGGATGGTTGAGAAAGAATTTCGTGCAGCATTTGTTGGAATGAGGAGGTAGAGGGAGGCTCAGGAGGAGTTGAAGGTGAATCATCCATAAAGGAATCATCTACAAGGGAAAATGATGGTCAGGTGAAGATTGGATAAGAGAAAAGAGGATGGAATTCCTCTGAGGTAGATGCTGGAGGGGGTGAAACTGGTGAAGAAATGGTAATGGGGGAAGATATGGCTATGGTGGTGATTGGAGGTGAGGATGAAATGGCTGGGGTAGAGACAGCTGGAGGAGGAGGAGAAGCAGACAACACTTCTGCTGGGGCAGAGACTAGAGGTGGAGTGACTGAGGCAGTCCTGGTGCCTGAAGTCAGTGGAGCAGCAGCTCTGGTAGGGTTTACAATCTGCCTGTCCCATTTGCTGAAAAGGGCACAGGAGAGCCTCTTGGATGCATTAATGAACATCCCAGAAGAGGTTAGCAGCTCAGGGCATCTGGAATGCAGATAGACCCCTAGAATTCTCCCAAAACTGACAGCAGTCTTATTCAGCTTCTTCTTAATCAGGTTGAAGAAAATTGATCCCCAGTCTAGATGTTTCTTATTAAGCAGAGCTCCCATTAAACAAAATTGATATCTTGATATGGTATCATGGGCTGAGTGCTTGGCCAGAAGCACTTTCCCAACTACATCAGCCAAAAATTGAAATTCTATCGACAGATTTTTCTTCAGCAGCTTGTTAGGGTTCACAGCATTGAGACCCATTCTATCAAGCATGGAGTCATATTCCTCTCCAGATAACTCTATGGAATCTTCTCCAGAACTAAGATGAAAAACTTCAGTTAAAAGAGCCGGGGAAAATTGTACCTGAGTCCCTTTTATGAAGCCGACGACAGAGTTCTCATTCTCATCTGTCGCTGTATAACACCATTCTTTTATTTCTTCTGATGCAATCTTCATTCTGGTAGTCATTATTTGGGATAACTCATGTTCTCTGAATAGATTGGGAATGTCTTTGAAGCGCTGATCGCTTCCATCAAATGAGTTCATGTCGATATCAAACCCGGTGTCGAATTTCATTTTGGAAATCGCAGCACTGGAGCCAGCCATTTGTACCTGCAACAAAGAACCAAACACGACCAAGCGTAGAAGATTTGGAGGGAAAAAGAAGAAAGTTGCAGAGAGTATGAAAGCGCAAAGATGAACGACGACTGAAGAAATGATTTTATATTAGGGTTCGATGGCGAAACGGAAAATCGTGGAGCTCGGTTCGACAAAACGTCGATCTCAGCTCGACGATTTGGGCGACAGAAGGAATCTGAAGAGACTTCAATATCATCGATCTTCGTTCGACGATGTTGAAAAGCGTCGAGCTCCGCTCGACGACCTCTGAACAGAAAGAGAGAGAACCTGGAGCTAACAGAGGCGCTGAACTCAGATCGACGATTTCGGAAACGTCGATCTCTGGTCGACTTTTTTAGAAAAACGTCGATCTACGTTCGACGATTTCTGGGAAAGCGTCGAGTGCAGTTCAGAGACAAAGCCTATTCTACAGACACAAAAAGAACTAAATTTTTTTTAGCCTAGTTTTGGTGTGTTTTAACTTTTCAAAAATCTTGTAAATTAGTTTAGGCTTCCTCCATCTAACATGCCTAACTGATTTATGAAGAAACTGTGTTTCTTTTCTTCCAAAGGCTTGGTGAAAATATCTCCCCTTTGCAAATCAGTAGGGATATATTGAAGTTCACTTTTATTTTTCTCTACATTATCCCTTAGAAAATGATGCCTAATCTCTATGTATTTTGTCCTACTATGGAGGACTGGATTTTGTGCTATAGAGATAGCACTAGTATTATCACAAAAAATTTTAGACTTCTCTATGTTGTAGCCATAGTCTATGAGCTGATTTTGTATCCACAATATTTGTGAACAGCAACTGCCTGCAGCCATATATTCAGCTTCAGCAGTTGAGGTTGACACAGATGTTTGCTTCTTACAAAACCAGGAGACAAGTCTGTCACCAAGGAACTGACAAGTTCCACTAGTGCTTTTCCTGTCTACTCTACATCCAGCATAATCAGCATCTGAAAATCCAGTTAGTTCAAATCCTGAGTCTTTTGGATACCAGAGTCCTAGATTTGGACAACTTTTTACATATCTAAGAATCCTTTTAACTAGAGTTAGGTGTGACTCTCTAGGGCTTACTTGGAATCTAGCACATATGTATGTAGCAAACATTATATCTGGTCTACTAGCTGTAAGGTACAATAGAGAGCCAATCATTGCTCTATAAGTTGTCTGATCAACTGGTTTCCCATGTTCATCAGCATCCAATACAGCATTGGTAGGCATGGGTGTTTTCATACAAGATGCCTCAGACATACCAAATCTCTTAACCAATTCTTTAGCAAACTTGGTTTGGGAAATAAATATGCCCTCAACATGCTGTTTTACTTGCAATCCTAAGAAGAAGGAGAGCTCACCCATGCTACTCATTTCAAATTTGGAATGCATTAGGTTGGAAAACCTTCTGCACAAGTTTGAATCAATAGATCCAAATATGATATCATCTACATAAATTTGTACTAGTAGGGTATGGGACTTATGGGTTCTAATAAAAAGAGTTTGGTCTACTCTCCCCCTAACAAAATCATTTTCCAGAAGAAAGCATGCTAGGGTCTCATACCATGCTCTAGGAGCTTGCTTGAGACCATATAATGCTTTATGCAATTTGAAAACATAATCAGGGTGAGTTAGAGAGATAAAACCTGGAGGTTGTCTAACATAGACTTCCTCTTTGATGTCCCCATTGAGAAATGCACTCTTCACATCCATCTGGTAGACCTTGAATCCCTTGTGAGCAGCATAAGCTAGGAATATTCTAATGGCCTCTAACCTTGCAACTGGTGCAAAGGTCTGGTCATAGTCTATTCCTTCTTGTTGAGAATAGCCTTGAGCAACTAGCCTTGCCTTGTTTCTGACAATAACTCCTTGATCATCCAGCTTGTTTCTGAACACCCACTTTGTTCCAACAATGGAGTGATCCTTTGGCTTAGGCACTAGTTCCCAAACTTTATTCCTTTCAAATTGATGCAACTCCTCTTGCATTGCAATGATCCAGTGTGGATCTTGCTCTGCATCTTGAATGGATTGAGGCTCAACTTGAGATAGGAAGCAGGTGTGCATCAGGTTTTGGTTGACCTGATTTCTGGTTTGCACACCAACTGAGATGTCTCCAATTACTTGTGAAATTGGATGATCTCTTGTTGTTACTAAATCAATAGGGGGTGTTGATTGTTCACCAACCTGTGTTATTGTTTCCTCTTGTGGAATAACAACTGGCTCTTCAGGATGATTTTCTTTAAGAGGTTGAACTTCTTCTTCATCATCACTGCTCTCATTCTTTTGCAGAATAGGTTGAGTGGTTGTATCCTCTTCTTTAACTTGTAATCTGTCCATACTTTCTGAAATAGAGTGTACCTACAAAGGTTCTATGGTAGAAGTAGACTTCTCCTTATAACACATGTTAGTCTCATCAAAAGTAACATGAACAGATTCTTCAATTTTACAGGAAGATTTATTATATACCCTATAGGCCTTGCTGATCATGGAGTATCCCAGAAACACTCCTTCATCAGCTTTAGCATGGAATTTTGCTAGATACTTCTTGTCATTATTATGAATATAACAAGTACACCCAAAAATTTTAAAATATTCTATTTTAGGTTTCTTCTCTTTGAGCAATTCATAGGGAGTCTTGCCCTTTAGTTTATGTATCAGACTTCTGTTTAGCACATAGTTGGAGGTGTTCACTGCCTCAGCCCAAAAGGATAGAGGTAGGTGAGCATCTGTCAACAATGTAGTAGCAGATTCAATTAGGGTTCTATTTTTCCTTTCAGCTACCCCATTTTGTTGAGGAGTTCTAGGAGCTGAGAAGGTGTGCCTGATCCCTTCACTTTGACAGAACTCTTGCAAAAGAAGAGAATCAAACTCTGTCCCATGATCACTTCTGATCAGGGCAATGTGAGTGTTGAACTCAATCTGTATACATTTGAGAAACTCTGTCAAACACTTAAAGTTATCAGACTTCTTCCTCAGAAAGAATACCCATGTGAATCTAGAGAAGTCATCTACAATCACTAAAGCATAAGATTTCCCTCCTAAGCTTTGTACTGTAATGGGTCCAAAAAGATCCATGTGCAACAAATACAGAATCCTATGTGAATCACTCTTATTAAGTGACTTAATGCTATTTTTAGTTTGCTTGCCTAATTGACAAGCCTTGCAAAGTCCTTTCTTCTTATAGGGGCCAGAAGGTAGTCCTCTAACAAGGTTGTCCTTGGATAGCCTAGCAATGGTTCTAAGCTTTAAATGTCCTAATCTTTTATGCCATAAAACATTTGGCTTAGATATGCAATTGAATAAATAGATATCTACTTTAGATGAAAGAAAATCTACTAAGTAAATGTTACCTGTCCTTTTACCTGTTAACACAGTTGTGTTATCCTCTGACTTGATCTTGCATAGGGATTTGTTGAAAGTCACCTTGTATCCTTCATCACATGGCTGACTGATACTTATCAGATTATGCTTCAGTCCTTCTACATATTCCACCTTCTTGAAAGTGACTGAGCCTATCTGAGCAGCACCATATCCTTTGGTTTGGCCAAAATTTGAATCACCAAAAATCACTTTGGGTCCAAGTTTGGTTATGAAGGATGATAGGTTCTCCCTGTTCCCTGTCATGTGCTTTGAGCACCCACTATCCAGATACCATTGTTGGTTAGATACTGGATAGGTCTTCACCTGCACAAAAATAGCTTACATGTTTTTGACCCAGTTTACCTTGGGCCTAGGTTGATATCCTTTGAATTCAGAAATGAAAGACATCCCAGGTTGACTCTTATAACCTTCAGGATGGTATCTCCTAGGAGGTACTATCCATTCAGTATAGGGGTTAAAGCCTTGGGATGTGGGACTTCTGGGATTGAATCTAGATGTGACATTGAAGGAGTGTTCACAGACCTGATCTCTGTTCGACGATCGTCGAGTTGAGGTCGACGATCTTGGGTCAGATCGTCGATCTCTGTTTGAAGATCGATTATTCTGGAGTTCAGAGTTTGGATATCGTCGAGCTGAGGTCGACGATCTTGGGTTGGATCGTCGAGCTCTGTTCGACGATCGTCGAGCTCTGCTCGACGCAATCTGTTGAACTGAAATTTTCTCTGGCAGATCTGCATTCTTCCTAGCTACCTCTACTACTCCCTTCCCTTTGTCAGAGATAAATTTGATTGGAGTTGTTAATATTATAGGTTGGCTGGATGAAGCACCCAAGCCCAGTGTACTATTAAATCTAGAGTTCACTGTGCTTGTAATGTCCATCAGTCTGATACTTCTCCCATTTAGGGATTCTTCAAACTTTTTGGCCTTTGATAGTTCACTTTTCAGTGAAGCTATCTCCTCCCTACAACATTCCAACTCCTTAGAGAGTTTGAGGTTCTCTGATTTTATAGTGCTATACTCAGATAGTTGTTTTATGAGGGAAGTGATTTCCTTCTCAGACTCCAACAAATCTAGGCATAGTACCTTAAACTCATGTTTAAAATCCTCAGAACTGAAATCAAATGAATTGATTACCTGATCTTCTTCTAGTTGAGCTTCTGAATCTGATTCTGACTCTTCTGCTTCTGAGTCTGTTTGAGAGGCATTGATAGCCATCATGCAGAATTCCTTTTCATCAGCATCATCCTCATCATCACTGGAGCTGGATGAGGCTTCAGAGTCTTCTTCAGTTTCACTCCATGTCTCAGCAATAAATCCCTTTCTTGTATGTTTGTTCTTGCTGAAGGAGGGTTTGTCTGAGCTGTTCTTTCTGAAGTTTTTTTCTTTTCTTCTTTCTCTTCTATCTTTCTTGTCCTTGTTCTTATTTTCTGGACAGTTAGGCACAATATGGCCTGGTTTCCTGCAACCAAAACATATGATTTCTTTATTGTTATTTGATTTATCATACCTTGGTTTATCATGACCCTTGTATGATCTCTTTCTGAAGTCTTTTCTGGCTATCTTGTAGAATCTTTTGGCCAGTAGACTTAGGAGCTCATCATTTCCTGTAGCTTTATCTTCAGGCTCCTCTTCTGCAGCTTTGAAGGCTATGGTCTTTTCTTTCCTTGTGACTGGAGAAGTAGCCTTTTGTTCTTCTTCTCTATTTTTAATGAGCAGCTCATAGGATTTGAGCTTGCCCAGGAGAGCTTTAGTGGTAATCTCATTTAGACTTCTGGCATCTTTGATTGGCTAGATTCTTGAATCCCAAGTGCTGCGAAGCACATTAGGATTTTGTCATTAAGCTCAGTCAATGAGATTTCTTTATCCAAGGTCTTCAGTTCATTGACAATCAGACTTAATCTGTTGTACATGTCTGCAACTGACTCAGCTTCTCCTTTCTTGAAGTTCTCATATTGGGTTATGAGGTGAGATCTTCTGTCTTTCCTCTCATCAGCAGACCCTGAGACAATTTCAGAGAGCTTGTCCCAAATTCCTTTGGCTGAGTTGCAGTCAGCTACCTTCTGAAATATCTCATCAGACATTGTCTGAGCTAAGATGTTCATGGCCTTTGCATCTGCAGTTTTCCATTTCTTTATGTCTGCATCTGTTCCTGAGGGAGGTGGAACAGCATTTGTGCTTGAGCTTGCTGGTGGACTTGGACAAACTGTCAAGACAGAATTGAAAATATCTTCATCAATAGAGTTCATATATAGTCTAATCCTTGCTTTCCAAAGTGCAAACTTAGATAGGTTGCACACTGGAGGTCTGGTGCTTGCATAATCCTTGTTCTGTGCCATGTCTTTGAATAATATAAGATATAAAGAAAATAACCCTCTTAAGAGATAGATTTTACCAAGGATCTCTTGGTTCAGGTGTTAGCCTGTATGAGAAACCAACCTCCCTCTGATACCAATTGAAAGTGAGAGTAAGATCTATCTCAACTCAAGAGGGGGGGGGGGGGTGAATAGAGTTTATTTAAATTAATTTCACAGTTTTGAAATAATCAGCACATATAAAATTCAATTTATAGTATAGTGTAGAGTGCTAGTAAAGAGTTAAAAACAAAGAAGTAAAGAGCACAGCACACAGCATATCAATCACACAAATAAGCCAGAAGACACAAGGAAATATAGTGGTTCCCCAAAAACCTGGGTACATCCACTCTTCTACCACCCTTGGTAGGAATCCACTCAGGATGAGTTGATCAGGTGTCCTGACACCAATGAGCTTTTGATAAGGTGCTCAAAAACCAAAACTGGATTTTTTGATAAGGTGTCTTGCCACCACTGAGTTTTGACAAGGCTCTCAGAACCAGACAGAACTTTTGAAGGGAGTTCAAGAATCCTTTTACAGCAGAAAAAGAAAAGATAAAGAGGTGAAGTTGTCTTCTCTGTTCTCAAATCAAATGAGAGAAGACTAGTGGATCTTTTGTTGTCAAAGCTCCCCCTGAGATGTAGACAGGTTCAGGAATGGAAGCTTTGCTCTAGGGTGATAAGTCTTCAGAAGTTTAGATCTCCAACAAAAGATTGTTTCAGCAAAAAGGCTGAAAGATGAGGTGTCTGGAGTTCTTGAGATGAAGCTGTGATCACTTTTCTGTAAGCAAAAAGATTGTTATTCTGATTCTTCAGAATTGATCACTTATTATCTGTCACAGCTTAAATCTTGTTGTTGTGCTCTCTGTGTAAATTATTGTATATTCTATCTGACTGAAGATAAAAAGGAAGATCTGATTCTCTGAAAAATTCTTGTCAAAGATAGCCGTTAGCAGTCATAAATGTCTTCCATAAAAAGTCTTGTCTTCTAGAGGAAGGTCTAATAAAACATTCCCTGAATAATTCCTTGAAACTTGCTCCAGAATAAAGACAAATGGCTGGAAGATCTCCTTGACATAAATGCTGAGAGAATTCAAAAACATTCCAAAGACTGGCAGCATTTGAATCCTTAGAATCGTTGATCTCTCAGAAAAATCGTCGATCTGAGCTCTACGATCGTCGAACTGAGCTCAGAGATGGAAACAGATCAAACAGACAGAAAACGTCGAACTGAGCTCGAAGATCGTCGAACCGAGCTCAGCGACCTGAAGAATAGCTGAAGAGAGATCGTCGACCTGAGCTCGAAGAACGTCGACCGGAGTTCGACGATTTATCGAAGTTGAGCTCAGAGAGCGTCGAACCGAGTTCGACGTTTCGTCGACCGGAGCTCGACGAAAATTGCCTTAGACTTGGCTCTATATCCTTGATCTTGGAATGGTCCTGGGAGCAGCTTCAAACCTAAGTTCTAAGCCCTAGACTCATTCTAATGTTTACCTTTACAACTATATAACTAGGTCAACCTGGTTTCCTAAGACAAACATAATGATCCTTACCCAAATTAGTAATAGGGTGTTCCAACAGAAGCTTCTACCAGTAATTATTTGCAGGTACAAAATCTATGTAAAAAGTTAGATGATCTAAATCTCACTTAGAAGGTGATATCTCATCCATCTTCACAAATAAATGAAGATAGTGAAGTGGAATCTCTGGAAATTGCTGAAGCCCCTCCAACAGCAAACTTAATTCCACAAGAGGAATTGGTTCATAATGCTGATGGTGTTGAACAAAATCCACCTCCCGACTATGTTACACTTAGAGATCATCCCATATCTCAAGTGATAGGAGACATGTCTGTGTGTGTGCAGACATGGCATCAACTTAACCAAGATGTTGGGTATTGTATCCACAATGTACCTGATTTGAAGAAGCTCCTGTACAAGCTAAGATGAATTCACAATGTATTTGATGATTTTCTTTCAAGTTGTGCTTGCAGCTATACCATGCTAAGTACACACCAATGTCAGGGTGCAGTGGGTCAATATACACGGGTCTGCGCAACGTAATCCCTCGTTGAGCAGATCAGTGTGTTGACTCACGTGTGCTCTCTCTATTGGAGTGTACTTATTTTCAAGCACATGATCGAGATAGAGCAAGAGCAGAAGAGGAGCAAGGATGGGTCAAAGACGAAGCTCCTGGAAAGGAAGAGGAAAATCGTCCAAGGCAAATTCGACGGGAATCACTAAGTGATTCTCGCCGATTCGACGGGAATCACTAGTGATCGTCGCCGAATCATCGAGAATCAGCTAGTGATTCCCGCCAAATTTATCTGGCTGACTGTCCTCCTTCAAGAATTATGCCAAGGCAAAATCGACGGGAATCATTAACTGATTCTCGCCGATTCGTCAAGAATGACGTTGCATTCCCGCCGATTCGTCGAGAATGGCCTTGCTTTCTCGTCGATTCCCTCCGGATGACAAGAGTTTCAATTGGAATCCTGCCAAGGCAAATTCGACGGGAATCACAAGTGATTCCCGCCGACTTCATCGAGAATAACCAATGATTCTCGCCGAATTTACCTTAGGAAATTTTCGCCTGTTCGCTGGACCGTTTCAAGAAGCCGTGCGCTGTTTTGACCGGAACTAGGGCTTCTTCTTGTGGGCCCCACAACGGTCATTTAGGGTTGTTCTACAGTATTTATACACGCTTATTTCGAACATCAACAGTAGCGATTCACGGAGAATCAAAAGCCGCCGAGCGTGACCTAACTGATCACAGAAATCCTCCCGTCGCCATCGCCGCTCGCAAGGTAGTCGCCGTTGCAGATCTCAGATCATCTTTGATCTCCCGACGACAGAACCGAGGCAAGTCTAGCGTCTTACGCTTCTCTCTCGAGATCTCTTGTCTCTCGATTTGTTTAACGAGGATAGTTTTTCATTCCGAATCGATTGAGATGACTGATCTTATTGAGATCGTTGGTAGACCTCGCTTGCTTCGTCATGAAGTTTGGATCTACAAAGCATCGCCGCCGCATTCACTTGCCGCCGCCAATCTTGGGAAGATCCTCTCCAAGAGAGTACTCCGGTCGTGGACTCTTCGTCTTCATCAAGAACGCTTCAACGAACGTAGAGGGATATCGGGTTCTCCACAAGTGTAGTTTGTATTTCTTGTACATTCTAATTTTTGTTTTGTAGTAAAGGAATAATGATTCATAGTTGTAAGGGTTGGGTGCAACTCGTGGTGGAGGAGTAGTGACTCCTTCGGTTGGAAGGGTGCCTTCCGTAGTGTGAGGATTGGATTTCAATCTGTTTGGTGAAGTGACTGAGTCGTCTCTTGGTGGGAGATAGGTCGAAGGGGGAGAGTGGACGCACCTAAATCGGGGAACCACTATAATTGCTTGTGTGTTTTTCTATACTGTGTTTGTTATTTGTGCAGGTTATTTAAATTCCGCAAAAGACTGCACGAGACCTATTCCCCCCCATAGGTGGACTTAGTTGACACGAAAGACTTTCAAGTGGTATCAGAGGGAGGTTGCTCATCAAAAAGGTTTACACCTTGAGTAAGATCCCGCATCTAGTGTTAAGAAGGAAACAAGACTCAAGCATGGAGCTATACTCTGATGTCTCTCCTCTGAGACTCCCTGCCTGCACAATGGAGTATTATCCCATTTGGAAGATGAGAGTTATGTTTCATCTGGAGGCCATTGACCCTTGAGCATCATTCATTATGGAAGAGGGTCCCTTCATTCCCATGAAGGCTTTCGGATCTGGAAAAGATCTCCAAATCCCCAAGAGTCCTGAATAGATGTCTGAGACTAAGCTCTGAATTCTCAACCTGGACAAGCTGATTCGTAAGATCATCACTGATGTTTGGTCTGGATCATCTAGTTCAAGATTGGACAAGAGTAAGACTGCAAAGTCTATGCGGAAAACTATCTCTGACATCATGGAGGGAACGGAGACAGCTGGGACTTGATGCCAACAAGAGGATGAATCTTATGTGGGGGTCCTCATCTCTGAAGATGAAAGTCAAGGCAATTCTCTAAATATTAGGGCTCCCGTGTCTCTTTCTGAGACTGAAGAAGAGATTGAGGAATGCAGTTCTGATGAAGCTGACACATCTGTCTCTGCAGATCTTAACGCTAACCCTGATCATCACTGTCAGGATCAGGTATCTTCCTCATCATGCTCCTTTTCTCTTGAATCCCCTGAAGACAGGAGTAGTCCAGAGGGTTGTCCATCAAGTGATGCAAGGGTGATGGACAACTTCAATCAAAGGATTAAAACTCTTGATTCCCTTCGTAGTGCCCTTCAGAAGAGCAACTTGCTTGTGGAGAAAAAAGCTATGGAAATTGTTCAGTTGAGGACCATGATGGATCTCCAATTGGAATCCATCAAGGTGAAGGACTCAAAGATCTCGGATCTAGAGTTTTCTCTAGAGACCGAGAAGAGAATAGTATCTAACTTTTCCAAGCTAGATGCTATTAAGAGAAAGGGAGAAAACGGGTGGATCTCACGAATTATAAAATCGTGGAGAAATGGGGAAATTGTTTTCAGCCCCCCCACACCGAGTAGGAAGGGCACACATTATGCTTTCAGGTATGACCATAAGAACAACTATGGTCACTGCAAGAGTAATCAGCCCTCATGTGGAAATACCCACAGTGCAAGAGCTGTTATAGCTACCCATGAGAGAATACACAAGGCTCATCATGAACTTTTTGTATTCACGGCCTCAGTCCCAACTCGTCATGAAAGTGAAGGAACCAGCTCTCACAGTAACTCTCACCACCCTAGGACTCAGGAAAATGGGGTTGGGAAACATGTAGCAAGTACCCATGGGGCCCCCGGAGGTGTGCTGGCTGAAAAGAAGGCACCACCTCCCAGGCCTCATGACACTCACCACATGTTCTCCATCCACCCTCCGCCGTGTCTCGGTGGGAAGGACAAATATGTGAGCAGAACCTGCTCTGCCCCTGTCAGACCTAAGATCATGACTAACTCAGTCAGTAGATCTGGTCAGAAAAAGAGATACAACATTCATGAGTGTTGGTGCTGTAGCAAAGTGGGTCACTTTGCCATAGATTGTTGGAACAATCCTTCTGTGCCAAGGGCAAGGGTATGTCCACTTCCTTTGGCTAGATATAGCCTTCCTGACAGAAATCCTGTAGGAAGGCATTCATTAGTTTATGCTGACAGGAACCTAGGACCCAATGCATATTGGGTTCCTAAGGTAAGGTAATTCGTTTTTGTAGGATAGTCTAGGTTATCGTGAACATGATGGGACCTAGACAAGAGATGTTCCAGGAATGGTATGGAACAAGTATATGGGATAAGAGAAAATGCTAACCATAATGGCCTACTTCAACTGGATACCTGTTGTACTTTAAATAGAGGATCCAAATGATCAACTAAATGATCCTAGGTACGCGCATTCAGTTTCGAAAATTGAATCGCATTACATAGATATTTATATATATATATCCAAACAAATATGTAGATTCTCTCAAAAATAAACATACATAGATATATATACACCCACCTGATGGTAGGACACGAGAGCTAATACCTGTATGATTCTTAGATTGGAATCTGATGAATGGTTTACATATCATCGATAATGTGTGATAATGGGTGTCAATCGGTCCAATGAAATTCAAGGGACGCGTGCCGGTAGTTGTAACGAAAAGTTTACATTATTGACTCACCGAGAAATAGCCAGTGTTTATTTCTAGGGTTAACATCCCGTCGACTCAGATTTACTATTCTGACCAGGAAATAAAAAGGGCAAAGTCTCGAAATTCAAATCGACAATTTAAATTTATCAATATAAATTCGGTCAGTGGAAATATCGGAATGCCCGACCCTTCGCATTCTGGAAGCTGCGGAAATCCCGTCGACTCTGCGGAAACCTCGCCGATTCTCATCAGTTGTGCGGAATCTTCTCCCGTGCTTCAGTCGCTCGGTATTCTCTTCGACTTCCCCTTGCCTCTCGTCGACTCCAGCTCCGTCCCGTGTAGTCCGCCGCTATACTCTCTCCGTCGGCTCGATGCTTCCATCTCCGACATCCATTTGACACAAGGTGCCTGCCGTTTCAGCATTCCCACTCCCATCGACTCCCTCTCCCGTCGACTCCCTCTCCCGTCGCCAGCAGTACCGACGCAAGCCGACTAGGGATTCTCTCTGCTCAGCGTAAGGGTAACGACCGTTGCTCTTTGAATCGAGCTTGTTTGTAACTTGTCTAGTATAGTTCCTAAACTAGAGATTTAGATAGAGTTAAGTCCCTTGGATGTTACTTTTTTTAGGTTTGCAATGGCTCCTCGAACCACGGTTGGACTTCTCACCGGGAGTGAGTTGGTTAGGACCGGCTTCTCCCATGCCTCTGATGAATTCAAGAACATCATCCTGATAATTGAGGAAGCTGGGCTCTCCTTTATCCTTGAGCACCCGTGCAAAATTCTAGATAAAGAAGTTCTTGAATTCTATGCAACCGCGAAGCTCCGTCACGAGGACACCTTGATAAAAAGTAAGGTTGCTGGACTAAGGATCAAGATGTCAGCAGCAAAATTGTCACGTCATCTGCAGCTCAACAGCTTTGAACAAGAGGACCACTTTGATGAGAATGATCGAGCACGGACACTATTGTTCCGTGGATTAGCACGAGGGACAAAGGCTATCAAACGCAAGGACATGAATAAGGAAGGAAAGCTCCTATCTGATATCATTGGGAAGGTCCTGATCTGCAAACCGGGCTCCCATGATCATATTTCAGGAGATATGTTCAAAATCCTAATGGCTGTGGTGTGTAGAAAAAGAAACAACTTGGGGGCCATGTTGTTTGAAAAGATTAAAGATACCCTACGAACTCCTAACTTTGGGAGAATCATCAGCCTGTACCTCAATCAGATGGACAGAGATAGGTTTGATATGAGTAAGGGAGTTCCTCTTTTCTACTTAAAGAAGATGGACTCCAGCGTGTTTGATTGATGGGAGAGGAGAATTGGCCTAGGAGGTGCGGCTGAAGCACAGGGTGATGAAGATGACAGAGCTCTAGAGTACAGAAATCCCTTTGATGAACCCAGTGATGTTCCTGATTTGCTGCATGTAGGAACTGAGGGGGAGTCGTTATCCATTATTTCTGATGCCCTCAGGATGGAAGTCTCAGGTTCGGATCATGCAGATGCAGCTACTGACATTACCTAGATCGCCAAGGAGGAAATTGATACCCTTGCTACCGATCTGGCTGATGAGGAGGAAGTGGAGGATGACATGGAGGATGATGCTGCCAATGAGGATGATGTGAATAATGAGCAAGCTGGAAATGAAACGACCATGCAGGAGAGTGATGTTGACCTACCCTCTGAGGAACAGGTTCCATTAAAAGTTAATGATGAATCTGGTGCAGCAATGGAGGGGGATACCTCCCGACAGAGGATGATAAGTATACATGGAAAAACAACAGAGGCTGCCCAAATCCCCCCACTGGAGACTGTGAACCTATCAAGCTCTTCCAGTGTATATGCAGAAGAACACGACCAGGACATGCATCAGGTTCATCCACTAAGACCTAACCTGGCAAATCACACGGTAAACATCATTCAAGGTATAGTGGATGAATTGAAAGCCTCTTTTTAACAATCTCACAACAAGGTGCTAAAACAAATTAAGCAATCTGAGGATCTGATGCTTAAAAATGTTGTGGAGATAAATCATAAACTGGATATAATGGAACTGAAATTTGACGCCAAGTATGCAGAGGCTAGCACTGCCGTAAATCTTCTAATGCAAGGACTTAAGAAGAATATAGATGATCTGGCAGTGGTAAACCAAAATGCACATGTTGTGGCCAACAACATCAAGCTGTTTGATGCAAACATGGTGACACTCAACGCAAATCAGACATCCCTGCTGAACGAGTTCACTAAGACTGTTAAACATATAGATGAGTCACTGCATTCCTATGCAAACTCCATTGCCCTCGAATCCAAAAAAGGGGAGAATGAATATAAAGTTAAGATGGCAGGGCTAGAACAAATTATGGTCGACAACTTTATGCAGTCAAATAAGTATGTTTTTGAAAGCTGTCACTGGCTAGTTCAGCAAGCATCCGGTATACAAATTCCAATTCCGGTTCCTCCTCCTGATGAGGTTACCACGGTTGCTGATGAGGTTGCAAGTGTTGAGGAGGTTCCCTTGAGTGAAGCTGATGCCAGAAAGGCTGCTAGGGCCGCTGCCAGAGCTGCTCACATGGATATGTTTGATCAAGAGGCCATTGCAAAAGGGAAACGAAAACTTCAAGAAGGAACTTCCAAAGAGACTCCAGCTGAAAGGAAAGTAAGATTGAAGGAAAGTGAAGTGAAGAATGAACGATGGAGTCCCACATCGAGGAGCATCATACTAGATACTTTCATGCTATAACAGCGGGGAGAGCTGAATAGAAATGAAGTATACAGTCAGTATGAGTGGGAGATGCACAAGGTGTATGAGGCGAAAAGAAACATTTTCTTCAGGTCTAATACTGTGGAACATAAAGCTCCTCCACCCAGATACTACTCGAAGCCAAAGGAGTACTTTGAAAGACAAAGCAAGAAGTTCCAGGCTGAACAACTTAAGGATGATCAGGCTAAGGAGAAATAGGCTTGGGATATAGACTTATCAATTTCTATATGCGTGTGTATCTTTTCATGTATTCATATGAACAATTTTGTATATATATATATATATATATGATCACATGTTGACTCAATTGTTGTTCTGAATGCGTTTATTATTCTGTGTCTTGTCTCGCATATTTTGTTATGTATTTTCTTCTGGTTGGTGTAATTCATCTTAGCTAGTAGGATTTTAGCTTCTTCAAATAGGGGGTGATTATTGGGTATTGTATCCACAATGTACCTGATTTGAAGAAGCACCTGTACAAGCTAAGATGAATTCACAATGTATTTGATGTTTTCTTTCAAGTTGTGCTTGCAGCTATTCCATGCTAAGTACACACCAATGTCAGGGTGCAGTGGGTCAATATACACGAGTCTGCGCAACATAATCCCTCGTTGAGCAGATCAGTTTGTTGACTCACGTGTGCTCTCTCTATTGGAGTGTACTTATTTTCAAGCACAGGGCTGAGATAGAGCAAGAGAAGAAGAGGAGTAAGGATGGGTCAAAGACGAAGCTCCTGGAAAGGAAGAGGAAAATCGTCCAAGGCAAATTTGACGGGAATCACTAAGTGATTCTCGCTGATTCGACGGGAATCGCTAGTGATCCTCGCCAAATTGTCAAGAATCAGCTAGTGATTCTTGCCGAATTTATCTGGCTGACTGTCCTCCTTCAAGAATTATGCCAAGGCAGAATCGATGGGAATCATTAACTTATTCTCGCCAATTCGTCGAGAATGACGTTGCATTCCTGCCGATTCGTCGAGAATGACCTTGATTTCTCGTCGATTCCCTCCAGATGACAAGAGTTTCAACTGGAATCCTGCCAAGGCAAATTCGACGGGAATCACAAGTGATTCCCGCAGACTTCGTCGAGAATCACCAATGATTCTTGCCGAATTTTCCTTAGGTAATTTTCGCCTGTTCGCTGGACCGTTTCAAGAAGCCGTGCGCTGTTTTGACCAGAACTAGGGCTTATTCTTATGGGCCCCACAACAGTCATTTAGGGTTAATTTACAGTATTTATACTCGCTTATTTCGAACATCAACAGTAGCGATTCACGGAGAATCAAAAGCCGCCGAGCATGACCTAGCCGATCGCGGAAATCCTCCCGTCGCCGTCGCCGCTCGCAAGGTTGTCGCCGCTGCAGATCTCAGATCATCTTTGATCTCCCGACAACAGAACCGAGGCAAGTCTAGCATCTCACGCTTCTCTCTCGAGATCTCTTGTCTCTTGATTTGTTGAACGAGGATAGTTCTTCATTCCGAATCAATTGAGATGACTGATCCGATTGAGATCGTTGGTAGACCTTGCTTGCTTCGTCAAGAAGTTTGGATCTACAAAGCATCGCCGCCGCATTCACTTACCGCCGCCGATCTTGGGAAGATCCTCTCCAAGAGAGTACTCCGGTCGTAGACTCTTCGTCTTCATCAAGAACGCTTCAACGAACGAAGAGGGACATCGGGTTATCCACAAGTATAGTTTGTATTTCTTGTACATTCTAATTTTTGTTTTGTAGTAAAGGAATAGTGATTCCTAGTTGTAAGGGTTGGGTGCAACCCGTGGTGGAGGAGTAGTGACTCCTTCGGTTGGAAGGGTGCCTTCCGTAGTGTGAGGATTGGATTTCAATCCATTTTGTGAAGTGACCGAGTCGTCCCTTGGTGGGAGATAGGTCGAAGGGGGAGAGTGGACGTACCCAAATCGGGGAACCACTATAATTGCTTGTGTGTTTTTCTCTGCTGTGTTTGTTATTTTTGCAGGTTATTTAAATTCCACAAAAGACTACACGAGACCTATTCCCCCCCCATAGGTGGACTTAGTTGACACTAAAGACTTTCACAAGATGTGATGCATGCCTGCTTCCTATCTCAAATAGGGCCCTCATCCATTAAATATGCTGAGCAAGATCCTCACTGGATTATTGCAATGCAAGAGGAGCTCAATCAGTTTTAGAGATGCAAAGTTTGGAACTTGGTTCCTAGACCCAAAGGACGTCTAGTTATTGGAACTAAATTTGTCTTCAGGAATAAATTGGATACTCAAGGAATAGTTTTCAGGAACAAAACAAGACTAGTGGAACAAGGGTACAAACAAGAAGAAGGTATTGATTATGATCAGACCTTTGAACCTGTTGCAAGGCTTTAAGCTATCAGAATTTTCTTGGCTTATACTGCTCACAAGAAATTCAAGGTATATCAAATGGATGTCAAAAGTGCTTTTCTCAATGGGGAACTCAAGGAGGAAGTATATGTGGAACTACCACCAGGTTTTATCTCTTCAACCCATCCCTCTTATGTTTTCAAACTGTATAAGGCTCTCTATGGTCTAAAGCAAGCTCCAAGAGCTTGATATGAAACCCTAGCTAGCTTTCTTTTAGAACATAAATTTTCTAGATGCATTATAGATAGGACTTTATTTATAAGACATAACCATGATAAGATTCTATTAGCTCAAGTATATGTTGATGATATTATATTTGGATCTACTGATTCTAAACTTTGCAAAAGGTTTTCTGACTTGATGCACTCCAAGTTTGAAATGAGTAGCATGGGTGAACTTTCTTACTTTCTTAGTCTTCAAGTGAAGCAAGCTCCTGATGGCATCTTCATATCTCAGTCCAAGTATGCTAAGGAATTAGTAAAAAGGTTTGGGATGGCTGATGCCTAAGCTATGAAGACATCCATGACTTCCAATGCAGTAATTGATTCTGATGAAAAGGGTAAACCTGTTGATCAGAAAAATTATAGGGCCATTATTGGGTCCCTATTATATCTTACTACAGGTAGACCTGATATAATGTTTGCAACATGTATTTGTGCTATATTTCAAGTCAACCCTAAAGAATCTCATTTAATTCTCCTCAAGAGAATTTTAAGATATTTAAAGGGCTGTCTTAGTCTAGGACTTTGGTATCCTACAAAGTCAGAATTTGAATTATCTGGATATTCTGATGCTGACTATGCTGTATGCAGAGTTGATAGAAAAAGCACTTCAGGAACTTGTCAGTTCCTGGGTGATAGATTAGTATCCTGGTTTTGCAAGAAATAATCTTATGTGTCTACATCAACTGCAGAAGCTGAATATATAGCAGCTGGTAGTTGCTGCTCACAGATCTTGTGGATTCAAAATCAACTACTGGATTATGGTTACTCTCTCAAAAATACCACTATATTTTGTGATAGTACCAGTGCCATATTTATTGCACAAAATCCAGTCCTGTATTCTAGGACCAAGCATATAGAAATAAGGCATCATTTTCTTAGAGATTGTGTAGACAAAAACAAGATTAATCTCAAGTTTATCCCCACTGATTTTCCAAGAGGAGATATTTTTACCAAGCCTTTGGATGTGCAAAAACATCTATTCTTTTTTAATCAGCTTGGAATGATAAATGAAATGGATTAAAATTGAATTTTTTCTTTGTAAAGATTTGTTCGATGATTGTCGATCAGAGATCGACAATCTTCAAACTCATCTTGAGCTCGATCGTCGACCTAAGATCGACGACAACTCTGTATGAAGACAAAAATCATCGACCGAAGTTCGACGACTTTGCTTCAGTAAATTAATCTCCGACCTAAGCTCGACTATCAATTTACGATACTAAAATCTGAGACCAACGATACTATTTATTTCCAAATTAATCGTTGACCTAAGATCGACGTTTGTGTTTTTTTCATTGGACAGAGATCATCTTTTCGTATTCCAAAAACCTATATGTGGGTTTCTCTTAGATCTCTGTCCCGTGCTTTCATAATTTCCCTTTGCTCGTGATCTCTTCTCTCTTCAGTCTACATGTTTTCCATGGCGATTTCTCCAGCAGTTCTTTCAGCGATGAAGTTCGACACTGGCTTCGATGTCGAATTTGAATCATTCAGTCTCTGTGACCCTATTTTTCAAGAAATGATATATTTATGTGATGATCAGGGCTTGAAGAAGTTCATTACTACATGGACAAAGTTATCTATCGCAGAAATCAAAGAATGGGTTTTCTCTTCTTAACCTGATGACGGTTCAATGATCGGATCCATCTTAGGACAACAGGTGACTCTAAACCCTGCGATTCTTACTGAAATCTTTGAATTAAAAAATGGAACAGATGAGCTGGAATAGGATAGCTCTGAGTATAGCAGGATGTTATTAGAGATGAGTCATGCTGAGGGCATCCCATCTAAGTTTCTAAAGAAAAATTTATCTGTTGCTTTTAAGTTTCTTGTTGATTTAGTGGGCAAGGTGCTGCTAGGTAAGCATTCAGCGCATGAGAATATTAACAGGCAATAGTTTGACATTATGTCTGCCTTAGTTAATAAAAAGTCCATAGACTGGGCTTGGTTGTTCTTTGATTTAATTAAGAGAAAGAATAGTAAGAAGGAAGTCTGTCTAGGAAGGATTCTGGGAATCTTCCTTCAGAAGAAAGCTCCAGAGCTGTTGGTTTCTTCAACCATAGCCATCATTGCCAGTAAGAGGTTGGACTCCTACTTGTTTGGGAAGTGGGAGAGGACAATTCAAAAGCCCTCCAAGTCTAGAACTTTCTCAAACTTATCTGAGGACACAAGGGCAGTAACAGCCACTCCTCACCCTAATGAAGAAGTTCCTACTCCTCCTCCTCCATCTTCCCCAGTAATCCTCAGGGTCTCTTCTATCCCTACTACTGTGATTCAAACATCTACTTCATCCCCAACTATCATCTCTTCTACTACTGCGTCACCACTTTCCCTCTATCCTATTGAATCTCAAAACCTCCAGACCATATCTTTTCCAAATTTTGACCTACTCTCCCCACACTCATCCCCTTCCCGTCTCAATGATTCACCCATCAACTCTCCCAGAAACGCACCTATTCAGGATGAAATCATGACTGATTTCACTCCTCCTCCCTCTCTTCATTCTATCTCAACTCAGACTCCGACTGAGTTCTTTCAAGTTGATCCCTCTTTTCTTTCTCATTTTCTGGAGCTCATCACTCCAACTCTCAAAACCTTAATAGTAGAGGCTATTTCACCTCTTGCTCTCTCTATTTCCACTCTATCTGCTTCCCTTATTGCTTCCACTGTCCCTTCTTCATCTAGGGGCCTGGTTCCAGTTCTTACTAAAACCAGGCAGGGGGAGATGTCCAAAGAAGATACAGGTTCAGCCTCAGCAGATCTTCAAGATCAGTCTCCTCCAACAGTGTAGGAAGAAGAAGCCTTTCAGAAATTCTGTGCAGATATAGTTTCATACTCAGACTTGCTGACTTCAGGTGAGGACACTGATGTGTCATTACCTACCATATCTAACGGTGATTATTTCATCAATCCCATCATTGATCTTCAAATTCTTTTGCATTCTTTTTCTATGCTTAAAATAGTTTTGCATCCAGTTGATTTGTATACTTCTAAGGCCATAGTCTCTATACCAAACCAATGAGCCCCTCAGCTGTGGAATAGCTCTTGCAGATCAAATCAGTTCCAGTGTGTACAAAAATTCAGACAGTTACAATGTGTACAGGTATGGATGAGCTAGATGCTATGGATGTTGAGCCTATGTCTTCTATAAAAGATAAGGATGAGCTAGATGCTCTCTTAATTGTTGATGAACTGATTCATCTAGTGGCTGCCAGAAATTTGAGATCAACCCTAGAGACAAGCCTAATAAACTTTTGTGAGCCAAGTGCTCCTATTGCTGAAATTTCCTCTATGGATATTGATCCAGTTCCAAGTCCTATTGGACCCTCCTATCCAATAGATGAAAGTCCTCTTCCCTCTCTAGATGATCTCATTGCACTTAATATCCAGGAAGAAGCCAAAGAGTAGGCTGCTAAAAAGATTGCTGACAAACAAGTATAGGAAATAAATAAATTGTATGACAATCCTCCTGATTCATCTGATGATGATGAGGATGATGATTCAAAGGATTCTGATTCCATGAAAAAGAAAATATCAAAGAAAAGAAAGGCTGCTCCTAAGGATCCACCCAAGCCAGGTAATACAAATGATACTCATTATTACATTTTGAAAGGAATCACACCATATCCAAGCATGGAAAGCTGGATGTGGTTATCTAAAAATGAGTAGAAAGCCAGGAAGAAGAACATTAGATATTCACCTCCTCCTCAGAAGTTCAGAAGAGGCCCTACTCCTCCTCCTGCTGCTGCTGCTGGTGCTTCTGGGGTTGCTCCTCATGCTTCTGATGCATCTTCCAAGCCTTCCTCCTTCACTAGGACATATCAAAGACAGGATAGATCATCCAGATCTCAGTCCAAAGGAAGCAGTCAACAACAAAGAAATCAGAGTTCCACAGAACAAGTCAAAGAAGTTATCTATCAGAAACCCTCCTTATCTCCTCCTCAACAACAGAAAGTTCTACCCAAAGTTAAAAAGATAGCCACCTATCAGTCCAAAAGACATGATGAGTCTCACAAGCCCAAGCAAAAGTATAGTGAGGCTGGTCCTCCAAGATCCCTTTATTCTCAGAGTGATGATCAACATAGTACAACAAGCTTTCATGCTCAATCCACTCAGTTCAAAGTAGTTTTATTGTTGCCACCTCAAGATAATCAGCCACCTATTGAACAAGAAGTTGATCCTAACTTTAGGATGGCCAGGATTCAAGAATTGATTGGTCTTTCACAGATTAGAAAAGCTGTAAAAGAAGGAGAAGATCCATCTAGGTTTACTACAATGTCCTCCTACAGAGAAAAAAAGCTGGATAAACTCCAAGTTAGCAAGAAGGTTTTCAATCCAGCTGATTATATGGCATTGCATCCAGGAGCAATTGTGCCCAGGATAAGTAGTCAGACATCTCTTGGTGGACAAGACTTGATGTCTTCTAAGAAGGATGTACCAGATCCTACTAGAAAGATAATTTTCTCTAAACCCTCCTCTGGTCCTTCTGATAAATTGTAGTTTGTACTCTGTTATTTTTTATTGCTTAAACTGATTGTGTACAATGCATTGCTATAACATATCTGCTGATGTTATTTCATCCCTACAGATATTTATGGTCTTTGTATTTCTATTGCTTTTCAATTTTGTTTTTGAGTGACCTCACACAAATAGGGGGAGATTGTTGGAACCCTTGTTTGGATTTGTGCTAGGTTCACTCTTAGGATGCCTTGACTCCCATGTATAGCCAGGGTCTTGGTCTAGCCTAAGTTAGGTCCTTTTAGGATAGGTTTGTGCAGTTCAGCATTGTAGTGGACACAGACTTAGACTCAGAAAGTTTATGTGGATTTTCTATATCAGTTCGACTATAGTCAAACTCAGCTCGACGATTGTCAATCTCCCATCGATGATCTAAGAGTCTTGTACTCTGAACTGAGCTCGACGATCTATGAGCTTAGGTTGACGACTTGGTTTTCTCAGCAGTAATCTCTGTTCTACGATAGCTGTTCTCAAGTTGACGATATCTGAACTAGGCTCTACGATTTTATGCTGCTTTCAGTTATGAGTTTTTCAGATCTGTCAGAAGTATTTTTTTTTGTTTATAATCAATTTTATTTTTAAGACAAATATATTCTGATAATTAATACTGTTATTCCCAAGGCTGATAGCTGTATTTCTTGAAGCATTAATTATGGTATTTACAGAATATTTCTTTAGCATATTTTTTGAAGACATATATGGAAGTGCATTTATGTTGCCAGCGTTTCTAGCCATTTGGGCTCCTAAAGTATTGCAGAATATTATGCACTGTCTAGTGAATTCAAATTAATGCCATTTCTTATTCTGACTGAATTTATAACTCAGAATATAATAAGGATATACAAGAGAACAATCAGACAAACAATCAAAGGATATATATATATACATAAAATTTTCTTCAGTAGACTGATCATTACCATTACTCTTACTCTCAAGGATTGTTGCTATGTTGTAATAAGGAAGAAGGAGAACCTTTTCAAAAATCTCTCTTGAGTCTTCTTCACTTCTCAGGCTTCAAGGATTTTCAAAGAGCTCAAATCTTTTTCAGTATTCAGATCTAAGAAAGCTCTACTACAATTTTTTGAAGACCTACACCCAAGGCCAAGTTTCCTCTTCCTGAATCTATTATACATCTCAAGGGGAGCTTGGACATTCTCTTCAATCAACATAATCTTCTCATTTGATTGAGAAAGAGAAGATTTCTTTTAATTTTTCCTTTTACCTCCATCTGTACAAGGTTATCTCTCCCTTCAAAAGTGAACTCTTGGTAATAGGGCACCTGAACAAAAACCTATTGGATTTTGGGCTCCTGATCAAAAGCTCAAAGGGTCTCTAGATCTACCTGAAAGAGATCTTGTGGTGGCAGGACACCTGAACAAAAACCTTTAGTGTATTCCTACCTAGGTGGTAGAAGAGTGGATGTACTCAGATTTGGGGAACCACTATAAAATTTCTTGTGTCTTCTGGATGCTTTGTGTTTTCTTTTTGTGCTGAGCTGTGCTGTGATAGTTTATCTGTCTTTCCCTCTATTATATAAGTATAATTAATTTAATTCCGCAATAAAACTAAACAATTTTTTTATACTCTATTCACCCCCTCTAGAGTAAAGTCTATCTATCCCTCTCTTTCAAGATCCTAAGGGATCTGTGTTGTAAGCTCTTGGAGCCGAGTTTGGAGAAGTTGGCCTTATCTAACACACTGTTAGAAAGGTGGGACTTTGACTGAGTTGTAGCCTGAGTTGTAGGACTTTGACTAAAGTCTGAGGTAGGTGATCAGTAGATCACTGATTTGTAGGAGCATCATCTGCTCTAAGTGGTAGGGCCTTAGGCCTGAGGAAGGACTTGGAGGAGTCTTAGAGATCTTGAGGGATCTGTGTTGTAAGCCCTTGGAGCTGAGTTTGGAGAAGTTGGCCTTGTCTAACACACTGTTAGAAAGGTAGGAGGGACAGTGGATGTACCCATACTTTGGGGAACCAATATAAATAACTTGTGTTTGCCACCGTTGCTTTTTTTTGCCACCGTTAGGGAGGAATGGTTTCGTGCAGGTGAAGCTGAGCCGAGTGGGAAATAGAGGAATGAAGCCCATGATTGCTAAGCCTACCCTTGAAGGCCAAAGCAAAGTGTGTTTACTTTTATTGTTTTATGTGTGGCCGGCCCGTGTTCCGAAGTATATAATACACTTATATTTGAGGAAACTTTAGTAAGTCCTTAAGGCCATAACATTTGTGTATTTTCTTCATCATTCCTGCTTGAGTTTAGTGTACATTTGTTTGGCTGGGTTCTTATTACAATTTAAATCATTTTCTGCTAGAATGCACTCTGAGTTAGGATGCGTGATTGGATTACATTCTCAATACGTAACTCAACTGATTGTCTGTAGAATATGGTGTGGGGTCCCGACCAGACCTTATATTATATTCTACATGACGGATGGGGGTATTACAATTTGGTATTAGAGGGAGGTTTTCATCCTCCAACCCATGGGTTATGGGCCCACACACTTCATTTTCAAGGTAGTGAGGGGCAGTGTGGGGTAATTACATCACTTTGTTGGAAGAAAACTCACCAATATCTCGATGGATGAGTTCTCGAGATTGTTTCTAGCATGATATATCCCGCCAGCGCATAAAATTGCTTCTAAGAACCAGTTTCAGAGGTTAACACATGGCAAGAGTAGTGTAGATGACTACCTGCATGAGTTTGTGAGATTGGGACGATATGCAGGCTCTATCTTTACTGATGAGGAGCGCAAGACCAATCAGTTCTACGAAGGACTGCGCGATGATTTGAGATTGCTGCTTTCTGGTCTAATGATGCATGGTTTTCTAACCTTGGTAATTACAGCCTGATCCCTGGAGAAGGACATGAAGCGTGTACAACATAAATATGAGTCATCGTTAAAGAGATCAGAATTTAAAGTACCAAGCCCTTCGAAGACTTGGTTCCGAAGATGGAACAAGAAGCCCAAATCTCCTAGACCAGCTTCTTCATCTGTTACTTCTGGGGCATCGTCCGGGCGAGGAGGACCAATCCATTATTTTAATTGTGGCAAGCTGAGACACATTACCTGCGAGTGTTGGAGTTGCAAGATGAAGAAAAAGGCAGGAGCATCTTATGATGTGAAAGGGAATACTGTGGAGTCAATCGCATCCCATCATGCTCCAGCCCAACCTAGAGTGTATAACCTTGGCCAGCAGGAGGCTATCAATCAAGTAGATGTGGTTACAGGTATGATTTAGACTTTAGCTTTACTGCTTTCCAAACCTTACACCTTGTACACTGGTTGTATGACTGTCTTGTATTAGGCTTTGTCTTAATCTTAGACTATTAGACGAGAGCATTGTTTGATACAGGAGCTTCACACTCCTTTCTATTTGAGGACTTCATGTCGCGTATCAGAGTACCTTCTTCTGTGGCTAAGGATAGACTGGATGTGTTGCTGCCTAACGGATGTTCGATGGGCACAGATAGAGTTTGTTGCATAAAGGTATGAATATAGAGTCAAGAGTTTGACTTGGAAGTATCGCTATTGCCGATAGTAGAGTTTGATGTAATATTTGGCATAAAGTGGCTCTCATAGCAATGTGCGTGCATCGATTGTAGTCTCAAGATGGTCAAACTAGGGCTGAATACGGGTTATGAAACTACCTTCGCTAGCATGAAGGGATCAAACAAGATACTGATGTCTGTTCTTCAGGTAGTCAAAGTGGTACAGGAAGGTGCGGAGTTATTCTTCACCCTATTAGAGGCTAAGAAGCCCAAACCTGGTTTGATCAGTATATCTGTGGTATCGGAGTTTGCAACATTTTCCCCGAAGATCTCCCTGGAGCTCCACCTCAGAGTGAGATCGATTTTACTATTATGCTAGTGCTAGGTACCAAGACTGTGTCATGCTCTCTGTACCGTCTTGCACTAAGGGAAATGGAAGAATTGAAGGTTCAGCTTCAAGAACTTCTAGAGCAAGGCTATGCGCGTCCAAGTTCATCACCTTGGAGCGCACTGGTTCTATTCTTGAAGAAAAAGGATGGTAGCTTGCAACTGTGTATTAATTATCGGGAATTGAATAAGCTTACCGAGAATAACAAGTATCTGATCCCGAGAATCGATGATTTGTTCGACCAGCTAGTTGGATCGACTGTATATTCGAAACTAGATTTGAAATCTGGATATTATTAGTTAAGGATCAGGGAGAGTGACATTCCCAAGACGAAATTTAGTACACGTTATGGGCATTATGAGTTCACTATCATGCCTTTTGGGCTGAAAAATACCATCCGTGTTTATGGACTTGATGAAATGAGTGTTCAGAGAGTACTTGGACTAGTTTGTGATAGTCTTTATTGATGATATCCTAGCGTACTCTCAGTATATGGAAGAACACACGAATCATTTATGCACTGTATTGGAGACCCTAAGGAGGAGTTAGCTGTACACCAAGTTCTCTAAGTGTGAGTTTTGGCTGTCTTCGGTAGCGTTCCTTGGTCATATTTTTAGCGGTGAGGGAAACACGGTAGATCTGGCGAAGATTGCTTGCGATACGGGAGTGGCCCGTGTTGTCTTTTGTGGTGGAAGTCTGGAGTTTCTGGTACTTGCTGACTACTACAGGCACTTCGTATAGAACTTCTCACGGATTGCATTACCCCTCACAACCTTAACAAGGAAGGAGCAGAAGTTTGTTTGGCCGCCAGCGTGCGCGCAAGCTTTTGAAGAATTGAAAAGTCGCCTAACCATAGTTCCTATTTTGTGATCGCCATGTTGTTTGGAGGGCTATAAAATCTACAGTAACGCCTCAGGGACTGGCTTAGGCTGCGTTTTGCTACAAAATGTGAAGGTGATAGCATATGGCTTGCGATAGTTGGAAGTGCACGAGAGGAACTATCCTGCCAATAATTTGGAGTTAGCGGCTGTGATATTCGCTCTAAAGCTTTGGAGGCACTACCTGTATGGAGTAAAGGTCGATATCTTTACAGACCATAAAAGACTGATGTATCTGTTAGATCAGAAGGACCTGAATATATGCCAATGTAGGTGGATGGAGTTCCTTGGAGACTATACCTTCAAAATACATTATCTTCCTGGCAAGGGAAATGCTGTTGTGGATGTCTAAATTTTAGGATTCCTACACAGGACAACTAGATACAAATGCATGAAAAGCATCTTATTCGAGACTTGGAGGCCTTGGATATATCGTGTGTTGATAAGAGATCTAGTATTGAAGCATGTTTGAACTGGACATAAGTGCAGTATGACCTCGCTGACCGGATTCAGCAAGCACTAGAACTAGATGACTATATGAGGCGCTACATGACAGAGTCTTTGCATGGGTCAATTGCCTAGTTTACTGTTAATGATGGCCTTTTGTGGAAGAATAGTCAATTGTGCATTCAAAAGATGGATAAGTAACGGGAGTAGCTAATGTACGAAGCACATTACACCAAGTACTCAATCCACCCAGGGAGCACAAAGATGTTTAAAGATATGAAAAAGCTGTTCTAATGGACATGAATAAAGAAAGACGTAGGACTATACATGGCGAAGTGTCAGACATGTGCCCTGGTGGCCGAATGTCAGAACACCAGAGGATTTTTGAAGTCATTGCCTATACCGGAATGGAAGTTCGACAATATATCTATGGATTTCATGTACGGTTTGTCGAGATCACAGAAGGGGAACGACGCCATCCAGGTCATCGTTTATCATTTGACGAAGGTATCGCATTTCATTCTTAATAGGAAGGACGATTCAGTGGAGAAGCTGATAAAGCTTTACGTAGACTATAACATCCCTCAGACTTCTAGACCCCTAGGATGGTTTTGTCATGATTGGGTCATGAAAAAACCCTGGGAAGCACTAAAGGGTTTGTGGGAACATGGGAATTAGGGTGTGAACCACCTTGCGTTGCAAATAGTAAGTATTAGTTATCAGATATTTAGAAATTATAGAACCGGTCAGATTCATCGAACTCAACAAATAATTCGTCAAACAGAGCATGTTCGTCGAACTCAGCAAATAATTCTCCTAGCGGAGCATGTTCGTCGAACTCAACAAATAATTCGTCGAACAGAGTTCGTCGAATTTAGCCTCTTTGGAATTAGGAGCATATTCGTCGAACGGAGTTCGACGAATGGAGCAAGTTTGCTGAACTAGGTTCAGGGTTCGTTGAATGGAGTTTGACGAATGGAGCAAGTTTGTTGAACTAGGTTCAGAGTTCGTCCAACGGAGTTCGATGAACAAAGAAAGTTTGCTGAACTAGGTTCAAAGTTCGTAGAAAAGAGTTCGACGAACGGAGAAAGTTTGCTGAACTAGATTCAGAGTTCATCGAACGGGGCATATTCATCGAACGAAGTTCGACGAATGGATCAAATACGTCGAACGGAGTTTGTCGAATAGAGCAAATTCGTCGAACTAAGCCTCTCTGGAAATAGTGACTTGGAGGAGAGAGAAAATGTGAGCATATTGGCCATCATGGCCATGGAGGATCCATAACCCCCACTTTTATGGGGATTTTACTCCTCTGAGGGAGGGTAGAAGTTTTTTTGAGGTGGCCGGCCATTGGGGGGCTCAGCCCCCTTAATTTGGTTTAAACTGAAAAATGGAGTTTTTGGCCATTAATGGAGTTTGATGATATTGGGGAGTTACAAGCCTCCTCTCCCAAATTCCTTCTTCAAGGACCTTCACCGGAGCAAGGGCAAGCGTTTCCCTCGATTACTTTTCAATTCCATTGAGGTTGGTGTATAGGTTGCATAGGAGCCAAAGTTTGGTGGCCGAAAATGGTGAGAGGCAAAGCACGCGCATTCAAGCCGCAAACCAAGTCCTCCTCTACTCCTTCTTCATGGGTTAGATCTTAGGAATCCTTAGAGATAAGAATCAGGCTCAGTTGAGCCGATTCTAAGCTTCAAATTTTATGAATTTTTAGATTTGGGCTTCCTCTCGGGTTCGTCGGAAACCGCCCCTCTGGCGTCCGTGCCGCCGCCCGGCGATAGCCCCCACCTCAATGGAGGTGGTGGTGGCCGGCTAGGGAGGGGACTGGATGGCTGGCAAATAGCTTTGAAAGCAGCTCCAAGTCAGGCTAATCCCGTCCATAGGCTGGAGGAAGAATATGCAATCACAGCCGTTGATTGCTTGATTTATTTTAATTATCTTGTATTTGTCCCTTACAGTGCCCCTTTTTAGAACAGAAAAATAAGGCCCTTAGGGGCTGAACCATGAAAATTGGCCAACATGAAAATTGTAGCTCTTGAAGTCTACTGCAATTGAAAATTGATTTCAACCAATTTGAGTAAGTGGGTTGACTACAACACGCAAAATGGTGCAGCCTATACATAGGCTCGACCAGAGACTAAATTGAGTTCCCCCATCAATCCAGCCATTCAAATGACTTGAAATTTGGGCTGGAGGTCACTCTTATCTATACCTACAACATATCCAAAAATGAGAGTTTTTGGAAAATAGTTTCCTATAGTGTTTTTTAATAATTTAATAAACTTTGTATGATTTAGTTAGAGGGTATAAAGACCTCTAAACCCACCAAAATTTGTGTGGATGTCTTTTAGGGTCATATTATGACTCTGATAATAATCTCAGCCCAATTGGGTTTGATATGAATGGATTTTGGTGAGACCAAAGTGTGGCCCTTTAAAGGTTAATTAGGGCTAGAGTGAGCTTGGGGCATGAAGGGGCCAATTCTCATCCAAAGGGGTTGGGACTTTGGCCAGAGCCCCAAGATTAGTGAAAACACCCTCTCATGGAGTTTGAGATAGATTGGGGTGGATTTGACCAAGGATCCTAGTTCAAACCCTAAGGTTGAACTTTGGGGGTTATGAAGGACATGAAGTGATATGTCCTTGTATGGACTTGGGGTTAAGTCCATGTAACCCTAGGATGGTATGTAACAACTCTATTCGTTAAATAACATATAATAGAAGGTCCGGCCGGGGCCCCACACTATATGCCACAAACAGGCGGCAAGGTTACAGGTTAATACCAAAACAGGTACGCATCCTAACACAGAGCATACTAGCAGAAGATTTTAACGTTAAACTTAACTCAAACAATGAATGTCCACTTTATATAAACAACCACCTTTATATATACTCACGAAGGAATGTACAACAACTACACAAGAGTTTGGCCTTAAGGCCTTAAAGTTACGCTTTACAAGTATGGATTACAAACATTGGCGAGCAGGTCGACCACACATTTACATAACAAAAGCCTTTGCTCAGCCTTCGAGGGCTAGCAGTAGCAGCAGTAGCAGGGGATTCAACCCTCTATTTCCCGCTCGGCTTTAGAGCACCTGCACAGGGATAGCCCACGATAATGGTGGCAAACAAAGCAGCGGTAAGTATTCAGCTGACCAATTTATAACGACCCTACCCCTTTCCCGGGGCAGTGGTATTCCTTCCCTGCAAGCAAAGCATTTCAAAAGCAGATATATCATACAATGTGCACTCACGCACAATAAACATATCAAAATAGTTGGCCACGCGGACCGACGATCCGTGCACTCAGGGCACATTTTTTGTGTACCGGCAAACCAGGGTCCCACCACTATTCAAGGTCCGAAAGCCAACGGTATTGATCATTCAGTCTTAATGGTGCGCATGCATAAGACTCTTATTATGCGCTCCAACGAGACCAATAACTAGGCCTACCGGTCAGTCAGGCATAACGCGGTCCGGTTCAGCTAATCCCGTTGCTCAAATCGTCCAAAATGATGCGGGTCAGCTTTCCCCTAATCCGTTCGGCACGAAGCATTCAAGAGCTCGCAGCTCACAATAGCCACACTGTACACCAAGGGCTGACTTCATAATCCAAAAAGGGAGTTAGTGCCAGCGTTCCTCACGGTCTCTTGGCGGGTTCAACAGAACTCTCTTTCTGCACCCAAAATCACCCCAAACATAGCATACAACACAAGAATCACAAGGGTATTTTCCTAGAATTCCACTCCAGTACTTTATGTTACTATCCTTCAAAGGCACAACCCCTCGACTCCACAACATAAAAGTTTATACGGGGAGTCTTCTCCGGTGCGCAAAATGCAACATGACCAATCCAGACCAACCTGTCCAGATGGGCTTCACACAACATGCCTATTCTGTACTACACATTTCCAGATCTATATGCACGACTGGGGATTTCAAGAATCAACCCAAGGAAATCCCTCAAAAGCCACCCTTTGGTGGGGGAAATCCATGCACATGCCAAAGAAGGACTTCACATGTCCAAGGAAGAAATATCGTTACCCTTGACGATCTCTTTGGAGCCATGGAAATCTAGCCGGTTAAAAAGCACCGCAACGCTCTTGCCTCCACAAATCTAGACTCAGCTCGCAATTCCGAACGCTGAAGCTCCACCAGTGGCCGGATCTCTTCTCCTCTTCCTTCTCCTTGCTCTCCCTTATCTTTATCTCTTTTAGAAAGAGAATAGCTAAGATGAATGAGAATTATCTTCGCAATCCTTGGTCTTAACTCAACAGGGAGAAGCTTGGACCATTACATCTCAGAAGAAGGAAATGAACGCCCATAAATTGCCCTGAAATAACCTTTCCTGGGCCAAACACGGCTTATGACACGCCCGTGTCACAGGCCATGTACCTTAAGCGACACACAAACTTACTTAACCAGAACAGGACACGGCCCCGTGACACGCCCGTGTCACAGGACTGTGTCACAGGACGTGTTCCTAGACACGGCTTCGGACACGCCCGTGTCCAGCCCGTGTTCAATAGGCCTCATAAAACTAGCCAAAACTCGAGGAGGACACTGCGTCTGACACGCCCGTATCGCAGGCCGTGTACCCTCTTGACAAATGTCGAGAGCATTTTGTTGAGTACTCGAGGCAACACAGAGAAGGACACGGCTTGGGACACGCCCGTATCCCAGGCTGTGTGCCTTACTCGAGACCCAAATCACACTCGAGTAAACAGAGCAGGACATGGCTTGGGACATGCCCATGTCCTAGGCCGTGTTGCCCAGCCTGAATTTAATTTTGGGATTTGGGGTGTTACAACTCTCCCCTCCTTACAAAAAATTTCGTCCTGAAATTTGCACATCGTAAGGAAAATAATAATCAAGATGTTATGACTTCACAAAAGGTTGATACAACTTGACACACACTGTACAATAGTTTAAACAAATAGCTCGGGAAATTCTGCCCGCATGGTCTACTCTCGCTCCTTGTTAGCTCCTCACGACCATAGTTGTCCCATCGGACCTTGAACATCCAGATTGTCTTGTTCTGCAACTGTTTATCGGCTCTATCCTTGATCCGAATGGGCCTAACCATCGTCATTAGCCCAAATTCGACCAGTACACGATCATTTGCAATCACTTGAGCTGGATCTTTCATGGCTTTTAGAAGCACTGATATGTGGAGCACATCATGCAATCCACTCAATTCTGCCGAAAGAGCTAGCCGATAGGCAGCTTCACCAACTCGCTCTACCACTTCAAACGGACCAAGATATTTCGGACTTAACTTTTTCAGACGCCGAATCCTGGACACACATTTGAAGGGTTTGATCTTCAAATAGACCCAATCTCCCACCGCAAACTCAATATTTCGGTGCTTTGCATTATAGTATTTGGCTTGTCAATCTTGGGCTATCATTATCCTCTCCCGAATAGAGCGTATCGTCGAATTAGCTTCTTAGACTTCATTATGCCCATATAGTTTAGATTCTCCTGTTTCCGCCCAAGATAATGGTGTACGACATTTTCGACCATATAAAGCTTCAAACAGAGCCATACTTATGCTCGCTAGGTAGCTATTATTATAGGCAAACTCTGCCATATAAAGATGATCTTCCCATCTCTTACCCAAATCCAAGGCGCACATTCGGAGAATGTCCTCCATCATTCTGTTTATCCTCTCGGTTTGGCATCTGTTTGTGGATGAAATGTTGTACTGTATGATAACTTTGTGCCCAACAACTGATGGATCAGCCTCCAATCATTCGAAGTGAATTGTCCATCATGGTCACTTACGATGCTACGGGGAACACCGTGCAATCGTACGATTTGCTCAACATAAAGCTTCGCCAAGACTTCCACTGAATCGTCCCTCTTGTTCGGTAGGAAGTGAGACACTTTAGTCAACAGGTCTATGATCACCCAAACCGAATCGTTCCCGCGTTGAGATCTCGACAACCCGTGCACGAAATCCATCGAAATATCATCAAACTTCCATTCCGGAATAGGTAATGACTTCAGGAAACCTCCGGGCTTTTGGCATTCCGCTTTCACCAAGGAAAATGTTTGACATTTAGCCACATAATGTGCTATGTCTTTCTTTAATCCTAGCCACCAGAACAGCTTTTTCATGTCCTTATACATCTTTGTGCTCCCTAGGTGAATTGAGTATTTTGTAAAGTGAGCCTCATACATAAATTCTTCCCTCAACTTACCCATACTTGGGATGCACAAACGACCCTCTTTCCACAAAAGGCTGTCATCCCAGGAGAATTGGTCATTTGAATCATCCTTTGCAAAGCGTTGGAGACTTTTATCAAGTTCCGTTGCTCGCTGAACCCTGTTCGCAAGGTCATACTGTACATCTGTCCAGTTCAAGCATGCATCGGTTGTGGAATTCTTATCAACACAAGAAATCTCTAACGCTTCCAACTTCTAGATCAGACACTCATCATACATCCGCAACTAATTTGCCCTTAATGAAGTCCTATGACTCAAGGCATCTGCGACCACGTTTTCTTTTCCGGGAGTGTAATGAATATCAAAGGTGTAGTCTCCGACGAACTCCATCCACCTCCGTTGTCGCATATTGAGATCCTTCTGATCTAATAGGTATTTTAGGCACTTATGATCCGTAAAGATATCCACTTTTACGCCATATAAATAGTGCCGCCACAATTTTAGTGCAACGATCACCGCCGCCAAATCCAAGTCGTGGATGAGATAATTCCGCTCATGCACTTTCAATTGGCGTGAGCCATAAGCAATCACCTTGCAAAATTGCAGAAGAACACAGCCTAAGCCACTTCCTGAAGCATCACTATAAATCTCATAGACGTCTGTACCACATGGCAATGTCAAAACAGGCGCCGTAGTAAAATTACTCTTTAGCTCTTCAAAAGCTTGTGTGCACTCCTACGTCAAAAAGAACTTCTGATCCTTCCTCGTTAATGTGGTAAGAGGCAAAGCGATCCGTGAGAAGTTTTCTACAAAATGTCTGTAGTAGACTTCTAGTCCAAGGAAACTCCTGACTTTTGCCACCTAAGACAACATTGGCCACTCTCGTATGGCACTTATCTTTAACGGATCCACCGCAATGCCCTCTCCACTTACCATGTGGCCAAGAAAAGCCACTGACGACTGCCAAAACTCATACTTTGAGAAATTGGCATAAAGCTTATTTTTCCGCAGGGTATGCAACAACAACCGTAAATGGTTCGCATGATCAGCTTCAAATTCAGAGTACACTAAGATATCATCAATGAATACGATCATAAACAGATCCAAGTACTCTCAGAACATTCGGTGCATAAGATCCATGAACACCGATGGCGTATTATATAGCCCAAACAACATTACAGTGAACTCATAATGACCGTAGCATGTTCCAAACACTGTCTTGGGAATGTCACCTTCCCGAATCCTCAATTGGTAATATCCAGATTTTAAATCCAATTAAGAATACACGGTTGATCCCACTAGCTGATCGAACAGGTCATCTATCTGTGGAATCAGATACTTGTTTTTCTCTGTCAGCCTATTCAGTTCATGATAATCAATACACAACCGTAGACTACCGTCCTTCTTTTTCACAAACAGAGCAGGTGCGCTCCAAGGTGACATACTTGGGCATATATAACCCTATTGCAGCAACTCTTGCAATTGAACTTTCAGCTCTGCCATTTCCTTTGGCGCTACGCGATATGGCTAGCGGGCCATAGGTTTTGCACCTGACACCAACTCAATAGAGAAGTTGATATACCGCTGGGGTGGTAACCCAGGAAGATCTTTAAGAAACACATCAGCAAACTCCGACACAATCGGAACATCATTCACACTGGCCTTTGGCTCAACAACCTGAATAAGCGTAAAGAATAACTCCGCTCCCTTACGAACATCATTAACGAATTAGAGAGCAGACATCAAGGTCCCGCCTACTCCTCGCATACCGGCAAACTTAGTCTCAAGCTCAGTATTCTGGCCCAGTGTAATCTCCTTTAAATTGCAATCAATAAAGGCACGCTGCTCTGAGAGCCAGTCCATACCAAAGATCACATCAAATTCCGATATAGGGAGCACATATTCGTTCAAGTAGAAATCCCGACTTCCTATTTGAACTTCCACATCGCAAGCCCTATCTGCAAGCATCACACATCCGTTTGGTAACAACAGCTTTACGCTATCTGTCGTCACATGACTAGGTACTCCAATTCGAGCTACGAAGTTCTTAGACAGAAATGAATGCAAAGCACCCATATCAAATATTGCTCTCGCCGGATTGTTCTGAATCAGGACAAATCCTAAGACAAACCCATCATACACAAGCTACATACAAGGTATGCAATATAAAAAGCAATCAATATCTTAAATCGTACCTGTGACGACGTCACTTTGCTTTATGGCCTCTTGCTAGACAAGATTATATACTTTGGGCTGTGCTTGGGATGCATAGGACTCCACCACTGCTTTTCCCTTCTTAGCATAAGACGCTCCCATCTTCTTTTCCACCTTTGGCGGACCAACCCGACAGTCACGGGCTATATGTCCCACTTTGCCTCATGTAAAGCAGGTACAAGACTCTTGCCTTGCCGTTGCTCCTGATGAAACTGAAGAAGGAGCCTGTCCAGAAGATTTGGATCTCTTGCTCCACTTATTTTGGTAGTTTGATTTTTCGGGACGGGGCACTTTGAACACAGATTTCGTCATAGCCAAGTCCCGCTTTCTTTATACCCATTTCATATCATTCGCCAGCGCACAAGCAGTATCAACCAATGCCTGAAATCCTTAGTTCACTAAACTCGAGAGTAGGAATCTCAACTCATCCCGCAACCCTTTGTATAACCTATTGGTTTTCCGTTGTTCATCAGCGAAGATAGACCACACATAACGGCCCAAACTTGTAAACTCATGCAAGTAAGTATCAACACTACTTTCTCCTTTCGTTAGACGTTGGAACTAATTTTCCATGGCAATGCGTTTTGCCGCTGGTAGGTGCTTTGCCAAAAATAGTCGCGAAAACTCCTCGTTCGAGACTTGTGTTAATTGCCTGCCCGCTAGGTGATGCAACTCTATCTCATCCCACCATAGCCGAGCCTCTCCTTCCAACAAGAAGGTGTCCAAGGTGACCTTCTGATCTTCCTCCACCCTTATCACCGTCAATATACACTTGACGCGCGACAACCAATCCTCCGCCTGCACTGGGGTTCCCACACCCGTAAACGTCAGAGGATTGAAGATCATAAAATGCTTCAACTGTCGCTCATCTGCTTGAGGATCAATAGCCTTAACAGGTTCTGGTCTTACACCAACCTATTATGGCACCACTGCCGGCTGCGCTAGCCTAGTAGGCTGTGCATGAATCATGGCAAATAGTGCCTCAGCAACTAAGAGGACTATTTTCGCAGAAGGAGGAGGTATGGGTACCTAAACTGGTGCCGCACTCTCATCAGAACACTAGGGCTCAGACTGCCAAGCACCACTACGAGTCACCTATAGGAGAACAAGACACACTTTAACAACCTTGCACAAACAATCACAACATTATAAGAGCGTGCAGGTTCCTCAAATAGGTGTATTTGCATTCCTTAGTGGACATTCCAGAGTTCATTAATGTTAAAGCGGGTCGCACTAAAATGTGCTCGCCACCCCACAAACGAATTCGACCACGAATTCGAAAGAGGAAGACCGAGACAAGCTGATACCAAAATGTAACGATTCTATCCGTTAAATAACATATAATAGAAGGTCCGGCTGGGGCCCCACACAATATGCCACAAACAGGCGGCGAGGTTATAGGTTAATAACAAAACAGGTACGCAGACTAACACAGAGCATACTAGCGGAAGATTTTAACGTTAAACTAAACTCAAACCATGAATGTCCACTATATATAAACATCCACCTTTATATATACTCACGAAGGAATGTACAACAAATACTCAAGAGTTTGGCCTTAAGGACTTACAGTTACGCTTTACAAGTGTGGATTACAAACATCGGCGCATAGGCCGGCCACACATGAACATAACAAAAGCCTTTGCTCAGCTTTCGAAGGCCAGCAGCAACAGCAACAGCAGCAGGGGCTTCAGCCCTCTATTTCCCGCTAGGCTCTCCAGCACCTACACAGGGACAACCCACCATAATGGTAGCAAACAAAGTAACGGTCAGCATTCAGCTGACCAATTTATAACGACCCTACCCCTTTATCGGGCAGTGGTATTCCTTCCCTGCAGGCATAGCATTTCACAAGCAGATATATCATACAATGTGAACTCACGCACAATCAACATATAACAACCGCTAGCCATGCGGCCCGACGATCCGTGCACTCAGGGCACATTCTTGGTGTACCGGCGAACCAGGGTCCCACCACCATTCACGATTCGACACCTAACGGTATTGAGCATTCATCTTAATGACGCGCAGGCCTAAGACTCTCATTATGTGCTCCAACGAGACAAATAACTAGGTCTACCAGTCGGTCAGACATAACGCTGTCCAGTTCAGCTAATCTCGTTGCTCAAATCGTCCAAAATGACGCGGGTCAGCATCCGTTTGGAACGAAGCCTTCAAGAGCTCGCAGCGCACAATAGCCACACTATCAACCAAGGAATGGCTTCATAATCCAAAAAGGGAGTTAGTGCCAGCGTTCCTCGCGGTCTCTTGGCGGGTTCAACAGAACTCTCTTTCTGCACCCAAACTCAACCCAAACAAAACATACAACACAAGAATCACGAGGGTATTTTCCTAGAATTCCACTCCAGTACTTCCTGTTACTACCCTTCACAGGCACAACCCCTCGACTCCACAACATGCACGTTTATACGCGGAGTCTTCTCCGGTGCACAAAATGAAACATCACCAATCCAGACCAACCTGTCCAGATGGGCTTCACACAACATACCTATTCGGTACTACATAATTCCGGATCTATATGCAAGACTGGGGATTTAAGGAATCAAACCAAGGAAATCCATCAAAAGCCACCCTTTGGTGGGGGAAATCCATGCACATGCCAAAGAAGGACTTCACATGTCCAAGGAAGAAAGATCGTTACCCTTGACGATCTCTTTGGAGCCATGGAAATTTAGCCAGTTAGAAAGCAACACAACGCTCTTGCCTCCACAAATCTAGACTCAGCTCGTAATTCCGAATGCTGAAGCTCCACTTGTGGTTGGATCTCTTCTCCTCTTCCTTTTCCTTGCTCTCCCTTCTCTCTATCTCTTTTAGAAAGATAATATCCAAGATTAATGAGAATTATCTTCTCAATCCTTGGTGTTAACTCAGCAGGGAGAAGCTTGGACCATTGGATCCCAGATGAAGGAAATGAACGACCACAAATTGCCCTGAAATAACTTTTTCTGGGCCGAACACGGCCTGTGACACGCCCGTGTCACAGGCCGTGTACCTTAAGCGGCACACACACCAACTTATCCAGAACAGGATACGACCCCATGATATGCCCGTGTCATAGGCCGTGCGCCTAGACACGGCTTCGGACATGCCAGTGTCCAGCCCGTGTTCAATAGGCCTCATAAACCTGGCCAAAACCCGAGGAGGACACGACCTCTGACACGCCCGTATTGCAGGCCGTGTACCCTCTCGACCAATGTTGAGAGAATTTCGTCGAGTACTTGAGACAACACAAAGAAGGGCATGGCTTGGGACACGCCCGTGTCCCAGGTCGTGTGCCTCACTCGAGACACACTCGAGACCCAAATCACACTCGAGTAAATAGAGCAGAACACAGCTTGGGACACGCCCGTGTCCCAGGCCGTGTTGCCCAACCTGAATTCATTTTTAGGATTTGGGGTGTTACATTTAGACTTAGGCACACAACTTAAATCAATTTGGGATTGTTTAGGCCTATACCTTTTATGAAAATATTGAAGGGTCATATGATCTTGGATCCTTATGAAATTCTGGTAGAAAAATTTCATATCATTATGAGTATTTGAAATTTATTGTAGGGTGTTTGGAAGATAGTAGCTGATACTTGTAGTTTTAACTTTTTTGTTGCCCCTATGGAAGATTTTGATAAAATCATGGTTAAAATAACTTAGAATGTTATGAAACTTAGTCAGTGATGATTTATGATCATTTTAAAGCCCTGGTAATTTTGTGTAATTTTTAGATAATATTTTGAGGTACTTCTCTCTTTAATTTGATTTATTATGTATATCTTGAATTAATTATTTAGGGGCTAATACTTTTATGAAAGTTTTTGAAACTTGGTATTCTCTATTATTTTGGCATCATATAGTGATCATAATTTTTGGAAGGCCATAACTTAAGGAAACCTAGTACTTCATGTTCAAAACCATCCATGATCTAACTTTAGGGAAAATTTAATAAATGCTAAATAAATTAGGAAAATTACAAGTTTCTGGATTTAGTCTACATATGTCATGAAGAATATTTGAAGGGTCACCCCTCATGCTTATCATATAGCTTAGGTTGGTCCGCATATTATAAAACTGCAGAATCGTGATAACATGTGGGATGGTCATAAGAAGTTGGGAGTAATGGTATACTTATTTGGTAAGGTGAAAAAGAGAGCTTCATTAGGATTCATGATGAGGAGAGTGTTGGGTTGGCTAGTGTTAAGAGGTGCTCGGGATCGACGAAAGATCGTCTTTCTTGTGGAGAGAGAGGGAGTCAAAATGCACTAGGGTTAGATTTAGTGTAACATTAAATGGGTTTAGGACCACGGTAGATATCAATAATAGTAAGTGCCTTGTGAAAGGGAACGATGAGCTTCTTCTACCATCATAGTCCCTAGTGCCCCGTGAGAGCCCTTCATAGGGAATACCCTGGGCATTCCAAGGTTAACGTAAGCCGTAAGACTAAATGGAATACAAGAGTAATTAGAAATACTCTAGGATTACACTTACACTCACACTCACCGGTGTTGTGGGAGTTAGGTTGGGTCGCACAAGCGGTAGACTCGGTGGTTTGGTGATGGGCAGGTTAGCCCGGCGAGCCGATTGCTCGGTAGATATTTGTGACGTACGGGATAGCCCGGGAAGCTTTGGCTTAGTGGGAAATACATTAATGTTTCATGTGCATAAATATAAGGTGGTGGGTCTTTGGTATAAGAGAGTCATCGCACCAACACCAATACGTTGACCCAGCAAGTGTGGTTTAACACTTCGTTAAATAAAGTCCGTTGCTATAGCCTGTAAGAGTACGGAGGAGCTTCGCTTAGTGCACCAGCATTGAGGCATACGATAGGTCTGACTGGTTGTGCTGATACAAGTTTAGAGGTGGGCGATGCCCAACAAACCGCTTTCGTATGCCACTACGGAGGATCCTGGGAGGTTAGGCTCCAAAAAGAGGGAACTAAAGGTCTGTGTGCACAGAGTTTGGTGTATGTGTTGCACTTGCATGTTCACATCATAGCATACTTGCATGACATAACATAATCATTGCATATAACCCTTGACACCTATTATATAAATTGGTATGTGACACTTTATACAATAGGCCTTGCAAAACGACCTCTTGGTCTATAGGTTTGTATGGGCATTCCTATAGGTCATGGTTACTTAGTTTATCTTCTTGTACTTTTACTTGCTCAACTTTTTCATGCGTATACTTATATTGCCTACTTATTATCTGCTTACTTATACTTGCCGTAGTTTCATACTCATGATAGACTAGTTCCGTCGTCACCTGCTTACTTTCGTTACTCTCCACCTTACATACCTTCCCTTTTCTCCTCCCTGCTCGGTACTTAGGAGCCATTTGGGGAGGGGTGGAGGATGATAGGACTTAGTTTTCAAGACTAACGGTCATTGACCAAATCTTTTTAGGGGATCGTGGAGCCGAACCAGGATATGCAACACCAGAGGTCGGTGCGCTTGGAGACCAGACAGTATAACACAGGATTTCATGCAACAGGGACAGTGAGTCCCGATCATTTGTAGTTATTATAGATTTATTTCCGCATTGAGTGACTTGTAGTTAGGATCATGATGTATCTTGCAGGAGCCCTCTTATTAGTACTTTGCTATATCATTACTATGGACTCCCTTCGTGGAGATTGATTTTATTTCATGTGATTTCTGGTGGACTAGTATTGAGTTTACTTTGCTTTTTGTACTTACTCTCATCTTCTATGATCGGTATGGCCAGCAGTATCGGCATTTTGTAGTGATGAACTTCCCGGGTTTGTTGGTGTCACCGCAAAGCCGCGGTTCTGGGCATAAGACCCCGTTAGTTTTGCAAAAAAAGGGGTCTTACAAACTGGTATCAGAGCGAAGCCTTGATAAGAAGAGTAGAAGTCCACTAACCCTGGGTCAACCTCGCTCGAGTTTAGTTTGGGGACAAACTAAGCAGTGGAAGCAGTGGTGTGCCCATATGGAGGATCACATGTAATTTTCCACTTTTTACTAGGTTTAGGTCAAATTTATTGCAATTGGCCTTTGTTATGCAGCCCCCGACACATCCTATACCGTAAGAAGGAGCCCAACAAACTCTGAATGTTTCACAACCTCCTCCAGTTCCCACTCCATTTCTACAATCGGAGATGGGGTAGACTCTGACAGCCATCCTGGAGGTTTTCAGGGCCCAGCAGGCTCTGGATCCACAGCCGAACCCGGGGGCCAATTGGTTGAGTATCTTCCGAGGACTCTCTCCACCATCTTATATTGGGACGGAGTCGGTCGTACGGATGGAAGAGTGGCTTGATATCATGTTCGAGATGCTGACTGGGATATGATTCCCGTGGGAGGAGAGGGTACCTCTGGTGGTCTCCTGCTTGGAGTCTCATACAAAGAGGTGGTGGAAGACACTTCTGGATACAGTGTTTGTAGATTGGGAGGTTGCTAACATCACTTAGGAGGAGTTCAGGGCCGCACTGTTAGAGCACTTTGTCCAATAATCGATAAGAGATGAGCTGGAAGACAGGTTCCTGTAGCTGAGGCAGGGCAACAGGACGGTGCTGGAGTACCACTGGGAGTTCACTCACTTAGCCCAGTTTGCGGACTCCTATTAGCTGGACGAAGCGGGGTATACCAAGAGGTTATATAAGGGCCTTCGAGATGATCAAAGATAGGTTCTTCTGTATGTATTCGATGGGCCTATACCTCGGATTCTGGAGATGACAAAGAGAATGGAGGATTATTGGCACATGACTCGAGGCCGGAAGAGGCCAACTGAGGATCAGGGTCGGGGAGGAAGGAATTATCAGCGAAGGGGCCGCTTTACCGATGAGAGATGGGAAGAGGACCAACCCCGCTAAGAGGTGAGGCAGGAGCTGAGGGAGGTGGTGGTATTGGCCCCTCAACCTCTTCAGATGTGGGAGATACAAGGGCCCGGGGGTGTGGCACTTCCCCTGCCCAAGTGCTATAACTGCCGTCAGGTACGACACATCCGAAGGAACTGCCCCATGAGAGGGGCACCTTTACTGGCACCACAGTCTGCCCTGCCCGCTCAACAATTTGCAGGCTGAGGCCGTGGAAGAGGATGTGGTTTCTAGGGAAGAGATCAGAGGCAAGGGAGGGAGCAGGTGTATGCTCTAGACTTGGCTCCACTTCAGGACCCAGGCAGGGTGATTGTAGGTATGCTAGTAATTTTAATGTTGTAATTTACCTTTGAAATTTTAGAAACAACAAACAACAATAGCATACTAAGAAAGAAAACCATATGCTCAGTTACCTAAACATACTTAAATTAACATGAATAGTTATGGTGTGCGGCAAACCTGCCCACACCTTGGTGGATACGGGGGCATCGCACAACTTCATCTCCGATGAGTTTTTAAAGGAACTGTAAGGAGTCAGACATTATTTGGGAGTCGCCAGGAGGGTGCGTCTCCCCAACGGGACAGATGTTTCAGCTACTGCTAAGTGCCTTTTGAAGGTGACTATTGATGGTCTGACACTCGAGGCCCCGACTATGGTCTTGAGGATGTCAGACTTCGATCTGGTCCTCAGCATGACATGGCTTACTTGGAACCATGCCCAGATAGATTGCTCGGCAAAGGAAGGTTGTACTGATATATGACGACATCTTCACGATTTTCGAAGGTACTATTCCCATCTCCTGTAGGCTGTTATCTTCTACTCAGGAGGTCAAGGACCACTTGTAGGGTGATGAGATCTATTAGGTGTTCTTCGAGATCGCCGAGGTCAAGACGATGGTTGCCGATATATCGGTGGTGCGGGACTTTACGGATGTGTTTCCAGAGAAGCAACCAAGATTCCCGCCGTATCGGGAGAAGGATTTTTAGATACAGCTAGTGACAGGAGCTGAGCCAGTGTTTAGGGCTCCCTATCAGATGGCTCCAAAGGAGCTGGTGGAATTCAGGAGTCAGCTAAAGGATCTGGTGGAGGCTAGATTCGTTAGGCCAATTTCCTCTCCTTGGGGAGCTCCGGTCTTCTTTGTGAAGAAGAAGGACGAGACTCTCAGGTTGTGCAGCGACTATCGTGCACTAAACCGGTTGATAGTCCGGAACACATATCCACTGCCAAGGATCAATTAGTTATTTGATCAGTTAGAGGGAGCACATTGGTTCTCGAAGATGGATCTAATGCGGGATACTATCAGTTACAGATTCAGGAAGAAGACATCCAAAAGACGACGTTTAGCAATAGATATGTCTTGTATGAGTTTATCGTGATGCCCTTTGGGCTCAAGAATGTGCCATCGGCTTTTATGAGCTTGATGACCGGGTGTTCGAGCCGTACTCTACAGGTTTGTCATTGTATTCATAGATGATATCCTCATTTATTCGAGGATGAGGGAAGAGCATGCACAACATCTAGCCTTGACTCTAGAGAAGCTCAGGGATCATCAGTTGTATGACAAGTTCAACAAGTGCTAGTTTTGGCTGGCGGAGGTGGCCTTTTTAGGCCACATTATCAGTGGGGTAGGACTGTCAGTGGATCCCACGAAGATTCTGGCAGTGCGAGGCTTGCCTCAGTTGAAGACGTCCATGGATGTCCGAAGTTTTCTTGGATTGGTCGGGTATTACCGGATGTTTGTGTAAGGATTCTCTCAGATAGCCCATACACTCACTTCTTTGACAAAGAAGTACACTCCGTTCGTTTGGATGCCACAGTGTGAGGCGGCCTTCCAGGAGTTGAAGGGTCGGCTTACGTCAGCCCCTATCCTCGGTCTTCAGTTTGGGAAGGAGGGCTTCCAGGTGTACATTGATGCATCATTTCAGGGGATGGGTGTTTTATTGATGCAACATGGGCATGTGATAGCATACGCCTCCCTCCAGCTGAAGAAGTACGAGCAGAACTACCTCGTGCATGACTTGGAGATGGGAGATGTGGTGTTTGCTCTGAAGATTTGGCGGCATTATCTTTATGGTGTGCACTGCGAAATATTTTTGGATCACAAGAATATGAAATATGTTGATACGCAGAAGGAGGTTAACATCCTCTAGAGACGATGGGTGGTGTTTTTATCTGATTATGTGTACACGATACACTATCACTCGGGGAAGGCGAATGTGGTGGCGGACGCACTTAGCCAAAAGACTACCACATCAGGAGCAGAGCCCCAATTGAAAGCTATGGAGCTGATACAGATGATGGAGTATATGAAGATTACTTTGGTGTCCTCAGACAACTCAGAGCTTTATGAGGAGTATCCGGCCGCAATGAGCACTACTGATAATATTCAAGATTACATCAGGGTTGAGCAGAGAATAGATGACAAGCTAGAGCCAGTATTCAGGACCTTGGAGGCAGGCACGGCCAAGGAGTATATTGAGAGGGATGGGTTGCTATGCTTTAGAGGACGGGTGTACATACCGGCTGGGGGAAGGATTTAGGAGGACATTATGAACGAGGCTCACTACAACATGTACTCGGTGCACCTGGGCATCACCAAGATGACGACCGACCTTAAAAGGATGATGTACTGGCCGAGCATGAAGAGGGAAATCAAATACTTCGTGACCCTTTGTGAGGCTTGTCAGTTAGTGAAGGCAGAGTGTAAGAGTTCGACCGGATTATTGCAGCCACTTCCGGTGCCGGAGTGGAAGTTCGACGATATCGCCATGGATTTTATACATGGTCTTCCTTGGTAGCATGCGCAGAACGACTCGATATGGGTGATCGTCGATTGATTGACGAAGGTGGCAAGATTTCTACCGATCAGGAAGGCTCTCTAGTAGGTGACTTGGTGCGGAGGTTTGTGGAGTAGTTCGTCTGATACCATTGAGTGCCGAGGATGATAGTGTCCGAGAGTGATGGACGATTTACGTCTAAGGAGTGGAGGTCTGTCCAGGCTTATTTGGGGACCCGGTTGACATTTTGTATCGCCTTCCACCCTCAGAGGGATGGGCAGACAGAGCGCACCAATCAGACACTGGAGGATTTGTTGCGTGTTTATATACTGGACCACGGAGAGCCATGTGAGAGGCAACTACCGTTAATAGAATTCTCGTACAACAACAGCCATCAGTACAACATCGGCATGACCCCTTATGGGGATTTATATGGGAAGAGATGTAGGACTCTTTTATCTTGGATCCAGGATGAAGATCCGAAAGCACTTGGCTCGGAGTTCGTCGAGGATAAGGATACTCAGGTGCGGTTGATTCGAGACAGAATGTTGGAGGCCTAGAGTAGACATGCCAAGTATTACGATGCTCGTCATCATCAAGTATTGTTTCTGGCAGGAGACCGGGTGTTTCTGAAGATACGACCGATGCATGGAGTCTCGCTGGTGCGTGGTCGGAAGAAGCTCAGTCCAAGGTACATGGGGCCTTACAGGATCCTGGAATGGATTGGTCCCTTGGCTTACAGACTGGATCTGCCTCCAGAGCAGTGGGTTTACTTGACGTCTTCCACGTCTCCTCCCTCAGGAGAGCTCTAATTCGACTGGAGCAGTAGATTATGACTATAGATGGGCCTATAGCCTCTGATCGATAGGTGAACCTAGAGCCGATCCGGATAGACGATACTGGGATACGCGTCTTGCAGCGTAAGAAGGTTTCGTTGGTCAAGGTCTTTTGGAGGAATCATGGACAAGAGGAGCACACGTGGGAGCCGTAGGACTTGATGTAACAAAGGTACCCAGAACTTTTCACGTAAGGTGTCCCCTTAACTTCTCAGGATGTTACATTTTACTTCTCATACTTGACACCCCGTAGGCCTAACCTGAATTTCGAGGACGAAATTTTTATTTTTATGTATTGGGATTTGAAACATCCCTCAGACTTCTAGACCCCTAGGATGGTTTTGTCATGACTGAGTCATGACAAAACCTTGGGAAGCACTAAAGGGTTTGGGGGAAAATGGGAATTAGGTGGCCATGAGTACTAGCCTAGGATCATTACAGGGTTATGGATCATATGGAATAGGAAAGGGGATGCTGACCCGCGTTGTGGCTGACGCGCTTGAAGATTTGAGCACGGGAAATAACTGAACTGTACCCAACCCTAGTCGTTCGACTTGGAGTGAGTCAAAGTGTGTATCTGGAGATCATCATGACTTTGTAGAAGATTAGGGGCGTTGTCTTCGACTTTGGTTTCGAAAGACTAAAAGCTCAAACGTTGCTGACCGTCGCAAAGAACCGTGGTGTGACCCATGAGGTCCTGTGCACCAAGAATGTGCCCTAAGAGAACGGGGCAATTGGCCAACGTCTGTGGCGAATGGTGCTTAATTTTCACATTCCAATTGCCAATATTTGTATAAGCTTATGCTTGCATGGAAGGAGCACCGCCAACCAGGGTAAGGGGTGAGGTCATCATAATTTGGTCAGCTAATGTTGACAGTTGCTATTATTTGCCACCATTACGGTGGAATGTTTCATATAGGTATAGTCGAGCCAAGCAAGAAAAAATGGGTTGGAGTCCAGGATTGCTAAGCTGGCCCTTAAAGGCCAACACGAATTACCCGTTTACTTTATCGTTCATGTGTGGCTATCCTACGTGCCGATGTAAGCAAGATAATTTTATCTAAGTTAAACATTGTAAGGCCTTTAGGTTAATACTATTTGTGTATTTGGTTTATCATTCCTATTTTGTGTTAGTGGACATTCAGTTTGTTTGGTTCTAATTATTATCTTAAATTACTTCTGCTAGAATGCACTCTTAGTTAGGACGCGTTTATGGATTATGGTCTCAATAAGTAACTCCACTATCTGTCCGTATTATATGGCATCGGGACCCGACCGGACCTTCTGTTATATGCTATGTGATGGATGGGGGTGTTATATGTTCGTATCAGACTCTGGTGATATTCTTTCTTAGTTGAATTAATGGGCAAATTCTTTTAAGGGGAGGTGAGCACATGTATGTGCATTACTGTTATAACATGAAAGAACCCATGAATGTCCACCTTGGAATGGAAATACACAAGTTTGAGGAACCTATGTGTTCCTACGATTACCTTTTGGAAATTATTTTTCACCTAATTGAGTGTTTCAAGATTTTAGGTGACTAGGAGTGGTGCATAACAGTCACAATGTCAGCACTCTGTAGAGAGTAGTGCACCCAATGACGCGTCTGCGACCCTCCTTCTACTAAAACCATACGAATGGTAGCTGAAGCAGTGTTCGCTATGATTAAAGCCCAACTAGGGAGTGAAGTGCAGCCTCCTGCTCCTGGATTAGGTCATGTACTGCTTGGCACAGCAGAACCTATAGTGGCGTATCAAGTAGCGGCAGAGCCCGTAGTGCAGAGGAGAGCGACTGAAAAATAGATAAAGCACGTGATGAGCTTTAATCCACCAGGGTTTGTGGGGACTGGAACCCCAACGCAAGCTGAGGACATGCTTTTTAGGGTTAAGAGAGTCATGTCAATAATAGAGACTGAGGAGTGGCAGAAGGTTACAATAGCCAAATTCATTCTAGATAGTGAAGCAAGGTTATGGTGGGTTAATCTAGAGCTGCATCATATCGCTGGGAGATAACTCATCGCTATTTCGATGGAAGAGTTCTCAAGATTATTTCTAGCTCAGTTCATCCTGACAGCGCAAAAAATAGTTATGGAAAATCCATTTCAGAGACTGACGTAGGGTGAGAGTAGCTTGGACGACTACCTACACGAGTTCACAAGATTGGGGCGATATGATGGATTTACTTTTACAAATGAGGAGCATAAGACAAATCGGTTCTAAGAAGGACTGCGTGACGATCTGAGATATCTGCTCTCAGGTCCTATGATGAAGGGCTTTCTGACCCTAGTAAATACAGACCGATCTCTGGAGCAGGATCTCAAGAGGGTCCAAAGTTAGAAGGACTTAGATGTAAAGAGGTCAGAGTTCAAGGTACTAAAACCACCAAGTCTGGGTTCCTAAGGTGGAACAAGAAGGCCAAGTCTTTCAGACCAGATTCTTCGTTGGTAACTTCTAGGGCATCATCTGGGTGGGGAGGCCCAATCCACTATTATAATTATAGCAAACATGAACACATGGCCCGCGACTGTTGGAGAAGCAAATCAGAAAAGAAGGCAGGAGCATCCTATGCTAAAAAAGGGAAGGAGGTGGAGTCAACCGCATCCCATCAAGCTCTAGCCTAACCAAGAGTCTACAACCTTGGCCAATAGGAGGCCATCAAGAAAGGCGATGTGGTGACAGGTATGTGTTAGATTTTTGCCATAATACTTTGTATACCTTGCGCCTTATGCTTTGGCCGTATGACTGTCGTGTTTTAGGATTTGTCGTAATCATGGACTGTTCAACTCGAGCACTGTTTGATATAGGAGATTCACACTCGTTCCTATTCAAAGACTTCATATCACATATCAGAGTGCCTTATTCAGTAGCTAAGGATTTTGGATGTTATAATGCCTAACGGGTGTTCGATGCGCGTGGATAGAGTCTGTTGCATTAAAGTGCTGTAGGAAGTCAAGATTTCGACATGAAAGCATCACTATTACCAATAGTGGAGTTTGACATGATATTTAACATGGATTGGCTCTCGGAGCAACGTGTATTCATTGATTGTAGTTTGAAGATGGTTAAACAGGGGCTATGTACAAGTCATGAAACTACCTTCTCTGGTATGAAGGGACCGAGCAAGATGCTGATGTCTGCTCTCCAAGTATTCAAAGTAGTTTATGTGGGGGGGCGGAGTTGTTCTTCACCCAATGTGAGGCTAAGAAGCCCAAGCTTGGTTTGGTCAGTATTCCGGTGGTGTCGGAGTTTGCCGATTTTTTTCCCGAAGATCTCCCTGGAGCCCCTCCTCGAAGATTGATCGAGTTCACCATAGAGTTGGTGCCAGGTGCCAAACTTGTGCCGCGGTCTCCTTACCGCTTAGCACCAAGAGAGATGGCAGAGTTGAAGGCACAACTTTAGGAATTGATAGATCGGGGGTATGTGTCTCCAAGTTCATCACCTTGGAGCGCCCCGGTCCTCTTCGTGAAGAAAAAAGACAGAATTCTACGACTATGTATCGATTATCGGAAATTGAATAAGCTAATAGAAAAGAACAAGCACTCGATTCTGAGGATCGATGATCTATTCGACCAGCTAGTCGGGTTGACTTTGTATTCGAAGCTAGACTTGAAGTCTTGATATTATTAGTTGAGAATCAAAGAAAGTGATATTCCCAAGTCAGTGTTTAGTACACGTTATGGGCATTATGAGTTCACTATCATGCCTTTCGGGCTGACGAATGCAACGTCTGTGTTTACGGACTTAATGAATCGAACGTTCAGGGAGTATTTGGATCGGTTCGTGATAGTCTTTATTGACGATATACTAGTGTACTCCCAGTACAAGTATAATCATGCAGAGCACTTACATATTATTCTGGAGACCCTGAGGAGTAGTCAGTAGTACGCCAAGTTCTCTAAATGTGAGTTTTGACTATCTTTGGTGGCATTCCTTTGTCATATTGTTAGTGGAGAGGGAATTGCGGTGGATCCGGCGAAGGTGGTTGCAATACGAGAGTGTCCTGTATTATCTTCTGTGGCGAAAGTCTGGAGTTTTCTAGGGCTTGCCAGCTACTACAAGCACTTCGTGGAGAACTTCTTGCAAATAACATTACCCCTCATGACCCTTATAAGTAAGGATCAAAAGTTTGTATGGTCGCCAGCGTGGGCACAAGCTTTCGAAGAATTGAAAAGTCGTTTGACCACGGTGCCTATTTTTTGATCGCCATGTGGGATAGAGGGCTATGAGATCTACAATAATGCTTCAGGGAGCGACTTAGGCAGTGTTCTGCTATAACATGGGAATGTAATAGCATATGGCTTGTGCGAGTTAAAGGTGCATGGGAGTAATTATCCGTCCTATGACTTGGTGTTGGCGGTTGTGATACTCGCTCTAAAGATTTGGAGGCACTATGTATATGCCATGAAGGTCGATATTTACACAGACCATAAGAGCCTGAAATATATATTGGATCAGAAGGACGTAAATATGCGACAGTAGAGGTGGATGGATTTCCTTGGGGATTACACCTTTAAGATACATTATGTACCTGACAAAGGTAATGCAGTTGCGGATGCGTTAAGTCCCAGGGCTCCCGCACAGGCAAATTGGATACTAATGCTTGACGAGCATCTTATTCGAGATTTGGAGGCCATAGAGATCTCTTGCGTTGATAGGAGGTCTAGTTTGGGAAGAAGGTTTGAATTGGATAGAGGTACAATATGACCTCGCCAACCGGATTCGGCAGACTTTAGAGTTGGATGACAGTATGAAATGCTACATGTCCGAGTCTTTTGATGGGTCAAATACCTAGTTTATTGTTAATGATGAGTTGTTGTGGAAGAACAGTCGATTGTGCGCCCAAAGGTAGGTAAACTATGGGAAGAATTAATGTATGAGGCTCATTATACCAAGTACTCAATTCACTAGGGGAGCACAAAAATGTAAAAAGATATGAAAAAGCTATTCTGGTGGCCAGGACTGAAAAAGAACATAACGTTATATGTAGCGAAGTGACAAACTTGTGCATTGGTGAAGGCCGAGTGCCAGAAGCCCGGTGAATATTTGAAGTCTTTGACTATACCGGAATGGAAATTCGATGACATATCCATGAACTTCGTTCATGGTTTGCCTGGGTCGCAGATGGGAAACGACGCCATCTGGGTGATCGTTGATCGTTTGACAAAAGTGTCGCACTTCATCCCGAATAGGAAGGATGATTCGGTGTAAAAAATGGCAAAGCTGTATGTGGATAATATTATACGACTGCATGGTATGCCCCATAGCTTCGTGAGTGACTGAGATGGGTGCTTCACGTCTAATGACTGGAGGCTGGTTCATCAAATGTTGGGTACCAAGCTAAAGTTCTATATGACCTTTCATCCGTAGTCGGATGGTCATACAAAGAGGGTAAACAGGATGATGGAGGACATGCTTCATATGTGTGCCCTAGATTTTGGGAAAAGGTGGGAGGATCACTTGTATATGAACGAATTCGCTTACAACAATAGCTACCAGGCAAGCATTCAAATGGCGCCCTTCGAGGCCCTATAAGGTAGAAAGTGTCATACTCCGTTTTCATGGTCGGAGACAGGCGAGTCAAAGTTGTATAAGTGGAAGGAAGTCGAGGATGCGAGTTCTATTGTTCGAACAATCAGGGAGTAATTATTGATTGCTCAGGATAGACAGGCTAAATACTACAATGTTAAGCACATGAATGTCGGCAGTAGCGGTCGTGTCGTAACTGACGGTAGTTACTATGTGGCAGTAGTATCCTATCGCATAACAATAACAAAATTGTAATGGTGTGGCCATGTATTATCCTATGATCTGAGGGCCTGGGCGATGGATCACGAACCGAGGCATTGATTAATGGTACTGTACGGTGGTAGCTAGTTACCCCATGACGGTAGCTTGGTTTAAAGCCTTGGAAGTGCCATTTTCACTTCAGTCTTTTGGAGTTTTAGGGTTGAGCGATTGGAGAAGGAAGAAGGAGATTCATTCGAAGAGGCCATTTGAGTTTTGGAGCTCCAATTCGCGAGACAAGTTCAGATCTACGAAGGCAAATCCTAAGCGACCGTTTCCATCCGGCTAAAATCTCTCCTATGGCACCGAAACGAACTTCTAGGGTAATGTTCCTCTTCCGTGGACATGTGAAGTCCTTATTTTTTACATGTGGGGGTAAACGCTCCACGAAGACGTGGAAGTGGTTCTACCGAAGAGTAGATCCGTGTATCCCCGTTAGTGTTGTATTTAGATCTAGAATCAAAGTTCGGAATAGGCATGCTGTGTGAATCCCATCCGGATAGGTTGGTCTGGATTGGTGATGTTTGTATGTTATGTATGCCATAGAAGACTCCATGGTAATCACATATATTTCCGAGTCGTGGGGTGTGTAGTTGACTGTAGAGAGAGTACTGGGGGATGATCTCTAGGAAAATGCCTAGTTAAGGGTGAAGAATCGATAGTCTGTCCCCTACTGAGCGGCGGTAGTGTTACTGCTGGCGGTAGATCCAAGTGATCACTGTATCATTTTGTGAGGCCTCTCTTGTGGAGACCTGGGGGCCATCATTTGGTGAGACCTGTCTCTTGAAGACTTGGGGGACAATTTGTGGAGCTAAGAGCCTTTGTGTCCCAAATTAGGCAGCCATGAGTGCTAGCCTAGGATCATAACGGGGTTATGGATCATACGGAATGGGAAAGGGGTTACTGACCCGCTTCGTGACTAACGCGCATGATTATTTGAGCATAGGAAATAGCTGAACTGTACCCAACTCTAGTCGTTCGACTTGGAGTGAGTCAAAGTGTGTATCTTGAGATTATCACGACTTTGTCAAAGATTAGGGGTATTATCTTTGGCTTTTATTATGAAAGACTTAAATCTCAGATGTTGTTGACCATTACACAGAATGGATGTGTGACCCATGAGGTCCTGTGCACCAAGAATGTGCGCTGAGAGCACGGGGCGGTGGCCGTTGGGCCAACGTCTGTGGCGAATGGTGCTTAATTTGCATGTTCTGATTGCCAATATTTGTATAAGATAATGCCTGCAGGGAAGGATCACTGTCACCCCAGGTAAGGGGTGGGGTCATTATAATTTGGTCAACTAATGTTGACCGTTGCTATTGTTTGCCACTATTGCGGTGGAATGTTTCATGCAGGTGTAGCCGAGATAAGCGGGAAATAGCGGGCTGGAGCCAAGGATTACTAAGCTGGCCCTTGAAGGCCAAAGTGAATTACCCGTTTACTTTATCATTTATGTGTGGCCGGCCCGCATGCTTATGTATGCAAGATAATTTATTCTAAGTTGAACATTGTAAGACCTTAAGGTCATTACTATTTGTGTATTTAGATTATAATTCCTATTTTGTGTTAGTGGACATTAAGTTGGTTGAGTTCTTATTGTAATCTTAAATTACTTCCGCTTGAATGCACTCTGAGATAGGACGCGTTTATGGATTATGGTCTCAATAAGTAACTCCACTAACTATCCATAGTATATGGCATTAGGCCCCGACCAAACCTTCTGTTATATGCTATGTGATGGATGGGGGTGTTACAATGCCACTCATGAAGTAGAGCAAACAACTTGATATTGTGGGTTTTATTTCAATATTGCCTCTAAAGAATACTTAACTGACTGCCACTAGTGGAGCAGAGCAGACAGATCGAGGTTTTGACTTTTACTTCAATATTGACTCTAAATAATACCGAACTGGCTGCCACTCATGAAGCAGAGTAGAAAGATCAAGGTTTTGGATTTTATTTCCATATTGCATCTAAATAATCCTGGACTGTCCCCCACTCCTGGAGTAGAGCAGACAGATCGAGGTTTTGCTTTTTTATTATAATATAGCCTCTAATTAATACCAAACTTACCGCCACTCATGTAGTAAAGCAAACAGATCTAGGTTTTCAGTTTTATTTCAATATTGCCTCTAAATAATACTGAACTTGCCTCCACTCGTGGAGAAGAGAGGATAGATCGAGGTTTTGGCTTTTATTTCAATATTGCATATAATAATGCTGAACTAGCCTCCACTCTTGTCAGCAGAGAAGTGCAGATAGATCGATGTTTTGGCCTTTATTTCACTATTGTATATAATAATGCCAAATTGGCCGCCACTCTTGTTAGTAGAGCAGAGCAGATAGTTCAATACTTTGAATTATTCAGTCTTGTCTACAATTAAGAGTTGGCCCGATGGCGATACATTCTATTGGATTCAAATCTATATAGTGCAGGACTTGATCGACTCCCTTAATAAGTAGAGCATGCGGTTGAGTGACACCTTAGCCTTTTGATAAATCATTTAAAATTTTGTATTTGGCAAATTGATGATTTAATGCACAAGATTTACTTCTATATACAAAGCTTTTGAATGAGTATGAATTCTTATAGCTATTATTGTGATCATTTTTGTGCGTAACACAAGAGGCCATGATGCATGTCAAGCCGAGCCATGGACTGGGGTTTGTTGGATCAGGTGGCCAACCTTAGAGGGAGGGTGAATAAGGTTTTTAAAGATAGTTTGAAATTAAAACAAATTTTATCAAGAAAAAAAGTTCTGGAAGCTACCCTGAGCGGTAAAGCTAGCGCCCGACAATAGGTCACAGAGATAATCCTCTTTGTAAAACTTCATTTTCAGATTTCTCTCACTGCACTCAAACCATTAACATCAAACAACCATGATTTTGAGATATAATAAATAATATGAATTTTATTCAAAATAAGAACAATTGTTTACAATAACAAAACTAGATCACCGCGACGTCAAAGATCGGAGGCATTAAAATACAAACTTCTCATTTTTATTTCTATATTGACCCTCTACCCATACCACTTGGTTCTCTCCTTTTCCCCCAAAAAGTTATTCAAGCCGGCTCTTCACCTTCCTTCCCAGAAGGGTCTTAGAGCCCCCACTAGATCCCACGATCTAAACGTCCCTCACCAGGGCGATTTCCTACAGATTCCTCCTAGAAATCTGATGACCTGAATTTGACGACCTCCCAGGTCGATTTCCCTCACACACATAATACAAAAAAGGTTAAATAGAATATAAAAATAAGAAAAAACTCCCCTCTAACTAGAACCCTTGATGTTGATGACAATTTGCTTGCAAAGGTTCGATCTTTGTGGCTTATAAGTATTCCTCTTCGATGTTCTTCAGATTCGTAAAGACGTGCACTTGATGAGAGTTTTTTGTAGTGAGGATCCTTTACGTAAATATTAGGAAGAAGGCTTCTTGATCACCATATTTGTAGCCTTCAATCCTTGTGCATGAATTCTTTTTTATCTCCTCTGAAGAACTCTCCACCTCAATGAGTTGGGATGACCCCTTCCTTCCCTTTAGAAGGCTAGAGCGAACTCCCCGTTCAAATTTTGTGAAAAATCGTCACCTGAAACTCAATTTCGGGCTGATTTAAATAGAGAAAACTAAGCAGAAAGTTACCGTGCGGTGGTAGCTATGGTGGTAGCACACAGTCATCAAAATTCTTCCTTTTCTTCTTTTCAATTTCATAGATTTTGCCTTCATCCTTAGAAATAAATTATTACTCATTAAGATAAAATATATCCTTGCCTTCCAATTGATATTTGATGCACATTCTGACTTCTCAATCAAATCATGATATATTTGGAGCTTCCTAATACCACGAGAGCTCTTCCTTTTATGCTCCTCAATTAGTGAAAAATTTGCGGGCTTTTATAGCTGTTATAAATTAAGCTACCATCATCGATAAGGCTAGCGCCTTGTGGTAGGTCGATGCATTGGAATGTGATAGCTGTCCAGCAGATTTGGAAACAAATCAAAGTAAAATATTTTTACACTTTTGCACTACTACGACGCGGTATAAACCAATCGCCTGGCGGTAGCATTATCCTCTCAACAAAGACTACTCAAAGTTCGTCGAGATAGCTAGTGCCCAGCGGTATGGCTAACGTCACACAGTAGGTCATCGAGAACTCGTGTAGATTTAATGTCAAGCTAGCGCGGGCAGTAGTGCTAGCGCCTGATGGTATGTACCCAAACTTGAGCCTTTCATTCTTCACACTTGAAAACTTGCACACTATAAACACAAAACAAACATGATCAAATACATGCTGAGATTTGTTATTCTAAAACCAAGAGATGCGAAATACATGTTCTAATAAACTCCCCCTTTTTATAATAACAAATTTACTATGAAGAAATAATGCATAATAGTGTTTGTGTTTATAGTAAATGATAAGCGTTCAATGCGTACTCCTACTAGATGGATACTACTCCTACAAAGACTCTTCCTAGTTTGTATACTTCTTAAGAGAGATATTTATTTCTTCAAATTCATTCTCCCCCTTTTGTTATTATCAAAATAGTGTCAAACTGAGTGTATTAGCACATAGAGTTTTTCTATATAGTAGTAAAAATATTATCATGATACCACTGGTTGATTCACATATGTTACAACTTGTTAAGGTAATTATCTTGATCGAGCATAAAATATCAACATCCTATGAATACTCCCCTTACATAAATGCTTTCTATAAAAATTTTTAATGTACTTCCCGTGAATTAAGAAATTGATGCACGAAGTTTTTCCCATTTTTTGGTTTTCAAGATGCATACTTCAAGAAGAAAAATACAGAAATAAGCAGAGTCATCGGGCGAGCGACTTCGACACATTCATAGAAACGTGAATTAAGGGAGTTTCCCGTTCACTTTAATTTATATTTTCCATTTTCCTAACCAAAACCATCTAGCTTAAAGACGGGAAAAAGAAAAGCGCTTTTGGGAGACACCCCATGGTTATCCTTTTTCTTTTAAAATTGTATGTTTAGTTATTTTTTTACAAGTATGGAAGTTTGTTGATGAATGACGGTTAGACAGGCTCGAACGTCAAGAATCTTACAAGTCGATAATTTATGTTTTATTTATTTTCTTTAGTAAATCAAAAAATATTAAAAAAAACTATAATAAAAAAATTTAGAAGAAAAAAGAAATTTCTGCAATTTTGATTTAACACACCCAAGTCACGGGCGAGACCGACAGGCATGTACTTCCCGAAAAATGGAACCCGGCGCTTATTCCGAGGGGGGAGATTTTATGTCCGTCTTCCATTCATGTCACGGGCGTGAACTTCATTGGTCACGGGCATGATAGTGATGGAACTTTCCCGTCACGATCGAAAAAAAATAAAAATAAAAATAAAAATCTGTTTCATATATCATGCCCATGGCAACCGATGTCACGCCCGTGACATAGGGAAGTCACGCCCGTGACGTAACCATGAGAAAAAAGAAAAAAAAACAACCTTTTTAGTTACACGCCGTAGGGTCATGGGCGTGACCCTAGGCCGTATTGAGCGAATCTGAGACATTGACCGACCCGGTCAATGCCTCAGATTCCTAGTTTTTCCTTATTTTTAGTTACACGCCCCAGAGTCATGGGCGTGACTCTGGGGCGTGACTTGCAAAAAATTTATTTTTTGTCGTTACTTGAGCGGTCAACGTTCCACATGTCCGTGTAGGTTATACTCCCGCCTAGTCACGAGCGTGACATGGGGTGTGACCTCACAAATTTCCCTATTTAAGTCTTTCTTCCCCTTTGATTCCTTCACACCATCCAACCCTCCCTTTTTACTTCTCTAGTCTCCTTAGCTGAAATTCCCTCTTTCCTTTGAAATATGCCTCGCCACCAACCCCGCTCTATTGCCTCCTCATTTGAGCACCCTACGGACCCCATCGCGGAGGAGGCTATGCTTATCTTTGAGAACACCACCCAACAAGACCAGAGCAACAGTTTACGTACCAAACCCTTTGGCGTATTCTAGATTTTTGACTATGGGATCCTTGCAGCTTTTGGCACGATAGATTTAGTTCGAGAATTTCTATCCACCCTAGGTTGGAGTTTTCTTTTCTCCATTTCATAGCTCGCCTTCCTTAAGCTTGTCGTTGAGTTCCTATCATCATTCAAGTTTCGTTGGGGTGCGGATGATTATTTTATGGTCTTTAGGATGGACGGCGTAACACATCATCTCACCATCCGCTAACTCAACGTTGTGATGGGATTTTGTGATGAAGCATTCTCTCTTTCCCGCTTACTCCACCCTTCATTCTATTTTTCCTTCTGACTTCAACCTTCTTACCTTTCGGTTGGAAATCAACACTGATTTTTTTCCCTACACTCCCAAATAATCAAAAGGAAACCACCTCATTTCCCCCGCCCTATGTATTCTCCACAACCTCCTTGCTTTTACAATCACCGGTTGCGGCGATAGCCATGGCGTGGTGACTCGGGCTGGTTTACTATATTTATATAGTATGTTATACCGGTTCCCGCTCAACCTAGGTCACGTGCTTACGATATTCTTTCAGTATCAGGCCGAGAATGTAAGGTTGGGAGCAATATATGATGGGAACTTCATCACTCATCTCGCAAAATAGATGGAGACCAAGGATACTGTTCCGCGGCTGCACTGCTCTCAAACGTCGCTTACAATTCAGTTCCATACCCTCCCGAACCTTGGCCTTGCATGACGATGTGACGACGAGTTCGAGGATCTCCCTCTAGTAGTCGATGGTGGAGACGTTGACCTTGATTTTGGGGCAGGTCCCAGTAGCCCTCCTCACTCTCCACAACTTCCACCAACGCAGTATCTTTTGCCAATGTCAGGTCCTTCTACTTATTGGGATCATCAATATGGGTCGATTCACACACTCCTCGACCAGATGCAGACCTATTTTGATGAGCGCTTTACAAATTTTGATGGTCGATAAAAACTGTGCTGGAGCCGAGTCACACTTCTTCCATGACGCATATTACACGTGAGTTTACGGACATGTGGACATACTATCAATAATAAGGACGCGATAGCGATGGGGAATAGGTTTCTTTTTATATCAAATCTATATCCGGACTATTGTATCTTTATATGTTTTTTCTTATTATAAGCATTTTCATGTACTCTTTTTTTTATTTTAATCAAATTTAAAAAATATATCATATTTTGCTTTAGTACTTTCAGGTCAGACTTGATGCAGATTTGGACACTTTTTAGGGAAGTTTTCTCTTCCTTTGCTTTTTTATTTCCATACATTGGGGACAGTGTTTCATTTAAGTATGGGGGGGGGGATATTTCTCACTAGTTTAACCTCCTTTTTTTAGCAAAATATTAAAAATAATATGACTTTTATATAATTCTTTTCTTTTAAAAAAAAACCAAAAAATACAAAAAATTAAAAAATTTAATTGTTTTACTTTTTATTTAGTTTTTACAAACGAAAAATTCAAAAATAATAAAAAAAATTAGAAAGTCAAAACTTAATTTCTTAGAAAGGGACGCTTGAGATATCACCTCATCTTACCTCTTAGTATTGGTGAGAGCCCTTCATAGGTTATACCTCGGGAAGTCTAAGAAATAACAAAAAAATTAGGTTTAATTTTTAATTAGATAAATCATTATTTCTATATTTATTCACAAGCAAAATTCCTATATTTAACTATTACATAGTGTTTAGAGTATTTTCATACTTTAATTGAATTTTGAATTTTAGAGTAGAACTGTTGGCCATGCTGTGTTCCTAGTCAAGTGCACGTGTTAGTAAAATTTTATGTAGAACTAATTATTCATCGTACAATTAGATTTTTATTTGTCTAAATGCGTGGAAATAGTTTACTCTACTTTCATTTTGAAACCGGTAAAAATTCAAAAAATAATTTAGGTGAGTACGTAAAAGTTTACTAGAGAAATATTTCACGAATTAAGAGTAAAAGTATTCTTTCTCGATGTCTAGAACTTGCCCTTTAGGGATTTTCAAGACTTGCATAAGTTAAACTCATTAGCATGAATAGGATATAAACATTTATTTTGGTCAGTTTTAGCCTTTGCACCCGTACCTAACATGTTATCGTTACTAAAACCACATTGAGCCTATTACCCTACCTTTTATTTCAGCTCCACCAAATATTTCACCAAGGCCTAAAATGCATCCTAATCGCACATCAATGCCCGAGCTCGATAATATATGAAAAGCTTTGTGAGTGATTTGGAGCCATTTTATCTTGGTGGCTATTTATTTATTTATTGAAAAAAGGTGATTTGTTTCTCCTTACTTATGAAAATATTAGAAAAATCTTTAAAAAAGGGAAGGATAAATAATTAAAAAATGTTGATGAAAAAAACTTGAATGAAAAAAAAGGAAAGAATAAAAAGAAAAAGGTTTGGGAAATTAGTTATGTTTTTAAAGCCATGTTTATTTCTTTTATGCGAGCTTTCTTTAAGTTTAGGTGCAACAAGCCATTGTATTTATCTTTGATTATCCACACCAAAACCTAAGCCTACATTTCAACCTAGTTAAGTCCTATTGATTTGTGCATATAAGTTAGACTAGTTCTGTGGCGAGAGTGTGAAAGGGCTAGCCTATGACCATCGATATTGATGGATTTCTTTAGAGGGTATCTCGATTTTCGATTTGTGTAATGTAGATCTTAGTACACACACTACCTTCTCCCTAAATATAATTTTAGGATTTACCAGAATTTCAAATTCAAAGTAGAAATAATAAGTGGGAACACATTCTTGAATAATTAAAGCTAATTTGTATCCTGAGTAGGTTTTTCTACTAAAATAGCTACGCGCATAGGCATACGACTTCACATTTTACTCCTTAGGTTCAATTTTATTTTCTAGCATTGAAATTATTCTTCTCCCTATGGAAAGTGTTTGCTCGGAACTAGCAAACGAGTAAGTATGTGGGTATTTGATAACTCTAATTTTATCCTTATTTTTATATAGTATTTATTTAATAATTAATTAATTTAGAGTTATATTTAATTAATTGAGTTAATAATTACTTTTTCTTATATTTCAGGTTAATGCGGTCTTTAAATTATATTTTGAAGCTGACAACATTAATCAGGTGTAATTTTGGAGCAAACTGGAAAAAATCACGAGTACACGCCCTAGTCACATGCGTGACCTACAAGTCACGGGCGTGACAAGTAGGTGTGATCCCTCCAGATGGTCCAGAAGTCATATCCACATCATTAAAAATTACACGCCCCATATCACAGGTGTGACATGGGCGTGACACAGGACACAGGCGTGACCAGCCAAAGGAGCTCTAGATTCCAATGACATGTTAGTTTAAAGTTACATGCCTAGTACACAGGCGTCACAAATAGACGTGACAACGAGCTTAGGGTGTGACGCAACATTAAAAAGACAGCTTCCGATCCAGGCCGTTCTAAGCTTACATGCCCTAGGTCACGGGTGTGACCTAGGGGTGTGACCTCTTCAGCAACTGCCAGATTAACTCCCGCCGTTTTGAGTTCCCGCCATTTCCAGCAACAGTCAAGACATGCCATAGGTCATGGGCGTGATCTAGGAGCGTGACCCGCAAAACAAAAAAATTTGGCAGTTTTTTACCAACGTTCCCGGTCTTTCAAGATGACGGTTTCGTACCTTACATGCCCCTACTCACGGGGGTGACCTATGGGCATGACTCTCTAGAAAATTTACTATAAATTCAGGACATTACTAGGAGCTGGCGGGGAAGACTTTTAGGAAGATTTAATAGTTTAGTTTTTAGTATTTTGCATTTATTTCTTGTACTTTTCCATTTCATAGTATAGTTTTGCTTTTGTAATTTCTAATTCAAGTACATTCTTTATGCAATCATGTTCTTCTTTTCCTTCTTTTTATGTATTTCGTTTATCATATTAAGTATCTAATCTTCTCTTAGCACTTGATTATGATAAACTTTGGAATAAAATAAACTTCTTTTATTTGTCAAGCTCTTTTTTATTCACTTCAATTTTTCTTTGATTTTAGTTGCATCGAATTCATATTTCAAGAATATGTCTTTGATCCTAGATCTGTATCCTAAATTCACTGAGAGGTTGTAGATACGAGTAGATCATTCAAAGGTAGAAGGAGTTACATGCACTCTTTGAGAGAGGACGACATAAATCTTCCGAATTGGAGTCAAATCCAATAGTGAGGTTCACCACCCAAACCAAGTTTAGGGTTTTCGTGATGCAGGCTCATGGTTTCTACGGGTTAAACACTACGCGGGTTTCTACGGGTTAAACACTACGCGTTCTTATGTTCGACAATTAATCAAATACGCAGCGAGCAATTTCTCTAAATTAATACTAATGATGATCAACCAATATATCAATGCACAACGCAAAGGGTCGCTTCCCCTTATAAAGATTAAACAATGGTTATATGCCAATGTTCGCTCAAGAGAAAAGGACCTACCCGATTCGGACAAGTAACAATTCCAAATAAAATTATTCACTAGCAAATCACAAACCAATACGAGAGGACCCAGACTTAAATAATGATTTAAAAAAAAGTCCAAATCAATCCCAAAAATTAATTAATATGAGGGAGGCCAAATCACTTGAACCCAAGGATAAATCAAGGTAAAGAAACTGATTTCCTCTGGCGTTCATGAGATCTACCCGAACCAAGTTTACGAAAATATTTCAGGATAATAAATGCTTAAAAATCAGATTTTAATTAAACATGAATTTCAATATAAATCGGGACAAAATACTAGTCGTCTAATTCCACCAAATCTCACAATAAATTAGAATAAGTGCACAAGAGATGGTTTAGAGAAATCATTACTCAAATCCCAAGAGAAATCTATCGACAAGGTGGGTGGAGGAGGCGTACACGACGGTGGTTGAATCTATATCCATGCGACTCCACGGATCAGCACCAGACGATAAAGACACTAGCCGTTTCCTTTGCAATAACCCTAGGAGAGCGAGAAGCCTTGAATATAATATATATATGGAAAGAGGAGAGAGAAAAGGTGGTGGGAATACTATTCCAAGGTGGTGGAGGAATGGCGGCTAGGGGAGAGAATGAAAGGTGGCCAGATTTGTCCTTTGAGAGGAAGGAGTGGTGGTTGGTTTTCTTAAGGAATGAGGAGGTGAGGGAGATATTGAAGAAAGGAGGATAAGGATGAGAGAAGGCAGAGAAATAGAGGGGGAGAAAGGGTGGCCAGAGGCCAAGAGAGAGGAGAAGGGAGGGGGCCAAAATTTGCCTTAGGGGGAAGAGAGAGATAGGAAGGAAATTCAAATTTTGAATTCAAGTTTCAATTTTTCATTCTTCATTTCATAAATCCTTCATAACCATGGCTAAATATAGCCTACACCACTCCATCTCCTCCATTCAAAATTCAAAATGAAACTATGATGGTTATATGCACCCATCATTATATGAAATAAAAATAATACAACATGATGTTTATATGCACCCATCATAATACATGAAATAAACTCTTAAAATAAAACTGCTTAAAAATAAAATTGCTAAAAATTATAATTTGATAAAATATATAATTATAATTATTTAATTTATAAATATATATTTTATTTAGTGGTGGCGGCGGACGTCGTGCAAAACATGTCGCGGCGATGGCGAAGGGCGTCGTGGTAGAATCCCATCCTCGAGCTTGCGGCAACGATCATCCCAATCCACGAACTCTCTCAGACGGGGATCAATAGAGGCCGCAATGATAACGTCTCCATCATTTCGATTGGCCATGAGGTCTTAATCGATCAACCTAAGGTTAGTCGAGTGCGTATTCTCGAGAGACATGCTTTTGTATTTTGAGAACCTCCACGATCGAAGTAAGTAATTAGAAGCTTGCATTTTATTTCATGAAACTTTATTTTAATCCAAAGGGATTTTAGATCTAGTGGTATTCTTTATTTCTTAAAATAACTTTTAATAGTTTAGTAAACCACTCTTTTTATATTCGATAAAATAATATTAATTTGCGTGAGTAGAAGTAATCAACATGCCCAGAAAAATACGACACTTGACATTTTATTTTAAAATATCCTATACTATGAATGATAGGTGCTTTTGCCTATTGTTCATAGAATTTTGAGATAATATTAACCGCAAATTATTCCCATCAAGTTTTTGGCGCAATTGCCAGGGAGTTATTTTTGTTGATATTTTAAAAGTGCAAATTTTATTAATTTTATCATTTTCTTTCTCTACCTCCATTTCTCTTTTTAATTTTCTTTTTCAAATTTATTTCTATTAAGTAAATATTGTTTTTAATTTCTTCCTTAAAATAAAATGTTATCTCATTTGGTCGCCAAGGTTGCCGAGCTTCAAAACAAAATGAATCTTTTGGAAGTCGCACGCAAGTGCCAAATTTATTATTATTATTGTGGTGCTACTCATCGAAGTGAGGAGTGTTATATTTATTATTATTCTCAAAATTTTTCTTATGAAAATAATTATTCTCACTTTAATGATAATACTTTTTCAAAATTTCATGAAAACAATATTTCAGATTTTTCTAATTTTCATGGAAATAATTTTTCGAACTTTAACCAGAATAATGTTTCCAATTTAAATAATATTTCTTCTCCCTCGGATGTTAATTTTTTTTTGTTTTGCAAGATCAATCGGAAGGATTCCCGAGTAATGAGAATACTTTTTTAGATATGAATTTTTGTTCTTCTTTCTCCGCGCCATAAGCCGAGTCTTCTAATTTTGGGGAATTTTCGCAAATTCAATTTCTTTCCCCTCCCCAAAATTTAGAAACTATTAATACTTGTTCTAATGATTTTTCTCTATCTTCAAATATTTCTCCCATGGAGGAACATAAATCTTCATGTACCCCCTTAGTTTCTTATACCGAAGAAGAAGAAAATTTGTTATTTTAAGAGTTTATTTATTGTATGGGCACACCAGGTGAATTAGATGAAGAACCTGTGTTTTCTCCTACAATTCCCGATTTTTCTCCTCCTTTTCATGAATTATCAAGCATCACATATAAATATTTAGGAATTCAAATTCATGAACATGATGTGTCCAATGATTTTACTTTAAAAGAATTTTCTGATAATAATTTTATTTTAGAAAATAAACAATCGGAGCTTGATCTTATAGTTTCGCAAGAGCCTTCTTCTTGTGAAAATTTTTCTGAAACATTTATTTTTTTATTTTTCTTACACTAACGATTTTGATGAAAAAGATGAGCTGTTGCAATCAAACGTCGTCCCCTATCCATTTGCCGCTCATCTAAAAAAATTCAAGTCACCTCCGGTATGATCAAGATGCCCGCTTTAAGAAGAAAAATACAGAAAAAAGCGGAGGAGTAATCGAGCGAGCGACTTCGGTACATTCACCGAAATGTGAATTAAGAGAGTTACCCGTTCACTTTAATTAATATTTTCCATTTCCCTAACCAAAACCGTCTAGCTTAAAGACGTGAAAAATAAAAACGCTCTTGGGAGACACCCCATGGTTATCCTTTTTCTTTTAAAATTGTGTGTTTAGTATTTTTACAGCTATGGAAGTTTTTTGATGAATGACGGTCAACCAGGCTCGAACATCAAGACTATTCCAAGTCGATAATTTGTGTTTTATTTATTTTCTTTAGTAAATCAAAAAATATAAAAAAAACTATAATAATAATAAAAAACAAATTATTAGAAGAAAAAAAATTTCATCAATTTTGATTTTACACGCCCCAATCATGGGCGTGACTTAATGGTCACGGGCGTGACCTGCAAGCGCTTGCTTCCCGAAAAATGAAACCCGGCTCTGGTTCCGAGGGAGAGATTTTATGTCCGTCTTCCGTTCATGTCATGAGCATGACCTTCATTGATCACGAACGTGATAGTGATGAAATATTCCCGTCCAGACTGATAAAAAAATTTCAAAATAAAAATTGATTTCATATGTCATGCCCGTGGCAACCGATGTCACGCACGTGATATAGGGAAGTCACGCCCGTGATGTAACCATGAGAAAAAAGTTAAAAAAATAAATAAAAAACAACTTTTTCAGTTACATGCCCTAGGATCACGGGCGTGACACTGGGGCGTGTCGAGTGAATCTGAGGCATTGACCCGATCAATGCCTCGTATTCCTAGTTTTTCCTTATTTTCAGTTACATGTCCCTGAGTTACGGGCATGACTCTGGGGCATGAACATAAGAAAATTTATTTTCTTCCATTTTTCGAGAGGTCAGCGTTCCACACACTCGTCCAGGTTACACGCCCCCAAGTCACGGGCTTGACATGGGGACGTGACCTCATAAATTTTCCTATTTTAGTCTTTCTTCCCCTTTGATTCCTCCACATCATCCAACCCTCCCTTTTTTCTTCTCTAGACTCCTTAGCTGAAATTCCCTCTTTCCTTTCAAACATGCCTCCCACCAACCTCGCTCTACTTCCTCCTCATCCAAGCACCCCGTGAACCCCGCTACGATGGAGGCTATGCTTATCGTTGAGAACTCCACCCAACAAGACCGGAGCGACCGTTAACATGCCAAACCCTTTGACATATTCCGGATTCTTTACTAGGGGATCCTTGCGGTTTTCGGCGTGGCATATTTAGTTCGAAAATTTCTATCCACCCATGGATAGAGTTCTCTTTTCGCCATTTCGGAGTCCGTCTTCCTTGAGCTTACTATTGAGTTCCTCTCATCGTTCAAGTTTCGTTGGGGTGTGGATGATGATTTTATCGTCTTTCGGATGGGCGGCGTAACACATCAGCTCACCATCCGCCAACTTAATGTTGCAATGGGATTTTACGATGAAACATTCTCTCTCTCTCCTGCTTACTCCACCCTTCATTCTGATTTCCCTTCTGACTTCAATCTTCTTTCCTTTTAGTTGAAAATTAGCTATGACATCGTCACCTACACTCCAAAAAAATCAAAGGGCAGCACCTAATTTCCGCCGCCCTATATATTCTCCACAACCTCCTCACTTTTACCATCAACGGTCGCGACGATAGCAATGGCGTGGTGACTCGGGCTGATTTACAATATTTATATAGTATGTTCTACCGGGTCCCACTCAACCTATGCCACATGCTTGCGATCTTCTTTCGGCATCAGGCCGAGAATGCAAGGTTGGGAGTCGTATATGGCGGGAACTTCATCACTCATCTCGCCAAAAAGATAGGGATCTGGGATATTCTTTCGCGGCTGCACTGCATTTAGACACCACTTACTATTCAGTTTTAGACCCTCCAGGCCCTCGGCCTTACACGACGACGTGACTATGAGTTCGAGGCTATCCCTCTAGTAGTCAGTGGTGGAGACATTGACCTTGATTTTGGGGCAGGTCCTAGTGGCCCTCCTCACTCTCCACAACTTCCACCAACGTAGCATCCTTCCCTAGTTCTAGGTCCTTCACTTAGTGGGATCGTCAATATAGGATGATTCACACATGCCTCGACCAGATGCAGACCCATTTTGAAGAGCGCTTTACATGTTTTGATGGTTGATTTATCGCGCTGGAGCTGAGTCACACTTCTTCCATGGAGTATATAACGCGTGAGTTTACGGACCTGCGGACATACTATCAGCTGCAGGGGCATGAAAACGATGGGGAATAGACTTCCTTTAATATCAAATCTATATCGGGACTATTGTATCTTTATCTATTTTTTTTCTTATTATCAGCATTTTCATGTACTTTTTTTTTATTTTATTCAAAAAAAAAAAATATATCATGTTTTGCTTTAGTACATTCAGGTCAGACTTGGTGCAGATTTGTACTCTTCAGAGAAGTTTTCTCTTCCTTTGCTTTTTATTTTCATACATTGGGGATAATGTTTCATTTAAGTATGAGAGGGGGGGGGGGGATATTTCTCACTAGTTTAACCTCCGTTTTTAGCAAAACATTAAAAAAATATATCACTTTTATATAATTCTTTTCTTTTCAAAAAAAAACCAAAACATAAAAAAATTCAAAAAAATTGATTTTTTTTACTTTTTATTTAGTTTTTATAAAACATTTTATCCAAAAAGAATAAAAAAATAGAAAATCGAAACTTAATTTCTTAGAAAGGGATGCTTGAGATGTCACCCCATCTTACCTCATAGTACCGGTGAGAGCCCTTCACAGGGTAAACCTCGGGAAGTCTAAGAAACAACACAAAAATTAGGTTTAATTTTTAATTAGAGGAATCATTATTTCTATATTTATTCACATTAAAAATTCCTAGCATCTAACTTTTACATAGTGTTTAGAGAATTTTCATGCTTTAGTTGAATTTTGAATTTTTGAGTAGAACTGTTGGCCATGCTGTGTCCCTAGTCAAGGGGACGTGTTAGTAGAATTTTATTTAGAACTAAATATTTACATATAATTAGATTTTTATTTGTCTAAATACGTGGAAATAGTTTTGTAACACCTCCCCTGTAAAGACCATATAATATGGGTCCGGTCGGGGCCCCACAACATACGGACACCATAGCTTTAGTATTAAAAGATGATATGAAAACTACCCAATCTCAAAACTCCAGACAAACACAGCGGAAACAAAACACTAACAGACAGAAGTTATCCACTAACAGTAGAGTATCAAATGGCCTTAAGGCCATACACAATAATAGTCCGATAATAGAAAAGTGCCAAGCACTCCTAGGCTACCTCGACATGCAAGCCGGACATAACAAAACAACAGTAGCAAACACAAAAGATAAAATCCAAGCACAGCAACACTTCATGAGGCTTAGGGCTTTTCGCCCGGCGCGCTAGCTCCTGCATGCGATCCTTGCCCTGTAAGGATTTGAAGTAACGTGGGTCAGCAAAGGCTGACCTCTACTGTGTAACAAACACATCTCCTCCCGGCCGTCCCTAACGGACCCCGGTGTACCACTCCACCTGCAAGTTAGCACTTTGTATACCAAAAGAGCATATATATTAAAGCGGTAAAACAGGCTTAGATGTCTCATACAACATACATGTTTTCTATGTTTTGTACAAAGTGAAAGGGGCCTATTATGCAACATGAATGCAACCCGGGTTTCACCCAAGGCACCCAAGTTCGTATGCATCAAGCACAACATCAAACACTGGGTACTTCTGTTTCCCCATTGGCTTTAAGCCGCAAACAAAAGGGAACCACCATGTCCCTAACAGCACACACGCCGTCACACGGAACCTTGCAAAGGCCCCACCCGCACAAGGGTCATAAGCCTCGGGCTTGCCCGCACATTCTGACTTCGCACGTCAGGGTTCCGTCTCAAACTGACAGATTCTAAGAAGCCTTGCTGGACCCCACCCGCTTATTGCTATATTGCCCGGGCTTGCCCTCCGCTCGGCATTCTCGTCAGTCTCACACAAGGGGCTAGTCTCGCCGGGACACTTTCCCCACATGACTTGCGCATCACGGGATAGCCAGCCGACCACGGAGATATAGCCGCACCTTTGCACAGCACAAACAAAGGTTTCCCCACCCCAATCACCATTCGTACTGTATCTTTCCCGTGCTCCAAGGAAACCATCTACCGCACAAAGCGGAGCTAACCTTGTCCGGTTCCGAATCGAGTACTCACTCAAATAAAAGGGGGAAAACGCATACACACAACGGCGTATTGCCGCAACGGATTTCTACCGAATCCCCGAAGCTCGCTATGCAACATCACCGGGTCGGACTAACGGTCGCGACCACGGTTTCACCCACAATGCCTAATCCGCTAACGGAGCGGGTCTCTAATGCAAAGTATGCCGGGATGAACATACTCAACCCGAAGGTTACTCTTGAACCTAGGCTACATGAATCCCTCTCATTTGAGAGATCCGGTGCTCAAAACACGAAAGGAAGGGGATGCTATTCATGCATCCTAAATCCTAAAAACCGAGAGGAGAAGTGTCGTTACCTTCCGTCCCCTCTTCCTAGCCATGGAGATGATTTGCTCGGTTGAAAACCACCGTAACGCTCCCACCTTCGCAGATCTGAACTCCGCTCGCGAAACGGACCTCCGAAGCTTCGCCGGCGGCCGGAACTTGGCCTCCTTGCTCTCCCTTCTCTGTAGAACTTAGAGATATAAAAGAAAGTGGGGAAAGAGGGTTTGGAACCCTATTCCCGGCCTTAAACCGCCCAGGGAGGCTCCCCACTGTTGGATCTTCCCAAGAAAAGAATGAACGACCACGATCGGAACCCAAAATAATAAATCTGGGCCGAACACGGGTTGCAACACGGCCGTGTGCAGGGCCGTGTCAACCATTCGCCGTCATCACAAAATTCCCAACCAGAACACGGCCTGGAACACGGCCTCTGACACTCCCATGTCAGACCCGACACGGCCGTGTCACTAGCCGTGTCAAGCCCGTGCTCAACTCCTCCAAACCACTTGAGAAGGACACGGCTAGGGACACGCCCGTGTCCTAGGCCGTGTGCCTTCTCGCAGATTGTCGACCAACACAGCTCGACGACCCAGGAGCAACACGGCTTGTGACACGGCCCGTGTCACAGGCCGTTATCCTACCCCCAAAACCTAACTTTGCCGAAAAGACGGCGTCGGGTCCTCTTACAAGATTTGGGGTGTTACAACTCTCCCCCCTTACAAGAATTTCGTCCCGAAATTTAAAACATGGAAAGTAAACAAAACTAAACGATACCTGAGGAGAAAAGCTCGGGGTACTCCTCCAGCATGGCATGCTCTCGCTCCCATGAGAGCTCCTCACGGCCACAGTTGTCCCAACGGACCTGTACGAGTCTAACCTCCTTGTTCCGCAGTTGCCGAACCTCTGAATCTTCTATCCCGATTGGACGAACTCGCGTCCTCAAGTCTTCCTCTACCGGCACCGCCGTCGGCTCAATCACCACGTTGGCTTCTAACAAAGCTTTCCTCAAGACGGAGATGTGAAATACGTCGTGTAATCCACTTAGCTCCGTGGACAACGCTAACCGGTACGCTGCCTCTCCCACTCGCTCGATGACCTTGAATGGTCCCAAAAATCTCAGACTCAGCTTTTTGAGTCGGCGAATCCGTGTAACGCCTTTGAATGGCTTGATCTTAAGATAAACCCAGTCTCCCACCGCGAACTCCACATGCCTGTGGCGAGCGTTGAAATACTTAGTTTGCCGATCTTGAGCTACCTTTATGCGCTCTTAAATGGTTCGCACGAGCTCATTAGCGTCGGCTACCACCTCTTTTCCCAAAAGTTTGGTGTCTCCCACCTCTATCCAAGACATCGGTGTTCGACACCGCCTCCCATACAAAGCTTCGTATGGCGCCATCTTGATATTAGCTTGGTAACTATTGTTATAAGCAAACTCCACCATGAAGAGGTGATCCTCCCACTTCTTGCCGAAGTCGAGAGTACACATCCTTAGCATATCCTCCATAGTACGGTTCGTTCTCTCGATTTGCCCATCGGTTTGTGGATGAAAGGCCGTACTGAACTTGAGTTTTGTGCCCAAGCTCTTTTGCACCAACCGCCAATCCTTAGACGTGAAACGCCCATCCCGGCCGCTGACTATACTCTTCGAAATCCCATGAAGTCGTACAATCTTACGGACGTACAACTCCACCAACTTTTCCACACCGTCCTCCTTCCGGTTTGGGATGAAATGTGTAACTTTGGTCAAGTGGTCAACAATCACCCAAATGGCGCCATTACCCTGCTGCGATCTAGGCAACCCATGCACAAAATCCATGGAGATGTCCTCAAATTTCCATTCGGGGATTGGAAGAGGCTTCAAGAACCCGCCCGGCTTCTGACACTCGGCCTTCACCAAGGCACAAGTTTGGCACCGACTCACAAACAAAGCTACGTCCCGCTTCATCCCAGGCCACCAATAGGACTTCTTCAAATCCAAGTACATCTTTATACTACCCGGGTGAATGGAGTACTTAGTGAAGTGGGCCCCAAACATCAACTCCTCGTAGAGCTTGCTGAACTATGGTACACAAATCCTTCCGCCCTTCCTCAGAATCCCATCAACCATCTCCCAGGCGCTACCCTCGCCCTTTAGAGCTTCCTCCACGAAATGTTGGAACTCCCCATCCACACGGGTCGCTTCCCGAATACGATCGCATAAGCCACTCTGCATCTCAATCCAGTTTAGCCGAGCCACGCTAGACTCGTCTCTTGCCACACATTCCAAACCAAGGGACTCCCAGTCCCGCCTCAACCGCTCATCATGAGCTTCGATCCAATTACCTTGCCCTAAGTATTTCCTGCTCAGAGCATCCGCCACCACATTGGCTTTCCCCGGCGTATACTGAATCTCCACCTCGTAGTCCCCAAGGAACTCGACCCACCTGCGCTGCCGCATATTTAGGTCCTTCTGATCTAGGAGATACATCAGACTCTTGTGGTCCGTGAAGTTCTCCACCTTTGAACCATAAACATAGTGCCTCCACAACTTCAAAGAAAAAATTACCGCCGCCAACTCCAAATCATGGACGGGGTAATTTCTATCATGAGGCTTCAGCTGCCTCGACCCAAAAGCTATCACACTACCATGCTGCACCAACACACACCCAAAACTACATCCGGATGCGTCGCTGAAAATCTGGAATCCTTCGGTCCCTTTTGGTAGACTTAGGATCGGCGCCGTCATTAGCCTCTCCTTCAGGGTTTCAAACGCCTGATTGCACTCTTGAGTCCATACAAACTTCTGATCCTTGCGAGTTAGTGAAGTGAGGGGTAGAGCTATCCGCGAAAAGTTTTCCACAAACCTTCGGTAGTACCCGGCTAGTCCAAGAAAACTCCGGACTTCCGCCACGGTCCTCAAAACTGGCCACTCTCTGATGGCTTCTACTTTCGTTAAATCTACCTCCACCCCATCCCCACTAATCACATGGCCTAAAAACGCCACCTTCTCCAATCAGAACTCGCACTTGGAGAACTTCGCATAAAGCTGGTTCTCTCTCAATACTTGCAATACTGTCCTCAAGTGCGACTCGTGCTCCGCTTCCGACTTAGAATACACCAAAATGTCATCAATAAAGACGACTACGAACCAGTCCAAGTATTCGCGAAACACTCGTTTCATCAAGTCCATGAACACGGACGGCGCGTTCGTCAACACGAACGGCATCACCGAGAACTCAAAATGACCATACCTCGTACAAAATGCGGTCTTGGGTATGTCTTCGTCTCGAATTCGCAACTGATAGTATCCGGACTTCAAGTCTAATTTGGAGTACACCACCGACCCCACCAATTGGTCGAAAAGGTCGTCTATCCGAGGAATCAGATACTTATTCTTGACAGTCAATTTGTTCAACTCTCGGTAGTCTATGCACAAACGCATACTACCGTCCTTCTTCTTTACGAATAACACCGGCGCACTCCACGGTGAGGAGCTGGGTCTGATATACCCTTGCTCCAAAAGCTCCTGCAACTGAACCTTGAGCTCGGCCAACTCCTTTGGTGCCATCCTAAAGGGTGGACGTGACACCGGTCTAGCCTCGGGCACTAACTCGATGGAGAAATCAATCTCCCGCCGAGGAGGTGCTACCGGTAGCTCCTCAGGAAATACATCTCCAAACTCCTCCACCACGGGCACTTCTCCAAGAGACAGCCTGGAAAGGCTAACCTCCAACAACGCTACTAGAGCTACACCTCCCTGGCTAACAGCTCGCACTAGTTGAATTGCCGAAACTAGGGAACAGGCCACTCCATGCAGGCCCTCAAACTTGACTTCCGCTTGCCCCACGCCCCTCAGGGTTACCATCTTGGACAAACAGTCAATATTGGCACGCTGCTCCACTAGCCAGTCAATCCCCAAAATCACATCGAACTCTGACAACGGCAAGATCGCCGCTACCAACATGAAGTCGACTCCCTCAAGACTCCAACAAATCCGCCCTTTAGCCCTGGTTGTCATAGACGACCCATTGGGCATGCGCACTTTCAACTCTGAGTCCGTTGAGAAGGACTTAACTCCAATCCTCCGGATGAAACTTTCCACAAGGAAGGAGTGTGACGCTCCCGTATCAAAAGTACCCTAGCGGGGTACCCAGATACCACTACAAAGCCTACACACATGCAACAAACATAAAAAGGCTTGAAAGGAGGAAATCTAAGGTGCATGTCGAACTCTCATACCTGTCACCACATCGGTTTGGTGGATTGCTTCCTGCTGCCCAAGGTTGTAGGCCCTTGGTTGCACTGGTTGAATCCGGGAAGCACTCGACTCCGCCATCTTCCCCTTTTCTGCTACACTGGGGCCGGAGCGCACGGTCTGCTCTTGCCTTGGCTCTTGCTCAGCGCCCCCTTGGGTACAAAATCTTGCTATGTGGCATGGCTTGCCACAACTGTAACACGTTTGCAGTCCCTTAGAGCATGACCCTCCGGACGTCCAATTACTTTTCTCGCCCGACTTATATTGGGGAGGCTTCTTCTTCCATCGGCTCCCTTCCGCCTTTCCATGGGACTGAGCAGGCTTCTTCTCTTCCCCCTGTTTGGGTGTGAAACCCTTTCGGCGCTGGGATCACTCCATATCGCTCTCCAAAATTCGGGCCGCCTCAACCAATTCGTTGAAACCCGCATGTTTCATCGATATGAGGGGTTGTCTTAGATTCTCCCTCAATCCATGATAGAAGAGATTGTCCCTCTCTTCATCGTCTGCCATGGTCATTCCCGCATAACGACCCAAGCGAGTAAATTCCTTAACATATTCATCCACTGACTTGTCTCGCTGTACCAGATGTAGAAACTACCTCTGGAGGGCTAACCATGTTGATGCGGGAATGTACTTCTTCAGAAAGGCATTCCCAAACTCCTCGATGGATGGTATGCGTCCTAGAAACTGCCTGCCACTATGGCTCACCCACCATAACTTGGCATCTCCCTCCAACATTAAGGCTGCGAACTCAGCCTTTTTCTCATCTGGCGCCTCTGCCGCCCTCAAAAGCTCCTGTATTCTAGCCCACCAATCCTCTGCATCTGTGGGCGTGTCGATTCCCTTGAAGGTTGGAGGGTGGAAACTCAGAAAGTACTTCATTTGTCGGTCCCCATGCCCGACGACCACTCTCTCGGCCTGCGGCTCTGCCCGCCTGGCTTCCTCAATCGGCACGGTCGCTGCCGTGTCCGGGGTAGCAGGAGTTGCTACTTGAGCAACGGGAGCTGCTACCTGTGATGTCGCTTCAGCTTGGGCCGCCACCATCGCTTCTGCAAGCATACGGCAGAAGTCGGCCGGTGTGACCCCCATCCCTAGCGGACCTTGCGCAGTCGCACTACTTGCCGAGAGCTCTTCTCTTGGCCTCAAGGTCCCAGCCTCATTGCTTGCACTCTAAACATAAGAAAGAAAATGCAAATAAGTCTCTAATCGCAAAACTCGAACACAAGGACACTCATGGTCCCGCGATACTCCTATGTGGATAACTTCTTATACGCGACTCGACTTATACTTTCGAGCGCAAAGCTTCTCATTGGAACGCTCAACCTCCCTCTGATACCAAAATGTAACACCTCCCCTGTAAAGACCATATAATATGGGTCCGGCCGGGGCCCCACAACATACGGACGCCACAGCTTTAGTATTAAAAGATGATATAAAAACTACCCAATCTCAAAACTCCAAACAAACACAGCGGAAACAGAATACTAACAGACAGAAGTTATCCACTAACAGTAGAGTATCAAATGGCCTTAAGGCCTTACACAATAATAGTCCGACAATAGAAAAGTGCCAAGCACTCCTAGGCTACCTCGGCATGCAAGCCGGACATAACAAAAAACCAGTAGCAAACACAAAAGGAAAAATCCAAGCACAACAACACTTCATGAGGCTTAGGGATTTTTGCCTGGCGTGTTAGCTCCTGCATGCGATCCTTGCCCTGTAAGGATTTGAAGTAACGTGGGTCAGCAAAGGCTGACCTCTACTATGTAACAAACACATCTCCTCCCGGCCGTCCCTAACGGACCCCGGGGTACCACTCCACCTGCAAGTTAGCACTTCGTATACCAAAAGAGCATATATATTAAAGCGGTAAAACAGGCTTGGATGTCTCATACAACTTACATATTTTCTATGTTTTGTACAAAGTGAAAGGGGCCTATTATGCAACATGAATGCAACCCGGGTTTCACCCAAGGCACCCAAGCTCGTATGCATCTAGCACAACATCAAACACTGGGTACTTCCGTTTCCCCATTGGCTTTAAGCCGCAATCAAAAGGGAACCACCATGTCCCTAACAGCACACACGCCGTCACACGGAACCTTGAAAAGGCCCCACCCGCACAAGGGTCATAAGCCCTGGGCTTGCCCGCACATTCTGACTTCGCACGTCAGGGTTCCGTCTCAAACTGACTGATTCTAAGAAGCCTTGCTGGACCCCACCCGCTCATGGCTACATTGCCCGGGCTTGCCCTCCGCTCGGCATTCTCGTCAGTCTCACACAAGAGGCTAGTCTCGCCGAGACACTTTCCCCACATGACTTACGCGTCACGGGATAGCCAGCCGACCACGGAGACATAGCCGCGCCTTTGCACAGCACAAACCAAGGTTTCCCCACCCCAATCACCATTCGTACCGTATCTTTCCCGTGGTCCAAGGAGACCATCTACCGCACAAAGCGGAGCTAACCTTGTCCGGTTTCGACTACGAGTACTCACTCAAATAAAAGGGGGAAAACGCATACACACAACGGCGTATTGCAGCAACGGATTTCTACCGAATCCCTGAATCTCGCTATGCAACATCACCGGGTCGGACTAACGGTGTAACACCCCAGAAATCTCAAAATATGTTTGTAAACAGTTTTGGGCTGGAGGCTGTTAGACACGGCCTGGGACACGGGCGTGTCCCAGGGCGTGTCGGGGGTACACGGCCTGGGACACGGGCGTGTCCCAGGGCGTGTTCAGGTTAGTCGACGATTGATAGTCGACGATCGTCGAGCCTGGGACACGGCCTTCGCCACAGGCATGTCCCAGGGCGTGTCCAGCTAGGTGTTGTGTTGGGTGGCCAGTGACTTGCAGGAGGCAAGGTCGGGCGGCGTGTCGGTCGACACGGCCTGGGACACGGGCGTGTCCCAGGGCGTGTCCGACACGTGTCCGTTCTGGACGTGTCGCGGTGTCAATCAGGCGGTCAGTGGTCGTCAAGCGGCGACACAGCCTGGGACACGGGCATGTCCCAGGGCGTGTCACTCAATAAAATCGGAAAATGGCCTGTTTGAGTCAGAGAGGTACACGGCCGTGAACACGGCGTTGAACACGGGCGTGTCAGGTTCGACACGGGCGTGTCAAAGCCCGTGTTCTGGTATCTTTCGAGTCGGTTGCTAACTGACTGGGGAACACGGCCTGTGACACGGGCGTGTCACAGTGTGTCAGGCCTGTTGAAATGTTTTTCAGAGCAGATCTCGGCCGTTCGTTTCCTTCTATTTGGATCTTGTGGTCCAAAGCCTTTCCAGCTTCTATAAGGCCGTGGATTGAGATAAAATCTCATTTCCACTTAGCCATTCTCTTTCTAAAGAGAAGAAAGAGAGGAGAGCTTGGAGGAGGAAGAGGAGGAGCTTTCCGGCCGCCGGTGGAGCTTCGTCGATCCGAATCGAGAGCCGAGTTCAGCGTTGCGGAGGCAAGGCCGCTGCGGTGATTTCCATCTGGCTAGTTCTTCCATGGCACCGAAGCGATCGTCAAGGGTAACGATCTTTCTTCCTTGGGCAGGTGAAGCCCTTTGTTTTGCATGTGCATGGGATCCTCCATCAAGAGATGGAAATGCGTAAGTGATTCCAGCAGTTGAGTCTGCATCTAGAGCCGGAAATATGTAGTACGGCATAGGCATGCTATGTGAAGCCCATCCAGACGTATGTCGGGATTGGTGATGTTTATATTGCGAACCGGAGAAGACTCTGTGTATTCATCGTTTAGCCTGCGGAGATGGTGAGGACGATGTGCTTGGTGGACAGGATGCTTTGCATAGCTCCTTTGGTTGCATGCTTGCTAAGAGCTGGTTGATGGAGTGCGGACACCTCTGAGTGGGTGGGCGCGGGAGGTGTTCAACAGGGGTTTGGAGGCTTATGCCCATTCCACCAAGTGGCGATGTTAAGATCGGATGAGTGGTCGATTGGCAAAGCAGCAGGGCGAATTCCCTAGGCTTGTTACACTACGTGGGTAGGTCGACTGGTAGTGCTCACGGGTTTTGGTGTGGTGCGTACCTCTGAGTGAGACGGGTGCGTGAGGTCTTCAACAGGGGTTTGGAGGCTTATGCCCGCCTACCAAGTACAAACCATAAATGTGCCCTGAGTGCACGGAGCGCCTGGCATTGAGGCCGGCGTTTGTGATGTTGTGTGTATGATATATATATGTTGCAATTGCTATACATGCAGGGAAGGAACCACTGCCCCGGGTAAGGGGTGGGGTCGTTATAATTGGTCAGCTGAATGCTGACCGTTGCTTTGTTTATCACCCATGGGGTGGACGTCCATATGCAGGTGTTGCGGGCTGATTGGATTGAGCGGGCAAAAGCCCATGCTGCTGGTAGGCCCTTGAAGGCCGTGCGAAGTGTTGGATTTCATGTGTGGCCGGCCTGCGTGCCGATGTATGAAATTATACATGTTGTAAAGAGTAACTTGTAAGGCCTTAAGGCCGTGTGCGGAGTGGTCTTGTAAACATTCCTGGTCTTTTATATAAATGTGATATTTATATAGTAGTGGACATTCATTGATATGAGTTCTTGCACTTAATAAAATTCCGCTAGAATGCTCTGAGTTAGGATGCGTATAGAAGGATTTTGATACTCTCAAGTGACTCCGTCGTTTGTCTGTGAAATATGGCGTGGGGCCCCGACCGGACCCTCGGTTATATTCCACGTGACGAATGGGGGCGTTACAATTTGGTATCAGAGGTTAGGGTTTGAGTTGGGAGCGCATAAAGTGAACTCAAGAATGTCCACTAGGAATGTGTGTGTGTGTCTATTCGGTGAGTTTGCCGTATTAGCATGGAAAGTAATGCTATCTTGTTCACCTATAGGTGATGAGGAGTGGAGCTGGGCAGTCGGAGCCCCAGCGTTCGGATGAGAGTGCGGCACCACCTGAGGTTCCTACACCTCCCCCTTCTGCGGAAACGGTGCGCTTAGTTGTGGAGGTGATCTTTGCTATGCTTCAGGCACAACCTTTTGGTCAAGCGAGGCCTGCTGTGGCGCCAGTGCAGGTTGGTGCGAGGCAAGAGCATGTTGAGGTTCCGGTTGCTGTGCAAGCAGCGGACGAGCAACTTAAGCACTTTATGGAGTTTAATCCGCCTACGTTTGTTGGGGCAACGTCTCCAACAGAGGCCGAGGATTGGCTCTCCAGAGTGAAAAGAATCCTGGCTGCGCTCAGGATTAGTGAGGAACAGAAGGTCCCGTTAGCCACTTTCCTCCTGGAAGGAGAGGCGAGGCTTTGGTGGGATGAGATCGAGTTGCACCAGTTGGGAGGTAGAGACCTGGGCGACATATCGATGGACGAATTCTCCAGATTATTTTGGGCGAAATACTTGCCAATGGCGCAGAGAATTGCAATGGAAAATGAATTTCAACGTCTGGTACAAGATGATAAGACCGTGGACGATTACCTGCATGAGTTTACCAGGCTCGGTCATTATGCGGGGTCGACGTTTGCGGACCAGGCGCGGAAGACGAATAGGTTCTATGAAGGACTGCGTGATGAGCTGAGGTTGGCTCTCCCGAGTTCCGTGAACCAAGGCTTCCAAGCATTGGTGCATACCGCTAGTGCGCTGGAGAAGGATTTGAAGCAGGTATGGGAGAAGAAGAACTTAGCAGTGGAAAAGTCCGACTTCAAAGTTCCGCAATCAGAGCAATCAGATTTCAGGAAACGTGATAAGAAGCGGTTCAGACCTGCTGAACAAACTTCTTCGGATGTTGCGTCAGGAGCAACGTTTGGGCAAGAACGGGTTGAGCCGCGTATCTGTTTCATTTGTGGGAAGCCAGGGCATATCGCGCTATTTTGCTGGAGTGGTGTGTCAAAGGGTGAAAGAAAGACAGGTGCGTCCTATGACGAGAAGGGCAAAGCTATGGCAGAGTCGTCTGCATCGCGGGCGCAACCGCGAATATACACTCTTGAGATGCAGGAGCCGCAAAGCTCAAATCAAGCAGAACAGCAAATCCGTGCTTTGGACTTAATGGAGGCCGCTAAACGGATTCTGCGAGATACGGAGAAGCCGAAATAAAGTGGAGTGTGCACTTTATTATGTTGTCTATTGTATGTATGTATGTATTTCTGTTTGTGACAAACAATTGTGGTGGTACGATTCCATGGGGCGAGACAAGCTGTGGCCTCTGAGCTCTAAACCTAGATCGTTTTGGTTTGTATCGCAACAGCGTGGTTGTGTTGATACTTGTGCGTTGCGCTAAATTTCGGGACGAAATTTCTATAAGGAGGGGAGGATTGTAACACCCCAGAAATCTCAAAATATGTTTGTAAATAGTTTTGGGCTGGAGGCTGTTAGACACGGCCTGGGACACGGGCGTGTCCCAGGGCGTGTCGGGGGTACACGGCCTGGGACACGGGCGTGTCCCAGGGCGTGTTCAGGTTAGTCGACGATTGATAGTCGACGATCGTCGAGCCTGGGACACGGCCTTCGCCACGGGCGTGTCCCAGGGCGTGTCCAGCCAGGTGTTGTGTTGGGTGGCCAGTGACTTGCAGGCGGCAAGGTCGGGCGGCGTGTCAGTCGACACGGCCTGGGACACGGGCGTGTCCCAGGGCGTGTCCGACACGTGTCCGTTCTGGGCGTGTCGCGGTGTCAATCAGGCGGTCAGTGGTCGTCAAGCGGCGACACGGCCTGGGACACGGGCGTGTCCCAGGGCGTGTCACTCAATAAAATCGGAAAATGGCATGTTTGAGTCAGAGAGGTACACGGCCGTGAACACGGCCTTGAACACGGGCATGTCAGGTTCGACACGGGCGTGTCAAAGCTCGTGTTCTGGTATCTTTCGAGTCGGTTGCTAACCGACTGGGGAACATGGCCTGTGACACGGGCGTGTCACAGGGCGTGTCAGGCCTGTTGAAATGTTTTTCAGAGCAGATCTCGGCCGTTCGTTTCCTTCTATTTGGATCTTGTGGTCCAAAGCCTTTCCAGCTTCTATAAGGCCGTGGATTGAGATAAAATCTCATTTCCACTTAGCCATTCTCTTTCTAAAGAGAAGAAAGAGAGGAGAGCTTGGAGGAGGAAGAGGAGGAGCTTTCCGGCCGCCGGTGGAGCTTCGTCGATCCGAATCGAGAGCCGAGTTTAGCGTTGCGGAGGCAAGGCCGCTGCGGTGATTTCCATCCGGCTAGTTCTTCCATGGCGCCGAAGCGATCGTCAAGGGTAACGATCTTTCTTCCTTGGGCAGGTGAAGCCCTTTGTTTTGCATGTGCATGGGATCCTCCATCAAGAGATGGAAATGCGTAAGTGATTCCAGCAGTTGAGTCTGCATCTAGAGCCGGAAATATGTAGTACGGCATAGGCATGCTGTGTGAAGCCCATCCAGACGTATGTCGGGATTGGTGATGTTTATATTGCGAACCGGAGAAGACTCCGTGTATTCATCGTTTAGCCTGCGGAGATGGTGAGGACGATGTGCTTGGTGGACAGGATGCTTTGCATAGCTCCTTTGGTTGCATGCTTGCTAAGAGCTGGTTGATGGAGTGCGGACACCTCTGAGTGGGTGGGTGCGGGAGGTCTTCAACAGGGGTTTGGAGGCTTATGCCCATTCCACCAAGTGGCGATGTTAAGATCAGATGAGCGGTCGATTGGTAGCAAAGCAGCAGGGCGAATTCCCTAGGCTTGTTACACTACGTGGGTAGGTCGACTGGTAGTGCTCACGGGTTTTGGTGTGGTGCGTACCTCTGAGTGAGACGGGTGCGTGAGGTCTTCAACAGGGGTTTGGAGGCTTATGCCCGCCTACCAAGTACAAACCATAAATGTGCCCTGAGTGCACGGAGCGCCTGGCATTGAGGCCGGCATTTGTGATGTTATGTGTATGATATATATATAAGTTGCAATTGCTATACATGCAGGGAAGGAACCACTGCCCCGGGTAAGGGGTGGGGTCGTTATAATTGGTCAGCTGAATGCTGACCGTTGCTTTGTTTATCACCCCTGGGGTGGACGTCCATATGCAGGTGTTGCAGGCTGATTGGATTGAGCGGGCAAAAGCCCATGCTGCTGGTAGGCCCTTGAAGGCCGTGCGAAGTGTTGGATTTCATGTGTGGCCGGCCTGCGTGCCGATGTATGAAATTATACGTGTTGTAAAGAGTAACTTGTAAGGCCTTAAGGCCGTGTGCGGTGTGGTCTTGTAAACATTCCTGGTCTTTTATATAAATGTGATATTTATATAGTAGTGGACATTCATTGATATGAGTTCTTGCACTTAATAAAATTCCGCTAGAATGCTCTGAGTTAGGATGCGTATAGAAGGATTTTGATACTCTCAAGTGACTCCGTCGTTTGTCTGTGAAATATGGCGTGGGGCCCCGGCCGGACCCTCGGTTATATTCCACGTGACGAATGGGGGCGTTACAAACGGTCGCGACCACGACTTCACCCACAATGCCTAATCCGCTAACGGAGCGAATCTCTAATGCAAAGCATGCCGGGATGAACATACTCAACCCGGAGGTTACTCTTGAACCTAGGCTACACGAATCCCTCTTATTTGAGAGATCCGGTGCTCAAAACACGAAAGGAAGGGGATGCTATTCATGCATCCTAAATCCTAAAAACCGAGAGGAGAAGTGTCGTTACCTTTCGTCCCCTCTTCCTAGCCATGGAGAAGATTTGCTCGGTTGAAAACCACCGCAACGCTCCCACCTTCGCGGATCTGAACTCCGCTCGCGAAACGGACCTCCGAAGCTTCGCCGGCGGCCGGAACTTGGCCTCCTTGCTCTCCCTTCTCTCTAGAACTTAGAGATATAAAAGAAAGTGGGGAATGAGGGTTTGGAACCCTATTCCCGGCCTTAAACCGCCCAGGGAGGCTCCCCACTGTTGGATCTTCCCAAGAAAAGAATGAACGACCACGATCGGAACCCAAAATAAAAAATCTGGGCCGAACACGGGTTGCAACACGGCCGTGTGCAGGGCCGTGTCAACCATTCGCCGTCATCACAAAATTCCCAACCAGAACATGGCCTGGAACACGGCCTCTGACACTCCCATGTCAGACCCGACACGGCCGTGTCACTAGCCATGTCAAGCCCGTGCTCAACTCCTCCAAACCACCCGAGAAGGACACGGCCAGGGACACGCCCGTGTCCAAGGCCGTGTGCCTTCTCGCAGATCGTTGACCAACACAGCTCGACGACCCAGGCACAACACGGCTTGTGACACGGCCCGTGTCACAGGCCGTTATCCTACCCCCAAAACCCAACTTTGCCGAAAAGACGGCGTCGGGTCCTCTTACAAGATTTGGGGTGTTACAAGTTTACTCTACTTTCTTTTTGAAACCAGTAAAAATCCAAAAATAATTTAGGTGAGCATGTAGAAGTTTACTAGAGAAATATTTCAGAAAATAAGAGTAAAGGTATGTAACATCCCAATGTTACTTCTAGACCCCTTAACTTAGATTGGGTTAGGCATGGGGTGGGTGTTAGGGTAATGAGCTAGGTTTGACCCTAGATAGTGGGTTGTAGCCATGTGGGGCCCACTATGGGGCCAAAGTCAAACTAGGTCAAACTAGCCTAAACAGGAACCCTAGCCACACCATGACCCCCTCATGATGCCCTAACCCTAAATACAATCTAAGTAGACCCCAAGGTAGGTCAGGGGGTCAACCAGTTGACCATGATGGGTCAAGTCAACACCTTTGACCTAAATAGTGAAAATGGTGCCCTAGCCCAATTCACTGGGTTGGGTCCACCCAAATCAACCCAAATTCATCATGTGGGCCTAAAGTGACCCTATAAACCCTAGGGGAGAGAAAAATAGGGCCTCTCAATAGTACTTTTGGGAGAACATCTAGGAGAGAGAAAAGAAGAGAATAGGAGAGAGAAAGTGCCTAGGAGTTATTTTGGGCCACTTGGGCTCATCCCACCAACCCATGATGGGTTGGCTGACCATGCATGGGTATTAGGAGGTGTGGGACCCCCCACCATGCTGCCTTGGGCCAAGCCCAAACCCAACCCAAGCCCAACATAGCCTAAACAACTTGGTGGAGTCAACCCTCCCTATTCACTCACCCAACCCGGCCCAACACTTGGCAACCCGACCCACTAGGCTCTAATCAGCCTTCATGGCCAGTGGGACCCACTCACCAGCCACCTAGCCGGCCAAACCCACTAACCCGACCCCCCTCCCTTGTGAATCCGCCCCAAGCCTTGGTGAAGTCGCCCCCTCTCATAACTCAGCCCCAAACCGACCTCACACCCTCACTCCCACTTCATCCCTACCCCAGAGAGAGAGAGAGAGAGGAAGGAAGCCATGGAAAGCCGTGGAGCTCGCCGGAATGTGCATGCTAGGGGAAGCCGCCGCCACCCTCAACCACAACCACCAAGAGTCAGTATCCCCTCCTCTCCTCATGTACTAGTCTTCCTAGATCTCCTAGGTTAGTGGCCAAGCCCAAAAGGGCTCGACCGTAGGCTCTTTCAGCTTTGGAAGAAGCTCAAAAATGGCGGATTAATAGCCTCTCGGGTAGGTTGCGCCGCCGCCGTCCGCCGCTCTCCGCCGCCCAGTCGCCGGCCAGATCAAGCCCCGGCCACCGTGAGGCCGGGGAAGCAATTGGCCGGAGGCCCCGCCGCTGGCGATGGCCGGAAATGGCCCCGCAAGGAACACCTGCTCGGTTGGCCCAGCATGCACTGCATGAAGAAGAAGATATAGCAGCCGTTAGATCTCTTTAAGATTCGTGCAACGATTTTATTAGTAATTCCCTGTATTATTATTTTATGAATAATGTGGAATAGTGTCACATGGTAACAGATATTTTGCATGTTGTTTTTGAGGCACTTAGAGGCCCCACCTTAGGATGAACCCTGAATGAAAAAGTTAGTTAGATGGGTTAACTTTGCAATGCCACAGAAATCATGACTTTTGGACCAGTAGGCTGCCCTGTAGGGCTGTTTTGCTAGGACTGCCCCTAAACTAGGGCAGAAACCAAATTTGATGCCCAAGACAAACCAAGCATCACCATGACCTGAAATTTTGGTCATGGGTGTATTTAGGGCATGCCTATGCCCTGCGAAAAATTTGGAATTTTTGGAAGAACTTTTTCTATAGTTTTTATCAAAATATCAAAAATTAAATTAAGGGCATAATTGTAATTTTAGACACCCAAATGACCCCAAATTTTGGTGGTATGTCCTTGGGGACATTATTGGTGTCTGGTAGAAATTTCAAGGCAATTGAACCCCTGAATGAAGGGTTATTCCATGTGTTTGTGTAGGCTAATTTAGGCCTTGGTGTGCAATTAGCAATAATTTGTATTTTGTGTATTTAACCTAGCTGAGGCACCCAAAAACCATGCAATAAATTCCAGTGATACATTAGGGCATGATTCATCCCTGGAATTATTTTTGGGACTTATGAAATCAGAAATACCATTTAATGGGATTTTACAAAATATAGGAGTTTTGGGAAAATAAATGGAAAAATTTGATTTTGTTTATAGAAAATTCTCAAATTCAGCCAGGTTAATTTATGGTGTCTTATTTGACTTTGGAAAATTTTAGACCTCTGTTTGGAAATTATTAAGGCAAAAATCTTGAAATTACTGTTTTACCCCTTTTGTATTTATATGAGAAATGATGGTAACTACATGTGGGAAAATTGTATAAAATATCCCTATAGGTGTACAATAACAATATTAGTGTGGCATATTTATTTTAGAATTTTTGTACACACAGAAAATTATTTGGATAGGAAAATGGCATTTTGGTAATTATTTAGAAATGAATTTTGTTAAGCCATCATCGTTCAGGAAGGAATGAAATTTTACCATCATTCATAAAATAATAATACAATTGCTCGGTGAATTTTCTAGAATTTTAGTAAACACAAATCTCGTACTTCATTTGGGAAATGGTAGGCAGATAAAATCTACATTAATTATGGGAAGAAAATAAAAATAAAAAGGGAAATTATGAAACCTTGTAGACAGTGTTATTTTAATCATTTGCATCTCAGGAAAATTCTCCTAGGTCAGAGGATTTTAATTGAGGACTCTTCATGGGTAAAAGGACCTAGTAAATAATTTATAAGATTTAATTAAGGGCCTTAATAACGTAGAAAATTCATAAAAATCCCCATATTCATTTTAGTAGTCCATACCACCCTAGGATAAATGTTTGGAGTCAGTTGGACCAGGAATTTAGAAGTTCGATTTCAGGGTGGTGTTAGGTCATGGGGTGCGCATAGTAAAAGTAGGCTGGACTATAGGCCGCCAGGGGATGAATCAACAACTGAGTTAGAGTCTAAGTTCGGAAGTATAACCCTGGATGGCAGTTGCATTCTAGAGGCGAGAGTAACAGTGCAATATTAGACTTGCCTAGGAAGAGTTGACGGAAGACCGTCACTCCTTGATCCATACCTTAAATCACTAGGTCACTCTATGTAACAGAAGAGAGAAAAAGGGGTCCGGGGTAAGAAACAACTAAAGTAAATATCCTTGAGAAAGGGAGCTTTGGGATTCAGCCCATCGCAGCTCCTAGTGCCCCTGAGAGCCCTTCACCGGGAATACCTTGGGCAGTCCTGGGATTAACCTTAAGACTCTAAGTATGATAATCTGTAGATAAGAGTAGTTTAATAGGTTAAGTGAACTGGACATGTGCTCACTCGTGCCGGCTTGGAGGGACTTGGAGTCTTTTGACTACTTGCTCACCCGTGCAGAGTTGGGGGAAAGAAATTGGCTTATATACACTCACCCGGCCAGGGTTGGAGGGTTTGTAGCATATACTCACCCGTGGCGGGTTGGAGAGGTTTGAGACAGAATAGTCCTTTGAGCTGGAGGCTCAATATATAATACTTGCATGTGCATATACTAGTGGCGGGCCATGCGGTACTGGCCGGTCGTCACACCGACGGTAGTACGGTGGACCAGGCGGGTGCGAGGGTTAGAAGGACCAGTAGGATGTTTATACTGGAGTCTGGAGGACTTTTCCTAATAACGCGCACCCGACCCAACAAGACTGACAGGTAGTCAGCAAAGTGGTACGCAGAGGCTCTAGAGTGCACTTGTAGGTGTACAGAGGCGTACAAGAGAGGTCTAGGCCTGGTAGTGTGTATACCCGCCTAGAAGGCGGAGACGCCCGCTCCGCTGCTGCCGTAGCCACAACGGTGGTACCTGAGAGTGATGCTAGCTCTCGAAAAGTGGGAACTAAAGGTCTGTGATCACGGAGTCGTGTGTGTGTGTTGCACTGCATGTTCATATCATACCCACCATATAGTTGCATAACATTAATCTGCATAACAACCTAAGACACCTAATGTATAAGTGGTATGGGACGCTTATACATTAGGACCTGCTATACGAACCCTTAGCCTATAAGCCTGAGTGGGCATGTTTATCGGTTAAGGTTATTTTTCCTTTATATATATATGCTTGTGACTCTGACACCCCATTGTATAAATGGTATGGGACATTCTATACAATGGGAGCCTTGCAAAAGATCCCTTGCTTATGCGTACCCGCATAAGTGGAGGTTACATTTCATTATATTTTGATTATATATACCCTGTTAGTTTCCTGTCACCTGCTCGCCTTTGCCACCCCTTGTTGTCCTCCGCTTCGTCCTCCCGCACGGTGCCTAGGAGTTGCAGGAGGAGGTGCTGAGGATACGACTTAGTCTTTTTGACTAATGGTCGGTGACCTTACTATTTTAGGAGCTCGAGGAGGTGGACCAGCACGTCGAGGAGGCAGGACTTGAGGGGCAGATACCTACTACTACTACTGGAGCACGTCTACAGGTGATGAGAGAGTTATGGTTTTTCCGCTGCTGTGTATGAGAGTGAGAGAGAGATATGATGTACTGGGCATAAGCCCTTCTTTCATTCATTTTCTGTACTCATTATGGACTGTCTTATGTTTCATTTGATATATATATACTGTGGCTGTGGACTTGCTTCTGCTTTTACTCTGATTTATTATGCAATTATTCTCATATTGGCCGAACAGGTTATGATCGTACTAGCCGGCAGAATCGGCGTCTTGCGGTGACGACTAACTCGTGCGTTAGTGTCACCGTAAGGCGGCGGTTCTGGGCATAAGATCCGGGTTGCCTCGGATTTGAGGAACAGGATCTTACAAACTGGTATCAGAGGGAGGTTTCGATCCTCCGACCTGTGGGTTATGAGAATACAGTCCACCACACTAGAACACCCCGCTCCAGCATTAGTTTGCGGACAAACTATGCAGCGGAAGCAGTGGTGTGCCCATGCGTAAAAAGCCACATAATCAGTCCATCAAACAATGAGTTAGGCCAATTTTGACGTTAAGTTTTCCTTTATGCAGCCTCCGCAGGATACGGTTCCTCCCCCTCCGGCTGCCATTCCGTTCATGCAGACTGAGATGGGGCAAACCCTGACGGCTATCCTGGATGCCTTCAGAGCGCAGCAAGCCCCGGTTCAGCTGTCCAACCCAGGATCGAACTGGTTGAGTGCATTTAAAAGTCTGTCTCCGCCGCTGTATCGCGGGACAGAAGATGCCGTGAAGACAGAGGAGTGGTTGGAGACCATCCAGGAGCTGCTAGCTGGCATCAGCTGCCCCGTCAGACAGGCAGTTCCCCTTGCCACCTCGGCACTAGACGCTCATGCAAAGAGGTGGTGGAAGTCGGTGCGGGACTCTACATTCGCCGACCGGGAGCTGATGGACATATCTTGGGAGGAGTTCAGCGACGTCTTCTTGGAGCATTTTGTATCTTCCACAGACTGAGATACCTTGGAGGCGAGGTTTCTGAGCCTCCAGCAGGGGAGCCGATCAGTTATTGAATATCAGAGAGAGTTCTCCCACCTGGCTAGGTTTGCAGGCTTCCATGACTGGGACGACCAGAAATACGCGAAGAGATTCTATCACGGGCTCCGCGACTCTTTGAGGCAGCCCTTGCTGTTCATTGCCCACGGTACCATGGCGCAGATCATCGAGATGGCAAAGAAGCTGGAGGCTGACCAGCTGTTGGTGCAAGGCAGAGGGAAGAGATCGTTGGATGGACAGTCGTTTGGGGAGAGCAGCAGATCGTCTCAGAGGGGAAAGACGATTGGAGACAGGAGAGGTGGGGGACGTCGTCGTCCCAACTATAGGCAGGATCAGGGGCCTCCTCCACCTTTGACTCCCCCACCCATGCAGATTCCCGGACCGATGAGACAGGATGATCGAGGTCAGAGGCAGATCACCTGCTTTGGTTGCGGCCAACCTGGGCACATCAGGACGCAGTGCCCGCTTCAGGTCCACCCTCTTCCTCCTCCTCCACCTCCAGTGGCCCCTCCAGTTCACCAAGGCCGAGGACGAGGACGAGGACGAGGACGAGGCCGAGGCCGAGGATATCACAGCCGAGGCCGAGACCGGGAGCAGGTATACGCGCTGGATCTCACGGAACAGAGGGACCCAGAGGAGGTCATTACAGGTACTTAAAATTTTTTTTTTAGAATTTATAAATTTTAAATTTTAAGAGTACCTTAGACATTAAAAGTAATACTATTCTTTGAACTCAAACAAACCCAGGCAGAGTGATGATTAGCGGCAAGCCCGCTCACACCCTCTTCGACACGGGTGCGTCACACTCCTTCGTGTCAGACTCGTTTATTGAAGGATTAGAAGGAGTGGAGAAGTTTTCCGGTTTGGAAAAGAGAGTGCGACTCCCTGATGGTACGGAACTTCGAACCACAGACTGCTGCAATATGGATGTCGAGGTAGGAGGCAAAACGTTTGAAGCTCCGGCAACAGTTCTGAGCCTACCGGATTATGATCTGATCCTAGGCATGAATTGGCTTCATTGGAACTACGCGCAGATAGATTGCCCCTCGAAGAGGATCACACTCAGACACGGAGACTCCTACGTCATCATTGAAGGTATCCGTTCCATTCCCCGACTCTCTTTATCTTCAGTACAGGCCGTTAAGGCCTATGAACAGGGAGAAGAGGTATACCTCATTTGTTTCGAGATGGCTGTGGTAGAGAGTTCCATAGCTGATATTCCAGTGGCACGAGATTATGCTGATGTCTTTCCGGAGAAGTTACCTGGGCTACCACCATCACGGGACTTGGACTTCAGGATCCAGTTGGTGCCAGGGGCAAGACCAGTGTCCCGAGCACCCTACAGAATGGCCCCTAGGGAATTGGCAGAGTTCAGGACTCAGCTACAGGAACTTGTGGAGTCAGGATTTGTGCAGCCAAGTTCATCGCCGTGGGGAGCACCGGTTTTATTTGTGAAGAAGAAGGATGGATCCCTCCGATTGTGTATAGATTACAGGGAATTGAATAGGTTGACGGTTCGGAACACCTACCCATTGCCCCGGATAGACGAGTTATTTGATCAACTTCAGGGAGCCTTCTGGTTCTCTAAGCTCGATTTACGATCCGGCTATTACCAGTTACGCATCCGGGAGGAAGACATACCGAAGACCGCATTCAGCTCCCGTTATGGCTTATATGAGTTCACGGTGATGCCGTTCGGGCTCACGAATGCGCCCTCGGCCTTTATGACGCTCATGAACAGGGTATTCGAGCCTTATCTGGACCGGTTTGTTATAGTCTTTATTGACGACATTCTGATTTATTCGCGATCTCGAGAGGAGCACGCAGAGCATTTAGCACTGGTATTGCAGAAGTTAAGAGAATTTCAGATGTATGCGAAGTTCTCAAAATGTCAATTCTGGCTTCAGGAAGTGGCCTTCCTAGGACACACAATCAGCGGAGCTGGATTAGCTGTGGATCCTGCTAAGATAGAGGCAGTACGGGATTGGCCACGGCCAAAGACAGCGTCAGACATCCGTAGCTTCTTGGGCTTGGCAGGTTATTATCGTAAGTTCGTGGAGGGGTTTTCAAGGATAGCCCTCCCCCTCACGTCCTTGACGAAAAAGGATGCCGCATTTGACTGGACAGAGCGGTGCGAGTCAGCATTTCAAGAGCTCAAGGACCGGCTCACTTCGTCCCCCATCCTTGCACTTCCCTCGGGGAGTGAAGGATTTCAGATATATACAGATGCATCCTATCAGGGGATGGGTGCAGTCTTAATGCAGCACGGACATGTTATCGCTTATGCTTCGCGACAGCTGAAGAAGCATGAGCATAACTATCCTGTACATGATCTCGAGCTCGGGGCCGTAGTTTTTGCCCCCAAGACATGGAGACATTACCTCTACGGGATTCATTGTGATATATACTCCGATCATAAGAATCTCAAATACATCGACACGCAGAAGGTTCTGAACCTGCGACAGAGGAGGTGGCTTGAGTTCCTCTGCGATTACGACTATAAGATGCACTATCACCCGGGAAAGGCGAATACAGTAGCAGATGCTTTGAGCAGGAGAGCCGGCACTTCTGGACCGGAGTCCCGGGTGATGTCTATGGAGCTGCTACGCATGATGGAGGATATGCAGATCACCATGGTTTCGGAAGCCGAGCCAGTGCTCTATCGAGAGTACCTGAACTCTTTGGTCAGCAATGATGATATACAGAAACGCATTCTTACACATCAGAGATTGGATACTGATCTAGAGCCTATCTTTGACGCTCTAAAAGGAGGCAAGCATGGGGATTATACGCTGGAGGACGACCTTCTTCGATTCCGTGGCCGAGTGTACATTCCAGCAGGAGGTGAGATCCGGGATGACATCCTCAGAGAGGCACACTACTCCAGATATTCAGTACATCCCGGTATCACCAAGATGTGGGCTGACTTACGGCGGACCATGTACTGGCCAGGAATGAAGAGGGAGATCATATACCTGGTGACACACTGCGAGACTTGCCAGCGAGTGAAGGCCGAATGCAAGAGCCCAGGCGGTATATTACAGCCACTGCCAGTCCCAGAGTGGAAGTTCGAGGATATCTCTATGGATTTTGTTCACGGACTCCCTCGCTCTCATTCTGGGCACGACTCCATCTGGGTCATTGTAGACAGGTTGACCAAGGTAGCACGGTTTATCCCGGTCAGAAAAGATGCCCCGGTTGCTGTACTGGTGAGGTTGTTTGTAGAGCAGTTCATCCGGTATCATGGAGTACCCAGGTCTATTGTTTCAGATAGGGATGGTCGCTTCACCTCCAGGGAATGGAGGGCAGTGCACGCTTACTTGGGATCCAGACTTTCCTTTAGCACTGCCTTCCACCCGCAGACCGACGGTCAGACGGAGCGGACGATACGCACTATGGAGGACCTGCTCAGGTTATGTATTTTGGATACAGGGAAACCTTGGGGGAGGCTACTGCCGTTGATCGAATTCTCATACAACAACAGCCACCAGGCCAGCATCGGGATGGCTCCTTACGAGGCGCTTTATGGGAGAAAATGCCGGACTCCGCTATCCTGGGTGCAAGATGTGGATACTCGAGCCCTTGGGTCAGACTTTGTAGAGGATACGGAGGCTCAGATTCATTTGATCAGGGATCGGCTTCTGGAGGCTCAGAGCAGACAAGCGAAATATTATGATGCTCGACACCGGAAAGTGGAGTTCCAAGTTGGGGACAGGGTTTTCCTGAAAATCCGACCGGTACACGGTATTTCTCGGATTCGGAGACATAAGAAGCTCAGCCCCCGGTACATGGGACCATACCTGATTCTGGAGCGTGTGGGCCCCTTGGCTTATCGGCTGCAGCTACCTCCGGAGCTGAGCAGCCTACACGATGTGTTCCATGTCTCTTCTTTGCGAAGAGCTCTCCTTCGCCCTGAGCAGCATGTCCCTACTGCAGCTGGACCGGTAGAGCCTGACCGTTCGGTTAGATTGGAGCCGATCCGGATCGACGATTCAGCGGTCCGAACGTTGAGGAAAAAGGAGTTTCCACTCGTAAAGGTGCTGTGGTCCAACCATGGACGGGAGGAGCACACCTGGGAACCTAGGGATCTGATGCTGGAGCGTCATCCAGAACTATTTACATCAGGTACTTTTATGTTATTTTCTACAAAATTTCCTTAACAATTTCTGCAACTGGAACCCGTAGACCCAAACTTAAATTTCGGGGACGAAATTATTTCTTTTGTTTATAGGATTTGTAACATCCCAATGTTACTTCTAGACCCCTTAACTTAGATTGGGTTAGGCATGGGGTGGGTGTTAGGGTAATGAGCTAGGTTTGACCCTAGATAGTGGGTTGTAGCCATGTGGGGCCCACTATGGGGCCAAAGTCAAACTAGGTCAAACTAGCCTAAACAGGAACCCTAGCCACACCATGACCCCCTCATGATGCCCTAACCCTAAATACAATCTAAGTAGACCCCAAGGTAGGTCAGGGGGTCAACCAGTTGACCATGATGGGTCAAGTCAACACCTTTGACCTAAATAGTGAAAATGGTGCCCTAGCCCAATTCACTGGGTTGGGTCCACCCAAATCAACCCAAATTCATCATGTGGGCCTAAAGTGACCCTATAAACCCTAGGGGAGAGAAAAATAGGGCCTCTCAATAGTACTTTTGGGAGAACATCTAGGAGAGAGAAAAGAAGAGAATAGGAGAGAGAAAGTGCCTAGGAGTTATTTTGGGCCACTTGGGCTCATCCCACCAACCCATGATGGGTTGGCTGACCATGCATGGGTATTAGGAGGTGTGGGACCCCCCACCATGCTGCCTTGGGCCAAGCCCAAACCCAACCCAAGCCCAACATAGCCTAAACAACTTGGTGGAGTCAACCCTCCCTATTCACTCACCCAACCCGGCCCAACACTTGGCAACCCGACCCACTAGGCTCTAATCAGCCTTCATGGCCAGTGGGACCCACTCACCAGCCACCTAGCCGGCCAAACCCACTAACCCGACCCCCCTCCTTGGTGAATCCGCCCCAAGCCTTGGTGAAGTCGCCCCCTCTCATAACTCAGCCCCAAACCGACCTCACACCCTCACTCCCACTTCATCCCTACCCCAGAGAGAGAGAGAGAGAGGAAGGAAGCCATGGAAAGCCGTGGAGCTCGCCGGAATGTGCATGCTAGGGGAAGCCACCGCCACCCTCAACCACAACCACCAAGAGTCAGTATCCCCTCCTCTCCTCATGTACTAGTCTTCCTAGATCTCCTAGGTTAGTGGCCAAGCCCAAAAGGGCTCGACCGTAGGCTCTTTCAGCTTTGGAAGAAGCTCAAAAATGGCGGATTAATAGCCTCTCGGGTAGGTTGCGCCGCCGCCGTCCGCCGCTCTCCGCCGCCCAGTCGCCGGCCAGATCAAGCCCCGGCCACCGTGAGGCCGGGGAAGCAATTGGCCGGAGGCCCCGCCGCTGGCGATGGCCGGAAATGGCCCCGCAAGGAACACCTGCTCGGTTGGCCCTGCATGCACTGCATGAAGAAGAAGATATAGCAGCCGTTAGATCTCTTTAAGATTCGTGCAACGATTTTATTAGTAATTCCCTGTATTATTATTTTATGAATAATGTGGAATAGTGTCACATGGTAACAGATATTTTGCATGTTGTTTTTGAGGCACTTAGAGGCCCCACCTTAGGATAAACACTGAATAAAAAAGTTAGGTAGATGGGTTAACTTTGCAATGCCACAGAAATCATGACTTTTGGACCAGTAGGCTGCCCTGTAGGGCTGTTTTGCTAGGACTGCCCCTAAACTAGGGCAGAAACCAAATTTGATGCCCAAGACAAACCAAGCATCACCATGACCTGAAATTTTGGTCATGGGTGTATTTAGGGCATGCCTATGCCCTGCCAAAAATTTGGAATTTTTGGAAGAACTTTTTCTATAGTTTTTATCAAAATAACAAAAATTAAATTAAGGGCATAATTGTAATTTTAGACACCCAAATGACCCCAAATTTTGGTGGTATGTCCTTGGGGACATTATTGGTGTCTGGTAGAAATTTCAAGGCAATTGGACCCCTGCATGAAGGGTTATTCCATGTGTTTGTGTAGGCTAATTTAGGCCTTGGTGTGCAATTAGCAATAATTTGTATTTTGTGTATTTAACCTAGCTGAGGCACCCAAAAACCATGCAATAAATTCCAGTGATACATTAGGGCATGATTCATCCCTGGAATTATTTTTGGGACTTATGAAATCAGAAATACCATTTAATGGGATTTTACAAAATATAGGAGTTTTGGGAAAATAAATGGAAAAATTTGATTTTGTTTATAGAAAATTCTCAAATTCAGCCAGGTTAATTTATGGTGTCTTATTTGACTTTGGAAAATTTTAGACCTCTGTTTGGAAATTATTAAGGCAAAAATCTTGAAATTACTGTTTTACCCCTTTTGTATTTATATGAGAAATGATGGTAACTACATGTGGGAAAATTGTATAAAATATCCCTATAGGTGTACAATAACAATATTAGTGTGGCATATTTATTTTAGAATTTTTGTACACACAGAAAATTATTTGGATAGAAAAATGGCATTTTGGTAATTATTTAGAAATGAATTTTGTTAAGCCATCATCGTTCAGGAAGGAATGAAATTTTACCATCATTCATAAAATAATAATACAATTGCTCGGTGAATTTTCTGGAATTTTAGTAAACACAAATCTCGTACTTCATTTGGGAAATGGTAGGCAGATAAAATCTACATTAATTATGGGAAGAAAATAAAAATAAAAAGGGAAATTATGAAACCTTGTAGACAGTGTTATTTTAATCATTTGCATCTCAGGAAAATTCCCCTAGGTCAGAGGATTTTAATTGAGGACTCTTCATGGGTAAAAGGACCTAGTAAATAATTTATAAGATTTAATTAAGGGCCTTAATAACGTAGAAAATTCATAAAAATCCCCATATTCATTTTAGTAGTCCATACCACCCTAGGATAAATGTTTGGAGTCAGTTGGACCAGGAATTTAGAAGTTCGATTTCAGGGTGGTGTTAGGTCATGGGGTGCGCATAGTAAAAGTAGGCTGGACTATAGGCCGCCAGGGGATGAATCAACAACTGAGTTAGAGTCTAAGTTCGGAAGTATAACCCTGGATGGCAGTTGCATTCTAGAGGCGAGAGTAACAGTGCAATATTAGACTTGCCTAGGAAGAGTTGACGGAAGACCGTCACTCCTTGATCCATACCTTAAATCACTAGGTCACTCTATGTAACAGAAGAGAGAAAAAGGGGTCCGGGGTAAGAAACAACTAAAGTAAATATCCTTGAGAAAGGGAGCTTTGGGATTCAGCCCATCGCAGCTCCTAGTGCCCCTGAGAGCCCTTCACCGGGAATACCTTGGGCAGTCCTGGGATTAACCTTAAGACTCTAAGTATGATAATCTGTAGATAAGAGTAGTTTAATAGGTTAAGTGAACTGGACATGTGCTCACTCGTGCCGGCTTGGAGGGACTTGGAGTCTTTTGACTACTTGCTCACCCGTGCAGAGTTGGGGGAAAGAAATTGGCTTATATACACTCACCCGGCCAGGGTTGGAGGGTTTGTAGCATATACTCACCCGTGGCGGGTTGGAGAGGTTTGAGACAGAATAGTCCTTTGAGCTGGAGGCTCAATATATAATACTTGCATATGCATATACTAGTGGCGGGCCATGCGGTACTGGCCGGTCGTCACACCGACGGTAGTACGGTGGACCAGGCGGGTGCGAGGGTTAGAAGGACCAGTAGGATGTTTATACTGGAGTCTGGAGGACTTTTCCTAATAACGCGCACCCGACCCAACAAGACTGACAGGTAGTCAGCAAAGTGGTACGCAGAGGCTCTAGAGTGCACTTGTAGGTGTACAGAGGCGTACAAGAGAGGTCTAGGCCTGGTAGTGTGTATACCCGCCTAGAAGGCGGAGACGCCCGCTCCGCTGCTGCCGTAGCCACAACGGTGGTACCTGAGAGTGATGCTAGCTCTCGAAAAGTGGGAACTAAAGGTCTGTGATCACGGAGTCGTGTGTGTGTGTTGCACTGCATGTTCATATCATACCCACCATATAGTTGCATAACATTAATCTGCATAACAACCTAAGACACCTAATGTATAAGTGGTATGGGACGCTTATACATTAGGACCTGCTATACGAACCCTTAGCCTATAAGCCTGAGTGGGCATGTTTATCGGTTAAGGTTATTTTTCCTTTATATATATATGCTTGTGACTCTGACACCCCATTGTATAAATGGTATGGGACATTCTATACAATGGGAGCCTTGCAAAAGATCCCTTGCTTATGCGTACCCGCATAAGTGGAGGTTACATTTCATTATATTTTGATTATATATACCCTGTTAGTTTCCTGTCACCTGCTCGCCTTTGCCACCCCTTGTTGTCCTCCGCTTCGTCCTCCCGCACGGTGCCTAGGAGTTGCAGGAGGAGGTGCTGAGGATACGACTTAGTCTTTTTGACTAATGGTCGGTGACCTTACTATTTTAGGAGCTCGAGGAGGTGGACCAGCACGTCGAGGAGGCAGGACTTGAGGGGCAGATACCTACTACTACTACTGGAGCACGTCTACAGGTGATGAGAGAGTTATGGTTTTTCCGCTGCTGTGTATGAGAGTGAGAGAGAGATATGATGTACTGGGCATAAGCCCTTCTTTCATTCATTTTCTGTACTCATTATGGACTGTCTTATGTTTCATTTGATATATATATACTGTGGCTGTGAACTTGCTTCTGCTTTTACTCTGATTTATTATGCAATTATTCTCATATTGGCCGAACAGGTTATGATCGTACTAGCCGGCAGAATCGGCGTCTTGCGGTGACGACTAACTCGTGCGTTAGTGTCACCGTAAGGCGGCGGTTCTGGGCATAAGATCCGGGTTGCCTCGGATTTGAGGAACAGGATCTTACAAGGTATTCTTTCTCGATGTCTAGAACTTACCCTCTAGCGATTCTAAAGACTTGCATAAGTTAAACTCATTAACATGAATAGGATATAGATATTTTTTTTGCCAGTTTGAGTCTTTGCACAAGTACCTAACATTTTATCATTGTTAAAACCACTTTGAGCCTATTACCATACCTTTTGTTTCAGCTCCACCAAATATTTCACCATGGCCTCAATAGCATCCTAATCGCACACCTAAGCCCAAGCTCGATAATATATGAAAAGCTTTGTGAGTGATTTGGAGCCATTTTATTTTGGTGGCTATTTATTTATTTATTGAAAAAAGGTGATCTGTTTCTCCTTACGCTTGAAATATTAGAAAAATCTTTAAAAAAGCAAAGGAGAAATAATTAAAAAATGTTGATGAAAAAAATTGAATGAAAAAAGGAAAGAAAAAAAAGAAAAAGGTTTGGGAAATTGGCTATGTTTTTAAAGCAACGCTTATTTATTTTGTGCGAGCTTTCTTTAGGTTTGGGCGTGACAAGCCGTGGTGTTTATCTTTGACTATCCACACCAAAATCTAATCCTACGTTTCAACCTAGTTAAGTCATATTGATTTATGCATATAAGTTATACTAGTGTCGTGGCGAGAGTGTGAAAGGAAAAGACTATGACCATCGACATTGATGGATTTCTTTGGAGGGTATCTCGATCTTTGATTTTTATAATGTTTATCTTAGTACACACGCTACTTTCTCCTTAAATATAAATTTAAGATTTACTGAATTTTCAATTTCAAAATAGAAATAGTAGATGGAAACACATTCTAGAAAAATTTAAGCTAATTTGTATGCTGAGTAGATTTTTCTAATAAAAAATCTACCCGCATAGGTATAAGACTTCACATTTTACTCCTTAGGTTCAATTTTCTATTCTAGCGTTGAAATTATTTTGCTCCCTATGAAAAGTTATTTGCTCGGGACTAACAAACGAGTAACTATGTGGGTATTTGATAACTCTAATTTTATCCTTATTTTTATATAATTTTTATTTAATAATTAATTATTTAGAGTTATATTTTATTAATTGAATTTCCAATTACTTTATTTTTATATTTCAAGTTAATCTGGTATGTTAATTATATTTTGAAGCTGGCAAAACTAATCAGGTGTAATTTTGGGGCAAACTAAAAAAATCACGAGTACACGACCCAGTCACGGGTGTGACCTACAAGTCACGGGCATGACAAGTAGGCGTGAACCTTCCAGATGGTCCAGATATCATATCCATGCCATTTAAAATTTCACACCCCATGTAACCGACAAGACATAGGGCGTGATACAAGACACGGGCGTGACCAGCAAAAGGAGCTCCAGATTCCAATGACACATCAGTTTAAAGTTACACGCCTAGTACACAGGTGATGGAGATTTTCTGAAAGTTAAATTACATCCAAAATAGAATCTCGATTAGGCAAGCGTACCTATCGAAATGCAGTATTGGAAGTGTCGTATTGCGATTCGGGGCCTGTTGAGTACTTGTACTCACAAGGAAGAGCTATTATCTTATCGAACGGAAAAATTGGTTTGATTATACTAGTTAATAAAACTAAAGCTGATGCTAAAGAGAAATTCAATTATGAGGAAGCTAGCACTTGATCTAGAATCCCCTTGGACTAAAATAAATCTTATTGAAAAATAATGAAATGCGAGTTCTTAATTATACTCACTCGACCGTGGAGGTTCCTAAAGTATAGAAGTGTCTCTCTTGAGCTCATGCTTCTAACTAACCTTAGGTTGATCGATTAAGACCTCTCGGCCAGTCGAAACCCCTAAGCTTGCTTTATGCGGTGAACCCCACTATTGGATTTGACTCCAATCCGGAAGATTTACGTCATCCTCTCTCGAGGAGTGCATTCAACTCCTTTTATCTTTGAGTGATCTCCTCGTATCGGCAACCTCTCGGTCATTTAGGATACGGATCTTAGATCGAAGTACATATCTGCGAAATATGAATTCGACAAAATAAAAGTTCAAAGATAATTCGTAGGGAGTAAGATGAAAAATAAGACAGTTATTTAATAAAGAAGAAAGATTTATTTTATTCCAAGGTTCATCATGATCAAGTGCTAAATGAAATTTAGCTACTCATCATGATTAGAGAATTACAAATTAGAGTAGGGAAAGAAATCAATGAAATGAAAACAAGTAGAATTCAAGCTAATAGACAATAGTAAATCTAACTTAGAAATAAGAAAATACAGCAAAAGAAACAGAAAATTACAAGGCTCCAACTCCCAAAATTCCACTCCTAAACATCTGAAGTTGTCTGGAATTTATAGGAAAACTTTCTGTTTGGTCACGCCCTAGGTCACGCCCGTGACCTAGGGCGTGTCAGGCTCGGAACCGTCGTCTTGAAAGCCCGGGAACGTTGGAAGAGACACCTCCAAAAATCTGCTAACTGGCGGGTCACGCCCCTAGGTCACGCCCCTAGGTCACGCCCGTGACCTAGGGCGTGTCAAGGCTATTTCGTGAAAACGGCGCGAAGCTAAAAACGGCGGGAGTAAAATTGGTCTTTATGGAGATGTCACGCCCCATAGTCACGCCCGTGACCATGGTCGTGTCAAGCTGGAACGGCTGCTGGCGGCAACGGCTAGAACGGAAGAGTAATTGGCTGGAAAACGCCCCTTACATGCCCTGGGTCACGCCCGTGACCCAAGCGTGTCAAATTAATCCGACGTGGCACGGTTAGCTATTCTTACACAGGATGTCACGCCCCGTGTAAGTGGTACACGGGCGTGTCGTATTCCGACACAGGCGTGTCTGGGCCGGTCGACGATCTTCAGGCGCGGTTTGACGATCTTCTGCAGCAGACTGGAATTTTGTGTGTCACGCCCTTGTGTCACGCCCAGGTAGGGCGTGTCACTGGGCGTGTCTAGCCAGAAAAAGACAAAATCAAGTTTTGCTCCAAAATTCTACAGTTTAGCCCTGCAAGATTGAAAATCATTTTCTTAGATTAAATAAATATAAAATATAAAAACTAGTTAATTATCAACTTAATATTCTAAAATAGTTATATAATATCTAACTATTAATATAAAATATTAAATAAAAAGATAGAAATTATTAGAGTTATCAAATACCCCCATACTTATCCGTTTGCTAGTCCCGAGCAAACAATATCCTATAGGGGGTAGAAAAATTTTAAATGCTAGAAAAGAATATTGAGCCTAAGGAGTAAAATGCGAAGTTTTATGCCTATGCTTGTAGATATTTTTGTAGAAAGACTTACTCAGCATACAAATTAGGTTTTTATTTTACTGAAAATGTGTTTTCACTATTATTTTTACTTTTAAAATGAAAAATCTTGTAAATCTTAAAATTATCTTTAGGGAGAGTGTAGCATGCGTACTAAGATAACATTGCACAAACGAAGATTACGATACCCTCTAAAGAAATCCATCAATGTCGATGGCCATAGGCTTGCCCTTTCACACTCCGCCACGGCACTAGTCTAACTTATAAGCGCAAATCAATAGGACTTAACTAGGTTGAAATGTAGGCTTAGGTTTTTGGTGAGGGTGGTCAAATATAAAAACGATGGCTTAGTCACACCAAAACCTAGAGTAAGTTTTTACATAAAAAATTTGTTATGGCTTTAAGAACGTAGCCAAATTCCTAATTCTTTTATTTCTTTTCTTATTTTTTAACTCTCTCATCATATTGAAATTTTTTTCTACCTCTTTATTTTTTATTACTGATAATTTTTTTTTCTTTATTTTGAAGAGGAGAGAAAAATAAATCAACTTTTTTTTTAAGAAAAGGGCCACCAAAAATAAAAGGCTCCTAATCACTCAAAAACCATGTTTGTATATTTATGTTCAAGCTTTGTCTTAGGTGTGCAATTAGGTTGCTTTTTAGGCTTTGGTAAAGTGCTTGGTGGAGCTAGAACAAAGGAATAGGGAAATAGGCTCAAAATAGCTTAACAAAGATAAAAAATTTAGGTACGAGTACAAAAGCTCAAACTGGCCAAAAGAAGTGCCTAAATCATTTTTATGCTATGAGTCTAACTTATGCAAAGTCTTGAGAATAGTTAGAGGGCAAGTTCTAGACATCGAAAAAGAATACCTCTCTCTTGGTCCGCGAAATATCTCTCTAGTTAACTTCTACTTACTCACCTAAATTATTTTAAAGTTTTACCGGTTTTCATAATTGAAGTAAAATAAGTTGTTTCAACGCATTTAGAAAAACAAAACTTTAATTGTATGCTGAATATTTAATTCTACTTAAATTCTACTTACATGTGCATTTAACTAGAAATACAGCATGACCAACAGTTCTACTACAAAATTCAACATTCAATTAAAACATCAAAATTCTCTAAACACTATAAACAAGTTGAATTACTAGGAATTTTGCATGTGAATAAATATAGAAATAATAACTTCTCTAATTAAGTTTTAAACCTAATTTGTTTTGTTACTTCTTAGACTTCCCGAGGTATACCCTGTGAATGGCTCTCAGCGGTACTAGGAGGTAAGATGGGGTGATATCCCAAACATCCCTTTCTAAGAAATTTAATTTTTGATTTTCTAATTTTTGTTGTTTTTGTAATTTTTTAAAAACAAAATTTTAAGAAAGGAAAAAAAATACTTTTTTTTAAAATTTTTGATATATAAATTTTTTTTGAGTTTTAATTTTTTTTTTTTAATTTTTTTTTTTGTGGTTTTTGTTTTTTTAATTTTTTTTGGAAAATTTTGTATGTTTTGCTTGAGAAATATCCCTCCCCCATACTTAAACAATACATTGTCCTTAATGTAAAAATAAAGAAAAGAGAGGAGACTTCCCTGAAAATGCAAGTCAGCATCAAAAGAGACCTGTACAAGATGAGTAAAGCAAAACTTAATATTTTATAGATTTTTTTTTGAATATTTTTTTCATAATAAAAACAACTACATAAAAATAAAAGATACAGATATAGAGAGGCGACCCTCTATAAGTCCAAAGAAATGAAAAAGGGAGCTAGCTATTCCTGGTGTGGAGCGTCCTCTCATTCCTGATAGAAAGTCCGCATGTTCGCGAACTCGTGGGTAATGTGTGCCATGGAAGAAGCATGGTTTCGCTCGAGCACGGTGAAGCGCGCATCAAAAAAGCGAAGCGACCATCAAAATGGGTTTGCATCTGGTCTATGCGAGTATGGAGCAAACCAAATTGCCAGTCCTAATAATTTGAAGGATCGGGCGCTGGAGCAGAGTGCAGCGGTGGTGGCAGAATCTTGGGGGAATGATGAGTACCGCTGGGACCGGCACCATGATCAAGATCAAGATCCCCTCCACCCACTAACGGGGGAATAGCCTCAAACTCGCCCTCTCGTCGGCGAGCTAAACCAAGAGCCTGAAGGGTCAGGAACTGAAGAGGCTGCGATGTTTGTATGCAAGTGAGTCGCAGAAGAGCGTCTCAAATGCCGGTCTGCTTGGCGAGGAAAGTGATGAAATTCCCGCCGTTCACCGCTCCCAATCTCACATTTTCGACCTGGTGCCGAAAGAAAATGGCGAGCATGTAACCAAGGTTGAGTGGGACCCGGTAAAACATACTATACAAGTATAGTAAGTCCGCTCGAGTCACCACGTCGTGGCTATCGCCGCGTCTGGAAAGAGTGAAAGTGAGAAGATTATGTAGAATGCTCAAAGCGGGGGAGATGAGGTGGCTACCTGATGTAGGGATTATCCTTGAGAATCGACGGAGGCCACGACGACGCTTATGACACGATCTACGCTCTCTAATCCGCACGCTAGCATAAACGCAGCCACAACAATTATTCTATTTATCGTTCGCGCTAACAATACGGATCGCCGTTCCGCAAGTAGATCGAATGTTGGCTATAGGCCAAATTCTTTCCGGCTAAATGGGATAATAGTGATCCCGAGCGAGCTTTAGGTGTTGTACCAAAATAGATCCACCAAGAACTAAACGATCCAAAAATGGTGGTATCTATCCCAACAAAAAGAAAGCGATGAGTGCCAAATCCTTTTTCGAATCCTTCGGAAAACCAAACGAAAATTACTAATCGGTTATTTGTTAACCACGAAGAATAATAATTCGGAAAATAACGCAAAATACGTCCACCACAAGAACTATCTAGGAAAAGAAATCTCTTGTGCAGTGATATCGTTACCCCCTCTCGGATTCGTAGATCCGTGATGCGCGGATCCACCAAGTATGATCGTTTTTCCTTTGAAGACCACGGAAGAGCGCTATGGAAGAAGATCTTGTTATCCCGTTCACGTCACGCCGTCAAGGATTCCCTAGACTTCTTCCTTCCTTGCAAGATCTTGCTGGCCGTGGGTTTTTAATGAAGGAGGGTTGGTGGTGGTGGCGGTTATGAGGAGGAGAGGCAAGGGGAGATGGTGGCCGATCCCTTGAGAGGAAGGCCTTGGAGGCAACCGGTTTTGGAAGAGGAGGAGAAGGGAGTAGAGGTGGCCGATCCTTGCCTTAGTGGCCGTCGGTTTTGGGAAGGGAAGGAGAGAGGGGGGCGGCGGCTAGGGAGAGAGCAAGAGAGAAATTAGGGTTTAGGCAATTGTAATTTCAATTCAATAATAATCTACTCCAAATGAAAAGTCATGGCCATTATATAGGCTTACATCTCAAATAACAAAAACAAGTGGCTAAAGACACACCACATAAATGAAATGCAGGAAATAAAATAATGTTTTAAATAGCCTCTCATGAAATGGCTATTAGCACACCAAAATTAGAAATAATCAAATATGAGTCTTGTTGCGAGGGCGAAGCTTGTAGCCATGACCGCTACGGCGTCGCACATCCTTTGCCGGTACATCCTCGGTCCCAAGTGCTCCATCCTTTGCCGGTACATCTTCAACATACTCTGTCCCAAGTGCTCCATCCTTTGCCGATACATCTTCAACATACTCTGTCCCAAGTTCTCCATCCTGATGGCCTTCGCCATCAATCCTCCTCCGCTCAAAAGGCCTCATCACCGATGAGTGGGCTGAGAGATAACGACGTAGGAGGCCCGCGTCAAGAAGATCCAACTGTGCATTAGATAGCCAAGAGTCGTCTGAAGCCGGACGACCACGCCAACGAACCAAGAACCTGTGAATGTCGCCGTCTGTAGTGGGAAATACATCATCCTGCAAAATCTTGTCAGGCAAAAAATCTGTCCGGGGGAACCTCGGAAAAGCGTTAGGTGAAGTAGAAAAACAATTTTCATCATCAATAGACTGCATACCTCCCATAGACTTCTCAGGAGAAAGCGATCCAGAATTTAGCTCACCCCCCAACCCATTAGATTGTATAGTGGAAGTATTAAACGGAGAGATAGACAATTCAGGTGGTGGAGCATCAAAAAGCGTTAAATCGGAAATATTAAACACAGGGGAGATTCCCCAATCAGAAGGTAACTCTAACAAATAAGCATTTTCGCCTAATTTCTTCAAAATTCTAAAAGGACCGGCTTTCTTGTTCGCTAATTTCTTTATGGTGCCCGAAGGCATCCGTTCAGGGATTAGACGAACCATAACCAAATCGCCTATGTTCAAAGAGACTACTCGCCGATGTACGTTAGCGTTCGATTGATATATAGAATATTGCTTAGCTAATGTTTTGCCAATGTGCTCGTGGAGAGTGTGAACGTGTGAAGCGAAATCTAGTGCAAATTGACTTGACTTAAAAGAAGGTGGTAACAGAATCAAGTCTAGTGGCACTGGCGCTTTATAACCGTGCACTATCTCATTCGGGGACAACTTAGTGGACCGGTTCCTAGAATTATTGTACGCAAGCTGGGCATGCGGGAGGATGAGATCCCATGTACCTTTATGTTCGCCCACTAAACAATGAAGTAACCCTCCCAAGCTACGGTTGACGACTTCCGTTTGCCCATCCGTTTGGGGATGATAGGCCGACGAAAATAACAGTTTAGTGCCCATTAGTTTCCAGAGTGTCTTCCAAAAATAACTTGTAAATTTTACATCTCGATCACTCACTATCGTCTTGGGTACACCTCGATGTGCTACAACCTCTTTGAAAAATAATTTTGCTACATTTGAAGCATCGTAGGTGTTGTTGCTTGCGATAAAATATGCCATTTTTGAGAATCGGTCTACCACCACTAGTATGGAATCGTGACGCCTAAAAGTCATAGGTAAACCCAAAATAAAATCCATGCTAACATCTTGCCATGGTACCGACGGAATCGGAAGGGGTGTGTAAAGACCCGCATTGGTCTTGTTTCCCTTAGCTAGTTGACAAACACGACAACTTCCTACAACTTTGTTGACCATGGGTTTGAGGCCCGGCCAAAAGAATTTATCTTCCACAAGTGTTATCGTTTTGTCTCGCCCAAAATGGCCGCCTAATCCCCCGCTCTGTAACTCCCATATAATAAAATGTCGTAAAGACGACCGGGGAATGCATAATTGCACATGTCTAAATAGATATCCCTCACGAATATAGAATGCCGAGATAGTGGTAGGGGAGTTGTCCTTAGCGACAAAATAAATGTCCTTAAAGTTTGGGCAATGGATATATTCGTCCTTTATCCTATCGAATCCTATGACTGACACTTCCATGGTATTTAATAACAGAGTGACTCTACTTAGCGCGTCCGCTACACGATTTAGCGTACCCTTCAGATGCTTGATTATGAAGGTGTACTCCTGTAGATAAGATATCCATTTTGCGTGTCGTGGACTAATCTTATTTTGAGATTTCACAAATTTGAGGGCCTCGTGGTCCGATAATATTACAAATTCTTTTGATATAAGGTAATGTCGCCAATGTTGGAGACATCGGATCACCGCATAGAATTCACGATCATAATTTGAATAATTTAATTTCGGCCCGGCTAGTTTCTCACTAAAGTATCCTAGCGGGTGTCCCTCTTGGCTTAATACTCCTCCAATTCCTACCCCTGATGCGTCGCATGATAATTGAAAAACTTTACTAAAATCCGGTAATCGGAGTAAAGGAGCTTCAGACATTCGTTCCTTAATCGTTTGGAAGGCACTAGTGGCCGATTTCGTCCATGTAAATTCTCCTTTTTTCATACATTCAGTTATGGGTGCCATAATACTACTAAAATTCCGAATAAATCTTCGGTAAAACGTGGCCAACCCGTGGAAACTTCTAACGTCCCTAATATTCTTTGGTTCCGGTCATTCCTTAATCGCTTGGACCTTCTTGGGATCCATATGAATGCCATCTGAACTCACGATATATCCTAAGAACTCAACAGAAGGCACACCGAATGCGCATTTTTTTAGGTTAATAAATAAGTTCTCTTTGCGCAACGTGGTAAGAATTGTTCTTAGATGAGTCTCATGATCCCGCGGCGAAATGCTAAAAACCAAAATGTCGTCAAAATAAACCACTACAAATTTTCCCATAAAAGGCTTAAAAATTTGGGTCATCAATCGTGAAAAAGTACTGGGTCCATTGGTAAGTCCTTCTCGAAGCACTAGCCATTCATATAGTCCATCCTTAGACTTGAAAGCCGTCTTCCATTCGTCTCCCTCCCGTATTCGTATTTGATGATAACCGCTCTTAAGGTCCAATTTAGAGAATATAGCGGCTCCTGATAGCATATCTAGTAGATCGTCCAAACGGGGAATAGGAAATCTATATTTGATCGTTATTTTATTTATAGCCCGATAATCGACACATAATCGCCATGTCTTATCTTTCTTCGGGACTAATAATGCGGGGACGGCACAAGGACTTTTGCTGTGCCGTATAAATCCTTTCGCTAGCAGATCGGAAATTAATTTTTGTAACTCTTCATGGGAGGATGGATTGAGTCTATAATGGGGTTGATTTGGCAATGACGATCCCGGGACAAAATCTATCTCATGTTGGATGTCACGTATCGGTGGTAACGTGGGTGGTAAATCCACCGGATAAACATCCTTATATTCTTCCAAGAGATTTCGTAGCGATAATGGGAGGCTCTCAAAAGTAGGTGACTCTTCCTTCGCTTGTAAACATACTAACGCGTATATAACGCCATCCATGAAAGTCTCACGTTCTAGTTCCTTTCTACTAATCAAACTTATCGTTTTCTTTTCCGCAGGCACAACAGTGTCTTTGGAACTAGATGATGAATCCTTAGGCGCAGATGGCCTCAAAACAATGGTTTTACCATTAAATTTGAATTCGTAGGTGTTTGCGCGACCGAAGTGGGTCACGTCATAATCGTACAACCAAGGTCGTCCTAATAAAACATGGCACACGTCCATAGGAATGACGTCGCACCAAAATTTATCAATGTAGTTTTTCAACGTTAAAGGAACCATGCATCGCTTAGAGACCGCTATGGATGTCTTGTTTACCCACGCAATTTTATAAGGATGTGGGTGTGGCTCGGTTACTAAGTGCATGCGAGCGATGGCATTCTCCGACACTACGTTCATACAACTGCCGCTGTCGATAATTAACTTACACCATTTCTCACCGTCCTTAAAATTTAATGTAAATATATTTGTCCGGTTATAGTCATCCAACGCTCGCGGTGTGGTTAAAATGCATCTCATCACCATCATGTAAGAATCATCCTCAATGTCACTTGGCTCGGCGTCAGATTCTTCGCCAGCTCCATAGACGATATCAGCAGGTTCAGACGAAGAGTCTAGTAAAGCTAAAGGTTTGCTTTTCGTGGGGCACTCACTAGAGTAGTGCCCTTGAATTCCGCACGAATAACACGTGGCATTTGTCTTGTTAACTCGTCCTATTGGTACTCGCTCACCAGTGGGATTTCTATTATTCCTAGCGGTAATGACAATGGACTCCGAATCCGTTGATCGATACTTTCCTTTATCACGCGCGGATGAAAAAGGGTGCGGGCCTAAGAGGGATTTCCCTTTCTGGAAATTACGTCCTTTGGACTTGTAGGCGTTATGTTTTTCAATATCCAAGGCGGCATTGAAGGTGGTGTTAAGGTCTGTGTGACCATAACGCAAGAGTTTCCCTTGTATATCCGGGTTGAGTCCCTTACGAAATCGTGAGAGTGTAACTTCGGGCATCTCACGAACATCGCAACGCACCATCATATCCTTAAGGTGTCCCATATAATCTGCTACCGAAGTATTCCCTTGCCGAAGGGTGGCTAAGTCGTCGAACATCTGGGTTCGGTGATATGTGGGAACGTATTGGTCGTGTAGTAGCGCTTTCATTGCGGTCCACCCAAGTGGGGGTGCTCCGTTTACAGTTCCTAAGCGCCTCTCTTCGTTTAACCAATATGTTTTGGCCCTTCCTAGGAGTTTCATACGTGCGACCTTCACTTTCTCAGCGTCCGTTAAGTCGTGCCATTCAAAATAGCACTCGATGTCCATGACCCAGTCTAGGAAAAGTTGGGGCTCTCCCATTCCATCATAGGAGGGTGCGTTCATTTTTACGGCCCTAGTCACATCAAACTCATAATGACCTCGAGGTGGGTACTCATCGTCTAGATCACGTGGGTGATTTTGTCTTTCCTCTCGCTGGTTGGCTGCCGGGGGTTGGGGACCCGGTCGGTTTCTGCCAACGCCGGTGTTTCGGGGCGCCGCTTGGTTTACAGCGAGCCCTTCAATTAACTGTGTCAGTGCGTCAAACCTAGCGTTAAACTCTTCTCGTAGCTCGGCGATCGTGGCCGGAGCATGCTCATCACCTTGGTTGTTGGCCATGTGTGAGGGGGAGGGAAGATATTCCGTGCCCAGCCTAGTGCGCATGAACGAACGGTACAAACAACAATTTTGACCTGATTTAAATTACGCGTTTGAATTTTTTTGACGCAAAATAATTGATCAACAGGAAAAAATTTTTTAGACTTTTTTTCTTAGAAAAATGAGGAGAAAATTCAGAATTTTTTTTATAATTTTCTGCAAAATTTTTTTTTTGTGTATTTACTAATTGCAGCCCAACTATGTAAAATTCAGATTTGACGTGAATCGTAACGGAAGTGCGCACCCTAGTGAACGATGATATCCCTAGGTAAAATGAAAGGATGGTGTCGATTGGGAAATCAACACAACCTCCCTCTGATACCAAATTGATGTAGGGATTATCCTTGAGAATCGTCACGGAGGCCACGACGACGCTTATGACACGATCTACGCTCTCTAATCCGCACGCTAGCGTAAACGCAGCCACAACAATTATTCTATTTATCGTTCGCGCTAACAATACGGATCGCCGTTCCGCAAGTAGATCGAATGTTGGCTATAGGCCAAATTCTTTCCGGCTAAATGGGATAATAGTGATCCCGAGCGAGCTTTAGGTGTTGTACCAAAATAGATCCACCAAGAACTAAACGATCCAAAAATGGTGGTATCTATCCCAACAAAAAGAAAGCGATGAGTGCCAAATCCTTTTTCGAATCCTTCGGAAAACCAAACGAAAATTACTAATCGGTTATTTGTTAACCACGAAGAATAATAATTCGGAAAATAACGCAAAATACGTCCACCACAAGAACTATCTAGGAAAAGAAATCTCTTGTGCAGTGATATCGTTACCCCCTCTCGGATTCGTAGATCCGTGATGCGCGGATCCACCAAGTATGATCGTTTTTCCTTTGAAGACCACGGAAGAGCGCTATGGAAGAAGATCTTGTTATCCCGTTCACGTCACGCCGTCAAGGATTCCCTAGACTTCTTCCTTCCTTGCAAGATCTTGCTGGCCGTGGGTTTTTAATGAAGGAGGCTTGGTGGTGGTGGCGGTTATGAGGAGGAGAGGCAAGGGGAGATGGTGGCCGATCCCTTGAGAGGAAGGCCTTGGAGGCAACCGGTTTTGGAAGAGGAGGAGAAGGGAGTAGAGGTGGCCGATCCTTGCCTTAGTGGCCGTCGGTTTTGGGAAGGGAAGGAGAGAGGGGGGCGGCGGCTAGGGAGAGAGCAAGAGAGAAATTAGGGTTTAGGCAATTGTAATTTCAATTCAATAATAATCTACTCCAAATGAAAAGTCATGGCCATTATATAGGCTTACATCTTAAATAACAAAAACAAGTGGCTAAAGACACACCACATAAATGAAATGCAGGAAATAAAATAATGTTTTAAATAGCCTCTCATGAAATGGCTATTAGCACACCAAAATTAGAAATAATCAAATACGAGTCTTGTTGCGAGGGCGAAGCTTGTAGCCATGACCGCTACGGCGTCGCACATCCTTTGCCGGTACATCCTCGGTCCCAAGTGCTCCATCCTTTGCCGGTACATCTTCAACATACTCTGTCCCAAGTGCTCCATCCTTTGCCGGTACATCTTCAACATACTCTGTCCCATGTGCTCCATCCTGATGGCCTTCGCCATCACTACCCTTAGATTTCTTTGGGGTGTAGGGGGCGACGTCATTACTAATTTCCGACCAAAAAGTGGGGAGACTGAAGTCGGGAGGGAAATCAGTTTTTAGGTCGGGGTAGGCGGGGGAAGTGGAAAAGGCCTCCGAGCAAAAACCCATGGCGATATTGAGTTGGCGGATGGTGAGCTGGTGCATCACTCCGCCCATGCGAAAGATGATGAAATCATCCTATGCCGCCCACCGAAACTCAAAAGAGGCCAAGAACTCAATGGTGAGCTCAAGGAAAGCAGGCTCAGAAATGGATAAGAGGGGAGCCCATCCCGCGGTGGATAGAAATCCCTGATCTAGCTCCGCCGCTCCGAATGTGGCAATGATGGCTCAGTACAAAATGCGGAAAACGCCAAACGGTTAGGCGCGCAGTCGTTCGCTCCGATCTTGTTGGGTTGCGTTCTCGAAAAGAAGCATGGCCTCCGCCGAGGCAGGATCGGCGGGGTGCTCGGAGGAAGATGCGGAGGAGCGAGCGTGGTGGTAAGGCATGATTAGAAAGAGGGAAGAAATTTGGCCACAAGGAGTGGGGAAGAGAATGTTTGAAGGCTGGAAAGTGTGGAGAGAAGAGAAGGAAAAATTCCTATTTATAGGAGTTTTCGGGTTGGTCACGCCCCCTTGTCACGCCCGTGACAGTGGGTGTGACAAGCTTAGGTCAAAGCAGAAAGGAATCTGAGGCAGACTGCCACGGATTCGGGGGTCACGCCCCAGAGTCACGCCCGTGACTCTCAGAGTCACGCCCGAGACTCTTGGCATGTAAGGGGAATCCTATGTATGCGCGCTGGAATCCGAGGCGCCGGCCTCAGATTCTTCTGTCACGCCCCAGTGTCATGCCCGTGACACTGGGCGTGTTGGTCAAATTAGACCCGCGAAAAGGACACCGAGGCGTAAACTGGTCAACTCCTTGGATACGCGTGACACGGGCATGTCACGCCCGTGACCATGATGGTCACACCCGTGTCATGCCTGGAAGACGGACGGGAAAAATGAGGGAGGAGAAACAACCCGCCGCTAAGCTAAACACGTCATGGACACGCCCGTTACAGGAGCGTGTACGAAAAAAAAAACTAAAATAAAATTTTTTTGTTTTGTTTTTTTTGTTAATTAATTTTTTTTTGTTTTGATTTATATATATATATATATATATATATATATACTAATTTGTTTAATATCCAAATAAAGTAGAATAAAATAAAGGTTACCGACTTGACGAATTACGTAGACTTGATGCTCGTCCTGACCCGATCGTCATGCAGCGATGTCCTTCAAGCCTGTAAAAATAAACTTAAAAAGAAAATTAGAAAATAATAAAAAGAAAAGATAACCGTGGGGTGCCTCCCACGAGCGCTTTGTTTATGGTCGGTGAGCTCGACCATAGTGGCGCGCGCTTATTATGGGTTTGACAACATTATGTTGTCTAATTTTTCGTTAATATTATCACCGGCAAAAAATAATTTTAGCCGATGCCCATTCACTTTAAAGTTGCCTTTTTCCGGGTGTGAAATAAGAACCGTCCCGTAAGGCCAAACCTCCTTTACGAAAAAGGGGCCGGACCAACGGGACTTAAGTTTACCCGGAAATAAGCGTAAGCGCGAGTTATATAAAAGGACTTGGTCTCCCGGTTTAAAGTCCTTTGGGTGCTTAATTTTCTTATCATGATAAAATTTGGTGCGCTCCTTATAGAGTTTATTACTCTCATAAGCGAGGGAGCGCCACTCATCGAGCTCGTTAAGTTGGAATTTACGGAGCTCGGAGGACAAATTTTCATCAAGATTTAAAAATTTAAATGCCTAAAAGGCACGATGTTTAAGCTCGACCGGTAAGTGGCATGCTTTCCCATAGACCAATCGATACGGCGTACAACCGATAGCGATCTTGTACGCGGCCCGATAAGCCCATAGAGCATCATCAAGCTTGACCGACCAATCTTTCCTATTAGTAGAAACCGTTTTTTCCAGTATACGTTTAATTTCTCGATTAACTACTTCTACCTGGCCACTAGTTTGAGGGTGATAGGGGGTGGCTAACCTATGTGTAACGCCGTATTTGGATAATACTTTAGCAAATTGTGCGTTACAAAAGTGGGTGCCCCTATCACTAACTATTGTCCGCGGTGCTCCAAATCGTGAAAATTGTTGTTTAAGAAATCGGGTCACGACTCGGGCATCATTGGTGGGGAGAGCTTGCGCTTCCGCCCACCGTGACACGTAGTCAACCACTACCAGAATATATTTATTTCCAAAGGAAGTTGGTAGCGGGCCGACAAAGTCGATTCCCCATAAATCAAAAACTTTAATTTCTAAAAATAAATTTAAGGGAATTTCATCTCGGCGGGAAATATTACCTGAGCGTTGGCATTGTTCACAACGACTTACATGTGCGTGAGTGTCCTTGAAGATGCTCGGCCAATAGAAGCCTGCTTCAAGTAGTGTCCGAGCCGTTCGATTAGCTTTATAGTGCCCACCGGCGAGCGCCTCGTAACAATGTTTTAAAATTTGTGCGCCCTCCTCGTGAGAAACACACCTCCGCACTACTTGGTCCGCGCAAACTCGGAAGATAAATGGATCCTCCCAAAAATAATTTTTCAAATCTGAAAAGAATTTCTTCTTTTCTTGATAAGAAAAACCATTCGGGAGGAATCTTGCAACAAGAAAGTTTGCAAAATCGGCGAACCAAGGATGGGGAGAGTGATTACCTTATGCATAGCGAGGAGGCGCTCCTTAGGAAATGTATCATCGATGTCCTCCTCTTTGAGCTCCTCTAAATTGGGGTTCTCCAACCGAGAAAGATGATCCGCCGCTAGATTTTCCGCTCCTCTTTTATCCCGAATCTCAAAGTAAAATTCTTGGAGAAGCAATACCCACCTAATCAATCGAGGCTTTGCATCTGTTTTGGATAGTAGATAACGCAAAGCCGAATGATCGGTAAAAACAATAACTTTGGATAAAGTAAGGTAAGAACGAAATTTATCAAAGGTAAAAATTACGGCAAGAAGTTCTTTTTCGGTGGTTGTATAATTTTCTTGTGCGGTGGTTAGTGTTTTGCTCGCATAATATATCAGATGAAAATTTTTATTGATGCGTTGTCCTAAGACCGCACCAACGGCAAAACTACTAGCATCGCACATAATTTCAAAAGGAAGTTCCCAATTGGGAGCAATCACGATCGATACTTTTATCAATTTTTCTTTAATAAGAGAAAAAGCGCGCAAACAATCTTCATCAAAAATAAAAGGCGCATCTTTTTCTAATAAGTGAGTAAGGGGTTTAGTGATTTTAAAAAAATCTTTAATAAACCGGCGATAGAAACCGGCATGTCCCAAAAAAACTACAAACGGCCTTAACATTTGAGGGGGGAGGTAATTTTCTATAGTTTCAATTTTTGCTTTATCTACCTCTATACCCTTGCTAGAAATTTTATGGCCTAAGACCAAACCTTCCCGCACCATAAAATGGCACTTCTCCCAGTTCAAGACTAGGTTCGTATCCTCACATCTTTGGAGAACACGGGAAAGATTTGCTAAACATAAATCAAACGAATCTCCAAAAACGGAGAAATCGTCCATGAAAACCTCCATGATATCCTCCACTAGTTCATCAAAGATCGCTAGCATACACCTTTGTAAGGTTGCCGGCGCATTGCATAAACCAAATGGCATCCTTCGATAGGCGAAGGTGCCAAACGGACAAGTGAAGGTTGTTTTCTCTTGGTCGTCGGGAGCGATTGGGATTTGGAAATATCCCGAGAGACTGTCAAGAAAACAATAAAACGAGTGCCCGGATAACCGTTCAAGGATTTGGTCAATGAACGACAAAGGAAAATGATCCTTTCGGGTTGCATCATTTAATTTGCGATAGTCAATGCAAACCCGCCATCCGGTAACGGTTCGAGTAGGAATTAATTCATTTTTATCATTAGGAACTACCGTTAAGCCTCCTTTCTTAGGCACCACTTGGACCGGGCTCACCCAAGAGCTATCCGAAATCGGATAGATGATGCCTGCATCTAATAATTTAATTACCTCGGCCTTGACTACCTCCTTCATGTTAGGATTTAGCCGGCGTTGAGGTTGAATAGTTTTGTGTGCATGTTCTTCTAATAATATTTTATGGGTGCAAAAGGAGGGATTAATTCCCCTCAAATCCGTGATCTTCCACGCAATTGCGCGGCGATGACATTTTAAAATACTAGATAATTTATTTTTTTCATCATCGGTCAAGTAGGCCGACACAATAACGGGAAGTTTAGAATCTTCCGCTAAAAATAAATATTCTAAATGATCAGGCAATTGTTTTAGTTCAAGTGAGGGAGGTTCATCATAAGAAGTTTTCAAACGATCACTACCAATTTCCAAAATTTCAAAAGTAGGTGTGTGAGTGATCGAATCCTTATCACTATTTTCATAAGAATTTAAATCTAAAATTTCAAAATATGCGTTATGATCAATAGAAGATAAAGAATGTTCAGAAAAAGGAATGAAGTCTTCTTCGGGAGAAGCCTCTAAATAGTAACATGAGTCGTCATTGGAGAGCGAATTTTTCATCGACGTGTCAATAGTAAAGGTAACTTCTTCATCTCCGACTCTAAGGAGAAGTTTACCGTTACTAACGTCTATAACTGCATGCGAGGTGGCAAGAAATGGGCGACCGAGAATGAGTGGTACCTCGGTGTCCTCTTCGATGTCAGAGATGACAAAATCTACCGGAAAGATAAATTTGTCAACTTTGACAAGCACATCCTCAATAATACCACTCGGATATCTTATAGACTGATCCGCCAATTGAATGCTCATTCTTGTGGGTTTAGGTTCTCCTGAACCCAATTTCTTAACTAAAGAATAAGGCATTAAATTTATTGAGGCACCTAAATTGGCTAACGCACGTTTTACCAATAAATCGCCAAATGAACAAGGTATAGAGAAATTACCCGGATCAGGTAATTTCTTAGGCAATTTATTAAGTAAAACCGCCGAGCACTCCGTGTTCAATTGAACCGTGCATATATACTCATGTTTATTTTTATTTGATAAAAGATCCTTGAGGTACTTAGCATATTTCGGCGTTTGTGCTATCACTTCGCATAATGGTAAATTTATTTGGATTTGTTTAAACATATCTAAAAATTTATTGTGATGCTCATCTATCCGGTCTTTTTGCATTCTAGACGGATAGGGAAGAGGCGGTTGATAAGCTTGTGGTTTAGTATAATTAGAAGGCTTAGATGGAGGAGAAGATGATGAAATTGGTACCTCAATGTCAACCGAAATTGGGGAAGTAGTTGTTACCTCCTTCCCGCTCCGTAGAGTGATGGCTTTGGCTTGCTCCCTTGGGTTGGGCTCCGTATTGCCCGGTAGCGCCCCTTGTTGATCGGAGAGCATCTTTGCAATTTGCCCAATTTGAGTCTCCAAATTACGAAGAGATACGGTGAGATTCCGGATATTGGCATCATTTGTACTCGTATATTTGGCGAACAACTCCTCAAGATTGGGAGCTTTTGGAGCTTGTGGTGGAAAATATCCTGGTGGGATTGTGTTTGGTGGGCGAGCCGCATTCCCTGGATTACTCCAAGAGAAGTTGGGGTGACTCCTTATACCCGGGTGATAGGTATTACCAAAATTATGACCCGGATTATAAGGTGGCCGATTCGGATTACCCATGTAATCCACATGCTCGGCAATAGTAGAAGGCTCCCAAAATTGGGGATCACAGGAAGGCGTAGACGAGGAAGCAGTCATCTCGTTCATCTGTTTTTGCATCTTCTCCATCTGGAGAGATAAATTAGAAATCGTATCTATTTCGTACATCCCGACCGGTTTAGGCGGACGAGACCGAGGTGTACTCCATTGATACGTATTCATGGACATACCTTCTTTAAGCTCTTGGGCGGCCACCGGTGTCTTGTTATTTAACGTTCCACCGGCAGCTGCATCGATATGTTGCCTCGTTTGAGAGTTGAGGCCATTATAGAAGGTTTGCACTTGCAACCAATCAGGGATTGCATAATGCGGACAACGACGAAGTAATTCCTTAAATCGCTCCCAAGTGTCATATAACATTTCCGTATCAACTTGGGAGAAATAAGTAATATCATTGCTCAATTTGGCCGTCTTAGCGGGCGGAAAATATTTCGTGAGAAATTTTTCCATCATCTCGACCCATGTAGTGATTGAGCCTCTAGGTAGAGTACCCAACCACTGCTTAGCTTTGGTGCGCAATGTAAAAGGAAAAAGCCTTAGCCGGATGGCATCATCCGAAACCCTGTTGATTTTAAAAGTATCGTATATTTCTAAAAAGTTAGAAATATGCGCATTTGGGTCCTCATCTTGAAGCCCATCAAATTGTACAGATTGTTGTACCATTTGAATGATGCTTGGCTTCAATTCAAAATTATTGTTCGCAATAGCGGGTCGAACAATACTTGATTGCTGCTCATCCAAATTTGGCCGGGCATAATAGGACATAGTCCGTTCTTCGGCCATATTTGGATTTTGATTACCCAAATTAAAGGAAAATTGAAAAGAAGGGGAAGATGAAGAAGAAGAAGATGACATAGATGAAGAAGAAAAAAAAAGTGTTACCTACGGATTCCTCAACCAAATCTGGAGAATTGAGGTCACGGAGTCTTAGGCGTCGCCGTAAGCTTTGCTCGATCTCCGGATCCAAATCAAATAGATTTGACGGATTCCCTCGGGTCATACAAAAAAACAAAACAAAAAGAAAAAAATTTTAAGATTTAAAAATTTATAAAAGAAAATTTCCCGGACTTCCCAAGAGCTACCCAGCGACGGGTTCGCAAGGTACTAGGCGGTATTGCGGGATGAAAACCCAGCACGGCCCTTTCGCAAGAAATTTTAAATATAAAAATTTAAAGATAAAACTTTTGAAAGAAAAAAGTTCTTTTTTTTGAAATAAAAAAGAAAATGATAAAACTAATAGATCCTTGCTTTCGAAATATCAACAAAGAAAAAATCCCTGGCAACGGCGCCAAAAACTTGATGGAGATTTTCTGAAAGTTAAATTAAATCCAAACTAGAATCTCGATTAGGCAAGCGTACCTATCGAAATACAGTATAGGAAGTGTCGTATTGCGATTCGGGGCCTGTTAAGTACTTGTACTCACAAGGAAGAGCTATTATCTTATCGAACGGAAAAATTGGTTTGATTATACTAGTTAATAAAACTAAAGCTGATGCTAAAGAGAAATTCAATTATGAGGAAGCTAGCACTCTATCTAGAATCCCCTTGGACTAAAATAAATCTTCTTGAAAAATAATGAAATGCGAGTTCTTAATTATACTCACTCGACCGTGGAGGTTCCTAAAGTATAGAAGCGTCTCTCTCGAGCTCATGCTTCTAACTAACCTTAGGTTGATCGATTAAGACCTCTCGGCCAGTCGAAACCCCTAAGCTTGCTTTATGCGGTGAACCCCACTATTGGATTTGACTCTAATCTGGAAGATTTACGTCGTCCACTCTCGAGGAGTGCATTCAACTCCTTTTATCTTTGAGTGATCTCCTCGTATCGGCAACCTCTCGGTCATTTAGGATACGGATCTTAGATCGAAGTACATATCCGCGAAATATGAATTCGACAAAATAAAAGTTCAAAGATAAATCATAGGGAGTAAGATCAAGAACAAGACAATTATTTAATAATTAAGAAAGATTTATTTTATTCCAAGGTTCATCATGATCAAGTGCTAAATGAAATTTAGCTTGAAAGAAAAGGGATAGATACTACTCTAGAGGGGGGTGAATAGAGTAATCAAAAATTGCACTACCAAAGTTGACTGTCTACTCAACTCCCTTGGAGTTAATTGCGGAATTGAAAGATTATAGATATTATGAAGTAACCCTAAAGCCTAACACAAGGTGTTGTGCACAAACTAAAGCTAACTGTAATTACAGTTAAGCTTTGGGTCCTATCCAGCAACTAGCAATCCTAGTTAAAACTAATCACAGCCACAATGCAAGTAATTAATTAAAGCATCACAGACGACACAAGATATTATAGTGGTTCCCCAAACACTGGGTACGTCCACTCTTCTACCAACAAGGTAGGAATCCACTCAGGTTTTTGATCAGGTGCCCTGCCACCAACAAGATCTGCTGCAGGTAGATCTAGAGACCCTTTAGACTTTTGATCAGGTGTCTAAAAACCAAGCTTTACTTTTGAAGGGAGTAAACAACCCTTTATAGGAGGGGGAAAGGAGGTTAAAATGTCTTCTCTATTTTAAATAAGATTAGAGAAGCACAAGATTTCTTCAGAACTTCTGACAGCAAGCTGTCTTGAAGTTCTGAAGGATAAAGCTTGAAGAAGACTAGAGATCTGGAATAGATGTTCTTCTTCAGCTTCCTTCTTCTTCTTTTTCTTCAATATCTCTGAGTGTAAAATCTTCCTAGAATAGGAGCACTCAGGTTGAAGAAGAGCAGAAGAGATATCTTCTCAGTTGAATATGAAAATAGCTGAGAGCAGCTATATTGCTGTATTGTATTTCTTTCTTCTTCTTCTTCTTCTTGTTCTTTCAAAAGAACTCTTTAAATAAGAGCAGCAGCAAGGACTCTAATATTTGAGTTGAACTTTGTCTTTATCTAGAATCTGCAAACTGGGCTGCATTTAACTTAAAGACAAAACAAGTCTTGCAGATATATATATTCTATATAAAGAATAAAGCTATAGCAGCTGCAATATCAAACTGATAAATAATAAGATAAAGTCACATCAGAAAATACTCTTTAAAACCATAGAGGACATTTGAGTCCAACGACTATAAAGGACAGCTGCTGAATAAAGTCAGATAATAAGACAAAATACATGTTAGAAGGAATTGACATAGCATAAAGATAGAAGTAAGGATTGCTTTGAGATATATGCAGTAAATCAATCTAATATATATTAATAATAATAATTAGATAGCAGAATAATAACGAATATAATATTTTCTAAAGACAGACAAAAGATAGTCGAACGATCTTCGGAGATCGTCGACCGACCTACTGAGATCGTCGACCTATCAGACAGATAGTCGATCGACTCAGAGCAAGACAGAAAGCGTCGACCTAAGAATACAAACAGATAGTCGAACTATCAATAGATAGTCGACCTACAAACAGACAGCTAAACTATAAATCAAGATAGTAGAGCTATTAGATAGTTGAACTATCAAGGAAGATAGTTGAACTATCAAGACAATCTGTCTTAACGAAAGAAGTCGAGCTGAGGTCGATGATCATCGAGACAGAAGCAGCAGAACGTCGAGCTATCAAGAGACAAAGCTAGATGATCTGGAGACAGACGATAGTCAACCAACAGAAAGACGATCGTCGATCGACTGATCAACAATAGTCGAGCGGCATTCGACTATAGTCGAACCAAAAACTAACTTATCCAGATTTCACTAGATAAGTGACTACACTAAAACTAACCTTTGACCATAGATAATTCTTGGGTCAAGAGACTAAAAGGAAAGACTTAACTCAAATCCAAACTAGGGTACCAACATAGCTACTCATCATGATTAGAGAATTACAAATTAGAGTTGGGAAGGACATCAATGAAATGAAACTAAGTAGAATTAAAGCTAATAGACAATAGTAAATCTAACTTAGAAATGAGAAAATACAGCAAAAGAAACAGAAAATTACAAGGCTCCAACTCCCAAAATTCCACACCTGAACATCTGAAGTTGTCTGGAATTTATAGGAAAACTTTCTGTTTGGTCACGCCCTAGGTCACGCCCGTGACCTAGGGCGTGTCAGGCTCAGAACTGTCTTCTTGAAAGCCCGGGAATGTTGGAAGAGAAACTGCCAAAAATCTGATAACTGGCGGGTCACGCCCCTAGGTCACGCCCGTGACCTAGAGCGTGTCAAGGCTATTTCGTGAAAACGGCGCGAAGATGAAAACGACGGGAGTAATATTGGTTTTCATGGAGGTGTCACGCACCATAGTCACGCCCGTGACAATGGTCGTGTCAAGCTGGAACGGCTGCTGGCGGCAACGGCTAGAACGGAAGAGTAATTGGTTGGAAAACGCCCCTGACACGCCCTGGGTCATGCCCGTGACCCAGGCATGTCAAATTAATCCGACGTGGCACGGTCAGCTATTCTTCCACAGGATGTCACGCCCCGTGTAAGTGGTACACGTGCGTGTCGTATTCCGACACGGGCGTATCTGGGCCGGCCCACGATCTTCAGGCGCGATTCGACGATCTTCTGCAGCAGACTGGAATTTTGTGTGTCACGCCCCTGTGTCACGCCCAGGTAGGGCGTGTCACAGGGCGTGTCTAGCCAGAAAAAGACAAAATCAAGTTTTGCTCCAAAATTCTACAGTTTAGCCCTGCAAGATTGAAAATCATTTTCTTAGATTAAATAAATATAAAATATAAAAACTAGTTAATTATGAACTTAATATTCTAAAATAGTTATATAATATCTAACTATCAATATAAAATATTAAATAAAAAGATAGAAATAATTAGAGTTATCAACATGCGTGACAATTAGTTCACGGCATGACAGATAGGCATGACAACCAGCTCATGGCATGACGCAACATTAAGAAAACAGTTTCTGATCCAGGCTGTTCTAAGCAAACACACCCTAGGTCATAGGCATGACCTAGGGGCGTGAACTCTTCAACAACTACCAGATTAACTCCCGCTGTTTCGAGTTCCCGCCATTTCCAGCAATAGTCAAGACATGCCATAGGTCACGAGTGTGACTTAGGGGCGTGACCCGCAAAACAAAAAATTTTGGCGGTTTTTCTCCAATGTTCCCAGGCTTTCAAGATGACAGTTTCGTACCTTACACACCCTCTAGTCATAGTCATGACCTAGGGGCGTGACAATCTAGAAAATTTACTATAAATTTCAGACATTGCCAGGAGCTGGGGGGGGAGATTTTTAGGAAGATTTAGTAGTTTACTTTTCAGTATTTTGCATTTATTTCTTGTACTTTTCCATTTCATAGTATAGTTTTGCTTTTGTAATTTCTAATTCAAGTACATTATTTTATGCAATCATGTCCTTCTTTTCCTTCTTTTTACATATTTCCTTTATCATGTTAAGTATCTAATCTTCTCTTAGCACTTGATCATGATAAACTTTGGAATAAAATAAACTTCTTTTATTTGTCAAGCTCTTTATTATTCACTTCGATTTATCTTTGATTTTAGTTACATCGAATTCATATTTCATGAATATGTCTTCGATCCTACATCTGTATCTTAGATTTACCGAGAGGTTGTGGATACGAGTAGATCACTCAAAGGTAGAAGGAGTTGCATGCACTCCTTGAGAGAGGATGACATAAATCTTCCGGATTGGAGTCAAGTCTAATAGCGAGGTTCACCACCAAAAGAAAGCTTAGGGGATTCGACTGGCCGAGAGGTTTTAGTCGATCAACCTAAGGTTAGTTGAGAGCATATTATCGAGAGAGGCACTTTTGTATTTTGGGAACCTTCACAGTCAAATTAAGTAATTAGAAGCTTGCATTTTATTTCATGAAAGTTTATTTTAATCCAAAGGGATTCTAGATCAAGTGATATTCTTTATTTCATAAAATTTCTTTTAATAGTTTAGTAAACCACTCTTTTTATATTTGATAAAATAATATTACTTTGCATGAGTAGAAGTAATCAACAGGCCCGGAAAAATACGACATTTGATATTTTATTTTAAAATATCCTATAATATGAATGATAGGTTCTTTTGCCTATAGTTCATAGAATTTGGAGATATTATTTACCTCAAATGTTACCCATCACTCTTGTACTCTGCCTTAATAGGCAGGCCTCATAGTGATACAAAAAATAGATGATATACTTCTTTATGCCGGTCTAAAACATGACCTTTCGTAGTTATGCCATCATCTTAGAGACCCTTGAATGCACTGAATACTTGGAGCAATATGCCTCTTTAAAAATATCATCTCAAATCTCCCCTCCTGCTAGTATATAAACTTGGCCCCGACGATGACTAATGTCATCCTTCATCGTGTACTCCCCAAAAGCGTCGTCTACCAAATCTCTGATAATCAGATCTAGAACTGCATCCTATCGTTGCCCCATCGTGATGTGGTATCATTATCATAGATAATGCTCGTGGAAGCTAGGTACTCCGTATACACCTCAATATCAGTCTTATATTCCAGTATAATCCGCATGTTCGCCTAGGTCTGGGCCAGCTCCATAGTTATGAGTTGGATCTCTGGATCGGATATACAACCTCTACTGCTAAGACTGTCTGCCACTATATTCGCCTTGCCAGGATGATAATGCATAATATAGTCATAGTCGGATAAGAATTTTATCCATCTCTGCTACCTGAGATTCAGATCCTTCTGTGTATCCACATAGTTCAAATTCATATGATTAGAGAAGATCTCACAGTGAACTACATATAAGTAGTGTCATTATATCTTGAGTGCAAAGACCACATCTCCCAACTTGAGGTCATGCACCGAGTAGTTTTGCTTATGCTTCTTCAGCTGCTTAGAAGCGTATGCTATGACATGGTCGTGTTGCATCAACATGGCTCTCATACCTTGCTATGAGGCATCAGTGTATATCTGAAATCCCTCCTTCCGAGAAGGAAGGGCATGGATCAGAGCCAAGATAAGCCTACACTTCCGCTCTTAAAATGCTATCTCGCACTGCGGTGACTAAGAAAATGGCGCATCCTTCTTTCTCAATGATGTGAGTGGGAGGGATATCCTATAAAACACTTTCACGAGCTTGCGATAATAGCCTGCCAAGCCGAGGAAGCTTTGTATATCCGATACTGTCTTTAGCGGAGGCTACTCTCGGACCGCTTACACCTTGGCCAGATCAATGGCCAATCCAGATCCAGTGATGATGTGTCAAAGGAAAGCCACCTCCAGTAGCCAAAACTGGCACTTGTTGAATTTTGCGTATAACTGATGCTCCCTCAGCTTTCCCAAGACCAACACCAAATGCTAGGTGTGTTCCTCTTTTATCATGGAGTAGATTAGAATGTCATCAATGAATACTATAGCGAAGACATCCAAATATGGCTCGAATAAAAGGTTCATTAGGCTCATGAATGCGGAGGGGGCATTCATGAGATCGAATGGCATTACCGTTAACTCATACAGGACTTATATGGACTGAAAGCCGTCTTCGGGATATCTTCCTACTATATCCTCAACTAATAGTACCCGTACCACAAATATAGCTTCGGAAACTAAAAGGCCCCCTCTTGCTGGTCGAATAACTCATCGATCCTTTGTAGGGGGTAGGTGTTCTGCACCGTCAACTAGTTAAGCTCCTGGTAGTCGATGAACAAGTAGAGAGAACAAACCATCTTTTTTACAAATAAGATTAGAGCTACCCATGGTGAAGAGCTTGTCCTGACTAAGTCTGACTCCACTAACTCCTATAGCTATGTGTAATGCCCTAAATATACTAAAAACATCAGGAAGTTGGTCACTGGAAGTTACTGCCAGGCGGTAGAGCAAGCGCTGACAGTATCCAGCTGAATTAATTCAATCATTGTCACTAGAACTTACTTAGTGGCGGTAAAGGTACCGCTCGCTGTAGGGGTGCAAAGCGTCAAGGGGTGTTAAGGAGGCAATTTAGCAGCAAAGCGGTGCTGGATGAGACCACCGCCACCACCTAAGCTAATGCGCGACGATAACGAGTTACTGCGTGGCAGTATCTATTTAAATGGGAGCTCAAGTGAATCTTGTCCAACCACTCTTTAGGAGGTGGAAATCCCGTGGCTTAGAGCAAAGCCTAGATTGCTAAGTGGCTGAGGGGAGGTAAAACTTCTCATTCTATTCCTCACAATCTCTCTCTTTTGTTTTGAGAAAAGTAGAGAGAAGGAGAAGGGGAAGGAGAAGTTGGAACCAACTATTTGAGAAGAGTTTGGAGGCATTCTTATGATCGGAGTAGTAAGCCGAGGCTAGATCCATGGAGAGGAAGGTTCTGTGAATGCTTCTATCTAGATCTCTTGTGATTTTATGGATGCTAAGTGATCTACAAGGTTAACGATCTTCCTTCTTGGACATATGAAGTCCTTATTTGGCATATGAATGGAAACCCTCACCAATTGGTGAAGAACGCAAAGTTTCCAATGGGTTGATTGGTGGTATCCCCGACAAAAAATTTATGTAGAGTTTTGAATTAAAGTACGGACATAGTCATGCTGTGTGAAACTCATCCGAATAGGTTGGTCTGGATTGGTGATGATTGATTTGTGTGCCAAAGAAGACTTCATGGGTAAATGTGTATTTTATGAATATTTGTGGTATGCAGCTTGCTGCAAGTAGTACCAGAGGCATGCTCAAGGAAAACACCCAGATTTGGGGCAGAATTATAGTTTTATCAGAGACCGCCTGACAGTAGTGCTACCACTGGTGGTAGCTCCCATTGAGATGATTTGTGGTTGAAAAGCCTGTGTAAGATGGATAAGATGGGTAACATGTTGAAATATTTCACCTGGAGTGCCCAGCTGTGATGTCCATGATTGCCAACTTTGAAACATAATAGGATTATGTATGTTTGATACGGGAAAGGGGAGGATGACCCACGTCATGTCATCCGTCTTGATTGCCTTGGATTTCGGTGTTGGCATGGCGATTTGGGCAATGAGAAATAGCTAATTTGTACCCATACTATCTCATTCTTATACTTGATTGCCTAAAGACTTAGCTTTTTTCATTGATATAGTAAGTGTCTTTGGCTAAAGGCTAAAAAGACTGGAATGCTCAATATTAACCATTGGTCATGGACTGAGGCCAGAGGGCCATCAGCATCACAGAGTTGACAGGATGGTGGTGGGACTGGGAAAGTCCAGTACGCCGATAATATGCCCTGAGTGCACATGACATGTGTACTTGTATGTCAACATCTGTGATGATTGAGATATATATTGCCATTCTATTATTTGCAGGGAAGGAACTCTGCTACCTCGAGAAGGGGATAAGATCATTATAAATTGGTCAGCAAAAGCTGAACATTGCTTTTTTTGACACATTTTTGTGGTTTGTCCCTATGCAGGCGATGGAGAGCCAAGCGGGAAGTAGCGGGCTGAAGCCCCTTTGTGCTATGCCAGCCCTCGAAGGCCAAGAAAAGTGTTTACTTATTGTGATGTGTTGCCGTCCTGTATGGCGATGCATGTAAAACAAATTTGTAAAGGAAATGTTGCAAGGACTTAAGGACAAAACACCTTGTATATTATATATCGCTCCTCAATTGGTTAGTAGACATTCCTGTGTTGGGTTCTAAGTAATATGAAATGATTCCGCTAGAAGGCAACTCTGACTTAGGATGCGCTAATGATTTTGTTTCAATGCGTAACTCCACTAACTATCCATGACATATGGCATGGGGCACTGGTTGGACCTTCTATTATATTTTATTGCCGGATAGGGGCTTTACACTACCACAGAACTCTGCTAAGTCCTTCTGGGTCATCTGATTCGGTGCCCTAGCCACGAGCCTAGCTCCCGGTACTTTCTAGATCCTGAAGTCAACATTGCGGTATGGGGGTAGTCTGGGCAACTTTTTTGTGAATACAACAGAAAAGTCCCGAGATACCAGGATATCCGCTATCGAGGCCTTTGCCTCCACAATCTCAAAGAAAACCATGTACACCTCTTATCCCTTCTGATATGTCTTAACGACTTGGATAAATGAATGTAAAGTCCTAGGAACGGGTCTAATACCTTCATATATCACTGAAAGTATCTAGTTATCGACCTAAATTTCCTAGTGGGGGGGGGGGTGAATAGTTGAGTATTGTATCTTTTAGTGGAATTAAAAATTTATCAAAATAAGGCACACAAAATAAGAAAGCACAACACAACACGGACAAAAAGATTTATAATGGTTCCTCGAAGATGGGTACATCCACTTTCCCGCCTCCCCTATCTAGCACTTTGGGCTAGACTCAACTACTTCACCAAAAACATAGATTATAATAATCTTACACTTAGAGTATACAACTCATACAAACTCGGAGAACAACCTCTCCTACACTCAATCCTTCAACACAGATCTACAAAAACTAAGAAGAACAAACTTCCTACAAAGCAATAAGAAAATAATTCTCTTTTTCTGATCTAAAAATATTCCTTCTTCGTTGCATGAAAGCTTAGTCAGAAATTTTGAAGAAGAAGAATTTGAATTCTTGAGAACAAAGATCTTATCTGAGAAATGATTGATCTCTGAAGGTATGTGAATCTGAAATCTTGAGATCGATTAAGCCTTTTCTTTATAAGAAGAATCGCAGATCATGTGTGTTGTTGGTGATAATGTTCCTCTTGAAATCAATTTTTGAATCCCGATCGATTATCGCAATTTGTGATTAGATTAACAATTAGGTTTTCTTTGAAATATTCCTTGACTATTTATAAGCGATTCCTTTCTAACGACTAGATTTTGAACTTAATTCTACCATTCACGTGTACTGTATATAAAGGAAACCCTAATTTTGGAAAGCAATCAAAAAGAGAACAAAAACCGAATGAAAATTGTATAAGTCCAAATTCATCGAGACATCACGTGAACTCTCAAGGCCACTCGACAAACTAGTCGAAAAAACTTGGGGGAGATCTTGCATGAGATATTTGGACTTCACGAGACCTTTCGACAAATTAGTTGAAAGCTCTTGAGAGTACTCGACGAATTTCCTTAAGTACATGACGAATTTACTTGAACCGGCTAAGTCTTCAATCTTTCTCTGGAACATTAAAGTAGTTCACTTGACCTCTCGAGAGTACTCAACGAATTTCACGAGTACTCACGTAAGTACTCGACGAATTCATTGAGTATATACGAGAATTCTAAGCTACTAAAACTTAGCCATTCTGGACAACAGTTCTCAGTGATCTCATAAATACTCCTGAGATCACTCAATAAATTTTACGAGTGCTTACGTGAGTTCTCGACGAATTTAACGAGTCCTCACAAGATCACTCGACGAAATGACTTCGCCAAATTCTGCAACTTCTAAATAACTACTTCCTTTGTGATACTAGATGAAGTATACCTCATTAGAGATATTATACATGGTTCAACACAATGTTCTATATAATAAGGAATTACATTGTATAGATCTGTGTTTGGAGACCTATTGTAACCTAATAATGGTTTGTACTTAACAATTAAGACCTACTGTTGGGAATATTGCCCTCAATGTTCCCTAGATTTGAAGAAGGCATCCCAAGCAATATTAAGTGCATAATTATATTTGATATAGTTCAAGTTCAATGTGTGCAGGATGCCCCATGGAACATGGTGTAATGCTCCCATTTGCCGTATAACATATGACAGAAGGTCCGGTCGGGGCCTGACGCCATATACGACGGACAATTAAGGAGTTTACAAGTTGTTTCCAAATCCAAGTTCACTTATGAACGCACCCTAACTCAGAGCATTCTAGCAGAAGAATTTTAGTTTGTGAACCCATACTGAAAAGGGTGTCTACTACACAATAGGAATGATATATATACACAAAACACACGTTTCGGTCGTAGACTTATTACAACTGTTTCATTTTACAGAAAACGTGGTTTCTACTTCGGCACGCATGCCGGCCACACATGAAAACAGTAAATGTTCGCCTTTTGGGCCTTCAAGGGCTAGCCAATTGCAGCACATGGGCTTCAGCCCACTACTTCCCACTTTGCTCTCCAACACCTGCACAAAAGGGCCAGCCAAAATGTGGCAAATAAAGCAACAGTCAACATTTTGCTGACCCGTTTAAAACGATCCAACCCCTTACTCGAGGTGGAATTTATCAATCCATGCAAACAATGCATCATATAAATCAACGTGCAATTTAAGCACCATTCATCACAGACGTAGGCTCAACAGCCACACGCCCCGTGCGCTCAGGGCACATTTTTGGTGTTTAGGACTTCCCGCGTATCACCACCATTAACTTTGTCGTTCAGAGGTCCTTAACTTGATGACTATGTCGTTCAGAGTTAATTAACTTAACGACTTACTGCCCATTCAGAAGTACTTAACAACTTTGTTGTTCAGAGGTACAAAACATGCTAGCACAGTAATTGGCCTTCACGGCACAATGCACTTTTTTTCCATTTCAGGCTGGTACCCAACATTACTGGGAATTTTAAGCTCACAGCTTCGCACACAGGTACCCCCAGGTCTCTTCATGATAGTTCACACAAAATTCTAGCTCACAAGGAGCTATCGCCTGGCGATACTCACTGTCACCTGGCGATATCAACAGTTCTCTAGACTGTGATCTTTTCTGGGACTTTTCCTGGAAATGCTTCCAATACTTTGGTGCAGTATCCTGCACACCCCTAGACCCCAGATTTCAAACGTACATCACACGCATATCAATAAAGTCTTCGCCGACACGCAAATTAAACATCACCAATCCAGACCAACTTGTCTAGATAGGCTTCTCACAGCATGCATATTCTGTACTCTACATTTCCAGATCTAAATGCAGGAATATATGGGGATCAAACCGATCTTCCCATTGGAATCTACTTTTTTTGACCTTTTGGTGAGGGGATCCATGCAAATATGCAAATTGAGGACTTCACTTGTCCGGGAGAAACTCGTTACCCTTGTAGCTCTCTTCGGAGCCATGCCGAAGCTTTTCTATGTGGATGGAAAGGAACACGTCACTCTCCTCTTCACGGATCTAGCTTTTGCTCTTGATTCCAGCCACTATATCTTCTCCAGCAACTTCAAGTTCCACCCAAACCATAGCACTAGCCGAAAGTTCTCTGCTCCAGAACTGGGAAGCAAGGAAGAGGGAGAGAAAAGGAAATAGTAACTTCCTTAATCCCATCCCTCTACATATATGGCCTCAGGTTTTACCCCAGCCATACGATCTATTCTCATCAAAATAAAGCAACGGCTCGGGTTTGAGCTGATAAAGTCAACTACCGCTCAATGGCCGCACACCAGCCACCTGATATGAGTCACCACTTCGGCGACATCCTATTTCGACAATTCATCGAACGGTGTCAAGTTCGTCGAACAAAAGTCGTCGAACGTGCCATAACACATAACAACCATTTTCGTCGAGCTCTGCTCGACGCTTTGGTCGAGCTCTGCTCGACGCTTTGGTCGAGCTCTGCTCGACGCTTTGGTCGAGCTCTGCTCGACGCTTTGGTCGAGCTCTGCTCGACGCTTTGGTCGAGCTCTGCTCGACGCTTTGGTCGAGCTCTGCTCGACGCTTTGGTCGAGCTCTGCTCGACGCTTTGGTCGAGCTCTGCTCGACGCTTTGGTCGAGCTCTGCTCGACGCTTTGGTCGAGCTCTGCTCGACGCTTTGGTCGAGCTCTGCTCGACGCTTTGGTCGAGCTCTGCTCGACGCTTTGGTCGAGCTCTGCTCGACGCTTTGGTCGAGCTCTGCTCGACGCTTTGGTCGAGCTCTGCTCGACGCTTTGGTCGAGCTCTGCTCGACGCTTTGGTCGAGCTCTGCTCGACGCTTTGGTCGAGCTCTGCTCGACGCTTTGGTCGAGCTCTGCTCGACGCTTTGGTCGAGCTCTGCTCGACGCTTTGGTCGAGCTCTGCTCGACGCTTTGGTCGAGCTCTGCTCGACGCTTTGGTCGAGCTCTGCTCGACGCTTTGGTCGAGCTCTGCTCGACGCTTTGGTCGAGCTCTGCTCGACGCTTTGGTCGAGCTCTTCTCGACGCTTTCGTCGAGCTCAGGTCGATGCTTTCATCGAGCCCACGTCGAAGCTTTCATCGAGCCCAGGTCAACGCTTTCTTCGAGCTCAGGTCGACTCTTTCGTCGAGCTCAGGTCGACTTTTAGCTTGCTCAGGTCAACTTTTAGCCTTCTCAGGTCGACTTTTAGCCTGCTACCAGTAACTACTTTTTGGGTGTTACACATGGTTAGACAGGTGGTCTAAGAGATTGTGACAGCTGGTCACAAAGTAAAGATGTGGAGGGACAGAAATCTGTCTAAGTCCACAGGCGTCGAGTGAAGTCTACTCACTCAACGCAAAATGCAAGGGAAGATGCTAAATAGGCTTGAAATCGCCCAAGTCCACATGCATTGAGTGAATTCTATTCACTCAATGCTAGGTGAGTAAAAGCATTGAGTATAGTCAGCCTAACAATTGGCAAGCTAAAATGTGGCTAAGTCTAGAGGCATTGAGTGAAGTCTACTCACTCAACGGCATACAATAAAAAGATGTGAGACAGGCTAAGATAGTGAAAGCCTGAGGAGAAATAGGCATAAATATGGCTAAGTGCACAGGCAATGAGTGAAGTCTACTCACTCACCGCCATACAACATATATCGTTGAGTATAGCTCAGACAGTCAACCCCACAGAAAATCTGTGTTGATATTTGACTAAGTCCACAGGAGTTGAGTGAAGCTTACTCACTCAACGCCATGGTATAAAAAGCATTGACTGAACCATAGTCAGTCATAGACTATGATTTCATATAAATTTGGTTAAGTCCAAATGAGTTGAGTGAATACTGCTCACTCAACGCCTAGTAACAGAAGGAAATCTATTAAGTAGTTTGGCATTCAGTGAAGCTTACTCACTCAACGCCAAGTTACTAAAATCAAATTTAAGTGTTATGGCATTGAGTGAAGCTTACTCATTCAATGCTAAGTGACAGAAATCCAGTTAAGCAGTTTGTCATTGAGTAAAGCTTACTCACTCATTGCCTAGAGAAAGAAAGTTTTCTAAGTGTTTTAGCATTGAGTGAAGGTTGCTCACTCAACGTGTAAGACCCCCCCTCTCGGAACACAAAACACGGCACGAGGGGAGTCTTATGACCAGAACAGCCTCCTTGTGATAGTACTAGCACTCGGGCTAGCGTGTACTACAAGACGCCTATTCTGCCGGCCTTTACCAATATCAATCATGCCAACCCAACCAGAGTAATAAAAACAGAAGTCAAATACACACATAAGCATATAAGTCCAAATATAACAAATATAGAAGCTACATCTAGCTTCTAAACTATCAGAGTACGAGTAGCCTTGCCCAAAAGGGCTACAACAAGAGTCACTCTATGACTCACATCTGTCACTGACGGTAGCGACGACACCGTCCCTTCAGGCTCTGTCGTCCTGGCCTGACTGCCCTCCTGCATTACCTATTACTGCTCTGCCTGTGGGCTTTCCTCCTAAAAAGGAAGACATAGAAACCGTTAGTTATAAAGACTAAGTGGTTTCACATCTGCTCCCCCAGCGACTCCTTGACACCGAGCAGAGAAAGGATCACGGTATAATATATTTATTGAAGCAGTAGTGATAACAGGTGGAGTAATATTTATGACATAAGTAGTAGTAAAGTAAACTATAACGGTATCATCAACATTCTAAGATAGCAGTTCTATATCTACAACAGAGTATGAGAATATAAGCTATAACTGAAAGTAACTAAACTTATATGAATGCCCATACAGACATATAAGTTGAGGATCGGCTCAACAGAAAGGTAACTCATCGTATAAGAGTGCCCATACAAACTTATACGATGAGGATCTTGTTTATGCAATGTAATGTGATGCAATGAATGCTATGCTATTACTCAACATGTACACACACAAGCAAATTGCTGTGTCGATGCAGACTCTGAAGTTCCCACTTTTCGAGCAGGTAGCTAACCTCTCAGGAGCCAACCGTCATGGCCAGACGGTAACAATAGAGCGGGCATCTCCACTATTAGGCCGGCATCCACACTACCTATCCCAGGCTTCCGTACGCCTCAACGCTAAGAATACATCAGCGGAGCTCACAAGCGTACTACGGCTCAACGGGAGTCTTGGGTAGATGTACACCGAGAACCGAGCCCTAAACTGGCCTAAGTTGTTACCCGGAAGGAGCCTCGGATAAAGCACGAGCACCAAGCCCAACCGTTCACTTGGCACGCAAGGAGCCCCAGGAATGAGCACTGAGGACCAATCCCAACCACCCAAGGTCTAACTATCAACTCCCGTCGGTGTAACGACTGGAGAGCCCGTAGACCTGCCATACTATCCTTAACTAAGGATTACGACACCACGTGTCGAATCACACCACATGCTTCTTCACGTCTCGAGCTTAATAACTCACAAGGGTTCCCTTACTAAATCCCTTATCAAAACAAATGATCAAGTACGGCAAACATTCACGCACTATCAACCCTTCTACATATCCATGCACTAACCTTATTCAATCCACTTCCAACATTGTGAGCTCACAGCTCGCATTACTGATTCACATATCTAGTTGTTTATACAATCCAACTTGTCTACTCACTAGTTCACCTAGGGATCTACCATCCAACCATTTCGTTCAAGTATGTTTTACTTCATCATCTGATTATAAAGGATCAACTAACAACTCACCACGAACTTTACGATAACTTTTCATAATTCCTCTAATAATACTAAATTAGGTTTATATTAACAAAGAACCAAGCATGCAGGAATTGTATAGAGAGTAGAGTTTCAAACAGGGATTCCTGATGCTAGAAGAATTCGGCGAAAATGTGTAACCCATCGTTGGAAAGGTATTTCCAAGGGCCACGACTTTCGTGTTTAGTCAGAAGCCCATATTTTGCCGTATCATATTCGAAAGCGGCTTCTAAGACTGCTACATTCAAATTACAGTTTCAGCACGTTTACATTATCAGCCATCAATTTTGATCAGGCTTTTTCGTGACTTCAGACATTGCCTGAAGATGTGTAACCACTCGTTGGAAAGATCTCTCCAAGGCCTACGACTTTTGTGTATAGTTGAAAGCCCGGATCTGGAAATGACATACATGAAAATGGCCATGAAGATCGCTGCGTGCAGAACACTGATTTCTACACGCATTTTTGAGGCAGAATGAACGACATCGATTCATCTTCCTACTCTAGCGGATCTTCCAAAATCACACCTAGAAATCCTCCTCCCTTATTCACGCTCATCAGGCCATTCCTCTTAACGAGACCATTCCCACAATTGCATTGAAGGAGGGAGAGGTTTAAGATTACTAAACCTTATAACACAAGTCCTAGTATGGCCTCCTCCTAGGAGTCTCCATCTCACTCATCAAGACTCTTTTGAGTCGATATCTCGCCTAGTATTAACTACAGATCTAGCACAAAGGGAGAGGGGAGGAAACTCACTTCATTTCCGGCCATAAATCGCGTTAATATTTGCGGCGGCATCCTCTTCCCCTTGGCGGCAGCGGTTCTTTACGGAGTATTGTTGATTCCAGCAACTCCTTCCCTCCTCCAACAGTTTCTCCACAGAAAAGAAGGCTTGGGAAGAGGATGAAAAACAGCCAAATCCTATATAAATAGGACCAACACGGGTAGGAACACGCCCGTGTTGCTACCCGTGTCCCGCTCGGTGAAGCGCCGTCGACGGTTATAGCATCGTATGGACACAGACACGGGTAGGGACATGCCTGTGTACACTACCTGTGTCATGGGACACGGCCGTGTGCATGGCCGTGTTCTTACCCATGTCCTGCTCGGGAGACACGGTCGGCTTGTTGGAGATATGCACACGGGTAGGGACACTCCCGTGTCTCTACCCGTGTCTTGCTCGGGACACATTCGTTAATCTTCACTCAATGCACACGGGTAGGGACATGCTCGTATCTCTACCCATGTCCTGCTCGGGATAGGCCTTGTTGAGTTCCACTCAACACCTATTGAGTTCTACTTGATGCACACGGGTAGGGACACGCCCGTGTCTTTACCCGTGTATAATTCTGGACTAGTTTCTCTTTTCCACACGAGCGTAAGCCTAGTCGCCTACACTCCCTAAGCCCAAGTAAGCTCTCTTGACTCAAAAACACGCATGAGGGGCCTAGCGTGAATCGGGACATTATAAATCCTATAAAAAAATTAAAGATTTTGTCCTCGAAATCAGGCTAAGGCTATGGGGGAAAGTAAAGCATAAAATGAAATAAAATATGCTTTTAAAGATTATGTTGATGAAACAGCTTCGGGTAGCGCTTTTGCATCAAGTCCACCGGCTCCAATGTATACTCCTCCTTCCCATGATTAGACCACAACACCTTAACCAGAGGAACACTTTTGCGGTGCAAAATCCTTGTCTCATTGTCTACTATTCGCATATGGTCTAGTTGCACCGACCTATCAATCGCAACTGCTCCGTCAGTGGTGGGAACGTATTGATCGGGCCGCAAAAACGCCTTTTGAAGTGACGACACATGTAATACGTCATGAAGATCCTCTAGCTTTGGCGGTAACTCCAACCGATAGGCCTATGGTCTAATCCTTTCTAATATTATGTAGGGCCCAACATACCTTGGGATGAGCTTCTTCACACCACGCACACGTGATACTCCATGCGTCGGCCTGATCTTTAGAAACACCTTGTTGCCCACTGGAAATTCCACCATCTGGTGCTTTGCATTATATTATTTTGCCTGCCGACTTTGAGCCTCAAGCATGCGGTCCCGTATTAGTCTCACAATCGCATCAGTATCATCAATGTATTCATTTCCCAAAGTCTTCGGGTCCTCATCGTGCACCCAAGACAAGGGTGTTATACACCTTCTTCCGTAAAGGGCTTCATGGGGCGCCATCCTGATGCTAGCTTGATGGTTGTTATTGTACGAGAACTCTAATAGGGGTAAGAGCCTTTCCCACAGCTCTCCTCTATCTAACAAATACATCCTCAGTTGATCCTCCAATGTCCTGATAGTCCTTTCAGACTGCCCGTCTGTCTGAGGATGAAACGTTGTGCTAAAGGTGAGACGTGATCCCAAATACGCCTGTACCGCCTTCCATTCTTTAGAGGTAAACCGACCATCCCGGTCAGAAACAAACGTCTTTGGCACACCATGATACCGTACGAATTGCTCCACAAAGAGGCGTACCAAAACATCCACATGAGCTTCTTTCTTCATAGGAATGAACCAGGCTACCTTCGTCAGGCGGTCAACGATCACCCATATTGAATCATTCCCTGAGCGTGAGCGGGGTAAACCATGGACGAAGTCCATGGAGACATCCTCGAACTTCCACTCAGGGATTAGTAATGGTTGTAATAATCTGCCGGGACTCCTGCACTCTGCCTTCACCCATTGACAGGCCTCGCAATGCATAACAAAATGTATGACGTCTTTCTTCATTCCTGACCAACACATGGTCTTTCGCAAGTCAGCGTACATCTTGGCAATCCCAGGATGCACAGAATATTGAGAGCAATGTTCCTATCTCAAGATATCTTCCTGAATATTATCGCCTTTGGGAAGGTAGAGTCGACCACGGAAGTAGACGAGGCCGTCTTGTAGGGAATATTCGTTAGTAATCCCATCTTCAATCAGCTTGATTGTCCGGACCAGAGCCGCATCCTTTCCTTGCTCTGCCCGGATTCGGTCTCGAATGTCACAAACTATGCTCATCATGGCTAAGTACTCTGAATACCCTTCTGGTTGGTCCTTATACACTAGAGTAATCTCCATCTCCTCAAGAATCCAAGCTAACTCCATACACATCAATCGGGACTCGAGGTAGGTTTTTGGTACCTTCCTGCTCAAAGCATCGGCTACGGAATTTACTTTTCCAGGGTGGTAGTTCAGGGTGAATTCATAATTGCACAAAAACTCTAACCACCACCCATGTCTCAAATTCAGTTCCTTCTGGGTATGGACGTACTTCAGATTCTTGTGATTTGAAAAGATTTTGCAGTGGACGCCATATAGATATTGTCTCCAAATCTTCAGGGAGGACACCACTGCTCCTAATTCAAGATCATGTACTGGATAGTTCACTTCATGCTTCTTCAGCTGTCTCGAAGTATATGCGATCACATGCCTGTACTGTATCAATACTGCTCCCATCCCTTGATATGATGCGTCATTGTAAACTTGAAATCCTTCCTTTCCGGACGGAATGATTAGGATGGGTGCAGACGTAAGTCAGTCCTTCTGTTCCTGAAACGCAGCTTCACACTGGGGTGTCCACTCATACAGTACACCCTTCTTTGTCAGTGTAGTAAGAGAAAGGGAAATCTTTGAGAACCCTTTTAGAAACTTGCTATAATATCCGACAAGTCCAAGTAAGCTCCGCACATCGGCCTCTGACTTTAAGGGCGACCACTCCTTCACGGCACACACTTTGGCTGGATCCACAGCTAACCCAGCCCCACTGATCACATGGCCCAAGAAGGCAACCTCTTGGAGCCAAAATTCACACTTGCTGAACTTGGCAAACTAGGCGTGCTCTTTTAGCTTCTTCAGTACCAAGGTCAGATGTTCGACATGATCTTCCTCTGTCTTAGAGTAGACCAAAATGTCATCGATGAAAATGATGATGAAGACATCTAAATAAGGTTCGAACACTTTGTTCATCAAGCTCATGAAGGCTGAAGGGGCATTTGTGAGCCCAAACGACATTACAGTGAACTCGTACAAGTCATACCTTGAGCTAAAGGCCATTTTTTGAATGTCCTACTCCTGTATTCTCAACTGATAATACCCTGATTGCAAATCCAACTTGGAAAACCAATGCGCTCCTACCAATTGGTCGAACAACTCATCGATCTGAGGTAGTGGATAGGTGTTCTATTTTGTTAGTCAGTTGAGCTCCCGATAGTCTATACATAATCTCAAGGTTCCATCCTTCTTCTTAACGAACAAGAACGGGGCTACCCAAGGTGATGAGCTAGGGTGAACAAAACCTGATTCTACCAACTCTTGCAACTGAACTCTAAACTTTGTGAGTTCCTTAGGGGCCATCCGGTAAGGGGTCCTGGAGACGGGCTTGGATACTGGTATTAGCTTGATTTGAAAATCAACTTCTCTATGCAGGGGTAATCCTGACAATTTCTCAAGAAATACCTCAGGAAAATCCCGCACTACCCGCACGTCCTTCATATCTATTTTTATCTCATTCAGTTCGAAACATATCATGTAGACTTCATCCCCTCTCATGTGAGCTTTCAAGGTCTGAATCAAAGACAATAATAAACGTGGTGCGAATTCTATACCTTGGAAGATTACATCGGTATCCCCACACCTCAAGTAAATTTGCTTCTCTGCGCAGTTAATTCTTATGTAGTGCTAATCCAGCCACACCATGCCTAGAATGAGGTCAAACTCTGGCATTCTCAAAACTATGGCAGGTGTATCGAAGATCTTTCTCCTAATGATTATCTCCAATTCGCACTTGGAGGTTACAGTCATCTCAGAGCCATCTGGAAGGCGTACTCTTCGAGCAATACAAGTGAAGGATTGCACTCCTTCCAGGTCTTTAATGAGTCCACAGACACAAATGAGTGTGAGGCACCGGTATCGAATAACGTATAGGCCGGTTTCCCGCCGACCACCACGGTGCCTAATTACCAATAACAATACTCAAAGCTAGATGTCTAGTATATCTTAAGCAATGTAAGATTAACATTGAAAATTAGATGACTACATGTAATCATACCTGCAATCACCTCCTGAGGGTTCCTCTCCCGTATCATGTCCAGCATGAAAACCTGATTCCGAGCAGGTCCAGGGTTTCCTCCTCATGGTCCTCGTCCTCTACCATGAATGTGCCCCTGCCCTCGAGGAGCTGCCGGAGGGAGAGCAAGAGGTGCATTTCTAAACAGTTACGGGCAGTAGTGTCGAATGTGGCCTGGTTGGTTGTATTTGAAGCACACTCGCTCCTGCTGCCCACCAGGTTGCTGAAACTGTTTAGGCTGTGGTGGTGGAGGTAATGCTGGCGGCTGTGGAACTGGGTGCTCCACTCTATAATTCTAGTGGAAGTGCATGCCACCTCTCTGAATCCCCTTACTCTTCCGTAATCGTGTCTTCTTCTATTGTTCGGGACAGCTTCCATCACCCCTTCAGCAGGTCTATTACCACTTCCCAAGTGGTCTGCTTCCAGTCTCTTTGCCATGTCAAATATTTCTGCCAGGCTGGAGTCCGCTATAAACAAAAGGGCTTGCCTCAGGGGGTCTCGCAAGCCTTTGTAGAATCTTTGAGCATATCCTCTGTCGTCCAACTCATAGGAGTCAGCAAATCTAGCTAAATACTGAAACTCCCGCTAGTACTCTGTCACTGACTTGGATCCCTGCTTCAGCTGCAGAAACCTTTCCTCAGGTTCATCTCAGGCTGTAGAAACTCCAGCGTCTGCCCATGAGGGACTTCCACCAACTTTTAGCATGCTGTTCTAGGAGTGTCACTACCAGGGTCACATCCATATTGTTTGGGCATCTAATTCTTGCCAGCAGTTCTTGCACGGTGTCAAGCCATTCCTCCGTACGCTCTGCCGACTCTGTCCTAAGGTAAGTAGGAGGGGAGAGAGATCAGAAAGTACTCACCCAATTGGAGCCCGGACCTTGTTGTTATACGAGGGCTTGTTGGGATCTGAAGGCATCCAGGATAGCCTCAGGCTGACGAAGGGATAAAGTGCTCTAGGAAGGCTTCTGAGAACTCATTCCATCTGATCTCCGTATACACTCGCCCTTGAAAGGTGGAGCCCATGAGGGACTTCCACCAACTTTTAGCATACTGTTCTAGGAGTGTCACTACCAGGGTCACATCCATATTGTTTGGGCATCTAATTCCTGCCAGCAGTTCTTGCACGGTGTCAAGCCATTCCTCCGTACGCTCTGCCGACTCTGTCCCAAGGTAAGTAGGAGGGGAGAGAGATCAGAAAGTACTCACCCAATTGGAGCCCGGACCTTGTTGTTGTACGAGGGCTTGTTGGGATCTGAAGGCATCTAGGATAGCCTTGAGCGTCTGCCCTAGTTCCAATTATTGAAATTGTGTGGGTACGGATGGGGTGGGGGTGCCCCCACTGGCTCAACGTGCACTAGGATATACACGTAGAATACAAACCTAAGGTCAAAGTTGGACATACTCAGTGTGAATTATATATGGGCACACCACTGCTTCCGCTAAGTAAGTTTATCCCCAAACTGACTAATCGAACGGGGGTGGCACCATTGTTGAATGACTTCTCTAATTCAGGATCATAGCAAGCTGATACCATTTGTAAGATCCCCCTTCCGGAACACTGAACACGGCACGAGGGGAGTCTTATGCCCAGAACAGCCGCCTTGCGGTAGCACTAGCACTCGGGCTAGCCTGTACTACAAGACGCCTATTCTGCCGGTCTTTACCAATATCAATCATGCCAACCCAACTAGAGTAATAAAAACATAAGTCAAATACACACATAAGCATATAAGTCCAAATATAATAAATATAGAAGCTACATCTAGCTTCTAAACTATCAGAGTACGAGTAGTCTTGCCCAAAAGGGCTACAACAAGAGTCACTCTATGACTAACATCTCTCACTGATGGTAGCGACGGCACCGTCCCTTCATGCCCTATTGTCCTGCCTTGACTGTCCTGCTGCATTACCTGTTGTTGCTCCGCCTGCGGAATTTCCTCCTAAAAAGGAAGACGCAGCAACCGTTAGTCATAAAGACTAAGTGGTCTCACATCCGCTCCCCCAGCAACTCCTCGACACCGGGTGGAGAAAGGATCAGGGTACAATATATTTAATGAAGCAGTAGTACAAACAAGTGGAGTAATATATATGACATAAGTAGCATAAAGTAAACTATAACGGTATCATCAGCATTCTAAGCTAGCTATTCTACATCTACAATAGAGTATGAGAATGTAAGCTATAACTGAAAGTAACTCAACTTATATGAATGCTCATACAGACATATAAGTTGAGGATCGGCTCAACAGAAAGGTAACTCATTGTATAAGAGTGTCCACACAAACTTATACATTGAGGATCTTGTTTATGATATGTAATGAGATGCAATGAATGCTATGCTATGACTCAACATGCACACGCACAAGCAAATTGTTGTGTTGACACAGACTCTGAAGTTCCCACTTTTCGAGCAGGTAGCTAACCTTTCAGGCGCCAACCGTCGTGGCCAGACAGTGACATTAGAGCGGGCATCTCCACTACTAGGCCGACATCTAAACTACCTAGCCTAGGCCTCCATACGCCTCAATGCTAAGAATACATCAGCGGAGCTCAAAAGCGTATTACGGCTCAGTGGGAGTCTCGGGTAGATGTGTACCGAGAACAAAGCCCCAAACTTGCGTAAGTGGTTACCCGAAAGGAGCCTCGGAAAAAGCACGAGGACCAAGCCCAACCATTCACTTGGCACGGAAGAAGCCCCGGGAATGAGCACTGAGGACCAAGCCCAACCGCCTAAGGTCTAAATGTCAACTCCCATCGGTGTGACGACTGGCGAGAATGTAGACCTGCCACACTATCCTTAACTCAGGATTACGACACCACGTGTCGACTCACACCACATGCTACTTCACATCTCGAGCTCAACAACTCACAAGGGTTCCCTTACAAAATCCCTTATCAACACAAACGATCATGTGTGGCAAAAATTCACGCACTATCAACCCTTCTACATATCCATGTACTGACCATATTCAATCCTCTTCCAACATTTCGAGCTCTCAGCTCGCATTACCGATTCACATATCTAGTTGTTTATACAATCCAACTTGTCTACTCACTAGTTCACCTAGGGATCTACCATCCAACCATTTCATTCAAGTAGGTTTTACTTCATCATCTGATTATAAAGGATCAACCAACAACTCACCACGAACTTTACGATAACTGTTCCTAATTCCTCTAATAATACTAAATTAGGTTTATATTAACAATGAACCAAGCATGCAGGAATTGTATAGAGAGTAGAGCTTCATATGGGGATTCCTGATGCTATAAAAATACGACGAAAATGTGTAACCAAATGTTGGAAAGTTATTTCCAAGGGCCATGAATTTTGTGTTTAGTTAAAAGCACAGATATGGCTGTATCATACTCGAAAGCAGCTTCTAAGACTACTACATTCAAATTACAGTTTCAGCACATTTACATTATTAGCCATCAATTTCGATCAGGCTTTTCCATGGCTTCAGACATCGCCTGAAGACATGTAACCACTCATTGGAAATATCTCTCCAAGGCCTACAACTTTTGTGTTTAGTCGAAAGCCCGGATCTAGCCATGACATACATGAAAATGGCCATGAAGATCGCTGCGTGCAGAATACAGATTTCTACACCCATTTTTGAGGAGGAATGAACGACATCGGTTCATCTTCCTCCTCTAGAGGATCTTCCCAAATCACACCTAGAAATCCTCCTCCCTTATTCACCCTAATCAGGCCATTCCTCTTCACGAGACCATTCCAACAATCACATTGAAGGAAGGAGAGGTTGAAGATTACTAAACCCTAGAACACAAGTCCTAGTATGGCATCCTCCTAGGAGTCTCCATCTCACACATCAAGACTCTTTTTAGTCGATATCTCGCCTAGGATTAACTACAGATCTAGCACCAAGGGAGTGGGGAGGAAACTAACTTCATTTCCGGCCATAGATTGTGTGACTCTTCGCGGTGGCATCCTCTTTCCCTTGGCGGCGGCGGTTCTTCATGGAGTATAGTTGATTCCAGCAACTCCTACCCTACTCCAGCAGTTTCTCCACAGAAAATAAGGCTTGGGAAGAGGATGAAAAACATCTAAATCCTATATAAATAGGACCAACACGGGTAGGAACACACCCGTGTTCCAACGCGTATCCCGCTCGGTGAAGCGTCATCGACGGTTATAGTATCGTATGGACACAGACAAGTGTAGTGACACGCCTGTGTCCACTACCCGTGTCATGGGACACGACCGTGTTCTTACCCGTTTCCTGCTTGGGAGATACGACCGGCTTGCTGGAGATATGCACAAGGGTAGGGACACGCCCGTGTCTCTACCTATGTCCTGCTCGGGACACATTCGTTGATCTTCACTCAATGTACACGGGTAGGGATACGCCCGTGTCTCTACCCGTGTCCTGCTCAGGATAAGCCTTGTCAAGTTCCACTCGACACCTCTCGAGTTCTACTCGATGCACACGGGTAGGGACACGCCCGTATTTCTACCCGTGTCAAATTCTGGACTAGTTTCTCTTTTCCACACGTGTGTAAGCCTAGTCGCCTGCACTCCCTGAGCCCAAGTCAGCTCTCTCGACTCAAAAGCACGCAGGAGGGGCCTGACGCGAATCGGTACGTTACACAATGCCTGCTGACAAAAAAATTTCTAAGTGTTTTGGCATTGAGTGAAGGTGGCTCACTCAATGCCTAATGACAGTGAAATTTTTCTAAGTGTTTTGGCGTTGAGTGAAGGTTGCTCACTTAACGCCTAGTGACAGAATTTTTTCTAAGTGTTTTTGCGTTGAGTGATGCTTACTCACTCATCGCCTATACTAAAGATGATTGATTTTGGCTAAGTTCACAGATGGTGGCGTCAGCAACTTTAATAAGTCGACAAAATTCAAATTTGTTATGGGAAAGCTATAGTTTGCGACAAATGTAGTCGCTTGCCTTCAGTACTACAATTAATGCAAAAGCAAAGTTGCAGCTGTCAATTTCAGTGGGGCCCACGAGTCAAAATAGCTGTTGATTGGCGGAATAAAAAAGGAAGAGATGAGATTGAAGAGATTATCTTTTAGGATTTGGTCTTTTCGCAAAATGGCGGAATATCTTTATCCTCCTCACCATTATTGCAGAGGTCAAGTCTGAAGTTCAAATCGACTAATCCAAAAGGTCTTCAAGTTAGCTGTTGACATATCCATCATCAATAGCAAGTTCAGAGACATTTTCTCTGAAGAAGAAGATGCAGCAGGTTTAACCTAGCTATATTTGATCTGAAGCCGATCCAAGATAGCTGGTGCCATCTTAATCTACACCAGCAAGGTTAGAGACATTTTCTCTGAGAAAAGGATAGCAGCCAAGGGCTAACCCTAGCTGTAGTTTCTGATAGCATCAAGCAAGGTAGCTGGTGTCTTTCCTATCTACACTAGCAAGCTCAAAGTGATTCTCTGAGAAAGAAGAGGTAGCAAGGGCTGACCCTTGCTGCAGGTACTTCACAGATCCAACCAATCATTTCTGAAGAACATTCTCTGGAAGCTATGAAGAAGAAAGCTTGAAGAAGCAGTGATCTGAAAGCAGGCTCATTAGACTATTTCTCGGGAGCCAAAGTTAGGATTGAGCCTCTGGTTCAGTTCAAGAAGAAGCAGAGTAACAGCTTTGTAGGTCACTTCTCAGCATAACCAGAACAACATTGGAGATCTACTCTTGTTGTTGTGAAGAAGATAAGCTGTAGTCACTTCTCAGTTCCAACAAGAAAATCTCTAGAGCTAAGAAGAAGAATATAGGGCTGAGTATTTTTCAGTTCAGGTAGCAGTAGGCTCTGGGATTATTTCCCTAGAGTCAATGTTGGTCTGAGTTTATCTCAGTCCAGAAAGATTAATATAGAGAAATATCTCTTGTGTCAAGACCAACTCACCAACCCACTTCCACTTTGTAGGATCCTTTTTGGATCTGAGTGGTAGGAGAAAATTTGCTCTAAGGTAGGATCCAAGTTTGGATCTGAGTTGTAGGGCTGTTTAGCCTGAGTGTAGGATCTGGGTGCAGATCTGAGAGTAGGATTCTGTTGAGAATCTGGGGTAGGTGATCAGTTTATCACTGAGAGTAGGATCTTAGTTTGGATCTGAGTTGTAGGGCACTTGTGAATGTGTTGTAGGATCCTTTGGATCTAAGGAGGGAATTTCTGCCTGAGCTGTAGGAGATTCATTCTCTCTGAGGTAGGATCCTTTGTGGATCTGAGGTAGGGCTATCCTCCCAGCCTAAGTTGTAGGGCCTTTGGGCCTGAGGTAGGTGATCTTTGGATCACTGAGTTGTAGGGCCTTGTGACTGAGCTGTAGGTATTAGAGGAGACAAGGTGGTCCTGCGGGATCATGTTGTAAGCTCTTAGGAGCTGAGATTGGAGAAGTTCCTTGTCTAACTGTAAGTTAGAAAGGTGGGAGGGAAGAGGACGTACCTATAATTTTGTGAACCACTATAACTTCCGTGTGTTTCTTTGTTGCAGGTTATTTGGTTCTTGAAATGAAAAAATCTACTAACTCGCCGAACAATTAAAAAGGAAAATATAAGAAAGTCACAAGAGACAAATAACCTATTCACCCCCCTCTAGGTGATTTAGCTATCCTTGAAACTAAAGACTTTCAAGTGGTATCAGAGGGAGGTTACTCAAAAAGGACATAACAGTCTGAGCTGGCCTAAAAGGATAACTAAAAGGTTTGTAGTTGTGGGTTCAAAAGAGATCCATAAGGAGTGGAGCTCAATGGAGGCTCAAGTCTTCAAAAAGGAGAACTTTGGGACATAGAAAGAGAGGATCATGCAGAACATGGAAGCCTGATAGAATTGATTTCAAGACAACCCAAACACCTAGAGGGGGGGGGGGTGAATAGGTTCTTTTCTTTTTTACTTAAGGCAGAATAATATTTCAGTTCTAAAAATAGAATCTAACTTATTCTACAGCAATCACAGCACAGAATTCACAATCACACATACATCACAGATTGCACACAGGTTTATAGTCGTTCCCCAAGGTCTGGGTACATCCACTTTCCCCCTTCACCTATCTAGAAGTGTGCTAGATTTAGCCTAACTTCTTCATTCTTCTCAGATCCACAGATCTTACAGCTCAGAACCCTGAAAGGTCCCTACAACTCAGAGTGAAACCACACTCCTACAGCTCAGGCTAACAACCCTACCTCATCCTTGCCATAAGGACTACAACTCAGAGAATAATTTCTCCTACACTGAGGCTCAAAAGCCCTACCACTCAGAGATCTATATCTCCTACACTCAGCCTTTATAATATAGGCTTACAACTCAGATCTTTGAAAAGATCCTACAAAATTTGATAAGTGTTTTAGATGGACTCTTACCCTTGTTGAGAGAGAAGGGATAAAAGGTTTCTTGATCAGCTTTTTGATAAAACTGATGGCTGAAATCAACCTATTCTTAGATTTATTCAAAGCTTCTTGAATCTGAACTCAGTAGGGTTGATCTCCTTTGAAGTTGACTGGCTGGCAGCTTCCTCCTTAGATTTCAGAAATAGATCAGAATCCTTCTTAGCAGATTAGTTAAAGATCTGCTTCTTAAGAGACTTGTAAATGTCTCCTTCTTTACTTCAACAGTTGGAGATCTCTCTCACTCTCCAGAACTTTTTAAGTTTCTTTAGAATTCTTGCTTGAATTCTCTTTAGACAAATTCTGAGTAGATTGCAACTTCAGATTGTCTTCTTAGATCTTCTCACGAAAATCTTGTTCTGTGTGTCGAGCACTTTCTTGATCAATGATCACTACATCAATAGTTGTTCGTGTTGTTGTTATTGTTCTTATCTTTGATTTGACAGAATCCATCTAGATATAGTCTTCATCCATGGTAACCGGCTGATCTGGTTTCTAACCAACTTCTGACAGGTCTGATAGCTTCAGCAAACTTGTTGGAATACACAGCTGTCAAGTCTCCAGTCAGTTCTTGAACCTTTGTCTTTGTCAGCAAAGCATCGAGATTGATTGTCATTATGTGTCGACACAAGTAGATCAAGTGTCGACAAAAGCTTTGGTGATGTCGACACAGCTTTTTGACACTACATCTGTAGAATGTGTCGACACTGCTTCTTTGTGTCGACACAGACACATCTTCACTTCACAATAATCAACATTGTTGAAACTCTGCTGTGTGTCGACACAAGTCTTGTGTGTCGACACAGTTGATGTTGTCTCAGAATTCTGTGTGTCGACACTGCCTCCAGGTGTCAACATAGTTGATGTCGACTAATACTTCTATGTGTCGACACTGCCTCCCGGTGTCGACACAATCGATGTCGACTAATACTTCTGTGTGTCGACACTGCCTCCCGGTGTCGACACAGTTGATGTCGACTAATAAATTCTATGTGTCGACACAGTTGCTTCGGGTGTCGACACAGCTTTTCCAAGTGTCGACACATGCTTTCTTAAGTGTCGACACATGGACTTAGAAACTTTTTCTGCATTTTAGCAAATACTTCACCTGCACATATAAACTCAAAATAACATCAAATAAACCTTGATGTATATCATTGAGGTAAGTGAGACTTCTTCAAATCAGGTACACATTTTCCAATGTACCCAACAATCTCCCCCTATTTGGAAAAGTCATAACCCTTTAGTCAATGATATACACAACTTATAATAAACAAACATTATGATGTATATATGCATTATATGACAAGGTAACTTATAAATAAAACAAATATCAATATGACAATACAAAATAATAATACAAGCTCAATGAACATGAAACATTGTTTTGTTTATACTTATCAAAAAGTTTCTTAACAATTGATTACATAGATTTCCTTAATACTAAAGATTACATTGTTCTTGCAAAATCTAGTAAATCTATCGTAAGGCTGATCAGGCTCCTTGATGACTATGCCTTTTCCTGGCTTAATCTGAGCTTGCACAGTAGGTTCTGCAACATCAATGGGCTTCTTTTCTTTCAACTCTGCCTTTTTCTGAGCTTCAGCCTTAATCCTTTGCCTTTCAAAATAATGAAAAGGATTAGGGAAGTATTTGCTAGGCTCCTGAGCATTAGGAGGTAGCTTCCCAATCTTAGCCTTTCTTCTATGTTGCACAATGGATTCTTGCCTTGCATCATATTTCCGTCATTCCTGTTCATTATACCACTTGCCCCTTTCATGAACTTGATCTTTCACAGCTTTCCAGGCAGTCAGAATGATATTCCTGGAAGTGGGGCTCCATTTCTCAAAATTAGGCTTTAACTCAGCCTGTTCTCTGAATCTTTTCTTTGAAAGTTGAACTTCCTGCTGAGCTTTCAAGGCAGCTTCTGGCATTTCAACTTTCTGTATATCAACATTATCAATTTCCCGTGGAGGACTATACATTGACTGAACCTGTTGTTGAATCATATTAAAATTTGCTGGAGGGATGTTGATCTGAGCAACTTCAGGTTGATCACCTTCAACATAAGCAGGTTACATACTAGACTCGGCAACATTATCATCATCACAAAGGGATGGATATCCTAGAGTGGCTTTGATGCTATTGGATATCCATTTGGTATGATCTGAGCCTGCATTGACTAACACTCTCTCCCCCTTTATGACTTCTCTTTCAATGTGGTCTCTTAAGTCATCTTTTTGAAATCTTATTTGTCCATCAAGAAAATTTACACCATCTTTATAAAATGATTTTAACTTAAGAAGCTGATTAGAGATTGTTTTCTGAGAAGTAGTAATGGCTGTCTGAAATGAATCTAAGGCTTCCTGTAGCTTCTTATCAAACTCCTCTTTCTCTTTAGCTCTTTCTTCAGTCATTGCAGTGACTGTTTTCTTAATTTCAGTGACTGTCTCATTATGAGATTTAGTCAAATTATCATTCATTCTAATCTGATTCTCAAGAACATAGCCTTGTTTAATTGCAATATCATCCACTTTAGCCTTGACCTCTGCCTGCTGCTTAGCCAGCAATACTACAGCATTGCCCCCTTTGTGGAAGCAATCTGTCATTTTTTTCTTATGAAGATTCACCTCAAATCTGATGGATTTGATATTCTGAGCCAAATCAAATTGAAGTGACTTATGACTTTCATACACATACTTCTCTAGAGCCATTCTCTGCTCATCTAATTTAACTTGCAAAGCCACCAATAAAGAGCTATAATCAGCCTCTGGGGCAGGTTGTGGAGTAGTAGTTTGCAATGCCTTCTTATAGCTCTGGCTCCTTCTCTTAAAGTCTTAGTTTTCTTTTCTTGGCATTTCTAATTTCCTCATCTTCTGAAGCATATGAACTGGGAATGTCTACTCTTTCCTTAGGACTAGGAGGGAGCTCCTTTTCATTCCCAATCTGCTCCCCCTCAAGGTTAGCCTGCTCCCCCTCATTCCTTATTTGCACCTCCTTATCTACTGCTCCCTCAATATCAGGAAACAATTCTTCCAAAGTGAACTCCTGGTGAGTGTGAAGCGGTGATACTACTTTCCCAGGAGCATCAGCAGCTCTAGATGTATCCTCCATGATAGCATCTTGGGCTGGAATATAAGCATGAGGTCTCTCAAGAATAGTTTGTAAATCCATTTCACTTGCCAAGTGAGTTGTTTCTTCTTCCAGTATCTGTGCAGTATTTAGCTCTCCCTATTCCTGTGCATTATCAGTATTGTCCTATGCCTGTGTATTATCTGGCTCCCCCTGCATCTGTGAAGTATCTGTAATGTCCTGTGCAGGAGATTTCTCAGCAGCTTCTTATCTCTCTATATCAGGTATGTCCTTTGATAGGACCCTATCCCATCTAGAAATAATCCTGATGTCCATTCTTGTCATATGATTGATTTTAGAACCAGGAATCTGGTTCATTACTTCTGGAATATCTCCAGCCAAGTATAGACTCATTAGTCTAGCCAAATTAGGCTTCTTTATTCCTTCCTTAATCTTCTCAAACAGTACGACAGACCAATCTATGTTGAGCTTAAAAATTATCCTTGTCATGAGGTTGAACATATAGGCAGAAATCCTATCATGTCCCCCTGGCTTACATAGAATTACCTTTCCTACCACTTCTGAAAGGAATTTGCCTTGCTGATTCATCCCTTTCCTGTTAATTGCTGCTCCAATTTTCAAGATGGGATCAAATCCACACCATTGTAGTGCCTCCATTGTTTTTGATACTGGTACTTCTTCTTCATCCTGAGTTCTTGGAAGATGAAGAATTTTTCTCAAACTTTTCAAGGTCAGTTTTACTCTTGCTCCATGAACTGTTGATTTAATTTTAAGTCCAGTTGAGTCTACTGTTGCTGCAGTAAAAAACTCAAAAACCTCCTTCTTCCAAATCTTGGTTGGTTCGAATACCAGAAACTCCAAACCACTGTCAGCAAACAGGGTAATGACCCCTTTAATCTCTGACTCCGCATAATCAAAGGCATGGCAAACTAACTCATATCCTTCGTTAATGTTATCTTCAACCTTTGGCGCCATTGGGATGGTGAGAAAACTTGGATTGAGAGAAGAGAGTTTGTCGACACAAGGTTTTGGTCTCGAAAATCTTGAGAGCGTGTCGATAGAATATGTTCTTGACCTATTTATACCCTTCTAAACAAAGAAGGTCAAAAGGCGGGCAAAAACTGTCTAAAAGTGTTGACACTGTTGAAATGTGTCGACACATACTTCTATTGTCTCGACAACGGTGATGACTACTATATGTCGACACCAATTGATGATATGTCGACACTAGACATACTTAGTAGTTCATCAGAAATTCTGTGTCGACTCTAATTGCAAGTGTCGACACAATTTCTGGATGTGTCGACACCACTACTCTGGTTGTGTCGACACCATCTACTGAAGTGTCGACATCACTTCTCTGGATGTGTCGACACAGATTTACTTAGCCAAATTTGTTAGACTAATCTATGTTCAACATAACTAATTCAATTTTAAATTTATTGAATTTAGTTTCATCTAGAGGCTTAGTAAACACATCTTCAATTTGATAATCTGTTTTGACAAATTCTAGTGAGATATCCTCTTTCTCTACATGTTCTCTAAGAAAATAGTATCTAATTTCTATATGCTTAGTCCTACTATGTGAAACAGGATTATTAGCAATAGAAATAGATCTAGTAGAATCACAAAACAAAGGTGTTCTACTTACCTGAATACCATAGTCTTCTAACTGGTGCTGAATCCACAACAGCTGTGCACAACAACTTCCTGCTGGCACATATTCAGACTCAGCTGTGGAAATTGCCACACTAGTCTGCTTCTTACTGCTCCAAGACACCAATCTTCCTCCTAGAAATTGATAGGTGCCTGTTGTGCTTTTTCTATCTTCTTTGCAACCTGCAAAGTCTGCATCTGAATAGCCTTTCAGTAGAAAATCTCCATTCCTAGGGTACCAAAGGCCTAGATTAGGTGTGCCCTTTAGATATCTCAAAATCCTTTTTACTGCAGTGTAATGAGATTCTTTAGGGCATGATTGGTACCTAGCACAGACACATGTTGCATACATAATGTCTTGTCTACTAGCAGTTAGATATAGAAGAGAACCAATTATTCCTCTATACAAAGACTCATCTACAGGTTTACCTGCATCATCTTTGCATATAGGCATACTTGTTCCCATAGGAGTTCTCATGGTGGAGGAGTATTCTATATCATACTTCTTAATTAACTCCTTGATGAACTTAGACTGGTATATGGACAAGCCATCATCAGTCTGTCTTACTTGAAGTCCCAAGAAGAACTTAAGTTCTCCCATGCTGCTCATCTCAAACTTCCCTTGCATAAGTTTAGCAAACTTCTTGCAAAGGTAGTTTTCTGTAGACCCAAATATTATGTCATCTACATAAATCTGGACTAAGATTATCTTTCTTTGGACTCCCTTAGGAAGAGAGTTTTGTCTATTTTCCCCCTTGAGAATTTGTTCTCAATAAGGAAAGTAGACAGGGTTTCATACCAAGCCATTGGGGCTTGCTTTAACCCATACAAAGCTTTCCTAAGTCTATAAACATAATCAGGTTTGAGAGAATCAACAAAACTTGAGGGCTGCTCTACATAGACTTCTTCTTTTAGATTTCCATTTAGGAATGCTGATTTTACATCCATTTTGAATACCTTGAAGCCCTTATATGCTGCATAGGCAAGGAACATCCTAATTACTTCCAATCTTGCTACTGGGGTAAATGTTTGATCAAAGTCAATACACACTTCCTGCCTGTATCCTTTTGCAACAAGTCTTGCTTTGTTCTTCACAATGATTCGATTCTCATCTAGTTTGTTCCTAAAGATCCACTTTGTTCCAATGATGTTGTGGTCTTTTGGTTTAGGAACTAACTCCCAGACCTTGCACCTTCTGAACTGATTCAGCTCCTCTTGCATGGCATCAATCCAATATGAGTCTATAATAGCTTCTTCAAATCTCTTTGGCTCCAGTTGAGATAGGAAGCTTGAGCAAAGCACTGTATTCAAGTTCCTGCTTCTGGTTTGCACTCCTTGTCTTAGATCACCAATTATCTGATTTGTTGGATGATCCTTTAAGTGTCTAACAGCTGGAGGTAGACTATCTTCAGGTTGAACCTCTCCTGTCTCTTCAATATGCTGCACCTCTTGGTTTTCAACAGCATCTAGGGAGTCCTATACTCCCCCTAGATAGTAGTCACCATTTTCCACTTCCTGCTCTTTAGTTGATTCTTCTGTAATGGTAAGCTTGTCCATTTTCTCATCTATACCTGTAGAATTGCATGAGCTACAAGGCAACTCACTGTTAATCAGTCTTGTTTCATCAAAGACAATATGTACAGACTCTTCTACAACTTGAGTAATCAAGTTGTAGACTCTATAAGCCATACTATTGTTGCTGTACCCAACAAATATCCCATCTTGGGATTTGGCAGCAAACTTAGTTAGATAAGACTTGCCATTATTAAGTACAAACACTTGCAAACAAAGATCCTAAAATAGGATAAGTTTGGTTTTCTACCCTTCATGATCTCATAGGGAGTTTTTTGTGGCTTTTGGTGATAGAAGCCCTATTGATTACATGACATGCAGTATTTACTACCTCAGCCCAGAAATATTTTGGGAGAGTCGTGGCACTCAATAGAGTTCTACCAGCCTCAATCAATGTTCTATTCTTCCTTTCAGCAACCCCCTTGTTCCAGTCATGTGCCTGGAACATCCACTGTCCAAGTACTATATAGGGGCATGGTAACTTGGACTCACCTACAATAAAGAATTACCTCTCCTTAGAACCCAAGTAAGTCTTGGGTCCTTGTTTCAAGTTAGCTTCATACTTAACAAATCTACCTGCTGCTCTTCTAACAGGTAGACTATTGTTCTTCCTGACACTAATATTGTGCCAGAAATCTATGGCATAATGGCCTGTCTTGCCACAACACCAGCATTCATACATGTTGTATCTATTTTTAGATACATTCTTGGCAGTCTGGTTGACAACAAATATTTTGTTTTGTGCTGGTACTGCTGCAGCTACACCCACTATTTTCTTAAGAACATGGGGTTTATGGACATGGGCTGCCTTATTAACATAAACACCCTTGTCATTAAGAACTTCATTCTTACTATGACCATGAGTATTCTCAAGGTCATACTTGTTATAAGGCACTTGTACCTTTCTAAAAATTATAGGGACTTTAAAATTCATTGGCTGGACTGAGGCTTTGCCCTTTCTCTTGAATTGGACAGCCCGGGTGTCACCTTTAAAGCCTATTCCAGCCTTACCCTTTTGAGCCACAAACTCATCTATTAAGGGTAAAACTGATTTTGGCTTGGAATAACAAGCCACCAAATCTTTTCCTTTTGAAGTCTGGCTTCCAGACTTTTAATTAGATCATTTTTTTATGTGATTGTGCCCATCTGAATAATAGTTATAGTATTCAGTTTGGCAATCTCATTTCATTTTTGATCTTACTCTTTCTCTAAATCAGTTGCAGCCATTTTAAGATCTGCAATTTCCTTAGCCTGAGTTTTGGCCAGGTTTTTGCTTTTCTTTAGTGCCTGCAACAAGTCCCTATATTTATCTATCAGCTGATGAATATCACCTTCAGACTCAGACCCATCCACATCACTTGATGCAGATGTAGCTGACTCTGTACCAGTACTACAATCATAATTTATAGAAATACATTGTACCTTACTAGGACAAGGCTGATCCTAGCACTTATCTTCTTGTGATACAGCCATCAGTCTCATGCACTGATGATCTTCTTGTTCATAGATAGAGTTCAGTAATTGCATAAACTCATCTTCTTCATCTGCTGCATATAGACCAATGTATGCCTCAGCTTTAGATTCAGACTCTGTGATGATTGATCTGTAAAGCTCTCCTCCTTCTTGGCAACAAAAGATTTTTCCTTCTTGCTCTTTTGTTGAGTCTTCTTTTTATCAGCAGACTCCTTTCTTTTTTCTGGACACTCAGCCACAACATGTCCAGACCAATTACAGCAGTAGCAAACTATCTTTGATGTTGTAGATTTGCTAGGCTTAGACCTGCTCCTGTCCTTCCTAGATGACTTCCCCTTTTGATAATAGTCATCCACAGGCTGAGATGTGGAGGGCCTATACTTCCACTGCTTCTTCTTCAGGAATCTCTGAAACTGCCTTGTGAAGGCAGCAAAGTCTTTGTCTGAGTCACTGCTGTCTGAACTTTTGTTGTCTGAATTATCTGAAGTAATTTCAGCAACAATCTCAGGAGGTGATGGTGACGTCCTCCTATTCTTCCTAGTGGATTCCACCTTGAAGGCCACAGACTTTGCTCTATGCTCCCCTTTTGCAATTTTCTCTTCCTATTTCCTAGCCATCAGCTGTATCTCATATGACAACAATTTTCCAAACAAAGTTGGAGGAGAGATATTTGTAAGTTTGGCCACTTCCCTAATGGCACAAATCTTAGTGTCCCAATCCTTTGTCAGGGATCTTAGGAATTTATCATTCAGTTCATATGTACTGAAGATCCTTCCATAGGACATCAGCTCATTTACTTTTCTATAAAACTTTTTATAACACTCAGTTATACCATCTGACTTTCCTTGTCTGAAACTCTCATATTCCTGGTTCAGCATAGATTTTCTATCTTGTCTTACTTCTTTAGAACCCTCCATGTAGACTATCAAGGTGTCCCACATTTCCTTGGAGGTCTTGCAGTGAATCAAATTTTGAAAGGTTGAATCATCTATGGCACTTACTATGATATTCTGGGCTCTTTTATCCATAGTTTCCAGGATGATCTCTTCCTTAGTCATTACTGAAAAATCCTTGGGAGTTCTTTGATTTGCATCTAGAACTGATAACTTCATTGGAATATAAGGACCTTCCTTTACTGTAATATAAATCCTTGGATCAGAAGCCTTCATAAAAAGACTGACCCTTTCTTTCCATATTCCAAATATCTCTTTCCTGCATATGGGTAATTTCATAGAACCTAGTTCCTTATGATTTTCTCCTTAACCCATTTTCTTGATCTTGAATCTGCCTTATGGATCTTACTCAGACTGTTAAGTCCTTCTTTGAGTAACCTCCCTCTGATACCACTTGATAGAATTGATTTCAAGACAACCCAAACACCTAGAAGGGGGGTGAATAGGTTCTTTTCTTTTTTACTTAAGGCAGAATAATATTTCAGTTCTCAAAATAGAATCTAACTTATTCTACAACAATCACAGCACAGAAATCACAATCACACATACATCACAGATTGCACACAGGTTTATAGTGGTTCTCCAAGGTCTGGGTACATCCACTTTCCCCCTTCACTTATCTAGCAGTGTGCTAGATTCGACCTAACTTCTTCCTTCTTCTCAGATCCACAGATCTTATAGCTTAGAACCCTGAAAGGTTCCTACAACTCAGAGTGAAACAACACTCCTACAGCTCAGGCTAATAGCCCTACCTCAGCCTTGCTATAAGGCCTATAACTCAGAGAATAATTTCTCCTACACTAAGTCTCAAAAGCCCTACCACTCAGAGATCTATATCTCCAACACTCAGCCTTTATAATATAGGCTTACAACGCAGATCTTTGAAAAGATCCTACAAAATTTGATAAGTGTTTTAGATGGACTCTTACCCTTATTGAGAGAGAAGGGATAAAAGGTTTCTTGATCAGCTTCTTGATAAAACTGATGGCTGAAATCAACCTGTTCTAGCTTTATTCAAAGCTTCTTAAATCTGAACTCAGTATGGTTGATCTCCTTTGAAGTTGACTGGCTGGCAGCTTCCTCCTTAGATTTCAGAAATAGATCAGAATCCTTCTTAGCAGATTAGTTCAAGATTTTCTTCTTAAGAGACTTATAAATGTCTCTTTCTTTACTTCAACAGTTGGAGATCTCTCTCACTCTCCAGAACTTTTTAAGTTTCTTTAGAATTCTTGCTTGAATTCTCCTTAGACAAATTCTGAGTAGATTGCAACTTCAGATTGTCTTCTTAGATCTTCTCACAAAAATCTTGTTCTGTGTGTCGAGCACTTTCTTGATCAATGATCAGTACTTCAATAGTTGTTCGTGTTGTTGTTATTGTTCTTATCTTTGATTTGACAGAATCCATCTATATATAGTCTTCATCCATGGTAACCGGCTGATCCGGTTTCTAACAAACTTCTGACAGGTCTGATAGCTTCAGCAAACTTGTTGGAATACACAGCTGTCAAGTCTCCAGTCAGTTCTTGAATCTTTGTCTTTGTCAGCAAAGCGTCGAGACTGATTGTCATTATGTGTCGACACAAGTAGATTAAGTGTCGACACAAGCTTTGGTGATGTCGACACAAGCTTTGGTGATGTCGACATAGCTCCTTTGGTGTCAACATAGCTTCTTGACACTGCATCTGTAGAATGTGTTGACACTGCTTCTTTGTGTCGACACAGACACTTCTTCACTTCACAGCAATCAACATTGTTGAAACTCTACTGTGTGTCGACACAGTTGATGTAGTCTCAGAATTCTGTGTGTCGACACTGCCTCCAGGTGTCGACACAGTTGATGTCGACTAATACTTCTGTGTGTCGACACTGCCTCCCGGTGTCGACACAATCGATATCGACTAATACTTCTGTGTGTCGACACTGCCTCCTTGTGTCGACACAGTTGATGTCGACTAATAAATTCTGTGTGTCGACACAGTTGCTTATGGTGTCGACACAGCTTTTCTAAGTGTCGACACAGGCTTTCTTAAGTGTTGACACATGGACTTAGAAACTTTTTCTGCATTTTAGAAAATACTTAACTTGCACATATAAACTCAAAATAACATCAAATACCCCTTGATGTATATCATTCAGCTAAGTGAGACTTCTTCAAATCAGGTACACATTTTTCAATGTACCCAACAAAGCCATTGATCCTATAGTATTTGAAACAGTTCAAGAAGGACATTTCATCCCCATGAATGTCTTTGTCTTAGATGCAGAAGTCCAGACTCCAAAAATTTATGCTAAAATGACTGAAGATGAAGTCATCTTAACAACTATGGACAAAAGGGCACAACACATCATGGTAAGTGCCATGGATGACTCCGTCTTCCAGATCTTGGTCCACTGCAAGAATGCCAAAAAATGTGGGACACCTTGATTGTCCACATAGAAGGCAAAGACGAGGATGATAAGGAAGAAGATGTTATCAGCCAATCAAATTGTGTCTATCTAGATGTAGGAATAAAGATCAGGGCCCCTATGTCACACTCAGATAGTGATTCAGAGGAGGATGATTATGAAGTAGATGACTGCAGCTGTTATGGGCTAATAGATATGACAAAAGAAGAATCCTTCCAGGATCAGCCTGGTTTAGAAAAGGTACATTCTCTATCTAGTTCTTCCTACTATTCATATTATGAGGCCAGTCCAAACTCTGATGTATCCTCATCTAGTGATGAAGATGACTCTGAATCAGAAGTAGATGTCAATCAATTGATTGATAAGTATGGTAAAATTTTGGATCCTTTGAGAATAAGCAAGATATTAGCTAAGATACAGGCTGAGGAGATTACATCCCTTCAGTTAGCTGCTTCCTAGCAAGCTGAGACAGCATCCTTGCTGGATTAGAAGACTGGGGAAGTGTGCAAACTAAAGGCCATCTCAGTCATCCAATTTGAGACCATAGGCCAAAAGGACAAGATCATCTTGGATCTTGAAGAGGAGCTCCTTAAGGAGAAAAGGATAGTGGTTAGTTTTTCTAAGCCAAGTTCTGTGTTGCCCTTGATAGATTCCTTCTCCTCTCAAAAGGGTATGAAGAAGTTGGCAGTCAAGGGAAGCACAAGAGTTAACCTTTCCAAAGGGAAATACAAAGTTTCTGTAGTGCCTCAGTCAACCTTTCATAAGGTAATACTCCCTTCTCATAGGTATGACCAAGGCTGCATGCATGGTCACTGGAAGAATGGGAATTCTTCTTGTAAGAATAAAAGAGTATCTTCTAATAAAAGAAGAAAGAGTAGGGGAATGAGTGCCTTTCAGGCTCCCCATGAGGAAATCCAAATGACCCATCATGGACCATTTGTTTTTGGTACCCCAGCCCCAACTCTAAAGGTCAAGGCAGTGGCTTTCACTCAAGCCCATCCAACAAAGACTCAGACCAAAGTTCAGTCTACCAGTAAGCCTAACTTGGCTATTTCTGATGATATAAAGAACAAGTCATCTGCAAAGAAAACTGAAAGTCTTTATTTTCAAGGTAGCTTACAACCTAGGGGGTGAATAAGTTGTCTCACTGATATTATTTGTTTTTAATTTTATCTTCCTTAGTACTTAGTGTTTTGGTAGTAGTTAGCTTTCAAGTACCTGCACAAAGAAAAAAACACAGAAAAGCACACACAGATTTATAGTGGTTCCCCAACTTTTGGGTACATCCACTCTCATCCCACCTTGCTAACTTCATGTTAGTCAAGACACTTCTCCAAACCACTACTCCAAAGAGCTTACACCTCAGATCCCTCAGGATCTCTTAGTCTCCTCCAAGACTTATAGCTCAATAACTAGGTCCTACAACTCAGTGATCAGAAGATCACCTACCTCAGGCCAAAGACCCTACACTCAGGCTTGGAGGACAACCCTACCTCAGATTCACTAGAGTTCCTACCTCAGACCCAAAGTTCCTACTCTCATAGAGTATTCCTCTCCTACAGCTTAGTGATCAATTGACCACCTACCTCAGATCTAAATTGGATCCTATAGCTCAGGCAAAATTTCCCTACCTCGGGCTCAATGAGCCATATAACTCAGATCTAAAAGGATCATACTGGAGTGAAATAGATTTATGTTTATCACAGAGAAATTTATCTGTGATAACCCCTTGAGCTGAGTTATCTCAGCTCTAACTTTCTTCATAGCTACAAGGATCTTGAGCTATAAGTAACTGACAGTAAACTGCTCTGCTTCTTCTTCCTTCCCAAGACAGAATCAATGACTTTATTTTTTCTTCTTCTCAGCTTCAGAAGTAGATCTTCAGATTTGAGCTTGATGAACTGAGAAGCAACTTGTTCTACAAAAACATGTTCTCTGTTTCTACTCCTCCCTCAGAAGGAAGACCTTCTGAACTTGTTGGTGTAGGTGAAGATGACACCAACTAACTAAACTTTTTTGTTCTTGGAGGAAGACTTCAAGATTTTTCTCTGTAGTAATGGCGAGGAAAATGAAGTCCAGCCGTAACTTTTCAAATCGATAAAGCCCTAAAAGTTATCTGCGTTTTCGCCAATCTCTTCCTTTTGTAGTTCCCCGATCAACGAGTCTTAGAAATCAGTGGGGGCCCACCTATAGCTTCCAGCTGCACCTTGCTTTAACGGAAGAATACGTACAGTAGCTTCTCGGTAGAGTTTGTCTTATTCTGTAGCTTCTCCGTACTTGATTTAAAATTAGTTGACTTTGCCGATTTGTAGATTTTGTTGACGTCAGCACCTGTGGACTTAGCCAAAATCGAGCATTAGTAGAATAGGCATTGAGTGAGTGAGCTTCACTCAATGCCAAAATACTTAAACAGAATTATGTCTATCTAGGCTTTGACAACGTTAAGTGAGCAAGCCTCACTCAACACTTTTTTCCTTAGCTTATTCTTCAGTCTTTTTTGCATGCTTGGTATTGAGAGCATTGAGTGACCATGCCTCACTCAACGCCTTATGCCTTAGCCATGCTTTTTGTAATTTAGGCATTGAGAGAGTTGAGTGGGCATTCTTCACTCAATGCTGTCTGCCTTAATCATTTTCCTGCTTCTTTAGCATCTTAAGAGTTGAGAGCGTTTAGTGAGCATGCCTCACTCAACGCCTTTTGCTTTAGCCAGATTTTCTAAGTCATGGTGTTGAGGGTGTTGAGTGAGCATGCCTCACTTAACGCTTTCTGCCTTAGCCAAATTTTTCTCCACCATGGCATTTAGAGAGTAAGCTCCACTGAACGCATTTGAACTTAGCCAAATTTCTCTGTCTGAAAACACAGGTTTTGACTGAATGATGGTCAGTCAATGCTTTAGCATATGACATTGAGTGAGCTTGCCTCATTCAATGCCTGTGTACTTAGTTAAATATCAGCATAGATTTTCTGTGGCTTTGACTTACTAGGCAACACTTAATTAATATAGAGTATGGCGTTGAGTGAGTGATACTCACTCAATGCCTATGGACTTGGCCACTTTTCTTCCAATTTCTTCTTAGGCTTTTACTGTATTAGCCGGTCTCACAGCCTTTTGCTATATGGTGTTGAGTGAGTTGACTTCACTCAACGCTTAGGGTCTTAGCTATATTCTCAGCTTACCACTACTTTAGCTTTGACTGTATAGGCTCAACTCAGTGCTATATGTCATCTGGCATTGAGTGAGTAACGTTCACTCAATGCCTGTGGACTTGACAGATTTTTGTCTATCCACTCCTTAGGTAAGTGTTTACCTTACTTAGCCACTTAGGCTACCTGTTCCATCATTGTTGGTAGGACATCACTGCAAGCATGAACACAGGCACTCATCAAATATAACTTTATGTATGTCATTTAAAAGATTGACTTCCTTAAATCTAGGAGATTGTGGGCAATGGACCCAACAATCTCCCCCTATTTGAGAAATTCTAAACCCTTAAGCAAATGAGTCAAAGACATACACAAAAATATGCAGCAATAAGAATTAAAAAAAATATAATTGGAGAACGATCTATAGTTACCATACCTCCATGCCTGCAGGGTGAACATTATCATACTTGCTCCCCCTGAATTACTGCTACCATTCTTGATTATACACCTGATCATCTTTTCCTCCCCCTTTTTTACTTCAACAAATAAGCATCAAGGTTTTGGTCATCTGCTCCCCCTTTTTGATCACAAATATGCAGCATTTGATCCTCATGAGAGTGTTGGGGCAGTGCTGGACATGCTCCCCCTCAACTGATGCATCATCTGTCATATTTCTTAGTAGACAATCTAGTCTATACTAGTCTGGACAGCAGTTGACCATGATGCTACTGAAGGTATATCACTTAAAGAGTCTTCATTTTACTGAAGAACAATTCCATCTGCAAGATACAAAATAACTTGCAACTAAAGCTATACTAGGTTTAATATACCCAACTCAAACAAGAAGGTGTTAAACTTTGCTTCATCTAGTGGTTTAATAAAGATATCAGCCACTTGCTTGTCAGTTGGGACAAACTCAAGGTTGATATCTTCACATTCCACATGCTCCCTAATGAAATGATATCTGATTTCAATGTGCTTAGTCTTATTATGGGAGACAGGATTCCTAGCAATTAAAATAACACTAGTAGAATCATAAAATAGAGGACTTCTACTTATCTGAAGGTTGTAATCCTGGAGTTGATGCTGTATCCATAGTAATTGAGCACAATAACTACCTGTTGAGATGTACTCTGACTCTACAGTTGAAATTGCAACACTAGTTTGCTTCTTGCTGCTCCATAAAACTAGTCTTCCACTTAGGAATTGACAGGTGCCAAAAGTGCACTTCTTGTCCTCTTTGCAGCCTGCAAAGTCTGCATCTGATTAGCCTGTTAGTTCAAACTCCCCATTCCTAGGGTACCACAGGCCAAGATCTGGTGTGCCCTTAAGATACCTCAGAATTCTATTTACAATAGAGTAATGAGATTCTTTGGGGAAAGCCTGATTCCTCGCACAAACACATGTAACATACATGATGTCTGGCCTACCTGTAGTTAGATAGAGAAGGGAACCAATTATCCCCCTATACAAAGTTTCATCAACGAGTTTCCCTACCTCATCTTTGCATATGGGCATACTCGACCCCATGTGAGTTCTCATGGTGGAGAAATTCTCCATACCAAATTTCTTTATTATCTCCCTAGAGAACTTAAATTGGGATATGGACAAGCCATCATCAGTCTATCTTACTTGGAGACCCAAGAAGAACTTAAGTTCACCAATACTACTCATCTCAAACTTCCCCTGTATAAGTTTGGCAAACTTCCTGCAGAGGTTGTCATTAGTAGATCCAAAGATGATGTCATCTACATAGATATGAACTAGGATGATCTTGCCCTTATATTCCTTTAGGAATAGGGTCTTGTCTATCTTCTCCCTTGAGAATTTGTTCTCATTGAGGAAGCTAGACAAAGTCTCATACTAAGCTCTAGGGGGTTGCTTTAACCCATATAGAGCTTTCCTAAGTCTATAAACAAAATCAGGTGAGTTAGAAACTACAAAACTTGGAGGCTGCTCAACATTGACTTCTTCTTTTAAGTCACCATTCAGGAAGGCTGACTTCATATCCATCTAGTAGACCATGAATCCCTTGTATGTAGCATATGCAAGGAAAAATCTTATGGCCTCTAACCTTGCTACAGGGGCAAAGGTTTGATCAAAATCAATGTCTTCTTTCTTTTTGTATCCCTTAGCTACTAATCATGCTTTTTTCTTGATTATAATGACATTTTAATCAAGTTTATTTCTACAAACCCACTTGACTCCAATGACATTATGTCCATGAGTTCTGGGAACCAGCATCTAGACATTGCATCTATTGAACTGGTTCATTTCCTCTTGCATAGCCATTATCCAGAATTGATCTATGTTGGCATCTTCAAACTTCTTTAGCTCAACTTGTGACAGGAAGCTTGCATATATAGCTGTATTCTGATTTCTGCTTCTTATCACTACTCCATGGCTTGGTTCACCAATGATTTGGTGAACATGATTGTCTCTTAAATTCCTGATTGCTAGAGGTAATATTCTTTAAGAAACAACTTCAGGAACAGCCTCTGGCTGATCATCCTCTACTCCAAGTGTGTCTGGCAGACCTTTTGGAGTATCCATTTCATTTTGGATAGTTGGTTCTACTTCTTTGATGGTCAGATTGTCCATCATCTGTTATATACCTGCAGTACTGGAAGAGGAGCTTGACAGATCCCTATTAATTATACAAGACTCATCAAAGACTACATGCAAAGACTCTTCTACAACTTGGCTTTTCAAGTTATATACCTTATAGGCTTTACGATGATTGCTGTACCAGACCAAAGTCCCATCAAAGGACTTGGCAGCAAACTTAGTCACATAGGACTTTCCATTATATAGCACATAGCACTTACTACCAAAGATTCTGAGATAAGCCAGATTTTGTTTTCTGCCCTTCAAGATCTCATAGGGAGTCATCTTATGGCTTTTGTTGATAGAGGCCCTGTTGAGGACATGATATGCTGTATTTACTGCCTCAGCCCAGAAATATTCTGGAAGAGATGTGTTACATAACCAGGTTCTTCCAGCCTTTATGAGAGTTCTGTTTTTCCTCTCAATAATCCAATTTTACTATGGAGTTCTAGGAGAAGAAAATTCTTGATGAATCCCTTGCTCTTCAAAGAACTCTGTCATGCCTTCAGACTAGAATTTAGTTCCATAGTCACTTCTGATTTTGACCACAAAACTATTAAACTCATTATGAATTTGCTTGATAAACTTGATGAAGATATCAAGGGTCTCATTTATTTTCTTGAGAAAGAACACCAAAGTAAACCTGGAATAGTCATCAACCACCACAAGGGTGTAGAATTTCCTACCAAGACTATGAACATGCATAGGACCAAATAGGTCCATATGCAAGAGGTATAAGCACCTCACAGAGCCTTTGGAACTAATGCCCTTGAAGGAAGCTTTGGTTTGCTTACCCTTTTGGCAAGCTGAGCAAATGCTATCCTTGGTGCATTTCACACATGGACCATTCCTAACTAACTCTTGACTAAAGAGCTTGCCAATAGTCTTTTAATTCAAGTGAGCTAGTCTCTTGTACCACTGGACACAATATGAGACTTTTTCATTTGCTATGAGACAAATAGGAGAATCTGAGTCCAGACAAAGAAAGTTTAAACAGTAAATATTTCCACTCCTAGTGCCTATCAATACGACCTCTTGGTCACATGACCTCCTAATCAAGCACTCATCCTTGTGAAAGACAATAACATAGCCAAGATCAGAGAGTTGGCTTATGCTTATAAGGTTGTGTTACAACCCTTCAACAAAAGCCACTTTTATGATAGTTACTATTCCATTGGTAATCTAACCATAGCCTCTTGTTACCCCTCTATAAGAACCACCAAAGATAACCTTGGGTCTATTTTTCACTGGGGTGAACTCCTTCAAGTTGCTCCTTGTTCAAGTCATGTGCCTGGAACAACCACTGTGCAAGTACCATATTGGGGTATGGCCACTTGAACTAACCTGCATTAAGAAGTTTACTATACCTTAGGGCCCCAATTTTTATTGCGTCCTAGGTGCACATTAGTTTGAAACAAAACATGTCCACCAACAAGATTTCTAACTGGTGGACTGACTCTAGCTCTGACCACATTAGGATTGTGCCAGCAGTCAATGACATAATGGACTACCTTGCCACAACACCAACAGTCATGTATGTTGTATCTTCTTTTCTGTGTAGACCCTATAGTTGATTTGATTGTAGTCTTGATAGAAGGAAGAGGTGTAACTGCCATTTTCTGATTCCTTTAAGCAAGAATTTGATTGAAGGTTAGTCTGCTTACTGTTTTGTGTGGCCTTTTCTGGATCCTATCAGTAGAAAATTTCTTTTCAGACATAATGCTCTTGATAACATCAAAAACAGCCATATCAGACAAGATAATATACTAACCCTTAGTAAGATTCTGTGCTGACAGGTTCTGAAAATTGGTTGCAGCCACATTCTTGAGAGGGGGGTTGTAGCACCCAAAACAAATGGTCCATGAATCAAGAGGACTTATTAGGAGCAAAATTTTGACTTAGGTATATGATTAGGAGTGGAATTCAAAGATAAATATGGAGGCTAAAATCACACTAAACAAAAACATTTGTTTCATTTGAAATTTTAACATAAAAAGGGTGAAACCATGCATTTAACAACACCATAATAATTTTTGTTTTTCTCTTTTTTTTCAAAACTAGGGCCATATATATATATATATATATATATATATATATATATATATATATATATATATATATATATATATATTTGAAATTGGCAAAACAAAACTTTTTTTAAGCATACATTTTTTCATGAAATTCTCCAAATATCACACAACAAAACTATCACAATATAAAATTTTAAACGAAACTTAAAAGATTAGTGTGATTGGTTAGGTTGGAAAATTTAGCTTTGGTGAAAGAATATTGATAAGTTGAGTTTGCAATTGAAATAAGAAAAGGCTCAAAAGCGACTAACTAGGGATATAATTTTAAGGTTGGCGTGAAGGCTCAAACGAAATCAAAAATGGCCAACATCATTTCCATGCTCCTAAAATTTATCTAAAGAATAAGTTTTGAAAAATTTCAAAAAGTAAGTCCTAAATATTAAGTAGAGACTAATGAACTTATCTTGAAAATAAAAATAATAAGAGTCTAGAATCACTAGTCAAAGTTGACATCACAAAAATTTTCTTAAAACAAGAAGAAAAATTGTGGATGAATGATTTTATTTAAGAAAGTAAAGAAAATAAAGAACAAAAACCATAAGAAAACCACGAGTTTTAGAAAAACGTTTCACGTTAACATGCTACCATGAATTAGAAACACAACATGACCAACATTTTACTTGTGAAATAAAATTAAAAAGAATGATTAATAAAATAAAAATTAGCTAAGCTAATATAGGGAATTTTGAGAAAAACAAAACAAAAGCAAGGGCTACTATTGATTTTACCAAAATTAGTTTAAATTACTAAATTAAAAACATATAATATATATAAATATATTTTCTCTTGATTTTAAAAATATATATATTTTTTTGAATTTTAGATATTCTCTTTTTTTTTTGAATTTTTCTTTAAGAAGACAACACTAAATTTTTTTCTTTTGATTTTTTTGATATAAAGAGAAAAATAAAGAAAAGAAAAGAGGGAGGAAACCCTCCCCCAAGCTTAAAATGAACATTGTCCTCAATGAAGAAAGGTGGGGAAGGAGGAAGTGAAACTAGTAAAGAAAATTGAAAGGACAGAATTGAAAAAATGTACTTCCCCGGATTTGCTAGTCGCGACAGGATGTGTGATGTTGCTCCCCCATGCTTGCCCTTTGGAACATCATGAAATATTATCTTTGAACTTGTGGTTGATTCAACAAAGTTGGAGCAGGTGATCGCAGAATCTTAGCTTGTTGGAGCAGCTCGGGCCAAAAAGTGAAAAATAAAGAAAACAAAAAAAAACCATGGGTTGCCTCCCAAGAGCGCCCTTTGTTTAAATGTCGTTTGAGCATGACCCAAAAAATATCGTCCAAAAAATAGTAGTAGCTCACAAAAAATGAATATAGTCTTAAGCTATTACAATTCATGCAGAAGAAAATTAATATTGTCCAGACTGACATCATCTCCAGATAAATAAATTTTGAGACACTTCCCATTTACTTTGAAGTCGCCCTTAACCGTGTGAGATATTAAAACAGTGCCATAAGGAAAAACTTCTTTTACAGAAAAAGGACAAGACCATCGAGATTTGAGTTTTCCTGGAAATAAACGCAGTCGAGAATTATAAAGCAAAACTTGGTCGCCCAGCTTGAATGTTTTTGGGTGCTTTAAATTTTTTTCAAGAAAATGCTTCGTTCGCTCCTTATATAATTTGTTATTTTCATATGCATAGGAGGGGCCCTCGTCGAGTTCATTAAGTTGGAATTTTCGAAGATCGGCGACAGAGTGGGGATCGAAATTTAAAAATTTTAAGGCCCAAAATGTGTGATGTTCTAGTTCGACGGGTAAATGGAACGACTTTCCATAAACTAACCGACACGGCGTACAACTGATGGTAGTTCTGTATGCTGTTCGGTAAGCCCATAGAGCATCGTCTAATTTAACTGACCAATCCTTACGTGAAGTATAAACTGTCTTTTCTAAAATGCGTTTTATTTCCCAATTTACTCCCTCGACTTGGCCATTAGTTTGGGAGTGTAAGTAGTTGAAAGCTTATGCGTAACGCCATATTTTAAAAGAGTTTTAGCAAGCTGAGCGTTACAAAAATGCAAACCCCTATCACTAACGATGGCCTTAGGAGTACCAAATCGAGAAAATAATTTTTTTAAGAAAGTGATAACAACTCGGGAGTTGTTGGTAGGAAGAGCTTGGCCCTCTGCCCAACGAGAAACGTAATCTACTGCAACTAAAATGTATTTGCTCCCAAAATTAGAAGAAAGAGGGCCTACAAAATCAATTCCCCATAGGTTGAAGACATCGCACTCGAGGAAGTAATTTTGTGGCATTTCATTTTTTATTAGAGATATTGCCCGACCGTTGACAGTTATCGCACCGGATCACAAAGTATTGCGCCTCTTTAAAAAGGTTAGGCCAATAAAATCCCGTACTAAGAACTTTGTTAGCTGTCCAATTGGCTTGATAGTGTCCGCTGGTCGGTCCTTAATGTAAGTGTTTCAAAAAACTTTGTCACTCTTCGAATGAGACACTTCTTTTTACTACTTGGTCTGCACAGACTCGAAAGATATGTGGGTCCTCCCAAAAATAGTTCTTCAGATCAGAAAAGAATTTCTCCTTTTGCTTAGAGGAGAACTCTTTCGGGAGGACACGAGCCACTAAATAGTTGACGAAGTTTGCAAACCAAGGAGAAGGGGTTGTGTTAATTAAAAATAGCTTCTCATTGAGAAAATAATCATTAAAAGTTTTTTCGTCTACATTTTCAATATACGGGTTATCTAAACACGAGAGATGGTCTGCGACCAAATTATTGGCCCCCCTCTTTTCTCAGATTTCCAAATCAAACTCCTGGAGGAGTAAGACCCAGTGAATCAAGCGCGGCTTGGCATCTGATTTCAGAAGTAAGTACCTGAGGGACGAGTGGTTAGTGAAAACTATAATTTTAGAAAGCGTAATGTAGGGGCGAAACTTGTCGAAGGCAAAATAAGCGCTAATAACTTCTTTTCCATCGTGGTGTAAATCTCTTGTGCGAATGTGAAAGTTTTACTCGCGTAGTAGATAGGGTGGAAGTTTCTTGATATGCGTTGTCCTCGAATGGCTCCTACTGCAAAGCTACTCGCATCACATATAATCTTTAAGGGAAGGTCCCACACCGGAGCTATCATAATTGGCACGTTAATTAATTTATTCTTAATCAATTCAAAAGCAGTTAAACAAACATCATCGAAGATATATGGGGCGTCTTTCTCTAGTAGATGACTAAGAGATTTGGTGATTTTGGAAAAATCTTTTAAGAACCTACGGTAGAAACTAGTATGACCTAAGAAACTTTGTATGGCTTTAACATTTGTAGGTGGTGGTAGTTTTCAATTACTTCAATTTTAGCTATATCAACCTCAATTCCTCGAGAAGAAGTCTTATGTCCTAAGACTTACCCCTCAACCACCATAAAATGGCATTTTTTCCAATTCAGGGCGAGGTTATTTTCCTCACATCTCTCCAAAACATTTTCTAAGTTTTCAAAGCAGATATCAAAAGAGTCACCGAACACAGAGAAGTCATACATAAATACCTCCATAATACTTTCAACATATTTGTCGAATATGGCTAGCATACATCGTTGGAATGTTGCTGGCGCATTACATAACACAAACGACATTCTTTGGTAGGCGAAGGTGCCGAAAGAATAAGTAGACATTATTTTCTCTTGATCTCGGGAAAAATGGTGATTTGAAAATAGCATGATAGACCATCAAGAAAATAATAAAAGATTTGGCCAGACAACTGTTCTAAGATCTGATCGATGAAACACAAGGGGAAGTGGTCCTTGTGGGTGGCATCATTCAACTTATAATAATCTATATGCATACGCCACCCTGTCACTGTCCGTATCAGAATTAAATCGTTATTTTCATTCAAAACTACCGTGATCCCTCACTTTTTAGGTACTACCTGAACGGGGCTAACCTACTTACTATCTGATATGGGATAGATAATTCCAGCATCTAATAGTTTCATTACCTCGCCCTTTACTACTTATTTCATGTTTGGATTTAATCGGCGCTGAGGTTGAATAGATTTACCTGAATTATCTTCCATTAAAATTTTGTGTGTGTAGAAAGATGGGCTTATGCCTTTTATATAAAAAATCTGCATAGCAATAGCTCGGCAGTGCTCTTTTAAAATGTATAGAAGTTTAACACTTTCAAATTCAGTTAAAAATGCCAAAACTATCACTGGCAGCTTAGAGTCTTTTTCTAAAAATGCATACTTCAAGTGCTCAGGTAGTTCCTTCAGTTCTAGTGTAGGTGGTTCCTCGTATGATGATTTAGAGTGTCTTTCTTTTTCAAAAACCATTTCTTCGTATATTTGTTATTTATAAGGAAAATTTGAAGGAGCTGAATCAGAGGCCTTTGCCTTTTCTTGCACACACTCATGTGAGATAGTTGAAAAAGAACAAAAAGAAGAAAATTCACTTTTGGAAAGACAGTTGGAAAAGTCATCATTTAAAACATCCAGGAGGAAACAAGAGTCATCATTTTCTATAATGTTTTTCATAGAAGGGGTGATGGAGAACGTAACCTCATCATCTTCAACTCATAGGAAGAGCTTACCATTGCTTACATCAATGATGGCGAGGAGGTGGCAAGGAAGGGGCGTCCAAGGATCAGGGGAACCTTGACACCCTCTTCAATGTCAAAGATGACGAAATCCACCGGGAAGACGAATTTGTCGACTTTCACTAAAACGTCCTCCACAATTCCTAATGGATACTTTACCGACCTATCGGCAAGCTGGATACTCATTCTCATAGGGCTAAGGGTACCCAGTCCTAACTTCTTAAACAAGGAAAATGGCATAAAGTTAATGCTTGCTCCTAAGTCCGGTAGCTTGTGCTTGACAAATAGGTCACCAAAGACACACAAGATAGAAAAACTACCCGGAATTCTGATCTTCTTTGGCAATCCATTTGTTAAGATGGCAGAGCACTCGACATTTAAAGTGACGTGCGATAAATTTTCTAACTTTTTCTTTTTAGTTAGAAGATCCTTCAAGCACTTAGCGTACTTGGGAATTTGAGATATCGCTTCATGGAAGGGCAAATTGATGTGTATTTGCTTGATCATTTCCAGAAAGCAATTGTATGGATCATCTAATCGTTCTTTATTAAGTTGAGAAGGATAAGGCAGAGTAGAATCATTTTTCAAAACCGAGGGTGGAGTGATACAATATTTTTCAACGGTTGGAATATTTAAAATAGGGGTGGAGCTTGCCTCGGTCTCTTCACTAACTACGCCGGAAATTGGTTTCCCACTCTGAAGAGTTATAGCTCTCGCTTTCTCTCTCGGGTTAGGCTCAGTATTAGCAGGAAGATACCCTGGCGGTCTCTCGGATATTATCTTGATGAGCTGCCCTATTTGGTTCTCCAGATTTTTAACAGTCCTAGTTATGTTTCTTATGGTAGCGTCATTCACATTAATATACTTAGAAAACATTTCCTCCAAGCTTGGAGGTTTTTGAAAAATTTGAGGTCGTTGAGGTGGTGCAGAAAAATCATTTTGCGGAGGTGGGCGAACAACGTTCGTAGGATTACTCTAAGAGAAATTCGGGTTATTTCGCAAAGCAGGATTATAATTGTTCGGAAAAGTAAATCCCTGCACAGGAAAATTAACAGCAGAAAAATTATTGTAAGAATTCCTAGGTATATTGCCAACAAAATCAATTTGTTCGGCGACAGCTTTTGCAGATTCCCATCCTTGAGAGGCGGAGGGAGCAATCATTTCCGATACCTTTTTGCTAAGCATTTCTACTTGTAGTGCCAGCTTAGAGACGTTATCCCCCTCGTACATACCTGTAGGTTTGTTTTGGCGGGATCTTGGCATATTCCACTGATAGGTGTTCATGTCCATATCCTCAAATAGCTTAAGAGCGGCTTCCGGGGTTTTGTGGTTTAAAGTACCCACCGGAAGCAACATCTATCATTTGCTTCATATTTTGATTTAGCCCATTATAAAATGTCTGTACTTGTAAACATACAAGCAGAGCATGATGAGGGCAACGCCTTAAAAGTTATTTAAATCTTTCCCATGTTTCTTATAGAGTTTCAGAGTCTATTTGGCAAAAAAGAAGAAATATCGTTCCTAAGCTTTGCAGTTTTTGCTGGTGGAAAGTACTTCGTTAGAAACTTTTCAGTTAATTAGTCCCAAGTGGTGATGCTTCCTCTAGGTAAAGTCATCAACCACTATTTTGCTTTAGTTCTTAAAGAGAAGGTGAAGAGTCTAAGCCTAATCGCATCATTTGTAACACCATTTATCTTGAAGGTGTCACAAATTTCAAGAAAGCTAGCGATGTGTGCGTACGGATCTTCATCTTCCAATCCGTTGAAAGTCACATATTTCTGCACCATTTGAATTATGCTAGTATTTAATTCAAAATTGTTATTAGCTACGACAGGGAGCACTATACTACTCTCGGTATTCTCCATATTCGGCCTTGCATAATAGAACATAGGCCTATTCAGGGCTTCCTCTTGATTGGTCACTTCCATATTTAGAGTAGATATAAACTCCGAATCCCTAATCAGTTCTTGGAGAGTAGGGCCTTAAAATCGCGAAATTCTCTGAAGATTACGCTCAATTTCTTGGTCTAAATCCAAAATTTCCGACGGATTTGTTCGGTTCATAAACTAGAAGGAGAAGAGAAAGAGAATGAAAAACTAGAAAAAAAGAGCTTGTTTTTTTTGAAATTTAATTTTTTTAGAAAGGGGGAGAAAGAGAGGTGATAAAAGTAATAGATTCGTGATTTCAAAATATCAATGTAAAGTTGTCCCCGACAACAACACCAAAAACTTGATGTCTACAAATTGCTTCAAAAATATTTCCGAAATAGCAATCTAATGAAGGCAAGTATACCTATCAAATTATAGCAAGGGGACACAAGTGTCGTATTGAAATCTGGGAACCGTTGAATAATTGTACTCACACAAATTACTATTATCTTATCGAAATATATTTTATGGTTTGCTTAGAAAATTAGAAAAGTAAAATTACTCACAAATAAAGAGAAGGGTTTAAATGATGATAAAGAAATAGTACTCGATCGTGAATCACCTCGGTATAAATTAATCAAAAATGAAATAACAACTTAAGTCTTAATAAGGTAAAGGTTCTTGACCATGGTGGTTCCAAAAGCTTGAACATGCTTCTCTCGAATACATGCCCAACTGAGTTTAAGAAGATCCGACCGAACTCTCGTCCCGTATTCAGATACCTAAAGCTCGTCTTAAGTAATGAACCCCGCTATTGGATTTCACTTCAATCCAGGAGATTTACATCATCCTCTCTCAAGGGGTGAATGCAACTCTATTTACTCTTGAGTGTTCACTTCATACTATGAGCCTCTCGGCTAGCTAAGAGTGAAAACATAAACGGAGACTATATATCGATAATATAGTTCCATTTGAAATAAGTCATGAGTAAATCGAAGGCCTAAGCCTTAAAAAGAAGAAGAAAGCTAAAGCATCATTACTGATCAACTCATCCTCGGATCATTGCGATCGAGTACTATAAGGATTTAGTTACTCATGGTGAAGGGGAGAAAGAGAGATGGAGAGTAGAACATCATAATAGCTAAGTAGAGAGAAAGAGAAAAGAACACTTTTTATTAATCTAAAAAGGGAGGTTACACTTGCATGAAAATGAAACCCTAAGCTAGCATTATCATTACACTAGAAAAAGAAGTACAAGATCACTACAAAGACTTGTATGAAAACTAGGAATCTAAAAACTTGAAATGAGAAGGAGATAGAGAGGAGAGCTTAAGGGAAAAACATGAAAAACTTTAAGAAATTAAAATGGCAACACCTCCCCTTTGCATAAAATCTGGATGTTGCAGCCTTGGGGATGCACTCAATTTATAAAAAAAATTCTGGATGGGTAACGCCCCCATTACACACCCAGGTCGGGCGTGTACCCGGGGAGTATAATACTTGTTGACTTTGGCTGGTTGAAATTAAAGTCTGGAAGTGACTGGCGCGATAGTTGGGTTACATGCCCTAGTGACATGCCCATGTAGGAGGGGCGTGTCAGCTGCGGCGTGACGGTGGCTTGGCAAAGTGTTGGGTATTATATCCACAATTAACTGGATTTGAGGAAGCCTCCTGTCAAGCTAAGATGAATTCACAATGTGTAGTCTTCAAGTTGTGCTTGCAGTTATTCCACGCTAAGTACACAACAATGTCAGGGTGCAGTAGGTCAATATACACGGGTCTGCACAATGTAATCCCTCGTTGAGAAGATCAGTGTGTTGGCTTAAGTGTACTCTCTCTATTGGAGTGTACTTACTTTCAAGTACACGGATGAGATAGATCAAGAGCAGAAGAGGAGCAAGGATGGGTCAAGGACCAATTCATGGGCAGAAAGACAAAGAATCGTCTAAGTTAAAGTCGACGAGAATCACTAAGTGATTCTCGCCGAATCGACGGGAATCACAAGTGATTCTCGCCGAATCGTCGAGAATTACTCGCTGATTCTCGCCGACTGCATCCAGCTGACTCAACGCCTTCAAGATTTCTGCTAAGGCAGAATCGATGAGAATCGTCAACCGATTCTCTCCAAATCGTCGAGAATGACTTTGCATTCTCGCCGATTCGTCGAGAATAGTTGTGATTCTCGCTAATTCTCTCTAGATGGCTTGCTGTTCAGCTAGAATTATTCTAAGGAGAATTCGACGGGAATCATACGTGATTCTCGCCGATTCATCGAGAATCACCAATGATTCCCGCCGAATTTGCCTTAGGCGAATTCCGTTGGCTCGCTGGACCGGACCAAATGTTAAGGCGTTGTTTGAACCGAAATTAGGGTTTCTTCTGGTGGGGCCCACATCGGTCATATAGGAGTATTCTACAGTATAAATACTCTCCTATTTTGAACGTAAGGGGCAGCGAAGGAAACGAACAAGTCGGCCGTCGCTGACGTGACCTAGCAGATCGTGGATTTCTTTCCGCCTCTGTCGCCGCTCGAAAGGTTGTCGCCGCTGCTGATCAGAGTCTTCTTGATCTCTCGGCGACAGAAACTTAGCCAAGCAACACGTCTCACGTTTCTTTCTAGAGATCCTTTGTCTCTTGGTTTGTTGAATGGGAATAACTTCCCCTTCCGAATCGATTGAGACGATCGATCCAAATAAGATCGTTGGTAGACCTTACTAGCATTATTAAGAAGTTTGGATCTACAAAGCATCGCTGCCGCAATCCTTGCCGCCGCCGATCTCAGGAAAATCTTCTCCAAGAGAGTGCTTAGGTCGTGGACTCTTTGTCTTCTTCAAGAACGCTTCATCGAACGAAGAGGGACACCAAGCGCTCCAAACGTAGTTTGTATTTTTTACATTCTATTTTTACTTTTGTTGTAAAGGAACTTTGGTTCCTCATTGTAAGGGTTGGGTGCAACCCGTGGTGGAGGAGTAGTGACTCCTTCGGGTGGAAGGGTTCCTTCCATAGTGTGAGGATTGGATTTCAATCTGGTTAGTCAAGTGACTGAGTCGTCCCTTGTTGGGAGATAGGTCGAAGGGGGAAGTGGACGTACCCAAATTGGGGAACCACTATAACTGCCTGTGTGTTTATGTGCTGTGCTTGTTTTGTTTTATTGTGCAGGTAAATTTTTAATTCTGCAAAGAGACTGCAAATCACCTATCCCCCCCCATAGGTGAAGGTAGTTGACACTAGAGTGACTTTCAAGTAGTATCAGAGGGAGGTTACTCAGCAATAAGATTAACACCTTGAGTAAGATCCCAGTTCTAATGTCAAGAAGAAGACAAGACTCAAGCATGGAGCTGGACTCTGATGTCTCTCCTCTGAGACTCCCTGCTTGCACAACGGAGTATTATCCCATCTAGAAGATGAGAGTTATGTTTCATCTGGAGGCCATTGACCCTCGCGCATCACTCATTTTTGAAGAGGGTCCCTTTATTCCCATGAAGGCTTCCAGCTCAGGAAACGATCTCCAAATCCCAAAGAGTCTCGAAGAGATGTCTGAGACTGAGCTCTCACTTTTCAACCTGGACAAGCTGATTCGTCAGATCATCACTAACGTGTGGTCTTGATCATCTCGGTCAAGATTGGATAAGTGTAGGACTGCAAAGTCTATGTGGCAAACTATCTCAGATCTCATGGTAGGATCGGAGACAGGTAGGACTGGATGCCAGCAGGAGGATGAAGCCTATGTGGGGGTCCTCATTTCTGAAGATGAAGGTCAAGACCAATCTCTCAGTATCAGGGCTCCTGTGTCTATGTCAGAGACTGAAGAAGAGGCTGAGGAAAGCAGTTCTGATGAAGCTGACACAACAGTCTCTGCCAATCTTAACGCTGACCCGGAACATCAAAGTCAGGATCAGGTAACTTCTTCATCATGCTCCTCTCCCCTTGAAGTTCCTTAAAACAGGAATAGTTTAGAGGGTTGTCCTTCTAGTGTTGCAAGGGATATGGATAGCTTCAATCAAAAGATTGAAAATCTTGATTCCCTTGAGAGTGCCCTTCAGAAGAGCAACTTACTTGTGGAGGAGCAAGCTAAGGAGATTGCTCAGCTGAAGACCTTGATGAATCTCCAATTGGAATCCATCAAGGTAAGGACTCAAAGTTCTCAGATCTAGAGAGTCGTCTAGAGACCGAGAAGAAGATAGTTTCTAACTTTTCCAAGATAGATGCTATCAAGAGAAAAGCAGAAAATGGGTGGATCTCCCAAATCATTAATTCATGGAGAAATGGGGAAACTGTGTTCAGACCCCCCACCCCGAGTTGGAAGGGCACACATCATGCTTTCAGGTATGACCACAGGAACATCCATGGTCACTACAAGAATGATCAGCCCTCAGGTTGAAATTCCCACAGTGCAAGAGCTGTCATGGCTACCCATGAGAGAATACCCAAGGCTCATCCTGAACCCTTTGTATTCTCGACCTCTTCCTCAACTCATCATGAATATGTAGGAACCAGCTCTCACTGTCGTACTTACCTCCCTAGGACATAGGAAAGGGGGGTAAGGAAACATGCGGTAAGTACCCATGGGGACTCTGGAAGTGTGCTGACTGAAAGGAAGGCACCACCTCCCAGGTCTCATGACACTCACCACATGCTCTCTTTCCACCCTCCCACGTGTCACGGTGGAAAAGGAAATTTTGTGAGCAGAACCTGCCCTGCTCCGTTTAGACCTAAGATCATGACTACCTCAGTCAGTAGATCAGGTCAAAAACAGCGATACAATATTCATGAGTGTTGGTGCTGTGGCAAGGTCGGTCACTTTGCCGTAGATTGTTGGCACCATCCCTCTATGCCAAGGGCAAGGGTATATCCACTTCCTCTGGGCAGATTTCGCCTTCCTGACAGGATTCCTGCAGGAAGGCATTCAATATTTTATGCTGACAAGAACCTAGGACCCAATACATATTGGGTTCCTAAGGTAAGATAATCCTTTTTGCAGGTTAGTCTAGGTTCTCGTAAACATGATGGGAACTAGACATGTGATGTTCCAAGAATGACATGGAACAAGTATGAGGGATAAGAGCAGTGCTAACTACAATGGCCTACTCAAATTGGACACCTGGTGTACCTCAAATAAAAGATCTGAATGATCAATTTTATGATCCCAGGTACACGCATTCATTATCAAGACTTGAGTCAGATTATCTTGATGTTTACATTTATATATATCCTCATATTTATCCACAAGAATTTGTCAATTCTTTCTTTAAAAAAAATGAATGGTTATATGTATATATACACACATATGTTCACACACTTGATGACAGACCGAAACTGTTAAATGATTCTTAGGTACAATCTGAAGATTTCCTTGTAGGTATATATTTATATATTTGATAATGAATCTCTATAGGCATAAATCAGCCCATTTAAATTAAAGAATGTATGCCAGTGGGTGTAACAAAATATTACAATTTTTCACCTAGAATAACTCTGGAATTACGTATAGGGCTCATATATTGTTCAACTCGATCGAGGTTTCGTGATTAAGAAATATAATGAAGGCTAAGGCTTGAAATTAACATGCCACTGTTAATGTGTATAGAAAATACTGTCGCACTCTCCTCGATCGTACGAAAGAAATAATTAGTAAACCCCGTCGAATCCCATCGACTTCCCCCGGTTCGGAAGATATAAATAGCATAAATTTGTTTGACTCTTCATCTCCCCGAATATCGCTGAACTCCCGACGAATCCCCAAGAGCATACCGTCGACTTCCCAGTCTCCTCGCGTAATCTCATGGTCGTGCGGAAGCTGCTTCGCCTGGTGCTCACCGTCACTCCTCTGGGCTCCCGTCGACAACACCCTTAAATCGCAAGGACCATCCCGTTCTCCTGTCAGTTCCGTGAATCCTGCACCTTCCCGTTAGATTTCCATCACCGGTCGACAATCCTTCCAGTCGCCATCATCCTTTCAAACCGCTCGGCGCTAGGGTAAGTTTCCCTCATTCTTGAAGGTTCGTGTCTAAGTGTATCTTCTATTCTAGAAGTACTGATAGGGTTAGATGTCATGTTTAGGTTTGCAATGGCTCCTAGAACCACTGCAGGACTCCTCACTGGAAGTGAACTGGTTCGGGCAGGCTTCTCTCATGCCTCCGATGAGTTCAGGAATATTATCCTCATGCTTGAAGAGGCCGGACTTACATTCATCCTAGAGCATCCTTGAAAAATTCTGGATAAGGAGGTGCTGGAGTTCTTTGCAACGGCAAAACTACGACGTGAAGATACAATGATCAAGAGTAAGATTTCTGGAGTACGGATCAAAGTGTCTGAAGGAAAACTGACATAATATTTGCAGCTCTCTAGTTCTGAAGATGAGGACTATCTGGAGGAAGAGGATCGAGCCAGGAATCTCCTCTTCTGTGGACTAGCTCGAGGAACCAAATCAATCAAGAGAAAGGAAATGAATGAGGAAGGGAAGCTACTGTCGGATATCGTTGGGAAAGTCCAGATCTGTAAACCAGGCTCCCACGATCATATCTTGTGAGATATGTTCAAGATCTTAGTGGCTATAGTATGTCGAAAGAGATACAACTGGGGGGCTATGTTATTTGAGAAAATAAAAGATACTCTGCAAACCCCAAGTTTTGGAAGAATCATCAGCCTGTTTCTCAACCAGCTGGATGGAGACAGGTTCGATATGAGTAAGGGAGTTCCTTTACACTACCTGAAGAAAATGGATTCAAGTGTTTTTGATAGATGGGAAAGAAGAATTAGTCAAGCAGCCATTGCTGAATAACATGATGAATCCCTGGCTGAGTCCCATGGGGATGAGGACAGTAGAACTCTAGAAGATCTCGTGGCTGAACCCAGTGAAGTTCCTGATCTGCTGCCTGCAGGAATTGAGGGGGAGTCTCTACCCCTTGCGACTGGAACTCACAAGACAGATCTCTCAGTACCCGCTCTTGCTGATGTTCTTTCTGACATCTCTCAGATAGCCAAAGATACAGTTTATACCCTAGATGAGGAGGAAGATGAGGAAGCCCTAGATAATGATGCAATTGACAATCATGATATATAAGATGAGGGTGCTCAAGAAGTGGATGATGTCGTTAAAGATGAAACAACCTTGAGAGAGAGGGTGGAGACAGTGGAGCCACAAGATGAAGTTGAAGTTCCATCTGTGGAACAGGCTCTAATGGTAGTTCATGATAAATCTTGTGCAATAATGGAGGGGGAGTCCTCTCAGCAAAAGATGATAAGCATTCCTGAGCAAACTACAGAGGCTACCCCTATCCCCCAGTGGAGATAGTGCATGTATCAAGCTCCCCCAGTGAATTTACTGAAGGGCAAGACCAAGGCTTGCCTCAGTGACATCCACTTCGATCTAATCTAGCAAATCATACAGTGAACGTCATTCAAGGTATAGTGGATGAGCTCAAACTGTATTTTGAGCAAGCACAGAACAAAGTGTTAAAAAGGATTAAGAAATTTGAGGATCTAATGCTCAAGAACGTCATGGAAATTAATCACAAACTGGATGTGATGGAAAAGAAGTTTGAGGCCAAGTATACAGAGGCTGGCACTGCTGTCATACTTCTCATGCAAGGGCTATAGAAAAATACGACCGATATGGCAGTAGTAAATAAGAATGCTCATGTTGTGGCCGACAGCATCCAGAAATTCGATGCAAACATGGTGATTCTAAATACAAATCAAAAAACCTGCTGACTTAGTTTACAAAGACTGCAACACATCGATTGGTCACTGCACACTTATATAAACTCAATTGCCCTCGAAGCCAAAAAGGGGGAGGAAGAATATAAAACTATGATGGCTGGGCTACAACAGATTATGTCCGACAACTTCAAACAATCAAATAAGTATGTTTTTGATAGCTGTCACTGGCTCGTTCAGCAGGCATCAGGTATTCAATTTCCAATTCCGATTCCTTCTCCAGATGAGGTTACCACTGCTGCTGATGAGATTGCAAGTGTTGAGGAGGTATTGCTTAGCGAAGCTGATGCCAAGAAGGGTGTCAGGGCTATTGAAAAAGCTACTCTCAGGGCCATGTTTGACCAGGAAGCCATAGCAAGAGGAAAAAGGAAACTCCAAGAATCTGAAAAGAAAGTAAGATTGAAGGAGGATGAAGTGAGAAATGAAAGATGGAGTCCTGTTTCAAGGAGCATTATTTTGGAAACTTTTATGCTACAGCAGAGGGGGGGAAATAAATCGGAATGATGTATACAATCAGTATGAGTAGGAGCTGCATAAAGAATATGAAGCTAAACGGAATATCTTTTTCAGGTCCAACACTGTGGAAAATAAAGCTCCTCCCCCCAGATATTATCCAAAGCCCAAGGAGTATTTTGAGAGACAAAGCAAGAATTTCTTTGCTCAACAACTAAAGGATGATTTAGCTAAGGAGAAATAGGCTTAGGATTATGGCTTGTCTTTCCTCAATGCATGTTTTTATCTTCATGTTATTGTATGAACAATTCTTATGGATATATATATATATATATATATATATATATATATATATATATATATATATATATATATATGATTTCATGATTGACTAAAATATTGTTCTGTTTGTCTTTATTTCTCTGTGTCTTGTCCTTCTTAATTTGCCTTGTATATTACTCTAGTTGGTGTAATTCATCTTAGCTAGTAGGGTTTTGGCTTCTTCAAATAGGGGGAGATTGTTGGGTATTGTATCCACAATTACCTGGATTTGAGGAAGCCTCTTGTCAAGCTAAGATGAATTCACAATATGTTTGATGCTCTGTCTTCAAGTTGTGCTTGCAGTTATTCCACGCTAAGTACACACCAATGTCAGGGTGCAGTAGGTCAATATACACGGGTCTGCGCAACGTAATCCCTCGTTGAGCAGATCAGTGTGTTGGCTTACGTGTACTCTCCCTATTGTAGTGTACTTACTTTCAAGTACATGGCTGAGATAGAGCAAGAGCAGAAGAGGAGCAAGGATGGGTCAAAGACCAACTCATGGGCAGAAAGACAAAGAATCGTCTAAGTTAAAGTCGACGAGAATCACTAAGTGATTCTCGCCGATTCGACGGGAATCACTAGTGATTCTCGCCAAATCGTCGAGAATCACTCGCCGATTCTCGCCGACTGCATCCGGCTGACTCAATGCCTTCAAGATTTCTGCTAAGGCAGAATCGACGAGAATCGTCAACTGATTCTCGCCGAATCGTCGAGAATGACTTTGCATTCTTGCCGATTCGTCGAGAATAGTTGTGATTCTCGCCGATTCTCTCTGGATGGCTTGCTGTTCAGCTAGAATTCTTCTAAGGAGAATTCGACGGGAATCATAAGTGATTCTCGCTGATTCATCGAGAATCACCAATGATTCCCGCCAAATTTGCCTTAGGCGAATTCCGTTGGCTCGCTGGACCGGACCAAATGTTCAGGCGCTATTTGAACCGAAATTAGGGTTTCTCTTGGTGGGTCCCACATCGGTCATAAAGGAGTATTATATAGTAAAAATACTCTCCTATTTTGAACGTAAGGGGCAGCGAAGAAAACGAACAAGTCGGCCGTCGCTGACGTGACCTAGCAGATCGCGGATTTCCTTTCTCCGCCGTCGCCGCTCGAAAGGTTGTCGTCGCCACTGATCGGAGTCTTCTTGATCTCTCGGCGACAGAAACTTAGCCAAGCAATGCGTCTCATGTTTCTTTCTTGAGATCCTTTGTCTCTTGGCTTGTTGAACGGGAATACCTTCCCCTTTCGAATCGATTGAGACGATCAATCCAAAAAAGATCATTGTAGACCTTGCTAGTTTTGTTAAGAAGTTTGGATCTACAATGCATCACTGCCGCAATCCTTGCCACCGCCGATCTCGGGAAGATCTTCTCTAAGAGAGTGCTTAGGTCGTGGACTCTTCGTCTTCTTCAAGAACGCTTCATCGAACGAAGAGGGACACCAAGCGCTCCAAACGTAGTTTGTATTTTGTACATTCTATTTTTACTTTTGTTATAAAGGAACTTTGGATCCTCATTGTAAGGGTTGGGTGCAACCTGTGGTGGAGGAGTAGTGACTCCTTCGGGTGGAAGGGTTCCTTCCATAGTGTGAGGATTGGATTTCAATCCGGTTAGTGAAGTGACCGAGTCGTCCCTTGTTGGGAGATAGGTCGAAGGGGGAAAGTGGATGTACCCAAATCGGGGAACCACTATAACTGCCTGTGTGTTTCTGTGCTGTGCTTGTTTTGTTTTATTGTGCAGGTAAATTTTTAATTCCGCAAAGAGACTGCAAATCACCTATCCCCCCCCATAGGTGAAGGTAGTTGACACTAGAGTGACTTTCACAAAGTTGTGTTGCGGTGCTGAAAATGCGTACTTTGGTGTAGATGCCCATGGTACATGCCCGTGTCAGAGGGCGTGTCAGCTGTGGCGTGTCGGTAGACTATGGAAAGTCGTCGACGGCACTGGAATTGTGGACTTGCGGTACACGCTCCAGATACATGCCCGTCGTGGTGGTACATAGGGGTGACCGAGGGCGTGTAAGCTGAATTTTCCTGGATTTTGACTTCAGATCGTAGCTTCATTCTAATTGGGTTACACGCCCTAAGTACACGCCCTAGGAGGGCGTGACATGGGGGCGTGTAACAGGAGAAAACTCAAAAAAATCCAAAAACCTGAAAAACAGAAAATAAACTAAGTTGGAACAATAATTATAAAAAGAAACTAAATATGGGCTAATTGCATACGTTTAAAGTGATAAAATACTAACTTTTACCCTAGTAAATTAAACTAAAAAGTATTATCAAATTCCCCCAAGCTTATGCTTTGCTTGTCCCCAAGCAAAGATATTTTAACTAGCTAACATAAAAGTAAATAATCAAAAAGTTTTAATTTATGCTAAACACAAGTATCATGTGAAATTCTAAGTAGGGATGAAATGAAAGGTAAACCTAAAACAAGAACTTAAACATGGTTTACAATTTACAAACTTTACTAACAGAAATTACTCATCCAAAATTTTATCAAAATTCTTTAAATAGATTTAAGCAAGGCAACAAAATGAAATAGAGCATTGATTTGTTACTAGATCCTAAGTGACATTTTATACTCATATCAATCAAAGAACAAAAATCTAAATTCAAACCCAAAACTTAACTAATCTACTTTTATTCTTCACCTAGCTAATAAACAAACCTAGGAGCATGAATCAAGGGGATTTATTAGGAGCGAAATTTTTGCTTAGATATATGATTAGGAGTGGAATTCAAAGATAAATATGGAGGCTAAATCACACTAAAGCAAAACATTTGTTTCATTTAAAATTTTAACATAAAAGGGTGAAACCATGCATTTAACAACACCATAATAATTTTTGTTTTTCTCTTATTTTTTTCTTTTTTTTCAATATATATATATATATAATTTTGAAATTGGCAAAACAAAACTTTTCTTTTGAGCATACATTTTTTCATTAAATTCTCAAAATATCACTCAACAAAACAATCACAATATTAAATTTTAAACAAAACTTAACAGATTAGTGTGATTGGTTAGGTTGGAAAATTTAGCTTTGGTGAAAGAATATTGATAAGTGGAGTTAGCAATTGAAATAGGAAAAAGACTCAAAAGTGGCTAACTAGGGATATAATTTTAAGGTTGGCGTGAAGGCTCAAACGAAATAAAAAATGGCCTACATCATTTCCATGCTCCTGAAATTTATCTAAAGCATAAGTTTTAAAAAATTTCAAAAAGTAAGTCCTAGATATTAAATAGAGACTAATGAACTTATCTTGAAAAAAAGAATAATAAGAGTCTAGAATCTTTCACATCTACTACACTAGTCAAAGTTGACATTACAAAAATTATCTAAAAACAAGAAGAAAAATAATGGATGAATGATTTTTTTTAAGGAAGTAAAGAAAATAAAGAACAAAAACCATAAGAATACCACGAGTTTTAGAAAAACATTTCACGTTAACATGCTACCATGAATTAGAAACACAACATGACCAACATTTTACTTGTGAAATAAAATTAAAAATAACGTTAAAAAAATTAAAATTAGCTAAGCTAATATAGGGAATTTTGAGAAAAACAAAACAAAAAGCAAAGGGTACTATTGATTTTACCAAAATTAGTTTAAACTACTAAATTAAAAACATATAATATATTTATATTTTCTTTTGATTTTGAAAATATTCTCTTCTTTTGAATTTTAGATATTTTTTTCTTTAAGAAGAAAACACTAATTTTTTTCCTTTTTTTTTTGATTTTTTTGATGTAAAGAGAAAAAAAGAAAAGAAAAGAGGGAGGAAACCCTCCCCCATGCTTAAAATGAACATTGTACTCAATGAAGAAATGAGGGGAAGGAGGGAGAGAAACTAATAAAGAAAATTGAAAGGACAGAATTGAAAACAAGTACTTCCCCGGCTTTGCGAGTCGCGACAAGATGTGTGATGCTGCTCCCCCATGCTTGCGCTTTGGAACTTCATGAAATATCATCTTTGAACTTGTGGTTGATTTATCAACGTTTGATCTTTGTGCTTGATGCGATTATGGATAGTGTACCAATCGTACAAGTAATAAAAACAAGGAGTGATCCCCGAGTATCGATCTCGGAGCAATGCAAGTTGGGGCGTGTGTTTCGATATTTTAGAAAATCAATTCTAAAGATTTAAAAATTGAGATTTGAGTTGGTTTAAAGAATTGCAAATAAAAATAACTAAGCTAAACTACGCAAGTTGCAAGAACAATATTGCAAGGTGGATGGAGATTATGCAGGTTATTATCACTGCTTAACATGACACGTCGACGAGTAGGCTAGCTGATGGGGTGAAAACACTGACGAATGAGGGTCACAATTAGCTCGTCACAATGTACACAACTAGCAATTGCTTGTATGACAAACTAATCAAAAAAAGCGGGATGGAAGTTGGAGGTGTAACCTAGATTACACAAAACCACAAAAAAATCTCAAAGACATGAAATTAACATTAAACAAAATAGGTTCATGTGTGCATCATCTAATTAAATGAGAAATAAAACAACAAAATTACGACAATGAGGAGAAGTGCATGAATTAAAACCAATTATAAAGGCCCATTAATAATTCACAAGATGATTCGGCGGGGCATCCCAATGCATCCTCGCTTGGTTCACAACTTACATTCGGTGTACACGTGGTCTGTCACCTCCTCTCACTTTACCCGTCTTCTTCGGTATCTCACTCCTTTGCCACATCTCTCGCAAGATATCATCAATGATGAAGATGAAGATTCAAATCACAACTTGAAGGTACATGATGTTAGAGGTGGCCTAGGGAAAATACCTAATGGATGGAAGATGGAATATGGAAGCTCGGAGCTCCTCCATAAGTTGAGCGGCAATGGATAACAAAACTGGAGCAGTTGGGCATGAAACATGCGGAAGATCCAAAAATAGGGAAACTCTTGCGCTTAAATACTAAAATTTGATAAAAATGAACTCGCACGGTTGAATACACGACCGTGCATTCGAGACTGTGTGATATTTAATGAGAAATTTCCAAACAGGGCAAGGGTCCGTTCGAACAATTTTTACTCATGCATGGTTTGAACACCTATGTGCAAAAAAAACCGTATGGGTTGGGATAAACTACTATATTTTTTGGCTAACCAGTAGCTCGAGTGATTTTCTTCTCGCACAGTTGAATTCAACCGTGCGTGAAGAAAACACACGACCAAAAAAACTATAAAATTTTGAGACAAAACAGGTCACTCGTGCGATTTATTCTCGCACAATCGAAATCGACCGTGTGTGACCATAAGGCATGAGCGCGGAAAAGACCCAATTTTCAGCACAATGATCTCGCACCGACAAAATAGCCCGTGTGCGTTGGAACTTCACATGGTCATGCGATCATGAAAATTCACATCTCATCCTGGACGAGAGAATGTACGGGCAAAACACCCGTGCGTGGAGGAAAAATGCACAACCGTGCAAAATACATTGATTTCATCTAAAAGGATTGGGCTCTTCCCCCCATGTGTCCAAAACCACAATACAAACAAAATAACACAACGGAGATCATAATGTGCTTACTCCTAAAAAAATCTTTACAGGGCGAGGCATACATGGAGAGACATGATTCACCGCGCGATATATTCGATGGAAGTAGAAAAAATACATGGCAAAGAAACAAGTCGTGCGGTCTCAAAGAGAAGCCGCATGCTCTACCGAGCTGCCTAGGGAGTTTGTTGAAGCCCCCTAGATGCATGACCGCATGATGGCGACGGCCACCACGACGGCCAACTGGGTGATGAAGACGATGTCCATGGCAGTTTTTCCGTGGTAGAAGATGACGACGATGCTCCACCAATAAGAGACTTGCGGCGCCGTAGCGGGCACGGCTATAATCTTCGCCCACGCAACAAGAATAAGATTTAAATTTATTTTACTAGTTGGTCTGCCTTTATCTTATTATATGTGGTATTTGACACTATTTTATTTCTGTCATTTCATTTCTGCAAAATATTTATTTTGGTCTGCTAATAGCCACATGGTTGTAAGCCTTATATAAGACCCAATTTTCTTTTGTTATGGGATTATTATTAAAATCAAAAGAAATTCCTTGCCTAAACCTAATTCTCTCTTCCTCCTCCTCTTAGCCCCCCCCCCACCTCCCCCAAGTATCCCTCTCAAGGAGTTCGGCCGCCCCTCTCCCTCTGTGCTTGGCCGCCCCCTTCCACTCCATCTCTTCCTCTAACAACCAATCATTCTCCCACCTCTCTTTCTCTTCTCCACCGACTTATTATCAACCCATTAAATATTTCGGCCACTTTGGAAGAGAAGGATCTTGTGCAAGGAAGAACAAAGTTTTGGGGTAATCTTCCACGGCGAGAAGTGAAGGAGACGAGCAAGATCTTCATCCGTGGTCCATTTCCCGTGGATTTCAAAGGAAGAGCGGTCGTTCTTTGTGGATCCAAACATCTCGGATCTACATTTCCGAGTGGGGAAATGAAATTCCTACACAAGAGATTTTCTTCTTTGATTAGTTCTTGTGGTGGACGAATTTTGCGTAATTTCTCGAATCGTTAATTTTTCGCGGTGTTACTAGTAATAGATTTGTGATTTTCGTTTAGTTTTCCGAAAGATCTATCGAGAGGATTGGCGTTCCTTGCTTTTGTTTTGTTGGGATAGATCCTACCACTTTCGAATCGTGATTTTTTTGGTGGATCTATTTTGGTACAACTCCAAGCTCGATCGAAATCAATATTATTCCATTTAGCCGGAAAGGATTTGGGCCTATAGCCATTCTCCGTTCCATCTGCGGATCGGCTATCCGTATATTAGCGCAAATGATAAATAAAATTCATTGTTGTCGCTGCGTTTCGTTTGTGTGCGGGTTAGGGAGCGTTAAACGTTGTAAAGGTCGTAGTCACGCCCTCCGTGTAGGATCCTTAAGGCATAGCCTACATCAAATTTGGTATCAGAGAGAGGTTCGTGTTGATTTCTCAATCAACACCGTCCTTACGCTTTCCTGTCATAGGACGTCGACTCATACTTGGTCGTGCACGTTTTGTTAGACACAAAATCTAAAATTTTCACCATCTGGTCTGCATATAACAAAAATAAAAAAATAAAAAATTTCTGAAAAAAAATTACAAAAAAATCTGAATTTTCTCCTTATTTTTCTAAGCACAAAAGTCTAAAAAAATATTTTCGTTCTCCAAGTCGTTAAGCGTATAAAAATCCTGCTTTATAAAATTCTTGTCCAAACTGTCGTTTTTTCTAAGAGAGACACCCCGTATCAGTGTTGTTTCATGCGCACGAGGCTTGGCACGGAGTATCCTCCATCCACCTCACACATGGCCGACAACCATGATGATGAGCACGCTCCTACAACAATTACGGCGCTTAGGGAAGAGTTTAATACCAGGTTCGATGCACTCACTCAGTTAATCCAATGGTTGGCTGTTAATCAGGCGGCGCCTCAAAATCCCAGCTTTGGGATAAATCAACCGGGGCCACCACCCCAGCCGCCAACCAATGAGAAGAGCAACAAAACCGACCTCGTGATCAGGACTATGAGTACGCACCTCGTGCCCCTTATGAGTTCGACTTAACTAGGGCCGTTAAAATGAAATCACCATCCTACGATGGCATGGGTGAACCCCAAGTATTTCTAAACTAGATTATGGATATCGAGTGCTATTTTGAGTGGCACAACTTGAGGACGTTGAGAAAGTGCGGGTAGCACGAATGAAGCTTCTGGGTAGAGCCAAAACGTTCTGGTTGAACGAAGAGAGGCGTCTAGGCACCGTGAATGGAGCACCCCCAATTGGGTGGGCTGCCATGAAAACACTCCTGCACGACCAATATGTCCCTACATATCACCGAACCCAAATGTTCGACGAGCTAGCCACCCTTCGTCAAGGGGGCCAATCGGTAGCAGAGTACATGGGACAACTCAAGGATATGATGGTGCGTTGTGATATTCGAGAAATGCCCGAGGTCACACTATCTCGTTTTCGTAAAGGTCTCAATACGGACATCCAAGGCAAGCTTCTGCGTTATGGTCACATGGACCTTAACACAACATTCAATGCAACGTTGGATATAGAAAAGCACAATGCCAACAAGTCCAAGAGACGAGCATTTCAGAAAGGAAAGTCCATCTTAGGACCCCCACCTTCGTCCTCCATGCGGGACAAAGGAAAGTTTCGATCGACTGATTCGAATTCCATCGTCATCACCGCTAGGAACAACAAAAATCCCACCGGCGAGAGAGTTCCAATAGGACGGATTAATAAGACTAGCGCCACATGTTATGCTTGTGGAATTCAAGGGCACTACTCTAATGAGTGCCCCACTAAGAGTAAACCATTAGCACTATTAGAGTCCACGTCCGAGCCTGCCGAGATCATCTATGAAGCTGACGGCGAATCGGATGCCGATCCGAGTGATATTGATTAGGATTCTTATATGATGGTTATGAGGTGTATCTTGGCCACACCGCATGCACCGGATGAGTATAATCGGACGAACATATTTTTTTTGAATTTTAAATGTGGTGAAAAGTGGTGCAAATTAATAATACATAGTGGGAGTTGCATGAATGTCATTTTGGAGAATGCCATTGCTCGTATGCATTTAACCACTGAACCACACCCCCAACCATATAAAATTGCATAGGTGAACAAAACGTCTATCGCGGTTTCTAAGCATTGTTTAGTTCCACTTACGGTGAAGAGTTATGTCAATAAAGTGTGGTGCGACATCATCCCCATGGATGTATGTCATGTATTGCTAGGACGCCCGTGGCTCTATGATTATGACGTGACCCATTTCAGACGAGCCAACACGTATGAGTTCAAGTTTAATGGTAAGACCATTGTCCTGAAACCTACACCGCCCAAGGATCCTCCGGGTGCCTCCAAAGACACAATTGTGCCTGCGGAAAAGAAAACTATAAGTTTGATAAGTAAGAAGGAGTTAGAATGCGAGACCTTCTTGGACGGCGTCCTGTATGCTTTAGTATGTCTACAAGCTAAGGAAGACTCGCCCACTTTAGAGAATTTACCATTATCTCTGCGCACTATATTGGAAGAGTATAAAGACGTCTATCTGGAGGACTTGCCATCTAAGTTGCCACCCATGAGAGATATTCAGCATGAGATTGATTTCGTCCCGGGCTCTTCATTGCCTAACCATCCACATTATCGGCTCAACCCCTCCGCACATGAGGAGCTACAAACATAAATTTCGGATTTGCTAGCAAAGGGTTTTATCCGCCATAGTAAGAGTCCATGCGCCGTACCGGCCCTCTTGGTCCCAAAGAAAGATAAGTCTTGGCGATTGTGTGTAGACTACCGGGCCATAAATAAAATTATGGTCAAATATAGGTTCCACATTCACCGTTTGGACGACTTATTAGATATGTTATCGGGAGCCACCATATTTTCAAAATTGGATTTCAAAAGTGGTTATCATCAAATAAGGATACTGGAAGGAGATGAATGGAAAACGACTTTTAAATCTAAGGATGGGCTCTATGAGTGGTTGGTGCTTGGAGAAGGGCTCACCAACGGACCGAGTACTTTCTCACGATTGATGACCCAAGTTTTTAAGCCATACATGGGTCAGTTCGTAGTAGTATACTTCGATGATATCTTAGTATTCAGCCGTTCACAAAAGGATCATGACACACATCTAAGGACAATCTTATCAACCTTGCTCCAAGAAAATCTATATATTAATCTTAAAAAGTGCGCCTTTGGTGTGACGTCCGTAGAGTTTCTAGGCTACATAGTGAGTTTCGAAGGCATTCATGTTGACCCAAAAAAGGTCCAAGTGATTAAAGATTGGCCTAAACCAACAAATATTCGGGAAGTTAGAAGTTTTCATGGCTTGGCCACATTTTATCGAAGGTTCATTCAAAACTTTAGTAGTATCACGGCCCCGATCACCGAATGCATGAAGAAAGGAGAATTTTCTTGGACTAAAGCGGCCACTCGCGCCTTTCAAACGATTAAGGATCGGATGTCCGAAGCCCCATTATTACGATTGCCGGATTTTAGTAAAGTGTTTGAATTATCATGCGACGCATCGGGAATAGGGATCGGAGGAGTTTTAAGTCAAGAGGGACATCCGATAGGATATTTTAGCGAAAAATTTCCCGGTCCAAAGTTAAATTATTCCAATTATGATCGTGAGTTCTAAGCTGTGATATGTTGTCTCCAACATTGGCGACACTATCTTATCTCAAAAGAATTTGTAATCTTATCCGATCATGAGGATTTAAAATTTGTAAACTCCCAAAGTAAAATCAGCTCTCGGCACGCCAAATAGGTCTCATACCTTCAGGAGTATACATTTATTATCAAGCACCTCAAGGGTACGTTAAATCGTGTGGCGGACGCCCTTAGTCGAGTCACCCGATTACTATCTACCATGGAGGTATCGTTCATAGGATTTGAAAGAATCAAAGATGAGTATGTACAGTGCCTGGATTTTAAGGATATATATTTCTCCACTCAGGACAATTCTCCTTCCACTATTTTGGCATACTACATCTGTGACGGGTACCTATTTAAGCATACGCAACTATGTATTCCCCGCTCTTCGTTATGTCATTTTATTATATAGGAGTTACATAGTGGAGGACTAGGGGGACACTTCGGTCGTGATAAAACGATCACACTTGTAGAGGGTAAATTCTTTTGGCCAGGCCTCAAACCAATGGTCAATAAAATCATAGGGAGCTGCCGTGTATGTCAATTAGCAAAGGGTAACAAGACCAATGCTGGTCTTTACACACCCCTTCCGATTCCATCTGCCCCATGGGTGGATGTTAGCATGGACTTCATATTGGGCCTTCCACTGACATTTAGGCGTCACGATTCCATCTTGGACGTAGTGGACCGATTCTCAAAAATGGCTTATTTTATCACTTGTCATAACACCAACGATGCTTCACATGTCGCTAAGTTGTACTTTAAGGAGGTCGTGGCACATCGGGGTGTCCCAAAAACCATCATGACCGATAGGGATGTTAAGTTTACTAGCTATTTTTGGAAAACACTTTGGAAGCTGTTGGGAACTAGACGTATGTTTTCGTCAGCCTATCATCCCCAAACGGATGGGCAAACGAAAGTTGTTAACCAGAGTTTAGGTTGGTTACTACATTGCTTAGTTGGTGATCATAAGGGTACATGGGACCTTATTCTTCCTCACGCTCAATTAGCCTACAATAATTCTAAGAATAGGTCCACCGGGTTATCTCCAAATGAGATAGTACATGTGTTGAAACCGGAAAACCGGTCTCTGTGGAGTTCACCCTTGGGGAAGGGGTGACCGCAAACTTACTACACTCAAGAGAACGTCACGGGCCAAAGACTTGGGAAACTAGGAACAGACCCTTGGCTCTAGCGCGGAGGCCCCACCACACACCCGGAAGGTCACAAGAACACTTCCCCTCCCTTACCAATGAGAGCTGGGTACCTTGGAGAGTTCTCTCAACTCTACCAAGAGGAAAGCTAGGGAGGAGGAAGCCAAAAGCCAATGCCTCTACAAAGGTACCCAAGGGGGTCTATTTATAGTTTTTCCAAGTAGTCCTGGGGTCAAAATGACCGAAATGCCCCCAAGGCAAACATACCTCCAACCAATGAAAATACCCATACTGGAGGGTAAAAAAGGGAACCCCCCCCCAGGGGCAAAGTGGTCCAAGGGCGAGAGGAGACCAAACCACACTCCTCCCGCCTCCCTGGACACGCGAGCCGGGGGGGACTAGCCACGCGGGCGAGGGCATGGCCGGCCGGCCTCGCCCGGCGAGCTGGCCTCGCGGGGCGAGAGCCCGCCTGGCCGGCGGCCTCGCCCGGCGCACTGGCCTCGCGGGGCGAGAGCCCGCCTGGCCGGTGGCCTAGCCCGGCGAGCTGGCCTCGCAGGGCGAGAGCCCGCATGGCCGGCGGCCTCGCCCGGCGAGCTGGCCTCGCGGGGCAAGAGCCCGCCTGGCCGGCGGCCTCGCCCGGCGAGCTGGCCTCGCTGGGCGAGAGCCCGCCTGGCCGGCCGGTCTCGCCTCTGCTCGGGGCTAAGGGGCAGGGGGACGAGACCCTGGTCTTCAGTCGACTCTGCTGCCCCCCACCCACCTCGCACTTCACCTTGTCGGGGGGTCCCGGCCAACTTGCCGCACCCGACCCTCAAAAGAAGGGGCAAGGGGGAGGCAAATTTTTCCTCCCCCTACTAGTATATTCCAAGCTAGAGCCAAAATTGTCCACCAAGAGTCCAAAATATCCAAAAAGCTTAAAAGCTTAAAACTGGCTCTGCGCCTGCCGAAAGTACCCTACTCTGCGAATACGGGGTTGTACACAATCCCCGCTCTTTTCGAGGTTGGCACAAGCTCGGAAAGAAACATCCAACCCAACGTATTCGCTGAGTTAGCCTGTCATGCCAGCTAATAGGAGCCTGGGTGACGAGACGGCCTCGGGGTGAAAAACACTTAACCTCCCGAGGGGTCAACCTGTCATGCCAGCTAATGGGAGCCTGGGTGACGAGACGGCCTCGGGGTGAAAACACTTAGCCTCCCGAGGGGTCAACCTGTCATGCCAGCTAATGAGAGCCTGGGTGACGAGATGGCCTCGGGGTGAAAACACTTAGCCTCCCGAGGGGCCAACCTGTCATGCCAGCTAGTGAGAGCCTGGTCCGCAGAATCATCCCGGAGCTAAAAGACTTAGCCTCCACGAGAGATCAACCTGCCCTGCCAGCTAGTGAGAGCCTGGTCAGCGGAATCACCCCGGAGCTAAAAGACTTAGCCTCCACGAGAGATCAACCTGCCCTGCCAGCTAGTGAGAGCCTGGTCAGCGGAATCACCCCGGAGCTAAAAGACTTAGCCTCCACGAGAGATCAACCTGCCCCGCCAGCTAGTGAGAGCCTGGTCATCGGAATCATCCCGGAGCTAAAAGACTTAGCCTCCATGAGAGATCAACCTGCCCTGCCAGCTAGTGAGAGCCTGGTCAGCGGAATCACCCCGGAGCTAAAAGACTTAGCCTCCACGAGAGATCAACCTGCCCTGCCAGCTAGTGAGAGCCTGGTCAGCGGAATCACCCCGGAGCTAAAATACTTAGCCTCCACGAGAGATCAACCTGCCCTGCCAGCTAGTGAGAGCCTGGTCAGCGGAATCATCCCGGAGCTAAGGGTCTTGGCTCCCATGAGAGATCAAACTGAACCCACCAGCTAGTGAGAGCCTGGCAGCGGAATCATCTCGGAGCAAAAGGACTTAGCTCCCACGAGAGATCAACCTGAACCTACTAGCTAGTGAGAGTCTGGCAGCGGAATCATCCCGGAGCAAAAGGACTTAGCTCCCACGAGAGATCAACCTGAACCCACCAGCTAGTGAGAGCCTGGTAGCGGAATCATCCCTGAGCAAAAAGACTTAGCCTCCATGAGAGATCAACCTGCCCTGCCAGCTAGTGAGAGCCTGGTCAGCGGAATCATCCCGGAGCAAAAATACTTAGCCTCCACGAGAGATCAACTTGAACCCACCAGCTAGTGGGAGCCAGGCAGCGGAATCATCTCGGAGCAAAATGACTTAGCTCCCATGAGAGATCAACCTGAACCCACCAGCTAGTGAGAGCCTAGCAGCGGAATCATCCCGGAGCAAAAGGACTTAGCTCCCACGAGAGATCAACCTGAACCCACCAGCTAGTGAGAGCCTGACAGCAGAATTATCCCGGAGCAAAAAGACTTAGCCTCCACGAGAGATCAACCTGAACCCACCAGCTAGTGAGAGCCTAGCAGCGGAATCATCCCAGAGCTAAAAGACTTAGCCTCCACGAGAGATCAACCTACCCTGCCAGCTAGTGAGAGCCTGGTCAGCGGAATCACCCTGGAGCTAAAAGACTTAGCCTCCACGAGAGATCAACCTGCCCTGCCAGCTAGTGAGAGCCTGGTCAGCGGAATCATCCCGGAGCTAAGGGTCTTGGCTCCCACGAGAGATCTACCTAAACCCACCAGCTAGTGGGAGCCTGGCAGCGGAATCATCTCGGAGCAAAAGGACTTAGCTCCCACGAGAGATCAACCTGAACCCACCAGCTAGTGAGAGCCTGGCAGCAGAATCATCCCGGAGCAAAAGGACTTAGCTCCCACGAGAGATCAACCTGAACCCAACAGCTAGTGAGAGCTTGGCAGCGGAATCATCCCGGAGTAAAAAGACATAGCCTCCACGAGAGATCAACCTGAACCCACCAGCTAGTGAGAGCCTGGCAGCGGAATCATCTCGGAGCTAAGGGACTTGGCTCCCACGAGAGATCAACCTGAACCCACCAGCTAGTGAGAGCCTGGCAGCGGAATCATCTCGGAGCAAAAGGACTTAGCTCCCACGAGAGATCAACTTGAACCCACCAGCTAGTGGGAGCCTGACAGCGGAATCATCTCGGAGCAAAAGGACTTATCTCCCACGAGAGATCAACCTGAACCCACCAGCTAGTGAGAGCCTGGCAGCGGAATCATCCCGGAGCAAAAGGACTTAGCTCCCACGAGAGATCAACCTGAACCCACCAGCTAGTGAGAGCCTGGCAGCGGAATCATCCCGGAGCAAAAAGACTTAGCCTCCACGAGAGATCAACCTGAACCCACCAGCTAGTGGGAGCCTAGCAGCGGAATCATCTCGGAGCAAAAGGACTTAGCTCCCACGAGAGATCAACCTGAACCCACCAGCTAGTGAGAGCCTGGCAGCGGAATCATCCCGGAGCAAAAGGACTTAGCTCCCACGAGAGATCAACCTGAACCCACCAGCTAGTGAGAGCCTGGCAGCGGAATCATCCCGGAGCAAAAAGACTTAGCCTCCACGAGAGATCAACCTGAACCCACCAGCTAGTGAGAGCCTGGCAGCGGAATCATCTCAGAGCTAAAAGACTTAGCCTCCACGAGAGATCAACCTGCCCTGCCAGCTAGTGAGAGCCTGGTCAGCGGAATCACCCCGGAGCTAAAAGACATAGCCTCCACGAGAGATCAACCTGCCCTGCCAGCTAGTGAGAGCTTGGTCAGCGGAATCATCCCGGAGCTAAGGGTCTTGGCTCCCACGAGAAATCAACCTGAACCCACCAGCTAGTGGGAGCCTGGCAGCGGAATCATCTCGGAGCAAAAGGACTTAGCTCCCACGAGAGATCAACCTGAACCCACCAGCTAGTGAGAGCATGGTAGCGGAATCATCCCGGAGCAAAAAGACTTAGCCTCCACGAGAGATCAACCTGAACCCACCAGCTAGTCAGAGCCTGGCAGCGGAATCATCTTGGAGCTAAGGGTCTTGGCTCCCACGAGAGATCAACCTGAACCCACCAGCTAGTGGGAGCCTGGCAGCGGAATCATCTCGGAGCAAAAGGACTTAGCTCCCACGAGAGATCAACCTGAACCCACCAGCTAGTGAGAGCCTGGCAGCGGAATCATCTCGGAGCAAAAGGACTTAGCTCGCACGAGAGATCAACCTGAACCCACCAGCTAGTGAGAGCCTGGCAGCGGAATCATCCCGGAGCAAAAAGACTTAGCTCCCACGAGAGATCAACCTGAACCCACCAGCAAGAGAGAGCTTGGCAGCGGAATCATCCCGGAGCAAAAAGACTTAGCCTCCACGAGAGATCAACCTGAACCCACCAGCTAGTGAGAGCCTGGCAGCGGAATCATCTCGGAGCTAAAGGACTTGGCTCCCACGAGAGATCAACCTGAACCCACCAGCTAGTGAGAGCCTGGCAGCGGAATCATCTCGGAGCAAAAGGACTTAGCTCCCACGAGAGATCAACCTGAACCCACCAGCTAGTGGGAGCCTGACAGCGGAATCATCTCGGAGCAAAAGGACTTAGCTCCCACGAGAGATCAACCTGAACCCACCAGCTAGTGAGAGCCTGGCAGCGGAATCATCCCGGAGCAAAAGGGCTTAGCTCCCACGAGAGATCAACCTGAACCCACCAGCTAGTGAGAGCCTGGGAGCGGAATCATCCTGGAGCAAAAAGGCTTAGCCTCCATGAGAGATCAACCTGAACCCACCAGCTAGTGAGAGCCTGGCAGCGGAATCATCTCGGAGCTAAGGGTCTTGGCTCCCATGAGAGATCAACCTGAACCCACCAGCTAGTGGGAGCCTGGCAGCGGAATCATCTCGGAGCAAAAGGACTTAGCTCCCACGAGAGATCAACCTGAACCCACCAGCTAGTGAGAGCCTGGCAGCGGAATCATCTCGGAGCAAAAGGACTTAGCTCCCACGAGAGATCAACCTGAACCCACCAGCTAGTGAGAGCCTGGCAGCGGAATCATCCCGGAGCAAAAAGACTTAGCCTCCACGAGAGATCAACCTGAACCCACCAGCTAGTGAGAGCCTGGCAGCGGAATCATCTCGGAGCTAAGGGTCTTGGCTCCCACGAGAGATCAACCTGAACCCACCAGCTAGTGGGAGCCTGGCAGCGGAATCATCTCGGAGCAAAAGGACTTAGCTCCCACGAGAGATCAACCTAAACCAACCAGCTAGTGAGAGCCTGACAGCGGATTCATCTCGGAGCTAAGGGACTTGGGGACGGGGCATGTTACCTGAACTCAGCCAAAATTCAACATCCTCAAAAGGGGGAAAAAGTGATGGGTTACATGACCCCCCCGACTCTACCGGTCGGGGGATGGACTCATTACATCATAAGAAAAGTACATGACTCTACTGGGGCGAGGCTTCTTCAGAGGACCCGGGCACGATCTCCACTTCACCGTGAGTCGCTCATATCTTCCCTCGTGTTCCCACGTCGACCCGATCCTCACACCTCTCCCTTGCTGTCTCGGGCTGTACTTCTTCAATCCGTACCGGATCTTACGGTTGTTGAGGTTGTGGTGCCGGAGCTCTTGTCCTTCTCAATTCCTGGAACTCGGGGCAAGTAGTTGTTGCATGGCCCTCCTCCTGGTGAAACTCACAGTAGGGTAACTCTACTCTTACTCTTCCTCTTCCCGTGCGGTTCCTCCTCTCCCTTCGACCGATCTCCATCGCTTGCTATGGTGGGGGTAGGAGCTGTCTAGGGGCTTGCCTTTGGAAGTTGTATCTTCCTTGGCCTCCTTGAAAGTCCCCCCCACCCTGGATGAGAGCTCTTCCTGGACCCTAGGCAGGTCCTCCCTGGTGCCTCCAACCTAACTCCGGACCCTCCCGTCCTTGGAACCCACGAGTTCTCGGCTCCTCTCTCCTTCTTCCTTCTTGATGCCTTGAGCCACCTTGCTCTTTTGACTCCACCTCTGTCAACTTTGCCAACTTCTTCACGAAGGCCGGGTTGGCTGCCTCCATGGCTATCTCCTCTGCCGCCCTTTCCATCAGCTCCTCGAAGGAAAGGGGGGTCTTCCGGGTCAAGCTCATCTTGAAGAACCCTTCGTGCAACCCCACCGTAAATGCCATCTGGAGGGCATACCCTGGCACCTCTTGTATGTCAAGGACCTCCTCCTGGAACCTGTCAACGTAGTGGGCCAGCGACTCCTCAGCCCTTTGCTTTATCAGGAAGAGGGACTCAGGACCTTTCTTCCTCTTCTTGGAGGTGGAGAAGCGAAGTTGAAAGCTCCGGCTCAAGTCTTCGAACCCGAAGATGGACCTTGGAGGGAGTTGATGGAACCAGTCCCTCGCCTTATCTTTCAAGGTGATCGCAAATAGACGACACTTGAAGGCGTTCGTCATTGGCCTGATGGAGACGGCATCCTCGAACCACTGCAGGTGCTGGACGGGGTCATCCTTCCCGATATAGTAAGCCATGTCTGGCTCTCTGAACCCCTCGGGAACGGGAGCTGAGATGATCAACTCACTAAAGGGTGACCCCCTAAGGGGAGCTCTCACCACCTCCACTCGCGCGACCTGCTCGCCTGGGGGGCGAGCACTCGACGGGCTGGGGAATAGCTCCCGGCCCGGGAGGTCTCGCTTGACCCCCTCTCTCATCCTCTCCTTCCTAGGTCGCCTCCCTGGGGCACTTCCTTCTCCCCCTGCTGGGGTGATCTCGCTTAGATCTCTGGGGGGCAGCTCACTGAGATCCCCGGGAGCCGGTCCCTGGGGGGTGGGAGCTGAGCTGCCAGACCGAGGAGCAATGCTTCGCAACATCTCCATGATGCCAGAGATGGAAGCCATGAACTCTTCCCTTCCTACGAAGGGTCCTGGGTTGGGGAGACCGCCGAGGTCATCACTACCTCCCTGATCTCCAGCCATGACACTCTCCCGAGATCTTCTGTGCTGGTCACTCTCCATGCTCACCGCACCAAAATGTTGAAACCGGAAAACCGGTCTCTGTGGAGTTCACCCTTGGGGAAGGGATGACCGCACACTTACTACACTCGAGAGAACGTCACGGGCCAAAGACTTAGGAAACTAGGAACAGACCCTTGGCTCTAGCGCGGAGGCCCCACCACACACCGGGAAGGTCACAAGAACACTTCCCCTCCCTTACCAATGAGAGCTGGGTACCTTGGAGAGTTCTCTCAACTCTACCAAGAGGAAAGCTAGGGAGGAGGAAGCCAAAAGCCAATGCCTCTCCAAAGGTACCCAAGGGGGTCTATTTATAGTTTTTCCAAGTAGTCCTGGGGTCAAAATGACCGAAATGCCCCCAAGGCAAACATACCTCCAACCAATAGAAAATACCCATACTGGAGGGTAAAAAAGGGAACCCCCCCCAGGGGCAAAGTGGTCCAAGGGTGAGAGGAGACCAAACCACACTCCTCCCGCCTCCCTGGACACGCGAGACCGGGGGGGACTAGCCGCGCGGGCGAGGGCATGGCCGGCCGGCCTCGCGGGGCGAGAGCCCGCCTGGCCGGCGGCATCGCCCGACGCGCTGGCCTCGCGGGGCGAGAGCCCGCCTGGCCGGCGGCCTCGCCCGACGAGCTGGCCTCGCGGGGCGAGAGCCCGCCTGGCCGGCGGCCTCGCCCGGCGAGCTGGCCTCGCGGGGCCAGAGCCCGCCTGGCCAGCGGCCTCGCCCGGCGAGCTGGCCTCGCTGGGCGAGAGCCCGCCTGGCCGGCCGGTCTCGCCTCTGCTCGGGGCTAAGGGGCAGGGGGACGAGACCCTAGTCTCCAGTCGACTCTGCTTCCCCCCCACCTCGCACTTCACCTCGTCGGGGGGTCCCGACCAAGTTGCCGCACCCGACCCTCAAAAGAAGGGGCAAGGGGGAGGCAAATTTTTCCTCCCCCTACTAGTATATTCCAAGCTAGAGCCAAAATTGGCCACCAAGAGTCCAAAATATCCAAAAAGCTTAAAAGCTTAAAACTGGCTCTGCGCCTGCCGAAAGTACCCTACTCTGTGAATACGGGGTTGTACAGCATGGATATAAGGCGCTCGTGCCTCTTGACTTGATTCCGCTACCACCATCATTTTAATCAAGTAAATTTGCACAAGACTTCGCCTCACACGTTAACACTCTCCATGAGCACATTGGCAAGACGTTAGCTAAACAATATGTTAATTATCAATCGAATGCTAACATACATAAGCGAGCAGTCCCCTTATATATTGGTGATTTGGTTATGGTACGTCTTATCCCTGAAAAGATGCCTTCAGGCACCATAAAAAAATTAGCGAATAAGAGAGCCGGTCCTTTTCGGGTTTTGAAGAAGCAAGGTGAAAATGCATATTTATTAAAGTTACCCGTTGATTGGGGAATCTCCCCTGTTTTTAACATTTCGGATTTAACACTTTATGTCGCTCCACCACCTGAACTATCAGTCTCTCCGTTTCATATTTCCACTAAACCGTCTAAAGGGGTGGGCTGAGAATATTTCTGGACCGCTCTCCGTTTCGAATTCTTCAGGAGGTACGTTGCCTATTGATGATGCAACTTGTTTTTCTTCTTCGCCTAACGCTTTTCCAAGGTTCCCCGAACCGATTTCTTGCCTGACAAGATTTTGTGGGATGCGGTGTTTTCTACTCTCGACGGCGACATTCACAGGTTTTTTGTCAGATGGCGTGGTCGTCCAGCTTCGGACGACTCTTGGATTTCTTCGGCAGAACCGGCTCTTCTCGATGCAGATCTCCTCCACCATTACCGTCCATCCCACTCATCGGTGATGAGTCCTTTTGAGAGCGGGAGGATTGCTGGCGACGGCCACCACAATGGACAATTGGGTGATGAAGGCGACGTCCATGGCGGTGTTGCCGTGGCAGAAGATGACGACGATGCTCCACCAACAAGAGACTTGCGACGCCGTAGCGGGCACAGATACAATCTTCGCCCACACAACAAGAATAATATTTAAATTTATTTTACTAGTTGGTCTGCCTTTATCTTATTATATGTGGTATTTGACACTATTTTATTTCTGTCATTTCATTTCTACAAAATATTTATTTTGGGCTGCTAATAGCCACATGGTTGTAAGCCTTATATAAGGCCAAATTTTCTTTTGTTATGGGATTATTATTGAAATCAAAAGAAATTGCTCGCCTAAACCTAATTCTCTCTTCCTCCTCCTCTTAGTCTCCGCCCCCAAGGATCCCTCTCAAGGAGTTCGGCCGCCCCTCTCCCTCTGTGCTTGGCCGGCCCCTTCCACTCCCTCTCTTCCTCTAACAACCCATCGTTCTCCCACCTCTCTTTCTCTTCTCCACCGACTTATTATCAACCCATTAAAGATTTTGGCCACTTTGGAAGAGAAGGATCTTGTGCAAGGAAGAACAAAGTTTTGGGGTAATATTCCACGGCGAGAAGTGAAGGAGACGAGCAAGATCTTCATCCGTGGTGCGTTTCCCATGGATTTCAAAGGAAGAGCGGTCGTTCTTTGTGGATCCAAACATCTCGGATCTATGTTTCCGAGTGGGGTAACGAAATTCCTACACAAGAGATTTCCGTCTTTGATTAGTTCTTGTGGTGGACGAATTTTGCGTAATTTCTCGAATCGTTAATTTTTCGCGGTGTTACTAGTAATAGATTTTTGATTTTCGTTTTGTTTTCTGAAAGATCTATCGAGAGGATTGGCGCTCCTCACTTTTGTTTTGTTGGGATAGATCCTACCACTTTCGAATTGTGATTTTTTTTGGTGGATCTATTTTGGTACAACTCCAAGCTCGATCGGAATCAATATTATTCCATTTAGCCAGAAAGGATTTTGGCCTATAGCCATTCTCCGTTCCATCTGCGGATCGGCTATCTGTATGTTAGCGTGAATGATAAAAAAAATTCATTGTGGTCGATGTGTTTCGTTTGTGTGCGGGTTAGGGAGCGTTAAACGTTGTAAAGGTCGTAGTCACGCCCTCCGTGTAGGATCCTTAATGCATAGCCTACATCACCGCAACCAAGCCACGCGGACAACCCGTTAATCCAGTGCTGAGAAGAACTCTATCTATCAACTGCAAGCCGCTAGTAAGACCTCATTTTTTTTGCTTCACAATCGGGTCTTACGCCCAGAACCGCCGCCTTATGGTTAATCCAACTACCAAGTTAGACGCCACTGCACGGCGCCGATCCTGCCGGCTAAAACGATCACATCACAGTGTATAAAAAAAGAGAAGTAAGTAGTACAAGTCCAAATATCAAAGCTCACTATCAATATATATAAAAGATCAATAGTCTATAATGAGTACAAAATTTGAAAGAGAGTATAAAATGGGCTTAAGCACGCTACATGTCTAATACAAATGATCTCTTTCTCACAACTCACAACATCTAAGCGAAAGAAATCAGAAATCCATCCTCAACCTGTCGCCGTGTAGTAGCGGTAGTGCACATCAACTGCTCCTCATGTCCTGCCTCCTTGTCCCGCCGGTGCTTATGCCCCTGCTGCTCGGTCCCCTTAAATGATGTTGTCCACCGACCGTTAGTCAAAAGACTAAGCCACTATCGTCCTCGCCTTACCCCCGCGACTCCTAGGCACCTTGCGGGGAGGAGGAAAGGAAAGATATTTAAGGTGGAGAATGAACAAGAGCAGGTGATAACTACCCTAGCAGGAGTATGTACAAAATAACAATAACAATGAAGCAGTAATGTAAGAAAAGTAAAGTACAGATCCGTAAAAATAGTAAAGTGAACAAGCTATATTAAAAGTAACCTTAATTTATAAGAATGCCCATACAAACTTATAGATTAAGGGGTCATTTTATAAGGCCTATCATATAAAAAGTCTCATACCAATTTATACGATAGGGGAAGGGGTTTAAATGCAATATTGACATGATATGCTATGTTATGCCTGTTTAATTCTATGTTCATACAAGTGCAACACACACACCCGACTCTATGCACACAAACCTTTAGTTCCCCGATTTTGGCAGCTAGCTTCACTCCCAAGAGCTTCTGTTGTGGCCAATGAAGACAGTGGGTTGGGCTACCGCACTCCTAGGCGGGTATCCACACTACCAGGCCTAGTCCTTACATATGCCTCTGAAGGACACACAAGAGTCACCATGTACTAATGTTGGCAAATCCACTTGTATTTTCCTTAGCTAAATGATAACCACACTTGCCGAGTAAACGTATCGACGTCAGTGCGAACGACTGTTTAATATCGAAGACCTACCACATTTATGCACGTGCAACGATGAATTCCCGAGCCATCGGCTCCCCGGACTAACCCATCTGTCACAATAATTTTCCGGACCACTAGATGTAACATCCCTCAGACTTCTAGACCCCTAGGATGGTTTTGTCATGACTGGGTCATGACAAAACCCTCGAAAGCACTAGAGGGTTTGGGTGATCATGGGAAGCAAGGTGTGAACCACCTTGTGCTGCAAATAGTAAGTCTCAGTTACCATATAATTAGAGATTATAAAACCGGTCGATTTTGTCGAACTCAGCAAGCAATTCATCAAATCGGTCGGATTCGTCGAACTCGGCAAGAGTTCGTAAAACGAGTGTATTCGTCGAGCTCAGCAAGAAATTTGTCGAATGGAGTGGGTTCGTCGAACTTAGCAAACAATTCGTCGAACCGGTCAGATTCATCGAACTCAGCAAGAGTTCGTCGAACAGAGCATGTTCATCGAGCAGAGGAAGTCGAATTGAGCCTCTCTGGAATTAGGAGCATATTTGTCGAACGGAGTTCGACGAACAGAGCAAGTTGCTGAACTAGGTTCAGGTTTCATCATGGGGTATATTCGTGAATGGAGCAAATTCGTCAGGCGGAGTTCGACAAATGGAGCAAATTTTTCGAGCAGAGTTCAATGAATAGAGCAAATTCGTCGGGCGGAGTTCGATGAATGGAGCAAATTCGTCTAGCGGAGTTCGACGAATTGAGCAAATTCGTCGAACTAAGCCTCTCTATAATTGGTGATTTGGAGGAGAGGGAGAAATCTAGGGCTTAATTGCCATTATGGCCATGAAGGCTACATAACCCCCGCTTTTATGGGGCTTTTTCTCCTCTGAGGGAGAGGAGAATTTTCTTGAGGTGGTCGACTATTGGGGTGGCTAAGCCCATGAACTTGGTTGAAACCGAAAGAATGAGTTTATGGACATTAATGGTTATTGAAGATTGACCCTCCCCCTTCCCCAATTGGTTATTTTAATAGCTTCACAGGGCAGAGAGGAGCCATTTCCATTCCTTCCCTGAAGAAATCGAAGTCCTTCACTGTACAGTTGTAGAGCACCGAAAATCTCGGTGGCCCGAAATGGTGCGGAGGCAAAGCACTCGCATTCAAGCCGCAAACAAGGTCCACTTCTACTCCTTCATGGGTTAGATCTTAGAAATATTTAGAGATAAGAATCGAGACCAATTGAGCAATATCCAGTGGATGTTTTCTACTGGAATTCCGTGAAAATGAGAGTGTCAGGTTCGCTGGGATTTGCTGCCTCCAGCGGACAAACCACCTCCAGCTGCCAAACCACCTCCGACCGATAGCCCTCACCTCAATGGATGTTGTGGTGGAAGTGGTTGGCAGGGGAAGTTGCCAGAAGGCTGGCAAGTTGACTTAGAGTTTGCTCCAGGTCAAGTAGATCTGGGCCGTTTGTTGGAGGTAGAAGAAAGTCAGCTGCCTCCCGATCATGCTTTAAGATCTGTGCAGATCTTGATGAATTAAACATTATGTTATATATATGTTTCTATCATAGAAAAATCACTTGCCTTTGGATTTAAATTAAAAATACTTAAATGCCTTTTCTGAAAACGTGGTCAACATGAAACTTGTAGCGCTATGGGTCTAGTTTATTTTAAAATTGGTTTGAATCAATTTGGAGTTCAGGTCAGACCTCAGCACTCATTTTGGTGAGGTCTAAACTTAGGGTGGATCAGAGATTGTTTGGGGGTACCCCCATCAATCCTGACCTACAAATGACTTGAAATTTGGAGCATGAGTCATTCATATCTAGATCTATAACATATCCATAAAGAGATTTTTTGGAAAACATTTCCCTATAATTTTTGAAATAATTTAATAAACCTTGTATGACTTGATTAGAGGGTCTAAAAACCTCTAAACCCACCAAAATTTTGGTGGTTGTCTCTTAGGGTCAAATTATGACTCTAATAAAAATCTCAGCCCAATTGGGTTTGAATTGAATAGGTTTTGGTGAGACCAAATATGTCCCTTAAGGATAAATTAGGAAAAATGGGTACTTGGGGACTTGAGGGGCCAATCCTCACCCAAATGGGATGGGACTTTGGCCAAAGCCTCAAGGTCAGTTAAAACACCCTCACATGGATTTTGGGGTGGAATAGGGTGGATTTGCCCTAGGACCCTAGTTCAAACCCTAAAGTTGAACTTTGGGGGTTTGTGAAGGACATGGGGTGATATGTCCTTGTATCGACTTGGTGTTTAATCCATGAGATCTTAGGGTTGTGAAATGCCCTAGGAAGGAATTTGGTGACATATAGACTTAGGCACACATCTTAAATCAATTAGGGATTGTTTAGGCCTATACCTTTTATGGAAGTATTGAAGGGTCATATGACTTTGGACCTTCATGAGATTTTGGTAGGAGTAATTTTATATTATTATTAACCTCTGAAATTTATTATAGGATGTTTAGAAAACAGTAGCTCATACTTGTACGTATAATCTTCACCTGCCCTTTGGATGATATTGAAGTAACTGTGGTTTAATTATCCTAGATTGATATGAAACTCTGGCAAAGTTAATCAAATACCATTTGTATGCACTGATTGATTGGTTGGAATAATTGGGTATCTCCTTTTAGTACATCATGTGTAAAGTGGACTAGTACACCTTATTTTGATAAATAGATAAAAAATATTATATCTTGCTGGAAAATTGTGTTACTTGGCCAAAGAATGTTTTATGGTATAATAAAACTTAGAAAATTATTACATGTTATTTGGATGAGTTTATAAGAATGTTGCTTCACAAAGTGCACTCAAATGGATTTATTTGATGTATTTTTCTATATAGCCCACTGACCTTGGAATTTCATGAAACTTAGTCAGTAATATTTTATGATCATGATAAAGCTCAAGTAATTTTTATATAATTTTTGGACTATGAGTTTTGGTACTCCCTTCTTTACCTCTAATTATCTAAATTACCTTGAATTAATTTTTTAGGGGCTAATACTTTTATGAAAGTTTGTGAAACTCGGTATTCTCTGTTTTTTTTGGCATCATATAGTGATCATAATTTTTGGAAGTCCATAACTTAAGGAAATCTAGTACTTCATGTTCAAAACCATCCGTGGCCTAATTTTGGGGAAAATTTAATAAATGCTAAATAATTAGGAAAATTACAATTTCTGGATTTAGTCTATATATGTTATGATAGACCCCCAGTAATAATTCTAGGGCCTTTGGAAGAATATTTGAAGGGGTCACCCCTCATGCTCATTATATAACTTAGGTTGATCTGCATATAGTAAAACTGCAGAATCGTGATAACATGTGGGATGGTTATAAGAAGTTGGGAGTAATAGTATACTTATTTGGTATGGTGAAAAATAGAGCTTTATTGGGAGTCATGATGAGGAGAGTGTTGGGTTGACTAGTGTTAAGAGGTGCTCGGGATCAACGAAAGATCGTCTTTCCTGTGGAGAGAGAGAGTCAAAATGCACTAGGGTTAGATTTTGTATAACATTAAATGTGTTTGGGACCTGGGTAGATATCAATAATAGTAAATGCCTTGCGAAAGGGAATGACGGCATTCAGCTACCATCATAGTTCCCAGTGCCCTGTGAGAGCCCTTCACCGGGAATGCCTTAAGCAGTCCGAGGTTAACGTAAGTCGTAGGTCTAATGCATTACAAGAGTAATTAGAAATACTTTAGGATTACACAAACATTCCTCGGTGTTGTGGGAGTTAGGTTGGGTCTCACAAGCAATAGGCTCGGTGGTTTTGGTGATGGGAAGGTTAGCCCGGCGAGCCGATGGCTCGGTAGATATTTGTGACGGATGGGATAGTCCGGAGAGCCTTGGCTCGGTGGGGAAACACAATAATATTTCATGTGAATAAAATATAAGGTGGTGGGTCTTTGGTATTTGAGAGTCGTCGCACTTACACTAATACGTTGACTCGGCAAATGTGGTTTAGCTTTAGCCAAATAAAGTCTGGTGCGCCAACCGACAAGAGTACACAGGAGCTCCGCTTAGTGCACCACCGTTGAGGCATTTGATAGGTATTACTGATAATGCTGATATCGGTTTATAGGTGGGCGAGGACCAACCCACCACTTTCATTTTCCACTACGGAGGTATCCTTGGAGGTTAGGCTCCAGAAAGGGGGAACTAAAGGTCTGTGTACACAGAGTCGTGTGTGTGTTGCACTTACATGTTCACATCATAGCATACTTGCAAGACATATCATAATCATTGCATATAACCCTTGACACCTATTGTATAAATTAATATGGGACACTTTATACAATTGGCCTTGCACTTTGATTTATCATTACTGTGGACTCTCCCTTCGTGGAGATTTATTTTATATTCATTTGATTTCTGGTGGACCAGTATTTGAGTTTTACTTTACTCTTTATACTTACTCTCCTCATCTGCGATTGGTATGGCTGGCAGGATCGGAGTTTTGTAATGACCACCTTCCCGGGTTTGTTGGTGTCACCGCAAAGCGGCGGTTCTGGGCATAAGTCCCCAATGGCTTAAAAGAAAAAAAGGGGTCTTACAAACTAGTATCAGAGGGAACCTCGATCGTAAGAGTAGAAGTCAACTAACCCTGGGTCACCCCCGCTCGAGTTTAGTTTGGGGACAAACTAAGCAGCGGAAGCTATGGTGTGCCCATATGGGAGATCACAAGTAATTGTCCACTTTTGACTAGGTTTAGGTCAAATTTCTTATAATTGGCCTTTGTTATACAGCCCCCAGCACATCCTACACCGCAGGGAGGAGCCCAGCAAACTCCGAATATTGCACCACCTCCCTCGGCTCCCACTTCATTTCTATAGTCGGAGATGGGGAAGACTCCGACGACCATCCTGGAGGTCTTCAGGGCCCAGCGGGCTCCGGCTCCACAGCCGAACCCAGAGGCTTATTGGTTGAGCATCTTCCGATGACTCTCTCCCCCATCGTATATTCGGACAGAGTCGGCCATAAGGACGGAAGAGTGGCTTGATATCATGTTCAAGATGCTTACCGGGATACGGTTCCCGTGGGAGGAGAGGGTACCTCTGGTGGTCTCGTGCTTGGAGTCTCATGACAAGAGGTGGTGGAAGACACTTTTTGATGCGGTGTTTGCGGATCGGGAGGTTACTGACATCACTTGGGAGGAGTTTTGGGCTGCACTGTTAGAGCACTTCATCCCACAGTTGGCAAGAGATGAGCTGGAAGATAGGTTCCTACAACAGAGGCAGGGAAACAGGACGGTGCAGGAGTATTACCGGGAGTTCACTCACTTAGCCCAGTTTGCGGACTCTTATCAGCTAGATGATGTAGGGTATACAAAGAGATTCTATAAGGGTCTTCGAGAGGATCTGAGATAGGCTTTTTTTGTTTGTATCCGATGAGCTTATACCTCAGATTCTGGAGATGGCAAAGAGGATAGAGGCTGATTGGCACACGACTCGAGGCCGCAAGAGGCCAACTGAGGATCAAGTTCGGGGAGGTAGGAATGACCAGCGGAGGGGCCACTTTACCGATGAGAGAAGGGTAGAGGACCAACCCCGCCATGAGGTGAGGAAGGAGCCGAGGGAGCCGGTGGTATTGGCCCCACAACCTCTTCAGATGCGAGAGATATAGAGGCCCAGGGGTATGACACTTCCCCCGCGCGAGTGCTACAACTATCATCAGGTAGGGCACATCCGAAGGAACTGCCCTATTAGAGGGGCACCTCTACCAGCACAACAGGCTGCCCCGCCTGCTCAGCAGTTTGTAGGCAAAGGCCGTGGAAGAAGATGTGGTTTCCATGGCGGAGATTGGAGGCAAGAGACGGAGCAGGTGTATGCTCTAGACTTGGCCCCACCTCGGGACCCGGGCAGGGTGATTGTCAGGTATACTAGTAATTTTAATGTTGTAATTTACCTTTGAAATTTTAGAAACAACAAACAACAGTAACATACTAGGAAAGAAAACCATAGGCTCAGTTACCTAAACATACTTAAATAAACAGGAATAGTTATGGTGTGCGACAAACCTGCCAACACCTTGGTGGATACGGGGGCGTCACACAACTTCATCTCTAAGGAGTTCGTAAAGGGACTGGAAGGAGTCAGACATTATTCGGGAGTCTCCAGGACGGTGCGTATCCCCAATGGGACGGAGGTCTCAGCTACTGTTAAGTGCCTCATAAAGATGACTATTTATGGTCTGACACTCGAGGCCCCGACTACACTCTTGAGGATGCCGGACTTTGACCTATTCCTGGTCATGCCATGGATTACTTGGAACCATGCCCAGATATATTGACCGACAAGGAAGGTTGTACTGAGATATGACGACATCTTCGCGACCTTCGAAGGTACTATTCCCGTCTCCCGTAGGCTGTTATCTTCAACTCAGGCAATCAAGGCCCACTTGAAGGTAGATGAGGTTTATCAGGTGTTCTTCGAGACGGCCAAGGTCAAGATGATGGTTGCTGATATATCGGTGGTGCGGGACTTTACGGATGTGTTTCCAAAGAAGCTACCAGTATTGCCGCCGCATCGGGAGAAGGATTTTCAGATACAGCTGGTGCCGGGAGCTAAGCCGGTGTATAGGGATACCTATCAGATGGCTCCAAAGGAGCTGGTGGAGTTTAGGAGTCAGCTAAAGGATATAGTGGTGGCTAGATTCGTTAGGCCAAGTTCCTCGTCTTGGGGAGCTCCAATCTTATTTATGAAGAAGAAGGACGGGACCCTCAGGTTGTGCATCGACTATCATGCACTAAACCGGTTGACAGTCTGAAACAAATATCCCCTTCCAAGGATCGATGAGTTATTTGATCAGCTAGAGGGAGAACATTGGTTCTCGAAGCTGGATCTGAGGTCGGGTGATGCGGTTTATGGCAAGTGTACCGGTCACACAAGTAATATAAAATGGGCGAATTTTCCCAAGTATCGATCTCTCAAGGAACACAGTAAGGTGGAGTTAATTTTGAGAAGGACTTGAGATTGAAGTTGTTAGGTTGGTGTTTACGAAGGGGATTTTGATTGTTTGCGGAAAAAGAAAGTGAAACACAAACAAATTACTCCTATGCAATGCCGCAATGCAATGCTTCGCCAGGCGAATGGAAAACTACACGGCCCGCTATGCACCGAATCTCTAGGCGGATGGACGAGTAGGCTTGCAGATGAGGTGGTGAGAATGGCGGAATGAGGTTCGTGAGCACCTCTTCGCTACGCACGCCACTAGCAATTGCTAGTGTGGCATTGTGTGGTGGAGGATGGACAATGGCGCACCTCAAGCAAATAACGTGAATATAAAATCACATAGACATGTTTGTACACAAATGTATATCAAATTAAGCACACTTCATCAGATATAAAGAGATCAAACTACACTATCAACAACAAAAGAAGAAAAGAGTGCGAAATCGACCGGATCCGAAGTCTTGCTGAGGATTCACGGAAGGAATCGCCGGGTTGTCAATCCGCATCCTATCTCGGTCCTCAACAACATCCGGGGTAGAGGATGCTGTCACTAACTCTCAATGGACCCGTCTTCTTCGTGTCATGATTCGGTGGAGGATGACACAAACTCCTCCGAGCTTGATGGTGAAAGCAAGGTCAAACCCTTCTTGAAGCTCAAGGATGAAGGAGGAGGCCAAGAGGAAGCTTCGGCTTGAATTTGGCATTGAAAGCTTACCCGGATCTCCTCCCTGCGGTGGAGGAAGAAGGAGATCGGTGGAACCCTCCTTAGAGACAAAAAAAAGCGGAGAAAAAGTCCAGAATCCTGAATTAGGGTGGAACCTGCATATTTATAGATTGCAGAAAATAAAATGCACACGATCAGTTGCGCACGACCAGTGGTCCTGCGAACTGTGTCCTGTGATAGTGCTCAAAGGCATGGCAGAACCTGGTAAAAAATGGAATCAATGCACACGATCAGTGGCACACGACCAGTGGTCGTGCGCTAATGAATCCACTGAGCGTGCGCGTGTAAAAACGCACGATTAGTTGCCCTTTGGCAAAAATGGGCCCCAAACCAACCCAGAGCACCAACACAACCCCTGTACCTGCAGGAAAAACTAACCACTGATATGTGCAGACATTCCAGGCAATCACAATAAGAAGTACAATCAATAAAAGTTACAAAAATACACAACCACGGGCCTATAAGTGCACTTCTTATGGAGATAAAGATTAGAAGGAATATATACAATAACGAACTAAAAGTGAAGTGCTTGTGAAATAAAATTAGCCCAGATGAGTTTGAAAATCAGTATATAAATAGGACTCATCACACCCCTAGACTTACCTATTTGCGTGTCCCGAGCAAACAAAATCTATGCAGATAGGGAAAATAAACTAGCTAACATAGATATTTAGATATAGAGTACCATGTAAAGTCGCATGCTCGCGCGCATAAAAATATATTAGAAGAAATTTCTAAGTATACAAAATAGTTTATACATTTCACAATGCATATCAATATTTTATTACTACTTAAAAATGGAATCACGGTGAATATTTCGGTCATACGTAGGGAGAAAATAGACTAATCGCTAAGGCGAGCATTGCCAAAGATCGGGGCTCGAGATAACCTCCAAAAGAATCCACCAATATCGGTGACCATATGCTTTCCTATTCTCACACTCTCCACGGCACTGGTTTGGTTCACACGCGAATCAGTAGGACTTTAGGTGAAGAGATGGGGCTTGGGTTTCGGTGAGGTAAAAAAAGATAAATAAGAAGGCTACGCACCTAACCCAAATGAGCTAGCATAAAAAAGAATCTATCCGCTAACCAAAATACATGCGGGTACACCTCACCCCCAAACTTAATTTATAAAATATGGGTGTGTGCACCGCCTACTCCAAATACAATCTTATCTCAAATAGAATTTTCAATTCTACTTTTTCTTTTCACTTTCTTTTTCACAATTAATTTTTACATCTTTTTTTGCAATCATCTTTTTATTTTAACAATTTCAGCAAATAAAAACTTTGGAGCACATCTACATATTCACAAGGAATATCACCACATCAACACCTAAAAATGAAAATGTAAAACACTAAAGCTCGACTTTGGTGTGTGACTAGGATCAGCTATGAGGCTTTAATGAAATAATGGTGGAGCTGAATCAAACAAAGGGGTAGGCACATCGGGGCTAGCGAGGATAAGACGTTAGGAATGATACAAAGCTCAACCGGGCCAAAATGATGGCCTACATCACGCTCATGCGATTGAACTAACCTATACCCATACTTCAAGAATATCTTGGGGCAAGTTCTTGCCAACGAGAAAGACTATCCATCCTCCCGACTCTAGCAATATGAATCTAACGGCCGTCTACACACATCCCTAAGCTACCATCAGATTCACACCGGATTCACCAATTTTTGAGTAGAATAAATAGTATTTACGCAATTAGAAAAATATAAAACTATAAACATACAGAAAAATTAAATCTACTCCAATTTCTACACGAGACGAGTGCACTCGACAAGGAGCACTACAGGAGTCAACATTTTACTCCGTCTCACAATCCTATGCCAGCACAATAATTTTCCCAAATCATACAAAAGAAACGAGTTTAATTAGTAGCACGCTAATAGCTAAGCACGCGCTCATGTGGGTGTAGTGGTGTGCGATGCAATGAACTAATCAAAGTAAAATAACAAAAGCTTCTAGCATGAAAATGAAATGTCTGCGTGCAAAAGGTAACAAATACTGGCTCTCCTCAGACTTAAACTAAGGTATAAAACATATGATATTGAAATTAAAATCAGATAGAGATAAGGGAGAGGTTACCCAATGCTCAGATAGTGAGCATACCAAAAGACGCGTGAAAAAAAATAGAAGTAGGCTAGCCAAACGAAGAATCACAACCCCGCTAATACGAATTGCCATGAATACCTGCATGGGTGAGATCCGCAAAAACAAAAGAAAAATAGACAAAATACAAAGAAATACTAAAACTAAGATAGACTTGAAAAATAAAAATACAAGAAATATAAGATAACTACTGGGGTTATTGTCCTCCCAACACGACTTATTAAATTTTATAAATTTCTAGCTAATAGGCCTATGAAAAGAAAAGTGCACAGGTAACTATTCCATTATCCATTTCGGTAACGGGTACTGATGCGGCGATAAAACAGTTACACCTCTGCCCAAATAATTATACCAACTCCTCACAGGCAGAGGAAATAGGAAGTAAGAAGAGCAGGAGCACTAGTCCTTACTCATCTCACCACAAAATAAATCCTTGCCCAGCAAGGTATCGTCTATAGGGAGACAGCAGGAGGAATTGGAGCTTTCAGCTCGAGTCATGGATGATAGCATCATCTTTTGCGAGGAGGTTGATTCCTCCTCTGTTGTGGAAGCTCCATTAATTGCGCGCCAAAAACTTGATGTGGTTTACGACAAGTGTACTGGTCGCACAAGTAATATAAAATGGCCGAATTTTCCCATGTATCGATCTCTCAAGGAACACAGTTAGGTGGAGTTAATTTTGAGGAGGACTTGAGATTGAAGTCCTTAAGTCGGTGTTTATGAAGGGGATTTTGATTGTTTGCGGAAAAAGAAAGTAAAACACTAATAAACTACTCCCATGCAATGCCGCTATGCAATGCTTCGCTAGGCGGATGGAAAACTACACGGTCCACTATGCACCGAATCGCTAGGCGGATGCACGAGTAGGCCTACAGATGAGGTGGTGAGAATTGTGGAATGAGGGTCGTGAGCACCTCTTCGCTACGCACGCCACTAGCAATTGCTAGTGTGGCACTATGTGGTGGAGGATGGATAATGGCGCACCTCAAGCAAATAACGTGAATATAAAATCACATAGATATGATTGTACACAAACGTATATCAAATTTAGCACACTTCATCAAATATAAAGAGATCAAACTACACTATCAACAATAAAAGAAGAAGAGAGTGCAAAATCGACCGGTTCCAAAGTCTTGCGGAGGATTCATGGAAGGAATCGTCGGGTTGTCAATCCGCATCCTAGCTCAGTCATTAACTGCGTCCGGGGTAGAGGAGGCTGTCACTAACTCCCAATGGACCCATCTTCTTCGTGTCACGATTCGGTGGAGGATGACATAAACTCCTCTGAGCTTGATGGTGAAAGCTAGGTCAAACCCTTCTTGAAGCTCAAGGATGAAGGAGGAGGCCGAGAGAAAGCTTCGGCTTGAATTTGGCATTGAAAGCTTGCCCGGAGCCCCTCCCTATGATGGAGGAAGAAGGAGATCGACAGAACCCTCCTCTGAGATTAAAACGGCGGAGAAAAATTCTAGCATCCCGAAATTGGGTAGAACCTGCGTATTTATAGATTGTAGAAAATGAAATACACGCGATCAGTGGTGCACGACTAGTGGTCATGCGCAATGAGTCCTATGATAGTGCGCAAAGGCATGGCAGAAACTGGTAAAAAATTAAATCAATGCACACGATCAGTGGCGCACGATAAGTGGTCGTGCGCTAAGGAATCCACTGAGTGTGCGCGTGTAAAAACACATGATCAGTGGCCCTTAGGCAAAAATGGGCCCCAAACCAACCCGGAGCACCAACACAACCCCTGTACCTATAGGAAAAACTAACCAGTGATATGTGTAGACATTCCAAGCAATCCCAATAAGAAGTACAATCAATAAAAGTAACAAAAATACACAACCACGGGCCTATAAGTGCACTTTCTATGGAAATAAAGATTAGAAGAAATGTATACGATAACGAATTAAAAGTGAAGTGCCTGTGAAAGAAAACTAGCACAGATGATTCCAAAAATCAGTATATAAATAAGACTCATCATTTGGATACTATCATTTATGGATTCAGGAAGAAGGCATCCCGAAGACGGTGTTTAGCAATAGATATGGCTTGTATGAGTTTATCATGATGCCCTTTGGGATCATGAATGCGTTATAGGCTTTCATGAGCTTGATGAACCGGGTGTTCGAGTCATACCTCGATAGGTTTATCATTGTATTCATAGATGACAATGCCATTTAATCAAGGATGAAGGAAGAGCATGCACAACATCTGGCCTTGACTCTAGAGAAGCTATGGGAGCATCAGTTATATGCCACGTTCAGCAAAAGCCAATTTTGGCTGACGGAGGTAGCCTTTTTTGTCCATATTATCAGTGTAGTAGAATTGGCGGTGGACCCTGCAAAGATTCAGGCAGTGCGACACTGGCCTCAGTTGAAGACAGCCACAGATGTCCGAAGTTTTCTGGGATTGGCCGGGTACTACCTGAAGTTTGTGCAGGGATTCTCTCAAATAGATCTCCCACTAACTTCTTTGAAAAAGAAGGACACTCTGTTTGTTTGGTCGCCGCAGTGTGAGGCGGCCTTCCAGGAGTTTAAGGGTCGGCTTATGTCGGCCCCTATCCTCTCTCTTCTGTCTGGGAAGGAGGGCTTACAGGTGTACACTGATGCATCGTTCCATGGGTGTTGTACTGATGCAGCATGAACATGTGATAGCATACGCCTCTCGCCAGCTAAAGAAGCACGAGCAGAACTACCCTATGGATGACATGGAGATGGGAGCAGTGGTGTTCGCTCTAAAGATTTGGCGGCATTATATTTATGGTGTGCACTGCAAAATATTTTCAGATCATAAGAATATAAAATATGTCGATACGCAGATGGAATTGAATATCCTCCAGAGACGATGAGTGGAGTTTCTATCTGATTATGATTTCACGATACACTATCACCTAGGAAAGGCGAATGTGGTTGCGGACGCATTGATCCGGAAGACTACCACTTAATGAGCAGAGCCCCAGTTGATGGCTATGGAGTTGGTACGGATGATGGAGGATATGTAGATTACCTTGGTGTCCTTGTACGACTCAGAGCTTTTTGAGAAGTACTTGGCCACGATGAGCACTACCAATGATATTCGAGAACACATCAGGGATGAGCAGAGAATGGATGACAAGCTAGAATTAGTATTCAGGTCCTTGGAGGAAGGCACGACCGGAGAGTATATAGAGAGAGATGGGTTGTTATGCTTTAGAGGACGGGTGTACATACAGGCCGGGGGCAAGATTTGGGAGGACATTATGACTGAGGCCCACTGTAGCAAGTACTCGGTGCACCCGGGCATCACCAAGATGATGGCCGACCTGAAAAGGATGATGTACTGGCCGAGAATGAAGAGGGATATCACATACTTCATGACCCATTGTGAGGATTGTTAGTTAGTGAAGGTAGAGTGTAATAGTCTGGCCAGATTGTTGCAGCCACTTCCGATGCCAGAGTGGAAGTTCGACAATATTGCCATGGATTACATACATAGTCTTCCTCGGTCATATGCGGGGAACAACTCGATATGGGCGATCGTCGAACGATTGACGAAGGTGGCCAGATTTCTACGGATCAGGAAGGATGCTTTAGTGGGTGAATTGGTACGGAGGTTCATAGAGCAGTTCGTCTGATACTATGGAGTGCATTGGATGATAATGTCTGATCGTGATGGACGATTTACGTCTAAGGAGTGGCAGTCGGTCCAAGATTATTTGGGGACCCAGTTAACATTTAGTATCGCCTTCCATCCTCAGGTGGATGGGCAGACAGAGTGCACCAATCAGTCATTGGAGGATTTGTTGCGTCTTTGCATACTAGACCGTGGAGAGCCATAGGAGAGGCAGCTACCGTTGATCGAATTCTCGTACAACAACAACCATCAGTCCAGCATCGGCATGGCCCCTTATGAGGCTTTATACAAGCAGAGATGTAGGACTCCTTTGTCTTGGATCCAGGATGAGGATCCGAAGGCATTTGGCTCGGAGTTTGTCAAGGATACGAATGCTCAAGTGTGGTTGATTTGAGACAGGATGTTGGAGGCCCAGAGTAGACAGTCCAAGTATTACAATGCATGCCATCATCAAGTAGAGTTTCAGGTAGGAGACCGGGTGTTTCTGAAGATATGACCTGTAACACACCAAAATCTTATGATGGGCTCAGGCTGGGTAACACGACCTAGGACACGGGCGTGTCCCAGGGCAAGTTCAGGCATACGGCCTAGGACACGGGCGTGTACCTGGGTGTGTTCTTTTCTCGAGGCGTCGACTCGAGTTCTCGAGAACTGATCGTCAAGAGGCGACATGGCCTGAGGCAAGGGCGTGTCCAAGGGCGTGTCTTGCTCGGGAGAATATTGAATGGCGTTGAGTGGCGTTGAGTGTGGAACACGACCTATGACACGGGCATGTCACAGGGGCGTGTTGGGTACACGGCCATGGACATGGGCATGTGCCTTAGCCCGTCCTTCTCGGGTGATTTGGGCTTGTGTTACAAGGGGTGATACAGCCAGTCACACGGCCATGTCAAAGTTGACACGGGCGTGCTTGCCCTATGACACAGGCGTATGGAGCCCGTGTTCTGGTTCTTTTTGAGTCAGTTCGTACACCACTTGGGGGACACGGCCTGGGACACGGGCGTGTCACAGGCCGTGTCAAGTCAAATATGGAATTTTGGGCAGATCTTGGCCATCCAATTCTTTCTATTTGGATCCAATGGCCCTGGTCCTTTCCTGTAGTGATAAGGCTGAGTGTTAGCCTCTTCTCTTATTCTTATCCAGAGAGAAAAAGAGAGAGCTTGGAGGAAGGAGAAGGAGGAGAAGAGCAAGGCTTTGGTGGTGCTCCCGCGGTCCGATTCAAGATCCGAGGCTAGTTTAGTGGAGGCAAAGCTGCTGCGGTGCTTTCCAACCGGCTAGATTTTCGATTGCTCCCAAGAGATCGTCAAGGGTAACGATCTTCCTTCTTGGACATGTGAAGTGCTCGTTTATGCATGAGTAAGGAATCCTCTCCACCAAAAGGTGGAAAAAGTGAGTGATTCCAGTGGGTGATAGTTTCTATCCCCAGCTTGAGTCTGCATATAAACCCAAAAAAGTGTAGTACGGGATAGGCATGTCGTGTGAAGCCCATTTGGACATGTTGGTCTGGATTGGTGATGTTGCATTAACGCACCGGAGAAGACTCCACGCATACTCGTTTAGTTAGTGGGGTCGTTGGGTTATGCCTGTGAAGGGCAGTAGTAGGAAGTACTGGAATGTGGAACTCCAGGAAAATACCCTTGTGCTGTTTGTGCTGTGGCTACGATGTAGCCAGTCCTTGATGGACGATAAAGCCAGTCCTAGTTGGACAGTGTGGCTATTGTGATGCCAATCCTTTGTGGACGTTATGGCGATTGGGAGCTGCGTGCTCTAAAAGGCCTCGTGTCGAACATGAAAGGTGAAGCCGACCCGCGCCTTTTTTATAGCCGCAAGTACGATGTGCTTGGTAAGTGCAAGGTGATTTGAGAAATGGGGGGTGGTGGATCTGTACCTGCGTTATGTTGACTGTACAAGGAAGTGCCAAGGCATTGGTCTTTCATCAGTAGCATAATGAAAGTCTTTGGCATGCGCACTATTAAGACTAAATGCTCAATGGTGTTGATCCCGGTTCGTCGGTGTACCCAAAAGTGTGCCTGAGAGCACAGATCGTCGGGCTGGGTGGCTGGCGGTTGTGATGGATTGCTTGTGCATGAGATCATAATATGTATATTATCTGTCAATTGCTATATTGCTCTACAGGTAAGGAATGCCTCTGCCCCGGGAAAGGGATAGGATTATTATAAATTGGTCAGCTGAATGCTGACCGTTGCCTTGTTTGCCACCTTCTGGGTGGATTGTCCATGTGCAGGTGCTGGAGAGCCGAGCGGAAAATGAAGGGCTGATTCCCCTGCTGATGTTGTTGCCGCTCTTACTGTTGCTACTCGCCCTTGAAGCTAGCTTTTGTATTTTCTTTTATTCATGTATGGTCGGCCTGCGCGCCGATGTCTGTAATCCATACAGTTTAAAGAGGAACTGTAAGGCCTTAAGTCCAAACTGTAGTATTTGCTCTGCCCTCGTTTGGGTGGTTGTATATAACGTTGGTTTATATATATCTGGTGGATATTCATGCTATGAGTTCAGCTACTTGTGTATCTATTCCGCTAGAATGCTCTATGTTAGGATGCGTTGATGGTATTATCCTGTGACCTCCCCGTCTGTTTGTAGCATATAGTGTGGGGCCCCGACCGGATCTTCTGATATATGTTATTTAACGGGTGGAGTCGTTATATTTTGGTATCATCTTGTCTCGGTCTTCCTCTTTCGAATTTGTGGTCGAATTCTTTTGTGGGGGTGGCGAGCACGTGTCTGTGCGAACCGCTGTAACGTTAGTTAACTCTGGAATATCCACTAAGAAATGCAAATACACTTGTTTGAGAAATCTGCGCATTCCTACTTTATTGTTATTGCTTGCGTAATGTAACACCCCTATCCGTCACATAGTATATAATAGTTGGTCCGGCCGAGGCCCGACGCCATATACTACGGACAGACTGGTTGGTTATGTATTGAAACCATTCAACCAATCACAACGTCCTACACAGCACCTAGCGGAAGAAATTATTAAGTTGCACAATTAAGAACCCTGCAAACATGAATGTCCACTGAACCAAAAACAAGGAATGTTTAATACACGAATATTGTCCTTATAGCCTTACAAGAGTTTGCTTAATAAAAAGTGTCTTCCAAACCTCGGCACGCAGGCCGGTCACACATGAGTACAAAAGGAAAACACTCAAAACTTGGCCTTCGAGGGCCGGCACAGTAACTCGGGCTTTAGGTCGCTATTTACCTCTCGGCTCTGCAGCACCTGCAAGCAACAATCCACCGCACGGTGGTAAACAAAGGCAACGGTCAGCTAAGCTGACCAAATTATAACGATTCCGCCCCCAAACCGGGGCGGCAAAGCTTCTTCCTTGCACTTGTTAGCAAAACAAGCAATGAAAGTCCACCTAGTGTCAACTACCTTCACCTATGGGGGGGGGGGATAGGTGACTTGCAGCGTATTTGCGGAATTAAAAGTGTACCTGCAGAATCAAAACAAACCACACAACACAGAAAATAACACAGTCAATTTATAGTGGTTCCCCGATTTGGGTACGTCCACTTTCCCCCTTCGACCTATCTCCCAATCCAGGGACGACTCGATCACTTCACCAACAGGATTGAAATCCAATCCTTGCACTATCGGAAGGAACCCTTCCACACGTAGGAGTCAACACTCCCACAACACGGGTTGCACCCAACCCTACAACTAGGAACCAAATGTTCCTTTACAATGAAAAAGAAATTGGAGTGTATAAGAAATACAAACAACTTGAAGATCTAGGTGTCCCTTTTCGTTAGACTACTTGTTCTTGTAGGCAACGAAAAGTCCACAACCCTTGATCTTTCTTGGAGAGAATCTCCCCGAGAGCATCAGCGGCAAAGGGCGGTGGCAAGGCTCTCGGTGTTGGCGGCGGCAACTGAAAACAGCAGCTATGCACTGGAGATTCAATCTTCTTAGCGAAGTCGGCAAGGTCTTCCAACGGTCACACTAGGATCGATCGTCTCGATCGATTCGGACGGGGACGGATTTCCCTATCTCAAATCAAGAGACAAAAGATCTCTGGTTAGACGCGTGAGACGCTGTGCAAGACTTGGCTTCTATCACCGGGGATCTGGAGGAGATCGAGATCGGCTACGATGACCACTGCACGAGCGGCGGCGACGGAGGCGGAGCAGATTCATGATTTTAGGGTTAGTCAGCGGCTCGGCTTTCGTATGCTTTTTTCCGTGAGTCACTGTACACAAATACCTGTGTATTTATATAATAGGTCATGGAGATGACCGTTGTGGGCCCCACCAAAGCAAAGACCAAAGTCCGGTTCAAATAGTTGCAGGTAACATGGACCGGTCCAGGAATTCGGAAAAATCGCCCAAGGCAAAATCGGCGAGAATCGTAAGTGATTCTCGACGAATCGGCGAGAATCACTTACGATTCTCGCCGAATTCTACTTGGCGAATTCTGGCTGCACAGGTTATAGAGGCCGGGGATAATTGGCGGGAATGACTAGTTGATTCTCGTCGAGTCGTCGAGAATGCAAAGTCATTCTCGACGAATCGGCGAGAATCACTTAGTGATTCTCGACGATTCTGCCTTAGAGAATTTTCTGACTGCGTCGAGACAGCCGGCCTAACCCGGCGAGAATCAACTAGTGATTCTCGACGATTTACACTTAGACGATTCTCGTCTTTCAACCCGTGAGCTGGTCTTTGGCCCATCGTTGCTCCTTGTCTGCTCATGATCTTTCATGACCCTGTGCTTGGAAATAAGTACACTCCAATAGAGAGAGTACACGTAAGCCAACACACTGATCTGCTCAACGAGGGATTACGTTGCACAGACCCGTGTATATTGACCTACTGCACCCTGACATTGGTGTGTACTTAGTAATGAATAGCTGCAAGCACAACTAGAAGAAATTCATCAAATACATAGTGAATTCACCTTAGCTTGTTCAGGGGCTTCTTCAAATCAGGTACATTATGGATACAATATCCAACAAGCAACATAGCAAAATAAGCATCACATCACAGGTGCACGCTCAAACGGCCGTACACCCTGTGCTCTCATAACACTTACTCGGCGAGCCAGTCCGAACCCCGTCCGGTCCTTGACTCCGCCACCACCCCCAGGGTGGCAACCTCGTGAGCATTTAGTCCTTTCAGCCGTAGCCTAGACTCGATCTCCAAACCTCGGTAAGTCCCACGTAAAAATTTAGGTCACTTTAACCGAGCAGGTGGAGCGGGTAGGGGTCCACCAGTCCGTTGCTCACCCCGTCAATGCCATTTGGCCTTTGACGCGGACTAAGCTTCCCTAGTCCCAAATATCGTTAAAACACGGTACATAGCCCCGCTATGTACCCGGTTGGCTCCCAGGCCACCGGTATGACAGAAATGCGTTTCCGTCCAGATTTCCGGGTGCACCTCGGGGTTAATCCCCCAGATTCCCTGATGCATTCTACCGCATAGCAACCCGAAAACAATCAAAATGCTCGGAGTCTTCTCCGGCTAAAAAAGCACAACAAATCATCACCGATCCAGACCAACACGTCCGGGTAGGCTTCAAACATCATGCCTATGTCCGTACTACGATTCCGGACTATAACAAGGGGGACTTTACATATCTACCCCAAGGAATACCATAATCTCGCCGCACACTCGCGGGAGAGAGGTTTTCCCATGCCAAGGAAGAAGAGCTTCATATGCTCAAGAAGAGAATCGTTACCCTTGCGTTCTTCCACGGCGCCATGAAAAATCTACGCGGTTGGAAAGCACCGCAACGGCGTCGCCTTCGCGGATCTTGGATCGGATCGCGATTCGGAGCTCCGAAGCTCCACCTGTGGCCAGATCTTGGTCTCCTCCTCCACCTTACTCTCCCCTCTCTCCACACTTTAGAAAGAGAACTAAGTGGATGAAATGAGGGATTTCAAACCCTAAATTCAAGTTTAAACCGCCAGCACCAACCCCTAGCCGTTGGATCCAAAGCCAAGGAAACGAACAGCCACGATTAGGCCTAAAATTAAAAAATCTGGGCCGAATACGGGTTACAACACGGCCGTGTGCATGGCCGTATCACCCATTCGCCATCTCGACCGACGCGATAACCAGCACACGGCATTCGACATGGCCTCTGACACGCCCGTGTCGCACGCGACATGGCCGTGTCACACCCGTATCACGCCCCGTGTGCAACGACAAACACTCTTTTCCCGAGAAGGACACGGCCTACGACACGGCACCCGACACGCCCGTGTCACATGTGAACGCCCGTGTCTGTGCCCGTGTCATGGCCCGTGTGCATGACTCAGAAAACTCTCCAGCATGACACGCCCTGGGACACGCCCATGTCCCAGGCCATGTGCCTCAACTCGACGATCTCCGATCGTCAAAACGTCGACTACATGACCCGTGGCTGAACACGCCCGTGACACGCCCGTATCACGCCCGTGACACGCCCATGTCATGCCCGTGACACCTGCTCCAAAACCCAGACTTGGCTTAAAACGTCACCCGTCTCTCTTTTGAGTTTTTGGGGTGTTACAACTCTCCCCCCTTAAAATAATTTCGTCCACGAAATTACTAAAGAAGAGAAAACACAAACTCTCAACGGTACCCAGGCGGAACAGCTCCGAGTACACATCCAGCATAGATTGCTCTCATTCCTAAGAGAGCTCCTTGCTATCGCAATTGCCCCACCGGACCACGATTATATTGATCTCCTTGAGACAAAGTCGCTCGACTTCTCGGTCTCCAAAACGAACAGGTTTGACCCTAAACGTCAACCTTTCGTCCACCAAAACTTGATCACTCACGATCAAGTTCGAAGGCTCTTGCGTTGCCTCACCAAACCGCTCTAGAAATCTCAAGTGGTCCAAGGTATACTGGGCTCAGCTTCCCCAAGCGTCGCTCCCGTGAAACAATCTTGAATGACTATAACTTCCTATACGCCATCCGATAACTCCACATTCTGATACGTGGCGTTAAAGTACTTCGTCTGCCTCCCCTGAGCGAGTAGCAACAGTTCTCATATGGTTCGCACCAAAGGGGTAGTGTTTACCATCTCTTGCTTTAAATAAACCTTCGTGTCATCTGTTTTTAGCCACGACAATGGCATGCGATAACTTCAACCTTATAGGGCCTCGAAGGGCGCCATATATATGCTCGCTCGGTAGTTAAAGTTGTACGCAAACTTTTCCAAAACAGATGGCCTTCCCACTGCTTCTCGGAGTCCAGAACGCACATGCGAAGCACGTCCTCGAACATCCTGTTGACCCACTCGGTCTGCTCATCCATCCGCGGATGCAAGACTGGGCAAAACTACAACATAGTCTCCAGCACTTTCTGTAACCACCTCCAATCATTGGACGTAGAACGCCCACCTCGATTGCTCACGATGTTGCGGGGCATACCGTGCAGTCTAACTATGTTATCCAAAAACATTTGCCAGCTACTCCGCCGAATTATCCTTCCTATGCGGAATGAAGTGCGACACTAAAGTCAATACAATTACGATCACCCACACGGCGTCGCTACCCCATTGTGACTTTGGCAAACCATGCACACAGTCCAGTCGAACTTCTATTCCGAACTAGGCAAGGATTCAAGAATCCCCCTACACTTGGCACTCTACCTTCACAAAGGCGCAAGGCTGGCACTTAGCCACAAACAACGCTACGACTCTCTTGAGCCCCGGCCACTAAAGCAATTTATTCAGATAACAGCACAACTTCGTGCTTCCTAAGTTAATTGAGTACTTGGTATAACATACAACAATTCTACCCATCAATTTCCCACGCTTGGGCCGCACAAACGGTTTTCTTTCCTTGGTAGCCCACCTACAACCGTCGATTTGGGATTTTGACCCACCGAGCCGCACCCAGGATTTCCTTCATGCAGCTACACAAACCATAGTCTGCCAACTACGATCAGCCAGGTCATACTGAACTTCCGACCAGTTCAAATATGCTTCGATGCTAGTCTTCTTATCAACGCAAGAGATAGCTAACATCTCCAACTCTTGGGTCAAACCCTCAACATGAACCTACAACTAGTTGGCTTGGGCGGAAGCCCTGCGTCTCAACGCATCTGCAACTACATTGCCTTACCACGAGCACACAATAACTTTCGAACGTATAGTACCCCAGGAACTCCAACCATTTTTGCTGCCTCAATTTCAGATTCTTTCGATCCAACCGATGTATCAAGCTCTTATGATCGGTACAGACACCGACTTTTGCACCATACACATAAAGCCTCCCTAGTTTTTGTGCAGAACACACGACCACAAACTCCAGATAACGTACTGGACAATTCCCCTCGTGCTCTTTCAACTAATGCGAGCCATAAGCCACAACATTACTACGCTACAGCAGCACGCAGTCCAATCCACTGCCTAAGGCAGTGCCGTAGATCTCACAGCTTTTGGTTCCACTCGGCGAACTTAGCACTGGCGCCGTGGTTGACCAACTCTTTAACCCTTCAAAGCTTGGGCGCATACGCGCATCTAAACAACTTTTTAAGCTTTTCCTTGACAATGTTGTGAGGGGTAATTCTATCCGCGGGAAGTCCTCTACAAAGCGCCTGTAGTAGCCGGCCACCCCAGAAAACTCTGGACTTCCACTATCGAGACAACACAGGCCACTCTCGCATTATAACTAACAACGCTGGATCCACGCTCAGCCACTCTACCAACTATAGGACCGAGGAGCGCTACCGAGGATAACCCAAGACTCGCGCTTGGAGAACTTGGCGTATAAATAGTTCCTCCTTAGCGTCCCCAAAGCCAAAAGTAGGTATTCAAAAGTGATATTCTTTGCACTTCAAGTACACCAATGCGTCGTCGATGAAGACGATCATAAATATGGACTAGGTACTCCATGAACATTCCGTTCATCCGGTCTATGAACACTGATGCCACACTTTACTGCCAAGACGGCACGATCGTAGGCTCGGATTGCTCATAACTCATGCTTAACACTGCCTTTGCTATATCACTTACCCTTATTCTCATTTGAGGGTAACTGGACTTATGATCCACTATTGAGTCCACCGAAGACCCGACTAATTGATCAAAAGATCATCGGTCATTTGGATCGAGTACTTTTCCTATTTCTACAAAACTTATACAGCTCTCTTCAACAGATACACAGTTGTAAGCTCCCGTCCTTCTTCTCGGTAAAAAGGACCGGTATGCTCCAAGGCAACGAGCTTGGACGCACATACCCTTGCTCCATAAACTATTCTAATTGAACCTTTGACTCCGCCATCACATTAGACATCAATCTATAAGGAGAGCGTGACACAGGTTTGACACCTGGCACCACTCAATCATGAAATCGATCTCTCGCTACGGTGGGGCTCCAGGGGGATTGCTCGAGAACACATCGGGATACTCACAAACCACTGGGACATTACCCAGAGTGGACTTAGGCGTTACAGCCTCCACTAACGTGAAGAACAGCTCTGCGCCAGCACGAACTGTCTTGACCACCGGGAGGGCAGACGTCAGTGTCCTGCTCGATCCCTTCAGTTCCGTAAATATTGTCCCCTTCCATACACCCAGCTAGGCCTGTTTATGGTTGAAAACGATAAAAGCCTTCTGCTCTGAAAGCCAGTCCATACCAAAGATGACGCCAAACTCTACTAACGGCAACAACGACGCTAGCAAGTCGAATGCTTGACTTTCAATAAGACTCTTGCCGCACAGACTGTATCTCCGCGCGCACTGGACGACTACTGGGCAATAACCCATCCGGATTGCTCACTTTACCATCGAAGGGAAGACTTCGATGCGCGATACAGATTCTTCGGATAACAGGAATGTGAAGTTCCCGTATCGAAACTATGCTCTCTTCGGATTACCAAGATCCAAAAAAAATAAAGCCTAGAACTTCCAGTTCTAAGTTAACACGCATAAGGCAAGAAGCAAGATTGCTAACAATTAAACCATACATGTCGACCCAACGGTCGGCCACATGGCCCTCTGCTAGCCAAGGATGTCCATTCCCAGTTGGGCCGGGGTAAACAGCGATGCGGTGGACGCCACCGCCTTGCCTTTCTCTACAGATATCTCCCCCGGTTTATTTTCGGACATTATGCGTCCACTTCGACAATCCCGGGCATAGTGCCCTGGCTTTCCACAAACAAAGCATGCATACGGGGTTTGAACTGTAGTCGCTCCGGATGTGCTAGAGGAAGGGACTAGACCCGACCTCCTAGCCTTCTTGTACCACCTACGGTACCCAGATTTTGAGGTTGTCAACTTGACCACCGAATCCGTTGCCATAGCATCTTCGACTGCTCCTGTCAAAACTTTCGTTTTCTTCTGAACATCCACCCAACACTCTCTGGCAAAGTTCCCTTTCTTGCCACAAGAATAACATTTGTAAGTGGTTTGGCTAGTAGATGATTTAGCCTCTTTAATCAACGTCTTTTGATAGACAGTTCTTATAGGATCTGTAGGGTTTGGTACCCTATTCACTGGTACTTGGTGAGTTTTCCCCAACTCCACTCTCCAAAGCTCTGGCCGATTCCACCAAAGCTTGGAATCCCAATAACTTGGTCCTAGCAGTAGGATACGCAACTCACTGCGCAGACCGTTATAAAATCTATCAACTATAGATTGCTCGCTTTCCCATTCTAAGCCCGGGTAGCGCCTTAACATAAGGAACGTCTGCAAATATGCGTCAACTGAATGCGCTCCCTGCACGACAGTCATGCTCATCTGCTGCTCTAAATGACATCAAAATGCCCTTTGCTCCAACATACCGCCCGATGTTGGGGCCATCTCAGGGACAAAGGGTTGCACATTACTCCCATGTTGTGCGTTGGTCATAGCGAATATGGCTTCAACCACCCTTCTTATGGTTTCCAAAGACGTAGGGGTCTCAGGAACGTTACTTGGTGCCATACTTTTCTCAACAAACGTGTGTTCAGATTGCCACGCTCCACTTCCGGACACCTATAGCCGTTCAAAACACCATAAGTGACTGAACAAAATTGTAAAAAGCAATTATAGGAACACGTAGGTTCCTCAAACATGTGTATTTTCATTCCTAAGTAGACATTCATGGGTTCTTTTCATGTTATAACGATGACGCACACACATGTGCTCACCACCCCTTAAAGTGAATTTGGCCACGAATTCATTTAAGCTTGACCGAAACCTGCCTCTGATACCAATTTGTAACACCCCTATCCGTCACATAGTATATAACAGTAGGCCCGGCCGGGGCCCGACGCCATATACTACGGACAGACCGGTTTGTTACGTATTGAAACCATTCAACCAATCACAACGTTCTACACAGCACCTAGCGGAAGCAATTATTAAGTTGCACAATTAAGAACCCTGCTAACATGAATGTCCACTGAACCAAAAACAAGGAATGTTTAATACACGAATATTGGCCTTATAGCCTTACAAGAGTTTGCTTAATAAAAAGTGTCTTCCAAACCTCGGCACGGAGGCCGGTCACACATGTGTACAAAAGGAAAACACTCACAACTTGGCCTTTGAGGGCCGGCACAGCAACTCGGGCTTTAGCCCGCTATTTACCTCTCGACTCTGCAGCACCTGCAAGCAAAAATCCACCGCACGGTGGTTAACAAAGGCAACGGTCAGCTATGCTGACCAAATTATAACGATTCCGCCCCCAAACCGGGGCGGCAAAGCTTCTTCCCTGCACTTGTTAGCAAAACAAGCAACATAGCAAAATAAGCATCACATCACAGGTGCACGCTCACATGGCTGTACACCCCGGTCTCTAAGGGCACTTACTCGGTGGGCCAGTCTGAACCCCGTCCGGTCCTTGACTCCGCCACCACCCCCAGGGTGGCCACCTCGTGAGCATTTAGTCCTTTCAGCCGTAGACTAGACTCGATCTCCAAACCTCGATAAGTCCCACGTAAAACTTTAGGTCGCTTTAACCGAGCAGGTTGAGCGGGTAGGGGTCCACCAGTCCGTTGCTCACCCCGCCGTTGCCATTTGGCCTTTGGCGCGGACTAAGCTTCCCCAATCCCAAATACCGTTCAAACACGATACATAGCCCCGCTATGTACCCGGTTGGATCCCAGGCCACCGGTATGACAGAAATTCCTTTCCGTCAAGATTTCCGGGTGCACCTCGGGGTTAATCCCCCAGATTCCCTGATGCATTCTACCGCATAGCAACCTAAAAACAATCAAAATGATCGGAGTCTTCTCCGGCTAAAAATGCACACCAAATCATCACCGATCCAGACCAACACATCCGGGTGGGCTTCACACATCATGCCTATGTTGATGTAGGGATGTCTCTTCGAGTCACGTCGCGTGATCGCGACAACGCTTGACACGATCTATGACCTCTATCCCGCACACTAACGAAAACGCAGCCACAACAATTATTCTACTTATCGCACGCGCTAACAATACGGATCGCCGTTCCGCAATTAGATCGAGTGTCGGCTATAGGCCGAACTCTTTCCGGCTAAAAGGGATAATATTGATCCCGGACGAGCTTTTGGGTTGTACCAAAATAGATCCACCAAGAACAAACGATTCGAAAGGTGGTTGGATCTATCCCAACAAAAAGAAAGCGAGGAGTGCCAAATCCTTTTACGATTCCTTCGGAAAACCAAACGAAAAATACTAATCTATTATTTGTTAGCTACGAAGAAATAACAATTTCGGAAATCAACGCAAAATTCGTCCACCACTAGAATTATCTAAGAAGAGAAAACTCTTGTGTAGAATTTCGTTACCCCTCTCGGAATGATAGATCCGAGATGCGCGGATCCACCGGATATGATCGCTTCTCCTTTGATGTCCACGGAAGAGCGTTATGGATGACGAGCCTTGAAATCCTTTTCACGTCACGCCGGCGAGGATCCTCTAGAAGACCTCCTTCCTTGCAAGACCTTGATGTGGCCGAACCTCCTTGAGGAGAGGATCACCCCTCGGTTTTGAGGTGGAGAGGCAATGAGCCGTCGGCTAGGGTAGGGGGATGTAGGGAAGGTGGCGGCTAGGGATGAGAGGAGAAGGAGATTGGCCGATCTCTTGAAGAGGGAGAGGGGGAAGGCCGTCGGTTTGGAGAGGAGGGAAAGGTAGGGGCGGCGGCTAAGATGAGGGCAAGGGAGAGAGGGAGGGAGAGCAAGAGAATTAGGTTTAGGAAATCTCAATTTTCAATTCAATAATAATCTAATCTCAATATGAAAGAGTCATAGCCTTATATAGGCTTACATCCCAAATGAAAAAACTAGTGGCTAAATACACACCACATAAAATGAAATGCAGGAAATAAAATATTGTTTTAAAATAGCCACTCATGACAAGGCTATTAGCACACCATAAAGAAAAATATTCAAACACGAGTTTTGTTGCGAGGGCGAAGCCCGTAGCCATGACCGCTACGTCGTCGTAAGTCTTTTGCCGGTATATCTTCAACCTCCTCACTCCTCGATGGTCCATCCTCAAGTGCTCCAAGTGCTCCAAGTGCTCCATCATGATGGCCTTCGCCATCAATCCTCCTCCGCTCAAAAGGACTCATCCCCGATGAGTGGTCAGAGAGATAGCGGTGTAGGAGGTCCGCGTCAAGAAGATCCAACTGTGCAGTCGAGAGCCAAGAGTCGTCCGAAGCCGGACGACCACGCCAACGAACCAAGAACCTGTGAACGTCGCCATCTGTAGTGGGAACAACATCATCCTGCAAAATCTTGTCAGGCAAGAAATCTGTCCGGGGAAACCTCGGAAAAACGTTAGGTGAAGCAGAAAAACAATTTTCATCATCAATAAACTGCGTACCTCCCGTAGACTTCGCAGGAGAAAGCGATCCAGATTTTAACTCACCCCCCACCCCATTAGAATTTTTCGTAGAAATATGAAACGGAGAGATAGACAATTCAGGTGGTGGAGCAACAAAAAGCGTTAAATCGGAAATGTTAAACACAGGGGAGATTCCCCAATCAGTAGGTAACTCTAACAAATAAGCATTTTCGCCTAATTTCTTCAAGATTCGAAAGGGACCGGCTTTCTTGTTCGCTAATTTTTTTATGGTGCCCGAAGGCATCCGTTCAGGGATTAGACGAACCATAACCAAATCGCCTATGTTCAAAGAGACTACTCGCCGATGTACATTAGCATTCGATTGATATATAGAATATTGCTTAGCTAACGTCTTGCCAATGTGCTCGTGGAGAGTGTGAACATGTGAAGCGAAGTCTAGTGCAAATTGACTTGACTTAAAAGAAGGTGGTAAAGGAATCAAGTCAAGTGGCACTGGCGCTTTATAACCGTGCACTATCTCATTTGGGGACAATTCAGTGGACCGGTTCTTAGAGTTATTGTACGCTAGCTGAGCATGCGGGAGGATAAGATCCCAAGTACCCTTATGTTCGCCTACTAGACAACGAAGTAACCCTCCCAAGCTACGGTTGACGACTTCCGTTTGCCCATCCGTTTGAGGATGATAGGCCGACGAAAACATCAGTTTAGTGCCCATTAATTTCCAGAGCGTCTTCCAAAAATAACTTGTAAACTTTACATCTCGATCACTCACTATCGTCTTGGGCACACCTCGATGCGCTACAACCTCCTTGAAAAATAGTTTTGCTATATTTGAAGCATCGTAGGTGTTGTTGCTTGCAATAAAATATGCCATTTTTGAGAATCGATCTACCACCACTAATATGGAATCGTGTCGCCTAAAGGTCATAGGTAAGCCCAATATAAAATCCATGCTAACGTCTTGCCATGGTACCGACGGAATCGGAAGGGGTGTGTAAAGACCCGCATTGGTCTTGTTTCCCTTAGCTAGTTGACAAATACGACAACTTCCCACAACTTTGTTGACCATGGGTTTAAGGCCCGGCCAAAAGAACTTATCTTCCACAAGTGTGATCGTTTTGTCTCGCCCAAAATGTCCGCCTAATCCCCCACTATGTAACTCCCATATAATGAAATGTCGTAAAGACGACCGGGGTATGCACAATTGCACATGTTTGAATAAATATCCATCCCGAATATAGAATGCCGAAATAGTGGTAGGGGAGTTATCCTTAGCGGCGAAATAAATGTCCTTAAAGTCGGGGCAATGGATATATTCGTCCTTTATCCTATCGAATCCTATGACCGACACTTCCATGGTATTTAATAACAGTGTGACTCTACTTAGTGCGTCCGCTACACGATTTAGAGTTCCTTTCAAATGCTTGATTATGAAGGTGTATTCCTGTAGATAGGATATCCATTTTGCGTGCCGTGGACTAATCTTATTTTGAGAATTCACAAATTTGAGTGCCTCGTGGTCCGATAATATGACAAATTCTTTTGATATAAGGTAATGTCGCCAATGTTGGAGACATCGGATCACCGCATAGAATTCACGATCATAATTGGAATAGTTTAATTTCGGCCCGGCTAGCTTCTCACTAAAGTATCCTAGCGGGTGTCCCTCTTGGCTTAGTACTCCTCCAATTCCTACCCCCGATGCGTCGCATGACAGTTCAAAAACTTTGCTAAAATCTGGTAATCGGAGTAAAGGAGCTTCAGACATTCGTTCCTTAATCGTTTGGAAGGCACTAGTGGCCGACTTCGTCCACGTGAAGTCTCCTTTTTTCATACATTCAGTTATGGGTGCCATAACACTGCTAAAATTCCGAATAAATCTTCGGTAAAACGTGGCCAATCCGTGGAAACTTCTAACGTCTCGAATGTTCTTAGGTTCCGGCCAATCCTTAATCGCTTGGACTTTCTTGGGATCCACATGAATGCCCTCTGAACTCACGATATATCCTAAGAACTCAACAGAAGGCACACCGAAAACGCATTTTTTAAAGTTAATATATAAGTTCTCTGCGCGCAACGTGGTAAGGATGGTTCTTAGATGAGTCTCATGGTCCCCCGGCGACATGCTAAATACCAATATATCGTCAAAATAGACCACTACAAATTTTCCCATAAAGGGCTTAAAGATTTGTGTCATCAATCGTGAGAAAGTACTTGGTCCATTTGTAAGTCCTTCTCCAAGCACTAGCCATTCATACAGTCCATCCTTAGACTTGAAAGCAGTCTTCCATTCGTCTCCCTCCCGTATTCGTATTTGGTGGTAACCGCTCTTAAGGTCCAACTTAGAGAATATGGCGGCTCCTGATAACATATCTAATAGATCGTCCAAACGGGGAATAGGGAATCGATATTTAATTGTTATTTTATTTATAGCCCGATAGTCGACACATAGTCGCCATGTCTTGTCTTTCTTCGGGACTAATCAAGCGGGGACGGCACAAGGACTTTTGCTGTGTCGTATAAATCCTTTCGCCAACAGATCGGAAATTAATTTTTGCAATTCTTCATGAGAGGAAGGATTGAGTCTATAATGGGGCTGATTTGGTAATGACGATCCCGGGACAAAATCTATCTCATGTTGGATGTCACGTATCGGTGGTAACGTGGGTGGTAGATCCACCGGATAAACATCCTTATATTCTTCCAGGAGATTTCGAAGCGATAATGGGAGGCTCTCAAAAGTTTGTGACTCTTCCTTCGCTTGTAAACATACTAACGCGTATATAACGCCATCCATAAAAGTCTCACGTTCTAAGTCCTTTCTACTAATCAAGCTTATCCTTTTCTTTTCCACTGGCACAACCGTGTCTTTGGAGATAGATGACGGATCCTTGGGCGCTGACGGCTTCAAAATAATGGTTTTACCATTAAACTTGAACTCATATGTGTTTGCGCGACCGAAGTGGGTCACGTCATAATCGTACAGCCATGGTCGTCCTAATAACACATGACACACGTCCATAGGAATGACGTCGCACCAAACTTTATCAACGTAGTTTTTCAAAGTTATCGGAACCAAGCATCGCTTAGAGACTGCTATGGATGTCTTGTTTACCCAAGCAATTTTATAAGGATGTGGGTGCGGCTCGGTTACTAAGTGCATGCGAGTGATGGCATTCTCCGATACTACGTTCATACAACTGCCGCTGTCGATAATTAACTTACACCATTTTTCACCGTCTTTAAAATTTAATGTAAATATATTTGTCCGGTTATATTCATCCAACGCTCGCGGTGTGGCTAAAATGCATCTCATCACCATCATGTACGAATCGTCCTCAATGTCACTTGGCTCGGCGTCAGATTCTTCGCCAGCTCCATAGACAATATCAGCAGGTTCAGACGAAGAGTCTAGTAAGGCTAAAGGCTTGCTTTTCGTGGGGCACTCACTAGAATAGTGCCCTTGAATGCCGCACGAATAACACGTGGCATTTGTCTTGTTAACTCGTCCTATTGGTACTCGCTCACCGGTGGGGTTTCTATTATTCCTAGCGGTAATGACAATGGACTCCGGGTCAGTTGATCGATACTTTCCTTTATCACGCGCGGATGAAGAAGGGTGCGGGCCTAAGATGGATTTCCCTTTCTGGAAATTACGTCCTTTGGACTTGTAGGCGTTATGCTTTTCAATATCCAAGGCGGCGTTGAAGGTGGTGTTAAGGTCCGTGTGACCATAACGCAAGAGTTTCCCTTGTATATCCGGGTTGAGGCCCTTACGAAATCGTGAGAGTGTAACTTCGGGCATTTCACGAACATCGCAACGCACCATCATATCCTTAAGGCGTCCCATATAATCTGCTACCGACGTATTCTCTTGCCGAAGGGTGGCTAAATCGTCGAACATCTGAGTTCGGTGATATGTGGGAACGTATTGATCGTGTAGTAGCGCTTTCATTGCGGTCCACCCAAGTGGGGGTGTTCCGTTTACCGTTCCTAGGCGCCTCTCTTCGTTTAACCAATATGTTTTGGCCCTTCCTAGAAGTTTCATACGTGCGACCTTCACTTTATCAGCGTCAGTTAAGTCGTGCCATTCAAAATAGCACTCGATGTCCATGACCCAGTCTAGGAAAAGTTGGGGCTCTCCCATCCCATCATAGGAGGGTGCGTTCATTTTCACGGCCCTTGTCACATCAAACTCATAATGACCACGGGGTGGGTACTCATCGTCTAAATCACGTGGGTGATTTTGTCGTTCCTCTCGCTGGTTGGCTGCCGGGGGTTGGGGGCCCTGTCGGTTTCTGCCAACGCCGTTGTTTCGAGGCGCCGCTTGATTTACAGCGAGCCCTTCAACTAACTGAGTCAGTGCGTCAAACCTAGCGTTAAACTCATCTCGGAGCTCGGCGATCGTGGCCGGAGCAGGCTCGTCGCCTTGGGTGTTGGCCATGTGTGAGGTGGAGGGAAGATATTCCGTGCCCAGCCTAGTGCGCATGAACGAACGGTACACACCACAATTTTGTCCTGACTTAAATTACGCGTTTGAATTTTTTTGACGCAAAACTATTGAGCAACAGAAAAAAATTTTTTAGACTTTTTTTCTTAAAAAAATGGGAAGAAAATTCAGAATTTTTTTTTGTAATTTTCTGGAAAAATAAAATTTGTGAGTTTTACTAAACGCAGCCCAAAATTCAGATTTTGACACGGTTCGTAACGAAAGTGCACAACGTAAAGGAAAAGACAACCCTATGATAAAAGTGAGGATGGTGTCGATTGGGAAATCAGCACAACCTCCCTCTGATACCAAATTGATGTAGGGATGTCTCTTCGAGTCACGTCGCGTGATCGCGACAACGCTTGACACGATCTACGACCTCTATCCCGCACACTAACGAAAACACAGCCACAACAATTATTCTACTTATCGCACGCGCTAACAATACGGATCGCCGTTCCGCAATTAGATCGAGTGTCGGCTATAGGCCGAACTCTTTCCGGCTAAAAGGGATAATATTGATCCCGGACGAGCTTTTGGGTTGTACCAAAATAGATCCACCAAGAACAAACGATTCGAAAGGTGGTTGGATCTATCCCAACAAAAAGAAAGCGGGGAGTGCCAAATCCTTTTACGATTCCTTCGGAAAACCAAACGAAAAATACTAATCTATTATTTGTTAGCTACGAAGAAATAACAATTTCGGAAATCAACGCAAAATTCGTCCACCACTAGAATTATCTAAGAAGAGAAAACTCTTGTGTAGAATTTCGTTACCCCTCTCGGAATGATAGATCCGAGATGCGCGGATCCACCGGATATGATCGCTTCTCCTTTGATGTCCACGGAAGAGCGTTATGGATGACGAGCCTTGAAATCCTTTTCACGTCACGCCGGCGAGGATACTCTAGAAGACCTCCTTCCTTGCAAGACCTTGATGTGGCCGAACCTCCTTGAGGAGAGGATCACCCCTCGGTTTTGAGGTGGAGAGGCAATGAGCCGTCGGCTAGGGTAGGGGGATGTAGGGAAGGTGGCGGCTAGGGATGAGAGGAGAAGGAGATTGGCCGATCTCTTGAAGAGGGAGAGGGGGAAGGCCGTCGGTTTGGAGAGGAGGGAAAGGTAGGGGCGGCGGCTAAGATGAGGGCAAGGGAGAGAGGGAGGGAGAGCAAGAGAATTAGGTTTAGGAAATCTCAATTTTCAATTCAATAATAATCTAATCTCAATATGAAAGAGTCATAGCCTTATATAGGCTTACATCCCAAATGAAAAAACTAGTGGCTAAATACACACCACATAAAATGAAATGCAGGAAATAAAATATTGTTTTAAAATAGCCACTCATGACAAGGCTATTAGCACACCATAAAGAAAAATATTCAAACACGAGTTTTGTTGCGAGGGCGAAGCCCGTAGCCATGACCGCTACGTCGTCGTAAGTCTTTTGCCGGTATATCTTCAACCTCCTCACTCCTCGATGGTCCATCCTCAAGTGCTCCAAGTGCTCCAAGTGCTCCATCATGATGGCCTTCGCCATCATATGTCCGTACTACGATTCAAGACTCTAACAAGGGGGACTTTACATATCTACCCAAGGAATACCACAATCTCGCCGCACACTCGCGGGAGAGGGGTTTTCCCATGCAAAGGAAGAAGAGCTTCACATGCTCACGAAGAGAATCGTTACCCTTGAGTTCTTCCGCGGCGCCATGAAAAATCTACGCAGTTGGAAAGCACCGCAACGGCGTTGCCTTCGCGGATCTTGGCTCGGATCGCGATTCGGAGCTCCGAAGCTCCACCGGCGGCCGGATTTTGGTCTCCTCCTCCACCTTGCTCTCCCCTCTCTCTACACTTTAGAAAGAGAACCAAGTGGATGAAATGAGGGATTTCAAACCCTAAATTCGGGTTTAAACCGCCAGTACATACCCCCAGCCATTGGATCCAAAGCCAAGGAAACGAACGGCCACGATTAAGCCTAAAATTACAAAATCTGGAGGTTGAAACACGGCCGTGTGCATGGCCGTGTCACCCATTCGCCATCTCGACCGACGCGATAACCAGCACACGGCAGTCGACACGGCCTCCGACACGCCCGTGTCGCATACGACACGGCCGTGTCACGACCCGTGTCACGCCCCGTGTGCAACGACCAACACTCTTTTCTCGAGAAGGACACAGCCTGCGACACGGCACCCGACACTCCTGTGTCACATGTGACACGCCCGTGTCTGTGCCCGTGTCATGGCCTGTATGCATGACTCAGAAAACTCCCTAGCGTGACACGCCTTGGGACACGCCCATGTCCCATGCCGTGTGCCTCAACTCGACGATCGCCGATTGTCAAAACGTCGACCACATGACCCGTGGACGAACACGCCCCTTACACGCCCGTGTCACGCCCGTGACACGCCCGTGTCACACCCGTGACACCTTCTCCAAAACCCAGACTTGGCTTAAAACATCACCCGTCCTTCTTTCGAGTTTCGGGGGTGTTACACGTAGTGTCGCTAATGTGTGTCTTGTTCGCCCATAGGTGACTTGTAGTGGTGTTGGGCAATCTGAGCCCCAACGCTCTGATGAGAGTGCAACACCAGCTGAGGTGCCAACACCTCCTCCATCTGCGGAAAATATTCGATTAGTTGCTGAGGCTCTATTTGCGATGATTTGGCCGACCGGGCAGGCGCTGCCGGCAGTGGTGCCAGATCGTGTTGGTGTCCGACCCGAACCGGTTGAGGCTGTGGATCCGCGAGCAGCTGAACGACAATTGAAGCAACTCATGAGCTTTAATCCGCCTACGTTCACGGGACTGGGATCCCCAATACAGGCAGAGGATTGGTTATCGCGAGTCAAACGTATTTTGATGGCGATCAGGATGGAGGAAACTCAAAAGGTCTCTTTGGCGACCTTCTTGTTAGAAGGAGAGGCGAGGTTATGGTGGGACGAGGTTGAGTTACACCATTTTGTGGGCAGGCAATTGACACAAGTATCGATTTAGGAGTTCTCTCATATGTTTTTGGCTAAACATCTTCCAGTGGCACAACGCATTGTGTTGGAACACCCTATTACTAATTTGGGCTAGGATCACTATGTTTTTAGGAAATCAGTTTGACCTAGATGTATAGTTGAAAAGGTCAAGTTAGAATGAGTCTAGGGCTTAGAACTTAGGTTTGAAGCTGCCCCCAAGATCATTCAAGGATCAAGACTTAGAGCTGAGACAAAGACAATTTTCGTCGAGCTTAGGTCGACGAAACGTCGAACTCTGTTCGACAATCTCTGAGCTCAACTCTGCTAAGTCGTCGAGCTCAGGTCGACGATCTTTGAGCTCAGATCGACGATCTGCCTTCAGCTTATTTCCAAGTCACTGAGCTCTGGTCGACGATCTTTGAGCTCAGTTCGACATTTTCTGTCTGATGTTCAATCCAATCTCTGAGCTAAGTTCGACGATCGTAGAGCTCAGATCGACGTTATTCAGAGAGATCGATGACTTTAAGGATTCAAATTCAGTCAGCTTTTGGAATGTTTTTCAAATTCTCTCGGCATTTATTTCAAGAGATTTGTTAGCCGTTTTCATTTATTCTAGAGCAAGTTTCAAGGGATTTCTCAGGGAATGTTTATCGGACATTCCTCCAGAAGACAAAATATTTATGGAAGACATTTATGACTGCTAACGGCTATCTTGGACAAAGGATAACCAGAGAATAATATACACAACAGCAGATCAAGAGAAACACAACTTACTCATTACACACAAACACTCAATACAGACATACACAGATAGTCAGATCAACAGAGAGAAAAATCAAGTGATCAATCCAAAAGAGTTAGATTGAAAATTAGCATATTGAAAAGTGTTCATAGCTTCAACATCAAAGACTCCAGACAACTCATATTTCAGCCTCTGCTAAAATCATCTTCTGCTGGAGATCTGAAGCTTCTGAAGGCCTATCACCCTAGCAAAGCTCTCACTCCTGAACCATCTACATCTCAGGGGTAGCTTTGATAACACAATCAATCCACTAAGTCTTCTCTCAGTGATTGAGACAGAGAAGACAACTCCACCTCTTCCTTTTTCTTTTCCTGCTGTAAAAGGGTTATCAAAACTCCCTTCAAAAGTCTTGAATCTGGTTCTGAGAGCCTTGTCAAAACTCAGTGGTGGCAAGACACCTTATCAAAAAATCTAGATTTAGTTTTTGAGCACTTTATCAAAAGCTCATTGGTGCCAGGACACCTAATCAACTCATCCTGAGTGGATTCCTACCAAGGGTGGTAGAAGAGTGGATGTACCCAGGTTGATTGGGGAACCACTATAGCTTCTTGTGTTTGGTTGCTTGTGTGTATTCTTTGCTGTGTGCTGTTAATCTTTTGTTTTCTTTTATTATATCTTTTGTTTTATTACTGCAGCACAATACACATACTATATTAACTTAACTCTTCCTCTGCAAAGTTTTATTTTGAAAAATTATTTTAATAAACTCTATTCACCCCCCCCTCTAGAGTCAGACTGATATTATCGTCCACTTTCACATTGCTATGGAGAACAAGTTCCAGCTGCTAACGCAAGGAGAGCCTAGCGTTGATGCGTACCTACATGAATTTACAAGATTGGGACGGTATGCCGGAACAATCTTTGCCGATGAACAAAGAAAAACAAATCGGTTCTATGAAGGATTGCGGGATGAGTTGAGGTTCCTGCTTTCTAGTTCAGTGAACCAAGGATTTTAGGCTTTGGTTGATACGGCGGGTGCGCTGGAAAAGGACATGAAGCGGGTGCAAGGCAAGAAGGACTTGGCCATGGCAAAGCCTGAGTTCAAAGCACCCCGCTCTGGCAAATTGTACTACCAGAAGAAGTGGGGCAAAAGGTCCAAGCCTTCGGGGAGAACTTCTGGTACGGTTACGTCAGGAGCAACGTCGAGGCCGAAGTCTCGTGCATGTTTTACCTGTGGCAAAGTGGGGCATTTAGCTCGTGATTGTCGGGTTGCTTAACTCAAAGGAGAAAAGAAGATGGGTGCGTCTTATGCTGAGAAGGGCAAAGCAGTGGTTGATTACTCTGCATCGCAGGCGCAACCCAGAGTCTACAATCTTGGCCAACAAGAGGCTATCAAGCAAAGTGACGTCGTCACAGGTACGAGTTAAGTTAATGCTTGTTGTATTGATTTCATATTTTGTATGTAGCTTGTGCATGATGTTTGTGCTACAGGCTTTGTCCTGATTTGGAACAATCCGACGAGAGCCCTGTTTGATACGGGTGCTTCACATTCTTTTCTGTCTAAAGACTTCGTAACTCGAGTTGGAGTACCGAGTCATGTGACAATAGATGGTATAAAGGTGCTACTACCGAATGGGTGTATTATGCTTGCGGATAGGACTTGCGATGTGGATGCGCTTATAGGAAATCGAGATTTCGGATTGAGAGCATCTGTGCTGCCACTATAAGAATTTGATGTGATCTTTGGCATGGACTGGCTCTCGGAGCAGAGTACCTTGATTTATTGCACTTCCAAGGATATCACACTGGGCCAGAATACCGAACTTGAGACGAAGTTTGCTGGTATGTGAGGAGTTGGCGGGACCTTGTTGTCTGCACTCCAAGTCGTTAGTGCTGTTCGGAAGGGCGCGGAGTTATTCTTCACACTTATTCAGGTTGTTGAGGCAAAGGCCAGTGTAAGTGAAGTTCCGATTGTGTCGGAGTTTGCAGATGTGTTTCCTGAGGATCTTCCTGGGTTACCGCCTCAGCGGGAGATCGACTTCGCGATTGAGTTGGTGCCAGGTGCAAAACCTGTTGCCCACTCACCATATCGCGTTGTGCCAAAGGAAATGGCTGAACTTAAAGTCCAATTGCAAGAATTATTAGAGCAGGGATACATACGACCAAGTATGTCACCTTGGAGCACGCCTGTTCTATTTGTGAAAAAGAAAGACGGTAGTTTGCGTTTGTGTATTGACTACCGCGAATTGAATAAGCTGACGGAAAAGAACAAATATCCGATTCCACGGATCGATGACCTATTTGATCAGCTAGCGGGGTCAATCGTCTATTCAAAGTTGGATTTGAAATTAGGTTATTATTAATTGCAGATTCGGGAAGGCGATATTCCTAAGATAGCGTTTGGGACACGCTATGGTCATTATGAATTCACGGTGATGCCGTTTGGCTTATGTAATGCGCCTTTAGTATTCATGGATCTAATGCACCGGACGTTCCAAGACTAGTTGGATTTATTCGTAATTGTGTTCATTGATGATATTCTTGTGTACTCTTAGTCAGGAGATGATCATGCAAACCATTTCCGGTTGGTGTTGCATGCCCTATGGAGAAATAAGTTGTATGCCAAGTTCTCAAAGTGTGAGTTCTGACTATCGTCATTGGCTTTTCTGGGTCATGTGGTAAGTGGAGAGGGCATAATAGTAGATCCGGCAAAGATAAGTTCCATACGGGATTGGCCAGTGATGTCTTCAGTGGCCGAAGTCAGGAGTTTTCTTGGCTTGACAGGCTTGTAGAAAACTTTTCACGGATTGCTTTACCTCTAACCACGTTGACGAGAAAAGATCAGAAGTTCGTGTGGAAACCGGAGTGCGCGCGAGCTTTTGAAGAGGTTAAGAGTCGTTTGACCATGACGCCTGTGTTGTCATCGCCATATGGTACAGAAAACTATGAGATCTACAGTGATGCTTCAGGGAGCGGCTTAGGCTACGTTCTTCTGCAATTTGGTAAAGTGATTGCTTATGGCTCGTGCCAGCTAAAGGTGCATGAACGAAACTACCCCGTCCACGATTTATAGTTGGCGGTGGTAATCTTTGCGCTAAAGTTGTGGCGGCACTATCTTTATGGCGCTAAAGTAGATATCTATACAGATCACAAGTGCCTAAAGTATTTGTTAGATCAGAAGGATCTGAATATGAGACAACGGAGGTGGATGGAGTTCCTTGGGGACTACACTTTTTATATTCACTATACTCCCGGGAAGGGAAATGTGGTCGTTGATGCTTTGAGTCGTAGGGCGCCAGTACGGGCAAACTGGTTGCAGAGGCATGATGTGCGGCTAATCCAGGAGATGGAAGCGTTAGAGATATCTTGTGTTGACAAGGATGTTACGGCCGACGCATGCTTGAACTTGTCGGAGGTATAATATACCCTTGCAGATAGAGTTCGGTGAGCAACGGAGCTTGATGAAAGTCTCCAACGCTATGGAAAGGATGGTCCTGGTGACCAATTCTCCTGGGATGATGGATTGTTGCGAAAAGAATATCGATTGCGCGTCCCAAGTATGTGGAAGTTGAGAGAAGAATTGATGTACGAAGCGCATTTTGCCAAGTACTCAATTCACCCTGGGAGCACAGAAATGTACAGAGACATGAAAAAGTTTTCTGGTGGCCTGGACTAAAGAAATACATAGCACGTTATGTGCAGAATGTCACACTTGTGCTTTGGTAAAAGCAGAATGCTAGAAGCCTAGTGGTTTCCTGATGTCGTTACCGATTCCAGAGTGGAAGTTTGATGATATTTATATGGATTTCGTGCACGTGTTGCCGAGATCTCAACGCGGTCATGACTCTATCTTGGTAATTGTAGACCGGTTGACAAAAGTGGCTCACTTCCTTCCAAACAAGAGAGATGATTCAGTGGAAACTTTGGCTAAACTCTATGTCGAACAGATTGTTCGACTGCACGGTGTTCCTCGGAGCATTGTTAGTGATCGTTATGGGTGATTCACCTCAATTGAATGGATGTTAATTCATCAAATGTTGGGTACAAAATTATCATTCAGTACGGCCTTTCATCCCCAGACGGATGGCCAGACTGAGCAAACCAACATGACGATGGAAGATATGCTTCGTATGTGCGCCCTAGATTTCAGTAAGAAATGGGAAGAGTACATTTACTTGGTTGAATTTTCCTATAATAACAGCTACCAAGCGAGCATCGGTATAGCACCGTTTGAGGCTCTATATGGTCGTAAATGTCGTACACCATTAGATTGGGCGGAGGTAGGCGAATCCGAGCTGAATGGGAGAAAGGAAGTCGAAGAAGCTACCTCGATAATACACTCTATCTGGGAGAGGTTATTGATAGCCCAAGATCGACAAGCAAAGTACTACAACGCCAAGCATCAGAACATGAAGTTCGCAGTGGGCGATTGGGCTTATTTGATGATCAAACCCTTCAAAGGCGTATCTCGGATTCAGCGGTTGAAAAAGCTAAGTCCCAGATACCTTGGTCCATTTTAAGTGGGGGAGCGAGTCGGGGAAGCTGCTTATCGGCTAGCGCTTTCAGCAGAGTTGAGTGGATTGCATGATGTCTTCTACATCTCAGTACTTCGCAAAGCCGTCAAGGATCCAGCTCAAATAGTTGAGAATGATCGTGTACCGATTGACTATGGGCTAACGATGAAGGTTAGACCCATTCAGATCGAGGATCGAGCCGAGAAACAGTTGCGGAATAAGATAATCAGGATGGTCAAAGTCTGGTGGGACAATTGTGGCCGAGAGGAGCTAACATGGGAGCGTGAGCAGACCATGCGAGCTGAGTTTCCCTACCTTTTTGTTTAAACTGTTGACCATATACATTTTGTTATAACAGCTCTTTTAACGTTTTAGCTTTATGATTCCTATTTTATTTTGCTGAGTATAAATTTCGGGATGAAATTTATCTTAAGGGGGGGAGGATTGTAACACCCCAAAATCTCAAGATGGGGTCAGGCTGGGTAATACGGCCTGGGACACGGGCGTGTCCCAGGGCGTGTCCAGACACACGGCTTGGGACACGGGCATGTCCCAGGGAAGGTACTTTCCTCGAGGTGTCGACTTGAGTTCTCGATAACTTATCGTCGAGAGGCGACACGGCCTGGGATACTGGCATGCCCCAGGGCGTGTCCTGCTCGGGTGAATATTGAATAGCGTTGAGTGGCATTGAGTATGGAACACGGCCTGTGACACGGGCGTGTCACATGGTTGTGTTGGGCACACGGCCATGGACACGGGCGTGTTCCTTAGCCGTGTCCTGCTCGGGTGATTTGGGCTTGTGTTACAAGGGGTGACACAACCAGTCACACGACCGTGTCAAAGTTTACACGGGCGTGTCTGCCCTGTGACACGGGCGTGTGGAGACCATGTTCTGGTTCTTTTTGAGTCGGTTCGTACACCGCTTGGGGGACACGACCTGGGACACGGGCATGTCACAGGCCGTGTCAAGTCCAATATGGAATTTTGGGCAGATCTTTGACATTTAATTCTTTCTATTTGGATCCAATGGCCCTGGTCCTTTCCTGCAGTGATAAGGCTAAGTGTTAGCCTCTTCTCTCATTCTTATCAAGAGAGAAAAAGAGAGAGCTTGGAGGAAGGAGAAGGAGGAGAAGAGCAAGGCTTTGGTGGTGCTCCTACGGTCCGGTTCAAGATCCGAGGCTAGTTTTGTTTAGGCAAAGCTGCTGCGGTGCTTTCCAACCGGCCAGATATTTGATGGCTCCCAAGAGATCGTCAAGGGTAACGGTCTTCCTTCTTAGACATGTGAAGTCCTCCTTTATACATGAGTAAGGAATCCTCTACACCAAAAGGTGGAAAAAGTGAGTGATTCCAGTGTGTGATAGTTGCTATCCCCAGCTTGAGTTTTCATATAGACCCGGCAAACTGTAGTACGAGATAGGCATGCTGTGTGAAGCCCATCTGGACATGTTGGTCTGGATTGGTGAAGTTGGATTAACGCACCAGAGAAGACTCCGCGTATACTTGTGTAGTTAGTGGGGTCGTTGGGTTATGCCTGTGAAGGGGAGTAGCAGGAAGTACTGGAATGTGGAACTCCAGGAAAATGCCCTTGTGCTGTTTGTGCTGTGGCTACGATGTAGCCAGTCCTTGATGGACGATGAAACCAGTCCTAGTTAGATAGTGTGGCTATTAAGATACCAGTCCTTGGCGGATGTTATGGCGATTGGGAACTGCGAGCTCTAAAAAGCCTCGTGCCGAACAGGAAAGGTGAAGCCGACCCGCGCCTTTTTTATAGCCGCAAGTACAATGTGCTTAGTGAGGGCAAGGCGAGTTGAGTAACGGGGGGTGGTGGATCTGTACCTGCGTTATGTTGACTGTACAAGGAAGTGCCAAGGCATTGGGCTTTCGTCAGTAGCATAATGAGAGTCTTAGGCCTGCGCGCCATTAATACTAAATGCTCAATGGTGTTGATCCCGGTTCACCGGTGTACCCAAAAGTGTGCTTGAGAGCACATATCGTCGGGCCGGGTGGCCGACAGTTGTGATGGATTTCTTGTACGTGAGAGCACAATATGTGTATTATCTGTCAATTGCTATATTGCTCTGCAGGGAAGGAATGCCTCTGCCCAGGGAAGGGGGTAGGATTGTTATAAACTGGTCAGCTGAATGCTGACCGTTGCCTTGTTTGCCATCTTCTGGGTGGATTGTCCTTGTGCAGGTGCTGGAGAGCCGAGCGAAAAATGAAGGGCTGATGCCCCTACTGCTGCTGTTGCCGCTCTTGCTATTGTTGCTAGCCCTTGAAGGCTATCTTTTGTATTTTCTTTTATTCATGTATGGTCGGCCTGCGCGCCGATGTCTGTAATCCATACTGTTTAAAGAGGAACTGTAAGGCCTTAAGGCCAAACTGTAGTATTTGTTATGCCCTCGTTTGAGTGGTTGTATATAACGTTGGTTTATATATATCTGGTGGATATTCTTGCTATGAGTTCAGTTAATTACTTGTGTATCTATTCCGCTAGCAAGCTCTGTGTTAGGATGCGTTGATGGTATTATCTTGTGACCTCCCCGTCTGTTTGTAGCATATAGTGTGGGCCCCGGCCAAAACTTCTATTATATGTTATTTAACGGGTGGAGTCGTTACATGACCGATGCATGGAGTCTCGCGGGTGCGTGGTCGGAAGAAGCTCCGTCTGAGATACTTGAGGCCTTACAGGATCCTGGAACGGATCGACCCCTTAGATTACAGACTGGAGCTGCCGCTGGAGCTAGCGGGTTTGCATGACGTCTTTCACGTCTTCTCCCTTAGGAGAGCTCTACTTCGGCTGGAGTAGCAGATTACGACTATAGATGTGCCTCTAGCTTCTGATCGATCGGTGCACCTAAAGCCGATTCGGATAGACGATGCTGGGATGCGGGTGTTACGACACAAGAAGGTTCCGCTGGTCAAGGTCTTGTGGAGGAATCATGGACAAGAGGAGCACACGTCGGAGCCACATGACTTGATGCAACAAAGTTAACCAGATTGTCTTTCACTTCAGGTATCCCCTTTAACCTCTCGAGATGTTACATTTTAATTCTAATACTTGACACCCCGTAAGCCTAACCTGAATTTCGAGGATGAATTTTTTTTTGTGTATTGGGATTTGTAACATCCCTCAGACTTCTAGACCCCTAGGATGGTTTTGTCATGACTGGGTCATGACAAAACCCTAGGAAGCACTAGAGGGTTTGGGTGAACATGGGAAGCAAGGTATGAACCACCTTGGGCTTCAAATAGTAAGCCTCAGTTAACAAATAATTAGGGATTATAAGACCGGTAGTTTTCGTCGAACTCAGCAAGCAATTCGTCAAACCGGTTGGATCTGTCGAACTCGGTAAGAGTTCATCGAACGGAGCGTATTCGTCGAGCTCAGCAAGAAATTCATCGAATGGAGTGGGTTCGTCAAACTCAGCAAACAATTAATCGAACCGGTCAGATTCGTCAAACTCAACAAGAGTTCGTCGAACAGAGCATATTCGTCGAGCAGAGGAAGTCAAATTGAGCCTCTCTGGAATTAGGAGCATATTTGTCGAATTGAGTTCGATAAATGGAGCAAGTTACTGAACTAGGATAAGGTTTCGTCACGGGGCATATTCTTCGAACGGAGTTCGACGAATGGAGCAAATTTGTCGAGCATAGTTCGACGGATGGAGATAATTCGTCCGCGAAGTATGATGAATAGAGCAAATTCGTCGAGCGGAGTTCAAAAAATGGAGCAAATTCGTCGAGCGGAGTTCGACGAATTGAGCAAATTCATTGAACTAAGCCTCTGTGGAATTGGTGATTTGGAGGAGCGAGGGAAAGCTAGGGATTAATGGCCATTATGGCCATGGAGGCTCCGTAACCCCCGCTTTTATGGGGCTTTTACTCCTTGGAGGGAGAAGAGACATTTCTGGTGGTGGCCGGCCATTGGGGTTGCTCTGCCCATTAATTTAGTTGAAATCGAAAGAATGAGTTTATGGCCATTGAAGATTGACCCTCCCCCTTCCCCAATTAGTTATTTTAAAAGCTTCACAGGGCTGAGAGGAGCCATTTCCACTAATTCCTTGCAGAAATAGAAGCCCTTCGCTGTACAATTGCAGAGCACCAAAAAGCTCGGTGGCCAAAAACGGTGTGGAGGCAAAGCAATCGCATTCAAGCTGCAAACAAGGTCCTCCTCTACTCCTTCTTGGGTTAGATCTTAGAAATCATTAGAGATAAGAATTGGGCCCAATTTAGCACGATCCAGTGGAATTTTTCTGCTGACATTCCATGAAAATGAGAGTGTTAGGTTCAGCGGGATCCGCCGCCTCCGGCGGCCATACCACCTCCGACCGATAGCCCTCACCTCAACGGAAGTGGTGGTGGCGGTGGTTGGCCGGGGAGGTGGCCAGAAGGCCGACAAGTGGACTTGGAGTTTGCTATAGGTTGGGCAGATCTGGGTCGTTGGCTGGAGGAATAAGAAAGTCAACCGCTGCCCGATCATGCTTTAAGATCTGTGCAGATTTTGATGAATTAAACTTTATGTTATATGAATGTTTCTGTCACAGAAAAATCACTTGCCTTTGGATTTAAATTTAAAATACTTAGAGGCCTTTTCTTAAAATTTGGTCAACATAAAACTTGTAGCCCTATGGGTCTAGTTTATTTTAAAATTGGTTTGAACAAATTTGGAGTTCAGGTAATACCTCAGGACTCATTTTGGTGAGGTCTAAACTAAGGGTGGATCAGAGATTGTTTGGGGTGCTCCAATCAAACCTGACCTCTAAATGACCTTAAATTTTGAGCATGAGTCATTCATATCTAGATCTATAACATATCCAAAAATGGAAATTTTTGGAAAACATTTGTCAATAGTGTGTGAAATAATTTAATAAACCTTGTATGACTTGATTAGAGGGTCTAAAGACCTCTAAACCCACCAAAATTTTGGTGGCTGTCTCTTAGGATCATATTATCACTCTGATAAAAATCTCAGCCTAATTGGGTTTGAATTGAATAGGTTTTTGTGAGACCAAAGTATGGCCCTTAAGGATAAATTTGGGCAAAAGGGTACTTGGGGCATGGAGGGGCCAATCCTCACCCAAATGGGATGGGTCTTTAGCTAGAGCCTCAAGGTCAGTTAAAACACCCTCACATGGATTTTGAGGTGGAATAGGGTGGATTTGCCCTAGGACCCTAGTTCAAACCCTAAGGTTTACCTTTGGGGGTTTGTGAAGGACATGAGGTGATATGTCCTCTTATGGACTTGGTGTTTAGTCCATGAGATCTTAGGGTGGTGAAATGCCCTAGAAAGGAATTTGGTGATATATACACTTAAGAACACATCTTAAATCAACCAGGGATTGTTTAGGCCGATACCTTTTATGGAAGTATTGAAGGGTCATATGACTTTGGACCTTCATGAGATTTTGGTAGGAGTAATTTTATAGTATTATTAACCTCTGAAATTTATTATAGAATGTTTAGAAAAAAGTAGCTCATACTTGTAGGTAAAATCTCCACCATGCCCTTTGGATGATATTGAAGTAACTGTGGTTTAATTGTCTTAGAATGATATAAAACTCTGGCAAAGTTAATAAAATACCATTTTTATGCACTGATAGACTGGTTGGAATAATTAGGTATCTCCTCTTAGTCCTTCATATGTAAATTGGACTAGTGCACCTTATTTTGATAAATAGATAACAAATATTATATATTGTTGGAAAATTGTCTTACTTGGCCAGAGAATCTTTTTGGGCATAATAAAGCCTAGAAAATTATTACATGTTATTTGGATGAGTTTATAAAAATGTTGCTTCACAAAGTACACTCTAATGGATTTATTTTAATTGTTTTTCTATATAGACCACTGACCTTAGAATTGCATGAAACTTAGTCAATAATGTTTTATGATCATGATAGAGTTTTGGTAAATTTTATATAATTTTTGGACTATGAGTTGTGGAACTCCCTTCTTTACCTCTAATTATCTGAATTACGTTGAATTAATTATTTAAGGGCTAATAATTTTATGAAAGTTTATGAAACTTGGTATTCTCTGTTATTTTGGCATTTTATAGTGATCATAATTTTTGGAAGGCCATAACTTAATGAAATTTAGTACTTCGTGTTCAAAACCATCTATGGCCTAATTTTGGGGAAAATTTAATAAATGAAAAATTAATTATGAAAATTAAAAGTTTCTAGATTTAGTCTAAATATGTCATGATAGACCCCCAGTAACAATTCTAGGGCATTTGAAAGAATATTTGAATAGGTCACCCCTCATGCTCATCATATAGCTTAGGTTGGTCTACATATAGTAAAAATACAGAATCGTGATAACATGTGGGATGGTCATAAGAAGTTGGGAGTAATGGTATACTGATTTGGTATGGTGAAAAAGAGAGCTTCATTAGGATTCATGATGAGGAGAATGTTGGTTTGACTAGTGTTAGGAGGTGCTCTAGATCGACGAAAGATCGTCTTTCCTGTGGAGAGAGAGAGTAAAAATGCACTAGGGTTAGATTTAGTGTAACATTAAATGGGTTTTGGACCCGGGTAGATATCAATAATAATAAGTGCCTTGCGAAAGGGAATGATGGACTTCAGCTACCATCATAGTTCCTAGTGCCCTATGAGAGCCCTTCACCGGGAATGCCTTGGGTAGTCCGAGGTTAACGTAAGCCGTAGGTTTAATGGATTACAAGAGTAATTAGAAATACTTTAGGATTACACTTACACTCCCCGGTGTTATGGGAGTGAGGTTGGGTCTCACGAGTGGAAGGCTCTATGGTTTTGGTGATGGGCAGGTTAGCCCGACGATCCAATGGCTTGGTAGATATTTGTGACAAACGGGATAGTATGTGGAGCCTTTGCTCGGTGGGGAAACAAGTTAATATTGCATGTTCATAAAATATAAGGTGGTGGGTCTTCGATATTGAAGAGTCGTCGCACCGACACCAATATATTGACTCGACAAGTGTTGTTTAGCACTTAGCCAAATAAAGTCTGGTGTGCCAGCCGACAAGAGTATGCAGGAGCTCTGCTTAGTGCACCAGCATTGAGGCGTATGATATGTCTAACTGGTAGTGCTGATACCGGTTTATAGATGGGAGAGGCCCAACCCACCACTTCCATTTGCCACTACGGAGGTATCCTGGGAGGTTAGGCTCAAGAAAGGGGGAACTAAAGGTCTGTGTGCAAAAAGTTGGGTGTGTGTGTTGCACTTGTATGTTCACATCATAGCATACTTTCATGACGTAACATAATAATTGCATATAACTCTTGACACATATTCTATAAATTGGTATGGGACACTTTATATAATAGGCCTTGCAAAATGACCCCTTGGTCTATAGATTTGTATGGACATTCCTATAGGTCATGGTTACGTACTTAATTTACCTTCATGTAATTTTACTTGCTAACCTTGATCATGTGTATACTTATATTGCTTACTTATACTTGCTGTAGTTTATAATCATGATAGACTAGTTCCGTTATCACCTGCTTATTTTTGTTACTCTCCACCTTACATACCTTCCCTTTCCTTCTCCTCGCTTGGTGCATAGGATCCATGGGGGAGGAGGGGTGGGGGATGATAAGACTTAGTCTTTTAGACTAACGCTCATTGACCAAATCATTTTAGGGGATCGTGGAACCGAACCAGGAGATGCAGCCCCAGAGGTCGGTGCGCTTGGAGATGGGACAGTCTAGCACAAGAGTTCAGGCAGCAAGGACAGTGTGTCCCGATCATTAGTAGTTATTATAGAATTGATTCCGTGTTGAGTGACTTGAAGTGAGGATCATGTTGTATCGGGCAGGAGCCCTCTTATTAGTACTTTGATTTATCATTACTGTGGACCTCATTCATACTCCCAATCAGATTAGGTACACCAACTATCTCACATTCCCATACAGAGGCCTATATGTTACCTTATTTCTATAGTTTTATTATGTGCAGACTTAATGAACTACGTGAAGTGCATGAATGGTGACCCCTCCAAGTATTCATCGAAATGATCTAAAATTATTACTACGGGTCAATCGTGATACTTTATGAATAAATCCATAATATTATAATTTTCCTAATTTATTTGGCATTTATTATATTTTCTGCAAAATCAGGCCACCTAGGATTTTGATCACCAAGTATAATGTTCTGACAAGATATGACCTTAAAAAAATTATGACAAGTGTATATCATCAAAATAACAATAAAAACTAAAATTCACAATTTTCCAAAAAGGTTTTGACCTCCAAACAAATTATTGATTAATTACCCACAAGCATAGGGTAAAGCAAGAAATATTAGAATTAATCATCCAAACATTATGGGAAAATTACCCGATAATAAAAGTGACCAGCAAAGTCTACTGACCATAAATAATAATTTTCTAAACAAATTTTGTCTCATAAGTAAATCATTTAAAATTATTCTACACAAGGCACTTTGTGAAGCATCCTATATGAAAAAACTTCCAATAATTTTACGAAAATTCACAGAGCATTATTATGTCCTCAATTGTTTCCTGAACAAGTTTCATAATTTTCCAGTAAGCAAATGACCATAAAATAATTATCTTGTGATTGAATAAAACTTAAGGTTTGTGAATGAAGTACTAAAATTATCAATCCAAAATTCACAATAAAATTCTAGGGAACAACATCATCTAAATAAATTTACTTCCTAAATTTCATGAGCATCCAAGTTCATTTAAGCATGTACATAAATATTGAATCGAAGTTCCATAATCTATCCATAATTACTTTAAAGAGGGTGTAAGTTCCTAAAAAATCCGAAAACCACTCTTCTAGAGCTTATTTTTACCCTAGGAACTCACCAACCAATTTCCAAGACCATCCAAGGACATATAGTCCCACGTCCTTCACTAGGCCCCAAACTTCAACCCTAAGGCCTATACTATGGTATTTGGGCATATCCTACCCAAACCACTCAAATTCTCTTGAGGGGGGTGTTTTAGATGACCTTGAGGCAGTGGTAAAAGTTTCACCAACTTTGGATAGGATTGACCACTCAAACCATCAAACAACCTTTACCCTAATTTACCTTTAGGGACAAAACTTTGGTCACACCAATACCTACTTAAACCAGTGCCAATTGTGCTGGGATTTTTACCAGTGACCTATCATGACCCTAAGGGTCATCCACACAAATTTTGGGGAATTGTGAGGTCATTAGACCCTAAAATTAAATCATACATGATTTATTAAATATTTACAAGAACTATAAAAAAATGTTTACCAAAAATTCCCATTTTTGCATATGTTAGAGGAATAGGTAAGAGTGACCCCTAACAAGATTTCAAGGCATTTGGATGGTTGGATTGATGGGGGCACTCAATTTAGTCTCTGGCTAACCCTATGTATAGACTGCACCATTTTCAGTGCTGTGGTCATACCACTGACCCAAATGGGTAGAAACCAATTTTAAATTAAACTATACTAAAAGGCCTACAAATTTTGTGAGGCCATTTTTCCTAAAATGGCCTCTAAGAGCCTCATTTAACAGCAACAACAAGTACTTGATAAAAGTTAATTTATTCACTATACATTATATATATAACAATAATTATATATAAAATGAACTGTTCATCTTCTTCATATGCCCGAACAGAACCCGAAAATCCCTCGTCCCTAGCTTTTCCCTAGTTTTTTGCTGGCCACCGGGTCACTTCCCTGGCAAACCACCGCCACCACCACCTCCGTCGAGGTGGTGGCTATCGTCCGGCGGTGGTTTGGACGCCGGAGGTGGTGGTTTTTGGCGAACCCGACACCATGATTTTTCTCACTTGGATCGGCTCATTTGAGTCTGATTTCTCGGCCTAATTTAATCTAGATACTAGCACAAGGGAGAGGAGGATAAGTGGATAATGTTTGGGATTTGACAATGGCAGTGGCAGCAGTTGGCCGTGGCGTTTTTCCACTCCGACGAGCTTACCCGATTTCTCGATCCTCCACCAAAACAATCGATCCAATACATTATTTTGACTGCCAAGGATGTTTTGAAGGTGATGAGATGATCAAAAGTGGGAATGGGAGGCTGTATAGGGGGATTTATATTTTTCCATGGGAGGGGAGGTGAAGGGGTGGTCGGTCATGGTGGTTGGGCTCCTCCATTGATGGTGGCTGATGAGAAACTGATGGGAATCTCTTCCCAAGGATTAGGAGGAATGAATGGAGGCTTGGGGAGGTGAATGGGGTGGCTCATGGTCTCCCTCCATAACTTTTCTCTCTCTTTCTTCTTTCTCTCTCCTCCATTAAAGGGGAAAACTCCCATTTTCTCTCTCCAAGTCATCAATTATAGAAAATGAATAGGAAATCAGATATTTTCAGATCTCATGGGATAATGGGTCACCTCAATTGGACCTAGCCCAATGCGGTTGGGCTTGGTTGGGTTATCTTGAGTTAATTTGACCCAATTTAGGGTTGAGTGGACTTTGCTCAATTTGACCTTTTTAGTTGAACCCAATGGGTCCTTAGTGACCCATTAGACTCTGCTAAGGTCTAGGGAGACTTGGGTAGGGTCGGTTTGACACCTTGGTGGTCACTTGACCCTTGTTAGGGTACTTTGACCATTTTAGGGTTTATGTTGACTTTTGTCAACTTCATCCCTTGGGTTGACCCCAATGGGTCCTTAGTGGCCCAATGAACTCCCCAAAGTGTTAGAAGGGTTCAGGTGGGGTCATGGAGTCAAGGTGAAGGTCCACTGGTCCTAGATAGACCACTTTGACAATTTTAGGGTTAGGGTTGACTTTGGTCAGCTTGACCACTTTAGTTGACCCCAATGAGTTTTAGGTGTAACATCCCTCAAACAACTAGACCCCTAGGAGTTGTTTTGTCATGACTAGGTGATGACAAAACCCTAGGAAGCTCAAGGAGACCAGGTGAACTAGGGCATGAAGGTAGAAATCACCATGGTCTACAAATAACACATTCCAATTACCTAACATAAGGTTTGACATTAAGGCCTCACCTTGACTTTTTAACCCCATCATAACATCCCTAACCCATTTGGGGGTCCCTTGGAGCACCTAGAACCCATTGGGGTCAACCAAAGTGGTAAAGTTGACCAAAGCCAACCCTAACCCTAAAATGGTCAAAGTGGCCTATCTAGGGCCAATGGACCTCCAACTTGCCAAAATGACCCCACCTAGACCTTCATAACCCTTAGGGGAGTCCAATTGGTCACTAACCACCCAATGGGGTGAACCAAATAGGTCAAGTTGACCAAAGTCAACCTAAACCCTAAAATGGTGAAAGTACCCTAATAAGGGTCAAGTGACCATTAAGGTGTCAAACCAATCCTAACAAAGTCTCCCTAGACCTTAGGGGAGGCTTATAAGTCACTAAGGATGCATTGGGGTCAACTCAAAAGGTCAAATTGACCAAAGTCAACTCAACCCTAAATTGGGTCAAAATTAGCTCAGGTTGACCCAACCTAGCCCAACTCACTTGGGCTAAGCCCATGTTGAGTGGCCCACTAACTTTAGGAGGCTGATATTTACATGGAATGTCATTAAAAATATGTGAATGACGACTAAGAGAGAGAAACCTCAAGTTTCCTTTAATGGAGGAGAGAGAATGAAGAAAGAGAGAGGTGTTATGGAGGAAGGCCATGGGTCACCCCCTTCATCCCCCCAAGCCTCCATTCATCTCCCCTGACCCTTGGGAAGAGATTTCCATCAATTTCTAGTCAGCCACCATCATTGAAGGAGCCCAATTATCATGGACGAAATTCTCCTCCTCAAAATCCCCCTATACAGCCCTCCCCACTCAAATATAACTTCACCGTTAGCTTTAGAGGATGGATGGCAGTCGAATTGGTATATTGGATCAAAGGTTTTGGTGGAGGATCGAGAAATTGGGCAAGCTCGCCGGAGAGGGGAAAATCCACGGCCAACTGCTACCACCACCGTCGTCTAACCCCAAACAAGGTCCACTTCTCCTCCCCTCCCTCTATGCTAGATATCTAAGGTGTTAGGAGTCAGAATCGGGCTCAAACGAGCTGAATCCAATTCAAAATTTCCATGAAAAACCATGGAAATTTGGGGGTAGCGGGTTCGCCGGAAACCACCCCTCCGGTGGCCGTGCCGCCGCCCGGCGATAGCCACCACCTCAACGGAGGTGGTAAAGGCGGTTACTAGCCAGGGAGGTGGCTGGGTGGCCGGCGTTAAGCTTTGGAAAAGCTACAGGAATAGGAAGTTACCGGTGTTCTGTTCGGGTTTTTGAGGAATATGAACAGTGCCCCTTTTATAAGAATTTATTAATATATTTAAATATTAAATTTAGTGATTAATTACTCCTTTATATGCATCGTTTGATGCTGCTAAATGAGGCCCTTATAGGCCATTTTAAGAAAAGTGGACAGTCACGAAAGTTGTAGGCCTTTGAGTCTAATTTATTTTAAAATGAGTTTCGGCTCATTTAGGTCAGTGGTCTAACCGCAACACTCAATATGGTGCAACCTCTACTTAGGCCTGACCAGAGACTAATTTGAGTGCCCCCACTAAACTAGTTAGGCAAATGCTTTGAAATTTGGACCATAGGCTAATTTTACCGACCCCTCATCATATCCAAAAATGGAAATTTTTGGAGAATATTTTTTTATAGTTTTGTAAAAATTTATTTAATCGTGTATGATTTAATTTTAGGGTCTATTGGCCTCAAATACCTCCAATATTTTGTTGGTTGATGATGAGTCCGATTTATATAGAGTTTTTCGGGCTCATCTAGGCTAGTTTTCACTCATTTGCACTTCACTTTTAGTTCTATATCATTCATATTTCTTCTAATCTTTATTTCCATAGGAAGTGCACTTATAGGCCCGTGGGTGTGCAATTGCGCATGCTTTTGTTGGGGGTAAGCACCTGGTGCTCCCCGTAGGTAATTTTGTTGTTGTTGTTTGCATTTTGTTGCTGGGAGATGGTGTTCCATTTTGTTTCTATGTTGTGCAGGTAGTCCCAAATTCATTTTCTAGTTTCTGTATAAAATGCACGGTCGTGTGCATATCTTCGCGCACGGTTTCAGTGCAATCGTGTGTTTCACACAGCAATTCTAGGGACTTCTATTTCTACCCGTGTGTTTTGTTCCCGCACGGTTTAGGCCAAACCATGCGAGAAGGAATCGCACAGTCTGCACATTTTCTCTTTATTCCTACATTCTGGGGTAAATCATGCATTTCCATCACGCACGGGCAAACACGCCCGTGCGTGAGTAAAACGCACGGTTCACCTGTTTCTCTTATTTTCTTGCGCTCTGTGTTTACCCGTGGGATTTCCTTCACGCACGGGTGGAAGTGCCCGTGCGCGAGTAAAACACACGGGTCAATGCGTCTTCTTTCACGATCTAGATCTGAAAGTTAATAACGCACGGTTAGCGCACGGTCGTGTGCGGGACCGTGCATGCCTATTTTTCTGACATGTTTCTATTTAAAACGCAGATTTTCCAACTGCATAGACAACTTCATTCCAGTCGATTTCTCAGCCGATTTAGAGCAAAACTCCGCCGTTTAACCTCTGCCCTTCATCTTCCACCAAGCAAAGAAGCTCCGGCCATGCTCATGAAGTCTACATCTTGCCGGCTCTTGCTCTCGGACTTCTCCTTCATCAACTAGCTTTGCATCAAGCTTTGACGCCATAGTCATCAAGCAAAGGGAAGCTTGCAACCTTCTTTCGGATCATGACACGAAGAAGACTGGTCCATTGGAGGGTAGTGAAAACCTTCTATACCCCAGATGCAGCATAGGACCGAGCTTGGACGCAGATTGATAACCCGGAGATTCCTTCCGCGAACCCTCAGCAATACTTTGGATTTGGTCGATCTCTTGCCTTGTTCTTCCTTTATTCGTTTATATGTGCTGTTAAATATTTCTATGTAGATGGTTTGCACTTTGGTTGTATATGTTATGTGTTTCATGTCTATGTGATTCCTATTTCATATTATCGCTTAAGTTGCTTGAGTTGCGCCATATTTCCATCCATCATCCCATCCGGTCTTGCAGCACTATCAATTGCTAGTGGAGTGCGCAGCGAAGAGGTGCTTACGACCCTAAAATTTTGGTTCTTACGCTTGCCTACTCGTCCATCCACCTAGCGTTTCGATGCATAGCTGCCCGTATAGTCTTCCATCCCACCTGGCGAAGCGATGCATAACGGCATTGCATATGAGTAGTTTGTAGTATTTTATTTTCCTTTTCCGCAACCATCAAAACCCCCGTTCGTTAACTCCGACCTAAGGACTTCAATCTCAAGTCCTCCTCGATATTAGTTGACCATTAGGGTTATGGTCTGACCCTGGTAAAAATTTCATCCCATTTGGGATTGATTTGATTAGGTATTTGTGTGACCAAAGTTTGGTCTCATCAGGGAAAAATTAGGTCAAAAGTGAACATGATGGTTTGAGTGGGCATTCCAAAACCAAAGTTGGTGAAACTTTGGCCACTTACTTAATATCACATAAAACATCCCCACCAGAGATTTTAGGTGGTTTGGGGTTGAAATACCTTAAAACCCTAGTGTGAACCCTAGGGTTGGATATTGTGCCTATTGAAGGACATAGGACCAAATGTCCTTGAAATATCTTGAAAATTGGTTGATGAGTTCATAGGGTGGGAATAAGCCCTAGAAAATGTTATTAGAATTTTTAGGAGCATTTAACCCCTCTGAAATAATTAAGGACCAATTAGGGCACTTCTACTCATAATTTCATTGCATAATTAAATGATCTTGGATGTTCATGAAACTTAGGCAGTGATCTTATATAGTTGTTATTAATCTCTGGAAATTGTTGTATGAATTTTGATTAATATTTATATTACTTCATTCACAAACCCTATAATTGCCTTGAACATAATGTAATTATTTAAGAGTTAATTACCATCTGGAAAATTATGAAACTTGGTTTCAAAACATTTTAATGCTTTATTATTCTTAGTGAATTTTTATAAAATTATTGGAAGACTTTTCAGACAGGATGTTTCACAAGGTGCTTAGTATTGAATATTTTTAAATGATTTATTTATGTGACACAAGTTGTTTAGAAAATTATTATTTTTCGTCAGTAGACTTTTCTGTTCACTTTAAACATAGGATAATTTTCCCATAATTTGTTTATGATTAATTCTAATATTTCATGCTTTACCCTATGATTGTGGATAATTAATCAATAATTTGTTTGGAGGTCAAAAACTTTTTGGCAAATTGAGAATTTTAGTATTTACTGTTATTGTAATGATATACACTTGTCAAAATTTTTTTGAGGCCATATCTTGTCTGAAAGTTATACTTGGTGTTCAAAAGCCTAGGTAGCATAATTTTGTAAAAAATATAATAAATGCCAAATAAATTATGAAAAATATTATTTTCTGGATTTAATCTTAAAAAATCATGATTGACCCCGAGTTATAATCTTATGCCATTTGGATGAATATTTGGAGGGCTAACCATTCATGCACGCCATGTAGCTCATTAGGTCTGAACATAGTAAAACTGTAGAATTAGGGAAACATGTGTACCTTGGTATGTGGTAGTTTGTAACAACCCCATCCGTTAAATAACATATAATAGAAGGTCTGGCCGGGGGCCCACACTATATGCCACAAATAGGCGGCGAGGTTACAGGTTAATACCAAAACATACTTGCATCCTAACTCAGAGCATACTAGCGGAAGATTTAAAGTTAATATTGAAGTCAATAGCCACGAATGTCCACTACATATAAACAAACACATTTATATATAACCTTGAAGGAATGTACACCAAATACACAAGAGTTTAGCCTTAAGGTCTTACAGTTAAGCTTCACAAGTGTAGATTACAAACATCGGCGCGCAGGCCGACCACACATAAAAATAATAAAGTTCTTCGCTCAGCCTTCGAGGGCCAGCAACAGCAGTAATAGGGGCTTCAGCTCGCTATTTTATGCTCGGCTCTCCAGCACCTGCACAAGGACATCCCACCATGATGGTGGCAAACAAGACAACGGTCAGCATTCAGCTAACCAATTTATACCGCCCCTACCCCTTTCCCGGGGCAGTGGTATTCCTTACCTGCAGGAATAGCAATTCACAAGCAGATATATCACACAATGTCCACTCACACACAATTAATAGATCACAAATGTCAGCCACGCGGCCCGACGCTCCGCGCACTCAGGGCACATTCTCGGTGTACCGGAAAACCAGGGTCCCACTACTATTCAAGGGTCAAAAGCCCAACGGTAAAGTTTGAGAAATATGATCCACATCCTTTAGTTGGAGACTTTAGTCTTAATGGCATATAGGCCTAAGACTCTAATTATGTTAACCTAACGAATGCCAATATCCCAGGCACTCATGTCAGACAACCATAACGCGGATACAGTTCAACCCTTGCATATTGCTCAAATCGCCAGTTCAATATCTAGACCGACGCGGGTCGGCATCCCCTTGTCCGTTTTGCACGATGCATTTTAAGAGCTCGCAACTCACAATAGCCATACTATCCACCATGGACTGGCTTAACAATCCAAAAAGGAGTTAGTACCAGCGTTCCTCGCGATCGCTTGGCGGGTTTAACAGAAGCTCTCTTTCTGTACCCAAACTCAACCCAAACCCTGCAGCATCCAGCAGTGCCAGAAAACTGGTCTTTCCATCACGTACAACACCAAAATTATGAGGGTATTTTCCTGGAATCCCCATTCCAGTACTTCCTGTTACTCCACTTCACAGGCACAACCCACCGACTCCACAAACTACTCGTTTAAATGCGGAGTCTTCTCCGGTGCGCAAAATAAAACATCATCAACAAGACCAACCTATCAAGATAGGCTTCACACAACATGCCTATTCCGTACTACACATTTCTGGATCTATATGCAAGACTTATTAGGGATTTCAAGAATCAACCCAAGGGAAATCTCTCAACAATCCACCTTTTGGTGGGGGAAATCCATGCCCATTCAAAAATAAGGACTTCATATGTCCAAGAAGGAAGATCGTTACCCTTGACGTTCTCTTTGGATCCATGACAAAGCATTTCTACCCGGATGTAAATGATCACCTCACTTTCCCCTTCGCGATTATAGCTTCAGATCTTGTTTTCGGCCTCAAGATCTTCTCCAGCTAGCAACCCTAGCACTAGCCGAAGGTTTCTGCTCCAGAACTCGGGCAGTAAGGAAGAGAGAGAGAAAAAAAGAAATAATTCTTTCCTCTTTCCATTCCTCTACAGATAAGGCCTTGGGTTTTATCCCAGCCACTTGATTCAATCAACAAAACCAAACAACGACTCAGTTTGGAGTTGAAAAGGTCAATCACCGCTCAATGGCCGCACACTATTCTCCTGAAACGGGTCACCGCTCCGCAATGGGGATGATTATAGGACAGAATCGTTGAGCTCAGCTCGAGGATCTTCTCTCAAGGATCGTCGTTGAGCTCAGCTCGACGATCTTCGTCGAGCTCTGCTCGACGATTGTCGATCTCCGCTCGACGATCGTCGATCTCCGGTCGACTAAACATCTGTACCGATTTGGGATGTTAGATTCCTCCCCTGCTTACAAGAAATTTTGTCCTGAAAATTGCATACAGTACTCTAGAAACAGCAACCAAGATGTTATAATAGAACTTTTCTTCAACAAAATTTGTTACAATATTTTATGTTCTGTACAACATAAAACAAAAGCTGTTATACCAGTTTAGACAAATAGTTCGGGAAATTCAGCACACATGCTCTGTTCCCGCTCCCATGTTAGCTCCTCATGGCCGCAGTTGTCCCATCAGACCTTGACCATCCCGATAGTCTTGTTCTGTAACTGCTTATCAGCTTTATCCTCGATCCGAATGGGCCTAACCTTCGTCGTTAGCCCAGATTCTACTGGTGCATGATCATTCGCAATCACTTGAGCGAGATCTTTTACGGTTTTTCGAAGCACTGATATGTGAAACACATCATGCAATCCACTCAATTCTGCTGAAAGTGCTAGCCGATAGGCGGCTTCTCCAATTCGCTCCACCACTTTAAACTGACAAAGATATCTTGGACTTACCTTTTTCAAGCGCCGAATCCTGGACACACCTTTGAAGGGCTTGATTTTCAAATATACCCAATCGCCAACCGCAAACTCAACATTTCGGTGTTTGCAGTTGTAATACTTTGCTTATCTATCTTGGGCTATCAGTAGCCTCTCTCGAATAGAGTGTATCGTCTAATTAGCTTCTTCTACTTCCTTACGCTTATATAATTTAGATTCGCCTTCTTCAGCCCAAGCTAATGGTGTACGACATTTCCAACCATACAAAGCTTCAAACGGTAACAAACTTATGCTAGCTTGGTAGCTATTATTGTAGGCAAACTCTACCATATAGAGATGATCTTCACACCTCTTACCAAAATCCAAGGCGCACATTTGGAGGATGTCCTCCATCGTTCTGTTGGTCCTCTCAGTCTGACCATCAATTTAGGGATGAAAGGCCGTACTGAACGTTAACTTTGTTCCCAAGAACTGATGGATTAGCCTCCAATCTTTCGATGTGAATCGTCAGTCACGGTCACTTACAATGCTACGGGGAACACCGTGCAATCGAACGATTTGCTCAACATAAAGTTTCTCCAAGACTTCCACTGAATCGTCCCTCTTATTCGGAAGAAGTGAGCCACTTTAGTCCACCGGTCTACGATCACCCAAAACGAATCATTATCGCGTTGAGATCTTGGCAAACCGTGCACGAAATCCATCGAAATATCATCAAACTTCCATTCTGTAATAGGTAGTGACTTCAAGAAACCTCAGGGCTTCTGGCACTCCGCTTTCACCAAGGCACATATTTGACATTTAGCCACATAATGTGATATGTCTTTCTTTAACCCTGGTCACCAGAACAGCTTTTTCATGTCTTTGTGCATCTTTGTGCTCCTTGGGTGAATTGAGTATTTCGTAAAATGAGCCTCATGCATCAATTCTTCTCTTATCCTACCAATATTTGGGACGCACAAATGACCCTCTTTCCGCAAAAGGTTGTCATCCCAGGAGAATTGGTCATTTTACCCATCCACTGCATAGCGCTGTAGACTTTCATTAAGTTCCATTGCTCGTCGAACACTGTCCGCAAGGTCATACTGTACCTACGTCCAGTTCAAGCATGCATTTGCTTTGGAATTCTTGTCAACACAAGAAATCTCTAACGCTTCCAACTCCTGGATCAGATGCTCATCATGCATCTGCAACCAATTTGACATTGACGGAGTCCTACGACTTAAGGCATCTGCGACCACGTTTCCCTTCCTGGGATTGTAGTGAATATCAAAGGTGTAGTCTCCGAGGAACTCCATCCACCTTCGTTGTCACATATTGAGATCCTTCTGATCCAATAGGTACTTCAGACTATTATGGTCCGTAAATATATCCACGTTTACGCCATATAGATAGTGACGCCACAATTTAAGTGCAAAAATCACCGCCGCCAACTCCAAGTCGTGGACGGGATAGTTTCGCTCATGCACTTTTAATTAGCATGAGCCATAAATGACTAACTTTCCAAACTGAAGAAGAATGCAGCCTAAGCTGCACCATGATGCATCACTATAAATCTCATAGCCTCCTGTACCACATGGCGATGTCAAAACAGGCGCTGTGGTCAAACGACTCTTTAGCTCTTCAAAAGCTCGCGCGTACTCCGGCGTCCAAACAAACTTCTGATCCTTTCTCGTTAATGTGGTAAGAGGCAAAGCAATCCATGAGAAGTTTTCTACAAAACGTCTGTAGTAGCCTACCAATCCAAGGAAACTCCTAATTTCGGCCACCGAAGACAACACTGGCCACTCCCGTATGGCTCTTTTCTTTGGTAGATCCACTGCAATGCCCTCTCCACTAACTACATGGCCAAGAAAAGTCACTGACGACAGCCAAAACTCATACTTTGAGAACTTGGCATAAAGCTTATTTCTCCGCAAAGTATACAAAACCAACCGTAAATGGTTCGCATGGTCAGCTTCAGATTGAGAGTACACCAAGATATAATCAATGAAGACGATCACAAATAGTTCTAAGAACTCTCGGAATGTTTGGTGCATTAGATCCATGAATATCGATGGCACATTACATAGCCCAAATGACATTATAGTGACCTCATAATGACTGTAGCGTGTTCCAAATACTGTCTTAGAAATGTCACCGTCCCGAATCCTCAACTGTTGATAAACAGATTTTAAATCCAGTTTAGAATAGAGGGTTGATCCCACTAGCTGATCGAATAAGTCATCTATCCATGGAATAAGATACTTGTTTTTCTCTGTCAGCTTATTCAATTCGCGATAATCGAAACACAACTGCAGACTACCATCCTTCTTTTTCACAAAAAGAACAGGTGCGCTCCAAGGTTACATACTTGGGCGTATGTATCCCTGTTCCAGCAACTCTTGCAGTTTAACTTTCAGTTCTGCCATTTCCTTTGGCACTACCCGATATTGCGAGCGGGCCACAGGTTTCACACCTAGCATAAGCTCAATAGTGAAGTCGATCTCCCACTGGGGTGGTAACCCAGGAAGATCTTTAAGAAATAAATCAGCAAACTCCGATACAATTGGAACGTCACTCACATTGGCCTTTGGCTCAACAGCCTGAATAAGCGTGAAGAATAACTCCGCTCCCTTCTGAACATCATTGATGACTAGGAGAGCAGACATCAAGATCTTGCTCGCTCCTTGCATACCAGCGAACTTAGTATCAAGCTTGGTATTCTAGTCCAACGTTATCTCCTTTGAATTGCAATCAATAAAGGCACACTGCTCTCAGAGCCATTCCATACCAAATATCACATCAAATTCTGATATCGGTAGCTCAGATGTGTTCAAGAAGAAATCTCGACTTCCTATTTGTACTTCCACGTAGCAAGTCCTATCTGCATGCATCACACATCCGTTTGGTAACAACACCTTTACACTATCTTTCGTCACATGACTAGGTACTCTGATTCGTGCTACGAAGTCCTCAGACAGAAATGAAAGTGAAGCACCCGTATCAAATAGTGCTCTCGTTGGATTGTCCTGAATAAGGACAAAGCCTGTGACGAACGCATCATACACAAGCTACACACAAGGTATGAAATATGAAAAGTAAGCAATCAATATCTTATATCGTACTTGTGACTACGCCACTTTGCTTTATGGCCTCCTGCTGGCCAAGATTATATACTCGGGACTGCGCCTGAGATGCAGAGGACTCCACCACTGCCTTTCCCTTATCAGCATATGATGCTCTTGTCTTCTTTTCAACCTTTGGTGGACCAACCCGATAGTCACAGGCTAGATGTCCCACTCTACCATATGTATAGCAGGTACGAGACTCTTGCCTCGAAGTTGCCCCCAATGCAACTATAGAAGGAGCCTGTCCGGAAGACTTGGATCTCTTGCCCCATTTCTTTTGGTAGTTTGATTTTCCAGAACGGGGAGCTTTGAACTCGTACTTTGTCACAGCCAAGTCCCTTTTTCCTTGCACCCGCTTCATATCCTTCTTCAACGCACAAGCCGTATCCACCAATGCCTGAAACCTTTGGTTCACCGAACTTTAGAGCAAGAATCATAACTCATCCCGTAACCCTTCGTAGAACCTATTTGTTTTACATTGTTCATCAGCAAAGATAGATCCCGCATAACATCCTAATCTTGTAAACTCATGTAAGTAGGTATCGACACTACTTTCTCCCTGAGTTAGATGCTAGAACTCATTTTCAATGGCAATGCGTTGTGCTGCTGGCAGGTGCTTTGCCAAGAATAGACGTGAAAATTCCTCGATCGAAACTTTTGTTAATTGTCTGCCCGCTAAGTGGTGCAACTCTATCTCATCCCACCACATCCTAGCCTCTCTTTCCAATAAGAAGGTGGCCAAGGTGACCTTCTGATCTTCCTCTGTCCTTATCGCCGTAAATATTCTCTTGATGCGCGACAACTAATCCTCCGCCTGTGTTGGGGATCCCACACCCGTAAATATAAGAGGATTGAAGCTCATAAACTGCTTCAACAATCGTTCAGCTGCTCGAAGATCAACAACCTCAACAAGTTCTGGCCTTACACCAACCCGTTCTGGCACCAATGTCGGCTGCGCCTGCCCAGTAGGCTGTGCATGAATCATTACAAACAGCGCCTCAGTAACTAAGCATACTGTTTCCGCGGAATGAGGAGGTGTAGGCACCTTAGCTGGTGCCTCACTCTCATCAGAATGCTGGGGCTCAGACTGCCCAGCACCACTATGAGTCACCTATAGGCGGACAAGACACACTTTAGTGACCACGCATAAGAAATAACTACAATATAGGAACGCGCAGGTTCTTCAAACATGTGTATTTGCTTTCCTTAGTTGATATTCTTGAGTTCATTAATGTTAAAGCGGGTCGAACTTACACGTGCTCGCCACCCCATAAAAGAATTCGATCACGAATTCGAAAGGGGCAGACCGAGACAAGCTGATACCAAATTATAGCGATCCCATCCGTTAAATAACATATAATAGAAGGTCCGGCTGGAGCCCCATACTATATGCCACAAACAGGCGGCAAGGTTACAGGTTAATACAAAAACATACTTGCATCCTAACTCAGAGCATACTTGCAGAAGATTTAAAGTTAATATCCTCCAGCATCGTCCAACATCGAACTCAGAGCACACAATATGCCCCACACTATGGAAACCATGGTAATGTGCATATCCTCCAGCATCTATACAAGCTCCATAGACATCAACCGGGGCTCCGTTACAGTAGTGTCGGCTCTCCTGCTAAAGGCATCCGCCACAGTGTTCCCCTTCCTCGAGTGATAATGCATCTTATAGTCATAGTTGCACAAGAACTCAAGCTATCTCTGCTGGCATAGATTTAGATCCTTCTGCGTCTCAATATATTTGAGGTTCTTGTGATCTGAGAAGATATTTCAATGAACCCCACACAAGTAATGCCTCCAAGTCTTTAATGCGAATATCATAGCCCCGAGCTACAAATCATTTACGGGGTAGTTCGGTTCATGCTTTTTCTTCTGTCTCGAAGCATACGCAATAACATGTCCATGCTGCATCAATACTACACCCATCCCCTGATATGATGCGTCGGTATAAATGTGAAATCCTTCCTTCATATATGGAAGTGCAAGGATGGGGGAAGAGGTGAGCATATCCTTCAACTCCTGGAACGCTGCTTCACACTTCTCGGTCCAAGTAAACACTGCATCCTTCTTCATTAAGGACGTGAGGAGGAGTGCTACCCTTGAGAACCCCTCAATGAACTTGCAAAATATCCTGCTATTACCAAGAAACTGCATATATCTGAAGCTGACATTGGTCGCGGCCAATATCAAACTACCTGTACCTTGGTCGGGTCAATAGCCAATCTAGCTCCATTGATTGTATGCCCCAAGCATGCTACCTATTGCAGCCAAAACTAGCACTTGGAGAACTTTACGTACATCTAATGCTCCCTCAGCTTGCCCAACACCAGTGCCAAATACTGGGTATGCTCCTCCTTTGTCCTAGAGTAGATCGGAATGTCGTCGATGAATACAATAACAAATCTATCCAGGAAGGGCTCAAAGACACAGTTCATTAGACTCATAAATGCGGAAGGTGCATTTGTGAGTCCGAAGGGCATCAACAGGAACTCATATAGGCCGTACCGAGAACTAAAGGCTGTCTTCGGGATATCCTTATCTTGAATGCGCAACTGATAGTACTCGAACCTCAAATCCAGCTTGGAGAACCAAAAGGCTCCCTATAGCTGATCAAAAAGCCCATCGATCCGGGGCAATTGATAAATGTTCCGGACTGTCAACCAGTTCAGCTCCCAGTAGTCGATGCAGAGCCTAAATGATCCATCCTTCTTCTTAACGAATAGCACTAGTGCTCCCCACGGTGATGAGCTAGGTCTGACAAATCCTGACCCCATTACCTCCTGTAATTGGGTCCTAAACTTTGCTAGCTCCTTAGGGGCCATCCTATATGGTGTCCGAGATACGGGCTTTGCTCCCGACACCAACTGAATCCAGAAGTCCATATCCCTAGCCGGTGGCAATCCGAGCAATTTCTCCGGAAATACATTGGAGAAATCCCTAACAACCGAGATATCAATAATAAAAGCTTTTGCTCCCGCCATCTCGAAGCAGATAATATATACCTCCTCCCCTTGCTCATAGGCCTTCACAGCCTGTATAGATGATAATAGAAGATGAGAGATTGGTCTAATATCTTCAATGACGATGTCGGTGTCCCCATGCCGTAAGGTGATCGTCTTTGAAGGGAAATCGATCCGGGCATAGTTCCAGTGCAACCAAGTCATGCCCAATATCAGATCGAAGTCCGGCTTTCTCAAAATCGTCGGCGGCGCTTCAAAGTTATTTCCTCCAATTTCTTCCTCCATGTTACACTTGGCAGATGATAATAGCTCTGATCTATCTAGCAGACGCACCCTCCTAGTTACACTTGTGAATCGGTCTATGCCCGCTAGTCCTTCAAGGAAGGCTTCTGATACAAACAAGTGTCAAGCACCCGTATCGAACAATGTATGAGCGGGCTTGCCGCTGATAAAGACTATGCCTTTGGTTTTTGTTTGAATTATAACATGTTTGTTGTTCTACTAAGGTTGGCAAAGTACTACAAAATGAAAGCTAGAATAAAATTAATTTTAAGTACCTATAATAACCTCTTTGGGGTTCCATAGCTCGGCGAGGTCCAAAGCATACATATGCTCCTGTCCACGTCCTCTGCCATAATGGCCTCGACCTCTGCCTCGACCTCGTCCTCGGCCTCAGCCCTGTTGTGATGGAGGGGCTACCAGAGGTGGAGTAGGTGGTGGTGGTTGATGGAACTGTTGAGAACTTTCAGCTCTCATGTGCCCAGGCTGTTGGCATCTAAACCAAATCATTGGTCGGTGGCAATGGTCATCCTGTCTCCTTGGGTCATGTACCTGTAGTTGTTGGGGATCTAGTACTATATGAAAGTGAGGGTAAGATCTATCTCAACTCTAGAGGGGGGTGAATAGAGTATTTTAAAATAGTTTTTCACAGTTGAAATAAACAGCACATATAAAATTCAATTTATGATATAGTGTAGAGTGCTAGTAAGAAGTTAAAAACTAAGAAGTAAAAAGCACAGCACACATCAAACTAATCACACAAACAAACCAGAAGACACAAGGAAATATAGTGGTTCCCCAAAAACCTGGGTACATCCACTCTTCTACCACCCTTGGTAGGAATCCACTCAGGATGAGTTGATCAGGTGTCCTGACACCAATGAGCTTTTGATAAGGTGCTCAAAAAACCAAAACTGGATTTTTTTGGTAAGGTGTCTTACCACCACTTAGTTTTGACAAGGCTCTCAGAACCAGACAGAACTTTTGAAGGGAGTTCAAGAACCCTTTTACAGCAGGAAAAGAAAAATAAGAGTGAAGGGTGTCTTCTCTGTTCTCAATCAAATGAGAGAAGCACAAGTGGATTGATGATGTCAAAGCTCCCCCTGAGATGTAGAAAGGTTCAGGAAAAGAAGCTTTGCTCTAGGGTGATAGGTCTTCAGAACTTTGATCTCCAACAAAGGATGGTTTCAGTAAGAAGGCTGAAAAATGAGGTGTCTGGAGTTCTGAGATGAGATTGTGAACACTTTTCAGTCAGCAAGAAGATTTTTGAAGTCACAGTTCTTCTGTTGTTCTTCTGCTATCAGTATTCTCTATTCTGTGTGTTCACTTTCTTTCTTGTCAATCTATGTATTTTTTTTTCTCTTGTGTATTCTGTATATGTTAAAAACACAGAAGAGAGGAATTGAAATTTTCTGAAGTTTTCTTGTCCAAATTAGCCGTTGGGAGTCATAAATGTCTTCCAAAAAGAGTCTTGTCTTCTAGAGGAAAGTCCAGCAAACATTCTCTGAATAATTCATTGAAACTTGCTCCAGAATAAAGACAAACGGCTGGGAGATCTTCTGACATAAATGCTGATAATATTCAAAAACATTCCAAAGAACAGCAGCATTTGAATTCCTGAAAGCGTCGATCTCTCTAAAAAAACGTCGATCTGAGCTCTACGATCGTCGAACTGAGCTCAGAGATGAAATGAGACAAGCAGACAGAAAACGTCGATCTGAGCTCGAAGATCGTCGAACCGAGCTCAGCGACCTGAGAAATAACTTGAAGGAGGGATCGTCGAACTGAGCTAGAAGATAGTCGAGGGGAGTTCGACGACTAAGCAGAAGCTAGCCAAAAGTAGATAGTCGATCTGAGCTCGAAGATCGTCGACCGGAGTTCGACGATTTATTGAAGTTGAGCTCAGAGAGCGTCGAACGGAGTTCGACGATTCGTCGACCTGAGCTCGACGAAAATTGCCTTAGACTTAGCTCTTCAACCTTGATCTTGGAATGGTCCTGGGGGCAGCTCCAAACCTAAGTTCTAAGCCCTAGACTCATTCTAATGTTGACCTTCTCAACTATACAACTAGGTCAACTGGGATTCCTAAGACAAGCATAGTGATCCTTACCCAAATTAGTAATAGGGTGTTCCAACAATCTCCCCCTATTTGGGTTAGGATTACTATTTACAGTCAATCATAGGGAATGAAAAGCATACAACAATACAGAAGCTAATACAAAATTGCAGAGAAGATATATAGCAGCAAAGCAGATCACAGATAAATAGCAGCAGATATCCAAAGGTGGATGAAATGTTTAGCTTACACAGTTCACTTCCTTTCAGTTCCCTTTTTAAACAAAATTTCTCTGTTAGGATTTAGAGCTTCATTCTTGGATCTTCTATCATCATCTGCACCTAGAGAAGTTTGAGATCTTGGCCTTGGAACTACAGCCTCTGGGTGCAGCTTCATGTAATCTTCTGGGTTGAAAAATTTCCTTGATGCATATCTTTCCAGTTCTTTCTTTCTCTGCTCTGATAAAGTTGTTATGCTGGAGATTTCTTTGCCTTGTTCTCTGGCCCTTTTTATTTGGTCAAGGGCAGCCAATTCTTTCATCCTAGCTGTCCAGGACACAGGGTTGTTCTCAGGATCCCCAAATGGAACAGGAGGTTCATATCTGTTGAGAGATTCAGAAGCAGGAGAAATCCTTGAAGCAACTGTGTCTTTCAGCTTGTAAGGGAAAGGACCTGAAGTAGAGTCAGAGTGGCCTTGTCCTTCCCTTTGATAGGATCTTTGTCCTCTTTGATTTTCTCTGTAATTACCCCTTCTAGGTTGATATCCTCTTTGATGTTGTCCCCTTTGGTAATATCTAGGATAGGATTGAGAGGAGCTTTGTCTTGAAGCTGGAGCTTGAGAGGCTGAGCCTGATCCAGAATCTGGAGGAGGAGGAGGCTGATATTGAGAAGGGCCTTTTCATACTTATCAAGCTTCCTTCTCTTCTTCATGGCTTTCAGTTGGTTCTTGGAGAATTGCATCCATGGCTCATAGATGGGGCAGTCATGCAGGATGTAGTATGGAATATCATTGGAGTCTTTGGCTTTGGCAGGAGGGACTGACATCATTGCTTTACTTCTAGCTTTTCTCTTCTTGGCAATAGTGCTAGCAGAATCATCAGAATCAGTCCTATACTGATCACTCTCAGATCTTTGAGGTTGATCATACAGATCATCAATTCTTCTGATAAGCTCTTCTTGAGCTTTAAGCTTTGCAGAAACAGCAGGAGCAGGAGGAGAGAGAGCAGCAGTAGAGCAGACAGAATCAGCAGCAGACACTAGAGCAGGAGCAGCAACAGCAGGAGTGGGATCTACTAAGTATGAGGCAAGCTCTTCATCAACAGTCTCAACAGCAATTTCATCAGCATCAGTTGCTGGAATCATCTCTATGTCAGCAGTAGCAGCAACAGCAATTTCAACAGAAAGAGGCACAGTGGCCTTAGTAGCAGCATCAGAGATATCCACAGCCTTCCAGGACTTGATGTAGGAATCAATATGGCTGGGATCACAGATAGATACAGGCACAATGGCCTTAGACAAATCTTCAGTAGGAGTTGCAGGCAGACAGCTGAAATGGACTGTATCAAATATAGATAGCAGCCTCTGCAGATTCAGTGCAAAAGCACATCAAAGAGCTGGAGCTGGAGCAGACATATGATCAGCAGCTGGCACATCCACTTCTTCATATGGCATCTCCCCCTGCCTTGGTTCAGAGAGAGGTGAATCAAGGCACCCAGAAGAAGGGATAGCCTGGGAGGAGGAAAGGGAGGCAAGCTTGGTAGACAGCTCCTGGACTTGCTTCAGGAGTGGAGCCAGGGAAGACTCCAGTAGAGATGCCAGCTTGGGAGCTAGCAACTCATACAGCCTGTCTGCCAAACTAGGAAGATCTACATGCTCAAGTGGGGCTTGAGCAGAGGTAGGAGCAAAGGTGGATGGAGGGATGGTGGCTGAAGCTGAAAATATGGAGGAAGGTGGAGAGGGAATGGTTGGTTCAGAAGATGGAATAATGGAGATAGAGGAGGTTGAGGTGGAGATAGGGGAAGTAAGAGAGGGTGTGAAGGAGGGTTGAGAGAGAATGTCATGGAGCATTTGTTGAAAGGAGGAGGTTGAGGGTGGCTCAGGAGGAGTAGAGGGTGAATCATCCATGAAGGAATCATCTATAAGTGAGAAGGATGGTAGGGTGAAGGTTGAATAGGAAAAGAGAGGATGGAATTCCTCTGAGGTGGATAGTGGAGGGGATGACATAGGTGAGGAAATGGTAATTGGGGATGAGATGATTATGGTGGTGACTGGTGGTGAGGAGGTGACGGCTTGGGTGGATATGGCTGGAGGAGGGGAAGAAGCAGGCAGCTCTTCTGCTGGAGGAGTGACTGAAATAGTCCTTGTGCCTGAATGAAGTGGTGCAGCAGCCCTGGAGGGGTTTATGATCTGCCTGTCCCATTTACTGAAGAGGGCACAGGAAAGCCTCTTGGATGCCTTGATGATCATGCCAGAGGAGGTTAAAAGGTCAGGGCACCTGTTGTGCAGATAGACCCCTAAGATTCTCCCACAACTAACTGCAGTCTTATTGATCTTCTTCTTAATCGGAGTGAAGAAGATGGAGCCCCAGTCAAGGTGTTTCTTATCTAATAATGCTCCCATCAGGCAGAACTGATATCTGGATATGGTGTCATGAGCTGAGTGCTTGGCCAGCAGCACCTTCCCAACTACATCAGCCAGGAATTGAAATTCTATAGCCAGATTTTTCTTCAATAGCTTATGAGGGTTGACTGCATTGTGACCCATCCTATTCAGCATGGAGTCATACTCCTCTCCAGACAGTTCAATGGAGTCTTCTCCAGTACTGAGTTGAAAAACTTCTGTTAAAAGAGCCGGGGATAGAAGGACCGGAGTCCCCTTAATGGTGCCGACAACAGAATTCTCAGTCTCGTCTGTTGCGGTATAACACCACTCTTTAATTTCTTCTGAGGCGATCTTCATCCTTGTAGTCATTATTGGAGTCAGCTGTTGTTCTCTGAATAAGTTTAGGATGTCCTTGAAGCGCTGGTCGCTTCCATCGAAGGAGTTTATGTCGATGTCAAAGCCTGTGTCGAACTTCATCTTAGCAATAGCAGCACTTGATTCAGCCATATTCACCTGCAACAGAAAACCAAAAACGACCAAGCGTAGAGAATTTGGAGGGAAAAGAAAGAAAGTTGCAGAGTATGAAAGCGCAAAAGGAGAACGACGGCTGAAAAAAAAATTTTATATTATGGTTCGACGCGAAAAAGGAAAATCGTGGAGCTCAGTTCGAAGAAGCGTCGAACTCAGCTCGACGATTTGGGCTACAGAGGGAATTTGAAGAGATGCCAATAGCGTCGAACTCCATTCGACGTTATTGAGAGAGTCGAGCTCCGCTCGACGACCAAGGAGCAGACAGAAGGAAAGCCTAGATTCAACGGCGGCGCTGAACTCAGATCGACGCCTTAAGAACCGTCGATCTCCGTTCGACGTTTTCTGGGAAAATGTCGAGCTCAGTTCAGAGACAGAACTTATTCTACAGACACAAAAAGAGAGGAAATTTTTAGCCTAGTCTTGGTCTGTTTTAGCTTTACAGAATCTTGTAATTTAATTTAGGCTTCATCCATCTAACATGCCTAACTGATTGAGGAAGAAGGTGTGTTTCTTTTCATCCAAAGGCTTGGTGAAAATATCTCCCCTTTGCAAATCAGTAGGAATATATTGAAGTTCAATTTTATTTTTCTCTACATTATCTCTTAGAAAGTGATGCCTAATTTCTATGTGTTTTGTCCTACTATGGAGGACTGGATTTTGTGCTATAGAGATAGCACTAGTATTATCACAGAAAATTTTTGACTTCTCTAAGTTGTAACCATAGTCTAGAAGCTGATTCTGTATCCACAATATTTGTGAACAACAACTGTCTGCAGCCATATACTCAGCTTCAGCAGTTGAAGTTGACACAGATGTTTGTTTCTTACAAAACCAAGAGACAAGTCTATCACCACGGAACTGACAAGTTCCACTGGTGCTTTTCCTGTCTATTCTGCATCCAGCATAATCAGCATCTGAAAATCCAGTTAAATCAAATGCTGAATCTTTTGGATACCAGAGACCTAGATTTGGACAACTTTTAACATACCTAAGAATTCTCTTAACTAAGATTAAATGTGACTCTCTAGGGCTAACTTGGAATCTAGCACAAATACATGTGGCAAACATTATATCAGTCCTACTAGCTGTAAGGTACAATAAAGAGCCAATTATTGCTCTATATGTTGTCTGATCAACAGGTTTCCCATGTTCATCAGCATCTATTACAGCATTTGAGGGCATGGGTGTTTTCATACATGATGCATCAGACATACCAATTTTCTTAACCAATTCTTTTGCATACTTGGTTTGAGAAATAAATATGCCTTCAGCATGTTGCTTGACTTGTAGTCCTAAGAAGAAGGATAGCTCACCCATGCTACTCATTTCAAATTTAGAGTGCATAAGCTTGGAAAACTTTTTGCACAATTTTGAATCAGTAGAACCAAAAATAATGTCATCTACATAAATTTGCACTAGTAGGGTATGGGACTTATGGGTTCTAATAAAAAGAGTTTGGTCTACTCTCCCCCTAACAAAATCATTTTCCAGAAGAAAGCATGCTAGGGTCTCATACCATGCTCTAGGAGCTTGCTTGAGACCATATAATGCTGATAGTTTAACTTTCAAGGCAGCCAAACACCTAGAGGGGGGGGGGGGTGAATAGGTTCTGCTTTTCTTATAAAAACTTCTAGGCAGAATTCAATTCAATAGCTAACACAATTGGCACAGCAATCACAGAAAATAAAACATCACAGATTGCACAATGTTTTATAGTGGTTCCCCAAGGTCTGGGTACATCCACTTTCCCCCCTTCACCTATCTAGCAGTATGCTAGATTCGGCCAAACTTCCACTTATCTCAGATCAACAGATCCTACAACTCAGAACCCAACTGGTTCCTACAACTCAGGCACAACTGCCCTACCTCAGCCTTGCCCCAAGGCCTACAACTCAGAGAATATCCTTCTCCTACACTCAGGCAAACAGCCCTACCACTCAGAGTTCAACACTCCTACACTCAGCCTTTATAATATAGGCTTACAACTCAGATCTGTGTAAACAGATCCTACAGAAATATAGAAAAGATTATTAAACTGTCTTGCCAAAGTTGAGAGAGAAAAGGCCAAGACAATTCTTGATCAGCTGATGCAATCAACTGTATCTGAGCCTTCTTCAAAGCTTCTTGAAAATGAACTTAGCTGAGTTGATTCCAAACAGCTTCTTGAGAATCCACTGGTGGTTTCTTTCTTCTTCTTCTAATTCTGGCTTGATCTCTCTCTATCCAGCACTTTGAAAGATTCTCCTGAATTCTGATTAGAACTCTTCTTAGATCTATCCTTAGATAGTCTTCTTAGATCTCCCGGAGAAGATCTTCTTAAGTGACTAGCACTTTCTTGAAATGAATTGGATTGTGATCCTTTTCTTCCTTTTTGATTCAAAGTTATTCAAAAGGACTATCTGTTGTGTTTTTTGTTCTCCTTCTGAATCTGTCTATTTATAGACATTCTTCATGGTAACCGGCTGATCCGGTTTCTAACCGTTTTCTGACAAGTCTGACAGCTTCAGTTAACCGGTGGTAACCCACAGCTGTCAAGTCTTCAAACAAGTCCTGTGCCTTAGTCTGGAACCACAAGTTGTTGAAACAGTCTGTCAGAAAGTGTCGAGACCATCTGTCTATCTGTGTCGACACAATTGACTTTGGTGTCGACACAGTCTTCAGTGATGTCGACTAAGTTGCCTTTGAGTCAACACAACTTCTTCTGAAAATAACTTGGTCTTGACTCTTCAGTGTGTCGACACAAGTCCTGTGTGTCGACACAGTTGTTGTAGAATCATAACTTAGTAAGTGTCGACTTAGCCTTCAGGTGTCGACACATTCATTTCTTAAATCTGCTTTAATGTGTCGACTTAATCACAATGTGTCGACACATTCTGCTGGTGTCGACAAACTTGAGGTCGACTATTTTCTTCTGTGTCGACACATTCTCCCAATGTTGAGGTCGACGCTTTTCTTCTGTGTCGACACAAATTCCCAGAGTTGTGTCGACTCTTTTCTTCTGTGTCGACACAAATTCCTAGTGATGTGTCGACTTACTTCTTCTGTGTCGACACTTTTTCCCAGTGTAGTTGTAGACTAACTGCTATGTGTCGACACTGCTTCCCAGTGTTGTGTCGACTATTTTCTTCTATGTGTCGACACTGCTTCCTCTGTGTCGACACTTGGACTTAGAATTTTTCTGCATACTTTATCAATTCTTCACCTGCACATGTCAACTTAAAACAACATCAAATACACCTTGGTGTATATCATTGAGCTAGGTTGGGCTTCTTCAAATCAGGTACACATTTTACAATGTACCCAACAATCTCCCCCTATTTGGAGAAGTCATAACCCCTATAGCCAATGATATACACCATTTATAAACAGTACTAAATGATGATTAATGACATAACAGGAATACTTTAATATAAACAAAACATAAAAACAATTCATCACAGAATACACATTATAATATGCCAAACAACATTTTGTTTATAACTGGGTAATGTTTGATTACAATGTTTTACATTTAATGATTACATCACAACATTACAAAACACTATAAAAGAACTTAAAACATAATCAGGATTGATCAGGTTATCTAATTATAATCCCTTTGCCAGATTGAATTGTAGCTGTCACAGGAGCTTCTGATTCTTCAGCTATCTTCTTTCCTTTAAGATCAGCTTTCTTCTGAGATTCTTCCTTGATCCTTTGCCTTTCAAAATAATGAAAAGGCTTTGGGAAGTATTTGCTTGGCTCCTTAGCATCTGATGGCAGTCTTCCCAGCTTAGCTTTCCTTCTGAATTGTACTATTGCTTCTTGTCTTGCCTCATACTTCTACCATTCTATTTCATTGTACCACTTGCCTCTCTCATGAACTTTATCTTGTACAGCTTTCCATGCAGTGAGTATTATGTTCCTTGAAGTAGGACTCCACTGCTCATAATCTGGCTTAAGTACAGCCTGCTCTCTGAATGTCTTCTTTGCTAATAGAGCATCTTGCTGTTCTTTCAGAGTAGCCTCAGGCTTATCAACCTTTCCAAAGACAATATTAGTAACCTCCTTTGGAGGACTATACATTCCTTGAACTTTCTGATCAATCATGTCAAAATCTGGAGGGGGGTAAATGACTTGGGCAACCTCAGGTTGATTGCCTTCAAGTAGATTTGATTGTATTCCTGACTCAGCCACCATAGCATCATCACACAATGGGGGATATCCCAAAGTGGCTCGAATGCTATTGGTCACCCATTTGGTGTGCTCTGAGCCTGCATGAATTAGCATCCTCTCCCCCTTTATGGCTTCTCTAGATACATGATCTCTTAGATCTTCCTTTTGAAATCGGATTTGGCCATCCAAATAATTCACACCCTCTTTGAAAAATGGTTTTAACTTTTGAAGCTTTTCAGATATTTCTTTTTGAGAGGTTGTGATGGCAGTCTTAACAGATGCAATGACAGCTTGAAAATTCTTATCAAATTCTTCCCTTTCTTTGGCTCTATCTGCAGGCAGACCTGGAACAATCTTCTTTACCTCCTCAATGATCTCATTATGAGATTCAGTTAAATTCTCATTCATTCTGATCTGATTTTCCAAAACATAACTTTGCTTCAAAGCAATGTCATCCACCTTTGTAGTAATAGCCTCCTGTTGTTTAGCTAGATAAACCACAGCATTGCCACCCTTGTGAAAGCAATCTGTCATTTCAGTTTTATGCATGTTGACCTGAAACTGGATGGACTTTATATCCTGAGCTAAGTCAAACTGAAGTGACTTGCTATTTTCATCAACATACTTTTCCATAGCCATCCTTTGTTCATCCAATTTTACTTGTAGATCTATCATAAATTTGTTGTAATCAAAGGCTGGAGATACTTGTAGAGGTGTGGTCTGTAAAGCCTGCTTATAATGCTTGCTTCTTCTCTTAAATACAACAAGTTTTCTTTTCTTTGCCACCCTGGCATCTTCAGTTTCTGTTTCAGATGAAGTATCTACATGAATTCTTTCTTGAGGATGATGAATTATATCTGTTCCAGGGGCCTGTTGCTCAGTTTCAACATCCACTGGCTCACCCTCAACCTGTGGCTCAACTTCAGCTTCCTGATCAATGTCCATACCTATGGAATTCTCAATATCTGGTCCACCTCCTACTTTATCAGCAGTAGTATCAATATCAGAGAATAACTCCACCATAGTAAATTCCAGTTGAGCTGTAACTTCTGCAGCAGTTAAAACTTGAGACAAGTTTAACTGTGCTTCCTCTTGTACTTGCACTTCAGTATTTGTAGTATCTGGAGTAGGAGTGGACACTAGCTCCCCCTGAACCTGTGCAGTAATAAGAATATGAGCAATGTCTTTTATAGTAAAATACATTAGCTCCCCCTATACCTGAGCAGGAGTAGATACCTTTGGAGCAGGAGTGGAAATTGGCTCCCCCTGCATCTGTGCAGGTGTTGACACTTCCTGAACTATAGTTGAGTCAAGCTGTTTTTCAACCTGTGTCCTCAGTGGGTCTTCTTGTAATTGTTCAGATTCTTGATTTTGTGTAGGGGATTTCACAGGGGTGTCTGGCCTGCTCTCTTCAGGCACATCCTTGGACAGCACCCTATCCCACCTAGAGAACAGTCTCATATCCATTCTTCTCATATGATTAATCTTACTCCAGTGAAGTACAGGCTCATGATCCTAGCCATGTTAGGCTTCTTGATTCCTTCTTTGATCTTGTCAAAGATCACTCCTGACCAATCAGTAGGAATAGTAAAAACAATCCTGGTCATCAGGCTGAACATATAGGCAGAAATCCTATCATGTCCACCTGTCTTGCAGAGGATTACTTTCCCAACTACTTCTGACAAGAACTTCCCTTGCTGATTCATACCCTTCCTGTTGAATGCAGCTCCAATCTTCAATCCTGAGTCCAGTCCACACCATTGAAGGGCTTCCCTTGTCTTAGATATAGGAACTTCCTCTTCATTCTCAACTACTTGCAATTGAAAGATCTTTCTTAAACTTCTTTGATTAATCTTCACCTTAGTCCCTTGAACAGTGGACTTAATCTTGAGGCCAGTAGAGTGGACTGATGCAGAGATAAAGAACTCGTGCACCTCCTTCTTCCAGATTTTAGTAGGTTCTGAGATGAGAAATTCTAACCCTGACTCAGAGAGGAGGGTGATAACTCCTTGAACATCTGGCGGCGCCTCTGCAAAGGCCTGGCGCACCAACTCATACCCTTCATTTATGTTGTCTTCAATCCTTGGCGCCATCGGTTCGTCGAGAAAGCTTGAGAGAAGAGAGAAAGATAGACTGTCGACACAGGGTTTTAGTCTCGAAAACCTTGGAAGCGTGTCGACAGAATGAGTTTTTGACCTATTTATAGCCTCAGTTGAAAGAAGTTCAAAAGGCGCCAAAAACAGTCAAAATGTGTCGACACAGACGGAATGTGTCGACACAAACTTCTATTGTCTCGACATTACTTCAGCCTACTATGTGTCGACACCAATTTGTGGTTATGTCGACACCTTAGATAAACAGAAATTCTGTGTCGACTCTAAGGATAAGTGTCGACACATATTCTGTAAGTGTCGACACCATTTTCCTGGTTGAGTCGACATTACATTTCTGGTTAAGTCGACAATATAACTCTTAAGTGTCGACACATATTCTCTGTGTCGACACAAAATTTCTGACTTGTCGACAGAATTTCTCTGTGTCGACACATTATTATTGAATGTGTCGACACATTCTTACTTAGCCAATTTCTGTAACTTCAATGTGTCCTTTTTAACACTTGATTATGTTGTTATTACTTTTACTTACTTATATACCACTTCAATAGCATTGTTAATGATTTTGTTAATACATTAATCAATGGTTAACATACCTAATTCAATTTTGAATTTATTGAATTTGGTTTCATCTAAAGGCTTAGTAAATACATCTTCTATTTGATAATCTGTTTTTACAAATTCCAATGAGATGTCTCCTCTTTCTACATGTTCTCTAAGAAAATGGTATTTGATTTCTATATGCTTAGTTCTACTATGAGAAACTGGATTATTAGCAATAGAAATAGCACTCTTTGAATCACATAAAAGGGGTGTTCTACTTACCTGAATACCATAATCCTTAAGCTGATGCTGCATCCACAATAGCTGTGCACAGCAGCTTCCAGCAGCAACATACTCTGACTCAGCTGTGGAAATTGCCACACTGGTCTGCTTCTTACTACTCCAGATATTAGTCTTCCTCCCAGGAATTGACAAGTACCTGTAGTACTCTTTCTATCCTCTCTACATCCTGCAAAATCTGCATCTGAATAGCCTGTTAGTAGAAAATCTCTATTCCTAGGGTACCAAAGACCTAGAGTAGGAGTGCCCTTTAGATATCTCAGAATCCTTTTGACTGCAGTATAATGAGATTCTTTAGGGCAGGCTTGGTACCTAGCACAGACACATGTTGCATACATAATGTCAGGTCTACTAGCAGTGAGATATAGTAGAGACCCAACTATTCCTCTATACAATGATTCATCAATAGGTTTACCTGTCTCATCTTTGCATATAGGCATACTGGTTCCCATAGGAGTTCTCATGGTGGAGGATGACTCCATACCATATTTCTTAATTAATTCTTTGGTGAACTTAGACTGGGATATGGACAATCCATCATCAGTCTGTCTTACTTGGAGTCCCAAGAAGAACTTAAGTTCACCCATACTGCTCATCTCAAACTTCCCTTGCATAAGTTTGGCAAACTTTTTACAAAGGTTGTTTTCAGTAGATCCAAAGATTATGTCATCAACATAGATCTGGACTAAGATGATCTTTCCTTTGGATTCCCTAAGGAATAGAGTTTTGTCTATCTTTCCTCTTGAGAATTTATTCTCAATGAGGAAGGTAGACAGGGTTTCATACCAAGCCCTTGGAGCTTGTTTTAACCCATACAAAGCTTTCCTAAGCTTATACACATAATCAGGTTTAAGAGAATCTATAAAACCTGATGGCTGCTCTACATATACTTCTTCTTTAAGATCACCATTCAGAAATGCTGACTTCACATCCATCTGGTATACTTTGAAGTCTTGGTAGGCTGCATAGGCAAGGAACATTCTGATTGCCTCCAGCCTTGCTACTGGAGCAAAGGTTTGATCAAAGTCAATTCCTTCTTCCTGCCTGTATCCTTTTGCAACTAACCTTGCTTTATTCTTCACTATTATCCCACTCTCATCTAGCTTGTTCCTATACATCCACTTAGTGCCAATTATATTGTGGCCTCTTGGTTTAGGAACAAGCTCCCAGACTTTGCATCTTCTGAATTGATTCAGCTCCTCTTGCATAGCATCAATCCAGTGCTGGTCTTGGATGGCTTCTTCAAACTTCTTAGGTTCCATCTGGGACAAGAAACTTGAATGCAAAACTGTGCTTTGATTTCTGCTTTTAGTTTGCACTCCTTGTCTTGGATCACCAATTATCTGATCAGTTGGATGATCTCTCAGATATCTTATAGCTGGAGGAAGATTCCCTTCAGGTTGAGCATCTCCAGCTTCTTCATTCTGCTGAGCCTCCTGGTTTTCATCAGCTTCCATTATCTCTTGTACTCCCCCTGGATAGCAGCCTTAATTTTCCAATGCTCCATCTTCCTTTGAAGCTTCAGCAATGGAGAGCTTGTCCATCTTCTTGCTTATACCTGTTGAGTCATTTGATCTACAAGACAACTCACTATTGATTAATCTTGTTTCATCAAATACAACATGCACAAATTCTTCAACAACTTGAGTAGTTAAGTTAAAGACTCTATAGGCCTTACTATTTGTGTTGTACCCAACAAATATCCCATCCTGGGATTTGGCAGCAAACTTAGTCAAATATGACTTGCCATTGTTAAGTATATAGCACTTGCAACCAAAGATCCTAAAATAGGATAGATTTGGTTTTCTGCCTTTCACAATCTCATAGGGAGTCTTTCTGTGGCTTTTGGTGATAGAAGCCCTATTGATGACATGACAAGCAGTGTTAACTGCCTCAGCCCAAAAATATTCTGGGAGAGAGGTGTCACTCAATAGAGTTCTACCAGCTTCAATTAATGTTCTATTCTTTCTTTCAGCAATTCCATTTTGCTGAGGTGTTCTTGGTGAGGAGAACTCTTGGAAAATCCCAAAGTCTTTACACAAGTTTGTTATGCTTTCAGAATGAAACTCAGTACCATGGTCACTTCTGATTTTGACCACTATACTATTCAGTTCATTCTGAATTTGCTTTACAAAATTAAGTAGTACACTTGGGGTTTCAGATTTTTGTCTTAGAAAGAACACCCATGTAAATCTAGAATAGTCATCTACAACCACAAAAGTGTAGACCTTCCTACCTAGACTATGAACTGGCATAGGACCAAAAAGATCCATATGCAAGAGGTATAAGCACCTCACAGAGTCCTTGTTTTCAAGGCTTTGAAATGAGGATTTTGTCTGCTTGCCCTTTTGACAAGCTGAGCATACCCCTTCCTTTATACACTTAACTTGAGGCCCATTCCTTACTAGTTCTTTACTAATGAGTTGGCCAATTGTCTTGTAGTTTAGATGAGCCAATCTCTTGTGCCACTTAACACAATGGGAAGCATTGTCATCAGCTACAAGACAAATGGGGGAAGCCTTATTTTCACATTCAAAATTAAGGCAATATACATTTCTCTTCCTATACCCAGTCAAAATGATCTCTTGATCACTTGACCTTTTGATATGACATCCATCCTTACCAAATGAAATGTCATATCCTAGATCACTCAGCTGGCTTATGCTTATTAGATTATGTTTCAAACCTTTTACATAGGCCACTTGGGTGATAGTAATTAGGTTAGAAGAAATGTTACCAAACCCTTTGATGACTCCCTTTTCAGATCCACCAAAGATCACTTTATGTCCATCTTTGACAGATGAATACTCCTTCAGCAGCCCCTTTGTTCCAGTCATGTGCCTGGAACAACCACTATCCAAGTACCATATAGGGGCATGGTTACTTGGATTCACCTGCAATACAGAATTACTTACCCTTAGAACCCAAGTAAGTCTTGGGTCCTTGGTTCAGGTTAGGATTAATAAAGTTATCATAACCTCTTCTAACAGGTAGACTCTTATTCTTTATAACACTTGTGTTATACCAGCAGTCCAATGCAAAATGACCCCTCTTGCCACAGCACCAACATTCAAACTTATTGTATCTAGATCTAGATACATCCTTGTCAGAAGAATTTCTGTTCATTGCTGGTGCTGTTGCAACTTCACCTACTGATTTCTTAAAACCATTGGGTTTATGACCATAGGTAAGCCTGCTTGCCTTAACACCCTTGTTCTTCAGAACATTTGTCTTAATATGATCTTGAATGTCTTCATGATCATATATGTTAGAAGGCACTTTCTCCTTACTAAACTTTATGGGGACTGAAAGGTTTAGTGGCTGAATAGGGGCTTTGCCTTTCCTCTTGAATCTGCCAGCCCTGGAGTTACCTTTAAATCCTAATCCAGCCTTACCCTTCTGAGTGACAAATTCATCTATCAAGGGTAAGACAGATTTTGGCTTAGAGTAACTAGCCACTAAATCCCTTTCAATTCTAAGTCTGGCCTCCAGACTCTTTACTTGATCATTAGTATAATTAATTGTGCCCATCTGAATAATAGTTATATTCTTCAGCTTGGCAATTTCATTTAATTTTTGATCAAGGACTTTTTCTAACTCAGTTGTTGCTACCCTTAGTTCAGCAATTTCCTGAGCCTGTGTTTTAACCAGATTCTTGCTTTTCTTAAGGGCCTGCAACAAGTCCCCATTCTTGTCTATCAATTGATAGACATCTCCTTCAGATCCAGATGCATCTTCATCACTTGATGCAGATGTAGCTGATTCTTCACTTGTATTACAAACAGATGTACAGGAAGGACAGTTTACCTCATTAGGACCAGACTGATTCTGGCATATGTCCTCTTCTGATCTTGTCATCAAACCCATGCATTGATGTTCATTGATGGAGTCTAGCAACTGCATAAACTCCTCTTCCTCAGATGCAGCATATAGTCCAATATATGCTTCAGCTTCAGATCCTGATTCTGAAGTTGACTGGTCTGACAGACTTTTATCTTTCTTTGCTACAAAGGATTTCTCCGTCTTGCCTTTCTGATAAGTCTTCTTCTTTTCTGAAGATTCCTTCCTTTTGTCAGGACAATCAGCCACTACATGTCCAGGCCTATTGCAACAATAGCAGACAATCTTTGAAGTAGTGGCTTTGCTGGGCTTTGATCTGCTTTTCTCTTTCCTTGATGACCTTCTCTTCTGATAATAGTCATCAACTGTCTGTGATGTGGAAGGCCTAGACTTCCATTGCTTCTTTTTCAAGAACCTTTGGAATTGCCTTGTGAATGCAGCAAAGTCTGCATCTGAATCACAGCTTTCTGAACCCTTATTTGAATTTTCAGAACTATCTTCTTCAACTTCTTTAGGAGGAGATGGTGATTTCCTCCTACTCTTTCTAGTGGCTTCAGCATTAAATGCCACAGTCTTTTCTCTATGCTCTCCTCTTGAGTTTCTTTCCTCCTCCTTCCTTACCATAAGTTGCATTTCATAGGATAACAACTTTCCAAACAGGGTTAGAGGAGATATCTCTGCCAATTTAGCCACTTCTCTTATGGCACAGATCTTTGTATCCCAGTCCTTTGATAAGGATCTTAAGAATTTGTCATTCAATTCATAGGTACTGAAGACTCTTCCATAGGAGATTAGCTCATTCACAATTCTATAGAATTTCTTATAGCACTCAGTTATGCTATCAGATTTTCCTTGTCTAAAGCTTTCATACTCCTGATTTAGCATAGACTTTCTGTCCAGCCTTACTTTTTCAGATCCCTCCATGTAGACAATCAATGTGTCCCACATCTCCTTGGAGGTCTTGCAGTGAATCAGATTTTGAAATGTTGAATCATCTATGGCACTAACAATGATGTTCTGTACCCTTTTGTCCATGGTTGCCAAGATGATTTCATCCTTGGTCATTTCTGAATAAGTCTTTGGTATTTGGATATTTGCATCAAGAACAGATATCTTCATTGGAATGAAGGGGCCTTCCTGTACTGTGATGTAAATCCTTGGGTCAGATGCCTCCATAAACAATCTGACTCTTTCTTTCCAGATCCCAAAGATTTCCTTCTTGCATATGGGTAATTTCATAGACCCCAGCTCCTTATGATTCTCTCCAGAACCCATCTTCTTGTTTCTTGAATCTGCCTTTCAGATCTACCTCAGACTGTTAAGTCCTTTTTGAGTAACCTCCCTCTGATACCACTTGATAGTTTAACTTTCAAGGCAGCCTAAACACCTAGAGGGGGGGGGGTGAATAGGTTCTGCTTTTCTTATAAAAACTTCTAGGCAGAATTCAATTCAATAGCTAACACAATTGGCACAACAATCACAGAAAATAAAACATCACAGATTGCACAATGTTTTATAGTGGTTCCCCAAGGTCTGGGTACATCCACTTTCCCCCCTTCACCTATCTAGCAGTATGCTAGATTTGGCCAAACTTCCACTTATCTCAGATCAACAGATCCTACAACTCAGAACCCAACTGGTTCCTACAACTCAGGCACAACTGCCCTACCTCAGCCTTGCCCCAAGGCCTACAACTCAGAGAATATCCTTCTCCTACACTCAGGCAAACAGCCCTACCACTCAGAGTTCAACACTCCTACACTCAGCCTTTATAATATAGGCTTACAACTCAGATCTGTGTAAACAGATCCTACAGAAATATAGAAAAGATTATTAAACTGTCTTGCCAAAGTTGAGAGAGAAAAGGCTAAGACAATTCTTGATCAGCTGATGCAATCAACTGTATCTGAGCCTTCTTCAAAGCTTCTTGAAAATGAACTTAGCTGAGTTGATTCCAAACAGCTTCTTGAGAATCCACTGGTGGTTTCTTTCTTCTTCTTCTAATTCTGGCTTGATCTCTCTCTATCCAGCACTTTGAAAGATTCTCCTGAATTCTGATTAGAACTCTTCTTAGATCTATCCTTAGATAGTCTTCTTAGATCTCCCAGAGAAGATCTTCTTAAGTGACTAGCACTTTCTTGAAATGAATTGGATTGTGATCCTTCTCTTCCTTTTTGATTCAAAGTTATTCAAAAGGACTATCTGTTGTGTTTTTTGTTCTCCTTCTGAATCTGTCTATTTATAGACATTCTTCATGGTAACCGGCTGATCCGTTTTCTAACCGTTTTCTGACAAGTCTGACAGCTTCAGTTAACCGGTGGTAACCCACAGCTGTCAAGTCTTCAAACAAGTCCTATGCCTTAGTCTGGAACCACAAGTTGTTGAAACAGTCTGTCAGAAAGTGTCGAGACCATCTGTCTATCTGTGTCGACACAATTGACTTTGGTGTCGACACAGTCTTCAGTGATGTCGACTAAGTTGCCTTTGAGTCAACACAGCTTCTTCTGAAAATAACTTGGTCTTGACTCTTCAGTGTGTCGACACAAGTCCTGTGTATCGACACAGTTGTTGTAGAATCATAACTTAGTAAGTGTCGACTTAGCCTTCAGGTGTCGACACATTCATTTCTTAAATCTGCTTTAATGTGTCGACTTAATCACAATGTGTCGACACATTCTGCTGGTGTCGACAAACTTGAGGTCGACTATTTTCTTCTGTGTCGACACATTCTCCCAATGTTGAGGTCGACGCTTTTCTTCTGTGTCGACACAAATTCCCAGAGTTGTGTCGACTCTTTTCTTCTGTGTCGACACAAATTCCCAGTGATGTGTCGACTTACTTCTTCTGTGTCGACACTTTTTCCCAGTGTAGTTGTAGACTAACTGCTTTGTGTCGACACTGCTTCCCAGTGTTGTGTCGACTATTTTCTTCTATGTGTCGACACTGCTTCCTCTGTGTCGACACTTGGACTTAGAATTTTTCTGCATACTTTATCAATTCTTCACCTGCACATGTCAACTTAAAACAACATCAAATACACCTTGGTGTATATCATTGAGCTAGGTTGGGCTTCTTCAAATCAGGTACACATTTTCCAATGTACCCAACAAATGCTTTATGCAATTTATATACATAATCAGGGTGAGTTAGAGAGATAAAACCTGGAGGTTGTCTAACATAGACTTCCTCTTTGATGTCCCCATTGAGAAATGCACTCTTTACATCCATTTGATACACTTTGAAACCTTTGTGAGCAGCATAGGCTAGGAATATTCTGATGGCTTCCAACCTTGCAACTGGTGCAAATGTCTGATCATAGTCTATTCCTTCTTGTTGAGAGTACCCTTGAGCAACTTGCCTTGCCTTGTTTCTGACTATAACTCCTTGATCATCCAGCTTGTTCCTGAATACCCACTTTGTTCCAACAATGGGATGATCCTTGTGCTTAGGCACTAGTTCCCAAACCTTGTTCCTTTCAAATTGATGCAACTCCTCTTGCATTGCAATGATCCAGTGTGGATCTTGCTCTGCATCTTGTATGGATTGAGGCTCAATTTGAGATAGGAAGCAAGTGTGCATCAGGTTCTGGTTGACCTGATTTCTAGTTTGCACACCAGCTGAAATTTCTCCAATTACTTGGGTGATTGGATGATCTCTTGTTGTTACTAGGTCAACAGGGAGTGTTGATTGTTCACCAGCCTGTGTTGTTGTTGTCTCCTCTAGTGGGACAGCAGCTGGCTCTTCAGGATGATTTTCTTCAAGATGTTGAACTTCTTCTTCATCATCACTGCTCTCATTCTTTTCAGCAACTTGTAATTTGTTCAAGTCTTCAGCTAGAGAATGTACCTGCAAAGGTTCTATGGTAGAAGCATTCTTCTCCTTGAAGGACATGTTAGCTTCATCAAAAATAATATGAACAGATTCATCAATTTTACAGGAAGATTTATTATAAACCCTATAGGCCTTGCTGATCATGGAGTATCCCAGAAACACTCCTTCATCAGCTTTAGCTTGGAATTTTGCTAGATATTTCTTGTCATTGTTATGAATAAAACAAGTGCAACCAAAATCTTTAAAATAGCCTATTTTAGGTTTCTTCCCTTTGAGCAATTCATAGGGAGTCTTGCCCTTCAGTTTGTGTATCAGGCTTCTGTTCAACACATAGTTGGAGGTGTTCACTGCCTCAGCCCAAAAGGACAGAGGTAGGTGAGCATCTGCCAATAATGTAGTTGTAGATTCAATGAGTGTTCTATTTTTCCTTTCAGCTACCCCATTTTGTTGAGGAGTTCTAGGGGCTGAGAAAGTGTGCCTGATCCCTTCACTTTGACAGAACTCTTGCATGAGAAGAGAATCAAACTCTGTCCCATGATCACTTCTAATCAGGGCAATGTGAGTGTTGAACTCAATCTGAATGCATTTGAGAAAATCTGTCAAACACTTGAAGTTATCAGACTTCTTCCTCAGAAAGAATACCCAAGTGAATCTTGAGAAGTCATCTACAATCACTAAAGTATAGGATTTCCCTCCTAGGCTTTGTAAAGATATGGGTCCAAAAAGATCCATGTGCAACAGGTACAAAATCCTAGGTGAATCACTTTTATTAATTGATTTAAAACTACTTTTAGTTTGCTTGCCTAATTGACAAGCCTTGCAAAGTCCTTCCTTCTTGTAGGGACCAGAAGGTAGTCCTTTAACAAGGTTGTCTTTGGATAGCCTAGCAATGGTTCTAAGGTTAATATGCCCTAGTCTCTTATGCCATAAAACATTAGATTTTGAAATGGAATTGAACAGGCAAATATCTACTACAGGTGAATGAAAATCCATCAAGTAAATGTTACCTCTTTTGTTACCTGTCAACACAATTGTGTTGTCCTCTGACTTGACCTTGCATATGGCTTTGTTGAATGTCACTTGATATCCTTCATCACACAGTTGACTGATACTTATCAAGTTGTGCTTGAGTCCTTCAACATATGCCACCTTCTTGAATGTGACTGAGCCAATTTGGACTACACCATATCCTTTTGTAGTTCCAAAGCTTGAGTCTCCAAAAATTACCTTGGGTCCAAGCTTGGCTTTGAAGGAAGTGAAGTTGTCCTTGTCCCCTGTCATGTGCTTTGAGCACCCACTATCCAGATACCATTGATGGTTTGATGCTGGATAGGTCTTCACCTGCACAAAAATAGCTTATTTGTTTTTGACCCAGTTAACCTTGGGCCTAGGTTGATATCCCTTGAATTCTGAAATAAAGGACATCCCAGGTTGATCCTTATAACCTTCAGGATGGTATCTCCTAGGAGGTACTATCCATTCAGTATAGGGATTAAATCCTTGGGATGTGGGACTTCTAGGATTGAATCTAGATGTGCCATTGAAGGAATGTTCACAGTCCTAATTTCTGTTCGACGATCGTCGAACTGAGGTCGACAATCTTGGGTCAGATCGTCGATCTCTGTTCGAAGATCGATTATGCTGAAGTTCAGAGTTTGGATATCGTCGAGCTGAGGTCGACGATCTGTAGTTAGATCGTCGAGCTCTGATCGACGATCGTCGAGCTCTGCTCGATGCCATCTGTTGAACTAAATTTTTCTCTGATAGATCTGCATTCTTCCTGGGTACCTCTATTACTCCCTTTCCTTTGTCAAAGACAAACTTGATTGGAGTTGTCAAAATTATAGGTTGGCTGGATGAGGCACCCAAGCCCAGTGTGCTATTAAATCTAGAGTTCACTGTGCTTGTGATGTCCATCAGTCTGATACTTCTCCCATTTAGGGATTCTTCAAACTTTTTGGCCTTTGATAGTTCACTTTTCAGTGAGGCTATCTCCTCCCTACAGCATTCTAACTCCTCAGAGAGTTTGAGGTTCTTTGAGTTTAGGACACTATGCTCAGATAATTGATTCCTGAGAGAGATTATCTCCTTCTCAGATTTTAATAGATCTAGACACAGTGTCTTAAATTCATCTTTGAAGTCCTCAGAATTAAAATCAAAAGAGTTGATTACCTGATCTTCATCTGGTTGAGTTTCGGAATCTGAATCTGATTCTTCATCAGAGTTTTGCTGTGAGGCATTGATAGCCATCATGCAAAATTCTTTTTCATCTGCATCATCCTCATCATCACTGGAGCTGGATGAGGCTTCAGATTCTTCTTCAGTCTCACTCCATGTCTCAGCAACAAAGCCCTTCCTTGTATGTTTGTTCTTGCTGGGAGAGGCTTTGTCTGAGCTATTCTTCTTGTAATCCTTTTCTTTTCTTCTTTCTCTTCTTTCCTTCTTGTCCTTATTCTTGTTTTTTGGACAGTCAGGCACAATGTGGCCTGGTTTCCTGCAACCAAAGCATATAATTTCTTTATTGTTGTTTGATTTATCATACCTTGGTTTATCATGACCCTTGTATGGTCTCTTTCTGAAGTCTTTTCTGGCCATCTTGTAGAATCTTTTGGCCAGTAGACTTATGAGCTCATCATTTCCAGTAGCTTTATCTTCAGGCTCCTCTTCTACAGCTTTGAAGGCTATGGTCTTTTCTTTCCTTGTGGCTGGAGAGGTAGCCTTTTGTTCTTCTTCTCTATTTTTAATGAGCAGCTCATAGGATTTGAGCTTGCCCAGGAGAGCTTCAGTAGTAATCTCATTTAAACTTCTGGCATCCTTGATTGGCCAGATTCTTGAATCCCAAGTGCTGGGGAAGCACATCAGGATTTTGTCATTCAGCTCAGTCAGTGAGATTTCTTTGTCTAGGGTTTTTAGCTCATTGACAATTAGACTTAGTCTATTGTACATGTCAGCCACTGATTCAGCTTCTCCCTTTTTGAAGTTCTCATATTGGCTTATCAGATGAGATCTTCTATCTTTCCTTTCATCAGCAGATCCTGAGACAATTTCAGAGAGTTTGTCCCAGATTTCTTTGGCTGAGCGGCATTCAGCTACCTTCTGAAAAATTTCATCAGACATTGTTTGGGCTAAGATGTTCATAGCCTTAGCATCTGCAGTCTTCCACTGCTTTATATCTGCATCTGTTCCAGAAGGAGGTGGAACAGCACTTGTACTTGAGCTTGCTGGTGGAGTTGGACAAACTGTCAAGACAGAATTGAAAATGTCTTCATCAATAGAAATCATGTATAATCTAATCCTTGCCTTCCAGAGTGCAAACTTAGAAAGGTTGAACACTGGTGGTCTGGTGCTTGCATAATCTTTGTTCTGTGCCATGTCTTTAAATAAAAAGATAGATGAATAGAAAATAATTCCCTTAAGAGATTGATCTTATCAAGGATCTTTTTGGTTCAGGTGTTAGCCTGTATGAGCAACCAACCTGCCTCTGATACCAATTGAAAGTGAGGGTAAGATCTATCTCAACTCTAGAGGGGGGGGGGGGGGGTGAATAGAGTATTTTAAAATAGTTTTTCACAGTTGAAATAAACAGCACATATAAAATTCAATTTATGATATAGTGTAGAGTGCTAGTAAGAAGTTAAAAACTAAGAAGTAAAAAGCACAGCACACAGCAAACTAATCACACAAACAAACCAGAAGACACAAGGAAATATAGTGGTTCCCCAAAAACCTGGGTACATCCACTCTTCTACCACCCTTGGTAGGAATCCACTCAGGATGAGTTGATCAGGTGTCCTGACACCAATGAGCTTTTGATAAGGTGCTCAAAAACCAAAACTGGATTTTTTGGTAAGGTGTCTTGCCACCACTGAGTTTTGACAAGGCTCTCAGAACCAGACAGAACTTTTGAAGGGAGTTCAAGAACCCTTTTACAGCAGGAAAAGAAAAATAAGAGTGAAGGGTGTCTTCTCTGTTCTCAATCAAATGAGAGAAGCACAAGTGGATTGATGATGTCAAAGCTCCCCCTGAGATGTAGAAAGGTTCAGGAAAAGAAGCTTTGCTCTAGGGTGATAGGTCTTCAGAACTTTGATCTCCAGCAAAGGATGGTTTTAGCAAGAAGGCTGAAAAATGAGGTGTCTGGAGTTCTGAGATGAGATTGTGAACACTTTTCAGTCAGCAAGAAGATTTTTGAAGTCACAGTTCTTCTGTTGTTCTTCTGCTATCAGTATTCTCTATTCTGTGTGTTCACTTTCTTTCTTGTCAATCTATGTATTTTTTTTTCTCTTGTGTATTCTGTATATGTTAAAAACACAGAAGAGAGGAATTGAAATTTTCTGAAGTTTTCTTGTCCAAATTAGCCGTTGGGAGTCATAAATATCTTCCAAAAAGAGTCTTGTCTTCTAGAGGAAAGTCCAGCAAACATTCTCTGAATAATTCCTTGAAACTTGCTCCAGAATAAAGACAAACGGCTGGGAGATCTTCTGACATAAATGCTGATAATATTAAAAAACATTCCAAAGAACAGCAGCATTTGAATTCCTGAAAGCGTCGATCTCTCTAAAAAAACGTCGATCTGAGCTCTACGATCGTCGAACTGAGCTCAGAGATGAAATGAGACAAGCAGACAAAAAACGTCGATCTGAGCTCGAAGATCGTCGAACCGAGCTCAGCGACCTGAGAAATAACATGAAGGAGGGATCGTCGAACTGAGCTAGAAGATAGTCGAGGGGAGTTCGACGACTAAGCAGAAGCTAGCTAAAAGCAGATAGTCGATCTGAGCTCGAAGATCGTCGACCGGAGTTCGACGATTTATTGAAGTTGAGCTCAGAGAGCGTCGAACGGAGTTCGACGATTCGTCGACCTGAGCTCGACGAAAATTGCCTTAGACTTAGCTCTTCAACCTTGATCTTGGAATGGTCCTGGGGGCAGCTCCAAACCTAAGTTCTAAGCCCTAGACTCATTCTAATGTTGACCTTCTCAACTATACAACTAGGTCAACTGGGATTCCTAAGACAAGCATAGTGATCCTTACCCAAATTAGTAATAGGGTGTTCCAACACTGTAGGAGGCCCCTGCTCCTGCCTATAATTGGGACGATAACGTCCACGAACCTTCTTGTAGCTTATCACTTTACCACTATGGGAGCCCCTACTGCTCTCCCCGTTGGATGATCAATCCAATGGTCTCTTTCCCCTACTTTGTACCATCAGCTGGTCTACCTCTAGCTTCTTAGCCATCTTTATGATCAACGTCGAAGTGCCATGGGAAATGAATAGTAGAGCCTGCCTGGTAGAGTCCTTAAGCCCCCGATAGAACCTCTTTGCATACCTCCTATCATTTAGATCATGTATCCCCGAGATCCTGTCCAGATGGACAAATTCCCTCTAGTACTCTGTCACTGATCTACTCCCCTGCCTGAGGTTCAAAAACCTCTCCTCCAACTCATCTCAATCTGTAATAGACACGAAGTGATCCAAGAAGGCCCCGCTGAACTCATCCCAAGAAATATCTGACAGTTCCCTTTCTGCATACGTGGAGTCCCGCATGGACTTCCACCATCTCTTCATGTGAGCATCCAGTGCAAAAGTCCCCAAAGGAACTGCATGCCTGATAGGGCAGCTAATGCCTGCAAGCATCTCTTGAATGGACTTGAGCCACTCCTTTGTCTATACCGCATTCTCTGTCTCGTGGTACATTGGCGGGGAGAGATTCTTGAAGGCACTCAGCCAATTCGATCCCGGGTTTGGCTGTTGGGTCGGGGCCTGCTAATCTCTGAAGGTATCGAGGATGGCCGTCAGAGTCTGCCCCATCTCCGTCTGCTGGAAGGGTGTGGCAGCTGGATGGGGAGGGATCGCATCCTGCGGTACAATGACCTATGGGGATGCATAAATGCAAGGTTTATATTAGGATTGGCCTAACTCATTTCTTAAATGGACTATTTTTTGTGACTTTTACACATAGGCACACCATTGCTTCCGCTGCATAGTTTGTCCGCAAACTAATGCCCGAGCGGGGTGGCCAGTGGAGTGGACTGCGTCTCAATGATCATTGGTTTAGTAATAGTAGTTTATAAACCTCCCTTACCAAGGAGGGAACCCAGTCTTATTCCAGAACCGCCGCCTTACGGTGATATTAGTGCACACGGGCTAGTCGACACCGCAAGACGTCGATCCTGTCGGCTAGTACGATCATTCAACCTATCATCCAATCGAGAAGAGAAGCAATATAAGCAAATATACATCAAGTGCACATCACAGAATCATGATAATATAAGTAAAATGAGAGATCAAAAAGTCCACAATGAGTATAGAATGAAAGAGAAAAGGTCTTATGCCCAGTACATAGTTATCAATCTCTCTCTCACAAAATCTAACCAAGCAGAAGCTAATTTATAATCAGTACATGCATCATCACCTGACGCTGGGTTGTAGTAGAAGTAGTAGTAGGTGGTGTCAGCTCCTCATGTCCTGCCACCTCGTGCTACAAGTGCTCAGGCTCCTCAAGCTCCTAAATTGATACGGCCACAACCGACCGTTAGTCATAAAGACTAAGTCATTTTGTCCTCGCCTCACCCCCGCGACTCCTAGGTACCGATCGGGAGGACGAAGTGGAGAACAATAAGGGGGTATAAAAGGAAAGTAGTGACAGTGAATCTAATCTAACAAGATTACGTAATAATAAATATATCTCTACTTTAATAGGTCTATATGGTACAAGTAAAGTAAGAAAGAATTTTACTTAAAGGAAATGCTGTAAGAAAAGTAGAGAATGAAGCAAGAAATATACTATCTACTGCTAAAGATATCAACAAAGGAGTACCTTAACTTATATAAATGCACATACAAACTTATAAGTTAAGGATTCACAAATTTAACTTATCATATAAAAGAGCTCATACTAATTTATGTGATAAGAATCTATGGTGCGTATGTCCTAAGTATGCATGTATGATATGGTATGCGGGTTATGATTAGAACAAGTGCAACTCACCCACACGACTCTATGCGCACAAACCTTTAGTTCCCATTTTTTGGAGTTATCTTAACTCTCAGGTACTACCTTGTGGCTATGGCAGTTGTGGAGAGGGCGTCTCCACTCCCAAGCGGGTATACACACTACCAGGCCTAGACCTTCCGTACGCCTCTAAAAAACACACCAGAGTCACCACGTTCTAAACCGCTGGCTAGTCCACCAGACTTTTAGGTCGGGTGTGCATTTTCGGGGATTGTCCTTCAGACCGCAGTATAAACAACCAACTGGCCCCTCAAACCCTCACACCTCACCTGAGTCATCATACTGCCATCGGTGTGATGATTGGCCCAGTACCACATGATCCACCAATATGTTTTTGCACATGCAATTTGTTTCCAACCCGAGCCTCCAGATCACAGGATAAAACCTGTCCTGTATCAAAACATCCGAGCCTCCAGCTCACAGGAGAACACCCGTCCTGTATCCAAACATTCTAGCCTCCAGCTCGCACGACAAAACCCGTCCTGTAACCTCCAACCCTATATGGGTGAGATTTTAACATCGTTCCCTTAACCTATTAGACTAGTCTTGTCTAATGCTTATTAGGCATAACAACTTATGGTTAGTCCATGTACTTCCCAGAGCATACCCGGTGTAGGGCTCTCGGGGGCACTAGGAACTATGATGGGCTGAAGCCCAAAGCTCCCTTTCTCAAGGGCACTTACTTTTATTAGTGTTTACCCAATATTAATACCCAACTCTCAATGTTGCTCTTGAATGAACCTGATGACTTAAGGAATTATTGGCAGAATGACGGTCTTCTGCCGGTCTCCGTTCTAATTACTTTCCTTGGGCTTTGCACTCTAACACTCATTACTACTTGACACCAACCAAGGTTCCAACTTCCCAATATGCTTCTCAATCCAACCTCTTATCATATCCCCTGTGGGTCCTAGTGTAGTGTGTTACTTTATCTAAGCGCAACCCATGACCTAATTCTAGTCCAAATGAAATGACTTCCATTACCTTGGGCCAAATGCCCCTAATTATTTATCATGGGTTTGTCATGTATGTAATATTGGTCATTCAGAATTTCATCATCTTTCTAATTATTTTGGACCATAATTTAAATTAATTAATTAAGTGACCTAGGTCACTTTGTACATGAACTACTCTAACCAGTGGTCAATTATGTCTAAATAAATTATCTGAGGTTCATCTAGGTTAAAAATGTATGTTCATCAAAATCATGATTTTCCAATTTGAATTTTCATATATTTTCTATTTGTGATTAAATCTAGAAATAATCCATTTTCCAAATGAATTACTTAAAATATACAACCAAAAATTCCTAGAAAATTACTGGTGATCAAAACTTTTATAATAATACTCATGACAAAAATTCATGATCTTAGTCAATGATTTGGCCTAACATAATATAATATGGACATCATTACCAAAATGCCACTACTAGGGTTTTCAGCATATGTAATCGTCCAAAAATTCTCAAATAATTATATTGGGTTTTAATCACAGAAATAGGATGCTATAAATTTTTCCATAATTTTCAGTAGTATTTTTCCTTACTTTTAAATTAATTTTCCAAAAGGATAAAATTGTAAATCTACTATATACACAAGATATAATCCTTAAATAGACTTATAACTTTTTCTAGAGATGTAAAATGTTCTATAAGGGCATGTATCAAAATTTTAGAATTTTACAAGGTCAGTAGACCTATATCTCATTTTTATTTCTAAAAGATCTCATTCTCCATTAATTCAAAATAATGGGATTTTTTTTCCCAAAAATCCCACTCCTTCCATGGGATTCATAATTCATCACTATAAGCCTCTATCCATAATCCCATGGACATTCATTGGGCCAAATGGACTAACTTCTCATTTTTACATTTTTGCATAATATTTACAAATCTTCCTCCACAATTCAAGTTGCATTTCCCCAACATACAGAGGTCCAAATGACCTGTAACTTTTAGCATGGTCATATATTGACCCAATGACCATGCCACCCAAATTTCGAGACATTTGGAAGAGGGAATCTTCCTATATTCCATTTATTTAATAAATGATATTTCTATTAAAAATATAGAAAAATACATCCCAAAAATTCTGATTTTTGTACTAGACCTAGGTCTAGCATGATCACATGCATGTCCCAAATTTCATGATATGTGGACTTAGGGTTTGGCTTGCGCACTCATTTAAACATTTGCCCTAGCCTAGGACCAGTCTTAGTAGAATGGCCCTGCAGGGAGTAATATTGCTCCAAAATTCAAATTAAAGGTAAGACATATATCTACCTTTTTATGTTGGGAATTATTTCTATAAATGTATCTAAGAGGCCTAAATAATCTATACAATGTGACTGCATAAACTAGGACAGAAAATAGACTTTTTATTATTCCATAAAAATTCAAGGGCATCGGTTCATCTTCTCCAATGAGCCTACGGTCCAAATTTCCCCAACCTGGACAATCTAGATCTTGTATTTCCCGGCCTTCTGGCTGCCACCACCATCGACAATTGTCACCACCACCTCCATTGAGGTGGTGGCTTGGGTTTCCCGACGGCATGGCCACATGAGGTGGCTCCTCCGGCAAACCCGATTAAGGAGAAATGCTCGGCATGCTCCCTCTCACATGGCATCAGGCTCATTTGAGCCTAATATCTCTCCTAAAAGAGCTAGACAGCTGGCACAAAAGGAGTGGAGGAGAAACAGACCCTTAGATGTGCTTGACGGCGGGTTTGGTGGTGATTTGCCATGGCCGACCCTTGCTCTTTCGAGTTAGCTTGTTTGCTGATTCCTCCAGCTAATCCTCTGCTCCTTAGGGTTCATTGAAGGTGATGGTGGGGTGGAATGGAGGTGAGGCTGGCTGGTTTAAAGGCTTTGACTTAAGAGGAGTGGCTGGGCATGGCTGGCCGTCATTGAGCATGATTCTCCCCCCCATGCCGCCACGTGTCAGCCATGTAATGGACCGCCAACTATTGCCATAAATATATTTTCTTGAAATGAGGAATAGATTTTCTATAGAGATAGATCCTAAATGTCCCATCACTATTTTATCCTAACCCTGATTCAGCCGGTATAAAAAAAATGAACCGGACAACACAGCTTTTTAGACTGAAGAATTCTCCAAGTCCAAAAGCATTGAGTGTGTTGACACTACTTAACGCTGCGTTGAGTGGTGTCGACACCACCCAACGCCTTCAGTTCTCTAGAATAGCTTAAGTAAAATGCATTGAGTGGTGTTGACACCACTCAATGCCGCGTTGAGTGGTGTCGATACCAGTCAACGCCCAGAAATCCTAAATCAAGGCGTTGAGTGGTGTCGACACCACTCAACGCCGCGTTGAGTGGTGTCGACACCACTCAACGCCGCGTTGAGTGGTGTCGACACCACTCAACGCCGCCAGCAATCCTAACTCAAGGCATTGAGTGGTGTCGACACCACTCAACGTGGCGTTTAGTGGTGTTGACACCACTCAATGCCGTCAGCATTCCAGACTTTTACATGACAGGCACGTGGAGGTCTGGTTGAGAATGAATGAGGTCACCAATGGAAGTCAAGATGTGAGAGTCGGGTTGACTAGGGATAAGGTTGTGCTTGAGATCAACGATGGATTGTCTTTCCCTGGAGAAAGAGGCTAAATACACTTAGGGTTAGTTTAAGTGTAATGCTAAGAGAGTTTATGACATGGGTAGATACAAAAAATAATAAGTACCTTGCGAAAGGGAGCTTTGGGCTTCAGCCCATCGTAGTTCCTAGTGCCCTCACGAGCCCTTCATAGGGAATGCCATGAGCAGTCTAGGGTTAACCATAAACTGTAGGATTAAACTATTACACAAGATTTAACTCTAATTATCAACCTTCATACACCCCGTGGTCACGGGAGGCTAGTTTGGTTTAGACTTACGAGCTGTAGGATCGGTGGTGATAGGTACGGACTAGTTAGTCCGGGGAGCCAGTGGCTCGGAAGGTGGTTGTGAAGGATGGGATAGTCTGGGGAGCCGATGGCTAAGGAATTCATGGTTGGATGTGCATAAAGGTGGTGGGTCTTCGGTATTAGATGGTCGTTTGCACTGACGTCGATACGTTGACTCGTCAAGTGTGGTTCTCACTTAGCCAAGGAAAAGATTGGCGGGTTTGTCAGTATTAGTACGTGGTGACTCTGGGGTGTCCTTTAGAGGCATACGTAAGGGGTAGGCCTATTAGTGCGGAGCCGCCTAAGAGTGGGGTGGCCCAACCCAATATCTCCGTTGGCCAGTACGGAGGCTCCTGGGAGAGAAGTTGCTTCCAAAATCAGGGAACTAATGGTCTGTGCGTGTAGAGTCGGGTGTGTGTGTTGAACTTGTATGAACATAGCATTAAACCAGCATAACATAGCATATCATGTCAATATTACATTTAAATCCCTACCCCTATCGTATAAATTGGTATGAGACTTTTTATACAATAGGCCTTGCAAAACGACCCCTTTATCTAAAAGTTTGTATGGACATTCTTATAAATTAAGGTTACTTTTAATATAGCTTGTTCACTTTACTATTTTTACTATTCTGTACTTTACTTTGTTTACATTACTGCTTCATTTCTATTGTTCTTTTGTACATACTCCTGCTAGGGTAGTTTTCACCTGCTCTTGTTCAATCTCCACCTTTAATATCTTTCCATTCCTCCTCCCCGCACGGTGCCTAGGAGTCGCGGGGGTGAGGCAAGGATGATAGTGGCTTAGTCTTTTACTAACGGTCGGTGGGCCGCATAATTTTAGGAATTTGAGGTGATTCACCAGTCGCAGGAGGATGGCCGGACTTGAGGAGTAGTTGCTGTGCACTACCACTACTATGCGACGATAGGTCGAGGATGGTTTTAGTTTGCTTCCGCTTAGATGTTATGAGTTGTGTGAGAGAGATTATTTGTATTATACATGTACCGAGCTTAAGCCGATTGTTGGGTCAATTATTCCCAATGTCCCTAATTTGTGCGAAGTCAAACAGGTCAATGTCACACACATCAATAATATTTTATATGTATTTGAGGTCATGAGTGCAGGTTAGTCCATATCACATTGATTGTACAAGTGGACACAATAATTTGCTGCTAGACATAACAAAAATCCACTAAGTCCACATGCATTGAGTGGACTAGGCTCACTCAATGCTAGAGGTAAGGAATCAATATTATCTAGCTGGAAATTTGCCTAAGTCCACATGCATTGAGTGAGTAGAGCTCTCTCAATGCCACAAAACAATTGACATTGAGTCTATCTTAGCCTAACTGGTAGATAGCCAAAAATATGGCTAAGTACACAAGTATTGAGTGTAGTCTACTCACTCAACTCCATACAACAAAAACCTATGAGTCAGGCTGAGTCAGTCAAAGCCTAGAGATATAGGCTAGAAATGTGGCTAAGTCCACAGGCGTTGAGTGTGGTCTACTCACTCAATGTCATACAACTTTTAGCATTGAGTGTTGTTGTGCCTGCCAACGCAACAGAAAAGTTGGGCAAAATTTAAACTAAGTCCACTGGCATTGAGTGTAGCTTACTCACTCAACGCTATGACCAAAAATCTGTCTAAGTAGTTAGGCGTTGAGTGTAGCTTACTCACTCAATGCCATGACAAAAAATTTGTCTAAGTAGTTAGGCGTTGAGTGTAGCCTACTCACTCAACGCCATGACAAAAAATCATTCTAAGTAGCAAGGCGTTGAGTGTAGCTTACTCACTCAAAGCCATGGAGAAATAGCGTTGGCTGTATCTTTGCTTATATGTTTTCCATGGAGCAATAACATTGAGTGTAGCTTACTAACTCAACGCCAGATAACAAAGAAATTTTGTTAAGTAGTTTGGCATTGAGTGGAGCTTACTCTCTCAACGCTAATGCTCAGAAAATTTGGCTAAGTCCAAATTCGCTGATTGCTTTTACTTTCGTCGAACTGAGCTTTGACTTTTCGTCGAGCTACTTAGATCTTAGTTCGTCGAACTAAGATCTAAGTTCGTCGAACTAAGCTTTGACTTTTCGTCGAGCTGAGCTCTGAGTTCGTCGAACTGAGCTCTAAGTTCGTCGAACTAAGCTTTCACTTTCCGTCGAGATGAACTCTGAGTTCGTCAAATTGAGTTCTGAGTTCGTCGAAGTCTTTTGGCGTTGTGTGATGGTCATTCACTCAATGTCTTTGCTTCTAATGCTTGATTATTTTCTAAGTCCACAGATGTTGTGTCATGCTGACGTCAGCAAAATCAAAAAGTCAACCAAAGCTCAAATATTGCGGGATTGTTGCTAGAGGCGCTGACATCCATCTGTCATCATCCTCAACACTTGGAAAGATATATTTTTGTCTTTAAGTGCTAGAGCCCACACACAACAAAGAGCCGTTGAATCAAGAGTAAATGGAAAGAATGTGATGTATGGCTAAATCTTAGCCATCAATACTGGTGGTGGGCCCACTGCTCGATCGGTCGTCAAAGAATAAAAAGAAGCAAATAGGGTAGAGCAAACAATCGAATCCTTGTCTAGATTTTCTGAAAACGAAAGTGCGGCCGAACTTTATCTTCTTCCTCGCATTTCTTGTCGAGCTTGAAGAAGCTGTTCTGCACAAAAAACTTAGCAGAGGAAAGAGATAGCTGAAGCAAACACCATTTGCAACAACAAGTTCAGAAGAAATTCTTAGGAAGCAGATCTACAAGCTCTGCAAAGAAATGATAGCTATTTGATGAAAGATTCAACTGCCGACTTCATTGTCTTCAACAACAAAATCTTGGGCTGATATCTGCTCAGTCCAGGAATAAGTAGACACAGAGTTCTTACTCTGGTGTCTAATCAAATGACCAATTATTTATTCTACATAGATTCTTTGTAAGCCTGTGTTATAAAGGCTAAGGTCTTTGTGACCTGTGGTTTGGCTTAGTGCCGAGTGAAAGGTCTTTGTGACTTGTGTTTTGGCTTAGTGCCTAAGTGGTAGGTCTGTGTGACCTATGAGGTCTTGCGGGATCTGTGCTGTAAGCTCTTAAGAGCCGAGTTTTAGGGGAAGAGCCTAGTTTAACACACTATTAAAAAGGCATAGAGGGACAGTGGACACACCCAAGATTGGGGAACCACTATAAAATTGCTGTGTCATTTGTGATTGTTCTTGAAAGCTAAAACTAACCTAATCACTAAACACAAAAATCATCTAAGAATTAAGAAGATTTAAATAGAGACAAAAACTATTCACCCCTCTCTAGGTGTTTAGCTAGCCTTGAACACAAAACTTTCACCCATTTTCTACTCACTTTCATATTTTGTACTCATTGTGGACTATTGCTCTTATATATATATTGATAATGAGTTGTGATCTGCGGACTTGCATTACTTATTTTACTTCTCTTTTGTTAGCCTACTATGATGTGATCGTTTTAGACGGCAGGATCGGCGCCGTGCGGTGGCGTCTAACTTGGTAGTTGGAGTCACCGTAAGGCGGCGGTTCTGGGCGTAAGACCCGGTTGCGAAGCAAAGAAAAAAAGGGGTCTTACACTGGGTGCTCCAAGGGACCCCCTAATTGGTTAGGGATGTTATAGTGGGTCAAAGAGTCAAGGTGAGGCCTTAAAGTCAAACCCTAGGTTAGGTAATTGGAATGTGTTATTTGTAGACCTTGGTGATCTTCACCTTCATGCCTAAGTTCGCATGGTCTCTTTGAGCTTTCAAGTATTTTGTCATGACCTAGTCATGACAAAACCACTCCTAAGGGTCTAGTTGTTTGAGGGATGTTACAAATCCCAATAAACAAAAAGAATAATTTCGTCCCCAAAATTCAGGTTAGGCCTGCTAGATTTCTACTGAGAGTAACTAAATGTAACATCCCTCAAGAATTGACGTTTTTCCTAACGCAAAGAGATCCAGGTACTTCTGGTACATCAAATCCAGTGGCTCCCAGGTATGCTCCTTCTATCCATGATTTGCCCACATGATATTGACCACTGTAACCTTCTCGCACTACAAGACTCGCACTACCATATCATCTATCCTGACCGACTTTAAGCGGACCGATCGATCAGAAGCTGTTGAGAAATCTGTACTATGAACCTACAGCTCCAGTTATAGTAGAGCCTTCCTAAGAAAGGAGATGTGGAAGACGTCGTGCAAACCCGCTAACTCCTGCGGTAGCTCTAGTCTGTAAGCCAATGGGCTGATCCGCTCTAGGATCCTGTAGGGCCCCATATTCCTCAGACTGAGCTTCTTTCGCCCGCATACCCGCAAGACTCCATGCATCAGACATATCTTTATGAACCCCCGGTCTCCAACCTGGAACTCTACTTGATAATGCCGCACATCATAAAACTTGGTCGATCTGCTCTAGGCCTCCAACATCCTATCTCGAATCAGTCACACCTGGGTATCTGTGTCCTCAACAAATTTCTAGCCAAGTGCTTTTGGATCCTCATCCTAGATCCAAGATGGTGGAGTCCTGCGCCTCCACCTGTATAATGCCTCATAAGGGGCCTATGCTGGACTGCTGACTGTTGTTATAAGAGGGCTCGATCAGCGAAAACAGTCTCTCCCATGGCTCACCGCGGTCTAGAATGCATAAGCGTAAAAGATCATTCAGTGTCAGGATGGTATGCTTCGTCTACCCGTCCGTCTGAGGGTGGAGAGTTGTGCTAAATGTCGACCGAGAGCCCAGATAAGCATAGACTGATCTTCTTTCCTTGAACATAAACCTTCCATCCCAATTTGACACGATCGTCTTTGGCACTTGACCTTCTCCAGTCGACAAACCTCACCGTGCGTCACAAAATCCATGGCGTATTTCTTTATTCCGGGGAAATACAAGTTCTGTTAAACACAATTTTATTTCGGTAATTTGAGTTCTCATTTGTGAGTGTAGACAATTACTCTATAAACTTCCTCTACACGATCAGATTCTTATTCCTTCTAGTACGCAAGAGTAATCAATCAACTCATCTTTACGATTTATCCAATCTTATCAATTAATGGGTCTGCTGACATCGTCATGCGTCCCATCATTCTCAATATTTAAGAGGGTGTGATTTTTAATAAAACTGACCGTCTGTTAATCACTTCTGAATGCCCCGAATCACAAGAAATTCCAAATATAATTCTAACTTATAGGACCTAATTTCAATCCAAAATTTCCAATTGGTTTAACTAAGGTCAAGTATTTGTCCGATCAACAATATCTAATCATTGTTTTGGTAACTTTGCCCTAGTAGCGTCGAATAAGATCAACTTCAACATCACTATGTTTGCGATACCATATTTTCTAAATTAGGTCTAAGGGAACCCAAGTGAATTACTAATTTGCCCAATAAACAAAAGATAAGCCCCCATTAAACAAAAGATATGCCCCTACCTATCTTGGGCTAAGTATCTTCGATATCACTATGTTATATTCAGGCTAGATATGCACACAATCCTTATAATTGGGGTTCCATCCTGAAACTTGTTGATATACTCCATACTTTAGACTCTCTAGGTTACCATAAACCACAATCCTCTCCGGGTCAATATGTGACCCAGTCCCAAATGGGTCTCTTCTGAACTTGAATTCTTATCCGACCCTTGATATTTGGCATGATGGTTATCTCAACCTAATTGTGTCATCGACACAATGGTTGAGTCTATGAGTCCCCTATTATTTCGCTAATGGATTGTAGGCATCAATTCTCCTTAAGGTGGTCCTATTAGTTAGAGCAATAGGTGATAGTACCACATGATAAGTAAAGTAGGGACATCAGAGTTTATGACTCAAGTTGCTACTTCTGCGTTAGACTCTTCCTCTAGATGCTTCGAGTATCCTTGTACCTTAACAAAATTTATACCTAAGGTCACTTTTTACCAGGATTCGTTAAGTATCGTCTTGGTAAGTCGAGTTTCTTAGTTGGGTTGGCCTAACTCATTGATTTAAGGACTATTGTGATCATTACACATGGGCACACCACAGCTTCCGCTTCTTAGTTTGTCCCCAAACTAATGCTCACGTGGGGTGACCCAGTGTTGTGGACATAGTTCTGTATGATCGAGGTTTGCTCTGATACCAATTTGTAAGACCCCATTTTTTTACTTTGCAATCGAGTATTACGTCCAGAACCTCCGCCTTACGGTTACTCCAACTACCAAGTCAGACGCCACTGCACGGTGCCGATCCTGTCGGCTAAAACGATCACATCACAGTGTATCACAAAAGAGAAGTAAGTAGTACAAGTCCATAGATAAAAACTCACTATCAATATATATAAAAGAGTAATAGTCCACAATGAGTAAAAAATATGAAAGAGAGTAGAAAAATGGGCTTTTTCCCGATACATATCTAATACAAATGATCTATCTCTAACAACTCACAACATCTAAGCGGAAGCAAATTGAAATCCATCCTCGACCTGTTACCGTATAGTAGCGGTAGTGCACAATAACTGCTCCTCATATCCTGCCTCCTTGTCCTACCGGTGCTGATGCTCTTACTGCTCGGTCACCTAAAATGAAGTGGTCCACCGACCGTTAGTCAAAAGATTAAGCCACTATCGTCCTCGCCTCACCCCCGCGACTCCTAGGCACCGTAAGGGGAGGAGGAAAGGAATGATATTTAAGGTAAAGAATGAATAATAGCAGGTGACAACTACCCTAGCAGGAGTATGTACAAAAGAACAATAACAATGAATCAGTAATGTAAGCAAAGTAAAGTACAGAGCAATAAAAATAGTAAAGTGAACAAGGTATATTAAAAGTAACCTTAATTTATAAGAATGTCCAAACAAACTTATAGATTAAGGTGTAATTTTGCAAGGCCTATCGTACAAAAAGTCATATACCAATTTATACGATAGGGGTAGGGGTTTAAATGCAATATTGACATGATATGCTATGTTATGTGGGTTTAATGTTATGTTCATACAAGTGCAACACACACACCTGACTCTATGCGCACGGACCTTTAGTTCCCCGATTTTGGAAGCTAGCTTCACTCCTAGGAGCCTCCGTAGTGGCCAACAGAGACAGTGGTTGGGCCACCCCACTCCTAGGCGAGTATCTGTACTACCAGGCCTAGCCCTTACATATGCCTCTGAAGGACACTCTAGAGTGACCACATACTAATGCTGGCAAATTCACCAGTCTTTTCCTTATCCAAGTGAGAACCACACTTGACGAGTCAATGTATAGATGTCAGTGCGAACGACCGTCTAATACCGAAGACCCACCACCTTTATGCACATATAACCATGAATTCCCGAGCCATCAGCTCCTCAGACTAACCCGTCTGTCACAACAACCTTCCGAGCTACTGGCTCCCCGGACTAACCAGTCCGTACCTATCACCAACGAGCCTATCACTTGTGAGTCTAAACCAAACTAGCCTCTCGTGACCACAGTTGAGTGAAAGTGAAGTACTTAGAGTTACTAGTTGCTCTTTAATCATTTTAGTCTTACAGTTTAAGGTTAACCTTGGATTGCCCAAGGCATTCCCTGTGAGGGGCACTCGAGGGCACTAGGAACTATGATGGGCTGCAGCCCAAAGCTCCCATTCACAAGGCACTTATTATTATTGGTAACTACCCATGTCCAAAGCCCTTAGTATTACACTTGAACTAATCCTAAGTGTATTTAGCCTCTTTCTCCAGGAAAAGACGATCCACCGTCGATCGCGAACACAACTTTGTCTCTAGTCAACCAGGCTCTCACAACCTGCCTTCTATTTATGACCTCATTCATACTCCCAATAAGATTAGGTACACTAACTATCTCACCTTCCCATACAGAGACCTACATGTTACCTTATTACTATAGTTTTATTATGTGCAGACCTAATGAGCTACATCATGTGCATGAATGGTGACCCCTCCAAGTATTCATACAAATGACCTAAGATTATTACTGGGGGTCAATCATGATACTTTATAAATAAATCCAGAAGATTATAATTTTCCTAATTTATTTGGCATTTATTTTATTTTCTGCAAAATCAGGTCACCTAGGCTTTCGAAAATCAAGTATATTTTTCTGACAAGATATGACCTCAAAAAATTATGACAAGTGTTTATAATCAAAATAATAGTAAATACTAAAATTCATTTTTTTTCAAAAAGGTTTTGACCTCCAAACAAATTATTGATTAATTACCCACAAGCATAAGGTAAAGCAAGAAATATTAGAATTAATCATCCAAAATTTATGGGAAAATTACCCGATGTTAAAAGTGACCAGAAAAGTCTACTGACCAAAAATAATAATTTTCTAAATAACATTGGTCTCATGAGTAAAGCTGATGGTCCAATGGGATGAACAGGCTCATAGAGTCTCCATCTCATCCCTCCTCCCCTCTTGGTCGGAGCGCCACCCTCCCAGTTGGCATGCTTATGCCCTTGGGTTTTGGATATATGTCCATGAGGATGTCGCAGCCTATAATGACATGAGCCTCCAGCGACTCACCCAAGAGTGCTTGCGAGCCTAGATCCGTGATATGGAGCTCGCGCATATGTCGATTCACCGCGGCTTCCACCTCAGCCACAATTTTTTGAGGGCCAAATAGGAGCGAGTTGTCGCCAAGGAGGATGCCGCCGACCTGGCGCGGCGGCTAGGGATTGCCGAGGATCTCCTCGCCAAAATTGTCATGGGGTGGTAAGTGTCGGCTAACCCCCTAACTCCCTTTTTACTTAGTGATTACTTCTTTCTCTTACCTTGCTCTCCTTTTAGGATGCCGAGACTGCAAACCGCATGTGCGATCGCGCTGCCTAGCTGGAGGAGAAAAACAAGAAGCTAGAGGAGTAGAAGTAAGGGCTCCAAGGCGAGTTGACTCGCCTGATGAATATCTTCCTTCCCCCCACTGGCAAGCCGGGCGCCCCAGTCAAGAGGCCAAAGATATTCACCAAGGCGGAGGTGGCTGAGAAGTTGCGGGCCAACTCCATCAGCACTGCCGACTATGTAACATCCCATTTCCGACCAGACCCCTAGGAGAGGTTTTGTCATGACCAAGTCATGAAAAAAATCTAGGAAGCCCAAGGAGGACAAGTGACCCGGGCTCAAGGTGAAAATCACCTTGGTCTGGAAATAGTAGGTCAGAAATTTACTTAAAAAGGATTTTGGCTCGGGCGTTGAGTGCGTCAAGTGCACTCAACACCATAGGCCGTATGGCGTTGAGTGCGTCGAGTGCACACAACGCCAAAGGCTGGATGGCATTGAGTGCGTCGAGTGCACTCAACGCCATAAGCTGAACGACGTTAAGTACACTGACTGCACTCAATGCCATCTTTCTTAGGATGGATGGCGTTGAGTGTGTCGAGTGTACTCAATGCAAATAAGCTGAACGACATTGAGTGCACTGATTGAACTCAACGCCAACTTACTTGGGATGAATGGAATTGAGTGCATCAAGTGCACTCAACGCCATAAGCTGAACGACATTGAGTGCACTGACTGCACTCAACGCCATCTTGTTTAGGCTGTATAGCATTGAGTGAGCTGAGCTCACTCAACGCCGTTGGCTGGATTACGTTGAGTGAGCTGAGCTCACTCAATGTCGTAGGCTGGATGGCGTTGAGTGAGTTGAGCTCACTCAATGCCATTTTACTTAGAATTTTTCTAGCGCTTTTGGTTAGTTTGCTGGTTCAGCTGAACCGGACCGTTTTGTGAAGCGGGCCAGGAGGTGTTAATTAGTCGTTTCTATAATAAGACCTAATTAAGTCTTATTTAAATTAATTTTGACTGGTCAAGTGGAGGAAATGCCACGTGGCCTATGGTTATGAGAATGAACAGCCACAGCCATGGCCGAGAGTCGGTTTTCATGGCCACTAATGCCGCTTGAATGCCTTGGCAACCTTTCACTCCTCTTTTAATGGCTGAATTTAACTCCTCTTGGGAAGAGGAGGAGTTTCCAACCATTATCTTGCTAAATAGAGCTGGGTTCAGCCCCCACCACCATGGCCGAAAAAGCTTTAAAGGACCATTAATGGACACCAGCAGTTAGACCTTTCCCCTCCCTCCTTTTACTGGTTTAAAAGCTTCCCTAGACCTCAAACACTCATTTCCACACTTTGCCTGAAGGAGACGAGAGAGTTCTGCGTGTTGTTGAAGGCCACCGGTGACACCTTCACCATTAATGGGTTTCTGTCGATCTGCACGCCTCCAACCTGCGAATATGGTCATGCCCTCCTCTCTCTCTACGGGTAGATCATATCTTTCCTTAGGATTAAGAATCGGGCTCAACTGAGCCCGATCGGGAAGAGCTTCTCTTCCTGGTTTTTCCCGCAAAAATGTAGCTCTCGCGTTCGCCGGAAAACACCTCTCCAGCGGCCGTGCCGCCGCCCGACGATGGCCACCACCTCAACGGAGGTGGTGGTGGCAGTGGCAGGCCAGGGAGGAGGCTGGATTGCTGGCGGTAGCATCTGGAACGTACTCTAGGTCGGGCTAACCTCAGCCCTTGGCTAGAGGAAGAAGATGACCCAGCGCTGTTGGATCTGCTTTAAGATCTGTGCTGGTCTAATTTATTAATTTCTTTTTGAGTATTTTTGTCTCGTTTACTGAATGGTTTTGAAAAAAATATTAAAAATAGGTAGGCCCCTCTACAGAAAATATGACCAACATGAAAGTTGTAGGCCGTGAAGTCTAGCTTTGTTTAGAATTTATTTGGACTCATTTGGGTAAGTGGTTTGACCACATCACCCATCTTGGTGGGGTCTATACCTGGGCTAGAACAAATGGTATTGTGAGTGCTCCCACCAATCCCGCCATCCAAATGACTTGAAATTTTGGATGGGGTTTAATATTACCTATATATAGAACATATCCAAAAATGAGGATTTTTGGAAAAGGTTTCCTATAGTTTTTGGAAAATTTTAATAATCTTATATAATTTAATTAGGTGTCTTAAATAGCTCAAAAACCGCCAATATGTTAGAGGGTGATCTTGGGGGATATCATAAGTCTCTGGTAAAAATCTCAGCTCAATTGGGTTTGATTTGAATAAGTTTTATTGTGACCAAAGTTTGGTCTCCTAAGGGATAAATTAGGGCAAGGAGTATTTGGGGCTTGGAAGAGACAATTCTCGCCCAAATGTATTGGGACCTTGGCCAAAGCCCCATGGTCAGTAAACACAACCTCTCATGGAGTTTGAGATGGATTGGTGTAGATTTTCCTTAGGATCCAAGACAAAACCCTAAGGATGGTTTTGGGTGTCTTATGAAGGACATAGGGTGTTATGTCCTTATATGAATTTGGTACTTAGAATAAATACTTGTAGGGTGGTTAGATGCCCTAGGAAGTGAATGGATAGTGGTTGGACACAAATACCCCACATAAACCACTTAATAAGTATTTAGGTCTTTACACCCTAGGAATTTTATAATGGGTCATATGACCTTGATTCTTAGTCAAACTTTGGTAGGAGTGTTTTCATAGTGATATTCATATCTGGATAATTTTGTTATGAATTATAGATCAATAAATATGGTACTTTGTTTACAAACCATCAAATTGTACTTTCAACTTAGGAATTTCTTCTTAATTAACCACTCACTGGAATCTTATGAAATTTAGCCAGAGGACCTTTTATGGTGTTATAAAGCTTTGTAGATTTTTGTGGAATTTTTGGAAGTCTTGTTATATGGGTTGCTTCACAAAGTGATACTTTTCATGTAAAACCATTTGCATTAATTTTGGTACCTAGTAAGCTTGAAAAATTATGATATTTTCTCAGTGGTCCTATTTGGTCACCCTTAAGATTTAATAATTTTTCTATAATTATCTGATGATAAATTGTATTACTTCCTTCTTTATTCATGATCGTTGGATTTACTTTGGATTAAGTAATTAGAAGCCAAAGAATTTATGGAAAATTATGGAATTTGATATTTATTGTTAATTCTCTGTTATCTAATGTTCATAAATTCCTGGTGGCTATTACTTGAGAAAATATTGTACATCATGTTCAATTCAAGCATGGATTAGATTGGAAAGAAATTAATTAAATATTAAATCTATTAGGAAAAAATGTGAATTTATGTATTTAGCCTAATTATATCATGATAGACTCCCAGTAAATAACTTAGGTCATTTGGATAAATATTTTCAGAACTTCCCATTATATACATCATATAACTTAGGATGGTCTGCGTTTAGTAAAAACTACAGGAATTATATTAAGGTGCAGAAGTGAACTAAGGAGATGAGATATTGGTGTAATGAGCTGTTAAGTTATATAAGGAGTCATGATGAGGAGTGAGAAGTCAGGCTAGTGTTTAGAGATGCTCGGGGACAACGAAACATCGTCTACCCCATAGGAGAGAAAGTGTCAAATACACTAGGGTTAGAACCAATATAACACAAGAGGGATTGAGAATTGGGTATTAACCAATAACAATAAGTGCCTTGCGAAAGGGAATGATGAGATTCATCTACCATCATAGTTCCTAGTTCCCTTTGAGAGCCCACACGGGGTATGTCGGGGGCAGTCCTGGGCTAACATAAACCGTAGGAATGATAAACTAAAAGAGCAACTAGTATAAGTAGGATTTCACATTCGCACACGCCGGTAGCTAGGGAGGTGAATAGGATTGGTTTGATTACAATTAGGACGGTAGCTTCGGAAGGTAGATGCACGGACGGGATAGTCCGGGCAGCCGTGGTCTCGAGGGATTGGATACAGAATAAGGTGGTGGGTCTTCGGTATTTGACAGTCGTTCACACCGACGTCGGTACATTGACTCGTCGGTGTGGGACACTTAGCCAAAGAAAGTCTGGTGGATATAGCCAGCAATAGTACGTGGATACTCTAGGTTGTGTACTTCTAGGGGCGTATGGAAGAGCTAGGCCCGGTAGTGTGGATACCCGCCTAGGAGTGGGGGGCCCGACCCACTATCTCCGTTTGCCACTACGGAGGTTCCTAGGAGTGAAGCTAGCTTCCCGAAAAGGGAGAACTAAAGGTCTGTGCGCATAGAGTCGTGTGCGTGAGTTGTACTTGCATAAATCATGGCATAGCATTTTACTACACTAATATTTGCATACAACCCACACCCCAACGTATAAATCGGTATGGGACTTTTTATACGGTGGGAGCCTTGTAGAAGACCCCTTAACTTATAAGTTTGTATGGACATTCATATAAGTTAAGGTTACTTACTTACTAGCTCGTTTTTTACCTTATTTTTAATTACATTTGCTGCTTATTTTACTTTTTTACTTTACTGCTCACTGTTGTAGAACTGCTAGATTAGTTCCACAATCATCTACTTTGCTTACTCTCCACCTTTGTAGCTTCCCTTTCCTCCTGTCCACTCAGTGCTTAGGAGCCATTGGGGGAGGGGTAGGGGATGACAGGACTTAGTCTTTATGACTAATGGTTTTTGGACCACAACATTATAGGAGCTCCGGATGGGGGACAGGGACAACCAGCCCAGGGACCAGCACCACAGGAGTACGGTGCGCATGGAGGTGGGCCAGTCTAGTTCTAAAGCACCTGTGACAAGCTCTGTGAGTGATTAGTCTTTCTTATAGCTTCCACGAGAGATTGTAGTGAGGATTTGATGTTTCGGGCTTAAGCCCGTTTATATTTCATCTATACTGATCTTTTGCAGTACTCTCTTCTTTCTATATTGATGGACTTGCTGTGATTTTATTTATATGTGATTTTGTGGATATGTTTACCTTTAGTGTATATTTACTTCTCTTTCTTGTGATCGAAAAGGCCGACAGAATTGGCGTTTTATAGTGGCGGCCTTCCCGAAGGTCGGTGCCACCGTAAAACGAAAATTCTGGGCATAAGACCCCGGTGGTTTAAATAGATTAAAACTGGGGTCTTACAAGTGGTATCAGAGGCAGACCTCGATCGAAAGAGAAGCAATCCACAAAAAAATCTTGGGCCACCCCCGTGCGAGCTTAGTTTGCGGACAAACTAGCAGCAGAAGCAGTGATGTGCCCATAAGGGAAATCACATTTAAGTCCAATCTTATCCCTTTCTTATATTCCATTCATACACTGTCTAACAAATGGAATTTTTCCTTGTAGCCTGCGACAAATCCTTCTCCATAGCAGAGGACACCTCAGGCTCCGAATGTTGTCCCACCTCTGCCAGCTCCAACTCCGTTCCAGCAGACGGAGATGGGGCAAACACTAACGACCATTCTGGAGGCCTTCAGAGCTCAGCAAGCCCCGGCTCCGCAGCCAAACCTCGGGGCTAACTAGATTAGTGTCTTCCGAGGAATTTCCCCTCCATCCTACTTGGGGACAGAGTCGGCAGTACTCATGGAGGAATGGTTAGATACCATCTATGAGATGCTTGCGGGGATTCGATGCCCCACTGAGGAGGAAGTTGCTTTGGCAGTTTCCTTCCTGGAGTTTCATGGGAAGAGGTGGTGGAGGTCACAGCTGGACACCACCTTTGTGGGTTTGGATTACGTAGATATTACTTGGGAAGAGTTTAGAGAAGCACTCCTGGGACATTTCGTACCTCATTCGGCAAGGGACAAGCTGGAGGATATGTTCCTCTGGTTGAGGCAGGGGAACAGGACAGTGTTGGAGTATTATCAGGAGTTTACTCACTTAACCAGCTATGCGGACGCTTATCAGGTGGACGACGCTGGCTATGCGAGGAGGTTTTACAAGGGATTGCAAGTCGACATGAGACATGCCCTCCTCTTCATCTCAGAGGGGAGCTTGGCCAGGATTCTTGAGATGGCTAAAAAGAGAGAAGCGAATCAGATTACTGTCAAGAGACGGAAAAGACCGGCTGACGATGCAGTGATTGGAGGTCGTAGAGACCGTCCTCGAGGCTAGGATATTGGGGAGAGAAGGAATGGGGATCAACCTCGTCAGGAGATTTGGCAGGAGAAGAGGAGTTAGGGGGTATTAGCTCCCCAGCCTTTACAGATGCTGGAGATGCCAAGGATAGCAGAGCAGGCACCGGTATGCTTTCAGTGCAATCAGCTGGGCATATCAAGAGGAACTGTCCTATGAGGCGAGCACCCCCACCAGAACTTCAGGGCACCCCACTTCCCCGGTAGTTTGGCGGCCGAGGACACGATCGAGGATAAGGATATTAGGGCTGAGGCCACAGGCCAGAGAGGGAGCAAGTGTATGCTCTAGACCTAACACAGCCCCTAAACCCGGAGCAGGTTATCGCCGGTATGACAGTACATTTAAATTTTTCTTCCCTTCCTAGGAACTAGTTTTCTTAGACATAGTCTAGTTAGAAATTAAGAGAAGACAAACTATAACCAGAATACTAAGACACTAAATTACCTCAGGCATAGTTTTAATCAGCGGCAAGCCCGCCCACACACTCTTCGACACTGGTGCTTCGCACTCATTTGTGTCGGAAGATTTCGTGAGAGGACTTGCAAGCATGGAGTAGTTCACCGGAAAGATAATGAGGGTGCGTATACCCGATGGATTAGAGCTAATGACCTTTGCACATTGCAATATGGAGGCGGAGACCGTCGGGAAGGCGTTTGAGGCACCAGCGACGATCCTGAGGATTCCAGACTATGATCTGTTCCTGGGCATGACATGGTTGTATTAGAACCATGCACAGAATGATTGCTTCGCGAAGAGGATCACCATGAGACACGGGGACTCCTTTATTGTTATCCGAGGTATTCTACCAGCCCCCTACATGTTATTATCATCTGTGTAGGCCATCAAGGCCCATCTACAGGGGGAGTAGGTTTATTTGGTTCTTTTTGAGGCGGTCGTGGCCAAGGACTCCATTTTAGATATTCCAGTAGTGCGAGACTTTGCCGATGTATTTCCGGATAAGATACCAGGGCTACCCCCGCACCGAGAGAAGGATTTCAAGATTCAGCTTGTACCGGGGGCTAAGCCAGTATCCAGAGCTCCCTATCGAATGGACCCAAAGGAGTTGGGGGAATTCTGAAGCATGCTTCAGGGGTTTGTGGGGCCGGGTTTGTCCGGCCTAGCTCTTCACCATGGGGAGCTCCAGTGTTATTCGTCAAGAAGAAGGTAAGAACTCTTCTACTGTGTATAGATTACCGGTCCCTGAACAAGTTGACGGTTCGGAATACTTATCCCTTGCCAAGGATAGACGAGCTATTTGACTAGCTGGAGGGAGCCCATTTGTTCTCAAAGCTAGATCTGAGATAGGGGTACTACCAGCTTCGCATTCGGGAGGAGGAAATCCCGAAGACGCCCTTCAGCAGTAGGTATAGATTGTACGAGTTTACCATGATGCCTTTCGGGCTCACGAATGCACCCTCTGCATTCATGACCTTGATGAACCGAGTGTTCTAAGAGTATCTGGATGTCTTCATTATTGTATTCATCGACGACATCCTTATCTATTCGAGGTCAAAGCAGGAGCATGCGAGGCATCTGGCCTTGACTTTTGAGAAGCTTCGAGAGCATAAAATGTATGCTAAGTACAGCAAGTGCCAGTTCTGGCTAAAGAAGGTGGCCTTTTTGGGCCATGTCATCAATGGATCAGGTTTGGCAGTAGATCCGGCGAAGGTCCAGGCAGTACGGGATTGGCCACCACTGAAGAAGGGCTCGTATGTTCGAAGTTTCTTAGGACTTGCCGGTTATTACCGGAAGTTCGTAAAGGGGTTCTCTCAGATTGCCCTCCCTTTTACGTCTCTGACGAAGAATGAGTCTCCTTTTATCTAGACGCCATGATGCGAGTCTGCTTTTCAGGAGCTGAAGGATGGTCTTACCTCGGCTCCCATCCTTGCTCTTCCTTCAGGGAAGGAAGGATTCCAGGTGTACATTGATGCTTCCTATCAAGGGATGGGTGCCGTTATGATGCATAACATGCACGTAATAGCCTATGCCTCCCTCTAGCTTAAGAAGCATGAGCAAAACTATCCCGTGCATGACTTGGAGATGGGGGCAGTTGTTTTTGCTCTTAAGATCTGGCGACACTACCTCTATGGAGTTCACTGCGACATCTTCTCAAACCACAAGAACTTGAAATACATAGACACACAGAAGGAGTTAAACATCAGGTAGAGACGCTGGGTGGAGTTTCTGTTGGACTACCAGTATAACATGCACTACCATCCCGGGCAGGCAAATGTGGTCGCAAATGCTTTGAGCCGGAGAGCGAGTACGTCAGGAGTAAGCCCGCAGCTGATGGCCTTGGAGTTAGTTAAGTTATTCAAGGAGATGCAGATATCACTAGTGTCCTAGGATGACCCGGAGTTATACATGGAGTACCTGGGATCGATGGTTATCACTGATGATATTCAGGACCACATCAGAGATGGGCAGAAGTTGGATGTGAGAGCAGAGCCTTGGAAGAAGTCACGACTACAGATTACTCCCTAAGGGATGGGCTCCTGTATTTCAGAGGCAGGGTCTACATACCGGCAGGAGGCCAGATCTGGGAGGACATTATGACGGAAGCTCACTGCAGCCGATACTCAGTGCACCAGGGGATCACCGAGATAATAAAAGATTTGAAGAGGACGATGTACTAGCCCGGTATGAAGGACATTACGTACTTTGTGGTGCACTGTGAGGCCTGCCAACTCATAAAGGTAGAGTGTAGGAATCCGGCCGGCTTGCTGCAGCCACTTCCGGTGCCGGAGTGAAAATTTGAGGATATAGTCATGGACTTCATACATGGGCTACCTTGATCCCGTGCGGGAAATGAATCGATCTGGGTGATAGTAGACAGGCTAACGAAGGTAGCCAGATTCATTCCAGTGGCAAAGGCTGCTCCGGTTGGTGTATTAGTACGGAGGTTCATTGAGCAGTTTGTGTGTTATCATGGGGTGCCCAAGACCATCGTTTCAAATCAGGATGGGCGGTTTACGTCCAGGGAGTGGAGGTAATTTCAGGATCATCTGGGTTCGTGGTTGACATTCAGCACGACCTTTCATCCTCAGACTGATGGGCAGATGGAGCGCACTAATCGTAGATTGGAAGATCTTTTGCGCTTGTGTATTTTGGATCACGACGATCCTTGGGAGAGATTGCTACCGATGGTCGAGTTTTCATACAACAAAGCTAATCAGTCCAACATAGGCATGTCTCCATATGAGGCATTGTATGGACGGAGGTGCAGGACCCCACTATCATGGGTTCAGGAGGAGGATCCGCAGACACTAGGCTTGGAGTTTGTGGGGGATACTGATGCTCAGATTAGATTGATCCGGGATAGGATGTTTGAAGCCCAGAGCAGTCAGGCCAAATATTACGATGCGAGGCATCGTCAGGTTGAGTTCTAGGTGGGGGACCGAGTTTTCTTGAAGATACGGCCAATGCACAGAGTCTTGCGGGTTCGTAGGCGGAAGAAGCTCAGTCCGAGGTATATGGGGCCTTATAGGATCCTGGAGCGGATCAGACACTTGACTTATATACTGGAGCTACCGTCGGAGTTAGCGGGATTACATGATGTCTTCCACGTCTCCTCACTACGGAGGGCTCTGCTATGCCCTGAGCAGTTGATTTCCACAGCAGATGGACCGGTGGCCTCGGATTGATCAGTCAACTTGGAGCCGATCAGGATCGATGACACAGCAGTGCGGGTCTTGTGACGTAAGAAGGTTCCGTTAGTCAAAGTTTTGTGGAGCAATCATGGGAAGGAGGAGCATTCATGGAAGCCACAGGACTTGATGCAGCAAAAGTATCCGTAACCCTTTGAGTCAGGTATACCTTAAACCGTAGGGATGTTATAATTTCTTCTATTCTAGTAGAAACCCCCGTAGGCTTAACCTTAATTTTGGGGACGATTTTTTTTTTGTATATTGGGATTTGTAACATCCCATTTACAACCAGACCCCTAGGAGAGGTTTTATCATGACAAAGTCATGACAAAACCCTTGGAAGCCCAAGGAGGCCAAGTGACCCGGGCTCAAGGTGAAAATTACCTTGGTCTTCAAATAGCAGATCAGAAATTTACTTAAAACATGATTTAGGCTTGGGCGTTGAGTGCGTCGAGTGCACTCAACACCATAGGCCGTATGGCGTTGAGTTAGTCGAGTGCACTCAATGCCAAAGGCTGGAATGTGTTGAGTGCATCGAGTGCACTCAATGCCATAAGCTGAACGGCGTTGAGTGCACTAACTGCACTCAACGCCATCTTTCTTAGGTTGGATGGCGTTGAGTGCGTCGAGTGCACTCAACGCCATAAGCTGAACGGCGTTGAGTGCACTGATTGCACTCAACGCCATCTTACTTGGGATGAATGGCATTGAGTGCATCAAGATCACTCAACGCCGTTGATGCACTCAACGCCATAAGCTGAATGGCGTTGATTGCACTGACTGCACTCAATGCCATCTTGTTTAGGCTGTATAGCGTTGAGTGAGCTAAGCTCACTCAACGCCATCGGCTAGATGGCGTTGAGTGAGCTGGATAGCGTTGAGTAAGCTGAGCTCACTCAACGCCGTAGGCTGGATAGCGTTGAGTAAGCTGAGCTCACTCAACACCGTAGGATGGATGGCGTTGAGTGAGCTGAGCTCACTCAACGCCATTTTACTTATAATTTTTCTTGTGCTTTTGGTTTGTTTGCTGGTTCAGCTGAACCAGACCGTTTCGGGAAGCGGGCCAAGAGGTGTTAATTAGCTGTTTCTCTATTAAGACCTAATTAAGTCTTATTTAAATTAATTTTGACCGGTCAAGTGGTAGAAATGCCACGTGGCCGATGGTTATTAGAATGAACAGCCACGTCAATGGCCGAGAGTGGGTTTTCATGGCCACTAATCCCGTTTTAATGCCTTGACAACCATTCACTTCTCTTTTAATGGCTGAATTAAACTCATCTAGGGAAGAGGAGGAGTTTCCAGCTGTTATCTTGCTAGACATAGCCGTGTTCATCCCCCCACCACCATGGTTGAAAAAGCTTTAAAGGACCATTAATGGCCACCAACAGTTAGACCTATCCCCTCCCTCCATTTACTAGTTTAAAAGCTTCCCTAGAACTCAAGAACTCGTTTCCACATTTTGCCTGAAGGAGACGAGAGAGTTCTACGTGCTGTTGAAGACCGCCAATGAACCCTTCACCATTAGTGGATTTCCGTCGATCTGCATGCCTCTAGCTTGTAAATAAGGTCCTACCCTCCTCTCTCTCTACGGGTAGATCATAGCTTTCCTTAGGATTAGGAATCGGGCTCAACTGAGCCTGATCGGGAAGAGCTTCTCTTCCTGGGTTTTCCCGCAAAAAACTAGCTCTCGGGTTCGCCGGAAAACACCTCTTCGGCGGCCGTGCCGCCGCCCGGCGATGGCCACCACCTCAACGGAGGTGGTGGTAGCGGTGGCAGGCTAGGGAGGAGGCTGGATGGCCGGCGGTAGCGTCTGGAATGCGCTCTAGGTTTGGCTAATCTCAGCCCTTGGCTGGAGAAAGAAGACGGCCCAACACTGTCTGATCTGCTTTAAGATCTGTGCTGGTCTAATTAATTAATTTCTTTTTGAGTATTTTTTGTCTCGTTTACATAATGGTTTTTAAATAAATATTAAAAATTGGTAGACCCCACTACAGAAAATATGACCCACATGAAAGTTGTAGGCCGTGAAGTCTAGTTTTATTTAAAAGTTATTTGGACTCATTTGGGTAAGTTGTTTGACCACAACACCCATCTTGGTGGGGTCTATACCTGGGCTAGACCAGATGGTATTTTGAGTGCTCCGACCAATCAAGCCATCCAAATGACTTGAAATTGTGGATGGAATTCAATATTATCTATATCTAGAACATATACAAAAATGAGGATTTTTGGAAAAATTTTCCTATAGTTTTTGGAAAATTTTAATAATCCTTATATAATTTAATTAGGTGTCTTAAATAGCTCAAAACACCCCAATATTTTGGAGGGTGATCTTAGGGGATATCTTAAGTCTCTGGTAAAAATCTCAGCCCAATTGTGTTTGATTTGAATAAGTTTTGTTGTGACCAAAGTTTGGTCTCCTAAGAGATAAATTAGGGCAAGGAGTATTTGGGGCTTGGAAGAGCCAATTCTCACCCAAATGGGTTGGGACCTTAGCCAGAGCCCCATGGTCAGTAAACACACCCTCTCAGGGAGTTTGAGATTGATTGGGGTAGATTTTCCCTGGGATCCAAGACCAAACCCTAAGGATGGTTTTGGGTGTCTTGTGAAGGATTTGGTGTTATGTCCTTGTATGAATTTGGTACTTAGAATAAATACTTGTAGGGTGGTTAGATGCCCTAGGAAGTGAATGGGTAGTGGTTGGACACATATACCCCACATAAACCACTTAATAAGTATTTAGGTCTTTACACCCTAGGAATTTTATAATAGGGCATATGACCTTGATTTTTAGTCAAACTTTGGCAGGAGTGTTTTCATAGTGATATTCATATCTGGATAATTTTTTTATGAATTATAGATCAATAAATATGGTACTTAATTTACAAACCATCAAATTGTACTTTCAACTTAGGAATTTCTTATGAATTAACCACTTATTGAAATCTTATGAAATTAGTCAGAGGACCTTTTATGATGTTATAAAGCTTTATAGATTTTTGTGGAATTTTTGGAAGTCTTGTTATATGGGTTGCTTCACAAAGTGATACTTTTCATGTAAAAATATTTGAATTAATTTTGGTACCTAGTAAGCTTGAAAAATTATGATATTTGCTCAGAGGTCCTATTTGGTCACTCTTAAGATTCAGTAATTTTTCTATAATTATCTGATGATAAATTGTATTACTTCCTTCTTTATTCATGATGGTTGGATTTACATTGAATTAATTAATTAGAAGCCAAAGCAATTGTGGAAAATTATGGAATTTGATATTTATTGTTAACTTTCTGTTATCTAATGTTCATAATTTCCTGGTGGCTATTACTTGAGAAAATATTGTACATCATATTTAATTCAAGCATGGATTAGATTGGAAAGAAATTAATTAAATATCAAACAAATTAGGAAAAATGTGAATTTCTGTATTTTGCCTAATTATGTCATGATTGACTCCCAGTAAATAACTTAGGTCATTTGGATAAATATTTTGAGTACTTCCCATTATATACATCATATAACTTAGGATGGTCTGTGTTCAGTAAAAACTGCAGGAATTTTATTAGGGTGCAGAAGTGAACTAAGGAGATGGGATATTGGTGTAATGGGCTGCTAAGTGGTATGAGGAGTCATGATGAGGAGTGAGAAGTCTGGCTAGTGTTTAGAGGTGCTCGGGGACGACGAAACATCGTCTACCCAGTAGGAGAGAAAGTGTCAAATACACTAGGGTTAGAACCAATATAACACAAGAGGGATTGGGAATTGGGTATTAACCAATAACAATAAGTGTCTTGCAAAAGGGAACGATGGGATTCAGCTACCATCATAGTTTATAGTGCCCTTTGAGAGCCCTTCACGGGGTATGCCGGGGGAAGTCCTGGGCTAACGTAAACTGTAGGAATAATAAACTAAAAGAGCAACTAGTATAACTAGGGTTTCACATTCACACACCCCGGTATCTAGGGAGGTTGAATAGGATTGGTTTGATTGCCATCCGGACGGTAGCTTTGGAAGGTAAATGCATGGACGGGATAGTCTGGGGAGCCGGGGGCTCTAGGGATTGGATACAAAATAAGGTGGTGGGTCTTCGGTATTTGACAGTCGTTCACACTGATGTCGGTACGTTGACTCAGCGGTGTGGGACACTTAGCCAAAGAAAGTCTGGTGGATATAGCCAGCAATAGTACACGGATACTCTAGGTTGTGTTCTTCTAGGGGCGTACGGAAGGGCTTGGCCCGGTAGTGTGGATACCCGCCTAGGAGTGGGGGGCCGACCCACTGTCTCCGTTTCCCACTACGGAGGTTCCTGGGAGTGAAGCTAGCTGCACGAACAGGGAGAACTAAAGGTCTGTGCGCATAGAGTCGTGTGCGTGAGTTGCACTTGCATGAATCATGGCATAACATTTCACTACACTCATATTTGCATAAAACCGACACCCAAACGTATAAATCGGTATGAGACTTTTTATACGGTGGGAGCCTTGCAGAAGACCCCTTAACTTATAAGTTTGTATGGGCATTCATATAAGTTAAGGTTACTTACTTACTTGCTTGTTTTCTACCTTATATTTTATTATATTTGCTGCTTATTTTACTTGTTTACTTTACTGCTCACTATTGTAAAACTGCTAGATTAGTTCCACTCTCATCTGCTTTGCTTACTCTCCACCTTTGTAGCTTCCCTTTCCTCCTCTCCGCTCGGTGCTTAGGAGCCGTGGGGGGAGGTGTAGGGGATGATAGGACTTTGTCTTTATGACTAATGGTTTTCAAACCACAACATTACAGGAGCTCCGAATGGGGGACAGGGACCAGCAGCCTAGGGACCAGCACTAACGGAGTACGATGCGCATGGAGGCGGGGCAGTCTAGTTCCGGAGCACCTGTGACCAGCTCCGTGAGTGATTAGTCTTTCTTATAGCTTCCACGAGAGATTGTAGTGAGGATTTGATGTATCGGGCTTAAGCCCATTTATATTTCATTTATAACACCCCAATCCGTCGTATGGAATATAACAGAAGGTCCAGCTGGAACCCGACGCCATATACCACGGACAGTCGGAAGGGTTACATAATAATACCAAAAATACTCAACTGCTCGCCCTGACATAGAGCATTCTAGCGGAAGCTTTTAAACAGTTTAAGAGAACCCATAATTTGCACAACAATGGCATGAATGTCCACAATATACCACAGGAATGAAATACAACAAATACACAAAAGAGTACTTGGCCTTAAGGCCTTATAAATGTTCACTTGACAATATAATATTCTACATACATCGGCTCACAGGCCGGCCACACATGACAAAGGTAAAACAACAGTTCGATTTGGCCTTCGAGGGACAGCTCAGCAACTTGGGGTTTAGCCCGCAACTTGGCGCTTTGTTCCGCAGCACCTGCAAGCAACATTCCACCGCACGGTGGTAAACAAAGCAATGGTCAGCTAAAGCTGACAAAATTATAACGAACCCGCCCCTTACTCGAGACGACGGTACTCCTTCCCTGCAATTCATTAGCCCAGCTAAACATTTAAGTGCATAAGTATATTTTGCCACAGGTATAGGCTCGCTCGACCAAACACCTCGTGCACTCAAGGCACATTCTCAGTGAATCCGGTCAATTCCGTGGCTTCACTACCATCCTCGGGATGGCAAACATTGTGAGAATTTTTGAGTCTTTCTGACCACAGTCCAAGAGTACTCCCGACTATGCCAACGGCCAGTTCCACTTTAGGGCCTCTAGCACCGAACCGCAAAGCCCAGGTCCATTTCCACCCGCCCATTGCTCACGCCGCCTAGTCACTTTAAGACGTACGCGCGGTCCAAGCTTCACCCGGATCCTAATTCATTTCAAAACATCACATAACCCAGTTATGTTCAAGGCTGGCTCCCCGGCTGCCAAGTTAGCAGAACTATGATTCCGCCCAGTTTTCTGGGTGCATCTTGGAGTTAATCCGCAAGGATCCCTACTGCAATCTACCGCATAGAAACCCGAAAACAATGCACAGAGTCATCTTCGGCTATTCATGCAATGCAACATCACCGATCTAGAAAAACACGTTCGGGTAGGCTTCACACACAAGGCTTATGCCTGTACTTCGATTCCGGACCCTAAACAAGGGGGACTTCACATATCTATCCCAAGGAACACTGCAAACTCACCGCACACTCGCGGGAGAGGGTTTTCCTGTAAGACCCCCCTCCCGGAACACAAGACACGGCACGAGAGGGGTCTTATGCCCAGAACAGCCGCCTTTCGGTAACACTAACACTCGGGTCAGCCTGTACCACAAGACGCCTATCCTGCCGGCTTCAACCAATATCAACATATAAACTGCCAACCCAACCATAATAATAAATGAAGTCAACCCACACCAAGCATTAGTCCATAAGTACAGCAAAAGAGAAGCTAAACATGCTTCTACATAATCAGAGTACGTAAATAGAATGTCCCCGAAGGGCTAAAACAAAATCTCTCACTCACATCTGTAACCGACGGTAGCAACGGTACCGTCCCCTCAGGCCCTGTCGTCCTGGCCTGGCTGTCCAGCTGCATAGCCTGCTGCTCCACCTGCGGGGTTTCCTCCTAAAAAGAAAGACGTAGCAACCGTTAGTCATAAAAACTAAGTGGCTTCACATCCGCTCCCCCGGAGACTCCTCGGCACCGGGCGGAGAAAGGAATAGGTACAATATATATAAAATAGTAGTACAAGCAGGTGAAGAATGTATACAAATCATAGGTAGCAATAAAAGTAGTGTATAAATGAACAAGCTCTTATTCTACAATTCTACCATCTACAACAGCAAGAGAGTATAATGTTATAAAAGTAAGTAACTCAACTTATATGGATGCCCATACAAGTATATAAGTTGAGGGTCGTTCAGCAATAAGTAACTCATCGTATAGGAGTGCCCATACAAACTTATACGATGAGGCTCTTGTGTATGTAATGAAGTGCAATGCTATGTATGCATTGACACACCCATGATCAAGCACATGCAATCGCTATGTCGACACAGACTTATAGTTCCCACTATTCGAGCAGGTAGCTAACCTCTCAGGCGTCAACCGTCGTGGCCAAACGGTGACAGTAGAGCGGACATCTCAACTACTAGGCTGGTCTCCACACTACCTGGCCTAGACCTCCGTACTCCTCAATGCTAAGAACACAACAACGGAGCTCACATTCGTACTACAGCTCAGCGGGTTCTCTTGGGTAAATGAGCACCAAGATCCTTGCCCCGAACTGTCCTATGCGTGACACGGAAGGAGCCTCAGAAATGAACACGAGGACCAAGCCCAACCGTTCACTTGGCACAAAAGGAGCCTCGGGATGTGAACACCGAGGACAAAGCCCAACCGTCCAAGGTCTAGACGTCAACTCCCATCGATGTGACAATTGGCGAGCCCATAGACCTGCCACACTATCCTTAACCCGGGATTACGACACCACGTGTCGACTCACACCACATGCAATTTCACAATATCATGGCATGGAAGGAGCCTCGGGACATGAACACCGAGGACCAAGCCCAACCATCCATCAAATGCGGAAGGAGCCTTGGGACATGGACACCGAGGGCCAAGCCCAACCGTCCAACTTTACTCATCTCAATCTCATTCCATCTAGTGACGGTCAACACCGCACTTGTTACTTCCACAATGCTACACGTAGGGAGACGACACTCTAAGAATTGGATTACTAATTCCCTTTCATCCATTCAACATACATCATGGCCATAGTTAAATTATTTATACATCTATCAATTTATAACTACCCATTTATATCATGCTCTTTCCTTCAATTAAGCTTGTCCACAACTTGTTATACGAATTCAGATTTATAACCTTAACTGATGTAGGCCACTATCCGCCAACGAGACTACTAAAGCGTTCTAACGCGCGTGACGTCTAACACCCACGACGATAACCACACAAAAACTAAAACGCAGCGCACTATTATGCAAACAAACAAGTAACCAACACGGTAGCCACACCATCGGAAAGATCGGACAAGCGGCTAAAGGCCGTTATCCTTTCTAGCAAAAGGGACCCAACCGGTCCGGACGAGCGATGTTGTACCAAAGAAGATCTACCCGAAAACACAATCGAGAAACGGTAGATCTCCCCCAACAAAAAGAGGCGGGGTTCACCAAACCCTTTTCGGAAATAAAGCATAGTGAAGTTGCAACACTTGAAGCAAAACCCACGAAAAATAACGATTCGCAAGCAACGCTAAAATCTTTCCAACCGCTAGAAAAATCAAGAGGGAATCTCACGGAAGTGGATAGAATCGTTACCCAAGTAGGAATGGATGATTCCGACTATTTTGCCAAGGGATCACTCGCCCGCGGTTTCGCCGGAGTTGTGCCGGATGGAGAAAGAGATTCCGCCGTCGCCGCGTCACGCCGTCACCAAGTTCCTCGGAGCAAGGAAGACTCAACCTCCACCCAAAGGGGGTGGTCGGCCAAGATGGGTGGGAGAGGGTGGTCGGCCGATTGGGATGTGGAAGGGTAGTCGGATAAGGGGCGGCTTGTGAGGAGGGGGTGGTGTTGAGGATGTAGATAGGGAGAGGGGAGAAAGGGATGAGGAAGAGGCGACTTTTTGGGAATGGAGAGAGGGGGCGGCCGAAGTAGTGAGGGGGAAGAGGGAGAGAGTAGGGGGCGGCTAAGAGGAGGAGAAAAAGAGAGATAGGGTTAGGGTTTTCAAAATTCTTCTTCAATACTTCAAAAGGAAACATCGTATGCCTATATATAGGCTTACAACCAACATCCGGCTATTAGCAGCCCAAAATGAAAAATAAAGCTAATAGTGTTTGCTTTGTTTTAAACTTAAAGAGACTAATAAAATGCCTAAACAAGTGGCACAATAAATACGATAAATAAAATGACATAAATAAAAGGATTAGACGGGCTTGAGCCGAGGGCGGAGATCATAACGTCGCCCCGAGTGGGCACCATGGCGACGCAAGTCCTTTGTTGGAGACGAGGGAGGGTCTTCAGCAAGCCGTGGTTCGTCGTCTCCACCAATCCTCCCCCCTTAAAAGGACTCATCACCGAGGAGTTGTCCTGCAGATATCGTCGTAGAAGAGCATCATCCAAGAGAGCGACCTCGGATTACGGGAGCCAAGAGTCATCCGAGGCGGGGCGGCCACGCTAACGAACCAAGAAACGTTGCACGTCTCCATCCGGAGTGGGAAGTACATCATCCTGTAGAATCCTGTCGGGCAAGAAAGCTGTCCTGGCAAACCTGGGAAAAGCATTAGGCAGTAACGGGGGAAAATCTAATTCATCAACATACGGCGTACCTCCTTTGGAGACCGACGGAACGAGGGATCCCATACTCCACTCAGTCTTACGCCCAAGAGAATCTATAGTAGATGAAAACGGGGAGGAAGATAATTCTAGCGGCGGAGCAATATATGGCGTTAAGTCCGAAACATTAAAAATAGGGGAAATACCCCAATCAGTGGGTAATTCTAAAAGAAATGCATTTTCGCCTAACTGCTTTAAGATCCGAAAAGGACCCGCTCGCCGGTCCACTAACTTTTTTAAGGTGCCTGTAGGCAACCGTTCAGGGATGAGATGGACCATGACTAAATCACCGACTTTCAGGGGAGACGCTCGTTTGTGTGTTGGCACGAACTTGATAGGACGCATATTGAGCGGTAAGCGTTTCATTAATGTGTTTATGCAGGTCATGGATGTGAGAGGCAAAATCTTGTGCGAATTGGCTTGATTTAAAAGATGGGGGTAACGGAATCAAGTCAAGTGGCACCGGGGCCTTATAGCCATGCACAATTTCATTTGGGGACAGACCCGTGGACCTATTTTTGGAATTATTATATGCCAACTGAGCATGTGGAAGGATAAGATCCCATGTACCCTTGTGGTCTCCCACAAGGCAGCGCAGCAGACTACCCAAACTTCTATTTACAACCTCTGTTTGCCCATCCGTCTGCGGATGGTAGGCCGAAGAAAATAGGAGCTTGGTGCCCATTATCCTCCGCAAAGTTTTCCAAAAATAGCTCGTGAATTTTACGTCCCTATCAATAACTATCGATTTTGGGACGCCGCGACACTACCTCCTTAAAATAAAGTTGAGCGACATGTGATGCGTCGTTAGTTTTATTGCAAGCGATAAAATAAGCCATCTTGGAAAAACGGTCAACGACAACTAAGATCGAATCGTGATGCCTAAACGTGATCGGAAGGCCTAGAATGAAGTCCATGCTAACGTCTTCCCAAGGCGTCAAAGGGATCGGGAGAGGGGTATAAAGCCCCGCATTCGTCTTGTTCCCCTTTGCCAACTGGCACGCCCGACAACTTCCCACGATTTTACTAACCATGGTCTTAAGGCCGGGCCAATAAAATTTGTCCTCAACTAACGCGATAGTCTTGTCACGGCCAAAATGGCCTCCTAACCCGCCGCTATGCAGTTCCCACACAATGAAGTGATGTAGGGATGAGCGGGGAATACATAGCTTCGAGTGGTTGAAAAGATACCCGTCACGAATGTAAAATGTGGAAATGGTTGTGGGCAGGTTATCCTGAGTGGTGAAATATATGTCCTTGAAATCTGGGCAGTGGACATATTCGTCCTTAATCCTATCAAAGCCCACCACCTTAATTTCTAATGTGGATAGTAATAATGTGACACGACTAAGAGCGTCGGCTACGCGATTGAGGGTACCCTCTAGATGCTTGATGATGAATGTGTACTCCTGAAGATAGGAGACCCATTTAGCATGTCGCGGGCTCACCTTTGACTGCGAATTGATAAATCGTAGCGCCTCGTGGTCGGATAGGATGACGAACTCTTTCGGAAGCAAGTAGTGCCGCCAATGTTGGAGGCATCGGATGACCGCGTAGAATTCCCGATCATAGTTAGAATAGTTCAATTTCGGGCCGGCAAGCTTCTCACTGAAGTACCCCACCGGGTGACCTTCTTGGCTCAATATGCCCCCAATCCCCACACCCAAAGCGTCACAAGATAATTCAAAGACCTTGGAGAAATCTGGGAGACGCAAGAGGGGGGCTTCGGACATGCGCGCCGTAATTAATTGAAAAGCCTTGGCGGCCGACTTCGTCCAAGAGAACTCACCCTTCTTCATGCACTCGGTTACGGGGGCCATTATGCTACTAAAATCCTTAATAAACCGCCGGTAGAAGGTGGCGAGTCCGTGGAAACTCTGCACATCCCGAATGTTGGCGGGCTCGGGCCAATCCTTTATGGCTTGCACCTTCTTAGGGTCAACATGGATTCCCTTTGAACTAACGATGTAACCGAGGAACTCGACGGATGTCACGTGGAAGGTACATTTTTTTATGTTCACGAATAATTTTTCTGATCTTAACGTGGTTAGGATGATTCTTAAATGCGTCTCATGTTCACTCGTGGAGGTGCTAAAAATCAGGATGTCATCGAAGTACACCACAATGAATTTCCCCATGTAAGGTTGGAAAACATGGGTCATCATCCTAGAAAACGTGCTAGGCGCGTTGGATAGCCCAAACGGCATCACTAACCACTCATAAAGGCCCTCCTTAGATTTAAAGGCGGTCTTCCACTCATCCCCTTCTCTAATTCGGATCTGGTGGTAACCACTCCTAAGATCCAACTTGGAGAAGATCGAGGCGCCGACCAACATATCTAACAAATCGTCGAGACGGGGGATGGGGAATCGGTACTTGACAGAGATTTTGTTTATGGCCCGGCTATTTACACACATCCTCCACGAGCCGTCCTTCTTTGGGGCAAGTAAGGCGGGCACGGCGCATGGACTCATGCTATGGCGGATAAATCCCTTTCGCAATAATTCCGAGATCTGGGTTTGTAGTTCTAAATGCGTGGACGGATTGAGGCGATAATGGGAAAGGTTGGGCAGGGAGGAGCCAGGGATGAAATCGATGGCGTGTTGGATGTCCCGCATGGGGGGTAACTCAGACGGTAGCTCGTCCAGATACACATCCACAAATTCTTCTAGGAGCGACTTCAATGCCGGGGGTAAGCGCTCACATATCGCCGCATCGTCCTTGACTTGGAGGCAAACTAAAGCATAAAGAACTTCGTCCATGAAGGTAGCCTGGGTAAGTTCCTTCCTACCAATAAGACCCAACGCTCTCTTCTCGACTGGGATGACGGTTTCCTTGGACGGGGTCGAAGGGTCCTTCGGAGGAGAGGGCTTCAAAACGATGATGCGGCCATTAAACTTGAATTCATAAGTGTTAGCCCGACCATAGTGGGTGATGTCATGGTCAAACAACCAAGGGCGCCCAAGTAAGACGTGACATGCATCCATGGGGATGACATCACACCAAACCGGTTCGGTGTAGGCCTTGATGGTGAGGGGAACTAGACAACGCTTTGCCACGGGGAGGGATGACTTGTTCACCCACGCCACCTTATACGGGTGAGGGTGTGGCTCAGCAACTAGGGACATGCGTTTCACGGCGGCTTCAGAAACGACATTCATGCAACTACCGCTATCTATGATCAGCCTACACCATTTTTCACCGCTCTTGAAATTTAACGTGAAGATATTTGTCCTATTCCATTCGTCTAACGGTCGCGGGGTGGCCAAAATACATCTCATCACCATCATGTGGGATTCGTCATCCATGTGACTAGGCACGCCGTCCGACTCACTAAAATCCCCTGCTTCGTAAGTAAGGTCGTCAGACCCGCCCGCGGCATCTAACAGGGCTAGGGGCTTGGGTTTTGTAGGACAATCACTAGCATAGTGTCCTTGAACCCCACAAGCAAAATAGGTGACGTTCGTCCTGCTGACTCTTCCTATCGGCACTCTTTCCCCAGTTGGACTCCTATTGTTTTTAGCCGTCACCACAATGGATGACGAATCAGAGGACCGATACTTTCCTTTATCCTTATAGCTGGGTGCAGGGGGCGGTCCTAAGATGGATTTGCCCTTCTGGAAAGGACGTGACTTTCCCTTAAGCACATTGTGTTTTTCGATATCTAACGCAGCGTTGAAAGTCACGTGTAAGTCCGTGTGGCCGTATCACAATAACTTCCCTTGGATATCGGGGTTGAGGCCCTTACGGAACCTGGATAGGGTGACCTCGGGCATCTCCTTCACATCATAACGGGCCATCATATCCTTGAGCAAGCTCATGTACTCAGAAACCAACCTCGCCCCTTGCTTAAGGGTAGCCAAATCATCGAACATCTGTGTTCGATGGTACGTGGGAACGTATTGCTCGGTCAACCTAGCCTTCATATCTTCCCAACCGATGGGCCTTGCACCATTCTCTACTCTCAAGCGCCTTTCTTCGTTCAGCCAAATGATCTTGGCTTGCCCTAATAATTTCATTCTCGCCACACGCACCTTGTCCGCATCGTTGAGAGCGTACCATTAGAAGTAACACTTGATTTCCATGACCCAGTCTTGGAAGACTTGGGGATCTCCCAATCCATCATAGGATGGCGGCTTAACTCGGACAGCCCGAGTAAGATCAAACTCGTAAGGTGCTTGAGGAGCGTGCTCATTAGGAGGGTGGGGGTAGGGATTGTGATTTTCTCCCGCCCGTTGGTGCGGAGGTGGATTACCAGGTGCTCCTTGTTGTAATCCCATTGCGTGAATAGCCTCCCAAATAGCCGTCATCTGCTCCGTGAAATCCTGACGGAGCTCCTCAATATCCGTGAGGGCACGACCCTCAGGCCGGTCATCATCCATATTGGAAGACGACGGAGGATATTCCGTACCGAGCCTAGTGCGCATGCACAAGTGAAGAAAACAGAATTAGACAGACCACAGAAGGATTTAATTCCGCTAGACAATTTACCAAAAATAAATTTTATTTTATTTTCTTACTGGAAATAAAATGAGGGTTATTAAAAACAAATTTTGGATTTTTTTGCTGAAAAATATGAAATCTAAACCGCTATTGGCAGACCAGGGAAAATTTTTTTTGTGATTTTTTTGACTCCAAACGTGCAAACAGAAGTGCGGGCTAACGTGCAAAAATAACAGGGGGGTGTCAATTAAGAAACTGACAAGAACCACCTCTGATACCAAATTGATGTAGGCCACTATCCGCCAACGAGACTACTAAAGCGTTCTAACGCGCGTGACGTCTAACACCCACGACGACAACCACACAAAAACTAATACGCAGCGCACTATTATGCAAACAAACAAGTAACCAACACGGTAGCCACACCGTCGGAAAGATCGGACAAGCAGCTAAAGGCCGTTATCCTTTCTAGCAAAAGGGACCCACCCGATCCGAACGAGCGATGTTGTACCAAAGAAGATCTACCCGAAAACACGATCGAGAAACAGTAGATCCCCCCCAACAAAAAGAGGCGGGGTTCGCCAAACCCTTTCCGGAAATAAAGCGTAGTGATGTTGCAACACTTGAAGCAAAACCCATGAAAAATAACGATTCGCAAGCAACACTAAAATCTTTCCAGCCGCTAGAAAAATCAAGAGGGAATCTCACGGAAGTGGAGAGAATCGTTACCCAAGTCGGAATGGATGATTCCGACTGTTTTACCAAGGGATCACTCGCCCGCGGTTCCGCCGGAGTTGTGCCGGATGGAGAAAGAGATTCCGCCGTCGCCGCGTCACGCCGTCACCAAGTTCCTCGGAGCAAGGAAGACTCCACCTCCACCCAAAGGGGGTGGTCGGCCAAGATGGGTGGGAGAGGGTGGTCAGCCGATTGGGATGTGGAAGGGTAGTCGGATAAGGGGCGGCTTGTGAGGAGGGGGTGGTGTTGAGGATGTAGATAGGGAGAGGGGAGAAAGGGATGAGGAAGAGGCGGCTTTTTGGGAATGGAGAGAGGGGGCGGCCGAAGTAGTGAGGGGGAAGAGGGAGAGAGTAGGGGCGGCTAAGAGGAGGAGAAAAAGAGAGATAGGGTTAGGGTTTTCAAAATTCTTCTTCAATACTTCAAAAGGAAACATCCTATGCTTATATATAGGCTTACAACCAACATCCGGCTATTAGCAGCCCAAAATGAAAAATAAAGCTAATAGTGTTTGCTTTGTTTTAAACTTAAAGAGACTAATAAAATGCCTAAATAAGTGGCACAATAAATACGATAAATAAAATGACATAAATTAAAGGATTAGACGGGCTTGAGCCGAGGGCGAAGATCATAACGTCGCCCCGAGTGGGCACCATGGCGACGCGAGTCCTTTGTTGGAGACGAGGGAGGGTATTCAGCAAGCCGTGGTTCGTTGTCTCCACCATTAACTTATCATATCACTATGATGATTATGTCGAAAGAGTTCGCCCAAGCCTCGAGTTGGATCACAACATTAATTCCACCAAATCGCATTCCACGTTACACAGCCAAGAATTTAGGTGTAGCCTTAATCCGGGCAGCAACTTCGACCAAGGATTCCCGAGGCTACAAAAATCCGACGAGTGCGTGAAACCACTCATTTGAAAGATAATTTAAAGGGCTACAACTTTTGTGTTTAGTTAAAAGCCTAGATTTGATCGCATCACACTAGAAATTCACACGAACCCTGCTGCGTACATGATACAAATTTCCTGGGTGGAATTTCCCCCAATTGTAGCAGATTCGAACTGACTTTCCGGTGGCTACAGGTATCGCCTGGAAACATGCAACAACTCGTTTGAAAGATAATTTTGAGGGCTACGACTTTCATGTTGAGTAGAAAACCCAGATCTAGCCAGAACACCCACGAAATTGGCCACGAAGATCGCTGCGTGCAGAAATCAGATTTCTACACGCATCTTAAGGTGAGATGAACGGCATCCGTTCATCTTCCTCCTTGCACCAATCTCCCAAAAACTCCTCCAGAAAATCGTCCACCATTATTCACCCTCATGAAGCCATATTTCTCAACGAATCCCTCTCTCACCTTCACTTTGAATGATGAAGAGGGTTAAAACACCTAAACCTAGATTTACAAATCTAGGCATGGCTTCCCTAGGAAATCATCTCCTCACCATCAAGACTCTATGGTGTCGATATCTCTCCTGGAATATAACTACAGATCTAGCACTAAGGGAGAGGGGAGGAAGCTCACCTCGTTTCCAGCGGTACCATCATTCCCGGCCATGGATCTAGTCATCCTTCTTTGCGGCATCTCTTGCTTGGTGTCGTTGTTCTTCATGGCAAAGGAAGGAGGGAGAGAGAGAGAGAGATAGAGAAGGCCGCCTCCAGGAGCTCCGACGGCTTCCCTTGGCTCGGTCGGTTTCGCGAGGTCCGTGATGACGGTAAGATCGATCGGCAAGGATGGCTAGGGTTCGGCTTTATCCTTTCTTATAAACTGATGTAGTAGGTTAAATCCTTCTGCCACGTATCACCCTCTAATTGGACCACCCAAATTAGGTCTTACTTGAAATGACCGGTCCAAGGAATCATCCAGTATGAATCACGAAGTCCGGTTCGGTCCGCCTGTACAAGCCGGCGAATCTGCCTGGGCGAAGAAAACGCACAAGTCAAATTCGACGGGAATCAATTATCATTCTCGACGATCAGTGAGAATCGTCGAGCATTCTCGACGAATTCGTCGGGTATAAACAATGATACCCGACGAATTTCACTTAGCCAACTTATCAGAAATCCTGGCGTTGAGTGCGTTGAGTATCAGTCAGCGATACTAGGCGATCGGTGGGTATCACCGGGCATTCTCGACGATCGGCGAGAATCGCCGGGCATTCTCGACGATCGGCGAGAATCGCCGGGCATTCTCGATGAATTCGTCGGGTATCAACAATGATACCCAGCGAATTTCACTTAGCCAACTTATCGGAAATCCTTGCGTTGAGTGCGTTGAGTATCAGTCAGTGATACTCGACGATCGGTGGGTATCACCGGGCATTCTCGACGATTGGCGAGAATCGCCGGGCATTCTCGACGAATTTGTCGGGTATCAACAATGATACCCGGCGAATTTCACTTAGCCAACTTATCGGAAATCTTGGCGTTGAGTACGTTAAGTATCAGTCAGTGATACTCGACGATCGGTGGGTATCACCAGGCATTCTCGTCTTTCGGTGAGAATCGCCGGGTATTCTCGACGAATTCATCGGGTATCAACAATGATACCCGACGAATTTCCCTTAGGCCATTTCCTTTCGATTCGTTGGATATCACTCAACCCTACACTCCATTCAACGCACTTGAAACCTTTTTCCAGTGAACCCCGAGCCCGAGTCAAGTCTCTTGACTAAGAACTCGTGCGAGGGGCCTAGCGCGAATTGGTATGTTACAAATCCTATAAACAAAATAAAAGATTTCGTCACCGAAATAAGGCTGAGGTCATGGGGAGTAAAGCATACAGAAAATAAATATAAAATTACCTGAAGGAAACTGCTCTGGGTAGCGTCTTTACATCAAATCCATTGGCTCCCATGTGAATTCCTCCTTCCCATGATTAGACCATAGCACTTTTACCAGAGGCACACTTTTGCGACGCAAGGTTCTTATCTCATTATCAACGATCCGCACCGTCTCCAGTCGCACAGATCTGTCAAACGCCACAGTACCATCAGTTATGGGGATGTATTGTTCAGGCCGCAACAGCGCCTTCCGTAGCGACAATACATGGAACACATCGTGGAGATTTGCTAGCTCAGGCGGTAGCTCTAGCCGATAGGCCAAAGGGCCAATCCTTTCCACTATGACATACGGCCCAACATACCGTGGGCTGAGCTTCTTCACTCCCCGCACCCGTGACACTCCATGCATCGGCCGGATTTTCAGGAACACTTTATCACCCACTTGAAACTCCACCATACGGTGCCTTGCGTTATAATACTTCGCCTGCCGACTTTGAGCCGCCAACATGCGATCCCTTATCAGCCTAACCACCGCATCCGTGTCGTCTATATATTAAACACCCAAAGTCTTCGGGTCTTCTTCTTGTACCCAAGACAAGGGGGTTCAACACCTTCTTCCATAAAGGGCTTCATGGGGCGCCATGCCAATGCTAGCTTGATGGCTGTTGTTGTAGGAGAATTCCACTAAGGGCAAGAGTCTTTCCCACGGCTCTCCCCTATCTATCACACACAACCTCAATAGATCCTCCAATGTTTGGATGGTCCGCTCAGACTGCCCGTCCGTTTGTGGATGAAATGCGGTGCTGAAGGTAAGGCGCGAACCCAAATACGCCTGTACCGCCTTCCACTCCTTGGAGGTAAAACGACCATCACGGTCCGAAACAATCATCTTAGGTACGCCGTGATACCGTACAAACTGCTCCACAAAAAGGCGTACTAAGACATCCACATGAGCCTCCTTCTTCATAGGGATGAACCGGGAAACTTTCGTCAGGCGATCAACGATCACCCACACTGAATCATTTCCTGAGCGAGAGCGAGGTAGCCCATATACGAAGTCCATGGAAATATCCTCGAACTTCCACTCGGGGATTGGCAATGACTGCAACAGGCCACCGGGACTCCTGCACTCCGCCTTCACTCTTTGGCAGGCTTCACAATGCGTGAAAAAGTACCGGACATCCTTCTTCATTCCTGGCCAACACATCGTCTTCCGTAAGCCAGCGTACATCTTTGAAATTCCCGAGTGCACGGAATATTGAGAGCAATGTGCTTCTCTCATGATATCCTCCCGGATTCTGCCACCTTTGGGAATGTAGAGCAGGCCGCGAAAGTAAACGAGGCCATCCTTTAGTGTATACTCGTCGGTAGTCCCGTCTTCGATTAACTTTATTGCCGGGGCCAAAGCCGCATCCAATCCTTGCTCCACTTGGATCCGATCCCGGATATCACAAACTATGCTTATGCTGGACAAGTACTCCGAATATGCCGAAGAAGCCTTACATATTAAGGTAATGTCCATCTCCTCAATCATCCGTGCCAACTCCATGCTCATCAACCGAGACTTTGGGCTCGAGCCGGGTACTTTCCTACTAAATGCATCGGCTACCGAGTTCGCTTTTCCGGGGTGGTAGTTCAAGGTGAACTCATAGTCGCATAGAAACTCTAACCACCGCCGTTGTCTTAAGTTCAATTCCTTCTAAGTATGGACGTACTTCAAGTTTTTATGATCCGAGAAGATTTCGCAGTGGACGCCATATAGATAATGCCTCCATACCTTCAAGGCGAACACCACTACTCCTAGCTCCAAATCATGCACCGGGTAATTGATTTCATGCTTCTTCAATTGTCTTGAAGCATAAGCAATTACGTGCCCGTGCTGCATCAACACCGCTCCCAACCCCTGATAAGACGCGTCCGTGTAAACTTGGAATCCTTCCTTTCCAGACGGAAGGACAAGGATGGGGGCGGAGGTAAGTCTATCCTTCAATTCCTGGAATGCCGCTTCACATCGGAGTGTCCACTCAAATGGCACACCTTTCTTTTTCAAAGAAGTAAGCGGGAGGGCAATCTTTGAGAATCCTTTTACAAACTTGCGGTAGTATCCGGCAAGTCTAAGAAAACTCCTCACATCAGCCGCCGACCTCAAGGGCGACCACTCCTTCACGGCACGCACCTTAGCCGGATCCACAGCTAGTCCAGCCCCACTGATTACATGACCCAAGAAAGCTACTTCCCTAAGCCAGAATTCACACTTGCTAAACTTGGCGAACATGGCGTGCTCTTTTAACTTTTCCAGAACTAAGGCCAAATGCCCGGCATGTTCTTCCTACGTCTTCGAGTAGACTCAGATGTCATCAATGAACACAATGACGAAGACATCCAGATAGGGCTCAAATACTTTATTCATCAAGCTCATGAAAGCTGATGGGGCATTTGTGAGCCCAAACGGCATCACTGTGAACTCATATAAGCCGTACCTTTAGCTGAAAGCCGTTTTCTGAATATCATCCTCTTGTATTCTCAATTGGTAATACCCTGAGCGCAAATCTAGCTTGGAGAACCAATGTGCTCCCACCAGTTGGTCGAACAACTCATCGATCCGAGATAACAGATAGGTGTTCCGTACTGTTAGTTGGTTGAGTTCCCGATAGTCTATACATAAACGCAGGATTCCATCTTTCTTTTTAACGAATAGAACAGGGTCTCCCTAAGGTGATGAGCTGGGGCGAACAAACCCTGATTCTACCAACTCCTGCAGTTGAACTCTAAACTCTGCGAGTTCTTTTGGGGCCATCCGATAAGGGGTCCTGGAGACAGGCTTATCTCCTGATACAAGCTTAATCTGAAAATCCACTTCTCTATGTGGGGGTAACCCTGGCAATTTCTCAGGAAATACCTCAGGGAAATACTGTGCTACCAGCACATCCTTCACATCTACCTTATCTCCTTTAGTTCGAAACATATCATGTAGACTTCATCCCCTCTCATATGAGCTTTCAAGGTCTGGATTGAGGATAACAATATTCGTGGTGCGAAATTTATACCTTGGAAGACTACATCAGTATCCCCACGTATCAAATAGACGTGCTTCTCCGCACAGTCAATTCTTGCATGGTGCCAATCCAGCCACGCCATGCCAAGAATGAGGTCAAATTCTGGTATTCTCAAAATTGTGGCGGGGGTATCGAAGGTCTTTCCCCCAATGGTTATCTCCAACTCACACTTCGCGGTTGTCGTCATCTCAGATCCGTCTTGGAGGCGTACTCTTCGAGCAATACCAGTGAAATATTGCACTCTATGTATGTCCTTGATGAAGTATTCGGACACGAAAGAATGTGAGGCACCGATGTCAAATAACGTATAAGCCAGTTTCCCGCCGACCATCACGGTGCCTAAGTGTCATTTAATAATACTCAAGCTAGACGTCTAGTATATCTTAAGTCACTAGAGGATATTAATGGAACCAAAATGGCTAATTCAAATCGTACCTGCAATCATCTCCTGAGGATTCTGCTCTTGAGTCATATCCAAGGCATACATCTGATCCCGAGCGGGTCCGGGGTTTCTTCCTCGTGGTCCTCGTCCTCGACCACGCACATACCCTCTCCCCCACGGGGCTTCTCGAGGGAAAACAAAAGGCGCATCTCCAAACAGTTGCGGGCAGTAGCGTCGAATGTGGCCCGGTTGGTTGCATTCAAAGCACACCCGTTCCTGCCTTCCGCCGTGTTGTTGAAATTGTTGAGGTGGAGGTAATGCTGGCGGTTGCAGAACCGGGCGCTCCTCTTTAAAGTTCTGGGGGAAACGCCCGCCACCCCTCCGATATCCTCTTCCTCTTCTATTGTCAAATCTCCTTCTATTGCTAGGGTCGGCTTCCATCACGCCCTCCGCTGGCCTCTTACCACTTCCCACGTGATCCGCTTCCAATCTCTTCGCCATATCGATAATCTCCGCCAGACTAGAGTCCGCTATAAACAAAAGGGCTTGCCTTAGGGGATCTCGTAAGCCTTTGTAGAATCGTTTGGCGTACCCTCTGTCATCCAACTCATAGGAGTCAGCGAATCTAGCCAAGTGCTGAAACTCCCATTGGTACTCTGTCACCGACATGGACCCTTGCTTTAGTTGCAAAAATCTCTCTTCAAGACCATCCCGAGCGGCCGAGGGGATGAAATGCTCTAAAAATGCTTCAGAGAATTTGCTCCAACTAATGTCCGTGTACACTCTTCCACGAAAAGTGGAGCCCATGAGGTACTTCCACCACCTTTTGGCGTGCAGTTCTAAGAGTGTCACCACAAGGGTCACCGCCATATTGTTTGGACATCTTATTCCTGCCAACAATTATTGTATAGTGTCGAGCCACTCTTTCGTACGCACTGCCGACTCTGACCCAATATAAGCGGGATGGGAGAGAGCTCGGAAAGTGCTTAACCAACTAGATCCCAGACCCTGTTGTTGTATAGGTGCCTGCTGAGATTGGGACCTAAAGGCGTCCAAAATAGCTGTGAGTGTCTGCCCCAGCTCTAATTGTTGGAATTGTGTAGGCACAAACGGGGCGGGGGTGCCCCTCACTGGCTCAGCATGTACTGGGATCTACACATAGGGTACAAACCTAAGGTTAGGTGTGCTAATCTAAGGTTAAAGATGGACAAACTTAGTGTGAATTACATATGGGCACACCACTGCTTCCGCTAAGTCAGTTTGTCCCCAAACTGACTAATCAAACGGGGGTGGAACCATTGTTAAGTGACTTTCTCCTTGGAGGATTGTAGCAAGCTGATACCATTTGTAAGACCCCCCTCCCAGAACACAAGACACGACACGAGAGGGGTCTTATACCCAGAATAGCCGGCTTGCGGTAACACTAACATTCGGGTCAGCCTGTACCACAAGACGCCTATCCTGTCGGCTTCAACCAATATCAACATATAAACTGCCAACCTAACCATAATAATAAAAGAATTCAACCCACACCAAGCATAAGTCCATAAGTACAGCAAAAGAGAAGCTAAACAAGCTTCTACATAATCAGAGTACGTAAATAGAATTGCCCCGAAGAGCTACAACAAAATCTCTCTCACTCACATCTGTAACCGACGGTAGCGACGGTACCGTCCCCTCAGGCCATGTCATCCTGGCCTGGCTGTCCAGCTGCATAGCCTGCTGCTCCACCTGCAGGGTTTTCTCCTTAAAAGGAAGACATAGCAACTGTTAGTCATAAAGACTAAGTGGCTTAACATCCGCTCCCCCGGCGACTCCTCGACACCGGGCGGAGAAAGGAACAGGTACAATATATATAAAACAGTAGTACAAGAAGGTAAAGTAAGTATACAAATCATAGGTAGCAATAAAAGTAGTATATAAATGAACAAACTCTTATTCTATAATTCTACCATCTACAGCAGCAAGAGAGTATAATGTTATAACAGTAAGTAACTCAACTTATATGGATGCCCATACAAGCATATAAGTTGAGGGTCGTTCAGCAATAAGTAACTTATCGTATAGGAGTGCCCATACAAATTTATACGATGAGGGTCTTGTGTATGTAATGAAGTGCAATGCTTTGTATGTAATGCAATGACACACCCATGGTCAAGCACATGCAATCGCTATGTCGACACAGACTTATAGTTCCCACTATTCGAGCAGGTAGCTAACAAATCAGGCGTCAACCGTCGTGGCCAAACGGTGACAGTAGAGCGGGCATCTCCACTACTAGGCTGGTCTCAACACTACCTAGCCTAGGCCTCCGTACGCCTCAACGCTAAGAACACAACAGCGGAGCTCACATGCGTACTACGGCTCAGCGGGTTCTCTTGGGTAAATGAGCACCAAGATCCTAGCCCCGAACTGGCCTAAGCGTGACACGGAAGGAGCCTCAGAAATGAACACGAGGACCAAGGCCAATCGTTCACTTGGCACAGAAGGAGCCTCGGGATGTGAACACCGAGGACCAAGCCCAACCGTCCAAGGTCTAGCTATCAACTCCCATCGGTGTGACGATTGGCGAGCTTGTAGACTTGCCACACTATCCTTAACCCGGGATTACGACACCACGTGTCGACTCACACCACATGCAATTTCACAATATCGTGGCATAGAAGGAGCCTCGGGATGTGAACACCGAGGAACAAGCCCAACCATCCATCAAATGCGGAAGGAGCCTCGGGACGTGGACACCGAGGGCCAAGCCCAACCGTCCAACTTTACTCATCTCAATCTCATTCCAACTAGTGACGGTCAACACCGCACTTGTTACTTCCACAATGCTACCCGAAGGGAGACGACACTCTAAGCATTCGAATACTAATTCTCTTTCATCCATTCAACATACATCATGACCATAGTTAAATCATTTATACATCTATCAATTTATAACTACCAATTTATATCATGCTCTTTCCTTCAATTAAGCTTGTTCACAACTCGCTATAGGAATTAAGATTTATAACCTCAACTTATCATATCACTATGATGATTATGTCAAAAGAGTTCGCCCAAGACGCGAGTTGAATCGCAACATTAATTCCACAAAATCGCATTCCACGTTACACAGCCCAGAATTTAGGTGCAGCCTTAATCCGGGCAGCAACTTCGACCAAGGATTCCCGAGGCTACAAAAATCCGACGAGTGCGTGTAACCACTCGTTGGAAAGATAATTTCAAGGGATAACCCTTTTGTGTTTAGTTGAAAGCCCAGATTTGATCGCATCACACCAAAAATTCACTCGAAGCCTGCTGCGTACAGGATACAGATTTCCTGGGTAGAATTTCCCCCAATTGAAGCAGATTCGAACTGACTTTCCCGTGGCTACAGGTATTGCCTGGAAACGTGCAACCACTCGTTTGAAAGATAATTTCAAGGGATACGAGTTTCATGTTGAGTCAAAAACGCATATCTTGCCAGAACACCCCCTAAATTGGCAACGAAGATCGCTGCGTGCAGAAATCAGATTTCTGCATGAATCTAAAGGTGAGATGAACGACATCCGTTCATCTTCCTCCTTGCACCAATCTCCAAAAACTCCTCCTGAAAATCGTCCACCCTTATTCACCCTCATGAAGCCATATTTCTCCACGAATCCCTCTCTCACCTTCACTTTGAATGATGAGGAGGGTGAAGACACCTAAACCTTGATTTACAAATCAAGGCATGGCTTCCCTAGGAAATCATCTCCTCACCATCAAGACTCTATGGAGTCGATATCTCTCCTAGAATATAACTACAGATCTAGCACCAAGGGAGAGGGGAAGAAGCTCACCTCATTTCCAGCGGTACCATCATTCCCGTCCATGGATCTAGTCATCCTTCTTTGCGGCATCTCTTGCTTGGTGTCATTATTCTTCACGGCAAAGGAAGGAGGGAGAGAGAGAGAGAGAGAGAAGGCCGCCTCCAGGATCTCTGACGGCTTCCCTTGGCTCGGTCGGTTTCGTGAGGTCTGCTATGACGACAAGATTGATCGGCAAGGATGGCTAGTGTTCGGCTTTATCCTCTCTTATAAACCGATATATTAGGTTAAATCCTTCTGCCACGTGTCACCCTCTGATTGGACCGCCCAAATTAGGTCTTACATGAAATGACCGGTCCAAGGAATCATCCAGCACGAATCCTGAAGTTTGGTTCGGTCTGCCTGTACAAGCCGGCGAATCTGCGTGGGCGAAGAAAACACACAAGTCAAATTCGACGGGAATCAATTGTCATTCTCGACGATCGGTGAGAATCGCCGAGCATTCTCGACGAATTCGTCGGGTATCAACAATGATACCCGACGAATTTCACTTAGCCAACTTATCAGAAATCCTGGCGTTGAGTGCGTTGAGTATAAGTCAGCGATACTCGACGATCGGTGGGTATCACCGGGCATTCTCGACAATCGGCGAGAATCGCCGGGCATTCTCGACGAATTCGTCGGGTATCAACAATGATACCCGATGAATTTCACTTAGCCAACTTATCGGAAATCCTGGCATTAAGTGCGTTGAGTATCAGTCAGTGATACTCGACGATCAGTGGGTATCACCGAGCATTCTCGATGATCGGCGAGAATCGCCGGGCATTCTCGACGAATTCATCGGGTATCAACAATGATACCCGGCGAATTTCACTTAGCCAACTTATCAGAAATCCTGGCGTTGAGTGCGTTGAGTATCAGTCAGTGATACTCGACGATCGGTGGGTATCACCGGGCTTTCTCGACGATCGGTGAGAATCGCCGGGCATTCTCGACGAATTCGTCGGGTATCAACAATGATACCCGGCGAATTTACATTAGGCCATTTCCTTTCGATCCATTGGATATCACTCAACCCTACACTCCATTCGACGCACTTGACACCTTTTGCCAGTGCACCCCGAGCCTGAGTCAAGTCTCTTGACTTAGAACTCGTGGGAGGGGCCTAGCGCGAATTGGGACGTTATATTTCCTATGCAAAGGAAGAAGAGTTTTATATGCACAAGTTGAGAATCGTTACCCTTGAAGTATGATTTGGCGCCATGAAAAACTAGTCGGATGAAAGGCTTCGCAAGGGAATTCTCTCCGCGGATCTGATCTCGGTTCTAAATTTGGTGCTCCGACGCTCCGCCGGCGGCCGGATTCCTCCCCTTCCTTATTCCTTGCTCTCTCCTCTCTCTAAATCCTTAGAAAGAGAAAACTTAAGAGGAAATGAGGAATTAATCCTCTATTCCCGGACTTAAGAAAGTAGGAACTCATCTTGGCTGTCAGATATTGCTTAAAGAAAACGAACGGCTTAGATTCGACTAAAATCTCTTAATCCTGGGCCGAAAATGGATTTGCACACGGTCGTGTCCCAGGCTGTGTGCCTCGATCAAGACACGATTGTCGAGTATAGAGAAGCACACGGGTTAGGACACGCCCGTGTCCCAACCTAACACGCCCGTGTCGGGTCATCAACACGCCCGTGACCAGTGGTGTGTCACGAATAACCTCCACACCAACCGTCACGTCCCTTGGTGGACACGGGTGACCACACAACTGTGCCGAAAGTGACACGCCTGTGTCATAAAGTACACGCCCGTGTTCCGGGCCGTGTCCCTCAGTCGACCAAACTTCCAGAGGAGTACACGACCATGTTACACGCCCGTATCACATGTCGTGTGCCTGACACACCTTGTGACATGCCCGTGTAACAGGCCGTGTTCGAGCACTCAACGCTCGTCGACCTCAGCTCGACTACCCGAGCACTACACGGCCATGTGACACGCCTATGTCACAGGCCATATTCTCCCAACCAAGATCCGAACTTGATTTGAACACCGTCCATTTCACTTTTAAGTTTCGGGGCGTTACAAATCTACCCCCTAGAAGAATTTCGTCCACGAAATTATATAAAGGTACACAAAACAACTTAAAGATTACCTGCGTGGAATAATTCGGGGTATTCTTCCAACATAGTCTGCTCTCACTCCCAAGAAAGCTCCTCCCGTCTGCAGTTATCCCAACGGACTTTAACCATTCAGATTTCCTTGTTGCGGAGCCGTTTGACTTCAAAGTCTTCAATGTGAACTGGCTTGACCTTGGTCGTCAACCCATTATCAATCAGTACTTGACCGACCTCAACAACCTGAGAAGGCTCTTGTACAACCTTCCACAATACCGAAACGTGGAATACATCGTGTAGCCCACTCAACTCCACCGACAACTTCAATCGATATGCTGCTTCGCCAATCCGCTCAAGGATCTCAAACGGTCCAAGGTATCTCGGACTCAGCTTCTTCAAGCGTCGAATCCGCGAGACACCCTTAAATGGCTTGATTTTCAAGTACACCCAATTGCCAACACTGAACTCCACATTCCTATGCTTGGCATTATAATATTTTGCCTGCCTGTCTTGAGCGATCTTTAACCGTTCCTGAATCATATGTACCATTGAAGTGACGTCTTACACTGCCTACCGTTTGTATAGCTTTGACTCGACTGTCTCCAACCAAGACAATGGCGTGTGACACCTTCTCCCATACAGGGCCTCGAAAGGCACCATTCCAATACTCGCTTGAAAACTGTTATTGTATGCAAAATCTACCATGTACAAATGATCTTCCCACTGTTTTCCGAAATCCAAGACGCACATGTGAAGCATGTCCTCCATCGACCTGTTTACCCTTTCAGTCTGTCCATCCGTCTGCGGATGAAAGGCTGTGTTGAAACTCAGCTTAGTTCCCAACAACTTATGCACCATCCTCCAGTCATTTGACGTGTAGCATCCGTCTCGGTCACTAACAATACTGTGTGGCACACCATGCAACCATACAATATTATCCACATAGAGCTTGGCTAACTTTTCCACCGAATCTTCCTTCCTATTCGGGATGAAGTGCGACACCTTTGTCAATCTATCTACGACCAACTAGATGGCGTCGTTTCCCCTCTGCGACCTTGGCAAACCATGCACAAAATCCATGGAAATGTCGTTAAACTTCCATTCCGGGATAGGCAAGAACTTCAAGAAACCCTTGGGTTTCCGACATTCCGCCTTCACCAAGTCACAAGTTTTGCACTTCGCCACATAAAGTGCTACATCTTTTTTCAGCCTTGGCCACCAAAATAACTTCTTCATGTGTCTATACATCTTCATTCTCCCCAGGTGGATTGAGTACTTGGTATGATGAGCCTCGTACATCAACTCCTCCCGAAGATTATCCGCACTAGGGATGCATAGGCGACCGTCCTTCCCTAGCAGTCCATCTTCAACTGCAAATTGGGAATTTGACCCATCGTACGATTCATCCAATATCTGCTTCATACTGCTATCCTGAAACAAAGCCCGTCGAATCCTATCAGCTAGGTCATACTACACCTCCATCCAACACAATATTGCTTCGGCACTAGCCTGCTTGTTAATGTAGGAGATCTTCAAAGCCTTCAAATCACGGACAAAACTCTCATCATACATCGCCAACCAGTGGGCTTGCGCAGGTGCCCTCCGACTCAACGCATCCGCCACTACATTTCCTTTCTCGGGCACATAATGAATTTCGAAGTGTAGTCCCCCAGGAACTCTATCCACCTCCGCCGCCTCATGTTCAGGTCCTTTTGATCTAGAAAATACTTCAGGCTCTTATGATCTGTGTAGGTATTGACCTTCACACCGTATAGATAGTGCCTCCACAACTTTAGAGCAAATATCACGGCCGCTAACTCCAAGTCATGGACCCGATAATTTCTCTCATGAACCTTCAATTGTCGTGATCCATAGGCTATTACGCTCCCATGCTGCAGCAAAACACAGCCCAAACAACTGCCCGAAGCATCACTATAAATTTCAAACCCTTCAGACCCACTCGGCGAACGTAAAATAGGCGCCGTAACAAACCACCTCTTCAATTCTTCAAAATCCTGCACGCACTCCAGCGTCCACACAAACTTTTGATCCTTCCATGTCAGCATTGTGAGTGGTAGCGCTATCTGCGAGAAGTTCTCTACGAAGCGCCTATAGTAGTCGAAAGCCCCAGAAAGCTCCGGACTCCCTCCACCGTAGTCAACACTGGCCACTCCTGAATCGCCACTATCTTCACCGGATACAACGTTATGCCTTCACCACTAATAATATGACCAAGGAAAGTAATTGAGGATAACCAGAACTCACACTTGGAGAACTTAGCATACAGCTGATTCTTCCTCAACGTCTCTAATACCATATGCAAATGCTTGTAGTGATCATCCTCACACCGCGAGTACACCAAGATGTCATCGATAAAGGTTATCACGAGATGGTTCAGGTACTCACTGAACGCCCTATACCTCAAATCGATGAACACGGATGGCGCATTTGTCAGCACAAACGACATAACGATGAACTCATAATGCCCATATCGTGTGCTGAACGCCGTTTTGGGAATATCACTTTCCCTTAGTGACAAATAATAGTATCTGGATTTCAGATTCAACTTGAGTACACACTTGACCCATTGAGTTAATCGAATAGATAATCACTACTTGGGTTTGGATCTTATTCTTTTCCGGTTAACTGAATTAACTTCTAGTAACCATTACAGAGTTATGAGCTTCCATCCTCTTTTAACTAGAGGACCGGTGTGCTCCAAGGCAGTAAACTTGGATGCACATAACTCTGTTCCACCAGCTCTTGAAGTAATACTTCAGTTCCGACATCTCATAACTTATAGCTAATACCAAACTGACCCCCTTACGTTTGAAATTAATGTACGCACACTGCTTCGAGAGCTAATCATACCAAAGATTATGTCAAATTCTACAAACAACAGTAGCGACACTTGCAAGTAAAACTCCTAACTCCCTATCCGTAACTTCATACAACAGACACTATTCGCGTGTATAGAGCACCTGATAGGCAACAATACTATAGATTTGTCTCTTGCCATTGAAGAAGGAACTCCGATGCGCGATACACATCCTTCAGACAAAAAGGAATAAGAAGTTCCTTTGACGAACAGTGCTTTCACCGGACACTCAGAAAACCAATACAAATCCTATCACAACCAAACATAGGCTAACATGCGTTAGGCAACAAGTATCTAAAGGTGTCATACCAAAAATTAAACCATACCTGTCACCATGTCAGCATATTCCATAACCTCCTGATGGACAAAGTTGTATCCTCTAGGTTGGGATGGAGCATATTGAGGTGTAGCTGCCTCCAACCCCTTGCCCTTCTCTTCGTAGGTCACTCTAGGCTTCTTCTTGGACTCCTGACGTCCGTGTTGACAATCTCGGGCAATGTGTCCCAGCTTCCCACAGCAAAAGCATGCGTCCGGGTCTCGGCCAATATTTGTTCCAGACGCACCAAAATAAGGAACTAGACCCGACCTCCTTGCCTTCTTACACCATCTACGAAAATCGGACTTCGAGGTGGGTAGCGCCTTGAACTCTGCCTTCTCAACACCGGAGTCTTTCTTCTCTTGGACTCCCTTCGTAGCTTTCTCTGTCCCCTGATCATCCTTACGGTAATATTGGGCAAAGTGACCAAACCTTCCACATTTATAACAGTAATATGGAGTTTGACTAGTAGATACGTCAGGCTTCACTTTACTCATCTTTCGGTGTACAGACTTTGTGGGACCTGGGGAGTTTGTTAAGCTGTACTATGACGTCTGGTTGATACTGGCCAGATCTGCTTCCAAAGCTCTAGCCGAATCCACTAATGCTCGGAATCCAAGTAGCTTTGTTCCTATGAGTAGCAGTTGTAATTCATCACGCAGACCGTTGTAGAATCTATTAACTATAGTCTGCTCGTTCTCCAAATCAAACCCTGGGTAGCTCCTTATGATAAGAAAGACCTTCAAATACTCCACAACTTAGTGTGTACCTTGTACTAAAAGCATGTTCAACTGCTTATCCAAAGGTCTTATACATGCCAGTTGTTCCATCACACCACTCGGTGTTGAAGTCACCCCAGGGACAGGGGGCTGCACTTGCCCTCCAAGTTGTGCTTTAGTCACCGTGAACACCAATTCAACTATCCTTCTTATGGTTTCAACAGAAAGCAGGGTCTCAGGCACGCTGTTAAGTTCACTACTCTCTATGGAGTGCTGAACTTACGACTGCCCTGAACCACTCGTAATCCCCTATATAGCATAACTATCGATTAGGAGACATACAAATTGCTAAAAGCAATCACTGGAACACTCAGGTTCCTCAAAACAATTAAATTTTTTCATTTCTAAGTCGACATTCATGGGTTCTTTTATGTTTTAACCATGACGCACATACATGTGCTAACCACCCCTTAAATGTATTCACCCATGAATTCAAATACAGACGACCGACACCCTAGTCTGATACCAAATTGTAACACACCCATCCGTCGTATGGCATATAACAGAAGGTCTAGCTGGAACCCGTTGCCATATACACCAGAAAGTCAGAAGGGTTACATAATAATACCAAAAATACTCAACTACTCGCCCTAACACAGAGCATTCTAGCGGAAGCTTTTAAACAGTTTAAGAGAACCTAGAATTTGCACAACAACGACTTGAATGTCCACAATACACCACAGGAATGAAATACAACAAATACACAAAAGAGTACTTGGCCTTAAGGCCATACAAATGTTCAATTGATAATATAATGTTTTACATACATCGTCTCACAGGCCGGCCACACATGACAAAGGTAAAATAACAGTTCTCTTTGGCCTTCAAGGGCCATCTCAGCAACTTGGGCTTTAGCCCGCTACTTAGCGCTTGGTTCTGCAGCACCTGCAAGCAACATTCCACCGTACAGTGGCAAACAAAGCAACGGTCAGCTAAAGCTGACCAAATTATAACGACCCCGCCCCTTACTCAGGACGACGGTGCTCCTTCCCTGAGATTCCTTAGCCCAGCTAAACATTTAAGTGCATTAGTATATTTCACCACAGGTGTAGGCTCGCTCGGCCAAACAGCCCGTGCACTCAGGGCACATTCTCAGTGAATCCGGTCAATTCCGTGGCTTCACTACCATCCTCGAGATGGTAAACATTGTGAGCATTTTTGAGTCTTTCCGACCGTAGTCAAAGACTCCCGACTATGCCAACGACCAGTTTTACTTTAGGGCCTCTAACAACGAACCGCAAAGCCCAGGTCCGTTTCCACCCGGCCGTGGCTTACGTCGCCTAGTCACTTTAAGACGTACGTGTGGGCCAAGCTTCACCCGGATCCTAATTAATTTAAAAACATCAAATAACCCAGTTATGTTCAAGGCTGGCTCCCCGGCCGCCATGTTAGCAAAACTACGATTCCGCCCAGTTTTTCGGGTGCGCCTTGGAGTTAATCCCCAAGGATCCCTGCTGCAATCTACCGCGTATAAACCCGAAAACAATGCACAGAGTCTTCTCCGGTTATTCATTCAATGCAACATCATCGATTCAGACAAACACGTCTGGGTAGGTTTCACACATAATACCTATGCCCGTACTTCGATTCTGGACTCAAAATAAGGGGGACTTCACATATCTACCCCAAGGAACACCGCAAAATCACCGCACACTAGCGGGAGAGGGTTTTCCAATGCAAAGGAAGAAGAGTTTCACATGCTCAAGTAGAGAATCGTTACCCTTGAAGTCTGCTTTGGCGCCATGAAAAACTAGCTGGATGAAAGGCTTCGCAAGGGAATTCTCACCGCAGATCTGGTCTCGGTTCTCAATTTGGTGCTCCGATGCTCCACCGGCGGCCAGATTCCTCCCCTTCCTTCTTCCTTTCTCTCTCCTCTCTCTAACTCCTTAGAAAGAGAAAACTTAAGAGGAAATGAGGAATTAATCCTCTATTCCCGGACTTAAGAAAGCATGAACTCATCTGGGCTGTTAGATCTTGCTTAAAGAAAACGAACGGCTTAGATTCGACTAAAATCTCTTAATCCTGGGTCGAACACGGCTTTGCACACGGCCGTGTCCTAGGCTCTATGCCTCAATCCAGACACGATTGTCGAGTACAGAAAAGCACACGAGTTTGGACATGCCCGTGTATCAACCTGACACGCCCGTGTCGGGTTATCGACACGCCCGTGACCAGTGGCGTGTCACGAATAACCGCCACGCCAACCGTCACGTCCCTTGGTGGACAAGGGTGACCACACGCCCGTGCCGAAACTGACATGCCTGTGTCATATAGTACACACCCATGTTCCAGGCATTGTCCCTCAATCGACACTGGACCAAACTTCCAGAGGAGTACACGGCCAGGTGACACGCCCGTGTCACATGTCGTGTACCTGACACGCCCTGTGACACGCTCGTGTCACAGGCCGTGTTCGAGCACTCAACGCTCGTCGACCTCGGCTCGACTACCCGAGCACAACATGACCATGTGACACGCCCGTGTCACAGGCCGTGTTCACCCTACCAAGACCCAAACTTGTTCGAACACTGCCCGTTTCACTTTTAAGTTTCAGGGCATTAAATCATCTGTACTAATCTTTTGCAGTACTCTCTTCTTTTTATATTGATGGACTTGCTGTGATTTTATTTATATGTGATTTTGTGGACATGTTTACATTCAGTGTATATTTACTTCTCTTTCTTGTGATCGAAAAGACCGGCAGAATTGGCATTTTGTAGTGGCGGCCTTCCCGAGAGTCGGTGCCACCGCAAAACGGCAATTCTGGGCATAAGACCCCGGTGGTTTAAAAACAAAAAAAATGGGGTCTTACAGACTAGACCCGTCAGGTTATGTGAGACATACAGGTGTTTATGGAAGGTTGTGAGGAGATGACTGTGAGGGACTTGGTGTCGGAGTAGTTTTCTCCGCTTCCCCCGTGGAGAGAAGGAGGATAGCTTCAACTCGCTCTTCAAAGACGTCTTCGGTTTTAAGGATGACAATTCTGGCGGGGAGGGGGAGAGCTAGCTGACCTATCTTCTTTTTTTTTCTTTATTTCTGTAAATCTCTTTCCCCATTTTTGTAACCGCACCGAGGCGAGCTCCCTTGTAATCAGCGAATTCATCAATGAAAAATTACTTAGCAAAATTTTCTTCTCTGTACTTGATTACTTTTTGTATTGTACTCGCACGCGCGTCGCCCCTTCACTGCACAACCTCGCTAGGATAGCTTTCACCATTAGAATGCACTTGGGTTAGGATATATAACTGAGGAGAGACCTCGAGATCTCGCCACCCCTTGATAGTAGGGCCAGGCTACTCGCCGTGCTGGACCTGCGACCATCCAGCTCGCTTCGGGATTCCTTCCCTTTAGAGATTTGTTATAAACCTAAATTTCCCAAGTAAAATCTCAATAGGATGGAGTGTAGTTGTCGAGGACCGCCTCGGCTCGATCTTCTTTAATAGATGCCGAGCTCTCGGCTCACCATTTTCGACTCTACCTTGCTTAGATAGTGCCACCACATGGTGTTTGTTGAGACCCCAGCTTGCCACTTCTTGTCTTGCTTGGGGATTGTTGGGTCTAACCCCCTAGTTTCCCTCGTGACCTTTCCCCCTAGCCTCTTCCCTAAGTTCAACTTCAGATGCCTTGTGTTGATTGATAAGAGCAGCCCAGGACTTGGTTCTGGAACAACAAATTCATCCACCGAGGACCCCTTCCTTATCAGCTAGGTGAAAGCCCAATAGCAGGGGATGCTTGGGACTTGGCTCCAGAGAAAGAACAACATCCACCAAGGACCCCAGCCCTGACAGCTAGGTGAAAGCCTGATAGCGGGTGCAGCTTGGGACTTAGCTCTAGAGTAAGAACAATCCCCACCGAGGACCTCTGCCCTGCAAGCTAGGTGAAAGACTTATAGCGGGTGAAGCTCGGGACTTAGCTCTAGAGAAGAATAACATCCACCGAGGACCCCTGCCCTGCCAGCTAGGTGAAAGCCTGACAACGGGGGATGCTTGGGACTTGGCTCCAGAGAAAGAACAACATCCACCGAGGACCCCTGCCCTGCCAGCTAGGTGAAAGCCTGACATCGGGTGCAGCTTGGGACTTAGCTACAGAGAAAGAACAATGCTTACCGAGGATCTCTGCCCTTCCAGCTTGGTGAAAGCCTGATAGAGAGTGCAGCTCGGGACTTAGCTCCCGAGCAAGAACAACTTCCACCGAGGACCCCGCCCTGCTAGCTATGTGAAAGCCTGACTATTTTATTCAACCAAGTATCATGTTATTCCTGCAAAACAAATGAATCATTAGTAAATAATAAGAACGTGAAAAAAGCTATCTCATTACTTTCATGGGTAGAATCGCTTTAGGTCATCGACGCTCCAGGCATGACTGAGGGGTTACCCCTCTACATCAGGGTGGTGATATCCTCCTAAATTCAAGGCCTCTCAGATTACATAGGGACCTTCCCAGTTGGGATTCAGCTTGCCAACGGAAGCCGACCTCCCAGCCGCGTCGACCTTCTTCAGGACCAAGTCCCTTTTTGTAGATTGCTTAATTCTGACATTCTTGGCAAAATACTTGGCCATTCACCGCTTGACCTCTTCTTTCTGGATAGCTGACAAGTCACACAGCTCCACCACCATATAATGGAGATCCGAAGCTCGCCCTCATTCTCGGCCTGCCACTCTCCTCCATCTTCTTCTGCCTCAACCACCCGAGGTGTCCGGACCTCGAATTCTTTGGAGAGCATGGCCTCTTAGCCATGAGAAAGTTTGAAAGGGGTCTCCCTTGTGGATGTGTTTGGGGTGGTCTTCAGGGCCCAGAGGACTGATGGAAGTTGTTCTACCTAGCTCCCCTTCAAGTTCTCCACCTTCTTCTTTAGAAGGTTCACGATTATCTTGTTTGCCGCCTCCACCCGCCCATTTCTCCAAGGATGATGCACCGACACGAACCTGAGATCAATCCCAAGTTGCTAGCAAAAACTGATGAACTCGGCGTTGGAAAACTTTGGCCCATTGTTCGTGACAATGGCCTGGGGAAGTCCATGCTGCCAGATTATCTCTCCCCATACAAATTTCCTACTCACCTAGGAGGTCTTTTTGGCCAATGCCTTTAACTCCAACCACTTAGAAAAATAATCGATCATGACAAGCAAGAATCTCCTTTGCCCATTGGCTCGAGGGAAGTGTCCTACTAGGTACATTCCCCAAAAGATGAAGGGCCAGGGTTCCGTGATGCTTCTGAGCCACTGAGTCGGCAGCAGCTAGAGAGGGGCGAACAACTGCATTTGTGGCACTTCTTTGTGAATTCGGCGGCATCCTGGCCTAGGGTCGGCCAGAAGTACCCTTGCCTGACTATCCTTCCTTCTAAGGTCTTGCTCCTCGAGTGACTCATGCAGTCTCTGGAATGGACTTCTTCCAAGATCCTATGGACTTCCCTCTTAGCCACACAACGTGCCAAGGGCCCCAAGAGGATCTTTTAATATAACTGCCCGTCGCGCATGAGTTAGTATGCTGACTTTTTCTTGAATCGCTTCTTATCCATCCCCTCCGGGAACTCCCACGTGGATAGGAAAGTTGCAAAAGTATCCATCCATGAGGGATGCTGGTCCACCTCCATCAGCTCCCCCTCCTCGATGGATGGGTAGAACAAGTCGGTGATGTTTCCCCCTACCTAGGGTCCATGCTTGGCCAATTGGTCGACCTGCTCATTTTCCTCCCGCAGTATATGCCAGATGGAGAAGGTCTGGAACATGCTGATGACCCCCTTCACCTTTGTCAAATATAGTTGGAGAGTTGTCTCTCTTTCCTCAAACTCTCCATTGATCGGAGAGGCCATCACCATGGAGTCTGTGAGGACCTCCACATCATGCACCTCCATCTCCCTGGCTAGGCGCAACCCTGCTATTACTACTTCATACTCGACCTGATTGTTAGTGATGGGAAAGTGCGCGATGATGAGTTGTAAATATACTTATTTTTTAGTGTATTTATTTTGTCATTTTAATTTATTTTCATAGTTTTTAGCTTGTTTTATTCAATAAAATGTTTCTTTTTTGTAAAAATATATTCTAACTTAGCATTTTTTATTTTCCGAATTTTACCAGGAAAAATAATTTTCGGCCTTGGCACGCCCGTGTCACCCCCCGACACGGGCGTGTCAGGCTCTCAACGCAATCAGGCAGTCAAAATCAACAATTTCACTGACCCGAGCCCGACACGCCCAACGTCACGCCCGTGTCAAGGCTTGTCACGCCCGTGTCGAGGCCGACCCGCAAGCTTAGTCAAACAGTCAACGCTGCCGACATCAGGATGCCAGCTGTCCCCGTCACGCCCCCCTGTCACGCCCGTGACAATACTGTCACGCCCGTGACCGCCACGTGGGCTGCCCCGAAGTCAAAGCGCGCGTCAAATCCCCAGAGCTAGCTCCCCGTCATGCCCCCCTATCACGCCCGTGACCTGGGGCGTGACCGCCACGTTTTCAGCAGAAGTCAAAGCTCCAGTCAAATCACCAATCAGCTCATGAACAGTACTGACACGCCCGTGTCAAGGCTTGTCACGCCCGTGTCGAGGCCGACCCGCAAGCTTAGTCAAACAGTCAACGCTGCCGACATCAGGATGCCAGCTGTCCCCGTCACGCCCCCCTATTGTAAGACCCCCTTTCGGAGCCGTTACCTCCCAGGATACTTCCGTAGTGGCAGACGGAAGCGGTGGGTTGGGCCTCGCCCACCTCAAAACCAGTAAAAGCACCACTGGTCTGACCTATCGTACGCCTCAACGCTTGGTGCACTAAGCGGACGCCTGCGTACTCTTGCCGGCTGGCGCACCGGACTTCTGCTGGCGAAGTGCTAATCACCCCGCCGAGTCAACGATATCGGTGTCGGTGCAATCGAACTCCCCGATATCGAGAGACCCACCACCTTAACTTTTCCTATTTTATGCACATGCAAGTTTATCGTAAACACATAAAAACCGAGCCGAAGCTCCCCGGACCAAAACGTCCGTCTCCAAACCAACCGAGCCGAAGCTCCCCGGACCATCCGTCCGTCTCCAAACCAACCGAGCCGAAGCTCCCCGGACCATCCGTCCGTCTCCAAACCAACCGAGCCGAAGCTCTCATCATTCTTCCTGTGCCAACAGTGTTTGTGAAGAGTGCAACCCTAGTTACTAAGTTACTCTTGTCGGTTTATTATTACAGTTTACGTTAGCCCAGGACTGCCCCCGGTATACCCCGTGAAGGGCTCTCAAGGGGCACTAGGAACCAAGACGGTGCATTACGGCCCGAAGTTCCCTTTCGCAAGGCACTTATTATTATTGGTTGTCTACCCTTTTACCCGATTTCCTTCTCGTATTACATTAGACTATCCTAGGGTGATTTTAAACCTTCCACTCCTCGGGGAAGACGATCTTTCGTCGAACCCGAGCACCTCTTAACTCTAGCTATCAGCACTACTCACTACTCTTTATATCTTCCTATTGTAATTTCTTCCACAATTGTTCACCCAGACAAAATGTTTAAACCTCAAAGACTTTCTCAGATCGTGTCCTATTGCATCTCACAACCTGCTATATGCAGACCGACCTAGGCTACATGTCGAACCGGTTATGCAATGATCCATTACTCATCCAAATGCCCTAAACTATTTACTGGAGACTTATCTTGGTATAAATAACCTAAATCCAGAAAATGGAAATTTTCCTAATTTATTTGGCATTTAATTAAATTCCTCGAAAATCTCAAGGGCCACCGGTTTGAACATGAACTATCCTAATTATTCATGCAAGATGTCCAGCAAATTTATGATAATTAGTAGGCTATCTCAGAAGGCTAAATCCTAAGTATCATAATTTTCTATCATCAAAATGACCTGAAAAACTATTTGGAAATAATCTCTAATTTCTATAGTTTATGAATCAAGTACAGAAAATATTCTTCCAAAAATTCTAAATATTTTATGACATGAAGATTAAGGCCTAAAATTTGCACTGGCTAAGTTTCATAATTTTCCAGCGAGTGTTCTATCCATAATAATTTTTTAAACATAAAAGCCCCTTTCTATCATTTGTGAATAAAGAACTAGATTTACTCAACATAAAATTCTATAAAAATTCAGGGATCAATGTTCTACTAGTCAAGATCTAAATCCAGAATTTTAACTGATTATAATTAATGTAAAGCCTCCAAATAATTGAAACAACAAATTGGGCTAATAATTCTTTAACACATGAAGTATAATATATATTAATCATAAAATTCCAGAAAAATTACCATAAGTCTAATACATCCTAAAACTCCCTCCTCCCGAGTTTCATAATTTTTGGATTAGATTTAGTGCTTAAATAATTAAATTACATGTTTATCCTATTCCAAAATCTCAACTTTCGAGGTACCTAACTACCTCCAATTCCTTCACTATTTCAACCAGAGGGTTTTCAACATATCCTCCCCCTCTCCTCCAAATTTCAAGGGCATACAAGAGCTTTTGCTCCTATGTCCTTCACAAACCTCAAACTCCCACCCGTTGGAGTTGAGCCAATCTCTTAGGGTAACATCCACCCTAAGCCACACCATGTTACCCAAGAGGGTAGACATAGACTCAACAAATCAGTGGCCAACAACTTCAGCCTCTTTTGAGGAGATTTGTCCACTCCATCTCCAATTGTACTTTTCCCCAAAGTACCCCTCACCAAGACCTATCTAGGGCTTGATAATTCCCTATTCAAAACTCGACCAATCGAGTTGAAATTTTGTACAGATCTTAATATTGATGCCAGGGACCACCACCCAAAATTTGGGGGAGTTTGGGCTTAATTTCATCTCCTAATTAATTTTATATTGTTTATTAAATTTTTACAAAAAGTTTAGGCAAAAGTTCTCCAAAAATTCTCATTTTTGGACAGCCTCTCGATATACATATTATAGACCTCCAGTCCAAATTTCAAGTCATTTGGACATGTTATGAACCGTGGGCAACCATTTTAATTTCTGGTTAACCTAGGTCTTGATCCCACCAAAATGAGTGCTGTGTTCAAACCACTCACCCAAATTGAATAAAATCAATTTTAAATTAAAGTAGACCCCGAGGGCTACAACTTTTGTGTCTGGTCATTTTTCCTAATTCGGCCTCTAAGTGCCTCATTTTGCAGCCTTAAAATATACTAAACCGAGTATATTTCTCCTTATAAAATTATTTACATAATTTATAAGTATAAAACGATTTACTGTTCATCTTCTACAGAACCCGAAACTAGAACCAGGAAGCCATTTTTCCTGTAACGTTTCCGTGATCCGTTGCCGGCCGTCCGGTCACTTCCCTGGCCAGCCACCACCACCACCACCTCCGTTGAGGCGATGGCTAGCGGTCGGCGGTGGTTTGGCCGCCGGAGGTGGCGGTTTCCGGCGAACTCAAAAATATCTTTTTTCATGGTTTTCCATGAAACGGGAGATGAGTCCGGCTCCGTTGAGCGCGAACCTCCTTTCTAAGAATCCTAAGATCTACCCATGAAAGAGAAGGAGTAGAGGAGGACCTTGTTCGCGGTTTGAAGGCGAGAAGAACGTCGGGGTGCCATGGCGCGGTGGTGGCGTTGCTGAACTCCTCTTACAGCAAGAACAAGGATCTGCTCCGTTTACTTGAGCGTGTAACCTTCTCCTCTGGTTCCAGGTTGGCTTTTATAAGTCAGAAAAGCGGGAAGGTGAATAGTTTAAGCCTTAATGGTCATGAAGGCTCCTCCCTTTTAACGTTTCGGTTACAGTGAAGGGATAAGAAACGGTGGAAACTGAACATGTGTGTCCAGCTGGCGATTTTCTATTGGACCACCCTTTCCTCATTTATTAAATATTTATAGAAGGAAAGCGGCCTGAAATTACTCCTGGTGTAACTTCCCTAGCCAGCATTTATTTCCACGCGCGTTAGAATTATTTCGGGCCTGAACCGTCGTTTTGGTCAATGTCACGGGCGTGACACATAGGTCACGGGCGTGACAGACCCGGGTAGCCCATTCTGGGTTCGACGATCGTCGAACTGAGATCGACGATCGTCGATCGAAGGTCACGGGCGTGACACCTGTGTCACGGGCGTGACAGGCCCGAACGACAGATTTCTGGTCGACGATCGTCGAATTGAGATCGACGATCGTCGAAGGCTGGTCACGCCCTGGGTCACGGGCGTGACCTCCAGGTCACGGGCGTGACATGCCCGAACGGCAAATTTTGAGTTCGACGATCGTCGAATTGAGATCGACGATCGTCGAAGGCTGGTCACGCCCTCAGTCACGGGCGTGACATTCGTGTCACGGGCGTGACATGCCCGGGCCGCAAGATCGACGATCGTCTCACGGCGATCGACGATCGTCGATGGGGTCACGCCCATAGTCACGGGCGTGACATCTTGGTCACGGGCGTGACATGCCCAGACAGCGCGTTCGACGATCGTCTCGTGGAGATCGACGATCGTCGAAGTAGTCACGCCCAAGTCACGGGCGTGACAGGTCGGTCACGGGCGTGACAAACCCTTGACCCGAAAACTCAATCGATTTATTTTCACTTTTTGTGCTCCCTGGGGTTCTGACTCGACCATCCGACTCCTAGGGGTCTAGCCGGAAATGGGATGTTACAAATCCCAATAAACAAAACAAAAATTTCGTCCCCGAAATTGAGGTTGAGCCTATGGGAATTTCTATCGGAATAAATTAAACTTGTAACATCCTATACGATCTTTCTATTGGGTTCAGGCGACTGTTCGTTTGATAACGAAGACAATCTCCCCAATAAACAAAAGATTAGCCCCTACCTTTCTGATTAAGTGTGCATGCCTAGGTCCTGGATTTTTCCTTATCTAATCTTAACATTCCAAAACAAGAAGGCAGTCTATAATATACCGAGAGGTGGTGAGACGTACCTGACTGAACAACTCCGGGTATCTTTGCCTCATCAGATCCTGCGGTTCCCAGGTGTTCTCCTCCTGACCGTGATTTCTCCACAGAACCTTGACTAAGGGGATCTTCTTGCGGCGCAAGATCCGCACTCCTTTGTCATCGATCCGAACCGGCTCCAAGTGAACAGATCGGTCTGAAGCTACCGGCCCTTCTGTGGTCAAAATCCGCTGCTCCGGGCGTAGTAGAGCCCTTCTCAGCGAAGAGATGTGGAAGACGTCGTGTAGAGCTGCCAGCTCCGGTGGCAACTCTAGCCTGTAGGCTAGGGGCCCGATCCGCTCCAGGATCCGGTAAGGGCCCATATACCTAGGGCTGAGTTTCTTCCTCCGACCGCGCACCCGTGAGACTCCGTGCATGGGTCGGATCTTCAAGAACACTCGATCCCCTACCCGAAACTCCACCTGACGATGCCGGGCGTCATAGTATTTGGCCTGTCTGCTCTGCGCCTCCAACATCCTATCTCTGATCAATCTCACCTGAGCCTCGGTATCTTCAACGAAATCCGATCCCAGCAGCTTCGGGTCCTCGTCCTGAACCCAGGAAAGCGGGGTCCTACATTTCCTTCCATACAAGGCCTCATACGGCGCCATCCTGATGCTGGACTGGTAGCTATTATTGTAGGAGAACTCGACCAACGGTAACATCTTCTCCCACGGCTCCCCTCGGTCCAGTATACACAGCCGTAGTAAGTCCTCCAAGGTCCGGTTGGTGCGCTCGGTCTGCCCGTCCGTCTGAGGGTGGAAGGCCGTGCTAAAGGTCAACCGGGTGCCCAAATATGCCTGCACTGACCGCCACTCCCTGGATGTAAACCGTCCATCGCGGTCCGACACTATCGTCCGGGGCACGCCATGATATCGGACATACTGCTCCACAAACTTCCGTACCAGCACTCCCACCAAGTCATCCTTCCTGATCGGTATAAAGCGGGCCACCTTCGTCAAACGATCGACAATCACCCAAATCGAGTCGTTCCCTGTCCGAGACCGGGGAAGACCATGTATGAAATCCATCGCTATGTCGTCAAACTTCCACTACGGCACCGGGAGTGGCTGCAACAGTCCTGCAGGGTTCCTGCACTCCGCCTTCACCAACTGACACGCCTCGCAATGGGTCACGAAGTACGTAATGTCTTTCTTCATGCCCGGCCAAAACATCGTCCTCTTCAGATCAGCGGTCATCTTTGTGATCCTCGGGTGCACGGAGTACCGGCTGCAATGCGCCTCCGTCAGAATATCCTCTCGGATCTGGCCTCCTGCAGGTATATATACTCTGCCTCTGAAGTGGAGCAAACCATCTCTCAGGGAATAATCTCCTGTCAAACCTTCCTCCAAAGCTCGGAACATCGGCTCCGCCCACGCATCTGTCCTCTGTCCGTCCCGAATGCGATCCCGAATATCGTCTATGGCCACTATCGATGCCAGATACTCCCTATACAGATCTGGGTCATCCTCGGACACTAGGGATATCTGCATGTCTCTGAATGACTGGACCAGCTCCATAGACATAACCTGGGGCCCAGCTTCGGAAGTGGCCGCTCTCCGGCTCAACGCGTCGGCCACCACGTTTGCCTTCCCTGGGTGGTAGTGCATCTCATACTGATAATCTGCTAAGAACTCCACCCAACGCCTCTGCCTGATATTCAGCTCCTTCTGAGTGTCCACGTATTTCAAGTTCTTGTGATCGGAGAAGATATCGCAGTGGACTCCATAAAGGTAATGATGCCAGACCTTTAGAGCAAAAACGACCGCTCCCATCTCGAGGTCGTGCACTGGGTAGTTCCTCTCATGGGTCTTCAGCTGGCGGGAGGCATATGCTATGACATGTCCGTTCTGCATCAGCACCGCTCCCATCCCTTGGTATGATGCGTCGGTATACACCTGGAATCCCTCCCTTCCGGATGGAAGGGCCAGGATAGGGGCCGAGATGAGTCGGTCCTTCAGCTCCTGGAAAGCCGCCTGGCACTGCGGGGTCCAAACAAAAGGTGCCTCCTTCTTTGTCAAAGATGTGAGGGGGAGGGCAATCCGAGAGAACCCCTCCACGAACTTCCGGTAGTAACCGGCAAGTCCCAAGAAACTGCGTACATCGGTGGCTGTCCTCAGCTGCGGCCAATCGCGAACTGCCCGAACCTTTGCTGGATCTACTGATAACCCGGCTCCGCTGATGATGTGGCCTAGGAAGGCCACCTCCTTCAACCAGAACTGACACTTGCTGAATTTGGCATAAAGATGATGCTCCCACAACCTCTCCAAGGTCAGTGCCAGATGTCGAGTGTGCTCCTCCTCCGTCCTAGAGTAGATCAGGATGTCGTCTATGAACACTATGACGAACACATCCAAGTAAGCCTCGAAAACCCGGTTCATGAGACTCATGAACGCCGACGGAGCATTCGTGAGCCCAAAGGGCATCACGGTGAACTCATACAGGCCATATCTGCTATTAAAGGCCGTCTTCGGGATATCCTCCTCCTGGATCCGCAGCTGGTAGTATCCTGATCTCAAGTCCAGCTTCGAGAAATAATGGGCCCCCTCCAGCTGGTCGAATAATTCGTCTATCCGTGGGAGCGGATAGGTATTCCGGACGGTCAGCCTGTTTAGTGCTCGATAATCGATGCACAAGCGGAGTGTCCCATCCTTCTTCTTCACGAACAGGACCGGAGCTCCCCATGGCGAGGAACTCGGTCTAACAAAACCTGCCTCAACTAATTCCTGCAACTGAGTCCTAAACTCTGCCAACTCCTTTGGGGCCATCCGATAAGGGGCCCTAGACGCCGGCTTGGCCCCCGGCACAAGCTGTATCTGAAAATCCTGCTCTCGGTGTGGAGGTAATCCTGGTAGTTTCTCTGGAAAGACGTCAGCGAAATCTCGCACCACCGGGATGTCTGTCACCGACTCCTTAACTTCCGCCATCTCAAAAAGAATCTGATAGACCTCCTCTCCCTGCAGATGGGCCTTGACGGCCTGTACCGAAGATAAGAGTATACGAGAGACAGGTCTTATACCTTCAATGGTAATGAAAGAGTCCCCGTGTCTCACGGTGATCCTCTTTGGCTGGCAGTCAATCAGGGCATAGTTCCAGTGCAGCCATGCCATACCCAGGATCAGGTCGTAGTCCGTCAGCTTCAAAATCGTCGCTGGAGCCTCGAACGCTTTTCCACCAATTTCTGCCTCCATATTGCAGTGATCCGTGGTAAGGAGCTCAGATCCATCCGGTAGTCGCACCCTCATCCTCGAGCCTGTGAACCGCTCCACACCTTCCAGTCCTTCCACGAACGACTCCGACACAAAGGAGTGAGTAGCTCCAGTATCGAACAGCGTGCGGGCAGGCTTGCCGCTGATGAAGACTATACCTGGGGTGATTAGATATCTTAGGGTTCTATAATGAGTTTTTACTTTCCTTGCTATCAATCTAGTGCGATTCAAAGTTTTAACAACTTAAAGGGGAAATTCTATGAAAACAAAGAAGCATTTCGGCATACCTGCGATGACCTGCTCCGGATTCCGCGGCTGTGCAAGGTCCAAGGCATATACCTGCTCTCTTCCCTGTCTACGATCTTCCCCCTGGTATTCTCGACCGCGGCCGCGTCCTCGGCCTCCGTAATGCTGAGCTGGTGGGCCGCCCTGATGCGCTGGAGGTGGTGCCCCCCTCATGGGGCAGTTCCTCCGAATGTGCCCAATCTGATGACAAAAGTAGCACTCTGGGGGATACGCCATTCCCCCGGGTCTCGGCATCTCCTGCATCCGAAGGGGTGGAGGGGCCAATACCACCTGTTCCCTCGGCTCCTGCCTCACGTCCTGACGAGGCTGGTCCTCCGTCCTCCTCCCCTCTGGTACAGCACCTCGCCGCTGGTCATTTCTACCTCTCCGTCCCTGATCCTCTGCTGGCCGCTTCCGGCCCCGGGTGGCGTGCCAATCTGCCTCAATCCTTTTGGCCATCTCCAAAATCTGGGAGATGGGCCCGTCAGATACAAACAAGAGGGCCTCCCTCAAGTCCTCACGTAGGCCCTTGTAGAACCTCCTGATATACCCTGCCTCGTCCAGCTGGTAGGAATCTGCGTATCGAGCCAGGTGGTCAAACTCTCGATGGTACTCCACCACGGTCCGAGTACCCTGCTTCAGCTGTAAGAACCGCTCCTCCAAATCATCCCTAGCCGACTGCGGAACGAAATGCTCCAGCAGTGCGGCCCTGAACTCCTCCCAAGTGACCTCCGCAACCTCCCTATCAGCAAATGTCGTGTCCAACAGCGTCTTCCACCACCTCTTTGCATGGGACTCCAGGCAGGAGACAACCAGAGCCACCCTCTCCTCCCATGGACACCGAATCCCGGTCAGCATCTCGTACATGATATCTAGCCATTCCTCCGTCCGAACAGCCGACTCTGTCCCCAGATAGGACGGGGGAGAAAGACCCCGGAAGATGCTGAGCCAGTTGGCCCCCAGATTGGGCTGCGGGACCGGAACCTGCTGGGCCCTGAAGGCCTCCAGAATGGCAGTCAGGGTCTGTCCCATGTCTGACTGAAGGAAAGGGGTGGGGACCGGTGGAGGTGGTGCAACTCCCTGAGTCTGCTGAACTCCGCCCTGTGGCGTAGGCTGTGCTGGAGGCTGCGCAACGAAAACACATGCTGAGAAAAACGTTCAAATATTACCTAAAGGTGGACAAATTATATGTGATCCCCATATGGGCACACCACTGCTTCCGCTGCTTAGTTTGTCCCCAAACTAAACTCGAGCGGGGGTGACCTAGGGTTTGTGGACTGCGACTTCCTTCTAATCGATGTTCCCTCTGATACCACTTGTAAGACCCCCTTTCGGAGCCGTTACCTCCCAGGATACTTCCGTAGTGGCAGATGGAAGCGGTGGGTTGGGCCTCGCCCACCTCAAAACCAGTAAAAGCACCACTGGTCTGACCTATCGTACGCCTCAACGCTTGGTGCACTAAGCGGACGCCTGCGTACTCTTGCCGGCTGGCGCACCGGACTTCTGCTGGCGAAGTGCTAATCACCCCGCCGAGTCAACGATATCGGTGTCGGTGCAATCGAACTCCCCGATATCGAGAGACCCACCACCTTAACTTTTCCTATTTTATGCACATGCAAGTTTATCGTAAACACATAAAAACCGAGCCGAAGCTCCCCGGACCAAAACGTCCGTCTCCAAACCAACCGAGCCGAAGCTCCCCGGACCATCCGTCCGTCTCCAAACCAACCGAGCCGAAGCTCCCCGGACCATCCGTCCGTCTCCAAACCAACCGAGCCGAAGCTCTCATCATTCTTCCTGTGCCAACAGTGTTTGTGAAGAGTGCAACCCTAGTTACTAAGTTACTCTTGTCGGTTTATTATTACAGTTTACGTTAGCCCTGGACTGCCCCCGGTATACCCCGTGAAGGGCTCTCAAGGGGCACTAGGAACCAAGACGGTGCATTACGGCCCGAAGTTCCCTTTCGCAAGGCACTTATTATTATTGGTTGTCTACCCTTTTACCCGATTTCCTTCTCGTATTACATTAGACTATCCTAGGGTGATTTTAAACCTTCCACTCCTCGGGGAAGACGATCTTTCGTCGAACCCGAGCACCTCTTAACTCTAGCTATCACCACTACTCACTACTCTTTATATCTTCCTATTGTAATTTCTTCCACAATTGTTCACCCAGACAAAATGTTTAAACCTCAAAGACTTTCTCAGATCGTGTCCTATTGCATCTCACAACCTGCTATATGCAGACCGACCTAGGCTACATGTCGAACCGGTTATGCAATGATCCATTACTCATCCAAATGCCCTAAACTATTTACTGGAGACTTATCTTGGTATAAATAACCTAAATCCAGAAAATGGAAATTTTCCTAATTTATTTGGCATTTAATTAAATTCCTCGAAAATCTCAAGGGCCACCGGTTTGAACATGAACTATCCTAATTATTCATGCAAGATGTCCAGCAAATTTATGATAATTAGTAGGCTATCTCAGAAGGCTAAATCCTAAGTATCATAATTTTCTATCATCAAAATGACCTGAAAAACTATTTGGAAATAATCTCTAATTTCTATAGTTTATGAATCAAGTACAGAAAATATTCTTCCAAAAATTCTAAATATTTTATGACATGAAGATTAAGGCCTAAAATTTGCACTGGCTAAGTTTCATAATTTTCCAGCGAGTGTTCTATCCATAATAATTTTTTAAACATAAAAGCTCCTTTCTATCATTTGTGAATAAAGAACTAGATTTACTCAACATAAAATTCTATAAAAATTCAGGGATCAATGTTCTACTAGTCAAGATCTAAATCCAGAATTTTAACTGATTATAATTAATGTAAAGCCTCCAAATAATTGAAACAGCAAATTGGGCTAATAATTCTTTAACACATGAAGTATAATATATATTAATCATAAAATTCCAGAAAAATTACCATAAGTCTAATACATCCTAAAACTCCCTCCTCCCGAGTTTCATAATTTTTGGATTAGATTTAGTGCTTAAATAATTAAATTACATGTTTATCCTATTCCAAAATCTCAACTTTCGAGGTACCTAACTACCTCCAATTCCTTCACTATTTCAACCAGAGGGTTTTCAACATATCCTCCCCCTCTCCTCCAAATTTCAAGGGCATACAAGAGCTTTTGCTCCTATGTCCTTCACAAACCTCAAACTCCCACCCGTTGGAGTTGAGCCAATCTCTTAGGGTAACATCCACCCTAAGCCACACCATGTTACCCAAGAGGGTAGACATAGACTCAACAAATCAGTGGCCAACAACTTCAGCCTCTTTTGAGGAGATTTGTCCACTCCATCTCCAATTGTACTTTTCCCCAAAGTACCCCTCACCAAGACCTATCTAGGGCTTGATAATTCCCTATTCAAAACTCGACCAATCGAGTTGAAATTTTGTACAGATCTTAATATTGATGCCAGGGACCACCACCCAAAATTTGGGGGAGTTTGGGCTTAATTTCATCTCCTAATTAATTTTATATTGTTTATTAAATTTTTACAAAAAGTTTAGGCAAAAGTTCTCCAAAAATTCTCATTTTTGGACAGCCTCTCGATATACATATTATAGACCTCCAGTCCAAATTTCAAGTCATTTGGACATGTTATGAACCGTGGGCAACCATTTTAATTTCTGGTTAACCTAGGTCTTGATCCCACCAAAATGAGTGCTGTGTTCAAACCACTCACCCAAATTGAATAAAATCAATTTTAAATTAAAGTAGACCCCGAGGGCTACAACTTTTGTGTCTGGTCATTTTTCCTAATTCGGCCTCTAAGTGCCTCATTTTGCAGCCTTAAAATATACTAAACCGAGTATATTTCTCCTTATAAAATTATTTACATAATTTATAAGTATAAAACGATTTACTGTTCATCTTCTACAGAACCCGAAACTAGAACCAGGAAGCCATTTTTCCTGTAACGTTTCCGTGATCCGTTGCCGGCCGTCCGGTCACTTCCCTGGCCAGCCACCACCACCACCACCTCCGTTGAGGCGATGGCTAGCAGTCGGCGGTGGTTTGGCCGCCGGAGGTGGCGGTTTCCGGCGAACTCAAAAATATCTTTTTTCATGGTTTTCCATGAAACGGGAGATGAGTCCGGCTCCGTTGAGCGCGAACCTCCTTTCTAAGAATCCTAAGATCTACCCATGAAAGAGAAGGAGTAGAGGAGGACCTTGTTCGCGGTTTGAAGGCGAGAAGAACGTCGGGGTGCCATGGCGCGGTGGTGGCGTTGCTGAACTCCTCTTACAGCAAGAACAAGGATCTGCTCCGTTTACTTGAGCGTGTAACCTTCTCCTCTGGTTCCAGGTTGGCTTTTATAAGTCAGAAAAGCGGGAAGGTGAATAGTTTAAGCCTTAATGGTCATGAAGGCTCCTCCCTTTTAACGTTTCGGTTACAGTGAAGGGATAAGAAACGGTGGAAACTGAACAGGTGTGTCCAGCTGGCGATTTTCTATTGGACCACCCTTTCCTCATTTATTAAATATTTATAGAAGGAAAGCGGCCTGAAATTACTCCTGGTGTAACTTCCCTAGCCAGCATTTATTTCCACGCGCGTAGGATTATTTCGGGCCTGAACCGTCGTTTTGGTCAATGTCACGGGCGTGACACATAGGTCACGGGCGTGACAGACCCGGGTAGCCCATTCTGGGTTCGACGATCGTCGAACTGAGATCGACGATCGTCGATCGAAGGTCACGGGCGTGACACCTGTGTCACGGGCGTGACAGGCCCGAACGGTAGATTTCTGGTCGACGATCGTCGAATTGAGATCGACGATCGTCGAAGGCTGGTCACGCCCTGGGTCACGGGCGTGACCTCCAGGTCACGGGCGTGACATGCCCGAACGGCAAATTTCGAGTTCGACGATCGTCGAATTGAGATCGACGATCGTCGAAGGCTGGTCACGCCCTCAGTCACGGGCGTGACATTCGTGTCACGGGCGTGACATGCCCGGGCCGCAAGATCGACGATCGTCTCACGGCGATCGACGATCGTCGATGGGGTCACGCCCATAGTCACGGGCGTGACATCTTGGTCACGGGCGTGACATGCCCAGACAGCGCGTTCGACGATCGTCTCGTGGAGATCGACGATCGTCGAAGTAGTCACGCCCAAGTCACGGGCGTGACAGGTCGGTCACGGGCGTGACAAACCCTTGACCCGAAAACTCAATCGATTTATTTTCACTTTTTGTGCTCCCTGGGGTTCTGACTCGACCATCCGACTCCTAGGGGTCTAGCCGGAAATGAGATGTTACACCTATCACGCCCGTGATAATACTGTCACGCCCGTGACCGCCACGTGGGCTACCCCGAAGTCAAAGCGCGCGTCAAATCCCCAGAACCAGCTCCCCGTCACGCCCCCCTGTCACGCCCGTGACCTGGGGCGTGACCGCCACGTTTTCAGCCGAAGTCAAAGCTCCAGTCAAATCACCAATCAGCTCATGAACAGTACTGACACGCCCCCCTGTCACGCCCGTGACCTAGGGCGTGACCAACCCGAAATTTTGCCTATAAAAGGGCAGCTGCTGTATGAGAATTCTGTCCACCTTTTTGGTCCATTTTGCTAAGGGGTTATGCTGCCCATTTTTATTCCAAATGCTATGTAAGAGAAATTTCTCCCCCTCTCCTTAGCTTTTGCTATTTTTTGTGTCTTGTAACTTGTTCTTTTAATTAATGAAACGCATTTTTCTTCTCCTTATACATGTTTGGAATGGATCTAAGCAACTCTCCCTTTAGCAATCTTATTTCTTTTCTTATCTTTTTCATTTTATATTTTCATTTTTAAAGCTTTATAACTTAGTTTAGTTTAGGATTTTACCGCACTTTCTAGCCGTTACGTTGTCCATTTTATTTTCATTTTTCGCACCCGTTTAGCTTTAGTTTATTTTTATTTTCACTTTTTATGCATTTCTACCGCATTCTAGCGGTAGAAATGCAGTTGTTCTAATTTTTTGCCAACTTCCATTTTGCGTTTATTTGCAAAACTTTTTGCTCCGTTTAATTTTTATTTTCTCTTTTTATGCATTTCTACCGCATTCTAGCGGTAGAAATGCAGTCGTTTTAATTTTCCGAGCACTTAGCTTTTTGTTTTAATTTTCAAAACTTTTTGTCCGGTTAATTTTTATTTGCACTTTTTATGCATTTCTACCGCATTCTAGCGGTAGAAATGCAGTTGTTTTAATTTTTCAGTCACTTTGCTTTTTCTTATTTCTGTAGAGTGCGTGCGTGTATGAGTTAGATTTTATAGCTTAATTTCAATTTCTGTAGAGTGTGTGCGTATGCATTTATTTCCGCCTACTCGTTAAGAGTTAAATGGCGCTCAGCTTTCATTTCCCGCCCACTCGTTTGAGTGGGACTTGTCTTTTTATTGCTTTCATTTTCTTCCTACTCATTTGAGTAGGAAAACTTAGAGTGCGTGCGTGTGTTTTCTTTCAAGTAGAGTGCGTGAGTGCGTTTCATTTCTGTAGAGTGTGTGTGTGTATGAGTATAAATTTACCCCCGCCCACTCGCTCGAGCCGGGATTCGTATTTACTGCTTTCTTCAGTCCTACTCGTTTGAGTAGGACTTGCAATTTACTGCTTTCTTCCTGCTTTCTTACTGCTTTCATTTACCGCTTTCTTTATCGCTTTCTAGTGTAAGTGTCCCCATTCCGATGAGTGGCTAACCGCCCTTAGCCCTCAATATCGAAGAGCATTGGGACAGATAAAGTAGCTTTAAATAATTAAAGTTCCTGTTTTTCAGTTTAATTAAATTTCTTAAGGTTTGCCCCGGGTTAACGACGCGTAGGACCGCATATCGATGTGCGGGCTCTATTTCCGTTATCCATACGCAACGCCGAGAGGCCGGTGCGTATGGACCGATCGCCCTTGGGTAAAGAGACATCCGCGCTAACCCTCGAGAGAGGAGGCGCGCGACTCTACCGGATTGGGTTCCCCACCCAATAGCGGGGTTCTTAGCGTAATGCGGGCGTTAAGAGGAATCCTTCGTCGGTCTAGCGATCGGTCGAATAGTCTTAGCGTTCAGGTGAGCGATATCCCTAGACCAAGGTGAGCTCATATCTAAGGAACCTCCACGGCCGAGTCTCCGCCTTAATTAATTTGAAAATTAGGATCTCTTTTTATTAAAAGTTATTTTAGTTCAAGTTCTCTTTTGATATTGTCGCGCCGAGTTCTTCATCGGCTTTCTGCATTTTGTTTCCTGCTTTCATTTTCTGCATTGTATTTATTTTCTATGTTCGCCATTTCTTTTTTTTATATAATCCACGTAAAATATTATCGGTAGAATAATAGGTATTTCAGGGAAAGAGTAGATATAGCTAAGCCGGCCCCGAGAACAATACGACCCCGATATTCCACACCGGAATATCCTGTACTACACGCGATAGGTGCACTTGCCTACCTCTCGTTAAAACTCGGTTTCTAAAATAACAACGCTCTTCTTCTTTATAAATAAAAACCTCCACTTTCACAAATAAATAAGAGCCGGCGTTTTAACCATCACGCGACCACCGTTTGCTCGATACTTGTTCCCTGGGGGCTCTCCCCTATCCCCAAGGAATGTCTCCCTGAGGCGCCATCCACCATCATCTTCCAAGGAACTGGGCGAGTGATTTCCACCTTCACCACCTTGACCACGTAATCAGCAAGAAAGTCGGCCATCGCCTTGGCCTTGATCGAGAGGAGGGGAACAAAGGATATGTTGAACTCACTCAATTCCACTGACCACTTTGCCAACCTCCCCAAATGCTCTACCCCCTAAAAGATGTTGTAGAGGGGATCGTCAGTCACTACCCGGATGGAGTGTGATTAGAAATAGGGTCGGAGCCTTCGGGCCGAGATGACCAGAGCGAAGGCCATCTTTTCTAAGATCAGGTATCAGAGCTCTGCTTTCTACAAGACCCTACTCACGTAGTTGATAGACAACTTCTTCTTCCCCTCTTCCCGGACCAGGATGGAGCTTATCGCCTCGATCCTGACACTAAGGTATAGGGACAGATCTTCCCCTTCCTTAGGCCCTTGGAGGAGTGGAGCCTGGGTCAACGACCTATTTAAGGCTTGGAACACCTCCTGACATTCCTGAGACCACTTGAACTTCTGGACCCCTCACAGTGCCTTGAATAAGGGAGAGCACTTCTCTCTTTACCGAGAGAGGAACCTGCTAAGTCTTTCCAACTTTCCCGTCAGTCGCTGAACCTCCTTGGAATTCAACGGCGATCCCAACTCCATGATCGTCTTGACTTTATCAGGATTAGGCTCTACCCACAGGGGAGTAAGAAGATGACCCAGGAACTTCCCCTACTCGCCCCGAAGTCATACATCAATGGGTTTGACCTCATCTTATACTTCTGCATGGTGCCGAAGGTCTCCTCTAGATCCGGAAGGTGAGAATACACCTCCCGGCTCTTGATCATAAGATCATCTATGTACACCTCTAGATTCCTCACTTTTTGCTCTCAGAAGATTCGATCCATCATTTTTTAATACGCCGCCCCTGCATTCTCTAGCCCAAAGGGAATAACCTTGTAGCAGTAGCACCCATCCCTAGTGATGAAGGAGACATCTTTGATGTCGGGTGGGTGCATCCTAATTTGATGATAACCTTAAAATGCATCCAAAAAACTCATCACAGAAAAACCGACATCTAAGTCAACCAGTGCGTCGATCCGAGGCTAGGGGTATTAGATCCCTAGTTGGATTTGGGCTAGGTTCATTAAGTTAGGATATGACCCAACATGTATAGCCAGGGTCATGGTTGTGTCCTAGAGTCTAGGTCTAGTCCTTAGAGTCAAAAATGCCAGGGACCAGTCTCCAATACTGCCAGAGACTCAAGACTTAGAGAAAATTCAAGACTTAGAAAAAGAGCTCTATGTTCGTCGATCTCAGATCGACGAAAGTCGTGCTCAGCTCGACGAACTCAGAGACAATTCTCTGAGCTGAGCTCGACGAACTTGGTTCTCAGATCGACGAACTCTGGACAAAGTGACAACAATTCTATATCAAACTTCGGTCGACAAACACAGAACATCAACTAGACGAACTCTGTTCTCTGGTCCCAGATCGACTAATTCTGAATCAGATGTTTCAACACTCAATGCCAGAGAATATCACACTCAACGGCAGAATGATGATTCAACACTCAACGCCAGAGGACATCACACTCAATGCCAGAATGATAATTCAACACTCAAAGGCAGAGAACATCACACTCAACGTCAAAATGATGTTTCAACACTCAGCACCATAAAACAGTCTAAGTCTAGAATCCAAACTAAGGTCAACGATCTTGGACCTCAGCTAGACGAACTCAGTTCTCAGGTCTAAGGTCGATGATCTTGGACATCAGATCGACGAACTTGGTGCATAGAATAGGAAAGTCATCAAGCAGTAGTCAGCCATTCAGAGGTCGATGAACTTGGACCTTAGCTCGACGAACAATGGACTCAGGTCGACGAATCAAGACTTGGATGTTTCCCTCTTCTGTTCCTATTATATTACAATGATTCCTGAGTAATTAATGCTCTAATATTTTCTGAACATTACCGTTAGACAAGAGCATTAATTATGGTCTTCATCAAGATTATTGCCTGCCGTTTTCCAAAAGGACAGTTGGAGAAACTAATAAATGCAAATTTTCCAAGGCCGTCAGCATTGAATCCAGAAAGGATTTCGAAATTCAAAAGGACATTTACATAGAAAATAGAAAAGATGGATTTTTCCTATTCCAGGACATACAACTGATACAGACACACAGAAAACCAGTCAGGAAGAGTAGAAAACCATCATCTCGCAACAAGGATTCTCGCTACTCTCGCGCTCTCTTGACAACAATGTGCTAGAAAGAAAGAACTGTTAGACCAGAAGAAGAATAGCTTTTAGAAGAAGAAGAAAAATCATTTAAATCAAGAGTCTTCTTCTTCTGTCATCCTCTCATGAAGTTTCAAAGGACAACAACTACTGCATCTGTCAAGGAGTTCCTGAAGTTCTTCTGGTTGAATTTGAAAGCTTGAAGGCCTATCATCCTGAAGCAAAGTTCCTTTCACCCTGAATAAATTCAGTATTTCAGGGGGAGCTTTTGCCACCATCAAATCCACAGAGTCTTCTCAGTTGAATACTTGAGAAAGAGAAGTCATCATCACTCTCTCACCCCATCTGTAAAAAGGGTTCTCTACTCCCTTCAAAAGTGATTCCTGGTTGCAAGTCTCCTAACCAAAACACTTGAGGTTTGGTTTTTGATCACCTTATATAAAGCTCATTGGTGGCAGTCACGTGAACTAAAACCTGAGTGGATTCCTACTAGGGTGGTAGAAGAGTGGATGTACCCAGGTTGGGGAACCACTATAAAATTCTTGTGTTGTCTGGTTGCCTTTTTCTTTTGTTCTTGCTGTGTCTGTGATAGTTAGGATTCTATGATTTTTATTAGTTTAATCTGATTTGCTGTAATATAGCATTTGAGTTTAGGAACAAGTTATATTATTTAGCAAAAGATTATAATTATTTAAAAATACTCTATTCACCCCCCTCTAGAGTATATTAGATCTAACCCTCACTTTCAATTGGTATCAGAGGAAAGTTCTTTTGGTTATACAAGTTAACCCTTGAAACAAAGATCCTAAGTTAGATCTCTTTATATTTCTAGTAGATTCACATAGACAGCATGACCCAGAACAAAGATTATGCAAGCACCAGACCTCCAGTGTGCAACCTGAACAAGTTTGCCATCTGGAAGGAAAGAATAAAGTTATATATGAACTCCATTAATGAAGATATCTATAATTCCATTTTGACAGGTCCCCCTGCAGCACTTACAATAGCAACATCATCTAACACTAATGAAGTTCCACCACCTGAGTGGACTGAGGCTCAGAGGAAGGCCAAAATTACTTATGCCAAGGCAATGAACATATTGGCCCAAACAATGTCAGATGACATTTTCCAAAAGGTGGCTGAATGCACATCAGCCAAGGCCATTTGGGATTCCCTGAATCAAATGGTGGCTTGATCTGATGATGAGAGAAAATAGAAGATCAAACCTCATATCCCAATATGAGAACTTCAAGAAGGAGGAAGCTTAAATAGTAGCTGATATGTACAACAGGTTAAGCTCAATCATCAATGAGCTAAAGACCTTAGATAAGGACATCACCCTCACAGAGGTGAATGACAAAATCCTCATATACTTCCCCAGATCATGGGATTCAAGGATCTGGCCCATCAAGGAGGCTAGGAGCCTAAATGAGATTTCCACTGAATCTCTTTTAGGAAAGTTAAATTCCTATGAACAACTGATCAAGTCCAGGGAAGAAGCTGAGCAAAGAACACCTCCACCAGCAAGAAAGGAGCATAGCCTTGCATTCAAGGCTACTGAGGAGACTGAGACTCCATCTATAAATGAAGATCTGATGAGCTTGCTTGCCAAAAGATTCTACAAGATAGCAAGGAAGGATTTCAGGAGGAAGTCATCCAGGAAGGATGATAAGCCCATGTATGATAAAACCCCTACTAAAGAGGTGGTATGTTTTGGCTGCAGGAAACCTGGACATTTCCTCTCAGAATGTCCAGAGAATCAGAAGAAGGAGAACAGAAAAGAGAAGGACTCCAGGAGAAAGCATTACAACAAGCCATCTTCCAACAAGCACAAAAAGAAGGATAGAGGGTTTGTGGCTAAAAGCTGGAGTGAAACAAAAGATGAATCTTCATCTTCAAGTTCCAGTGAAGAAGAAGAGGAGGCAAAGGCAAAGGAAGTTTGCCTCATGGCAATTGATGTCAGCAGTAGCAGATAAAATACAGATGAATCTGATAATGAAGAAATCCTGTCAGCTGAAGATCAGGTATTAGCCTCTTATGATTTTGAATATGATGAATTCAAATTTGAATTTAAAAATTTATGCTTAGATTTGATAAGCTCTGAGAAGGAAATCAAACTTCTAGGAGAAAAATTAAATGCTCTAGATAAACTCACTTTTGAAAATGCAAATCTATCAAATGAATTAAAATATGCAAATGAACAAATTATTTTTCTGAAATATGAACTTAGCAAAGACAAAATGTTAGAAAAATCATTAAATGGCAGAAGCTTAAAATTGCTAGATATAACAAGCACACTAAATGCTAGAACTAATTACTGTAAACTAGGACTAGGAGCTTCATACATTGAACCAACCCTAATCCAGAAGAATCATCTTTCAAAACCTGTGAACTTTGTTTCTGATAAAGGAAAAAAAAACAATTAACAAGTCAATAAGGTTAATGAAGTCCATAAAAAATTGAAACTAAGAACAAACTTAAAAAATAGAAGAATAAGAAAAGTAATAATGTTCAGCAGTTATCGTCGAACTCAGATCGACGATACATGAACATATCATCGACCTCAGAACGACGATCTCTGAACGCAAATTTCAGTAATAATCAATCTTCGATCTTCGATCAACGATATCAGTATGGTTCGTCGACCAGAGATCGACGATTTTTGTGCCCCAAGAATGAATACCTTCATTCTTCGAGCAGAGATCGACGATCTCATCCAACATCGTGGAGCTCAGATCGACGATCCAACCATAAATCATTGATCCCAGATCCTAACAATAGAAACCTAAATTCTAAAAGTAACATTAATCCATTTAGTCAATGGATAATACCACCAAGAAGATATCATCCTAAAGGTTACAAAAATCAACCTGAATGCTCTTATATTTCCAGTTACAGTTATGTAAATCAACCAAGACCCAAGGTTACCTGGGTCAAGAACAACTAACTATTTTCTCTGTAGATGAATAGTTGTCCAGCTGTAAATCAAGTATGGTACCTGGACAGTGGTTGCTCCAAGCATATGACTGGGAACAAGGAAACTCTACTCAACTATAAGTCCAAGCTTAAACCAAAGGTAATCTTTGGAGACACAAAGTGTGGGCAATCTGAAGGCTATGGACAAATAAGGATTGGAGCAGTCACATTCAACAAGGTAACCTATGTAAGAGGACTCAAGCATAACCTCATCTCCATAAGTCAATTATGTGATGAAGGTTATCAGGTACACTTCAACTCAACTGCCTGTATTATTTTTAATAAAGAAAAACAAATTGTTTTAATGGGGAATAGACAAGGGAATATATATATAGTTAATTTTCTATCTGCCAATTCAGATATCTACTTACTAAACATTATAAGTAATCAAAATTATTTATGGCATAAAAGACTAGGGCATGTTAATATGAAAAATATTGCTAGACTATCTAAAGACAACCTTGTGAGAGGTTTACCTTCTGGCCCCTATAAGAAGGAAGGCCTCTGCAGGGCTTGTCACCTAGGCAAGCAAACTAAATCTAGTTTTAAATCAGTAAATAAAAGTGATTCACCTAGGATATTGTACTTGCTACACATGAATCTCTTTTGACCCATAGCTGTACAAAGCCTGGGAGGGAAATCATACACCTTAGTCATAGTGGATGACTTCTCATGGTTCACTTGGGTGTTCTTTCTGAGATCTAAGTCAGATGCCTTCAAGGTTCTTACAGATTTTCTCAAGACAATACAGATTGAGTACTCTACTCATGTTGCATTGATCAGAAGTGATCATGGTATAGAGTTAGAGTATCTTCTTATGAATGAGTTCTGTGAGAAGGAATGTATCAGGCACTAATTCTCAGCTCCTTGAACTCCCCAACAAAATGAGGTAGCTAAAAAGAAAAAATAGGACACTGATTGAAGCAACAGTAACATTACTTGCAGATGCTTACATGCCCTTATCCTTTTGGGCAGAGGCTGTAAGCACAACAAATTATGTACTGAACAGAAGCCTGATACATAAACTAAAGAATAGGACTCCCTATGAATTACTTAAAGGGAAGAAACCTAAAATCACTTATTTTAAAGTATTTGGCTGTGTATGTTATATACATAATAATGACAAGAGATACATTAGAAAGTTTGAAGCTAAGGCTGAAGAGGGAATTTTTCTAGGATATTCCCAAGTAAGCAAAGCTTACAGGGTATTTAATAAATCATCCCTAAAAATTGAGGAATCAGTTCATGTTACATTTGATGAGACTAACTTTTTTTACAAGGAGAAAAACATTTCTACCAATAGTACTTTGTAGGTATCAAATTTGTGTGAGAATTTGGATGATTTAGACCTTACCCAAAAGGCTGAATACCATCCTCCTCCACAATCAGTAGCAAAAGTTGATAGTGGTGAAGAAACTGTGGAATCAGTTCAACTTCCTTCAATAGTTGATGCAATTCAATAAGAGGAATTAAATCCAGTAACTATTGCTGAACTAACTCCACCTAATGATCTTGTCACACAAAGGGATCACCCCAGATCCCATGTGATTAGAGACATAACAACAGGTGTACAGACAAGGCATCAACTCAACCAAGACTTGATGCATGCCTGTTTCCTCTCTCAGTTTTAGCCTCTATCCTTACATGATGCTGAGCAGGATCCCCATGTGATCATTGTAATGCAAGAGGAATTAACCCAATTTGAGAGATGTAGAGTTTGGGATTTGGTTCCAAGACCCCAAGACCATCCAGTCATTGGAACCAAATAGGTATACAGAAACAAACTGGATGCCCAAGGTGTAATTGTGAGAAACAAAGCTAGGCTTGTTGCTCAAGGTTATAGGAAAGAAGAGGGAATAGACTATGACCAAACATTTGCACCAGTTGCAATATTGGAGGCAATCAGAATATTTCTTGCCTATGCTGCCTACAAGAATTTCAAAGTCTATCAGATGGATGTGAAGAGTGCCTTTCTGAATGGAGTGTTAAAGGAAGAGGTTTATGTTGAACAACCTCCAGGTTTCATCTCTCCAACTCATCCTTATCATGTTTTTAAATTGCACAAAGCACTTTATGGTCTAAAGCAAGCTCCAAAAGCTTGGTATGCGACTTTAGCTAGTTTTTTGATAGAGCATAAATTAATTAGAGGCATTGTAGATAAAAAATTATTCACTAGACATCATAAGGATCAAACCTTATTAGTACAAATATATGTGGGTTACATTATATTTGGGTCTACTGATCCCAAACTATGCAAGAGGTTCTCTGACCTCATGCATTCAAAATTTGAGATGAGTAGCATGGGTGAGCTCTCCTACTTCCTTGGTATCTAAGTGAAGCAGCTCCATGATGGAATCTTCATTTCCCAGGCTAAATATGCTAAAGAGCTTATTAAGAAGTTTGGGATGGCCGATGCCTCAGCAAAGAAAACACCTATGGCTACAAATACTGTAATAGACTCTGATGTACATGGGAAACCTATGGATCATAAACTATGTAGGGGCATTGTTTGATCCCTACTATACCTTACAGCTAGCAGACCTGATTTCATGTTTTCCACATGCCTTTGTGCTAGGTTCCAGGTGAACACTAAAGAATCTCATCTAATTTTTCTAAAAAGGATTTTAAGATATATAAAGGGTTGTCCTAGTCTAGGTCTCTGCTATCCTACTGAGTCAGAGTTTGAGTTAACTGGATACTCAGATGTTGACTTTGCTGGATGCAGAGTGGACAGAAAGAGTACCTCAGGAAATTGCCAGTTCCTTGGTATGAGATTAGTGTCCTGGTTTTGCAAGAAGCAATCATCTGTGTCCACATCAACTGCTGAAGCAGAATATATTGTAGGTGGAAGTTGTTGTTCCCAGATGCTATGAATTAAAAATCAACTCCTGGACTTTGGGTTCAACTTAAATAATTCAACTCTACTATGTGATAACACAAGTGCTATTGCTATAACACAAAATCCAGTCCATCACAGTAGGACTAAGCATATAGACATTATGCATCATTTCATGAGAGAGTGTGTATACAAAAACAAAATTAAACTTGTCTATATCTACACTAATTTGCAAAAAGCTGATATTTTCACCAAACCCTTGGATGAAAGAAATCACTTATGCTTTGTAAATCAGCTTGGAATTATCAATGGAGAAGACTTAGTTTTGTTTCTGTCTACACTCGAAGAACTCTTCAGATTTCGTCGACCTGAGATCGACGAACTCCCTGTTAGTAAAGTTAGTTTCGTCGACCTGAGATCGACGAACCTACTACAGAAAACTTTCGCCGAACGGAGCTCGGTGAAATGTCTTCAACCCTTCAGACTGAGATCGACGAATTGTTTAACTCCAAATTATTTCATCGACCTCAGATCGAAGATCTATTTATTTTTTGTGGAATAGAGTATGTCGATTAATATTCCGGAAAACCTTATATTTAGGTTTTCTTCGACCTCCGTCCCACGCTTTCAGTTCTCTTGCACTTGATCATCGTTTTATCTTGCAGGCGCTCTCATGGCGATTCCGGCAGGAACTCTAGGGGCGATGAAGTTTGACACTGGATTCGACCTGGACTTCGAATCCTTCCAATACTCAGATCCCATCTTCCTGAATATTCTACAGTTACTTGAAGACCAAAAGTTGAAGACTCTACTCTCCACCCACATCAAGATATCAGGAACAGAGATTAGGGAATGGGTTTACAAAGCTTCTACAGAGGAAAATAGATTACTGGAACAATCGCGGGTACTACTGTTTCTCTTACCCCCGATGTTTTAACTTAAATTTTTGGATTGAGTAATGGTGATGAAGAATTTGATATAAATTCGGAGGAATTTGATATGATGCTTGGCATGATGGTGTATTCGGGACAAACCCCCAATAAATTGCTCAAGAAACATTTGTCTGCCGAGTACAAGTTTCTCGCAGACATTATGGGGAAGGTGCTGCCAGGGAAGCACACTGTATATAACTATATCACCAGGCATCAGTTCCTAGTCATGTGTGCTATCGTGAATAAAAGGACAGTGAACTGGGCACAGATCTTATTTGATCTGATTAGAAAGAAGAACAACAAAAAGGAGGTTTTCTTTGAAAGGATCCTAAGGATCTTCCTCAAGGAGAAGGCTGCTGAATAACTGGTCTCCCCGACCATATTCATTAATGCCAGCAAGAGACTCACTTGTGCTCTGTTTAGCAAGTGGGAGAGGATAATCACTAAGCCAACCAATTCTCCCTCCTCTTCCACCAGAACTTCTGAAAGTACCAGGGCTGTACCAGCCACACCCCACCCCATTGAAGAGATCCCTTCCAACCCTCCACCACCTCCAGCTCCTCAAGTTCCATCCCCACTAGCAATACAACCAACCCCACCTTCCACTACCATTAAAGTCCCTGCCTCTGAACCTCCAGCATCCCAACTTCCTTCCTCTCCAATAAACATTCCCTCTAATACTCCATCCCCCCAGCCTGATACATCTGTACCCTCACCACCCCAATCTCCTCTTCCACATCATCTTGCTGATATCCCCCAAACAAACCTATCATCCCTCCTATCCTTCAACCTCTTATCATCCCCACTAAACACTCCCTCTCCTCCAAATGACTCTCTCCTAGACACTCAAATCCCACCTCCACCTCCACCTCTAACTCCCTCAGTACCTATCATATCCACTCAACCAACCACTGCCACAACATCTACCTCTCCACACTTGGATCCCTCCCTTGTCTCCCCACTCATTACCCTCCTCACACCCCTCCTAAAAACACTCATAGCAGAGGCTATCTCTCCTCTTGCTACCTCCATCTCCTCTCTAGCTACACAAATTACTGCCTTAACTACTGCTCCCTCTTCAGTTTGGGGCCTTGCTTCAGTTCTTCCTGAAACTAGGCAGGGGGAGATACTTGATGAAGAAGCAGTAGCAGTTGTAGTAGAAGATGTAGCACCAGGAGAATCAGATGATAAGGATATGGATACAGTAGAAGCAGCAGAAGATGTAGCAATAAAAGAAGAAACATCAGCAAATGTACAAGAAGTTATAGCAGATGAAATACAAGAAGAAGTTATAGCAGAAGATGTACCAACAGACATCACTAAGCCATCTATGGCTATAATTCCATATACCACACCAATTTGGCTCAAGGCCACTTTTGCAGCTCCTGAGCCTCTTCCCAGAGTTGCTTCCCCCACCATCTCATCCCCTATAGCACCAATTTATATTATGGATGATTCTCCAATGCCTGATCTAGATGCACTTGTCATGGCTGATATTGAGGGAGAAAATAAATTAGCTGCTCAAAGCACTGATGTACACAGTTCTCCAGTTTCCCCTCCAGTTCCTTCAAAGATAGAAAAGACAACAACTTCTGATGACACAATAAGAGAGATTGATGCCATGTATGATAATCCTCAGCCTTCTTGATGATGATGATGATTCTGACGAGGACCCAGAGAGGAAGAAAGTTTTAAAGAAAAGGAAAGCTCCTCCACCTCCTTCCCCAAAACCCAATAAAGCAAATGACACGCCTTATTACATTCTGCAGAACATAACTCCATACAATGGTATGCCAGCTTGGATATGGCTGCCAAAAAATGAACAAAAGGCAAGGAAGAAGAGCAGAAGATATTCTCCTCTCCCATAGAAATTCAAGAGAGGTCCTCCTCCTCCTCCTACTATTGGTTCCTCAGGAACAACTTCTCAAGGGACAGATGCACCTTCCAAGCCTACATCCTTCACCAGAACATATCAAAGGCAGGAAAGGCCATCTAGACATTATTCTAAAGGAAGAAGCCAACAAAGGAATGTCAGTTCTATAGATTAAATAAAGGTGGTAGTTTATCAGAAACCAGAGTTCTCACCTCCCAAACAATAAGCTAACCAAAAGAAGGAACACAGAATCCCACAAGCCCAAAAGAAAATATAGTGAGACTGCTCCTCCAAGGTCTCTGTATACTCAGAGTGATGAAAGCAAAAAAGTAACCAATTTCCAAGCACTGTCCATTCAATTCAAGCCTGTTACCCTGCTACCTCCACAAGATGATCAATCATCTGTTAGTCAGGATATTGATCCCAACTTCAGGATGGCTAGGCTCCAAGAGTTGATTGGTCTGTCAGAAATAAAGAAGGCTAGAGAAGAGGTTGAAGATCCAACAAAGTTCACAACTATGTCTTCATACAGAGAAAAAGAACTGGATAAACTTCAAGTGAGCAAGAATGTGTTTTATCCTGTAGAGTATATGGCAATACACCCAGAGGCTGTAGTACCAAGAAACTCCACCCTAACAGTGATTGGAGCAGCAGATATGTACATGTCAAAGAAAGAAGCTGCTAATCCTGACAGGGAAATCATCTTATCTCAGCCTGGGGATAAGAGCAAAGAAGCAGAGGAACAGAAGAAATAGAACCTGAACTCCTATATGTATGGTATACTTTTGAAAAACTGTGTTCTATGATACAAAGCTAACTGTATAAATATATCTGCTACATACATATTATTTCATTCTCGGCCAGATAAATATTTTCTTGCTTTGTACATTTCTTTTTATCATTGAGTCTGTAATTTAGTGACCTCACCCAAATAGGGGGAGATTGTTGGATCCCTAGTTGGATTTGGGCTAGGTTCACTAAGTCAGGATATGACCCAACATGTATAGCCATGGACATGGTTGTGTCCTAGAGTCTAGGTCTAGTCCTTAGAGTCAACAATGCTAGGGACCAACCTCCAACACTGCCAGAGAATCAAGACTTAGAGAAAATTCAAGACCTAGAAAAAGAGCTCTATGTTCTTCGATCTCAGGTCGACAAAAGTCGTGCTCAGCTCGACGAACTAAGAGACAATTCTCTGAGCTGAGCTCGACGAACTTTGTTCTCAGATCGACGAACTCTGGACAAAGTGATAACACTTCTAAGTACAACTTCGGTCGTCAAACTTAGAATATCAGCTAGACGAACTCTGTTCTCTAGTCCCAGATCGACTAATTCTGAATAAGATGTTTCAACACTCAACGCCAGAGAACATCACACTCAACTCCAGAATGATATTTCAACACTAAATGCCAGAGGACATCAAACTCAACGCCAGAATAATGATTCAACACTCAATGGCAGAGAACATCACACTCAACGCCAAAATGATGTTTCAACACTCAGCACCATAAAACAGTCTAAGTCCAGAATCAAAACTCAGGTCGACGATCTTGGACCTCAGCTAGACGAACTCAGTTCTCAGGTCTTAGGTTGATGATCTTAGACATCAGATCGACGAACTTGGACCTTAGCTCGACGAACTATGGACTCAGGTCGACGAATCCAGACTTGGCTGTTTCCCTCTTCTATTCCTATTATATTGCAATGATTCCTGAGTAATTAATGCTCTAATATTCTATGAATATTACCGTTAGACAAGAGCATTAATTATGGTCTTCATCTGGATTATTGTCTGTCGTTTTCCAAATGGACAGTTGGGGAAACTAATCAATGCAAATTTTCCAAGGCCGTCAGCATTGAATGTAGAAAGGATTTCAAAATTCAAAAGGTCATTTACATAGAAAATATAAAAGATAGATTTTTCCTCTTCCAGGACATACAACTGATACAGACACACAGAAAACCAGTCAGGAACAGTAGAACACCATCGTCTCGCAACATGGATTCTTGCTGTTCTCGCTCTCTCTTGACAACAAAGTGCTAGAAAGAAAGAACTGCTAGACCAGAAGAAGAATAGCTTTCAGAAGAAGAAGAACAATCATTTAAATCAAGAGCCTTCTTCTTTTGTCATCCTCTCAGGAAATTTCAAAGGACAACAATAACTGCATCTGTCAAGGAGTTCCTGAAGTTCTTCTAGTTGAAGTTGAAAGCTTGAAGGCCTATCACCCTGAAGCAAAGTTCCTTTCACCCTGAATAAATTCAGTATGTCAGGGGGAGCTTTTGCCACCATCAAATCCACAGAGTCTTCTCTGTTGAATACTTGAGAAAGAGAAGACATCATCACTCTCTCACCCCCTCTGTAAAAAGGATTATCTACTCCCTTCAAAAGTGATTCCTGGTTGCAAGTCTCCTAACCAAAAGACTTGAGGTTTGGTTTTTGAGCACCTTACCAAAAGCTCGTTGGTGGCAGTCACCTGAACAAAAACCTAAGTGGATTCCTACTAGGGTGGTAGAAGAGTGGATGTGCCCAGGTTGGGGAACCACTATAAAATTCTTGTGTTGTCTGGTTGCCTTTTTCTTTTGTTCTTGCTGTGGCTGTGATAGTTAGGATTTTGTGATTTTTATTAGTTTAATTTTCTGTACTGTGATATAACATTTGAGTTTAGGAACAAGTTATATTATTCAGCAAAAGAGTTTAACTATTTAAAAATACTCTATTCACCCCCCTCTAGAGTATATTAGATCTAACCCTCACTTTCAAGGGGTAACAATCCTTAGGACATGATTTATTTAATAAAGAAAAATCAACGCACATCCTCCACCGGTATTCTTATTTGTTTACCATTATAACATTGAAGACCCAGCTGGGGTATTGGATTTCGTACATGAACCCGACATTGAGGAGCTTGGCCTACTCCTCTATGATGGGCTCGGCTAGCTTGTCTTCGGTGGGCCTCTTCTTTTGCTGAACGGGGCGGGCCTCTGGATCTAGGTTGAGACAGTGGAAGGTTACATCCTCATCGATCCCAAACAAGTTAGCCGTACTCCATGCAAAGATATCAATGTTCTTCTGGATGCACTCCAGCATCCTCCCCTGGTCCTCCGGGCTCAACCCCCCACTGATGCACACCTTATCCATTCGCCCCTCATGGGTGACAACCTCCATCTCTACCACCTCTTCCGCAGCCTCCAGCCAGGACTGCTCCTCCCACTCGCTGACAGCCCTCTCACCTAGGACCTGAACCTCCTCCTCCTTAGCTTCCTCCACGACCATCACCTCGACCAACTCCTCAAGAACTCCTTCCGCCACCTCCACCTGGGTGCGGATCTCCTCCTCCACATCCATCTCTTATGCCTCTACTTCGTCCCTCTACCTGGACAGATCCTCCATCCTCCTCTCCATCTCTTCGGATCCAACCTGCCAAGAGATGGAGTTCACCATAGTGACATAACACTCACTTGCCACTTTGGAATCTCCTCAAACCTGGACCTGGATTCCCTCGACGTTGAACTTCAAGCAATGGTGAAAGGAGGGTATGCAGGAGAAGGCACTGATGAGGGGCCTTCCGAAAATGGCGTTGTAGCTGCTGGGGGCATCCACGATGACAAATATACAGTTCCTGGACTACCCCCCAGGATGATATGGAGTCCCACTCCTCCATCCACCTCCTTTCTCTCTCCTAAGAACCCGAACAGAGGTCCATCCGAGTCAGACACCCTCTAGGCCTCCACCTTCATCGCTTCAAATGACTTTTTGAAGATGACATTGACCGAGATCCCATTGTCGATGAGGATCCGGGAGACAGTGAAATTCTCGACCGAGGTCTAGATGACTAACGTGTCATAGAAAGGATCCTCAAGATCCGACATATCTTTCCTTGAGAAGGTGATCTTCTAATCCGAGGGTGGGGTTTAGAATGTAGAGCAAACTCTATGACGGTACATAATGTGAATGCTCGCCTTCCGAGCGGCCTCGACCCCCCCCCACCGTGGATTACCCCGATCCCTCCATGGGCTCCGACATCAGCCCGGTCCTCACACCTGTTCTCCTTTCCCCTGGGTACGACCTCCTCAATCTGCACCTCATGGAGGGGTTGCTGCTGCTGCTGCTCCCTGTTCCTCCTCATCTTGAGGAACTCCGGGCACATGGCTTTTGCAAGGCCCTCTTCCTGGTGGAAGTCGCAATAGGGCAACTCTACCCTGAATTCCCGCCTTCTCCTCTACTGGACTCTCCTCCTCCCCTAGGCTATCACTATAGCCTGACATTGATCGGGGAGAGTAGGACTGTAGCCCTTCCTCCAGCCTGGAGGGTTGAACTGACCCTGGATCCCTTGGCGATTATCTCCTCCATTGAAACCTCTCGGCTGGCCCTGGTCCTGCCACTTCGGCTGCCTCCAGTCGAGCTAATTGTTCGGCTCCTGGCGCACCCACCTAGGCTGCTACTATTGTTGCGGCTGTTTCTCCTTCTGCCTAGGCTCAGGCCTCCATACCTCTTGGCCCTTGCCACCTCTCGACTCCTCCTCCATGGCCCACCTAGCCAGCTTTCAGGCAAAGTTCAGGTTCGATGCCTCCCCGTCGATCTCCCTTGCTTCCCTCTCCATCAGCTCCTCATAGGAGAGAGGAGACACCATCTTTAGCTCCATCTTGAAGAAGCCATGCTGTAGTCCCAATGTAAAGGCCATCATAAGGGTGTGCCCTAACATTTCTTGGACCTGGAGGACCTCCTCTTAGAACCGGTCCACATAGATCCTTAGAGTCTCGTTCACTCCTTACTTGATGTGGAATAGGGACTCGGACTCCTTCTTCCTCTTCTTAGAAGTGGTGAACCTCAGCATGAACCCCCAGCGTAGGTCCTCGAAATAGTAGATGGAGCTAGCAGGAAGCTGGTGGAACCAATCACTCACCTTTTCCTTTAGGGTGGTGGCAAAAAGCTTGTACTTTAATGCATCCAACATCAGTCGGATCAAGACCACTTCCTCAAACCACTGGAAGTGTTGAATCGGATTGTCCTTCTCGGTGTAATAGGACATCTCCGGCTCATGAAACCCCTCTAGAACTGGGGTGGATGAGACCAACTTACTAAAAGGGCTGCCTCCCCCTACTAGGAAAGCCGGGTGATCCCGCACACCCATCTCGTTGATCTGGCCTCCACTTGCCATGCTGGTGAACATCACTCTCCCATGCAGATCTCTCTCCCTCCCCTCCTCTGCTACCTCCTTCCCACATCGCCTATCGGGGGCATTTTCGCTTAGGTTTTGGGTCGCGACAACTAGCATCGCTGGCGTCGAGAACTCGACGCGCGTGCTGAGTGTGAAATTGACGAGGATAGACACTTCCTGATAGAAATCCTCGATCATCCCGAGGGTGGCGAGAGGGGGAGGGGGTGGCGAGTCGGCCCTGCCTGAACCTTCTTCTTCTCCTCCAATCATTGAGCTCACTAAAGATTTTCGGTGCTGATCACTCTCCATGCTTACCACGCCAAAATGTTGAAACCAAAAATTGGCTTATGTGGAGTTCGAACCCTTGGGGAAGGGGTGGTTTCACACTTAATTCTCCCTCACAAACTCAAACAGCTAGAGATATAGAACAAGAAACGGACCCAAGGCTCCAGCACGGAGGTCCCACCACACACCCGGAAGATTTTAGAGCGCTTCCGCTCCTTAGACAAGTTCTAAGCTAAGGATACCTCAGAATGCGCAAGAAGACCAAGGCACAAGTAAGCATGCCCCCTGAGGTACACCCTTGGGTCTATTTATTGTTTTTTGAAAATGGTCTGCCAATAGCCAACCTCCGTTGTTCTAAATAGCTATATGCAGTACAAATTGGCCTGCAAACAACGTAACTCCGCTGTTCTAATAGGTTATGGGCAGGCTAGTGGGGGTAAAATGGTAAAAATACCTCATACAATACTGGGCAAGTGGCCCTTAAAAACCTCCACTCGCATTGGGTGGCGAGTGCTCGATGGTGCTAGCACTCGCCACCTCCCTATGGACCTAGGCGAGTGTGGGTCATACCTGACCCATTTGCCAACTGCCTGTCGAGAAGCATGGGCAAGTGTGAGCCTACTGCTCCACTTGCCCCTATTCCGCTCCACCCCACCTGGATGAGCCAACGGTGCTGTAGATATCTCACTCAATGCTAAGAGAGAGGCATTGAAAGAACTCACTCCATTCAACGCCGCCGCAGAAGGCGTCGGGTGAACATTCCTCACTCAATGCCGAGATCAAAAGGCGCTGATTGAGTTTGCCTCACTCAACGTCGGTGCAGAAGGCGTTGAGTGGACTCGACGCCAGCATAAGGCATCAAGTGGACTCGACGCCAGCTTAAGGCATCAAATGGACTCGACGCTAGGGGCCCGGGTCGTTTGGGACTTGAACAAGATGACTTGGTTGGTCTAGCTCCTATCGATCCCCACTCACCGGATATGGAGTTGTACAAGGAGGACCTAGGTATTGAGTCCAAGCTCCTTAATGAGTATGATTTATATATGGATTTTTGACTTATCTTGGCTAGTTTTCATGCACTTGCACTTCACATAAGACTCATTATTGCTTATATTTCACTTGATCTGTATTTGTCCATGAAGTGAATATTTAGCCCGTTATGGTGTCTGTTGAGTACATTGGTCACAATATACTTGATTTGAATAAGTCCATTCAGCTAAATGATATACACATAGTTATATTTGATGGATGTTAAGTTTATGTGTGCAGGCAAATAAAGCTAAGTTCAAAAGCATTGAGATACTCAGGAGTAGTGTCAACACACACTGAACAAGTTGTGTCGAGACAAAGAGAAGTTGTATCGACACTAAGGAAAACTATGTAGACACACTCTATTCAAGCTGTGTCGAGACTGAAGACAACTGTGTCGACACTCAGGACTAGTGTCGACAAACTTCACAAGATGTGTCGTGACTGGAAGCAAGCTGTGTCGAAACTCAAGACTAGTGTCGACACATTTTACATAAGTTGTGTCGAAACAAGTTGAAGTGCTATGTCAACACATTCAGATGTATGTCGACACCACTACAAGAACAGTGTTGACACCCAGGACTTGTGTCAACGCATTCAACTGTCAAGTGTCAACTCTTAAAGCAGGTTTGTTTCCTAAGAACAGAAATCAAGACAGAGGTACTGACAACTGTCAGAACTATCAGATGTTAGTTTTTAACCGGATCAACCGGTTACTCCTATCAGAGCCTATTTAAAGAGGTCAACTCTTAAAAAGAGAGAGAACAACAATAAGAAGAACAATCACAATTGTTGAAGTCAGATTTTAGAAGCATCAACTACAAATTTCGAAGGTGGAGAGAAGCCAGATCAAGAATCATCTTCAACATTTCTCCAGCCTTGATCTACCCTAATTTTTTACTTAAAGAATATTTGAAAAGCTAAGAAGGGTTGGATCAGATCTATCTTGACAAATTCAAAGGAAGCAAATTCATCAAGATCATATCAACAAGTTGTTAATCATTTCTCTCTTACTGGGTGACATTTTTTAAATCTATTTCTTTTACCATCATTAATTGTGTAAGATCTATCTGTAGATCTGAGTGAAGGAGAATTATTCTCTTTATATTGTAAGCCTGTGTTATAAAGACTGAGGTAAGGCTGTGATAGCCTGAGGTAGGAGAAGTAGGTATTTCTATGAGTTGTAAGACAGGATTTGCTTGAGGAGTAGTAGTGTGGATTCTTTCTGAGATAGAGTTCTTGAGAAGAACTTGAGGTGTAGGATCTTGTTAATTAGAGTGGTAAGAATTGTATAGTCTGAATGGTAGGAGCTAGCTGGGTTGTGAGCTATAAGATCTGAGGATCTGAGTAAAAGAAAGAGAAGGAGTTTGGCCGAATCTAGTTCATTTCTAGATAGGCGAAGGGGGAAAGTGGATGTATCCATAAGTTAGGGAACCACTATAAATCTGTGTGCATTATGCTGTATTTGCTGAATTACTGTGCTGTGATAATTTTCTAATTACTGTTAAGTTTATCTCTATTATCTGACTGTGTTAATCATTTTAAGGGAAAGTAGAACTCTGATTAATTAAAGTGGTACCCATAGTTTAAATTGGACCTATTCACCCCCTCTAGGTCATTCTCAATCCTAAAGCAAACATTTACAATTAGTATCAGAGGGAGGTTCACTGAAAAAGGCATAACAACCTAGTGAGAATCCAAAGGATTACAGGGTAAATCTTGGCTCAGAGGGAAAACAATTCCATTAAGCTTCCTGTCTGCTCTAAAGAAAACTTTGGAATATAAAAGGAGAGAGTAAGATTATTCATGGAGGCAGCATATCCAAGAATTTATATCACAGTGATTGAAGGACCTTTCATTCCCATGAAAGTGTTAGTTCTTGATGCAAACATCAAGACACCCAAGACTTACATGGAGATGGATAAGGATGAAATTATTCTGGCCTCTTTGGATAAAAGGGCACAAAATATAATAGTCAGTGTAATAGATGATTCCACTTTTAAGAATCTAATTCATTACAAGACAGCAAAAGAAATGTGGCAGTCTTTGATTGTATACATGGAAGGAACTGATGAGGTCAGAGATGATAGGAAATCTCTGCTAAACCAACAGTATGATGCCTTCAGACAAGATAAGAAAGACACTATGGCTGAATATTTTGAAAAGTTCTTCAGAATTGTAAACAACCTGAGGACTTATGCTAGAAGCTTTACAAACTATGGACTTAATGACAAGATTTTTAGGTACCTGAACAAGGAATGAGACATCAAGATCTGTGCCATAAGAGAAATGGGGAATTAAGCCAACTTAGACACCCAAGCCCTATTTGGCAAACTATTATCACATGAGTTACAGATCAATCTCAAGAGGTCTGAAGAAGATTCAGCTAGAGCACACAACAGAGAAAAGAACTTGGCCCTAAAGGCCGAGTCATCCAGAAAAGTAAGAGAGAATTCAACACTCACAGAAAGAGTGGAAACAACTTCTGAGTGTTTAGAATCTTCCTCATAAGGAGGAGACCTGACTGAGGAGGAGTTGTCTCTCTTTTCTAGATAGTTCAAGAAGCTGTTGAGGAGAAGAAGGCAGGGCGGCTGGAAGGGTCTAGTTGGAGACACTTCTCTCAAGAAGACCAATCATCTAGAGAAACCAAGGAAGAAGAAATCTGGGGATAGGTATGGATCTTCACAGAATAAATATATTAAGACTAATATAGTGTGTTGGAACACCCTATTACTAATTTGGGTAAGGATCACTATGTGATTGGGATTTTGTTTTGACCTTGCTGTATAGTCTGATAGGTCAATTAGAATGAGTCTTAGGTTTAGTACTTAGGTTTGAAAGCTGCCATCCAGACCCCTTAAAGATAAGGATTCAAGTTCTGAGACAAAGACAATTCTCATCGAGCTCAAGTCGACGAAACGTTGAACTCAGGTCGACGATCTCTGAGCTAAGTTCCATAAGGCATCGAACTCATGTCGACGATCTTCGAGCTCAGATAGATGCTCTGTCTCTAGTTATTTTCCAAGTCGCTGAGCTCAGGTCGACGATCGTAGAGCTCAGGTCGACGTTTTCTGTCTCTAGTATAAATCCAATCTCTGAGCTCAGGTCCACGATAACTGAGCTCAGGTCGACGATTTTTCTGAGAGGTCGACATTTTCAGGATTCAAATTCAGGACAGTTATGGAATTCATTCAGATTTATTTTCAGCATTTATGACAAAGGATTATGTAACCGTTTCAAGCAATCTGGTGCAAGTTTCAAGGAAGAATATTTGGAATGTTACTTAGGACTTTCCCCAGAGACAGTTGTAAATTATGGAAGTCATTTATGACTGAGTAACGACCATATAAAGTCAGGATCTTATATACTACTTAGAGAATTATTCTTAATAGAGAGAATAGACAAGATTTGAAAAAGATATACAGAAGAGAGAACAAGAAATTCAATCATCAAGAATTCATCTTCTGAGAATAGACTCAGAAGACAAAAGCTCACAGAATTACTGAGTCAGAATTCTAAAAGAACACAAGGAACATCATTGTGAAGGAGATCATCTGCTGTTCTACTCCTTCAAGCTTCAAGTGTTCAAAAGCTTCATTATCAAGGACTCCAGACATCACACATTTCAGCATCTGCTGAAATCATCTATTGTTGGAGAACTGAAGTAACTGAAGGCCTATCACCCAAAGCAAAGCTTATCTTCCTAAACCCTTACAGATCTCAGGGAGAGCTTTGAAAACATCTTCCACTTGTCTTCTCTCAGATTGTTGACAGATAAGAACACCACAACTTATTTTCTTTTTACTTTCTCTCCTATAAAAGGGTTTCTCAAAACTCCCTTCAAAAGTTTTGTGGATGGTTTCTGAGACCTTGTCAAAACTCAGTGGTGGTAAGACACCTTATCAAAAAATCTAGTTTTGGTTTTTGAGCACCTTATCAAAAGCTCATTAGTGCCCAGGACACCTGATCAACTATTCCTGCACTGGATTCCTTCCTAGGTTGGTAGAAGAGTGGATGTACCCAAGTTGTTAGGGAACCACTATAGCTCCTTGTGTCATCTGGCTTGCTGTGCTTTTTTGCTTTGCTGTGTGCTGTGTGTTTCTGTTTTCTTACTGCTTTAGTGTCTACTTTTCTGCTAGCACATTACATATATAAGTAAATTAAGTCTTCCACTGCTTTAGAGTTTTAATTGTAAATTATTTTAAAATACTCTATTCACCCCCCCCCCCCCCCCCGCTAGAGTGAAGATAGATCATACCCTCACTTTCAATTGGTATCAGAGCCAGGTTGGTTACTCAACAACTGAATCTTCAACAGATTGGTTGAACAGGCTAACACCTGAACCAAAAAGATCCTTGATAAGATAAATCTTCTATAGAGGGTTATTACTTTTTGTATTATATTTATTTTCATACAAAACCATGGCACATAACAAAGATTATGCTAGCACCAAACCTCCAGTATGCAATCTTTCTAAGTTTGCACTTTGGAAGGCAAGGATTAGGCTTTACATGAATTCTATTGATGAGGACATTTTTAATTCAGTTTTGACAGTTTGTCCAAGACCCCCAGTAATTACAAGTACAAGTGTTATTCCACCTCCTTCAGGAACAGATGCAGAAATAAAGAAATGGAAAGTTGCAGATGCAAAGACTATGAATATCCTTGCTCAGACTATATCGGATGAGATATTCCAAAAGGTGTCTGAATGCATTTCAGCAAAAGAGATATGGGACAAGTTATCTGAAATTGTCTCAGGATCTGCTGATGTAAGGAAGGACAGGAGATCCCATCTCATAAGCCAATATGAGAACTTCAAGAAAGGAGAAACTGAATCAGTGGCTGACATGTACAACAGGCTCAGCCTAATAGTCAGTGAATTAAAGACACTGGACAAGGAGATCTCTCTAACTGAATTAAATGACAAGATCCTAATATGCTTCCCTAGCACTTGGGACTCAAGGATCTGGCCAATCAAGGATGCCAGAAGCCTAAGTGAGATCACCACAGAGGCTCTTTTGGGTAAGCTCAAATCTTATGAGCTGCTCATCAAGAATAGAGAGGAAGAACAAAAGGTTGCTTCTCCAGCTATCAGGAAGGAGAAGACAATAACATTCAAAGATACAGAAGATCTTTCTGAAGACAAGGTCACAGGCAATGAAGAATTGATGAGCTTGCTGGCCAAAAGATTCTATAAGATGGCCAGGAAAGATTTCAAAAAGAGGTCATCCAGAGGGCATGAGAAGCCAAGGTATGACAAGTCAAATAATAAAGAAATATTCTATTTTTGATGCAGGAAACAAGGCTTCTGGCCCCTACAAGAAGGAAGGACTTTGTAGGGCTTGTCAATTAGGCAAGCAAACTAAAAATAGTTTTAAGTCACTTAATAAGAGTGATTCACCTAGGATCTTGTATCTGTTACACATGGATCTTTTTGTACCCATTACAGTATAAAGCTTAGGAGGGAAATCTTACACTTTAGTGATTGTAGATGTCTTCTCTAGATTTACATGGGTACTCTTCCTGAGGAAGAAGTCTGATAACTTTAAGTGTTTGACAGATTTTCTCAAATGCATACAGATTGAGTTCAATACTCACATTGCCCTGATCAGAAGTGATCATGGGAAAGAGTTTGATTCTCTTCTTATGCAAGAGTTCTGTCAGAGTGAAGGGATCAGGAATACTTTCTCAGCTCCTAGAACTCCTCAACAAAATAGGGTAGCTGAAAGGAAAAAATAGAACCCTAATTGAATCTGCTACTACATTGTTGACAGATGCTCACCTTCCTCTATCCTTTTGGGCAAAGGCAGTGAACACCTCCAACCATGTGTTGAACAAAAGTTTGATACATAAACTGAAGGGCAAGACTCCCTATGAATTGCTCAATGGGAAGAAACCTAAAGTAGACTATTTCAAAATTTTTTGTTGCAATTGTTATATTCACAATAATGACAAGAATTATTTAGCAAAATTCCAAGCTAAAGCTGATGAAGGAGTGTTTCTGGGATACTCCATGATCAGTAAAGCATATAGGGTTTATAACAAATCTTCTCTTAAAATTGAAGAATCTGTTCATGTATCTTTTGATGAGACTAACATGTTTTATGAGGAGAACTCCACTTCTACCATAGAACCCTTGCAGGTAAACTCTCTTTCAGAAAATTTGGACAGATTGCATATTGTAGAGAAGGATTCAGTATATTCACCTAACCAACATAAGGATGAAATAAGTGAAGATGAAAAAGATGCTCAACATCTTGGAGAGAACCATCTTGAAGAGCCAGTTGTTATTCCACTAGAGGAAATAACAACACAGGTTGGTGAACAATCAACACCCCCTGTTGATTAAGTAACAACAAGAGATCATCCAATCTCCCAAGTGATTGGAAACATTTCAGCTGGTGTGCAAACCAGAAATCAGGTCAAACAGAAACTGATGCACACTTGCTTTCTATCTCAAGTTGAGCCTCAATCCATTCTACATGCAGAACAAGATCCACACTTGATCATTGCTATGCAAGAGGAACTTCATAAATTTGAGAGAAACAAAGTTTGGGAACTAGTGCCAAGGCCTAAGGATCACTCAATTGTTGGAATAAAGTGGGTGTTCAGAAACAAGTTGGATGATCAAGGAGTTATTGTAAGGAACAAGGCAAGGCTAGTTGCTCAAGGCTATTCTCAAGAAGAAGGAATAGACTATGACAAGACCTTTGCACCAGTTGCAAGGTTAGAGGCCATAAGAATATTCCTAGCTTATGAAGCTCACAAAGGATTCAAGGTCTACCAAATGGATGTGAAGAGTGCATTTCTCAATGGAGACTTCAAAGAAAAAGTCTATGTTAGACAACCTCCAGGTTTTATCTCTTCAACTTAACCTGACCATGTTTTCAAATTGCATAAAGCATTATATGGTCTCAAGCAAGCTCCTAGAGCATGGTATGAGACCTTAGCATGCTTTCTTCTGAAAAATGATTTTATAAGGGGTAGAGTAGACCAAACTCTTTTTATTAGAACCCATAAGTCCCACACCCTACTAGTACAAATATATGTAGATGATATCATATTTGGGTCTACTGATTCAAATTTGTCCAGAAGGTTCTCTAACCTAATGCATTCTAAATTTGAAAGGAGTAGCATGGGTGAGCTTTCCTTCTTTCTAGGATTGCAAGTCAAAGAACATGCTGATGGCATATTTATTTCTCAAACCAACTATGCAAAAGAACTGGTTAAGAAATTTGGTATGTCTGAGGCATCATGTATGAAAACACCAATGCCTACTAATGCTGTATTAGATGCTGATGAACATGGAAAACATGTTGATCAGATAACATATAGAGCAATGATTGGCTCTTTATTGTACCTTACAGCTAGTAGACCTGATATAATGTTTGCTACATGCATATGTGCTAGATTCCAAGTAAGCCCAAGAGAGTCACACCTAACATTAGTTAAGAGGATTCTTAGGTATGTGAAAAGTTGTCCAAATATAGGTCTCTGGTATCCAAAAGACTCAGGATTTGAATTAACTGGATTTTTAGATGCTGATTATGATGGATGTAGAGTAGACAGGAAAAGCACCAGTAGAACTTGCCAGTTTCTTGGTGATAGACTTGTTTCCTGGTTCTGTAAGAAACAAACATCTGTGTCCACTTCAACTGCTGAAGCTGAATATATGGCAGCAGGCAGTTGTTGCTCACAGATTTTGTGGATTCAAAACTAGCTCCTAGACTATGGCTACAACTTAGAAGGGTCAAAAATATTTTGTGATAACACCAGTGCTATTTCTATAGCACAAAATCAAGTCCTCCATAGTAGGACAAAACATATAGAGATTATGCATCACTTCTTAAGAGATAATGCTGAGAAAAATAAAATTGAAATTCAATATATCCCAACTGATTTGCAAATGGGAGATATTTTCACAAAACCTTTGGATGAAAAGAACATACCTTCTTCCTAAATCAGTTAGGAATGTTAGATGGAGGAAGTTTAAAATAAATCCCAAGATTTTAAAACTCTAAAAACAGACCAAGACTAGGCTAAAAACTTGTATTTTCTATTGTCTGTAGTTTTTTTTGTCTCTGAACTACGCTCGACGTTTTTCCCAAAAAGCATCGAACAGAGATCGACGCTTTCCAATTGCGTCGACCGGAGTTCAGCGTTTTCCAGACAACGCTAGGCTATCTTCTTCTGGTCAGCGATCGTCGATCGGAGATCGACGTTCTCCAGTATCATCGAATGGAGATCGACGTTATTGAAGACTCTTCAGATTCCTTTAGAAGCCCAGATCGTTGAACTGAGTTCAACGATCTTTCCTTTCCAGCGTCGAACCCTAATATAAAATCATTCTTTCGGCCGTCGTTTTTCTTTTGCGCTTTCATACTCTCTGCAAACTTTTTCTTTCCCTCCAAACTCTACTGCACTTGGTCGTGTTTGTTCATCTTTGCAGGTACATAATGGCTGTGTCTGTTGCCGCTCTTGCCAAAATGAAGTTCGACACAGGGTTTGATATCGATATTGACTCTTTTGATGGAAGAGATCAAATCTTCAAAGACATTCTGGACCTATTCAAAGAACAATAGCTAGTGCAAATAATGACAACCAGGATGAAGATTGCAGTTGATGAAATTAAAGAATGGGTATATATGTAACGGTCCAGGCCCGCCAACCCGCGGGACCCAGCTGGCACCGTCGGCCCACCAGTAGTCCGGACCCGGGCCCACTACTGGCAGTAAGCCTATCACATTCAAGCCTGCAGGACGTACACCCCAACCCCTCTCCATTCACAGGCGGGTTGTTGAGGCCGGGGATCGAACCTGAGACCTCCTTGATAAGGAGTTTTCAAACCACTCCTCATCACCAACTGAGCTGCAGATCAGTTGGTGATGAGGAGTGGTTTGAAAACTCCTTATCAAGGAGGTCTCGGGTTCGATCCCCGGCCTCAACAACCCGCCTGTGAATGGAGAGGGGTTGGGGTGTACGGCCTGCAGGCTTGAATGTGATGGGCTTACTGCCAGTAGTGGGCCCGGGTCCGGACTACTGGTGGGCCGGCGGTGCCAGCTGGGTCCCGCAGGTTGGCGGGCCTGGACCGTTACAAAAAGTGCACTTTTTTGTAACGGTCCAGGCCCGCCAACCCCGCGGGACCTAGCTGGCACCGCCGGGCCACCAGTAGTCCGGACCCGGGCCCACTACTGGCAGTAAGCCTATCACATTCAAGCCTGCAGGCCGTACACCCCAACCCCTCTCCATTCACAGGCGAGTTGTTGAGGCCGGGGATCGAGCCCGAGACCTCCTTGATGTTGCTGTATAGACCTGGGCGGACAGGCGGCTAAGACTGGCAGTTTGGTAGCCGGGCGGTCAGCCGGCTAATCTCTGGGATCTCGGTGGTCGGCGGCGTGTTCTCTGGTGGTGACCGGGCGGTTAGTGCCTACTAACCGCACGGTTAGGCGGTCTCCTGGGCAGATTGGCGGTTAGCTTTGTAGATGATGTATTTGTGTATTTAGTCCCACATTGGCTATTTGTATTCTCTCCCATCTCCTCCATTCTATATAAGGGGATATACCTTTGTAATACTCAGTTTTTTGGATAATAAAAATTCCATTACTCCACTTTCCGGTCTTCTATATTTCTATTCGCACATGGTATCAGAGGGACCGATCTCGTCCTCCTGATTGTGTTTTCTTCTGTCCGTGCGACCTCTGTCTACTCGCCGCGGCCTGTCTTTCAGCTCGCGCGAGCTCTCTTCTCCTATGGATTCTTCTATCCTCTGTTGCTTCTCGCGATTTCCTCTCGCGGTCTCTTCTTCTCGCCCGCTCTCCTGTTCGCGCGACCTGTCTTGTCGTGCGATCTTCTTCCCCATTGCTTGAACGCAGCTCGTTCGTGGCTTCTCTAGCCGCTCAGGATCTCCCCTAAGACCGCTGCGGGTTTCTTCTTCTTCCCGCCCGGTTTCCCTTGCTAACCGTACGGCTTCTCTTCTTGTGCTTCGCAGCTTGGTCGTGGCATTGCTTGCCACTGGTCTCATTGTGACCGCTGCGAACTCTTCCTTCCTTTACTCGACCGGTCTCTCCTCTTAACCGCGCGACCTCTCTTCCAGGATGACCAATTCTAATGGCTCCACCTCGTCTACTGTCGTTGTCCCACCGCCTCCTCCTCCTCCTCCTGCTTCCGGGAATCTTGGCACCGTCTCTAAACTTCTGGGGCCCAATTATCCCGACTGGAGTGTCTCATCACTTTTCTTCTCCGCTCTCAGCGCAAGCGTCATCATCTTACCGATGACCCTCCGCCTGCGGACTCTGCCCTATTCAATGACTGGGATGCGAATGATGCGCTGGTTCGTACTTGGCTGGCGAACAGCCTGTCCGATGAATGTCTTCCTATTATCCGTCACGATGAGACGGTAAAACAAGCTTGGAATCACTTGGCCGCTCTCTACTCCAAGGGGGGACAAACATCTCGCATCTATACTCTCTATGCGGATCTCTTTGCTCGCCCGTCCATGTCCCCTTCTGCCGCTTACCAACAGGTCCAAGCCCTTGGAGCTGAGATTCTACAAAATCGTCCTCTCTCAGCAGATGTGGCCACTCAGCTGAAGCACTTCTAGGAACTCCTAGTGGTCTGTTACCTTCTGCGGCTTCCGGACTCATACGATATGATCCGGCAGCAAATTCTTGGAGAGGCTGAGTCTCCTACCCTGGATGCTACTGCTGCCCGCATTGCCACTGTTACCTCTCTGCTCCAACGCCCCTTGCTTGCCGCTCCTCCGGCTCCGGATGCCTATGCCCACCAGGCTCATCGTGGTGGATTTAGTGGTCGTGGTACCAACTCTGGTGGGCGTGGCCCTTCTTGCTACCTTTATACTCATTGTGGCCGCCCAGGACACTTAGTTGACCGCTGTTGGACAAAGCATCCGCATCTTCGTCCCGCTGGTGATGCTCCTACTTCTTCCAAGACATCTGCCTCCGTGGCCACGACTTCAGGTAGTGCCCACGTGGTTACCCAAGGTAAATGGCTAATCGACTCTGGTGCCACTAATCATATGACGGGCAATCCTCAGTGCTTTTCTCTCCTAGAAACACATGATCGGTTGCCCCCTGTTCTCGTTGCGGATGGTTCTCCCTCTCCTGTGCATGGAACGAGCATGGTTCAAGTTACTCCGTCACTTCGCCTGGCGGATACTCTTTATGTGCCCAAGTTTCCGTGCAATTTATTGTCGGTTACTTCTCTTTGCAAACAACTTCAGTGTTCGGTAACATTTACTCCTTCTTCTTGTTTGTTTCAGGACCCGGACTCCAAGCGGACGATTGCTACTGGGACTGAGAGGGGCGGTCTCTACTTCCTTGATGATGTATTCGCTCTTTTAGTCTTCTCTCCCGCTTCTACAGATCTGGTTCAGTGGCACCTTCGTCTGGGGCATCCTCCCTCGCGGCTCATCCACCAACTGTTCCCTCACCTACCTCAGCACGACTCTCCTATCAACTGTGATGCCTGTCAACTGGGCAAGCATCACCGTTCCCCTTTTCCTCCTAAGAAAGGTCGTGGCTCTTCCAAGCCATTCGACCTTATTCACTCTGATGTTTGGGGACCTTCCCCTACCCTCACCGTGGGGCGTGGGAGTTCTTATTTTGTAACCTTTATTGATGATTATTCTAGATGTACGTGGGTGTATCTATTAAAGGATCGCTCCGAACTTTTTTCTGTATGGGCGTCATTTTATTATATGATTAAAAATCAGTTTGATGCTTCTGTAAAACTTTTTCGTTCTGATAATGCAAAAGAGTATCTGAGTAGTGATTTCGCTTCTTTCTGTACGCAACATGGCATCATTCATCAAACTAGCTGCGTCTATACCTCCAAACAAAATGGGGTGGCGGAACGTAAAAACCGTCACCTCCTCGATGTCGCTCGCACTCTCATAACGCAGATGCAGGTTCCACGTAGCTATTGGGGCTACGCGGTCCTCATCTCCTGCTACCTCATCAATCGCATTCCCTCTACCGTCCTCAAAGGCAAAACCCTATTTTCCGTCCTCTATCCCACCAAGGACCCATTTCCCTTACCACTCCGCATTTTTGGGTGCACTGCCTTTGTTCATAGCCCTGCCGCAACTCGCGACAAATTGTCCCCTCGTGCTACGAAGTGTATCTTTTTGGGTTACTCCACAACTCAAAAAGGTTACTGCTGCTTTGACCCTGTTCATCGCAAGCAGTTCGTCTCGGCGGATGTGACATTCTTTGAGAATGCCGCCTACTTCTCTTCTGACCTCCCACAGGTCGATGGATCGAACCTCCCTCTTCCTCCTACCGACTCGACCTCTCCACCCATTCTCTCCACCACATCCCCTCCTCTTGAGATTCCTCCATCACCACCTCTACCAGCCGCTCCTTCTATTGATCATGATCCTTCTCCCTCGTCCCCTCGGCCGTCTCTCTCTTCTCCCGGGCCAGCTATCTCCGCCACGGATGCACCGGCGACTGAGGAACTCGAGGACCTGGAGCTGCCCATTACCCTTCGCAAAGGGGTTCGGACGTGCACCCAGCACTCGCTGGCAGCTATTGTTTCTTATGATCGGCTAACACCTTCTCACAGGGACTTCACCCTAGCCATCTCCGCGACTACCACACCTCGCACCTACCAGGAAGCCCTTGATATTCCTCACTGGAAGGCTGCCATGGATGACGAGATTGCTACTCTCTCTAACCGGGGCACTTGGACCCTTGTGCCTCCTCCTTTTGGCACGGATGTGGTTGGTTGTCGCTGGGTGTTTGTCGTTAAGTTCCGTTCAGATGGCAGTGTGGACCGGTACAAAGCCCGTCTTGTTGCAAAAGAGTTTACTCAGACCTATGGTGTTGATTACTTTGACACGTTCTCGCCAGTTGCTCGCCTCAGCACTATTCGGGTCCTTTTATCGGTGGCGGTCAACAAGGATTGGCCTATTTCGCAGTTGGACGTCAAGAATGCCTTCCTCTATGGTGACCTTCACGAGGACGTCTACATGGAGCAACCTCCTGGGTATGTTGCTCAGGGGGAGACTCAAGTATGCCGGTTGAAGAAGGCCATCTATGTCCTAAAGCAGAGTCCCAGGGCGTGGTTCAATAAGTTCAGTAGCATCGTTGGGGCTATCGGTTTCACCAGGAGTTCGGCTGATCACTCCTTGTTCATTCGCAAGACATCTTCGGGTCTGGTTGTGCTAGCTGTTTACGTGGACGATATTCTTCTTACTGGCGACGATCAAGCTGGTGTAGCCTTGACGAAGGTCCATCTCCGCCAACACCTAGTCACGAAGGATATGGGCTCTCCAAAATACTTCTTGGGAATTGAAATCTCTCGGAAACCGGGTTCCTTGGTTCTCTCCCAACGGAAGTATGCTCTTGATTTGTTGAAAGAGGCAGGATTGACGGGTGCTAAAGCTGCCCGGTGTCCCATGGCTCCTGGAGAAGACAAGACATGGACAGACGAATCACCACCTCTATTGGACACTACGAGGTATCGACGTCTTGTTGGCAAACTCATCTACCTTACGGTGACCAGACCAGACATCTCCTATGCAGTGGGAAAGGTCAGCCAGTTTATGCAGTCGCCTAGGGAATGTCATCTTTAATCCGCTCTAAGGATATTGGAGTATGTGAAGTCCGCACCAGGGAAAGGTCTTCTCTTTCAGAAAAACGGTCACCTAAGAGTCGAAGCGTACTCCGACGCTAGCTATGCGGACGACAAAGGGGATCGCAAGTCAACTTACGGCATTTGCACGTTTGTTGGAGGAAACTTGGTTAGCTGGAAGAGCAAGAAGCAGTCAGTCGTCTCCAGGTCTAGTGCGGAAGCAGAGTATCGTAGCATGGCATCAACCACGTGTGAGTTAAAATGGTTGCAGGCTCTCATGCTGGATCTAGGAGAGGTCTACAACTATCCTCTTCCCATGTTCTGTGACAACAAAGCTGCGATCTACATTTCTAAAAATCCGGTCTTTCATGAGCGAACAAAGCACATAGAGGTTGATTGTCACTTCATTCGAGAAGAAGTGTTGAAGAACCAGATTTGCACTCCGTTTGTTACCTCGGAGAAAGAGCTGGCAGATATATTCACAAAACCTGTGTCCGCCTCCTTCTTCCACATTTGCAGCAAGCTAGGCATGATTGACATCTATGCTCCAGCTTGAGGGGGAGTGTTGCTGTATAGACCTGGGCGGACAGGCGGCTAAGACTGGCGGTTTCGTAGCCGAGCGGTCAGCCGGCTAATCTCTGGGATCTTGGTGGTCGGCGGCGTGTTCTCTGGTGGTGACCGGGCGGTTAGTGCCTACTAACCGTACGGTTAGGCGGTCTCCTGGGCGGATTGGCGATTAGCTTTGTAGATGATGTATTTGTGTATTTAGTCCCACATTGGGTATTTGTATTCTCTCGCATCTCCTCCATTCTATATAAGGGAGGCTATACCTTTGTAATACTAAGTTTTTTGGATAATAAAAATTCCATTACTCCACTTTCCGGTCTTCTATATTTCTATTCGCACACTTGATAAGGAGTTTTCAAACCACTCCTTCATAAGGAGTTTGAAAACTCCTTATCAAGGAGGTCTCGGGTTCGATCCACGGCCTCAACAACCCGCCTGTGAATGGAGAGGGGTTGGGGTGTACGGCCTGCAGGCTTGAATGTGATAGGCTTACTGCCAGTAGTGGGCCCGGGTCTGGACTCTGGTAGGCCGGCGGTGCCAGCAGGGTCCCGCGGGTTGGCGGGCCTGGACCGTTACAAAAAGTGCACTTTTTTGTAACGGTCCAGGCCCGCCAACCCCGCGGGACCCAGCTGGCACCACCGCCGGCTCAATTGGTGATGAGAGTTGAAAGAACTCCATAGTTAAGCGTGCTTGGGCGAGAGTAGTACTGGGATGGGTGACCTCCTGGGAAGTCCCCGTACGGCCCAACTTAACTGTCGAGTTCGCTCATCAAAGGGAGGCTGTGGCCACCCACAACCCACCTGTGGAGGGAGAGGGGTTGGGGTGCTTGGGCTGCAGCCCGGTAGCGACGCCTAGAGCGGAGCCGTGGCACTGCCACGTTGGATCGGCTAGGGTCGTTACAATAAAAAGTGCACTTTTTATAACGGTCCAGGCCCGCCAATCCGCGGGACCCAGCTGGCACCGCCGGCCCACCAGTAGTCCAGACCCGGGCCCACTACTGGCAGTAAGCCTATCACATTCAAGCCTGTAGGCCGTACACCCCAACCCCTCTCCATTCACAGGCGGGTTGTTGAGGCCGGGGATCGAACCCGAGAGGAGTGGTTTGAAAACTCCTTATCAAGGAGGTCTCGGGTTCGATCCCCGGCCTCAACAACCCGCCTGTGAATGGAGAGGGGTTGGGGTGTACGGCCTGCAGGCTTGAATGTGATAGGCTTACTGCCAGTAGTGGGCCCGGGTCTGGACTACTGGTGGGCCGGCGGTGCCAGTTGGGTCCCGCGGGTTGGCGGGCCTGGACCGTTATACTATACAGCGAACAATTTGGATCAGAATACATTGGTTGGTACTATAGCCGGGATGCGGGTATCTTTAACACCTGTTCTTCTGACTGAAGTGTTTCAATTGAGTTATGGAAATGATTCCATTGAGTTATCTGGAGAAGAATCTGCGAATATGTTAGATAGAATGGGACATTCTGCCACTAACCCTAGCAAGTTGTTGAAAAAGAACTTATCTACTGAATATAGATTTCTCGCTGATATTATGGGGAAAGTGCTGTTGGCAAAGCACTCAACACATGATACCATCTCAAGGTATCAGTTCTGCTTGATGGGAGCACTTGTGGACAACAAACATTTGAACTGGGGAGAGCTCTTCTTTGACTTGATTAAGAAGAAAGTGAACAAAAGTTTGGTAAACTTTGGGAGGATAATAAGGTTATTCATGCACTCCAGGTGCCCTGAACTGCTGGTATCAAGTGGGATGCACATCAATGCATCAAAGAGGCTGACTAATGCCCTGTTTGGGAAATGGGACAGGCAGATAGTCAAGCCAACTAGGACTACTACTGCTTCAGGCACAAGGACTGCTACAGTCTCTTCCCCCCAGGCCCCTGCCCTCATTGAAGCATTGCCTGCCTCCTCCTCTTCTCAACCTTCTCCAGCTCTTCCCTCAATAATTCCCTCATCCACTATCATCATCTCTACCTCCATTACAACCATCTCCACATCAATCTCTCCCCCATTACAATTTCAACTCCTCTGTCCACTCCTTCACCTCCTCCGGCCACCACAGAACAATAATTCCATCCACTTCATTATTATCCACCTCTTGACATTCCATCTTTCAACATCATGGAAGATTCCTTCGTGGATGATTCCCCCTCCTCACCTACTGATCTTCCCTCCACTTCCTCATACCAACAATTACTCCATGAGATTCTCACCCAACCATCCTTCACTCAATCCATCTCCACACCCATAACCTCTATCTCCACCATCCTAATCTCTCAACCCAACATCCTACTATCCCCACCCACTCATCCTGCAGCCCATCCATCACCAACCACAATCATTTCTTCCTCCACCTCTACTCAAGTCCCACTTGAGCAAGTGGATCTCTCAGTACTGGCAGATAAGCTCTATGGGATACTGGCTCCCAAGCTAGTAGCCTTGCTGGAGACCTCCATGGCTCCACTCCTGCAGTCCATCAAGGAGTTATCTGACAGGCTCTCCTCTCTGTCTACTCCTCAAGCAATCCATTCTATGGGGTGCCTTGATCCAGTTCTCACTGAATCAAGGCAGGGGGAGATGCGCTATGAAGCTGTGGTAGTGCCTGCTATTTCAGAGGAATTGCTGCCAGAAATTGCTGCTGCTGCTTCAGTTCCAGCCCCAGCACCCGTTCTAACAGTGGACCTCAGGTCACTATTTTCAGTTTTTGATTCTCTTCTCTTCAGCTGTTCACCAGCTCATGAAGTTGAAGATCTGACTAAGGCCATTGTGGTTGTTGCTATCTGTGATTCTAGCTTAATTACTTCTTATATCAGTTCTCTTGAGGCTGAAGAAGTTATTGTTTTTGTTGCTGCTGCTGTTGAAGTTGTTGAAATTACTGATATTGATATGTTGCCTGTTGATCCTGTTGATGTTGTTGCTACTGATGAACTTGATGTTTACTTAGAAGAACCTGCTGTTTCTGAAGTTCCTGTCTCTGCTCTTTTTGCTACTCCAATAGTCTCTACTCCTACTGCTACTCCAATAGTTTCCGCTCCTGTTGCTGCTCCTTTTTTGTCTGCTGAGAAGTCAAAACAAAGAGAAGAGTATATCAAAAGTATTGATGATTTAAATGACAGACCCTAGAGTTCAGATAGTGATTAATTCAACACTGACTCTTATGATTCTTCTGGCACCATTGCTAAGAAAAGGAAAGCAAGAAGTAAGGCTATGATGAAAGTACCCCCTGCAAAAGTCAAAGATGACAATGATATACCCTATTACATTATGCATGACTTCTAAATAACTGAACCATGGATGTAATACTCTAAGAACCAGCTTAAGGCCATAAGGAAAAAGAGAAAGCTTGACAAGTATGAAAAAGGATCATCTCAATTTCATCCTCCTCCTCCTCCTCCAGATTCAGAATCTGTTGGAGGCTTAGTTTTTCAGTCATCTGCTACAAAGCATAGCTCCTCTCAACCTTCACAGAGATATCAACACAGAGGACAACATTAAAGAGGTTATCAGTCTAGAAGAGGTCAGCATAGAGGAAGGCAAAGAGATTACAGAACTTACTCAAGTCAACAAAGGGAAGGACAAGGCACCACTGACTCTACATCAGGTCCTTTCCCATATAAGCTCAGAGATACAGTTGTCACCAGGGCTCCTCAAACTGATTCAGAGTCAATCAACAGATATGAACCCCCAGTTACTTTTGAGGACCGTGAGAACAACCCTTTATCTTGGACAGCTAGAATGAAAGAGCTTGCTGCATTAGATCAGATTAAGAAGGCTAAAGAGCAAGGCATAGATTCTTCCAACATCACAACTTTGTCAGAACATAGAAAGAAAGAATTAGAGAGATATTCTTCAAGGAAATTCTTTAATCCAGAAGAATATATGAAGCTGCATCCTGAGGCTGTAGATCCAAGGCCAAGATCTCAAACCTCCTTAGGTGCAGAAGATGAAAGAAGATCCAAGAAAGAAGCCCTAAATCCCAACAGAGAAATCATATTCAAGAAGGGCAATGAGTAACTTGTGTAAGCTGATACTCATATTTATCTCCTGACTGATTCTGTGACTCTTGCCGTATTTCTACAATGCTCAACATATGTTATCTGCATTGTTGTTTCTATTTTATTTTCTTTAATCCTGATGTATGCTTGTTATTTTACATTCTGTCATTTAAATAGTAGTCCTAACCTAAATAGGGGGAGATTGTTGGAACACCCTATTACTAATTTGGGTAAGGATCACTATGTGATTAGGATGTTTTGACCTTGCTGTATAGTCTGATAGGTCAATTAGAATGAGTCTTAGGGTTAGTACTTAGGTTGGAAAGCTGCCCTCCATACCTTCTAAAGATCAGGATTCAAGTGCTGAGACAAAGACAATTCTCGTCGAGCTCATATCGACGAAACGTTGAACTCAGGTCGACGATCTCTGAGCTCAGTTCCATAAGGCGTCAAACTCAGGTCAACGATCTTTGAGCTCAGATCGATGCTCTGTCTCTAGTTGTTTTACAAGTTGCTGAGCTCAAGTCGACGATCGTAGAGCTCAGGTCGACGTTTTCTGTCTCTAGTATAAATCCAATCTCTGAGCTCAGGTCGACGATAGCTAAGCTCAGGTCGACGATTTTTCTGAGAGGTTGACGTTTTTAGGATTCAAATTCAGGACAGTTATGGAATTCATTCAGATTTTTTTTCAGCATTTATGACAAAGGATTATGTGGTCGTTTCAAGCAATCTAGTGCAAGTTTCAAGGAAGAATATTTGGAATGTTACTTAGGACTTTCTGATAGTTTAACTTTCAAGGCAGCCTAAACACCTAGAGGGGGGGTGAATAGGTTCTGCTTTTCTTTTGAAACTTCTAGGCAGAATTCAATTCAATAGCTAACATAATAAACACAGCAATCACAGAAAAACAAAACATCACAGATTGCACTATGTTTTATAGTGGTTCCCCAAGGTCTGGGTACATCCACTTTCCCCCTTCACCTATCTAGCAGTATGCTAGATTCGGCCAAACTTCCACTTATCTCAGATCAATAGATCCTACAACTCAGAACCCAACTGGTTCCTACAACTCAGGCACAACTGCCCTACCTCAGCCTTGCCCCAAGGCCTACAACTCAGAGAATGTCCTTCTCCTACACTCAGGCAAACAGCCCTACCACTCAGAGTTCAACACTCCTACACTCAGCCTTTATAACATAGGCTTACAACTCAGATCTGTGTAAACAGATCCTACAGAAATATAGAAAAGATTGTTTAACTGTCTTGCCAAAGTTGAGAGAGAAATGGCCAAGATAATTCTTGATCAGCTGAAGCAATCAACTGTTTCTTAGCCTTCTTCAAAGCTTCTTGAAAATGTACTTAGCTGAGTTGATTCCAAACAGCTTCTTGAGAATCCACTGGTGGTTTCTTTCTTCTTCTTCAAATTCTGACTTGATCTCTCTCTATCCAGAACTTTGAATGATTCTTCTGAATTCTGATTAGAACTCTTCTTAGATCTATCCTTAGATAGTCTTCTTAGATCTCCCGGAGAAGATCTTCTTAAGTGCCTAGCACTTTCTTGAAATGAGTAGAATTGTAATCCTTCTCCACTATTTGATCCAATGTATTTCAAAAGGTTAGTTCTCTATATTTTTCTTAATCTGTCTATTTATAGACATTCTTCATGGAAACCGGCTGATCCGGTTTCTAACTGTTTTCTGACAAGTCTGACACCTTCAGTTAACCGGTGGTAACCCACAGCTGTCAAGTCTTCAAACAAGTCCTGTGCCTTAGTCTTGAATCACAAGTTGTTGAAACAGTCTGTCAGAAAGTGTCGAGACCATCTGTCTATCTGTGTCGACATAATTGACTTTGGTGTCGACACAGTCTTCAGTGATGTCGACTAAGTTGCCTTTGAGTCGACACAGCTTCTTCTGCAAATAACTTGATCTTGACTCTTCAGTGTGTCGACACAAGTCCTGTGTGTCGGCACATTTGTTGTAGAATCATAACTTAGTAAGTGTCGACATAATTGACTTTGGTGTCGACACAGTCTTCAGTGATGTCGACACATTCATTTTTTAACTCTGCTATAATGTGTCGACTTAATGACAATGTGTCGACACATTCTGCTGGTGTCGACAAACTTGAGGTCGACTATTTTCTTTTGTGTCGACACATTCTCCCAATGTTGAGGTCGACGCTTTTCTTCTGTGTCGACTCTTTTCTTCTGTGTCGACACAAATTCCCAGTGATGTGTCGACTTACTTCTTCTGTGTCGACACTTTTTCCCAGTATAGTTATAGACTAACTGCTATGTGTCGACACTGCTTCCCAGTGTTGTGTCGACTTACTTCTTCTGTGTCGACACTTTTTCCCAGTGTAGTTGTAGACTAACTGCTATGTGTCGACACTGCTTCCCAGTGTTGTGTCGACTCTTTTCTCCTGTGTGTCGACACTGCTTCCTCTGTGTCGATACTTGGACTTAGAATTTTTCTGCATACTTTATCACTTCTTCACCTACACATGTCAACTTAAAACAACATCAAATACACCTTGATGTATATCATTGAGCTAGGTTGGGCTTCTTCAAATCAGGTACACATTTTCCAATGTACCCAACAATCTCCCCCTATTTGGAGAAGTCATAACCCCTATAGCCAATGATATACACCATTTATAAACAGTACTAAATGATGATTAATGACATAGCAGGAATACTTTAATATAAACAAAACATAACAAAGAATCATTCATCACAGAATGCACATTAAAATATGCCAAACAATATTTTGTTTATAACTGGGTAATGTTTGATTACAATGTTTTACATTTAATGATTACATCACAACATTACAAAATATTTAAAACAAAATCAGGATTGATCAGGCTCTCTAATTATAATCCCTTTGCCAGACTGAATTGTAGCTGTCACAGGAGCTTCTGATTCTTCAGCTATCTTCTTTCCTTTAAGATCAGCATTCTTCTGAGCTTCTTCCTTGATCCTTTGCCTTTCAAAATAATGAAAAGGATTTGGGAAGTATTTGCTTGGCTCCTTAGCATCTGATGGCAGTCTTCCCAGCTTGGCTTTCCTTCTGAATTGTACTATTGCCTCTTGCCTTGCCTCATACTTCTGCCATTCAATTTCATTGTACCACTTCCCTCTCTCATGAACTTTATCTTGTACAGCTTTCCATGCAGTGAGTATTATGTTCCTTGAAGTAGGACTCCACTGCTCATAATCTGGCTTCAGTACAACCTGCTCTCTGAATTTCTTCTTTGCCAATAGAGCATCCTGCTGTTCTTTCAGAGTAGCCTCAGGCTTATCAACCTTTCCAAAGACAATATTAGTAACCTCCTTTGGAGGACTATACATTCCTTGAACTTTCTGATCAATCAAGTCAAAATCTGGAGGGGGGTAAATGACTTGGGCAACCTCAGGTTGAGTGCCTTCAAGTAGATTTGATTGTATTCCTGATTCAGCTACCATAGCATCATCACACAATGGGGGATATCCCAAAGTGGCTCGAATGCTATTGGTCACCCATTTGGAGTGCTCTGAGCCTGCATGTATTAGCATCCTCTCCCCCTTTATGGCTTCTCTAGATACATGATCTCTTAAATCTTCCTTTTGAAATCGAATTTGGCCATCCAAATAATTCACTCCCTCTTTGAAAAATGGTCTTAACTTTTGAAGCTTGTCAGATATTTCTTTTTGAGAGGTTGTGATGGCAGTCTTAACAGATGCAATGGCAGCTTGAAAATTCTTATCAAATTCTTCCTTTTCTTTGGCTCTATCTGCAGGCAGACTTGGAACAATCTTCTTTACCTCCTCAATGATCTCATTATGAGATTCAGTTAAATTATCATTCATTCTGATCTGATTTTCCAAAACATAACTTTGCTTCAAGGCAATGTCATCCACCTTTGTAGTGATAGCCTCCTGTTGTTTAGCTAGATAAACCACAGCATTGCCACCCTTGTGAAAGCAATCTGTCATTTCAGTTTTATGCAAGTTGACCTGAAACTGGATGGACTTGATATCCTGAGCTAAGTCAAACTGAAGTGACTTGCTATTCTCATCAACATATTTTTCCATAGCCAACCTTTGTTCATCCAATTTTACTTGTAGATCTATCATAAATTTGTTGTAATCAAAGGCTGGAGAAACTTGTGGAGGTGTGGTCTGTAAAGCCTGCTTATAGTTCTTGCTTCTTCTCTTAAAGACAACAAGTTTTCTTTTCTTTGCCACCCTGGCTTCTTCAGTTTCTATTTCAGATGAAGTATCTACATGAATTCTTTCTTGTGGATGATGAATTGTATCTGTTCCAGGGGGCTGTTGCTCAGCTTCAACATCCACTGGCTCATTCTCAACCTGTGGTTCAACTGCAGCTTCCTGATCAATGTCCATTCCTATGGACTTCTCAATATCTGGTCCACCTCCTACCTTATCAGCAGTAGTATCAATATCTGGGAATAGCTCCTCCATAGTAAATTCGAGTTGAGCTGCCACTTCTGCAGCAGTTAAATCTTGAGATAAGTTTAACTGTGCTTCCTCTTGTACTTGCACTTCAGTATTTGTAGTGTCAGGAGTAGGAGTGGACACTAGCTCCCCCTGAACCTGTGCAGTAATAAGAATATGAGCAATGTCTTTTATAGTAAAATACATTAGCTCCCCCTATACCTGAGCAGGAGTAGATACCTTTGGAGCAGGAGTGGAAACTGGCTCCCCCTGCATCTGTGCAGGTGTTGATACTTCCTGGACCATAGTTGAGTCAAGCTGTGTCCTCAGTGGATCTTCTTGTACTTGTTCAGATTCTTGATTTTGTGTAGGGGATTGCACAGGGGTGTCTGGCCTGCTCTCTTCAGGCACATCCTTGGACAGCACCCTATCCCACCTAGAGAATAGTCTCATATCCATTCTTCTCATATGATTAATCTTACTCCCTTGCAGTTGCTGCATCACATCAGGAATCACTCCAGTGAGGTACAGGCTCATGATCCTAGCCATGTTAGGCTTCTTGATTCCTTCTTTGATATTGTCAAAGATCACTCCTGACCAATCAGTAGGAATAGTAAATACAATCCTGGTCATCAGGCTGAACATATAGGCTGAAATCCTATCATGTCCACCTGTCTTGCAGAGGATTACCTTCCCAACTACTTCTGACAAGAACTTCCCTTGTTGATTCATTCCCTTCCTGTGGAATGCAGCTCCAATCTTCAATCCTGAATCCAGTCCACACCATTGAAGAGCTTCCCTTGTCTTAGATATAGGAACTTCCTCTTCATTATCAACTACTTGCAATTGGAAGATCTTTCTTAAACTTCTTTGGTTAACCTTTACCTTAGTCCCTTGAACAGTAGACTTAATCTTGAGGCCAGTAGAATGGACTGATGCAGAGATAAAGAACTCATGCACCTCCTTCTTCAAGAATTTTAGTAGGTTCTGAAATGAGAAATTCTAACCCTGATGCAGAGAGGAGGGTGATAACTCCTTGAACATCTGCCGGCGCCTCTGCAAAGGCCTGGCGCACCAACTCATACCCTTCATTGATGTTATCTTCAATCCTTGGCGCCATCGTTTTGTCGAGAAAGCTTGAGAGAAGAGAGAAAGATAGACTGTCGACACAGGGTTTTAGTCTCGAAAACCTTGAAAGCGTGTCGACAGAAAGAGCTTTTGACCTATTTATAGCCGCAGTTGAAAGAAGTTCAAAAGGCGCCAAAAACAGTCAAAATGTGTCGACACAGACGGAATGTGTCGACACAAACTTCTACCGTCTCGACATTACTTCAGCCTACTATGTGTCGACACCAATTTGTGGTTATGTCGACACCTTAGATAAACAGAAATTCTGTGTCGACTCTAAGGATAAGTGTCGACACATATTCTGTAAGTGTCGACACCATTTTCCTGGTTGAGTCGACATTATATTTCTGGTTAAGTCGACAATATAACTCTTAAGTGTCGACACATATTCTCTGTGTCGACACAATATTTCTGACTTGTCGACATAATTTCTCTGTGTCGACACATTACTACTGAATGTGTCGACACATTCTTACTTAGCCAATTTCTGTAACTTCAATGTGTCCTTTTTAACACTTGATTATGTTGTTGTTATTACCTTTACTTATTTATATACCACTTCAATTGCATTGTTAATGATTTTGTTAATACATTAATCAATGGTTAACATACCTAATTCAATTTTGAATTTATTGAATTTGGTTTCATCTAAAGGCTTAGTAAACACATCTGCTATTTGATAATCTGTTTTTACAAATTCCAATGAGATGTCTCCTCTTTCTACATGTTCTCTAAGAAAATGGTATTTGATTTCTATATGCTTAGTTCTACTATGAGAAACTGGGTTATTAGCAATAGAAATAGCACTCTTTGAATCACATAAAAAGGGTGTTCTACTTACCTGAATACCATAATCCTTAAGCTGATGCTGCATCCACAATAGCTGTGCACAGCAGCTTCCAGCAGCAACATACTCTGACTCAGCTGTGGAAATTGCCACACTGGTCTGCTTCTTACTACTCCAAGATATTAGTCTTCCCCCCAGGAATTGACAAGTACCTGTAGTACTCTTTCTATCCTCTCTACATCCTGCAAAATCTGCATCTGAATAGCCTGTTAGTAGAAAATCTCTATTCCTAGGGTACCAAAGACCTAGAGTAGGAGTGCCCTTTAGATATCTCAGAATCCTTTTGACTGCAGTATAATGAGATTCTTTAGGGCAGGCTTGGTACCTAGCACAGACACATGTAGCATACATAATGTCAGGTCTACTAGCAGTGAGATATAGTAGAGACCCAACTATTCCTCTATACAATGATTCATCAACAGGTTTACCTGCCTCATCTTTGCATATAGGCATACTTGTTCCCATAGGAGTTCTCATGGAGGAGGATGACTCCATACCATATTTCTTAATTAATTCTTTGGTGAACTTAGACTGGGATATGGACAATCCATCATCAGTCTGTCTTACTTGGAGTCCCAAGAAGAATTTAAGTTCACCCATACTGCTCATTTCAAACTTCCCTTGCATAAGTTTGGCAAACTTTTTACAAAGGTTGTTTTCAGTAGATCCAAAGATTATGTCATCAACATAGATCTGGACTAAGATGATCTTTCCTTTGGATTCCCTAAGGAATAGAGTTTTGTCTATCTTTCCTCTTGAGAATTTATTCTCAATGAGGAAGGTAGACAGGGTTTCATACCAAGCCCTTGGAGCTTGTTTTAACCCATACAAAGCTTTCCTAAGCTTATACACAGAATCAGGTTTAAGAGGATCTACAAAACCTGATGGCTGCTCTACATATACTTCTTCTTTAAGATCACCATTCAGAAATGCTGACTTCACATCCATCTGGTATACTTTGAAGTCTTGGTAGGCTGCATAGGCAAGGAACATTCTGATTGCCTCCAGCCTTGCTACTGGAGCAAAGGTTTGATCAAAGTCAATCCCTTCTTCCTGCATGTATCCTTTTGCAACCAATCTTGCTTTATTCTTTACTATTATTCCACTTTCATCTAGCTTATTCCTATAGATCCACTTAGTGCCAATTATGTTGTGGCCTCTTGGTTTAGGAACAAGCTCCCAGACTTTGCACCTTCTGAATTGATTCAGCTCCTCTTGCATAGCATCAATCCAGTGCTGGTCTTGGATAGCTTCTTCAAACCTCTTAGGTTCCATTTGGGACAAGAAACTAGAATGCAAAACTGTGCTTTGATTTCTGCTTCTAGTTTGAACTCCTTGTCTTGGATCACCAATTATCTGATCAGTAGGATGATCTCTTAGATATCTTATAGCTGGAGGTAGATTCCCTTCAGGTTGAGCATCTCCAGCTTCTTCATTCTGCTGTTCCTCTTGGTTTTCATCAGCTTCCATTATCTCTTGTACTTCCCCTGGACAGTAGCCTTCATTTTCCAATGCTCCATCATCCTTTGAAGCTTCAGCAATGGAGAGCTTGTCCATCTTCTTGCTTATACCTGTTGAGTCATTTGATCTACAAGACAACTCACAATTGATTAATCTTGCTTCATCAAATACAACATGCACTGATTCTTCAACAACTTGAGTAGTTAAGTTGAAGACTCTATAGGCCTTACTATTTGTGCTGTACCCAACAAATATCCCAGCCTGGGATTTGGCAGCAAACTTAGTCAAATATGACTTGCCATTGTTAAGTATATAGCACTTGCAACCAAAGATCCTAAAATAGGATAGATTTGGTTTTCTGCCTTTCACAATCTCATAGGGAGTCTTTCTGTGGCTTTTGGTGATAGAAGCCCTACTGATGACATGACAAGCAGTGTTAACTGCCTCAGCCCAAAAATATTCTGGGAGAGAGGTGTCACTCAATAGAGTTCTACCAGCTTCAATTAATGTTCTATTCTTTCTTTCAGCAATTCCATTTTGCTGAGGTGTTCTAGGTGAGGAGAACTCTTGGAAAATCCCAAAGTCTATACACAAGTTTGTTATGCTTTCAGATTGAAACTCAGTACCATGGTCACTTCTGATTTTGACCACTGTACTATTCAGTTCATTCTGAATTTGCTTTACAAAATTAAGTAATACACTTGGGGTTTCAGATTTTTGTCTCAGAAAGAACACCCATGTAAATCTAGAATAGTCATCTACAACCACTAGAGTGTAGACCTTCCTACCTAGACTGTGAACTGGCATAGGACCAAAAAGATCCATATGCAAGAGGTATAAGCACCTCACAGAATCCTTGTTTTCAAGGCTTTGAAATGAGGTTTTTGTCTGCTTGCCCTTTTGACAAGCTGAGCATACCCCTTCCTTTATACACTTAACTTGAGGCCCATTCCTCACTAGTTCTTTACTAAAGAGATGGCCAATTGTCTTGTAGTTTAGATGAGCCAATCTCTTGTGCCACTTAACACAATGAGAAGCATTGTCATCAGCTACAAGACAAATGGGGGAAGCCTTATTCTCACATTCAAAATTAAGGCAATACACATTTCTCTTCCTATACCCAGTCAATATGATCTCTTGATCACTTGACCTTTTGATATGACATCCATCCTTACCAAATGAAATGTCATATCCTAGATCACTCAGCTGGCTTATGCTTATTAGATTATGTTTCAAACCTTTTACATAGGCCACTTGGGTGATAGTAATTAGGTTAGAAGAAATGTTACCAAACCCTTTGATGACTCCTTTTTCAGATCCACCAAAGATCACTTTATGTCCATCTTTGACAGATGAATACTCCTTCAGCAGCCCCTTTGTTCCAGTCATGTGCCTGGAACAACCACTATCCAAGTACCATATAGGGGCATGGTTACTTGGATTCACCTGCAATACAGAATTACTTACCCTTAGAACCCAAGTAAGTCTTGGGTCCTTGGTTCAGGTTAGCATTAATAAAGTTATCATAACCTCTTCTAACAGGTAGACTCTTATTCTTTATAACACTTGTGTTATACCAGCAGTCCAATGCAAAATGGCCCCTCTTGCCACAGCACCAACATTCAAACTTATTGTATCTAGATCTAGATACATCCTTGTAAGTAGAATTTCTGTTCATTGCTGGTGCTGTTGCTACTTCACCTACTGATTTTTTAAAACCATTTGGTTTATGACCATAGGTAGGCCTGCTTGCCTTAACACCCTTGTTCTTCAGAACATTTGTCTTAATATGACCTTGAATGTCTTCATGATCATATATGTTAGAAGGCACTTTTTCCTTACTAAACTTTATGGGGACTGAAAGGTTTAGTGGCTGAATAGGGGCTTTGCCTTTCCTCTTGAATCTGCCAGCCCTGGAGTTACCTTTAAATCCTAATCCAGCCTTACCCTTCTGAGTGACAAATTCATCTATCAAGGGTAAGACAGATTTTGGCTTAGAGTAACTAGCCACTAAATCCCTTTCAATTCTAAGTCTGGCCTCCAGACTCTTTACTTGATCATTAGTATAATTAATTGTGCCCATCTGAATAATAGTTATATTCTTCAGCTTGGCAATTTCATTTAATTTTTGATCAAGGACTTTTTCTAACTCAGTTGTTGCTACCCTTAGTTCAACAATTTCCTGAGCCTGTGTTTTAACCAGGTTCTTGCTTTTCTTAAGGGCCTGCAACAAGTCCCCATACTTGTCTATCAATTGATAGACATCTCCTTCAGATCCAGATGCATCTTCATCACTTGATGCAGATGTAGCTGATTCTTCATTTGTACTACAAACAGATGTACAAGAAGGACAGTTTACCTCATTAGGACCAGACTGATTCTGGCATATGTCCTCTTCTGATCTTGTCATCAAACCCATGCATTGATGTTCATTGATGGAGTCTAGTAACTGCATAAACTCTTCTTCCTCAGATGCAGCATATAGTCCAATATATGCTTCAGCTTCAGATCCTGATTCTGAAGTTGACTGATCTGACAGACTTTTATCTTTCTTTGCTACAAAGGATTTCTCCTTCTTGCCTTTCTGATAAGTCTTCTTCTTTTCTGAAGATTCCTTCCTTTTGTCAGGACAATCAGCCACTACATGTCCAGGCCTATTGCAACAATAGCAGACAATCTTTGAAGTAGTGGCTTTGCTGGGCTTTGATCTACTTTTCTCTTTCCTTGATGACCTTCTCTTCTGATAATAGTCATCAACTTGCTGTGATGTGGAAGGCCTAGACTTCCATTGCTTCATTTTCAAGAACCTTTGGAATTGCCTAGTGAATGCAGCAAAGTCTGCATCTGACTCACAGCTAACTGAACCCTTATCTGAATTTTCAGAACTATCTTCTTCAACTTCCTTAGGAGGAGATGGTGATTTCCTCCTATTCTTTCTGGTGGCTTCAGCATTAAATGCCACAGTCTTTTCTCTATGCTCTCCTCTTGAGTTTCTTTCCTCCTCCTTCCTTACCATAAGTTGCATTTCATAGGATAGCAACTTTCCAAACAGGGTTGGAGGAGATATCTCTGCCAATTTAGCCACTTCTCTTATGGCACAGATCTTTGTATCCCAATCCTTTGATAAGGATCTTAAGAATTTGTCATTCAGTTCATAGGTACTGAAGACTCTTCCATAGGATATTAGCTCATTCACAATTCTATAGAATTTCTTATAGCACTCAGTTATGCTATCAGATTTTCCTTGTCTAAAGCTTTCATACTCCTGATTTAGCATAGACTTTCTATCCAGCCTTACTTCTTCAGATCCCTCCATGTAGACAATCAATGTGTCCCACATCTCCTTGGAGGTCTTGCAGTGAATCAGATTCTGAAATGTTGAATCATCTATGGCACTGACAATGATGTTCTGTGCCCTCTTATCCATGGTTGCCAAGATGATTTCATCCTTGGTCATTTCTGAATAAGTCTTTGGTATTTGGATATTTGCATCAAGAACAGATATCTTCATTGGAGTGAAGGGCCCTTCCTGTACTGTGATGTAAATCCTTGGGTCAGATGCTTCCATAAACAATCTGACTCTCTCTTTCCAGATCCCAAAGATTTCCTTCTTGCATATGGGTAATTTCATAGACCCTAGCTCCTTATGATTCTCTCCAGAACCCATCTTCTTGAATCTTGAATCTGCCTTTCAGATCTACCTCAGACTGTTAAGTCCTTTTTGAGCAACCTCCCTCTGATACCACTTGATAGTTTAACTTTCAAGGCAGCCTAAACACCTAGAGGGGGGGGGGGTGAATAGGTTCTGCTTTTCTTTTGAAACTTCTAGGCAGAATTCAATTCAATAGCTAACATAATAAACACAGCAATCACAGAAAAACAAAACATCACAGATTGCACTATGTTTTATAGTGGTTCCCCAAGGTCTGGGTACATCCACTTTCCCCCTTCACCTATCTAGCAGTATGCTAGATTCGGCCAAACTTCCACTTATCTCAGATCAATAGATCCTACAACTCAGAACCCAACTGGTTCCTACAACTCAGGCACAACTGCCCTACCTCAGCCTTGCCCCAAGGCCTACAACTCAGAGAATGTCCTTCTCCTACACTCAGGCAAACAGCCCTACCACTCAGAGTTCAACACTCCTACACTCAGCCTTTATAACATAGGCTTACAACTCAGATCTGTGTAAACAGATCCTACAGAAATATAGAAAAGATTGTTTAACTGTCTTGCCAAAGTTGAGAGAGAAATGGCCAAGACAATTCTTGATCAGCTGAAGCAATCAACTGTTTCTTAGCCTTCTTCAAAGCTTCTTGAAAATGTACTTAGCTGAGTTGATTCCAAACAGCTTCTTGAGAATCCACTGGTGGTTTCTTTCTTCTTCTTCAAATTCTGACTTGATCTCTCTCTATCCAGAACTTTGAATGATTCTTCTGAATTCTGATTAGAACTCTTCTTAGATCTATCCTTAGATAGTCTTCTTAGATCTCCCGGAGAAGATCTTCTTAAGTGCCTAGCACTTTCTTGAAATGAGTAGAATTGTAATCCTTCTCCACTTTTTGATCCAATGTATTTCAAAAGGTTAGTTCTCTATATTTTTTTGAATCTGTCTATTTATAGACATTCTTCATGGAAACCAGCTGATCCGGTTTCTAACTGTTTTCTGACAAGTCTGACACCTTCAGTTAACCGGTGGTAACCCACAGCTGTCAAGTCTTCAAACAAGTCCTGTGCCTTAGTCTTGAATCACAAGTTGTTGAAACAGTCTGTCAGAAAGTGTCGAGACCATCTGTCTATCTGTGTCGACATAATTGACTTTGGTGTCGACACAGTCTTCAGTGATGTCGACTAAGTTGCCTTTGAGTCGACACAGCTTCTTCTGCAAATAACTTGATCTTGACTCTTCAGTGTGTCGACACAAGTCCCGTGTGTCGACACAGTTATTGTAGAATCATAACTTAGTAAGTGTCGACATAATTGACTTTGGTGTCGACACAGTCTTCAGTGATGTCGACACATTCATTTTTTAACTCTGCTATAATGTGTCGACTTAATGACAATGTGTCGACACATTCTGCTGGTGTCGACAAACTTGAGGTCGACTATTTTCTTTTGTGTCGACACATTCTCCCAATATTGAGGTCGATGCTTTTCTTCTGTGTCGACTCTTTCCTTCTGTGTCGACACAAATTCCCAGTGATGTGTCGACTTACTTCTTCTGTGTCGACACTTTTTCCCAGTGTAGTTGTAGACTAACTGCTATGTGTCGACACTGCTTCCCAGTGTTGTGTCGACTTACTTCTTCTGTGTCGACACTTTTTCCCAGTGTAGTTGTAGACTAACTGCTATGTGTCGACACTGCTTCCCAGTGTTGTGTCGACTCTTTTCTCCTGTGTGTCGATACTGCTTCCTCTGTGTCGACACTTGGACTTAGAATTTTTCTGCATACTTTATCACTTCTTCACCTGCACATGTCAACTTAAAACAACATCAAATACACCTTGATGTATATCATTGAGCTAGGTTGGGCTTCTTCAAATCAGGTACACATTTTCCAATGTACCCAACACTTTCCCCAGAGACAGTTGTCAATTATGGAGGTCACTTATGACTGAGTAATGACCATCTAAAGTCAGGATCTGATATACTACCTAGAGAATTATTCTGAATAGAAAGAACAAACAAGATTTGAAAAAGATATACAAAAGAGAGAATAAGAAATTCAATCATCAAGAATTCATCTTCTGAGAATAGACTCAGTAGACAAAAGCTCACAGAATTACTGAGTCAGAATTCTAAAAGAACACAAGGAACATCATTGTGAAGGAGATCATCTGTTGTTCTACTCCTTCAAGCTTCAAGTGTTCAAAAGCTTCATTATCAAGGACTTCAGACATCACACATTTCAGCATCTGCTGAAATCATCTATTGCTTGAGATTTGAAGCAACTGAAGGCCTATCACCCTAAGCAAAGCTCATCTTCCTGAACCCTTACAGATCTCAGGGGGAGCTTTGAAAACATCTTCCACTTGTCTTCTCTCAGATTATTGACAGAGAAGAACACCTCAACTTATTTTCTTTTTCCTTTATCTCTTGTAAAAGGGTTTCTCAAAACTCCCTTCAAAAGTTTTTTGGCTGGTTTCTGAGACCTTGTCAAAACTCAGTGATGGCAAGACACCTTATCAAAAAATCTAGTTTTGGTTTTTGAGCACCTTATCAAAAGCTCATTGGTGCTCAGGACACCTGATAAACAATTCCTGCAGTGGATTCCTAACTAGGGTGGTAGAAGAGTGGATGTACCCAGGTTGTTGGGGAACCACTATAGCTCCTTGTGTCATCTGGCTTGCTCTGCTTTTTGCTTTGCTGTGTGTTGTGTGTTTCTGTTTTCTTACTGCTTTAATGTCTACTTTTCTGCTAGCACATTACACATATAAGTAAATTAAGTCTTCCACTACTTTAGAGTTTTAATTGTAAATTATTTTAAAATACTCTATTCACCCCCCCCCCCCCTCTAGAGTGATAGTTCTTACCCTCACCTTCATAGTGTGTTATTATTGCAATAGAAAAGGGCATGTCATAGCTGATTGCCCAACAAAAAGAAAGGAGAAAAAGTAAGAAAACTTGAAAGATGGACAACACAAGAAGGTTGACAAAAGCCCTTTGGCAAAAAGATAATTGACACTATCTAACAGTGAGTCTGATTCATCAGAATCAAAAGAGGAGGAGGCTCTCATGCGCCTGATGGCTATTGAGGAAACCCAACTAGGTGAAGAAGATTAGGATTGTTCAGATCCTGCAAGGTAAAATCAATCTATCATAGTTTAGCCTCAGATTATTTTTCTGCATCAGAAAATGAATCATGTTCACACTCCTCTAATAGTAAAGAACATGATTCTGACACTGAAGCTGATTTTAACTCCCTTATCACAGATATGGGAAGTTACTAAAGGCCTTGATTGCAAGTAAACGGTTTGCTAAGGATTAGGCCAAAGAATTAGAATCCTTGAGAGGTGTATCTTTTTAGTTGATAAGTGCCAACACAAAGTTGGACCTACAAAAACTAAAACTTATAGAACTAACTAACAAGATAGATAGCCAGGCAGAGGTGATAATAAAACTTGTCAAGACGATCAAAGACCTGGAAGAAAAGCTTACTCAAAAAAGATAGCTCCTTACTCAATTCTCAAAACCTAAGTAAGTGCTACCTATCATAGATACCTTTTCTACACCATTTAGAAGTGGTGTAGGATATGGTAAGAACAAAAAGTTTAAAAAGAAGTATTTACCCAAGGGTAAAGGTCAAAGTGGTCCAGTTAGGAAACCAGTCAAGTATCTACCTTCTAACAAATTCTTGAGATCATGTGTTCCTGGACACATGAGGTCTGAGTGCTCGACCAATAAGGTCAATAAAGAGCCTTGCTTGAAGGATTGGACATCTAAAGGCAATATAGACCAAGAACCACCACAAAAAGAGATCAATCCAAGAAGCCAAGGAATTCTTGGAACTAGTCCCAGTGCATCTCACCTAAATTTGAAAGGTAAGGGTGTGAATTTTGCACCATTACCTTGGAAGTTGGATGATAATTTTGTGTTGCACAAAAGAACAACTTCAAATGTGCAACCAAAGAAAAGATACAACCGATTTGAGTGTTGGTGCTATAGGAAGGTTGGGCATTTTGCCCTAGATTGCTGGTGTAATCCAACATCCCCTTCATATAAGTTTCAACCAGCTTTATTTAGAAAGCATGATGTATTTCACACAACAAAGCCTAACAGGAACCAAGGCCCCAAAACTATTTGGTTGCCTAAGGTGAACTAAATCTGTGTTTGCAGGTAGGTCCAAGTACCAAAGGTATGCCAATATGGTACTTTGATAGTGGCTGTTCCAGGCATATGAATGGATCAAGGAGTTTTCTAAGAGATTACACTCCAGTTAGGAATGGACCAAAAGTCATCTTTGGAGGGTCAGAGAAAGGACTCACAAAGGGATATGGTAACATTTCTAATGGCCTAGTTACCATCACTAAAGTGGCTTATATGTAAGGTTTGAACCACAATCTAATAAGAATAAGTCAGCTTTGTGATATAGGATATGAAATTGTTTTCCACAATTACAAGTGTTTGATTAGGAATTCAAGTGATCATCTTGTTAGGCACTAGGAGTGGGAACATTTATTTTCTAAACTTCTTAAGTATAATTGATAAATAACCTGTATGCCTTGTAGTTAGTGAGAAAGACTCTTTATGTGTACAGTGGTACAAGAGGCTGGCAAACTTAAACTACAAAGCTATGTGTAAACTATTCTCTATGGACTTAGTTAGAAATAGTACACAACTCAAATGCTCTAAAGATTGCTTATGTCTTGCATGTCAAAAATGCAAACAAACAAAAATTTCCTTTAAAAGCATTAAGTCCAAAGACACTGAGAGGTGTCTGTACTACTTCATATGTATCTATTTGGTCCTATGAAAGTTCTTAGTTTGGGTAGGAAGTCCTATACCTATGTGATTGTGGATGATCACTCCAAGTTTGCTTGGGTATTCTTCTTAATGAGAAAGTCTGAAACACTAGACATCCTTGATGATTTTGTCAAATGAATTTAGACTGAAATGGGTTGTTCTGTGGTCAAACTTAGAAGTAACCATGGTACAGAATTTAAATCTGAAAAGATGAAAAATTTCTGTAAGGAACTGGGAATCTTTCAAGAATTCTCCTCTCCAAGAAGACCACTATAAAGTAGAGTTACTGAGAGGAAAAATAGAACTCTTATTAAGGCATCCAAAACAATATTGAGTGATACATCTCTCCCAGAATATTTCTGGGCTGAGGCTGTAAATACAACATGTTATGTTCAAAATAGAGCATTGATAAACAAGAATCACAACAAGACTCCCTATCAGCTAATGAAAAGCAGAAAACCAAATTTATCATACTTCAAAATTTTTGGTAGTAAGCGCTATGTTTTGGACAATGGGAAAACTCATCTAACCAAGTTCTAAGAGAAATCCTATAAAGGAATCTTTGTAGGGTATAGTCTTCATAGCAAAGCATACATGATCTACAACTTGAAACATCAAATTGTAGAAGAATCTATTAATGTAATTTTTGATGAATCATCTGTTTTATTTAATGAGATCTCTAACAACTCTAGTTTAGATGTTGTAGACTCTAGAATTGAAAAGCTAAAAATAAGTGACTCATCTGATTTATAGTTACACATTCGAGATAAATAGAAATTCCTATACAAGATACTGCAACTGCCCATGGGGAGGAAGAGAATCATCCTAATCCTCCTGCAGTACTAAGTAATGGTAGGCACCTGCCAGTAGTAGTTAGACACCTTAGAGATCATCATATTGATCAAATAATAGGTGATGCCAGATTAGGAGTAACTACTAGGAGTAGACATCTCAATGAGGTTCTATACTCTTATTTTCTCTCTCAGGTAGAACCTAAAAGGTTTGAAGAAGCCAATTCAGACCCCAACTATATTATGGTTATGTAAGAAGAGCTAAATCCATTTAAGAGATGCAAAGTCTGGAGTTTAGTTCCTAGACCTAGTGATCACAATGTAATAGGTACTAAGTGTATTTACAGGAATAAATTAGATGAGTATAGTGTTATAGTAAAGAACAAAGCTAGATTAGTGGCTAAAGGATATAGATAAGAGGAAGGGTTAGACTTTGACCAAACCTTTGCACCTATAGCTAGGATAGAAGCCATAAGGTTATTTTAAGCTCATACAACATTCAAAGGATACAAGGTCTACCAGATGGATGTAAAATCAGCATTCCTAAATTGTACACTGAAGGAGGAAGTCTATGTAGAGTAGCCATAAGGTTTTGTTAACCCTAAACACAACAACTATGTTTTCAGATTGCATAAGACTTTGTATGGGTTAAAACAGGCACCTAGAGCCTGTTATGAGACTCTATCTACCTTTCTTATAGAGGACAAGTTCTCTAGAAGAAAGATAGACAAGACACTATTTCTTAGGGATATCAAAGGATCAAGCATCCTAGTCATGATTTATGTAGATGACATAATCTTTGGGTCTACTAATGAGAAGCTGTGTAGTAAATTTTTAAGGCTTATGCAAGGTAAGTTTGAAATGAGCAGCATGGGTGAGCTAAAGTTCTTCTTAGAATTCCAAGTTAGACAATCTGAGGATAGAATATCTATCTCTCAATCTAAGTTCACTAAGTAATTGATTAAGAGATATAGTATGGAGAATTCTTCTACCATGAGAACACCAATGGGTTCTTCTGTGTCACTACACAATGATGAATCTGGGAAATCAGTTGATTAAACCTTATATAGAGGCATCATTGGATCACTCCTGTATTTAGCTGCTAGTAGGCCATATATTATGTTCTCAACATGTGTCTATTCTAGGTACCAAGCATGCAACAAGGAGTCTCATTATACTGCTGTAAAGAGAATACTGAGATATCTTAAGGGCACACCCAATCTTGATCTTTGGTATCCTAGGGATAGAGATTTTGAACTTACAGGGTACACAAATGCTGATTTTTCAGGGTGTAAAGAAGACAGAAAAAGTACTTCTGGAACTTGCAAGTTTCTACGGAAAAGACTTATAAGTTGGAGTAACAAGAAACAAACAAGTGTTGCAATCTCTACAACAGAAGCTGAGTACATATCTGCTGGGAGCTGCTGTGCTCAATTGCTATGGATTTAACATCAACTGCTAGACTACAGTGTACAACTAAGTAAATCTGTTATGTTTTGTGATTCTACTAGTGCAATTTCTATTGCTAATAATCCTATTTTATATAGTAGAACTAAACATATAGAAATTAGATATCACTTTCTCAGAGAGAGTGTTGAAAAAGAAAATATAAGCTTACATTATACTCCAATAGAAAGACAAGTTGCTGACATTTTTACAAAACCCCTAGATGAAAGCAAGTTCAATTATTTTAAATTTTAACTAGGCTTGTCGAACATAGAATAAATATGTACAATTAGTAGTAACAAAAGTTTGTACAACTCTTAGAAAGATGACTAACTAGGTATACAAATCTTAATAACCAAGGAAAACTTTATCAACTTCAAGAAATTATATTCAAAACTCAAAGTTTGTCTAAGTCAAAGAATTATGATGAACCTTGTGTCGACTTAAGTCGAGACATCTCGACAGACTAGGTTTTCCAGGTCATTACTAGATATTTCCCTATAATTAGAAAATTACTAAATGCAGCATGCCTTTTCACCTTCAAAAGACAGATACTATAAATAAGAGGTATATGGTTTTGTTGACTTCACTCACCAAAAATCTTGAGAGACTGATCGCTCTGTATCAAGACCTAGAAATCCATAGTCGACTCCTCTCTCACTCAAGCTCTTTCAACAAGAATGTCACCCAAGATGGACGACAATATATATGAAGGATATGAATTGGTGCACAATGCCTTCATCTCCGCTCCAGAAGATATAAAGAAGGTGATTGACATTGTCAATGAGGCAGGTATTGAGTATCTTCTTTTAGAACCAACCAAAATTTTGAAGAGAAAGGTATCTGAATTCTATTCTAATGCCTCACTAAACCCTAAGTCAGGCAAGATTAAATCCAGTGTTAATGGAACAAGATTCAAGGTCATAATCAAAAGACTGGCTAAAGTCTTTCAGATTCCAAAAACTGCCCAGGAAGATGAACTAGATTCAAGTAAGACTGCTGAAGCATTAGGATGGTGTGGCCTAACTCCAACCACTTGTTTTGGAAATTCTTTAAATAGGAAGGGAATGAATTCCCAAGGAAAATTTTTATCTGAGAATGTAGGAAAGGTGCTCTTCTACAAGACTGGAGCACATGACATGCTTTCCAAATTTATGTTTGACCTGATGACAAGGATTATTTTCAAATCACAACTTATTGGAATAGGATGGTTCTTGATAAAATTGTAGAAGGAATTCAGAAGCCCAATATGGGTAGGATAATTAGTTTGTATCCGGTAAAGGTCATTCCAGATAAAATAAATCAAAAAATGGAACTAAGATAAATTATATGAGGAGAATGGACCTGAGAATCCTGTCTTGATGGGATATAGTCTTGACTAAAGAGACACCAGAACCTAAAAGTATAAAAGAGGTAACAGGCAAGAAAACTGTGGTAGAGGACGTTGTATCCTCTAGTGATTCTAAAGAAGAGGTGAATTTCAATTCTGATAAGGATGTTGAGGAATAATAAGGCAGATATCCAAGGCACTCAACTGGAACCAGTGTACAGGTGCAGGGGGAGAACATTCCAGAAAGAGAACAAATTGAGGGGAGAACCTCAGTGAATTGCCAATGGACAAAGCTATTACTATTATATTGGAGGTTTTACAGGACCTAGAAAAATCTAAAGATTCTGATCATGAAATATCTGAGAAAGAAACTATAGAAGAGATTCTTCTGTTTGAAGAAACTAATATCTAGGGGAGATAACGGAAATTCCCCAGAATGAAGTACCTGATGCTAAAATACAACATGCAGATATTACCATGGAAAATATCAATATTAATAAGGAAGGCACAAAAGTTAAGGGGGAGTTGGCCCCAGATACTGACAAAACCAAAAATACACCTCAATTTAAAGAAGTTAGTTCATCTGAATCTGAGGAAGCAGAAGCTTCTCAACTGAAGAAAAGAAAGTTTTCTGAAATTAAGAAGAGGAGCAAGAACTACAAACAGTATCTTAAATCTGGACCACCATCAGCTCCTGTAATGGATAATAGTTCTCTGCTAGTTAACCTATAGATCATGCTTGATAAGTAAAGGCAAGATCTATAGAAGTATGTAGATGAAAGCAACAAAGAGCTGCAGTTTCAACTGGCTCAGGATATTAAGTCAATTAGATTTGAAGTCAATCTCTTGAAAACTGAAATGGCTACTTTCTTTGAGAAAGGTGCACATATTGTTGTCTACCTGGACAAGCAACAACAGGAAGCCAAACAATTAAGGGATGATATGGTAGTCAAGCAAGTCTATGTCCTTGAGAATCAAAATAGAATGAATGGAAATATGATAGTTATGAATGATACAACATTGAGAGAAATAAAGAATCAAACCACTGCTTTGTAAACCAAACTTAATACCACTACAACAGATATAAACACCATACTGAAAACTCATTCAGAATCTCTGCTAAAGTATATCAAGACTTCTGATAAGATTTTGGACAGCAATTTACTCAAAGTTAAGAACACAGTAACATCAATATTTAATTATCTAGATGGTCAAGTAAGATTTCATAAAAATGATTTGAGGGATCATATTGAATGAGAAGTCATAAAGGGGAAGAGGCTGATTATTAAGGCCAGTTCTGAACATGCAACCTGGATACCAAACAATATAAGAGACACTTTAGGTTTTTATCCCCTATGGTATGATGGAGATCAAACTGCTGAATCTGGTTGTCAAGCACCTCTACTTGAAGCACCTCCTGCTGAAATCTATGATTTTAATCATCTTGTAGCACAAGCTAATTTTGAGTCTATTCAAGCATCTTCCCAACATTTTTACAGTCCTCCTCAAGGCTTAGATTAGAATGTAATTTGTGAGAAATTGGATAAGTCTTCAACTACTCCAGAGAGAGAGGCTAAGTTATCAAAGAAAAGGTTTAGAGAACAAGCTGAGACTAGACCCGATTTTGAGTAATGGAGTCCAACCTCCAGATCAATAATTCTTACTACATGGAAGGCGGTAAATGCTAATGCCACAGATAGGGGCAAATGGTATAGTGAACAGAAATGGGACAAACATCTTAAGCAGCAGCAAGTTATCCAAAAGTTCAAATATGATATGAAGATAGGAAAGCTTCCTACTAAGTCCATTGAGCCGATCAAATATTTTCCAAATCCAGATCATTACTTTGAAAGACAATGACTGAAAGAAGAAGCAATTGCAAAAGCTATAGCTAAGAATGACAAAGGAAAGAAGGTTGCTGAGGATAAAGTGCCTGAGGTGAAAGCCAATATACTATCTGGAAAAGGCATAGTTATCAAGGAACCAGAGCTATCTTATGATTTTTTTGTTTTAAATTTCATATTAAAAACTTGATCTGAACTTTTAAGTAACCAATGTTTGTAGCAGTAAACTATGTGATAAATTGTTAATGAAAATATTGGCTTATTCAACATTTCATGTGTTGTTAATAAGGATTGCGATTGTTTGCCTTATCTTCGGTTAAGTATTATTGTTATTAATATTTGTTTTTATGAGTGGTATTTCACATATAATATTGCACTGTATTCTTATGTCTTTATTATTATAATAATTTTGTATCATGTTGTATATCATTAAATTGGGGTTATGACGTCTCCAAATAGAGGGATATTGTTGAGTACATTGGTCACAATGTACTTGATTTGAAGAAGTCCTTTCAGCTCAATGATATACACATAGTTATATTTGATGGATGTTAAGTTGACGTGTGCATGCAAATAAAGCTAAGTACAAAAGCGTCGAGACACTTAGGACTAGTGTCAACGAACACTGAACAAGTTGTGTTGAGACAAAGAGAAGCTATGTCGATACTAAGGACAACTGCGTCGACACACTCTATTCAAGATGTTTCGAGACTGAAGACAACAGTGTCGACGCTCAGGACTAGTGTCGACACACTGAACAAGTTGTGTCGAGACAAAGAGAAGCTGTGTCGATACTAAGGATAACTATGTCGACACACTCTATTCAAGATGTGTCAAGACTGAAGATAACTGTGTCGACACTCAGGACTAGTGTCGACACAATTCACAAGCTGTATCTTGACTGGAACTAAGCTGTGTCGACACTCAGGACTAGTGTCGACACATTCTATATAAATTATGTCAAAACAAGTTGAAGAACTGTGTCAACACATTCAGATGTTTGTCGATACCACTATAAGAGCAGTGTTGATACCCAGGACTTGTCTCGACACATTCAATTGTCAAGTGTCAACTCTTCAAGCAGATTTATTTCCTAAGAACAAAAATCAAGATGGAGGTACTGACAACTGTCAGAACTGTCAGATGTAAGTTATTAACTGGATCAGTCGGTTACTCCTATCAGAGCCTATTTAAAGGGATCAACTCTTAAAAAGAGAGAGAACAACAAGAAGAAGAACAATCACAATTGTTGAAGTTAGATTTTAGAAGCATCAGCTACAAATTTAGAAGGTGGAGAGAAGCTAGATCAAGAATCATCTTCAACATTTCTCAAGCCTAGATCTGCCTTAATTTTCTACTTCAAGAAGCTTTGAAAAGCTAAGAAGGGTTGGATCAGATATATCTTGATAAGTTCAAAGGAAGCAAATTCATCAAGATAAAATCAACAAGCTGCTAATCATTTCTCTCTTACTGGGTGACATTTTTTGAATCTATTTCTTTTACCATCATTAATTGTGTAAGATTTATCTATAGATCTGAGTGAAGGAGAATTAATCTCTTTATATTGTAAGCTTGTGTTATAAAGGCTAAGGGAGGGCTGGGATAGCCTGAGGTTGGAGAAGTAGGTATTTCTTTGAGTTGTAGGGCAGGATTTGCCTGAGGAGTAGGAGTGTGGATTCATTCTGAGGTAGAGTTCTTGAGAAGAACTTAATGTGTAGGATCTTGGTAATCTGATTGGTAAGACCTATATAGTCTGAGTGGAGGAGCCAGCTTGGCTCTGAGCTGTAAGATCTAAGGATCTGAGTAAAAGAAAGAGGAGTTTGGCCGAATCTAGTTCATTGCTAGATAGTAGAAGGGGGAAAGTGGATGTACCCATAAGTTGGGGAACCACTATAAATCTATGTGCATTGTGTTGTGTTTGCTAAATTCTGTGCTGTGATAATTTTTCTAATTGCTGTTAAGTTTATCTTGATTATCTGACTATGTTAATCATTTTAAAGGAAATTAGAACTCTGATTAATTAAAGGGGTACCCACAGTTTAAATTGGACCTATTCACCCCCCTCTAGGTCATTCTCAATCCTAAAGCAACCATTTATAGTGCCTAATTGCGCTCTATTATTGGTTAAGCACAAGATGCTCCCTATTGCATTTTAAGTCCATATTGTAGTTTTGAACAGGTTGGGGGTGACCAATCCAATTTTGTAATTCTGGGGAATCAAATGATCATGCATTTTTCCTTCGCGAATGAGCATTTTGCCCGTGCATGCCCTTGATGCTGAAATTCTAAATTTTTTCCTTCATCCATGCGATTTGGTCAGGCATGGTCGCTTTCAACCGTGCAAGAACAAATCGCACAAATGACCTGCTTTGTCTAAATTTTTAATGTGTGTTTCGTCATGCCTTTCCTTCACGCAGGTTTGATTCAACCGTACGAGAAGAAGATCACACGGGCTTGGGTTTGGCTTGAAAATTTATGTTTTGTCTCTACCCGTGCTTTTCCCGTCACATATGATTGTTTCAACCATGCTTAAAGAGAAATCGCATGTGCAAACCCTTAGCATGGAGTGAAGGATTTATCGTAAATATCGCACGGTTTAATTACACAACTGTGCATGACCAATTTTCTTACGTATTTGTATTTAAGTAAAGAATTTTGCCCTATTCGAGATTCCACATCTTGTTTCGCACCAAGAGCTACAAAGTTGCCCCTTTCTTCCTCTCCACCGCCACCCACCATCAGGTGGTGCTCCGGCCTCACAACTCTTGCAAATATTAAGCTAGGGCATCCTCTTGCCTCCTCCATCATTTGCTTGTTCTAATCTCCATTTTAAGGTATTTCTCGCTATACACTTAGAGTTCTATGATGAGACTATGGTCGAAGGTGATTCACGAAGAAGACAGGCTCATTAGAAGGAGGTGTAAGTCGTTCTATACCATGGACAGCAGTTGAATACCAAGCTCTGACAAGGATTAGCAACCCATTATTCCGTCCATGAGCCTTTGATAAGTCTTCTTGCTTTGGTTGTATTCTCACCCAATCTTTGTTGTAGTGACTCTCTTCTTGAACTCTTGGATGTTTGGATGATGTTTGATTAAACCCAATTTTTTATAATGATGTTTTTCATGTTTATATGAAAACTATTAGGGTTTTTACGACTGAGGAGCGCCTTTATCTCATCTTTTCCATTCCATTATCTTGTCTGTGGCCGCACTAGCAATTGATAGTATCATGCATTTTGAAGAGGTGCTTTTGACCCTCAATTTCAGCTGATGAGAACCATTTTCTCTGCATGCCTTCACACACATCTGCCTATTGACTTAGTACATAGCTGCCTGCATAGCCTCCATCCGCTAAACAAAGCAGTGATTGTGACCCCACACTAGTTTAATTAGTTGTGTTTTTATTCTTACAAATCCAAACCAAATCTCCTTTTTAGTTTTAAATCTTTATATTTATTTTCCAAATAATAGAATCGCTACCCACTCTGCATTCCCTATAAGATTGATAATAGGGAAAATCCTCCCTATTTTATATTACTTGTGCGATCAGCACACTTGTCGCTTGACTCACTTGAGGATGGTTTTGCAGATTCTGAAGGAGAGCCGGCTTTATGCTAAGTTCTCAAAGTGTGGGTTTTGGTTGGAGAGGGTGGCATTCTTGGGCCATGTGATTAGTGGAGAAGGGGTGGCAGTAGATCTGGCAATAGTTTAAGCCATTAAAGATTGGCCTGTTCTGATAACTGTGTCGGAGGTCAGGAGTTTCCTTCGACTTGCTGGTTACTATAGGAGATTCGTTGAGAACTTTTTGCATGAGGCATTTCCCCACACCTCTCTTACTTGCAAGGACTAGAGGTTTGTGTGGACATAGGAGTGTGACTGAGCATTTGAAACCTTGAAGGAAAGATTGTTGTCGGCTTCAATGCTAAGTCTTCCTAAAGGGACTGAAGGATTTTAGATTTTCATCGACGCATCGAGTTGCAGTTTTGGTTGCGTGCTAGTACATCATGGCAATGATATAACCATTGGTTCGAGGCAGTTGAAAACCCATGAAAGGAATTACCAAACCCATGATTTAGAGTTGGAGGCGGTGATCTTCGTGTTGAAGTTGCGGCGGCACTACAATTGTCGGGCAAAGGTGGAGATCTTCACGGATCACAAGAGCCTGAAGTATCTCCTAGATCAGAATGATTTAAATATGAGGTAGCGTAGGTGGGTCGAATTTCTTAAGGACTAAGACATGGCGATTCAGTATATGCCTGACAAGGCCAATGTGGTGGCTGACGCCTTGAGTAGGAAATATTCTGGGTAAGGGAACTAGATAGAAGTGCATGACACGTAGTTAGTTCGAGACTTTGAGTCTCTCAACATTGTTTGTATGGATAGAGATGAGTCCAGTGCAGCCCAGTTAAATTGGATAGAGATACAATATGATTTAGATGATCGAATTCAGGAGGCCACTAGTGGGGACGAAGAGTTACAATGGCTGGTGTTTGAGGCACAGCAAAGTGAAGGTAGTGCTTTGGAGATGGTCAGTGGACTCTTGAAAAAGAATGGAAGGGTGTGCGTTTCGCGCTTTGGCATGCTCCGTGAGGAAGTGATGTTTGAGGCTCACTTTACAAAGTAATGCATTCATCAAGGAAGTACAAAGATATACTTTCATTTGAAGAAATTCTTTTGGTGGCGTGGGATGAAGCAGGATGTAAACTTAATCGTGAGTCGGTGTTAGACTTGTTACTTAGTGAAATCTGAGTGCCAAAGCCCAAATGGGTTCTTGAAACTTCTTCTTATACCTGAATGGAAATTTGATGACATCTCCATGGACTTTGTTCATGGTTTGCCTCATTCGTAGTTACGATGCAATTTGGGTGGTTGTGGATCGCCAGACCAAGGTGGCTTACTTCATTTTGAATCAGAAGGACAATATGGAGAAGCTTGCGGAATTATTTGTTCGTAACATTATTTAGTTGCACGGGATTTCAAAGAGCATTATTTTTGACCGTGATGGACGGTTTATATTTAAGGATTGGAGGCTAGTTGAAGTCTACCAATCATTTCGAAAATAATTCCGAACTACCACTCCAATGAAGGCAAGTATGCCTATCGAATTGTAGCAAGGGGACACAAGTATCGTATTGAAATCCGGGAACCGCTGAAAAATTGTACTCATACGAATTACTATTATCTTATCAAAATATATTTTTTGGTTTGCTTAGAAAAATAGAAAAGGAAAATTACTCGCAAATAAAGAGAAGTGTTTAAATGATAATAAAGAAATAGTACTCGATCATGAATCACCTCGGCATAAATTAATCAAAAATGAAATAACAACCTAAGTCTTAATAAGCTAAAGGTCCTTGACCGTAGTGGTTCACAAAGCTTGAACACGCTTCTCTAGAAGACATTCCCAACTGATTTTAAGAAGATCCAACCGAACTCTTATCCCGTATTCAGATACCTAAAGCTCACCTTAAGTAATGAACCCCGCTATTGGATTTCACTCTAATTCGGGAGATTTACGTCATCCTCTCTCGAGGGGTGCGTGCAACTCTCTTTACTCTTGAGTGTTCAATTCAAACTATGAGCCGCTCGACTAGCTAAGAGTGAAAACCTAAATGGAGACTATATATCGATAATATAGTTCAATTCGAAATAAGTAAAGAGTAAATCGAAGGCCTAAGCCCTAAAAAGAAGAAGAAAGCTAAAGCATCATAACTGATCAACTCATCCTCAGATCATCGTGATCGAGTACTATGAGGATTTAGTTACTCATGGTGAAGGGGAGTCTCTTCTATATTGTTTGAAATCATCGTACTACTGATGGAGGAGGGATATCATATCATCCCTAACCTCCTCCATTCCTTCCACAAGAACGATCAGAGATGTCCACATCTCTTTAGCAGACCTGTAGTGGATTAGGTTTTGTAATATGGAGTCATCCACTACACTGGCAATAATATTCGTTTCCTTCTTGTCCAGAGAGATGAGGTCAATCTAATCTTTGGTTAAATCCAGCATCTTTTTTGGAACCCTCAGTATAGGATTTAAGGTTGATGCTATCATAGGCACATGGGGACCATCTTCAATAATATAAAAAAAATTTGGGATCGACAAATTGCATGAAGAACCTGACTCTTTCCTTCCACATAGGGAAGATTTCCTTAGAATACACAAACAACTTCATGGGGGACATATCCTTGCTTCTGTCCATATCAAAAAATCTTGTGCTTTGACTTGACAACTAGTTTGAGATCTTGTTCAAGATGTTAACCTTTTAATGAACAACCTCCCTTTGATACCAATTGAAAGTATCTAGTTGTCTTACTAGGTCACTTAGAGGGGGTGAATTGGTGAGTTCTATATCTTATTGTGGAATAAAAAAATGGATAATAACAAACATATAGAAGCACAACATAGACACACAGATTTATAGTGGTTCCCCAAGATGGGTACACCCATTATCTCGCCTCGCCTATCTAGCACTTCGGGCTAGACTTAGTTATTTCACCAAAACTAAGAATATCACAATCTTACACCTAAGATCCTCAACTCCTACAACTCGAAGACAACGCTCCTACAACCCGGAGAGCAACTTCTCCTACAACTCGGAGAACAAACTGTGTGAACAGTCATGCTCCTTGCAGCGTGGAGAGGGCAACGAGAGGTTGTCGCGGGACGTTGGCGTGCCGCTGGCAACTCTTACACTGTTGGACGAAGTCGGTCGCTTCCTTCTTCATAGTGCGCCAGTAGAAGCCTTGGCGTAAGATTTTGTTTGCTAGAGCCTTTCCACCTAAGTGCTCACGTACAACTCAATCCAAACATGGATCTACAAACTCAGAAGTAGAGACATCCTACAATAAGAATTTTTTTTGTAAAACTTTCTAGATTGAGAACAATCTTCTTCTTCAGATTTGAATGGATTCAATCCTCTTCCTTCTCTAAGATTAGTTCTTGAAATAAGGTTGAAGGAGAAGACTTGAAGTCTTGAAAACCTTGATCTGAAAAACTTAGAATCCGACTAGATCGAAAACACCTTTGAAGAATTTGAAAGCAGTGATCTTGTCGAATCTCTTCTTGTAAGGAATCACTGATCATGAACTTCAAAATCATCGGGTTGCATTTCTGAGAACAGTGGATCTAAAGAGAAGTTCGGTCGTTCATGATTTTGAAAATTTGGTCAAGAAATTTTTTGCATTTCTTGTAATTTTTAGCAATCTGTCTTTCTGAAATGAATCCTTGGTATTTATATAGAATCCATCTCCAATGGCTAGAAATAATTTTCAAAAATGAGCTTCCACGTGTACTGTACATGGTCTTCATTTGAAATAAAACCCGTCGAAAAAGTCAAACTAGAAAAATATTCGTTGAGATGACTCATGTCATACCCAGACCACTTGATGAATTACATAGATTACACGGGAACATTCGACAAATTACACGAAAGAACTCAATGAATTATACTAGTCCATTCAAGGAATTTTACTTAGTCAAAAATGGGACCAGAAGAAAATTTCCTTTTAACAGTCACTAGACCACTCTAGTATATTCGATGAATTCCACGAGCATTCACGTGATATCTCGACGAATGACACGAGACTTCACGTGTATACTCGACAAATTTAACTTAGCCGTTTCTAAATAAGATTTAAGAAACTGTCAGAAATTTCCCGAGTAAACTCGACGAATTTCACGAGTATTCATGTGATGTCTCGATGAATGACACGAGACCTCACGTGTATACTAGATGAATTTTACTTAGGAAATTTTCTGATTCTTCCTGAACTCAGCAACCTTCTATTCCTTGATTCCTAAGCACTTGAAAATGAAGAACACCCAAATAAAGAGATTACACATGAGTCAACACCATGTCCTACACAATGAGGGATTACATTGTATAGTCCTATGTTACATGACTCATTGTAATTTTACATTGGTGTGTACTTGGAAATTAGGTCCCATAAGCACATAAATTGAAAGCATCATCAAATACAACTCAATTCGTCTTATTTTAAGGGGGTCTTCTTCAAATCAGGGTTATTGTGGAAACAATACCCAACAAAAAGAGATTCAACAACACAACTCGACAATCTCAAAGTTCATGATCAGCAATTCCTTATAAGAAGAGATTCGACAAGATCATTGCCTTCATATTCTTTAAAGGTGTTTTCGATCTAGTCGGATTCTAAGGTTTTCAGATCAAGGTTTTCAAGATTTCAAGTCTTCTCCTTCAACCTTATTTTAAGATCTAATCTCTGAGAAGGAAAATGATTGAATCCATTCAGATCTGAAGAAGAAGAAGATTGCTCTCAATCTAGAAAGTTATACAAAACAAATTTTCTTATTATAGGAAGAGAGATTGTTCTCTGAGTTATAGGAGAGGTTGTTCTCCAAGTTATAGGAGCGTTGTCTCCGAGTTGTAGTAGTTGAGGCTCTGAGGTGTATGCTTGTGATAATCTGAGTTTTAGTGAAGTAGCTGACTAGGTAGACAACTAGGTGACTACCTAGTCACCTAGTTGACTTTGGTAGACTACTAGATACTTTCAATTTCATAAAAAATAGCATTCAGTAGCTAAGTACCAATCGATTAGACACAACATGACAAAGATTGAAATGTGAATAGAGATTAACCATCCTAAATAAAACATTGTATGTAATCTTTTTGCTTTCAGTTCTAGTCATGCATGTCCTAATAACAATGATGGTGATATTTTTGTTTCAGCTCCACCACTTTTAAGACATAAACATACAAAAAAAATGAAGTCAAAGCAATTTTTTTATAATTTTGAGATTTTACAATTTTTAGGAGTCTTTATTTTAGAAAAAGTAAACAGGAACAGAAACAAAAACACATAATAAGAGAACGACATAAGCACAGGAAAATCAAAAGAAAAAAATGAGGCTTAACAAAAAAAAATCACTATCACCGCACGATATCAAACAGAGAGTTGATTTTTGAGATTTAAGCCAAGATTTTGCTATTTTTCGCTCTCAACCTTTTAAAAAGTGATTATTTGATGTAAGCCATATCTAATGCAGCGAAAAACACAAGGAAATACAGAAAAATATGCTTATTGATTCATTTTGCCCAATGTATTAAGACTGTTGTATATAAAAGTCTCTTGTATATGTCAATTACCATGAGAGCTCAATAAGATAAGGTATTGACACACACAATTTACATGTTCACACAAATTTGATATGCATGAAATAAACAATCATGATGGGTGAAGTAATAGTTATGCAGTTGATAAAATATAAGCATGGCCAAGACAAACTTCCCAAGCAATATGTCTGCACCCTAGCCCCGTACTAAGTGATGGATGGGAATGAGGAGCTGCACAAATGTCGTAGTTTGGGGGCGATGATCCTATATGCATACAAAAGAGACCCGCTCAACCTAACACTCTATCCCCTAGTGCCTCGCGAGGCCTCACTAGAACCCTTCCTGGTTAAGGACAAAACATGGTTTACAGGTTAGCGTCTCTAATGCACACAACCTTATTCCCTTGTTATTGTGAGACACAAACAATAAGGGAATGGTCGTGGTCATACCTATGCATTTAGTTCCTAACTCTTTATTTTTAGTGACAAAGCACCTTAAATTAGACGAAGATAAGTCCTCAAACTTAATGGTATAAACATTCTGGTTTTTATGTTCAATGAGCAACACATTGTTTATTGTTGCGTCTATAATATTGCATGTATTCATAGATGTTTCAAACAAAACATTCAAACCCCAATTGCATAGTTGACTAATATAAATCAAATTGTGCTTTAAACCTTCTACAATAGTACATTTGAAATAGAAAATACTTTATTACCTATGATGCTGACACCAAGGATACGTCCTTTATTTCTATCTCCAAAAGTCATCATGCCTCCTTTCTTCTTCTCCTGGCTAAGGAACTTGTCTTCATCACCAGTCATGTGCTTGGAACACCCAGAGCCTAAGTATCACATGTTCTCCTTGTCCTTAGCCTACCAACACATCTAAAATGTGGATGAGGGTAATGATCTTATTACCCAAGTTATTCCACCCATAGTATAAGAAGTCGACTTGGGCATCCATATTTGAGCAATTTTAGTTAATCCTTTCTTTAAGAAAGAGTCGAAAATGTTACCAAACTTGTAACATTGGGCACACTTGACATAGATGGTGGATATCACATTTTGAATTGTATTTGGGCATATACTGGAGGACGGATATAGGCTTCCATCTTTAACATGGTTCACTTTATGTTTTTGCAAGCTTATTGTTTGTATTTGCTGGAGAAGAGCTATTGCCGACAATAGTGGTATCGCTTGGTGATAGCCTCACATATTTGTATCCCAGCTCGAACTTTCCAGATCCCTGACACTGATATACTAGCAACATATTAAGAAAATTTTTGGCCAATTCCAAACTTTTGGATGACATGGTTCAGGTCATGGATCTTCGCCTTTAACACAGTGTTTTTCGTGAAAAGCATCACACACCAGTTTGCAAATTGCTTTTATCCATTCTCAATGTGGCTAAGAGAAGTTTGTAGATTCCTTTCTAAGTCCTTCCTCTCTTTGGTAAGAGTTTCGTTTTTGTAGGAAGTCTTAGAGAGGCTCTCTTCCAGTTCACTTATTGAGCTCAAAGAGTGAGAGCACTTTTGGCACTCCATCAGCTCTTTTGCCACATTTAATCAGTTCCATATTTAAATTCTTTAAGACTTCCTTAATTTTTATTTTTTCAGATTTTAATGACTTTTTCTCAGATAATAACTCATCAAGCTTATCACATAACAATTCATAAGTCTCAGACAATTCATCGTAGGAGGGAGAGAATACCTCAGTGTCGCTATGAACACTAGAATTGCTATCAGATTTGTTGTGATGTTTCCCTAAAAGACACTAATTCGCCTCATCCTCACTGCTTGAGTCGGAGGCGCACAACTTGTTAGAAACAACATTGTCCAATGTTGACGCTTTAAGCACTTTTCTCTTTCCTGTTGGGTACATTAGAAAATGTGTACCAGATTTGGAGAAGACACAACTTAGTCAATGGAATGCATCAATTTGTATATGATAGAAGTTTGAGTTTCATTGTGCAGGTTTAAGCATTTGAAGAAAAATTTTTCTAAGTACAAGTGTCGACACTTTTGAAGAAACTGTGATGACACTCAGGGAACTTGTGTCAACACTCAGGCAAGCTGTGTCGACACACAGGCAAAATTGTGTTTACACTTATTAAGAACTTGTGTCGACACCCAGAATTTGTGTCGACACTTATGAAGAAGATGTGTCGACACTCAAAGCTATGTCGACACCCAAGGAAGCAGCTGTGTCGACATCTGAAGAAGGATTTGTGTCGACACTTAAAACTGAAGTTGTTTCGACACTCTGTAGATATATCGACACCTGAAGCAATTGTGTCGACACACAAGACTTGTGTCGACACACCAACTCTCAAAAGGCTGTGTCGAGGTAAGAAGTAATTGTGTCGACACACAGGACTTGTGTCGACACACACTCAACGCCATTTGACAAACATTCGACGCCAACTGACTGCAATAGAAATGTCGAGATAAGGAGCTGCCGTGTCGACACACAGGACTTGTGTCGACACATACAACAAAAGTAGTGTCGATAAGCAGAAGTATAACTTTGTCGACACTTGGAGTAATTGTGTCGACACCATGAAGACTTGTGTCGACACTTAGTCTATATGTGTCGACACATGTGAAGCAGTCTGCTGAGTGTTGTGTGCTGAGTTGAAAAGACATTGAAGAACCTTGTGACGTGACTGGTGACTTGACAGTTATCATAACAAACCGGTCTAACACTACTGTCAGAACTGTCAGAAGTTGGTTATAAACTGGATGAGCCGGTAACAATGGAGCAAGATCTATATAAGAGACAGATCGGAAATGACAAAAAAAAACAAGATCAAATCAATAAGAAGAATTCTGACAGATCAAGGGTTGTCTGTAAGAAAGATTCAGAGTTAAATCAGAATTTACAGAATAAGCTGACTGAAAATCAACTTCAACATCAAGAGAAGATCCACCTAATTTTGTCCTAATCAAGAAACTTTGAAAAGCTTAGTTAGGTTGGATCAGAAGGATCAGTCCATACAAGAACTGGTCAATAAGACAACATCAATAGAGAAATCTAGCTTGTGAAGTTTTCAGTTACTCTTTACTCACAAATTCTTATAGGATCTACTGTTAGATCTGAGATTGTAAGCCTAAAATTATAAAGGCTGAGGTAGGGCTGTGTGCCTGAGGTAGGACTTATGGAAAGTCTAAGTTGTTAGCCTAATTATAAAGGCTGAGGTAGGGCTGAGGCCTGAGGTAGGATTCTGGGGAAAAATCTGAGGTAAGACTTGTGTAAAGTCTGAGGTGTAGGAACCATCTTGGGTTCTAATATTGTAAGATCTGCGGATCCGAGCCAGTGGAAGGAAGTTAGGCTTAATCTAGTTATCTGCTGGATAGGCGAAGGGGGTAAAGTGGATGTGCCCATATCTTGGGGAACCACTATAGATCTGGTGCATTCTGTGTTGTGTTTATTTTCTGTAGATTGATTAATCTATGCTGAAAGAAGTCATATAACTGTTTGCCTAAAAAATTTAAAAAACACAAAAAGATTAGAACCTATTCACCCCCCCCTCTAAGTGTTTAGGCTCTTGAAATAAAGTCTTTCAAGTGGCATCAGAGGGAGGTTCCTCAAAATTTGACTTAATAGTAGGAGGATTTCTCCAAGGCAAATAACAGATAACAAGAATGGGTTCAAGTGAAAATCAAAAGGAATGTGGATCTATGAAATTGCCCATATGCAGGAAAGAATCTTTAGGCATTTGGAAAGAAAGGGTCAGGCTATTTATGGAAGCATCTAATCCAAGAATTTATATTACAGTACAGGAAGGCCCCTTCATCCCAATGAAGGTATCAGTTCTTGATGCAAGCATTCAAACTCCAAAGAGTTATTCAGAGATGACTAAGGATGAAATCATCTTGGCTACATTAGATAAAAGAGCTCAGAGTATAATTGTAAGTGTCATAGATGAAGCAACATTCCAGAATCTTGTGCACTGTAAAACTTCCAAAGAAATGTGGGATACATTGATTGTCTATATGGAAGGCACAGAAGAAGTCAGAGAGGACAGAAAGTCTATGCTGAATCAGGAGTATGAGAGCTTTAGGTAGACTAAAACTGACAACATAGCTGAATGATATAAACATTTTTCGGAATAGTGAAGTAACTGATGACATATGGAAGAGTCTTCAATACTTATGAACTGAATGACAAGTTTCTTAGGTCCCTAACAAAAGATTGGGACACTAAGGTATGTGCCATCAGGGAAGTGGCCAAACTGGCTGACACACCTCCACCTACACTTTTTTGGAAAACTGCTTTCATATGAAATGCAGCTTACTGCTAGGAAAGAGGAAGAGAAGGGAAGCAGATCTGAACATAAAGAAAAGTCAGTAGACTTCAAGGTTGAGGGTTCAAGGAAAGGTAGGAGAAAATCTCCTTCTCCACCTAGAAGGAGTACTGAAGCAGAAGGAGTTCCTGAAACAAGTACATCAGATTGTAACACATCTGATGAAGACTTTGCTGCCTTCACAAGACAATTCCAAAGGTTCATGAAGAAAAAGGAATGGAGAACTAGGCCTTCATCAACATCCTATTCCAAGGATGAATACTACAAGAAGAAGAAAACACCTAAGGAGGACAGGTATACTTATAAACCTGGTAAACAATCTAATTCTAAGATTGTATGTTATTGCTGTAACAGGTCTGGGAATGTCATAGCTGATTGTCCTGACAAAATAAAGGAGTCAAAGGACAAGAAGAAGCAGCTGGTCAAAGGCAAGAAGGATAAGTCTCTAGTTGCTCAGAAAGAGAAGAGTTGGACATACTCTTCATCTTCAGAATCTGGAGAAGAAGAGGCAAGAAGCATATGTTTGACTCTTCTCAACAGAAGAGGATTCTAGGGAACTAGAATTCCTACAGTTGCTGGACTCCATAAATAGAGTGGAAGAATATTGCTGTAAAGGGCTGATGGCACAATCTGAAGAAGAACAGTGCTAGGATCAGCCTGGACCAAGTAAGGTAAACAATTCTTCCCAAGTCTCAGATTACTTTACTAGATCAGAATCAGAAGCACCTTCTTCAAAAGAAATTTATGGATCTTAGTCTGAGGGGGATATTCACCAACTCATTGATGAGTATGGTGGGTTGTTGCATGCCCTAAAGAAGAGCAAGTTTCTTGTTAAAGAGCAGGCCAAAGAGATTGAGTCTCTTAAACTGGTTGCAGCAGATTCAGCAAAACTGCTGGATCAAAAACTGAATGAGGTTTCCAAATTGAAGAACATTATAGTTATTCAGATGGGCACAATCTCATTCAAAGAGAATCATATCAAGAAACTGGAGGTAAAACTCCAGCAAGAGAGAGAGCTAGTGGCTAAATTCTCCAAGCCAAAATAAGTCTTACCTTTGATAGATAATTTTGTTTCACAAAAAGGGAAGACTGGTCTAGGCTTTAAGGGAAGAACTAGGGCTACCAAATCTCATAGAAAAGGTAAAGCTACAGTTCAGCCTCTAGCTGTTAATCCCCGTATTTTCTTTAAGAAGGTAGTGAATCCTACTAACAGGTATGATCATGACATTATACATGGTCACTGTGAGCATGAAAATTTCATGAGCAAGGGTGATAATGTCAATAGATCAATCTATAGGCATGCCCATCATATTCAAGAGGAGTTCTTGAAGAATGCTGTTCCAGCACCAACACTTAATAAGTTTACTGATAACAAAGTAAGAAGGCATGTACCTAAGAATAGGTATAATAGGTTTGAGTGTTGGTGTTGTGGCAAGATGGACCACTTTGACATGGATTGCTAGTTTAACTCAAGTGTTAAAACTAAAAGTAGGATTTTTGTTAGATCAGTTACAAGATTTCAAACTAACAAGGACCTAAGACCCACTAGCAAGTTGGGTTCTAAGGGTAAGTGATTCTTTATTTATTTCAGGTGAATCCAAGTGATCATACCCCTATATGGTACTTGGATAGTGGTTGTTCCAGACACATGACTGGAATAGGGATAATGTTGAGGGACTATGTACCCGTAAAGAATGGACCAAAAATTATCTTTAGTGGATCAGAAAAGGGAATCATCAAAGGATTTGGTAACATATCTTGTGATTCAATTACAATCACTAAAGTGGCTTATATAAAGGGTCTAAAATCTGATTAGCATAAGTCAACTTAGTGATCTAGGTTATCATATTTCTTTCCTCAAAGGGGAGTGCCTAGTAAAAAGGTCAAGTGATCAAGAGATCATTTTGACTGGCACTAAGAATGGAAATGTGTATTTCCTTAACCTAGATTGTAAGTCTAATAACTCCTATTTATTTGGTTGCAGGAGAGAAAGCTTCTTTATGTGTCAAATGGCACAAGAGGCTAGCTCATCTGAATTATAAGTCAATAGGACTGCTATTCAGCATGAGATTAGTGAGGAATGGTCCTCAAGTTAAGTGCATAAAAGAGGGTGTGTGTTCAGCTTGCCAAAAAGGAATGCAGACTAAGTCCTCTTTTCAGTCAATTGACATCAAAGATTCAAAGATATGTTTGTATCTCATGCTTATGGATTTGTTTGGTCCTATGTCAGTTCATAGTCTTGGTAGGAAAGCATACAGACTTGTTGTTGTGGATGACTATTCTAGATTTACATGTGTTTTCTTCTTGAGGCAGAAATCTGAAACTCCAACTGTTTTCCAGTCTTTTGTCAGACAAATACATAATGAATACAACAGTTCAGTGGTCAAAATCAGAAGTGACCATGGAACTGAATTTCAGTCTGAATGTATGACAAAATTCTGTGAAGAACTTGGGATTCATCAGGAATTCTCTTCACCTAGAACTCCTCAGCAAAATGGTGTTGCTGAAAGAAAGAATAGGACTCTAATTGAGGCCAGTAGAACTCTACTGAATGACACTACTCTCCCTCAATACTTCTAGGCTGAGGCAGTAAATACTACATGTCATGTGCTCAATAGGGCCTCCATCAACAAGAAACACAAGATGACTCCCTACCAGATTTTGAAAGGCAGAAAACCAAACATATCTTATTTCAGAATCTTTGGTAGTAAATGTTTTGTACTAGTCAATGGTAAACACTACCAAACTAAGTTTGTTGCCAAATTCCTAGAAAGGATATTTGTTGGGTACAACAACCGAAGTAAAGCATACAGAATTTACAACTTGACTACTCAAGTTGTAGAAGAATCTGTGCATGTTGTATTTGATGAGTCAATGTTTATTAACAGTGAATTATCTAGTTCTTTAGTTAGTTCTACAGGTCTAAAGGATAAACTGGACAAGCTGGCCATCAATGAAGATGTTCCTGCTAAACTGGATGAGGATAAAGATGCCAGCTATCCAGGGGGAGACCATTTCCCTCTGGGTGAAGAAGAAAATGTGGAGCATCAAGATGAGGGAATTGGAGATAGGCATAATGCTGACAGAATTCCTCCAGTAAGGAGACACCTGAAGGATCATCCAGCTCACCTGATCATTGGTGATGCAAGTCAGGGTGTTCTAATAAGGAGCAGGAGCATGAACAAAGTTCTATGTTCTAGCTTCCTGTCATAGATAGAACAAAGGAAGATTGAAGAAGTAATGCAAGACACCAACTAGATTAATGCAATATAAGAAGAGCTCAGTCAGTTCAAAAGGTGTAAGGTGTGGGAACTGGTGCCAAAACCTAAGGATCACAACATAATAGGAATTAAGTGGATCTACAGGAACAAACTTGATTAGAATGGCACAATAGTCAAGAACAAGGCTAGACTGGTAGCAAAAGGCTACAGGCAAGAGAAAGGTATTGATTTTGATCAAACCTTTGCTCCAGTGGCAAGGCTGGAGGCTATAAGGCTGTTCTTGGCCTATGCTGTCTTTCAAGGGTTCAAAGTATATCAGATGGATGTGAAATCAACATTTCTGAATGGTTATTTGAAAGAAGAAGTCTATGTAGAACAACCCTCAGGTTTTGTAGACTCTCACTTTCCTGATTATGTATATAGGCTTAGGAAAGCACTATATGGTTTGAAACAAGCTCCAAAGGCTTGGTATGAAACCTTGTCTGCCTTCCTTATTGAGAATAAATTCTCTAGAGGAAAGATAGACAAAACTCTATTCTATAGGAAATCAAAAGGCAAGATAATACTAGTCCAGATATATGTGGATGACATTATCTTTGGTTCTACTTAAAACAGCCTTTATAGGAAGTTTGCCAAACTTATGCAAGGGAAGTTTGAGATAAGCAGTATGGGTGAGCTGAAGTTCTTCTTGGGACTTCAAGTCAGACAGACTGAGAGTGGATTGTGCATATCCCAGTCTAAGTTCACCAAGGAGTTGATTAAGAAGTATGGTTTGGACTCAGCTTTTACTATGAAAACTCCAATGGGAACAAGTATGCTTATATGCAAAGATGAAGCAGGGAAACTTGTTTATGAGTCTTTGTATAGAGGGATAATTGGCTCCCTACTATACTTGACTGCTAGTAGACCTGACATCATGTATGCAACATGTGTCTGTGCTAGGTATCAAGCATGCCCTAAGGAATCTCATTATACTGCAGTTAAGAGAATATTGAGATATCTTAAGGGCACACCGAATCTAGTCCTTTGGTACCATAAGAATAGATATTTTCTATTAACTGGTTTCTCAGATGCAGATTTTACTGGATGCAAAGAAGACAGAAAAAGTACCACAGGAACCTGTCAATTCCTTGGTGGGAGGCTGGTGTCATGGAGCAGCAAGAAGCAAAACAGTGTAGCTATATCAACAGTTGAATCAGAGTATATAGTTGCAGGTAGCTGCTGTGCACAATTGATGTGGATAAAGCATCAACTAGAAGATTATGACATCCAGGTAAGTAGAATTCCACTATTGTGTGATTATATAAGTGTTATTTCAATTGCAAAGAATCCGGTATCACACAGTAGGACCAAGCATATAAAAATAAAGTTTCATTTTATCAGAGAACATGTAGAGAAGGAAAATATTAATCTAGAGTTTGTAAAATCTGATAATCAAATAGCTGATATTTTTACAAAACCTTTGGATGAAACTAAATTCAATAATTTCAAAATTGAATTTGGTATGTTGAACCTAGAATAGGTTAAGACAAGTTTCCATTAGTTGCATATATAAGCACCAAATTTCTATTGAAATTTGGCTAAGTACAAAGTTTGTGTCGACTCAAGCAAGTTGTGTCAACACACTCAGCATGTTGTGTCGACACAGAAAAAGGATGTGTCGACATAGAAATAGTATCTGTGTCGACAGAAGTATAGGTGTCGACACAACCTTGTCGAGACTATATGTCGAGAGGATATTTATGTCGACACAAAAAGTTGGTGTCGACACAACTCTATCAAGACTAAAGTGGTCCGTGTCGACACAGACACAAGTATGTCGACACAGACTCAAGTATGTCGACACATAAATGTGTCGACTTAAAATACGTTTTGATGACTTAGACATTAGTATGTCGAGACATAGTCTTGTCGACTTAACTTTAGTTCTGTCAAGACCTAGGTCATTTTTGTCGACACAAAAACTGATTTGTCGACTTAGGTCAGACTTTTTACCTGCCCTTGACACAAGTACTATAAATAGGTGAATCCAAAATCTGGTCGATTATGCTATCAGAATTTTTGAATCTACACCTTCTGTCGACATAGACCTTCTCTTCTCTTCTCCTCTAGCACTTACGTCAATGGCGCCACACCAAGAAGATAAGGTTAATGAAGGTTATGAACTGGTTCGCGAAGGGTTCACGACTGCTTCTGATGAAATTTAGGGAGTTATTGCCCTAATTTCTGAAAATAGATTAGAATTCTTGGTCTCTGAATCGACCAAAATATGGAAAAAGGAAGTCATGGAGTTCTACTCAACCGCTACAATGGACTCTGAAGGAAAGAAAATCAAGGCATCTATTCAAGATACCCGGGTGAAGCTCACTTTGAAAACTATCAGGAAAGCACTACATCTTTCTTTGATCAAGGATACATATAAAATAACTCCTTCCCAGATAACTGAAGCTTTAAGTTGGTGTGGACTGAGTCCCAGTATTAAGATTGGATCATCTATCAATAGAAAAGGGATGAATTCCCAAGGAAAATTTCTTTCAGAAGTTGTGGGCAAAATGATTATCTACAAGACTGGTGGACATGATAGGATTTCTGTCCACATATTCAATCTTATGGTGAGGGTTATATTCTAGATAAACAATGACTGGGCAGCAGTGTTGTTTGATAAAATTCAAGAAGGAATTAAGAAACCTAACCTGGGAAGGATCCTCAGTTTATGCTTAACATCAGTAATTCCAGATGTTCTGAAACAAGCAAATGGCTCTAAGATAAATCACATGAGGAAAATGGATGTAAGGATACTGTCAAGATGAGACAGAGTTCTGACCAAGAAAGTCCCTGCTCCCAAGGAGCAAACTAAGAAAGACAAGAAGAAAAAGAAAGTGATTGTACAGGCCGACTCCTCCAGTGATTTTGAGGAGGAAGTGGTCTTTAGTTCTGATGAAGACCAGCACCAACAGGATGCTCATGATCAAGTAAAGGATAGTGAGCCCCAGGAGCAACAAGTTGACTCCACTCCAGGAGGAGAAAACTTAGAACAAGAAACTGAGCTGCCTGCCCATAAGGGAGGTATTGATGATGCTGTCCTAGACATCGACTTAGCTTCAGATACAATCATGGATGTAGTATCTGAAATCAACACTACAACTGAAGAAACTGATAGGACAGATGCTCAAAATGAGCCAGTAAGTATCTTCTCCATAGTCTAGTGATATATGATGGGATTCTCCTCAAAAAAAATTCTAGGGAACACTTTTGTTTACACAAAAAATCTTTCAAGTTGTATTAGTCTTTTAAGTAATACTTTAAAACCTAATCTTATTCCTTCTGTACAGATACATCAGGAATTTATAATGGAAGAATTGTTTCCTGATCCTCCTCATGATAGGACTGAGGGGGAGCATATTGAGAAAGGAAAAGATATTCCAAGTACTGGGGGTGAGTTATCAAAAGATACAGAGGAGGATGCCCCAGCTAAAAAGAATACTGTTAATATTAAAAGTACAACTGAATCTTCTGAAGATGAAGAAGCCACATTGGCTAAGAAAACAAAGCAAACTGTAATAAAGAAAAAGAGTTCTGGATATAAGAAGGCTTTACAAAAGGAAAAAACACCATCTACATCAAGTATGGACTTCAGTTCTTTACTGGTCCAGATGCAGATAAAATTAAATAATCAAAAACAGACAATAGAGAAATATGTGGATGAAACTCATAAGGAGTTACAGTTTCAGTTGGCCCAGGACATCAAATCTATTAGGTTTGAAGTAAATTAGAATAAGAAGGAGATGACAGATTGCTTCCATAAAGGAGGTAATGTTATGGTGTTCCTGGCCAAGAAACAACAAGATATCAAAGCTACAATGGATGAAATTGAAGTTAAGCAAGGCTATGTACTTGAGAATAAGATCAGAATGAATGAAAACCTTAAGGATTCACATCATACCATATTAACGAAGCTCACTGATTCTAGCACTGCTTCGAAGGCTGAAATCTCCAAGCAAATCCAGGAAGACATAGCTACTATTAATGCCAAATTTCAAGATTCTCAGGAGAAAATTAAAACTTTCCTGACAAAATTCATAGCTTATTTTCAAGAGGGAACTGAATATGTAGCTGATCAAGTGAGATTCCAGAAAGAAGACTTAAGAGATCATGTTACAAGAGAAGTCATAAAGGGGGAGAGATTAGTAGTCAAAGCCAGCTCTAACCATGCTAAATGGACTTCCAATAGCATCAGAGCTACTCTTGGATATCCTCCTCTCTATGATGATGATAATGTAGCAGAGTATGGGATACAACCTGCACATTTTGAAGGAGATCAGCCTGAAGTTGCTTAGGTGATCTACCCCCCAGCTGATTTTGAGATTGTTCAAGAAGAAGTGATGAAAATGTATTGTCCTCCACCAGAGGCACAAAATGTAATTCTGGAAAAGGTTGAAATGTCAGAAGCTGCATTAGAAGCTCAGAAGGAAGCTCAACTTTCCAAGAAGAGATTCAGAGAGCAGGCTGAGCTGAAGCCAGATTTTGAGCAGTGGAGCCCAACTTCTAGAAACATCATACTTACTGTCTGGAAAGCTATAAAGGATAAAACCCATGATAGGGGTAAGTGGTATTCTGAACAAGAGTGGAATAAATATCAAGCAAGATAAGAAGCAATCCTTTAATATAGAAGAAGTGTTAAGGCTGGGAAGCTACCTGCTAATGCTCAAGAGGCAAGCAAATACTTCCCTAAACCTTTCAACAATTTTAAAAGATAGAAGATCAAGGCTGAACAATTAAAGAAGAAAGATATAAAAGGGAAAAAGCCAGCTGAGGATGTTGAACCTTCTATGCAGGCTAAAATCATGTCTGGCAAAGGAATAGTTATTAAGGAGACTAGTTAGTAATAGGATTGCTAGGTTTATGTAATAGAACAATGTACTAATTTGTTTCTTTTGTTCTATAAGAAATTCATGTAAACCAAAGTTTTACTGATTAATGAAATCTGTTTAAGTATTAAGTGTTTGTTGTTTACAATGATTATGTGATAACTTGCTCTGAAATATTTTTACATCTATTTACAATTTTGTTTTATCTTAAGAGATGTATATCTTTGACTAAGGGTTATGACTTATCCAAATAGGGGAGATTGTTGGGTACATTGGAAAATGTGTACAAGATTTGGAGAAGCCACAACTTAGTCAATGGTATGCATCAATTTGTATTTTATAAAAGTTTGAGTTTCATTGTGCAGGTTTAAGCATTTGAAGAAAAATTTTCTAAGTACAAGTGTCAACACTTGTGAAGAAACTGTGTCGACACTCAGGGAACTTATGTCGACACCCAGGCAAGCTGTGTCGACACACAGGCAAATTGTGTCGATACTTATGAAGAACTTGTGTCGACACATAGAATTTGTGTCGACACTTATGAAGAAGCTGTGTCGACACTCAAAGCTATGTCGACACCCAAGGAAGTAGCTGTGTTGACATCTGAAGAAGGATTTGTGTCGATATTTAAAACTAAAGCTGTGTTGACACTCAGTAGATATATCGACACCTGAAGCAATTGTGTCGACACACAGGACTTGTGTCGACACACCAAATCTCAAAAGGCTGTGTCGAGGTCAGAAGTAATTGTGTCGACAAATAGGACTTGTGTCAACACACTCAACGCCATTTGACAAACACTCAACACTAACTGTCTACAACAGAAATGTCGAGACAAGGAGCTGCTATGTCAGCACACAGGACTTGTGTCGACACATACAACAAAAGCAGTGTCGAGAAGCAGAAGTATAACTGTGTCGACACTTGGAGTAATTGTGTCGACACCATGAAGACTTGTGTCGACACTTAGTCTATATGTGTCGACACATGTGAAGCAGTCTGCTGAGTGTTGTGTGCTTAGTTGAAAAGACATTGAAGAACCTGGTGACGTGAGTGGTGACTTGATAGCTGTCATAACTAACCGGTCTGACACTATTATAAGAACTGTCAGAAGTCTGTTATAAACCTGATCAGCCGGTAACCATGGAGCAAGCTCTATATAAGAGACAGATCGGAAATGAAAAAAAAAACAAGATCGAATCAATAAGAAGAATTCTTACAGATCAAGGGATGTCTGCAAGAAAGATTTAAAGTTCAATCTGAATTTACAGAAGAAGCTGACTGAAGATTAACTTCAACATCAAGAGAAGATCCACCTTATTTTGTTCTAATCAAGAAGCTTTGAAAAGCTAAGTTAGGTTGGATCAAAAGAATCAGTCTATACAAGAACTGATCAAGAAGACAACATCAACAGAGAAATCTAGCTAGTTAAGTTTTCAGTTACTCTTTACTCACAAATTATTGTAGGATCTACTGTTAGATCTGAGATTGTAAGCCTAAAATGATAAAGGCTGAGGTAGGGCTGTGTGCCTGAGGTAGGACTTGTGGAAAGTCTGAGTTGTAAGCCTAATTATAAAGGCTGAGGTAGGGCTGAGGCCTGAGGTAGGATTTTGGGGAAGAATCTGAGGTAGGACTTGTGTAAAGTCTGAGGTGTAGGAACCATCTTGGGTTCTGAGATTGTAAGATCTGCTGATCCGAGCTAGTGGACGGAAGTTAGGCTGAATCCAGTTATCTGCTAGATAGGCGAAGGGGGGAAAGTGGGCGTACCCATATCTTGGGGAACCACTATAGATCTGGTGCATTCTGTGTTGTGTTTATTTTCTGTAGATTGATTAATCTGTGCTGAAAGAAGTCGTATAACTGTTTGCCTAAAAAATTAAAAAGACACAAAAAGATTAGAACCTATTCACCCGACCTCTAGGTGTTTAGGCTCTTGAAATAAAGTCTTTCATTTCCTTTGTCTCTACCTTACCTCTTCTTTTCTTCCTTTTGTAATTTTAGACATTCCCTCTTTAAATGCCCAGACTTGTGATAGTGAAAGCACCCAGAAATAGAATTTTCTTCATCGCTCTCTGAAACCTTTGACGGTTTGTTCCTTATCCTCTTCTCTTCTGCACCTTTATTTAGAAATCTTTTGAACTTCTCTTACCTCTTAGGATTCTTCATGAATCTTCTAAATTCTCGTACATAAAGGCTCTCTACATCTTCATTATTAGACTCTTCCACTACCTCCTTTTCCTTTGCTGCTTACAATGTTAGAGCTTCTTTGTCTCTCTTGAATATTCCTCACTTTGTATCTTCAGCTCTAGCTCATGGGTCTTTAGATTCCCAATGAGCCTTTTTATTTCCAATGTGATAATATTGTGTGACTCAGTAGTGTCGGCCACTTTTGGATTGAATTGTGGAGGCAAAGACCGTAGAATCTTCCAAGCCAAGTCCCCATTTAAGAAAGTTTTTCCGAGAGATCTAGAGGCATTGATGATTTTTGTGAAGCCATTATACATGCTATCCACCTACTCATTGATCTCCATCCAAAATTATTCATATTCAGACTCCAAACGAAATATCTTTGATTCCTTTGCCAGCGAGGTACCTTCACGAGTCAATTCAAGTAAATGCTAAATATCATAAGCAGTTTCACAATTACAATATCTATTAAATTCAGTCTTATCTAATGTGCAGAATAAATACTTCATGGCCTTGGCATTGTTAGTACACATCAGCTTATCAATGTTGTCCCATTTATCACGTAGTTTTTCTACAGTCTGATCAAATACAGTTATAGTGGGTGCAGTGTATTTAGTTTCTACCATGGCCCACACGTCCATGCTCTGTGTCATGAAGAATATTTTCATGCACGTTTTTTAGTGGTTGTAATACTTCCCCATAAATAAAGAAAGCCTACTTACTCCTTGTCCCTCAAGAAATTCGTGATTAGTATTGGTCATCTACTTCAGGTTTTTAATCCCTTTTCGAAGTAACCTCGCTATGATACCACTTGTTCGATCTGGTGGCAAACCATAGAGGCGGGGTGGGGGTGAATAAGGTTTTTAAGTAAATTCAATAATAAAAATAAATTTCACCAAGGGTAACCTGTTCAGGAAGCTATCGCGAGGCGGTAAGATACAATCGAGCGACGGTAGGTCACAGTAAACAACTTTCCCAGCAAAATGTTAATTTCTAAATTACAAATAGCCCTTAAACACTAGCAACATCTAGCCATGAATTCACAATAAAACAAAAGAACTTTAATTTTATTCAAAACTAAAATAATGGTTTACAATAAAATGACTGGATCTCCTTGAAGCCGGAGATCGGAGGCGATGAATCATACAAATCTCTATTGGTTTCTATATCGACCCTCCAAGGACCGGTTTGCTCTCTCATATTCCCAAGAAGATTGACGAGATGACTCTTCACCTTCCTCCCAGGAAGGGTCTTAGAGCTTACTAGATCTCCTAGATCTAGACGTCCTCCCAGGATGATTTCCCACAGATTCCTCCAAGGAATCCGACGGCCTCCCAAACTGATTTCTAACAAACTCAGACTGAATAGAAAAGTGAAAATACAAATAATAATTAAAGAGTTTGAAATTATTACTCCCTCAAAATAAGAAATCCCTTGTAGAACAGTGCGCGATCTAGGATTCTGAATGTCATTCTTCTTACACTCGATCAACCGCTTATGGTCATTAGAAACTTCGCACTTCAGAGTTCTTCGATCATAAATAGGAGGGAGAAATTTTGCTTTTTCTTGCTCAAAGGCGGTGGTTTGTACCAACAGAGACAGTATACAAACCATATACCTGAAATCCTCCTTCTTATCTCCTCAAAAAAAGAAATGCACGCTTTTAAACTCGTCTTTAAAAAAATCTACAGCAGACGGTAGAGATAGCGCCCGTTAGTAGGTCTCCTTACGCGAAGTCACCATTTGTCCATTAAATTAGGAAAATATCCAAAATAATATTCGCTCCACTTTTTGATACTGCAGCGCGGTAAGGCTAACGCATGGCGGTAACAGTTTCCTCTACACGAATTGATTCAACGGTCGTCAAAATTGCTAGCGCTAGGGGGTAGGCCTAGCGCCCAGTTCTAGGTCACAAAGAGAGATGTTTATGTGCTCAATATAATCCTATGTTGTAACATCCCATTTCCAACTAGACACCTAAGAGTGGTTTTGTCATGACAAAACCCTAGGAAGCCCAAGAAAGAGTCAAGTGGACCTGGTGGTGTGGATAGAGGCACAATGGTCTGCAAATAGTAAACTCCAAAACCTTGGTTTAAGATGATCATGAAGCTTCACCAAGACTCCAAGACCCCACCCATATCTTCATAACCCTAGTAAGGGGTCAATGGGTCACTAATGACCCATGGAGGGCAGCCAAAGGACCTGAGTTGACTAGAGTCAACTCTAACCCTAATTGGGTCAAATTGACCTACACAAGGGTCATTGTAGTCTCTTAGCCAAATGGACCACCCCTATACCTCCATAACCCTAGGTAGGGGTCAATGGGTCATTAAGGACCCATGGAGGGTAGTCAAGGGAGCTAAGTTGACCAAAGTCAACTCTAACCCTAATTAAGTCAAATTGACCTACACAAGGGTCAATTACAGTCCCTTAGCCAAGTGGACCCCACCCATACCCTCATAGCCCTAGTGAGAGGCCAATAGGTCACCAAGGACCCATTGGGACCAATCATAAAGGCTAGGTTGACCAAAGTCAACTCTTGACCTAAAATTGTCAAAGTGCCCTAGTTAAGGGTCAAGTGACCTCCAAGGGCCAATCCAACCCCACCTTGACCCTAGGGGAGGCTAATGGGTCACCAAGGACCCATTGAAGAAACCTCAAGGACCAATTAGACCTAGGTGGGCCCTAGTCCAACTTTGGGTCAAGTTAGCCCAAATGGGCTAACTCAAGCTCAAGCCCATTTCAATTGGGCTAACCTTGACTTAAGTGACCAGATGGACTTGTGGGCTACCATAGGATAGGGAGGAGCCAAATTTCAGGCTTGGTTACTAGGAGAGAGAAAGCCACCCAAGGAGGAGAGAGAAAGAGAAGGAAGAAGGAAGGAGGACTTTGTGCTCCTCCTCCCCCCTCCCCAACCTCCCCATTCAATTCAGAAGAACAAGGGGGAGTGCAGCAGCCATTTTGGATTGGTTAGAGCAAGCTCCACCCCCCTACCAACCAAGCTGTCATTGTTGACTTAGGCCAAAAATGGCACAAGGCATTCAGCCACCTAACTCCCCTCCTCTCCCTCTTTAAAAGCTTCACTGAGGTTCAAGGAGCATTTCCCACTATTTTCCTGAAGGAGCCAGCAAGTTTCCTGTATTTTTGAACAAGCCGACCACCACCGGCCACCACCATGCCAATCCGGCGATCAGCACGGCTACAGCCGCCACCACAGGTCCTCCTCTACTCCTTAACCTATGGGCAGACCTTAGAAATCATTAGGTCCAAGGTTCGGGCTCAATTGAGCCCGATCCAATTAAGAAAAATCGCGATTTTTCCATGGTTTTGAGCTTGTCGAATTCACCGGAATAGTGCTCCCTGGCGGCCGTGCCGCCGCCTGGAGGTAGCCCCGACCACCCCGAAGGTGTAGGCGGCGGTGGCCGGCCGGGGAGGTGGCCGGATCGCCGGCGGCAGCCGCTGGAAGATGGCCCAGGCGGGACGGATCTGGGCCGTCAGCTAAAGCTTGAAGATGACCAGATGTCGTCCACCTTACATCAAGATTCGTGCTGCATTAGATTTCAAACTATAGGTTTATATATTTCATTTTAATGAATTCTGTCACACCTAATGTATTTACTGTTTTTAATTTTTAAAAATACTTAGGCCCCTCTACTGAAAAAGTCACCAATATGAAGTTTGTAGCCCTAAGTGTCTAGTTTAATTCAAAATTGATTTGTACCCATTTGGACCTCTGGTTGGACTAGGGCACCCATTTTGGTGGGGCCTATATCTAGGGCTAGGAAAATATTAAACTTAGTGCCCACACTTTATCCTTAGTCCAAATGATTTGAAATTTTGGCAGAGAGTCACCCTTGTCCATTTCTAGACCCTGCCCAAAAATGGGAATTTTTGGGAATAATTTTTTATAGTTTTGGAAATAATTTAATTTCTCTAGGGTAAATTAATTTATGTGTCAAATGAAGTCCAAATTCATCCAAATTTTGGTGGGAGATATATGAGGTCAATATAGACCTCTGGTTAAAATTTCATTAAGTTTGGAGGTGATTTAAATGGAAATCATGCAAACCCTAGCCTTGCCCTAAGAAGGGCATTTTGGTCCAAAATGTAATTTTTGCTTAGAGTGTCCAATTCACCTCAACAGAGGTTTAAATTTGGAACACTGACTTTTCATGAACTTGTGCACCTTCCAATGAAATATGGGGAGGTTTGGAATTGATTTGCCCCAAGATCCTAGGTCAAACCCTAAGGAAGGGCTTTTGTACCTTGTGAAGGGCATGTGGCCAAAACACCTTGTATGACTATAAAATTTTGTAGGGAGGGTATTATGGTATTATAACCCTCTGGTTAAAATCTTAGGGTGTTTTGGAAAGTTTGGGACCCACAAAACCCTAACACTAGTTTAGGGCACAAATATTGTAGGGTTGTAATGGGCTAGCTAAACTCCTCAAACTAAGGTGAAATTTTGGTAGATTGGTCATAAGGATATTAAGAGCCTCTGGTAATTTAATTGGGAATTTTGGGACAATAGTTATAGTACTTCATTTGTAACACAAGGGATGCCTCAATATAATAAATTGATCATTATGGTCCCTCTGATCCTTGGGAGGTCATGAAAGTTTGGTAGAGGAAGTTTTGAATCCTTATATGCATATATAAATTTTATAAAAATTTTTGGATACATATTAGAGGTACTTACTTCACAAGCTTGTTAAAAGAGAAAATTATTCTATAATTTAATTAAGATCATTTACTGATAAATAAATTATGAAATTTGGCCCAAATCATTTATATGCCATTAGAATCATACTTGAATTTTCTCTGAATTTTTGGAAGCAATATAGTCTTTTATATTTCTTTAAATGAATTTTCAAGGGTTAAAATGAAATAGGAATTTTGGGATAAAACCTTACTGAAAAATTGAGATATTTTGGAAGATGAGTTAAATCCTTATTTTAAATATGTTGGTATCCTAGTTTTGATTTGAGATCAGTCTTTTCTTTCTGTCTCTTGACCCAAGATTTATCTATGGTCAAAGGTTAGTTGTTTAGTTTGTTGCTCAAGTTTTAGAGGCGTCATTTTTCCAGATGTAAATTTGGTTAAGTTGTTTTTCGTTCGACTATGGTCGAACGCCGCTCGACTATCGTCTATCGGCTGATCGACGATCGTCTATTAGTTGGTCGACTATCTGTCCTTGTTGATAGCTCGACTATTTGTTGATAGGTCGACTATCTGTTTTCTTTGATAGCTCGACTATCTGTTGATAGGTCGACTATCTATTTTCTGTGATAGTTCGACTATCTGTTGATAGGTCGACTATCTGTTTTCTGTGATAGGTCGACTATCTGTTTGATAGGTCGACTATCTGTTTTGTTTGGTAGTTCGACTATCTGTCCTGATAGATCAACTATCTGTCCTGATAGTTCGACTATCTGTTGTGGTAGTTCGACTATCTTCTTTGATAGTTCGACTATCTGGATCGTTCGACTATCTATCTGATAGGTCGATGATCTCTGTGCTTCGGTCGACGATCTCCGAGGGTCGTTCGACGTTTTGCTGTATGTTTTGAGTAATTTTGTCATCTTCTATAATGTGATTTATTTTGGCATATTTTATAAAAGATTGTTTGAATAAATTTATGATATTATTTCCATGTAATATCTGCTCCATTCCTTATGCATGAGCCAATCTTTTTCTGACAAAGTTGTTTGTCTTATTAGCTGAGATATGATTTCTGCTTTATCTGCCAGGCTATCCTTTATAGCCGTTAGACTCAAAAAGTCTTCCTTGGCTGTAAAGAGTCTTTTCTGATGTGACTTTCTCAAGTATTATTTCATCAGAGTTATTTGCAACTTCTTAGAAAGCTTTATCCTCTTATAGGATATCTGTCTGCAGTATTTGTTTTGCTTTATGCTTTTTACAGCCCAGCTTGTAGATTTCAATAGAAGACAAGATTTAAACTCAAATTAGAGTCGTTGTTGCTGCTGTTATATAAAGACTTCTTTGGAGAAAGAAATCAACTAGTTCTGATATACAAAAAGCTAACAGCAGCATTCAAGCTCACAACTTACAGTTTACAACTGCTCTCAGCTCGTTCACATCTAACTGAGAAGAAGTTTTAGTTCTTCACTCTTCTTCAACCTGAGTTCTCCTGCTTACAGAAAGATTTTCACTCAGAGCTTTTTGAAGAAGAAGAAGAAGAAGATAGCTGCCTGAAGAAGAAATTTTATTTCATATTATTTATCTTCTTGTAGCTTTTTCCTTCAGATTTTCTGAAGTGTTTCTGCACTGAGGCAAGACTTCACCTGAACGTTCTTTTAGCCAGTGGGAGCCTTGATTCTTTAAGAGCTTTCTAGCTCAGTGCAAGTTCTTGTGCTTCTCTAATCTATTGTAAAATAGAGAAGACATCTTAACCTCCTTTCCCCCTCCTGTAAAGGATTATTACTCCCTTCAAAAGTATACCTTGGTGGCAGGGCACCTGATCAAAAACCTGTATTGGTTTTTAGACAGCTGATCAAAAGTCTAAAGGGTTTCTGGATCTACCTGAAGCAGATCTTGTTGGTGGCAGGGCACCTGATCAAAAACCTGAGTGGATTCCTACCTTGTTGGTAGAAGAGTGGACCCAAGTTGTTTGGGGAACCACTATAAATTCCTTGTGTCGTCTGGATTGTTTATTTAATTCTATGTGCTGATTGGCTGTGATTAGATTTTAACTAGGTTTGCTAGTTGCTGTTTAGGATTCCAAGCCTTAACTGTAATTACAGTTGGCTGCCTTTTGTGCACAACACTTGTGTTAGGCTTTAGGGTTTCATCTCAAATATCTATAACCTTCATTCCGCAATTAACTCCAAGGGAGTTGAGTAGATAGTCAACTTTGCTAGTGCAATTTTTGATTACTCCATTCACCCCCCCCCCCCTCTAGAGTAGTATCTATCCCTTTTCTTTCAATCGGTATCAGAGGGAGGTTATCTGACAGAATAGGCTAACACCTAAGTCACAAGATCCTGATAGATACCAAAGTTTATATATATTCACTTTCACTATCATGGCCCAGTCCAAGGATTACTCTAGCACCAGACCTCTAGCATGCAACTTGGCTAAGTTTAGCATCTGGAAGGCAAGGATTAAACTATATATGAACTCTATTGATGAGAGTATTTTTGCTTCTATTTTGACAGGACCACCAAGAGCACCTGCTGCAGCTACTGCTTCATCATCAACTGATATGAGTGTAGTGCCTCCACCAGATTACAATGATGAATACAAAAAGGCAAAGATAGCAGATGCTAAGGCAATGAACATTCTGGCTCAGACAATGTCTGATGAAGTATTATAGAACATTGCTGACTGCTCCTCAGCAAAAGTAATGTGGGATACACTGAACCAGATTGTAGTTGGTTCAGCTGATGAAAGGAAGGACAGAAGGTCCAACCTTATCTCCCAGTATGAGAATTTCAAGAAAACTGATGCTGAATCAGTTGAAGCTATGTACACAAGGCTCAGCTCAATTATCAATGAGCTGAGGACTCTTGATAAGGATATTTCATTGATAGAGGTCAATGGTAAGATTCTTATGTGCTTCCCTAGAACATGGGATCTGAGGATCTGGCCTATCAAGGAGGCCAGAAGCACAACAGAAATCTCAACAGAAGCCCTCCTTGGCAAGCTCAAGTCCTTTGAGCAAGTGCTGAAGTCCAAGGAAGCTGAGGCTGAAGCAAAGACTCCAACTCCTATAAGAAAAGAGCAAACCCTTGCTCTCAGAGCTGCTGACACTTCTGAAGGAAGCCAGTCCAATGAGGAAATGATGGCATTATTTGCCAAAAGGTTTCTCAAGATGGGAAGGAAAGAATTCAGAAAGAAATATTCAAAATATGAAGAAAAACCAAGGTATGATCGTACTCCTTCTAAAGAAATAATTTGCTATGGTTGCAAGAAGCCTGGACATATTCTTCCAGACTGACCAGAGGAAAAGAATAAAGATAAAAGGAAAGACAAGGATCAGCACAGGAAGCATTTCAAGCCATCCTCCTACAAGAACAAAAAGAAGGAGAGAGGTTTTGTTGCTGAAACCTGGAGCGATTCTGATGAGGAATCTTCCTCCTCAAGCTCCAGTGAGGATGAGGAAGAAAAGAAGGCAAAGGAAGTTTGCGTGATGTCAATTGATGCCTGCAGCAATCACTCAGCTGCAGAGAGTTCAGATTCTGATGAAGAAATGCCAACAAAAGATGAGGTATTGTCTTCTTACGATTTTACATATGCTGAATTTAAATCAGATTTTAAATCCTTATGTTTAGATTTAATTAGTTCTGAAAAGGAAATAAAAGAGCTTAGAAATAAACTAGCTGAATCTGAATTAATTTCTAATGAAAACATTAGGCTAACAGCAGAACTCACTAATTCTAGTGAAGAAATAAAATTCCTTAAGAATGAATTAGCTAAGTCCAAAAAGTTAGAAGAATCTCTGAATGGTAGAAGCCTTAAGTTGCTTGAAATAACCAGCATGTTTAACACTAGGTCAGGCAATAACAAATTAGGCTTAGGAGCTTCTTCTAGTGAACCCCCAATCATTCTTAAAAACCATCTTTCAACTCCAGTGAATTTTATTTCATCTAGTGGAATAAAGAACACTGAGCAAGTTAATAAAGTTAATAAAGCTTTAAATAAAGCTAAGAGAGAGAAAAGAAAACAAAAATTTAAGGAAATACAAAGAGCGTCGAACGCTGCTCGACGATCGCAGGCCCAATGGTCGAACGGAGATCGACGATCTGGGCACCCATCATCGAACGTTGATCGACGTTTTCAATATGAATTTCAAAACTTCAACCAGAACTTTAAAAACCAGAATGAAAATAAAAACCCTAGGTTCATTGACCCATCATCTGCATGGAGAATCCCATCTAGGAGATCTTACCCGTTAGGTTATCACCCTCAACCTGCTTATTCATTTATTTCCAGTTTTTCTTATGTGAAAAATAAGGGACCCAAGGTTACCTGGGTCCACAATGTTTAACTTATTTTTCTACAGGTAAAGACCTATCCTATCACTCAGAATAAGTGGTATTTGGATAGTGGTTGCTCCAAGCATATGACAGGAAATAAAGAACATCTATCAAGGTTCAAGGCTAAGCTTGGCCCAAAGGTGATCTTTGGAGATTCAAGCTGTGGTCAAACTGAAGGCTATGGCAGGATGATAATTGGAGCTGTAACATTGTAACTGGACTGAAGCATAATCTCATTTCAATAAGTCAGTTATATGATGCTGGATACCAGGTATCATTTTCTAACTCTCTTTGTAATATTACTTTAAATAATAATGTTGTGTTAGTAGGTATTAGACAAGGTAATATCTACTTAGTAGATTTTAACTCAACTCACTCTGAAATCTGCTTATTTAATGAAGTAACCAATAACAATACTTTATGGCATAAAAGGCATAGCCATGTTAACCTCAAGAATATATCTAGGTTATCTAAACATAACCTTGTTAGAGATTTACCTTCTTGCCCCTACAAGAAGGAGAGCTTATGCAAGGCTTGTCAATTAGGCAAGCAAACCAAGAATTCATTTAAATTAGTAAATAAAAGTGATTCTCCTAGAATCTTGTATTTATTACATTTGGACCTATTTGGCCCAATAAATGTACAGAGTTTAGGAGGGAAGTATTACACCCTAGTCATTGTAGATGACTTCTCTAGGTTCACTTGGGTGTTCTTTTTGAGAACTAAGGCTGATAACTTCAATGCCCTTATAGATTCTCTATTATGTGTGCAGACTGAGTACTCTACTCATGTGGCCTTGATCAGAAGTGATCATGGTACTGAGTTTGACTCTCTTCTCATGCAAGAATTCTGTGAGAGAGAAGGTATCAAACATAGCTTCTCAGCTCCTAGAACTCCCCAACAAAATGGGGTAGTTGAAAGGAAGAACAGAACACTAATTGAAGCTGCTGGCACATTGTTGGCAGATGCTAATATGCCTCTTTCCTATTGGGCAGAAGCTGTTAGTACAGCAAACTATGTCTTGAATAGAAGTCTGATACACAAACTTAAGTGTAAAACTCCTTATGAGTTGCTTAAAGGAAAGAAACCTAAAATAAATTATTTTAGAGTTTTTGGTTGTGTAGTTTATATTCATAATAATAATAAAGAATACCTTAGAAAATTTGAAGCAAAAGCTTCAATGGGAATTTTTCTTGGATATTCCCAAGTAAGCAAAGCTTATAGGGTTTTTAATAAATCATCTTCTAAAATTGAAGAGTCTGTTCATGTGTCCTTTGATGAATCTCAAATGTTTTACAAGGAGAAGGAAACTTCCCCTTCCTCAAGTTCATTACAGGTACAAGAATCTAGCAAAGATGTCACTCAAGAGATTCTCCATCTTTCAACTCTTCATATCATTGAATCAGAAAGTGATGAAGACCTTGCAGAAGTTGTTGTTGTTTCACCAATAGTAGATCAAATTCCTCCTGAGAAATTAATCCCAACTATTGCTGAAGATCACATCCCACCTGCTGATATTGTCACACTTAGAGATCATCCTACATCTCAAGTGATTGGAGACATATCAGCTGGTGTTCAAACAAGACATCAGTTAAGACAGGATGTGATGCATGCTTGTTTCCTTTCACAGATTGAGCCCCTCACCATTAAAGATGCTGAGCTAGATCCCCACTGGATCATTACTATGCAAGAGGAACTCAATCAGTTTGAGAGATGTAAAGTATGGACTTTGGTTCCAAGACCTAAAGGCCAACTAATCATAGGCACCATGTGGGTGTATAGAAACAAGTTGGATGCAAATGGAATCATTGTAAGGAACAAAGCTAGGCTTGTAGCTCAGGGCTACAGACAGGAGGAAGGTATAGATTATGACCAAACCTTTGCTCCTGTTGCAAGGCTAGAGGCAATAAGGATCTTCTTAGCCTATGCAGCCTATATGAAGTTTAAGGTTTTTCAGATGGATGTCAAAAGTGCCTTTCTAAATGGTGAGCTAAAGGAAGAGGTATTTGTTGAACAACCACCTGGGTTTGTTTCTTCAACTCAGCCCTCACATGTATTCAAGTTGCAAAAAGCTCTTTATGGACTCAAACAAGCACCTAGAGCCTGGTATGAGACTCTAGCTAGTTTCCTGTTAGAGCATAACTTTGTTAGGGGTGTAGTTGATAGAACCCTTTTCGTCAAGCACCATAAGGACACAATCCTGTTAGTTCAAGTGTATGTGGATGACATTATTTTTGGTTCCACTGATCCCAAACTGTGCAAAAAGTTCTCTAACTTGTTGCATTCTAAGTTTGAGATGAGTAGTATGGGTGAGCTGTCTTACTTTCTCGGTCTCCAAGTAAAGCAAGATGCTGATGGCATCTTCATCTCCCAATCCAAATATGCCAAGGAATTGGTAAAGAAGTTTGGGATGGCTGATGCTTCAGCAATGCATACACCTATGGCTACTAATGTAGTTATAGATTCTGATGATCAGGGAAAGCCTGTTGATCAAAAGAATTATAGGGCCATTGTTGGTTCCTTATTGTATTTAACTGCAAGTAGGCCAGACATAATGTTTGCTACGTGCCTTTGTGCTAGATTCCAGGTCAACCCCAAGGAATCTCATCTGATTCTTCTCAAGAGAATCTTGAGATAACTGAAGGGATGTCCAAATCTAGGACTTTGGTACCCAGCTGAGTCAGAATTTGAATTAATTGGATATTCTGATTCTGATTATGCTGGTTGTAGAGTTGACAGGAAAAGTACCTCAGGAACTTGTCAGTTCCTGGGAGAGAGATTGCTCTCTTGGTTCTGTAAGAAGCAGGCTTCTGTCTTAACTTCAACTGCAGAAGCTGAATATATAGCAGTTGCTAGTTGATTGTTCACAGATCCTGTGGATTCAAAACCAGCTTTTGGATTATGGGTACTCACACAAGAATACAAAAATCATGTGTGATAGTACAAGTGCTATCTCTATTGCACAAAATCCTGTGCACCAATCTAGAACGAAACACATTGAGATCCGGCACCATTTCCTGAGAGATTGTGTGGAAAAGAACAAGATTAGCCTTGAGTTCATATCCACAGACCTTCAGAGAGGTGATATATTCACCAAGCCCTTAGATGAACAGAAGAATCTGTTCTTTTTAGTTCAACTAGGCATGATTAATGGAAGAGACTAAGTGTGACGTCTGCCTTGTTGAAACCTGTTTGAAGATCGTCGAACGACGCTCGAAGATAGTCGATCGGATCAAGCCTATCGTTGACCTATGGTTGAAGATAGCTTATCTGCTTGAAGATCGACGACCGGCGTTCGAAGATAGTCGAACAGGTCGAGCCTATCGTCGATCTATGGTTGACGACAGCTTGCTGATTGTGAAGACAGAAATAGTCGAACGATTGATCGACTACTCTGCTTTAGGACCGATCGTCGAACGACCGTTCGACCATCGTCTCCAGTATCTTTTAAATAGATCGACGATCGTTGTTTTAATATAAAGCCGATGGTCGACCTAGGTTAAGAGATAGTTGCTTTTATCGTCGACGGAGAGCGTCTTTTCGCATTCCGTCTTCCTGCTTGTTCTTTGTCTTGCGATTTCCGCCGCTTCGTCCTCGCCGTCTCTCCCTCGTCTTCTCCAGCCCTTTCGATGGCGATTTCTCCAGCTCTCTTGACAGTAGTGAAGTTCGATGCAGACTTCAGTGTGGATTTCGATTCCTTTAGCTGCTGCGAATTTGGAATTGTGGAAATTCTCACCTTATGCAAAGATCAAGGTTTAGAAAAGCTCATGTCCTCCAGGATAAAGATAAATATTCAAGAGATCAAAGAATGGGCATTTACTTCGTCTTCAAATGATGATTCAATGACCGGAACCATTGGCGGAGAAGAGGTAACATTGACTCCCGTCATTTTAACTGAAATATTTGGATTGATAAATGGGGAAGAAGAGTACGAGCAAGATACCCCAGAGTTTGGGAGAATGCTGATAGAGCTGGGACATGCCGAAGGCATTCCCTCTAAGCTGCTTAAAGTAAATTTTCCGTTTAAGATTAAGTTTCTTGCTGAAATAGTCGGAAAAGTGCTACTGGGAAAGCACTCTGCCCATGACAATATTACAAGGCAGCAGTTTGCACTGATGTGTGCAATTGTAAATAAGAAACAGATTAATTGGGTAGGTGTTCTGTTTGATTTGATTAGGAAAAAAAACAGCAAGAAAGAAGTTACCCTGGGTAGGGTAGTTGGGATTTTTCTGAAGGAAAAGTATCCCCATCTGTTAGTTTCAGCTGCTACCTTCATCAACGCCAGCAAGAAGATGGATCCATCCCTATTCGCCAAGTGGAAAAGGACTTTTCTGAAGCCCGCTCCAGCAGGGGTTGCTCTAGCTACATCTGAGAGCACCAGGACTGCCTCAGTCACTCCTCCCCTACAAGAAGCTGGCTCAGCAAACCTCTCCTTTCCATCTTTTTCATCTGCTTTGCCGTCTACTTCAGTTAAAGTTCCATCAACTTCAATTGAAGTACGACCTTCTGCTTCTCACCTTGCATCACATCCTGCATCTCCTCTACACTCTCATCTTGCCAGGATATCTCATCCTAGTTTTGATTTATTGGATTCTGAGATTTCTACTCCTCCTCATTCTCCAATTCCTTCTTCTGATCACATTGATCACCCTTCATCCTCTCATCCAACTCCAGTTCACTCTCCATCTCCAGTTCACTCTCCAGATCATCAAGAATACACCATTCCTGCTGATCATCCATCCTCTGAGATTCCCCCATCATCATCATCTTTTGAAATAACTCCAGTATTCATTTCTAGCATTTTGGAGTTAATTACCCCCTCAATCAAAATTATGATTGAAGAGGCAATTGCTCCCCTTGCTTCCTCCATCTCCTCTTTGACTACTGCCATCCGGGCACTCTCAAAGTCTGCTGAGCCCTCTTCCTCTAGGGTCCTAGTTTCAGTATTTACTGAAATCAGGCAGGGGGAGATGCTTAATGAAGATGTCTCTGAGCTGCCTTTAGCCTCCTCTCCAGCAGATCCTCCTGCAGTGGCAGAGAAAGAATTAGAAGAATCAGCTCCTCAAAGTTTGTCTGAAAAAGAAATTTCTGATGCCTTGTTGAAGTCTGAATTTATTGTCAAAGTTTGCCTAGAAGAATGTTCTACTCCCCTGGTCGCCCTATACCTAGAAGGAGTTATCACTTCCTTTTTAGATGAATTATGGGAGTTAGGACACGCAAAGGTCAATTCTGAAGGTATCCCTTTTACTTCCTTTTTAGACTTGATAACTGATATGCTTGTATGAGAATACCTGGAAGGGATGATTAAATGTTATTTAGCAAAATTTTATTCATAATACTACAGATAAAATGGAAGAAGTTTTAGATGTTCAAGAGCCTGATCACCTACCAGCTACAAAAGCTCAATCTGAACCAGAACCAGGTGTTCAATTTTCTGAGGTTGCTCAGCTAGCAGTGCAAGCAGAACTGGTCACCATGACAGTTTCTGATCATCAAGAAAAGGCTGTAGATGTTCAAATTGAAAAGTCTACTGTATGGGATAATTCCCCGGGTTTGGATTTAGATGCTCTCCTGGCACAGGATGCCATAGAAGAAGAATTAGAAAAAGCTGCTCTAAAGGAAAAGGAAAGAGCTGTGCAAGAAGCAATTGATCCATATGATCTTCCTATCTCTTCAAATTCTGAGGATGATATTGATTCTAATGAATCTGATGAGTCAAAAAGAAAAAGATCTGCTAAAAAGAAAAGGAAAGTTGTAGCTGCTCCTCCTCCAAATCCAGATAATGATACTCCTTATTATATCCTGAAAGGAATTGATCCTAAATCAAAAGATTTCCAGCACTATATGGCTTTTTCTAAAAATCAGCAGAAGCAAAGGAAGAAGTCAAAGAGGTATGATAGCCCTGTTTCAAGATGGACTCCTAGAGGTCCTCCTCCTCCACCTCCCAGTGCAGGAGCCTCAGGAAACCAATCTGCAAACCCTGCTGCTCAGTCTGAAAGATTCAACCCATCTCAGTCAGCACAAAGGAGAAGTTCTCAAGGATACCAAGGTAAAACTCAATCTGGCTATCAAAGGCTTGATGCTGTTAAGGAACAAGTAAAGGAGGTGGTGTATCAAAGACCAACTTTTTCTCCTCCTCCTTCTAAAGAACTCAAGAGCTCAACCTCTCCAAAGCCAGATCATTCTGTGAAGGATGTTTCAAAAGGTAAGCAAATTATTTTATCTGAAAAATCTAGCAAGATATTTGCTAAGTCTGCTCCTCCTTCTTATCTAGTTATTCAAGATAAAGAATCAGTTCATACATCTTCTGAAATTGTGTATGAAAGCCCAGAGCTTGATCCTAATTTTAGGATGGCTCGTTTTCTTGAACTTGTTGGTTCAGCTCAAATTAAGAAAGCTAAAGCAGAAGGAAAAGACACTGCAGGATTGACCACGATGTCAAAATTCAGAATGAAGGAGCTCGATAAATTCCAGGTTAGACCTGAAGTATTTGATCCTTCAAAGTACATGGAAAAACATCCTGAGGCAGTTGTCCCAAGAGCGACAGAATTGAAAATCATTGGAGAGCAAGACCTGAAGTTGTCAAGAAGAGAAGCTCTAGATCCCTCTAGAAAAATTACTTTTGTTTCTAGCTCTTCTGATCCTAAACCTAACTCTGAAGCATCTTAAAATTTCATTGATTGATAGTTAATTGCTTATCTGTTTGATTGATGTTATCTGCTTAGTTATTTCTCTTCATGCATTTTATTTATTTTTCAGTATTTAGGTTTGTATTTAATTATTGAGAGACTTAACTCAAATAGGGGGAGATTGTTGGTACCCTAGTTTTGATTTGAGTTCAGTCTTCTCTTTTTGTCTCTTGACCCAAGATTTATCAATGGTCAAAGGTTAGTTGTTTAGTTTGTTGCTCAAGTTTTAGAGGCGTCATTTTTCCAGATGTAAATTTGGTTAAGTTGTTTTTCGTTCGACTATGGTCGAACGCCGCTCGACTATTATCTATCGGCTGATCGACGATCGTCTATTAGTTGGTCGACTATCTGTCTTGGTTGATAGCTCGACTATCTGTTGATCGGTCGACTATCTGTTTTCTTTAATAGCTCGACTATCTGTTGATAGGTCGACTATCTGTTTTCTGTGATAGTTCGACTATCTGTTGATAGGTCGACTATCTGTTTTCTATGATAGGTCGACTATCTGTTTGATAGGTCGACTATCTGTTTTGTTTGGTAGTTCGACTATCTGTCCTGATAGATCGACTATCTGATAGCTCGACTATCTGTCCTGATAGTTCGACTATCTGTTGTGGTAGTTCGACTATCTTCTTTGATAGTTCGACTATCTGGATCGTTCGACTATCTGTCTGATAGGTCGACGATCTCTGTGCTTCGGTCGACGATCTCCGAGGGTCGTTCGACGTTTTGCTGTATGTTTTGAGTAATTTTGTCATCTTCTATGATGTGATTTATTTTGGCATATTTTATAAAAGATTGTTTGAATAAATTTATGATATTATTTCCATGCAATATCTGCTCCATTCCTTATGCATGAGCTAATCTTTTTCTGACAAAGTTGTTTGTCTTATTAGCTGAGATATGATTTCTGCTTTATCTGCCAGGTTGTCCTTTATAGCCGTTAGACTCAAAAAGTCTTCCTTGGCTGTAAAGAGTCTTTTCTGATGTGACTTTCTCTAGTATTATTTCATCAGAGTTATTTGCAGCTTCTTAGAAAGCTTTATCCTCTTATAGGATATCTGTCTGCAGTATTTGTTTTGCTTTATGCTTTTTATAGCCCAGCTTGCAGATTCCAGTAGAAGACAAGATTTAAACTCAAATTAGAGCCGTTACTACTGCTGTTATATAAAGACTTCTTTGGAGAAAGAAATCAACTAGTTCTGATATACAAAAAGCTAACAGCAGTATTCAAGCTCACAACTTACAGTTTACAACTGCTCTCAGCTCGTTCACATCTAACTGAGAAGAAGTTTTAGTTCTTCACTCTTCTTCAACCTGAGTTCTCCTGCTTACAGGAAGATTTTCACTCAGAGCTTTTTGAAGAAGAAGAAGAAGATAGCTACCTAAAGAAGAAATTTTATTTCATATTATTTATCTTCTTGTAGCTTTTTCCTTCAGATTTTCTGAAGTGTTTCTGCACTGAAGCAAGACTTCACCTGGACGTTCTTTTAGCCAGGGGGAGCCTTGATTCTTTAAGAGCTTTCTAGCTCAGTGCAAGTTCTTGTGCTTCTCTAATCTATTGTAAAATAGAGAAGACATCTTAACCTCCTTTCCCCCTCCTGTAAAGGGTTATTACTCCCTTCAAAAGTATACCTTGGTGGCAGGGCACCTGATCAAAAACCTGTGTTAGTTTTTAGACACCTGATCAAAAGTCTAAAGGGTTTCTGGATCTACCTGAAGCAGATCTTGTTGGTGGCAGGGCACCTGATCAAAAACCTGAGTGGATTCCTACCTTGTTGGTAGAAGAGTGGACGTACCCAAGTTGTTTGGGGAACCACTATAAATTCTTTGTGTCGTCTGGATTGTTTATTTAATTCTCTGTGCTGATTGGCTATGATTAGATTTTAACTAGGTATGCTAGTTGCTGTTTAGGATTTCAAGCCTTAACTGTAATTACAGTTGGCTGCCTTTTGTGCACAACACTTGAGTTAGGCTTTAGGGTTTCATCTCAAATATCTATAACCTTCATTCCGCAATTAACTCCAAGGGAGTTGAGTAGACAGTTAACTTTGCTAATGCAATTTTTGATTACTCTATTCACCCACCCTCTAGAGTAGTATCTATCTCTTTTCTTTCAAAATATCCTATAAAATTAGTGGAATGATATCTTTCCTGAAAATGATACTTCATGTTCATTATTGGAAATTTTAGTCACTAGAATAATTAAATAAATTATTAAATAAATAAGGAAAATTTTGGGTCTCTGGATTTAGGGCTTAAAGGTCATAATGGACCTCCATTAATTATTATAGGAATATTGGAAGATTATTTGATGTACTCCCCATTATAAATGGCATTTAACCTTGTGGTCTGCATTTAGTAAATTGTTGAAAGGAAATGATTTGGCATAGTTGGAGTTAGCCATCTTGCTGGATTTTGTAGATGTGGATGAGTCATCCTAGAAGTTTAGGTTAAGTAGTGAGATATGAGTCGGTAGTGTTGAGTAGTGCTTGGGGTCGACGAAAGATCGTCTTTCCCCGTAGAGTGAAAGGTCAAAATCACCTTAGGTTTAGTCTACCGTAATATGAAAAAGAAATGGGTAATGGATATGGGATTAGTTACCAACCAACAAGAATAAGTTCCTTGCGAAAGGGAGCTTTGGGATTCAGCCCATCATAGCTCCTAGTGCCCTTGAGAGCTCTTTGCAGAGAATACCTTGGGCAGTCCTGGGTAAAACCTAAGTCATAGGTATAAAATCGCCAAAAGAGTAAATAGTAAACTTAGGATTTCACACTCTTACACCCTAATGTCCCGGGAGATAGTTTGGGTTACTCGGGCAATAAGCCTAGTGGTTATGGTGATGGGCATGGTAGTCCGGGGAGCTTCGGCTCGGTTGTTGATTATGACGAACGGGATAGTCCAGGGAGCTTCGGCTCGGTTGTTGATTTATGACGGACGGGATAGTCCGGGGAGATTTGGTTCGGTTGTTGTTTGGACTCATAACTATTGCATGTGCATAGAAGGTATAAGGTGGTGGGTCTTCGGTATTGGAGGGTCGATGCACCGACGCCAATACGCTGACTCGGCAAGTGTGGTTAGCACTTCGCTAACAGAAGTCTGGTGCGCCAGCCGGCAAGAGTACGCAGGAGTCCGCTTTGTGCACCAAGCATTGAGGCGTACGATAGGTCTGACTGGTAGTGCTTTAATGGTTTAGAGGTGGGCGAGGCCCAACCCACCGCTTCCGTCTGCCACTACGAAGGTATCCTGGGAGGTAACGGCTCCGAAAGGGGGAACTAAAGGTCTGTGTACACAGAGTCGAGTGGGTGAGTTGCACTTGCATGCTCACATCATAGCATAATTGCATTTCATAGCATAACCATTGCATATAACCTGACACCTAATGTATAAGCGATATGGGACGCTCTATACATTAGGCCTTGCAAAACGACCCCTTGGCCTATAAGTTCGTGCGAGCGTGCTTATAAGTCAAGGTTCTCTTTCAGTATTATATATTTAAGCCTGCTAGAAAAATAGACACCTTATCGTATTAATCGGTATGAGACTTTTTATACGATAGGAGCCCTGCAAGAGATCCCTTAGCTTATGTGTATTCACATAAGTTAAGGTTACTTATTCCAATTTTGTATCATTATTACCATACTTAGAACTACTAGTCTAGTTCCGCTTCCATCTTCTATTTGACATTCTCCACCTTCATGTCCTTTCCTTTCCTTCTCCCCGCTCGATGCTTAGGAGCCATGGGGGAAGGGGCGGAGGACGATAGGACTTAGTCTTTTAGACTAACGGTTTTCGAACCACATCATTTAGGGGACCACGGAGCCCAGCATGGAGGAGCAGCCCCGGAGGTCGGCACGCTTGGAGATCGGACAGTCTAGTACTGGAGTCTAGACAGCAGGGACTGTGAGTCCCGAACACTAGTAGTTGTATTAGTTTACTTCCGCAATGAGTGATTTGTAGTGAGGACTTGATGTACCGGGCATAAGCCCGAGATTTTTATTATATGTACTATCTGTGGACACTCCCTTCGTGGAGCTTATTTTCTATACATGTGATTTTCTGTGGACTTGCTTTTATTCTATTGCTACAGTTGTGATCGATTTTGGCCGGCAGAATCGGCATCTTGTAGTGAAGACCTTCCCGGGTGCGAAGGTATCACTGCAAGGTGGCAGTTCTGTGCCTAAGACCCCGGTGTCGAAAAAGGAAAAAAAAGGGGGGTCTTACAAGTGGTATCAGAGCGGAACCTCGATCAGAAAAGTAGCAGTCCACTAACCCTGGGACACCCCCGCTCGAGTTTAGTTTGGGGATAAACTATGCAGCAGAAGCAGTGGTGGGCCCATATGGGAAATCACATGAAAATTGTCCACTTTTAGTTATATCTGTGAGACTTCTTATATTTGTCTTCTATTACGCAGCCCCCAGCGCAGCCAACACCACAAGGCGGAGTTCAGCAGACTCCGACTGTTGCACCACCTCCCCTGTTCCCCACTCCATTCCTACACATGGAGATGGGTCAAACGCTGACGGCCATTCTAGATGCTTTCAGGGCTCAGCAGGTTCCGACTCCGCAGCCGAACCCGGGGGCCAATTGGCTGAGCATCTTTCGAGGACTCTCCCCTCCATCTTACTTGGGGACAGAATCCACTGTACGGACAGAAGAATGGCTAGATATTATGTACGAAATGCTTACTAGGATATGGTGTCCCTGGGAGGAGAGGATGGCCTTGGTTGTCTCCTGCCTGGAGTCCCATGCCAAGAGGTGGTGGAAGACGCTGCTGGACACAATGTTTGCTGATAGGGAGGTTGCGGAAGTTACCTGGGAAGAGTTCAGGACCGCGCTGCTGGAGCATTTTGTTCCACAGTCGGCCAGGGATGAGTTGGAGGAGCGGTTCTTACAGCTGAAGCAGGGCACCCGGACAGTGGTAGAGTACCATCGGGAGTTCGACCATTTGGCTTGATATGCAGATTCTTACCAGCTGGACGAAGCAGGATACATCAAGAGATTCTATAAGGGCCTGCGGGAGTACTTGAGGGAGGCTTTGTTGTTTGTATCTGATGGGCCTATCTCCCGGATTTTGGAAATAGCAAAGGGGATTGAGACTGACTAGCACACCACTCGAGGCCAGAAGCGGCAAGCGGAGGATCAGGGCCGGAGAGCCAGAAATGATCAGCGGCAAGGTGCTATACCAGGTGGGAGAAGGACAGAGGACCAGCCTCGACAGGAAGTGAGGCAGGAGCCGAGGGAGCAGGTGATATTGGCCCCTCAGCCTCTTCAGATGAGGGAGGCACCGAGACCCGGGGGTATGGCATTTCCCCCACCGGAGTGCTACAACTGCCATCAGATAGGACACATTCAGAGAAACTGCCCCATGAGGGGAGCACCTTTACCAGCACCCCAGGATGCCCCACATGCCCAACAGTTTGGAGGACGAGGACATGGTCGAGGACGTGGTTTCCAGGGTGTAGATTGTAGGCAGCAGAGGGAGCAAATTTATGCACTGGATTTAGCTCAACCCCGGAACCTGGAGCAAGTAATCACTGGTACGTCAGAAAATTGTAAACTTATTTCCTCATGACATTTAAGTTTATATAGAAGTGATAATATAGGAAAGAAAATCATAGCTAGATTCTAAGACATTTAACTTTCCACACCCCCAGGAATAGTTTTCATCAGCGGCAAACCCGCTTATACGCTATTTGATACGGGTGCTTCACACTCGTTTGTATCGGAAGCCTTCGAAGAAGGGTTGGAAGGCGTGGAACGATTCACGGGTCTGATGATGAGAATACGATTACCCGACGGATCAGAGTTGTTCACCTCTGCCCACTGCCATATGGAGGCGGAGATCGGCGGAAGGATATTTGAAGCTCCAGCGACGATCATAAAGATGCCAATCTTTGATTTGATCCTAGGAATGACGTGGTTGAACTGGAATCATGCTCAAATTGACTGTACGTCCAAGAGAGTTACCGTGAGACATGGAGATTCCTACCTCGTCATTGAAGGTACTAGATCTATTCCCCCTCTCATGCTGTCATCTGTACAGGCCGTCAAGGCTCACTTATAGGGGGAAGAAGTGTATGAGGTAATATTTGAAATGACTGAGGCCAAGGTCTCCACCTCGGGTATTCCGGTGGTGCGGGATTTTGCCGACGTATTTCTAGAGAAACTGCATGGGCTACCCCCGCACCGAGAGCAGGATTTCCGGATACAGCTGGTGTCGGGGGCTAAGCCGGCAGCTAGAGCCCCTTATCGGATGGCCCCAAAAGAGCTGATAGAATTTCGAAGCCAACTCCAGGAACTGGTGGAAGCCGGATTTGTTAGACCGAGTTCCTCGCAATGGGGAGCCCCGGTCTTATTTGTGAAGAAGAAGGATGGGACACTTCGCCTGTGCATCGATTATCGAGCACTAAACAGGCTGACCGTCCGGAATACCTATCCGCTCCCATGGATAGACGAATTATTCGACCAGCTGGAGGGAGCCCATTATTTCTCGAAGCTGGATTTAAGGTCGGGTTACTACCAACTACGGATCCAGGAGGAGGACATTCCAAAGACTGCTTTCAGTAGCAGATATGGGCTATATGAGTTTACCGTGATGCCCTTCGGGCTCACAAATGCTCCGTCGGCATTCATGAGCCTCATGAACCGGATTTTTGAGGCCTACTTGGATGTGTTCGTCATAGTATTCATAGACGACATCCTGATCTACTCTAGGATGGAAGAGGAGCACACTCGGCATCTGACGCTGACTCTGGAGAGACTACGGGAGCACAAGCTCTATGCGAAGATCAGCAAATGCCAGTTTTGGTTGAAGGAGGTGGCCTTCCTAGGCCATATCATCAGTGGTGTTGGGTTGGCAGTGGACCCGGCCAAGATCCAAGCAGTTCGGGACTGGCCGCAGTTGAAGACGGCCACAGATGTACGGAGTTTCCTAGGACTCGCCGGTTACTACCGGAAGTTCGTAGAGGGATTCTCTCGTATCGCCCTTCCACTCACATCTCTGACAAGGAAAGATGTGCCCTTTATCTGGACCCCACAATGTGAGGTGGCTTTGAAGAGCTAAAGGGCTGACTCACTTCAGCTCCTATACTTGCCCTCCCTTCAGGGAAAGAAGGATTCCAGGTCTACACCGATGCCTCCTACCAGGGTATGGGTGCAATGCTTATGCAGAGTGGCCATGTGATAGCTTACGCTTCTCGGCAGCTGAAGAAGCACGAGCAAAACTACCCAGTCCATGACTTAGAGATGGGAGCTGTCATCTTTGCACTAAAAGTCTGGCGTCAATATCTGTACGGTGTCCAGTGCGACATATACTCTGACCATAAAAATTTGAGGTATGTGAACACGCAAAAAGAGCTGAACATCAGACAGAGATGATGGGTGGAATTTTTGGCAGACTACCAGTATGAGATGCACTACCACCCGGGAAAGGTGAATGTAGTAGCAGATGCACTGAGCCGAAAGATCGCAAACGCCGGAGTAGGAACATAGTTGATGGCCTTGGAGTTAGTTCAGATGTTAGATAAGATGCAAATATCCCTGGTGTCCGAGGATCACCCTGAGTTATACCGAGAGTATCTTTCGTCATTAATCGCCACTGGTGACATTCGAGAAAGGGTCAAGGATGGACAGAGGCGGGATACCCAGCTAGAGCCGATATTCCGGGCCTTAGAAGCAGGCACTACGGGAGATTACACACTGAGGGATGACTTAGTATGCTTTAGAGGACGGGTCTACATACCAGAGGGAGGCCAGGTCCGGGAGGACATCATGATGGAGGCTCATTGCAGTCGATATTCGGTACACCCGGGGATTACAAAGATGACTGCAGATCTGAAGAAGACTATGTTCTGGCCCAGCATGAAGAAGGATATCACCTACTTTGTGACCAATTGCGAGGCATGCCAGTTGGTGAAAGCGGAGTGCAGAAACCCCGTAGGATTATTGCAGCCACTCCCAGTACCAGAGTGGAAGTTTGATGATATCGCCATGGACTTTATACACGGACTTCCTCGATCGAGGACATGGAATGATTCGATCTGGGTGATCATCGACCGGCTAACAAAGGTAGCCAGGTTTATTCCAATCAGGAAGGATGACTCGGTAAGTGTGCTAGTCCGAAAGTTTGTGGAGCAGTTCGTTCGCTATCATGGCGTCCCCAAGTCGATTGTGTTAGACCGGGATGGACGATTTACATCCAGGGAGTGGAGGTCAGTGCAGACTTACTTGGGCACTCGACTAACATTCAGTACGGCTTTTCATCCCCAAACGGATGGACAGACGGAACAAACCAACCGGACTCTGGAGGATTTACTACGACTCTGCATATTAGATCGCGGTGAACCTTGGGAGAAGTTGTTACCGCTGATCGAGTTCTCGTATAATAACAGCTACCAGTCTAGTATAAAGATGGCTCCTTATGAGGCGTTGTATGGACAGAAGTGCAAGACTCTGCTGTCATGGATACAGGACGAGGACCCTAAGGCATTGGATTCAGAGTTTGTCGAGGACACCGAGGCTCAGGTGAGATTGATATGGGACAGGATGCTAGAAGCACAGAACCGGCAGGCTAAGTATTATGACGCTCGACACCGTCAGGTGGAATTCCAGGTGGGAGATCAGGTGTTCTTGAAGATCCGACCAATACATGGAGTTACTCGGGTACGCGGACAGAGGAAGAAGCTCAGTCCAAGATACATGGGGGCTTATAGGATCCAGGAGAGGATCGGTCCCTTGGCATACAGGCTGGAGCTGCCACCGGAGCTGGCAAGTCTGCACGACGTATTCCATATATCCTCTCTTAGGAGAGCTCTACTACGCCCAAAGCAGTAAGTTATAACCGCAGATGGACCGACAGCCTCTGATCGGTCAGTTCACCTAGAACCGGTCCGGATTGACGACAAGGGGGTACGAGTCTTACGCCACAAAAAGGTTCCATTAGTCAACGTCCTGTGGAGAAATCACGGAAGAGAGGAGCACACATGGGAGCCCCAGGACTTGATGCGACAAAGATACCCGAAACTCTTCAGTCAGGTATACCTCACAACCACTCAAGATGTTCAATTTAATTCCCTATTTTAAACTAGTAGGACTGAAATTTCAAAAATATGGGCTATACTTTTGTTTATTGGGGTCTAGACTTTGCCAATTGAGCGAATTGGTCTTAGATTTGACTATCACCTTTAAACCTCACATAGCGAACATGGTGTCATGACATAAATCTTTCAATTCTCATGGGATGTTACAAGTTTCTCGCTCCCCGATAGGAGTCCCCGTAGGCTTAACCTTGATTTCGGGGACGAAATCTTTGTTTTGTTTATTGGGATTTGTAACATCCCATTTCCAACTAGACCGCTAAGAGTGGTTTTGTCATGACAAAACCCTAGGAAGCCCAAGAAAGAGTCAAGTGGACCTGGTGGTGTGGATAGAGGCACTATGGTCTGCAAATAGTAAACTCCAAAACCTTAGTTTAAGATGATCATGAAGCTTCACCAAGACTCCAAGACCCCACCCATATCTTTATAACCCTAGTAAGGGGTCAATGGGTCACTAAGGACCCATGGAGGGCAGCCAAAGGACCAGAGTTGACCAGAGTCAACTCTAACCCTAATTGGGTCAAATTGACCTACACAAGGGTCAATTGTAGTCTCTTAGCCAAATGGACCACCCCTATACCTCCATAATCCTAGGTAGGGGTCAATGGGTCACTAAGGACCCATGGAGGGTAGTCAAGGGAGCTAAGTTGACCAAAGTCAACTCTAACCCTAATTAGGTCAAATTGACCTACACAAGGGTCAATTGCAGTCCCTTAGCCACGTGGACCCCACCCATACCCTCATAGCCCTAGTGAGAGGCCAATAGGTCACCAAGGACCCATTGGGACCAATCATAAAGGCTAGGTTGACCAAAGTCAACTCTTGACCTAAAATGGTCAAAGTGCCCTAGTTAAGGGTCAAGTGACCTCCAAGGGCCAATCCAACCCCACCTTGACCCTAGGGGAGGCTAATGGGTCACCAAGGACCCATTGAAGAAACCTCAAGGACCAATTTGACCTAGGTGGGCCCTAGTTCAACTTTGGGTCAAGTTAGCCCAAATGGGCTAACTCAAGCTCAAGCCCATTTCAATTGGGCTAACCTTGACTTAAGTGACCAAATGGACTTGTGGGCTGCCATAGGATAGGGAGGAGCCAAATTTCAGGCTTGGTGATTAGGAGAGAGAAAGCCACCCATGGAGGAGAGAGAAAGAGTAGGAAGAAGAAGGAAGGAGGACTGTGTGCTCCTCCTCCCCCCTCCCCAACCTCCCCATTCAATTCAGAAGAACAAGGGGGAGTGCAGCAACCATTTTGGACTGGTTAAAGCAAGCTCCACCCCCTACCAACCAAGCCGCCATTATTGACTTAGGCCAAAAATGGCACAAGGCATTCAGCCACCTAACTCCCCTCCTCTCCCTCTTTAAAAGCTTCACTGAGGTTCAAGGAGCATTTCCCACCATTTTCCTGAAGGAGCCAGCAAGTTTCCTGTATTTTTGAACAAGCCGACCACCACCGGCCACCACCATGCCAATCCGGCGATCAGCACGGCTACAGCCGCCACCACAGGTCCTCCTCTACTCCTTAACCCATGGGCAGACCTTAGAAATCATTAGGTCCAAGGTTCGGGCTCAATTGAGCCCAATCCAATTCAGAAAAATCGCGATTTTTCCATGGTTTTGAGCTTGTCGGGTTCGCCGGAATAGTGCTCCCCGGCGGCCGTGCCGCCGCCTGGAGGTAGCCCCGACCACCCCGAAGGTGTAGGCGGCGGTGGCCGGCCGGGGAGGTGGCCGGATCGCCGGCGGCAGCCGCTGGAAGATGGCCCAGGCGGGACGAATCTGGGCCGTTGGCTAGAGCTTGAAGATGACCAGATGTCGTCCACCTTACATCAAGATTCGTGCAGCATTAGATTTCAAACTATAGATTTATATATTTCATTTTAATGAATTCTGTCACACCTAATGTATTTAATGTTTTTAATTTTTACAAATACTTAGGCCCCTCTACTGAAAAAGTCACCAACATTAATTTTGTAGCCCTAAGTGTCTAGTTTAATTCAAATTTGATTTGAACCCATTTGGACCTCTGGTTGGACTAGGGCACCCATTATGGTGGGGCCTACATCTAGGGCTAGGAAAATATTGAACTTAGTGCCCACACTTTATCCTTAGTCCAAATGATTTGAAATTTTGGCAGAGCGTAACCCTTGTCCATATCTAGACCCTGCCCAAAAATGGAAATTTTTGGGAATAATTTTTCTATAGTTTTGGAAATAATTTAATTTCTCTATGGTAAATTAATTTATGAGACAAATGAAGTCCAAATTCATCCAAATTTTGGTGGGAGATATATGAGGTCAATATAGACCTCTGGTTAAAATTTCATGAAGTTTGGAGGTGATTTGAATGGAAATCATGCAAACCCTAGCCTTGCCCTAAGAAGGGCATTTTGGTCCAAAAAGTAATTTTTGCTTAGAGTGTCTAATTCACCTCAACAGAGGTTTAAATTTGGAACACTGACTTTTCATGAACTTGTGCACCTTCCAATGAAATATGGGGAGGTTTGGAATTGATTTGCCCCAAGATCCTAGGTCAAACCCTAAGGAAGGGCTTTTGTACCTTGTGAAGGGAATGTGGCCAAAACACCTTGTATGACTATGAAATTTTGTAGGGAGGGTATTATGGTAATTATAACCCTCTGGTTAAAATCTTAGGGTGTTTTGGAAAGTTTGGGACCCACAAAACCCTAACCTTAGTTTAGGGCACAAATATTGTAGGGTTGTAATGGGCTAGCTAAACTCCTCAAACTAAGGTGAAATTTTGGTAGATTGGTCATAAGGATATTAAGAGTCTCTGGTAATTTAGTTGGGAATTTTGGGACAATAGTTATAGTACTTCATTTGTAACACAAGGGATGCCTCAATATAATAAATTGATCATTATGGTCCCTCTGATCCTTGGGAGGTCATGAAAGTTTGGCAGAGGAAGTTTTGAATCATTATATGCATATATAAAGTTTATAAAAATTTTTGGATACATATTTGAGGTACTTACTTCACAAGCTTGTTAAAAGAGGAAATTATTCTATAATTTAATTAAGATCATTTACTGATAAAGAAATTATGAAATTTGGCCCAAATCATTTATATGCCATTAGAATCATACTGGAATTTTCTCTGAATTTTTAGAAGCAATATAGTCTTTTATATTTCTTTAAATGAATTTTCAAGGGTTAAAATGAAATAGGAATTTTGGGATAAAACCTTACTGAAAAATTGAGATATTTTGGAAGATGAGTTAAATCCTTATTTTAAATATCCTATAAAATTATTGGAATGATATCTTTCCTGAAAATGGTACATCATGTTCATTATTAGAAATTTTAGTCACTAGAATAATTAAATAAATTATTAAATAAATAAGGAAAATTTTGGGTCTCTTGATTTAGGGCTTAAAGGTCATAATGGACCTCCATTAATTATTATAGGAATATTGGAAGATTATTTGATGTACTCCCTATTATACATGACATTTAACCTTGTGGTCTGCATTTAGTAAATTGTTGAAAGGAAATGATTTGGCATAGTTGGAGTTAGCCATCTTGCTGGATTTTGTAGATGTGGATGAGTCATCCTAGAAGTTTAGGTTAAGTAGTGAGATATGAGTCGGTAGTGTTGAGTAGTGCTTAGGGTCGACGAAAGATCGTCTTTCCCCGTAGAGTGAAAGGTCAAAATCACCTTAGGTTTAGTCTACCGTAATATGAAAAAGAAATGGGTAATGGATATGGGATTAGTTACCAACCAACAAGAATAAGTGCCTTGCGAAAGGGAGCTTTTGGATTCAGCCCATCATAGCTCCTAGTGCCCTTGAGAGCTCTTTGCAGAGAATACCTTGGGCAGTCCTGGGTAAAACCAAAGTCATAGGTATAAAATCGCCAAAAGAGTAAATAGTAAACTTATGATTTCACACTCTTACACCCCAATGTCCCGGGAGATAGTTTGGGTTACTCGGGCAATAAGCCCAGTGGTTATGGTGATGGGCATGGTAGTCAGGGGAGCTTCGGCTCGTTTGTTGATTATGACAGACGGGATAGTCCAGGGAGCTTCGGCTCGGTTGTTGATTTATGACGGACGGGATAGTTCGGGGAGATTTGGTTCGGTTGTTGTTTGGACTCATAACTATTGCATGTGCATAGAAGGTATAAGGTGGTGGGTCTTCGGTATTGGAGGGTCGATGCACCGACGCCAATACGCTGACTCGGCAAGTGTGGTTAGCACTTCGCCAACAGAAGTCCGGTGCGCCAGCCGGCAAGAGTACGCAGGAGTCCGCTTTGTGCACCAAGCGTTGAGGCGTACGATAGGTCTGACCGGTAGTGCTTTACTGGTTTAGAGGTGGGCGAGGCCTAACCCACCGCTTCCGTCTGCCACTACGGAGGTATCCTGGGAGGTAATGGCTCCGAAAGGGGGAACTAAAGGTCTGTGTACACAGAGTCGAGTGGGTGAGTTGCACTTGCATGCTCACATCATAGCATAATTGCATTTCATAGCATAACCATTGCATATAACCTGACACCTAATGTATAAGCGGTATGGGACGCTCTATACATTAGGCCTTGCAAAACGACCCCTTGGCCTATAAGTTCGTGCGAGCGTGCTTATAAGTCAAGGTTCTCTTTCAGTATTATATATTTAAGCTTGCTAGAAAAATCAACACCCTATCGTATAAATCGGTATGGGACTTTTTATACGATAGGAGCCCTGCAAGAGATCCCTTAGCTTATGTGTATTCACATAAGTTAAGGTTACTTATTCCAATTTTGTATCATTATTACCATACTTAGAACTGCTAGTCTAGTTCCGCTTCCATCTGCTATTTGACATTCTCCACCTTCATGTCCTTTCCTTTCCTTCTCCCCGCTCGGTGCTTAGGAGCCATGGGGGAAGGGGCGGAGGACGATAGGACTTAGTCTTTTAGACTAACGGTTTTCGAACCACATCATTTAGGGGACCACGGAGCCCAGCATGGAGGAGCAGCCCCGGAGGTCGACACGCTTGGAGATCGGACAGTCTAGTACTGGAGTCCAGACAGTAGGGACTGTGAGTCCCGAACACTAGTAGTTGTATTAGTTTGCTTCCGCGATGAGTGATTTGTAGTGAGGACTTGAAGTACCGGGCATAAGCCCGAGATTTTTATTATATGTACTATCTGTGGACACTCCCTTCGTGGAGCTTATTTTCGATACATGTGATTTTCTGTGGACTTGCTTTTATTCTATTGCTACAGTTGTGATCGATTTTGTCCGGCAGAATCGGCATCTTGTAGTGACGACCTTCCCGGGTGCGAAGGTATCACCGCAAGGTGGCAGTTCTGGGCCTAAGACCCCGGTGTCGAAAAAGGAAAAAAAAATGGGGGTCTTACATATGTCGCTAGCGCCAGCGGAAGAGCTAATGCTAGACGGAAGGTCACAGAGATTGAAAAGCTCATTCTTCATTACTTGTAAATCTGCATGCTATACCCAACACACATATGATCAAATACAACTCTGGATTTGATATTGTTGAACTAAAGAGATGCGAACCATGGGTTCCAATATATATATATATATATATATATATATATATATATATATATATATATATATATATATATATATATAAGTGCCCGACACGGGGCTCTGCCCCAATGTCCATGCGCGATAGTACCCGGCTGGTGACGGCATGCTTCGCGCGCCATGACAGGATGCTGCGGGCTATGCTCGCATCAAGGTGGGTTGACCGCTTCAAAGAGAATTTTGCACATAACATATACATATGAGTACTCAAAATGATCGTAAAAAATATAAATAAATATAATAATTTTTATTTTGTAAAATATTATATGTTTTGACCAAAAATTATTAATTTTTTTTACTTTAATAAAGTTGATTGGTTTAATGTCATCTCCTCAAAAATACCACTGATATCTCTAATGACAATCTTTCTTGAATAGACCGCTGACATGCCTAATGACAACTGACTATACTAGGTGTAGGAGCTCTACTAATAAACTTTTTGAATTTGAATGGATTTTCATCATTTCTTCTAATTTTCTATAGTGTAATTACTTGAATGGACATTGTATTTTATTTTTTTTTGAAATAGATTATAATATATGTCAAGTCATTAAAACCTAAAAATGGGGCATAATTGGAATTTTTAATGTTTCACAAAACACAAATTTTCCTTTATAATAATGACATATATATATATACTGTTATATACTGCTTGCTTGCAGGGAAGGAGAACTACCGCCCCGAGAAAAACTTGGAGATGTTACACCGTCATGGTCAGCTTTAGCTGACCGCTCTTTTACTTTCCACATCTTTGAGGATTGTACCTATACAGGTCCCAGCGAGCCGAAAAGGAAATAGCGAGTTGAAGCCCTATTGTTGAACTGGCCCTCGAAGGCCTAAGTGCTTGTTTGGTTTTTCGTGTATTGTCGGCCTACATGCTGAAGTATGAAAATCACATATTGTGCTAACATTAACCAGTTATAAGGCCTTAAGGCCGAAAGTTTGTGTTTATATTCATTCCAATGGTTTTTAGTGGATAATTTCTTTAATGGATTAAGTAATATAAAATTATTCCCTTAGTTGTAAACATTGTGTTAATTATTAGATGTTGTGTTTCAATTTAGTACAACCTTCGTCTGTTCGTGGAATATGGTATGGGGCCCCGACTAGACCTTCTATTATATTCTTTGTGATGGGCAGGGTATTACAATTTGGTATCATCTTCTGGTGTTGATCTCTTATTTTGAATTCATGGTCAAATTCTTTTAAGGGGTGGTGAGCATATGTGTGTGTTACCATTTTAATATCAAATAACTCATGAATGTACACTTAGGAATGAAAAATACAAATGTTTGAGGAATATGTGTGTTCCTATAATTGTTATTTGTAATGTTGATAGTCGCTTAATTATGTGTTTCATGATTATAGGTGACTATGAGTGATGTGGGGTAGTCTAAACCCTAGCACTCTACTAAGAGTAGTGCACCAGCTGATATGCCTACACCTCCTCCTTTTGGTGAGACTATTTGCTTAGTTATGGAAGATGTATGTGATGATAAATGTGTAACCAGGAAGGTAGTATAGCCTCATACTCCTATAGTGTCCCCTACATTGGTTGATGTAGTTGAGTCTGTGATGTTGTTGCAAGTGACTGAAGTGCCATTGGCAGCGAGATAAGCTACGGATAAGCAGCTGAAACACTTTTTGAGCTTCAATCTTCCAACTTTTATGGGTAGCATGTCACCTTGGATCTTTCAGATAAAGAGAACCCTAACGACAACAGAGATAGAGGAAGGGTAGAAAGTCACATTGGCTACTTTTCTGTTGGATGGAGAGGCGAGGCTTTGGTTGGACGAGTTAGAGTTGCATCAGTTTACAGGCAATAAACTGACTGATGTCTTAATGGATAAGTTTTCGAGATTATTTATAGTGAGGTATCTCCCTTCTGTGCAGCGAATTGCGATGGAGAACCAGTTCAAGAGGTTGACTAAGGGTGATAGTTTAGTGGATGACTATCTGCACGAGTTTACCAGACTTAGGCAATATGCAGGCTCCATTTTTGCTGTTGAGGAGCATAAGACCAACAGGTTTTATTAAGTTCTATGTGATGATCTGAGATTACTTCTTTCAGGTCTAATGACAGAGGGTTTCTAAACATGGTGAATACAGCCTGATCCTTAGAGCAGGATATGAAGTGGGTAAAACATAAGAATGACTTGAAGATGAAAAAGTAAGAGGTCAAGGTACTGCATTCTACAAAGTTCGAGTACTACAATAGATGAAAAAAGAAGTCTAGGACTTCGGATCCAGCTTCTTCTAATGCTTCTGGAGAAACAAGTAGGAGAGGTCCGCTCACTTGCTATACTTGTGGCATGCCAGGAAATTTTGCTCGAGACAATTGAGTTGGTCCTCCAAGGACGGAGAAAAAAGCGGGTGCGTCTTATATGAAGAAATGGAAGGTAGTAATGTTAATTGTGTCCCATTGGGTTCCAACACAGCCTAGAGTTTACAATCTTGGCCAACAGGAGGCCTTTAACAAGGCGATGTTATGACAAGTACTACTTAGTATATAGATTTTTCTGCTTTATATATTTTACGTGTGCATTGCTTGTTTAACTCTTGTGTATTAGGCTTAGTCATAATCTTGGACTATCCAGCTAGAGCACTGTTCGATACAGGGGCTTCTCATTCCTTTCTGCCTGAGGGCTTCATATTGCAAATCAGAGTGCGTTCATTTATATCGACAGAAAGATTGAATTAATGCCACTCAACAGATGCTTGATGCATGCAGATAGAGTTTGTTACGTTAAGTTGTGGATATGAAGTCATTAGTTTGGATTAGAAGTATGTGTGTTTCCAATTTTAGAGTTTGATGTGATCTTTGGCATGGACTAGATTTTAGAGCTAGTGCAAGCATTGATCACAACTCGAAGTAAATCACTCTGGGACAAAACACCAAACACGAGACTAAGTTTTTTAGTATTCAAGGATCGAGAATGTTATTGATGTCTGCTTTATAAGTGGTTAAGGTGGTTCAGAAGGGCGAGGAGTTATTCTTCACGTTATTGGAGGCTTCAGTGTCGAAGCCAAGTTTTAGTGATGTTCTTATTGTGTCGGAGTTTGCAGATGTATTCCTTAATGATCTCCCTGGAGTTCCACCGCAGCGAGAGATCGACTTCACTATTGAGTTGGTGCTAGGTGCGAAACCTATGCCACTCTCACCGTACTGAGTACTGCCAAAAGAGATGGTGGAATTAAAGGTTCATTTACAGGAGTTACTAGAGCAAGTCTATATACATACAAGTATGTCCCCTTGGAGTGAACCTATCCTTTTTGTGAAGAAGAAGGATAGAATTTTGCGTCTATGTATTGACTATCTTGAACTGAATAAGCTGACAGAGAAGAACATGTATACAATTTTTAGAATCGATGATTTGTTTGATCAGCTGGTTCGATAGATTATCTATTCGAAGCTGGATTTGATGTTTGGTTATTATCAGTTGAGGATTCAGGAAAGTGATATTCCTAAAATAGTGTTTAGTACACGTTATGGGCATTATGAGTTCACAATATGTCCTTTGGGTTAACAAATATGCCATCAGTATTCATGGATCTGATGCATAGAAAATTTCAGGAGTACATTGACCAATTTGTGATCGTCTTTATAGATGATATATTAGTGTACTCTCAGTTGGAAAAAGATCATGCAAACTATTTATGACTTATTTTATATACCCTAAGGGGGAATTGACTTTATACCAAGTTTTCTAAGTGTGAGTTTTGTCTATTCTCGATGACATTTTTTGGTCATGTGGTTAATAGAGAGGGGTATTACAGTATATTCAGCTAAAATAGTTATGATACGAGAGTGGCCTATTTTGACTACTGTGGCGAATGTCAGGAGTTTACTTGGAATTGTTGACTACTATAAGTGGTTTGTAGAGAAAATTTTGTGGATATCCCAATCTCTCACTATATTGAAAAGAAAGGATCAGAAGTTCGTTTGGACGTTAGAGTGCGCACGAGCTTTTGAATATTTGTCTGACCACGCTGCCTATTTTGTGCTCTCCATATAGATCAGATGGCTATGAGATCTACAGCGATGCTTCAGGGAGAGGATTAGGATACATTTTGATGTAGTTTGGAAATATTTTATCTTATGGATCTCGCTCGTTGAAGGACCGTGAGACAAACTATCCAGTCCAAAACTTGGAGTGAGTAGTTATGATATTCGCCCCGAAGTTTTGGTGACATTACTTATATTGCGTGATCATTGACATCTTTACAGACCATAAGAGCCTAAAGTATCTATTGAATTAAAAGGACTTGAATATGCGACAAAGAAGGTGGATGGGGTTCCTTGGGGACTACACTTTTGAGATACACTATACTCTCGGGAAGGGAAATATATTCAGGGATGAATAAAGTCATAGGGCCCCAAAATAGGCCAACAGGATACAAATGTATGGTGAGCATCTTACTCATGACTTGGAGGCCTTGGAAATTTTTGTGCGGATAGGTGAACCAACACAAATGAATGGTTAATTTGGATGGAGTTGCAATATGACCTCGCAGACAGGAATTATCGGGCGTTATAGTTTGACGAAAGTATGAAACACTACTTGGTAGAGACTGTGGATGGGATAATTTCCAAGTTTTCTGTTGATAATGGTCTTTTATGGAAATACAGTCGTTTGTGCACCCCAAATGTAGTCAACTTACAGTTTGAATTTATGTATGAGGCACATTTCACAAAATACTCAATCTGTCCAGGGAGAAAAAAGATGTTTGATGACATTAAAAACTTGTTCTGGTACCCAGATATGAAGAAAACATAGCTCACTTTGTGGCAATGTGTTATACTTGTGCACTAGAGAATGATGAATGTTAAAAGCCTTGTGATTTTTTGAAGTCATTACCAATTCTGGAATGGAAATTTGACGATATATTAATGGATTTCATGCATGGTTTGTCGAGATCGTAACATGGGAACGATGTTATATGGGTTATCATAGACCAATTAACAAAGTTATCACACTTCATTCCATACATGAGGGACGATTCAATGGAAAAATTGGCAAAGCTCTATATTGACAATATAGTATGATTGCATGGTGTGCTCTGTAGAATGATTAGTGACTGAGTTGGGCGATTTACCATGAATGATTGGAGGCTAATCCTCAAACTACAAGGTAACAAGCTTAAGTTCAACATGACCTTTCTTCCTCAAACAGATGGTCAGACCAAGAGGGTAAACAAGACAATGGAAGATATTCTCCGAATATGCGCCCGTGATTTCAGCAAGAGGTGGGAGGACGATCTTTATATGATTGAGTACGCCTACAAAAACAATTACCGAGCAAGTATTCAAATGGCGCCCTTCGAGGCTTTATATGGCAGGAAGTGACGTACTCCATAAGCTTGGGCAAAATGGGCAAAATAAGGTTAGTTAAGAGAAAAGATGTCGATGAGGCAAACTCATCGATACATTTAATCCAGAAGCGACTGTTGATTACTTAGGATAGGCAAGCTAAGTATTACAACATCAAGCACCATAATGTAAAATTCGTTGTTAGCGACTAAGTGTATCTTAAGATCAAAATTTTTAAGGGTGTATCAAAGATTCGATGTGTAACACCCCAAAAATGAGAAGTGGTCATTGGAGGTTATCGCGCGGCGATAGGGTTATCACCGGTGATAACCCAGTAAATTAAAATACCTAGGGCTCGGGTTGTTACTACCTGGGGGTAGGAAGCTAGCGCGGCGTGATAGCACTCAATGCTTTCCATATTGTCGACAAATCATTGAGTGTGCTATCGCGTAGCACTAGAGAGTTATCACGGGGCGATAGATCTAGATAGTGGTGCCGACTGTTCAAAGCGGTCATCGCCTGTGATATGGTGTGGCGGTAGGAGTTATCACGCGGCAGAAGCTTTCAGATAAAGGCTAGACTTGAGATTTCATTCTCATTTTCTCTCACACACTCTCTTGATTAGTTCTGGAGAGGGAAGAGGAGGAAAAGTCTAGGAGCTCAAGAGGATAATCGATCCAAAGTGTGCTTGTGATCGGAATCGCGAGTAGACACCAGATTTGCGGAGAGGAAGTTGTGACAATAAATTCCATCCGAATCAAAGATCGAGTTCATGACTCCGAAGAAAACTACAAGGGTAATAATCTTCCTTCTTGGACAAGTGAAGTCCTTCTTTTGGCATATGCATGGAATCACCCACCAAAAGGTGGAAAAGAGAAGGGAATTCCTTTGGGTCGATTCGTGAAATCCCCAGTGAGTCTTGCATATAGATCCAGAAATGTGTAGTACGGAATATGCATGATGTGTGAAGCACATCTTGATAGGTTGGTATGGATTATTGATGTTTATTTTGCGTGCCGGAGAAGACTCTATATATAAATGAGTAATTTATAGGGTCTGCGGGGTTGTACCTGTGAACTGAAAGTAGCAAGAAGTACTGGAGTTATATTCCAGAAAAATACCCCAGAAATTCCACGATTTTAATACCAGTTGGATATCGCTGGGCGACAGTGAGTATCGCCAATGGCGATAGCTCTTAGTGAGCTATTTGTGTTGTATGCTATGAAAAGACAAGTGTTTCAAGCACTATAGGATGATGCAGGGTTTTGGGTTGAGTTTGGGCACAGAAAGAGAACTTCTGTTGGTCCCGCCAAGCAATTGTTACGAACGCTGACAATAAATCCCTTTTGATTGTAAAGCCTATCTCTAGGAGACTGTGAGGCTAATCTGTGAGCTGCGAGATCCTAAAGGACAATGAGCCGAATGAACAAGGGGAAGCTGACCCGCGTCAGACTAGACATTGAATAGACGATTCGAGCAATGGGCAATGACTGAACTGTATCCGCGTTATGGTTGTCTAACTCAAGTGCCTAAGTTATTGGCATTTTTTAGGATCACATAATGAGAGTCTTGCGTTGTACGCCATCAAGACTAAAGTCTCAGGACAGGGGCTGTGGAGACTATGAATGCTCAAGGTTAACCGTTATGTCTGGGACCTATGAACGGTGGTTGGACCCTGGAAATAGGTATACCAAAAATGTGCCCTGAGTGCATAGAACGTTTGTCCATTGAAGCATTCATTTATGATATATTAAACTGTGTGTGAGTGCACGTTCTTGTGATATAGCTTCCTATGAAAATGGTATGCCTGTAGGAAAGGAATACCATTGCCCCAAGAAAGGGGGGGAGTCGTTATAAATTGGTCAACTGAATGCTGACCGTTACCTTGTTTGCCACCCTTTTGGTGGATTGTCCCTTTGCAGGTGCTGGAGAGCCGAGCGGGAAATAACGGGTTGAAGCCCTTGCTGCTAAGTCGGCCCTCAAAGGCCGAGTGAAAAAGTTTTACTATTTTCATGTTTGGCCAGCCTGCGCGCTGATGTTTGTAAACCACATTGGTGAAGTATAACTGTAAGGCCTTAAGACCATAACTATTATGTATTTATAATTGATATTCCTGATATATATATAAATGTTGTGGTTTATATATAGTGGACATTCAATTGGTATGAGTTCATGAAACCCTAAAACTTCTGCTAGATTTCTTTGAGTTAGGATTCGACTAATTTTTGATATTAACCTGTAATCCCGCCGCATGTTTGTGGAATATGGTGTGGGACCCCGGTCAAAATTTCTATTATATTTCATGTGGACGGAGGCGTTACAATTTGGTATCATCTTGTATTTGTCTTCCTCCTGCAAATTCGTGGCCGAATTCTTTTGAAGGATGGCCAGCACTTGTACGCGAAGACTATTATAACATAAATGAACTCAAGAATGTGCACTTAGGAATGAAAATACACCTGTTTGAGGAACCTGTGCATTCCTATTTGTCGTTGTTGCTTTTGCAAAGTCGCTAAAGTTTGTCTTTTACACATATAGATGACTCAAAGTGGTGCGGGGCAGTCTGAGCCCCAACATTCTTTTGAAAGTGAGGCACCACTTGAGATGCCCACACCTCCTCCTTCTGCGGAGATAATGCGCTTAGATGTTGAGGCATTATTTGAAATGATACACGCACAACCTACTGGGAAGGCGCAGCCTGCAATGTTGCCAGAAAAGATTGGTGTGAGGCCAGAACCTGTTGAGGCTATGGTAGATTTACGAGCAGAGGAACCCTAACTGAAGCAGTTTATGAGTTTCAGTCCTCCCCCGTTCGTAGGGGTAGGATCCATAATGCAGGCAGAAGAGTGGCTTATGCGAGTCAAAAGAATTTTGACGGCATTACAAACTGAGGAGTAACAGAATATCACCTTTGCCTCTTTCCTGTTGGAAGGAGAGGCTCGGCTTTAGTGGTATGAAATGGAGCAGCACCACTTAGCAGGCAGAAAACTAATGGAGATCTTGATATAGGAGTTTTCGAGATTGTTCTAGGCGAAACATCTGCCGTCGGCACAATGCATAGCCATGAAAAATGAGTTTTAGCATCTAACTCAGGGTGAAAGTAGTATCGATACCTACTTATATGAGTTAACAAGGTTGGGATGCTATGAGGGGTCTACCTTCGCTGAAGAATAACGTAAAACCAACAGGTTCTACGAAGGGCTATGGGATGAGCTGAGATTCCTGCTCTCGAGCTCGGTGAACCAAGGGTTTCAAGCATTGGTGGATACGGCTCGTGCGCTAGAGAAAGACTTGAAGAGGGTGCAGGGTAAGAGGGACTTGGGCGTGACAAAGCCCGAGTTCAAAGTGACGCACCCGGAAAAATCTAGCTACCGAAATAAATGGGGTAGAAAGTCCAAATCTTCTTGACAGATTCCCTCTACTGCTGCTTCTAGATTAATGTGTTGGAACACCCTATTACTAATTTGGGCAAGGATCACTATGTTATTAGGAAAATTGTTTGACCTAGTTGTATAGTTGAAAAGGTCAAATTAGAATGAGTCTAGGGCTTAGAACTTAGGTTTGGAGCTTCCCCTAGGACCATTCAGAGATCAGGACTAAGTACTGAGACAAGACAATTTTCGTCGAGCTCAGGTCGACGAAACGTCGAACTCAGTTCGACGTTCTCTGAGCTCAAGTCTGCAAATCGTCGAACTTCGGTCAACGATCTTCGAGCTCAGATCGACGTTTTGTCTTCAGCTATTTTCCAAGTCACTGAGCTCAAGTCGACGATCGTAGATCTCAGGTCGACGTTTTCTGTCTGTTGTGAAAATCCAATCTCTGAGCTCTGTTCGACGATCGTAGAGCTCAGATCGACGATTTCTGTGAGAGATCGACACTTTCAGAATTCAAATTGAAGAACAGTTATGGAATTAATTCAAATTCTTTCAGAGTTATTTTCTGCATTTATTACAAAGGATTTTCTAGCCGTTTCAAGCAATTTGATGCAAGTTTCAAGGAAAGACTAAATGGAATGTTGCTTAGGACTTTCCCCAGAGACAATTGTCATTTATGGAAGTCATTTATGACTGAATAACGGCCATCTAAGTCTGTTTTTTCATATACTCCTGTAGAAGAGAATAGAAATAACAACAATATACAGAGAATACAAAGAGATACAGAAGAATTAGATTACAACACAGAAGATTGAACAATACAACTTCTCTGATCATCAGTTCATCGTTTGTGATTTTCAAATCTACTGAATCTTCAAGAGCACAAGAAAATTCTGCTGTAGAGGAGATCTTCTGCTACTCAACTCCTCCAAATCTTCAAGTGTTCAAAAGCTACAACATCAAGGACTCCAGACACCAAACATTTCATCATCTGCTGGAATCATCTTCTACTAGAGATCTGAAGCATCTGAAGACCTATCACCCTAGCAAAGCTTTCACTCCTGAACCATTCTACATCTCAGGGGGAGCTTTGATAACATCAACAATCCACTAGTCTTCTCTCAGTGATTTGAGACAGAGAAGACATCATCACCTTTTTATTTTACCACCATCTGTACAGGGTTATCTCTCCCTTCAAAAGTGAACTCTTGGTTTATGAGACCTGATCAAAACTCAGTGGTGGCAAGACACCTGATCAAAAAATCTGGTTTGGTTTTTGAGAACCTTGTAAAAAGCTCATTGGTGCCCAGGACACCTGATCAACCCTTCCTGCAGTGGATTCCTACCAAGGGTGGTAGAAGAGTGGATGTACCCAGGTGGTTGGGGAACCATTATAGATCCTTGTGTCTTCTGGTTGCTGTGTGTTTGTCTTTGCTGTATGTGTGTGATTCTTTATTTCTTGCTTTTGTTTTTACTTCACTGCAAGCACCTTACACATATACATAAATTTAAGTCTTCCACTGCTATACTTTTTTAATTGTGAATTATTTTAAAATACTCTATTCACCCCCCCTAGAGTTAAGGTAGATCTTTTCCTCACTTTCAATTGGTATTAAAGGGAGGTTGGTTATTCAACATCTGAATTTTAAACAGATTGGTTGAACAGGCTAACACCTGAACCAAAAGATCCTTTATAAGATAAACTTTCTATAAGGAATAGTTATTACCTTTTATATTATATTTATTTTCATACAAAACCATGGCACAAAACAAAGATTATGCTAGCACCAGACCTCAAGTGTGCAACCTCTCTAAGTTTGCACTTTGGAAGGCAAGGATTAAGCTTTACATGAATTTTATTGACGAGGACATTTTTAACTCTGTTTTGATAGTTTGTCCAAGACCTCGAGTGATCACAAGTACAAGTGTTGTTCCACCTCCTTTAGGAACAAATGCAGAAATAAAGAAATGGAAAGTTGCAGATGCAAAGACTATGAATATTCTTGCTCAGACCATATCTGATGAGATATTCCAAAAAGTGTCTGAATGCAGTCAGCAAAAGAGATATGGGACAAGTTATCTGAAATTGTCTCAGGTCTTGCTAATGAAAGGAAAGATAGGAGATCCCATCTCATAAGTCAATATGAGAATTTCAAGAAAGGAGAAGCTGAGTCAGTTGCAGATATGTACAATAGGGTCAGTCTGATAGTTAGTGAGTTGAAGACATTGGATAAGGAGATCACACTCACTGAACTAAATGACAAAATCCTAATGTTCTTCCCCAGTACTTGGGATTCAAGAATCTGGCCAATTAAAGATGCCAGAAGTCTAACTGAAATAACTACAGAAGCTCTTTTAGGCAAGCTCAAATCTTATGAGCTGCTCATTAAGAATAGGGAAGAAGAGCAAAAGACTACTTCTCCAGTCATCAGAAAGGAGAAGACCATAGCTGTCAAAGCCATAGAAGAGAAGCCTGAAGACAAGGTCACAGGCAATGAAGAATTGATGAGCTTGCTGGCCAAAAGATTCTATAAAATGGCCAGGAAAGATTTCAGAAAGAGGTCATCAAGAGGGCATGAGAAGCTAAGGTATTACAAATCAAATAATAAAGAAATAATCTATTTTGGATGCAGGAAACCATGCCATATTGTGCCTGACTGTCCAGAAAATCAGAACAAAGACAAGAAGGACAGGAAATATAGGAGAAAAGACAAGGACTCCAGGGGAAACAACAGCAACAAATCCTTCTCCAGCAAAAATAAACATATAAGGAAGGGGTTTGTAGCTGAAAGCTGGAGTGATACAGAAGAAGAAACAGAAGCCTCATCAAGCTCAAGTGATGATGAGGATGAGCTGAGGAAAAAGAAATATGCATGATGGCAATCAATGCCTCCCAGCAAAACTCTGATGCAGAACAAGAGTTTGATTTTGAAGCTGAAACTTGATCTGAAGAGGATGAGGTAATAAACTCTTTTGATTTTACTTCTGAGGACTTTAAAATTGAATTTAAGACACTGTGTTTAGATTTGCTAAAGTCTGAGAAAGAGATAATCTCTCTCAGAAATCAATTATCTGACTACAGTATCCTAAAGTCAAATAACCTCAAACTCTCTGAGGAGTTAGAATGTTGTAGGGAGGAGATAGCTTCACTGAAAGGTGAGCTATCCCAGGCAAAGAAGTTTGAAGAATCCCTTAATGGGATAAGAATCAGACTGATGGACATTACAAGCACAGTGAACTCAAGATTCAATAGTAGACTGGGCTTGGGTGCTTCATCCAGCCAACCTATAATATTAACAACCACAATTAAATTTATTTATGAAAAAGGAAAGGGTGTTGTAGAGGTAGCTAGGAAGAATCCAGATTTACCTAAGGAAAATCAAGTTCAACAGAAAACGTCGAACAGAGCTCGACGATCGTCAAACAGAGCTCGGCGATCCAAGGCTGGATCGTCGAACTCAGATCGACGAATTCTGAACTCTGAACTCTGGTATAGTCGATCTTTGAACGGAGCTCGACGATCTTACCGAAGATAGTCGAACTCAGGTCGACGATCGTCGAACGGAGCTATGAGCTTTGAACCTTCTTTCAGAGGTAAATCTAAAGTCAATCCTAGAAGTCCCTCATCCCAAAGCTTCAACCCTTATACTGAATGGATAGTACCTCCTAGGAGATACCATCCTGAAGGATATAAGAGTCAGCCAGGGATGTCTTTTATTTCTGAATTTAAAGGATATCAACCTAGGACCAAGGTGAACTGGGTCAAAAACATATAAGCTAATTATGTGCAGGTGAAGACCTATCCAGCAATGAACCAACAATGGTATCTGGATAGTGGGTGCTCAAAGCACATAATAGGTAGCAAGGAGAATCTCACATCCTTCAAAGCCAAACTTGGACCCAAAGTGATCTTTGGAGATTCAAACTTTGGTCAAACAAGAGGATATGGTGCTGTTCAGATTGGCTCAGTCACATTCAAGAAGATGGCTTATGTTGAAGGACTGAAGCACAACCTAATCAGCATCAGTCAACTCTGTGATGAAGGATATTAAGTGACCTTCAACAAATCCTTATGCAAGATCAAGTCAGAGGATAACACAATAGTGTTAACAGGTAAAATGAAAGGTAACATTTATCTTGTAGCTTTCCTTTCAACCAACATAGATATCTGCTTATTTAATTCAATTTTCAAACCAAATGATTTATGGCATAAGAGACTAGGACATTTAAACCTTAGAACCATTGCTAGGCTGTCCAAGGACACCTTGTTAGAGGACTACCTTCTGGCCCCTACAAGAAGGAAGGACTCTACAGGGCCTGTCAATTAGGCAAGCAAACTAAAAATAGTTTTAAGTCACTTAATAAGAGTGATTCACCTAGAATTTTGTATCTGTTACATATGGATCTTTTTGGAACCATTACAATGCAAAGCTTAGGAGGGAAATCTTATACTTTGGTGATTGTAGATGACTTCTCCAGATTCACTTGGGTATTCTTTCTGAGGAAGAAGTCTGATAACTTTAAGTGTATGACAGAGTTTCTCAAATGTATACGGATTGAGTTCAATACTCACATTGCCCTGATCAGAAGTGATCATGGGACAGAGTTTTATTCTCTTCTTATGCAAGAGTTCTGTCAGAGTGAAGGGATCAGGCATATTTTCTCAGCTCCTAGAACTCCTCAATAAAATGGGGTAGCTGAAAGGAAAAATAGAACCCTAATTGAATCTGCTACTACATTGTTGACAGATGCTCACCTACATCTATCTTTTTGGGCTGAGGCAGTGAACACCTCTAACTATGTGTTGAACAGATGCCTAATACATAAACTGAAGGGCAAGACTCCCTATGAATTGCTCAAAGGGAAGAAATCTAAAGTAAACTATTTTAAAATTTTTGGTTGTATTTGTTATATTCACAATAATGACAAGAAATACTTAGTAAAATTTCAAGCTAAGGCTGATGAAGGAGTGTTTCTGGGATACTCCATGATCAGCAAGGCTTATAGGGTGTATAATAAATCTACTCTTAAAATAGAAGAATCTGTTCATGTTTCTTTTGATGAGACTAACATGTTTTATAAGGAGAAGTCTGCTTCTACCATAGAACCTATGCAGGTACACTCTCTTTCAGAAAGTATGGACAGATTACAGGTTAAAGAAAAGAATACAGCTCCTCCACTATCCAGCAAAAGAATGAGAGCAGTGATGATGAAGAGGATGTGTAACATCTAAAAGAGCCAGTTGTTGTTCCACAAGAGGAAACAACAACAATGGTTGGTGAACAATCAACACCCCCTGTTGATTTAGTAACAACAAGAGATCATCCAATCTCCCAAGTGATTGGAGACATCTCAGCTGGTGTGCAAACCAGAAATCAGGTCAACCAGAACCTGATGCTTACTTGCTTTCTATCTCAAGTTGAGCCTCAATCCATTCAAGATGCAGAACACGATCCACACTGGATCTTTGCTATGTAAGAGGAACTACATCAATTTGAGAGGAATCAAGTTTGGGACTAGTGCCAAGGCCTAAGGATTACTCAATTGTTATAACAAAGTTGGTGTTCAAAAACAAGTTGGATGATCAAGGAGTTATTGTAAGGAATAAGGCAAGGCTAGTTGCTCAAGGCTACTCTTAAGAAGAAGGAATTGACTTTGACCAGACTTTTGCACCAGTGGCAAGGTTAGAGCCCATAAGAATATTCCTTGCCTATGCTGCTCACAAAGGATTCAAGGTCTACGAAATGGATGTGAAGAGTGCATTTCTCAATTGAGACATCAAAGAGGAAGTCTATGTTAGACAACCTCCAGGTTTTATCTCTTCAACTTATCCTGACCATGTTTTCAAATTGCATAAAGCATTATATGGTCTCAAGCAAGCTCCTAGAGCATGGTATGAGACCTTAGCATGCTTTCTTCTGAAAAATTATTTTATAAGGGGTAGAGTAGACCAAACTCTTTTTATTAGAACCCATATGTCCCATACCCTACTAGTAAAAATATATGTAGATGATATTATCTTTGGTTCTACTGATTCAAATTTGTGCAAGAAGTTTTCCAACCTAATGCATTCTAAATTTGAAATGAGTAGCATGGGTGAGCTTTCCTTCTTTCTAGGATTGCAAGTCAAACAACATGCTAAAGGCATATTCATTTCTCAAACCAAGTATGCAAAGGAACTGGTTAAGAAATTTGGTATGTCTGAAGCATCTTGTATAAAAACACCTATGCCTACTAATGTTGTATTAGATGCTGATGAACATGGAAAACATGTTGATCAAAAAACATATAGAGCAATGATTGGCTCTCTACTGTACCTTACAACTAGTAGACCTGATATAATGTTTGCTACATGCATATGTGTTAGGTTCCAAGTAAGCCCTAGAGAGTCACACTTAACTTTAGTAAAGAGGATTCTACGGTATGTGAAAAGTTGTCCAAATCTAGGACTCTGATATCCAAAAGAGTCAGGATTTGAATTAACTGGAATTTCAGATGCTTACTATGTTGGATGTAAAGTAGACAGGAAAAGAACCAGTGGAACTTGCCAAATCCTTGGTGACAGACTTGTCTCCTGGTTCTGTAAGAAACAGACATATGTGTCCACTTCAACTGCTGAAGCTGAATACATGGCAGCAGGCAGTTATTGCTCACAGATTTTGTGGATTCAAAACCAGCTCCTCGACTATGGCTACAACTTAGAAGGGTCAAAAATATTTTGTGATAATTCTAGTGCTATCTCTATAGCAACAAAATCCAGTCCTCCATAGTAGGACAAAGCATATAGAAATTAGGCATCACTTTCTAAGAGACAATGTAGAGAAAAATAAAATTGAAATTCAATATATCCCAACAGATATGCAAAGTGGAGATATTTTCACCAAACCTTTGGATGAAAAGAAACACACCTTCTTCCTAAATCAGTTAGGAATGTTAGATGGAAGAAGTTTAAAATAAATCCCAAGATTTTTAAATCTAAAAACAGACCAAGACTAGGCTAAAAACTTATATTTTCTAGTGTCTGTAGGTTCAGTTTTGTCTCTGAACTGCGCTCGACGTTTTTCCAAAAATCGTCGAACGGAGATCGACGCTTTCCAATAAGCGTCGACCGGAGTTCAGCGTTTTCCAGGCAGCGCTAGGCTATCTTCCTCTAGTCAACGATCATCGAACGGAGTTCGACGCTCTCCAGTATCGTCAAACGGAGATCGACGTTATTGAAGACTCTTCAAATTCCACTAGAATCCCAGATCGTTGAACATAGTTCAACGATCCTTCCTTTCCGCCGTCGAACCCTAATATAAAAATCATTTCTCGTCGTCGTTCTTCGATTGCGCATTCATACTCTATGCAATTTCATTCTTTCCCTCCAAACTCTACTACACTTGGTTGTGTTTGGTAATTTTTTTATAGGTCTTCAATGGCGGAGAATGTTGCGGCTCTCGTGAAGATGAAGTTTGATACCGGGTTTGATATTGATATGGATTCATTTGACGGCAGCGATCAAATCTTTAAGGATATCCTGGAACTATTCAAGGAACAACAACTAGTGGATATTATGTCGACCAGAATGAAGATTGCGGCTGACGAAATAAAGGAATGGGTATTTACTGCAAACATTCTGGATGAGAATACTATAGTCGGTACTATCCGCAGGATTCAGGTACAATTGTCCCCTACCCTTCTGACTGAGGTATTCAACTGAAGTTCTGGAGATGATTCTACTGATATGTCTGGAGAAGAATTTGATTCTATGTTGGATAGAATGGGTCACTCTGCTGCAAACCCTAATAAGTTATTGAAAAAGAATCTATCTATTGAATATCTTTTTTTTGGCTGATGTTGTGGGGAAAGTGCTGCTGGCTAAGCACTCAGCACATGATACCATATCAAGGTATCAGTTCTGTCTGATGGGAGCCATAGTGGACAAGAAACATCTGAATTGGGGAACAATCTTCTTTGATTTGATCAAGAAGAAAATTAATAAAAGTTTTGTCAATTTTGGGAGGATTTTAGGGGTTTTCCTGCACTCCAGGTGCCCAGAGCTGCTGGTTTCCAATGGGATGCACATTAATGCATCTAAAAGATTAACCTGTGCCTTATTTGGGAAATGGGACAGACAGATCATCAAACCTGCCAGGACTACTATAGCTTCAGGCACAAGGACTCCTGTAGTCACTTTCCCTCAGGCTCCAGACCTCATGGAAGAACTGCCTGCTTCCACCTCTTCTCCTCCTTCTCCTCCTCTTGTTTCTACCTCCACCTCCACATCAACCACAACAATCTCCTCAACCATAACCATCTCTTTCCCCATTACCATCTCATCACCTCTTTCACCTCCAGCCACCTCAGAATCATTCCATCCACTTCACTACTATCCACCTCTTACCATTCCATCCTTCAACATATTGGAAGATTCCTTCATCGATGATTACCCTTCCTCTCTTCCTGAGCTTCCCTCTACCTCCTCCTACCAAAACCTTTTTCATGATATACTCTCCCAACCATCCTTCACTCCATCCATCTCAACACCCATACCATCCATCTCCACCATCCCTATATCTCAACCATCAATAATCCCATCCACCACAGCATTAACTGCAGCCCATTCACCATCAGTTCAAGCAATTCCATCCTCCACCTCTACTCAAGTCCCACTTGAGCAAGTGGATTTATCAGCTTTAGCAGATAGGCTATATGGGATACTAGCCCCCAAGCTAGTAAGCCTGCTGGAGACCACCATGGCTCCACTCCTGCAATCAATAAAGGAGCTATCTGACATGCTAACCTCTTTTTCCTCTCCTCAGGCAGTTCCTTCTATCGAGTGACTTGATCCAGTCATGACTAAATAAAGGCAGGGGGAGATGCCTTATGAAGCTGAAGTAATGCCTGCTGCTCCAGAACCAGTTCTCATAGTGGACCTCAGGTCACTGCTGTCTGCTTTTGATCTTCTTCACAGAAGAAGCTTACCAACTCAGGTAGTTGAAGACCTCACTAAGGCCATGTGCCTATTTCTGTATGTGATCCTAGCCTGATCATATCCTATATCAAGTCTCTTAAGGCTGAGGAAACTGTTGCTACTGTTAGTGCTGCTGCTGCTGATATTTCTATTGAATCTACTGATATTGAGATGCTATCTGTTGATACTGCTATTGCTGAAGAACTGGCAAGTTATCTGGAAGAACAAGTTTGTGAGAATCCTGTTAATGCAACTGCTCCACAAGTGTCTGTTATTCCAACTGCTCCTGTTGAGATTTCTACTGCTATTCCAACACCTCCTGCTCCTGCTGATTCTGAGAAATCCAAACTTCAAGAGGAATACATAAAAAGAATTGATGATCTTTATGACAGACCATAGAGCTCTGACAGTAATAAATTCAATACTGAATCTGATGACTCTGCTGGCACCATTGCCAAAAAGAGGAAAGATAGAAGCAAAGCTATGATCAGAGTTACTCCTACTAAGGCCAAAGATGCAAATGACATACCATATTATATTCTGCATAACTGCCAGATTACAGAGCCCTGGATACAATATTCAAAAAATCAGCTAAAGGCTATGAAGAAGAAAAGGAAACTGGACAAGTATGAGAAAGGATCCTCTCAGTATCAACCTCCTCCTCCTCCTCCTCCAGATTCAGGATTTGGTGGAGGCTATGCATTTCAATATTCAGATTCAAAGCAAAGTTCCTCTCAACCCTCTCAAAGATATCAGCCCAGAGGACAGTATCAAAAAGGTTATCATTCAAGAAGAGGACAACACAGAGGAAGTCAGAGAGAATATAGAATCTATTCCAAACAGCAAAGGGAAGGACAAGGGCATATGGATTCAACTCAAGGTCCTTTTCCTTACAAACTCAGAGATACTGTTGTTACAAGAACATCTACTACTTCAGAAACCATAAATAGATATGAACCTTCAATCCCTTTTGAGGAAAGAGCTTGCTGCTCTAGATCAGTTGAAAAAAAGCCAGAGAACAAGGGAAAGATACTTCTAACATCACTACACTTTCAGAACAAAGAAAGACAGAACGGGAGAGATATGCTTCAAGAAAGTTCTTTGATCCAGAAGATTACATGAAACTGCATTCTGAGGCTGTAGTTCAAAGGCCCAGATCCCAAACCTCCTTAGGTGCAGAAGATGACAGAAGATCAAAGAAAGATGCTCTCAATCCCAACAGGGAGATTTTATTTAAGAAAGGCAGTGAAAGGAAATGAATTCTGTAAGCAGACAGTACATCTATATCTGAACATTTGTTGATTTCCTTTTGAGTTCTGCAATGCTTCTTTGATTATCTTTTCTGCTTGTTAGTTTAGTTTTTCTATTTCTGTATGTATTATTCTGTATTTCCTGATTATGTCCTGTAAATAGTAATCCTAACCCAAATAGGGGGAGATTGTTGGAACACCCTATTACTAATTTGGGAAAGGATCACTATGTTATAAGGAAAATTGTTTGACCTAGTTGTATAGTTGAAAATATCAAATTAGAATGAGTTTAGGGCTTAGAACTTAGGTTTGGAGATGCCCCCAGGACCATTCAGAGATCATGACTAAGTACTAAGACAAGCCAATTTTCGTCGAGCTCAGGTCGACGAAACGTTGAACTCAGTTCGACGTTCTCTGAGCTCAAGTCTGCAAATCGTCGAACTTCGGTCGACGATCTTCGAGCTCAGATCAACGTTTTGTCTTTAGCTATTTTCCAAGTCGCTGAGCTCAGGTCGACGATTGTAGAGCTCAGGTAGACGTTTTTTGTCTGCTGTGAAAATCCAAACTCTGAGCTCAGTTCGACGATCGTAGAGCTCAGATCGACGATTTCCGTGAGAGATCGACACTTTCAGAATTCAAATTGAAGAACAGTTATGGAATTAATTCAAATTCTTTCAGAGTTATTTTCTGCATTTATTACAAAGGATTTTCTAGCCATTTCAAGCAATCTGATGCAAGTTTCAAGGAAGGACTAAATGGAATGTTGCTTAGGACTTTCCCTAGAGACAGTTGTCATTTATGGAAGTCATTTATGACTGAATAACGGTCATCTAAGTCAGTTTTTTGATATACTCCTGTAGAAGAGAATAGAAATAACAACAATATACAGAGAATATAAAGAGATACAGAAGAATTAGATTACAACACAGAAGATTGAATAATACAACTTCTCTGATCAACAGTTCATCTTTTGTGAATTTCAAATCTACTGAATCTTCAAGAACACAAGAAAATTCTGCTGTAGAGGAGATCTCCTGCTACTCAACTCCTCCAAATCTTCAAGTGTTCAAAAGCTTCCACATCAAGGACTCCAGACACCAAACATTTCAGCATCTGCTGGAATCATCTTCTGCTGGAGATCTGAAGCATCTGAAGACCTATCACTATAGCAAAGCTTTCACTCCTGAACCATTCTACATCTCAGGGGGAGCTTTGACAACATCAACAATCCACTAGTCTTCTCTCAGTGATTTGAGACAGAGAAGACATCATCACCTTTTTATTTTACCACCATCTGTATAGGGTTATCTCTCCCTTCAAAAGTTAACTCTTGGTTTCTGAGACCTGATCAAAACTCAGTGGTGGCAAGACACCTGATCAAAAAATCTGGTTTGGTTTTTGAGCACCTTATAAAAAGCTCATTGGTGCCCAGGACACTTGATCAACCCTTCCTGCAGTGGATTCCTACCAAGGGTGGTAGAAAAGTGGATGTACCCAGGTTGTTGGGGAACCACTATAGATCCTTGTGTCTTCTTGTTGCTGTGTGTTTGTCTTTGCTGTGTGCTGTGTGATTCTTTATTTCTTGCTTTAGTTTTTACTTCACTGCAATCACCTTACACATATACATAAATTTAAGTCTTCCACTGCTATACTTTTTTAATTGTGAATTATTTTAAAATACTCTATTCACCCCCCCTTTAGAGTTAAGGTAGATCTTTTCCTCACTTTCATAACGTATGGGCAAGGCCCTTGGAAGTATGATGTAGGCTATGGTGTTTGACGCTATAACGGTAAAGGGAGTAACACGTACGCCTCTCTATTTCCACTATTACACTCACACAATAATTAAACGAAGCACACTCACGAACAACGTTATCAACTATCGCTAATGTACGATAGCCACGCCGATTAAAGATCGAACAAACGACTAGAGGCCGATGTTCTCTCATGCTAAATAGACCAATCTTGGGTCCGACCGAGCGATGGTTGTACCAAAAGAGATCTACCGAAAGGTTCGATTCAGAAATGGTAGATCTCCCCCAACAAAATGAAAGCGAGGCTCACCAAACCACTCGGAAAATTAAATAACTAGAAAGAACAACACATGCCTATATATAGCCTTTACAACATACCTTGGCTATATGCAGCCCACATAAAGAAAATAAAAACAATACTAAATGTTTTAAACATTACATGATGAAAATAAAAATGCAAAAAGAAATAAACTTAACAATGTTTAAAAGCCTTCATCTCATGTCGCTCCACATCATGTAGTCTTCATCTTCATCATGTAGGAGAACGTCGTCGCCATCGCCATCATCATCTTCAACATGTAGGAGAACGTCGTCGCCGTCGCCGTCATCATCTTCAACTTTAACACGTTGGGGGTTGCCGCCATCAATCCTCCCCCCTCAAAATAACTCATCACCGATGAGTTGGCATGGAGGTGCGGGTGCCGAAGAACATCATCCAAAAGAACCATCGCCGAGTCCGGAATCCATGGGTCACCTGAGACCGGGCGAGCACACCATCGTATCACATAACGCTGAATACCACTGCTTGGAGATGAGAGGAAAACACCAAATATGAACTTGTCTAGAAAAAAGATTGTCCAGGGGAAACTGGGAAAAGCATTAGGCAAATAAAGAGGAAAAATTTCTTCATCAACAGTCAACGTACCTCCGTTGGAGACCAATGGAGAGAACGATCCAAGAACAAGCTCACCCCCCAACCCAAATAAAAATATAGTGGCACCAAACGTAGAGTTAGATATTTCAAAAGGTGGAAAAACATTATGCGTGAAATTGGAAACATTTAAACTAGGGGAATTACCCCATTTAGTGGTTAACTTCAACAGATATGTTGTTCTCCTAATTGATTAAAAATCCGAAAAGTTCTAACTCGCGGAATCACCAACTTTTTTAAAGTGCCTGGAGGCATCCGTTGAGGGGCGAGACACACCAAGAGTAAACCGTAAACCTTATAGGGAGACACTCTCTTATGTAAGTTAACGATACATTGATAAGAAGACATTTGTGTGACTAGCGCTTCCTTAATGTGTTTATGTAATTTAAGAACAAGAGAGGCAAATACTAGTGAATGTTGACTTGACATTTAATATAGCGGTAACGGAACTACTTGAGATGGAACCAAGGGAACTAAATATGGTGGCGCCAATGGAAATTAATAAGGTGGCACTAGCGGAACTACATATGGTGGCACCAACGGAACTAAATATGGTGGTGCCAATGGAAATAACTCTGGTGGCACCAGTGGAACTACATAAGGAGGCACCAACCCAATGAGATCTGGTGGTACCAACATAATGCGAACAGGTGGCACAAACGGGGATACATCTGGGGGTATTAGTAGAATGAAATCAGGTGGTACTAACTGAATGTAATCCGGTGGCACAAAAGATTGCCACATCATTAACGTACTCTCAGAGATTTTGTTAGTTTTAGAAAGTCGATTGGATACCAAATTAATGAGACATTCATCATGACCTAACACGAAATCTATTATCACACTACGAGACATGTCCCAAGGAGGGTCCAACATGGATGGTAAAATAACATGACTCAAATCAGGCAAAATAAATTCATGTCCGAAAGGATTCGCTGGTCGGGTCAACATATTAGGAGGGAGAGTCGGTAAAGCTAAAACTGGGAGAGAGTTAAGATCGCATTTAAATTCACGCAACGGAGTTAGCATTAGGGGACGCTCATCTAGGTCTACTTCTACGTCGTCTTCCAAAAATATAACTCTCTCGCTAGGACATCCTTCCAACTCATAAGTCACGACATCAGTAACAGTACAAACCTAACGAATGGGAGCATCGATAGATTCCCGAGGAGGGGCTAAGTCATACCCAATATCAAAATACGGATTTATCGTCCAAGTAAAATCCTCCGGGTGCAAGCCATCAAAATCAAACAGAATATCAAACAGAAGATTTTCCCTCACAGAAAACTCAACTGGCTCGTCATCACCTAACTCACGATCAGAGAAACATTCGCCATAGGGTGACTCTATCACCTCACTAGATACTTCACCCAAATAAGACTCAGTAATGGTTTCAGAAACATCGACGAGGGAAAGTGGAGATGATTCCTTAGAAGTGGGCGCTACAATATGTCTCGGACTAAAAATAACCATCTCGAGTCCTAGTAAGTCATCACCTAATTCAATACCAGGTAAGCTCTCAGCATAAGGTGACACTACCGACTCAGCCAGAATGTCTACCGACTCAGGATCATCATAAAACTTCAAGACATTTAAAATAGATGGCTAAGCAATATCGTCGAAAGGGAGTGGGGATGATTCCTCAGAGGAGAAATCATCATCCAGGTCACTCGAGTAACCAATCTCCTCAATGTCAATACAGTTATCAGTAATATCGGCCTCGTCCTCAGTGACGGGTACACTCCTGGACACAGCCTTTGAATCATCAGGGGAGTCAACAACTAAATCAGGCAACTCAGGGGGAGACTCAAAATTGTCTACGGGCGTAATCAGGGTAGGATGCTCAATAGAGCCAAGACCAGATTCGCCACTAGACTCACGTATAGTAATCGTCTGACATGAGGGAACTTTACTCCTAGGAATCTGGTGCTTCTCAATTTCCAAAGCCGTGCAAAAGGTGGTGTCTAGATCGGTGTGACCATATCGCAATAACATTCCCTTGATGTAGGGGCTCAACCCCCTACGAAACCTAGAAAGTGTGACCTCAGGCGATTCCTTCACACCACTCCTAACCGTCAAATCCTTAAAGAGTTGCATATAATCTGAGACTGACTTATTCCCTTGTTTAAGGGTAGCCAAATCATCAGTTATTTGCCGCTTGGCCTGGGCGTTTGGTTTATCTTCATTCCTAAAGATCGGTATGGAACTAGCGCTATCAGTAGGATAACTAGGGTGTTGTCTTGGGAGAAGTGGTGCTACTTGTCTAGCCATTAATTGGCAAATAAACGCCTTAATCTCATCCACTACCGGGCAATGGAATGGCTTTCTAACGTTCCTAATGGAAGCTAATGATTTTTCTCGGGAAACATTGACGTCATAGGCCATATTGTGTGATAGATTTAACTTCAAGACAACCTAAACACCTAAAGGGGGGGGGGTGAATAGGTTCTTTTCCTTATTTTAAACTAAGGCAGAATATAGCTTCAGTTCTTTAATATAAATCTCAAATCTCTACAGCTAATACAACATATAGAATCACAAAATCTTAAATAACACAAGCATCACAGATTGTACATAGGTTTATAGTGGTTACCCAAGGTCTGGGTACATCCACTTTCCCCCTTCACCTATCTAGCAGTGTGCTAGATTCGGCCTAACTTCTTCCTTCTTCTCAGATCCACAAATCTTACAGCTCAGAACCCTGAAGGGTTCCTACAACTCAGACCCTATAAGGTTCCTACAACTCAGGCTAACAGCCCTACCTCAGCCTTGCCACAAGGCCTACAACTCAGAGAACAAATTCTCCTACACTCAGGCTCAATCAGCCTTACCACTCTGAGATCAAAATCTCCTACACTCAGCCTTTATAACACAGGCTTACAACTCAGATCTTTGAAAATATCCTACAAGATTTGATAAGTAATTTGATGGACTCTTACCCTTGTTGAGAGAGAAAGGATAAGAGAATTCTTGATCAGCTTCTTGATGAGACTGATGACTGATATCAACCTGTTCTTAGCTTTCTTTAAAGCTTCTTGAATCTGAACTTAGTAGGGTTGATCTCCTTTGAAGTTCACTGACTGGCAGCTTCCTTCTTGGATTCCAGATATGGATCTGGATCTACTTAGTAGATTAGTTCAGGATCTACTTCTCAAGAGACTTGTGATTATCTCCTTCTTGACCTCAAAATAGCTGGAGCTCTCTCTCCCCAAATCTTCTGAAGTTCCTTCTGAATTCAGAATGAATTCTCCTTAGACAAAATCTGAGTGGATAATCACTTCAGATTGTCTTCTCAGATCTTCTTACGAAGATCTTCTTCTGTGTGACTTGCACTTTCTTGATCAACGATCAATCTCTCAATAGTTGTGTTAGTTGTGTGTGTATGATCTGTTGTTCCTTTTTCTTCTTTTGAATCCATCTATATATATAGACTTCATCCATGGTAACCGGCTGATCTGGTTTCTAACTAACTTCTGACATGTCTGACAGCTTAATTAAAGTTGTTGGAAGGCACAGCTGTCAAGTCCCTAGTCAGCTCTTGAACCTTTGTCTCTGTCAGCAAAGCGTCGAGATTGACTTTCATTATGTGTCGAGACAAACTGTCAATATGTGTCGACAAATGTGACTTAAGTGTCGACATAGACTTTGGTGGAGTCGAAAAGGCTGCCATGATGTCGACACTGCTTCTTGACACTACATATTGAGAATGTGTCGACATAGAGGATTTGTGTCGACACAAACACTTCTTCACTCCACAACAATCAACTATATTGAAACTCTGCTGTGTGTCAACACAAGTCCTGTGTGTCGACACAGTTGATGTAGACTAAGAATTATGTGTGTCGACACAGCCTCCCGGTGTCGACACAGTTGATGTCGACTAACTATTCTGTGTGTCGACACTGTCTCCCGGTGTCGACATAGTTTATGTCGACTAATATATTCTGTGTGTCAACACAGCTGCTTCAGGTGTCGACACAGCTTTTTCAAGTGTCAACACAGACTTCCTTAAGTGTCGACACATGGACTTAGAAACTTTTCTTCTGCATTTTAGCCAATACTAAACCTGCACATATAAACTCAAAATAACATCAAATACACCTTGATTTATATCATTGAGCTAAGTGAGGCTTCTCCAAATCAGTTACACATATTCTAATGTATCCAACAATCTCCCCCTATTTGGAGAAGTCATAACCCTTTTGTCAATGATATACACCACTTATGATAAATAAACATGATGATGTGTATAAGCATTTTTAATAGGGTAACTTATAAACAAAACAAATAATAAACTATCATCACAGAATAAGGATGCAAATTAAATGAACATGGAACATTGTTTTGTTTATTATATCAATAATTTTCTTAACACTGTTTACATAGACTTCTTTAAAAATTAAGAATTACATAGTTCTAAAAAACTAGTAAAACTAAACTAAGGCTGGACAGGCTCCTTGATGACTATTCCTTTCCCTGATTTAATCTGAGCTTGCACAGTAGGTTCTGTATCTTCAATGGGCTTCTTACCTTTCAACTCAGTCTTCTTTTGAACTCCAGCCTTAATCCTTTGCCTTTCAAAATAATTGATAGGCTCCTGAGCATCAGGAGGTAGCTTCCCACTCTAAGCCTTTCTTCTGTATTGAACTATGGCTTCCTGCCTTGCCTCATACTTCTGCCACTCCTGCTCATTATACCATTTACCCCTTTCATTAACCTGGTCTTTTACAGATTTCCAGGAAGTTAATATGATATTTCTATAAGTGGGGCTCCATTGCTCAAAATCAGGTTTTAACTCTGCTTGCTCTCTGAATCACTTCTTTGATAATTGAGCATCTTGCTGAGCTTTCACACCAGCTTCTAGCATATCTACCTTTTCAGTAATAACATTAGTAACTTGTTTTGGAGGGTTGTACATAGACTGAACTTGTTGATGTATCATTTCAAGATCTACAGGGGGATAAATAACTTGGGCAACCTCAGGTTGGTCACCTTCAAGTAGAGCTGGTTGCACACCTGACTCAGCCATATTATCATAATATCATAAGGGTGGATATCCAAGAGTGGCTCTAATACTATTGGTTATACATTTGGAATGATCAGAGCCTGCATATACTAACACCCTCTCCCACTTTATGACTTCTTTGGCCACATGATCTCTCAAATCATCTTTTTGAAATCTGATTTGCCTATCCAGGTAATTGATTCCATCTTTAAAGAATTGCTTTAACTTTTGAAGCTGATCAGAAATTGTTTTCTGAGAAGTAGTAATAGCTGTCTTAAACGAATCCAAGGCTTCTTGTAGCTTCTTATCAAATTCTTCTTTCTCCTTATTTCTTGCCTCAGTCATTGCAATAACTATTTTCCTTACTTCAGTGACTATCTCATTGTGAGATTCAGTCAGATTGTCATTCATTCTTATTTGATTTTCAAGGACATAGCCTTGTTTGACACCAATATCATCCACTTGTTTCTTTATTTCTGCTTGTCGCTTTGCTAGAAATACCACAGCATTGCCCCTCTTGTGGAAGCAATCTATCATCTCTTTCTTATTCTGATTTACCTCAAATCTAATGGATTTTATATCTTGTGCTAGATCAAATTGGAGGGCCTTATGGCTTTCATCCACATATTTTTCAAGAGCCAATCTCTGCTCATCAAATTTCACTTGTAAATAAACCAAAAATTTGTTGTAATCAGTCTCATGAGCTGGTTGTGAAGTAGTAGCTTGCAAAGCCTTCTTATAGTTCTGGCTTCTCCTCTTAAAAACCATTAGTTTTCTTTTCTTTAAACTTGATATCTCCTCATCCTCTGAATCCTGGAACTGTCAATATTTACTCTTTCTTTGGTACTAGGAGGCATCTCCTTTTCAGTCCTATGCTCCACCTTCTCAAGGTTAACTTGCTCCCCCTCAATTGCTCCCTCTATGTCAGGAAATAATTCTTCCAGGGTGAACTCTTGTTGAGTGTGAACTTCTTTTTCTTGAGCATCAACAACCATAGATGTATCCTCCATGATCATATCTAGTGTTGGACTGTTGACATGAGGTGTTTCAAGAATAGATTGTGATGTCATTTCACTTGCCAAGTGAATGCTTTCTTCCCCTTGTCCTTGTGCAGAATGTTGCTCCCCCTGTAACTGTGCAGTAACTATCTCCTCATGGACTTGGGAAGTTTCAGTCAGGTCCTAGACCTATTCCCTAACTTGCTCCCCCTGCACTTGTGCATTCATAGTGTCCTCTTGCACATGATCATGATCAGTAATGTCATGGACTGGTGATTTTGTTGTAGTCTCTTTGTTATCCAAATCAGGTGTGTCCTTGGAGAGAACCCTATCCCATCTGGATATTATCCTGATGTACATCCTTCTCATATGATTTATTTTAGATCCTGGAAGCTGATGCATTACCTCTGTAATTGCTCCAGCCAGGTATAAACTCATTAATCTAGCCAAATTAGGCTTTTTGATTCCTTCCTTTATCTTCTCAAAAAAAACTGCAGACCAATCTGTGTTAATCTTATAGATTATCCTGGTCATCAGATTCAACATAAAGGCAGAGATCCTATCATGGCCTCCTGGTTTACACAAAATCACCTTCCCTACTACTTCAGATAGAAATTTTCCTTATTGATTCATCCCTTTTCTATTTATGGCTGCTCCAATCTTCATGATTGGATCAAATCTACACCACTGGAGTGCATCCCTTGTCTTTGAGGCTTGGACCTCTTCTTCATCCTTAATTCTTGGAAGGTGAAGAATCTTTCTTAAACTCTTTAGAGTAAGTTTGACTCTATTACCATGAACTGTCGATTTGATCTTCAGTCCAGTGGAATCCACTATTGCAGCAACATAGAACTCAAATACTTCCTTCTTCTATATCTGGGTAGGTTCAGAAACAAGAAACTCCAATCCATTATCAGTAACAAAAGTGATGACCCCTTTAATCTCCATCATCGCATCATCAAAAGCTTTGTGCACTAGCTCGTAGCCTTCATAGCTTTGATACCACTTGATAGATTTAACTTCAAGACAACCTAAATACCTAGAGGGGGGGTGAATAGGTTCTTTTCTCTGTTTTAAACTAAGGCAGAATATAGTTTCTGTTTTTTGATATAAATCTCAAATCTCTACAGCTAACACAGCATATACAATCACAGAATCTAAAATAACACAAGCATCACAGATTGCACATAGGTTTATAGTGGTTCTCCAAGGTCTGGGTACATCCACTTTCCCCCTTCACCTATCTAGCAGTGTGCTAGATTCGGCCTAACTTCTTCCTTCTTCTCATATCCATAGATCTTACAGCTCAGAACCCTAAAAGGTTCCTACAACTAGGAACCCTATAAGGTTCCTACAATACAGGCTAACAGCCCTACCTCAGCCTTGCCACAAGGCCTACAACTCAGAGAACAAATTCTCCTACACTCAGGCTCAATCAGCCTTACCACTCAGAGATCAAAATCTCCTACACTCAGCCTTTATAACACAGGCTTACAACTCAAATCTTTGAAAAGATCCTATAGAATTTGATAAGTAATTTGATGGACTCTTACCCTTGTTGAGAGAGAAAGGATAAGAGAATTCTTGATCAGCTTCTTGATGAGACTGATGACTGAAATCAACCTGTTATTAGCTTTCTTCAAAGCTTCTTGAATCTGAACTTAGTAGGGTTGATCTCCTTTGAAGTTGACTGACTAGCAGCTTCCTTCTTGGATTCTAGATATGGATCTGGATCTACTTAGTAGATTAGTTAAGGATCTACTTATTAAGAGACTTGTGATTGTCTCCTTCTTGACCTCAAAACAGCTGGAGCTCTCTCTCCCCAAATCTTCTGAAGTTCCTTCTTAATTCAGAATGAATTCTCCTTAGACAAAATCTGAGTGGATAATCACTTCAGATTGTCTTCTTAGATCTTCTTACGAAGATCTTCTTCTGTGTGACTTGCACTTTCTTGATCAACGATCAATCTCTCAATAGTTGTGTTAGTTGTGTGTGTATGATCTATTGTTCCTTCTTCTTCATCTGAATCCATCTATATATATAGACTCATCCATGATAACTGGCTGATTCGGTTTCTAACTAACTTCTGACAAGTCTGACAGCTTCATTAAAGTTGTTGGAATGCACAGCTGTCAAGTCCCCAATCAGCTCTTGAACCTTTGTCTCTGTCAGCAAAGCGTCGAGATTGACTGTCATTATGTGTCGAGACAAACTGTCAATATGTGTCGACACATGTGACTTTAGTGTCGACACAGACTTTGGTGGAGTCGACATAGCTGTCTTGATGTCGACATTGCTTCTTGACACTGCATTTTGAGAATGTGTCGACATAGAGGATTTGTGTCGACACAAACACTTTTTCACTCCATAGCAATCAACTATGTTGAAACTCTGCTGTGTGTCGACACAAGTCCTTTGTGTCGACACAGTTGATGTAGACTAAGAATTCTGGGTGTCGACACTGCCTCCCGGTGTCAACACATTTGATGTCGACTAATATATTCTGTGTGTCGACACTGCTGCTTCAGGTGTCGACACAGCCTTTCCAAGTGTCGACATAGACTTCCTTAAGTGTCGACACATGGACTTAGAAACTTTCCTCTGCATTTTAGCCAATACTTAACCTGCACATATAAACTCAAAATAACATCAAATACACCTTGATGTATATCATTGAGCTAAGTGAGGCTTCTCTAAATCAGGTACACATTTTCCAATGTACCCAACAATCTCCCCCTATTTGGAGAAGTCATAACCCATTTGTCAATGATATACACCACTTATGATAAATAAACATGATGATGTGTATAAGCATTTTTAACAGGGTAACTTATAAACAAAACAAATAATAAACTATCATCATAGAATAAGGATGCAAATTAAATGAACATGGAATATTGTTTGTTTATTATATCAAAAAGTTTTTTAACACTGTTTACATAGACTTCTTTAAAAACTAAGAATTACATTGTTCTTGAAAAAGCTAGTAAAACTAAACTAAGGCTGGACAGGCTCCTTGATGACTATTCCTTTCCATGATTTAATCTGAGCCTGCACAGTAGGTTCTGTATCTTCAATGGGCTTCTTGCCTTTCAACTCAACCTTCTTTTGAACTTCAGCCTTTGGCACCATTGGGATGATGAGAAAGCTTGAATGGAGAGAAGAGAGTTTGTCGACACAGGGTTTTAGTCTCGAAAACCTGGAGAGTGTGTCGACAGAATTTTTTCTTGACCTATTTATACCCTTTAAACAAAGAAGGTCAAAAGGCGGGCAAAACTGACTAGATGTGTCGACACAGTTGAAATGTGTTGACACATACTTCTAATGTCTCGACAACAATGTTGACCTCTATATGTCGACACCAATTGATGATGTGTCGACACTTGACTTATATAGATGTTGAACAGAAAGACTGTATCGACACTTATTCGAAGTGTCAACAAAAATTCTGAAGGTGTAGACATCACTCCTCTGGATGTATCAACAATACTTTCCTGGAAGTGTCGACACTTTGACCCTTAGGTGTCGACACTACGACACTGTGTCGACACAATTTCCCTGAATTGTCGACACTACTCCTCTGTGTCGACACTTTATTACTGAATGAGTCGACATAATTTTTCTTAGCCACTTTTGTTAATCTAATATATGGTCAACATTCCTAATTCAATTTTAAATCTATTGAATTTATTTTCATCTAGAGGCTTAGTAAATACATCTGTAATTTGAAAATCTGTCTTACAAAATTCTAGTGAGATGTCCTTTTTCTCTACATGGTCTCTAAGAAAATGGTATCATATTTCTATATGCTTTGTCCTACTATGTGAAACAGGATTATTAGCAACAGATATAGCACATTTAGAATCACAAAACAAAGGTGTTCTACTTGCCTGAATACCATAGTCTTCTAGCTGGTGCTGAATCTACAACAGCTGTGCACAACAACTTCCTGCTGCCACATATTCAGACTCAGCTGTGGAAATTGCCACACTAGTCTGCTTCTTACTGCTCCAAGACACCAATCTTCCTCCTAAAAATTGACAGGTGCCTGTAGTGATTTTCCTATCTTTTTTACAACCTGCAAAGCATGCATCTGAATAGCCTGTTAGTAGAAAATCTTCATTCCTAGGGTACCAAAGGCCTATATTAGGTGTGCCCTTTAGATATCTCAAAATTCTCTTTACTGTAGTGTAATGAGATTCTTTAGGGCATGCTTGGTACCTAGTACAGACACATGTTGCATACATAATGTCTGGTCTACTAGTAGTGAGATATAGTAGTGAGCCAATTATACCTCTATTAAAGACTCATCTACAGGTTTACCTGCATCATCTTTGCATATAGGCATACTTGTTCCCATAGGAGTTCTCATGGTAGAGGATGATTCCATACCATACTTCTTAATTAACTACTTGGTGAACTTAGACTGGGATATGGAAAAGCCATCATCAGTCTGTCTTACTTGGAGTCCCAAGAAGAACTAAAGTTCCCCCATACTCCTCATTTCAAACTTCCCTTACATAAGTTTAGCAAACTTTTTGCAAAGGTTGATTTCTGTAGACCTAAATATTATGTCATCTATATAAATCTAGACTAAAATTATCTTTCCTTTGGACTCCCTTAGGAATAGAGTTTTGTCTATTTTCAATCTTGAGAATTTGTTCTTAATAAGGAAAGTAGACAAGGTTTCATACCAAGCCCTTGGGGCTTGCTTTAACCCATACAAAGATTTCCTAACTCTATAAACATAATCAGGTTTGAGAGAATCTACAAAACCTGAAGGCTGCTCTACATAGACTTCTTCTTTTAGATTTGTAACATCCCATTTCCGGCTAGACCCCTAGGAGTCAGTTGGTTGTGGTAAAACCCTAGGGAGCCCAAAACTTGAAATAAATCGACCAAGAAATCGGGTCACGGGTTGGTCACGCCCGTGACCGACCCGTCACGCCCGTGACATAGGGCGTGACCATGATCGTCGATTCCAGGTCGACGGTCGTCGACCCAAAATTGGCCCCACGGGCATGTCACGCCCGTGACCCGCCATGTCACGCCCGTGACATAGGGCGTGACCATGATCGTTGATTCCAGGTCGACGGTCATCGACCCAAAATTGGCCCCACGGGCATGTCACGCCCGTGACCCGCCATGTCACGCCCATGACATAGGGCGTGACCATGATCGTCGATTCCAGGTCGACGGTCGTCGACCCAAAATTGGCCCCACGGGCATGTCACGCCCGTGACCCGCCATGTCACGCCCGTGACATAGGGCGTGACACGCTCGACGATCGTCGATTTCAGTTCGACGTCATCGAACCAGAATTGGCCGCATAGGCCTATCACGCCCGTGACCCAGGTGTCACGCCCGTGACAACCGCTCGACGATCGTCGACCTCAGTTCGACGATCGTCGAACCCAGAACTGGCTACCCGGGCCTGTCACGCCGGTGACCTATGTGTCACGCCCGTGACCAAGGCCGAAATGACAAGCCAGGTTGGAAATTTCGGTAACCGACGCCATAATAAATTCTGACTATTGGAATGAAAATCAAGAGTATTTATGGGTCGTTCCCTACTTTAATTATGTTAATAATTAAGGAAAAGTGGGTCCAATAGGAAATTGCCACCTGGCAAACACCTCTTCATCTCCAACTTTTCAACTGCCATTCGTCATAACCGAAACGTCATAAGGGTGTTATTAATGGTCGCCAACGTTTCATCTCCAACGTTTCATCCCTTCCCCTCCCCATTTGCTGATCTATAAAAGATTCCTAAGAGCAGGAGGAAAAGGTTACACTCACTCAAACTGTTTCATACTTCCCCTTGCTGTTGAAGTATTTCTGGCGACGCCACCACCGCGCAAATGGCTTCCCGACGCTCTGCACGCCTTCAACCCGCGAACAAGGTCCTCCCCTCCCTCTTCTTCTGCGGATAGATCTTAGGAATCGTTAGGAGAGATATCGGGCTCAAAAGAGCCAGATCGGGTGAGCGTATTCGTGGTTTTCCGAAAATTTCATGGTGGCGGGTTCGCCGGAAACCGCCTCTCCGGCGGCTGTGCCGCCGCCCGACGATAGCCCTCGCCTCAACGGAGGTGGTGGTGGTGGTGGCCGGTCAGGGAGATGGCTGGATGGTCGGGAAATAGCTTGGAAAAGCTACAGGATATTAGGTTTTTTTAGGCCTCTGGTTCGGGCTGTTGAAGAAGATGAACAGTGGCATGAGAAATAAATTCTATTTTTAAAATAATTTCTGAATGAAAAATCTGTCTTGTTAAATAAATTGGGAAAAATACCTAGAGGCTCCTACAGGAAAAATGATCAACATTGGAAGTGTAGCCCTTGAAGTCTACTTTAATGCAAAATTAATTTCACTCAATTCAGAATCCTGGTTAGACCACAGCACCCTTTTTGGTGAGGTCTATCCAGAGGGCTGTCTTGACCTTAGAAAAATTCCCCACTCCAATTCAGTCATCCAAATGACTTGAAATTTGGGGTGTGGTCTAATCTTACATATATCTAGGTGCTATCCAAAAATGAGAATTTTCTGAGAATATTTTTCTATAGTTTTTAGAAAGATTCAATAATCCTAGCCGAATTTAATTAGATAGTTAAATAATTTCCAAACCCTCCCAAACTTTGGTGAGTGGTCCCTGGGGTCACTATAAGGTTCTGTATAATTTTCCATCTCATTTGTAGATGGTTTGGACTAGAAATGATCAACCCTAAGTTTTGCCCTAATAAGGGGTCTTAGGTTAAAAGTGCACATTTGAAGTTTGAGTGGTGAGATCACCTCAACAGAGGCTGAGATTGTTACCACTGGCTAGTAATATTCTCTAGCACCCCCTCATGGAGTTTGAGGTGGATCGGGGTAAGTTTACCCTAAGGACCAAGGCCAAACCCTAAGGTTGGATCTTGGTGGTTTGTGAAGGTCATGTGGTCAAATGACCTTGGATTGACCCGAAATTGGGTGAAGAGAACCATAGGGTCAATATAGTTCACTGGATGAAATCTTAGTAAATATGGAGACCGTTGGGATACCTGAAAGTCTAACCCTAGTTTAGGGCGCAAAACTTGTAGAGATAGGAAATGACACTAAATCATATTGAAAAATGGTGAGATTTGGGGAGAGTGAATTATAGGGATGGTACAACTCTGGATATTTTTCTATGAATTTTATGTTCATTATTTTGGATACTTCCTTTAATGATTCAGTAGTTGTATGATTTTCTTAGAAAATTTATTAGGGAATACACACTCGCTGGAAAGTGATGAAACTTAAGCAGAGAACGTTTATTATGATTTTAAATCTCTGTGAATTTTTATGGGATTTTTGGAAGATTAATTCTAAGGCTCGCTTCATTAAGTATGTTTTACCTTGATTATTTGATTAAATCTTTAGTGGTGGTTAGCAAGCTAGTAAAATTATGATTCTCTGCACAAAGATCTTTTATATACCATACTACTGACTAGTGATTTTTCTATAATTTTTAGATGAATAATTTCAGTACTTCCTTCACTACGTAGAATTAATATGATTATACTAAATAAATTATTTAGAGGTTAAATACTTCCTATAAAATTCTGAGAATTTGTATTTGAGGTTATTTTGCTGTTATTTAATGATCATGATTTTTTTGAGTAGCCATTACTTTGGAAGATCATGTAGTTCATGTTTAAAATGACCCGTGGCACGTCCTTTGGAAAAATTAAATAAATATCAGATTAATTAGGAAAATTATAAGTTTCTGGATTTAGACAAAGTATGATATGGTAGACCTCCAGTAAATATTATAGGAGATTTGGAAGATAATTTGGTGTACCTTCCCTTGGGTACCTCATATAGTTTAGGATGGTCTGCATATAGTAAAGCCACGGAATTTTGATAGTTGATGGTTGGTAGGGCAAACTAGGATCGAGTTCATCATTGGGAGACTAGTTGGAATAAGGGAGTACGGGAACGACGAAAGATCGTCCATCCCGGGAAGAAGAGGAAGAGTCTTAATACTCTAGGGTTAGAACTAAAGTAACTAAAAGGGGATCGGGCTAAGGGAGATCAACCAATAATAATAAGTGCCTTGCGAAAGGGAACTTCGGGCCGTAATGCCGCCGTCTTGATTCCTAGTGCCCCTTGAGAGCCCTTCACGGGGTATACCGGGGGCAGTCCTGGGCTAACGTAAACCATAGGGATAATAAATTAAAAGAGCAATTAGTATAACTAGGGTTGCACACACTCACTTCCCGATAGCTAGGAAAGTAGGATAATAGGACTTGTTGCCATTCAGACAGTAGCTCTGAAGGTAGATGCACGGACAGGACTGTCCGGGGGGCCGAGGGCTCGAGGGTTGGAGTACAGATTAAAGGTGGTGGGTCTTCGGTACCTGATCGTCGTTCACACCGACATCGGTACGCTGACTCGGCGGTGTGGGACACTTAGCCAAAGAAAGTCTGGAGGGTACATCCAGCAGCAGTATGCGGATACTCTAGGTTGTGTTCTTCTAGGGGCGTACGGGAGGGCTAGGCCTGGTAGTGTGGATGCCCGCCTAGGAGTGGGGGGCCCGACCCACTGTCTCCGTTTGCCACTACGGAGGTTCCTGGGAGTGAAGCTAGCTGCCCGAACAGGGGGAACTAATGGTCTGTGCGCATAGAGTCGTGTGCGTGGGTTGCACTTGCATGAATCATGGCATAGCATATCACTACACTCATATTTGCATACAACCGACACCCCAACGTATAAATCGGTATGGGACTTTTTATACGATGGGAGCTTTGCAGAAGACCCCTTAACTTATAAGTTTGTATGGGCATTCATATAAGTTAAGGTTACATACTTACTTACTTGTTACTTACATACTATTCTCTAGCTGCCTTTTATACAATTTGCTATTTATTAATTGTTCTACCTATTACAACATTTATACTGTTCACCTGTTATAACTTGCTAGTTAGGTCTACCGTCACCTGCTTGACTATTCTCCACTTTTGTAGCTTCCCTTTCCTCCTCTCCGCCCGGTGCTTAGGAGCCGTGGTGGGAGGGGTAGGGGATGATAGGGCTTAGTCTTTATGACTAATGGTTTTCGAACCAAACATTACAGGAGCTCCGGATGGGAGACAGGGACCAGCACCAGCGGAGTACGGTGCACATGGAGGTGGGACAATCTAGCACCGGTGCACCTGCGACCAGCTCCGTGAGTGATTAGTATTTTCTTAGCTTCCGCGATGAGTGACTTATAGTGAGGACTCTGATGTACTGGGCTCGAGCCCATTTATCTACTTTTCTATTATATGTATTGATGGACTGGACATGATTCACTTTTATTTACATGTTTCTGTGGACTTGTTTACATTTTTTTGTATAAATACTTCTCTCTTTTGTGATCGAAAAGGGCCGGCAGAATTGGCGTTTTGTAGTGGTTGCCTTCCCGAGATGTCGGTGCCACCGCAAAGCGGCAATTCTGGGCTAAGACCCCGGTGGTTGAAAAAGAAAAAAAAAAGGGGGTCTTACAAGTGGTATCAGAGCAGCGGAACAAGTGGTATCAGAGGAAACCTCAATCGAAAGAGAAGTAGTCCACAAAAACCTTGGGCCACCCCCGTGCGAGCTTAGTTTGCGGACAAACTAGCAGCGGAAGCAGTGGTGTGCCCATAAGGGAAATCACATGTGAAAGTCCATCATAACTCTTCTTAAATTCCATTCATTCGCTCTCTAACAAATGGAATTTTTGCTTGTAGCCTGCGACGAACCCTACATCGCAGCAGGGGACACCTCAGGCTCCGAATGTGGTCCCGACTCCGCCAGCACCCGTTCCGTTCCAGCAGACGGAGATGGGGCAAACACTGACGGCCATCCTGGAGGCCTTCAGAGCTCAGCAAGCCCCGACCCCACAGCCAAACCCCGGGGCCAATTGGATGACGGTCTTTCGAGGACTTTCCCCTCCATCCTACCAGGGGACGGAGTCTGCAGTACGTACGGAGGAGTGGTTGGACACCATTTATGAGATGCTGGCAGGGATTCGATGCCCCACGGAGGAGGCAGTCGCTTTGACAGTCTCCTGCTTAGAGTCACACGGAAAGAGATGGTGGAAATCTCAGCTGAACACCACCTTTGCAGGGATGGATTGTGCTGATATTACTTGGGAGGAGTTCAGAGCAGTGCTCTTGGGACACTTTGTACCTCAGTCGGCGAGAGATGATCTGGAGGATAGGTTCCTGCGGTTGAGGCAGGGGAACAGGACTGTGGTGGAGTACTATCAGGAGTTCACTCACCTGGCTCGTTATGCGGACGCTTACCAGTTAGACGATGCTGGCTACGCCCGGAGGTTTTATAAGGGACTGCAGGATGACATGAGGCAGGCCCTCCTTTCAGAGGGGAGTCTGGCCAGGATTCTGGAGATGGCTAAGAAGAGAGAGGCGGATCAGCTTACAGTGAAGAATCGGAAGAGACCGGCTGATGATTCAGTGATTGGAGGTCGTAGAGACTGCCCTCGGGGCCAGGTTATCGGGGAGAGAAGGAACGGGGATCAGCCTCGTCAGGAGTTTGGGCAGGAGCAGAGGACTTAGGGGGTATTGGCTCCCCAGCCTATACAGATGCTGGAAATGCCAAGGACGGCAGGGCAGCCACCGGTATGCTATCAGTGCAACCAGCCGGGGCATATCAAGCGGAACTGCCCTGTGGGGCGAGCACCCCCACCAGCACATCAGGGCGCTCCACCTCCCCGACAGTTTGGCGGACGAGGACAGGACCGAGGACGAGGATTTCAGGATCGAGGTCGTAGGCCAGAGAGAGCAGGTGTATGCTCTAGACCTGACACAGCCTCGGAACCCGGAGCAGGTTATCACAGGTATGGCAGTACTTTTCAGATTTTCCTCATATAAACTACTATCTTAAACATAACCTGGTTAGAAATTAAGAGAAGATAAACTACAATAAGAATACTAAGACATCTAATTACCCCAGGCATAGTATTCGTGAGCGGCAAGCCCGCTCACACCCTCTTCGACACTGGTGCGTCGCAATCATTCGTGTTGGAGGATTTCGTGAAAGGACTGGCAGGAGTGGAGCTAAGCACCGGGAAGATGCTGAGGGTGCGCCTACCCGATGGATCAGAGATATTGACCTCTACTCATTGTGATATGGAAGCGAGGATCGGCGGAAAGGCGTTTGAGGCACCAGCGACGGTTTTGAGGATGCCAGATTATGATCTGATTCTGGGCATGACCTGGCTGTACTGGAATCATTCCCAGATCGATTGCGTGGCGAAGAGGATCACCGTGAGGCACGGCGACTCCTTCATTGTTATCGAAGGTATTATATCAGCACCCCGTACTTTACTATCGTCTGTGCAGGCCGTTAAGGCCCACCTGCAGGGGGAAGAGGTTTATCAGGTCCTCTTTGAGGCGGTCGTAGCCTAGGATTCCATTGCAGATATTCCGGTAGTGCGGGACTTCGCCGACGTGTTTCCAGAGAAGCTACCAGGGTTACCCCCGCACCGAGAGAAGGACTTTCAGATTCAGCTCGTACCGGGGGCTAAGCCGGTATCCAGAGCTCCCTATCGAATGGCCCCAAAGGAGTTGGTGGAATTCCGAAGTCAGCTTCAGGAGTTAGTGGAGGCCGGGTTCGTTCGGCCTAGCTCATCACCGTGGGGAGCTCCGGTGCTGTTCGTTAAGAAGAAGGACGGGACCCTTCGACTGTGCATCGATTACCGGGCTCTGAACAGGTTGACAGTCCGGAATACTTATACTTTACCACGGATAGACGAGCTTTTTGATCAGCTGGAGGGAGCTCATCGGTTCTCAAAGCTGGATCTGAGGTCAGGATACTACCAGCTCCGTATTCGGGAGGAGGACATCCCGAAGACGGCCTTCAGCAGCAGATACGGCTTGTACGAGTTTACCGTGATGCCATTCGGGCTCACGAATGCACCCTCCGCATTCATGACTTTGATGAATCGGGTGTTCGAGGAGTATCTGGACGTCTTTGTCATTATATTCATCGACGACATTCTCATCTATTCAAGGACGGAGGAGGAGCACGCGAGACATCTAGCCTTGACCTTAGAGAAGCTGCGTGAACACGAGATGTATGCCAAGTATAGCAAGTGCCAGTTCTGGCTAAAGGAGGTGGCCTTTCTGGGCCATGTCATCAGTGGAGCAGGTCTGGCAGTGGATCCGGCAAAGATCCAGGCAGTACGGGATTTGCCACCACTAAAGTCGGCCACAGATGTTCGAAGTTTCTTGGGACTTGCCGGTTACTACCGGAAGTTCGTAAAGGGGTTCTCTCAGATTGCCCTCCCTCTTACGTCTCTGACGAAGAAGGAGTCCCCTTTTATTTGGATGCCGCGATGCGAATCTGCCTTCCAGGAGCTGAAGGATCGTCTCACCTCGGCTCCCATCCTTGCTCTTCCATCAGGGAAGGAGGGATTCCAGGTGTATGCAGATGCTTCCTATCAGGGGATGGGTGCCGTCCTTATGCAGAATGGGCACGTAATAGTCTATGCCTCCCGTCAGTTGAAGCAGCACGAGCTGAACTACCCCGTGCATGATTTGGAGATAGGGGCAGTCATTTTTGCTCTTAAGATCTGGCGGCACTATCTCTACGGGGTACATTGTGATATCTTCTCCGACCACAAGAATCTGAAGTACGTCGACACCCAGAAGGAGTTAAACATCAGGCAGAGATGCTGGGTGGAGTTTCTTTCGGACTACCAGTATACCATGCACTACCATCCGGGGAAGGCGAACGTGGTTGCGGATGCTCTGAGCCGGAGAGCGAGTACGACTGGAGCAGGCCCGCAGCTGATGGCTTTGGAGTTGATTAGATCATTCGAGGAGATGCAGATTTCGCTAGTGTGTGAGGATGACCCGGAGCTGTACATGGAGTACCTGGGGTCGATGGCTACTACTGATGACATTCGAGACCGCATCAGAGATGGGCAGATGCGGGACGAGAGAGCTGAGCCGATATTCCGAGCCTTGGAGGAAGGCACGACAGGGGATTACTCTTTGAGGGATGGGCTCCTGTGTTTCCGGGGCAGAGTCTACATACCAGCAGGAGGACGGATCCGGGAGGATATTTTGACGGAGGCTCACTGCAGCCGGTATTCAGTACACCCGGGGATCACCAAGATGGTAAAGGATTTAAAGAGGACGATGTATTGGCCGGGTATGAAGAAAGATACTACGTATTTTGTGACGCATTGTGAGGCCTGCCAGCTCGTGAAGGCGGAGTGTAGGAACCCGGCAGGTTTGTTGCAGCCGCTTCCAGTGCCGGAGTGGAAGTTTGAGGATATAGCCATGGACTTCATACATGGGCTACCTAGATCCCGTGCGGGGAACGACTCGATCTGGGTGATAGTGGACAGGCTGACAAAGGTGGCCAGATTCATCCCAGTGGCAAAGGACACACCGGTCAGTGTATTAGTACGGAGGTTCATTGAGCAGTTCGTGCGTTATCATGGGGTGCCCAAGACTATCGTTTCGGATCGGGATGGGCGGTTTACATCCAGGGAATGGAGGTCAGTCCAGGCCCATCTGGGTTCTCGGTTGACATTCAGCACAGCTTTCCACCCTCAGACCGACGGACAAACAGAGCGCACAAACCGTACACTGGAAGATCTGTTACGACTGTGTATTTTGGACCGTGGCGAGCCTTGGGAGAGATTATTACCACTGGTCGAGTTTTCATACAACAACGCTCATCAGTCCAGCATAGGCATGGCTCCATACGAAGCGTTGTACGGAAGGAGGTGCAGAACCCCACTATCATGGGTTCAGGACGAGGATCCGCAGGCACTGGGCTCGGAGTTTGTGGGAGATACAGATGCTCAGATTAGATTGATCCGAGACAGGATGTTGGAAGCCCAGAGCAGACAGGCGAAATACTACGATGCGAAGCATCGCCAAGTGGACTTCCAGGTGGGGGACCGAGTTTTCTTGAAGATACGGCCGATGCACGGAGTCTCGCGGGTTCGCGGGCGGAAGAAGCTCAGTCCGAGGTATATGGGGCCCTATAGGATCCTGGAGCGGATCGGCCCCTTAGCCTATAGACTGGAGCTACCCCCGGAGTTAGCGGGATTGCATGACGTCTTCCACGTCTCCTCACTTTGGAGGGCTCTGCTACGCCCTGAGCAGCTGATTTCCTCGGCAGATGGCCCAGTGGCTTCGGATCGGTCAGTTGATTTGGAGCCTATCAGGATTGACGATACGGCAGTGCGGGTCTTGCGACGGAAGAAGGTCCCGTTAGTCAAGGTTCTGTGGAACAATCATGGGCAGGAGGAGCATACATGGGAGCCACAGGACTTGATGCAGCAAAAATACCCGGAACTTTTTCGTCAGGTATACCTCACAACCCCTCTGGACAATCAATTTGCCTTCCTGTTTTAAACTTCAAGAATAGGGGCTAATCTTTTGTTTATTGGGGTGATTATACCTAGTTAGGTGGATGAATTAATCTTAGATTCGAAACCGCACAAACAAACATAACGTAGAGAGATAATCTTTCAGTTCTCATGGGATGTTACAAGCTTATTTTTCCCGATAAGAGTCCCGTAGGCTTAACCTTGATTTCGGGGACGAAATCTTTGTTTTGTTTATTGGGATTTGTAACATCCCATTTCTGGCTAGACCCCTAGGAGTCAGTTGGTTGTGGTAGAACCCTAGGGAGCCCAAAACTTGAAATAAATCGACCAAGAAATCGGGTCACGGGTTGGTCACGCCCGTGACCGACCCGTCACGCCCGTGACATAGAGCGTGACCATGATCGTCGATTCCAGGTCGACGGTCGTCGACCCAAAATTGGCCCCACGGGCATGTCACGCCCGTGACCCGCCATGTCACGCCCGTGACATAGGGCATGACCATGATCGTCGATTCCAGGTCGACGGTCGTCGACCCAAAATTGGCCCCACGGGCATGTCACGCCCGTGACCCGCCATGTCACGCCCGTGACATAGGGCGTGACCATGATCGTCGATTCCAGGTCGATGGTCGTCGACCCAAAATTGGCCCCACGGGCATGTCACGCCCGTGACCCGCCATGTCACGCCCGTGACATAGGGCGTGACACGCTCGACGATCGTCGATTTCAGTTCGACGTCGTCGAACCAGAATTGGCCGCACAGGCCTGTCACACCCGTGACCCAGGTGTCACGCCCGTGACAACCGCTCGACGATCGTCGGCCTCAGTTCGACGATCGTCGAACCCTGAACTGGCTACCCGGGCCTGTCACGCCCGTGACCTATGTGTCACGCCCGTGACCAAGGCCGAAATGAAAAGCCAGGTTGGAAATTTCGGTAACCGACGCCATAATAAATTCTGACTATTGGAATGAAAATCAAGAGTATTTATGGGTCGTTCCCTACTTTAATTATGTTAATAATTAAGGAAAAGTGGGTCCAATAGGAAATTGCCACCTGGCAAACACCTCTTCATCTCCAACTTTTCAACTGCCATTCGTCATAACCGAAACGTCATAAGGGTGTTATTAATGGCCGCCAACGTTTCATCTCCAACGTTTCATCCCTTCCCCTCCCCATTTGCTGATCTATAAAAGATTCCTAAGAGCAGGAGGAAAAGGTTACACTCCCTCAAACTGTTTCAGACTTCCCCTTGCTGTTGAAGAATTTCCGGCGACGCCACCACCGCGCAAATGGCTTCCCGACGCTCTGCACGCCTTCAACCCGCGAACAAGGTCCTCCCCTCCCTCTTCTTCTGCGGATAGATCTTAGGAATCGTTAGGAGAGATATCGGGCTCAAAAGAGCCAGATCGGGTGAGCGTATTCGTGGTTTTCCGAAAATTTCATGGTGGCGGGTTCGCCGGAAACCGCCTCTCCGGCGGCTGTGCCGCCGCCCGACGATAGCCCTCGCCTCAACGGAGGTGGTGGTGGTGGTGGCCGGCCAGGGAGATGGCTGGATGGTCGGGAAATAGCTTGGAAAAGCTACAGGATATTAGGTTTTTTTAGGCCTCTGGTTCGGGCTGTTGAAGAAGATGAACAGTGGCATGAGAAATAAATTCTATTTTTAAAATAATTTCTGAATGAAAAATATGTCTTGTTAAATAAATTGGGAAAAATACCTAGAGGCTCCTACAGGAAAAATGATCAACATAGGAAGTGTAGCCCTTGAAGTCTACTTTAATACAAAATTAATTTCACTCGATTCGAAATCCTGGTTAGACCACAGCACCCTATTTGGTGAGGTCTATCCAGAGGGCTGCCTTGACCTTAGAAAAATTCCCCACTCCAATTCAGTCATCCAAATGACTTGAAATTTGGGGTGTGGTCTAATCTTACATATATCTAGGTGCTATCCAAAAATGAGAATTTTTGGAGAACATTGTTCTATAGTTTTTAGAAAAATTCAATAATCCTAGCCGAATTTAATTAGATAGTTAAATAATTTCCAAACCCTCCCAAACTTTGGTGAGTGGTCTCTGGGGTCACTATAAGGTTCTATATAATTTTTCATCTCATTTGTAGATGGTTTGGACTAGAAATGATCAACCCTAAGTTTTGCCCTAATAAGGGGTCTTAGGTTAAAAGTGCACTTTTGAAGTTTGAGTGGTGAGATCACCTCAACAGAGGCTGAGATTGTTACCACTGGCTAGTAATATTCTCTAGCACTCCCTCATGGAGTTTGAGGTGGATCGGGGTAAGTTTACCCTAAGGACCAAGGCCAAACCCTAAGGTTGGATCTTGGTGGTTTGTGAAGGTCATGTGGTCAAATGACCTTAGATTGACCCGAAATTGGGTGAAGAGAACCATAGGGTCAATATAGTTCTCTGGATGAAATCTTAGTAAATTTGGAGACCGTTGGGATACCTGAAAGTCTAACCCTAGTTTAGGGCGCAAAAATTGTAGAGATAGGAAATGACACTAAATCATATTGAAAAGTGATGAGATTTGGGGAGAGTGAATTATAGGGATGGTACAACTCTGGATATTTTTCTATGAATTTTATGTTCATTATTTTGGATACTTCCTTTAATGATTCAGTAGTTGTATGATTTGCTTAGAAAATTTATTAGGGAATACACACTCACTGGAAAGTGATGAAACTTAAGCAGAGAACGTTTATTATGATTTTAAATCTCTGTGAATTTTTATGGGATTTTTGGAAGATTAATTCTAAGGCTCGCTTCATTAAGTATGTTTTACCTTGATTATTTGAATAAATCTTTAGTGGTGGTTAGCAAGCTACTAAAATTATGATTCTCTACACAAAGATCTTTTATATACCATACTACTGACTAGTGATTTTTCTATAATTTTTAGATGAATAATTTCAGTACTTCCTTCACTACGTAGAATTAATATGATTATACTAAATAAATTATTTAGAGGTTAAATACTTCCTATAAAATTCTGAGAATTTGTATTTGAGGTTATTTTGCTGTTATTTAATGATCATGATTTTTTTGAGTAGCCATTACTTAGGAAGATCATGTAGTTCATGTTTAAAATGACCTGTGGCACGTCCTTTGGAAAAATTAAATAAATGTCAGATTAATTAGGAAAATTATAAGTTTCTGGATTTAGACAAAGTATGATATGGTAGACCTCCAGTAAATATTATAGGAGATTTGGAAGATAATTTGGTGTACCTTCCCTTGGGTACCTCATATAGTTTAGGATGGTCTGCATATAGTAAAGCCACGGAATTTTGATAGTTGATGGTTGGTAGGGCAAACTAGGATCGAGTTCATCATTGGGAGACTAGTTGGAATAAGGGAGTATGGGAACGACGAAAGATCGTCCATCCCGGGAAGAAGAGGAAGAGTCTTAATACTCTAGGGTTAGAACTAAAGTAACTAAAAGGGGATCGGGCTAAGGGAGATCAACCAATAATAATAAGTGCCTTGCGAAAGGGAACTTCGGGCCGTAATGCCGCCGTCTTGGTTCCTAGTGCCCCTTGAGAGCCCTTCACGGGGTATACCGGGGGCAGTCCTGGGCTAACGTAAACCATAGGGATAATAAATTAAAAGAGCAATTAGTATAACTAGGGTTGCACACACTCACTTCCCGATAGCTAGGAAAGTAGGATAATAGGACTTGTTGCCATTCAGACAGTAGCTCTGAAGGTAGATGCACGGACAGGACTGTCCGGGGGGCCGAGGGCTCGAGGGTTGGAGTACAGATTAAAGGTGGTGGGTCTTCGGTACCTGATCGTCGTTCACACCGACATCGGTACGTTGACTCGGCGGTGTGGGACACTTAGCCAAAGAAAGTCTTGAGGGTACATCCAGCAGCAGTATGCGGATACTCTAGGTTGTGTTCTTCTAGGGGCGTACGGGAGGGCTAGGCCTGGTAGTGTGGATGCCCGCCTAGGAGTGGGGGCCCGACCCACTGTCTCCGTTTGCCACTACGGAGGTTCCTGGGAGTGAAGCTAGCTGCCCGAACAGGAGGAACTAAAGGTCTGTGCGCATAGAGTCATGTGCGTGGGTTGCACTTGCATGAATCATGGCATAGCATATCACTACACTCATATTTGCATACAACCGACACCCCAACGTATAAATCGGTATGGGACTTTTTATACGATGGGAGCTTTGCAGAAGACCCCTTAACTTATAAGTTTGTATGGGCATTCATATAAGTTAAGGTTACATACTTACTTACTTGTTGCTTACATACTATTCTCTAGCTGCCTTTTATACAATTTGCTATTTATTAATTGTTCTACCTATTACAACATTTATACTGTTCACCTGTTATAACTTGCTAGTTAGGTCTACCGTCACCTGCTTGACTATTCTCCACTTTTGTAGCTTCCCTTTCCTCCTCTCCGCCCGGTGCTTAGGAGCCGTGGTGGGAGGGGTAGGGGATGATAGGGCTTAGTCTATATGACTAATGGTTTTCGAACCAAACATTACAGGAGCTCCGGATGGGAGACAGGGACCAGCACCAGCGGAGTACGGTGCGCATGGAGGTGGGACAGTCTAGCACCGGTGCACCTGCGACCAGCTCCGTGAGTGATTAGTATTTTCTTATCTTCCGCGATGAGTGACTTGTAGTGAGGACTCTGATGTACTGGGCTCGAGCCCATTTATCTACTTTTCTATTATATGTATTGATGGACTGGACATGATTCACTTTTATTTACATGTTTCTGTGGACTTGTTTACATTTTTTTGTATAAATACTTCTCTCTTTTGTGATCGAAAAGGGCCGGCAGAATTGGCGTTTTGTAGTGGTTGCCTTCCCGAGATGTCGGTGCCACCGCAAAGCGGCAATTCTGGGCTAAGACCCCGGTGGTTGAAAAAGAAAAAAAAAGGGGGTCTTACAAGATTTCCATTCAGGAATGCTGATTTTACATCTATTTGGAATACTTTGAATCCTTGATATGCCGCATAGGCAAGGAACATTCTAATGGATTCTAGTCTTGCTACTGGGGCAAAGGTTTGATCAAAGTCTATTCCCTCTTCCTGTCTGTACCCTTTTGCAACAAGTCTTGCTTTGTTCTTCACAATAATTCCACTCTCATCCAATTTGTTCCTAAAGATCCACTTTGTTCCAATGATATTGTGGTCTTTTGGTTAAGGAACTAACTCCCAGACCTTGCACCTTCTGAATTGATTTAGCTCTTCTTGAATGGCATAAATCCAGTGTGGGTCTAGGATAGCTTCTTAAAATTTCTTTGGCTCTAATTGAGACAGAAAGCTTGAGTATAGCATTGTGTTCAAGTTCATGCTTCTGGTTTGCACTCCATGTCTTGGATCACCAATTATCTGATTTATTGGATGATCTTTTAAGTGTCTAACAGTTGGAGGTAGTCTTTCTTCAGGCTGAATACCTCCAATTTCTTCACTGTATTGCACCTCTTGATTTTCTTCAGCTTCTAGAGAGTCCTGTACTCCCCTTGGACAGTAGCCATAATTTTCCATTTCTTGATCTGCAGTTGAATCTTCTACAATGGAAAGCTTGTCCATTCTCTTATTTATACCTGTTCGACTGCATGAACTACAAGGCAACTCACTGTTGATCAATCTAGTTTCATCAAAAACAATATGTACAGATTCTTTTACAACCTGTGTAATCAAGTTGTAGACCCTATAAGCCTTATTATTGTTGTTGTACCCAAAAAATATCCCATCTTGGGATTTGATAGCAAACTTAGTTAGATAAGACTTGCCATTATTAAGGATATAACACTTGCAACCAAAGATCCTAAAATAGGATAAATTTGGTTTTCTACCTTTCATAATCTCATAGGGAGTCTTTTTGTGGCACTTGGTGATAGAAGCCTTGTTGATCACATGACATGCAGTGTTTACTGCCTCAGCCCAGAAATATTCTGGGAGAGAAGTGTCACTCAATAGAGTTCTACCAGCCTTAATCAATGTTCTATTCTTCCTTTCAGCAATACCATTTTTCTGTGGTGTTTTTGGGGAGGAGAATTCTTGAAAAAATCCCAAATTCTTCACACAGTCTTGTCATGCTTTCATATTGAAATTCAGTTCCATGGTCACTTCTGATTATGACCCCTGTACTGTCAAGTTTATTCTTAATTTGCTTGACAAAACTATGTAAAACACTTGGGGTTTCTGATTTTTGTCTCAGAAAGAACACCCAGTAATATCTAGAATAGTCATCTACCACCACAAAAGTATAGACCTTCCTACATAGACAATGAACTAGCATAGGACCAAAAAGATCCATATGTAAGAGGTATAGACACCTCACTGAATCCTTGTTTTCAAGGCTATGAAAGGAAGATTTTGTCTGCTTGCCCTTTTGACAAGCTGAACATATCCCTTTCTTTATACACTTAACTTGAGGATAATTCCTCACCAACTCTTTGCTAAAGAGTTGGCCAATTGTTTTGCAGTTAAGATGGGCCAGCCTCTTGTTCCATTGGACACAATGAGAGGCTCTCTCATAAGCTACAAGACAAATAGGAGAACCTTTGTTCTCACACTCAAAATTAAGACAATACACATTTTTTCTATAACCTGTCAAAATGACCTTTTGATCACTTGACCTTTTGATATGACATCCATTATAAACAAATGAAATGTCATATCCTAAATCACTCAGCTGACTTATGCTTATAAGGTTGTGTTTCAAACCCTTCACATATGCCACTTGAGTGATAGTAATCTGATTACTAGAAATGTTACCAAACCCTTTGATGATTCCTTTTTCAGAGCCACCAAAGATTACTTTAGGCCCATTTATTATAGGTAAGTACTCCTTCAGCAATCCCTTTGTTCCAGTCATGTGCCTGGAACATCCACTGTCCAAGTACCATATAGGGGTATGGTGACTTGGACTCACCTGCAATAAAGAATTACCTTCCCTTAGAACCCAAGTAAGTCTTGGGTCCTTGGTTCAGGTTAGCTTCATACTTACCAAATCTACCTGCTGCTCTTCTAACAGGTAGACTGTTGTTCTTCCTGACACTAGTGTTGTGCTAGCAATCTATGGCATAATGACCTGTCTTGCCACAACACCAGCATTCATACTTGTTGTATCTATTTTTAGATACATTTTTGATTGTCTGATTGACAGCAAATCTCTTGTATTGTGTTGGTACTACTGTAGCTACACCCATTGGTTTCTCACAAACATGAGGTTTATGAACATGGGATGCCTTATTAACATAAGCACCCTTTCCATTCAGAACTTCAGTCTTACTATGACCATGAGTATTCTCAAGGTCATACTTGTTAGAAGGCACTTGTACCTTTCTAAAAACTATAGGGACTTTAAAATTCAGTGGCTGGACTGAGGCTTTGCCCTTTCTTTTGAATTGGACAGCCCTGGTATTACCCTTAAAGCATATTCTAGCCTTACTCTTTTGAGCCACAAACTCATCTATTAAGGGTTAAAACTTATTTTGGCTTGGAATAACTAGCCACCAAATCTTTCTCCTTTTGAAGTCTGATTTCCAGACTTTTAATTAGATCACTTTTGTATGTGATTGTGCCCATCTGAATAACAGTTATAGTTTTCAGCTTGGCAATCTCATTCAATTTTCGATCCAACTCTTTCTCTAAACCAGATGCAGCCACCTTAAGATCTGCAATTTCCTTAGCCTGAGTTTTGGCCAGGTTCTTGCTTTTCTTTAGTGCTTGCAACAAGTCCCCATATTAATCTATCAGCTGATGAATATCACCTTCAAACACAAATACTAGCAAAGAAGATTGAAAAAGGTGCTGTTGCTGTTTATGTCATGCTTAACACATGCTTGCACTTTTTCAATGAAAAGAGAGATCAAATCAAAGATGATCGATCTTCGATGTAAACTATCCAGGCAGTAGACCGGCAAGGGAACGGCTGTCTCCGTCTTCGAATTGATTGACTTTGATGAGAATCTCTTTTCTCTTCCTTAGATTTTCGTTCATTTTGCTTTTCGGTTTTCGGAAAGAAAGTCAGGGAAAGAAAGTCATAGTTCTAGTTTTTCTGTTTCTCTTTCTCTCGCTTTGCTCTTCGCACCTTCAGTCCCGGAGGGAAAGTCTTAGTTATAAGTTCACAAAGAAAGTGCAAAAATGTGTCTTGATCCTCCGCTTCTGCTCGGGTGAAACCCTCCTACCAACAGATCCATCCACATCACTTGATGCAGATGTAGCTTACTCTGTGCCAGTACTACAAACTGAATTACTAGAAAAACATTGTACCTTGCTAGGACCAGGATAATCCTGACATTTGTCTTCTTCTGATACAACCATTAGTCCAATACACTGATGGTCTTCTTGTTCATAGATAGAGTTTAACAATTGCATAAACTATTCTTCTTCATCAGCTGCATAAAAACCAATGTATGCCTCAGCTTCAGATTTAGACTCTGAAGTTGATTGGTCTGACAAGCTCTTCTCCTTCTTAGCAACAAAGGATTTCTCCTTCTTGCTCTTTTGCTGAGTCTTCCTTTTATCGGCAGACTCCTTTCTTTTGTCTGGACACTCAGCCACAACATGTTCAGGCCTATTACAATAATAGCAAACTATCTTTTATGGTGTAGATTTGTTAGGCTTTGACCTGCTCCTGTCCTTCCTAGATGACTTTCTCTTTTGATAATAGTCATCAACTGGCTGTGATGTGGAGGGCCTAGATTTCCACTGCTTCTTCTTCAAGATTCTCTGAAACTGCCTTATAAAGGCAGCAAAATCTGTATCTGAATCACTGCTATCTGAATTTTGGTTGTCTGAATTATCTGAGGTAATTTCAGCAACTTCCCTAGGAGGTGATGGAGAAATCCTCTTATTCTTTATAGTGGCTTCAAACTTGAAGGCCACAGACTTTTCTTTATGCTCCCCTTTAGCATTTCTTTCCTCCTCTTTTCTAGTCATTAGTTGCATTTCATAAGACAACAACTTTCCAAATAAAGTTGGAGGAGAAATATCTGCAAGTTTGGCCACTTCCCTAATGGCATAAATCTTGGTGCCCCAATCCTTTATCAAGGATCTTAGGAATTTATCATTCAGTTCATATGTACTGAAGACCCTTCAAAAAGACATCAGTTCATTTACAATTCTATAGAACTTCTTATAGCACTCAGATATGCTATCTGACTTTCCTTGTCTGAAGCTTTCATACTCCTGATTTAGCATAGACTTTATATATTGTCGAACTTCTTCAGAACCCACCATGTAGACTATCAAGGTGTCCCACATTTCCTTGGAGGTCTTGCAGTGAATCAAATTCTGAATGGTTGAATCATCTATGACACTTACTATGATATTCTGGGCTCTTTTATCCATAGTTGCCAGGATGATCTCATCCTTAGTCATCTCAGAAAAATCTTTCGGAGCTCTTTGATTTGCATCTAGAACAGACATATTCATTGGAATATAAGGACCTTCTTTTACTGTAATATAGATCCTTGGGTCAGAAGCCTCCATAAACAACCTGACTCTTTCTTTCAATATACCAAATGTCTCCTTCCTACAGATGGGTAGTTTCATAGAACCTAGTTCCTTGTGATTTTCTCCAGAACCCATTTTCTTGATTTTTGATTCTGCCTTAGGGATCTAACTCGGACTGTTAAGTCCTTCTTTGAGTAACCTCCCTCTGATACCACTTGATAGATTTAACTTCAAGAACCCCTAAACACTTAGAGGGGGGGTGAATAGGTTCTTTTCCTTGTTTTAAACTAATACAGAATATAGCTTCAGTTCTTTAATATAAATCTCAAATCTCTACAGCTAACACAGCATATACAATCACAGAATCTAAAATAACACAAGCATCACAGATTGCACATAGGTTTATAGTTTTTCCCCAAGGTCTGGGTACATCCACTTTCCCCCTTCACCTATCTAGCAGTGTACTAGATTCGGCCTAACTTCTTCCTTCTTCTCAGATCCACAGATCTTACAGCTCAGAACTCTGAAGGGTTCCTACAACTCAGAACTCTATAAGGTTCCTAAAACTCAGGCTAACAGCCCTACTTCAGCCTTGCTACAAAGCCTAACACTCAAAGAACAAATTCTCCTACACTCAGGCTCAATCAGCCTTACCACTCAGAGATCAAAATCTCATACACTCAGCCTTTATAACACAGGCTTACAACTCAGATCTTTGAAAAGATCCTACAGAATTTGATAAGTAATTTGATGGACTCTTACCCTTGTTGGGAGAGAAAGGATAAGAGAATTCTTGATCAGCTTCTTGATGAGACTGATGACTGAAATCAACCTGTTCTTAGCTTTCTTCAAAGCTTCTAGAATCTAAACTTAGTAGGGTTGATCTCCTTTGAATTTGACTGACTGGCAGCTTCCTTCTTGGATTCCAGATATGGATCTGGATCTACTTAGTAGATTAGTTCAGGATCTACTTCTTAAGAGACTTGTGATTGTCTCCTTATTGACCTCAAAACAGCTAGAGCTCTCTCCCCAAATCTTCTTAAGTTCCTTCTTAATTCAGAATGAATTCTCCTTAGACAAAATCTGAGTGGATAATCACTTCAGATTGTCTTCTTAGATCTTCTTACGAAGATCTTCTTCTGTGTGACTTGCACTTTCTTGATCAACAATCAATCTCTCAATAGTTGTGTTAGTTGTGTGTGTATGATCTGTTGTTCCTTTTTCTTCTTCTGAATCCATCTATATATATAGACTTCAACCATGGTAACTGGCTGATCCGGTTTCTAACTAACTTCTGACAAGTCTGACAGCTTTATTAAAGTTATTGGAATGCACATCTGTCAAGTCCCCAGTCAGCTCTTGAACCTTTGTCTCTGTCAGCAAAGCATCGAGATTGACTGTCATTATATGTCGAGACAAACTGTCAATATGTGTAAGACCCCCTCCCGGAACACAACACACGGCACGAGGGGAGTCTTATGCCCGAAATAGCCGCCTTGCGGTAGCACTAACACACGGGTTAGCCTTTACCACAAGACGCCTATTCCGCCGGCTACAATCGATATCACAACAATTATGCCAACCCAACCATAGCAGAAAAGTAAAGCTAAAAGCAGTTCAGTTCACAGCTAAGTTAAAGTCCAAAAGTAGCGGAAGATAACAAGCACAACAGGCTTGTACAAAAGAAACAAGAGTCTAGAAATGTTTTGCCAAACGGCTACATGAAAACACTCACTACTGTCACTGACGGTGCCGATGGCACCACCACCTCAGGTCCTATCCTCCGGGCCTGGCTGTCCTGCTGCATAGTCCGTTGCCGCTCTACCTGCGGGGTTTCCTCCTAAAAAGGAAGACGTAGCAACCGTTAGTCATAAGACTAAGTGGCTTCACATCCGCTCCCCCGGCGACTCCTCGGCACCGGGCAGAGAAAGGAACACAGGTACAATATATATATATAAGCAAGTAAACAAGCAGGTGACAGTAAATATGGTGAAGTATAAACTATGCTACACAACTAGCAGTTCTACAAATATCAATAATATATGACAGCAGGTATAATTAATCAAAATAATAACTCAACTTATAAGAGTGCCCATACAAACTTATAAGTTAAGGATCGGCTTAACAGTAAAGTAACTCATCGTATAAGAGTGCCCATACAAACTTATACGATGAGGATCTTGTGTATGCACTGAATGACATGAAATGAATGTTATGCTATGACCGAATCATGCGCACGCACATGCAAGTTTGCTATGTCGACACAGACTTGAAGTTCCCACTTTTCGAGCAGGTAGCTAACCTCTCAGGCATCGTCCGTCGTGGCCAGACGGCGATAGTGGAGCGGGCGTCTCCACTACTAGGTGGTATCACACTACCTATCCTAGGCCCTCGTACGCCTCAACGCTAAGAACACAACAGCGGAGCTCACATGCGTACTACGGCTCAGAAGGGGTCTTGGGTAGATGTGCACCAAGAACACAGCCCAACCTGGCCTTTGATTTCGAACCGGTTGGAACCTCGGAAACGCACGAGGTGCAAGCCCAACCGTTCTCATGGCGCGGAGGAGATCTCGGGTTATGGACACCAAGTATCTAACCCTACCGCCCAAGGTCTACCCATTGGCTCCCATCGGTGTGACGACTGGCGAACCCGTAAACCTGCCACAATCATTATCTCAATATCGCGACACGATGAATCGTCGCACATCACATGCCCCAAAACAACTCACTCGATGCTACCCGTAGGGAGACTTCAACTCTAAGCATCGGTTGTTAATAAACCCCTTGGGCTCGGATTACAGTTACAAAATACTCTTCACATAGTGTTCATCATGTTCACGCCCACCCATTCAATGAATTCACCTCAACTCTACGCATAATAGATATGTTCAACACCAAATTGTATAAATATATCCTTTACCAATATCAACTCCTAATATCTAGCCTTCCCATCCAATCCATTTCTCTACCATTGCATGGTTATCCCTTATTACACAACCAAATGAGTAACCATACTAAATTATAGTAACAACGACATTATAGATATATGGGAGCAAGATATCACATGAGCAAATCACAATCATTGCAAGAGTGCTAACATTATAAATTAACAAGTGCATTAACATAGGATAGTCCAATACTAAAACTGGGATTCCCGGAGCTACAGGAATCCGATCACAATGCACAACCCCTCGTTGGAAAGGTATTCGCGAGGGCTACGACTTTTGTGTTGAGTTGATTGCCCAGATCTGGTCGCAACATACCAGAAATTCAACTCGAATACGTACAGGAAACAGTTTCCTGTACAGGAATTTTCCCGAACGCAGCGGACTCGAACCAGCTTTCCCGTGGCTACAGGTATCGCATGGAAACGAGCAACCACTCGTTGGAAAGGTAATTTCAAGGGCTACGACTTTTGTGTTGAGTCGATCACCCAGATTTGGCCAGAACACCTCCGAAATTGGCCACGAAGGTCGCCGCGTGCAGAAATCAGATTTCTGCACGCATCTTAAGGCGAGATGAACGGCATCCGTTCATCTTCTTCCTTGCAACGACCTCGCATAAACTTCTCCAGAAATCACACCCAACCTTATTTCTCCTTTCAAAGCCAAACCCCCAACGAAAACCCCTCTCATCTCCACTTTGAATGATGAGAAGGTTGAGGGAGACTAAGCCTAGAAAACCTAGGCATGACTTATCCTAAGAACTCTCCTCCTCACCATCAAGACTCTATGGAGTCGATGTCTCTCCTAAAATAACTATAGATCTAGCACCAAGGGAGAGGGGAGGAAGCTCACCTCAAGTCCAGCGGTACCACCATGGCCGGCCATGAGCCTCGCACTCCTTCGCGGCGGCATTGTTTTTCCCTTGACGGTGGCGGCGTTTTGATTCCTCCAAGGATGGCTCCGGCAAGCTCTTCCTCCTCCTCCAGCCAAGAACTCTCTCAGGAATTTCGGGGCAGAAGAAAGGGGAATGAATGCTAGGGTTTCCAACTTTTTCCTTTTTATACATCGCAGACACGGGTAGGCACACGGCCGTGTTCCTACCCGTGTTCAGGTGACACGGCCGTGTTGCCTGCCGTGTCTAGGGCCGTGTTCATCCCAGAACAACTTTCTGCCGGGTCAGGGTTGCGGCACACGGGTAGAGACACGGCCGTGTCTCGACCCGTGTCCTCGGCACACGGGTAGGGACACGCCGTGTCCCAATACCCGTGTACCTCTCTGACTGGAAGCCTATTTTTATGAGGCACACGGGTATGGACACGGCCGTGTCCATACCCGTGTCAGCCAGAAATGTCATTTTGCCTTGTTTTCCTCATTTCCCGTACGTCCGCACCTGTTCACCCACACCCCCATTGGGCTCACCACAGCCCCCTTGACTCAAATACGCAATCAAGGGGCCTAGCGCGAATTGGGACGTTACAAATCCTATAAACAAAATAAAAGATTTCGTCCCCGAAATCAGGGTAAGGCTATGGGAGTGAAACACAAAAAGGGAACTATGCTTTCAAATAAAAATTTTTACCTGGGGTAAATAATTCCGGGTAGCGCTCTTGCATCAAATCCCTTGGCTCCCATGTGCACTCCTCCTTCCCATGATTAGACCATAGCACTTTCACCAAGGGAACACTTTTGCGGCGCAAGGTTCTTGTCTCGTTATCAACGATCCGCACCGGCTCCAGTCGCACAGACCTATCAGACGCCACGGCACCATCCGCCGTGGGGATATACTGTTCAGGCCGCAGCAAAGCCTTCCGAAGCGACGATACATGGAACACGTCGTGAAGGTTCTCCAGCTCCGGTGGTAACTCCAATCGATAGGCCAGAGGACCAATCCTTTCCACTACGACATAGGGCCCGACATACCTTGGGCTGAGCTTCTTGACTCCACGTACCCGCGACACTCCGTGCATCGGTCGAATCTTCAGGAACACCTTATCACCCACTTGAAACTCCACCATACGGTGCCTTGCGTTGTAATATTTTGCATGTCGGCTTTGAGCCTCTAGCATTCGATCCCGGATCAACCTAACCACCGCGTCAGTGTCATCAATATACTCATTTCCCAATGTCTTCGGATCTTCGTCTTGCACCCAGGAGAAGGGTGTTCTACACCTCCTTCCATACAAAGCTTCATGAGGTGCCATTCCAATACTGGCTTGATGACTGTTATTATAAGAGAACTCCACGAGAGGTAAGAGCCTCTCCCATGGTTCTCCTTTATCTAGCACACACAACCTCAATAGGTCCTCCAATGTTCGGATGGTTCGTTCAGATTGCCCGTCCGTTTGTGGGTGAAAGGCTGTGCTAAAGGCGAGGCGCGAGCCCAAATAAGCCTGTACATCCCTCCATTCTCTTGAAGTAAACCGACCATCCCGGTCAGAGACGATCGTCTTTGGCACACCATGGTACCGCACAAATTGTTCCACAAAGAGACGCACTAAGACGCCCACTTGCGCCTCCTTCTTCATTGGGATAAATCGGGCTACCTTGGTCAACCGGTCAACTATCACCCACACAGAATCATTCCCCGAGCGCGAGCGAGGTAACCCGTGGACGAAGTCCATGGAGATGTCCTCAAATTTCCATTCGGGGATGGGCAACGACTGTAGCATTCCACCGGGGCTTCTACACTCCGCCTTCACCATTTGGCAGGCCACACAATGAGTAACAAAGTACTTGACATCCCTCTTCATGCCCGGCCAACACATTGTTTTTCTCAAATCGGTGTACATCTTTGCGATCCCCGGGTGCACCGAGTACTTGGAGCAATGGGCCTCCTTTAGAATATCCTCCCGAATGTTGTCACCTTCGGGGATGTAAAGCCGGCCGCGAAAATGGATTAGGCCGTCTTTTAGGGAGTATTCTTCCGTAGTCCCATCCTCCATTGACTTGAAAACCGGGGTTAAAGCCGCATCCTTCTTTTGTTCCGTACGGATCCGGTCTCGTATGTTGCAAACTATACTCATCGCGGCCAAATATTCTGTATACTCTTCCGGTTGATTCTTAAAGACCAAAGTGATTTCCATCTCTTGCAGTGTCCAGATTAACTCCATCCTCATCAAGCGGGATTTCGTGCTCGTTCCCGGTGCCTTTCGGCTCAAGGCATCAGCTACGGAATTAACCTTCCCGGGGTGGTAGCTCAAGGTGAATTCATAGTCGCACAAGAACTCCAACCACCGCCGCTGTCTCAAGTTTAACTCCTTTTGAGTGTGAAGGTATTTCAGGTTTTTGTGATCCGAGTAGATCTCGCAGTGGACGCCATATAAATAATGCCTCCAAATCTTCAAGGCGAATACCACCGCTCCCAACTCTAGATCATGCACCGGGTAGCTGGCTTCATGCTTCTTCAACTGTCTTGAAGCATAAGCGATCACATGCCCATTCTGCATCAACACAGCTCCCATCCCTTGATACGACGCATCCGTGTAAACTTGAAAGCCCTCCTTCCCAGATGGAAGAGCTAGGATGGGTGCAGTCGTCAATCTGTCTTTTAACTCTTGGAATGCAGCTTCGCACTGGGGTGTCCATTCAAACGGCACACCCTTCTTGGTCAGCGTAGTAAGGGGAAGGGCGATCTTCGAGAAGCCTTTCACGAACTTGCGATAGTACCCGGCAAGTCCAAGAAAGCTCCGTATGTCGGCCGCTGACTTCAATGGCGACCACTCCTTCACGGCCCGCACCTTGGCCGGATCTACAGCTAGCCCCGCTCCACTAATCACATGGCCCAAGAACGCGACCTCTCGAAGCCAAAACTCGCATTTGCTGAACTTGGCAAACAAAGTGTGCTCCTTTAGTCTCCTCAGCACTAAAGTTAGATGTTCGGCGTATTCTGCTTCAGTCTTGGAGTAGACTAGGATATCATCGATGAACACGATGACATAGATGTCCAAATAAGGGCTGAACACCTTGTTCATCAGGCTCATAAAGGCGGAAGGGGCGTTTGTGAGCCCAAACGGCATCACGGTGAATTCATACAAACCATATCTCGAACTGAACGCCGTCTTCTGAATGTCATCTTCTTGTATCCTCAGCTGATAATATCCCGACGCAAATCTAACTTGGAGAACCAATACGATCCCACCAATTGATCAAATAGTTCATCAATGCACGGTAGGGGATAGGTGTTCCGCACCGTTAACCGGTTCAACTCTCGATAATCAATACATAACCGCAAGGTGCCATCCTTCTTTTTGACGAACAAAACGGGCGCTCCCCAAGGCGACGAGCTTGGGCGAACGAACCCTGCTTCCACTAATTCCTGAAGCTGGACTCTAAACTCTGCAAGTTCCTTCGGAGCCATTCGGTATGGAGCTCGCGAGACGGGCTTGGCACCCGGAATTAGCTTGATTTGGAAGTCCACTTCCCTATGCGGGGGTAGTCCCGGCAATTTCTCGGGAAATACCTCGGGAAATTCTCGCACCACCCGCACATCCTTGACCTCTAATGTCAATTTCTTCAACTCGAAGCAAATTACATAGACCTCGTCCCCTTCCATATGAGATTTCATAACTTGGATTGAAGACAATAATTTACGGGGTGCGAATTTAATACCTTGGAAGATGACTTCCGAGTCTCCATGCCTCAACATAACTTGCTTCTCCGCACAATTGATCCTGGCGTGGTGCCAGTTCAACCACCTCATGCCCAGGATGAGATCGAACTCCGGGATTCTTAACACTGTAGCCGGAGTTTCAATGAACTTTCCTCCAATAAGGGTGTCGAAGTCGCAACTTGCTGACGACGTCATCTCAGAGCCGTCCGGAAGGCGCACCCTTTGAGTAGTGCCCGTGAAGTGTTGCACTCCCTCCAAGTCCTTCACGAAGTCCTCCGAAATGAACGAGTGAGATGCACCCGTGTCAAATAACGTATAGGCGGGCCTCCCGCTAACCATGACAGTGCCTAGGTTCCAAAAAGGTAATCACCGTTCAAAATTGCGCGTAACATTTGTATCGTAAATCTAACAAGTCATATAGTATTAATAAATTTTGCACGTACCGGTGATGACTTCCTGCGGATTTCTCTCCTGAGTCATATCCAATGCAAATACATGCTCCCGTGCATGTCCTTGATTTCTCCCTGGTGGTCCTCTTCCTCGGCCACGCATGTGCCCTCGCCCCCGGGTTGTTGATAATATTGCTGCTGCGGTGGTGGTGGTAAAGGTAGTGGTTGCGGAATTGGGTACTCCACCCGATAGTTCCGGTTGACCCACCGATCGCCTCTGTGGTTTCCCCTTCCTCTGCCATGATCATTCCGCCTTCTATTACTAGGGCCGACTTCAATTACTCCTTCCGCAGGTCTCTTGCCACATCCCATGTGGTCCGCCTCCAGTCTCTTTGCCATGTCAATGATTTCTGCCAGGCTTCCATCGGCTATAAACAAAAGGGCCTGCCTCAGGGGATCCCTTACTCCTTTGTAGAAGCGCTTCGCGTAGCCTCTATCGTCCAAATCATAGGAATCGGCAAACCTAGCGAGGTGTTGGAACTCCCTCTGGTACTCCGTTACCGATTTCGATCCCTGCTTCAGCTGCAGAAATTTTTCTTCAAGTCCATCCCGAGCAGAAGAAGGAATGAAGTGATCCAGAAAAGCCTCGGTGAACTCGTTCCAACTGATGTCCGTGTACAACCGCCCTTGGAAGGTGGAGCCCATGAGGGACTTCCACCACCTTTTGGCGTGCAGCTCTAGCAGCGTCACTACCAATGTCACCGCCATGCTGTTCGGACATCTTATGCCAGCCATCAATTACTGCACGGTATCAAGCCATTCCTCGGTGCACACTGGCGATTCTGTCCCAAGATAGGCAGGAGGGGACAGGGCACGGAAGGTGCTCAACCAGTTGGAGCCTGGCGCTTGTTGTTGCACCGGAGCTTGCTGGGCTTTAAATGCATCCAATATGGCTGACAGCGTTTGTCCCAGTTCCGACTGCTGGAATTGTGAAGGGACGGAAGGGGTAGGAGTGCCCCCAACATGCTCCACCTGCGCTGGGACCTATACGCAAGGTACAGATTAGGGTCAGGTTGGCTAAAACTAATGTCGAAGTTGGACAACTTAGTGTGAATTACATATGGGCACACCACTGCTTCCGCTAAGTCGGTTTGTCCCCAAACCGACTAATCGAACGGGAGTGGCCCATTGCTACCTGACTGCTGTAGGTGAAGATCGGCTAAGTCTGATACCATTTGTAAGACCCCCCTCCCGGAACACAACACACGGCACGAGGGGAGTCTTATGCCCGAAATAGCCGCCTTGCGGTAGCACTAACACACGGGTTAGCCTTTACCACAAGATGCCTATTCCGCCGGCTACAATCCATATCACAATAATTATGCCAACCCAACCATAACAGAAAAGTAAAGCTAAAAGCAGTTCAGTTCACAGCTAAGTTAAAGTCCAAAAGTAGCGGAAGATAACAAGCACAACAGGCTTGTACAAAAGAAACAAGAGTCTAGAAATGTTTTGCCAAACGGCTACATGAAAATACTCACTACTGTCACTGACGGTGCCGATGGCACCACCACCTCAGGTCCTATCCTCCGGGCCTGGCTGTCCTGCTGCATAGTCCGTTGCCGCTCTACCTGCGGGGTTTCCTCCTAAAAAGGAAGACGTAGCAACCGTTAGTCATAAGACTGAGTGGCTTCACATCCGCTCCCCCGGCGACTCCTCGGCACCGGGCGGAGAAAGGAACACAGGTACAATATATATATATAAGCAAGTAAACAAGCAGGTGACAGTAAATATGGTGAAGTATAAACTACGCTACACAACTAGCAGTTCTACAAATATCAATAATATATGACAGCAGGTATAATTAATCAAAATAATAACTCAACTTATAAGAGTGCCCATACAAACTTATAAGTTAAGGATCGGCTTAACAGTAAAGTAACTCATCGTATAAGAGTGCCCATACAAACTTATACGATGAGGATCTTGTGTATGCAATGAATGACATGAAATGAATGTTATGCTATGACCGAATCATGCGCACGCACATGCAAGTTTGCTATGTCGACACAGACTTGAAGTTCCCACTTTTCGAGCAGGTAGCTAACCTCTCAGGCATCGTCCGTCGTGGCCAGACGGCGACAGTGGAGCGGGCGTCTCCACTACTAGGTGGTATCACACTACCTATCCTAGGCCCTCGTACGCCTCAACACTAAGAACACAACAGCGGAGCTCACATGCGTACTACGGCTCAGAAGGGGTCTTGGGTAGATGTGCACCAAGAACACAGCCCAACCTGGCCTTTGATTTCGAACCGGTTGGAACCTCGGAAACGCACGAGGTGCAAGCCCAACCGTTCTCATGGCGCGGAGGAGATCTCGGGTTATGGACACCAAGTATCTAACCCTACCGCCCAAGGTCTACCCATTGGCTCCCATCGGTGTGACGACTGGCGAACCCGTAAACCTGCCACAATCATTATCTCAATATCGCGACACGATGAATCGTCGCACATCACATGCCCCAAAACAACTCACTCGATGCTACCCGTAGGGAGACTTCAACTCTAAGCATCGGTTGTTAATAAACCCCTTGGGCTCGGATTACAGTTACAAAATACTCTTCACATAGTGTTCATCATGTTCACGCCCACCCATTCAATGAATTCACCTCAACTCTACGCATAATAGATATGTTCAACACCAAATTGTATAAATATATCCTTTACCAATATCAACTCCTAATATCTAGCCTTCCCATCCAATCCATTTCTCTACCATTGCATGGTTATCCCTTATTACACAACCAAATGAGTAACCATACTAAATTATAGTAACAACGACATTATAGATATATGGGAGCAAGATATCACATGAGCAAATCACAATCATTGCAAGAGTGCTAACATTATAAATTAACAAGTGCATTAACATAGGATAGTCCAATACTAAAACTGGGATTCCCGGAGCTACAGGAATCCAATCACAATGCACAACCCCTCGTTGGAAAGGTATTCGCGAGGGCTACGACTTTCGTGTTGAGTCGATTGCCCAGATCTGGTCGCAACATACCAGAAATTCAACTCGAATACGTACAGGAAACAGTTTCCTGTACAGGAATTTTCCCGAACGCAGCGGACTCGAACCAGCTTTCCCGTGGCTACAGGTATCGCATGGAAACGAACAACCACTCGTTGGAAAGGTAATTTCAAGGGCTACGACTTTCGTGTTGAGTCGATCACCCAGATTTGGCCAGAACACCTCCGAAATTGGCCACGAAGGTCGCCGCGTGCAGAAATCAGATTTCTGCACGCATCTTAAGGCGAGATGAACGGCATCCGTTCATCTTCTTCCTTGCAACGACCTCGCATAAACTTCTCCAGAAATCACACCCAACCTTATTTCTCCTTTCAAAGCCAAACCCCCAACGAAAACCCCTCTCATCTCCACTTTGAATGATGAGAAGGTTGAGGGAGACTAAGCCTAGAAAACCTAGGCATGGCTTATCCTAAGAACTCTCCTCCTCACCATCAAGACTCTATGAAGTCGATGTCTCTCCTAAAATAACTATAGATCTAGCACCAAGGGAGAGGGGAGGATGCTCACCTCAAGTCCAGCGGTACCACCATGGCCGGCCATGAGCCTCGCACTCCTTCGCGGCGGCATTGTTTTTCCCTTGACGGTGGCGGCGTTTTGATTCCTCCAAGGATGGCTCCGGCAAGCTCTTCCTCCTCCTCCAGCCAAGAACTCTCTCAGGAATTTCGGGGCAGAAGAAAGGGGAATGAATGCTAGGGTTTCCAACTTTTTCCTTTTTATACATCGCAGACACGGGTAGGCACACGGCCGTGTTCCTACCCGTGTTCAGGTGACACGGCCGTGTTGCCTACCGTGTCTAGGGCCGTGTTCATCCCAGAACAACTTTCTGCCGGGTCAGGGTTGCGGCACACGGGTAGAGACACGGTCGTGTCTCGACCCGTGTCCTCGGCACACGGGTAGGGACACGTCGTGTCCCAATACCCGTGTACCTCTCTGACTGAAAGCCTATTTTTATGAGGCACACGGGTATGGACACGGCCGTGTCCATACCCGTGTCAGCCAGAAATGTCATTTTGCCTTATTTTCCTCATTTCCCGTACGTCCGCACCTGTTCACCCACACCCCCATTGGGCTCACCACAGCCCCCTTGACTCAAATACGCAATCAAGGGGCCTAGCGCGAATTGGGACGTTACAATATGTGTCGACACATGTGACTTAAGTATCGACACAGACTTTGGTGGAGTCGACATAGCTACCTTGATGTTGACACTGCTTCTTGACACTGCATCTTGAGAATGTGTCGACATAGAGGATTTTTGTCGACACAAACACTTCTTCACTCAATAGCAATAAACTATGTTGAAACTCTGCTGTGTGTCGACACAAGTCCTGTGTGTCGACACAGTTGATGTAGACTCAGAATTCTGTGTGTCGACACAGCCTCCCGGTGTCGACACAGTTGATGTCGACTAACTATTCTGTGTGTCGACACTGTCTCCCGGTGTCGACATAGTTTATGTCGACTAATATATTCTGTGTGTCGACACAGCTGCTTCAGGTGTCGACACAGCTTTTCCAAGTGTCGACACAGACTTCCTTAAGTGTCGACACATGGACTTTGAAACTTTTCTTCTGTATTTTAGCCAATACTAAACCTGCACATATAAACTCAAAATAACATCAAATACACCTTGATGTATATCATTGAGCTAAGTGAGGCTTCTCCAAATCAGGTACACATTTTCCAATGTACCCAACATTGTGATAATCGGAGAGAAAACTCGATCCGGAAGTTGTGCACATGCAATGAGAAATGCTTCTGGCCCAATTAAAATAGGTTTGTCGGAATTGTTCCCGCTTAACCACTTGGGTAATATTAATATAAAATAGATTTTCTTGCTGAATAAAATATGAAGATTATTAATTAATTTGTTTTTGATTTTTTTGCTGAAAAATATGAAATTTAAGCCGCTATTGGCAGACCAGAAACATTTTTTTGATTATTTTGACTCTAAACGTGCATACAAAGTGCGTGTTAACGTGCTAAATAAGAGGGGAGGGTGCCAATTAAAAAATTTACAAGAACCTCCCTATAATACCAAATTGATGTAGGCTACGGTGTTTGACGCTATAACGACAAATGGAGTAACACGTACGCCTCTCTATTTCCACTATTACGCTCGCACAATAAATAAACGCAACACACTCACGAACAACGTTATCAACTATCGCTAACATACGATAGCCACGCCGATTAAAGATCGAACAAACGACTGGAGGACGATGTTCTCTTAAGCTAAAAGGACCAATCTTTTGTCCGACCGAGCGATGGTTGTACCAAAAGAGATCTACCGAAAGGTTCGGTTCGGAATTTGTAGATATCCCCCAACAAAACGAAAGAGAGGCTCGCTAAACCTCTCAGAAAATTAAACAACTAGAAAGAACAACACATGCAATCGGAAAGATAAACCACGAATTAAAAAAAATGATTCCAAGATGACACAAAGGTATTCCACCAAATAAAAAAACTAAAGGAATAAGAATCACACAAGAGGTAGAAAATCTCGTTACCCAACCGGAATAGATGATTACGGTTCACTTTTAAGGATCGTTCTTCCACTACTCCGCAGGAGTGTCGCCGGATGGAGAGAAATTTGTCCGCTTCCTTTGCTTCACGCCGGGATGGAGGAAAACCACAAAGGGGGAAAACACCTTTGACCTTGGTCGATTTCACTATGGAAAGGGGCTGATTTGGGGGCTCTTGATGGAGGTCCGGTTAATGGTAAGGGAGAGGGTTCGGTTTGGGGGTGGAAGTGAGGGTCGGCTTGAGAGTGGTGGCCGTCATCATCTTCAACATGTAGGAGAACGTCGTCGCCGACGCCGTCATCATCTTCAACTTTAACACATTGGGGGTTGCCGCCATCAAAGTGTTATACTTGTGGCAAGCCAGGACCCTTTGCCCGTGACTGTCAGAGTGGTCGTACAAAGGGTGATAAGAAAGAAGGAGCAATATATACTGAAAAGGGAAAGGAGGTGGAATCCACCTCATCCCAGTATGCTCCAGCTCAACCAAGGGTTTACAATCTGGGCTAATAGGAGGCCATAAAGCAGAGTGACGTCGTCACAGGTACGAGTTAAGCTACAGTTTTACTTCTTTCCATACTTCATACCTTGTATGTGGCTTGTGTATGATTTGTTTATATTAGGCTTTGTCCATATTCAGGACTACCCGGTGAGGGCACTATTACGGGTGCTTCACATTCATTTCTATCTAAGGACTTCGTGTCTAGGATAGGAGTGCCTACTTGTGTGACGTCAGTTAGCCTATCGATTTTGGTCCCTAATAGATGCGTGATGCGGGCAAATAAGTCTTGTTGTATTGAGGTGCGGATGGGAAGTCGGGATTTCGGATTGGAAGCATCACTACTGCAAAAATCAGAGTTCGATGTAATCTTTGGTATGGACTGACTCTCGGACCTGCGTGCCTTTATAGATTGCAACTCAGAGGAGATCACACTGGGACAAAATAGCGAGATAGAGACAAAATTCGCTGGTATGAGAGGATCGAGCAAGATTGTTGGGTAGATTGGAAAATGTGTACCTGATTTGAAGAAGTCCAACTTAGCTCAATGATATACATCAAGGTGTATTTGATGTTGTTTTAAGTTGACATGTGCAGGTGAAGAAGTATTAAAGAATGCAGAAAAATATTCTAAGTCCATGTGTCGACACCTGAAGAAACAGTGTCGACACTTCAGAATATTTGTGTCGACACCTAAAGAAACAGTGTCGACACTTCAGAATATTTGTGTCGACACTTGACGGAAGCTGTGTCGACACAGAGATAGTCGACCTCGACACAGAAGGAGATAGTCGACCACATTAATGTCGACACTGAGAAGCAGCGTCGACTCACAGATAGATAGTCGACCACATTTGTGTCGACACTAGGAGGCTGTGTCGACACAATGAGACAGAGTCGACACACATTGGCAGAAGTCGACAATACTTGTGTCCACACCAGAAGACTAAGTCGACACATTTTGGCAGTGTCGACAATTGCTGTGTCGACACCTGAAGGCTGTGTCGACACATACTGAGTTCTGAATCTACAACAACTGTGTCGACACACAGGACTTGTGTCGACACACTGCAGAGTCAAGACCAAGTTATTTTCTGAAGAAGCTGTGTCGACTTAATGGCAAACTTGTCGACATCTTCAAAGACTGTGTCGACACCAAAGTCACTTGTGTCGACACATATAGACAGTTGGTCTCGACACTTTCTGACAGACTGTCTCGACACTTTGCTGTCGAAGACTAAGGCACAGGATTTGTTTGAAGACTTGACAGCTGTGGGTTGTCACCGGTTAACTGATGCTGGCAGACTTGTCAGAAATCAGTTAGAAACTTGATCAGTCGGTTACCATGAAGAAGGTCTATAAATAGACAGATTCAGAAGGAAGTAAAAAAGAAATAGAGATAATAAAAAAAAAAGGAAGGATTACAATCCAATTGAAGTATCAATTCAAGAAAGTGCTAGGCACTAAAGAAGATCTTCATCAGAAGATTTAAGCAGACGATCTCAGGATCGATCTAAGAAGAGTTCTAACAAGAATTCAGAAGTATCATCAAAGGTGTTGGATAGAGAGGGATCCACCCATTTGAAGAAGAAGAAGGAAGCCGTCAGTGGTTTCTCAAGAAGCTGTTTAGAAATCAACTCAACTAAGTTCAGATTCAAGAAGCTTTGAGGAAAGCTCAGTTTCAGTTGATTTCATCAGCTGATCAAGTATTGTCTTGTCCTCTTCTCTCTCAACAAAGGCAAGACATTAAAACTTCTTTTCTAAATTTCTGTAGGATCTGTTTTACACAGATCTGAGTTGTAAGCCTGTGATATAAAGGCTGAGTGTAGGAGAGTTGATCTCTGAGAGGTAGGGCTGTTTGCCTGAGTGTAGGAGAAGGTTCTTCTCTGAGTTGTAGGCCTTGTGGCAAGGCTGAGGTAGGGCGGTTGTGCCTGAGGTGTAGGAATCATTCTGGGTTCTGAGTTGTAGGAACCTATCCAGGTTCTGAGCTGTAGGATCTGTTGATCTGAGAATAGTGGAAGTTTGGCCGAATCTAGCATACTGCTAGATAGGTGAAGGGGGAAAGTGGATGTACCCAAACCTTGGGGAACCACTATAAAACATTGTGCAATCTGTGATGATTAAATTTCTGTGATTGCTGTGCTGGATGTTTTAATTCTGTAATTGAATGTTGCCTAAAAGTATAAACAAGCAATTAGAACCTATTCACCCCCCCCCCTCTAGGTGTTTAGGTTGTCTTGAAAGTAAAACTATCAAGTGGTATCAGAGGGAGGTTCCTCAAAAAGGACTTAACAGTCTGAGGTAGATCTGAAAGGCAGAATCAAGATTCAAGAAGATGGGTTCTAGAGAAAATCACAAGGAGTTAGGGTCAATGAAGTTACCCATCTGCAGGAAGGAAATCTTTGGAATTTGGAAAGAAAGAGTCAGATTGTTCATGGAAGCATCTGACACAAGAATATACATCACAGTTCAGGAAGGACCCTTCATTCCAATGAAGGTATCAGTTCTTGATGCTAATATTCAAACTCCAAAGAGTTATTCTGAAATGACCAAGGATGAAATTATTTTGGCAACCATGGACAAGAGAGCTCAGAATATTATTGTGAGTGCCATAGATGATTCTACATTTCAGAATCTGATTCACTGCAAGACCTCCAAAGAAATGTGGGACACCTTGATTGTCTACATGGAGGGGTCTGAAGAAGTAAGACAGGATAGGAAGTCTATGCTCAACCAGGAATATGAAAGTTTTAGACAAAGAAAAACGGATAGCATAACTGAATGCTATAAGAAATTCTATAGAATTGTGAATAAGTTGATGTCCTATGGAAGAGTCTTCAGTACCTATGAACTGAATGACAAATTCTTAAGATCCTTAACAAAGGATTGGGAGACAAAGATCTGTGCCATAAGAGAAGTGTCTAAATTGGCAGAAATCTCTCCTCCCACTTTGTTTGGAAAGCTGCTATCCTATGAAATGCAACTTATGGTGAGGACGGAGGAAAAGAATTCAAGAGGAGAGCATAGAGAAAAGACTGTGTCATTCAATGCAGAAGCCATCAGAAAGAATAAGAGGATATCACCATCCCCTCCTAAGGAAATTGCAGAAGTTAGTTCTGAAAATTCAGATGATCAGGGTTCAGAAAGCTGTGATTCAGATGCAGACTTTGCTGCATTCACAAGGCAATTCCAGAGGTTCTTGAAGAAGAAGCAGTGGAAGTCTAAGCCCTCCACTTCACAGCAAGTTGATGACTATTATCAAAAGAAAAGTCATCAAGGAAAGAAAAGAGCAGATCAAAGCCCAGCAAGGCTACTACTTCAAAGATTGTCTGCTATTGTTGCAATAGACCTGGACATGTAGTGGCTGACTATCCTGATAAGAGAAAGGAGTCTTCAGACAAGAAGAAGACTCATAAAAAGGGCAAGAAGGAAAAATCTTTTGTTGCAAAGAAGGATAAGAGCCTAACAGATCAGTCGACTTCAGAGTCAGAATCTGAAGCAGAAGCATATATTGGACTATATGCTGCATCTGAAGAAGAGGAGTTTCTGCAGTTGCTAGACTCCATCTATGATCAAGAGGATCATCAGTGCATAGGACTGATGGCAGGATCTGAAGAGGACATATGCCAGAATCAATCTGGTCCTAATAAGGTACAATGTCCTTCTATGAAATCTGTTTGTAGTAAAAGTACAGAATCAGTTACATCTGCATCAAGTGATGTAGATGCATCTGATTCTGAAGGAGATGTCAATCAATTGATAGATAAGTATGGGGACTTGTTGCAGGCCCTTAAGAAAAGCAAGAACCTGGTTAAATCTCAGGCTCATGAGATTGCTAAACTAAGGGTAGCTGCAACTGAGTTAGAGAAAGTAATTGATCAGAAGTTAAATGAAATTGCCAAGCTGAAGAATATAACTATTATTCAGATGGGCACAATTAATTTTACCAATGATCAAGTGAAGAGTCTGGAGGCCAGACTAAGAATTGAAAAAGATTTAGTGGCTAGTTACTCTAAGCCAAAGTCTGTCTTACCCTTGATAGATGAATTTGTGAATCAAAAGGGTAAGGCAGGATTAGGATTCAAAGGTAACTCCAGGGATGGCCGATTCAAGAGGAAAGGCAAAGCTCCTGTCAAGCCACTGAACTTTTTAGTTCCTATTAATTTTAAAAAGGTGCAAGTGCCTTCTAACCAATATGATCATTAAAATATTCATGGTCATATTAAGACTAATGTTCTGAAAAACAAGGGTGTAAATGCCAACAGGCCTACCCATGTTCAAAAACCCAATGGTTAAAAAAAATCAGTGGGTGAAGCTGCTGCAGCACCAGCAATGGACAGAAATTCTTTTGTCAAGGATGTATCTAGAACTAGATACAATAGGTTTGAATGTTGGTGCTGTGGCAAGAGAGGCCATTTTGCACTAGACTGCTGGTACAACACAAGTGTTAGAAAGAACAATAGTTTGCCTGTTAGAAGAGATAATGGTAGTCTTGGTTATGCTAACCTGAACCAAGGACCCAAGACTTGCTTGGGTTCTAAGGGTAAGTAAATCTGTGTTGCAGGTGAATCCAAGTAGTCATGCCCCTATATGGTACTTGGATAGTGGTTGTTCCAGGCACATGACTGGAATAAAGGGGTTGCTGAAGGAGTATTCATCTGTCAAAGATGGACCTAAAGTGATCTTTGGTGGATCTGAAAAAGGAGTCATCAAAGGGTTTGGTAACATTTCTTCTAACCTAATTACTATCACCCAAGTGGCTTATGTAAAAGGTTTGAAACATAATCTAATAAGCATAAGCCAGCTGAGTGATTTAGGATATGACATTTCATTTGTTAAGGATGGATATCATATTAAAAGGTCAAGTGATCAAGAGATCATTTTGACTGGGTATAGGAAGAGAAATGTATATTGTCTTAATTTTGTATGTGAGAATAAGACTTCTCCCATCTGTCTTGTAGCTAATGACAATGCTTCTCATTGTGTTAAGTGGCATAAGAGATTGGCTCATCTTAACTACAAGACAATTGGCCAACTCTTTAGCAAAGAGTTAGTGAGGAATGGTCCTCAAGTTAAGTGTGTAAAGGAAGAGATATGCTCAGCTTGTCAAAAGGGCAAGCAGACAAAATCCTCCTTTCAAAGCCTTGAAAACAAGGATTCTGTGAGGTGCTTATACCTCTTGCATATGGATCTTTTTGGTCTTATGCCAGTTCATAGTCTAGGTAGGAAGGTCTACACTTTTGTGGTTGTAGATGACTATTCTAGATTTACATGGGTGTTCTTTCTGAGACAGAAATCTGAAACCCCAAGTGTCTTACTTAATTTTGTGAAGCAAATTCAGAATGAACTGAATAGTACAGTGGTCAAAATCAGAAGTGACCATGGTACTGAGTTTCAATCAGAAAGCATGACAAAGTTATGTGAAGACTTTGGGATTTTCCAAGAGTTCTCCTCACCTAGAACACCTCAGCAAAATGGAATTGCTGAAAGAAAGAATAGAACATTAATTGAAGCTGGTAGAACTCTATTGAGTGACACCTCTCTTCTAGAATATTTCTGGGCTGAGGCAGTAAACACTGCTTGTCATGTGATCAATAGGGCTTCTATCACCAAGAGCCACAAAAAGACTCCTTATAAGATTATGAAAGGTAGAAAACCAAATCTATCCTACTTCAGGATCTTTGGTTGCAAATGCTATATACTTAACAATGGTAAGTCATATTTGACTAAGTTTGCTGCCAAATCTCAGGATGGGATATTTGTTGGGTACTGCATAAATAGTAAGGCCTATAGAATCTTCAACTTGACAACTCAAGTTGTTGAAGAATCTGTGCATGTTGTGTTTGATGAAACAAGATTAATCAACTGTGAGTTGTCTTGTAGATCAAATGACTCAACAGGTATAAGCAAAAGAATGGACAATCTCTCCATTGCTGAAGCTTCAAGGAAAGATGGAGCATTGGAAAATGAAGGCTACTGTCCAGGGGGAGTACAAGACATAATAGAAGATGAAGAAAACTAAGAGGTTCAGCATAATGAAGGAGCTGGAGATGTTCAACCAGAAGGGAATCTTCCTCCAGCTACAAGACATTTAAGAGATCATCCAGCTGATCAGATAATAGGTGATCCAAGACAGGGAGTGCAGACTAGAAGCAGAAGTCAAAGCACAGTTCTGCATTCAAGTTTCCTATCACAAATGGATCCTAAGAAGTTTGAAGAAGCTATCCAAGACCAGCACTGGATTGATGCTATGCAAGAGGAGCTGAATCAATTCAGAAGGTGCAATGTCTGGGAGCTTGTTCCTAAACCAAGAGGCCACAATATAATTGGGACAAAATGGATCTATAGGAACAAGTTGGATGAGAGTGGAGTAATAGTGAAGAATAAAGCAAGATTGGTTGCTAAAGGATACAGGCAGGAAGAAGGGATTGACTTTGATCAAACCTTTGCCCCAGTAGCAAGGCTGGAGGCAATCAGAATGTTCCTTGCCTATGCAGCCTATAAAGACTTCAAAGTATACCAGATGGATGTGAAGTCAGCATTTCTGAATGGTGATCTTAAAGAAGAAGTATATATAGAGCAGCCATCAGGTTTTGTAGATTCTCTTAAACCTGATTATGTTTATAAGCTTAAAAAAGCTTTGTATGGGTTAAAGCAAGCCCCAAGAGCTTGGTATGAAACCCTGTCTACTTTCCTTATTGAGAATAAATTCTCAAGAGGAAAAATAGACAAAACTCTATTCCTTAGGGAATCCAAAGGCAAGATCATCTTAGTTCAGATCTATGTTGATGACATAATCTTTGGATCTACTGAAAACAACCTTTGTAAAAAGTTTGCCAAACTTATGCAAGGGAAGTTTGAGATGAGCAGTATGGGGGAACTTAAGTTCTTCTTGGGACTCCAAGTAAGACAGACTGATGATGGCTTGTCCATATCCCAGTCAAAGTTCACCAAAGAATTAATTAAGAAGTATGGTATGGAGTCATCATCTATCATGAGAACTCCTATGGGAACAAGTATGCCTATATGCAAAGATGATGCAGGTAAACCTGTTGATGAGACTTTGTATAGAGGAATAGTTGGTTCTCTACTATATCTCACTGCTAGTAGACCAGATATTATGTATGCTACATGTGTCTGTGCTAGGTACCAAGCCTGCCCTAAAGAGTCTCATTATACTGCAGTCAAAAGGATTCTGAGATATCTTAAGGGCACACCCAATCTAGGCCTATGGTACCCTAGGAATAAAGATTTTCTACTAACAGGTTATTCAGATGCAGATTTTGCAGGCTGTAGAGAGGATAAGAAGAGTACTACAGGTACTTGTCAATTCCTGGGAGGAAGACTGATTTCATGGAGTAGTAAGAAGCAGACCAGTGTGGCTATATCCACAGCTGAGTCAGAGTATGTTGCTGCTGGCAGCTGCTGTGCACAACTATTGTGGATACAGCATCAGCTTAAAGATTATGGTATTCAAGTAAGTAGTACACCTCTTTTGTGTGATTCTAAGAGTGCAATTTCTATTGCTAATAATCCTGTTTCTCATAGTAGAACTAAGCATATAGAAATTAAATACCATTTTCTTAGAGAACATATAGAAAGAGAAGACATCACATTGGAATTTGTTAAAACAGATTATCAAATAGCAGATGTATTTACTAAGCCACTGGATGAAACAAAATTCAATAAATTTAAAATTGAATTAGACATGCTGACCATTGATTAGTTTATCAACAAACTTACAAGTAACATATTAGATTATCAAGTGGTCTCAAGTGGTATTGACAAAAACAGAAAATGGCTAAGTAAAATGGTGTCGACACATTCAGTGATAATGTGTCGACTCAGTGGAGTAATGTCGACAAGTCAGAGATATTGTGTCGACACAGAGAATATGTGTCGACACTTAAGAATCATATTGTCGACTTATCCAGGAATATAGTGTCGACTTCACCAGAATAATGGTGTCGACACTTACAGATTTTGTGTCGACACTTATACTAAGAGTCGACACAGAATTTCTGATGCTCTACTATATATCCCAGGTGTCGACATATCCACAAATTGGTGTCGACACATAGTAGACAGACTTGATGTCGAGATAATAGAAGCTTGTGTCGACACATTCCATCTGTGTCGACACTTATAGTCTGTTTTTACCGACTTTTGATCTTCTTTCAATAAAAAGTATAAATAGGTCAAGAACTTAATCTGTCGACACGCTTACAAGGTTTTCAAGACTGAAACCCTGTGTCGACATTCTCTCTCTCTTCTCTCAAGCTTTCTCAACTGATTAATGGCGTCGAAGATTGAAGACAACGTCAACGAAGGTTATGAGTTGGTCCGGAATGCCTTTGCAGAAGCACCAACAGATGTTCAACGGGTTATTACTCTTATTTCCGAATCCGGATTAGAGTTTTTAGTTTCTGAACCTTCTAAGATATGGAAGAAGGAGGTGCATGAATTGTTCAACTCTGCATCAGTGGATTCAGATATTCTCAAGATAAAGTCCACTGTTCATGGGTCGACAGTGAAGATTACCCTAAGAAGTTTAAGGAAGATTCTCCGATTACCAATAATTGAGAATGAAGAAGAAGTTCCTGCTTCTAAATCAAGGGAGGCTCTCCAATGGTGCGGATTGGATCCCACTCTGAAGATTGGAGCTGCTTTCAACAGGAAAGGGATGAATCAGCAAGGGAAATTTTTTTCTGAAGTAGTTGGCAAGGTGATTCTGTGCAAACCAGGGGGGACATGATAGGATTTCAGCCTATATGTTCTGCCTAATGACCAGAATTGTGTTTATAATTCCAACTGATTGGTCAGCTGTAATCTTTGAAAAGATCAAGGAAGGAATTAAGAAGCCAAATCTGGCTAGAATTATGAGTCTATATCTGACTGGAGTGATCCCTGAGGTAATACAACAACTGCCAGGAACAAAGATCAATCACATGAGAAAGATGGACATGAGATTGTTTTCTAGGTGGGATAGGGTGCTATCTAAGGATGTGCCTGATGAGAGCAGGCAGGACACCCCGGTGAAATCCCCTTCTCATGCTCAAGATACTGAGCAGCTTCAAGAAGAACTATTGAGAAAGCAGGTTGAAGATCAGCCTGAATCTACTCCAGCCTAACAAGGAACTATACCTGCACAGATGCAGGGGGAGCAAGCTCATTCTCCTACCCAGAATGTATCTACTCCTGACCAGGTGCAGGGGGAGCAAGTGTACTCACCTGTCCAGGACATTACCAATACTGAACAAGTACAGGGGGAGAAGATGTCTGACCTAGTGCAAGAGGCAGCTCAAATTGATATCTCCAAAGAATTGAATATTGAAGATCTGAATGACATATCTTCTGTTCAAACTCAGAAGGAATATACTCTAGATGAGTTATTCCCTAATATTGATATTGCTACTGATAAAGTAGAAGAGGGGCAGGATATTGAGAAGGCCCTAGACATGGAGATAGAGCAAGAATCTGAGATCGAGCAAGAGGTTGAGAAGGAGAAAGATATTGAGGAGGAGCAAGTGGTGGAGGGGGAGTCTGTGCATGTTGAGACTGAACAACATGGCACTGAGACAGATATTCCTCCTCCTCTTCAAGAAAGAGTTCAAATTGATAGTTCATCTGAATCTGAGACTGAAGAAGCCAGAATGGCTAAAAAGAGAAAACTTGTTGTCTTCCAGAGAAGGAGCAAAAGTTATAAGCAAGCTCTACAAACTACAACTCAACAATCCCATTCTGAATTTAATTATAATAAGTTTATGGTTGATTTGCAAGTTAAGTTGGATGAACATAGATTGGCTGTTGAAAAATATGTTGATGAGAGCAATAAGTCCCTTCAATTTGACTTGGCTCAAGATATAAAGTCAATTAGATTTGAAGTCAATATACATAAGAAGGAGATGACAAATTACTTCCATAAGGGAGGTAATGCTGTAGTATTCTTGGCAAAACAACAGCAATCAATTATTACCAAAGCAGATGATATAGCACTGAAGCAAGGCTATGTTCTTACAAATCAGATAAACATGAATGTCAATCTTGAAGACTCTCACAATGAGATTCTGAATTAGTTGAAAAAGACTACTGAAGGGTTGCCTGCAGCAAGGGGAAAGGAACTAGAAGAATTTGATAAGAAACTTCAAGATGCTATTGAATCAGTTAAAACTGCTATCACTACCTCTCAAAAGGACATATCTGACAAGCTTCAAAAGTTAAAACCATTTTTTAAAGAGGGTGTGAATTATCTGGATGGCCAGATCAGATTTCAGAAGGAAGATCTAAGAGATCATATTACCAGAGAAGTCATAAAGGGGGAGAGGTTGTTAGTTCATGCTGGCTCAGAGCACACCAAATGGGTGACAAATAGTATTCGAGCCACATTGAGATATCCACCTTTGTGTGATGATGCTATGGTGGCTGAGTCTGGCATTCAAACAGGTCTACTTGAAGGCAATCAACCTGAGATTGCCCAAGTCATTTACCCTCCTCCAGATTTTGATATGATTGATCAGCAAGTTTAGGATATGTATAGTCCTCCAAAGGAGGTTACCAAGGTTATTATTGAGAAAGTGGATAAGCCTGAGGCCAACTTGAAAGAACAGCAAGATGCTCTACTATCCAAGAAGAGATTTAGAGAGCAGGCTGAACTTAAGCCAGATTTTGAGCAGTGGAGCCCTACTTCAAGAAATATTATACTCACTGCATGGAAGGCTGTAAAAGACCAAGTTCATGAAAGAGGAAAGTGGTATAATGAAATGGAATGGCAAAAGCATGAAGCTAGGCAAGAGGCAATAGTGTAGTTCAGAAGAAAAGCCAAGCTGGGTAGGCTGCCACCAGATGCTCAGGAGCCGAGCAAGTACTTTCCAAAGCCATATCATTACTTTGAAAGGCTAAGGCTCAAGGAAGAAGCACAGAAGAAGGCTGATCAAAAAGGCAAGAAGCCAGCTGAAGTTGCTGAAGCTCCTGTGAAGGCTCAAATCCAATCTGGCAAAGGGATTGTCATAAGAGAGCCTGATCAGTCTTAATTTTAAGTTCTTTCAAAAGTATTTTGTAATGTTTTGATTAAATCATTCAATGTAAAAATCTGTAATCAAACATTACTAAGTTATAAACAAAGTATTGTTTGGAATCATATAATGTTCACTCTGTGATGGATTGTTCATATTTTGTTTTTTATTAAGTATTCATGTTATGTCATATATCATCATATTATACTTTTTATAAATGGTGTATATCATTGGCTTTAAGGGTTATGACTTCTCCAAATAGGGGGAGACTGTTGGGTACATTGGAAAATGTGTACCTGATTTGAAGAAGTCCAACTTAGCTCAATGATATACATCAAGGTGTATTTGATGTTGTTTTAAGTTGACATGTGCAGGTGAAGAAGTATTAAAGAATGTAGAAAAATATTCTAAGTCCATGTGTCGACACCTGAAGAAACAGTGTCGACACTTCAGAATATTTGTGTCGACACCTAAAGAAACAGTGTCGACACTTCAGAATATTTGTGTCGACACTTGACGGAAGCTGTGTCGACACAGAGATAATCGACCTCGACACAGAAGGAGATAGTCGACCACATTAATGTCGACACTGAGAAGCAGCGTCGACTCACAGAAAGATAGTCGACCACATTTATGTCGACACTAGGAGGCTGTGTCGACACAAGGAGGCTGTGTCGACACAATGAGACAGAGTCGACACACATTGGCAAAAGTCGACAATACTTGTGTCGACACCAGAAGACTAAGTCGACACATTTTGGCAGTGTCGACAATTGCTGTGTCGACACCTGAAGGCTGTGTCGACACATACTGAGTTCTGAATCTACAACAACTGTGTCAACACACAGGACTTGTGTCGACACACTGCAGAGTCAAGACCAAGTTATTTTCTGAAGAAGCTGTGTCGACTTAATGGCAAACTTGTCGACATCTTCAAAGACTGTGTCGACACCAAAGTCACTTGTGTCGACACATATAAACAGTTGGTCTCGACACTTTCTGACAGACTGTCTCGACACTTTGCTGTCCAAGACTAAGGCACAGGATTTGTTTGAAGACTTGACAGCTGTGGGTTGTCACCGGTTAACTGATGCTGGCAGACTTGTCAGAAATCAGTTAGAAACTTGATCAGCCGGTTACCATGAAGAAGGTCTATAAATAGACAGATTCAGAAGGAAGTAAAAAAGAAATAGAGATAATAAAAAAAAAAGGAAGGATTACAATCCAATTGAAGTATCAATTCAAGAAAGTGCTAGGCACTAAAGAAGATCTTCATCAGAAGATCTAAGCAGACGATCTCAGGATCGATCTAAGAAGAGTTCTAACAAGAATTCAGAAGTATCATCAAAGGTGTTGGATAGAGAGGGATCCACCCATTTGAAGAAGAAGAAGGAAGCCGTCAGTGGTTTCTCAAGATGCTGTTTGGAAATCAACTCAGCTAAGTGCAGATTCAAGAAGCTTTGAGGAAAGCTCAGTTTCAGTTGATTTCATCAGCTGATCAAGAATTGTCTTATCCTCTTCTTTCTCAACAAAGGCAAGACATTTAAACTTCTTTTCTAAATTTCTGTAAGATCTGTTTTACATAGATCTGAGTTGTAAGCCTGTGATATAAAGGCTGAGTGTAGGAGAGTTGATCTCTGAGAGGTAGGGCTGTTTGCCTGAGTGTAGGAGAAGGTTCTTCTCTGAGTTATAGGCCTTGTGGCAAGGCTGAGGTAGGGCAGTTGTGCCTGAGGTGTAGGAATCATTCTGGTTTCTGAGTTGTAGGAACCTATCCAGGTTCTGAGCTGTAGGATCTGTTGATCTGAGAATAGTGAAAGTTTGGCCTAATCTAGCATACTGCTAGATAGGTGAAGGGGGAAAGTGGATGTACCCAAACCTTGGGGAACCACTATAAAACATTGTGCAATCTGTGATGATTAAATTTCTGTGATTGCTGTGCAAGATGTTTTAATTCTGTAATTGAATTCTGCCTAAAAGTATAAACAAGCAATTAGAACCTATTCACCCCCCCTCTAGGTGTTTAGGTTGTCTTGAAAGTAAAACATTCAAAGATATTCATGTCGGCTCTCCAAGTCGTCAAAGATATTTGGAAGGGTGCAGAGTTATTCTTCACGCTTATAAAGTCTGTTGAGCCAAAAGCCAGTGTGAGTGAAGTTCCAATTGTATCAGAGTATGATGATGTGTTTCCTAAGGATCTTCCGGGGTTACCGCTCCAGCGGGAGATTGACTTCTCTATTGAGTTAGTTCTAGTGCGATACTTGTGGCCCGCTCACCATACCGTGTAGTGCCAAAGGAAATGGAGGAACTGAAAGTCCAACTACAAAAACTGCTAGAGCAAGGATATATACGCCCAAGTATGTCACCTTGGAGCTCACCGGTTATTTTTGTGAAGAAGAAGGACAGTAGCTTGCATTTGTGCATCGATTATAGGGAATTGAACAAGCTAACGGAGAAGAGCAAGTATCCAATACCATAGATTAATGACTTATTCAATCAGCAGGTTGGATCAACAATATACTCAAAACTAGATTTGAAGTCTGGCTATTACCAGTTGAGGATTCGGGAATGTGACATTCCCAAGACAGCATTTGGAACACGCTATGGGCACTACGAGTTCACTGTAATGCCTTTTGGGCTAACAAATGCGCCATCAGTATTCATGGACATAATGCACCGAACATTTCGAGAGTGCTTGGGCTTATTTATAATCGTCTTTATTGACGACATTTTAGTGTACTCTCAGTTTAAAGAAGATCATGCGAACCATTTGCGGATGGTATTGCACACCCTGAGAAGATGCAAGCTCTTTGCCAAGTTCTCAAAATGTGAGTTCTGGCTGTCGTCTGTGGGCTTTCTGGGCCATGTTATAAGTGGAGAAGGTATAGCGGTGGATCCAGTTAAGAGAGTTGTCTGTTCTGTCTACTATAGCTGATGTACAGAGTTTCCTTGGACTTGCGGGCTACTACAGGTACTTCATAGAGAACTTTTCATGGATAGCCTTACCTCTCACAACACTGACGTGAAAACATCAGAAATATGTTTGGAATCCGGAGTGCGCAAGAGCTTCCGAAGAGCTAAAGATTCGTTTGACCACGATGCCTATTTTGACCTCGCCATGTTATACGGACGGCTATGAGATTTACAGTGATGCATCAGGGAGCGGCTTAGGCTGCGTTATTCTAAATTCAGAAAAGTGAAAGCTTATGGCTCACACCAGTTGAAAGTGCATGAGCGGAACTATCCTGTCCACGACTTAGAGTTGGCGTCGGTGATTTTTGCACTTAAACTGTGGCGTCATTAATTATATGGCGTGAAAGTTGACATCTTCACGGACCATAAGAGCATTAAGTATCTTCTGGATCAGAAAGATCTAAATATACGACAGCGGAGGTGGATGGAGTCCTCGGGGACTACACCTCAAAGATTCATTACACAGCCGGGAAGGAAAATATGGTCGCAGATGCCTTGAGTCGCAAGACTACGACAATGACAATTTGTTTACAGATGCATGTTGAGCGTCTGATCTAGGAATTGGAGAACTTAGACATTTCTTGTGTTGACAAGAATGCCACTGCAAATGTGTGTCTGAACTGGATAAAGGTTGAACATGACCTCGCGGATAGGGTTCGACGAGCAACGAAACTCGATAAGAGTCTACAACGTGATATAGTGGCTGGGTCAAATGCCCAATTCTCCTTGGATGATTGCTTTTTGAAGAAAGATGGTCGTTTGAGCATCCCGGATGTGGTTAAACTTCGTGAGAAATTGATTTACAAATCATATTTTACAAAGTACTCAATTCACCCAAGGAGCATGAAAAATGTACAAGGACATGAAAAAGGTGTTATGGTGGCCAGGTTTGAAGAAAGACATAGCCTATTACGTGGCAAAATGTCAAACTTGTGTCTTGGTGAAAGCTGAATGCTAGAAACCTGGATGGTTCCTGAAATCATTACCAATCTCAATATTGAAGTTTAATGACATTTCCATGAATTCGTGCATGGACTGCCGAGATCTAAGAACGGAAACGATGTCGTGTGGGTGATCGTTGACCGGTTAACAAAAGTGTCGCACTTCATACCAAACAGGATGGACGATTCAGTGGAAAAACTGGCTAAGTTGTATGTGGATAATATCATACGATTGCACGGCGTGCCCCGTAGCATCATCAGTGACCGAGATGAGTGTTTTACTTCAAGTGATTGAAGGCTAATCCACCAACTATTGGGTACCAAGTTAAAGTTCAGTACGGCCATTCATTTGCAAATGGATGGTCAAACCAAAAGGACCAATAAAATAATGGAGGATACGCTCTGTATGTGCGCTCTAGATTTCGAGAAGAGAAGGGAGGTCCATCTATATATGATTCCGTTCGCTTACAACAATAGCTATCAAGCTAGCATACAAATGGCACCCTTTGAAGCTTTATATGGTAGGAAGTGCCATACACCGTTAGCTTGGGCAGAATCAGGAGAGTCAAAGCTATATAATCGTAAAGAGGTCAAAGATGCAAATTAGACAATATTTACTATACAAGAGCGGCTACTGATAGCGCATGATAGGCAAGCGAAGTACTACAATGCCAAGTACCAAAATGTGGAGTTTGCGGTTAGCGATTGGGTATACTTGAAGATCAAGCCATTCAAAGGCGTGTCCAAGATTCGACACTTGAAAAAGTTGAGTCGGAGGTATCTTGGTCTGTTTGAAGTGGTTGAACGAGTTGGAGAAGCTACATATCAGTTAGCTCTTTCGGCGGAACTAAGTGGCTTGCACGATGTGTTTCACATATCGGTGCTACAAAAAGTTGTGAAAGAGTCGACGCAAGTGATTGCAAATGATCGAGTACCAATCGATCATGGGCTAACGACGAAGGTTAGGCCCATTCATATCGAGGATATAAAGATCAAGCAACTGCGTAACAAGACAATTAGGATGGTCAAGGTCCGTTTGGAAAAATGTGGCCGTGAAGAGATACATGGGAGAGAGAGCAAACTGTGCGCAAAGAATATCCTGAGTTATTTGTAAAATGATGTTGTAACATTATTTGTGAAAGGAAAATATGTTTTAACATATTAGTTGTTGGTTTTCCTTATAAATGCATACAATTTCTGGACGAAATTTCTGTAAGGAGGGGAGGGTTGTAACACCCCAAAAATGAGAAGTGGTCATTGGAGGTTATCGTGTGGCAATAGACTTATTGACGACGATAGCTCAGTGAATTAAAAGACCCAAGGCTCTATTTGTTACCGCCTAGCAGTAGGAAGCTAGCCCGTTGCAGTAACACTCAACGCTTTCAATGTTTTAGACAAATCATTGAGTGTGAAATCATGCGGCGCTAGAGAATTATCATGGGGAGATAGCTCTGGATAGCGGCACCGGCTGGTCAAAGCAGTCACCAGGTGTGATGAAGCGTGGCGGTAGGAGTTATCATACGGTGTTAGCTTTCAGATAAAGGCTGGACTTGAGAATTCATTCTCATTTTCTCTCACAAACTCTCTTGCTTAGTTCTGAAGAGGGAAGAGGAGGAAAAGTCCCGGAGCTCAAGAGGAGAATGAATCCAAGGTGTGCTTGTGATCAGAATCAAGAGTCGACGCTAGATCCATAAAGAGGAAGTTGTGACAATCAATTCCATCCGGATCAAAGATCAAGTCATGGATTCGAAGAAAACTACAAGGGTAACGATCTTCCATCTTGAACAAGTGAAGTCCTTATTTTGGCATATGGATGGAATCTCCCACCAAAAGGTGGAAAAGCGAAAGGAATTCCTTTGGGTCGATTCGTGAATTCCGTAGTGAGTCTTGCATATAGATCCAAAAAAGTGTAGTATGGAATAGGAATGCTGTGTGAAGCCCATCTAGACAGGTTGGTCTTGATTTGAGATGTTTATTTTGCATGCCGGAGAAGACTCCGAGTATAAACAAGTAATTTATGCGGTCTGTGGGGTTGTACCTGTGAACTGAAAGCAGCAGGAAGTACTGGAGTTGTATTCCAGGAAAATACCCTAGAAATTCCATTGTTTTAAGACCAGTTTGATATCGTTGGGCGACAATGAATATCGCCAACAGCGATAGCGCTTGGTGAGCTATTTGTGTTGTGTGCTATAAAAAGACCAGTGTTTCTGGCAATGTAGGGTGTTGTAGGGTTTTGGGTTGAGTTTGGGCGCAGAAAGAGAAATTTTGTTTGTCCCGCCAAGAGATCGTGACGAACGCTGGAAATAACTCGCTTTTGATTGTAAAGCCTATCTCTGGGAGTCTGTGAGTTAAATCTGTGAGCTGTAAGCTCCTAGAGGCCAGTGAGCCGAATGAACAAGGGGAAGCCGACCCGCGTCAGACTAGACATTGAATTGACAATTTGAGTAAGGGAAAATTGCTGAACTGTATCTGCATTATTGTTGTCTAACTCGAGTGCCTAAGTTACTGGCATTCGTTAGGATCACATAATGAGAGTCTTTTGATGTACGCCGTCAAGACTAAAGTCTCAGGTCGGGAGCTATGGAGACTATGAATGCTCAAAGTTAACCGTTATGTTTGGGACCTCAAAACGATGGTGGGACCTTGACAACAGGTACACCAAAAATGTGCCCTGAGTACACGGAACGTTTGGTCATTGTGGCATTCGTTTGTGATATATTGAACTGTGCGTGAGTGCACGTTCTTGTGATATATCTGCTTGTGAAAATGTTATGCCTACAGGGAAGGAATACCACTACCCCGGGAAAGGGGTAGGGTCGTTATAAATTGGTTAGCTGAATGTTGACCGTTACCTTGTTTGCCACCCGTGTGGTGGATTGTCCCTGTATAAGTGTTGGAGAGCCGAGCGGGAAATAGCGGGCTGAAGACCTTACTGCTATGCTGGCCCTCGAAGGCCGAGAAAAAAGTTTTACTATTTTCATGTGTGGCCGGCCTGCACGTCGATGTTTGTAAACCACATTTGTGAAGTATAACTGAAAGGCCTTAAGGCCATAACTTTTTTGTATTTGTAATTAACATTCCTGATATATATATACAAATGTTCTGGTTTATATTTAATGTACATTCAATTGGTATGAGTTCATGCATCCCTAAAGCTTCCGCACAAATGCTCTGAGTTAGGATTTGACTAATTTTCGAAATTAACATGTATTCCTGCCGCCTGTTTGTGGAATATGGTGTGGGGGACCCGGCAAGACCCTCTATTATATTTATGTGACAGATGGAGTTGTTACATGATTCTTGAAAAAGCTAAGTCTGCGATACATTAGACAGTTTTAAATTGTAGAATGTATTGGTGAGGTTGCCAATTAGCTTGCTCTTTCATCAAATTTGAGTGGCTTCCATGATGTATTCTATATATTGGTGTTGAGGTAGGCTATTTAAGAGCCTACTCATGTGGTATTTGTAGATCAGGTGCCAGTTGATGGTGGGTTAAAGATAAAAGTCGAGCCCATTCGTATCAAAGACAAGGAGGTGAAATAATTGCGGAACAAAGCGATCAAGATAGTGAAAGTCTGTTGAGATAATTTTGGTTTCGAGGAACATTCGTGGGAATGTGTGCAAACCATGAGAGAGGTGTTCCCCGAATTGTTCTTTTGAAGTAAATTTTGTATATTTGTACTTGTGTATTGTTTTTTGCTGTACTAAACAATTTCAGGATGAAATTTCTTAAAGGGGGGAGATTTGTAACACCCTAGGTTTCGTACAATTGAAAACCAACAAAATGCATTTCTAGAGCTATCACTAACAATAACGATATTTCCTAGAGATACTGTTCAGCACAATGCAGTTGACAAGTCGATGCAGTCAATTTGCTACTATAGGCGATAGTGATATTGCGGCAATAATAATGCAGTGGATAATGATCAAGCCGATGAAGTCGATTTGTTATCGCCTGGTGATAGCTAATATCATTGGTGATAGTGTGGCATATGGCAGAAAGCCATGTATCAATTGCTTAAGAGGTGGTTTTTAAGTGGCACTATCTTATTCAAGCAGCCACCGCTGGAGCTATCTCGCCGCGATAACGATATTAGCGGTGATAACATTTCTTTAAGATTTCCCCATGAAATCAAGGTTGTTCATTGATTTTGTCTGTGACAACCTATGACTGAGTTTACTCCCGAGCTTGATAAGTGGAGAAAGGGATTTTCTCTTCTTATTATTTCTTTCTCACTCTAACTCTTCAAGTTAAGTAAAGAAGAAAGGAAAGGAGAGGAAGAAGAAGAAGAGGGTTGTTTGTCCAGCCATTAGAGAAGTTTTGGAGGACTAATTGTGGTTGGAATTTTTAGCCGAGTCTAGATCTGCGGAGAGGAAAGTGTGACGAGTGATTCCATCCAGATTAATTACAAGCTCATAACTCTGAAACGATTGGCAAGGGTAATAATCTTTCTCATGATTACTAGGACATGCTCGTCCTTTTGATATGCATAAGTTGCATGAATGTTCCTCCACTAATTGGTGGGGGTGAGACTTTCCATGAGTATATATGAATTATTCTCAGTAGAAATTACATATATAGCTTAGATCATTGTACGAGCATATAGATATTGTGTGAAGTCCATCAAGACAAGTTAGTCTAGATTGGTGATGATTGATATGTGTGACAGAAAAGACTCTATGGAAAATGAATAGATTTTGGAATTTTTTGGGTATTGTAGGTTGTTGCAGAAATACTTGATAGTGTCTCCAAGTAACATCCAAGTTTGTAGTGGAAATGATGTTCTGTTGCTATCGCTCGCGATAGTGATATTGCTGGCAATAGTGTTGTTGGAAGGGACTAGTGAGAAATTGAATGTGTTGGGTGAGCCTGAGACAGATTGGTGGTCTGTTGATATCACACGAAGATAGTGATATTGCTACTGAGAGCTCCTAGAGAGCTTTTTGTGGTTGTTAAGTGTCACAACTCGTATTTTCTCTGCATTGGAAGATATATTTGAGTAAGGAGAAAACACGCGTCGCGATGCTCTGTCGTGCAGGGGATAACGACAGATGCTCAGGAAAGGCTCCAACTCTACATTTTATAAGAAATTCATAAGTTATTATGAAAGAAATCCAGTTTTAAGTTAAGATGGCCGTACCCCTCGGCACGGTGGATCAACTAGTCCACGAGTAAAAATATACTTATACGCTGCGTAAAATTCTTTGATTATGTTGATTAACACCCTACATGAGTTTAAACATCCCCAAAAGGACAACTCATGGTATGTAAGGCTCTAGGTTTAGTATAAGTACGAAAATAGTCTTTACGTTAGCTAGAAGATAGTGACTTTGGTTTTAGAAAGATGACATGTATGAACTACTAGCAGTAATTCTTTTTATAAGTTAAAATAACTAACATGCAACCTAGCATAAGACATCCCCCAGAGAGCAAGTAAAAACAACCATAAAGAGGCAAACTAAGCAGCTTAGCAAAGTAATAAGCATTCCAAAAGAAAACCACTAGTGAGCGTCAACAACCTGACACGAACCCATTGGAGAGCATGTATGTCTGTACTAATAAGAAGCAACCAAACACTACCTCACAAGGGTGAGGAAAACCTCTACAATACAGCTGTCCACTAGCAATACCAACCTAGCCACTCAACCGGCTACTGCCCTGAACCTGAGGCATTCAAAGAAAGAATACCTCAGCAAGAAAATACAAGCGGCAAAAGGAATCAATTTGTAATAAACAAGTGAAAACAGAAGGGGTTACCAAACCCTACCAAGAGAAATGCTGACAACCTCAGCTAGTATAATCAACAAAAGGGACAAGTATGAAAATAATCGTCAGTAAAATGATAAAAGTGCACCAAGTGCGAGAAGTTACCATGCTCCGCTAAAACCTACAGAAGCAAACAACCAATAAAAACCTACACTATAGGAGTAAAAGGAACTATACAGTCCCAAACATGTGAATCATTAACACTAGTTAAAACCACAGATCTGTGTCAGCGACCAAAACGTCCAAGACCGAACTAACAGACCCAAATGTCTCAGAGGCACCACGGTGGAGGCCACAAGGTCCAACACACCTAAACAACCTGTAAACAGAGACCCAAAACAAACTACCACATGTAATGATTCACGATACGGTGTTCAATTGGCTGTCCTTTATCCACTACCGATCAAGTCGTAAAACACTACATAAAAAACCCACCAAACACCCAAATACCAAAGTCAAAATACTTCCCAAGAAAAACAGGATGAAGATACCCAAAATATACCCTAAGGACCAAACTCAACGAATCAGACTAAAAATGGCAAAAATTACCAAGTCCACCGATAGTTCGGTGAGTATACTCGACACACACGATGATACTCGACGAATCGGCGAAAAGGACTTTGCTTTGAAAATCCACCCGATGATACTCGATGAACTGGCTTGATTCGACATGTATACTCGACCGCCCCAACGATACTCACCAAACTCTCCAACGATACTTGCCGAAAAACACATAGACAAATAAACTCATACCCGGCGAATCATACCTTAACGGTCTCGGCGATACCCGCCGAAAAACACTTAGGCAAAAGAAGTACCCATGCTCGACGAATCACTATACTCGGCGAATCACTATACTCGACGATTTCTGCACAGTCGACACTCGGCGATATCTACATAGATATATCCAACGAATAACCTACCAAACTCGCCGAATAGGTCCTAACGATACTCGACGAATCCTCCTTCGATATATGCCGAATTTCACTTGTCTCCTATCTAAATTTGTAGGTATTGGCCGAAACCTATCTTAGGGATTCCCCTAGAGCTCATCCTACACAAAACCTACCCTCTAAGGGAGGAGGAAGAAAAGGTAAAAATGAAACTAGGAATAAACATGCAAGGGGGGAGAAATCCACTTGATTTCAACCTTCAAAGAAACGCCGCCTGCTCGCACCGCAACAAGGATCAGACGTAAAAAGGTCTAAGTCACAAATCCTTAAACTTTTGGAGGGGAGAAGAGGTCAAAATCGCTAACCCTAACAAATAAAAATCGAGGAATCCGGGAAAACTTACCACGATCGCGTAGCCCTCGCCGAGAGCTTTCTGAACCCCTACTCTATTGACTAAACCGACCACTAGAGCTCCCTCAACCGCCAGCCAAAATCACGCTCTGCTCGCCGCTCGTCTTCCGCGAAAAAGGCGCCATCGGGTTGGGGAAGAAGGTGAATAGTGAAATAGGGTTTTCTGATTATGCATATATATATATAAATATTATAATAATTAATTAATTAATTTATAATACAATATCACATTACAATTAATATTAATTCATCCCAAAACGATCAAAAATTCAAATGACCTCGGAATTTAATGAAATTCGCACCGTAACTAAATACTGTTGCTATAAATCTAATGGAGAAGTCAAAATTGAAATCCGACAAACAAAACTACATTTTGCTTGCTTGTAGTAAAGGAGAACTTCCACCCTGAGAAAGGGGTGGGGTCGTTATACCACCGCGGTCAGCTTTAGCTGACTGCTCTTTCATTTTCAACATCTTTTTTGATTGAACCTTTGCAGGTCCTGGAAAGCTAAGCAGGAAATAGTCTGTTTAATCCCTATTGCTGAGCTATCCATCAAAGGCCTAAGTGCTTGTTTTGTTTTTCATGTGTTGCCGACCTCTGTGTCGAAGTATGGAAATCACATGCTATTTAAACATTAACCATTTTTAAGGCCTTAAGGTCGAATGTTTGTGTATATATTCATTCTAGTGATTTTTAGTGGGCATTCCATTGATGTGTTAAATAATATAAAATGCTTCCGTTAGTTGTGAACTCTGTATTAATTATTAGAAGTTTGGCTTCAATTTAGTACCACCTTTGTCTATTCATGGAATATGGGGCAGGGCTGTGGTCGGACCTTTTGTTATATTATTCGTGACATGCACGGTATTATAGAGAGAATCTAAAGGTGCAAATCTTCATCTATGGTATTTAATCTTTTGATTGGGCAAAAGAGATCTCATAATATAATGACATTTCTACTGTTAGTTTTTAGGATGCATGCTTAGCTTTACTCATTTTAATACATAATTTTATACATTTTATAGTATTCATTTCCTCTAATAAGAGGGTTTGCTGTAACAATGGTTCATTAAGAACCATCAGGTTGATTGAGTTCATCTCCTGCAAGATTGTATTAGAAAAATTTGCATTATTTAACATATTGGACAAAAATTTCATTGTGATTTCCCATTTTATGAGGTTAACAAATGATGATGTTATGGAAATGTGAACATGGGAAAATAATAGTAATGATTGTGATTTCATTTGTTGATACAATGAGCTTGTATGTTTACGGAGTGGCCTTATCTCAATGTTTGGTTGACAAATTATCTTTGTGGTGTGATCATGCATGTATGGTAGATATCTAGGTGAAATGAACCCGCTATTTTGAATTTCTAGGATTAGTTATCAATTCCACATGGCTTGATCAACCATGTATGTGTAGGATACAGTAGAGTTAATATAGTTGATTAGGATAGCCAAGGAGGGTCTACAAGTCCACTGTGTGTGATCTTCTATGTGCGAGTAGAGGTCCCAATTGGAGCTCAAAAAATCGATTGTTGTGCCTTTTTGGGGTGTGAGTTCCACAAAAAATATAGTGATATGACTATGTGGTGATGATTTGTTAGATTCATAAATATAATAGGGATCCATGGGTGAGACATAGATGCATATGTTTTGCATTGATATGCGCCATTTATTTTTATGCACCAGATAGAAACATTTTGATGCTTCTGATTACGATTAGAGCTTGATATATTTTTATAGGTTAATTTTTATATTGCATATAAAATGCTGACTTGTCAGGTAATTTAGTTCCTCAGTATATGCTAAGGCGGCTAGTGTGAAAAGTGTGGATAAAAAGTTATTATCAGCCTTGGCTGACCCTCACATACACTTTTGTTATGATGGTTATAGGGTAAGGATCTCAAGCTGGAGCTCATTAGCCGACCATGAAGGTCAAAGCCTCATGAAGTGTTCTTCTTCCCTCTTTCCTTCTTGCACTTACTTTTGTTTATAACTTACATATCTCGGTATCTTAGGGTCTTAATGTTTTTGTGATCTTTAATACTCATGCTAGTTTTGCAAAGCCTTACGATAAACAGCTCCGGGTTGTTATTTTAATAGATGTCAACAATGGTATAGTTTTTGCTATGTTTCCACTATACTTTTGTACATAATTTTTTGGTTTTCTACTATAACACTTTATAATACTAAAATTATGTTGACTTTATGTTTTCGGATCCCAACTAGACCAATATTATTTTCACTACGATGGTAGTGTTATACGGTTGTCGACAAATACACATTCTATCAACTTATATTATAAACATGAATCATGCATATCAGGTATCAATGAACCATTAGTAGATGACTAAGTAGTTTCCTTTCAACTCCCTTGATGAATCCTAATGCACTAGGAAGGAGTAAGGATAATAGTGCAACAATTATTTGTATAATCAATATCATGTGATAGGAAATGAAGGCATGCGAAGTCTACAAGGAGTATAATAAATTTACATAAAATGTGAGAAAACGTATCTATCAAAAGTATAATATGAAAGTGAGGGGATAAGTTGTAAACTACTCTAGAGGGGGGGTGAATAGAGTATTCAAATTTTATGAATAACTAGTCAGCTCCCTTGGAGTTTATTTGCGGAATAAATAATCTGATACTTGAACCCTAAGAGCCTAACACGGTGACGTGCACAAGTGAGAGAGTTAACTGAAATTTCAGTTTAACTTTAAACCTATCACAGCAACTAACAATCCTAGGTAGTTCTATCACAGCCACAGAATAAGCAATTTAAACAAAACAGCCAGAGAGACACAGGATATATAGTGGTTCCCTCTTAATAGGTACTCCACTCTTCTACCACCCTGGTAGGAATCCACTACAAGTTTTTGCTAAGGTGCCCTGCCACCAATGATCTGATTCAGGTAGATCAAACAGACCCTTTGAGCTTTTGATAAGGATGCTCAACCACAGGTTGTTGATAAGGTGCCCTGTCACCAATGTTCACTTTTGAAGAGGTGTGAAAACTCTTTTACAAAGGGGTTGAGAGGGTTAGATTGTCTTCTCTGTTGTTGATACAGATTAGAGAAGACTTGTGGATTCTCTAAAGAATCAAAGTCTCCCCCTGGCTTAGTGGAAGTCCAGGGAAATCCTTTGCTTCAGGATGAAGGAGTTTCAGATATACTGAAACTAAATCCTCAGAGATCTGTAGACTGATTTTTATCAGGTCTTCAGATTCTGGAGCACGTGAAGCAGATCTGGAGCTCTTTCTGAAGTCTTGAAAACTCTAAGCAGATGCTCAGGAAACTTGAGAATGAAAGAGATTGCTCTGGACTTATGCTTCAGGAAAACTTTTCTTCTTCTGATTGTGAGATTGTGAAGAGTTGCTCTGGAGATGCTTGAGAGAATCCAGCACAAAAAAATCTCTCTATATTTGTAACTTCTTATTTTTCTGAGAAAAAAATCTCTCTTAAATATGTCTTCTCATTTATCTTTTGGAACGGCTCTATTGATTTGAATTCTCGAGCCCTGCAACAGATTATCTCAAAAATAGAATATAGCAATAGGAATAGAATGACCTATTAGCTCTCTGTTAGTCCCAATAAGGAAATAAATGAATAAAAAAAATCTCAGCATAAAGACTTATCGTTCTTGGAAATAGCATACACCGCCAACGGCTAGAATACAGCCTGGCAATATATTTTGTATAATAAGACAAAAATGCTTTATCAAAATACGAAATCCCGTAATTTATGCTTAACATATTTGGTAAGTAATTCATTTGAATTTAAGCCATAAATTAGCAAAAACATTCTTCAGAAAATCTTTCTAATCACACGCTAAAAAACTTGGAAATAAACCAAGGAATAAAATAAGTCCAAATGATAAAGGCAGACAGAAATCGTCGAACAGGGGTTCGATGATCGTCGACCTAGCTAACAGTTCGTCGACTAAAAGCAGAAATCTGTCGAAACAGAAATCGTCGAACGGCAATCGTCGACCAGCTCAAGATATCGTCGACTAAAGCAGAAAATCTGTTAACACAGAAATCGTCGAGCATCTCATGATGTCGACGACTAAGGCAGAGATCTGCCGAGACAGAAATCGTGAAACAAGACCACGATCGTCGAACTGCTGATAGCAGATCGTCGACCAACCTTCAGAGCATAATAAGCTAGCTCTGAGATCGTTGACCATCGGTCGACGATAATTGTCTTGACTTCAACGATTCTATAGCCCTGCTATCGTCGACCACTGATCGACGATCGCGAGGCCTCGTTCGACGATGGTCGAACGGAAAAAGCTTTAACCAAAAATACATCTAGAACTACTAGCCTAAACTTTGGGTCAGATATAAACTACCCTAGGGAGACTAAACAAAGTCTAAACATGATCATATATAGTTATATGGATCAAGAGGGGCTGGAAAGGGATTACATAAGCCAAATCACATCTAGGGTACCAACAATCTCCCCCTATTTGGGTTATGTTATCCAATCCGATCTAAAATTAAAGCACACAATATCAAAAGCAGAAATTAACCAAAAATTTAAATCACAGGCAATCCACAGGAAAACATAAAACCATAAATCAGCAGAACTAAAGTATCAAGAAGATTTATCAGAGGTTTTAGCATCAGATGATTTCTTAGGGATTACAGCTGGTTTGAAGATAATTTCTCTGTTTGGATTTGCTGCTTGTCTTTTGGATAGCATTAGATCGTGTTCACCAATAATTTTCTTTTCAGCATAGCTTGGTAGAACTGCAGCAGGGTGCAACCTCATGTATTCTTCAGTATTGAAAATTTCAGAGTTTACTTGAATTTTGCTGAGTTCCTTTTCTCTGAATTCAGACATAGTTGTATATGCTGTAGGATCTAGTCCTTGTGCTTTGGCTCTCTCCATCATGCTTAGTGCAATAGATTCCTTAAATCTTGCCATAGAGGCAATTCTTTCAGATTCAGTCATATCTGATGGAGAGGATGGTCTGTCAGTATCAGCTTGAGCTGCAATCTCCATGTTCCTTTGAAGAGCTGTGGCTATTTTGCTTGAGTCAGAAGGAATTTGTGCAGCCTTCTTAGGATTAGTTTCAACATATAGAGATCTTGGAGGAGCAAGTTCAATGAACTTCTTGTGGGATTTCTCTGAATAGACCACTCTTTTTCCTTTTGTTTCACTTGTCTCAGAGGCAGCAGGTTTCCTTGATGAGGAGGATGGACCTCTCCTGGGAGGAGAAGGTTTCCATTCTGGAACTTTCTTTTTAGGAGAAGGAGGAGGAGAGAAAGTAAGTTGCTGAAAAGTCATCTCCTTTATTTGTTCCATGAGAACATTTTCATTTCTTTTTCTTCCTTGTCCTGATACATCTTGGCCTCCCTGGCTTTGGTTACTCCTTCTCTGGTAGGACTGAAAAGTGTTGGAACTTGCTGATTTTGCAGATGGGGCAGAAGAGAGACTTCCAGAGGCTCCAGCACCAGGAGGTGGAGGAGGACCTCTGGGGGGGAATTTCTGAATAGGAGTGTCATATCTTTTTGATCTCTTCTTCTCTCTTGTCTGATTCTTTGAGAGCCTTATCCAGGGTCGAAATTCTTTGCTCTTGGGATCAATTCCCTTCAGAATGAAATAGGGAACATCCTTGTCTGGATTAGCAGTAGGAGGAGCAGATGCTTTCCTTTTCTTAGACACAGCCTTTTTCTTTTTCTGGGAGCTATCAGAATCCTCAGAGTCATCATCATCAGAGGAGTGAGATGAGGTTCTGCCAGCATAATCATCAAAGTCTAGGTTTGAGATATCCTTGGCAGCTATAGCATGTTCAGCCTTCTGCTTTTCTCTATCTTCTCTTTCTCTTACTTCCTCAATGGCATCTTGCTCAAGGAGGGCATCAAGATCAACATTTGGAGTGCTCTTCCAGAGTTCTGATTTAAGATACAAGTCAGGAACTATCCTGGGGACCAGTTCTGCAGTAGAAGGAATGGATAGAGGATAGGTAAGGATAGGAGGAGAAAAGATGACAATATCTGCAGGGGCAGATGCTTTTTCTAGAGAGATGGCTAGGGAATCCAGATGATAATTAGCCAACCCTTCAATGTACTCAGAGGCAATATTCTCAGGTTTAGAGTACCTGAGCTTGATTCCTTTTCAGTCATCTTGGAGGCATTTTCTGGTAAATCTAGCACAGCCTCAGCTTCTTCAGCAGCAGCAGCAGCAGCAGTGTTGATTGTGCCTGCATATAAAGAAAGATAGGTTAACAACCAAGTGGGAATAAAATATTCCCCCCAAGGTGAACAGCAACAGGTAATTGATAGAGTTACCTGAAGATCTACACAGGATACCACTTTGCATCTAGGAAGGAGGTTATAATTCCTTCTAGATGTTTAGCGACATCAGGGATAGACACCTCTGCAAGGCACACGAGGAGTGCTATACAGTAAAAGAAGAGAGAGTCCTTGATCAAGGGGTCATCAAGGTACTCAGGTCTATAAGAGACCATTTTCTCTTGAAAAGAAGGAACAAGAGGAGTAGATATGAGTGAGGACTCACAGTCTAGGTTAAGATAGGATTCCAAATCTTCAATGGAATTTGCAGCATCATCTTGCAATACTGATGCAGGATCATCAGCAGCTGAGATGGGATAGGAAGGAATAAGAAATTAACTCCAAGTTGGAGTGAATTAATTAGAATCTTAAATAACATTATACCATCAGATTGAGCAGCAACATTCTCAAATTGTTGAACCACTACTTCTGAATCAGTAGCGTACAATGGAGATTTTTCACCAATGTCCATGGGGACTTCTTCATTATCTTTCTCAGAGATTTCTTCATCAGAAGCTTGATTCACTAGGGAGTGAATGTCCTTGTTAGATAAAGATATCAATTTAAAGTCCTGATTATAACCTTTAGAGGAAGTGATTTACCGTCTGGTTGCTCTAGATCTTTCATTAGAGACTCTTTCTCTGGAAACTCTTGATGTTCTTCTACAATTGCTGTAAGGGGAAGAGAAGAGTTGTCCTGAAGGGCCAAGGCATCACCTGAGACCACTTCAACAGACATCTCCCCCTGCATGACTTCAGTGGGGACTGGAGTCATGCATCTTACTGAAGAGGGCTCAGCAGAGGGTGGAAATGATTTGATGGCTTCAGTAAGGGCTTTGATGGATGCAATGAGAGGGGCATTGGCAGCCTCAATCATTTTTTGTATGGATGGAGTGATGAGCTCTATGATTTGTGCAAGCAATTCAGGAGTTATCTGAAATGCTGAGGATGTAGAGGTGGATGGAATGGAAGCAGTATGATCTACCACATGATCAAATGAATCATGTGGAGATGGGTGAACATCAGCATGAGTGTGGGATTCATGTTGAGATAAGTGTGTGAGGATGGTAGCAGTGACCATGTCAACACTGGCTGCGACTGCCAGATGTTGTGGTATAGGTGACTGGGGTGGAGATGCATGTAAGATGGAAGATGCATGTTGTGGTGGCACTGCAGATTGTGTGGAGGGTAATGCAGGAGATGAGGATGCAGGGGTATAGAGGGAGGATGAAGGGATTGCTGAGCCTTCCCCAGCAAGCTGGAGAGTGGCTGAATCAGCCCTTATGTCTGATGGAGGGTTAGGATCAACCCTGGCTGACTTCTTGATAACTCTCTGAGATTTCTTGAACAGAGAGGGGTCCAACCTCTTGCTGGCGTTGACTGTGGAGGGAGCAGAAACAAGCAGCAGGGGTGCTTTCACATATAGAAACACACCCAACACCCTGGCAAGGTTTACTTCTTTCTGATTGTTCTTTCTCCTTATTAGTTCAAACAGAACTTTTCCCCAGGCAATCTGCATCTTATTCACCAGAACTGACATTAAGGCAAATTGTTGCCTGTTGATGTTGTCGTGAGCAGAATGCTTTCCCAAAACGACCTTGCCTACCAGGTCTGCCAGAAACTTGTACTCTGGAGACAGGTTTATTTTCAGCAGCTTGGCTGGAATACCCTCAGCATGGCCCATCACGGTTAGCATGCGGCCATATTCCTCTGAATTTTGCTCATAGTCCTCAGCACCGGTTGGCAGACCAAACAACTCAGTCAGAACTTCAGGAGTCAGGATGACCTCCTCTCCATTTATCTTTCCAGTCATCACTTCGTCGCTGGAGGACGAGGTATATACCCATTCTCGAATCTCTGGTATATGAATCTTTGGTGAGAATGACATAAATTTCTTTAGCCCTTGATCTTCACACAGCTGCAGAATGTCTTGGATGGGTTGATCACATCGGCTGAAAGAATCGAAGTCGACACAGAAGCCAGTGTCGAACTTCATTCCGAAGAGAACTGCAGAAGGAATCGCCATAGGATTTGAGAGAAAATGACGAATCGAGAAGCAAAGCAGGGGAGAAGAGAATCGCGCGGGATTAGAGTTCGAGAGCGAATTCTAAGCCAGAAGATGGAATATGAAAAGACGAAGCGGAAGAACGACGATCTCCAGACCTAAATTGACTATTAGATACAAATCTGCGATCGTCGAACTCAGAATAAAATCGGTCGTCGAACAATGACCGACGATAGTCAATGTTTGACTAATCGTCAAATATCGACCGACTACAAGCAATTACCACGATCGTCGATCAATATATGTTGGTCGACGATTCTCCACACAGCACAGAAAATCTATCGTCGACCATTGGTCGATGATAGATACCTAAGGAGAGATCGTTGACCAGTTGATCGACGATTTCTGCCTTACTACCGAACGAGCTGTCGTCGACCGTTGGTCGACGATAGTTCTGACCTGGTCGAAGATCGTCGAGCAGTCGTTCGACGATTTTAGATAGAAAACAAGACTAACCAAATTTTCACTACTCTGAACCATTAATCATACCAAGCTGGTTCAGGAAGAACAGATGCCTTTGTTCATCAAGGGGCTTAGTGGAAATATCTCCTCTCTGCAGGTCTGTGGATATAAATTCCATTGCTATCTTGTTCTTTTCCACATTATCTCTCAGAAAATGATGTCTAATCTCAATGTGCTTGGTCCTGGAATGGTGCACAGGATTTTGAGCAATTGATATTGCACTGGTACTGTCACACAGAATTTTTGTTTTTGAGTGTGTATACCCATAATCCACTAGCTGATTTTGAATCCACAGGATCTGTGAACAACAACTAGCTGCTGCAATATATTCAGCCTCAGCAGTTGAAGTAGACACAGATGCCTGTTTCTTACAAAACCAAGAGACAAGTCTCTCTCCCAGGAACTGACAGGTCCCTGAGGTGCTTTTCCTGTCAACTCTACAACCAGCATAATCAGCATCTGAATATCCAATTAATTCAAATCCTGACTCAGCTGGGTACCACAGTCCTAAGTTAGGGCATCCCTTAAGGTATCTCAAGATCCTCTTGAGAAGAGTTAAGTGAGATTCCTTTGGGTTGACCTGAAACCTAGCACATAGGCATGTAGCAAACATTATGTCAGATCTACTAGCAGTCAAATACAGCAGGGAAACAACAATGGCTCTATAGTTCTTTTGATCAACAGACTTGCCATTGACATCAGATTCAATAACTGCATTTGAGGCCATAGGTGTGCTCATTGATGAGGCATCAGACATTCCAAATCTTTTAACCAGCTCTCTGGCATATTTTGATTGAGAAATGAAGATACCATCAACACACTGTTTCACTTGGAGACCAAGGAAATAGGATAACTCACCCATGCTGCTCATCTCAAACTTGGAGTGCATTAGTTCAGAGAACCTCTTGCACAGTTTGGGATCAGTAGAGCCAAATATAATGTCAGACAGAAATCGTCGAACAGGGGTTCGATGATCGTCGACCTAGCTAACAGATCGTCGACTAAAAGCAGAAATCTGTCGAAACAGAAATCGTCGAACGGCAATCGTCGACCAGCTCAAGATATCGTCGACTAAAGCAGAAAATCTGTTAACACAGAAATCGTCGAGCATCTCATGATGTCGACGACTAAGGCAGAGATCTGCCGAGACAGAAATCGTGAAACAAGACCACGATCGTCGAACTGCTGATAGCAGATCGTCGACCAACCTTCAGAGCATAATAAGCTTGCTCTGAGATCGTCGACCATCGGTCAACGATAATTGTCTTGACTTCAACGATTCTATAGCCCTGCTATCGTCGACCACTGATCGACGATCGCGAGGCCTCGTTCGACGATGGTCGAACGAAAAAAGCCTTAACCAAAAATACATCTAGAACTACTAGCCTAAACTTTGGGTCAGATATAAACTACCCTAGGGAGACTAAACAATGTCTAAACATGACCATATATAGTTATATGGATCAAGAGGGGCTGGAAAGGGATTACATAAGCCAAATCACATCTAGGGTACCAACATAATACATATGTAAGCACAAGGAGCACAATAATCATGGATCTTATGGCGCCCATAGAGGAGTGAATATAGGCATTTATTATTTTAAAAAAAGCTATAAATTTTTAATGTAAATAATTTTGATATAACAAAATATACAAATATGATGCTATTGCTAGTATTAGAATTACCGTCTGCATTAGGTTAAGATAAATTCTCGAATCATAAAGGACATACATAAAAAAACAACTAAATATATGAGGCCTCCATAATGATGATTTTAAAATGTCAACATTAATTTCAATTTATATACCTTCATAATATACTTGTTCTAAGAAAGATATTTCTTTTTCCTTGTAAATACCTATTCATCCTTATTTATCTTTTCAATAAAAGAATCTTGAAACTCCTCGTGAGCTGTTATAACATCATCCTCTGCTTCTTTAGCTATCATAAGTATATCAACCAAATTTTCTTGCATTGCCTACCCTTGAACTAATGCACCAGAATCCTAAACAGCTTGATCATTATTCTGTTCTGTCTTCTCTGAATAGCTTGATTTTCAATTTCAGAATCATGAACTAATTTTTCATCTTCCTCTCTGCTTAATCAAATTGTTTGAGCCATTCTAAAAAGAGCCGCATCTTCTTCTAATGGCTATATATACTGGTCTTCCTAAGACATAGCCCCTTCTAAACCTCATTAGTCAAGGAGGTTAAGAAAGATCTGGTTACTTCTATGGAAGCTAGTTTATTCTGAATATTCCTTATAGAAGTTTGCACCTTAAAAATCTGATTGAACATATTTTTCAACTAAAGATTTACATCTTAAAGCATGTTCTTCTATAAGGGTAGTTAGTGAAGCAATTGCCTATTGTATAACTTGAAGAATAACTTTGTTAATATCAAAAGTCACTGATGAAAATGCTGCATCATGACTGTGTTTAGTAGAATGTTGATCATTATGGTATTGCATGTCTGTATCTAGAAGTTCAATATTGAGAGTTTGATCTAGACTTGAAATTGGAAGTAAATCTTCTGAAGGAAACTAAGTGCATTTATTGGGATGAATATTTCATGAAAAATATCAAGTTGTGTTGTTTCTATTAGTAAAGCTGACTCATCTAGTAATGGTGAGGATGGAGGAGAAAAATTCCTCTTTGAACCAGGCTTAAGTATTTGTCTGATTTTCTTTGAAAACAAAGTTATGGTAAGTCTTTTTCCTGGAAGTATGTGTACTCCTTTTGATTTACATAGTATAGGGTAATATTATTTTAGTATCTGACTCATAAAGGTCATATATGCATTATCCTTATGACTATACTTATGGCCTATAAGGTGCAGAATACACTTACTCCAATTAATATTCTTTCCCAAAACCAGAACTCCCAACATATAAAGCTGGGCTTTAGGAACAACATCATGTGCTGATATTTTGCTCATCAACACCTTTCCCACTATACCAACAAGAAACTCATATTCTTATGAAAATTCTTTCTTTTTCAAGTGAATTGATTTATCTTTAGAAAAATTCATTTTTATCAAAGCTTCCTTAATTTCTTCATCAATTAATTCTGCTTCACCTTCTGCTAAAGGCAGATCAAACATTGTTTGAATAAGTTCCTTAGTTATACAGACCTCTGAACCATTTATCTACCCGATCATTGTGCTATCTTCATTAATTATAACTGAACAAATGAACTTAGTTAATTCCATAGAATATAGTAAACATTTTGTAGTAATCTGATTGCTTAAACCTACATCTGTAAATAATTGTAAAACTCTTTTAAATGAATCTCCTATAGCATTGAAGGAGTCTAGATAATACTATAACCGGAGTTCATCTTGGTTGTCATTTGAGAATCTACAAAGATTTCAAAGAAAAAAGGAGAGAGCAAGTAGAAGGAAAATATAGCGGGTAAGATGAAGAGTTTGGAGAAAAATACGAAGTCTAAATAGACGGTATGTCAAGAAATTTGGGAATAAAGATTTCATTAATAAGCATAACGTCGATTTCTTTTCGATGTATACAAAACTATCATAATCAAAACATGCATTGAGTGGTATCAACATTGTGTTGATTTGATCTAAAACACTTCACAAACAACATCTCTAGACGTTGCATTGAATAGAATTTAGCATGGCATCGACTTCTATTCAATGTTACGTCGAATACAGACTTAAAAATTTATGCCTTTTATAGGTTATTCCCAGCAATGTTTAAAATCTAAGTTGAAAGATTTTATAATTACTAATCTTTATCAAGCATGCCCAACGAATTGATAAAGTTTTTCTGCTTCATTTCATCAAGAGGCTTTGTGAAAATATTTGCCCTCTAATTTTCAGAAGTCACATATTCTAGAGAAATCTTCCCTTTTTCCACATTATCTCTGAGAATGTGATGCCAAATCTTTATATGCTCTTTCCTATTGTGCAAGACAAGATTTAATGAAATTGAAATAACACTAGAACTATTATAGAATATTATGGGGTTAGTGAAATTTTAGTTATGATAGAGTAAATGATTCTGCATCCACAAAATCTATGAACACCAACTTTCAGCAGCAATATACGCAGCTTCTGCCGTAAAAGTAGAGACAGATGTCTGTTTCGTACTGAACTAAGATATCAGTAACTAATAAATTAATATGTTCCAAAGATACTTTTTCTATCCAATCTACATCCTATATAATCAGTATCAGAATATATATATATAATTCAAATTCTTATTCTGTAGGATACCATAATCCCATCTCAGGTGTACCCTTAAGATATCTTAAAATACTTTTTATAGAACTAAGATGTGACTCTTTAGGATTAACCTAAAATCTTGTACAAACACCTGTGACAAACATTATATCATGTCTGCTAGCTATAAGATAAAGAAGAGAGACAATAATTACTTTATATGTTTTTTATCTACAAACTTACCAGCAACATCTTTATCTAGAATAACATTAGTAGTCATGGGAGTTTTCATTATGGAAGCATTTTCCTTACCAAATTTCTTTCTCTGTTCCTTGGTATATTTAGTTTGAGAAATGAAGATACCCTCATTGCTTTGTTTTACTTATAAACCAAGGAAGAATGAAAATTCTCCCATGCCACTCATTACAAATCTGGATTGCATTAAATCAACAAATCTTTTGCATAATCCAAAATTTGTTGAACTAAATGTAATATCATCTAGATAAATCTGGACAATAAGTAGCTTTTCCTTATGTGTCTTAGTGAAAAGTGTTTTATCCACATTTCCTCTCATGAATGAGTGATTTAAGAGAAATTTGGATAAGGTCTCATACTAGGCTCTTGGAGCTTGATTTAGACCATAAAGTGCTTTGTTTAATTTATAAACATAAGCATGATAAGTTGGATTGACAAAACCTTGAAGTTGTTCTACATAAATCTCTTCTTATAGAAATCTATTAAGAAAAGCACTTTTGACATTCTTCTGGTATACTTTAATTCTTTTATAAGCTAAATAGGCTAGAAATAGTCTAATTGCTTCTAGCCTTGCTATTGGAGCAAATGATTTATTGTATTCAATTCCTTCCTCTTGCCTATATCCTTGAGCAACCAGTCTTGCCTTGTTTCTCCCTATCACTCCATCAGTATCCATTGTATTCCCGAATACCCATTTGGTTCCAATAATTGGATAATTCTTTGGTCTCTCCACTAGATCCCGGAATTTATTTCTTTTAAACTATGCAAGCTCTTCTTGCATAACAACAATCCGGTGTGGATTAGTATTAGCTTCTTCAAACTTCTTGGGTTCAAACTATGACAGGAAGCACTGCAACATCACTCCAGTTGATACTTTTTTTCTAGTTTTTATCCTTTGATTCACATTTTCAATAACTTGTGATGAAGGATCACTACTGCAAAATTCACTTTTAGTAACGAAGTTGTTCGTCACTAAAAGCTGGATTTTGGTCACTAAAGATATTTAGTGACCAAATTCCGTTCATCACAAAGTGGTCACAAATGCCCCGCCACTAAATATATTTAGCGACCAAAAAACATTTTTGTCACTGAATATGCACAGTTAATCACCAAATTAATTTGGTCACTAAAATAATTTTTAGTGACCAAACTAATTATGCCACTGAAGAAACTTTAGTGACCAAATTTGTTTGGTCACTATAAGAAATTTTAGTGATCAAATTAATACGATCACTAAAAGAATATATAGTGATGAGGTTAATTCGGTCACTAAATATGTATATTTTTAGTGACGAAATATCTAATCACAAGAAAAATGATGCAATAATGACAATTTTTCCATCAAATTTTGTTCCAATTCCTAACAAAATATCATTGAATTATTTGATTTACTATTTCTTACATTTTATTTTAGACATTCAAATGTAAGAATAAATAAAATACTCAATTGCAAAGTGAAATTTGATCAACATAAATTATTTTTTTTATTGATAAAAAAGAGAGTGGGAGATAGCCCAAACCTCTCATACATGTTAATTTAATTTTCATCTCTAGTTAAAGTTGGTACATAAAAGTTTCAGTATTTATTCCTCTTTTTGTTGTATTTTGCTTCGGACATTATCGAATTTCTTGTCTTTGAACTTAATCTTCGTCTGAAGCTTCTACGTGAACTTATTCAAATAGAGGAAGTATGTAATGATCAACTTAAAACTTTTTTAGATGTCTAACACAGAAGGCCCGGGCTCCAAATGTCCACATTGGCATCGATCATGCTCTACACTTTCAACTGTAATAATAAAAGACAAAAAATATAATAATATGAATTTTAATCATGCATACATCGTATTTAAAATTATGACAAAATGAATGGATGGGAATGATCAATTTATCCATTTTAGGCAAATGGTAATCTAAAGTGTCACACATTGTCTGCCAGCGAGTAAAGGTGTGTACTGATTAAACACTCATATATAGTGCAAATAATGATTAAATTAAGAAAACTTTTTAAAGTTTTCTATCTAACATAGTTTTAGAATTATTTGGTTTGTGCCTGATCATCGAAATACCCATATACCCGTAATATATTTGGGTGTCTGAGATGAAGGTGAATCTCTACTTCCCCTCAAAGCTGATGTTAAACTTGAGATAGTTTTAGTTAGGTCTTGAAAAGAACTTTTATTGCCACTATGTGATCACTCTATATAGTGGAAAAAAAATCATCTTAGTCTACATATAATATGAAATTCCAGAGTAATAGATATCTAATCTACATAACTTATTAACATGCATACCTTATTTTTTTCTGGCAAAAAAAAATATGATCAATTATCTTCACCAGTATATATACAAATACATGTCTATAAGTAGATATTAATGTATGAGCATCTTTACATGGGCTATGCCCGTGCTTGATGCTCTCAGGCGGCCTTTAGCCCCATATAGGGAGGGGGGAGCGAGAAGAGAGGCATTGTATACTGATATTTAGAAAAAATGAAATCATTATAAAATTGCAATTTGAAACTCTAAAGAATTGTATAAAACTCATGGAATTTTTTAATAAAACTATCAGATAAGTAACTTCGAACCTTTAAGTAACTGTAGAGGCGAAAAAAGGAAATGTGAAATTCTTGAGTAGTCTACTTCCCCTCAAATAATGAATCCCCTGAAAGGAAGATTTTGGGACTCGGTAGGTAGAGGTACCTGGAATCATAATAGCCTAAATCCAGAAGTCGTGAACTCCAGAAAGGAAGCTGAATGAGGATGATTAAGAAGGCTGGATCGGAAAGTGCTTTTTTTTTCTATCCGTCGTACTGATGAGGAGCACCTAGAACATCTTCGTTATGTGCTGTGATTTTGAAATCTTTTCTACTAGGTAATCCATTATCCTTATGCATGAAGATAATAAATTCGGTCATTATGGTCGGGCTCTATTATGGATTTCTGACCACATTCTCGTGAATGTTAATGGATAGCGAGCTGGATATCTCAATAATGGCGTAGCTTAAAATCTCTACAAAATGGAAGGAGAAATAAGTAGCACACTGTTTAATAACTCATTATTTATGGGATTGAAGCGATGAAACCTTGAGACTGGCCTTTATACTTCTTCTCCATCAATGGCCTTTTCCAGTAGACTCTGAATGAGCACATGGGAATTCTTGCTAATGTGCATTACAGAACTACAAACATTTGGTAAAGTTAAGATAGTCAAAAAGTACTTTTTGAACATCTATATTTTCTATTTTAGGCAGACTTGATCAAAAATTTTCATATAGAAGAGAGCTTGTAGCTTTAATTGTCTTATAAGAACTTCTTTGTCTATCAAGCATTAAGAAAAGTAGGGCATTTTTGAAGAAAAAATGAGTAGTTGTGTACTATTCAGAGGAAGAATAGATCGTGCATGTAATTTAAAGGCAACAGAAGAGTTGCATAACATTAAGAAGAAGAAGAAAAGATGCATACCATTTAGAGGTGGAAGAAGAGTTGCATACCATTAAGAGGAGTAAGAGCCACCCCAAGCAGATATCAGTTGCAAAAATGGATAGCCAGGAAGATGGGAGAAGTGATTAGAGGAGATCACAAAGAATGAAAATCAGGCGAGTGTGGAGTACGTACCAGGTTGTTGGAGAGAATGGATGAAGAAATCAAAATCTCTTGCAGTAGAGATCGGTGTGCAAAGGGCATGTGGAGGCAATGTCATAGCAGAGCGTGAAAATGTTGTGCGAGAGGGATCGTGGTATGCCACAATGTAGAAATGTAGTGGTCGCGCATTTCTGCTTCCTCGATGATGTAGATGATGATAATGAAAATAAGCAGTGGGAATCCTTTATCGTTGATGGCGATGAGGCTAAAATTTGGTAGAAACAAGCGACACTGGACTATATCAACGGCTTTGGTAAGAGGATACACAGCCTTAATCATCCAGAGTGGAGTGTGCGAGCAAGAGGGGAGAGGCGCGCTATATCCCTGTCTGGGAGAAGTGGATGAGTCGATAATGGGATTTGGGAGGAAGACGAGATCGTTGCTGGAAGAAATTACTATTTGGAGATCAAAGAGGTGGGGTGGTTACAAAATGTGGGTCGGGATTATGATTGGTTTGGTGGTTGGGTTTGGTAACAGTTGAATTTAAAATTTATTTCAGAGAAGGTTAAGTCAAAAAATTTTAAGTACTTATACTAGTGACTTAAATAACAACAACACTCAAGCCTTTTCCCCACTATTAGTGACTTATATTTATATCTGTGACTTAACCAAAATTAATTTTTTTTACATATATTTAATGATTTTATTTTAAAATGTTTTTATTTATGAGAGAAAGTCCTAATTAAGTATAATTAAAGTGAATGATTAATTTTTTTTGTATTTTATGGTAACTCGAAGCTGTACACATACAGAGAAAGGGCTCATGAAGATTCACCCGAGATGTCATTGCATCATTCGTCGGCACATCGTGGGAGCTAATTGGCTGTGACCTAAATCGCGAGGACGTCAAAGCTTCCTGCTTGCAAAAAAGAAAGTCAAACTTTTTGGGGGAGCGCACGAACAAACTTTTATATTTTTTTTAATTATAAACATGCTAATTTATTTATAAAGTAGAACATATATAAAATTTGGTAGATAATTTCATAACAAAATTAATTATTATCATTAAAAATGTTATAGTGATGAACTTATATTATGTCAATAAAAATTATTATCTAGCGACAACCATATATTTCATCACTAAAGCTATTTCTTTTGTGACGAAATATTTTTGGCCACAAAATACCTATCACTGAAGACATAGATTTTGTGACTGAACTTTTATTTCGTCTCCATAGTGGTGTATTTAGTGACCAAACTTTTATTTAGGCACTAAAGATGTCTCTTTAGTGACCAGTAATAACTCAATCACTAAAGACATGTCTTTAGTGACAGAAATTTATTTTGTCACAAAAAACGTGTCTTTAGTGATTAAATATATTTCATCACTAAAATTTTGTCACTAAAACCCAGTTTTCTTGTAGTGGCGATGATCCTTTAGAATTTATCTATTTGGATCAATTCTTGTTTGAGAAATTGGAACTTTATCAAATTGTTCTTCTATTCCATCTTCATGAGGTAATTCAACTTCTTAATCATTATCCTGTTTTGTAATTATTGGATAAGTAGGTCCTTCTATAGGTACTTCATTATCAGAACCTTTTGTATCATCTTCTTTATGATGATTATGTTTTTCTTATGAGTTTTTATATTCTCCTCAGTTTTCAACTCTTTTAGACTTTCATCATTAACAATCCATTCCTGAAATAAATATTTGGTGGACGTTTCCTCTCCCTTGGAACAAGGATGAGTTTCATGAAATACTACATGCATATATTCTTTTATTTTAATAGTCCTTTTAATATAACACCTATAAGCTTTGCTTGATAAGGAATAACCCAAAAATATTCCAACCTCAAATTTCTTATCAAATTTGGCTAGATAACTTTTCTCATTGTTAAGAATGTAACAAACACAGCCAAAAATTCTAAAATAAGAAACTGTAGGTGGCTTACCTTTCAAAATCTCATAAGGAGTCTTTAGTTTAGACTTGGTTATAAGACTTCTATTCAGAACCTAATTAGCAGCATTAACTACTTCAGCCCAAAAGGACCTATAAAGGTTGGACTCTACCAATAAATTTCTTTCATCTTCAATGAATGTTTTATTCTTCCTTTCAACAACTCCATTTTGTTAAGGAGTTCTAAGTGCTAAAAAAACTTTGCCTTATCCCCACATCATAATAGAATTTACAGATCAATTGATTTTCAAACTCTGTGCAATGATCACTTTTGATCAAATACACTTTAGTTTCAAATTTAGATTGAATATGTTTTATGAATCTTATAAGAATTGTGAAGATTTTAGACTTTGCTTTTAAGAAGAACACCCAGCTTAACATTGAGAAATCATCCACAATAACAAAAGTGAAAAATTTACCTCATAAACTTTGAATGGTAAGAGGACCAAATAAATCCCTATGTACCAAGTATAAAATTCTTGGAGAATCATTCTTACCAATTGGTTTGAATGAAGATTTTACCTATTTACCTAGCTGACAAGTTATAAGTGGATTAACTTTTCTATACTTTCTTTTTGGTAAGCCTCTTACTAACTCATACTTTGAAAGCCTTGCTATGGTCTTTTGATTTAGATTACGAAACCTCCTATACCAAAGCTCATTCATGTCTACTTCAGTATTGAATAGGCATAATTCATTATTAGAAGAATTAAAATCAACAACAAATATATTGCCTTTTCTAGAACAACTTAGCACAATATTATTTGTTCTAGAATTTATTATTTGGTAAAGATTATTAGTAAACACAACCTTATATTCACCATCACACAATTGACTAATGCTAATAAAATTATGTTGAATTCCTTCAATATAAGATACTTTAGCAAAAGTGATATCCCTATTTTTGATCAAACAATAACCTTTAGTCTAACCATAATTGGAATCACTAAACACTACCTTGGGACCGTTTTTGGCCTTGAAATTAATCAGTATTTCTTTTTGTCCAGTCATATGTCTAGAGCATCCACTTTCCAAATACCACTACTGATTTGTGGAAGGACATCCTTTTTCTTGCTCATAAGATTAAACTTTAGTTGGGATCCCGGTTACCTTAGACACATTACTTCTTTTTCTATTATAAGGTGTAATGAAAGTATATGATGTCCTTTCATAATACCCCTTAGGATAAAAGAGTGTTGGTATATTAAACAAAAAACTTCTGATTTTATGTCATTTAATAAAACAATATTGACAAACATCCTTTACAAAGTTATTATTATAAGAATAATTGCTTTTCAGGGATATGCGTCAAGTTGAAATCGACACAAGATTTAGAATGCGTTGACTTGAAGTAGATGTTTAACAAGAGTTTTGTCGATGTGAAGTCAATGCATGTTCCTGACTTATTGAAGTTACCAATTTTTATTTTTGTTTTATTACTGGTTGTTTTTATGCAACATTTTTGCTTTGAATTTACTCTTATCATTATTAAAACGTGTTGCTCTTTCTGGATAGTCATTATAAACTATTTTGGATGCTACTTCCTTTGCTCTGATAAATGGTATAGGATTTTTCCAAGCAGGTTTATTATAAATTGTTACTATACTATGAGGGTTTGCTCCTAAATCCAAATGATCAAACCTTTTTTAGGGTTTTCAGTAATATTCTTAAGTTGATGACTCCTTCTATTCAAGGAGTCTTCAAAGACTTTGGCCATTGCTAATTCTTCTTTTAATAAAGAGTTTTTTACAGTTAACTTATTTACTTATTCCTTCAGGTTATCTATCTCAATTTTTAAAAGCTTATCTATTATATTTGTTTATTATCATCAGGACAATCTTTATATAATTTCAAGTTCTATCTTAATAATTTAATTTCCTTTTCTAATTCTATTTAATATATACAGAAATCTCTAATGCATACTTGAAAATCATCTAAAGTAAAATCAATATCATTAAAATAATCAGGTACCTCACTTATATCATGGTTTGATTCTATCTCTAAGGTCATGATACATGCTTCTTCTTCAACAGTTTCTTCTTTATTATCTGATGAAGAGCTAGATTCAGAACTTGTATCACTCTTGGTTTCAACAACAAACTTTTTCCCTTCTCCTTATTCTTTCTCTTCAGGTATATTTTTCTTTTGATCCTTAATATTTGATCTCTCGTTTTATTGATCTGAGTATTCTATTGATATATGTCCAGGATTTTTGTATATAAAGCAGATTATCTCTTTATTAAGAGTCTTATCAAACTTTGGCTTGCTTGAATTTGTATCTCTTCTTCTAGAACTTTTTGACTTTATCCACCTTTTGAATCTCCTTGCTGGAAGATTGAGAATCTCATGTTCTGAAATAGTTGGTTTATCCTCAATAACTTTAAAAGCAACTGATTTTTCTCTAGATGTTAAGGTATACTCCATAGTTTCTTTTTCTGCTCTACTATTCAATAATTATTCATATGACTTCAACTTTCTTAGCAAATCATCTGTTGTAATTTCATTGTGAGACCTTTTTTCTCTAATCGCCCAAATTCTAGAACCTCATATACTTGGGAAGCATATGAGCAATTTATCATTTATCTCAATGAGAGATATATTTTTATTCAACCCCTTCACTTCATAAGCTTTTTTCAGCAAATTTAGTCAGATAGTGCTTCCCATTATTAAATACATAACACTTACTTCCAAAGATCTTGAAGTAGACTAAGTTTTGTTTTCTGCCTTTCACAAGCTCATAGGGAGTCTTATTGTGGTTCTTGTTAATTAAGACCGTGTTTTGTACATGGCAAGCTATGTTGATAGCCTCATCCCAAAAGTATTCTGGGAGTGAAGATTCACTCACTAGGGTTTTATAAGATTCAATTAGGGTTCTATTCCTTCTCTCTGAAATTCTATTCTGTTGAGGAGTTCTAAGAGAGGAAAACTCTTGAAAGATAGGCTTTCACATAACTTAGTTATGGCTCTTGACTGAAATTCAGTTCTATGGTCACTTCTGATCTTGGCAACAGAACTGCCTAGCTCATTCTAGATTTGCCAAACAAAGTTGGTGAATATCTTTAGTGTATCTGACATTTATTTAAGGAATAAGCCCAAGTAAACCTAGAGTAATCATCAACAATCACAAAAGTGTAGGTTTTTCCTCCTATACTATGAATATGCATATGACCAAACAAGTCCATGTGCAGCAGGTGCAAAAACCTAGTGGAGTCCTTAACCCCTATAAGTTTGAATGAGGCTTTGGTTTTCTTGCCCATCTGGCATGCATGATAAGTGCTTTCCTGGACACTTTTCCACTTTTGGTCAGCTCTAACTAGATTTTCTGATAAGAGCTTATTGATTGTCTTGTAGATAATGTCAGCAAGCCTCTTATGCCATTGCACATAGATAGATGCTTTATTCTCAATCGTAAAATATATAGAAGAATCTAAGCTAGCATATAAGAATTTTAAGTAGTAAATATTTCCACTCCTAGTGCTAGTTAATATGATCTTCTCAGCTTTCTTAATCAGGCACACATCCTTATGAAAAACAATCATATACCGAAGAACACATAGTTTACTTATGCTGATTAGATTATGCTACAATCCTTCTATATAAGCTACCCATGTGATGGTGACCATGCCTTTGGAGAACTTACCATAGCATTTTGTTTTTCCTCTATCAAATCATCAAAAATAACTTTTGCTTCATCTTCCACTGAAGTATAGTCTAAGAGTAGGCTTCTTGTGCCTGACATGTACCTGGAACATCTATTATCCAAGTACTAGATAGGAGTTTCCTTGGCCTTTGGACATTTCTGTAAAAGAAATCACTTCTTCTTATGTACCTAAATCTTGTTGGGTCCTATATTCTTGTTAGCATTAATAGTTGCTTCATCTTTTGAATATTCAGATGTGCATTATAGAACAGTACAAGTGTTGATGCTCGCTTGCCAATGATTGCCCTTTATATAATTGGGTTGAACCAAACACGAAGGCGTGAATCCGAAGGACTTTAGGATAAGAGATGGGCTTGGGTTACGGTGAGGTAAACAACAATAAACAGGAAGGCTTGCCAATCTTCCCACATAACTAGCATTCATACATGTTGTACCTATTTTTGGGGATTACAACAGGTATAAGATTATTCTTCCTATGATTATGAGAGATTTGTAGGGGTACTATATGGGAATTTTTGCAGGTCATGTGGGGTTGTTCTAGATGAGACTTAGTCTGTACAACCACAGCTTGGCCCTTCCTAACTATTTTCTATTCAGAGGTCTTATCTTTTCGTTTAGTGCTAGTATTGGTACCAAACACAAAAGGACCATAATCCTTAATTTCAATCTCTTTATGAGCGCACTTCCCATAATGCACCTCCTTAGTTCCACTAATGGAACACTCATCTTCTATTGCCCATAGACACTGTCTTGGTCATAGAGATTTGATGCTAGGAGAACCTTTTAGAAAATAGTGGGTTGCATAGGTGCCTTCCCTTTTGCATTGCTCCTTCCACTCTTCCTCATATAACCTACAATACTTCTATATGGTGCAGAGAAGCAGTAAATTATTAGAAGAACTGTCTGGGGCTTAGAGAATTTAGCTACCAGGTCCCTCTCATTGAGTTGTTCCCTTCCTAATTTCTTGATGATTCTTTCTTTTTTTGAATCTACAATTCAACTTGATCATCTATGATTTGTTTGAGCTCAGTTATCTTATAGTTCATCTGATAGACCTTGTCCATATTTTGATCAAGTAGACCCTTAAGAGGTTTAAGGAGCTCAAGCTCTTCTGCTTGCTTCTTAGCAAGCTTCTTGCTCCTAACTAATACCTCAAGGAGAGCACCATACTTCTCAACCATTTCCTCAATTTTTTTCTCTAACTGTGAGTCATCCTCACCCTTGGATGATGAGTGTTCCTCTTGCTTAGCACTAGTATCATAATTAGAACCTGAAAAGAGAGTTTTGATTTATACCACATCAAGATGTGAGTCATCCTGATCTTCCCCTTCATTTAGAGCCATGAGTCCATGGTTGTCTTCTTTATCTTCAGTGTCACTATCAATTTATGATAGTGGGGACCTAATACAAGTCATAGTAGCAGCAGGTACTAGTTCTTCTGATAGTGCAGTCAACCCAACATAAGCTTCCTCCTCTACAGATTCAGATGAACTAGATTCACTATCACTCCAAGCCTTTTCCTTTTTGGCCAGAAAGTCCCTTTCAGACATCTTTCCAGATTGATGTTTCTTCTCTTCAAATTTGCTGCTACTATTCCTCTAGGATGGATAGTCAGCAATCAAGTGACATGCTTTTCTGCTTCCAAAGTAAATAGTGTCATTGGAATTAAATTTAATCTGCTTGGAATCATACATGTCGTTCTAAGGTCTTTTCTCAATCTTTCTAAAAACATTATTGTGCTTTCTTGAGTTAGAGGAAGAAGAATATTTATTTTTGTTCTAATGCTTCCTCCTTCTCAGCATATTCTTTAATTGCCTTGTGAACAAGCCAATGCCCCCATCAAACAGGTCTTCCTCAAAGGTGTTGTGTTCAAATTCCTCTGACTCAACTGTTATACTTGGAGGGGATGAGGCCTTCTCTTTGCCTCTTTTGGAGATCTCAACTTTCAAAGAAACCTGCTTGTCCTTGTTGTGCCTTCCTAACTCTTCCTAGTATTCAAATGGAGTTCATGAGATAACAACTTCCCATAGAGATTATGAGACTAGATGTTGTCCGGATTTCCCATCTCCCTTATAGCACAGATATTAATATCCCACTCCTTTTTAGGGATCTTAAGAACTTGTCATTCAACTCATAATTGGTAAAGTACCATCCAAAATACTTCAGCACATTCACTATTTAAAAAAAATATCATAACAATCAGTAATATTGTCCTTCTCATATATGCAGGCATCATTTTCTTAATTTAACACGGATTTTCTATCATCCCCAACTTCATATGTGCCTTCCATATACACAATCAAGGTCTTCCACATTTCTATAGCAGTCTGACAGTGTATAAGGTTTTGAAATGTGGAGTCATTTATGGCATTGAATATGATGTTCTTGGTTATTTTGTCCATGGTGGCTAAGATGACTTCATCCTAAGTCATTTCTGAAAGTTTCTTTGGAACATTCAGATTTTCATCAATAGTTGAGACCTTCAAGTGGATATAAGGACCCTCTTCAATAATTGTGTATATCCTAGGGTCAAATGCCTCCATAATGAGTTTGACCCTTTGTTTCTATATGCCAAAGTTCTCCTTCCTACAGATAGGAAGTTTTATGGAGCTCAGTTCTTTATAAATTTCTCCAGAACCCATGGTGCTATAGATCTTCTCAACCCTTTATGATCTTGTTCTGCTATTAATACTTTTTGAACAACCTAGCATTGATACCACTTGAAAGGTAAGGGTTTTTGCTCACTTGGAGGGGGGTTGAATGGGTGCTTTACTTATTTTATGATCTTCTTTTATTTTTCTTGGTTAGAGCATGTCATAGTAATAATATTGCATAATAAAATCACAACACAGGACACCAAGATTTAGAGTGGTTCCCCGAGATGTGTACATCCATTTTCCCCCTTCACCTATCTAGTAGAGAGATAGCTTAGGCCAATCTTCTCCAAAATTTCTCATATCCATAGATCTTACAACTCAGGGACAACAATCCCCTACCTGAGACCTTGTACACATGCCCTACAACTCAGATCTTTTATCATTAAATCCTATAGCGTAGGCCTAACATAACCCTACCTCATTCTATATAGCTATAGATCTACACTTAGATCTTGTTAATTGATCCTACAGCTCAGGACACACATCCCTACCACTCAGGAAAAAAGGACCCACAACTCAGGCTAAATGGCCCTACAACTCAGATCATAATTATCCTTTAAATAAAAGGGAGTTATAAGATTTAACTCAACAGACAGGATTGGAGTCTTCAAATAGAATCACACTAAGTAGATTTCTTCTTCATTGATTAGTACTTGAATATGTTGGTTAGGGAAGAATGAAGGCTTGATCAAGTGCACTTTGATAGAAAGAAGAATTCTTTAGAAGAAAAGGTGTAGAGATTAGACTTTGAAGAAGATCTTTCTGTTGTTTGCAGTAAATGAAGATTTGATTCAGTTTTACTACTTGTTCACTACTCAAAACTTTGCATAAAGAATTTTGAAAAAGTTGGCATGTAAAAACTTTTGGGTATTTCTTGTGCATTCATGTATTCTCTATGTTTTGAATTCCCTTTTTATAGTAGACTTTTGTTGATAGAATGCATAAAGACTGATAAGGGCATTCCCAATGGCTAGTCAATCCTCCTTAGGAATTTTCTTAATTAGGAATACTCTAACGGATAGAAATTTTTTACTTTGGGAAAGATCCTGAAAAAGGAATTAATCTTAATTGAATGAGAATATTTTTCCCCTTGCAGCACCTTGATTTCAGCTGCAACAATCGCATTTTAAAATAATTCAAACTAATTGAGTAATCTGTAATTTAAATTTAGGAGAGAGCTGTTACATCATGCGTCAAGCCGATAGAAACTTTTCCAAGTAAACTTGAGTTAATGCAATCGACAAAGTCCTTTAACTTTACAAATATATATGTATTCAGCATCATTCATCATAAGGACTTGATTGGAAACACTCAACACTTAGCCTTCTAACTCGACTGAAGACTTTTTGTCATAGTGTAGTCGATGCAGTCAGTAAGTATCTCATCGATGCAGTCATTGCAGTTAATAAGTATCTCATTGATGCAGTTAAATTGCTCAATGATGTAGTCGATGCACTCGATAAAATACTTAGCTTAAAAACAATAAAGTCGAACTTTTATTTGGCTATGCGGTCAATTCACTCGATATTTTCCTTGAGTTATGCAGTCGATGTAGTTAGCAAAATACTTAGCTTTCCTCCTATGCACCCGACATATGGCTTAAAGAAATTTTAGTTCCTTCCTTTGAAATCTCTTAACTTTAGTAGCGTTGTCTATGATAGTGACATGTTTAATATATGATAAGGAAATAGGTCAAAATGAGTTTTTTTCCTTGAGTGAATACATGAGCAAAACCCTATTTGGGTGACCATAATACAAACTATACATAAGACATAAACTTTAGTTAATAATGTCACAATAAAGCTAAACATTTCATCAAATACAAGATATTTATAACTATCGTGAGGCCTTCTTCAAATCAGGAATCTTGTTGACAATATTCCCAACAATCATCATTAGTATTGATGTCATCCTTCATCTTTAATATAGACATCAAGCCCTACTTCTTTGGTACCACGTTGTACTCTTATTATTAAATTTTTAGTTCAACCTCATGTGGCTTTCAATTTGAAGTTTCTTTAGATCATGTGACTCAGATATGGCCGTCACCTTAGGATTAAACTTGGGGGGAGTGATCTAAGAATCTTCCTCGCCAAATTTCCATTGGAGAAATTATTTCCTAACACTTTTGAGCTGTTGACGATCATCATGAACCTGGTAAACATTGTATCTATATCGGCATCCACTTTCATTCGTGTTGATGCCAAAAGTGTACGTTCGTGTCATGACGTTTGAACTGGTAACGGGGATAAGGGAGGTGAGACCATTGAGTATTTAATTACTTTGAGCCATGAGTGAAGAGATGAGAGAGAGAAGAAGAGATAGTCGTTAGTATGTTGCGAGACCAGACTTTTCCCGCCGTAGCAAATGCCTCTCTTGCAGCGGGCTTTCCCAAGGTTATAAAATCTTTCTTACAGCTGAGGCTACATACAAATACATGAAAATAGAAAGAAACAACAATAAGATAAGGTTGGTAGATAGGAGAGTAGAGGTCGCTCAGGTCGCTTAGGTCACTCAGGTTGCCAGTTCACAAAGGCTAATGCTCAGTCCGCATAGGTCGTGCAAACTGCTGTTCAGGTTACCTTACTACATAGGATGCTGCCCAGTCCACACAGGTCATGCAGAATGCTGCTCATATTGCCTAACTGCTAGCTAAAAGGGGCGCTTGATGCTGTTATGAGTGGTCTGGCTTTTTCTAGCCCCAGGGATGGCCTCTCTAACTTCTCCCGCCTGCCTTCTCCATTTGAAGAAGTTTGGGGGCATATTTATAGGCCCGAGGAGGAAACATCTAGAACTATGCTTGATGATAACACCTCCAATGGTTAATGCAGACTGAAGTTGAGTCCGCCCCCTATTGTGCAGAATAAAGAGGAGTCTGCCTGCTACTAGGTGGACTGAAGAGGTGTCAACCCCCTACATGGTGGACTGAAGAAGAGTCCTCCCCCTGCTGTGCAGACTGAGGTCCTCGTCTGCCCCGTGCTAGGAGGACAGAAGAGGAGTTCGCCCGCTACTAGGCAGATTAAAGAGGATTCTACCCTCCTGCTGGGCGGACTGGAGGGGAGTCCACCCCTGATAGGCAGACTAAAGAGGTGTCAGCCCCCTACTAGGCAGACTAAAGAGAAGTCCACCAATTGGGCGGATTGAAGAAGAGGTCGCCCCCTGTGGGTGGACTGGACCTTAGACAAGCGACCTGTAGAAGAAAAGTAGAAAAAACTACCTTGTATAGGATCACTAATTTCTGGATAAACAATTCAGAATTTCTCAAACTCTGATTATATTTAGAAAAGATTTGAATCCTTTACCTATGAAGTACCTTCATGAGTAATTTCAAGTAAATTACAATTATCATAAGTTGTTTGGCAAGCACAAGTCCTATTAAATTAAGTTCTATCCAAAGAACAAAATAATGCATCCATAGCTTTAGCATTATTTTTGCACTTTAATTTATCACAATCATCCCACTTTGTAACACCCCTAAATTTTTGATAATTAATTTTAATCCTCTAATTGGTGTAATATTATGCGTAAGGATGTTACGTTAATGCATAATTAACAGAGCATTGTCGTTAGTATGTTTTCGTGTCTGTTTGGTCAAGGCAACCAAAATTCAAACTTGTCGGATTGTAGATTTTAGACTTTAGAAAATTTAATTTAATTAATCCTAAGTCTTAAATTTTTTATGAGAATCAATTAATCATTAAAATTAAGGTGAGGAAATGATAAAATTTTTTTTCTGATTTCTTTCCCTTGAATGAATGAGATTGCTAGTTGTGGCATTTATTAAATTTCCTCCTTCCCAAGGCAATTATCATATCAAAGCCTTCCTTATTTGATTCTTCTTCCTCAAACAAATCCGAACCAGAGAGTGAGAGAGGAAGAGAACTATTCTCCTTTAGCGTTTCGACTACCAGATCAGGAGTTCCAATGCTCATTTTTCTCGATAGAGCCTAGATTGAGAAAGATCTCGTTGAACTCTTCACGTGCGTGGTAAGTATTTTCATTTCATAGAGTTTTAGCATTAGAGTAAGTGTCCCTAACACCTTATTTCATGCTATTCTTCCCAGATTTTCCCCACCAAACCCTAATTTCTGCCGATCCTCGGTGTAGAGGGCCTGTAAGGCCGAAAACCTGGTGAGGAATTTGAGATAAGTGATGGTTTCCTCGCCTTGCACGCTCTCCCTAAAAAAATTCATTTATTCTACTGTGTCATTTTGGATTTGTTGTATGGCTTGTGTTGTAGTTAGCTTAATTTTTTACCACTTTGCTAATTTTTCCTTTCCAGAAGTTCTATTTAGTTCTGCTTAAAATTTGACTGCATCAAAGTTCTGCTTAAAATTCGACTGCATCAATGTTTTGCTTAAAATTCAACTGCATCATAGTTCTACTTATAATTCGACTACATAATTCAAAAATTTTACAAAGGTAAAATTTGACTATATCGATAACATGGACTGCATGGTTCATATTTTTGCCTGAGTAAATAATCGACTGCATCAGCTGCATGGACTTCATGGTTTAAATTTTGGGCTAAGTAAATAATCAACTGCATCGACTACATGGACTGCATGGTTTATATTTATGGCTAAGTAAATAATCGAGCACATAGAATGTATGGTTCATATTTCTAGCTAAGTAAATAAATGACTACATAGTTTAAAATTGGCTGAAAGTTCAAAATAAGTTGCATAGTTCAAAATCAGCTGCATAGTTCAAAATTGGTTGCATAGCTCAAAATCGGCTGCATAGTCCAAAATCGGCTACATAGTTAAAAATTAGCTACATAGTTCAAAATCGGCTACATAGTTCAGGCTTAATGATAATATATGAGTATTTTCTACTCAGAAACACCTGTATTATTCCTTTCCTATTTTTTTTGAATTTGGTGGTAAGTTGGTGTGAAGGGGAAAGTTGTCACCACCACGATACCTGTTTTATGTTATGATATTGGTTGGACTGTGTGTGCTAGTGAACTTTAACACCGCCATAGTGACTATTTATGAATCATTACACTGGTGACTTGGTTTGGACTGCTGGATTGTGTTGGAAAGATCGCCGCCAACACAGTGACTTTTTGTGATGTTTTGGATTATTGGGTTGTGTTGGAAAGAAAACCACCACCACAATGCCTTTTGTCATGATTTGGTCTAAAGGTTTGTTTTGAAATATGAGTGATCGCCTTAGTGCCAAATTATGACCGGTGTTAATGATGCACTTTCTCGAGGTGATCAGTCTTAATTATTTATGTACATCTATATAATTATAAGATTGATTCTTAATGCTCATAAAGCTAGTTTTTCTTTTCTTATAATTAATCACTGTTGAGCTAGTTTTACTTACTATTTTCTTTTGTTATGATGATAATCATATTTGATTCATTGGTTTTTTCCCACTTGCTCATTCTTTGTTGAAGCGTTCTTTTCTTTTGAATTCCTCAGGTTCTTAGTAGTAGCAGTCTGAGTGGTTAGAGTTGGTGATTCCAGACTTGGTGTTGTAATTCTTGTTTTACCCTAGCCTTGTGAGGTAGTTGCTGGTTAAATCTCAGTTTTGACTTGTGTTTAGATTCTATGGGTTGATGTCAGGTTATTGATGCCCATTGCTTTTGTTTTCATATATTGGACTACTTGCTAGCTTTTTCTGCTTTACTTACTAGTTATCTTCATTACTTGCTCTCTGAGAATATTTTATGTTAGGATACATGATAGGTATTTTAAATATAAAATTTGCATTCTAGCTTAACTTATATCATCACTTTCAACCAAAAATCATCCTAATTTAAAGATTATAAAACTCTTTTTCTACCTATACTAAATTTAGAAACTTGCACATCATTAGCATGTTTGTTTGGTCCCTGTGATCACGTAGGATAAAAATGAAGTTAGCTATATAATTATTTTCACCGCGAGTATATTTTCTTACTTTTAGACTAGTTGATCCACTTAACCGAGGGACACTATTCCTTAAGATCTAAATTTAAAACTATGTTCTTAAAACATAAAACATATGTTTTTATATAAAAATGATTGAAAGTGTGGTTTTTTCCTGAGTGTTTGCAGTTGTCCCCTACACGACTTGGCATCATGAGGCGTATTTTCTCTAACTCTAATATCATATAAAATGTTGAGAAAATGTAGATTGTGATAATTTGAAAGGAACAACACAGATGTTCTTGAGTAGACTCAATAATCCTGAACTATGCAGTCTATTTTGAACTATGCAGTCAATTTTGAACTATGCAATCAATTTTGAACTATGTAGCCGATTTTGAACTATGCAGCCGATTTTGAACTTTGCGGCTGATTTTGAACTATACGACCGATTTTGAACTATGCAACCGATTTTGAACTATGCAGCTGATTTTGAACTATGCAGCCGGTTTTGAACTATGTCGCTGATTTTGAACTATGCAGCTGATTTTAATCTATGCAGCCGATTTTGAACTATGCAGCCAATTTTGAACTATCTAGCGAATATTTCACTATGAAGTCGATTTGGAAGTATGGAACCGATTTTGAACTATGCAGCCAATTTTGAACTATGCGTCCGATTTTGAACTATGATGTCGATTTTTAACTATGTAGCTGATTTTTTAACTATTCAACTGATTTTGAACTATGCTGCTAATTTTGAACTATGTAGTTGTTTTTTAATAATGCAATCGATTTTGAACTATGTAGTTGATTATTTACTTAGCCAGAAATATGAACCATGCAGTCAATGTAGTCGATTATTTACGAGTTGGGCTTGATTGCATCTTGATCCAAGAAGAAAAATTAAAAGTATATAGTTTAAGAAAAATGAATGTTCATGAAAGAAATTGTTCAACGCATGATATGGAGTTTGTAGCAGTTATTTATGCCCTAAAGATGTGGAGACATCTCTTATAAGAAGTGTCATAGAAGATCTTTATAGATCATAAGAGTCTGAAGTATGTCTTTATACAAAAGGAACTTAATCTGCGACAATAGAGTAATGTGTCTGATTTATATAGGGTTTTTCGGACTCATCTGAGCTAGTTTTCAAGCATGTGCACTACACGTTTAGTATGTTTACGCTCATATTCTGTTTGAACCACTTTAGTACACAAAGTGCACTTTCTAGGCTCGTTGGGGTATGCAATTGTGCATCTCCTACTGGGGGGTAAGCACAAGGTGCTCCCCATGCCTTTTCTTACTTGTGTTGCTTTATTTCTACTAGTGTCGGAGATATGCTCCAGGCTGTTGTGTTTGTGTGTAGGTGGGTTGTTCACCTTAGTGCCCAATTCCTTTCATGGAGACATCGCACGATCGTACGTTTTTCTTAACGCACGGTTGTTTCAGTCGTACGATGGATCCAGGTTTCTTCTTTGGGAGCTGTCGTCAAGCGTTTTTCTTAACGCATAGTTGGACTCAATTGTGCATGAAGGAAAATGCATGACCTCCCTGTAGTGCCTGAATTCGATTTCTGTTTAGCCCGTGTGATTTGTTCGCACATGATCAGTTTGCTCGTACGAGTTCAAAAATGCACGAGCTGACTATCTTCCTAAGTGGGGCCTCCCGTGTTATTATAATTCCACGATCAAATGCGCGATCATGCATTTGGTCATGCATCCCTTAAATTCTGACCGTCAACTATTTAAGTGACAGGTATTCACCGTAATTCAAGAGAGATCGTCTTTCCCGCATATGGGACACCCGATTTCTTCCTTTTTCCCCTCTTTTGCCGCCCACCTAGTGTAACATCCTGATTCGCGCTAGACCCCTCGTGCGCATTTCCAAGATAAGTGAGTTGACTTGGGATCGTGGTGTGCTGGTGGATAGGCTTGTGCCTGAGCCGGGGAAGTTCCGACTCGACACTAAGTTTCAGAACACTACCGCACGACGGTAGTAGCTACCGCGCAATGATAGAAGTCGTAAAGTATATGCGGTGAATATCAAGTGGAGTCGATGGAGTCGAGTGATCATCGAGTACTATCGCGCGGCGGTATTAGCTACCGCATGGCGATAGAGGTTGTCAAGTATATATGACAAACACCCAGAGGAGTCGAGATCGTTAAGTGGACAAAATATCGTCGATTGCTATAGCGCAGTGGTAGCAAGATACCGCACGGCGGTAGCAGGATACCGCATGGCAGTAGCCGACTGATTTATCAGCGTATGTATCTGTAAGCTAGCGCCTGGCAGTAGTGATACCACCAGCAATAGCCCCGCTGAATTATTTATCATGGAACTCAGTAAGATACCACATGGCGGTAGGAAGAGTACCGCGCAGTAACAGTGTATAGGTGGTGGCACCTGAGTGGGCAGTTTGTGTAACGTCCAGATTTGTGCTAGAACCCTCATGTGTATTTTTAGGTCAGGAGAGCGGACTTGGGCTCAGGGTACACTGGAGGGTAAGCAAGCACCTGAACTAGGGCAAATGTTAACTCAACAATTGAGTGTCTGGACACTACCGTGCGACGGTAGTAGGTACTGCATGGTGGTAGCCGACTGATTTATCAGCGTGTGGCTCTATAAGCTATCGCCTGGCGTTAGTGCTTCCACGGGCGGTAGGTTCGCTAAAATATTTGGTTAGTCTCTCAATAAGCTATCAAGCAGCAGTAGCAGAATACCGCGTGGCGGTAGCTGAATGGTTTAACGGTGAAAGTCTCTGCAAGCTATTGCTTGGCGGTAGTGATACCGTCGGCGATAGCCCCGCAGAATCATTTTTGTCACGGCGCTCGGTGAGCTAACGCACGATAGTAGAAGGGTACCACGCAATAGTAGTGGTACAGGTGGTGCCACCTGAGTGGGCAGTTTGGACAGTGGCTTGCGGAGGAAGTCGATTTTGAAAATACCGCGCGGCGATAGCATGCTTCCGTGTAGCGGTAGTTCCCTATTCAGGAAACCCTACATCTATTTAGTCTCCTCCTTTATATATGTTTTTCCAAAGGCTTGGCTGGTGGTCTCCTTCTGTGATTTTCCTGAGAGAACAAGGTGTATAGCTTCTCTTGGAAGGGCAAGGAATGAGACTGACTTCTCTTAGAGGAGAAGAGCAAGAGCCAAGGTTGACGCTGTCATGCCGCCAAGGAGGATAACAAGATCTATGGCCGTAAATGAGGTGAGCTTCCTGCCCTCTCCCTTGGTGCTAGATCTTTAGTTATAATATAAGAGAGATGTCGACTCAAGAGAGCTGACATGTGCATGATGAAGATCTCCTAGGAAGAGACCATGCTATGACCTTTGTCTAAGGGCTTGTTGTCTTCAACCTTTCCTCTCTTCAATGTGAAGATGGTGGACTTGGTTTTGTCAAGAATGCTGGTATAATGTGGATGAATAAGGGAGGTGGATGAGTTGGATGCATTTTTTAATAAATGGTTAAAGGATGTAGACGAACCAATGTCGTTCGTTTGTCCTCAAGATGCGTGCAAAAATCTGCTTCCTGTGCGCATCAGACTTCAAGGCCATTTTTGAGTATGGTACGGACATATTCAGGCCATGGGCTGAACACAAAAATGGTGGTGATCGGAAATCCCTTTCCAACGGATGTTTACACGTTGCCGCAGGAGCGTTGTAGCTCCGAAATGTCTGGTCAAAGTTTATTCACAACAAAATATTAAGTGCAGGTTATTTTCGGATGAGTTGTACATTCAGGTAACAAGGATGAACGGGCAATTGTAGGATCTTGATTGAATAAGTTGTTGATGGAATTTGGATGAACAAATGATTGTCGGATCTTCGAAGGGAACAAATGGTTGTTAGATCCTTAATTGAAAATCGGTAAGATGCATCTTAACAATAATACGTGAATGTGTAATTTATAGCTTGCGGTGATCTAAGTGGTTGGAAGAACAGTTGATGTATTTCTAGCAAGCCATGTTGATAATGTAGAAATAATTAAGTGGTATGGTGAATGTTGTACGATTTGGAATGTGGAAGAAAATATATGACTTGATAAGCTGGTGCCTGCGAATCATTGAAATTGGGCTAGATGAGAAAATGTTTGTGGCCATGCGATATGAAGAGTCTTAATATTGCAAAGATAGATAGGATAGTCCACTGCTTAGAGTTGTGTCTACCTACGGGTAGAGTGTGGCACTAGTGTGTTGTGTAAGGTGGCTTGCCACCTTTGATAATGATGAACCCTTAAGTGCTTGGGACTATGGGAATACGAAAAGGGTGTAAGTGTGTGGGTATTTGACCACACTGGATTGATGTGATGATAAGGGACTCAGTGTAGAGCCCTTGAATGTTTTTGAGCACTGGATTGGTTATAATGAGAAGCGACTCGATTGGAGCCCTTTGATTTGATGGCATGGCTAGGTGAATATACATGCGGTGTGAGTAGACACGCGGTGTCATAATCTTTTGTTAAGGATAGTGTGGCAGGTCTATGGGCTCTCTAGTCGTCACACCGATGAGAGTTCACAGATAAACTTTGGACGGCTAGGCTTGGTCCTCAGTGCTCACTCCCGAGGCTCCTTCCGTGCCATATGGACGGCTGGGCTTGGTCCTTTGATGATACACTCCTAGAGGCTCCTTCTGTGCAACACGGATAAGCTAGTTTGGGTTGTGTTCTTGCTGCACATCTACCCGAGTCCCCTCCGAGCCATAGTACACATGGGCTCCGCTATTGTGTTCTTAGCATTGTGATTTATGGAGACCTAGCCCAGGTAGTGTGGATACCAGCCTAGTACTGGAGAATCCCGCTCTACTATCACCGTATGGCCATGATGGATGATGCCTGAGAGGTTATTTACCTGCTCGAAAAGTGGGAACTAAAAGTCTTTGTCGACATAGTTGTGTGTGTGTGTGTATATGAGCATGAGTGAGTCATCATAATGCATTCATATCATACCTCTCAGGCTTTACATCATAAAGATCCATATCATATATGTTTATACAGACACTTTTATTTGAGGAGTTACTGTTAAGCCTATCCTTAACTTATTAATCTGTATGGGCATTTTTATAAGTTAAGTTGCTTTCCTGTTGTAGAATTATCTGTTATAGTGAATTATTATTACTCAAGTAGAACTGTTAGTATAGATTGGTATTGCTACTTGATATACACTACGGTGGATACTATGATGTTAAGAATAAAATTATATACCATCTGCTTGTACTTACTACTGATATATATATTGTACTACCTTCTTCCTCCCACTAAGTGCCTAAGAGCCGCCAGGGTGAGAGGATGAGATAACCACTAAGTCTTTATGACTAATGGTTACTACATCTACTATTTTAGGATAGAACCCCGTAGATAGAGTAGCAGTAGGTACACGGGAGGGAAGTCAGGCTGTGGTGATAGGGCCTGATACGAATTTACCATCGCTTCCATCAGTTATTGATGTGAGTTTTGAGTGACTCATACTATAGCCTTTGGGAAATTTGTGTACTCTGATATTGTAGTAGCTATTGTTGCTTCTTATTTCTATTTTACTTTGTTTGGACTTATATACTTTTGTGGATTTTGACTTATATATTTTTTATTTTTGGTTGGCATGGATTATAATTATATTAGCCAGCATGATAGGCATCTTGTAGTATCAGTCGACCCATGCGTTGACATTACCGCAAGGCAGCTATTCTTAGCATAAGACTCCCCTCGTCCATGTCTTATGTTCCAGGAGGGGGGTCTTACAAATGGTATCAGATTGCAATGATCCTAAAGTAAAGAAGTCATTGAAAAATGTCTCTACCCTTGCTCAATTGGTCAGTTTGCGGATAAACTAACGCAACAGAAGCAGTGGTGTGCCCAAATGTAATTCATAGTAATATGTCGAGTCGTTACCCTATGATTATCCAAACTAACCTTAGGTTTTTACCTTTTTTTGTAGACTCCGGCATGTGTAGAGCAAGTTGGGGGTACTCCCGCCCCTTCCGTCCCTACCCAATTTCAGCAGTCGGAATTGGGACAAAAGCTTACATCAATCCTAGATTCTTTCAGGTCTCAACAGGCCCCAGTGCAGCAACAAGATCCAAGCGCTAACTAGTTGAGTACCTCCGAGCCCTCTCCCTGCTTGTTTACCATGGAATGGAGTTGACTATTCATACTGAGGAGTGGTTGGATACTTTACAAGAGCTTATGGTCGGAATCAGATGACAACCAGTATGGCTGTGACCATCCTGGAGTCACATGCCAAAACGTGGTGGAAGTCCCTCATGGGTTCCAATTTCTGAGCCCGAGTGTACACTGAGATCAGTTGGAGTGAATTTTCTGATGCATTCTTGGAGCACTTCCTCCCATCTATTGCTTGAGACGAGCTCAAAGAGAGGTTTCTGCAGTTGAAGCAAGGATCCAAGTCCGTGACAGAATATTAATGGGAGTTTCAGCACCTCGTGAGATTTGTTGACTCCTACGAGTTGGACGACCACAGGTACACAAAACGGTTTTACAATAGCTTGCGAGATCCCCTAAGGCAAGTACTTTTGTTTATAGCGGACGCGAGCTTGGCGGAGATAATTGATATGGCAAAAAGGTTGAAGGTGGATCACTTGGGAAGTAGTAAGAGACCCGCTGAGGGCGTGATTGAAGCAGGCCCCAGCTTCAGAAAGAGACATAAGAGTAGAGGTGGAAGAGGAAACCAAAGAGGTGGCGGTCATTTATACCAGGATTTTAGGATGGAACATTCGGGCCCACAGTTAACACTACCTCCACCCCCACAGTTCCAACCTCATCAGCAACCAGAAGGGCCATTCATACGAGTCTATTATCAGTGTAACCAGCCGGGCCACATCTGACATTATTGCCCATAACTAGGTGGAGATGCTCCCCCTACTTTTCCACTGGTAGCTCCGAGAAGGAAAGGATAAGGTCATGGTCGAGAACGAGGACCACGAGGAAGGAATCCTAGCCCTGCTAGAGAGCAGATGTTTGTTATGGACATGACTCAGGAGAGGAATCCTCAAGATGTGATTGCAAGTATGTCACAAATTGATTAATATATTTATGAGCATTCGTCCTTAGCTTGCCTAAGTTGTGCTAGGAATTTATAATTGAGGTTGTTGCAATTTGATACTTAGGCACTGTGATGGTTAGTGTGAAACTAGCTCACACGCTATTTGATATTGGTGCCACTCATTCGTTTGTCTCGACAGACTTCGTAAAATATTTAGACAGCGTGCAATACTTCACCGATATCACTCGGAGAGTATGCCTCGCAGATGACTACGAGATGATGTTGTCCGCCAAGTGTGAATTGGAAGTATATATTGGAGGAAAGATTTTTGAAACCCTTGCAATGGTGTTAAGAATGCCAGAGTTCGATCTTATCTTGGGCATGGATTGGTTGGATTGGCACCATCCCAGGATTGATTGTGCGGCAAAGCAAATCACCTTGAGGCATGGAGACTCTATAGTCATGTTCCAAGGTATCAAATTTGCACCTCGAATGTTGTTATCTTCAATCCAGGCCCTTAAGGACCATATGAAAGAGGAAGAGGTATATATTTCGAACTAAAAGAGATGGCGGCAAGTTTGAAAGATGTGTCGGTGGTGCGTGATTTTCCTGAGGTATTCCACGAGAAGCTACCAGGATTACCCTCACATAGATAAGTGGATTTTCAAATTAAACTAGTACCGGGAGCCAAGCCTATCTCTCGGACCCCTTACATAATGGATCCAAAGGAACTCCCTCAGTTTAGAGTTCAGTTGCAGGAGTTAGTAGAATCAGGGTTTGTTCATCCCAGTTCATTACCCTGGGGAGACCCTATTTTGTTTGTTAAGAAGCAAGACGGAACATTATAGTTGTGCTTAGACTATCGGGAACTCAACCGACTGATGGTGCGGAACACCTATCCTTTACCCTGGATCAATGAGTTATTCGATCAGTTGGTAGGAGCGCATTAGTTTTCCAAATTGGACTTGCGTTCCAGGTACTGCCAGTTAAGGATATAAGAGGAAGATATTCAGAAGACAACGTTTTGCTTGAGATACGGCTTATATGAGTTCACGGTGATGCCGCTTGGTCTCACGAACTCCCCTTCTGCATTCATGAGTTTGATGAATAGGGTGTTTGAGCCATATTTGGATGTCTTCATCATCATCTTCATCGATGAAATTTTGGTCTACTTGAAGACGGAAGAAGAGCATACAGAACACTTGGCCTTAGTCTTAAAGAAACTAAAGGAGCATTCCCTGTTTGCAAAGTTCGGCAAGTGCAAGTTTTGGCTTCGAGAAGTTGCCTTCTTGGGCCATGTCATTAGCAGTGCTGGATTAGTAGTAGACCCATCCAAGGTGCGTGTCGTGAAGGAGTGGTCGTCTTTGAAGTCAGCGGGCGATGTACGAAGCTTTCTTGGACTTGCTGGATATTATCACAAGTTTATGATGGGATTTTCGAAGATAGCCCATACTCTCACCGCTTTGACAAAGAAAAGTGTGTCGTATGAGTGGAAACCTCAGTGTGATGCTGCATTCCAAGAGCTGAAGGGCCGGCTTACCACCGCACCAATCCTAGCACTTCCATCCGGGAAGGAAGTATTTCAGGTTTACGCTGATGTGCCCTATCAAGGGAAGAAAGTAGTATTGATGCTGTACGAGCACGTGATTACTTACGCTTCAAGACAGTTGAAGAAGCATGAGCTAAATTACCCAATGCATGATTTGGAGTTGGGAGCAGTGGTATTCGCCTTAAAGGTTTGGAGACAATATTTATATAGCGTTCACTGCGATATTTTTTCGTACCATAAGAATTTGAAATTAGTTCATACTTCAAAGGAGTTGAATCTGAGGCAACGGTGGTGGTTAGAATTTTTGTGTGATTATGAATTTATATTGAGCTACCACCCCGGGAATTAAAACTCTGTAGCTGATGCATTGAGCAGAAAGGTATCAGGGTCGAGCCCCGAGTCTTGGATGTTGATATGGAATTGGCTCGAGTGCTTGAGGAGATGGAGATCACGTTGGTATGTAAGGATCATTCTGAGACATATACAAAATTCCTAGCTGCCATGAGCATGGTTTGCGACATTCGAGATTGAATTCTGGCAGAGCAAGGGAAGGATGTTGATTTGTCCCCTGTGATTAAGGCAATCAAGAGCGGTTCTGTCGGAGAGTATGATTTGAAGGAAGGCCTCGTTCATTTCCATGGTAGGCTCTATATTGTCGAGGGAGGTGGAATTCCGGAAGACATCCTGAGAGGGGCATATTGTAGAACATACTCGGTACATCTTGGGATTGCCAAAATGTATAATGACATGTGAAAGACCATGCTTTTGTCAGGAATGAAGAAAGCCATTAAGTATTACGTTGCTTACTACGAGTCTTGTCAAAGGGTGAAGGTGGAATGTAAGAGCCCGGGAGGATTATTACAGTCATTACCTATCCCCGAGTGGAAGTTCGAGGATATCTCCATGGATTTTGTCCACAAGTTGCCTCGCTCTCTCTCTCTTGGAATGATTCAGTTTGGGTAATCGTGGTTCGCCTAATGAAGGTTGCCCGGTTAACTCCAATGAGGAAAGAGTCGTATGTTGATGTCTTTGTGGGTCTCTTCATGGAGCAGTTTGTGCGGTACCACGGGGTGCCCAAAATAATTGTCTCTGACTACAATAGTCATTTCACTTCCAAGGAATGGAGGGCAATTCAAGCATATATGGGATCTCACCTTACTTTAGTACAACTTTTCGTCCTATTGGGTCCATTGCCAACAATATCCTGGATTTGAGTGAAGCCAATATTATCAAAGATATACACATGTTTGTAGATGACTATGATAGGTCAGGTAGCCTAAGTGGCTAAGTCAGGTAAACACCTACCTAAGGTGTGGGATGATAGAAAATTGTCTAAGTACAGAGGCATTAAGTGAAGATTACTCACTCAACGGCAGATGGCTTATAGCGTTGAGTGAAGCCTATACAGTCAAAGCCAAGGTAGTGGCAAGCTGAGAAAATGGCCAAGTCCACAAGCATTGAGTGAAGTCAACTCACTCAACGCCATACAACAAAAAACTGTGAGTTTAACTAAATTCAGAGTTCGTCAAGCTTAGTTCAGAGTTCGTCGAGCTCAGTTCACCATTCGTTCAAATCAGTACAAAGTAAGACGGTCTAAGCTAGTGGTTTTAAACACAAAATTTTGGCCAAGGTAGAAAGCGTTGAGTGAGGCGTGCTCACTCAATGCTCTCAATGCCTAAGATACTGCAGAGGCAGAAACATGGTTAAGGCAAAAAGCGTTGAGTGGAGGTTGCTCACTCAACGCTGTCAATGCCTAGTGAAGATAGAATTTTATCTAAGGTATTTGGCATTGAGTGATGCTCACACACTCAATGCCAAGTAGCTGAAAGCTGATAAAGCAAGATTGGCATTGAGTGGAGTTGAATCACTCAATGCTAGTGTCAGACTTAATATTCTAAGTATTTTGGCGTTAAGAGAAGATGACTCTAACAATGCTAAGAGAATGTGAATCTATCTAATTGTTTTGGAGTTGAGTGATGCTTACTCACTCAATACATATTCTCTAATGCTCGATTTTGGCAAAGTCCACAGGTGCTAATGTCAGCAAAATCGACAAAGTCAACTAAGGTCAAATCAGACACAGGGAAGCTACACTACATGAAAAAACTTATGGTGAAGCTACTGTACGTCTTCTTCTGTTAAAGCAAGGTGTAGCTAGATGCTACAGGTGGGGCCCACCGATCTCTAAGAGCCATTGATCGACGAACTATAAAAGGAAGAGATAGGGCCAAGATAAAGACAACTTTTAGGGCATACATTATTAAAAAAGGAGAGCAGCCGTCATCATCTTCTTCGCCTTTTCTTCATGTGAAAAGCTTGAAGCTCTCCAGCAAGAAAATTTTAGTTAACTGTGCAAGACTCCAACTGAGACAGCAGATTCAGAACTTGTTCTGAAGAAAGAATAACCTTCATCCTTTGGCAGGTTCAGTAAGATGTTTGAAGACTCAAGATCAAAAGATCTTTAGCCTTCAGCAGCAAGTTCAAAAGTTATCTTCTGAGTTCCTCCAGCAATCCTTTCCCTACTGTGAGGAGGGTTGGAGCAGAAAGTTTTTTGCTCAAGTTGTTAACACAGAGAAATTTCTCTGTGTCAAATTTAATTAAACTATTTTTTTGTAGGATCCTTCTAGATCTGAGCTGTAGGACCTTTTGTCTGAGGTAGGGCAAATTTGCATGAGTTGTAGGAGAGTGCTGCTCTCTAAGGTAGGTGAGTTTTACTCACTGGGAAGTAGGGCAGCTTTGACTGAACAGTAGGAGAGTGTATCTCTCTGAGTTGTAGGAGCAAGCTTTCTCTGAGGTAGGGCTATCCTCCATAGCCGGAGTGGTAGGGCTTAAGTGCCTGAGGTAGGTGATACTTGTATCACTGATTGTAGGCCTTTGTGGATGAGGTGTAAGTCTTGGAGGAGACTAAGAGATCCTGAGGGATCTGGGGTGTAAGCTCCTTGGAGCATTGATTTGGAGAAGTGCCTTGACTAACAGGAAGTTAGCAAGGTCGGAGGAGGGTGGGTGTACCCATAATTTTGGGGAACCACTATAAAATACTTGTGTGCTTTTCTATTTTTTCTTTTCTTTTCTTAATTGCAGGTGCTAAGGATAAGCTCTAGATCATTATAAGTTGAAAGCCTAAAGAAACAATCAAGTGATTTAAAAAGACTCTCAAAAGACCTAAGCATACCTATTCACCCCCCCCCCTCTAGGTTGCTAGCTACCTTGAAATTAAAGAATTTGAAGTGGTATCAGAGGGAGGTTACTCAAAAAGGATTTAACAATATGAGTGATCCTCCAAGGTAGCTGTTGCTAAGTGGTCATGCGCTCAGGAGAGAGCCGGAGAGAGCTGAGTTCAATGAAACTCCCCATCTGCAGAAAGAAGAAGTTTGGAATATGGAAGGAAAGGGTGAGGCTATTCATGGAAGCCTATGATCCAAGAATTTTTTTCAACTGTTAGGGAGGGACCTGTCATTCCCATGAAGGTCTCTGTTCTGGATGCCAACATCCAGACACCAAAGACACTCTCTAAAATGACCAAAGATGAGGTCATACTAGCTGGCCTGTACAAGAGAGCCCAAAACATCATAGCCAGTGCCGTAGATGACTCAACCTTCCTGAAATTTGTTCACTGATAGACCTCCAAGGAGATGTGGGACACCCTTATGGTCTACATGGAGGGTATTGATGAGGTAAGAGATGATAGGAAGTCTCTGCTCAACCAAGAGTATGAGGATTTCAGGAAAATCCTAAAGGAGAACATAACTACCTTTTTTGAAAGATTCTTCAGGATCATAAATGAGTTGAACACCTATTGAAGGGTCTTCAATAATTATGAAATTAATGACAAGTTTTTCAAATCTCTGACTAGTGACTGGGATACTAAGATTTGTGTCATAAGAGAGATGGTCAAGCTTACTAACACTCCTCCCCAAATATTGTTTGGGAAGCTGCTCTCCTATGAGATGCAGCTGGCTACCAAGAAGAAGGAGGATGCCTCCAATAAATCACTGGCCAAAGAAAAGTCCTTGGCATTAAAAGCTGAAAGATCAAGGAAAAGCAAGGAAAGGATTCCATCTCCACCAAGGAGACCAGCTGAGTCAGACAGCTTTGACTCAGAGGCATCAGACAGCAGCATGTCTGATGAAGATTTTGCAGCCTTTTCCAGACAACTCTAGAGGTTAATATTGAAGAAGCATTGGAAGAAAAGACCTTCCAATTCCACTCATCATAGAAAGAACCAGTGCAAGACTGACAAGTATGGTTCTAAAGTAATTTGTTACTGCTGCAGCAATCTTGTGCATGTGATAGTTGACTGCCTAGAGAAGGGGAAGGTGACTAAGGAGAAGAAGCAGCACCGACACAAAGGAAAGATGGAAAATTCCTTTATGGACAAGAAGGAAAAGAGTTGGACAGACTCATAATCTTCTGAGTCTGAAGTAGAGGAAGCCTATATTGGGCTAGCTGCTGCTACTGTTACAGATGAATCTATTGCAGCAGGAGAAGTCAATCCTCTAGGGAGGATTGGAATCAGATCCCCTCTGATACTGTCAAACAGTGAGTTAGAGGTGGATGAAGATTTCCACAGCTACATTGGGTGATGGTAATGATAGATGAGGAAGGCAACTGGGATCAGCCTGGTCAGAGCAAGGTACATCTATCACCTAACTCTACTTATCTATCTAGGTTTGAGACTAGTCCTTGATCAAAAGCCTCTTCACACTGTGGTGAAGAATATTTTGGATCTTAAAGAGATGTAGTTTAACTGATTGACAAGTATAGAGAATTTTTGAATGCCTTCAAGAAGATCAAGAAGGTGTCTAAGTAGCAAGCTAAAGAGATCTCATCTCTTAAGCTTGCAGTTGCCCATCAGACTATAATAGCAAATCTACTGGACCAGAAAGCTAGGGAAATTAGCCAAATGAAGTCCCTCTTGGACATTTAGGTAGCCTCCATCATGCATAAGAACTGTCTCATCAGGGAGCTTGAAGATAAGCTTGAGAAGGAGAAAAGATTATTGGCTAGCTATTTTAAGCTAAGTACTGTCCTCCCCTTGATTGACTTCTCCTCTCAAAAGGGCAAAAGGGGGTTGGGATTCAAGGGAAGCACAAGAGTTGGTCCTTCCAAAAGGAAGGGCAAAGCTCCTGTTCCACCTCAACGTATTGCTTCTAAGCCTCCCATTCTTTTCAGAAAAGTTTTGATACCTTCTAATAGGTATGACCAAGAAAGTTCTAATGGTCACTGGGAGAGGGGTTGTTCATCTAGAGTGAACAAAGATGTTCACTGTCATTATGAAAGTTTTGGCAGGGTGTGTGCATTCAAGGCTGCTAATGAGAAATTTCAAATGGCCCAATTTGGACCATTTGTCTTTGGTGCTACTGCACCAACTCTCAAGAATGTTGTTGCAGCCAAGGCTCATAATCTGACAGCAAAGGTTCTGACTAAGGGCAAGTCTAAGAATCAGGCTGATCTGGGCATATCTGAAGCCATCAGAAGCATGCTTTCTTAAAAGAAGCTAGCTGCTGCTGGCACTCAGGGAAAACTAAATCATCCAGGTATAAGACTTACCTTCGGTCAAATTCTGGCTAAAAGAAATCAGAAAAAGGCTGCAGCACATCTTCCTCCTATCAAGCTTGTAGCTCATCAAGCTGCAGGGCCTTCACAGAAAAGAAGATATAACATACATAATTATTGGTGTTGTGGTAAGATAGGGCACTTTGCCATTGACTGTTGGCACAATCCCAATGTAGCCAGTGCTAGGTTCAGTCCACCCGTCAGAAATTCTGCTGGTGGACATGTTCAGTTTCATGTTAACATACACCTAGGACCCAATAGATATTGGGGTCCTAAGGTTAAGTAATTTGTATATTGCAGGATAGTTCAAGGTACCATACCCCTATATGGTACTTGGACAGTGGCTATTTCAGGCACATGACTGGAACAAGGAGCAACTTGAAGGAGTTTACTCCAGTAAAAGATGGACCCAAAGTCATCTTTGGAGGTTTAGATAGAGGTGTAACCATAGAGTATGGTAAGATCACCAATAGCATAGTCACCATCACAAAGGTGGCTTATGTTGAAGAGTTGCAGCACAACCTTATAAGCATAAGCCAGCTTTCTGATCTTGGCTATGTAATTGTCTTCCACAAGGTTGAGTGCCTAATTAGGAGGTCAAGTGACCAAGTGGTCATCTTGACAGGAACTAGGAGTGAAAATGTTTATTGCTTGAACTTTCTATGTCTAGACATAGATTCTCCTATCTGTTTGGTGGCAAATGAGAAAATCTCCTACTGTGTCTAGTGGCAAAAGAGACTAGCCCATTTGAATTACAAGACTATTGGCAAGCTTTTCAGTCAAGAGCTAGTTAGGAATGACCCCAATGTGAAGTTCTCTAAGGAAGGCATTTTCTCTGCTTGCCAAAAGGGTAAGCAGACAAAAGTCTCCTTCAAGGGTATTGGGACCAAAGACTCTGTGAAGTGCTTATACCTCTTACACTTGGACCTATTTGGTCCAATACCAATTCACAGTCTTGGTAGGAAAGTCTACACCCTTGTGATAGTTGAAGACTATTCCAAGTTTACTTGGGTGTTCTTTCTGAAGAAGAAGGATGAAACCCTTGATGTCTTCATGAGGTTTGTCAAGCAAATTCAGAATGAGCTTGGCTGTTCTGTGGTCAAAATCAGAAGTGATAATGGGATAGAATTCCTGTCTGATAGCATGACAAAGTTTTGTGGAGAGCATGGGATTCATCAAGAATTCTCTTCTCCTAGAACACCCCAGCAAAATGGGATAGTTGAGAGGAAAAATAGGACTCTCATAGAGGCTGGTATAACGCTATTGAGTGACACATCTCTCCAAGAATATTTCTGGGCTGAGGTAGTAAATAGTGCATGTCATGGCCTCAATAGAGCCTCTATCACCAAAGGCCATAAGAAGACTCCCTATGAGATCTTGAAGGGCAAGAAACCAAATCTGGTCTATCTCAGAATCTTTGGTAGTAAATGCTTTGTGCTTCACAATTACAAGTCCAATGTGACTAAATTTGCTGCCAAATCCTATGATGAAATGTTTGTTGGGTACAACAATCATAGAAAAGCCTATAGGATCTACAACTTGAAAAGCAAAGTTGTAGAAGAATCAGTTCATGTAGTCTTTGAAGAGTCTATCATGATTAACAATGGACTGCCTAGTTCCTCTTATAGAACTATAAGTACAGAATAGATGATGGACAAGATGACCATCAAGAAAGCATCACCAGTCATCCAAGATGATATGGATACTCCAAAAGATCTACTTGGCACACTGAGAGTGGATGAAGATCAACAAGAAGATGAACATGTTGCTGAAAGAAGACTTCCACTTATAGTTAGACATATGAGAGATCATCCAGCACACCAGATCATTGGTGAGGCAAGTCATGAAGAATGACAAGGAGCAGAAGTCAGAACACATCCATGTATTCAAGCTTTCTATCCTAAGTGGAGCCCAAGAAGTTTGAAGAGGCCAACATAGACACGCATTAGATTGGAGATATGTAGGAGGAACTGAACCATTTCAAGAGGTGCAGGGTCTGAAAGCTGGTTCCCAGACCATATTGTCATAATTTCATTGGAGTCAAGTGGATCTACAGAAACAATCTTGATGAATATGGCATTATAATTAAGAACAAGGCCAAACAAGTAGCTAAGGGGTACAGACAAGAAGAAGGGATTAATTTTGATCAAACCTTTGCCTCTATAGCAAGATTGGAGGCCATCAGGTTATTCCTTTCATATACAGCACACAAGGGATTCAAGGTCTACCAAATGGATGTGAAGTTTGCCTTCCTAAATGGTGACTTAAAAGATGAAGTCTATGTTGAGCAGCATCAGGTTTTGTAGTTCCTTACTCTTCTAATTTTGTTTATAGACTTAGGAAACCTATATTTGTGCTGAAGCAAGCCCCCGGAGCATGGTATATATAAGACATTGTCTAGTTTCCTCATTGAGAACAAATTCTCAAGGGAGAAAATAGACAAGACCCTATTCCTAAGGGAATCTAAGGGTAAGATCATCCTTATTCAGATCTATGTAGATGACATCATCTTTGGATCTACTGATGACAACCTCTGCAAAAGGTTTGTTAAACTCATATAGGGGAAGTTTGAGATGAGCAGAATGGGTGAACTTAAGTTCTTCTTGGGCCTCTATGTAAGATAGACTGATGATGGCTTGTCCATATCCCAGTCTAAGTTCACTAGAGAGTTAATCAAGAATTTTGGCATGGAGAATTCCTCCACCATGAGAACTCCCATGGGTTCAAGTATACATGTAGGCAAAGATGAAGCAGGGAAACCTGTTGATGAAACTTTGTATAGAGGGATAATTTCTCCCTTCAATATCTGACTGCTAGTAGGCTAGACATCATGTATGTTACATGTATTTGTGTTAGGTATCAGGCTTGCCATAAAGAATCTCACTACTCTGCAGCTAAGATAATCTTTAGGTATCTTAAGGGTACTCCAAATCTTGGCCTTTGGTACCCTAGGAATAGGGAGTTTGAACTAACTTACTATTCAGATGCAGATTTTGCAGGCTGCAAAGAGGATATAAAGAGCACATCTGGCACCTATGTTGGGTACATTGGAAAATGTGTACCTGATTTGAAGAAGCCCAACCTAGCTCAATGATATACATCAAGGTGTATTTGATGTTGTTTTAAGTTGACATGTGCAGGTGAAGAATTGATAAAGTATGCAGAAAAATTCTAAGTCCAAGTGTCGACACAGAGGAAGCAGTGTCGACACATAGAAGAAAATAGTCGACACAACACTGGGAAGCAGTGTCGACACATAGCAGTTAGTCTACAACTACACTGGGAAAAAGTGTCGACACAGAAGAAGTAAGTCGACACATCACTGGGAATTTGTGTCGACACAGAAGAAAAGCGTCGACCTCAACATTGGGAAAATGTGTCGACACAGAAGAGTAAAGTCGATCTCAAGATTGTCGACACCAGCTGGATGTGTCGACACAAAAGAATATAGTCGACCTCAAGTTTGTCGACACCAGCAGAATGTGTCGACACATTGTGATTGAGTCGACACATTATAGCAAAGTTAAAAGAAGACTGTGTCGACACCTGAAGGCTAAGTCGACACTTACTAAGTTATGATTCTACAACAACTGTGTCGACACACAGGACTTGGGTCGACACACTGAGGAGTCAAGACCAAGTTATTTTCAGAAGAAGCTGTGTCGACTCAAAGGTAACTTAGTCGACATCACTGAAGACTGTGTCAACACCAAAGTCAATTGTGTCGACACAAATAGATAGATGGTCTCGACACTTTCTGACTGACTGTCTCGACAACTTATGGTTCAAGACAAAGGCACAGGACTTGTTTGGAGACTTGACAGCTGTGGGTTGCCACCGGTTAACTGAAGCTGTCAGACTTGTCAGAAAACGGTTAGAAACCGGATCAGCCGATTACCATGAAGAAAGTCTATAAATAGACAGATTCAGAAGGAGAAAGCAACTTTTGAAAACATTGATAAGAATCAAAAAGTTGAGAAGGATTACAATCCAATTCATTTCAAGAAAGTGCTAGGCACTTAAGAAGATCTTCTCCGGAAGATCAAAGAAGACTATGTAAGGATAGATCAAAGAAGAGTTCTAATCAGAATTCAGAAGAATCATTCAAAGTGCTGGATAGAGAGAGATCAAGCCAGAATTTGAAGAAGAAGAAAGAAACCACCAGTGGATTCTCAAGAAGCTGTTTGGAAATCAACTCAGCTAAGTTCATATTCAAGAAGCTTTGAAGAAGGCTCAGATACAGTTGATTGCATCAGCTGATCAAGAATTGTCTTGGCCTTTTCTCTCTCAATTTAGGCAAGACAGTTAAATAATCTTTTCTATATTTCTGTAGGATCTATTTTCACAAGATCTGAGTTGTAAGCCTGTGTCATAAAGGCTGAGTGTAGGAGTGTTGAACTCTGAGTGGTAGGGCTGTTTGCCTGAGTGTAGGAGAAGAATCTTCTCTGAGTTGTAGGCCTTGGGGCAAGGCTGAGGTAGGGCTGTTGTGCCTGAGTTGTAGGAACCAGTTGGGTTCTGAGTTGTAGGATCTGTTGATCTGAGATTAGTGGAAGTTTGGCCGAATCTAGCATACTGCTAGATAGGTGAAGGGGGAAAGTGGATGTACCCAGACCTTGGGGAACCACTATAAAACATTGTGCAATCTGTGATGTTTTATTTTCTATGATTGCTGTGATTCTTTTGTTAGTCATTGAATTGAATTCTGCCTAGAAGTTCTTATAAATAAGCAGAACCTATTCACCCCCCATCTAGGTGTTTAGGCTGTCTTGAAAGTTAAACTATCAAGTGGTATCAGAGGGAGGTTCCTAAAAAAGGACTTAACAGTCTGAGGTAGATCTGAAAGGCAGATTCAAGATTCAAGATTCAAGAAGATGGGTTCTGGAGAGAATCATAAGGAGATAGGGTCTATGAAATTACCCATATGCAAGAAGGAAATCTTTGGGATCTGGAAAGAAAGAGTCAGATTGTTTATGGAGGCATCTGACCCAAGGGTTTACATCACAGTACAGGAAGGCCCCTTCATTCCAATGAAGATATCTGTTCTTGATGCAAATATCCAAATACCAAAGACTTATTCAGAAATGACCAAGGATGAAATCATCTTAGCAACCATGGACAAAAGGGCACAGAACATCATTGTTAGTGTCATAGATGATTCAACATTTCAGAATCTGATTCACTGCAAGACCTCCAAGGAGATGTGGGACACATTGATTGTCTACATGGAGGGATCTGAAGAAGTAAGGCTGGACAGAAAGTCTATGCTAAATCAGGAGTATGAAAGCTTTAGACAAGGAAAATCTGATAGCATAACTGAGTGCTATAAGAAATTCTATAGGATTGTGAATGAGCTAATATCCTATGGAAGAGTCTTCAATACCTATGAACTGAATGACAAATTCTTAAGATCCTTATCAAAGGATTGGGATACAAAGATCTGTGCCATAAGAGAAGTGGTTAAATTGGCAGAGATATCTCCTCCTACCCTATTTGGAAAGTTGCTATCCTATGAAATGCAACTTATGGTAAGGAAGGAGGAGGAAAGAAATTCAAGAGGAGAGCATAGAGAAAAGACTGTGGCATTTAATGCTGAAGCCACTAGAAAGAATAGGAGGAAATCACCATCTCCTCCTAAGGAAGTTGAAGAAGATAGTTCTGAAAATTCACATAAGGGTTCAGAAAGCTGTGATTCAGATGCAGACTTTGCTGCATTCACAAGGCAATTCCAAAGGTTCTTGAAAAAGAAGCAATGGAAGTCTAGGCCTTCCACATCACAGCAAGTTGATGACTATTATCAGAAGAGAAGGTCATCAAGGAAAGAGAAAAGCAGATCAAAGCCCAGCAAAGCCACTACTTCAAAGATTGTCTGCTATTGTTGCAATAGGACTAGACATGTAGTGGCTGATTGTCCTGACAAGAGAAAGGAATCTTCAGAAAAGAAGAAGACTTATCAGAAAGGCAAGAAGGAGAAATCCTATGTAGCAAAGAAAGATAAGAGTCTGTCAGACCAGTCAACTTCAGAATCAGGATCTGAAGCTGAAGCATATATTGGACTATATGCTGCATCTGAGGAAGAGGAGTTTATGCAGTTGCTAGACTCCATCAATGAACATCAATGCATGGGGTTGATGACAAGATCAGAAGAGGACATATGCCAGAATCAGTCTGGTCCTAATGAGGTAAAATGTCCTTCCAGTACATCTGTTTGTAGTACAAGTGAAGAATCAGCTACATCTGCATCAAGTGATGAAGATGCATCTAAATCTGAAGGAGATGTCTATCAATTGATAGACAAGTATGGGGACTTGTTGCAGGCCCTTAAGAAAAGCAAGAACCTGGTTAAAACTCAGGCTCAGGAAATTGCTGAACTAAGGGTTGCAACAACTGAATTAGAAAAAGTCCTTGATCAAAAATTAAATGAAATTGCCAAGCTGAAGAATATAACTATTATTCAGATGGGCACAATTAATTATACTAATGATCAAGTGAAGAGTCTGGAGGCCAGACTTAGAATTGAAAGGGATTTAGTGGCTAGTTACTCTAAGACAAAATCTGTCTTACCCTTGATAGATGAATTTGTCACTCAGAAGGGTAAGGCTGGATTAGGATTTAAAGGTAACTCCAGGGCTGGCAGATTCAAGAGGAAAGGCAAAGCCCCTATTCAGCCACTAAACCTTTCAGTCCCCATAAAGTTTAGTAAGGTGAAAGTGCCTTCTAACATATATGATCATGAAGACATTCAAGGTCATATTAAGACTAATGTTCTGAAGAACAAGGGTGTAAATGCAAGCAGGCCTACCTATGGTCATAAACCCAATGGTTTTAAGAAATCAGTAGGTGAAGTTGCAACAGCACTAGCAATAAACAGAAATTCTTCTAACAAGGATGTATCTAGATCTAGATACAATAAGTTTGAATGTTGGTGCTGTGGCAAAAGAGGCCATTTTGCATTAGACTGCTGGTATAACACAAGTGTTATAAAGAATAAGAGTCTACCTATTAGAAGAGGTTATGATAGCTTTATTAATGCTAACCTGAACCAAGGACCCAAGACTTACTTGGGTTCTAAGGGTAAGTAATTCTGTATTGCAGGTGAATCCAAGTAACCATGCCCCTATATGGTACTTGGATAGTTGTTGTTCCAGGCACATGACTGGAACAAAGGGGCTGCTGAAGGAGTATTCATCTGTCAAAGATGGACCTAAAGTGATCTTTGGTGGATCTGAGAAGGGAGTCATCAAAGGGTTTGGTAACATTTCTTCTAACCAAATTACTATCACCCAAGTGGCCCATGTAAAAGGTTTGAAACATAATCTAATAAGCATAAGCCAGCTGAGTGATCTAGGATATGACATTTCATTTAGTAAGGATGGATGTCATATCAAAAGGTCAAGTGATCAAGAGATCATATTGACTGGGTATAGGAAGAGAAATGTGTATTGCCTTAATTTTGAATGTGAGAATAAGGCTTCCCCCATTTGTCTTGTAGCTGATGACAATACTTCTCATTGTGTTAAGTGGCATAAGAGATTGGCTCATCTAAACTACAAGACAATTGGCCAACTCTTTAGTAAAGAACTAGTGAGGAATGGGCCTCAAGTTAAGTGTATAAAGGAAGGGGTATGCTCAGCTTGTCAAAAGGGCAAGCAGACAAAATCCTCATTTCAAAGCCTTGAAAACAAGGATTCTGTGAGGTGCTTATACCTCTTGCATATGGATCTTTTTGGTCCTATGTCAGTTCACAGTCTAGGTAGGAAGGTCTACACTCTAGTGGTTGTAGATGACTATTCTAGATTTACATGGGTGTTCTTTCTGAGACAAAAATCTGAAACCCCAAGTGTATTACTCAATTTTGTAAAGCAAATTCAGAATGAACTGAATAGTACAGTGGTCAAAATCAGAAGTGACCATGGTACTGAGTTTCAATCTGAAAGCATAACAAACTTGTGTATAGACTTTGGGATTTTCCAAGAGTTCTCCTCACCTAGAACACCTCAGCAAAATGGAATTGCTGAAAGAAAGAATAGAACATTAATTGAAGCTGGTAGAACTCTATTGAGTGATACCTCTCTCCCAGAATATTTTTGGGCTGAGGCAGTTAACACTGCTTGTCATGTCATCAATAGGGCTTCTATCACCAAAACCACAGAAAGACTCCCTATGAGATTGTGAAAGGCAGAAAACCAAATCTATCCTATTTTAGGATCTTTGGTTGCAAGTGCTATATACTTAACAATGGCAAGTCATATTTGACTAAGTTTGCTGCCAAATCCCAGGATGGGATATTTGTTGGGTACAGCACAAATAGTAAGGCCTATAGAGTCTTCAACTTAACTACTCAAGTTGTTGAAGAATCTGTGCATGTTGTATTTGATGAAACAAGATTAATCAATTGTGAGTTGTCTTGTAGATCAAATGACTCAACAGGTATAAGCAAGAAGATGGACAAGCTCTCCATTGCTGAAGCTTCAAAGGAAGATGGAGCATTAGAAAATGAAGGCTGCTGTCCAGGGGGAGTACAAGAGATAATGGAAGCTGATGAAAACCAAGAGGTTCAGCAGAATGAAGAAGCTGGAGATGCTCAACCTGAAGGGAATCTTCCTCCAGCTATAAGATATCTAAGAGATCATCCTACTGATCAGATAATTGGTGATCCAAGACAAGGAGTGCAAACTAGAAGCAAAAATCAAAGCATAGTTTTGCATTCAAGTTTCTTGTCTCAAATGGAACCTAAGAAGTTTGAAGAAGCTATCCAAGACCAGCACTGGATTGATGCTATGCAAGAGGAGCTGATTCAATTCAGAAGATGCAAAGTCTGGGAGCTTGTTCCTAAACCAAGAGGCCACAACATAATTGGCACTAAGTGGATCTATAGGAACAAGCTAGATGAAAGTGGGATAATAGTGAAGAATAAAGCAAGGTTAGTTGCAAAAGGATACAGGCAGGAAGAAGGGATTGACTTTGATCAAACCTTTGCTCCAGTAGCAAGGCTGGAGGCAATCAGAATGTTCCTTGCCTATGCAGCCTACCAAGACTTCAAAGTATACCAGATGGATGTGAAGTCAGCATTTCTGAATGGTGATCTTAAAGAAGAAGTATATGTAGAGCAGCCATCAGGTTTTGTAGATCCTCTTAAACCTGATTATGTGTATAAGCTTAGGAAAGCTTTGTATGGGTTAAAACAAGCTCTAAGGGCTTGGTATGAAACCCTGTCTACCTTCCTCATTGAGAATAAATTCTCAAGAGGAAAGATAGACAAAACTCTATTCCTTAGGGAATCCAAAGGAAAGATCATCTTAGTCCAGATCTATGTTGATGACATAATCTTTGGATCTACTAAAAACAACCTTTGTAAAAAGTTTGCCAAACTTATGCAAGGGAAGTTTGAGATGAGCAGTATGGGAGAACTTAAGTTCTTCTTGGGACTCCAAGTAAGACAGACTGATGATGGATTATCCATATCCCAGTCTAAGTTCACCAAAGAATTAATTAAGAAATATGGTATGGAGTCATCCTCCACCATGAGAACTCCTATGGGAACAAGTATGCCTATATGCAAAGATGAGGCAGGTAAACCTGTTGATGAATCAGTGTATAGAGGAATAGTTGGGTCTCTACTATATCTCACTGCTAGTAGACCAGACATTATGTATGCAACATGTGTCTGTGCTAGGTACCAAGCCTGCCCTAAAGAATCTCATTATACTGCAGTCAAAAGGATTCTGAGATATCTAAAGGGCACTCCTACTCTAGGTCTTTGGTACCCTAGGAATAGAGATTTTCTACTAACAGGCTATTCAGATGCAGATTTTGCAGGATATAGAGAGGATAGAAAGAGTACTACAGGTACTTGTCAATTCCTGGGAGGAAGACTAATATCTTGGAGTAGTAAGAAGCAGACTAGTGTGGCAATTTCCACAGCTGAGTCAGAGTATGTTGCTGCTGGAAGCTGCTGTGCACAGCTATTATGGATGCAGCATCAGCTTAAGGATTATGGTATTCAGGTAAGTAGAACACCCCTTTTATGTGATTCTAAGAGTGCTATTTCTATTGCTAATAATCCAGTTTCTTATAGTAGAACTAAGCATATAGAAATCAAATACCATTTTCTTAGAGAACATGTAGAAAAAGGAGACATCTCATTGGAATTTGTAAAAACAGATTATCAAATAGCAGATGTATTTACTAAGCCTTTAGATGAAACCAAATTCAATAAATTCAAAATTGAATTAGGTATGCTAACCATTGATTAATGTATTAACAAAATCATTAACAATGCAGTTAAAGTGGGATTTAAGTAAGTTAAGTAATAACAATAGAAATTGGCTAAGAATGTGTCGACACATTCAGTAATAATGTGTCGACTCAGAGAAATAATGTCGACAAGTCAGAAATATTGTGTCGACACATATTTGTGTCGACACTTAAGAGTTATATTGTCGACTTAACCAGAAATGTAATGTCGACTCAACCAGGATAATGGTGTCGACACTTACAGAATATGTGTCGACACTTATCCTTAGAGTCGACACAGAATTTCTGTCTTTCTATTATGTATCCAAGGTGTCGACATAACCACAAATTGGTGTCGACACATAGTAGGCTGAAGTAATGTCGAGTCAATAGAAGTTTGTGTCGACACATTCCGTCTGTGTCGACACATTTAGACTGTTTTTGGCGCCTTTTGAACTTCTTTCAACTGAAGCTATAAATAGGTCAAAAACTCTTTCTGTCGACACGCTTCCAAGGTTTTCGAGACTAAAACCCTGTGTCGACAGTCTATCTTTCTCTCTTCTCTCAAGCTTTCTCGACGAATCGATGGCGCCAAGGATTGAAGACAACATTAATGAAGGGTATGAGTTGGTGCGCCAGGCCTTTGCAGAGGCGCCGCCAGATGTTCAAGGGGTTATCACCCTCCTCTCTGAGTCAGGGTTAGAATTTCTAATCTCAGAACCAACTAAAATCTGGAAGAAGGAGGTGCACGAGTTCTTTATCTCTGCATCAGTCCACTCAACTGGCCTCAAGATTAAGTCCAATGTACAAGGGACTAAGGTAAAGATTACTCAAAGAAGTTTAAGAAAGATCTTTCAATTACAAGTAGTTGAGAATGAAGAGGAAGTTCCTAGCTCTAAGACAAGGGAAGCCCTTCAATGGTGTGGACTGGACTCAGGCTTGAAGATTGGAGCTGCATTCAACAGGAAGGGTATGAATCAGCAAGGGAAGTTCTTGTCTGAAATAGTTGGGAAAGTGATCCTCTGCAAGACAGGTGGACATGATAGGATTTCTGCCTATATGTTCAGCCTTATGACCAGGATTGTTTTTACAATCCCTACTGATTGGTCAGGAGTGATCTTTGATAAGATCAAAGAAGGAATCAAGAAGCCTAACATGGCCAGGATCATGAGCTTATATCTCACTGGAGTGATTCCTGAAGTGATGCAGCAACTGCAAGGGACTAAGATTAATCATATGAGAATAATGGATATGAGAATGTTCTCAAGGTGGGATAGGGTGCTGTCCAAGGATGTGCCTGAAGAGAGCAGGCCAGACACCCCTGTGAAATCCCTTACTCAAAATCAAGAAACTGAACAACTACAAGAAGACCCACTGAGGACACAGGTTGAAGAACAGCTTGACTCAACTATAGTCCAGCAAGTGTCAACACCTGCACAGATGCAGGGGGAGCCAGTTTCCACTCCTGCTCAAAAGGTATCTACTCCTGATCAGGTACAAGTATAGGGGGAGCTAATGTATTTTACTATAAAAGACATTGCTCATATTTTTGTTACTGCACAGGTTCAGGTGGAGCTAGTGTCCACTCCTCCTCTAGATACTACAAATACTGAAGTACAAGTGCAAGAGGAAGCACAGTTAAACTTATCTCAAGATTTAACTGCTGCAGAAGTTACAGCTCAACTGGAATTTACTCTGGAGGAGTTATTCCCTGATGATGATACTACTACTGATAAAGTAGGAGGTGGACAAGAAATTGAGAAGTCAATAGGTATGGAAATTGATCAAGAAGCTGAAGTTGAGGCACAAGTTGAGGGGGAGCCAGTGGATGTTGAAGCTGAGCAACAGGTCACTGGGACAGATACAATTCATCCTCCTCAAGAGAGAATTCATTTAGATACTTCATCTGAAACTGAAACTGAAGATGCCAGGATGGCAAAGAAAAGAAAACTTGTTGTATTTAAGAGAAGAAGCAAGAATTATAAGCAGGCTTTACAAACAACACCTCCACAACTATCTCCAGCCTTTGATTATAATAAGTTTATGGTAGATCTATAGGTAAAATTGGATGAACAAAGGATGGCTCTGGAAAAGTATGTTGATGAAAATAGCAAGTCACTTCAGTTTGACTTAGCTCAGGATATAAAGTCCATCCAGTTTCAAGTCAACATGCATAAAAAGGAAAAGACAGATTGCTTCCACAAGGGTGGCAATGCTGTGGTTTATCTAGCTCAACAACAGGAGGCTATTACTATAAAGGTGGATGACATTGCTTTGAAGCAAAGCTATGTTTTGGAAAACCAGCTAAGAATGAATGAGAATTTAACTGAATCTCATAATGAGATCATTGAGGAGGTAAAGAAGATTGTTCCAGGTCTGCCTGCAGATAGAGCCAAATAAAGGGAAGAATTTGATAAGAATTTTCAAGCTGCCATTGCTTCTGTTAAGACTGCCATCACAACCTCTCAAAAAGAAATATCTGAAAAGCTTCAAAAGTTAAAACCATTTTTTAAAGAGGGTGTGAATTATTTGGATGGCCAAATCAGATTTCAAAAGGAAGATCTAAGAGATCATGTCTCTAGAGAAGCCATAAAGGGGGAGAGGATGCTAATTCATGCAGGCTCAGAGCACTCCAAATGGGTGACCAATAGTATCCGAGCCACATTGGGATATCCCCCATTGTGTGATGATGCTATGGTGGCTGAGTCAGGAATACAAACAAATCTACTTGAAGGCAATCAACCTGATGTTGCCCAAGTCATTTACCCCCCTCCAGATTTTGACATGATTGATCAGCAGGTTCAAGGCATGTATAGTCCTCCAAAGGAGGTTACTAATATTGTCATTGGGAAGGTTGATAAGCCTGAGGCTACTCTGAAAGAACAGCAAGAAGCTCTATTAGCAAAGAAGAGATTCAGAGAGCAGGCTGTACTTAAGCCAGATTATGAGCAGTGGAGTCCTACTTCAAGGAACATAATACTCACTGCATGGAAAGCTGTACAAGACAAAGTTCATGAGAGAGGGAAGTGGTACAATGAAATAGAATGGCAGTAGTATGAGGCAAGACAGGAAGCAATAGTATAATTCAGAAGGAAAGCTAAGCTGGGAAGGCTGCCATCAGATGCTAAGGAGCCAAGCAAGTACTTCCCAAAGCCTTTTCACTATTTTGAAAGGCAAAGGATCAAGGAAGAAGCTCAGAAGAAAGCTGATCTAAAAGGAAAGAAGATAGCTGAAGAATCAGAAGCTCCTGTGACAACTACAATTCAATCTGGCAAAGGGATTATAATTAGAGAGCCTGATCAATCCTGATTATGTTTTAAGTTCCTTCATAGTGTTTTGTAATGTTGTGATGTAATCATTAAATGTAAAACAATGTAATCAAACATTACCCAGTTATAAACAAAATGTTGTTTGGCATATTATAATGTGCATTCTGTGATGGATTGTTTTTATGTTATGTTTATATTAAGTATTCATGTCATGTCATATATCATTATTTAGTACTATTTATAAATGGTGTATATCATTGGCTATAAGGGTTATGACTTCTCCAAATAGGGGGAGATTGTTGGGTACATTGGAAAATGTGTACCTGATTTGAAGAAGCCCAACCTAGCTCAATGATATACATCAAGGTGTATTTGATGTTGTTTTAAGTTGACATGTGCAGGTGAAGAATTGATAAAGTATGCAGAAAAATTCTAAGTCCAAGTGTCGACACAGAGGAAGCAGTGTCGACACATAGAAGAAAATAGTCGACACAACACTGGGAAGCAGTGTCGACACATAGCAGTTAGTTTACAACTACACTGGGAAAAAGTGTCGACACAGAAGAAGTAAGTCGACACAACACTGGGAATTTGTGTCGACACAGAAGAAAAGCGTCGACCTCAACATTGGGAAAATGTGTCGACACAGAAGAGTAAAGTCGATCTCAAGATTGTCGACACCAGCTGGATGTGTCGACACAAAAGAATATAGTCGACCTCAAGTTTGTCGACCCCAGCAGAATGTGTCGACACATTGTGATTGAGTCGACACATTATAGCAAAGTTAAAAGAAGACTGTGTCGACACCTGAAGGCTAAGTCGACACTTACTAAGTTATGATTCTACAACAACTGTGTCGACACACAGGACTTGTGTCGACACACTGAGGAGTCAAGACCAAGTTATTTTCAGAAGAAGCTGTGTCGACTCAAAGGCAACTTAGTCGACATCACTGAAGACTGTGTCGACACCAAAGTCAATTGTGTCGACACAAATAGACAGATGGTCTCGACACATTCTGACTGACTGTCTCGACAACTTATGGTTCAAGACAAAGGCACAGGACTTGTTTGGAGACTTGACAGCTGTGGGTTGCCACCGGTTAACTGAAGCTGTCAGACTTGTAAGAAAACGGTTAGAAACCGGATCAGTCGGTTACCATGAAGAAAGTCTATAAATAGACAGATTTAGAAGGAGAAAGCAACTTTTGAAAACATTGATAAGAATCAAAAAGTTGAGAAGGATTACAATCCAATTCATTTCAAGAAAGTGCTAGGCACTTAAGAAGATCTTCTCCGGAAGATCAAAGAAGACTATGTAAGGATAGATCAAAGAAGAGTTCTAATCAGAATTCAGAAGAATCATTCAAAGTGCTGGATAGAGAGAGATCAAGCCATAATTTGAAGAAGAAGAAAGAAACCACCAGTGGATTCTCAAGAAGCTGTTTGGAAATCAACTCAGCTAAGTTCATATTCAAGAAGCTTTGAAGAAGGCTCAGATACAGTTGATTGCATCAGCTGATCAAGAATTGTCTTGGCCTTTTCTCTCTCAATTTAGGCAAGACAGTTAAATAATCTTTTCTATATTTCTGTAGGATCTGTTTTCACAAGATCTGAGTTGTAAGCCTATGTTATAAAGGCTGAGTGTAGGAGTGTTGAACTCTGAGTGGTAGGGCTGTTTGCCTGAGTGTAGGAGAAGAATCTTCTCTGAGTTGTAGGCCTTGGGGCAAGGCTGAGGTAGGGCTATTGTGCCTGAGTTGTAGGAACCAGTTGGGTTCTGAGTTGTAGGATCTGTTGATCTGAGATTAGTGGAAGTTTGGCCGAATCTAGCATACTGCTAGATAGGTGAAGGGGGAAAGTGGATGTACCCAGACCTTGGGGAACCACTATAAAACATTGTGCAATCTGTGATGTTTTATTTTCTGTGATTGCTGTGATTCTTTTGTTAGTCATTGAATTGAATTCTGCCTAGAAGTTCTTATAAATAAGCAGAACCTATTCACCCCCCCTCTAGGTGTTTAGGCTGTCTTGAAAGTTAAACTATCAACCTATCAGTTCTTGGGAGGGAGAATAGTATCTTGGAGCAGCAAGAAACAAACCAGTGAGGCAATATAAACTGCAGAGTCAGAGTACATCTCAGAAGGAAGCTATTGTGCTCAGTTACTGTGGATCCAGCACCAGCTTCAAGACTACAACCTCCAAATAAGTAGAAATCCTTTATTCTGTGATTATACTAGTGCAATCTCTATTGTTAGGAATCCTGTCTCTCATAGCAGGACTATGCACATAGAGATTATATATCATTTCATTAGGGAGCATGTGGAATATGAAGACATCTCCTTGAGTTTGTCCCAACAGACAAGCAAGTGGCTGATATCTTCACTAAGCTACTAGATGAAGACAAGCTTAACACCTTCAAATTTGAGTTGGGTATGTTAAACTTAGTATAGCTTTAATTGCTCCTCACCTCTAGTTGCAAACTATTTGGCTTTATGCAGATAGGATGGTCCTTTAAAGAAATGAAGATTCTCAAATTAAGGGGGAGCAAGTCAAGCAATGCTGCCTAATTGAGGGGGAGCAAGTGATAAGATGATCAGTTTATCAAGTGCATCCTTCCAGCTATTTTCTACAGTCAAAAAGGGGGATAGGATAAGCTGATCAGATGATCAGATAAGCAAGGCAGCAATAATTCAGGGGAAGCAGATGACAGATGCAATAATTTATTCTGCAAGCAGGGAAGTGTGATAACTATAGATCACTTCTCAATTATTTAGTTTTCTTTTATTATGCCTTATGCTGCATGGTTCTGTGTATGTCATTGTCTTTGCTTAAGAGTTTTTGACTTCCTCAAATAGGGGGAGATTGTTGGGTCTATTTCCCACAATGTCCTGGATTTGAGTGAAGTCAATATTATCAATGATATACACATGTATGTAGATGACTATGATAGGTCAGGTAGCCTAAGTGGCTAAGCCAGGTAAACACCTACCTAAGGTGTGGGATGAAAAAAAACTGTCTAATTCCACATACGTTGAGTGAAGATTACTCACTCAACGCCAGATGGCTTGTAGCGCTCAGTGAAGCCTATATAGTCAAAGCCAAGGCAGTGGCAAGCTGAGAAAATGGCCAAGTACACAGGCGTTGAGTGAAGTCAACTCACTCAATGCCATATAGCAAAAAGCTGTGTGTTGAACTGAGTTTAGAGTTCGTCGAGCTCAGTTCAGAGTTCGTCGAGCTCAGTTCACCATTCGTCAAACTCAGTACAAAGTAAGACAGTCAAAGCCAGTGGTTTTAAACACAGAATTTTGTCTAAGACAAAGCGTTGAGTGAGGCGTGCTCACTCAACGCTCTCAACGCCTAAGATACTGCAGAGGCAGAAACATGGTTAAGGCAAAAAGCATTGAGTGGAGGTTGCTCACTCAACGCTGTCAACGCCTAGTGAAGACAGAATTTTATTTAAGGTATTTCCTCTCATGAGTCTTCAATTGCCTTGACCCATACACAATCACCTTCCTATCTTGCAGCAACACACCTCCGAGCCCAACATGCGAGACATCCATATACACGTCATATTCCATGTCTTCCGTAGGCAATGCCAAAATAGGAGCAGTGCACAACCTGCTCTTTAGCTCCAGAAAGGCTCCCTCGCATTTCTCGCTCCAAATGAAGGTCGCATTCTTTTGCGTCAGCTTAGTAAAGGGCGCAGCCAGGGCATAAAAACCCTCCACGAATCTTCTATAGTAGCCGGACAACCCCAAGAAGCTCCTAATCTCCTTGGATGTGCTCGGTCTACGCCAATCCATCACTGCAGCTATCTTTTCTGGGTCAACTGAAATGCCATCTTTGTTAACCACATGACCCAGGAAGAAAACCTAGGGCAACCAGAACTCACATTTACTCAGCTTGGCGAATAACTGATGGTCCCGCAGAGCAGATAAACCAAGCGCAAATGCTAACCATACTCCTCCGCATTTCGAGAATATATCAGAACGTCATCTATAAATTCGACTACGAATTTATCCAAAAAATCCTTGAACACACGGTTCATCATGTCCATAAATGCTGAGGGCGCGTTGGTCAAACCAAACGACATAACCAAGAATTTGAAATGCCCATGCCTCGATCTGAAAGCAGTCTGCGGAATGTCCGCCTCGCAGATCCTGAGCTGATGATAGCCTAAACGAAGGTCAATCATGGAAAATACAGCGCTACCGCGCAACTGATCGAACAAGTCATTGATCCTAGGCAGAGGATACCTGTTCTTAATGGTGACCTTGTTCAGCTCTCTGTAGTCGATGCAAAGCCGCATTGATCCATCTTTCTTCTTTACAAAGAGAAACAGAGCACCCCACGGAGACGAACTCAGCCTTATGAAACCTTTTTCCAACAACTCATCTAGCTGGGTACGCAACTCATCCAGCTCTCTCGGGGCCATCCGGTATGGCGCCTTAGCAAAAGAATGCGTACCCGGCTCCAAATCAATCACAAACTCGATATAACTATCTGGAGGAAGACTGGGAAGATCACTAGGAAACACATCAGAAAACTCACGCTCAACAGGAATCTCATCTAAATGCAGCAAACTGCTAACATTCCCCAAAACCGAAACCAAGCAAGCAAAACAATCAGAATCAAACAGTCTTTGAACACATACCGTAGAAATCGTCGGAGAGACCTGGCGCGGATCACCATAAATACTCCCAGGCTGACCGTTGTCCTTCTTGAAGTCCAAACGCTTACCCTTGCACTGGATCACAACATAATATCGGGACAACCAATCCATGCCTAGGATAACATCAAAATCCTCCAAGTCAATCACCTTTAGATCTGCCTTAGCTAGAAAATCCCCCAAAATAATAGGACAATCCTGAATGCCCTTATCTGATATCACAGAATCACCTGAGGGGAACTAGACGCATAAGGCATCACCGACACGATCTAAATCGAACTATAACCGCTCTACAAATTCCCTAGCCACAAATGAGTGGGTAGCACCTGAGTCAAAGAGAACGCGCGCCCAGCGGTTCTTTACCTTAAAACTCCTTATATAAAATTGCACACGCATTTAAGGAAACAATTGCAAAACTATACTGCAACAAAAGCATAAAGACTAGCGAGAAAGTATAACTTGAAATGACTTGGGTCGATGTCTGAGCCTCTGCTGATGAAATCACGTTCAACTTTCCCTTGAATTTATCCATAGGCTGAGGCGGTGGCAAAGCCTGAAGAGGAACTGGTCGAAGCACAGAGTGGAGCTGTGGGCACTTTGTCTTGATATGACCCTTTTGTCCACACTGAAAGAATACTTTATCTTTTAACCAGCAATGGGCAACATCATGCCCCACTTTCTTACACAAGGCACACACCAAGTCCATCCTGGGAGCACCCTGAATAGCATGAACTTGCTCCTTTTTTGCTGCCAACCTCTTGAAGCATTTCTCCACCGGATGGCTCGGCCGACAACAGAAGCTACAGACCTCCTTGCTCTTCTTACTTGAAGGAGCACCGGGTACCTGGGGGCCCTTTCCTTCAACAGCTTTTCTCTTATCATTTCTCACCTACTGCCCTCTTTGCTTAACATTTTCAATGGCCTCCACCTTCAAAGTAGCTTCTACCACACCAGCATAACTCACTGCTCCATGAGCAACAGCTAGTTGCTGAACATCACTCCTCAAGCCACCAAGGAATCTCTTCGCTCTATCTGCCTCGGAACTCACCAAACTAGGGACAAACCGACAGAGTTTGCTGAAATCAATCTCATACTCAGTAAAAGTAAGCTGCCTCTGCTTCAGATGCAAGAAATCGTTCATCCACCAGTCCCACTCGACAACAGGAAGAAACTTCTTCAACAATATCTCTTTGAAGGAATCCCAAGAGCATCCTCCTACCATGCCCTCCTTCTCTCTCAACATCCAACTCTTTGTTAACCCCTTCAGCTGGTAGGCGGCAAGCATCGCCTTCTGATCATCAGAAACTCCGAAATAGTGAAACATCTCCTCAATTGAAATCAGCCAATCATCCAAGATCATAAAATCCGCCTTCCCATCATAGGTAGGGGGTCGAAGCCACTGGAACTGAGAGATGAAGGTCATTTATGGGGGCACCATAACTGGAGGCACCAAAGGGGCAGGAGGTGCTGGAACAGCTATACCCACAGCAGGATCCTGTGCTCTCGGGACTAGCCCTGCTACTACAGATATCAAGGCCTGGATCTGGGACTGAACATCCACCATCTGTCTTGACAAAGCCTCATTGCTCTGCCTCAGACTTGCTACAACTGCATCATTTTGCCCTCTAGAAGACTCGCCATCTGATTGGGGAGTCGACCTCGTCACTCTACGCTTAGGCTCCATGCTAAAAGAACAAACAATTCAATAATCAAAACCTAGTTCAACTACTAGGACTAAATAATCAAGTACAGACAAACCTACATAAGTACTTGCTTCAACTGCCAACTTGCTCTAGGGTTTTCAATTATAATGTTATGCCTAACTTAAGATGGTTCACACCCATCATACTAAATCATGTGCCTAGACCATGAATGCACGTATTTATATTCTTTTTGACTGAAAATTATGTGTGTACATATGTCATCGTGTAAATCTTCAGCTTGGCACATTGTTCTTATGCAATGTTATGCTATGCATATTGTGTTATGCATTCTAGAAAGGACTTAATGCATGTTATGAGAGGCGTACACATGAAAATATTATGCATCCCATACTACATAATATTTCCAGGCAACGAAAAAGAAAACGTGCTAGCCGCATTCATGTGGTGAGGTTATGCATCCCATACTACATAACCCTCACATGTTTCCTCCTATGGTGGATCCATATACGAACACATATTATGCATCCCATACTACATTATATGCCTCGTATAATTCTATTCATGCATATGAGTGTAGTGTTCGTGCTTCAGGCAAAATATACGGATGAAATATCGGTGTGTGTATGATATGATGCTAAACTACTAATGCAATCAAGGGAAAGGTTGCCCGACCAATTGTCAAGCAACCTCCCTCTGATACCAACTGTCACAACCCGCATTTTCTCACCAATAAAATATATAAGAGTAAGAGAAAAGGCACGTTTTGATGCCACGTCGTGCAGGTGATAACTGCAGACGTTCAGGCAAGGCGCTAACCGAAACAAGCTTTATAGAAAGTCATAGATTAATATGAATAAAAATCCATTTAAGTTTATTGACCGTATCCCTCGGCACAGTAAAATCTTTAAACGCTACGGAAAATACTTCATTTAACACTAGACCTCTTACTTAAATAGGAGTGTCCCCGAAAGACAACCCATGATATGCAACCTCTATATTTAGTATTAACATAGAAATCATCTTTTACGTTATAAAAAAGATAGGGTTTTGTGTTTTGAAAAGCGTGCAATGTATGAAATAATGACAGTAAGGGTTTATAGGGTTTGAAAATACCTAACGTGCATCCTAACATAAAACATCCCAGAGAGCAAGCTAAATAAACTCCAAAGCAGGAAATCTAGTAGTATAAGCAAGGTACAAAGCATCTAAAAGAGAAACCACCAGTGGGCGTCAACAACTGGCACTAACCCACTGGTGAGTAGGCATGTCTGTACTACAACAAGGTCTAAAGGAACTACCTCCCAAGAGTGAGGAGGAGAAAATCCCAGCAGCTGCTATAGCACTAGCAAGCTCCAGAAGAAACCTAGTCGCACAGTCGGCTATAAACCTGAACCTGAGGAATTCAAAAAAAGAACACCTCAGCACAATAATTATCAAAAGGAAATGAGACAAATAGGTTTAAAAAGAAAGAATTTACATAAGGCTTACCAGGCCCAAAATTGAATGCTAGCAACATAAGCCAAAAAAATGTAAAGTGAATAAGTAAAGGAAAATACTCATCAAAAGTGAGTAAAAAGTGGTGCACCAAGTGCACGGAAGAAGCCAAGCTTCAAGAATCTCTGCAAGAAGGATTAGTAAAATAATAAAATCCTACCATAGAGCTTGAGCGGAAAGAATAGCCTAATACTTGAGATGGACAAAATCATCAACAAGGACCTAGGCTGGTGGCAACATGTCCATCCAAGTCTATCAGGCCTAATTATCTTCTAGGTGTTGTGGTGGTGGTATCAGTCCAACTCAACCAAACAGCCTATACCGTCTTAGTAAGACAAGGCATAAAACAAGGGTGGCGGTATCGGTCCGACCCACCCCAAAACCACATCCTACTCCAGTACTAAGTGACCCGGGAAGACTCTTGCTGGTGGTTCCATGTAACACCAAGAAGTCTCACTTAACCCTAAACAATCTAGAGCCACCCACCTAAGAGCCTTATATAAACCAGTGGACTAAACATCCAGTTTGTTTATTCAAGTGGTTTGACACAAAATAAAATAGAAAGTAAATTGATACAAAAAAAATATCAGCAGGCAGCTTGATACTAAACCCTTGCCAATATCTTGATATTAAAGGTAAACAAGTTATTTGATCTCAAACTAAACACATACAATTAGTTTGATAACAAAACATATGCAATCAGCTTGATACAAAACATATTCAATTAACTTGATACAAACATATATAATTAAATTGAGTGGCTTGATACCAAACATAAGCAAGGGGTTTGACACTAAATGTAATCAAGAGGATTAACACTAGATAAAAACAAGAGGTTTGGGTTGTTTTGATACTAATCCGATTTTGAAGCAACTATGGAACAAGCTATATCTTGAAACTAGTTAAAACCAAAACCATAACAATGGTTTACACCCAAGAAAAACCGCAACTATTACATATAACATGAAATGAACAAAACTTGAAACAAATGGGCTCTCGGGTTATACCCGATCAGGGCAAGATCCATAGCAAAAAGGAAAACCTTAAAAACCACAAACCCAGGGAAGAAAAATAACAAAAAGAAAAAGAAAAAAAATTGTGAGGACAGGTACAGATCTGCATAACTATGTCCTAAAAAAATATAGCTCAGGAATCGAGCAAACAAAAGGCATGACATGGAATTGCTTTGGCAAGGGCGAAGGTCCACTTGCCTTGATTTGTTTTTGAAGAATTCGGCCAGCAATACTCTTCCCAAACCGATCGGCTGCAAGCAACGACTCCTAACAAAAGAAACTGGAAAAAAACTGGGCGATCAAAGCACGGAAAAGGGCAAACCCGCAACACCCGATTTAGAAAAAGAAATGGTGAAATCCCAAAATGGGTACCTCGAAACGAAGGTCTTGCCTAGAGGAGTTCGGATCCGGCCTTAAATGGAAGTTCCGAGCTATACGGGGCAAGGGCTGGACGGTCGGAGCTCCTCTTGCTTCCGCCTCTTCGTTCTATCCGCGGGAATGGGCCGCCGGGTTGGGAGGAGAATAACCTAATCTAAAGTAAAAAAGGGAATCCTATTCTTATATACTAACAGCCATTAATAAATCCTAATAACAAAATTCATAAACTAAAAGCCTATACACTAATATAAGCCTAAGTATTAAACATAGGCCACCATTAACATTATAATCCTACACTAACCACCACCATTATTATTACTAATATATATATACCAATAATAAAACAGCACGTATATAATTTTATAAAGCTTCGCACGCACGAATGTATATGCATATATACGCCGGCACGCCTACATCACCCACCAAACTAAATGCGCAAATATATATATATAAACACTTATATAAAATAGCTATCCGCACCCAAGCGTTCACAACACACATATATATATACTTATATGAAATTAGCTAACTCAAACCTTAGCTTAGGACAAGGCACAAGCCTCACCAAACTTGGCCACATAAAGCCATGCACGGAAAAGCAACTACTACTAGCTAACAAGCAACCTTCGAAACAACGTGAAAACAATCGATCTCGGAATTCGACAAAACTCGCACCGTAGCTAGAAACTCAAGCTACAAAAACAGCGGCGAAGTTGAAAACAACATCCGACACTCACATACCCGGGCTAACACCTCCCGAAACTAAAGCACGAGCATTCCATGAGGCATTCCCCGAGAGGCTTTGTCGAGTCTCCAAAACAGACTCCGACTAGCTAGGGAACCTTGTAAATAGGCTACAACAACTAGGAACACCTAACAAGGTACTCTAATAACAGCACAAGCCGGAAATGCGACAACATAATGCCAACGGAATATTAAATAAACATCGAAAAAATGGGGGTGTTACACTTGTCTAAATAAGACTTGGTACTTGGACAATGGATGTTCCAGGCTAATGTCTGGGACAGGATGATTGTTCAAGTCATATGCTCCACGTAAAGCAATAAACAAAGGTTGAGGCTGTTAAGTGTGTAATCCTCAAAAGCTAGAGGGAGCAAGCCTTAAGGTAAGTCTCTCTCTCTTATATAGAGACTAAGTTTACAAATCCATGAATTAAGTTAGATGTGTTTAGGATGAATCTAATCAAGCACACCAGTTGATAACAATGATTAAACTATCCTTTATAATTATATGCATTGTTAACTGGCTTATTAACATGTTAGGTCTCCATTATACCTAGAAGTGATAAAATATTTGTATAATAATGTGACAAATAGAATGTACAACCAGACAATGAGGGAAGCTACAAATTAATCTGGTATTAAGTGAATAAAAGAAGTGCTGAGAGGTATTATAAGAACACTAAGTTCCATGTATCATAACTGGAAGCGTAGAGCAAGCCATAAAGCCTATATCTATTAACTTAAGTGTAAAAATGTTTAATTTGTTAATCTAATGATAAGTCATTTAACCTTTTTCATTATATATATAAAGGCGATAAGAAACAAAAAGCCACATCACTCTTAAAAGCTTTAAACCTAGCCGTCGAGACCGAAACCTTCTCAGTGTCTTGCCGCACTGACTCGATGGCGCCAAAGATCTCAAAGGAGCTCTAGGAGGGCTATGAAATTGTGTGGAATGGATTAAGTCATTCCTTGTACGAGATTAAGGAAGTGTTAAGGATGATTGAGACCACGGGTTTTGAGTACACCCTGTAAGACACCACATTTTTTCTTTTTAAACCACCGGGTTCTTAGGCCCAGAACCTCCATTTTGCGGTGACACCTTCACACCCGGTTAGGCCGCCACTATAAAATGCCAATCTTGCCGGCCGATCTGATCACAACAGTAGCAAAATAATAAAAGGCAAGTCCACAAACATCATATATATAATAAATAATCTCCACGAAGGGAGAGTTCATAGAGATAATAAAAGTACAGAAGATAGGGCTCATGCCCGGTACATAAATTTCCTCGCTATATGTCTCACAATCACTGAAGCAAAACTAAAATAACTACTAGCGATCAGGACTCATACTCCCAATTATCTGTACTCCGGTACTAGACTGTCCCATCTCCAAGTGTGCCGACCTCTGGGGCTGCTCCTCCATTCTAGGCTCCACGGTCCCCTAAAATGATGTGGTTCGAAAACCATTAGTCTAAAGACTAAGTCCTATCATCCCCTGCCCCTTCCCCCATGGTTCCTAGGCACCGAGCGGGGAGGAGGAAAGGAGAGGACAAGAAGGTGGAGAATAATAAGTACAGGTGACGGCAGAACTAATCAAGCAATTCTATGAGCATATATAGGGCAATAATAAAAGTAAGAAGAACAGAACAAGGAGTAAGTAACCATAACTTATACAAAAACACATAAGCTAAGTGATCTTCTGCAAGGCTCTATCGTATAAAAAGACCCATACAAATTTATACGATAGGGTGTCGGTTTTGTAGCAAGCATATATATATATTTACTGAATGAAAATCTTAACTTATAAGCACGCTCACGCGAGCTTATAAACTAAGGGGTCGTTTTGCAGGGCCTATTGTATAAAGCATCCCATAACAATTTATACAATAAGTGTCTGGTTTATATGCAATGGTTATGCTATGACATGCAATTATGCCATGATGTGAACATGCAAGTGCAACTCACCCACTCGACTCTGAGTACACAAACCTTTAGTTCCCCCTTTCTGGAGTCGAACCTCCGAGGATACCTCCGTAGTGATAAACGGAAGCGGTGGGTTGGGCCTCGCCCACCTCTAAACCGGTAATTGCACAACCAGTCATACCTATCGTATTCCTCAATGCTGGTGCACTAAGTGGAGCTCCTGCGTACTCTTACCGGCTGACGCACCGGACTTTATCTGGCCAAGTGTTAAACCACACTTGCCGAGTAAACGTATTGGCGTCAGTGTATTGTCCCTGAAATACCAAAACCCACCACCTTATACTTTATGCACATAGAACTTATGTACCAGCTACCAAGCACAATCTCCTCGAACAATCCCGTCTGTCACAATCAACAACCGAGCCAAAGCTCGTCGGGCAACCCTGCCCATCACAAATCCACCGAACCTACAGCCTGAGTGACCCATCCTAACATCCCGAGACATCAAGGTGAGTGATAGTGAACCCCTATTTATGCTAGTTACTCTTGCAATTCAGTTTTACCTATAGTTTAGGTTAGCCCAGGACTGCCCCCGACATACCCCATGAAGGGCTCTCAACGGGCACTAGGAACTACGATGGGATGAATCCCAAAGCTCTCTTTCGCAAGGCACTTATTATTATTGGTTGTTACCCAACTCCCAATCCTTTTAATGTTTTACTGGATCTAACCCAAGTGTATTTTGACTCTTTCTCTCTCCCCATGGGGAAGACGATGTTTCTCGACCCCGAGCACCTCTTAACACTAGTCAAACCTCTCACTCCTCATCACAACTCTCGATGAAGCACACATTCCACTTACAAGATCAACCCACCAATATCCCAACTCTCTGGGTTCATTTTGCACCATATCATGATTTCTGCTGTTTTACTAAACGCAGACCATCCTAAGCTATATGATGTATTCAATGGGAGGTACTCAAAATTATCATCCAATATCCCTATAATAATAATTGGGGGTCTATAAAGAAATGCTTAGCCTAAATCTAGAAATTAATAATTTTCCTAATTTATCTGATAATTTATTTAATTTCCAAAGAACTCCAAATGCCCTGGTTTTGAACATGAAGTTCCATTTTCATTCATGCAAGATGCATCAAAAAATTAAGATAAATACTAGGCATATATGTTACTGTAAATTCAAGGTCTCCCAATTTTTCCAGTATATAAAGATACGAAGATACGAAGAAAGCCAGATTCGAACTGGCATATGTTCATGAAGTATGTACAGAAATTGTACATCCAAAAATTGTGAATAAATTTTCTCATGAAAGTATGGACCTAGTAACAGTAGTGATCAAGTTTCACAATTTTATAATAAATAATGAGCTCTGAATAAATAATTGAACAAGTTTTTATTTTTATGAGCTTGTGAAGTAAGTACTATAAATATGCATCTAAAAATTGTAATAAAATTCTTGTGTGAAGTTAATAACCCAAAACTCCCTATGCCCAAATTGCACAAATTTCCTATGGTCAGGGAGGTAAAAAATAATAAATAATCAATTAAGGGCTAACACTTGCATAACAAAGGAAGTACCAAAATAATTGCTCCAAAATTCCCATTAAAATTTCCAAAGACTCATACAAATCCTATGACTACACTACCCAAATTTCACATCTTTTCACTCAGTTTTGATAGCCTATTATACAATTACAAAATTTGTGACCTAAACTAGGGTTAGGGTTTTGAGAGGCTTAACTATCCCCAAATCCACTAGTATTTTCACCAGAGGACCTTAGCTACCATAAGGTCCACTCCACCAAATTTCAAGTCCATATAAGGGCATTTGACCCCATGCCCTTCTCAAACCCCCAAAGTCCTAACATAGGGTTTGAACTTGGGACCTATGGCAATCCTACACCAAACCACACCTTAACCCACATGGGGGTATTATATGTCATTCCAAACCAGTTTCCCAAATCTTAGCCTCTGTTGAGGTGATTTGATCTCTCAAACCTCAAAGTGCACTTTTGACCTTATTACCCTTATTATGGCAAGGATAGGGTTTGCAAAAATTCAATCCAAATCATCTCCAAATGAAATGAAATTCTATCTAGAGCCTTATAATGACCCCAAGGACCACTCACCAAAATTTTGGAGAGTTTGGAGGGCATTTGGTCCCTTAATTACTTTATTCTAGGGTAATTAAATAATTTCGAAAACTATAGAAAAATTATCCCCAAAAATTCTCATTTTTAGGCAGGACCTAGGTATAGACTAGGGTGACTCCCTATCCAAATTTTAGGTCATTTGGACTTGGAATGAAGTGGGGGCACATATTTTAATCTCTAGCTACCCCTAGGTAAAGACCCCACCAAAATGGGTGCCCTGGTCAAACAAGTTGTCTAAATTTACTCAAATTATTTTTAAAATAAATTAGAACCATAGTACTACAATTTATATGTTTACCACTTTTTATGATTTAACATCTAGGTATTTTTAATAAATAGAAACATTAATAGCAAATTATATGACAGAAAATACTAAAATCGACATTTAATATATCCAATAAAGCACAGATTTTGAAGTAGATCGGGCGCCAGCTGGCCTTCTTCTTCCTCCAGCCGACGATTAGGATTGACTCGACCTAGAGCTTCTTCCAGAGTCACCCGGCCACCTCCTTGGCAGGCCACCGCCACCACTACCTCCATCGAGGTGGTGGCCATCACTGGGCGGCGGCACGGCCACTAGAGGGGAGGATTCCAGTAATCCTGACGTGCGAGATTTTCCCTAAAAACCAGGAAAATGAAGGGTTGGATCAGGTTCAATTGAGCTAGATCCTCATTGTAAAAGAGTACTGCGATCTACCCATAGAGTAAGGAGAGGAGGAGGACCTTCTTAGAGGACTGGAGGCGGGTTGATCTCTGAGTTGCCATGGCCGAAGGTGAAGCTTTTCTGAGTTCTGCAACTACACAGCCAAGTATCCCGGCTCCTTCAGGTAAGGTGTGGTGGAAAAGGTATCCCTGAGTCCAGGGATGCTTATAGGTTGATCAAATTGGGATGGGAGAGGGTGTAACTCCTAAAGCCTTGAATGGCCATTAAAGGCAAAATTTTAGTTTCAACCTATTGATGGGTTGAGCCACCCCTCTGGCCGGGAAACTGCTGGAAATTCCTCCCCTTCCTCAGAGTAACTGAATCCATCCTTAATGGGTTGCCCATGGCTGCCCTAAGCCATGAATGGTCTTCTCCCTCTTTTCTCTCTCTCCTCCATTAATAGAGTTTTTCTCTCTCCTGCCCATACTAACTAAAAATTACCTCTCCTCCAGCCTATTAGCACCCCACTAATCATAATAATAATAAGGATAGGTCAGCCTAAGTGGGGAAGTGGGTTTGAGCTTGGGTTAGCCTCTTTTGAGCTAAGTTTGACTTGACCTAGCCTTGAGTTGACTTTGGTCAAATTGACCTTTTGTGTCACCATAAATGGGTCCTTGGTGACCTATTGGCCTCCCCTAGGGTCTAGGTAGGGATGGGTAGGGTTGACTTGACACCTTGAAGGTCACTTAACCCTTATTAAGGGCACTTTGACCACTTTGGGGTTTGAGTTGACTTGGGTCAACTTAGCCACTAGGGTTAACCCCAATGTGTCCTTGTGACCCATTGACCTCACTCTAGGGTTAGGAGGGAATGGGTGGGGTCCACTTGGTTAAGGGAAGATCAATTGACCCTATGTAGGTTAGTTTGACCAAATTAGGGTTAGGGTTGACTTAGGTCAACTCAAGTTCTATGGTTGTACTCCAATGGGTCTTTAGTGACCCATTGAGCCCACTTGGGTCATGGAAGACCTTGGTAGGGTTGGATGGGCTCATTAGGGCACTTTGCCCTTAGCTAGGGCACTTTGTCCTATTTAGGCCCAAGGTTATCCTAGGTCTACTTAGCCATCCTAGATTGACTCCAATGGGCCCCTTAGTGCCTTTCACTAGATTGGTGAGGTCAGGGTGGGGTCTTGGAGTCTTATGATCATCCTAAACTAGGGTTTAGGAATCTACTATTTGCAGACTATTCCTCCTAATCACCTTTATTCCTAAGTCCACTTGGTCTTCTTGGGCTTCTACAGTTTTGTCCTGACCTAGTCATTACAAAACCACTCCTAGGGGGTCTAGTTGTCTGAGGGATGTTACAAATCCCAATACATAAACAAAAAATTTCATCCTCGAAATTCTAGTTAGGCCTACGTGGATTCAAATATGAAAAGTAAATTATAACATCTCGAGAGGTTGTTAGGTATACCATACCAAAAAGCTCCAGGTACCTTTATTGCATCAAGTCCTATAGCTCCCATGTGTGCTCCTCTCACCCGTGATTCCTCCACAGGACCTTGACCAATTGAACGTTCTTGCAACGCAAAACTCGTATCCCCTTGTCTTTAATCCAAACCGGTTCCAGGTGAACTGACCAATCAGATGCTACCGGCCCATCCGTGGCCGTAATCTGCTGCTCCGGGCGTAGTAGAGCCCTCCTAATAAAGGATACGGGGAACACGTCATGCAGACCCAACAACTTCGGTGGCAGCTCCAGGCTTTATGTTAAGTGACCGATCCGCTCCAGGATCTTGTAAGGCCCCATATATCTTGGGCTGAGCTTCTTCTTCGACCACGCACCCGTGAACTCCATGCATTGGTTTGATCTTCAAGAATACCCGGTCCCCTACTTTAAACTCCACCTGATGATGTCGAGCATCATAATACTTAGCCTATTTACTCTGTGCCTCTAACATCCTATCCCATATCAGCCACACCTGAGCCTCGGTGTCCTCAACAAACTCCGAGCCTAAAACCTTCGGATCCTCTTCCTGTACCCATGATAGTGGAGTCCTACACCTTCGTCCGTATAGGGCCTCATAAGGAGCCATCCCTATGCTGGACTGGTACATGTTATTATATGAGAACTCAATCAGTGGCAATAGCTTCTCTCAAGGCTCTCCGCAGTCCAGAATGCATAGTCGCAGTATATCCTCCAAAGTCCGATTGGTGCGTTCCGTCTGCCCGTCAGTGTTTTGATGAAAAGTTGTACTTAATGTCAGCCGAATGCCCAAGTAAGTATGCAATGATCCCCACTCCATGGACGTAAACCGTCCATCCCGATCCGATATAATCGTCCTGGGTATGCCATGATAACGGACGAACTGCTCCACGAATTTCCAAACCAGAAAACCAACCGAGTCATCCTTCCTCATCGGGAAAAATCTGGCTACCTTCGTCAGCCGGTCGACGATTAACCAGATCGAATCATTCCCTATCCGTGATCGGGGAAGCCCATGTATGAAGTCCATCGCGATGTCCCCGAATTTCCACTCCAGCACTAGGAGTGGTTGCAACAAACCTGCAGGGTTTCTGCACTCCACCTTCACAAGCTGGCATGTCTCGTAGTGGGTCACAAAGTAGGTGATATTCTTCTTCATGCATGGACAGTACATGGTCTTCTTCAGATCTGCAGTAATCTTCTAAACTCCCAGGTGTACCGAATATCGGCTGTAGTGGGCCTCCGTCATGATATCCTCCCGGACCTGGCCTCCCTTTGGTATATAAACCGGTCCTCTGAAGCATACCAGGTCATTTCTCAATGCGTAATACCTAGCAGTACCTGCTTCTAAGGCACAGAATATCGGCTCCAGCTTGGCATCTTGCCTCTACCCATCTCTGACTCGGTCTCGAATGTCATCTGTGGCACTCATCGCCGCTAAATACTCCTCATATAGCTCGGGGCCATCAGACGTCACCAACGTGATGTGCATATCCTCTAATCTCTGCACCAGCTCCATGGACATAATCTGGGGCTCCGCTCCGGAGGTGGATGCTCTCTGACTCAGTGCATCGACTACCACATTCGCCTTCCCTGGGTGGTAATGCATCGTATACTGATAATCTGCTAGAAATTCCACCCATCGCCTCTGCCTGATGTTCAACTCTTTCTGCGTGTCCACATACTTCAGATTTTTGTGATCGAAGAATATGTCGCAGTGGACACCATACAAATAATGTCGCCAGACTTTCAAAGAAAACACGACCGCTCCCATATCTAAGTCATGAACAGGGTAGTTTTGCTCATGCTACATATGCTGGTGAGAAGTGATGACTAGTTTTAGTCATCCCTTTTGGGATAGTTTAGTATTCATAATTCTTAGGTTTTATTATAGTTTTATGTATTTATATGCATATTATGTTGTTATTTTATTTTAATATTTTGTCATGTTATGATATGAAAATTTAAAGTTTTATTTATATGTTTTAATGTATTTTCACTTTTATTTTATGTTCTATGTTTTACATTATCATGTCATAACATGTTATAAAATATAGCTAACGTTTTGTTTATTTGTTTTTGTTTTATTTGTAGGTTCAAGGCCCACCATGCAGTCCAAGTGCAGCCTGAGCTTTCACCTTTGTGCATCCCAAAGACCAACTCGCCCACACCATATAAAGCAACCTGAGCCTCCATGCAAGCAGCCCACTTCAAGTCAAAACCCGAGTACATGATGCAGCCTACCATGCTACTCGGCCCTTCCATATGGTACAACCCGAGCCCTCCTTGCCGATGCAGCCCACATGCCAACCCGAGCAGCTCTCCTAGTTATACCCGAGCACTCATCAAAGCCCACTACACAATACAGCCCACTTCATAACGCACATTATGCATGGCTTTTACTCCATATATTTTGGCCCACCTTTCTACACTCACTCTCTCCCTAATGAGCCGCTATCTTGCATGGTTGGCCATGCATGGTCGGCCACCTCCCTCACCTCCCTCTTCATTTATTCCAAATTCATCTCCTCTTTTTCCCTCTCTCATGCTCTTTAAAGCCATTTCATCCCCCTTCTCTCATGATAAAAAATCTCTTTTCATTTCCTAAAAATAAAATGCATTGAATCCATCTCTCTCTCCCCCTTCATTAAATATCATGCATGAACCCTTCCACATACATGGCCGGCCACCCCCCCCCCCCCCACCCTCCTTGCCATTTCATTTTATTCCCATCTAGAATATTCCCTCCTCATCTATAAAAGGCACCATGGTCTCATGCTTTCGAAGAAATTTTTGGAGAGAGCAAGTGGAGAGTACAAGTCAAGAGAGCTTTTGTTTCATTGTAATTTTATTTCTTAGATTACCTTGTTTCAATCTCATTTCGTTTATGTAATACAACATCGTTTTGTTTTAGCATTGTGTACTCTTTCGTTTTGTATCAATAAAAATGAAATTTTCTTCTCTTTATATTGTTGTTTCCTTTTCTAATATGAGTAGCTAATCTTCTTTTAGCATTTGATCATGAGGATCCATGATTTGAGATGAGAATTTTTTTTCTTCGTAATTTTATTTTTGCTAAATTTCTCTCGATCCCTCTCTGAATTATTTTTTGTCGACTCAGTATTTCCGGTATACGGTAGTAGGCCTTTGATCTCATTTCATAGTACTCGAGAGACTCGTTGATTTGAAAGATCACTCAAAGAAGGAAGGAGTTGCACACAATCCTAGAGATAGGACGACGTAAATCCTTCGGATTGGAGTCAAATCCAATAGTGCAGATCACCTCGATAATGCAACTTTAGGCCTCTTTGATTTGTAAAGAGATTTCAATCAAAGCATCTATAAGTTAGGAGACTTAATGCTCTAGCGAGATTTTGTCATATTTTCGGATCTGTCACGGTCGAGTTTAATTCACAATTATAAAATTATATTTTTATTTCTCTTATCTCTTTTCATGGTGAATCATAGATCAAGTGCTATCTTTTAATCCAAAGTTTCATTTAAATTTCGTTTCAGTTTAATTTTAATTTTTCAAAACCCCCACCAGCAATCATACGGTAGGATAATAGTTGAAGCGTGAGTAATAGTACTTGATAGCCCTGAGTCTTAAATACGACCTTAGTACTATAATTCGATAGGTACACTTGCCTCTTCGGGTTGATAGTCAGTTCATCCCACCAAGTTTTTGGCGCCGTTGTCGGGGACCTTCTTCGTCAATATTTTGAAAATGCTTTCGCTATTACTTCTGCAAAAATCCAAAAACATAATTCATTATCTTTCTCATATTCAAGTTTTTATTTCCTTTCTTTTCTTCCCTCCATTCTCTTTCATTTTATTAGTGCATGACCCACACGAATCTGTTGCTACTTGTTGATTTGAACCCAAAAATCGAACGCTCTTTTCGGAGACAACTACGATTTGGGGCTTCCACTTCTCAAACAGTGGTTGAGGATTCCGACGGTGATTGTAATTTTAATTCTGAAATGGGAGATCCCAACCCAGGAATGGCTCAGCAAAGGACCATGTCCGATTATGCTCGACCCAACCTGGAGGGTACAGAAACAAGTATTGTTCGACCTGCAATTGTGAACAATAACTTCAAGCTTAAGCCTAGCATCATACAAATGGTGCAGCAATATGTACAGTTCGACGGATTACAAGATGAAGATCCGAACTTACATATTGCTAGTTTTCTCGAGATCTGTGACACCTTTAAAATTAATGGAGTCTTAGATGATGCTATTAGGCTAAGACTCTTCCCCTTCTCCCTAAGAACTAAAGCCAAACAGTGGTTGAGTTCTCTTCCAAGAGGATCATTCACTACTTGGAACATTTTAGTAGATAAATTTCTTGCTAGATATTTCCCTCCTGCAAAAACTTCTAAATTAAGAAATGATATAACTTCTTATTCTCAAATTGCTTCTGAGACCCTCTATTACACTTGGGAGAGGTTCAAAGAACTTTTGAGAAGATGCCCTCATCATGCTCTGTCTGTATGGTTACAAGTTCAGAGATTTTATAATGGGCTAAATCAAGAGACTAAGTAAATGATAGATGCCGCTTCCGGTGGTTCTTTGGACCGTAAAACTCCGGAAGCCGCTATTGAGCTTATTGAGGACATGGCGATGATCACCTATCAGTGGAATTCCCCTAGGACTCGCCCAAATAAACCTGCAGGTATCAATGAAGTGGACTCTGTATCGCAACTGGCGCTGCAAGTGGAGATGTTGAATTAGAAGATATCGGAGATGACTGTTTCCTCCACCCCTCAGGTATATGAAAATGCAAATGCTATTGCTACCGAGCTGGTGGATTATCTGGGGAACATACCTAGGCCTGCTCAAAATAATGCTTCAAACTTTTCTGCTTTTTCTAATTTTTCTGCTCCTCCTAGTTTTAAATCTTCTTCAAACTCATATCACTATGGATGGCGTAACCATCCAAATTTTTCTTGGAGTAATCCCGCGAATGTCGCACGTACACCGCACGATTTCACTCCACTACCACCACCACCAAAAACCTTCCTCTTTGGAGGAAATGCTTTCAAGATACATAAGCACCAATGAACCGACCATTAAAAATCTAACAGGCTCAATGAAAAATTTAGAGAGTACGGTCGGTCAATTAGCAAAGATGGTTTCCGAGAGGCCACCTGGGACTCTTCCCTCAAATACTGAGCCAAACCCAAGGGAGCACGCGAAAGCAATTTCCCTTCGGAGTGGCAAAGTAATTCACAAGCCCACTACAAGGGAAGAGCCAAAGGTGATTGCCTCTCATACTGCTGAACGAATTAGTGACGAAGAAATAACTAATAAAAATTTTGGAAAAAAACTCTATTTTTGAAAATGAACAAGAAACATCTATTTTGGAAAAATAAAAAGATGGTTTTAAAAATAATGATCTCGAGATTTTAAAAGAATTTTCGCCACGTCCCTACCCCTCTAAGCTTATGAAAGATAAGCTAGATGATAAATACCAACGCTTTCTTGAAATGTTTAAACAAATTCATATCAATTTGCCATTTCATGAAGCGATTAGCCAAATGCCAAAATACGCTAAATATCTTAAGGACCTGTTAACAAACAAAAATAAATTAGAAAATCTTTCTCAAGTAACGTTAAACGAAGAGTGCTCGACGGTCATTAAAAACTCAAATCTTCCTAAAAAAATAAATGATCCGGGTAGTTTTTCAATTCCTTGTATTTTTGGAAACCTTTTTGTAAAACATGCGTTAGCGGACCTAGGTGCGAGCATCAACTTGATGCCATTCTCATTGTTTAAGAAGCTAGGATTGGGCACTTTCGGCCCTACGCGCATGAGTATCCAATTAGCTGATTGATCAATTAAGTATCCATTAGGTGTTGTTTAGGACGTGCTAGTGAAGGTTGACAAATTCATCTTCCCGGTGGATTTTATCATTCTTGATATTGAAGAGGACGTCGATGCCCCTCTTATCCTTGGTCATCCCTTCCTAGACACCACTCGAGCAATCATTGATGTAAGTAACAGAAAACTTTTTCTGCGTGTGGAAGATGATGAGGTCACGTTTTCTATTAATGAATCAATGAAAAACTCTTTAAAAAATGATGACTCTTGTTATTTTCTTGATGATTTATATGGTGACTCTTCTCTTTATCTTTCCAATATTTCATCAAATGATTTTTCCTCTTCTTTTTCTAGAATTTCTTCAAATGATTTCGAAGGCACGGTTATGTACGTACAAACCATTTTTGAAAATGAATCTGATTTTAAACAAAAGAATCTTGAGAATTCTAATTCTAAAAAAGACAAAAATCTGAAAAACTATTTTGATAAACCACCCGATCTTGAAACGAAAATCTAGCACGATAAGAACTTGTGCCATCCTAAAACAATTAAACCTGGCGATCAGGTTCTTCTTCTGAATTCACGCTTATGTCTTTTCTTTGGAAAACATAAATCTTGATTGTCTGGATCGTTTACGGTCAAACAGGTTTTTCCTTATGGCACTGTTATACTCTCGCACACGGATAAGGGTGATTTTAAAGTAAATGGCCATTGCTTAAAGTTATATTTTTCAAATGATTATGTATCTCCTGCTGCGGAACAACTTTTATTTATATCTTAATGTTTTCTTTCATGGAACTTTCTTTTAAGTTGGACATTTCGTTTTATTCTAAGACTTTTATTATTATTATTCGAACTTTAAATTGTTTTAATAAAGAACAATCTTTGGCACCTGCCCACAGACTCTATTTTTCTGCTTTTATTTTGCTCTTCCTTCTGGAGGCCAACCAAGAAAGTTCGTGATCGCCGCTCCAACGTTGCTATTTTTAAGATGGATCAAGTAAAGTCTGCTGATTATCAAGTGATATAAAGCGCAAGCATGGGGGAGCGACATCCACAATCAGCCTCATAACCCCGGGGAAGACCAGTTCTTTTTTTTATTATTGTTTTTACTTTCCTACACTTTCTCTTTTTCTCTTTCTCCTCCTCTTTCTCGTTTTTTTTCATTGAGGGCAATGAAAACGCTAAGCATGGGGGAGGTGTTTAGGTTATTTCCTTGTTTCCTCTTTTCTTTTCGGAATTTTGAAAATATTTTTCTTTAGCTTTATCAAAAATCCAAAAAAATTAGAAAATCCAAAACCCAAAAAATTAGAAAAATAAAAAATTAAAAATAATTTAAAAAAAAACTACTTGAAAATCAAAATCAAAAATTATTTTCTATCTTTATTTTTATGTTTTCTCTAGTGGTGTGTATGCCCTTGCGGTCCTTTAGTTCTAAGTAGAATTTCGTGAATAGGTTTCCTAAATCTCCTATTCTAACATAGCTTAGTTTACTAGTTTCTATTTATTAAATATAGGCATCCATTTGTACGTTATAAGTTAGCAATTTGTAGTCATCTTTTTATTCGTTTAGTTGTGTATGAATGGTTGCTAGGAAAACATTATCACTTTTTCATTTGTTGGGTAATACTTTCTTGGTGTCTAGAACTTGTCCCTAGCTACTTTCGAAACATTTGCGCCTTTTTCACGAACTTTAGAAATGATTTAGGCCACCATTTGACCCGTTTGAGCCTTTTTACCCACTAAACAATTTCACCATTGCAAAAACTATTTTTGGCCTTTTCCCTTTTCTTTGTTTAGCTCCACTTTTTTTATTATTTTTCACCAAAGCCAAAAATGCCCTTCCTATTGCACACTAAACCTTGAGCTTCATTTTAAAAATCATTGTGTGATGGGTTGTTTCTTTTTGAAAAATGAAAAGGAATTTTTATCTTACATTTGGAGCTTTCCAAAATTTTTGTGTTTCAAAAAATGAAAAATCAAAATCGAAAAAAAAGGAAATGGAAAAAAAAAGTTTATGTTGGCCAAATTTATAAAAGAAAAATATATCGCCTTGTTTTGTGTCTTTGTTTTAATTGGAGAAATGACATACTTGTAATTTCTCATTTTGGTTATGGTTTATTTATTTTGAGCTCAACCTTGGTTTAGTGTGTGTCTTAGCCTTCATTTTTATCTTTGCTTTTCACTTCCAAATTATTTGCCTAAGCCAAGTCATTACGCCTATTTAAGTCCTTTTGATCTTTAGAACGTGAATTGTGTAGTGGAGAGAGTGTGAACGGACAAGCCTATGGACACCATCATTGATGGATTTCTTTGGAGGTTATCTTGAGGCGACTTAGGGGTAATTGTTATTCTAGCAACCTAGTAGTTCGTTTAATGCGCCGTTTAATTAGAATGTTTACTTTTTCTTTTCTTATTTTCTTAAAGTTATGGATGCTTTGTTTTAAGATTTAGAAATGTGTAAATTTTTCTTATGTTTTAATGAGATTTTTAGGTCTGCACTTTCAAGTTTTCTATTATGCACTTCTCACCCCACTAGTTGTCAACATAGAAATTAGGATAGTTTAATTTTTCATGTTTTGGTTTTCTTAACTATGAAACTTTAAAAATAAAATATATCTTTTGTTTTTCCCTATTTTCATTTTCATTTGCTTTAGGGCAAGCAAATACTCTAGCATGGGGGAATTTAATGACTAGTTTTAGTCATCCCTTTTGGGGTAGTTTAGTATTCATAATTATTAGGTTTTATTATAGTTTTATGTATTTATATGCTTATTATGTTATTATTTTATTTTAATGTTTTGTCATGTAATGATATGAAAATTCAAAGTTTTATTTATATGTTTTAATGAATTTTAACTTTTATTTTATGTTCTATGTTTTACATTATCATATCATATCTTGTTATAAAATATAGCTAACATTTTGTTTATTTGTTTTTTTTATTTATAGGTTCAAGGCCCACCATGCAGTCCAAGTGCAGCCCGAGCTTTCACCTTGGTGCAGCCCAAAGACCAACTCGGCGACCCCATATAAAGAAACCCGAGCCTCCATGCAAGCAGCCCACTTCAAGTCAAAACCTGAGTACATGATGCAACCTACCATGCTGCCCGGCCCTTCCTTATGGTGCAACCCGAGCCGACCTTGCTGATGCATCCCACATGCCAACCCGAGCAGCTCTCCTAGTTATACCCGAGCCCTCATCAAAACCCACTACACCATGTAGCCCACTTCATCAAGCCCATTATGTATGGCTTCTACTCCATATATTTTGGCCAACCTTTCTACACTCTCTCTCTCTCTCTCTCTCCCTCATGAGCCGCCACCTTGCATGGTTGGCCATGCATTTCCCCATGCATGGTCGGCCACCTCCCTCCCCTCCCTCTTCATTTATTCCAAATTCATCTCCTCTTTTTCCCTTTCTCATGCTCTTTAAAGCCCATTCATCCACCTTCTCTCATGATAAAAAATTCTCTTTTCATTTCCTAAAAAATAAAATGCATTGAATCCATCTCTCTCTCCCCTTCATTAAATATCATGCATGAACCCTACCACCTACATGGTCGGCCACCCCCCCTTGCCATTTCATTTTATTCCCATCTAGAATCTTCCCTCCTCATCTATAAAAGGCACCATGGTCTCATGCTTTGGAAGAGATTTTTGGAGAGAGCAAGTGGAGAGTACAAGTCAAGAGAGCTTTTGTTTCATTGTAATTTTATTTCTTAGTTTACCTTGCTGCAATCTCGTTTCGTTTAAGTAATATAGTATCGTTTTGTTTTTGCATTGTGTACTATTTCATTTAGTATCAATAAAAATGAAATTTTCTTCTCTTTATATTGCTGTTTCCTTTTCCAATATGCGTAGCTAATCTTCTATTAGCATTTGATCATGAGGATCCATTATTTGAGATGAGAATTCTTTTTTCTTCGTAATTTTATTTTTGCTAAATTTCGCTCGATCCCTCTTTTATTTATTTTGTGCCGACTCTGTATTTCGGTATACGGTAGTAGGCCTTTGATCTCATTTCATAGTAGTCGAGATACTCGTTGATTTGAAAGGTCACTGAAAGAAGGAAGGAGTTGCACGCAATCCTAGAGATAGGACGACGTAAATCCTCTGGATTGGAGTCAAATCCAATAGTACGAATCACCTCGATAATGCAACTTTAGGCCTCTTTGATTTGTAAAGAGATTTCGATCAAAGAGACTATAAGTTAGGAGACTTAATGCTCTAGTGAGATTTTGTCTTATTTTTGGATCTGTCACGGTCGAGTTTAATTCACAATTATAAAATTATATTTTTATTTCTCTTATCTCTTTTTATGGTGAATCATAGATCAAGTGCTATCTTTTAATCCATAGTTTCATTTTAATTTCGTTTCAGTTTAATTTTAATTTTTCAAAACCCCCACCAGCAATCATATGGTAGGATAATAGTTGAAGCATGAGCAATCGTACTTGACAGCCCCGAGTCTTAAATACGACCTTGGTACTATAATTCGATAGGTACACTTGCCTCTTCGGGTTGATAGTCGGTTCATCCCACCAGGAAGCATAAGAAATCACATGGCCCTTCTGCATCAGCACTGCACTCATGCCCTGGTAGGAAGCGTCGGTGTAGACCTAGAATCCTCCTCTCCCCGAAGAAAGAGAAAGAATATGAGCCGAGGTGAGTCGATCCTTCAGCTCCCGAAAATCCATCTCACACTGTGCGGCCAAACAAAGGGCACGTCTTTCCTTGTCAGGCATGTGCGTGGAAGGGCAATATAAGAAAATCCCTCCACGAACTTCCGGTAATAACCGGCAAGTCCTAGAAAACTCTACACGTCTATGGCCATCTTCAGCTGCGGCCAGTCCCAAACTGCCTCAATCTTGGCTGGGTCCACTGCCAACCCAGCTCCGTTGATAATATGGCCTAGAAAGGCCACCTCCTTCAACAAGAACTGACATTTGCTGAACTTTGCATATAGGTGGTGCTCCCGTAGTCTCTCTAGAGTCAGCTTCAGATGTCGTGTGTGCTCCTCCTCCGTCCTCGAGTAGATGAGGATGTTGTCAATAAACATGATGACGAACACATCAAGATAAGCCTCGAACACTCGGTTCATGAGGCTCATGAACGCTGACGGTGCATTTGTGAGCCCGAAGGGCATCACGAAAAACTCGAATAACCTATATCTGCTACTGAAGGCAGTCTTCGGAATGTCCTCCTCCCGAACCCGCAGCTGATAGTAGCCAGACCTCAAATCTAGTTTCGAAAAGAAATGCGCCCCCTCCAGCTGATCAAACAGCTCATCTATCCTTGGCAATGGATTGGTATTCCGGACTGTTAGTCGATTCAGTGCTCGATAGTCGATGCACAATCTAAGTGTCCCATCCTTCTTCTTGACGAACAACACCGGGGCTCCTCATGGTGAAGAGCTTGGCTGGACAAATCCGTCTTCAACTAGTTCCTGCAGCTGGCTTCGAAACTCTGTCAACTCCTTCAGGGCCATCCAGTAAGGGGCTCTAGATGCCGGTTTAGCCCCTGGCGCCAGCTGTATCCGGAAATCCTTCTCCCTGTACGGGGGGAGCCCTGACAACTTCTCTAGGAATACGTCAGCCAGATCCCGCACCACCGGGATATCAGAGATGGAATCCTATGCCTCGTACATTTCAAACAACACTTCATAAACTTCCTCCCCCTGCAAGTGAGCCTTGACGGCCTGCACGGATGATAGCAAGAGAGGGGGAATAGGTCTAATACCTTCGATGATGATGTGGGAATCCCCATGCCTCACGGTGATCCTCTTTGATAGGCAGTCGATCTGGGCATGGTTCCAATGCAACCATGTCATGCTCAGGATCAAATCAGAGATTGGAATCTTTAGGATCGTTGCTGGTGCTTCAAACACCTTCCCCCAGATCGCTGCCTCCATGTTGCAGTGGGTAGAGGTGAACAGCTCTGATCCGTCTAGTATTCGTATCCTCATCATCAGGCCTATGAATCTCTCCACGCCTTCCAACCCTTCCACGAAGGCCTCCGACACGAACGAGTGCAAAGCACCCGTATCGAACAACGTATAAGCGGGTTTGCCGCTGATGGAGACTATGTCTAGGGTAGTTAAATATCTTAGAAATCTAGTTATGGTTTTCTTTCCTAGTCTGTAAATTCTATATCCATAAGTCTAAATATTTAGGAAAGAAAACATAAAATTTACTGGCGTACCTGTGATCACTTGCTCCGGGTTCTGTGGTTGAGCCAGATCTAATGCATACACTTACTCCCTCTCCTGCGTGCGGTCTTCACCCTAGTATCCACGTCCTCGGCCATGCCCTCGGCCTCCAAAATACTGAGCAGGTGGGGTAGCCGGTGGTGCTGGTATGTGTGCCCCCTTCATGGGGCAATTTCTCCGTATATGCCCCACCTGATGATAGTTGAAGCACTCTAGCGAGGGATATACCATACCCTCAGGTCTCTATATCTCCCGCATCTTGAGAGGCTGAGGAGCCATCACCACTGGTTCCCTCTGCTCCTGTCTCACCTCCTGACGAGGTTGGTCCTCTGCCCTTCTACCATCTCTCCCATCAGCAAAGAGGCCCCTTCGCTGATCATATCTAGCTCCCCAGCCCAGATTCTCAGTTGGCCGCTTCCGGCCTCGAGTAGCATGCCAATCTGCCTCAATCATTTTCGCCATCTCCAATATTTAAGGAATAGACCTGTCATACATGAACAACCGAGCCTCCCTCAGATCCTCTCGCGATCCCTTATAGAACCTCTTGGTGTATGCTGTCTCATCCAATTGATAAGAATCCCCAAATCAGGCCAGATGGTTGAACTAGCGGTGGTACACCACCGTTTCTTGCCCTGTCTCAACTATAAAAATCTGTCTTCCAGCTCGTCTCTGGCCGACTGCGGAACAAAATGCTCAAACACTGCATCCCTCAACTCCTCCCAAGCAATCTCTGCAATCTCTTTATCAGCAAACATTGTGTCCAGCGATGTCTTCCACCATCTCTTGGCATGGGATTCCAAGCAAAAGACCACCAAAGTCACCCTATCCTCCTATTGGCACCGTATCCCAGTCAGCATCTCATATATGATGTACAACCACTCCTCCGTCCGAACGACCAACTCTATCCCCAAGTAGGATGGGGGAGAAAGTCCTCGGAAAATATTCAGCAAATTGGCCCCCGGGTTTGGCTGCGGAGCCGAAACTTGTTGGGCCCTGAAAGCGTCCAAAATAGCTGTCAGAGTCTTCCCCATCTCTGACTGTAGGAACGGAGTGGGGATTGGGGGATGTGGTGCAACATTCGGAGTCTACTGGACTCCGTCCAGTCGTGTAGGCTGTGATGGGGGCTGCGTAACAAAATCCATTTGTAATTAATCGTTCAACCCGAATTAAAAGTGGACAATTTAAATGTGATCCCCCATATGGTCACACAACTGCTTCTGCTACTTAGTTTGTCCCCAAACTAAACTCGTGCGGGAGTGACCCAGGGGTTGTGGACTGCTACTTTTTCGACTGAGGTTTCCTTTGAAACCACTTGTAAGACCCCTTTTTTTTCTTTTTACATAACCGGGGTCTTAGGCCCAGAACCGCCGTTTTGCGGTGACACCTTCACACCCGGGAAGACCGCCACTATAAAACGTCGATCCTGCCGGCCGATTCCATCACAACAGTAGCAAAATAATAAAAGGCAAGTCCACAAACATCATATATATAATAAATAATCTCCACGGAGGGAGAGTCCATAGAGATAATAAAAGTACAGAAGATAGGGCTCATGCCCATTACATCAATGTCCTCGCTACATGTCTCTCAATCGCAGAAGCAAAAATAAAATAACTACTGGCGATCAAGACTCACAGTCCTAGCTGTCTGTACTCTGGTACTAGACTGTCCCATATCCAAGCGTGCCGACCTCTGGAACTGCTCTTCCATGCTGGGCTCTACAGTCCCCTCAAATGATGTGGTTCAAAAAAAGTTAGTCTAATAAAAGACTAATTCATATCTCATCCCCCACCCCTTCCCCCATGTCTCTGAAGCACTGAGAAGGGAGGAGGAAAGGAGAGGATAAGAAGGTGGAGAATACTAAGTACAGGTGACGGCGGAACTAATCTAGCAATTCTATGAGCATATATAGGGCAATAATAAAAGTAAGAAGAACTGAACAAGGAGTAAGTAACCTATACTTATATGAAAACACATAAGCTAAGGGATCTTCTGCAAGGCTCCTATCGTATAAAAAGTCTCATACCAATTTATACGATAGGGTGTCGGTTTTCTAGCAAGCATATATATATATTTCCTGAATGAAAATCTTAACTTATAAGCACGCTCACGCGAGCTTATAAACCAAGGGGTCATTTTGGAGGTCCTATTGTATAAAGCGTCTCATACCACTTTATACAATAGGTTTCAGTGTTATATACAATGATATGCTATGACATGCAATTATGCCATGATGTGAACATACAAGTACAACTCACCCACTCGACTCTATGTACACAGACCATTAGTTCCCCCTTTCTGGAGCCGAACCTCCAAGGATACCTCCGTAGTGGCAAATGGAAGCGGTGGGTTGGGCCTCGCCCACCTATAATCTGGTAATTTCACTAGCAGTCAGACCTATAATGCGCCTCAACGCTGGTGCACAAAGCAGAGGTCCTGCGTACTCTTGTCGGCTAGCGCACCTGACTTTATCTGGCCAAGCGCTAAACCACACTTGCCGAGTCAACGTATTGGCGTCGGTGCATCGACCCTCCAATACCGAAGACCCACCACCATATACTTTATGCACATGCAACTTATGTATCAGCTACCGAGCCAAAGCTCCCCGAACCATCCCGTCTGTCACAATCAACAACGAAGCCAAACCTCGCCGGGCCAACCTGCCCATCACCAAATCCACTAAGCCTACAGCCCGAGTGACCCATCCTAACATCCTGAGACATCGATGTGAGTGAAAGTGAACCCATATTTATGCTAGTTACTCTTGCAATTCAGTTTTATCTAAAGTTTAGGTTACCCCAGGACTACCCCTGGCATACCCCGTGAAGGGCTCTCAAAGGGCACTAGGAACTACGATGGGCTGAAGCCCAAAGCTCCCTTTCGCAAGGCACTTATTATTATTGGTTGTTACCTAACTCTCAATCCCTTTAATTTTATACTGGATCTAACCCTAGTGTATTTTGACTCTTTCTCTCTCCCCACGTGGAAGACGATGTTTCTCGACCCCGAACAACTCTTAACAGTAGTCAAACCTCCCACTCCTCATCACAACTCCCGATGATGCACTCATTTCACTTACTAGATCAACCTACCAACATCCCAACTCTCTGGGTTCATTTTGCACCATATCATGATTTCTGTAGTTTTACTAAACACAGACCATCCTAAGCTATATGATGTATACAATGGGAGGTACTCAAAATTATCATCCAATATCCCAATAATAATTATTGGGGGTCTATCATGATATGTTTAGCCTAAATACAAAAATTCTTAATTTTCCTAATTTATCTGATTATTTATTTAATTTTCTAAGAACTCCAAATGGCCTGATTTTGAACATGAAGTTCCCTTTTTAGTCATGCAAGATGCATCACAAAATTAAGCTAAATACTAGGCATATAAGTTATTGTAAATTCAAGGTCTCCCAATTTTTTTAGTAAATAAAGAACTCTAAATTTTATTTTGAAACATATTCCATTTTCATATGTTAATGAAGTAAGTACACAAATTGTACATTCAAAAATTGTGAATAAATTTTCTCATTAAAGTATTTACCTAATAACACCACTGATCAAGTTTCACAATTCTACAACAAATAGTGAGCTCTAAATAAATTATTGAACAAATTTCCATTTTTATGAGCTTGTGAAGTAAGTACTGTAAATATGCGTCTACAAATTGTAATAAAATTCATGTATGAAGTTAATAACCAAAAAATACATATGCCTAAATTACACAAATTTTCTATGGTCAGGGAGGTCAAAAATAATAAAAAATCAATTAAGAGCTAACACTTGCATAACAAAGGAAGTACAAAAATAATTGCTCCAAAATTCCCATTAAAATTTCCAAAGACTCATACTAATCCTATGACTACACTACCCAAATTTCACATCTTTTCACTCAGTTTTGATAGCCTATTATACCATTACAAAATTTGTGACCTAAACTTGGGTTAAAGTTTTGAGAGGCTTAAATTTCCCTAAGTCCACTATTATTTTCACCAGAGGACCATAGCTACCATAAGGTCCTCTCCACCAAATTTCAAGTCCATACAAGGGCATTTGACCCCATGCCCTTCTTAAACCCCCAAAGGCCTAACATAGGGTTTGAACTTGGGACCTAGTGCAATCCTACCCTAAACCACACCTTAACCCACAAGGGGGTATTATATGTCATGCCAAACAAGTGACCAAAATCTCAGCCTCAGTTGAGGTGATTTAACCTCTCAAACCTCAAAGTGAACTTTTGACCTAATTACCCTTATTATGACAAGGCTAGGGTTTGCAAAAATTCAATCCAAATCATCTCCAAATGAAATGAAATTCTATCCAGAGCCTTATGATGACCCCAAGGACCACTCACCAATATTTGGGAGAGTTTGGAGGTCATTTGGTCCCTTAATTAATTTACTCTAGGGTAATTAAATAATTTCAAAAACTATAAAAACATTAACCCATAAAATTCTCATTTTTAGGTAGGACCTAGGTATAGACTAGGGTGACTCCCTGTCAAAATTTCAGGTCATTTGGACAAGGAATGAAGTGGGGGCACACATTTTAATCTTCGGCTAGCCCTAGGTATAGACCCCACCAAAATGGGTGCCCTGGTCAAACCAGTTGTCCAAATTTACTCAAATTAATTTTAAAAAAATATAGAACCATAGTACTACAATTTATATTTTTACCACTTGTTATGATTTAACATCTAGGTATTTTTAATAAATAGAAACATTAATAGCAAATTATGTGACAGAAAATACTAAAATCGACATTTAATATATCCAATTAAGCACAGATCTTGAAGTAGATCGGGCGGCAGCTGGCTTTCTTCTTCCTCCAGCCGACGGTTAGGATTGACCCGACCTTAGCTTCCTCCAGCCGTCACTGTCAGCCACCCGGCCACCTACCTGGCCGGCCACCGCCACCACCACCTCCGTCAAGGTGGTGGCCATCACTGGGCGGCAGCACGGCTGCCGGAGGGGCAGATTCCGGCAATCCCGATGTGCGAGATTTTCCCAAAAAAATAGGATGGCACGAATCGCTTGAATGCAGAGATTGGCCACGAGCTCCCATGCCTTTCTTCTAACTCAAAATCTCGTGAAGAGAAGAAAGTGATTTGGCTTTGAATCGTGCGGGCCAGCCTGCGTATTACTCAAGAGTGTCCCATAGGTGTTTTTAGTCACTCGACCATTGATCACCAGGAAAATGAAGGGTTGGATCGGATTCAATTGAGCTCGATCCTCATTCTAAAAGAATCCTACGATCTACCCATAGAGTAAGGAGAGGAGGAGGACCTTCTTAGAGGGCTGGAGGCGGGTTGATCTCCGAGTTGCCATGGCCGAAGGTGAAGCTTTTCCGAGTTCTGCAACTGCACAGCCAAGTAGCCCGGCTCCTTCAAGTAAGGTGTGTAAAAGGTATCCCTGAGTCCAGGGATGCTTTTAGGTTAATCAAATTGGGATGGGAGAGGGTGTAACTCCTAAAGCCATGAATGTCCATTAAAGGCCAAATTTCAGTTTCAACCTATTGATGGGCTGAGCCACCCATATGGCCAGGAAACTGCTAGAAATTCCTCCCCTTCCTCAGAGTAACTGAATCCAGCCTTAATGGGTGGCCCTTGGCTGCCCTAAGCCATGAATGGCCTTCTCCCTCTTTTCTCTCTCTCCTCCATTAATGGAGTTTTTTCTCTCTCCTGCCCATCCTAAATGAGACTTACCTCTCCTACAGCCTATTAGCACCCCACTAATCATAATAATAATAAGGATAGGTCAGCCTAGGTGGGGGAAGTGGGTTTGAGTTTGGGTTAGCCTCTTTTGAGCTAAGTTTGACTTGGCCTAGCCTTGGGTTGACTTTAGTCAAATTGACCTTTTATGTCACCATCAATAGGTCCTTGGTGACCTTTTGGCCTCCCCTAGGGCCTAGGAAGGGATGGGTAGGGTTGACTTGACACCTTGAAGGTCACTTAACCCTTATTAAGGGCACTTTGATCACTTTGGGGTTTGAGTTGACTTGGGTCAACTTAGCCACCAGGGTTGACCCCAATGTGTCCTTGTGACCAATTGACCTCACTCTAGGGTTAGGAGGGCATGAGTGGGGTCCACTTGGTTAAGGGAAGATCAATTGACCCTATGTAGGTTAGTTTGACCCAGTTAGGGTTAGGGTTGACTTAGGTCAACTCAAGTTCTATGGTTGACTCCAATGGGTCATTAGTGACCCATTGACCCCACTTAGGTCAAGGAAGACCTTGGTAGGGTTGGTTGGGCTCATTAGGGCACTTTGCCCTTGGCTAGGGCACTTTCTCCTATTTAGGCCCAAGGTGATCCTAGGTCTACTTAGTCATCCTGGATTGACTCCAATGTGCCCCTTAGTGCCTTTCACTAGATTGGTAAGGTCAGAGTGGGGTCTTGGAATCTCATGATCATCCTAAACTAGGGTTTAGGAATCTACTATTTGCAGACCATTCCTCCCAATCACCTTTATTCCTAAGTCCACTTGGTCTTCTTAGGCTTCTAGAGTTTTGTCATGACCTAGTCATTACAAAACCACTCATAGAGGGTCTAGTATTTTTAGGGATGTTACACACCCTTTCTAAACCCACAACCATTCTTAGAGAAGAGGTAGTGGAATTCTTCTCCAATGCTAATGTGTCATCTTCTCAAAACTCACTTAAATCTAAGATTGAGGACATCAAGATCACGGTAAACCCTAAGAGACAAGGCAAAGCCCTTCGTCTACCCTCCATCACCCCTAGAGAGGAAAAATAATACACTATCACGGAGAGAGATAGAGCTCTCGGATGGTGTGGATATAGTGATGTTGAACCTGGGTTTATTAAGAGGTAATTCTTCAATCAGAGAGGTAAACTGCTAGCAGATATTGTAGGGAAAGCCCTTATCTGCAAACCTGGATCACATGACACAATCTCCAGGTTAATGTTTGGTGTGATGACTAGGATAATCTTCAATAGGAAGACCTCTTGGTCATCAATCATTTACCAGAGAATAGTAGAGATGTTGGGTATTGTATCCACAATGGACCTGATTTGAAGAAGCCCCTGAACAAGCTAAGTTGAATTGACAATGTATTTGACGATATTCTATCAAGTTTTGCTTGCAGCTATTCCATGCTAAGTACACACCAATGTCAGGGTACAGTGGGTCAATATACACGGGTCTGCGCAACGTAATCCCTCATTAAGTAGATCAGTGTGTTGACTCACGTGTGCTCTCTCTATTGGAGTGTACTTATTTTCAAGTACAGGGTTAAGGTAGATCAAGAGCAGAAGAAGGAGCAAAGATGGGTCAAAGACCAAGTCTTCAAAGGAAGGAAGAGAAAAATCTTCTAAGTCCAAGTCGACGGGAATCACTAAGTCATTCCCGCCGACTTCGACGGGAGTCACTTGTGATTCTCGCCGACTTCGACGGGAATCGTAAGTGATTCCCGCCGATTTGTCGAGAATCAGTTAGCCTCTCCCGCCGACTTCCTCCGGGTGACAGTTTTCCAACAGGAATTCTGCCAAGGCAGAATCGACGGGAATCGTGAGTGATTCCCGCCGACTTCGACGAGAATTAGTCTGCATTCCCGCCGATTTCTTCTGGCTGACATTTTTCCAACAGGAATTCTGCCAAGGTAGAATCGACGAGAATTGTGATTGATTCCCGCCGACTTCGACGGGAATCACCAACGATTCCCGCCGATTTTGCCTTAGGAAATTTTCCTCGTTCGTTGGACCGAACCAAGATGCCTTGTGCTATTTCAGCCGGGGCTAGGGTTTCTCCTTGTGGGTCCCACAATGGTCTTTAGGGTTGGCCTCTAGTATATATATACCCATATTTTGAATCTCTATAGTAAACTATTCACGCAAAATCAAAAGTAACTGACGCCGTGCCCTAGCCGATCGCGGAAACCGCCGATCGCCTGTAGCCGCTCGCAAGTTCATCGCCGCCGTTAATCTCAGTGCTTCTTTGATCTTCCAACGACAGTACCGAGGCAAGCCGAGCATCTCACGCATCTCTCTTGAGATCTCTTGTCTTCCGATTTGTTGAACGAGATTTGTTCTCCATTCCGAATTGGTTGAGACGACTGATCCAACTGAGATCGTTCGTAGACCTTGCTTGCTTCGTCAAGAAGTTTGGATCTACAAAGAATCGCCGCCGCAATCACTTGCCTCCGCCGATCTTGAGAAGACCCATTCCAAGAGAGAACTCTGGTTGTGGACTCTTCGTATTTTTCGTGCAAGCTACAACGAACGAAGAAGGACATCGGAATCTCCAAAATCTTTGTTTGTATTTTCTTTTACATTCAATTTTGGTTTGTTGAAAAGGAATTTTCATTCCTTGTTGTAAGGGTGGGGTGCAACCCGTGTTGGTGGAGTTGTGACTCCTTTGTTGGAAGGGTTCCTTCCGTAGTGTGAGGATTGGATTTCAATCCGTTTGGAGAAGTGACTGAGTCGTCCCTTGGTGGGAGATAGGTCGAAGGGGGAAAGTGGACGTACCCAAATCGGGGAACCACTATAATTCTTTGTGTGTTTTCTGTGCTGTGTTTGTTAATTTGTGCAGGTAAAATTAATTCCGCAAAAGACTGCACGACACCTATTCCCCCCCCCCATAGGTGGATTTAGTCGACACTAAAGATTTTCAAGTGGTATCAGAGGGAGGTTGCTCATCCATAAGGTTAACACCTTGAGTAAGATCCTGTGTCTAGTTTCAAGAAGGAAGAAGAACTCGGGAATGGACGGACTCAAGTATTCAGGAAAGATCCCAGTATGTACCAAGCTGAACTTTCCAATTTGGAAAGAAAAGGATCAGGTTCTACAATGAAGCAGTCGAACCCCGACTCTTCATGATAGTGGAGGAGGGACATTATATCCCCACTAAGGGCTCCACCATTGATCCGACCAAGATGGTGCCCAAGAAGCTCTCCGAAATGGATAAGGATGAGATGGTGCTTATCAGGACTAGACAAGAAAGCTCAAAACATCTTAGTAAGCGCCGTCGATGTTTCCATGATGCAGAATTTCAAAAACTGCAGGACTGCCAAGGACATATGGCACTGCCTGATCATTTTGATGGAAGGCACAGATGAAGTAAGGGATGATCAAAGATCCCTTTTGAACCAGAAGTATGAGGCCTTCAGGCAAGGTCCCAAGGAAGAAATCAGAGAGACATTCGAGAACTTCCTGAAGATAGTCAAATCCCTGAAGGGTTATGCCAGAGTGTTCACTGATGGTTAACTAAATGACAAATTCCTAAGATCCCTTACTAAGGAATGGGACACCAAGATCTGCGCCATCAGAGAATTTGGCAAGCTGGCAGAAACTGATCCCTATATTCTGTTTGGAAAGCTAATGTCCTACGAGCTTCAGCTGAACACCAGAAAAGCTGAAGAAGAAGCTGATAAGGCCGCAGCCAAAGAAAAGACTGTGGCCCTAAAAGCTAGTCACTCAAGGAAAGGAAAGGGTGCAGCCTCGTCCCGCTCTTGGAGAAAGGCTGTGGAAGAAGACTCTGAGCCATGCTCATCCGGCTCAGATCTATCTGAGGAAGAAATCTCCTTCATCACTCGAGAGTTCAAGAAGTTGCTCAAGATGAGGAATCAAAGAAAGAGAGATGGCTCCTCCTCAAGACATAAGAAGAAGAATTACTCTTCTGACAGGTATGAGTCTAAACAGAACAAACATCGCTCTGCTGACATTATCTGCTTTGGATGCAATAAGCCAGGCCACGTCGTTACTGACTGCCACCAAAGCAAGAGATAAGGGGAAAGGAGAGGAGCACAAGTCCTCTAGAGATAAGAAGAAGGAGAGGAGCTACATTGCTAAGAAGCCAAAGACGCTGAGTGAATCTGATTCGTCAGACTCCAGTGATGATGAGGAAGCCTACTTCGGGCTAATGGGTCGCTCCGACTCAGATAGAGACTGTCCCCCATTTACTTGGAAGGTAAAAGATCGCACCACCCCCCCTCTCTGACTCTTACTCTAACTCTAAGTCTCCTGAAGATGATCACGAGGACATTCCATCTGCCCGTAAGGCTGAACTCCTCGAAAAGTATGAGCTTCTGCTCAATACTTTCGAAGAGTGCCAAAAGAGGTTGAGCGCTCAGAAAAAGGAAGTCAAATTCCTTAAGGCTGAGGGTGTGTCCCTAAGAGAAGAGATCACTAGCTTAATTTCTCTCTGATAGTAACATCTGGAACTGACTTCTGAGCACTTAGATTCTCTAAGGCTCCTTGACCAAAAATAGGAAGAAATCAACAAGCTGGAAGAACAGCTTGCGGCAGAAAGAAAGATTGTCAAAAGCTTCTCTATGCCCAAGACCGTTCTTCCTCTGATTGATGTATTTTCTGCTCAGTCTAAGGGGGCTGGCTTAGAGCATGTGGGAGTGTCTGGCAAATCATCCAGGAGAAACATAAATCAGAGGAAAAATAAGGCTGCTAAGAAGGCCTCTGTTGTAGAAAAGGGAAAGGCCCCACTCGATCCTATTTCATTCAGAAAGCCTGGCTTTCCTTGCAATGAGCAGGACTTTGAGTCAACCTATGGCCACTTCTTCCATCCCTCGGTTGAAAAGCCCAAGAGCTGGTATGATGGTTTGACCTTCCCCCGCAACTACGGTGAGAGTGTCTTCAAGGCACCTTATGAGGAAATCCAAGTGGAGAATTATGGCCACTTCTCTAGCGGTCATAATAGGAAGCAGGCACCAAAGGCCAAGCCTGTCATATTGAAGGAACAGGAAGTGAAGAAGTCATGTGATTGTTGTCATCATGATGCGTCCACCTCCAGATCCAAGTCCCAGGCTGGACCCACCGTTCCAAGGGTGAAGCAGGAGCCTAAGAAACGGTAAACCAGGTTTGACTATTGGTGTTGTGGCAAAGTTGGTCACTTCGCCGTGGATTGCTGGTTTAATCCAAGATTCAATGAGACTCCTCATGTTAGCAATGCGAGGCCGACCACTCATAGGGTTAACCACCCGAGGGAGAGTATGCTAACAAGGAATCTAGGACCCAAGTTCAATTGGGTTCCTAAGGGAAACTAATTCTATTTTGCAAGTATGTCCAAAGGCCACCAAGACGCCAATCTGGTACTTGGACAGTGGATGTTCCCGGCATATGACCTGGACAAGAAGCCTGTTGCGTGATTACTCCCCAGTCGAAAATGGACCCAAAGTAATCTTTGGAGGATCTGATCGAGGAGTCACCAGGGGTTATGGTATGATTTCCAACGGTGTATTCCTTATCACAGACGTGGCCTATGTTGAAGGGTTAAACCATAACCTGATCAGTGTAAGCCAGTTGTGTCATAAAGGATACAACGTTAAGTTCTGCAAGGATAAGTGCTTGATAATATCGTGTGCCTCTTCGGAGACGGTATTAACCGGCATTAGGAGCAGAAATATCTTTTGCTTAGATTTTCTTAGCTTAGACTTTTCTACCCCCGTGTGCCTAGTAGCAAAAGGCAGTGCTTCTCTCTGTGAACAATGACACAAGAGATTAGCACATATTAATTTCAAGACTATTAATATGTTGTTTTCCAAGAATTTAGTAAGGGATGCCCCTACTATTAAGTGCATCAAAGATAGCCCTTGTCCTGCATGCTAGAAGGGCAAACAGACTCGGGCTACCTTTAAGGACATTGCAGACAAAGACTCCTCCAGATGTCTTTATCTTCTGCATATGGACTTGTTCGGTCCAGTGCAAGTTCAAAGCTTAGGATGCAAATCGTATATGCTAGTTATTGTTGATGATCACTCTAAGTTTACGTTGGTGTTCTTCTTGAAATGAAAGTCAGATACGTTTGACATCTTTACTAATATTATCAAGCAGATTCAGAACGAACTTAACTACTCCGTGGTCAAAATCAGAAGTGACCATGGAACAGAATTCGAGTCTGGTGCTATGACAGAATTCTATGAAGAACATGGTATCTTTCATGAGTTTTCCTCCCAGCGTACTCCTCAGCAAAACGGAGTTGCGGAGAGGAGAAATAGAACGCTCATTGAAACATGTACGACAATGTTGAATGACGCTTCTCTTCCAGAGTACTTCTGGGCAGAGGCTGTCAATACGGCTTGTCATGTGCAGAACTGAGAATTGATCAACAAGAATCATCGTAATATACCTTATGAGCTATTGAAAGGCAGGAAACTGACCATGTCCTATTTAAAGATTTTTGGCTGCAGATGCTATGTACTCAATAATGGGAAGTACCCACGTTCTAAATTCGAAGAAAAATTCATCGAAGGCATCTTCATGGGATATAGTATCCATAGTCGGGCATATAGGGTTTTCAATAAGAAAACCCTAGTGGTAGAGGAGTCCATTAATATTGTATTTGATGAAGGAAGCCTGCTTCATAGCAATTCTTCTAGTGGCATTCTTGAAGATGCAGGTGCAAGGCTTGAACAGCTAAGTCTAGATGAGACTGCTAAAGATGGAACTCCCAAGTACGTCAAGGTCTCCACCTCAACGCCACCTGGAGAAGATTACGGTCAGGATAAAGAAATTTTCACAGAAGAGGGAGAAGCCCGAGAAGCTGTTGGAGCTCCAGATGGAGGACTCTTAGAGCTCAGACACGTGAGGGCTCACCCAAGAGATCAGATCATAGGAGATCCTCGAGACGGTGTCAGAAATCGCAGAGGTACAATTAACGAGATTCTGCACCTATGTTTTCTATCAAAGGTTGAGCCAAAGAAGTTTGACGAAGCGAACAAAGATGCGTCATGGATATTGGCCATGCAAGATGAACTGCATCAATTCAAACAATGCAACGTCTGGACGCTTGTTCCCAGACCAAAGAAACAGAATGTGATCGGCACTAAGTGGATCTTCAGAAAAAAAACTGGATGAACACGGTGTCATCATCAAGAACAAGGCCAGACTGGTGGCTCAAGGTTACAAATAGGAGGAGGGGATTTACTTCGACCAAACCTTTGCACCAGTTGCACGGCTCGAGGCGATCAAATTGTTCCTGGCATATGCCTCTCACAAAGGATTCAATGTCTATCAGATGGACGTGAAATCTGCGTTCCTAAATGGAAATTTTAAAGAGGAAGTATATGTCGCGTAACCTCCAGGTTTTGTTAATCCAACATTCCCTAATCATGTTTACTTTCTTAATAAAGCATTATATGGCTTAAAACAATCTCCTCGAGCTTGATATGAGACTCTGTCTAGTTTTCTTCTTGAGAACAAGTTCTCGAGAGGAAAAATAGATAAGACATTGTTTCTTAGGGAAGACAAAGACAAGATTTTGCTGGAGAAAATCTATGTCGATGACATAATATTCGGCTCAACGGACAACAACCTGTGCAAGAAGTTTTCTAAACTTATGCAAGGGAAGTTTGAAATGAGCAGCATGGGTGAGCTGATGTACTTCTTGGGACTTCAAGTGAAACAGTCTGAGGATGGAATTTTCATTTCTCAGATGAAGTTCATAAATGAACTCCTCAAGAAATGAGGAATGGAGAATGCAACCTTTATGAGGACTCCAATGAGATCCATTGTGTCTCTGGACAAGGATGAGAAAGGGAAACCTTTTGATGAAACCAAATACAGAAGCATAATTGGATCCCTGCTCTACCTTAATGCTAGTAGACCGGATATTATGTTTTCCACATGTGTTTATGCCAGATATTAGGTGAACACTAAGGAATCTCATTATGTCGTTGCAATGCAAATTCTTAGATACCTTAAAAGTACACCAAATCTTGGCTTGTGATACCCAAGAAACAATTATGTCAAGTTGATAGGCTTTTCAAATATTGACTTTGCAGGAAGCAGGGATGATAGGAAAAGCACTTCCGGGACGTGCCAATTACTCGGAAGAAGGCTTATTTCGTGGAACAGTAAAAAGCGGAACATTGTCGCAACCTCTATAGCTTAATCTGAGTACGTCTCAGCAGGCAACTGTTGCGCACAACTTCTATGGATCAGAAATCAACATGAAGATTATGACTTGCAGTTCAGAGAAGTTCCAAAGTATTGCGACTCCTCGAGCGCAATAGCAATTGCGAACAATCCAGTGTCGCACAGCAGAACAAAGCATATTGAAGTGCGCTACCACTTCATTCGGTAGCATATGGAAAACAAAGATATCTCTCTCTACTATGTCCCCACGGATAAACAGATTGCAGATATCTTCACAAAGCCCCTAGACGAGGCCAAGTTTAGTCTCTTCAAAACTGAACTCGGCATGCTAAACTATGAAGATTGAAGACTGAAGGGCTCCAGGATCTTGGATCAATGGGGAGCATCAGCGAGGAACTCAAGATCGGGCACGGATGCAAGAACTGAGGGGGAGCTTTGTGCTCCAAGTGAAGTCCCATATTTGCAGCAGTCGAAAAGGGGGAGATTAAACTCTCGGCTAAGGCTAAGGTGGCTACCAATGCTAAGAATGCTCTAAGGAGAATGGTAATGGATTTCACTCTTAACTACATTTTCATTTTATGATTTTCATTCCCATCTGTTCTATTCACCTTAGCTTGTAGGGTTAAGACTTCTTCAAATAGGGGGAGATTGTTGGGTATTGTATTCACAATGGACCTGATTTGAAGAAGCCCCTGAACAAGCTAAGTTGAATTGACAATGTATTTGACAATCTTCTATCAAGTTGTGCTTGCAGCTATTCCATGCTAAGTACACACCAATGTCAGGGTGCAGTGAGTCAATATACACGGGTCTGCGCAACGTAATCCCTCGTTGAGTAGATCAGTGTGTTGACTCACGTGTGCTCTCTCTATTGGAGTGTACTTATTTTCAAGTACAGGGTTAAGGTAGATCAAGAGCAGAAGAAGGAGCAAAGATGGGTCAAAGACCAAGTCTTCAAAGGAAGGAAGAGAAAAATCTTCTAAGTCAAAATCGACGGGAATCACTAAGTCATTCCCGCCGACTTCGACGGGAGTCACTTGTGATTCCCGCCGACTTCGACGGGAATCGTAAGTGATTCCCGCCGATTCGTCGAGAATTAGTTAGCCTCTCCCGCCGACTTCCTCCTGGTGGCAATTTTCCAACAGGAATTCTTCCAAGGCAGAATCGACGGGAATCGTGAGTGATTCCCGCCGACTTCGACGAGAATCAGTCTCCATTCCCGCCGATTTCTTCCGACTGACAGTTTTCCAACAGGAATTCTGCCAAGGCAGAATCGATGGGAATCGTGAGTGATTCCCGCCGACTTCGACGGGAATCACCAACAATTCCCGCCGATTTTGCCTTATGCAATTTTCCTCATTTGCTGGACCGAACCAAGATGCCTTGCGCTGTTTCGGCCGGGGCTAGGTTTTATCCTTGTGGGTCCCACAACGTTCTTTAGGGTTGGCCTCTGGTATATATATACCCGTATTTTGAACCTCAACAGTGAACTATTCATGCGAAATCAAAAGTAGCCGACGCCGTGCCCTAGCAGATCGCGGAAACCGTTGATCGCCTTTAGCCGCTCATAAGTTCGTCGCCACCGTTGATCTCAGTGCTTCTTTGATCTTCCGACGATAGTACCGAGGCAAGCCGAGCATCTCACGTATCTCTCTTGAGATCTCTTGTCTTCCGATTCATTGAACGAGATTTGTTCTCCATTCTTAATTGGTTGGGACGACTGATCCAACTGAGATCATTCGTAGACCTTGCTTGCTTCGTCAAGAAGTTTGGATCTACAAAGAAACGTCGCCGCAATAACTTGCCGCCGCCGATCTTGAGAAGACCCATTCCAAGAGAGAACTCCAGTTATGGACTCTTCGTATTTTTCGTGCAAGCTACAACGAACGAAGAAGGACATCGGAATCTCCAAAAGCTTTGTTTTTATTTTCTTTTACATTCAATTTTGGTTTGTTGAAAAGGAATTTTCATTCCTTGTTGTAAGGGTTGGGTGCAACCCGTGGTGGTCGAGTTGTGACTCCTTTGTCGGAAGGGTTCCTTCCGTAGTGTGAGGATTGGATTTCAATCCGTTTGGAGAAGTGACTGAGTCGTCCCTTGGTGGGAGATAGGTCGAAGGGGGAAAGTGGACGTACCCAAATCGGGGAACCACTATAATTCTTTGTGTATTTTCTATGTTGTGTTTGTTAATTTGTGCAGGTAAAATTTATTCCGCAAAATACTGCACGACACCCATTCCCCCCCCCCCCCATAGGTGGATTTAGTCGACACTAGAGACTTTCAAGAGACACACTCCAAACATGGCCAGAATTTTTTCCTTATACCTAGTGAATACCTACCCTGATACATTCAAGCAGGAGCAAGGAGTGAAGATTCACTACCTAAAAAGAATGGACATAAAAACTTTGGACAGATTCAATAGGGTCCTACCAATCTGCCAACCTTCAACAATAAAGAACTCCTCTAGGTACACAAGGAATAAAGCTACAGAGGAGGAAAGATCCGCCAGCTCTGAACCAGAGCTTGGAACCTCCTCTCAAGCTGATGTTGGTCTGCAAGTTGACTTATCACTCAGTCAATCATCTGCAAACATTCAACTCAAAGATACTGTTGTGCATGTTGATAAAATCCATGCAAGCCCTAAGTCAGGACAAGTGTCAAAGAATGCCACTAAAAAACGTGTTGCTACAGAAGATGAGCAGATATTGCAAATACTGATGATGTAGCTACAATTGATCATATCCATACTACAGAAGATAACCATGAGCCTTCTAAGACATTAGATACTTATCTTGATAGGTCAAGCCCAAAGAAGGATGCTCAGTCTGAGGGGGAGCATGATCAGATGGATTTGACAAACTTAAATCAAGTTGTCAATAGAATAGTTGAGTCTGCACCCACTATAGGTAACACCCATACCCTCTTAATTAGTTGTGTTAATATAGCTTTAACTAAGGAAATGTTTCCTTCTATAGGTGTTATAGTTGAGGGGGAGCCTTCTCAAGTCACTGCTCAGGATGCTGTACCTCCTCCTATGAGCCATACATCATCTAATCCTATCTCAAATGAGGAATTAGTAAACCAAATCAAAGCACTCATAGATGCTCGGACCACAACCCTTAAGGAGTATGTTGACCAATTAGTTGCCAAGCTGAGGGATGAATTGTCAACCAAAGTCAAGGAAAATAAAGAAGAAATCTCTCACTTAAACAGACAAGTCACCACCTTGTTTGATAGGGCTGGAACTAGTAGCATCAAACTGACCACCCTCAAGAAATCCTTGGACACAAGCCAAAAACTCTCTACAGCTGACATAGGATATGTCAAGAATATTTGAGTTCAACTGATGAGGTGATCAAGGGTGAAGCAGATCATGTAAATCTGCTGTCACCAATGTTGCTTTCCACTCAATGAAGGAGGCACTACTTCTGAAAAATGAGTTGTTTGCTGACAATGAGAGAATACTCCAATATCAAACAAATATGAAGCCAACACCACCCTACTATAAAATACCATCAGTGAAGAAGGCAGAAAGTGGGAGAGCAGCCATGCTAAGATAGCAGCACTCATTGAAGAACAATCCTTCAATGTAATTCATGGCACCAGGGTGGCACTATACCTGCCCCTCCTGGATAGAAAGAGGCTAGATGACCTAGACTTCCTACCACAAGCAAGAGCTGTACAGGATGCAAAACTTGCTGCCAGAAGAAAGAGGGAAGGCACTCAAATGGCATAAGAGTTCATGGCAAAGAGGAGAGCTGAGAAAAGAGATGATCCAGATCATGAACAGCTAAGTGATGCATCTGAATCCATCATTATCAATGCTTGGATAAGCCATGGACAAATCTTAAAGAACATTGATAGTGTATATCCTTCTGAGGAATGGATCAAGCATTTGGAAAGAAATTCCCTAGGGGAAAGAGTATTCAAAGAAAATCTGGTAAGGAAGAGCAATCCTAAGAAAATGCCTCCCGGATATATTCTAAAGTCATTCCTTTACTTTAATAGGCAGGAGAACAAAGCTGAAAACTTGAAGAAGACTGTTGCTTCCAAGAATGCTGATTCAAGCTCATTAAAGAAGAGTTGTGTTGAGACTGGAAGACATGGGGTGCTTAAATTATGTAATCAATGTCTTGTAATGAATATCAATAGTGTAGTAATACCAAGTATTTATCAATGAAATTAATATGAGTTGACCCTGACTATATTGATGTGATAAATGTGCATGAAATTATCATCTATATATCTGTGATTAATAAATATGTTGTTCTTTCATAGATATCCTATAATCATAGGTTTTCTACTATTGTTTGGATTAGATAAGTGTTAGTTATATCTTAATCATAATGTTTATCTTGTTAATGATTGAAAATTCACTAGTACCATTGGTTATTCAATCATTGTGTTAAGCCATCTCATCTAGGGGGAGTTTTTTTCCTATACTGGGATAGCTACTTGTCATGATAATTTTTCATCAAGCCTATCATGATATTTTTTTTGTTGATGCACCTTAGCATGGATGGGTGTTCTTCCTTCCTCAAATAGGGGGAGATTGTTGGGAATTATGCCCTACAATGTTTCTCAGGATTTGAAGAGACATCACCAATCATGCTAAGGGGCATAATGTATTTGATGTGTGCTTGAGTTCATGCATGCAGGTGGTCCTTGATTGGACAGGTGAACAGGAAGTGGAAGCTGGAAGTCAGAAAATTTGACTAAGGCATAACCGCTGAGACAACTGAGAAGAATGTCTCAACAAAACCACTGAGACAGCTGAGAAGCTCAACACAAAATGTTGAGAGAAGTGTTGGTCTCAGCTAAACCGCTAAGACAAAAGGCAGTCTCAGGTGTGAAGAGGAAAACACTGAGATGGTTGGGAAGGAACCGTTGAGATAGAAGAGTCTCAGTTGTGAAGAAGAAACCGCTGAGATAGGAGAGAAGGAACCGCTGAGACAAAGCCAGCAAAAATTTTCTAAGCCCAGAAAGTGGAATTCGTCGAGCTCAGCTTACAGATCATAGAGCTTAGCTCACCATTCTTTGAGCAGTTTACTTAGAAACTTGAGGTTCAGAATTCATCGAGCTCAGATCGTAGTTCGTCAAGCTTAGCTCACAGATCGTCGAGCTCAAGTTAAAGGTTACAGATTAAGAGTTCATCGACCTGAGCCAGCCTTTTTTCAAGCTCAAGTTAAAGGTTGAAGATTCAGAGTTCGTCGAGCTCACCTCTCAGATCATCGAGCTCAAGTTAAAGGTTGGAGATTCAGAGTTCATCGACTTGAGCCCGTCTTTCATCGATCTCAAGTTAAAGTTGAAGATTCTGAAGTTCGTCGAGCTCAGCACATAGTTCGTCGATCTCAGATCGACGGTCATCGAGCTTAGTCAAAAAACTTCATATCGTTCATCGACCTGAGCCCGTCTTTCATTGAGCTAATGTTTTTCTTCTTCTGAGGAATGTGGTGCTCACCATGCTTGACTGGGCTCACATTCAAATTGTGTCGTTTATTCAAATCAACAGATATAAAAGAAAGAGAAAAAAAGAAGATTAGGGTTAACGAAAACCAGAACTAAAACAAAAGTAGAATGAAAAAAAGAGGTCGTTGTCCAGTAGTGAAAGCCAGAAGGCAAGGATAGCTGAAGATTCTTCCAGTTCAGTAGGATTGTTCCTTAAAGAACAAGTTGGTTGATTCAATCTATCAGCAAGAGAAGATAGTTGTGTGAAGGGATGTAAGCCTTCAACAGCAGTTGTTGCCTTCAGTACAGTAGAGAAATTGGTAGTTGTAGAAGAAGACTAATTCCTTCTATAGCAAGTGGGCTGGACTGATATCTGCTCAGTCCAGCAAGTTTGACTCAGAGATTTTTCTCTGAGTTAGTATTTCAATTTACTTGATTATTTCCTGTAGGATTCTATTTATCTGAATCTGTGTGTAGGGCACTTTGTGTCTAAGTGGTAGGTGACAGATTAGTCACTAAGGTAGGTGCCCTACTAGGGTACTGAGGTAGGATCCATGTGTGGATCCGAGCAGTAGGGCTTAATTTCCTGATGTAGGAGAGTGATGCTCTCTGAGGTTGGATCCAAGTGTGGATTGAGGTAGGGATGTCCTCCCAGCCTGAGTGTAGGGCCTAGTGCCTGAGGTAGGTGACTAGTGAGTCACTGAGCTGTGGGTGACAAATGTGTCACTGAGTTGTAGGCCTTGGAGGAGGCTGAGTTGTAGGTGCCTGGAAGGGCACTGAGGTAGGTACCTGGAATGGTACTGAGTTTTAGGAGTGTTGCAGCACTCTGAGAGTAGGGTTTTATGCCTGAAGTTGTAGGGCTGAGAAGCCAGAGCTGTAGGCCTTAGAAATAAGGCTAAGGTAGGTGGTTAGTTGACCAATGAGCTGTAGGAGCACTGTAGGGCTCTGAGTTAGGAACCCTTGTGGTTCTGAGTTTGGATTCTGAAAAGAATCTGTGTGTAAGGCTGAGGGCCTGAGGTGTAAGCTCTGAGGAGCTTATTGGTGGAGTTTGTGCCTAGTCCAACAAATCAGTTGGATAGGTGGGAGGGAAAGTGGATATACCCAATTGGGGAACCACTATAAATATTTTTGTGCTTGTTGTGTTGCTTGTTTCTTTCTTGTATTGCAGGTAATTAGGACAAGCTCTAGATCACCAAATTTATAAACAGCAAAAAGGCTTAAGTACTTTCAAAGACTTATTCACCCCTCCCCCCTCTAGGTGACTAGCTAACCTTTAAGTAATAAATTTCAATAATAATACTTGAATATGTAATTTATAGCTTGCAGCGATCAAAGTGGTTGGAAGAACACGTGAGGTAATTCTAGCAAGCCATGCTGATAATGTAGAAATAATTAAATGGTATGGTGAATGTTGTATGATTTGGAATTTGTAAGAAAATATATGACTTGATATGCATGTGCCTGCGGATTATTGAAATGGGACTAGATGAGAAAATGCACGTTGCCATGCGATATGAAAAGTCTTAATATTGAATGGATGAATAGGATAGTCCACTGCTAGGAGTTGTGTCTCCCTACGGGAAGTAGTGTTGGACTAGTGTGATGTGTAAGGTGGATTGCCACCTATGATAATGATGAACCCTTAAGTGCTTAGGATCACAGGAATGCAAAAGGGTGTAAGTGTGTGGGTATTTGACCGCACTGGATTGATGTGATGATAAGGGACTCAGTATAGAGCCATTTGAGTGCAGTTGAGCATTGGATTGGTTATAATGAGAAGGGAATTGATTGGAGCCCTTGGATGTGATGACATGGCTAAGTGAATATGCATGCGGTATGAGTTGACAAACAATGTCATAATCAGGGGTTAAGGATACTATAGCAGGTCTACGGGATCGCCAGTCAACACACCAATAAGAGTTGACAGATAGAGTTTGGATGGTTGGGCTTGGTCCTCGGTGCTCACTCCCGAGGCTCCTTTCGTGCCAAGTGGATGGTTGGGCTTGGTCCTTTGGTGAAATTCTCCCAGAGGCTCCTTCTGTGCCATACTGATAGGCCAGTTTGGGCTGTGTTCTTGGTGCACATCTACCCGAGACCCCTCTGAGTCATAGTCTCATGTGCTGTGCTATTGTGTTCTTAGCGTTGAGGCATACGGAGGCCTAAGACATGTAGTGTGGTTACCATCCTAGTAGTGGAGAATCTCGCTCTACTATCACCGTCTGGCCATGACGAATGATGCCTGAGAGGTTATCTACCTGCTCAAAAAGTGGGAACTAAAAGTCTGTGTCAACATAGCTGTGTGCGTGTGTGTGAGAATGAGTGAGTCATATTAATGCATTCATGTCATACCATTGCATTGCATCATAAAGATCCTTATCATATATGTTTGTATGTGCACTCTTATATGGTGAGTTACTTACTGTTGAGTCGATCCTTAACTTAAAAATCTGTATGAGCATTTTTATAAGTTATGTTACTTTCCTGTTATAGAATTATCTATTATAGTGGATTGTTATTACTCAAGTAGAACTGTTAGTATAGATTGGTATTGCTACTTGATATACACTATGGCGGATATTATGATGTTAAGAATAGAATTATATACCACCTGCTTGTACTTACTACTGATATTTATATATATATAGTACCACCATCCTCCCGCTTGGTGCCTAAAAGTCGTCGGGGTGAGAGGACGAGATAAACACTTAGTCTTTATGACTAATAGTTGCTACATCTATAATTTTAGGAGGGAACCCTATAGATAGAGTAGCAGCAGGTTACGCGGGAGGGAAGCCAGGCCAGAGTGACAGGGCCTGGTACAACGTTACCATCGCTTCCATCAGTTACTGATGTGAGTTTTAAGTGACTCATATTATAGCCTTTGGGCAATTTGTGTACTCTGATGTTGTAGAAGATGTTGTTGCATCTTATTTCTATTTTACTTCGTTTTGGCTTATATAATTGTGTGGATTTTGACTTCGATTTTTTCTTAAGTTGGGTTGACATGGATGATATTGGTTTTAGCCGACTGGATATGCATCTTGTAGTATCAGTCGACCTGTGTGTTGACATTACCTGTAATGCCCCAAAAACACTATAGGTATGGGAAGTGTTTTTATGGGTTTTTGAGCCCTGGGATTTTCCCGGCTGGAGGTCACGGGCATGTTAGGGGTGTCGCCACTGGCGTGTAAAATTTTACACGGGCGTGTCAACATGCTGTGTCCTTCTCTAGAAACTAGGTTGTGTCGATGGGCGTGTACATGGCTCGGGACACGGGTATGTCGTGGTCGACACGGCCGTGTCAATCCTGACACGGGCGTGTCAGGACCCGTGTTCACTAAGGGTCGTGTCGGTTCCAAAGAGCGGTTATGGAACACGCCCACCGACATGAGCGTGCCAGTTTGGGCGACACGAGCGTTTCAACTTGGACACGGGGGTGTCTCAACCCATGTCCTGCTCTTGATCGATGATTTTGTGTGATAGCAGGGCACACAATCGTGTGCAAAGCCGTGTTCGGCCATCTGAAATGATTTTTAGAGTTAATCTGGGCCGTTCGTTTTTATTAAATACGATCCAACAAGCCTGGCTTGCCTCCTGATGGTTTATGGATGGGAATGTGGAAGTTATTCCTCATTTCATCTTTGTCTTTCTCTTTCTAAGGAGAAGAGAGAGAGGAGAGAAAGAGGAGGTAGGAGAAGAGGAATCCGGCCGCCGGTGGTGCTACGGTGGTCCGAATCGCGTGCCGAATTAAGATTTGCGGAGGCAAGAGCATTGCGGTCCTTTTAACTGTATATTTTTATCCATGGCGCCAAAACGTGTTGAAAGGGTAATGATTTCCCACTCGGACATGTGAAGTCCTTCTTTCCTGCATTTGTATAGGAACCCTCCACCAAAAGGTGGAACGCGAAGTGATTCTCGTGGGATCGGTGGTTCATCCCTTCCTTTGTTGCATTAGAACTGGAAGTGAGTAGTACGGTTAGGCATTCTGTGTGAAGCCCATCCGGAAGTGAGTAGTACGGATTGGTGATGCTTTGTTTGCAATCGGAGAATACTCAGTGTTCATTGATTGTTTGTATGGAGTCCCTTTGTGTATACTTGTGGCTTGGTGTAGCAGAAAGTACTGGAAGAAGTCCAGGAAAATGTGAGTGTTGATACTTGATGTTCAACTCGTGTGGTCATGAGTACCATGTTGTGTGTTGTTGGGTCATTGTGATACAACTAAAAGCCTTGGTGGCGAACGGGCAAGGAGATGTTGTACCCGCGTCGATCCGGTATGACGACTGACGATGATGAGCAACGGGCAAGGCGGATCTGTACCCGCGTTATGGTTGTTTAACCTTGGGTGCTTAAGTCCCTGATAGGATCTCATAGCGAGAGTCTTAGGCCTGTGATCCGTAAAGACTAGGAATGCTCATTTTGGACCGTAAGGTAGTGAGACCTTGAATCAGTGGTGGGACCCTGGATTTTCCGGTACACCAATAAGGTGCCCTGAGTGCACGGAGCGTCGGGCCTTCGTGCCGACGTTTGTGTTATTTATTGGTTAGTGCGGTTGTGCACAACTGTGGTGGATTGTAGTATACATATGTTGGTTAATAAAATGCCTTGTAGGGAAGAAATTTCGCTGCCCCGTGCCAGGAGTAGGGTCGTTATAATTGGTTAGCTGAATGCTGACCGTTGCCCTGTTTGCCGCCGCTTGGTGGATTGTTTATTGCAGCTGGAGCTGGCCCAAGCGGGAAATAGCGGGTTGAAGCCCTGGTTGCGCTGCTGCCCTTGAAGGCTTTACTTTGCTTTACTCTAGTTCATGTGTGGCCAGCCTGCGTGCTGATGTTTGTAAACCACACTCCTATTAAGAGAAACTTGTAAGGCCATAAGGCCATGTACCTTGTGTATTGGGTTATATACATTCCTAATTGTTAGTAGTGGACATTTCTGTTGTTATTCTTGAGTTCAAAGTTTTCAACCATGAAGCTTCTGCTACAATGCTCTGTGTTAGGAATCATTGGTAGTTTTGATATTATAAAGTGACCTCTCCACCTGTTCGTGGAATATGGTGTGGGGCCCCGGTCGGACCTTCTACTATATCCCATGTAACAGGTAGGGATGTTACAATTTTGTATCAGCTTGTAGGTATCTCTCTTCCAAATTCGTGGGCGAATTCTTTTGAGAGGTGGCGAGCATGTGTCAGTGCTGTCATTATAACACAAAATGAACTCAAGAATGTCCACTTAGGAATAAAAATACACTTGTTTGCGGAATCTGCTGAAAGTGTTAAGTTGTCAACCTAAATCACCTAGAGGGGGGTGAATAGGTGAATTGTGTGTCTATATGCGGAATAAAAATTTTAAATAACTTGCACACACAATCAAGCAATCACAGATGATAAGAAGATTTATAGTGGTTCCCCAACCTTGGGTACGTCCACTTTCCCTCACCGATCTAGTAAATCACTAAACTCCACTACTCCACTATCTCGGATTGAAATCCAATCCTACGCCTCGGAACCAAGTTCCTACAATCTCGATCCAAAAGGATCTACACTCGGAAGATGAAAACTTCCTACAACTCGGATATTAATCTCCTACAAAATTTACAAAGAGATTTAAAAAAAAATTACAAACAGAAATTTGTCTCAGATCTGGAAAAATTCAACTCTAGGTCTTCTTCTTGAACTTGCGGCTTTTTCAAAAAATGTTGAAGAGGAGTTGAGAAATCTGATCTGAGAAATCTTAGACCTACTCGATCAAGGAGAAGATGAAATATCCTTGAACAGCAAGCCTTTCTTGATCGAAAACAGAAGTGTCGATCTTCACGTTGAGCGGCAGCGGCGGCTGAAAGTTCTGTTCTTCTTGGAGAGAGACGGTCGATCATGATAATAGAAATGTACGATTTTTCGCTTATGGTTTGTCTTGATGAAAAGACATTATATAGGATTTCCCCTAACGGTTAGAATTAACATTAATGACGACGCATGGACCAATCACGTCAAGTCATTTGAAAATCCTGTTGATCTAGACTTAAGAGAAATTTTCAGAAAAATTGTCTGCTGTTCTCAAGAAGTAGAAATGAGTTCTCAAGAACAAGATTGATTTCTCGAGAGCAAGTCTGTCTAGACTTCAAGTTAGTACTCGAGAACTGTGTGCTGAAACTTCTCGAGAACTAACTAGACTTCTCGAGAACTATTACTCGAAAGCCAAATCAAGTACTCGAGAACAATGCTGACTTCTCGAGAACTCGAGACTAAGTTCTCGAGAACTAAGATAGACTTCTCGAGAGAGGGACTTAGAATAATTTTGCGGCTGCCTCTGACTACTCGAGAAATAAAGGTTGGGACTTCTCGATAACATTATACTGACTTCTCAAGAACTATAAAAAGGTTTCTCGAGAACTAGTCTCGGCTTCTTGAGAACTAGAGGAACTTCTTGAGTTCTGCTAAGTCTACTTCTCGAGAACAATCATGGACTTCTCGAGAAGTGGACTTAGAGAAATTCTGGACTTAGAAAATTTTCTCTACTCTTCAAGAATCCAATCTTCATTCCTTGATCCAAGTGCTTAAATATGAAGTGTATCCCAATTGAGAGGCTACACATGAGTCAACACCTTGGATCACACTATGAGGGATTACACTGTATGGTCCTATGTACATGACCCGCTGTAGACTGACATTGGTCTACACTTAGCAATGATGATCTGCAAACACATAACTTAAACCAAGATATCAAATACAACTTAATTCATCTTAGTTCAAGAGTGACTTCATGCAAATCTGGGTTATTATGGATGCAATACCCAACAATCTCCCCCTATTTGTAGAAGCAAGAACTCTCTACACTAAGGTGAATTATACCAATAAAGAAAGAACTGTAAATGAAGAAATAGAATACAAATGCGAGATAGAAAAATTAAACACACAATTAGCAAAACTAGAAATTGTATATATATAATGTTTTAGATTTCCAATTCAACATCATCTCTTCCATAGTCTCAAAAACAAGTATCAGTAGAAAAATCATCTCTAGCTCTGATGTTGTCTGTCATGCTTCTCCTGTTGTCTCCTCTGGTAGCTGAAAGGCTTTGGGAAGTATCTTGGAGGTTTTGGAGGAGCCTTGGGATTATTCTTTCCATACTCTCTGTCATATATCCTTCTTTTTGTAACACCCCTATCCGTCGCATAGCATATAGCAGTAGGTCCGGCTGGGGCCCGATGCCATATACCACAGACAGACCGGTGGGTTACTCATTGAAACCAATCAACCATTCACAACGTCCTACATAGGGCATCTAGCGGAAGCAATTTATTAAGTTATAAAGAATAAAGAACCCAACCAAGCATGAATTTCCACTACTCAAACCAACAAGAATGTTCAAGACACAAGAACTTTCCTTAAGGCCTTACAATAGTTTTCTCAAAAATAAGTGTCTTCCAAACTTCGGCACGTAGGCCGGTCATACATGAGACTACAAGAAACACTCAAAATTAGGCCTTCGAGGGCCGGCTCAGCAACTTGGGCTTTAGCCCGCTATTTACCGCTCGGCTCCGCAGCACCTACAAGCAACAATCCACCGAACAGTGGCAAACAAAAGCAACGGTCAGCCATGCTGACAAAATTATAACGACCCCGCCTCCAACACGGGGCGGAGTTGCACTATCCCTGCACTTTGTTAGTAAAACCAAGCAGTATAGTGTAAACACACTTCATCACAGGCGTAGGCATGCACGGCCACACACGCCGTGCACTCAGGGCACATTCATGGAGAACCGGCCAACGTCACGTAAATTTAAGCCATAAACGTTTCTGTATCACCACCGTCCCTTGGACGGCCAACCTTATGAGCAATTTGTCTTCCTGGCCTGGGTCACGTCAATTTAATCCATAAACCGCTGAAGACCCTCATTTATGCCAACGGTTCCGCCGAATGACATAGAGCAGGTACGGTTCCGCCTGACCCGTGCTCATACCGCAACGTCAATTTAAGATATATGTGCAGTTCAAGACTCCCCGAGTCCTATTTCCATCACATAGTTCACATAATTCGGTTATGTTCAAGTTGGCACCCCGGACACCATATTGGCAAAACCACGCATTTGCAAAGTTTTCCAGGTGCATCTTGGAGTTAGTCCCCAAGGCTCCCTGTTGCAATCTACCTCGTAGAAAACCCGAAAAACGAACATTAGCACGGATTCTTCTACGGCCATTTATGCAATGCAACATAACCGATCCATACCAACTTGTCCGGGTAGGCTTCACACATCATGCCTATGTCCGTTCTCGTATGCGGACTCTACACAAGGGAGACTTCACATATCTACCCCAAGGAACGCCACAAACTCACCGCATACTTGTGATAGAGGGCTTCCTATGCAAAGGAAAAGAGGACGTCACATGTATTAGGATGAGAATCGTTACCCTAGCGTTTTTCCTTGGCACCATGGAAATCTATGCGGATGAAAAGCACCGCAATCTCCTTGCCTTCGCAAATCCGAAGTCGGCTCGCAATTTGGAGCTCCGAAACTCCGTCGGTGACCGGATCTAGCCTTCCTTCTTCCTCCTTGCTCTCTCCTCTCTCTAGCTTTTAGAAAGAGAGTGAACCAAAGTAAATGAGGATTTCTAAACCCTAAACCCGGGTATATCCCTGAGGAAACACCCCCCAGCCATTGGATCTTAAAATAAGGAAACGGACGGCCACGATTCAGCCCAAAAATAAACTTCCTTGGCCGAATACGGGTTTCCACACGGACGTGTTTAGGGTCATGCCACCCATTCGCCGTTGAAACCGTCGCATCCCGAAAAGAACCCGAGCACAACACGGCCTTGTGACACGCCCGTGTCACATGCCATGTGCTAGACCCGCTCTGGGACATGCTTGTGTCCCAGGTCGTGTAACTGCCTTAGCACAAACCGCAACACGACCGGAGGAGGACACGTTTATTCGACACGCCCGTGTCGAATTGCATACGCCTGTGTCGAACACGAACACGCCTGAGCTCAGGTCGTGCGTCCCTAACTCAATGATCGTTGAGTGTAAGGCTCTGAGTGACTGGCACGCCCGTGTCCCAGCCCGTGTCCCAGCCCATGTACACTCCCCCCCCCCCCCCCACTCCCCGACGATCGTTGACTCCAAAATCGTCGACCACGCAACCAACGCCGAACCCAAGCACGACATGCCCTGGGACACGCTCGTGTCCCAGGCCGTGTCACCTCTACAAAAACCCAGATTTGGCTCAAAATGCCACCCGTCACCGTTTTGAGTTTCGGGGCGTTACAACTCTCTCCCTCTTAAAAGAATTTCATCTATGAAATTACCAAAGGAAAGATAAACAAAAACCAAAAGCGTTACCTGAGAGAAATAACTCTGGGTACTCCTCCAGCATGGTCTGCTCCCGTTCCCAAGAGAGCTCCTCATGACCACAATTGTCCCAACGGACCTTGACCATCCTGATCTCCTTGTTACGGAGTCGCTTAACCTCAAAGTCTTTAATACGAACTGGCTTGATCTTAGTCGTCAACCATTCGTCCACCAGCACTTGATCAACTGCGATCACCTGCAAAGGCTCTTGCACTGCCTTCCGCAACACTGAAATGTGGAATACAACGTGTAGACCACTCAACTCCACCGATAGCCTCAGACGATAAGCCGCTTCGCCGATCCGCTCTAGAATCTCAAATGGTCCAAGGTATCTCGGGCTCAGCTTCTTCAAGCGTCGTACCTGTGACACACCCTTGAACAGCTTTAACTTCAAGTACACCCAATCGCCGACCGCGAACTCCATGTTCGGATGCTTGGCATTGTAGTACTTAGCTTGTCTATCTTGAGCGATCAACAAATGCTCTCGAATGATCCGCACCAAAGAAGTAGCGCTTTCCACCTCTTGCTTTTTATACAACCTTGACGCACCCATTTCTAGCCATGACAACGACATGCGACATTTTCTACCATATAGGGCCTCGAAGGATGCCATTTGAATACTCTCCTGGTAGCTATTATTTTACGCAAACTCCACCAAATATAGGTGGTCTTCCCAATGCTTTCTGAAATCTAGAACACACATGTGAAGCATGTCTTCCATAGTTCTGTTGACCCTTTCGGTCTGCCCATCCTTCTGCGGATGGAAGGCTGTGCTGAACTTCTACTTAGTTCCGAGCATCTTTTGCAAGAACCTCCAATCATTTGACGTGAACCGCCCGTCACGGTCACTCATGATGCTGCGGGGCACACCGTGAAGCCGCACAATACTATCCACATATAACTTCACCAGTTTCTCTACAACATCATCCTTCTTATGCGGAATGAAGTGCGACACTTTTGTTAACCGGTCTATGATCACCCAGATGGCGTCGTTTCCCTTCTGCGACCTTGGCAAGCCATACACAAAGTCCATTGAAATGTCGTCGAACTTCCATTTCGAAATAGGCAAGGATTTCAAGAATCCCCCTGGCTTTTGGAACTTCGCCTTTACTAAGGCGCAAGTTTGACATTTAGCCACAAATAGTAACACATCCTTCTTGAGCCCTGGCCACCAAAAGAACTTTTTTAGGTCCCGGTACATCTTCGTGCTCCCTGGGTGGATTGAGTACTTGGTATGATGAGCCTCGTACATCAACTCCGCCCATAGATTTCCCCCGTTTGGGACGCACAAACGATTGCCCTTCCTTAGAAGCCCATCCTCAACTGAAAACTGGGAATTTGACCCATCCAATGCTGCATCCATGAGCTCCTTCATGGTTCCATCCAACTCCATAGCCTGTCGAATGCTATCAGCCAGGTCATACTGAACTTCCTTCCAGTTCAACATTGCTTTGGCGCTAGTCTTCTTGTCCACACAATAGATCTCTATCGCCTCCAACTCCCGAATTAACCTCTCATCATGAACCGACAACCAGTTGGCTTGGGCGGGAGCCCTGCGACTCAACGCATCCGCAACTGCATTACCTTTGCCGGTTACATAATGAATCTTGAACGTATAGTGCCCCAGGAACTCCATCCATCTCCGCTGCCTCATGTTCAGATCCTTCTAATCCAACAAGTACTTCAGTCTCTTATGGTCGGTATAAATATCGACCTTTACGCCGTACAAATAATGTCTCTATAACTTAAGCGCAAATATCATGGCCGCCAACTCCAAGTCGTGGACCAGATAATTTCTTTCGTGCACTTTCAGTTGATGCGATCCATACACAATAACACTTCCATGCTGCAGCAGCACGCAGCCCAAACCACTACCTGAGGCATCAATATAAATCTCGAAGCCCTCGGTCCCACTTGGCGAACTTAGCACTGGCGCCGTGGTCAACCGACTCTTCAACTCCTCAAATGCTTACACGCACTCCTGCGTCCATAAGAACTTCTGATCCTTCCTTGTAAACTTCGTGAGAGGTAGCGCTATCTGCGAGAAGTTCTCAACGAAGCTCCTGTAATAGCCGGTAAGCCCAAGAAAACTCCGTACTTCCGCTACCGAAGACAACACAGGCCACTCAAGTATCGCTACAATCTTCGCCGGATTTACTGCTATCCCTTCTCCACTGACTATATGCCCAAGGAACTCCACTGAGGATAACCAAAACTCGCACTTGGAGAACTTTGTGTATAGTTCTTTCCTCCTCAGCATCTCCAACACCAGATGCAGATGCTTGAAGTGATCTTCCTCGCACTGCGAGTACACCAATATGTCGTCAATGAAGACGATCACAAAACGGTCTAGGTACTCTCTAAACGTCTTGTTCATCAAATCCATGAACACCGATGGCGCATTAGTCAGCCCAAACGGCATGACCGTGAACTCGAAATGCCCATACCTTGTGCTGAACGCTGTCTTCGGGATATCACTCTCCCTTATCCTTAGTTGATAATCGCCGGACTTCAGATCCAACTTTGAATATAACGACGACCCAAATAACTGATCAAAAAGATCATCAATCCTTGGGATCGGGTATTTGTTCTTTTGCGTTAGCTTGTTCAACTCTCTATAGTCGATACACAGCCACAAGCTCCCGTCCTTCTTCTTAACAAAGAGGACCGGTGCGCTCCAAGGCAACGAGCATGGACGCACATACCATTGCTCCATCAACTCTTCTAGTTGAACCTTTAACTCCGCCATCTCCTTAGGCGCCAACCTATAAGGAGAACGTGACACAGCTTTAGCACCTGGCACTAGCTCGATCGTGAAATCGATCTCTCGCTGCGGTGGGGCTCCGGGAAGATAGTCCGGGAACACGTCGGGGAACTCGCAGACTACTGGGATACCATACAAAGTGGTCTTAAGCTTTACATCCTCTACTAACGTGAAGAACAGCTCTGCTCCAGCACGAACCGCCTTCACCACCTGAAGAGCAGACATCAGCGTCTTGCTCAACCCCTTTAATCCCGCAAACGTCGTCTCCTGCCCAACACCTAGCTTGACCTCTTTACGGTTGCAATCAATAAAAGCCTTCTGCTCTAAAATCCAATCCATACCGACGATGATGTCAAACTCTACTAGCGGCAGCAATGACGCTAGCAAGTCAAACTCTTGGCTTCCAATAGGAACCATTTCGACACATACTCTGTCTGCATGCATCGAACACCCATTCGGCAGTAGCACATCCAGTTTGTCCTTCTCCATCGAAGAAGGGACTCCGATGCGCGTTATGAAACTTTCAGACAAAAAGGAGTGTGAAGCTCCTATATCGAAAAGTGCTCGTGCCGGACTATTGCCAATCAGAACAAAGCCTATACAAACAGTATTAAGCTAACAAGCACTAGGTAACAGTATTTAAAGCTAACTTGCTATAAATTACACTGTACCTGTCACCACATTCGCTTGCTTGATGGCCTCCTGCTGGCCCAGATTATAGACTCTCGGTTGAGTCAGAGCATAGTGGGACGCAGTTGACTCCACCGCTTTGCCCTTCTCTTCATAAGTTGTTCCTTGCTTTCTCTCGGACTTTGGACGTCCGCTCCAACAATCGCGGGAAAAATGCCCTGTCTATCCACAAGTAAAGCAAGCGCCCGGGGTTCGATTGGTAGTTGCCCCCGAGGCACCTGAAGAAGGGGCTGGACCCGACGTCCTAGCCTTCTTGTGGAACATGCGATATCCAGACTTCGAAGTAGTCGGCACTTTGAACTCCGATTTCTTGCCACTGGAGTCCTTCTTCGCCTGAATGTTCTTCATGTTCTTTTCCAAGAACCGGGTCGAGTTGACCAAGGTCATGAAACCCTGCTCCATAGGCCCTGAAAGTAACAATGTCAAGTCATCTCTCAAGCCTTCATAGAATCGATTCGTCTTGTGCTCCTCATCAGCAAAGGTAGCGCTTGCGTATCGTCCTAAACGAGTAAACTCGTGGAGATACTCGTCCACGGTACTGTCTCCTCGAACCAATTTCTGTAATTCATTCTCCAAAGCAATCCTCAGAGCTGAGGTGAGGTATCGAGCCAAGAACAACCTTGAAAACTCCTCCATTGAAACATCAGCGAACTGCCTACCCCTCAGATGGTGTAGCTCAAAGCCTTACAACCATAGCCTGGTGTCCCCGTCCAGCAAGAACGTCGCAATCGTGGACTTCTGCAACTCTTTAGTCTCAGTCGCTGTCAGCACTCTATTAACTCTAAAGAGCCAATCCTGTGCTTGAGTTGGGGTTCCCGTCCCCGAGAACACAGGAGGATTGAAGTCCATCACATGCTTCAACTACTTATCTGTTGCTCTCCTCGGCAACACCGGCTCCAGGACCACCTGTTCCACCATCCTTGGCTCTACCGCTTGGAGCGGTACTTGCTCCACAGCAGGAGCAGGCTGTTGCACCTGCCTCACTGTCTACGCATTGATCATCGCAAACACAGCCTCCGCTACCAATTGAATGGTCACGGCTGAAGGAGGTGTTGCAGGCGCATCATTTGGTGCGCTACTCGCCTCAGAAACTAGCCGTTCTGACGGCCCAACACCACTCCTAGTCACCTATAATCGTGCAAAGCTTCAAGAAATTATAGGAACACGCAGGTTCCTCAAACATGTGTATTTTCATTCCTAAGTGGACATTCATGGGTTCTTTTCATGTTATAACGATGACGCACACACATGTGCTCACTACCCCTTAAAGTGAATTCGTCCACGAATTCATTTAAGCTTGACCGAAACCGGTAGACTGATACCAAATTGTAACACCCATATCTGTCGCATAGCATATAGCAGTAGGTCCGGCCGGGGACCGACGTTATATACCATAGACATACCGATGGGTTACTTATTGAAACCAATCAACTAATCACAATGTCCTAAACAGAGAATCTAGCGGAAGCAATTTATTAAGTTGCAAAAAATAAAGAACCCAACCAAGCATGAATGTCCACTACTCAAACCAACAGGAATGTTCAATACACAAGAACTGGCCTTAAGGTCTTACAATAGTTTGCTCAACAATAAGTGTCTTCCAAACTTCGGCATACAGACCGGTCATACATGAGACTACAAGAAAACACTCAAAATTAGGCCTTCGAGGACTGGCTCAGCAACTTGGGCTTTAGCCCGGTATTTATCGCTCGGCTCCGCAACACCTGCAAGCAACAATCCACTGCACGGTGGCGAACAAAAGCAACGGTCAGCCATGCTGACCAAATTATAATGACCCCGCCCCCAACACGGGGCGGCGATGAACTTTCCCTGCACTTTGTTAGTAAAACCAAGTAGTATAGTGTAAACACACTTCATCACAGGCGTAGGCACGCACGGCCACACACCCTGTGCACTCGGGGCACATTCACGGCGAACCGCCTAACGTCACGTCAATTTAAGCCATAGACGTTTCCGTCTAACCACCATCCCTTGGACGGCCAACCTTATGAGCATTTTGTCTTCCTGGCATGGGTCACGTCAATTTAATCCATAAACCGCTGAAGACCCTCATCTATGCCAACGGTTCCGCCGAACGACATAGAGCATGTACGGTTCCGCCTGACCCGTGCTCATACCGTAACGTCAATTTAAGACATATGTGCGGGTCAAGACTCCTTGAGTCCTATTTCCATCACACAGTTCACATAACCCGGTTATGTTCAAGTTGGCTCCCCGGACACCATGTTGGCAAAACCACGTGTTTACCCAGTTTTCCGGGTGCACCTTGGAGTTAGTCCCCAAGGCTCCCTGTTGCAATCTACCTCGTAGAAAACCAAAAAAAACAAACATTTGCACGGAGTATTCTCCGGACATTTATGCAATGCAACATCACCGATCCAGACTAACTTGTTCGAGTAAGCTTCACACATCATTCATATGTTCGTTCTCGTATGCGGACTCTACACAAGGGGGACTTCACATATCTACCCCAAGGAACACCAAAAACTCACAGCATACTCGCGAGAGAGGGCTTCCTATGCAAAGGAAAAGAGGACTTCACATGTCGTAGGATGAGAATCGTTACCCTTGCATTTTTCCTTAGCGCCATGGAAATCTATGTGGATGAAAAGCACTGAAATCTCCTTGCCTCCGCAGATCCAAAGTAGGCTCGCGATTTGGAGCTCTGAAACTCCGCCGGTAACCAGATCTAGCCTTCATTCTTCCTCCTTACTCTCTCCTCTCTCTAGCTTTTAAAAAGAGAGTGAACAAAAGTAAATGAGGATTTCTAAACACTAAACCCGGGTATATCCCTGAGGAAACACCCCCCAGCCATCGGATCTTAAAATAAGGAAACAGACGGCCACGATTCAGCCCAAAAATAAACTTCCTGGGCCGAACACGGGTTACTACACGGTCGTATTCAGGGCTGTGTCACCCATTTGCCGTCGAAACCATCGTGTCCCGAAAAGAACACCGGCACACGACACGCCTGTGTCAGTCTTGGCACTCCCTTGTTAGCCAGTACACGCCCGTATAGCTGGGCGTGTTCCCCCAACGACACAGGTCCAAAACAACCCGAGCACAACACGGCCATGTGACACGCCCGTGTCACATGCCGTGTGTAAGACACACCCTGGGACACACCCGTGTCCTAGGCCGTGTAACTGCCTTAGCACAAACCGCCACACGACTCGAGGAGGACACGGGTATTCAACACGCCCGTGTCGAATTGCACACGCCCGCATCGAACCCGAACACGCCTGGGCTCAGGCCGTGCGTCTCTCACTCAATGATCATTGAGTGTAAGGCTCTGAGTGACTGACACGCCCTGGGACACGCCTGAATCCCAGGCCGTGTTCACTCCCCCCCCCCCCCCCCCCCCCCGACGATCATTGACTCCAAAATCGTTGACCACGCGACCAACGCCGAACCCGAGGATGACACGCCCTAGGACACGCTCGTGTCCCAGGCCGTGTCACCTCTACCAAAACCCAGATTTAGCTCAAAATGCCTGATGGATATTTTATATAGTTTTAAATATATTCCAAACTAATATCCCAAATAGGCAAGTGTACCTATCGAAATATAGTATAGAAATGTCGTATTTGACTCGGGGCCTGTTGAGTACTTGTACTCACAAGAAAAGCTACTATCTTATCGGACAGAAAAGTTGGTTTTTGTTTTTAAACGGAAAAAGAAGCGTTATACTAAGGAAGAGAAATACGATTTGGGGAAGCTAGCACTTGATCTAGAATCCCCTTGGACTAAAATAAATCTTCTTGAAAAATAAAGTAATACGAGCTCTTATCTACTCACTCGACCGTGGAGGTTCCTAAAGTATAGTAGCGTCTCTCTCGAGCTCATGCTTCTAACTAACCTTAGGTTGATCGATTAAGACCTCTCGGTCAGTCGAAACCCCTAAGCTTGCTTTAGGCGGTGAACCCCTCTATTTCATTTGACTCCAATCCGGAAGATTTACGTCATCCTTTCTCGAGGAGTGCATTCAACTCCTTTTATCTTTGAGTGATCTCCTCGTATACGCAACCTCTCGGTCATTTAGGATACGGATCTTAGATCGAAGATCATATACGCGTAATATGAATTCGATGAAATAGAAATCAAAGATAAATCGTAGCGATGAAGATTAAGAACAAGATATTCAAGAAAAAAAGAGAGTTTATTTTATTCCAAGCATCATCATAATCAAGTGCTAAATGAAAACTAGCTACTCATCATAATTAGAGAATTACAAGATAAGAAAAGGAGAGACATGATTAAATGGAAAGGCAAAGTTGAATTGAAACTTACAAAATGTAAAATTAGACTAAGAAATGAAAAGTACATCAAAATAAAACAGCTAACTATAAGACTCCTACTCCTAAAATTCTCTCCCTGGACATCTGAAGCAGTCTGGAATTTATAGAAAAAGTTTCTGGATGGTCACGCCCTAGGTCACGCCCGTGACCTAGGGCGTGTCAGACTCGGAACCGTCGTCTTGAAACCCCGGGAACGTTGGAGGAGAAACCGCCAAAATCTGTTAACTGGTGGGTCACGCCCCTATGTAACGCCCGTGACCTAGGGCGTGTTAAGGCTGTTTCTGGAAAACGGCGGGAAGAAATTCTGGCATTTCTGAAGTGGTAACGCCCTAGGTCACGCCCGTGACCTAGGGCGTGTCAGACTGGGTCAGCAAAACGGTTGGAAATGGCGCAATTTGGGATTAATTTGGCAGTTTCGGGTAGGTCACGCCCTAGGTCACGCCCGTGACAGGGGGGCGTGTACTTCAGAAATGTTACAGAATTTTCCCGGGAAGATTTCTGGAGAAAATTATTTTTTTTAACTAGACACGCCCGTGTTCCCGCCCTAGACATGCCCATGTTCCCGCCCTAGACACGCCCGTGTCTCAGGGGCGTGTACTTTTGAAACTCTCCAGATTTGTAGTGGAAGTCTGTTGGGTATATTGGAAAATATGTACCTGATTTGAAGAAGCCTAACTTAGCTTAATGATATACATCAAGGTGTATTTGATGTTGTTTTAAGTTGACATGTGCAGGTAAAGAAGTATTAAAGAATACAGGAAATTATTCTAAGTCCATGTGTCGCCATCTGAAGAAATTGGGTCGACACTTCAGAATAATTATGTCGACACTTGAAGGAAGTTGTGTCGACACAGAGAAAGATAGTCTGTTGGTACCCTAGATGTGATTTGGCTTATGTAATCCCTTTCCAGCCCCTCTTGATCCATATAACTATATATGATCATGATTAGGCCTTGTTCAGTTTCCCTAGGACAGTTTATAACTGACCTAGAGCTTAGGCTAGAAGTTCTTAGTCGACGATCTGTTAGCTAGGTCGACGATCATCGAACCCCTGTTCGACGATTATTGTCTGCCTTTATCTTTTCGTATTCATTTTATTCCTTGGTTTATTTCCAAGTGTTTTAGCGTGTGGTTAGAAAGATTTTCTGAAGATTTTTTTTGCTAATTTATGGCTTAAATTCAAATGAATTAATTACCAAATATGTTAAGCATAAATTACGGGATTTCGTATTTTGATAAAGCATTTTTGTCCTATTATACAAAATATATTGCCAGGCTGTATTCTAGCCATTGGCGGTGTATGCTATTTCCAAGAATGATAAGTCTTTATGCTGAGATATTTCCCTATTCATTTATTTCCTTATTGGGACTGACAGAGAGTTAATAGGTCATTCTATTCCTATTGCTATATTCTATTTTTGAGATAACCTGTCACAGGGCTCGAGAATTCAAATCAATAGAGCCGTTCCAAAGGAAAAATGAGAAGATATATTTAAAAGAGATTTTTTTTTCTCAGTAGTAATAAGCAAGTTACAAACGGAGAGTTTCTTCTAAGAAGGATTGATTGGCTCAAGCATCATCAGAGCAACTCTTCACCATCTCACAAAAAAAAGAGAAGAAAAGTTTTCCTGAAGCAAAAGTCCAAAGCAATTTCTTTCATTCTCAAGTCTCCTGAGCATCTGCTTAGAGTTTTCAAGACTTCAGAAAGAGCTCCAGATCTGCTTCACGTGCTCCAGAATCTGAAGACCTGATAAAAATCAGTCTACAGATCTCTGAGGATTTAGTTTCAGTATATCTGAAACTCCTTCATCCTGAAGCAAAGGCTTTCCCTGGACTTCCACTGAGCCAGGGGGAGACTTTGATTCTTTAGAGAATCCACAAGTCTTCTCTAATCTGTATTAACAACAGAGAAGACAATCTAACCCTCTCAACCCCTTTGTAAAAGAGTTTTCACACCTCTTCAAAAGTGAACATTGGTGACAGGGCACCTTATCAACAACCTGTGGTTGAGCATCCTTATCAAAAGCTCAAAGGGTCTGTTTGATCTACCTGAATCAGATCATTGGTGGCAGGGCACCTTAGCAAAAACCTGTAGTGGATTCCTACCAGGGTGGTAGAAGAGTGGAGTACCTATTAAGAGGGAACCACTATATATCCTGTGTCTCTCTGGCTGTTTTTGTTTAATTGTTTATTCTGTGGTTGTGATAGAACTACCTAGGATTGCTAGTTGCTGTGATAGGTTTATAGTTAAACTGAAATTTCAGTTAACTCTCTCACTTGTGCACTTCACTATGTTAGGCTCTTAGGGTTCAAGTATCAGATTATTTTTTTCCGCAAATAAACTCCAAGGGAGCTGACTAGTTATTCATAAAATTTGAATACTCTATTCACCCCCCCTCTAGAGTAGTTTACAACTTATCCCCTCACTTTCAATTGGTATCAGAGGGAGGTTAGCTGTTCATACAGGCTAACACCTGAGTTAAAAGATCCTGTGATAAGTTGTTTCCTGATACCATTCACAAACACTTTCACACATGGCCCAGTCTAAGGATTATTCAAGCACCAGACCTCCTGTATGCAACTTGTCCAAGTTTGGCATATGGAAGGCCAGGATAAGACTATACATGAATTCTATTGATGAAGATATCTTTTCTTCTATTTTGACAGGACCACCTGCTAGGCCTGCTGCTGCTTCCACTTCTGCTGATCTCAGTGCTGTGCCACCACCTGACTACAATGAAACCTACAAGAAGGCAAAAGCAGCTGATGCAAAAGCAATGAATATCCTAGCTCAGACAATGTCTGATGAAATATTCCAGAAGCTTGCTGAATGTACCTCAGCCAAAGCTATGTGGGATTCCCTCAACCACATAGTTGCTGGCTCAGCTGATGAGAGGAAGGACAGGAGATCCAACCTCACCTCTCAGTATGAAAATTTCAAGAAGGATGATGCTGAAGACATTGACTCAATGTACACAAGACTCAGTTCAATAATAAGTGAACTGAGGTCTTTGGACAAGGAGATAACTTTGTCAGAAGTCAATGACAAGATCCTGATGTGCCTTCCCATCTCTTGGGACTCAAGGATATGGCCCATCAAGGATGGAAGAAACACTGTGGAACTCTCCACAGAAGCTCTGTTGGGAAAGCTCAAGTCATATGAGCAAACTTTAAAGAGCAGAGCTGCTGCAATTGAAGTAAAAACTCCTATACCTACAAAGAAAGAGCACTCTCTAGCTCTTAAGGCTGCTGAGACTTCTGAAGGAAGTCAATCAAATGAGGAGTTACTGGCACTCATTGCCAAGAGGTTCTTCAACATGGGAAGAAGAGACCTCAGAAAGAAGTTCTCCAAGTATGAGGACAAACCAAGGTATGACAAAACTCCATCTAAAGAAATCATCTGTTATGTTTGCAACAAGCCTGTACACATTGCTCCAGATTGTCCAGAGAAGAAACACAAGGAGAAGAAACATGAGAAAGAGTACAGGAAGCACCACTCCAAGTCCTCCTCACACAAATACAAGAAGAAGGACAAGGGATTTATGGCTGCTACCTGGAGTGAAACAGAAGAGGATACCTGCTCCTCTAGCTCCAGTGATTCAGAAGAAGAAGAAGAGAAGAAAGCCAAAGAGGTCTGCCTCATGGCTATTGATGCCTGCAGCTCTCTGTCAGCTGCAGAGAATTCTGAAGAAGAAGGAGACAATGAAGAAGATTCCTCTATGGAAGACCAGGTAATCGACTCATTTGATTTCTCATCTCCTGAGTTCAAATTAAAATTTAAAACTCTATGTTTAGATTTACTATTGTCTGAAAAAGAAATTAAGTCACTTAGATTAAAGATAATGGAACTAGACATGGAAAGTACTGAAATAATTAGATTAGAAAAGGAATTAGAAAGCTCAAAAGAAGAAGTAACATTCCTAAAATTAGAACTAGCTAAATCTAAGAGATTAGAAGAACAATTAAATGGCAGAAGCCTTAAATTATCTGAAATAACCAGTATAGCAAACACTAGGGTTGGTAATGATAAACTAGGCTTAGGTGCTACATCTAGTGAACCCATCCTCCTCACAAAGGAGAGATTTAGCACTCCAGTAAAATTTATTTCTGAATCAGGAATAAAGAATACTGAGGAAATTGAAAAATGCAAGAAAATTCAGAATAAGATTAAGAAAGAGAACATGAAGAAAAAATTTCTAGCTTTACAGAAATCGTCGAACATTAATCGACGATCGTCAAACCAATCGTCGAACGTCTATCGACGATCGCTGAACACCTTCACCAAGTATGATATCTTTGGTGCAGGAGATCGACGATCTCATCTTGAGTCGTCGACCAGTGATCGACGATCGTGGAATCCAGAACATAGCACTACTACAAATGATCGACGATATGGCTTACGATCGTCGACCGTGGATCGACGATCTGGACTTAAGCTGGAAAATAAATTTCAAACTTCCAGAATTGTAAATCTCAATCACTACCCTAGGTTGTTTAATCCTTCAACTGAATGGATTATCCCACCTAGGAGATCACACCCTTTAGGATATAAATCTAAGCCTGCAGAATCTTTTATATCTAGTTTTTCTTTTGTGAAGAATACTGGACCCAAGTTAACCTGGGTCCACAATGTATAATTGATATCTTTGCAGGTGAAGACCTATCCAGTCATACATGACAAATGGTATCTGGATAGTGGATGCTCAAAGCATATGACAGGAAAGAAGAAGAATCTGTCAGGGTTCAAAGCCAAGCTGGGACCAAAAGTTGTATTTGGGGATTCCAGCTGTGGACAGACTGAAGGGTGTGGCAGCTTCACCATAGGAGCTGTAACCTTCAAGAAGGTAGCTTATGTCTCTGGACTAAAGCACAACCTAATCTTTGTAAGCCAAATGTGTGATGCTGGGTACAAGGTATGGTTTACTGACACTGCTTGTAATATTGCTTTAAATAATACTATTGTGTTAGTAGGTATTAGAATTGGTAATGTTTATGTTGTAGATTTTAACTCATCCAGATCTGAAATATGCTTATTTAATGAAGTAACCAGTAATAATACCCTTTGGCATAAGAGACTTAGTCATGTAAATTTGAAAAACATTTCTAGGCTGGCTAAATACAACCTTGTAAGAGGCTTACCTTCTTGCCCCTACAAGAAGGAAGGCCTTTGCAAAGCTTGTCAATTAGGTAAGCAAACAAGAAATAGCTTTAAATCAGTTAATAAAAGTGATTCTCCCAGGATTCTGTACTTGCTACATTTGGATTTATTTGGTCCTATTGCTGTACAGAGTCTTGGAGGAAAGTCTTACACTCTAGTAATTGTAGATGACTTCTCTAGGTTCACTTGGGTATTCTTCTTGAGAACTAAGGCTGATAACTTCAAGGTTCTTACAGATTTTCTAAAGTGTATATAGAGTGAGTACTCTACTCAGATTGCCTTGATCAGAAGTGATCATGGTACTGAGTTTGAGTCTCTTCTTATGCAAGAATTCTGTGAGAAGGAAGGTATCAAACATAGCTTCTCTGCTCCTAGAACTCCTCAACAAAATGGGGTAGTTGAAAGGAAAAACAGAACCCTAATTGAAGCTGCAAGTACATTGTTGGCAGATGCTAACATGCCTCTGTCCTTTTGGGCTGAAGCAGTTAGCACAGCTAACTATCTATTGAACAGAAGTCTGATACATAAACTTAAGGGTAAGACTCCCTATGAGTTACTTAAGCAAGTGAAACCTAAAATAGACTATTTTAGAGTATTTGGCTGTGTTGCTTTTGTTCATAACAATAACAAAGAATACCTTAGAAAATTTGAGGCAAAAGCTTCAATGGGAGTTTTTCTAGGATACTCTCAAGTAAGCAAAGCCTATAGGGTCCTTAATATATCCTCTCTTAAGATAGAAGAGTCTGCACACGTCTCTTTTGATGAGACAGTCATGTATTATAAGGAGAAGGACTCTTCCTCTAATAGTACAGTGCAAGTCCTAGGAGTAAGTAAGGATTTGGAAGGTTTGAGACTCACACAGGAGAATCATCCCCAACAAACTCCTCAGGTTGCTTCTTCAGATTCTGAATCTAATGTAGAACTTCTTGAAGTTAAAGCACCAGCTCCAACAGTTGATCAAATTCCACATGAGGAATTAAATCTTGAACATGTTGAAGATCAGATCATTGTTGAACCTACTAATCTTGTCACACTTAGAGATCATCCTGTATCTCAAGTGATTGGAGACATTTCAGTAGGAGTCCAGACAAGACATCAACTCAACAAAGATGTGATGTTTGCTTGTTTCCCTTCTCAGGTTGAGCCCCTAACCATTAAAGATGCTGAGCTTGATCCACACTGGATTATAGCCATGCAAGAGGAACTTAACCAGTTTGAAAGATGTAAAGTTTGGACTTTGGTTCCAAGACTAAGAGGCCAACTGATCATAGGCACCAAGTGGGTGTTTAGAAACAAGCTTGATGCCCAAGGCATAGTAGTTAGGAATAAGTCTAGGCTAGTAGCTCAAGGCTATAGACAGGAGGAAGGCATAGATTATGATCAGACTTTTGCCCCTGTAGCTAGACTAGAAGCCATTAGGATTTTCCTAGCCTATGCTGCCTATAAGAGATTTAAGGTCTTCCAAATGGATGTGAAGAGTGCCTTCCTCAATGGAGATTTAAAGGAAGAAGTGTTTGTTGAACAACCACCAGGGTTTGTCTCATCAACCTTACCCACTCATGTGTTCAAACTCCAAAAGGCTCTATATGGACTTAAGCAAGCTCCTAGAGCTTGGTATGAGACCTTAGCAAATTTCCTTCTAGAACACAAGTTTGTGAGAGGTGTAGTAGATAGAACCCTATTTATTAGACATCATAAGGACTCACAACTGTTAGTTCAAATCTATGTAGATGACATTATATTTGGCTCCACTGATCCCAAACTATGCAAGAGGTTCTCTGAACTAATGCACTCCAAGTTTGAGATGAGCAGCATGGGTGAGTTATCCTATTTCCTTGGTCTCCAAGTGAAACAGTGTGTTGATGGTATCTTCATTTCTCAATCAAAATATGCCAGAGAGCTGGTTAAAAGATTTGGAATGTCTGATGCTTCATCAATGAGCACACCTATGGCCTCAAATGCAGTTATTGATTCTGATGTCAATGGCAAGTCTGTTGATCAAAAGAACTATAGAGCCATTGTTGGTTCCCTGCTGTATTTGACTGCAAGTAGGCCTGACATAATGTTTGCTACATGCCTATGTGCTAGGTTTCAGGTCAACACAAAGGAATCTCACTTAACTCTTCTCAAGCGGATCTTGAGATACCTTAAGGGATGCCCTAACTTAGGACTGTGGTACCAGCTGAGTCAGGATTTGAATTAATTGGATATTCAGATGCTGATTATGCTGGTTGTAGAGTTGACAGGAAAAGCACCTTAGGGACCTGTCAGTTCCTGGGAGAGAGACTTGTCTCTTGGTTTTGTAAGAAACAGGCATCTGTGTCTACTTCAACTGCTAAGGCTGAATATATAGCAGCAGCTAGTTGTTGTTCACAGATCCTGTGGATTCAAAATCAGCTAGTGGATTATGGTACACACACTCAAAAACAAAAATTCTGTGTGACAGTACCAGTGCAATATCAATTGCTCAAAATCCTGTGCACCATTCCAGGACCAAGCACATTGAGATTAAACATCATTTTCTGAGAGATAATGTGGAAAAGAACAAGATAGCAATGGAATTTATATCCACAGACCTGCAGAGAGGAGATATTTTCACTAAGCCCCTTGATGAACAAAGGCATTTGTTCTTCCTGAACCAGCTTGGTATGATTAATGGTTCAGAGTAGTGAAAATTTGGATAGATTTTGTTTTCTGTCTAAAATCGTCGAACGACTGCTCGACGATCTTCGACCAGGTTAGGTATCTATCGTCGACCAATGATCGACGACAGATCGTTTTTTGTTGTAAGGCAGAAATCGTCGATCAACTGGTCAACGATCTCTCCTTAGGTATCTATCGTCGACCAATGGTCGACGACAGATTTTCTGTGCTGAGTGGAGAATCGTCGACCAACATATATTGATCGACGATCGTGGTGATTGCTTGTAGTCGGTCGATGTTTAACGTTTAGTCAAATATTGACTGTCGTCGGTCATTGTTCGACGACCGATTTTATTCCGGGTTCGACGATCGCAGATTTATATCTGATAGTCGATTTAGGTCTGGAGATCGTCGTCCTTCCGCTCCGTCTTTTCATATTCCATCTTCTGGCTTAGAATTCGCTCTCGAACTCTACTCCCGCGCGATTCTCTTCTCCCCTGCCTTGCATCTCGATTCGCCATTCTCTCTTCAATCTAATGGCGATTCCTTCTGCAGTTCTCTTCGGGATGAAGTTCGACACTGGTTTCTGTGTCGACTTCGATTCTTTCAGTCGATGTGATCAACCCATCCAAGACATTCTGCAGCTGTGTGAAGATCAAGGCCTAAAGAAATTTATGTCATTCTCACCAAAGATTCATATACCAGAGATTCGAGAATGGGTATATACCTCGTCCTCCAGCGATGAAGCGATGACTGGAAAGATAAATGGAGAGGAGGTCATTCTGACTCCTGAAGTTCTGACTGAGTTGTTTGGTCTACCAACCGGTACTGAGGACTATGAGCAAAATTCAGAGGAATATGGCCGCATGCTAACTGTGATGGGCCATGCTGAGGGTATTCCAGCTAAGCTGTTGAAGATAAACCTGTCTCCAGAGTACAAGTTTCTGGCAGACCTGGTGGGCAAGGTCGTTTTGGGAAAGCACTCTGCTCACGACAACATCAACAGGCAACAATTTGCCTTAATGTCAGTTTTGGTGAATAAGACGCAGATAGCCTGGGGAAAAGTTCTGTTTGAACTAATAAGGAGAAAGAACAATCAGAAAAAAGTAAACCTTGTCAGGGTGTTGGGTGTGTTTCTATATGTGAAAGCACCCCTGCTGCTTGTTTCTGCACCCTCCGCAGTCAACGCCAGCAAGAGGTTGGACCCCTCTCTGTTCAAGAAATCTCAGAGAGTCATCAAGAAGTCAGCCAGGGTTGATCCTAACCCTCCATCAGACACAAGGGCTGATTCAGCCACTCTCCAGCTGGCTGGGGAAGGCTCAGCAATCCCTTCATCCTCCCTCTTTACCCCTGCATCCTCATCTCCTGCATTACCCTCCACACAATCTGCAGTGCCACCACAACATGCATCTTCCATCCTACATGCATCTCCACCCCAGTCACCCATACCACAACATCTGGCAGCCGCAGCCAGTGTTGACATGGTAACTGCTACCATCCTCACACACTTATCTCAACATGAATCCCACACTCATGTTGATGTTCACCCATCTCCACATGATTCATTTGATCATGTGGTAGATCATACTGCTTCCATTCCATCCACCTCCACATCCTCAGCATTTCTGATAACTCCTGAATTGCTTGCACATATTGTAGAGCTCATCACTCCATCCATACAAAAAAATGATTGAGGCTGCCAATGCCCCTCTCATTGCATCCATCAATGCCCTTTCTGAAGCCATCAAATCTGTTCCTTCCTCTGCTGAGCCCTCTTTAGTAAGATGCATGACTCCAGTCCCCACTGAAGTCATGCAGGGGGAGATGTCTGTTGAAGTGGTCTCAGGTGATGCCTTGACCCTTCAGGACAACTCTTCTCTTCCCCTTACAGCAATTGTAGAAGAACCTCAAGAGCTTCCAGAGCAACCAGAAGGTAAAACACTTCCTCTAAAGGTTATAATCAGGACTTTAAATTGATATCTTTATCTAACAAAGACATTCACTCCCTAGTGAATCTAGCTTCTGATGAAGAACTCCCAGAGAAAAATAATGAGGAAGTCCTCATGGACTTGTATGAAAAAGTTTCAATAAATACTACTGACTCAGAAGTAGTGGTTCAACAACTTGAGAATGCTACTGCTCAACCAGATGGTATAGTTTTATTTAAGTTTTTAATTAATTCAAACTCCAACTTTGAGTTAATCTCTTATCCCTTCCTTCCCATCTCAGCTGCTGATGATCTTGCATCAGTGTTGCAAGTTGATGCTGTTATCTCCATTGACTCTGATAATGCTTTGGAATCCTTTCTCAATTCAGACTGTGAGTTCACACTCACATCTCCTTATGTTCCTCCTTCACAAGAGAAAACGGTCCCTTATAGACCTGAGTACCTTGATGACCCCTTGGTCAAGGACTCTCTCTTCTTTTCCTGTATGGCACTCCTCTTGTGCCTTGCAGAGGTATCTATCCCTGATGTCACTGAACATCTAGAAGGAATTATAACCTCCTTCCTAGATGCAAAGTGGTATCCTGTGTAGATCTCAGGTAACTCTATCAATTACCTGCTGTTGTTCACCTTGGGGGAATACTCTATTCCCACTTGGTTGTTAACTTATCTTTCTTTTTATGCAGGCACAATCAACATCCCTGCTGCTACTGCTGCTGAAGAAGCTGAGGCTGTGCAAGACTTACCAGAGAATGCCTCCAAAATGACTGAAAAGGAATCAAGCTCATGTACTCTCAACCTTGAACAATTTATAGCCTTTGTGGCTGAGAATATTGCCTCTGAGTACATTGAAGGGTTGGCTAATTCTCATATGGATTCCCTAGTCATCTCTCTAGAGAAAGCATCTGCCCCTGCAGATACAGTCATCTTTTCTCCACCTATCCTTACCTATCCTCTACCCATTCCTTCTATTGCAGAACTGGTCCCCAGGATAGCTCCTGACTTGTATCCTGAATCAGAACTCTGGAAGAGATCTCCAAATGTTGATCTTGATGCCCTCCTTGTGCAAGATGCCATTGAGGAAGCAAGAGAAAAAGAAGATAGAGAGAAGCAGGAGAAAGAAAAGGCTGAACATGCTATAGCTGCCAAAGATATCTCAGAACAAGATTTTGATGATTATGCTGGCAGAACCTCATCCCACTCCTCTGATGATGATGACTCTGAGGATTCTGATAGTACCCAGAAGAAGAAAAAGGCTGTATCCAAGAAAAGAAAAGCATCTGCTCATCCTACTGCTAATCCAGACAAGGATGTTCCCTATTTCATTCTGAAGGGAATTGATCCCAAGAGCAAGGAATTTCAACCATGGATGAGACTTTCAAAGAATCAGACAAGAGAGAAGAAGAGAACAAAAAGATATGACACTCCAATTCAGAAATTCCCCCCCAGAGGTCCTCCTCCACCTCCTGGTGCTGGAGCCTCTGGAAGTCTCTCTTCTGCCCCATCTGCAAAATCAGCAAGTTCCAACACCTTTAAGTCTTACCAGAGAAGGAGTAACCAAAGCCAGGGAGGCCAAGATGTATCAGGACAAGGAAGGAAAAGAAATGAAAATGTTCCCATGGAACAAATAAAGGAGATGACATTTCAGCAATCCACTTTCTCTCCTCCTCCTGCTCCTAAAAAGAAAGTTCCAGAATGGAAACCTCTTCCTCCCAGGAGAGGTCCATCCTCCACATCAAGGAAACCTGCTGCTTCTGAGACAGCTGAAACAAAAGGAAAAAGAGTGGTCTATTCAGAGAAATCCCACAAGAAGTTCATTGAACTTGCACCTCCCAGATCTCTATATGCTGAAACTGATCCTAAGAAGGCTGCACAGATTCCTCTTGACTCAAGCAAATTAGCCACAGCTCTTCAAAGGAACATGGAGATTGCAGCTCAAGCTGATACTGACAGACCATCCTCTCCATCAGATATGACTGAAACTGAAAGAATTGCCTCTATGGCAAGATTTAAGGAATCTATTGCACTAAGCATGATGGAGAGAGCCAAAGCTCAAGGACTAGACCCTACAGCATATACAACTATGTCTGAATTCAGAGAAAAGGAACTCAGCAAAATTCAAGTCAACTCTGAAATTTTTAATACTGAAGAATACATGAAGTTGCACCCTGCTGCAGTTTTGCCAAGCTATGCTGAAAAGAAAATTATTGGTGAACATGATCTAATGCTATCCAAAAGACAAGCAACAAACCAAACAGGGAAATTATTTTCAAACCAGTTGTAATCCCTAAGAACTCATCTGATGCTAAAACCTCTGATAAATCTGCTTGATGCTTTATAGTTCTGCTGATTTATGTTTTTATGATTTTCTGTGGATTGCCTGTGATTTAAATTTTTGGTTAATCTCTGCTTTTGTTATTGTGCGTATTTTTTTAGATCGGATTGGATAACATAACCCAAATAGGGGGAGATTGTTGGTACCCTAGATGTGATTTGGCTTATGTAATCCCTTTCCAGCCCCTCTTGATCCATATAACTATATATGATCATGATTAGGCCTTGTTCAGTTTCCCTAGGACAGTTTATAACTGACCTAGAGCTTAGGCTAGAAGTTCTAGATGTACTTTTGGTTAAGGCATTTTCCGTTCGACCATCGTCGAACGAGGCCTCGCGATCGTCGATCATCGGTCGACGATAGCAGGGCTATAGAATCGTTGAAGTCAAGACAATTATCGTCGACCGCTGGTCGATGATCTCAGAGCAAGTTTATTACGCTCTGAAGGTTGGTCGACGATCTGCCATCAGCAGTTCAACGATCGTGTTCTTGCTTCACGATTTCTGTCTCGACAGATTTCTGCTCTTAGTCGACGATCTGTTAGCTAGGTCGACGATCATCGAACCCCTGTTCGACGATTATTGTCTGCCTTTATCTTTTCGTATTCATTTTATTCCTTGGTTTATTTCCAAGTGTTTTAGCGTGTGGTTAGAAAGATTTTCTGAAGATTGTTTTTGCTAATTTATGGCTTAAATTCAAATGAATTAATTACCAAATATGTTAAGCATAAATTACGGGATTTCGTATTTTGATAAAGCATTTTTGTCCTATTATACAAAATATATTGCCAGGCTGTATTCTAGCCGTTGGCGGTGTATGCTATTTCCAAGAATGATAAGTCTTTATGCTGAGATATTTCCCTATTCATTTATTTCCTTATTGGGACTGACAGAGAGTTAATAGGTCATTCTATTCCTATTGCTATATTCTATTTTTGAGATAACCTGTCGCAGGGCTCGAGAATTCAAATCAATAGAGTCGTTCCAAAGGAAAAATGAGAAGATATATTTAAAAGAGATTTTTTTTCTCAGCAGTAATAAGCAAGTTACAAACGGAGAGTTTCTTCTAAGAAGGATTGATTGGCTCAAGCATCATCAGAGCAACTCTTCACCATCTCACAAAAAAAAAGAGAAGAAAAGTTTTCCTGAAGCAAAAGTCCAAAGCAATTTCTTTCATTCTCAAGTCTCCTGAGCATCTGCTTAGAGTTTTCAAGACTTCAGAAAGAGCTCCAGATCTGCTTCACGTGCTCCAGAATCTGAAGACCTGATAAAAATCAGTCTACAGATCTCTGAGGATTTAGTTTCAGTATATCTGAAACTCCTTCATCCTGAAGCAAAGGCTTTCCCTGAACTTCCACTGAGCCAGGGGGAGACTTTGATTCTTTAGAGAATCCACAAGTCTTCTCTAATCTGTATTAACAATAGAGAAGACAATCTAACCCTCTCAACCCCTTTGTAAAAGAGTTTTCACACCTCTTCAAAAGTGAACATTGGTGACAGGGCACCTTATCAACAACCTGTGGTTGAGCATCCTTATCAAAAGCTCAAAGGGTCTGTTTGATCTACCTGAATCAGATCATTGGTGGCAGGGCACCTTAGCAAAAACCTGTAGTGGATTCCTACCAGGGTGGTAGAAGAGTGGAGTACCTATTAAGAGGGAACCACTATATATCCTGTGTCTCTCTGGCTGTTTTTGTTTAATTGTTTATTCTGTGGCTGTGATAGAACTACCTAGGATTGCTAGTTGATGTGATAGGTTTATAGTTAAACTGAAATTTCAGTTAACTCTCTCACTTGTGCACTTCACTGTGTTAGGCTCTTAGGGTTCAAGTATCAGATTATTTTTTTCCGCAAATAAACTCCAAGGGAGCTGACTAGTTATTCATAAAATTTGAATACTCTATTCACCCCCCCTCTAGAGTAGTTTACAACTTATCCCCTCACTTTCATAGTCGACCACATTTGTGTCGACACTGGGAAGTAGTGTCGACTTACAGAAAGATAGTCGACCTCAACTATGTCGACACCTGAAGGCAGAGTCGACACATACTGAGTTCTGAATCTACAACAACTGTGTCGACACACAGGACTTGTGTCGACACACTGCAAAGTCAAGACCAAGTTATTTTCTGAAGAAAGATGAAGTGTTGATTCGACACAAATTCTCTGTGTCGACTCATTCTCAAGATGAAGTTCTGAAGAAGCAGTGTCGACTTAAAGGCAAACTAGTCGACATCATCAAAGGCTGTGTCGACACCAAAGTCACTTGTGTCGACACATATAGACAGTTGGTCTCGACACTTTCTGACAGTCTGTCTCAACACTTTGCTGTCCAACACTAAGGCATAGGATCTGTTTGAATACTTGACAGCTGTGGGTTATGACAGGTTAACTGAAGCTGCCAGACTTGTCAGAAGTCAGTTAGAAACTGGATCAGCCGGTTACCATGAAGAAGATCTATAAATAGATAGATTCAGAAGAAGAAAAGAATAATATACAAGAGGAAATTAATTCTTAATCAACACATCAGTTAAGAGACAAGTCCTCTCTTCAAGAAAGTGCAAGGCATTAAAGAAGATCTTCATCAGAAGATCTAAGAAAATGATCTCAGGATCAGTCTAAGTAGAGTTCTTTCAAGAATTCAGAAGTCTCATCAAAGGTGTTGGATAGAGAGGGATCCAGCCACTTGAAGAAGAAGAAGGAAGCCGTCATTGGTTTCTCAAGAAGCTGTTTGGAAATCAACTCAGCTAAGTTCAGATTCAAGAAGCTTTAAAGAAAGCTCAGATTCAGTTGATTTCATCAGCTGATCAAGAATTGTCTTGTTCTTTTCTCTCTCAACAAAGACAAGACATTAAAAACTTCTTTTCTAATTTCTGTAGGATCTGTCAATATAGATCTGAGTTGTAAGCCTGTGTTATAAAGGCTGAGTGTAGGAGAGTTGATCTCTGAGTGGTAGGGCTGTTTGCCTGAGTGTAGGAGAAGGTTCTTCTCTGAGTTGTAGGCATTGTGATAAGGCTGAGGTAGGGCTGTTGAGCCTGAGTTGTAGGAACCTTTTCAGGTTCTGAGCTGTAGGATCTGTGGATCTGAGTAAAGAGGAAGTTTGGCCGAATCTAGCATACTGCTAGATAGGTGAAGGAGGAAAGTGGATGTACCCAGACCTTGGGGAACCACTATAAAACAGTGTGCAATCTGTGATGGTTAAATTTCTGTGACTGCTGTGCTGTGTGTTTTAATTCTGTAATTGAATTCTGCCAAAAAATGTTAACAAGCGTTAGAACCTATTCACCCCCCCCCCCCTCTAGGTGTTTAGGTTATCTTGAAAGTAAAACTATCATGTGGTATCAGAGGGAGGTTCCTCAAAAAGGACTTAACAGTCTGAGGTAGATCTGAAAGGCAGAATCAAGATTCAAGAAGATGGGTTCTGGAGAAAATCACAAGGCGTTAGGGTCAATGAAGTTACCCATCTACAGGAAGGAAATCTTTGGAATTTGGAAAGAAAGAGTTAGATTGTTCATGGAAGCATCTGACCCAAGGATATACATCACAGTTCAGAAAGGACCCTTCATTCCAATGAAGGTATCAGTTCTTGATGCTAATATTCAAACTCCAAAGAGTTATTCTGAAATGACCAAGGATGAAATTATTTTGGCAACCATGGACAAGAGAGCTCAGAATATTATTGTGAGTGCCATAGATGATTCTACATTTCAGAATCTGATTCACTGCAAGACCTCCAAAGAAATGTGGGACACCTTGATTGTCTACATGGAGGGATCTGAAGAAGTAAGACAGGATAGGAAGTCTATGCTCAACCAGGAATATGATAGTTTTAGACAAGGAAAAACTGATAGCATAACTGAATGCTATAAGAAATTCTATAGAATTGTGAATGAGTTAATGTCCTATGGAAGAGTCTTTAGTACCTATGAACTGAATGACAAATTTTTAAGATCCTTGACAAAGGATTGGGACACAAAGATCTGTGCCATAAGAGAAGTGGCTAAACTGGCAGAGATTTCTCCTCCAACCTTGTTTGGAAAGTTGTTATCCTATGAAATGCAACTTATGGTGAGGAAGGAGGAGGAAAAGAATTCAAAAGGAGAGCATAGAGAGAAGACAGTGGCCTTCAAGGCAGAAGCCACTAGAAAGAATAGGAGGATATCATCATCTCCTCCTAAGGAAGTTGTAGAAGTTAGTTCTGAAAATTCAGATAATCAGGGTTCAAAAAGTTGTGAGTCAGATGCAGATTTTGCTGCATTTACAAGGCAATTCCAGAGATTCTTAAAGAAGAAGCAGTGGAAGTCTAGGCCCTCCTCATCACAGCAAGTTGATGACTATTATCAGAAGAAAAAGTCATCAAGGAAAGAGAAGAGCAGAACAAAGCCCAGCAAGGCCACTACTTCAAAGATTGTCTGCTATTGTTGCAGTAGGCCTGGACATGTAGTGGCTGACTGTCCTGATAAGAGAAAGGAGTCATCAGACAAGAAGAAGACTTATCAAAAGGGCAAGAAGGAAAAATCCTTTGTTGCAAAGAAGGAAAAGAGCCTAACAGATCAATCAACTTTAGAATCAGAATCTGAAGATGAAGCATATATTGGACTGTATGCTGCTACTGAAGAAGAGGAGTTCATGCAATTGCTAGACTCCATCTATGAACAAGAAGATCATCAGTGCATGGGACTGATTGCAGGATTAGAAGAAGACATGTGCCAGAATCAGTCTGGTTCTAGTAAGGTACTATGTCCTTCAATAAAATCTGTTTGTAGTACAAGTGCAGAATCAGCTATATCTGCATCAAGTGATGTAGATGCATCTGAATCTGAAGGAGATGTCTATCAATTGATAGATAACTATGGGACTTGTTGCAGGCCCTTAAGAAAAGCAAGAACCTGGTTAAATCTCAGGCTCAGGAAATTGCTGATCTAAAGGTAGCTGCAACTGAGTTTGAAAAAGTAATTGATCAGAAGTTAAATGAAATTGCCAAACTGAAGAATATAACTATTATTCAGATGGGCACAATCAATTATACCAATGATCAAGTGAAGAGTCTGGAGGCCAGACTAAGAATAGAAAAGGAGTTAGTGGCTATTTACTCTAAGCCAAAGTCTGTCTTACCCTTGATAGACAAATTTGTGACTCAAAAGGGTAAGGCAAGATTAGGATTCAAAGGTAACCCCAGGGCAGCCCAATTCAAGAGGAAAGGCAATGCTCCTGTCAAGTCACTGAACCTTTCAGTCCCTATTTAGTTTAGAAAGGTGCAAGTGCCTTCTAACCAATATGATCATGAAGATATTCATGGTCATTTTAAGACTAATGTTCTGATAAACAAGGGTGTAAATGCCAACAGGCCTATCCTTGTTCATAAACCCAATGGTTATAAGAAATCAGTTGGTGAAGCTGCTGCAGCACCAGCAATGGACAGAAATTCTTCTGTCATGGGTGTATCTAGATCTAGATACAATAAGTTTGAATGTTGGTGCTGTGGCAAGAGAGGCCATTTTGCATTAGACTGCTGGCATAACACAAGTGTTAGAAAGAATAATAGTCTACCTGTTAGAAGAGATAATGGTAGCTTTGTTAATGCTAACCTAAACCAAGGACCCAAGACTTACTTGGGTTCTAAAAGTAAGTAAATCTGTGTTGCAGGAAAGTCCAAGTGGCCATGCCCCTATATGGTACTTGGACAGTGGTTGTTCCAGGCACATGACTGGAACAAAGGGGCTGCTGAAGGAGTATACATCTGTCAAAGATGGACCTAAAGTGATCTTTGGTGGATCTGAAAAAGGAATCATCAAAAGGTTTGGTAACATTTCTACTAACCTAATTACTATCACCCAAGTGGCTTATGTAAAAGGTTTGAAACACAATCTAATAAGCATAAGCCAGCTGAGTGATTTAGGATATGACATTTCATTTGTTAAGGATGGATGTCATATCAAAAGGTCAAGTGATCAAAAGATCATATTGACTGGGTATAGGAAGAGAAATGTCTATTGTCTTAATTTTGTATGTGAGAACAAGGCTTCTTCCATCTGTCTTGTAGCTGATGATAATGCTTCTCATTGTGTCAAGTGGCACAAGAGATTGGCTCATCTTAACTACAAGACAATTGGTCAGCTCTTTAGCAAAGAGTTAGTGAGGAATGGTCCTCAAGTTAAGTGTATAAAGGAAGAAATATGCTCAGCTTGTCAAAAGGGAAAGCAGACAAAATCCTCCTTTCAAAGCCTTGAAAACAAGGATTCTGTGAGGTACCTATACCTCTTACATATGGATCTTTTTGGTCCTATGCCAGTTCATAGTTTAGGTAGGAAAGTCTGTACTTTTGTGGTGGTAGATGACTATTCTAGATTTACATGGGTGTTCTTTCTAAGACAGAAATCAGAAACACCAAGTGTATTACTTAGTTTTGTAAAGCAAATTCAGAATGAACTGAATAGTACAGTGGTCAAAATCAGAAGTGACCATGGTACTGAGTTTCAATCTGAAAGCATGACAAAATTATGTGAAGACTTTGGGATTTTCCAAGAGTTCTCCTCACCTAGAACACCACAGCAAAATGGCATTGCTGAAAGAAAGAATAGAACATTAATTGAAGCTGGCAGAACTCTATTGAGTGACACCTCTCTCCCAGAATATTTCTGGGCTGAGGCAGTTAACACTGCATGTCATGTGATCAATAGGGCTTCTATCACCAAGAACCACAAAAAGACTCCCTATGAGATTATGAAAGGTAGAAAACCAAATCTATCCTACTTCAGGATCTTTGGTTGTAAATGCTATATACTTAACAATGGCAAGTCATACCTAACAAAGTTTGCTGCCAAATCCCAAGATGGGATATTTGTTGGGTACATCATAAATAGTAAGGCCTATAGAATCTACAACTTGACTACTAAAGTTGTTGAAGAATCTGTACATGTTGTGTTTGATGAAACAAGATTAATCAACTGTGAGTTATCTTGTAGATCAAATGATTCAACAGGTATAAGTAAAAGAATGGACAAGCTCTCCATTGCTGAAGCATCAAAGGAAGATGGAGCATTGAAAAATGAAGGCTACTGTCTAGGGGGAGTACAAGACTCAATAGAAGCTGATGAAAACCAAGAGGTTCAGCATGAAGAAGGAGCTGGAGATGTTCAACCAGAAAGGAATCTTCCTCCAGCTACAAGACATTTAAGAGATCATCCAGCTGATCAGATTATAGGTGATCCAAGACAGGGAGTGCAGACTAGAAGCAGAAATCAAAGCACAGACCTGCATTCAAGTTTCCTGTCTCAAATGGAGCCTAAGAAGTTTGAAGAAGCCATCCAAGACCAGCACTGGATTGATGCTATGCAAGAGGAGCTGAATCAATTCAGAAGGTGCAATGTCTGGGAGCTTGTTCCTAAACTAAGAGGCCACAACATAATTGGCACAAAGTGGATTTATAGGAACAAATTGGATGAGAGTGGAATAATAGTGAAGAATAAAACAAGATTGGTTGCAAAAGGATACAGACAGGAAGAAGGGATTGACTTTGATCAAACCTTTGCCCAAGTAGCAAGGCTGGAGGCAATCAGAATGTTCCTTGCCTATGCAGCCTATCAAGACTTCAGAGTGTACCAGATGGATGTGAAATCAGCATTCCTGAATGGTGATTTAAAAGAGGAAGTCTATGTAGAGCAGCCATCAGGTTTTGTAGATCCTCTTAAACCTGATTATGTCTATAAGCTTAGGAAAGCTTTGTATGGGTTAAAGCAAGCCCCAAGGGCTTGGTATGAAACCCTGTCTACTTTCCTTATTGAGAATAAATTCTCAAGAGGAAAAATAGACAAAACTCTATTCCTTAGGGAATCCAAAGGTAAGATCATCTTAGTTCAGATCTATGTTGATGACATAATCTTTGGATCTACTGAAAACAACCTTTGTAAAAAGTTTGCCAAACTTATGCAAGGGAAGTTTGAGATGAGCAGTATGGGGGAACTTAAGTTCTTCTTGGGACTCCAAGTAAGACAGACTGATGATGGCCTGTCCATATGCCAGTCTAAGTTCACCAAAGAATTAATTAAGAAGTATGGTATGGAGTCATCCTCCACTATGAGAACTCCTATGGGAACAAGTATGCCAATATGCAAAGATGATGCAGGTAAACCTGTTGATGAATCTTTGTATAGAGGAATAGTTGGCTCTCTACTATATCTCACTGCTAGTAGACCAGATATTATGTATGCTACATGTGTCTGTGCTAGGTACCAAGCCTGCCCTAAAGAATCTAATTATACTACAGTCAAAAGGATTCTGAGATATCTTAAGGGCACACCTAATCTAGGCCTTTGGTACCCTAAGAATAGAGATTTTCTACTAACAGGTTATTCAGATGCAGACTTTGCAGGCTGTAGAGAGGATAGAAAGAGTACAACAGGTACTTGTCAATTCTTGGGAGGAAGATTGATATCATGGAGTAGTAAGAAGCAGACCAGTGTGGCAATATCCACAGCTGAGTCAAAATATGTTGCTGATGGCAGCTGCTGTGCACAGCTATTGTAGATACAGCATCAGTTGAAAGACTATGGTATTCAAGTAAGTAGAACACCTTTATTGTGTGATTCTAAAAGTGCTATTTCTATTGCTAATAATCCTGTTTCTCACAGTAGAACTAAGCATATAGAAATTAAATACCATTTTCTTAGAGAGCATGTAGAAAGAGAAGACATCTCATTGGAATTTGTTAAAACAGATTATCAAATAGCATATGTATTTACTAAGCCACTGGATGAAACAAAATTCAATAAATTTAAAATTGAATTAAGCATGATGACCATTGATTAGTTTATTAACAAACTTACAAGTGATATTAGATTATCAAGTGGTATTGACAAAAACAGAAATTGGCTAAGTAAAATAGTGTCGACACATTCAGTGATAATGTGTCGACTCAGTGAAGTCATGTCGACTAGTCAGAGAATATGTGTCGACACAGAGAATTTGTGTCGACACTTAAGAATCAAATAGTCGACTCATCCAGGAATATAGTGTCGACTTCACCAGAATAGTGGTGTCGACACTTACAGATTTTGTGTCGACACTTATCCTAAGAGTCGACACAGAATTTCTAATGCTCTACTATGTCTCTCAGGTGCCGACATATCCACAATTGGTGTCGACACATAGTAGACAGACTTGCTGTCAAGACAATAGAAGTTTGTGTCGACACACTCCATCTGTGTCGACATATATAGACTGTTTTTGCCCGACTTTTGATCTTCTTTCCCTAGAAGGTATAAATAGGTCAAGAACTTATTCTGTCGACACGCTTACAAGATTTTGGAGACTGAAACCCTGTGTCGACAATCTCTCTCTCTTCTCTCTCAAGATTTCTCGTCTGATCAATGGCGCCAAAGGTTGCAGATAACGTCAACGAAGGATATGAGTTGGTGCGCAATGCCTTTACGGATGCCCCGATAGATGTTCAAAGGGTTGTCACTCTAATTTCTGAATCTGGATTAGAATTTCTAGTTTCTGAACCATCAATGATCTGGAAGAAGGAGGTGATTGAATTCTTTACCTCTACATCAGTGGATTCAGCTGGTCTCAAGATAAAATCCACTGTTTATGGGACGAAGGTGAAACTGACAACAAGAAATTTAAGAAAAATACTTCAATTATCAAACATTGAGAATGAAGAAGAGGTTCCAGCCTCTAAGACCAGGGAGGCTCTCCAATGGTGTGGATTGGATCCAACCCTGAAGATTGGAGCAGCTATCAACAGGAAGGGCATGAATCAACAGGGCAAGTTTCTGTCAGAAGTAGTTGGGAAGGTAATTTTGTGCAAACCAGGTGGACATGATAGTATTTCAGCCTATATGTTCAGCCTAATGACCAGAATTGTGTTTACAATTCCAACTGACTGGTCAGCTGTAGTATTTGATAAGATCAAGGAAGGAATCAAGAAGCCAAATCTGGCTAGAATTGTGAGTTTATACCTGACTGGGGTGATCCCTGAGGTTATGCAACAACTGCCTGGGACAATGATTAATCACATGAGGAAAATGGATATAAGATTATTTTCAAGGTGGGATAGGGTGCTGTCTAAAGATGTGCCTGATGAGAACAGGCAGGACACCCCTGAGAGATCCCCTGCACATGATCTAGGCACTGCCCAGCATCCAGAAGAGCAAGTGAGAAAGCAGGTTGAAGATCAGCCTAAGTCTACTCAAGTTCAGAAAGCAACCATTCCTGCACAGATGCAGGGGGAGCAAGCTCACTCTCCTGTCCAGAATGTATCTACTCTTGACCAGGTACAGGTACAGGGAGAGCAAGTGTATTTTCCTGCCAAGGACATTACTAATATTTCTATTCCTGCACAGGTGCAGGGGGAGCAAGTGTATTCACCTACCCAGGATATTCCAAATACTAAACAAGTGCAGGGGGAGCAGATGTCTGAAACAGTGCAGGAGAAAGAACAAATTGATTTATCAAAAGATTTGAATATTGCAGATCTGGATGATTCAACATCTGTTCAAGCTCAGAAGGAATACACTCTAGATGAGTTATTTCCTAACGTTAAAATTGCTACTGATAGAGTAGAGGAGGAGCAAGACAATGAGAAGGCACTAGACATGGAGATAGAGCAAGAAGCTGAGAAGGAACAAGGTGTTGAGGAGGAGCAAGTTGTTTAGGGGGAGCCTGTGAATGTTGAGGCTGAGCAACATGTCACTGAAACTAATATTCCTCCTACTCCACCTGAAAGAGTTCAAATAGAAAGTTCATCAGACTCTGAGACTGAAGAAGCCAGAATGGCTAAGAAGAGAAAGCTCATAGTCTTCAAGAGAAGGAGCCAAAGTTATAAGCAGGCACTCTAAACTTCAACTCACCAATCTCCATCTGAATTTAACTACAACAAGTTCATGGTAGATTTGCAAGTTAAGTTGGATGAGCAGAGATTAGCAATGGAGAAGTATGTTGATGAGAGCAATAAATCCCTTCAATTTGACTTGGCTCAAGATATTAAGTCTATTAGATTTGAAGTAAATATGAATAAGAAGGAGATGACAGATTGCTTCCATAAGGGAGGTAATGCTGTAGTGTTTTTGGCTAAACAACAGCAGCCTATCCTCACTAAAGTGGATGATATTGCTTTGAAGCAAGGTTATGTTTTGGAGAATCAGCTGAGGATGAATGATAATTTGGCTGAATCTCACCATGAAATTCTTGAAGAGTTCAAAAAGGCTACTGCAGGGATGACTGAAGCAAGAGCAAAAGAGATGGAAGCTTTTGATTAGAAACTAAAGGAGGCTATAGCTTCAGTTCAATCTACCATCACTACATCTCAGAAGGAAATATCTGACAAACTTCAAAAATTGAAACCATATTTTAAAGAAGGTGTGAATTATCTAGATGGCCAGATCAGATTTCAGAAGGATGATCTAAGGAATCATATTACCCGAGAAGTCATAAAGGGGGAGAGGTTGTTAGTTCATGCTGGCTCAGAGCACACCAAATGGGTGACAAATAGTATTCGAGGCACATTGGGATATCCACCTTTGTGTGATGATGATATGGTGGCTGAGTCGGGAATTCAAACAGGTCTACTTGAAGGCAATCAACCTGAGATTGCCCAAGTCATTTACCCTCCTCCTGATTTTGATATGATTAATTAACAAGTTCAGGATATGTATAGTCCTCCAAAGGAGGTTACCAAGGTTGTTATGGAAAAAGTTGATAAGCCTGATGCCAACTTGAAAGAACAGCAAGATGCTCTACTATCCAAGAAAAGATTTAGAGAGCAGGCTGAACTTAAGCCAGATTTTGAGCAGTGGAGCCCTACTTCCAGAAATATTATACTAACTGCATGGAAGGCTGTAAAGGACCAAGTACATGAAAGAGGAAAGTGGTATAATGAAATGGAATGGCAAAAGTATGAAGCTAGGCAGGAAGCCATAGTATAGTTTAGGAGAAAAGCCAAGCTGGGAAGGCTGCCACCAGATGCTCAGGAGCCGAGAAAGTACTTTCCAAATCCCTTTTATTACTTTGAAAGGCAAAGGCTAAAGGAAGAAGCTCAGAAGAAAGCTGAGCTAAAAGGCAAGAAGCCTGCTGAAGTTGCTGAAGCTCCTGTGAAGGCTCAAATCCAATCTGGCAAAGGAATTGTTATAAGAGAGCCTGATCAGTCTTAGTTCTAAGTTCTTTCAAATGTTTTGTAATGTTTTGATCATTCAATGTAAACATCTATAATCAAATTTTATCAAGTTATAAACAAAATTTTGTTTGGAATCATATATTCATGTTCACTCTGTGATGAATTGTTAATATTTTGTTTATATAAAATATTCCTGTAATGTCATACATCATCATATTATTTTTGTTATAAATGGTGTATATCATTAACTAAAAGGGTTATGACTTCTCCAAATAGGGGGAGATTGTTGGGTACATTGGAAAATGTGTACCTGATTTGAAGAAGCCTAACTTAGCTTAATGATATACATCAAGGTGTATTTGATGTTGTTTTAAGTTGACATGTGCAGGTGAAGAAGTATTAAAGAATACAGGAAATTATTCTAAGTCCATGTGTCGCCATCTGAAGAAACTGGGTCGACACTTCAGAATAATTGTGTCGACACTTGAAGGAAGCTGTGTCGACACAGATAAAGATAGTCGACCACATTTGTGTCGACACTGGGAAGTAGTGTCGACTCATAGAAAGATAGTCGACCTCAACTATGTCGACACCTGAAGGCAGAGTCGACACATACTGAGTTCTGAATCTACAATAAGTGTGTAGACGCACAGGACTTGTGTCGACACACTGCAAAGTCAAGACCAAGTTATTTTCTGAAGAAAGATGAAGTGTTGAGTCGACACAAATTCTCTGTGTCGACTCATTCTCAAGATGAAGTTCTGAAGAAGCAGTGTCGACTTAAAGGCAAACTAGTCGACATCATCAAAGGCTGTGTCGACACCAAAGTCACTTGTGTCGACACATATAGACAGTTGGTCTCGACACTTTCTGACAGTCTGTCTCAACACTTTGCTGTCCAAGACTAAGGCACAGGATCTGTTTGAAGACTTGACAGCTGTGGGTTATGACAGGTTAACTGAAGCTGTCAGACTTGTCAGAAGTCAGTTAGAAACCGGATCAGCCGGTTACCATGAAGAAGATCTATAAATAGAAAGATTCAGAAGAAGAAAAGAATAATATACAAGAGGAAATTAATTCTTAATCAACACATCAGTAAAGAGACAAGTCCTCTCTTCAAGAAAGTGCAAGGCATTAAAGAAGATCTTCATCAGAAGATCTAAGAAGACGATCTCAGGATCAGTCTAAGTAGAGTTCTTTCAAGAAATCAGAAGTATCATCAAAGGTGTTGGATAGAGAGGGATCCAGCCACTTGAAGAAGAAGAAGGAAGCCGTCATTGGTTTCTCAAGAAGCTATTTGGAAATCAACTCAGCTAAGTTCAGATTCAAGAAGCTTTGAAGAAAGCTCAGATTCAGTTGATTTCATCAGCTGATCAAGAATTGTCTTGTTCTTTTCTCTCTCAACAAAGGCAAGACATTAAAAACTTCTTTTCTAATTTCTGTAGGATCTGTCAATACAAATCTGAGTTGTAAGCCTGTGTTATAAAGGCTGAGTGTAGGAGAGTTGATCTCTGAGTGGTAGGGTTGTTTGCCTGAGTGTAGAAGAAGGTTCTTCTCTGAGTTGTAGGCTTTGTGATAAGGCTGAGGTAGGGCTGTTGAGCCTGAGTTGTAGGAACCTTTTCAGGTTCTGAGCTGTAGGATCTGTGGATCTGAGTAAAGAGGAAGTTTGGCCGAATCTAGCATACTGCTAGATAGGTGAAGAGGGAAAGTGGATGTACCCAGACCTTGGGGAACCACTATAAAACAGTGTGCAATCTGTGATGGTTAAATTTCTGTGACTGCTGTGTTGTGTGTTTTAATTCTGTAATTGAATTCTGCCAAAAAGTGTTAACAAGCATTAGAACGTATTCACCCCCCCTCTAGGTGTTTAGGTTGTCTTGAAAGTAAAACTATCAAAGTCATCCTCTTTCCGTTGACTGGTTGCACGTCCCGTAACTCTTCCTGGTTTGAAAGTTATGACCATTTGAAGTTCAGCTATCCGTGACCAAAAATGGTCATTTTCTCCGTTTCAACTCCTGATCAGTCCAGCAAGCTCCAAATTCCTATTCGCAGCTCATATTGACCTGAAATATGAAAATAAAATAATTAGAACCATAATTACTAAAATATAATTATAATCTTATTATTAATTAAATAAAAACTATATAAAAAGATCTATAATTAGTGACTTATCAAATACCCACATACTAATCTGTTTGCTAGTCCCGAGCAAACAACTTCCTATAGGGAGTAGAAAAATTTTAAATGCTAGAAAAGAAAATTGAACCTAAGGAGTAAAATGTGAAGTCTTAAGCCTATGCTTGTAGATATTTTTGTAGAAAGACTTACTCAGCATACAAATTAGGTTTTTATTTTTCTTAAAATGCGTTTCCACTATTATTATTACTTTTAAAATGAAAATCCGGCAAATCATAAAATTATATTTAGGGAGAGTGTAGCGTGTGTACTAAGATAACATTGCACGAACGAAGATTAAGATACCCTCTAAAGAAATCCATCAATGTCGACGGCCATAGGCTTGCACTTTCACACTCTCGCAACGGCACTAGTCTAACTCATAAGCGCAAATCAATAGGACTTAACTAGGTTGAAATGTAGGCTAAGGTTTTTGTTGAGGAAGGTCAAAGATAAAAAACGGTGGCTAGGAACACCAAAACCTAGAGAGAGCTTGCACAAAAATAAATTGTCATGGCTTTAAGGAACGTAGCCAATTCTTAAATTCCTTTGTTTTTTTCATCATGCTGAAGATTTTCAATTTCCTCTCTCTTTTTTTCATTTTTTTTGTTTTTTTTCTTTTTGAGAGGAGGAGAAATAAATCAACTCTTTTTAAATTTTTAATTAACCACCGAAAAAAGTGGCTCCTAATCACTCCTAAAACATTTCTACATTTGTTCTTTCAAGCTCGGGTTTAGGTGTGTAATTAGGATGCTTTTTAGGCTTTGTTAAAGTATTTGGTGGAGCTAAAACAAAAGATAGGATAAGAGGCTCAAATTGGCTTAGCAAAGGTAAAACGTTAGGTATGGATGCAAAGGCTCAAACTTGCCAAAAGAAGTGCCTAAATCATATTTATGCTATGAGTCTAACTTAGAGGGCAAGTTCTAGACATCGAGAAAGAATACCTCTTTCTTGATACGCGAAATATCTCTCTAGTAAACTTCTACTTACTCACCTAAAGTATTTTAGATTTTACCGATTTTCATAATTAAAGTAAAATAAAACATTTCCACGCATTTAGAAAAATGAAACTTTAATTGTATGCTGAATATTTAAATCTACATAAAATTCTACTTACACATGCACTTAACTAGAAACACAACATGGCCAACAGTTTTACTCCAAAATTCAAAATTAATTAAAACATTAAAATTCTCTAAACACTATAAAAAAATTGAATTACTAGGAATTTTGCATGTGAATAAATATAGAAATAATGACTTCTCTAATTAAGAATTAACCTAATTTTTTTATCGTTTTTTTAATAATAAAAAGAAAACAAAATTTTGTTTTTAATTTGTAAAGATTTTTATATATATATATTTTTAATTTTTTAAATAAAAACAAAAACTAAGAATCCACCCTCATACTTAAAAATAAACATTGTCCCCAATGTTTATAATTCAAGTGCGAGGGGGGGAAAACAAATTGAAAATTTTTTAGAAGAAAAGAAAATAAATGCGTACAAATTAAAGATAAGCAAGGGGTGTCTCCCAAGAGCGCTTTTCTTTTTCCCGTCTTTAATCTAGATGGTATTGGTTAGGAAAAACGGAAATAAAATTTTAAGTGTAAGGGCAACTCCCTTAATTCCCGCTTGGGTGAATACGCCGAAGACGCTCGCCAAGCTACTCCTCCACTTGCTTCTTGATTTTTCTTCTTAGAATGGTGGTCTTGAGGATGTAAATTCAAATCACCTATACATACCTGAGTTGATGTGAATTTTTGAAGATGAGCGACAAAGTGATCATTGACGACATTGGATTGCAACGGCTCATTGTCTACATGCAAATCATTAGAGTAAGAAAAATCAAAAAGAAATGTGTTAGAAACAATTTCACACGGAGGAGGGTCGTGTGAAAGAAATTGATCAAGCTCTGGTTGTATATTTTCTAAAATTAATTTTTCTTCTATAGTTTGAGTTAAAATTAAATCATCGGACACATCAAGTTCATAAATTTTTGCTCCTAAATAATCATAAATTGTGTTTGAAAATTCATTAATAGGAGAAAAATTGGGAGTAGTAGGAAGAGAAACATGTTCTTCTTCTACTCCCCCCAGCGCATCCATACTTCTGACAAACTCGTGAAATAAAAGTTTTTCTTCTTCTTAGGTATAAGAAATTAAAGGAGAACATGAAGAGTCATGTTCCGCATTAGCAATATTATCCGTAGGAGAAATATCACTAAAATTAATAAAATCATCATCCAAATTTTGGGGAGAAGTATCACATGAAATTTGAGAGAAATCCCCAAAATTAGGAGGGAAAGTTTGCGGTGCTGAAAAAAAAGAACAAGAAGTCGGATCTAAATAAAAATCCCCATTACTCGGGAATCTTTCCGGGTGATCATGCCGGAAAGCAACATCCAAGGAAGAAGAAAAATTACTAAAATCAGAAAAATTGTTCTCATTGAAGCTTGAAAAAGAATTTTCATGAAAATTATTTTCATTAAAATTTGAAGAATTAAATTCATTAAAATTGGAAAAATTATTAGAAAAGTTATTTTCATGAAAATTCGATAAAGGATTCTCATTAAAGTATGAATAATTATTTTCATAATTATTGTGAAAACTATAAGAAAATTTTTGATGATAGAAGTAATAACATTCCTCACTTCGATGAGGGGCACCGCAAAAATTACACAAAACTTGGCGCTGTCTTGCGACTTGCAAAAGATTAATTTTGTGTCGGAGGTCGGCAATTTGAGCGGCCAATTGTGATAACATTTTTTTAAGAAGAAAAGAAAACAACCGGTACTTAATAGAATGGAATGAGAAATAAAAAAAAAATGAATAGGGGTCAAGAAAGAGAATAATAAAATAAAAGTTTTAAAATTAAAAATTTATAAAAAAAAAATTCCCAGACTTCCCAAGGGCTACCCAATGACGGATTCGCAAGGTACAAGGCGGTATTGCGGGATGAAAACCCATCACCCTTTTGATTTTTTGGACATTACACTTTTAGTCATGGACTTCTCATAAAGATCCCACTCAGAGGAGCTGTAGTGGAGATTCCTATTTTCATTATAGTCCATTACTAACTTGAGAGTATCAAGAATCAGTGCTTTAGAGGTAGGACTCCAGACTTCAGCAAACTCTTGTGCCTTTCTTTTCTCAGAATCTGGCTTAGGAACACTTTTGCTGGCTGAGGGGCCTTCCCCATACTTCCTTTTCTTAGAGGTGTGGATCTCAGGTAAACCTTGAGGAATAATATCATCCCATACTTGGTCATAGGAAGCAGGAGGAGCATCCTGATCTTCTGGCCTAGGAGAGAAGCAGGGCATTTGAGGCTATTGCATCTGAGGTGGCATCTGACTGGACTGTGCTTCAACAAGAGGATTCAGGTTATGAGGAATGATATTAGGATCAACCTGAAATTCAGGGAATATTTGGTTGTGCATCCAAACTGAGGTGTCATAGGTATGAAATTTCACAGATTGAATTTGCTCTAAAACATTCTTATTGATTTCATTTTTCTCTTCAGAACAAGCTGTGTTTGCAGCAGTAGTAAACTTATCCACAAGTTTTTACACATGTTCTTTCACCAGGCTCTCCCCCTTTTAGAATTCTACACATAGCTTTTCTATGGCATCTTCCTTGAAGGTTCCCACTTCTTCACAGATTTTCATAACATGTTCTTGGGCTTTATTCTCTAACTGAATCTTATTTTTAGCAAGAGTTACAGATTGTTCCATTACCTGACCAACACTAGTGATGGTGTGGTCTATAGCTTTTCCACCAATCTGAAACAATTCTTTGAGGGAGTCTGTATTGTGCTGGATTTCTGCAAATCCTCTGCTCATCTCTTTTTCTAGAGCAGTGACTTTGTCCTGGACTACCTTCAGAGATTCATCAAAATATTTCCTTTGTTATGCCAACATGACTTCAAGCTTACTGAGAATATCTGAATTGATAGGGGCAGCAACAACAGTAACAGTAGGAGGAGGTGCAGTCCATGGAGGAATCTCATCAATCACTACAGAACTTTTAGCTCTAACAGTATGAGTGCATCTCCTTCTTCCTCAAGAAAAGTGGGCATGGAGAAGTCAAGTTTCCTTAGAGTAGCTTTAACAGGCTCTGGAGAAATTCTATCTTTATCAGAAAGAAGAATGGTATCTGGTAGATCTTTCTTAGCAGATGGGGATTGAGCAGTTTGAGACTTGGGTGATGGTATTGGAGATGGAGTATGTGCTAGTGATGGAGATGGAACTGGAGATGGAGAGGGAGCTGGAGAAGGATCCTTTGATGGCTCTTCAGCAGTTTCCTTATGTAGAGAAGGAAGAGGTTCATCTGAAGTCAGCTATTTTATCATACTTTCAATATCTTCAGCAGTAGATTTGAGGATTGCTTGCACATGCTCATCTGAGATGGTATTATCTGAAATGTCTGCCTCTGGGGACTTGGTTGGAGATCTTACTGGGCTTCTGATGGGGGTTCTGATGAGTGAACTGGCTGGTGTTCTGACTGTACTTCTAACTATAGATCTAGCTGGAGGAGGAGGAAAAGGAAGTCTGACATCTGGAACTAAGGCTGCAGGCTCCCCCTCAGTTGTTGCACTAGATGGTTCAGCAACATTATGAGAGGAGGGATATGGGGTCCTGACCTCTTTAGCAGGGGTTGCATGCTCTTTAGCCAGCTGCTTTAGATTCTTCAGCTTTTATTCCCATCTATGAATGGAGGCTAGGGAGATCTTCTTCAGGTGATGGATTGGAGTGCCTTTAGAAGTCTTAAAGATAGTTGGATCAATCTCATACAACATCAGGGAGATTATCCTAGCAAATTTTGGTTCTCTTATGATGTCTCTAATCAAGTCAAAAATCATCAAACCATAAGGAAATCTTTTCCTGCAGACTATGGCAGCCATGATATTGAAGAAGTCATTTGTAATAAACCCTATTGACCTTGTTCTATACCACAGAATTTTTCCAATAATGTCTACTAAAAGTTTGCTAACATCATTTAAAGAAGTCCTCCTAAGAGAATTAATATCATCTGGAACTCCACAGAAATGACAGGTTCTGTCATTGTTATCTTCTATTATTTCATCTACATCATCTACATGAGGTAGTCTGAGAAGTCTGGACACTATGGTCGGGCTCAACTTAATTTTAATGCCCTTGACTTTGGACTTCAGGACAGTGTCATTTCTCCTTAACTTAACATTTCTGAAGAACTCTTCTACCTCAGGAAATAAAATCTTGCAAGGTTCTGATAGAACGAATGTCAAACCATCTGTGTCCAGGAGAAGAAGAAGATTTCTGAAATCCTCTGAAAGCTCTGCTATCCCTGCTACTACTAGCTCACTACCGACACCGATTTTGAACAGCTTGCCATTGAGATGAACAATGGCGATGGATGGAGAGAGAGAGAAGGAGGCGACGTCGAAGCACTGGTCGGCGGAAGACGAAGAGTTTTCGAGAGAGTCGATTTTGAAATGTCAGTTGAATTTGGGATTCGAACGTTTTATGAATATATAACCCTAGTAATGTTGATTAGATGTCTAACTAAACTAAATTAACCCTTGGATTAAGGCAGAAATCGAGCGGTTTTCAAAATAGTAGAAATTGACAGAAATCGAAAATTTACATGGCATTTCTCGAGAGGTACGGTAGTTCTCGAGAAGTATCATTGTAGTTCTCGATAAGTAAAGGACTTGTTTTCGAGAAATTTCAGTACCTCTCGAGAGACAGATTTTCTGTTCTCGAGAAGTGGACTTGAAGTTTTCGAGAACTAATTTCATGCTTTTCGAGAAGTAATAATAGTTCTCGAGAACTGCCTTCCACTTAAGAAATTTCAAACATTTTTGAAGTTTCCTCGATTCTTGAGCTTTGAACTAATTCTTTTTGATCTATCCTTCTTTGTTCAGCATCACAAGTTCAGTTTTGAAGAAATTGAACTTGGTCTCGTCCAACGGCTTTGTGAAAATGTCTGCAACTTGTCGATCTGTTGGCGCGTACTACAGATCCACATCCCGTTGCTCCACATGTTCCCGAATGAAGTGATATCTGAGCTCGATGTGCTTTGTCCGGCTGTGCAAGACTGGGTTGTTTTCAATTGCTTTTGCGCTGGAGGAGTCGCAAAACAACAGAATTTCTTTAACCTTCATATTGTAATCTTCTAGCTGGTTCTTTATACAAAGCAATTGTGCAGAACAACTGCCGGTAGAGATATACTCTGACTCGGCCGTTGAGATTGCGACATAATTTTTCTTTTTGCTGCTCCATGAGATAAGCCTTCTCCCAAGGAACTGACATGTCCCGGAAGTTCTTTTCCTGTTATCTTTGCTACCTGCAAAGTCTACATCTGAGAAGCCAATTAGTTCACTGTCATTACTTTTTGTGTACCATAAGCCAAGATTCGGTGTACCTTTAAGGTATCTCATGATTCGCTTTGCAGCAGTGTAGTGAGATTCCTTAGAGTTCACTTGGAATCTAGCACAGCCACATGTAGAGAACATTATGTTTGGTCTACTGGCAGTAAGGTAGAGCAAGGATCTAACTACGCTTTTGTATTTGGTTTCATCAAAAGATTTCCCTTTCTCATCCTTGTCCAGAGACATAGCTGAGTCCATTGGAGTCCTCATAATGGTTGCACTCTCCATTCTGAATTTCTTAGTCAACTCCTTGTTGAAATTCGTCTGTGAGATGAAAATTCCATCTTCAGATTGTTTCACCTGAAGTCCTAAGAAATACTTAAGCTCTCCCATACTACTCATTTCAAACTTCCCTTGCATAAGTTTAGAAAACTTTTTGCAGAGGTTGTCGTCTGTAGAACCAAAAATAATGTCGTCGACAAAGATTTGCACTAGCAAAATCTTGCCTTTAATTTCCCTAAGAAATAATGTCTTATCTATCTTTCCCATTGTAAACTTGTTCTCGAGAAGAAAGGTAGATAGCGTTTCGTACCAAGATCGAGTAGCTTGTTTCAAACCGTACAGCGCTTTCGATAATAAATAAACATACTTAGGAAAGTTAGGATCAACAAAACTTGGGGGCTGTTCCACGTACACTTCTTCCTTTATGTCACCATTTAGGAAGGCGGACTTCACGTTTATTTGGTAGACAGTGAAGCCCTTCAATGCAGCATAAGCTAGGAACAGTCTGATGGCCTCCAGCCATGCCACTGGAGCGTATGTTTGGTCAAAGTCGGTCCCTTCTTCTTGACGATATTCTTTGGCGACGAGTCTGGCCTTATTCTTTATGATTTTTCCATCCTCGTACAACTTGTTCAGGTAAACCCACTTCGTTCCGATGACATTCTTACCTTTGGGTCTAGGAACTAGTTTCCAAACTTTGCATCACTTGAACTGGTTCAGTTCTTCTTCCATGGCAAAGATCCATGATGCGTCTGAGTTGGCTTCCTCAAACTTATTTGGTTCAACCTGTGAGAGAAAACTTAAATATAAATTCTCGTTAGTTGTACCTCGACGAGTTCTGACACAATCTCGGGGATCTCCTATGATCTGGTCCAATGGATGATCCTTCAGATGTCTGAGCTCTAGGTTTCTAGCATCTGGAACTTCTTCAGCCACTGGAGTTACTTCATCAACTTGGATGTTTTACTTATCTTTATCATCTGCCTCTCCAATGGGGGTTGGAGTAGTGATCTTGAAGAACTTTTCTCTTTCACCTTTAGTCGATTCATCCAAGCTGATCTCTTTAATCCTTGTATCTGCATCTTCAACAAGCACACTAGACGATTTGCTTTGCAGCAAGCTCGTCTCATCAAATACAATATGTATGGATTCATCTACAACCAGAGTTTTTCTATTTAAAATCTTGTATTCCTTACTATGGCTACTATAACCTACAAAAATACCTTCAAAACTTTCCTTATTAAACTTGGTAGTATGATACTTACCATTGTTAAGAACGAAGCATTTACAGCCAAAAATTCTAAAATATAAAATAGTTGGTTTCCTGCCTTTTAGAAGTTCGTAAGTTGTCTTATTATGGTTCTTATTGATGAGTGCTCGATTTTGCACGTGGTATGCAGTATTGACGGCTTCAGCCCAGAAGTATTCTGGTATTGAAGCTTCACTCAACATGGTTCTGCAGGCCTCTATGAGTATTCTGTTCCTTCTCTCAGCTACTCCATTTTACTGTGGAGTGTGAGGAGAGGAAAACTCATGAAAGATACCTAGGATTTCACAGAATTCTGTCATGGCCCAGATTTGAACTCTGTTCAATTGTCACTTCTGATTTTGACTACGGAACAGTTGTATTCATTCTGGACCTGCCTGAAAAAATTAGTAAAGATGTCGAAGGTATCTTACTTGTGTTTCAGAAAGAACACCCACGCAAAGCGTGATTAATCATCAACAATAACAAATGTATATTCCTTATCTCCCAAGCTTCTAATTTGCAGTGGACCAAACAAGTCCATATGAAGTAGATGGAGACATCTACTTGAATTTTTTTCAATAATGCTTCTAAAGGTAGCCCTTGTTTGCTTGCCTTTTACGCATGCATGATAAGGTCTATCTTTGACGTACTTGACATTCGGGGCATCACGTACTAAGTTCTGGGAGAATAATTTATTAATAGTTTTAAAATTAATATGTGCTAACCTCTTGTTTCATTGGTCACCAATAGACGCACTATCTTTTGCCAAAAGACACACGGGTGTAGAAAAATATATACAAATGAAATTTAAACAAAATATATTCCTGCTTCGAGTGCCAGATAGAATCGTTTCCATATTGTCAACAGACTTTATCAGGCACTTGTCAGCCTGGAATTCAACTATGTATCCTTTGTCGCATAGTTGGCTTATGCTTATAAGATTGTGTTCCAATCCCTCCACATAAGCTACATCCAAAAAGGATACACTACCGTTAGTAATCATACCGTAGCCTTTAGTTATCCCGCAGTCTGAACCTCCAAAGATGACCTTTGGTCCGTTCAACATTGGAGAATAATTCTGAAGTAGGCTTCTTGTCCCGTTCATGTGCCGAGAGTATCCACTGTCCAAATACTAGATTGGCATTTTGGTGGCCTTTGGACATCCCTGCAATCATAATCAGTTTGCCTTAGGAACCCAAACATATTTGGGTCCTTGGTCTCGTGTTAGAACACTCCCCCTACGAGGATTAGCATTATGAGTGGTCATTCTCATATTTCCAACTTGAGGAGTTGCAAAATTTCTTGGATTAAACCAACAATCGATGGCAAAATTACCAATTTTGCCACAGCACAACCAGTCGAACCTGTTGTGTCTTTGCCTTAGGAACTCCTGCTTGACCTTCTGGGATACTGGTCCAGCAGGGGTAGCATTCTTGGAGGAAGAAGCTTCATGATGATGACAATCACATGATTTCTTCTCCATTACAGGCTTTTCTACAATGGTTTTTACTTTTGGTGCTTTCTTGAAGTTATGACCATGATCATAGGGATCATAGCTCTGAAGAATGACTTCTTCATAAGGGCCCTTAATGACACTCTCACGAAAGTTTCTAGGGTGAGTCCATCCTTGGTAACGAGACTTTGGCTCTACATAAGTAGGCCTATCCAAGTGGTCGTAGGATGAGTCAAGATAAAACTCAATTGCTAGAAATATGACTTTCATAAAGACAGTCTGATCTTGAGGGGCTTTCCCCTTTGCTTTAGCTAAGGCCTTCTTGGCGGCCTTATTCCTTCTCTGAGTCTTATTCCTCCTTAAAGATTTACTAGGAGCTCCTACATGGCTTAGCCCAGCACCCTTGTCCTGAGCGGAGAACTCAGCAACGAGAGGATGAACTACCTTTGGCTTAAAGAAACTTTCAACAAGTTCCTTTTCGGCCTCTAGTAAGTCTTCCAACCCTTTGATGATTTCATCCTTTAGATCAAGGTGCTTGATAGCCTTGTTGAAATCATCAACAACATTATCTAAGTCTTCTTTGAGTGAGTCCATCTTAACGACTTCCTCTCTCAAAGAGCTTTTTATGGCCTTTAGAGACTTAATCTCTTTTGCCTGAGTTTTCAAGTCCTTTCGACATTTGTCGTAAGCCATGATCAACTCCTTATACTGGGTCATGAGTTCAGACTCATCGTCAGAGGAGCTGTCCTCATGATCATGCTCAGAAACTTCAGATTCTGAAAGAGGGGTGTGAGATTTTACCTCCCCATTGAACTGGGGCTCTTGTTCATCATCTGATTTAGCCATAAGTCCAAAGTAGGCTTCCTCTTCTTCACTTGACTCAGATGAGTCAGAGTCACTAAGAGTCTTGCCCTTCTTGGCTATCTGGCTCTTCTCTGTCCTCTTCTTGCAGTGTGATGACTTCTTTTCTTCTCTCCTGCAACCCTCCTTCTTCTTATGGGGCAGTTAGCTATGACGTGACCTGGCTTGTTACAACAATAGCATACTATGTCAGTCGAAATATGTTTGTTCTATTTAGAACCATACCTGTCGTGGCTGCTTGAGCCTTTTCTGTGTCGATCACCGTCATATCGTGATCTTCTGTGAGAGGCAACCTTGCCCTTCCATTGCTTTTTCTTGTTTAAGAATTTCTTGAATTGTCGTGAGAGTAAGGAGAACTCTCCTTCAGATAGCTCACATCCCGAGGAACTTGGCTCTTAGTTTTATTCTTCACTAACTTATTGTGTTGGGGTTGGAGAGGTTGCCTTTGACTTCCTGGAGGTGTCTGCCTTTAAAGCAACAGACTTCTCTTTGGATGCAGACATGCTCTTCTCTTCTTTAGCTTTCCTCTTGTTGAGTTGAAGCTCATACGACATCAGCTTCCCGAAGAGATTTCGAGGATCTGTCTCAGTTAGCTTTCAAAATTCCCTGATAGTACAGACCTTGTTGTCCCATTTCTTGGTTAAGGATCTTAGGAACTTGTCATTCAGTTCTCCATTGGTGAATACTCTGCCATATACTCTGAGACCATTGACTATTTTGAAGAAGTTCTCAAATGTATCTACAATAGTATCATTTGGTCCTTGCCTGAAGGCTTCATACTTCTGGTTCAACAGGGATCTTCTATCATCCCTCACTTCTTCAGTACCTTCCATCAGAGTTACTAGTGACTAACACATCTTTTTAGCAGATTGGTAGTGAATTAGGTTCTGCAGCATCGAGTCATCGACTGCACTTGCTATAATATTTTTAGCTTTCTTATCCAGAGAGACAAGTACAATCTCGTCTTTATCTAGATCCATTAACTTCTTTGGAACCTTCTTGGTTGGATCTATAGTGGAGACAGTCATAGGAATGTGGGGACCTTTTTCAACAATCATAAAGATCCGGGGATCCACAGCTTCCATGAAAAATTAAATTCTCTCTTTCCACATGGGAAAGTTATTCTTTGTGCACAGGGGAAGCTTGGCAAAATCCTTAGCCTTGTCCATTGTGAAAGTGAGGGGATAAGTTGTAAACTACTCTAGAGGGGGGTGAATAGAGTATTCAAATTTTATGAACAACTAGTCAGCTCCCTTGGAGTTTATTTGCGGAATAAATAATCTGATACTTGAACCCTAAGAGCCTAACACAGTGAAGTGCACAAGTGAGAGAGTTAACTGAAATTTCAGTTTAACTATAAGCCTATCACAGCAACTAGCAATCCTAGGTAGTTCTATCACAGCCACAGAATAAACAATTAAACAAGATAGCCAGAGACACAGGATATATAGTGGTTCCCTCTAAATAGGTACTCCACTCTTCTACCACCCTGGTAGGAATCCACTACAGGTTTTTGCTAAGGTGCCCTGCCACCAATGATCTGATTCAGGTAGATCAAACAGACCCTTTGAGCTTTTGATAAGGATGCTCAACCACAGGTTGTTGATAAGGTGCCCTGTCACCAATGTTCACTTTTGAAGAGGTGTGAACAAACTCTTTTACAAAGGGGTTGAGAGGGTTAGATTATCTTCTCTGTTGTAAATACAGATTAGAGAAGACTTGTGGATTCTCTAAAGAATCAAAGTCTCCCCCTGGCTCAGTGAAAGTCCAGGGAAAGCCTTTGCTTCAGGATGAAGGAGTTTCAGATATACTAAAACTAAATCCTCAGAGATCTGCAGACTGATTTTTATCAGGTCTTCAGATTCTGGAATAATTGAAGCAGAACTGGAGCTCTTTCTGAAGTCTTGAAAACTCTAAGCAGATGCTTAGGAGACTTGAGAATGAAAGTAATTGCTCTGGGCTTTTTCTTCAGGGGAGCTTTTCTTCTTCTTTTTGTGAGATGGTGAAGAGTTGCTCTGAAGATGCTTGAGAGAATGCAGCACTAAGAAAAAATCTCTCTGTATCTGTAACTTGTCATTTTTCTGAGAAAAAAATCTCTCTTAAATATGTCTTCTCATTTTTCCTTTGGAACGGCTCTATTGATTTGAATTCTCGAGCCCTGCAACAGATTATCTCAAAATAGAATATAGCAATAGGAATAGAATGACCTATTAGCTTACTGTCAGCCCCAATAAGGAATTAAATAAGTGGGAAAATACTTCAGTACAAGGACTTACCATTCTTGGAAATAGCAAACAGTGCCAACGGCTAGAATACAGCCTGACAATATATTTTGTATAATAGGACAAAAATGCTTTATCAAAATACTGAATCCCGTGATTTAAGCTTGACATATTTGGTAATTAATTTATTTTGAATTTAAGCCATAAATCTGCAAAAACAACTTCAGAAAATTCTCTAACCACAAGCTAAAACACTTGGAAATAAACCAAGGAATAGAATAAATACAAAAAGATAAAGGCAGACAATAATCGTCGAACAGGGGTTCGATGATCGTCGACCTAGCTAACAGATCGTCGACTAAAAGCAGAAATCTGTCGAAACAGAAATCGTCGAACAGAAATCGTCGACCAGCTCAAGATATCGTCGACTAAAGCAGAAAATCTGTTTAAACAGAAATCGTGAAGCAAGAACAAGATCGTTGAACTGCTGATGGCAGATCGTCGACCAACCTTCAGAGCATAATAAACTTGCACTGAGATCGTCGACCATCGGTCGACGATAATTATCTTGACTTCAACGATTCTATAGCCCTGCTATCGTCGACCAATGATTGACGATCGCGAGGCCTCGTTCGACGATGGTCGAACGGAAAATGCCTTAACCAAAAATACATCTAGAACTTCTAGCCTAAGCTCTAGGTCAGTTATAAACTGTCCTAGGGAAACTGAACAAGGCCTAATCATGATCATGTATAGTTATATGGATCAAGAGGGGCTGGAAAGGGATTACATAAGCCAAATCACATCTAGGGTACCAACAATCTCCCCCTATTTGGGTTATGTTATCCAATCCGATCTAAAAACTAATGCACACAATAACAAAAGCAGAGATTAACCAAAAATTTAAATCACAGGCAATCCACAAAAAAACATAAAAACATAAATCAGCAGAACTATAAAGTATCAAGCAGATTTATCAGAGGTTTTAGCATCGGATGAGTTCTTAGGGATTACAGCTGGTTTGAAAATAATTTCTCTGTTTGGATTTGCTGCTTGTCTTTTGGATAGCATTAGGTCATGTTCACCAATAATTTTCTTTTCAGCATAGCTTGGCAGAACTGCAGCAGGGTGCAACTTCATGTATTCTTCAGTATTAAAAATTTCAGAGTTGACTTGAATTTTGCTGAGTTCCTTTTCTCTAAATTCAGACATAGTTGTATATGCTGTAGGGTCTAGTCCTTGAGCTTTGGCTCTCTCCATCATGCTTAGTGCAATAGATTCCTTAAATCTTGCCATAGAGGCAATTCTTTCAGTTTCAGTCATATCTGATGGAGAGGGTGGTCTGTCAGTATCAGCTTGAGCTGCAATCTCCATGTTCCTTTGAAGAGCTGTGGCTAATTTGCTTGAGCCAAGAGGAATCTGTGCAGCCTTCTTAGGATCAGTTTCAGCATATAGAGATCTTGGAGGTGTAAGTTCAATGAACTTCTTGTGGGATTTCTCTGAATAGACCACTCTTTTTCCTTTTGTTTCAACTGTCTCAGAAGCAGCAGGTTTCCTTGATGTGGAGGATGGACTTCTCCTGGGAGGAGAAGGTTTCCATTCTGGAACTTTCTTTTTAGGAGAAGGAGGAGGAGAGAAAGTAGGTTGTTGAAATGTCATCTCCTTTATTTGTTCCATGGGAACATTTTCATTTCTTTTCCTTCCTTGTCCTGATACATCTTGGCCTCCCTGGCTTTGGTTACTCCTTCTCTGGTAGGACTGAAAGGTGTTAGAACTGGCTGATTTTGTAGATGGGGCAGAAGAGAGACTTCCAGAGGCTCCAGCACCAGGAGGTGGAGGAGGACCTCTGGGGGGGAATTTCTGAATTGGAGTGTCATATCTTTTTGTTCTCTTCTTCTCTCTTGTCTGATTCTTTGAGAGTCTCATCCATGGTTGAAATTCTTTGCTCTTGGGATCAATTCCCTTCAGAATGAAATAGGGAACATCCTTGTTTGGATTAGCAGTAGGAGGAGCAGATGCTTTTCTTTTCTTGGATACAGCCTTTTTCTTCTTCTGGGTGCTATCAGAATCCTCAGAATCATCATCATCAGAGGAGTGGGATGAGGTTCTGCCAGCATAATCATCAAAGTCTTGTTCTGAGATATCCTTGGCAGCTATAGCATGTTCAGCCTTTTCTTTCTCCTGCTTCTCTCTATCTTCTTTTTCTCTTGCTTCCTTAATGGCATCTTGCTCAAGGAGGGCATCAAGATCAACATTTGGAGATCTCTTCCAGAGTTCTGATTCAGGATACAAGTCAGGAACTATCCTGGGGACCAGTTCTGCAATAGAAGGAATGGATAGAGGATAGGTAAGGATAGGTGGAGAAAAGATGACTGTATCTGCAGGGGCAGATGCTTTTCCTAGAGAGATGGCTAGGGAAACCATATGAGATTTCTCCAACTCTTCAATGTACTCAGAGGCAATATTCTCAGCCATAAAGGCTATATATTGTTCAAGGTTTAGAGTACCTGAGCTTCATTTCTTTTCAGTCATCTTGGAGGCATTCTCTGGTAAGTCTTGCACAGCCTCAGCTTCTCCAGCAGCAGCAGCAGCAGCAGCATTCTCAAGTTGTTGAACCACTACTTCTGAGTCAGTAGTGTTCATTGGAACTTTTTCACACAAGTCCATGAGGACTTCCTCATTATCTCTCTCAGAGACTTCTTCATCAGAAGCTAGATTCACTAGGGAGTGAATGTCTTTGTTAGATAAAGATATCAATTTAAAGTCCTGATTATAACCTTTAGAGGAAGTGTTTTACCTTCTGGTTGCTCTGGATCTTTCATCAGAGACTCTTTCTCTGGAATAGCTTCCTTTAGAAGCTCTTGAGGTTCTTCTACAATTGCTGGAAGGGGAAGGGAAGAATTGTCCTGAAGGGTCAAGGCATCACCTGAGACCACTTCAACAGACATCTCCCCCTGCATGACTTCAGTGGGGACTGGAGTCATGCATCTTACTGAAGAGGGCTCAGTAGAGGGTGGAAGTGATTTGATGGCTTTAGTAAGGGCATTGATGGATGCAATGAGAGGGGCATTGGCAGCCTCAATCATGTTTTGGATGGATGGAGTGATGAGCTCTACAATATGTGCAAGCAATTCAGGAGTTATCTGAAATGTTGAGGGTGTGGAGGTGGATGGATGACTGTGGGATGCAAATTGAGGTGGTGATGGAATGGAAGCAGTATGATCTGCCACATGATCAAATGAATCATGTGGAGATGGGTGATCATCACCATGAGTGTGGGATTCATGTTGAGAGAGGTGTGTGAGGATGGTAGCAGCATGTAGGGATTCATGTTGTGGTGGCACTGCAGATTGTGTGGAGGCTAATGCAGGAGATGAGGATGCAGGGGTAAAGAGGGAGGATGAAGGGATTACTGAGCCTTCCCCAGCAAGCTGGAGAGTGGCTGAATCAGCCCTTGTGTCTGATGGAGGGTTAGGATCAACTCTGGCTGACTTCTTGATGACTCTCTGGGATTTCTTGAACAGAGAGGGGTCCAACCTCTTGCTGGCGTTGACTGCAGAGGGTGCAGAAACAAGCAGCAGGGGTGCTTTCACATACAAAAACACACCCAACACCCTGGCAAGGTTTACTTCTTTCTTGTTGTTCTTTCTCCTTATAAGTTCAAACAGAACTTTTCCCCAGGCTATCTGCGTCTTATTCACCAAAGCTGACATTAAGACAAATTGTTGCTTGTTGATGTTGTCGTGAGCAGAGTGTTTTCCCAAAACGACCTTGCCCACCAGGTCTGCCAGAAACTTATACTCTAGAGACAGATTGATCTTCAGCAGCTTAGCTGGAATACCCTCAGCATGGCCCATCACAGTTAGCATGCGGCCATATTCCTCTGTATTTTGCTCATAGTCCTCAGTACCGGTTGGTAGTCCAAACAGCTCAGTCAGAACTTCAGGAGTCAGAATGACCTCCTCTCCATTTATCTTTCCAGTCATGGCTTCGTCGCTGGAGGATGAAGTATATACCCATTCTCGAATCTCTGGTATATGAATCTTCGGTGAGAATGACATAAATCTCTTTAGGCCTTGATCTTCACACAGCTGCAGAATGTCTTGGATGGGTTGATCACATCGACTGAAGGAATCGAAGTCGACACAGAATCCAGTGTCGAACTTCATCCCGAAGAGAACTGCTGAAGGAATCGCCATTGGATTGAAGAGAGAATGGAGAATCGAGATGCAAGGCAGGGGAGAAGAGAATCGCGCGGGATTAGAGTTCGAGAGCGAGTTCTAAGCCAGAAGATGGAATATGAAAAGACGGAGCGGAAGAACGACGATCTCCAGACCTAAATCGACTATCAGATATAAATCTGCGATCGTCGAACCCGGAACAAAATCGGTCGTCGAACAATGACCGACGATAGTCAATATTTGACTAATCGTTAAACATCGACCGACTACAAGCAATCACCACGATCGTCGATCAATATATGTTGGTCGACGATTCTCCACACAGCACAGAAAATCTGTCGTCGACCATTGGTCGACGATAGATACCTAAGGAGAGATCGTTGACCAGTTGATCGACGATTTCTGCCTTACTACAAAAACGATTTGTCGTCGACCATTGGTCGACGATAGATACCTAACCTGGTCGAAGATCGTCGAGCAGTCGTTCGACGATTTTAGACAGAAAACAAATCTATCCAAATTTTCACTACTCTGAACCATTAATCATACCAAGCTGGTTCAGGAAGAACAAATGCCTTTGTTCATCAAGGGGCTTAGTGAAAATATCTCCTCTCTGCAGGTCTGTGGATATAAATTCCATTTTTATCTTGTTCTTTTCCACATTATCTCTCAGAAAATGATGTCTAATCTCAATGTGCTTGGTCCTGGAATGGTGCACAGGATTTTGAGCAATTGATATTGCACTGGTACTGTCACACAGAATTTTTGTTTTTAAGTGTGTGTACCCATAATCCACTAGCTGATTTTGAATCCACAGGATCTGTGAACAATAACTAGCTGCTGCTATATATTCAGCCTCAGCAGTTGAAGTAGACACAGATGCATGTTTCTTACAAAACCAAGAGACAAGTCTCTCTCCCAGCAACTGACAGGTCCCTGAGGTGCTTTTCCTGTCAACTCTACAACCAGCATAATCAGCATCTGAATATCCGATTAATTCAAATCCTGACTCAGCTGGGTACCACAGTCCTAAGTTAGGGCATCCCTTAAGGTATCTCAAGATCCTCTTGAGAAGAGTTAAGTGAGATTCCTTTGTGTTGACCTGAAACCTAGCACATAGGCATGTAGCAAACATTATGTCAGGCCTACTTGCAGTCAAATACAGCAGGGAACCAACAATGGCTCTATAGTTCTTTTGATCAACAGACTTGCCATTGACATCAGAATCAATAACTGCATTTGAGGCCATAGGTGTGCTCATTGATGAAGCATCAGACATTCCAAATCTTTTAACCAGCTCTCTGGCATATTTTGATTGAGAAATGAAGATACCATCAACACACTGTTTCACTTGGAGACCAAGGAAATAGGATAACTCACCCATGCTGCTCATCTCAAACTTGGAGTGCATTAGTTCAGAGAACCTCTTGCATAGTTTGGGATCAGTGGAGCCAAATATAATGTCATCTACATAGATTTGAACTAACAGTTGTGAGTCCTTATGATGTCTAATAAATAGGGTTCTATCTACTACACCTCTCACAAACTTGTGTTCTAGAAGGAAATTTGCTAAGGTCTCATACCAAGCTCTAGGAGCTTGCTTAAGTCCATATAGAGCCTTTTGGAGTTTGAACACATGAGTGGGTAAGGTTGATGAGACAAACCCTGGTGGTTGTTCAACAAACACTTCTTCCTTTAAACCTCCATTGAGGAAGGCACTCTTCACATCCATTTGGAAGACCTTAAATCTCTTATAGGCAGCATAGGCTAGGAAAATCCTAATGGCTTCTAGTCTAGCTACAGGGGCAAAAGTCTGATCATAATCTATGCCTTCCTCCTGTCTATAGCCTTGAGCTACTAGCCTAGACTTATTCCTAACTACTATGCCTTGGGCATCAAGCTTGTTTCTAAACACCCACTTGGTGCCTATGATCAGTTGGCCTCTTGGTCTTGGAACCAAAGTCCAAACTTTACATCTTTCAAACTGGTTAAGTTCCTCTTGCAAGGCTATAATCCAGTGTGGATCAAGCTCAGCATCTTTAATGGTTAGGGGCTCAACCTGAGAAAGGAAACAAGCAAACATCACATCTTTGTTGAGTTGATGTCTTGTCTGGACTCCTACTGAAATGTCTCCAATCACTTGAGATACAGGATGATCTCTAAGTGTGACAAGATTAGTAGGTTCAACAATGATCTGATCTTCAACATGTTCAAGATTTAATTCCTCATGTGGAATTTGATCAACTGTTGGAGCAGGTGCTTTAACTTCTAAAAGTTCTACATCAGATTCAGAATCTGAAGAAGCAACCTGAGGAGTTTGTTGGGGATTATTCTCCTGTGTGAGTCTCAAACCTTCCAAATCCTTACTTACTCCTAGGACTTGCACTGTACTATTAGAGGAAGAGTCCTCCTTATAATACATGACTGTCTCATCAAAAGAGACATGTGCAGACTCTTCTATCTTAAGAGAGGATATATTAAGGACCCTATAGGCTTTGCTTACTTGAGAGTATCCTAGAAAAACTCCCATTGAAGCTTTTGCCTCAAATTTTCTAAGGTATTCTTTGTTATTATTATGAACAAAAGCAACACAGCCAAATACTCTAAAATAGTCTATTTTAGGTTTCACTTGCTTAAGTAACTCATAGGGAGTCTTACCCTTAAGTTTATGTATCAGACTTCTGTTCAATACAAAGTTAGCTGTGCTAACTGCTTCAGCCCAAAAGGACAGAGGCATGTTAGCATCTACCAACAATGTACTTGCAGCTTCAATTAGGGTTCTGTTTTTCCTTTCAACTACCCCATTTTGTTGAGGAGTTCTAGGAGCAGAGAAGCTATGTTTGATACCTTCCTTCTCACAGAATTCTTGCATAAGAAGAGACTCAAACTCAGTACCATGATCACTTCTGATCAAGGCAATCTGAGTAGAATACTCACTCTGTATACACTTTAGAAAATCTGTAAGAACCTTGAAGTTATCAGCCTTAGTTCTCAAGAAGAATACCCAAGTGAACCTAGAGAAGTCATCTACAATTACTAGAGTGTAAGACTTTCCTCCAAGACTCTGTACAGCAATAGGACCAAATAAATCCAAATGTAGCAAGTACAGAATCCTGGGAGAATCACTTTTATTAACTGATTTAAAGCTATTTCTTGTTTGCTTACCTAATTGACAAGCTTTGCAAAGGCCTTCCTTCTTGTAGGGGCAAGAAGGTAAGCCTCTTACAAGATTGTATTTAGCCAACCTAGAAATGTTTTTCAAATTTACATGACTAAGTCTCTTATGCCAAAGGGTATTATTACTGGTTACTTCATTAAATAAGCATATTTCAGATTTGGATGAGTTAAAATCTACAACATAAACATTACCAATTCTAATACCTACTAACACAACAGTATTATTTAAAGCAATATTACAAGCAGTGTCAGTAAACCATACCTTGTACCCAGCATCACACATTTGGCTTACAGAGATTAGGTTGTGCTTTAGTCCTGAGACATAAGCAACCTTCTTGAATGTTACAGCTCCTATGGTGAAGCTGCCATACCCTTCAGTCTGTCCACAGCTGGAATCCCCAAATACAACTTTTGGTCCCAGCTTGGCTTTGAACCCTGACAGATTCTTCTTCTTTCCTGTCATATGCTTTGAGCATCCACTATCCAGATACCATTTGTCATGTATGACTGGATAGGTCTTCACCTGCAGAGAGAACAGTTATACATTGTGGACCCAGGTTACCTTGGGTCCAGTATTCTTCACAAAAGAAAAACTAGATATAAAAGATTTTGCAGGCTTAGATTTATATCCTAAAGGGTGTGATCTCCTAGGTGGGATAATCCATTCAGTTGAAGGATTAAACAACCTAGGGTAGTGATTGGGATTTGCAATTCTGGAAGTTTGAAATTTATTTTCCAGCTTAAGTCCAGATCGTCGATCCACGGTCGACGATCGCAAGCCATATCGTCGATCATTTGTAGTAGTGCTATGTTCTGGATTCCACGATCGTCGATCACTGGTCGATGACTCAAGATGAGATCGTCGATCACTGGTCGACGACTCAAGATGAGATCGTCGATCTCCTGTACCAAAGATATCATACTTGGTGAAGGTGTTCAGCGATCGTCGATAGACGTTCGACGATTGGTTTGACGATCGTCGATTAATGTTCGACGATTTTTGTAAAGCTGGAAATTTTTTCTTCCTGTTCTCTTTCTTAATCTTATTCTGAATTTTCTTACATTTTTCAATTTCCTCAGTATTCTTTATTCCTGATTCAGAAATAAATTTTACTGGAGTGCTAAATCTCTCCTTTGTGAGGAGGATGGGTTCACTAGATGTAGCACCTAAGCCTAGTTTATCATTACCAACCCTAGTGTTTGCTATACTGGTTATTTCAGATAATTTAAGGCTTCTGCCATTTTATTGTTCTTCTAACCTCTTAGATTTAGCTAGTTCTAATTTTAGGAATGTTACTTCTCCTCTTAAGCTTTCTAATTCTTTTTCTAATCTGATTATTTCAGTACCTTCCATGTCTAGTTCCATTATCTTTGATCTAAGTGACATGATTTCTTTTTCAGATAACAGTAGATCTAAACATAGAGTTTTAAATTTTAATTTGAACTCAGGAGAAGAAAAATCAAATGAGTTGATTACCTGGTCTTCCATAGGAAGATCTTCTTCATTGTCTCCTTCTTCTTCAGAATTCTCTGCAGCTGACAAAGAGCTGCAGGCATTGATAGCCATGAGGCAGACCTCTTTGGCTTTCTTCTCTTCTTCTCCTTCTGAATCACTGGAGCTAGAGGAGCAGGTATCCTCTTCTGTTTCACTCCAGGTAGCAGCCACAAATCCATTGTCCTTCTTCTTGTATTTGTGTGAGGAGGACTTGGAGTGGTGCTTCCTGTACTCTTTCTCATGTTTCTTCTCCTTGTGTTTCTTCTCTGGACAATCTGGAGCAATGTGTCCAGGCTTGCTGTAAACATAACAGATGATTTCTTTAGATGGAGTCTTGTCATACCTTGGTTTGTCCTCATACTTGGAGGACTTCTTTCTGAGGTCTCTTCTTCCCATGTTGAAGAACCTCTTGACAATGAGTGCCAGTAACTCCTCATTTGATTGACTTCCTTCAGAAGTCTCAGCAGCCTTAAGAGCTAGAGAGTGCTCTTTCTTTGTAGGTGTAGCAGTTTTTACTTCAGTTGCAGCAGCTCTGCTCTTTAAAGTTTGCTCATATGACTTGAGCTTTCCCAACAGAGCTTCTGTGGAGAGTTCCACAGTGTTTCTTCCATCCTTGATGGGCCATATCCTTGAGTCCCAAGAGATGGGAAGGCACATCAGGATCTTGTCATTGACTTCTGACAAAGTTATCTCCTTGTCCAAAGACCTCAGTTCACTTATTATTGAACTGAGTCTTGTGTACATTGAGTCAATGTCTTCAGCATCATCCTTCTTGAAATTTTCATACTGAGAGGTGAGGTTGGATCTCCTGTCCTTCCTCTCATCAGCTGAGCCAGCAACTATGTGGTTGAGGGAATCCCACATAGCTTTGGCTGAGGTACATTCAGCAAGCTTCTGGAATATTTCATCAGACATTGTCTGAGCTAGGATATTCATTGCTTTTGCATCAGCTTCTTTTGCCTTCTTGTAGCTTTCATTGTAATCAGGAGGTGGCACAGCACTGAGATCAGCAGATGTGATAGAAGCAGCAGCAGGCCTAGCAGGTGGTCCTGTCAAAATAGAAGAAAAGATATCTTCATCAATAGAATTCATGTATAATCTTATCCTGGCCTTCCATATGCCAAACTTGGACAAGTTGCATACAGGAGGTCTGGTGCTTGCATAATCCTTAGACTGGGCCATGTCTGAAAGTGTTTTTGAATGGTATCAGGAAACAACTTATCACTGGATCTTTTAACTCAGGTGTTAGCCTGTATGAACAGCTAACCTCCCTCTGATACCAATTGAAAGTGAGGGGATAAGTTGTAAACTACTCTAGAGGGGGGGTGAATAGAGTATTCAAATTTTATGAACAACTAGTCAGCTCCCTTGGAGTTTATTTGCGGAATAAATAATCTGATACTTGAACCCTAAGAGCCTAACACAGTGAAGTGCACAGGTGAGAGAGTTAACTGAAATTTCAGTTTAACTATAAGCCTATCACAGCAACTAGCAATCCTAGGTAGTTCTATCACAGCCACAGAATAAACAATTAAACAAGATAGCCAGAGACACAGGATATATAGTGGTTCCCTCTAAATAGGTACTCCACTCTTCTACCACCCTGGTAGGAATCCACTACAGGTTTTTGCTAAGGTGCCCTGCCACCAATGATCTGATTCAGGTAGATCAAACAGACCCTTTGAGCTTTTGATAAGGATGCTCAACCACAGGTTGTTGATAAGGTGCCCTGTCACCAATGTTCACTTTTGAAGAGGTGTGAACAAACTCTTTTACAAAGGGGTTGAGAGGGTTAGATTATCTTCTCTGTTGTAAATACAGATTAGAGAAGACTTGTGGATTCTCTAAAGAATCAAAGTCTCCCCCTGGCTCAGTGAAAGTCCAGGGAAAGCCTTTGCTTCAGGATGAAGGAGTTTCAGATATACTGAAACTAAATCCTCAGAGATCTGTAGACTGATTTTTATCAGGTCTTCAGATTCTGGAATAATTGAAGCAGAACTGGAGCTCTTTCTGAAGTCTTGAAAACTCTAAGCAGATGCTCAGGAGACTTGAGAATGAAAGTAATTGCTCTGGGCTTTTTCTTCAGGGGAGCTTTTCTTCTTCTTTTTGTGAGATGGTGAAGAGTTGCTCTGAAGATGCTTGAGAGAATGCAGCACTAAGAAAAAATCTCTCTGTATCTGTAACTTGTCATTTTTCTGAGAAAAAAATCTCTCTTAAATATGTCTTCATATTTTTCCTTTGGAACGGCTCTATTGATTTGAATTCTCGAGCCCTGCAACAGATTATCTCAAAATAGAATATAGCAATAGGAATAGAATGACCTATTAGCTTACTGTCAGTCCCAATAAGGAATTAAATAAGTGGGAAAATACTTCAGTACAAGGACTTACCATTCTTGGAAATAGCAAACAGTGCCAACGGCTAGAATACAGCCTGGCAATATATTTTGTATAATAGGACAAAAATGCTTTATCACAATACTGAATCCCGTGATTTAAGCTTGACATATTTGGTAATTAATTTATTTTGAATTTAAGCCATAAATCTGCAAAAACAACTTCAGAAAATTCTCTAACCACAAGCTAAAACACTTGGAAATAAACCAAGGAATAGAATAAATACAAAAAGATAAAGGCAGACAATAATCATCGAACAGGGGTTCAATGATCGTCGACCAAGCTAACAGATCGTCGACTAAAAGCAGAAATCTGTCGAAACAGAAATCGTCGAACAGAAATCGTCGACCAGCTCAAGATATCGTCGACTAAAGCAGAAAATCTGTTTAAACAGAAATCGTGAAGCAAGAACAAGATCGTTGAACTGCTGATGGCAGATCATCGACCAACCTTCAGAGCATAATAAACTTGCTCTGAGATCGTCGACCATCAGTCGACGATAATTGTCTTGACTTCAACGATTCTATAGCCCTGCTATCGTCGACCAATGATCGACGATCGCGAGGCCTCGTTTGACGATGGTCGAACGAAAAATGCCTTAACCAAAAATACATCTAGAACTTCTAGCCTAAGCTCTAGGTCAGTTATAAACTGTCCTAGGGAAACTGAACAAGGCCTAATCATGATCATATATAGTTATATGGATCAAGAGGGGCTGGAAAGGGATTACATAAGCCAAATCACATCTAGGGTACCAACAATCTCCCCCTATTTGGGTTATGTTATCCAATCCGATCTAAAAACTAATGCACACAATAACAAAAGCAGAGATTAACCAAAAATTTAAATCACAGGCAATCCACAAAAAAACATAAAAACATAAATCAGCAGAACTATAAAGTATCAAGCAGATTTATCAGAGGTTTTAGCATCAGATGAGTTCTTAGGGATTACAGCTGGTTTGAAAATAATTTCTCTGTTTGGATTTGCTGCTTGTCTTTTGGATAGCATTAGGTCATGTTCACCAATAATTTTCTTTTCAGCATAGCTTGGCAGAACTGCAGCAGGGTGCAACTTCATGTATTCTTCAGTATTAAAAATTTCAGAGTTGACTTGAATTTTGCTGAGTTCCTTTTCTCTGAATTCAGACATAGTTGTATATGCTGTAGGGTCTAGTCCTTGAGCTTTGGCTCTCTCCATCATGCTTAGTGCAATAGATTCCTTAAATCTTGCCATAGAGGCAATTCTTTCAGTTTCAGTCATATCTGATGGAGAGGGTGGTCTGTCAGTATCAGCTTGAGCTGCAATCTCCATGTTCCTTTGAAGAGCTGTGGCTAATTTGCTTGAGCCAAGAGGAATCTGTGCAGCCTTCTTAGGATCAGTTTCAGCATATAGAGATCTTGGAGGTGCAAGTTCAATGAACTTCTTGTGGGATTTCTCTGAATAGACCACTCTTTTTCCTTTTGTTTCAACTGTCTCAGAAGCAGCAGGTTTCCTTGATGTGGAGGATGGACTTCTCCTGGGAGGAGAAGGTTTCCATTCTGGAACTTTCTTTTTAGGAGAAGGAGGAGGAGAGAAAGTAGGTTGTTGAAATGTCATCTCCTTTATTTGTTCCATGGGAACATTTTCATTTCTTTTCCTTCCTTGTCCTGATACATCTTGGCCTCCCTGGCTTTGGTTACTCCTTCTCTGGTAGGACTGAAAGGTGTTAGAACTGGCTGATTTTGCAGATGGGGCAGAAGAGAGACTTCCAGAGGCTCCAGCACCAGGAGGTGGAGGAGGACCTCTGGGGGGGAATTTCTGAATTGGAGTGTCATATCTTTTTGTTCTCTTCTTCTCTCTTGTCTGATTCTTTGAGAGTCTCATCCATGGTTGAAATTCTTTGCTCTTGGGATCAATTCCCTTCAGAATGAAATAGGGAACATCCTTGTCTGGATTAGCAGTAGGAGGAGCAGATGCTTTTCTTTTCTTGGATACAGCCTTTTTCTTCTTCTGGGTGCTATCAGAATCCTCAGAATCATCATCATCAGAGGAGTGGGATGAGGTTCTGCCAGCATAATCATCAAAGTCTTGTTCTGAGATATCCTTGGCAGCTATAGCATGTTCAGCCTTTTCTTTCTCCTGCTTCTCTCTATCTTCTTTCTCTCTTGCTTCCTTAATGGCATCTTGCTCAAGGAGGGCATCAAGATCAACATTTGGAGATCTCTTCCAGAGTTCTGATTCAGGATACAAGTCAGGAACTATCCTGGGGACCAGTTCTGCAATAGAAGGAATGGATAGAGGATAGGTAAGGATAGGTGGAGAAAAGATGACTGTATCTGCAGGGGCAGATGCTTTTCCTAGAGAGATGGCTAGGGAAACCATATGAGATTTAGCCAACTCTTCAATGTACTCAGAGGCAATATTCTCAGCCATAAAGGCTATATATTGTTCAAGGTTTAGAGTACCTGAGCTTGATTCCTTTTCAGTCATCTTGGAGGCATTCTCTGGTAAGTCTTGCACAGCCTCAGCTTCTCCAGCAGCAGCAGCATTCTCAAGTTGTTGAACCACTACTTCTGAGTCAGTAGTGTTCATTAGAACTTTTTCACACAAGTCCATGAGGACTTCCTCATTATCTCTCTCAAAGACTTCTTCATCAGAAGCTAGATTCACTAGGGAGTGAATGTCTTTGTTAGATAAAGATATCAATTTAAAGTCCTGATTATAACCTTTAGAGGAAGTGTTTTACCTTCTGGTTGCTCTGGATCTTTCATCAGAGACTCTTTCTTTGGAATAGCTTCCTTTAGAAGCTCTTGAGGTTCTTCTACAATTGCTGGAAGGGGAAGGGAAGAATTGTCCTGAAGGGTCAAGGCATCACCTGAGACCACTTCAACAGACATCTCCCCCTGCATGACTTCAGTGGGGACTGGAGTCATGCATCTTACTGAAGAGGGCTCAGTAGAGGGTGGAAGTGATTTGATGGCTTTAGTAAGGGCATTGATGGATGCAATGAGAGGGGCATTGTCAGCCTCAATCATGTTTTGGATGGATGGAGTGATGAGCTCTACAATATGTGCAAGCAATTCAGGAGTTATCTGAAATGCTGAGGGTGTGGAGGTGGATGGATGACTGTGGGATGCAAATTGAGGTGGTGATGGAATGGAAGCAGTATGATCTGCCACATGATCAAATGAATCATGTGGAGATGGGTGATCATCACCATGAGTGTGGGATTCATGTTGAGAGAGGTGTGTGAGGATGGTAGCAGCATGTAGGGATTCATGTTGTGGTGGCACTGCAGATTGTGTGGAGGGTAATGCAGGAGATGAGGATGCAGGGGTAAAGAGGGAGGATGAAGGGATTACTGAGCCTTCCCCAGCAAGCTGGAGAGTGGCTGAATCAGCCCTTGTGTTTGATGGAGGGTTAGGATCAACTCTGGCTGACTTCTTGATGACTCTCTGGGATTTCATGAACAGAGAGGGGTCCAACCTCTTGCTGGCGTTGACTGCAGAGGGTGCAGAAACAAGCAGCAGGGGTGCTTTCACATACAGAAACAAACCCAACACCCTGGCAAGGTTTACTTCTTTCTTGTTGTTCTTTCTCCTTATCAGTTCAAACAGAACTTTTCCCCAGGCTATCTGCGTCTTATTCACCAAAGCTGACATTAAGACAAATTGTTGCCTGTTGATGTTGTCGTGAGCAGAGTGTTTTCCCAAAACGACCTTGCCCACCAGGTCTGCCAGAAACTTATACTCTGGAGACAGATTGATCTTCAGCAGCTTAGCTGGAATACCCTCAGCATGGCCCATCACAGTTAGCATGCGGCCATATTTCTCTGTATTTTGCTCATAGTCCTCAGTACCGGTTGGTAGTCCAAACAGCTCAGTCAGAACTTCAGGAGTCAAAATGACCTCCTCTCCATTTATCTTTCCAGTCATGGCTTCGTCGCTGGAGGACGAAGTATATACCCATTCTCGAATCTCTGGTATATGAATCTTCGGTGAGAATGACATAAATCTCTTTAGGCCTTGATCTTCACACAGCTGCAGAATGTCTTGGATGGGTTGATCACATCGACTGAAGGAATCGAAGTCGACACAGAATCTAGTGTCGAACTTCATCCCGAAGAGAACTGCTGAAGGAATCGCCATTGGATTGAAGAGAGAATGGAGAATCGAGATGCAAGGCAGGGGAGAAGAGAATCGCGCGGGATTAGAGTTCGAGAGCGAGTTCTAAGCCAGAAGATGGAATATGAAAAGACGGAGCGGAAGAACGACGATCTCCAGACCTAAATCGACTATCAGATATAAATCTGCGATCGTCGAACCCGGAACAAAATCGGTCGTCGAACAATGACCGACGATAGTCAATATTTGACTAATCGTTAAACATCGACCGACTACAAGCAATCACCACGATCGTCGATCAATATATGTTGGTCGACGATTCTCCACACAGCATAGAAAATCTGTCGTCGACCATTGGTCGACGATAGATACCTAAGGAGAGATCGTTGACCAGTTGATCAACGATTTCTGCCTTACTACAAAAACGATCTGTCGTCGACCATTGATCGACGATAGATACCTAACCTGGTCGAAGATCGTCGAGCAGTCGTTCGACGATTTTAGACAGAAAACAAATCTATCCAAATTTTCACTACTCTGAACCATTAATCATACCAAGCTGGTTCAGGAAGAACAAATGCCTTTGTTCATCAAGGGGCTTAGTGAAAATATCTCCTCTCTGCAGGTCTGTGGATATAAATTCCATTTTTATCTTGTTCTTTTCCACATTATCTCTCAGAAAATGATGTCTAATCTCAATGTGCTTGGTCCTGGAATGGTGCACAGGATTTTGAGCAATTGATATTGCACTGGTACTGTCACACAGAATTTTTGTTTTTGAGTGTGTGTACCCATAATCCACTAGCTGATTTTGAATCCACAGGATCTGTGAACAATAACTAGCTGCTGCTATATATTCAGCCTCAGCAGTTGAAGTAGACACAGATGCCTGTTTCTTACAAAACCAAGAGACAAGTCTCTCTCCCAGCAACTGACAGGTCCCTGAGGTGCTTTTCCTGTCAACTCTACAACCAGCATAATCAGCATCTGAATATCCGATTAATTCAAATCCTGACTCAGCTGGGTACCACAGTCCTAAGTTAGGGCATCCCTTAAGGTATCTCAAGATCCTCTTGAGAAGAGTTAAGTGAGATTCCTTTGGGTTGACCTGAAACCTAGCACATAGGCATGTAGCAAACATTATGTCAGGCCTACTTGCAGTCAAATACAGCAGGGAACCAACAATAGCTCTATAGTTCTTTTGATCAACAGACTTGCCATTGACATCAGAATCAATAACTGCATTTGAGGCCATAGGTGTGCTCATTGATGAAGCATCAGACATTCCAAATCTTTTAACCAGCTCTCTGGCATATTTTGATTGAGAAATGAAGATACCATCAACACACTGTTTCACTTGGAGACCAAGGAAATAGGATAACTCACCCATGCTGCTCATCTCAAACTTGGAGTGCATTAGTTCAGAGAACCTCTTGCATAGTTTGGGATCAGTGGAGCCAAATATAATGTCATCTACATATATTTGAACTAACAGTTGTGAGTCCTTATGATGTCTAATAAATAGGGTTCTATCTACTACACCTCTCACAAACTTGTGTTCTAGAAGGAAATTTGCTAAGGTCTCATACCAAGCTCTAGGAGCTTGCTTAAGTCCATATAGAGCCTTTTGGAGTTTGAACACATGAGTGGGTAAGATTGATGAGACAAACCCTGGTGGTTGTTCAACAAACATTTCTTCCTTTAAATCTCCATTGAGGAAGGCACTCTTCACATCCATTTGGAAGACCTTAAATCTCTTATAGGCAGCATAGGCTAGGAAAATCCTAATGGCTTCTAGTCTAGCTACAGGGGCAAAAGTCTGATCATAATCTATGCCTTCCTCCTGTCTATAGCCTTGAGCTACTAGCCTAGACTTATTCCTAACTACTATGCCTTGGGCATCAAGCTTGTTTCTAAACACCCACTTGGTGCCTATGATCAGTTGGCCTCTTGGTCTTGGAACCAAAGTCCAAACTTTACATCTTTCAAACTGGTTAAGTTCCTCTTGCGTGGCTATAATCCAGTGTGGATCAAGCTCAGCATCTTTAATGGTTAGGGGCTCAACCTGAGAAAGGAAACAAGCAAACATCACATCTTTGTTGAGTTGATGTCTTGTCTGGACTCCTACTGAAATGTCTCCAATCACTTGAGATACAGGATGATCTCTAAGTGTGACAAGATTAGTAGGTTCAACAATGATCTGATCTTCAACATGTTCAAGATTTAATTCCTCATGTGGAATTTGATCAACTATTGGAGCAGGTGCTTTAACTTCTAAAAGTTCTACATCAGATTCAGAATCTGAAGAAGCAACCTGAGGAGTTTGTTGGGGATGATTCTCCTGTGTGAGTCTCAAACCTTCCAAATCCTTACTTACTCCTAGGACTTGCACTGTACAATTAGAGGAAGAGTCCTTCTCCTTATAATACATGACTGTCTCATCAAAAGAGACATGTGCAGACTCTTCTATCTTAAGAGAGGATATATTAAGGACCCTATAGGCTTTGCTTACTTGAGAGTATCCTAGAAAAACTCCCATTGAAGCTTTTGCCTCAAATTTTCTAAGGTATTCTTTGTTATTGTTATGAACAAAAGCAACACAGCCAAATACTCTAAAATAGTCTATTTTAGGTTTCACTTACTTAAGTAACTCATAGGGAGTCTTACCCTTAAGTTTATGTATCAGACTTCTGTTCAATACATAGTTAGCTGTGCTAACTGCTTCAGCCCAAAAGGACAGAGGCATGTTAGCATCTGCCAACAATGTACTTGCAGCTTCAATTAGGGTTCTGTTTTTCCTTTCAACTACCCCATTTTGTTGAGGAGTTCTAGGAGCAGAGAAGCTATGTTTGATACCTTCCTTCTCACAGAATTCTTGCATAAGAAGAGACTCAAACTCAGTACCATGATCACTTCTGATCAAGGCAATCTGAGTAGAATACTCACTCTGTATACACTTTAGAAAATCTGTAAGAACCTTGAAGTTATCAGCCTTAGTTCTCAAGAAGAATACCCAAATGAACCTAGAGAAGTCATCTACAATTACTAGAGTGTAAGACTTTCCTCCAAGACTCTGTACAGCAATAGGACCAAATAAATCCAAATGTAGCAAGTACAGAATCCTGGGAGAATCATTTTTATTAACTGATTTAAAGCTATCTCTTGTTTGCTTACCTAATTGACAAGCTTTGCAAAGGCCTTCCTTCTTGTAGGGGCAAGAAGGTAAGCCTCTTACAAGATTGTATTTAGCCAACCTAGAAATGTTTTTCAAATTTACATGACTAAGTCTCTTATGCCAAAGGGTATTATTACTGGTTACTTCATTAAATAAGCATATTTCAGATTTGGATGAGTTAAAATCTACAACATAAACATTACCAATTCTAATACCTACTAACACAACAGTATTATTTAAAGCAATATTACAAGCAGTGTCAGTAAACCATACCTTGTACCCAGCATCACACATTTGGCTTACAGAGATTAGGTTGTGCTTTAGTCCTGAGACATAAGCAACCTTCTTGAATGTTACAGCTCCTATGGTGAAGCTGCCATACCCTTCAGTCTGTCCACAGCTGGAATCCCCAAATACAACTTTTGGTCCCAGCTTGGCTTTGAACCCTGACAGATTCTTCTTCTTTCCTGTCATATGCTTTGAGCATCCACTATCCAGATACCATTTGTCATGTATGACTGGATAGGTCTTCACCTGCAGAGAGAACAGTTATACATTGTGGACCCAGGTTACCTTGGGTCCAGTATTCTTCACAAAAGAAAAACTAGATATAAAAGATTTTGCAGGCTTAGATTTATATCCTAAAGGGTGTGATCTCCTAGGTGGGATAATCCATTCAGTTGAAGGATTAAACAACCTAGGGTAGTGATTGGGATTTGCAATTCTGGAAGTTTGAAATTTATTTTCCAGCTTAAGTCCAGATCGTCGATCTACGGTCGACGATCGCAAGCAATATCGTCGATCATTTGTAGTAGTGTTATGTTCTGGATTCCACGATCGTCGATCACTGGTCGATGACTCAAGATGAGATCGTCGATCACTGGTCGATGACTCAAGATGAGATCGTCGATCTCCTATACCAAAGATATCATACTTGGTGAAGGTGTTCAGCGATCGTCGATAGACGTTCGACGATTGGTTTGACGATCGTCGATTAATGTTCGACGATTTTTGTAAAGCTAGAAATTTTTTCTTCCTGTTCTCTTTCTTAATCTTATTCTGAATTTTCTTACATTTTTCAATTTCCTCAGTATTCTTTATTCCTGATTCAGAAATAAATTTTACTGGAGTGCTAAATCTCTCCTTTGTGAGGAGGATGGGTTCACTAGATGTAGCACCTAAGCCTAGTTTATCATTACCAACCCTAGTGTTTGCTATACTGGTTATTTCAGATAATTTAAGGCTTCTGCCATTTAATTGTTCTTCTAACCTCTTAGATTTAGCTAGTTCTAATTTTAGGAATGTTACTTCTCCTCTTAAGCTTTCTAATTCTTTTTCTAATCTGATTATTTCAGTACCTTCCATGTCTAGTTCCATTATCTTTGATCTAAGTGACTTGATTTCTTTTTCAGATAACAGTAGATCTAAACATAGAGTTTTAAATTTTAATTTGAACTCAGGAGATGAAAAATCAAATGAGTTGATTACCTGGTCTTCCATAGGAAGATCTTCTTCATTGTCTCCTTCTTCTTCAGAATTCTCTGCAGCTGACAAAGAGCTGCAGGCATTGATAGCCATGAGGCAGACCTCTTTGGCTTTCTTCTCTTCTTCTCCTTCTGAATCACTGGAGCTAGAGGAGCAGGTATCCTCTTCTGTTTCACTCCAGGTAGCAGCCACAAATCCCTTGTCCTTCTTCTTGTATTTGTGTGAGGAGGACTTGGAGTGGTGCTTCCTGTACTCTTTCTCATGTTTCTTCTCCTTGTGTTTCTTCTCTGGACAATCTGGAGCAATGTGTCCAGGCTTGCTGCAAACATAACAGATGATTTCTTTAGATGGAGTCTTGTCATACCTTGGTTTGTCCTCATACTTGGAGGACTTCTTTCTGAGGTCTCTTCTTCCCATGTTGAAGAACCTCTTGGCAATGAGTGCCAGTAACTCCTCATTTGATTGACTTCCTTCCGAAGTCTCAGCAGCCTTAAGAGCTAGAGAGTGCTCTTTCTTTGTAGGTGTAGGAGTTTTTACTTCAGTTGCAGCAGCTCTGCTCTTTAAAGTTTGCTCATATGACTTGAGCTTTCCCAACAGAGCTTCTGTGGAGAGTTCCACGGTGTTTCTTCCATCCTTGATGGGCCATATCCTTGAGTCCCAAGAGATGGGAAGGCACATCAAGATCTTGTCATTGACTTCTGACAAAGTTATCTCCTTGTCCAAAGACCTCAGTTCACTTATTATTGAACTGAGTCTTGTGTACATTGAGTCAATGTCTTCAGCATCATCCTTCTTGAAATTTTCATACTGAGAGGTGAGGTTGGATCTCCTGTCCTTCCTCTCATCAGCTGAGCCAGCAACTATGTGGTTGAGGGAATCCCACATAGCTTTGGCTGAGGTACATTCAGCAAGCTTCTGGAATATTTCATCAGACATTGTCTGAGCTAGGATATTCATTGCTTTTGCATCAGCTGCTTTTGCCTTCTTGTAGGTTTCATTGTAATCAGGAGGTGGCACAGCACTGAGATCAGCAGATGTGATAGAAGCAGCAGCAGGCCTAGCAGGTGGTCCTGTCAAAATAGAAGAAAAGATATCTTCATCAATAGAATTCATGTATAGTCTTATCCTGGCCTTCCATATGCCAAACTTGGACAAGTTGCATACAGGAGGTCTGGTGCTTGCATAATCCTTAGACTGGGCCAGGTCTGAAAGTGTTTGTGAATGGTATCAGGAAACAACTTATCACTGGATCTTTTAACTCAGGTGTTAGCCTGTATGAACAGCTAACCTCCCTCTGATACCAATTGAAAGTGAGGGGATAAGTTGTAAACTACTCTAGAGGGGGGGTGAATAGAGTATTCAAATTTTATGAACAACTAGTCAGCTCCCTTGGAGTTTATTTGCGGAATAAATAATCTGATACTTGAACCCTAAGAGCCTAACACAGTGAAGTGCACAGGTGAGAGAGTTAACTGAAATTTCAGTTTAACTATAAGCCTATCACAGCAACTAGCAATCCTAGGTAGTTCTATCACAGCCACAGAATAAACAATTAAACAAGATAGCCAGAGACACAGGATATATAGTGGTTCCCTCTAAATAGGTACTCCACTCTTCTACCACCCTGGTAGGAATCCACTACAGGTTTTTGCTAAGGTGCCCTGCCACCAATGATCTGATTCAGGTAGATCAAACAGACCCTTTGAGCTTTTGATAAGGATGCTCAACCACAGGTTGTTGATAAGGTGCCCTGTCACCAATGTTCACTTTTGAAGAGGTATGAACAAACTCTTTTACAAAGGGGTTGAGAGGGTTAGATTATCTTCTCTGTTGTAAATACAGATTAGAGAAGACTTGTGGATTCTCTAAAGAATCAAAGTCTCCCCCTGGCTCAGTGAAAGTCCAGGGAAAGCCTTTGCTTCAGGATGAAGGAGTTTCAGATATACTGAAACTAAATCCTCAGAGATCTGTAGACTGATTTTTATCAGGTCTTCAGATTCTGGAATAATTGAAGCAGAACTGGAGCTCTTTCTGAAGTCTTGAAAACTCTAAGCAGATGCTCAGGAGACTTGAGAATGAAAGTAATTGCTCTGGGCTTTTTCTTCAGGGGAGCTTTTCTTCTTCTTTTTGTGAGATGGTGAAGAGTTGCTCTGAAGATGCTTGAGAGAATGCAGCACTAAGAAAAAATCTCTCTGTATCTGTAACTTGTCATTTTTCTGAGAAAAAAATCTCTCTTAAATATGTCTTCTCATTTTTCCTTTTGAACGGCTCTATTGATTTGAATTCTCGAGCCCTGCAACAGATTATCTCAAAATAGAATATAGCAATAGGAATAGAATGACCTATTAGCTTACTGTCAGTCCCAATAAGGAATTAAATAAGTGGGAAAATACTTCAGTACAAGGACTTACCATTCTTGGAAATAGCAAACAGTGCCAACGGCTAGAATACAGCCTGGCAATATATTTTGTATAATAGGACAAAAATGCTTTATCAAAATACTGAATCCCGTGATTTAAGCTTGACATATTTGGTAATTAATTTATTTTGAATTTAAGGCATAAATCTGCAAAAATAACTTCAGAAAATTCTCTAACCACAAGCTAAAACACTTGGAAATAAACCAAGGAATAGAATAAATACAAAAAGATAAAGGCAGACAATAATCGTCGAACAGGGGTTCGATGATCGTCGACCTAGCTAACAGATCGTCGACTAAAAGCAGAAATCTGTCGAAACAGAAATCGTCGAACAGAAATCGTCGACCAGCTCAAGATATCGTCGACTAAAGCAGAAAATCTGTTTAAACAGAAATCGTGAAGCAAGAACAAGATCGTTGAACTGCTGATGGCAGATCGTCGACCAACCTTCAGAGCATAATAAACTTGCTCTGAGATCGTCGACCATCGGTCGACGATAATTGTCTTGACTTCAACGATTCTATAGCCCTGCTATCGTCGACCAATGATCGACGATCGCGAGGACTCGTTCGACGATGGTCGAACGGAAAATGCCTTAACCAAAAATACATCTAGAACTTCTAGCCTAAGCTCTAGGTCAGTTATAAACTGTCCTAGGGAAACTGAACAAGGCCTAATCATGATCATATATAGTTATATGGATCAAGAGGGGCTGGAAAGGGATTACATAAGCCAAATCACATCTAGGGTACCAACAATCTCCCCCTATTTGGGTTATGTTATCCAATCCGATCTAAAAACTAATGCACACAATAACAAAAGCAGAGATTAACCAAAAATTTAAATCACAGGCAATCCACAAAAAAACATAAAAACATAAATCATCAGAACTATAAAGTATCAAGCAGATTTATCAGAGGTTTTAGCATCAGATGAGTTCTTAGGGATTACAGCTGGTTTGAAAATAATTTCTCTGTTTGGATTTGCTGCTTGTCTTTTGGATAGCATTAGGTCATGTTCACCAATAATTTTCTTTTCAGCATAGCTTGGCAGAACTGCAGCAGGGTGCAACTTCATGTATTCTTCAGTATTAAAAATTTCAGAGTTGACTTGAATTTTGCTGAGTTCCTTTTCTCTGAATTCAGACATAGTTGTATATGCTGTAGGGTCTAGTCCTTGAGCTTTGGCTCTCTCCATCATGCTTAGTGCAATAGATTCCTTAAATCTTGCCATAGAGGAAATTCTTTCAGTTTCAGTCATATCTGATGGAGAGGGTGGTCTGTCACTATCAGCTTGAGCTGCAATCTCCATGTTCATTTGAAGAGCTGTGGCTAATTTGCTTGAGCCAAGAGGAATCTGTGCAGCCTTCTTAGGATCAGTTTCAGCATATAGAGATCTTGGAGGTGCAAGTTCAATGAACTTCTTGTGGGATTTCTCTGAATAGACCACTCTTTTTCCTTTTGTTTCAACTGTCTCAGAAGCAGCAGGTTTCCTTGATGTGGAGGATGGACTTCTCCTGGGAGGAGAAGGTTTCCATTCTGGAACTTTCTTTTTAGGAGAAGGAGGAGAGAAAGTAGGTTGTTGAAATGTCATCTCCTTTATTTGTTCCATGGAAACATTTTCATTTCTTTTCCTTCCTTGTCCTGATACATCTTGGCCTCCCTGGCTTTGGTTACTCCTTCTCTGGTAGGACTGAAAGGTGTTAGAACTGGCTGATTTTGCAGATGGGGCAGAAGAGAGACTTCCAGAGGCTCCAGCACCAGGAGGTGGAGGAGGACCTCTGGGGGGGAATTTCTGAATTGGAGTGTCATATCTTTTTGTTCTCTTCTTCTATCTTGTCTGATTCTTTGAGAGTCTCATCCATGGTTGAAATTCTTTGCTCTTGGGATCAATTCCCTTCAGAATGAAATAGGGAACATCCTTGTCTGGATTAGCAGTAGGAGGAGCAGATGCTTTTCTTTTCTTGGATACAGCCTTTTTCTTCTTCTGGGTGCTATCAGAATCCTTAGAATCATCATCATCAGAGGAGTGGGATGAGGTTCTGCCAGCATAATCATCAAAGTCTTGTTCTGAGATATCCTTGGCAGCTATAGCATGTTCAGCCTTTTCTTTCTCCTGCTTCTCTCTATCTTCTTTTTCTCTTGCTTCCTTAATGGCATCTTGCTCAAGGAGGGCATCAAGATCAACATTTGGAGATCTCTTCCAGAGTTCTGATTCAGGATACAAGTCAGGAACTATCCTGGGGACCAGTTCTGCAATAGAAGGAATGGATAGAGGATAGGTAAGGATAGGTGGAGAAAAGATGACTGTATCTGCAGGGGCAGATGCTTTTCCTAGAGAGATGGCTAGGGAAACCATATGAGATTTAGCCAACTCTTCAATGTACTCAGAGGCAATATTCTCAGCCATAAAGGCTATATATTGTTCAAGGTTTAGAGTACCTGAGCTTGATTCCTTTTCAGTCATCTTGGAGGCATTCTCTGGTAAGTCTTGCACAGCCTCAGCTTCTCCAGCAGCAGCAGCAGCAGCAGCATTCTCAAGTTGTTGAACCACTACTTTTGAGTCATTAGTGTTCATTGGAACTTTTTCACACAAGTCCATGAGGACTTCCTCATTATCTCTCTCAGAGACTTCTTCATCAGAAGCTAGATTCACTAGGGAGTGAATGTCTTTGTTAGATAAAGATATCAATTTAAAGTCCTGATTATAACCTTTAGAGGAAGTGTTTTACCTTCTGGTTGCTCTGGATCTTTCATCAGAGACTCTTTCTCTGGAATAGCTTCCTTTAGAAGCTCTTGAGGTTCTTCTACAATTGCTGGAAGGGGAAGGGAAGAATTGTCCTGAAGGGTCAAGGCATCACCTGAGACCACTTCAACAGACATCTCCCCCTGCATGACTTCAGTGGGGACTGGAGTCATGCATCTTACTGAAGAGGGCTCAGTAGAGGGTGGAAGTGATTTGATGGCTTTAGTAAGGGCATTGATGGATGCAATGAGAGGGGCATTGGCAGCCTCAATCATGTTTTGGATGGATGGAGTGATGAGCTCTACAATATGTGCAAGCAATTCAGGAGTTATCTGAAATGCTGAGGGTGTGGAGGTGGATGGATGACTGTGGGATGCAAATTGAGGTGGTGATGGAATGGAAGCAGTATGATCTGCCACATGATCAAATGAATCATGTGGAGATGGGTGATCATCACCATGAGTGTGGGATTCATGTTGAGAGAGGTGTGTGAGGATGGTAGCAGCATGTAGGGATTCATGTTGTGGTGGCACTGCAGATTGTGTGGAGGGTAATGCAGGAGATGAGGATGCAGGGGTAAAGAGGGAGGATGAAGGGATTACTGAGCCTTCCCCAGCAAGCTGGAGAGTGGCTGAATCAGCCCTTGTGTCTGATGGAGGGTTAGGATCAACTCTGGCTGACTTCTTGATGACTCTCTGGGATTTCATGAACAGAGAGGGGTCCAACCTCTTGCTGGCGTTGACTGCAGAGGGTGCAGAAACAAGCAGCAGGGGTGCTTTCACATACAGAAACACACCCAACACCCTGGCAAGGTTTACTTCTTTCTTGTTGTTCTTTCTCCTTATCAGTTCAAACAGAACTTTTCCCCAGGCTATCTGCGTCTTATTCACCAAAGCTGAGATTAAGACAAATTGTTGCCTGTTGATGTTGTCGTGAGCAGAGTGTTTTCCCAAAACGACCTTGCCCACCAGGTCTGCCAGAAACTTATACTCTGGAGACAGATTGATCTTCAGCAGCTTAGCTGGAATACCCTCAGCATGGCCCATCACAGTTAGCATGCGGCCATATTCCTCTGTATTTTGCTCATAGTCCTCAGTACCGGTTGGTAGTCCAAACAGCTCAGTCAGAACTTCAGGAGTCAGAATGACCTCCTCTCCATTTATCTTTCCAGTCATGGCTTCGTCGCTGGAGGACGAAGTATATACCCATTCTCGAATCTCTGGTATATGAATCTTCGGTGAGAATGACATAAATCTCTTTAGGCCTTGATCTTCACACAGCTGCAGAATGTCTTGGATGGGTTGATCACATCGACTGAAGGAATCGAAGTAGACACAGAATCCAGTGTCGAACTTCATCCCGAAGAGAACTGCTGAAGGAATCGCCATTGGATTGAAGAGAGAATGGAGAATCGAGATGCAAGGCAGGGGAGAAGAGAATCGCGCGGGATTAGAGTTCGAGAGCGAGTTCTAAGCCAGAAGATGGAATATGAAAAGACGGAGCGGAAGAACGACGATCTACAGACCTAAATCGACTATCAGATATAAATCTGCGATCGTCGAACCCGGAACAAAATCGGTCGTCGAACAATGACCGACGATAGTCAATATTTGACTAATCGTTAAACATCGACCGACTACAAGCAATCACCACGATCGTCGATCAATATATGTTGGTCGACGATTCTCCACACAGCATAGAAAATCTGTCGTCGACCATTGGTCGACGATAGATACCTAAGGAGAGATCGTTGACCAGTTGATCAACGATTTCTGCCTTACTACAAAAACGATCTGTCGTCGACCATTGGTCGACGATAGATACCTAACCTGGTCGAAGATCGTCGAGCAGTCGTTCGACGATTTTAGACAGAAAACAAATCTATCCAAATTTTCACTACTCTGAACCATTAATCATACCAAGCTGGTTCAGGAAGAACAAATGCCTTTGTTCATCAAGGGGCTTAGTGAAAATATCTCCTCTCTGCAGGTCTGTGGATATAAATTCCATTTTTATCTTGTTCTTTTCCACATTATCTCTCAGAAAATGATGTCTAATCTCAATGTGCTTGGTCCTGGAATGGTGCACAGGATTTTGAGCAATTGATATTGCACTGGTACTATCACACAGAATTTTTGTTTTTGAGTGTGTGTACCCATAATCCACTAGCTGATTTTGAATCCACAGGATCTGTGAACAATAACTAGCTGCTGCTATATATTCAGCCTCAGCAGTTGAAGTAGACACAGATGCCTGTTTCTTACAAAACCAAGAGACAAGTCTCTCTCCCAGCAACTGACAGGTCCCTGAGGTGCTTTTCCTGTCAACTCTACAACCAGCATAATCAGCATCTGAATATCCGATTAATTCAAATCCTGACTCAGCTGGGTACCACAGTCCTAAGTTAGGGCATCCCTTAAGGTATCTCAAGATCCTCTTGAGAAGAGTTAAGTGAGATTCCTTTGGGTTGACCTGAAACCTAGCACATAGGCATGTAGCAAACATTATGTCAGGCCTACTTGCAGTCAAATACAGCAGGGAACCAACAATGGCTCTATAGTTCTTTTGATCAACAGACTTGCCATTGACATCAGAATCAATAACTGCATTTGAGGCCATAGGTGTGCTCATTGATGAAGCATCAGACATTCCAAATCTTTTAACCAGCTCTCTGGCATATTTTGATTGAGAAATGAAGATACCATCAACACACTGTTTCACTTGGAGACCAAGGAAATAGGATAACTCACCCATGCTGCTCATCTCAAACTTGGAGTGCATTAGTTCAGAGAACCTCTTGCATAGTTTGGGATCAGTGGAGCCAAATATAATGTCATCTACATAGATTTGAACTAACAGTTGTGAGTCCTTATGATGTCTAATAAATAGGGTTCTATCTACTACACCTCTCACAAACTTGTGTTCTAGAAGGAAATTTGCTAAGGTCTAATACCAAGCTCTAGGAGCTTGCTTAAGTCCATATAGAGCCTTTTGGAGTTTGAACACATGAGTGGGTAAGATTGATTAGACAAACCCTGGTGGTTGTTCAACAAACACTTCTTCCTTTAAATCTCCATTGAGGAAGGCACTCTTCACATCCATTTGGAAGACCTTAAATCTCTTATAGGCAGCATAGGCTAGGAAAATCCTAATGGCTTCTAGTCTAGCTACAGGGGCAAAAGTCTGATCATAATCTATGCCTTCCTCCTGTCTATAGCCTTGAGCTACTAGCCTAGACTTATTCCTAACTACTATGCCTTGGGCAGCAAGCTTGTTTCTAAACACCCACTTGGTGCCTATGATCAGTTGGCCTCTTGGTCTTGGAACCAAAGTCCAAACTTTACATCTTTCAAACTAGTTAAGTTACTCTTGCATGGCTATAATCCAGTGTGGATCAAGCTCAGCATCTTTAATGGTTAGGGGCTCAACCTGAGAAAGGAAACAAGCAAACATCACATCTTTGTTGAGTTGATGTCTTGTCTGGACTCCTACTGAAATGTCTCCAATCACTTGAGATACAGGATGATCTCTAAGTGTGACAAGATTAGTAGGTTCAACAATGATCTGATCTTCAACATGTTCAAGATTTAATTCCTCATGTGGAATTTGATCAACTGTTGGAGCAGGTGCTTTAACTTCTAAAATTTCTACATCAGATTCAGAATCTGAAGAAGCAACCTGATGAGTTTGTTGGGGATGATTCTCCTGTGTGAGTCTCAAACCTTCCAAATCCTTACTTACTCCTAGGACTTGCACTGTACAATTAGAGGAAGAGTCCTTCTCCTTATAATACATGACTGTCTCATCAAAAGAGACATGTGCAGACTCTTCTATCTTAAGAGAGGATATATTAAGGACCCTATAGGCTTTGCTTACTTGAGAGTATCCTAGAAAAACTCCCATTGAAGCTTTTGCCTCAAATTTTCTAAGGTATTCTTTGTTATTGTTATGAACAAAAGCAACACAGCCAAATACTCTAAAATAGTCTATTTTAGGTTTCACTTGCTTAAGTAACTCATAGGGAGTCTTACCCTTAAGTTTATGTATCAGACTTCTGTTCAATACATAGTTAGCTGTGCTAACTGCTTCAGCCCAAAAGGACAGAGGCATGTTAGCATCTGCCAACAATGTACTTGCAGCTTCAATTAGGGTTCTGTTTTTCCTTTCAACTACCCCATTTTGTTGAGGAGTTCTAGGAGCAGAGAAGCTATGTTTGATACCTTCCTTCTCACAGAATTCTTGCATAAGAAGAGACTCAAACTCAGTACCATGATCACTTCTGATCAAGGCAATCTGAGTAGAATACTCACTCTATATACACTTTAGAAAATCTGTAAGAACCTTGAAGTTATCAGCCTTAGTTCTCAAGAAGAATACCCAAGTGAACCTAGAGAAGTCATCTACAATTACTAGAGTGTAAGACTTTCCTCCAAGACTCTGTACAGCAATAGGACCAAATAAATCCAAATGTAGCAAGTACAGAATCCTGGGAGAATCACTTTTATTAACTGATTTAAAGCTATTTCTTGTTTGCTTACCTAATTGACAAGCTTTGCAAAGGCCTTCCTTCTTGTAGGGGCAAGAAGGTAAGCCTCTTACAAGATTGTATTTAGCCAACCTAGAAATGTTTTTCAAATTTACATGACTAAGTCTCTTATGCCAAAGGGTATTATTACTGGTTACTTCATTAAATAAGCATATTTCAGATTTGGATGAGTTAAAATCTACAACATAAACATTACCAATTCTAATACCTACTAACACAACAGTATTATTTAAAGCAATATTACAAGCAGTGTCAGTAAACCATACCTTGTACCCAGCATCACACATTTGGCTTACAGAGATTAGGTTGTGCTTTAGTCCTGAGACATAAGCAACCTTCTTGAATGTTACAGCTCCTATGGTGAAGCTGCCATACACTTCAGTCTGTCCACAGCTGGAATCCCCAAATACAACTTTTGGTCCCAGCTTGGCTTTGAACCCTGACAGATTCTTCTTCTTTCCTGTCATAAGCTTTGAGCATCCACTATCTAGATACCATTTGTCATGTATGACTGGATAGGTCTTCACCTGCAGAGAGAACAGTTATACATTATGGACCCAGGTTACCTTGGGTCCAGTATTCTTCACAAAAGAAAAACTAGATATAAAAGATTGTGCATGCTTAGATTTATATCCTAAAGGGTGTGATCTCCTAGGTGGGATAATCCATTCAGTTGAAGGATTAAACAACCTAGGGTAGTGATTGGGATTTGCAATTCTGGAAGTTTGAAATTTATTTTCCAGCTTAAGTCCAGATCGTCGATCTACGGTCGACGATCGCAAGCCATATCGTCGATCATTTGTAGTAGTGCTATGTTCTGGATTCCACGATCGTCGATCACTGGTCGATGACTCAAGATGAGATCGTCGATCACTGGTCGATGACTCAAGATGAGATCGTCGATCTCCTGTACCAAAGATATCATACTTGGTGAAGGTGTTCAGCGATCGTCGATAGACGTTCGACGATTGGTTTGACGATCGTCGATTAATGTTCGACGATTTTTGTAAAGTTAGAAATTTTTTCTTCCTGTTCTCTTTCTTAATCTTATTCTGAATTTTCTTACATTTTTCAATTTCCTCAGTATTCTTTATTCCTGATTCAGAAATAAATTTTACTGGAGTGCTAAATCTCTCCTTTGTGAGGAGGATGGGTTCACTAGATGTAGCACCTAAGCCTAGTTTATCATTACCAACCCTAGTGTTTGCTATACTGGTTATTTCAGATAATTTAAGGCTTCTGCCATTTAATTGTTCTTCTAACCTCTTAGATTTAACTAGTTCTAATTTTAGGAATGTTACTTCTCCTCTTAAGCTTTCTAATTCTTTTTCTAATCTGATTATTTCAGTACCTTCCATGTCTAGTTCCATTATCTTTGATCTAAGTGACTTGATTTCTTTTTCAGATAACAGTAGATCTAAACATAGAGTTTTAAATTTTAATTTGAACTCAGGAGATGAAAAATCAAATGAGTTGATTACCTGGTCTTCCATAGGAAGATCTTCTTCATTGTCTCCTTCTTCTTCAGAATTCTCTGCAGCTGACAAAGAGCTGCAGGCATTGATAGCCATGAGGCAGACCTCTTTGGCTTTCTTCTCTTCTTCTCCTTCTGAATCACTGGAGCTAGAGGAGCAGGTATCCTCTTCTGTTTCACTCCAGGTAGCAGCCACAAATCCCTTGTCCTTCTTCTTGTATTTGTGTGAGGAGGACTTGGAGTGGTGCTTCCTGTACTCTTTCTCATGTTTCTTCTCCTTGTGTTTCTTCTCTGGACAATCTGGAGCAATGTGTCCAGGCTTGCTGCAAACATAACAGATGATTTCTTTAGATGGAGTCTTGTCATACCTTGGTTTGTCCTCATACTTGGAGGACTTCTTTCTGAGGTCTCTTCTTCCCATGTTGAAGAACCTCTTGGCAATGAGTGCCAGTAACTCCTCATTTGATTGACTTCCTTCAGAAGTCTCAGCAGCCTTAAGAGCTAGAGAGTGCTCTTTCTTTGTAGGTGTAGGAGTTTTTACTTCAGTTGCAGCAGCTCTGCTCTTTAAAGTTTGCTCATATGACTTGAGCTTTCCCAACAGAGCTTCTGTGGAGAGTTCCACAGTGTTTCTTCCATCCTTGATGGGCCATATCCTTGAGTCCCAAGAGATGGGAAGGCACATCAGGATCTTGTCATTGACTTCTGACAAAGTTATCTCCTTGTCCAAAGACCTCAGTTCACTTATTATTGAACTGAGTCTTGTGTACATTGAGTCAATGTCTTCAGCATCATCCTTCTTGAAATTTTCATACTGAGAGGTGAGGTTGGATCTCCTGTCCTTCCTCTCATCAGCTGAGCCAGCAACTATGTGGTTGAGGGAATCCCACATAGCTTTGGCTGAGGTACATTCAGCAAGCTTCTGGAATATTTCATCAGACATTGTCTGAGCTAGGATATTCATTACTTTTGCATCAGCTGCTTTTGCCTTCTTGTAGCTTTCATTGTAATCAGGAGGTGGCACAACACAGAGATCAGCAGATGTGATAGAAGCAGCAGCAGGCCTAGCAGGTGGTCCTGTCAAAATAGAAGAAAAGATATCTTCATCAATAGAATTCATGTATAGTCTTATCCTGGCCTTCCATATGCCAAACTTGGACAAGTTGCATACAGGAGGTCTGGTGCTTGCATAATCCTTAGACTGGGCCATGTCTGAAAGTGTTTGTGAATGGTATCAGGAAACAACTTATCACTGGATCTTTTAACTCAGGTGTTAGCCTGTATGAACAGCTAACCTCCCTCTGATACCAATTGAAAGTGAGGGGATAAGTTGTAAACTACTCTAGAGGGGGGGTGAATAGAGTATTCAAATTTTATGAACAACTAGTCAGCTCCCTTGGAGTTTATTTGCGGAATAAATAATCTGATACTTGAACCCTAAGAGCCTAACACAGTGAAGTGCACAAGTGAGAGAGTTAACTGAAATTTCAGTTTAACTATAAGCCTATCACAGCAACTAGCAATCCTAGGTAGTTCTATCACAGCCACAGAATAAACAATTAAACAAGATAGCCAGAGACACAGGATATATAGTGGTTCCCTCTAAATAGGTACTCCACTCTTCTACCACCCTGGTAGGAATCCACTACAGGTTTTTGCTAAGGTGCCCTGCCACCAATGATCTGATTCAGGTAGATCAAACAGACCCTTTGAGCTTTTGATAAGGATGCTCAACCACAGGTTGTTGATAAGGTGCCCTGTCACCAATGTTCACTTTTGAAGAGGTGTGAACAAACTCTTTTACAAAGGGGTTGAGAGGGTTAGATTATCTTCTCTGTTGTAAATACAGATTAGAGAAGACTTGTGAATTCTCTAAAGAATCAAAGTCTCCCCCTGGCTCAGTGAAAGTCCAGGGAAAGCCTTTGCTTCAGGATGAAGGAGTTTCAGATATACTGAAACTAAATCCTCAGAGATCTGTAGACTGATTTTTATCAGGTCTTCAGATTCTGGAATAATTGAAGCAGAACTGGAGCTCTTTCTGAAGTCTTGAAAACTCTAAGCAGATGCTCAGGAGACTTGAGAATGAAAGTAATTGCTCTGGGCTTTTTCTTCAGGGGAGCTTTTCTTCTTCTTTTTGTGAGATGGTGAAGAGTTGCTCTGAAGATGCTTGAGAGAATGCAGCACTAAGAAAAAATCTCTCTGTATCTGTAACTTGTCATTTTTCTGAGAAAAAAATCTCTCTTAAATATGTCTTCTCATTTTTCCTTTTGAACGACTCTATTGATTTGATTTCTTGAGCCCTGCAACAGATTATCTCAAAATAGAATATAGCAATAGGAATAGAATGACCTATTAGCTTACTGTCAGTCCCAATAAGGAATTAAATAAGTGGGAAAATACTTCAGTACAAGGACTTACCATTCTTGGAAATAGCAAACAGTGCCAACGGCTAGAATACAGCCTGGCAATATATTTTGTATAATAGGACAAAAATGCTTTATCAAAATACTGAATCCCGTGATTTAAGCTTGACATATTTGGTAATTAATTTATTTTGAATTTAAGCCATAAATCTGCAAAAACAACTTCAGAAAATTCTCTAACCACAAGCTAAAACACTTGGAAATAAACCAAGGAATAGAATAAATACAAAAAGATAAAGGCAGACAATAATCGTCGAACAGGGGTTCGATGATCGTCGACCTAGCTAACAGATCGTCGACTAAAAGCAGAAATCTGTCGAAACAGAAATCGTCGAACAGAAATCGTCGACCAGCTCAAGATATCGTCGACTAAAGCAGAAAATCTGTTTAAACAGAAATCGTGAAGCAAGAACACGATCGTTGAACTGCTGATGGCAGATCGTCGACCAACCTTCAGAGCATAATAAACTTGCTCTGAGATCGTCGACCATCGGTCGACGATAATTGTCTTGACTTCAACGATTCTATAGCCCTGCTATCGTCGACCAATGATCGACGATCGCGAGGCCTCGTTCGACGATGGTCGAACGGAAAATGCCTTAACCAAAAATACATCTAGAACTTCTAGCCTAAGCTCTAGTTCAGTTATAAACTGTCCTAGGGAAACTGAACAAGGCCTAATCATGATCATATATAGTTATATGGATCAAGAGGGGCTGGAAAGGGATTACATAAGCCAAATCACATCTAGGGTACCAACACATTGCTTGAAAATTCTCAAAGACAACTTAGAGAGGAAATTAATCAAGGTTTAACCTTTTAACGACCAACCTCCCTCTGATACCAATTGAAAGTGTTAAGTTGTCAACCTAAATCACCTAGAGGGGGTTGAATAGGTGAATTGTGCGTCTATATGCGGAATAAAAATTTTAAAGAACTTGTACACACAATCAAGCAATCACAAATGACAAAAAAATTTAAAGTGGTTCCCCAACCTTGGGTACGTCGACTTTCCCTCACCGATCTAGTAAATCACTAGACTCGGCTACTCCACTATCTCGTATTGAAATCCAATCCTACGCCTCGGAACCAAGTTCCTAAAATCTCGATCCAAAAGGGATCTACACTCGAAAGATGAAAACTTCCTACAACTCAGAGATTAATCTCCTACAAAATTTACAAAGAGATTTTAAAAAAAAAATACAAACAGAAATTTTTCTCAGATCTGGAAAAATTCAACTCTATGTCTTCTTCTTGAACTTGCGCCTTTTCCAGAAAATGTTGAAGAGGAGTTGAGAGATCTGATCTGAGAAATCTTAGACCTACTCGATCAAGGAGAAGATGAAATATCCTTGAACAGCAAGCCTTTCTTGATCGAAAACAGAAGTGTTGATCTTCGCGTTGAGCGGCAGCGGTGGCTGAAAGTTCTATTTTTCTTGGAGAGAGACGGCCGATCATGATAATAGAAATGTACGATTTTTCACTTAGGGTTAGTCTGGACGAAAAGACATTATATAGGATTTCCCCTAACGGTAAGAATTAACATTAATGATAACACGTGGACCAATCACGTCAAGTCATTTGAAAATCCTGTCGATCTGGACTTAAGAGAAATTTTCAGAAAAATTGACTGCTGTTCTCGAGAAGTAGGAATGAGTTATTGAGAACAAGATAGATTTCTTGAGAGCAAGTATGTCTGGACTTCAAGTTAGTACTCGAGAACTGTGGGCTGAAACTTCTCGAGAACTAACTAGACTTCTCGAGAACTATTACTCGAAAGCCAAATATAGTACTCGAGAACAATGCTGATTTCTCGAGAACTCGAGACTAAGTTCTCGAGAATTAAGATAGACTTCTCGAGAGAGGGACTTAGAATAATTTTGCGGCAGTCTCTAACTACTCGAGAAATAAAGACTGTGACTTCTCGATAACCTTAGACTAACTTCTCGAGAACTATAAAATGGCTTCTCGAGAACTAGTCTCGGCTTCTCGAGAACTAGAGGAGCTTCTCGAGTTCTGTTAAGTCTACTTCTCGAGAACTATCATAGATTTCTCGAGAAGTGGACTTAGAGAAATTCTGGACTTAGAAAATTTTCTTTACTCTTCAAGAATCCAATCTTCATTCCTTGATCCAAGTGCTTGAATATGAAGTGTATCCAAATTGAGAGGCTACACATGAGTCAACACCTTGGATCACACAGTGAGGGATTACACTGTATGGTCCTGTGTTCATGACCTACTGTAGACTGACATTGGTCTATACTTAGCAATGATGATCTGCAAACACACAACTTAAACCAAGATATCAAATACAACTTAATTCATCTTAGTTCAAGGGTGACTTCAGGCAAATCTGGGTTACTGTGGAGGCAATACCCAACATCTATGTATTCCTTTTTTTTCCATTTTGTTTAGTCGCTAAGTTGTGTTTCTTACACATATAGGTGACTAGAAGTCATGCTGAAACTGTTCGTATGATTACGGAGACGGTACTTGCTGTGATGTATGCTCAGCAGGCTTGACAAGCGGGCCTATAGCGGTGCCAAATCAGGCTGGGCTAAGGCAAGAATCGGTAGAAGTTGTGGTTGATCTCCGAGTAGCATATCAACAACTAAAGCGATTCATGAGCTTCAATCCTCCAACGTTTGATGGTACAAGTCTGCCGGCTTAGGCGGAGGATTATCTCTCAAGGATAAGAAGGATCTTGACAGCAATCAAGGTCGAGGAACAGAAGGTAACGTTAACCACCTTCTTGCTGGAAGGAGAGGCTTGGCTTTGGTGGCATGAGGTTGAACTGCATCACTTGGCAGGCAGGCAGTTAACTGAGGTCTCAATGGTGGAGTTCTCTAGGTTGTTCTTGGCAAAGCATTTGCCAACGCTGCTAAGTATTGGTATGGAATTGGAGTTTCAACGGCTAACGCAAGGAGAAAAGAGCATGGATGACTATCTCCATGAGTTTACACGTCTAAGACGTTATGCAGGATCTATCTTTGCCGAAGAGGAGCGTAAGACCAGTAGATTTTATGAAGGACTGCGGGATGAGCTAATGTTTTTTCTCTCAAGTTCTGTGAGCCAAGGATTTCAAGCGTTGGTCTGTACGGCTAGGTCTTTGGAGAAGGACTTGAAGAGGACACAGGACAAGAGGAACTTGGCAGTGACAAAGCCAGAGGTCAAGACGCCGCATCCGGAGAAGTCTGGGTTCCGTAAGAGATGGGAAAGAGGTCCAAATCTGCTGTACAAGCCCCTTCAGATGTTGTGATAGAGGCATCTTCTGGGTATGGTTCTCAAGCTTGTTACACGTGTGGAAAGCTGGGGCACTTTGCTTGTGACTGTCGCTCTGGCCCTCCAAAGGGAAAAAAAAGGAGTGAGCGTCGTATGCGGAGAAAAGGAAGACAGTGCTGCCCCAGGTCTTCAATCTCAGGCAATAGGAGGCTATCAATCAGGCTGACGTCGTCACAGGTATGGGTAGTTTTTAGTTTTACTTTGTGCCTCGTGCTGTGCTTGTTTTAATTTTGGTAATATAGGTTTTGTCCTTATACGGGACCATCCGGCATAAACCCTGTTCGATACAGGTGCCTCACATTTGTTTCTATCTGAAGACTTTGTCTTACGGATCGAGGTACCTGCATGGACCAAGACAGACAGTATTAAGGTGCTCCTACCTAACGGATGTGTGTTGTGCGCGGATAAGTCATGTAGTGTGGCAGTAAAGATAGGAAGTCGGGATTTCTTGGTGAACGCATCAGTGCTACCGATATCTGAGTTCGATATTATCTTTGGTATGGACTGGCTTTCAGAGCATCCTGTCAGTATAAATTGCACTTCCAAAGAGGTTACACTTGGTCAAGATACCGAACAAGAGACTAAGTTCAATGGCATGCGAGGGACGAGTAGGATACTATTATCTGCCCTCCAAAAGTTGTAAAGGTAGTTCGGATGGGTGTGGAGGTATTCTTCACACTTTTAGAGGCTGTGGAGCCTAAGGCCAGTATTAGTGAGGTGCCGATTGTGTCAGAGTTTGCTGATGTGTTTCCGAAAAGTCTTCCAGGGTTACCACCCCAAAGGAAGATCGGCTTAACTATCGAGTTGGTACAAGGTGCGAAACCATTGGCCCGCTCGCCATATCGAGTAGCGCCAAAGGAAATAGCGGAGTTGAAGGTTCAGTTACAGGAACTACTATAGCAAGGCTACATATGTCCAAGTCAATCACCTTGGTGTGCACCAGTTCTCTTTGTGAAGAAGAAGGACGGTAGCTTACGTCTATGTATTGACTACAGAGAACTAAACAAGCTAATGGAAAAGAACAAATATCTGATTCCACAGATTGACGACTTGTTTGACAAGTTAGTTGGCTCGACTATATACTCCAAGTTGGATTTGAAGTCAGGTTATTATCAGTTGAGAGTTCGTGAAAGTGACATACCCAAAACAGCGCTCGGAACACGTTATGGTCACTATGAGTTCACGGTAATGTAGTTTGGGCTGTCCAATGCTCCATCAGTATTCATGGATATAATGCATCGGGTGTTTAGGGAATACTTGGATCTGTTTGTAATCATCTTTATCGACGATATCCTCGTATACTCCCAAACTAAAGAAGATCATGCAAATCATTTGTGGTTGGTGCTGCACACACTGAGGAAGAACAAGCTCTACGCCAAGTTCTCTAAGTGTGAATTTTTGCTGTCGTCAGTGGCTTTCCTTGGCCATGTGGTTAGTGGAAAGGGCATTGCGGTGGATCTAGTTAAGATTGTTGTTGTACGGGAGTGGCCTATTTGTAATACTGTGACGGAGGTTAGGAGATTTCTTGGACTGGCGGGCTACAGGTAGTTCGTAGAGAATTTCTCACGGATAGCCTTTCCTCTCACCACACTGATGAGGAGGGATCAAAAGTTTGTTTGGATGCCCGAATGTGCACAAGCTTTCGAGGAGCTAAAGAGTCGGTTGACCACGGTGCCAATCTTGACATCGCCATGTGTTTTGGACGGCTTTGAAGTGTATAGTGATGCATCAGAGAGCGGCTTAGGTTGCGTTCTTCTACAGTTTGGGAAGGTGATAACTTATTGCTCATGCTAGTTGAAGGTGCACAAACGGAATTACCCCGTCCATGATTTGGAGTTGGCGGCGATAATATTCACACTTAAACTGTGGCATCATTATCTATATGGCGTGAAAGTGGATATATTCACGGACCATAAGAGCCTGAAGTATCCGTTGGATCAGAAGGATCTCAACATGCGACAAAGAAGGTGTTCAGAGTTTCTTGGAGACTACACCTTTCAGATTCACTACACTCCCGGTAAGGGGAATGTCGTCACGGATGCCTTGAGTCGTAGGACTCCGACAAGGGCTAATTGGTTGCTAAGGCATGATGAAAGCCTAATTCGAGATCTGGAAGTCTTAGACATTTCTTGTGTTAACAAGGATTCCACTTCAAAGGCATGTTTGAACTGGATAGAGGTACAGTGTGACCTTATGGATAGAGTTCGATAGGCAATAGAACTTGATGAAAGTCTACAACGGTATGCAGCGGAGAGTTCAGATTCTCAGTTTTCTTTTAAGGACGGCATTTTGTGGAGAGACAGACATTTGTGCGTCCCAAGTAAGGGTAAAATTAATGAAGAATTGATGTATGAAGCCCACTTCACAAAATATTCAATTCACCCCGGGAGCACGAAGATATATAAGGATATGAAGAAAATGTTCTGGTGGCCTGGAATGAAGAAGGATATATCACATTATGTTGCGAAATGCCAGACATGTGCCTTGGTAAAAGCTGAATGCCAAAGGCCAGGTGGTCTTCTGAAGTCGTTGTCTATTCCTATATTGAAATTTGATGACATCTCAATGGATTTCGTACATGGGTTGCCGTGATCGCAATGTGGTAATGAAGTAGTTTGGGTGATTTTGGACCGGTTAACTAAGGTGTCACACTTCATCGCGAACCGGAAGGACGACTCAGTTGACAAGTTGGCAAAATTGTGTGTGGATAACATTGTACGATTGCACATTGTGCCCCGTAGCATCGTTAGTGATCGTGATGGGCGTTTCACTTTGGGAGATTGGAGGCTAATTCACCAACTGTTGGGTACGAAATTGCATTTCAGTACGGCCTTTCATCCTCAGACAGATGGTCAGACCAAAAGAACGAACAGGACGTTGGAGGATATGCTCTGAATGTGTGCACTAGATTTCGGGAAGAGTTGGGAAGATCATCTATATATGATCGAGTTCGCCTACAATAATAGCTATCAAGCTAGTATTCAGATGGCGCCCTTTGAGGCCTTATACGGTAGGAAGTGTCGTACCCCTTTGGCTTGGGCGGAGACTGCCGAATCGAAATTGTAGAAGCGAAAAGAAATGGATGATGCTAACTCGACTATTCGGTTGATTCGAGAAAGATTGTTGGTGGCTCAAGACAGGAAATTAAAGTGATGGCGAGGATGCCCAGCCATTTGCTCGTGCCGACATGGACCTCTCTTTTGATCGGCGCCGCCACATGTTCATGGACATTGATGGTCGTTTCCGCAACCGTCGTCTCTCTTTTGATCGCCACCGCTACATGTTCGTGGACATTGATGGTCGTTGTCGCAACCATCGTCGCCTCCGCCACCGCCGCCGCCGGCATTACGTTGCTTCATTATGATTATAATATTATTTAATTTTTGAAATAATATTATAATTCTGGTATTTTTATTTTCATTTTAAGTCACTAGATTTAAAATTTATAGGTTATAATATTATAGGTTTTAATATTATATTGTTTTTAATTTTATAAGTTTAATGGAGTGGCTAGGATTCAATTTAATGTGATGAAGGGTTGGATGGAGAGGTGTAATAATATATATATGTATGTGGAGTGGGATAAGGGATGAATTGAAGATAAAAAAAAAAGACAAACCTAAAATCGGCTCACGGTTTGCTGCAGCCCCCTCTCTCGGCCTGGCCGAATCCACCCCGACGCCTCCTGGAAACCGTTGTTTGCTTGCTGCCGCCCCCCCCCCCCATTCGGTGGTGATCTTGCTGCTCTGGCGACCTCCATCCTCCTCCGGTGTGACTCCGAAGAAGGCGGCTCGGTATTCCTCATCCGGTGTGATGCCGGTGAACCCGTGGAAGTGCGACTCTTCCACCACTATCTTGCTCCTCCTCCTCACCTCTTCTCTAATTCCTGGTTTTGGGTAACAAATTCCTTTTCCTAAACTTGTGTGATTCTTCTTATTTTATTGTAAGAGTGGTGGAACTATTGATATCATATTTTATCCTGGATTTTGATTCAAGTTTTGCATTATAAAAATCTAATTTATACATTGCTTGATATCCGATCTTCGCAAAGATTTTGAAAGGGTAGGTCCCCTTGGACGTTTGCAAATCGGGGTTTGTGTAGCCTTTGGTTTCAAATGGATCAAGAGGATTTGGTATATCCTCGTATGGTTTTGTTTTGAGGGTTTCTTTTGGACTATTTTCCGAATCAAAGCTTTAGTCTAGATCACTCTCCATGTGAATGGAAAATGTTTGTGATGCGATGCTAGATGTATGGTTAGGTTATGATATTAGTATATATGTATGTTCATGCAGGTTTGGGTGGGAATTTTCCCCTTGTGAGATCGCGATATTTTAAACAGAACTCTGCCGAAATTTCGAGTTTTGCGCGCACACCAAATGTTCGCTTCAATTCCCCTTAGGAATCCTTTTGTCTTTTCGTGTTTTAATCTCTTTAGGGAGTGGCCTACATCACAAAGTACTACAATGCCAAGCACTAAAACGTAGAGTTTGCGGTGGGCGATTGGGTATACCTGAAAATTAAACCCTTCAAGAGAATGTCCAGGATACGGCGTCTGAAAAAGCTGTGCCCAAGGTATTTGGGACCGTTTGAAGTGGTAGAGTGTGTTGGTGAAGTTGCCTATCGTTTAATGCTTTCAACAGAACTGAGTGGTCTGCATGACGTGTTTCATGTCTCGGTATTAAGGAAAGCAGTGAAAGAGCCATCTCAGTTGGTTGATGCGGATCGAGTATCTATCGATAGTAGGCTAACGACGAAGGTTAGGCCTATTCGGATCGAGGATACGGCGGTTAAACAACTACGAAATAAAGTTGTCGGGATTGTCAAGGTCTAATGTGACAATTATGGCCGAGAGGATTTGTCATAGGAGCAGGAACAAGCCATGCGTACTGAATTTCCTGAGCTATTTTTGTAGTATTGGTGTAACCATGTGTATGGACAATAGCATATATTTGCATAGTATATAAGTTTGTTTTGTGCTTAGTGAATTTCAGGACGAAATTCTTATAAGAGGGGGAGAATTGTAATGCCCCAAAAACACTATAGGTATGGGAAGTGTTTTTATGGGTTTTGGAGCTATGGGATTTTCCCGGCTGGAGGTCATGGGCGTGTCAGGGGTGCCGACACGGGCGTGTCAAATTTGACACGAGCGTTTCAACATACCGTGTCCTTCTTTGGAAACTGGGTTGTGTTGAGGGGCGTGTTAACGGCTCGGGAAACGGGTATGTCGTGGTCAACACAACCGTGTCAATCCTAACACGGGTGTGTCAGGACCCGTGTCCACTAAGGTTCGTGTCGGTTCCAAAGAGCAGTTATGGAACATGCCCACTGACACGGGGGTGCCAGTTTGGGCAACACGGGCGTGTCAACTTGGACACGGGTGTGTCTCAACCCATGTCCTACTCTGGATCGACGATTTCGTGTGCAAGCAGGGCACACGGCCAGGCACACGGCCGTGTGCAAAGCCGTGTTCGGCCATCTGAAATGATTTTCAGAGTTAATCTGGGTCGTTCGTTTTTATTAAATACGATCCAACGGCCCTGGCTTGCCTCCTGATTGTTTATGGACGGGAATGGGGAAGTTATTCCTCATTTCATCTTTGGATTTCTCTTTCTAAGGAGAAGAGAGAGGGGAGAGCAAGAGGAGGTCGGAGAAGAGGAATCCGGCCGCCGGTGGTGCTACGATGGTCCGAATCGCGTGCCGAATTCAGATTCGCGGAGGCAAGAGCGTTGTGGTCCTTTACAACCATGTATTTATCCATGGCGCCAAAACGTGCTGCAAGGGTAACGATTTCCCACTCGGACATGTGAAGTCCTTCTTTCCTGCATTTGTATAGGAACCCTCCACCAAAAGGTGGAACGCGAAGTGATTCCCGTGGGATCGGTGGTTCATCCCTTGCTTTGTTGCATTAGAACCAGAAGTGAGTAGTACGGTTAGGAATTCTGTGTGAAGCCCATACGGAAGTAATTTGTACGGATTTGTGATGCTTTTTTTGCAATCGGAGAAGACTCCGTGTTCATTGATTGTTTGTATGGATTCCCTTGGTGTATACCTGTGGCTTGGTGCAGCAGGAAGTACTGGAGGAAGTCAAGGAAAATGTGAGAGTTGATACATGGTGTTCAACTCGTGTTGTCATGAGTACCATGTTGTGTGTTGTTGGGCCGTTGTGCTACAACTAAAAGCCTTGGTGGCGAACGGGCAAGGAGATGTTGTACCCGCGTCGGTCCGATGTGACGACTGACGATGATGAGAAACTGGCAAGGCGGATCTTTACCCGCGTTATGGTTGTCTAACCTTGGGTGCTTAAGTCCCTGTTAGGATCTCATAGCGAGATTCTTAGGCCTGCGAGCCGTAAAGACTAGGAATGCTCATTTTGGACCGTAAGGTAGAGAGACCTTGAATCGGTGGTGGGACCCTGGATTTTCCGGTACACCAATAAGCTGCCCTGAGTGCACAGAGCATCGGGTCGTCGTGCCGAAGTTTGTGTTATGTATTGGTTAGTGCGGTTGTGCACAACCGTGGTGGATTGTAGTATACATATGCTGGTTAATAAAATGCTTTGCATGGAAGGAATTCCACTGCCCCGTGCTAGGGGTAGGGTCGTTATAATTGGTCAGCAGAATGCTGACCGTTGCCCTGTTTGCTGCCGCTTGGTGGATTGTTTATTGCAGGTGGAGTTGGCCCAAGCGGGAAATAGCGGGCTTAAGCCCTGGTTACGTGGCTGCCCTTGAAGGCTTTACTTTGCTTTACTCTAGTTCATGTGTGGTCATCCTGCGTACCGATGTTTATAAACCACACTCCTATTAAGAGAAACTTGTAAGTCCATAAGGCCATGTACCTTATGTATTGGGTTGTATACATTCCTAATTGTTAGTAGTGGACATTTATGTTGTTATTCTTGAGTTCAAAGTTTTCAACCTTGAAGCTTTTGCTAGAATGCTCTGTGTTAGGAATCATTGGTTGTTTTGATATTATAAAGTGACCTCTCCACCTGTTCATGGAATATGGTGTGGGGCCCCGGCCGGACCTTCTACTATATCCCATGTAACGGGTAGGGATGTTACATTACTGCAAGGCAACTGTTCTGGGCATAAGACTCCCCTCGGTCGTGTCTTGTGTTCCAGGAGGGGGGGTCTTACAGTTTGGATTGTAGCTTGCGGAGGAAGTTAATTTTGAAGTTACCGCGTGCCGGTAGCATGCTACCGCGCTGCGATAGCTCCAAAATCGGGAAGCACTAGATCCATTTGGCCGCTTCCTATACATACAATCGTCCATGGCTTTTTCGACGGGCTTCTTCTCCAATTTTCCTGAGATAACAAAGAGTGTAGAGCTTTTCTTTGAAGGACAAGGAACGGGATGGACTTTCTATAACGCGTCTGATTTTTCGATGTTTAATTTAATTCTTTTAACGGCGTAATTTTGACGTTGATAAATTACGTTGACGCTTAGGTTGTGGGTACCGTTGTCAGAGCATGGCTTTTGCTCGTTAGTATCCGAGGTTTTGGTAGGAGTATTAGATTGGCTAATTTCTCTTGTGTTTTGATATTCCCTTGCGAGTCGGGGTTCATTTTGGAACACGGTGGAGCCTTTTGGGAATTGTGGTATTTTGACTTTGGGAGATTTGTACCCGACTTTGGTTGTCGGATCTTAATTCGGCCTTCGTCGTTGGATTCATAGCATCGAAATTTAGCTATGGTGCAATTTTCGTAGAAATCCGAGTTGGTGCGAATTTTGGATCGTTTGGACGATTAAAGAATAATAAATTATTATTATTATACATATATTTATATGTATAAATAGCCTTGCGATAAGACGAAACCCTATTCATCATCTTCCTTCTGAAACCATCGACTGTTTTGCGAAAGAGAGAAAGAGGTGGTCTTTGGAGAGCCTTTGGTCGTTGATTGAAGGAGTTCTGGTGCTCGAAATCGTCATCGGAGGGTAGATTCTGATTGCTCTCGCTGAGATCTATATTTGAACGGAGAGTCTTTCCCGTTTCATGGATTTTTAGACGTTAGGGTATGCGGTTTTGACCTCCTCTCATCTCGAAAAGTTTCAGGTTCTACTGCTTAGGTGTTTTTCCGACCAGATCCGTGAGGAGGAGTGCTGTTGTTTCCAAAGTTCGGCAAGATTTGAGGCAAGTAGCGGTTTTTCCCCCGTGCTTATTCTTTACTTCTTGTTATTTTGCTTCCTTCCCTATATAGAAGTGTGAATTAGGGTAGACCTTCCGGAAAGTGTATATCCGTTGTATATGACCGATAACCTATGTTCTGATTTGTCGGATTTATCAGTTAGCCTAAGTTTAACATGTCAAGTGTTTGCCTGTTAGGTTTGAGTTATGATTTGCCGTATATGACAGTCGAATTAAGTCTAATTTTGTCAAGTATATGACTGTTGGCCTAGGTTAATCCATCGATTGAATAACTATTAGGCTAAGTTCAGATTTGTCATATATGGTAGTAACTTAAGTTCAAATTCATCAACTAGGGATGTTAGTGAGTTTAAATCCGTCAATTGCATGTTAATTAGTCTAAGTGTAATTCGTGGGATATGGTTGGTATAGGTGGAGTTTGTTTTATTAGCATAGTTCAGCGAGTATCAAATGGAGCAAAGTAGAATTCGTCGAATATAAAGCATTGAGTGTGCTGAATGCACTCAATACAGCGTTGAGTGGTCTGTGCGGCTAAGACAAAAGTATTGAGGTGTTGATGCACTCAACACAGCGTTGAGTAGCTTCGAGACTAAGTAAAAGAGCGTTGAGTGTGTTAAATGCACTCAACGCAGCGTTGAGTAAGGACTTGGCGTTGAGTGAAAAAACATTGAGTGAAGCCTTGGCGTTGAGTAGCTTTGAGACTAAGTCAAAAGCATTGTGTGTGCTGAATGAACTAAACGCGGCGTAGAGTGAACTCAACGCGGCGTTGAGTGAAGGCAGAATCGTTGAGTTAGCTGGTTGGCATCGAGTGCGTAGAATGCACTCAACGCAGCGTCGAGTGCGTTGAATACACTCAACACGACGTCGAGTGTACTCGAAGCTTTCCCTGGACTTAGTATTTTAGTCGATTCGTCATGTATCTACTGCATTCGTCGAGTATACTCGACGAATCAGCTTGGACTTAGAAATTTCTCGCTGAATTAAGTTGAATTCGACGAGTATGACTTGGAGTGATTTATAACTTGAGTGTTTATGGATATTAAGTATGTATTTTGGTTGGTAGTGGATACAAGACCTCCAACCTAGTGTCAAATTATGAATCATTACACTACTAGAGTAATTTTTGGACTGTGGGGTTAAGTTGGACAAAGTGGCCATCACCACAGTACCTTGTTTATATGTTTGGATTGATGGGTTGAGTTGGATATTGAGGCCACCACCCTAGTGTCTTATTGAGACAATTGGAATGTCTGGTTGTGGTTGACAATGTTGTCACCCCCACAGTACCTTCTTGAAATATTTTGGGTCTGTAAGTTTGGGTTGGACAATGTAGCCACCGACTAAGAACCATTTCTTACCAGTGTTAATGAATCACATGAGTAGATTTGTTAAGTCTCTTTCCTCATTTTGTACAAGTATATGTTATTCAACTTACCTTTGCAGATATTCTCGAAGCATGACTTTGTTTCGCACTTGGTGTAACTTTCTTACTTTTGAACTCAATAAGTAAATCTTTTATCTTTATCGTATGATTAATTTTCTTAGATTTGGCAGCTTCCTCATATTTGGGTTGGTAACTCTTTAGTTTTATCTGGTTTATTGCTAACCTTTTGATCTTTGATTACCACGTGTATAATCTTGTTGAGGTATTCTTTTCTTGTGAATGCCTCAGGGTTGGAGTAGTAGCCGGTTGAGTGGCTAAGAGTCTGGATTTTTTTTGGCTGGTGTTCTGCAGCTGTCTCTTCCTCACCGATTATGAGGTAGTTGTTTGTTTTCCTTTAGTTCAGACATACATTATTTTGGTTGGTTCGTGTCAGGTTGTTGATGCCCACGGGATTTTGTTTAACGTTAAATACCTTCTAATAGCTAAGTCTTTATTTATGACTTATTTGATTTACTTACTCTCTGGGAAGGTTTTATGCTAGGTTGCATGTTAGATATTTTAGAGTATAACAGTATCATTTTCACTACCTCAATCATGTTATCTTTTAAAGTTAAAGACACTATATTTCAACTAGCGTACAAACTATTTCTACACTTATACTAAATCTAGAGTCATGAATACCATGAGTTGTCCTATGTGGATGTATATGATCATGTATGATGTTCATTATTGAAAGCAAAGTATTTTCCGCATTGTATAATTATATTTTACTGGTGGACTAGTTGATCCGCTGAGCCGAGGGATATGGCTAATCAATAAAACTTAAACTGGATTTTCTTCATAATAACTTATGAATTTTATATTAAATGTATAGTTGGAGACTTGCATGAGCGTCTGCAGTTATCCCCTACACGGCGTGGCATTACGACATGTGTTTTTTCTTACTCTGATATACATTTAAATTCAGAGAAAATGCGGGTTGTGACTATTGGTATCTGAAAGATTTGATTTCAAGAGCCTAGACACCTAGAGTAGGGGTGAATAGGTTCAAATCTTTTTAACTATTTAGGCAATTAACAAGATCTAACACAGCATATAAAATCACAGTTCTCAGAAAAAATAAACACAGCACAACACATCAAGATTTATAGTGGTTCCCAAATTTATGGGTACATCCACTTTCCCCCTTTGCTTATCCAGTAGAGAACTGGATTCAGCCAAACTTCTATCAACTATCTCAGATCCACAGATCTTACAACTCAAAACCTGATAGGTTCCTACACCTCAGACTTCTTTAAGTCCTATCTCAGATTCTTCCCAAGAACCCTACCTCAGGCAATAGCCCTACCTCAGCTTTTATCTCCAGGCCTACAACTCAGACTTTAACAAGTCCTACACCTCTGGCACTCAGCCCTACCTCAGCCTATATAAATACAGGCCTACAACTCAGATCTATATAAGATCTTACAAGAAAAAGTTTATTTATAGAAATAGAAATTTCACCTAGATTGAAATCTAAATGGGTGAGAGCTTCTTGATCAGTTCTTGAATGACTGAATACTTCAGATCCAACCTGACTTAGCTTCTTCAAAGCTTCTTGAATTTGAAAAAAATAAGGTTGATTTTACTTGGTGTTGAAGTTGATCTTTAATCAGCTTTCTTCTTAAATTCAAAATCAGATCTGAATATTTCTTGCAGACTTATTCAGGATCTGCCTTCTTCTGGGTCAGCCTCTTGCTCTCCAATACTTGTTGTTACTTCTATATAATTTGTTCTGTTGGATTCGATTATGGTTGTTATGGATCAGTCCTTTATATAGAGTTCATCCATGATTACCGGCTGATCCAGTTTATAACTAATTTCTGACAGCACTGACAGATGTGTCAGTCTTGTTACTTATGACAGCTGTCAAGTCTTCAGTCGTGTCAACTGACCCTTCATTGGAATTATTTCTCAGCAGGACACTATCAGCAAACTACTTCAAATGTGTCGACACAAATAGACCAAGTGTCGACACAATTCTTGAAGATGTCGACACAGCTTCCAATGTGTCGACACAGTCATTCTTAATCTTCTCGACAGAGCTTCTGTTGTATGTGTCGACACAAGTCCTGTGTGTCGACACAACTGCTCCTAGTCTCCACATAGCTGATGCTGATAGATGGCGTTTAGTGTATGTCATACGTCGTTGAGTGTGTCGACACAAGCCTTTCAGACTCAGTATAGCTGCTGTTGATAGATGGTGTGGAGTATGTGTCGAGACAAGTCCTGTGTGTCGACACAAGCCTTTCAGACTCAGTATAGCTATTGATGATAGATGGCGTTGAGTGTGTGTCGACACAAGTCCTGTGTGTTGACACAAGCCTTTCAGACTCAGTATAGCTGTTGTTGATAGATGGCGTTGAGTGTGTGTCGACACAAGTCCTGTGTGTCTACACAAGCCTTCTTCAGGTGTCGACACAATTCCTGGGTATCGACACACCTCCTTCTTTAGGTGTCGACATAACTCCTGGGTGTTGACACAGATCCACCTTCAGGTGTCGACATAATTCCTGGGTGTCAACACAGCTCATGCTTCAGGTGTCGACACAATTCCTTACAAGTGTCGACACTTATACTTAGAAATTTTCCTGCATTTCTTAAACCTGCACACTGAAACTCAACATCTCATCAAATACAAATTGATGTATATCATAGAGTACAGAGAGGTTTCTCCAAATCTGGTACACAATTTCCAGTGTACCCAACAATCTCCCCCTATTTGGAGAAGTCATAACCCTTAGTCAATGATATACACCACACATGATAAAACAAATAAAAAATGTGTGTACATCAATTTCACAGCAGGGTAACATATAAACACAAATAACAGCTAATATTAATATTGAAAATTATATCATTCATTAATCAGAAAATTGTTTAGCTTTACAGATTTCTTAATAGAACAGAAATATTACATTGTTCTACATACTAACCTATCTATCCTAAGATTGACTAGGCTCCTTGATTACTATCCCTTTGCCAGACTTGATCTTAGCTTGCACATTGGCTTCAGTATCTTCAGATTGATTCTTCCCTTTCTGATCCTTCTTTTTGAGCACTTCAGCCTTAATTTTCTGCTAGGCTCAGTAATGAAAAGGCTTAGGGAAGTACTTGCTAGGCTCTAGAGTATTAGCAGGTAACTTCCCAGCTTTGGCATTCCTTCTGAACTGAAGTATGGCTTCTTGCCTTGCCTGATACTTATTCCATTCTAGTTCAGAGTACCGCTTGCCTCTATCATGCATCTTATCTTTCATAGCTTTCCAGGAAGTAAGAATAATGTTCCTAGAAGTAGGACTCAACTGCTCAAAGTCATGCTTCAATTCTTCCTGTACTCTAAATCTTTTCTTAGAATGTTGGGCCTCTTTCTGAGCTTCCATAGCAGCTACAGACATTTCAACTTTGTTAATGATGACATTTTGTACCTCCTGTGGAGGATTATACATTTTCTTAACTTACTGTTGTACTGTTTAAAAATCTGCTGGAGGATAGATAACATGTGCAACATCCTGCTGAACACCTTCAATATAATCTTGTTGAACACCAGATTCAGCAGTGTTATCTTCATCACACATGGGTGGAAATCTAAGGGTAGCTCTGATGTTATTAGAAACCCATTTAGCATGATCATAGTTGTCTTTGACTAATATCCTCTCCCCCTTTATGACTTCATTAGCTATATAATCTCTCAGATTATTCTTTTGAAACCTTACTTGATCAGCCAGATATTCAGTACCTTCTTTGTAGTAGGCTTTGAATTTAGTCACGTGATCAGAAATAGTCTTTTGAGAAGCTTCAATGGCTATGTGGACAGCCGATAGATCATCTTTAATTTGCTTAGAAAGTTCAGCTTACACATCAGTGGCTATACCTCCAATTTTATTGAGAATTTCAGCATGTGAGTCCTTGAGATTTTCATTTGATCTGAATTGATTTTTTAGAATATAACCTTACTTGACTGTAATGTCTTCAATTTCAGTCTTCATTTCTTGTTGTTGGGTAGCCAGATATACTACAACATTACCTCCCTTGTGGAAGCAATCTGCCATCTCTTTCTTGTTCATATTTACTTCAAATCTGATGGATTTAATTTCTTGAGCAAGTTGGAACTACAGTTCTTTATGTGTCTCATCCACATACTTCTCCAAAGATTGTCTTTGCTCATCCAATTTTACTTGTAGTTTTACCATCAGTGAACTGATGTCCATCTACATGTTTGATGGTTGAGAGACTGTTTATAAGGCTTTCTTATAGTCTGTGCTCCTTTTCCTGATAGCGACCAGCTTCCTTTTCTTAGTCATGGAGGCTTCATCATCATCAGAAGATTTTGATGTGCTTTGTATATTCACAGTGTCCATATCAATAGGGTCATGCTGAGACATCTCCCCCTAAGTTCCTTGTATCTCTTTCTCAATCCTTTGCTGCTCCCCCTCAGTCCCTATTTTATTGATGTCAGGGAACAGTTCTTCCAAAGTGAACTCTTGCTGCATCTGAATAGGAGGAACAAGGTTGTCTTTTTGAACTAATGGTTCCCTCTAGACATCTAGATCTTTGTCCAGGGTCTTCTCAATACTAGAGAAGTGGACTTGCTCATCTTAAGCTTGATCTGTCATTTGCACATCGTGTGCTTCATTCTCAGTATTGATCTATGCTTCCTTGTTTATTTCTGATACAACATCCATGATAGTATCAGCTGCATACTCACTTTCTAGAGCAGCTTCAGCAATACCTTCCCCTTGGGCAGGCAGCTATGATTATTTAGTGTTTTGGACATTTATTTCAATATTCTCTCCCCCTGGAGTAGAGACTATCTGATTCTCTAGTTGCTAACTGCTCTCTACTTGAGCTTAAGCTTCTTTTTCCTATTGGTCTTCATCTGAGCTGAAGACCACTTCTTCAGAATCGCTGGAGGATTCTGCTTCTTAGACAATTATTTTCTTCTTTTTATCCTTCTTTACCTATTTCTGTGGAGTAGAAACTTCCTTTGTCTAGACTCTATCCCATCTGGATAGAATCCTCATATCCATCATCCTCATGTGATTTATCTTAGAACCTAGCAGTTGATTCATAACATCTGGGATAGTGGAAGCTAAATACAAGCTTAGTATTCTACCCAGATTTGGCTTCTTAATACCTTCTTAAATCTTGTCAAAAACTACTGATGACCAGTCTGCTTTTACACTGAATATGACTCTGGTCATAAGGTTGAACATATAAGCAGAAATTCTATCATGCCCACCTGTCTTGCAAAGAATTACCTTGCCTATGATCTCTGAGAGAAATTTACCTTGGGAATTCATTCCCTTCCTAGTAATAGAGGATCCTACCTTGGTATTTGGATTCATCCCACACCAACTGAGTGCACCCTTCATCATTGATGGAACAATGTCATTATCTTCTTTAACTCTGGGGAGTTGAAGCGACTTCCTGATCGTCTTCTGTGAGAGTTTCACTCTTGTACCATAAACAGTGGCTTTCATCTTCTTTCCTTCAGAATCCACAGTTGCAGACGAGTAGAATTCAAGAACTTCCTTCTTCCAAATTTTTGTAGGTTCGGAGACTAAATACTCCAACCCATTCTCTGAGATTAGGGTAAGCACACCCTTGATTTCTTGTGAAGTTGTCTCGAATCCCCTACGAACTAGCTCGTATCCTTCATTGATCTTGTCATCCTGGTGTGGCGCCATTGGCGAGAGAGAGAGAGAAGGGAAGAGAAGAGAATATCTTAGTCGACACAAAGTCTAGAGTCGAGAATTCTGAAAGCGTAGTCGACCAGATTTTGTCTTCTTCTATTTATAGACTACTGGTAAAGGGTAAGTCAAAAGGCACGCCTTACTTAGTAATAATACTACTCGACAAAAATATACATGTGTCGAGAGTAATGACTTAGGTCACGACAAAACTATGTTTTAGTCGACACGTCTATGTGTCGACATACTTGTTCCAATGTCGACAAAGACTATCAAAGTCTCGACAGAGAGTGTCGACACCAATATTTGTGTGTCGACACAAAAATATACTAATACAAGGTCTCGACAGAGTTGTGTCGACACTGACTTTTCTGTCAACACATATACTATTTCTGTGTCGACACAATTCTTTTCTTAGTCGACACAATTATTTTCTTTGTCGACACAACTAAATGATAGTGTTGACACAATTAGCATGTGTCGACACAATTTTCTAACTAAGACAAAATTTCTTGAGAAATTTTTGACTTACAGATACTACTTGAAAAATTTTATGTTGACCTATCACCTTATTCTTGGTCCAACATACCTAATTTAATTTTAAAATAATTGAACTTACTTTCATCCAGAGGTTTTGTAAATATATCAGCAATTTGGTTGTTAGTGTTTACAAATTCTAGATTTATGTCTTCCTTTTCAACATGTTCTCTGATGAAATAAAATCTAATTTCTATATGCTTAGCTACTGTGTCAAACAGGATTTTTAGAAATAGAAATAGCACTAGTAGAATCACAAAATAATAGAATTCTACTTACCTTGATGTCATAGTCTTCAAGTTAATGTTTTATCCATAAAAACTAAGCACAGCAGCTGCCTGCAGCTACATATTCTGATTCAGCAGTGGAAATAGCCACACTTGTTTGCTTCTTGCTGTTCTATGACACCAGCCTACCATTTAGGAATTGACATGTTCCAGTGGTACTTTTTCTGTCTTCTCAACAGCCTGCAAAGTCTGCATCTGAAAAACCTGTTAGTAAGAAATCTCTATTCTTAGGGTATTAAAGACCTAGATTAGGTGTGCCCTTAAGATATCTCAAAATTCTCTTGATAGTAGTATAATGTGATTCCTTTGGGCAAGCTTGGTACCTAGCACAGACACATGTAGCATATATGATGTCAGGTCTACTAGCAGTCAAGTAAAGTAGGGAGCAAATTATCCCTCTATACAAAGACTCATCAACAGGTTTTCCTTCTTCATCTTTGTCTATAAGCATACTTGTTCCCATAGAAGTTTTCAAGGTGGAGGTTGTCTCCATGCCATTTTTCTTAATTAACTCCTTGGTGAACTTAGACTGAGATATGGACAATCCATCATCAGTCTATCTAACTTGGAGTCCCAAGAAGAATTTTAGCTCACCCATACTACTCATTTCAAACTTCTCTTGCATAAGTTTGGCAAACTTACTACAAAGGTTGTTTTCAGTAGAACCAAAGATAATGTCATCAACATAAATCTGGACTAGGATGATCTTACCTTTTGATTACCTAAAGAAAAGAGTCTTGTCTATTTTCCCTCTTGAGAATTTATTCTCAATAAGGAAGGCAGACAAAGTTTCATACCAATCCCTAGGGGATTGTTTCAAACCATATAGAGCTTTCTTAAGCCTATATGCATAGTTGGGATAATGAGAATCAACAAAACCTACTGGTTGTTCTACATATACTTCTTCCTTCAATTCTCCATTCAGAAAAGCTGACTTGACATCCATTTGTAAAACTTTGAACCCTTGAAAAGTTACATAAGCCAGGAATAATCTTATAGCTTCCAACCTTGCCACTTGGGCAAAATTTTGATCAAAGTCTATTTCTTCTTCCTGTCTGTAGCCCTTTGCTACCAATCTTGCTTTGTTCTTGATTATGGTTCCATTCTCATCTAGTTTATTCCTATATATCCACTTGGTTCTTATAACATTGTGATCCCTTAGTTTAGGAACCAACTCCCGGACTTTACATCTTCTAAATTGATTCAGCTCTTCCTGCATGCCATCAATCCAGTTTGTGTCTAGTATGGCTTCATCAAACTTCTTAGGTTCTATCTGTGATAGAGAACTTGTACATAGAACTATGTTCATGCTAGTGATCTTGGTTAGAACTCCCTGGCTTGCATCACCAATGATTTGGTGTGCAGGATGATCCTTCAAGTGTCTTCTAGCTGGAGGAAATCTATCAACCTCTTGGTCTTCTTCTCTTTCCTCATTCTGATGCACTTCATTGTCTTCATCTTCATCCAGAGAGTCTTGTACTTCCCCTGGATAGTTTCCATCCTTTTCTTCATCTAGTCTTGCAGGTTGTTCCTCACTAATAGTCAGCTTGTCCATCCTTTCCTTTAAACCTGTAGAGCTACTAAAAGAGCTTGACAGTTCACTATTAATTAACTTAGACTCATCAAATACTACATGGACTGATTATTCTATAATTTGTGTAGTCAAATTTTAGATCCTGTATGACCTACTATTATTGATGTACCCAACAAATATCCCATCTAGGGATTTGGCAGCAAACTTAGTTTGGTAGTGCTTACTATTAACTAGTACATAACATTTGCTACAAAAGATTCTAAGGAAAAAAATATTTGGTTTTCTGCCTTTCATAATCTCATAGGGAGTATTCATATGTCTTTTATTAATGGAAGCTCTATTGAGTACATGACATGCAGTATTTACTGCCTCAGCCAAGAAGTATTCAGGGAGATAAGTGTCACTTAGTAGTGTTCTACTTGCCTTAATTAGAGTCCTAGTCTTTCTCTCAGAAACTTCATTTTACAGGGGAGTTCTAGGTGAGAAGAACTCCTGATGAATCTCAAGTTCTTCACAGAACTTTGTCATACACTTAGACTGAAATTCAGTTCCATGATCACTTCTGATTTTGACCACTGAATTGTTAAATTTATTCTGAATTTGTCTAACAAAAGTCTGGAAGACAGTAGGGGTTTAAGATTTTTGTCTCAAGAAGAAAACTCATGTAAATCTAGAATAGTCAGCCACAATAACTAATATGTATGCTTTCCTACCTAGACTATGAACTGGCATTGGACCAAATAAATCCATATGCAGGAGGTATAGACATCTCACTGAATCTTTGGTAACAAGTCCATGGAAAGAGGTATTGGTCTGTTTGCCCTTCTAGCAAGCTGAACAAACACCCTCTTTAATGCTCTTGACCTGAGGACCATTCCTCACTAGCCCCATACTAAATAATTGTCCTATTGACTTATATTTATGATGAGCTAGCCTCTTGTGCCATTGGACATACTGTGATGCTTTCTCATCTGCAACTAGACAGATAGGTGAGTTGTTATACTCACAATCAAGGTTAAGACAATATACATTCCCTTTCCTAGTGCCAGTCAAAATGATCTCTTGATCACTTGACCTCTTTATTTGGCACTCACCCTTGAGGAAAGAGATGTCATACCCAAGATCACTTAGTTGACTTATCCTAATTAGGTTATGTTTCAGACCTTTTACATAAGCCACTTGAGTGAGACAGATAGAGTTACTAGAAATGTTTTCAAACCCTTTGATGATACCTTTTTCTGATCCACCAAAAATTACTTTGGGTTCATTCTCTATGGGAGAATAGTCCTTCAACATCCTTCTTGTTCCATTCATGTGCCTGTAACATCCACTATCCAAGTACTATATAGGGGTATGGCCACTTGGACTCACCTGCATCAAATAAAGATTTACCCATCCTTAGAACCCAAATTTTTATTGGGTCCTAGGTTCAAGTTAGCTTGAAATCTGACATGCTTACCCGCAACCTTTCTGATAGGTAAACTGGCCTTATTCTAAATACTAGAATTGAACCAACAATCAATGGCAAAGTGGCCCACCTTGCCACAACACCAGCACTCAAATCTATTATACCTTTTCTTAGGTACAGGCTTCTCAACATTGTTGTCAGCATTCCTTTTAAGTGTAGGTGCTGGATCAGCATACCCCAAGGATTACTTAAGAACATGATGGGTTTGCTTATAGGGTACCCTATTAGCATGTGCACCTTTGCCATTGAGATCACCATACTCACAGTGACCATTAGTGAGGTCATGATCATACCTGTTAGTAGGTTGCACCACTTTTCTAAAAGAAATAGGGGGTTTTATAGCTAGTGGCTGAACTGGGCCTTTGCCATTTCCTTGAGAATTGGCTGTCATTGTTCTTTCCTTGAAGCCTAGTCCTGTCTTTCCTTTCTGAGATATGAAGTTATCTATTAAAGGCAAGACAGACTTTGGCTTTGAAAATTTAGCCACTAGATCCCTTTCTTTCTGGAGTCTTGCTTCTAGATTTTTGATGTGATTTTCTTTGAAGGAGATTGTGCCCATCTGAATAACAGTTATGTTTTTCAGTTTGGCAACCTTGTTCAATTTCAAATCTATCAGATTGGCTAAATTTATTGCAGCCTGTTTGAGAGATTCAATTTCCTTGGCCTGCTTTTTGACAAGGAATTGGCTCCTCTAAAGTGCTTGCAACAAACCACCATACTCTTCATTTATTGCAGTTATGTTTTTAATTGAAGTTGATGCTACTGATTCTGATCCAGTAAAATAATCAGAAGCTAAGGATGGAATGTATACCTTACTTGGACCAGGCTGATCCAGGCACTGATCTTCTTCTAAAAGAGCCATCAGCCTCTTACAACAATAGTCTTCACCTCCATTTATGGAATCCAGCATTTGCAAGAATTCTTATTCCATAGAATCCTCTTCTGTAGTAAACAGCCCAATATAAGCTTCTACATCCTCTTCTTCTCCAGATTATGTGGATGAAGAGTCAGTCCAACTCTTCTGCTTCTGGGCAACCAAGGATTTCTCCTTCTTGCCCTTATTTCGAGGCTTCTTCTTTTCCTTAGTCTCCTTTCTCTTTTAAGGAAAGTCAGTTATGACATGTCCAGGCTTGTTGTAGCAATAACAAACAATTTTAGAGGTAGTTTGTTTACTAGGATTAGAGGCATACTTGTCCTCCTTAGAAATCTTCTTCTTCTTGTAATAATCATCCTTAAAGGAGGATGAAGATGGCTTGGTTCTCCATTTCTTCTTCTTCATGAACCTCTAAAACTGCCTTGTAAAGGCAGAAAAATCTTTATCAGAATGGTGGATGTCTGATGTACTGATGTAAGGATTTTCTGCTTCAGCCTCAGCACTTATTCTTGGTGGAGAAGGAAACTTTCTCCTACCCTTCCTTGTGGCTTTAGCTTTGAAGGCTACTGACTTTTCCTTATACTCAGACCTACTACTTTTCTCCTCCTCCTTTCTGGCAGTGAGCTGCATCTCATAAGATAGCAATTTCCAAACAAAGTTGGTGGAGGTGTACCAGTAAGCCTGTCCACAGCTCTGATGGCACATATTTTTGTATCCCAGTCCTTGGTTTGTGACCTGATAAACTTATCATTCAATTCATATGTGCTAAAGACTCTTCTATAGGTCATCAGCTCATTTATAATTCTAAAGAACTTCTTGTAACATTTTGCTATACTGTCTTACTTAACTTATCTGAAGCTTTCATATTCTTGATTCAACATATATTTTCTATCCTCTCTAACTTCTTTAGTTCCCTCCATGTAGACAATCAAGGTGTCCCACATCTCCTTGGAGGTTTTGCAAAGTACCGAATTCTGAAATGTGGCATCATCTATAGCACCCACAATTATGTTTTGTGCTCTCTTGTCTAAAGTTGCTAGAATGATCTCATCCTTAGTCATTTCAGAATAGCTCTTTGGGGTTTTGAGATTAGCATCAAGAGCTGATATATTCATTGGAATGAAAGGACCTTCTTGTACTGTGATGTAGATTCTAGGATCAGATGCTTCCATGAATAATCTGATCCTTTCTTTCCATATCCCAAAGTTTTCTTTCCCGCAGATGGCCAGTTTCATGGATCCAAATTCCTTCTGATTCTCATTTGAACCCATTTTGGCTAATTGTTAATTGCCTTGGAGATTTACTCAGACTGTTAGGTATATTTTTGAGCAACCTCCTTTTGATACCACTTGAAAGATTTGATTTCAAGAGCCTAGATACAAAGAGGGGGGTGAATAGGTTCTAATCTTTTTAACTATTTAGGCAATTAACAAGTTCTAACACAGCATATAAAATCACAGTTCTCAGAAAAAATAAACACAACACAACACAGTAAGATTTATAGTGGTTCCCCAATTTATGGGTACATCCACTTTCCCCCTTCGCCTATCCAGTAGAGAACTTGATTTAGCCAAACTTCCTTCCACTATCTTAGATCCACAGATCTTACAACTCAGAACTTGATAGGTTCTTACAGCTCAGACTTCTTCAAGTCCTACCTCAGATTCTTCCCAAGAACCCTACCTCATGCAACATCCCTACCTCAGCCTTTATCTCCAGGCCTACAACTAAAACATTAACAAGTCCTACACCTCAGGCACTCAGCCCTACCTCAGCCTTTATAAATACAGGCTTACAACTTAGATCTATATAAGATCTTACAAGAAAAAGTTTATTTAAAGAAATAGAAATTTCACCCAGATTGAAATCTAAATGGGTGAGAGCTTCTTGATTAGTTCTTAAATGACTGAATACTTCAGATCCAACCTGACTTGGCTTCTTCAAAGCTTCTTGAATTTGAACAAAATAAGGTTGATCTTTACTTGGTGTTGAAGTTGATCTTTAAATAGCTTTCTTCTTAAATTCAGAATCAGATCTGAATCTTTCTTGTAGACTTGTTCAGGATCTACCTTCTTCTAGGTCAGCCTCTTGCTCTCCAATACTTATTGTTAGTTCTATATAATTTGTTCTGTCGAATTCGATTATGGTTGTTATGGATCAACCCTTTATATAGAGTTCATCCATGATTACCGGCTAATCCGGTTTATAACAGCCTTCTGACAGCACTGACAGATGTGTCAGTCTTGTTACTTATGACAGCTGTCAAGTCTTCAGTCGTGACAACTGACCCTTCATTAGAATTCTTTCTCAGCAGGACACTGTCAGCAAACTACTTCAAATATGTCGACACAAATAGACCAAGTGTCGACATAATTCTTGATAATGTCGACACAGCTTCCAATGTGTCGACACAGTAATTCTTTATCTTCTCGACACAGCTTCTATTGTATGTGTCGACACGAGTCCTGTGTGTCGACACAACTATGAAGTAGGGGGCATCCAGAATCGGAGATCTCCACGAAGCTAACGCTCTATCCACGCACTACATATCGTAGATCTACCGCACCTACACAACACCTATCGCCCACAATAGTTTCTCGTCGCAAGAACGCAGCACAAATAACAAAGGAAGAATGGTCGACTCGAAAACAACGATCGTAAATTTGAGTCGGAATATTCCCCAAGAAAAACACAAAGGTTGCCTCTCCTTTTGAGATCAAGACCAAGGCTATAGGCCAAGATCCGCTCAGGCAAATAGGATCCACCCGATCCGGAATTAAAAAACCTAGCAATGCCGATTTCGATTCAAAACTTACAGCGATTAAATTAATTTTTCGGAGAAAACGAGTGTGAAACCACAACAACTAAAGAAGAGAATCACACAAGGGAGAGGGAAGGGATTACCCAACCGGAAAGCTTTTCACACAAGATAACTGTGGGAGAATCACTCTCTCCACGGATCCACCGGCGTCACACCGAAGGTTTTGCAACCTTCTTCCAAGGAGTCGCATCGAACGAAGCCGCGCCGGAGTCGCACTGAACGGATGGAGGGAGCAAGGGGGTGGCGGCTTCACACCATAAGCAAGGGGGGCTGCGGCTTGGAGAGGTCTCCTCTTGGCCGAAATTCTCAAGGAGAAATTAGGTTTAACTCTTGTCTAATTATCTCATAAGGAAGCCTCCTTATATATGAGTTACAAACAATCCTTAACCATTCATGATGGAGATGTAATCTCATCCATCCGAATGGCTAAATGCACACCAACATTAAAATTGTTCAAAATAAAAAATAACAAAACATGCAATGAATATAAAATTATCACTTAAACATTGGATAATTTTATATTCCAAATATAAAATAGAGTTCAAGAAAATGAAATAAATAAGGCTAATTCTTTGCAGTGGATGTAGCACGCCGCGGGCGGAAGTTGTAGCGTAGCCTTCCATTAGCGTCATTATGCTGCCTCACATCCTTAACTTGTAATGCCTTATCAACCGGATCATCATCAGCATCGTCAGCATCATCTTCAAATGGTGGAGGAGTGGGCACGCCATCAATCCTCCCCCGCTCAAATTCACGCATCTCTGTTGAGTGGTCCAAGCGATAGCGGTGAAGGAGAGCGGCATCCAAACTTTGCAGCTCCATCTCGTGTACCCAAGAGTCATCCGAAGGGGGCCGATCATGCCAACGGATGAGAAAGCGGTGGGTGTCGCCCTCAGTAGTGGTAACAGGCTCAGTAGCAAGTATCATCTCTGGAGTGGAAAACATCTGTGGAAACATGAGGAACATATTAGCAGTAGGCAGGAAGGAATGCAACTTACCATCTGATGATATACCTGTGGGGACCGAAAGAGAGAGATCATCCGTACTACCACTCCCCAACCCATGAGAATTTAGAGTGGGAGAATAAGACGACAAAGAAATCAACTCTTGTGGTGGTGACACAAACATCATTAAATCCGAAACGTTAAAAAGGGGGAGATACCCCAATCAGCAGGCATGTCCAAAACGAAAGCGTTGTCACCTAACTTCTTAACAATTCGAAAAGGGTCGGCGCGCTTTGGTGCTAACTTTTAACGGTGCTAGTTGGCAAGCGTTCAGGAACCAAACGGACTAAAACTAGATCGCCAATTTTGAAGTTTGATACTCTCCTATGTAAATTAGCGTGCGCTTAATAAGAGTCGTATTGCGTAGTCATGGTGGCCCGTATATGTGCGTGTAAATCATGGATGTGCTGGGCGAAGGATTGTGCAAACTGACTTCCTTGTACGTTGGGGGCAACGACACCAAGTCAAGAGGCACAGGAGCCTTATACCCGTGGACAATCTCATTCGGAGACAGACCCGTAGACCTATTCTTGGAATTATTATAGGCCAATTGGGCATGGGGAAGGAGAAGATCCCAAGTTCTCTTGTGATCACTCACAAGGCATCGTAACAAATTTCCTAAGCTCTGATTAACCACTTCCGTCTGCCCATCAGTTTGGGGATGATAGGCGGAGGAAAACAATAATTTTGTTCCCATTAATATCTAAAGAGTTTTCCAAAAATAACTAGTGAATTTTACATCCCTATCCGATACTATGGTCTTTGGCACTCCACGGTGAATAACGACTTCTTTAAAATATAGTTTAGCGACGTGAGACGCTTCGTTTGTCCTACTGCACGGGATGAAATAAGCCAACTTTGAAAACCTATCCACAACTACAAAAACTGAGTCGTGACGGCGTAGGGTAATGGGGAGGCCTAATACAAAATCCATACTAACGTCTACCCAAGGCATGGAGGGAATAGGCAAGGGTGTATATAATCCTATGTTGGTTTTACTACCCTTAGACACCTGACACGTGCGGCAGCTACTCACTACCTGTCCCACCATAACCTTAAGTTTTGGCCAATAAAATTTGTCCTCGACTAACGTAATGGTCTTATCTCTACCGAAGTGGCCACTCAACCCTCCTCTATGCAACTACCATACGATATGTAGTCATAACAATGACTGCGGAATACATAGCTTCCCGTTCCTACACAGGTAACCGTCCTTGATGACGTATGTAGATATCGTCGTGGGGGAGCTATCTTGGGCAGATAAATAGAAGTCCTGGAAGTCAGGACACGTGGCGTACTCATCCTTAACCCGCTCAAATCCTACAACATGTACTTCCATAGAGGTGAGTAAAATGTTAAGACGACTAAGGGCGTCCGCGACTCGGTTACAGCTCCCTTAAGGTGCTTGAGATTAAACGTATAACCTTGTAAGAAAGCTACCCACTTAGCGTGTCGTGGGCTGATCTTATGCTGGCCATTGATGAAACGTAAAGCCTCATGATCGGAGAGGATCACAAACTCCTTGGAGAGGAGATAGTGCCTCAAATGGTGTAGACATCGGACTACAGCATAAAATTCCCTATCGTAATTTGTATAGTTCAGCTTAGGGTCGGACAACTTCTCGCGAAAATAACTAACGGGATGGCCCTCCTAGCTCAAGACACCTCCATTCCCTACCCCAGACGCATCACATGTGAGCTCAAAGACTTTAGCAAAGTCAGGTAGACGTAAGACAGGTGCCTCAGTCATAAGCTCCTTTATTCGTTCAAAAGCATAGGTGGCGGACTTCGTACAGGTAAACTCTCCCTTCTTCATACAATCTGTGATAGGCGCAATAATACTACTGAAGTCTCGTATGAAACGACGATAAAACGTGGCTAACGCATGGAAACTACGCACCTCACGTAGGGTGGTTGGCACGGGCCAGTCCTTAATGACCTGAACCTTGCCCGGATCAACTCGAATACCCTTAGAGCCGACTATATAGCCTAAGAACTCTACCTCTGAGGCATAGAAAGTGCACTTCTTAAGATTGAGAAATAAAGTCTCCTTCCGCAGGGTGGAAAGGATCACTCTCATGTGGGAGATGTGCTCGATAGTAGAGGTGCTATAAATAAAAATATCGTCAAAGTAGACGACAACAAACTTCCCCATGAATGGCTGAACGACATGTGTCATCATCCGGGAGAAGGTACTAGGGGCATTGGATAACCCAAAGGGCATCACAAGCCATTCGTACAGACCATCCTTCGACTTAAACGTCGTCTTCCACTCGTCGCCCTCTCGTATCCTAATCTGGTGATAGCCACTCCGAAGATATAATTTGGAGAATACGGTGGCTCCAGACAAGACATCCAACAAATCATCTAGGCGGGGAATGGGGAACCTATACTTGATGGTGATTTTGTTGATAGCCCGGCTATCAACGCACATCCTCCATGTACCATCCTTCTTGGGGGCAAGTAGGGCTGGTACAGCACATGGACTCATACTAGTCCTAATAAAACCTTTCTCTAGCAAACCCTCTATCTGGGACTGCAACTCCAGGTGAGCTGCGGGGTGGAGTCGATAATGGGGCTGATTTGGCAAGGAAGACCCCGGGATGAGATCTAGCGCATGCTGGATATTCCTAAGCGGGGGTAACGTTGGCGGCAACTCATCCGGGTACATGTCCCTATACTCCTCCAACAGTACCCGTAACTCACTAGGTAACTCATCCAAAATGCTAGAATCAGGCTTCGCACTTAGGAGGACTAGCGCATACATAATTCCATCAAAGAACGGATCTCTCTCAAACTCTTTCCTACCAACTAGATTCAACGTTTTTCGTTCTACCGGAATAGTGGAGTCCTTAGCTAAGACTACGGGCTCCTTTGGGATGGTCGGCCTCAAAGTGATGGTTTTTCCATTGAATTTGAATTCATAAGTGTTGGCTCTACCAAAATGTGTAACATCACAGTCGTATAGCCAAGGGCGGCCTAACAACACATGACAAGCGTCCATCGGAAGGACATTACACCACACCTCATCAATGTAGGATTTGAATGAGAGTGGGAGAAGGCATCGCTTGGTAACGGGTACGGAGATCTTGTTGATCCAAGCAACCTGATATGGGGTCGGGTGTGGTTCTGTGGTCAAGGACATACGTGCAACGGCATTCTCAGATACGATATTCACACAGCTACCACTATCAACAATCAGCTTGCAAAGCTTCTCGCCACTCTTAAAAATCAGAGAAAATATGCTCGTCCTCTTCCAATCATCTAATGGACGAGGAGTGGTCAAGATACAACGCATCACCATAAGGGGGTGATCGTCCTCTAAGTCACTTGGGACCCCTTCTGGGTCGCTCTCCTCAGCTGCCTCATAAACGTAATCCGCAAGATTGGTCGTCGACTCTAACAAGGCTATGGCTTTAGTTTTCGTTGGGCATTCGAAGGCGTAGTGACCTTGAATGCCGTAAGAGTAACATGTAGCGTTAGTCTTGCTAACCTTTCCGATGGGAATACGTTCGCTCACAGGGTTCTTAATGTTCCTAGCAGTGATCACGACAGACTTTGACTCGGCGGACCGGAACTTCCCTTTGTCCTGATATGTGGAGGAAGATGCTTCGGTAGTGGATTTTCCCTTCGTATGGGAATAACGGGAGTGAGCCTTAGATGCTAAGTGTTTCTCAATGTCGAGGGAGGCATTGAAAGTTGTGTTTAGATCCGTGTGGCCATATCGTAAGAGCTTCCACTAAATATCGGGTTAAAGCCCCTTACGGAATCTAGAAAGGGTGACCTCGGGGATTTCCTTCAGATCACAACGTACCATTCGGTCCTTCAGTTCTCCCATATACTCCGCTATTGAACTTGAACCCTGCCGCAGGGTGGCAAGCTCGTCAAACATCTGTGTCCGATGGTACGCGGGGACGTATTGATCGGTCAACAAATTCTTCATTACGGTCCACCCAATAATTGGGTCTCCGTCATCAACTCCTAGCCTACGCTCTTCATTCAGCCAATAAGTTTTGGCACGGCCTATCAGCTTCATTCTGGCAACTTGGACCTTTTGGGGGTCCGTGAGATGGTGCCAGTCATAGTAACATTCCATGTCCACTATCAAAGTAAGGAAGTTCTGTGGATCTCCCATGCCGTCGAAAGTGGGGGCATCAATCTTGATTGTCCACGTAATGTCGAACTCTCGCTCGTGGCGATGGCCTCGAGGGGGCACTCCTGGGGAGTCCCTATCAGAGTCTGAATCGGAGATGTGTTGGAGCCGGTGGGGCAACTCAACATGGGCGGGAGGGTGGGGTCGCCTAGCTTGATTTTGTAAAATCTGTGCTAATGCAGCCCTAAGCTCCGTCATATCATTACGTAGACCTGCTATCGCTTCAGCGTTATGAAGCTCATGCCCATTCTCAGCCATCCTAGACGTAGACGGCGTCTTATACTCCGTGCCTAGCCTAGTGCGCATGCAAGACCTAGAAAATTATGAAAGACAATTTTCCCTAGGGCTGTAGCTAGACTGAAAATAAAATATTTTTATAAAAGCTTGATGTGAGTAACCCGTCGATCGTTAAAAAAGCAAGATTTTGAAATTTCGCTGAAAAATGCATATTTTAGCCCGCTATTGGCAAACCAACGAAAAATTTATTATTATTTTTTTATTATTATTTTCTCCGTTTTGATGGAGCATCAAGCGAGGATGTTTCAATTAGGAAATTGAGACGACCGCCTCTGATACCAAATTGAAGTAGGGGGCGTCCAGAATCGGAGATCTCTACGAAGCTAACGCTCTATCTATGCACTACACGTCGTGGATCTACCGCACCTACACAACACCTATCGCCCACAATAGTTTCTTGTCGCAAGAATGCAGCACAAATAACAAAGGAAGAATGGTCGACTCGAAAACAACGATCGAAAATTTGAGTCGGAATATTCCCCAAGAAAAACACAAAGGTTGCCTCTCCTTTTGAAAGAAGACCAAGGCTATAGGCTAAGATCCGCTCAGGCAAATAGGATCCACCCGATCCGGAATTAAAAAGCCTAGCAACGGCGATTTCGATTCAAAACTTGCAGCGATTAAATTATTATTCCGGAGAAAACGAGTGCGAAACGACCACAACTAAAGAAGAGAATCACAAAAGGGAGAGGGAATAGATTACCCAACAGGAAACTTTTCACACAAGATAATTGTGGGAGAATCACTCTCTCCACGGATCCACCGGCGTCACACCGAAGGGTTTGCAACCTTCTTCCAAGGAGTCGCACCGAAGGAAGCCGCGCTGGAGTCGCACCGAACGGATGGAGGGAGCAAGGGGGGCGGCGGCTTCACACCACAAGCAAGGGGGGCGGTGGCTTGGAGAGGTCTCCTCTTGGCCGAAATTCTCAAGGAGAAATTAGGTTTAACTTGTAACATCCCATTTCCGGCTATACCCCTAGGAGTCGGTTGGTCGTGACAGAACGCTAGGAAGCCAATAAAATTGAAATACATCAACCGAGATTTTGGGTCACGGGTTGGTCACGCCCGTGACCGACCCGTCACGCCCGTGACCTAGGGCGTGACTCCTTCGATGATCGTCGATCTCAGCGAGACAATCGTCGGGCACAAAATTTTCAACCCGGGCCTGTCACGCCCGTGACCTATGTGTCACGCCCGTGACCTAGGGCGTGACACCTTCGACGATCATCGAAGCGCAGAATTTGCGTCATGGCCCTGTCACGCCCGTGACCCAGGTGTCACGCCCGTGACCAAGGGCGTGACCCCCTTCGGCGATCGTCGATCTCAGCGAGACGATCGCCGAGCGCGGAATTTCCCTGATGACCCTGTCACGCCTGTGACCCATTTGTCACGCCCGTGACCTAGGGCATGACCACCCTTCGACGATCGTCGATCTCAGTTCGACGATCGTCGAACTGAGAATTGGCCACCCGGGCCTGTCACGCCCATGACCTATGTGTCACGCCCGTGACCAAGGCCGAAACGTCAGCCAGACTGGAAATTTCGGTAACCGACGTCGTAATCAATTCTGATTATGGGAAGTTACACCAGGAATATTTATGGGTCGTTTCCTACTCTAGTTATTTAATAAAATAAGGAAATGTTGGTCCAATAGGAAATCGCCACCTGGCAAACACCTCTTCGTTTCTAGCGTTTCAACTACCTCTACCATAACCGAAACACCATTAAGAGGAGCCTTCATGACCATAATTGCTTACCTCTTTTACCTCCCCACTTGCTGATCTATAAAAGACTCCTTAGAGCAAGAGGAGAAGGTTACACGCTCGATCAAATGGATTCAGATTCCTCCCCTTGCTGTTGAAGAATTTCCGGCAACGCCGCCACCGTACAAATGGCTTCCCGACGGTCTGCACGCCTCCAGCCCGCGAACAAGGTCCTCCCCTCCCTCTTCTTCTGCGGATAGATCTTAGAAATCATTAGGAGAGATATCTGGCTCAAAAGATCTGGATCGGGTGAGCGTTTCCATGGTTTTTCCAAAAATTTCATGGTGGCGGGTTCGCCGGAAACTGACTCTCCGGCGGCCGTGCCGCCGCCCGACGGTAGCCCTCACCTCAACAGAGGAAGTGGTGGTGGTGGCCGGCTAGGGAGATGGCTGGGTGGCCAGGAGATGGCTTTAGAAAAGCTACAGGTTTCAAGATTTTTTTTAGGTTGCTGGTTTGGGCTAAAGAAGGAGATGAACAGTAACATTTTATTATATTATATATTGTATAATTAGGAATTAATTTCATTTACTGTGCACTAGGTTTAAACTGAAAATTATTGCCCGTAGGGGCTGAAACATAAAAAGTGGTCAACATAGAAAATGTAGCCCTTGATGTCTAATTTAATTCAAAATTGATTTCACTTGATTTGGAGTCCTGGTTAGACCACAGCACACTTGTTGGTGAGATCTATCCATAGGGCTGTCCTGACCTTAGAAAAATTCCCCACTCCAATCCAGTCATCAAAATGACTTGTAATTTGGGGTGTGGCCTAATCTTATATATATCTAGATGCTGTCCAAAAATTAAGATTTTTGGGAAATATTTTTCTATACTTTTTAGAAAAATTCAATAATCCTAGCATAATTTAATTAGATGGCTAAAAGACTTCCAAACCCTCCCAAATTTTAATGAGTGCTCCCTGGGTTTATCATAAGGTTCTGGTAAAAATTTCATCTCATTTGGAGATGTTTTGGTTAGGTTTGTGTCCAACCCTAGGTTGATCCTTATAGGATAATTTAAGATCAAATACCCCCTTGGTATTTGAGTGGCCATATCACCTCAACAGGGGCTGATATTTTGGTCACTGACTTTTTAGGGCATGACACACCCTCCAAGGGAGTTTGGAGTGGTTTGGTGTAGGGTAGCCCTAGAACACTAGGGAAAATCCCTTAATGGTGGTTTTGAGGGTTGTGAAGGTCTTGGGGTCAAATGACCTTGGACTGACTCAAAATTTGGTCGAGAGGACCATAGGGCCAGTATAGTTCTCTGGACAAAATTTTAGGGTTTATTTTGGGTACTTTATTCTTTAACGTACTAATTGTGATGTGTAGTCAAAAATACAGTTAAGGCCCAATTACTATTTGGAAAATTATGAAATTTGGTCAGTGGGTGTTTCAAATTATGATAGTCACCCTGTAATTTTCTCTGGAATTTTAGATGATTAAAAAACAGTACCTCCTTCATTAAGTTAGGAAAATTAGTATCTTGCATTAAAATAAATTCAGAGTTCAAATGCTAGAGAAAAATAATGACACTTGGTTTATGATGGTTTTAGGTCAATATAAAGCTTCTATAATTTCCTTGGGATTTTTGGATACATATTTTCAGTACTTGCTTCATAATATAGTAGAAATGGCCTAAAACGGTAAATTAGGAAATATAGGCATAAACATCTCTGGAATTTCTCAAAACTTGGAATTGCTGTTTAAATGTCTCATAGGATTTTTACTGATTTTATGATGATTTATTGTTGGCTCATTAGTGCACTTCATGTTCATACTAGGGCATTTGGAATCTTAGAATAAATAAATTAAATGCCCGATAAATAGGAAAAATTTTGAAATCTTGGTCTTAGCTATATTAAGTCATGCTAGACCTCCAGTAAATATTATAGGAGATTCGGAAGACAAATTGGAGTACCTCCCCTTATACTCCTCACGTACCTCAGGATGGTCTGCATGAAGTAAAACCACGGAACCTGAACTAGAACGGATAATGAACTCGGGAAATAGAATTTTGGAAGTTGCTGGTTTGGATAGGGCTAGTTAAGTTTAGATTCGTTATTGGAAGTTAGGATAAGTACAGTGTGAGAGTGGCCAGTGTTAAGAAGCGTTCGGGAACGACGAAAGATCGTCCATCCCGGGAAGGAGAGGAAGAGTCTTAATACTCTAGGGTTAGATCTAAAGTAACTTAAAGGGGATCGGGTTAAGGGAGATCAACCAATAACAATAAGTGCCTTGCGAAAGGGAACTTCGGGCCATAATGCCGCCGTCTTGGTTCCTAGTGCCCTTTGAGAGCCCTTCACGGGTTATGCCGGGGGCAGTCCTGGGCTAACGTAAACCATAGGAATAATAAATTAAAAGAGCAACTAGTATAACTAGGGTTGCACATACACGCACCTCGGTAGCTAGGAAGGTAGAATAATTGGTTTGGTTGCCATTCAGACGGTAGCTTTGAAGGTAGACGCACGGACGGGACAGTCCGGGGAGCCGAGGGCTCGAGGGTTGGAGTACAGAATAAAGGTGGTAGGTCTTCGATATCTGATTGTCGTTCACACCGACATCGGTACGTTGACTCAGCGGTGTGGGACACTTAGCCAAAGAAAGTCTGGTGGGTATAGCTAGCATTAGTATGCAGATACTCTAGGTTGTGTTCTTCTAGGGGCGTACGGAAGGGCTAGGCCCGGTAGTGTGGATACCCGCCTAGGAGTGGGGGGCCCGACCCGCTGTCTCCGTTTGCCACTACGGAGGTTCCTGGGAGTGAAGCTAGTTGCCCGAACAGGGGGAACTGAAGGTCTGTGCGCATAGAGTCGTGTGCGTGAGTTGCACTTGCATGAATCATGGCATAGCATATCACTACACTCATATTTGCATACAACCGACACCCCAACGTATAAATTAGTATGGGACTTTTTATACGATGGGAGCCTTGCAGAAGACCCCTTAACTTATAAGTTTGTATGGGCATTCATATAAGTTAAGTTTACCTACTTATTTACATGCTTAGTTATTTATTTGTTCTCTACCTGCCTTTTTATACAACTGCTAATTATTACTTGTCCTCCTTATTACTTACTACCGTAGGATTGTTAGACCTACTTTGTTCTAGATAGTTGTTAGATTAGCTCCCTTGTCATCTGCTTGATTATTCTCCACCTTTGAAGCTTCCCTTTCCTCCTCTCCGCCCGGTGCTTAGGAGTCGTGGGGGAGGGGTAGGGGATGATAGGGCTTAGTATTTATGACTAATGGTTTTCGAACCACAACATTACAGGAGCTCCGGATGGGAAACAGGGACCAGCAGTCCAGGGACCAGTACCAGCGGAGTACGGTGCGCATGGAGGTGGGTCAGTCTAGCACCGGTGCACCTGCGACCAGCTCCGTGAGTGATTAGTATTTTTATAGCTTCTGCGATGAGTGATTTGTAGTGAGGACTCTGATGTACTGGGCTCGAGCCCATTTATCTATTTCCTATTATTATCTACTGATAGACTGGATATGATTTCACTTTTATTTACATGTTTTTGTGGTCTTGTTTACATTTTATATTTAATTACTTCTCTCTCTCGTGATCGAAAAGGGCCGGCAGAATTGGCGTTTTGTAGTGGTGGTCTTCCCGTGAGTCGGTGCCACCGCAAAGCGGCAATTCTGGGCTAAGACCCCGGTGGTTTAAAAAGAAAAAAAAGGGGGGTCTTACAAGTGGTATCAGAGGCAAACTGAAAGTGCAGGATAAGATCAATCCTAACTCTAGAGGGGGGTGAATAGAGTTATTTAAAATAATTTTGCAAATAAAAACTTGTGTGCAGAGAAAATTTGTATTTACTTAGTGTATGGTGCTATTGCAAATAATCAGAGTAAAAGGAAATTCACAGCACAAAGCAAAACACAAAGAGACAAGCAATCCAGACTATAGCACCCCCCCCCCCCCCAACCTTTGCCCGGGTCGGGCCGGAGGGGTGCTACTGGCCCAAAACGCCCACCCAGTGCTTATAGGGGAAACGATCCACCCTGTCCAAGCACTAGATGGCCGCCTCGGTTGGCTCGAATCATAACATTCACAACCCATCAGAATATAGCGGAAGCATTAACAGGAAACCATTGCAGATTTATATATATGACATATCAGAATCACAGCGGTTCTAGGGCCGAAGCCTAAGTACTCATATAAGCCCGTAGGCTATACATGTGCTACATATAATCCTCATATACTCTCTCTCTACGCTGCTCGGCGGAACTCACGTCTCTAAACTCTGGGGACGGCGGGGGTACATCTGCTCGAGTCGACCTAGCTGCTGGCGTTATCTCCTGCGGCAGCGGGTCACTACGGTGCTCCACCTCCTGTGAATGGTTAATCAAATAACCGTTAGTCACAGAGCAAAGTAGAAACAAATCTCCTCCCCGGATCCACATCCTGGGGACGAGCACGCACCCACCCAACAGAAGTAAATAGCCGAAGCAAGAGAGGGTTAGCACAACATTTCATTTATGAACAGCTAGGAGCAATTATAAAAGAGTGCAGTATAACCGGAAAAAGCAGCAATAGTATAAAACGGTTATAACCATGCTCTACTAGCTCATCAGCACAACAAGTTTTCATACCCTGATTTTTATCGCAGGCATTCACAGCCGCGCACACACCGCAGGCATTCACAGCCTGCGCACACAGACCCTATGTCGACATAGTTTGGACCGCTTCTGTTCCAGCAGGGTAGCAAGCCCCGCGGGCCTCACCGATGTGGCCGTCGGTGACAGTGGCCAGTCCTGCCACTTTTGGGGGTGATCGTACCGCACAACCCCAGGCCCCAACGTACAACCTTGTGTACTCTTGGATGTGAGCGACATCCAACGAATCATTTTGGCCGACCAGCGGAGGAAAACCCGATGGGGAATAAAACAGCCGGTCACCCGTGGTACCCATCTCACTGTCGCCTTGAGTCGTCAACCTTCCCGCACCGGTACGAACGATCTGCGGAAGGGACTGACCCGCCACTATTCCACCGCAAGCAATTTACAAACAATCAATTAACGGCAAACATAACACACACTGGGTCTACGTCGGCCTGCCCTACTAGGCTTAAACTTCGGGCGGCGACGCTTAGCTCTACTTTCGCCAAGGAGCGTGGGAGCGCATTATTTGGGGCTAGACCTGGAGGAATACCTCAACTCCGGTTATCCCCAACTAAGGCCCAACCTTAATAATGACTGCTCGTCAGAGCAGGACCCGGGGTTATAATAGTAAATTGCAATGAAGACAAGTGCGGTGATTATGTTGCTTATTTAAAGTGCTGGAAAGAAACGTGCCCAGTACGAAACTGGAGTAGTACTGAATAAAAAAGTACTTGACCAGTACGAGACTGGAGTAGAGTTAATTAAAGGTACTTGACCAGTACGAGACTGGAGTATAACTGGATTGAAAGTACTTGACTAGTACGAGACTGGAGTATAACTGAATTGAAAGTACTTGACCAGTACGAGACTGGAGTATAACTGAATTGAAAGTACTTGACCAGTACGAGACTGGAGTATAACTGAATTGAAAGTACTTGACCAGTACGAGACTGGAGTATAACTGAATTGAAAGTACTGAACTGAAAAGAATAAAAGAACAGGACCAGTGCAAGACTGGAATAATCATAAAGAAAATGGTTAGTAGTCCAATCACTCCATCCAGGAGGCTTCAGTTCCATCTCCGTTCTCAGGAGAGATTTTCAGTTCCATCCCCGTTCTCAGGAGGCACATTCAGTTCTATTTCAGTTTTTAATAAGGCTTCATTGGGTTGCACCCATTATTATGATCCGATTAGAATCTGGTTGCGCTTTATTAATCACGGATTAATCAGATCAGGGGCTTATCAGGAGTTGCACCCTCATTAGTTATCGAGAATAATTCGCATAGCACTACTCGTACTCTCGCTTCCGAGCGTACCCAAATCACCCGAGAGGCGAGACGCTCAACGGTTTCACGGAATCTCGGAGCACACGGGGTTCGGTCACTTGTCTCGGCCACTCTCGATGATATGACAATTTTATTATTCTTTTAGTGAGGATAGTCGCGCGCTCCAATTTTCCTTTTCGAGCGTAATAATTATCGGGCGCGATCCTAGGCTTCCAAAATTTGGGAAAAATATCAACACTCAATCTCATGACCCCAAATTTTGATACAACCCTTCAAATACCCTAAAATGAGCCTAGTAATTTTTTGGTAATTTTCCAAAGTATTTTGGGCCTTTAATTTGGCCAAACAAATTTTATTTGGGCTTTTAAAAATACCAATTCAACTTCAAAAATTCTCAAAATTTTTGTGGATATTGCTCTCATTAAGGGGGACATTTTTCATATTCAAAACATTTTCATGAGGGCTCTATTTTGACCTCTTAAAAATAAAAACCCTTAATATTATAATATTATATATATTATAATATATTATAAAATATTAAGTTTATAAAAAAAACTGTACACCATCTTCTCCCCCCCCCCCGCCGCCTGTACCAAAACCGCACCTTGCGGGTCTCCTCCGCCGCCGGCCGGCCACCGGCCGGCCGTGGCTCCACCACCGGCCGACTGCCCGGTGGTGGGCGCTCCCTCCGGCGGTGGTCCGGCGGCCCGCCGCCGCCGGCCGCCGCCGGAGTTTTTTTTTTTTTTTTTAAACCGTGAGGGGAGGGGAGTGGCGGCGGCGGCGCTCCGGCCGCCGGAGCTTGCATGCGACACGTCTAAAAGTTAGGGAGGAGGGAGAGAGAAAGTTTCTACCTGAAGTTGGGGGGTTTGGCGGCCTCCGGCGAGCTCCGCCATGAATGGCTTTGGAAGGTGGTGGAGCTCGGCTTTGCCTTTTCCGGCCACCAGAGCTCCGGCAGAGGGGGGAGGAGCAGGGGGAAGGCTGCTCTGAGACTGTGTGGGGAGTATAGGGGGAGGGGGGCCTTTATATAGGGAGGGGGAGGGGGAGCTCCCTCCTTTTGGGTGGTGTGGGACTAATCCCTCCTTAGGGAGGGATTAATCCCACCCTCCAGCTGTATAAGGACAGCTGGAGGTCTCTCCTTTTTCCCATGTGGAAAAGGATGAGGCCCTTCATGGGCTTGGGCCTTAAGAAAGAGGGGGAGAAAGAGAGAGAGAGAGAGAGAGAGGGAAGAAGTGGGTGGGCCTCCACTTGTAGTGGGATGGGGGCTTGCTGGTTGGGGGCCCAAGGAGAGTGTGGGGGCATGAGTCATCCACCTTTGGAGAGGAGGTGGGCCCCTCATTTGGAGAAAAATCCAAAAAATGGATTTTTAGGAGGGTTTGACCAAGTCAACCCTAGGGTGGGTCCCCCTTGCTAGTCAAGTCAATATGAGTCCAAGTCATCGGGGTCGGGTCAAGGTTCGGGTGTCGCGACATAATTGGTGTGCGCACGCTTTTCGGTGCACGACGAGGCTTGATTTGACCACGGGTTGACCAATTATCGTCGAAATTGATCGGGATGACTTCCGTTGACTTTGTATTGACTATACGAGTCCAACGCCACTGACCGGGGTCGAATCGGAGTTCGTTTGGCGAAAATCCGATATTTGCGCGTCGCAGCGTGCTAAAACGGTCAAAACGCCCATAATCATCGTTAGGCTTCGAATCGCGGCGCAACGAGTTCTGATGCGTTCGTATTAACTATACGAAGTCATAGGAATTGACAGAACTCAAATCGGAGTTCTCTATGTCAATACCCAAAAATCTCATTTTCGCGACGTTCTGCGAGGAATGGCCAAATCCACTATATAACCTCTGGTTCAATTGAACGAGTTCCGATGCGCTCGTATGGACTATACGAAACCACAGGAACTGACGGAACTCAAATCGGAGTCCTCTAGCTCTATTTCCTACCTTGGGTTACCCCTCACCGGGTCATGGGTAGGGTCCGAGCCACTTTTATTGGGCCCACTAGGGTTCTGGTGGCCCAATAAAAGTCGGGATGTTACAATCCAATAAAAATAAAAGGATTTTCGTCCCCGAAAATTTGCTTGAAGTTGGGGGGGAAAGTAACATACCTGGGGAAAGAGCTCTGGATGCTTTTCTCGGAGGAGTGCTTCAGGTTCCCACGTGAACTCTTCTCGTCCGCAGTTTGACCATAACACCTTAACCATCAGAATGGTTTTATTACGTAGTGTCTTGACCTTATAATCCACTACTCTGACAGGTTCGAGCCGGACGGATCTATCTGACTGTAGCTGCTCTGGTGGAGTAGGAAGGTACTGCTCTGGTTGCCGGAGGACTCGTCTCAAGGAAGAGACATGAAACACATCATGAAGGTTCCCCAACTCCGGGGGCAAGGCCAAACGATAGGCGACGGGGCCAACACGCTCTATCACCGGATAGGGGCCCAAGAAGCGGGGGTCTAACTTTTTCTGCTTCCTCAACCGGGAGACACCATGCATGGGTTTTATTTTTAAGAACACCATTTCCCCCACGCTAAACTCCACCGGTCGGTGCCGCGCATCATAGTACTTAGCCTGCCGGCTCTGCGCTTCCCGCATCCGCTCCTGGATCAGCCGTATCGCTGCCGTAGTATCATCGATGTAAGCCACTCCCAAGGCTTCCGGGTCCTCTTCCTGAGCCCAAGTCAACGGGGTTCGGCAACGTCTTCCATACAATGCCTCGTATGGAGCCATCTTAATACTAGCCTGGTAGCTGTTATTGTAAGAAAATTCGACCAACGGCAACAGCTGCTCCCATGGCTCATTGCGCTCTACTATGCACAATCGAAGTAGATCCTCCATCGTCCGGTTTGTCCTGTCCGTCTGTCTGCGGGTGGAAGGCGGTGCTGAAGGCCAACTTGGTCCCCAAATATGCCTGCACCCGCCTCCACTCCTTAGATGTGAAATGCCCGTCACGGTCTGACACGATGGACTTTGGTACTCCGTGGAATCGTACCACTTGCTCTAGGAACATCCTGGCTAGGATATCTACTCCGTCGCCCTGTCGGTTTGGGATGAACCGCGCTACCTTAGTGAGTCGATCTACGACCACCCATATTGAGTCATTCCCAGCGCGGGATCGAGGTAGGCCGTGGACGAAGTCCATGGAGATGTCTTCGAACTTCCACTCTGGTATCGGCAGGGGCTGTAATAGGCCTCCTGGACTGCGGCATTCGGCCTTAACCTTCTGACAGGTCTGACACCGGGCTACGAAGTCGGTGACATCTCTTTTCATTCCAGGCCAGTAAATGGTCCTACGCAAGTCTACGTACATTTTAACTACGCCAGGGTGAATCGAGTACCTGGACTGATGGGCCTCTTGCAAAATTTCTTCACGAATCCCTCCGGTAGCGGGAACAAATATGCGATGCTTGAATTGCAGAATCCCGTCATGCAGTTTATAGTCCTCCTGTGCCCCTCCTTGTAGAGATCGGACGATCGGCATTACTTCTGGATCGATCTTCTGGGCTTCTCGTATCCGGTCCCGGATGTCGCATTGGATTTCCATCCAATACAGCTGCGAGTAGTACTCTTCCGGATCTCTTCGAGCAACCAGGGTAATCTCCATGTCTATCAGAGACTGGAAGAGTTCTTTAGGGATCTGCTCCATCCAACTCCCGGCTATTGCAGGCTGGCGGCTCAAGGCGTCAGCGACTCTGTTAGCCTTCCCGGGGTGATATTGGAGAGCGAAGTCGTAATCGCATAAGAATTCCAGCCATCGGCGCTGCCGGAGGTTCAGCTCTTTTTGCGTGAAGATATACTTGAGGCTCTTGTGGTCGGAGAAGATCTCATATCTTACCCCGTACAAGTAATGCCTCCAAATTTTGAGGGCGAAGACGACGGCGCCCAACTCTAAATCGTGTGCTGCGTAATTCAATTCGTGCGGCTTTAGTTGCCGAGATGCATAGGCCACTACCTTACCATACTGCATTAGAACAGCTCTCAATCCCTTCAGGGAGGCATCAGTGTAGATTTGGAATCCCTCGGTCCCTGTGGGGATCGTAAGGATTGGCGCGGAAGTCAGCCGCTTCTTCAGCTCGACAAACGCAGCCTCGCACTCCAGCGTCCATCGGAATATGACGTCCTTTTTGGTGAGAGCAGTTAGGGGTAGGGCAATCTTGGAAAAACCCTCGACAAATTTCCTGTAGTATCCGGCAAGACCGAGGAAACTCCGGATATCCGCAGCCGTCCTGAGTGGCGGCCAATTTTGTACCGCCTGGACCTTGGCTTGGTCTACTGCCACTCCTTCCCTGTTTATCGTGTGGCCTAAGAATCCAACTTCTTCTAGCCAAAATTCGCATTTACTAAATTTGGCGAAGAGAGAGTGCTCCCGGAGCTTTAATAACACCATCTGAAGGTGCCGGGTATGGTCCGTCTTGGTCTTCGAGTAGATTAGGATGTCATCTATGAAGACGATGACAAAGTGATCCAAGAAAGGTTCGAAGACTCTATTCATCAGGGCCATGAAGGCGGAAGGCGCATTGGTGAGCCCAAAGGGCATTACTAGGAATTCATAAAGACCATAACGAGAGCTGAAGGCAGTCTTGGGAATGTCTTCCTCTCGGACTCGGAGCTGGTAATAGCCGGATCTCAGGTCCATCTTGGAAAATACGGACGCACCTTGCAACTGATCGAACAGTTCGTCGATCCTAGGGAGGGGGTAGGTATTGCGTACAGTCAGCTTATTCATCTCCCTGTAGTCGATGCACAGTCGCAAAGTCCCATCTTTCTTTTTGACGAAAAGTACCGGGGCTCCCCAGGGCGAGGAACTAGGGCGGACGAAACCAGCATCTATTAGTTCCTATAGCTGGATCTTTAGTTCAGTCAGCTCCCTTGGGGCCATCCGGTAGGGGGCTCGTGATACTGGCCGTGCTCCGGACACAAGCTCGATCTGAAAGTCGACCTCTCGCTGGGGTGGCAATCCCGGGAGGGACTCAGGGAAAATATCGGGGAAGTCACGGACTACCGGGACCTTGGCGAGCACCTGGGATTTGTCTTCCATCTCGAAGCAGATAAGGTATACTCCATCCTTCTGTCGGACGGATTTCACCATCTGCGTAGAAGTCAGGATAATACGCGAGACAGAGGGCACACCTGTCAACGTGACGGTCTGGCCATTCAGGTTCCGTAGCCGGACTTCTCGCACGGAACAGTTTATCTGAGCTTGGTGCTCGGCTAGCCAGTCCATTCCCAAAATTATGTCGAATCCAGTTATGGCTAGGATGGTTGCGTAGATTTCGAACTCCACTTCTCCCAGCATAGCCTGGAACGAGCACTTTTCGGTAGAAGTCATATCCGACCCGTCCGGTAAACGGATTCGTATAGACAGTCCGGTTGAACGAACAACATTTCCTTTTGTTGCGATGAATTCGTGGGAGACGAAAGAATGAGTTGCTCCCGTGTCGAAGAGGGTTTTGGCAGGAAGTCCTTCTACCAACAAGATTCCTGACGACAAGGGAAAAACATATATATATATATATATATATATATATATATATATCAACTATCTAATACAGAGGATATAAGTACACATAAGTAATATACAACATCAGTAGTCAGATCTGATATCTCTCTATCGCCTAAGATATATACCTATGACTACGTCAGGGGCTGGTCCGTGCTGCAGGTCTAGTGCATAGGCCTCCTGGGGCGCTGCTCGGCCCTGCTGGCCTCTCCTGCCAGCTCTGCCTCTGTGACCTCTCTGACCATGCCCTCGTGCCGGCTGTCCACCCTAAACAGCTCCCAATCCGGGTCTCCCCGTTGCCTGAGGGCAAAAGGCCCTCATATGTCCTGGCTGATGACATAAGAAGCAGTTCCCTGCGAAGGGAACATCTCGTCGGGCCACTAGTGGGGGCTGCGGTGCTGGAGCTGGTCTGAAGTCTGGCTGTGCAGCTGGGGGTGCTGGTGGGTGCCTATAAGGCTGCCTGCGGCGTCGCTGCCTGCGCTCTCTATCCTGTCAATGGGGAGCGACTCCTCCATATCGTCTCTGGTCTCGAGGGAGCTCTTCCTGACCTCTGCGCCGCTGAGCCACTGTCTGCTGGTCCAACTCTAAGGCTGCCGCATGGGTAGCTATGGTGTGGAAGGTGGCCTGAGAGAGCATAATCAGGGCCTGCCTCAGGTCGTCTCGTAGTCCTCTATAGAACCGAGAAGCTCTATCCCTATCGGAGGCAGCCAGGTTCCCGGCGAAGCGTGCCAGGTGTATGAACTCTCTCTCATACTCTGCCACAGTACGGTTGCCCTGTCGGATGAGCAGGAACCTCTCTTGTAGCGCGGCTCGGTCTGTATCTGTGATAAAGAACTCTAGTAGAGCTACGGAGAACTCTCCCCAAAGGATCGTGCTCATCGGCCTACCTCGAAAGGTAGAGCGACTAGCCGCTCTCCACCAATCCCTCGCATCAAGAGGGTCACCACCAAAGAAACTGCTGCCACAGCTGGGCACATCATCCCTACTAACAGCTCCTCCACTCGCTCCACCCACTCCTCAACCTGAATGGCCGTCTCTGTACCCCTGAACGGGGGAGGCCTGAGTCCTCGAAAAGTCGTCAGCAGATCGGTGGGTGCGGTCATCTCTCGCGGTGGCTGTGCTAGGGCATCCCGGAACGTCGCTAGTATAGCCATCAACGTCTGCCCCATATCCGTCTCGGCAAACAGTATAGCCGCGGGGGCGACCGGGTCTGGTGGTGGGGTAGCTGGAACATATCCCCTAGACGAGGATCCCCCGTTACTGTCCTCCGGTATCTGGAGAAGTAACAGGAAAGAGTGTCAGTATTTTGCAAAAGTAGTGGCAATTTGCAAAAACGACAGACAAGGCGGAAACAACGGTGTATGGGCATACTATCGTACAGTCTAGAATCCCTAAGCCTCTACACTAGGGTCCACCAGGCTTCCGCTGCAAGGTTCGTCCCGAACCTAAAACGAAGCGAGGGACGAAGGGATCCTGAGACTGCTCCACAAGGAAGAATCGTGATCGCTCTGATTTATTTGTAGCACCCCCCCCCCCCAACCTTTGCCCGGGTCGGGCCGGAGGGGTGCTACTGGCCCAAAACGCCCACCCAGTGCTTATAGGGGAAACGATCCACCCTATCCAAGCACTAGATGGCCGCCTCGGTTGGCTCGAATCATAACATTCACAACCCATCAGAATATAGCGGAAGCATTAACAGGAAACCATTGCAGATTTATATATATGACATATCAGAATCACAGCGGTTCTAGGGCCGAAGCCTAAGTACTCATATAAGCCCGTAGGCTATACATGTGCTACATATAATCCTCATATACTCTCTCTCTACGCTGCTCGGCGGAACTCACGTCTCTAAACTCTGGGGACGGCGGGGGTACATCTGCTCGAGTCGACCTAGCTGCTGGCGTAATCTCCTGCGGCAGCGGGTCACTACGGTGCTCCACCTCCTCTGAATGGTTAATCAAATAACCGTTAGTCACAGAGCTAAGTAGAAACAAATCTCCTCCCCGGATCCACATCCTGGGGACGAGCACGCACCCACCCAACAGAAGTAAATAGCCGAAGCAAGAGAGGGTTAGCACAACATTTCATTTATGAACAGCTAGGAGCAATTATAAAAGAGTGCAGTATAACCGGAAAAAGCAGCAATAATATAAAACGGTTATAACCATGCTCTACTAGCTCATCAGCACAACAAGTTTTCATACCCTGATTTCTATCGCAGGCATTCACAGCCGCGCACACACCGCAGGCATTCACAGCCTGCGCACACAGACCCTATGTCGACATAGTTTGGATCGCTTCTGTTCCAGCAGGGTAGCAAGCCCCGCGGGCCTCACCGATGTGGCCGTCGGTGACAGTGGCCAGTCCTGCCACTTTTGGGGGTGATCGTACCGCACAACCCCAGGCCCTAACGTACAACCTTGTGTACTCTTGGATGTGAGCGACATCCAACGAATCATTTTGGCCGACCAGCGGAGGAAAACCCGACGGGGAATAAAACAGCCGGTCACCCGTGGTACCCATCTCACTGTCGCCTTGAGTCGTCAACCTTCCCGCACCGGTACGAACGATCTGCGGAAGGGACTGACCCGCCACTATTCCACCGCAAGCAATTTACAAACAATCAATTAACGGCAAACATAACACACACTGGGTCTACGTCGGCTTGCCCTACTAGGCTTAAACTTCGGGCGGCGACGCTTAGCTCTACTTTCGCCAAGGAGCATGGGAGCGCATTATTTGGGGCTAGACCTGGAGGAATACCTCAACTCCGGTTATCCCCAACTAAGGCCCAACCTTAATAACGACTGCTCGTCAGAGCAGGACCCGGGGTTATAATAGTAAATTGCAATGAAGACAAGTGCGGTGATTATGCTGCTTATTTAAAGTGCTGGAAAGAAACGTGCCCAGTACGAAACTGGAGTAGTACTGAATAAAAAAGTACTTGACCAGTACGAGACTGGAGTAGAGTTAATTAAAGGTACTTGACCAGTACGAGACTGGAGTATAACTGGATTGAAAGTACTTGACCAGTACGAGACTGGAGTATAACTGAATTGAAAGTACTTGACCAGTACGAGACTGGAGTATAACTGAATTGAAAGTACTTGACCAGTACGAGACTGGAGTATAACTGAATTGAAAGTACTGAACTGAAAAGAATAAAAGAACAGGATCAGTGCAAGACTGGAATAATCATAAAGAAAATGGTTAGTAGTCCAATCACTCCATCCAGGAGGCTTCAGTTCCATCTCCGTTCTCAGGAGAGATTTTCAGTTCCATCCCCGTTCTCAGGAGGCACATTCAGTTCTATTTCAGTTTTTAATAAGGCTTCATTGGGTTGCACCCATTATTATGATCCGATTAGAATCTGGTTGCGCTTTATTAATCACGGATTAATCAGATCAGGGGCTTATCAGGAGTTGCACCCTCATTAGTTATCGAGAATAATTCGCATAGCACTACTCGTACTCTCGCTTCCGAGCGTACCCAAATCACCCGAGAGGCGAGACACTCAACGGTTTCACGGAATCTCGGAGCACACGGGGTTCGGTCACTTGTCTCGGCCACTCTCGATGATATGACAATTTTATTATTCTTTTAGTGAGGATAGTCGCGCGCTCCAATTTTCCTTTTCGAGCGTAATAATTATCGGGCGCGATCCTAGGCTTCCAAAATTTGGGAAAAATATCAACACTCAATCTCATGACCCCAAATTTTGATACAACCCTTCAAATACCCTAAAATGAGCCTAGTAATTTTTTGGTAATTTTCCAAAGTATTTTGGGCTTTTAATTTGGCCAAACAAATTTTATTTGGGGCTTTTAAAAATACCAATTCAACTTCAAAAATTCTCAAAATTTTTGTGGATATTGCCCTCATTAAGGGGGACATTTTTCATATTCAAAACATTTTCATGAGGGCTCTATTTTGACCTCTTAAAAATAAAAACCCTTAATATTATAATATTATATATATTATAATATAATATAAAATATTAAGTTTATAAAAAAAACTGTACACCATCTTCTCCCCCCCCCCCCGCCGCCTGTACCAAAACCGCACCTTGCGGGTCTCCTCCGCCGCCGGCCGGCCACCGGCCGGCCGTGGCTCCACCACCGGCCGACTGCCCGGTGGTGGGCGCTCCCTCCGGCGGTGGTCCGGCGGCCCGCCGCCGCCGGCCGCCGCCGGAGTTTTTTTTTTTTTTAAACCGTGAGGGGAGGGGAGTGGCGGCGGCGGCGCTCCGGCCGCCGGAGCTTGCATGCGACACGTCTAAAAGTTAGGGAGGAGGGAGAGAGAAAGTTTCTACCTGAAGTTGGGGGGTTTGGCGGCCTCCGGCGAGCTCCGCCATGAATGGCTTTGGAAGGTGGTGGAGCTCGGCTTTGCCTTTTCCGGCCACCAGAGCTCCGGCAGAGGGGGGAGGAGCAGGGGGAAGGCTGCTCTGAGACTGTGTGGGGAGTATAGGGGGAGGGGGGGCCTTTATATAGGGAGGGGGAGGGGGAGCTCCCTCCTTTTGGGTGGTGTGGGACTAATCCCTCCTTAGGGAGGGATTAATCCCACCCTCCAGCTGTACAAGGACAGCTGGAGGTCTCTCCTTTTTCCAATGTGGAAAAGGATGAGGCCCTTCATGGGCTTGGGCCTTAAGAAAGAGGGGGAGAAAGAGAGAGAGAGAGAGAGGGAAGAAGTGGGTGGGCCTCCACTTGTAGTGGGATGGGGGCTTGCTGGTTGGGGGCCCAAGGAGAGTGTGGGGGCATGAGTCATCCACCTTTGGAGAGGAGGTGGGCCCCTCATTTGGAGAAAAATCCAAAAAATGGATTTTTAGGAGGGTTTGACCAAGTCAACCCTAGGGTGGGTCCCCCTTGCTAGTCAAGTCAATATGAGTCCAAGTCATCGGGGTCGGGTCAAGGTTCGGGTGTCGCGACATAATTGGTGTGCGCACGCTTTTCGGTGCACGACGAGGCTTGATTTGACCACGGGTTGACCAATTATCGTCGAAATTGATCGGGATGACTTCCGTTGACTTTGTATTGACTATACGAGTCCAACGCCACTGACCGGGGTCGAATCGGAGTTCGTTTGGCGAAAATCCGATATTTGCGCGTCGCAGCGTGCTAAAACGGTCAAAACGCCCATAATCATCGTTAGGCTTCGAATCGCGGCGCAACGAGTTCCGATGCGTTCGTATTAACTATACGAAGTCATAGGAATTGACAGAACTCAAATCGGAGTTCTCTATGTCAATACCCAAAAATCTCATTTTCACGACGTTCTGCGAGGAATGGCCAAATCCACTATATAACCTCTGGTTCAATTGAACGAGTTCCGATGCGCTCGTATGGACTATACGAAACCACAGGAACTGACGGAACTCAAATCGGAGTCCTCTAGCTCTATTTCCTACCTTGGGTTACCCCTCACCGGGTCATGGGTAGGGTCCGAGCCACTTTTATTGGGCCCACTAGGGTTCTGGTGGCCCAATAAAAGTCGGGATGTTACACAGACGACACAAGGAGCTATAGTGGTTCCCTAAATCTGGGTACATCCACTCTTCTATCACCCTTGATAGGAATCCACTTCAAGATGAGTTGATCAGGTGTCTTGAGCACCAGAGAGTTTTTGATCAGGTTCTCACAAACCAAAGGAGCTGATTTTGACCAGGTTTCAGCAAAACCAAAAGTAACTTTTGAAGGGAGTTAAAACCCTGTACAGAATGAAAAAGAAAAAGAATGATGTTGTCTTCTCTATCAACAAGCAGAGAGAAGCAAAAGTGGATCTGTAGTTGTTGTCAAAGCTCCCCCTGAGATCAAGAAGAGGTTCAGGAAGGAGAGCTCTGCACAAGGGTGACAGGTCTTCAAAAGATCTGATTTGCTCCAGCAAGAGATGATCCAAGAAGGTTGGATGGTTGTGTCTGAAGCAATCAGAATTCCTGTGAGTAAGTCTTTCAAAACAATTTCACAGAGAGAAAAGAGATCTAAAGTCTTGTATTGTTGTTCTCCTTTTTTTGTATATTCTCTGTGTTCTGTAGAATTGAAAGAAAATGAATTATATATCTGAGTCTTCTACTTCCTTTTCTTTGATAGCCGTTGGAAGTCAGCATTAATTGCTTTCCTTAAATGTCCATGCCTCCAAGGAAATGACAGGCAGACATTCCTTAGAAAATTCCTTGAGCCATGCACCAGATATGCTGTAACGGCCAATAAATCTTCAGCATTAATTGTCTGACAGAGGGAATTTGAATTCCTATCCAAAACTGACGGCGGTCTGAAAAGCGTCGAGCTCACAATAAAACGTCGATCTGAGCACGACACACGTCGACCAGAGAGTGTTTTCTGTAAGTAGAACTGGGTTCGACGGAACATCGAGCGGAGGTCGACTCTACGTCGAGCTGAGGTCGACTCGGCGTCGAGCTGAGGTCGACTCTGCGTCGAGCTGAGGTCGACTCAGTGTCGAGCTGAGATCGACTCTGCGTCGAGCAGAGGTCGACTCTACGTCGAGCTGAAGATTATTCTACCTAGCCTATGTGACCTTTATAATCAACAAGGAGGTCACAAACAAAAATCCCTATAGAAGTATAGTCATCCTGGTCCAAATAGTAATAGGGTGTTCCAACAATCTCCCCCTATTTGGATTAGGATTACTATTTACATGAATTTAGGGATTCAAAGAAAGATAAAGCAGATACAATACATTACAATACAACCAGACATGACAGAATAAAAAGCAGCATATATATAACATTATATAGCAGCACAAATGTTCAAATGTCCTGAGTCCAGCATATATGGAAAGAATTAAAGCATCTTACTTTACTTTCCCTTTGAGGCTTTGTCTTGATCACTCTTCTTGAAGATGATTTCTCTGTTTGGATTTGAAGCTTCCTTTTTAGATCTGTAGTCATCAGCTGCACCTAAAGATTTTTGATCTCTTGCACTGGGTGGTACAGCTGCAGGATGGAGTTGCATATATCTGTCTGAATCAAAGAATTTCTTAGACTTATATTTCTCCAACTCCTCTTTTCTTTGGTCTGACATAGTACTGATATGAGAGGTGTCCAGACCTTTTTCTCTAGCTTTATTAATCTCATTTAAAGCAGCCATTTCTGTCATTCTGGCTTTCCAGTAGGCTGGAGTTTTGGTGGGATCTTCAAAGGGTACAGCTGGTTCAAATCTGTTAGAGGAAAGTTCTTGAGAGGTAGTTGGGGTGAGGTCAGCTCTAGGTCTATAGGGATAGGGGCCAGAGGTTGGATCAATGGCTCCTCCCCTTTGATAAGGTTGAGAACCTGACCTTCCTCTAGACTGCCTGCCCCTATAGTTTCCTCTTTGCTGACCTCCCCTTTGCTGACTGTCTCCTTGATATCTTCTTGCTTGATATGTCTTTCCATGTAGAGCTGAAGGGGCTGGATTGGAAGATAAACTAGCACCTGCACCTGCATCAGGAGGAGGTGGAGGAGGAGGCTGATGGACAGGTTTGGATGGTCCTTCATTAAACTTTCTTTTCTTCTTCATTGCTTTTCTCTGATTTTGGGAGTACTGCATCCATGGCTCTGTGATTTCACAATTGTGTTTGATATAGTAGGGAATGTCATGATCTGTAGCTCTGGCAATTGGAACTCTTTTCAAAGCTTTTGATCTAGCTTTCCTCTTCCTTGCAATTGTTGCAGAGGAGTCATCAGAATCTGTAGCAAACTCATCTTCTGAACTTTGAGATTCTTCATATGGATCTATGTACTTCCTTTTAGAGATAGGAAAACTGATGGAGTCTGGAGCTGCTGAGGAGGAAACTGAAGGAAGAACTGCTGTCAGAGGGGAGGAGGAGACTACCACTTCAAAAGAGAGCACAGCCTCAGGAGCCATAGAGACTAAAGAGGCTGGTTCCTGAAGGGCTTGGGAGACATGGGTCTCAACTGCATCAGGTGTTTCAATTGCTTCACTTGAGTTTTCAACAGCTGCTAATATTTCAATTACATCATTAGCAGGAGCCACTGCTACTACTGCTACATCAGGGATCTTCAGAAAAGGGACAATAGCCCTGGACAGATCTTCTTGAATCTGAGCTGGAGGGGAGAAGCTCTGAACAGAAGCTGGAGGAGGAGCCTCAGATACCATCTGAACTTCTGCAACTGATACTGTCTCTGAACATGTCTGAACAAACTGAACTGAAGAAGGAGGCAGCTCTTCTTCTGCTGACATCTCCCCCTGCCTAAAATCAGTGGTAGCTGACTCTAGGCCCCTAGAAGAAGGGCATGCCAACTGAGAGGAGAGGGAGGATACAGAGGCAGAAAGAGTGCTCAGGGAAAGAATTAGAGGAGCCAGCTTGGCATCCAGGAGGGAGGAGAGCCAAGGGGACAGAAGGTCAAAAATTTGATTGGCTAGGGGGAGGAGAGCTACTTGCTCAAGGGGAACTTGAGTAGAGGTAGATGGAGTAGCAGAAACTGTAAATGAGGAAGATGTTGAGGGAGGTGCAGACAGTGGAGGTGTAACTGGCTCATGGATGGAGGAAAAGAGTAGCTCTGAAAAAGTAGATGAATGGGGGAATTCATGAGGAGAGGAGGTAGAGGCATCTGTTGGAACCTTAGGTTCTGATTTGGGTTAGGATCACTATTAGGATTATTAGTTTGACCCAAATTATATAGTCTAAGGGTCATAGGATTCTCCAGGTATACATCAAAAGAATCCAAGAAGAAAGTGCAGAAAATTCCAGAGAAGTTCAGTTTTGAAGTTCAGAATTCCAGTCCAAAAATAGTAGAACGGCGTTCGACTATAGTAGAACGGCGTTCCACTATAGTAGAACGTCGTTCTACTATAGTGGAACGCCGTTCTACTATAGTCGAACGCCGTTCTACTATAGTCGAACGCCGTTCTACTATAGTCGAACGCCGTTCTACTATAGTCGAACGACGTTCTACTATAGTGGAATGCCGTTCTACTATAGTAGAACGGCGTTCGACTATAGTAGAACGGCATTCCACTATAGTAGAACGTCGTTCGACTATAGTAGAACGGCGTTCGACTATAGTAGAACGGCGTTCGACTATAGTAGAACGGCGTTCGACTATAGTAGAACGGCGTTCCACTATAGTAGAACGACGTTCGACTATAGTAGAACGACGTTCGACTATAGTAGAACGACGTTCGACTATAGTATTATATGCGTTCTTTTCTGTGTTTTTTTCCTGTATTTCTAGCATATATTTATTATATAATATCTGATTGATTTACTGCTATTACTTCAAAGCAATCCTTGCTATTATTATGCATAAGTATTTCCTTTCAGATAAAGTAGTTTGTCTTATTAGTTGACTTATTGATTACTTTATCTGCAGCTGTCCTTTATAGCCGTTGGCTGTAAAGAGTTATCTGATGTGACCTTTTATAGCATTCTTTATCAGATTTAATACTGCAGCTTCTTATGAAGCTTCATTCTTTATATATAATATATATGTCTGCAAGATATGTTTTGTCTTTATGTTAATTGCAGCCCAGATTCAAGATCTGAGAAGAAGACAAAAGCTCAACTAAAATAATAGATCTATTACTGCTGCTTATATATAAAGAGTTCTTTTGAAGAAAGAACTAAGGCTTGCTAGCAGAAGGAAGAAATACAATACAGCAAAGCCAGCTCTCAGCAATCTTCATCCAACTGAGAAGTTATCTCTTCTGCTCTTCTTCAACCTAAGTGCTCCTGTTCCAGGAAGATACACTCAGAGATATTGAAGAAGAAGAAGAAGAAGAAGGAAGCTGCTGAAGAAGATCCTTTTATTTTATATTTTATTATCTTCTTCTTAGCTTTACTCCTTCAGAACTTCAAGACAGTATTCTGTCAGAAGTTATGAAGAGGCCTTGTGCTTCTCTAATCTTGTTGTAAAATAGAGAAGACAATCTAACCCTCTTCCCCCCTCCTGTAAAGGGTTGTTTACTCCCTTCAAAAGTAAAGCTTGGTTTTTAGACACCTGATCAAAAGTCTAAAGGGTCTCTAGATCTACCTGCAGTAGATCTTGTTGGTGGCAGGGCACCTGATCAAAAACCTGTAGTGGATTCCTACCGTGTGGGTAGAAGAGTGGATGTACCCAGTGTTTGGGGAACCACTATAATAGCTTGTGTCGTTTGGTTGCTTAATGAATTAATTGCATTGTGGCTGTGATTAGATTTTAACTAGGATTGCTAGTTGCTGGATAGGACCTGAAGCTTAACTGTAATTACAGTTAGCTTTATTTTGTGCACAACACTTGTGTTAGGCTTTAGGGTTCTTATTCAATATCTATAATCTTTAATTCCGCAATCGTATCTATCCCTTCACTTTCAATTGGTATCAGAGGGAGGTTGACTGACTGTACAGGCTAACACCTGAGTCACAAGATCCTGATAGATACCAAGGATTATAGATATTCACATTCACTTTCATGGCCCAGTACAATGATTATTTTAGCACCAAACCTCCAGCTTGCAACTTAGCTGAGTTTAGCATCTGGAAGACAAGAGTCAAATTATTTATGAACAATATTGATGAAGAAATATTTTCTTCTATTTTGACAGGTCTTCCAACTTCGGCAACAACAACAAAAAGTGTCAGGCTAGCTGATGCCCGAGCAATGGATATCCTAGCTCAGTCATTGTCTGATGACATTTTTCAAGAGATTGTTGAATGCTCAACAGCTAAGGAGATGTGGGATTCCCTTCACCAAATGGCTTCTGAACCCGTGGATAATATATCAGAAGGAAGCCACAACATATCATCTGAAGAAGGAAAACCAACATCCCTAGATGTTATCTGGGATGTCTCAGATGATGACTCATCATTTGAAGATGAAGAGGAGGAAGCAAGGGCCAAGGAATTTTGCATAATGGCCATAAATGCTTCATGCAGCAACTTAGATGCTGAACAAATAGAAGACAAATCAAAACCTGAAAAGGTTCAGGTAATATCTAATTCTGTTATCAGTTTAGTTAATTTAGAAATTAAATATTGTTGCCAAAGTTTAACAAAACCTGAGAAGGAAACAACACTTCTCAGAGAAATGTTTTCAGATTATTCTAATCAACAAAATGAGTTCAGATTTGAGAACTCAGTCAGCTTTTTCATAAATTTGTTTTATTATCAAAAGAATAAATTACTTAAAATATTTTCAAATCCTTCTACCATATGGAACAAATTTATTAGGAAGCATTTCCTTTTTCTTAAGGCTGTTTATATATCTGTTTGATATTTTGTTCAAATATTTTATTCAGATTTCTGTATAAAGAAATTCTCTGTCAGATAACTCTATTTCTTATAGATCCTTTTCTAATTTCATCTAGATTAAGTCCTCTACTCTAGTTGCATTGGTCAGCTGAGTTTGAATCTCGTCTAATGAAAAGAAATTCTATAGGAAGGAAGATATCTGATTTTGGTTTTCAGATCCAGAATCCTAATTAAATTTGCTGGACAAATATCATTTTTTTTTGCTGCTAACATACCCTTTTTCAAGGAGAGAGCAATCTCTACCATAGTCTTCTGCAGGTACTATTTATAAGAGTTTGCTGGATGACTCAATCAAAATTCAAAGTCATCTCAGTCTCCTTCAATCACAGGTACCGCATCAACATAGGGGGAGATTGCAAATGCCTGCAAGCAGCCAGCTTTTATCAAAAACCGAAGCCAGCTATGCAAAGCTTTTCTTTTTTATATATCTTATGCTTTGCAAATATATATTTATTATAATATTATTTTGCTAATAGGATTCTCACCCAAATAGGGGGAGATTGTTGGAACCTTAGGTTCTGATTTGGGTTAGGATCACTATTAGGATTATTAGTTTGACCCAAATTATATAGTCTAAGGGTCATAGGATTCTCCAGGTATACATCAAAAGAATCCAAGAAGAAAGTGCAGAAAATTCCAGAGAAGTTCAGTTTTGAAGTTCAGAATTCTAGTCCAAAAATAGTAGAACGGCGTTCCACTATAGTAGAACGGCGTTCCACTATAGTAGAACGGCGTTCGACTATAGTAGAACGGCGTTCCACTATAGTAGAATGGCGTTCCACTATAGTAGAACGGCGTTCCACTATAGTAGAACGGCGTTCGACTATAGTAGAACGGCGTTCGACTATAGTAGAACGGCGTTCCACTATAGTAGAACGGCGTTCGACTATAGTAGAACGGCGTTCGACTATAGTAGAACGGCGTTCGACTATAGAAGAACGGCGTTCGACTATAGTAGAACGGCGTTCGACTATAGTAGAACGACGTTCGACTATAGTATTATATGCGTTCTTTTCTGTGTTTTTTTCCTGTATTTCTAGCATATATTTATTATATAATATCTGATTGATTTACTGCTATTACTTCAAAGCAATCCTTGCTATTATTATGCATAAGTATTTCCTTTCAGATAAAGTAGTTTGTCTTATTAGTTGACTTATTGATTACTTTATCTGCAGCTGTCCTTTATAGCCGTTGGCTGTAAAGAGTTATCTGATATGACCTTTTATAGCATTCTTTATCAGATTTAATACTGCAGCTTCTTATGAAGCTTTATTCTTTATATATAATATATATGTCTGCAAGATATGTTTTGTCTTTATGTTAATTGCAACCCAGATTCAAGATCTGAGAAGAAGACAAAAGCTCAACTAAAATAATAGATCTATTACTGCTGCTTATATATAAAGAGTTCTTTTGAAGAAAGAACTAAGGCTTGCTAGCAGAAGGAAGAAATACAATACAGCAAAGCCAGCTCTCAGCAATCTTCATCCAACTGAGAAGTTATCTCTTCTGCTCTTCTTCAACCTAAGTGCTCCTGTTCCAGGAAGATACACTCAGAGATATTGAAGAAGAAGAAGAAGAAGAAGGAAGCTGCTGAAGAAGATCCTTTTATTTTATATTTTATTATCTTCTTCTTAGCTTTACTCCTTCAGAACTTCAAGACAGTATTCTGTCAGAAGTTATGAAGAGGCCTTGTGCTTCTCTAATCTTGTTGTAAAATAGAGAAGACAATCTAACCCTCTTCCCCCCTCCTGTAAAGGGTTGTTTACTCCCTTCAAAAGTAAAGCTTGGTTTTTAGACACCTGATCAAAAGTCTAAAGGGTCTCTAGATCTACCTGCAGCAGATCTTGTTGGTGGCAGGGCACCTGATCAAAAACCTGTAGTGGATTCCTACCGTGTGGGTAGAAGAGTGGATGTACCCAGTGTTTGGGGAACCACTATAATAGCTTGTGTCGTTTGGTTGCTTAATGAATTAATTGCATTGTGGCTGTGATTAGATTTTAACTAGGATTGCTAGTTGCTGGATAGGACCTGAAGCTTAACTGTAATTACAGTTAGCTTTATTTTGTGCACAACACTTGTGTTAGGCTTTAGGGTTCTTATTCAATATCTATAATCTTTAATTCCGCAATCGTATCTATCCCTTCACTTTCAGCATCCATGAAGGAGTCTTCATGCATATCAAAAGAGAAGAGATCCTCATGAGGGGAGGAATCCAAGCTTATGGGAAGGAAAGTAGTGTGAGGTGGAAGGGAGGAGGCAATGGTAGAGATGGAGGAAGGTAGAGGTTGAGAGGATGAGATGACTGTGGTTGAAGGGATGAAAGTGGATGGGAGGGTGATAGAGTCAGATGGCACAGACCCTGCTTCTGGACCAGTGGACTGAGGGGAAGTGACCTCTATAGTCCTGGTGTCTGCAGAGGATTTCATTGCTGTTGCTGCCCTGGGATTCACAATTCTTCTATCCCACTTGCCAATTAGGGCACATGTGAGCCTCTTGGAAGCATTGATGTGCTTCTTGGAGGACACAAGCAATTGAGGGCAGCAATGGTTGAGAATCAACCCAAGAACTCTTCCAAAGTGGACAGAGTTTTTATCCAATTTTTTCTTAATCAATTCAAACACAATTAATCCCCAGTTGGGATGTTTCTTATCTATAAGTGCAGCCATAAGGCAGAACTGATGCCTAGTGATTGCATCATGTGCAGTCCTCTTTGCACAGATCACTTTTCCTGTAATGTCTGCTAATAACCTATATTCAATAGCTAGGTTAACTTTGAGGAGTTTAGAGGGGTTACCAGCAGCATGCCCCATCCTGTCTAGCATCAAGGCATACTCTTCCACAGATAGTTCTATGCCATCATCTCCAGCAGCAAAGTTGAAAACTTCTGTAATGATTTGAGGTGAGATGGCTACCTCATTTCCTGAAACTTTCCCAGTCAATATATTGTTATCTGAAATAACTGCTGTAAGACTCCACTCTTTGATTTCTGACTCTGGGAGAGGGATCCTGGTTGACATAAAGTTAACCAGTTGCTGCTCCTTGAAGAGGTCCAGTATATCCAAAAAATATTGTGGAGATCCATCAAAAGAGTTGAAGTCGATATCGAATCCAGAATCGAACTTCATAGCCGCCAGAGCTCCTGCTGTGATCGCCATTTTCCTGCAAAAAGAATACCTTCCAAGATCAAGAGTAAGGAATTTGGAGGGAGAAAGCTTGAGCAGAAAGATATGAAAGCGCAACTGCGAACGACGACGAGAAAATGATTTTATACTTAGGGTTCGACGCAGAAAAGGAAAGAACGTCGAGCTCAGTTCGACGCTCTCAGGCTCTAGGAGAACTGAAACGACTCAACAGCGTCCAGCTTAGGTCGACGTTCGACGCTTTGGCTGAAGCTATACGTCGAGCTCAGGTCGACGTTGAACGAAGACGTCGACCGGGGAGAGAGAAACTCAAGAAGCCAGGGAGCTGTGAGCTCAGTTCGACGCTGGAAGCTGAGTTCGACGTTCGACGCTTTGAGGGCGACGGACCGTCGATCTCCGTTCGACGCCGCGTCGAGCTTAGTTCAGAGCTCAGAACAACCACTCAGACAGGAAATTTTTAAAAATGAAATTTTTCCTATTCCTGTTAATTATGGGTTTCAAAATCTTGGAGTTTTAATTTATGCTGTCTCCATCTAGCATTCCCAACTGATTGAGGAAAAAGAGGTGCTTCTTTTCATCCAAGGGCTTGGTGAAGATATCTCCTCTCTGTAGTTCAGTGGAAATGTATTCTAGTGCAATTTTCTTCTTTTCTACATTATCCCTTAAGAAGTGATGTCTGATCTCTATGTGCTTGGTCCTACTATGGAGAACTGGATTTTGAGCAATAGATATTGCACTGGTATTATCACAAAAGATTTTAGACATCTCTAAGTTGTACCCATAGTCTAGGAGCTGGTTTTGAATCCACAAAATCTGTGAGCAACAACTACCTGCAGCCATGTATTCAGCTTCAGCAGTTGATGTGGACACAGAGGTTTGTTTCTTACAAAACCAGGAGACAAGTCTATCACCAAGGAATTGACAAGTTCCATTGGTGCTTTTCCTGTCTACTCTACATCCAGCATAATCAGAATCTGAAAATCCAATTAGATCAAATCCTGAGTCATGTGGATACCAGAGACCTAGATTAGGACAACCTTTTACATACCTAAGAATCCTCTTAACTAATGTGAGGTGGGACTCTCTAGGGCTTACTTGGAATCTAGCACAAATGCATGTGGCAAACATTATATCTGGTCTAGTAGCTGTTAGATAAAGTAATGAGCCAATGATTGCTCTATAGTTAGTCTGATCAACTGGTTTTCCAGATTCATCAGCATCTAAAACAGCATTTGTAGGCATAGGTGTTTTCATAGAGGATGCTTCAGACATTCCAAATTTCTTAACCAATTCTCTAGCATACTTGGTTTGAGAAATGAAAATGCCATCCACATGTTGTTTAACTTGCAATCCTAGAAAGAAAGCAAGCTCACCCATGCTACTCATTTCAAACTTTGAGTGCATAAGTTGTGAGAACTTTTTGCATAAGTTTGAATCAGTAGACCCAAATATGATGTCGTCTACATAAACTTGTACTAGTAGGGTATGGGACCTATGGGTTCTAACAAAAAGAGTTTGGTCTACACTACCCCTTTTAAAATCATTTTCCAACAAAAAACAAGCTAAGGTCTCATACCATGCTCTAGGAGCTTGCTTGAGACCATATAAAGCTTTATGCAGTTTAAAAACATGATCAGGAAAGGTTGGAGAGATAAAACCTGGAGGTTGCTTTACATAAACTTCTTCCTTGATGTCTCCATTGAGAAAAGCACTCTTGACATCCATCTAATATACCTTGAATCTCTTGTGAGCTGCATATGCAAGGAAGATTCTTATGGCCTCCAACCTTGCAACTGGTGCAAAGGTTTGGTCATAATCAATTCCTTCTTCTTGGCAATATCCTTGTGCAACAAGTCTTGCCTTGTTTCTCACAATTATTCCTTGATCATCTAACTTGTTTCTGAATACCCATTTGGTTCCAACAATTTGCTGGTTCCTTGGTCTTGGTACTAATTCCCAAACTTTATTCCTTTCAAATTGATTCAACTCTTCCTGCATTGCAATGATCCAGTTTGGATCTTGCTCTGCATCTTGTATGGTTTGAGGCTCAATTTGAGAGAGGAAGCAGGTGTGCATAATATTTTGATTAACTTGATTCCTTGTTTGCACACCCACTGAGATATCTCCAATTACTTGTGAGATTGGGTGATCTCTTGTTGTTGCAAGATCAACAAGGGGTGTTGATGATGCACCAACCTGTGTTGTTGTTTCCTCTTGTGGAACAACAACTGGTTCTTCAATTTGTTGGCCTTTTGCACTTTCCAGAACCTGAAATTCCTCTTCATTGTCACTGAGTTCAGTGTCTTGCTGAATTGGTGAAGGTAATGACCCTTTGTCTGTGATGGTAAGCTGCTTCAGATTTTCTGAAATTGAATGTTCCTGCCAAGTACTTATGGTAGAAGTCTCCTTCTCCTTATAAGACATGTTAGTTTCATCAAATGTAACATGCATGGATTCTTCAATTTTATTTGAGCACTTGTTAAAAACCCTATAAGCCTTGCTAGTCATGGAGTATCCCAGAAACACTCCTTCATCAGCTTTGGCTTCAAATTTAGCTAGGTATTTCTTGTCATTATTGTGAATGAAGCAAATGCAACCAAAAATTTTGAAATAATTCACTTTAGGTTTCTTCCCTTTGAGTAACTCATAGGGAGTCTTACCCTTTAGTTTATGTATCAGGCTTCTATTCAAAACATAGTTGGAGGTGTTCACTGCATCTGCCCAAAAGGTTAGAGGGAGGTGAGCATCTGTCAACAATGTTGTGGCAGATTCAATAAGGGTTCTGTTTTTTCTTTCAACTACCCCATTTTGTTGAGGAGTTCTTGGAGCTGAGAAGGTGTGCCTGATTCCTTCCTTCTGACAGAACTCTAGCATGAGAAGAGAATCAAACTCTGTCCCATGATCACTTTTGATCAGGGCAATGTGAGTATTGAACTCAATCTGTATGCCTTTGAGAAAATCTGTCAAAATCTTGAAGTTATCAGACTTCTTCCTCAGAAAGAACACCCAAGTGAATCTTGAGAAGTCATTTACAACTACTAAAGCATAAGATTTCCCTCCTAGGCTTTGTACATTAATTGGTCCAAAAAGGTCCATGTGCAATAAGTACAAGATTCTAGGTGAGTCACTCTTATTAAGTGACTTGAAACTGTTTTTAGTTTGCTTGCCTAACTGACAGGCCTTGCAAAGTCCTTCCTTCTTGTAGGGACCAGAAGGTAGTCCTCTAATAAGGTTGTCTTGGGATAACTTAGCAATGGTTCTAAGGTTCACATGTCCTAGTCTTTTATGCCAAAGTTCATTGGGTTTGCTAAGGGAATTAAATAAGCAAATATCTACTTTAGATGAATTGAAATCAACTAGATATATGTTATCTTGTCTATTACCAATTAAGACAATGTTGTTATTTAATGTAATATTACATGCTGAGTTGGTAAACCAAACCTGATAACCAGCATCACATAGCTGGCTGATGTTGATTAAGTTGTGTTTTAGTCCTTCCACATTGGCCACTTTCTTAAATGTGATTGACCCTATCTTGACTTGGCCATAGCCTTTTGTTTGTCCAAAATTTGAATCTCCAAAGATTACTTTGGGTCCATGTTTGGCTTTGAAGGACACAAGGTTTTCCTTGTTGCCAGTCATGTGCTTTGAGCACCCACTATCCAAGTACCACTGCTGGTTCTCAATTGGATAGGTCTTTATCTGCACATACAACAAATCAATTGTTTTTGACCCAGTTTACCTTGGGCCTTTCTTGATATCCTTTAAATTCTGAAATAAATGACATCTCAGGTTGACTCTTATAGCCTACAGGATGATATCTCCTAGGAGGTATTATCCATTCAGCATAAGGGTTAAAGTGATGAGATGTAGAGCTGGAATTGAATTTTGAATTAACCCCTGAGAAATGACTTTTGCTCTGAGCTTGGCTCGACGCACGTCGAGCTTCGGTCGACGGACTCTGGTGAGTGCGTCGAGCTCCGTTCGACGGCGAAGGCTTGCTTTGTTCAGAGGGTAGAAGGCGTCGACCTGAGTTCGACGTTTTCTTGCGATTACGTCGAGCTCTGGTCGACGTCCGTCGAGCTTCGTTCGACGCTTCTTGTCCAGTCTCCTGGGTTAAATCAGCATTCTTCCTAGCCACTATCAAGACTCCTTTACCTTTCTCACTGGTAAATTTGATTGGAGTTGTTAGCACTATGGGTTGGCTTGATGAAGCACCCAAGCCCAGTGAACCATTCAATCTTGAGTTCACTGTACTTGTGATGTCCATCAATTTGATACTTCTCCCATTAAGGGTTTCTTCAAATTGTTTGGCCTTAGATAGCTCACTTTTCAGTGAAGCTATCTCCTCCCCACACTGCTTCAACTCTTCTAAGAGTCTAAGATTATCTGAGTTAATGGATTTGCATTCAATTAATTGTTCATTTAGAGTTTTAATCAACTTTTGAGACTCAATCAAGTCAATACACATAGATTTAAACTCAGATTTGAAATCATCAGAAGTAAAGTCAAATGAATCTATTTCCTGATCCTCAGTAAGTTCCTGATTAGATGGGTAGTCAGCATCAGGCCCTGAATCAGTGTTCTTTTGAGATGCACTGATGGCCATCATACAGAATCCTTTTTCTTCTACATCATCCTCATCATCACTAGAACTGGATGATGAATCAGACTCATCAGAGTCACTCCAGGATTCAGCCACAAATCCTTTTCTGGTGTGCTTGCTGTTGCTGGAGGAAGGCTTGTCATGGTATTTCCTTGACTCCTTATCCTTCCTTTTATCCTTTCTTTCCTTCTTGTCCCTTCTGTCCTTGTCTTGATTTTCTGGATAGTTTGGGAAGATGTGTCCTGGTTTCCTGTAGCCAAAGCAGATAATATCTTTATTATTAGATCTATCATACCTTGGCTTGTCTTTGTCTTTGGATGACCATCTTCTGAAGTTCTTTTTATTCAGCTTATTGAACCTTTTGACCAGTAGGCTCATAAGCTCTTCATTTCCCAACACCTTTTCTTTAGGTTCTTCTTCCTGTGCTTTGAAGGCAATGGTTTTCTCAACCTTTTCTGTTGGTGTGGATGTCTTCTGCTCTTCTTCTCTCTTCTTAATGAATTGCTCATAACTCTTGAGCTTTCCTAGAAGGGCTTCTGTGGATAACTCACAGACATTTCTTCCATCTTTAATTGACCAGATTCTTGAGTCCCAAGAGCTAGGGAAACAAGTCAGTATCTTGTCATTTATCTCAGTGAGAGATATGTCCTTCTCTAGTGATCTAAGCTCACTGATGATTAGGCTCAGTCTGTTGTACATGTCAGCAACTGACTCAGACTCTGCCTTTTTGAAGTTCTCATACTGGGTGATGAGGTAGGATCTCCTATCCTTTCTTTCATCTGCAGAACCTGATACAATTTCTGAAAGTTTTTCCCAGATCTCTTTAGCAGTATTGCAATCAGCTACTTTCTGGAAAATGTCATCTGACATGGTTTGAGCCAAGATGTTCATGGCTTTAGCATCTGCTGCCTTCCACTTCTTTATGTCAGCATCAGTCCCTGAAGGAGGAGGAACAGCTAATGTACTTGTTCCTGTGGGAGGTCTTGGACAATCTGTCAACACAGAATTGAAAATGTCTTCATCAAAAGAGTTCATGTAAAGTCTAATCCTTGCCTTCCATAGTGCAAACTTAGATAGATTGCACATAGGAGGTCTGGTACTAGCAAAGTCCTTGTTTTGTGCCATGAGTTTTAAAGATAAGTAAAACTAAGGAAAATAGCCCTTTGAGAGAAATGATCTTATCAGGGATCTTTTGATCCAGGTGTTAGCCTGTATGAATGATCAACCTGCCTCTGATACCAATTGAAAGTGCAGGATAAGATCAATCCTAACTCTAGAGGGGGGTGAATAGAGTTATTTAAAATAATTTTGCAAATAAAAACTTGTGTGCAGAGAAAATTTGTATTTACTTAGTGTATGGTGCTATTGCAAATAATCAGAGTAAAAGGAAATTCACAGCACAAAGCAAAACACAAAGAGACAAGCAATCCAGACGACACAAGGAGCTATAGTGGTTCCCCAAATCTGGGTACATCCACTCTTCTATCACCCTTGATAGGAATCCACTTCAAGATGAGTTGATCAGGTGTCTTGAGCACCAGAGAGTTTTTGATCAGGTTCTCACAAACCAAAGGAGCTGATTTTGACCAGGTTTCAGCAAAACCAAAAGTAACTTTTGAAGGGAGTTAAAACCCTGTACAGAAAGAAAAAGAAAAAGAATGATGTTGTCTTCTCTATCAACAAGCAGAGAGAAGCAAAAGTGGATTTGTAGTTGTTGTCAAAGCTCCCCCTGAGATCAAGAAGAGGTTCAGGAAGGAGAGCTCTGCACAAGGGTGACAGGTCTTCAAAAGATCTGATTTGCTCCAGCAAGAGATGATCCAAGAAGGTTGGATGGTTGTGTCTGAAGCAATCAGAATTCCTGTGAGTAAGTCTTTCAAAACAATTTCACAGAGAGAAAAGAGATCTGAAGTCTTGTATTGTTGTTCTCCTTTTTTTTGTATATTCTCTGTGTTCTGTAGAATTGAAAGAAAATGAATTATATATCTGAGTCTTCTACTTCCTTTTCTTTGATAGCCGTTGGAAGTCAGCATTAATTGCTTTCCTTAAATGTCCATGCCTCCAAGGAAATGACAGGCAGACATTCCTTAGAAAATTCCTTGAGCCATGCACCAGATATGCTGTAACGGCCAATAAATCTTCAGCATTAATTGTCTGACAGAGGGAATTTGAATTCCTATCCAAAACTGACGGCGGTCTGAAAAGCGTCGAGCTCACAATAAAACGTCGATCTGAGCACGACACACGTCGGCCAGAGAGTGTTTTCTGTAAGTAGAACTGGGTTCGACGGAACGTCGAGCGGAGGTCGACTCTACGTCGAGCTGAGGTCGACTCGGCGTCGAGCTGAGGTCGACTCTGCGTCGAGCTGAGGTCGACTCAGCGTCGAGCTGAGATCGACTCTGCGTCGAGCAGAGGTCGACTCTACGTCGAGCTGAAGATTATTCTACCTAGCCTATGTGACCTTTATAATCAACAAGGAGGTCACAAACAAAAATCCCTATAGAAGTATAGTCATCCTGGTCCAAATAGTAATAGGGTGTTCCAACACAAACCTCGATCGAAAGAGAAGTAGTCCACAAAATCTTGGGCCACCCCCGTGCGAGCTTAGTTTGCGGACAAACTAGCAGCGGAATCAGTGGTGTGCCCATAAGGGAAATCACACGTGAGAGTCCATCCTAACCCTTCTTAAAATTCCATTCATTCGCACTCTAACAAATGGAATTTTTACTTGTAGCCTGCGACGAACCCTACATCACAGCAGGGGACACCCCAGGCTCCAAATGTGGTCCCGCCTCCGCCGGCTCCAGCTCCGTTCCAGCATACGGAGATGGGGCAAACACTGATGGCCATTCTGGAGGCCTTCAGAGCTCAACAAGCCCGGGCTCCACAGCCAAACCCCGGGGCTAGTTGGATGACTGTCTTCCGGGGGCTTTCCCCTCGAGCTTACCAGGGGACGGAGTCTGCAGTACGTACGGAGGAATGGTTGGACACCATTTACGAGATGCTGGCATGGATTCGATGCCCTACTGAGGAGGCAGTTGCTTTGGTGGTCTCCTGCCTAGAGTCACACGGAAAGAGGTGGTGGAAGTCTCAGCTTAACACCACCTTTGTAGGGATGGATTGCGCTGATATTACTTGGAAGGAGTTCAGAGCAGCGCTCCTGGGACATTTTGTACCTCAGTCGGCGAGGGATGACCTGGAGGATAGGTTCCTGCAGTTGAGGCAGGGGAACAGGACGGTGGTGGAGTACTATCAGGAGTTCACTCACCTGGCTCGCTATGTGGACGCTTACCAGTTAGACGATGCTGGCTATGCCCGGAGGTTTTATAAGGGGCTGCAAGATGACATGAGACAGGCCCTCCTTTTCATCTCAGAGGGGAGTCTGGCCAGGATTCTGGAGATGGCTAAGAAGAGAGAGGCGGATCAGCTTACAGTGAAGAGCCAGAAGTGACCGGCTGACGATACAGTGATTGGAGGACGTAGAGACCGTCCTCGAGACCAGGTTATTGGGGAGAGAAGGAACAGGGATCAGCCTCGTCAAGAGTTTGGGCAGGAGCAGAGGATTCAGGGGGTTTTGGCTCCCCGGCCTATACAGATGCTGGAAATGCCAAGGACGACAGAGCAACCACCAGTATGCTATCAGTGCAACCAGCCGGGGCATATCAAGAGGAACTGCCCTGTGAGGCGAGCATCCCCACCAGCACATCAGGGCGCTCCACCTCCCCGATAGTTTGGCGGACGAGGACAGGACCGAGGACGAGGATTTCAGGATCGAGGCCGCAGGCCAGAGAGGGAGCATGTGTATGCTCTAGACCTAACACAGCCCCGAAACCCGGAGAAGGTTATCGCAGGTATGGCAGTACTTTTAAATTTTCTTCATATAAACTAGTATTCTAGACATAACCTAGTTAGAAATTAAGAGAAGACAACTACAAAAAAATATATATACTAAGACACTTAATTACCCCAGGCATTGTCTTCGTTAGCGGCAAGCCCGCTCACACCCTCTTCGACACTGGTGCTTCGCACTCATTCGTATCGGAGGATTTCGTGAAAGGACTGGAAGGTGTGGAGCCATTCACCGGGAAGATGATGAGGGTGCGCCTACCCGATGGATCAGAGATAATGACCTCTGCTCATTGCAATATGGAAGCCAGGATCGGCGGGAAGGCATTTGAGGCACCAGCGACGATTCTGAAGATGCCAGATTACGATCTGATCCTGGGCATGACTTGGCTGTGCTGGAACCATGCCCAGATCGACTGCGTGGCGAAGAAGATCACTGTGAGGCACGGCGACTCCTTCATTGTCATCGAAGGTATTATACCAGCACCTCGTACCTTATTATCGTCTGTGCAGGCCGTTAAGGCCCACCTGTAGGGGGAGAAGTTTATCAGGTCCTTTTTGAGTCGGTCGTGGCCAAGGACTCCATTTCAGATATTCTAGTAGTGCGGGACTTCGCCGACGTGTTTCCGGAGAAGCTACCAGGGCTACCCCTGCACCGAGAGAAGGACTTTTAGATTCAACTCATACTGGGGGCTAAGCCGGTATCCAGAGCTCCCTATCGAATGGCCCCAAAGGAGTTGGTGGAATTCCGAAGCCAGCTTCAGGAGTTAGTGGAGGTCGGGTTCGTTCGGCCTAGCTCATCACCATGGGGAGCTCCGGTGCTGTTTGTTAAGAAGAAGGACGGGACCCTTCGACTATGCATAGATTACCGGGCCCTGAACAGGTTGACAGTCCGGAATACTTATCCCTTACCAAGGATAGACGAGCTATTTGACCAGCTGGAGGGAGCCCATTGGTTCTCAAAGCTGGATCTGAGGTCAGGGTACTACCAGCTTCGCATTCGGGAGGAGGACATCCCGAAGACGGCCTTCAGCAGCAGATATGGGTTGTACGAGTTTACCGTGATGCCGTTCGGGCTCATGAATGCACCCTCCGTATTCATGGCCTTGATGAATCGGGTGTTCGAGGAGTATCTGGACGTCTTCGTCATCATATTCATCAACGACATCCTTATCTATTCAAGGACGGAGGAGGAGCACGCGAGATATCTGGCCTTGACCTTGGGGAAGCTGCGGGAGCATGGGATGTATGCCTAGTACAGCAAGTGTCGGTTCTGGCTAAAGGAGGTGGCCTTTCTGGGCCATTTCATCAGTGGAGCAGGTCTGGCAGTGGATCCGCGAAGGTCCAGGCAGTACGGGATTGGCCACCACTAAAGTCGACCTCAGATGTTCGAAGTCTCTTGGGACTTGCCGGTTACTACCGGAAGTTCGTAAAGGGGTTCTCTCAGATTGCCCTCCCTCTTACGTCTCTGACGAAGAAGGAGTCCCCTTTTATCTGGACGCCTCGATGCGAATCTGCCTTCCAGGAGCTGAAGGATCGTCTCACCTCGGCCCCCATCCTTGCTCTTCCATCAGGGAAGGAGGGATTCCAGGTGTATACAGATGCTTCCTATCAAGGGATGGGTGCCGTTCTGATGCAGAACGGGCACGTAATAGCCTATGCCTCCCGTCAGTTGAAGCAGCACAAACAGAACTACCCCGTGCACGATTTGGAGATGGGGGCAGTTATTTTTGCTCTTAAGATCTGGCGACACTATCTCTATGGGGTACATTGCGATATCTTCTCCGACCACAAGAATCTGAAGTACGTCGACACCCAGAAGGAGTTAAACATCAGGCAGAGACGCTGGGTGGAATTTCTGTCGGACTACCAGTATACCATGCACTACCATCCGGGGAAGGCGAACGTGGTCGCGGATGCTCTGAGCCGGAGAGCGAGTACGACAGGAGTAGGCCCGCAGCTGATGGACTTGGAGTTGGTTAGATCATTCGAGGAGATGCAGATTTCACTAGTGTCTGAGGATGACCCGGAGCTATATATGGAATACCTGGGGTCGATGGTTTCTACTGATGATATTCGAGACCGCATCAGAGATGGGCAGATGCTGGATGAGAGAGCTGAGCCGATATTCCGAGCCTTGGAGGAAGGCACGACAGGAGATTACTCTTTGAGGGATGGTCTCCTGTGTTTCCGAGGCAGAGTCTACATACCAGCAGGAGGATGTATCTGGGAGGACATTTTGACGGAAGCTCACTGCAGCCGGTATTCGGTACACCCGGGGATCACCAAGATGGTAAAGGATTTGAAGAGGACGATGTACTGGCCGGGTATGAAGAAAGTTATTACGTACTTTGTGACGCATTGAGAGGCCTTCTAGCTCGTGAAGGCGGAGTGTAGGAACCCGGCAGGCTTGTTGCAGCCGCTTCCGGTGCCGGAGTGGAAATTTGAGGATATAGCCATGGACTTCATACATGGGCTACCTCGATCCCGTATGGGGAATGACTCGATCTGGATGATAGTGGACAGGCTAACGAAGGTGGCCAGATTCATTCCAGTGGCGAAGGACGCACCGGTTAGTGTATTAGTACGGAGGTTCATTGAGCAGTTTGTGCGTTATCATGGGGTGCCCAAGACTATCGTTTCGGATCGGGATGGGCGGTTTACATCCAGGGAATGGAGGTCAGTTCCGGACCATCTGGGTTCTCGGTTGACATTCAGCACAGCTTTTCACCCTCAGACCGACGGGCAGACAGAGCGCGCCAACAATATACTGGAAGATCTGTTGCGACTGTGTATTTTGGACCGTGGCGAGCCTTGGGAGAGGTTGTTGCCACTGGTCGAGTTTTCGTACAACAACGCCCATCAGTCCAGCATAGGCATGGCTCCATACGAGGCGTTGTACGGAAGGAGGTGCAGGACCCCACTATCATGGGTTCAGGATGAGGATCCGCAGGCACTAGGCTCGGAGTTTGTGGGAGATACAGATGCTCAGATTAGATTGATCCGGGACAGGATGTAGGAAGCCCAGAGCAGACAGACCAAATACTATGATGCGAGGCATCGTCAAGTGGAGTTCCAGGTGGGAGACCGGGTTTTCTTGAAGATACGGCCGATGCACGGAGTCTCGCGGGTTCGCGGGTGGAAGAAGCTCAGCCCGAGATATATGGGGCCTTATAGGATCCTGGAGCGGATCGGCCTCTTAGCCTATAGACTAGAGCTACCACCGGAGTTATCGGGATTGCATGACATCTTCCACGTCTCCTCACTTCGGAGGGCTCTGCTACGCCCTGAGCAGCTAATTTCCTCGGCAGATGGCCCGATGGCCTCGGATCGGTCAGTCAACTTGGAGCCTATCAGGATTGACGATACAGCAGTGCGGGTCTTGCAATGGAAGAAGGTTCCGTTAGTCAAGGTTCTGTGGAACAATCATGGGCAGGAGGAGCATACATGGGAGCCATAGGACTTGATGCGGCAAAAATACCCGGAACTTTTTCGTTAGGTATACCTCACAACCCCTCTGGACAATCAATTTACCTTCCTATTTTAAACCAATAGGACTGAAATTTCAAGAATAGGGGCTAATCTTTTATTTATTGGGGTGTATATACCTAGTTAATTGGGCGAATTAATCTTAGATTTGAAACCGCACAAAGCAAACATAACGTAGAGATGTAATCTTTCAATTCTTATGGGATGTTAAAAGCTTCTTTTTCCCGATTAGAGTCCCGTAGGCTTAACCTTGATTTTGGGGATGAAATCTTTGTTTTATTTATTGGGATTTGTAACATCTCATTTCCGGCTAGACCCCTAGGAGTCGGTTGGTCGTGACAGAACGCTAGGAAGCCCAAAAAATGGAAATACATCAACCGAGATTTCGGGTCACGGGTTGGTCACGCCCGTGACCGACCCGTCACGCCCGTGACCTAGGGCGTGACTCCTTCGACGATCGTCGATCTCAGCGAGACGATCGTCGGGCGCAGAATTTTCAACCCGGTCCTGTCACGCCCGTGACCTATGTATCACGCTCGTGACCTAGGGCGTGACACCTTCGACGATCGTCGATCTCAGCGGGACAATCGTCGAAGCGCAGAATTTGTGTCATGGCCCTGTCATGCCCGTGACCTAGGTGTCACGCCCGTGACCAAGGGCGTGACACCCTTCGGCGATCGTCGATCTCAGCGAGACGATCGTCGAGCGCGGAATTTGCCTGATGACCCTGCCACGCCCGTGACCCATTTGTCACGCCCGTGACCTAGGGCGTGACCACCCTTCGACGATCGTCGATCTCAGTTCGATGATCGTCGAACTGAGAATTGGCCACCCGGGCCTGTCACGCCTGTGACCTATGTGTCACGCCCGTGACCAAGGCCGAAACGTCAGCCAGACTGGAAATTTTGGTAACCGACGTCGTAATCAATTCTGATTATGGGAAGTTACACCAGGAATATTTATGGGCCGTTTCCTACTCTAGTTATTTAATAAAATAAGGAAATGTTGTTCCAATAGGAAATCTCCACCTGGAAAACACCTCTTCGTTTCCAGCGTTTCAACTGCCTCTACCATAACCGAAACACCATTAAGAGGAGCCTTCATGACCATAATTACTTACCTCTTTCCCCTCCCCACTTGCTGATCTATAAAAGACTCCTTAGAGCAAGAGGAGAAGGTTACACGCTCGATCAAACGGATTCAGATTCCTCCCCTTGTTGTTGAAGAATTTCCGGTGACGACGCCACTGCGCAAATGGCTTCCCGACGGTCTGCACGCCTCCAGCCCGCGAACAAGGTCCTCCCCTCCCTCTTCTTCTGCAGATAGATCTTAGAAATCATTAGGAGAGATATCGGGCTCAAAAGAGCCAGATCAGGTGAGCGTTTCCATGGTTTTTCCAAAAATTTCATGGTGGCGGGTTCGCCGGAAACCGCCTCTCCGTCGGCCGTGCCGCCGCCCGACGGTAGCCCTCACCTCAACAGAGGAAGTGGTGGTGGTGGTCGGCCAGGGAGATGGCTGGGTGGCCAGGAGATGGCTTTAGAAAAGCTACAGGTTTCAAGCTTTTTTTAGGTTGCTGGTTCGGGCTAAAGAAGGAGATGAACAGTAACATTTTATTATATTATATATTGTATAATTAGGAATTAATTTCATTTACTGTGCACTAGGTTTAAACTGAAAATTATTGCCCGTAGAGGCTGAAACATAAAAAGTGGTCAACATAAAAAATGTAGCCCTTGAAGTCTAGTTTAATTCAAAATTGATTTCACTCGATTTGGAGTCCTGGTTAGACCACAACACACTTTTTGGTGAGATCTATCCATAGGGCTGTCCTGACCTTAGAAAAATTCCCCACTCCAATCCAGTCATCAAAATGACTTGTAATTTGGGGTGTGGAATAATCTTATCTATATCTAGATGCTGTCCAGAAATTAGGATTTTTGGGAAATTATTTTCTATAGTTTTTAGAAAAATTCAATAATCCTAGCATAATTTAATTAGATGGCTAAAAGACTTCCAAACCCTCCCAAATTTTGGTGAGTGGTCCCTTGGTTTATCATAAGGTTCTGGTAAAAATTTCATCTCATTTGTAGATGTTTTGGTTAGGTTTGTGTCCAACCCTAGGTTGATCCTTATAGGATAATTTAGGATCAAACACCCCCTTGGTATTTGAGTGGGCATATCACCTCAACAGGGGCTGATATTTTGGTCACTGACTTTTTAGGGCATGACACACCCTCCAAGGGAGTTTGGAGTGGTTTGGTGTAGGGTAGCCCTAGAACCCTAGGGAAAATCCCTTAATGGTGGTTTTGAGGGTTGTGAAGGTCTTGGGGTCAAATGACCTTGGACTGACTTAAAATTTGGTGGAAAGGACCATAGGGCCAGAATAGTTCTCTGGATAAAATTTTAGGGTATTTGGAGACAGCTAGGCCACCTAAAATCCTAACCCTAGTTTAGGTCACCAACTTTAATTTGAATTATTAAACTATCAAATGAACTTCAAATAGAGTAAAATTGGAGTAGGGTGATTTCCTAATCTAAATGGCCATGTTATAATTTTGTTGAGATTTTTGGGTTAATTTATACAGTACTTCATTTATAACCCTAGTTGTGCCCTAGATATGTATTTTGATGATTCTAGAATTTCTGTTAACTGGAATGTTATGAAATCTTGGATTAGGGCATAATATAGCATGTTATTCCTTCTATAATTTTCTGGGAAATTTTATCTGATTATTTTGGGTACTTTATTCTTTAACGTACTAATTTGATGTGTAGTCAAAAATACAGTTAAGGACCAATTACTATTTGGAAAATTATGAAATTTGGTCAGTGGATGTTTCAAATTATGATAGTCACCTTGTAATTTTCTCTGGAATTTTAGATGACTAAAAAACAATGCCTCCTTCATTAAGTTAGGAATATTAGTTTCTTGCATTAAAATAAATTCAGAGTTCAAATGCTAGAGAAAAATTATGGTACTTGGTTTATGATGGTTTTAGGTCAATATAAAGCTTCTATAATTTCCTTGGGATTTTTGGATACATATTTTCAGTACTTGCTTCATAATATAGTAGAAATGGCCTAAAACGGTAAATTAGGAAATATAGGCATAAACATCTCTGGAATTTCTCAAAACTTGGAATTGCTGTTTAAATGTCTCATAGGATTTTTACTGATTTTATGATGATTTATTGTTGGCTCATTAGTGCACTTCATGTTCATACTAGGGCATTTGGAATCTTAGAATAAATAAATTAAATGCCCGATAAATAGGGAAAATTTGGAAATTTTGATCTTAGCAATATTAAGTCATGCTAGACCTCCAGTAAATATTATATGAGATTCGAAAGACAAATTGGAGTACCTCCCCTTATACTCCTAACGTACCTCAGGATGGTCTGCATGAAGTAAAACCACGGAACCTGAACTAGAACGGATAATGAACTCGGGAAATGGAATTTTGGTAGTTGCTGGTTTGGATAGGGCTAGTTAAGTTTAGATTCGTTATTGGAAGTCAGGATAAGTAGGGTGTGAGAGTGGCCAGTATTAAGTGGCGTTCGGGAACGACGAAAGATCGTCCATCCCGGGAAGGAGAGGAAGAGTCTTAATACTCTAGGGTTAGATCTAAAGTAACTTAAAGGGGATCAGGTTAAGGGAGATCAACCAATAACAATAAGTGCCTTGCGAAAGGGAACTTCGGGCCGTAATGCCGTCGTCTTGGTTCCTAGTGCCCTTTGAGAGCCCTTCACGGGGTATGCCGGGGGCAGTCCTGGGCTAACGTAAACCATAGGAATAATAAATTAAAAGAGCAACTAGTATAACTAGGGTTGCACATACACGCACCTCGGTAGCTAGGAAGATAGAATAATTGGTTTGGTTGCCATTCAGACGGTAGCTCTGAAGGTAGATACACGGACGGGACAGTCCGGGGAGCCGAGGGCTCGAGGGTTTGGGTACAGAATAAAGGTGGTGGGTCTTCGGTATCTGATTGTCGTTCACACCGACATCGGTACGTTGACTCGGCGGTGTGGGACACTTAGCCAAAGAAAGTCTGGTGGGTATAGCCAGCATTAGTACGCGGATACTCTAGGTTGTGTTCTTCTAGGGGCGTACGGAAGGGCTAGGCCCGGTAGTGTGGATACCCGTCTAGGAGTGGGGGGCCCGACCCGCTGTCTCCGTTTGCCACTACGGAGGTTCCTGGGAGTGAAGCTAGCTGCCCGAACAGGGGGAACTGAAGGTCTGTGCGCATAGAGTTGTGTGCGTGAGTTACACTTGCATGAATCATGGCATAGCATATCACTATACTCATATTTGCATACAACCGACACCCCAACGTATAAATCGGTATGAGACTTTTTATACGATGGGAGCCTTGCAGAAGACCCCATAACTTATAAGTTTGTATGGGCATTCATATAAGTTAAGGTTACCTACTTATTTACTTGCTTTGTTATTTATTTGTTCTCTACCTGCCTTTTTATACAACTGCTTCTTATTACTTGTCCTCCTTATTACTTACTGCCGTAGGATTGTTAGACCTACTTTGTTCTAGATAGTTGTTAGATTAGCTCCCTTGTCATCTGCTTGATTATTCTCCACCTTTGAAGCTTCCCTTTCCTCCTCTCCGCTCGGTGCTTAGGAGCCGTGGGGGAGGGGTAGGGGATGATAGGGCTTAGTCTTTATGACTAATGGTTTTCGAACCACAACATTACAGGAGCTCCGGATGGGAGACAGGGACCAGCAGTCCAGGCACCAGCACCAGCGGAGTACGGTGTGCATGGAGGTGGGTCAGTCTAGCACTGGTGCACCTGCGACCAGCTCCGTGAGTGATTAGTATTTTTATAGCTTCCGTGATGAGTGATTTGTAGTGAGGACTCTGATGTACCGGGCTCGAGCCCATTTATCTATTTCCTGTTATTATCTACTGATGGACTGGATATGATTTCACTTTTATTTACATGTTTCTGTGGACTTGTTTACATTTTATGTTTAATTACTTCTCTCTCTCTCTCGTGATCGAAAAGGGCCGGCAGAATTGGCGGTCTTCTCGTGAGTCGGTGCCACCGCAAAGAGGAAATTCTGGGCTAAGACCCCGGTGGTTTAAAAAGAAAAAAAAAGGGGGGTCTTACATAATTCTTGTCTAATTATCTCATAAGGAAGCCTCCTTATATAGGAGTTACAAACAAGCCTTAACCATTCATGATGGAGATGTAATCTCATCCATCCGAATGGCTAAATGCACACCAACATTAAAATTGTTCAAAATTAAAAATAACAAAACATGCAATGAATATAAAATTATCACTTAAACATAGGATAATTTTATATTCCAAATATAAAATAGAGTTCAAGAAAATGAAATAAATAAGGCTAATTCTTTGTAGTGGATGTAGCACGCCGCGGGCGGAAGTTGTAGCGTAGCCTTCCGTTAGCGTCATCGTGCCGCCTCACGTCCTTGAGTTGTATTGCCTTATCAACTGGATCATCATCAGCATCGTCAGCATCGTCTTCAAATGGTGGAGGAGGGGGCACACCATCAAACTGCTCCTGGTCTCCACATAGATGATGCTGACTGATGGAGTTGAGTATATATCAGACATCGTTGAGTGTGTGTAGACACAAGTCCTGTGTGTCGACACAAGCCTTTCAGACTCAGTATAGTTGTTGTTAATAGATGGCGTGGAGTGTGTGTCGACACAAGTCCTGTGTGTCGACATAAGCCTTTCAGACTCAGTATAGCTGTTGATGATAAATGGCGTTGAGTGTTTGTCGACACAAGTCTTGTGTGTCGACACAAGCCTTTCAGACTCAGTATAGCTGTTGTTGATAGATGGCGTTGAGTGTGTGTCGACACAAGTCCTGTGTGTCGACACAAGCCTTCTTCAGGTGTCAACACAATTCTTGGGTGTTGACACATGCCTTACTTCTGGTGTCGACATAACTTCTGGGTGTCGACACAGCTCCTGCTTTAGGTGTTGACACAATTCCTGGGTGTTGACACAGCTCCTGCTTCAGGTGTCGACGCAATTCTTTACAAGTGTCGACACGTATACTTAGAAATTTTCCTACATTTCTTAAACCTGCACACTGAAACTAAACATCCCATCAAATATAAATTGATGTATATCATTGAGTACATAGAGGCTTCTCTAAATCTAGTACACAATTTCCAGTGTACCAAACAGTATCAGAGGCGAGTTTGTTTGACACTTGGTTGAATAACTATCTCTGGTTAGTTTTAGTTGTCTAAGTTCCATACATACACCCACCAATGTGTCATCAGTACGTCTTGGCTGAAGCATGAACACTACACTCATAAGAATTACAAGAAGTATACGGGGTAAATTATGTAGTACGGAATGCATAATACGTGTTTGTATATGGATCCTCATAGGGGCAACATGTCACTGTTATGTAGTATGGGATGCATTACAATCATCACATGAATGCACATTAGATTTTTCTTTTCGTTGCATGTGATATTATGTAGTATGGGATGCATAATATTTCATGTGTAGACTGCTCATAACATGTACTAAGGCCTTTATTAGATTGCATAGCACAACATGCATGACATTGCATTGCATTAGCACACGTGTCAAGCTAAATATTTACATGATGACACATGTACACACATGGTTTTTGGTCAAAAATAATAAGAATTCTTGCATTCATGGTCTATGCACATGAGTCAGAGGGATGACGGTATATCATCTTAAGTTGAAGCATTACATCATTGATAAAAATCCCAGAGCAAGTTAGCAGCTTAAGCAAGTATTTGTACATGTATTGTATGAACTAAGTTGTGTAGTTCTAGCAGTAAGCTAGGTTTTGATTAGTTGTTTATTGTGTTATTAAAATGTCGTGGCATCCTGCGACGAGGTCGACTCCCCAGTCTAAGGGCGAGTCATCTGGAGCTCAGAATGAGTCTGTGATAGAAGGATTGCGACAGAGTAATGAGGCTCTATCTAGGCAAATGGTGGAGATTCAATCGGAGATCCAAGCTTTATTATCTGTTGTTTCTGGGCAGGAGATTAGAGTGCAAGACCCTACTGTAGGTCAAGCTATTCATGTTCCTCCTGCTCCTCTGGTGCCCCAAGCTATATTGCCACCAGAGATGAACTTTATCTCGCATTTTAAGTGACTAGGACCTCCTACCTATGATGGTAGAGCCAACTTCATGGCTTCAGACGATTGGATTGTCGCAATAGAGGAAATGTTTTCATACTCAGGAATATCTGCAGACCAGAGGGTTATGGTTGTTGCGTACCAATTAAAAGGCCTTGCAAAAGACTGGTGTTAAGAGAGATGGAGAACCTTAAGGACGGATGTTCATGGGAAGCCTTCAAGGAGTTATTGACGAGGAAGTTCCTGCCATTGGTCGAGTAAGACCGCTTGATGAATAATTTTCTACACTTGAAGCAAAGGAAACTTACGGTTAGTGAGTACGATGTGGAGTTTAGTAAATTGAGCCGGTTTGCCCCGGATCTGGTATCCTCAGAATCTAGTAGAGTTAAGGACTTTTTGGGTGGTCTTAGGAATGACATCCAGCAGCTAGCCAATGCGTATGGATTTGAAATTTATGCTGAAGTTGTAGAAGCCTCCTTGAAGGCCGAAGCAATCGACAATGCTAAGAGTCTAGGCCAGCAGATGAGGAAAGATAAAAGGAAGTCTGATGAGGGCAAGAACACTAATGAATCTGGTTCTGCTTCAAGGAAGAGAAGTAAGGAAGCGTGCAGTTTCTATTGCCAGACGGGCCACCCGTTCGAGAAATGTTTCAAGAGAATAGGAGCTCAGAAGAAGGAGCAAGTACACGCTATTCAGGGCGCTCCCAAAGGAGATCTGGTATGTACTCTATGCAAGCGAAAGGTGCATGATGTTGCCCATTGCTAGTTTAAGGATAGGGTCTGCTTTCAGTGTGGATAGAAGGGGCATGTTTAGTGAAAGTGCCCGCAACTCATCCCACGCTGTAGCAAGTTCCACTCCATGCCTTGTCGTTGTCGCAGCAATTGGACAAAGGGAAGGGCTAGCTGAACGTGGTGTTTATGGAGGAAGCGCAGACGTCTACCCAAGTGATTTTAGATTAGATTATAACCTAGTTTTGTTTGTTCCTTTTTAGCTCGTAGTTGTAGTTTTGATGTTGTTCGCCCAGTTATGTATGAGATTTTATAGGGATTAAGGTAAAGAACCGTTGGGCACACGTTCACTTTGATTCTATTACTACCCACTCGTTCTTGGCTAGGACATTTATAGAGCATCATTGTCTGACTCTAGATCAAGTTGGCGATGTGTTTCTTGTCAAATTTCCCTTTGGTGATTCAGTGGTATTGGACCAGGGTATCCTGGGTTGTCCGATTCTTTTTGGCAATTTTATAGTTATTACTGATTTAAAGGTGCTAGACCTGGAGTACTTCGATGTGATCTTGGGCATGGACTGGTTGTCCAAATATGATGTGGTTATCCATTGCAAGTTCAAATGTTTGGACTTCATAATGGACAACGGCCAACCCAGTAGTGTTTATGGTTACCCGTACCAGGATTCCCAGGTTATTTCAGTAGTATGTGCTTAGAAGCTTTTAGATTCCGACTGGTTTGCTTATTTGGTTTCTATTTTGGAAACCTTTAGTAGTTTGTCACATGTCGAAGATGTTCCGATGGTGCGTGAGTTTCCTGATGTTTTCCTAAATAATCTTCCCGGTCTTCCACCTGAGAGAGATGTAGAGTTTGTTATAGATCTAGAGTCAGGTACTCGTCTTATTGCTAAGGCACCGTACTGTATGGCCCTTCGTTAGCTAGAATAGTTGTGTATCAAGCTGGATGAGTTATTGTCATGTGGTTTTATTAGGTAGAGTTCTTCGCCTTGGGGTGCTCTTGTGTTGTTTGTAAAGAAAAAGGATGGATCCATGAGGCTATGCATTGGCTATAGGGAACTGAATAAGGTGACTATTAAGAATAGGTATCCCTTGCCCCGAATAGATGATTTATTTTATAAGTTGCATGGTAGTACTGTGTTTTCGAAGATTGACATTCGTTCAGGCTACCATCAGTTGAGAATTCGTGAGACGGATATTTCACAGGCTGCTTTCAGTTCTCGGCATTGACATTTTGAGTTCTTGGTGATGTACTTTGGTTTGACTAATACACCCTCTACCTTAATGGACATGATGAACAGAGTGTTCAAGGATTTTCTGGACCGTTTTGTGGTCATGTTTATAAACGATGTTCTATTTTTGAAGATATGATCAGATGTTATATTTTGGAACACGAGGGAGCGTGGGATGAGCGACTCAGATTGATGGAGTTTGCTTATAATAACAGTTATCAAGAGAGCTTGCAGATGGCCCTATTTGAGTCCTTATATGGGAGACATGTAGAACTCTTTTATTTTGGGCCGAAGTTTGTGAAAGACCGTTGTTGGGTCCTGAAGCTTTAGAAGAAATGGATATTTTTGTGAGACATATTCGAGAGAAGCTTCGAATAACACGGGAGCATTATGAGAAGAATGCTAATCGTCAAAGGACTGATTTGGAATTTGCTGTTGGGGACATGATTTTTCTTAAGGTTTCCCCGATGTCTGGTGTAAAGAGGTTTGGAGAGAACCACAAGCTGGATCCTTGGTATGTGGGACCTTTTAAAGTTGTTGAACGCATTGGAGTGTCAGCTTATAGGCTGGATTTGCCCGCAAGTTTTCCTGGTGTGCACGATGTGTTTCACGTGATCCAATTGCGGGAATGTATGTTTAGCGACCGACAGGTTCTTGATTTTGAGATCAAGTTGGAGCCTAATCTTTCATATGTCGAAATGCCTGTCCGCATTCTGGATGCTCAAGTTCGAGTGTTGCGGAGAAAGGCAATACGGATGGTTAAAGTTTTGTGGCGGAACCAAGACGTGGAGAGCGCGACTTGGGAGTTGTAGGCAGCTATGAGAGAGGCTCATCCTCATCTGTTCTCCTGGTTTCCTTTGGTATGTGTTTTTACCCAATAACCCTTGGTTATTTTGTTCCTTTTGTAATAAATTCAGTTTTGTTTCAATTTTCGGAACAAATCTTCTTTTTAGGGGGAGTGGTTGTAACGCCCCTGATTTTTTGATGTTTAATTTAATTCTTTTATCGGCGTAATTTTGACGTCGGGGCGTTACGTTGATGCTTAGTTGGTGGGTACCGTTGTTGGAGCATGACTTTTGCTCATTGGTATCCGAAGTTTTGGTTTGGGAGTATTAGCTTGGCTAATTTCTCCTAGGTTTTGATATTCCCTTGCGAGCTGGGGTTCATTTTGGAACTCAGTGGAGCCTTTTTGGGAATGGTGGTGTTTTGACTTTGGGAGATTTTTAACCGAGTTTGGTTGTCGGATCTTAATTCTGACTTCGTCGTTGGATTCGTAGTGTCGAAAGTTAGCCACAGTGCGATTTTCGTAGAAATCCAAGTTGGTGCAAATTTTGGGTCATTTGGACTATTAATTAATAAAAAATTATTATTATAATACATATATTTATATGTATAAATAGCCTTGCAATAAGACGGAAACCCTATCCATCATCTTTCTTCGGAAACCATCGATTGTTTTGCCAAAGAGAGAAATAGGCGGTCTTTGGAGAGCCTTCGGCCGTCGATTGAAGGAGCTCAGATGCTCGAAATCATCATTGGAGGGTAGATTCGGATTGCTCTTGCTGAGATCTACATTTGTATGGTGAGTTTTTCCCTTTTTATGGATTTTTAGACGTTAGGGTATGCGGTTTTAATCTCCTCTCCTCTCAAAAAGTTTCAGTTTCTACTGCTTAGGGGTTTTTGTGGCCAGATCCGTGAGGAGTTCTGGTCTTGCCAGAGTTCGGCAAGATTTAAGGCAAGTGGCGCAATTCCCCCCTTTGCTTATTCTTTACTTATTGAGTGTACTGAATGTACTCAACGCAGCATTGAGGGAGGACTTGGCATTGAGTGAAAAAGCATTGAGTGAAGCCTTAGCGATGAGTAGCTTCGAGACTAAGTCAAAAGCATTGAGTGTGTTGAATGAACTCAGTGCGGCGTTAAGTGAACTCAACGCAGTGTTGAGTGAAGGCAGAATCGTTGAGTTAGCTGGTTGGCGTCGAGTGCGCAGAATGCACTCAACCTGGTGTCGAGTGCGTTGAATACACTCAATGCGGCGCCGAGTGTATTCAACGCTTTTCCCTGGACTTAGTATTTTTAGCCGATTCGTCGTGTATCTACTGTATTCGTCGAGTATACTCGACGAATAAGCTTGTACTTAGAAATTTCTCACCGAATTAAGTTGAATTCAACGAGTTTAACTTGGAGTGATTTGTTACTTGAGTGTTTATGGATGTTAAGTATGGCTTTTGGTTGGTAGTGGATACAGGACCTCCAACCTAGTGCACAATTGTGAATCACTACATTGTTAGAGATTTTTTGGACTGTAGGGTTAAGTTTGACAAAGTGGCCATCACCATAATACCCTTTTTATCTGTTTGGATTGATGGTTTGATTTGGATATTTAGGCCACCACCCTAGTGTCTTATTGAGACAATTGGACTGCCTGATTGTGTTGGACAATGTTGCCACCACCATAGTACATTCTTGAAATATTTTGGGTCTGTAAGTTTGGGTTGGACAATGTGGTAACCGAATCAGGACCATTTCTTACCAGTGTTAATGATTCACATGAGTAGAGTTGTTAAGTCTCTTTCCTCATTTTGTACAGGTATATGAAATTCTACTTACTTTTGCAGATATTCTCGAAGCATGACTTCGTTTCACACTTGGTGCAACTTTCTTACTTTCGTACACAATAAGTAAATCTTTTACCTTTGTCGTATAATTAATTTGCTGAGATTTGACAGCTTCCTTATGTTTGGGTTGGTAACCCTTTATTTCTTTCTGTTTTATTGCTAACCATTTGATTTTTGATTACCACATGTATAATCTTGCCGAGGTATTCTTTTCTTGTGAATTCCTCAGGGTTGGAGCAGTAGTTGGTTGAGTGGCTAAGAGTCTGGATTTTTTTGGCTGGTGTTCTGCAGCTATCTCTTCCACACCGATTATGAGGTAGTTGTTTGTTTTTCTTTAGTTCAGACATACATTATTTTGGTGGGTTCGTGTCAGGTTGTTGACGCCCATGGGATTTTGTTTAACATTAAATACTTTCTAATAGCTAAGTCTTCCTTTATGACTTATTTGATTTACTTGCTCTCTGGAAAGGTTTTATGCTAGGTTGCATGTTAGATATTTTAAAGTATAACAGTATCATTTTCACTACCTCATACATGTCATCTTTTAAAGTTAAAGACATTATATTTCAACAAGTGTACAAACTATTTCTATACTTATACTTAATCTAGAGTCATGCATACTGTGTGTTGTCCTATGTGGATGTATATGCTCAGGTAGGATGTTAATCATTGATAGCAAAGTATTTTCTACAGCGTATAATTATATTTTACTGGTGGACTAGTTGATCCACTGAGCCGAGGGATACGGCTAATCAATTAAATCTAAACTGGATTTTCTTCATAATTACTTATGAATTTCATATAAAATAATGAGTTGGATTCTTGCCTGAGCTTTTACAACTATCCCCTGCACAGTGTGGCATCACAGCACGTGTTTTCTCTTACTCTGATATACATTTAAATTCTGAGAAAATGCGGGTTGTGACACTCCCCCCCCCCAGACGAGAAGAGCGAGTGTCATGGTCGACACCGCCATGCCGCTAAGAAGGATAACGAGATCTATGGCCGGAAATGAGGTGTACTTCCTACCCTCTCCCTTGGTGCTAGATCTTAAGTTATGAAATAGGAGAGATGTCGACACAAAATTGTTTGACTTCAGTGAGAAATGATGATCTCCTAGGTAGAGACCACGATAGGACCTTTGTCCTAGTGTTTTACTGTCTTCAACCACTCCTCCCTTCATTATGAGGGAGATGGACTTGGTTTCGTGAAGAATGGTGGTCTACTAAGGGTGAATAAGGAAGAAGGGAGAGCTATTTGTAATTTGTAGGAATGTCTAACGGAAGAAGATGAACCGATGTCGTTCATCTGACTTTAAAATGCGTGCAAAATCTGTTTTCTGTGCGCAGCGGGCTTCATGGTTGATTAAGCCATGATCCGAGTACTTTTAGGTCTTGGGCTGAACACTAGAGTTCTAGCCCTCAGAAAAACCTTTCCAATGGACAGTTTCCCATTGATGGGGGAGTCTTATAGCCCCGGGAATGTTAAGTCAAAGTGGCAATTTGGAAGTGTATATTGGAGGAAGACTTTTCCAAACCCCTACAATGGTGTTGGGGATGCCAGAATTCGATCTCATTCTAGGCATGTCATTGTTGGATTGGCACCACGCTATAATTTATTATGCGATAAAGAAAATCACCTTGAGGCATGGGGACTCCGAGATTTTTTTTCCAAGGTATTATATTTGCACCCCGAATGTTATTGTCTTCAATTCAGTCCCTTAAGGCCCATATGAAAGGGGAAGAGGTGCATATGATATGTTCGACCCGCGTAGCTCAACTCGAATTCCATCGCCATGATTGTGGCGTTCGCGTGCTTCCTCCGCAGGGAGCGAATAGAGTTCAACCTGACCGTCTTCAGGAAACTCCTCACCTACAAGGCGACTCTCGACGACATCGCCTACTTCAGGGGCTCCTTCATCAAAGTTCGCGAGATCGCGAACAAGCATCACAACTGGATGACGAAGATCGTCTTAATCAAGGACGATCTCGGCAAAGTCCCCTGCTCAACTCAGCAGAAGGGCGAGGAGGTGAACTGACCACCCACCGTGTACGGCAACGATGTCGAGCTCCACAAATTCTTCCTTCACAAAGACTTCAAGGCCGCCTTCCTCTGAAGGGGCCTCGACTCGCTCCACCCCGTCCATCCCAGCGAAGGTATACCACACACTTTTTCTTCTTACCGAGCTCGCCAAATCAGTAGAATTTTTCTGACCAAGCTTTTTCATGAAGGGGAGCGACTGATTCCCGATAACCCACCCTTCGCGGACTCGGGACTATTCCCTGACCCCCTCGCACATAAGAAGGCGGTTGCAGCTGCTTGTCGAGATGAGTCGGCATTATCCAAGCCCTCATCTAGAAAGAAGCGGCCTAATACCACGGGTCCAGGTCGCCTTACCATCAACCATCGCAAAAGAAGTTGAAGGAGGTGGCGGTCTCTCGGGCGAGGCAACAACAACAACAACAAAAACTAAAGTACATGAGCTCGCCCGAGACCTCCCCGGATGGATTGCTGGAGAGCCCGCTGAAGAAGAAAGCAGACAAAGGGCAGGGGGAGTCGAGTCCTCCACTCCCCCTGCTTCTAAGAAGACTGTGGCCCGTGAGACGGGTCCGCCAAAGAGCACCCCCTCTTCGGCCTCGGGGGAAGGTGGAAGGACTCGGCTGGCAAGCCCGTGGTCCAATGGGACGAGATGTCCTACCGGATCTCCGTCTCCACCCTCCAACCGTCCTGGATATACCTCCAGCTCTCCTCCGGTCATTCCTACGCGCTTGGCTTAGGCCTCTACGGGCGAAAGGATATCGAGGCCTACAAGCGTATGACCCTGCGCCAGCTCGGCCATGAGGGCTTGCAAGCCCATATGCAGTCACTGGAGCTGCACCACATGATGGTATGTGGCTGCTTCAACCACAACCACCTCTTACAGAAGGCTGAGCAGAAGCGCAACATTGCCCAGGACAAAGCCTCCGACCTGGCAAGGAGACTTGGCATTGCCGAGGAATTACTTGTTAAAGCCGCCGGCGGGTTGGTAAGTACTAGTCACCTCCTCTTTTTACTTGAGATTTTTTTTCCTTTCCTGCAATAGATTTGCTTACCCTTTTGTTTTACAGGATGCCGAGGCCGCTAGCGAGCTGCAGACTCGCGCCATCGGGCTGGAGGAAAGCACCAAGTTGCGTGCACGCACTGCCAGGATGGAAGCTCGCGCCGCTGGGCTTTAGGTGGACAATGAAAAGCTGAAGGACCAAATCAAAGGGCTCAACAGCGAGATCATCCGCCAGGCGGCCGCCTTCCTTCCCCCGGGTGGCAGTGAGCCCCCTTTCCCGTACAAGAGGCCGAGGACCTTTAGCAAGGTCGAGGTTGCTGAACGGTTGCAGATCAACTCGATTGAGTCCACCAAATACACCTTGCATATTACATGCCGCCCAGCGAGAAGGAGGACAGCTTCGACATGCTCTTCGGGAAAGGCTTCAAAGATGATCCATCCGGAGGAGCGGGAGAAGACCGACAGTCTGGGGGGAGGTGAGAGCTGACCCGCACCCTTTTTCTTTTTCCTTGTAATTCTTCCCCCCCCCCCCTTTTGTAACCTTGCCGAGGCGAGGTCCCCTTTTTGTAATAATATTTTACTTAATGAAAGAGATTTTTCTTCCATGAATTTTTTTATCTTCTTTTTCTTGAACTTACTTGCTATGGCGCACTCGACTGCGAGCATCCCTTTAGGCGGCCTTGCTAGGGCAGCCTTGACCGTTATAATATATGAGTTAGGGGACCTCGCTAGGATAGCCCTTTCCCTTTCCCTTGCAAGATTATTCGTTTGAATCAGAATTGTTAAAATTTGACAAGTAAAACCTGAAGGGGGTGGAATGCATTGCCCGAGTTCGCATCATCTCGCATTCCCTGATAGATGTCGAGTACTCGGCTCGCCACCCCTTTGCCGAGCTGAGCCTGCAAGCCCCGATTCGCTTGTGTGGACTTTCTTCCCCTATCCTTAGGGAAGAGGCCAATCCTTTCAAGTAACATCCGAAAAGGGTAGGACTTTCCCAAGTGACATCCAGCCCTGCTAATTAGATGAGAGCCTGACAGCGGGATCTGCTCGGGATCTAGGTAGACTCTCTCGATTAACATCCAGCCCTGCCAGCTAGGTGAGAGCCTGGCAGCGGGATCTGCTCGGGGTCTGGGCAAACTCTCTCGAGTGACATACAGCCTGATAGCTAGGTTAGATCCTGACAGCGGGATCTTCTCGGGCTCTGGGTAGACCCTCTCGAGTGACATCCAGCCCTGCCAGCTAGGTGAGAGCCTGGCAGCAGGATCTGCTCGGGGTCTAGGTAGACTCTCTCAAGTGACATCCAGCCCTGCAAGCTAGGTGAGAGCCTTACAGTGAAATCTGCTCGGGGTCTGGGTAGACTCTCTCAAGTTGCATCCAGCCCTGCTAGCTAGGTGAGATCCTGGCAGCGGGATCTGCTTGGGGTCTAGGTAGACTCTATCGAGTGATATACAGCCCTGCAAGCTAAGTGAGAGCCTAGCAGCGGGATCTACTCGGGGTCTGGGTAGACTCTCTCGAGTGACATCCAGCCATGCCAGCTAGGTGAGAGCCTGATAGCAAGATCTGCTCGGGGTCTAGGTAGACTCTCTCGAGTGACATCCAGCCATGCCAGCTAGGTGAGAGCCTGGAAGTTGGATTTGCTCAGGGTCTGCGTAAACTCCCTTGAGTGACATCCAGCCCTGCCAGCTAGGTGAGATCCTGGCAGCGGGATCTGCTCGGGGTCTGGGTAGAATCTATCGAGTGACATCCAGCCCTATCAGTTAGGTGAGAGCCTAGTAGCGGGATCTGCTCAGGGTCTGGGTAGACTCTCTCGAGTGACATCCAGCCCTACCAACTAGGTGCGAGCCTAATAGAGGGATCTGCTCCGGGTCTGGGTAGACTCTCTTAAGTGACATCCATCCCTGCCAGCTAGGTGAGAGCCTGGCAGCGGGATCTGCTCAGGGTATGAGTAGACTCTCTTGAGTGACATCCAGCCCTGCCAGCTAGGTGAGAGCCTAGCAGCGGGATCTTCTCGGGGTCCCAACTCCATGATCACTCTTACCTTATCCGGGTTGGGCATTACACCTGCAGGAGTAAGGATATGGCCCAGGAACTTACCCCTACTTTCCCCGAAGACACACTTCAGGGGGTTCAACCTTATCTTGTACTTGCGCAAGATGGTGAAGGTCTCATCCAGGTCCCAGAGGTAGGAGTCCACGTCCCGACTCTTGACAATAAGGTAATCCACATAAACATCCAGGTTTCTCCTCTTTTTCTCTCAGAATACTTTGTTCATCATCATTTGGTATGTCGCCCTTGCATTCTTTAGCCCAAAGGGCATCATTTTGTAGCAGTAGCATCCATCCCTTGTGATGAAGGAGACATCCTTAATTTCTGGGGGGTGCATCCTGATCTAGTGGTAACCTGAAAATGCATCTAAAAAACTCATTACAGGAAAACCAACGGCTGAGTCAACCGGCGCGTCGATCCGAGGCAAAGGATAACAGTCCTTAGGGCACGATTTATTAAGAAAAGAAAAATCGACACACATACGTCACCGACCATTTCCTTTTTTGACCATTACTATATTAGAGACCCAGCCGGGGTATTGTATTTCGGATATAAATCCAGCCTTGAGGAGCTTGGCCACCTCCTCCCTGATGGTCTCGAGAAGCTTGTCCGCGATGGGCTTCTTCTTCTGTTGGATGGGGTGAGCCTCTGGGTCTAGGTTGAGGGGGTGGCAGGTGATGTCCGCATCGATCCCTGACATCTCCGCCGCACTCCAGGCGAAGACGTCCATGTTCTTCTGGATGCACTCCAGCATCCTCTCCTGATCGGTCGGGGTCAGCCCCCCGCTGATGCGGACCTTCTCCACCCTACCCCCGTGGTTGAGAACCTCCATATCCACCACCTCTTCTACAGCCTCTAGACGACACTGCTCCCCCATTCTCCAACATCCTCCCCACCTAGGGCAGGAACTTCCTCCTCAGCCTCCTCCATGGACATTGCCTCGGCCGGCTCCTGGACTTCCTCCGCCACCTCCACCAAGGTGTGGTTTTCCTCCACCTCCATCTCCACTCCTACATCCTGCTCTGCCTCCTTCATCCTTCACTCCATCTCCTCGGCCCCCTCATGCCAAGAGATAGAGTTCACCGTCGTGACGTAGTACTCCCTCGCCACCTTGGGGTCTCCCCAGACCCGGACCTGGATCCCCTCAGCGTTGAACTTCAGGCATTGGTGGAAGGACGAGGGGATGCAGTGGAAGGTGCTAATGAGGGGTCTCTTGAAGATGGCATTGTAGCTACTTGGGGTGTCCACGATGACAAACCTGCAGGTGCGGGACTGCCCCCCCCCCCCCCCCCCCCACCCCAAAGTGATATGGAGTTCAACTCCTCCTTCAACCTCCTTCCTCTCCCCTGAGAACCCGAACAAAGGTCCAACCGAAGCTAGCACCCTCTTGGCCTCCACCTTCATCTCGTCAAATGCCTTCTTGAAGATGACGTTGACTGAACTCCCGTTGTCAATGAGGATCTGGGAGACGGTGAAGTTCTCGACCGTCGTCTGGATGACCAGGGCGTCGCAAAAGGGGTCCTCATGGTCTGGCATGTCCTTCCTTGAGAAGGTGATCTTCTCCTCCGGGTGTGGGGTCTAGGATGTGGAGCCAACGCTCCTACGGTACATGCTGTGGAGACTTGACTTACGAGAAGCCTCGACCCCCACCCCCATCCCCCTAGATAACTATGATCCCTCCCCGTGCCCCAACATCGGCCCAATCCTCACACCTGTCTTCCTCTGCCCGAGGCAGGACTTCCTCGATCCGCACTCCCTGGCAGTCTTGCTGTTGTTGCTCCCTATTTCCTCTCATTTTGAGGAACTCCGGGCACGTGGCCGTAGCATGCCCCTCCTCTTGGTGAAATTCACAGTAGGGCAACTCCACCCTAACCTCCCTTCTTCTTCCCAGGGCTTCTCTCCTCCTCTCCCCCAGGGCTATAGCCATAGCCTGGTATTGGTCGAGGAGAAGTGGTCTCTGGACTTGCCTCCCACCTGGAGGGTAAAACTGACCCTGACCCCCCTGGCGGTTGTCTCCACCATGGAAACCTCTCTGCAACACATGGTCCTGTCACTCTGGCCTCCAACCAAGCCGATTGTTCGGCTCCTAGCGCCCCAACCTGGCTGCTATTGTTGTTGTTCCCTCTATCGGGGTTCAGCTCTCCTCTCCTCCTAACCTCTGCTACCTCTGGGCTTCTCTTCCTCCGTGGCCCACCTGGACAGCTTCTAGGAAAAATCCGGGTTCGACGCCTCCCCGTTGACTTCCCTTGTCACACTTTCCATCAGTTCCTCATAGGAGAGGCGTGGCACATCTTCAGCTCCATTCTGAAGAAACCCTGTTGCAGCCCCCTTGTGAAGGCCATCATCAGGGTATGTCCTAGCGACTCTTGGACTGGGTCACCTCCTCCTGGAACCAATCCACATAACTGCCCAAGGTCTCGTTCACCCCCTACTTGATGTGGAATAGGGACAGCGACTTCGTCCGTTTTGAGGTGGTGAACCACAACATGAACCCCCGACGCAGGTCCTGGAAGCAGTAGATGGAGTTGGCCGGCAACTGGTGAAACCACTCTCTCGCCTTCTCCTTGAGAGTGATGGCGAAGAGCCTGCACTTGAAGCCATCTGACATCTGTCGGATCAAAACGATGTCCTCAAACTACTAGATGTGTTGGTCTAGGTCTCCCTTCCCGGTGTAATAAGACATCTCGGGCTCCCTAAACACCTCTGGAACTGGGGCGGAAGAAACCAACTCACTAAAGGGGATATCTCCTCTGCCGGGCGAGCCGGAGGGTCTCGCACCCCCATCTCGCCGAACTGTCATTCGCTCGCTGAGCCTGGGAAGTGCACTCGCTCGGGGAGCTAGCGCTGGCTCCCTTCCTCCACAACTTACTTCCCAGCTCGCCTGCCAGGATCATCCTCGCCAAGGTCCGGGACCGCGAGTACAGGCACTGCTGGAGTCGAGCACTTGGCACGCGCATCGAGTGCGAACCTGACGAGGTCGAGAACCTCCAGCCTGAATTCTTCGAACATCCCCATCATGGCGAGAGGGGTAGAGGGTGGCGAGTCGGACCAGTTTGAGCCTTGTCCTGATCCTTCCCTCATCGAACTCACCAAAGATTTTCTATGCTGACCACGCTCCACGCTCACCGCACCAGAATGTTGAAACCGAAAATTTGGTCTCTTATGGAGTTCACCCTTGGGGAAGGGGTGATCGCGCACCTACTTATCTCCTGCAAGCAAAATGATAAAGGAAAAGAAAAGGGGACTGACCCAAGGGCTCGGCACGGAGGTCCCACCACACACCCGGAAGATCTTACAATGCTTCTCCTCCCTAGCCAAGAGCCGAGCTAAGGCAATCTTAGAAAGCGCTAGAAGACTGGGAGACAAGTGAGCATGCCTTCTAAGGTACCCCTTGGGTCCTATTTATAGATTTCTAAAAATGACCTGCAAATAACCAACCTCCGATATTCCCAATAGCTATATGCAACCCAACTGGGTCTACCAATAACGCAACTCCGCTGTTCTAACTTGCTATAAGCAGGCCAGTGGGGGCAAAATGGTAAAAACACATCATAGAAGACTGGGCGAGTAGTCCCTGAGACCTTTACTCACCTGGGGCGGCAAGTGCTCGATGGAGCTGGAACTCGCCGCCTCCCCCCCCCCCCCCCCTCGATCCTTTGCGAGTACGGGCCCGGTTGGCCCTACTTGCCTGTTGGGTTTTCTATGGAGGTTGGCACAACACTTGTGCACGCAGCGGAAGGAATAAAACAAGAACAACCCAAATAGAAATGGACAGGGCCATGAATGTTGAATTAATAAGTTATCAAAATAACAAGGCAAAATTACCACTTCGGTGTTGAGTCATAACTCAACAAAGATGCTCCAAGATCTGAGTCCTGTCGGTGGGGAGTTTCACGTAAATAAAGTCTACGTTTCTCCAGAAATCCACACGAGCGGAAGAACACCTAGCTTCGTCGCACAAAGGGTCGGGAAGGAGATCGACCGCACCTTACAATTCCACGGACAGCTAGGTCCGCGCCAGGAAAGGCAATACCGACGACGATCGTCGGAGAGGAGGAGGTCGGCGGAGCAAACACGGCGGCAGAACACTTCCGTCCGGCGGGGTTCGGGATTCGGCGAATCGGTAGAACGGCGGAACGCTTCCGTCGGGTTCTATTCGGCCGCAGGAAAAATCGCCTCTTCTTCCCAAAATCCTAAGTCCCTATTTATACTAAAAGTATAAACAGACCTAAAAGAATCGCTATCCGCAGACCACACAGTGTAGGGTCATCGAATCGTTCGGCGAGAAACAGCGGATGGATTCAGCGAGAATCACCCACAGAATTGTCGATCATAAGGGACGACTCTCGACGAATGGCCTCAGTCGTCGAGTCATAATCGACGACACTCGACGATTCTCGTCGATCGGCGGTCGACGACAACCGTCGAACCCCGGTCGACGATATTCGTCGACCCGCGTTCGACGACAATCGTCGAACGGCGGTCGACGATATTTGTCAACCCGCGTTCGACGACAATCGTCGAACGGCGGTCGACGATATTCGTCGATCGGCAGTCGACGATATTCGTCGACCCGCGTTCGACGACAATTGTCAAACAGCGGTCGACGATATTCGTCGATCGGCGGTCGATGATATTCATTGACCCGCGTTCGACGACAATCGTCGAACGGCGGTCGACGATATTCGTCGACCCTTCTTCAGTCGTCGAGTCATACTCGACGACTCTCATCGACTCAGCCTCAGTCGTCGAGTCATACTCGACGACTCTCGTCGAAACAGCCTTAGTCGTCGACTATCCATTCTCAATGAACTTTCTTGGCAACGATTGCCTGACCCCCATACACTATGGTTATTGGTGACCATTACCAACACAGTCAATCTTCCACCTTATCCACAGCTCTTATGTGCGACCCTACAGGCTCATATTGCGTTGGCAGTGAGATCACATGTTTGACCACTTCTAGATCACCATGGTAACTCCAAAAGTCTCCCACTTGATCTTGAAAGTATTAAACCAAAAAACCTCACAAACAGTGAGCGACATCTAGCAATGCATCACTGCTCCCCAAGCAAAAAGAGTTTATAACTCACAAGCCTTTATGACCAATGTTCCAGCGTTGTCTTTGTCCCTTTGTCCCTTACATCCGGAAAGAACTAGAGGCATGGACCGTGTCACCCTCATAATAGCTCAATCCAAGTTTCTTGATCTAGAACGGACTTCCAGAGAATTGTGAGTCCAATATCACATATTGACTCAACCAAGCATGGCCATGCATTTCTCAGTCCAGTTCCATCAAGGGGCCCATGGATGCAACTCCTGTCATATTGGAGGACAAATCCCATATCTGCTCACACATAAACACCCGAATGATTCATAACGTGCCCAACAACTACCCTTATCATCAACCTTTCTCAAGGAAGACTTTAGATGGCATCAAAGCACGCTCTTCCTCACTTGATGAATGTTGTGACGTCAGGTCAAAGGACCACAACACCATTGCCAATAGAGACCTACTTGTGACACGATTAGATAACAATTCATAAAGTAGTCTCAGGATGGGTCTGTCCAGTACAACTTGTTCATTAACAAGTACCCACGTGATGACTTGATATCACAATATCATGACCTGTGAGAACTGGTCATCAGTCAACGCACGTGCTAGTCTTAAGGTATCATCATCACCCTTAGCTTCTATGATGATACAACGACCAGGGACCTTTTAAGAATGAAGCTTCAAATAAATTATAGGCTCTCACATTCAAGTTACATACTTGATGTCCTATGGAAGGGAACACTTTAAGGGTATTTATTATGTTACAATTTAACTATCACATAGGAAAATCATAATAAAAGAACTTGCCATTAATTGTAAAAAGAAACATTTGGTACACAATTCATCATATGAATAAAACATAAACAACCAACAGAATATATGTTTACATGCAACCCACAAGACTCCCACTAGAGTTGATCACTAAGGTATCGCATACCCATTGATCTAGTATGACCATCATGCTTTCTCTGTGCGAGAGGCTTTTTCAGTGGATCCGCAATATTCTCCTCAGTCGGCACTCTGCAAATTTTCACATCTCCTCGTTCGACAATCTCACGAATAAGATGGAACAGCCGAAGTATGTGCTTGGAGCGCTGATGTCACAACCCGCATTTTCTCCGAATTAAGAATTATCAGAGTAAGAGAAAACACGCGTCGTGATGCCACGTCAAGCAGGGGATAACTGTTGACGCTCAGGCAAAACCAACTACCAACTTAATGAAAGAAAATCATGTGATTAATGATTAGAAAATCAGTTATAATTAGAGTCCGTATCCCTCGGCTCAGTGGATCATCTAGTCCACAAATGAAAACTATATTAATACGCTGCGGAAAAATACTTTGTTTAGATTTGACATCCTAAGGAGCACATAAGGGTCCCAAGAGAACCACTCATGCTATGCAAGATCCTACATTTAATTTATATAATATATAAGAAAACGATCTTTATACGTGATTTGGAAAATAGTGATTTCGCTTTATAAAACATGCTGATCATGAGCTTTATTTATAATAACAATTATAGTTTAAAAATAACTAGCAACCTAGCATAAAACCTTCTCAGAGCAAGTAGACTATCTCCAGAAAATGGTAGCAGCAATAGTATATATCTAGTATAAGGTAAAAACTACCAGTGGGCGCCAACAACCTGACACGAACCCACTAGCACAAATATATGTCTGTAAGAAAGTACTGAAAACAACCTCACTAAAAAGGTAAACAGAACTCCAAGGTCCGGAAGTCCACCAACAACACCACCTCCACCTAGCCACCAGACTGGCTACCGCTCAGAACCTGGGGTATTCCAAAAGAAAACAGAATACCTTAGCAAGCTAAACAAAGAAAAACTGCATGAAAGTGTCAACCAAAGGACAAAGTAACAGAAAAACATGCAGTAGAAAGAGTCACAACTGTCCACAACAGGACCACAAGAAATGCACAACGTGCAAAGCAACAGCAACGACCTAGCCCAGGAACCACATCCTGCAGGGCCTACTAGGCTACCAAGAGCCAGAATGTTGCAAACTACCAAAGAAGAAACTTCTAACACCCTAAAATGTGGGAAGTGATAGTAGCAAAAACAACAACGAGGAACCGGATCGAAGGCAAACGCAGTCCCCCAATCCACCATGTCCAAGTCAAAAGCTCGAGGGTCAACACGTGAAAACACAAGGGACCTTCCACCCGACATGCCCAGCCCGTACCTGGAGCAAGAAAACATGGGTGGCCTTGGCTATATCACTCAACTCCACCCCCATAAAGAGCTACAACCACCACTACTAACCACGACCCACGATTCGGCCTTTAGGAAAATAAAGAAAACGGCCGACAAGGAAAACCCAGAAATACAACTGGAAATCCACTCGGAAATGAAACACAAGGTAAAGGAAGAGTGTTGAAATAAACCAACACGACTAGGCGTTGAGTGAAACCCACTCAGTGCCTACCTAAACTTTGGCGTTGAGCGAGCTAGCCTCACTCGCCGCCAAAATAATACCACTACCCACAAGCCCACTAATGAATGCGGAGCTCGACGACAGTCGAACGACCAAGGCAGAAGATCCAGAACTCGAGTAGTTGTCTGCCACTTGAGTATCTAAACTCCCGCACTCGAAACCATCTAAATTCGCCTAGCAACAGAAAATATACAAAGCGCACGATCAGTGACGCACGATCAGTGGTCGTGCGCACTCATCGGCTGATGATCGTACGAAACGAACCTGGAAAACCTGACAAAAAACCTAGCAACTGCGTACGATCAGTGTCGCACGACCACTGGTCGTGTGCACTGTTGCCAGCGCTCGTGCGATTTTCCGAGACAGAACTTTGGAAACTGAAAGACAGCCGCGCACGAGCAGAGGCACACGACCAGTGGTCGTGCGCCCTAACGGTTGATGACCGTGCGCGGTCAACCTGCACCGTTTGGAATTTCCCGAACGACACCGGAACGCACACACGACTCACGCCACTGCAGTAGCAGCAGACAACTATCAACGTCGCGCACCACTACCATACGAACTATGCCTAATCATTCGAGTAATACCATAACGAAAATCGGCAACCACACCCCCCTCCTAACTCTCCCTCTCGGCTACACCCGAACCAGAGCAACAATCAAAATAAAGGAAAACAACGGCTCCACGCCGACAATTTGGATTCCAATCATCACAAAATAGGGGGGGTTTCAGTAGGAAGAACTAAGCCCTATAGTTAGCAAGAAAATGAGAACAACAAGGCCTCTAACCTGGGCTAACCGGGATTTCAATTTCATCAAGAAAATTCAAAAAAAGGAAAACTTGGCAAGGGCAAGAATACCACTTGCCTCAATCACAGCGAAGCTTTGGACTGCTTTCCTCCTCTTCGCACGGATCAAAACGGCCGCAACACCTAAAACAAAAACTCGGCCATTAATGGCGGAAAAATTCCAAAACCGAAAATTCCAATCCTCCCAGAACTCCACGAAAATCGAATTTCTTACCACAGGAATGAAGGTCTTGACGAGAGCAATCCAAATCCACTCTCGGAATCGAATTCCGTCCACAAACGCTCCGGGAATCGGCGTCCGAAGGCAAGGGTAGGCGGTTTCTCCGTTTCCTCGTACAGGACCGGCGGTTTTCTTACGGGGAAGATGAAGATGGCGGGGGTTTTATTCTCTATATATATATATATATATATATAGTTATATAATTATATAATTAATTACAAAATTACATAAAGCACCACATCGACGCGAAAACCGAACTACCTCGGAATTCGACGAAATTCGCACCGTAGCTAAATACCCACGCTACGAACACAACGGCGAAGTCGAAATTACTTTTCGACAAACAGAACTCGAGTTATACCCAAATAAAGCCAAACACCAACATCCCCCCGAGAGGCCACACCGGGTCACCCAAAACGACTCGGCTTGCTAGGGAGATCTTGCCAACAGGCTACAGAATAGGGCACTCAGTTCTAAGGAGCTAAACCATACTCCACAAATGGCACAAGCCACGGAAACGCGTCATCGTAACGCCAAACGAGAATAAAAATAATCGCTGAAAAAACGGGGCGTTACAGTCACCCCCCCTAAAAGAAAGTTTCGTCCCGAAACTTTACGCACAACCCTCCTACTAAAGAAGGAAAAGTAACAAACAGAAGTTACAAAGGGAAACATACCGATCAAATCAGCGAAACAGGTGAGGGTACGCCCTCTTCATGGCCGACTCTAGCTCCCAAGTCGCGCTCTCCAAATCCTGATTTTTCCATAGAACTTTCACCATCGGTATGGACTTCTTTCATAGCACACGCTCCTGAGTATCCAAAATACGAACTGGCACCTCAACAAAAGAGAGGTTGGGCTCCAACTGGGGCACAACATCCAAGAGTTGCCCACTGCTGCGCACACACTTCCGCAATTGGCTAACATGAAAAACATTATGAACACCAGGGAAGTTCGCTGGCAAATCCAATCTATAAGCAGACACACCAATCCGCTCCAAGACCTCAAACGGGCCCACATACCTTGGGTCCAATTTCCAATTTTTACCAAATCTCTTCACACCAACCATTGGAGAAACCTTGAGGTATACATGATCCCCTACTAAAAACTCCAAAGCAGACCTACGCCGATTGGCGTTCTTTTCATACCTCTCCTGAGCTAACCGAAGCTTCTCCCGAATAAGCTTCACGGCGACTTCCATCTCTTCCAGAGCATCTGGACCCAACAAAGGCTTCTCACCAGCCTCAGCCCAAAACAACGGAGTCCTACAGCGCCTCCCATACAAAGCTTCGAACGGAGCCATCTGCAAGCTTTCCTGATAACTGTTATTATAAGCAAATTCCATGAGTCGCAGACGCTCATCCCACGCTCCACCGTGGTCTAAAATATAGCACCTGATCATATCCTCAACAATCTGATTGACCCACTCCGTCTGCCCATTGGTCTGAGGGTGGTACGCAGTAGAATACCTCAGATCCGTACCCAAACCCTCCTGCAGACTCTGCCAGAAACGAGAAGTAAACCGGGAGTCTCGATCAGAAATGATGCTAACCGGCACACCGTGGAGTCGGATGACTTCATTCAAGTACAACTCCGCTATCCTCCTCATCGGGTAATCAATCTTATAAGGCACGAAGTGAGCACACTTCGTCAATCTATCCACTATAACCCAAACAGAATCAAATCCTCTCGGGGATTTTGGCAAACCCGTAATGAAGTCCATAGATATACTCTCCCACTTCCAAGTCGGGATCTCTAGCGGAGTCAACTTACCACCAGGCCTTCCATGATCGGCCTTCACACGCTTGCAAGTGTGACACTCAGCAACATATCGGGCTATATCTCCTTTCATACCATACCACCAGGCAACTTGCCTTAAGTCACGGTACATCTTCGTAGATCCTGGATGGTAGGCAACGCTGGAACCATGAGCCTCACTGCAAATCATACCTCTAATGTCCCCAACAGCGGGAACGCAAAACCTGCCGCGGTACTTCAAAGTACCCGCATCATCAATAGTAAAATCTGGCAACTCTCCCTTCTCTGTCCTGGTAAAAAGGTGCAACAGATCCGGATCGTCCTTCTGATGCAGTCTAGTCAAAGAAATCCAGGACGGCTCTGCCACTGACAAACTACTCTGCAAACCACAGCATCCCACTGAAATATCCATAAGGAGGAACTCCTCAACTAACCGATCGGCGGAGAGGTTAAAGATCTTTCCCGTCTTTCGGCTCAGGGCGTCGGCCACCACATTGGCCTTGCCCGGATGATACTGGATTTCTACGTCATAATCCGCCACATACTCAAGCCACCGCCGCTGACGCAGATTCAACTCCTTCTGCGTGAACACGTACTTCAGGCTCTTATGGTCAGTAAAAATCTTGCACTGAGCCCCATAAAGTAAGTGCCTCCACAACTTCAACGCATAGATAACCGCTGCAAACTCAAGGTCATGCGTTGGATAATTCTTCTCATGAGTCTTCAGCTGCCTTGACCCATAAGCGATTACTTTTCCATCCTGCATTAATACGCATCCCAGTCCTATATGCGAAGCATCCACATACACATCATAATCCACGCCCTCAGTAGGAAGGGTCAGAACGGGAGCAGTACACAATCTCCTCTTTAACTCTTGAAAAGCTTCTTCGCACTTCTCGCTCCAAACAAAAGCCACATTCTTCTGAGTCAGCTTGGTCAAAGGTGCGGCTAGAGAAGAGAAACCCTCCACGAATCTCCTGTAATAGCCAGCCAACCCTAAGAAACTTCTGATCTCCTTAGGAGTGTTCGGCCTACTCCAATCCATCACTGCTGCAATCTTTTCTGGGTCAACCGAGATCCCATCCTTGTTCACCACGTGGCCTAGAAAAGAAACCTGAGGCAACCAAAATTCGCACTTGCTCAACTTGGCGAATAACTTGTGGTTCCTCAACTCTGACAGGACCAAACGCAAATGCTGCTCATGCTCCTCAGCACTGCGAGAATAAACCAACACGTCATCAATGAAGACCACCACGAACTTGTCTAGGAAATCCTTGAATACCCGATTCATCATGTCCATGAAAGCTGATGGTGCGTTGGTCAAACCAAACGACATCACCAAAAACTCGAAGTATCCATGCCTCGACCTAAACGCAGTCCGTGGAATATCTGCCTCACGGATTCTGAGCTGATGATAGCCCGAATGAAGATCGATCTTGGAGAACACCGTGCTACCATGCAACTGGTCAAATAAATCATCGATCCTCGGCAGAGGGTACCTGTTCTTGATAGTGACCTTGTTCAACTCTCTATAGTCGATGCAAAGCCGCATCGACCCATCTTTCTTCTTTACGAACAAAACAGGAGCACCCCAAGGCGACGAACTCTGCCTGATAAAACCTTTAGCCAACAACTCATCTAACTGAATTCGCAACTCCTCTAACTCACGAGGGGCCATCCGGTACGGTGCCTTAGCAATAGGACGCGTACCCGGCTCCAAATCAATAACAAACTCCACATCCCGCTCAGGAGGGATACCAGGAAGATCATCAGGAAAAACATCGGCGAAACCACGAACAATAGGAATCTCCTCAGAGCGTGGCACGCTAACAACGGTTCCAACTGCCGAGACTAAACAAACACAACAATCAGAAAGAAACAATCTCTGAACATATACCGCAGAGAGAACAGGAGAATCCTGACACGGATCAGCATACACGCTGCCGGGCTGACCGTCGTCCCTAATGAAGTCCAAGCGCTTTCCTTTGCACTGAATGACCGCATCATACCGAGAGAGCCATTCCATGCCCAAAATGACATCGAAGTCCTCTAGATCAATCATCTTCAGGTCCGCCTTCGCAAGAAAATCCCCCAACAAAACCGGGCAATCCAAAATACCCAAATCTGACAACACAGATTCACCAGAGGGAAACTTGACACGGAAGGAATCCCAAACACGATCTAGAGACAACCGATGACGCTCCACAAAGGCTCTAGCCACGAACGAGTGGGTAACGCCGGAGTCAAACAGAACACGCGCCCAGCGGTTCTTCACCTTAAATTTCCCTATAGGAGCGCACAAAGCTAAGGAACTAGCACAACAGTACCGCAAATAATCTAGCAACTAAACTACCAGGCTAGAAAGAAAACAACAAACAACTAACCTGAGATCACCTGGGTCGAAGTCTGAGCCTCCTCGGAAGAAATCACGTTCAGCTTCCCTTTTCCCTTGTCCACACGCTGAGGTGGAGGTAAAGCCTGTAACGGAATTGCAGGAAGAGCTGGCTGAAACTGAGGACACCTTGACTTAATGTGACCCTTCTGCCCACACTGAAAGCAGATTTTATCCTTGGACCAACACTGGGCCGCATCATGGCCGGATCGCTTGCAAACTGAACAGGAGACATCTCTCCTAGGAGCACCCTGAATCGCATGAACCTGCTCCTTCTTCTGAGCTGCCGCCTTCTTGAAACACCTCTCGACAGGATGGCCTGACCGGCCACAAAAACTGTACACCACCCTGCTCCTCTTTCCCGGAACAGCATCGGGTACCAGGGGTTTCTTCTCCTCTACCAACTTCCTCTTATCCTTCTTCAACTGCTGGCCTCTGCTCTTCGCCGTCTCAATAGCCTCCACCTTCAGAGCAGCCTCTACTACACCTGCATAAGACACTGACCCATAAGCACTGGTCAACTGCTGCACCTCACTCCTCAAACCACCGAGGAATCGCTTAACTCAATCAGCCTCAACGCTGACCAATCCAGGGGCAAAACGGCTCAACTTGCTGAACTCTATCTCATACTCACCCACCGTGAGTTGCCTTTGCTTCAGATGGAGGAAGTCGTTCATGAGGCGGTTACGCTCGACCGAGGGTAAGAACTTCCTCAACAGCATCTCCTTGAACACTTCCCAAGAGCATCCGGCAACCAGGCTCTCCTTCTCTCTCAGCCACCAACTCTTAGCCAAACCTTTGATCTGATAGGCAGCTATCATCACCCTCTGGTCATCTGCAATCCCTGAGTACGAGAACATCTCCTCCATGGAGATCAGCCAGTCGTCTATCACCATGAAATCTGCCTTCCCATCATAAGTGGGAGGGCTCAGCCTCTGAAACTGCGAGATGAAGGCCATCTCTGCTGGCACCACCACTGGAGGCCTCAAGGGTGCAGGAGGAGGAGGAACAGCTAACCCCCCTACAGGAACTTGCACACCCTGAGCCTGCCCTGCCACAACCGCCACCAAAGTCTGAATCTGGGCTTACACCTCCTCCAACTGCCTGCCCATAGCTTCACTACTCTGACGCAGACCCTCGATCACCGCATCGTTCTGAGCTCCAGAAGATTCACCCTCAGACAGGGGAGTCGATCGGGTCGCAGGACGCCTAGCCATCCTAAAAATCATTACAATGCAAATCAGATCCAAATCCCACGACTAGAACCGACTACTAGTACAGACAATACATATGTAGATATAGACTTAAAGCTGCTAACTTGCTCTGAGAGTTTATCTTCTTCACAATAATTAGATGATATGCCCTATCCTAGGATGGTTAACCACCACCTCACTAACTCTTGTGCCTAGATCGGATGCATGAACTTATGTTAATTTGAAAACTCATGTGTGTACATATGTCATCCTGCAAATCTTTAGCTCGGCGCGTTGTGCTTATGCAATGATATGATATGCATGATTGTGCTATGCATTCTAAAAAAAAGGCCCTAATGCATGCTATGAGCGGCGTACGCATGAAAATGTTATGCATCCCATACTACATAACATTTCCATGCAACGAAAAAGAAACGTGCTAGTCGCAGTCATGTGGTGAGGTTATGCATCCCATACTACATAACCCTCACATGTAGCCCCTATGGTGGATCCATATACGAACACATATTATGCATCCCATACTACATAATATGCCCCGTATACTTCATGTTATGCTATGAGTGTAGTGTTCGTGCTTTTGCCAAGACGTGCTGATGACATATCGGTGTGTGAATGACATGATGCAGAACTACTAAAAGCAAACAAAGGAAGGTTGCTCAACTAACTTGTCAAGCAACCTCCCTCTGATACCAACTGTCACAACCCGCATTTTCTCCGAATTAAGAATTATCAGAGTAAGAGAAAACACGCGTCGTGATGCCACGTCAAGCAGGGGATAACTACTGACGCTCAGGCAAAACCAACTACCAACTTAATGAAAGAAAATCATGTGATTAATGATTAGAAAATCAGTTATAATTAGAGTCCGTATCCCTCGGCTCAGTGGATCATCTAGTCCACAAATGAAAACTATATTAATACGCTGCGAAAAAATACTTTATTTAGATTTGACATCCTAAGGAGCACATAAGGGTCCCAAGAGAACCACTCATGCTATGCAAGATCCTACATTTAATTTATATAATATATAAGAAAACGGTCTTTATACGTGATTTGGAAAATAGTGATTTCGCTTTATAAAACATGCTGATCATGAGCTTTATTTATAATAACAATTATAATTTAAAAATAACTAGCAACCTAGCATAAAACCTTCTCAGAGCAAGTAGACTATCTCCAGAAAATGATAGCAGCAATAGTATATATCTAGTACAAGGTAAAAACTACCAGTGGGCGCCAACAACCTGACACGAACCCACTAGCACAAATATATGTCTGTAAGAAAGTACTGAAAACAACCTCACTAACAAGGTAAACATAACTCCAAGGTCCGGAAGTCCACCAACAACACCACCTCCAACTAGCCACCAGACTGGCTACCGCTCAGAACCTGGGGTATTCCAAAAGAAAACAGAATACCTCAGCAAGCTAAACAAAGAAAAACTGCATGAAAGAGTCAACCAAAGGACAAAGTAACAGAAAAACATGTAGTAGAAAGAGTCACAACTGTCCACAACAGGACCACAAGAAATGCACAACGTGCAAAGCAACAGCAACGACCCAGCCCAGGAACCACATCCTGCAGGGCCTACTAGGCTACCAAGAGCCAGAATGTTGCAAACTACCAAAGAAGAAACTTCTAACACCCTAAACTGTGGGAAGTGATAGTAGCAAAAACAACAACGAGGAACCGGATCGAAGGCAAACGCAGTCCCCCAATCCACCATGTCCAGTCAAAAGCTCGAGGGTCAACACGTGAAAACACAAGGGACCTTCCACCCGACATGCCCAGCCCGTACCTGGAGCAAGAAAATATGGGTGGCCTTGGCTATATCACTCAACTCCACCCCCATAAAGAGCTACAACCACCACTACTAACCACGACCCACGATTCGGCCTTTAGGAAAATAAAGAAAACGGCCGACAAGGAAAACCCAGAAATACAACTGGAAATCCACTCGGAAATGAAACACAAGGTAAAGGAAGAGTGTTGAAATAAACCAACACGACTAGGCGTTGAGTGAAACCCACTCAGTGCCTACCTAAACTTTGGCGTTGAGCGAGCTAGCCTCACTCGCCGCCAAAATAATACCACTACCCACAAGCCCACTAATGAATACGGAGCTCGACGACAGTCGAACGACCAAGGCAGAAGATCTAGAACTCGAGTAGTTGCCTGCCACTTGAGTATCTAAACTCCCGCACTCGAAACCATCTAAATTCGCCTAGCAACAAAAAATATACAAAGCGCACGATCAGTGACGCACAATCAGTGGTCGTGCGCACTCATCGGCTGATGATCGTGCGAAACGAACCTGGAAAACCTGACAGAAAACCTAGCAACTGCGCACGATCAGTGTCGCACGACCACTGGTCGTGCGCACTGTTGCCAGCGCTCGTGCGATTTTCCGAGACAGAACTTTGGAAACTGAAAGACAGCCGCGCACGAGCAGAGGCACACGACCAGTGGTCGTGCGCCCTAACGGTTGATGACCGTGCGCGGTCAACCTGCACCGTTTGGAATTTCCCGAACGACACCGGAACGAGCACACGACTCACGCCACTGCAGTAGCAGCAGACAACTATCAACGTCGCGCACCACTACCATACGAACTATGCCTAATCATTCGAGTAATACCATAACGAAAATCGGCAACCACACCCCCCTCCTAACTCTCCCTCTCGGCTACACCCAAACCAGAGCAACAATCAAAATAAAGGAAAACAACGGCTCCACGCCGACAATTTGGATTCCAATCATCACAAAATAGGTGGGGTTTCAGTAGGAAGAACTAAGCCCTATAGTTAGCAAAGAAAATGAGAACAACAAGGCCTCTAACCTGGGCTAACCGGGATTTCAATTTCATCAAGAAAATTCAAAAAAAGGAAAACTTGGCAAGGGCAAGAATACCACTTGCCTCAATCACAGCGAAGCTTTGGACTGCTTTCCTCCTCTTCGCACGGATCAAAACGGCTGCAACACCTAAAACAAAAACTCGGCCATTAATGGCGGAAAACTTCCAAAACCGAAAATTCCAATCCTCCCAGAACTCCACGAAAATCGAATTTCTTACCGCGGGAATGAAGGTCTTGACGAGAGCAATCCAAATCCACTCTCGGAATCGAATTCCGTCCACAAACGCTCCGGGAATCGGCGTCCGAAGGCAAGGGTAGGCGGTTTCTCCGTTTCCTCGTACAGGACCGGCGGTTTTCTTACAGGGAAGATGAAGATGGCGGGGGTTTTATTCTCTATATATATATATATATATATAATTATATAATTATATAATTAATTACAAAATTACATAAAGCACCACATCGACGCGAAAACCGAACTACCTCGGAATTCGACGAAATTCGCACCGTAGCTAAATACCCACGCTACGAACACAACGGCGAAGTCGAAATTACTTTTCGACAAACAGAACTCGAGTTATACCCAAATAAAGCCAAACACCAACATCCCCCCGAGAGGCCACACCGGGTCACCCAAAACGACTCGGCTTGCTAGGGAGATCTTGCCAACAGGCTACAGAATAGGGCACTCAGTTCTAAGGAGCTAAACCACACTCCACAAATGGCACAAGCCACGGAAACGCGTCATCGTAACGCCAAACGAGAATAAAAATAATCGCTGAAAAAACGGGGCGTTACAGCTGATGGGATCTAGGTTCCTTAGATTGTGCAATTGCACCATTGTTATCACAGTAGAGAACTACGGGACCAACAATGCTAGGAACTACATCAAGCTCGCCGATGAATTTCCTAATCCATACAGCCTCCTTCGCTGCGTTAGCTGCAGCGATATACTCGGCCTCTGCTGTAGAATCAGCACTTGTCTCTTTCTTGGAACTCTTTCAGCTCATAGCTCCTCCATTAAGGCAAAACAAAAACCCTGACTGAGACTTTGAATCGTCCCTATCAGTTTGGAAGCTAGCATCTGTGTAACCACTTACAACGAGCTCTTCCTCTCCACCATACACCAAGAACACATCCTTAGTCCTTCTCAAGTACTTCAGGATATTCTTGACTGCAATCCAGTGACACTCACCGGGGTCTGACTGATACCTTCTAGTCATGCTCAAAGCAAAGGAGACATCGGGTCGAGTACACAACATTGCATACATGATTGATCCAATTGCCGAAGCATATGGAATAAACTTCATGCAGTCTTTATCTTCATAAGATTTTGAACACTGGTCCTTAGAGAGATTCATACCATGAGACATGGGTAAAAATCCTTTCTTGGACTCAAGCATGTTGAACCGCTTCAACACCTTCTCAATGTATGTACTCTGGGTCAAACCCAGCAACTTCTTCGATCTATCTCTATAGATCTTAATACCAAGTATATAAGTCGCTTCACCCAAGTCCTTCATAGAAAAGCAGTTCCCTAGGTTGTTCTTAACAACTTTCAGGGTAGGAATGTCATTCCCAATCAACAGTATGTCATCTATATACAATATAAGGAAGACAACAATGCTCCCACTGATTCGCTTGTAAACACAAGGCTCATCTTCATTCTTGATGAAACCAAACTCTTTGATTTTCTAATCAAAACGAAGATTCTAACTTCGATAGGCCTGTTTCAGTCCATAGATGGACTTATTCAGCTTGCATATTTTAGTGGCTTCATTTGAGGATACAAAACCCTCGGGTTGTGTCATGTACACTTCCTCAAGGAGGTTTCCATTAAGGAAAGCCGTTTTGACATCCATCTGTCAGATCTCGTAGTCATAATACCCAGCAATAGCAAGCAATATCCTTATGGACTTTACCATGGCAACAGAGGAAAAGGTCTCATCATAGTCAATACCATGAGTTTGCTTGAAACCCTTAGCCACCAGTCGCCCTTTGAATGTCTGTACATTCCCATCCATGTCGGTCTTCTTCTTGAAGACCCATTTGCACCCTATGGGTCGTACCCCTTCAGGTGGTTCCACCAAGTTCCAAACTTGGTTTGCATACATGGAGTCCATTTCAGATTTTATAGCCTCAAGACATTTGTCGGAGTCCGGTCCATTCATAGCCTCTTGGTAGGTCGCTGGTTCATCATCATGATCCATAAGCAACACATTACCTATTTGAGACATGAGAAATCCATATCTCTCAGGCTCAAACCTCGGTCTACCAGATCTACGTAGGACTTGTGTTTCTTGAGCAGGTTCTCTAGCTACAATATCTTGTAGTCCTGTCTCAGAATCCAATTCTGGTTCATTCACTACTTGTTATTCTTGAACTTCTTCAAGTTCTACCTTTTCAGTCTTTCTTGATAAAAACTCTTTCTCCAAGAAGACGCCAGTCCTTGCGACAAACACTTTGCCCTCGGACGGTAGGTAAAAGTAATACCCTTTCGTTTCCTTAGGATATCCCACAAGATAACATTTATCCGATTTGGGTTCCAGCTTGTCAGGCATTTGACGTCGCACGTATGCCTCACAGCCCCAAATTTTAATGAACGACATACTAGGACGCTTCCCAGTCCATATCTCATATGGTGTCTTCAGAACCGTTTCCGTTGGAGCGCAATTCAGTGTCATTGCAGCAGTCTCTAAAGCAAAACCCCAAAAGGAAACAGGAAAGTCTACATGACTCATCATCGAACGTACCATGTCTAACAAAGTACGATTTCTCCTCTCAGACACACCATTATGCTGTGGTGTTCTAGGTGGAGTGAGCTGTGATATAATACCACACTCTTTGAGATGATCACGGAACTCATGACTCAGGTATTCGCCACCTCGATCAGATCGGAGTGCTTTAACCCTTTTTCCCAACTGATTTTCTACTTCATTTTTGAACTCTTTGAACCTTTCAAAGGTCTTGGATTTGCACTTCATAAGATACATATATCCGTATCTACTGAAATCATCAGTAAATGTAACGAAGTAGAAATACCCACCTCTAGCCATGGAGCTCATGGGTCCACATACATCACTATGTACAACACCCAAGAGATCCCCAGCCCTCTCAGTATAACCAGTGAAAGGGGCTTTAGTCATTTTGCCTGACAAACAAGATTCGCATCGCTCAAATGATTCATAATCAAATGAGTCCAAAAGTCCATCTTTATGGAGCTTCGATATGCGCTTCTCGTTTATATGGCCCAAACGACAATGCTAGAGATATGTAGGGTTTGAGTCATTTGTTATTAGTCTTTTATTATTTTCTACACTATAAATCTGATGGTCCAAGTTCAAAACATAAAGACCATTAAACAATTGGGCTACAGCATAACAAACATCATTCATAAATATAGAACAACAGTTGTTCTTAATTATAAAAGAAAATCCAATCATGTCCAAACATGAAATGGATATAATGTTTCTAGTTATTGCCGGAACAAAATAACAGTTATCTAGTTCTATTACAAGCCCACTGGGCAAAGAAAGACGGTAAACCCCTACAGCTACAGCAGCAACTCTTGCTCCATTGCCGACGCACAGGTCCACCTCCCCTTTACTCAACAATCTTCTCCTTCCCAGTTCCTGCACATTTGTACAAATGTGTGAACCACATCCGGTATCCAATACCCAAGATGACGGAGCAGAAAGGTTTATCTCTATAACGTAAATATTTGAAGCGAAATTCATACCTCCCTTAATTTTCTGCAGACCCTCAATGTACGAAGGACAGTTCCTCCTCCAATGACCAGCCTTGCCACAGTAGTGGAATTTCCCCTCCTTCACCGTGCTCTTCTTTTTAATCAGTGCAGAAGACTTGGGCTCGAGATGTGACTTAGGTCCCACCTTCGTCTTCTTAGAACCCTTGGCCTTGCCGTTGACCTTATGCACCATCAGTATGGGGCTGGCAGGCTTGGCCTTCTTCATATTGATCTCGGTAGTTCTTAACATGCCTAGGAGCTCGGGCAGTGTCTTGTCTATTTCATTCATGTTGTAGTTCAAGACAAACTGCTAGTAAATGTCCGGCAATGATTGCAGGATCAGATCTGTGGCCAACTCTTTACCCAGAGGAAAACCCAGTCTTTCAAGGTTCCCATCTTGCACTGAAACAACGCTTTGGTGACGTCAAACCTCTCTTGACGAGCTTTCCCTTGAAACATTTTCTTGAGATGCTCGCCAATCTCCTTGCACCCCATGTTCTCATGTTGCTTCTGAAGCTCAGAGTTTATGGTGGCAAGCATAAGGCATTCGACGTCCAAGGCGTCATCAGTATACTTCTTATAAGTATCTTTATCAGCACGGGAAGAATTCCCGGTCGGCACCTCGGGGGCTTCTTCTTCCAAGACATAGAGCTTTCGCTCTTGCCTGAGAACAATTCTCAGGTTCCTGTACCAGTCCATGTAGTTAGTCCCACTGAGCTTATCCTTCTCAAGGATGGCTGTCAGAGACAGAGTGGAGTGTAAACCACTTGCCATGGAATTCTACAAGAATTCATGCAGAATAAATCGGTACCAAAATTTCAAAATACAATTATTTTTCTTAATTTGGACTTCAATAAAAAACTCCCACTATTTTATTCGAAATAATAGCCCTCACTATCAATTCGGAGAGTTCATGCGAGCTACTCTATTAGTGGACAAGATCCGTATTTCACCAACACTATGAGTCATCTTTGGCTTTCCTCTCACAATACGGTTATTTAGGTAGGCAACGCTTGACAATTGCATCCTCATGCAATTCTTTTATGGTTGGTGAATAACTCCTTATTCGCATCCATCATATGGTGCATGCCAACCCTATGCCTCTAGGAACTCAACTTTTGAGGTCACTTAGTTAAGATGGACCCAACGTCGACAGTGGGATATCACAATTATACGCTCGCACCCTTACCAAGATAGATTAATGCACCTTGCTTTGGCAAGCCCACACTTCATCGATCGAGGCAGGAAGAGTGTCATCCATCGGAAGGCATCCGAACACTTAATATTAGAGGAAGGGATTTTAATTATAGGTTAACAATTAACCACGATCAACATTTGATTAATGTGCACATCCACAGAAGAACAATTCTAAAATCCACATGCATCCCTTATGTGCACAACCTGATATTATCAACATTTGATAGAAAGGAAGGGTTAAATCTGAACATCCAGACTCTTCCAAATCTTCAGATTTACATGCATTGGACAAAAACAAAGACAACTCAACTTAAAGCAGTAGACAAGCTCGTCTCTCATTGTTGGATTCAAAATCCAAAACAATACATTGGTTCACTAACCATTCGAGGGACGGTTACTGCCAAGCAGACAACAATTTCTAACAATTAGAAATAACCACGAAATTCCAGACGTTCCTGGCAGGGTTCCAAGGGGCAGAGCCCCTAACCTGTGGGTTATGGGCCCACCGATCTCCCTTGGAAAAACCATCAACAATTGATGTACCAGGAATAAATCTAGACATTTAAAACACTTCTAAATCCCTAGGTTTACACGCACTGTGATAACCTAACTTCCAAAACAACAATCATGGCCGAAACCTCGCTCTGATACAACAGTTGGGTTTTCTATGGAGGTTGGCACAACACTTGTGCACGCAGCGGAAGGAATAAAATAAGAACAACCAAAAGAGAAATGGATCGGGCCATGAATGTTGAATCAAGAAGTTATCAAAATAACAAGGCAAAATTACCTCTTCGGTGTTGAGTCACAACTCAACAAAGATTCTCCAAGATCTGAGTCCTGTCGGTGGGGAGTTTCACGTAGAATAATGTCTACGTTTCTGCATAAATCCACACGAGTGGGAGAACACCTAGCTTCGTCGCACGAAGGGTCAGGAAGGAGATTGACCGCACCTTGCGATTCCACGGACTGCTAGGTCTGCGCCAGGAAAGGCAATACCGACGACAATCGTCGGAGAGGAGGAGGTCGGCGGAGCAAACACGGCGGCGGAACACTTCCGTCCGGCGGAGTTCGGGATTCGGCGGATCGGTAGAACGGCGGAACGCTTCCATCGGGTTCTATTCGACCGCAGGAAAAATCGCCTCTTCTTCCCAAAACCCTAAGTCCCTATTTATACTAAAAGTATAAACAGACCTAAAAGCATCGCTATCCGCAGACAACACAGTGTAGGGTCATCGAATCGTTCGGCGAGAAACAGCGGATGGATTCGGCGAGAATCACCCGCAGAATCGTCAAGAATCAGGGACGACTCTCGACGAATGGCCTCAGTCGTCGAGTCATACTCGACGACACTCGACGATTCTCGTCGATCGGCGGTCGATGACAATCGTCGAACGACGGTCGACGATATTCGTCGATCGGCGGTCGACGATATTCGTCGACCCACGTTCGACGACAATCGTCGAACGGCGGTCGACGATATTCGTTGATCGGCGGTCGACGATATTCGTCGACCCGCGTTCGACGACATTCGTCGAACGGCGGTCGACTATATTCGTCGATCGGCGGTCGACGATATTCGTCGACCCGCGTTCGATGACAATCGTCAAACGGCGGTCGATGATATTCGTCGACCATGCTTCAGTCGTCGAGTCATACTCGACGACTCTCATCGACTCAGCCTCAGTCGTCGAGTCATACTCGACGACTCTCGTCGAAACAGCCTTAGTCGTCGACTATCCATTCTCAATGAACTTTCTTGGCAACGATTGCATGACCCCCATACACTATGGTGATTGGTAACCATTACCAACACAGTCAATCTTCCAACTTATCCACAGCTCTTATGTGCGACCCTGCAGGCTCATATCGGGTTGGTAGTGAGATCACATGTTTGACCACTTCTAGATCACCATGGTAACTCCAACATTGCATGCCGCTTGTCAAGTTCCTCTAGGGAGAGTGCGAGCCGGCCCGCCCCACTCGCCCCTTGCTTACTCCAACATAGATCCACTTACTGCCTGAGAATAAAGGGCGTCGACTAGGCGGGCTTCACTCAACGTCAAGGAAACGCGTTGTTTGGCCTTCACTTAATGCTAAGGCAGAATCGCATTGAGTGTCTGGCCTTCACTCAACGCTAGGGCAGAACAGTGTTGAGTGTCTAGGTTGGCGAGTGCTCCTTGAAAAACTCCACTCATCAAGGGCGGCGAGTACTCGATAGAGCTGATACTCGTCTCCTTCTCCCTGCCTTTGGCGAGTACGGGCCCAGCTAGCCCTACTTGCCTGCTTTCTGCTGAATCACCTAAGGCGAGTGTGAGCCGGCCCGCTCCACTCACTTGTCTCATATCCCTCTCCCTGGGACTTGGCCATTAGCTCCTGCCGGCCCCACTCTTCGGATACGGGGTTGTACACTATAACTTGAATCATCAAGTAGTAGAAGAATCAATTAATGTAGTTTTTGATGAAACTTTTGTTCTAATGAGATTTCTAACTACTCTAGTCTAGGTGATATAGATTCTAGAAAAGAGAAGTTAAATATAGGTGACTCACCTGATTTTTAGTTACACACTAGAGAAAATGTAGAAATTCCTATAGAAGATACATTAACTGCTTAGGGGGAGGAAGAGAATCATCCTAATCCGCCTGCAGAACTAGGTGATGGTAGGAACCTGCCTGTAGAAGTTATACACCTTAGAGATCATCCTATTGATCAGATAATAGGTGATGACAGATTAGGAGTGACTAATAGGAGTAGACATCACAATGAAGTTCTATACTCTAGCTTTCTCTCTCGGATACAACCTAACAAGTTTGAAGAAGCTAATTTAGACCCCAACTGGATTATTGTTATGCAAGAAGAGCTTAATCAATTTGAGATATTCAAAGTCTGGAATCTTGTTCCTAGACCTAGTGATCACAATATCATAGTCACCAAGTTAATTTACAGGAATAAACTAGATGAACATGGGGTTATAGTTAAAAACAAAGATAGATTAGTGGCTAAAGGATATAGACAAGAGGAAGGCATAGACTTTGACAAAACTTTTGCTCCTGTAGTAAGGCTAGAGGCCATAAGGTTGTTTTTAGCTCATGCAGCATACAAAGGATACGAGGTCTACCAGATAGATGTCAAGTAAGCATTCCTCAATGGTACACTAAAGGAGGATGTCTATGTTGAGAAGCCACCTAGTTTTGTTAACCCTAAACTCAACTCTTATGTTTTCAGATTGCACAAAGCTTTGTATGGGTTAAAACAGGCACCTATATCCTGGTATAAGACCCTGTCAACCTTTCTTATAGATAACAAGTTCTCTAGAGGAAAGATAAACAAGACATTATTCCTTAGGGACATCAAAGGTTCAAGCATCCTTGTCTAGATATATGTAGATGACATAATTTTTGGGTCTACTAATGAGATGTTGTGTAGAAAATTTGTCAGGCTTATGCAAGGCAAGTTTGAAATGAGCAGCATGGGTGAGCTAAAATTCTTCTTGGGATTCCAAGTTAGACAATCTGAAGATGGTATATCCATCTCTCATTCTAAGTTCACTAAGGAGTTGATTAAGAAGTATGGTATGGAGAATTCTTCTATCATGAGAACTCCAATGGGTTCTTCTGTGTCATTGCACAAGGATGAATCTAGGAAACCAGTTGATGCATCCTCGTATAGAGGCATAATTGGATAACTCCTCTACTTGACTGCTAGTAGGTCAGATATTATGTTCTCAACATGTATCTGTGCTAGGTACCAAGCATGCCCCAAAGAGTTTCATTATACTATTGTAAAGAGAATACTGAGATATCTTAAGGGCACACCCAATCTTGTACTTTGGTATCCTAAGGATAGTGATTTTGAACTCATAGGGTACATAGATGCAGATTTTACAGGGTGTAAAGAAGACAAAAAGAGTACTTCTGGAACTTGCCAATTTCTAGGGAAAAGACTCATAAGTTGGAGTAGCAAGAAGCAAACCAGTGTTGTAATTTCAACAGCAGAATCTGAGTACATATCTGTTGGAAGCTGTTGTGCACAGTTGATGTGGATTCAGCATCAACTATTGGACTATAGTGTGCAGCTAAGTAAATCTGTAATGTTTTGTGATTCTACTAGTGCAATTTCTATTTCTAATAATCATGTCTCACACAGTAGAACTAAACATATAGAAATTAGATATCACTTTCTCAGAGAGAATGTTGAAAAAGAAAATATTATTTTACATTATATTCCAATAGAAAGACAAGTAGCTGACATTTTTAAAAAAAACCCTAGATGAAAGCATGTTCAATTACTTTAAATTTGAACTAGGTATGTTGAATATTGAGTAAACATTTTCTATTAGTAACAACAAAAGATTGTACAACTAACAAAAGATAACTAACCATGTCAACAAATCTAAACAAATAAGAAAGACTTCACATAATTCATAAAACTATATTCAGAACTTAAATTTTATCTAATTCAAAGAATTGTGTCGAGACACCACAGTATGTGTCGACACTATAGGCAGTAATGTGTCGAGACACCAGAATGTGTGTCGACACAATAGGTAGTCATGTGTCGAGACATTAAAAATTAGTGCCGAGACATAAGGGTGTCGAGACCCTGAGATCTGTGTCAAGAGGAATGAACCTTGTGTCAACTTAAGTCGACACATCTCGACTGAGTAGGTTTTCCATGTCAACACTAGATATTTCCCAGAAGTCAGAAAATTCTAAATGCAGCGCGCCTTCTCGCCTTCTGCATTCTATTACTATAAATAGGTTGTGCAAGGATTAGTCAACTACGCTTACCAGAAATCTTGAGAGACTGTTCCCTGGGTGTAGACCTAGAAATCTTTAGTCGACACCTCTCAATCTCAAATTCTCTCAATTCTAATGGCACCCAAGATGGACGAAAACATCAACGAGGGTTATGAGCTGGTGCGAAACGAATTTGTCTCCGCACAGGAAGAAATCAAGAAGGTGATATACCTAGTCAATGAAGCAGATCTTGAGTATCTGCTTTCTGAATCAACAAAGATATGGAAGAAAGAAGTACTTGAGTTCTATTCCAATGCTTCACTAAACCCAAATACGGCCAAGATTAAATCAAATGTTAATGGAGCAAGAGTAAAGGTTACAATCAAACGACTGGCTAAAGTCTTTCAGATTCATAAACAGACAAGGTGAAGGTTGTGTCGACACATTCAGAAGTATGTCGACTTCGCTATAAGAGTAGTGTTGACACCCAGGACTGGTGTCGACACATCCAACAGTCAAGTTTCAACACTTCAAGCAGAATTATTTCCTAAGTACAGAAATCAAGTCAGAGGTACTAACAACTATCAGAACTGTCAGATGTCAGTTATTAACCGGATCAGCCGGTTACCCTTGACAGAGCCTATTTAAAGGGATCAACTCTTCATAAAAAGTAGTAAGAAAAATTTGGTGAAGCCAGATCTAAGAGGTTATCTACTAGAATTCAAAAGGTGGAGAGAAGCAACAAGAATCGTCTTCAACATTCTCCAGCCGAGATCTAACCTAATTTCAAATTCAAGAAGCTTTGAAAAGCTAAGAAGGGATGGATCAAATCTTCTACAACAAGGATCAAGGGAAGCTAACTTATAAAGTTAAGTTCAAGAAGAAGTCACCCGTTTCTCTCTGGGTAACTTATTCAAAACTTTCTTTTCATTATCATTAATCTTGTAAGATCTACATGTAGATCTGAGTGTAGGAGAATAAATTTCTTTGAGTTGTAAGCATGTGTTATAAAGGCTGAGGTATGGCAGGAGTTGCCTGAGGTAGGAGAAGTGGGTATTTCTCTGAAGTGCAGGGACTGATTGTTTTGATTTGTAGGGCAGGGGTTGCCTAAGGTGTTGGAGTGTGGATTCACTCTTAGGTAAAGTTCTTGGGAAGAACTTGAGGTGTAGTATCTTGGTGATCTGAGTGGTAATAATTGTATAGTCTGAGTTGTAGGAGCAGTTGGGCTCTTAGCTGTAAGATCTGAGGATCCGAGTAAAGAAAGAAGGAGTTTGGTCGAATCTAGTTCATTGCTAGATAGGCGAAGAGGGGAAGTGGATGTACCCATCAATTAGGGAACCACTTTAAATCTTATGTACTGTGATGTGATTGATGTGTTGTGTATGATGTGCTTGATGATCTTTACTTGCTAATTAGTTTTTATGTTTAGTCTGACTGGGATAATAAAGATAGAGAAGTAATTTTCATTATCTAAAAGTATCCTAGAATTAAAATTGGATCTATTCACCCCACTTAGGTCACTCTATACAAAAAAAACATTTACACTACGGTACCGACACCCAGAATTTTTCCTTTGTTGTTGTCTCCAAATGTCACCATACCTCCCCTTTTCTTTTCTAGGCTAAGGAACTTATCTTTATCTCTCATCATGTGCTTAGAACACCTAGAGTCCAAGTACCATACATTCTTATAGTCCTTAGCCCGCCAACACACCTAAAAATAGGATGAGGGTTAAATTCGGGTTACCTAAGTTGTTCCAAACATAGTAAAGGTAGTCAACTTCGGCATCCAGATTTATGCAATGTTAGTTAATGAGAAATGTTAAGTGCAAACCTATTTTGGCTATCTGCAAACCATGGTTAAGTGCAAACCAAACTGTTAGGTGCAGACTAATTATAAAAAAAAATCCATTCGTCCATAAGCCCATTTTAATCAGTACAAAGTCCATGTTATTTAATACAAACTATGAGTCCTTTTTGTCAAAATTTGATATTAGAGTTTGAGTTCCAAAACACCATTGTGAGTTTTCAGCAATCAACTTACATGAAAAATAAAAATTTATGTTAGTACAAAGTCCATGCTATTGAAATGTGAAGCATAATTGGAATTAAACTAAAAAGGAATATTCTCTCCATTTGATATATTGCATACCAATAATTATACAGTGCATACCAATAATATTTATGGCAGAGTATTCTCCTCATTTTCAATGAAGTTATCCATGTTTTCTTCCTCTCATTATATGATGTACTGTTTTTTTTCAACTGTTCGAGGGTTCCTAATCATGCTAAGATATTGTTAGCCTATTTTTTATCATATGAAAATCCAGACTGTCTGGATGATTGCTCTACTTCAAGGCAATATTTATTTTTTGTTAAATTAAAGCCCAAAGTGAAAGAAGTTAGAGGGTTTACATAATGTGTGTAGGTATGATAATTTTCACTTACACATGATATGCTTTACATCAATCCACTAAAAGTGATCATAAAAATCTCATACAGTAAGTTTTCACTTTTCACGCATAAAATTCACATAACCTACAATATTTTATCACAAAACTAACAGTGAACCATATTTGTTGAAGCTTTTAACGGTTTAGTTTATAACATTATATAAAGGGTATAGTAAACCACATAATGACACCTTAATTTTCAAAAAAAAAGAACCCAAAATTATAATCTACATGCTCCCCCCACAACTCCGGCATTCAATATGGTCAACTATAATTATAATCTACATGATATTGAAATGTGAAGCATAATTGGAATTAAAATTAAAAGGAAAACTGATTGTATCAGACCTTCATGAAGTTCTGCCGATCTTTGTGTTCTCGGAGCATCCGCCTGATACAGTGCATACCAATAATGATTAAAGAATAAGCATAAGTGTAATATTCTCTTCATTTGATACATTGCATAACAATAATGATACAGTGCATACCAATAATATTTATGGCAGAGTATTCTCCTCATTTGCAATGAATTTGTCCCATTGTGCCGCACTTTCTTCCCGATATCTTCTCCAAATTGATATTTTGGAGGTAATTTAAAACCTTCACGCATTTGCAGTTGTACGAAATGATTCCCATTTATAAACCCAATGTAAATTATCTTGTGAGGCGATGATGGTGGTGAATGCAACGGTAACAGCGTGATGGAATGATATGCAGATAATTGAACAAAAATAATATTGTAACAAAAAGCAACCACCAATCCAATATCAGGCATTGAGATCCACTTGTCCAATGGAGCTGGAGTAACAAGACAATCTAGTGAGCTAAGTAACTCTACTCTTCTATCCATTCCAAGTATGTAAACATATAAGGTTTCTTTGTGATGCAGTTCCAAAGATAGCTCATTATGTACTTTTTGCCAATCTTGACCCATACCCATAGCATTACTAACAACTCTGTACCCACAATGACCATCTGGAATTACATCAATCACATCTATAATATACTCAGAAACATATGGAGGCATTTCTTTATGCACATTCTGTAACAATCTGCTCACTTTTGGTTCTACCTTACATCTGGATCGGACTTTTGTCATTCTGGTTTATACTTGCTCAGCCATCAATACATGCTAAAATAAGGATGGCTCGCGCTTTATTGTTTTTGTGTCATCTTTAAACTTTTTGGAGCTACCCTTCGGTTGACCCTTCAATTTCTTTGGTACTAAAGGCTCTAATGTTTGAGTTCCCGAGAGTTCCATTAATTCACGTAATTTTTTTTATTTCTTATTTTTGTAATGTTGTTGTACTCCTGTATCTTTTTAGGATTCCTTCCATTTCAATGTCAATTTCATTGTACGAATAATCTTCAACCTTAACGTTTTCATTCTTTTCGATCTCTTGCAAAACTAACTGCTTCCAATGATTGTGAACCATCCATAGTGGGAAAGAGTTTGACTGCTGCATATAAGGAAGTAAATCATGTACACATGATAAACCCAATGCAATTCTATTTCTATGTGTGCACTCGCCAGCATCCGTACACCCAGATTTAGCTAGAAGTCTTCCTTTTTTATAAACTCTAAAGCGGTAAAAGAAATCTGCCCAACAAGTCAAAGTACAAGGCACTACCAAACTCTCTATTCAACTGAATTGTGCTTTGGCCAAATGCACGCTTAATCTCGATGTGCTGCAGAGTAATCATTTGATTAAACATTTTCCATATAGTGGTAAGGTTGTCGATGGACACTTCAAGAAATCATTTTAAATGACTGTGTCCACTTCTACACTATTGGTAGTTGAATTATCCAAATGCAAGAACATATCCACCCATGTGGAAACAAAGTATTCTTTATACGGCTTAATCCAAGTAGTAAGTACATAAGAACATGTCTCCGAATATTTTGCATTGTACTCTTCCAACAAAGTGTCAATACGATGTTCAAATTCTTTATGTGTGTGCGCATCCACTATATTTTTCCATGCAAGCAAAAAAATTTCTCATTCCTTTCCACTTTTGAAATATTTTTTGCATTTGGCCAAAATATTTCTACTAATGTGAACCTTGCAAAAAATGTTTTTTGCTTTCAGAAAAATGATTGCAACAGCATTCATAAGGTCAATTTCTCTATCAGTCACAAAAACTTGTGGTAACGAATGCTCATTAAAGAAAGATCTGAAACAATCAAGAGCCCATACATAACTAGATTGTGTTTCATTTGAAATGAACGCAAAAGCCGAATAAAATGTTTGGTTGGTTGAGGTTACACCCACAATGCATAGCAAGGGCATTCGAAACCTGTTTGTCTTATAAGTACAATCCATGATGAATACTGTAGGAAACATTTTGGTAAGTTGTATGGATATGGGGTGTGCAAAAAACAAGCATTCCAAATTACCACTTTCTTTTGCAACTTTATTAAAACTAACATAGCCTGAGTCCGTAATACATTTATACAAAAACTGCATTTGTGTACCTCCTTGTAACTCTTTCAATTGCATTTTAACTCTTTCATTGTATATAGTGTGTAACACAGTTTTGTTAGAAGGATCTCTTTGTTTCAATGTTGTGAGTATTTTTCGTGGCTAACTCTGGCTAAGTACATTTCATGTACAACTTGTTGCTCATTCGAATCTAACCTTCCAGCATATGGGTGAGCTTCTAAGTGCACCATCTCATGGTTGTGAATGCTGCATATAACTTTCAGGCTCCACTCATTTAAATTTAAACCTTTTTTCCCTTTAAGTGAGAACTTACAACCACACCTCTTCGAGCTTGATTTTCTCAAATTTTTTCTAACCAATCCTTTATTACGTTGATTCTCCCGATAATATCCATCTCTGTCGCAACCAATGATAACTCTGGGTTTGAGTCTACTTGTAAGTTTGTCTGCACTTTGTATGGTGATGACAAAACCCAAACCCGTAGCAGTACTGCGTGCCCAATCCACCAAATCAGCCTTGCTAGAAAACATATTTGATGTAACAAAATGCTTGCCAACATCAATTTCAAATCTGGGCTTTTCCTCTTCATAAGATAATGAAAAACATACAGTTTTGAAAATATCTAAAATAGTACACAAGTTTTGAAAAAACAAGATTGACGAAGAGACGATACCTCCATCTAAAGATGGTTGGGGAGAGTGTACCTCGACGGACAATTCCCAATCATGTGATTTGTTCTCCATTAATCTACAAAGATATGAAGTAAAAGCCACTGTTAATCATAATTCAAACCAAGTTACAGGCTAAGGACATATTCCTCACAACAAGCATGATACACAAAATCATACAAACACACTTAGTATTATCAATATCATGGAAAAGATGAGAACTTGGCAAAGAGTTCGTCGACAAACACACTTAGTATTGCTGGTGACGACGAGATCAAAGCTTCATCGACATAAATGCATACAATTTACCTTTCTTCTCCTCTCTTTATGTATATCAAAGTTTCACTTCTACTTCTAGAGTAGCAGTCTTTATAAGCATTACAGTCTATACAAGCTTCATTTCGACTTCTAGACATTATCTAAAGTAACCGCCGCTTTTGAGATGCAGGCACCTAATCTGAGTGTCATATCCATATATCTTCATTAAAGGCAATGTCTCGTGAAATAATGAGTTATTTTGAGGGATGATGGTAAAGGTGATATCCTTTGAATTGATGGTTGTATCCATTATGCATTTCTAACTCTCTTCTATCTGTTTGGATTGTTGGCAGTGGATGCACCCGAACACTTTTAGGTGCACGACGAATGGTTTTCTTTGAAAAATGAGGCTAATACAATTAAAGGAAAAAATGCGGGACTTACCGGCCTGGATTTTCGACGGGAATGACGACGGCTTCACCAGCAAGAGGAGTGAGGAGATCGGCTCACCGACAAATGCTTCACCTTCTAGCGAGCGGCGAGCGACATTCGGGTGTTCTGTGGAGGAGATCGGCTAGCGAGCGGGAGGAGGAGATTGCTAGGGCATGAGCCGAGAAAGATGAAACATGTTGTTAGGGCACACACGGTGAATGGTCTGCACGGAAAGTTCTTGGGAGAGGAGATTAAAGACTTTTGATATTTTTGAGGGGTCTGCATATAGCAGAAATAGGTTTACACTTAACATTGCTCTAGTTAATCTTTTCTTCATGAACAAGCCAAAATTATGACCAAACTTGTTACATTTGGCACAATTAGTGTAGGCGGTGGATATCACGTTTTGTATTCTATTTGGACTCATGCTGGAAGATAGAAACAAGCTTCCAGTTTTAATATAGGTCATTTTATTTTTCTGAATCTTATTGTTTGGATTTTCTAAAAAAAGAGTTATCGTCGGCAATATTAATATCGCTGGGCGATAGCTTCACATGTTTGTATCCTATCCCAAACTTTCCAGATCCCTAACATGGGTAGCCTCACAACATATACAGTGATTTTGTCCTATTCCAAACTTTTGTATGACATAGTTCAGGTCATGGATCTTTGCCTTCAACACAGTATTTTCTATGACAAGCATCACACACCAGTTTGCAAATTGCTTATTTCCATCCTCAATATAGGTTAGAGAAATCTGTAGCCTCTTCTCCAAGGCCTTCCTCACTTTCAGTTCATTTATCATGCTCAAGGAGTGAAAACATTATTAACACTCAATCTTTTCTTTTCCACATTTAATAAGTTCATTATTAAGGCATTTTTAAATCCTTTTTCATTTGCTTATTTTTAGATTTTAAGAAGTTATTTTTATCACGCAAATCATCTAATTTATCACATAAATTTTTATATAAATCATAATTTCTTCATATGTGAGAGGGGTGAACACTAGATTCATTGTTAGTCTCATCTTGTTACTTCCCCATGAGGCACATATTTGACTCTTCTTCACTACTCGAGCTCGAGGTATCTAACTTGTCTGTTGATGGATAATCCCATATTAACTCCTTAAGCACCTTCTTCTTTTCCTTCCTACGGGTCTTCCTTTCCCTTTCCTCCTTCAGATGCTTTGAACAATTACGCTTGAAGTGTCCAGATTTATGGCATTGAAAGCACTCCAGGATGGATTCTTCTTCATCACTCTTTGCCATTTTTGATGGATTGCTCTGCCCCTTTTTATCTTTCGCGTCATTCTTCAAGAATCTTTGAAATTTGTATTGTCTTTTTGGGTTACTCATGAACTATTTGAACCCATGGGCGTACGGGCTCTTTTCATCATTAGTCTCCTAAATCACCTCATTTCCTTGCCCACCTTTAGATCTAGTGCCTTCATTTTTTGTTCCCTGTAATATTCCTCGGCTTGAATTTTCAGTTCTTGCTTATGGGTCTTCAAGTTCTCGATAAGAATCTCTATCTCTTGGATACTGGTGTCGTGTGATCCAGTAATAGTGATCACCTTCGAATTTAACTGTGGAGGCAAGGATTGCAGGATATTTCTTACAAATTCTCCATTTGAAATGGTCTTCCTGAAAGATCTAGAGGCATTGACAATCTTGGTGATATGAGTTTATATACAGTCTACCTCCTCGTCGATCTCCATCTAGAACTATTTGTATTCAGATAACTTCACCTGTGAGGTGCCTTCATGAGTTAATTTAAGTAAACGCTAGATATAAAAAGCAGTTTTATAGTTACAAATTCAATTAAATTTAGTTTTATGTAATGCACAAAATAAAGAGTTCATAGCTTTTGCATTATTTGTGCACCTCAGCTTATCTATATCATCTTATTTATCAGGAGGTTATCTACAATTTCATCTGAAATAGTAACAGTAAGTGTTGTATATTTTGTTTCAACCATGGCCCATACGTCCATGCTTTGTGTCATTAAAAATATTTTCATATGAGTTCTCCAATGATTATAATCATTCCCATAAATAGTGAAGGTCTACTTATTGGAACTTATGTTGTGCATCTCTTTGGTTTGACAATATCAAATCCCAAGTTATATTTGATCATATTTATATTGGGTATAGTGTGCATGTTTATATGTATGAAGACACAAAAAATCCACTATCAGTGACCTACCACTAGGCACTAGCCTTAGAGCCTACGGTAACTATGTCGGCTTATAGGCTGGGGATGCCAGATTTTCTCTATGACCTACCGTCAGGCGCTAAGACTATCGCCCATGTTAGCCATATCGACAATCATCGAGTAGGTAGTGTTGAGAAGATTCGGTAGTGTCGAGAAGAGCAGGTAGCGTCGAGAAGAGACACTAGCGCCGAGAAGACCAGACTACCGTGTCGCGCATGCAACCGCATCGCGCATGCAACCGCATCGTGCTACCAAAAAGCGGCAAGACACTATTTAAGGATCTTTTCCTAATTTGATGATGGACAGCTGGCAACAATGCGTGAAAAACCTACTGACGGGCGGTAACCTTAGCGTTAGAGGTAAGTTATTTAAAAGGACTATAAAGCGCGTGTTTCTTTTCCTAAGGAGATAAGTAGAAGAATTACAATATTAGGGTTTCATTACCGCATCTAGTGTAATGAACCACCATCTCCAAGCAAGGAAAAGAGAACTATTACCCTCCCATTCGTGATTGATGATCTCTGAAGAGTTAAGTCTATAATGACAATCTATAGTTGATCGTTTGCAAGAAGAACGATATTCAGAAGCATCGATCGCCCGTCACTCTACGGAGGAAACTCTTTTTGAGGGAACAATAGTTTCTAACTTCTATTTCTCTACCTGTATTTTTCTATTTTATAACTTTTTGTATGTGAGGTAAATTGACCGGGGAGGTCATCGGAATTCGGGAAGGGTTCCGTGGGAAATCGTTCTGGGAGGACGTCAAGATTGGGGAGATCTAGTGGGGCTCTAAGACCCTTCCGGCGAGGAAGGTAAGGAGCTAGCTCGGAGACCTTTTTGGGGAGGAAAGGGAGAGTGAGCAAACCGGTCCTAAGTGATGGTCCGTATAGAAACCAAAAGAGAGTTACTTTCATTGTCTCAGATCTCCGGCATAACGGATATCTTGTTTTGTTATTGTAAACCACTTTTAAGTTTTGAATAAAATCAAAGTTGTTATTATTTCATCCTGAATTCGTGGTTGCATGTTGCTAATGTATTGGGGGTGTGGGAAATCTGAAAACAATTTTCTACAGGGAAAATTGTGTCTGTGACCTTCGATTGTGCGATAGTAGCCTTACCACCCTATCGTAGCTTCCAGAACAGGCTGCCCTACTGAAATTCTTTTTAATTCTAAATTTAATTGAAAACCTTATTCACTCCCCACCCCCACCCACACCCACACCTACCCCCCCCCCCCCCCCCTCTAAGTTTGGTCACCTGATCCAACAAGTGGTATTAGAGCCAAGTTATTTTAAAAATGGTTTCACCTTAGGGAATAATGGCCTACCTCGATCTCGAATCTACTAGCGTGGATGAATGTTTGTACAAAAAAAATTCGCTAGCACCACCATTATTTACAGGGGTGGAATATATCGGGTGGAAACCCTTAATGAGATAATTTCTCATTTCATTAGGTATAAAAGTTTGGAACATGACAATTATCAAGCCACCATGTGAACTAAATTGGGATGAGTGTCATTTAAACGCCAAACTATGAATAGTCTATTCTGCATATTTGATAAGAATATTTTTAAGCTTATTTGTACTATCCCTACTGCATATGATATTTGGGAATTCCTGGAGAAAACCTATAGTCTCTCTTCCGCAGATAAAGAACTGGATCAATTACTCTTGGATCCAAATGAGAACCCAAATGAAGATTTGTGCTTGGAGGAGGAAACTACAAACAAATCAAGCAGAAGGGATGATGAGCATGTAATGTTGGAAGAGGACCACCAAGAAGACATTAAAGGAACATTATGTTCAACTCTTGCCTCATCTGCACCTGTTGTAAGTAAGACGTATCTCCCCACTTTATTATCTTCTTCTACACTACGTGTGCTAAATTAAGCTTAGAATTAAGAAGTTGAACTATTTCATTTCAAAACATCGCTTAGAGAACAAAAAGTTGAAAGCACAACTCTGTGTAGAAACCAAATCTGATGTGTCACTCACTCCTTTAAGCTCTTTAGGTGAAAATGCTAAATCTTGTAATAATTTAACTAAAAAATATAAGGGTCTTGAGAAGGAGCTTTTATGTCAAAAGAAAATAATAAAAGAATAGGTCTAGTTATTTCACTATTAAAACCTGATTGTGTTATTGCTAATAAGTATAAAACTAAAATCAAGGAGATGGGTGAGAGTTTTGAAGAATTCAAAAGTAAGTATGAAGCTCATATTGAATATGTAGTCTCTACTCTTAAAAATTGTGAAATTGCTTATAATAAAGCTAGAAAAATTTTAAAAAGTAAAAGGCAATGATTAAAAAACTAAAATCAACTTGCTTCAAAAAATATTTGAGAAAAATTCATGAAATGTAAATTTTTAGAATCAAGCAAAGCCTAAGAGCAGGTTGAACATAAATTTCCATAACACGAATAAACTGAACCAAGGGAGTAAGAAAAATCAAGTTCCTGCAAATGAAATTCCACAACATAATTATCATCCTCATTTACCCACTCAAATCACTCCCAACTAAAAATCAAATGAATGCAAATTTTCTTTAAAGAATCGTTATGCTATGAGTCTTTTTGTAAAACAATGTAAATCTAATTTTGAAAACCAATTCATCACAACTAAATATTCCACGCATAGTGTTTTAAGCAAAGATTACTATAAGAAGACTCAAACTATTTTATATGAAAATTTGGTTTATAAGAAGATCAATCAACCAAAGTATGAATGGAGACTCATTAGTAAGATTGACGCACCGCTTTCAATAGAAATGGTTCATTCATCCTTTCCTCCCCAAAAGACAACACGAAGTATTTGGATACCCAAGCAAACTGCCGCACACGATCTCACTTGGATACCTAAATATCCTATCTATTAGTATCAATCAAATGTGTGAAGTAAAATCAAAATGAAATACACTATATTTTACTTCACAATATGCTTATCATTTTTGTTTTTGTTCTTTCATTTGTCTGTTTGAGCCAACACGATATATGGTCACATTTGATATATTATAAGATATGTCTTAGACAAGTTTAGCCTAATTTCCTAACCAATCAAATTGAATGTAATTAAATAAAAAGACAACATTTCAAGTGACCAAAATCACTTTGTTAGTCTTAAAATGAATTTTTAAAAAGGTAGTTATCGAGAAACCCCTACAAAAATCTAAAACTCATCATGTCTTGCAAACTAAAATTAACATCTGTGGTATGTTACTCTGAAATTAAACTTAACTAGCCACAAAAATCTAAAAGACATGAAATATCAAGTTAAGCAGGTTAATGTCACAGAACAAATCGCAACAATCATAGCTAATACACGCAAGATAGCACCAATGGTATCCCTACCGTTGGCGATAGCTTATAGAGGATATATTATTGTTCAACAAATCTTAATACAGTTTAACAAAGAAAGGGGAATTGTGCCGTTAGGCACCTAATACTGTCTACTTTCTGAGATACTATTCTTCTGAGGAAGTCGGAGAAATATTAAACTTCTGCATCAATTTTTTCATCATCTTCTTTAATCCAGCAACCACCTTGCTCGTCTCCTTGATCTCCCGACCATGTTCCTCAACAATCTCATAAAAATCTCAATGGGGTTCCCGGAGTGAATCTCTACGTTGAAGAGGAGGATGTGAAGTAGATGGTCTTGCACTAGGTGTTGTAGAGATCTTCACTATCATATATGTTTGAGGTTGACTATCGTTTGGAAATGGTGTCCAATAAGTATTCAAATATTTGTGCGCCAATATCTTCTGAATCACGCCACCTAAATGCAGGGTGTTCAATCGTTAGCGCTCAGATCTCTTAGCTAAAAAGTATATCGCATAATAGATAAAATCAAATCAAAAACACTGAATGATATACCTTCCAGGATGCAGTAGGTCACCATGGTGAGCTGAGTGTTAATCTTCTTTTTTACCCTGACTTGTACATGAGCGAGTAGCGCAAGATTTCCTGGATAATGAGATCATCTAGTGCAAGAGAATACATAGTTATGATGAGGTCCTAGTGACCTTCTTTACAATAGAGGACCTGATTCATCAGTTTCCAGTCTTTGGAAGACCTGAAGGACTCGACGATGTCGATTCGTTGGGTGTCTGGAGTCAAGCCATACATCTTCTCCAAATCTTTATGTTATATGGTCATAATTTGTGAACCTATGTAGGATTGCACCCCTCCATCAAGTGACATGAGTGTTGGATGTAACGCCCCCGATTTTCCTGCGATTATTTAATTCTTGCTTGGCGTTATGTTGACGCGTTTTCTTGTCTTGTGCTATCTGTGGAGTGTGGTCTTAACTCCTTAGAACTGAGTGGCCCATTTTGTAGCCTATTGATAAGATCTCCCTAGCAAGCCGAGTCGTTTTGGGTGACCCAGTGTGGCCTCTCAGGGGATGCTTGTGTTTTGGCTTTTGGTGGGTATAACTCAAGTTCTGTTCGTCGAAAGTTAATTTCAACTTCGTCGTTGTGTTCGTAGCGTGGATATTTAGCTACGGCGCGAATTTCGTCGAATTCCAAGGATATTCGGTTTTCGCGTCGTTTTGTATTTTATGAAAAATAAATATATTTAATAAATATTATATTAAATATTTTTTTCTGAAAGGGTGCGAATGCTTGGCGGTTTTGCCTTGTCATTTTTAGCCTTAATTAATTGATTAATTAATTAAGATTAAGAGGATGTTATATATAGGATAGTTTAGACTTAAGAGGAAAACCGCTCCTGTTCATCTTCCTGAAAGGCCAAACCAATCCGCGCCTGTTCGCGGAAAGCAGAGAAATCGCCGGAACTGCTCCCCTTCGGACGCTGATTCCGGGAGCGTTTGTGGACGGAATTCGATTCCGAAAGCGGATTTGGATTGCTCTCGCCTAGACCTTCATTCCTACGATAAGATTTCCAAGTTTCGTCGCCTTGCTTGTGGTTTCGAATTTCGAGTTTGTTGACTTGTAATCCGCCGTCAATGTCTAGATTTTTGGCCTTGTGCTTCGTTGCCGGATTCGAGTGTGAGAGTAGGGGAGGCCGACCAAGCTTCGCTGGGAATCGAGGCAAGTAGTGCTCCTAGCCCTTGCCAAGTAGAAATTTCTTGCTGATATCTCTGTTTTCCGCCATTAATGCTTCCAGGTTCTTGTTAAAACCCGATTTTGCCATGATAAATGTTGCTTAAGGACGCTAATTATACTCTTGTCCAAAATTTTCCTTTCAGAAGTTCTTTCTTTTTTTTCATCTTAGTTTGAGATTGTTCTAATCCCTGCTCTTAGAACTAGGGTTTGCTGTTAAACTTGTAGGATTACGTAGTTTCAGCGGCTGCTAAGTCTACTACCAGGTTGTCGATGAATATATAAGCCGAGTTTTGCTTGATTAGGCTCGGGATGAGTAGATTCGGCCTGAGAGTAGAGGTAGCAGCAGCAGGAAATTTTTTATCCTCTCCTAAGTCTTGTCTAATAAAGAGATTCTGGGCAAATGGTAGTGGTCTGATGTGATAGGATGAGTGTGAGAGTTAATTTTCAAGTTACTGTATTTCAGCGTTGAGAGGTTCAAGAAATGCGAAAGTTTTATTTTTAGCTAAGTAGTGTGGCGTTGAGTGAGAATTTCTTCTAAGTCAAAATCGACGGGAATCACTTAGTGATTCTCGCTGACTTCGACGAGAATCGTTAGTGATTCCCGCCGATTCGGCGAGAATCAATCTGCATTCCCGCCGATTCGGCGAGAATTAATCTGCATTCCCGCCGAACTCTTCCGGATGGCGTTGAGTGAGTGGGCCTCACTCAACGCCATAGCGGTTTAGGCGCTGAGTGAGGCGGCCTCACTCAACGTCGCAGCCTTTCCCTACGGGTAGGTACTTTGGCGTTGAGTGAGTTGACCTCACTCAACGCCAAAGCTGTTCTATCGTTGAGAATGGTGGGCGCACTCAGCGCCGCAGTTTGTTTTCGCGGCTAAGTACTTTGGGAGTTAGTGAGTCGACCTCACTCAACGCCAAAGCTGTTTTGGCGTTGAGAGAGGTGGACTCACTCAACGCCACAGTTGGGTTTTGCGGTAAAGTGCTAAGGCGTTGAGGGAGTGGACCTCACTCAACGCCAGTTGTTTTGGCGTTGAGTGAGGTTAGCTCATTCAACGCCACAGCCTGCTTTGCTGAAGGGGTTGAGGGAGTGGACCTCACTCAACGCCATAGCTGTTTTGGCGTTGAGTGAGGTTAGCTCAATCAACGCCACAGCCAGTGTTGCAGAAGGCATTGAGTGAGTGAACCTCACTCAACGTCATTGCTGTTTTGGCATTGAGTGAGGCTAGCTCACTCAACGTCAAGCCGTGTTGAGTCATCTCAACGCTTTTTCCCTTACCTTGATTTTCTCCCCCGAGTGAATTTCTTGATTTTGAGGTTCCTTGTCGGCTATTTTCTTTTTTTCAAAAAGGCCGAGTCGTGGGTCGTGGTTAGTAGTGGTGGTTTGAAGCTCTTATTGGGTGTTGTGTAATTTAGCCAAGGCCACCCTTTTTCTTTTATCTTGCTCCAGGTACGGGCTAGGCAAGAGGGTGGGAGGTCCCTAGTGCTTTCACATGTAGACCCCTGAGCTTTGTTTCTTGGAAATGGTGGTTGGGGGCTGAGTTTGCCTCCAACCCGGATCCGCGTTGTTTTTGCTACTAGCATCTCTCACAGCTTAGGGTGTTAGACATTTCTTCCTTTGTAAATTTGCAACGTTTGGGCTCATGGTAGTCTGGTAAACTCTGCAGGATTTATTTTTGGGCAGGGTTGTTGCTATTTCCTCGCACTTAGTGTTTTTCTTTCTGTATTGCCTTGGACAGTGGTGCTTTTTTCGGTTTACTTACTCTTCTTGATTACCTTATAACCTAACATTTCCGTACAGCTTTTACTTGTTTAGCTTGCTGAGGTATTCTTTTCTTCTCTGAATGCCTCAGGTTCTGGTTAGTAGCTGATTAGGCGGCTAGTTGTGCTGTGCTGTTGCTGGTGGTCTCTCGTGCTGTGGAGATTAGTTCCTTGGTCGTGTGAGGTAGTTTTACTATTTTTCTTACAGACATACATACTTGCCAGTGGGTTCATGTCAGTTTGTTGGTGCCCACTGGTAGTTTTACCTTGATACTAGATGTGTTACTTTTTGCTGCTACCTTTTTTTGGAGATAGTCTACTTTCTCTTGGGATGATTTACGCTAGGTTGCTAGTTCCTTTTAAACCTAAAAACACTATTATAAATATACCTCATGATCAGCACGTTTTATAAAACTCATCACTATTTTCCAAATAACGTAAAAAGATCATTTTTCCTATATATATAGTATAAATTAAAAGTAGGGTCCTGCATAGTATAAGTTGTCCTCTGGGGAGACTTATGCACTCTTTTAGGATGACGAACCTGAATAAAGTATTTTCCGCAGCGTATAAGTATAGCTTTTAAATTGTGGACTAGGTGATCCACCGAGCCGAGGGATACAGCCTTTAAAAATATAACTGATTTTCTAATTATATAACTTATGAATTTTCATAAAGTATAGTTGATAGTTGTTTGCCTGAGCGTCGGCAGTTATCCCCTGCTCGATGTGGCATCATGACGCGTGTTTTCTCCTACTCTGATAATCTGTTTTCTTCAGAGAAAATGCGGGTTGTTACATTGGATCCTGGAGATTGTTGTGAAACTCACGGACAAGTACAGATGAAAAGACAGCTTCTGACACCAGCACCGGAAGAATATCTGCATCGGCCAAGTATGAATATATGTGTGGATATTTGCCAGCATCAATTTCGATGACCAAAGGCACACTCATGGTGGCACTCTCCACTGTTGGGTGGGTCTATGTAAGAGTACGGCAACACTTTGAAAAACTCTGTCGTGGTGAGTGTTGGAGGATGCCATATCCTGAAAAAAGAAAAAACAATTATTAGGAAATTGAAATCTATGTGTTACTGTTGCGCGATAATGTTTTACCACCATGTGGTAGCTTATCATACTGTAACTCGTCTCCTTCCTTCGGATCTCCCCCCCCCCCCCCCACCCAAATCTCCAGTTGTAGCAGTGTAGTGTAAAAATTCAGTGCATCAGGGTCATCTCATCATATATATCTAAGATACAAGAAATTCAACCTTTGATCCATGAAGAAAAATGAAAACCCTAACTCTAATTTCTTTGAAACCTCAAACCCCTAACCTACCTCCATAAATCCTACCCTTACATGAAAATCTTCCATGAATTTAACATAAATCTCAACATAAATCAAAATGGGGAATAAAATAAAGGGTTTTTAGCTTGGAATGGAGGAAGCGTTGGCGGAAACCACATCACTTGTTGAAAATGTCAATTGGTGAAGTGAGTCCGTAGAACTGAGTTAAGGGCTATTAAAAGACGCTACCGCGATGCGATACCAATACTGTTAATAGTAGCATAGCTTTTGAGAAAATTTTACACTATTGTTTCCGCTGCAAAATGTCTAGAGATGTTTCACCTATTTTTGTTATGTATTTGGGTTTGTCATGTATTTCTTTATTATTCTTTCTATGCTCTTGACTTTACACCCATTATTTGTGTCTCACAATAGCGGAGGCGTAGGGTTGTGTGCATTAGAGATGCTAACCTATAAACCATGTCATGTACTTTATTTGGGAGAGTTCCAGTAGGGCCTTAAGAGGCACTAAGGGAAAAGAGTGTTAGGTTAAGCAAGTCTCTTTAGTATGAATATGGGATTAACACCCCAACCTATGATATTTGTGCATCTCATCATGCACATTAATCACTTAGTACGGGGCTAGGGTGTAGACACATAACTTGGGTTATTATAATCTTGTACATGCTTATATTGTATTATTTGCATGACTAGTATCTCACGATTGGTCATGATCGTCTAGCTCATGCATATTTGGTCAGTACGAAAATGTGAATCATGTGTCTTTTGCATTTTTTTAGTCGAGATGCCTTTTTTGTAAAACACAAGTATTTTCGAATAATTGAAAAATGAAAAAATAGTGAAATCTGGGTTGTTTTTTTCGTGAAATCGAGTCTCTGTGAGCTACCGCTGCGTGTAAGCATTAGTGTTGGTTGTAAGTGTTTTTCTTGCATACTCGTGTTTTCTTTTCTGATTTTGATTATTTCTAGTTTTATTATTTGTCTGTCCCTAGGCAGTTTGCTTTGCAGTTTGTTTTCAAAATTCAAACAAAAAAATAGCATAAAATTTTGAAAAATTCCAAAACCATACAATACGGTGTTTGCTTTTTTGCCTTGTGATTGTTGTTATTTGCATTTGTTTGTTTTTTAAAATTATTTTTAAAAAAATGGTATGCATAACTAGAACTGAAAGCATAAAGATTATGTCCAATGTTTGATTTAGGACTGTTATGCTCTGTTTAACATTGTATGTTTCTATCATGATGTGTCTAATTTATTGATATTTAGCTACTGAGGGCGACTAAATAGGATAGTGAATGTTTAACATTCCTCTAGGTATGTGTGAGGATTTAGGTAACATAATGACATTTCATTGATCACACATCTCTCGAAAATACCTCTTGTAGAAATTTCAAAACTTACATGTTATAACTCATGATATTGTGTCTAACATGCTAGGAATGACTTGAAAAATCAATGTTACGTTGTTCTTTTTTCAAATATAGAGTTGAGAATATAGGCCAAAATTATTTGAGTAAGGTCCTTGTATACAATTTAAAGTGTATCTATCTATGTGGGTAGATTTCGATTGATTCGGGGACTTTGAAAAAAATTAGTATAAAACTGACATAAACAACAACAAAAAGGAAAACTCATATATATGTAATCAAAATATGTGTCAAGGATACCCCCAAGCGCTACTCATTTCTCTTGATAAGCCTCTATGAGCATTGTGAGAATGAGCACATTGGTTTATTAAATCATTTTGATCTTTTGCAAATACAATCAAATGAGCTAGTGACCTGTGTTCTATTCTTTGTATTACATAGATAAAAAAACATGGCATGATTGTTCACTTCATCACTCTTGTGTTAGCATATAGATTTACAGAGATATAGCATGTGCTACTGATTATTTCTACCTGATGCTTTTCAGTGATGTTACACATACACCTGTCATAGTTCTATCTAACACTTCCATGCATAAGAATTGGACTCAAACTTCACTTCTTGTTTACTACACGATTGTACTAATATATGATTGTTATTCATGATGCTTACAATGTTACACTGTATTAACTCTATAAATCACTTAACATTGTACGACAAATCTTGTGTATTTAGTTTAACATACTTTGTCTAAAATTTCATATGATCTGCTTATATATATAAATCAAGTGATTTTCTTATGTTATCTAGGTCTGTCAACATTATGCTTCACTTGTATTTTTGACCCAGTGCTTATGTTTCTCCCATTCATTTGTGTATGATTCGTAAAAACTACATCTTTCTGCTTACTCTCAAACCACTTTTGTTCATCCCCAACACTTTCGATAATATCAAAGGAGGAGATTAGAATGTTCATGAACTAGTCATATGTTAGTCACTTAGGGGAGATCACATGTAGGAGAAGTTATGCGGCTAACATGCACATCGATAGGAGGAGTACACAAGTAGGGGGAGTCATACTACTTTCACTCTATGCTATCTTGATACATAAACCTATTCATGTTGAAGCCAAATGCCCGACTTCACCTAGAGTTCGGACCTAAAGTTGCATCTCACACCTACTCTTCCTGAACCCCCTTCTCGACGTGAGTCTTGGAACTAGAAACAAACTTTGGGCTTCAGCTTGGAGGTCTCACCTCTTACCCGGAAGAAATCGAAGTTCTTCCCCTCCCTAGCCAGTGCTGAGTTAGGTGCCTTGGAGGAAGAAGAAGAATAAGTTAACCAGCACTCTGTTCTTCTCTCTCTCTCTCTTCTTTCCCTTTTTTTCTCTCCTCTTCAAGGAACCTTATCGGTCTATTTATAGGCCTCTGAGTTATACTTACCAATAACCAAACTGAACCGAACTGAAATTACCAAAATACCTTGGGTTGGGTCTACCAACAGCAAAACTCCACTGTTCTGAAGGGTAATACGCAGACCCCAAAGGGAAAAAAGGTAAAATTACCTGGGTTAAAAGAGTAAAACCCCCACTTGAGGGTAGGAAAGTAAAAATGCCTTTTTCTCATATGATGAGTGAGAAAATATATGGCGGGTGAGAGGAGCTTATCAGCTCGCCTCGCGAGTACTTCGTCTCGCTACAAGAGGTCAGCATACGCCGCGAGAGCTGTCTCGACATAAGAGGTCAACATATGCCGCGAGAGCCCACTCGCCTGCTCCGCAGCTCCCATCTCGCCTATTATATTTTGCCTTTTTGGAGTACCGGCGAGTTTACCCTATGGTCCTACTCGCCTCTTCAATCCTCTCGCCCCTAACTCAGCACTTTTCTTTGAGTTGCCTCCTGTGAGCCCGAGGTTGTACATAATCCCCGCTCTTTTCTAGGTTTCCTCAAGCTCAAAAAGTAAGTCCAACCGAGGCTCGTGATGTCAAAATTCATTTATGAGGGAATCTTTTGTGGGGCCCCCCTCTGGGGCTTATAAATATACGACACCTATCCTAGGGTGGAGATTGCCCCCTCTCTTATCTATTCCTTCACCTCATCTACCGTCGTCATGTATCATAGTCAGAGCTTTTGCGAACGTCTCGTTGTGGTCCGTAAACAAAACAAAGCTAATGTGGCTGCTCTAGCCCTAGTTTTGGCTCGCACCCCTACTCATTTACCTTTGTCATCTCGCCTGAAGAAGATTAAAACTGATGGCCCCCTTCTCGGTCAATGGGACCACTCCGGCATCCTTGGGAGTCCGTGCACCTCCTCCCGCCTCCTTCGAGGAGAGATAGGTGATTTTTTGGCTCTTGCCCCTCCTCTATATTTCCTTTTTTATATCTTCTCGCCTATTCACTTCATGCTTCTTCAGGGAGATCTCGCCTATCATCCCCAACCTGCGAATCCACCTGATATTACCGACATCAATCATCAAGACTCTGACTCGCCTCAGCGATCCACCCCTCCTGCTGTAAAGAAGGACGATCTCTTGCGACTCGCTGGGACCTCCCGCAACTCGGGTAATTGAACTGAACTTGCCCTTTCACTTCGTATAGACTTTCATTCCCCTACCTGGCGTGTTCGAGACCACTAAACTAAACCTTCTATCTATCCAACTCACGGCTTCTAAGCCTTCTTGTGAGAACACCCCTCATCCTGATCCTTGGCTTCTTCCTGCGTAGGTACCCAGATCGACTTGGCGGCTAAGGACTTCTCTAGGCTGCCTTCCTTCTCGCCTCCTCCTCACCCAGACGAGATAGAAGACTATCCGGGCGATCCCATGGATCCGGTGGAGATGAAGTGCAGGACGACCGAGATGTTTTGAAAGTACATACATATTATCCGCGAGATGGAACTGGACCAGCAGGGCGCCGACAGGCGCATTGATTGGCTAGAAATTGAATGTGCTCGCCTCTCCTCCGAGATCGATGCTGGAATCAAGATAGATGAGACCGACCCTCAAGCAATCATAAACGAGGTCGACCAGCATCTTCATCTCACGCGCCGCAGCCTTGAAGCCGCTCGCACCTTTCATGTCCCCGGTCGGCCCCATGTGTGGGGTCTCGCAGTTGAGGGCGTTGGAAATAGCACAAGAACTGAAGAACCTCCACCTCGTCTTACTTGTTTAGTTATACCTTATAATTCTGCTGCTTTTAGTAATTTGCCATCTTTTTCAATTCAATATTTAAACCTTGTGGACATGGTGCTCGCCTCGTGCGAAATGATTATTAATAATGTTCTATTATTCACTTCTTTCACACTGGGTTTGCATATTATAGCTATATTAATTTTTGTCTCTCTTTTTTTTGTTCTGGCTTGTTGGAAAAATCCTCGCAGGGCATCGTGCTTTGAGATCAGGAGAGAGAACGAATCGTCGGCCAATCACTTCAACTTCCCCCTTTATATTTTTCCCACCCATCTTTCAGCTTTCACTATCCGCTATAAATACCCCCACCCCCCAATCTAAATGACTTACGCCTTTGATACCCTCTCCTGCTGCATCTTAGATCCAGACTCCTCACTTCCTTTTTCTCGTTGTTTACTCTATCCACTACTCCACCTCCTCTCGCCCTTATAATCTCGCCTATTATGGGAAAGAAAAAGACTGAGGAGGGTGAGGGATGCAGCCAGTGCGGTAGAATATTTGCAAACCATGACTTTCCTCCTAGCAGGATCTCTGAGGAGTACTACAACCGCTTCATCCATGATTTCATGGTGGAGGGGTTCGATTCACGGCCTCCAAAGTTCGGCGAGTCGATCAACACACTCTACCTCAGCAAACTCGTCTTCCCCGTCTCGCACTTTGAGTCAGGGCTGAGACTTCCCCTCTGGCCAGAGGTTAAACAGGTATTGAAATATTTTAGAGCCGTCACCGCGCACCTAAACCCAAATTCCATCTCCGTTTTAGTTGCGTTCGTCAGCTACATGCGCCGCGAGCGCATTGAGTTTTGCCTTAACATCTTCCGCAAGCTATTTATAAACCACGCCAACCACGACGGGGTCTCGTACTTCACGGGACAGGGCCTGAAGGTGTGCGAGACCCCAACAAGAATCACCACTGGCACACCCGCTTCGTCTTCATCCACGGAAATCTGGGAGACGTTCCACTCGCACCTGTGTCGTCCGCCGAAATGTACTACGCGACTCCCAAGGTCGGAGGTGCGGATAAATACCTCTGCGAGTTCTTTGCAGGAAAGATTTCGAGGTCAAATTTTTAAGGCAGTACCTCGACTCGCTCCCTTCTGTTTTTCCCGGCGAAGGTAAACTCGCGCTTCTTTAGCCTTATGTTTATCATCCCTTCGTTTTGTTATCTCTAATCATCGAGTCGCTTGTTCAGGATAGCGAAATATCCCAACCCATCCTCCTTATTTGAGTAGCGATGGGCCGTAAAAAATTCTCGCACTCGCCAGCATGACGACCGAGGCGGCGAAAGAGTCGCTAGTCCCCGCCTCCCAGAAGAGACCTGGAGATGATTCCACTGCTCCTCGGCACATCTCCAAGAATAAAATCAAGAAGGTTGTGACGTTCGCGAAAGGGAAAAATGTGATAGTCCCGAAAGAGAAGAGAATGATGTCAGGAACCCTGAGCCCCATCTCTGTAGAAGGCTCACAATCACCTCGCCAACAAGTTGTCTCACCATCTCGCGAGACGGTACTATTCGACCAGCCCCCCAACACTTCATCTAACCCACTTAATCTCCATCTCGCGAAGCTGCCTCCTCCAGCCGCCCAGCGCCCTCCTCGCATCAAAATTTCAATATGGGCCCCGGGGTAAAAGATATTGTCGGTGACCTAGTCCTGATGTGGCAAAAGGACGTGAGCCGGGTGTTGATATCTACCCTCCTTCCCTCATGGAAGGAGCAGGACCGTCCCACTAGCAACGTCTTCTCCCTCGACTATGGCCTCTATGGTTGTCCTGGGAAAGATCCTTTCGGCAAGGACTCCTCGCGAGACCTTGTTATAGAGGCAGCTCGAGCTCAGCTTCGCGCCTTGGAGCTCTCACACTGAGTCTCATGCCGCCTTGTTTATAACAACAAGAAATGGAAGAATGCCGAGGCGAGCCTAGCGGAGGAGCGAGAGAAGTTGGGTGACCTCGAGAAGAGCCTGGCACTTGCTGAAAATCTTCTCGCAAAGAGCTAGGGCGGCGTGGTAAGCCTTTTAATTTTATCTTTGGCCAGTCTCTCTCTCGTGTAAGTTTTTTGTTAATTGACGGGCTTCTTGTAGGATGCCGAGACAGCGGATCGGATATGCTCGCGCATAACTGTCTTGGAAGAGGAGAATAAGAACATAAAAGCCCAGAATGACAATCTCTTGGACAGCATTCTACCTCCCTCTCGCTCAAAACCACTCCAAGCTCCCTCGCCCTCTCATTACTCGATTGACGAGGTCGACGATATCTGCCAGGACGCCAACATTAAGACAGCCGAGCTTGTTTTAAAGAAGATGAAGGAGCTGGGAGTTGTCAAAGAATATGTCGAGTCCGCCAGTACCCGCGACCTCGTTCCACACCTTTATGGCGAGGCGTACGAGGATTCAACTTCCAGCGAAGATGACTGAAGAGGCTCCGGCAAGACGAGGGACTCCTCCCCCCCCCCCCTCTTTTTTTTTGCTTCCTCCGTCTACTTGTACTTTTTATTTTTTTTAGATTTTGAAGTATTTCTTCATGGGAGAGTACTCCCCTTTTCTTTTGTAATGAACAATAACAAAATGTAAAGGAAATTTTTTCCATATCCTCTCACCTTACGTTCCCTTTATTTTAGTTTATTTTGCTTTATTTATTGCAGACGACCCTCTACTCTATTTCTACTCGCGAGGTAGAGCAACTTGCCGTCTCGCTTGAGAATTGGTTTAGGGCACGAGTTGTTGGATCCCTAGTTTGGATTTGGGCTAGGTTCACTAATTAGGATGTTTGACCCACCTTGTATAGCCAGGGTCAAGTCTGTTAGTCCTAGAGTTTAGGCTAGTCATTAGAATCAATCTTCATGGACCAGCTTGCAGAGGACTTCAGTAGACTCAAGACTTAGAAGAATTCAGAGTTCAGATTATCAGTTTGAAGTTCTTCGAACTCATCTCAATGATCATCGATCTCAGATTGACGAACTCAGAGTTCTTTCTCTGAGTTGAGCTCGATGATATTCGAGCTCAGGTCGACGATTTCTTCCTTTAGACATATTCTCTGATCGACGAACTTGGAGCGCAAAATTAGCCAGATATTTCCAGTTTAAGGTCCGCTGATCTCAAGTTAACGAACAGGATTTCTCAGCTCGACGAATTTGGAACTCCAATTGACGAAATCTGCCCAGAGGTTGACGAACTCTGTCACGAGTCAGATTGATAAGTTTTCCTTATTTCTGTCCCTAAATTATTCTATTCTTTGGCAATAATTCTCTGAGTAATTAATGCTTATATTCTCAAGAATATAGTCGTTCATGGCAGCATTAATTATGAATTTCATCAGAGTTAATTACTTGCTTATTTTATTGGGATAGTTGGGAAAACTCATTAAAGATTATATTTCTAGCTGTTTCATTCTCTAGAATCTAATCAGCAATTAATGCTTAAAATTCAAAATTCAAAGAAGAATTAGAGAGCATATACAAAAGAGATTTTGAAGACGGCTCTCAAGAACATACACACAATAGTACACACAGAACAGATACACAGAACAACATCATCCCTTTCTCTGTACAGAAAAGCAATTTGTTTTCCCCTTGATCTTATAGAAGACTGAAGAAGAACATCAATCATATATCAAGAGTCTTCTTCAACTTCTACACTAGGAATCTTCAAGGACAACAACTCTTAGATCAGTCTCCTAGTTCCTAGATCTCATCAAGACAAGGCTGAAGACCTACACCCTGAGCAAAGCACCTGTCTTCCTGAACCATTCGACATTTCAAGGGGAGCTTTGACAACAGCAATCCACTAGTCATCTCTATTATTTAGAGAAAATAGAATACAACATCACCTTCCTTCCTCACTGTAAAAAGGGTTTATTAACTCCCTTCAAAAGTTCTTTTGTTGGTTTTTGGGCACCTGATCAAAAGCCTAAATGGTTGTGAGATCTCCATGCAAATAGATCTTGTGGCGATAGAGCACCTGATAAAAAACCTGTGGTGGCAGTCACCTGATCAAAAACTTGTTAGTGGATTCCTACCAGGGTGGTAGAAGAGTGGATGTACCCAGAATTGGGGAACCGCTATAAAATTCTTGTGTTGTGTGTGTGTGATCATTCTTTCTTTGTTTTGATGTGCTGTGATAGTGTAGCTTAGCCTTGTTTCTATTTCATTTCTATACTACTACTATTATCACTAATTTCTCTGATATAATTTAAAAATAGCCAAAAGATTTTAAATCACTCTATTCACCCCCCCCCCCCCTCTAGAGTAAATCAGGTCTATCCTCTATCTTTCAATTGGTATCAGAGGGGTATTCCTTTGGTTTTGTAAGCTAACACTTGAACCAAAATATCCCTGATAGATCTGATTTTTTGTTCCTAGTTTTTCTGTTTATTATATATCATAGCACAGAACAAGGATTATGCAAGCACCAGACCTCCAGTTTGCAATCTGAATAAGTTTGCAATCTGGAAGGAAAGAATTAGGCTTTATATGAACTCTATTGATTAAGACATATACAACTCTATTTTGACAGGACCACCAACTCTAGTGGCTACATCTACTGCAACTTCCAGCACACATGTTGTTCCACCACCTGAGTGGACAAATGCATAAAAGAAGGCCAAGGTAGTAGATGCCAAGGCCATGAACATCTTAGCACAGACTATGTCAGATGACATATTCCAAAAGGTGGCTGAATGCACCTCTACTAAATCCATCTAGGACTCTCTCAATCAGATGGTTGTTGGATCTGCTGATGAAAGAAAAGATAGAAGGTCTAATCTCATCTCCCAGTATAAGAACTTCAAGAAGGAAGAATCTGAGTCAGTGAGTGATATATACAATAGACTCAGCTCAATCATCAATGAGCTGAAAACCTTGGACAAGGACATAACCCTGACTGAGATCAATGAAAAGATTCTCATGTGCTTCCCCAGCTCATGGGATTCAAAGATCTGGCCAATCAAGAAAGCCAGAAGGCCTGAATGAGATCTCTACTGAATCTCTATTGGGAAAGCTCAAGTCCTATGAGTAGACGATGAAGACCAGAGAAGTTGTTGAGCAGAAAACTCCCTCATCAGCTAGAAAGTGGCAAAACATAGCATTCAAAGCATCTGAAGAAATAGAAGCACCCTTAGCTAGTGAAGAATTTCTGAGTCTCCTAGCCAAAAGATTCTGCAAAATGGGCAAGAAGGATTTCAGAAGGAAGTCATCCAGATAGGATGAAAAACCAAGGTATGACAAAACACCTACTAAAGAGATTGTGTGTTTTGGATGCAGGAAAACTGGACATATCATATCAGAGTGTCCAAAGAATCAAAAGAAGGAGAGAAGAAGAGAAAAGGAGCCTAGGAAGAAGCACTACAGCAAGCCCTCCTCAACCAAGCATAAGAGGAAGGAGAAAGGCTTTATTGCTGAAACTTGGAGTGAAACTGAAGATGAATCTTCATCTTCAAGCTCCAGTGAAGATGAAGAGGAAACAAAAGCAAGAGAAACTTGCTTGATGGCTATCAATCAATCAGGCAGCCTCTCAGAAACTGAGCAGTCAGACAATGAAGAACTTCAATCTGAAGAAGATCAGATACTGTCTTCTTTTGATTTCAATTCAGATGATTTTAGAACATAATTTAAATCACTATGTACTGATTTGATAAATTCTGAGAAGGAAATCAAACTACTTAGAGATAAGATAACTAAACATGACAATCTTAAATCTGAAAACATCAAATTAAAAGATGAGTTAACTATTGCAACTGAACAAATTATGTCTCTAAAAACTGAATTAGCTGAGGCAAGACAACTTGAAGAATCTCTAAATGGGAGAAGCATCAAGTTGATTGACATCACAAGAACAGTAAATGTCAGACTTAATGGCAAGCTGGGCTTAGGCGCTTCATCAAGCCAACCCCCATTAATTTAGAAAAACATACTTTCTACACTTATCAAATTTATCTCTGAAAAAGGCAAAGAGAAATTACATGAGAACAAACCAACAGAAATAACCAAGAAATCTAAGAAAAAGAACAAGAAGAATGTAAATAATAACAATGTTCAATAGATTTCGTCAAACTCAGATCGACAAAATGTGTACAGTTCGTCGAACTCAAGTCGACGAACTCCGAACGCAGACTTTTATTATGATTACTCTCTGAACTGCGATCGATGAAACTAGTATAGTTCTTCGAGCAGAGATCGACGATATTGGGGCACAGAGAATGAATATTTTCATTCTCTGAGCGGAGCTCGACGAACTCATCCCCATTCGTCGACCTTAGATTGACGAACTTACCAGAATTTGTCGACCTCAGTTCAGAATGACAAAAATTTTAATTCTTACAGACCATTTAATCAACCAAGAGAATATATTAATCCATTCACCCAGTGGATAATTCCACCAAGAAGATATCATCCCCTATGGTATAAAAATCAACCTGAATACTCCTATATTTCCAGTTTTAACTATGAAAAGAAACAAGGACCCAAGATAACCTGGGTCAAGAATAGCTAATCCATTTAATTGTAGGTGAAAGACTATCTCACCACAGAGCAACAGTGGTATCTGGATAGTGGTTGTTCAAAGCACATCACTGGCAACAAGGACAATTTAATCAACTGCAAGTCTAAGCTAAGACCCAAAGTAATATTTGGTGACTCCAACTGTGGCCAGACTTAAGGCTATGGAAAGGTCAAAATTGGAGTTGTCACCTTTAGGAAGGTAGCATATGTAAGTGGACTGAAGCACAACCTGATATACATAAGTCAATTATGTGATGAAAGGTTTCAGGTATCATTTAATACATCCTCCTGTATTATTACTTTAGTAGATAACAAAGTTATTTTAACTGAAACTAGAGTAGGAAACATTTATGTAGTTAACTTTAAATCTGCTAAATCTAAAATATGTTTATTTAATCAAACTATAAATAATAATGAACTTTGGCATAAGAGATTAGGACATGTTAATTTTAAAAACATTGTTAAACTCTCTAGGGATAACCTTGTTATAGGATTGCCTCCTTGCCCCTATAAGAAGGAAAGCCTTTGTAGGGCTTGTCAATTAGGCAAGCAAACTAAAAATAGTTTTAAGTCACTTAATAAGAGTGATTCACCTAGGATTCTGTATTTTCTCCATATGGATCTCTTTGGGCCCATTGTTGTACAGAGCTTAGGAGGGAATTCTTATACCTTAGTGATTGTTGATGACTTCTCTAGGTCTACTTGGGTGTGCTTCTTGAGAAACAAGTCTGATAACTTCAAGGTTCTTACAGGCTTTCTTAAGAGCATAAGGATTGAGTATTCTACTCCAGTTCCATTGATCAGAAGTGATCATGGTACTGAGTTTGAGTCTTTTCCCATGCAAGAATTCTATGAGAAGGAAGGTATTAGGCACTATTTCTCTGTTCCTAGAACTCCTCAACAAAATGGGGTAGCTGAAAGGAAAAACAGGACCCTAATTGAAGTTGCAGACACATTACTTGCAGATGCTTACTTGCCCCTATCCTTTTGGGCAGAGGCTGTGAGCACAGCAGATTATGTACTAAATAGAAGTCTAATTCACAAGATTAAGGGCAAGACTCCCTATGAACAACTCAAAGGGAAGCAACCTAAAGTAGATTATTTTAGAATTTTTGGTTGTATTTGTTACATTCACAATAACAATAAGAAACACCTTAGAAAGTTTGAAGCCAAAGCTAAAATAAGAATTTTTCTTGGATATTCCCAAGTCAGCAAGACATATAGGATTTATAATAAATCAACTATGAAAATGGAAGAATCTATAAATATTTCTTTTGATGAAACTAATATGTTTTACAAGGAGAAGAATCCTTCTACCAGTGAAACTTTACAGGAACCACACTTGTGTGAGAAGTTGGATGAGTTGACCCTTACCAATGAGGTTGTTGCAAATCCTTCTCCACATGCTATTGATAACAGTGAAGATGAATCCACTAAAGTGGATGTTGAACCAACAATAGCTCACATAATTCCACAAGAGGAATTAATTCCCCAAGCTATTGCTTAACCAACTCCACCTACTGAGTTTGTCACACTTAGAGATCACCCTGCATCTCAAGTGATTGGAGACATGTCAGTGGGTGTGCAGACAAGGCATCAACTCCTCCAAGACATGATGCATTCCTGCTTCATATTTCAAACTGAGCCCCAATTCATAAAAGATGCTGAGCAAGATCCACACTGGATTATTGCAATGCAAGAGGAGCTCAACCATTTTGAGAGATGTAAAGTTTGGGATTTAGTTCTAAGACCCAAAGACTATCCAGTCATTAGAACTAAATGGATATTCAGAAACAAACTAGATGCTCAAGGTATTATCATCAGGAACAAGGCAAGGCTTGTAGCTCAAGGCAATAGACAAGAGGAAGGCATTGACTATGACCATACATTTGCACCTGTTGCAAGGCTGGAAGCAATCAGAATCTTCTTTGCATATGCTGCCTACAAGAAGTTCACAGTATATCAAATGGATGTCAAGAGTGCATTCCTAAATGGTTAACTTACAAAAGAGGTTTATATAGAACAACCACCAGGTTTTATCTCTCCTACTCATCCCACTTTTGTTTTTAAATTGCATAAGGCTCTCTATGGTCTAAAGCAAGCTCCAAGAGCTTGGTATGAGACCTTAGCTAGCTTTCTACTAGAGCATAATTTTACTAGAGGCATTATAGATAGGACTTTATTCATTAAGTATTATAAGGATAAAATTTTATTAGTACAAATTTATGTAGATGATATTATCTTTGGCTCTACTGATTCCAAACTATGCAAAAGGTTCTCTGACCTTATGCATTCCAATTCCAAGTTTGAAATGAGTAGTATGGGTGAACTTTCCTACTTCTTTGGTCTCCAAGTGAAGCAATTGCCTGATGGCATCTTCATATCCCAATCCAAATATGCTAAGGAGCTAATAAAAAAGGTTTGGGATGGCTGATGCCTCAGCAAAGAAGACACCCATGGCTATAAATGTTGTGATTGACTCTAATGAACATGACAAACCTGTGGATCAGAAGTTATATAGGGGAATTGTTGTGTCCCTGTTGTATCTCACAGCAAGTAGGCCAGACATAATGTTTGCTACATGCTTTTGTGCTAGGTTCTAGGTGAACCCTAAAGAATCTCACCTTATTTTTCTAAAAAGGATTTTAAGATATATAAAGAGTTGTCCTAGTCTAGGACTCTGGTATCCAACTGAGTCAGAGTTTGAGTTGACTGGATACTCAGATGCTGAATTTGCTGGATGCAGAGTGGATAGAAAAAGCACCTCAGGGACATGTCAGTTCCTTGGTGCTAAACTTGTGTCCTGGTTTTGCAAAAAACAGACATTTGTGTCTACTTCAACTGCAGAAGCTAAATACATAGCAGCTAGCAGTTGTTGTTCACAGATACTGTGGATTCAGAACCAACTCCTAGATTATAGTTTCAACTTAAATAATTCAACCTTACTATGTGATAATACAAGTGCAATATTCATTGCACAGAATCTAGTGCATCATAGTAAAACTAAGCATATAGAAATAAGACATCATTTCATTAGAGATTATGTGGGCAAAAATAAAATTGAGCTTGTCAACATCTACACTAATTTGCAAAGAGCAGACATCTTCACCAAACTCTTGGATGAGTGGAACCATTTGTTCTTTCTGAATCAGCTAGGTATGATCAATGGAGATGCTTTAATTTAATTTTCTGTCTGTGGTCGAAGAATTGGTCACAGTTCGTCAAATGGAGATCGACAATCTGAGGATAGTTCTTGAGAAATTCGTCGACCTGAGATCGACGAACTCTCTGTGTGAAGTAATTTTCGTTGACCTGAGATCGACGTTCTTGCTTCAAAAACTATTCGTCGACCTGAGCATGGCGAAAAGTTTCCCCTCTTCAGACTGAGATCGACTTCATGAAATTTTTCGTCGACCTGTGATGGAAGACTTTTTATTTTTCACAGGATAGAGCTTGTCGCTTCATATTCCAAAAACCTTATAATAGGATTTTTCTTCGAGCTCCATCCTGCGCTTTCAGTTCCCTTGCACTTGATCGTTGTTCTCGTTTTGCAGGAAGACAATGGCGATTTCAGCGAGTTCTCTTTCTGGAATAAAATTCGACACGGGTTTTGATATTGATTTTGAATCATTCCAACACTCGGATCAGATTTTCTTGGATATTCTGCAGTTGTTTGAGGAACAATAGTTGAAGAAGTTCATGACTACAAGGATAAAGGTAGCAGCGACAGAGATTAGAGAATGTTTGTTTACTTCTTCTACTCCAGACACCGACACCATGACCGGCATAATCTCTGGCAATCAGGTTTCTCTAACTCCTACAATTTTAACCGAGATTTTTGGTTTAGTAAATGGTGAAGAAGATATAGAGATTGATAGTTCTGACATTGATGATATGTTAAATAAAATGGGTCATATTGGTGAAAATCCTAACAAGTTATTGAAGAAAAACGTATCTGTTGAATATAAGTTTTTGGTTGATGTTATGGAAAAAGTCTTGCTAGGCAAGCATACTGCCAATGACTACATTACTAGGCACCAATTTCTTATAATGTGTGTTGTAGTGAATAAGAAAGCAGTAAATTGGGCAAGAATTCTGTTTGATTTAATAAGAAAGAAAAATACAAAGAAGGAAGTTTGTTTTGGAAGGATCTTAGGGATTTTCCTTCAAGAAAAAGCATCTGAATCACTGGTCTCCCAGACCATATTCATCAATACTTCCGAAAGGCTGACTTGTGCCTTGTTTGGAAGATGGGAGAGGACCATCTCTAAGCTATCAAAGGCTTCAACCTCTTTCAGAACATCTGAGGATACAAGAGCTGCTACAGCGAATCCACCACCTCCAGAAGATATTCCCTCCATTCAGATTCCATTACCTCCCTCTCAACAACAACCTACTCCTCCACAGAACTCAATTCCTTCATCAACTCCCCTCCAACAACCCTCCACATCACAAATTCATACTCCAACACCACCTATCTCTCCAGTGCATGAACCAACTCCCATTGCATCTCCAGAGCACATCACAACCCCTTCATCTCCTCTTCCACCTCACCTTGCCAACATAACACCACAAAACCTCATGTCCTCCATAAACTTAAATCTATTTTCTCCACATTCATCTCCACAACACAATCATTCTCAATCCCCTTCACATACTCCTCCATCTTCACCCATCCAAGATGAAGATATGACTGATATCATTCCCATCCCTCCTGTCATTCCATCTCCATCTACCATCATCCATTCCACTACCTCAACTCAAACATCACCTAATTTAATGCAGCTGGATTCTCCATCCATTACCACAATCTTGGAGCTCATCACTCATATCCTCAAAAATCTCATAGCTGAGGCAATTCAACCTCTTACTGATTCCATTTCCTCTCTTTCTTCCCTCTTTGCTGTTGCCCCCTCTGTCCCTTATTCTTCTGGGGGTTGGCCTCAGGACCCTCTGAAACAAGGCAAGGGGAGATGTCCAATGAAGAAGTTCCAGTGCTCTCTCCTCCAACAGTAGCAGCAGCAGCAGTAGTTACAGATCTTCTTCCTCCAGTAGCAGCAGAAGTTTTGACAGATATTATTGATACTATAGTAGACATAGATATTGATATGGCTGATAATATTAATGTAGATATAAGCACAATTTGTGATTGTATTATAAATCCCACAGTTGATCTAAATTCTTTGCTCCATTCTTTCGATACGATCTGCAGGATTTACAGCAATGTTTTAGCTAGTTTTGGTAATGATTACTCCATGGAAATTATTTGTTATTCTGCTCTAGTAAGTCCAACAGCTATGGACCAAATAAGAGCAAGTTTTGTGGCCCCAATCCGTTCAGATATTTTAGTAGCTGAGAATGCTTTTGTACCAGATTCTGTTCCTGAGCAAAAGGTTATATCTCCTCCAACTTATATTATGGATGAAAGTTGAATTCCTAATCTGGATGATTTAATTGCTCACGATATTGCACAAGATCCTGAAAATGCTCAGAATGCTCCTGATCTGGCTGGTACACAGATTGAGATTGTACAGCCAGTAGCTTCTAAAAAAGATCAATCTAACCTAATTGAACAAATTGATGCTTTATATGATAATCCCATTAGTTCATCTGATGACAATGATGATGATGACTCTGAAGACTCTGATGAACCCAATGCTAAGAAGAAGATATCTAAGAAAAGAAAAGTTTTTCCTAAGGCTGTTCCCAAGCCTAATCTAACTCATGACACACCATACTACATTCTGAACAAGATTACCCCTTACCCTGGCATGCCTCAATGGATGTGGTTGTCTAAGAATGAACAGAAAGCAAGGAAGAAGAGTAGAAGGTACTCTCCTCCTCTATCTAAAAGGAACTGGCGAGGTCCTCCTCATCCTCCAGCAGGTGTCACAACCCGCATTTTCTCCGAATTAAAGAATTATCAGAGTATGATAAAATACGCGTCATGATGCCACGTCAAGCAGGGGATAACTGCTGACGCTCAGGCAAAACCATCTACTATACTTATGAAAGAAATTCATGATTTTAATGATTAGAAAATCAGTTATACTTAGAGGCCGTATCCCTCGGCTCGGTGGATCACCTAGTCCACGGTTAAAAACTATACTTAAGCGCTGCGGAAAAATACTTTATTCAGGTTTGACATCCTAAGAAGTGCATAAGAGCCCTAAGAGGACCACTTATGTTATGCAAGACTCTACATTTAATTTATATTATATATAGGAAAACGATCGTTATATGCTGCTTGGAAAATAGTGATTTACTTTTATAAATCATGTTGATCTTGCAATATATTTACAATGTTAGTTGTAGTTTCAAAATAACTAGCAACCTAGCATAAATCCTCCCCAGAGCAAGTAGACTATCTCGAGAAAATGGTAGCAGCAAAAGTAATATATCTAATACAAAAGTAAAAACTACCAGTGGGTGCCAACAACCTGACACGAACCCACTGGCAAATATGTATGTCTGTAAGAAAAGTACAGAAAAACTACCTCACTAACAAGCAACAGAACCTCCAAGGTCAAAGAGACCACCAGCAACACCACCGCAACCTAGCCACCAAACTGGCTACTGCTCAGAACCTGAGGCATTCAAAAGAAGAAAGAATACCTCAGCAAGCAAAACAAGAAAGAACTGCATGAATTTGTCAACCAGGGGGGTAAGTGAAAGAGGAAAACACACAGTAGTAAAAGTCACAACTTCCCCAAGGCAAGACAACAAGGAATGCACTACTTGCGAGGAAACAGCATCAACCCTGCCCAGAAACTACATCCTGCAGGGTCTACTAGGCTTCCAAGAGCCCAAAATGCTGCAATCTACCAAGGAAGAAACACCTAACACCCTAAGCTGTGGGAGATGGTAGTAGCAAAAACAAATAACATGGATCCAGGTTGGAGGCAAACTCAGTCCCCCAACCTCTATTTCCAAGAAAACAAGCTCAAGGGTCTACATGTGAAAGCACAAGGGACCTTCCACCCCCTTGCCCAGCCCGTGCCTGGAGCAAGATAGAAGAATAAGGGTGGCCTTGGCTAAATTACACAACACCTCCCCCCATGAAGAGCTTCAAACCACCACTACTAACCACGACCCACGATTCGGCCTTTAGGAAAGAAAACCATGGCCGACAAGGAAGCTACAAATATAATCAAGGAATTCACTCGGGAACTAAAATTAAGGTAAGGGAAACAGTGTTGAAATCACTCAACACGGCTTAGCGTTGAGTGGGACCCACTCAACGCCTAACCAGACCTTGGCGTTGAGTGAGTTAGCCACACTCAGCGCCATAACAGCCATGGCGTTGAGTGAGAATCACTCACTCAACGCCCTCCGCAAGAACAGCTCTGGCGTTGAGTGAGCTATCCTCACTCAACGCCAAAACAGCCATGGCGTTGAGTGAGGTTCACTCCCTCAACACCTTCAGCAAAAGAGACAGTGGCGTTGAGTGAGCTAACCTCACTCAACGCTAAAACAGCTATGGCGTTAAGTGAGGTCCACTCCCTAAACGCCTTTAGCAAAACCACAAAACCCAACAGTGGCGTTGAGTGAGTCCACCTCCCTCAACGCCAAAACAGTTTTGGCATTGAGTGAGGTCAACTCACTCTATGCCAAAGTTCATTCCCACAGGAAAACCCTAAACCATCGCCAATAAGAGGAGGTCGGCGGGAATACTGACTGATTCTCGCCGAATCGGCTGGAATACAGGATGATTCTCGCCGAATTGGCGAGAATCCAGGATGATTCTCGCCAATCGGCGAGAATCAAGAATGATTCTAGCCGAATCGGCGGGAATCAAGGATGATTCTCGCCGATCGGTGGGAATCACTGACATTACACGTCGAAATTGGCGGGAATCACTTGGTGATTCCCGTCGATTTTGACTTAGATGAAAATTCTCACTCAATCACCCCACCACTCAGCTGCAAAGAACAAACCAAACTATGGCTTTGAGTGTGTCCACCACACTCAACGCCAAGTCCGGGCAGCTTTTGGCTTTGAGTGTGTGCACCACACTCAACACCAAAACCCGAGAGTCTACCAAGACTTGTTCTAACTAGAGCCCTACCACAACAAACTTCTTCACTCTCTCTCTCGGCTCCACCCGCCAAAGCACCCAACTAGAACTACAAATCTGGAGTCTAAATAATGAACACAACTAGCAGGTTGAGCAAACAGCACAAGGAGGGGGCTCATAGGAGAATCTAAGCCTTAAATTTAGAAAGATAAAGGAGAACATGCTTGGTTTCTACCCTATGGCTAACCGGAAAATATTCCAGAATTCAAAAGAACAACAATGGCAAGGGCAAGAATACCACTTGCCTCGATTTCTGCGAAGCTTGGTCGGCTTTCCCTCCTCTTTGTTCTGCACTAGAAGGAGCAGCACCTAACAAGCAAACCCGCACTTTAATGGCGGAAAACCACAAGAAACCGAAAATCCAAGTCTCCTAAAACTCCACGAAAAACAAACCTCTTACCGTCGAAACGTAGAACTGAGCGAGAGCAAGACAACGCCGCTTTCGGAATCGAAATCCGTCAACAAACACTCCCGGAATCACCGTTCGAAGGCTAGGGCTAACCGTCGCTTCCGCCTCTGCTTTCCGCGAAACAGGAACAGCAGTTTTCGGTCTAGGGAAGAAAGAAGAGAGTGGGCCCGCCACTTCTCCTTAAAGCTTTTATATAAGCTTTAAACCGTCGGTTAAGCATAACTGAAGCCTAACCGCCGGCTCTCTTATTCAAATAAGAGGATTTTCTAATTAGGTTTTACTAATGGCACACCTAAAACGACACGAAAACACAAGCATCCCCCGAGAGGCCACACCGGGTCACCCAAAACGACTCGGCTTGCTAGGGAGATCTTGTCAATAGGCTACCAAATAGGGCACCCAGTTCTAAGGAGTTAAGACAACACTCCACAGATGGCACAAGCCAAGAAAATGTGTTGTTGTAACACCAAACGAGAATTTAATAATTGCAGAAAAATCGGGGGCGTTACAGCAGGTGCTTCAGGAAATATATCACAAAGATCTACCTCATTCACTAAAACTTATCAAAGACATTCTAAGCCAAGTTCTCAAGGTAGCAGTGATCAACAACAGCAATCTTCAAAGAGCAATCCTCCTCCATCTACAGAGAAGAAAAGTATTCCAATATCTCTTGATGATTCAAAGAAGTACACCAGTCCTAAAAGGCCAGAATCTCCTCAAATTTCATTTGTTGACCCTGAACAAGAATCCACTGCCAAAATGGTCAGATTTCAAGAATTAATTGGACTATCTTTGATCAGCAAAGCAAAAGCAGAAGGCAAGGACCCATCTCAGTACTCCACCATGTCCTCATACAGAAAAGAAGAGCTAAAAAGGTATGACAAAGCAAACAAATTTTTCAATGTAGATGATTGCATGAGTCTCCATCCTGAAGCTGTAGTACCAAGAGCTACGTCTTGCAATATCATTGGAGCATCTGGCATGACCATATCCAAGAAAGAAGCTGTCAATCCTAACAGAGAAATCATATTCAGACAGCCCTTTGAGAAAGCTGAGAAAGAGAAGTCAAAGAAAAACAAATAACTTTTTAATAAGTTTATTTTTCTGAACTCTTTGTGTTAATCATAAAGCACCTGTTGTATATATATCTGCTAGATTTTTATTCTCTGCCAGATATCTGTTATTATGCTTTGTGATTGTATTCTTTTTTTTTATTAGTGACCTCACCGAAATAAGGGGATATTATTGAATCCCTAGTTTGGATTTGGGCTAGGTTCACTAATTAGGATGTTTGACCCACCTTGTATATCAGGGTCAAGTCTGTTAGTCCTAGAGTTTAGGCTAGTAATTAGAATCAATCTTCATGGACCAGCCTGTAGAGGACTTCAGTAGACTCAAGACTTAGAAGAATTCAAAGATCAGATTATCAGTTTGAAGTTCTTCGAATTCAGATCAACGATCGTCGATCTCAGATCGACGAACTAAGAGTTCTAAGTTGAGCTCGATGATATTCGAGCTCAGGTCGACGATTTCTTCCTCTAGATAGATTCTCTAATCGACGAACCTGGAGCGCAGAATTAGCCAGATATTTCAAGTTTAAGGTTCGCTGAGCTCAGGTCGACGAACATTATTTCTCAGCTCGACAAACTTGAAACTCCAGTCGACGAAATCTTCCTAGAGGTCGACGAACTCTGTCACGAGTCAGATTGATAAGTTTTCCTTATTTCTATCCCAAATTTATTCTATTCTTTGGAAATAATTCTCTGAGTAATTAATGCTTATATTCTCAAGAATATAGTCGTTCATGACAACATTAATTTTGGATTTCATCAGAGTTAATTACTTGCTTATTTTATTGGGATAGTTGGGGAAACTCATTAAAAATTATATTTCCAGCCGTTTCATTCTCCAGAATCTAATCAGTAATTAATGCTTAGAATTCAAAATTCAAAGCAGAATTAGAGAGCATATACAAAAGAGATTTTGAAGATGGCTCTCAAGAACATACACACAATAGTACACACAGAACAGATACACAGAACAACATCATCTCTTTCTCTGTGCAGAAAATCAATCTGTTTTTCCCTTGATCTTACAGAAGACTGAAGAAGAACATCAATCATATATCAAGAGTCTTCTTCAACTTCTACACCATGAATCTTCAAGGACAACAACTCTTAGATCAGTTTGCTAGTTCCTGGATCTCATCACGACAAGGCTGAAGACCTACACCCTGAGCAAATCTCCTGTCTTCCTGAACCATTCAACATTTCAGGGGGAGCTTTTACAATAGCAATCCACTAAGTCCTCTCTGTTATTTAGAGAAAAGAGAAGACAGCATCACCTTCCTTCCTCACTGTAAAAAGGGTTTATTAACTCCCTTCAAAAGTTCTTGTGTTGGTTTTTGGGCACCTGATCAAAAGCCTAAAGGGTTGTGAGATCTCCCTACAAATAGATCTTGTGGTGACAGGGCACCTGAGAAAAAAACCTGTGGTGGCAGTCACCTGATCAAAAACCTGTTAGTGGATTCTTACCAAGGTGGTAGAAGAGTGGATGTACCCAGATTTGGGGAACCACTATAAAATTCTTGTGTTGTCTGTGTGATCATTCATTCTTTATTTTGCTGTGTTGTGATAGTGTAGCTTAGCCTTGTTCTTATTTCATTTCTATACTACTACTATTATCACTCATTTCTCTGATATAATTTTAAAACAGTCAAAATATTTTAAATCACTCTATTCACCCCCCCCCCCCCCTCTAGAGTAAATCAGGTTTATCCCCTATATTTCACGAGTCATTAGACTTCTCTTCGCCCCTTCCATGCATGAGACCGTTTGGCTTCCTCCCCACGTCTCGCCTTGAGGCAAATCCAACGCGAGAAGATCGTGGAGATTAACCCGCTCTTTTATTACAAGTCACCCATCTTCAATTTTTTAGGCGAGACCTTTCTTTTGCCAGCGATTTCCTACTCGCTATGGGCGAGACCCTCTTCACCGAGCACTGGTTGGAGATGCCCATCTTCATTTGTATTGCACCAACCTCTTCTTCCCATAGAATTTTTTTATTTTTTGCAATCTTTCTTCGTTCAATAATAAGTATAAATATTTTTCTTTGAGGGATCTCACAATTTTCCCTGCCACCGGGTGATCCTATAGCCATGCCAGCTTGATGAGAGCTTGGTCAGCGGGTCTTCTCGGTGCCTTGCCATTCATCCTGCTACCGAGTGAGCTTACAGTCCTGCTAGCTTGATGAGAGCCTGGTCAGCGTGTCTTCTCGGGGCCTTGCCATTCATCCTTCCACCGAGTGAGCCTACAGTCCTGCCAGCTTGATGAGAGCCTGGTCAGCGGGTCTTCTCGAGGCCTTGTCATTCATCCTGCCACTGAGTGAGCCTACAATCCTGCCAGCTTGATGAGAGCCTGGTCAGCGGGTCTTCTCGGGGCCTTTCCATTCACCCTGCCACCGAGTGAGCCTACAGCCCAGCCAACTTGATGAGAGCCTGGTCAGCTGGTCTTCTCGGGGCCTTGCAATTCATCCTGCCACCGAGTGAGCCTACAGTCCTACCAACTTGATGAGAGCTTGGTGAGAGGGTCTTCTCGGGGCCTTGCCATTCATCCTACAACCGAGTGAGCCTACAATCCTGCCAGCTTGATGAGAGCCTGGTCAGCGAGTTTTCTCGGGGCCTTGCCATTCATCCTGCCACTGAGTGAGCCTATAGTTCTGCCTGCTTGATGAGAGCCTGGTCAGCGAGTCTTCTCGGGGCCTCGCCATTCATCTGTTTCACTCTCACACCATTAATGAAGACACTTGGGATTCCATTATATCAGAAGATCATAACAAATTTACAAGCATTGAAAAATGAAAAAATGCTAAGGATAGAATCTTTTTAAGTCGTGGCCGCTTCGAGCACAATCGAGGGGTGCCCCGTCCACATCCTGGAGGTGGTACCCTCCTGACTTCAGGACCTCCTTTACCACAAACGGACCTTCCCAGTTGGGATTGTGTTTTCCTACTGAGGCTCCTCTGCCTGCTGCATCTACTTTTTTGAGGACCAAGTCGCCCTTCTGGAACTGTCTGACCCTTATATGTTTATCAAAATATCTCGCCATCCGGCACTTGACTTCTTCCTACCGGATCGATGCTAATTTCCTAAGCTCGTCAACCAGATCAAGAGAGAGCTTCTGCTGCTCCTCATTCTCTACCGGTCATCCTTCGTCTCCTATCTTCGCAGCGGCTACTCTTGGAGATTCGACATCGAACTCTATAGGTATAATGGCCTCTGAGACATGGGAGAGTTTAAATGGAGTCTCTCCCGTGGCGGTGTTTTGCGTGGTTCTCAAAGCCCATAGAACTGAAGGGAGCTGTTCTACCCAACTTCCCCTCAAGTTCTCCACCTTCTTCTTTAAAATATTCATGATAATCTTGTTTGCCGCTTCCACCTGTCCATTGCTTCGAGGATGATGAACTGAGGCGAAACGGAGGTTTATGCCCAGCTGGATACAGAAGTCCACGAATTCCCTGCTAGCAAATTGTGGTCCATTATCAGTGACGATGGTTAATAGAAGCCCATGCTGGTAGATGATCTCTCCCCATATGAAATTTTTGACCACTTGTGATGTCACCTTAGCCAACGCCTTAACCTCTAGCCACTTTGAAAAGTAATTCGCCATGACCAGCAGATACTTCCTTTAGCCACTAGCTTGGGGAAAAGGACCCACCAAATCTAGTCCCCATATTGCGAAAAGCCAGGGAGCCGTGATTGTACGTAATCTTTGGGAGGGAAGGAGTTGGAGAGGAGTGAACTCCTAGCACTTTTTACATCACTTCGTGAATTCTTCCTCATCCTTCATGAGTGCAGGCCAGAAGTAGCCTTGCCTCAACACTCTCCCCTCCAAGGTCCGACTTCCCGAGTGACTCCCACGTTCTCCCGAATGAATTTCTTCTAGAACTCTTGGAATCTCTCCCTCAGATACACATCGAGCCAACAAACCCGATAGTGTCTTTCGGTATAATGTCCCATACTTCAGCAGGTAGTATGTCGATTTATACCTGATCTGCTTCTTATTGAGGTCCCTCTCGAGAAGACGTCCGGAGGTCAAAAAGATGATGAAGGGATCCATCAAAGACCATTGTTGGTCCACTTCCATCAATTCTCCTTCTTCTATGGATGTCCTGAAGAGTTCCGTCACCGTTCCTCTAGCCTGAGGGCCGTACTTGGCGAGAAGGTTAGCCTGAGCACTTCCCCTCTCGAGACATGTTGAATTAAAAAGCTACGGAACTGTTCGATGATGCTTTTGACCTTCGTCAGATACAACTGGAGGGTGGGTTCCTTTGCTTCAAATTCTCCTTTGATTTATCGTGCTACCACCATAGAGTCTGTGGAGACTTTAATGTCCTGTATGCCCTACTCCTGAGCTAGCTTGAGCCCTGCAATAATCGCCTCATATTCTGTTTGATTGTTAGTGATTGTGAAGTGAATCTTCAGTGCCTGCTCAATTCTGGTCCCTTCGGGGCTCACCAAGATCATCCCTCCTCCAAAAGAACTTTTTTCAGATGCTCCATCTACTAGAATCTCCCAGGCAGCTTGAAGAGGTGCTTTAGCTTCTCCGACCTCAACCACGTAATCTGTCAGGAAATCAGCAACCGCTTGCGCTTTGATGGCTAGCCGAGAAGTAAAAGAGAGGTCGAACTCACTGAGCTCTATCGACCATTTGGCCAACCTCCCAGAATGTTCCACCCCTTCCAGGATGCGGCGGAGAGGATGATCTGTCACCACCTGAATTGAGTGGGCCTAGAAGTATGGCCTGAGCTTCCTAGCTGATATGATGAGAGCGAATGATAGCTTTTCAAGGATTGGGTATTTGAGTTCCGCCTTCATTAAGACCCCGCTCATGTAATAGATCGGGAACTGCCTTTTTCCTTCCTCTCCTACAAGAACTGAAATCACTGCCCCGGCCCCCACTCCTAGGTACAAGAACAAACCCTCTCCTTCTCTTGGCCCTTGGAGTAGCGGTGCCTGGGTGAGTTGTTGCTTTAGAGCTTGAAAAGCTTCTTCGCATTCAGTGGTCCATTCAAATTTCTTGCCCCCTCTTAGTGCTCGAAAGAAAGGCGAGTACTTCTCCCCAGCCCAGAAGAGGAACCTGCTTAATCTGGCCAGCTTGTTGGTGAGACGTTGGACTTCCTTGGCATTCTTCGGAGATTCTAATTCTAGGATTGCCCTCATATTATCTGGATTGGGCTCCACTCCTGATGGGGAAAGGAGATGTCCTAAGAATTTTCCCTTGTTGGCCCCGAAGACACACTTCAGGAGGTTGAGTCTCATCTTGTATTTCATTATGATTTCAAAAGTTTCCTCTAGATCTAGGATGTGGGACCCGAGGTCTCGGCTCTTGATCATCTGGTCATCCACATAAACCTCGAGGTTCTGCCCCTCCTGCTCCCGAAAGATTCGATCCATCATTATTTGATAAGTCGCCCCTGCATTCTTTAATCCAAATGGCATCATGTTGAAGTAGAAGCACTCATCCTCCGTGACAAAGGTGACATCCTTGACGTCCGGCGGGTGCATGTGTATTTGATGATACCCTGAAAATGCATCTAGAAAACTCATTAATGAAAAACCGATTGCTGAGTCAACCAGCGCGTCGATTCGAGGCAGAGGATAACAATCCTTAGGGCATGCTTTATTTAAAAGGGAAAATTCTACACACATCCTCCATTTCCCCTCTCCCTTCTTTATCATTACAATATTACTCACCCACCCCGGATACTTGCTTGTAGATATGAATCCCGCCTTGAGCAGCTTCTCCACCTCTTCTCTGATGGGCCCGGCCATCTTGGTGGCGATGGCTCTCTTCTTTTGTTGTATTGGATGAGCATTGGGTCGAGGTTGAGACGGTGGCATGCCACGTCCGCGTCAACCCCCGGCAGGTCAGTTGCGCTCCAGGAAAAGATGTCGACGTTCCTCTGCACGCACTCCCTGATCTCCTCCTGATCCTCGGGACTGAGCTCCCCACTGACTTTTATCTTCTCTTTCCTCCCTTCCTTGGTGAGGATCTCCATCTCCAGCACCTCCACTGTCATCTTCAGTCTTGATGGCTCTTCCTCTTTCTCATGCTCCCTCGACATCTCCTCCCGTTCCCTGGCTTCACGATCTACGGTCTCGCGCTCCGCAACGGCCATATCCACCTCTCTCAAAAACTTCTCCACCTCTTCATCGGTTGGGATTCTCTCTTCTAACAACGAACTTCCCCTCTTCCCTAGCCGAGCTTCTACCCTGGACGACTCCCTCACTTCCTTTATCTTTCTTTTCTCTTTCCTCTCTCCTTCATTTTTCTTCGCCCCTTCCACCTCCATCTCCTCTTTCTCCTCCTCTGCCTCCATCTCTTCTTCCCATCCCTGCTCACCCCCTCCTTCCTTCTCTCATGTCGTTTCCGACTCCACCATAATGCCTCTCTCCATCCCAACTTCTCCTTCCACCCCTTTCTTCTCCTCCTCCCCTACTTTTCCTCTGACCTCCTTCTTCCATCGTTCCATCCTCTTCTCCATTTCCTCGGTCTCTCCTTGCCAAGAAATGGTATTCACTACCGTCACATAGCACTCCCTGGCTGCTTTCGAATCTCCTCGTACTCTGAACTAGGTCCCCCTAGCATTGAGCTTCAGGAATTGGTGAAAATATGATGGGACACACCTAAAGGCACTGATCAAAGGGCGCCCAAAAATGGCAGTGTAACTTCTTGGGGCGTCCACTATGACGAAATGGCAATTCCTGGACAGCCCCCCCCCCCCCCCCAGAGTCACCTGGAGTCCTACTCCCCCCTCGACTTCCTTCCTTTCTCCCAAGAATTCGAACAATTGCCCATCTGCTGCCAACACCCATCGAGCCTCCACCCTCATCTCATTGAATGCCTTCTTGAAGATGACATTCACCAAACTCCCATTATCGACAAGGATCCGCGACACCGTGAAGTTTTCAATGGCGGTCCGGATCACCACTGCATCACAAAAAGGATCTTTGTGGTCTGGTATGTCCTTCCGAGAGAAGGTGATTTTCTCATCTGGGGGAGGGGCTTGTGACGTTGAGGCTACGCTCCAACGGTATATTGTATGAAGGCTTTCCTTACGGGTAGCCTCAATCCCCACTCCCCCATGGATCACTCTGATCCCACCTCGATCTCCCACATCAGCTCGATCCACACACCGGTCCTCCTCCCCAGTCCCAGTCATCTCCACTATTCGTATTGGTAGTTGTTGTTCCCATACTCCCCTAGATATCTTCATCTCCAGAAACTTCGGGCAGGTAGTCGTTACGTCACCCTCCTCCTCATGGAAGTCACAATATGGCAACACTACCTCCTCCTCCTGTCTCCCCTCCTGGGGATTCCTCCTTCTAACTCTAGCTCCTGCTCTCCCTCTTTCTCTTCCCCTTCCTCTCCCTCGGTCGATGGCCATAGCTTGCTGAGGCAGGGGTAGGGGTGGTCTAGGACCATATCCCCACCCCTTCTTGTTGAATCTTCCTGGTCCTCCTTGGTAGTTCCTTCCCCTTGGGGAAAACCTCTTCCTTGCCCTTGAATAGGGCCTGCATGTTGCCTCCAACCCAACTCCTGATATGTCGGCGCCCTCGGCTCCTCCCTCCTTCCTTCTTGTTGACTTGCCCCTCCTTACTCTCTTGACTCGGCCTCCGTCAACCTTGCCAGCCTTCTGGCAAATGTCGGGTTTGTTGCCTCCATCGCTCTCTTTTGTTGCCTTCTCAATTAGCCCTTCAAATAATAGTGGTGCCTTTCGAGTTAGGCTCATCTTGAAGAAACCCACCCGTAGTCCAACGGTGAAAGCCATTTGGAGAGAAAATCCTGGCACCTCCTGAATATCCAAGATTTCTTCCTGGAACCTGTCCACGTACTGGGCTAGAGATTCATCCGCCTTCTGCCGGATCAGAAAAATCGATTCGGGATTCTTCTTCCTTTTCTTTGAGGTTGAGAAACACAACTGGAAACTTCTACTCAGGTCTTCAAAGCCATAGATTGATCCCGTTGGGAGTTGATGAAACCAGTCCCTAGCTTTATCTTTCAAGGTGATGGCGAAAAGACGGCACTTGAACGCATCTGTCATTGGCCTGATAGAGACCGCATCTTCGAACCATTGCAAGTGCTGGAGAGGGTCGTATTTTCCCACATAGTAGGTCATTTCTGTAACGTCCCAATTCGCGCTAGGCCCCTTGTTTGCGTATTTGAGTCAAAGGGGCTGTGGTGAGCCTAATGGGGGTGTGGGTGAACAGGTGAGGACGTGCGGGAAATGAGGAAAACAAGGCCAAACGGCATTTTTGGCTGACACGGGTATGGACACGGCCGTGTCCATACCCGTGTGCCTCATAAAAATAGGCTTACCAGTCAGAGAGGTACACGGGTATTGGGACACGGGCGTGTCCCTAGCCGTGTGCCAAGGACACGGGTTGGGACACGGGCGTGTCCCTAGCCGTGTGCCAAGGACACGGGTCGGGACACGGCCGTGTCTCTACCCGTGTGCCGCAACCCTGACCCGGCAGAAAGTGGTTCTGGGAGGAACACGGCCCTAGACACGGCATGCCACACGGCCGTGTCACCTGCACACGGGTAGGAACACGGCCGTGTGCCTACCCGTGTCTGCGATGTATAAAAAGGAAAAAGTTGGGAAACCCTAGCATTTCATCCCCTTTCTTCTGCCCCGAAATTCCTGAGAGGGTTCTTGGCTGGAGGAGGAGGAAGAGCTTGCCGGAGCCATCCTTGGAGGAATCAAAACGCCGCCACCGTCAAGGGAAAAACAATGCCGCCGCGAAGGAGTGCGAGGCTCATGGCCGGCCATGGTGGTACCGCTGGACTTGAGGTGAGCTTCCTCTCCTCTCCCTTGGTGCTAGATCTATAGTTATTTTAGGAGAGACATCGACTCCATAGAGTCTTGATGGTGAGGAGGAGAGTTCTTAGGATAAGCCATGCCTAGTTTTTAGGCTTAGTCTCCCTCAACCTTCTCATCATTCAAAGTGGAGATGAGAGGGGTTTTCGTTGAGGGTTTGGCTTTGAAAGGAGAAATAAGGTTGGGTGTGATTTCTGGAGAAGTTTATGCGAGGTCGTTGCAAGGAAGAAGATGAACGGATGCCGTTCATCTCGCCTTAAGATGCGTGCAGAAATCTGATTTCTGCACGCGGCGACCTTCGTGGCCAATTTCGGAGGTGTTCTGGCCAGATCTGGGTGATCGACTCAACACGAAAGTCGTAGCCCTTGAAATTACCTTTCCAACGAGGGGTTGCTCGTTTCCATGCGATACCTGTAGCCACGGGAAAGCTGGTTCGAGTCCGCTGCGTTCGGGAAAATTCCTGTACAGGAAACTGTTTCCTGTACGCATTCGAGTTGAATTTCTGGTATGTTGCGACCAGATCTGGGCGATCGACTCAACACGAAAGTTGTAGCCCTCGCGAATACCTTTCCAACGAGGGGTTGTGCATTGTGATCGGATTCCTGTAGCTCCGGAAATCCCAGTTTTAGTATTGGACTATCCTATGTTAATGCACTTGTTAAATTATAATGTTAGCACTCTTGCAATGATTGTGATTTGCTCATGTGATATCCTGCTCCCAAATAACTATAATGTCGTTGTTACTATAATTTAGTATGGTTACTCATTTGGTTGTGTATTAAGGGATAACCATGCAATGGTAGAGAAATGGATTGGATGGGAAGGCTAGATATTAGGAGTTGCTATTGGTAAAGGATATATTTATACAAATTGGTGTTGAACATATCTAATGTACGTAGTGTTGAGGTGAAATCATTGAATAGGTGGGCGTGAACATGATGAACACTATGTGAAGAGTATTTTGTAACTGTAATCCGAGCCCGAGGGGTTTATTAACAACCGATGCTTAGAGTTGAAGTCTCCCTACGGGTAGCATCGAGTGAGTTGTTTTGGGGCATGTGATGTGCGACGATTCATCGTGTCGCGGTGTTGAGATAATGATTGTGGCAGGTTTACAGGTTCGCCAGTCGTCACACTGATGGGAGCCAATGAGTAGACCTTGGGCGGTAGGGTTAGATACTTGGTGTCCATAACCCGAGATCTCCTCCGTGCCATGAGAACGGTTGGGCTTGCACCTCGTGCGTTTCCGAGGTTCCATCCGGTTCGAAATCAAGGCCAGGTTGGGTTGTGTTCTTGGTGCACATTTACCCAAGACCCCTTCTGAGCCGTAGTACGCATGTGAGCTCCGCTGTTGTGTTCTTAGCATTGAGGCGTACGGGGGCCTAGGATAGGTAGTGTGATACCACCTAGTAGTGGAGACGCCCGCTCCACTGTCGCCGTCTGGCCACGACGGACGACGCCTGAGAGGTTAGCTACCTGCTCGAAAAGTGGGAACTTCTAGTCTGTGTCGACATAGCAACTTGCATGTGCGTGCGCATGAGTCGGTCATAACATAACATTCATAACATGTCATTCATTGCATACACAAGATCCTCATCGTATAAGTTTGTATGGGCACTCTTATACGATGAGTTACTTTACTGTTAAGCCGATCCTTAACTTATAAGTTTGTATGGGCACTCTTATAAGTTAAGTTGCTATTCTGATTAATTATACCTGCTGTCATTTATATGGATATTTGTAGAACTGCTAGTTGTGTAGCGTAGTTTATACTTCACCATATTTACTGTCACCTGCTTATTTACTTGCTTATGTATATATATTGTACCTGTATTCCTTTCTCCGCCCGGTGCCGAGGAGTCGCCGGGGGAGCGGATGTGAAGCCACTTAGTCTTATGACTAACGGTTGCTACGTCTTCCTTTTTAGGAGGAAACCCCGCAGGTAGAGCGGCAACGGACTATGCAGCAGGACAGCCAGGCCCGGATGATAGGACCTGAGGTGGTGGTGCCATCGGCACCGTCAGTGACAGTAGTGAGTGTTTTCATGTAGCCGTTTGGCAAAACATTTCTAGACTCTTGTTTCTTTTGTGCAAGCCTGTTGTGCTTGTTATCTTCCGCTATTTTTGGACCTTAACTTAACTGTGAACTGAACTGCTTTTAGCTTTACTTTTCTGTTATGGTTGGGTTGGCATAATTGTTGTGATATGGATTGTAGCCGGCGGAATAGGCGTCTTGTGGTAAAGGCTAACCCGTGTGTTAGTGCTACCGCAAGGCGGCTATTTCGGGCATAAGACTCCCCTCGTGCCGTGTGTTGTGTTCCGGGAGGGGGGTCTTACAATTTCGGGCTCCCTGAACCCCTCCGGGACTGGAGCTCAAAGGATCAACTCGCAGAACGGGGACCCTCTCACCACGGGTCTCGCCGCCTCCACCCGCACAACGACGTATCTTAGCGAGACGGCACTTGAAGGGCTAGGGAACAACTCCCTACCCGCTAGGTCTTACCCTCTTCCTTCCACCACCATTTCCTTTCCGGGTCGCCCCCCAGGGGCATCCTCTCCAATCCTTGATGAGACGAGCTCGTCCTGATGCGCGAGAGCGAACGCCTGAGGTAAAGGAGTCGAGCAGTCGCCTCGCCGCGAGATCCCCTACAATATGTCAATGATGCCTCTAATGGACGCCATGAATTCTTCTCTTCCCAGAAATCTCCCGGGTTCTGGGACCCGTCCCTGTCTCCTTCTCTGAGATCTCCCGTCATGAAGTAGTTCAAGATTCTTTTGTGTAGGCTGCGGTCCATGCACACCGCACCAAAAATGTTGAAGCCAGATGCCCGACTTCACTTAGAGTTCGGACCTAAAGTTGCAAGTCACACCTACTCTTCCCGAACCCCCTTCTCGACGTGAGTCTTGGAACTAGAAATAGACCGTGGACTTCAGCTTGGAGGTCCCACCTCTTACCCGGAAGAATCAAAAGTTCTTCCCCTCACTAGCCAGTGTTGAGCTAGGTGCTTTGGAGGAAGAAGAAGAATAAGTTAACTAGCCCTATCTTCTTCTCTCTCTCTCTTCTTTCCCTTTTTTCTCTCCTCTTCAAGGCACCTTATCGGTCTATTTATAGGCCTCTGAGTTTGACCTGCCAATAACTAAGCTGAACCGACCTGAAATTAACAAAATACCCTGGGTTGGGCCTGCCAATAGCCAAACTCCGCTGTTCTGAAGGGTTATACGCAGACCACAAAGGGCAAAAAGGTAAACTTATCTGGGCTAACAGAGTAAAACCCCCACTTGGGGGTAGGAAAGTAAAAATGCCTTTTTCTCATATGGCGAGTGAGAAAATATCTTGCGGGCGAGAGGAGCCTATTAGCTCGCCTCGCGAGTGCCCCTCCTCGCGAGTACTTCGTCTCGCTACAAGAGGTCAGCATACACCGCAAGAGCGTCTCACCACAAGAGGTCAGCATACGCCGCGAGATCCCTCTCGCCTACTCCGTTGCTCCCATCTCGTATATTATGTTTTGCCTTTTTGGAGTACCGGCGAGTTAACCCTACGGTCCTACTCGCCTCTGCAATCCTCTCGCCCCTAACTCAGCACTTTTCTTTGAGTTGCCTCCTGCGAGCCCGAGGTTGTACAATTCATACTTCATGATTATTGTTGGATTACCCTATACCATGCTACTAATGCATTATATCTTATGAACGAGATTTGATATTATCAAAACGGAGAGTTTGTTGAAACTTGTGTTCTACATCTCTTTTATTTGACAATATCAAATCTCAAGTTGTATTTGATCATACTTGTGAAGGGTATTGTGTGTAGGTTTATAGGTATAAAGACACTGGAAATCCACTGTATATGACATACCGCTGGGCGCTAGCCCTACCGCATGCGCTAGCTATGTCGGCTTACATGTTGGGGATGGAAGATTTTCTTTGTGACCTACCGTCGGGCGCTAAGACAACCGCACTGCATAGACATGTCGACAATTTTTGAGTCGGTAGCGTCGAGAAGAGTCAGTGTCCTCGAGAAGAGCCAGTAATTCCGAGAAGACCAGACTATCGCACCGCGTTTGCAACCGCGTCATGCAATCAAAAAGCGGTAAGAGAATATTTTAGTATCTTTTCCTAATTTGATGATGGACAGCTGGAAACAATGCATAAAAGGATCTACCGCCGAGCGGTAACCTTAGCGCTGACAGTAGCTTATTTAAAAGGACTATAAAAGCGTGAGTTTCTTTTCCTGAGGAGATAAGTAGAAGAGTTGCACGATTAGGGTTCCGCTGCCACCTCCGTTGCAGTGAACCACCATCTCCAAGCAAGGAAAAGAGAACTATCTCCCTCATGTTCGTGATTGAAGATCTCCGAAAAGTCAAGTCTACAATGACCATCTGCAATTGATCGTGTGCAAGAAGAACAATATTCATAAGCATTGATCGCCCGTCGCTCTATGGAGGAAACTCTTTTTAAGGGAGCAATAGATTCTAACTTCTATTCTCTATCTGCATTTTTATCTTTTCTTACTCTTTGTGTGTAAGGAAAATCAATTAGGGAGGTCGTCGGAATTTGGGAAGGGTTCTGTGGGATATCGTCCTGGGAGGACGTCTAGATCGGGGAGATCTAGTGGGGTTCTAAGACCCTTTAGGGGAGGAAGGTGAGGAGCAGACTCTCTCTCCCTTTCCGAGGAGGAAAGGGAGAGAGATTCAACCGGTCCTGGGTGAGGGTCGGTATAGAAACAAAAAGAGAGTCGTTGTCATCGCCTTTGATCTCCTGCATCACAGAGATCTAGTTTTGTTATTATAAACCACTTTTATGTTTTGAATAAAATCAAAGTTATTATTATTTCATCCTAAATTTGTGGTTGCATGCTGCTAGTGTATTAAGGAGTGTATGGCAGATCTGAAAACAATTTTCTACAGGGAAAATTGTGTCTGTGACCTACTGTCACGCAGTAGTAGCCTTATCGCCCTACAGTAGCTTCCAGAACAGGCTTCCCTACTGAAATTCTTTTTAATTCTGAATTTAATTAAAAACCTTCTTCACCCCCTCCCCCTTTAAGGTTGGCCACCTGATCCAACACTACTCACTCCTCCCTCAAGAAAGGCATGATTAGCATTGACCTTTTACTTTAGGGTTTTAATCATTTTCAAAGTAACCTCGCTCTGATACCATTTGTTAGATCTTGTGGCCAATCTTAGAGGGTGGGTGAATAAGGTTTGTAGATAATTATAGGAGAATAAAAATATTCAATTCAAGGACCAAGTTTCCTGGAGTTATCATTGAACGATAGCAGCCATCACCGACAATATCATTGATCGGTTTTTTCGCTCGGGCGCGATTTTCCTTCAGGGCACGATTTTTTCATCCGGGTGTGATTTTTTCGCCGAACCTTGTAATTTTTTACCCGACTACATTTTTTATCCACCTGGGCGCGATTTTTCCGCCCGGGCGTGATTTTACCGCCCGGGTGCATTTTTTTTGCCCGCACGAGATTTTTTTGTTCCTGCGAGATTTTTTTGCCTAGGCTCGATTTTTTTCCCCGGGTGCAATTTTTTGCCCCGAGCAAAAAAAACATGCTCAGGCGATAAAAACTGGCCCGCGCGACAAAATCACACCTGGGCGAAAAAAGGCATCCGGGCGAAAAATCGCAGCTATGTGAAAAAATCGCATTAGTGAGAAAAAATCGGGCCCGTGAAAAAAATTCACTGTCAGGCAAAAAATTTCTCGCCCGGGGGAAAAAAATCGTGTCCGGGCGGAATTTTTTTGTTCGGGGGAAAAATTCTAGTGTTCGCCTAATAAATAATATTGTCGAATATTATGTAATTGATCAATTATTTTATTCGTTTGTTAAATAAAATTCAATATAAGAATTGAAAAATATTATGAAAAAATTACTATAAACAAATGTGCGTTATAGTCGCGACTTTTTAGCACAGGAGCGATATTTTTGTACGGGCGCAAGTTTTTTTGGTCGGTGGAGATTTTTTTTCGCCCGACCGAGATTTTTTCTCAAGAGCGCGATATTTTTTCACTAGCGTGATTTTTTCACATGGCCGCGATTTTTTTACACGGTTGCATTTTTTCGCTCAGGCACAATTTTGTCGCCCGGGCCAGTTTTTGTCATCCGAGCGTGATTTTTTCGCCCGAGGGAAAAAATCGCACCCGGGGGAAAAATCGAGCCCGGGCGAAAAAAATCTCGTGCGGGCAAAATAAATGCGCTAGAGCGAAAAATCGCGCCCGAGCGAAAAAATCGTGCCCGGGAAGAAAAATCGCGCCCGGGCAAAAAAACCGAGGTTGGGTAAAAAATTTAGTGGTCCGGCGAAAAAATTGCGCCTAGACAAAAAAATTGTGCCCTGGAGAAAATCGCGCTCGGACAAAAAAAATCTTGCCCGGGCAAAAATAATCTCGCCCGGGCAAAAAAATCTTGCTCGGGCAAAAAAAATCTCGCCCGGGCAAAAAAAATCTCTCCCGGGCGAAAAAACTCGCGCACGTGCAAAAATATCACTCTCGTGCGAAAAAGTCTCGACTATAACGTACATTTGTTTATAGTAATTTCTTCATAATATTTTTCAATTTTTATATTAAATTTTATTTAACAAAAGAATTGATCAATTACATAATATTCAACAATATTCTTTATTCAGCGAACACTGAAATTGGAATTAGTCACTAATATTTAATTCCACAATATTAACTAATATTTAATTCCAATATCGAATTCCATTTCCGTGCAAATGAACGGACCATTATGGTTTTTCTGCCGACCCTCCTCTAGGACCAGTTGGCTCTCTTATTTCTTCCCATGAAGATCGACGAGCCAACTAGATCTCCCAGATCTAGACATCTTCCTAGGACGATTTCCGCAAATTTCTCCTAGAAGTCTGACGATGTCCCAGGCCGATTCCCCATGAACTCCTCCCAGAAATTCGATGTCCACATTGGACAATTTCTCCGCACAGAATAAAGTAAACAATAAAAAAAGAAAGAAATAAACCAAGGAAAATTTTGCCCCTCAAAATATATCTCTGGAGGCAGTGAATGATCGACGCTTTTGATTCTCATGGATTGGGCACGTGATCGTATTCAGAATCTTGTTCTAGCGTTCCTTCTCCAAAGATCTCCTTTGTTCGTGCAAGAGGGAAAGAGTTCTCCTCCTTGGATGATGGCTCTTAACAACAGGGATAACAAGACAGTTCCTCTGGACATTCTAGGGTTCAAGCACCACCATCAGGAGAAAAAATATCCTTTATAGCATTTTAAACGCTATCGGGCAATAGTCGATATCGTCGGGTGACATCCTAATTTAGCGTCGCCGCTACCAGCTATTTCGCGTCGAAAAGGAAAGGTGTTAGCCCTTTCCTAATTTACTACATCTATCGACGAGTGATAGTTTATATCGTCGAGCGATAGTAGGTTTCTTTTTATGGCTTCTTCCAGCAGTCTACAGATCACTGATGTGTCCACTTTAGGCTATCGCCCAGCGATAGTGACTTTCGTGCGCGATAGTGCAAAAAATTGTCGATCCAGAAAACTTCACACACACGCACACCTGTAAATCTGCACATTATACCCAATAATGTGTATGATCAAATACTTTTTGGGATTTGATATTATCAAACCTGAGAGATGCAGAATGCATGTTGGAACAACTTAGTCTTTATGACTAACGGTGTTACACCCCTATTTTTATAAGGAGCACACCTTGTAGGAGGAGCGTCAGCACCTCGTGCAAGAGGAAAGTCAGGCCAGGGGGACAGGGTCTGATGCTACGATGTCGTTGCTACCTTTTCTGACTAATGTGAGTGAGAGTGTTGAGATGTAGCCCACGTGGCAATTTTATACTATGATATTTGCAATAACTTTTGTAGCTTCATGTCTTACCTGTTTAAATGTACTGTAAACTATTTATGCTTAATTATGGATCATGGACTTAGCTTTTATTCTACTTACGGGTTGGCAAAGCGATATGTGTATTTAGCCGACAGAATATATGTCTTGTGGTACAGGTTTGCCCATATTGTGACAATATCGCAAGTCGGCTGCTTTGGGCATAAGGATCCCCTCGATCATGTCTTGTGTTCCGGGAAGGGGATCTTACATAAATCATAGAAGAAGTTTGACTGCGATGACTCATCATCTATATGAAAAGCATTAGAATAAGAAGATTCAAAAAGAAATGTGTTAAAAACAATTTCACACGGAGGAATTTCATGTGAAAGAAAATGATTAAATTTCTGTTAATCTTTTTGAAAACTAAAAATATTATCTCAAACTTCATAAGACACAACATTCTTATGAATTTGAATTCTTAAATTTTTATGTGTTGCGTTAGAAAATTTATGAAGAGTAATTAAATCGGGATGAGTAGGAGAAGAAACATATTCTTCTTCTATTTAACTCGGTGTGCCCATAATATTAATAAATTCTTGGAATAATAAATTTTCTTCATCTTTGATATAAAAAACTAAGGGGGCGCATGAAGTGTCATATTCCTCCATAGATGAATTATTCGAAGATAGAGAAATAAAATTAAAATTAAAACTACAACTCCCACAATCACACAAATGCATCTCCCTGGGTACGACCAAGACGTGCCAAAGCCGCAGCTCCCCAGGTGCGTCCAAGGCCACAGCTCCCTAGGTGCGGCCAAGGCCGCAAGTCCCCAGGTACGGCCAAGGCCGCATCTCCAAGGTGCAGCCGAGGCCACACCCCCATAGTGCAGGCGAGGAGCGACCAAGGCCGAAACTCCCCAGGTGCGGCTGAGGTGCGGCCAAGGCCACACATCCCCTGGTGGAAGTCGCACCTTCTCGGGTGTGACCAAGATGCATCCAAGGCCGCACCGCCCTAGCACGGACAAAGTCGCACCTCTCCCTACCAAGGTCGTACAACCCACTGTCGTTCAGTGTCGCGTCTTCGCCCGATGGTTCCTTCCCTGGAGTCCTATCCTCCGTCGGGCTACGAGTCCTCCCTCCCTCACGTGCAAACAAAATTACGTACATCAGGCATGGTTCATCTTACCTCGCACCTCCACAACTTCAACTTAAGTCGACGCAAACAGAGAACTTAAGTCTTACCTCAAACCTCAATAACTCCGACGTGGACTTCAAGGATTTGGGGGGAATTAATGGGAACCACATTAATTTATAGAGATTTGGTGTGCTTTTAGAAAAAAATGCACTAATGGGAAATTCTCATGTGGAGGAAGTGGGGGGAATTATTCTCCATTATGAAGAAAGTGGAGAAACCGCCAAGAAAATGTTGCATGGTAACTGTTGTGCGATAACTGTAACGAAACCGCCGCACATTAGACACTGCGTTGATCAGGCCATAACTCCACGGTGCATCCAAGGTGTGGCCAAGGATGCACCCCCCACCCCCCCCCCCCCCCCCCAAAGTGTGACAAAGGTCGCACCTCCCCTACCGTGGCCTAGGTGTAGCCAAGGCCACACCTCCCTTGTGCGGCCAAGGCCACACCTGTCCTGGACACACCTCCATGGCACGGCCAAGGTGTGTCCACGACCGCAAGACTCCTGGCCGCACCTCCAGGTTCAGCCAAGGTCTAGCCAAGGCCGCACCTCTCTTGTCCGCACTTACATGGTGTGAACGAGGTGCGGCCATGGCCTTGGTCGCGCCTCCCTAGGTCAACGTTCGTGGTGCACGACTAGCGCCTCTGCGTTCACGACATGCGTCAAGCATCTCTGTGTTCACAACGAGCATCGAACGCCTTCACGTTCGCTACGTGTGCGACATTTAACTCTATTTACTTCTCAGATTACAGGTTGCACTTATTGCCATCATCGTCACCCACAGAATTGGCCGAACTACCCCGGTGTGGGGATGGGGGGAAGGGCAGTCATATTCGAAAAATGGTAATATGTGTGCTCCAAGTCGGTGAAAGTGATTTGCCCATCAGGCGATTATGATGGTTACAATGAAAAAAATCACTGGATTATCCCTGACCACAGCTATAAAAGGTGTCTAGAGCCCTTATTTGAAAACACCTGGCATTCATTGCCCGAAAGAGCTTCTTCGAAGATCCTTCAGAGTTTTACTTCGACGTTCAAAGAATCTTTCGAAGATCTTATTAGGCCTTCGAAGATATTGTTTTCCTTCGAAGATTTCCATTGAAGGCGACTTGAAGATTTTCCCTTTGTCCTTGGAAGATCTCCCTTCTCTCTTTGAGATTCTCACTTTCTCACTCTTCTTTGAACCTCTTGCAACGAGCGGTGTCATGTCACCTGTTGGGTCCATTGATCTCAATGTCCCAGATTTGTTAGAATTAAAACAAGTCAATGGTATACACATAGTTGTATTTGATGTATATATGTTCAAGTTCATGCATGCAGGTTGCTCTTTATTACATTGATTGGACATGTGGCTCAAGTGACAATGACAGGTGGACATAAAGGAGCTGGCTGGAAAGCCAGGAATTTGCCTAAGTTCATAGGCGTTGGGTGAAGCAAGCTCACTCAATGTCAGGTAACGATATTCGATGAAGTCCACAGAAATTGAGTGAAGCTAGCTCACACAATGCCAGACTTCAAGAAGAGCGGTTTACAAAGGCAAAACTCTAGTTAAGTCTGGAGGCGTTGAGTGAGGACAGCTCACTCAACGCCAGATGAGCTGAAGCGTCGAGTAAAGACCAGTCAGTCAAAGCGTTTGCATTGACCACTGAGTTGTAGTGCTCTTTGCCTGATTTATAAGTCTTGGAGGAGACTGCGTGGTCATGCGGGATCATGTTATAAGCTCTTAGGAGCCGAGATATTGGAGTGGTGTTTTGTCTAACACACTGTTAGAAAGGCGGGAGGGATAGTGGACGTACCCATAATCTGGGGAACCATAATAAATTGGTGTGTCATCTGGGTGAATATCTTGAAAGCACTAGGAAGTAGATCACCTCTCACAGCCTGAAATTATAAAAGTTAAAAGACACACTAAAAACCTAGAAATTTATTCACCCCCCGCCCCCCCCCCCCCCCCCCCCCCCCCTCTAGGTGGTTTAGCTACCCTTGCAAACAAAGACTTTCATCACCCTCTTGCGTTCAACTGCTTGTAACAAGAAATATAGTGGAATTTGGTCGTTACCGATCCAATCCCGTGGTTTTTCTCCTTTTCGGGATTTTTCCAGGTAAAACCTCATTTGTCAACCATTGGTACTTATCTATGACTTCTTGAGCATTCGACTCGCTCCCGTATTAGGACGATTCGCTTCGACTGATTTACGAGGGTCCCATGAAACCGGCAACATGGAGATAAAAAAAACCGAGTTATTGTTAAGCCTACCAATCTACGGATAAAACAAAAATATAAGAAGTTATAATTTATTAAAAATCTGAAAATTGTACAAAATCTATTAAATGAGAGGAGAAAAGAGAGACCCAGAAAATTCAAAATGAATTGCAGAAGTTATAATTCTCTCCGTTATTATAAAATTTGTTTATCAAAATAAGGAAAATAATATGATCACAAAAGTAATGCATCATAAACAATCAAGCCATTATCAACATCAAATAATGCACTAAGAAAATATATACTTATACAAAGTTGACATGATTGTTTAAATTAATAATCTAATGAAAATAAGCCTAATCATGTGTGGTAAATTCGGACGTGTCGGCCGACATACAGATTTTGGATAGAAAATGTCACGACATCGATTTTTTAAGTAAAAAAATGTTGTTTTTGAAAGTATCCCAGATATATTGGTCTTTATGCCCCGAAATATCGGTCTTACCCAAAATATCGAGCGATATCAAGCGGACGATATATGATGAGTACGAAAAATATATATTTCATTTTTTTAAGTATCCGAGCGATAATATTTTATTTTGTACTACATTTCATGCATCTTTGATCAAAGATTTGACTTCTTTCTTATCTCTCTCATTTGGTGATATATATATCGTGTATATATATTAATTATGTAACTTATAAAAATACATTATATGCAACCGCACATAAAACCAACAACACTCAATCCTTTATCCCACTATAGTGGGGTCAATATATTAATCCTTGCGTCATTGTGTCATATCTGTTAGTGCATTCGAAGCATCCCGTGTGGCCGTCTAGTTTGGAACGACCTCCACGTTGCCCCCAGCAGGGTATTTATATGTGTAATCCTAAATCCCCGACGACGGGTTATTGGATGTCATTCAGATCCTAACCAAACCCGTTAAGCACTTGTCACATCTATTCAATATACCTCAACAATCTCCTCCTATATTGTATATAGATATTAACACAAAACATGTTACTTAAAACAAAAGTTAATAACGATCAAAACATGAGTTTTTCCAAAAAAAAACATAAATATGGGTTTTAGATAACTCATAAGCTAAACTCAAACAAAGGTTTCAAACATGAAAAGGAAAAACAAAACTGAAAAACTCAAACTGATAATTGATCTATGCAAACAGTAGATCATCTTCCTCCACATCAAAATCAACTTTCTCTCCTCCAATCTCCATTTGATCTGCAAACAATTACAACAAGAATGACATGAGATAAATCTCTACGAATTCAAATATTTATTATCAAAAGTTAAGTTATTAGTTCTAGTAGTAAATGAACGTAATATTCTAACTAGGAAGAAAGAATCACAAGTCAGCATCTCTATCTAATTTAGAAAATTGATTTCAAAAAATCAAATCATGTTCCTTCGATTATTAAGATTATTATTAACCATTTCACAATTGTGCTATATCATCAAGTTTGTAATGATACAACAAGCTGTGACTATTATATCATCAAGTTTAGAATGATGTAACTAATAATCATAATATCAGAGCACATAACAGTAACATCAGTATTCCTTTTTGGAATGATACCCAAATCAGCCTTTGAATGAAATAATTGCGTAAGTCATCAAGTTTGGAATGACTAACAACTATTCATCTCTAGCTTTCATCAGATAGCATCTGAAATACTTCAGTGTACTCAACTCTAGATGGTTGAATGTAAGCAGACTATGGTTCTAAAATTTAAAACATAGGCAAGGTATTAAGTCCTACTAAATGGACTTTAATATCATCTCCCCTAATATTTTAATCATTAGAACCTTACATAAGCCCTTTGTAAGGACATCTGCTACATTATCTTTCAATTTCACATCCAAAAGGGAGATTATCCCCTAACTGGTGAGATTTATCAACCAAGTTTATTTCATCTTAAACTGTATTTGTTTTCTATTGAACAATGTATTTGTAGCAATGGTGTTTGTGGCTTGATTGTCATAATATATCGAAATAGAGTGCATTTTCAAACTCATCATTGGAATGTTTATTACCAGATCTCTAATTCACGCTACTTCTTCGCCAGCTGAAGAGAGAGTATAGAGTTCCGATTTCATAGAGGATAGTATAATGCACGTCTGCCTCTTTGACTTCCAAGCTACTGCTGCTCCTCCTTGTGTAAACACAAAAGCACGAGTGGATCTACTATCCGCAATTTCTGAGCACCAGGAGGCGTCAGAATACCCCTCAAGCACAGGAGAATGTCACATAAAGCATACTTCTCAGTGTATTTTAAGTATCGCATTAGCCTTTCCAAGGCATCCTAGTGGTCCTTCCCAGGGTTACTTGTGAATCTACTTAACATGCCGACCGTAAAGGCTATGTCAGGTCTAGTGCAGGTTGTAGCATACATGAGACTTCCTTTGAGTTTGGAGTAATCCAACTGTCTAATAGGTGAACCTTCATTTGGTTTCAGTCTATTGTTGTAGTCGTATGAAGTCTCAATCTTCTTGCTATTAACGTAAGTCCACTTCTCAAGTAGATTTCTAACGCAGTGACTCTGAATTTGGGTAATACCCTTTTCAGTGAATTTCACTTCAATTCCTAGGATGGTTTTCACCACACCTAAGTCGGTCATTCTAAATTGTATCGTCAAGGCAACTTTCACGTCTTCCACCTCAGACTGATCAGTGCTCAAAATTAGCATGTCATCAACATACAAGCATATAATTACAACTTTATTTGAACTTATTCTTATGTACAGACATTTATCTGATATGCTAGATTTAAAACACATGTCATTAACACAAGTGTCAAATTTCTCGTGCCACAATTTATGTGTTTGCTTCAATCCGTACAGTGACTTAATCAATTTACAGACCTTATTTTCTAGACCTTCTACGACAAACCCTTCAGGTTGGTGCATATAGATCTCCTCAGTCAGATCTCCATTAAGAAATGCAGTCTTGACATCCATCTGATTAACGACAAAATGTTCAATAAATGCTAAAGTGAGAAGAATCCTAATTGTCGCAATGTGACAAATAGGTGAGTATATATCAAAGTATATTATACCACTCACTTGAGTGAAGCCTTTTACAACTAGACGTGCTTTGTATTTGGCAATACTCCCATTAGGATAAACTTCTTTTTCAGAATCCACTTAGTTCCAATGGTTCTAGCCCCTTTGGGCAAGTCAACCAAGGTTCAAGTGTGGTTTTGCAAGAGAGAGTTCATCTCATCATCTATGACTTCTGTCCAAAATAGATAATCCCTAGATCGCATCTCTTCCTTATATGTAAATGAATCATCTTCCACTTGGTAAGTCACAAAGTCTGTACTGAAGCTTTTAGGCACTCGTTCTCTATTAGATAACCTTTTAAGTGCTAATTCACTAGTGTCTATGGGCTCAGTGTCAGAGATCCTTAGTTTTGGTTCAATGGTAGTCACAGTACTAGATGATGGCAGACCTGCAAGCATCAGGTTTTTATCTTTAAGGAACTTATCCTCAAAGAAAACTGCATCTCTATATTCTATTACAGTATTAATTAAGAGATCTAAAAAGCTGTCTGTAGCATTATCATCTGCACATCCTAGATATACGCATGTGTTTGTTATAGGTACAATCTTAGCTCTTCTAGAGTCAGGTATCCTAACATAAGCGACACATCCCTGGGTCTTAAGATTATCAAATCTAGAAGGTCTTTTAAATCAAAGCTCATATGATGTATGTTTCAACTTAGCATGAGGAACTTTATTAAGAATGTGATTTGACATGAGAACGGCTTCACCCCAATAAGCTGCAGGCATGCTAGCAGTTAACAACAGGGAATTCAATATTTCTGTTAAAGTCCTATTTTTCCTTTCAGCCTGGATTGTGGTGAATAAGGAGCAGTGGTTTCAGAAATTATGTTATTGCTGGCAAGAAAATCTCTGAACTCTCCCGAGACATTTTCACATTCTCTATCATTTCTTAGCCTTTTTATTTTCATGTCTAGTTGATTGTCAATCCTATTTTTGAATATAAGAAATTTTCAAAAGCTTCATCTTTGGATTTAAGGAGATAAATGTGGCTAAATCTAAAGTAATCGTCTATAAAGGTTATCAGATACTTCCGACCTTCTCTTGTGACAAAACTTTTGTAGGCACATATATCAGAATGTATTAACTCTAGTAATTGTGTGCTCCTAGAAACCTGACTAAAAAGTGTTCTAGTTATCTTTGTCTAAACACAAATTTCACATTTGTTAAATTTGATTTTTGTGTCCAAGGGTATGTTGTGAGTGTTATCTAGCAGTAGTAGTTTTCTATAATTCACGTGTCCTTGTCTTGCATGTAAAGTCTTAGGATCTATCAGATTTGAGCTAACCTGATTTACTACTTCATTTTCTAGACTCAGCCTATACATCCAATTTACTACATGCACAAACAAAATAATACGAGTGAAACATTAAAGTTACTCTACCACCACTAATGTTAAATGACATACCAGCATCACATAAAAGGCAAATTAAAATTAAACTAGCGGCTAATGTATTTATAAATTTAACATTTTTTAAAAGTAAACGCGTACCTGAGGAAAGTAGCAGAGTTGTATTTCCTACTTTCAGCACGTCAGCTACTCCACCATTTGCAATAGTGACTGTCTCTTTTACTACAGTGACATCCTCCAGAAGCGTTGAATTGTTGCAGACGTTACAGGTAGCACCTGAATAGAGCCATCACTCTATACTGGCCTTCCCATTGCCAACCATCGCAACAAAGTCATCACGCACAGTCTGATAAACCATATTCACTTTATTATCAGACTTTGGTGTACTGGATTCACCCCTCTTAGATTGCTTGCACTCGGAAGCACAGTGACCCCACTTATTGTAGTTGTAGCACTTGCCTTTAAATTTCTTAGCCTTCCTGCTAATTTCAGCAACTGTGGGTACACTAGAGTATGGTCTAGTCTTTCTAGGCTTAGGCTTACGGTTAGGATGCGTGACCATGTTAGCAGCAGAGTTTTGCTTGCTAACCGTCTCCATGGCATGCCTAGTCCGGTTCTCATCCTCAATGCAGATGAAGCGCTTGAGGTCTTTCATACTGACCTGCGTTTTCTTCCGATACATCTCCATTTTTAAGGAGTATCAGGTCGAAGGCAGCTTGAAAATTATAGCTCCTGCTACAAACCCATCTGGCAGAGGGATGTTCTCACTATTCAGTTTATCCACGAGGGTCTCAAATTCTACAACCTGAGGAAGAATCTCCCTGTCTTCAATGAAAGTGAAGGCCATGAACTTGTCCACCAAGTGCGTCTTGGACAGGTTCTCTTCCTCTTTGAACTACTCCTCTAGTGCGTCTCAGATCTCCTTGGAAGTTTTCATCTTGTTGTACGTCTCTACAAGTCTGTTTGAGAGACAATTGAGGAGGTAATCATGACAAAAATCTTTGTCGTTGATCTAGTTATCCTCGTTCTCTCCTCCTCTATAAGACTCAAAATCGGACTGTACAGTATAGAAAATATTCAATACTTCATGCCGAATAGCGTGTTCCGCTTCCAGACACTAAACTCTGAGATGGAGAATTTTTCCAACTTGATCATCGGCACAAGAGATGAGAGGTTGCTACCTAAAAGTCTTTGTTTTCAAGGTCTGCTAATACCTAGAGGGGGTGAATAGGTTTTTGGTCTCTTTAAAGTTGTCTAGACCTATACCTGATTAACATGTGCTCTGTGATTTGTTTGTTTGGCTTTCAAGATACACACACAGAAGACACAGATAGTTTATAGTGGTTCCCCAGATTATGGGTATGTTCACACTCCCTCCCACCTTTCCAACAGTGTTTTAGACAAGCCTCTTCATCAATACTCGGCTCCAAGGAGCTTACAACACAATCCCGCAGGACCACTCAGTCTCCTTCAAGACCTACAACTCAGGCACTAGGCCCTACCTCTCAGTGATTAAACAATCACCTACCTCAGGCCCCAAAGGCCCTACAACTCAGGCTAGAAGGACAACCCTACCTCAGATCCAAAGGATCCTACAACTCAGCCTTTATAACACAGGCATATAACTCAAATTCACATAGGAATCTTACACTCAGATTCAAGACTAGATCCTACAGAAAATAGAAGTGAGGTTAAGATGATTGACACCAGAGAAATTTCCCTGTTTCTTATTTCCTGGGCTGAGAAATTCTCTGCCCTTGCTTCTTCACAGCATCAAGTTAAATGATCTTCAGTTCTGGACTGCTTGTGCTAGAAGTAACTCAGAATCAAGATTCTGATATGCTATTGAAGACTGTAAATTTGACAGTTCTGAATCTTCCTCAAACAGCTAACTTTGACTGCAAAAATATGAAAACTCTGCTTCTTCATTTTCTCTTCCTCGTAAATCACTTCTGATCTTGCTATCGCTGATGAAAATCACAGAAGCTATCTGTTTTAGCTCTAAGGTCAACTGATAAGAACTTGTGCTTCAGGCTCGACGATAATGGCGAGTAAGAAGACGAAGTTCCGCCACTATGCATAATTAGAAAACCCTAATTGCTTTATCTTGCTGTCTGGCAATCTTTTCCTTTTTATAGATCGTTGATCAACGGCTCTTTCTGATGTGGGCACAGCTTTAATTGTTGATATATCACCTTCCTTTTCCAAAGAAGATCGAATAGCTGGCTGTCGGCGCCATTAAAGTCATACTGCATCTTTCCCGCAAAGAATTTGTAATGCATTGACTTTATTGACCTTTGCTAACTCATGCTGACGTCACCCTTTCTGGACATAACCAATCTTCATCGCTCTTCTTTGTCGCTCCTCTCTCGATCCAGTGATTCCAAGGAGAAAAGATTCGACAGATCCTAGATTCAAACATTCTTCAACATCTACTTGATCGTGTCAGATCCTAAACTTTTCAGAACAAGTTATCTCTTGGGATTTCTTCCTCATCTTCTTCACAGAGATTTAAAGTTTTCAAGAGGGAAGAACCTTGAAGATTTCAGATCTCGAAGTGTAAAATTTTTATTGTTGTAAAAATTGTTTTAACTTTTATAGGAGTTTTGTCTCCGAGATTGTAGGAAGTTTGTTTTTCTGAGTGTAGATCTCATCTTGTGGAATCGAGTTTGTAGGAGTGTGTTATCTCTGAGTTGTAAGAGCGATGCTCCGAGTTATAGGATTGTTGCAATCCGAGATTTAGTAAAGTAGTCGAGGCTACTCGTTGTGCTAGAAAGGCGAGGTGGAGAGTGGACGTACCTAAGATTGGGAAACCACTATAAATTTCTTGTGTCGACTGGGTTATGCTTGGTTATTTTCTGTGTTGATCTCTCTCAAATTTTTATTACGTAAAAGACGCAGAACTCACCTATTCACCCCCTCTAGGTGATTTAGGTAGACAACTAAATACTTTCAGTACCCCCTTGGATCTATTTATAGTTTTCTGAAAATGATCTGCCAACAGCCAACTTTCGCTGTTCCAAACAGCTATATGCAGCCAAAAGTGGTCTGCCAATAATGTAACTCCGCTGTTCTGAAAAGCTATCTACACCCCCAGCAAGGGCATCCAGGTAATTTTTCCTCTGGACCCCACGGGGCGAGTTTCTTAGACACGGGGTCAACTCGCCAACCTACTGGGCGGACGCGGTCTGGCTACCGCGGCTCACCTTCTATCTCTAGGCAAGCGCAAGTCGGGTCGTCGTGGCTCGCCTACCTTATATTGAGGCGGGTCGGCGACAAGGTCGCCTAGGCAGGCGCGGGCTGGATTGGCTGGCTCGCACAGCTCACTTATCTGGCCTTGGCAAGAGCGAGTCGGACATCTGGACTTGCCTGCCTACTGTACTAACACGGGACGATCTCCCTGGCTCACTCGCCTAGCCGGATGGGCACACTCCGTGAACACGAGGTTATACAAGCAGCGTATTTGGTGTCCACCTGTCCAATCAATGTGATAAGGACTAACTTGCATGCATGAGCTTAAACATACATCAAATACAACTTATGTGTATGTCATAGACTTGTTTGACTTCTTAAAAATCTGGTACATTGGGATCAATGGACCCAACAATCTCCCCCTATTTGAAGAAGTCAAAAGCCTTTTTCAAATTTCTTTATCATTGACATACATAATATATGCAGTAATAAAATGTACTATTATAATAGAACAGATCTAGAAAGGTTACCACATTTCCTGCCTGTATGGTGAGCATCACCTACTCCCCCTATTTTGATGCAAGGTGTGTGTCATCACTTGAGTGTTGCATGGGGACATTTCTTTCTCCCCCTGAATTTGTTGCATGACTTGATCATCTCCTTTTGGCTTTGATACCACTTGATCACTTGATCAGCCTCTGATGCCACTTGATCAATTCCTTCTCTCCCCCTTTTTGACTTCTGTAGAATAGTTAGGGAGGAGCTGGCCTGTCTTTATTTCCTTCTCCCCCTATCTGATTACAGATGATCCCATTTTGTGCAGCTACTAGCTTCCACTTTTCATGAGGTTGAATCTGCTCCTACAACTGCTGGAATTACTCCCCCTCAATAGAAGCATCTTTTACCATCATTTTATTGATTGATAATTTGGTCTCCTTACCACTGAAGGTCTCCATCTCCTATAAGAAGAACAAATCCTGCACCCAAAAAAACTATTGGGAGAAACTGAAGCTAGGCCAAGTTCAACATACTCAACTCAAACTTGAAGGTGTTGAACTTTGCTTCATCTAGTGGCTTAGTAAATATGTTAGCCACTTGCTTGTCTGTGGGGACAAACTCGAGACTGATGTCTTCCTTTTCCACATGTTCCCTAATAAAAATGATATCTAATTTCTATGTGCTTAGTCTTATTATGTGAGACAGGATTCCTAGCAATAGAAATAGCACTAGTAGAATCACAATATAGAGGAGTTTTACTTATTTGGAGGTTATAGTCTTGGAGCTGATGTTGGATCCACAGCAACTAAGCACAGTAGTTGTCTGCTGATATGTACTATAACTCTATTGTTGAGATGGCCACACTTATTTTTTTCTTGCTACTCCAAGACACTAGTCTTCCTCCTAAGAACTGACATGTGCCAAAAGTGTTTTTCTTATCCTCTTTGCGACCTGCAAAATCTGCATCTGAATAGCTTGTTAGTTCAAAATCCATATTTCAATGATACCATAGGACAAGATCTAGTGTGCCCTTAAGATATCTCAAGATCTTTTTTGTAGCAGAGTAGTGAGATTCTTTAGGACAGGTCGGATACCTAGCACAGACACATGTGACATATATGATGTCAGGCCTACTAGTAGTGAGGTATAGAATGGAGCCAATTATTCCTCTATACAAAGTTTCATCAATAAGTTTCCCTGTTTAATCTTTGTTTATAGGCATACTTGACCCCCATGGGAGTTTTAATGGTGGAGGCATTCTTCATACCATATTTTTTAATCAATTCCCGGGTGAACTTGGATTGGGATATGGACAAGTCATCATCAGTCTGTATAACTTGTAGTCCCATGAAGAACTTGAGCTCACTCATACTACTCATCTCAAACTTCTCTTGCATAAGTTTAGCAAACTTCCTGCAAAAGTTGTCATCAGTAGATTCAAAAATAATGTCATCAACATATATTTGGACTAGAATGATCTTGCCCTTAGATTCCCTTAGAAATAGGTTCTTGTCTATCTTCCGCCTTGAGAATTTATTTTCAATAAGGAAGCTAGACAAGATCTCATGCCATGCTCTAGGGGCTTGCTTCAACCCATATAGAGTTTTCCTAAGTCTATAAACAAAATCAAGTGAGTTAAAATCAATAAAACCTGGAGGATGTTCAACATAAACCTCTTCCTTTAATTCCTCATTCAGGAAGGCTGACTTCACATCCATCTGGTAGACTTTGAATCCTTAGTAGACGGCAAATGTAAGGAAGAGTCTTATAACTTCCAATCTGGCTACTGGGGTAAATGCCTGATCGAAATCGATCACTTCTTCTTGTATGTATCCTTTAGCCACCAATCTAGCCTTGTTCTTCACTATAATGTCATTTTCATCAAGTTTATTTCTGTAAATCCACTTGACTCCAATGACATTATGTCCTTTTGGTCTGGGAACCAACTTCCAAACCTTACATCTCTTGAATTGGTTTAGTTTCTCTTGCATTGCTCCAATCCAGAATTGGTCTATGTTACCCTTTTCAAATTTCTTGGGCTCTACTTGTGACAAAAAACTTGAGTAGAAAACTATGTTGATGCTTTTGCTTCTTGTTTGGACTCCTTGACTTGTCTCACCAATGATCTGGTGTGTTGGATGATCTCTTAGAAGCCTGGTAGCTGGAGGCAATCTAACTTCACCTTGTAGTTATTCATCCATAACTTGTGAGTCTTGTGCTTCCTCTGGACAGCAATCATCTTTATCCTTATCTTGGACTGCTGGATCATCTTCCTTGATGGTAAGCTTGTCCATCAACTGTTCTGTACCTGTAATACTAGGAGAAGAGCTAGACAGTTCACTGTTAATTATATTTGATTCATCAAACATCACATGAACTGACTTTTCTACAACTTGACTTGTCAAGTTAAAGATTCCATATTCCCTGATGTGGTTGTTATACCCAACAAAGATCCATTCATAAGACTTGGAAGTAAACTTAGTCACATAGAACTTTTCATTGTTCAGCACATAGCACTTACTATCAAAGATCCTGGAGTAGAATAAGTTTAGTTTTCTACCTTTCAAGATCTCATAAGGAGTCTTCTTGTGGTTTTTGATGATAGAAGCTCTGTTAAGGATATGCAGTGTTTATTGCCTCAGCCCAGAAATATTCTGGGAGAGTTGTGTCATTCAGTAAGGTCCTTCCAGCTTCTATGAGAGTCCTATTTTTCCTTTCAGCAATTCCATTTTGCTGGGGTATTCTAGGAGAGGAGAATTCTTTGTGAATTTCTTGCTCTTCATAGAAACTTGTCATGCTTGCAGACTGAAATTCAGTCTCATGGTCACTTCTGATTTTGACCACAGAACTGTCTAGTTCATTCTGTATTTTCTTGACAAAGGTCTTAAATACATTAAGGGTTTCATCATTTCTCTTAAAAATGAACACCCAAGCAATCCTAGAATAGTCATCAACCACCATAAGGGTGTAGACTTTCCTACCAAGACTATGAACTGACATAAGACCAAACAAGCCCATATGCAGGAGGTACAAGCACCTCACTAATTCTTTGGTCTCAATGCTCTTGAAAGAGGTCTTGGTCTGTTTTCCCTTTTGGCATGCAGAGCAGATACCCTCCTTAGTCCATTTCAACTTGGGAGCATATCTAACTAGCTCTTCACTAAAGAGCTTCACAATGGTCTTGTAGTTCAAAAGATCTAATCTCTTGTATCATTGTACACAATATGAGATTTTCTCATTTGCCACTAGGAATATTGGAGAGTCCTTACCTAAGCATAGAAAATTTAAGCAATAAATATTTCCACTCCTACTGTCTGTTAAGATAACCTCTTGGTCACTTAACCTCTTAATGTGGCACTCATCCTTGTGGAAAACTATGTCATCGCCAAGATCACAAAATTAGTTAATGCTTATCAAGTTGTGTTGCAACCCTTCCACATATGCTACTTTTGTGATAGTGACTATGCAAATAGAGATCTTACCATAACCTCTTGTCACTCCCCTATCTGAGCCACCAAAGATGACTTTGGGTCCATTCTTTACTGGAGTGTAATTCTTCAGCAAGCTTCTTGTTCCAGTCATGTGCTTGGAACATCCACTGTCCAAGTACCATTTAGGGGTATGGGTACTTGGAATAACCTGCAAGACATAAGTTAGTTAACCTTAGGACCTCAATTCTTATCGGATCCTAGGTGCATGTTAGTCTGATAATAATCATGCTTACTTGCAGTTCTTCTGACAGGTAAGCTTACTCTAGCTCTAGCCACACTCGGGTTGTGCCAGCAATCAATAGCATAATGGCCCACTTTGTCACAGCACCAGCACTTATAAATGTTGTACCTTCTTTTTAGAGCTGGTCTTCTAGCTGTGCAGTCAGCACCTCTCAGTCTAGAAGGTACAGCAGCAGTCTTATTCTTGTATCTCTCAATCACAGTCTAACTTGGGATGTGTCTGGAAGTAGAATTACTTGGAATATCATGACTCCTACCAAAAGTAGTCTTCCTTTCAGAAGACATACTCTTTATGGCCTCAAATATACCCAAGTCTGGTCTGCTGACAGACTTGCTCTTATTCTGATTGTGGGTTGGGAGATCCTGAGAAAAGACTACTGTCTTACTCTTGAGTGTTGGGGTTGGTGCACCAAACACAAATGGTCAATGAGGGATCATTTGAATCTTCTCATGGGCTTCCGTGAAGGCACTTGCACCCTTGCTATATCTACCAACATAGTGTAGATCTTTGTTCACTCTAGTGGATCTACCATTCTTCCAGTGACCATAGATGCTCTCTTGGTCATACATGTTAGAAGGCAACAACACTTTTTTGAATGGAATAAGAGGCTTGGAGGCTAGTGGTTGCACTGGAGCTTTGCCATTTCCTTTGGGATTGGAAACTCGTGTGCGTCCCTTGAAGCCCAACCCCTTCTTAACCTTTTGGGAGGTGAAGGAGTCTATCAAGGGCAGCACTGAACTTGGCTTTGAATAACTAGTCATTATCCTCTTCTCCCTCCCTAACAGATCTTCCAGGTCCCTTATTCGGTTTTCCTGGTACTCTATGGTGTCTATATGAATGAAGGAAATAATTTTTAATTAACTGATTTCCTTCATCTTTAGATCCAGCAGGGAAGCTGATTCTGCATGCTTGGAAATAGCAAGCTGAAGGGAGGAAATTTCCTTAGCTTGCTTCTTAGCCAGCAACTTGCTTTTCCAGAAAGAACTCATAAGGACACCATATTTGTCAATTAAAGAATTCATATCTTCCTCAAATTCAGAGTCTCCTTCATCTCTTGATGAATAAGCTTCAGAATCTGGGCTGGTCTCATAGCCTGACTCAGAAGAAGACTTAGACAGAGAATGTACCTTTTGTTGACAAGACTGATCCTAACTGGATTCTTCATCAGTCATAGCCATCAGCCCATAGTAGCAGCTGTCTTCTTCTTCTTCTTCATCCACCTCGAAATCACTATCTGCCTGTGATAGAGGGGCCTTGATTCTAATCCTGGCGGCAGGATAATCTTCATAAGTTTATTCTGCAGCATAAAACAGCCCTATGTAGGATTCCTCTTCTTCATCATCTGATTCTGAAGAAGAAGATTCAATCCAGTTTTTCTGCTTTTTAGATACAATGGACTAGTCCTTCTTTCCCTTGTGCTGATGGTGGTGCTTCTTCTCACCATCCTCTCTTCTCTTCACTGGGCAGTCGGCTACCACATGCCCTGGCTTTCTGTAGCAATAGCAAATAATATTAGTAAAAATTTGTTTACCAGGTTTAGAACCATACCTGTCCTCCTTGGAGGATTTCTTCCTATGATGTGAGGAGGAGGAAGGTCTGCTCTTCCAATGATTTTTCTTCATCAACTTATGGAACTGCCACTACTAGAAAAAGGACTTTTAGTCACGGGATATTGCCTTGGCTAAAAGTCCAAAACCGTGGCTAATAACTTTTAGCCACATCCTACCCACGGCAAATGGGCGTGGGCAATACGAGCGTGGCTAATAGTATTAGCCACGCTGAATCTGTGGCAAATAAGTTATTAGCCACGGTTCAATTGTCGTGGATAAAAGCTCCTTATTTGTCACAGTTCAATTGTTGTGGCTAAAGGGTCTGTAATATAAAAAAGATTCGGTTGCACTCCGTCGCCCGGCCGCGGCCGCCGCCACTATCGCCGTCGCCGCCCGACCGCCGCCGCCTGCGAGCTGATTTTATTTCAAACATTAATTGAGAATGGGCAATATATACCTAAAATTGGTCTTTTAGTTGGCGGTGTGGGACTAAAAAAACACAAATTTTTGCCATGAATTAGGCTTCCGTAGCTAATATTTGATTATTAGCCACAAAATAGGCAAACCGTGGCAAAAATTCGGGTTATTTGCCACGATTTAGTCATATGTGGCTAATACTAGCTTATTAGCCATGGAATAGAAACTGTGGCTAATACTTCATTATTAGCCACGGTTTTCCCCCGTGGCAAAAAAAATCGTTGATAAAAGTCATTTTTCTAGTACTGTGCCTGGAGAAGGCAGGAAAGTCCTCATCACCCATGTGACAGTTTGATGTGCTTGTCTCTGACCTTTTTGGGTCAGACTCAGCATCCCTCCTTGGTGGAGGAGTCTTTCTTCTACTCCTCCTTGTAGCTTCAGCTTTGAAGGCCATAGACGTTTCCTTAGCCTGAGACTTGTTGTTTTTATCCTCCTCCTTCCTGGCAGTCAGCTGCATTTCATAGGATAACAGCTTCCCGAATAGTGGTTGTGGTGGAGTGTCAGCAAGCTTTGCCACCTCTCTGATGGAACAGATCTTAGTATCCAAGTCTCTAGTTAGAGACCTGAAAAACTTGTCGTTCATCTCATAAGTGTTGAAGACCCTATCATAGGTCATCATCTCATTGAATATCCTGAAGAATCTCTCATAACACTCTGCTATGTTATAAGTCTTGCTCTGCCTGAAAGCCTCATACTCTTGGTTGAGCATGGACTTTCTGTCATCTCTGACTTCTTATGTGCCCTCCATGTAGACCATCAAAGTGTCTAACATCTCCTTGGAGGTCTTGCAGTGCACCAGATTCTAGAAAGTGGAGTCATCTATGACACTAACTATAATATTTTGTGTCATCTTGTCCATAATTGCAAGGATGACTTCATCCTTTATCATTTTAGAATAGGTCTTGGGTGTCTGGATATTTGCATCCAGAATTGAGACTTTCATAGGAATGAAAGGTCCCTCTTTGATTGTAATAAAGATCCTAGGATCAGCTGCTTCAATGAACAGTCTGACCCTCTTCTTCCAGATGTCAAATCCTTCCTTCTTGCAGATTGGAAGCTTCATGGCACCAAGCTACTTATAGTTCACTCTTGAACCCATAAGGATAGACTTGTAGCTAACCTTGGAGATCAACTCAGACAGTTAAGCCTTCCTTGAGTAACCTCCCTCTAATACCACTTGAAATTCTTTGTTTTCAAAGTCAGCTAAACATCTAGAGGGGGTGAATAGGTTTTTGGTCTCTTTAAAGTTATTTAGACCTATACCTGATTAACTTGTGTTTTGTGATTAGTTTGTTTGGCTTTCAAGATACACACACAGAAGACACAGATAGTTTATTGTGGTTCCCCAGATTATGGGTACATTCACTGTCCCTCCCACCTTTCTAATAGTGTATTAGATAAGGCTCTTCACCAATACTCGGCTCCAAGGAGCTTACAACAAGATCCCGCAGGACCACTCAGTCTCCTTCAAGACCTATAACTCAGGCACTAGGCCCTCCCTCTTAGTGATTAAACAATCACCTAACTCAGGCCCCAAAGGCCCTACAACTCGGGCTGGAAGGACAGCCCTACCTCAGATCCAAAGGATCCTACAACTCAGCCTTTATAACACAGGCCTATAACTCAGATTCACACAGGAATCTTACACTCAGATCCAAGACTGGATCCTATAAAAAATAGAAGTGAGGTTAAGATTATTGACACCAGAGAGATTTCCATGTGTCTTATTTCCTGGGTTAAGAAATTCTCTGCCCTCGCTTCTTCACAGCAACAAGTTAAAGGATCTTCAGTTCTGGGTTGCTTGTGTTGTAAGTAACTCAGAATCAAGATTCTGATCTGCTGTTGAAGACTGTGGATTTGATAGTTCTAAATCGTCCTCAAACAGCTAACCTTGACTGCAGAAATACGAAAGCTCTGCTTCTCCTTTTTCTCTTCCTCGGAAATCACTTTTGATCTTGTTGTCGCTGATGAAAATCGCAGTAGCTATCTGTTTTAACTTTCAGGTCAACTGATCAGAACTTGTGCTTCAGGCTCTACGGTAATGGCGAGAAAGAAGGCAAAGTTCCGCCGCTATGCGTAATCAGAAAACCCTAATTGCTCTATCTTGCTGTTTGGCAATCTTTTCCATTATATAGATCACTGATCAACGGCACTTTCCGACGTGGGCCCGGCTTTAAATGCTAATATATCACCTTCCTTTTCCATAGAAGATCGAACAGCTAGCCGTCGGCGCCATTAAAGGCATACACTGCATCTTTCCCGCAAAGAATTTTAAATGCGTTGACTTTGTTGACCTTTGCTGACTCATGTTGACGTCACCCTTTCTGGACTTAACCAATTTCTCACAATCAACTCAGGCGTTGAGTGCGTTGAGTGAACACGTTTCACTCAACGCCAAAACCCTTAGTCAACTTTCTGAACCATTCTGCATCTTAGGCGTTGATAGCATTGAGTGAAGCTTCATCACTCAATGCTTTTAGTTATATGGCGTTGAGTGAAGCTTCATCACTCAATGCTTTTACACTTGGCCTCTTTTGCTCTTCTTGGCATTGAGAGCGTTGAGTGAACTTACTTCACTCAATGCTTTTATACTTAGCTGCAACACTGAAGTCTGTCAGCTTGCTGAGGCATTGAGAGCATTGAGTGGAGGTTCATCACTCAACGCTTTTGTACTTAGTCTCTTTCTGTCTTCTTTCTTCTTAGGCTCTGACTGTAGCAGCATGACTCAGTGCTTTTTGTTGTCTGGCGTTGAGTGAGTTGACATCACCCGACGCATGTGGACTTGTTTACTTCTCTGCCTTCTTTCTTCTTAGGCTTTGACTACTGCAGCATGACTCAACGCTTTTTGTCATCTGACGTTGAGTGAACTGGCTCCACTCAAAGCTTTTGTCCTTAGAATCTTTTTCTTTGCCAGAATCTCAGTGGCTTTGACAAAATGAGCTTTACTCGACGAATAAACTGTATGGCGTTGAGTGAGTTGACATCACTCAACGCATGTGTACTTTAGTCAATTTTTCTGTATGCTGATGATTAGCCTTTGACTGTCCACACCTGACTCAGTGCTTTTATTTGGCATATATCGTTGAGATAACTGGCTTCACTCAACGCCTATAGACTTAACAGAATTCCATGATTGCCAACATCTTTTCCTAACTTCTGGCATTGAGTGAGCTTGCTTCACTCAACTTCTGTAGACTTAGTAAAATTTCTGCCTGACCAGCAGCCTACTTGGTGTCCACCTGTCCAATCAATGTGATAAGGACTAACCTGCATGCATGAGCTTAAACACACATCAAATACAACTTATGTGTATGTCATTGACTTTTTTGACTTCCTACAAATCTTGTACATTTGGATCATTGGACCAAACAATCTCCTCCTATTTGAAGAAGTTAAAACTTTTTTTTCAAATTCCTTAGTTAGTGACATAAACAACATATGTTGGGCGACGACCAGCGGCGGGACGCGATATTGGGCGACGACTAGCGGTGGAATGAACTCTTCTTCCCGATCTGAATGGTGCAGCGGAAGAAGCTCGTCATTTAGAAGCGGCGCCGACAAACACACTTTTTCACTTTCACGATCTTTCACGATCGACAACGGCAATGGAAGAACACCAAGAAAATCGGGATCAGGAGAGATGGCTACGGTAGAGGGGGCTAGGGCAACACCAACGAAAAACTTCGAGAATGTTTGTGCGTTCGAAGCATCCCGTGTGGCCGTCTAGTTTGGAATGACCTCCACATTGCTCCCAGCAGGGGTATTTATAGGCGTAACCCTAAATCCCCGACGATGGGTTATTGGATGTGATCCGGATCCTAACCAAACCCGTTAAGCACATGTCACATCTATTCAATATACCTCAACAATATCTTTAATCATAATCTTACTAATATTTAAGTACACATATTAACTGCACATATAAAATATTAATATATGTGAATAAATTTATTTAAATATTAAAATCCGACAATGTAAAATATCTCTGACATAGCTCCCGCAGTCCAACAAATGATATTTCAAATTCAAACCGACATAAATCCGAGATCTGACACTCCACCTCGCTAAAACAATAGTTTGGTAATGAAATGAGATTACCTTATGCAGATATTGTTGAAAATGAGCATACAAAATATGTGTTTTTCTAAAGATTTGAACCTGCAGGTGCAAAGAAGATAATGCAGAGCAAAACAAGGGGGAGGAAGATGACGGCGGAATAGGGTTTTCAGTTACCGAGCTTCTACTTTAACAGTTCAACAAAGCGGGCTAAATAAAGGACAAGTGGTCCCAAATTACAGGGGGCCCAAACAGAGAACTTAAAACAAACAATGCGGCGGAGAACCTGGACTACCATAAAACCAAAAATGTCTAACAAACCCTTCCTTAGTCCTGGTCTTCTCCAGCGCCGGTGACTCCTAGCCCGCGGTGGAAGGCACAAAACTTCTCTGAGCAGAGAGCTTTCGTCATCCCGTCGGCAAGCTGGTCATTGGTGTTGCAGTAAGATAGTAAAATTTCCTTCTCTTCTACCAGGTCACGGATGAAGTGGTATTTGATTTGTGTGTGCTTTGTGCGATTGTGAAACACTGGATTCTTGCTAATAGATATGGCGGATGTGCTATCCACCATGAGGGTTGTTGGTTCAGACTCTTCTCTCCTCAATTACTTTAACAACCTGCACAACCACACACCTTCCTTAGCTGCTTCACCTAAGGCCATATATTCTGCCTCCGCCGAAGATAGGGCAATACTTTTCTGCTTTGTGGAGGTCCATGATATCGTGTGTCATCCAATCTAAAACACATATCTGTTTGTGCTCTTACGATCATTAGCGCTTCCTGCCCAGTCACTATCAGAATACCCAATTAATTTAGGAATTCCTTCTTCTTTGCTTATAAACTCAAGACCATAGTCTTGTGTGCCCTGTAGATAGCGCAGAATGCTTTTTACAGCTACCATGTGGCTGGCTCGGGGTTCACTGACAAATCTGGAGACAAGTCTCATTGCTTGCTCTATATCAGGTCGACTGTTAGCGATGTAAATCAGTGAACCAACAATGCTGCAATATTTTTCTTCATTAACTCTCTCTTCTTCTTCATTCTTCATTAATTTTTCACCAGTTGCCATGGGGGTCGATGTGGGTTTGCAGTCCTGCATACCAAATTTTGACAGTAATTCGAGTAGATACTTGCTTTGATGAATGAAAATACGTCCTGGACGCTGATGGATTTGAAGTCCAAGGAAGTACTTCATTTGTCAAAGATCACACTTTCGAATTCGTTTTTCATGATGTCTTGAATTCTTCAACTAAACTGAACTTCGATGCCATGACGAGTAGATCATCCACATATATACAAGTAATGATAAATTGACTGTCTGGGTAATGCTGGTAATATAACGATGCTTCATATGGGCTTCTTGTGAAACCATGATCATTTCGAAATGTGTCTATGCGGGCATTCCAAGCTCTTGGCGCCTGTCTGAGCCCATAAAGAGCTTTTCTTAAATTGTACACCTCTTCTTCTCCCTTCACAATGTAACCATATGGTTGTTTTACAAATACTTCTTCACTTATTTCTCCATTTAATAAGGCTGACTTAACGTCCATTTGATGAATTGGTAGGTTAAGTTGGGCTCCAAAGGAGAGAAGCATGTGTATAGTCTCCATTCTGGCGACAGGATCAAATGTCTCCGTAAAGTCCCTTCCGGGTTTCTGCGCATATCCTTTTGCTATAATGCGGGCCTTGAATTTCTGCACTTCCCCTTTTTCATTTAACTTGATTTTGTAAATCCATTTCACTCGATTTTGTAAATCCATTTCACTCCTATAACCTCTTGATGCTCAGGTTTTGTTACAAGCTCCTAGGTATTGTTCTTTTGTATCATTTCCATCTCTATGTCCATGGCTTCTATCCACTGAGGTTGGGTGGTTGCTTCAGCATATGAACTTGGTTCCTTGCACATGAGTGCCACATTGCATGATTCATAGATATCTGCAAGATTGCGATATTTTGGTGGAGGTGATGAATCATACCTGAAATTTGTCGTTGAGTTGGCTTGAATCTCTGGACCGGGCAGTTGATCAGCATTGTCTTCTTGTGTTATGTTGTTGACATCCTCCAGGGGTTCATGCATCAACTTGTTTTGACTCTCTGGATTGGGCGGTTGAGGTGTATTGTCAACATCATCCAGAAATTCAGGGAACAACTTATTCTGATCCACCGTGTTACCCCACTCCCAGCCGCCTTTCTCATCAAATACAGTGTCTCTGCTTATGTGAAGCTTCTTTGTGATGGGATTAAACAGTCTGTATCCCTTGGATTCATGACTATATCCTACCAAAATGCACTTCTCCCCTTTCTTATCCAACTTATCTCTATGCTCTTTAGGTATTAATGCATAAGCAATGCATCCAAACACTCTAAAATGATGAATTGATGGTTTCATGTTGTACCATGATTCATAGGGTGTTGAATTGGTCAAGGCTTTTGAGGGGACTCTATTTAAAATGTGCATGGCAGTATGCATGGCTTCAGCCCAGAATTCTTTGATGAGACCTCTCTGATGTAGGAGAGTGCGTCCCATTTCAACCACGGTTCGGTTTCTTCTTTCAACGACTCCATTTTGCTGAGGGCTGTGAGCTACTGTGAGCAGTATTTTTATCCCATGCTTCTCACAAAATGAGTTGAATTCAGTGTTTAGGAACTCACCACCTTTGTCTGTCCTGATGGACTTTATCCTGTGAGCTGATTCACTTTCCACCATCTGTTTGAATTCTGTGAACTTGGAGAATGCCTCCGATTTGTGTGTGAGGAAGTATATCCACATCATTCGAATGTAATCATCTACAATCAGAAAGTAATAGCGGTTTCCAGCCCAAGTAGGCACTGTAGCAGGCCCCCATAGGTTAGCGTGTATTAATTTAACGGTAATGAGGCTCTCCAGCTAGAGTGTTGAGGGAATGGCATCTTGTGTATTTTGTTTTCAGCACAAACTTCACAGAAGTCTTGTGAGCTTAGACCTCCTTGGACATCTCTCACTAACTTTGGCATCTTACTCAAATCATAGAAGTTGAGATGCCCACATCTGATATGCCACAACATGGCATTTGAGGTCCTTGTGCTGTATTGGCCTGATATCTGGTGTCTTCTTGCAGCTGAACACTTACTTGTCTTTGTGCCAGATGCAGGGGGAAATTTTATTTTTTGACATTCTTATATTAGCAATTAACTTCTCTGAGTTCTTGTCAATTATGGTGCACTCTTCATTATCAAATATAAGTTTATAACCCTTCCTTAACAGATGTCCCACACTGAGAAGGTTTTGCGATAGTCCAGGAACATATTGGACTTCATGTATATGGTTGATGGTGTCATCTTTTAGTTGAACAGCAACTGTCCCACTTCCTTGAATAGTAACAACATTTCCATCTCCCATTATCACCTCTGATTTCTCTACCCCATCTAACTGAACAAACGAGCTCTTGTTGTTGGACATGTGGTTGGAGCAGCCACTGTCGAGAAACCAAACCTCTGTGGACTGATTCTGAGGTGTGAAGGATGAGAAAAATAGGGATTCTGAGTTGGAGGTGAAGTGAGCTTCATCTTTGGGTTTGGTGTCCCGAAACATACAGTTTCTCTGCAAATGATTGTGCCTTTTGCATTTCTTGTATTTTGAAAAACAATCCCTGGTGTGATGAGTATTTTTGTTACATAGCTTGCAAAACATTGTGCAGGATTGTTGAGTCCTTTCTTCATTTCCCTTGTCATTATGCCAGTTAGGTGTAGCTGGCCTGCTTGGTCCAATGGACAGTCTGCTTTGGAACGCTTTCTCAATCTGAACTTCCTTTTTTCATTCTTTCTTCATGGCCTAATAGAGAACTCATCAGTTCTGGTGTTGATAGTTAGGTAATTTCTTTGGCCTCTTCTATAGCAGCCAAAACATGTTCGAACCGAGATGTTAAACTGCTTAGAATCTTTGATACCACACGTTTTTCTGGAAGATCATCGCCATATATTCTGATCTGATTAACAAGAATGGTAGTTTTTGAAAAGAAACTCTGAATAGATTCGCCCTCTTGCATGGTCAACGTGTCAAACTCACGCCACAGGAGAGTTAATCTGATTGAAACAACTCTCTCACTTCCTCTGTATTCGATTTTAAAAATCTCCCAGGCTTCTTTAGGTGATTGAGCATCGATGATTAATGGAAGAATGGTTCTTCCTACTCCTTGTTGAATACATAGGATTGCTTTGGCATCCCGTTTTTGGTTTTCAGACAGGAGCGGGGCACTGGCCTTTTCTTCTTCATTGACATCTTCTTTTTCTTTTTTCTTGCTTGTAGAGGTTGTTCCGGAGGGCAATGAATATCCAAACTGGATATGATCCAAGAGACCTTGAGAGGTGAAGTATACCTTCATCTGCTTGCTCCAGTAATCATAGGATTCGCCTTCGAAAATAGGAATTCATGTTTGGGTGTACAGGAATGCCTGTCCGGTTGATGAGGTAGCCAGCCATGTGATGACGATCAGTAGGAAGAATCGAAATAATGATTTAGATACAGATTTCTGCACTTGATACTCTGATGGCTTAAGCCTATCCCTCGGATAGCAAGTGTTGAAAATGAGCAAACAAAATATGTGTTATTCTAAAGATTTGAACCTGCAGGTGCAAAGAAGATAATGCAGAGCAAAACAAGGGGGAGGAAGACGACGGCAGAATAGGGTTTTCAGTTATGGAGCTTCTACTTTAACAGTTCAACAAAACAGGCTAAATAAAGGACAAGTGGGCCCAAATTACAGGGCGCCCAAACAGAGAACTTAAAACAAACAACGCAGCGGAGAACCTGGACTACCATAAAACCAAAAATGTCTAACAGATATAGCCATGTGAAGAGTCCTCAAGCCATGGCCAAAAAAACCAAGATTGCATAAGAATTTAATTAGTTTTGCCATTGACCAAAAGAACCTCTGAAGCCAGGCATTCGTCTCTTATCTTTTTGAGTCAGGACATAGCCTCTGTGATCGGCGAAATGCATGGACGATCAGCAACCCCCGATCGCTAGCGATCATCGATCGGCAATCAGCGGACAGCGTTTGCTACGGGATCGTCGGACGATCTAAATCGGGGGTCTGCGATCCAGCCGCTGGGGAAGCATTCTTGCTCTGCTTGGAAACTTTCTTGCTTGCTTTATTTCTCAGTACGCATGAACATAGGCTTCTTCCTGGCCCAAGGTATTAATATTGATGTCTCCCCACTTTATGCGTTTTGGCATGAGACCAGCTGGTTGAAAGCAAGGGGGAAACTGATGCAGGCTGTATGAGAGTACATTATTGAAGGAAAACTTACCAAGCTGAAGAGCCTACTGGTTCCAAGCAGAGCATGGAAGATCCCCAAGGACTAAGGCTCTGTTTGGGACAGCTTAGGATGATGAATAAGCCGCTAATTAAAAATTGATGGTTGAATAGAGATTTTATATAATCAATGATGAATAAGCAGTCGACTGTTTGGATAGTTTGTCCAAAAATGCTTATCTAAAATTTCATTCATTCATAAGGATTTGTTTGTTTGTACGCGTTTTTTTTATCCGTGCACGATTTTTTTGCCTGGGGGCGATTTTTCGCTCGGACGTGTTTTTTCGCCCGTCACGATTTTTTCGTCCAGTCAAGATTGTTTTCGCCCAAGCTGGTTTATTTTCGCCCGGGCGTGATTTTTTCGCCAGGTTGCGTTTTTTCGCTCGATCGCGTTCTTTCGCCCGCTCGATTTTTTTCAACCGGGTGCATTTTTTTTATGCGGGCGCAATTTTTTCGCCCGACAGCGGTTTTTTTCGTCCGGGCGCGTTTTTTTCGCTCGAGCGCGTTTTTTTCCGCCCGATCGCGGTTTTTTCGCTCGGTCGCGGTTTTTTCGTCCGGGCGCGTTTTTTTCGCCGAGCCGCATTTTTTTTGTCGGGGCGCGTTTTTTTCGCCCGAGCGCGATTTTTTCGACCGACCGTGTTTTTTTTCCCGGCCGCAATTTTTTCTCACAGGTGTGATTTTTTCCCCAGCAAAATTTTTTCAACCCGAAACACTTTTTTTCGCCGGGAGAAAAACGAAAAAACGCGTCCGGATGAAAAAATCATGGCCGAGCGAAAAAAAATACGCGCCCGAGCGAAAAAATCGCTTCTTAGCGCACTTGGGTGAAAAAATCATTTTCGTGCGAAAAAATCACTTCCGGGCGAAAAAATCACTTCCGGGCGAAAAAATCGCCTCCGGGCGAAAAATTCGCGTTCGGGCGAAAAAATCGCGCCCGGGCGAAAAATTCGCGTCCGGGCGAAAAATTCGCGCCCGGGGGAAAAAATCACGCCCGGGCAAATTAATCGCGCCCGGGCGAAAAAATCGCGCACGGGCGAAAAAACGCGTCCGGGCGAAAAAACGCGTCCGGGCGAAAAAATGCGGTCGGGCGAAAAAAATGCGCCCGGGCGAAAAATACGCGCCCGGGCGAAAAATACGCGCCCGGGCGAAAAATAACGCGCCCGGGCGAAAAAATAACGCGCCCGGGCGAAAAAATAACGCGCCCGGACGAAAAAATAACGCGCCCGGACGAAAAATAATGTGCCAGGGCGAAAAAATAACGCGCCCGGGCGAAAAAACGCGACCGGGCGAAAAAAATGCGCCCGGACGAAAAAATGCACCCAGACGAAAAAATGCGCCCGGACAAAAAATTCGCGCCCGGGCGAAAAATTTGCGCCCGGGCGAAAAATTCGAGTTTGGGCGAAAAATTCGAGCCCGAGCGAAAAATTCGCGTCCGAACGAAAAAATCACATCCGGAGAAAAAATCACTCATATGGCTTTTTTAAGAAATAAGCGCTTATAAGTAATCGTAAGCTGGACCCGGATAGCTTATAAAAAATCAACTTATAATCTGTTTTAAAATAAGTGATTTTATATAAGCTGTACAAACAAACAGCTATAAAATAACTTTTGCGTTTTAAGTAGAGATTATAGATCAGCATAAGTTGTCCCAAACAGAGCCTAAATGGCCATCGGATATGCATTAAGATGGCGAGAGTGCGAAGTGAGAGTTATTGCTTATCAGATTTGTAGCATGAAAATTTTTCCTTCGCTCCGAAAAATTGACTACATGGTTAAAGGCGATGTTAGGGTTCCAAATGGTAGAAAAGCGAAGTTTACTCGAGATGAAAAGTAGTCCGGTACCGAGCAGAACATGGAAGACCCTCGTGGCCCTAGTCCGGTGATCAGCATGCCCTTCAAGCGAGTTTGTCGTGGCCTGGTGATACGACCCAACTGGGCTACAAGGCTGCTCGCAGTGCCATCTAACCCAGGATCCATAGCTGGACCAAGCCGATCGTATCAGGTCCGCGGACCATACACCCCAACCCTTCTCCCCGCAGGCCACAGGCTGCTCACAAGGCCCAGGCCCAGGATCCATAGCTGTGCCCGGGAGGCGGGTTGTTGGGGAGAGTGCTCGATCCCTGGTCCCCCTAGACATGAGGCGCTTCCGCGGATTCTCATCACCAACTGAGCCGCGGCTCAGTTGGTGATGAGAATCCGCGGAAGCGCCTCTTGTTTAGGGGGACCAGGGATCGAGCCCTCTCCCCAACAACCCGGGAGGCTCAGTTGGTGATGAGAATCCGCGGAAGCGCCTCTTGTCTAGGGGGACCAAGGATCGATCCCTCTCCCCAACAACCCGCCTCCCGGGCACAGCTATGGATCCTGGGCTTGGGCCTTGTGAGCAGCATGTGGCCTGTGGGGAGAAGGGTTGGGGTGTATGGTCCGCGGACCTGATACGACCGGCTGGGGCCAGCTATGGATCCTGGATTAGATGGCCCTGCGAGCAGCCTGGTAGCCTAGTTGGGTCGTATCATAAAAGTGCAGCTCAGTTGGTGATGAGATTTCCGCGGAAGCGTATCTTATCTAGGGGGACCAGGATCGAATCCTCTCCCCAACAACCCGCCTCTCGGGCACAGCTATGGATCCTGGGCCTGGGCCTTGTGAGCAGCATGTGGCCTGCGGGGAGAAGGGTTGGGGTGTATGGTCCGCGGACCTGATACGACCGGCTGGGGCCAGTTATGGATCCTGGGTTAGATGGCCCTGCGAGCAGCCTGGTAGCCCAGTTGGGTCGTATCACCTGGAGCACCAATATGGTGGAGCTCCTGCTGCGACCATCAGGGCTGCGGCTTGATGGAAGGAGGGGAGCTTAGGCAGAAATGATGGTGATTGTTTAGGGCTTTTTGAGAAATACGACTCATGCTATGTCGGGTATATATGGTTCAGACGTTGAGATGCCCGCACAAAAGTTTTGGAAGGAAAGGTGATGGGGAATTAATGTCATTGATACACCATTTCTATATTCTTTGCTATGCAGTCTAATCAATGTCATTGATACACCAACCGCAAGATGTTGGAAAAAAGCTTGTTGGAGGTCAACATTATAACAAAATTGGTGTGATCGCTAACAGGGGTGCTAGCTCCTATTATTGATTTTATTATTTATTGTCCGCATTAACATTCTAACTTACATGGCAAATATTTTATTAAATTAAAATGTTGGCTTTAACCTTACATTCAATGATGCCCTTGATAAGCCTTTAAAAAAAGTGAAGTCTAAATTTAAAGATTCAAATTGATTTTCAAATTCACGCATAGTGTTATGTATTTTATCATTTTTTAGAGATCTGGACAGAAATCTGTTCAATTTCTCTAATAAATGTTGAGATTTTCTAGAGAAATTCTGTTGGAGAAATCTGGCCCGATTTTTCTAACAAATCTGAACAAAAATCTGCAGATTTCTGTCCAGATTTGTTAGAGAAATCTGGGTAGATTTTTCCTATAGAATTTTCTAAGAAATCTGTCCAAATTTCTCAGAAATCTGTCTAGACTTTACAAATTTGGATAGATTTTAGGAGGAGAAATCTGTCCAGATTTCTCTGGACAGATTTTTGGAGAAATTTGGATAGATTTTAGAGAAATTGGAAAGATTTCTGTCCAGATCTCTTCTAAGAAATGCCGAAATACTATAGCTCTCGATCTACATGTAAAGTCTAGACACAACGAATATTTTTCTATGAATCCTCATTCAAGTAACTTTAGTTGGTGTTTGTTTTGATTGCTTAGATGACAAAATGTGGAGTAGGACATGAGTTTTTTTTCTTTGATGGCCATCTTTTATGTCTCTATTATAACTTGGACTTTTTAGAAAAGTGGACATCCATGGATTAGTAGACCCCTTAATTGATCTATAGTTAAGGGGATTAGAAATCTTCTTCAGAACTTTTTACTCAACAAATTTTATGCATCAATTTGTTTATTGTATGCGAATTATATTTCAAAATGCATAACAAATTTGCTAATTCATAATGCAACAATTCCTGATTAATGAATGGTTTGTTCACAAAATTTATATATACTTCTTCAATCAGGTACTTTGTTTGCGCGTTGTTTTGGTACGGTGTATGTGAGATATTTTTCATATTTTTGTGAGCTAGATATTATTGAACACAAGATTTTACCATCTAAAATCATATGAACTGTTTATTTAGCTTCTTTTATTCTCTTGATGATAATACTTGTCATTTACATGTGATTTGTTTCTTCTCTTTCTGCTATAGTATTATATTGATGCAATCGTGATTTAGGAATGCTTTATTATGTATATTCATTTGATAATAGTATATATGGGTTTATATATTGATTATGTTTTGATTCCGATCTCTTATTTTTCTGTTGCAGGTTAAGGTTATAAAATGCATTGTAGAAAATATTATAGTAGATATATCTTTCAATTAGGTTGGCAGATTATGCACACTACACTTCCTTGAAGAGGTTGGTTTATTAGTTTTTCAATAAATCACTCCACTATATTTTCTAAATTTGAATAAAGATTCAAGTTGTGTTTCAAATTTATTTATAATGCAGACAATTGAACACATTATAAATTTTGCGGCAAAATCAACTTACATCTCTTAAGGGCAGATATACGTGCGATGCCTATTTTATTTAGAGTATCAAATGGAGATGTTGCATTATCCGGAGCCATGAAGCTAATGGTTATAGAAGAAAATTTTGAAGCTGCGCCATCTTTATTTTTTTTCATGAGGTTGATGTGTGTGCTAAAGAGATATTTATATATTTATAATATTGAAAGTAATGTACTGAATGATTATATGTTTTTTTTTGCAAATTTATATTACTTATAACTTGTTTATTTATTATTAATGCGATTTTTTGAAAGTTTACTCTTAAAATCAGTGATGATGTATTATGTGAAAAGTACTAATTGTCATCTGGTGTTCACTCTGTAGTTGTATTCTCCATGTTTTCATGCTCTAATGTTCATTGGAACTTGAAAGAATCTTTCTAACTATCAAATATGTTGAGCCTTGTTTATTTCCTTCAATTAGAGTTAGCATAATCTCCACCAACACATTAATCAGGTGAAAATATATAAAGCATGATTGTTTGAGTTTTAAGATAAAAATCACTTATTTAATAGATTTGTTTGAGGTTTGATATTGAAAAATAGTTTGGTTCAAGAAGGTTTTTTTAGCTGTTATGGCTCAAGGGCTTTGTTTGGCACGACGATCGTAGTCATGAACGTGGTGGTAGTCATGAACGTGGTGGTTATGAACCATCGTTCATCAATGCCCGACCTCACGTAAGAAACTTCATTCACGTACTTTTATGTTCAAAACTAATTTTCTTATAATGGTTACGGTCAACCATTGTCATTTGTCTAAGCACATCGGAGCAAAAATGCCGCATCAAAAAGTCAAGATAAATTCAATTTTGTGAAGGTGAGAGATTATTCCACCCAATAATCATAGCTTAGAGTTGAAAGTCAACCACAAGGGATTTTAACGCAACATATATTTTGTGTGCCATAAAATCATGCGGTCGTAACCGCTTGACCGGTGAAAATAAGTTCTCTCAAACAAAACCTAAATCTCGTGTGGCATAAAATCATGAGTGTACCCCAAAAGTCACATGCAATCTTGTTGATAGTGAACCATGATTATAACATCCTCCCTTCCTTTTTTTTCTCCCTTCTCTCTTTCTTTCTCTCCCCCTCCTTTCATTTTTTCTTTCTTTTCCTCCTCTTTCTTTTTCCCTCTCCCCCCTTTCCTTCTCCTCCCCCTCTTTTCTCTCTTCCCTCCCCCTTCCCCCCCCCCTTTTTCCCCCTCATACCGGAGTGGAACCCGACGCCCCCCACCCCCCACCCCCATATTGTCACGTGGCAGCTTTATTATTATCTCAATCAGCTCCGCACTAAATTCTGTTAAAAGTTGGGTAGACCAGGTAGAGTTGCTGCCCAACAGACCATCAACATGCGCTGGTATACATGTGAAATCTACAAATGTGGGCCATAGACTGATTGGAAGGAAGCCCGGCAAATTATCCCGCAAGGAAGATATAGTGGCTCCATTCCCCACCATCCAAAATGTGTGCCTTGCCATGACGTCGCGTCCAAGGCAGCTATTTTTCCAAATCTTGGACTGACAGTGCCCTTGCTCAAATATGTTCTGCTTGGCGTATTTACATCTTAGAATTCCCGGCATGAGACTATCCTCCGCCCTCAGCACCCTTGCCGCCACTTTGCCCATCAATACATTTCTCCACTGAGCTAAATTCTTTATGCCAAGCCCCCCACAATCCGTGGGCAACCAAATGTCCTCCCATTTGGCATAGTGCATTGATTTCTTTTTTCGTGAGCCACTCCATAGAAATGCTTTTAACAAATTGTTTACTTTGTTGATTATTGATGCAGGAACAGGGACATTTCCAAGCGCATGCAATGGAAATTCCACAAGAGTGCTCTTGATTAGCGCCACACGTCCCGCCATAGATAGATGCCTCAAGCCCCACGAACAAATTTTACATGAAATTTTTTCCAGCAGCGAATTGAAATCAGTCGTTTGCTTCTTGCCCGGCCGCAAAGTAACCCCCAGATAGCGGATGGAGCTGGCTCTCTCGAAACCAAATTGTTGGGTAACACTCTCATTCAGATTTGTCGGCACCTTGGGGCCAAATATGATGCTGGATTTTTGGGAATTTACCACCTCGCCAGAAAGATCGCAATACTGTTGCAAGATGGCTTTGAATTCCTTTGCAGTACCCCAGAAGTCATTCCAAACAACAAGATGTTATCCGCAAACAGGAGGTGAGAGATTTTTGGGGCAGTCATGCTTATTGTGCGAATAGAAATATAGAAACCGGAAAGTGGAGTAATGCAATTTTTATTATCCAAAAAACTGAGTATTACAAAGGTATAGCCTCCCTTATATAGAATAGAGGAGATGGGAGAGAATACAAATACCCAATGTGGGACTAAATACACAAAAACATCATCTACAAAGCTAACCGCCAATCCGCCCAGAAGACCGCCTAACCGTGCGGTTAGTAGGCACTAACCGCCCGGTCACCATCAGAGAACACGCAGCCGACCACCGAGATCCCAGAGATTAGCCGGCAGACCGCCCGGCTACCAAACCGCCAGTCTTAGCCGCCTGTCCGCCAAGGTCTATACAGCAACACAGAGATTAGCCGGGCTGACCGCCCGGCTACCAAACCGCCAGTCTTAGCCTCCTGTCCGCCCAGGTCTATACAACAACACTCCCCCTCAAGCTAGAGCATAGATGTCAATCATGCCTAGCTTGCTGCAAATGTGGAAGAAAGAGGCGGACACAGGTTTTGTGAATATATCTGCCAGCTCTTTCTCCGAGGTAACAAACGGAGTGCAAATCTAGTTCTTCAACACTTCTTCTCGAATGAAGTGACAATCAACCTCTGTGTGCTTTGTTCGCTCATGGAAGACCGGATTTTTAGAAATGTAGATCGCAGCTTTGTTGTCGCAGAACATGGGAAGTGGATAGTTGTAGACCTCTCCTAAATCCAGCATGAGAGCCCGCAACCATTTTAACTCACACGTGGTTGATGCCATGCTACGATATTCTGCTTCCGCACTAGACCTGGAGACGACTGACTGCTTCTTGCTCTTCCAGCTAACCAAGTTTCCTCCAACAAACGTGCAAAATCCGAAAGTCGACTTGTGATCCCATTTGTCATCCGCATAGCTAGCGTCGGAGTACGCTTCGACTCTTAGGTGACCGTTTTTCTGAAAGAGAAGACTTTTCCCAGGTGCGGACTTCACATACTCCAATATCCTTAGAGCGGATTGAAGATGACATTCCCTAGGCGACTGCATAAACTGGCTGACCTTTCCCACTGCATAGGAGATGTCTGGTCTGGTCACCGTAAGGTAGATGAGTTTGCCAACAAGACGCCGATACCTCGTAATATCCAATAGAGGTGGTGATTCGTCTGTCCATGTCTTGTCTTCTCCAGGAGCCATGGGACACCGGGCAGGTTTAGCACCCGTCAATCCTGCCTCTTTCAACAAATCAAGAGCATACTTCCGTTGGGAGAGAACCAAGGAACCCGGTTTCCGAGAGATTTCAATTCCCAAGAAGTATTTTGGAGAGCCCATATCCTTCGTGACTAGGTGTTGGCGGAGATGGACCTTCGTCAAGGCTACACCAGCTTGATCGTCGCCAGTAAGAAGAATATCGTCCACGTAAACAGCTAGCACAACCAGACCCAAAGATGTCTTGCGAATGAACAAGGAGTGATCAGCCGAACTCCTGGTGAAACCGATAGCCCCAACGATGCTACTGAACTTATCGAACCACGCCCTGGGACTTTGCTTTAGGCCATAGATGGCCTTCTTCAACCGGCATACTTGAGTCTCCCCCTGAGCAACATACCCAGGAGGTTGCTCCATGTAGACGTCCTCGTGAAGGTCACCATAGAGGAAGGCATTCTTGACGTCCAACTGCGAAATAGGCCAATCCTTGTTGACCGCCACCGATAAAAGGACCTGAATGGTGCTGAGGCGAGCAACTGGCGAGAACGTGTCAAAGTAATCAACACCATAGGTCTGAGTAAACCCTTTTGCAACAAGACGAGCTTTGTACCGGTCCACACTGCCATCAGGACGGAACTTGACGACAAACACCCAGCGACAACCAACCACATCCGTGCCAAAAGGAGGAGGCACAAGGGTCCAAGTGCCCCGGTCAGAGAGAGTAGCAATCTCGTCATCCATGGCAGCCTTCCAGTGAGGAATATCAAGGGCTTCCTGGTAGGTGCGAGGTGTGGTAGTCGCAGAGATGGCTAGGGCGAAGTCCCTGCGAGAAGGTGTTAGCCGATCATAAGAAATAACAGCTGCCAGCGAGTGCTGGGTGCACGTCCGAACCCCTTTGCGAAGGGCAATGGGCAGATCCAGGTCCGCGAGTTCCTCAGTCGTCGGTGCATCCGTGGTGGAGATAGCTGGCCCGAGAGAAGAGAGAGAAGGCCGAGGGGACGAGGGAGAAGAATCATGATCAAGAGAAGGAGCGGCTGGTGGAGGTGGTGATGGAGGAAGCGCAAGAGGAGTGGATGTGGTGGAGAGAATGGGTGGAGAGGTTGAGTCGGTAGGAGAAAGAGGGAGGTTCGATCCATCGACCTGTGGGAGATCAGAAGAGAAGTAGGCGGCATTCTCAAAGAATGTCACATCCGCCGAGACGAACTGCTTGCGATGAACAGGGTCAAAGCAGCAGTAACCTTTTTGAGTTGTGGAGTAACCCAAAAAGATACACTTCGTAGCACGAGGGGACAATTTGTCGCGAGTTGCGGCAGGGCTATGAACAAAGGCAGTGCACCCAAAAATGCAGAGTGGTAAGGGAAAGGGGTCCTTGGAGGGATAGAGGATGGAAAAAGGGGTTTTGCCTTTGAGGACGGTAGAGGGAATGCGATTGATGAGGTAGCAGGAGATGAGGACCGCGTAGCCCCAATAGCTACGAGGAACCTGCATCTGCGTCATGAGAGTGCGAGCGACATCGAGGAGGTGACGGTTTTTACGTTCCGCCACCCCATTTTGCTGGGAGGTATAGACGCAGCTAGTTTGATGAATGATGCCATGTTGCGTATAGAAAGAAGCGAAATCACTACTCAGATACTCTTTTGCATTATCAGAGCGAAAAATTTTGACAGAAGCATCAAATTGATTTCTAATCATATAATAAAATGACGTCCATACAAAAAAAAGTTCGGAGCGATCCTTTAATAGATACACCCACGTACAGCGAGAATAATCATCAATAAAGGTTACAAAATAGGAACTTCCACGCCCGATGGTGAGGGTAGGGGAAGGTCCCCAAACATCAGAGTGAATAAGGTCGAACGGCTTGGAAGAGCCACGACCTTTCTTAGGAGGAAAGGGGGAACGGTGATGCTTGCCCTGTTGACAGGCATCACAGTTAATAGGAGAGTCCTGCTGAGGTAGGTGAGGAAATAGTTGGTGGATGAGACGCGAGGGAGGATGCCCCAGGCGAAGGTGCCACTGAAGAAGATCTGTAGAAGCGGGAGAGAAAACGGTAAGAGCAGATACATCATCAAGGAAGTAGAGACCGCCCCTCTCAGTCCCAGTAGCAATCGTCCGCTTGGAGTCCGGGTCCTGAAACGAACAAGAAGGAGTAAATGTTACCGAACACTAAAGTTGCTTGCAAAGAGAAGTAACCGACAATAAATTGCACGGAAACTTGGGCACATAAAGAGTATCCGCCAGGCGAAGGGACGGAGTAACTTGAACCATGCCCGTTCCATGCACCGGAGAGGGAGAACCATCCGCAACGAGAACAGGGGGCAACCGATCATGTGTTTCTAGGAGAGAAAAGCACTGAGGATTGCCCGTCATATGATTAGTGGCGCCAGAGTCGATTAGCCATTTACCTTGGGTAACCACGTGGGCACTACCTGAAGTCGTGGCCACGAAGGCAGATGGCTTGGAAGAAGTAGGAGTATCACCAGCGGGACGAAGATGCGGATGCTTTGTCCAGAAGCGGTCAACCAAGTGTCCTGGACGGCCACAATGAGTACAGAGGTAGCGAGAAGGGCCACGCCCGCCAGAGTGGTTACCACGACCACTAAATCCACCACGATGAGCCTGGTGGGCATAGGCATCCGGAGCCGGAGGAGCGGCAAGCAAGGGGCGTTGGAGCAGAGAGGTAACAGCGGCAATGCGGGCAGCAGTAGCATCCAGGGTAGGAGACTCAGCCTCTCCAAGAATTTGCTGTCAGATCATATCGTATGAGTCCGGAAGCCGCAGAAGGTAACAGACCACTAGGAGTTCCTGGAAGTGCTTCAGCTGAGTGGCCACATCTGCCGAGAGAGAACGATTTTGTAGAATCTCAGCTCCAAGGGCTTGGACTTGTTGGTAAGCTGCAGGAGGGGACATGGACTGGCGAGCAAAGTGATCCGCATAGAGAGTATAGATGCGAGATGTTTGTCCCCCCTTGGAGTAGAGAGCGGTCAAGTGATTCCAAGCTTGTTTTACCGTCTCATCGTGACGGATGACAGGAAGACATTCATCGGACAGGCTGTTCGCCAGCCAAGTACGAACCAGCGCATCATTCGCATCCCAGTCAGTAAACTGGGCAGAGTCCGCAGGCGGAGGGTCATCGGTAAGATGATGACGCTTGCGCTGAGAGCGGAGAAGAAAAGTGAATGAGACACTCCAGTCGGGATAATTGGGCCCCAGAAGCTTAGAGACGGTGCCAAGATTCCCGGAAGCAGGAGGAGGAGGAGGAGGCGATGGGACAACGACAGTAGACGAGGTGGAGCCATCAGAATTGGTCATCCTGGAAGAGAGGTCGCGCGGTTAAGAGGAGAGACCGGGCGAGCAAAGGAAGGAAGAGATCGCAGCGGTCACAATTAGACCAGCGGCAAGCAATGCCACGACCAAGCTGCGAAGCACAAGAAGAGAAGCCGCACGATTAACAAGGGAAACCGCGCGGGAAGAAGAAGAAGAAGCCGCGCGGATAGAGAGAGCGAGAAGACCGCGTGAACAAAAAAGCAAACCGCGGCGGGCAGAGAGAAGAAGCTGCAACAGTCACGGTGTCAGCACACTAGCGGCAAGAAGGGCAGAGAGGCCGCCTAAACAAGGCAGAACTCGTGCGAACAGAGAGAAATCGCGCGGATAGGAAGAAAAATATCTGCAGCGGTCACGATGGCAGACACCAGCAGCCAGAGAAGCCACGACCAAGCCGCAAAACCAAACAGAGGGAGAGAAGTTGGGCGGCTAGCAGACAGACCGCACGAACAGAAGAGGAGGATGGAAGAATCCACGGGAGAAGAGAGCTCGCGCGAGCTGAAAGACAGGCCGCGGCGAGTAGGCAGAGGTCGCACGGACAGAAGAAAACGCAATCAGGAGGACTAGATCGAGTCCTCTGATACCATGTGCGAATAGAAATATAGAAACCGGAAAGTGGAGTAATGCAATTTTTATTATCCAAAAAACTGAGTATTACAAAGGTATAGCCTCCCTTATATAGAATGGAGGAGATGGGAGAGAATACAAATACCCAATGTGGGACTAAATACACAAAAACATCATCTACAAAGCTAACCGCCAATCCGCCCAGGAGACCGCCTAACCGTGCGGTTAGTAGGCACTAACCGCCCGGTCACCATCAGAGAACACGCAGCCGACCACCGAGATCCCAGAGATTAGCCGGCAGACCGCCCGGCTACCAAACCGCCAGTCTTAGCCGCCTGTCCGCCAAGGTCTATACAGCAACACAGAGATTAGCCGGGCTGACCGCCCGGCTACCAAACCGCCAGTCTTAGCCGCCTGTCCGCCCAGGTCTATACAACAACACTTATTTTGAACACAATTCCCGGGTGCCTGCTCCTGTTTATGAGAATGGACAGAAATTGTGAGCATAAAATAAAGAGATATGGCGATAGAGGGCAGCCTTTGCGTAGCCTGCAAGTGGTTTCAATCCACCGTGCCTTTGAACCATTTATTAGTAGTCCAAATTTTGGTGAAGAGATGCAATCCATGATTAGCTGGATCCACGGGTCCGGGAATTTAAATGCATGTAGCACATGCCTTACAATGCTCCATTGCATCCTTTCAAAAGACTTCTCCATGTCGACTTTGATTGCCATGCAGCCGGCCTTGCTCTTAGTTGTGTGCAACTGATGGAACATTTCCTGGGCCAGAATACAATTATCGGACAGAAGGCTGCCGGGGACAAAGGCCGATTGCTCCTCGGAGATCAACTTGCTGAGAAGGGGCTTCATGCCTTCATCCTGTTTGCTATTATTTTTGCAACCACCTTGTAGATTGAGGAGCAAAGGCTTATAGGCCGGTACTGCTCCGGCGCGCTGGCGTTGCTGAACTTTGGAATGAGCACGACCAGCGTTTCTTTCCCCATAGCGCAAACGCCGAAGAAGTTTTTTACAGCTACAATTATGTCCAACATGGTAAAATTCAAAGCCGGGCAAGCAGCAAACTCCAGCCGTTGGTTGCTGATGAGAGCGCCGGTGAAGGTCACTTATCTAGGAGGTCAGGGGATCGAGCCCCGACCTCAACAACATGCCGCATGGTGGTGATTTCATGACGGAGAGCTGGTTGGGGTGTACGGGCCGCGACCCTGATGAAAGTCGCCCGATGCTGACTCCAGGTGGACCCCCTGGTGGGACTCCAGGGTGGTGGGCAGGCGTGACGCCTGTCCCGCATCAAAAGGCTTATAGGCCGGTAGTGCTCCGGCGCGCTGGCGTTGCTGAACTTTGGAATGAGCACAACCAGCGTTTCTTTCCAAGTTCTATCCAAGCGCAAATGCCAAAAAAAAAAATTTACCGCTGCAATTATGTCCAACATGATAAAATTCCAAAAGCGAGTATAAAATGAGTGAGGTACCCCATCATTTCCTGGAGCTTTGTTTCGGTTGAATGAAAAGACAGCATCCATTATTTCTGTCAGTTGGCTGGATATATGCGGCATTGAGCTTCAACATCGTTGATGAACATATGCGGTGTCGGCAGCTCAGTCAAGGAAGTGTCGTCATCCATACACCATCTGGCAGAAAAGTGCTTCACGAATTACTCCTCAATCAGCTCCTGATCGGTAATCGTAGTCTCTCCCAAAGCGAGACTGAAGATGTGATTCCCATGCTTCCTTTGGGTGGCTGCAGCATGAAAGAATGCAGAGTTTCGGTCGCCATGCTGCAGCCAATTGCTCTTTGCCCTCTGCCACCACCACGCTTCAATCTCTGTCTGCACCTCATTATAGCTGAAGACCAGAGCTCGAAGCAAGCTTAAATCATCATCAGATAGCGGCCCTTGGCCTTCCAAAAGTTGAATGGCATTGATTTTCTTTTCTAATTTCCTTGCTTTCTCAGTTTCCGCCTTTGCGTCAAAATTGCACCAGTGTGCTGGCGCCTTGATCGCTCTAGCACTCTTGACAGCAAGAATTTTGCTTAGATTTCCTTCAACGGGTATCATCCAGCCCCCCTGCGCCACCGCATACACATCAGGATTTGACATCCACACCTCCTCAAATTTTTTTCTATTCTTAGGGGCTGTGAACTGCAGCTTATCCATCTGCAGCAACAAGGGAGCGTGATCCGACCCAATTCGCACATGATGGTGAACAATGGACCCCGGAAAGGCAAGCAGAGTTGTGGAGTTTAGGAGAATCCGGTCCAATCTCGATAATACACGGTCCTCCGGCCGTTGGTTGTTGCACCATGCGAAAATATTGGCGGTAAAAGGGATTTCGTGGAGGTTTGCCCGAGAGATGAAATTCGCAAATTCAATTGGCCCTTTGGTAGCGCTGACCCCTCTAGCGCTGACCCCTCTAGCGCCCCTTTTTTCGTGAGCATGTAGCACATAATTAAAGTCCCCCCCCCCCCCCCCATACACACACACACCCCCACCCCCACCCCCACCCAAAGAATAGTTGGGATGTTTCTATCCAGATTTGATAACTCCTCCCATAGAATTCTGCGATGATGCATGTATTTATTTGCATAGATTGCTCCCAATTGCCAGGTTGTCCCCAGAGGTGAAGAGATAGAGGCAAGTATTGCTTATTTTTTGAGATGTTGCTTACTTCAATAAATTCATCCAGCCACATGAGAATAATCCCACCCGAATTACCTTCAGCTAGAACAAAATCATAGCCCCATTGCCTACCAATTAGCCTGTCGATATCACCACGAGAGAAAGCTTGACGCCGCGTTTCAAGAAGGGCAACAACAATTGGGCGATTAACCCTCACAAGCTCCTTATGATACGCACGGGAAGTGAGCTTGCTAGCTCCCCAGCAGTTCCAGAATATAAGCTTTGTCATTCTAGGCAGGGGAGGACCCCGCTTGCTTATCCCCATCCACCACCAAAGATCTCGCCCTGCTCTTGGACCTGGTACGGGCTGTCCGAGCCGGCGATCTCGATTTTCTGTTAACATCAGCAGGACAATCTTCATTTAATTCCATATCCTGATTTGGATTGACCTGCAGGGTCTCCTTGTCCGTATGGATTTGATTAACTTTGGAACTTTCTCCTCGTATAAAATTCTTATTGTTTTGGATGGGTACATTGGTCTCTTGGCAAACTTCTTCATGACGCGCATCCTCCATGGTATCATGGGCTTTAGAAGTGGCTGGGTTAGGCAAATTTCTCGCATCAGGCATGCTTTTATCCAGGTCATTTCCACCCTGTGGGATCGAGCCAGCTCCGGGTTTGATCACTGTCCTCCATTGCATCTTGCCCATATTCTGCGCTTGAGGCTGGGCGTTGCCATCCTTGACCTTCTGTTGAGGCTTCATTGGAAGGATCAAGGCCCAATCATCCAAACCCGCTTGTGATTGTGGGTTGCAGCTTCTTTGACATCCGGAGAAGAGGAGAAAGGTGAATCACCATGGTCAGCAAAGCCACATGACGTGCAAAGTGATCCGATACCTTCATAAACAAATTTTTTGAAGAACTTTCCTATGATTTTGCTATTCAGCCATACTCCTCCACGTAGTGGGGTAGAGAGATCAGGCCGCACCCAAAATCTTGAAAAGCTTGTACGGGACTTGGACTTAGTGAAGGTATCAATGTAGAGCGGCTCTGTAGCCCCCCTGATTTTCCGGCAATTATTTTTAATCTTCTCGATGACGTCATAATTACGTATGTTGTCTTTTTTTGGCTCCTACCCGGTTCACTAACCGGGCCACATTATAAAACAAAAAAAATGAAAATAAAAACCGCAATTTTATTTTCTTTGGGATAAAAGCATAACCGCCTGCTTTCTTTTTCAAAAAAAATGTGAGCCACCCCTTGCCTCTTCGGTGGGAGACAGCATCCCGTGAAAAAGAAAAAAAAGCCTGTAGCAGTTTTTGGGGGGCAGAAAAACCGTGAGAAGCCTGCTTCATTTTCAACAGTGAACCTGCTGTAGCAACTTTGGGGTAGCCGGCCAAGGAGGAAGATCAACCCCTCTCTCTCTCTCTTCTCATCTCTCTCTCGCTCGTGCACTCGGAGAGGCCGCCGGCCTTGGGAGTAGTCGCCGGTCTTGGAGGAGATATCCGCCGGCGTAGAGAGAGGTGTTGCCGCAAAGCTTGGTGGAGTTTCTCACCGGCGTTGCAGTGGACTTTCTAGGGAGTGGAGAGGCGCGGTGTCGACGGCGTGCGCGTGTGCAGTTAGCCTCGACAGAGGTTTCTCTCCGGTGGTGGCGTTGTTCTCCGGTGGTGGCGGTGGTTGCGGTTGAACGTCGGATATTGACGTTGAAGGTTCCGACGAACCTTGTGCATCCGTTATTCGGATTGCAGTTCAGATTTCTACACTCACGCGGATCGTGCGCGTCCGGCGCATTCGCGGTTTTCATCGGACGGTCCATTCTCTCTCACCTTGTTTTGTATTTGTATGCATTTACTTTGTTGATATACACTGCGTGGTTGTGCCTCGGTGGGATTGCCGAGTGTCTGCATTTAATTTCATATTGTTGTTGCTTGTATTTCCCTGTATTATATATAGCGGTGCCGTTAGCAGTGCCTGTTTCTCAACAAGTGGTATCAGAGCCAGGTTCTCCGCAGGGTGACTGATTGGACGTTCCGGTTTGAGTTTGGGTCAACGGTAGGTGACGACATTGGTCCGCTCCCTACCTTCTCAAGCTTGTTCCGTGAATTAATCAGATTACCGAGGAGCCGATCGTGGTACTGTTGGCAGCTATGTCAGGGAAGAATGCAATTTTGGACAGATTTTCAGTAGAGAAGTTCGATGGCAGTGGGAATTTCAGCCTATGGCAGATTCGAGTTAAGGATATGTTGGTTCAACAAGGTTAGATTCGAGTCTTGCGGGGGCGCGACAAATTAACCACGGCAGTAAAAGATGAGGAATGGAAGGATCTTGATGAAAAAGCCACGAGCACAATCAGGATGTGTGTTGCTGACCAGATGCTCTTCAACATAGGGACTGAAGAGACGACAGTCGAGCTTTGGGAGAAGCTGGAGCGACTGTACTTGGCAAAATCCGTGACGACAAGATTGTTGCTGAAGTAGCGCCTCTATGCGCTGAAGATGCAGGAAGGTGACAACCTGCAGGAACACTTCAATGTGTTCAACGGTCTTCTGAGCCAATTGCACGTGGTTGGCTCGAAGGTAGAGGAAGAAGACAAAGCCCTCTTGCTTCTTACCTCGCTCCCAGCGTCATACAAGCACATGGTGACTACGCTCCTGTATGGGAAGGATACGGTGGGGCTAGAAGAAGTCACGTCGGCGCTGTTATCCAGTCAGATGCTAAAGGACCCCACTCCTAGGGGTGACCAGATCTTGGTAGCGCATGAACGCGGGAGGAGTTTTAACAAAGGATCGAGCAGTGCACGAGCTTGGTCGGCGTCGAAGAAGGCAGTGATGTGTTACCACTGCAGACAGGTTGGTCATATTAGGAGAAATTGTCCGCAGCGTGTAGGAAGTTCTAAAACTTCGAAGGATGTCCAAGATGCGGGCTTGGTGACACTCGACCTGGAAGGAGATGACGGATTTTATTGCGTCACTGAGAGTCAGAGTGACTCTGATAGCTGGATTTTGGATTCGGGTGCATCGCAGCACGTTTGCTCAGATGTAGGGATGTTTAGTTCTCTAGAGGTGACGACTGGGTCAGTCTTTCTTGGTGACGGCTCAGTATGTGAGGTCACGGGGACAGGGACTGTGGACATTCAGACGCATGACGGAGCAGTGCGCAGGCTTGAGCGGGTACACCTGGTACCTAAGTTGTGCAGGAATCTGATATCGTTGGGCAGATTGGATTCCAGTGGTTGCAGTTTTGCAGCGAGAGATGGAATTCTGACGGTGAGGCGAGGGCGCACCGTGCTCATGCGAGCTTTGCAGCACTGTAGTTTGTACTGGTTGATGGGGACCACAATGCGAGGTGGTGAGCCCATGATTTTTGCGGCCGACAGAGGTGATAGTCGTGGTGGTGCAGTGGATCGCCTTCCAGGGACTCGGGTTCGACGAGTCAATTTTTGCGATCCGATTGCGACGACGTTCAGAGGTTGAGCCGAGCAGGGATGAGTCGACTGGAGCAGGTCGACTGACGCCTCAGGTCTTTGAGGTGGTGCTTCGCGCAGTTGTGTGCTTCGTGCAGGTAGTGGTAGTGGAACCGAGGTATGAGCCAAGGTGGTGTTTGTTGTCTTTTTTTGGCTCCTACCCGGTTCACTAACCGGGCCACATTATAAAACAAAAAAAAATGAAAATAAAAACCGCAGTTTTATTTTCTTTGGGATAAAAGCATAACCGCCTGCTTTCTTTTTCAAAAAAAATGTGAGCCACCCCTTGCCTCTTCGGTGGGAGACAACATCCCGTGAAAAAGAACAAAAAGAATAAAAAAACCTGTAGCAGTTTTTGGGGGGCAGAAAAACCGTGAGAAGCCTGCTTCATTTTCAACAGTGAACCTGCTGTAGCAACTTTGGGGTAGCCGGCCAAGGAGGAAGATCAACCCCTCTCTCTCTCTCTTCTCATCTCTCTCTCGCTCGTGCACTCGGAGAGGCCGCCGGCCTTGGGAGTAGTCGCCGGTCTTGGAGGAGATATCCGCCGGCGTAGAGAGAGGTGTTGCCGCAAAGCTTGGTGGAGTTTCTCACCGGCGTTGCAGTGGACTTTCTAGGGAGTGGAGAGGCGCGGTGTCGACGGCGTGCGCGTGTGCAGTTAGCCTCGACAGAGGTTTCTCTCCGGTGGTGGCGTTGTTCTCCGGTGGTGGCGGTGATTGCAGTTGAACGTCGGATATTGACGTTGAAGGTTCCGACGAACCTTGTGCATCCGTTATTCGGATTGCAGTCCAGATTTCTACACTCACGCGGATCGTGCGCGTCCGGCGCATTCGCGGTTTTCATCGGACGGTCCATTCTCTCTCACCTTGTTTTGTATTTGTATGCATTTACTTTGTTGATATACACTGCGTGGTTGTGCCTCGGTGGGATTGGCGAGTGTCTGCATTTAATTTCATATTGTTGTTGCTTGTATTTCCCTGTATTATATATAGCGGTGCCGTTAGCAGTGCCTGTTTCTCAACAACGTAAGTGTGTTACGTTAACGCGGAATTGATGGCGCGTCGTCATTAGTGCATTTTCGCGTCTGTTAGGTCGAGCCAACCAAATCTTGGAATTCTCATCAAAATTATAAAATTTCACAATACAAAATTAAATCAATTAATTTTGAATTTGCCCGTCAAGTTTCGTCGTGATCCGTGGATTATTGGAGTCTCGGCGAATTTTCGAAGTTTCGCACATTTATTGTTCGCCGTAAACTTTAGAAATTTATATCTCGACAACTGCACGTCGGATTTTGATTTTGACTTCGCTGTGGGATTCATAGCACCAGCTTTTGCCTTACGGGCGAATTTCGGTCGAATCAATGTGCGTTTAGCCATTCGTAATAATATAATATAATACTATTACTATTATTATTATTATAAAAAGAAAATAATAATAAAATAAAAAAAATGATTCCTTGAATTTTCTTCCCCCACTTAACTGGACGAACAACAGCTCCCCCTCCCCTTCTTTCGGCGAATTGTTCTCACCACCCATTTTAATTATTATTAATATTATTATTATTATTATTTATATATTATCATCTTCCCCCTTATGATATAAACAGAGACCGAACTCAACTTTCTTCCCCCATGTTCATTCCCCGAACCAGGGCAATTCGGAAACCTTTCGGCCGCCGCCGCCGGAGCCCCGGTGCACGAAATCATCGTCGGAGCATAGATTCGGAAAGCTCTCGACGAGAGGTACGCGTGCGTGGTAAGTTTTGTCCGTTTCGTGAACTTTTTAGCGTTAGGATTTTCGGCTCTAACAGCCGTTTTGGCCAAATCTTTATAGATTTCGCTTTCCCGTGCCTTCGCTTGGATCGATCTACGACGTGTAGTGATTCGGAGGAAGACTCCGGGAAAAATCGAGGCAAGCGATGTTTCGCTTGCTTTTTCTCCCATTTTTCTCACCACCGATCGATAAATTGCTAGTAAAATTTGCTTGGATTTACTCCTTTAATTTGTTAGTCTCTTTTGTCGAGTAGTTAGGTATGTGTCGTGTCGTAAAAATCGTGATCTTGTCGGAGTTAAGCTGACAGAAGCCTTGTTGCCTTCCGCCGTGTCGCTTGCGTGTCGTACCACTTGCTCATTGTGTTGTTCGAATTGTCGGGTCGTTGGACCAAGTAAAATACTTGTTTCGTAATGATTATTGTAGGTACTGTGGATGTCTTGGTGCATACCGTTTGTCTTGGAATTTATCGTTGTGAAAGTCTTGGAACCTTGCCAGGCTATTTGTGTCGCAATGTCGATCGTGTGTCAAGATTTTGGTTTAAGTCTGACAACGACTGTATAATTTAAAATTTTATATTATGACACACATAAACATATATAGAATGTTTGTTGGGCTGTGCGCGTTGGGGTTACTACCTCGGCACAGTGTCATGTTTGTTGGATCTGTGCGCGTCGTGGTTACTCCCCCGGCATAGTACCTCTCTTATTGTGGATCATACACTCAGGCTTGCCCGGTGTTTTGATGCCCTTCTTGAGCGGATCCATCTCATTGAAATTGACTAATAATATCTAATAATATATACATATATATAACCCTTTTTGACACTTGGTATTGAGGTGTCATAGTTTACAATTGCTTAGTTAGTTCATTTCTTGCTGTTTCTTCTTGTTTATTACTGACTTTTTCCTGTCTTTTGATCGTCGTGTTCCCGTCCACTTGGAGGTTTGTTATTGCTGCTTGGTTTCTTTTATCATCACTTGTTACTGAAGTGTTCTTCTTTTGAATGTCTCAGGTTCAGGGCAGTAGCAGGTTGAACTGGTAGAGTTTGTGGTTTTCAGAGTTGCGGCTAATTGCTGTTACTTGTTTTCCTCCTCAGTTTGGTGAGGTAGTTATTTCTTTATTTCAGACTAGACGAGTATTATATGGGTTCGTGTCAGTTTGTTGACGGTCATTGTGTTAGTTTCTGATGTTTTGCTATTTGCTAGTTTTACTGTTGTTACTTGATGTTAGTTATGCACTTGTTTTCTGGAAATGATTTATGTTAGGATGCATGTTAGGTATTTTTAAAATATAGAAAACTACATTCTAGCGTAGTACATAGCATCTATTTTAACTGAAATTGATTCTATTTTAAAAACCATAACACTATCTTTTTACTTATACTAAATGAAAAGTCACATTTCCATTCCAAAATTTGCTGGGTCTCTATGTTTATATAGGATAATTACTGAAATAAATTGAGTAATTTCCGCTGCGTAAACTTATACTTTCACGCTCGTGGACTAGTTGATACACCAGACCGAGGGACACGGTCAGTAAAACCTATAAAATATAAAATATGTTTTAAAACATAATTAATGTGTCTTTTTATAAAATAAGTGAAAGGACAGGTTTGTCTGAACGGCTGCAGCTATCCCCTACACGACATGACATCACAATCACGTATTTTCTCTCACTCTGATAGCATTTTAATACTGAGAAAATTGCGGGTTGTGATAGGCTCCCCTACCTCGCCGCCAAAACGATGAAGAATTTTGTCTCCCCAAAACTGAAGAGGCAGAACCAGAGCTCTTACCCAAGTAGGAACAAGCATATGCGGGTTTCACAACACGCCCAACCAGCGCGTTTTCAAAATCAGCCAACAAACCTTCTGCTTCCACGTCATCCACATTAACAATGCCATCCACCAAGTAGTTGGACTTCTCCACATCAAGCTTGGGGAACTTGGCTGGCACATTCCTCGACCAAACTTGGGGCAATGGAGTAGTTTGGCAGCAATGGAGAACTGGAGATGGAGCTGAAACTTGAGCTTTAGGGTTGCTGACAGGTAGAACAACCTTCTCTGTCGGAGGTTGCATAACACCAGGGACAAATCCGCACGCATTCATTGGGGCATCAACTGAGCCCGGAATGAATGACAGTGCACTAGATCGAAGGGGGGATTGGCCAACACCATTAAACTTCAGCTTAGAAGGAGAGCAGTTCATTGGGGTATTTTCACAAACACCTTACAAGCGACTTTGTGAGCTAACAAATTAGTTTGAATCAGATTGAGATGAGTCTTCCTTTGCAGATTTGGAACCATAACTTGAAAGGCTATCATCAATTTCAGACCCATCATCCTCCTCATTACCTGACGAGACAACACCTTCATTTTCCGACACACTATCTTGAGAGTAAATAGGAAGGTCCGGGAGCAGGCAAACAAGCTTCCCGTCTGGACCATCAACAGCAAGCTCTTCACCAACGGCATTCGAGGAATTTGCAATGCCATCAGGATCAGGCGGGGCGACTACGGATTTCTTCTTAGGGTTTTCGGATAGCTTCCGGGCATTCCCTTTCTTCCCCATACAGGTCGCTCCCGCTAGGGCAGCAACACAGAAAACTCCAAAGCAGCAACACCATATGAGAGAAAAACCCTTACAAAACCTGAGCACCAACACCACCACTCAACAACACCCAACAATACCACAGCAGTAGATCCACCACCGCCACCAGAACACCTGACAACACTGAGTAGCAGACCAGCCAGCTGCCACCGTCCCCTGCCACTCAGCAGCAAGGTTTTGGCTCCCGTCGCGTATGGCTCTTTTGACACCTTGCTAGCGACCTGCTTTTGGCAAGGCTTATTTGCTCCCGTAATTTTGGTTAAAAAATGTTTGACAAAACAAAGGTTGCGATCGCTGTGAAGAAAGTAAAATAATTTTTAGCATAAAATGCATAAATTTTTTAGGTGAGATCAGGCGCTCGTGAACGACAGTTCGGGTCGACAATGTATTCGAAGCTAAATTTGAAGTCTGGATATTATCAGCTGAGAATCAAGGAAAGTGATATTCCCAATACGACGTTCAATACAAGTCATGGGCATTATGAGTTCACTGTCATGCCTTTCGGGCTGACGAATGCGTCATCCGTGTTTATGAACTTAATGAACCGAACGTTCAGGGAGTATTTGGATCGGCTCGTAATAGTCATCATCGATGATATCTTGGTATACTCCCAGTCCGAGGATGATCATGCGAAGCACTTACACATTATTTTAAATACTTTGAGGAGTATTTAGTTGTATGTCAAGTTCTCTAAATGTGAATTTTGACTATCTTCGGTGGCGTTCCTTGGTCACATTATTAGTGGAGAGGGAATTGCTGTGGATTCGGCAAAGGTTGTTGCGATATGGAAGTGGCCTGTGTTGTCTTCTGTGGCGGAAGTCCGGAGTTTTCTGGGACTTGCCGGCTACTATAGGTGTTTCGTTGAGAACTTCTCGCGGATAGTTTTACCCCTCACGACCCTGACAAGGAAGGATCATAAGTTTGTATGGTCGCCAGCGTGCGTGCATGCCTTCAAAGAATTGAAAAGTTGTCTAATCACGACGCCTATCTTGTGCTCGCCATGTGAAACAAAGGGTTTTGAGATCTACATCGACGCTTCAGGCAGCGGCTGAAGTTGTATTCTTGATATTCTTTAATTCAAGTTAGCTAACAACCTAGAGGGGGTAAATAGATTTTTTGGTTTATTATTATTTTCTTTTACTTAATGAGTTATGAGTTAGTAGTTTTTTAAGATTTCAAGACAAAACATAAGAACACATAAAATTTATAGCGGTTCTCCACATTATGGGTACATCCACTCTCCTCCCACTTTTCTAACTTCCAGTTAGACAAGACACATGTAACATCCCTCAGGCAACTAGACCTCTAGGAGTGATTTTGTCATGACTAGGTCATGAAAAAACCCTAGAAGCCCAAGAAGAGCAAGTGGACTTAGGAATATAGGTGAGATCAATATGGTCTGCAAATAGTAGATTCCTAAACCCTAGTTTAGGATGATCATGAGACTCCAAGACCCCACCATGATCTCACCAATCTATTGAAAGGCCCTAAGGGTCCACTTGAGTCAACACAGGGTGGCCAAGTTGACCTAGGATCATTCTAGGCCTAAATAAGGCAAGGTGCCCTAACTAAGGGCAATGTGCCCTTAAGGAACCCAACCAACCCTACCAAGGTCTTCCGAGACCTAAAGTGGAGTCAATGGGTCACTAAAGACCCATTGGAGTCAACCTTAGAGCTTAAGTTGACCTAAGTCAACCCTAACCCTAAATGAGTCAAACTGACCTACATATGGTCAATTGACCTTCCCTTAGTCAAGTGGACCCCACCCATGCCCTCCTAACTCTAGAGTGAGGTTAATGAGTCACCAAGGACCTACTGGGGTCAACCCTAGTTGTTAAGTTGACCAAGTCAACTCAAACCCCAAAGTTGTCAAAGTGCCCTTAATAAGGGTAAAGTGACCTTCAAGATGCCAAGTCAACTATACCCATCCCTACCTAGACCCTAGGGGAGGCCAATAGGTCACCAAGGACCCATTGATGGTGACACAAAAGGTCAATTTGACCAAAGTCAACCCTAAGTTAGGTCAAGTCAAACTTAACTCAAAAAGGGCTAACCCAAGCTCAAGCTCCTAACCACTTGGGCTAACCACTTCCTAACCACTTTATAATAACTTAGTGGGCTGCATTTAGGCTAGAGCCATTATATAATTCGACCATGAAGGGTAGGAGAGAGAAAACTCCAAATTCCTCTTTAATGGAGGAGAGAGAAAAGGAGGTAAAGGCCATTTATGGCTTAGGGAGGCCAAGTGCCACCTTTATTGGCTGGATTCAACTCCTCTGGGGAAGAGGAGAAGTTTCTAGCCGTTTCCCAGCCACCACAAGACAGGTTAACCCCGCCCCCTCCCCCCCCCCCCCGCCCCCCACCACTTGGCCGAGAGCTTCATTGAAGGCCATTAATGGCCATGTGTGCATGACCATTCCTCTCCCCCATTTCACTCTTTTAAAACCTTCACTGGACTCCTAGGAGTCATTTACACACCTTACCTGAAGGAGCCGGAGAAGTTCACTATAAGGTTGCAGAAACCGAGCGGCACCATAATCAGAAATGGCATCCCGACGATCAACCCGCCTCCAGGCCGCAAACAAGGTCCTCCCCTTTTTCATCTCTTATGGGTAGATTATAGGGATCATTTAGAATAAAAATCGGGATCAATTAAGCCCGATCGAAGCTGTCATTTTCATGGTTTTTCCGTGAAAAATGAGATTGTCGGGATCGCCAGAAAAGGGCCATCCGGTGGCTGTGCCGCCGCCTGCCGATAGCCACCACCTTGACGGAGGTGGTGGTGGCGGTGGCCGGCTAGGGAGGTAGCCGGGTGGCCGGCGGTGGCGCTAGAAGAAGCTCCAGGTCGGGTCGATCCTACCCGTTGGCTGGAGGAAGAAGATAAGCCAGAACCGCTGGATCTTGCGTCAAGATCCATGCAAGATCAATATATTAATATTTCATTTAAATGAATTCATTCACATTTATTCAGTCACTTTGTAAATTAATTTAAAAATACTTAAAGGTTTTTACAGAGAAAGTTGTCAATACTAAATTTGTAAATCTGAGAGTCTACTTTTTTCAAAATTAATTTCAAACAATTTGGTTAAGTGGTTTGACAACAACACCCATTTTGGTGGGGTCTATACCTAGGGTTAAACGGAAACTAAAATGAGTGCTCCCACTTCATCTCTTGTCCAAATTACCTGAAATTTGGATAGGGAGTCACCCTAATCTATACCTAGGTCAGGTCCAAAATGGAAATTTTTGAAGATAATTGTTCTATAATTTTTGAAATTATTTAATAATCCTAGGGTAAATTAATTAGGGGACCTAATGACCTCCAAACTTTCCCAAACTTTGGTGAGTGGTCCTTGGGGTCATCATAAAGCTCGTTATAAATTTTCACCCCATTTAGAGATGATTTAGTTGGGAATTGAGCAAACCCTAGCCTTGCCCTAAAAGGGGTATTTAGGTCAAAAGTGCACCTTGTGGTTTGAGTGGTCAAATCACCTCAATAGAGGCTGAGACTTTGACCACTGGCTTTTCATGACTTTTAACACCCTCATATGGGTTATGGGGTGGTTTGGGGTAGGATTGCCCTAGGACCCAAATTCAAACCCTAAGTTTGGATTTTGGGGGTTTGAGAAGGGCATGAGGTCAAATGCCCTTGTATGGACTTGAAATTTGGTAGAGAGGATACTAGGGTAGCTAAGGTCCTCTGGTAAAAATCTTAGAGGATTTATAGATGGATAAACCCCTCAAAACCCTAACCCTAGTTTAGGGCACAACCCTTATACATGCAAGATTGGCCACCAAAACTTAATAAAAAGTCATGAAACTTGGGTAGTACGGTCATACTTGAGAGGACTTAGCGCTACCAACTGCACCAAAAGACCGGCCTTAAGGTCAAATGCGCATACTAATCTTTATATCAAAGGTCCTCGGGCGGATCCACGGGGCAGCCAGTTAAGCCATTACCGCATAGCGCCGCAACGCGGGGGCGATTCCGGACCGCAGCCCCAACAATCCCCCACGGAAACGACCCCGGGGTTTCGAACCCGCGACCCCCTCTGATACCACTTGAGAGGACTTAGCGCTACCAACTGCACCAAAAGACCGGCCTGAAGGTCAAAGGCGCATACTAATCTTTATATCAAAGGTCCTCGGGCGGATCCACGGGGCAGCCAGTTAAGCCATTACCGCATAGCGCCGCAACGCGGGGGCGATTCCGGACCGCAGCCCCAACAATAGGGTTAATTAAAGCCTCTGGTGATTTTATTGGTAATTTTGGAACAATACATTTACACCTCCTTTATAGTACATGAAATTGCCCTTGATAATCTTTTAATTAGTATGATCACACTGTTTAATAGGAAGTTATTAAAATTGGGCAGAGGGTGTTTTAGGTCAATATACTCATACTTGAATTTTATAATAAGTTTTAAATGTGTATTTTTAGTACTTTCTTCACAAGCTTTTAAGAATGCAATTATATTCAAAATTAGCTTCAGAGCTCAATAATGGTTTAAAAATTGTGAACGACGGTTCGGGTCAATATACACATGAGAAAATTTTACCATAATTTTTAGGTGAATATTTACAGTAGTTGTTTCAATAATGTAAGAATGAGGATTATTATTTTAAATAAAAATGTGAGCTCATTATTCACTGAGAAGTTTGGAAATTCTGTCAGAAGTGTTTTTTGGGCATATTAGTCATGCTTGAATTTTATTAGAATTTTTGGAAGCTTATTTACAATATTTACTTCATTAGCTGTTAATTATGTGATTATGTTTAAAATTATGGATCAAGGCTCAAACCTTACTGGAAAATTGGGATACTTTGAATTTACTATTAAATAGTCATCTTGTATTTATCATAAATTTGTGGAGCATTTTTCATGCCTGAAAAAGGTATTTCATGTTCAAACTAAGGTATTTGGATTTATTAGGAAATTAAATAAATTATCAAGTAATTTAGGAAAATTATGAAATTCTGGATTTAGGCTATCATGTCATGGTAGATCCCCAATAATTATTATAGGGATATTGGATGATAATTTGGAGTACTTCCCATTGTATACATCATATAGCTTAGGATGGTCTGTATTTAGTAAATATGCAGAAATCGTGTTAACATGGGGCATGGTCGTAGAGAGATGGGATTGTGTTTACTGATTTTGGTAAGTGGATTGGAGTATACCATTGGAAGATGGGAAGAGTAGGATTATAGAGTGGTCTAAGATTAGGTGGTACTCGGGATCGACGAAAAATCGTCTATCCTGTGAAGGGGGGACATGGTCAAAACTCATTAGGGTTAGAACCAGTGTAATACTAAAGGGATCGGGAATCGGGTAGTAACCAATAATAATAAGTTCCTTACGAAAGAGAGCTTTGGGATTCAGCCCATCGTAGTTCTTAGTGCCCTTTGAGAGCCCTTCACGGGATATGTCGGGGGCAGTCCTGGGATAACCTAAACTGTAGGCAAACTAAACTGCAAGAGTAACTAGCTTAACTAGGGATTCACTTTCACTCACCTCGATGTCTCGGGATGTTAGGTTGGGTGACACGGGTAGTGGGCTCGGTGGTTTGGTGATGGGCAGGTTGGCCCGGTGAGCTTTGGCTCGGTCGTTGGTTGTGATGGACGGGATGGTCCGGGGAGCTTTGGCTTGGTAGGTGATACATAAGGTTGCATGTGCATAGAGTATAAGGTGGTGGGTCTTCGGTAATGGAGGGTCGATGCACCGACTCCAATATGCCTACTCGACATGTGTGGTTTAACACTTCACCAAATAAAGTCCGGTGCGCCAGTCGACAAGATTATGCAGGAGCTCCTCTTAGTGCACCAGCGTCGAGGCGTACGATAGGTCTGACTGGTAGTACAATTACCGGTTTAGAGGTGGGCGAGGCCCAACCCACTGCTTTTGTTTGCCACTATGGAGGTATCCTGGGAGGTTAGGCTCAAAAAAGGGGGAACTAAAGGTCTGTGTACACAGAGTCGAGTGGGCGAGTTTCACTTGCATGTTCACATCATAGCATAATTTTGCATGTCATAACATCATCACTGCATATAACCCCTTACACCTATTGTATAAAGCGGTATGAGACGTTTATTACAATAGGCCCTACAAAACGATCCCTTGGTTTATAAGTTTGCGCGAGCGTGCTTATAAGTTAAGGTTTTTATGCTGTAGATATATACATGCTTGCTAAAAAACTGACACCCTATCGTATAAATTGGTATGAGACTTTTTATACGATAGGAGCCATGCAGAATATCCCTTAGCTTATGTGTTTTCATATAAGTTAAGGTACATATTATATATTCAATCTTTCATACTTTCATTACTGTCACATGTACTCTTAGAACTGCTAGATTAGTTCTTCCATCACCTGTACTTTGTTATTCTCCACCTTCATTTCCTCTCCTTTCCTCCTCCCCCCTCGGTGCCTAGGAGCCATGGGGGAAGGGGCGGGGGATGATAGGACTTAGTCTTTTAGATTAAAGATTTTCGAACCACATCATTTTAGGGGACCGTGGAGACCAGCATGGAGGAGCAGCCCCGGAGGTCGGCACGCTTGGAGATGGGATAGTTTAGCACCGGAGTTCAGACAGCTGGGACTGTGAGTCCCGATCATTAGTAGATGTTTAGCTTTTGCTTCCGCACTGAGTGATTATAGTGAGGATATTGATGTACCGAGCACGAGCCCTACTTTCAGTACTTTATTGTTATATCTGTGGACTCTCCCTTCGTGGAGATTATTTACTATATATGTTATTTCTGTGGACTTGCCTTTTATTATTTTTTTACTGTTTTGTGATCGAATCGGCCGGCAGGATCGACGTTTTGTAGGGATAACCTTCCCGGGCGTGAAGGTGTCACCGCAAAGCGGCGGTTCTGGGCCTAAGACCCCAGTGGTTTAAAAAGAAGGGGGGGGGGGGTCTTACAAGTGGTATCAGAGGAAACCTCGATCGAAAAAGTAGCAGTCCACAATCCCTAGGTCACCCCCGCACGAGTTTAGTTTGGGGACAAACTAAGTAGCGGAAGCAGTGGTGTGACCATATGGGAGATCACATGTAAATTGTCCACCTTTAATTAGGTTTGAGTCAATTACTTACAAATGACTTTTGTTACGCAGCCCCCAACACAGCCTACACCACAGGGCGGAGTCCAGCAAACTCCGAATGTTGCACCACCTCCCTCGGTCCCCACTCCGTTCCTACAGTCAGAGATGGGGTAGACTCTGACAGCCATACTAGAGGCTTTTAGGGCCCAGCAGGTTTCGGCTCCGCAACCAAACCTGGGGGCCAATTGGCTGAGTATTTTCCGAGGACTTTCTCCCCCATCCTACTTGGGGACATAGTCGGCCGTTCGGACGGAGGAGTGGCTGGACATCTTGTATGAGATGTTGACCGGGATACGGTGCCCAAGGGAGGAGAGGGTACCTTTAGTGGTCTCTTGCTTGGAGTCCCATGCCAAGAGATGGTGGAAGACATCGTTGGGCATGACGTTTGTTGATAGAGAGGTTGTAGAGATTGCTTGGGAGGAGTTCAGGGCCGTACTATTGGAGCATTTTGTTCCGCAGTCGGCCAGAGATGAGCTGGAAGACAGATTTTTACAGTTGAGGCAAGGCAACAAGACGGTGGTGGAGTACCACCGGGAGTTCAATAATCTAGCCCGGTTTGCGGATTCTTATCTGTTGGATGAGACAGGATACACCAAGAGGTTCTATAAGGGCCTGCGAGAGGACCTGAGGGAGGCTCTGATGTTCGTATCCGACGGGCCTATTCCTCAGATATTGGAGATGGCGAAGAGGATTGAGGCAGATTGGCACACTACTCGAGGCCGGAAGCGGCCAACTGAGGATCAAGGCCGGGGAGCCAGAAATGATCAGCGACGGGGCCGCTTTGCTGATGGGAGAGATGGGAGAAGGGCAGATGACCAGCCTTGTTAGGAGGTGAGATAGGAGCAGAGAGAACCAGTGGTGATGGCTCCTCAGCCTCTCTAGATGCGGGAGATACAGAGACCCGATGGTATGACATATCCCCCGCCATAGTGCTTCAACTATCATCAGGTAGGGCATATCCGGAGAAACTGCCCCATGAAGGGGGCACCCCTACCAGCACCGCAGGTTTCCCCACCTGCTCAGTATTTTGGTGGCCGAGGACGTGGCCGAAGACGTGGATACCAGGGCGGAGACCGTAGGCAGGAGAGGGAGCAAGTGTATGCACTGGATCTGGCTCAACCACGGAACCCGGAGCAAGTGATCATAGGTACGCCAGTAAATTTTAAGATTTTTTTCTCAAATAATTAGACTCATGGATATAGAATTGACAGACTAGGAAAGAAAACCATAACTAGATTTCTAAGATATTTAACTACCCCAGGCATAGTCTTCATGAGTGGCAAGCCCGCTTATACGTTGTTCGATACGGGTGCTTCACACTCGTTCGTGTCGGAGGCCTTTATGGAAGGGTTGGAAGGCGTGGAGCGATTCACAGGCTTGATGATAAGGACACGACTACCCAACAGATCAGAGCTATTTACCTTCGCCCACTGCAACATGGAGGCGAAGATCGGTGGGAAGGCATTCGAAGCACCAACAACGATCCTAAGGATGCCAGCATATGATCTGATCCTGGGCATGACATGGTTGCATTGGAACCATGCCTTGATCGACTGCCTGTCAAAGAGGATCACCGTGAGGCATGGGGATTCCCATGTCATCATCAAAGGTATTAGACCTATTCCCCCTCTCTTGCTATCATCTGTGCAGGCCGTCAAGGCCCACTTGTAGGGTGAGGAAGTCTATAAAGTGCTGTTTGAAATGACTGATGCCAAGGATTCCATCTCTGATATCCCGATGGTGCAGGATTTTGCTGACGTATTCCCAAAGAAGCTGCCAGGGCTACCCCCGCACCGGGAGCAGGATTTCAAGATATACCTGGTGCCAGAGGATAAGCTGGCATCTAGAGCTCCTTACCAGATGGCCCCAAAGGAGTTGATGGAGTTTCGAAGCAAGCTGCAAGAGCTAGTGGAAGTCGGATATGTCCGGCCAATCTCTTCACCATGGGGAGCCCCGGTGCTGTTCGTTAAGAAGAAGGACGGGACACTCAGATTATGCATTGACTACCAAGCACTTAACTGACTGACAGTCCGGAATACCTATCCACTGCCAAGGATAAATGAGCTGTTTGACCAGCTAGAAGGGGCACATTTCTTCTCGAAACTTGATTTGAGGTCAGGCTATTATCAGCTGCGGATTCGTGAGGAGGACATTCTGAAGACTGTCGTTAGTAGCAGATATGGGTTATTCGAGTTTACCGTGATGCTCTTCGGGCTAACGAATGCACCGTCGGAGTTCATGAGCCTCATGAACCGGGTGTTCAAGGCTTATCTGGATGTGTTAGTCATTGTGTTTATTGACGACATCCTCATCTACTCGAGGACGGAGGAGGAGCGCACATGACATCTGACGCTTACTCTAGAGAGACTACGGGAGCACCACCTTTATGCGAAGTTCAGCAAATGCCAGTTCTGGTTGAAGGAGATGGCCTTCCTAGGCCACATTATCAGTGGATTCTGGTTGGAAGTGGACCCGACAAAGATTCATGCAGTTCAGGATTGGCCACAGCTGAAGGCGGCCACAGACGTGCGGAGTTTTCTAGGACTTGCTGGTTATTACTGGAAGTTAGTGGAGGGATTCTATCGAATTGCCCTCCCACTCACATCCCTGATGAGGAAGGATGCACCCTTCGTCTGGACCCCGTAGTGCGAGATGGCTTTCCGGGAGCTGAAGGATCGACTAACCTCAGCTTCTATTCTTGCCCTTCCTTCGGGGAGAGAAGGATTCCAGGTCTACACCAATGCTTCCTACCAGGGCATAGGAGCAGTGCTGATGCAGAAGGGTCACGTGATTGCTTATGCTTCCCTCTAACTGAAGAAGCATGAACAGAACTACCATGTTCATGACTTAGAGATGGGAGTGGTCGTATTTGCTCTGAAAGTCTGACGGTATTATCTGTACGATGTCCATTGCGACATATACTCCGATCACAAAAATTTGAAGTATATGGACACGCAGAAGGAGCTGAATATCCAACAGAGGCGATGGGTGGAATTTCTAGCATATTACCAGTACGAAATGCATTACCACCTAGAGAAGGCAAACGTGGTAGCCGATGCGCTGAGTCGGAGAGTCGCCACCTCTGGAGCAGAGCCCCAGACTATGTCCATGGAGCTGGTGCAGATATTAGAGGATATGCACATCACGCTGGTGTCGTCTGATGACCCCGAGCTTTATGAGGAGTATTTAGCCATGATGAGCGCCACAGATGACATTAGAGACTGAGTTAGAGATGGGCAGAGGCAGGATGCCAAGTTGGAGCCGATATTCCGGGCCTTGGAGGCAGGCACTGCTGGAGATTACATACTGAGGGATGGACTGGTGTGCTTCATAGGATGGGTTTATATACCAGAGGGAGGCCAGGTCCGGGAAGATATTATGACAGAGGCCCACTGCAGCCTGTATTCGGTACACCCAAGAATTACGAAGATGACTACGGATCTGAAGAAGACCATGTACTAGCCAGGCATGAAGAAGGATATCACCTACTTCGTGACCCACTGCAATATATGCCAACTTGTGAAAGCGGAGTGCAGAAACCCCGTAGGATTGTTGCAACCACTTCCAATGTCAGAGTGGAAGTTCGAGGATATCACTATGGACTTCATACATGGCCTTCCCTGATCGCGGATATGAAATAATTCGATTTAGGTAATCGTTGACCGGCTGACGAAGGTAGCCAGAATTATCCCGATTAGGAAGGATGACTCGGTTGGTGTGCTGGTTCGAAAATTCATGGAGCAGTTCGTCCGTTATCATGGCGTACCCAGAACGATTGTATCAGATCGAGATGGATAGTTTACGTCTAGGGAGTGGCGATTAGTGCAGACTTACTTGGGCACCCGAATGAATTTCAGTACAGCTTTTCATCCCCAGACTGACAGGCAGACAGAACGCACCAATCGGACCTTAGAAGATCTGCTGCGACTATGCATTCTAGATTGCAGAGAGCCTTGGGAGAAGCTGTTGTCACTGGTCGAATTCTCATATAATAATAGCTACAAGTACAACATAGGGATGGCTCATTATGAGGCCATATACGGACGAAGGTGTACGACTCCGCTGTCATGGATATAGGATGAGGATCCGAAGGTTTTGGGCTCGGAGTTTGTTGAGGACACCGAGGCTCAGGTGAGGCTGATACGGGATAGGATGTTAGAGGCACAGAGCAAACAGGCTAAGTATTACGACGCATATAATCGTCAGGTGGAGTTTTAGGTGGGGGATCGAGTATTCTTGAAGATCCGACCGATGCATGGGGTTTCACAGGTGCGTGGTCGGAAGAAGAAGCTCAGCCCGAGATATATGGGGCCTTACAGGATCCTGGAGCGGATCGGTCCCTTAGCATACAGGCTGGAGCTGCCACCGGAGCTGGCAGGTCTATATGACGTGCTTAACGTATCCTCTCTTAGGAGGGCTCTACTACGCCCGGAGCAGTAGATTACGACCACGGATGGGCCGGTAGCATCTGACCGATAAACCCATCGGGAGCCGGTCCTGATTGACGACAAGGGGATACGAGTCTTGCATTGCAAGAAGGTTCCATTGGTCAAGGTCCTGTGGAGGAATCACGGTCAGGAGGAGCACACCTGGGAGCCGCAGGATCTGATGCAACAAAGGTACCCAGAGCTTTTCAGTCAGGAATTCCTCACAACCTTTCGGGATGTTACAATTTATTTATTCATATTTGAAACCCCGTAGACCTAACTAGAATTTCGAGGACGAAATTTTTTGTTTATGTATTGGGATTTGTAACATCGCTCAGGCAACTAGACCCCTAGGAGTGGTTTTATCATGACTAGGTCATGTCAAAACCCTAGAAGCCAAAGAAGACCAAGTGGACTTAGGAATATAGGTAAGATCAATATGGTCTGCAAATAGTAGATTCCTAAACCCTAGTTTAGGATGATCATGAGACTCCAAGACCCCACCATGATCTCACCAATCTATTGAAAGGCCCTAAGGGTTCACTTGAGTCAACCCAAGGTGGCCAAGTTGACCTAGGATCATCCTAGGCCTAAATAAGGCAAGGTGCCCTAACTAAGGGAATTGTGCCCTTAAGGATCCCAACCAACCCTACCAAGGTATTCCTAGACCTAAAGTGGAGTCAATGGGTCACCAAAGACCCATTGGAGTCAACCTTAGAGCTTAAGTTGACTTAAGTCAACCCTAACCCAAAATGGGTCAAACTGACCTACATAGGGTCAATTGACCTTTCCTTAGCCAAGTGGACACCACCTATGCCATCCTAACCTAAGAGTGAGGTCAATGGGTCACCAAGGATCCATTAGGGTCAACTCTAGTGGTTAAGTTGACCCAAGTCAACTCAAACCCCAAAGTGGTCAAAGTGCCCTTAATAAGGGTCAAGTGACCTTCAAGGTGCCAAATCAACCCTACCCATCCCTACCAAGACCCTAGGGGAGGCCAATAGGTCACCAAGGACCCATTGATAGTGACACAAAAGGTAAATTTGACCAAAGTCAACCCTAAGCTAGGTGAAGTCAGACTTAGCTCAAAAAGGGCTAACCCAAGCTCAAGCCCCTAGCCACTTGGGCTAACCACTTCCTAAACATTTTATAATATCTTAGTGGGCTGAATTTAGGCTAGAGCCATGACATAATTCGGCCATGAAGGGCAGGGAGAGAAAACTTCAAAATTCTCTTTAATGGAGGAGACAGAAAAGGAGGTAAAGGCCATTCATGGCTTAGGGAGGCCAAGGGCCACTTTTATTGGCTGGATTCAGCTCCTCTAGGGAAGAGGAGAAGTTTCCAGTCATTTGCCGGCCACCACACGGCAGGTTCACCCTCCCCACCACTTGGCCGAGAGCTTCATTGAAGGCCATTAATAGCCATTGGTGCATGACCATTCCTCTCCCCCATTTCACTCTTTTAAAACCTTCACTGGACTCCTAGGAGTCGTTTACACACCTTACCTAAAGGAGCTAGAGCAGTTCACTGTACAGTTGCAGAAACCAAGCGGCGCCACCATCAGAAATGGCATCCCGACGATCAACCCGCCTCCAGGCTGCAAACAAGGTCCTCTCCTTCTTCTTCTCTTATGGGTAGATCATAGGGATCATTTAGAATAAAAATCGGGCTCAATTGAGCCCGATTAAAGCTTTCATTTTCATGGTTTTTTTGTGAAAAATGAGATTGTCGGGATTGCCGGAAAAGGGCCCTCCGGCGGCTGTGCCGCCGCCTGGCGATAGCCACCACCTCGACGGAGGTGGTGGTGGCGGTGGCCGACCAGGGAGGTATTCGGGTGGCCGACGGTGGCGGCTGGAAGAAGCTCCAGGTCAAGTCGATCCTACCCATCGGCTGGAGGAAGAAGATAAGCCAGAACCGCTGGATCTTGCGTCAAGATCCGTGCAGGATCAATATATTAATATTTCATTTAAATGAATTCTGTCACATTTATTCAGTCACTTTGTAAATTAATTTAAAAATACTTAAAGGCTTCTATAGATAAAGTTATCAATATAAATTTTGTAAATCTGAGAGTCTACTTGTTTTCAAAATTTATTTCAACCAATTTGGTTAAGTGGTTTGACTACAACACCCATTTTGGTGGGGTCTATACCTAGGGTTAGATAGAAACAAAAATGAGTGCTCCCACTTCATCCCTTGTCCAAATGACCTGAAATTTGGACAAGTAGTCACCCTAATCTATACATAGGTCAGGTTTAAAAATGGTAATTTTCGGAGACAATTTTTCTATAGTTTTTGAAATTATTTAATATTCCTAGGGTAAATTAATTAGGGGACCTAATGACCTCCAAACCCTCCCAAATTTTGGTGAGTGGTCCTTGGGGTCATCACATTGCTTTGTATAAATTTTCACCCCATTTAGAGATGATTTAGTTAGGAATTGAGCAAACCCTAGCCTTGCCCTAAAAAGGGTATTCAGGTCAAAAGTGCACTTTATGGTTTGAGTGGTCAAATTACCTCAACAGAGGCTGAGACTTTGACCACTGGCTTGTCATGACTTTTAACACCCTCATATGGGTTATGGGATGGTTTGGGGTGGGATTTCCTTAGGACCCAAATTCAAACCCTAAGTTTGGATTTTTGGGGTTTGAGAAGGGCATGGGTTCAAATGCCCTTGTATGGACTTGAAATTTGGTAGAGAGGATACTAGTGTAGCTAAGGTTTTTTGGTAAAAATCTTAGAGGATTTGAAGATGGATAAACCCCTCAAAACCCTAACCCTAGTTTAGGGCATAACCTTATACATGCAAGATAGGCTACAAAAACTTAATGAAAAGTCATGAAACTTGGGTAATATGGTTATAGGGTTAATTAGAGCCTCTGGTGATTTTATTGGTAATTTTGGAACAATACATTTAGCACCTCCTTTATAGTATATAGAATTACCCTTGATAATCTTTTAATTATTATGATCACATTGTTTAATAGGAAGTTATGAAAATTGGGTAGAAGGTGTTTTAGGTCAATATACTAATACTTGAATTTTATAATAATTTTTAGATGTGTATTTTCAGTACTTTCTTCACAAGCTTTTAAGAATGCAATTATATTCAAAATTAGATTAAGAGCTCAATAATGGTTTGAAAATTGTGAAATGCATTTAAAAGTGTACTTATGTCAATATACATCTGTGATAATTTTACCATAATTTTTAGGTGAATATTTACAATAGTTGTTTCAATAATGTAAGAATGAGGATGATTGTTTTAAATAAAAATGTGAGCTCATTATTCACAGAGAAGTTTGAAAATTTTGTCAAAAGTGTTTTTAGGGTATATTAGCCATGCTTGAATTTTATTAGAATTTTTGGAAGCTTATTTACAATATTTACTTCATTAGCTGTAAATTATGTGATTATGTTTAAAATTATGGATCAAGGCTCAAATCTTACTGAAAAATTGGGAGACATTGAATTTACTATTAAATAGTCATCTTGTATTTATCATAAATTTGTAGAGCATTTTGCATGCCTGAAAAAGGCACTTCATGTTCAAACTAAGGTATTTGGATTTCTTAGGAAATTAAATAAATTATCAAGTAAATTAGGAAAATTATGAATTTCTTGATTTAGACTATCATGTCATGGTAGAGCCCCAATAATTATTATAGGGATATTGGATGATAATTTGGAGTACCTCCCATTATATACATCATATAGCTTAGGATGGTCTGTGTTTAAAAAAACTGCAGAAATCGTGTTAACATGAGGCATGGTCGTAGAGAGATGAGATTGTGTTTACTAATTTTGGTCAGTGGATTGGAGTATACCATTGGAAGATGGGAAGAGTAGGATTATAGAGTGGTCTAAGATTAGGTGGTACTCGGGATCGACGAAAGATTGTCTATCATGTGAAGGGGGAGATAGGGTCAAAATTCATTAGGGTTAGAACAAGTGTAATACTAAAGGGATCGGGAATCGGGTAGTAACCAATAATAATAAGTGCCTTGCGAAAGGGAGCTTTGGGCTTTAGCCCATCGTAGTTCCTAGTGCCCTTTGAGAGCCCTTCATGGGGTATGCCGGGGCAGTCCTGGGTTAACCTAAACTATAGGCAAACTAAACTGCAAGAGTAAGTAGCATATCTAGGGATTCACTTTCACTCACCTCGATGTCTCGGGATATTAGGTTGGGTCACACGGGCAGTAGGCTCGGTTGTTTGGTGATGGGCAGGTTGGCCGAGCGAGCTTTGGCTCGGTTATTGGTTGTGACGGACGGGATGGTCCGGGGAGCTTTGGCTCGGTAGGTGATACATAAGGTTGCATGTGCATAGAGTATAAGGTGGTGGGTCTTCGGTATTGGATGGTCGATGCACCAACGCTAATACGCCGACTCGGCAAGTGTGGTTTAGCACTGCGCCAAATAAAGTCTGGTGCGCCAGCCGGCAAGAGTACGCAGGAGCTCCGCTTAGTACACCAACGTTGAGGCGTACGATAGGTCTGACTGGTAGTGAAATTACCGGTTTAGAGGTGGGCGAGGCCCAACCCACTGCTTCTGTTTGCCACTATGGAGGTATCTTGGGAGGTTAGGCTCCAAAAAGGGGGAACTAAAGTTCTGTGTACACAGAGTCGAGTGGGCGAGTTTCACTTGCATGTTCACATCATAGCATAATTTTGCATGTCATAGCATCATCACTACATATAACCCCTGACATCTATTGTATAAAGCGGTATGGGACGTTTATTACAATAGGCCCTACAAAACGACCCCTTGGTTTATAAGTTTGTGCGAGCGTTCTTATAAGTTAAGGTTTGTATTTTGTAGATATATACATGCTTGCTAGAAAACTGACACCCTATCGTATAAATTGGTATGAGACTTTTTATATGATAGGAGCCTTGCAGAAGATCCCTTAACTTATGTGTTTTCATATAAGTTAAGGTTACATATTATATATTCAATCTTTCATACTTTCATTACTATCACATGTACTCTTAGAACTGCTAGATTAGTTCCGCCGTCACCTGTACTTTGTTATTCTCTACCTTAATTTCCTCTCCTTTCCTCCTTCCTGCTCGGTGCCTAGGAGCTATGGGGGAAGGGGTGGGGGATGATAGGACTTAGTCTTTTAGACTAACGGTTTTCAAACCACATCATTTTAGGGGACCGTAGAGCCCAGCATGGAGGAGCAGCCCTAGAGGCCGGCACGTTTGGAGATGGGATAGTCTAACATAAGAGTTCAGACAGCTAGGACTATGAGTCCCGATCGTTAGTAGATGTTTAGCTTTTGGTTTCGCGATGAGTGATTGTAGTGAGGATATTGATGTACCGGGCATGAGCCCTACTTTTAATACTTTATTGTTATATCTTTGGACTCTCCCTTCGTGGAGATTATTTACTATATATGTGATTTCTGTGGACTTGCCTTTTATTATTTTGCTACTGTTTTGTGATCGAATCGGCCGGCAGGATCGGCATTTTATAGTGATGACCTTCCCAGGCGTGAAGGTGTCACCGCAAAGCGGCGGTTCTGGGTTTAAGACCCCGGTTGTTTAAAAAAAAGGGGGTCTTACAACACATCTCCAAAAACTCAGCTCCAAAGAGCTTACACCTAAGATCCTGCAGGATCTCTCAGTCTCCTCCAAGACTTGCACCTCAGGGAAAAAAACCCTACCTCAGAGCAAACTGCTCCTATAGCTCAGTGATCAAACTGATCACCTACCTCAGAATTGAACTCAAGTCCTACAACTCAGGCTATGGAGGATAGCCCTACCTTAAAGAGAATGACTCTCCACAGCTCAGACACAATTCCCTACCTAAGATCCAAATATGGATCCTACACTCAGACCCAAAGGTCCTACACTTAAAGAGTATGAATCTCCTACAGCTCAGGCAAAACTGCCCTACCTCAGGCTCAATAGTCATACAACTCAGATTCACAAAGGATCCTACCTCAGACCCAAATATCCTACACTCAGATCCAAAATTGGATCCTACACTCAGGCAAATATGCCCTACCTCAAGCACAAAGGCCTTACAACTAAGATCCAAAAGGATCATACAAAAATGAAATAGTTTGTGTTTATTTAACACAGAGAAATTTCTCTAAGTCTTCTCTTGAGCTAAGTTATCTCAGCCCTAAACTATCTTCACAATAGAAAAATGATCTTCAATAAATGGTTGCTTCTGCTGGAAGTATCTCAGAAATGTGCTTCTGAACTTGTTGAAGAAGACTAAAGTCTTGACAGATCTTGAGCTCTTCAAACAGCTAACCTGAACCTGCAATAAACGGAAAGCTCTGCTTCTTCTCTTTATCAGAAACAAGTCTGAACTTGCTGCAGCAGAAGAAAATGCTACAGCTATCTGGAAATAACTTTTGGTTCAGCTAAAATGACTTCAAGATTTTTGCTTGGCAGCAATGGCGAGGAAGATGAAGTCCAGCCTCAAAAAGTGAAACCCTAAAAATTATGTTCTTCCTAGAGAAGCTGTCTCTTTTATCTTTCGCCGATTAACAGCTCCAAGAAGCAGCGGGTACCACCTGTAGTTGACAACTGCAACTTGCTTTTACAGAATAAGACGTACAGTAGCCCTCCGACGCTATTTAACGTGTTCTGTAGCTTTCCTGCAACTTATTTGAACTATGTTGACTTTTGTTGACTTTGGCTGACGTCATCAGTTTATGGACTTAGCCAATTTCTCAGATCCACTCCAGACGTTGAGTGCGTTGAGTGAACAAGCTTCACTCAATGCCAGAACCCTTAGTCAACTAGTTGAACCATTCTGCATCTTAGGCATTGAGAGCGTTGGGTGAACAAGCTTCACTCAATGCCAAAGTCCTTAGTCAACTTTCTGAGTCATTCTACATCTTAGGCATTGAGAGTGTTGAGTGAGCCTTCCTCACTCAATGCCTCTAGACTTGGCCATTCCTTCACCTGTCTGAAGGCGTTGAGTGAGCTGGTCTCACTCAACGCTTTCTACATTTGCCTGTCTTTTTTATTAGGCATTGAGTGAACTAGCTTCACTCAACGCTTCTATACTTAGTTGATTTTTGTCTTCATCTTAGGCTTTGACTGCAGCAGCTTGACTCAACGCTTTTGTTGTTTGGCATTGAGAGTGTTGAGTGAAGATTCCTCACTCAACGCTTTTATACTTGGCCGCCTTCTGTCATCTTAGGCTTTATCATAACACGACGCTTTCTACTTTGGCGTCAAATGAGCTGTGTTCACTCGATGCTTCTGAACTTTGTTGAATATTCAGCCCGCCAACACAGAGGCTTTGGAAGATTCATCTGTACTCAACGATGGCATTGAGTGAACTGTCATCACTCAACGCCCGTGGACTTGACCGCAAAATTTCTTTACAGACAGTATGGCTTTGACTGTCCACAACTGACTCAGCGCTTTATGGCATCTGACGTTGAGTGAACTGACTTCACTCAATGCCTGTGGACTTAGACATATTTCTATGTCTCCACCTCTTTACTTTGTGACTACCTATCACATCACTTGGAATACTTGTCTTATCAATGTCACAAAGACTAACCTGCATGCATGAACTTAAACATACATTAATACAATAATGTGTATATCATTAACATGTTTGACTTCTTCAAATCTGGAACATTGTGGGCACCCAACAATCTCCCCCTATTTGAAGAAGTATAACCCTCAATCAAAATCCCGAGTCAATGACTACACTAAAATATGTAGCAATAAAACATAACTTGAAGAACTTATAACAAGAGAACAAGTTATAGTTACCACACTTTCCTTGCCAGCAGGGTGATCATCATCACGCCTGCTCCCCCTGAATTGTTGCTACCTCTCTACATGATACCACACTTATATCCTTCTCATTTTTATACACTAGTAGAATAACAATATAAGGGACTTCTACTTATCTGGAGGTTGTAATCCTGGAGCTGATGTTAGATCCACAGCAACTGAGCACAACAGCTACATGTTGAGATGTACTCTGACTCTGCAGTTGAGATTGCAACACTTGTTTGCTTCTTGCTGCTCCAAGACACTAGTCTTCCTCCCAAGAACTGACAAATGCAAGAAGTTCTCTTCCTGTCCTCTTTGCAGCCTGCAAAATCTGCATCTGAATAACTTATTAGTTCAAACTTGAAAATTGTTTAAGTTGTCTACCTAAATCACCTTGACGGGGGTGAATAGGTGAGTTGAGCGTCTATTTGTGGAATAAAAAAATTTAGCGATCTAGCACAGAGAAATAACCAAGCAAACACAGACGATACCAAGAATTATAGTGGTTCCCCAACCTTGGGTACGTCCACTTTCCACTCACCGATCTAGCAAAGCACTAGACTCGGCTACTCCACTATTCTCGAATTTAAAACAATCCTACCACTCGGAACAACATTCCTACAACTCGGAGAACAAATCTCCTACACTCGGAGAATAATCTCCTACAAAAATAAATTGAATTTAAGAAATACAAAAAGAAAATTTTCTCAAATTTGGAAATATCTCTGTCTAGGTCTTTCTTCTTGAAATAGCGGCTCTATCAGAAAATGTCGAAGAAGACACGACAGGATTCTAGATCTGAAATCCTTGGACTCACAGAATCAAAGAGAGGATGTAGAGATGAAAAACAATCTTGATCTGCAAGTCGACTAGTCTGAATCTTCTTGAACGAAAGCCCTTGGCGATTTGCACGATGAGCGGCGGCGGCTTCTGATTAGGAAAGAGAATTCACGATTCAGAAAACTTAGAATATTTATTTTCACGTGCTTGTTGTTAGGGTTAGTCAAAATGACAAGACCTTTTATAAGATCTCCCTAACGGTTAGATTTATCATTAATGACAGCCACGTGGACCAATCACATCAAGTTATTTGAAAAATCCGTCTGTCAGGGACTCAACGAATTTTTCTGAACAAAAGACAGGATTACTCGAGTGAAGAGAGTACTACTCGAGTACTAAGACTAGATCTCGAGAGGACAGTATCAAACTACTGGAGAAGAACATATAAGGAAACTTCAGAACAGAATTCAATATTACTCGAGTGGAATGAGGATTACTCGAGTGCTAAAAATACTACTCGAGAGGCAGAAGTGGACTTCTCGAGAAAAGAACTTAGAGAAAAATTCTGGAAAGGAAACATATTAATTGAGTACTGGATCTGGACTTCTCGAGAAGTAGATAGATTACTCGAGTACTGGAACTCCACTACTCGAGTGGGGTAGACATTACTCGAGAAATTTACTTCTGTCACTCGAGTCAAAGGCTCATATACTCGAGTGCTGAACTTGACTTCTGTTACTCGAGACAATCTAGTACTACTCGAGTAATCAATATAACTACTCGAGTACTTGAACTTCACTACTCGAGTACTTGAACTTCACTACTCGAGAATAATACTTAGAAATTTTTTGAGATGGAGAAACTGATAACTCGAGAAAGAGAAGAGGTCTACTCGAGTAATGGACTTGGCTTCTCGAGAACCATTTCCTTTACTCAAATTTTAGACTAGACCTACTCGAGTACATCTAAAGGTTCTACTTGGGTACTATAGTTCTACTCGAGTAAAACACTTAGAAGAATTTCAGTTTATGAAAATTTTTGTTTCTTTATTCCAATCAGCAACAAGTCTTCCTTCATCAAACCTAGTGCTTGAAAATGAAGTGTATCCCAATAGAGAGGATACACATAAGTCAACACCATGGATCACACAATGAGGGATTACATTGTATGGTCCTGTGTTTGGTGACCCACTGTAGACTGACATTGGTCTACACTTGGCAATAGGTCCTGCAAACACATAACTCAAGCAATACATCAAATACAACTTAATTCATCTTAGTTCAAGGGTGACTTCATACAAATCTAGGTTATTGTGGATATAATACCCAACAATCTTCCCCTATTTGTAGAAGTCAGAACCCTCTACACTAAAATAGAAGATAAAAACAGATATATATCAAAATAAAAAGACTAGATATAGAAGATAAAAACAGAATAACATGCACAAAAATTAAAGACAAAGAAAGGATCATCAAAATTTAGGATTTATATAAATAGAATTGTTCCAAAATTTCAGTTCTACACAAATCCTATCCACAATCTTTGAACTATGATCAATCTTTGGCTTGATGTTGCTGTCTGTCCTTCTTTTCTTGTTGCCTTCTCTGATAACTGAATGGTTTAGGATAGTATTTGGGAGGTCTTAGAGGTGCATTGTGATTGTTCCTTCCATGCTCTCGATCATAAATTCTCCTTTTGGTCATAGAATTCTCATATAAGTCCCACTCATGGGAGCTGTAATGGTCATGTCTATTCTTATTAAAGTCCAAAACTAACTTGAGAGTATCCAGGATAAGTGACTTTGAAGTAGGACTCCAGATTTCAGTAAATTCCGGAGCTTTTCTTTTCTCTGCCTCTGGATTTGGAAAGGATCTGTTGGCAAAAGCTCCATCACCATATTTCCTTCTTTTAGGGATCTGTACTTCAGGTTGATCTTGTGGTATATATGATTCCCATACCTGAGCATATGATTATGGAGGAGGAGCTTCAAAACCTTCAGGCCTTAGAGAGAATATAGGATGAGGAGCAGACATCTGAGCTGGTTGAGGTTGAGCAAGAGGATTGAGATGATGAGGGATAATATTTGGGTCTGCTTGGAAATTAGGGAAAATCTGGTTATGCACCCATACTGCAGTATCATAGGTATGAAATTTCACAGATTATATCTGGGCTTTTACATTAGTACGAATTTCATCCATCTTGGCAGTCCATAGAGTCTTTATATCTGCATTTGATTTTTCTAAATGTTCTTTTACAAGTCCCTCCCCCTTTCTAACTTCTACACAGAGTTTCTCTATGGCCTCTTCTTTGAAAGTACCCACTTCTTCACAGATCTTCATAAGGTGCTCTTGGGCCTTCTTTTCAAGATATATCTGATTATTAGCTAGAGTAATAGATTGGTCCATTACCTGACCAATACTGGTGATGGTATGGTCCAGTGCTTTTCCACCTACCTTGAACAAGTGCTTCAGTTGATCAGTATTGTGTTGAATCTCTGCAAAGCCTCTACTCATTTCCTTTTCAAGAGCAGTGACTTTCTCTTGAACAGCCTTCAAGGAGTCATCAAAATACTTTCTCTGTTACATCAGCATTTGTTCTATCTTTCCCAATATATCACTAGCAGCAGGAGTTGGAGTTGCAGTATGAGTAACTGGAGGAGGAGGAGGAGCAGTCCATGGAGTAATTTCTTCTATTATCACAGAGCTCTGAGCTCTTGTAGTGTGAAACAAAATATCTCCTTCCTCACCAAGTATGGTGGGAAGAGTGAAATCCAAGCTCTTCAAAGGAGCTTCAGCTGGTTCAGGAGAAGGTTTTTTTCATCTCAGATCAGTATGGTGTCTTCTTTCTCTTTCTCAGCAGCAGGAGATTAGTCAGCAGGGGATTCTGGAGATGGAATAGGAGATGGTTCTTTTAAAGGTTCTGCAGGTTGTTCTTTCTGGAGGGGAGGTAGAGGCTCTGTAGATCTGAGTTCTTCTATCATCTGGTTAATGTCTTCTGTAGGAGAGATTATTGTTTCTTGCACTTGAGTATCTGACATAGTTCTTCAGAAGTGGATGGAGGGAGAGAAGCAGCAGCAGGTGGAGTAGGTATTCTTTCTTCTTGATTAGAAGGAGCAGACTCCCCCTATGCAGCTGCACCAGTTTTGCTAGCAGTATGAGGTTGAGAGGGAGATGGAGTCCTGTCCTCTACAGCTGGATGTCCATGAGAGTGGGCAGCCTGGGTAGGATTCAGTAATTTCAATTCCCATCTTTGAATAGAAGAGATTGATACTTTCTTCATATGGTGAAGGGTGGTTCCTTTAGAGAAATCAAAGACATCTGGATTTATCTCATGCATCAGCAGAGAGATGATCCTGGCATAATTTGGAGCCTTGATGCTCCCCCTTATCTTATCAAGAATCAACATACCAAATTGAAACTTCTTTCTTGAAATAATGGCTGTTATCATGTAGAAGAAATCAGTAGAAATAAAACTTATGGAAGTTGTTTTGCACATTAAAACTTTTCCCAGAATGTCTACTAGTAGCTTTCCCTCATCATTGAGGTCTGGACGACGAATGTTCTTAATAACCTCAGAAATTCCACAAAAGCTATATGCCCTATCATAATCTTCAGGAGCTAGGTCATCTTCTTCATCAACTAAGGGCATCCGAATGAGTTGAGAAATAGAGTTCTTTGTAAGCTTTATCTTAATCCCTTTAACTTTGGACTTAAGGACTTTCCCATTCCTCTTTACTTTGATATTCTTAAAGAATTCTTCTACTTCAGGGAAAAGAATCTTACAGGGCTGCTAGAGAACGAATGTCAAACCGGCGGTGTCGAGAAGGATAAGAAGATTCCTGAAATCGTCTGACAGCTCTGCAATTCCGGGGACGACGAGTTCACTACCGATCCTAACTTTTGAATATGGTGCCATTTTGTCCAGAAAACTTAGGGAGATCGACTGCTGGAAGACGGTAACGGCGGCAAGCTCTGCGTTAGCGGTGGAAGATGAAGGGTCTTTCGAGAGAGAGGAATTTGAATTCGTGTAGAATCTTGAAATCCGGTTTTTCTATTTATATAACCCTAATATTGATGATTAAGTAAGTAATTATACATAACATACCTTAGAATGAGGCGGTATAGACGTCGGGTTGCGAAAATGAAATTTGAATAGAATTCTAGAATTTGTCTGCCTATTTCTCGAGTGGATCATCATTACTCGAGTGACAGAATGACGGTACTCGAGTGACATCTTTATACTTCTCGAGAAGAAACTTAGTACTCGAGTGGTATCAATCGAGTGGCTTTCTGAGTTCTCGAGAGTTCAAAGAAGTACTCGAGTATTCATTACCGAGATCTTGAGTAGTCATTACCTTTCTCGAGAAATAAAGTCTAACTTTGAGAAATTTCAACCTTTTGACTTATTCCTTGATCTCTGAGCTGTGTTGTGAGTCCTCCTTATCTATCCTTCTTTGTTGAGCATTCCAAGTTCTGTTTTAAAGAACGAGAACTTGGTCTCGTCCAGCAGCTTCATGAATATTTCTGCAATCTGCCTATCAGTAGGGACATATTATAGATCTATGTCCCCATGCTCCACATGCTCCCGGATGAAGTGGTATTGCAGCTCTATGTGTTTTGTACGACTGTGAGAGACTTGGTTGTTGGCTATTGCAATCGCACTGGAGGAGTTGCAAAATAGAGGAATGTCTTTGACTTGCATATTGTAGTCTTCCAGTTGGCTTTTTTAACCAAAGAAATTGTGCACAACAACTGCCGACAGAAATGTATTTTGACACAGCTTTTGAAATTACGACACAATTCTGCTTTTTGCTGCTCCAAGAAATGAGTTCCAAGGAATTGGCAAGTCCCGGAAGTGCTCTTTCTATCGTCTTTACTACCTACAAAATCTGCATCTGAGAAGCCAATTAGTTCATTGTCATTACTTCTTGGGTACCATAAGCCAAGATTTGGTGTACCTTTAAGGTTCTCAAATTCCTCTTTGCAGCAACATAATGAGATTCCTTACAGTTCACTTGGAATCTAGCACAGACACATGTAGAGAACATTATGTCTGGTCTACTAGCAGTAAGGTAGAGTAAGGATCCAATTATTCTTCTGTACTTGGTTTCATCAAAAGGTTTCTCTTTCTCATCCTTGTCTAGAGATACAGCTGAACCCATTGGAGTCCTCATAGAAGTTGCATTCTCCATTCCGAATTTTTTAATTAACTCCTTGGTGAACTTTGTCTGTGAGAAGAAAATTCCATCTTCAGATTATTTCACCTGAAGTCCTAAGAAATACTTCAACTCTCCCATACTACTCATTTCAAACTTCCCTTGCATAAGTTTTGAAAACTTCTTGCAGAGGTTATCATCAGTAGAGCCAAAAATAATATCGTCGACATAGATTTGCACTAACAAAATCTTGCCTTTAATTTCCCTAAGAAATAATGTCTTATCTATCTTTCCCCTTGTGAACTTATTCTCAAGAATAAAGTAATACAACCTCTCATACCAAGCTCGAGGATCTTGTTTCAAATCATATAAAGCTTTAGATAACAAATAAACATAATCAGGAAAGTTAGAGTCAACGAAACCTGGAGGTTGTTCCACATAAACTTCTTCCTTTATGTCACCATTAAGGAAGGCAGGCTTCACGTCCATCTGATAGACGGTGAAGCCTTTAAGTGCAGCATATGCTAGGAACAAACTGATTGCTTCCAGCCTTGCCACTGGAGCATACGTCTGGTCGAAGTCGATTCCTTCTTCTTGTCTGTATCCTTTGGCGACGAGTTTGGCCTTATTCTTTATGATAGTTCCATCATCGTCCATCTTTTTCCTGTAGACCCACTTTGTCCCGATGACATTCTTACCTTTGGGTCTTGGAACAAGTTTCCATACTTGACAACGCCTGAACTTATTTAGTTCTTCCTCCATTGCCATTATCCATGATGCATCTGAGTTGGCTTCCTCAAAATTCTTCGGTTCAACCTGTGAGAGAAAACTCAAATATAAATTCTCATTAGTAGTACCTCTACGAGTTCTGACACCATCCCTGGGATCTCTTATGATTTGCTCCATTAGGTGATCCTTCAGATGTCTGAGCTCTAGAGTCCTTGCATCTGGAGTGTCTTCAACCACAGGAGTGACTTCATCAACTTTGATGATTTCTTCATCTTGATCATCAACCTCTCCAATTGGGGTTGTAGTGGTGATCTTGATGAACTTTTCTCCTTTTTCTTCAGTCAGCTCACCCAAGTTAAGTTCTTTCATCTTTGAATCTGTATCTTCAATGAAAACACTAGAAGAGTTGCCTTGGAACAAGCTCGTCTCATTAAATACAACATGAATAGATTCTTCTACAACTAGGGTTTTCTTATTAAATACCATATATGCCTTACTATGGCTACTGTACCCTACAAAAATACCTTCAAAGATTTTTTCACTAAATTTAGTTATATGATACTTGCTATTGTTAAGGACGAAGCATTTGCAGCTAAAGATTCTAAAATATGAGATAGTTGGCTTTCTGCCCTTTAGAAGTTCGTAAGGTGTCTTATTATGGTTCTTGTTTATAAGTGCTCGATTTTGCACGTGACATGCAGTGTTGACGGCTTCAGCCCAGAAATATTCCGGTAGTGATGCATCACTCAACATGGTCTTGCAGGCCTCTATAAGTGTTTTGTTCCTTCTCTCAGCTACTCCATTTTGCTGGGGAGTACGAGGAGAGGAAAACTCAAGAAAGATACCCAAGCTTTCACAAAATTCTGTCATGGCCCCAGACTTGAATTAAGTTCCATTATCACTTCTAATTTTGACTACGGAACAGTTGTATTCATTCTTAATCTGCCTGACAAAATTTATAAAGATGTCAAAGGTATCTGACTTGTGTTACAGAAAGAACACCCACGCAAAGCGCGAGTAGTCATCAACAATAACTAATGTATAATCCTTACCTCCCAAACTTCTAACTTGCAGTGGACCGAACAAGTCCATATGAAGTAGGTGTAAACACCTACTATAGTCTTTGCCAATAATTCTTTTAAAGTTATCCCTTGTTTGCTTGCCTTTTACACATGCATGACAAGGTCTATCTTTAGCGCACTTGATATTTGGGGCATCACATACTAAATTAAGAGAAAATAATTTATTAATAGTTTTGAAATTAATATGTGCTAATCTCTTGTGCCATTGTTCACCAAGAGACACACTATCTTTTTCCAAAAGACACACTGGTGTAGAAGAGTCTATGCAAATAAAATTCAAACAAAAGATATTTCTACTACGAGTGCCTGATAAAATCGTTTCTAAATTATCAATCGATTTTATCAAACACTTATTAGCATGAAATTCTAAGATGTATCCTTTATCGCAGAGTTGGATTATGCTTATAAGATTGTGTTCCAATCCTTCAACATAAGCCACATCCGAAAAGGATACACTACCATTTGTAATCATACCATAGTCTTTCGTGATTCCTCTGTGAGAACCTCCAAAGATGAAATTTGGCCCGTTCATGACTAGTGAGTAATTCTGGAGAAGGCTTCTAGTCCCGGTCATATGCCGAGAGCATCCGCTATCCAAATACCAAATAGGATTTCTGGTGGCTTTTGTACGTACCTGCAATCACAAGTCAGTTTGCCTTAGGAACCCAAACTTGTTTGGGTCCTTAGTCTCTTGTTAGCTTACTCCCCTTACATATCTTAACATTGTGAGGGGTCTTTCTCACATTATTAACTCGTGGAGTTTCATAATGTCTGGGATTAAACCAGCAATCTATGGCGAAGTGACCAATCTTGCCACAACACTAACAGTCAAATATGTTGTATCTTTGCCTAAAAATCTCCTGTTTGACCTTTTGAGATTGTGGTCTAGCAGAGGCAGTGGAATTAGAAGTAGAAGCTTCATGGTGATGACATTCACATGACTTCTTCTTCTTAGTAGGCTTTTCTACAGCAGGTTTAACTCTTGGAGCTTTCTCGATGTTGTGACCATGATTATAAGGTTCGTGGCTATGAAGAGTGATCTCCTCATAAGGTTTCTTGAAGACACTCTTGCCAAAGTTCCAGGGATGAGTCCATCCTTGGTAACGAGACTTGGGCTCTACGTAAGTAGGCCTAACAAAGTGACCATAGGACAAATCCAGATCAAACTTATTTGTCGGAAAGATAACTGTTGATGCACGAAAAGCGAAAGGGACTCGAGCACCATCAGCTAACGGTTCGAGCACTGGGGAAAGGAGGGGAAAAGGCAACTGCAAGGAGCAATCTACTGAGCGGACGAGAAAAAAGAGCAGCAGAGCCGTGAGCCACGAAAACACCAGACTTCGCCCGCCGCGGCCTGAATGTCTCTCTTGTGACGGGCTTTTCTTTGTTTAGAATGAGTTTGATTACAGGGTTGGTCACAAGTTGAACAAGGGGAAAGAACAAGAGTAGAGCAATCTGGAGTCCGCAAAGCCCGAGATTCGAGTCCGCAGCCTTCAACAAGTAGGCTCCAAGGCTCGAGTTAGTGTGCATTGGGTGCACTGCTTCCCCCTATTTATAGGTTCGGGGGCCTGCCCAAACAGGCAGTGCTAAAATAACCGGCTGCCTGGGGTACAGGAGAACCAGGCAGCGGTGACGGGAATCAAAAAAGAAAAGACAAGCAGTCCGCGCAAGAGGGGCAGACTGGGCTCGCGGGCTGGAGCTTCCATCTGGCTGCAGAGCGCGATCCTGACTGAGGGTCTGCGACCTGTGCGGACTAATGCTTGAGTTCGCTTGGAGAGCTGGAGGACGATCTGGAAGCTGATCAACTGAGGCTGGATGAACTGGGCGAACTGGACAATCGAGTCAGTCGCTAAAGGAGGAGCACTAGAAATCTGTCCTGGGCAGACTGGGAACTAGAGTTCGCTGCTGGGGCAGCTTTGGATCTTTATGGTCCATACGACCTGAGCGGACTGAGGAAATCGAGTTCCGCCAGAATAGGAGAGGGATCTGTCCTGCTGAACATGTTGCAGATTCTGGGGTTAACATAATCCCCGCACATTTTCAAGTTTCAGGAAATTTCGAAAAATGTTTCCTTAACCGCCGAGTCCGCAACTGTCATAAATGCTGTCAGTGCTATAAATACCGTTGGAAACCCTGCATTCTGTCAAAACTGTCTGCGCTACGGATCGGTTCTCACCACTTGCAGTCTGCACTTTCTAGTCTGGCATGGCGAGACTCGGATCTTTCTTTGGCAACCTCACCTCTAGGACAGAGAAGCCCAAGGCGAACACAAGGACTAAGAAAGTAATCCATCGAAGCGGGACGCCTGTCCGCCACACAGGGGAGAGTTCACGATCGGGAAAGGAGAGGACTGACTCAATCCACAACACTAAACATGAGAAAACTACGACTACCTCTGCTGCTCAAAATCTACCAACCAAAATCGCAGATAGAATATCGAATCCGCCATCGGTTTCTGACCAGAATCCTGCGAGCTCTAGGGGTATGGAAGTACTCCCTTCTGCCTCAGGAACTGTCATGCTGCGTATAGACCTGGACAGGGAGGTTTCGTCACCAAAATCCCGGCAGTTGAATACTGAGGAGAAGCAGCCTGCTGATGAATAGGTGGAGAAACAAGCAGAAGAGGTAGCTGAGGAACGAGATGAAGAGCAAGCGGATAAACCGGCTGAAGAACAAACTGAAAAACAAGCTAAGGCACCGGTGTCCTCCATGGCTCTTGTTGTCGTTGACCCGATCACAGTCCGCGAGAGTCTGGTAGACTAGCAACAGGTCGTCATCGACTTAGAGAAAAAGATACCTGACAAGAAAAAGAGGAAAAGGGACAAGTCCTCGGTTGCCGAGCTGGTGGAGAAAAAGCTGCGAGCTCAAAAGGAGAAGAACATTTCTGTGCGGACTGGTTCCGCGAGCTTGCAGTATAAGTCGTGAGAAAAGGAAGTCCCAAATGTCTGCTTAGTCACCCCAGATGCCCTGATAACAGGAGGCGATTCTTTATCAACGGTAAGTTTGTCCACTACTGAAATACTCGAAAAAATCGATAAAGAGCAGCTCACTGATAAGAATCAACATCTGCGGGAGGTATTGCAGTCCGATGTTGAGATAGTGGGTGAAAAAACTGTTGATCCCCCTCCTCGCTTGCAGATGAAGAAAGAGAGAGGACGACGAAGGAGCAGCTCGCCATCATGAAGGCCAAGGTCGAGGCGGTCTCAGAAAAGCTAGATGCGGATAAGCGAGCTGAGGACCTGCGGACTGCGGCTGAGTTGATGCGGTCAGGTAAACTAAAACCGGCACCCAGGCTATTTCAGAGTCGGTGGCTTTATAAATCGCCTCCCCCGAAATCGCGGTCAATATTACGGAGACTGATGATATAGTCGCTTCAAGTAGATCAATGGCCAAGACAAGAGAAAAAGTTCATCGTGAATGGAAGCAATGCCTAAGTGATTTTGACCTGGAGCGCGTGAGGCGGATAGTCGCCAGATCGCTGCAATGATTACAAAAAGTGAATTAAATTTTACCTTTTGAGTCCGCCGCGACCTGGGTATTAATGCGAATGTTGTTTTCTTTGATGCAGTGCAGAAGTTGCCACCCGGCACTATTGAGGCTGGCGAGATTGTGCCATCGCCCGAAGTAGATGCACCGGTGTGAACTGGGATGGTCTCTCTTGGCGAGTTCGCACAAGGCGAGCAGTCCAGCCTGGACAAATATGCACTGTTAGAAAGGAAGCATGAAGAAAAGCTGAATGAAATACAAGCAGAGCTAAGAATGCGGATAGAGCGAGAAAAAGCACTGGAGACTCAGGTCGCCAAAATCTCAGCGGAGATGGAGGAATTGAAGAAGGAGAAGCAGAGGTTAAGTGAGGACGCCCGCCACTATAGAGGAAGGTACTTGGCTCTGGTGCGGGAAGGAAATAAGAAAGTCGCTGAGGTTGCTGCAGTGAGGCCACAACCACCGATTCAGCCCGCTTTTGCAGAGGCCTCAGTCCCAGCAGCAAGTGGGCAGCCCACGGCGGATGAGGAGCCGAGGCCGGCAGGCGAGCCCGTGGTTCTGGTTAGCCGGATTAACAGGGACACCACCCATATGCATCGTACCTTCAACTCCATGCACCACCTCGTCCAGCAGCTATACAGAGAGATACTGCGAGGGAGCGACCAGGCGGCTCATCTCGGGATGGATAGGGAGGAGCGACCTGCTCAACCTGACCGTAGAGGTCGCTGAGTCCGCAAATAAGCAATCGTTTGATTTGATTTGTTGTATGTTGTATAATTTGGTGTGCTCTTTGAACATTGCTTGTTTGTTTCACTTGTACTGTGATGCGAATTCTTATTTGTTTTGTACGATATTGCTCTGTGATTCGAATAATGTTGCAATTTTTGTGATGATAATTTTTCTGCAGGTTGATGTTGAATGCGATATATGCAGACTGGCTATGTGCCCGCACATTTGTTTATGAATTGCGAATATTGAAAATTGCGAGCTAGGCAGACTGTCTCTGAGTCTGCAATCACTTATAGATTTTGCTCTGAATTTGCAGGAAATCTGAAAAGAAGTGAGCTGGGCGGACTGCTTCCAAGTCCGCAATCACTTGTAGATTTTGCTCTGAATTTGCAGGAAACCTGAAAAGAAGCGAGCTGGGCGGACTGCTTCTGAGTCCGCAATCACTTGTAGATTTTGCTCTGAATTTGCAGGAAACCTGAAAAGAAGCGAGCTGGACAAACTGCCTCTGAGTCCGTAATCAGTGACTGGTCCGCGCGGACTAAACAATCGATCTCTGCGGACTGGCTGAAGAAGCTGTAAGACTAGTTTTCCTATAAATAGAGCCCTAGTCTTCGTTCTGTATAGGAAATGCGCTCGAAGCAGAAGTCCCTGCGGTCTTTGAAAATGGTATCGCACGTACTAATACTGCAGTTTATTTCCACTCTGCCAACCATAAGAAATGTAGACTGACGGAGGCCGACTTGGACGCCTTCGTGGAGAAGTATATGGTGAGCTCGCCAGTGCTTGCTCGCTTGCCTGAAGATCAAGAGCGGATATACTTTTCCACTGCAACGCAGGTTGCTGTGCCCATCGATCACTTCGACTGCGGATTCAAGTTTACTTTGCTGTGGGAAGTTGCAGAGATCTTCGAGTATTATGGGATGGTGCCGGGCAAGCTCGCGCCAAATAATATAGCTGCGATCTACAGCTACTTATCATACCTGCAGTCTGAAAAGATCGAATTTTCTTTAAATGTATTTAGAAAAATTTTCTCTGTCCGCTCAATAACACCTTCCGGAGGTCGCCAATGTAAAGGCGTCATCTACTTCTACTGCCGAGGGATGAAAGTCATGGGCTTACCAAATAAGATCCATAACTGGACCTCGAGGTACCTCATCTTTGAGGGCGACCTGGGATTTTCTCACACGTATCCGCAGGTGCGCGCGGATTCCGCCTTCAAAAGCGCAAAGCTGAATGCGGTGGAGGACGCCATCGTCGAGTTCTTGGCTGGGGCAAGGCTCGATATCGACCACTACATCCCGCTACTACCCAGCCTCGACGCCATAGGCCTCCAAGAGAGTAAGTCCTGCGACATGGCTTTGTATCCGTGGAGACCTGGAGCTTATCCGCTGCGACCTGCAGTGCACTGATTTAGTTTCTCTTTTTTGCAGCGACCTTGGCGGTGCCAGCTAATCCGCCCCAGATGCCAGGCGGGCTGACTCCTACTCAAGGAGAAAAGAAGAAAGAAGTTGTAAGGAAAAGGAAGGAGGAATGGGATCCCGCTGCGGACTACTCTTCCTCCGACAGCTTTGATATGACGGGCTTCGGGAAGAACCAGGAGGATCTGAGGGGAAACTCGATGACCCACTGGCATGGAAAGAATAAGTATGTCCGTCTTTCGACTGCTCTTCCCTCCTGGAAGAGTCTGCGCACCTCCCGCCATGCCCATGTGGCGATCTCCACGCTGTACGTGAAGCGTAACCTACGCGACCTGAAGAGCGTGGCCCATGTCGACCTCCTCCTGCTCGCTGCTCAAGCCAGTGCGAGCAGTGCCGTCACCAACCACTTTATGGGTCGCATGACCTGCAAACTGTGAAAGTGCAGGATAAGATCACTCCTAACTCTAGAGGGGGGTGAATAGAGTTATTTAAAATAATTTTCCAAATAAAACTTGTGTGTAAAGAAGGTTTGAATTTACTTAGTGTAAGGTGCTAGAGTAAATAATCAGAGTAAAATGGTATTCACAGCACAAAGCAAAACACAAGGAGCATAAGCAATCCAGACGACACAAGGAGCTATAGTGGTTCCCCAAATCTGGGTACATCCACTCTTCTATCACCCTTGATAGGAATCCACTTCAAGATGAGTTGATCAGGTGTCTTGAGCACCAGAGAGTTTTTGATCAGGTTCTCACAAACCAACAGAGCTGATTTTGACCAGGTTTCAGCAAAACCAAAAGTAACTTTTGAAGGGAGTTAAAACCCTGTACAGAAAGAAAAAGAAAAAGAGATGATGTTGTCTTCTCTATTCAACAAGCAAAGAGAAGCAGAAGTGGATCTGAAGTTGTTGTCAAAGCTCCCCCTGAGATCAAGATGAGGTTCAGGAAGGAGAGCTCTGCACAAGGGTGACAGGTCTTCAAAGATCTGATTTGCTCCAGCAAAGGATGATCCAAGAGAGTTGGATGGAGGTGTCTGAAGCAATCAGATTTTCTGTGAGTTAGCTTTTCAACACAATGTCACAGAGAGAAAAGAGATCTGAAGTCTTGTATTGTTATTCTCCTTTTTTGTTCTGTATATTCTCTGTGTGTCTTTGTAGAATTGAAAGAAAAAGAATTATATACTTGAGTCTTCTTCTTCCTTTTACTTTGATAGCCGTTGGAAGACAGCATTAATTGCTTTCCTTAACTGTCCATGCCTCAAAGGAAATGACAGGCAGACATTCCTTAGAAAATTCCTTGAGCCATGCACCAGATATGCTGTAACGGCCAATAAATCTTTAGCATTAATTGTCTGTCAGAAGGAATTTGAATTCCTATCCAAAATCGACGGAAGTCTGGAAGGCGTCGAGCTCACAGAAAAACGTCGATCTGAGCACGACACACGTCGGCCAGAGAGTGTTTTCTGTAAACAGAACTGGGTTCGACGGAACGTCGAGCTGAGGTCGACTCCACGTCGAGCTGAGGTCGACTCTGCGTCGAGCTGAGGTCGACTCTGCGTCGAGCAGAGGTCGACTCTGCGTCGAGCTGAGATCGACTCTGCGTCGAGCTGAAGACTACTCTAACTAGCCTATGTGACCTTTATAACAACATGGAGGTCACAGCACACAATCCCTATAGAAATATAGTCATCCTAGTCCAAATAGTAATAGGGTGTTCTAACAATCTTCCCCTATTTGGATTAGGATTACTATTTACATGATTTTTAGGGATTCAAAGAAAAAAAATAAAGCAGATACAACACAATATAATACAGCCAAACATGACAGAATAATAAGCAGCATATATAAAACACTATATAGCAGCAGAATTGTTCAAATGTCCTGAGTCCAGTATATAGAAAGTGTTAGAATACCTTACTTTACTTGTCCTTTGATGCTTTGCCTTGATCACTCTTTTTGAAGATGATTTCTCTGTTTGGATTGGAAGCTTCCTTTTTGGATCTGTAGTCATCAGCTGCACCTAAAGACTTTTGATCTCTAGCACTGGGTGGTACAGCTGTAGGGTGGAGTTCCATGTATCTGTCTGAATCAAAAAATTTCTTTGAGCTATACTTTTCCAATTCCTCTCTTCTTTGTTCTGACATAATACTGATATGAGAGGTGTCCAGTCCTCTTTCTCTGGCTTTGTTAATTTCATTTAGAGCAGCCATCTCTGTCATCCTAGCTTTCCAGTAAGCAGGAGTTTTGGTAGGATCTTCAAAGGGTACTGCAGGTTCAAATTTGTTAGAGGATGTTTCTTGAGAAGATCTTGGGGTGAGGTCAACTCTAGGCCTGTAAGGATAGGGCCCAGAGGTTGGATCAATGGCTCCTCCCCTTTGATAAGGTTGAGAGCCTGATCTTCCTCTGGACTGCCTGCCTCTATAATTTCCTCTTTGTTGACCTCCCCTTTGCTGGCTATCTCCTTGATGTCTTCTGGCTTGATAAGTCTTTCCATGTAGAGCTGAAGGTGCTGAAGAGGAAGATAGACCAGTACCTGCACCTGCATCTGGAGGAGGTGGAGGTGGAGGCTGATGGACTGGTTTAGTTGGTCCCTCATTGAATTTTCTCTTCTGTTTCATAGCTTTTCTCTGATTCTGAGAGTACTGCATCCATGGCTCTGTGATTTCACAATTATATTTGATGTAATAGGGAATGTCATGATCTGTAGCTCTGGCAGGAGGTACTCTTTTCATGGCTTTTGATCTGGCTTTCCTCTTCCTTGCAATAGTTGCAGAGGAGTCATCAGAATCTGTAGCAAACTCATCTTCAGAACTTTGTGATTCTTCATATGGATCTATATACTTTCTTTTGGAGATGGGAAAGCTGATGGAGGCTGGAGCTGCTGAGGAGGAGACTGAAGGAAGCTCTGCTGTCAGTGGGGAGGAGGAAGCAACCACTGCAGGAGAGGGCACAGCCTCAGGAGCCATAGAGGCCGAAGAGGCTGGTTCCTGAAGGGCTTGGGAGATATGGGCCTCTGCAGCATCAGGTGTCTCAATCACTTCACCTGAAGTCTCAACAGGAGCTAACAAATCAATTTCAACACTAGCAGGAGCCACTGCTACCACTGCTATATCAGAAGTCAAGGCCTTCTGAAAAGGGACAATAGCCCTGGACAGATCTTCTTGTATTGAAGCTGGAGGAGAGAAGCTCTGAACAGAAGCTGCCAAAGACTGAATGTCTAAGGCACTGCTGATTTGCTGAGCTGAAACTGTTTGATCTTCTGCAACAGACACTGTCTCTGAACAAGCAACTGATACTGTCTCTGAATAAGTCTGAGCAAGCTGAACTGAAGAAGGAGGCAGCTCTTCTTCTGCTGACATCTCCCCCTGCCTAGAATCAGTGGTAGCTGACTCTAGGCCCCCAGAAGAAGGGCATGCCAACTGAGAGGAAAGGGAGGAGACAGAGGCAGAAAGAGTGCTCAGGGAAAGAATGAGAGGAGCCAGCTTGGCATCCAGGAGGGAGGAGAGCCTAGGAGACAGAAGGTCAAAAATTTGATTGGCTAGGGGGAGGAGAGCTACTTGCTCAAGGGGAACTTGAGTAGAGGTAGATGGAGTAGCAGAAACTGAGAATGTAGAGAAGGTGGAGGGTGGTGTAGACAGTGGAGGTGTAACTGGTTCCTGAATGGAGGAGAAGAGTAAGTCTGAAAAAGTAGAGGGATGGAGGAAGTCATGAGGAGAGGAGGTAGAGGCATCCATGAAGGAGTCTTCATGCATGTCAAAAGAAAAGAGATCCTCATGAGGGGTGGAATCCAAGTTTATGGGGAGGAAAGTAGTGAGAGGTGGAAGAGAGGAGGCAATGATAGATATGGAGGAGGGGAGAGTTTGAGTGGATGAGATAATTGTGGTTGAGGGGATGAAGGTGGATGGAAGGGTGAGAGAGGGGGCTGGCATGGTCCCTACTTCTGGACCAGTGGACTGAGGGTGAGAGACCTCTACAGTCCTGGTGTCTGCAGAGGATTTCATTGCTGCAGCAGCCCTGGGATTCACAATTCTCCTGTCCCATTTGCCAATTAGAGCACATGTGAGCCTCTTGGAAGCATTGATGTGCTTCTTTGAGGACACAAGCAGTTGGGGGCAGCAGTGGTTGAGAATCAACCCAAGAACTCTTCCAAAATGGACAGAGTTTTTATCCAACTTTTTCTTAAGCATTTCAAACACAATGAATCCCCAGTTGGGATGTTTCTTATCCATTAGTGCAGCCATAAGGCAAAACTGATGCCTTGTTATTGCATCATGTGCAGTCCTCTTTGCACAGATCACTTTTCCAGTTATATCTGCTAATAACCTATACTCAATTGCTAGGTTAATTTTAAGGAGTTTAGAGGGGTTACCAGCAGCATGCCCCATCCTGTCCAGCATCAAAGTATACTCTTCCACTGATAGTTCTATGTCATCATCTCCAGCAGCAAAGTTGAAAGCTTCTGTAATGACTTGAGGTGAGATGGCTACCTCATTTCCTGAAATCTTCCCAGTCAAAGAGTTGTTATCTGAAACGATTTCTGTAAGACACCATTCTTTAATTTCTGATTCTGGAAGGGGTATCCTGGTAGACATAAAGTGGACTAGTTGCTGCTCCTTGAAAAGATTCAGTATATCCAGAAAGTGTTGTGGAGATCCATCAAAAGAATCGAAGTCAATGTCGAAACCAGAGTCGAACTTCATGGCCGCCAGAGCTCCTGCTGTGATTGCCATTGTCCTGCAAAAGAAAGAATACCTTCCAAGATCAAAAGTATAGTATTTGGAGGGAGAAAGCTTGAGCGGAGAAATATGAATGCGCAACTGCGAACGACGGAGAAAAAAATGATTTTATACTTAGGGTTCGACGCAGAAAAGGAAAGAACGTCGAGCTCAGTTCGACGCTCAAGGGCTCTAGGAGAACTGAAACGACTCAACAGCGTCCAGCTTAGGTCGACGTTCGACGCTTTGGCTGAAGCTATACGTCGAGCTTAGGTCGACGTTGAACGAAGACGTCGACCGGGGAGAGAGAAACTCAAGAAGCCAGGGAGCTGTGAACTTAGTTCGACGCTGGAAGCTGAGTTCGATGTTCGACGCTTTTGAGGGCGACGGACCGTCGATCTCCGTTCGACGCCGCGTCGAGCTTAGTTCAGAGCTCAGAACAACCACTCAGACAGGAAATTTTGAAGTGAAATTTTTCCTATTCCTGTTTGTTATGGGTTTCAAAATCTTGGAGTTTTATTTTAAGCTGTCTCCATCTAGCATTCCCAACTGATTGAGGAAAAAGAAGTGCTTCTTTTCATCCAAGGGTTTGGTGAAAATATCTCCTCTCTGTAATTCAGTGGAAATGTATTCTAGTGCAATTTTCTTCTTTTCTACATTATCCCTTAAGAAGTGATGTCTGATTTCTATGTGCTTAGTCCTACTATGGAGAACTGGATTTTGTGCAATTGATATTGCACTGGTATTATCACAAAAGATTTTAGACATCTCTAAGTTGTAGCCATAGTCTAGGAGCTGGTTTTGAATCCACAAAATCTGTGAGCAACAACTGCCTGCAGCCATATACTCAGCTTCAGCAGTTGATGTGGACACAGAGGTTTGTTTCTTACAGAACCAGGAGACAAGTCTATCACCAAGGAATTGACAAGTTCCACTGGTGCTTTTCCTGTCTACTCTACATCCAGCATAATCAGAATCTGAAAATCCAGTTAGATCAAATCCTGAGTCATGTGAATACCAGAGACCTAGATTAGGACAACTTTTTACATACCTAAGAATCCTCTTAACTAATGTGAGGTGGGACTCTCTAGGGCTTACTTGGAATCTAGCACAAATGCATGTAGCAAACATTATATCTGGTCTAGTAGCTGTTAGATAAAGTAATGAGCCAATGATTGCTCTATAGTTTGTCTGATCAACTGGTTTTCCAGATTCATCAGCATCTAAAACAGCATTTGTAAGCATAGGTGTTTTCATGGAGGATGCTTCAGACATTCCAAATTTCTTAACCAGTTCTCTTGCATACTTGGTTTGAGAGATGAAAATGCCATCCACATGTTGTTTAACTTGCAATCCAAGAAAGAAAGCAAGCTCACCCATGCTACTCATTTCAAACTTTGAGTGCATAAGTTGTGAGAACTTTTTGCATAAGTTTGAATCAGTAGACCCAAATATGATGTCGTCTACATAAACTTGTACTAGTCGGGTGTGGGACCTATGGGTTCTAACAAAAAGAGTTTGGTCTACTCTACCCCTTTTAAAATCATTTTCCAACAGAAAACAAGCTAAGGTCTCATACCATGCTCTAGGAGCTTGCTTGAGACCATATAAAGCTTTATGCAGTTTGAATACATGATCAGGAAAAGTTGGAGAGATAAAACCTGGAGGTTGCTTTACATAGACTTCTTCCTTGATGTCTCCATTGAGGAATGCACTCTTGACATCCATCTGATATACCTTGAATCTCTTGTGAGCTGCATATGCAAGGAAGATTCTTATGGCCTCCAACCTTGCAACTGGTGCAAAGGTTTGGTCATAATCAATTCCTTCTTCTTGGCAATATCCTTGTGCAACAAGTCTTGCCTTGTTTCTCACAATTATTCCTTGATCATCCAATTTGTTCCTGAATACCCATTTTGTTCCAACAATTTGCTGGTTCCTTGGTCTTGGTACTAATTCCCAAACTTTATTCCTTTCAAATTGATTCAACTCTTCTTGCATTGCAATGATCCAGTTTGGATCTTGCTCTGCATCTTGTATGGTTTGAGGCTCAATTTGAGAAAGAAAGCAGGTGTGCATAATATTTTGATTAACTTGATTCCTTGTTTGCACACCCACTGAGATATCTCCAATTACTTGTGAGATTGGGTGATCTCTTGTTGTTGCTAGATCAACAAGGGGTGTTGATGATGCACCAACCTGTGTTGTTGTTTCCTCTTGTGGAACAACAACTGGTTCTTCACTCTGTTGGCCCTTTGAACTTTCCAGAACTTGAAATTCCTCTTCATTGTCACTAAGTTCAGTGACTTGTTGAACTGGTGAAGGTGATGACCCTTTGTCTGTGATGGTAAGCTGCTTTAGATTTTCTGAAATTGAATGTTCCTGCAAATTGCTTATGGTAGAAGTCTCCTTCTCCTTATAAAACATGTTAGTTTCATCAAATGTAACATGCATGGATTCTTCAATTTTATTTGAGCACTTGTTAAAAACCCTATAAGCCTTGCTAGTCAAGGAGTACCCCAGAAACACTCCTTCATCAGCTTTGGCTTCAAATTTAGCTAGGTATTTCTTGTCATTATTGTGAATGAAACAAATGCAACCAAAAATTTTGAAGTAGTTTACTTTAGGTTTCTTCCCTTTGAGTAACTCATAGGGAGTCTTACCCTTTAGCTTATGTATCAGGCTTCTATTCAGAACATAGTTGGAGGTGTTCACAGCCTCTGCCCAAAAGGTTAGAGGAAGGTGAGCATCTGTCAACAATGTTGTGGCAGATTCAATAAGGGTTCTGTTTTTCCTTTCAACTACCCCATTTTGTTGAGGAGTTCTGGGAGCTGAGAAAGTATGCCTGATACCTTCATTCTGGCAGAACTCTAGCATAAGAAGAGAATCAAACTCTGTCCCATGATCACTTCTGATCAGGGCAATGTGAGTATTGAACTCAATCTGTATGCCTTTGAGAAAATCTGTCAAAATCTTGAAGTTATCAGACTTCTTCCTCAGAAAGAACACCCAAGTGAATCTTGAGAAGTCATCTACAATTACTAAAGCATAAGATTTCCCTCCTAGGCTTTGTACATTAATTGGTCCAAAAAGGTCCATGTGCAGTAAGTACAAAATTCTAGGTGAGTCACTCTTATTAAGTGACTTGAAACTGTTTTTAGTTTGCTTGCCTAACTGACAGGCCTTGCAAAGTCCTTCCTTCTTGTAGGGACCAGAAGGTAGTCCTCTAACAAGGTTGTCTTGGGATAACTTAGCAATGGTTCTAAGGTTCACATGTCCTAGTCTCTTATGCCATAACACATTAGATTTTGAAATGGAATTAAACAGACAAATATCTACCACTGGTGAATGAAAATCCACTAAGTAAATATTACCTCTTCTGTTACCTGTCAACACAGTTGTGTTGTCCACAGACTTGACTTTGCATATGGCTTTGTTGAAGGTTACTTGATATCCTTCATCACACAATTGACTGATACTTATCAAGTTGTGCTTGAGTCCTTCAACATATGCCACCTTCTTGAATGTGACTGGGCCAATTTTGACTGCACCATATCCTTTTGTAGTTCCAAAGCTTGAGTCTCCAAAAATTACTTTGGGTCCAAGCTTGGCTTTGAAGGAAGTGAAGTTGTCCTTGTCCCCTGTCATGTGCTTTGAGCACCCACTATCCAGATACCATTGATGGTTTGATGCTGGATAGGTCTTCACCTGCACAAAAACAGCTTATTTGTTTTTGACCCAGTTAACCTTGGGCCTAGGTTGATATCCCTTAAATTCTGAAATGAAGGACATCTCAGGTTGACTCTTATAGCCTACAGGATGATATCTCCTAGGAGGTATGATCCATTCAGTATAAGGGTTAAAGTAATGAGATGTGGAGCTAGAATTGAAATTTGAATTAACCCTTGAGAACTGGGTTTTGCTCTGAACTCGGCTCGACGCACGTCGAGCTTCGGTCGACGGACTCAAGTGAGTGCGTCGAGCTCCGTTCGACGGCAAGGTCTTGCTTTGTTCAGAGGGTAGAGGGCGTCGACCTGAGTTCGACGTTTTCTTGCGATTACGTCGAGCTCTGGTCGACGTCCGTCGAGCTTCGTTCGACGCTTTTTGTCCAGTTTCCTGGGTTAAGTCAGCATTCTTCCTAGCCACTATCAAGACTCCTTTACCTTTCTCACTGGTAAATTTGATTGGAGTTGTCAGCACTATGGGTTGGCTGGATGAAGCACCCAAGCCCAGTGAACCATTCAATCTTGAGTTCACTGTACTTGTGATGTCCATCAATTTGATACTTCTCCCATTAAGGGTTTCTTCAAATTGTTTGGCCTTAGATAGCTCACTTTTCAGTGAAGCTATCTCCTCCCCACACTGCTTCAACTCTTCTAAGAGTCTAAGATTATCTGAGTTAATGGATTTGCATTCAATTAATTGTTCATTTAGAGTTTTAATCAGCTTTTGAGACTCAATCAAGTCAATGCACATAGATTTAAACTCAGATTTGAAATCATCAGAAGTAAAGTCAAATGAATCTATTACCTGATCCTCAGTAAGTTCCTGATCAGATGGGTAGTCAGCATCAGGCTCTGAATCAGTGTTCTTTTGAGATGCACTGATGGCCATCATGCAGAATCCCTTTTCTTCTGCATCATCCTCATCATCACTAGAACTGAATGATGAATCAGACTCATCAGAGTCACTCCAGGATTCAGCCACAAATCCTTTTCTGGTGTGCTTGCTGTTGCTGGAGGAAGGCTTGTCATGGTATTTCCTTGACTCCTTATCCTTCCTTTTATCCTTTCTTTCCTTTTTGTCCCTTCTGTCCTTGTCTTGATTTTCTGGACAGTTTGGGAAGATGTGTCCTGGTTTCCTGCAGCCAAAGCAGATAATATCTTTATTATTAGATCTGTCATACCTTGGCTTGTCTTTGTCTTTGGATGACCATCTTCTGAAGTTCCTTTTATTTAGCTTATTGAACCTTTTGACCAGTAGGCTCATAAGCTCTTCATTTCCCAACACCTTTTCTTTAGGTTCTTCTTCCTGTGCTTTGAAGGCAATGGTTTTCTCAACCTTTTCTGTTGGTGTGGATGTCTTCTGCTCTTCTTCTCTCTTCTTAATGAATTGCTCATAACTCTTGAGCTTCCCTAGAAGAGCTTCTGTGGATAACTCACAGACATTTCTTCCATCTTTAATTGACCATATTCTTGAGTCCCAAGAGCTAGGGAAACAAGTCAGTATTTTGTCATTTATCTCAGTGAGAGATATGTCCTTCTCTAGTGATCTAAGCTCACTTATGATCAGACTCAGTCTGTTGTACATGTCAGCAACTGACTCAGACTCTGCCTTCTTGAAATTCTCATACTGGGTGATCAGGTAGGATCTCCTATCCTTTCTTTCATCTACAGAACCTGATACAATTTCTGACAGCTTTTCCCAGATTGCTTTGGCAGTAGTGCATTCAACTACCTTCTGGAAAATGTCATCTGACATGGTTTGAGCCAAGATGTTCATGGCTTTAGCATCTGCTGCCTTCCACTTCTTTATGTCAGCATCAGTTCCTGAAGGAGGAGGAACAGCTGATGTGCTTGTTCCTGTGGGAGGTCTTGGACAATCTGTCAACACAGAGTTAAAAATGTCTTCATCAAAAGAGTTCATGTAAAGCCTAATCCTTGCCTTCCATAGTGCAAACTTAGATAGATTGCACATAGGAGGTCTGGTGCTAGCAAGGTCCTTGTTTTGTGCCATGAGTTTTAAAGAGAAGTAAAATTAAAGAAAGTAATCCTTTGAGAGAAATGATCTTATCAGGGATCTTTTGATCCAGGGGTTAGCCTGTATAAATGATCAACCTCCCTCTGATACCAATTGAAAGTGCAGGATAAGATCACTCCTAACTCTAGAGGGGGTGAATAGAGTTATTTAAAATAATTTTCCAAATAAAACTTGTGTGTAAAGAAGGTTTGAATTTACTTAGTGTAAGGTGCTAGAGTAAATAATCAGAGTAAAAAGGTATTCACAGCACAAAGCAAAACACAAGGAGCATAAGCAATCCAGACGACACAAGGAGCTATAGTGGTTCCCCAAATCTGGGTACATCCACTCTTCTATCACCCTTGATAGGAATCCACTTCAAGATGAGTTGATCAGGTGTCTTGAGCACCAGAGAGTTTTTGATCAGGTTCTCACAAACCAACAGAGCTGATTTTGACCAGGTTTCAGCAAAACCAAAAGTAACTTTTGAAGGGAGTTAAAACCCTGTACAGAAAGAAAAAGAAAAAGAGATGATGTTGTCTTCTCTATTCAACAAGCAAAGAGAAGCGGAAGTGGATCTGAAGTTGTTGTCAAAGCTCCCCCTGAGATCAAGATGAGGTTCAGGAAGGAGAGCTCTGCACAAGGGTGACAGGTCTTCAAAGATCTGATTTGCTCCAGCAAAGGATGATCCAAGAGAGTTGGATGGAGGTGTCTGAAGCAATCAGATTTTTTGTGAGTTAGCTTTTCAACACAATGTCACAGAGAGAAAAGAGATCTGAAGTCTTGTATTGTTATTCTCCTTTTTTGTTCTGTATATTCTCTGTGTGTCTTTGTAGAATTGAAAGAAAAAGAATTATATACTTGAGTCTTCTTCTTCCTTTTACTTTGATAGCCGTTGGAAGACAGCATTAATTGCTTTCCTTAACTGTCCATGCCTCAAAGGAAATGACAGGCAGACATTCCTTAGAAAATTCCTTGAGCCATGCACCAGATATGCTGTAACGGCCAATAAATCTTCAGCATTAATTGTCTGTCAGAAGGAATTTGAATTCCTATCCAAAATCGACGGAAGTCTGGAAGGCGTCGAGCTCACAGAAAAACGTCGATCTGAGCACGACACACGTCGGCCAGAGAGTGTTTTCTGTAAACAGAACTGGGTTCGACGGAACGTCGAGCTGAGGTCGACTCCACGTCGAGCTGAGGTCGACTCTGCGTCGAGCTGAGGTCGACTCTGCGTCGAGCAGAGGTCGACTCTGCGTCGAGCTGAGATCGACTCTGCGTCGAGCTGAAGACTACTCTAACTAGCCTATGTGACCTTTATAACAACATGGAGGTCACAGCATACAATCCCTATAGAAATATAGTCATCCTGGTCCAAATAGTAATAGGGTGTTCCAACAAACTGCTTAAGGAGAATGAGCAACTCCTGCGGGAAAACAAGTTGTTAACAGAAAGGAATAAGATACTAGAGAAAAGGATCAATCAGCATAAGGAGAATGAAGTTGTAAGTATCGGTAATCGCTGCAATCTTTGTTGCTTATCCACGGCGGACTGACTCGTTTCTTCTTCTTGCAGACCGCGTATGAAGTCACCAACCATAGTGATGGGATTTTTTTTTCACGCTAACGCGTGTTTCCAATTGATGAGGCAAGTGTACCTATCGTTCAGAGTATAGAATCAAGTGTCGTATATCAACTCGGGGCTTGTCGAGTAATTGTACTCACAAGGAAAGCTATTATCTTATCGAAAGAAAAGTTGGTTTTTGTTGAACGGAAAAAGAAGCGTTACACTAATAAAGAGAAATTCGATAATGGGGAAGCTAGCACTTGATCTAGAATCCCCTTGGGCTAAAATAAACTGTACAACCCCGTATCCCGCGAGTGGTCGACAGGGGTTGAACCGGCCGGCTCAGATCAACTTGGACCCAGCTTGCCGAGCCCGAGCTCGGCAATAGTCGAGCTAAGCTCGGCGATGGCCGAACGAAGTCCGGCATGCCGAGACCGAGCTCGGGTGCGGAAACAGGGCTCGACGATAGTCGAGCCAAGCTCGACGATCTCCGTGCCGAGTCCGAGCTCGGCGATCGTCGTGCCGAGCCCGAGCTCGGCAATAGTCTAGCCGAGCCCAGCGCTAGCTGAGCACAGTCCGCCGAGTCCGTGCCCGCCTAGGCCCAGGGCGAGGCGAGTCGGACCCCTTGCCGAGCGAGTGCCCCCTCAGGTCCAGCTCGCATCTTGGCCATGGCACACTTTTACTGTGTGGCCCCTTTTGGTCTGCCTGCAGTCCTCGAAAACAGTGAAGGTTGTATATTGGCAGGCCATCTTTTCCTATAAATAGGACCCAAGGGGTACCTCAGAAGGCACGTTTTTACTGATTCCCCGGCCTACTAGCGCTTTCGGAGGTACCTTAGCCCGGCATTTGGCTAAGGAGGGGAAGCGCTCTGAGATCTTCCGGGTGTGTGGTGGGACCTCCACGCCGGGCCCTTGGTCTAGTCCTTGTCTCTTCTTTTCTTTGTCGTTTTCTTACAGGAGTGAAGTAGGTGCGCGGCCACCCCTTCCCCAAGGGTCGAACTCCACAAGAGACCGGTTTTCCGGTTTCAACATTTTGGTGCGGTGAGCGTGGAGAGTGGTCAGCAGAGAAAACCTCCTACAGGCCCGATGACTGGAGATGAGGGACAAGGATCAGGCAGGGGCAACTCGCCACCCCCTCCCCCACCCCCAGCGGCGAGCATGCCGGCGGAGCTCAGAGAGGAGATCCTCGGGCTCGTTAGGACCGCCCTCGGCATGCGAGCTGAGAGTGCGACACCGGCTGTCCCGGTGGTCGCCGTTCCCGCACTCGGCGACGACGCCCCGCTCAGGCGACCATGGAAGGAGCCCGCCGAGAGGGGCGAGCGCGAGTTCCAGGGGCGAGTTCTGTTCCCCGGCTCGGCCGCCGAGTACCACTTCGGCGAGACGGCAGGGAGGGAGTTCCCGACTCGCCCGGCTGAGGGGGGGAGCCCCTTCAGCGAGTTCGTTTCTTCAGCCCCCGTTCCCGAGGGGTTTCGCGAGCCGGAGATGACTTACTACTCCGGGAGAGGAGACCCGGTCCACCACATCCAGTGGTTCGAGGACATGGTCTCCATTCGACAGATGTCAGACGGCTTCAAGTGCCGACTCTTCGCCATCACCCTCAGGGAAAAGGCGAGAGAGTGGTTCCACCAGCTCCCGACCGGGTCCATCTACTGCTTCGAGGATCTGCGACGGGGTTTCATGCTGAGATTCACCACTTCTAAGAAGAGGAAGAGGGAGGCGGAGTCTTTGTTCCGCATCAAGCAGAGGGTGGGAGAGACCCTGGGGAGCTACCTGGACAGGTTCCAAGAGGAACTGTCCCAAGTTCAGGAGATGCCAGGACACACCATGATGGTGGCCTTCACCCTGGGTCTCCAGTCCGGGTTCTTCGCAATGGAACTGAAGAGGTCACCTCCAGTGTCTTTTGAGGCGCTTCTAGAGAGGGCGGCCAGGGAGGCCGAAATAGAGGCAGCACATCCAGAGTTCGCGCGAAGGTTGGCCAAGTGGGCCGTGCAAGAGGAAAGGCCAAGGGGTGGCCGAATTCAGGAGGAGAGGAGGGCCGAACCTCGACAGAGGGAGCAGCCACAGCAGCAGCCGCAACCCAGGTGGGTGCGTCCGGAGCAGACCCACCGTTTGGGATGGAGGCCCGAGTGGCAAGACCAGGCACCACGAAGGGGTTATCAGGGAGGAGATAACCGCCAGGGTGGCCGAGGGCAGTACAACCCCCAGGGGGGTAGGCAGGGTCAGAGACCCCCTCTCCCCGACCAGGAGGAGGCAATGGCAATTGCCATGAGGGGGAGGAGGAGAGGACAGCCGAGGAGAAGGAGGGAGGTCAGGGTGGACCTGCCCTATTGTGACTTTCATCAGGAAGAGGGGCACCTCACATCCACGTGCCCGGAGTTCCTCGAGATGAGGGGGAGAAGGGAACAGCAACAACAAGACCATCAGGAAGTTCGGATAGAGGAGATCCGGCCTCGGGAGGAGGGGGATCGGTGTGAAGACCGGGCTGATGTGGGCACCCGGGGAAGGATCGGAGCGATCCACGGGGGGGCCGGGATCGAGGCCTCCCGTAAGTCAAGCCTCCACACTATGTACCGGAGGAGCGTTGGCTCCACATCCCAATCCCCTCCCCCGGAGGAGAAAATCACCTTCTCCAGAGAGGACTTGCCGGGTCACGAGGACCCCTTCTGCGATGCGCTGGTTATCCAGACAGCCATCGAGGATTTCACTGTCTCCCGGATCCTCGTGGACAATGGGAGTTCGGTCAACGTCATCTTCAAGAAGGCGTTTGATGCGATGAAGGTGGAGGCCCGGAGGGTGTTGGCCTCGGACGGGCCCCTGTTCGGCTTTTCAGGGGAGAGGAAAGAAGTCGAGGGAGGAGTAGGACTCCATGTCACTCTAGGGGGGCAGTCGCGCAACTGCAAGTTTGTTATCGTGGACGCCCCTAGCAGTTACAGCGCCATCTTCGGGAGACCCCTCATCAGCGCCTTCCGCTGCGTCCCCTCGTCCTTCCACCAGTGTCTAAAGCTCAACGTCGAGGGGGTCCAGATCCGAGTTCGAGGAGACCCTAAGGAGGCAAGGGAGTGCTACGTCTCGGCGGTAAACTCCATCTCTTGGTTGGAGGGGGCCGAGGAGATGGGGCGGAGGCTGGAGGAAGAGCAGGAAGCTGACAAAGAAATGGAGGCGGAGTGCCGCGCTCGGGGGGAGGTCGCGGAAGAGACTCGGGGGTCGGCCGAAGCCATGGCCGTCGAGGAGGCTGAGGAAGAAGTCCTCGCCCCCGGAAGGGGAGGTATCGAGGAATGGGAGGAGCAGTCCCGTCTGGAGGCAGCGGAAGAGGTGGAGGAGATGGAGGTCCTCACCATTGGAGGCAGGGTGGAGAAGGTCCGCGTCAGCGGAGGCCTGACCCCGGAAGCTCAAGGCAGGATGCTGGAGTGCATCCAGAGGAACGTGGACATCTTCGCCTGGAGCGCCGTGGAGATGCCAGGGATCGACCCCGACGTGGCCTGCCACCGCCTCAACCTGGACCCGGAGGCTCCCCCCATCCAGCAGAAAAAGAGATCCATCACGGACAAGCTCGCCGAGCCAATCAGAGAGGAAGTCGCCAAGCTCCTCGAGGCTGGCTTCATATCCAAAATCCAATACCCCGGCTGGGTCTCCAACGTTGTAATGGTTAAAAAAGGAGACGGCCGGTGGAGGATGTGTATCGACTTTTCTCTTCTTAATAAATCATGCCCGAAAGATTGTTATCCCTTGCCTCGGATCGACGCGCTGGTTGACTCGGCCGTCGGTTTCCCTGTAATGAGTTTTCTGGATGCTTTTTCAGGTTATCACCAAATCAGGATGCACCCCCCTTACGTCAAAGACGTCTCGTTCATCACGGGGGACGGATGTTATAGTTACAAAATGATGCCCTTCGGGCTAAAGAATGCAGGGGCTACCTATCAAAAAATGATGGATAGGGTCTTTCGAGAGCAGAAGGGGAGGAATCTCGAAGTGTACGTGGATGATCTCATGGTCAAGAGCTTGGATGTCGACTCCCACATCCAGGACTTGGAAGAAACTTTTGCCACTCTCCGCAAGTTTAAGATGAGGTTGAACCCCTTGAAGTGTGTCTTCGGGGCAAGCCGGGGAAAGTTCCTAGGGCATCTTCTCACCCCCGCTGGGGTAGAACCTAATCCAGATAAGGTAAGGGCAATCTTGGAGCTAAGGTCGCCACAAAACACCAAGGAAGTACAGCAACTGACAGGGAAGTTGGCAGGGCTGAGTAGATTCCTCTCCCGGGCCGGAGAGAGGTGCTCCTCGTTTTTCAAAACTTTGAGAGGGGGTCGCAGGTTTGAATGGACCTCGGAGTGCGAGGAGGCATTCCAGGCTTTAAAGAAACAGCTGACTCAGGCCCCCCCTGCTCCAAGGGCCCAAGGAGGGGGAAGACTTATTCCTATATCTGGGGGTCGGGGCTGAAGCCTTGAGTTCGGTTTTGGTTCGGGAAGAAGGAAAGAGGCAACTCCCCGTCTATTATGTGAGTCGGATATTGAAGAGGGCCGAGCTCCGTTACCCCATCCTGGAAAAACTGGCCTTCGCCTTAATCATCTCAGCCCGAAGGCTTCGGCCTTATTTCCAGGCACACTCAATTCGAGTAGTGACCGACCACCCCCTGCGCAACATCTTCAAGGGGGTAGAGCATTCAGGTAGGTTGGCCAAATGGTCGGTGGAACTGAGCGAGTTCGACATCTCCTTCGTCCCTCGACTCTCAATCAAGGCCCAAGCTATGGCTGACTTCCTGGCAGAGTATGTGGTCGAGGTGGCGGAGGAGAGACTCACTCGCCCCCTCCCCTGGAAAGTCAGGGTGGACGGTGCCTCGGGGAAGCATTCTTTAGGGATTGGGGTCATCTTAGAAAGCCCCCAAGGGATAAAGATCGAGCAGACCGTGGTAGTGCACTTTCCTATCACCAACAACCAAGCCGAATACGAAGCTGTAATCGCAGGTCTGCGCCTTGCAAGAGACTTGGGGGTGCATGACGTGGAGGTCCTCACTGACTCCATGGTGGTGGCTTCCCAGATCAAGGGGGAGTTTGAGGCAAGGGAGCCCACCCTGCAGCTCTATTTGATGAAGGTAAGGGGAGTCATTGGGACCTTCCAGACCTTCTCAATCAAGCACGTGCCAAGAGGGGAAAACGAGCCAGTCGACCAGCTAGCAAAGCACGGTCCCCGGATGGGAGGCACCATTACGGATCTCTTCCGACCTTCCATCGAGGAGGGGGAGCTAATGGAAGTAGAACAGCACCCCTCATGGATGGATCCCTTCGTCATCTTCTTGTCCACCGGAGAATACCCGGAGGGGATGGACCGAAGAGGGCTCAAGCACAAGGCAGCATACTACCTCCTACGTGAGGGACAGTTGTACCGCAAAACCCTCTCAGGGATGTTGGCCCGTTGCGTGGCCGAAAGAGAGGTGCACAAAATTTTGGAGGAAGTCCATTCCGGTGAATGTGGGAGTCATTCAGGGAGTCGGACCCTGGAAGGGAGGATCGTCAGGCAAGGGTACTTCTGGCCCACCCTCGGTCAGGATGCAGCCGAATTCGCGAAAAAATGTCATAAGTGTCAACTATATGCCCCGCTCCAGCTCCAGCCGGCTCAGAGGTTAAGAAGCATCATGGCACCGTGGCCCTTCGCCATATGGGGGCTGGACCTCGTAGGACCTTTCCCCCAGGCCAGCGGGCAGAGGAGGTTTTTGTTGGTCATGATTGATTATTTTTCTAAGTGGATGGAGGTGAAGGCTCTAGCCAAGGTGACCTCTCAGGTAGTCAGGAACTTCATCTGGGGAGAGATCATCTGCAGGCATGGGCTGCCACAAGCTATCGTCACGGACAACGGACCTCAGTTCGCCAGCGCGGAGTTCATTCGTTTCTGCGAGCAACTAGGGATTGACCTTCGGTTTGCTTCTGTCCATCACCCCAGGAGCAACGGGCAGGTGGAAGCGGCCAACAAAATCATAGTGAACCTCTTAAAAAAGAAAGTGGAGAATTTGAGGGGAAGTTGGGTGGAACAGCTTCCATCAGTCCTCTGGGCCTTGAGGACCACCCCCAATACGGCCACAGGGGAGACACCTTTCAAACTCTCTCACGGTTGCGAGGCCGTTCTACCTATCGAATTCGAGGTCCAGACGCCTCGGGTCGTCGAGGCAGGGACCGGAAGGGAAGAATGGAGGTCAGAGAATGAGGAGGAGCTTCGACTCTCCCTTGATATGGTGGAAGAACTACGCGACTTGTCCGTCATCAGGCAGGAAGAGGCCAAGCGAAGAATGGCCAAGTATTTCGACAAGCACGTCCGTGTCAAGCAGTTCGCGGAAGGGGACCTTGCCTTGAAAAAGGTGGACGCAGCAGGAAGATCAGCCGCTGTGGGAAAACTCCACCCCAATTGGGAGGGCCCCTACATTGTGCAGGAGGTCTTGAAATCGGGGGGATATCGCCTCCAAGATATAAGAGGGGACACCCTCAGCCACACTTGGAGTGGCGATGATCTGAAACGTTTCTACCCTTGAAAATATTGTAAATATCTCGGCTTTAAGAATGAAAACAAATCTCATTGTCGTATTTTATGCTCTGTCAAAATAGTGGGGGTAAAGGGGCTCTCAGCTTAAACCCCCGGGAGAGGCAAAAGTTTCTAAGTCGTCTCGCTCTGGGGTTAGGTCTCGTCACTCCCCTGCCAGGCTCCCACCTAGCTGGCACGGCCGAGTCTCGATGGACATCGCTATGACCCTGGGGCTGAGCCCGGAGGATGTTCAACACCCGCCCTCAGGCTCCCACCTAGCTGACTGGCCCGGTGGTAGCACCCGGGAGAGGCAAAAGTTTCTAAGTCTTCTCGCTCTGGGGTTAGGTCTCGTCACTCCCCTGCCAGGCTCCCACCTAGCTGGCACGGCCGAGTCTCGATGGACATTGCTATGACCCTGGGGCTGAGCCCGGAGGATGTTCAACACCCGCCCTCAGGCTCCCACCTAGCTGACTGGCCCGGTGGTAGCACCCGGGAGAGGCAAAAGTTTCTAAGTCTTCTCGCTCTGGGGTTAGGTCTCGTCACTCCCCTGCCAGGCTCCCACCTAGCTGGCACGGCCGAGTCTCGATGGACATCGCTATGACCCTGGGGCTGAGCCCGGAGGATGTTCAACACCCGCCCTCAGGCTCCTACCTAGCTGACTGGCCCGGTGGTAGCACCCGGGAGAGGCAAAAGTTTCTAAGTCTTCTCGCTCTGGGGTTAGGTCTCGTCACTCCCCTGCCAGGCTCCCACCTAGCTGGCACGGCCGAGTCTCGATGGACATCGCTATGACCCTGGGGCTGAGCCCGGAGGATGTTCAACACCCGCCCTCAGGCTCCTACCTAGCTGACTGGCCCGGTGGTAGCACCCGGGAAAGGCAAAAGTTTCTAAGTCTTCTCGCTCTGGGGTTAGGTCTCGTCACTCCCCTGCCAGGCTCCCACCTAGCTGGCACGGCCGAGTCTCGATGGACATCGCTATGACCCTGGGGCTGAGCCCGGAGGATGTTCAACACCCGCCCTCAGGCTCCCACCTAGCTGACTGGCCCGGTGGTAGCACCCGGGAAAGGCAAAAGTTTCTAAGTCTTCTCGCTCTGGGGTTAGGTCTCGTCACTCCCCTGCCAGGCTCCCACCTAGCTGGCACGACCGAGTCTCGATGGACATCGCTATGACCCTGGGACTGAGCCCGGAGGATGTTCAACACCCGCCCTCAGGCTCCCACCTAGCTGACTGGCCCGGTGGTAGCACCCGGGAAAAGCAAAAGTTTCTAAGTCTTCTCGCTCTGGGGTTAGGTCTCGTCACTCCCCTGCCAGGCTCCCACCTAGCTGGCACGGCCGAGTCTCGATGGACATCGCTATGACCCTGGGGCTGAGCCCGGAGGATGTTCAATACCCGCCCTCAGGCTCCCATCTAGCTGACTGGCCCGGTGGTAGCACCCGGGAAAGGCAAAAGTTTCTAAGTCTTCTCGCTCTGGGGTTAGGTCTCGTCACTCCCCTGCCAGGCTCCCACCTAGCTGGCACGGCTGAGTCTCGATGGACATCGCTACGACCCTGGAGTTGAGACTGGGAGTTGGCCCAAGGAAAATACCAGGGCGCGAGCTCGCCAGTTAAGACGGCGAGCTCGGAATAACCTACCCCCCCCCCCTCCTCTCACTCTCCAGCTCGCTACTAAGGAAGCCCTGGTCCTGTCCCAGACTCAGGGGAAGGTGAGGCGCGAGTAGGACATGGCGCGAGCACGTGTCCTAGGGATTCGCCGCGAGCACCGCGGGGGCTGGTCCTAACTCAAGACATTCTACAGGCGAGGTCGCTCTACCTAGCGCGCGGGTATAACATCGCAAGTGAGCTCAAAAAGAAGATAGCAAAATTATGCAAAAATATCTTTGATTTATCATTACAGGTTTACAAGGCCCGCCTCGGTAGGGTACAAAAAAAACAGAGAAAAGAAAACAAAGTTAACTCTCGCCCTCCCCCCTCGAATGGCGGTCCTCCTCGCCACCGAGCCGAGCGTCCTTCTCCCTCACCCCAGCAAAGAGCGAGTCAAAGCTATCTTCCTTCTCGCTGAGCGGGCTGGGCGGGAACAGGGTTGGCAGGAGCTCCCGGACGGTGACCTCCTCGCAGCCTTCCGCCAAGATCCCCGTCCCCCTCATGGCCTGTAGAAGACACTCGGCAGCCTCGACGGAGTTGACTCGCAGCCGCTCCGCGACGTCAGCCTCGCCAAACACCCGAGGCCTCTTGAAGGGGAAGGCCGGCTCGCTGGCGTCCGGGGGAAGGAGAGCGTCGGCTTGGCGAAGGACCTCTCCCAGGAGCCCCTTATTCTTCTCTTTCAATTCCTCCACCTCCGCCCCCAGCCGGGCGGCAACAGCCTCCTGCTCCTGGGAATATGTCTTCTGATCGGCGAGCTGGGCTTCCCGCTCAGCGAGCTGAGCCCGCAACTGAGCTATCTCGTCTCGCATCGCGTTAGCGGCTTCGGCGTCCTGTAAGATTAAAAGTTCAGAACACGCGCAGGAATAATCTCAAGCAAGGTAAATAGAGGTATCCAGTGATTACCAGGCCGCCGACAGACTTCGCGAGTAGAGCGTCCGCGAGGCCGAACCGCCTTTCCGCGTCGACCGCGCTCTCCTTCGCCAGGTCGCGCTCCTGCTCGGCAGTCAGCAGGGCGTTGCTGAGCTGGAAGCCGCGGCGGACCATCATGTGATGGAGCTCGAAGGCCCGCAGGTGGGCCTGCATCCCCTCGTAGCCGAGCTGACTGGGGGTAAGCTTCTTGTACGACTCGGCGCTGTCGCGGCTGTAGAGGCCGAAGCCGAAAGCGAAGGCATGGGCGGTGGGCGGCCGGCGAGCTCCCCAGGAGGGGGCGCGAGTGGAGACGGAAACTCGGTGAGCCCCCTCGTCCCACTTCAAGATGGGCTCGCCAGCCGCATCTTTGCTCTTGCACCCCTTGCCGAAGTTGGGGTGATCCTTCGGCAGACTGGGCTCGCGGACGGTGTCCTCCCCGGTAGAATCGGAGGACGGCCCGCTCTTCTTCTTCCCCTTTCGGGGGGAGGAGGCTTCTTTCAGCGGACTCAAGGGCGGCTCGTCGGACAGAGCCTCCGGCGAGCTCATGAACTTGGCGGGAGACGAGGGAAGGTGCAGCCGTCCGCGCGAGACCACCTTCGCCCTCTTCTTCTTGGGGAGCGAAGAATCGGGGCGCGAGCTCGACCCCCCGGACTCCGAGCGCTTCTTGCCGGGGGGTTGGACTCGCGGTTGCTCCTCGCGACAAGCCAGTGCCGCCGCCCGGGCCAGCTCCAGAGGGTCTGAGAATATCCCCGGGTCGGCGAACGGCGGATGCTCCGGCAGAACCCGTTCCCCTGCAGAGAAAGACTTAGTCAAAAAAAAAGAGGGAGGGAAAAAATTACACGAGATCCACCTCGATAGAGTCCGCGAGAGGGCTGAGCGAGATATACCTTCGCCGGGGAGAACGGGCTGAAGCAAGTCAAGGCCGCGGCGGAGGAAGGCGACCTCGAAGTCCTTGTGGAGAAAGAACTTGTGGAGGTCGGCGTCGCTACCGGACAGGGAAGGAGGACGGTATATGTCCTCGCTCTTCTGCAGGGGGCGAAAGGGGATGTTGCCGAGCTCGCCCTTGATGAAGACGAGCCGGGTCATCCAGTTGTGATTCTTGTTCGCCAGCTCGCGAACCTTGATGAAGGACCCGCCGAAGTAGGCGACCCCGTCGGGGGTAGCCTTGTAAGAGAACAACTTGCGGAACACCGCGAGGTTGAACTCAATTCGTTCCCGGCGGAGGAAGCAGGCGAACGCCACCATCATAGCAATGGCGTTGGAGTTCAGCTGCGCAGGCACCGCACCGTAGTACTTCAGGATCTGGCGGATTTCTGGCCAGAGGGGGAGGCGCAGTCCCACCTCGAAGTGCGAGATGGGAAAGGCGAGCTCGCCCTCCGGGAAGGAGTTGATGGCTTCATGCTCGGCGGGCCTGCGAGCCTGGAAGCCGGGGGGGACGAACGCCGCCGTGAACTCGACGAGCTCCTCCTCTGTGATGTGCCCCTCGAAAAAGCAATGATCCACGAAGTGCTGGGCGCACTTAGACCGACCGTCCGCATCAGGGTTGGTCTTGACCATGGTCGCAGGGGAAAAGAAAAGCGCGAGCTCGGGAAGACAGAAGCGAGGCAAGGATTCGAAAGCAATAAAAGCATGCCTCGGGGGTAGGTGAGAAGGTCTATTTATAGAAGAAGGTAAAGAAGGGCGAGAGAGAAGGCGAGTCGGCCGATCGGTCCGATCTCGCCGCGCCACCTCGCCATCCTCTCCTCGCAAGTCCTGCGAGCCAACCAGGCCCCCGAAGGGGGAATTCGAAAAGACCCGCCAGAATATTGAAAAAGCGTCTACATATACAAAGTAGTTAAAAAATTGTTCCAAGATTATTACATGCAGACCATTCAGAGTAAATAAAAGGAAAAATACAAATAGGGGCGCGAGGACCATGCGAGGGCGGGGGCGAGTACCGGCCGACTGACAGAAGAGCCGTTTCATTCTCCCCGGTCCCGCCGGCCCGCCGTCGCAGGCCGCCGCGCATGAAGTTCGCGAAGCCGCCCCATGTTCCTATTTATCACCCGCAGGTTCTCGTCGATCTCGTCCATCAGCACCAGGGAAGACGCCTCCTCGAACGCCAGGCTGACTCCAGCACCATCCGCGAGACGCGAGCACTCCCACTGCAGCCTGTTGTTGTCCTTCCGCAGGTCGTGGAGCTCGCGCACCAGCTTCTTGAGAACCTTCCGCTCCCGTCTTGCGCGTTCAGGGCTGCCCACCTCGGAGTCCAGGAAGGCGTCCAGGGCGCTTGGAGAAGGGAGGGGCGAGTAAGGAGGTCGATCCACGGACTCGCCGTCCTCCGTCCGCCCGGGAAATTCTGGGTGAAGAATTGAAAGACGGTCAGAAAAGCAAAAATCCACAGAACAGAAGAGCAATGCCGGAAACTTACCGCGCGAGCCTGGCTCCTCCGGGTGGGCGCGAGGAGAGAAGTGGCGCAGGTCCTTGCCACGCCCCAGCAGTTCTTGAGGAGCGAGTTGGTAGCCGGGAACGGGGATAATCCCGGCGCCCCTCCCCACGACCAGGGATCCAGGGGAGGGTTGCCGGGAAGGGAGACGACTCGGCGACGCCAGTTCTCGCGAGCCCGGCTCCTTAACCTCGGGATCCTGCCGTGGCGAGCTGACAGGAGCACTTTTGGTCCGTGGGGTGGACGCTTCGCCGCTGTTCTCCCGGTCGGAAGACAATTCCACGAGGTTTTTAGTGGAGGAGCCAAGAACTGGCTGGTTGGAGGAACCGGCCCCGTTCCCCAAGGCGGCAGTAAAGTCGGCCAGGATGGGTTCGGCCCCCGGGGGAAGGGGCTTCGCCCGCTTGGCCGAGCTGAAATCGGCAAAACGGCGAGCAGGGGCTTCAAGGTTGGTCAGCCCCGCGGCCTGGGCAGCGATCTCCTCGCGGGAGCGTGCGAGTCGCTCTAAGACTTCCTTGGGGAGCGGCATCTTGTCAGAATTTGGGGAAGGGCAAAGGTCGGCCAGATGCGCAGGGGTACATATATATAGCTACCTGTGGGGCCTACCAGAAGATTCCTTTTTGCCCCTGTCGCACTCGCCGGATCCCATGGGGTTGGATGTTTCTTTCCGAGCTTGTCCCAACCTCGCAAAGAGCGGGGATTATGTACAACCCCGTATCCCGCGAGTGGTCGACAGGGGTTGAACCGGCCGGCTCAGATCAACTTGGACCCAGCTTGCCGAGCCCGAGCTCGGCAATAGTCGAGCTAAGCTCGGCGATGGCCGAACGAAGTCCGGCATGCCGAGACCGAGCTCGGGTGCGGAAACAGGGCTCGACGATAGTCGAGCCAAGCTCGACGATCTCCGTGCCGAGTCCGAGCTCGGCGATCGTCGTGCCGAGCCCGAGCTCGGCAATAGTCTAGCCGAGCCCAGCGCTAGCCGAGCACAGTCCGCCGAGTCCGTGCCCGCCTAGGCCCAGGGCGAGGCGAGTCGGACCCCTTGCCGAGCGAGTGCCCCCTCAGGTCCAGCTCGCATCTTGGCCATGGCACACTTTTACTGTGTGGCCCCTTTTGGTCTGCCTGCAGTCCTCGAAAACAGTGAAGGTTGTATATTGGCAGGCCATCTTTTCCTATAAATAGGACCCAAGGGGTACCTCAGAAGGCACGTTTTTACTGATTCCCCGGCCTACTAGCGCTTTCTGAGGTACCTTAGCCCGGCATTTGGCTAAGGAGGGGAAGCGCTCTGAGATCTTCCGGGTGTGTGGTGGGACCTCCACGCCGGGCCCTTGGTCTAGTCCTTGTCTCTTCTTTTCTTTGTCGTTTTCTTACAGGAGTGAAGTAGGTGCGCGGCCACCCCTTCCCCAAGGGTCGAACTCCACAAGAGACCGGTTTTCCGGTTTCAACATAAACCTTCTTGAATAATAAAGTAATGCGAGTTCTTAACTACTCACTCGACCGTGAAGGTTCCTAAAGTACAAAAGCGTCTCTTTCGAGCTCATGCTTCTTACTAACCTTAGGTTGATCGATTAAGACCTTTTGGCCAGTCGAAACCCCTAAGATTGCTTTAGTCGGTTAAGCACGCTATTTGATTTGACTCCAATATGGAAGATTTATGTCGTCCTCTCTCGAGGAGTGCATGCAACTCCTTTTATCTTTGAGTGATCTCCTCGTATCCACAACCTCTCGGTCATTTAGGATACGGATCTTAGATCGAAGATCATATCCGCGTAATATGAATTCGACGAAATAATAATAATAATAAAATTGTAGCGAGTAAGATTAAGAACAAGACATTTGATAAAAAGAAGAAGAGTTTATTTTATTCCAAGGTTCATCATGATCAAGTGCTAAAAGAAAATTAGCCACTCATCATGATTAGGTAATTACAAAATAGGGTAGGGAAAGACATGCTTGAATTAAAAATAAGTATAATTAAAGCTAACAACAATAGTAATCTAGAATAGTATGGAAGATACAGCAAAAGAAAACTGCAAATTACAAGACTCCAACTCGCAAAATTCTTCCTGGGCATCTGAAGTTGTCTGGAATTTATAGAAAAATTTGCGGCTTAGTCATGCCCTAGGTCACGCCCGTGACCTAGGGTGTGTTAGGCTCAGAATCATTATCTTGAAGCCCCGGGAACGTTGAAGGAGGAAACTGCCAAAATCTGTTAACTGACGGGTCACGCCCGTAGGTCACGCCCGTGACCTAGGGCATGTCAGGGCTATTTCTGTAAAACGGCGGGAAGCTGAAAACGGTGGGAGTAAACTGCTCTTGATGGAGGCGTCACGCACCCTGATCACGCCCGTTACCGGGGGCGTGTCTAGCTGCAACGGCATACTAGAGGCAACGACACGAACGGCTGGTTAATTGGCTAGAAACGTACACGGCATGCCCTAGGTCACGCCCGTGACCTGGGCGTGTCAATTTAATCCGACGTGGCAGCGGACTAACGGTCTTCCACTGGCTGGCACGCCCATGTACGGGTGTCACGCCTACAAGACACGCCCATGGTGGGCGTATCGAAGGGCGCGTCGAGGTTCTTCGACCGCTAGTCGATGATTTTGGGTTGACGTTCATCACTCGTCTGTGTCACGCCCCTAGTCACGCCCAAGGAGGGCGTGTCACAGGGCGTGTCTAGGCAGAAAAGAGGAAAATCCAATTTTGCTCAAAAAATTCAACAATTTAGTCCTGCAAGATTGAAAATAATTTTATTATAGCAAATAGTTATAAAATATAAAAAGTAGCTAATTATGAACTTTAAATTATAAAATTGATATATTAAATCTAACTCTTAATAGGAAATATTGAAATAAAAATAGAAATAATTAGAGTTATCAAATACCCCCATACTTATCCATTTGCTAGTCCCGAGCAAACAACTTCGTATAGGGAGTAGAAAAATTTTAAAAGTTAGAAAAGAAAATTGAACCTAAGGAGTAAAATGCGAAGTCTTATGCCTATGCTTGTAACTATTTTTGTTGAAAAACTTACTCAGCATACAAATTAGGTTTTTATTTTTCTTAAAATGTGTTTCCACTATTATTTTTACTTTTAAAATGAAAATTCGGTAAGTCTTAAAATTATATTTAGGGAGAGTGTAGTGTGTGTACTAAGATAACATTGCACGAAAGAAGATCGAAATACCCTCCAAAGAAATCCATCAATGTCGATGGCCATAGGCTTTCCCTTTCACAGTCTCGCCACGACACTAGTTCAACTTATAAACATAAATCAATAGGACTTAATTAGGTTGAAACGTAGGCTTAGATTTTTGGTGAGGATGGTCAAAGATAAAAACGATGGCTAGTCACACTAAAACCCAGAGAGAGCTTGACCAAAACTTTGTTATGGCTTTAAGAACACAACCAAATTCCTAATCCTTTTGTTTTTTTTCTTATTTTTTTTTACTCTCTTATCATGTTGAAAATTTTATTCTACCTCTTCATATTTTTCATAATTTTTTTTTTATTTTGAAGAGAAGAGAAGAATAAATCAACTCTTTTTTTTTATAAGAAACGAGCCACCAAAAATAAAAAGGCTCCTAATTACTCACAGAACTTGTTTGTATATTTATGTTCAAGCTTGGTTTTAGGTGTGCAATTAGGTTGCTTTTTAGGCTTTTGGTAAAATGTTAGGTGGAGCTAAAACAAAAGAATATGGTAATAGGCTCAAAATGGCTTAACAAAGATACAAATTTTAGGTACAGGTACAAAGACTCAAACTGGCCAAAAGAAGTGCCTAAATCATATTTATGCTAATGAGTCTAACTTATGCAAAGTCTTGAGAATAGTTAGAGGGCAAGCTCTAGACATCGAGAAAGAATACCTCTTTCTTGATCAGCAAAATATCTCTCTAGTAGACTTCTACTTACTCACCTAAATTATTTTAGATTTTACCGGTTTTCAAAGTGAAAGTAAAATAAAACATTTTCACGCATTTTAAAAAAATGAAAATCTAATTTTATGCTGAATATTTAAATCTACACAAAATTCTACTTACACATGCACTTGACTAGAAACACAACATGACCAACAGTTTTACTCCAAAATTCAAAATTCAATTAAAACATTAAAATTTTCTAAACACTATAAACAAGTTGAATTTCTAGGAATTTTGCATGTGAATAAATATGAAAATAACGACTTCTCTAATTAAAAATTAAACCTAATTTTTTTGTTATTTCTTAGACTTCCCGAGGTATACCCTGTGAAGGGCTCTCACCAGTACTAGGAGGTAAGATGGGGTTATATCCCAAACATCCCTTTCTAAGAAATTTCAATTTCGATTTTCTAATTTATTTTGGTTTTTTTTTTAATTTTTGAAAAACAAAATTCATGACAAAATATAAATTTTGAAATATTTAATATACAAATTTTTTGTGAGTTTTAATTTTCCTTCTTTTTTTTTTCTGGTTTTTGTTTTTAATTTTTTTTGAAAAAATTTGTATGTTTTCCTTGAGAAATATCCCTCCCCCATACTTAAGTAATACATTGTCCGCAATATAAAAAAATGAAGAAAAGAACGAAAAGGAGACTTTACTGAGAATGCGTGGAAATGAGACTCCCCAATATCATAAGATACCTGTAAGATAGGAGCAAAGTAAAACATAATATTTTATAGATTTTTTTTCATAATAAAAACAAATACATAAAAAATAAGATAGAGATACAGAGAGGCGACCCTCTACAAGTCCAAAGAAATGAAAAGATAGCTACTCCTGGCCGGGAGCGTCCCCGGGCTACTGATAGAAAGTCCGCATGGCCGCGAACTCGCGGGAAATATGCTCCATGGAAAAAGCGTGACTCTCCTCCAGCTTGATAAAGTGCTCATCAAAATGAGCGAAGCGATCGTCAAAATGGGTTTGCATCTGGTCTATGCGAGTATGTAGCAATCCAAATTACTGATCCCAATAATTTGGAGGATCGGGCGCTGGGGCAGAGTGCAGCGGTGGTGGCGGAATCTGAGGAGAATGATGAGTACCGCTAGTACCAGCACCATGATCAAGATCAAGATCCCCACCACCGACTGATGGGGGAATATCCTCAAACTCGCCCTCACGACGGCGCGCTAGGCCAAGGGCCTGAAGGGTCAGGAACTGGAGAGCCTGCGGCGTTTGCATGCAAGTGAGCCGCAGAAGGGAATCCCAAATGCTGTACTGCCTTGCGAGGAAAGTAATGAAATTCCCGCCGTGCACCGCTCCCAATCTCACATTTTCGGCCTAGTGTCGAAAGAAAAAGGCGAGCATGTAACCAAGGTTGATTGGGACCCGGTAAAACATACTATATAAGTATAGTAAGTCCGCCCGAGTCACCATTCCATGGCTATCACCGCGTCCGGACAGAGAAAAAGTGAGAAGGTTGTGGAGAATGCGCAAAGCGGGGGAAATGAGGTGTCTACCCTTGGATTTCTTTGGGGAGTAGGGGGCGGCGTCATTACTAATTTCCGACCAAAAAGTGAGGAGGTTGAAATCAGGAGGGAAATCAGTTTCGAGGTCGAGGTAGGCGGGAGAAGTGGAAAAGGCCTCCGAGCAAAAGCCCATGGTGACATTGAGTTGGCGGATGGTGAGCTGGTGCATCATTCCGCCCATGAGAAAAATGATTAAATTATCATGCGCTGCCCAACGGAACTCAAACGATGCCAAGAACTCGATGGTGAGCTCGAGGAAAGCTGGCTTCAAAATGGAGAAAAGGGGAGCCCATCCCAGGGTGGATAGAAATCCCCAAACTATCTCCGCTGCTCCGAAGGTGGCGAGGATGACCTAGTCCAAGATCCGGAACACGACAAAGGGTTTGGCGTGAGGTCGCTCGCTCCGGTCCTGCTAGGTTGCGTTTTTAAACAAGAGCATGGCTTCCTCCGAGGCGGGATCCACGGGGTGCTCAGAGGAAGAAGTAGAGGAACGAGGTTGGTGGCGAGGCATGGTGAGAAAAAGGGAAAAAAATTCGGCCACAAGGAGAAGAGAAGAGAGGGTGAATGCTGGAAGGTGTGGAGAAAAGAGAAGGGGGAACATTCCTATAAACAGGGGTTCACGGGTAGGTCACGCCCCCCTGTCACGCCCGTTACAGGGGGCGTGACAAGCACGGGTCAAAGCGGGAAGGAATCCGAGGCGGGCTGCCTCGGATTCGTGGGACACGTCCCAGAGTCACGCCTATGACTCTGGGCGTGTAAGAGGTATCCAAGGGGGCTGCGCAGGAATCTGAGGCGCTGGCCTCAGATTCCACTATCACGCCCCAGTGTCACGCCCGTGAATCTGGGGCGTGTTAGTCAAATTAGACACGTGAAAGGGCATCCGAGGCGTGAACTGGTCAATGCCTAGGATACCCGCGACACGAGCAAGCCACGCCCGTGACCATGATGGTCACCCCCGTGTCATGGCCCAAAGATGGATTGGAAAATTGAGGGAGGAGGAACCTCCCGCGGGTTAGGCTAAACACGCCCCAGACACGCCCGTGACTCTTAGGTTATGCCCGTGACAGGGGCGTGTACGTGAAAAAATAGAAAATAATTTTTCCTTGTTTTCTTTTATATATATATTTTTTGTTTTGCTATTTGTTTGTTTTTTTTTTCTTGTTAAATATCCAAATAAACTAGAATAAAATAAAAGTTACCGACTTGAAGAATTACGTAGACTTGACGTTCGTCCCCAACCGATCGTCACGCACCGATGTCCTTCAAACCTGTAAATACTTAAAAAGAAAATTAAAATTAAAAAAAAGGATAACTGTGGGATGCCTCCCACGAGCGCTTTGTTTATGGTCAGTGAGCTCGACCATAATGATGCAGACTACGTTATTGTCTTTTCAGATAGATAAGTCGACGCATGATCAGGAAGTTTGGAACCCTCCGCTAGAGACGGACTCCATTGGTTGCTCGTTCTTCTGCTGAAGCCGAGCATCTACAATGAGATGTAAATATTTCGTTAAGAAGCATGCGTCTCTTTCGAGCGCTTTGTGGTGAATGCATAAAGCGACTGATCATGCGTTTGTACGATTTTGTACGATTTTAAATCAGTGGTTGCTCGTTCTTCTGCTGAAGCCGAGCATCGACAATGAGACAGACTCCATTTACATCCCACGAGCGCTTTGTACGATTTTGTAATATTTCATTTTTTGCTTTATTGTAATGAGACGGACTCCATTCAAGTTTGCCAAAGACAATAAGATGTAAATATTTTTTGAATGAATGTAAAGGATATTTTGGGATCAACATGTGTCTTCTGCAATGCTCTGCTTTTTTCTTGTTTAAAGGCAATCTATAGTTAAAGGGCGAACTCCATATATCAGTCCGCGCAATGTAGATATTATCCGCACCATATAACCTTTCAACTTGTCAATTAAGAAACCTTATCAAATAGTTAAACTACAGCTCGCCGCAATATGAATAAGATTAATGTTATCTGATTGCTTTCCAAAATGATAAACCATTAAGCGAACTCTGACGAGTTCCAAAAGCAGTTCGCCATTTCCTTTGCCAAAATTGAATAAACCTTTGCAAGCTTAAGAGAGCTTTGACAATAAAAGTTACGGTCTTAGGATAGTTGCTAGACTGCGAATTGAAAGAAAAGTTAAACTTGACCAAGTATGCGGACTGGGCGGATATTAAATCACAGTCCGTTCTTAACTGCAAATAAAAATGACCCATAGTTTGCGACCAAGAAGGCAGGTGCGGTCGGAGCGGCATTGCTTTTCTCGCATGGACACAAAAACTATAAGGTCAACCCAAATGAATCCAGCGGACTGGGCCGATGAGAAAACCAGAGCCCGCTCATAATAAAATAGAAATGATATGTTGCTTGTGACCAAGTGAGCAGGTGCGGCCGGAGCGACATTGCTTTCCACACTGGGCAACAAATGATTAAGATCAACCCAAGGAAAACTGGCGGACTGGGCGGATTAGAAAACCAGAGTCCGCCCATAATCGAATTCCTGTGAAGAATGAGCTGCAGACTTGTGACCAAGTGGGCAGGTGCGGCCGGAGCGGCATTGCTTTCCATACTAGATCTCAAGATCTACACACTTAACAAAATGATTCACTGCCCTCTTGCCTAGAGTACAGTCCAAATTTATCTTTTGGGCAAGTGCGGCAGGAGCGACATTGCTTTCCCATGAGATCAGCAGGGCTGTGGGTCTCCTGAAGGCACTGCTTGAGGGTACCAAGGAGTGTTCGAGGGTCACAAACTAAGATGATCCGCGAGCAGGTGCGTATAGCATTGCTTTCCACGCGCGATCATCAAAGTTGTAACGATATCCCTTAAATGGCATGGTAGAGCTAACCTCCACCCTGTCCCTCCATAATGTAGAGGTGGGGTTAGGTGCTAGCCGGGATCCGAAATCCAGTATCCTGCCACAATAGAACCGGCAAGCTCCCAGTATACGGTGCGAAATCTCCCCGCAACACATGGTCTTCGTGGTGTTACGCTAATGAAAACGGTTCTAAGGGAGGTTTCATCTGAACTTGGCGATATCTCCTGGTATCAGGCAACTGTTGGAGTTGTTCAGGAAATAAAAGAAAGAGAGCACTTAAAAAAGTGTTAGTATGAAGACTTTGATCAATACACACTTATGTGAAACTTGCATAAGAGAGAAAAGTGAAAGTTCAGGGATAGAACCGTTTGAAATTGCTCTTGCTCAATGCATTAATTGTCAATATTTAAGAGACAAAAAGACACTTGAAGAAGTGTTAGCAAGGAGATTTTTATCAATGACAATCTCTGAAAAGTTTACCTAGGAAGGAAAAAAAAAGAGGAGGAGGTTCAGGAATAGAACCGCTTTAGAACATCTCCACTCCATGTATGTGACACATCTTTCCCTTCATATGTTTGTAAGCGATAAGCCCCGTTCTTGAGCAATTCTTTGACAATGAATGGCCCAGCCCAATTCAGATTAAGCTTCCGAACTGAGCCGGCTCTTGCAGCAATATCAAACTTTTTAAGAACCAGATCTCCATCTTGAAAGTGTTTGATCCTCACATTTTTATCAAAGTAACGAGCAATTCTTCTCTTGATTTCTTCTTGCCTTATTGCCGCCTTATCTCTGATTTCTTCAATATGTTCCACGCCTTGTCTAGCAAGCAGAACTCTTGGTGATGGGACTTCAACACAACTAGAATAAGAGCTTTCGAACCATGAGAAAGCTTGAATGGAGTTTCTCCTGTTGCAGATGAAGGCGTTGTTCTCAGGGTCCAGAGAACTGAAGGACGTTGATCAGCCCAACCGCCCTTGAGATTATGCACTTTCTTTTTGAGCAAGCTGAGGATCTGCTTATTAGCTGCTTCAACTTGACCATTACTTCGAGGATGATGGACTGACGCAAAGCGCAGCTTTGTTCCAATCTGCTTGCAAAAATCAACCATCTCAGCATTGTTGAACCGTGGTTCGTTGTAAGTGATTATTGCCATTGGGATACCATGCCGGCACACTATCTCTCCCCAAATGAAATTCTTCACGACTTGAGTCATTGTTTTTGCTAATGCCTTAGCCTCAATCTATTTGCTGAAGTAATCAATCATCACAATGATAAAGCGCCGTTGTCCGCTTGCCATGTGAAAAGGACCAATGAGATCCATTCCCCACACTGTAAATGGCCAAGGAGTTGTGATTGATCTGAGTGACTGAGCAGCTTGATGCTGAAGTGGAGCAAACTTCTGGCACTGAACACATGTTCTTGCATAAGCCTCAGAATCTTTCTTCATAGTAGGCAAGAAATAACCCTGCCACAGGATCCTTTTCTCTAAATTCCTTGCTCCTGAGTGACTTCCGCACTCACCAGAATGAACCTCTTGAAGCACAACAGTGGCTTCTTCTTCTGAGACACACCTTGCCATAGCAGAAAATAAAGTCTTTCTGTATAAGATGCCTGACACCAAGTAATAATGTGCTTACTTGATTTTGAACTTCTTCTTATCTTCGATTGAAGGATGGAAGTTTCCAATTGACAAGTAAAGAATGAGCGGATCCATCCAAGAGGGACGCTGATCAATTTGCATCAACTCTTCTTCATCCACTGCCGGGCGGAAGAGTTCAGAAGTTTTTCCTCTTGATGGAAGTCCATACTTGACAAGAACATCTGCCCCCTCATTTTATGATCTTGGGATGTGTTTAATAGTGAAAATTTTGAATCTACCAACTTTAACTTTTACATGAGTAAGATACTTCTTCAACACAGACTCCCTGGTCTCAAAGTTACCGAGAACTTGTGACGCCATTACTAGAGAGTCATTCTTTATGTACACATGGTCAATTCCGAGCTCTCTTGTAAGCCTCAAGCTTGCTAACAAGGCTTCATACTCTTCCTGGTTATTTGTAACTGGAAAATAAAACATGATTGCCTGCTTAAGTTTGATGTCATTTGGATTGATCAGAAACACTCCTGCTCTAGAAGAATTTCTACCTGAGGCACCATCAACATAGATGATACAAGCCAAAGGAGACCTTTCTGCTTGATCAGAAATGGACTCTGTAGTATCAATCAGGAAATCTGCTAGCACCTGAGCTTTGATAGCTGTCCTGGGCACATAAGAAATTTCAAACTAACTTAATTCAATTGCCCATTTAGCCAACCTGCCTGAATGCTCTGGTTTCTCCAGCACAATTTTCAAAGGCTGATCAGTGACTACTTGAACTGAGTGTGCCTGGAAGTAAGGACGGAGTCTACGAGCAGACATAACCAATGCCAAGGCCAACTTCTCCAGGATTGGATATCTCGTTTCTACATCTTTGAGAATATGGCTGACATAGTAAACTGGGAACTGCCTCCTGTTTTCTTCTCGAACGAGAACCGAGCGGACCGGCTCAAGGCCAACTCCTAAGCATAAGAACAACATCTCCCCTGATCTGGGGCTCTGCAGTAAAGGTGTTGAAGTCAATTGTCTCTTTAACTGTTCAAAGGCTTGGGAGCACTCTTCCGTCCATTGAAACTTGGACGCTCCTCGAAGAGTTTTAAAGAATGATGCACTCTTACCTCCGACTCGAGAGATAAACCTCCCGAGACCTGCCAACCTCCCCCCTAACTGCTGAACTTCTTTTGGAGAACGGGGAGGAGCCATATCAAGGATGGCTTTAACTTTGTTAGGGTTAGGGGCAAGCCCTTCTGGAGTAAGGAGATGACAAAGAAATTTCCCCTTACTCTCCCCAAAAGTACACTTTGATGGGTTGAGTTTCATTTTATATCTACACAGAGTAGAGAAAGTCTCTGCTAGATCTTGCAGGTGTAGTGAAAAAGACTTGCTTTTGACAAGAAGATCATCTACATACACCTCAAGGTTTCTTCCTTTTTGTTCCTTAAACACATGATCCATCATGCGTTGATAGGTTGCACCAACATTTTTAAGCCCGAAGGGCATTACGAGATAACAATAACAACCATCGTTAGTAATAAAGGAAGTATGAGCAACGTCGAGCTTGTGCATTCTTATTTGGTGGTAACCAGAGAATGCATCTAAAAAACTCATAAGAGAGTACCCTACCACAGAATCAACTAAAGAATCTATCCGAGGCAAGGGGTAAAAATCTTTGGGGCACACTTTATTTAAACGAGTGAAATCCACACACATTCGCCACTTGCCACCTGGTTTTTTAACCATTACAATGTTTGATATCCAGGTAGGGTATTGAATTTCACGAATAAAATTTGCTTTAAGGATCTTCGAGACCTCCTCTCTGATTGGATCAGCGAGCTTTGTTGCCACATCCCTCTTCTTCTGCTGCACTGGTTTGAAGTTGGGATCAACATTGAGATGGTGGCAAGCAACATCCGGATCAATGCCTGACATGTCCTCCGCTGCCCAAGCGAAGACATCCAGGTTCTTCAGCAAACAAGAGATCAACTCGGCCTTTTGATCTTCTGGTAACTCCGAGTTGATGGAGAGCTTCCTCTCCTCCCCCTCAGCAATGGGGACTCCTTGCGTCACCTGGGAAGGTTCCAGGTGAACTCCTTCACTATCCACAGCAGCCACTGACTGAGAAGACGCTTCTGCTGCTGCTGGGAAGATGAGAGGGGCGATTTCGATCATGTTGACTGTTCGAAGATAACACTCTCTAACATGCCTTGGGTTGCTCCTGACCCTACATAACCTGCCATCAGCATAAAACTTGATTGCAAGGTGGTAAGTCGAAACCACCGCTTGATATTTGTTAAGCAAAGGCCTTCCAAAGATTGCGTGATAAAAACTAGGAGCATCGACCACTATAAACTGAATTGGCTTGATCGCACCTCCAAGATTTATCGAGAGAGTGACGCTCCCCTTGACTTCTTTCCTTTCTCCTGAAAAACCGTAGAGCATCCCTTTGGTGGAAAGCAAAGGCTTCCCAGTGCTCAGGGCCTCGAAGGTTGACTTGAATAGGAGATTGACTGAGCTACCTGTATTAATTAGAATTCTATCCACTGTATAATCTTCAATGGATGCCTTGAATACAACAGCGTCGTCGAACGGATTGGCAGTCTGAGGAAGATCTTCCTGGCCAAAGGAAACATCTCCACCAGATGGAGCAGAGGAGGAAGAAGAGGCGACCTCTGCCCGAGAAACCCTCGCGATTGAAGACTTACAAGTAGCTTCGGTCCCTGCTCCTCCATGAATATAGAAGAGTCGCCCCAGGGCACCCTCATCATCTGCATCAAAACACTCAGGCCGAACATTGATAGGCTCCAGACGTCCTACATCCTCTATCTCCACACACTCCAACTGAACTTCAGCCACCTCCTTTCCCTTGGAGGTGGAAGGCTTCGAAAAATCGCTTTTCTTGCCCAGATCCTTGATCTTTCCCTCGACAAGCAATCTTTCAACCAAGTGTCGAAGAGCATGCAGTCTTTAGTTAAGTGACCCTTCTCTCAGTGGAAATCACAGTACTATTGTTCCTTGGCCTCCACTCTCTTTGAGGCCCTTGTCTCTTTTCCTCTGATTTTCTTTGAATGATCTGGACGACCTCTTCAATGTCAAATCCCAGATCTGCAAGCTCCTCCACGGAGCTGTTCTCATGCGGCCTTGGAGCAGGCAAGGCATTTTGAAGAATAGGAAGCGTTTGAAGCGGTACAGCTGGAGTGGCGTCCAATGGCAGTCTCTGATCAAGAAACTGTTGATGGCCGATGAAGGGTTTCTTATGGCGGAGGTTTCGCCCCCTTTGAGAATGAGGGTGGAAGTCAGGCCGAGGAGGCTTATTGTGATGATGGTTGTAAGAATAAGAGTTGGAAGCATCCCTTCCTTCAGCCTTAGCTGTGAGGGATGAGATATAGGTTGGGTTGGCGTTCTCGCCCTCGATGAAGCGATTGACCATTACGATCAATTCTTGGTAGGTTGATGGTGCCTTTATTCTTGCTTTGAACTTCAAGGGGCCTTCCCGGAGGCCATGAATCAGGGCAACTTTATAATAATCGGGGTTCACGTTCCTCACCCCCTGGATCTCCTTCTGAAAGCGATCAACGAACCGTGCAACCGATTCATTATCCCTCTGCTTGATGTCAAAGAGAGCTGCTGGTCCATATTTTCTCTTTTTTGAGGTAGCAAACCTCAGCAAGAGTTCGCTGCGAAGCTTAGCGAAGGAAGAAATTGTGCCCAGAGGCAACTCGTAGAACCACTCTCTCGCCTGCCCATCGAGAGTGGTAACCAAAAGCTTACATTTCAGGGCATCGGAGAGGCATTTCAATGCCTACAGATGGGCAATGAGATCAGTCTCCCCTGAGTAGAAAGGAAGACGGGGTTCTCTGAAGTTATTAGGAGCAGACTCCCATCGGATTCTATCGACGAAGGGAGATGGAGTTTCAAACTCTGCAGGGTAGGAGGGGCGGACTGGAATGAAAGGGTACGCGGGCTCGGCGGACTGGTGGTCAGCGAAGTCAAGCTGCGGGTAGGAGTTCCCCTGGCCGCCTCTCTGAAGAAGTCCATTACAGGGGCGAACTGATCACACTGAGGCCGCAGAGGAACTGCGGGCTGAGCTGGATGGCGAGGCTAAGGAGGAGTGACTGCAGGTGATCGCCGAAGAGGAGTTTGGCGAACTGGAGTCTGGCGGACCGGATTCTGGCGGACTGGGGTCTGGAGAACTGGGGTTTCCACAATATCTTATACGGCCTGAGGAGTGAGCCGCTGAGTCAGCGCGAGCAAGGCTTGACTAATGGTATCAAGTAGTTGATCGGTCTCCCTACGAGATCGTTCAGCCTCCCAACGAGACTGTTCTATGGCCTCCCACAGTGAGTCCTCTGGCGAACTGGAGCGGTCTGAATGACGGGCTCGGTGGTCTGATATATCTGTCCGCTGGTTTCAAAAAACTACTCAAATCTGAAGGCCGCGCGTTAACTGTTGATGCATGAAAAGCGAAAGGGAGTAAAGCACCACCAGCTAACGGTTCGAGCACTGGGGAAAGGAGGGGAAAAGGCAAACTGCAAGCAGCAATCTACTGAGCGAACAAAAAAAAGAGCACCAGAGCCGTGAGCAACGACAACACCAGACTTCGCCCTCCGCGGCCTGAATGCCTCTCTTGCGACGGGCTTTTCTTTGATTAGAATGAGTTTGATTACAGGGTTGGTCACAAGTCGAACAGGGGAAAGAACAAGAGCAGAGCAAGCTTGAGTCCACAAAGCTCGAGATTCGAGTCCGCAGCCTTCAACAAGTAGGCTCCAAGGCTCGAGTCAGCGTGCATTGGGTGCACCGCTTCCCCCTATTTATAGGTTCGGGGCCTTCCCAAATGAGCAGTGCTAAAATAACCGGTTGCCCGGGGTACAGGAGAACCGGGCAGCGGTGAAGGGAATCAAAAAAGAAAAGACAAGCAGTCTGCGCAAGAGGGGCGGAATGGGCTCGCGGGCTGGAGCTTCCGTCTGGCTGCAAGGCGCGATCCTGGCTAAGGGTCCACGACCTGTGTGGACTGACGCTTGAGTCTTCCTGGAGAGCTGGAGAACGATCTGGAAGCTGATCAACTGAGGCTGGACAAACTGGGTGGACTAGACAATCGAGTCCGCCGCTGAAGGAGGAGCACTAGAAATCCGGCCTGGGCGGACTGGGAACTGGAGTCCGCCGCTGGGGAAGCTTTGGATCTGTATGGTACTAATGACCTGAGCAAACTCAGGAAATCGAGTCCGCCAGAATAGGAGAAGGATCTGTTCTGCTGAACATGTTGCGGATTCTGGGGTTAACAATAACCTTCCTAAATGACGTTTGTTCTAGAGGAGTTTTCACCTTCTCATTGGCTAGAGCTTTCTTAGCAGCCTTATTTCTCCTTTGGGCTTTATTTCTCCTAGAAGATTTACTAGGAACAGCCACATGGCCTAAGCTAGCACCTTTTGCCTGAGCAAAGAATTCAACAACAAGCGGAAGAACTGTCTTGGGCTTGGAGAAACCTTCAACAAGTTTCTTTTCGGCTGCAAGTTGTTCTTCTAGTCCCTTGATGATTTTCTCCTTCAGATCTAGGTGCTCGAGAGCCTTTGTAACACCCCCGGTTTTTGTGTGATTATTTAATATTTATTTGGCGTTACGTTGACGCATGTTTGGCTGTGCCGTAGTTGGAGCATGGTCTTAGCTCTTTAGGTTTTCTTAGTGGATGTGTTATAGCCTGGTTACAAGATTCCCTAGCAAGCCAGTGTCAATTTTGGTGACCCGGTGATGCCTCTTCGGGAATGCTTGTATTTTGGCTTCGGGAGGTGTTAGCCCGACTTTTGTTTGTCGGATGTTGATTCTGACTTTGCCATTGGATTCGTAGCGTGAGTATTTAGCTATGGTGTGAATTTCGTCAAATTCCAAGATCTTTGGATTTTCGCATCGTTTTGAAGTTTTATTAAGTAATTAATATAATATATTATTATATTGATTTTTTTAGTATAATAGTGACTGTAGTGGCCGAGTGTTAATGTAGTGACTATTATAATAGATATTATATATAACATATTTTGGTCTTAGCCATATTCATCTTCCCCAAAACCGACGGCTAGCTTCCTGCGGAAGGAGACGAGTGACGGAAAAGCCTGGAGCCTTCGACCGCCGATTTCAGGAGTTTTAGAGCTCGAAATTCTTGTTTGAGGGTGGATTCAGACTGCTCTCGCCTAGGTCTTCGCCCATAGGGTAATTTTTCCGAGTTTCGTGGTCTTTCTAGAGGTCAAGGATTTCAGTTTGACCCTTTCTTCCTCTCTAAAGCTTAAGATTTCTTGGCTAAGTGTTCTTGCTGCCTGATCCGAGAGAAGGAGTGGAGCTGGCCGAGCCTTTCTTGAATTGAGGCAAGTGGTGTCTTTCTCATCCTTGCCAAGTTGCCCTTTTTCTTTCCTTATAGTTGTTATTGCCTCTTCTCCCTAGATCATAGGAGTGCTGTAAGTTTTGACCTGGTGCAGCTAGCTGTATGTGTAGAAATCCTAATTAGGTCATGAAATTTTTATCAAGTTGGACAATTAGCCTTAGTAAATTATATCTTATCTGACTGCTAGCCTAGGCTAATTAAATAGGTATATCTGTTGATCTGCCTAGATTCATCATCATGGTCCTCAATCCAAAATTTGGATTCAGCCATCTGTTAGTTTCAGTAAACAAGGAAATTGACTAATTTTGATTGGTAGGGTATAATCAGTATTAGTTAGAAAAGGACTGATGGGAGTGATTATCCTCTTTTAGGTTTCATTCCAGCTAGTCTATGCAAATACGAGAAATATTCTGATTTTGGGCTAGTTGTTGTGGTCTAGCATGGTCGGTTTGAGTAGAGCCATTTTTCTGCCAGGTCTCTACCACTTGGCGTTGAGTGTATCTTAGTACAGAAGTCCAGTTTTCAGGCTAAGTGTAAAAGTGTTGAGTGTGGTGGACACACTCAATGCCTAGCTGTTTTGGTGTGGAGTCTAAGTAAAAAAGCGTTGACAGCGTTTAGTGAGGTGAGCTCACTCAACACCGTCTATCTTGATAGTTTTTCTAAGACTTTTGGCGTTGAGTGAGTTGAGCTCACTCAATGCCATATAGCCAGCAAAACTTTTCTATGTCTTTTGGCGTTGAGTGAGTTGAGCTCACTCAACGTCGTCTGCTTAGCTTGGTAGTTTAAGTCAAAAGCGTTGAGTGAGGGGAGCTCACTCAATTTCTTTGGTTGTTTAGCGATGACAACATTGAGTGTGGTGATAACACTCAACGCCTTGGTCTATTTTAGTTGTTAAGTCAAAAGCGTTGAGTGTGGTGAACTCACTCAATGCCTTAGTTTGGTTTTGCTTCTAAGTAAGAAAGCCTTGAGTGAGGTGAGCTCACTCAATGCCTCCTTCTGTTTTTCTGCTAAGTGAAATAGCGTTGAGTTTGGTAAGCTCACTCAACGCCATTTCTTTGTTTTGCTGTTAAGGAAAATAGTGTTGAGTGTGGTAAGCTCACTCAATGCCTTTTCACTGTTAAGCTGTTAAGGAAAAAGCGTTGAGTGTGGCGAGCTCACTCAACGCCCTTTTGCTGGCTTTGCTGATTTAAGCAAGAAAGCGTTGACAGCGTTGAGTGAGCTGAACTCACTCAATGCCGTCGTCCAGAAAGCGTTGACAGCTTTGAGTGAGCTGAACTCACTCAACGCCGTCAGCTGTTTGTGCAGCTAAGTGTTTTAGCTGTTTGTTTTAGATTTAATGGGGTTCACTCTGGCTTTTTAGTGGATATAGGGCCACCAGCCTGGTAATATTTGTGAATCATTTTAATATTGGAGTTAATCTTGATTTCTGGGTTGAGTTGGACTGATGCCTCCACCCCTCTTTTCTTATCTTGCTAGACAATTGGACTGTTTGGTTGAGTTGGACTGATGTCGCCTCCACAGTACCTCTTGAAAAGATTTAGGTCTGATGGTTCTGGTTGGACACAGTTGGCACCGGCCCATGCCCATGTTTTTTTTTCTTTTTCTCCAGTATTAATTATTCTTTTGTTTCTTACACTCTGTTTAGATATTTTGTTATCCTGCTAACTCTACTTGTAGATATTCTAGAAGCTTGGCTTCATCCTCGCACTTGGTGCACCTTTGTTTACTCTATTTTGATGAGTATATTACCTTTACCTGTTTCATATTAATCTTTTAGCTGACATTGTCAGCATTCCTTTAATAGGATCTGGTAAACCCTTATGCTATTCTCTTGAATATAATCTAATTGCTCCTTTTCTGTTTTTATTCTCCCTTGCTAAGGTGTTCTTTTTTTTGAATGCCTCAGTTTCAGGGCTGTAGCTGATTGTGCGGATAGTTTTCTTTGAAGCTTGCTAGTAATCTGCTGGGTTGCAGAGATTTCTTCTCCTCACTATAGTGAGGTAGTTCTTAGATGAATTTTTTTTGTACAAACATACATGCTCACCAGTGGGTTGTGTCAGGATGTTGACGCCCACTGGTGGATTTCTTTATGGTACTAAGTACGTAACTTAAACTGCTTTTTTCTTTTTTGCCTATTTGAAGGTTGATTACTTGCTCTCTGGGATTGTTTTATGCTAGGGTGCATGTTAGATATTTTTAACTGATAAAACCCCTACCGATATTACTTCATACATGTCATATATCTAATACTAAAGTACTATCTTCTAAACTAACATAAAGACGATTTTCATACTATATTAAATTTAGAGTCTTGCATTTCATGAGTTGTCCTTTGGGGACATTTATGCTCACGTAGGATGTCAAATTATCATAAATAAAGTATTTTTCCGCAGCATATAACTATGTTTTCTTATGGACTAGTTGATCCACTGTGCCGAGGGATACAACCATCTAACTTAACTAGATTTAAAACATTATAACTGATGATTTTCTTTTAAAACTGTAGAGTTTGGAGTTTTGCCTGAACGTCTGCAGTTATCTCCTGCACGGCGTGGCATCACGACGCTTATTTTCTCTTACTCTGATATAATTTTTATGCTGAGAAAATGCGGGTTGTGACAGTTGGTATCAGAGGGAGGTTGTTTGACAATTTGTCGGGCAACCTTCCCTTGTTAGTGTTAGTTGTTTAGTATCATATCATATACACACCGATGTGTCATCAGTATGTCTTGGATGAAGCATGAACACTACACTCATAAGCATGATTAGAAGTATACGGGGCCTATTATGTAGTATGGGATGCATAATATGTGTTTGTATATGGATCCACCATAGGTGGCAATATGTGAGGGTTATGTAGTATGGGATGCATAACCTCACCACATGAATGCCCATTAGCACGTTTTCTCTTTTCGTTGCATGCAATATTATGTAGTATGAGATACATAACATTGCATGTGTACGCCGCTCATAACATGCACTAGAGCCTTTTATAGAATGCATAACACAACATGCATAACATAACATAGCATAAGCACAATGTGCCAAGCTAAAGATGTATATGATGACATATGTACACACATGGTTTTGAGTCAAAAGGAATATAAATTCATGCATTCATGGTCTAAGCACATGAGTTAGTGTGATGATGGTGAATCATCCTAAGATAAGCATAATATCATTATTGAAAATCTGAGAGCAAGTTAGCAGTTTAAGCAAATACTTAAGTATGTTTTGTTTGTATTAGGTTGTTGGTTCTAGAGGAAGGGCTAGGTTTTGTCTAGTTGTTTATTGTGCTTATAGATGTCGAGACGTCCTTCGACGAGGATGACTCCCCAATATGAGGGCGAGTCTTCAGGAGCGCAAAACGATGCGATGATGGAAAGTCTGTGGAAGAGCAATGATGCTTTGTCGAGGCAAATGGTGGATGTGCAGTCCCAGATCCAGTCTCTGTTATCAGTTATGTCCGGGCTAGCTCCGAGAGTGCAGGACCCTGCCGAGGGTCGAGCTGTTCCTGCCCCTCCTGCTCCTCTAGTGATCCGGTAGTGGTTCCACCAGAGATGACATTTATCTCGCACTTTCAGCGACCCATGCCTCCTACTTATGATGGAAAGGCAGATTTAATGGTCTTGGATGATTGGCTTATAGCGATCGAGGAAATGTTTTCCTACTCGGGAGTTATAGAAGATCAAAGGGTAATGATCGCCACCTACCAACTCAAGGTCTTAGCAAAGAGTTGGTGGCTAAGAGAGAAGGAAAACCATAAAGATGTGTACTCCTGGGAGTCTTTTAAGGGGCTGCTGCTGAGAAAGTTTCTGCCTTCGGTCGAGCGGGACGGTTTGATGAATGACTTCTTACACTTAAAGCAAAGGCAACTCACAGTTAGTGAGTACGAGATCGAATTCAGTAAACTAAGTTGGTTTGCCCCTGGCTTGGTAAGTTCTGAAGCGGATCGAGTTAAGCGATTTCTTGGTGGTCTAAGAAGTGACGTCCAACAGTTAGCCAGTGCTTATGGATCAGATAGTTATGCTGATATGGTAGAAGCTGGTTTGAAGGTCGAGGAGATTGACAATGCAAAGAACAAAGGACAGCGGATGAGAAAAGAGAAACGAAAGTCCGATGAGGGTAAGAACACCCAGGTATCCGGTGCTGCTCCGAGGAAGAGGAGTAAGGAAGTATGTAGTTTTTGTGGCCAATCGGGCCACCCTTTAGAGAGATGTTACCAGAGAATTGGAGCTAAGAAGAAGGAGCAGTTAATGCGATTCTGGGTGCTCCTAAGAGGGACTTGGTGTTTACTTTGTGCAAGAAGAAGGGGCATGTTAAGACAAAGTGCCCGCAGCCCCAAACCATTCTTCAGCCAGTCCCACTTCGGGCTTTGCCCCTGCCACAACAATTGGACAAAGGAAAAGGAAAGTTGAACGTAATTTCGTCGGAAGAAGCTCAGACGTCCACTAAAGTCATATCAGGTTAGATCCTCTTCTAGTTCCACTTATTAGTTTGTAGTTATAATCTTAGCATTCGTTTCCTTAGATACATGTACGATCTTATAGGAAGATTTAAGGTGAAGAACCGTTGGGCGCGTGTTCTCTTTGATTCCGGTGCTACCAACTCGTTTGTGGCTAGGACCTTTGTTGAGCGCCATCGTCAGAGTCTGGATTAAGTTGGCGATGCGTTCTATGTCAAGTTTCCTTCTGGTGATTCTGTGATATCGGACTAGGGCATTTAGAGTTGTCCGATTATTCTAGGTGACTTTCTAGCAGAGGCAGATCTGAAGGTGATCGACTTGTAAGATTTTGATGTGATCTTAGGCATGGACCGGTTGTCCAGATACGATACTGTTATCTAGTGCAAGGGTAAGCGCTTAGACTTCAAAAAAGGCAACAGTTAGCCTGGGAGTGTTTATGGTGATCCACGCCAGTTCTCTCCAGTTATTTCTGCGGTATGTGCTCAGAAGCTGTTAGATTCTGGCTGTTTTGCTTGTTTGGTCTCATGTTTAGGTACCGTTAGCAGTTTGCCACATTTAGAAGAGATCCATGTTGTGCGCGAGTTTTCAGATGTGTTTCCTGATAACCTTCTTGGTCTTCCACCTGATAGAGATGTTGAGTTTGTAATAGATTTGGAGCCGGGCACGCGTCCTATTGCGAAGGCGCTGTACCGTATGTCCCCTCGTGAGCTGGAGGAGTTGCGTACCCAGCTGGATGAGTTACTAGAGTATGGTTTTATAAGGCCGAGTTCTTCACCCCTGAGTGCTCCTGTTCTGTTTGTTAAGAAGAAAGATGGATCGATGAGGCTTTGAATCAATTATAGAGAATTGAACATGGTCACGACTAAGAACAGGTATCCCCTGCCGAGAATCGATGACTTGTTTGATCAATTGCACGGTAGCACTATGTTTTCAAAGATAGATCTTCGTTCTAGCTACCATCAACTCAGGATCCATGAATCGGATATCCCACGGACTACTTTCCGTTCCAGGCATGGGCATTTCGAGTTTTTGGTGATGTCGTTTGGTTTGACCAACGCGCCCTCTTCCTTTATGGACATGATGAACCGTGTGTTCAAGGATTTTCTGGACAAATTCGTAGTCGTGTTTATAGACAACGTTCTGGTATATTCCCGCAATGCTGAGGAGCATGACCAACATTTGCGTTTGGTATTATCTTCTTTGAGGGACCATAAGTTGTTCGCCAAGTTGATTAAGCGCGAGTTCTGGTTGCCTCAGATTTCTTTCCTGGGTCATGCGGTTAACAGGGATGGAATTTATGTCGACTCAGAAAAGATAGCAGCTGTTATGGAATGGACGAGGCCTGCTACACCCAAAGAAATAAGAAGCTTCCTAGGGTTGGCTGGCTACTATAGAATATTCGTAGAAGGATTCTCTACGTCGTCTGCGCCTTTGACTAAGTTGACGCAGAAGAATGCATCTTTCGTTTGGAGCGAGAAGTGCGAGGAAGCGTTCCAAGAGCTGAAGGATAGGTTATGCACTACTCCGGTTTTGACATTGCCTACAGAAGGAATGGATTATGATGTTTATGTTGACGCATCACATGTTGGGCTTGGATGCATGTTGATGCAAGAAGGCTAGGTGATGGCGTATGGGTCAAGACAGTTAAAGACTCATGAAAGAAATTACCCTAGGCATGATCTAGAGTTCGCAACAGTGATTTATGCTCTGAAATTGTGAAGACACTTACTATATGGCGCGCAATGCAAGATATATACAGATCATAAGAGTTTAAGGTATGTCTTCACTCAGAAAAAATTGAACTTGCGTCAGCGCAGATGGTTGGAATACGTGGCTGATTATGAGGTTGAGATTTTATACCATCCGGGCAAGGCTAATGTGGTAGCCGATTCCCTGAGTCGGAAGACGGGGAAAATTTTCAATCTTTCAGCTGACTTGTTGATAGAAGAATACCTCTTGATGGATATTGCTGTGGGGAGCTGTGATTCGCCGAATATGTTGGTGTTAGCAGAGCCTTCTTATATTGTGCATACAAGGCTACATCAGAAGGATGATCCGGATTTACTGCACCTGTATATTAGGACTGAGAAAGGGGGCTACCAGATTTTTCTATTGATGATGCGGGTACCTTAAAGTACCGCGGCAGATTTTGTATCCCCGCTGTCATGGATATTCAAGACAAGTTGTGCAATGAGGCGCATGGTTCCAGCATTGCCTACTACCCAGGCTCTACTAAGATGTATCAGGATTTGAAGAAAATTACCTGGTGGTATGGAATGAAAGGTGATATAGCCAAGTTTGTTTCTGAGTTCTTCACCTGCAGGCGTGTTAAGGCTGATCACGGAAGGCCTGGGGGAAAGTTGACTCCCTTGGAGATTCCGATTTGGAAGTGGGAGAGCATTTTGATGGATTTCATCACAGGTTTACCGAGATCTCCTCGAGGGCATGATTCAGTCTGGGTTATCGTGGACAGATTGACGAAGTGTGCTCACTTCGTACCTTATAAGATTGATTACCCCATGAAGAAGATAACTGAGCTATATCTGAATGAAGTCATCCGGTTGCATGGAATTCCAGTCAGTATTATATCAGTCCGAGACTCCAGGTTTACATATCGCTTCTGGAAGAGTTTGCAAGAGGGTTTGGGTATTGATTTGAGATATTCTATCGCATATCATCCGCAGAAAAAAGGTCAAATAGAGCGAGTTAATCAGATCGTGGAAGACATGATCAGATGTTACATTTTAGACCACAGAGGAGCGTGGGATGAGCGTTTGAGGCTGATGGAGTTTGCTCATAATAATAGTTATCAAGAAAGCTTGCAAATGGATCCTTTTGAAGCTCTGTATGGGAGGCGCTGCAGGACTCCCCTGTTTTGGACCGAGATTGGCGAGAGACCATTGTTGGGTCCAGACGCGCTCGAAGAAATGGAAGTTTCTGTAAAGCTTATTCGAGAGAATCTTCGGATAACTCAAGAGCGTTATGAGAAGAACGCCATTCGGCGTAGATCTGATTTAGAGTTTGTTGTAGGGGACTTTGTTTTTCTTAAAGTTTTCCCGATGGTTGGAGTTAAGAGGTTCGGTAAGAACCGGAAGTTGGACCCAAGGTATGTGGGACCGTTTAAAATTGTTGAGTGGATCGGTGCGTCAGCATACAAGCTGGAATTTCCCGCAAATTTTCCTGGTGTGCACAATGTTTTTCACGTAAGCCAATTGCGGAAGTGTATGCTAGGTGACAGACAAATTTTGAATTTGTGCCCCAGTTAGAGCCAAATCTTTCTTATGTCGAGGTGCCTGTCTGCATTCTGGATACTCAAGATCGTGTATTACGGAGGAAGACCATCCCGATGGTTAAAGTTTTGTGGAGAAACCAGGACATGGAGAGCGCGACTTGGGAATTGGAGTCAGCTATGAGGGAGGCTAACCCTCATCTATTTTCCTTTTTTTTGCTTGGTATGTAACCTTCCTTATAACCCTTGGTTATTTATTCTTTTCCTTCTATAGTAGGAGTTTTGTACGTAAAGTTTCGGGACAAAACTTTCTTTTAGGGGCAGTGACTGTAACGCCCCTAGTTTTTGTGTGATTATTTAATCTTTATTTGACGTTACGTTGACGCATGTTTGGCTGTGCCGTTGTTAGAGCATGGTATTAGATCTTTAGGTTTTCTTAGTGGATGTGTTATAGCATGGTTGCAAGATTCCCTAGCAAGCCAGTCTCAATTTTGGTGACCCAATGAGGCCTCTTCGAGAATGCTTGTATTTTGGCTTCGGGAGGTGTTAGCCTGAGTTTTGTTTGTCAGATGTTGATTCCAACTTTGCCATTGGATTCGTAGCGTAGGTATTTAGCTACGGTGTGAATTTCGTCAAATTATGAGATCTTTGGGTTTTCGCGTCGTTTTTAAGTTTTATTAAGTAATTAATATAATATATTATTATATTGATTTTTTTTAGTATAATAGTGGTTGTAGTGGCTGAGTGTTAATGTAATGAATATTATAATAGATATTATATATAGCATATTTTTGTCTTAACCCTATTCATCTTCCCCAAAACCGACGGCTAGCTTCCTGCGGAAGGAAACGAGCGACGGAAAAGCCTGGAGCCTTCGACCGCCAATTTCAGGAGTTTTAGAGCTAGAAATTCTTATTTGAGGGTGGATTCAGACTGCTCTCGCCTAGATCTTCATCCCTAGGGTAAGTTTTTCGAGTTTCGTGGTCTTTCTAGAGGCCAAGGATTCCAGTTTGATCCTTTCTTCCTCTCTAAAGCTTCAGATTTCTTGGCTAAGTGTTCTTGCTGCCTGATCCGAGAGAAGGAGTGGAGCTGGCCGAGCCTTTCTAGAATTGAGGCAAGTGGTGTCTTTCTCATCCTTGCCAAGTTGCCCTTTTCTTTCCTTATAGTTGTTATTTCCTCTTCTCCCTAGATCATAGGAGTGTTGTAAGTTTTGTCCTGGTGTAGCTAGCTGTATGCGTAGAAATCCTAATTAGGTCATGAAATTTTTATCAAGTTGGACAATTAGCCTTAGTAAATTATATCTTATCTGACTGCTAGCCTAGGCTAATTAAATGGGTATATCTATTGATCTGCCTAGATTCATCATCATGGTCCTCATTCGAAAATTTTGATTCATCCATCTGTTAGTTTCAGTAAACAAGGAAATTGACTGATTTTGGTTGGTAGGGTATAATCAGTATTAGTTAGAAAAGGACTGATGGGAGTGATAATCCTCTTTTAGGTTTCATTCCAGCTAGTCTATGCAAATAAGAGAAATATTCTGATTTTGGGCTAGTTGTTGTGGTCAAGCATGGTCGGTTTGAGTAGTGCCATTTTTCTGCCAGGTCTCTGCCCCTAGGCATTGAGTGTATCTTAGTACAGAAGTCCAATTTTCAGGCTAAGTGTAAAAGCATTGAGTGTGGTGGACACACTCAACGCCTAGCCGTTTTGGTGTGGAGTCTAAGTAAAAAAGCGTTGACAGCGTTGAGTGAGGTGAGCTCACTCAACGCCGGCTGCCTTGATAGTTTTTCTAATTCTTTTGGCGTTGAGTGAGTTGAGCTCACTCAACGCCGTCTAGCCAATCAGACTTTTCTGTCTTTTGGCATTGAGTGATTTGAGCTCACTCAACGCCGTCTGCTTAGCTTGGTAGTTTAAGTGAAAAGCGTTGAGTGTGGGGAGCTCACTCAACGCCTTTTGCTGTTTAGCGATGATAGTGTTGAGTGTGGTGATAACACTCAACGCCTTGGTCTATTTTAGCTATTTAATCAAAAGCGTTGAGTGTGGTGAACTCACTCAACGCCTTAGTTTGGTTTTGCTGCTAAGTAAGAAATCCTTGAGTGAGGTGAGCTCACTCAATGCCTCTTTCTTTTTTTTCTGCTAAGTGAAAAAGCGTTGAGTGTGGTAAGCTCACTCAACGCCATTTCTTTGTTTTATTATTAAGGAAAATAACGTTGAGTGTGGTAAGCTCACTCAACGCCTTTTCTCTGTTGAGCTATTAAGGCAAAAATGTTGAGTGTGGTGAGCTCACTCAATGCCCTTTTGCCGGTTTGCTGATTTAAGCAAGAAAGCGTTGACAATATTGAGTGAGCTGAACTCACTCAACGTCGTCGTCCAGAAAGCATTGACAGCGTTGAGTGAGCTGAACTCACTCAACGTCATCAGCTGTATGTGCAGCTAAGTGTTTTAGCTGTTTGTTTTAGATTTAATGGGGTTCACTCTAGCTTTTTAGTGGATATTGGACCACCAGTCTGGTAATATTTGTGAATCATTTTAATACTGGAGTTAATCTTGATTTGTGGGTTGAGTTTGATTGATGTCACCGCCCCCTCTTTTCTTGTCTTGCTAGACAATTGGACTGTTTGGTTGAGTTGGACTGATGCCGCCTCCACAGTACCTCTTGAAAAGATTTAGGTCTGATGGTTCTGGTTGGACACTGTTGCCACCGGCCCATGCCCATCTTTTTTTTTCTTTTTCTCAAGTATTAATGATTCTTTTGATTCTTACACTCTGTTTAGATATTTTGTTATCCTACTAATTCTACTTGCAGATATTCTAGAAGCTTGGCTTCATCCTCGCACTTGGTGCACCTTTGTTTGCTCTATTTTGATGAGTATATTACCTTTACCTATTTCATATTATTCTTTTAGCTGACTTTGTCAGCATTCCTTTAATAGGGTCTGGTAAACCCTTATGTTATTCTCTTGCATATAATCTAATTGCTCCTTTTATGTTTTTATTCTCCCTTGCTGAGGTGTTCTTTCTTTGAATGCCTCAGGTTCAGGGTTGTAGTCGATTGCGCGGCTAATTTTCTTTGAAGCTTGATAGTAATTTGCTGGGTTGTAGAGATTTCTTCTCCTCACTGTAGTGAGGTAGTTCTTAGATGCCTTTTTTTTGTACAGACATATATGCTCACCAGTGGGTTGTGTCAGAATGTTGATGCCCACTGGTGGATTTCTTTATGGTACTAAGTACGTAACTTAAACTGCTATTTTCTTTTTTGCCTATTTGAAGGTTGATTACTTGCTCTCTGAGATTGTTTTATGTTAGGGTGCATGTTAGATATTTTTAAATGATAAAACTCCTACCGATATTACTTCATACATGCCATATTTCCAAAACTAAAGTACTATCTTCTAAACTAACGTAAAGACGATTTTCATACTATATTAAATTTAGAGTCTTGCATTTCATGAGTTGTCCTTCGGGTACATTTATGCTCACGTAGGATGTCAAATTATCATAAATAAAGTATTTTTCCGCAGCATATAATTATGTTTTCTTGTGGACTAGTTGATCCACTGTGCCAAGGGATACGACCATCTAACTTAACTAGATTTCAATCATTATAACAAATGATTTTCTTTTAAAACTGTAAAGTTTGGAGTTTTTCCTGAGCGTCTGCAGTTATCCCCTGCACCGCGTGGCATCATGACGCGTATTTTCTCTTACTCTGATATAATTTTTATGATGAGAAAATGCGGGTTGTGACAGCCTTATTGTATTCTTCCATAGCATTATGGAAGTCTTTCTTGAGTGAGTCCATCATTACCATTTCCTCTCTCAGATTGCTCTCTTCAGCCTTAAGAGATTTGATCTCCTTAGCCTGAGCTCTTGCCACTCTATGACATTTGTCATAGGCTTTGTTCAACTCTTTATATTGAGACATGAGTTCAGATTCCTCATCAGAAGAACATTCCTTATTTTCATGGTCAGAATCATCAGATTCAGAAAGAGGTGTGTGAGAGTTTACCTTCTCAGTGAACTAGAGCTCTTCTTCTTCTTCAGTTTGTGCCATAAGCCCAAAGTAGGCTTCCTCCTCATCACTAGACTCAGATGAGTCTGTGTCACTGAGGGTCTTGCCTTTCTTGGCTATCAGGCTTCTTTTTGTCTTCTTCTTATTGTAAGATGTTTTCTTTTTGCCTCTTCTTCCACCCTCCTTCTTATGAGGGCAGTCAACTATAACGTGACTTGACTTATTGCAATAGTAGAAAACAATGTTAGTAGAATTATGTTTGTTCTGTTTAGAGTTATATCTGTTTTAGCTACTTGAGCCTTTCTTGTAGCAATCATCATCGTGACGTGATCTTCTAAATGAGGCATCCTTGCTTTTCCATTGCTTCTTCTTGTTCAAGAATTTCTTGAACTGTCTTGAGAGTAGAGAGAACTCTCCTTCAGATAGTTCTTAACCTGAGATGCTTGGCTCTGAAGATTCTTCTTCAAGAATCTCAAGAACTTATCATTCAGTTCTCTGTTGGTGAAGAATTGTCCATATACTCTTAGGCCGTTAATTATCTTGAAGAAATTTTCAAATGTATCTTCAATGGTATCCTTGGATCCTTGTCGGAAGGCTTCATATTTTTGATTCAAAAGGGTTCTTCTGTCATCCCTATCTTCTTATGTACCTTCTATCAAGGTGATGAGGGACTGCCACATTTCCTTAGCAGATTGGCAGTGAATCAGATTTTGCATCATAGAGTCATTGACTGCACTTGCGATGATGTTTTTGTCCTTCTTGTCTAAGGAGACAAGTGCAATCTCATCCTTGTCGAGATCCATCAACTTCTTAGGAACTTTCTTTGTTGGATCTATAATGGAGACGGTCAAGGAACATAAGGACCTTCTTCAACAATCATGAAGATCCTTGGAACGATAGCTTCAATGAAGAACTTAATCCTTTCTTTCCACATGGGAAAGTTGGTCTTTGTACACAAGGGAAGCTTGACAAAATCCTTGGCTTTGTCCATTCTTGGATAACTCAAAAGAAAACTTGGGGCAGATCTGATCAAGGTGTTAACCTTTTAATGATCAACCTCCCTCCGATAACAATTGAAAAACATTTAAGTTGTCTACCTAAATCACCTAGAGGGGGGTGAATAGGTGAGTTGAGCGTCTATTTGCAGAATAAAAAATTTAGCGATCTAGCATAGAGAAATAACCAAGCAAACACAGATGACGCCAAGAATTATAGTGGTTCCCCAACCTTGGGTACGTCCACTTTCCACTCACCGATCTAGCAAAGCACCAGACTCGGCTACTCCACTATTCTCGGATTTAAAACAATCCTACCACTCGGAACAACGTTCCTACAACTCGATCCACCAAACGGATCTACACTCAGAAGATGAAAACTTCCTATAACTCGGAGAACAAAGCTCCTACACTCGGAGAATAATCTCCTACAATAATAAATTGAATTTAAGAAATACAAACAGTAATTTTTCTCAGATCTAGAAATATCTCATCGTAGGTCTTCCTTCTTGAAATAGCGGCTCTATCAGAAAATGTAGAAGAAGACACGGCTGGATTCTAGATCTGAAATCCTTGGACTCACAGAATCAAAGAGAGGATATAGAGATGAAAAACAATCTTGATCTGTAAGTCGACTGGTCTGAATCTTCTTGAACGAAAGCCCTTGGCGATTTGCACGATGAGCGGCAGCGGCTTCCGATTAGGAAAGAGAATTCACGATTCAGAAAACTTAGAATATTTTTTTCACATGCTTGTTGTTAGGGTAAGTCAAAATGACAAGAACTTTTATAAGATCTCCCTAACGGTTAGATTTATCATTAATGACTGCCACGTGGACCAATCACATCAATTTATTTGAAAAATCCGTCTGTCAGGGACTTGTCGAATTTTTCTGAACAAAAGATAGGATTACTCGAGTGAAGAGAGTACTACTCGAGTGAAGAGAGTACTACTCGAGTACTAAGACTGGCTCTCAAGAGGACAGTATCAAACTACTCGAGAAGAACATTTAAGGAAACTTTAGAATAGAATTCAATATTACTCGAGTGGAATGAGGATTACTCGAGTGCTAGAAATACTACTCGAGAGACAGAAGTGGACTTCCCGAGAAAAGAACTTAGAGAAAAATTCTGGAAAGGAAGCTGGTTAATCGAGTACTGGATCTGGACTTCTCGAGAAGTAGATGGATTACTCGAGTACTGGAACTCCACTACTCGAGTGGGATAGACATTACTCGAGAACTTTACTTCTGTCACTCGAGTCAAAGGCTCATATACTCGAGTGCTGAACTTGATTTCTGTTACTCGAGACAATCTAATACTACTCCAGTAATCAATATAACTACTCGAGTACTTGAACTTCAGTACTCGAGAATAATACTTAGAAAATTTCTGAGATGGAGAAATTGATAACTCGAGAAAGAGAAGAGGTCTACTCGAGTAATGGACTTGGCTTCTCGAGAACTAGATTCAAGCTTCTCGAGAACCATTTCCTTTACTCAAATTTAGACTAAACCTACTCGAGTACATCTAAAGGTTATACTCGAGTACTATAGTTCTACTCGAATAAAACACTTAGAAGAATTTCAGTTTATGAAAATTTTTGTTTTTTCATTCCAATCAGCAACAAGTCTTCTTTCATCAAACCTTGTGCTTGAAAATGAAGTGTATCCCAATAGAGAGGCTACACATGATTCAACACCATGGATCACATAACGAGGGATTATATTGTATGGTCCTGTGTTTGGTGACCCACTGTAGACTGACATTGGTCTATACTTGGCAATAAGTCCTACAAACACATAACTCAAGCAATACATCAAATACAACTTAATTCATCTTAGTTCAAGGGTGACTTCATACAAATCTAGGTTATTATGGATACAATACCCAACAAAACTCCTCATTCCTTGGGTACCATAGGCCAAGATCTGGTGTGCCCTTAAGATACCTCAAAATCCTCTTTGCAGCTGAGTAGTGAGATTTTTTAGGGCAAGCCTGATACCTAGCACAAACAATTGTAACATACATGATGTCTGGCCTACTTGCAGTTAGATATAGAAGGGAGCCAATTATCCCTTTATACAAAGTTTCAACAACAGGTTTCCCTGCCTCATCTTTGCTTGTAAGCATACTTGACCCCATGGGAGTTTTCATGGTGGAGGCAGTCTCCATAGCAAATTTTTTGATTAAATCCCTAGTAAACTTAGACTGGGATATAAACAAGCCATCATCAGTCTGTCTAACATGGAGTCCCAAGAAGAACTTAAGTGCACTCATACTGCTCATCTCAAACTTTCCTTGCATAAGTTTGGCAAACTTTCTACAAAGGTTGTCATCAGTAAATCCAAAGATAATGTCATCTACATATATTTGGACTAGGATGATCTTACCCTTAGATTCTCTTAGGAATTGTGTCTTGTCTATCTTCCCCCTTGAGAATTTATTATGAATGAGGAAGCTATATAATGTCTCACACTATGCTCTAGGGGATTGCTTCAGCCCATATAGAGCTTTCCTAAGTCTATAAACAGAATCAGGTGAGTTAGGAACAATAAAACCTAAAGGATGCTCAACATAGAATTCTTCCTTTAAGTCACCATTTAGGAGGGATGACTTCGCATCCAACTGGTAGACCTTGAATCCCTTGTGTGCAATATATGTAAGGAACAGTCTGATGACTTCCAATCTTGCTACAGAGTCAAAGGTTTGATCAAAATCAATACCTTCTTCTTGTTTGTACCCCTTAGCTACTAATCATGCTTTGTTCTTGATTATAATGCCATTTTCATCAAATTTATTCATGTAAATCCACTTGACTCCAATGATATTATGTCTTTGTGGTCTGGGAACCAACTTTTAGATCTTACACCTCTTAAATTGGTTCAGTTCTACTTGCATAGCTACAATCTAGAACTGATCTATGTTAGCCTCTTCAAATTTCTTTGGCTCCACCTGTGATAGGAAGCTAGACTATAGTGCTGTGTTGATACTTCTGATCCTGGTCACCACTCCTTGGTTGACATCACCAATGATCTGGTGTCTTGGATGATCCCTTAGATGCTTGACTGCTGGAGGCAATCTTGCTTCAGCATTAGCTACAGGGGCAGCTTCTTGCTGATCTTCATCCACCTCACTTGTGTCTTGCAGTCCTTCTACTGGAATGTCCATTCCATCAGCTTTATCTTGGACTAATGGATCATCTTCTTTGAGAGTTAGCTGGTCCATCATCTGTTCTATACCTGCAATACTAGAAGAAGAGCTTGGCATCTTACTGCTAATCATAGTAGACTCATCAAATACTATATGAACAGATTCTTCTACAACTTGGCTTTTCAAGTTGTAGATCTTATAGGCTTTACTATGATTGTTGTACCCAACAAAAATCCCATCAAAGGACTTGGCAGTGAACTTAGTCATATAGGACTTCCCATTGTGAAGCATATATCACTTACTACCAAAGATTCTGAGATAGCCCAAGTTTGGTTTTGTGCCTTTCAAGATCTCATAGGGAGTCTTCTTGTGTCTCTTGGTGATATAGGCTCTATTAAGGACATGACATGTAGTATTCACTTCCTCAGCCCAAAAATATTATGGGAAAGATGTGTCACTCAATAATGTCCTTCCAACCTCTATGAGAGTTCTATTTTTCCTCTCAACAATCCCATTTTGCTGGGGTGTTCTTGAATAAGAAAATTCCCGATGAATCCCTAGCTCTTCACAGAACTTTGTCATGTTACCAGACTGGAATTCAGTCACATGGTCACTTCTGATTTTGACCATAGTACTGTCAAACTCATTCTGAATTTACTTGACAAACTTCATGAAGACATCAAGGGTTTCATTCTTTTTCTTAAGAAAGAATACCAAAGAATACCTGGAATAGTCATCAACCACCACAAGGGTATAGACTTTCCTAACAAAACTATGAACTGGCATAAGACCAAACAAGTCCATATGCAAGAGGTATAAACACCTCACAGAGTCTTTGGTCCCAATGCCCTTGAAGGAGGCTTCGGTATGCTTGCCCTTTTGGTATGCTGAGCAAATTCCCTCCTTGGTGCACTTCACATTAGGACCATTCCACACTAGCTCTTGACTAAAGAGCTTGTCAATAGTCTTGTAATTCAAATGAGCTAGCCTCTTATGACAGACATAATATGAGACTTTCTCATTTGCCACTAGACAAATAGGAGAGTCTGTATCTAGACAAAGAAAGTTTAAACAATAAACATTTCAACTCTTAGTGCCTGTCAAGATGACATCTTGGTCATTTAATCTCTTAATCTGACACTCATCCTTATGGAAGACAATAACATAGACAAGATCAGAGAGTTGACTTATGCTTATGAGGTTGTGTTGTAACCCTTCAACATAAGCCACTTTTGTGATGGTGACTATGTAATTGGTAATCTTACCATAGCCTCTAGTCACCCCTCTATTTGAACCACCAAATATAACCTTAGGTCCATCTTTCACTAGAGTGTACTCCTTTAAGTTGCTCCTTGTCCCAGTCATGTGCCTTGAACAACCACTGTCCAAGTACCATATATGAGTATGGGCACTTGGACTAACCTGCATCACACAATTCATTTTACCTTAGGACCCCAATATCTATTGGGTCCTAGGTGCATGTTAGTATGAAAATGAACTTGTCTACCAACATTTTTCTGACTGGTGGATTGACAGCTGCTCTTGGCACACTTGGATTGTGCTAGCAGTCTATATCAAAGTGGACCACTATTGGGTATTGCATCCACAATAACCTAGATTTGTGTGAAGTCACCTTTAAACTAAAATGAATTAAGTTTGTATTTGATGCCTTTCTCTAGTTGAATGCTTGTAGGTCATTATTGCTAAGTGTAGACCAATGTCAGTTTATAGTGAGCCACCAAACACAGGACCATGTAATGTAATCCCTCATTGTATGATCCATGGTGTTGGCTCATGTGTAACCTCTCTATTGAGATGAACTTCATTCTCAAGTACTAAAGAATTGAAGAAAGGAAGTGTTGCTGATCCTTGGTTAAAGAAGAAATTTTTTATTTTTTTTTCTATAATTTCCCAAGTTAGTTTTTCGAAAAGAGTAAGTTTTTTAAGAAAGCATTGTTGTTTTCGAAAAACATTATGACCTTCCAAAAAACTCTCTAATAGTTCTAAGTTCTATTTTTCGAGAAATACCCTGAAGATGTTTTCAAAAAGCCCAAGTACATTTTTCGAAAAACAATGTTCTTTTCGAGAAACATAAAATCTTTTCGAAAAATTCTTAGAAACCTGTTATAGTTCTGTTTTTCGAAATGTCCTGAAGATGTTTTCGAAAACCAATTTCATTTTTCGAAAAAGGAATTCCGTTTTCGAATAATCAAACGCATTTTCGAGAAAGACAAGATGCTTTCGAAAAGCCAAATCTTCTTTTGAAAAATCCGTATTCAGATCAAAGAAATTCTGCGTAAAGCCTTTTTCGAATAAGGCCATGATGTTTTTCGAAAAGACAAGTTGTTTTCGAAGAATTCTAATCCTTTCGAAGAATGAAGATGAAGAAAATTTCTAAGTTCTATTTCGTCGAACGCAGCTTCTATTTCGTCGAGCGCAACTTCTGTTTGACTAACGAGATTTCAAATGATTAATTCTTACTTAATATGATTGATTATCATTCCTTAAATGATTTCAGACCATTAGAAAAAGTTCTATATAAAGTCTTGTCAGAAATTTCGCTAACCCTAATCTTAATAGAAGTCAGAATCACCGCAAGTTCTATATCGAGACAAAGCTGCACACGTCATCTTCGTTCTTCTCTAAAGCTTCATCCTCGATGCAGCGATTTTACAGAAGAAAGATTTGACAGATCACAAGATTCAAGACTCTATATTCATTCACTTGATCTTGTCGAATCCAAAGAATTTGAGATCGTGTTCTCTCAAGATTTCTTCCTCAACTTCTTCACCAAGCTTTCAGTTTTCAAGAAGGAAGAACTAGGTAGATTTCAGATCTGGATTTGTGAAGTATTATTGTTGTAAAACTTTATTTTAATTCTTGTAGGAGCTTTATCTCCGAGCTTGTAGGAAGAGTTTTATTCCGAGTGTAGATCCCGTTTTGGGGGATCGAGTTTGTAGGAGTGTGTTTATTCCGAGTTGTATGAGCGTTGCTTCGAGGTGTAGGATTGTTTAATCCGAGATATAGTGAAGTAGACAAATCTAGTCGTGGTGCTAGATTGGTGAGGTGGAGAGTGCACGTACCCAAGTTTGGGGAACCACTATAATTTATTGTGTCGTCTGGATTGTGCTTGATTATTTTCTATGCTATTCTCTCTCAACTTTTTATTTCGCAAAAGACGAAGAACTCACATATTCACCCCCCTCTAGGTGATTTAGATAGACAACTAGATACTTTCAATTGGTATCAGAGGGAGGTTGTTCATTAAAAGGTTAATACCTTGAATAGATCTACTTCTAGTTGTCGAAGAGATTGTCAAGCATGGACAGATCCAAGGACTCCACAAAGCTTCCAGTGTGCACAAAGGCAAACTTTCCCATGTGGAAAGAAAGAGTAAAATTATTCATGGAAGTCGTCGACCCCCACATCTTCATGATAGTGAAAGAAGGCCCTCATGTTCTAATGATAGCCTCCACTATTGATCCTACAAGGAAGGTGCCAAAGAAATTGATGGATCTCGATAAAGATGAAATTGCACTTGTCTCTCTGGACAAGAAGGCTAAAAATATCATCGCAAGCGCAGTCGATGACTCTATGCTGCAGAACCTCATTCACTGCCAATCTGCCAAGAAGATGTGGCAGCCTCTAATCATCTTAATGGAAGGTACCAATGAAGTAAGGGATGATAGAAGATCCCTTATGAATCAGAAGTATGAGACCTTCAAGCAATGCCCCAAGGACAACATTGCTGACACCTATGAAAAATTCTTCAAGATCGTCAATGACCTGAAGAACTATGGCCGTAAGTTCACAAACGGGGAACTCAACGACAAGTTCTTAAGATCCCTAACCAAGGAATGAGACAACAAAATCTGTGCCATCAGAGAGTTAGGGAGACAGGCAGAAATTGACCCTCAGAACCTCTTCGGGAAGCTTATGTCCTATGAGCTTCAAATCAACACAAGAAAAGCTGAAGAAGAGGGCAACAGATCTTCGTCAAAAGAGAAGTCTGTGGCACTGAAGGCAGACAACTCAAGGAAGGGCAAGGCTACATCTCCTGCTCCCACTCAGGAAGAATATGAAGAAGATTTTGAGCCAAACACCTCAGGCTCAGAATTATCTGATGGAGAGTTCTCTTTACTCTCCCGGCAATTTAAGAAGTTTCTTAGTAAGAAGAAACAAGTGAGAGGAAATAATTCCTCATTAAGAAGATCACGTCACGACGATGATTATCAAAAGAAAAATCACACATCCGACATGTATAAATCTAAACCGAACAAACATTATTCTACTAACGTCGTTTGTTATTGTTATAACAAGCCAGGTCATGCAATCACTGACTGCCCTCATAAGAAGGAGGGTGGAAAAATAGAATAGCACAAATCCTCCCACAATAAAAGGAAGGAAAAGAGCTTCATCTCAAAGAAGCAGAAGACTCTCAGTGACTCCGAATCATCTGAGTCGAGCGATGATGAAGAAGCCTACTTAGGGCTCATGGCCCACTCTGACGACGAAGAAAAAGTCCCCCAATTTCATGGGGAGGTAAATCCTCAAACCATTCTCTCTGAATCAGAAACTCCTGACAATGACCATGAGGACTGTTCATCTGATGATGAATCAGAACTCATGGGTCAGTACAAAAAGCTGATCAAAGTCTATGACCAATGCAGAAAGGTTGTTAGAACTCAGACCAAGGAAATAAAATCCCTTGAGGTCGAGGAGATCATTCTGAGGGAGGAAGTCACAAGTATTGACTCACTTAGAAAGGATCACCAAGATCTGGTCAAAGAATATAACAACACTCTCGAGCACCTTAACCTGAAATAAAAAATCATCGAGAAGTTGGAAGAACAGCTTGACGCTGAAAATAAACTTGTTGAAAGTTTCTTGAAGCCCAAGACAATTCTTCCACTTATTACTGAATTCTCTACACAGGCCAAAGGAGCCGGTTTGGTTCATGAGACTGCTCCTAGTAAATCTTCTAGGAGGAATAAATCTAAAAGGAAAAAAAGGCTGCTAAGAAAGCTTCAGCCGAAGAGAAAGGGAAGGCCCCTCTAAATCAAACTACATTTAAGAAGGTAATATTCCCGACAAACAAGTTTGATTTTGAGTCATCCTATGGTTACTTTACCAGGCCTACTCACCTAGAGCCTAAGTAGCGCTACCAAGGATGGACCCGCCCCCGAAACTTTAGTGAGAGTGTCTTTAAGGCACCTTATGAGGAAATACAAATGGAATACTATGGTCCATACGTTCATGGCCATAATATTAAGAAGGAACCTAAGACCAAGCCAGTTGTACCTAAGGAAAAGGAGGTGGAAAAGCCTTGTGAGTGCAATAATCATGAGGCCTCTACCTCCAGATCTGCCACCCCTACAAGACCACACGTTCAAAAGGTCAAGAAGGAGACTTGGAAAAGATACAACAAGTTTGACTGTTGGTGTTGCGACAAAGTTGGTCACTTTGCTGTGGATTGCTGGTTTAATCCCAGAAACTATAAAACTCCTCTAGTTAATCATACGAGGAACACCACTCGTAGTGTTAAAACTCCTAGGGGGAGTATGCTGACAAATAACTAAGGACCCAAATATGTTTGGGTTCCTAAGGTAAACTGATCCTATCTTGCAGGTATGTCCAAAAGCCAACAAAACGCCTATCTGGTATTTGGACAGTGGATGCTTTCGGCACATGACCGGGATAAGAAGCCTACTTCAAAATTTCACTCCAGTCAACGATAGTCCAAAGGTTATCTTTGGTGGCTCTGACCGGGGAATCACAAAGGGCTACGGTACAATTTCTAACAGTATAGTCTCATTCACTGATATGGCTTATGTGAAAGGATTAGAACATAATCTGATTAGCATAAGTCAATTATGTGATAAAGACTTTATTGTTACATTCTCTAAAGATCAGTGTCTGATAAAATCGGCCTCTACTATGGAGATGATATTAACAGGCACTAGGATTTGAAATATCTTCTGTCTTAATTTTCTATGTTTAGACATTTCTACCCCAGTGTGTCTTGTTGCAAAAGATAGTGCATCTCTTTGTGATCAATGACACAAGAGACTTGTACATATAAATTTCAAAACCATCAATATGCTATTTTCTTAAGACCTAGTACCTGACGCACCTACTATTAAGTGCATTAAAGAGAGTCCATGTTACGCATGCCAGATGGGCAAGCAGACAAGGGATACCTTTAAGGGCATTACCAACAAAGATTCCTCTAGGTGTTTGTATTTATTACAAATGGACTTATTCGGTCCAATGCAAGTTCATAGATTATGAGGTAAGTCATATACGCTAGTAATTGTTGATGATCACTCACGTTTTACTTGGGTTTTCTTTCTTAAATGAAAGTCAGATACCTTTGATGTGTTCACAAATTTTGTCAGACAAATCCAGAATGAATTAAACTGCTCAGTGGTCAGAATCAGAAGTAACCACGAAACAGAATTCGAATCCGGTGTCATAATAGAATTTTGTGGGAGTTTAGGTATCTTTCATGAGTTTTTCTCCCCGCGTACTCCACAACAAAATGGAGTTATAGAGAGAAGGAACAGAACACCCATTGAAGCATGCACTATAATGCTGACTCACTCCTCTCTACCAGAGTACTTTTGGGCTGAGGCCGTCAATACGACATGTCATGTGCAAAACAGAGCATTGATCAACAAGAATCATTGTAAGACTCCCTATGAGCTACTAAAAGGCAGGAGACCAACTGTGTCCAACTTCAGGATCTTTGGCTGCAAATGCTATGTACTTAATAATGGGAAATATCATCTTAAAAGTTTGGAGAAAAATGTTTTGAAGGTATTTTTGTAGGTTATAGTAGCCATAGTAAGGCTTATAGAATTTTTAATAAGAAAACTCTGGTGGTAGAAGAGTCGATTAATGTTGTTTTTGATGAGACGAGCTTGCTACAAAGCAGCTCTTTCCGTGTTTTTGTAGAAGATGCAGGTTCAAGGCCGAAAGAGTTAAGCTTGGATGAGACATGTAAAGAAACTACTCCAAAGTTGATCAAGATTACCCCTCCAACCTCAATTGGAGAAGAAGATCACCAAGATGAAGAAGTCATCCAAGTGGAAGAAGAAACTCCAGAAATAGTGGAAGCTCCCGAGGCAAGTACTCTAGAGCTCAGACACTTGAGAGATCACCCCGTTGATCAAATCATAGGAGATCCTCATGCTGGTGTAAGAACTCGTAGAGCTACTACTAATGAAAATTTGCATTTGAGTTTTCTCTCGCAGGTTGAACCAAAGAAATTCGAAGAAGCAAACCAAGACACATCTTGGATAGTTGCAATGAAAGAAAAACTAAATTAGTTCAAGCGATGTCAAGTCTGGAAGCTTGTACCTAGACCCAAAGGCAAGAATGTTATTGGAACAAAATGGGTCTACAGGAACAAGATGGATGAAGATGGAATCATCGTCAAAAACAAAGCCATACTCATAGCCAAGGGATACAGATATGAAGAAGGGATTGATTTTGATCAGACCTATGCTCCGGTGGCAAGACTCGAAGCCATCAGGTTATTCCTCGCATATGCTGCCTTTATGGGCTTCACTGTCTATCAAATAGACGTGAAGTCGGCCTTCCTCAACGATGATATAAAGGAGGAAGTATACGTGAAAAAACCCCCAGGTTTTGTTGATCCTAACGATCCTAATCATGTTTACTTATTATTTAAAGCATTGTACAGTTTAAAACAAGCTCCACGAGCTTGGTATGAAATGCTGTCTAACTTTCTTCTTGAGAACAAGTTCACAAGGGAAAAGATAGATAAGATATTATTTCTTAAGGAAGTAAAAGGCAAGATTTTGCTAGTTCAAATCAATGTCAACAACATTATTTTTGGCTCTATTGACGACGACCTTTGCAAGAAGTTTTTAAAACTTATGCAAGGGAAGTTTGAAATGAACAGTATGGGTGAGCTGAAGTATTTCTTAGGACTTTAGGTGAAACAATATGAAGATGGAATTTTCATCTCTCAGACGAAGTTCACCAAGGAGTTGATTAAGAAATTCAGAATGGAGAATGCAACCTCTATAAGGACTCCAATTGGTTCAGCTATGTCTCTGGATAAGGATGATAAAGGGAAACCTTTCGATGAAACCAAGTACACGAGCATAATTGGATCCTTGCTCTACCTCACTGCTATCAGGCCTGACATAATGTTTTTAACATGTGTGTGTGCTAGATATCAGGTGAACTCCAAGGAATCTCACTACTCTGCTGCAAAGCAAATTTTGAGATACCTTAAGGGTACACCAAATCTTGGCTTATGGTACCAAGAAATAATGATAAAGAACTAATTGGATTTTCAGATGCAGATTTTGCAGGTAGCAAATATGATAGAAAGAGCACTTCTGGGACTTGCCAATTCCTCGGAAGAAGACTCATTTCTTGGAGTAGCAAGAAGTAGAATTGTGTTGCAATATCAACCGCCGAGTCAGAATATATTTCTGCAGGCAGTTGCTGCGCACAAATTCTTTGGATCAAGAATCAGTTTGAAGACTATAACTTGAAGTTTAGGGAAATTCCCATGTTTTGTGACTCCTCCAGCGCTATAGCAATTGCCAACAATCTAGTCTCTCACAGCCAGACGAAGCATATCGAAATGAGATACCACTTCATTCGAGAGCATGTGGAGAATGAGGACATCAACCTTCAGTATGTTCCCACAAATAGGCAAATTGAAGCCATTTTTACGAAGCCGCTGGACGAGGGCAAGTTCTCGTTCTTCAAAACAGAACTTGACATGCTTAATATGGACTCCTAAAAAGTTCAATCAAAGTCAAGTGAAGATTCAACATCAGTCACTTAGAGAATGCCAAAGAAATTCTCACTCAACAAATATCCAGAGAAGTTCAAGATCAGAAATGCATTTCTCGGAAAAGGACTTGCATTTTTGGAAAATAACCTCTGTTTCTCGAAAAGGCACTCAGATTTCTCGAAAATAATTATGATTTTTCGAAAAGCTCTATGAATCTTTCGAAAAGAATTCAGGATTTTTCGAAAAAGACCTTGTCTTTTTCGAAAAACCATTGCCCTTTTCGAAAAACTATAGAAGTTCTCGAAAAATTATTTCTTCTCTTCGAAAAATCTCATATCCCTTTCTCGAAATGATGTCTACCTTTCGAAAAATGTCAAACCGTCCTTCCCGAAATTTTCAAGAAGTCGAACTGCCTTTCAGGTACACCTGTCCATATATTTTCAAAATTCTTAATTTAATATATATATATATAGGACAGTCCATAGGAAATCCAACACCTATTTCAAAAAAGACATCTCGAAGAATGCCATTTTCTTTCCGCCGCTTCAGTTCCGCCGGAAAACTCCTTTGCCTCTCACCCGCAAGTCAGAAACCCTTCAATTTCTACCATTCATAGCTCCTACAATGAAGATAGGGTTCAGAAGTGAGTTTTTCCGCACTAGCATCACCGAAATTCTAGACAATTTCCGCAACATAATTATACTTCTTGAAACTGCCGGTATTTCATTCGTTCTAGAACAACCATACAAGGTACACATTCCAGATGTTGAAGAGTTTTTCCGTAATGCAAAGATTAAGAGAAGTGGGAAGATTTTGAAAAATTCAGTCAGACATATAAAGTTGAATAACAAGTCGTCCTCCATAACAAAGTTTCTAAGACTGCCCGCAATCGACGAGGAAGATGACTTGGAAGAAATAGATTACTCTAGGGCCATGTCTTTCTATGGTGTCCCTGAATCCATCACTTCCATTCGTTGACCTCATATGAATGCTGAAAGCAAGCTCCTAGCTGACATACTAGGCAAGGTCCTTCTCTGCACAACTCACTCCATTAGATATATTTCCACAGATTTCTTCGATATGATGACAACAGTAATATATCGCAAAAAAGTTCCAATGGGGGCAAATGATTTTTGAAAAGATTAAGGGAATTATCAAGACACCAAATTATGCCAGAATCATCACATTATAGCTAAATCAAGTCTATCCAGAAACTTTTGACATGTACAAAGGTGTATCTGTTCACCACTTAAAGAAGGTCTCTATATCCTCCATCCAGAGATGTGAGATAAGAATTCAGAAGCCAAGGGATGCTCTAGAAGCTCCAAGGATTATATTTGATGATGAGGACAAGATCTCATCTCCTCCTCACACTGATATAGCTGGCACATCTAGTGCAGCTGCTGAGGGGGAACCTGCTCCTTTAATTCAAGAAGATTCACAACATGCAGAAGTTCCAGAAGATCACTCAGACTGTTAAATTCTTTTTGAGCAACCTCCCTCTAATACCACTTGAAAATCTTTAATTTCAAGATAGCTAACAACCTAGAGGGGGGGGGGTGAATAGGTTTTATGGTTTATTATTATTTTCATTTACTTAATGTGTTATGAGTTAGTAGTTTTTAAGCTTTCAAGACAAAAACACAAGAACACACATAATTTATAGTGGTTCCCCAGATTATGAGTACATTCACTCTCCTCCCATCTTTCTAACTTCAAGTTAGACAAGGCACATCCAAAAACTCAGCTCCAAAGAGCTTACACCTAAAATCCCGCAGGATATCTCAGTCTTCTCCAAGACTTACAACTCAGGCACAAAGCCTTACTTTAGAGCAAATTGCTCTTACAGCTCAGTGATCAAGCTGATCACCTACCTCAGACTTGAACTCAAGTCCTACAACTTAGGCTATGAAAATTAGCCCTACCTCAGAGTGAATGACTCTCCTACAGCTTAGGCATAAGGCCCTACCTCAGATCCAAATCTGGATCCTACACTCAGACCCAAAGGTCCTACACTCAAAGAGTATGACTCTCCTACAGCTCAGGCAAAAATGCCCTACCTAAGGCTCAAAAACCCTACAGTTCAGATCCACAAAGGATCCTACCTCAGACCCAAAGGTCCTACACTCAGATCCAAAATTAGATCCTACACTCAGGCAAATCTGCCCTACCTCAGACAGAAAGGCCTTACAACTCAGATCCAAAAGGATCCTACAAAAATGAAATAGTTTGTGCTAATTTGACACAGAAATTTCTCTGAGTCTTCTCCTGAGCTAAGTTATCTCAGCCCTAACTATCTTCACAACAGCAGAAAAATGATCTTTAGTAAATGAGTGCTTCTACTGGAAGTATCTCAGAAATGTACTTCTGAACTTGCTGAAGAAGACTGAAGTCTTGATAGATCTTGAGCTCTTCAAACAACTAACCTGAACCTGCAGTAAACTAAAAGCTCTGCTTCTTCTCTTTATAAGAAACAAGTCTGAGCTTGCTGTAGCAGAAAAAAATGCTACAGCTATCTAGAATGAACTTTTGGTTCAGTTGGAATTACTTCAAGCTTTTGGCTCGACAGTAAAGACGAGGAAGATGAAGTCCAACCTCAAAAAGTGAAACCCTAAAAGTTAAGTTCTTCCTTGAGAAGCTGTCCCTTTTATCTTCTGCCGATTAACGGCTCCAAGAAGCAGTGGGGACCAACTACAGTTGACAACTGCAACTTTCTTTAACGGAAGAAGACGTACAGTAACACTCCATCGCTATTTGACGTATTCTGCAGCTTTCCCACAACTTATTTGAACTCTGTTGACTTTGGCTGACGTCATCAGTTTATGGACTTAAACAATTTCTCAGATCCACTCCAGGCATTGAGTGCGTTGAGTGAACAAACTTCACTCAACACCAGAACCCTTAGTCAACTATCTGAACCATTCTGCATCTTAGGCGTTGAGAGCGTTGAGTGAACAAGCTTCACTCAACGCCAAAGCCCTTGTCAACTTTCTGAGTCATTCTGCATCTTAGGCGTTGAGAGAGTTGAGTGAGCCTTCCTCACTCAACGCCTCTTGACTTGGCCATTCCTTCACCTGTCTGAAGGCGTTGAGTGAGCTGGCCTCACTCAATGCTTTTTGCCTTTGCCTGTCTTCTTTATTAAGCGTTGAGTGAACTGGCTTCACTCAGTGCTTCTGGACCTAGTAGATGTAACATCCCATTTCCAACTAGACCCCTAAGAGTGGTTTTGTCATGAAAAAACCCTAGGAAGCCCAAGAAAGGGGTCAAGTGGACCTGGTGGTGTGGATAAGGCCACTATGGTCTGCACTTAGCAGATCTCTAAATCTTGGTTAAAAGTGATCATGGGACTTCACCAAGACTCCAGGACCCCACCCCTACCCTCATAAGCCTAGTGAGAGGCCAATAGGTCACCAAGGACCCATTGGGACCAATCAACAGGGCTAGTTTGACCAAAGTCAACCCTTGACCTAAAATGGTCATAATGCCCTAGTTAAGGGCCAAGTGTCCTCCAAGGGCCAATCCAACCCCACCTTGACCCTAGGGGAGGTCAATGGGTCACTAAGGACCCATGGAGGGCAGTCAAAGGGGCTAAGTTGACCAAAGTCAACTCTAACCCTAATTAGGTCAATCTAACCTTCTTAAGGGCCAATTGAAGTCTCTTAGCCAAGTGGACCCCACCCATACCTCCATAACCCTAGTGAGAGGTCAATGGGTCACCAAGGACCCATTGGGACCAATCAAAAAGGCTGAGTTGACCAAAGTCAACTCTAACCCTAAAATGGTCAAAGTGCCCTAGTTAAGGGTCAAGTGACCTCCAAGAGCCAATCCAACCCCACCTTGACCCAAGGGGGAGGCCAATGGGTCACCAAGGTCCCATTAGGGGAAACCTCAAAGACCAAATTGATTAAGGTCAACCATAGTCAAGGTTTAGGTCAAGATAGCCCAAATGGGCTAACTCAAGCTCAAGCCCAATTCACTTGGGCCAACCTTGCTTTGATGGATGAGATGGGCTTGTGGGCTGCCATGGGTTAGTTAGGAGCCAAATTTTCAGGCTTGGTGACTAGGAGAGAGAAAGCCATCCATGGAGGAGAGAGAAAGAGAAGGAAGAAAAGGGAGGAAGACTTTGGGCTCATCCTCCCCCTCCCCAACCCCCTTTATTCACTCCTATAGGACAAGGAAGGCAGCCCCAATCCAACCATGCAATCTTTGACTGGATACAGCCATGCCATCTCCCCTATATCCTCAAGCCGCCAAGTTTGAATTTGGCCAAAAATGGCCAAAGTGTTTTCAGCTACCTAACACCTCCCCACTTCCTTTTAAAAGCTTCCCTGGACTCAGAGGAGTAATTCCCACACTTTACCTGAAGGGGGCCAAGCACTCTACTGCATAATTGAAGGAGGCCGACCACCACCAGCCACCACCATGCCAATCCGACGTTCAGCCCGGCTACAGCCGCCCACTCAGGTCCTCCTCCACTCCTTAACCCATGGGAAGATCATAGGAATCAATAGGGCCAAGGTTCGGGCTCAATTGAGCCCGATCGAGATTTCAAAATCCATGGATTTCCCGTATTTTTTCATGTCTCGGGATCGCCGGAAAAGCGCTCTCCGGCGGCCGTGCCGCCGCCTGGAGGTAGCCACCACCTCCCCGAAGGTGTCGGTGGCGGTGGCCGGCCGGGGAGGTGGCCGGATGGCCGGCGGCAGCCGCTGGAAGTTGTTCCAGGCGGGATGAATCGGGGCCGTCGGCTGGAGGAAGGAGATGACCAGATTCCATCCATCACGCGCCAAGATTCGTGCAGGATGATGAATTTAAACTATATGATATGATTTGATTAATATCATTTTCTGTCACAGTTTTTATGTTTAATGTTATTAATTATTAAAAATAGAAAGAGTACTTTTCATAGAAAATGATCAACACCAAAAATGTATCCCTATGGGTCTACTTTCAAACAAAATTGGTTTGAACCAATTTGGGTGACTGGTCTGACCAGGGAACTCATTTTGGTGGGGTCTATACAAATGAATAGGCAGTCATTAAAGTAAATGTCCACCCTTCCTCTTTGGTCCCAATGAGCTGAAATATTGGCAGGGGGTCACCCTACCCTATACCTAGACCCTGCCCAAAAATGGGAATTTTTGGGAATAATTTTCCTATAGTTTTGTAAAACATTTAATTATGCTAGGGTAAATTAAATTATGGGTCAAATGAAATCCAAATTCACCCAAATTTTGGTGGGATGGATATGAGGTCAATATAGACCTCTGGTTAAAATTTCATTAAGTTTGGAATTGATTTGATTGGGATTCAAGCAAACCCTAGCCTTGCCCTAAAAAGGGTATTTTGGTCCAAAATGTATTTTTGGCTTATGGTGCCCAATTCACCTCAACAGAGGTTCAAATTTGGTACACTGGTTTTGCATGACAATATACACCTCCCAAAGAAAAATTGGGGGCATTGGAGTTGGTTTGGCCCAAGATCCTAGGTCAAACCCTAAGGAAGGGCTTTTGTACCTTGTGAAGGGCATGTGGCCATATCACCTTGTATGGCTATGAAACTTTGTAGGGATGGTATTATAGTTACTTTAATCCTCTGGTGAAAATATTAGGGTATTTTGGAGGGTTTAGGACCCTCAAATCCCTAACCCTAGCTCAGGGCACAAATGTGGTGGGTTAGGAATGGGTTAGCTAAACCCTTTAAAATGATATAAAATTTTGGTAGGATGGTCATAAGGATATTAAGAAGCCTTGGTAATTTATTTAGGAATTTTGGAGTATTATTTATGGCATTTCATTTGAAACACAAGAGATTCTTAAATTAAGTAAATAAATTATTATGCTACCTCTAACCCTTGAGAGGTCATGAACTTTTGGCAGAGGATGTTTTGAAGCATAATGAGTTTATATAAATTTTATAAAAATTCTTGGACAAGTATATGAGGTAGTTAGTTCACAAGCCTGTCATTTGATGGAATTATTCACAAATTTATTTAAGCCCATTTACTGATAAATAAATTATGAAAATTTGTCCCAAACCATTTATATGCCATTAGATTCATAATTGAAATTTCTCTGAATTTTTGGAAGCAATATGGTATTTTATATTTCTTAAATGAATTTCCAAGGATTTAAATGAATTATTGATTTAAGGATAAAGCCTTACTGAAAAGAATTATATATTTTGGAAGATAAGTTATATCACTATTTTGAGTAACATATAAAATTTGTAGAATGATACCTTGAATGAAAATAGTACTTCATGTTCATCATTGGAAATTTTAGACATCTGAATAATTAAATAAATTATCAAATAAGTAAGGAAAATTTTGGAACTCTGGACTTAGGATTTAAAGGTCATAATGGACCTCCATTAATTATTATAGGGGTTCTGGATGATTATTTGATATACTTCCCATTTTACATGAAGTTTGGCTTGGTGGTCTGCGTTTAGCAATTTTGAAAAATTGTTTATATAATTCATTTGCAGTTTATCACTCCTTAATTCACTTATGATATTTATCCCAGAGCACTTATATGCCTTTGTTATCATGTTGGAAGTTTACTTGAAATTTTAGGAGTAATATTACCCTATTTATTTATTTTAACGAAATACTGTGGGATAATTTAAAAATAGAATTAGTGGTCAAAACCTTGCTGAAAAATCAAGAGATCTTGGATAATAGGTTAATTGTTTATATTGAGTATAACATAAATCTGGGGAGACTCTATCTTGTCAAAATTTGGTACCTTCAGTTCAATCTTGGAGACTTTGGCCACTATAAATATTTAATAAATTCCTAAATAAATAGGAAAATTGTAAAACTCTGGATTTGGGCAATAAAGGTCATAATGGACCTCCATAAATTATTATAGGAGTATCGAATGATTATTTGACATACTTCTCTTTTTACTTAACATTAAACCTTGATGGTCTGCATATAGTAATTCTTCAGAAATAATCTGGAGTGCAAGTTAGGTTCATAAGTCAAAAATTGGTGGAATGAGTTCATCACTCAGGGTGGGGTGAGATAGGAATGAGTTTGACTAAATGATGAGTGATGTTTGGGATCGACGAAAGATCGTCTCCCCCCATAAGGTGGAAGGTCAATTCACCTTAGGTCTAGTTATTATAATCTGGAAATGGAATGGGTAAAACTTAAGTCATAGGCATAGGAGTAGATAGTAAACTTAGGATTTCACACTCTCACACCCCAGTGTCCCGGGAGTTAGTATGGGTTACTTGGGCAATAAGCCCGGTAGTTATTGGGTATGGTAGTCTGGCGAGCTTTGGCTCGGTTGACGGTTATGACGGACGGGATAGTCCGGGGAGCTTTGGCTCGGTTGTAGATTATGATGGACTGGATTGTCCGGTGAGCTTCGGCTCGGTTGGTTGGTTGACTCATAACTATTGCATGTGCATAAAAGGTTTAAGGTGGTGGGTCTTCGATATTGGGGAGTTCGATGCACCGACACCAATATCGTTGGCTCGGCAAGTGTGGTGAGCACTTCGCCAACAGAAGTCCGGTGCGCCAGCCGGCAAGAGTACGCAGGCGTCCGCTTAAGTGCACCAAGCGTTGAGGCGTACGATAGGTCTGACTGGTAGTGCTTTACTGGTTTAGAGGTGGGCGAGGCCCAACCCACCGCTTCCGTCTGCCACTACGGAGGTATCCTGGGAGGTAACGGCTCCGAAAGGGGGAACTAAAGGTCTGTGTACACAGAGTCGAGTGGGTGAGTTGCACTTGTCTGTTCACATCATAGTATACTTGCATTTCATAGCATCGTCATTGCATATAACCTGACACCTAATGTATAAGCGGTATGGGACGCTCTATACATTAGGCCTTGCAAAACGACCCCTTGGCCTATAAGTTCGTGTGAGCGTGCTTATAGGTCAAGGTTCTCTTTAAATATTATAAGCCTGCTAATAGAAACGACACCCTATCGTATAAATCGGTATGGGACTTTTTATACGATAGGAGCCCTGCAAAAGATCCCTTAGCTTATGTGTACCCACATAAGTTAAGGTTACTTATTTAAATTTTGTATCACACTTAACATTGTTAGTTTAATTCCGCTGCCATCTGGAATTTGACTATTCTCCACCTTCATGTCCTTCCCTTTCCTTCTCCCCGCTCGGTGCTTAGGAGCCATGGGGGAAGGGGTGGGGGACGATAGGACTTAGTCTTTTAGACTAACGGTTTTCGAACCACATCATCTAGGGGACCACGGAGCCCAGCATGGAGGAGCAGCCCCGGAGGTCGGCACGCTTGGAGATCGGACAGTCTAGCACTGGAGTCCAGACAGCAGGGACAGTGAGTCCCGAACTATAGTAGTTGTATTAGTTGCTTCCGTGATGAGAGAATTGTAGTGAGGACTTGATGTACCGGGCATAAGCCCGCGATTTTATTATATGTACTATCTGTGGACACTCCCTTTGTGGAGTTTATTTCTATATATGTGATTTCTGTGGACTTGCATCTCTTCTTATGCTACAGTTATGATCGAAATTGGCCGGCAGAGTCGGCGTCTTGTAGTGACGACCTTCCCGAGTGCGAAGGTATCACCGCAAGGCGGCGACTCTGGGCCTAAGACCCCGGTGTCGAAAAAGAAAAAAAATGGGGGTCTTACAAGTGGTATCAGAGGGAAACCTCGATCAGACAAGTAGTAGTCTACTAACCCTGGGACACCCCCGCTCAAGTTAGTTTGGGGACAAACTAAGCAGCGGAAGCAGTGGTGGGCCCATATGGGAAATCACATGAAAATTGTCCACTTTTAGTTAAATCTGTAAGACTTCTTATAATTGTCTTCTATTACGCAGCCCCCAGCGCAGCCAACACCACAAGGCGGAGTTCAGCAGACTCCGACTGTTGCTCCACCTCCCCCGGTCCCCACTCCATTCTTACACTCGGAGATGGGTCAAATGCTGACGGCCATTCTAGATGCTTTCAGGGCTCAGCAGGTTCCGGCTCTACAGCCGAACCCGGGGGCCAATTGGCTGAGCATTTTTCGAGGACTCTCTCCTCCATCTTACTTGGGGACAGAATCCGCTGTACGGACAGAGGAGTGGCTAGATATTATGTACGAAATACTGACTGGGATACGATGTCCCTGGGAGGAGAGGGTGGCCTTGGTTGTCTCCTGCCTGGAGTCCCATGCTAAGAGGTGGTGGAAGACGCTGCTGGATACAAGATTTGTTGATAGGGAGGTTGCGGAAGTTACCTGGGAAGAGTTCAGGACCGTGCTGCTGGAGCATTTTGTTCCACAGTCGGCCAGGGATGAGTTGGAGGAGCGGTTCTTACAGCTAAAGCAAGGCACCCGGACAGTGGTAGAGTACCATCGGGAGTTCGACCATTTGGCTCGATATGCAGATTCTTACCAGCTGGACGAAGCGGGATACATCAAGAGATTCTATAAGGGCCTGCGGGAGGACTTGAGGGAGGCTTTGTTGTTTGTATCCGACGGGCCTATCTCCCGGATCTTGGAAATGGCAAAGAGGATCGAGGCCGACTGGCACACCACTCGGGGCCGAAAGCGGCAAGCAGAGGATCAGGGCCGGAGAGCCAGAAATGATCAGCGGCAAGGTGCTGTACCAGGTGGGAGAAGGACAGAGGACCAGCCTCGTGAGGAAGTGAGGCAGGAGCCGAGGGAGCAGGTGATATTAGCCCCTCAGCCTCTTCAGATGAGGGAGGCACCAAGACCCGGGGGCATGGCATTTCCCCCACCAGAGTGCTACAACTGCCATCAAATAGGGCATATTCGGAGAAACTGCCCCATGAGGGAAGCACCTCTACCAGCACCACAGGTTGCCCCGCATGCCCAGCAGTTTGGAGGACGAGGACGTGGTCGAGGACGTGGTTTCCAGGGTGCAGATCGTAGGCAGCAGAGGGAGCAAATTTATGCACTAGATCTGGCTTAGCCCTGAAACCCGGAGCAAGTAATCACTGGTACGTCTGAAAATTCTGGTTTAAGTTATTTCTCATGAACTTAAATTTTATATAGAAGTGACAATCTAGGAAAGAAAACCATGGCTAGAATTCTGAGACATTTAATTTTTCCCAAAACCCCAGGAATAGTTTTCATCAGCGGCAAACCCGCTTATACGCTATTTGATACGGGTGCTTCGCACTCATTCGTATCGGAGGCCTTCATAGAAGGATTGGAAGGCGTGGAACGATTCACGGGTCTGATGGTGAGGATACGACTACCCGACGGATCGGAGTTGTTCACCTCTGCCCACTGCAACATGGAGGCGGAGATCGGCGGAAGGATATTTGAAGCTCCAGCGACGATCATAAAGATGCCAATCTTTGATTTGATCCTAGGGATGACGTGGTTGAACTGGAATCATGCTCAAATTGACTGCACGTCCAAAAGAGTTACCGTAAGACATGGGGATTCATACCTCGTCATTGAAGGTATAAAATCTATTCCCCCTCTCATACTGTCGTCTGTACAAGCCGTCAAGGCTCACTTACAGGGGGAAGAAGTGTATGAAGTAATATTTGAGATGACTGAGATCAAGGTCTCCACCTCGGATATTCCAGTGGTGCGAGATTTTGCTGACGTATTCCCAGAGAAACTGTCTGGGCTACCCCCGCACCGGGAGCAGGATTTCTGGATACAGCTGGTGCCAGGGGCTAAGCCGGCAGCTAGGGCCCCTTACCGGATGGCCCCGAAGGAATTGACAGAGTTTCGAAGCCAACTCCAAGAACTGGTGGAGGCTGGATTTGTCCGACCAAGCTCTTCGCCTTGGGGAGCCCCGGTCTTATTCGTTAAAAAGAAGGACGGAACTCTGAGACTGTGCATCGACTACCGAGCACTAAACCGATTGACAGTACGAAATACATATCCGTTGCCAAGGATAGATGAGCTGTTTGACCAGCTAGAAGGTGCGCATTTCTTTTCCAAATTGGATTTGAGGTCTGGTTACTACCAGCTAAGGATCCAGGAGGAAGACATTCCGAAGACTGCTTTCAGTAGCCGATATGGGCTATATGAATTTACAGTGATGCCCTTCGGGCTCACAAATGCGCCATCAGCATTTATGAGCCTTATGAATCAGGTGTTCGAAGAATATTTAGATGTGTTTGTCATCGTGTTTATCGACGACATCCTCATTTACTCAAGGACAGAGGAGGAGCACACACGGCATCTGACGCTGACCCTGGAGAGACTACGGGATCACAAGCTTTATGCAAAGATCAGCAAATGCCAGTTTTGGTTGAAGGAGGTGGCCTTCCTAGGCCATATCATCAGTGGTGCTGGGTTGGCAGTGGACCCGGCCAAGATCCAAGCGGTTCGGGACTGGCCACAATTGAAGACGGCCACAGATGTACGAAGTTTCCTAGGACTTGCCGGTTACTACCGAAAATTTGTAGAGGGATTCTCTCGTATTGCCCTCCCACTCACATCTCTGACAAGGAAGGAGGTGCCCTTTATCTGGACCCCACGATGTGAAGAGGCTTTTCAAGAGCTAAAGGGGCGACTCACTTCGGCCCCAATACTTGCCCTTCCTTCAGGGAAAGAAGGATTCCAGGTTTACACCGATGCCTCCTACCAGGGCATGGGGGCAGTACTTATGCAGAATGGCCATGCGATAGCTTATGCTTCTCGGCAACTAAAGAAGCACGAGCAAAACTACCCAGTTCATGACTTAGAGATGGGAGCGGTCATTTTTGCACTAAAAGTCTGGCGTCACTATCTGTACGGCGTCCACTGCGACATATACTCCGATCATAAAAATCTGAAATATATGGACACACAGAAGGAGCTAAACATTAGATAGAGACGATGGGTGGAATTTTTAGCAGACTACCAGTATGAGATGCACTACCACCCTGGAAAGGCGAATGTGGTAGCAGATGCATTAAGCCGAAAGACCGCAAACGCTAGAGTAGGAACACCGTTGATGGCCTTGGAGTTAATACAGATGTTTGATAAAATGCAAGTATCCCTGGTATCTGAGGATCACCCTGGGTTATACCGAGAATATCTGTCATCATTAATCGCCATGGATGACATACGAGAACGGGTCAGGGATGGACAGAGGCAGGATACTCAGCTAGAGCCGATATTCCGGTCCTTAGAAGCAGGCGCTGTGGGAGATTACACACTGAGGGACGATCTAGTATGCTTCAGAGGACGGGTCTACATACCAGAGGGAGGCCAGATCCGGGAGGACATCATGATGGAGGCTCATTGCAGTCGATATTCGGTACACCCGGGGATCACGAAGATGACTGCAGATCTGAAGAAGACTATGTTCTGGCCCGGCATGAAGAAGGATATCACCTACTTCGTGACCCGTTGCAAGGCGTGCCAATTAGTAAAAGCGGAGTGCAAAAACCCCGCAGGGTTATTGCAGCCACTCCCAGTACCAGAGTGGAAGTTTAATGATATCGCCATGGATTTTATACATGGACTTCCTCGATCCAGGACAGGGAACGATTCAATATGGGTGATCATCGACCGACTAACGAAGGTGGCGAGGTTTATTCCAATCAGGAAGGATGATTCGGTGGGAGTGTTAGTCCGGAAATTTGTGGAGCAGTTCGTCCGCTACCATGGTGTACCCAAGTCGATTGTGTCAGACCGGGATGGACGATTTACATCCAGGGAGTGGAGGTCAGTGCAAACTTACTTGGGCACTCGACTAACCTTCAGTACGGCTTTTCATCCCCAGACAGATGGACAGACAGAACGGACCAACCGGACTTTGGAGGATTTACTACGACTCTGCGTATTAGATCGCGGTGAACCACTGATCGAGTTCTCGTATAATAACAGCTACCAGTCCAGTATTAAAATGGCTCCTTTTGAGGCGTTGTATGGACGAAAGTGCAGGACTCCACTGTCATGGATACAGGACGAGGACCCTAAGGCATTGGATTCGGAATTTGTTGAGGACACCGAGGCTCAGGTGAGATTGATACGAGACAGGATGCTAGAAGCACAAAGCCGGCAGGCTAAGTATTACGATGCTCGGCACCGTCGGGTGGAATTTCAGATAGGAGATCAGGTGTTCTTAAAGATCCGACCCATGCATGGAGTTACTCGGGTATGCGGACAGAGGAAGAAGCTCAGCCCAAGGTACATGGGGCCTTATAGGATCCAGGAGCGGATCGGTCCCTTGGCATACAGGCTGGAACTGCCACCGGAGCTGGCATGTCTGCACGACGTATTCCATATATCCTCTCTGAGGAGAGCTCTACTACGTCCAGAGCAGCAAGTTACAACCACAGATGGACCGATAGCATCTGATCGGTCAGTTCACCTAGAATCGGTCCGGATTGACGACAAGGGGGTACGAGTTTTACGCCACAAGAAGGTTCCGTTAGTCAAGGTCCTGTGGAGAAATCACGGAAGAGAGGAGCACACATGGGAGCCCTAGGACTTGATGCGACAAAGATACCCGGAACTCTTCAGTCAGGTATCCCTCAAACCCACGCAAGATGTTCAATTTACTTTCCTATTTTAAGTAGAACAGAAATTTCAAGGATATGAGATAATCTTTTGTTTATTGGGGTCTAGACTTTGCCAATTGGGCAAATTGGTTTTAAAAATTGACAAACACTTTTGAACCTCACATAATAAACATGGTGTCGTGACGTAAAACTTTCAACTCTCATGGGATGTTACAAGTTTTTTCGCTCCCTGACAGGAATCCCCGTAGGCTTAACCTTGATTTCGGGGACGAAATCTTTGTTTTGTTTATTGGGATTTGTAACATCCCATTTCCAACTAGACCCCTAAGAGTGGTTTTGTCATGACAAAACCCTAGGAAGCCCAAGAAAGGGGTCAAGTGGACCTGGTGGTGTGGATAAGGCCACTATGGTCTGCACTTAGCAGATCTCTAAATCTTGGTTAAAAGTGATCATGGGACTTCACCAAGACTCCAGGACCCCACCCCTACCCTCATAAGCCTAGTGAGAGGCCAATAGGTCACCAAGGACCCATTGGGACCAATCAACAGGGCTAGTTTGACCAAAGTCAACCCTTGACCTAAAATGGTCATAATGCCCTAGTTAAGGGCCAAGTGTCCTCCAAGGGCCAATCCAACCCCACCTTGACCCTAGGGGAGGTCAATGGGTCACTAAGGACCCATGGAGGGTAGTCAAAGGGGCTAAGTTGACCAAAGTCAACTCTAACCCTAATTAGGTCAATCTAACCTTCTTAAGGGCCAATTGAAGTCTCTTAGCCAAGTGGACCCCACCCATACCTCCATAACCCTAGTGAGAGGTCAATGGGTCACCAAGGACCCATTGGGACCAATCAAAAAGGCTGAGTTGACCAAAGTCAACTCTAACCCTAAAATGGTCAAAGTGCCCTAGTTAAGGGTCAAGTGACCTCCAAGAGCCAATCCAACCCCACCTTGACCCAAGGGGGAGGCCAATGGGTCACCAAGGTCCCATTAGGGGAAACCTCAAAGACCAAATTGATTAAGGTCAACCATAGTCAAGGTTTAGGTCAAGCTAGCCCAAATGGGCTAACTCAAGCTCAAGCCCAATTCACTTGGGCCAACCTTGCTTTGATGGATGAGATGGGCTTGTGGGCTGCCATGGGTTAGTTAGGAGCCAAATTTTCAGGCTTGGTGACTAGGAGAGAGAAAGCCATCCATGGAGGAGAGAGAAAGAGAAGGAAGAAAAGGGAGGAAGACTTTGGGCTCATCCTCCCCCTCCCCAACCCCCTTTATTCACTCCTATAGGACAAGGAAGGCAGCCCCAATCCAACCATGCAATCTTTGACTGGATACAGCCATGCCATCTCCCCTATATCCTCAAGCCGCCAAGTTTGAATTTGGCCAAAAATGGCCAAAGTGTTTTCAGCTACCTAACACCTCCCCACTTCCTTTTAAAAGCTTCCCTGGACTCAGAGGAGTAATTCCCACACTTTACCTGAAGGGGGCCAAGCACTCTACTGCATAATTGAAGGAGGCCGACCACCACCAGCCACCACCATGCCAATCCGACGTTCAGCCCGGCTACAGCCGCCCACTCAGGTCCTCCTCCACTCCTTAACCCATGGGAAGATCATAGGAATCAATAGGGCCAAGGTTCGGGCTCAATTGAGCCCGATCGAGATTTCAAAATCCATGGATTTCCCGTATTTTTTCATGTCTCGGGATCGCCGGAAAAGCGCTCTCCGGCGGCCGTGCCGCCGCCTGGAGGTAGCCACCACCTCCCCGAAGGTGTCGGTGGCGGTGGCCGGCCGGGGAGGTGGCCGGATGGCCGGCGGCAGCCGCTGGAAGTTGTTCCAGGCGGGATGAATCGGGGCCGTCGGCTGGAGGAAGGAGATGACCAGATTCCATCCATCACGCGCCAAGATTCGTGCAGGATGATGAATTTAAACTATATGATATGATTTGATTAATATCATTTTCTGTCACAGTTTTTATGTTTAATGTTATTAATTATTAAAAATAGATAGAGTACTTTTCATAGAAAATGATCAACACCAAAAATGTAGCCCTATGGGTCTACTTTCAAACAAAATTGGTTTGAACCAATTTGGGTGACTGGTCTGACCAGGGAACTCATTTTGGTGGGGTCTATACAAATGAATAGGCAGTCATTAAAGTAGATGCCCACCCTTCCTCTTTGGTCCCAATGAGCTGAAATTTTGGCAGGGGGTCACCCTACACTATACCTAGACCCTGCCCAAAAATGGGAATTTTTGGGAATAATTTTCCTATAGTTTTGTAAAACATTTAATTATGCTAGGGTAAATTAAATTATGGGTCAAATGAAATCCAAATTCACCCAAATTTTGGTGGGATGGATATGAGGTCAATATAGACCTCTGGTTAAAATTGCATTAAGTTTGGAATTGATTTGATTGGGATTCAAGCAAACCCTAGCCTTGCCCTAAGAAGGGTATTTTGGTCCAAAATGTATTTTTGGCTTATGGTGCCCAATTCACCTCAACAGAGGTTCAAATTTGGTACACTGGTTTTGCATGACAATATACACCTCCCAAAGAAAAATTGGGGGCATTGGAGTTGGTTTGGCCCAAGATCCTAGGTCAAACCCTAAGGAAGGGCTTTTGTACCTTGTGAAGGGCATGTGGCCATATCACCTTGTATGACTATGAAACTTTGTAGGGATGGTATTATAGTTACTTTAATCCTCTGGTGAAAATATTAGGGTATTTTGGAGGGTTTAGGACCCTCAAATCCCTAACCCTAGCTCAGGGCACAAATGTGGTGGGTTAGGAATGGGTTAGCTAAACCCTTTAAAATGATATAAAATTTTGGTAGGATGGTCATAAGGATATTAAGAAGCCTTGGTAATTTATTTAGGAATTTTGGAGTATTATTTATGGCATTTCATTTGAAACACAAGAGATTCTTAAATTAAGTAAATAAATTATTATGCTACCTCTAACCCTTGAGAGGTCATGAACTTTTGGCAGAGGATGTTTTGAAGCATAATGAGTTTATATAAATTTTATAAAAATTCTTGGACAAGTATATGAGGTAGTTAGTTCACAAGCCTGTCATTTGATGGAATTATTCACAAATTTATTTAAGCCCATTTACTGATAAATAAATTATGAAAATTTGTCCCAAACCATTTATATGCCATTAGATTCATAATTGAAATTTCTCTGAATTTTTGGAAGCAATATGGTATTTTATATTTCTTAAATGAATTTCCAAGAATTTAAATGAATTATTGATTTAAGGATAAAGCCTTACTAAAAAGAATTATATATTTTGGAAGATAAGTTATATCACTATTTTGAGTAACATATAAAATTTGTAGAATGATACCTTGAATGAAAATAGTACTTCATGTTCATCATTGAAAATTTTAGACATCTGAATAATTAAATAAATTATCAAATAAGTAAGGAAAATTTTGGAACTCTGGACTTAGGATTTAAAGGTCATAATGGACCTCCATTAATTATTATAGGGGTTTTGGATGATTATTTGATATACTTCCCATTTTACATGAAGTTTGGCTTGGTGGTCTGCGTTTAGCAATTTTGAAAAATTATTTATATAATTCATTTGCAGTTTATCACTCCTTAATTCACTTATGATATTTATCCCAGAGCACTTATATGCCTTTGTTATCATGTTGGAAGTTTACTTGAAATTTTAGGAGTAATATTACCCTATTTATTTATTTTAACGAAATACTGTGGGATAATTTAAAAATAGAATTAGTGGCCAAAACCTTGCTGAAAAATCAAGAGATCTTGGATAATAGGTTAATTGTTTATATTGAGTATAGCATAAATCTGGGGAGACTCTATCTTGTCAAAATTTGGTACCTTCAGTTCAATCTTGGAGACTTTGGCCACTATAAATATTTAATAAATTCCTAAATAAATAGGAAAATTGTAAAACTCTGGATTTGGGCAATAAAGGTCATAATGGACCTCCATAAATTATTATAGGAGTATCGAAAGATTATTTGACATACTTCTCTTTTTACTTAACATTAAACCTTGATGGTCTGCATATAGTAATTCTTCAGAAATAATCTGGAGTGCAAGTTAGGTTCATAAGTCAAAAATTGGTGGAATGAGTTCATCACTCAGGGTGGGGTGAGATAGGAATGAGTTTGACTAAATGATGAGTGATGTTTGGGATCGACGAAAGATCGTCTCCCCCCATAAGGTGGAAGGTCAATTCACCTTAGGTCTAGTTATTATAATCTGGAAATGGAATGGGTAAAACCTAAGTCGTAGGCATAGGAGTAGATAGTAAACTTAGGATTTCACACTCTCACACCCCAGTGTCCCGGGAGTTAGTATGGGTTACTTGGGCAATAAGCCCGGTAGTTATTGGGTATGGTAGTCTGGCGAGCTTTGGCTCGGTTGACGGTTATGACGGACGGGATAGTCCGGTGAGCTTTGGCTCGGTTGTAGATTATGATGGGCTGGATTGTCCGGTGAGCTTCGGCTCGGTTGGTTGGTTGACTCATAACTATTGCATGTGCATAAAAGGTTTAAGGTGGTGGGTCTTCGATATTGGGGAGTTCGATGCACCGACACCAATATCGTTGGCTCGGCAAGTGTGGTGAGCACTTCGCCAACAGAAGTCCGGTGCGCCAGCCGGCAAGAGTACGCAGGCGTCCGCTTAAGTGCACCAAGCGTTGAGGCGTACGATAGGTCTGACTGGTAGTGCTTTACTGGTTTAGAGGTGGGCGAGGCCCAACCCACCGCTTCCGTCTGCCACTACGGAGGTATCCTGGGAGGTAACGGCTCCGAAAGGGGGAACTAAAGGTCTGTGTACACAGAGTCGAGTGGGTGAGTTGCACTTGTCTGTTCACATCATAGCATACTTGCATTTCATAGCATCGTCATTGCATATAACCTGACACCTAATGTATAAGCGGTATGAGACGCTCTATACATTAGGCCTTGCAAAACGACCCCTTGGCCTATAAGTTCGTGTGAGCGTGCTTATAGGTCAAGGTTCTCTTTAAATATTATAAGACTGCTAATAGAAACGACACCCTATCGTATAAATCGGTATGGGACTTTTTATACGATAGGAGCCCTGCAAAAGATCCCTTAGCTTATGTGTACCCACATAAGTTAAGGTTACTTATTTAAATTTTGTATCACACTTAACATTGTTAGTTTAATTCCGCTGCCATCTGGAATTTGACTATTCTCCACCTTCATGTCCTTCCCTTTCCTTCTCCCCGCTCGGTGCTTAGGAGCCATGGGGGAAGGGGTGGGGGACGATAGGACTTAGTCTTTTAGACTAACGGTTTTCGAACCACATCATCTAGGGGACCACGGAGCCCAGCATGGAGGAGCAGCCCCGGAGGTCGGCACGCTTGGAGATCGGACAGTCTAGCACTGGAGTCCAGACAGCAGGGACAGTGAGTCTCGAACTATAGTAGTTGTATTAGTTGCTTCCGCGATGAGAGAATTGTAGTGAGGACTTGATGTACCGGGCATAAGCCCGAGATTTTATTATATGTACTATCTGTGGACACTCCCTTTGTGGAGTTTATTTCTATATATGTGATTTCTGTGGACTTGCATCTCTTCTTATGCTACAGTTATGATTGAAATTGGCCGGCAGAGTCGGCGTCTTGTAGTGACGACCTTCCCGAGTGCGAAGGTATCACCGTAAGGCGGCGACTCTGGGCCTAAGACCCCGGTGTCGAAAAAGAAAAAAAATGGGGGTCTTACAAGACAGCTCAATTGGTGATGAAGGTTGAAAGAACTCCACAGTTAAGCGTGCTTGGGCGAGAGTAGTACTGGGATGGGTGACCTCCTGGGAAGTCCCCGTACGGCCCAACTTAACTGTCGAGTTCGCTCATCAAAGGGAGGCTGTGGCCACCAATAACCCGCCTGTGGAGGGAGAGGGGTTGGGGTGCTTGGGCTGCAGCCCGGTAGCGACGCCTAGAGCGGAGCCGTGGCACTGCCACGTTGGATCGGCTAGGGTCGTTACAACAAAAAAAGTGCACTTTTTGTAACGGCCTCCCCAGCACCACGCTCGCAAGGACGGCCGCCGGCACCCCCAGCACCACGCTCGAAAGGGTTCAGCCTAACCAGGTCTGCAGACCATGCACCCCAACCCCTCTCCCTCCACAGGCGGGTTGTTGGTGGCCGTAGCCCCCCTTAGATGAGTCAAACTCGATAGTCAAGCCCGCACTACAGGGACTTCCCAGGAGGTCACCCATCCCAGTACTACTCCAGCCCGAGCACGCTTAACTATGGAGTTCTTTCAACTCTCATCACCAATTGAGCTGCAGATCAATTGGTGATGAGAGTTGAAAGAACTCCATAGTTAAGCGTGCTCGGGCTGGAGTAGTACTGGGATGGGTGACCTCCTGGGAAGTCCCTGTAGTGCGGGCTTGACTATCGAGTTTGACTCATCTAAGGGGGGCTACGACCACCAACAACCCGCCTGTGGAGGGAGAGGGGTTGGGGTGCATGGTCTGCAGACCTGGTTAGGCTGAACCCTTTCGAGCGTGGTGCTGGGGGTGCCGGCGGCCGTCCTTGCGAGCGTGGTGCTGGGGAGGCCGTTACAGTAGATTTCTGTCTTCATCTTAGCCTTTGACTGCAGCAGCTTGACTCAACGCTTTTGTTGTCTGGCATTGAGAGCATCGAGTGAAGATTCATCACTCAATACTTTTGTACTTGGCCGCCTTCTGTCACCTTAGGCTTTATCATAACACGACGTCTTCTGCTTTGGCGTCGAGTGATCTGTGTTCACTCAATTCTTCTGGACTTTGTCGAATATTCAGCCTGCCAACACAGAGGCTTTGACAGATTCAGCTATACTCGATGATGGCGTTGAGTGAACTGTAATCACTCAACGCTTGTGGACATGGCCACAAAATTTCTTTGCAGACTGCATGGCTTTGACTGCCCACAACTGACTTAGCGCTTTATGACATCTGGCGTTGAGTGAACTGGCTTCACTCAACGCCTGTGGACTTAGACAGATTTCTATCTCTTCACCTCTTTACTTTGTGACTACCTGTCACATCACTTGGAATACCTGTCCTATCAATGTCACAAGGACTAACCTGCATGCATGAACTTGAACATACATTAAATACAACAATATGTATATCATTGCCATGTTTGACTTCTTCAAATCTGGAACATTGGGGGCAATGGACCAAACAGTTCTGCTATAACATGAGAATGTAATACCGTATGGCTCGCGTAAATTGAAGGCGCACAAGAGGAATTATCCAGTCCATGACTTGGAATTGGTGGCCGTGATATTTGCTTTAAAGCTTTGGAGACAGTACTTGTATAGCGTGAAGGTCGACATTTACACAGACCATAAGAGCTTGAAGTATCTGTTGGATCAGAAGGACTTAAATATCCATCAACGGAGGTGGATGGAGTTCTTTGGGGACTACACCTTCAAGATATATTATGTCCCTGACAAGGGTAATGTGGTTGCGGATGCAATAAGTCACAGAGCTCCCGCACAGGCCAATTGGATACAGATGCATGACGAGCATCTCGTTTGAGATTTGGAGGCCTTAGAGATCTCTTGTGTTGATAGGAGGTCGAGTGCTGAAGCACGTTTGAATTGTACAAGGGTACAGTATGACCTCGCCGACCGGATTTGGCAGGCTTTGGAGTTAGACGACAGTATGAAATGCTACATGACTGAGTCTTTGGATAGGTCAAAAGCCCAGTTTATCGTTGATAATGGGCTGATGTGGAAGAATATTCAATTGTGCGTCCCAAAGGTGGGTAATACAGGAAGAATTAATGTACGAGGCTCATAATACCAAGTACTCGATTCACCCGGGCAGCACAAAAATGTTTAAAGACATGAAAAAGTTGTTCTGGTGGCCAGGACTGAAAAGGGACGTTGTATGTAGCAAAATGTCAGACTTGTGCTTTGGTGAAGGCCGAATGTCAGAAGCCCGACGGATTTTTGAAGTCTTTGTTTATACATAAATGGAAGTTTGACGATATATCCATGGATTTCGTGCATGGGTTGCCGAGATTGCAGAAGGGAAACAACGCCATCTGGGTGATCGTTGATCATTTGACGAAAGTGTCACACTTCATCACGAATAGGAAGGAAGATTTTGTGAAAAAACTGGCGAAGTTGTATGTAGATAATATTGTATGACTGCATGATGTGGCCCGTAGCATCGTGAGTGACCGAGATGAGCGCTTCACGTCTAACGATTGGAGGCTAATGCATCAACTGTTAGGTACCAAACTGAAGTTCAGTACAACATTTCATCCGCAGAAAGGATGGTCAGACCGAGAGGGTAAACATGATGATGGAAGACATGCTTCGTATGTGCGCCCTAGATTTCGATAAAAAGTGGGAGGATCACTTGTATATGATCGAATTCGCTTACAAAAATAGCTACCAGGCAAGCATTCAAATGACGTCCTTTGAGGCCCTACATGGTAGAAAGTGTGGTACTCAGTTGTCATGGTTGGAGACTGGCGAGCCAAAGTTGTATAAGCGGAAGGAAGTCGAGGATGTGACTTCTATTATTCGAACAATCAGGGAGCGGTTGCTGATTGCACAGGATAGAAGGGCTAAATACTACAACGCAGAGCACACAAATGTTGAGTTCATCGTGGGAGAATAGGTTTACTTGAAGATCAAACCATTCAAGGGCGTGTCAAGGATTCGACGATTGAAAAATCTATGTCCGAGATACCTTGGGCTGTTTGAGGTTTTGGATCGCGTTGGTGAAGTCGCCTATCGATTGAAGCTTTTGACAGAACTAAGCGGTCTGCACGATGTATTCCACATATCGGTGTTACGGAAGGTGGTGCAAGAGCCTATGTAGGTGGTTGTAGCGGATCAGGTGCCGATTGATGGTGAGTTGACAACGAAGGTAAAGCCTATTCGTATTGAAGATTCATAAGTCAAACAACTTCACAATAAATCAATCAGGATGGTCAAGGTCCGTTAGGACAACTGTGGCCGTGAAGAGTTATCTTGGGAGCGGCAACAAACCATGAGGGCGGAGTTCCTCGAGCTTTTCATTTGAGGTATACTTTTGTAGTATTGATACTCTTACGTTTTCCTGCCATATGTAATTTCGGGACGAAATTCTTTAAGTGGGGGAGATTTTTAATGCCCCAAGTTTCTTCAAGTAGGAAATGATTTCTAAGGGATACTGCCTGGCGGTAGGGTTATCGTCGGCGGTACCTTGGCTAATTTATTTGGCAGAGCTCTCTGGTAGTTACCGCGTGGCGGTAGCGTCAGGCATCGAGAGCAGCGTGTTGACACGACGCATCATCTAATGCGCAACGGTAGGTTGTTATTGCGTGGAGGCAGCGTGGCTGATTATTTGGCTTACCTCTCAGGATGATATCGCCTAGTGGTAGAGATACCGCTGGCGGTAGCTTGGTAAATTTATTTGGCGAACCTTTCGGGTTTCTACCGCGCGGCGGTAGTGGTAGCGGTTGTGTCGTAACCGATGCTAGATACTGCGTGGCGGTAGTAGCCTATTGCGCGGAGATAGCAATTCTGTAACGGCATGACCACGTGTCAGCCTGTGATTGGAGGGCTTGGGCGGTGGCACACGAACCAAGGCGTTGATTAACTGTACCGCGCTGCAGTAGCTAGTTACCACACGGCGGTAGCTCGATATAAAGCCTTGGAATTGACGTTTTCACTTCATTTCTTTGGAGATTTTGGGCTGAGCGGCTGTAGCAGGAAGAGGGAAGTTCGTTCAAAGGAGATCTCACCACCGTTGGAGTTTCGGGGCTCAGATTCGCGGGACGAGTTCATATTTAAGGAGGCAAAGCCGTAACGGTCGTTTCCCTTAGGCTAGAATCTTTTCCATGGCGTCGAAAAAAACTTATAGGGTAACGATCCTCTTCCTTGGACATGTGAAGTCCTTCATTTTGGCATTTGAGGGCAGACGCTCCACGAACACGTGGAAGTGGTTCTCCCGACGGGTAGATCAGTATACCCATGTTAGTGTTGCATTTTGATCTGAAATTGAAGTACAAAATACGCATACTGTGTGAAGCTCATCCGGACAAGTTAGTCTGGATTGGTGATGATTGTATGTTTTGTATGCCAGAGAAGACTCCGTGGTAATCGTGTAGATTTCGGAGCCACGGAGTGTGCAGATGACTTCGTTGTGAGTATTGGAGGTAGACTCTAGGAAAACACCCAAAAAAGGGGGAAGAATCGATAGTCTGTCCCCTACGACGCGGCGGTAGCGCTACCGCCAGTGATAGCTCATAGAGAGCACTGTTTTGTTTGTGAAGCCTGTCTCTTGGATACCTGGGGGCCATTTGTTGAGACCCATCTCTTGGAGACCTGGGGGCTATTTGTTGAGGCCTTTCTTTCGGAGAACTGGGGGCCATTTGTTGAGGTCTGTCTCTTGAAAACCTGGGGCTAAAGTGTCAGAGTTGAGAGCCTGTGTTGCCCAGCTTAGGAGGTCGTGAGTGTCAACCTTGGAACATAACAGAGTTATGTACGTTTATGAATGGGAAAGGGGAGGCTGACCCGCATCATGCCTTGTTGCGCCCGGTGATTTGAGCATCGGGAAAGAGCTAAACTGTACTCAGCCCTATTTCGTTCAACTTTGAGTGAGTCAAAGAGTGTATCCGAGGGATCACCATGAATTTGTCATAGCCATAGGAGCGAGTCTTTGGCTTCGGCCCGAAAAGACTAGTCAATGCTCAAGTTATGCTAACTATCGCTGAGAGCGGAGGTGAGACCCTGGGAAATTCCAGTACACCGATAATGTGCCCTGAGTGCATGGGACATTGGGCATTGGTGCCAACGTCTATGGTGAATGGTGCTTAAGCTGCACGTTCCTGTTGCCAAAATTTGTTTATGTTAATGCTTGCAGGGAAGGAGCACCGCCACCCCGAGTGAGGGGTGGAGTCGTTATAATTTGGTCAGCTAATGCTGACCGTTGCTATTGTTTGTTACCGTTGTGGTGGAATGTTTCATGAAGGTGCAGCCGAGCCAAGCGGAAAATAACGGGCTGAAGCCCAAGATTGCTTTGTTGCCCCTTGAAGGCCAAAACGAAATACCCGTTTACTTTATCGTTCATGTATGGCCGACCTGCGTGCCGATGTATGCAAGGCAATTTATTTTAAGTTGAATATTGTAAGGCCTTAAGGCCAATACTATTTTTATATTTGGTTTATCATTCCTACTTCTGTGTTAGTGGACATTCAATTGGTTGGGTTCCTTTAAACCTTTAAATTACTTCCGCTAGAATGCACTCTGTGTTAAGATGCGTGAAATTAGATATGGTCTCAATTAGTAACTCTTTTAACTGTCCGTAGTATATGACGTCGTGCCCCGGCGGGATATTCTGTTATATGTTATGTGACGGATGGGTGGTGTTACAAGATTCACTATGAACTCCCTGCTCTAGAGACATTATACAACATAGACTCATATAAGTCTGAAAAGGGTACTGCTGCTACAGATGCAAATGATGTTCCTCATTCCTCTGAGTATGTGATGGCTGACTCAGAAGGAAGAGAAGTGGACATGGAAAGGTATGAAGATGTCTGTGAACAAGGTACATCTCATCAAGCTGAACAGATGTCACATACATTCCTAGCTCAACTGAAGGGTCTGCTTGATGATCAAAGAAGACAGTTGGAGCACTACATTGATAACTCCATCGAGAAAGTAAGACGAGATCTTTCCACTGAAATCAAGTCCATCAGGTTTGAAGTCAACCTGCTGAAAGCTAACACAGTAGCATTCTTCATGAGGGTTGATCCCGTTGTAACACTTACTGAAAGCAAGCTGGCAGAAATCAGTAAAACTCAGCATGATATTCTTGTGAATCAGAACATAACCTCCGGCAATATGGAAATGGTTCACAATGTGCAAAAAAATATGATGGAAGCCCACAAGACAACTCTAGAAAGGAGAATGAATGTCTGCACTCAAATTCTTGATGATCACATGTTAGAGGTCAAGAATCATGTCACTAAGTGTGTAAATTTTCTGGATGAAGACTCTCGATAGCCAAGAACTTCATGACTGTAGCTTTATCTAAAGAAGTCATAAAGGATGAGAAGGCAATGATCAAGACTAACACTGAGAATGCAGTTTGGGTAACCAATATAATCAGAGGTTCATTTGGCCTTGAACAACATACATATGAAAACATTCCTGCTGTTGCTGGAACCATTCAAGAAGCACTGTGTGAACAGTATGGTGATTAGAGGGGAGATCAAGATGATGATCAAGTGGGTGCTCAGTGGACTGAACCCTCTACTGCTGCTGAAATTCCCACATTCAGTCCCACTGGTGACTAGATAGCCAGAGCCAGAGGCGAGTCAGTTGCTGAAGAAGAGGAAGAAACAAGGCTTAACAAGAAAAGGTATAAAGAGGAGATGGAAACCAGGACAGATTTTGAGAAGTGGAGTCCTCAACCTAGGACTATTATCTTGTCTGCTTGGGATCAGGTCAAAGAAAAGAAAACTGACAGGGAAAAGCTTTATAGCTCCCTAGAATGAGCCAAACTAGAAAAGAATGAAGAGGCCAGGAGAAAATTCAGAAGAGATAAAAAGTCAAGTGCACTGCCACCAGATAATGTTGAGCCCAACAAATACTTTCCTAAGCCCTATAGCTATTTTGAAAGACAAAGGAAAAGAAGAATGAAGATAAGGAAAAGGCTGCCAAGAAACCTAGTAGGGGGATTGTGATCAAGGAACCAAAAACATGATTTGTTCTGAGTTTTCCTTATGGGTTGTAGGAATGTGATCATTTTGTTTTATACGTACTGTCTATTTATGACTTTTTCTTTAAATGAAAATCATATTTTTGTGTGTGTATAAATTATTTCTCTTAACTACTGTGATGATTTATCTGTTATATATGGTGGTGTATATCATTGACTATGGTTCTAACTTTTTCAAATAGGGGGAGATTGTTCGGTCCATTGATCACAATGTCCTGGACTTGAAGAAGGCCCACAAGTCAATGGTATACACATGGATATATTTAATGTATGCTCTAAGTTAAATATATGCAGGTTGTTCTCTGTTGCACTGATTTGACAGGTAGTCTGATTCACAATTACAGTTGGACTCAAGACAGAATGTTGATAGACAAGAAATCTGGCTAAGTCTAGAAGTGTTAAGTGAAGGCAGTTCACTCAACGCAAAGAGGCTAAAAGCGTTGACAGAACTACATGAAGTCAAAGCCGCATTATTATCGTCAAGAAATCTGGCTAAGTCCAGAAGCGTTGAGTGAATAAAGCTCACTCAACGCCTACTTAACAGATAATCTGTCTAGGTACAGAAGCACTGAGTGAAGACAGGTCACTCAACAACTCATCAAGAAGCCAGACAAAAGAAAGAAGCGTTGAGTGAAGAAGCTGCACTCAACGCCTTCATACAGAGAAATTCAACTAAGTCAAGAAGCGTCCAGTGATGAAGGCTCACTCGACGCCTAAGCTGTTAGACCATAAAATTCTATATGTGTTGAGTGATGAAGACTAACTCAACGCACTCAACGTCTGAAGATGCAGAATTCAGCTAAGTACTGTTGCGTTGAGTGACAAGGCTTCACTCAACGCCTGTGTAGATTGTCTGGAATTTGCTAAGTCCACAAGAGCTGAGTCATGCTGACGTCAACAAAAATTCAAATATTGTGGGTTTTGCATGCTAGAAGATAAAAGGCGCTGCTTGCCTTTAGTACTACAGTTAATGCAAAAGTTGTGCTTTAGTTTCCCATTCTAGGCGTCCACACTCCGCATAGAGCCGTTGGATTTACGGGAAATAAAAACAGAGTTCCGAAAAAAATTAAAAAGGGCTTTTTGCCTTTTTGGAAACAAAGCTTTATGGTCATCTTCTTGCTGATAACGAAGAAGAAGAGCACTGCAACTGGTGTTTAACAGCAAGTCTGAAGACTTCAGACTAGGTTGGCTGATTGAAGAAATAAAGCATAGAAATATCATCTTGTCTTCATCTGCTAGTTCAGAAGCTCCAGTTTCGGAGATTTTTCCCAGCACAAGCTGAACCAACCTGAAGATCTACTTCCTTGATGTTGTGAAGAAGTTAAGCTGAGCTCACTCAGTCCAGAGAGAAGACTCAGAGAACACTTTCTCTGGAGCAAGTCATCAATAACAAACTCACTCTTTTTGTAAGATCATTCTTGATTTGAGTTGTAAGCCTGAAATATAAAGACTGAGTTGTAGGATCCTTCTATGGATCTGAGGTAGGACCTATATGCCTGAGGTAGGGGATTTATACTCTGAGGTAGGATCATGTGGTGGATCTGAGGGTAGGGCTATCCTCCTAGCCTGAGTGTAGGACTTTAGATTAAGTCTGAGGTAGGTGATCAGAAAGATCACTGAGCTGTATGAGATTTTATCTCTGAGTGTAGGGCCTTGGGCCTGAGGTAGGACTTGGAGGAGTCTGAGAGATCCCGAGGGATCTGTGTTGTAAGCTCATTGAGCCGAGTCTTAGTGGAGATTGCCTTGTCTAACACACTGTTAGAAATGTGAGAGGGAAAGTGGATGTACCCATACCTTGGGGAACTACTATAAATACTGGTGAGCTGGTGTCAATTCTTGAAAGCTAACATAAAATAAATAACTCAACTCACCAAACTAAAAGATAATCATAAAAGACTTAAAAAAAACATATTCACCCCTCTCTAGGTGTTTAGCTACTCTTAAAACAAAGACTTTCACTGAAATCAATTTGTTTGCATTTATTGTTGATGTGTGTGCATTTGTCATTTTCTCTCTGCGCACACATCACAAGTTAATAAAAGTCTTGATATGTTTAGTGTGCTATCGGAGACCACCGCATGAGGTGGATCAGTTGATGTTTAGTTTCAAGGTGGAGCATTTCTGAGATAGCCACGTAAATCCAGTTTGTGTGCTACTCAGGATTGAAGGAAATTTTTCTGACTCGTTCTTAGCGAAAGTATATTCCGTTGGTTTCTTTGGCATTAGTTCTTGTTAACCGTTGGGGCATCTAGAAGTTATATCTCAGCAAGGTAGAGCATGTCTTGGAAGAGACATCAGGTGAAGATTGTTGTGATATGCCGCCTTTTTCGCCCAAATTGGCTCCACCATCAACGCCCATTCAGAGCCAATAAAGGAATCAAATATCTCCTTGATATAATTTTGTTGAGAACTTTTTAATCCGCCATTAGTTTCCAACCGGATCCACTATTATCTTTTTGAAAACTTTTCATTATTATTTCTTTGGAAACTTTCCAACATTATTTTTTGGAAACTTTTCGCCGCTATGGAGAAGCAAAATTAAAAGGATATCGATCTCATGTTAAAATTGGATACCGCCGGTCTTGTTTAGGGTCTTTTCATGCATATATAGGCATCGGACCCATCTCATGATATAACCGTGCTTATGATCGTCTACCTTCTTCCTCCCGGCCGCCAACTTCTTTTCTTGCCGCCTGGTTTCATCTTGCCGCAGGGCGCGTGGGCCAATCCTTTCTTTGCCGCAGAGCCAAACCAATTTATCCATCTTGCCGTCATTTTTCTCTTGTTGTGTGCTCTGCGATCTACCGCCGTTTTCCTCCCGACCGCTAACTTCCTCCTTGCGACATTATCTTTCTTGTTGCAATGTGTTATTGGTCAGGTCTTGGTGGAACAAAATCGCCAACAATCTCTCGTTTATTTTTTCTACTTTATAATCGTGTGGTATGTTTGAGAAAAAAATCAGATGTGAGTATTTGTTATATTTGATATTCACTCACAATCCTATATTTTTTTCATTATCTGTAAAAGAAAAAGTTTGCTGGGCAATGAACGTATCCAAAATTCGAGAAAAAAATTAAATTTTTTATGTTCATTGATTGTGTTTTTCTTCCTTTTTTCTTGTTTGTGCCTTGTTCCATCACTATTCATGATCACTAATTTTTGCCTGCTGATCTCATTAATTGGATCTGAAAATTATTTATCTGCAAGAACTATTTTCATAACAGCTTTCCACTGTTCTAAAAATAATGAGCAATTTAGAAGCTACAAATGAGATCTTAAAAAAAATTCCCAATAAAAATGAAATAAGAGTATATGTCACTCACTTTGAACTAATAGGAAAAACGGCACCTGCTAACAAGATTTGCTTCTTCAGTCTAAGATGAAGGTTTGCCAAAATAATCATTTTTAAAAACCTCCTTCAAACTGAGTGTCAGTGATGTTTGTAACCATATCTTATATACTTACAGTTTGGCACGGCGTTTTTAGTTTTCAGTGTGGTAACATTTTTAAAAAAAATTGCCACCACACTTTATTAGGCCTTTGACACCAGCATTATCGATCTGCCACCACAATAAGGGTTTGTTTAGGGGGCAGTAATGGTGGATATAAAATGTAGATGTACGCTTAGGCTCCGTTTGGAGGGACTTATTTTCAACGGACAAGCGGTTATGACCGCATGAACACGGCCTTAATGCGATCGTAACCGCTTGACCGGTGAAAATAAGTCCCCCAAATTGAGCCTTAATAAAGTGTGGTAATGTTTTTTAAAAACGTCACCGCACTAAAAAGGCCGTGCCAAACGGTTCAACAAAATCAGCCATTCTCGACCCGGTCATAAGCATTGGACTTGTGTTTCGGAGCGAAAGTAAAATTTTCAGGAACCTTGCCAAGCAGCATCTCCGATATTCTAACCTGCAAGAAAAGTCCAATTATATTAAGCTCGGATTCTAAATCATTCGTACAAAAAAAGACACGTAACATTTAGAGATGAATATTCTCAAATAAACTACATACCCAGTCAGCGGCCGAATCGGAAGCCATTAAAGTCTCGAGGTCATCCCTACCAAAGTAGCTCGGTGGTCTCCAATTAAGACGCTGTGGGATGACATCCAATAAACCTACTGGAATATACCTATAGGTGTAACTGAGCCATTCTAATAGAAAATGCCGGGTTGTTTCCACGCCTGCAACGTGAATTGAATTAGCATCTATGATAGTAGGATGGTAAATTTTGCAAGTACCAGAATGAAGAATGATGTTTTTTTAATATTATGTTCTTGTAATATCCATGAAAATTAGAATGTAGCATCCACTGAAAAATAAATTAGTTGTAAGTGGAGGGGCTAGTGATCTATAAATATAGTGCACAGTAGATGAGTTTTTCCAAGTGGGACTCCACAAGTTAGAGTCATTCCCCTGTAAGACGTGAATTATATATTTACATTGGGTGACATGGGAAGCGGATATTAGGCCTAACTTGCACTAAAACTACATTAGAACCTCTGAAATATATTCATGAGGGATTCCCTTTGAATTTTCTAAGTCAAAACGGGAAGATTTTGACCAAAGACATAAATGGGAGCCAGCCTGATAAACCCACTACGCGCACTAAGCCGCGCTCACCCGCTTAAAGAGTCCGAAATCGCCCCGAAAGGAGAACGGGACCAAGCGGCCATAAAACCAGCACACACACGAGCACGCACGCTAGCATCACACATGCCTTGTGGGCGCGCAAGCACCGCACGCGCGAGCACAAGCGCCAGCGCTGCGGGCAGCCGCCGTCAGGCACCCTGCCTGGGCAGCCCGGACCGCACGGGGGGGGGGGGGGGATTTCGTCATTTCGCAAAAATTGGTGATCCAGGTGACCAGAACGGAGCGACGTCGTTCGCCAGCACAAATTTCACCCCAGCTCAATTATCAACATATCCCTCCATAAAATTATAAATGAGCATCCAGACCTTCATTTGAAGACAAACAACTCCAGATGCTAGAGAGAGCTCAGACGTTTTCCGGCAAGAGCGTGAAATTTAGATCATTCCTCCGCTCGGAATTCGCTCTGCTCCTTCTCTAGTGCGAAGACATCTCAAGGCGTCAAGAACATGACATTTTTCTCCACAGGAACGCTCTCATTAAGGCCCCGGCTTAGCATGAGAGCTTCCATCGAGGCTCCAAGAACTTAGCGATTTTTCCCACTGGAGCGTTCGCGTTCAGGCTTCAAAGACTTAGTTTATTTTCTGTTGTTTCATATTCTGAATTTGTAATAGAGAGGTAGTCTGTCACCCTCCGAGGAAATCCCTCAACTCCTGCAAACTTAAACAAAATAGTGGATTTTGGCCCGACATAGATCCGACCACGTTGTTTTCACCCTTTCCGGGTTTTCCACGTCAATAAAAGCCTTTTGTCATGTGTTGCTGTTTTTTTATTGATTGTTTGCGCGCCCAGTCCAACTCCGAGCTAAGGTGGTATGACTCTCCAGACCGGGGAAAAACTAGGTGACCCTCAATTGTTTGGCGCCGTCTGTGAGAAGGTGTTTCCAAATAATGCAACAACACCATAAAAACAACGCTTGGACCGCGCAAGGACACCCGACGAACAACAATGGCAAAGAGTAACACACAAAGTACCAATGACGCAACACTAGAGGAACGCACCCATCCAGGCCCCACCAACTCGACTGCAGGCAACGCCTCGCTTCAGAGAGGATCCACTGTCACCACATCTCAAGCATCGGGGGAAGAACGCAAGCGCTCAATGAAGCAGTGTCAAGCAAATGTGCTCACCTTGCTAAGAGACTTAAGGGTTTATCACAACCAAGCGCGAACATCGCTCATGGAGGACAACCACCACTAATCTCATGTCAGATAATTCTTGAAGACACTGTTCGCTTCAAGGATCCCATCGCAGACGAGTAATCCGATGTTGATAGCTCTACACGTAGCCTTGCATTACCCGATGGGCTTCCCGGGCACGCGCAAGGCAACGTTCATGCAATAAATAAGGTCACCACTCTGGACGATGGAAGACTCGCTTGCGAGAAAGTGAGGCGCATAATCGAGGAAGAATATGGACACGGGGAGCACCAAGACACAAATGTAGGACGCCCTATCCACCACATCTCTCCGCTAGCTTCGACGGTTCTGGTGTATCCCACTACACTTGGGATCCAACTCCGCGACTTCGAGACTTTTGATGGGTCAAATGACCCTTTGGAGCATGTCAGGCTCTTTGAAGCCATCATACACAACTACAACGCCCCAGACCCGCTCTTGTGCAAAGTGTTCCCGACAACACTGAAAGAAGAAGCTCGCACTTGGTTCCATTCTCTGAAAGAGGGAGAAATCACGAACTTCGCAAAGCTCACCCAATTTTTCACGGATAAATTCGTCGCCAACCGACGAATCGTTCCAGACCCATCACACCTCTCGAGGATTAGACAGATCGAGGGAGAGTCACTAAAGGACTACTTTCGTCGCTTCATCACAGATGCACGATAGACTCTGGGGATCAACCCTGAGCTCATATACGGTATTTTACTCGAAGGACTCCAACCAGGAAGATTCTACTTCATGATGAGCGAAACGGTGCCCAGCTACCTTGACCTCATCCACCGAGAATACTTAAATCACGGCAGACGAGATAATTGAGGTGCGTCGATTACAGTTCATAGTGAGACCAAAAAGGAAAATGAATTGGGAGCCGCTGCCAAATCGCAAGGGGAGCAACGAGCATCACAACGATTCCCGCCAAGCAAGGGGCACCAACAAAATCAAACCTTCGCTCCACACAATATGTCGCAAACGAAAGTATTGCTCGCCATCCGCGATCATCACTCTCTTCAAATGACAAGGTTTCTCACTCAAAATTCAGGAGAGTAGTCCAAGTACTGCAATTACCAAGGGCGCGGACACAACATAGAGAACTGCCCGCGACTAAAGGCAGAAAATGAATATTTGCGCGTCTGGGACTCCTTGGAGAATTTCTGCAAGATAAGAGCCCCGAATTAACCAATCTAAAGTGAGCCTATATAGGGGCAGCCCCCAGGGCAACCATCCCAATGGAGAACTTGTTCTCTCCCCATAGAGCATATGCACCCGACACCTGTACTCGTATTTCATGCATCAATGCAATAAGACCCGAGTTTCCCATCGCATGCCCAAACAACAGAGTTTCTAAATATCCCAAGTGGAGACTCTGACCTCTCTCAAGCAGAGTTTTTGAATATCCCAAGTGGAGACTCCGGTCTCTCCCAAATAGAGTGTCCAGATATCCCAAGTGGAGACACCAATTTCTCCCAAACAGAGTGTTTGGATATCCCGAGCGTAGACTCCAGCCTCTCCCAAACAAAGTGTCCGGATATCCTAAGCGGACACTCCGACCTCTCTCAAATAGAGTGTCCGGATATCCCAAGCGGAGACTCTGACCTCTCTCAAACAGAGTGTCCAGATATCTCAAGTGGAGACCACGACCTCTCTCAAATAGAGTGTCTGGATATCCCAAGCGGAGACTACGACCTCTCCCAAGCAGAGTGTTCGGATATCCCACGTGGAGATTCCGACCTCTACCAAAAAGAGTGTCCGGATAGCCCGAACGGATACTCCGACCTCTCCCAAACAGAGTAATACAGATATCCCAAGCGGATACCCCGACCTCTCCCAAATAGAGTGTCCGGATATCCCAAGTGGAGACTCCGACCTCTCTCAAACAGAGTGTCCGGATATCCCAAGTGGAGACTCTAACCTCTCCCTAACAGAGTGCCCAGATATCCCAAGCAAAGACTCAGACCCGAGCCTGGCTGGGCAAAGACCGGGCTTGGGGGCCTCACAGGGCCCCCGTATAGAGCAATTGTCGAGCCTGATGCCCGACCAGAGTCGGGCTGGGTAAAGCCTGATTTTCCAGGCCGGGTCGAGCCCGGGCCCAGGCTGAAAATCCCGCCTAAAACGGGATTTCATTTGGAAATCCCGCCTAAGGCAGAATTTCTAGAAATCCCTCCCGCCTTTAGGCGGGAATTCTAATCGGAAATCCTGTCTATAGGCAGGGTTTTATTATTTTTTTACTTTGATTATAATTTTTAATAATTTATTTAAAATATATATTAAAAAAAATAAAAAAAACTGGGCCCGAGCCCGGCAAAAGCGAGGCCCGGGCCCGAGCCCGAATGACAAAAGACCGGGCCCGTTAGGCCAGGGCTCCGCCCAGGCCGGACGAGCTTTTTGAACGGGCCTGGCTAGCAGTGAAGAGTGGTCTACGAAAGGAGACTAGTTCCACCACTTACCGAATTCGTACTGGATTGATATTGAAATTACGTACGGAGCTTATTCCCCACCGATTGAAGACGACAGAGTAATTCTATCAGATGGCCCTCGAGTATGAGAAGTACATGCGACTTGCTGGTACTCGCCAGACTTCTTCCAAGTCAGATAAGTCCACATTTAGGAAGACACCACCAACCACTTCTACCCCTATAGGGCCCTCTCCTGTTCCCGCAGACACAAAGGGCAAGGCTGTCACCACTGGACCTTCCACGGCCTCCAGGTCGGGGAACATCCAGTGCTATCGTTGCTCGGATAGGGGCCACATGGCGGCCCAATGCCAACGAAAAATCTATTAGTTGAAGAAGGTGAACCCAGTGTTGATCCAGAGGAGATCGTCGATGAGGAGGTTGTTTCCACCGTCGAGGATGGTTGGGAGAGCGATGACGAGCGCTCCCTAGAGTTAGGTGTTATACGTCATCTCCTTTACACCCCGCATACTGATGAGGATTAGCGTTATACGACGATCTTTTATACATACTTTCCCAGTGCAAGGGGTCCATGCAAGATAGTCATTGCTAGTGAGAGTTGTGCGAACATTATAGTCTAGCGAGTATTGGAGCGGATGTCGGTGACCCCTGAGCCTCATCCACATTCTTATAGAGTCATTGGGGTCCATAAGACGGCTATACAGGTTACCACATTATCAGATGATTATGGTGATCTTATCTCAGACGAGCTCCCTGATGAGTTACCTCCATTACGAGATATTCAACAAGTCATAAATTTGACACTGAGATTTTCCCTCCCGAACATACCACATTATCGGATGAATCCGAATGAGCATGTTGAGCTCAAAAGACGGGTTGAGGGGTTGCTGAGGAAGCAATTAATACGAGAGAGTGTGGGCACATGCGTCGTCCCTGCACTTCTCACCCCAAAGAAGGACGAGAGTTGGAGAATGTGTATCGATAGTAGGGCCATTAATAAGATTATTATTAAGTATCATTTTCTCATCCCTCGGTTGGACAACTTCATACAAAGGCTAGTGCCCAGTTATTTTCAAAGATCAATATTTGCAGCGCGTAACACCAAATTAGAGTTCACAAGTGAGATGAGTGGAAACGGCTTTTAAGATCAAAGACAGTCTCTATAAGTGGTTGGTCATGCCATTTGGGTTGTCCAATGCCCCAACACCTTTATACGGATCATGACCCAAATCTTTCAGCCCCTCATGGGTAAATTCTTGGTCGTCTACTTTGACAATATTTTGATCTATATCCGCTCTTTCAATGACCATTTGAGTCATCTGAGGCTCGTATTAAAAAATTTTCGAAAGGAGAAACTATATATGAACTTGAAGAAGTGCTCCTTCTTGGCTGTCTCCGTACACTTCCTTGGGTTTGTCATATCAATGTTTGGCGTGTCTGTTGACTCGAACAAGGTCTGATCCATTCATGAGTGGCCAATTCCTTCAACTATCACTGAGACCTGTATCTTCTTTGGACTAGACACCTTCTGCATGAGGTTTGTCTGAGGTTTTAGCACCATTATGGCCCCTTCATGAGCTGCCTTCGGGACACATGAGAGCTTTCTGCCCGCAGGCGGCAGGAAGGCCAGGATTAGGAGCAGTTCAAGGAGGGCAGGCAATGGGAGGACAGGGCCAGAGAGGCCGCAGAGGTAGAACTGGTAGGAGAGGTCAGCAGGGACGAGCAGCGCCTTTGGAGGCATACGCATTAGACCTTCAGCATGGACCAGCCCCCGATGTAGTGATAGATATATATCTTAGACTCTAGAGATATGTCAATTATTGGTACTTATGTATCCGACTATATGCATATGTATGTCTACATCAGATGTATGTTTTGTTAAATGATATGTATATACTCCTTACCTCTTCAGGATTACTTTTGGTAGAAGGGCACCCAGCAAAAACTCTCTTCAACACTAGAGAAACACACTCCTTTGTATCCCAAGACTTCATTGCGACTAAGGAAAATGTCGTCTGCTCGTACGGACTGTCTATACGGATTCGTCTACCAGATGGATCAGATATGATGTTTACGGAGAAATGCTCATTCTAGGTCATGCTAAGGGACATGAAATTTGAGATTTACGCAACAATCCTGCCAATAACCGGGTTCGACCTCATACTAGGAATGGATTGGCTGGCCGAGCATAAGGCTCAAATAAACTGTTTAACCCGAGAGGTCAAACTTCAGAACCCAGACGGACAGGTCGTTACGCTGGCAGGTATACCCTCCTCTGTCTCTCGCATCATTTTGACATCTGCTCAGACTGTAAGGTCAGTCCGACGGAAAGATGAAGTATTTCTTATCTACTTCGAAATGGAGAATAAAGTTCAAGTGCTTGCCAAAGTTCCGGTGGTGTGAGATTTTCCGGATGTTTTCCCTGAGTCCCTCCCAGGTTTGCCCCCACAGCGAAAGGTTGACTTCCAGATCGAGCTTGTGTCCGGAGCTCGACCAGTATCCCGAGCACCCTATCGGATGGCCTCCAAGGAATTGGCCGAGATGAAGATTCAGCTTCAGGAATTGATAGATGCTGGGTTTGTCCGCCCAATTCCTCGCCTTGGGGAGCCCCTGTACTGTTCGTAAAGAAGAAGGACGGGACGCTGCGCTTGTGCATAGATTACAGGGAACTAAACAAGCTTACTATACAGAATATGTATCCACTTCCAAGGATTGACGAGTTGTTCGATCAATTGCAAGGTGCATCCGTATTCTCCAAGATGGACATAAGATCCGACTACTATCAGTTTCGGGTCCGAGAGGAAGATATCCCCAAAACTACCTTTAACACCCGTTATGGGCCATACGAGTTTATGGTAATGTCATTTGGACTCACTAACGCCCCCTCTGCCTTTATGAAATAGGGTATTTGAGCCCTTCCTAGATCACTTCGTGATTGTCTTTATCGACGACATTTTGATCTACTCGAAGACCAGGGCAGACCATTCTAGACATCTACAAATGGTGTTACTTAAACTTCGAGAACACTCTCTCTTCCCCAAATTCAGCAAGTGTGAATTCTGGTGAGAGAAAGTCGGATTCTTGGGCCACACTATTAACAAAAACGGAGTAGTAGTAGATCAAGCCAAGATCCAGGCGATTCAAGGTTGGCCGCCGCTTAAGACGGCAGCAGATATACAGAGTTTCCATGGTCTTGTCGGGTATTACAGGAAATTTGTGGAAGGATTCTCTAAGATTGCGTTACTCATCACCGCCCTTACAAGGAAGGAGGTTACGTTCCGATGGACGCCAGAATGCGAGGCTGCGTTCGTCGATTTGAAGAAACGGGTAACTTCTGTCCCGATCCTTACGATCCCTTAAGGAAATTGAAGGATTCCAGATTTATACAGATGCATCCCTGAAAGGATTATGAGCTGTTTTGATGTAGCACGGTAAGGTAGTGGCTTACGCATCTTGCCAAGTAAAGCCGCACGAGCTAAACTACGCGACCCACGATCTGGAGTTGGGCGCCGTCATATTCGCTCTCAAGATTTGGAGACACTACTTGTACGTGGTAAGATTCGAAATCTTCTTTGACCATAAGAGTTTCAAATATATCTTTACTCAGAAGGAGTTGAACCTCCTACAACGTCGATGGTTGGAATTTCTGTGTGATTATGATTTTGCTCTCCAGTACCACCCCAGGAAGGCTAATAAAGCTGCTGAAGCGTTGAGCCGACAACCCTCGATAGCCGGGAGCTGGATGAAGCAGATTCTAAGGGAATGGTTTCAGTGTTTGATAGACTTGGAGATTACTTTTGTTGCTCGTAGGGACCCAGAAGAGTACCAGGCCCAGCTATATGGGATGGAAATTCATCGCGACATACGGGATCGTATATGAGAAGCTTAGAAGGTTGATCCGGAAGTGGTCCCAATCATCCAGTCCCTACAGGATGGAGCACAAGAGGAGTTAAACCTACACGATGGAATCTTGCAGTTCAGGCACCGCATATTTATTCCCTCCACCGGAGGAATCCAAGATGAAATCCTTCGAGAAGCGCACCAGTCAGGTATTCTATTCACCCTAGTGTGGTTAAGATGTATGTAGATTTGCGCAGGACTATTTACTGGCCCGGAATGAAAAGAGACGTCACCAACTTCGTAGCCCAGTGCCAGACTTGTCAAAAGGTTAAAGCTGAATGCCGCAACCCAGGAGGTCTGTTATAGCTCCTGTCGATACTAGAATGAAAATTTGAAGATATTTCCATGGATTTTTTCCATGGCTTACCTCGATCCCGTGCTGGAAACAACTCGATATGGGTTGTCTCGGATCGACTTACCAAGGTAGCGCGGTTCATTCCCAACCGACGAGGTGACGAAGTTGAGATTCTGGACAGATTGTTCATAGAGCAAGTAGTCCGGTTCCACGGAGTGCCGAAGTCCATAGTGTCAGATAGTGATGGACGTTTCACATCCAAGGAATGGAGGTGAGTGCAAGCATACTTGGGGACTAAGTTGGCCTTTAGCACCGTCTTCCATCCGTAGACAGATGGACAGACAGAGATGACGAACCGGACGATGGAGGATCTACTCCGACTTTGCATAGTAGAACACAACGAGCCATGGGAACAACTGTTGTCGTTAGTCGAGTTTTCTTATAATAACAGCTATCAGGCCAGCATTAAGATGTCACCGTACGAGGGATTGTATGGAAGGCGTTGCCGAACTCCGTTGACTTGGGATCAAGATGAGGACCTGGAAGCCTTAAGAGTGGCTTATATTGATGATACTACGACAGCGATACGACTAATCCAGAAGCGAATGTGGGAATCACAGAGCCGACAAACCAAGTATTATAATGCACTATACCGATTGATGGAGTTTAGCGTGGAAGAAATGGTATTTTTGAAAATTAAGCTCATGCATGAAGTCTCCCGGTTGAGGAAGCAAAAAAAAAAAAACTAGACCCCCGCTTTTTGGCCCCTATCAGGTGATAGAGCGTGTTTGCTATGTTGTATATCGATTAGCCCTGCCCCCATAATTGGGAAATCTCCACGAAGTATTCCATGTCTCATCTGTGAGGTGAGTCCTCCGACAACCAGAACAACACCTTCCTACACTGCCAATATAGCTGCTATCAGATAGATCCGTCAAGCTTGAACCGGTCAGAATAGAGGATTATAAAGTGCAGAGTTTGCGCAACAAGACCATTCCGATGATCAAGATATTATGATCGAATCACGGACGAGACGAGTATACTTGAGAACCTGAAGCACTTGTCCTAGAAAAGCACCCAGAGCAATTTCCCAATGTATGTTATTTTTCCCCTACTTTAAGCAAATTTCCGGGGACAAAAATCCTTTATTTTTATTGAATTGTAACATCCGGACTTTTATTGGGTCACCAGAACCCTTGAAAGTGATTGAAAAATCTACCTTAACTCTAGAGGGGGGGGGGGGGTGAATAGAGTATTTTAAAATAATTTACAATTCAAAAACTGTAAAGCAGTGGAAGTCTTGATTTATGTATATGTGTAAGGTGCTTGCAAAAAGAAAAACTAAGTAAGCAGAAATAGGAAATCATACAGCACACAGCAAAGTAAAAAGCACAGCAAACCAGATGACACAAGGAGCTATAGTGGTTCCCCAACAACCTGGGTACATCCACTCTTCTACCACCCTAGGTAGGAATCCACTGCAGGAATAGTTGATCAGGTGTCTTGGGCACCAATGAGCTTTTGAAAAGGTGCTCAAAAACCAAAACTAGATTTTTTGATAAGGTGTCTTGCCACCACTGAGTTTTGACAAGGTCTCAGAAACCAGCCACAAAACTTTTGAAGGGAGTTTTGAGAAACCCTTTTACAGGAGAGAAAGGAAAAAAGAAAATGAGTTGAGTTGTTCTTCTCTGTCAACAATCTGAGAGAAGACAAGTGGAAGATGTTGTCAAAGCTCCCCCCGAGATTTGTAAGGGTTCAGGAAGATGAGCTTTGCTTAGGGTGATAGGCCTTCAGTTGCTTCAGATCTCCAGCAATAGATGATTTCAGCAGATGCTGAAATGTGTGTTGTCTGGAGTCCTTGATAATGAAACTTTTGAACACTTGAAGCTTGAAGGAGTAGAACAGCAGATGATCTCCTTCACAATGATGTTCCTTGTGTTGTTGAAGAATTCCGACTCAGTAATTCTGTAAGCTTTTGTCTACTGAATCTATTCTCAGAAGATGAATTCTTGATGATTGAATTTTTTGTTCTCTCTTCTGTATATCTTTTTCAAATCTGTCTGTTCACTATTGAAAATTATGCTCTAAGGAGTATATCAGATTCTGACTTTAGATGGTCGTTACTCAGTCATAAATGACTTCCATAATTGACCACTGTCTCTCGGGAAAGTCCTAAGTAACATTCCAATTATTCTTCCTTGAAACTTGCTCCAGATTGCTTGAAACGACTACAGAATCCTTTGTCATAAATGCTGAGAATAAATCTGAATGAATTCCATAACTGTCCTGAATTTGAATTCTGAAAACGCCGACCTCTCAGAAAATCGTCGATCTGAGCTCAACTATCGTCGACCTGAGCTCAGAGATTGGATTTATACTAGAGACGGAAAACGTCGACCTGAGCTCTACGATCGTCGACCTGAGCTCAGCGACTTGGAAAACAACTAGAGACAGAGCGTCGATCTGAGCTCGAAGATCGTCGAACGGAGTTCGACGCCTCATTAAACTGAGCTCAGAGATCGTCGACCTGAGTTCGACGTTTCGTCGACCTGAGCTCGACGAGAATTGTCCTAGTCTTCAGCACTTGAATCCTGATCTGTAGAAGGTCTTGAGGGCAGCTTTCAAACCTAAGTACTAACCCTAAGACTCATTCTAATTGACCTATCAAACTATACAGCAAAGTCAAAACAGAATCCTAATCACATAGTGATCCTTACCCAAATTAGTAATAGGGTGTTCCAACAATCTCCCCCTATTTGGGTTAGGATTACTATTTACATGACAGAATGTGAAATAACAAACATACATCAGATTTAAACAAAAAAAACAGAAACAACAATGCAGATAACATATGTTGAGCATTGTAGAAACACAGCAAGAGACACAGAATCAGTCAGAAAATAAATATGAGTATAAGCTTACACAAGTTACTCATTGCCCTTTTTGAAAAGAATTTCTCTGTTGGGATTTAGGGCTTCCTTCTTGGATCTTCTATCATCTTCTGCACCTAAGGAGGTTTGAGATCTTGGCCTTGGGACTACAGCCTCAAGATGCAGCTTCATATAGTCTTCTGGATTAAAGAATTTCCTTGAAGCATATCTCTCTAATTCTTTCTTTCTATGTTCTGACATGGTTGTGATGTTGGAAGTATCTCTGCCTTGCTCTTTAGCCGTCTTAATCTGATCTAATGCAACAAGTTCTTTCATTCTAGCTGTCCATGATAAAGGGTTATTCTCAGGGTCCTCAAAAGGAACTGGGGGTTCATATCTGTTGATTGACTCTGAATCAGTAGGAGGAGCCCTGGTGACAACTGTATCTCTGAGCTTATAAGGGAAAGGACATGATGTAGAATCAGTAGGGCCTTGTCCTTCCCTTTGGTAAGGATGTTGTCTGGAGTAAGTTCTGTAATCTCTTTGACTTCCTCTATGCTGGCCTCTTCTAGACTGATAACCTCTTTGATGTTGTCCTCTGGGTTGATATCTTTGTGAGGATTGAGAGGAGCTATGCTTTGTAGCAGATGACTGAAAAGCTGAGCCTCCACCAGATCCTGAATATGGAGGAGGAGGAGGAGGATGAAATTGAGATGATCCTTTTTCATACTTGTCAAGCTTTCTCCTTTTCTTCATGGCCTTAAGCTGGTTCTTAGAATATTGCATCCATGGTTCAGTGATTTGTCAGTCATGCAGAATGTAATAGGGTATATCATTGTCATCTTTGGCTTTTACAGAAGGTACTCTCATCATGGCCTTACTTCTTGCTTTCCTTTTCTTGGCAATGGTGTCAGAAGAATCATCAGAGTAAGTGTTGAATTGATCACTATCTGAACTCTGGGGTCTGTCATATAAATCATCAATACTTTTCATATACTCTTCTCTTTGTTTTGACTTCTCAGGAGCAGCAGCAGGAGCAGAAACTATTGGAATAGCAGCAGGAGAAGAAACTACAGGTTCTTCTAAGTAAACAGCAAGTTCATCATCAGCAGCAACATCAACAGAAACAACAGGCAACATATCAATATCAGCAGATTCATTAACTTCAACAGCAGCAGCAACAGAAACAATAACTTCCTCAGTCTTAAGAAAACTGATATAAGAAGTAATTAGGCTGGGATCACAGACAGCAACAGGCACAATGGCCTTAGTAAAGTCTTCAACTCCCTGAGCTGGTAAGCAGCTGAAGTGAAGAAAGTACAAATCAGATAACAGTGACCTGAGGTCAACTGCTAGTACAGGTACTGGGGCTGGAACTGAAGCATCAGCAGCAATTTCTGGCAGCAATTCTTCTGAAACAGCATGCACTACCACAACTTCATAGGGCATCTCCCCCTGCCTTGATTCAGTGAGAACTGGATCAAGGCACCCTATAGAATGGATTGCCTGTGGAGTAGATAGAGAGGAGAGCCTGTCAGATAACTCCTTGATGGACTTCAAGAGTGGAGCCATGGAGGTCTCCAGCAGGGCTACAAGCTTGGGAGTCAGTATCCCATAAAGCTTATCTGCCAGTGCTGAGAGATCCACTTGCTCAAGTGGGACTTGAGTAGAGGTGGAGGAAGAAATGACTATGGCTGGTGATGGATGGGCTGCAGGATGTGTGGGTGGGGATGATAGGATGTTGGGTTGAGAGATTGAGATGGTGGAGATAGAGGTTATGGGTGTGGAGATGGATGGAGTGAAGGATGGTTGGGTGAGAATATCATGGAGGAGTTGTTGGTATGAGGAAGTGAAGAGAAGCTTAGTAGGTGAGGAGGGGGAATCATCCATGAAGGAATCTTCCATGATGTTGAAAGATGGAATGTAAAGAGATGGATAATAATAAAGTGGATGGAATTGTTGTTCTGTGGTGGTTGGAGGAGGTGAAGGAGTGGACAGAGGAGTTGAAATTGTAATGGGGGAGGAGATTGATGTGGAGATGGTTGAGGTGCAGATGGAGGTAGAGATGGTTGAGGGAATGGTTGAGGGAAGAACTGGAGAAGGTTGAGAAGAGGGGGAGGCAGACAATTCTTCAATGAGGGCAGGGGCCTGAGGGGAAGAGACTGCAACAGTCCTTGTGCCTGAAGCAGTAGTAGTCCTGGTTGGCTTGACTATCTGCCTGTCTCATTTCCCAAACAGGGCACATGTCAGCCTCTTTGATGCATTGATGTGCATCCCACTTGATACAAGCAGTTCAGGGCACCTGGAGTGCAGGAATAACCATATTATCCTCCCAAAGTTTACCAAACTTTTGTTCACTTTCTTCTTAATCAAGTCAAAGAAGAGCTCTCCCCAGTTCAAATATTTCTTATACACAAGTGCTCCCATCAAGCAGAACTGATACCTAGAGATGGTATCATGTGCTGAGTGCTTTGCCAACAGCACTTTCCCCACAACATCAGCAAGAAATCTATACTCAATAGATAAGTTCTTTTTCAACAACTTGCTAGGGTTAGCGGCAGAATGTCCCATTTTATCTAACATATTCGCAGATTCTTCTCCAGATAACTCAATAGAATCATCTCCAGTACTCAATTGAAACACTTCAGTCAGGAGAGTAGGTGTTAGGGATACCTGCGTCCCGGCTATAGTACCAACCAATGTATTCTGATCCAGATTGTGCGCTGTGTAGACCCATTCTTTGATCTCATCGGCTGCAATCTTCATTCTCGTTGTCATTATTTGCACTAGCTGCTGTTCTCTGAATAGGTCAAGAATATCTTTGAAAACCTGATCGCTTCCATCAAAGGAGTCCATATCTATGTCAAAGCCTGTGTCGAATTTCATCTTGGCGAGTGCGGCAACAGACACAGCCATTATGTACCTGCAAAGATGAACAAACACGACCAAGTGCAGTAGAGTTTGGAGGGAAAGAAAAAGTTTGCAGAGAGTATGAAAGCGCAAAAGAAGAACGACGGCCGAAAGAATGATTTTATATTAGGGTTCGACGCCGGAAAGGAAAGATCGTTGAACTCCGTTTGACGATCTGGGCTTCTAAAAGAATCTGAAGAGTCTTCAATAACGTCGATCTCCGTTCGACGATATTGGAGAGCGTCGATCTCTGATCGACGATCGCTGACCAGAAAGAAAATAGCCTAGCGCTAGCTAACGACGCTGAACTCCGGTCGACGATTTTGGGAATCGTTGATCTCCGTTCGACGCTTTTTGGGAAAAACGTCGAGCGCAGTTCAGAGACTAAAAATGCCTACAAACACTAGAAAATTGAAGTTTTTAGCCTACTCTTGGTCTGTTTTTAGAGTTTTAAAGTCTTGGGATTTATTTTATACTTCCTCCATCTAACATTCCTAACTGATTTAGGAAGAAGGTATGTTTCTTTTCATCCAAAGGTTTGGTGAAAATATCTCCCCTTTGTAAATCAGTTGGGATATACTGAAGTTCAATTTTATTTTTCTCAACATTATCCCTCAGAAAGTGATGCCTAATCTCTATATGTTTTGTCCTACTATGCAGGACTGGATTTTGTGCTATAGAAATAGCACTGGTGTTATCACAAAATATTTTTGACCCTTCTAAGTTGTAGCAATAGTCTAGGAGCTGGTTTTGAATCCACAAAATCTGTGAGCAACAACTGCCTGCTGCCATATATTCAGCTTCAGCAGTTGAAGTGGACACAGATGTTTGTTTCTTACAGAACCAGGAGACAAGTCTGTCACCAAGGAACTGACAAGTTCCACTGGTGCTTTTCCTGTCTACTTTACATCCAGCATAATCAGCATCTGAAAATCAAGTTAATTCAAATCCTGAGTCTTTTGGATAGCAGAGGCCTAGATTTGGACAACTTTTTACATACCTAAGAGCCTCTTAACTAATGTTAGGTGTGACTCTCTAGGGCTTACTTGGAACCTAGCACATATACATGTAACAAACATTATATCAGGTCTACTGACTGTAAAGTACAATAGAGAGCCAATCATTGCTCTATATGTTGTCTGATCAACATGTTTTCCAAGTTCATCAGCATCTAATACAACATTAGTAGGCATAGGTGTTTTCATACAAGATGCTTCAGACATACCAAATTTCTTAACCAATTTTTTTGCATACTTGGTTTGAGAAATAAATATGCCTTCAGCATGTTGTTTGACTTGCAATCCTAGAAAGAAGGAAAGCTCACTCATACTACTCATTTCAAATTTAGAATGCATCAGATTGGAAAATCTTTTGCACAAATTTGAATCAGTAGACCCAAATATGATATCATCTACATATATTTGTACTAGTAGGGTATGTGACTTATGAGTTCTAATAAAAAGAGTTTGGTCTACTCTACCCCTTATAAAATCATTTTTCAGAAGAAAGCATGCTAAGGTCTCATACCATGCTCTAGGAGCTTGCTTGAGACCATATAATGCTTTATGCAATTTGAAAACATGGTCAGGATAAGTAGAAGAGATAAAACCGGGAGGTTGTCTAACATAGACTTTTTCTTTGATGTCTCCATTGAGAAATGCACTCTTCACATCCATTTGGTAGACCTTGAATCCTTTGTGAGCTGCATAAGCTAGAAATATTCTTATGGCCTCTAACCTTGCAATTGGTGCAAAGGTCTGGTCATAGTCTATTCCTTCTTCTTGAGAATAACCTTGAGCAACTAGCCTTGCCTTGTTCCTTACAATAACTCCTTGATCATCCAACTTGTTTCTGAACACCCCCTTTGTTCCAACAATTGAGTGATCCTTAGGCCTTGGTACTAGCTCCCAAACTTTGTTTCTCTCAAATTGATGAAGTTCCTCTTGCATAGCAATGATCCAGTGTGGATCTTGTTCTGCATCTTGAATAGATTGATGCTCAACTTGAGATAGAAAGCAAATGTGCATCAGGTTTTGATTGACCTGATTTCTGGTTTGCACACCAGCTGAGATGTTTCCAATCACTTAGGAGATTGGATGATCTCTTGTTGTTACTAAATCAAAAGGGGGTGTTGATTGTTCACCAACCTGTGTTGTTGTTTCCTCTAGTGGAATAACAACTGGCTCTTCAAGATGGTTCTCTCCAAGATGTTGAGCATCTTCTTCATCTTCACTGATTTCATCCTTATGTTGGTTAGGTGAATATACTGAATCCTTCTCTGCAATATGCAATCTGTCCAAATTTTTTGAAAGAGAGTTTACCTGCAAGGGTTCTATGGTAGAAGTGGATTTCTCCTTATAAAACATGTTAGTCTCATCAAAAGATACATGAACAGATTCTTCAATTTTAAGAGAAGTTTTGTTATAAACCCTATAAGCTTTACTGATCATGGAGTATCCCAGAAACACTCATTCACCAGCTTTAGCTTGGAATTTTGCTAAATACTTCTTGTCATTATTGTGAATATAACAAATGCAACCAAAAATTTTGAAATAGTCTACTTTAGGTTTCTTCCTTTTGAGCAATTCATAGGGAGTCTTGCCCTTCAGTTTATGTATCAAACTTCTGTTCAACACATGGATGGATGTGTTCACTGCCTCTGCCCAAAAAGATAGAGGAAGGTGAGCATCTGTCAACAATGTAGTAGCAGATTCAATTAGGATTCTATTTTTCCTTTCAGCTACTCCATTTTGTTGAGGAGTTCTAGGAGCTGAAAAAGTATGTCTGATCCCTTCACTCTGACAGAACTCTTGCATAAGAAGAGAATCAAACTCTGTCCCATGATCACTTTTGATAAGGACAATGTGAGTATTGAACTCAATCTGTATGCATTTGAGAAAATCTGTCAAACACTTAAAGTTATCAGACTTCTTCCTCAGGAAGAATACCCATGTGAATCTAGAGAAGTCATCTACAATCACTAAAGTGTAAGATTTCCCTCCTAAGCTTTGTACTGTAATGGGTCCAAAAAGATCCATGTGTAACAGATACAAGATCCTAGGTGAATCACTCTTATTAAGTGACTTAAAACTATTTTTAGTTTGATTGCCTAATTGACAAGCTCTGCAAAGTCCTTCCTTCTTGTAGGAGCCAGAAGGTAGTCCTCTAACAAGGTTGTCCTTGGATAGCCTAGCAATGGTTCTAAGGTTTATATGCCCTAGTCTCTTATGCCAAAGATCATTTGGTTTGCAAACTGAATTAAATAAACAAATATCTATATTGGTTGAAAGGAAATCTACTAGATAAATGTTACCTTTTTTTACCTGTTAACACTGTTGTGTTATCCTCTGACTTGATCTTGCATAAGGATTTGTTGAATATCACCTGATAGCCTTCATCACAGAGTTGACTGATGCTGATTAGGTTGTGTTTTAGCCTTCCACATAAGCCACCTTCTTGAATGTGACTGAGCCAATCTGAACAGCACCATATCCTTTTGTTTGACCAAAGTTTGAATCTCCAAATATTACTTTGGGTCCAAGTTTGGTTCTGAAGGATGTTAGATTCTCCTTGCTCCCTGTCATGTGCTTTGAGCACCCACTATCCAGATATCATTGTTGGTTCATTGCTGGATAGGTCTTCACCTGCACATAAACAATTTATATGTTTTTGACCAAATTTACCTTGGGTCTAGGTTGATAACCTATAAACTCAGAAATAAAAGACATCCCTGACTGACTCTTATATCCTTCAGGATGGTATCTCCTAGGAGACACTATCCATTCAGTATAAGGGTTGAAGCTTTGGGATGAGAGACTTCTAGGATTGATTTTAGATTTACCTCTGAAAGAATGTTCAAAGCTCTGAGCTTCGTTCGACGATCGTCGAGCTGAGTTCGACGATCTTGGGTCAGATCGTCGAGCTCCGTTCGAAGATCGACTATACCAGAGTTCAGAGTTCAGAAGTCGTCGATCTGAGTTCGACGATTCAGCCTTGGATCGCCGAGCTCTGTTCGACGATCGTCGAGCTCTGTTCGATGTTTTCTGTTGAACTTTGTTTTCCTTAGGTAAATCAGGATTCTTACTAGCTACCTCTACAACACCCTTTCCTTTATCAGAAATAAATTTAATTGGGGTCGTTAATACTATAGGTTGGCTGGATGAAGCACCCAAGCACAGTGTACTGTTGAATCTTGAGTTCAACGTGCTTGTGATGTCCATCAGTCTGATGCTTCTCCCATTAAGGGATTCTTCAAACTTCTTTGCCTGGGATAGCTCACTTTTCAGTGAACCTATCTCCTCCCTACAGCATTCTAACTCCTCAGAGAGTTTGAGGTTGTCTGATTTTAAGGTGCTATGTTCAGACAATTGATTTCTGAGAGAGATAATCTCTTTCTCAGACTTTAACAGGTCTAAACAAAGTGCCTTAAATTAAGATCTAAAGTCCTCTGAATCAAAATCAAAGGAGTCTATTACCTGGTCTTCTTCAGTTTGAGTTTCAGATTCAGACTCTGACTCTTGTTCTGCATCAGAATTTTGTTGGGAGGCATTGATAGCCATCATGCAGAATTCCTTTTCTTCAGCATCATCTTCATCATCACTTGAGCTTGATGAAGTCTCTGATTCTTCTTCAGTTTCACTCCAGGTTTCTGCTACAAATCCCTTCCTTGTATGTTTATTTTTGCTGGAGGAGGATTTGTTGTAATTGTTTCCCCTGGAGTCCTTGTCTTTTCTCCTATCTTTCCTGTCCTTCTTGTCCTTATTCTGATTTTCTGGACAGTCAGGCACAATATGGCTTGGTTTTCTGCATCCAAAACAGATTATTTCTTTATTATTTGACTTGTAATACCTTGGCTTCTCATGCCCTCTGGATGACCTCTTTCTGAAATCTTTCCTGGCCATCTTATAGAATCTTTTGGCCAGCAAGCTCATCAATTCTTCATTGTCTGTGACCTTGTCTTCAGGCAGATCTTCTGTAGCTTTGAATGTTATTGTCTTCTCCTTCCTGATAGCTGGAGAAGTAACCTTTTGTTCTTCCTCTCTGTTCTTGATGAGCAGCTCATAAGACTTGAGCTTGCCCAACAAAGCTTCAGTAGTAATCTCAGTTAGGCTTGTGGCATCCTTGATTGGCCAGATCCTTGAGTCCCAAGTACTAGGGAAGCACATTAGGATCTGGTCATTTAATTCAGTTAGAGAGATATCATTGTCCAGTGTTTTTAATTCACTGACTATTAGGCTGAGCCTGTTGTACATGTCAGCCACTGATTCAGTTTCTCCCTTTTTGAAGTTCTCATATTGGCTTATGAGATGGGATCTCCTGTCCTTCCTTTCATCAGCAGATCCTGAGACAATTTCAGATAACTTGTCCCATATCTCTTTTGCTGAACTGCATTCAGACACCTTTTGGAATATCTCATCAGACATAGTCTGAGCAAGGATATTCATAGCCTTTGCATCTGCAACTTTCCATTTCTTTATTTCTGCATCTGTTTTTGAAGGAGGTGGAACATCACTAGTACTTGTAATTACTGGGGGTCTTGGACAAACTGTCAAAACAAAATTGTAGATGTCCTCATCAATAGAATTCATGTAAAGCCTAATCCTTGCCTTCCAAAGTGCAAATTTAGAAAGGTTGCACACTGGAGGTCTGGTGATAGCAAAATATTTGTTATGTGTCATGGTTTGTTTAAAAATAAATAAATATATAATACACAAAAGAAATAACTATCCTCTAAAGAGAGTTGATCTTTTCAGAGATCTTTTGGTTCAGGTGCTAGCCTGTTCAACCAATCTGTTGAAGATTCAGATGTTGAGTAACCAACCTGCCTCTGATACCAATTGAAAGTGAGTGAAAGATCTACCATAACTCTAGAGGGGGTGAATAGAGTATTTTAAAATAATTTACAATTCAAAAACTGTAAAGCAGTGGAAGTCTTGATTTATGTATATGTGTAAGGTGCTTGCAAAAAGAAAAACTAAGCAAGAAATAGGAAATCACACAGCACAAAGCAAAGTAAAAAGCACAGCAAACCAGATGACACAAGGAGCTATAGTGGTTCCCTAACAACCTGGATACATCCACTCTTCTACCACCCTAGGTATGAATCCACTGCAGGAATAGTTGATCAGGTGTCCTGGGCACCAATGAGCTTTTGATAAGGTGCTCAAAAACAGAAACTAGATTTTTTGATAAGGTGTCTTGTCACCACTGAGTTTTGACAAGGTCTCAGAAACCAGCCACAAAACTTTTGAAGGGAGTTTTGAGAAACCCTTTTACAGGAGAGAAAGGAAAAAGAAAATGAGTTGAGTTGTTCTTCTCTGTCAACAATCTGAGAGAAGACAAGTGGAAGATGTTGTCAAAGCTCCCCCTGAGATCTGTAAGGGTTCAGGAAGATGAGCTTTGCTTAGGGTGATAGGCCTTCAGTTGCTTCAGATCTCCAACAATAGATGATTTCAGCAGATGCTGAAATGTGTGTTGTCTGGAGTCCTTGATAATGAAGCTTTTGAACACTTTAAGCTTGAAGGAGTAGAACAGCAGATGATCTCCTTCACAATGATGTTTCTTGTGTTGTTGAAGAATTCTGACTCAGTAATTCTGTAAGCTTTTGTCTACTGAATCTATTCTCAGAAGATGAATTCTTGATGATTGAATTTTTTGTTCTCTCTTCTGTATATCTTTTTCAAATCTGTCTGTTCACTATTGAAAATTATGCTCTAAAGAATATATCAGATTCTGACTTTAGATGGTCGTTACTCAGTCATAAATGACTTCCATAATTGACAACTGTCTCTGGGGAAAGTCCTAAGTAACATTCCAATTATTCTTCCTTGAAACTTGCTCCAGATTGCTTGAAACGGCTACAGAATCCTTTGTCATAAATGCTGAGAATAAATCTGAATGAATTCCATAACTGTCCTGAATTTGAATTCTGAAAACGTCGACCTCTCAGAAAATCGTCGATCTGAGCTCAGCTATCGTCGACCTGAGCTCAGAGATTGGATTTATACTAGAGACAGAAAACGTCGACCTGAGCTCTACGATCGTCGACCTGAGCTCAGCGACTTGAAAAACAACTAGAGACAGAGCATCGATCTGAGCTCGAAGATTGTCGAACGGAGTTCGACACCTCATTGAACTGAGCTCAGAGATCGTTGACCTGAGTTTGACGTTTCGTCGACCTGAGCTCGACGAGAATTGTCCTAGTCTTCAGCACTTGAATCCTGATCTGTAGAAGGTCTTGAGGGCAGCTTTCAAACCTAAGTACTAACCCTAAGACTCATTCTAATTGACCTATCAGACTATACAGCAAGGTCAAAACAGAATCCTAATCACATAGTGATCCTTACCCAAATTAGTAATAGGGTGTTCCAACAACCCTAATGGGCCCAATAAAAGTGACCCGAACCTCTAACCGTGACCAGGTAGGAGGCAACCCTAGACAGGGTATACAGCTTGAGAACTCCAATTTGAGTTCTGTCAGTTCCTGTGGCATCGTATAGTCAATACGAGCGCGTCGGAACTCGTTCCGTTGAACTCCGAGGCCATATGATGGACATGACCATTTCTCGTAAAACGTCGCGAAAACGAGATTTTTGGATAACGACCTAGAGAACTCCGATTTGAGTTCCGTTAGTTCTTATGGCTTTGTATAGTTGATACGAACACATTAGAACTCGTTGCATCGCAATTCGAAGTCTAACAACGAATATGAGCGTTATGACTGTTTTAACACGCCGCGACGCGCAGATTTTGGATATTTAGCAAACGAACTCCAATTCGATCCCGACCAGTGGCATTGGATTCGTATGGTCAATACGAAGTCAACCGAGTTTGTCCCGGTCAACTTCAAGGATGAGTAGTCAAACCGAGCGCTGTCGTGCACCAAAAAGCGTGCACACACAAATTGTGACACGACACCCCAACTTTGACCTGACTCCCGATGACTTGGACCCACCTTGACTTTGACCAGCATGGGGGGCCCGCCCTAGGGTTGACTTTGGTCAAACAACATAAAAAGTCCATTTTTGGAAAATTTTCTCAAAAGAGGTGGGCACCTCCTCTTCATGAGTTGCTTGGGCCCTAATCCCCTTCACCCTTGGGCCACTAAAATCAACCAGCAATGGGTTGATAGATGGGCCATGGGCCAAGCCAAGAAAGCCACCATCCATTCCCTCTTTTTCCAAAAGCCCACCCCAATAACCAAGCCTCAAGATAAAGGGACCTGGCTTGTACTTGCCAACTAGATGGCTGTCATCTGCCCCATGACCAGCTGGTTGGGGCCAAGGCTTTCTCCTCCATGGAGGATTGATCCCACACCATGGGTGAGAGGGAAGGGACTCCTCCAATTCCTATATAAAGGACCCTCCAGCTCCTATTAAGATCACTCCTCTCCCATCCCATTAAGATGACTCCTCTCCCCAAGCTCAGGCGAGCCTGAACAAAACCTTGCCCAAGCCCCCACCCCGCCGGAGAGACTACCCTCGCCACTCTCCTTCTCCGCCACCTTTAATGACGGCTCGGCCAGGGCCTTCCCAAGCTCCCCCAGTCAAGGTGGAAACATCTCCCCTCTCCCTTCCTCATCTTCTGAATGTCCTGCATGCGCCTCCCGGCGGCCAAAGCGCCGCCGACACCACCCGAGCAAGGCTCCAAATCGGGTGGTGGCCGCAGGTGGTGAGCCTTGCCTAACGCCGGTGGTGGCGCTGGGGAAGTGCTACACCACCAGGGATAACCTTCCCCAACGGTAAAAGGCCGAGGTGCAGTCGGAAATCGCCTCCCCGGAGGCACCCAAAAACAGAGTAAAACTCTGTTGATTTTTTGCGACGGCGGCCGGTGGCGCCAGGCCGCCGGACCACCACCGGAGAAAAGCTTAACCCCCGGCGCATGGGCCAGGGGTGGTTTTGTGGCCGGGGTAGTCACCAGAGAGGCGGGGTGGCAAGGTGGAGCTGGGAGCATAGCCACCCGCCACCTTGCTCTCGGTTTTATAATTCCCGGCGGTGGCCAGTGGCGGCAGGCCGCTGGACCACCGCCCAGGAGGTCATCGGCCCCTGACGAGTTAATCGGGGCGGTGCCGACATCCAGCAGCGGCTGGTCGGCAGTGGCAGAAGGCTACCGTCTTCTCCATCACCGGGGATGAGCAACCGTCGTAAGATCTCAGTGATGAGATTGGACGACGGAGATTACATAGATTACCACCATCGCCTTAACATCAGCGCCTACCACAGTGGATCCATGGCCGATCCGCTGGGGGGGAATGTTTGACCCTTAATCTGTCCGACGCGTTCTTGACCACAGGATTGGGCTTGATCTGGCTATATGCAGACCTTCCTTCTAACAAAAATTTGAAGATTTTTTTTGAAACAAAGCTAGGCTGCTATGGAAAAAGTATTGAACATGAAAATTGTTCCTCTTAACGAGGGTTTCCTGTACAAAATTTTTGAGATTTTTTGGAGTTGATTTGTTATTTTTAAAAATCCAAAGAAATTTTATTTGGCCAAATTTAAGGCCCAAAATTGCTCGAAATTTTTTGAAAAAAATTACTATGCTCTTTTTAGGCTCTCTTAAAGGTTGTGTCAAAATTTGAAACCTTGGGATAAAAATTGAAGCTTTTTCGATTTCTTGGAGCCTAGGGTCACGCTCAGAAATTTGATAACGCTCAATTGTCTCAAAAATAAAAACTGAGCACGCGACCACTTTTGTAAATAGAATAATAAGTTCAATTATTTTATTGACGAGAGTAATCGAGGAAAGTGTCAAAGCTCTGAGTGTTCTGAGGTTTAGTAGAACCGTCGAGCGCCTTGTTTTAAAAAGTCTCTCGTGCTAATTCAGGTACACTCAAAGGATAAGAGTACGAGCAAATGAACTGTTAATTATTCTCAACGAATAAAATAAATGTAACTCCTAATAAGTCCCCCTGATCCGATTAACGCATGATTAAAAAGGGCTCAACTGAATTATTATCAGATCTTAATAATGGGTGAAATCAAAGAAGCCTTCTAAAAGCTGAAATAGAATTGAACATGTCTCCTGAGAACGGAGATGAAACTGAACATGGCTCTTGAGAACGGAGATAAAACTGAAAATGCCTCCTGAGAACGAAAATAGAACTGAACAAGCCTCCTGAGAACGGAGATAGAACTGAACATGCCTCCTGAGAACGGAGATAGAACTGAACATGCCTCCTGAGAACGGAGATGGAACTGAAGTCTCCTGAACGGAGTGATTGAACTACTAACCATTTTCTTTATGATTTATCTTGCACTGCTCCAGTTCCATTGTTTATTTCAGTACAGTTATTTTCTTTTGAAGTACTCCAGTCTCGTACTAATACTGTTTACTTACTTTCAGTTCAGTTCTTTTATTTAAATATTATTCCAGTCTTGTACTGGTCAAGTTCCTTTCAGTACTTACTTTCAGTTCAGTTCTTTCAATTCAGTACTACTCTAGTATCCTACTGGTCCTATTTCATTATAGCATTTCAATTTTGCAGCTTATACTATCAGCAGCTTCTTTTACCATACTTTTGTTTCTGCAGTTTACTATTTTAAGCACGGGTCCTGCTCTGACGGGCAGGTATCTGATAGGTTGAGCCTTAATTGGGGATAACAGGAGTTGATATGTTACTCCTAAATTAGCTCCAAATAAAGTGCTCTCACGCATCTTGTCGAAAGTCGAACTAAGTGTCGTTTGCCCGAATTATTTGAAGCAAAGTAGGGCAAGCCGTTGTAAACCAGGTGCATGCTAGCAAAATTGATAAATTTGATTGTTTGAGGTAAATTGTGGCGGGTCAGTCACTTCCGCAGACCGATCGTACCGGTGCGGGAAGTTCGACGACTCAAGGCGACAGGGAGATGAGTACCACGGGTGACCGGTCGTTATGTTTCTTTTTCCCCGTTGGGTTTCCTCTGCTGATCGGCCAAAATGTTGAATCACCGGATGTGAGCCTGTACGATGGGGCCTGGGCTGTGCGGTACGACTACCCCTAGAAGTGGCAGGACTGGCCACTATCACCGACGACCACATCAGTGAGGCCCGCGGGGCTAGCTACCCTGTTTGAAAAGAAGCGGTCCATACTATGTCGACATAGAGTCTTTTACACGGCTGTGAATGTCTGCGATGTGCGCGCGACTGTGAATGTCTGCGGTATAAATACATGTCTTGAATACCTGATGTGTTGTTATGCTAATAGAGCTTAAATTATAACTGATGTATATTGCTACTGCTTAGTAATATTATACTGCACTTCCTTTTTATAGTTGCTTCTGGCTTATATATGAAATGATGTACTAACTCTCTCTTGATTCTGCTATTTACTTTTGTTGGGTGTGTGCGCTCCCCCCCAGGATATGGATCCGGGGAGGAGATTTGTTTCCACTAAGTTCTGTGACTAACGGTTATTTTAATAACCGTTCACAGGAGATGATGCACCGTAGTGATCAGCTGCGGTCGGGCAATACGTCAGCTAATAGGACTACCCGAGCAGAGGCACCCCCGTCATCTCCAGAGTTTCGAGACGTGAGTACTAGCGAGCATGATTGAGAGAGTGAGGAGTTGATAGTTGTAGTACCTTTATTGCCTATGAGCTTTATGTATAAACAATGGCTATGACCTTTTGCATCCTCCTTTTAAATATATATTGTTATATATATTTGATGTGCCTTGTTAATGCTTACACAAAACTCTGTGATGAGATGTGAATGTTGTGATTCAAGCCGAGCAAGGCGGTCAACTACTGTTTAGTAGTGTGGGTCGTTACCCCTTAAGGAGCATTGGGTGGACGTCTTGACGCAAGTAAGATCCCCTCCGGCTCGACCCGGGCATAGGTGGAGGGAGGGGGGGGGGGTCTTACACATCGTGCATCAAAATCCAGTTGGCCTGCGCAGAATCCCGCCAACTTAATGCGCCCGTAACGACATTTCCCTTACCGGGAATGTAATGTAATCTTGAAGGTGTAGTCCCCAAAAAACTTCATCCACCTCCGTTGTCGCATATTAAAGTCCTTCTGATCAATCAGATATTTTAGGCTCTTATGGTCCATAAAGATATCGATCTTCACAATATATAAGTAGTGCCGCCAAAGTTTAAGAGCGAATATCACGGTCGCTAGCTCAAAGTTCTGGACTGGATAATTCATCTCATGCACTTTCAGTTGGCAAGAGCCATAAGCTATCATCTTCCCATGCTGGAGTAGAATGCAGCCTAAGCCGCTCCCTGACGCGTCACTGCAGATTTCTTAGCATTCCGTACCACATGGCGGGCAAAAAATGGGTGTCATGGTCAGACGACTCTTCAATTCCTCAAAATCTTGTGCGCACGCCGGCGAGTAAACAAACTTTTGATCCTTCCTCGTCAAGGTAGTGAGGGGCAACGCTATCAGCGAGAAGTTCTCTACGAAGTGCTTGCAGTAACCGACAAGCCGCAGGAAACTCCGGACTTCCTCCACCGTAGACAACACAGGCCACTCCCGTATCACAACTATCTTCGCCGGATCCACCACAATGCATTCTGCGTTAACCACATGACCGAGGAACGCCACTGATGACAGGCAAAACTCACACTTCGAGAACTCGACATATAATTGACTCCTCCTCAGGGTCTACAAAACAGTGCGTAAGTGATCCACATGATCTTCCTCCGACAGAAAGTACACCAGGATATCGTCAATGAAGACTATCATGAACTGGTCCAAATACTCATTGAACGTTCTGTTCATCAAGTCCATGAATACCGAAGGCGCATTCGTTAGGCCAAACAACATAATCATGAACTCGTAATGCCCGTAATGCATACTGAACGTCATTTAGGAAATGTCACTTTTCCTGATTCTCAACTGATAATAGCCGGACTTCAAATCTAGCTTTGAGTACACATCGTCGATTAGAACCTACTAACTGATCAAACAGATCGTCGATTCTCGGAATCAGATACTTTCTTTTCCGTCAGCTTGTTCAACTCTCGGTAATCTATACACAACCGCAAGCTTCCATCTTTTTTCTTCACAAAAAGAACCGGTGCACTCCAAGTTGATGAACTTGGATGCACATAACCTTGATCTACCAGCTCTTGAAGCTGCACATTCAGTTCCGTCATCCCCTTTGACACCTGACAACAACTCAATAGTGAAATCAATCTCTCGCTGAGGTGGAGCTCCAGGGAGATTTTCAGGGAATACGTCAGCAAACTTCGATACTACAGGAATACTAATCAAACCGGGTTTAGACTTTCAAGCCTCTACTAGTGTGAAGAATAATTCCGCACCTTTTCGGACTGTCTTGACAACCTGGAGAGCAGACATAAGAATTTTGCTCGATCCCTTCATACCAGAGAAGGTAATTTCATGATCAGTATTATGCCCCGGCTTGACCTCCTTAATATTGCAATCAATACATGCACGCTGCTTCGAAAGCCAGTCCATGTCAAAGATCACATCATATTTCGAAATCCGTAGTATCGACGCTTCCAAGTCGAGCTCTTGATTTCATATCTGCACCTTCACTCCACAACACCTATCCACGTGTGTCTTGCATCCATTGGGAAACGATAATTCCAATCCATCTCTTTACATACAACAAGGCACTCCGATACGCAGAACGAAGTCCTTAGATAGAAAGGAGTGAGACGCTCCCGTGTCAAATAGCGCTCTCGCGGGATGGTTACGGATTAGGACAAAGCCTAACGTGCACACCAAAACATCAAACGAAAGTACGCAAGGTATATATAGTATGTAAAATACACAAGTTGTATAAAGCTTATACCTGTCACCACGTTACTTTATTTAATGGCCTCCTGCTGGCCAAGATTGTAAACTCTGGGTTGCGCTGGCGTATGGTGAGATGCAAACGACTCCGCTGTTTTCCCCTTCTCAGCATACGACGCACCTCCCTCTTATCTGACTTCGTGGGACGACTCCAACAGTCTCGAACATAATGTCTCACTTTGCCGCAATTGTAACACGTTGCCCCGAGGTAGCTCCAGAACCAGTAGAAGGAGCTGGTCCAGACGACTTAGCCTTCTTGTTCCACTTGCCGCGAAACCCAGCCTTCGAAGAGCTCGGCACCATGAACTCTTGCTTTCTCACTGAGAGGTCCTTCTTACTTTGGACCCTCTTCAAATCATGCTTAAGGGATCGCGCATTATTGACCAAGGTAAGAAACCCTTGCGTTATTGGGCCTGCTAGAAGGAACCGCAAATCATCCCGCAGTCCTTCATAAAATCGGTTGGTCTTTCTTTCCACATTCTCCAAAGATGATCCAGCATACCTTCCAAGTCTAGTAAACTCATATAGGTACTCATCGACCGTGCGGTCGCCTTGAGTCAATCTCAAAAACTGGTTTTCCAACGCAATCCGTTGCGCTGAAGGGGCATATCGTGTCAGGAATAGCCATGAGAACTCATCCATTGAGACGTCCGCCAATCGTCTTCGTGATAACTGATGAATCTCATCCCACCACAGCCTTGCCTCTCCATCTAATAGGAAAGTGGTTACGGTGACCATTTGAGATTCCTTTGTCTCTGTAGCATTTAAGGTTCTCTTTATCCGATAGAGCCAGTCCTCAGCGTCAGACGGGAATCCAGCTCCCGTAAAAGATGGAGCGTTGAAGCTCAGGAAGTGCTTCAACTGTTGGTCTGAAGACCTTCTTGCCGCTAATGGCTCCATTACCGCAACTGGCACCGGGGCAACCGTAGGGGTAGGAGGCTGCATTTGTCTTCCTGGTTGGGCATTTAACATGACAAACACAGCTTCAACCACCAACCTTATCGTTTCAGCAGAAGGAGGGGTTCCAAGCACATCATTATGTGCACTACTCTCCGTAGAGTGCTGACGTTGAGACTGCTCTGCACCACTCCTAGTCACATATGATTACGCAATACACAATTTAGTGACTCTGAAGCATATCAAACAACAATCAAAGGAATGCTCAGGTTCCACAAACAATATTTTTAGCAAGTTTCTTGTGTGTTTTTCATTCACGGGTTATTTTTACGTTTTTAAGCTGACGCACACACGTGCACTCCACCCATTAAAAAAATCTGTCCACGAATTCAACGAATAACGGACCGACACCTAGATTCTGATACTAAATTGTAGCACCCCTGCTCGTTCCAAGGAATATAACAACGGTTCCGGCCGGGACCCCACGTTACATTGAATGAACAAACGAGAGAGCTCCTCAATGAATATCAATCCAAACTATATTAACAAATCACGCATAATAAAAACACACGCTAACAGAAGCATTAACATAAACTTGAACCAGAATGTCTACAACACTATAAGAATGGCATAACAACAATTACATAGTTTTGTTTTGGCCTTAGGACCATACACGCATCAAATGTTTAAGCTTCTACATGATTTACATACATCGGTGCGCAAGACGGCAATACATGAGAAAACTATAACAAAACTTGGGCATTCGAGGGCCAGCACAGCATGGGCTCCTGCCCGCTATTTCCCGTTCGGCTCGCCAGCACCAGTACCTGTACAAACCACAAAGGTGTGACAATAAAAGAAGGCAACGAGTCAGCTTTTGCTAACCACTATCCATGAACATGCGGTATAATGACCCCACCCTATACCCGGGGCAGTGGTATTCCTTTTATGCATTTAAGTCAGCAACAATGATGTATATAGAAATAAGCCAGAAAGTGCAACGACAAACAAGCCAAGCACTCTAGTCTAACGCAATACGTACGCACAATCATCACAAACGTTGAAATGCATGTCCACACGTTTCGTGCTCTAATGTCACACTTTTGATGCACTCCTTGAGTCCCATCATCATCCCTTGTCCCAGACACGGATGGTCCCACATTGAGCATTCTTCTAGTCCAACATAAAGTCAAGGACTCTCTTCTATGCCAACGACAAAAGTCAAGTACGTTAGGCACTCTTAATCGAACGACATAGTGCGGGTACAGTTAAGCTTTTTCTCGTTGCTCAAATTGCTGTGTCAATAAATAAGAACAACGCGAGTCAGCCTCCCCTTTCCCGTTCATAATACCACTGATGTGGTTCACGGTTGGCACTCACGGCCACCCCAAGCTGGGCACAACAGCCTCCACAACTCCACAAATTAGCCAACATATCCCAGACATAGGCCTCAAAAAAGCTCCCAGGGAGCTACCGCTGGCGGTAGCCCTACCGCTGGGCGGTAACTGACAGAACATCGAGTCTGCCCACTATTCCGGGTATTTCCTGGAGTTTGCCTCCAGGACTCCCAGCAGCACTCTACGACACTCCGAACCCAAAAATGGCATGTCACACGGGGTTTTCTACGGACGCAAATATCAATAGAAGCATCACCAATCCAGAACAACTTGTCTGGATGGACAACACACAACATGCATATGTTCGTACTTCGATTTCGAACGCTTCATGCAATTTATGTCAGGGACGGACTCAATCGACCTGGAGAAAGTCTAGTCGTACGCAACTTAGCGAAAGAGGCACTTTCATATGCGTATATCAAAACAAAAGAGGACACACACGTCCAAATAAGAGTAAGATCGTTATACTTGAAGTCTTTTTTGGTGTCATAGATTAAAAATCCAAACGGATGGAAAGAACCGCACCGAGCCTCTCTCCATAGATCTGGACTCGGCTCACGATCTGAGGCTCTGAAGCTCCGGCAATGACGAGATCTCTCCTTCTCCTTCTTCCTTTGCTCTCCCCTCTCTTTAACTCTTTAGAAAGAGAAAGCCCCGAGGTTAAAATGAGGAAGAACCCCCATCCCACGGACTTAAACCAACAGAAGGCACTGCCCACCGTCGGATCTTGTTAGAAGTTGACGAACGACCATGATTCAAAACAGTTTTCTTGTATAGCGCGCTACTGCCGCGCGGTAATAAGCTACCGCCTCGCGGTACCTCGCACGATGGCTTGTTTGGCAAGCCCACCGTTCAAACTCTCCAACCATACGCCGACATGTGGCCGCGCCGTAACTGTCACGCTATCTCCGCGCGGTACCATACTACCGTCGAGCGGTAGGTGATTCGACGTGTCGTTACGCCGCCTACATTGAAAGGTCCACTACAGCCAGTGGTAACACTACCACCGGGCAGTACCTCACCGAGAGGTATGACAATTAAATCAGCTACGCTACCGCCGACGCTAGCACAACCGCCGGGCGATAACATCCAGAGAGCCATTTCTGTGTAAAAAAATTCTAGGGCGTTACATTATGGTCCTGATGACAACATCAACTCAATAACCTCCCTTGACCTCGAGCCCAACACCCCTTGCGCCCGTCCCTTCTATTCAATGTGTCCGAGCCTGCGCCCTAAGCTTTGACCCACAAGCAGTTTTACCAAATTGATTTCTAATTAATTCCTATTTGAATTAACTAATTCCTCTCTGAATTACTTAAATCCTCTTAGAATTAATAATTTAATCTTCTCATTTTAATGAACATTAAGCTTAGTATTGCGGAGGAAGCCGCCCTTTCCTCAACGTTGTGGAAAATGTTGAAGTCATTTCAGGCTTCGACATCTCATCTCAACACCACATTCGACAAATTGGTGACTTCGGAAACTTCGGAATCCCACCTTTCCCGGTGTCGGCTCCCTCGCAGCTCATGCAAGCGACCACCATTTTTGCCCCAGTATGCCCACCTATAAAACCAATGTTTACGCTAGTTGTCTCTTCACCACTCACTGATATTCTTAGCGCTCCACGGTCTCTTCTCTTGAGTTCTGCTCCGCAGTTTTCCCCAGCCGCCTCCCCGACCCGTTCTGACGACCTCCAAAGGAAGCTTCCACCACCAGCCATTCTGCCGCCTGCACCATCGACACCAGCCTTATCAGCCCCGCTCCGCCGGTTTCCGCTCTACCGACTCTGACCACATCGCTGCCTCTGCGGGCTACCACTACTCTGCTAGCCCCTTCGGCCTCATAATCATTGCTTCCTCGCATAGCACCACCATCCCATCAGACCTGTTCCTTACGTCGTCCATGGTTTCTCCGGCCACCTTACAGTTGTTGTTCACCGCCGCATTGCTGGTCTCGCCGGACCCCTTCTTTCCACCGTATGTTGTCCCTTCGGCGGCCTGGTAATTGTTGTCACGCGCCGCACCGTTGGCCCCACCAGACCCATTCCTGCTGCCGAACATCATTTCGCTGACTGCCTTACCTCCAATGTTCACAGTCACTCTGTTGGTCGAATTCATTCCCCGTCCATTGTTCCTTCGATCACCGTGCCACGACGGCCTCTTGCCACTCGTCCTCACAACGGCGCCGCCGCCTCTCCGCGCCATCAGGGCTATCACGACGCGCTACCAAGCATTGTTCTAGCAGGAAATCAAGGAGCCCGAGGAGTTGATCATTCTACTGGCATTCGAGCTTGAGGACAAGCTTGATTTCAAGGACGGGTGGAGTGTTATGATCCTCATGTCATTCGTTATTTACTATTAGAGTATTTTTATATTAAGTCGTATTGTATTGAGTCGAGTATGAGTCGATTCAAGGTATATAGTCTGTAATGTGTTTAATATTTCACATAGTTTCATGGTATCAAGTATTTAAACATGCTCGTGGGCCTTATTTAAGGAGGGATTTTCTTGTATTTGAAATCAATCAGTCAATGAAACTTTTTTCTCTCTCTAATTCCACTCCTCTCTCTCTCTCTCTAAGCTCTCTTCTTCCCTCTAGGGTTTCTTCTTCCTCTTCACTGAACTTCTCCTTTCACAAGCTCAAGGGTTTAAAATCCCTTGTATCTCGGTTGACAACCTCCAACGATCCTAACAAAACAAGCCCACAAAACCAATGCCTCTTCACCGTGTCGTAACAACGTTGGGTGAGGAAGCTACTGGGCTTTGATTTCTACGTGGAATTTAAGCCGGGTGTATTGAGCCGCGCCACCGACGCGCTTTCTCGGCGGGATACGCCAACTGAGGCTACCTTATGCGCCATCTCTTTTCAGATTGCCGACCTTCTCTCCATGCTCCTCCGTGAGATCCAACTCTACCCAAGTTTGGCTGAACTCCTTTGTTGAGCGGAAGAAGGCCTCCACGCCTCATCGTGGACAGCACAACAGGGCCACATTATTTAACGGGATCGAGACTTTGTGGATGCATCTTTGCCTCTCAACTATACCAATTTGGACGAGACATATGGCCGTAGTCATGAAGGGGTTCACCGCACGTTACAAAACCACCATGCTGAATTTTTTTGGAAGAGCATGCGCAAACATACACAAGATTTCATTGCGCCTTGCGCTGTGTGTCAAAATAATAAAACCAATCACCTTCTCCCCGACGGTTTCTAGCATCCCATACCAATCCCAAAAAAATTGGGTCACTATGTCTATTGATCTTGTCGAAGGTCCGCTCAAATTTCACGAAAAGTCCGTCCTTATGGTGTTTGTCGATCGTTTCTCTAAGGGGCCGAATTCAATGCATTGGGGCGGCCTCTTCTTGCGGAAAACGTTGCCCGAATATTTTTTCAAGAGATTTTTTGTTTACATGGCATGCCCAAGACCCTAGTGTCGAATCGAGACAAGGTTTTGACAAGTAATTTTTTGAAGGAGCTCCTCTCTTAGCGACACCAAGCTCTCCTCCTCAGACTACCACCCCCAGTTTGATTGCCAAACTTAGATTGTTAACCACATGTTGGAAATGTATTTACATTGTATCACCGGCGATCGACCGCAGGATAGGCCCCGGTGGCTACAATGGATTGAGTATTGTTATTACACAACGTACCACACGACGCTCCAAACCACCCCCATTCTGTCTCATCTATGGCCGAGATCCTCCCTGCCTCTTGTCCCACATGGGTGGCACCACCTTGCTGGATTCTGTCGATCGCAACTTGCTGGATCGTGACGAATTCTTGCTAGCAGCCCGGGAAAGTCTACTACAAGCTCAAACCCGCATGGAGCTAGCCTACAACCGTGGGCACCACGAGCTTGCCTTCACTATCGGCGATTGGGAGTAGGTTCGTCGTCTATCTTTCCGTCAACTCTCCGCCACCAAGCCGCCTTCCACCAAATTGGGTCTGACGTATTTTGGGCCAATTCAAATAAGAGGCCACATTGGAGATGTTGACTAACAGCTTAGCTTCCCAGCGGATGCCCGCATTCACGACATCTTTCATGTCTCGCAACTCAAACCGTTCGTGGGGCCTCCTCCAATCTCTCCCTTGGTTTGGATTCCGGCGCAGCTTGCGGACAAGCTGCATCCCAACGGGGGCGGTGATGCTATGGTGCCCAATGAGACGAACCCGCATTGGGGCCGCACGTACCAACGTCGCCTCCATGCGACGGAAGCATGAACTTTATTGTTGTTTCTTTTAATATTTTCCCGTACTTGAGCATATTATTTTATCATGTGCCTTATAAATATTTTATCACTTGTTTCTCTAGTATGATTTTCCCACTTGTAGTATGCCCAAGTGGGGGCATGGACATTGGGTTGGACCGGCCATACGATCCGTCTGGTTGGACATAGTTTGTTATGCAAAAAATCATTTCCTAACTCACACTTCCCCCTATCTCTCTCTCTATCCTTTTCCTTTTCTCGGGTAACGGAGCCCTAGCGTAAATCTTCCAGCTCTTGCGTGTGAAGGACTTCACCCGTTGCCTCTGCTCCTTGCTGTTTTCTTCCTCCCCTCTTCTGCAGAAGTTCGATCTCTCCCTCCGTCAACCATTGTGCCTCCGAGTCCAAGGAAGGGGCCTAGCAACCCCCTTTGGGATTTCCCTCTCTTGAGCCTACCACCCCATCCCAATTAGGAGCTCATAACAGTGTGATTGGTCTAACTTTATGTTCAATTAAAAGACTAAACGTGGGCAATTACATAACAGTTAAAAATCTAAAAAACAAAGGGAAATATATTACCATTTTTTATATTCACCATCATAACTTTATGTTCAACTAAAAGTCTAAAGGTGGACTAATACATAACAGTTAAAAAATGAAAAAAATGACTTTATTCAAATAACACCGAAGCTACCCCAAGCTTCATACCTTTTGTATCAGAACCCCAATGCTCAAGACCAAAATTCACAAAATCCTTAAGGATATTTAGCCTTTCTCCAGAACTGATATCCCAGTGACTTTGTTCCTTAATTTCAGTAAATATCCAGGGCTGCAAAGAGATTGCATCAGTAAGTAGTGATTCAAATCATCAGAAACCTCAAGCAATAAGATAAAAACATGGAGAGAGATAATAAACCTTGATTAAAGCACCACGGGCAACCATGCAAGTAGAAAGTTCAGGGCAGTCAGACATATGTTTATTATAATCGCAGTAGGAAAATATATCACCATTTCCAAGCACTTGGAGATCAGATGGAGCATTTTTTTTACACTCATAAATATAATTCCAATCAGCAAGCTTGCTATACCGTTGCTGCCTAGAACGACCATGCACAGTTATTGCAGTGGCTCCCCAGTCATAAATATTTGAAATAAGAGAGTCAATCCGATTCCTTCCTTCAAAAAAACCTGTTCGGACCTTTAAGCAGGAAAATAATAAAAAAGACAAATCAGATCATAGTAAAATGTACATCAGAAACATATCAAAAAATAGGGGTAATAATGGATGAGTGATTTTCTCTGGATCAGGAAGGATATGATAAAAGCGTTTGGTTAACTCAATTTGGTGAAGGGATTAACCTTAATAGTTAATGGCAGCCCAGTTGTTCCACTGGCTGCTTGAATAATGCCCTTCATCCTCATGGGTTTCATGAGAAGAGAAGATCCAGCACCTTTATTAACAATAACATCAATAGGGCACCCCATATTGATGTCAATGAAGTCAGAATTGCATTGCTGATCAATAAGTTCAACAGTACGGGCTACAGTGTCTGGATAAGCTCCACAAATTTGTACTCCAAACATGTCCTCTGATGAATGCCTCCTTAACAATGCCCATTCAGAAGCTTGTCCCTATTGACATCATAATCAACAGCCATTATATCAGAAGTTTGTCATTAGTAAATGCATGTAAAAATTTTTAAAAAGACAAAATGGAAAACAGAACTGCACTCATAAGTTTATTGCATTCAACAATGCCCATTCAGAAGCTTGTCCCTATTGCCATCAAAATAAACAGCGATTATATCAGAAGTTTGTCATTAGTATGTGCATGTAAAATTTTTTAAAAAGACAAAATGGAAAACAGAACTGACTCATAAGTTTATCGCATTCATGCAGCATTCCATATATTAAAAAGCGTATATTTTTTTCATATTTTAACCAATCACCCTAACATTCCCAGTCAAGTTGAGCCTCAAATTCCATTGTGCTTAAATTGCATAGTGTAGAAAATTGGAATACAAAGTATAATAATTTTTATTACTTCATATATCAACCTTACATACAAGTATTTGTACACATTTATAGGACGGAGGAGTGAAATCTCAACTCCAAACCAAGATGTGGGACTAATCTATGCATAAGAAAAGAGAGCATTTACATGAGATTAGTCATAGTTTGTCTACACTCTCACACAAGCTGGAGCATATAGATTGTGGGCGCAAAGCTTGAAAATGAACTGTCAGCATAGCGGACGTGGTAAGGCCTTGGTGAAAACAACAGGTACATATCAAAAATCAAATTTGTGAAGTTGAACTTTCTTCCGGATGAAACGACATCGTCTTCGATATTCTTGGTATGTTCATAGAAAATAGAATTCTCAGGGATATGGATGGCAGTTTGACTATCGCAGTAGACAACGGACGGAGATCCAAAGTTTTACACCAAGATTAGTAAGAAGAGTTTTCAACTACATGAGTTCAGAGAAAGAAGATGTCATCGAACGATAATAATCCTCCACAGAGGAGCATGCAACTACCGTCTGCTTTTTTCTTCGCCAAGTGACCAGGTGCCCGCCAAAATATGTGAAGTACCCCTAGTAGACCGATGATCATCAAAGGAGCTGATATAGTTAACATAAAATAAGAAATTAATGATAAAGAAGAGGGCTTATACATAAGCCATTGTCCCGAAGCATTTTTACAATATTGAAGGATTCTGATGATCTAATTTTAGAAAATGATTTTTGAGATAAATTAAAGAACACAAATAGAATGATAACAGTGTTATGCCCTCAAGGGAGTGGGATCCCCGATAAGTAATCAGATCTTATTCGCTTTTGAAAGTCAAGGGTAGCTACTCACCTACAGGGGGGGTGAATAGGTGTTTTACTTAAGTTTGATTTTCTTGATATTTTCTTTTAAGAGCACAGTAAGAAAGTAAACCAAAGCAACCAAACCACAGGTCCACATCACACAGAGATTTAGAGTGGTTCCTCTGGGCACATCCACTTTCCCCTTCACCTATCTAGCAGAGAGCTAGCTTAGACCAAACTTCACCAAACTTTTTTTCAGATCCTCAGATCTTTCAACTCAGGAACACAAGTTCCCTATCTCATACCTTCACACAGGTCCTACCACTCAGATCTTCAATCACAAGATCCTACAGCTCAGATCTTCAATCACAAGATCCTACAGCTCAGATCTTCAATCACAAGATCCTACAACTTAGATCCCTTACAGAACCCACAACACAAGCCCAACAACTCAGGCTCCACACAAGCCCTACAGCTTAGGCTTAACACAAGCCCTACAACTCGGATCTAAAAAAATTCTACAAGTAAAAAAATTTGCAAAGTTATGACTCAATTAGACAAGAATTGAGTCTTCAGTAAGAAGCACCGGATAGGCTTCCTTCTTCTTCTCTTCCTTGATCAACACTTGAAAGAGTTGGCTTGATTGTGTTGAAGTCTTAACCAGAAACCTTGACAAAAAGAATATTCTTCAGAAAAGATATTGCAGAGCATGTTCTTGGAAGAATCTCTTTTTGATGCTTGCAGTGATTGGAGAAATGAATTCCCTATGAATATTTGATCACTGCTCAAAAACTTTCACAAAAAACTTGGAGTAGAAATTGTGTGAAGGATCTCTGTGAGAAATATATATTTTTCTCATTTTTTAAGTTCTCTTTTTATAGTGGACTTGGACAGCAGAGAGCTTTGAGTCTGATAGAGAATTCTTCAACGGCTAGCAAACTCCTTAGGCAAAAGTCCAAATATGAAATCTTCAAACGGCTAGCGATTTCTGTCTAAGGAAGAATTTGAAATATGGAATTATTCTACAATGAATGAAAATATTCTTTTCCTTCGGCAATCCCAGGAATTATGCAGCAAATCCCGTCTTTCAAATTTATTCAAATCCTCTGCGCAATCCGCGCCTAAATTTATGGAGATAGCCGCTGTGCCACGTGTCAGGCTGGTGGAAAGTTTTCTAAGTGACTTTGACGTGATGTCATAGACAAGGACTTATAGCCCTAATGGTTTGTATGTCATCAGGTCAGAACACACTAAGGACATATATGGAAACACCTGAAACTTAGCTGTTTTAAGTTTGTAGAAAAAATTTTGTCACAGTGCAGTCGATGCAGTCGGCAAAGTGATCAACGATGTAGTCGATGAAGTCGATAAACTTCTCAATGATGCAGTCGATGTATTCAATAAAATACTTGGGTTTGAACTCGATGCAGTCGAACTTTTCCTTAGCCATAAGTCGATGCAGTCGAATTTTTCCTTAGTCATGAAGTCGATGCACCCGGACTTTTCCTTAGGCATGAAGTCGATGAAGTCGAACTTTTCCTTAGGCATGAAATCGATGCAGTCGAACTTTTCCTTAGACATGAAGTCGATGCAGTCGAACTTTTCCTTAGACATGAAGTCGATGCAGTCAAACTTTTTCTCAAACAAATTCCTGTTTCTTCCTCTGATTTCTTTTAACCTTAGTGATTTTCTCATAATAGTGACATATTTAGTATATGATTAGGACAAAGGTCAACATGAGTTTTGCTCCTTGAGGAATTACAAGGGCAAAACACTGTTTGGGTGACCATGAGACTAACAATACATTAGTCATGCATTTTAGTTTAACCTGTTACACTAAAAATCAAACAACTCATCAAATACAAGATATTTATTGTCATCTTGATGCCTTCTTCAAATTAGTAATTTTGGGGACAATATTCCCAACAATCTCCCCGTATTTAAAAAAATCAAAACCTCATATAACAATAACCATAGATACACAAAAATGAAATAAAGACAGATTTTGACAGAGAAATATTCCACTTTATATTAACAAGATTAAATATAGTGAGATCTACATTTGAATTAGAAAAGTTAAAACGGCCCAAAACCATAAGTTAGGTCAGCCCAAAGATCTCAGCACTCAGAAATCTTCTAGTTGTAGCTGAGCCAAGAGAGAACTAGATTCTTCTGTAGGTTGGGGAGTTGGGGCTTGTGGCTCAGCTTTAGCAGCTTTCTGGGAAGTACCTGCAGGACCCTCATAATCTTCATACAAACAATCAGAGGTTGACTGTTGTGAGGTTCCCTTGTTAGTGTATGCTTCTTCTAGTACACTCTTTCCTTTCCACAATACTATCTCAGTGCCAGTTGGGATAAATTCTGCAAATGTTTCTTCATCGTGAGGGACTGTGACTGTGAAGTCTCATTTTGCTTATCACTTTCTCCACTTTTTCCATGGTAACCAACCACTCCCTGAACCTCTTCGGTAGATTCAACAACTTCAGTTTGTTGGGCAGAGTCCTCGAGATCAAGCTCCCCCTCAACTGTAGCCAGGTCAGTGATATTTGGATGTCTTTCTTGTTCTACTACTTCAATGTGAAGTGTGGATGCTTCCTGAATTTTTGTGGCAGTGTATTGAGCAAGTTCCTCATGAACTTCTCCTTTGTTGAATTCAACAATTTCTTGAGCAGTAAGTTCTTGGTGAACTTCTCCAAGCTCAATCCTTCCCTGATCAGCCACACCCCTGGATGCCTCCATAGGGGCTGTGCTCTCAAGATTTTCAGGAACCATGGGTGCGGAGATTTCAGGATGATAGTCCCTTGTATGCTCCCCCTCAACATGACTAGGAGAGGGAATAGAGCTTCCAGGTGGTTGTCCCTTCCTCAGTCTTCTTCTTTTGACAGCCACTTTCCCTTTGGGACTGGACTCATCTTTCTCCTCTTTCATCTTGTCTTCTCCATGGGAGAGCTCGGAGCTTGCTCCTCCCTTTTCAGGTTTGGGAAAAGGTTTGTCCCATCTTTCTAGGATTTTGTAATTCATTTTCTTCAGATAGTGTAGTGGAACTTCAGGAGCCTCATTTAGGCTATCTCCTAGGCTCTTAGATAGATACATGGATACTACTCTCCCCATGCTGGGGGCAGCCAGGCATGCTTGCAGCTTTCTTAGAACAAGTTTTCTCCAGTCAGTTCTCTTGGTAAGAATGACAACAATCATAATTCTGAACATCTCTTTGGAAATTCTTTCATGAGATCCAAACTTGCATAACAGAGCTCTCCTTATGATGTCAGCTAAGAGATTTCCAGGGGGATTCATATCACTCTTCTCCAAAGATTCATATTCCTCACCAGAGTAGTTGCACCACTCCAGGGCTGCAGTATGGTCTTCTCTGGTTATTTCTTCTTCCACTTCACCTTTTGAAGGGTAGGTAGCTCTAAGAGACGGCTTATACTTCTTGTTGTGATTCTGAGTCGGTGATTGAGCACAGAGGTTTTGATAATTGATCCAGAACTGCTCACTTCAGCATTCTGCAAAAATTCCTCCACTGTTGTTGGGACTATTCTAGTTGGTTCTGATAGGATTACCTCTAAGCATGTTACGCTTAAGAGGAAGATGACATTTTGAACCTCTTCGAAACAGGTTCTAAATCTGCCCCTGACGACTTCATAGTCGGTGTTGATCTTATCCGACGAACTTTCTTTGGGTGCCATCGATGAAGCTAGGGTTGAAAGGATAGAGGATTTTCCTTGTCGAATCGGGAGTAAAAGTGCGAGAACTTGGGTACCGACGTTTGAAGTTTTATCACTTATTTAACCTAATGTTCCCGCTATTTCTAATTTTATTAATATAAAAGGAATCCCAAACAACACGTACCTGTTTAAGAAATTGTGTTGTTTAAGAAATTGTAATTTCTTTACTGTTTTCCCGTGTAGTCGAAATCTTCCCTTATGCAGTCTTCTTGTTTGCATCTTTGCTAAGACCCTAGATTCTACTAGCAAACCAAATAATAATAAAAGAAATACTAAGACAGATCATCTAGTGGATAGGCTAGGTATTAAATTCATTCAAGATTCAACATGCCTAGTTCAATTTTAAAATAATTGAACTTCTTTTCATCCAAAGGCTTTGTAAATATGTCTGTAACTTACTTGTCAGTAGAGTTAAACTCAAAGTAGATATTTCCTTTTTCTACATGCTCTCTGATGAAGTGAAATATTATCTCAATGTGCTTGGTCCTGTGGTGAGACAGGATTTGTGGTAATTGAGATTGCACTAGATGAGTCACAAAATAAACGTGTTTTACGTAGTTGAATGTTGCAATCTTGTAGTTGATGTTATATCCAGAGCAATTGAGCACAACAACTTTCAGCTGAAATATATTCTAGCTTTGTTGTTGATAAATCCACACTGGTCTGCTTCATATTGTTCCAGGAATTTAGCATTCTTCCTAAGAATTGACATGTCCCTGAAATGCTTTTCCTGTCTTCCTTACATACTGCAAAATTTGAATCAAAAAAGTCTGTCACCTCAAAATCATTATTCCTAAGATATCATAATCCAAGATTAGGTATACCCTTAAGGTATCTTAAAATTCTCTTGACAAAGGTATAGTGAGACTCCTTAGGGTTCACTTAATACCTAGTACAAACATATGTGGAAAACATGATGTCTGGTCCACTGGCAGTTATGTAAAGCAGGGACCCAATTATAAATCTATACATGGTTTCACTAAAATGTTTCTCAGTTTCATCCTTATCTAGAGATACATTGGAGCTCATTGGAGTCCTCATAGAGGTTGCACTCTTCATTTCAAACTTCTTGATAAGCTCTTTTGTGAACTTGATTTAAGAGATAAAGATCTCATCTTCAGATTACTTCACTTGTAGTCTTAATAAGTATTTCAGCTCTCTCATGCTGCTCATTTCAAACTTCTATTGAATAAGCATAGCAATTGTTTTGTAAAGGTTATCATTTGTAAATCAAAAGATGATATCAGCTACATAAATTTGCACTAACAAAATCTTATTTTTAACTTTCCTTAGGAATAATGTATTGTCTATCTTCCCTCTTGAAAATTTATTCTCAATGAGAAATTAGACAGAGTCACATACCAGGCTCTAGGTACCTGTTTGAGACTATACAATGTTTTCTTAAGTAATATACATAGTCAGAATGAGAGAAATTTACAAAACCTGGGGGTTATTCTACATATACTTGCTCTTTCAAGTCTCCATTGAGAAATGGAGAGTTCATATCTATTTGGTAAACCTTGAACCCTTTGTGAGTTGCATATGCTAAAAACAACCTTATAGCTTCCAATTGGGTCACTGGTGCAAAGGTATGATCAAAGTTTATTCCTTCTCCTTGTCTGTACCCTTTTACAACAAGTCTTCCTTTGTTCTTTATTATGATTCCTTGCTTATACAGCTTGTTTCTGAATACCCACTTTGTCCCAATAGCATTGTGGTTGATGGGCCAGGGGACCAGCTTCCTGACCATGCATCTTTTGAATTACTCTAGTTCCTCTTACATAGCCAGGATCCAGGATGAATTAGAGTTGACTTTCTCAAACTTCTTTGGCTCTACCTGAGAGAGAAAACTCAGGTGGAGCACCTCATTCATTGCATTTCTTCTTGTTTGAACTCTTTGATCCAGATCACCAATGATTTGAGGTTGAGGGTAGTCCCCTAGATGTAACATCTCGTTTCGCGCTAGGTCCCTCACACGCGTTTTGAGTCAAGAGAATTGGCTCAGGCTCGGGAAGCACCGAGTGAGTCGACTGGACTCGACGAATAGAACAGATTTTTACTTAGAATAATTCCAGAACCTAAAGGCGTCGAGTGCGTTGAGTGCACTCGACACCATTCGATGAATTATGCTGAGGCGTTGAGTGGACTCAGCTCCACTCGACGAAATTGGACTTAGAATGTTTTCTGGACTGAGGGCGTCGAGTGCGTTGAGTGCACTCGATGTCATTCGACGAATTATGTTGAGGCGTTGAGTGGACTCAGCACCACTCGACAAAATTGGACTTAGAATGTTTTCTGGACTCAGGGCGTCGAGTGCGTTGAGTGCACTCGACGCCATTCGACGAATTATGCTGAGGCGTTGAGTGGACTCAGCACCACTCGACAAAATTGGACTTAGAATGTTTTCTGGACTCAGGGAGTCAAGTGCGTTGAGTGCACTCGACGTCATTCGACGAATTATGCTGAGGCGTTGAGTGAACTCAGCACCACTCGACGAAATTGGACATAGAATGTTTTCTAGACTCAGGGCATCGAATGCGTTGAGTGCACTCGACGTCATTCGACGAATTATGCTGAGGCGTTGAGTGGACTCAACACCACTCAATGTATTGTACTTAGAAAAGTTTTTGGAAGTTGAGGCGTTGAGTGAGGTCAACGCGACGTTGAGTGGTCTCAACGCCACTCAACGCTTTTAACTTAGATCTATTTTGGCTGATGTTGGTGTTGAGTGAAGTCAATACGACGTTGAGTGGTCGCAACACCAGTCAATGCTATTCTGGCTGATGTTGGCGTTGCGTGAAGTCAACGCGGCGTTGAGTGGTCACAACGCCACTCAACGCTTTTAACTTAGAATTATCCTGATGTTGTTGGCGTTGAGTGATCTCAACGCCACTCAACGCTTTTAACTTAGAAATATTCTGGATGACTGGGGGGTTGAGTGAAGTCAATGTGGCGTTGAGTGGTCTCAACGCCACTCAATGCTTTTTACTTAGAGTGATTCTACGGCCTGTAGGCGTCGAGTGCGCTGAGTGCACTCGACGGCACTCGACGATTCATCGAGTAAAGGAGGCACACTCAACGATTTTGACTTAATGGATTTTTTGGCTCAGTTTGCTTGCTGCCATCTGTACGGTCTGAACCGGATTTTCGCGATTGTCGTCAAATGACTTAAATTGGACGCGTCTTTTCGAAAGGACATATTTAATGTAATAATAGGCGGTCCAATGTTAGGGCGACACGTGGCGGGGCAACATAACCCTAATTCTCATTATTAAAGGAGACTTACCGAACCCGACGGAGAAGGAGATCGCCGGAGTCGGATCTTCTGGAGGAAAGTCTTCCCTTCCTCTTCCTCGTAAAGGACAACACCAACAAGGAGAAAGATGCCGCCAAGGAGAGTGACGAGATCCATGGCCGGAAACGCCGAAAACGAGGTGAGCTTCCTACCCTCTCCCTTGGTGCTAGATCTGTAGTTATTTTCTAGGAGAGATGTCGACTCAAAAGAGTTTGACTTGTGAGATAAAGATCTCCTAGGTAGAGACCATGCTAGGGCTTGTGCCCTATGATACTTGATGTCTTCAACCTCTCCTCTCTTCTTTGTGAAAATGGTGGACTTAGTTTCGTGAAGAGAAATGGTCTATTGAGGGTGAATAAAGGAGGATGAAGTTCTGCATATAGTTTTGATTAAATGACTAAAGGAAGAAGATGGACCGATGTCGTTCATCTTGCTTTAAGATGCGTGCAGAAATCTGTTTTCCGTGCGCAACGAACTTCAAGGCCGTTTTCGGGTATGTTACGGCCAGATCTGAGCTTTCGACTAAACACGGAAGTCGTAGCCCTTGAAAATACCTTTCCAACGGATGGTTACACGTTTTCATACGAGTCCTGTAGACTCGGGAATGTCCAGCCGAAATTGTTGTACAGTCAAGTCTTAAGTACATGTTCTCGGGTTAGTGTAGATCCGGGTTCGAATTTGGTAGAGAGGTAATAGTAAATTGACATTGAGATTTGCTGAACTTAATTTATGGATGTTTGTGATAAACAAGGACTGATGGGATAGATCCTTAAGAAAGTAAATAAGGTTGAGGTTTTGATAAACTTAGTCTATACGTAATCGTGATAAACAAATGGTTTGGTGGAACACGATTGTACCAACGGTTTCAAGGAGGTTGACAAACAAATGGTTTGGGTAAGCTAGTGAGCAAATAAATTGATACGTTTGATTGTACAAATGATATTCCTGTGGAAGCATAATTGATTGTGAATGCTTGACTTTAAGAAGAAATTGGATGAGGTTGATGCATGGTCGTGTGATAGGATGATTAATGGAATGTGTATAAGAGTCCACTGCCTAGAGTTGTGTCTCCCTACGGGTAGCAGTATGGGTTTGGTATGTTGTATAAGGTGTCTTGCGAGCTGTGTAAATGATGAACCCTTTTGTGGAAGGGAAATGTGGAAGGGTTGGAAGTGCGTGTGTGTTTTCCGCACTAGAATGATGTGTTGATAAGGGACTAGGTGTGGAACCCTTGCGTGCTATTGAGCACGGGACGTGAATAATAAGAAGGGACTCAGTGTGGAGCCCTCGGGTGTTGTTGAGCACTGGATTGTTGATGGTAAGGCCATGTGAAATTGCATGCGGTGTGAGTTGACACGCGGTGTCATAATTCTGGGTTAAAGATAGTGTGACAAGTCTATGGGCTCGCCAGTTGTCACACCGATGAGAGTTGACAGATAGAGTTTGGGCGGTTGGGCTTGGTCCTCGGTGCTCATTCCCGGGGCTCCTTCTGTGCCAAGTGGACGGATTGGTTGTGTCCTCGGTGCTCATTCCCGAGGCCCATTCTGTGCCACACCGGTATGCCAGTTTGGGATGTGTTCTTGGTGCACATCTTCCCAAGGCCCCTCTGAGCCGTAGTACGCATGTGAGCTCCGCTGTTGTGTTCTTAGCGTTTAGCCGTACAGAGGCCTAGGCTTGGTAGTGTGGATGTCCTCCTAGTAGTGGAAAGCTCGTTCCACTGTCACCGTCTGGCCACGACGGATGACGCCTGAGAGGTTAGCTACCTGCTCGAAAAGTGGGAACTACAAGTCTGTGTCGACATAGCAATTGCATGTGTGTGAGCATGAGTGTGTCTTCATAAGTCATTCATAACATAACATTGCATCACATAAGATCCTTATCATACAAGTTTGTATGAGCATTTTTATATGATGAATTACTTTACTGTTAAACTGATCCTTAACTTATATGTCTGTATGAGCATTCATATAACTTAAGTTACTTCCTGTTGTAGGATCATACTTGTATACTGCTATTGATAGTAGAACTGCTATAGTAGATTGTTATACTCACTTGTTTTACATGTTGGATACCCTGATGTTGATTAGTCTTATACCACCTGCTTGTACTACTGCTTACATATATATATTGTACCCTTTTTCTTTTCTCTGCCCGATGCCTAAGAGTCGCCGGGGGAGCAGATGTGATAGCCACTTAGTATTTATGACTAACAGTTGCTACGTCTTCCTTTTTAGGAGGAAACCCAGCAGCAGGTTTTGGAGGAGGGCAGCCAGGCTAGGGTGATAGGGCCTGAAGTGACGATACCATCGCTGCCGTCAGTGACTGATGTGAGTTTTTGAAAGAATCATTTTGTAGCCTTCTTGGCATGATGTACTCTGATATTATAGAAGCCTTGGTTGCTTCTTTTTATTTGATGTATTTGGTCAATATACTTATGCGGATTTTGACTTCTGCTTATATTCTTATGTTGGATTGGCAATGATGATATTGGTTTTAACCGGCAGGATAGGCGCCTTGCGGTACAGGTCGACCCGTGAGTTGGCGCTATCACAAGGCGGCTGTTCTGCGCATAAGACTCCCCTCGGTCGTATCTTGTGTTCTGGGAGGGGGATCTTACGCTAGATATCTTGTTGTTGGCAACCTTTTTGTATTCTCCTGTACTTCAGGTTCAGATGGTACTTCAGTTTGCTCTATCCTTTCAGCAACTTAATTTGTATCTTCTTTGGAGGTGCTTCCATCTTTGATTAGTTCATCAAGTGAGGTCAAATCACCCTTCTTCATTTGTTCAATGATGGATGCCTTTTTCATGTTCTGCTCAATACCTGCAACACTAGAAGAACAAGACCAACCTTTATAGATCAGGTTGGTCTCATCAAATTCAACATGAATTGACTCTTCTACTACTTTGATCTTTTTGTTGAATATCTTATAGGCTCTATTATAAGAGTTGTACCCAACAAAAATCCCTTCCTAAGCTCTTTCAGCAAATTTCGTCAAATAATGTTTGTCATTGTTTAACACATAACACTTCCTCCCAAAGATTTTGAAGTAGGTCAGGGTTGATTTTCTGCCTTTCACAAGCTCATAGGGAGTCTTATTGTGAGTTTTGTTGATTAAGGCCCCATTCTGAACATGGCAAGCTGTGTTGACAGCCTCAGCCCAGAAGTATTCTAGGAGTAAGGAGTCACTCAGCATTGTTCTACCAGCTTCAATCAGGGTTCTATTCTTTCTCTCTGCAACTTCATTTTGTTGTGGAGTTTTTGGAGAGAAAAACTCCTAAAAGATACCTAGGTTTTCACATAATTTGGTCATTACCATATATTGAAATTCAATTCCATGATCACTCCTGATCTTGGCCACAGAACTGCTTATTTCATTATGAATCTGCTTGACAAAACTATGTTTTCAGGGTATCTGACTTTTGTTTAAGGAAGAATACCAAAGTGAATCTAGAGTAATCATCAACAATCACAAAGTAGTGGACTTTTCCTCCTAAGATGTGAATTGATATATGACCAAACAAGTCCATGTGTAGTAGATATAAACACTTAGTAGAATCTTTAACCCCAAAGAGTTTGAATGGGCCTCTTGTTTACTTGCCCATTGGACATACATGACAAGGACTTTGCTGGACACACTTCCACTTGGGACCAACTCTGACTAGATTTTCTGAAAGGAGTTTGTTGATGATCTTATAGTTGATATGAGTCAGTCTCTTATGTCATTGCACATAGAGAGATGATTTGTTCTGAGCTATAAGACATATAGAAGAATCAGAGTTAATGCATAAAAAAATTTAAACAGTAGATATTTCCACTCCTAGTGTCAGTCAGTATGGTCCCTTCAGACTTCTTAATCAAGCACTCATCCTTATGGAATACAATCAAATAGCCAAGATCACATAGTTGACTTATGCTTATCAGATTGTGTTGCAATCCTTCAATATAAACTACCCATGAGATGATGACTATGTCATTGGAGATTTTATCATAGCCTTTGATTTTTTTTCCTCTATCAGATCCTCCAAAAATGACTTTAGGTCCATCATCAACTGAGAAGTAGTCTGTCAGTAAGCTTCTTATTCCAGTCATGTGCCTGGAACATTCACTGTCCAAGTACTCAATATGAGTTTAATTGGCCTTTGGACATTCTTATAAAAAAGATTACTTCTTCTTAGGCATCCAAATCTTGTTAGGTCCTATATTCTTTTTAGCACTAACACTTTGCTTTAGCTTTAGGCCCTTCAGAGGTGCATTGAGAAATAACCAAGGCTTGGGCGCTAGCCTGCCACTGGGTTCTCTTGAGATAGTTGGGTTGAACCAGCAGTCAATGACAAAATGCTCAACCCTTCTATAGCACCAACACGCATACTTATTGTACCTCCTCTTGGGGCCCACAACAGATAAAGGAGTATTCTTCTTGTGATTAGGATGGCTTCTTAGTGGTATTGCTTGGGAATCTTTGCAGGGCATGCAGTGGAGTGTTGTGTGAGGCTTTGTCTGCTCAACCACTATCTTGCCCTTCCTGTCTGTTTTCCAATCAGAAGCTTTGTCACTGCCTTTGGTGCTTGAATTGGTCCCAAACATAAATTGACCGTGAACCTTCATTTCAATTTCCTCATGAACTCCCTTGAGGGCACTTTTTCCACAATGCACATCTTTGGTTCCACTAGTGCAACATCCATTCTTCCAGTGCTCATAGACACTTTCTAGGCCATAGTTATTTGATACTAAGAGAACCTTTTTGAAAACAATGGGTCATGTGGGTGTTTTCCCTTTAGCATTGGTCCTCCTCCTTCTATACCTCCTCTCATATCCTACACCACTTCTGTATGGTGCAGAAAAACTGTCGATTATGGGAAGAACTGTCTGGGGCTTGGAGTATTTGGCCACCAGGTCCCTCTTTTTGAGAGGCTCATTTCGAAGTTTTTTGATGATTCTCTCACTTTGAATCAACAGTTCAACTTGCTCATCAATGATTTGTTTGAGCTCAGGATTTTGAGAGTTCAGTTGATAGACTTTGCTAGCCTTCTCCTCAAGTTGAGCTTTAAGAGATTCGAGCAGTTCAAGTTGTTCAGCCAACTTTTTAGCAAGCTTTTTGCTTTTTCATAATACCTCCAGGAGGGCACCATACTTCTCAACAATTTTCTCAAGGTGATTCTCTGGTTCAGAGTCATCCTCATCATATGATGATGAGTTTGTCTCTGACTCAGCACCAGTCTCATAATTAGAAATAGACAAAGCAGTGGAGTTTTACCACATCAGGATGGGAGTCATCCCGATCTTCCCTTTCATTCATTGTCATTAGTCCACAACTTTCTTCTTCTTCTGTGTCACCGTCAGAGGTTGACAGTGGAGCTCTGATGCCTATCTGGGTAGCAGCAGGAGCTAATTCTTCAGACAATACAGTCAGCCCTACATAGGCTTCTTCCTCTTCAGAGTCAGATGAGTTTGACTCACTATCACTATAGGTCTTTTCCTTTTTATCCAGGAAGGTCTTTTCAGACTTCTTCCTAGAGTGATATTTCTTCTCTTCTGATTTGTTGCTATTCATCCTTTTGGAAGGACAATCAACTATCATATGGCCTGCTTTCCTGCATCCAAAATAGGTAGTGCCATTTGAATTATGTTTGTTCTGCTTGGAATCATACTTGTCCCTCTTGAGGTTCTTTCTTGATCTTTCTGAGTAATTATGATACTTCCTAAGGTTGGAGGAGGAAGAGAACTTGTTATTGTTCTATTGCTTCCTCCTTCTCAGCATTTTCTTAAATGTCTTGTAAACAAGGTCATGTCTCCATCAGATAGATCTTCTCCAGAGGTGTTGGGTTCTGATTCCTCTGATTCAGCTGGCTTATTAGGAGAAGGAGAATCTCTTTCTTTGCCTCTTCTAGAATTTTTAGTTTTTAGAGCAATAACCTTATCCTTGTTGTATTCTTCCTCACTCCTCCTGGTGTTTAGGTGGAGTTCATGAGATAGCACCTTTTCATATAGGTTTTGGGGCTGGATATTGCCCAGATTGCTTATCTACTTTATAACACAGATCTTAATATCTCATTCATTATTCAGGGATCTCAAGAACTTGTCATTCAGCTCATAGTTTGTGAAGACCCTTCCATAATTCTTCAGCCCATTGACTATCTTGAAGAATTTTTCATAACAGCTAGTTATAGTGTCATTCTCTTGTCTGAAGGCTTCATATTCCTGATTCAGTAGGGATTTTCTGTCATCTCTAACCTCTTCAAGGTTCTCACATTTCTTTGGTAGTCTAACAGTGAATGAGATTTTGAAATGTGGAGTCATCTATGACACTGACAATGATATTCTTTACTCTTTTGTCAGTGGTAGGCAAGACGACTTCATCCTTTGTCATCTCTGAGAGTTTCTTGGGAACTTTTAGATTACCATCAATAGGCGAGACATTCATTGGGACATTGGGTCCTTCAACAATGATGTATATCCTGGGATCAGAAGCCTCCATAAAGAGTTTAACTCTGTTTCCAATTTTCAAAATTTTCTTTCCTGTAGATAGGAAGTACCATGGAGCATAGCTCTTTGTAACTTTCTACAAAGCCCATTGTGTTGTATATCTTTCAACCTTTGGGATCTTGTTCAGCTGTTAAGCCTTTTTGAACAACCTCCCTCTAATATCACATGAAAGTCAAGGGTTGCTACTCACCTAAAGGGAGGTGAATATGTGTTTTACTTAATTTTGATTTTCTTAATGTTTTCTTTTAAGAGCATAGTAAGAAAGTAAACCAAAGCAATCAAACCACAACACACAAAGATCTATAGTGGTTCCCCAAGAATGAGTATATCCACTTTACCCTTCACCTATCTAGCAGAAAGCTAATTTAGCCCAAACTTCACCAAACTTTTTCACAGATCCTCAGATCTTATAACTGAGAAACACAAGTTTCCTTTCTCAGACCTTCATACAGGTCCTACCACTCAGAATCTCAATTACAAGATCCTACAGCTCAGATCCCTCACAGATCCTACAACTCAGGCCCAACACAAGTCCCACAACTCAATCTACACACAAAACCTACAGCTCAAGCTTAACATAAGCCCTAGAACTCAGATCTAAAAAGATCCTACAAGTAAAAAGATTTGCAAAGTTATGACTCAATTAGACAAGAATTGAATCTTCAGTAAGAATCATTGGATAAGCTTCTTTCTTCTTCTCTTCCTTGATCAACACTTGAAAGAGTTGTTTGAGTGTGTTGAAGTCTTGAACAGGAACCTTGACAAAAAGAATATTCTTCAGAAAAGAAATTGGAGAGCAGGTTCTTGGCAAAATTTCTTTCTGACACTTGCAGTGACCCTTTGAATATTTGATCACTGCTCAAAAACTTTCACAGAAAACTTAGAGTAGAAATTGCGTGAATGATCTCTGTGAGATATATATTTCTCATTCTTTTAAGTCCACTTTTTATAGTGGACTTGGACGGCAAAGAGCTTTGAGTGATATAGAATTCTTCAACGATCAGCAAACTCCTTAGGCAATAATCCAAATATGGAATCTTCAAACGGCTAGCGATTTCTGCCAAGGAAGAATTTGAAATATGAAATTATTCTCCAATGAATGACAATATTCTTTCCCTCTGGCAATCCCTGAAATTATGCAGCAAATCCCATCATTGAAATTTATTCAAATCCTTTGAGCAATCCACGCCTAGATTTAAGGAGATAGTCATTGTGCCATGTGTCAGGCCGGTGAAAAGTTTTCTACGTGACCTTGAAGTGTCATAGACAAGGACTTATAGCTCTAATGATTTGTATGTCTTCAGGTCATAACACACTAAGGACTTATATGGAAACACCTGGCACTTAGTCGTTTTAAGTCTGTATAAAAATTTTTGTCACGGTGCAGTCGATGCAGTCGGCAAAGTTCTCAATGATGCAGTCGATAACTTCTCAACAATGCAGTCAATAAAATACTTGAGTTTGGACTCGATGCAGTCGAACTTTTCCATAGTCATGAAGTCGATGTAGTCGAACTTTTCCTTAGCCATGAAGTCGATGCAGTCGAACAATTCCTTAGGCATGAAGTCGATGCAGTCGAACTTTTCCTAGGCATGAAGTCGATGCAATCAAACTTTTCCTTAGACATGTTATCGATGCAGTCGAAATTTTCCTTAAACATAATGTCGATGCAGTCAAACTTTTCCTTAGACAAATTCTTGTTTCTTCCTCTGATTTCTTCTAACCTTAGTAGTTTTCCCATGATAGTGACATGTCTAATATATGATTAGTGTGAAAGTAGCGAACAGAACAGAAAAAACAAGTCAGAAATTTGAATAATTGAAAGTTTTATTATCCAAAAAGTTATCATTTACAATGATATGACCTCCCTTTTATAGAATGGAGGAGAGAGGAGAGTGTACAAATAAACAATGTGGGACTAAAAAATTACAGAGCGGTGCAGCTAGAAACAAAGAGACCGATCAGGCCGCGCGGTTAGACAAATTGGCTAACCGCTCGGCAACAGAAGAAGGAAGAGAACAAGTCGTTGTAGGAGAGTAACCGCCAGACTTAGACCGCCAGACCGCTCGGTCTCATACTCCAACATAACCGCCAGACTTAGACCGTCAGACCGCTCGGTCTCATACTTCAACACTCCCCCTCAAGATGGAGCATAAATATCAATCATGTCCAGCTTGTCACAAATGTGGAAGAAGGAAGTAGAAACCGGCTTGGTGAAGATATCCGCCAACTCTTTGTCGGAGGTGACGAACGGAGTACAAATCTGTTTCTTCAAGACCTCTTCCCGAATGAAATGACAGTCAACTTCTATATGTTTCGTTTTCTCATGGAAGACCGGATTTTTGGATATGTATATAGCGGTCTTGTTGCCACAGAACATAGGAAGAGGATAGTCGTAGACCTCTCCAAAGTCAAGCATGAGAGCACGTAACCATTTTAACACACAGGTGGTTGACGTCATACTCCGATATTCGGCTTCTGCACTGGATCTGAAGACAACAGACTGTTTCTTGCTCTTCCAGCTCACAAGATTTCCACCAAAAATGTGCAAAAGCCTGATGTAGATTTGCGGTCACCTTTATCATCCACATAACTTGAATCTGAGTAGGCTTCAACCCTCAGATGACAATTTTTCTGAAAGAGTAGCCCTTTTCCTGGTGTTGCTTTGACATACTCTAATATCCTTAAGGCAGACTGAAGATGGCATTCCCTAGGAGCTTGCATGAAATTACTAACCTTGCCTACAACATAGGAGATGTCGGGTCTGGTCACCGTAAGATAAATGAGTTTGCCCACCAGACATCTGTACCTCGTGACATCGGATAGAAGAGGCGAGTAATCTGTCCATGTTTTGTCTTCTCCAGTAGCCATGGGACACCGAGCCGGTTTAGCATCAGTCAATCCTGTTTCTTGTAGAAGATCAAGAGCATACTTCCGTTGGGAGAGAACCAACGAGTCGGGATTCCGAGAGATTTCTATCCCCAAAAAGTATTTCGGGGAGCCCATATCCTTCGTGACCAGGTGTTGACGGAGGTGTTTCTTTGTCAAGTCCACCCCAGCCTGGTCATCGCCAGAAAGAAGAATATCATCCACATATACAGCCAAAACCACCAATCCCGAGGCGGTTTTGCGAATAAACAAGGAGTGATCGGTCGAACTCCTTGCAAAGCCGATGGAAGCAACAATGCACTGAACTTGTCGAACCACGCCCGAGGGCTCTGTTTTAGGTCATAGATGACCTTCCTCAACCGGCATACTCGTGTCTCCCCCTGAGCAACATACTCAGGAGGTTGCTCCATGTAGACGTCCTCCTGAAGATCCCCATAGATAGGAATTCTTGACATCAAGTTGTGAAATAGCTCAATCTCTGTGACGGCCACAGAGAGAAGAACCCGGATGGTGCTGAGGCGAGCGACCGGAGAGAAGGTATCAAAGTAATCAACCCCATAAGTCTGAGTAAAGCCTTTGGCCACCAGCCGGGCCTTGTAGCGATCCATAGTGTTGTCTGGGCGAAAATTCACAACAAACACCCAGCGACAGCCAACTACATCAGTACCCACTGGTGGAGGAACAAGGGTCTAGGTACCCCTTTCACTAAGAGTGGCAATCTGCTCATCCATGACAGATTTCCAATGAGGAATAGCAAGAGCCTCCTGGTAGGTGCGGAGAGTGGCAGTAGCCGAGATAGCCAAAGCAAAACACCTGCGAGGAGTAAGCTGATCATAGGAAACAACCGCCGCAAACGGGTGTTGGGTACACGCCCGCACCCTTTTGCGAAGAGCAATGGGAAGATCGAGGTCGATGCGTGCCTCAGTGACCGGAGCGTCCGTGGCGGAGAAGGTTGGCCCGGGAATAGAGAGAGATGGCTGCGGAGAAGAGGGAGAAGGGGGACGAGATAGAATAGAGAGAGGAGGAGACGGAGGAGATGATGTAGGAGAAGAGACGTCGATAGGCGTGGAAGGTATGGAGGGAGACGGTGGAGAATCAGAGACATCAGGGGGAAGAGGGGATTCAGGAGAGAAGTAGGACGCATTCTCGAAGAAGGTCACGTCCACGGAGACAAACTGCTTGCGCAGAACGGGGTCAAAACAACAACAGCCTTTCTGAGTTATAGAGTAACCCAAAAAGACACACTTGGTGGAATGGGGGGAAAGCTTGTCGCGGGTAGCGGAAGGAGCATGCACAAAAGTCGTGCACCCAAAGATACGAAGAGGGAGAGGAAAGGGTTCCTTGCTCGGGTAGAGAATGGAGAAGGGGGTCTTGACATGGAGAACCGTAGAGGGAATGCGATTGATGAGATAGCAGGTGAGGAGAACAACATAACCCAGTAGGAGCGAGATACCTGCATCTGCTTCATAAGAGTGCGAGCGACATCGAGGAGGTGACGTTTTTTACGCTCCACCACCCCATTTTGTTGGGAGGTGTAAACACAGTCGGTTTGATGAACAAGACCATGTTGCATACAAAAAGAGAAAAATTCATGACTAAGATATTCCTTAGCATTATCAGAGCGAAAGACTTTAATAGAAATATCAAACTGAGTTTTAATCATAAAATAAAAGGATTGACATAAAAAAAAGAGTTCAGAGCGATCTTTTAACAGATACACTCAGGTACATCTAGAGAAATTATCAATAAACGTTACAAAGTAAGAACTACCCCGACCAACAGTGAGGGTAGGAGCAGGACCACAGACATAAGAATGAATGAGATCAAATGGGCGAGAAGAGCCACGACCTTGCTTCGACGGGAAGGAGGAGCGGTGATGTTTGTCAAGCTGACACGCATCACAGTTGAGCGGAGGACTGGTCTGAGGTAAGTGGGGAAGAAGCTGACGATGAATCCGAGGAGGAGAATGTCCAAGGCGAAGATATCATTAAAGAAGATCTGTAGAAGTTGAGGAGAAGGCGGACAGAGAGGAAACATTGTCGAGGAAGTAGAGGCCGCCGCTCTCAGTCCCAGTAGCAATCGTCCGTCGGGTTCCCGGATCCTGGAAAGAACAAGAAGTCAGAGTGAATAAGACGGAGCACTGAAGTTGCTTGCATAAAGTAGTAACTGATAATAAATTGCAAGGGAACTTTGGGACATAGAGGGTGTCCGCCAAGCGAAGCGACAGAGTGACTTGAACCACGCCCGTCCCATGAACCGGGGAAGGTGAACCATCCGCAACAAGGACCGGGGGCAACCGATCATGCGTTTCTAGGAGAGAGAAGCATTGAGGATCGCCGGTCATGTGATTTGTAGCACCAGAGTCAATCAGCCATTTAACTTGGGTAACGATGTGGGCACTACCTGAAGTCGTGGCCACAGAGGCAGACGGCTGAGAGGAGGTGGAGGAAGATGCATCACCAGAGGGGCGAAGATAAGGATGTTTCTAACAGCAGCGGTCAACAGAATGGCCGGTACGACCACAGTGAGAGCATAGGAACATGGACGAACCACGCCCGCCTGACTGGCTGCGGCCACTAGTGCCACCCCGCTGAGCCTAGTGAGCATAGGAGTCATGTGGAGGAGGGGAGGACAACAAAGGACGCTGGAGCAGCGAAGTAACAGCGACGATGCGAGCCGCGGTGGCATCCAAAGTGGGAGATTCCGCCACGCCCAAGATCTGCTGGCGGATCATATCAAAGGACTCGCGAAGCCGCAGAAGATAACAAACAACCAGGAGCTCCTGAAAGTGCTTGTGCTGCTCGGCCAAGTCCGCGGAGAAGGGGAAATTCTAGAGGATCTCAGCGCCAAGAGCCTGAACCTGCTGATAAGCCGCAGCAGGAGACATGGAAGGGCGGGCGAAGAGGTCCGCATAGAGAGTATAAATGCGGGATGTTTGGGCCCCCTTCGAGTAGAGAACAGCGAGGTGAAGCCATACGGCCTTAACCGTCTCATCATAGCGGATGACGGGAAAGCATTTATCAGAGAGGTTGTTGGCCAGCCAAGTGCGGACAAGCACATCACTCGCATCCCAGTCATCAAATTGAGCAGACTCGGGAAGAGGAGGGTCATCGGTGAGGTGATGACATTTGCGCTGAGAACGGAGAAGAAAAGTGAAAGAAACGCTCCAATCTGGATAGTTGGAACCAACTAATTTAGAAACCGTGTCAAGGTTTCCGGAAGGAGGAGGAGGAGGATGGGCCACAGGACTGGTGGAGGTAGAGATGACGGGGGTGGAGATATCGGAATTGGCCATAGAGAAGAAGGAAACAAAGGAAGCCGCGCGAGTTGAAGAAAAGCCGCGCGGATAAAAATAAAGATAAGCCGCGCGAACAAGGAGTCCGCGACAAGAGGATGAGACCGCAGCGGAAAAGAAGGAAACCGCAGCGGGCTAAAGAGAAGAAGCTGCAACGGTCACGGTGTCAGCACACAAGCAGCAAGAAGGGCCACGACCAGGAAACAGAACAAAGTACAGGGACAGAGGTCGCGTGAACTGGGAAGTTTGCGAGAAAAGGGGAGATCGCTCGAACAGGAAGGAGTCCGGGCGAACAGAGAAAAAGTCGCCCGAACACACAGGGTTCGAGCGAACGAGAGAAAGAGCGGAAGGAAAGCAGAGAGTCCGCGAAAACAGGTCGCAGAAAAGAGGGAAATAAGTCGCGCAAACAGGGCAGCGACAAGGTAAAGAAGCCGCGCGGATAGACAGGTATCCGGACGAACAGAGAACGAAGCCGCACGGACAGAAGAGCCTAAGGAATCAGGTAGAATCGATCGTAGGCTCTGATACCATGTGAAAGTAGCGAACAGACTAGGAAAAAAAACCAGAAATTTGAATAATGTAAAGTTTTATTATCCAAGAAGTTATCATTTACAATGGTATGACCTCCCTTTTATAAAATGGAGGAGAGAGGAGAATGCACAAATAAACAATGTGGGACTAAAAAATTACAGAGCGGTGCGGTTAGAAACAAAGAGACCGATCAGGCCGCGCGGTTAGACAAATGGGCTAACCGCTCGCAACACTAGAAGGAAGAGAACAAGTCGCTGTAGGAGAGTAACCGCCAGACTTAGACCGCCAGACCGCTCGGTCTCATACTCCAACATAACCGCCAGACTTAGACCGTCAGACCGCTCGGTCTCATACTTCAACAATTAGGACAGAGATCAACATGAGTTTAACTCCTTGAGGGATTACAAGGGCAAAACCTTATTTGGGTGACCATGAGTCTAACAATACATTAGTCATGCACTTTAGTTTAATTTGTCATAACAAAACTCAAACAACTCATCAAATACAAGATGTTTATTGTCATTTTGAAGTCTTCTTCAAATCAGGAAGGTGAGAATATTCCCAACAGGTTTTTTGTAAATACTTAACATTAGTCCAACGGGTTAGCATGCCGTAAGTGTTTTCGCGATGAATAGTTGTTATCAAACATTCAAAATAAGAAATAAGGGCAACAAAAAAGGGGATGGTGTAAACAACCTACAGATATTGATCAACTATTTGTTAATTGCATTAATTTAAAGTAACAGAAGGGAGCTGAGTTTTATACTTGCATACCAAGGTGGAAAGGGCTTTGGAAGGGGACTGGTTTGGGGGGGAGGTGGGGGCGTACAGTGGTCTAGGACTTGGCAAATGTAAGGATGCAAGGCTGTTACAGGCGCTGGAAGGTCGGCAGGAGGTTGTCGGAGGTCGACCGACCCTCAAGAGGGAGCAGTGATTGTGTCTGGTGTTTTTGTCCTAGCAAAGTAAAGAGAAGGGGTGTCTGGAGTGGAGGATCCGAACCGGCGGCGCTAGAAGGTCACTGTCCCGATGGTAAGGACTTAAAAGAAGTGCGTCGAGCGTCCATCCAATGAGCTTGCCAATGTGGATCACTTCTTCAGCAAAAGTGGGATTAGTGGATAGGGGCAGGTTGGAGAGGAAACTGAGATGATATTGTCTCGTTCCACTTCTACTTTCATGCTATCGATTAAAGTGGAAAATGATGATATAAATAAATGGTTTTTTGGGGGGTGGGGGCTAGGTTAAACTCATTTAAGGGGGTTGGGAACTCAACCGGCTTATTGGAAATCAAAGAGGTGGTAAAGATATTGAAACTCCCACAATCACTTAATTTAGATTTTAGTTCACAATATATTTCTGAAATTAATTGATTAAATAATTTTCATGCAATTAAAAAAATTGATGATATGCTTGTATGTTATGAGTTGTTTCGCTACCGAGCCTATTTATTCATGTTCGTGTTGGCCAGTCTACCCAACATACTGAAATGACAATAAAATGTACAACAAACATGACATAACGACGATGCAACAACGAACAATGAAACAAATAAAAACAAAAACGATGACACAAAATTAAAAGGTATTGCATTGCTCAGCCGGATGCATCAAGTGATGCATCAATTCTCCCGGGGTTAAACGGACTCTACCCCAACGAGGAATAACAAAAACCTGCAATAAAAAAACCTGGACGAAGACGCCGAAGCTCAAAGGCACTAATCCACAAACTGTCTGAGACACTCCTACACTTCCAAGATACGAGGTGAAGCTGATACATGCCCGTGCACGTCTGGAATTCACGAACATCCAATATCTTCTCAATCTCCTCATGGTTGGGCATAGATGGGGTAAAACAGGTTGTTGAGTGTCAGTGGGTAAGAGGGAGGGTGCATTAGGGGTAGCATTTGGAGGTTCACCAAAGAAAGGCACAATATCGGCAATATTAAAAATAGGAATACAAAAATAGGTAAGTCTAAAAGAAAAGCACTAGTACCAAGCCACTTTTTAACCTGAAAAGGGACAAACCGTCGCTGTCGTAGCTTGTGGTAGGTGCCCACGGGAATCTCAATTTCCTGAAAAGGCAAGAACCCAATCTCTTTCTGAGAAATATAACTCTCAGTGATGCTCATCATCCATAACCCTATATTTCACATAGGATGCTCGCAAACAGTTAACAATAAACTTATGCAATGACTTTAAGTGATAAATATATTGTAGAATATCAAAAGAGATTCGTCCAAAAGAATGATGAGAATGACGGTCAAGCAAGAGGGGAATAGGGTAGCCATAGACCACCTCAAAAGGAAATTTGGTGGTGGATCAATTCTTTGAGATATTATACATGAAATCAGCTTGCGGAATGACCAAATCTCATTGCACTGGATGTTCTCTTGCAAAACATATAAGAAAATCACTGAACTTCGATTTACTACTCCGGTGTGCCCATCCGTATGAGGATGACAAACACTGTTAAATTCTAACTTGGTACATAATTTACCCCATAAAGTTTTTCAAAAATAACTCATAAACCGAGTACCATGATCAGAGGCAAAAGAGCTGAGAATCGCATGTAGTCGTTCAATTTCTCTATAGAAAATATCAGCGACAAGAGTGGCATCCGAGGTTTTTTCACAAGGTATAAAATAAGTCATTTTTGAAAATCTATCGACGACCACAAAAATCAAATCTACCTTCCATTTGGTTCGTGGCAATCTTACTATAAAATCCAAGGAAACTTCATCCTATGTCCTCTTCGGAATGGATGATGGTGTGTACAATCTGGTGTTCAGTGCATGCCCTTTGAATAATTGACATGTGGTACATGTGTGGACTAGGTTGGCGACATCTTCCTTCATCATAGGACAATAGTAATGAGTGCTAGCAATGCCTAAAAGTTTAGCTTATCCAACATGACCTAAACCAGAGGAGTAGCTCACTAAACAGGGTCACGCGGAGTGGGCCTTCACAAATACATAGTCGGATTCCCCTAAATAAAACACATTCACTTGGAATATATTTTGACATGGTCTCGGTCCCACTAAACTGGCATGAAACCCAAATTTCACCGAAATAAGGGCCGGACAGGTAGAGTTCCTTCTAAGTATCTAAACTGAGGATATGAGGTTGTTGGGTGACTAAAATATGTGCCCTACGGCTAAGTGCATCTGCTACCCTATTTGAAACACCAGGTTTGTGTTTCAGGTGGAAGGTAAACTCCTGAAGGAATGTCGCCCATTTGGTGTGTCGTCATACCTCTTTTGTGAATTCAAATGTCGAAGTGCATCATGATCAGTATTTAGTATGAACTCACACGGAATCAAGTAGTGATGTCAGTGTCGGAAATCCTGAATGATAACATAAAACTCAAGAACATGTGTGGAATAATGATTTTTTGCCTCATTCAATTTATCACTAAAGAAGGCGAGAGGATGAACTTTTTGACTCAAAACGTCTCCTATACCAATAATTGAGGCGTTACAGTCTACCTCAAAGATATTTTCGAAATCAGGAAGTGCTAATACGGGAGCACTAGTCAACTTGCCCTTCACAAGAGTGAAAGCACATTCAGCTACCTCAGTCCAGATAAAGTAATTCTTCTTGAGGCAATCTGTCATATGGGCGATAATGATACTACAGTTCCTAATGACCCTACGATAGAAAGATGTTAATCCGTGAAAACCACGAGCCTTGGCGATGGTCATAGGGATAGAACACGATCTGATAGCATGAACCTTTTCAGGATCAACTTTGATACCCTCAGAGGAGACAATATACCCTAAGAAGGCCATACTACTAGCCAGGAAGGTGCACTTCTTAAGATTCACATATAGCTTATTTTCTAAGAGAATTTGGAGAACCTTTCAAAGATAATCTAAGTGTTAGTAGTGGTCGACTCTATAAATCAGAATATCATCGAAATAAATGACCACAAACTCCAATTAAAGGGCAAAGAACTAGGTGCATGAGACGCGTGATATTACTCGGGGCATTGGAGAGGCCAAAAGGAATCACAAGCCATTCGAATAGCCCTTCTCTAGTTTTGAAGGCAATTTTCCATTCATCTCTAGGCCGGATCTGGATCTAATGGTAGCCACTCTTAAGATCTATTTTTGAGAAAACCTGGGATCCACTAAGCATAATGAGCATATCATCCAAACGGGGTATTGGAAATCTATACTTGATAGTAACCTTATTTATTGCGCGTCTATCGACGCATATCTGCCACGTCCCATCTTTGTTGGGGACAAGAAGGGAAGGAACGGCGCAGGGAATCAAGCTCTCCCCGATGAACTTTCTTAATCAAATTACAGACTTGTCGGTGTAGCTCTTCGTATTCCTTAAGACTCACACGATAATGTGGATAATGAGGGAGGCTAACATCGTGCTTAATATCAATATAATGTTGTATATCATGCATGGGAGGGAGGTGATCTGGAAGCTCCTTGGGCATAATACTCGAAACCTCAGAAATAAGAGGGCGAACTCTACTCGAGATCTCTGTAAACTTTAGACTGGACTTTAGACCGGCTAAGATATAAACGACCTCACTCTCACTCATCTCTTCCTGGAATTGCGTACCAGAAAGTAACATATGAGCTGAAGGAAATAAAATCGCAGTGATAGAAGAAAGTGTGCTACTACTAGGTGAGGAATGCTCCAAGGGTTCGGGCAGAGGCCCGTTTTTCTGGGGTAGAAGAACAATCTTACGCCCACTTCGTTCAGAGGTATATGAGTTCCTCACTCCGTCATGGATAACACGTCTGTCGAACTGCCACGACCGCCCTAACAAGATGTGATAAACCTCAATGGTCACAACATGACACCAAATCGAATCCTGGTAGGATCCCCCTGTGTAAAATTTGACTAAGCACTGATGTGTGACAAGTATAATCATAAAACGAGTGACCCATGATAAACAATATGGTTTTCCTACAAGTTGGGTCTTAAGTTTATCTTCTCTACAATATGTTGTGACATGAAATTATCCATGCAATCACTATTTATAATGATGGAGAAAAATTGCCCCCGAAACCGTGCGGTTGTATGAAAAATGTTGCCTCAACCATTCGTCCTCAATGGAAATTTTGGGGATGAAGAGGCTATGTTGCATGGCAAAGACTAAATGCTTAGCGTGCTCTCCTTCTACATCTACCTCATCTTCGACTACTGGATCAGATCAGGTAGAGATTCGATAAGAAATACACCATATTGGGGCTCTTGGTCCACTTCCGACTCGACTACAACTACAAACTATCTACGCGGACACTCGTAGGATTTGTGTCCCAGCTTCACAAACTTTAAAAAACAAAAGATCTTAGGGTTGGGTCTGGAGCCAGTAATTTTTTTGCATTTAGGTAAGGAAGGCGTAGGTGTAAGGGCACTAGCAACCCCTAGGGGACGACTCGACATGGGTGTCTTAGGAGTAACCGACTGAAGAACTATACTAGGCACACTTTTGGAAGGCCTGGACCAGAAGCTTTCTTCTGAAGGGAAGACTCAACTCATCGAGCTCTGCTGGATATCTCTCCTAAGTCTCGAAAGCCATGGAGCCCTAACTGCTCACGAATGGCATATCAAAGTTTGTTTAGGTAACGTGACACAGTCATGTCATCTTCCTCTCGATTGTCTAAGCTAGACGGTAGAATAAGGAACACATTTGTGTAGTCATCTATCATGAGTTTATCTTGTCATAGGTTATGAAATTTGTGATACAGATTTTGGAGGTAATCAGGGAGGACATACCGTTATCGCAACTGAGTTTTAAATTCGATCCAGGTAATGATAAGGGATAGAACTACAGTGAAATGTGTGCACTCCAACTGAACCCACCAAACTAATGTTGGTCCTTTGAGGCTAAGGGTGCAATACTTGACCTGACGATTGATGGGCATCTCTTTCGAGGCCATGAACCATTCCATACGTTCACACCAATCAAAGCATCCTTCGGGTTCTACTTAGCCCTTGAAATATCCTACATCCAACCTAACACCTGCATCCCAACGTGGTTGATTTTGGAGTTCAGGATGTTGTGGCAAGGGTTCTTCCTCCCGAGGGTTTGGTGGAGGTGTCTGATTTAGTCCTAGGTGTCTAGCGGCTTCAAGATTATTGACGGAAGTTCTTAACTCGTTCATGACATGTGTAACATCACTCATTTGGACGGTGAGTGTTTGAACCAGTTGCATGAGGTTGCCCATGCGATGATTTAAGTAATAAACACTCACCTCGATTTTTTCTACCCGATTCTCCATATTTTTAATTGAAAATTACATTTTTAATATAAAAAAGTTTTTTTATCAAAAGAGAGGCTTTAAAAAAATTAAAGAAGAAACAATTTTTTTTTTTTGAAAACTTTCTTAACCTTTTTAAAATGAACGGGTCATCGGATTCATAATAAGAGTGAATCCAACATATCTCTGATACCAAACTGATGTGTTCTAATATTAAAATGATTTTTGAGATAAATTAAAGAACTCAAATAGTAAGAAAAACTGCATTATGCCCTCAAGGGAGTGGGCATCTCATTAGTAACCGGAGCTTGTTCGCTTTTCCATAAATACTTAACATGAATCCAAACTCGTTAGCATGCCACAAGGGCTTTCATGATGAATAACTTCTATCAAACATTCAAAATAGGAAATAATGGCAATGAAAAAAGGGAATGGTGCAAACAACGTACATATATTGATAACCTACTTGTTAATTGCATGAATTTAAAGTAACTGGAGGGATGTGAATTTTATACGTGCACTTACCAAGGCGGATAGGGCTTTGGAAGAGGACTGGTTTGGCTGCAAAGGGGGTTTGACAGACAGGGGTCTAGGACTTGGCTAATCAAAGGATGGGAGTGGGATAAGACTGGACGGGAGAGCGAAATAGGAGGACAAAGAGGAGAAGCGGGTTGGATGCCACGGAAGTCAATGCGCAACTGTTATATTCGCTGGAAGGTCGGGAGGAGGTTGTCGGAGATCGGCCGACCCTCAGGAGGGAGCAGGGTTTGCGGTCGGTGTTGTCCCAACCAAGTAAAGAGAAAGAGCGTCTGGAGTGGAGGATTCAGACTGGCGGCGCCAGAAGGTCATCATCCCGATGGTAGGGACTCGGGAGAGGTGAGTCGAGCGTCATTCGTCCCTCAAGTGAGCTCGTTGATGTGGATCACTGCTTCGACAAAGTGGGATCGGCAGATAGGGGTGTGCTGGAAAGCAAATCGAGCGAGACGATATTGTCTTGTTCAATTTCTATCTCCAGGTTGCCGATTAAAATGAAAGAGGATGATATAAATATATGGTTTTATGGGGGGCGTAGGTTAAAATCATTTAAGAAGAAAATAGAAGCTTTTCACATTATGAGGGGGTTTTGAGAACTCAAGAGGCTTATTGGAATTCAAAGAGGTGCTAAAGAAATTGAAACTCCCAAAATCAATTAATTACGATCTTAATTCACAATATATTTTTGGAATTAATTAATTAAATAACTTTCATGCAATTAAAAAATGGATGACATGCATGTATGTCATGCCCTATTGAGCTACAAGACCTATTTATCCATGGTCCTGTTAGTCAGTCTAGGCAACACGCTAAAATGAAAATAAAACGTACAACAAACATGACATAACGACGATGCAACAACAAAAACTAAAACAAATAAAAACCAAAATGAAGACACAATTAAAAGGTAATGCATAGCTCAATCTGATGCATCAAGGGATGCACCAGATTCGCTTGACAACCTGGATGTGATATCCGAGGAACATCTATGAAGCGTCTGACCACCCCAATAATAATGAGATATCAGACTATGTGACAGCTAGATAGATAAGCTTACCAAAAAGAGCACGGTAGTACTCCGGATTAGAAAGAAGCAAAACATGGTAGGATGCGTGAGCACAGAGCTTGTGGTTGGATTCATTAGTGTGTCAGCAGGCTTGCTTCCTATGTAGCATGAATCGTGACAAAGATCGAGGCAGTACTTTCATTGCGACAAGACGAGTCAATCGATCCGACAACTGCCTAAATAACGAAGAAATATTGGAGGTTTCCCAAATCTATTGATTGAAAGTATGAGGTCAGTGCTTCTTGATCAGAGATATACTATTCAGATCATCACCCGTAATAAGAATATCATCAAGATATACAAGAAGTATCACCGTGCCTGCTGGGCGGCGACGAGTAAATAAGGCGAAATCTGTCAAGCTTTGAGTGAATCATAAATTTCAAATGATCGAACTGAACATGGCAAACCAAGCACGAAGAGAGTGCTTGTGAATTTAGAAAGATTTTTTGATGTGACTGACAAGAGACACTCACATGGTTTTATAACCAAAATGTTTATACATGTATATAGTCTAAACTAGATCAACATTAAGAAATGAATTCTTGATAATGCAACTGTCAATGACAATGGATATACAATCCCAGTTAACATTTAAGCATTTGTTGGGTCGGGCGAACACGCCAGTCACGACCTATCTTATGATCATTCATCATTAATAAGGCTTTGCCTCGCGCCAAACGGGTGATGAGTGTTATTTATACCGTATTTTCACCCTGTATTTCTTATTGTTTTCATCCATGTATGTGCTAGATGTGTAGGATTTTACCTAAAATTGATATATTGCTTATTTGGACTGCATGGATGAATTTCATTTAGCAGGTGTGGACTTTTCGCACAATTTAGGGGAGACTATCTCAAAATTGTGTCACGCACGCCCGTACGGAATTTCCACACGCATGTGCTCCTCTTTTCCCCTTAGATTGGACGAATTTTGCCAATCTGAATATGCACGTGCGTTATTTTCCCATGCTTGTGTGTGCACGTGCAATTGCCCGTGCATAGTCAGTTTGGGCTTTCCACGCCGTTTTGGGAAATTTGAATTTGGGCATGCGATATTTTCGCACGCCCATGCGTATGCATGTAAACAGGCATGCATGATTTTGGCGCCCAGCTTTTCTCTAGTCTTTGACCTTGCGCACGAGGGTGAGCTTTGTGCCGAGCGACTGTGCGCCATGTTTTACTATATGAGCGCAACTTCTGATTTTCGCGAATAGAACGGGGGAGTGCACGATTTTCGGCCGTTTTAGGGTTGGAGCTCCTCTCCTAGCTGGGGATTTATTCCCTTATGGTTCTCCATCATCCAGAACTTTCATGAGGTGATTTCCTCTTCATTTGCTCCGCAAAACAAGGAAGATATCGGAATTGCGCGGATGGTGTAGACACTCGAGAAGACGGGAAACTTAGGAAGTGGTGACAGTCTTCCTATACCACGGACGCAACCAATGAATGCGTTAAGGACACGGATTGACAACCCAATGATTTCCTCCCATCTCTACGGCAAAGTCTCGATCATTGTTTATATCTCTTTCCTTCTCCTCCGGCCCCTTAGGAATTGTGGTAGGGAATTCCCTAAATTTGATGATGAACTTTGTATGAAGGGTCCTCTGCTTAACATGGGCTTAGTCACAGTTCTTCTACACAGATTTTCAATGAAGGGTCCTCCACTTAACCCTTTTGCAAATAAATAGAACAAATTATGACAATATTGATAGTATCATTATTTTCACATTATAGCTGAATAAATTACTTTACAAGGAGAAACAAATATCACATAAAATTGCAAAACATAAACCCTCGCAAATGGATCTAAACTCAACCTCCATGTTGGAACTAGTAAAGACATTAGGGTTTTAGCATCACCAAGTTACAAGATTGTCACCTACAAAGGAGTTGGAAGTATCATAGTTATTAAAAGCGCAAGGTGCACCATGGCGGAAAAAAGTCTTGGAGCCTAGGTGTGGGGGGGCCGCCTGACAAAGACAAAACGCAACCACATTCATTTAAATTAATCAGCATCAAATATCACTTATCTTCTTGATCAGATTCTTCATCTATTTCACACATTAATCATTCGTTAAAATTATTTAATATTTCTTAAAAAATAGAATTATTGTGGTCACTTGAATCATACCTAAATCTCAACGCTTGATTATGTTTCACAAACACTAAATCATGCAAAAATTATTGAGTATATACATTATTTCATTATTTTGAAAAAAATACAAAAGAAATCACATTCAGTCACACCTTTTACGCTCGAAAGGCGCACGAAGATGCAAATCTATGAGCTTGTGAGCCTTGAGCTTTAGGCGCACTTTTAACAGCATAGCAATCGAGTTAGTGCGTATCTTAATTCCCAATTGGTTATCAGAAGAGAATATAATCCCACAATACCATAATAATAATCCATATAAGACAGTATTGAAGAATCACACTATAAGAAGCTACATGGTGACGGATCTTCAAACATGCATAAACTTGTTAAAACTATGAGGTAATCTATTTTATTTAATTTACTGTTTTACAGGAGAAAAGAAAAAAAGAAAAGAAGGGGCACAGAATCAGGATTACAAAAAAGCGTTAGAGAAAAAAAAGAAATAATTCATTCAGGTGATAAGTATACATTTATATATTGCATTTAATTGTTCTTCGTTTTTAATGATCAACCTCTGCAATCCTACTATATTTTTAATGCTTAATTAAATTCTTCTTTGTTAGTATTTTGGCTTTGCCAATTCAGGATTATGTTACGGCACCAAATCCGGACGAAGATGTTGCAGCACCTACCACAGAGGAAGGCACGGAACCGGACACGCATTGGGGGCGGGTTTACTATTGGCGGAATACGGGATTTTACTCCAATTCAAGCATGAAATCGCACTTTTAATTATCCGCATATTTTAGTATCATCTAAATGTAGTATGAATTCCTATTTTAAATTCTCATTGTTTAAGCCCAAATGAGGGGCGGTTACTTTTAGTATTCTTTTATGAATTTCCTATTTCCCATTGTTTAAGCCCAAATTTCTGGGGGGCCGCTACTTTTAGTATTATTTTGTCTATTTATATCCTCCAGGAGGATCTAGGAACGGAAGGAAGAAGAAAATATAGAAATTCTCTTAGGATTTCTCATCTACTATCTCTCTCTCTCCCTCTCTCTCCCCCAACTACCCTCTCCGCCGAAAGATTTGCCACCGCCGCCTCTCCAAAACTGGAGGATCTCCCCGATAACTGCCGACAGACTCGATCTCAGCCCTCTCCGCACGTAACAAACTGGTATCAGAGCCACCTCCGACCGCCGAGCAAAATCTGTTCGCCACCGCCCCCCCCGCCTCGCCGAGCCGAACAGCACACCACTCCTGCCCTTACCACCGCATCTTCTGCGCCCGAGATGTTGAATCAAGAATACATACTCCAACAAATCTTGCACCGCCTCGACAAAATGGACTCCCTCCTCGACGAACTCGACACCCGCACGACGCATCTAACCGCCGGCCGCGCCTCCGACCCAGCACTCCGTACAAGACCAGACGGCCCACGATGGCTACTTCGGCCACCAACCAACGCACTACCGGCGCACTACCGCGATGCTGGTCCTTTGCCTCCTTCCACCTCAACGGGGCAGCACCAACTGTGGTTCTCTCAACTGCAACATGAACGCCCGTACCTACAGTGGGACGAGTTCAAAGCTACGTGCATGCTTCGCTTTGTCCCCTCAATCCGCGGGAATCCTCTTGGATCCTCAGTGAACGTGATCTCCGGCCCACAAGGGGGCCATATGCTGCAGCTTCCTTTTAATATAGCGGGCTCCACTCTCGTCGCCCTGTTGGACTCAGGCAGCACGCACAATTTCATCTGACGCAAGACCGCGACTACACTTCAACTACCGATCACTTCCCGTCACCAGCTTCAAGTTTCAGTGGCCAATGGCCATAGCATGACATGCACCGGCCTTTGGGGTCACGTGCCACTGTCGATACACAACCAGACATTAAAGATCGATCTATTGGTCGTCGACCTCGATGGATTTAACATTGTTCTAGGGGTACGTTGGCTACGTACACTGGGACCCGTGACCTGGGATTTCAACAACCTCACCATGCAGTGGTACCACGATTCCAGGAGGGTGGAGTGGCAATGTATTGCCTCCACCGCCAAACCGCAAGCCTTCATCATGAATGGCACGGATGATTCGGCAAAACTCCGACCCCACGACCTACAATTACTTTTACAGGAGTTTGGAGACACATTCGCCATACCTGAGAAATTGCCTCCACACCGGCCACAAGATCAACGCATTTGTCTACTTCCCGGAGTCACGCCAGTGGGGGTACGACCCTACCGCTACCCGTTCCTTCAGAAGGATGAAATTGAGCGTCAATGCACTGCTATGCTACAACGGGGCCTCATCCGACGGAGCGCATCCGATTTTCATCACAAGCTCTACTAGTCCACAAAAAGGACAATACATGGCGCTTCTGCGTAGATTACGGGAACTCAATGCCAAGACCTTCAAGGATAAATTTCTCATTCCAGTCGTCGAGGAGCTCCTTGCCGAGTTACACGACACACGCTTCTTCTCCAAGCTTGACTTATATTTTGGGTACTACCAAGTTCGCATGGCGGCCGAAGACGTGGAGAAGATAGCTTTTCAAACACACCATGGACATTTCGAGTTCCTCGTTATGCCTTTCGGCCTGACCAATGCGCAATCTACATTCTAATCACTGATGAACAAGGTATTCCAATCTGTCCTCCGTACATTTGTACTAGTATTTTTTGACGATATCTTGATCTATAGCAAGTCCTGGCCGGAGCATCTCCACCATGTTCGCGAAGTTCTCAACATACTCCGGCTCCACCGACTCGCTCTCAAGGAATCCAAATGTTCCTTCGGACAACCAAGCATATCCTACCTCGACCACGTGGTACGTGACCGCGGGGTGTCCGCCGACCCTGAAAAGCTACAGGGCATTGCCACATGGCCGGTACCCCGCTCGCAGCGTGACCTCCGGGCCTTCTTGGGACTGACCGGATACTACAGACGGATCATCCACGGCTACAACACGATCACCGAACCCCATTTGGCCCTCCTACGTCGTACGACCTTCGTATGGAAAGACATGACCCAACGGGCGTTCAAGACACTCCAAGCCGCCCTAGTTTCAACCCTGGTACTACAGCTCCCGGACTTCAACGAGACCTTCTATATTGAATGTGATGCCTCTACTCTGGGCTACGGCGTAGTTCTCCAACAACAAGGACATCCGCTCGCGTATTCAGTCGCCACACCGCGCTCCACCACCAAAAATTGTCGGCCTATGAGCTGGAACTCATCGACTTAGCAAAAGCCGTCCAACATTGGCGGTCGTACCTATGGGGATGCTCTTTCATCATCTGCACGGATCACTATAGTTTGAAATATCTCTTGGAGCAGCGTTTGACTACCATTCCGCAACAACGGTGGGTGAGCAAACTATTGGGGTTCGACTTCACCGTGGAATACAAGGTCGGAGCTCTCAACAGGGCCGCAGACGCCCTCTTTCGCCGACACTCCGACGACACATCCAGCATATACACGGTCTCGAGACCGACCGCCTCGCTCATGGACGACATCCAGAGCGAAATCCGTCAATCCCCGTCCCTCACCGAGTTGTACCAACAGATGCAGGAGGGGCCTCTCACCGCCCGGATGGAAGGCTCACGATGGCGTCATTCTCTATAAGGACCAAATCAATTTGTCACCAACATCACCCCACATTCCTTCCATCCTGGTGGAGACCACTGTTGTGGATATCCTCCGACATGGCCGATATATATCGGCCGACATAAAGGTTTCAAGGACAAAACGACACGTTTCCGATTTTTTTGCAAAATATCCATTTGGAATATATCCTCCGTTATGTCTGTTATTAACCGATATATTCGCCGATATATCGGCCGATATATCCCGACATTTTATCGACTGATTGTTTTCAATTTATTTTAATTATTGTTTATGGTCTAATAAACAATAGACCAAAATTATTTCATTATTTAGGTTGTTTTTTTTCCTCCTCTGGCTTTCTTTCTTACTCAAGTCCGTCATCGACTTTAATTATGCATGATCTTTGAATTATGCACTAAATATTCCTTATCTTTCATTATCATCGACAAATTCCCAATATTTTGCTTACTCTTGTTTTATTTTACGTGTTATACCGTTTTTACTAGTGCAACACGAAATGTTTATATTTGTTTCATAAATTTAGGAGTTCAATAAATATCAAATAATCAATATATTAATATATATAAATTAAAAAAAGGATTAAATTTATAAATGATTACTTATATAAATAATTAAATATTAAAACCCGATATATGAAATATCCCCGATGTATGAAATATCCCCGATATATGAAATATCCCCGATATATGAAATATCCCCGATATATGAAATATCCCCGATATATGAAATATCCCCGATATATGAAATATCCCCGATATATGAAATATCCCCGATATATGAAATATCCCCGATATATGAAATATCTCTCTGATATTCCCCGACATATTAAAACCGACATGAAAAACCTAAACTGACATGTCCCCGATATCCAACAGTTACAACCTTGGTGGATACCCACAATCGCGCCCATGAAGGGATCCACAAAACTCTCCACCGCATCCGGGCCGAATTCTATTGGAAGGGACTACGCCGCCAGGTTCAGGAGTTCATTGCACAATGCGTCATATGTCAACACCATAAATTGGCCAACTTATTACCGGTCGGGCTTCTACAACCGTTACCAGTTCCCACCCAAATTTGGGCAAACATTTCTATGGACTTCGTGGAGGGACTTCCGCGAAGCAAAGGCAAGTCCATGTTGATGGTGGTCGTGGACAGATTTTCCAAGGGGGCGCATTTTCTTCCTCTAGCTCGACCTCTCGTAGCAGAGCGGGTGGCCCAACTATTCTTCCAAGATATTTTTCGATTACACGGGCTGCCGGAAGGTATTGTGTCTGATCGTGACAACACCTTCACAAGTTGTTTTTGGAAGGAACTATTCACCTTGAGCAAAACGAAGTTACAATTTCCTTCCGCATATCACCCCCAATCAGACGGCCAAACCAAGGTCGTTAATCGAACCGTCGAAATGTATCTTCGTTGTTTAACGGGCGAGCACCCCAAGGATTGGGTCAAGTGGATCTCATGGATTGAGTACTGCTATAACACATCCTATCATTCGGCGCTGCAAACCACGTCGTTTCGGCTCATCTATGGTTGTGACCCACCCAAGCTCCTCACCTACGGACATGGATTCGCCACACTAACCATGGTGGAGCAACAGTTACTCAACCAGGATCGCAAGCTCACCACCGCCCGCAAGCATCTTCTCCGAGCTCAACATCGCATGGAGACGACGTACAAACCGAGGCCAAAACGAGACGTCTCCTACGACTGTAGGGGAGTGGGTGTGGCTCAAGCGCCGCCCCTACCACCAAGGAGACACTTTCTTATCTGACACCGCAAGAGAGAGACGACATAACCACCCAAGCTCCTCACCTAACCCGACACATTAGCGCAAGCCGCCGCTAAACTACAGACACCAGAGGCACGCATCCCGTAACACGGTCTCACAACTGAAACGCATTATCGAACCCAGGCGGTCGAATCGACAACTCTCCACCTGAGGCTATGCTGTCTTGCTCCGAGGAAGAACAGTCGCGTTAGACGAAAACCCGGACGAAATTGAACACCTCTCGGAGGAGGAACGGACCCGGGTGGTTTGGGGTTACACTGGCGGTAGTGGACCTTTCAATGTAGCGGACGAAAACGGACACTTTTAATACACCTACGCTCGACGTAGTATGGTACCCGCGAAAATTGCGGACAGTT